>OY728166.1:990505022-1000505022 GCA_963277665.1 Viscum album
TGTGTATGTGTATGTGTATGTGTATGTGTATGTGTGTGTGTATGTGTATGTGTATGTGTATGTGTATGTGTATGTGTATGTGTATGTGTATGTGTATGTGTCTGTGTATGTGTATGTGTATGTGTATGTGTATGTGTATGTGTATGTTTATGTGGATGTGGATGTGTATGTGTATGTGTATGTGGATTTGGATTTGTATTTGTTTGTGTATGTGGATGTGTATGTGTATGTGGATGTGGATGTGTATGTGTATGTGTATGTGCATGTCCATGTGTATGTATGTAAATTTATTTAGTATGTGTATGTATATGTGTATATGTGTGTGTATGTGCACATGAATCTCTATACATATGTATGTGTGTATGTGTATGTATGTAATGTGTATGTCTATTTATTTGTCATGAACCAACCCCGCTACACATACAGACACACACATATATGTGTGTATGTGTATGTATGTAAATTTATGTAGTATGTGTTTGTATGCATATGTATGTGTATGTACGTGCATGCATGCGTATGTATTTATATGTATGTGTATGTGTATGCATTGTGTATGTGTATGTGTATGTGTATGTGTATGTGTATGCATGTATGTGTATGTGTATGTGGATGTGTATGTGTATGTGGATGTATATGTGTATGTGCATGTGCATGTGTATGTGGATGTGTGTGTGTGTGTGTATGTGGATGTCTATGTGTATTTGTATGTATATGTGCATGTGTATGTGTCTGTGTATGTGTACGTGTATGTGTATGTGTATGTGTATGTGTATGTGTATGTGTATGTGTATGTGTATGTGTATGTGTATGTGTATGTGTAGGTGTAGGTGTATGTGTATGTGTATGTGTATGCGTACGTGTCTGTGTGTGTGTGTGTACGTGTACGTGTACGTGTATGTGTATGTGTACGTGTATGTGTATGTGCATGTGTATGTGTATGTGTATGTGTATGTGTATGGGTATGTGTATGAGTATGAGTATGTGAATGTGTATGTGTATGTGTATGTTTATGTATATGTCTATACGTGTGTGTATGTGCACATGCATCTCTATACATATGTATGTGCGTATGTGAATGCGTATGTGTATGCGTATGTGTTTGTGTATGGGTATTTGTATACGTATGTGTATGGGTATGTGTATGGGTATGTGTATGCGCCTGTGTATGCGTGTGTGTGTGTGTGTGTGTGTGTGCGTGTTTGTATGCGCGTGTGTCTTCCTGTGTGTATGCGTGTGTGTAGGCATGTGTGTAGGCGTCTGTGTAGGCGTCTGTGTAGGCGTATGTGTTTGCGCAGGTGTATGCGTCTGTGTATGCGTCTGTGTATGCGTCTGTGTATGCGTATGGGTATGCGTATGGGTAGGTGTATGGGTATGTGTATGGGTATGTGTATACGTATATGTATGTGTATGTGTATGTGTATGCGTATGCGTATGCGTATGTGTATGGGTATGTGTATGTGTATGTGTATGTGTATGTGTCTGTGTGTGTGTGTTTGTGTCTGTGTCTGTGTTTGTGTATGTGTATGTGTATGTGTATCTGTATGTGTATTTTTGTGTGTCTGTGTATGTGTATGTGTATGTGTATGTGTATGTGTATGTGTATGTGTATGTGTATGTGTATGTGTATGTGTATGCATGAGTGTATTTACATGCATGTGTGTGTGTGTGTGTGTGCATCTATGTGTATGTGTATGTGTGTGTCTGTGTGTGTGTCTGTGTCTGTGTATATGTATGTGTATGTGTATGTGTATGTGTATGTGTATGTGTATGTGTATGTCTATGTGTATGTGTATGTGTATGTGTATGTGTATGTGTATGTGTATGTGTATGTGTATGTGTATGTGTATGTGTATGTGTATGTGTATGTGTATGTGTATGTGTATGTGTATGTGTATGTGTATGTGTATGTGTATGTGTATGTGTATGTGTATGTGTATGTGTATGTGTATGTGTATGTGTATGTGTATGTGTATGTGTATGTGTATGTGTATGTGTATGTGTATGTGTATTTGTATGTGTATGTGTATGTGTATGTGTATGTGTATGTGTATGTTTATGACATGTGTATATGTGTATGTGTATGTGTATGTGTATGTGTATGTGTATGTTTATGACATGTGTATATGTGTATGTGTTGAAAGTGGGTGCCCTAGACCCAACTTGTATTGTACTTTGATTACTGTTACTTGTATTCAGTTTGTTTTTATACATGTGTTTATCTTGCCATGACAGTGAAGATACTCCTACATCCACTTTGTTTATGGCAATGTCCTTAGATTACCTGTCGCATCAAATGGTTATAGCAGGTCCCAGGCTATAATGAGAACCCTGAGATGCCATGACAGTAATCTTAAAGAAACGTCCTATGGTCCAGTTACATCATTCTAAAAGGACACAGATGATATGTGACCATCAGGTGTTGGGGGCTCATAAGCATTGAGAATTCTTCTCATGAAGTTCGCACTTGATGATCTCTAGCTATTGAGATCATGAGGACATACCCGCTTAATAGGAACACCCCATGTTTCTGGTGTCATTGGTCGTTCCTTTCTAAGGACATGTGTAATGGTATCCTGACTTGAGATTATTATCAATGAATTTCATTTAATTGCGTACATTTGATATAAGGCGAAAACCATAGTGACAAAGTCGTGGTGAGGTAGTTTGTATCGGGTACGTCGTTAATGGCATGACATTGATTGAATGATCGAGAAAGGATTTTTCGCTTCCGAGTTCAGGAGGAGATATCTCGGGCCTGGTTGATTAGGATGGTTGCACCTTCAATAAATCCATGGTCATGGTAGTCGAAGGTAAGACCGTCCGGACAAATCAACAAACAAAATAAAGCAAATAAAGAATGATGACACTAGTATGCATTCTGCTTTATTGAGATATCAATGACGAAGAGATTATATTACACGGACCGTTTTCGTAGGAAGGCAGTCGTTGCTTTGACTTTGCCTTATCTCTATAGGGGCCTCGATGGGTTGCTAGACCCAGCTCTAGGTCGGTGGTATTATTCACTACTATTGAGATAAGGGCCTAGAGGGTCACACACAATAGCGCCTTGAGAATCTGCCCTATTCTAGGAATAGGAATTTAGAACTTGGTGGGCCCCGCCAAAGGGTCCGAGCACTATCCAAGTTCTATGGATCACCAAAGAATAAATAAATTCATTAATTATTTGAGTTTAGAATAATTCGTTGAATTTATTTATAACATGTTTTTACAAGTTATATAGTAAATAAAAGTATTAATATTATTCGAATGGATTTAAATAGCTTAGGTTCGTTTAATATTAGCAGGAGGAATTAGTCGAGTTAAAGACTCAAATTTATCACGTAATATATTTATATATATTACAAGTAAGTGATAAATTGTAAATATTATTTATGGCATAATTTTATTTGTCATAAATAATTATTTATATCACTTATATAGTGGACATCTATTACACGGGGGTCGGGAACCTATACCGCGTGTTTTAAACACTCCTTATATAAGTGAGAGAGAGGCTCTCCCATGATTACTATTCATGTGTCAAGATTGAGGGCTTCTCTCTCCTCCTGGAATCTAGAGAGAGAGTCTCTCAAGCAAAGAAGGATCTTCAAGATCATCCATCTCAGATTGAAGCTACTTCCTTTGCGGTGATCGTCGCGGCGCTGAAGTGAGCATCGAAGATCCGCGCTAGCACCCGGATCTTGACGAACGGCGCGCGAACAGATTTGTGAGGCGTGTGTGGACGATCTAGAGGGCTTCGACGTCGGAGTCTTCGAGCAATGATCGACGGCGTCCTGTGACAGACTTACACACGTCAATTCTGAACAAGGTAAATGTTCAGTTTAATTTTTGTGCTCTGTATAAACCTTGCGAGATCCTCAGACCAAGCCGGGATAAGATCACCGAAGTTGACAGGGTTATGTCACTCCGGTGAAGCAGAAAATTTTAAATTCCCGACCCACCGTCTTCTACTACACTGTCCCGGTACCCAATAGTGGTATCAAAGGGATCACAAGGTTTTTCTGAGTCAACGAAATTAAAATTCATTAAATTTAATTGTGGGGTGTTAAAACAGTTCATTCGGATTTGACCGCATGTCGTTTCTTTTTCGAATGATCAAGTTACGATCATTTAAAAATTTTAATCGGATCGACGTCATGTTTTTCGTTTATTTGATGTTTATCTCAAAGTGAGAATTAACATCAAATATATATATTTTATTATAAAATATTCTTCCACAAGTGTGTGGAAAAAAGTTTAATAATAAAATAATAAAGACCAAGACCCCAATTTGGGGTCTTCATGCTTTTAAATTAAAAAAAAAGGAAGAAAAGACCCCAAAATGGGGTCTTCTCCCTTTATTTTAAAAATGGGGGGGGTGGCATCCTTTTTGTCTAAAGACACAAAAAAAAGAGGAAGACCCCAAAGGGGTCTCCTCTCACGCGGCACAAGGGGGTGCATCACCCCTTGAGGGTGAAACCCTAGCCACACCCTGCGCCGAACCTCTTCCGCGCCGAGCCCCCTCCGACCAGCCGCTTGAGCCCTCGTCGGCCTCCTCCTCTGTGCCGGCCTCCTCCTCTCCTGTCGGACCTTCCTGTTGTGCCACCTCGGACCCCGCCTCGCGCCGGCCTACCCTCATGCCGGACCCCCTCAGTCTGGCCACCCTGAGCTCGTCGGCCTCCTCCTCCGTGTCGGACAGGGCCCGCGCCGGCCTTTTCCTCTCCTGCAGGACCGCCTCTAGCTGGCTGCCCCGAGCTTGCCGAACGGGCCGCGCCGCGCCATCCAGGCCGTCCCGGATCGGACAGCCGCCTCACCGACTCTCCAGAGCAGCAGACTGCCACCCATGTGGCTGGCCGGCCTCCTTTCGCTCCCCTCAGACCACGCCAGGAGATGCAGCCCCCACGGGAGTTGTTGGACGCCACGGTCATGCCGCAGTCATGCCACGGTCAAGTCATGGTACCCTATTCCAGGACGACATCCCGCGGCGGTACGCAGTCCTTCCGGACTCCTCTCTGGCTAGAGGTAACCCTGAATTGAATTAATTTTAATTAATTTAGTTTTTTAAATTAAATTAATTGGAATTAATTTAGGGGTTTAAATTTTTTTTAATCCGAGATATTAATTTAATTTGAAGTTAATAATTAAATTGATGGTTTAATTTAATTTTTGGAATTAAAATTAAATTAAACAAATGGAACCGATAAAATAAATTATTTGAATTTAATCAAATTCATTTAATTTATTTGAACACCCTCACGTAGTTTAAATTTATTGCAATTTAATTTTATTGTGATTTTACCCCGACTGGTCTTGAGCAAGTGACCGACCTGTAAATGTCTGGAATTTATTTATTTATTTATTTATTTATTCAATGCGTGTGATGATTGTAATATTTAATTAGATAAATGATGGTCTTCAAATCGTCTTTTAATTCAAATATGTATAAGGGCATGCACGTCCATTGCACTATTTTTATTTTGTACCCCAAACCCCCTTGCTTGAGTGTGAGTATATTTTTAATTATACGGTGACAATCCGAGAGGCAGACCCCGCCATGTTGAGCCGGTAGTCTAGACAGGAGTTGGGCGCTTTGCACTGGGGCCAACAGCGACACGAGTCATGTATTGACTCAGGTATGGATGCCCCTAGGTGATGATTGATCAGTTATCGATCGATCATTATAGAATGCTCAAGACCAGTCAGAATGCATGATTTACTTTATGCATAGTTTATTATTTTATGTGTCTTCATGATTATTGCATGATCACATAGGATAGTAAACAAGATAAAATGCATAAAGTTGTGACGAATAATATTCTATTGAAAGTTCAGTTGTGAGCGCAACAACCCAGTTTGAACATAATAAATAAAAAAGGATTATATTCATCAATTAATATTAAAAATCCCTCAAAGATATATTAAGTCTAAATGTCTTCCATTTCTCGCATCTAAACAAAACCGGCTATTTGGGTACTCGTCAGCCTTAGTTTAGAGTGCCTCTTACTACCGGGGCGTTTTCATGAAAGAAATGGGTCGACTTAACTAAAGTGAGTAATCAAGGTTTAGCCTTAGCTAACTTGATATCACTTTAGAGGCAAGAGGTTGAGGGAATAAATTTCATATCCTAAAAGCTGGGAATTTACTCAACAACACAAGGAACCACAAGAACAAGTGGTTTTCCAGCATAACGCCTACATTGAAACCCTCCAAGTAGTGTCGTAGCCCTAGCTTGTAGACTATGAGGGAGATTTCGAGGATCCTTGCCACTAGAATTCTCAAGAGATAGAGTATTCTGAATCTAATATTGAGGGTTATTAAGGTTCGTTAAAATAGTGGGAGACATTAAATGGTATAATAATTTATTAATCATAAAATTTCAAAAAGTAATCAAGACAAAGTACTAACTGCTAAATGTTTATCTGATGTAGATTCAAAATGGAAATCACCAACACCACAAGTACTTTATCACTTCGATCGATCTTGGATAAAGAAAATATCTTGATCGGAAATAACTTCCAGGAGTGGTACAGGCGCTTGCGCATAGTACTACGCCAAGAAAGGAAGTTATATGTGCTGGAATCCCCAATTCCTATTGAGCCTCCTCAGGGAACAAGAAAGATGGAAAAAGATAAGTGGAGAAATCATGTAGACGATGCGCTTGATGTACAATGCATCATGTTGTCATCCATGTCCAGCCAATTACAAAAAATGCATGAGGAAGAGGACGCCTACAAGATGATTTCACATCTCCAAGAACTATATAAACAGAGGGCTAGGCAAGAAAGGTATGAGATCTCAAGTGCGATTTATAAGCGCAGGCTAGAAGAAGGGAACCAAGCCGGTCCTGACATACTCAATATGATTGGGTATATTGAGAGGCTTTAAGCCCTTGGGTTCAAACTGAACCAAGAACTAGTAGTGGATCTCATTCTTTCCTCTTTACCGCCAAGATTCTCGACATTCATTGTCAATTATAATATGAATGATGTGACAAAGTCGCTCCCAGATCTCTTGGATTTAGTTCACCAAGATGATAAGGACATGAAAAACACCAATTCAACTATCCTTATGGTGAACAAGAAAAACAAGGGCAAGGAAAAGGAGTCTAAGGCCAAGTCAAGGCCAAAGACACCAATGCATCGTCCTACAAAGAAGCCAAAGATTCAGAGGCAAAGTAATGAGCAGGAAGCTGTCTACTTTGGATGTGGCAAGAAAGGACACTAGAAGAAGAATTGCAAAGCTGGGAAGAAGAATCAAGTTGATGCTTCTACTTCAGGTATTTTTGTCATTGAATGCAATCTATCTTTATCTACAAGTTGGGTATTGGATACGGCATGTGGTTCACACATTTGTATTCATATACAGGAACCAAGTAGGTTCAAGAAGTTTTCAAAAGGTCAAGTGGATCTCTGAGCTGCAAATGGTGCAAGTCTGGCGGTCTTAGCAGTGGGAGACTATCACTTGACTTTACCTACTGGTTTGGTTCTTGTTTTAAACAATTGCTATTATGTACTGTCTATTACCAGGAACATTATCTCTGTGTCAAGTTTAGACACTATGGGTTTTTATTTCGAGTTTGGAAATAAAAGTTGTCTCTTTTATAGGGATAACATATGTTATGGTATGGAACATCTTAACAATGGTTTATATATTATAGAACTAGAAAACTCAATAATGGAAATAAATGAAAAAAACAGCCAACATGACTCAAATAATACCTGCCTATGGCACTTCAGGCTTGGTCATGTAAACGAGAAGAGATTACAAAGATTACATCAAGAAGGGTATCTAGACTTGGTACAGTTAGAACCCTTAGATGTATGTCAAGATTTTTTACAAGGAAAGATGACCAAAGCACCTTTCTCAGGAAATGGAGAAAGAGCCAATGCAGTGCTGGAATTAATACATACAGATGTATGTGGTCCATTTCCAATAGAGGCAAGGGGTGGTTTTCTATACTTCATTACTTTTACCGATGATTATAGTAGGTATGTATATATCCACTCAATGAAGTATAAGTCAGATTCCTTTCGTTTCTTTAAGGAATACCAAAATGAAGTAGAAAACCAACTTGGTAAGAAGATAAAAGCACTTTGCTAAGACCGAGGTGGAGAATATCTTAACCAAGCTTTCATTGATCACTTGAATGGGTGTGGGATAGTATCCCAATTCACTCCTCCTTATACACCACAATGGAATGGTGTTAGTGAAATGAGGAATAGGACCTTTATTGACATGGTCAGATCAATGATGAGTCATACAACTCTTCCATTATCCTTTTGGGGATACACCTTGTAGACAACAGCATATACCCTTAACTGAGTACCAACTAAAGTTGTGGATGGGATTCCATATCAGTTATGGTATGGAAAGAAACCCAATCTGACACACATGCGTGTGTGGGGTGTGAGACATTTTTCAAGACTTTACCAAGTGACAAATTAGCATCCAGAATCACTAAGTACATCTTTATAGGTTATCCTAAGGAAACTAGAGGATACTACATATATAACCCTTTAGATAGAAAAGTCATTGTGGTAAGATACGCCATGTTTCTAGAAAGGGATCACATTTCTACTAGAAATAGTGGGAGAAAGATTGACTTTGATGAAGTTAATGCTCAAGATGCACAAGAGTTGGTATAGGAACAATCTCCATAAGATAAAGTGGAAGAAGAAATTGTTCCTGAGACACAGATACTATGTAGGTCTACGCGAGAGGTTAGAGAACCAGAGTGTTATGGCTTTCTTGTCACCGAGTCAGGTGACACAATAGTCCTTGAGGATGATGAACCTCTAACCTACAAGGAAGCAGTAGAAGGCAAAGAAGCTGCTAAATGGAAAGAATCCATGAATTCTGAGATGGTGTCCATGTACCAAAATCAAGTTTGGATTTTGGTAGAAACTCCAGCTGATGTAAATCCCATTGGATGCAAATGGGTATTCAAGAAAAATATGGACATGGATGGTAAGGTTAATACCTTTAAATCAATACTAGTTGCAAAGGGTTTCAGACAATGTCAAGGCATTGACTATGATGAAACTTTCTCACCAGTGGAAATGCTTAAATCCATCAGAATATTGCTTGCAATAAAAGCCTTTCATGATTATAAAATTTGGAAAATGGATGTCAAAACTGATTTTCTAAATGGGAATTTGGTTGAAGACGTCTACATGACTCAACCCGAAGGGTTTTTTAAGTCAAATAATTCCAATAAAGTATGCAAGTTGCAGAGATCCATTTATGGATTGAAGCAGGCATCAAGATCATGGAATGTTCTCTTTGATGAGGCCATAAGATATTTTGGTTTTGTCAAAAATGAAAGCGATCCTTGTGTCTATAAAAATGTTTAAGGGAATTATATCGTTTTCCTAGTATTATATATTGATGATATATTAATTATGGGAAATGAGGTGCAAGTCTTACAGTCAGTTAAGACTTGGTTAAATAAATGCTTCTCCATGAAAGACTTAGGTGAATTAGCCTACATTCTAGGGATCAAGATCTATCGAGATATATCTCAAAGGCTGCTTGGCCTAAGTCAAAGTACATATATTGACAAGGTTATCAAAAGTTACAATATGGAACAATCCAAGAGAGGATTTTTACCTATGTCACATGGTGTAAATCTCTCCAAGAAAATGTATCCACAAACACAGGAGGAGATTGACAGAATCAGTATATTCCCTTATGCTTCAGCAGTGTGTTCTATCATGTATGTCATTATATGTACTAGGTTTTATGTTGCCTTTGCTTTAATCATGGTGGGTATATATCAAGCCAATCCAGTAGAGCTACACTGGACAGCTGTTAAAACTATCCTAAAGTACTTAAGGCGTACTAAGGATATGTTCCTGGTATATGGAGGAGATGAAGAACTATTTGTGAGGGGATACATTGATGCTAGTTTCCAGACAGATTATGATGATATGAAATCGCATTTAGGCTATATCTTTTGCCTGAATGGTGGTGCATTGAGCTGGAGAAGCTCAAAGAAAGTTGTGGTTGCTGATTCTATACCAGTGTCCAAATATATTGCAACTTCCGATGCATCAAAGGAAGCAGTCTGGATACGTAGATTTATCTCAATGGTGTTGTACCTAGAAGTGAAGACCCTATTTCAGTATATTGTGATAATACTGCTATAGTGGTTCTTGCCAAGGAGCCCAGGTCTCACTAGAGGACAAAGCATATTCTTTTGAAGTTTCATCTCTTGAGGGATTTTACTCAAAGAGGTGAAGTGACAGTTAGCAGAGTATCCATAGAGGAAAACGTGGCAGACCCCCTGACTAAATTTATTTCTCAGCAGAAGCATGATTCACATGTGAGAGCTAGCAGATTGAAACCTGTTAGCAGTTGGCTCTAGTGCAAGTGGGAGTATTGAAAGTGGGTGCCCTAGACCCAACTTGTATTGTACTTTGATTACTATTACATGTATTCAGTTTGTTTTTATACATGTTTTTATATTTCCATGATTGTGAAGATACTTCTGCATCCACTTTGTTTATGGAAATGTCCTTAGATTACCTGTCGTATCAAATGGTTATAGAAGGTCCCAGGCTATAATGAGAACCCTGAGATGCCATGAAAGTAATATTAAAGTAACACCCTATGGTCTAGTTATATCATTCTGAAAGGACACAGATGATGTGTGACCATCAGGTGCTGGGGGATCATAAGCATTGAGAATTCTTCTCATGAAGTTCACACTTGATGATCTCTAGCTATTGAGATCATAAGGACAGACCCGCTTAATAGAAACACCACATGTTTCTGGTGTCATTGTTCGTTCCTATCTATGTACATGTGTAATGGTATCCTGACTTGAGATCATTATCAATTAATGTCATTTAATTACGTACATTTGATATAAGGAAAAAACCATGGAAACAAAGTCGTGGTGAGGTAGTTTGTATCGGGTACATCATTAATGGCATGGCATTGATTGAATGATCGAGAAAGTATTTTTTGCTTCCGAGTTCAGGAAGAGATATCTCGGGCCTGGTTGATTAGGATGGTTGCACCTTCAATAAATCCATGTCCATGGTAGTCGAAGGAAAGACCGTCTGGACAAATTAACAAAAAAAATAAAGCAAATAAAGAATGATGACACTAGTATGAATTATGCTTTATTGAGATATCAATGATGAAGAGATTATATTACACGGACCGTGTTCGTAGGAAGGCAGTCGTTGCTTTGACTTTGCCTTATCTCTATAGGGGCCTCAATGGGTTTCTAGACCCCGCTCTAGGTCGGTGGTATTATTCACTGCTATTGAGATAAGGGCCTAGAGGGTCACACACAATAGCACCTTGAGAATCTGACCTATTCTGGGAATAGGAATTTAGAACTTGGTGGGCCCCGCCAAAGGGTCCAAGCACTATCCAAGTTCTATGGATCACCAAAGAATAAATAAATTCATTAATTATTCGAGTTTAGAATAATTTGTTGAATTTATTTATAACATTTATTTACAAGTTATATAGAAAATACAAGTATTAATATTATTCGAATGGATTTAAATATCCTAGGTTCGTTTAATATTAGCAGGAGGAATGAGTCGAGTTAAAGACTCAAATTTATCACGTAATATATTTATATATATTACAAGTAAGTGATAAATTGTAAATATTATTTATGGCATAATTTTATTTGTCATAAATAATTATTTATATCACTTATATAGCGAACGTCTATTACACAGGGATCATGAACCTATACCGCATGTTTTAAACACTCCCTATATAAGTGAGAGAGAGGATCTCCCATGATTACTATTCATGTGTCAAGATTGAGAGCTTCTCTCTCCTCCTAGAATCTAGAGAGAGAGTCTCTCAAGCAAAGAAGGATCTTCAAGATCATCCATCTCAGATTGAAGCTCCTTCCTGTGCGGTGATCATCGTTGCGCTGAAGTGAGTGTCAAAGATCCGTGCTAGCACCCGAATCTTGACGAACGACGCTCAAGCATATTCGAAAATAGTGTGTGGACGATCTAGAGGGCTTCGACATCGGAGTCTTCAAGCAACGATCACCGACGTCCTACGGCAGACTTGTGCACGTCAATTATGAACAAGGTAAATGTTATGTTTAATTTTTGTGCTTTGTATAAACCTTTCAAGATCCTCGAACCAAGCCGGGACAAGATCACTGGATTTGACAGGGTTATGTCACTCCGGTGAAGCAAAAAATTTTAAATTCCCGGCCAAATGGCTTCCGTTGCGCAGTCCCGGTACCCAACAGTATGTATGTGTATGTTTATGTGGAATGTGTATGTTTATGTAATATGTGTATATATGCATATGTATGTGCATGTATGTGCATGCACATGTATATAATTGTGTGTATGTGTATGTGTATACATGTGTGTATGTGTATGTGTATGAATGTATGCATGTGTGTGTGTGTGTATGAGTACAAGTATGCTTATGTGTATTTATGGGAGTATGTGTATGTGCATGTGTGTATATGTGTATGTCTATTTATGGGGTATGTGTATGTATGAAAACGTATGTGTATGTGTATGTATGCATATGTATGTGTATGTATGTGTATGTGTATGTATGCATATGTATGTGTATGTGTATGTATTCATATATATGTGTATTTGTATGTGAATGTGTATGTGTATGTGTATGTGTTTGTGTTTGTGTACGTGTATGTGTATGTGTATGTGTTTGTTTGTGTGTGTATGTGTGTGTGGATGTGTATGTGTATGTGGATGTGTATGTCTATGTCTATGTGTATGTGGATGTGGATGTGCATGTGCATGTGTATGTATGTAAATTTATGTAGTATGTGTATGTTTGAATATGTATGTGTATTTGTACATGTATGTGTTTGTACATGTATCTTTATGTGTATGTATGTGTGCATTTGTATGTGTATGTGTATGCTTGTAAATTTATGTAGTATGTGTATGTATGCATATGTATGTGTATGCATTTGCATTCACGTGAATGCAATTGTATGTATGTGTATGTGTATGTGTATGTGTATGTGTATGTGTATGTGTATGTGTATGTGTATGTGTATGTGTATGTGTATGTGTATGTGTATGTGTATGTGTATGTGTATGTGTATGTGTATGTGTATGTGTATGTGTATGTGTATGTGTATGTGTATGTGTATGTGTATGTGTATGTGTATGTGTATGTGTATGTGTATGTGTATGTGTATGTGTATGTGTATGTGTATGTGTATGTGTATGTGTATGTGTATGTGTATGTGTATGTGTATGTGTATGTGTATGTGTATGTGTATGTGTATGTGTATGTGTATGTGTATGTGTATGTGTATGTGTATGAGTATATGTATATTTATGTGTATGTGTATGTGTATGTGTATGTGTATGTGTATACGTCTGTGAATGTCCACATGCATCTCTATACATATGTATGTGTGTATGTGTATGTATGTAATGTGTATGTCTATTTATTTTTCATGAACCAACCCAGCTACCCTGGTAAGCTAATAACCGAGCCAGAACTGACATAGCCCAAAGGGCGTTCTCGATCCCCACGGGTCGGTGACTAGCACTTGACATCATACAGACTGAAAGTGGGAACGATTTACCACAAACATTGTGGAAGTAAAAGAAACAATACAATATGCATATAGAAAGAAACTCCACTAGGAGTATTTTACCAGAAGTCAAACAGACATTAAATCCCAAAGTACTACAACCAAAGTATCAAAACAGGGAAAACAGCCCAAGTCCCAACTCACACAACTCTCCAAATCTAAGGTTCAACAGTTGGATCCATACACATACACATACACATACACATACACATACACATACACATACACATACACATACACATACACATACACATACTCATACTCATACACATACACATACACATACTCATACTCATACACATACACATACACATACACATACACATACACATACACATACACATACACATACACATACACATACACATACACATACACATACACATACACATACTCATACTCATACACATACACCCGAAGGCACGAGTAGGGTGTGAGCCAAAGCCTGGTAGGATTTCACCCAAAGATTCCATAACAGATGCCAATATCAAATTGACCAAGCAAATTGTTTTCAATTTAAAACAAACAGATTTGGAATATCAATAGAATATTTAAACAAATCATGCTTTACGATTTAAAATATGGAAATACTTTAGCAACTCATGCTTCACATTTCAAATGATGGAAATACATTTCAAAATATGGAAATTTTATTCTAACCAAAGGGTGCTTTACACACAAGGCACTTTTCACAAAATGGCTTAAATAAATACTTTTATATAAATCTATTTATATAAATCAGAAGTAATGGAAAAAAGTTTACAATAATGGCATATACATTTGAAATACAAAAAAGTTAGAAACATGGTCATGTTCCTAATAAGGTATGAGAGTTCCAGGCTATAAGGATCCCACACTCATAGTGAATAACAGTATGTACATAAGTCCCTTTAAACTCGGGCCAAAGAAGACTCGTCACCATCTCTTAAGGGGTGTGATGTGGTGATATGATGTTTTAGAACGTTGTAAATCATAAAGTTCCATCCAAATAACCCACTAGCTACCTAATGATTTCATGTTCTTAAGTACAAAACAATGATGGAAAATTTATTTTAAGACTTATTAAAATACAATTCAATCACATTCTCCATTTCAAATATGATAATTTCCACTTAAAAACCATAATGAATTTTTGATAAAAACATGCATTTTCTCCAAGATAAAACCCTAAGGTTTCTATCAAAACATTTTTAATCCATTTTTCACAAGCGTAGATTTGAAACCAATTCATGTAGTTTCACAATCCAATTTCAAAATTAAATTCAAGAATTTAATTTTCAAATAAATTCTATCAATTTCATAAAAACCCCCAAATCACTGGAATTGATGGTTTTCACAATTTTCCATCAAATCTATTTCATAATTTAAATTAAATAATTTAATTTTTTTTCAATTTCCATAAGCTCTCCCCAATTTACTAGAATTGGATGTTTTCCAATTTCATGCCAAATAATCATTTCAAAACCCCAATCTAATGGAATTGGGTTTTCTTCAATAAACCGATTGAAATCCATTTAGTAAAAATCAAACAATTTAATTTTAATTCAAACCACTGAAATTAAACAAATCAATTTTAGGTTAATATAAATTGGGCATCAAGATAGAACCACCTACCTTTTTCTCACATAAACACAAAGCCCGCGATGTACCCGCCAACAAAAATGAAGGAACATAAGATCTAGAAACTCAAACTAGAAACAAGATTAAAAAAAATAGAGTTTAGATCCATAAATGCCAAGATGACCTATCAAACCCCAAGGAAGAAAAGATAAAGAGATCGAGAGATGGAGAGAACGTTTACCCGATAAGTCACACCATGATCGTAACAACGGTCAATCGCCGAACGAAAAGGCCTAGAGGGGTTAGTGGATCTCAAAATGTAATGACCTGGATTTCCCTAGGTCATTCCTTTGTGAAAACCCAGTTCTTGAGGTGTTCTTTGGGGTCTTAGTGGTTCGTTTCGGGAGTTTTCCAAAAATCTAGTTTCGCCAAACAGTTTCACCGAAACGGTGGTACACCAAAATGGTGGCATCATAAACAATGGTACTGAAATGGTGGCACCATAATGGTGGCATTGTAATGGTGGCACCATAACAGTGGCACACTGAAATAGTGTCTCACCCTTTTCCAAATTTCTAGTTTCCCAAATTTTTTCAGTTTCTCCCCTCTTACGCCATATTTTACGTAAACTGAGTTTAAAGCCTTATTTGGGAGTTTTTAAGGGAGTTTAAATGGATATTAAGTATATATTTAATATACTAATGCTCTAGGTATTTTGAGATATTCAAATCGTATGATCTTGATCATGATCCCATGTTAATGACTTTAGAAATTGTTTCCTTCTGTTGATATAGGTTCTGTATTTTTCTAAAAGTTGAGGTCCTCTCTTCTCTTTTCTATTGGTGCACCCAAAGCCTTCCTCTCTAGATGACTCATGCGCCTATGCTAGTGCCCCCTCCTGCTCAGTTTCCTTGGAGTTTTCTACTTCTCGTGTGATCCCCTATTTTGGCGCAAAAAGGAGTTTTGGTCGCCTGCTATTTTAGGTAGGGATTAATCTGTTTCTCTTTTTGTTGTGTATCATGCGGGGTGGGTGTGCTAATGTTTCCATGTGAAGAAAGGGTGAATAATTTTCTTAAATGGGTAATAAATGATGGGGTATTTGATGATCAAAAGATAACAGGGGATAATGAAATAACAACATAGAAGTGATGATGTTATGTATTCTATTTTAATTGTTATCCATGAACCTTGTTTTTAATTGTATAGGTTTTAAGTACTTCTAAAAATCATGGTCGTTGGTGGTCTTTGCTTGTGCACTGGTGGTGTTCTGTTTTTTTTTTGTGATGCTTTGATAAATGGATGTAACATGAAACCTGCTTAATCACGTATACTTGGTTAAATTAAATGAATGACCCAGGATGGAAACTCTTGTGTGATCACCCCTATTTATTAAAGTGGATTTAAAGAACATGTTTACCAAATATTAATACATCATGTTTGATAGGTATGGTTGTGTGTTATGCTCTTTTGGGTTTTGTGACTTTGTGTGGGTTGTGTGGTGTTGTCGTTTGGAGCACAGTTATGGGTACAAGGGTGGATAGAGGAGTTGGTTCTGTGAGAAGGGTGTGGTATGTGTGTCTTCTCTAGGGTTGAGGTCTAAATGGTGGTTGCTTTGGGATTTTTGTATGGGGTGGTACAAGAGGTGTGATGGAATCTTAGTTTGAGAGATTGATTGATTGTGGAATGGATAAACTTGTAAGTAGTGAGACTGCCTTTGGTTTATGTTGTGTTCGTTGGACTTCTTATGCAGTTGGACTGCATCTTGAAAGTTGTTGTGCAGCGGGGCTAAATTATTGGGTTGTGTCATGACTCCAAGTTTATGGGTGTGTTGGGTGTGGTGTTGTTGTGCAGTGGGGCTACAAGGTTTGGTTGTGAGGTCATAATTGAGCGGGATAACATTGATGAATGACAGTTGGCAGTGGTTGAAAGGGTGTCTAGGAAAAAGGGGGTTTGTAGTGGGACTGGAGGTTGGTTTTTCTCTGTTGTTTTTATGAATGGGTGTTAAATTGGATTTTCTTACCTTAGTCCCCACTTCCTTGTTTTCCTTGGAAGTGTTTAGTGGCCTTTAGCCTCCTAAAAATGGTTGTAGATGTTGTGCTTGGTAGTTTCCCTGGGTAGTATTGGAATAAATCAAACCAAACCCCTGAATTAATGAATGGAAAGTGGTTAAATGAAAAGGGGTTTGGCTTGTGTTTTATTTTCGTTTTTTTTTTGTGGTTGTGCATATAGGGGAAACAACAAATGTGGTTCTGTGTGAGCTGGTTGTTTGTTTGAAACCCATAGGTTGTGCTGAGTTTTTGGTTAACTATATGTATAAATTTTAATTCCTTGTGTTTTCTATATTCACCTCACCCTTGTTGAGCACCATGTGTTGAACACCCCCATTTCATGGGGGAGGGTGTCTTTCCCAAAATCCTGATGGGAGGATGGATGGATGGTTACTGAATTTCTTCCTCACACCCTCTTCTGAGTTCGTACCACTCGAGTGTATCCAGGTGGTCTATAATGGATTAAGGCTTACCACATTCCAAGATCCTTCGGGCAGGTTTGTTTTGGATGAGGGGCCCAAGTGTTTGCGGTCCAGGATTGTTTTCCCAAGTGTCTTCGGGATGATTCCCAGGTGTCTTCGGGCGATAGGCATGATTATTGTGGCCTAGGTGTCTGTGGGTGGGATTTGTGTATGGTTTGGGGCCCATATGTGAGAGGGTAGGTTGTGGTAGTGGGACTGAATTTTGGAAGAGTGTTAGTGTGAAGACGGTATCCATTAGGAATTAGTAGTTAATTAGTTGTAAATTGGTTTGGGGTACCCAAATGTCGATGTGCTTATACTATTACTTTACTTGAATTAAGTTATTTGGCGAGTGCGCCTTGGTGAGTCTGTGTTAGTTATTAATCCTTGGTTGGTGATTTTAGGTTCTACTATTCTCTCACAGGGGCATTATTATGTTTCCCCCACTTGTGCATGGGTGGATTTAGTTTTCCTACTGGATATACTTGTATACTCACCCTAATTTTGTAAAAATATTTTCAGGTTTCCAGGAGGACTTTGGGGACTATTCTGGACTTTACTATATCGGGCGTTGGGATAGTTGTTGTGAAGCTACTTAGTCTCTTTCTTTTGGTGCTTGCTTTGGTGATTTGGTTGTAATTTTTCTGCAGTTATGTTTAAATCATGCATGGGTTAGATTTTGGTTTCCTTTATATAAATGTTTGGTGTTATTTGGGTTTTTTACCATCTTATCTCTCGATCATATTTTCATTAAAAAGGGTAATGCCTTCCATTTTGTGTGATATTCTATACCCTTGGTGCTAGTCTCCACTCCGGGACCTATTGAGGGCGGGACTCAGGAGACATTATCTCTCCTTCATCTTAAGGAAGGAAGGGTGTGGTACTTTTCCATCCCTTCCTTCATCTTGAAGAAGGTGGGTCATGACAGAATGGTATCAGTGGCTGGTGGTTGAGGGATAGGATGGAGTTCGGAGTTAGGAATAGTGAGAATTGTATGTTATGGTAGGGCAATGGTGTTAGGAAATCTTGGTGTGTGAGATAGGCCAGGGAAGACCAGCTAGGACACGAGATTTTAGGGGCCCCTGTGATTTGATGCAAGGAATTTGATCCTACTGAACGACCAAGTGAGGCAGTACTGATTGTAGGGTAGAGACCCTAGGAAAGGTACATGCATCATAATGACTTGTGTTATTGTGTGTCTTGGGTGTTTTGGGAATTTAAAATAAATGAATATGTAAAATGAATTTAAAATAAAAATTTTATACTACCTGGGCTTAGGAGTTCCTTGTTTACCCTTTTCAGATATGGAACCTGAATTCTGCTCACATGTGGTATGAGTAGTTGAGGCCCAGCAAGATGGGTTGATCAGCGGAGGTCCGATTGAGAGGAAGAAGATGATTTGTGGCAAAATACCCTTCGTTCTTTCCAGCGGCAGACCCTGGGGAAGTACGAAGGCAGTGTTTCAGACTTAAAGATGGTGGGATGGCTTGAGGAGCTGACAATCACATTTACCTTGATAAGTGCTTCGAGGGAGTACTAGGTTCCTCTAAAAGTGATCCAGATGTGAGGAGTGGCACATAAGTTGTGGATGCTTTAACTCGAGGAGATAAAGGAGACTGATGTCTAATGGGATGAATTTGAGAAGGAGTTTTGGGTAGAGTTTATTTCCTCGACGATAAAGGATAAGAAGAGGTAGGATCTTCTCTCCCTCCAGTAGGAGAGTATGTCGGTGAGGGAACTAGGGATCAAGTTCAAGGATCACCTATAATTTTCTCTAGATCTCTTTCTGTATGAGGAGTCATGGAAGAGGTTCTTGGAGGAGGCACTCCAACCTTCTCTTCAGTACGCTGTCACTCCCTTTACCCTACCGACATACTTAGAAGTTCATAAGAAGGCCAAAGTAGTGGATATGATGCACTCTATGGGAGGTGTACCGTGATAGGGGATCCATCTGAGTTCATTGAAGGGAAAGGTAGTTAGCAGTGTGTCTACAACGTTAGGACCTTCCAAGTTTCAGTCGGTAGGAAGTATGCCTCATCAGTTCCAGTTCTGATCTCCTGGTCCTCACCCTTTCCCCATGGGCCTGGGGCTGAGGTTCTTTATCTGTGGAGGTCGTGGAGATATTTGGATCTAGTATCCAGTTCAATCTCAGTATAGTGGGGGTGGGTAGGTTCAGCTCCCACTTTAGTAGCAGTAATTTCCGGTCAGACCTTTCCAGTAGTAGAGGTAGTGGGCTCCCGCTCCACTAAGGGTAGACAGTGATGGAGGAGGCTGACCTCAGGGTGCTCCTTAGGGACCTTGACCAGGGCGTGTTTGGGGATGTGGTCAACAATAGAGGGGTAGAGGATATGGGTGTGGGAAATTTCACACCACCGAGGCAGTAGTTCTAGTGGGGACAGAGGTTATTGGAGGTACATTCAGTCTATTTAGTACCCTTGTGTGTGCTTTGTTTGATTTAGTAGCTTCGCACTTCTTTGTTTCACTCAGTATATCCTGTGCCTTGGGACTAGATGTAGATATTATTTTTTTGTCCCTAGTGTTGAGTACTCCAGTTGGAGGTCAGGCTAGTTTGTTTGATGTTTTTTGGAGATATAGACTAATGTTGGGGCCATATCAGTCTAGTGGGGATATTCTTTTTCTATAGATGTAGTCATAAAATTTCATCCTAGGCATCGACTGGTTTTTTTTGTGCATGTTGTTATCGACTACTTCTGGAGAAGAGTTGTGTTTTCAGGTGTGGATGGCCAGCGTGTAGTTTTCATTGGTGAGTGGGGCTGTCAGGTGGGCAGTCGGTGTGTGGATCCTCTTCTCTTCTTGTCAGCTGAACTATTAGTGGGATCATCAAACATAGAGATGGTGGAGATTTTTGGGGTTCTCAGAGAGTTCTTGGATGTCTTTCTAGAGGATTTTGTGGCTCTACCCCCTCAACATGACATTAAGTTTGGAATAGACTTCTAACCCTATGCCCGTCTGATTTCGATGGCTCCATATCATATATTGACTTCTGAGTTGTAGGAGTTGCAGATTCATGTTGACAACCTGATGAAGAAGGGTTTTATCTGGCCGAGTGTGTCACTATGGGGTGCTCCATTATTATTCACGAAGAAGGTAGATATTGGCTTAAGGATGTGCATAGACTACCAAAGACCAAATCAAGTAACGATCAAGATCTGTTAACCTCTCCTAATAATAGAAGGTCTTTTCTACTAGTTAAGGGGAGCAAGTTAATTCTCCAAGATCGATCTGTGATCTGGATGTCACCAGTTGAGGTTGAAGGATGGTGACATCCCTAAGACTGCTTTTAGGTGCAGGTATGGGAACTTTTAGTTTTTTTTCATGCCCTTCGGTGTTAAGAATGCACCATCTATGTTCATAGGGCTTATGAACTTTGTCTTTCGCAAGTTCCTGGACCAGTTTGTCATAATGTTCATCGATGATATTCTAATTTACTCAAAGTTGTAGGTGGAGCATTTTGAGAACCTCAGGATAGTCTTAGAGGTCCTATGACACCACCAGATCTATGGGAAGTTGTTCAAGTGAAAGTTTTGGATGCGAGAGGTGCATTTCCTTAGAAATTTGGTGTCTTAGAAATGGATATAAGTGGACCCATCAAAGGTCTAGGAATGTGTTAGAGGTTCACAGCTTATTGGGGCTGGTAGGCTATTACCAAAGGTTCATACCTGACTTATCTCAAGTTGAAACTTCATTTAAATCTTTGACTAGGAAGGACCAAACCTTTGTGTGAAGTAAGAAGTTCCAGGAAACTTTAAGCTATCTGAAGGGAAAGTTGGTCAGTGCTCCAGTGTTCAAGTTGTCAGAGGAAGGGGTGGCATTCTAAGTGTTCTTTGACGCTTCTAGTCTAGGATTGGATTATGTGTTGATGCATAAGTAGGGAGTGATATCTTATGGGTCTAGATATTTACATCCACATGAACATAACTATACTACCCATGATCTAGATCTTGCAGCGGTCATAGTCTCACTGAAGTTGTGGAGACATTTCCTCATCGGGGAGTGCTTTTTGATCTTCACATATCACAAGATCTTGAGGTATATCTTCTCCCAACGAGACCTGAACTTTTAGTAGCAAAGGTGTATAGATTTTCTCCGGTACTATAACTTCAAGATCTCTTAAACCTCGTGAAAGGGGAACATGGTGGAAAATTCCTTAAGCAGGAAGTCGTAGAAATATGTAGTTCAGAAATCCACAGATTCTTAGAAGGAAATGGAGGAGTTGGACACTTTGCACCTGGATGTTTGGGTGGATAGTGGAAAAGGCTATCTGTTTTAGATGAAAATACAATCTTCCTTGGTTAGGGTGTTGGAGGAGTCTTAGTGGGGAGACTTAGAGACTGAGGTGATGCATGATCATGTTGTCTTGGGCGATGCTCCAGAGGGATGGTCAGAGGATAGTCAGAATCAGATGTTGTTATGTTGTAATCTGTTTGTCCCAATGGAAATTCACGAGGGAGTTCTCCGTGAGTTTTATATCTCACCCCTGTAGGTGAATCCAATAGTTTCTAAAATTTACCAAGGCTTGAGGGAATAGTTTTGGTGGAATGGGGTGAAGTGGGTAGTGGCGGAGTTTGTGGAAAGGTGCCTAGTGTGTCAGTAGGTGAAAGTTGAGAATTGTGTTCTCGGTGGCCTATTGCAACCCTTAAACATTACCAAGTGAAATTGGGATGACATATCGATGGATTTCATCATGGGATTACCCAAGACTCAGGGAGGATGCGATGATCTTTGGGTGGTATTGGATCAGTTAATAAAATCGACTCACTTCTTAATAATCAAGGAGTCAAGCGTAGTATATGCCTTAGCACAAATCTATATGGATGAGGTGGTGTGGATGCATGGAGTTAAAATATCCATTGTCTCAGATCGGTACACGTGTTTTACATAGCAAGTCTGGAAGGAATTGTAGCATGCCTTTGGCACTCAGTTACGCCTCAACACTACTTTCCACCCTCAAATGGATGGGCAGATAGAGAGGACCATCCATGCATTGAAGGACATGTTACAGGCATGTGTTTTGTACTTTAGTGGGTCTCGGGTGTGACATTTTCCCTTGGTAGAGTTTTATTACAATAATATAAATCACTCTTACATTTGTATGGCTCCATTTGAAGCTCTATACAGGAGGTTGTTTCGTTCACCCTTGTGCTGGATAGAAGTTGGGGAGGCATCTATTCTTGGTCCGAACATGGTGTAGAGTATGACAGAGAAGGTGTAGCTTATCCATAAGAGGATGAAGGAAGCACAGGACCGACAGAAGTTGTATTCCGATCATAAGAGTAGGCCTTTGGAGTTTGAGGTTGGGGACCATATATTCTTGAAGGTTTCCCCTTGACGTGGGTAGAAAAGGTTTGGTAGAGGGAGCAAGATTTCTCCCAGGTTCATCGGACCTTTTAAGGTGTTGGGATGAGTTGGCAAGGTGGAATATTAGTTGGTGTTGCCACCGTGGTTAGAGAGGATACACAATATCTTCTATGTCTCTCATCTCTGTCAGTATCTACATGATGAATCCCACATCATTGATTGGGGAGAGTTGGACATCGAGGATGACACAACGCTCGTGGAGCGACCTATAATAATTGAGGATTGTGAGGAGAAGGTGATTCGTGGATAGACCATTCTGTTGGTTCATGTGTTATGGAGGCATGGTGGCCTCGAGGAGAGTACTTAGGAGCAGGAGGCGCAGATGTGTTCCTAGTACTCAGATTTGTTCTAAGTTTTTTTTATGTGTTTTACTTTTTGTGCTTCATTTTATGATGTAATTATTAGCCTTGTTCATTATCAAATGTGTTGTTCCCTTGTTCTTAGTTTTGTGCAGAAATTCCCAACATGTAAAGATGGGAGGACCTAATCCCTAATCAAGATGCATTAATGTGGATGAAATTAAACCCATGTGGGCAAGTCAGTGCTTCCCAGAGAGAATAATATCTTTACATGGAGGAAGGGATTCCCTAATTCATGTATCTGGGTATTGGGGCCTTAGTGTTTATACAGTTTATCAGTAGATAGATGCCAATGAGGTGTTCTTGGATGTTAGGGTTTTCTCTCTAATTTTTGAACAATAAAAGGTAGCTTATCCGTGAGAGGTATCTTATGGGGTGGTTGTTTAGACCCCTCTTTTTTATAGTTAGTTTTAAATTATCAAGGATGAGAATAGTTTTAGAGGTATTTGATGTAAAGACCCAGATTTCCCCAGGCCATTCCTTTGTGAAAATCCAGTGCTTAAGGTAGTTCTTTGGGGTCACAATGGGTTTTTTTCAGAAGTTTTCCAAAAATTTGATTTTACAAAATGGTTTCATAGAAATAGTGGCACACCAAAATGGTGGCACCATAAATGGTGGCACACTGAAATGGTGGCACCATAATGGTGGCACTGAAATAGTGGCACCGTAACGGTGGCACCGTAACGGTGGAACCATAACGGTGGAACTGTAACGGTGACAGCGAAACTGTGGCACCAAAACGGTGGCACCAAAATGGTGGCACTAAAATGGTGGTACACCAAAACGATGTCTCACCCTTTTCCAAATTTCCAGTTTCCCGAGTTTTTCCAGTTTTATCCCTTTTACACCTTATTTGACGTAAACTAAGTTTAAAGCCTTGTTAGGGAATTTTTAAGGGAGTTTCAAAGGATATTAAGTATATTTTTAATATCCTAACACTTTAGGGGGCTTTTAGATATTCAAATCACATGATCCTGATCACGATCTCACATTAATGACTTTTGAAACCATTTACTTCCATTGATATAGGATCTGGATTTTTCAAAAAGTTGAGGTACTCTC
This sequence comes from Viscum album, assembly GCA_963277665.1. Taxonomy (NCBI): domain Eukaryota; kingdom Viridiplantae; phylum Streptophyta; class Magnoliopsida; order Santalales; family Viscaceae; genus Viscum; species Viscum album. Next base: position 990,529,477 of record OY728166.1, read on the forward strand.
TTATATTTTCTCTTGGTGTGCATAAAGCCTTCCTTTCTAGATGAGTCGTGCACCTATGATACAACCCCCTCTTGCTCAGTTTCCTTGGAGTTTTCTGTTTCTCATGTGATCCTCTATTTTGGCGCAAATAGGATTTTTGGTTGCCTGTTATTTTAGGTAGGGATTCTTCTATCTCTCTTTTTGTTGTGTATCATGTGAGGTGGGTGTGGTAATGTTTCCTTATAAAGAACGAGGTGAATAATTTTCTTAAAAGAGTAATAAATGAGGGGTGATATGATGATCAAAAGATAATAGGTGACAATGAAATAATGGTAGGGAAGTGATGACGTTATGTATGCTATTTTAATTTTTATCCATGAAACTTTTTTTTTGAATTGTATGGGCTATAAGTCATTCTAAAAATCATGTTCATTGGTGGTCTTTTCTTGTGTACTAGTGGTGTTATATTTTTTTTTGTGATGTTTTGATAAATGGTTATAACATGAAATATGCTTAATCACATATACTTGGTTAAATGAAATGGATTCCCCATGATAGAAACTCTTGTGTGATCACCCCTGTTTATTGAAGTGGATTTAAATAATAGTGTTTACCGAATCCTAATACATCATGTTTGATAGGTATGGTTGTGTGCTGTGTTCTGTTGGGTTTTGTGACTTTGTGTGGGTTGTGTAGTGTTGTCATTGGGAGCATAGTTATGGGTACAGGGGTGGAAATAGGAGTTGGTTTTATGAGAAGGGTGTGGTATGTGTGTGTGTAGCAGGGTTTCAGTCTAAATGGAGGTTGTTGTGGGCTTTGTGTATGGGGTGGTACAGGAGGTGTGACGGAATCTCAGTTTGAGAGATTGATTGATTGTGGAATAGATAAACTTATAGGTAATGGGATTGCCTTTGATTTATTTTGTGTTCATTGGACTTGTTTTGAAGTAGGACTACATCAATATAGTTGTTGTGTAGTGGGGATGCAGGACTAAGTTGTGTCGTGACTCCATGTTTATGGGTGTGTTGGGTGTGGTGTTGTTGTGCAGTGGGGCTGCAGGGTTTGGTTGTGAGGGCATAATTGAGCAGGATAACTTTGATAATGATAGTTGGTAGTGGTTGAATGGATGTCTAGGAAAAAGGGGGTGTGCAATGGGACTACAGGTTGGTTGTTATCTGTTGTTTTTATGAATGGGTGTTAAATTGGATTTCCTTACCTTGGTCCCTACTTCCTTATTTTCCTTGGTAGGGTTTAGTGGCCTTTATCCTTCTGAAAAGGGTTTCAGATGTTGTGCTTGGTAGTTTACCTGGGTAGTGCTGGAATAAATTAAAGTGAAACCCTTAATTAATGAATGACAAGTAGTTAAATTAAAAGGGGTTAGGCTTGTGTTTTATTGTGGTTGTTTGTGTGGTTGTGCATATAGCGGTAGCAGAAAATGTGGTTCTATGCGGGATGATTATTTGTTTGAAACTAATAGGTTGGAATGAGTGCTTGGTTACCTATATGTATAAATTATAGTTCCTTGTGTTTTCTATATGAACCCCACCCTTGTTGAGAACCATGTGCCAAAAACCCCCATTTCATGGGGGAGGGTTTCTTTCCCAACATCCTGGTGGGAGGATGGATGGATGGTTACTGAATTTCTTCCTCACACACTCTTCCATGTTCTTATCACTTAAGCGTATCTGGGAAGGCTATAATAGCTTGTGGCTTACCATAGTCTAATATCCTTTGGGCAGGTTTGTTGTGGGTGAGGGGCCCAGGTGTTTACGGGCCAATATTGTTTTCCCAAGTGTCTTCGGGATGAGGCCCAGGTGTCTTCAGGTGAGAGGCATGGTTTTTGTGTCCCAAGTGTCTTTGGGTGGGATTTGTGTGTGTTTTGAGGCCCAGGTGTGTGCAGGCAGGTTGTAGCCATGGGACTACATTTTGGAAGAATGGTAGCGTCAAGACGTTAGCCGTTAGTAATGAGAAATTAATCAGTGGGAAAATGGTGTCGGGTACCTAAATGTCGATGTTCTTATACTACTAATTTACTTGAGTTTCATTATTTTGTGAGTGTTCCTTGGTGATTCTGGGCTAGTTAGTACTCCTTGGTAGGTTCTTTGAGGTTCTATTGTTCTCTCACAGGGGCATTAGTATGTTTCCCCCACTTGTGTACGAGTGGCTTTAGTTTTACTACTGTGTATACTTGTATACTCACCCTACATTTGTAAAAATATTTTTAGGTTTCCAGGAGGAATTTGAGGACTGTTCTAAACTTTACTAGCTCAGGCGTTGGGATAGTTGTTGTGTTGCTACTTAGTCTCTTTCTTTTGGTTCTTGTTTTGGTGCTTTGGTTGTACTTTTGTCGCAGTTACGTTTAAATCATGCATGGGTTTGATTTTGGTTTCCTTTATATAAATGTTTGGTGTTGTTTGGGATTTTTACCATCTTATCTCCCAATCATGTTTTCATTAAAAAGGTTAATGCCTTCCATTTTTTGTAAGATTCTATACCCTTGGTGCTAGTCTCCACTCCAGGGCCTATTGAGGGAAGGACTCGGAGGTCATTATCTCTCCTTTGTCTTGAGGAAGGAAGGTTGTGGCACTTTTTCATCTCTTCCCTCATCTTGAAGAAGGTGGTTCATGACACAAAATCTCTCATGGAAGACTCTAGGTTGAGAGCAAGGAATCCTAGAGGAAGAACAAATGAATTTTCAGCCAGACTACCTATTTAAAAAACAAGGCTCGGGGTTTTACATGACGTGTAACCCAGTTACACATTGTGTAATTGGTAATTCTCTTATCCATCAAAAATCTTGTCACCTCTTACTAAAAATAATCATTTTAGTATTTAGACGACGTGTAGCCATATTACACGGTGTGTAATTCTTCATCAGGCTGTAGAAATGACTAGTTAAAGCTGAGAATCTAATAAATCTCTGACTTCACCATTATAGGTATCCTCCCAATACCTTCTCGACCCTACCTAGAAAACGAAAAAAGGAAAACCACAACATGGTTTAGAATGTACCTGACAGAAAGGTAACGGGGTGTTATATTATTCATTTAATATTATTTATTCATTTAATATTATTTATTCATTTTTAATATTTCTCTATTTTTAGTTTTTTCAATAATTTATTCATTTTTACAATTTATTTGTTTAATATTTTTTTGATATATTAAAATTTGATATTTATTTATACATTTTTAAATATTTAATCAAATAATAATATTTTCAATTATTATTAGAAATTATAAAGATTAATAATTAATTATATTTTTTATATACAATCAATACAATACAAACATCGATAATTAACAATAATATTATTATTTATTCATTCATTTTTATTCATTTATTAGGTGCTTTAAATTCATATAATTAATGTTATAAATTTACTTTTTAAAATAATTTTTGTAATTTATTCAATTTTTTTATTCATTTTTAACACTCTTTCATTTAATATTATTTCTTCATTTTTGAAATTTATTAATTTTTAATGTTTTTGGAATTTATGCATTTTTTAAAATTTATATATATTTATTTACTAAGTTTTAATATTTCCAATTTTTATGTAATTTATATGATTATTATTTATTCATTTTTATTCATTAATTTTTAATATTTTTAATATGATTGAAATTTATATAATTTATTTATTTAAATGTGCTTTATTTTTAATATTTTTATATATTCAATATAATTCATTTTTAATAATTTTGTTATTTAAATAATTAATATTAGTTATTTATCATTTTTATTCATTTTTTATGTGTTTATAATTATTGTAATTAATGTTACAAATTCATTTTTCAAAATATTTTTGTAATATTCAATCTTATTTATTCAATTTTTATATTCTTTCATTTAATATTATTTATTCATTTTTATTTATTAAATTTCAATTTATTCATTTTTTAATATTTATTTATAGATATTTATTTAATAAGTTTTAATATTTTCAATATGTTTGTAATTTATATAATTAATATTTATATAATTTTAGTCATTAAGTTTTAATATTTTTAAAATGTTTGAAATTTATATAATTTATTTATTTAAATGCTTTCTTTAATATTTTTTTAATTTAAATATTTAATATAATTCATTTTTAATAAATTTTTTATTTATATAATTTATATAATTTAATTATTTATTTTTCTTTGTTTTTGTATGTGCTTATAATTCATGTAATTAATCTTACAAATTCCTTTTTTTAAATATTTTTTTATAATATATTAAATTTTACTTATTCATTTTTAATATTCATTCATTAGTATTATTTATTCATTTTTAATATTTATTAATTTTTATATTTCTTTGAATTTAACCTTTTTTAATTTTTATTTATACATATTTATTTACTATGTTTTAATATTTTCAATATGTTTGTAATTTATTTGAATAATATTTATTTATTTATTTTATTAAGTTTTAATATTTTTAATATGTTTTAAATTTATATAATTATTTTTTTAAATGAATTTTTTAATAATTTTGTAATTTAAATAATTAATATTATTCATTTTTAATAATTTTGTTATTTATATAATTAATATTATTTATTTATTTATTTATTATTTATTTATTATTTATTTATTATTTAATTAAATAATTTTATGAATTCACTTTTTTTAATATTTTTATAATTTTTTCAAATTTATTTATTCATTTTTAATATTCATTCATTCAATATTATTTATTAATTTTTAATATGTATTAATTTTTAACATTTTTGGAATTGATTCATTTTTAATATTTATTCATACATATTTATTTACTAAGTTTTAATATTTTCAATATGTTTGTACTTTAAATAATTAGTATAGTTTATTTTCAATAATTTTATTATTTATATAATTAATATTATTCATTTCTTCTTTTTTATTCTTTTTTTACATTTTTATCAACTCTAAGCTAAGTGCTGATAAAAGTTTAGTTTATTACCCCTAAAACATAAGCGTTGAGAAATACAACTTTTTTCAATGTTTTTTAGCTATGATAAAATTGATGATTTATCAATGCTAATAAAAGTGGTATTTCTCATCACTTATGTTTTTAGCACTGATAAAATACACTTTTATAAGTGTTTTTCAGTAAGCACTGACAAAACTCTTCATCCACTTTCAAAAAGGAACCTTAGAAGATCGCATCTTTCTCATGCCGCATTCAAGCTCTCACAGAACTGAAGCTCTACTACAGTTGAAGTCGATTGTTTTGGAAAAATCAAACCTTGAAATAGGTATGAAATTCTGAACTTGTTTTTAAGGAGTCTCTATCAATATTTTATTTGTTTTACACGATTGTTTTGAGTTTATCTTCCCTTTCTCATATCCATAGTAGTAAGACTGATAAAACACTATTTTATTGAATATTTTATTGATAATAAATGATATAATTAAGTCACATTGTGTTATATATGATCCATTATGGAATATTTGGGATTAGATCACTCAATTAAAAATTTGATGAAAATTCCAGTTTTACCCTTTTAAAGTGCACTGTGGTATATTATGAATAAATATTTTTATTTCCAGAATTGGAACTTAATATTTTGTGATCGAATGCCTCGCTAAATTTTCTACAACTTTCATTCAGGCCATTGGAGCTAGATCGTGGGTTTACTTGGAGTAAATGGGCCATGAAGACAAAGCTGGACTGGACTCGCTGGGCTGGATAGTGCTTCTGTATTTGGGCCATAACTTTCTTATCCGTGCTTGGATGTGGTCCAAATTTGGAGAGCATCTAGAAGAAAAAAAATTCGTGCAAATCATTCTTCTGGAAGAGCAGCTGGATCGCGCGTTTTGGAGGTCAAACAGGCGGTGCAACTGGGATTAAAATATTTTCCCAAATTTCCACATTCACACTTGAAACCATTTGTAACCCTAGCCCTCCCCAACTCTATTTAAAGGACATATTCACTCTTTGGGAGGCTGGTTCGGAGCTTGGTCAAGGTGTAGCCGAGATTTGGTTTCCTAGGAACTCCTCTAACCCCTTGGAAGAAGTGAGGCTTTGTGCAAGGATCTCTTCCAAGAAGGCTCTCCTCTCCCACCTCCACTTGTGTTTCATTGTTTTCATGCTTGTAACTTGTCCTTTTCTTCAATAAATCTTCTTTGTTATTCTTTTAATATCTTCTTTTTTTTGCTTCTTGGTTATGGAATCTTAGAGTGGAGACAAGATTGGGTATTTCCCTTTCAATCCGTTGCTTATGCAAAACGTCTCCACAATGAAAATTCCAACCATGGAAGAGTAGTTTCGTTCATAGTCGATCTAATCCCTACCCTCTTAATTTATTCATTTTGAATCCATGAACATACTTTAATTCATAATTTTTGATCAATTAATTGAGATTTAAGTTGTAAGGAACTCACTCGACTTGCATCTGACCGCGAGGTCGGTCCTGTGTGAATCGAGAGAGACAAACTTCAATTGTAAAATCTAATCAACTTGGGATAGAATTTTAGGGTTCAACTCTCATCCCTAAACTTAATTAATTCTCAACTCTAGAGAGGAGGTTCTTCCCTAATTGACCATTGATCATAAGTTGAATTTTGACCACAATCAAAGTAGGGTACTGCGATTGGAAGTCTCAAAGACAACCTAGTGCTCATTTCTTCAAATACATGTGGTTGTGTCAAATTCCGTAGGGTTCGGGAGTTGACAAGGTTAGGGGGTCACATTTTAATTAATTATAATCATATGGTATAATGATTAAAGAATGGTGAAGGGGTATATTAGATTGGCTACGACTTCTCATAGCAGTGCTTTTAAAGAAACAGTGTTTGTGATTGTCTTTTACTCCTTGACTGCCTTGATTGTTTTGTTTCGTGTTCTAAAAGTCTTTCAATCAAACCACCCCAATATTTTATCATTTTGTTTCTTTTTTTTGGTTTCTTCAAGCCTTCTAAGGGTTTTTAAACTAATTCCTCCTCAAGAGAACGACCTAGGTCAGCCACTGTGCTGCACTTAGTAAAGAAACAATATCATTTAAAAGCGCCAACGACAGTGCCTTTAAAATTTGGCGTCGTTGCCGGGGAGGAAATAGTTTTCTCAATCAATTAGAGGTATTTGTTTTTTATTTCATTCTCTTCTTACTCTTCTCACTTTCTTCTTTCACCTTTCTCAATGTTGGTTCATTTTTCTCTTCTTCTTCTTCTTAATTTTTTTTAGACCATCAATTGAACTCCATTCTCATGATATTGTGGTCTATTCTTCTTCTTCATTTCTCTATTTTTATATGATTTATGACATGGTCCCAACCTGAGGATCTCTTTGATCTAGACCCCAAGATTGAACGCAGCCTTAGGGCTCGAATCAGGCAATCTCGATCCACAGAAAGTGTCGACATTTACCCAACAGGAGAACTCCTCCATTTTGGAAACACTGAAATTGGAAACACATCTAAATCCAAACTAAAACAAGAACCAATGGCTGAGAATAATGGAAATGAACTTAATAGAACCATTCGAGAATTGGCCGCACCAGATATTAACTATCAACCAAATTGCATTGCATACCCAACTCTTGAATCAGACTTTGAACTTAAATCTGGACTAATTCACCTTCTTCCAAAGTTTCATGGATTATCTGGTGAGGATTCCAATAAACATTTGAAAGAATTTAATGTGGTTTGCTCAACCCTTAAACCAAGAAATGTTTCTGAAGATCAAATCAAATTAAGAGCATTCCCATTCTCACTTGATGGAGCTGCAAAAGACTGGATGTATTATTTACAACCCGAAGATTTAACTTGTTGGAACGATTTGAAACGTCTTTTCTTGCAGAGATTTTTTCCAGCATCAAGGACTACATCCATTCGAAAGGAGATATCAGGGATCAAGTAGGCACAAGGGGAGTCGATGTATGAGTACTGGGAGCGCTTCAAGAAGTTATGTGCAAGCTGTCCGCATCACCAAATCAGTGAGCAACTCCTCATCCAATACTTCTACGAAGGCCTCACACCTATGGAGAGGAGCATGGTGGATGCTGCAGCTGGAGGAGCATTAGTGGACAAGAAACCAGTAACCGCACGTGCATTGATCGACAAGATGGCACAAAACTCCCAACAATTTGGTGATCGAGGTACACCACATATCAGGGGAGTACATCAGGTAAGTCCTTCTTCTCTTGAGAGTCATTTTATTGATACCAAATTAGAAGAATTGAAAACTATGGTGAGGAAAATTGCTTTGGCACAAAAGACATCTCTACCCCCTCCTTCAAGGCCTTGTGGCATTTTCACTGAGACAAGCCACCCAACTGACTGTTTCCCACAACTATAAGAGACAGAGGATTCTGCAGCAGTATTCCCAGGGAGACCATTTCAGCAGCAACAACAACCATATCCCCAAAAGAAGTTTAATTCATTTTCTTCAACATACAACCAAGGGTGGAAAGATCAACCGGACATGAGGTATGGCTCTGGACATCAGCAAAGGCCCCCCTTTCAACAAAACTTCCAGCAGCCTCCACCTTACCAACAAGGTTTCCAATAACCCCAAAGAAGATTTGAGGACCAAGCATCAACAAGTCAGCAACATGGGAGTTCTCAACCAAAGTTAAATTCTAATACTGATGATCTTTTGAAACAAATTGTTCTTAATCAACAGAATGAGCTGAAGAGTCAAGGTTCTAAGTTGAGGGAGTTGAAGACACAAATGAGCCAGATTGCCACCGCCCTCCACGAACTGGTAAGTAAGAACTCTGGAGCCCTTCCTTCCCAACCTACTCCCAATCCCAAGGGGAATGTCAGTGCCATCACATTGAGAAGTGGGAAGAAAACAGTTGATATATCTACACCTACAATACCACCGGGATTCACCTCAACTCCAGAGAAGCCCCATCCTATACCAAATGATGAGAAACCCAAGGAGAAAGATAAAGGTAAGAAAAAGGTTGATTATCTTTCTCCTAAACCCCTTCCATTCCCAAATAGAGTTGTACAAACTAAGAATATGGCTGAAGAGGCAATACAAAAGGAGGTTTTGGATACATTCAAGCGTGTCGAGATCAACATCCCTCTACTTGAAGCCATCAAGCAAATACTGAGGTATGAAAAATTCTTAAAAGAACTATGTACAAATAGAAGAGGGCTAATTGAAATGAGTGGATCAACCTTAGAAGGAATGTCTCAGCACTCATTACACCAACTCTAGCAATGCCAATAAAGTGCAAGGATCCCGGGACATTCACCATCCCATGTACCATAGGGGAGTTTCACTTCTCTGATGCTCTTTGTGATTTAGGAGCTTCAATAAATGTGATGCCTCACTATGTATTCTCTTCCTTGCAGATTGGTGAGTTGAAGCCAACAAGAGTAGTGGTGCAATTGGCGAATAGAGCTATGGCATATCCAGTGGGAGTCCTTGAGGATGTACTTTTCCGGGTAAGAGACATGATCTTTCCAGCGGATTTCTATGTTCTTAACATGGAGGATGATCAGGTAAGTTCTCATGCCCCCATTATCTTAGGTAGTCCCTTCCTCAAAACTTCAAAAACTATCATAAATGTCAATGAGGGTACACTTTCCATGGAATTTGGGGATGAAGTTGTGATATTTAATGTTATGGATTCCATTAAGTACCCCTCTGAGGACCATTCTGCTTTTGTTATCTCCCATTTTGAACCACCAAGTAAAAACTCCATGGATTTTGATTGTCTTATACTTAGGGAGATTATGAGTATTGGTTCTGGTTTAATGTCTAAGAGAACTTCCACACCTGTTTCTAATAAACAAGACTCTCTAAGATTTGATTTTGAAATTGATTCATATTCTGATCTTGTTCATGTGAACTCTGATTATGACATCGCTATAGAGAGATTGCCATAAATTATTTCAAATGTTTATTGGGATCCTCACCAGATAATCCATGAAACTTTGGAAGAAGGTGAATTAGTCCAGATTTAAGTTCAAAGTCTGATTCAAGAGTTGGGTATGCAATGCAATTTGGTTGATAGTCTGATTTTGGTTCCTTCAATGTCTCCATCCATATTACACCCTCCTTCATTAGATCTCAAGCCATTGCCACCAAATCTAAAATACTCATACTTGTTGAGTGGTGAGAGATTACCTGTTATCATTGATAACAATCTCCCTTTTGAACATGAAGAAAAGATTTTGAATATTTTGAGGGAGAACATCAGGGCGATTGGGTGGACCTTGGCTGACATATCAGGTATTAGCCCCTCCATTTTCATGCATAGGATTCTCTTGGGGGATGGGGCTAAACCGGTGAGACAGCCACAAAGGAGATTCAATCCCACCCTCCTGGAAGTTGTTAAAAAAGAAGTTGAGAAATTGCTCGAGGCAGGTATAATCTTTCCCATTTCATATTCTCAGTGGGTAAGTCCAATTCAGGTTGTGCTTAAGAAAACTGGTTTTACTGTTGTTAAAAATGAGAAATATGATTTAGTTCTAATGAGGGTGAAAAACAGTTGGCGAGTGTGTATTGATTATAGGAAACTAAATCAAACCACTCGTAAGGACCATTTCCCCCTCCCATTCATTGACCAGATGCTTGAGAGACTTGCAGGTAGGACACATTATTGCTTCTTGGATGGTTTCTTGGGTTATTTTCAGGTTCCCATTGCAGCAGAGGACCAGGAGAAGACGACTTTCACATGCCCCTTCGGCACATTTTCCTACAGGAGGATGCCATTTGGACTTTTCAATGCCCCAGGTACCTTCTAGAGATGCATGGTGAGTATTTTTTCAGATTTCATTGAGACCTGCATGGAGGTATTTATGGATGATTTTACAGTGTATGGTTCCTCATTTGATGAATGTCTGTGTAGTTTGGAAAAGGTTTTGAATCGTTGTATTGAGAAGAATCTGGTCTTGAACTTTGAAAAGTGTCATTTCAAGGTAGATCATGGCATTGTCTTAGGTCATGTAGTGTCAAAGCATGGCATTGAAGTTGATAGATCTAAGGTAGACATCATTTCATCCTTGCCATATCCTACATGTGTGTGTGATGTTCGATCTTTCCTAGGGAATGCAGGATTTTATCAGCGCTTCATCAAATACTTTAGTAAGATTGCTCTTCCTATGTCACGATTACTTCAAAAGGATTATGATTTTGTGTTTGATGATTCTTGCAGGACGTCCTTTGATGAGTTAAAGAAGTGTCTGACCACTCCGCCTATCATACAGCCCCCACGGTGGGATATTCCTTTCGAGCTTATGTGTGATGCATCCAACTTTGCGGTTGGATCTGTCTTATCTCAAAGGGTGTAGGGACGTTCACATGTGATTGCCTATGCATCGAGGACACTGGATTCATCCCAATCCAATTACACCACAATGTAAAAGGAGTTTCTTGCTGTTATATTTTCTTAAGATAAATTCCGTTCATATTTATTGGGATCTAAAGTAGTTGTCTTTTCTGACCATGCAGCTTTGAGGTACCTCCTGAAGAATCTAGATGCAAAGCCCAGACTTATCCTATGGATGCTCCTAATTCAAGAATTTTATATTGAGATAAAAGACAAGAAGGGGTCAGAAAACATGGTGGCAAACCACATGAGTAGGATTACTCACACACTAGAGGATGACACCTTGGACCAGGTACCACTTCGGGACACTTTCCCCGATGAGCATATTTATTCCATCTCAGGTATGCATCCTTGGTATGCTTATTTAGTAAACTACCTTGTTTCATCCGAAATCCCTGCAAATTTAAAGAAACATCAAGTCCAAAAATTGAAAAGTGAGCCTAGGTTTTATGTTTGGGATGATCCTTACCTCTGGCGCATGTGTAGTGACCAAGTAATTAGGAGGTGTGTTCCTGATCATGAGTTTGAGTCTGTCCTACATTTCTGTCATACACTTGCATGTGGTGGACACTTTGGACCCCAACGGATAGCTAGGAAAGTCTTAGACTCTGGATTTTATTGGCCTAGTTTATTCCATGATTCCCATGTGTTTTGTAAGTCATGCTCTCATTGCCAACACACTGGGAACATTTCTAGGAGACATGAGATGCCCCAACAACCCATACTATTTTGTGAGATTTTTTATGTATGGGGCATCGATTTTATGGGTCCTTTTCCCAGTTCATTTGGATTTTTGTATATTTTGGTTGTTGTTGATTATGTGAGTAAATGGGTGGAGGCTAAGGCCACCAGGACTGACGATTCTCATGTTGTTGTGGACTTTGTCAAAGCACAGATTTTTTGCAGGTTTGGAGTACCAAAGGCCATCATCAATGACCAAGGGACACACTTTTGCAATAGGAATTTTGCTTCCCTCCTTCGAAAGTATGGGGTGACACACAAAACATCAACACCATACCACCCCCAAACAAATGGCTAGGCTGAGGTTTCAAATCGTGAGTTGAAACAAATCTTGGAGAAAACCGTGCAGCCAAATAGGAAGGATTGGAGCAAGCGCTTGGATGATGCATTGTGGGCTTATAGGACAGCATACAAGACCCCCATTGGTATGTCCCCATTTCGGATTGTTTTTGGGAAAGCGTGTCATCTCCCCGTGGAAGTCGAGCATCGGGCATATTGGGCTATAAAGAAATGCAACATGGATTTGGCCCAAGCTGGAATTCAAAGGAAGTTGCAAATTCAAGAGCTTGAGGAGATTTGACTGTCATTATATGAGAACTCAAGGCTCTACAAGGAAAGATCAAAAGCAGCTCATGACAAAATGATCCAACAAAGGGAATTTCATGTTGGAGAGAAAGTCCTTCTCTATAGTTCACGACTGAAGTTGATGCCTGGTAAGTTGCGTTCCAGATGGTTAGGTGCTTATATTGTGTCTAATGTTTTTCCTTATGGTGCAGTGGAGATCACACAAGAGGACACTAGAAGGAGCTTTACAGTCAATGGGAAACGTTTAAAGAGATACATTGAGAGACTTCCTACTGATGTAGTGGATTTTATCACACTGCATAACCCCATCATCACTTGAGCACATTAGGCTGTTCCTAACCCTTTCACTTTTATATTATTTGTCCTATTTAAAAATTCTGCATTTCATGTGCATATATCATCTCATAGGTTCACATTGAGGACAATGCAATATTTTAAGTGTGGGGGAGGGAACCTTTTAGTTTAGTAATTTCAATTGCTTTCCTGTTAAAAAAAACCCCAAAAAAATTGTTTGTTTTTCAAATTTTGTGTGTTTATTTTACAATTTTCTGTGTGTTTTTGAAACTTTGGAGCTGAAATGATTCTCATCACCATTTTTAAATCCATATCAATAAGTGAAACAATTTACCCCTTGAAACTAAGCTTAAATGAATACTGAAATAACTTTGTTTCAAGTTCAAATATTTAGTAATTTCATGGAAAGTACACCGAATTTTGAATCCCATGCCACATCTCACTGTCTTTATATTTGAAATCACTTTCCTTTGAGGCTTATAAACCATTATTTTCATATTCTTTACATTCACCTCACCTCTTGAGAGAACCAAACCATGCTTTATTTAACCAGAATTTGATTTATTCCTGTCAAAACTTGAGGTTTTGAGGTACTTATGTTTAAATGATTGAGGCATTTGTTTGGTATTAAAGCCCCTATTTCAAAGAATACTTTTTTATAATGGTCTAACTTGAATATTTAATCCTTTTAGCCCTTAGAATCCATGCACATCCTGTTAGGTTAGCCACATTACAAGCCAATTTTTCCTATCCAACCAACTCTTGAAGTAAAATTGCATAATCTAGTTGAGCTTAAGTGTGGGGGAAGTTGTCTTGTGTTTTTCCACCACATTCTGCGATACTTTGGGTGGAAAATTAAATTCTGAAGAGATGTGTTTGCTGCTGAAGAAATTCATTATATTGAAAGCTGTGCCTTTTCTGGAGCTTTCATGACAAGTGAAGCTGTGCCTTTTCTGGAGCTTCTAATTGAGGTGGAAAGTTGTGCCCATCTGGAGCTTTCAAGAAAATCATGTTTGAGAAGATTGAAATTTTTTATGCTGAAATGATGAATGGTGTAAACCTTTCATGACTTTTCATGATGGTGGAGCTGAATTGATACTATGTGGATTGAGGAGAAGACCATATTTAAGTGAAAATTAGATTAATGCAATTTTGCTTCAAAAGAGTCAAGCCCTCCTCATTCAGCCTCAGAGATTTTCACATCTTAATCCTACCAACCGAAAGCCACAGAACAACCCTGAAAATTCCTCATGATAAACATATTTCCTTGACTCACATCGGGTAGCGATGTAGGAATCTATCAAGCCTATGGTGACCCTTGTATGAGTTTGGATGAGAAAGACATTGCAAAAAAATTGATATTTGAGTGATGAGAGAAAATTCAAGCGAGGAAAGTGTTTTGTTTATGGGAGGATAAATGAAGTGGAAATATATTGAATGATATAAATGGAGAACTTGAAATAATTTTTTTTATGAGGCATTATATCTTTTGATTCTTGGTGGGAAATTGATTGATCTCAAGGATATATGTGTTTTAAAATTGGTTTTGATTTGATATTGATGTTTACTTGACATGAGGTTTTGCCCATGAGTGCAAAAGGGTAAGTGTGGGGGAGTTGATAAAACACTATTTTATTGAATATTTTATTGATAATAAATGATATAATTTCCTCACATTGTGTTATATATGATCAATTATGGAATATTTGGGATTAGATCACTCAATTGAAAATTTGAGGAAAATTCCAGTTTTACCCTTTTAAAGTGAACTGTGGTATATTATGAATAAATATTTTTATTTCCCGAATTGGAACTTAATATTTTGTGACCGAATGCCTCACTAAATTTTCTACAACTTTAATTCAGGTCATTGGATCTAGATCGTGGGTTTACTTGGAGTAAATGGGCCATGAAGACAAAGCTGGACTGGACTCGCTGGGCTGGATAGTGCTTCTGTATTTGGGCCATAACTTTCTTATCTTTTCTTGTATGTGGCCCAAATTAGGAGATCATATAGAAGACAAAAATTCTCACAAATCATTCTTCTGTAAGAGCAGCTGGATAGCGCGTTTTGGAGGTCAAACAGGCGGTGAAACTGGGATTAAAATATTTTCCCGAATTTTCACATTCACACTTGTAACCATTTGTAACCCTAGCCCTCCCCAACTCTATTTAAAGGACATTTTCAATCTTTGGGAGGCTGGTTAGGAGCTTGGGCAAGGTGTATCCGAGAGTTGGTTTCCTAGTAACTCCTCTAACCCCTTGGAAGAAGTGAGGTTTTGTGCAAGGATCTCTTCCAAGAAGGCTCTCCTCTCCCACCTCCACTTGTGTTTCATTGTTTTCATGCTTGTAACTTGTCCTTTTCTTCAATAAATATTCTTTGTTATTATTTTAATATCTTCTTTTTTTTTCTTCTTGGTTATGGAATCTTAGAGTGGAGACAAGATTGGGTATTTCTTTTTCAATCCGTTTCTTATGCAAAATGTCTCCACAGTGAAAATTCCAACCATGGAAGAGTAGTTTCGTTCATAGTCGATCTAATCCCTACCCCCTTCATTTAGTCATTTTGAATCCATGAACATACTGTAATTCATAATTTTGATCAATTAATTTAGATTTAAGTTGTAAGGAACTCACTCGACTTGCATCTGACCGCGAGGTCGGTCCTGTGTGAATCGAGAGAGGCAAACTTCAATTGTAAAATCTAATCAACTTGGGATAGAATTGTAGGGTTCAACTCTCATACCTAAACTTAATTAATTCTCAAATCTAGAGAGGAGGTTCTGACCTAATTTACCATTGATCATAAGTTGGATTTGGACCACAATCAAAGTAGGGTACTGTGATTGGAAGTCTCAAATACAACCTAGTGCTCATTTCTTCAAATACATGTGGTTGTGTCAAATTCCGTAGGGTTCGGAGGTTGACAAGGTTAGGGGGTCACATTTTAATGAATTATAATCATATGGGATAATGATTAAAGAATGGTGAATGGGTAGATTAGATTGGATACGACTTCTCATAGCAGTGCTTTTAAAGAAATAGTGTTCGTGATTGTCTTTTACTCCTTGACTGCCTTGATTGTTTTGTTTCGTGTTCTAAAAGTCTTTTAATCAAATCACCCCCATATTTTATCATTTTGTTTCTTTTTTTTTTTTGGTTTCTTCAAGCCTTATAAGGGTTGTTAAACTAATTCCTCCTCAAGAGAACGACCTAGGTCAGCCACTGTGTTGCACTTAGTAAAGAAACAATATCATTTGAAAGCGCCCACGACAGCGCCTTTCACATACTCATTTTTTAAAAAATTATTAAGTGATACTAAAATGGAGATCTTTTTTATGTTCTTTCTAATATCACTTATATTTAAGAGGATGTTTTAAATGCATGAATCAACTAACTATTTTTTTGACAAGTAAATTTGATTGAAAATCTTTAACATCTTCATATTTTTTAACATCTATTACATAATATTATTAATTATTTTGTTCCTCATGACTAACAGGATATTTACTCTATTAATTTCCTATATAAGCACATTTTCCCAGTTTGAAATTGAACATAATTTAAAAGTAAATTGATTGATATGTGTTGAAAAACTAGTCCACGAGTTATCAAACATTTTTTGTCACTACATTATGTTGTTTCTTATAAAATTTATGTTTATGTGTTTATCCTAAAGAAATTAAATAGATCCAATTACATTTAAAATAGTTTAATAATTATAATCAATTTTTAATTATTGTTTTAAATTGGTCATTAAAATTGTTTTTTCTATTAAATACATCTTCTTTATGGTTTTTAATTTGAAAATTTGGGTTATTTTGGATAAAGTATTCATTTTTCTTATTCTTCCCACAATATTAACTGTTTTCTAAATCTCATGGCATATTAAAATTATTATTTTGATTATTACCAAATGAAGAATTTGAATTTGATATTTTCATAAATTTACAAATGTAATAACCATAATCTATGTGATTACTTTGTTTCAAACATTGTGGAAACATTGTAAAAAATAATTAATTTGTTTTGATATATGTTTTGATAGTGGAATATTATTATATATACCCTAATACTTATCCAATTTCATAAATCCATAGGTTTCTTGTGAATATTAATAGTGATAGAGATTGAATTATCTCCCTTGATGAATCCATTTAAAAAAATAATGATTTATGATATCTGAGTTCTTATAATAAAAAAATAAGCGATATAATACTTTAAATTCATATAATTCTTGGTCTTTATAAGTTCTAAAAACAATTTAATGCAATGAAAAATTATATTGAATATGATGACTATATGTGCATGTGTGTGTGTATACAGAATAGCCTTTTAGGGTTCTAAGATCATACATTTTGTGTATTTATTTATTTTATTAAATATGAATATTACCTAATGAAATAGGGTGGATATTAATCGAAAATGGATGAATGTTAATTGTTTGACAAAAGAAAATGAGGATGGGGTGAAAGAGTTTATCAAGTTTGTAAAAAATCATGTATATCACCCTTCTCAAATCCTTTTTCTATGTTTATATTATCATTATTCAAGAATAATTAATCTAGAGGAGTTGTAAGAACACTTGATATGTCACAAAATAGATCAAAGTTATAAATTTTGGACTAAACATAGGGAAGAATTGAATGTAACCAATGAATGGGACAACACTCCATTTTATGGATCATCTGATATGATTACAAGTGTGAAAAATGATGAAGACCGTATCGAGGATATGATTACAAGTGTAAAATATGATAAAGATTGTATTGAGTAAATGATAATGACAGTTTAAGATGAACTTTGTGATTGTACAAAACCATTTCATAAGTTAAATAGTAGTGAAGAGATGTCATTGTATATTGGTTGTACTAAATATACAACATTTTTAGCTATACTAAAGCTATATAATGTAAAAGTTGGCCACAGATGGAGTGACACCAGCTTTAGTGAAATACTTTCTCTCTTGAATGATATGCTACGAGAAGATAATGAGCTTCCTTTCTGAACATATAACACTAAACTAATACCATGTTCAATGGGTATGATCTCTAAAAGAATACATATCTTCCTAAATGATTGTATACTATTTCTCAAGGACCATGAATCGCTTAAAAATTTTCCATAGTGTGATGTGTCTCAATATAAGAAAGATGAATCAAGTCCTTTGAAAGTTTTATGGTGTTTTCCAATCATTCCAAGTTTTATGAACCTATATGTAAGTGAGGAGACTAGAAGGAAATTGATGTGGTACACAGATACAAGAAATCATTATGGAAAACTTTTTCACCTAGCATACTCTGCTCAGTGGAAGAAAATTGATCATGGGTATCCTATTTTGAAACAAACTGAGAAACCTTCCTCTTGAAATATCTACAGATGGAGTGAATCCTTTTGGTTTACAAAGTATCACTCACAGTACATAGCCAGTTGTGTTGGTAAATTATAACTTTCCATTGTGTTTATAAATTAATAAAAAATACATTAGGTTGTCTTTTCTTATATTAATAAATAGTCAAGTAATGATATTGAATTTTATTTGGATCCATTAATCAAAGAGCTGAAATTAATGTGGGAACCAGGTGTTATGTTGTATGATGCTTATAGAAATGCTGATTTTTCATTGAGATCCATATTGTATGAGATAATAAATGACTTTCCTTCTTATGGAAATTTTTTAGGATATAGCATTAAAGGAACTCAAGGGTGTTTCATTTGTGAATAAGGTACACACTAGGTTAGGTTGAAACATTCCTTGAAGACTGTGTTTCTAGGACATTAGAGATTTATACCCCAATGAAATTAATACCAATCTTGGATGACATCATTTAATGGGAATTAAGAAGAAGGTATAGTACATTATCTCCAATAGGTGATCAATTGTTTGAGAAAGTAAAGGATATGACCATCGCTTTTGGTAAAACTTCTTCAAAAAACCTTATGAAAAGCGGTTGGAAAAAAATATTAGTTTTTTTAATTACCATACTGAAATTGTTTTTATGTCAGACATTTTATTGAATTCATTCATGTGGAAAAAATATATATGTGATAGTGTCATTGACATGTTACTAAATGTACCTAGAAAAATAAAGGATGGAATTAAGGCTAGCACTACAAAAAAAGGGCAGTATTGGCGGGTTTTTTGTGGACTTTGGGTGGTTTAAACCACCGCCTATTAGTATCATGGTGGTTATAAAAAATGTCACATATTTCACTATTACTAGTCATTTAGATCTGGTTTCATTAATTTTGATTTTTTTTCTATGTTTCATTTTTGGAGTATTTAACAGCGATTTATTTTTTATTTAGAAGTGTTTTTTTATAAAAAAATATCCCAAAGAAATATTTAAATAATGAAAATAACCACCACTGATATGTTCAGTGGCAGTTTGTTTTAGCAGAGGTTAATCCTAACCATCGCTAAATCATATATTTTTTAAAATATTTAATAAAAAACTATAAATATAAAAAAGTGACATTCGATAAACTAAAACATGAATATATGATAAACCATCGTACATATGTCATATATTCATAACAAATATACAAACATCCACATTCATCATAACCTTAATCTCAGTCAACCCATACATCTGTCAACCAATACCTTGATCATCAATACATACATATAACATATGTCCAATAACAACCCATGACCAATATAAATCCATGTCATGACCTCCACTACATCTCATCAACTGAAACAGACTACATCATCTCATCAACTATAACAAAAAAGAAAACAAAAATTAAAACTAAACATAATAAATCATTATTATAGTATAATAATTGATAAAATTTTAACATACCATGGAAACTAAAAAACATCATGACTGACTTTTAAATAATTTCATGGATCGGAATGGTCATCCTTCTACCTACTACCGGCATTTTCTTCCTACAATGAAAACTAGAATATTTAAGAAAAAAATGTGAAAAAGAAAAGAGACAGAATATATTCAAAATACTGCACATAAAATTTATTATTTTTTTAATAAAAAATAATACATTTTAACATAAAAAAATAATATATAATTTAAAACACTTTGAAAACATAAACTTACCTATTTAAGATAAGATTCAACACTTTAAACTGAAAAGGTATAATTAAATATTCTAATTTATTTTTAAAGAGACATGTGGTGTGCTTGAAATTTACTTAATAAATAATTTTTAAAGACTTTGATATCACAACATGTCAAATATTTCTAAAATACTTAGCAGTGGTTTTCTAATGATTTGATGTCAATTTGTGGTCATTTTCTATGGTTTTGATCATTCCACACACGTTTTAGTGTTTTAAAACACTAAAAATGCATTTATGGCCATAATAGTAAAATTGTAATTCAGAATGACATATCGTTTGTTCCTACACTTAACAATTAAATATACAATAATTATAATTTAATTTCAAGCCAATCTGATGTCATTTTCCCAGTTTTGACCCCCAACACACGATTTTAAAGGTTTTTATACCTTTAAGAAGTGGTTACTATGTCATTCTGACCACACTGCATATCGTATTGACATGTTGTCTTCACATACACATCTAAAATAACTTATAGGTGGTTTTCCTATGATTTAACATCAATCTAAGGTTGTTTTATATGGTTTTGACTATTCCACACACATTTTAATGTTTTAAAACACATTTACGGCAATAACAGGAAAACCATCATTAGGAATAATGTTTCATAAATTCCTACATTTAAAAATTAAATATACAGTCATTTTCCCCTGATTTCAGGGAAATCCTACACTGTTTTCCTAGTTTTGACCCCCCAACACTTGTTTTTAAAGGTTTTTGTACTTTTAAGAAGTGGTTATTGAGTCATTCTGACCACACTACACATCAGATTGATGTTTTTTCTATTCATACACATCATTAATAACTCATCAGTAGTTTTATAATGGTTTTAAGTCAATATATGGTCATTCTCTATGGTTTTAACCATTCCGTACATGTTTTAGTGTTTTAAAACACTAAAAACGTGTTTACGGCCATAACGGGAAAACTTTCATTCAGAATGATGTGTCATCGATTCCTATATTTCAAAATTAAATATATAGTCATTTTTTACTAATTTTAGGGAAATATGACATTGCTTTCCAGGTTTTTATCCCCCCCCCCCCCAAAAGTTGTTTTTAAAGGGTTTTCTACCTTTAAGAAGTGGTTATTGAGTTATTCCTACCACACCACATGTCATATTTACTTATTGTATACATGTACACGTAATAAATAACTTAGAAGTGGTTTTCCAATTATTTGACATAAATCTGTGGTCATTTTCTATGCTTTTGACCGTTCCACGCATGTTTTAGTGTTTTAAAACACTAAAAACGCATTTACAGCCATAACAGGAAAACCATCATTCATAATGACATTACATAAATTCCTACATTTCATAATTAAATATTTGGTCATTTTCCCCTAATTTCATATCAATCCAATGTCATTTTCCTAGTTTCTACCCCCCCCCCCCACTAAACTTGTTTTTAAAGGTTTTTGTACCTTTAAGAAGTTGTTAGTGAGTCATTCTGACCACACCGTGCATCATATTGATATTTTTTCTATGAGGACATGTCAAAAATAACTCAGAGGTAATTTTACAATGATTTCATGTCAATATGAGGTCTTTTTCTATGGTTTTGACCATTCCACATGTGTTTTAGTGTTTTAAAACACTAAAAATGTGTTTACATCCATAATAGGAAAACCTTCATTCAGAATGATGTTTTTTCAGTTCCTAAATTTCAAAATTAAATTTACAGTCATTTTACCTTGATTTTAAAGAAATATGACGTTTTTCCCTAATTTTGACCCCCCAACACTTGTTTTTAAAGGTTTTCGTATCTTTAAAAAGGGATTACTAAGTGATTCTGACCACACCACACATCGAATTGACGTGTTGTCTGCACGTAAACATAATAAATAACTCATATGTGGTTTTCCAATGATTTAATTTCAATATGTGGTCATTTTCTATGGTTTTGACCATTCCATGCATGTTTTAGTGTTTTAAAACACTAAAAACACGTTTATGGCCATAACGGGAAAATTGTTATTAAGAATAACGTGTCGTCAGTTCCTATATCTCAAAATTAAATATACTTTTATATTTCCCTGATTTTAGGGAAATATAACATCATTTTTCTAGTTTTGACCCCCCAACACTTGTTTTTAAAGGTTTTTGTACCTTTAAGAAGTGGTTACTTAGTCATTCTGACCACACCACATGTCATAATTACATGTTTTATGCACGTACACATCAAAAATGACTAATGGGTGTTTTTCCAATTATTTAATTTTAATCCTAGGTCATTTTCTATGTTTTTGACCGTTCGATGCATGTTTTAGTGTTTTAAAACACTAAAAACATGTTTACAGCCATAATGGGAAAATTGTCGATAACACCCCGACCCCTCTAGGATAGAGTCGGTGTATTACTTGTGATATTGGCATAGTTAGAAGAAATGAAAAATCCCAAATTAAGGATCATATTAGTAGTCTTGAAGAAACTAGATACATATATGTAACACAAATTACATTGAAAAAGGTTACAAGATACAATACATAACAAAACTAAAAATTGCGACCACATGAACTCAATAAATATCCTTCTCTTCATCACCTGCTGAAGGTAAAAAATGAAAGGGGTGAGCTCAAATGCTCAGTAAGGGTTAAAAATAGTGTAATCATGAATACAATAATAAGTTAATCATAATCAATCTGACATAATCAATATGGAATGGTGAATAATTGAAAAACTAATTTCATTAATAAACTGAGAATGAAATTACATCCATAGATTTTGTCATAGTGAAAACCTCATGGATAATAATAATAATAGATAATGAATAAAGAGAATTATTATTAATTGGACATCATGTATCTGTCACATGAAACCATAATACTGTTAAAACGGTTTAGTTCTATGATTAGAAACCCGTCTGATTTTTGGAAACAAACTCGAAGGGTTTGTCGCCAACTAATTTGTCTCATGAGACCTAGAGATGCATCGAGGGGCTGTAGAAGGCCCCACCCTCCACTGAATGTCCAAAGTATTCTTTATACATTAATTCAATACAATATCAATATTCCTTTTCAATATCCGTATAGAGTAGAGTATACGGATTCAACAATATTTCCATAATTAAAATAATTTTCCAAATAAACACCGTATGTAAAATGGTATACGGTTTAGACAAAAACATATACATGATATGAGATTATGGATATTTAATATAAATATAATTTCAAATTAAAAGTGATCTCAAATGGTAATTAGGTACACCACATAAGGATTATTAGGTGCACAATACAAAGTTAGTCACAACAAAATAGTAGTTGAGACAAAGTCTCTTACCACAATGTAATCGGTCGAATCATATGACCAGAACTTAATAACCCTAAAATGAATCATTGAATAACATTAATATAAATAGAATCATGTTATTATATATCAAATGTCAGTACACATATACCACATATAAGAAATAAGTGGCGAACAATGAAAATCTCACAGAAATGAAAGTGAGATGAGAAACCCCTTACAAACATTTAGGCATGGTAACGAGTGTTACTGAGAGGGATTAATGAGAGGTAAAGGGATATTATATTATTTATATGTCACAAGGGAAGTATGGGTGATGTGGGAAAACATACCCCATCATTATGAATTAAAAATAAAAGGGCACAACATAGGATAGATTCTTGAACAAAAGTGAGAGAGAGGATCCCTTACCTTATACTCGAAGGTGTTCTTCATTGTTCTTAACGACCTGATTAATCAAATTTAGATACATTAATTAATAATTAAATAACCTCATAAACATTTAATTGATATTTTATAACCTTATTAAGATCATTAATGGCCTTTTTGATGGGTTTAAGAGACTCAATTTTATTGTTTTGGAAGCATTTTCTTACTTGGTTTCATGATTTATTTACTTGTGTTCATTAATGGAAGTTCATTTGAAATGTGGTTAAACATACAGAATTGTTAATATAAATTATTAGTGACATTTAATATATATAAATTATCTTATAATGATTCTGGTTATATACCATTAGGATGACTCATTCGATGATTTAAAATAAAAGATTAGATTTTGGCTTGGCGGTTTTGTGCACAATAAACTTGTTTTGTATTATTATTCCATATTATGAACGTGTAAAGATTATAGAACATTAATCAAGATAAAATAAATAAATTATGACCTGGTTCAACCATTGAAAATGTTTCATGACCAGTATTGAAGATAGTAATGAAAATTGAAAACCCGTCTTCCTTGAGTGTGATAAATTTACACATCTCGGACAGTGTTTGCATTTATTGTATAAAAGGAGGGAAAAAGAGAGATTATGATTAAATATTCCATTATCACAATGAAAATACAGTATATGTAAGGCACTGGAATATTCATGGCATTTGGATGAGTGGAGGTGAGAAGGGTGAACAAAAGAATGGAACTTTGTAAAATAAATTGAAAGAAAAGAGAAGGAAGGTTCACCTCTTGAGTACTCCTCCTTGAGAAACACTTTAAGGCCTTTGTTTTTGGCATTTTGGTGAGACCAGAAGGTATTGGACGTGGGGAGAGGGCTTGGTAAGAGTATTTGGCAGAATTTAGGCAAGGATTGAAGCTTGAGTGGTGTGGGAGGAATAGGGGTGAGGGGTGGTTTATATAGTGCAGGGGAGAGGAGTTTTCTTAATATTATAATCATTAATTTATTATTTCCTCTCAAGACAACCAATAGTGAGTATTCCATGACCAAGAACAGTAATATATGCATGTGACTTCGAACCAATTGGTCTTACATCATAATATCATCATCAATGACTCAATTAATCCATTATTTAGCATTTATTGTGAATTATCAGTTTTTACTATTCATCAAAAATTCAAGTAGTTCAGAAAAATCCAAAAAATTCACCCTAACAATTTTTTAATGTGTAGAATCCAAAAATGAATTCAATTTTTCAAAAATAATTTTCTAAATATGATTAGTTAAATATTTAATTAAAATCCTTATTTAATCGAAAAATATAAACACTTAAAATTTTCATCTTCATTTTTAAGGTGCCTAAATTCATTTATACACTCAATGGTATGGATACCATTCATAAGAGTCATATTACTATTCATAAGGGTAATTTAATATTCATAATATTAGGTTAATATTCATAAGGGTAGGTTACTATTCACTAAAAATTGATTTTCCCTTATCAGACTCCAAATAACCTACCGATTGCAACCATGTATGTCAGATTTTTGAAATTCACATCATAAAAGTGACAAAATTAGGTTTACTTGGTTATGTTATGGATATATCTGATAATTAACCATGTTTTGTTCCATATAGGCTCAGTGATTCATGAAATATAGTTTATAACTATAATGTATTTAATAGAAACATACCATGAAGTGTTTGGGGTGCAACATTATTCCCTCCTTCAGAAATTTTGTCCTCAAAATTTTATGACTAAAGCCCACCAAAAAGATGTGGGTGGTTCTTTTTCATGAAATCCTCTGGTTCCCATTTTGCTTCCTCTATATTTCGGTTCCTTCAAAGAACCTTTACTAGACGAGTTGTCCGATTTCTCAACACCTGCTCCCTTGTGTCAAGAATACCAATAGGCTTTTCACAGTATGACAAATCAGGTTCCAGTTCAATTTCTTCATAGGTGAGTACATGTGTTGGGTATGGCATGTATTTCTTCAACAATGACACATGGAACACATCATGGACTTTGGAGAGATTTGGCGTCATTTCTAAACGGTAAGCTATTGCTCCAATTCTTTCCAGAATTTCAAATGGTCCGATATACCTGGGGCTCAGTTTCCCTTTCTTACCGAACCTTAAGACACCCTTCCATGGAGATACTTTCAGAAAGACATGATCTCCCACCTGGAATTCCAAATCCTTTCTCCGATTGTCAGCATAACTCTTCTACCTACTTTGGTCTACTTTAATGTGAGCTTGTATTGTCTTCACCTTTGTCGTGGTCTCTTCAATAAGTTCTGGGCCTATAAGTTTCCTCTCACCAACTTCGTCCCAACAAGTTGGAGTTTGACGTCTCTTTCCATATAATGATTCATATGGATCCATTTGAATACTAGAATGGAAACTATTTTTGTGAGAAAATTCCACCAAAGGCAAGTATTGATCCTACATACCTTGGAAGTTAAGAGAGTATGACCTCAGAATGTCTTCTAAAGTTTGAATTGTCCTTTAAGACTGTCCGTCAGTTTGGGTGTGATAAGCAGTACTCATACAAAGATCAGTATTCAAAGCCTTATAGATACTTTTCTAAAATTTAATGTAAAACAGGGATCTTGATCGGACACAATCGATAGAGGTTCACCATGAAGTCTTACAACTTCATTAATATAAATTCTTTCCAAGCGCTCAAGTGGAAAATCCTCTCTTATAGGAAGGAACTGTGGTGATTTTGTGAGACGATCAACAATTACCCATATTACGTCATTCCTTCTAGGTGTCCTTGGTAGTACAGTGAAAAAATCCATCGTAATGTTATACCACTTCCACATAGTAATAGGTATAGGTTGCATCACTCATTTGGTATGTTGTCTCTCTGCCTTCACTTGTTGACAAACTAGACATCTTGACACGTAGTCCGCAATTTCCCGCTTCATTTTATCCCACCAAAAATATTCCTTCATATCTCTATACATCTTGGTGCAACCTGGGTGTATAGAGAAATTTGAACTATGATCATCATCTAATAGTCCCCTTTTTTATCTCAGGTACTGATGGAACGCATAACCTCTTCCCAAATTTCAAAACTCCTTCTTCATACACGAAGTCATCCAGTCTCCCATTCTTAACTGCATTAATTTTCTTGTGCATATTCTCATTATCATATTGAGAGATTTTTATCTTCTCTAGTAAAGATGTTTTAGTAATCATTTGAAATAGGATCTATTTTTCCCCTTCCTTAACAATTCCCATATCCATATTTAGTAGATCCAAAAATATAGGATATCTCTCAATCATCATTTGAGTCAGAAGGCCATGATCTTTCCTACTTAATGCATCTTCCACCTTATTCGCCTTTCCTGGGTGGTAGTGTATTGAACAATATTAATCTTTGAGTAACTCGAGCCATATTCTTTGCCTCATGTTGAGTTATTTTTGTGTGAAAATGTATTTCAAACTCTTGTGGTCCATATAAATCTCACATCTCTCTTCGTAGAGATAATGCCTCCATATTTTCAGAGCAAATATTACGGCTGCTAACTCAATATCATGAGTTGGATAATTTTTCTCAAGTGTCTTCAACTATTTTGATTCATAAGCAATAACTTTATTGTTTTTTATAAGGAAGAAACCTAGTCCATTCTTTGATGCATCGCTGTATATTAAAAATCCATCACTTCCAAATGGAAGAGTCAAAATTGGAGCATTGACCAATATTCTTTTCAATTATTCAAAGCATTCTGTACATTCTTTTGTCCACACAAACTTAACTCTTTTACTTGTGAGCTTGGTTAGCGGGTTAGCCAGTCGGGCAAAATTCTGAACGAAACGCCGATAGTAACCTACTAAGCCAATAAAACTATATACCTCAGTTATGTTTGTTGCCTTGGACCAATCTTGGATTGCCTTTGTCTTCACAGGATCAACTAGGATTCCATCCTTAGAGATAATATGCCTAGAAAATAAACTGATTGAAGCCAGAATTCACACTTTCTAAACTTCCCATATAATTTATTTCTTCTAATATTTCTTAGAATAACCCGCAAGTGATTCTCATGGTCTTCATAGCTTTTTGAGTATATGAGGATATCATCGATGAATACCACAAAAAAATTATCAATATATTCCTTGAAAACTCTATTCATTAAATCCATGAAAATAGAGGGTTCATTTGTCAGTCCAAAAGGCATCACTGTAAACTCTTAATGCCCATACCTGGTCCGAAATGATGTCTTAGGAATATCTTCCTTCCTCACAAGCAACTGATGATATCCAGATCGAAGGTCAATCTTCAAAAATTATTGAGCTCCATGAAGTTGATCAAATAAATCATCAATTTGGGGCAGAGGATACTTATTCTTTATTGTAATAGCATTGATTTCCCTATAATCAATGCAAAGCCTCATGGATCCATCTTTCTTATTGACAAAGAGGATAGAGGCTCCCCATGGAGAAACACTGGGTTGAATAAATCCTTCTTTACTCAAATCCTCTAGTTGTTTCTTTAGATCTACTAATTCCACAGTGTCCATTCTATAGGGAGGCTTTGATATAGGTCTTGCATCATGAATTAAATCGATAGAGAACTCAACTTCCCACTCTTGAGGATTTCTAGGTAAATCCTCTAGAAATACATCAATGTACTCTTGAACTATGTTCACATATTTAATTTGAAGATTTATTTCACTCCCATAGATATTGTTTTATCTTAATCTCCAAGTATTGCATTCAGTAGAGCTACTGAGGGTAGTTCTAGATAACAATTAGGTGGTTAAGTTTCTGCCCTAAAGACAAGGGATTCTACACCATTTTCCAAAATTGTAACTTCCTTATTCTTACAATAAATCTTTGCATCATAATTTAAAATCCAATCCATACCAAGAATTATATCAAATTTAGTCATTGGTATGATGATAAGGTTAGAAACTAAAGAACGTTTTGGTGTTTGGAGGGGGAATAGTCGACATGACTTTGTTGCAATGATACATCCCATGGGAGTTTTGACTGACAACTCCTTTATTAAATCAAATTGTATATATCTAATTTTCTTGGAAAACTGAGAAGATATAAATAAATGCGATGATCCATAATCAAATAAAGTGTTGGATAAGTTTGAGGAAACAATTAAAGTATCTTCCACCACGTCATTAGGAACTTCAATATCCGTAGTTGTAATCGCATAGGCTCTCCCTTGTTCTCTTGGCTTTTTCTGAGGCATGTTTCCTTGGTACTTAGGACACTCATTTTCATAGTGTCCCATCTCTCTGCAATTGTAGAATTGAATATCATTGAATTGTTTCTTCCCCTTGAATTCATCATATCGATGACCCTTTTCTCCGAAGTTATAGTAGACTCTCATGCCTTTCAAGCATTTCCCAAGATGATTCTTTCCACAATTCTCACATAATGGGAATAGCTTTGTCCCCTTGCTCTTATTTGGTGCTTCTCCTTTTCCTTTGTTATCAGAGTACCTCTTCTTATCTTGGTTTCCTTTGAAAAGATTTGATCTAGCAAATTCCCTCTCTGTTTTGATGGCACTTGATACAATTTCATCATATGATGAAAATGATTGAGAAGCCAGTGCCCTTTAAAGACTTGGATTAATACATTCAAAGAAATAATCAATCTTTTCTGCTGAGTCACGTACATAATCTATGGCATACCTAGCCAACCTTGTGAAAGTAGTCTCATACTCTGCAACACTATCTTCTTCCCTTTGTTTTAAGCTAATGAATTTCCTCTTCATTTCAGTTCGTTGCTCACGGGGGAAATATTTTTCGAAAAATATTTCCTTAAAAGTAATCCATTACATATCTTCTATTTCTTCTTCCTCCATGGTATTTTTAATCAAGGACCACCATTGATCAGCATCGCCCTTGAGACAATATATTGTGAGTACAACCTTTTCATTTTCATTGGATCTTAATTCCATGAATATCTTTTCAAGGAACTTGATCCATTGCTCAGCAACCACTAGGTTAGTAGTCCCACTAAAAGATGGGGGCTTTTTCCACATGAAATGATCCAACACAGGTGTGGAATGGTTATTCGTTACAACCTAAGTAAGTTGTCCCAATATGGTCATGCTCTGATCTGCTCCAACATTGATTGTGTTGACTTTCTCAGTAGGGAGATCCCTACCTTTCCCACGAGTATTGATTCCCCTTCTTTCGTTAGACGCCATTTCTAAATAAAAGAATACACTAGATTAGTTTATAAATCTCAAATAGAAAATCACTCAACATAGATTGAAATTCTATACATAGTTAATCATATAAACATGGTTTCTCTGAGGAAAAATTTACATTAAACTCCTTCATAATGGCTTGTAAAGAAAATGTGAATTATCCTAAGCATATCCCCAAGGAGTTTCGTAACCAAGAGTGGAGCAAGGCTCGTTGTCATGCACCAGTTCCCGTTCGAGTCTAGCTTAAAGTGGTGTTTTTGGGTTTTACCCCTAGATATATCTGTGCTAGAGCCGCCTCTACCTGCTCGTATCCAGAAAGGGACATATTGCTTAAAAGATCCACATAATCTATTACTTACCAAAATACCAGGACATTCTTGTACATTTATCCTCAAATAACACCTTATGGATTTGTTCCCTACTATACATTTCCTACTCTAGTTTCTAAGTTTTCTACTAAGCACCCTTTGATACCAACTGTAACACCCTGACCCCTCTAGGATGGAGTTGGTGCATTACTTGTGATATTGGCATGGTTAGAAGGAATGAAAAATCCTAAAGGAACGATTAGTTTAGTATTCTTGAAGAAACTAGATACATAGATGTAACACAAATTACATTGAAAAAAGTTACAAGATACAATACATAACAAAACTAAAAACTGTGACCACATGAACTCAATATATGAACTTCTCTTCATCACCTGTTGAAGGTAAATAATGAAATGGGTGAACTCAAATGCTCAGTAAGGTTTAAAAATAGTGGAATCATGAATACAATAATAAGTGAATCATAATCAATCTGACATAATCAATATGGCATGGTTAATAACTGAAAAACTAATGCCATTAATAAACTGAGAATGAAACTGCATCCATAGATTTTGTCATAGTGAAAACCTCATGGATAATAATAATAACTGATAATGAATAAAGAGAATTATTATTAATTGGATGTCATTTACCTATCACATGAAACCATAATACCATTAAAACAGTTTAGTTCTATGGGTAGAAACCCGTCTGATATTTGGAAACAAACTCGAAGGGTTTGTCGCCAGCTGATTTGTCTCGTGAGACCTACCAATGCATCGAGGGGCTGTAGCGGGCCCCACCCGCTACTGAATTTCCAAATCATTCTTTATAAATTGATTAAATACAAGAGAAATATGCCTTTTCAATATCCATATAGATTAGATTATACAAATTCATCAATATTTCCATAATTAAAATAACTTTCCAAATAAACATTGTATGTAAAATGGTATACGGTTTAGACAAAAACATATCCATGATATGAGATTATGGATATTTAATATAAATATAATTTCAAATGAAAAGTGATCTCAAATGGGAAGTAGGTACACCACATAAGGATTATTAGGTGCACAATACAAAGTTAGTCACAACAAAATAGTAGTTGAGACAAAGTCTCTTACCACAATGTAATCGGTCGAATCATATAACTAGAAATTAATAACCCTCAAATGAATAATTGAATAACATGAATATAAATATAATCATGTTATTATATATCAAATTTCAGTACACATATACCACATATAAGAAATAAGTGTCAAACAATGAAAATCTCACAGAAATGAAAGTGAGATGAGAAACCCCTTACAAACATTTCGGCATGGTAACGAGTGTTATTGAGAGGGATTAATGAGAGGTAAAGGGGTATTCCATTATTTATATGTCACAAGGGAAGTATTTTGGAGGGTAAAAAACATACCCCATCATTAGGAATTAAAAATAAAAGGGCACAACATAGGATAGATTCTTGAACAAAAGTGAGAGATAGGATCCCTTGCCTTATGCTCGAAGGTGTTCTTGATTGTTCTTAACAACATGAATAATTAAATTTATCTACATTAATTAATAATTCCATAACCTCATAAACATTTAATTGATATTTTATAACCTTATTAAGTTCATTAATGTCCTTTTTTATGGGTTTAAGAGATTCAATTTTATTTCTTTGGAAACATTTTCTTACTTGGTTTCATGATTTGTTTACTTGTATTCATTAATGGAAGTTCATTTGAAATGTGGTTAAACATAAAAAAAATTAATATAAATTATTTGTGAAATTGAATAGATATAAATGATCTTATAATTATTCTATTTATATACCATGAGGATGACTCATTCGATGAGTTAAAATAAACGCTTGGATTTTGGCTTGGCGGTTTTGTGCACAATAAACTTGTTTTGTATTATTATTCCATATTATGAACGTGTAAAGATTATAGAACATTAAAAAAGATAAAATACATACATTATTACCTGGTTCAAACATTTAAAAGGTTTCATGGCCATTATTGAAGATATTAATGCAAATTGAAAACCCGTTTTCCCTGAGTGTGATAAATTTTCACATCTCGGACGGTGTTTGCATTTATTGTATAAAAGGAGGGAAAAAGATAGATTATGATGAAATATTCCATTAGAACAATGAAAATTCAGTAAATGTAAGGAAATTGAATTATCATGGCATTAGGATGAGGGGAGGTGAGAATAGAGAACAAAAGAATGAAACTTTGTAAAAGAAATTGAAAGAAAAGAGAAGGAAGGTTCACCTCTCGAGTACTCCTCCTTGAGAAACTCCTTAAGGCCTTTGTTTTTGGCCTTTTGGTGAGACCAGAAGGTCTTGAACGTGGGTAGAGGTCTTGGGAAGATTATTTGGTATAATTTAGGCAAGTATTGAAGCTTGAGTGGTTTGGGAGGAAGAGGGGGTGAGGGGTGGTTTATATAGTGGAGGGGAGAGGAGTTTTCTTAATATTATAATCATTAATTTATTATTTCCTCTCAAGACAACCAATAGTGAGTATTCCATAACCAAGAAAAGTAATATATGCATGTGACTTAGAACCAATTGGGCTTACATCATCATATCATCATCAATGACTCAATTAATCCATTATTTAGCATTTATTGTGAATTATCAGATTTCACTATTCATCAAAAATTCAAGTATTTCCGAAAAATCCCAAAAATTCACCCTAACCATTTTTCGATGTGTAGATTCCAAAAATGAAGTCCATTTTTCAAAAATAATTTTCTAAATATGATTAATTAAATATTTAATTAAAATTATTATTTAATCGAAAAATACAAACACTTAAAAATTTCATCTTCATTTTTAAGGTGCCTAAATTCATTTATACACTCAATGGTATGGATACCGTTCATAAGAGTCATATTACTATTCATAAGGGTGAGTTACTATTCATAAGGGTAGGTTACTATTCATAAGGGTAGGTTACTATTCACCAAAAATTGAATTTTCCTTATCGGACTCCAAATAACTTACCGATTGCAACCATGTATGTCAGATTTTTGAAATTCACATCATAGAAGTGACAAAATTAGGTTTACTTGGTTAGGTTATGGATATATCCTATAAGTAACCACGTTTTGTTCCGTATAGACTCAGTGATTCATGAAATATAGGCTATAACTAGAATGTATTTAAGAGAAACATATCATGAAGTGTTTGGGGTGCTACAATGTCATTCAGAATGATGTTTCATTAGTTCCTAAATTTTAAAATTAAATATACGGTCATTTCCCCTTATTTTAGGGCAATCTGATTTTATTTTCCTAGTTTTGACCTCTCAACACTTGTTTATAAGGTTTTTGGACCTTTAAGAAGTGGTTACTTAGTCATTCCGACCACACTGCACATCAGAATTATGTGTTGTCTATGCGTACAAATAAAAAATAACAAATCAGTGGTTTTTCAATGATTTCATGTCAATATGAGGTCATTTTATATGTTTTTTACCATTCCATGCACATTTTAGGGTTTTAAAACACTAAAAACATGTTTATAACCATAACAAGAAAATCATAAATTTTAATATATTTTAATTACCAATTTATACATTCAATTATCTTCATCTTCATTATCTTCATTGTTATCAACCTTCATTGTGACAAGTCCTTCATTTTTACCCTCTCTTGCAAGTTCTACTATTTTGATATTTTTTTGGAAAAAACTATTCAACATTTTGTGGTTGATGAGGTTCACTATCAAAAAGCACCAATTGATATTTCTCTCCCATATCATATAATTCTCTCTGATTTAAGTGTAAAACAACACTTCAATATTCATCTATTTAATCATCCACATAATAAACAATCTCTGCTTGTGATATAACACCGCAAAAATTTTATGGTATGTTTCTCTTAAATACTTTCAATTCATTAGATAGCCTATATTAAATGAATAATTGAGTCTCTATGAAACAATACTTGGTTTTTATAGGATAATTTCATAACCTAGCATTAAACTTAAATTTTCCACATCTATGTTTTGAATTTCAAAAAACGATCATCTATGGTTGTGATTAGTAAGTTATTTGGAGTCTGATAGAACCAACTTGTTTTTTGATGAATAGTGACATACCCTTATGAATAGTAATATGAAACTTATGAATAGTAAACCATATTATTATTTTATTTTCTTAAGGTTATATGGTAATGAGATATTGATTAATTTTTCAAGGTGTTAAAAAAAGGAGTTATAGATTTAAAATTGTTGTTTTTGAATAAATTATGATTTTATTTATAAATTAAATTAAAAATATTTAGAAAATTATTTTCAAAAAATGGAGTTCATTTTTGAATTATACACATTGAAAAATGGTTAGGGTGAATTTTTAGTATTTTTCTAAAACATTTGAATTTTTTGTGAATAGTAAAAATACAGTTTTGAATTTTTGGCATGTTTAATGACATCATAATGATGTAATAATTAATATAAAAGGATGGTCTACTTTTGTATAGTAAAATATGACATGAAGTTTCCCAAGTGGCTAAAACCATGGAAAATATCATGGGAAAGCCCATGGTTTCGCAAAAACCACTAATGAGGTCTCCCTTAAAATTAATAAAAAACTCCCTCTCTTTTACTATAAATACCCACTCATTACTTCATTTTATTTCATTAAAAATCCATAATACTCTATGATTTGGTATTTTTACCTCCCTATTAGTCATCCCAATGTGTCCTCAAGCCCTAAAGGTCTCAACCTTCAAGTTTTTGGAGTTACTCTACAAGGTAAGGGAATCTACCACCCTTCTCTTTTTTTAAAGATTTAATTTTATGTTTTCTCTTTTATTTTAAATTGTATTATGTTGGGATATGTAATTCCATATTCCCATTTCTGTAAATATTATTTAAGAGTTATTATATAATTTATTTCTCTCATCAAACTATTTTATGAATTTTTAAGTGACGTCGTTAGGCTGCCGAATTTTCATGAGTGATTTCTCAATTTTAATTTTATTTCGAGTTACTTTCTTTTCTTTTATTTCATAATCTCCCCTAATACAAATTCTATGTTAATTAAATTAACTTAAATGAACTGTAATTTTATTATTCTAATGAAATATTTCATCATCATCTCTCTTTCCCCCTCCTCTTATACTAAAAATGAAAACATCATCCGAGATGTGTTAATTTATCACATTCAAGGACGACGGGTTCTCAATTATTATTACCATATTCAAATATAGTAATAAAACAATTTTTATGGTTGAACCAGATCATAATATATTTATTTCATCTTATGAAATGTTCTGGTATCCTTACACACTCATAATATAAAATAATAATTCAAAACAATTTCATTATGCACAAAACTGCCAAATTAATCCAAGTGTTTATCATTATCTTTTATCAAACAAGTCATCCTCATGGTATGTGACCCAAAATAATTAAAATATAATTTATAGTGTCAATAATAATATATATTAACAATTATGGATATTTAACCACATTTCAAATGAACTTCCATTCATGAATACAAGTAAACATATCATGAAACCCAAGGAAGAAAATGCTTCCAAAACAATAAAATTGAACCTCTTAAACCCATCAAAAAACCATGAATAAACATAATAAGGTTAAACTGAATCAATTAAATTTATAGGAGGTTATGTTATTATTAATTAATGAAGATAAATTTGATTATTCAGGTCATTAATATCAATCGAATAACACATTCAGGCTTAAGGTAAGGGGTTTCTTATCTCACTTTTAATTCCATGAGATTTCTATTATTATCCACTTATTTATTTCATGTGGTGTATTGTGTACTACCATTTGATATGTATTACCATTATTATCTTTATATTAATGCTATTCTGTTATTAATTTGGTGGTTATTAATTTTTGGTCATATGACTCAATTGATTACAACATGGTAAAGGACTTTGTCTCGATTTCCATTTCATTGTCATTTGCATGGTATTGTGCACCTAATCTTTCTTATGTGGTGTATCCACTAACCATTTGAGATCATTTTTCATTTGAAATTTTAAATATATTATATATCCATATTATGGTTTCATGGATATGATTATTGTCTTAAGTTGTATACCCTTTTACATATGGTGTTTATTTGGAATGTTGTTTTAACTATGGAAATGTTGATGAATCTGTATCCTCTACTATATATAGATATTAAGAAGTCAGATTGTACTTGTATTAAATATATGTATAAATAATCCTTTGTACTTTAAGTGATGGTCAGGGCCCGCTATAGCCCCTCGATGCATCGACAGGTCTCATGAGACAAATTAGTTGGCGACAAACCCTTCGATTTTGT
This sequence comes from Viscum album, assembly GCA_963277665.1. Taxonomy (NCBI): domain Eukaryota; kingdom Viridiplantae; phylum Streptophyta; class Magnoliopsida; order Santalales; family Viscaceae; genus Viscum; species Viscum album. The sequence continues at coordinate 990,565,867 of OY728166.1, forward strand.
TTCCAAAAATCAAATGGGTTTCTACCCACAGACTTAAACTGTTTAGACAGTATAGTGGTATCATGTTCTAGATACATGATTTACAATTAATAAGAATACATCTTTATTCATTATTATCTATTAATATCCATGAGGTTTTTACTATGAAAAAACCTATGGATGCGGTTTCATTCTCAGTTTATTAATGGCATGTGTTTTTCATTTATTCACCATGCCATGTTGACTATGTCAATTTGTTTATGATTCATTTATTGTTGATTCATGTTTCCACTATTAGTAACCATTACTGAGAATTTTATCTCACCTATTTCACTTGTTTACATTCAACAGGTTATGAGGAGGATACCATATATTGAGTTTTCATGGATGCAGTTTTTTTTTAGTTTTTGTTATGTATTGTATTATGTTACCTTTCCTAATATAATATGAGTTACATGTATGTATCTAGTTTCTTCAAGACTACTAAATTGATCATTCCTTCAGGATTTAATTCCTTTTAATCATTTCAATGTAATAAGTAATGCACCGGCTTCGGGCTTCTGGGTTCGGGGTGTTACATGTGAAACCAAGATAAATGAATCATGTTCTGCACACTCGTCGGTATCCATCAAATGATAGAAGTTTAAAAAAGTAAAATGTAATGAATATTTAATTATACCCCTATAAATTTTGACCCACTTAAATTTGAATAATACAACTAAAAACTATCCATGATAGTTTAATTTAATTATATCATTCATTTTCCCATAGTATCCCACCTCTACAAATGTAAACACACCAATATTCTAAGTTTTCAAGTATTATTCATGATAAATCATACAAAACCTAAAGCTAGGAATATTTTAGGCATTGAATATCTTATCCTTCCTTAGAGGACCTCAATACAAAAACCTCAAATCATTCGATATTTCATCTCTATTGTAAACAATCATTATTTAGACAAAAAGATATAAGTTGTTAATTTTGACATAGAAAAAATAACTATACTTCAATAATATGAATATGATTATATACTTACACAATGAGAAAATAATTCTACAATCTCCTTATTAACATATTTTGTTAATTCCAACTCATTTCGAGCTTTAACCCTTAGTCGCCTCTTTGTTTGCGGTCACAATTCTTTAATAAATGGATCTGTAATAACACTATTGAGTAACACATATATATGTGCTTATAGAAACTCCAATTCAATTAGTGTAAAATTTGACTCCATTCTAATTGGTTGTCCAATAGTTAGAAATACCGATGACTAGTTTTCATAATGATAATTAGTGGAGATGTCATCAACACGTCCATCATGATTTAATATAGTCTCAATCCCATCCAAATACCTAGAATAAAAGGTCAAGAACTCTTCGTCTATGTAACCTTCAGTAATAGAGCCTTCTGATTGAGCTTTATTCCTCACATATTATTTCAAATGACCTAATTACCCAATGAAAAAAATAAGAAACATATTAAAAAATTATGCAATGATTTTATAAAATCAAATTTACCAATGAACATAAAAAATATATCAACGTACCTCTCAATTGGATACATCCATTGATAGTGTACTAGTCCACCAAGTTTAGCTTCTTCAACCAAATGAATAATCAAATGAATCATGACTATGAATAATGAAGGGGTAAATAACATATTCAAATGAAATAGTGTCAAAACAATTCTTTCTTGAAGTTTATCATGCTTGGTTGGATTTATAGTTTTTCCACAAAACTCTCTAAAAAGTACAAAACTCAACTAAAAACGCAATTAATTTTTCAGGTAAAGTATTATGAAAATCCAATGAAAACAACTGCTCCATAAAAATATGTGATTCATGAATTTTCAATCCATGTAACTTTAGATTTTTTAAGTCAACACACCTTGATATGTTACTTGAATATCCATCTAGAACTTTTACATTCTTTAAAGTTCAAAGGAATACGACTTTCTTATGATTTTTCATTGTAAAAAAAAGATAAAGGATGATTTTCATTCTCATTTTCCCATAAACTATGCTTTATATTCATTGAATCCAAATCCTTATGAGCATTAAGGTGATCCTTTGATTTACCTTGCTCATTAAGAACTATAAAAATTACATTGTCATAGACATTCTTCTCAATATGCATTACATCAATATTATAACGTATAAATTAAACTCCCAATAAGGAAGTTTAAAAAATATACTCTTTTTCTTCCATAATTGTGTTCTAACTTCTTCAGATACTGTACCTTGTACCCTTTTCCCCCTTCTTTAAACTGATTATATTTTACAAATTCTTCAGTGACATTCATTAATTTTCCCAAGACTTATGAATTAGATAACACCTTTGGTAACTTTATCATTTCAATATCTTCATTGAATCGTGTCTTATTAAACCTAAATTTATAAGAAGCATCAAGAAATCAATGATGACACATAAAACACCATTTTATTATATGAGGTAATCATTGAGTTTCTAAATCAAAATTTCAAACTGGACAAGCCAAACTAGTATGAGTGTTACAACCAGATAAATTTACTAGTCCAAGAAAGTCACTAATTTTCCATATTAAAGTAGCATGCATTTTGAATATTTGTCTCATTCAAACATCATATGTTTCTATGCCATCATCCCATAATTCTCACAACTCTTTGATTATAGGTTGAAGGTGTACATAATGTCATTTCTAGTAATTTTATTTCTATGAATAACCATCGAAATAATGAAAGTAGTATTCTTTGTACACATCCATGGAGGTAGATTACAGGGGATCAAAACAACTATCCAAATACTATAATTAGTAATTAAAGTACCAAAAGGGTTAAAACCATCATAATCCAATCCCAAACATAAATTCCTAGGATCTAAATAAAAATATGGATATAGAAAATCAAACATCTTTCATGAGGTTGATTCTTTTGGATGTCTCGTAAAGACATTGTTACTATCCTGAGCATGTCACTTCATGTTGTATGCAGTCTTAGACGGCATGAATAATCTTTGAAAGCATATTTTCAGAGGAAAGTAATGCAATACCTTTGCAGGAGTTTTCTTCTTCTATTTCTTCCTAGGGTTACATTGATTTATGATATAATTATTTTTCATTGACTTCCATCTTATTTTATGACATCTGGTTCATTCTTCTTTATCACACTCTTCTTCCCAGTAAATCATGCTATCATTAGGGAATACATGTATCTTTTTATAATCAAGTCCAAGTTTGTTGATGACTTTATTAATCTCATAGAATGGTGTAGGGATCTTGGATTCACTAAATTCATCATGAAGAAACTCTAAAATCATATAAATTTATTTGTCAGTAATTCCACAAAGACACTTGATATGATACAATTTTAGTAAAAAAGACAACTTCAAATACTTGGCACAACCTTCATACAATTCTAGCTATCCATCTTGAACTAATTCATAAAAATCATTTTTTTGTCACTAAATTTATGAGCAATATTAACCTAATCAGGATCAATTGAATGTTATTTTTATCTATTAAAATCTTAGAAATTGTATTCTATAAAACCAAACACATAATTTAATAAATTTTGAAGTGAATTCTTCTCTGTCGGGTCACTTTGTATTTTGTTGATAGTATTGTCATTTTTTGACTTTCCATAACATCTTATTCACGATGCCAAATACAACATATATATTGAGTAGCTCGAATGGCCTGAAGGCCTTCTTTTTTATTTTATTATAGATAATCCCCCTTTTAAGGGTTTAAGGGGAACCCGTACATGACCCGTAGGCCCAAGGCACAAGGCCCGACATGACCCGTAATACATGACCTGAAGGCCCAGAGGCATACCATGCCCAATACATGACCCATAGGCCCAGCCCACTAGAACTACCCCTCTCCAGCATCTGCATCATTGATTGCCTTTATCTCCCCACCTGCATTGCTGATCTTCTAGCATTTCCCCATACAAAGTTGCACGGTGCCTAGTCCCGATGGCGGTTGTCATACCCTCTCATTCTTCCAATCCGGTTAGCTTTGCTTATGGTGACTTCTATTGGTGCTCTGATCCTCATCTGGGGCCTACTCTGTGTGAACTGGGCTACTTCATGGTCTTCAATGGCCTGAAAGCCCTGTGGCCTGAAGGCCTTTGATGGCCCGAAGGCCCTGAGACCCGTAGGCCCAAACCGGTGGCCCAAAAGCCCAAATCAGGTGAATATTCCGGCTACTACAATATCGAACAGTGCCTACTACAGTACCTGCTACAGTGCTACTATAGTACTGCTACAGTACCCTGGAAATTCACCTCCACCCGATTTTGAACCTGGGTCTCTTGGATGCCAAGCAGGAGCCCTTACCACTTGGGTACAGGCTCGTTGGCAGGGAATTGTTTCAATATCAAATGTGTATATACTTCATGTCTATTCACTATAATTTGAATTTACCATCAAGACATAGACATTTTATTCTTCCATCCACTGATCCATTTTCAATTGCATAATATAAAAATTCTTCCAAACCCTTGGCATACCGAAGTGTGTTTCTAGGTAAATTAATCCAACTTTTATCCATAGGTATTGGATTTTATTCTCCCTATAAATTAAAATATAAAGATATAAATGTTTAATAAAATAGGTACAATCAAAATTTAAGAAGGATCTATATGATTTAGAATAATACCTAATAGCATGTTATTTGAAGTTAGATAAATACTTGAAATAATTAATATTTAATAATGGAAGTGTGGAAAAAAACCTATACATTAAATATGATAAAGATGTATCAATTTTTGATATTTTATATGTAGTTGATATTATTTTTATGGGAGAAAAATATAATGGTGTATTATACCCTAGTTTTGTAACTAATGAGGGTTCATTCCAATTAAAAATTAGCTACATTGATCAATATCTGAACAATTTCCCATGGTCTAACTAAGACTGAGAGAATGACTTTAAAAATCTGAATGCAAAGTATACATTATTTGGATATCAAACACTATTGGATGTCTAGAACTGATAAACACATAAGATTTAGGTTTTTATATGTTCTTGTACTTCATTCTACCATTTAAGTCCATTTTATATGTGCACCTAAATTTCCTGCAAAACTATTCATCGCTTCCCATGTTATAAAATATAGGACACATATCAATTATCACACAAGAATATAGTTAACCATTAAACATATAATCTCACACCCACCTATATAAACCCTTTCAGAAACATCCCCTTCTCTTTCATTGTGAACAATAATCAATATGAAAACCCCCTATAGGAAACCAACATGCCATAACATTTAAATTTCCAAAATATATCAAGGGGCATGGTCTATGGTTAAATTTTAAGACTATTTATGAAATGTTCCAACCATAAATTTGAATATGATTTGATAAACCTCTTTATAAAATTTCCTTTGAAAACTCAAATACTCAATCATCATAAAGTCAATATATTCAAGGTAACTCAACATTGGTTCTTAAAAATCCATGCACACACTTGGAATTCATGAGTTTCCATTAAAAATTATTTTAAGGACCAAAAAAACTTTTAAAGTCTTAAAATTGTGTAATAAAATACATTTTAGTATTTTATCAAATGTTAGGTGTACATGGTAGTTGAAAAATAAATTTAAAATACATGTTTTCATATAAAAATCCTTTGTATTCAATGGAAAACAAGTGAAACGCGGTTTCCCTTTAAAATAGATTTATATACACATATAATATTTTCATTAGGAATCTAAAACCTAGCCTAAAGAGGTAAGAAATTGGTGTTTATTAATTTAATTAACTATGCAATAGAGAAAACCAACCTTTAATCTGCCACTTCCATAAAGTGAAACACTAAAATGCTATAACAAGGCCAAACAAGGGGAACCGAGCATAGGAGAGGGAGGTCGGAGGGGGGTCCACATCTCCTTCGAGGAGGGGAACCACTAAGAAGAGATAGGTTAGAGGGGTGGGGGGTTCTTCATTAACACTGGGAAAAGGTAGGTTGAAGGTGGGGTCGTAGGGGTAGGGTCTCTGCCGAGGATGGAGGAGGGAGGTCAGGGGGGTTCGTGTTGCTGTCGAGGAGAGGGAGGTTGGTGGGGGTCATGGGGTTAGGGTTGTGCTAGGAAGGTGAGAGGATGAGGTTGAGGGAGGGGAGTATAGGGGTCAAGGTCATGTAGATGAAGTGGGTAGGGGGGAAGAAATGTGTTTTTTAAAATTTCACAGTGGTTCAATGTAAACTACCACTAATTATTAAAAACAATGTAGTAGTAGTTTGACTAAACCACCATGATATTATTATTATTATTATTAAAATAAATTTATTTCACAATGGTTACTATAACTGCTGCTAATAAACCACTACTAACCATTGATTTTTTTTGTAGTGTAGGTTGGACATGATTTACATGGGCATACAGGAAGATTTGGCTCCAGTTAAAGGTGAAAGGTGTACTTTTCTTCCTCAATCTGCTTACACTCTTTCTAGGAAAGAGAGATATCATTTTTTCAACTTCATGAATGATGTAAAGGTTCTATATGGGTATTCATAAAATATCAATAATATCATGTTAATGAATTATTTAAAGTTAAAGGTAATAAAATCACATGACTTTCATATTTTAATTAAAGATCTAATGCTTTTAGTTTTACGTTGTATTTTTTCTAAAAAAAATTCAAAACATTAACTAAGATTTTTTTTTCTTTTTCAAAGCTATATATAGTAATTTTATAGACCTATCTAAATGTAAAACTATGGAAAAGGAAATTTTTGTCATATTATGTGAATTGTAGATGTTCTTCCCACTATCATTCTTTGATATGATGGTTCACTTGGTTAGAGAGATCTGGTTATGTAGTCTTGTACATTATAGATGGGAATACCCCATTGAAGAATATATGAATATTTCAAAAGGCTATGTAAAAAATCAAAGTTAGTCAGAAGGTTGTATTGAAAAGTGAAATATTGATGAGGAAACCATTTAATTCTATACTTACTACCTATCCGATGTGAAAAGCACTGGTCTACCAAATCCTCATCATAGTGGGAGACTTGTGGGTGGAGGAATTTCTAGAATAGATATTTTAATAATTACCATTACCGAGTGGGAGTAGGATCAACATTACTTTTTACATAACCACCATTACAATCCATTTTTTTTATTTTTTAAAAATTCACTTTTTGGTCAAGCAGAAACCATACATAGAGAGCCACACAAATCCCCCAACTACTTAACTATGACACACCACATTCAAAGTTAAAAAATTCAACATTAAAAATTCAAAACCAAATTAAAAAAACTACCAAAAACCATCTTGAATCATGATCTTGTCCACCTCAATCCACAAACCATCATTCATAATGAGGAGACCTCAAACCTCACCTCACTACTATCATCACATCGATGGCCTAACATCTCATCACTATCATGTTCTTGCATCACCAAAGTCATCATCCTCATCGGCTCATCACTACTGGCCTCTCCTTTGATATCAATCGCCTACACAACACCGTTGCCACCATCACACAGGACCTCCCTCATCGTGACTACCATAAACACTGATCCACCACCACCATCAGTGTCTTCATTAAAACACCACACCAAAATGTTTAAACTCATCATAGAATCATGTCGTTGTCCCCCAACCATAAACTGAATGCAGATTATGTATCCTATAAAACCTATATACACTCAAACAACACCTCTTAAAGCTTTTCTGACAGCCACCACTCCAGACCAACCCGGGGATAAGATTCATGATCTTTATCAACATCACCTAGCCAAATTGAAACCCCACCATCTCCTGAGCATAGGCTGATCCACCTAGAAACCCCCACCATAGTGAAAAACACAACCCAAAACCTCTTAGAAACCATCTCAATCAACATAAATAGAAGGTAGTAGTGTATTTGGTGGATAGAGAGGAGTACAAGCGGGTAGGACTTCCATAGAAAGATGCGACCAAGAAAACACCATCAGACTCACCATAAAACAGCATCGATGAACCTTCACCAGCAAAACAGAGACCACAAATCCATCAAAACTCTCCAAAATAAATATAATTGCAACCCAAAAACACCATGGAATAAGGAAGCAGAAAGAAGGATTGAAACCCTAATATGAACATGGGACTAAAACCCAAAGAATAAAAAATAAAGAAAAGGAAGAATGGGGACAAGGGTGAAACCCTAAACTGAAACCCTAGGAAGAAGGATAGGAAGAATACGGAAGCCGAAAAGGTTCTCCAAGAAAGAACTTTGGGGGATTAAACCCTAGGAATAAGAAAGGTGATCACTCCAAGGATCCCATCGGAAGAGAACAGCGTCCAGAAGAACTCTCCAATGTTGGGGGAAGTAAGTCTAGGAAGAATAATAGAAGCCTACTTGGGAGAGAACTATGGGAGAGAATGGGTCCATCTACTCCCTATAATAGGAGAGATTAGATATGGTCTTTTTACATAACATTTTAGAGGTTTAAATATATGTTGAAACCCACAAATTAATTATTAGGTTTTTGAATCCATCAAGGGTTGAAAGTGGGATATCAAATACACATAATCACCATTTTATAGAATAGAATCAATAGAAAACTAGGATTCAATTTCAAAATGACTTTGATGGCTAGCCAGATGACCAAGTGTACATGTATTATATTATAATAGTTATGTAATTAATGGTTATATGTTATAGGCAAAGAAATATGATGAATTCAGTACCATGAAAAATAGTGGAGTTACTCTTATAGTTGAAGAAATGCATGTATCTGGTGTCAAGGATAGAAAACCAATTTATGTGAATATGACATACTTTGGAATCATCAAATAAATATGAGAGTTGAATTATACAATATTACAAGTGATTATTTTTTAATACAAGTGGGTTTATAACAAGAGTGGAGTTAAAATTGATGAATTGGGATTCATGAAAGTGAATTTTAGTAAGGAATGGTACAAGGATGGACTGTTTATAATAATGGAATCATAGGAAATACAAGTATTTTAAGTCTCAGATCCTACAAATAGAAAGTGATCAATTGTTCTATTATTGACCAAAACCACTACATGGTCATATATAAATTCAATTGAGAATGACCCTTTCATTGAGATGTCGCAATCATTTTGTGACGATCATAATATAGATGGGATCTTGTATGTCATAGGAGACCACAATGAGGGAATATAGATACTCAATAGAAAGGTCAAATACCTTAAACCTTTAAAGAAAAAAGAGTGATTTCAATAATCAGTTTATATTTTTTTGTAATATATATTATGTTACCTCATAGTATTATTTTTTCACTACTAAATTTATGCAATCGAAGTTAAATGTTCAACCACTTTTATAGATAATGGATTTTTTACATGTTTGTTATCTCAATTCTGAGGAACAATAGCTTTTTCAATATGTTGATGCCCCAAATGTAGAGAAATAATAGTTTTATCTATATTTTGATGCTACCAATCCATAGGAACTACATATTGACGATATTAAAACTAAGAAAACAGTAGAAGGTGAACAATCTATGTCCCAAAAAAATAAGAGCATCGCATCATGATGGTGTTAACAAAAATTACTAAGATGAGAAGTAGAGGAATAAAATTCAAGGTTGGTTGGAATGAACACAACCATCCTATTAACCCCTAAAGGCCCATTTTCATTAGTTTCATTAGTTTTAACACTTGAATTCACATGTTTATTGATATAGATACATGTCACAATGTTGTTCCCATGATTAAGGAACTAATTTGGGAAGAGATTAGGGTAATATTAGGATATAATTTCTCTATTTTACTAAAAAATAAAATAATGAAATTTTGATTTACTCTTTATTATCCCTTATAGAGTGCATTTATACTATAAAACTACTGAAGAAATTTGTATTAAAGGTCATTGGAAAGGCTCGTGAGGATTTCAGATAATTCTTATAAAGCATCATTTTAGGGATGCTAAAGGGAAATTAAACTCACATCCATCATAGATATATGCACACATTATAAACCAAGAAACACATAATATGTTTATTGGTTTTTGTGAGGAGGTGTCATTTTGGATACATTGTGATTGGTAATACTTTACTTGGAAGTCTATGTATTAATCACTTTGATTAAAAATTATTAATTTATGAAACAAAAACTAAGTTTTGTAAATAATAAGCATGTATCAAAACCAAGGTACCCCTATCATAAAGTAAATATGGGGTATGGTTTGCTTGAAAAAATGGCATTATTTTAAATCTACAGTAATAATTTTATGTGGCATGAAACAACATCATAATTATGTTTCTTTATTTATATGAAGATTGATGAATCAAAATATAAATCCACTTCCATACTGCATCATGTTCTATGGAAGTAGGAACATGTAAATAAATATGGAATACTAATGGATGAAAACATAGATTATGAGAATCATGTGTAAGTATGACATAATAAAAAATTTCTTTAAATTGGTATTACATAACAATGAATACTTATTTTAATATATTTTTTATCTATTTTAGACATAAGAATCGCCATCGGTTGTACCTGATGAATGACTAATTTCAGTAGCCTTGAAGTATCCAGAACAATATGGTCATGTCAGAGGTTTGGGGTTTTTAGTATCACCTATAAAATACTTTGATAAAAAATTCACATGGGGATAAAAATAAGAAAATGGATGAGATTCATCACGAATAAATTATCTATAAGAAAAACATAATTGGAAGACTGAGTTGTTAGAGAATGATATGGGAAGAAATAAAATAGAAGAAAAAACACAACAACAACCATTACATGAAGATATACCCCCCCCCCCATCTTTAAGGTGAGTTATTCCCCTTAAAGGTCTGTCTTGCCAAAGGTAATTGATTTTTTTTATAACCATTTCTGCAAAATGTGAATCAGGAAGATACTAATTCATTTCCTATACTAATATTCTATAGGGTGAAAATTATTGTGATTTATATCTATTAGCACACACCCATCACCTTATTTCAAGGGTTATATTGTACAATATCATAGGATATATTCTACGCAATAAAAAACTTATAAAATTTCATGTGGGAGTGGGGATTCACATAGCTCATGAGCTGAGTGTTGAGCTACCTATTCCTCTTGATGATCTAGATGTTCACACACACAAACTTGTTATTATAACTTTCATATCATGGTTGTTTGATCTTGTAAGAATAATTTTCAAAAATTATGTTTGTCCTTTCTAATTTATTTTTTATGAAAAACATTTAACAACTAATGAAAAAAATACCTAAACTGAGGAATGTTGTTACAGAAAGAGAAAAGTAATGGGAAAAAAATATTGAATCAAAACAATCTAAAGGATCAACTAATCAATTGAAAAGATCTGAAAATAGTACCTTTACCCCACCATTTCAAATATCACATTTACTAATATTACAACTTCATGTGCATACAATGTTCAAAGATGGTGATATGTGTTGGATTTGGTTCCTTAGAACCAAATTGTTTAGTACTTTATTACATGTTTTTCTTATTAAAGAAGGTTTCTCATCACATGTTGATTATTCTTCTGTATGATATTTTTATGTGATGATGTAATTAGAATATATCTCATGTTGAAAGGTCATATAAGTTCCTCACTATAATGAGAACTTATAGGTTCTGCGACATTATTCATGAACCTTGTTCTACGGTCGGATGATAATGTATAACGCGACATAAAAAATATAGGATATCAAGGGTAGGAGGCTCATAAAACATTAAGACACGTTATCATGGTGTTCATCATTGGTAATATCCAAGATAGGATCTTATGAGAACAGTATCATCAATAGAAAATCTATATTTACATGTGTTATTGGATGTTCCTATCTATAGACTTGTGTATTGATCCTTATACTTTAAGATTATAAGTAATGGATATCATGAATCACATAATTTGATGTATTGATTAAAACTATGATGAAATATGATTATGGTGAATTAGGATATGTTGGGTGTGTCACGAATGATATAACATTAATGGATAATGCAAGAAAGGATTTATCCATTTTTTCTCTTAAAGAAAGTAAATATCTTAGGCCCTTTAATGGGAATGGAACTGTATGAATAAATCCATGGCCATAATGATCGATGGGCATGTCCATTTTCATAAATTCAAAGAAAGAGACATCAAGTATATAGTTTGATGGCACCATCATGCAACCTACTTGATTTGAGATATTGTAATAAAATGATTATATTTCACGGTAAACGTTCATATGAGGTTTGACATCATTGCGATGTTAACTTATTTATTTATGGATGTCTTCGTGTGTTGTTAGACTCTAACCTTGGACTTTCAGAGTTTATTCCAAATGTCTCTAAGAAATATGCCTAGAGGGTCACACACTAATGTATATGCAATCTCAGTTAAATTCAAGTTTTGAATTTAACAAGATAGGATAAATAATATTTATTCAAGTTTGGTTGGATTCCATAATTTTATCACAAGTTATTTAAAATAATAAGTGAGTTAAATAATAATAAATATTTATATGAAAGTTTTTAAAATATAATATTTATTATATTTATTATAAAATAATTCAATGACATTTATTTAATTAAATATTCATTATTCAAGAATTGATAAATGTCAGTGATGGAAAGAAAACCGATCTTAATGGTCCAATTAGAAATAAATAATATTTATTTATATTCTTATTGTGTTTCAAATTTCAAGAAATTAATAATATTATTATTATAATTAATGGGAATGGGTTCAAATAAGAATATTAAATATGGTTAACGGGGTGTGTTCAATTTTTGAACCCTAAACATATCGCAATAAATATCTAATTATAACTATTCCCTAAATGTCATGTGTGAACAACAAATAAAGAGAGATTAGATCAATCCCTAGAGTGCGCTCTATCTTCCTCCAATATCAAGCATTTAAGAGAAAACCAAGGGTTCTTCATCCTTTTTAAATAATACTACTACAATCAACCATGAACAATTCAAGCGATTAGGACCATATGTTCTAGCACCCAATGATTATAAAGCGTTGATCAGAGATTGTAGTTCACATTTGGATCACTGCTAGAGGGATTATTCACTTAGCCCGAATGGCCCAAAGGCCTTCATTTTTATTGATTTTTGATAACCCCCCTTTCAAGGGATGAGGGGGAACCCTTAAAAGGTATGTAGGCTTATAGATTACATGGACCGTAGGCTTAGGAGATTACATGACTCGAAGGTCTTAGATAATTAAAATAGACTATCTACAAGGAACTGCCCCTCCCCAGCATCCGCATCATGATAATAGCTCTCCATTCGGTTATGGTGTATTAATGTAGTATATTAAATTTAATGTTTTTATTGGACATGATGTTTTGATCATGTAAAGAAATTATTACACCTGATTTAATACTAAAATTTGAGTTTATCATACCAACTAAGGATGCTCTTTCTATTCTTGGACCTATAAGTGGTATCAGAGTGGTTACGTGTTTAATTTATAACTATTTTTTATTTGTTGATTGAGTTCATGTGTTTGAATTTTCTTTTTCTTAAAATGATTCATTTTAATAATATGAAATTTGCATATCTTCTCTTCTTCATTCTCAATAATATAAATAGTAAATGGTTTATGATTAAAAATAAATAATCATCTGGTGGCGCCAAAAGTTATGCCTAGATAGAGAAAAAAGTGCATGTCGTGTACTCTCAGAATACACACCATGTATTTTTTCTTTCTCATCAATATCTTTCTCTATCAGGTCAGATCCAACAAAATCATATCTAAGATCCGAATAGATCGGATCGACATGTAGATTCAGATAGACTTGCATATGATGTGAAGAACTACACATCGTGTAACCACGATAAAAGATGTGTAGTCCTCGTTATCTTGTGGATGAGTACATGGGGTGTCCCAACCATACCATGTATCAAATACACAACACAGGGACTGACATTTCACGTAATATGAGGTTACACACCAGGTATTCCCAATACACGTCATATACCTTGAACATGTCCAAGGCAGCCTACACGGCCAGATCAATGTGTGTGTTGTGGACATGGGAAGAATAAAAGTACACGTTGTGTGATTTTGTACACATAGTTTAGTCTTATTATGATAGTGTTTTAAAAAAGTTGTGACAAGAAGAATTAAATTTATAATTAAAACTATTGATTATGTGTTCCACGCGTCATTCATTCAACAATTCACACCATGTCATGGGATTAACAATTATATATTAAATAATTTTCTTGTTAAAATTTTGACGAACACACAACATTGCCTCCAATTACATTTTTGAAATACATTAATTTTAAATGAAGTTAATCTTGTTTAAAATTATATATGATGGTGAGATAAGGATGTTTGGATGTAATTAAGATAAATTGAATTAATTGTATTAATTCGTGGTGTATTATCTTAATTAAATAATGAATCAAAGTAATTGATAACAAGATTGAAAATTTATTCTTATTTCTTGATGTGTGGATGGTCATGTGATTAGACTAGTCCTTTTGTGTGATTGGTTTATTTTTAATTTATTATGGTTAAATTATTATTTATGGTTTTCATTTCATCCCCTCCACCTTATTATTTAAGGTTATGCATTCCTATAGTTTCTTTTATGTAAAATCTATTTATCTAATCCATTGGATCCCCTCACCTATGTGTGAGTAAAAACTTATGTAAGGATGGAGCTCCCAAGTGAGTGGAGGCGGCCTGAGTTAAGGAACCGAGGTGAAAAAAAATGAGGTGATGCATAGGATCCAAGGTGGAATACTGCAACAAGAACCAAGCTACAGTTCAAGGTGTTTTCCCCTAGGGTTGAGGGTTAGTTTATCATCTTCAAGATAAAATAACCATTAGAGAATCTCATGATCATGACCCTTATATTTTATTTATGTCAGTTATATAGTTGATTATTTATATTTGTGGATGTTGTGTGATAACCAAAATAAATGAATTAACAAGAATGAAAGATGGAATAAAATATAATCAGATTATGCATAAATGTTTTATCAGTCATGTTTAATCACTTAAGTAAAATCCACTTAATATTAACAAGACAACTAAAATGATAAAAATGGAATTTACACATGAGGATAAAAATGCCTCAAATAAAATATTAAGTCAAATTAGCCTTCCACTTCCTAAGTTATAATTGACCTCATAGTTCAAAGTACTTGATCAACCCAAGTTGGGGTGCTTTCAAATAACATGGAAATTTTAACTTGAATTTTTGGGTTGACTTAACTTAGTTTACATCAAGGGTTGACTACCCAAGCAGGACATCATGTAACTGAAAGGAAAAGGTTGAGGAGATCTTAAAAAAGGATTTTAGGATTGGGGATTCTACTCAATAGATTAGGTAACTGCAAGTTAATGTAGTTGTAAAGTTACACCTACCTAAAACCCTTCAAATAGCTTGTCGGGACCAATTTTAGGTTATGAGAAGGGAATATGGGTCCTTGCCACTAGAATATCTAAGTGTAAAAAAATCTGAAACTGATGGTGAGGGTTATTATGTTTTAAAAAGTAGTGGGAGATTAATAAGAATTTAATTAATTTTAAATTTATTAATCTATTTTTGTAATCAAAACAAGTACTAATTATATACTCTTAAATTCTATAAATGGAAAATAAAACAACATCGAAAATATCACTACGAATCATAATGGATAATGATAACCTTATCATTGATGTAAATTTCCAATAATGGTATAGGCTCTTCTTTGTTATACTATTCCATGAAAGGAAATTGTATGTGTCGAAAATCCCAATTCTCGAGTCACTTTCCAAAGAGACTAATGAGGATGAGGTATCTATAAATCTAAATCATGTGGATGATGGAATAGATGTACAATGTTTTATGTTATCTTCCATTTCCAATGATATTTTAAAGAAATACAAGTATATGGATGTTTATAACATAGTTTCTCACCTTCAGGTTCTCTATTAAGAGATGGTGAGATCAGAGATATATGAGAACTACAATGCACTATTTACATGTAAGCTTGGAGATTCGGCACCATTTGGGGAACATGTAGTCAAGATGATTAGCTACATCGAGTGTTTATACATATTGGGTTTTAAGATCCCTAATGATTTTCACATAGGTCTCATTATATCCTCACTACCTAAAAACTTCTCCACTTTTATTTTGAATTATAATATGATAAATAATGAGAAGACGCTATCAAAACTTATTACTCTTATCTTCCAAGTTGATAAAGATATAGATCATGAAAAACTTGTTGTCCTAATAGTGAATAAGAATAAAAGGAACAAGGAAAAGGGGTTAAAAACTCATTCCAAGTTTAAGTCTCTAAAGCATCATCCCTCTAAGAATAATAAGATCTAGAGGAAATGGAAAGAATAGTATGCGGTATGTCTTTTACATGGAAAGAAGGTCCACTGGAAGAGAAATTTCACCCATCCAAAGAATCAATGGGAATCTTCAGGTGTGTTCATGGTCAAGTGTAATTTTTCTTTATCAAAAAGTTGGGTATTAGATAATATAATTTGTGCTCACATTTGTATCCAAATATAGGAAATAAGTGATGGTTTTGGGAACAATAGAATCATGCAGTGGTGGGTGATATATTAGAATTTATTTTAATATTTCTATACCTAAAACCATGATTGAGGATCTTGCATGTCAAATTTATAATTAATTTATTTAGATCGAAAGAAATCAATTACCTTGTATTATTTTTCTTTCTTTAATGTAGATTTCGATCATCCAAAAAGACTATTTTGGATTTCTTTCACTTCACTTGTGAGGATCTAAGGATATAATCCCTCTAGTGGTGATCCACACATGATCCTATTATCTCCAAGCAATGCTAAATGATATTCGGGTTCTAGCATGGGGAATCGAATGTCTTGTGTTGTTTTTTCTTGATCGATCATTCTTTGGTCTTGAATAAATATCTCTAGTGTTTCTTGTTCTTGATAGAAAGGGAGAAGGAGGAGTTGAAAGAGAATTTATTATGTTCAATAATTCTCTATTTTTTATTACCTACACAATAGCCATAATGGGATATTTATAGAGGTAGGGTTTAGGTTATAATATATTTTTATTTCATTTCATCCCTTAAATAATATTAAAACATTTAATAAAACCCCATGTCACATAATATTATTATTATTATTATTATTATTATGTGGTGTTCACCAAATTGTGTAATGAAAAATATCATTTAACCATATTTTTAATTAATATTTTCCACTGGACATGGTCTTGGTCCATTCAAACTCCTCTTTCATTTATTAAACACCTAAAGAAATATTTAATTTAAATATTTCATTCATTAATAAATATTTTTTATTGATAAAACGAGTATAAAATTATTCATTGGTCTTGAAAATAATATTTATTCAGATAATTAAATTCAAATGTAATTTAATTGAGATCATCATAAAACTTAGTGTGTGTCCCTCTAGGATCATTTCTTATTGGCATTAGATGGGTTTTCCTAAAGTCAAAGATTACTTTCTAGCAACAGTTCAAGGCACCCAAGAAAAAGAACTTAATTTCTAAATATTGACAACCACATACAAATACTCAATGTGTAATATAATTCCTTTGTTGCAATATCACATCAAGAAGGTTGAAAATATTTTTTACTAACATATATGCTCGATACGTCTTTCTTTGACTATCTAAAATAAACACTTCATTAAACCATGGTCATGGAATTTAGGGAAATGGTTCTATTTCAATCAAAGGGGTGAGATATTAGCTTCCATAAATATAGAAGGGACAAATCCTACCTCAACTTGTCCATTAATGACATGTCATCCATGACACACCCAATATATCCAACATTTACATGAACTGTTATTATCAGGGTTTACGAAATAAATCTAAGTACATGAGTCATAAAATGCATTAAAAATAATATTAAAGTATAAGGACCATTACACACACTCATATATAGAAATATATGATAACACAAAATATGAATAATTCCTACAGGTGATTCTATTCTCTTAATCTCCCATCTTGGATATTACTAAGTAAAAACTTTATAAGAATAATCCTCATTCGCTTGTGAGTACTCACACCTAACATTCTATGTACTATGTGTCCCATCATAGTACATTATCCAACCGTAGAAAATTATTTAAGAATATCATCATAACATTTCAAGGTTCTCATCATATAAAGGAACTGTTATGGCCTTATCAATGTGACATATACTCTAGGACATTATAACATTAGAGTCATAAAGAACAAAGAAAAATATATAATAAGAAGTTTTATTAATATTCAATATATCAAATATACATGTAATCAAAGTACAAACAGCTGGTCCTAGGACAAAAACTCCAATAAAAAGTATATTTCGAAGGGTTACAAGAGGTGAGGTGGATTTATGGGCTAACAATGGAGTGAGGTTGGCTACACTATCCATTGGATACTATCATCTCACATTGCCGATATGATTGGTTTTGGTTTTAAATAATTGTTATTATGTACCTAGTGTTACCAAGAACATTATTTTCATTTATTGCTTAAATATGGATGGATTTATTTTCAAATTTGAAAATAAAGGTTTCTAATTTTATAAATATGACATATGTTATGGTATGGCACAATTAAATAATGGTCTTTATGTATTGGATTACGAAAAACAAATATTGGCAATTGATAATGAAACTAATACATGTGACTCATATGATACCCAGTTGTAGAATCACTATCTCGGTAACATAAATGATAAGAATTTTATAAATATCTATCAAGATGGTTATTTAGACTCTTTTGAAAAAATACACTTGAAAGATTCCATTCTTGTTTACAAGGTAATATGACCAAACCACCATTTGGTAGTCAAGGTGAAAGGGCCATAGAACTTCTAGAATTTGTACACATAGGTTTGTGCAGACCTTTTCAGTTAGAAGCTAGATGTGGATACTCATACTTTATTACTTTTACTAAAAACTTGAGTAGGTATGGTTATATATACTGAATGAGGTACAAGTTTGAATCCTTTAACAAGTTCAAAGAGTTCAAGAATGAGGTTGAGAATTATCTTGGTAAGAAGATAAATAAACTTTAATCAGATCGAGGTGGTGAAGATATTAACCAATACTTTATCGAAATTCTATAGGAGTATGGGATTTTATCTCAACTCACTCCCCCTTATACACCATAGTAGAATGGTGTTAGTGAAAGGAGGAACTGTAACTTGTTGGACATGGTAAAATAGATGATGAGTCATGAAAATATTCCATTATCATTTTGGGGATATGCATTACAAAAATCATTATACTTACTAAACTAAGTACCTAATAAAGAATAAAACAGTATTCCCTTTGAGTTATGAAGTGGAAAGAAACTTGTTTTTTCATATATTCATGCATGGGGTTATGAGGTGTTTGTTAATTCTAGCTCGGGCAACAAACCGGAACCCTAAGGCATGAAGTGTGTCTTTATAGGGAATCCCAAGGAAATAAGGAGATGTTATCTATAAAAACCTTAGGACAAGAAAGTAATTTTCACAAGACAAGATTTATTTCTTGAAAGGGAGAACATCCTCAAGGAGGATAGTGAGAGAAAGATCTACTTCAATGAAGTTGATTGGCAAGATACAAAAGAGCTGGTACAGGAACTAATTTTACAATTTCCCATGGAATAAGGTGTTCCTGAAGGAGAAGTGTTGCATAAGAGTACAAGAGAGGTAAGAGAACCAGATAGATATGGTTTTCTAGCCATTTATGACAGTGATTCATTATTGGATGACAATGATGATCCTGTCTCCTACAAGGATGCATTATAGAGATCAGAGGATGAAAGATGACAAGAAGCCATGAATTTTGAGATGGATTCCATATATTAAAACCAAGTTTTTTTATCAATAATATAGTTGATGTAAATCCTATTGGGTGTAAATGAGTATTCAAGAGAAAACTATACATAGAAGGTAAAATACCTATAAATCACAACTAGTGGCCATAGAGTTTAGAAAACGTTAATTAATTGATAGTGATGGAACCTTTTCTCTAGTTTCCATGTTTAAATCCATCATAATACTGCTTTCAATAGAATCTTACCATGACTATGATATTTGGAAAATGAATGTCAAAAATATTTTTCTTAATGGGAACCTTCAAGAGGATGTGTATATAACACAACCAGAAGGGTTTTTCACTCAAGGAAATTCCATGAAAGTTGAAAAGATCCATTTATGGATTAAATCAAGCATCCAGGTCATGGAATATTCAATTTTATGTAGCCATAAAATAATTTGGTTTCATTAAGAAAAAATTTGATCTATGTATTTACAAATAGTTTAGTGGTAATATGGTTGTTTTCATGGTACTGTATGTTGATGAAATATTACTAACTGGAAATGATATTCCAACTTTAAAATAGGTTAAGTCATGGTTGAGAAAAATTTTCTCCATAGAGGAATTAGGTGAAGAATCCTACATTTTAGAGATCAAGATCATGTATGATGGATCCAAGAGGCTGCTCGGACTAAGTCAAGGTACATACATTGATCAAATAATGAATAGATTTAGTATGGAACAATCTAAGAGAGGATTAGTTCTAGTGTCACATGGTTTACATATTTCCAAGAAAATGTGTCCCCATACATAAGAGGAAAGATGGATAGTGAGTAAGATCTTATATGCTACTATGATAGGATCTATCATGTATTCCATGTTATGTATGAGGTTTTATGTTGCTTTTACTTTGAGCATGGTATGTGGATATCAAGAAAATCTAGTTCAATAGCATTGGACTACTATTAAGAGTATCCTTAAGTATCTAAGGTGAACTAAGGATATTTTCTTAGTGTATGGAGGAGATAAAGATATATTAATCAGGGTTTATATAGATGTTATCTTTTAAACTGATCATAATGATCATAAGTCATGGTTTGGATATATATTATGTCTCAATAGATGATATGTGAGTTGGAAGAGTTCAAAGTAGTCAGTTGTCGTCGATTTTATAGCAGATTTCAAGTATATTACGACTTTTGATGTTACTAGGGAATCTGTATGGATTCAAAACTTTGTCTAAGAGCTTGATTTGGTGCCTAGCAGTAAAGACTCTATAACAATTTATTGTGATAATACTGTAATGGTGGATCTCTACAAAGATACAAGGTCACACCAAAGGACAAATCATTTACTTTGTAAGTTTCATCTCTTTATGGGTTTTTCTCAATGAGGTGAAGTTGTGGTGAGAAAAGTATCTATAGAGGAAAACATGGCATACCCCTTGATGAAGACTTTATTTTATCATAATCATGAGTATCATATGATATCTAGTGTATGGGAATATATTATCAGTTTCCTATAATGAAAGTGGGAGTCTATTAGAGTTGGTTATCTAGAACCAACTTGTTTAGTACTTGATTACATGTTTTTCTTATTAAAGAAGTTTTCTTATCACATCTTGATTATTCTTCTGCATGATATTTGTATGTGATAATGTCCTTGGAATATATGTCGCACTCAAAGGTTGTAGATATTCCCCACTATCATGAGAGCCTAAAGGTTCCACGACATTATTCTTGAACCTTATTATATGGGCAGATGATATTGTCTGACGGGACATAAAAAATACAGGCTATCAAGGTTAGGAGGATAATAAGGCATTGAGACACATCTCATGGTGTTCACCCTTGGTAATCTCCAAGATATGAGGTTATGATAATAGACTCATCCATAGTAAATCCTCATTTCCATGTGTCATTGGATGTTCCTATTTTGGGATGTATGTATTGATCCTTAGACTTTATGATTATCATTAATGGATATGATGACTTGCGTACTTTAGTGTATTGATGAAAACCAAGATGAAAAATGTTCACAATGAAGTAGGATATGTTAGGTGAATCGTGAATGATATAACATTAATGGATAATGTGAGAAAGTATTTATCCCTTTTTTCACTTGATAAAAGTTAATATTTCAGGACCTTTGATGGGAATGTAACTTCCTAAATAGATTCATGGCCATGGTGATAAATGGACATGTTCATTTCCAAAAAATTAAATAAAGAGACATCGACCATATAGGTTGATGGCACCGACATACAACCTTCTTGATTTGAGATATTGTGATAAAAGGATTATATTATATGATAAACATCCGTAGGATATTGGGCATTATTATGATGTTAACTTATTTCTATATAGATGTATTGGCATGTTGCTAGATGCTAGCCTTAGACTTTAGAAAGTTGTGCCTGATTCCATTGAGAAAGAGGCATAGAGGGCCACATACTAAGTGTATCCACAATCTCATTTAAATTCAAGTATTAAATTTAATAAGATAAAATAAATAATATTTATTCTGGATTGGTTGGTCACCATAATTTAAACACAAGATATTCGAAAGAATAATTGATTTAAATAATAATAAATATTTATTTTCAAGTTTGGTGAATATAATATTCATTATGTTATCATAAAATAATACGGATACATTTATTTAATTAAATATTCATTATTCGAGAATTGATAAATGTCGATGAGGGGAAGCGGGCAGAGCTTAATGGTTTGATTAGAAATAAATAATATTTATTTATATTCTTGTCATGTTGCACATGCCAAGCGATTAATAATATTATTATTATTATTAATGTACATGTGGTCATATAAGAATATTAAAGATGGTAAAGTGGGTGTGTGAAATTTTACAACCCTAAACCTTCATAATAAATATCAAATTATGACTCTTTCCTAATTGACCTTTTAGTGTGCACAGTGGATAATGATATATTGGATCAAACCCTAGAGTGTGCCCTCTCTCCCTCCTCTATCAATCCTTCAAGAGAACACCAAGGGTTCTTCATCCTTCATGAAGAATACTGTTGTGATCAACCATAAAAAATGAAAGCGATCAGGATTGGCCATGCTCGCACCTAATGATTCTATGATGTTGATTAGATATTGTAGTGCATGTGTGGATCACTACTAGAGGATTCTACACTTGAATCCTGTAGCACAATGATGGTGTGATGAATTCTATTCCATAATATCATCAATGAAATTGGAATTGCAAGTTTAGGTAATTCTATATCTTCTCATAAATTACTTATAAATTACATGTAAATATCATCTCCCTCTAGTTCCAGCGTATTAATGTATTTTATTAAATCTATTCTTTTCATTGGACATTACATTTTGATCATGTAAATAAATGATTACATCATATTTAAGACTAAAAGCGGAGTTGGTAATACCATCTAAGGACACTTCCACTACACTGGGATGCTTCAAGTGGTATCAGAGTAGTCGCATGTTTAATTTATAATTATTTATTATTCATTAATTGATTGCATGTGTTTGAATTTTATTTTAGTTAAAACGATTCATTTTAATAATATGACATCATTATCTCTTCTCTTTTTCATTCTCAATAATATAACCAATAACCGATTAATTATTAAAATGAAAAATCATCTAGAGATTTCCATCTAGAGGTTCCAAAGGCTCTTCCTAGAGTAAACAAAGTACATGTCATGTAATCCTAAAGTACATGACATGTAGTTTTTTATTTTGTGTCCATACCTTTCTCTATCAGGCCAGATCCAACAAAATTGGATCTATGATCCAAAAAAAATGGATCTAAGATCCAAATAGATTGGATTGGTGTATAGATTCGGATAGAGACTAGAACACAGTATGAAGAACTACACATCATGTAAAAACTATATCTAAGCTTTTTCAGTTCATTTTACTTCTTTATATGTAAAAAATTTATAAAAAATCAGACTCGAACTTAATAGTTTATTAAATTATTGTATTTTAACATACCTTTTTATTTTATACTTATAATTATTTTTTATATATATTCACAACATATTCACATAAAATCAATTTTTCTAATTTAAAATCCTAAAAAACATGATATTATTATTAATTATTATATAAAAATAATTAATATCTTCAAATTATTTTTTTATTACAAGAATATACTTTTATGACATTATTATTATTATTTTATTATTAATATTTTTAATTTTTTTAGTGTAATGAAATAATACAATTATTTCAATAAAATTATCATTTATTTTTTATCATGTTACACTTATAATAACATTAATTCATTTTTTACTTTACCATATATAACATATTTCATTTTATTTTATTATTTTTATTCTGAATTTTTTGAATTTAAATATTTCAAATTATACATGGGTCAGTGACCTAGTACGATAAACCTGACCTCATAAAAAGGTCTAATATAACTTAATTTTTTCGAATCGATTATTAAATGAGTCTAATATTAAATTCAAATTAATAACAAATCGGGTCAAGGTTAGTCTAACCAAGCCCAACTAATAAATGGATTGTTTTTTTTTGCTCGAACATTATGACCCATGTGTAGGTCTAGTATCAAACAAATAAAATTTTTAACTAGAATTTCTTTAAAATAAATTTAATGATAAATCGGTTTTTTAGACTTATTTAGTTAAAATATAAAAAGTAAAACTTTTAAACCTTATGATAAATAAGTTAAAAATGAATTTATTGATAATTTTTTATCATTTAAATCCATTATCTATACTAAAGAACATCGATCCCATCCACATGTCTCCACCAAGTTAATTCTCCTACAATAGCCACCTCCCTACGTCTCTTGATACCCACACAATTCATTCTCAACTATTCACCTCTCTCCATACACATTATTCTTCAAAATCATTCTCCCCTCAAACCAATTATATATCTGCCTTCATCTCTCCCACCTTAATCTCCTCCTCTGCCTCAGTCTTCACCTCTATCTCCTCCTCCGCCTCGAACTCTAACTCTAACTCCACCTTCGCCTTCACCTCTGCCTTCGACTCTACCTCAGCCTTCACCTCCAACTTCATCTTCATATCCCCCACCTTCATCTCCTCCTCTACATTGGTCTCCACATCTATCTCCCCCTCATCCAAGATCTCTGACTTTTCCTTCGCCTCCGTCTCTGCCCCGGACGTTGCCTCCATATCCTCTGCCTTCATCTCCTCCACCTTCATCTCCTACACTACCTCAGTCTCTGCCTCTGCCTCCTCCTTCGCATCATTCTACACCTCCATATTCACCTCACATTTTCCTCCAATATAGTCCTAATGTTGATATCTCCACTCCTCCCCACCTCAACCTCCTCCTCCTTCTCGGATGCCTCTCTTTAATTTCCCAAATTCTTATACCTTCTCCTTTAATTAATTTTTTTCAAGTTTCTTTATTTTTTTGATTTAGTATTCTATATTTCCATTGAACTTTTAGGTTTAGTTTTTTGATTTTGAAATTTTTAATGATTCATGGGATTTTACCAGTTAGCCATAATTCATGTAGTATATATTCTTGGATCTTCACCTTTTTCATAATTTAGATGCATAAGATTAATTCATATTTTTGGTAGTTTTGGATCTATCTTTGCATATCTTTGAATAATATTATCAGTTCTCTACTCATCTACTCTAATATGGTTGTAGGTACAAGCCTAATATTTGGGATATCATGGTAGAGCCTGTTATCGAGGTAAAGCATCATGACCAAATTCAAACAGTGGTGAATTTATTTGATTTTTTTCATCAATTTATATTTCTTCTTAAAGGTTCCATTATTAAATTTCTTGTATTTTTTTATAATTTTTTTTGGAAGTAGTAAACCCATGATAATTCTGCATCTCAGTTAGGTTTTTTCACTATACAACAACAAATTATTTATGTGGTTTCATTATAAAAATAACTTTTTTATTCATTAAAAAATATGTACACATGTAAAGGAGACTTCATGTTTTTTCAGAAATATAAAATTATATTTATTCATTATACAATAATAAATCTACAGTAGTGACCTTCAATATTATAGGTATTCTAATTTCCCAAAGATCAATCATGTATAATTATGAAATCATATAGCAATAACCTTCAAGATTATAGGTATTCTAATTACATTCTTTTAAAAATTTCAAATTCTTAGTTTTTTATTTATTTGTTTTAACTACATCTAAATGTGTTTCACATTTTAATTTGATCTTAATGTTTCTTAATTACTATGAATCTATATGTTAATACTGTATGTATTGATAAATATTATAATTTTTTTGTTAATAAATTAATTTTTCCCATATATATTCATTTTCAATTATACATCTCATCAAACCCGGTTTTATTATCCTCTACATTAGATATCTCTATAAGTAACAAGCACAATTAAATTTGTTTTTTACACTTTAAGAACTTTTTGGTTATCATCCATGTCTGTGTAACAGTAAAAAAATGTTTAATACTTTTTGTTAGTTTAAAAAAAAATCTAGTAAAACAGATTAACACTCCAATGGATAATGTTATGTATCTTTTGAAAAACTTTTGTTCTCTTGGATTAGTTTAATGATTTTAAATAATAGTAATTAAGGTATAATATATTCCGCAATCAATTACCTACATTATAAGTAGACTATCAATGGTTGAGAAAGTGAGCATTTCACTCTCTCAACAAGATCATTCTCCCATGATAGGGTGGAGATTTGGACTTCTCATGATATTTGGATTGGGATTCACATGTGGTTAGGGAAGGGTAGCATCTTGAAATCTCGTGTAGCTTGAAGGTGAGGATTTTCATGTATGTTATTGGATGATCAGAGATAAATGGTGTAATTTTTCTCTTGAATGTTATTTTTGGTTCACTTCTTATATTATAATAATTTTTCCAAAATAATTTTTTTCTTAATTAATTATTTGATTTGGACTTCTCATGTTGTGTTTCTCTGAATTCACATGTGATTAGAGAAGTTCATCCACTTGACATCTCACATGGAATGAAGGTGATGCTTTTCATGCCCTCTATTGGATGTTTGGAGTTAGATGGTGATGTAATTATTCTATTGTGTTTTATTTTTGGTCCACTTCTCTTTAAATTCTACAAAAATAGTTATTTCTTAATGCAGTCTTAAATTTTGAATTCTCATGGTGTATATATTGAAATTAACATGTTCTTAGGGAAGGGAAACAACATGACATCTCAGGCGGCATGCAGGTGATACTTTTCATGTATTCTATTTTATTTTTAGAGTTGTATGGTGGTGCAATTCTTCTCTTGCATGTTATTTTTGGTTCAATTAATCTCTTTTAATTTTATAAAAACATTTCTTATAGTTGTGGTTGTCCAAATACCACTGTATAGTTATGAAATCATGTAGCAGTGACCTTCAAGCATACGGGTATTCTAATTGCATTCTTTTAAATTTTCGGAAATTATTTTTTTACATTTTAAGGAAATTTTTATTATCATCCATGTGTTTGTAATAGTATGTTTTTTTGTTTAATACTTTGTGTTAGTTTTAAAAAAAATAAGCTGGTGAAACTGATTAATACTCCACTAGATGAGGTTATGATTCTTTCTCCCTATCATAATTTGAAACTATCACAGTGTATGCATGCACATATATTCTATTGGGTTGATTTAATGATTTGAAATAATAGGAAATCCATAAGATCTCTGGAGGAGGAAGGGTTTATATATTCAACAAACAATTATAGCCATTGCAATTTGACTATCAATAGCTGAGTAGGTGAGTAGTTCACTCTCTCAAAACACGAGATCATTCTCCCATGATAGGGTTGAGTTTTGGACTTCTCATTCTATTTGGCTTGGTATTCGCATGTGGTTAGGGAAGGGTAGCAGTTTTATATCTCATGTGGCATGCAGGTGAGGATTTTTAGGTATGTTATTGGGTGTTTGGAGATAAATGGTGTAATTCTTCTCTTGCATGTTGTTTTTAGTTCACTTATTCTCTTATAATAATTTTTCCAAAAACATTTATTTCTTAATGCATTATTTGGTTTGGACTTATCATGTTGTGTTTCTTTGAATCCACATGTGATTAGAGAAGGGAAACCACTTGGCATCTCATGCGGTATGCAGTTGATGCTTTTCACGCCTTCTATTGGATGTTTGGAGTTATATGATGATGCAATTCTTCTCTTTCATGTTATTTTTTGTTAAAATTCTCTTTTAATTTCCCAAGAACAATTATTTCTTAATGCATTCTTAAATCTGAACTTCTCATGGTGTCTGTCATGGAATTAACATGTGGTTAGGGAAGGGAAGCAACATGACATCATATGTGGCATGAAGGTGATGTTTTTCATGTATTCTATTTGATATTTGGAGTTAGATGGTGGTGTAATTATTCTCTTACATGTTATTTTTGTTCAATTAATCTCTTCTAATTTTCAAAAAACATTTCTTCCAACTGCAGTTTCCCAAAGCCCTCTATATTGTTAATCAATCATATAGCAGTGAACTTCAAGCTTATAGAAATTCTAATTGAATTCTTTAAATTTTTTTGAAATTATTTTTTTATTTTTTTCAACTACAGCTAAAAACATTTCAAATTTTAATTTGATCATCATATTTTTTTATTTATTACACCCTTTTCAATAGATTATTGTCTACAAATTTCTATTATCAATGATAATTTTCATAATTTTATAATGGTTTTATATTATACCATGTATATATTCATTATTTTTTTTTGTTAAATTTTTATAGTTCAATGATATATTTTAAATATATATTAGCTTCAATATTGAATAACTAACATTATAATTATTTCAAGTATGTTTGTTGCTTCGAATTATATCAGGTACATTCTACACCACTGCATTCTTCCAATCTAATGCATTTTGAATTTTTAACCCAAATGGCCCAAAGTCCTTCTTTTTATAATTCTAAATTTTTATATTGAAGTTACATGTAGTATGGAATTTGGGCTTCTAGGATATTACAATTTTTAAACATAATACATAATAAAACAAGACTTACAATTTAAGAAATTCAATTCGTTAGGTAGAAAAGGATGACTATAAAGTAGAAATTATATTTGTTTTATATTTAAATTGTATGGGTATCTCTGGTATTCACAATAATGACACCATTTTCAGTAGATTAGTGTCTACAAGTGTCTATTATTAATGATAATTTTCATAATTTTATAACCATTATATATTTTACCATGTATATATTAATTCTTTGTTTTTCATTAATTTTTCATAGTTCAGTGAGATATTATAAATATATGTTAGCTTCAATATCCATTATATATACTAAAGCACATCCCATTACTTTCATGTGTCACCACCACAAATATTTACCTTATGTGCCCGACTATCCGCTATTACCGAAACCATCCCAATTCCTATTATCCTTCTCCTCGATACCGGTTCCAGCTTCACCTCTCCTGATACTTGCATCTTCCTCTTTGTTACCCTCCTAAAATCCTAAATTTGTATCTACGTCAAACACCTCCATCGATCCAATCGACCTCCCTTTCCTCTATCGTCTACCTCTCCTCCTCCCCATCTCCTCCTCCGACACACCCTCTCCTCCTCTATGATGCATCCTCGAATCCTCCATGCCTCCTTCTTCCCTAATATTTAGTTCATTCATCTACTAAGATTGATGAATCTAGAACCTTCTCCCAACTCCAGATCCTAGACTAGAATTGAACTCATGGTAATTTTTGAATCATTCCCCTCCTGTCATTTTCACTCAGTCAATCAAATATGGAAAGCATATTTACAATAAATAAGTTTCACAAATCTTGATCTTCTACAGCATCATTGATCTATGGGTATCAGTTCCACACATTTCCCTCCCTATATTTGATATATCATTATGAACTAGAATCAGCCTTCTTTGAAGATATTTGACACTTATCTAAGATTCCTGATGTGTTGTTTCACCTGAATTCCAGCCTCTCTACCTCGAAACCTAGTCACATCATTCCATGGAATCAGTAGATATTGATTTACACTCTCCCAGATTTTATGTTTATGTTTTATTTGGGGCTTGTCTTTTAATCACTGTCTGTGGATGTAGTTCATCCAGCAGCTTCGATGGAAGTTTCTAGATGAGTTGAAAGGTTTATGAAATATTTTTTTTATCTATAATTGTTCTCTTTTGATATGGAAAATATTTTCATTCAATTACAAATTTATGATGTATTTTTTATGGTCCTAAATATGTTTTATTTCTACTTCAAGTGTGTTCTTGTCAAATGAAGTATGTTTTATTACTACTCCATTCGATGTTGTTCAGTTGTATATGATTTTTACTTTGAAGGCATCAAGTTATTCAAAATGGAATCACTTAACCCCAAATCCTTAGATATCAGATAAATTTTCTTTCCAAATTCCATCACATTACTTGATCCCGAAGAGTTATGTTATGTATGGTCCCTGGAAAGGAACAAAAATCCATTCAATTTTATTCAGTTAATTTTCACTACTATGAAGTCGTTTTTATGGATTTTCAACAACAAAGAAGAACATGAATCCCATTTATTATGATGTTAATTTTTTTCTATTGAAATTTAATATTTTTAGTGACATAAACAAAGCAACATATTTATCATTGAACTGCTTATATTGTTTACCTCAAAACCTGATTATCTCAAAATTGTTGACAAAAATTAAAAATTTATTATCAAATATGTTTCTTTTTTTATTCTAATATTTTCCATGAAAAAAATTCTTTTATATTATGATATATATTTTTGCATATCAGAATATATTTTATTCTAAAATACATTCTGATTGTAGAATATAAATTCTAAATTTTTAAGCCAAACTCAGAATATATCCTAATATCTATAGTTATATTCTAAATATATATTAGAATATCATAATATCATAATTACATAATATTGAAATATATTGTGACATGATAATTGTTTAATTTTTTATTTTTTATTCAATATTTTGAATTTGTTACTTAGTATTATCCATGGCTTCGAATCTCTATTGTACAAGGTATGATATTTAGGTACTAATTAAATTTAGCTGTTTGAAACTCTATTTCCAATATAAGGCGCAAATCAAGTTTTTCATGCACTGTTAATAACTATATTTTAGCTCTGCATTAGACTACTATTTAATTACTATAAATGTTATAATAATTTCAATTTATTAACTGTTTTTTGATTTTAAAATTTTCCATTATAATTGGTTATTTATTATTTAATGTGTTGTGATAATTTTCTACTTTCTAATTTGTTATTAAATGTTTTTAATTGGTTACTCAATATTATTCTTGTATTTTGATCTCTACTATATGAGGCATGCTATTCAAGTATTATTCTTGGATATGGATCTCCTTCTCATATGACCACAAACATGGCATAACTTTCTACCAATCAAATAGAGGTTTGGAATGAATTCATTTCTTATATTATTTAAGTTTTTTCAAATTCAATTAATTTTTAAATTTCTGGTTTTCTTATATACTCATTTAAATTTCCTCACATATTTTTGGTTCATCTATTAGTTGTAGTCTCTATTAACCAAATACCCAATGTTGATGATATGACTCCAATGTTTGACAGTTAGTGGTTTTCTTAATTCACTCTTTTACCCTAAAATTATAATGCAATTATAGTTTAAAGCATTTTCAGCTACTAAACATGTATAATGCACTTTTAGTTTAATGCAGTTTCTATTTATAGGAAAATGGGATCCTATAGTCTCTTCAATTAGCTATTAAATGGATTCAATATTCACCAATCCCATTAAACGGCATTTGTACTTCATAATTGGCCTACTGAGATTAGTTCCCTTTCATCACTGGACTAGTAACTTTCGCATTTGTGCATAATCTATATGCATCTCTATAATCATATTGTATATACACTGATAGATTCTATATTCACTGATCGCATTTCTATAATACTTCTATAGTTAAGATCTTACATTCTCTTTAATCAACTCTTAAATGGATTCAATATTCACCAATCCCATTAAACAACTTGTGTACTTCTCAATTGGCCTGCTGAGATAAGTTCCCTTTCATCACTGGATTGGTGATTGTCCCATTTGTGCATAATCTATATGCATTTCCTCTGTAATCATATTGTATGCAAACTGGTCATATTATCTCATTTACTTTGTGTATAATCTGTATGCATTTCCTATATAATCATATTGTATACACAGTTATCATACTATACAATAATATTCGGTTTCAAAATTTTGGAAAGCATATGAATCCATTTTGAATTTTAATATCATGCTTTATGTGAGTTTTAATTCATTACATTCAACACGTTCATCCATATTTTAGCTATGTAGGTTGTTGAAATCTAATCTTTTACTAATTTCATTCAATTTATATTTGTTTGTATTTTGGATGTATTGAAATAAATGTTAATTCTCATAGGACAAAAAAAATAGGAAATATGGTGATGTCTGATATTTTTGATATTTGTTGTCATTCTATTTACCTATTTTATCCCTTATAGGTCAATATCATGCTTCAAACAAAAATTGTCCTCAAAATTATTTTCCTTCACAGCGTATCCAACATGTGTTTGTAACAAAGCTCTGTTTTCTACTCCCATCCTCAATAAAGATGTCCTAGATGAATTCATTCATGAAATATGAAAGCATCGCATTTTAGACAAGTACTCCATAACATTTTTTTTTAAACTTGTTACCTTTTTTTCTGACACATTTTTAAATATAGATACCTTCTTTCATATATTATTACTGTCATTTCAGAACCTTCATTTCACTTTCATGATTATGTTCATTAATGTCTTGATGGCATGTGGGATTTTACTGAGGATACAAGATTACAATAGTTATGAATAAATTCATATATTAGATTTGTGATGTGTGATTTTGACTATCTTGCATTTGTTAATGGTCAAATTACTAGAATGAAAATAGTGCATGATTTTTATTTTTCATTCTATTATTTCATTTGAAGTTTATCATATTAGTTTTATCAATGTGTTTTTCTCTTATCATAATTGTTATTATTTTTAAATATTTATAAACAAAAAAAATGGAAAGTTATGACCTCAACTTAACTTTTTAGGGTTGGTTGTAGGGAACTCTTACTAGAAATTTGTTTAAAGTTGGTTGCAGGGTATTCTTAATAAAAATTATTGTATTGATATAGGTTTTTATGCTACATGTTTCTTTCTAATAAAACTTTTTTACTTCCATGCATTTTTATCCTCTCATAATTTTCGTTTTGGAAGTGGACCACTATTATCATTTTTTCATTACTTCTATTACATTAAAACGCATCTTTAGCATATTCAATATTGAATTGTTTTCTTATTAACCCATCTTAAAAGGATTAAAATATGTTTTGAAGATTGATATGTCTTATCAGTACCAGTTCCCTATAGGCCTAGTTTAATTTTTTGTCATTGAATCTATTATAGGTTAATCCTTACAAAACTATTCCCTTGAATTCATAAGACTTTAAAGTTGATTGGGGCCATTATCCATGGTTTTTTTTTATGGTGGGGAACATGAAAACTTATAAAGAGATCCTATGGAAGGGGTATCAATGATGGGATATTATATATGTGTGTGTGTGTGTGTGTGTGTGAATTCACATTTCATCTTTCATGTCTATCATGTTTAAAATCATTTATTTTAACTCTAGGAATCCATTTTTATGAGGGACGAGTGCTGATGATTTTTTTATTTGATTTTTTTTTGTATCAATACTTTTCAAACAACCATTTCATATTTTCATTGTATATTTGAATGTTTGAAGGAATGATTTTTCCACCAGTCGAACATTAGAAGTGTGTAATAGTGAAAACCATCAAACATGAGGAGATATTGATGAATAAGCGAATGGGGATATGGGGAATTTAGTCCAAACAATTAAAAGGAAAAAACACATATATATGATTCGTTATCATAGGTAGAGAAGTTTCATTGAGCATGGTTTTAATTTCCAATTTATATTATTTTATATTTAATTCATTTCCAAGGAAAGCTTTATCACCATTCATGTTTATCTTCTAAATCATCTCACTTATCATTAAACCATCCATCCAACGTTGAGAATTTTTATTAATATATAAAAGCGGTTTTAATCTCAAAACAAATCAAAGAGGCCTAAAGTAGTGAAAACCCAATGCATCAACGTGAACCAGACTAACGCACTCGGGGGGGGGGGGGGGGGGAAGGGATCTGGTACAACTAAAAATAATACAAGGATTGGTATGCAAATCCCATGACACCAGGAATTCCATAAATTTTTTGCCTTCTCTCCATGTATGATTAAGATTAATACTATCGGGAAGAAGTTGTCTACAGTTGCGAATTAAATACATGACATCCTAGGGAGTACTGAACGTACCTTGAATTGATCGGAGTAGAACCAAGGAGATAGTTTCCACCTGATGGAGAGAGACATCGTGGGAACGACACAATTCCAATCCCTTGATCATCGTAGAATCCTCATCCATGAGGGAGTCACCCTAACCTAACCATAAGCTGAATGCAAAAACCATTGAACCTTTCTGATCACGGACAGTGCCCCCACCCCTCATGAAACCATTAATACATGAACCATCGATGTTCAATTTAACTTAGGATGTATGGGAGTTCAGCGAACCCAATTTTCGTGAGACATCACCCTTAAAGGTTCTAGAGAGAGACTGATTCTAGTCGTAAGTTTCCATAGGGAGGGAGAAAGAAAACCTCGCTTGAGCAGCGATGCGAGATTCATATCTAATACCCTCACCATGTCCATCAAAGCTTTGCTAGAGCTAGAGAGACCCCTGTGTCTGGATTTATCACGTGTGTTCCATATAATCCAATATCCCATCATAAGAATCATAGCTCGCACCCTCTATTCGTGAAAACAGTCCACCGGTCTGAGGAACCAGGAATTGAGAAACTCATCCCCAGAAATCCCATGTACCTCCTACCCCATTGCATCCCTGAAGATCTTCTATATATAGCCAGCCCAGTCACTCTCGAAGAAAATATGAGAAGATAATTATTCCTTATTTCCTTGACAGCAGTAGCATTTTGAGACAATAGAAACCCCTTTCTTATGTACCTCTTTATCCATGGGGAGAGCACTATTGTGAAGGCGCCAGAAAAAGAAGTTCAGTTTTGTTAGGATGTCATTAAACCAAAGATCCCCTCCACATCTATCATGACCATCATTAGACTATAAAACCCCACGATAAAAATTTGCTGAGAAGTATCCTGATTGTGAGCCCATGAACACCAACTGGTCTGGTTCATTAGTAATAAGAATACTGTGAAATAAATCCAAAAGAAAAGGGTTCAGAACCGCTTGGGTGAAGACAAGGTAAGAGGCGGCCTACAGGAACGAAAGGCCAGGTATCGGGAAACCTGGAAAACCAAGGATACTCCCAAACCATTTATCACTCCAAAAATTGATCATCCCCTCTCCAAAAATCCACCTCGAATGTTGTTTCATATTAAGGATATGATGGAGAGTAACCTCCCAAAGCTTGGAACATCTCCTCCTATAACATCAAACTGAGATCCATATTTTTTATAGATAACCATTCCCATAAAGACCGCCCCTCCAAAACATCCCAAGCAAGCTTTGCCTACAAGTAGAACATGCAGTCTGAGATGCTCTTGAGGTTGATGTCACCCTCCTAAATACCACGAGACAATCTATTCCATGAGTCCCAGTGATACCTTTCATCCTCTTGAGCATCCCAAATAAAGTTAACTAGGATTTTCCCAATACTATGAAGAATAGTTTTGGGGGAAATAGTGGCCAATAAGACATGCACAGGTATAGAGGTTAACACACTATTGACCAGGGTAATTCTTCCCCCAAAGGAAAGGAATCAGTTCTTCCAATTGAGGATGTGTGCAGTGATTTTATCCACAATGCCATCAAAATTGTGAAATCAAATATTACCTAGTGAAATTGGTGCTCCCAGGTAATCCATGGGAAACTACCTCTAAGAAACCCCCAATTTATCTTTGATCCTCTTACCCCTTGCGCTTGAGCAAAGTTTTGATATATAAACACCACTCTTCCCACAATTGATGAACTGACCGCTCCAATTGCAATAGACATCAAGAATATGATTGAGCTCTTGAATATTCCTACTACTCCCATTGAGAAATATAATAAGATCATTAGCAAAAAAAAGGTGGATAATACCGGGGAAATTTGGCTTGCACCAGAATGGTCTGACATGCCCATCAATGCTACATTTGTTTAGGAATATGCTAAAAGTATCTTGAACCGTGATGAACACACTGGGTGAGAGGGGATATCCCTGTCTTAGCCCTTGAACCAATTTAAATAATCCATAGCTGATAAGTGTATTCCATGCATACCTTTTATGGTTATGATGTTGTATTTAATTGAATAATCTTGCCAATTTTGGGAATGTTTTGATTTTTTATATATATATTATGGCAGAAAATAATGAATTTGTGAAAAATGGATGAAAAGAGGTGTAAATTAGAACAAAAAGAAACTTCGTACCAAGAGTGAAGTGAAGCAGCGTGACACCATATTTTTAGGGAGTTTGAAGCTAGAAAATTGAACAAAACAGGATTACACGTTGTGTAATTTCATTATACATCATAACCTCATCAAGTGAAGCAGAGCCGCATAGAACAAGTTGTGAAGTCAAAACACGTTGTGAAAGACCATTACTGTTGTGTAACTACATTACACGATGTGACATTTTTCAACATTTTTTTTGGAGAATAAATACACAGAGATTCGTGGGATCTTAAAATTTAAAGGTTACATGTCATGAGTCCCCATTACACGTCATGAAAAGAGTCAACATTCCAAATCATTAAACGAGATTCGTGCAGATTTGAAAATCACGGAGGAAACCTTGGATCGATATTACATGACATGTAATCACATTACATGTCGTGAAATGTGCTGGGTAGATCCCATCTGAAGCCTATAAATAAAGAAACTATAGCTGCTGAAAAGGCTTTGAGATTCGGCTGGAGACAAAATCTTGGAGCGAAGCTGCTGCACCCTATCCGAGTTATTTTTCTCTTTCCTTAATGTTTTCATTTTATTTTCTCCTTCCCTCTAAACCTATCATCACTAGAATGAGGGGGTAATCCCGCCATGTGCTAGGGTGATGTAAATAGAAGGGGGAAGATGCGTTGGATTTCTTTATTTTAATTATTCATGTATTTGGTTTGTGTAATTTATTCTTCAACTTCCAATCCATTTCTTTTTATTTTATCATAACCATTGATAATTTAATTAAAAAGAACATTAAAATTGTGAAGTTGATAACCCTAAAGGAGGCATGACCATTGTCAACTTTGGGGAAAATTGGGTTTAAATATGGTATCAAGACAACCTCGATTCGGTGAAATCCTATATTATTGGACCAAGATTAATAGGGTATTATCGCGTTGAGGAGGAGATACCATGACCATTGGATCTACCCTATCTCGACTCCGACACCAATCATGAATTAATCAATCTTTATTCTAAAATCTTATTACACCTGAACCAGAAAATTACAAAACCCTAGCATGCTTTCCAAATCTGATCACAACACCAATCAATCAATTTGCTTTGCCTTCGACATTCGTTTTCTAAAATCCAATCAAATCAATATTCTCTCACCTTTTTCCTCAATTTAATAAAACTATTCTTTTTGAATTCTAATAAACTAATTTCTCCATCCCTGTGGATCGATCTCAGTATGCTACTTTACTACATTTTGATTAATTTAGTAGCATAGTTGAATTTTTATAAATATTTTTTTTACATAGACATGTAGGGAACTAACGATGCCATATCGAGCCATCAATATCTTTTCCCCATAAAAGTGATAGAGAACCACGAAGATCCAATGCATCTGAAGAAAAGATCCAGCACCTTTTCGAAGAATCCCATACACCTCATGACTCTGATGATGAAGCTCCACTCAACCCGTTCATAGGCTTTATCCATATCAAGCTTAATAGATTCTAAAGGTTTTATGTGTGTACTAATATTTTCATATTGTGCTTCCATAAAATAATGTGATCCTTTTTTGCTCTTATCCTGAATTTTATCTTAATTGAAAATTCTTTTAGTGATTAAAATGATTAGTTGTCTTCTCAAGTAATAAATCTAGTTACCATATTAATTACATTTTACATTTTAATAATTTTATAAGACATTTTATGTGCTTTCTTGGCTTGAATGATAAATGTATATGTGATGTAAACGTCCAATGTAGCATTAAACTTAACTGCTCATGAATCATTGATGTAAATGTTTATTCTACATTAACATTTTATGCGGTTTTATATGGGATATTCTTCACAAGGTATCTCTGGTTTCAGTTGATGACAGCAAGACAAGTTTGAAATAGTGCCCTTTGATGAAGCTGAATTTTTTGTATGGGGAGCGCTGAGTGTCAATATTGTACTCATGATATCTATAAGCCTGGTGCAATACTATCGAATAACCTGATAATCAGAAGAAAAAAACCCTTAAAATTATAAGCCATTGTTTTAGGATTTTCATGGTGCTGACAATGTTGCATATCACTGTTTTAGAATTTTCATTGGAAGTAACAATGACGACTTCGAGGTGCCTCTCAAGCAGAAAAGTTGATAAGTTTTAGAAAAATATCACGAGGGGATCGGTTTTGGAATCCTCACCAAAGAAAGGTAGCAAATACCCAGTCGGGCCGATCGTGCTTGGGTTCTTTGTCTTTGTGATTATTGGATCATCCCTGTTTCAGATCATCAGGACAACAACAAGTCATGGGATGGAATGAGTAGACCATGGAGTTATGTAGTTTTAGTTTGATATCCTAACCAACCAAGATTGGTGTAACTTGTGGAAGGTAAACATCCTGTATTTTCTTTTTAATAAAATCAAAGTTCTGTGTCACTACAAGTCAGTTGTCTTAATGAAAACCAGGTCTACTATTTAGGAGTTTCCATTTTATAGTATCATTTGAACACTGTCATTCTTTTAGCATTGAAATAACATATTTTCATTTAATCATTTCCATTTATTCAGTAGTATGTTCAATACTGTTATGCCATGTTTGAATTTTTGAAATCTTCATATTTCATTATATTAAATTGTATTCTATTATTCAGTCGCAACATATGAATCTGCAACATTTTCACTATGAATATTACTATTAAATGGTACATTCAATAAAGAAGTTATGTATTTGAACCATTTTCATAGATTCACTATTTCAGTATTGATTGACAGGTGTCATTTATATTCAGTAATGAATTAACATTTATACTTTTTCTAATATCATTTTTTTAAACCTTTTTTCAGTACTGCTGTGACATTTTTGAATATGTTAAATCTATATATATCATTACTATAATTTTTTCCCCTATTATTCAATAGAAGCATATATGTGTGCTATATTTTCACTATAGTCAACAGCATTACACAGTTACTACATATAAAAAATAATTGCATACATAAATAAGTGCATATAGAATATGCATATAGAATATTTATGTATATGTACAAATAAGTACATATATGAACCTATTTATGTATGAAGATATTTTTGTATGCATTATAATGCATAGAGAAAATAAGTACATTTATGTGTGCATTTATTTCTTTATGCATATTGTATATGCACTTATTTTCCATATGCACTTATTTCTGTATGCAGTTATTTCTCTATGAATTTCTATGGAAATGCATAGAGGTAATCAATATAGAAAATAAGTACATTTCTTTATGCACTTATTTCTATATGCATATTCTATATTGTATATAGAAAATAAGTACATTCTTGTATGCATATTGAAAATAAGTACAAATAGGAAACCTATTTCTTTATGTAAACAACATAGAGGAAGAATGAAAGGTGTGGATTATTGAAGGAATCGTATTTGTTTTGATAAATTAGCTCTTCGGACACTTGAACCCGCTTGGATCACATCTAGATAAATAGAATTAGGACGATGATAAATGGCACAAAATACGCGTAGGGGTGGAAAAGTATGGGTACGTATATTTCCAAACAAACTAGTTACATTAAAACCTATGGAAACACGCATGGGTTCAAGGAAAGGATCTCCCCAATATTGGGTATCTGTTATTAAACCAGGTCGAATACTTTATGAAACGGGCGGAGTAACAAAAAACATAGAGAGAAAAGAAATTTTAATAGTGGCGTCAAAAATACCTATACGAACTCAATTCATTATTTCAACAGATAAAAAATATGAATCAAAGAGTTCTTTGGTATGAAAAATACGGATCAAAAATATTTTTTCACTACAAAGTTCTATACTCTTTTTCTTCGACCATTCTTTCAAATTTTCTTTACACTGAAAAAAGGCATTAATAAAAAATGATTCAACCTCAGACCCATTTGAATGTAGCCGACAATAGTGGGGCTCGAAAATTGATGTGTATTTGCATCATAGGAAGTAATTGACAATATGCTCATATTGGTGGTTGTGATCAAAGAAGCAGTCCCCCATATGCCCCTAGAAAGATCAGAAATAGTCAAAGCGATGATATTCCATACTTGTAAAGAACTAAAACATGAAAACGGTATGAAAATACAATTTGATGAGAATGCGACAATTTTCATTGATCAAGAAGGAAATCCAAAATGAACTCGAATTTTGTGTGCAATTGCCCGGGAATTGAGACGGTTCAATTTTACTAAAATAGTTTCATTGCCTCCCGAGGTATTATAATTTTTGAATATTTGAATCAAAGAAAAGATAAATAGATTTTGTTTCGTGAATATAACCTAATTTTCTAAGGATTCATAAATAAAAAAACTATGTTGATAATATAATCACCGAGGGTACCAATCAATTTTTTCATCATGGTGAGGGACACTCTTGCTTATAAAATAACCTTGATACGAAATGTTGAGATGGATAAAAAAGGAATAGTTCGAATTGAATCTACTAGCATCATCAAAAACATTGCTAAAATACTTTTATAAGAAGGTTTTATTGAAAATACGAGAAAACATCACGAATGCAACAATTTTTTGGTTTTAACCTTGTGACATAGAAAGAATAGGGGAAAAATATTTATATAAAAGAATCATTATTAACAATTTAAAATGGATCAGCCTTCCTAGTCTACGAATCTATTGTAACTATCAACAAATTCCTAGAATTTTAGGTGGGATAAGGATTGTCATTCTTTCTACTTCTCGAGGTATAATGACAGACCGAAAAGCTAGATTAAAAGGAATCGATAGAGAAATTTTGTGCTATATATGGTAAAATTTTATTATATTCAAATTCATTCAAGAATTCGTTATTTTTTTCAAACAAAAATGAACAAGTTGTCTAATTCCAAACTCCAAGAGTTTAGTATAGTATAAACTTTTATTTATGACTTAGAGTGAAAGAAAAAATAAATTCACAAGGGTTTATTACTGATTCATTTTACCCATATGTTCAGTAGATATTGAATATTCTAAGTTTTTTCTGTTGTAGGAAGTAAACGATGTATAGAGATACAACCCCCAAGGAGATAGACATAAACTAGTTATGATTCAAAAGGTGTCTGATTGATTATAAAACTATGCAACAAGGGTTTAAAAAAGGTGAAGCATGTTTCGTTCTAACCATGACTTTACCATTAATTTTGTATTTATGAGTATATAATTCAATTCGAGGTTCACAATTTCAAGAAACTTATTTTCTTACAGCCAAAAGTATATTCGCAGATAAGTTATGAAATAACAAATATGAACAAAAAGCCTTTATTCATAAAATTTGTGAAAATGTTGATTGATATGTAGGCAGGGATGAATTATAGTCATTTGTTTCAACCTGAAACATAAACAAAGACAATAAGAAAATATTGATTATAAAGAAAGGTCGCTAAAAAAACGGGATACAAATAATAATTGAAAGCGTCTTTTTTTAGATAAAATGGATATTAACATATTTTTTGCGAACTCATATATTAAATATTATCATATAATTCATATATTAAATATTAATATTAAAATATATTAAATAAAATATATTAAATATGAATATTAAAATAATATTATATCATGGAAAAACCTATACCAAGAATTGGTCTACGTAGTAAAAGTAAACAGATTTTACGTAATAAAAAGAGTGTTGGAATGCCAAAGGGAGTCATTCATGTTCAAGAAAGTTTCAACAATACCATTGTAATTGTTACAGATATACAAGGTCAAGTAGTTTCTTGGTCCTCTATCGGTACTTGTTTTAAGGATGAAAGAAAAGGCACACCCTTTGTTGCTCAAACAGCAACAGAAAAAGATATTCGTACAGTAGTTGATCAGGGTATGCAATGAGTAAAATTCATGATAAAGGATCAAGGACTTGGAAGAGATGCGTCATTACGAAACTTGCTTCACTTTTTTTAAACCCTTGTTGCATAGTTTTATAAACAATTAGATGCCTTCTAGTTGAATCATAACTAGTCTATGTCTATCTCCTTGGAGGTTGTATCTGTACACGTTTACTTCCTACAATAGAAAAAGAACTTAGAATCTTCAATATCTACTTGAATAGACGGGTAAAATGATTCAGTAATAAACCCACATGGGTATATTTTTTTCTTTCACTCCAAGTCATAAATAAAAGTTTATATTATACTAAACTCATGGAGTTTGGAATTAGACAACCTGTTCTTTTTTTTTTGAAAAAAATAGATTCTGGAATGAATTTGAATATAATAAAATTTTACCATACATAACACACAATTTCTCCACCAATTCCTTCTAATCTAGCTTCTCGATATGTCATTATACCTCAAGAAGTAGAAAGAATGACATTCCCTATCATGCCTAAAATTCTACGAATTTGTTGATAGTTAGAATAGATTCGTAGACTAGGAAGGTTCATCCATTTTAAATTGTTGATAATGATTTTTCTATATAAATATTTTTCCCCTATTTTTTCCATGTCTCAAGGTTAAAACCAAAAAAAATTGTTTTCCTGATGTTTTCTCACATTTTCGATAAAACTTTCTCGTAAGATTATTTTAGCAATGTTTTTGCTAATGCTAATAGATTCAATTCGAACAGTTACTTTTTTAGTCATCTCAGCATTTCGTATTGAGGTTATTATAACAGCAAGAGTGTCCCTCACCATGATGAAAAAATTGATTGATACCCTCGTGATTATATCATCAACATGTTTTTTTATGAATCCTTAAAAATTAGGGTATATTTGTGAAATAGAATTAGTCATTTTTTCCAACCTGAGACATAAACAAAGAAAATAAAAAAAATCCTGATTATAAAGAAAGCTTGCTAAAAAGAGGTGAGGATGAAGCCTCAGTTTATTCAGGGAAGGGGCTACAATACAAAAAAAAATCATGCAACGGGCAGTACATCGATGAACTCAGTGAGACTCGAACTCGAGACCTCACCGAGACCCACGGGGGCACCTACCACTGAGTTGCACCCTGGGGGTAGAAAGCTCGCCAAAAAAACAAGATACAAATAATAATTGAAAGGAACTTTTTTTAGATAAAATATATATTACCATATTTTTTGCAAACTCGTATAACTCATATATTAAATATTAATATTAAAATATATTAAATAAGAATATTAAAATAATACTATATGATAGAAAAAACTATACCAAGAATTTGTCCACATAGTAAAAGTAAAAAAAAATTATGTAATAAAAATAGTGCTAGAATACCAAAGGGAATCATTCAAGTTCAACTGTAAGAATAGGCACACACTTTGCTGCTCAAATCGTAACAGAAAAAGTTATTCATACAGTAGTAGATCAGGGTATGCAACAAGCAGAAGTCACGATAAAGGGTCCAGGATTTGAAAGATATTCATCATAATGATCTATTCATAGAAGTGGGGTTTTATTAAGTTTCATACGAGATGTAACCCATATGCCACATAATGGGTGTTAACCGCCTAAAAAAGACATTTAAAAATCAAAAATATTGAAAGATAAATAAATGAAATGATATAATCAAAGATTATTATTTACTATGGTTTATGGTTCAAGAGAAAGTAAAAATTGCTACTCAGATATTAAAGTGGAAATGTGTTGAATCAAGAGTGGATAATAAGTGTTTTCATTATGGACGTTTTATTATGTCTCCGCTTATGAAAGGTTAAGGTGAGACTATAGGCATTGTTAAATGCACTTATATGTGCTTACATATTA
The DNA here is from genome assembly GCA_963277665.1 of Viscum album. Taxonomy (NCBI): domain Eukaryota; kingdom Viridiplantae; phylum Streptophyta; class Magnoliopsida; order Santalales; family Viscaceae; genus Viscum; species Viscum album. Next base: position 990,609,679 of record OY728166.1, read on the forward strand.
TATATGCATGTATTCCCTGTATAGCTTCATATGTCACGACCCGTCCCAGAGGGGCCCGTGTTGTGACTACCTCAAGCCCGCCTCTGATAGGTCAGGGTCTGGCGACTAGCACCGAGTAGGCATATCCCACAAATGGGAGGCATTTGCCTAAGTACTTGTACACACGCACACATCAACAAGCCCAAAATGCTAAAATGTAAAACACTGAGTAAACAAGCATGCATACCACTAAGATACCAACAATAAAGTAAGATAGTAGGAAACTGAAAGCAGACAGGGCCAGAATACAATCCCACCAAAAGAAGGAGTCTGTCAAAGTGAATGCACAAGTTCCTGAAACTCATTTGCAGAAAACCCTACATGAAGGGTAGGTGTGGGATAGTTGTCTGAAGTCGTAGGAGCACACCTCGCCTGTTTGATCACTCTAAACACCACCTAGTCCTGGTCCACTTAAAACTCCGTCAAAACGTCAATCATATGCACAAGACACGACGGGTACGGGCAACACCCATGTAGAGGTAAGTAAAACAATACTCAATAGGACACCCCAAAACCACAAAGGAATACCACTAAGAAATACACGAAGTATACCTCAAAGGAAACACACGAAGTATACCACAAAGGAAACATACGAAAAATACCACAAAGGAAACACACAAAGACAGTCAGCTCACACAAGTATAAGTCTAAAGCACGAAAAGAAGGATTTTCAGTTGTAGTCCACAGATCTCCCAATTTCCATGACACACGGAGCGTCGATGGTGCACGGAGCGTTGATGGCGCACGGAGCATTGATGGGTCATGTAACCCCCAAGTCACGTAGTCACAGTCAGTCACAAGATTCTGCTCGTGGAGCACTTGTACTAGGAGAACCTACTCCTCAAGCCATTAGGTTGTATTCCAACTTTCACAAAGACTCGCTTGGAGTATCTCAAAATGAACATCTCATCGCAAAGGTCTCAACACCGCAAACGGCCCATCAAATGGACATACAGTTAGAAAGATACGGTTGTTTTTTTTAAAAGGTCTGACTCGGGTCCGGTCTGGATCCGATCCAACTCGGTCCGACCGACCCAACCCAGCCCGACCTGGTCCGACCGACCCGACCCATCCCGACCCAGTTCGGCCCAACCCGAACCGGCTCAGCACGTTGGGTTCGACCTGCTGCATGTGGGCCTGTTGATGTGCACCAAACACAGCCCGCCCTCGTTGCGTCCCTCTGGTCAACACAGAGTCATTCCATGTTTCACGCGACCGACCCACCTCCTCTGCTTGGTCATGCAGCCTCATCACCGTCGTGGGCTCCCTCCGACGCGACTCCATGTCGCGTCCTGCTGCCGCCATCGCAGCCTACTGCCGCGGCCCCCACTATCGTGGGCTCCCTCCGACGCGATCCCACCTGGACCGCGTCCTGGCGTCGTCGTCGATCGCTCTTCCAACAGCCCATTCTGCCACGCTCCGCCTGGCCCGACCCCCGCCAAGCCGCTGCTACCTCTGCTGCCTGTCATCGCCCCGTGTTCCCCTTGGATTGGCCACGTCCTACCCTCACCACTGGCCGCCCCGTCGATGATCTGCCTTGCGCCATCGTAAGCCACTACCTCGCTTGAGAGCGTTTGTCACTACGTTCTCCTTCCCAAGAGTATAGACAATCTCAAAGTCATAGTCCTGGATAAAATCTAGTCATCTCCTATATCTCGAGTTCAGATCCTTCTGAGAGAAGATATACTTGAGACTCTTATGGTCAGAGTAGACGGTAAACCGCTCACCCATCAGGTAGTGTCGCCACATCTTCAATGCGAAGACTACCGCTGCTAACTCAAGATCATGAGTTGTGTAATTATGCTCATGTTATCTCAACTCGCACGAACTATAGGCAATCATCGCTTGCCCCTGCATCAGGACACAACCAAGCCTGGTACCTGATGCATCGTAAAACACTACATACCTGACGCCCTCCTCTGGTAATCTCAATATGGGGGCGCTCGTCAACCTCTACCTTATCTCCTGAAAGCACTGCTAGCACTTCTTAGTCAACACGAAAAAGTCGTCAAGGGTGCTGCTACTCTGGAAAAGTCGGGTACAAATCTCCGATAGTACCCAATCAAACCTAGAAAACTCCACAGCTCGGTAACACTCTTGGGTGGCTCCCAAGAAAGTGTCACCTCAATCTTCGCCGGATCCACAGAAACTCCGGCCTTTGAAATGACGTATCTCAGAAAGTGGACCTCCTGAATCCAAAACTGACACTTTGAGAGCTTCCTATAAATCTGGTGCTCTCGGAGTGTGTTCAGGACTATCCTCAAGTGTATCGTGTGCTCCTCCTCAGACATCGAATACACCAGGATGTCATCAATGAAGACCACGATGAACTGGTCTAAGGCTGAAAATTTTTGTTCATGAGTCTCATAAACATTGTCGGGGAATTCGTCACGCCAAACAGCATCACCAAGTAATCATAGTGTTCGTACCGACATCTGAAAGCTATCTTCGGTACATCCTCATCCCGTACACGAAGATGTTGATAGCTAGACCTGAGGTCAACCTTCAAGAACCATCTTGCTCCCTTCAGCTGATCGAAGAGGTCGTCGATCCTCAGTAGTAGATACTTGTTCTTCACGGTCACCTAATTCAGGTGCTAGAAGTCCATGCATAACCTCAAGCTCTCGTATGCCTTCTTGGAAAACAAAACTGGGGCCGCCCGGGGTGAAACACTAGGCCTCACGAAGCCCTTCCTCTGTAAGTCCTCTAGTTGTACTCTCAACTCACGAACCTCCACGGGAGTCATCTGATATGCAAGTGTAGATATCAGAGTCGTCCCAGGGTACAGGTCAATGCAGAAGTCGACCTCCCTGTGGGGAGGTAATCCAGGGACATCCTCAGGAAAGACGTCCTCATACTCCGCCATCAGTGCAGGAAACTACGGACTCCTATCATCCACCGTACTGAGGGTGAAGCTAGCCAACTGGTGAGTAATTGGTTGCACCCTCCTATGAGTAAGTCCATCTTGTGCTGCATGTGTTTCCTTTTCACCAACAAATGAAAACTTGGTCCCATCTCCGCAGACACACCGCACTCTGCACCTAAAACAGTCAATTTGGGCATGAACTACAGATAACCAATTCATATCAAGAATGATGTCGTAAGGCCTCGACGTTGCCACCACGCTGCCACCAAGAGATTCCAACTGAAACTCTCACCCCCTAGAGTAAGGGCACATTGTCAACACCAGTGTGTGATCGTCGAATCTCCCCTCATAGGAGTCTCTAAGCGTAGGGATCGAGTTAACGGTTCCACTAGAATCTTCGAGTCTCGAACAAGGGTCGTGGCGAGAAAAGAGTTATTGGCACATGTGTCTATCAAAACTGCAGCTAGGGTGGAAAAGACACAAATTGTACCTCTAATCATCTCTGGAGCACCGGGGTCGTAAGCCTCCATCGCCTGAAACTGGCCTCGTCCCTATCCACTAGCTCCATGAGCCTGTGGTGGACCACCTGAGGATGGTGGTGGTAGTACCTCAAACCTCCACCTACCTCCTGCTCCTCTGTCACACCCACCGCCCTACGGACCACCCTGCTCCTGCCTCCGCCTCTATCTCAGCAGTTCCTCGACTGTCTGTTGATCATCTGTACGACGAGTTGGGCAATCTCTAGTCAGATGTCCCCGACCGCCGCACGAGTAACGCAACTTGTCCTTCAGCTGACCTGCTCTGCCCTGGGAGCCCCACACCGCTGATCTTGTGTCCTGGGGTCGTCCCTTGGAGTGTTTGACCCACTTGGGTCCCTACGTCTTTTGTCGGCTACCTATCGTCGAAGACTCAACAGCCTGGTGCCTGCTGGTAGCTCCCACTACTGGCGTCTGCTCCGCTAAAAAGCTCTCCACTAGCAGGGCTTGCTCCAGTACCCTAGCATATGTAGGGATACTAAGGGATATCATGGATACCCTGATCTCCTGACGTATCCCCTACTCGAAGGTCTGGGCCTTGAAGAACGGGTCCCGCACTATATCTGTGGAGTAGTGAGAAAGATCCGTAAATCTCATCGAGTACTCCGCTACTGCCTGACTGCCCTGCTACAGATGTAGGAACTCCTGTATGCGCACTGAGCGTAACGTCACCGGAAAGAACTCCTCTCTGAAGAGGTGCTCAAAGTATGCCTAAGAAAGAGTTGTCTCGTTATGTGTCCGGATCACTAAGTTCCACCATAGCCCCGCTGAGCCCTGAAGAATGCTCGCGGCTAGAACTGTCATCTGGTCGGAAGGCATCCTCACAAGGCGGAAGACATGTGTACTACCTCCAACCAATCCTCAGCTATCTGGGGGTCTGGCTCACCCCTAAACTTGGGAGGTCGCTGCCTCTGAAACTCATGCAACGCACTCAGCCTGCATGCATCCTCCACTGGTAGCGCTGGTAGTAATCGTTGCTCGGCGGGCGGTGGCATCGCTGGTAAACCACCCAGAGGTGCTATCTTCGGTACAGAGAGTATCTCTGGTACATGCCCTTGTACCGATGCCTCATCGCTAGGCGAATCATCCTTCTGATCACGCAACGGAATCTTGGCTGGTTGGCTGTTAGAGGTATCCTGAAACAGATCAAGATGTACCACAGTCAATAGAGTATACCTGGTGAGCTGACTAAAGAAAAACATGAGGACACAGCCAAATCCTATATGATGCATGTATCATTGTTTGCTCTGCAACCAGTGTTTTCATGTACCGAGTCGAAAAGCAGGTGTCCAGAGTCCTGGTGTATGGATACGTCGGTCGTCGCACCAACACTGGATTCCCTGACCTGAAAGCCGGACTCGAAACATTTAACATTGTTGTCCCAAACCAATCTCACAGACTCTTGGTTCTTTAGGTAGAATCGACATGCTCTGATACCACTTTGTCACGACCTGTCCCAGAGGGGCCCGTGTCGTGACAACCCCAAGCCTGCCTCCAATATGCCAGGGGCAGGCAACTAACGCCGAGTAGACATATCCCACAAATGGGAGGCATTTGTCTAAGTACCTGTACACACGCACACATCTCCAAGCCCAAAATACTGAAATGTAAAACACTAAGTAAACAAGCATGCATACCACTAAGATACAAACAACAGAGTACGACAGTAGGAAACTGAAAGTAAACAAGATCATATTACAAGCCCACCAAAAGAAGGGGTCTGTCAAAGTGAATGCACAAGTTCTTGAAACTCATCCACATAAAACCCTACCTAAAGGGTAGATGTAGGACAACTGTCTAAAGTCGTAGGAGCACACCTCGTCTGTCTGATCACTCTAAGCACCACCTGGTCCCGGTCCACCTAGAACTTCGTCAAAGCATCGATCGTCTGCACAAGACACGACACGTGCAGACAAGGCCCGTGCAGGGGTGAGTAAAACAATACTCAGTAGGACACCCCCGAAACCACAAATGAATACCACTAAGAAATACACGAAGTATACCACAAAGAAAACACAGGAAGTATACCACAAAGGAAACACACGAAGTATACCACAAAGGAAACACACGAAGTATACCACAAAGAAAACACACGAAGTACAGTCAGCTCACATAGGTATAAGTCTAAAGCATGAAGATACGGATTTTCAGTTGTAGTCCATAGATCTCCCAGTTTCCATGACACACAGAGCGTCGATGGCCCACGGAGCGTCGATGGCGCACGGAGCGTCGATGGCGCACGGAGCGTCGATGGCGCACGGAGCGTCAATGACGCACGGAGCGTTGATGGGTCATGCAGCCCCCAAGTCACGTAGTCACTAAGTCACAGTCAGCCGTAGGATTCCGCTCGTAGCGCGCTTGTACTGGGAGAACCTACTCCTCAAGACATTAGGTCGTATTCCAACTTTCACAAAAGACTCACTTAGAGTATCTCAAAAGGATCGTCTTATCGCAAGGGTCCCAACGCCGCAAACGGCTTGTCAAACGGACACACGATTTGAAAGATACGATTGTTTTTATAAAAAGGTCTGACCCGGCCCGACCCGACTCAACCCGTTGGGTGCGGCCCGGCTCATATGGTCTGGCCCGCCGCATGTGGGCCGGTTGGTGTGTGTCGGACGCGGTCCGCCCTAGTCGTGTCCCTTTGGTCAACGTGGAGTCATGTCACGTTTCACGCGGCCGACCCGCCTCCTCCACCTGGTCTCGTGGCCTCACCTCCGTTGTCGGCTCCCTCCAACGCGGCTCTGAGCCACATCTTGTTGCCGACGTCGCGCCGGCAATCTGCCTTGCGTTGTCGTAAGTCGTCGCCTCGCCTAAACAGTACCACGCTCCCGTCGCACCTTTGTTATGTCATCGTGGGGTGAAACCTTCGATCTCATATCGTTGCGCTATGGATCGGGGCGCAACGATCGATCGTTCACGTAAGGGTTTCAAGGGTGAAGAACGAACGAAGAACGCGATAGATTGAGGGGAAGAGATAAAGCACACGAACTCCCAAAGAACGGATCTTGGCCTTGTTCATGTCAGTCTTGATCCGTTCATGTTAGAAGGTTTAACGAAGAACAACAACATATAATCACAAAGATCTATCTCCTTTTTTAAACCTCACAACAATTATCCATCCCGCAAGAACGGTTGAACAGCAGATCAACCTATTTGTGGGTTGGTCCGCGTTCGTCGTTTGAATCCAAGAAGGGAAAGGAAATCACAAAGAGATCAAACACCATACCTCGAGGTTTGGATCGATCGTTGACGAAAGGCGAAGCTGCGTCGTCGTCGTTCGTCAAACCGTCGAATCCGAGGTTCGTCAATCTTGATTCACCAATCCGTCGACATTCGTCGCCGAAAGAGTTTTCTTCCACGCCTCAAAAGGAATTCTAGAATTATGGCGATAACACTAAATTCTTGACAAAGGTTTCATTAAAAAGAAACACTTCGTTGCGTTCAATAAAATATTTTTATTAAAATATTTTAATGACAATTACATCCAAATTCTAACTTTCACAGTCAGATCAGCACCGGTCGATGTTAGGCTCCACCTAAGGTAAAGTCGTTGCTCTGAACACAACGGTGCCATCAGATTTCTGATTCAGATACTCGTTTAGAAGTTATTCCTAATTTAAAGAAAAATTGTCTGCACACTTTATTAAAAACTTAACATTTTTCATCATATTGTTCCGGGCACACCGAGTCTCAAAATCTCACGTCGTCTTTGCGTCTGGCCTCAGAATTTTCCCAATTAATTTATAAAAATAAAACTGGAGAAAATCTGAGTCATTACATCATATTTGTATTTACTTTCCGGTATACATATTCGTATATGCACTCATTTTTCCACTATGCATTACCAATTTGCACTTTTATAGAAAATAAGTGTGATGTGTATGCGCTAATTTTCTACTATGCATTACCTGCATGCACTCATATAGAATATAAGTACATTTATATCGGTGCATTTATGTATGCACTTATTTTTCTTTGAAAAAATCCAAATTATGTGCAAGTGAATTTGTAATTAAATGAATGTGTTGAGCAAACGCACGGGTTGGGTACTAGTTAATATAAAAAGATCATATAAGATGTGAATTTTATGTTGAATTCCTTTTAAATATAAATTTGGCCATGATTATTTCAAGTTTATTTTTATCAATTTATGTATTTTATTTTTGTTTTATTTATTTTGTTTATCAATCATAATGGTATTAAAACGTTAGATATCACTAATACAAGAACAAAAACACAATATAAGAACAGAAAAACAAAACATAAAATTAAAATCAAAGATTTAGATGAAAAACTCACAAATTAATCAGAGTGAAAAGCATGATAAAAATGAATACAATATTTCCCCCAATGTTATGATAAAAAAACCTTTCAAATATCTCTTTCAATAATATGAATAAAAAAACCTCACACCCAAACATAAATCAACACTTACATCATGTGTTGCAAACAATATATCAAGATACAAAATCCTCAAAAAGACCAAATTTCTTATAACTTATCAAGGAATTTTTTTTATTGAAAATTCTAAGTAGTTATTAACCATAACCTTCAAAAAATTACCCTTCTTAAATGTACACAAGGAAATTTTTTGTGAAATTTCCCGCTTTAAAAACTACAAACATTTACTAATCATGCAGAAAAATATAAATAACGTTTTTAAATGATTCATTTGATTATATTAAAAGGTATTGACATAATTTAAAATATTTAAGTTCATCAATTTTCACTTTTTGCATACCAATCAGCATAATCTTGCTACGATATCATTTAATCTTCTAAATTTTAGAGATTGTTTTTTAATTTGTTTTTTACTATTTATATTACATTTTTAATTAAAAGGTGAAATTAATGCAGGACTTTATGGTATAATTATATTTAATTAAGGCTAAATAAGATGGAAACAATATTTATGAGATTTTGTAATCAATTATTCCAAAATTTTGTCACCAATAAGAGAAGTGGGGGAGATCGGAGGAAGGGGTGACCGGAGAAGAAGAATGGGCGGGTGTTTTTCAGACCTGAGGGTCGGGGAGCAGGCGGCGGGAGGTGGCCGACCGGGAACCACGGCGGCGGCGGCGGGGGCCGGCAGCAGCGATGCGGTTGACTGCTACTTTAGATCTAGCGGCCAACACCCACTCTTCTCGAAAATCGAGGTATCTTACCGTGCACTCCACCCCACGCGATCAATTCGGTGCGATGGCTGGATTTTGAACCCAGTAAAAACCCTAAACCAGTCTGTTTGCCCGAAGTAAAAAAATCAATACAAGGAGTATTGTTGTTGAACTATAACAATAAAATTTTAATACTTGCTAGGAACTATAAATTTATTTCATGGGTAATGATATTTTACATCAAAACTTAACATATCATAAAGGCTTGCATCGAAACCATAATAAATTAATGCAATTTTTTTTTATCACAAACATGTCACGGCCAATTAAAAGATGTTGCTGTCAGCCTTTAATATTATAATATCATTATCCTTTATTCCATTGATAAGTCTTTATACAAGTGTTGAAATGTACATTCAGAGGGATCACACCTTTTTCTAATGACCTGTTCAAATTTTATATGATTTAGATGCAGGTGTTTGCCTCAACCTTTAATGTTTAGGCATCATTACCCTTTCTTTCATTGATTAGGCATTTATATAAGCATTGAAGATAACGAAGTTTTCTCCAATGATCTTGTAGTCATGGTTCTCTACCGCGTGGAATAATCTTTTTGATGCCTATGGTTCGTCTTCAGGATGGGAGTAAAACCATCTTCAACAATGACAAGTTTATAGTCTTTTGCCTGAGTTCGTTGTATAGTCATTTAACCGAATCACTAGCTCTAATCAAACCATTGGAAGGCTGAATCAAATTAACTCCCATGCGGGCTGCAATCAAAATCACATATCTAAATTGAGGGACTCAATCGGAACGATCTAACCCATCATGAACTTGATCCAGTTTTAATCTTTACGCTACATACAATATGCCATCCGATCGATACAAAATCAAAATGACTATCAACTTCACAAAATTTTAGGCACCATACATTGATGCATCAAACGCAATGTATCATCAAAACACCACACATGTGATGGCACACACATATTCAAAAGGTTGCACCACATTTCTTCATTTTTAATAAATCAAATAATATTTAAAAATAACTATTGAAATTTATAAATAAAATTTTCCAACAAACTACACACCTATTAAATAATTTGATTTTTTTTAAATAAAATCTATACTTTTCCAAACACACAATATATTAAATGACAACCCCGTAACGAAATCGTTGAATTATAGGTATTATTATTGTATTGTCAACCTCAAACTTTAATTTTTGATTTTTCTATAATCATTTAATTAAATTAAGTTTTGAATATATATCTAGTTAAATAATCAAATTATTTTCTTAGATATTATTTGTTTGCCTTTTTTAATTTACAATACATTTATATCTAAATATTGATAATACAACAAATTAGATTATGGTAAAAAAATATCATAAAATTAGATATGCAATAGAGCTGGGTTGGGTTGGAAAAATTATAATCCATTAAAAGAACGAATTGGGTTGGGTTCAGATTTTTTTTTGGGGGGGGGGGGCTTGATCTTCCTCTACTTCACCCCAGATCGCGCATTTGGCCTCAAGTCTTCTCCATTAACAAATGCATATGTTATCTTGATTTTTACATGCCCAAATCTTGTCTCAGTGATCTTTTCATCAATCAACGACACTCCAATTTTATCTCTATACATTCATTTATTAAATTATCCATTATTGTATGTTCTCAAGCTCATCTTAACATTTTTGTTTTTGATACATTAATTTTTTGTTTATGTTGTTCAGTTAAAGTCAACACTACCATATAAAATTGCTCTGATAGTTGTCCTATAAAAAAATTTCTTAAATTTCAAAAGATTTTTACAATCACAAAGCACCCATGATGACTTTCTTCATTTGAATCATCTAACTTGAACCATATGAGACATCTAAATTTATTTATCCTTCACATTGCAAAAAGACATAAATATGATCTACTTTTGGAATGGAGTGAGCTTCAAATCTCACATCCATATTATTGTTATACAACCTTCTGCAAAAATTGCACTCCGTATATTTTGACTTGCCCCTGTTAAGACGAAAACCTCTCGATTCTAGAGGCTATTCATAACCCCTTCCTATTGATCATCTCCCTGGATTCCACAATGATAAATATATCACTTGCAAATAACATACAATTTGTACCTCATCTTGAATGTGTTTTGTAAGTACATCCATGAGTAAGACTTAAAATTTAAAGATTGAAATATTACTGAGATACAAAACTGCATGAGGGACTTTATCATGTGTCTTTCAAATTAATGAAGATCATATGCAAATTTCTAGCTTTTTGTCGGTAATGTCCATCAAATCTCTCATTAAATAAATAGCTTTGGTTCTTTAATGTCCAGGCCAAAAATCAAATTAATTTTATGAAACCTTTGTCTTTATTTGGATCCTCTATTAACTCTGTATTAGGTACTTGGATCGAAGGGCTGGGCAGCAGGGCTAGTGGAGTGGGGATGTACACAAGTGAGTATGGAGAATCTACCAAGGGCATAATTGTATTTGCAATGGGGGAATTTGTGGGGGAGTTGTTAAGGACAAATATGATGGGAATAAAAAGGGGAATATGTTGGGGCCCCACAATTGTTTAAGTCTGTTAAATGGGGGAGGGTTGGAGTGAGAAGGCAGGGAGAATATTGGTGAGTCAAATGCGACCTTGAGGCTTGGGGGAGTTCCTGGGGATCTCTCGGGTCACTCTCCCTCTCTTCCATTCTTCTCCTTTGTAGCTTCTTCATCTTTCTGTAATTCTACTCTGGTCCGTAGTGTCTTTAGATATACAAAGTAGCCTTCTCCAGGTGTGTATCACTTGGTCCAGCCTATCGAACATCACTATTTGTTGTTGGTTCGTCACTCTCTGCGGGGTTTGCTTACGCATGACGAGGCGTCCTGTCAGAATTGCTCAGACGAAGCACACACGGCTGACTCGTGTTCAACGTAGGCGCGCACTGTCGGATCGCCTCTCAAGGAGGCGTGCATCGCCAACTTCCATCATCAACACAATGCATTGTTTGATACTTCATTCACGCGGGAAGAACCGCGCAACTAGATTCCCCATCGAAGGAGCGGAGCACGATTGGATATTACCTGAAGGAGTGTGTTGGAAACGTGTTTCGGAGGAGTACGCTGCAAAAATACTCTTGCAACAGGTGCCCAAAGATGGAGGAAACGTTATAGAAACTACAACGAATCAACACAGAGCTACGGAAAAACCAGTAAACCTGGGAGCAAAACTGGACTCACCAACGGCAAGAAGAAGCGGAATTCCAGACAAGACTTGTTTTATGGGTGCGTCATTGAGAAGAGTTGCAGTCACACGAGCAGTTTTGAGGTGATTGACGGAAACGACGATGCAAGAGCACAACAAAGCAGTTCAATTCGGTCAGGCGCAGGGGTGAACGTGGTTCTGCCAGCAAAATTTACCGGTACCATGCCAGGTGAATTACCAACTCCATGCCTTCTACAAGACAATGTACGATCCACAGTGATGAAGGACACAATCACATGCACATCACTCGAGCAACCTGTGCAACTGGAAGATGGTGATGGGACGACTTTGCCTACTCTGTTGTCTGCACTGTTTGATGCGCAACTTGTGGCATCTGGCACTGGCGCAGGTGAAACGAGGGTGCAGGAGGTGCAACATGACAAACTGGCAAAGCCATCTACACTTTGTTTGCTATGGAAAAGTCATACAATTGGGACGTTGGTTGCTTATGGCATGGATGCATTGGCGGAAAATATGACTGAAAATAAGCAAGACAGGCCTTCTGCACTTTGTTTCCTTCGGTGCATGGGTTAGCCGGAAACGATGGCACCAACAGTGGCGTCTAGTGATGTGGAGGTGCAAGAGTGCAATGTTGGGGTGGTCGCACATTCCCTTGGTCACACACCAGACTCGTCGTCCACGACACAACGCATGGAGTCCGCTCGACCTACTTTGGCGGGACTGGCAGTCCTTCGACAGAAGGAAACAGCGCTGAAATATTCAATCGTTGTTGTTAATTTGACGGTAGTGGGATCGCGTTGATAATTCGGACTGGGCAAAAGTGATTCTCCTGGGGGGAGCTGGGAACCACAGGAAGGACGTGGAGGATCACAGACCTCCGCACTGGAAGGAGCATCATCGAAAACCAAGGAGCAGCCGAGCAAAATTATATTTCTGCAAGCAAGACCAGTCCAACCCACTGGCAGACCTGCGGGATAACCATCAACCAGGGAGGAATATCTGGATGACTGCGTGGAATGTATGTGCCAAAAGGGGGCAGAACCAAGCCGACAGCCACGGCCAGTGTAGTGGACATGAGCCAAGGGCAAGTGAGCGGCCTACATGGCTCACAATCAGGCAAACAAAGCATGAGACCGACAACTGCAGCTACTGCACCAGAAATTCACTCTGTGTCTCACCTTAAAGACAAGGTGATTTTCAAGGGTGCGACGGTGTTAGGTACTTGAGTCGAAGGGTTGATGCGACGGTGTGAGGTACTTGAGTCGAAGGGTTGAGCAATAGGGCTAGTGGGGTGGGGCTGTACGCAAGTGAGTATGGGGAATCTGCCAGGGGTAGAATTGTATTTGCAATGGAGGAATTTGTGGTTCTGCTGGAGTTTGTTAGGAGGGAATATGCTGGGAATAAAAAGGGGAATATATTGGAAGGCCACAGTTGTTAAAGGCTGTTAAACAGGGGAGGGCTGGAGTGAGAATTGAGAATATTGGGGAGTCTATTGCGGCCTTGAGGCTTGGGCAGGAGTCCCTGGGGATCTCACTCTCCCTCTCTTCCATTCTTCTCCTTCTTCGTTGCTTCTTCATCTGCCTGTAATTCTGCCCGGTTTGCTGTGTCTCTATATATACAAAGTAGCCTTCTCCCGGTACATATCCACTCTTATCCAAATTTCTATGGTATAACTCGTAAGCTTAATATCTCTATAATTTCCACAGCTTAGAATATCTTTTTTATTTTTGTACATAGGTACTAGTGCATTATTTCTCCATTTATCCTACCTTTTCTTAGATTTCATAATCTAATTAACCCAGTGAACCAATTTATACTCATCTTTCCTAAATATTTCCACTCCAATGCAAATGTTATCCGGCTCATCTGCATTTCTATTGCTTATCCTTTTCAAAGCTTCATCAACCTCATAAGGATGAACTTCGATAGAAGTTGCAAATGAAACCTTCTCTAGTAATGTTTCAAAAAAAAAAGTACAAAATAATAGTTTGTTATTCATCGAAGAGTTGATTATAGCAGTTCTCTCATTTTTCTCAATTTCCTCATCCATGTACAACTCGTTTCTCTAATAATGTTTGATCCAAATCTCTTGTATTTCTTTCCCTTAACTAAATTGCAAAACCATGTTTCACCTTCCTTGTTATGTAATGCATGGTATAAGCCCTTGAAAACTTGTAATATTTTCTCACTGCCTTTGCTTTTTACGTACAACAAGATATCTTGTCCAAATATCTCATTTTACTACAAATATGTAAAACTTTGTCCAGCTTCATTACCACTAAGATGTAAAACTTTAAAACAGCCTTGTTTAGTTTTAACCCTTAAGTCGGGCACTCTCATTTCACCGTCAAGACTCCTCTCCTTTTGGACAAAAGAGAAATCCTTTTGAGTCTACTAAAATTGTTTTTTTAAGAAAATGGCAATCCTCCGAAGAGGACCCCTCGCGGGCCAAGGCCCACGAGAACCGACCCTATATCGGACATGGAATCAATACTTGGTTCTTTGGACTATGTCCACCGACCTTGATCTCAGAGCAAGGCCTGGAAGATACCTGATAGACGATGCATCAACCAACGGGATTCGAACCCGGGATCAAGTGTTTTGAAGCGCCTAAACAAGTTGGATGTGTACAACTCCACTGTCGCCCATTCTCCTAAAATTGTTGTTACTACCTTGCAAACACCTTTTGTCATCTCATCTCACATGCAGTCGGCTGTTCCTCATACTTCCAAACCCACTTCTCAAAAGTTTGCACTTTAATTCCACTATTAAAATGTCTTTCAGGCACCGCTATCTGATTCTTGGGTTTCTTGTTTGCTTTCTATTTCTTTTATAATTCTTAACATGCAGGTCTAAAACTAGCAATCGATGTTGAGAGGTCAACCTTTCACCTAACATAATAGTACAGTCCTTTATTAATCTTTAATCAGATCTTTTTGCTAAGAAGTAATCAATATGAAATCTTGTAAGTCCGCTTTTCCAAGTGATAAGATGTTCCATATCTCTTTTGAAGCCAACAATTGGTTCATCCCCCTCTCCTCCCCTCTTTAAATATAGAAGTTAAACATCAATGTTGGTGTCACTCAATTCAACTCTACTAGTTTGACCTAAACTTGTTTATACCATGCAATGCAGTTGTCACTCTCCGCCTCCAAATTACTCGATTATGACATCTTTTCAAAGGTACACTTATGCTTTGTTTATCTTGCACTATGATGCGGTTGCATTTATACCTAAAGAACTCGAATGGATCAATGTTTAACAAAATCTCTAATGTTTTGGCTACAGAGCGATCCCATGACAATAGTATACACAATGAAGGATGGAACGCTCGAGGAACTCGGTCGCACAGAGGTCATAATGAACAGTTTAGACCCTGTTTGGATCGAAAAAATTCATGTTTCTTACCAGTTTGAGATTGTCCAACCATTGATGTATGTGTTGTTTGTCATAAATTGTTGTACATTCATGTATGTATCTATTTTAGTCTCATAATGTGACTCATTCTCTTCATGGCCTCTCATTGGGTCCAGGTTCCATGTGTATGATGTGGATACAAGATATCACAATGTGCCAACTAAGGTACAAGTTTTTTCTCCCTCCATTTTCAAATTTAATCCACATTCCTTCAATGAAAACTCAGAAATTCATAGAGCCTAACCAAAGGAAAAGCACCGAACCTAATTCTTAGACAGCGTTTAGTTGAAAAAAAAAAGTCTCCCATCTACATTTTCTAAAATCATAATAAAAAATGCATTGGAAAATATTTTGGATACCAAAGACGAACAATAAAGCATGTGACATCTATTCTTGCATTTCCATTTTCCTTAAAATATGAAAACAAGTTTTTATATATATATATATCCAAAAATCTCTCATTTCCAATTTTATTTTCTAAAAAATGATTTTCATTTACAAAATCCAATAAATTTACTAATACATAAAAAAATAGAAATAGAAAATATTTTGCAAAACCAAATACAACCTTATTATGTAAAGACCCAAGCCAAATCCCTGAGAAAGGAGAATGCTAATTTGGCAAGAAACCTACAGTGACTCAACCCATGTTTTGTACAAGAAATAGTTGTGCTCTACGCATTGCAAGTTTCTAATTTGTATAATGGGTTTTATGAGTTTAAAGAGGAAGTTTGGTCAATTTCAGGGAGCTGGTCAATTTCAGGGAGCCTAAGGCTTCGTTTGACGACCACTTATTGAAAACTGCTTGTAGCACTTATGATAAATGGTTCTGCATAACTGTTTCCAGATTGCTTATCGAGAAAGCACCCTTTTGCCACTGTAGTGATTTTTTTCTGGAAGTTAAGTGTTTTTTCAAAAAAAAAAAGAGCAAATAGTACTTTTTTGAAACTGTTTATCATAAGTGATAGGTGCTACAAGCAAATTTCATTATTATCAAACGGACCCTAAATACAGAATGGTGATTTCATAAATTGATTTGTTCATGGATTATTGTGTCTTGTGATTTATTCATATTTATTCAAATATTGAATGGGCCATCAATGTTTTAAAATTTTGAATGAGATTCAATAAAACTATGTATTGACAAACACCAATTGGCGCCGATATTATTGTAAACAAGAAACACAAGATAAATTAATAGGGCCACAAAATGTTAAGTTCGGAGGTTAAAACCTGGGGGTGTTATGTGACAGATGCTGAAGTTGAGTGATCAAGAATTCCTTGGGGAAGCCACTTGTGTTCTGTCTGAGGTATGTTTCTGTGATTCCAGCATAAACACAATACTGAGCAGGCTGGTGGAGATCGTATAAAACACTACAAAATACACTGTTTGATCATTGAACTTGATTTTGATTCATGCAGATAGTAACCAAAAAATGCAAAGCTTTGACACTTCATCCCAGGAATGGGCGCCATGATTCAAGGAATTTAGGGGTGCTTGCCATCCATGCAGAGGAAACTATTGAATCCAAGAGTGCCATTGAGATGGCATTTCGTTGCTCTCACTTGACAAACAAGGATTTGTTTTCCAAAAGTGTCAGTAGTCATAATGTGAAATTTTAAATCCTTATTTTTTATTTTTTCATATTTTAACAACTTTGGTAAGAATGTCCATGCCATGTGTCGCACTTTCCCACTCACCCTGCAGGATCCTTACTTGAGGATATCTAGAATTGTGGAGACTGGTGGTTCAGTCCCAATATGCAAGACAGAAGTTGTGAGAGACAATTTAAATCCAGTTTGGAGGCCAATTTGTCTAACAATGCAACAGTTTGGAAGTAAGGTTAGCTCCCAGAACGTGCTTGGTGCCTTCTGATGCACCATAGTTTATATTTTGCTGACCTAAATCAATGAAGGCTTGCAAACATTTCATCTTGATGGATGCCAATGCATAAGTCTCAAACTAAAATTTTACTCTAATGCAGGACAACCCATTAATCATAGAGTGTTTTGATTTCAACAGCAGCGGAAAACATGCGCTTATCGGGTAATTATTCCATATATCAGTTGGGTTTTCAGTTATGTTTTCCCCTGTTTACCTA
Source organism: Viscum album (assembly GCA_963277665.1). Classification (NCBI taxonomy): domain Eukaryota; kingdom Viridiplantae; phylum Streptophyta; class Magnoliopsida; order Santalales; family Viscaceae; genus Viscum; species Viscum album. Next base: position 990,626,977 of record OY728166.1, read on the forward strand.
TGTCTTCCTTTATTATGACCTTGCCCTTCGATTCTCTCCGGAATGGGAGTTGCCCATGTGGTCAATCTCATCATATTGTCTGCATGCTGTTTCCAGTGCAGCACTGCATGCTGTTCATACATGCCTTGATTATGTCCAGTCATTCCTGCTGAGGCCCAACATTTGATCCCGATCCGGCTCTTCCTGTTGAAATCTTCTCTTACCAAGCTTTTCCTGTTAGTTCGACGTTGATTTCTCCGCCTACTGCACAGCAAGCACGATCAAGTGACTCTGGACCCTCATTTACTCGAAGACCAACAATTTGACTCGTCTCTCAAATGTTCTTCAATGATTTTCTACCATCTGCCAACAACACTGTCCATTTTTTATGTACTTTACTGAATGAAAAGCCCTCCTTGATGAGCTCTTTGAGTTGTGGCCCCTTCCTCGAACACCAGATGCCACTCTGACTCAACGGATGTGTCCCTTTAGCCTTCTAACAAACTAGATCCATAGTGTGATCACTGCGACCGAAATGTTGTCCAGTTCATCCACCCTCAAGATTTCACTGGTACATCACCATCTCGGTAAGGCTCATCGTCAATTTCCTCTGTCTATTGATACTATTGATCATAGTGCACTTGTGGGACGTGACGGTGATCACACCTCCAGCAATTGTGGCAGTGGAAGTTGTGGTGGTCGCAATCACACTTTCTGTCAGCGCTACAACAAGTTGAGACACATCCTATTAATCATTGTTGGGGTCCTCCATGGTTGCTCTCCTCAGCTGCCTCAGCAGGAGCAGACTACTATGGTTGATTCCCTGACTCTAGTATTAGATCTTTGTCGCACACAGAAGTTTGAAACTCTAGAAATCATCACGAGGCATCTGCACGAACAAGAGAAGATGCTCACTGTGATCGCAGGTTAGCAAACCGTTCCGGGACGGGTGAAGCAAGCAGAGAAGTCTGATCCCAGTTCAAGTTTAGATGAAGGAAATAAAGAGCTGGTGGAAACGCAGGCAGCCAATGCACTTCGACAAGCAGAGAGGCATCAAAGGTTTGACGGACGCATGCAGGAAGTTCAATCTTCCTTCGATGTTATTGTCCAAGGACAGACGCAGACACTGCGGACCGTGCAGGCACAAAAACAGGAATGGCGTTGAACAATGAAGTTCGTCTCATCTTCTACCTATTGTAAAAAGAAACATCTCGATCCTAGCTTGACTCAGAGCGAACGAAGCGCGGTGCGAGTTGAACCTGCACAGGATGCTCAACTAGCAGGAGTACATAGCAAGGCAAGAGCTATGGATGAGATATTTCCGGTACAGACAAAGCGAGTGGAAGACTTAGTGGCAAGCTTAAAAACTTTCTGGACTGAGCACGTAATGTTCTGCAAGGAGCAGACTGACATTGAACCAATTCAGACAGAAAAGGTAATTTTCAATCCTAATTCTGGTATAAACAAGTGCAACGGAGTAAAAGAAATTCCCGGACTGAATTTTCAACTAGAAGGAGAAGCTTCACATGTTATCGAAGATACAACGAGTGCTTAGAAGCTATCCAAAGGAAGGCTTCCTTCATCAATTGTTTAGCAGTTGCTCATTTCATTTGTGGAATGCAGCTAGTGTCCTGGTCTGCGAATCAACTCCCTTGAGGCTGGTACTGAATTGTTTGGTGGCTAAGGGTGTTCTGAATAATTTTTCGGTAGTGGAACGTGACGCTGATATGGAAGGACAACAATGATTCTGTCCACAGAAGCTGGGAATCATAAGAAAGATATAGAAGTTCAAGAACCACTGATTCAGCAATGCCAAATGATGCATTCAATCAAGCATAGGTACACTTGCATTTGTTGTAGGGTCTAAAGTTAAGAATGTTAGGACATTGTCTAAAGATCATTGGATGAACGAAGCTGTAGTGAATGTTGGACAAACCTCTGACCAGAATAGTAACCGATTAGAAACTTACTCTGAGTGGGGTGGTGCTAAAATGCTCAATGGATTCCAAAGAGTGAATTCTAGTGATTTCACAGATCCTGTTACAAATTTGTTTGAGAAGCTTGGACAAGATCAAGGTGGTTTTGATGAGGTTGGCTATAGTTGTTCTACTAAGAATAATCAGAGTTTGGAAGTGGAGTGGATGCACAGTTTTCAGATTAATAACAATGTACAACTAGTTATGGAGTAGGATTTTCCAGAGTCTAAAAATACTCTCTCCACATGGCCAGTCTGAGTTTGAAATGGTTTATCCAGTTGACCATAAGCCAACTTTGCAGTACAATAAGGTGTTACGGCGATCAGGAAAAGATAAACTGGTTACACGTGATTTAGTTGACATGCACATAATGAACTCAACATCAGAGGTTGGGGCTGTTGGTGGAGACAGGGTTTCTGAATGGGGCTTTGGACACCACACCAAATATCTGCTGAGGTTGTACGAACAGACAACCATATTAAGTTTTATGGAGTTACCAAAAATTTAATGAGAAAGTCAGATATTTTATCTGATTATGCTTGGATTGATCCAGGGACAAAAGTGTTGCCTAGGCATGAGTGACTTGTTGTTTCCTTCCATTGTTCTTTACAACGATAATGTCGATGCATTCTGGTGCTTTTAGATGCTCCTCAAAAGAATGCGTCAAAATTTTCAGGTGGACGGGCCTCCTAGAGTGAGGAAACGGTTGCAAGCATTCGGGCACATCTTGGAACTCACAGAGAAGGATGTATTTGCACACCTGTCTCATATAGGTGCTGAAAGCCGTCACTTTGCCTTCCGAATGTCATGAGAAACAAGTGGCCAAGTGTTAATGGAGATGGTTGGCCATGCTTCCATTGTCTATTCCGTTGCCTTACACTCATCTGGACTTGTTGCCAGTGGTAGAAAAGGTCCTATTGCAAAAGTCTGGAAAGATGGGATTTGTGTGCAAAGCATTGAACATCCGGGTCGTATCCATAGTAGTCAATCGCGGATCGCGGCGTGACGCGACGGGGTCCTATAGCGGGATAGCGGCGACGCGGATCGCGTCGCGGACGCTTTTTTATCCAATCGCAGACCAATAAATATAATTTAAATTATATAATTCTATACATATATGTTGAAAAATTTAAATATGATAAATAAAATATAAAACAGAATAAAAATAACAAAATAAAAAACAAAAAACAAAAAACAAAATCAAATAAAAAGAATAAAAAATGAAAGGACCCCGACACCCACATTGACTCGGGGTGGGGGGGTCGGGGTGCGGTCGTCGTCGTCGTCAGGGATGCGGGGAGCGGTGTGTTGTGTGCGCAACAGCGAATGGGGGGGGGGGGTCGTCATCACCGTCAGGGGTTGGGGGAGCGTTGTGCGGTGTGCGCAGCAGCAAAAGGAGAAAGAAGAAGGTGCGGCTGAAAAAAAAAATGTGTGCACAAAAGGGAGGGCTTCATCGCGGCAGGAGGAAGGGGAAATATGATGGATAGGGCAGGGGCGAAGCGAGTTTGACCGCTTACAGGGCAAAAAAATCACAATTGTTTGACGCAAGAACAGTCGCGGCAGCGACGGCCTGGATCGCGGCCATCGCGCGACGGCTGGGATCGCGGGTGAGGCGGCGCGATCTCATTCCGCCCGCGATCCAGCCGCCTGAAGCGGCCGGGTGCCGCTCCGCACCGCGCAGGCGCGATCGCGGCCGCGACGCCGCATTTTGACAACAGAGGTCGTATCCAAGATGCCAAGTTCTTAGAAAATGGGGACATTGTAGCGGCACGTTCTAATGAAGTTGGTGAAGTTGTTGATGGACATGAAGAAGGGCCGCAACATCCTTCCCTTCATGGAATCCATTATGATTTCGTTTTTGATGTTGAATTTGGGATGTGGCTTCTTCAAGGAAATCTTCCACTTCCCTTTCAACTGCAAGATGTGGAGTTCATACTGCAGAATTTTTGACAAAGAAACTTCGCCCTTGATGCTACCTTCTGTGACCCATACATAGGATCCAGTGCCAACACTCCAGGGGATATTAAATAGGGGCAGGGGCAGGGGGGGGGGGGGCTTGGATATTTCGTAGGCTTCAGGGAGTGTCCTCGGGGAGTCTCCTACTACTCCTCCTCCTCCTCCATCTTCTTCTTCTTCCTTTCTTCTTCCTCTTTTTCTGCTGTAATCCTGTTCTTGCTAATAGAAATCATAAGCAGTTCCTCTTTCTGCTGTCATCCCGTTCTACTGATGCATTACTCCTAGACAGCAACTTGATATCCTGGCATGCAAGAAATAAACCATTACCCATAATCCATGTCGAGTCCGGATACCGTTTCATGGCTGCTATCATTACCAAGATTCTTTATATCCACAAACTACTCTATAAAATTGATCTTCCACAAAGAATCATGTAAATCTCTGTTGTGACAATCAAGTAGCCATGAAGATCGCTAACAATCCGGTTTTTCATGTATGCACCCATCACATTGAGGTGGCTTTTCACTTTCTTCTATATCACTTTGAGCAAAAATATTTCAACCTTGACTGCATTCTCACTGCAAATTAGTTTTCACCAAAGGCATTCCTGAAGCTTGAGTGAAATTTCCCTGCACCAAGTTGGGGATGGATAACATCTACAACCGAGCTTGAGGAAGAGTATGTACGGTACTTTATTTTTTGTGGGATTCATGTATTTCAAGCTAGACGTGTCCTGGTTTCAGTGGGGTGTTGAACCCAGTCCAGTTGGGCATTGACCCAATGTCATGTATGATAGTCCCATGTCAATTTTCTCCTATGTATCTAGTAGATCTACCTATAAATAAAAAGTCTCACCTATCATTTAGATATAGGATTCCATTCTATAGATACAATTGGATGCACCTGGAAACTTCCCCATATTGGGGAAGATCTGAACTGTCATGTTTTTTCTTATACAACAAGGCTATGTTTGGTATGAGGAAAACTAATCTGATGAAAACGAAAATGGTGAACTAGAAAAAATGAGTAATGGATTGACGAGTCAATAGCTAGTTTGATATGCATGAAAATTGTGTAATGAAATATATTTAATAATATAAACATATGATAAAAAGTATATAAGAAAACTTTTCTCAATAATTTAAGAGGTATTCTTGTCCTCAGCCTAATATCAAAACTTGACTTTCTAACCTTTCTCTCACACATTCTTTTTCTCATATCTATGTTCCTTTATACCAAACATAGCCTTAGTGTTTTCAACCCCATACAAATGCTAACTTCATGGTTGTTTATCAGCAAGTTACAGATATCTGTGGCAGAGCTGGAAAAGCTTCGCAAGCTCAATACTGGAGTAAATTTTGTCTTTCCTCGTCATCGCCATGAAAAGGTGTCTCTGCCCTCCTACTTCCCAGCAATTATTCTTGTATTAATCATCACACACCACTGTTGGTGCAGTGAAGCCTTGACCTAAACCATTCTTCCTTTAGGTTCTGAAAAGCCAACTCTTTGTGGATACATTTTGTGAGAAGGAGTGCCACAGTTTTATTGATTACATCTCCAGCGGGTTCAAACTCAACTTTATGGTGGCTGTTGATTTTACAGGTACATAAAATTTAACCTTTTGGCTACAGCTCATTTGGTTGCCGAGCATATATCCCTAATATTTTTCATTTTGTCCAGCATCAAATGGGGATCCTCGAGACCCACATTCTTTGCATTACATTGATCCCTCTGGCCAGTTGAATGCTTATCAGCAGGTAAGGCTTTTTTGTTACCTACCTCATTCTTGACACTTTCCTGAAACTATTATGGGTATAAATTGATAGAAAGTCACAGAAGACTCATAGAATAACCTAAAAATGGGTGAACGAAAAAGCCATCTACTGTTTTTTTTTTTTTTGCTTTCCTTTTTTTACAGGCCATAATGGATGTTGGAGGGGTTCTACAATTCTATGATTCTGACGGGCACTTCCCAGCATGGGGCTTTGGGGGGCGTTCCTATGATGGTTCTGTATCTCATTGCTTCAACTTAACTGGAGGTACAGGTAGTATTGAGGTACAACCCTTTAATCCAATATAAATAGAGAGAGAGAGAGAGTGGTCACACACTTTCCTTTGGTCATCATTTGATGATGAATAGAGCATTTCCTCTCTAATTTCTCAGGTTGTGGGAATAGAAGGCATCATGGCTGCTTATGCAAGTGCATTGCACACTTGTAGTCTGGCTGGGCCAACTTTGTTTGGCCCAGTGATCAATAGGGCTGCAGACATAGCTGGGAACTCCTGCCCCCATGGCACCAACAAGTACTTTGTCTTACTGATTATTACGGTAAAAACCACGAGACTCCAAGGCGTTGTGTGCTGCTGTGGTTTCTATAAGGTTTTTGGTGGTTAAATAATCTCTCTCTTGCAGGATGGAGTCCTCAGTGATCTTCGGGAGACTACAGATGCTTTGGTGAGGGCATCTGATCTGCCCCTTTCAATTCTTATTGCTGGAGTGGGTGGTGCAGATTTTAAACAGATGGAGGTAAGCTTCGTTTCCTTTTTTTGGGCATCTTTGGTTTTGAATAACCTTTCTTCATGGCAGTTTTATCACCTGATTTGTTTTCAATCGAAGTAAATCATCAAGTGTTTTCTGGCAGTTCCTCGATGCCGATAGTGGGCATCGATTGGAGAGTTCAACGGGTCGGATAGCAACACGGGACATCGTACAGTTCGTTCCTATGCGTGAGGTGCATGGTAAGGATCTAGGTTCCATGTTTCACTATACAAAGCAGCTGAATGTTTTGGGGTTAAAATTGCCACTCCTGAAGCAGGGAGTGGGTGCACGTGAATCACTAATAAAAAACTGAAATTCATCTTCTTATTTTCTTTCCTCTTTTTTCCCTATGTCAGCTGGGCAGATCTCTGTGGTGCAAGCTTTGTTAGAAGAGCTACCAGGACAGTTTTTGGCATACATGCGAAGCAGAGATATCAAACCACATAATGCGGGAGGCCTCCAACAAACCACATAATGGGACTAGGGTTTGGAACTGATGTTAGATGATTCCCCGTATATCATCATAATTTTGATGAAGAAAATTTAGGGGCTAGACAAGTAGGCAAAAGTATGTTTCTTTTAGTGTTTGAGATTGAAATCTCCATGTAATGGTGGGTCTCTGTGAATGTGAATGGGTAAATATATGCAATGTAGAATTACATGAAACATTACCTGGACGAAGGTTAAATTCTGGGCAACAACTCCTGCGGCTAGATGTCTAAATGGTTGGCATGTTCCTCTATAGCATTGATACAGCTGCCTACAGATCTTCCCGATGCCATGGCTGCTGCAAGTTCCCCCCGTGCTTTCTCATGGCGGCGCAGTGTAGATGTAGCATTCAGAACTGCCCATCTCACCACAGAATCTGCTTTCATCTGTGAGAAGCCTAAGCTTTTGAGTAATCCATCCAACTGTTTCACCAGCAAAGGTAAACATTAGCAGTTTGGTTCACTGTACCTAGCTTCATTTCAAGGGTTCAAGAATTTCAATGAAACCAAAAACTGAAACAATTAGGAACCAAACCTTTGCAATGTCAGCAAGCCCGCCTTCAGAGAATCCATACAGGAGATACTCAGTTGCCACACCGGCTAGAGCTATGCATGAGAACCTGTTTAACATCTGAAGAAGTAATTCAGCCTCTGTTTCACTGCACCTATTGCAAACTTCTTACAACTCATCACTTATGATAAGTGTTTCTATATAAGTGTTTCCAGATTGCATATTGAAAAAGTGCTTTTCTGCCACTTAATTAAGTGGTTTTCTTCTGGAATTTATCGCTCTGTGTAGTGACACCTATTGAAAACCGAGTATAGCACTTATCACTTATGGATAAATGCTTCTATCTGAGTATTTCCAGATTGCAAGTTGAAAAAATGCTTTTCTACAACTTATTTTAGTGGTTTTCATCTAAAATGTAAGTGTTTATTCAGAAAAAGAACAAACACCACTTATTTTTTCAAATTACTTAGCATAACTGACAGGTGCTATAAGCATTTTTCAATAATTGATATCCAATGGACCCTCAGTGTAAGCAGTTTTTCAGAAACAGAACAAACGCCGCTTGTTTAAACTGTATAAGCACTTTTCAGTAAGTGTTGTCAAACACCGCTTGTCTCACCATTGCTGATACTTTTCCTGCATTAACCTGCAAACCATGAGGATGGCCAATGGACATAGCTTAGAAGTTTATGACTTCCTCGATCATAATTTATGCATAATTTACATAAACTTATAAATAGCAAAGGCACAAATAAAAACAAATTAGAAACGAGCAAGAAAAAATAGTGAGGGCAGTGGTGATATTTGAACAAAGATTTGAAGCATATTATCTGTGATGTGTGAAAGAATGGAGAATTGCTAGGTATAGAAAAATAGAAAGTGAATTTAGTGTTTGATTCCCTTGTTAGAAGACACGGTAGGGGCCGCATAAGATAAGGCAGCATTAGACAGCACTTATCGAAAAGTGCTCACAACACCTATCACTTATCATCAGTGTTTCTGTAAAAGGGTTTTCAGATTGCTTATTAAAAGTGTTTTTACGACAAATCTAAGTAATTGTCTTCAAGAACAAAAGTGCGAGTGTTTTTTCAGAAACAGAGCAAATATCAGTTATTTTTGCAAACTGTTTTTCATAAATGGGAAGCGTTGTTATCACTTTTCAATAAATGCTGTCAAACGCAGCCCAAATATATTTCTATTGGAGTGAAATACGTACTTCATCAACAAACTCGAAATCTACAAAATTTGTCCCAGCTTGGACATTGAGTGATCCTTCTTTCTTCAATGACTCTAAACTAGACAATGTGTATCCCTTGGGAAGAATACCTAGCAGGTAGGCCATTAAAAAGTGACCTGCTTCATGCTGCACAGAAGATTCAGATATATAATTCTCAACCAAGACTGGCATTAAAAGATAAAAATTAGAAAAGCATAAATCTTGAACTTATAAATGCATCTGAAATGAGACATGTTACGCTTTTATTGACAAGCATTTAAGAAGAGAGAGATGCCATACTTGAATGACCCTGTTGTGGTACTTCTGACTACATGTGTGACCAATTGTATCGATAATGAAGTTTCCAACTCCTCCATTAAAATATATCTAAACAGTAATCAATTTCAAAAACATTATGGATGAGTATTTGAACAAGGTTATCCAAAAGTGGATCAGAAAATGGCAGCATAGCCACACTCCCATCTATATGAAACTACTGTCATGAAGGGAATGTTAATTACTGGATAAACAACCAACCTTTTTCACATCATTGTATGCTAAAATAATCTTTACAGTTTTCCGGTGTTTCTTATGTGTTGAAAGACCACATTTGCAAGTGTTCTATCCAAGTGCTCAGTCTTCTTTCGAGATACTTGAAATGACATTGCCGATTCAAATGCTATATAAATTCCCCATATATGGTAGCAATCACACATACAAGGAGATCACACTCTTAAACCTAGAAGAGTCAACCAATATTGGCCATACACCAAGATGATTGAACTCATTGCTTTTTATTTCATTTTTTATGTTTGTGTATTTAAAAGAACCATAAGAGAAGCAGGATCAATTGATCATGGTAGGCATTTATCGTGGAGACAATAGCATGGATCAATTCAATAAATCACCCTCCTTCAACCCTTATAGGGATCCGTGTGCACCCTTGTAGGTGACATGGACAAAGACAGAACATCAGTTACTGTTGAAGTAATTGAACCAGATTTGAAAACGAACATCTCAGAGGAACTACTTCTCATCCCAGGTTATTAGAATAAGAGCAAATGGGGAGCCAAAATAGTCATTGGAATTTAGGATTAACCATTGTTTCTACTTTCGAAAGTTAAGATAGATTTCCAAGCACTTGAGCAAGATATATGAGCTGAGGGTGGCCAATAAGCCATCTTGAACTGCAAAAGAACTGGAGCTCATGATGAACCAGTGATGTGCAAGGATTCAAAAGTAATTGTAGGAAGGATTGAAGCAACACGAGATTTCAATCAAAGGTGGCAACCTTCACCAAAAACCAAAAGAAAAAGAAAAGGAGATGCTAGCAATTAAAATGAGCAGCAAATCTACTTGTGCAATATCACAGTTTATTATCAACTTACAGAGTCCAGTGTCCAAAGAGACAGAATCCCCAGTGACAAGTAGAAGATCTGTTGAACACCAAATCCAAACACATTCCACGCAGAAACTCCTCCCACAGCAGCAGCGAGCTGCAAATTTCGTTGTATGGCACCCAACGTCACATCCTTAGGGGCTAGGAGTGATGATGCCTCTATTCCATTCAGCTTCAATTCATCCAGCGTGTATAGCCTCCGGGGAACCTGCATCGTCACAATATACTAAACCCTAACTTTCAGGATAATAAAACTCATGATTCCAAATGCACAATTCATCCACACAGAAAGAGGCCGATAATTCTTCAATCACAATCTAATATATGCAACTTATGACTGTGTATGTGCGCCAGAGAGAGAGATAGAGAGCTGCGAACCTGCCGAGCTGCCCCAAAGAACTGAAGGCCTCCAGGTTTTCCCTGCAGATCCTTGACAAGGGAGAGCGCTGCCCTCTCATCCCCTTTGATCAATTCCTTATCCAGCTGCTCCAAAGCCAGCCGTCGTGATCTTACAATTCCAAGACCATTTCGTCTTCGCCAAAAATAGGACCGGAGCACCAGTGGAAAACTCACAGTACTCATTTCAGAAAAACTACCGCATCAGCCGATAAAATTGAACAAACGAGAAGATTCGTATGCTTTATGTCCGGAATTATCCATTCAATCTCAGCCGCAGAAGAGTAGGCAAGGGATAATGATTAACATCCAAGGAAAAAGAAGAAGAAGAAATCCAAAATAGAGACACGTTAGAAAGCCTCAGTTTTACGGCAGTGTCAATTTTCTGTGATGAAATTCACCGATAAGGAAGGAGAATAAGTGATAATGAGCGATAGGAAGGGATTTCCTCGCGTCGTCAAAATGTAGCGGGAGATGCGTCGTCAAAATGTAGCGGGAGATCTCCACCGCCGTTCCCCTTTCTGGCAACTTGTCCGCAGCTGCAGGAGTCCTCCACTGTTATTTCCCTCTTCATCCTCCGCTGCAATTTCTAGTTCATCAACCTTTGCTGTTATTCCCATTTCATCGTGCTTGCTGCGTTCGCCCCTGCTGCCCCACTTCGACCTGCTATTGTCGGTAATTTAGTTTAATTTATTTACATTTCTTTTATTATTATATTCCTGTGCTGGGTTGTTGTTTTTTGGGGTGGACCAAATATTGTGTTTTTTTATACAGTTTCAAAAAAAAAATCAAAACACTGTAGGTTTTTTTTTAAATAAGTCGTCGTCTTTAAAACAATAATTTTTTTTCTATTTGAATTTTTTTTATATATTTAAAATTTTAATGTTTTATTATTATTTTGTTATGATTATATATATATATATATATATATATATAACAAAATGTTTCGACATAATTTATCTTTTATTCATGTACATGACTTTGTAAATCTGTAAATAAGAACGATATGAATGACATTTTAAACATTAATTAAACATATAACAAGTAGTTGAAAATAAAAAAAAAATTATTAAGAAATGTTGATGCAAAAATAATTTATAAACTTTCCAATCCATCTACTTAAAACTTAAAAATGTTTCAAGTACGTGTTTTCCTAACTTATAAAATATAAACTATAAGATCGATATGAACAGAATTTTAAACACTGATTAAACGTATAACTAGTAGTTGAAAATAAAAAGAATTTCTTAAAAAATGTTGATGAAAAATAATTTATAATTTTTCTAATATACCTACTTGATACTTAAAAATGTTTCATGACTTTGCTAGCCTATATAATATAAAATATAAGACCGATTTGAATGAAATTTTAAACATTGGTTAAACATATAATAAGTAGTTGAAAATAAAAAATAAAATAAAAAATGTTGATGAAAAATAATTTATAAGCTTTCTAATCTACCTACTTAAAACTTAAAAATGTTTCAAGTACGTGTATTTACAAGCCTATAAAATATAAACTATAAGACTGATATGAATGAAATTTTAAACATTGATTAAACATATAACTAGTAGTCGAAAATAAAAAGAATTTCTTAAAAAATGTTGATGAAAAATAATTTATAAGCTTTTTAATCCACCTACTTGAAACTTAAAAATGTTTCAAGTACGTGACTTTGCTAGCCTATATAATATAAACTATAAGACCGATATGAATGAAATTTTAAACATTGGTTAAACAAATAATAAATAGTTGAAAATAAAAAAAAATGTCGATGAAAAATAATTTATAAGATTTCTAATCTACCTACTTGAAACTTAAAAATGTTCAAAGTATGTGTCTTTGCTAGCCTATAAAATATAAACTATAAGACCGACATGAATGAAATTTTAAACATTGATTAAACATATAATTAGTAGTCGAAAATAAAAAGAATTTCTTAAAAAAAATTGATGAAAAATAATTTATAAGTTTTCTAATCCACCTACTTGAAACTTAAAAATGTTTCAAGTACGTGACTTTGCTAGCCTATATAATATAAACTATAAGACTGATATGAATGAAATTTTAAACATTGGTTAAACATATAATAAGCAGTTGAAAATAAAAAGAATTTCTTAAAAAATATTGATGAAAAATAATTTATAAGCTTTTTAATCCACTTACTTAAAACTTAAAAATGTTTCAAGTTCGTGTCTTTGCTAGGCTATATAATATAAACAATAAGACCGATATGAATGAAATTTAAACATTCATTAAACATATGACAAGTAGTCGAAAATAAAAAGAATTTATTAAAAAATATTGATGAAAAAATAATTTATAAGCTTTATAATCCACTTACTTGAAACTTAAAAATGTTTCAAGTACATGACTTTGCTAGCCTATATAATATAAACTATAAGACTGATATGAATGAAATTTTAAACATTGATTAAACATATAATAATTAGTTGAAAATAAAAAATAATTCCCTAAAAAATGTTGATGAAAAATAATTTATAAGCTTTCTAATCTACCTACTTGAAACTTAAAAATGTTTCAAGTATGTGACTTTGATAGCCTATATAATATAAACTATAAGACCGATATGAATGAAATTTTAAATATTGATTAAACATATAATAAGTAGTTGAATTTTTAATTTTTATTTATATGAGCTTTATAGTTTATATTTTATAGGCTTTTAAAGTCAAGTAGGTGGTTTAAGATCCTCCTCGATATTTATTCTTTTCGCTCTCACTTCTGAGTTACTTTTCTTACATTCCTTTCATTATCATTTATTTATTTTATTTCTGAAACTCTTTATTTTCAACAAATTTTTAGATGTTTAGGCTATCTTTTAAATTTTATTTACATTGTTTTTATACTGTATATTTTATAATCTTTAAAGTTATTTACTTGAAATTTAATAATTATTTCTATGTTTCAAGTAGTCGACTTTGAAAGCTGTCAAATATAAATTATGTCTAAAATATAAATGAAAACTGAAATATTGGATAAACATATAAGAAGGGCTAATAGTAATAATAGTATTTTCATTTCAGTAGACATAAAACATATAAATGAACACGTACAATCAATGTTTATGTCTATGACGAGGAGATTTTGTCCCACATGGTGGTTTGCGAATAGGACGTTCACGTCGAGTGCGCAGTGGAGTCTGATGACCTGGAGAGGGATGATCCTCGAGCACTGGAACGTCGATTGTCGCATCCTCTGTCTGTGTGTCAGTGGAAGGAGTTGTCAATTGCATCTTGTACTGCCCTCCGGGTCCTTCTCCCACTAGGGTGGTAGAAGGACCTGCCATCATCACAGTGGGGAACCAAGCCTGCAATGGAGCTATACCCCAAGACTGCGATGAATCTGGACCCCAACGCTGCGATGGATCTAGACCCCAAGGCTGTGATGGATTTGGACCCCAAGGTTGCGATGGATCTGGACCCCAAGATAGAGAGAACTGCGGATATCCTGTCAAGAAAGACAGATCTCATGCCACCTGAGGCACATCCTGAATTGGTTGATCCTGGACTACTAGAGGGTCGACCTCTGCCTGTGGAATAGGTGAGGCCTCACGTGCAGCACAACGTTGTCTACGTTGCCGTGGTCGTGGCTCCTCAGCACCAACAACAGCTGCAAGATGTTCCTCTAGGACAGGAACCTCCTCTCTCAGAGCCGGACGCTCGAAGATGCTCTCATAAAGTGCATGAAAAGATGCCCTCACCTCCAATGCTGAAGCACGGACAACTTCCCGGCTAAAGACTCCCTCCTCCTCTTCATCACTTATGCGAACAAGCTGCTATGTGTGACTGCCATGTAAAGAGATTCAGATTGAATTAGAAAATAGTCCAATAAACAAACTAATGGAAATCTATTAACTTACCATCCTCTGCATCTCTCTGTCGTGTCGGGTAAGATACAGTATCGACTTTAGTTTATACCATGGACCATACTCAACCTACTCCGAAAGAAAGAATTGATTCATAGGTACACCCTGAATATGAAACTCTGCATGTCTGTGCCAGCAGTCGATAAAGCAGGCATGTACTCGGGGCCAGTCCTCATCCTGCCTCCCTGTCAGCTTCATCCCATGAAGCTCCTTTGTCTGTCTCGATGACAATGGAATCAGCTGAGCACAGAAAAGCTGGTGCATGACTCTATCAGGCTGTTGCCACTCAATAATATGGAAGTGAATGAGGGGCACTACAACCATAACATCCTTAAGCCCAACAGTGCAATATGCTAGCAACTGGTCAATAATACTCCAGTATGGAAGCCATGAAATCTGAAATGACGTGTGAATTTGTTAAAAAAGCTCCTAACTAAAAACCAAAATTGATGCTATTATTAAATTTGTTATACAATGATAGATTGTATATACATACCTGATCAGGTAAGAGACAATCCAACTTGAGCTGATATACGCCCAAATGGTGTCTCAGAATCACATCGAAATTGTATCATTGACACCACTAGTAAAATATATCATCGACAGTGACAAATAATGAGAAATTAAAGTTAATAACTTCTAGTAGCATAAAAAAACAATAGAAATGACTGATCATAGCAGCATCCACACGGAGCATCACGCAGAACCTCCATCTCGATCGACGGACCAGTAATCTCAGGGTAGAATGCGGGGATGCGCCCCCATACCCACATCTGAATAAGGATGACGCATCCCCCGAGACCTGTGCGGTCCCTGTGAAATAGCCTACATAATGCTCTGTACGTGTATGCCAAGTAGGCTAATCCCCAGCTGTACGTCTCAGCCCGATCAATGTCCTCTAGTAGGGGTAGATACATCATGTGCATGTGCATCCCCAAGCAATCAGTACACATGGTCCCGCCAATGAGCCGTAATATATATGCACGGGCATAACGCATGATAGTCTGCTCGTCAGCATCATCGGGTAAATGTGGAATCTGCACCTCCAAACAAGGCATAGATATGGATGCTCCATTTGTAGCCCTACGGTCGGACAAAATGTCAATACCTAACAAGCACTGAGCAATGTCTGGTCAAGATGCATGAGTGAATCCAATAATATGTCTCCCCTGGATAAGAAGACTGAGAAACACTGCCACATCCTGGAGGGTGATGGTCATCTCTCCCTCAGGCAGATGGAATGTGTGTGTCTCTGGTCTCCACCTCTCAACGAGGGCAAAAAGCAGGTGATGGTCTACAAATGTGAAATATGATACGGTAAGGCCATAAAAGCCAGCACGACGCAAGTATAGTCTAATGGCATGTATAGGCTCCCTGTGATGAAAATGGTGTGCTCGACGGACCCTGATCGATTGATCTACACCACCCTCTAACACGACCTAGGAAATATGGGTATGCTGTTGAGTGAGTAATATGGTATCATCCATCTGCATATAAAAAAAATGAAATGAGTCGTAAGTGTAAAATGTAAATATAACGTTATGGTCAGCATAATGTTATGACTTGTAGAATTCAAGACATGCCATGCTTATTCACATTGTTTTATAAAGTTATTTTTACCAAAAGAAATATAATTCTCCAAGTTTTTTGGTTTTTAATGAAACAAAGATAACAAGAGGAAAGAAAAGAAAAAATATATATAATGGTAAAAACAATATTTAAGAATTTCCCCACATATGATAATTGTGGAAGTTAAAACATTGATACATGCTTTAAGGGAATATATCTTAGAAGAATCCAAGACACTAATGTAAAGAATATGTTATTGATACTTTTAAAGTGGAATGATTGTTATTCTTGTGTATTTTGATGCAAAAAATATGTTGTGAAAGAATTTTATTATTGAAATTATCTTTGTAAGAATAATGTACTGTATAAGGCTTGTATTATAATACCATTTCTTAATGGATTTGAGGGAATATGTTGAATGACACCAATGGCCAAGAAATGTGATTTAGTAAAAAATTAAACTCTTTTAAAACACATTATTTGGGGAAGATGACCCTAAATATGTGCCTAATTTTGATAAAATTGAAAAAAATGATATATCCCTTGTTTACCCTTACTGAGCATCTAATTTAACCCTTTATTATATTTTCTTTCCCCATGTTATGAAGTCTGATATGTCTAAGAAGGGTGGTAGATATGAAGGATTTTTTTGAGACTATGTAGATCCTTTATAAACTAGTTGTTTATGTGTCTATGTTTCCAAAGTCACTAGACCAGTATGATTATGGAATAGATCATTCTATTATTTAATGAACATTATTCTACTTAGAATTTATATCTTTGTACGAAAATTAATTGTCACTATAGTTTTTATATGATCAAGGTTTAGTTAACCATAGAATACTAGGATGTGCTAACATCTATGACAACCTTGAGAATAATTCCAAGTACAGGATAATGTCATCTTGTTTTGATAACAATTATGAATGGCCTCAGATAAACACAAGGTTTCATTGAAGAATGTTTCATGATTTAGACATCCAATGAATGATTTTCCATGATTATGTTCTCTCCCACTATGATCATTGTTTGTCACGCTATTCTTATTGTTTTATTCAATTAGTTAAACCCAAAGAAATCATTTTAATGTTGAATACGATAGACAATTCATTGATTCTCTCCCTAAGCAATGGAATGTTATAGGATATGGAATAAAACATCTTGTTTCTATGCTAACACAAATTTTCAAGCTATGAATAACATTTTTCTTCTAATGAGAAAATGAAGGACCAGAATTCTATTGGGTCAAGGTTTTTGGATTTTTTGTAAGGTTTTAGGGTTTAGGTTTATGAATTTTGGGTTAGGGTTTAGGTTTTAAGGTTTAGGGTTTAGAATTTTGATACCAAGGTTTATGAAAGATGTTTTTGGATTAAATGTTCTTCTTTTAGGTTTTGGAGTTTTGAAAACTGAGAAAAAAAGTATAGATAACAACATATAATTTACAATATGATAATGTTATAATGAAGACAATACATCATTGTGGCTGAGAGTGTGAACTCAACCCAACAACATTAGGGCATCGTTTCCAGTTATGACCTTCTTTATGACATATGGTGCATCTCAAACTCTACCCTTGTTCTTGAGGCTAGTCCATCTCATTACGCATCCTACTGGCCTTCGATCTCCCACAAGGACGCAACTAATTGATGTCAGGTATCACTATCAGATGGACTTCGAGCATTGGGAAATAATGAAACTCCCCAATAGGCATCCATGGTGCAACATAACAGTTAGAAATGGTGTTTATCTGGTACACTGGATCAACATATTCTTTCTATGATATGTTCACAGAGGTACATGTTGCGATGACATGTGTGCATGGAAACCGTAAGGCCTGAAAGTTTCCACATTGAAATTGCCTTGTTTCCAGTAATACCACCATTTTTTCACCGATGCGATTTGTGATGGGGTCTGAACGCTCTTGAACTTCAAATCAAGAGTCTTCTTGTCGAAAAAGTTAGACATGATAACCAAAATATTCTTCAATATTCTTTTCAATCTCTTGTTGAAAGTGTCTTTTTTAACTTAGCCTCCGCTGTATTCCGTCTAATGCTAGTTTTTGTCTATCAACAAAGTACTTTATGCATCGATATAATGTCTCTTGAACTAGGGTGGTTATAGGTAGCTTGTGAAGCCATTTTAAGACACCATTGATGCACTCCACAATGTTTGTGTTCATGTGTCTATACCTCTTCCCTCCGTCATATGCCAATGTCCATTTTTCTTTTGGAATCTGTATCATACAATCATAAACTTCTTGATTAGCCTGGAGGATTTGTTCAAAACGTTCTTCAAACCGTCATTGATCTGACTCATATGATACACATAATATATGATATTTCACATAATTTGATGTTATATTTATGTTGAAATAGTAAAAAATAACAAATACAATGCGTATCAAGCCTCGTGATTGCCTTCTTCATCGGTTCGTTGTGGAATTTTTTATACACATTACTAGCAATGTGTCTAATGCAGAACCGATGATGTGCATCCGGGTATCTCCATGTATTATGATCCGCATTGATTGCCTCATTAATTTATCGATGGTGATCAGATATCAAACAAACACCCTGAATGTTGATGAAATGGTTGCTGATACATGCCAGAAACCAACTCCATGATTCATAGTTTTCTTTCTCTACAATGGAAAATGCAAGAGAAAGAGGTGAACAATTTCCATCTTGGGTTTCCGTAATCAACAATACACCCTTGTATTTTCCTTATAAAAATGTTCCATCAATCTGAATGAGCTGTTTGCTGAAACGAAATGCGAAGATATAGGGGAGGAATGCCCAGAACAACTGATGAAATTGAACACAAGATGGATCAAGTTGGTTATCGTGAGACACATGTTTGTTTGTATCAAGATGGAATACAACTTGGTTATGATGCCTCGGTATGGCTAGTAATTACGTCAACACCTGATATGAGTCATCTCAATCACCATAGACCTTCATAATTGCCTTCTGTTTCACTATCCATGCCTTATTATAGGAAATCTTATAACCAAATTTCTGTTGTATCCTCTCTTGCACAAGGGATATTAGAACATCTTTCCATGTCCTAATCATATCAACAATAATAGATGACACAAATTATGTATTCAATGTGATATGATCTTGTGTCAGGCTTGGCTGAACGCAAGTATGAGCTGCCTCAATCCTTGAGATTCTCCAACCTCCAAATGCAATGTTTGGAATCAACCTCAAAGTGAAATCTATAATCATACCAATACTTCTCACACCGTATGACATATTTACTATGACATGATTCGTGAACTATATAGTTGTAGTTTCTCTCAAAGTGAAATCTCTTTAGCATGATTTTTAATGCACCTTTACTTGGAAAATTCCTTCCAACATATAAGGTTTTGTCCAACTTACTAAACCTATCTGGTACAACTTTGGGGAACTCAGTTTCCAGTGTGAGAATATTATTGTCGAATTAAGGCACACATGTCATTACTTCTAACCAAGATGCAAGGAGTGGTGGATGATTTATTGTAGGTCGAGGTTGATGTACAACTAATGCATTTCTCAAAACCTCCTCCCTAACTTCCACTGGTCCCTCCTCATCAACACTGTTATCACCATCTAATCCGTCATTATCAAACTCCTCATTGTAAGTCAGATTGACATGTATATTCGGGAGATTATCTAGGTTTTCCTCTTCTACATCATTTAGAATAGGCTCAATTTCATGGGGCAGTCTGTCTTCAACCACTCTTGTAAGTCTACATCTTCGTACAAATGGACGTTGTTGTTGTATAGTAGAAACATCAACATATAACTCCATCATGGTACCATCTGACCGTTGAGAAAATAAATTAATTGCTTATACCCACTACACATCAACAACCAATGGACAAGCTAGATGTCACAGTGTTTCCGGGAATTGCAAATGTCTATAGCTCATAGACTTGATATCTTGATCAGGTCCTAGATTTAAGGAACCACAAATTCTCTCTTGAAGGTCACTTATGGTCACACAATCAGCTGTACTAATCACCGTTATTGGTTGTGTACTGTAATAAGCTCCTTGTTCAGTTCTAATAACCTCCCCATAGTAGTACACACAGGAAAACATGACTCTCTATGTCAAAAATGTTTCTTTCATCAAAATTATGATAGTGTAACAAATATTAACAATGATGGTTGACCATATAATATTTATTAGAATGAAATTTTAGGATGCCTTTTTATACCCTAAATATGCTAATCATTATATGAATTCATTTTTTAATCCTATGTTTTTTATTAATTATTCTATAATTAATCATTTCTAATAATAACTATTATTTCTAAACTATATAATATTTACGATACTAAAATTTTAAAACATTTTCTTCTCCATTTCATTTTATATAATCATAATTGTCATTTTATCAACTGATTTTCTTAGTACAGTTTTTAACTAATCAATCATTCTTTAATCACTAGTTAATCATTATTAAGTTATTCTTTAATCATTTATTCTTTAATTATTAATCATATTATATTCATTAGTTAATTATAATTAACTAATAATATGTATTCATTTTTAATCCTAAGTTATCATTAATTAATCTATAATTAATCATTACTAATAATAAGTATGATTTCTAAACTATATATAACTAATTAAACTACTTAATACATAAAATCTTTAATTACTAATAATAACTTTCATTCGTTAACACTTTTGTCCTTATTTCATTCTATAACATCGTAATTATAATTTTATCATTGATAAATATACTGATTTGATTTTTCTTTTCTTAGATATTTTAGTAGTTTGTAAATAAAATATGAACCATCTTAAGCATATCCCCTGGGAGAGTCAAACCAGGAGTGCAGTAAGGCTCGTTGTCATGTGCCAGGATACCCCGGTCAAGCCTGAAACTCCTTGTCTGAGTTTTCACTCCTAGGTACATTTGTGCCAGAGCCACATCCACTTGTTTGTATCCAGATAGGGATTTGATTGCTTAGATAACCACATAATCTTTATACTACCAAAATTTCACAATACTTAATCCTAAGTTAATCCTAAGTTAATATATACGTAATCTATACTTAATCTATACTTAATCATTACTAATAATAATAATTCTTCCAAACTATATATAACTCAACCTAATAAACAAAATATTTAGAACTAACTAAACTACTTAAAAATGAAATATTTAAAACTAAAAATAATTCAATTAAATAAATAAAAAAGATTAAATTAAATAAAAAATACCTCTAAATTATGCTTCGCAAAAAACCGCCTTATTTTGGACCACTGACTCTACCGCATGGAAAATGATTTTTTTTAGAGAGAGAAGTAGTGGATTTAGGAGAGATGAGGGAAAAATTAAGTGAGGATAGTGGGGGGGGGGGCTTCCCTTTTATAGGGAGCTGAGGCAAAGGCGGCATACCCCCTGCCGCCTTTGCCATGTCATCGATCTAGGACAAAGGCAACGTGGGGGATGGAAGGCGGCATCGCTGATGCTTCCTTTGTGGTGTATTTTAAAAAAAATTAACCTATGATGTTTTTTTTTCTTCAGAAAATGTAAAAAAACTCCATGTTGCCCGTTGTTTTGGTTTTTAATAATATATTCATTTATTTAATATTCTTAAAATTTTGGTTTTTAATAATATATTCATTTATTTAGTATTCTTAAATTTTTGTTTTTTAATAACATATTTGTCACGACCTGCCTTCACCATGATAAGGGAAGGGACAACAAACTGTCAGACCCTTCCTTATTCAAGTTGAAGGAGAGATAATGACCCCCTGAGTCCCACATTCAATAGGCCCCGGAGTGGCGACTAGCACCAAAGGTATAAAATCATATGTGATATGGAAGGAATTACCCTTTTTTTTAAAAGTATCAGGAGATAAGATAGTAAATTCTAAATAATACCAAAACTTGAAGTAAAAGTAAAGCAAAAAACAATCCATTCCCATATGCGTGTTCCAATATAAAGTACTACAAGTACAAGAAAACTCCAAAGGGAAGTACCAAAAGAAAAGAAAAGCATCAACACTAATGGTCCCAACATCTGAGCTAATATGGTCACGCACAGTCCCCGAAGTCCTCCTGGAAACCTGAAAACAGTTTTATATACATAGGGTGATTATACATGTATACTCAGTAGGGAAGACCAAAACCTCTCGTGCACAAGTGGGGAGACATTCTAATACCCCGTAGTGTTTTCCGACATCCAGCGATGATCGGTTTAGCGGCAATGACTGGCATGGTACGAAGTTTTCATCATGTGAGGCACAGTGTTCTAAAGTCCTATCTGTTCTATGACGATGGTTTGATGCTGCAAGGATGATGGCCGGTGGGTTCTCATTCCAACAAATGGGAGGTGACAGTGATGATTTCAACTATCAAGGGGCACAGCTCGAGGTGCTTCGGTAGGATGATGGTCGAGAGCATGGATCGAGGATCTCGCGGCCTGAGGTGATTACACAGTGTAGGGATCGATGCAGTATTTTCAAATTTTGAATTTGGAACTTTGGTGTCTACCGTTTTTTGAATTCTGAATCTGGTTTTATGCTCAGTTGCGGTATGGATTTACATTTGGAATGTACAGTTACCATTTATCCTTATAATGGATTTTTGAAAATAAAAAAATATGTATTTGTATGGCAATTCAAGTAAATTAATAGTAATAACACATCAATGTTTGGGTACCCCGCACCACTTTCCCATTGGTTATTGTAGAAATCCTATGCATCAGACCTCCCCCTTCATTTTTACTACAGTCTCACTACTGCCCCAAAAACAACCTTTTGGGCCACTAAAACCACGCATCCTGCCTACAGACACCTGGGACATAACAACCACATACATCCCCACCCATAGACACCTGGGCCACAACAACTACCGCCACACCTAAAGACACCTAGGCCGCATCCCAAAGACACTTGAGAAACAAACTGCCCGCACACACTTGGTCCAACCACCACAACTACCCTGCCCGAAGAATATTGGCCTATAATGGACCTAAGGCCATCACAGCCTGCCTAAAGAGTCTTGGGCTACTCAAGAGAGGGAGCAGAAAAGGAGCTAATAACCAACCACCCAATAGGATGTTGGAAAAAACACCCTCCCCTATGAAATGGGGGTGTTCGACATGAAGTGATCAACTTGGGTGGGGTGCAAATAAGAAATAAAAAGCTAAATTTATATGTATAGGTAAACAAGCACTCATCCCAACCTAAGGGTTCCAAAACTATCCCATACACAAACACCCTCATTACTATTCATTCATACAAAAGCACAATAACCACAACGAGAGCACAATTCATTCCTGGAAAAAAATTCCCCTTTGAACCCATTCTTGTTATCATATTCAAAATATTCCATTTAAAATAAATCTTCACTACCGGGAAACTAACAGGCATAGCCACAATCCAAGGAAGGAAAAATAACCAAGTGACAATTTAAGCATTCACACCCGGTTCTCTTGCAAAGTCACAACAACAAAAGGGATTTGTGAGATCCCTCGAAGTATTGGAACCAAACCAAGCCCCAACATACGACCCCACATGGTCCCAAATCCAAAAACTAACAACTGCATAATAGTGGATCCCATCCCCATCCATGTTACCTCACAAGCATCAAGAAGAACAGCCATACACATCACTAGAACAAAGCAAGGGATTTTTCAGATTTAAACACACCATTCCTTTAGTTCTGTCTTTACATTTGGTTAACTGGGGTGACCACACAAGGATTATTATTCATTGAGAATCAATTTAATCAACCAAGTTCACGTGATTAACCCGTTTCCATGTTATAACCATTCAATCACAGAATTATCTAGAAAACAGAGGTTCATTAGTGTGCAGAAAGGGACTACCAATGACCACAATTTTTAGTGGGCATAAGCCCATACAATTCACAACATATAAGAAAAGGTAAAAGAGTACAACATCATCATCAAACACACTCCTTAATTCTTTAAAAACCATTTATTATCTTCATTGAGGTTTGGTTTTATCCATCCCTATAGGAACATTATCATACCCACCCCGCATGATACATAGTAAAGAGAGATGAAGGAAAAACCCTATCTGGATGATCAATGATTGAAGTTTTTCTTCACATGCCAAGAACTAGGTATGCACGACTTGCAGAAGAAGAACTATGAGGACTCCAATAGTGAGTAGGAAAGGATCCAGCACAGGCTCACCACTAGCCTCGAGAAGGGGGACTCCAAATGCACTAAGGAAAAGAAAGAGACCGGCCAAGAAGAAGAAATAATCCTCGTGCGATAAAAGGTGAGATCCTGGAGTTACGTGATATAAATTCTTGAACCGCTTTAAAGGAGGATCATGGTTTCTCCACATGGTTGGGTGGTTACACACGATAAAATTAATTTTCATTTAATAATTCTAATCAGAGAGGTGTCCATAATGGTTGTGAGTTAAAGGGTTTCCTTTAAACAGAGGAAAACACGCAATAGGGGTAGAACTGGAAAGTATGGGAAAAGGGTGTGACACTGAGGAAAATCCACAAATTTTGGTAAGTCAAGGGTCACCCGAATATTGAGGGATTTTATATATCATTTATGTGATTTTAATGGATTTTAAATAGGTATTAAAACACTTTTACATCAAAAGATACGTTGCGGCGCAAAACCGAAAAAAGTCGGATACTAGAAAAAAAACAAAGGGTGGTTTGGTGAGACACTATAATGGTGCCACCGTAAGTGGTTCCACCATTTAGGTGTGCAGCCGTGATAGTGTGACCGCTACGGTGCCACTGGTTTGGTGGAACACCGTAAGCGGTGCCACCATTTTGGTGTGCAACTGTGACCGGTGCCACCGTCACGATGCCACTGTGATCAGTGCCACCGTTTTGGTGGAACTGTTTGATGGAACCAAGTTTTTGGAAAACTCCTTAATGATTCACTATCCGGGCCATTACATCAGATACTTGTCAAATTATTCTCGCCCTCGAGAATCGAAACTAGACCCAAAGAAAAGAGAGGGGTCCGAACAACAACCTCAAAAGATACCTCTCAGGAGTAAACCTCCTCGACATCTAGGAACACCCCCCCCTCATCTATCTTATAAAAAACCATGGATACACTACCACTCCTCTCCCCCAAGTAACCACACAAACATATAAAGGTCATACTGTTCGGTCATATGGATTAGGGAGTCCCTTCCTTCATGTTAAGATACTATCTGCTTTGGGTGGAACTGACTCGCCCACACGGGTTTAACCACATCCAATTTAATGAATCTTGATTAGGGATCATGTCCTCCCCTCCCCATAGTCAGGACTCTTCGCACACATCCAGAGAAAAAGGGAAATAGTCTATTTCATAGTTATAAAGGTCAAGCACTACATCACAAACAAGTACAAAACAAAACAGAACAAAACTCAAAATAGCTTTGGGTACTAGGCGTGCATATGTGCCTCCCGTTCCTAGGTACTCTCCTTGAGGCCACCATGCCTCCATAACACACAAACCAAGGGGATGGTTCGTCCATGAAACACCTTCTCCTCACGATCCTCGATCCTCACTTGTCTCTCTACAAACGTCGCGTCGTCCTCAATATCTAGCTCCCCCCAGTCGAGGACGTGTGAATAATCATATAAATACCAATAGAGCTGATATATATAGAAGATTTTGTGCACCCTAAGTAGCGGAAGTGGTTGCAACAGCTGATAAGCCACTTAGATGACCCATAGAAACACCTTAAAGGGTCAGAAGAACCTAGGAGAAAGCTTACTTCCCTTGCCGAACCTCCATTGCCCACACTGAGGGGAGACCTTCAAAAACATGTGGTCCCCGACCTGGAACTCCAAGGGTCTACTCCTATGATTGGCATGTGACTTCTTTCGGTCTTGAGCTGCCTTCATCCTCTCCTGTATAAGATAAACCTTCTCTGTTGTGCTCTGCACCACCTCCGGGCCAAGAACACCGGTTTCCCCAACCTCTGTCCAGCACACAGGTAAGCGACCTGGCCTCCCATACAAGTCTTTGAATGGATCCATGCCAATGGTATAGTGATAGATATTATTGTAGGAAAACTCTACCAGAGGCAAGTGTTATACCCACGATCCCCCAAAGTCCAAAACACATGCCCATAGCATATCCTCCAATGTATGGATGGTCCACTCTGTCTGCCCATCTGTCTGGGGGTGGAAAGTAGTGTTGAGGCATAACTAGGTGTCAAAAGCATGTTGCAATCCTTTCCAGACCCGTGAGGTAAACCGGGTATCCCGATATGAGAATATGGACCTCAGAACTCCATGAAACTACACCACCTCATCCACTTACCTTTGTGCTAAGGCATCCACCGTACTCGACTCTTTGATTGCCAGGAAGTGAGCTAATTTCGTCAGCCGGTCCACCACTATCCAGATAGAATCAAAAACCCCTTGAAATTTGGGTAGTCCCATGGAGAAATCCATTGAGATGTCATCCCATTTCCAGTCAGGGACATCTAAAGGTTGTAACAGACCTCCTGGGATGCGGTGTTCAACCTTCACTTGCTAGCACATGAGGAACTTTTCCATAAACTCTACCACTACCTGCTTCACCCTAGACCACCAAAATTGACCCCTCAAACCCTGGTACATCTTAGAAACTCCTGGGTGTATTGCCAGGGGTGAGTTGTGGAACTCACCAAGAACTCTCTTGCGCGTTTCCACCAGGATGAACAACTTCTCATGAAAAAACATCCAATTTTTCCCATCTTCCGACCATCCTCTTGGAGCATCACCCTGGCTAACATGATCGTGCATCACTTCAGCCTCTAAGTCCCCCCACTGAGACTCCTCCACCTATTGAAACAGAGAGGACTATGTTTTTATATGAAACATACATCCTCTACCATCCTCTACCCTTGCATCCAAGTGTAGGGCAACCAACTCTTCCATCGCCTTCCAAGCATCTGCTGATTCTCAAACCGCATCCTTTTGTGACTTCCTGCTCAAGGCATCGACCACCGCATTCCCCTTACCTTCAGTGTAAGAGATTTAGAAGTCATAGTCCTAAAGAAACTCCATCCACCTCCGCTTCCACAAGTTTAGGTCTCACTGGGAGAAGATATACCTCAAACTCTTGTGATCTGTGAAGACCATGAAGTGCTCCCCGATGAGGTAATGCCACCACAACTTTAGTATGAACATGACCACTACAAGTTCCAGATCATGAGTGGCATAATTACGCTCATGGGGACATAACTAACTATACCCATAAGAGATCACCCCTACCGTTGCATCAGCACACACCCCAAGCCTTGGCCTAAAGCATCATAGAACACCTCAAACGAAACCCCTTATTTTGGAAACCTCAGTACTAGGGCACTAACCAGCTTCCCCTTTAGATAACTGAAGGTTTTCTGGTACTGCTCACTCCATATAAAAGCCTGGTATTTCTTGGTCAAGGCTGTCAAGGGTGCTGCAACTCGGGGGAATTTGGGCACAAATCTTTGGTAGTAACCCGCTAGACCCAATAAACTATGAACCTCTGCCACATTCTTGGGTGCTTCCCAAGAAAAAACCGCCTCTACCTTTGACGGATCCACTGCTATCCCCTACTTGGACACCATGTGTCCAAGGAAGTACGCTTCTCGTGTCTAGAACTTGCACTTGGATAACTTCCCATAGAGCTGGTGCTGTCGTAGGACCTCTAAAATCATTCTCAGATGCTCGGCGTGATCCTCCTATGATATTGAGTAGATCAGGATGTCGTCAATAAACACAACCATGAACCGGTCCAGATATTCCCTAAATATGAAGTTCATGGGCCCCATGAACATGGCTGGTGCGTTCGTAATACTGAATGACATGACCACGAACTCAAAGTGACCATATCTGCACATGAAGGCAGTCTTCGAGATGTCACCCTACTTCACCCTCAACTGGTGATATCCTGATTGTATGTCGATCTTAGAGAACCATCATGCCCCCTTCAACTGATAAAAAAGGTTCTCGATCCTCGAGAGGGGGTAACGATTCTTGATTGTTACCTGGTTTAGCCTCCGATAATCTATACACAGCATGAGACCACCATCTGCCTTCTTTGCAAACAAGACCAGAGCACCCCATGGTGACGCGCTTGGTCAAACAAAACCCTTCTTCATCAGTTTGTCAACCTGAATCTGTAACTCCCACAACTCAGAAGGATCCATCCGATAATGAGCCATCAAAATCGGATGAGCACTGGGTTGCAAGTTTATCCTGAACTCAACATCACGTCGATGGGGGTAGAGTCACCACCTCTCCAGGGAAGATGTCCAGGAACTCATTAACAATCCCCGGGACTTCCACCATCTCTATATCTACTAGCTCCATTGAAAACTTAGCTAACAAGGAAAGAAGGGTCTCCACTCTCCGGTTGCCTTCCTGGCAACCCTGCTCGCCGACAAAAGTCACACGTTGTTTGCCCATATCTGAAACCACGATCCTTATTCAGAATCATTCAACAATGACACACATAGAGAAAAAACAGTCGATGCCTAGAATGACATCATATGGCTGCATCTGTAGCAAAATAAGGTCCCCACTAGACTGATGTGGTCCCAACACCAGTCTACATCTACGGCAAACACGAGACAAGCTGGTCTGACCTCCAACTGGATTACTCAAAACCAAGGGAATGGGAAGTCGCTCTGCATCTAGACCCAAAGAACGAGATAAACTGGGTGCAACAAAGGAGTGCAGAACTCCTGAATCAAACAAGGCGCATGAAAGAGTTCTAAACAAGATGATCATACCTCAAACAACCTCTGGCCCCGCTAGAACTACTACCTCTGTGGCATGAAGCTGCCCACGCCCATATCCTCTGCCCCTCGGCTGCCAGCCGTCTCCCCAACCATGCCCTAGTCGAGGTCCCTGAGGAGCACCCTGAGGTCATCCTCCTCATGCAATGTTTTCTCTCGGAGGAGCGAAAGCTCGCTGTCCCTGCTGCTGCTGCTGAAAGGTCCTGGCTAGAAACTGCTGTTACTGAGGTGGACACTAAACCTGCCCACCCCCACTGTACTGCACTTGGTCCGGGCACTGATTCTGAAGGTGCACACAACTGCCACAGATGAAGCATCTCGGTCTTGGGCCCGCAAAGAAGGGGCGAGGATCGGGAGATTGAAACTGGAACTTCTGGGTCCTGCTCCCCACTAGCCAAAACCCAGAAGGCTTTAACGCTGGAGGCCTACTGCTGACGACCTTCCCTTTTGACGTGACCAACCAGATCCCCTCTCATGCTACACCTCCCAGTATGTGCATCCTCTCCACCACTTCAGCCTTCTTCTGAACCTCCAAGTACGTTGGTAGAGTGAAGGGAGTAACAACATAATGAAGAGAAGGTCAGAGCACCTCCTCTAAACGTCTCGCCCGAGACTCCTCATCCAGAAAGAGGTCCGAAGCAAAGTGAAGGAGATCCTTGAACTTGATCCCCAAATCTCTCACTAACATACCCCCTGCTGAAGGGAGAGTAGCTCCTGCCTCTTCTCAGCCTTCATCGTAGAAGAGAGGAATTCTGCCCAGAGCTCCCTTTCGAAGTCATTCCACGAAATCTCAGCCTCCCTTTTCTCCCCAAGATAGAGAATCCACCACTGACGCGCCGCTCTCCGCATTTGGATTACAGCCAGAAGAACCCAATACTCCATTATATCCTGGATTAAGCTAAAAGTTATCACCAACTCCTCGAGCTAGCTCTTTGTCTCCATGTTCGAGATGCTACCCTCATACTTCCTGAGGGTTTTCCGTTGAAAGACACAAAACATCCTCTACCACTGGTCATCCTCCTCCTCTCGATCATCCCTCTATTGATTATCCAAATCAGCCTCTTGGGCTTCGATCGCCTGCACTACCTGCGGTCGCCGTCTGGGTGCCATAGATGCAAGGTAAACAAGGAATTCCTAAGCCTGAGTAGTGTAGAAGATTGCTTTTAAATTTTTCTTATACTTTTTATTTATTTTAAATCCACAGAACACCCAAGACACACAAGAACACAAGTCATTTTGATGCATGCACCATTCCTAGGGTCTCTACCCTGCAATCAATGTAGCCTTACTTGGTCGTTCGATAGGTCCAGAGTCCATGCATTGGATCATAGGGGGCCCTAAAATCCCACATCCTAGCTGGTCTTCTCTGGCCTATTTTACGCACCAAGACTGCCTAAAATTGTTTCCCTACCATCCCATGCAATCCTCACTGTGCCTAACCCCGAACTCCATCCTATCTCTCAACCATCACCTTTGATACCATTCTGTCATGACCCGTCTTCAACAAGATGAGGGAAGAGACAACAAGCTGCCAAACCCTTCCTTATTCAAGTTGAAGGAGATATAATGACCCCCAATTCCCGCCTTCAATAGGCCCACTACTAAAAAATCGGGCATTAGCGACCGCCATTGGCGGTCGCTTCAGCTTCGTCGCTATAGGCCAATAGCGACCTCCAATGGTGGTCACTATAGTTGGCTGAAATTCCAGCCTTAAGCGACCGCTTGGCGGTCGCTACCCTGGGAATTTTTTTTTAAAAAAAATCCTACTGAAAGAAATATATATATATATATATTAAATAAACTATATATATATATATATTAAAGAAAATATTTATATATATAATATTAAATAAAATATTTTAAATATTTTAATATATATATATATTAAAGAAATATATATTTAATATTAAATAAAATATTTTTCATTTTATGAAATGTATGAATTGTGTGTTTTTTTCTTCACGGTGAAAAATCAGAGATAAAACAAGGTAAAAATCATAAAAAATGGAAAAAAATTTCAAATAGCATAAACATCAAGATCGTCATAAACAATAAATGATAAACGTGCTTCAACAATCCGAGCAGGTCCATCCATTTCAATCTTCTGCTTTAATAAACATACAATAAGACAAAAAAAACAACAAAACAAAACAAACGTAAATTGGACATAATTATTCAGTTATTATATACATATAATAAAATTAAATCTGACATCAAATCATGGTTCTATAATAATTTAAAACCCCTAATTTAATAAATGCTATCATTTCAGGTCATTCGGAGCACGTTTGCTCCGAATTCGACCGTCTCACGCCGTTTTTGGTGTTTTATGACACCAGAAACGCGTTTCCGGTCACCGCCGTCAAACGACACCTCCGATTGATGTTTCGTCAGCACGAACATTTCAAAAATCACACAACGGCTATTGTCTTACGGTTTCATGGCATTCTGAGGTCGTTCGGGTGGTTTTGACCCCCCAATGCGTCATTTTAGCGCGCGCCGAGCTGCTGAAAACAACACAATCGGCCGTACCGCGTGCACCGCACATCCGATGGGCATTATGTCTCCTCCTACACGCCACAAATAATATTCATAGTGTTTTTTTGTGGTTTCAGGTCATTCTGAGCACGTTTTCTCCGAATTCGACCGTCTCACGCCGTTTTTGGTGTTTTATGACACCAGAAACGCGTTTCTGGTCACCGCCATCAAACGACACCTCCGATTGATGTTCCTTCAGCACGAACATTTCAAAAATCACACAACAGTTGTTGTAGTACGGTTTTATGGCATTCCGAGGTTGTTTGGGTGGTTTTGACCCCCCAACGCGCCATTTTAGCGCGCGCCGAGCTGCTGAAAATGACACAATCGGCCGTACCGCGCGCAACGCACGTCCGATGGGCGCACCGTCTCCTCCTACACGTCAATAATAATATTCCTAATGTTTTCGTGTGGTTTTAGGTCATTCGGAGCACGTTTGCTCCGAATTTGACCGTCTCACGCCGTTTTTGGTGTTTTATGACACCGGAAAAGCATTTCCGGTCACCATCGTCCAACGACACCTCCGATTGACGTGCTGTCAGCACATAAATTTCAAAAATAACAAAACGTATGTTGTCTTACGGTTTCATGGCATTCCGAGATCGTTCGAGTGGTTTTACCCCCCAACGCGCCATTTTAGCGCGCGCCGAGCTGCTGAAAACGACACAATCGGCCGTACCGCGCGCACCGCACGTCCGATGGGTGCGCTGTCTTCTTCTAAACATCACAAATAATATTCCTAATGTTTTCGTGTGGTTTCAGATCATTCGGAGCATGTTTACTCCGAATTCGACCGTCTCACGCCGTTTTTGGTGTTTTATGACACCGGAAACGCGTTTCCGGTCACCGTCGTCAAACGACACCTTCAATTGACGTGCTGTCGGCACGAAAATTTCAAAAATCACACAACGGATGTTGTCGTACGGTTTCACGGCATTTCAAGGTCGTTCGGGTGGTTTTGACCCCCCAACGCGCCATTTTAGCGCGCACCGAGCTGCTGAAAACGACATAATCGGCCGTACCGTGCGCACCGCACGTCCGATGGGTGTTCCGTCTCCTTTTACACGTTACGAATAATATTCCTAATGTTTTCGTGTGGTTTCAGGTCATTCGGAGCATGTTTGCTCTGAATTCGATCGTCTCACGCCGTGTTTGGTGTTTTATGACACCGGAAACGCGTTTCCGATCACCGCCGTCAAACGACACCTCCGATTGATGTACCATCATCACAACCATTTCAAAAATCACACAATGGCTGTTGTCATACGGTTTCATGGCATTACGAGGTCGTTCGGGTGGTTTTGACCCTCCAACGCGCCATTTTAGCGCGCACCGAGCTGCTGAAAACGACACAATCGGCCGTACCGTGCGTACCGCACGTCCGATGGGTGCGTCGTCTTCTCCTACACATCACGAATAATATTTCTAATGTTTTCGTGTGGTTTCAGGTCATTCAGAGCACGTTTTCTCCAAATTCGACCGTCTCATGCCGTTTTTGGTGTTTTATGACACCTGAAACGCGTTTTCGGTCACCGCCGTCAAACGACACCTTAGATTGACA
This sequence comes from Viscum album, assembly GCA_963277665.1. Classification (NCBI taxonomy): domain Eukaryota; kingdom Viridiplantae; phylum Streptophyta; class Magnoliopsida; order Santalales; family Viscaceae; genus Viscum; species Viscum album. The sequence goes on from OY728166.1 coordinate 990,659,721, forward strand.
TTCCGTCGGCACGACCATTTCACAAATCACACAACGGTTGTTTTTGTATGGTTTCATGGAATTCTGAGGTCGTTCGGGTGGTTTTGACCCCCAACGCGCCATTTTAGCGCGCTCCGAGCTGCTGAAAACGACACAATCGGCCGTACCGCACGCACCACACATCCTATGGGAACTCCGTCTCCTCCTACACGTCGCGAATAATATTCCTAATGTTTTCGTGTGGTTTCAGGTCATTCGGAGCACGTTTGCTCCGAATTCGACCGTCTCACGCCGTTTTTGGTGTTTTATGACACCAGAAATGCGTTTCTAGTCACCACCATCAAACGACACCACCGATTGATGTGCCGTTGGCACGAACATTTCTCAAATCACAGAACATCTATTGTCGTACGGTTTCATGGCATTCCGAGGTCATTCGGGTGGTTTTGACCCCCAACCGCGCCATTTTAGCGCGCGCCGAGCTGCTGAAAACAACACAGTCGGCCGTACCGCATGCACTGCACGTCCGATGTGCATTCCTTCTCCTCCTACACATTACGAATAATATTCCTAATGTTTTCATGTGGTTTCAGGTCATTCGGAGCACGTTTGCTCTGAATTCGACCGTCTCACGCCGTTTTTGGTGTTTTATGACACCCGAAACGCGTTTCCGGTCACCGCCATCAAATGAAACCTCCGATTGACGTGCTTTCAGCATGAACATTTCAAAAATCACACAACAGCTATTGTCGTATGGTTTCATGGCATTCCGAGGTCGTTCGGGTGGTTTTGACCCCCCAACGCGCCATTTTAGCGCGCGCCGAGCTGCTAAAAACGACACAATCGGCCGTACCACGCGCACCGCACGTCCGATGAGCGCGCCGTCTCCTCCTACACATCACGAATAATATTCCTAATGTTTTCGTGTGGTTTCAGGTCATTCGGAGCACGTTTTCTCCAAATTCAACCGTCTCACGCCGTTTTTGGTGTTTTATGACACCAGAAACGCGTTTTCGGTCACCGCCGTCAAATGAAACCTCCGATTGATGTGTCGTCAGCACGAAAATTTTACAAATCACACAACGGCTGTTTTCGTACGGTTTCATGGCATTCCGAGGTCATTCGGGTGGTTTTGATCCCCCAACGCGCCATTTTAGCACGCGCCAAACTGCTGAAAACAACACAATCGACCGTACCGCGTGCACCGCATGTCCGATGGGCATTCTGTCTCCTCCTACATGTCAAAAATAATATTCCTAATGTTTTTGTGTGGTTTCAGGTCATTCAGAGCACGTTTTCTCCGAATTCGACCGTCTCACACCGTTTTTGGTGTTTTATGACACCGAAAACGCGTTTCCGGTCACCGCCGTCAAACGACACATCCGATTGATGTGTCGTTGGCACGAACATTTCAAAAATCATACAACTTTTGTTTTCGTACGGTTTCAGGGAATTATGAGGTCGTTCGGGTGGTTTTGACCCCCTAACGCGCCATTTTAGCGCGCGTCGAGCTGCTGAAAACGACACAATCGGCTGTACCGCGCGCACCGCACGTCCGATGGGCGCGCCGTCTTTTCCTACACATCAAAAATAATATTCCTAATGTTTTCGTGTGGTTTCAGGTCATTTGGAGCACGTTTACTCCAAATTTGACTGTCTCACACTGTTTTTGGTGTTTTATGACACCGAAAACGCGTTTTCGGTCACTGTCGTCAAACGACACCTCCGATTGACGTGCCGTCAGCATGAACATTTCAAAAATCACACAATGGCTGTTTTCATACGGTTTCATGGCATTCCGAGGTGAGGGGGAGGGTTGTCTGGAGTGCGGGGAGGGCTGTCCGGGGTGCAGGGAGGGCTGTCCGGGGTGCGGGGAGGCTGTCCTAGGTGCGGGGGGCCTGTCCGGGGTGTGGGGAAGGCTGTACGGGGTGCGTGGGGCCTGTACAGGGTGAGGGGAGAGCTGTCTAGGGTGCGGGGAGGCTGTCCTAGGTGCGGGGGGGCTGTCCGGGGTGCGGGGAGGGCTGTCCGGGGTGCGGGGGAGGGCTGTCTGGGGTGCGGGGGGGCTGTCCGGGGTGGGGGGGGGGGCTGTCCGGGGTGCGGGGAGGGCTGTCCGGAGTGCGGGGAGGGATGTCCGGAGTGCGGGGAGGCTGTCCTAGGTGCGGGGGGCCTGTCCGGGGTGCGAGGAGGGCTGTCCGGAGTGCGGGGAGGGCTGTCCGGAGTGCGGGGAGGCTGTCCTAGGTGCGAGGGGCCTGTTCGGGGTGTGGGGAGGGTTGTCCGGAGTGCGGGGAGGGCTGTCCGGGGTGCGGGAGGGCTGTCCGGGGTGCGGGGAGGGCTGTACGGGGTGCGGGAGGGCTGTCCGGGGTGCGGGGAGGGCTGTCCGGAGTGCGGGGAGGGTTGTCCGGGGTAGGACGGGGACTACAAATAGTGAAATCAGCTCATTCATCAAAAACAAGTTTAATGGTTTATATTAGGAATCACATGTTTTTTTAAAAAATATTACAGAACATGCAATTCTAAACATTGAAAATTAAATGAACAAAAAATATCCAAATCAATAATCACTTTCATGGTTACTTCTCAATTCATGCACACAAAAATTTCATGAGGCCAAAACACACATGATACCCCCAAATCACAAAAAAACTCACTAGAAACCCAACATAAATATCAATAACAACCCCACCATTAAAATCAGAAACACACCTCGTGAATATGATGTGTCATGCGTGTTCATCACTGACCTCCATCCGATGGGCCAGGGGCCTACAACAAATAAACATTATGAATATTTTCATAACAAAAATAATTTAAATTAAATAAATAAATACAGTATAAACCTGCGTCGTATGATCCCCTTCACCATCACCTGGATGCACATATTCTCGCAGTGCTCTAACCTCAGCAGCCAATTGCGCATTTGCCTCCTCGGAAGCCCGCAGCCGTGCCTCGAAATCTGACAACTGCTGTGTCATCTGAGCAACAGCAGAATCGACAACCGCAGTGCGTGACACTATAGAACGAGGAATCCCTGTTTCATAGGTCAAACTATATCCATGCCCGTCCCGACCAATGATGCGATGAAAGATCTCATCCCTTCGCATGGGAAGCTGTCGCTGGTCCTTTGGCAGATGTTCTAATTCAGCTTCAAATTGAGCCTGTGAAATATTTAAATATATATACATATATTAATATACAGATTTTATGTAAGTATTGGTAATGAGTACAAGCACTTACTATCAATGCTGCAGCCTCTGGATCATTGTGATCACGAGTCCTCATCCACACCGACATTTTATCAGTTGGTGCACCTTGCTCCCGCAACTATATATGAATAGAATATAAACACAAAACCGTATTAATTAAAAAAATTAAAAAATGAATAATAAATACCTCATGTCGGATCTGAGACACGTGACGAGTCCCAAGCCTGTAAGGTGGTCCCTGCAATGCTCGATTCTCAGAATGGCGTGTAGACACCTCCTACATTCAATTCATTCAAATATCAAACAAATCACACATTCTTGAAAATATATATACCAAAATAAATATATAAACCGCAACACCCTTAGTAGACCAATATGCAACTAAATCACACCACTGAGTCGGGAGAACACCTCTCGGGACTTTTTCCAGAATGTCTGGGGCACCCACATTTGGTACCCAGTGGTCCCTCTTGACTTTGCCTTTATAGTCTTTCCACATCTTACGACATTTTCTCATACACACTAACCGAAACTCATTGGGACATACTTTCAAATTTTTCTATTAAAGAAAAAAAATCACATATGTTATTGTTGTTTATACACAGGGAATAAAGTAAAATGGTCTTCTTACCTGAACCTCCCTCCAAAGACGATCTAATGTGTCCTGAGGGATAGAAACCCAGTCACGCGTGGTCAATGGAAATCGATGTGGATCACATATGATATGACCCAGCTGATGAATAAATGTAAGGGCATTCTGTCCCATAGGATGAAATACCTCATCAAATGAAACATCAAAAGTCGTGTCGGAATTCCATAATAATATGCCACGACCAGGGTCTCTCCTGCGAGAGGAAGAAGCAGTCGAGTCTGATCCTGTTGAAAACAATTTTATATAAAAATTGACAGATGATATATATATATATATATATGTTTATTAATTACATAAAAAATAGAGATAATGACATTCCAACATACCTCGACCTTGAGACGTAGATGCCTCAGATGGATGATGTGGATCTTCTGCCTCTTCCCCTGACATGCCTGCAGTCATGGAAAAAATTAGTAAGGGGACTATCCAAAGTGTCCAAATGATAAATTGGATTGTTTTTAAAAAAAATCAAACTTGTACAGTTGTTAATCAAACAAAAAGGGATTGAATAATTAGTTGTGAATGAATTTTAAAAAATCAGAAAGTTCACAAAATAGATATACAAATTATGTACAAAACCAATCAATGCATAGCCAAATTTCAAATTGAATTAATAAAAATTCAAGCATCACATGAACCAAATGAAGAATACCTCAATGGGAAGATACACCGACAATAACATCAATATAACATGAGTTAAATCACCCTAAATATTTATAACTGAATAAACTTCCAAAAGTGAGGATTAAAACTTACAAGGATTTATAAAATGTTTAGATAATTTATGATATCTTAGGCTGAATAGTGGGAAAACAATTATACCTTTAATTAAGCATGAAAATCGACCATTTCTCCTTCAACAGCAGCTCTGACCCAATAAATATCTTCTTCACGTTGAACTACGGTATGTTGATCAAGCTGTTGGGAAACAAAAGGAATAGTCTTGGGTTCATCTTGTTCAAATACAAACACTCCTCACTGAGACATTTTGACAACAACTTGCCAACTTGGATTCGAAGGAAAAGTAACGAAGAATACTTGTTCTTCTTGTGATGTCAAAATGAAAGGTTCATTATCAACTCGTTCATTTCTGTATAACATATATTTAAAATTCACCAATGAAAACTGATATTGATCGACTTTACATCCACGCACTGGATCAACCCAATTACACTTTAACAATATGTACTTCAACCCGTGTGTGTATACAACTTCAATGATGTCTATCAATTGACCATAGTAATAACCAGAATCGACAAATGGACAACCGATGCCACTATTTTGTGTTGCTCGTTTTTCGTCAACATCTTTAATGCAAAATCGAAAACCATTAGCATATATAGATTTATAACGACGAGTTGTTATAGATGAACCCTCAGCCAGTTGGATAAATTCTTCAGTTAGCGTGGGGTCCCCTAACTCCCTCAGCTTATGAACCTAAATAATTCATAGAATCAAATAATTATATATGAAGAAAGAAATTAGTATAATACTTCACTCATAATGAAAATCAATTTATACATACATAATCCTTGAACCAATCATGAAATGATGCATAATGAGACTGTTGAATTTGCAACTCAGTCGCACGATACATCTCTTCTTTTATCTCATTAATGTGTTTTCTGAAAATGATAACGTGATGTTTAAATGATCAAATTATGCAAAAAAAACATGTAAAAGTTAAACAATAAAAGTGATAAGATACTTACTGCATTAATGGTGCAACTGATGGAGTATTGAACAATATATATTGATTCTCTTGTATCCACTCGATGTTGTCCACATCATATGTGGTTCCTTCTCCAACTGGACCATCCTGAATACGAGAGGACTTATTTAATTTTGTTTCAACATCCGTAAGATATTTTTCACAAAAAGTAGTACACTCATCCATCAAATAACCATTGGCTATTGATGCCTCCGGACGAGCTCTATTGCGTACAAATCGTTTCAATGTACTCAAATACCGCTCAATAGGATACATACACCTGAATTGCACTAGACTAATAGCCATTACTTCATCATTTAGGTGCACTGTCAAGTGGACCATAACATTGAAAAATGAGGGGGGAAATAGTTTCTCAAAGTGACAAAGCGTAAGTACAATTCGGTCCTGTAAACTTTTTAAAACACTCATTTGTTGATTTCTTAAACAAAGATGTCTAAAAAAACTACTCATCTCAATCAATGGCTGAACAACATTGGGGGATAAACAATCACAAATTGCGATTGGAATCAACTGCTGAAGTAGTATGTGATTGTCATGAATTTTCAACCCTTGCAATGTCTTGCTCGTCAGATTCACACACTTTGAAATATTAGAAGAGTAACCATCAGGAACCTTGAGCATCTTCAAAATGGAAATAAATGTCTCTTTCTCCTTTGTAGTCATCGTATACTGTGCAGCAGGCATATATGCCTTGTTTCCCTCATCTAACTGTAAATGCAACTGTTTTCTTAAACCCATTTCTTCCAAATCACGGCGTGCATTAACATGGTCCTTTGATTTCCCACTAACACCTAAAATGGTCCACAATATGTTATCACAAACATTTTTTTCAATGTGAATGACATCCAAATTATGCCTCAGCATGTTAGTTTTCCAATACAGAAGACTATAAAAAATAATTTTCTTTTTCCAATTGTGACTACGCTGCCTACTCGCAGCTCGAATATTACATACCGGAGGAGCCACCAAATCCTGAATTTCATATACCGTGCGGATGTTTTCTTCCTCAATCTGTGATAACATTTTGACTCCTGTCATAATCTTTGGTGCTGGGATGAACTCTCTAGAACCATCAAATGCCACTCTGTCCTTTCTGAACCTGTGCTGAGTGGGGAGAAAACATTTGTGACCCATGTATGCCCATTTTTTGGAATGCTTAATCCATTAAGATTTTTTACTTTTGTTGCAACAAGGGAAAGAAAATTCCCCTTTCATACTCCAGCCTGATAAATTTGCATAAGATGGGAAGTCATTGATTGTCCACAATAAAGCAGCCCGCAGTTTGAACATTTCATTCATTTCATAGTCATATGTCATCACACCATCGCCCCAAAATTCATTCAACTCATCAATCAATGGCTGAAGGTAAACATCAATCTTATCCCCCAGACTTTTAGGTCCATCAATAAGAGTGGAAAGTAATATAAATTGTTGCTTCATACAAAGCCACGGAGGAAGATTATACGGAACCAACACCACGGTCCATGTGCTATGAGTTGCACCAACCATAGACTTGAATGGATTGAAACCATCTGCTGCCAATCCCAATCAGACATTACGAATATCTTTGGAAAAGTTAGGATGTCTCTTATCAAAATCCTTCCATGCACGAGAGTCTGCCGGGTGGGTTAACATATCACTTTCATGAACTCTTTCTGCATGCCATATCATTAAATTAGAAACTTTAGATGACATAAAAAATCTTTTCAACCTTGGTTTAAGGGGAAAGTAACGCATTTTCTTTAAGGCAATCAGTTTCCCCTGTATCACAATATGACTTTGATGAGTCTGATTTCCCCTGTTCTCTTTCCACCTGGAAGCACCACAAACCATATAAATATCCAAATGGGAAGTTTCCTTTCTAAACAACATACAGTTGTTTGTACATGCATCTATGGTCTCATATATAAAACCTAAGTTCTCTTTCAGCTTACAAGCATGGTAATACGACTCGAGAATCTTAGCGTCGATAGGAAGAACCTTTTTCAATAACACCAAAAACGTGTCGAATGATGCGTCTAACCAATGATTCAAAGTCTTCAAATGCAACAACTCCACGATAAATGACAATTTATTATAAGAAGTACATCCATGATATAATTTTGTTTTTTCATCATCAATTGCTTTATAAAACCTCCTAGAATCACGATCTGCACCAGAGCGAATATTTATCTCACCGGTCTCAAGATTCTAGATGTCAATGCTTTCAGGATCCAACCCACATACCATTTCAGTAAGCATTTCATGCATTGGATCATTCATCCTTGCATCAACATCCATATGAACTGCATCCGTATTTTCACAACGAACATATTCTTCTCCATGACGAGTCCAACTCTTATAATTTTTTAGAAATCCATTAAAGAATAGGTGCACCCTCACAGTATCTCATGTGAATTGATATCTGTTAGCACATTTTCTACATGGACAACTAATATAGTCACTTTCAAATCCTCTGGTGAAGTCAATAAACTGCATAATGCCATTGAAATACTCTCTATACGTTTGATTTGGAAGATCAATCCAACTATTATCCATAATAAGATCCCTATAACAAACATTTACACAAGAATTATTACATTTTCATTTTTCATATCAAATATATTTAAAATAAATACTAATTAATTGTTTGTGAACCATTTATAAAATAATAATGTAAGTGAAAGCCCATGTCATACCTGATTGCGCTACAAACCTGGAAGGGAGGGGAGCCGAAGGCGGTGCTAAGAGGGAGAGGAGAGGCAGCGGTGGGGAGCCGGAGCCGGAGTTGGTGCGGTGAGGGAGGGGATGGTGAAGGAGGGGACGGGTGGCGGTGGTGCAGTGAGGGAGGGGATGAAGATGGAGGGGATGGGGTTTGGAGGGGTGCGGGGGGGGGGGGGGGGGGTGTTCGGGGTGCTGGGGGGGAGGGACGAGGGGGTGGAGGGCTGAGGGCGGAGGTCGGAGGCCAGAGGGGCTGGAGGCCAAAGGCCAGAGGGTGGTTGGAGGGCTGATCGAGGGCTGCCGGGCTGCCAGAGGCGGTTGGTGGGAGGACCGAGGGAAGAGGGAGGCCGGAGGGCGGCTGTAGGGCGGAGGGTGGCCAGAGCCGGAGGGTGGAGGGAGGCCGGAGCTGGAGGGCAGAGGCGGAGGAATCCCAGAGGAAATGGAGGGCAGGGCGAGGGCGGCTGGAGGGTGCCCGACGGAGGGCGGGGCCGACGGAGGGTGGCTGGCCGGAGGGCGGGGCGGCGGAGGGCGGGGCGGCGGAGGGAGGGGCGGCGGAGGGCAGGGCGACAGGGAGGGCGGGGCGACGGGGAGGGTGCGCGATGACGGGGAGGGCGCGGGCGACGGGAAGGGGGGAAGGGTTCGAGGGGGGGGGGGGGGGGCGCTTCGCGAGAGGAGGGAGGGTTCGGGGGGGGGGGGGCGAAAGCCTTTTTTTAGGGAAACATAGCAACTGTCATTGGCGGTCGCTATAGGTAAAGGGGCTCAAAATCCCATATTTCTAGTAGTGGCCCTAGAGTGGTGACTAGCACCAAGGGTATAAAATCATATGTGATATAGAAGGCATTAACCCTTTTTTTTAAAAGGATCGGGAGATAAGATAGAAAATCCCAAACAACACTAAAACTAAAAGTAAAAGTAAAGCAAAAAACAATCCATTCCCATATGCATGTTCCAATATAAAGTGTTACAAGTATAAGAAAACTCCAAAGGGAAGTGCCAAAAGAAAAGAAAAGTAGCAACACTAACGGTCCCAGCGTCTGAGCTAATACGGCCCCGCACGGTCCTCAAAGTCCTCTTGGAAACCTGAAAATAGTTTTATATACATAGGGTGAGTATATAGGTATGCTCAGTAGGGAAGACCAAAAGTTCTCATGCATAAGTGGGGAGACATTCTAATGTCCTATGAGAAAAGAAGATAACCAAAGAACCTAGCAAGGAAACTATCCACCCAAACCTCACCAAGGCACACTCCCCAAATAATGCAAGTCAAGTAAAGTAATAATAATAATACATCAATGTTTGGGTACCTCGCACCACTTTCCCACTGGTTATTATAGACATCCTATGCGTCAGACCTCCCCCGCCATTTTCACTGCAGTCTCATTGTTATCCCAACAACAACCTTTTGGTCCACCACAACCACACATCCCGCCCGCAGACACATGGGCCACAACAACCACACACATCTCTGCCTGTAGACACCTATGCCACAATAACTACTGCCACGCTTGAAGACACCTGGGCCATAACAACTACCACCACGCCCGAAGACACCTGAGCCTCATCCCAAAGACACTTGGGAAACAAACTACCCACACACACCTAGGACAACCTCCACAACTACCCTTACCGAAGAATCTTAGGCTATAATAGACCTTAGGCCATCACATCCTGCCCAAAGAGTCTTGGGCTACTCAGGAGAGGGAGCAGAAATGAGCCAATAACCAGCCACCCAATAGGATGTTGGAAAAAACACCCTCCCCCATGAAATGGGGGTGTTCAGCATAAAGTGATCAACTTGGGTGGGGAGAGAATAAGAAATACAAATCTAAATTTATACGTATAGGTAAAAAAGCACTCATCCCAACCTAAGGGTTCCAAAACTAGCCCATACACAAACACCCTCGTTACTATTCCTTCACACAAAAGCACAACAACCACAACTAGAGCACAACTCATTCCTAGAAAACAATTCCCATTTGAACCCATTATTGTTATCATATTCAAGTGATTCCATTTAAAATAAATCTTCAATACTGGGAAACTAACAGGCATAGCCACAAGCCAAGGAAGGAAAAACAGCCAAAATGCAATTTAAGCATTCACACCCGGTTCTCTTGCAAATTCACAACAACAAAAGGGATTCTTAAGATCCCTCTAAGTACTGGAACCAAACCAAGACCCAACATATGGCCCCACATGACCCCAAATCCAAAAACTAATAGCTGCATAATAGGGGATCCCATCCATATCCATGTCACCTCACAAGCATCAAGCAAAACAACCATACACATCACTAGAACATAGTAAGAAAGTTTTCAGATTTAAACACACCATTCCTTTAGTTTCGTATTTCTGTTTGGTTAACTGGGGTGACCACACAAGAATTCTTATTCATTGGACATCCATTTAATCAACTGAGTTTATGTGATTAACCATTTTCCATGTTATATCCATTTAATCACAGAATTATAAAGAAAACAGAGGTTCATTAGTGCACAGGAAGGGACCACCAACGATTATAATTTTCAGTGGACATAAGCCCATACAATTCACAATATATAAGAAAAGTTAAAAGAGTACACCAACATCATCAAACATACCCCTTCATTATTTTAAAACCATTTATTATCTTAATAATTAAGGTTTGGTTTCATCCATCCACATAAGAAAATTATCATACCCACCCCACATGATACACAGTAAAGAGAGACGAAGGAAAAACCCCACCTAGATGATCAACGATCGAAATTTTTCTCCATGTGCCAAGAACTGGGGATGCGCGACTTGTAGGGGAGGAACTCTGAGGACTCCAAGAGTGAGCAGGAAAGGCTCCATCACAAGCACACCACTAGCCTCGGGAAGGGGGACTCCAAATGCATTGAGGAAAGGAAAGAGACCATCCAAGAAGAAGAAATAATCCCCATGCGATAAATGGTAAGATCCTGGAGTTACGAGATATGAATTCTTGAACTGATTTAAAGGCGGATCGTGGTTTCTCGATATGGTTGGGTGGTTACACATGATGGAATTAATTTTCATTTAATAATTCTCATCAGAGAGGTGTCCATAATGGTTGTGAGTTAAATGGGTTCCTTTAAATAGAGGAAAACACATAACAAGGGTAGAATTGGAAAGTACGAGAAAAGGGTGTGACACCGAGAAAAAGCCACATGTTTTGGTAAGTCAAGGGTCTCTCAACTCTTTGAGGGATTTTAGATATCATTTATGGACTTTTAATGGCTTTTAAAGGGGTATTAAAACACTTTTACATCAAAAGATACGTTGCGGGGGAGAAACTGGAAAAAGTTGGAAACTGAAAAAAAAAACAAAGGGTGGTTTGGTAAGACACCGTAATAGTGCCACCATCACGGTGCCACTGTTTCGATGTGAAACCATGATAGTGAAACCTCTACGGTGCCACAATCACGGTGCCACCGGTTCGGTGGAATACTGTAAGCAGTGCCACCAGTTCGGTGGGACACAGTGAGCGGTGCCACCATTTTGGTGTGTGACTGTGACGGTGCGACCGCTACGGTGCCACTGTCACGGTACCACTAGTTCGGTGGAACACCATAAGCGGTGCCACCATTTCTGTGTGCGAATGTGACCAATGCCACCGTCACGGTGTTTCCGTGACCGGTGCCACTGTTTCGGTGGAACCGTTTGATGGAACCAAGTTTTTGGAAAACTCCTTAATGATTCACTGTCCATGACATTACAATATTCATCTGTATTTTGATTATATAGAATTGTTTAGGATATGATTGAGGTCATAATTATTCGGTTTGGAGATATACATATTCAAATTTTATCATAATGATTTATGTAATGAGCATACTATTTGTCTTATATTGATTTCTTATGTTTTTATGTGATGCACAAATAATTACCAGTTTTTATTGTTTTATTAGATTTTTACAAACACAACTTTGTTCATTACTAATATGATTTCATTACCTTGTTAGTTTTATGTGATTCATTATTTAATATATTTGTTTGTAATTGTTAAATTTCGATTGAAATTGAGAAAAATGAGACATGAATAATTTAAATAATGATACTGGTGTTATATGGTTTATCACATATTTTATAGATTTATTTCAGATATTATATTTTATATAAATATAATTAGGTTATATTATAAAATTTATAATTTACAAAAATAAGTGATATTATGGATAATATTAATGATTTTTAATTATATATTAATATAGTCTATTGAATGTTATATAGTATTTAGATTCACCTGTTATAATAAGAAATTAATAATAAAAATATTATTATTTTTATTTAATTTAGAATATTGACAATGGGAAGACAAATTTATAAATGATATTAGATGAAATAAAAAACATTGGAAGCTTATAAGATAGTATTTTATATGAAATTTTAGTTATTAATTTTCTACATGTTGTGCTGAATTAATTTTTAATTGTCAAGTACATGTCAGATAAATCATTTATCAATAAACTTATAAAAATATTATATTGTAGTTTTTATGTAGTGAAATAATTAACTTATTTGATCACGGTCGGTAAATGGTGCTTGAAATTATGAAAATTTAGTATGAATAATATAAATAATTATATTGAAGTTATATAGTGTATAATAGATTTTAGAGATTTTTATTAGATTATATTATAAAAAATATGATTTATATAAATAGGTGAAATAATGTATAATATTAATGGATTATATACAAGAGACATTATATTTTTATGTGATATAAAATATTAATATTACAGAGATAATTTTAAAAATAATATTGAATAGAATAAAAGACATTGAAGCGTTATAAGAAAAAAAATTATACGAAGCTTTAACTATTTATTTTATATATATTATATTCCAGTGTTTTTTAATTGTCAGTTGTTTGTATCATTAATTATATGTTATCATTAAATAGATTGTATTGAATTATTTTTTAAATATGTTGTCATAATGGATCGACAAGACATAAAATTGAATATGCATTTGATTTAATAGGATGAAAGCTAGAAGATAACAGTTGATAAACTTATTGGTTGTGCAGTAACATATTGGTATTCTCATAAAATTTATCATCATAAAAAATAGATAGACCAACCCATTAATTACATGAAACGACAAAAAATTTGAGTTGAACTCATGAATCAACTTAAATGTGATAAGAATTGTTATAACATAATTTGTATGAGGCCACAAGATTTTACAATTTTTTGTTCTACACTCGAAATACATTATGGTATGAAATCGATAAAGTATTCAATGGTTGAATAACAAGTTAAAAAACGTCTTTATATTCCGTCATATAATCTGGAAAATTGAAATGTTTCTTTATTTTTTCGATCTGATGAAACAACAAGTTGAAGCTTTCATAGTTTTTTAGAGTTATGATATCTTTAGAAGATAAATTTCTTTTCCAAGTTGATGGATCTTAAGTTTCTTCTATGATACTCAATGGAATATCCCATTCATATTTTAAGGTTCATTTTATATAATGTAGTCGTTTTTTCTTTATGAAATTCCATTGAGAGAGCTTTTGGTGTTAAAAAAACAATCTCCAATTATAACCACCACAACAGAGTCTATGTACTTGGTAGAGACACAATCAAATATTATATTAGTTTGTTTCATACTATAAAACTTTTTAATGGGTGTAAATTAGGACGAAAATCTTATTGATGAGTTGGATGATGACCTTGAAAATCACTATGAAGTTTAAGAAGAAGCTAATGAGCCAAGAGACACTGATGAAGACACAAAAAAGGGAACAAATTAGAGATGAAACTACAGCTCATATATGGTTTTATTATGTTAATAATTAAGGATGAACCATGTTCTCATGCTTTTTAGTTATTTGTCCAACACACTTTAATTATCAAAGCATTATCTTCATTGTTTTTTGTTTTTTATTCTTTTTGATTTTATTTCATATTGATGGTTCGTTAGAGATATCCAAGACTTTGTAATTTTTTTTGGTCACTGCTAATTTTTTATTCACTATTTTAAATGTAGATTTTTATAATGAGTAAAAAAATGCAAAAACTAAAGGATTTTAAAAGATAAAAACTGGACAAATCAAATGGATGACACACTAAATGAATCTTTATATCATCAACATGTTGAAGAGAATAAGATTAATAGTACTCTCACTACTATTTCATATGATAATACTGTTAGAGAGATATGATACAACTATAATTTATCTTTGGATAAAACTAAAATTGTAATGACCCATGTTCGTATGAGCATGAAAATTCTAGAGGGTTTTTGAATTTTCGAGCCTGGTGGATGGGTCCTTTTGAGAACATGGATTTGGAATCAGATTTTTCAAGTTTGAATGTCTTAAAAGATGTGTTTTAGATGAGGAATGAGGTCCGAGTGATGTACCTAGGGGTTCGAGAGATCCTTGAGAGTGTCCAGGGTGGTTGATGTAGTGTAAACCGTAGTAAATCACCAGCCAACTGGTGGAAACTATCACCATTGGCTGGCCAATCCTTATATTGGCTAGCCTGTTCCCTTTAAAAGGGGTAAAATTACATTTTACCTCCTTGAATTTTTAGAGGGGGTCTCCCTTCTCTTCCTCTCTCGTTTTGCACACGAGTAGGGGCTCTCTCCCTCTCCTTTATCCTTAGTTCCCCCTTGGTTTGGGGCTCCGTTTCTTGGCGATTTTCATGGTAGATCAAGGCATGAGTTTCTCTCCCTTTAGATGCATGTATTCCTTTATTTTCCATGCTGATTTGACATTGTCCCAGTTTAGGGTTTAGGTGGCGATTTCACCAGATCATGGTGAAATCACCTGAATTTGATGGGGCTTTGTGCTGCTTGTGTGGAGGGTATCCGGAGGCAACGTCTGCTAGTTTTCATTCTCCATTTTGTCAAAGGCATATCATGATGTGGATTTTTATTCAATTTTTCTTTAAAAATAAATTTATTTAATGGTGTAATTGGAATCATAGGTTGGGTATTTGGCTCATTTTAGGTTTGAGGGTGTGTTGGGGATGGTCAAAACCTTGTTGCTTGAAGAACTGGAGATCGTTGGATTCTCGATGAGTTTTCGGCATTTATGTCATATTTAAAAATGGTATAATTAATTAATTGATAGCTATGTTGGGAATGAGTCAATATCTCATGGAATTTGGTGATTACTAGTTGGTCATGGACTGGATTGGTCAGGCCTTGGCGGGACTGGGTAGCAACTACTAAGTTAGAGATTAAATTAAGAAGCTTCATGGATGAGGTAGTGTTGGATTTGGTGTCCTAGAACCAACTATTTGTAATTTGATTACATGGATATTTAATGTATTTAAATATTAAACATCTTATTACATATTGTTCATTATTCTGCATGATTATAATATAATAATGTCCTAGAGTATTAGTCACATTAATAAGGTCATAACAGTTCCCTGCTACGATGAGAAGCTTGAAGTGCTATGAAAATATTCTTAAATATAGTTATGCGGTTGGATGACATACTATGATGGGACACATAATATACAAACCATCATGTGTTAGTACTCGTAAACGGATGAGACTTATTCTCATTAAGTTCGCACTTGGTAATCTCCAAGACGAGAGATTATGATAACAGACCTGCCAGTAGGAATTACGCATGTTTTGGTGTCATCAGATGTTCTTATCTACGAACGTTTGTAATGGTCCTTATACTTCAATATTATCATTAATACGTGTCACGACTCGTTCCCTTTGATTTGCTGATGAAAACTATCATGCTATATGTTAGCAGGAAGTAGGGTATGTTGGATACATCATGAATGACATGTTATTAATGGATAAGTTGAGGAAGGATTTGTCCCTTCCATTTATGGGAGTTGATATATCGTCCCTTTGATTGAAATATAACCGTTGTCCTAAATTTCAGGACTATAGTGCAATAACGAGTTTATTTCAGGTAGTCAAATAATGACGTATCAAGCATATAGGTTAACGACACTATCATGAAACCTACTTGATGAGATATTGTGACAAAGGGATTATATTACACAGTGAACATTCATATGTAGATGTCGTCATTGTGACTTTAAAGTTCTTTCACTTGGGTTCCTTGACCTGTTGCTATATAGTAATCTTGGACTTTAGGTAAGTCCGACTAATGCCAATGAGAAAGAATCCTAGAAGGTCACACACTAAGTGTTTCTGGTGGTATCAATTGAATCTTATTTGAATTTAACTAATGGAATAAATATTATTCTCAAGACTGAGGAATAATTTTATTCAAGTTAAAATGATCACATAAATTAAATAAATATTTATTTACTAGTTTTTAAATAAAAAATTTTATTTAAGAGAATACAATATTTTATTCGGGTGTTCAATAAATGGAAGAGGAGTTCAAACAAACCAAGACCATGTATATTGATAAATTAATTATTTATAAGTCAGTAAATAATGTTTATCCAGTTGGAGTAAGAAATAATAATAATACTGTTATCATTATGTGACCTGAGCTTTCATTTATGGTTTCATTTTGTACAAGTTGGCACACCACAAATAATGGTCATGTTATTGTTATTATGTGGCACGAGTTTTCTCTAATAGTTGTAATTGAATTTAATTGATGTTTCACAATTAAATATTGTAAATGAAATCCCATGTCGATTAATAGGCAAGTACATCTATTGTGCTAAACCCTAGTGAATTGAGAATTGTTGAGCCAAATTTTTTCTCTCTCGACTCCTCTCATCTCTCCCTCTCAAAAATGAGAGAAGTTCATTAAGAATAAAGAATTATCAGTCAAGAATGATCGACACAAGACATTCTCTTTACTGTTCTAGCACCTAGAGAACAAGTGGCATTGTTCAGAGACAATTGGAACACATGTGGATCACCTCTAGAGGGATTATACTTTGGATCCTCGTGAGTGCAACTAAGACAATCCAGAAGGTTCATTCTGAACAATCAACAATCATCAATGAAGAAAGTACCAAAGACCTAGGTATTTAATTTCTTTAGAAATTAATAAATTAATTATAAACATGATGTGCAAGATCCTCTTTATTGTATCCATTGATTTTCTTCTCATTGTCTAAATATTTTATTTTAATATGTGGATACTAGAATTCATCATCATATTGATTCCGGATTGGTCATCGATTATGAAAAAAGCAAAGTTAGGCCCTCCCAATTGCCACGCTTTCGCTGCGTCCAGATCCTTCAGGTAGGTGGTCCTCGGTACTATCCTTATGGTTTTTATGCCTTTTGTTTATGATGAATGGGACGTGCGGTCACACCACCGAGGGCTCTGAATTTTTTAATTTAAAATTGTTAATGATTATTAGTTGTTAAATTAAATAGTTTTTTCCCAAATAGAACAAAGTGCCAAGACCATGTTGGGCCTTGTGCACTGGACTTATGCCTCGGTCATCAATGGTTGAGGCCTCATATGTTTACTTCCCTAGAACATTGAGACCCCTTGAGAGTGGTAAAATAAAATAAAATAAAGTGAACTTTAGTTTATAGGCCCTAGTGTAGGTGCCCTTGGACCTTCCTTGTGGAGGAAGGTGATGAGTTAGTACTAGTTGACCCTAGTGGGTCATGGAATAACCATGGGTTGGGTGATTGACCACCTTGAGCAACCATGGATTTTGAAACGGGATTTATGTCATCTCTTCAATGGGTTGCCTATGAGATGTACCCCGATTGGCCTATAAGGTCGTGCCTTGATTAAGACCTTGGAGAGGGAAGTGCTATCCTAAGTAATGGGCATTTATTAAAGAGGTTTAATGAATTGAAAAAGACCCCAAGTAGGGTGTCTGACATTGCTTGACCTCGGGGCCCCCAGTGGGTGCCCCAATGACTGATCAACCCCGAGCGAGTGTGTTGGGATTGGGTATAGAGGGTAGTGGGTGTCACAAACCAACCCGAGTCAACCCTGAACCAATCAACTGAGCCGATCCATGGCATAACCCGAAGGGTGTTCCCAATAATTAATGTTGGGGATCAACACAGTACACTAAGGGAACGATTTCTCCCAAGAATAAATAAATCAACTGAATGATGGAAATAATCCAAACAACCCAATACATAAACAATACCAAACATAATATCATTTGCATAAGGATGAAAGTAACACAACTTTATAATAAAACCAACTGAACAAGATGATTACACGATCTCCATGTGACCTCACAGGTCACTCTCCAACACAAAGATCAACCATCACCCATGATGATCAAACTCAAGTTGAAACCTACACCAAGGCTGAAATAAAAGGAAACTATAGGTGTGAGTATTAAAACTTAGTAGGTAATCCCGAATAAATCTATTCCCAATGCACTTCATTTAAAATAAAAGAAAAATTCACTTTAAGTTTGAAATAAAATATATAAAAGTATGTTCTTCTACACATTTTACTTGAAAACAAACTACGGTCTATTTTCCTACTTCATTTCAAAACCAGGTTCATTTCCAATAGTGAGACATTAACATTTTCAAGGGGGAAAGTGATGATTTCATTTTCAAAAGGCACATGAGATTATAAAACACTTTTACTTTAAAAACATTTTTCATAAACCTTTGGAATCCAACACATCACTTTCCAAGAAAGTAACCACTCATGAGAGTACTAAAATAATCATATAACGAGGGAAATGGAAATAAGCACACAAGAGAAACCAAGTATCTCAATAATTGCTACAAGCAACTAAGTGCCAATAGACATGGATAAACCTAGGAGATCATAAATAATCCTAAACATACTAATACATGAGACCCATCCCCAGAAGCATGCCTCACACGATGAAGACCAAAGTGCCCTAAACACTCTCGACCACCCTAACTCAAGAAAAACTGAGGGGAAAATCCCATAAAAATAAACCCAATATATCCACCTGCTATGAGACACCAACTAGTGCATAATCTAGCCAGTGTAACAGTTGTTCTTAGAAAATTCTCTCACTATGATAAGTTCCCATGTCTCATGTAAAAGGGGGTGAACCAACCGATGCCAACCGATCATCCAATCAAAAATATATAGAATAATAATTCAATAATAGTTCTCACCTCGAGTCACCCCAAGGATCAATCTCATTCCATAGAACAAATAGAACTAAAAGAGTTTGTACTGAGGAACTACAATTATCATAATGAATCACAAGATTCAATAGTGAGTAAATCCCACCCATTAAACATAAAAAAGTCATGAGAATCACCCAATGGAGGTTTTCATAATAAACACTTTTAATATTTTCACCAAATTTCCAAATAGGACTTTAAGAATTTTCCACAAAACCATCACTTTAAAGAAACCAAGACCACCTTTCAAAAATGGTGTAAACATGCCATTTTCCACTTAAAAATCATTTATAAAACTCTTTTAAACTATTCACAACACACTTTCAAGCCAAGACCATTTTTATAAAAATTCCAAATGGGTTGTTATATATCATCACATGCCAAACCACATTGAAATCCAAGCACACATTTCTTTTAAAACAAAAACTACCTTTAAACACCATTAAAGGAAACCAAATAATCATTTCTCATATCAAAAATATATTCACATGGCCTAACCATGATTTTGATATCACAAAACACATGAAAAATCCAACTGGGCATTTAATTGACACTTGGTGTGGAACATTTAACAAATCAATTCTATTTAAAATTTAAAAAGGGGGGTAAATCACTACTTTGCACACAAAAAAACATCTCAATGATCACATATCACTAATTAATAATGAAATAAGGTGTGGAAGGAATGAAACTAATGAATCTTAAATTATAAAGGCAAGTGCAAAGGGAAAACTACCTCAAAACCATGGTGCATCAACAACGCACATCCAAAATCACTCAAAGAGGGTTCCAAAAGACAAGATCTATGAAGAAGAACCCTAAAAACACAAAAAACCCAACATAAATTGATGGAAACACAAATCCTAGATCCACATGACCTAGGAAGAAGAAGATCCTAAGAATAAATGAAAGAAAGAGGAAGAGAGAGAACTAAGGAGAGGGGTTTACCTTGAGAAATCTCACCCCAATTTGAAGAATCCTTAAATCTACACCAATGGAGGAGGAGTGGAGTCTTGGAGAGCAAGGAGGAAATCCCATTAAGGTTTCATGAACTAGGAGAGGGATAAAAGAGGTGTTTTGGGTTAAAAATCCTAAGGGGGGAAAGTTGGAATTTCAATAAAATTTAGATCTGGGAAACTCACATGGTTTGGCCACATGATTTACAAAACTGTGTACCAACTATGCAGTAGCCACTACCTGAAAGAAGATTGACCATGTGACCAACCCACATGGTTTCACCTACCACACATAGACCATGCGGTAGGTTCTTCCTGAAACCACCACCTGCCGCATGATTACTTGTATTCAGCCACACAGTTTACCAAACCGTGCACCAACCATGTAGTAGGTTCTATACGAAACCTACACCTACCACACAGTAACCTGGGTTTAGCCGCACAGTTTACCAAACTGTGCACCAACCATGCATAGGACACTCCCAATCCAAAAACCCCAAGTTTTCTCCAAAAAACCCTAAATTAACTAAGGATCAACCACAAGGTAGAAACTAGACAAAGAAACACTTCAAAATTCAACCCATGTCACACTCAAAACTCAAGAGAAAGACCGAGATTCCCAACAAACCGGGACATAAGATAAGAAATGAAAAACCCGGTGTGACAATTCTCCCCTACATTAATGATTTCCGCCCCTGTAAAGCCACAAAATTCTCTAATTGATCAATCAACGCCTAAGGATTCCATAACCACATGATCCAACCCCTTGAACCATGAACATCTCACCCAATTCCAAATGGAACTTATGCCTCTTTCTCGAAACAGAACAATGAATTGAGATTATTTCTCAACAAACAATGAGAAAGACTAAGACGTAGTACCCACAACCATGATGAGAACAAGACTATTGAGTATTATCCCATGAATCCCAATGCTTACCAAAACTGAAGAGTACAAAAAAATAATGAGTTCAAGGGATTCCGGAACAGACTCCCCACCATTAAAAAACAAATAGAACCCAATGGATTCTTAATAGAAAACTCAACAAGATCTGAAGTGGGTCTCTCCACCATTAAGAACTAACCAACATCAACCAAATGGGAATCCAACACGAGCCAACACTAGACCTTCCCACATAGGACAACCAAAACTCTTCCACATTAGCCTACCAAAAAAGGATAAGAAGGACACAAGAAGAGCACTTAAACCACCCACTCATGAACGAAGGGGACAAGAACTGATCCAACACTACCCTCACCCCCAACGGTCCCCTAACCACGCACCAAATTCACTCTAAGGCCTATATCTATAGATTTGACCCTTGAAGCTTTTGCTACATCATATTTAGGAATTGATAACCTCAACAAGGAACATGCATTGACCCATTAGATAAAAAGGAAAACCTGAGTTCATTAAAAAGGCTCAGAACATTCCCTTAAATTTTGAATAAAATAAGACACCACCGAAATCACCACCACAACAAAAGAACCCTTACACTAAAGGACACTTACAATAAAGAAACTTTAAATGAATCACCACCAACACATAAATTCTAAGAATTGGCCCCATTACGCCTTTTAGCAAGACCCCGAAAAAACCGTTGTAAGTGACCCAAGCATCCAAAAGCATGGTAGGGCTTTGGAGTACCAGGGTACAATGAATTATTTTGACCCAACTTGTCACACTGATAACACACCAAGATCTCTTTCCCAAAGGATTTTGATGAAAGATCCTAAGGCCTTTTGATTCCACAACCATCTCCAACAGATTTCAGCCACTTTCCTACCTCCTTATCATAATTTCCCCCACCGCTTCCTGGTATTGAAGGAGTTAGGAATACCTTATGCACTCCCTCCATCATAGCTTCAACATGAAAATATTTCTTCACCATGTCGATAAAAGAGTTTAGATTGAACTCTGATACCTTCAACTGAATATTAGGACGAAGCCCAAACTTGAAATGTCGAGCCTTCATGGGATCATTCACAATATAATCTAGAAGGTAAGGAACTAGATCAACAAAACAAAGAAAATAATCCAACACCGATCCATCACCCTACTGCAAACAACCCATTTCCATCCCCTTTCTCACCCTTTATTTCTCAGAAAAATATTGACGGATGAATGAAGCCTTGAAGAACTCCCAAGTAATATACTTACGAGGCTTGTTCCACGACACATACTTTCACCACTTCCACAAAGAACCTTTAAGCATGAAAGTTTAAAACTTAACCTTCAAAAACTTAGGTGACTCAATGAGGCTAAAGTTCCTTTCGATATTTCACATCCACTCTTCCTCTTTAAGAGTATCCATTTAACCATAAAAGAGAGGTGGATTTAGTTTCTGAAACCTAAGAATGAAATCTTTAGGTTGATCAATCGAAAATCATGCTAACGGGGAATAACCCATAGCCACGTCACAATCACCCATCAAAGCTCTATGGGAGTAACCGCTGGACAAAAGGAAATCCAAGAACTAAATCAAGGCTGACTCCTCAAAAAAAATCCTCAAGCGCAAATGCCGATAGGTGAAAATATTTGAACATAGGAAAACAAGACACTATTAACATCAAAACTTACCTTTTGAAAACATTTTTGTTTTAAAAAAAACTTGGTGGGTTGAACACACTCTATTGGTATCCCTTAGAGTCTCACCCACATGCAATTTTTCATGACACCCCGGGCACCCATCCACATTTGCATATACAACTATGCATGTGATCACCCATGAGAACACCAAAGGCTAAAAAAACATCCTCATTTTCCAAAACAAATAATTCAACCAAATTAAAAATTTCATGAAACCTTCCAAATTCTCACCAACCATTAAGTCAAAAACCATTTTTAGATTCCACGTTTTAATTCATTCCTCCATGCTGAAAAAATCCCATGAATTTCCATCCAAAAATTCAATTTGTTTCATTCCAAACATTTTTACAATAGCCCATCAAATCCCATTTCATAAAAAACCATCTGATTAAAAACCCACTCCTTTTAACTTAAAACAAATTCCAAAACAAGAATCCTCTTTCAAATAACTATTTTCCATAAACCCCAAGTTTTGATTATAAATCCCAATTTTGTTAAATCATTTCAATTTTACCCCCAGGAGGTCATTCTATAAAAATTCATTTGTCTAAAAACATTCATAGGGTTAATTCTGAAAACCCTTTTTTACCACTTTCCAAAATCCACCCATTACCACTAAAACGACATTTTCACAGTTCCAACACAAGGGTTTTTCAAAACAATTTTCAGAGTCAAGGAAGACACAAAGAGGCTCATAAGGGGAAACTAGTGTCAATGTGTGACTTGGTCATATGGTTGGCATCCATATTCCAAACACATTATCATCACAGAGAGCCTTCTAGGACCATGTCCTCAGCTCCACATGGATTGCTAGGCCCTACAATCTCACAGAGACCACTATCCCAACTCCCTTTTTGTATCCCAAACACCAAAAAATCCACAAGGATAAAAAAAACTAACAAAACCAGAGTTCCCATGGAAACCTGAGGATCAAAACGAGTGAGGGTTCATGGCGTCTTTCCCATTCCTACCTCTCGATTCCCGAAAATCCTACTCCATCTACCTGGACATCCCTAGGCAACAAAGGGATCTCCGAAAAGCAAGGTCCTCTAAGAGCCGACATGCTCTAATACCATTTTGTCACGAACCAACCCAGGTCAACCCTAAACCAGTCACCCAAGACGGTTCATGGAATGACCCAAAGGGTGTTCCCAATCCCCATGGATTGACAACTACTGTGAGGAATCAATAGAGTACACTAAGGGAACAATTTATCCAAAGAATAAATAAATCAATTTAATGATGCAAAGAAATAAAATAGCCAAATACATAAACAATACCAAACAAAACATAATTTTAATAAGGTAGAAAGTACCAAAACTATACAATAAAAGAAACCAAACAAGACTACCACACGATCTTCTCGTGACCCTACGGGTAACTCTCCAACACAAAGATCAACCATTGCCCATGGCGAGCAAACTCAATTTAAAACCTACACCAAATCTAAAACAAAAGGAAACTATAGTCATGAGTATTAAAACTCAGTAGATAAGCTTGAATAAATATATTCCTAATAAAATTCCTTTAAAATAAAAAAAACATCAACTTCAAGTTTGAAATACAATATATAAAATTATTCTCTTCTACACATTTTACTTGAAAACAAACTACGATCTATTTACCTACTTCATTTCAAAACTAGGTTCATTTCCAATAGTGATACATTAACATTTTCAAGGGGAAATTGATGCTTTCATTTTAAAAATGCACAAGAGAGTATAAAACAATTTTACTTTAAAACCATTTTTCATAACATTTGGAATCCAACACATCACTTTCCAAGAAAGGCACCACACATGAGAGAACTAAAATAATCATATAATGAGGGAAATAGAAATAAACACATAAGAGCAACCAAGTATCTCAATCATTACTGTAAGTAGCTAAGCGCCAATAGAAATGGGTGAACCTAGGAGATCATAAATAATCCATAACATACTAATACATGAGACCCATCCCCATAATCATGCCTCACACGATGAAGATCAAAGTGCCCTAAACACTCTCGACCATCCTAACTTAGGATATACCAAGGGTAAAATCCCATAAAAATAAACTCAATATATCCACCTGCTATGGGCCATCGACTAGTACATAATCTATCCAGTGTAGCAATTGTTCTTATAAAATTATCTCACTATGTTAGGTTCCCATGTATCATGTAAATGGGGGTGAACCAACCGATGCCAACCGAGCATCCAATCAAATATATATATAATAATAATTCAATAACAGGTCTCACCTCAAGTCTCCCTAAGGATCGATCTCATGCCATAATAAAAATATAACTAAAAGAGTCTATACAGAGGAACTCCAATATCATAATGGATCACAAGGATTCCACAGCAAGGTTATCCCATCCATTAAACATAAACAAGCCATAAGAATCACCCAATGGAGGTTTTCATAATAAACACTTTTACCATTTCCACTAAATTCCCAAACGGGCCTTTAAGCATTTTCCACAAAACCATCACTTTAAAGGAACTAAGTCCACCTTTCAAAAAGGGTGTAAACACACCACTTTACACTTAAAAATCATTTATAAAACTCTTTGAAACTATTCAAATAACACTTTCAATCCAAGATCATTTTTATAAAAATGCCAAATGGGCTATTATCTGTCATCACATTCCAAACCACATTGAAATAAAAGTACACATTTCTTTTAAAACCAAAAATACCTTAAAACACCCTTAAAGGAACCCAAATAATCATTTCCCATATCACAAATATATCCCCATAGCCTAACCATTATTTAGATGTCAAAAAACACATGAAAAACCAATCAGGCATTTGTCTGGACACTTAGTGTGAAACATTTAACAAATCAATTCTATTTAACATTAAACAAGGGGTAAATCTCCACTTTTCACACACAAAAAAATCTAAAGGATCAAATATAACTAATTAATAATCAAATAAGGCGTGAAATTCATGAAATCAATGAATCTTAAATTATAAAGTCAAGTGTAATGGGAAACCTACCTCAAAACCATGGAACATCAATAATGCACGCCCAAAATCACTCCATGAGGGTTCCAAAAGAAAAAATCTATGAAAAGGAACCCTAAACACACAAAACCCCCAACATAAATCAAGGGAAACATAAACCCTATATCTTAATGACCTAGGAATAAGAATATCCCAAGAATAAATGGAATAAATAGGAAGAGGGAGAAGAGAGGGGAGGGTTTACCTTGAGAAATCTAGCCCCAACTTGAAGAATCCTTAGATCTACACTAAGTTAGGAGGAGTGTAGGATTAGAGAGAGAGAGGGGTAAATCCCCTTAGGGTCGCATGAGATAGTAGAGAGAGAAAATAGGTGTTTTAGGTTAAAAATTTTGAGGGAAAGAAGTTGCAATTTCAAGAAGTTTTAGATATGGGCAACTCACACGGTTTACAAAACTGTGCGCCAAACGTGTGATTGCCACTGCCTGAGAGAAGATTGACTGCACAGAAAACCTACATGATTTCACCTACCATGCACAGACCATGCAATAGGTTCTTCTAAAAATCACCACCTTCCGCATGGTTACCTGTATTTGGCCACATAGTTTACCAAACCGTGCGTCAACCGTGAGGTAGGTTCTATCTGAAAACTAAACCTGCTGCATAGTTACCTAGGTTTGGTTGCACAGTTTATCAAACCATTCACCAACCATGCAGAATACACTTTCAAACAAAAAAACCCAAGTTTTCTCCAAAAACTCCCAAATGAACTGAGGATCAACCAGGAGGTAAAAATTGGACAAATAAACACTTCAAAATTCAACCCCCATCACACCCAAAACTCGAGATAAGGACCGATATTCCCAACGAACCAAGATATTAGATAAGAAATGAAAAACTGAGTGTGATAGAGGATGTAATCTTATAACCCATACCGAACATGTGAGCCCGAGGGGATGTGGATAGTGAGGATGGGCATAGGAATTCGATGAGCCCCTACTATGTTCTTATTTTGTTTTTATTATGTTATGTGATTTATCAGGATGCAAAGGAATCAACTGTAGTCTTAGCTTTATTATTATTGTCTTAGATGATTAGAAATCACCTGTTGAGGTGGATAAGACCATGGAATCCCTGAGATGTCTGGGATCCAATCTAATGGTATTTTTGGGGAAAATTACTATTTTTAATAGCATCCATTATGGTTGATGAAAATATGAATGCTTAGTGGTGGATCATAGGATCCAACATTAGAGAATATGATAGAGCACATGCATGAATGCCCAAGATTCTAGGGATTCCATTGATATAGCGATACCATTATGAATGCCTGGGGTGCCCGAGATTCGAATGAAGATACTATTAGACCATTGAAAATACCTGGGACTCCTGTGATTCGAATAATGGTATAAGGTTCTGGGTGGGTGTATATACCTGACCACAGATGGGACATCTTGAGTGTGACTGTTTCACCCCCTCAATTGATGCCTAGGATACCCCTAGGGCCGGGTGGATGCACCATATATAGTACAAATGAGGAGACGCATGTTGTTGGATGCCTAGGAGATTGGTCATGGGATCCAATAGGGTATTTTATTTGATTTCTTAGGTACCCCAGGAATCATTAATGCCTCTATATATAGGATTTCCTTGGACCTCCCCTCACAGGAATCAAATTTCGGCCTAACATTGAGAACACCTAGGTACTTCCATGGGGTTCAACCTGAGGGCTTGAGGATGAGGGATGTCTGGTGGCACCCCAGGGTCCACTACTCATTATTGTGGAGGTGTGACCACATGATCCCTAGGGTGTGGACATAGGTCTCACTGAGGTAATTATCATGCCCAATAACACTCTAGCACTAGCTGAAATAAGTATGATCGATTGGGGCCTGAGGTAATTATCATGCCTAATAACACTCTAGCACTAGCTGAAATAATTATGATCAATTGGGGTCACAAATATAAGGATCAACAATGATTATTGGGTTTATAATGGGTTATATGTATACAAACTCATGGGTATATGTGATACTATGGTTTGAATAGCCCCCATGATGTGCCTAGATACATTCTAAAACTGGTAGGAGTAAGTATTATTAATGGTTGTATTTATTTTGTTTAGCGGTTTATTTATTTATTTTGAGCATGTAACATGCACACATCACTAAATTGTTAGTATAGTATTGGACCACATTGGTAGTGTCCTATTGATTTATGTAATCACACCTTTCCTAGGAGGTTATGACACTTAGGCACCTGAGCAACTCTCACTTGTTTCGGGTTTAGGTCGGGCTGAGGCCTGAGATATCATGATGGAGCTAGAGGAGCTCCACTGAGATTTGGAGTTCCGGATAAGGTGAGGCTCAAATATTGTAGTAGAGCCTCTTATACTTATATTTTAGTCTTTATTTATTCTTTTATCTTCACTATGTACATGTGATTGACCTAGTGAGTGATTGATCATGTATTTCCATATGTCAACATTTTATTTGTTACAACATGTTTCTTCTTTTTTATTATCCGCACACTTTGATTGATGTTATATAAATGGATGGATTTTGATTATTTTGATTGTTATTTCACACTATGATATGGGGGTATATCCTCCCCCTAGAACCTCCTCATACCCCCACTACTAGTCGACAACCTCTGGTATTCGGGGAGGCGCGCCTGAGGTCTTGTGGAAGTCCGATCTGATTACTATTTAGAGTGCGAGTCGGGCCGGGGTGTTAAAAAATGGTATTAAAGGATTTTTTTTATTTGTATTTCTATTTAGGGATATGGTATCTAAAATATATAGGAATGTGTCTGATCTTGTGATGAATATTAGGCTGTTGTGTCATGAACACATGTTCCGATAGGAAGTCCAGGTTACTGGGGGCTTGAGATTGTTGTTCTTGATATGTGATGTTATAATTGATTGATTTAACCTCATTTGGTGCACATGATATTTGGATTTATGATCATGATTTATTATGGATTTGAATCTTGGCATGTAGGTGTTCGACTATCAGGAGCGTGAGTTGGGTTTTATGTGGTTGGGCGATACTAGAGCGTATGCCCATTTTTTCCAGATGAGATTGTGGCAGTACACGCACTGGTTACATGTAATGATGTTTAAATTGGAATTGATTATGATCATGTGCGAGTTGAGGGCTGATGGGTTTTGATTAGCATGAATCAGGAGGACCAACACACATTATTTAGTAACAAAACCTTTTAAAGTAACACTTGAGGAGTGGTGTGAGGGATTTCGTATGGTGGGGAGTGAACCATCATCCATTTGAGGGAATGACCCTCACCTCAGATGAATCTCGGTGGAACCTTTGGGTGAAATCCCATGAGAAGAGAATGAGAAGTAAATTGATGTTTCTTATTGATTCTTGGTTAAGAGAGATCTTGTATATGTCAGTCATTGGTTTTGCGATGGATTAGGAATGGGATGCAATGATTTTGAATTTTCTTCAATTGTGTGATGACGAGGATGGTTGTATAGTGCAAAGAATGATGTTAGTTGTGATTAATATTATCATAATGTTGAAGGGTCATTGGTTAATGAGACCGATGGTTAGACGATCATTTTGGGAATTGGGATGCCAATGAGAAAATGGGTCTAAGTTGATCTGGATTCTATGGAGAATGATAAAGGTGAGTTCAGATGTAATATTGGATAGAGTCTGAGGGATGGCATTGATCTTAGGTTGGTTTTGAGATTATTTAGATGTATTAGATTAGATGTGTGTCGGTGCTTGTGGTATGGCAGAGCACAATGACTAGTTTTGATCAATTAATGATCCAATTAGGGAATCACACTGGGAGTCAGATGTGGACTTTGGTTGGCGTGTTTAAATGATCAAGGGATGCCTCTGGGATTTAAGGCACCAGGATCATATGACTTAGTGATGTGTCAATGGTTGGAGTTAGGATTTTTCACGGCAGTTCAACCAAAGGGGTTCCAACCGGTGGTTTTATATGCAATTATATGTGGTGAGCTAGAAACCACATCAGGTGCATCATTTTGGATATGAAGAAAGTGTTTCAGGAGTTGTTTGAGGATTTTTGAGAAAAAATCCAGCATGTTCAGGTAGATGGTGGGGATATTTAAAAATTATTGGATTTATTAAGATCAGAAATGAGGATATGGTGCCAAATTTTGGCCGTCATTTTCATTTGAAATTAGGAGTGGTGTGTTGAGAACTGCATCAAGTGTATCTTTAGACCATTGAGAATTTGCTTCAGTTGACAGTTCCAATGGTAGGAAGGCACCCATGACAACCCATATATTTTATACACTTTAATTCATGATGTATTACATAAAGATACACATAATATAATCCCATAAGATTGTGAGGCTTGTGTCATTGG
The DNA here is from genome assembly GCA_963277665.1 of Viscum album. Lineage (NCBI taxonomy): Eukaryota > Viridiplantae > Streptophyta > Magnoliopsida > Santalales > Viscaceae > Viscum > Viscum album. The sequence continues at coordinate 990,689,874 of OY728166.1, forward strand.
TAAATTAGGTACACAACACAATAACTTGAAAAATGGGTATAATAACATTATTTAAAAATTCCAAAACATGCCACTATATTATATCGATCTTCTAATAATACATGGTATAATTTGGGGATGTACATAAGAAAAGGGTGAGCTATAAAGCCCATAAAGAGAATAATAAAATCATAGCATAAGGTAAAATAGTACATGCGAGTCAAGAAGCATAACATGGTGACATGGAAAGGTGAGAATCATAATCATGAACATTGAAGCATGGTATAAGATGATAACATCAAGGCGACATGAGGAATGTGGAAACAACATAAAGCATGACATCATAAACATAAGTCATGAATATCCACTGAGACATTATAACATAGTGTGATTAGGAAAACCTATTGTGCACTATACATGGCATCTCATGAGATAAAAACATTACCCAATGCATTGGAGGACTATATAATTCTAATCCCACCTGTCACATTCATATCATGTACATGCATTTGTGTATCACATAGATCATACACCATAATAACACCTTTCATCACTATTAATCCCATATTAAAGGAGTGTGGGTTACATACATGAAAGTCCCCAATAAATGTTGGATAGGTACATCTAAGTGAATACCCTTGAGTGAAAATGGGGATGAGTATTCACTATAGAAATGTTTGACATGAAAAATCGCAGGATAATTTCAGCAACATAATATATGTACATAAAGATTCATAAAAGAGTTTAATGAGAATAAAAGGAGATCTATCATTACTTAGAAATAATAGGTACAGTAAAAGGGATGTATAAAAACATATTCTAACATGAACAATTAGAAATTAAAAGGTATAATATAGAGAAGTGATTGAATAAAGAGGAGGAGAAGATCCCTTACCTTGAGAGGGTTCTTCTAAAAGTTTGAGAGGAGCTCCTTAAGTGCTTGAAAAAACCTTGGGAGGGATCTAGAGAGGGATAGGGAGAGTAACTTCATGATAAATGGGTTTTGAGTTAAGAGGAGTGAGAAGATGTGTGAGTATTTATAGCAAAAGATATGATAATTCTTTATTAATTTCTAAACTTAGGTTTTAGACTCTATATAATAAAATAATAAAAACCAAAAACCTTAACATGATTTTTGTCCATGTTTTTTTTCAAAGAGGGTTTTTTTCAATATTTTATAAGTATAAGAACTTAATTCATTAAAATAATACCATTAATGATGTAGAAGCAAGATTTATTCATAAATAATTGATTTCAAAACCTTAAAATATAATATATGTTTTGGAGGATTCATTAAAGGTTAATAAAATTGATAAAATAAATTAAAAAATGCATTATTTTAAAGGGAAAATATTTATTTGGTTTTGGGTGTTTTATATGGTATTTATTTCATCATTTTTAGGCTAATGTCATAATATATATAATATATTTATACCGTATTTAATTTTTACCAAAAAATTTGACTGTCTCAGAAAATTATGAAAAATTAATCATCGGATAATTTTGATGTAATGATTTCAAAAATGATATTTATTTTTCCAAAATATTTTTCTAAATATGAGAATTTACAATTTTAAATAAAAATCTTTATTTACTAGAAAATACTAGTTTTTACGACACTAAGCACTTTCTAACCTTTATGAAAATTAGATTGGACTTCATTAAATTATATTATCATTTATATTAAAATAAATATTATTTAATACGTTTTTTCATTAAATTAAAATTTATTTAAAAATTCTTGAATTTATCAAAAAGAGTGTCTTAGTTGAAACTATATATATATATTTTCCCAAAAATACAATTTTGATTTCTTCGTATCAACATCTAATTTTTATCAAACTCATTATATAATCATTTATAAAGTAATAATAAAAGGGATAAATATAACCATTATTTTATGTAAAAATAAAAAATATTAATTCATACTACTAGGTTCTAGATACATAACCCCTTATTACAGAGGTGTATTCCCTAAGGGTAAGGTGTGTGATGGTGGTACTTTCTTGGGATGGTTTGACAAACATGGTTTAGGTTGTGATCTTAATAAACTTGAACTGCTCCTATAAACAATTTTTCTCATGTTTCAATTGTTAGATATAAACTTGGGCTTGGTCAAGGGTAAAGACCAATGATTCCATCTCCCTTGGAAGCTTTGATAAATGGGATTCATAGGGTATGATCCTACTGGTCGAGGGCATCACTTCTTCTATCTATGTTAATCAATCTTTATCATAACCCTTAATATTTACTAATATTAATGGTCACTGTGCAAAAAATATATTATCAATGATTTTGATGATTAATGGTATTTTAAATCCAAAATTATATATCTATCTAAAAACCAAAGTAGTGCATGTGTTTTCTATAACTACATTACTTAATAATACATTTATTCATTCAAAAAGGGAATTTAATTCATGAAATTTTGGGTTATTAAAACACAATAGTTTGAAATTTTCCTTGTGAGATGAAACCTATGATGGGGAGCACCATAGGCTGGGTGAACAATTGGATGATGAAATGTGGGTTTCTTGGGTTGGATGGATGGTCCTGTGCAAATTTACCCAAGTTTTTAGGGTTAAGCGGTTTCTTGTAGTATAGCTTGGATTGTCAAATCCTCAGAGACCTAAGAAGAAACTTAACGACACATGCATTATAAGAGGGAGATTTGAATATTAATTGGCCAACTTGAGTTTTATTTGAGATGGTTTAAATTAAAACTAATAGACCTAAGTGAATTCAAATTGAGAGAATGAGTTGATCCTAGGTTATTGCTTGGGGTGGTTTGGATGAATTCCTTTTTAAATGATTTTAATTTCATTAACTTGAGAGGGATTCATTAAAAGAAATAAAAATAAAATCTTTACTTATTGTTTTAACACATTCACATACATATAATAATCACCTATAAACTTAGAGGATCATTTTCATGATCACTCCTAGGTAAAGGATCTTATTAGCACATGAAAAGTGTGGTGATAAAATTCAATAATAGGAAGAGAGAAAATCATTGAATGAAAAAATAAAATAAAATAAATTATTAAATATTTATAGAGTGATAAATAAAATCCAATCTAGAACCTTAATACTCTCTTAGATTATCCCATAAGAGGGTTAACCCTCTATTGATGCTATGCTCTCAATGGAAGTGGGAAGTCGACTCATAAAGGATAAATTGAAAAAGTGAAAAAATAATGAAATAACGAACACTCCATCATTGTTTGAAGGATTTATCTATTCACTAGATGAATAAATTCACACCTTAATGAAATGGTATAAACTTATTAACAAAATGAATATAAAATTAGAAGAATACAAAGTTTAAATAATAATCTAAGTTGATTCTAGAAACTTAAAATTGAAAAAATGTGATAACAACATCAAATTGGCAGTATAACATTAAAATTAAAGCATACACAAAGATACTCAACTCATTAAACAAAACAACCTTAAATAGGCATTTTATAAGACTTGGGTCTATTCCCCAATAGTATAGGTCATCCCACTTGATTATGGTAGGCCTAGGGTGATGCAAATTTTGTAGAATTTGGACTTTTCCACCCTTAACTCGAAATAGGAGACAACTTGCATCCACCAAAAAGATGTGCAAAAAAGAGATTCTAGATTCCAGAATTGGGGTCGGACATAGAATAAGAAAATGAATATTTAGATGTTCCCTAACATCCTATACAAGTTCATACCAAATGGATTTTTTTTCAAGATATGATTTAAATGGTGGGATATTTTTCTAGGCCACAAAATCTAACCCAGAATTTAATCTTTGACTTGGTCCACCTAGAACTCCCTTAAAAAATCAGAATTAGATCTGGTAATTTTTTTTAAATGTTTCTAATGATGTTATATATCTCCATATAAAATTTTAGATTAATTGGGATTAGATCTTGGCCTCTATAGTTTTTTATTGGGCTGTATTCCAATTCACTTCTCCTAGAATGTTCTTGGTTCAAGGCCCAATTTGGTCATCTTTCAATGTGTTTCTTCAAGTGATCCAGAAGAATAAAATATTCCCAATGGAATGGGAAATATTAAAATAAAATATTAAATTCAAATAAAGATCATTGGGGGATTAACAATGTGTATCAAAACATACCAAGTAATAATGCACTTTAAGCAAGAATTGAAACCATGATATCAAATGATGTTCAAATTGTAAAATGAAATAGTAATCGTGTTTAAATAATTAAGAACATGAATATTACAGTATACAAAATGATTATTATCCTATTTTAGTGGCTAATCACACCCACAACTTGAGTTTTTCTAGTCCTGAGTAAAATGTATCTCAAAAATATGAAAATTGGATTCTCTTTTCCAAGAACATTCTAACATACAATGCTTACCATTTCAACTTCACATCAAACAATCATCAAACCTATAAAAATAATTTAAAAAATTCTAGTTCTAAAAGCATATACAAAGCCCAAGACCATTCCTTTTTTCAAATTCATCGTCACATTTCATAAAGTTTCAATTAAGTATGATGATGTGATAGACATCACAATAGACACGGGAGTTCATTTTTATTCAAGGGGGAAAATATAGAAGTACTAAGTGGAATCAAATTTTAATATTAATATGAGTATTAATTTTTTTGTTTTTTTTTTGTTTTTTTCAATTTTTCCATGGTAATTGAAATTTCACTCAATCAAGTTAACCCCTGTAGTGAGACTTTTCCAATCACTCCTAAGCTCAAAGACCTTAGGGAACCGAGTGAAGCTCACATACTTTGGCATCATCTCAAGTTAACTCAATCAATAAAAAATTAAAATTACAAAAAATAGAGATAAAACTACCAACTATGGTCTATAAAACTATGGAGTCATGATCTCCAAGTGCTTAAATCCACAAATTAGGTCATTCCATTGCTCTACGCACAAATTTATTGTTGCTTTTTTGACTTTTTTTTGTTTTTTGAATAATCATGTTAAAATTAAAATGATCACTAAACTTATGCTATTTATTGAGGGACTCAATGAACTCTAAATAATACCCCACAATCCAAAGGACATGAAAAGTGATATTTTGATTAAATATGATGAAAATGTTAATGGTGAAAAATCACAACAGAAAACCACACTTTCCAAAATCTATACTCATGAAATTAAACTTACATTAAAAATTAGAATCAAGGAATGTAAAATTATTTGATATTCAGTTTTAATGTTTTCAAAATATATTATCACGTAAATGGTTAAAGAAATTTTATTTTCCACTGACACACATTATTCTTATAATTTTTTTTGACACACAGAAAAATAATTTTTTATATCACCCCCAACTTAGAATAACACTGCCCTTAGTGTTGAAAGAGAAGATAAAAGAGAGTTAAAAATTGGGAAGAAATAGGGGGAGGAGATTTGAAATGAATTCATGGAACAAAATATCTTGGTTTGAAGTTTATGACCCATCAAAAATAAATCGATCACTTTGTCTTCATGTAACAAGTGGAATCCTTGGGGATGATTGAAGGTTAGGTTTAAACTCTAGAAGTCATTTATTTCATTTGAAAATACAAAACTACTTAAACTATTAAATCTCACCCATAAGAAACATTAGATCACATTATAAACTCTAAGGGGGTTCCTTAAAAAAAACAAAAAACACAAAAAAAATAAAAAATAAAATAAAATCAATGCAGAAGCCGAGTTGCCTCTTAGAAAGTGCTTTTTTTTAAAGTCATTAGCTAAACTTGGACCCCCCAACTTACCCAATACCAACTTTCAATATTTTAAAGATCAAATTTTCACCACTTCTACTAGGTTGATATTGATTATTTGTTTATAATTTTTTTCATGCACAGACCTATGTTATAAAATGAGTGGGAAAATAAAAGGAATATTAGAAATGGTGGATCTGGTTACTTTTATAGTCTTGAATAAGACATTAAGGATCATTAATATTTTCTTTTTACAAAGAGAAGAAACAATGAAAAAAAGAAGCTTTTGGATATCCCTAATAAATAAAAAATTGTGGGAGGATTTAAATGACATATGTTTAAGTTTAGGTAGGATAACACTTTTAGACATAGGTTGGGACTTTGAATCAAAACCAGTTTCATTTACAAAATTTCTCAATAGAATTGGTTCATTTTGAATTGAAGATTAAACAAAAAAATTAGACATATCAGTTTTAGGTATGGATATGGACTCAAAGTTTTTTATTTCTCCCAATGGTTTAGTGATTGCTATTTTTGAAAAATCATCAATAGATAAATACTCAAGAACCTCAATCCACAATGTTAAGTTTACCTATTTTGAATATAGAAAATCAGTTTTCTCTTGATTTAAACACCCATAATTGATTATTTTATGTTCTTCAGGTCTCCTAGATTCAAAGGATTATTCTTAAGAAATTTCATGAGAAGTTTGTGTGTAACAAGATTATTCTATCAATGATGAGGAAGGGACAACCTGATTATGAATGGGTTCCATAACCATTTCAATTCTTTATAGTTATACTCTCAAGGATGAAACATCAGAACTAATTCTCTCCATTTGTTGACAAAATTTCTTAAGTAATGGTTGTGGGTTATTATGGACAAGGGGTTGATCCAAATAGTCTATTCTAGGAAGATAATTATATTGTTGTAATTGCACAGGAGGATGTTCAAATTGGATTTTTTGGGATTGAAACTCATTGTTGGTTGAAATGTTTTGTAGATAATAGGAGTTCAAACATTGTGGTTGATTCTATTGTTTATTATCCCACAAATAGAAACTAGGATGGTCATTTTACATCACACTTGGTGCAGGGTAGTCAAAATAGGGAGAATTTTTCCATGTTTGATTTTTTCAAAATAGCCTTCCATAAAAGTAAAATTGAGGCTGAGAATAGAGAAGTGGGGTAAGAATAAGATGCGAGTGTCTAAGATAAATAACTTAGGTCCCTGGTGATGGTGCCAAAATTTTATCTCTCCCAAATTTACCCAAGTTTTTAGGGTTAAGCAGTCGCTTGTAGTGTAACTTGGGTTGTCGAATCTCTAGAGACCTAAGAAGAAACCTAAATACACATACATTCTAAGAGGTAGATTTGGCTATGAAGTGTCCAACTTGAGTTTGATTTGATATGGTTTAAATTAACACTAATAGACCTAAGTGAATTCAAATTGAGAGAATGAGTTGATCCTAGGTTATCACTTGGGGTGGTTTGGATGAATTCCTTTTTAAATGATTTCAATTTCATTAACTCGAGAGGGATTAATTCGGTGAAATCATAATAAAATATTCACTTACTATTTTAAAACCTTTACATACAAATTCTATTCACCTATAAAATTGGAGGATAATTTTCATGATCACTCCTAGGTAAAGAATCTTATTAGCACATGAAAAGTGTGGCGATAAAATTCAATAAGGAAGAGGAAGAGATAAAACCATTGAATGAAAAAATCAAATAAAAGAAATTATAAAACATTTATTGAGTGATAAATAACATAAAATACATCCCATTGTTACACTCTTAGATCAACCCACAATAGGGTTAGCCCTATATTAATGTTATGCTCTCAATTGAGGGTATACTCATGAAGGTGAAATTGAAGAAGTGAAAAATAATGAAATAATGAACCCTCCACCATTTTTTAAGGATTTCTCTCTTCGCTATTTGAATAAATTCACACCTTAATGAAAAAAATATAAAATTATTAACAAAAATAGTAGAAAATAAGAATAATAATAAATTTAATTAAGAATATAAGGTAATTTGAGAAACTTACAATTGAAGAAATTTGATTACAACATCAAATTGGCAGCATAAAATTAAAATGAAAACATACACAAAGATACTAAAATAATCCAAAACCACTACCTTAAATAGTAATTTTGGAAGCCTTGGGTTGATACCCCAATATTATAAGTCATCCCACTTGAGTATGGTAGTCCTAGGGTGGTGGAAAGTTTGTGGAATTTGGACTTTTCCACCCTTAACACAAAATAGGATCCAACTTAAATCCACCAAACCAATGTGCCCAAACGAGATTATATATAGCTGAATTAGGGTGGTACATAGAAGAAGAAAATGAATATTAGGATTTTAACTCATATTCTATACAATTTTAGCCCAAATTAATGTTTTTTATAGATATGGTTTAAATGGTGGGCTATTTTTATGGGCTATAGAATATGTACCATAATTTCATCTTTGACTTGGGATACCTAAAAATCACTTGAAAACTTAGAATTAGATCTGGTAACTAGTGGATGAAACGTTCCTCATGATTTTATCTATATCCAAATCAAATTTTAGCTTAATTGGTCTTGGATATTGGCTAACACAGTCTTTTTATTGGGATGTTGTCCAGTTTACTTCACCCAAAATATTCTTGGTTCAATGCCCACTTTGGTTATCTTCCAATGTGCTTCTTCAAGTTCCTCAGAAGAATAAAATATTCCCAATGGAATGTGAAATCTGAAAAAAATATTAAAATTTAAATCAAGAGTAGCAGGGGATTAAAAATATGTCTCAAAACATACCAAGTAATAATTCACTTTAAGAAAGAATTATAATCATGATGTAAAATGATGTTCAAATTGTAAAATGAACTAAAAATGATGTTTATGAATAATGAATCACATGAATAATATAATATAATCAATAAGTATTAGCCTATTTCAGTGGATAATTAATGGATGTTTTGTTGCATTGTTATGATGTTTCAATAATGAGTTTAAGTGACAGATCATGGTTTAGTGGGCTGAGTGTCATATGTCAGAATTTAATTTGGGGAGTACTTTAGGAATCCTGGAATAGAACATGACCATTTAAATAGGGATTAGTGACCAAGATAGGTCAAGATGGATAATTTTATGACAAATAGGACTTCTTGAGGATGATAAGTGTTTTATTAAGGATTTTATAATGCCCTATGTTCATATATGCATAAAAATCCAAAGGGTTTTTGAATTTTTTCGTTTGGTGGATGGATCATTTTGAGAACCAGGATTTTGAATCAAATTCAAAGAGTTTTATTGTCTTAAAATATGTGTTTTTTATAGGTAATGAGGCTTAAGTGATGTCTCAGGGGTTTGAGAGATCCCTGAGAGTGGCTATGGTGGTAGCCACCAGCTGGCTAGTGGCCTTGTACTAGCTCACCGATGGGATATCTAGGGCCACCTACATGCTATAGGTGGCTATCAGTCAACCAGTGGGAATGTACCAACTAGTCATTGGATTTTAATATAGATTAAATTACATTTTTACTCCTTTAAATTTTAGAGGGGTAAAACCTCATCTTCCTCTCTCATTTTGTGCATGAGTTGGAGCTCTCCCCTCTCCTTTATACTTAGCCCCCACCTTGATTTGAGGTTTCGTTTCTTAGAAATTTACATAGAGGATAAAGTTATAGGTTTCCCTCCCTTCACCAGACCTTCTTACCTTTTTTTTTCATACTGATTTGGCATTGTTCTGGTTTAGGGTTTATATGGAGTTTTAACTAGAGCATGGTGAAATTGACCGAATTTGATAGGGCTTTTATGTTGCTTATATAGAGGGTGTCCCAAGATGACGTCTGTCTATTGTTGTTTTCTGTTTCATCAAAGGTATTTCATGTCATGGATTTTTCTTTGGGGTTTATTTAAAAGTAAATTTATTTAATGGTGTAATTGGTAGTGTAGGTTCTGGCATTATCCCGGTTTAGGTTTGGGGGTGTGTCGGGGATGGTCAACACACCATTTCTCAAAGATCTGGTGATTGTTGGATGTCTTGTGAGTTTTCAGTGTTAATTCCATCTTTAAAAATGGTATAATTAATTATTATCTGTTATAATGAATTAATTATTGTTTATGTTGGGTGTGAGTGAGAACCTCATAGATTTTGGTGATGACTAGTTGTCTATGGATGGTATTGGTTGGGCCTTGACGGGCTTGGGTAGCAGCTGTCAAGATGAATATTAAATTGGGAAGCTTCATAAATGAGGTAGGTGGTCCCCGATACTAGACCTATGGATTTTATAATTTTTTATGATGCATGGGATGTGTGGTCACACCACTAAGGTAATTGACCTATTTAATTTAAAAAATTTAATAATAAATTAGTTGTTAAATTAATTAGTTATGTTTTGAATACAACAAAGTTCCAAGGCCAATTTGGGCCCTATGCAGTACCCATATGCCTTGAATATCAATGGTTAAGACCACATATATTAACTACCCTAGAACCTTGAGACCCCTTGAGAGGGGTAAAATTAAATAAATTGAAGTGAAATTTAGTTTATAGGCCCTAGTGTAGGTTCCCTTGGACCTTACTTATGGAGGAAGGTGATGATTTGGTACTAGTTAACCCTAGTGGGTCATAGAATAACCATGGGTCGGGTGAGTGAATGAACTTGATTATCCATGGAGTTTGAGATGATCTTTATTTCAACTCTTCATCAGGTTTTCTATGAGGTATACCCCGGTTGGTCTATGAGGTTGTGCCTTAATAATAACCTTGGCGAGGGAAGTGCTACATTGAGTAATGGGTGTTGACTTGAGAGTTTTAATTAATTTAAAAGGACCCCAAGTAGGGTGTTTGACATTGTGTAGCCTTTGTGACCCCAGTGAGTGCCTTAGTGACTGAATTACTCTTAGAAGGTGTGTTGGGATTGGGTAGAGAGGGTAGCAGGCATCTTCAAATAACTTGTACTTAAAATGTGAGACCAAAGGGTTGTGGTAAGTGAGGATGGGTTTGGGAATTCAACTAACCATAATTATGTTCTTATTTTTTTATTATGTAATGTGATTTCTTAGGATTTCTAGAAATCTTCCATAGGGCCTATCTATATTATGATTTCCCATGACACCCAAAAATCACCTGTTTAGGTGGATGATACCCTAGGATGCCCAATATATCTAGGATACGATCTCATGATATTTTGGGGGTGGATGCTTAGTTTGACTAGAATCTACTATGGTTGATACAATGGTGAATTCCCAACGATGGTTACTAAGATCCAACATCAGAGAATATGATAATGTGAATTTAGAAATACCCAAGATGCTGGGGATTACTTTGATACAGTGAGACCATTGTAAATGCCTACGGTACTTGAGATTCAAATAACAATTTCATTAGACCATTAAAAATTCTTGGGAACCCTAAGATTTGAATGGACATATAAGGTGACGAGTGGGAATATATCCCTGATCATGGATTTTTGTATATCTTGAGGGTGACTATTGGATCCCCTCAATTGATACTTAAGATACCCCCTAGGATCAGGTGGATGCACCAGATAAGGTACGGTGAGGGAGCCACATGTTATTGGATTCCCAAGAGATTAATTTTGGGATCCATGAGGGTATTCTATTTGATTACCTGGTTCAAAAAAGAATCAATAATGCATGGAATTATATGATTTCCTAGGACCTCCCCCTCATTGGAATCAAATGTCGGTCTGACATTGAGAATGCTCAATTACTACCATGGGGTCAGCCTGAGGGCTTGAGGATGAGGGATGCTTGGAGACGCCTTATGGTATATTACTCATCATGGAGGAGGTGTGAGAATAGGATCCCCAGGGTGTGGATAGAGGTCTCCCCGAGGTGATTCTCATGCTCAGAGACATTTTAGCACTAGAAAAAGAATGTATGACCAACCAGGGTCATGAAACTGATGATTAAAGATGATCATTGGGCTTGGATAAAGTTATATGTATACTCCCTTGGGGGGTAGATGTGATACTGTGGTTGAAAAAGTCCCTATGACATGCTTATAGACTTTCTAGCACTGATTGAAGCAGATTTGTGGATGGTTGTATTTATTTTTTTGAGAAGTTTATTTATTTATTATTAGCATATCACATGCACATATCATAGAATTTATAGTATAGTATAAGATCATGTTGGTGGTTCCCTATTGATTTATTTACTCACACTGTTTTCAAGAAGCCATGCTACTTGGGTCCCTAAGCATATCTCACTTGTTGTAGGTTCAGGTTAGGCTAAGGTCCAAGATAACATGATCAAGTTGGAGAAGCTCGAATGGGATCTGTATTTCATGATGAATTTAAGCTTGGGGACTGTAGTCGATATTTATATAATTTTATTTTGGTCAGTATTTATTCTTTTATCTTCACTCCATACATGTAATCGACCTAGGGGGAGATCGGTCTTGTATACCCATATGTTATCATTTTATTTGTTATCACATGTTTTTATATTTTATTATTTACGTACTATAATGGATGTTATATTGATAGATAATTTTTGGTCATTACGATTAGTATCGTTCACTCTGATACAAGGGGTATAACCTCCCCTTGGTACCTCTTTAGGCCCTCTGTGATGACCCGCATTGTCACGGGTTGTGAAAATCAGGGTAAATTTTGATTTTTTCCTGGAAGTGTTTTAGGGAATAAATGGTAAATTATTATGTAAGATCATCTTGGATAATTTTTATAAGCACTCTATTAGTCCTAAAACAGGGTGTTTACCCTAGGGTAATAGTTTGGTGGAAATTCGAGTCATTTAAATTTTCACAGAATATTTAATGTTTAATTAATTAAATATTAATTTATTTGTGCATGTTTATTTGGTAATGTATTTTAAATGGATAATTGGATTGATATTTAATATTTTTTGTTGCGTTATTAATGGTAGGTTTTTCCTAGGTGAGACATAAACTTGTGTCGGGCATTGGGGTCATGCTCTTTTTCTTTTATTTTTCTTTTTTTTAATTTTTCTTCGTTTTTTCATTTTCCATATCTTTTCTTCCATTTTCCATTTACCTTATCATTAATTCCCTTGTGGGATTCCCTCATTCAAATGAGAGAGGATATGGAGAGGTATAGTAGAGGGAGAGGGATAAGGCACCACCGAGGGTTCATCCGAGGCCCAAATCAGAGTGCCACGACCACAGGTGGTATATTTGGCATGAAGCAATGATTTTCACCCAGAGGTAAAAATGTTTTATTTTTTAGACACAAATACACATAGTGTAGTTGTTTTTAAGTTTTAATCCCATTTATGGGTTTTTGGGACCCCTTAGGGGTCGATCTGTGGTTATTTTAGAGAAATCAGGGGTTTTGGGATGATTTAGGTGATTTCTGTTAAAAAAAACCCATGTACATAGTATGTGGTTCAGAGAACACATGCTATGTATTATTCATATTATGGGAAGATAAGTTTTTAGAATTACACCTCATTTAATTTAAGTACACACTGTGTAATAGTACTTGGGAATCTACCTAGCCATGTGGCTGAGTGCACGGGCAAACAAAGTTTTGGGAAGTACACGCCATGTACTCTGGGTACACGTCGTGTAGTGGGACACGACTATGTGGCGGTGTACTTGGGTAAAAACCCTATTTTAGGGGTGCATAGCTGTGTAGTAGTACATGAAAAAATCCCATTAATTCCTTTTCCATATAGTAGTACACAACAAAACCCCATGTATTCTCTCTCCATGTAAAATTATATGGCCAGGTGCATCTTTGAGAGTACACATCATGTACTTAGAAGCGCACATCCTGTACTTATAAGTACACATAGTGTACTTTTTCTAGAAAGGGGTTTTAGATGTTTTTGTGCGTTAGAGTAAGAATTGGACTTGTAAGTAGTCCATTATGATAAATTTTCCACATATATTATCCTTTCAGTGTTTAGAGACTGATTGGATGGTGTTTTGGACCGATAGAGTTTAACAAGATGATTTCTTTGAGGTTTGGTTCCAAAATACTCCTAGGTTTGGTTTGTGAGCTGTGAGGCCTAAGTTAGGGTTGTGAGCTCAGTGATCGGTTGGGATCGAGTGTTCTACGAAAATTTTTTTGAGGTTATTTTGGAATGATTCCAGAAGATAGAATTGTGTGGTATCTCTAAGGAGATCTTGATTTTTTCTTATGTGTTAGGACTAATTACTCTAGGTTATATTAGTTGAGGTTTATCTCTTGTTATTGATGATCAGAGATATTGGAGCCTTTGGGATGGGTTGACGTTGTGGGGTGGAAGTTACGACTAGGTGATGTTGAGATATTGAGATGAGTCCAAGGGACTCTTGAGGGTTCCTTGGTAGGCTAGTTTCTGATCAAGTGATCAATAGTTTCTGTAGTCAACAGTTGAAGATACTCATATGGAATGGTGTTATTTGGATGACCTTGAGGGTGAGTTGGTACCCATTGATGGGTTGTTTTCCAAGAAGGCTGACTGAGGTTTTAATGCATGGTAATTTCCCCGAGGTCTAGTTGTGATGAGGATCCCTTATAGGGTACTTCTTTTGATGTGGTAATGAGGATTTCTATAAATTTCCCTATTGGAAGGCTTGGATTTTGGATGCCAATTTGGGTGCATTGTTGATCGAGGGTTAGTTGGAGGCCATCGAGGGCCATTTGGGAAGTTTCTTCAATGGGAATGTCTCATGATTTTGGATGAGATATAGGAACCACTCACATGAATTCATGCTCATTATGTGGCCTTTTGACCATTTTTAGATCTTTTGGTAGGTGTGGAATAAGAGTTTGGGTGCATCAGGGGAGTCCCTAGCAAGACGTCACTTTATGCTGTGACCCTAGGGACTATGAGAGCCCCGAGTTTTGGTTTAGACCAAAGTGGGCCATTGAGATCCCATGGGGGTTGTTGGTTGGATGTTGAGATCCAGGGTGATAAGAGAGGCTCTATGCTTTGTTGGTTGAGATTTGATTGACACTACTAGTTCAACTATTTAGACAGTGGGTTCGAGGATGGATTTTCCCATGTTTGGTTGGCCTTTGGACATGGTGTTTGTGGTAGTTTCTGCTTATAAATTTTATTTGGGGATGAGACCCTTGGAATATCTTGGATTGTGAGTTATCCTTGAGTTTTGATTTGGTTCTCTCCTCCATTGGTTGGCTATGTTTAGATGGGATTAGGGAGTTAATGGATGATCTAGATGAGTGCACCCCCTCTAGTTGAGTGTGTACCCTAGCTAGAGGTTATGTCTGTCATGGATGTTGTTGCACTCTCAACCTTGTGTATAGATCCCTTATGTAGTGAATCCATTGGGTCTATGTGGATGGATCCCATAGGTTAGTGTATCTGATTGATCTATGGTGGATCTTGAGTCATTTGGAAAGACTTTTGGGACATGAAAGGTCTCTAACACATGGAGGGGAGATTATATCACTAGTTTGGATCATTCCACCATATTCCTAGAGCTCGATAGATGCGTGTTGTGGTTGTGTATGCTTATAGTTATTCCCTAGGGTTTGAAATTCATGCCTGATGCATATAGACGTCTTAGAGATCCTGTTTAAATTTGGTAGACACACCTATTTTCATGTGTATGGGTGAGGCACATGCTATAAATCCTATGGAAGGGGACATAGTGGGGGTAGATTTACCTTAGATGTTAGGCTTGGACCCACTATTGGTTGCTTCCTTATTTTTGTTATGCCCACTATTTTATACTATCGTTTTTATATGCCAGCTATTGTTAGTTTTCAGCTAGGCTGGGCATATCATGTGTGCATGCACTTGTTATGATAATATATTATAGGTTCAGCGTTGGGGGTGACCAATTGAGATTTATTACTCACCTCCATACATGATCCTAGGTGTGTGTGTAGGCTTGATGTCTGCTTATAGGTTGGAGTATAAGTTGTACAGTGGATAGGGATGAGGTTTAGTGTTGATTGATCATGCAGAGCCACTCATGTAGATTCTTAGGATCATTTTGGTGTAGTTCGAGCATCCTTGAGATTGAATATGTGGTTCAGATAGATGTTTGTGGTAGTGACTGATGTATTTTATATTTGTTTTTTTACTTTGAATATGTGGTTGGACCAATGGGCAACCAACTATTGTATATTTTTCATGCTTGTGAGTAAGTATGAATGTATTTTTCATTTCATTTATTATAGCATGCTTCTGTTTTTGTCATTTATTATGTGTACTATGATGCTCATCAATGTGTATGAGTTTGGTTATTTTTCATTTCTATTACACTCCAACCAAAGGTTATAGTCTCCACATTGCACCTTTTAGTCTCTCATCGCTGTTCGGTAGCCTCTGACATTCAAGGAGGCATGCTTGAGGCCTTGTGGTGAGCTAGATTGGGTGACGTGTTAGGTCAACCCAGGATGGTTTGTTACAAAATGGTATTTGAGCGTTTGGTTTTATGATTTGAGGAGTTGGTATACAAGAGGTCTAAGAAGGTGAAAAAACTTGTGATGGATACCAGAATGGTGTATCATGAACACATTTTCTAATAGGAAGTCTAAGTTACTAGAGCATGAGATTACTGTTCATAGATTCCATTTTTATGGTTGTGTGATTTAACCTAGTGTGGTGAACTTGTGCTTGTGGATTTATAGTTTATTATAGTTTTTGAATCTTTGAACATGGGAAAGAGGATAATGTTCATGCATCATTCTAGGCATATAAGATTCACATTACATATTCCTATCTATGATGTTTTATTGATGATGGAGGTTCAATTGTTTAAAGTGTTAGCAACTACTCATACATCGTTTTCTCATAGAAGTGATTAGTGGAATTCTACTCAACTAAACTACATGTATATATTTACTTCTGATGACAGGTCATGTGGATCATGTTAGGAGAGGTTTTTCAGTGTTGGATATGCATTCCCTTCATCAAGGGATGCATGGAAACCCTAGTGTGTTGGTAGTGGGATCTAAGTGACCTATTGGTGACTCGATGAGGGAAATGATTACTATGAGATATTTGGATTGAGATCAAGTTTACCAGAGGTGGTGGTTCCCTAAATTACTATGTTTATATTTATTGGGATGGAGATGTTATTGTCACGTGTTGTCTATCAATTCTTACTGTTGGGCCCATGTGCCTGCTATCATCGATGGCTTGGGCGGGCATGACAGTTATTCCTTGGTGGGACCATTGAGGTCTTCCATCACCAGGATGTGGTTAGGAATGATAATTCCTGTTGTTTGAGAATCAGGGCATTGGGATTGTTCCTTGTCCCATGGATTGCTTGAGAGGACAAGTTTAGTTGGGCCCATGGCCCTACTCATCCTAGTTACACTTTGGGTAGCATAGTGGAATTGCGGTTAGATGCTTATGGTTTTGGATTGACACCTGATTATAGGGTGATCATGTGGTTGATCATGGAATGATAGAGATACATCGATGTTGAATAGAAGTGTCAAGGGTGATCCAGTCTGTTGGAACTGAATTTCATGAGGATTATGGTCAATGGTTTTAGGCTCTTTATCCTAGTTTCATTAGTACTTTCCTCATGTGAGCATGAGTACTGTTGTGATTTTGAGAGTGGTTTAAGGAAATCCTTATATTGGGGATTTCACCATAGTCTTATGGAGGTCATGAATATCATTTTAAGTGTTTTTTTGAGTGTGGAGGTTGTGAGTTTTTGTGTTGGCACCCATGTGTGAGCGGTTTGGCCACATCTATCCATTTCATTCGATGATGGACATAGTGTGGGATATGTGGTTTGCATTTTTGGAAGTGGGGTGATGATAAGGATACTCCTGTGGTGAGGAGCATAAGTCATCGTTGAATGTATCTCATGTTGGGAGATAGATTTGGGGATGTTGTAAGACCGGTCATTGGATAGTCGAGATAACATTGGATACGTCAGTTCTTTGGGGAGATCATGACTGATAGTTTTCCACCGAGGCTTCTGGGGGATGAGAAGCATTTGTGGTGGGGAGTTTGTGATGTCCTGTATCGTCAAGTGTTGTGAAAATTTGGTGAAATTTTACTTTTTTTTCCTAGAAGTGTTTCAAGAGAAAAATTGTAAATTATCCTATAATATGATCAAGAATAATTTTTCTGACCACCCTATTGGTCCCAGAATAGGGTGTTTACCCTAGGATAGGAGTTTGGTAGAAATATGAGCTATTAGAATTTTCATGGAATATTTAATATTTAATTAATTAAATATTAATTTATTGACATGTGTTTGTTTGGTAAAATATTTTAAATAGAGTGTCATATTGAGATTCTGTCTCTTTAGTTATGTTCAAAATGGGGTTTTTTCCTAGGTGAGATATAACCTTGTGTTGGACGTTGAGGCTGGACGTGATCCCCTTCTCTTTTTTTTGTCTCTTTTTCTTCATTTTTCTTTTTTCCTTATCTTTTATTCCCTTTCCCCTTTTTCTTCCCATGCACTCCCCCATGGGATTCCCTTCACATGATTGAGAGAGGATAGGGAGTAGGGGAAGAGAGGGAGAGGGAGGAGGCACTGCCGAGGGTTTGTCTGAGGCTCGAATCCGAGTGTAGTGACCACATGTGGAAGATTAAGCATGAAGCATCGATAGTTTATTCTCGGAGGTAGGCCCATTTTACATTTTATGCTTAAAATCCCCATAGTGCATATTTTTTTAAGTTTTAATCCCATTTTTTGGTTGCTGAGGACCCCTTGGGGGTTGATCTGTTGTTTTTTGGGAGAAATCAGGGGTTTCAGGGCAATTTATGAGCTTTTCATTCGAGAAAACCCATGTAAACAACGTGTGGTTCAGAGAACACGTTCCATGCATTCTTCCTATTCAAGAAAGATGAGTTTTTAAAAATACACACCATATATAAATGCTGTACAGTAGTACTTGGGCTTGTACCTGGCCATGTGGTCGAGTGCATGGGAAAACAGAGTTTTGGGAAGTACACGTCAAGTACTCTGGTTACATGCCATGTAGTGGGACACGGTCATGTTCCCATGAACTTGGAAAGACACCTTGTGTGAGGGGAACATGTCCTTGTATTAGTACATGGGAAGACCCCATGTACGCTTTGGATGTGTAGTAGTACACATCTAGACCCTATGTCTGCTCTGACCATGTATAAGTACATGAACAGGTGCATCTTTCAGAGTACACACCATGTACTTATAAGTAAATGTCATGTACTTTTTCCATCAATGGGGTTTTGGGTGTTTTTATGCCCCAAAGTCAAAATTCAACTTATGAGTAGTCCATTCTGAGTGTTTTTCTACATAGATTGCAATGTTGGAATCCTTTTGGCATTTATAGCCTATCTAGATGGTGTTTTAGACTGAGATATTTTAGTAGGAGTTTTTCTTTGAGGTTTGGTTCCAGAATCCTCCTGGGGGTTGGGTTGTGAGCTACGAGGCCCGGGTGAGGTTTGTGAGCTCAATGATTGGCTCGACTCGAGTGTGCCATAATGACCTATTTGAGGTTATTTTGGATAGATTATAGAATAAGGAATAATTTTGTATATCTAAGGATATCTTGGTTTTCCTCTATGTTTAAGGACTGGTTCCTTGAAGTTGGGTCAATTGAGGTTTAACTCTTATGCTTGAAGATCAAAGTTGTTGGAGCCTTTGGTATGGGATGACATCATGGGATAGAGGTTATGACCAAGTGATGTTGAACTGTTGAGACGATTATGAAGGGATCTTAAGGATTCCCTATTGGGATGGTTTCTAATTAAGTGATCAGTGATTTCTATAGTTGGCAGTTGAGGATGCTCGCGTGGAATAATGTTGTTTGGATTCCCTTGAGGGAAAGTTGGTACCTGTGGATTGATTGTGTTCTAGGAAGGCCGACTGATGTTTTCTTGCACAAGAATTACCCTGAGGTCTGGTTGTTCCAAGGAGACATTGTAGGGTCCTATTTTTGAGGTGCTCACAAGGACCATTGTGAATACCCCTGTTGATGGGTTTGGATTTTGGATGCCCCTTTGGGTGCATTGTTGATCAAGGATCAGTTGGAGGCCACTAATATCCATTTGGTATATTTCTTCACTAGGTGTGTCCTAGGATTTTGGATGAGATAAAGGAACCCCTCATAGGGTGTCCTACTTATGCTATGGTCTTTTGTCCATTTTTGGATCTTTTGGTAGGCATGGCCCAAGATCTTGGGTGTAGTAGGAGATTCCTTAGTAGGATTTCACTTTATACTGTGACCTCGAGGACTGTGGGATCCTTGAGTTTTGCTTTGAACTTGAGGTGGGTCGTTAAGATCCCATGGTGGGTATTGGTTGGATGCTGAGATCTAGGGTGCTAAGAGAGGCCATGTGCTTTGTTGGATGAGATTTGATCGATGCTGTTAGTTTAGCTATTTGGATGGTGGGTTTGAGGTTGGCTTGTCCTTTGGCTGTAGCATTTGAGGTAGTTTATTGTCCAGAATTTGGTTTAGGGAGGAGACCCTTGGAATATCTTAGACTGGGCATTGGCCCTAAGTTTTTGTTTGGTTCTCTCCTCCATTGGATAGTTATGGTTAGACAGTCTTAGGGAGCTAATGGACGTTTTGGATGAGTCCACCCCATTTAGTTGAGTGTGCGCCTTGGCTAGAGGTCATGTTTATTGTGGATGCTGTTGTACACCCAACCTTGTGTATGGATCCCTTGTATATTGCATCAGTTGGGTCCATGTGTATGGAGCCCATAGTATGGCGTATCTGACGGGTCCATGGTTGAGCTAGAGTCATTCTGTAAGACTTTCGACACATAAAAGATCTCTGGCATGTGGAGGGGAGATTTTATCATCAATTTGGATCATTCCATCAGAGTCTTAGATCTCGTTAGATGTATGTTGTGGTTGTGGATGCCTATGGTTACACCTTGAGGTCTGACATTCATGCTAGTTGTATATAGACGTCTTGGAGATCCAGTGTAGATCTAGATAACACATCAGCTTTCATGTGAATGGGTGAGCCATGTGCTATAAATCCTCTAGCAAGGTCTAGAGAAAGGGTGGATTTACCTTGGGTGTTAGGATAGAACCCATAGTTGGATGATTTCATGTTTTTGTTTTTCCCCCTTATTTTATGTAGGTATTTTTATATTCCATCCATTGTTAGTTTTTATCTAGGATGAGAATATCACATGTGCATATACTTGTTATGACAACATATTATAGGTTCAATATTAGGGTTGGCCTATTTAGATTTATTTCTCACCCCCTGTAAGTTCACCTTGGTGTTCTTATAGATCCAATGTCTTCTTTTAGGCTGGAGCACAAGTTTCATAGTAGATTGGGTTGAATCCCAGTGTTTCTTGATCGAGTAAAGATTCTCATGTGGAGTCTTAGGATTAGGTTTGTGCATATTGATCATTGTGGATGATGGGTATGTGGTTCATCTTGGTGTTGGTGGTAGAGCCTGAATTTTTTTTTATTTTAGTTTGTTTACTTTGTATATGTGGTAGACATAGTGGTAAACTGATTGTTGTATGTTTTTCATGCTTGTGAGTCAGTATGATTGTATGCTACATTTCATTTATTATAACATGTTTCTATTTTAATAATTTATTATAGATACTCATATGTTCATCCATGTGTTTGAGTTTTGTTATCTTTCACTGTTATTTCAATCCTATCAGAGGGTATAGTCTCCCCACTGTAACTTTTAGACCATCAACACTGGTCGACAATCTCTAACATTCAGGGAGGCAATCTCGAGTTCTTATAGTGATCCAAATTGGGTGATGTTTCAGGTTGACCCGGGATGGTTCATTATACCCTCGCTGCAAGTCGAAATCCTTTGGAGTTCGAGGAGGCACACCTGAGGACTTGTGGAAGTCCAGTCTAGCTACAATTCACAGTGAGCTAGGCTGGGGTGTTATAAAAATCAAGTATCGACTGAATATAATTAAAGAACATTTTTTGGAATGCTATGATTTATTTAAGTATACTAATGGGTTTTCATGGAGTTCAATCTCACAAATGCTCACTACCAAACTTGAATTATGTAATTCATTGATTTAGGTATGTAATTGGATTTAATATATATTTATATTTTTTTATGAAAATAAAAACTATGCATAATTTTGACATTTTTTTAATTATGTGTGTATGTTTATATTCCCATAAAAAGGTGAAGCCTTATAATGAGAAATGGAGGCTTACTTCTATTGGTAATTATGAGAAACTTGCTTTTTTTTTGGGAAAAGATAGAGCAATGGGTTTGGGTGCTCAAACTTCTAAAGAGAAAGTGTGAGAGTGAAACGACTCATATAATAACGAAAATAGAGATACTATTGAATATATTGATTAAATGATGTTTCAAAATGAAAAAAACATGAAACAAATTCAACATTCTAGATGTAGATTCAGATGATATTTCTCCTTCATGACAAAATATTACAAATAAAAAGAAGTGGGAGAGATCAAATGATAATTCCAAAGATATTAAAATACTAAAGATGGCTTTTCATGATGTTGCATCTGATATGGGGGAGGGAAGTGCATATCTAGATAGATATAAAGGATGGTTACTAGGTGGAGAGGTGCATATAACACTACAAGAAATAGGAATTGTGTCATAATTTATTACCAAGACATATTTGTTTCTTACCAAGAAGTCAGAGACAACAATTCAATTCTTAAATTTCCCAATAGAGTTTAGGAAGGTGACTTTAGATGCTATGATACATGATCCCAAAAATAATTGGCAATTGTTAGTTTCAAGCAATGTCATTTTATATTTATATTGATGATTATGTATAAATATAATATATATATATATAATTTAAAATAAATAAATATATGGATTATGTAAATGATTTTAATGAATATATGAAATAACATTTGTTTAATTTTGTTTATTTTTTTTAATTTGTATTAATATATTTTTCATAGTTTAATGTTTATCTAATTACGGTGACATGAAAGTATAAGGATATATTAAAATCAAAATTATTATTTCTTGATTTATTAGTAAAAAAGGTAACAAAAATTTATTTTAAAATAAAGGTTATTTGTGTCATTTAACATAAATTGTTGATATTGGGAAGACATGGTGGTAGCCATGCTGTCTGTGGGGATCTAACATGTGGTTGTTTTTTTATCTTGGGAAAGTATTAATTTTAATCTTCATAATATCTATGAGTGTTTTTCTTAATAAAGGTTATTTGTGTCATTTAAAACAAAACAATTTCTTTTCTTCTATTTTAAAAATTTTCACCACTTTTCTTTTAATAAATTTTACATCCAAACAAAATGAATAGAAATCAAAATCATTTAATTAATTTTATTTTATTTTAATAATTAGGTAATCATTTATTTTTTTACAAATATATGACCAAACATAGTGTGAAAGTTATTATCCCTTGAAATAAAAACATAAAGGGAGTAAGGAATTGTGTGAGGAAGAAATCTATCATTTCTCGGAATGATCTATACGTTCAAAGTTACTGATTAAAGGTAAAAGATGTGAAATTTATATAGTGTTTGAAC
This sequence comes from Viscum album, assembly GCA_963277665.1. Lineage (NCBI taxonomy): Eukaryota > Viridiplantae > Streptophyta > Magnoliopsida > Santalales > Viscaceae > Viscum > Viscum album. The sequence continues at coordinate 990,712,959 of OY728166.1, forward strand.
CTAGAAACACTGTATCATGTGATTGTAAGATTTCAATAGTCCGATGCATGTAGGGCCAAAGATTTCTTATATACTAACCAAAATGTTCGAGGGAAGACATTTAAACATTCAAAACATTGTTAAATTGGGCAAAAAAGTAATATTAAAATAGATTCTGACAATATTTAAAGTACCAAAAGCATATCTAGTTAAACACCAACATTTTCTTTATCCTGAAATACCAAATTTCAATATACAATACAATTGTTAAATTTATAAAATATTTATCTTTTACTTTAAAAAGAATTTTGATTGGAGAAATAATTGTAAATTTAGATACGATGATTGGTTTACATTTTTTGACATTTTCTTTAAAAAATATTAAATCTGAGTTATGAGATATATAGTTTATCATAGTTCAAAGAGATTTTACCACTTAATGGATAGGCCCACCTTGATTGTATTATAATATGATACAAAAAGAAAACACGTTTAAAGAGTCCTAAACAAGTTAAAATACTATAGTATATAATTTTAATAAAAAAATTAAATAACATATGAACTCAATGATCCTTTATCAGATAATCATGAGGTCAAATGACATGACATTTTTCATGTAAATAATATTTTTATCTTTGGAATCACTACTATAGATTCGTAATTATCTAGAACTTTCATTTATTAATGCTAAAAAAACATCGTTAAAGAGAGGACTTTTACAAGTGATAACTAAAAGATCTCATAAATGTTACCTCTATAAGCACTAAAAAATGCATTGATAAAAGACGCCACTTTATCAGTATTTTTTTAGTATGGATAAATATCACACTTTATCAGCACTTTAGTTAGTTCTGATAAAAGCTCTCATTTAACAGCGTTAAAAAACATAGATAAAGGGGACTATGAATAATTTAATATATATATATATATATTATTTATATAACAATAAGTATATATATTTATATATATACAATTTATATTTTTATATATTATAAAATATATAATATAATATAATATACATCTCCCACATGCGCATTTGAGTTGGACCCTTAACTTGCTAGGGGCTAGCCAAATTTTTTACTAAAATATTACAAAAAAAGTTAGTAAATTCTTCAAAATAAAATTATATTCCTAAATTATCTTTATGAAAAAACAAAATATTTTTGTAGGTCCTTCTCAATAAATCTCACCAATAACCTCCTCATATAATAATATAATATTTCATGGCCTTATTCTTTTAATATTCTTCATGTAAAAATTACATGGACTTCTCAAATCAAATTCTTCAATCATATTCTTCACTGGTTCTCACCAACTCAAACCATATAGAGTCATTGAAAAAAATGAAATAATTGGGCTAAAAAATCCTCCCTTTATTTTCAATATAAACAAACATATTAAATTCAATACATGTGCTCATTTCTTTCTCCTCCTTATTGACAATCTAATGCAAAAGAACCTACAAGGGGCCTTCTAATTTTAATCACTTCAAAAATTCTCATACTCTTCTCTCTAAATAATATCATGTAGTAATTTCTTGAGATAATAATGATACCATATGAATTTATTATCAAATATCCTTTAATTAAACAACTCTAAGTCTTTGTGGGATAACCCGGAGTGAAAAACAAGAGTGTATAACCAATGTGATCAATGTTATCCATAAAATCCAATATAAATGATACCATATATAGAAACTATTTAAAGGGGTTCATGAAAACAAACTTTTCATTAGAAACAAAAATCTTGCACACACTTCAACAAACACATCAGAATGTTTAGGTGTAAGATAAATAACTCCCCCTAGTTATCATGTTTTCATCAACCAATACCCCCTCAATCTTCTGAATTGATAGAATTAAAGGAAGGATTTTAAATGTTATTGGCTTACCTAATACCTCATACTTTTCATGTTTTCAAAAAATTTCAGATTTTTTGGATGTTAGAAAAATGACATCCACTCCTTAAGACAACCCCCCTCAAGGGATGAACTCATCTTCTTCCATTTCATGGTAAAAATTAGACTCCATGAAGGAAAACCTCTTCATGATTTCTAGGAGTGACATACTCAAAACCCTCCTTTAATTCTCTACAAGTTATCTCAAAACACATAAAATAATAGGGAATAAGAAGAGTCCTCTTTCCTTTTAGAAGCATCACTTAGGATGAGAATTTTTCCTCAACCTAGCCTTCATTGTGGCTCTATTATCATCACTTTCTTATATTTTTCCTACTCCTCTTCATGCTGTGAATCCATTTCCTTCACTTTAGAATTTAAGTAAGCCTCATTTTATTTTTCCCATTTCATCCTCCTTATACTTTCTTCTTGGGTCGATAAGATTGTCATACGGTCTTTTGAACCATGCCCAAATTTCTCACATCATTTACACTTCTTCTAGACCTTTAAGTCACTTATTGTGGATGGATCATCATGTGATTTCACCTCATCTTCTAAATCCACTTGAATTATTTTATCCTCAAAAGTATTAATCTTATTATCCATATCCAACTAACCTATTAATATTATCAAATACTATTTATTTTAGTTTTCTTATGATTCTCATTTGTCTTCTTGACATCTTCATATTTTCATGAATTTTATTTAACCTTCTCTTTTCTAATAATTCATCCCTTTTTCACCATAGGGAATCTCTCCTTGAAGTTTAATCATGCATACCTTAGCTTGGTGACCCTCCTATCCACATCTTCCACATACCTACTAAAGAAATTAAATCTATTTTTTGTGGATGGGTTTTATATATATATGGTTATAGCCTGCCTTCCTTGAGTATTAGTCCTAATTTTCTCACCAAATACCCTATTGGTTCTTGCCTCTTTACTGAAAATGGCATGTTAAACCAATAAAAAGAGGATTTATGTACATACCAACCAAAACACTTGTAAAAATATTTGAACCAAGATCTTCTAAGTTGATTCTAGTTCTATCCATATTCATATTGATGTTTCCGTGCTAAAATATTTGTCTTCTTTTGCCAAAGGGGTAATGGTTTTCTGGGTTTAACCTCTTCCTTTGATGGGAAAGAGTATCTCTCATAATTTTTATTGTTCTAACCTTGTATAGGTTTGTTTTTGTGATATAAACTGCCAGTTATAACTAATTAACTTTGTTTCAAACAACTGTTTTTATTTTTCACCCATCTTTTCTTTAATATTACTCACCATATTTTCAAGCACAACAAACTCCATTTTTTTTTTCTGTTTGATCTCATCAATATAGTTTTATTCCTTCTTTATTATCTTTTATTTTTCTTCAATAGCCTTATTCTTCTCCTTTAATAATTTTTTCTTCTCTTTCCTAATATTTTTAATCTCCTCAAAAAATACTTCTAAATCATGCTTTTTTTTTTATTCCAATTCGGTTCTTTCTTTACCATCATCATCACTAATTGATGAATCAAAACCTTTTTCAACCTTAAAAAAGAAATTAACCACATAATCTGAAGAATTTATTGATAATGAATCAACTTTCCCTTGATTACTCATAAAATTAATTTTCTTACTACTGAAATATTTATACTTCTTATCTTTTTTCTATTTTCAAAGCTTCTCACCATCCTCATCCTCATCAGATTCTTTTGACTTATTTTTTATGCAATCACAAGAAAAGTGTCCAAGGATATCACAATTACAACTCTTTGGTGATTTTTTTGTTTACCCCCTTTTATTTTCCTTTTCCAAACCCTTTTGAAAGAAGCATAAATCTTTTATTAAAGTCATATTCATATTTATCATCTTCAAAATCACTTGATTCAAAAACTTCTTCTTCTTTAATTTTTATTTTTCTCATTTCTTCAAAGATAATTTCATCCATTGTATTTTTCTTGAAAGCTATAATTTTTCTCATCTTTTAGGCTATGATTATGTTGTGTAACTCATCTAGTGTCAAATCCTATCTTTCTTCTAGGAATAATATTTTAGAATCAAATCGATCTGGAAAATTCCTCATCATTTTTTTTAACAATGATGAAATCTTCTAGCTTCTCCCCAAAAAACTTGGATGTTACTTACAATCTCATTGACCCTTATAAATTCATCATCAATGGTTTCATCATCATATATCTTTATGTCTTAAAACTAGATCCTTTAGAGTTGTATCTCGACTTCCTTGAATTTTACATTACCTTCATAATTTCTTTTTATTTTTTCCCAGATTACATTTGTAGTTTGAAGACCCATGACCTTAGTATATACCTTTTCTAATAGAGACATTAAGATGGAATTTTAATCCTTATAATTTAACTCCTTATTTCTCTTATTAGCTAGATTCATCACAGGACCTTCAATAATAGGAGAAAACCCAAATGTGGCTGCATCGCTCACTTCTAAGCCCAATGATAGGAGATAAGGTAACATCATTTTCTCTATATATGATAATTCTTCCCATCGAATGTGAAAACACCTTAGTTATTGAAATAATTAATATTATCCATGTTTGAGAATCCTTCTTGGATATTTATAGGAAACATCACTCTGATACCAATTGTAGTTCCAAGATCCAGATGGATCATTGAGAGGGGGGTGTGCTGAATCCATGATACCCTTTTCTTTTTATGAGTAACTACCTTTTAACCCAACCTCTTGAAACTATTTAAGTTCTAGATCCAATCAATATTATATAGAAACCTCACCTCATGTGTAGTAGTAGTAAAATAGAGAGGTTTGGCATAAAATCCTACTCATTTAAATGTTGGTTAAACACCCCAACATGGATTCTCCACTATAGACACAAGTACCTACAATTAGTTAGACACCCCCATTAAAATTATTCAATAGTTGGTTAGATAACTCAATTACACTCCTTAAATGATTGGTTAGACTCCCCAATAACAAGACTCTAGTGATTTGTTAGACACCCTAATCACAAGATCCTTCTCCAGTGTTGATCCAGTGATAGAAATATATTATTCTTTTGATAATCTTCCTTCATAATCAAACTGAATCACCTTCAATTGTGTAATTTTCTTTAAGATATTCAAAAATTTGAACAGGACTGACAATATTGAAACTAAAAATATATCATATGTGATCTATGTCATCTTCTTATCTTTTTAATACCCTGGTGGAACTGGTCTCCTTCTTTCAAAAACCTCACAACTTTAGACTTTTCTCTCTCTTCAATAATAGAAATTATCAGGCTCTCAAAACTCTCAAAATATTCTCAAGGATTGAATAAAATTATTATTCATAACTTGTAGGAAAATATAGTTATCCTATATATAAAATTATTCAAAAATTAAAATCCATAATAAAATGGTTACAGATATTTGAATTTAAATCACTAAAGATTCAATCATTAACTCCCATGATTTCATCATCATAACTGCATATAACTGTAAGCATTTATTTATATTTTAATTTGAGAAAAGAGTCATGTATTATTTATTTATTAATTATAGATATTGTTTCATGTTTAATATCCCCTAATTATTTCCAATATTAAATACCTAAAATAATTGGGTATTTTATCTTCAGTTTCTTCACATAGTTTGTAATAAACACAACCTCATTTAACTCCCCAAAGCACTCATGTTTCTCATTTCTTCACATGATTTATTTATGAACTATAGTTACTTTATTTTATCAGGTCTTCATGATACATTCATATAACATGATAGACCACCATTGCATGTATCCATCATTAAACATCACACAACCTATCCTTCTTTCATCATTGTGACACGTATTAATATGCATTCATCATGTTTTCTTATTTAAACTCACACAATCCCTTTTCAATCTTTCACAACATCATGGAATGCATATTTAATTCCTAAATTCATCAAGTTCATGCATATATTATTTTATTAATATCTCACACTCCATGAACTCATCTCAATTGTTTCAAACTTGGCATGTACTTGGATATCGACTCATAATAATTCAAGTGAAACTTCATGATTGTATCAGTATCTCAAACTATCGCATGATATTTTGAAGGATTGACATGATAATGGGAAGTCAAGACTCAAAATCTTCAATTCATGAAATAAAGTGGCATGAATATAACATGTCTATTAAAAGCTCAATGATACCCTCGACTTCTCTGTTCTTCATGAGTTTCATCATATTTCATAGGAACCAATTATGGCGGATCTTCTAACATGAAAAAAATCATAGAATCACATACATCTTTATGAAAGATCATCCTCATAAAAGATATTTTATTCAAAGAATATTCATGTTGTATCCTCATCATGAATAGTCGATCCATTTCACGTGGAAGATCCTCTGATCAGAGAAGATAAACATGGAAGATCTTCATGCAAGTAGTGTTTAGCTGACGAATGAAGCTTCACTATTCATGGAAGAACCTCACTAAAGATTATTCATCTCATACTCATGAAAGTATCAACTTGAATTAATATAATATTCATGAATAAATCTAATAGAAGCTCCTCATATGAACTCACAGTTGATCTAATAGTTTTCACATAGATAACTCCCATGCGATAGCTTAAAAATGATGATGCAGAAGCTTGATTGGAACTGGATCATATGTGACAAGACAGTTCATGTTATAATAAAATAATTAATCATGGAGGAATATTAGATCATGTAGAACATATACTACATCAAATAATACTTCATATTTCTAATCATTTATATATTAACTCATCCCTTCAGCCACTTGATGTGTGTAATCAGGTTCGATTCAGAACACTTCACACACATGCCCACGGTGTCTGCCACCCTGCATGAACCATGCACCTCTTGAATGCCACATGTTCATGCTCATGCCAACCCATGAAGTTGTTTTACCTCCGCTATTCTCACCCGTTGCCCTGGGATGGCCATATAGGATGGCCCCTGTGTGGTGAGCTCTACTCCCACACATGTGGTTGAGCTGCCCCCTTGGCTTGCTAGGGGCTAGCCAAGTTTTTTAATAAACTCCTATAAAAATAGTTAGTAAATTATTATATATAAAATTTCATTCCTAAAATATATTCATGAAAAAAATATTTTTGCAAGGTCTTCTTAATAAATACCACCAATAACCTCCTCATATAATAATAAAATATTACATGACCATATTCTTTAAATATTCTTCATGAAATAGTTACATGGACTTCTCAAATCAAATTATTCATCCATATCATTCATTGGTGCTCACCAACTCAACACATATTTATTCATTGATAGAAAATTCAATAATTTGGATAAACAATCCCCCATTTTTATTTTATTTTCAATATCAACACACATCTTAAAATCAATATGCATGCTCATTTCGTCCCCCATTATTGAAAATAAAATGAAAAAGAACTTGAAAGGGGTCTTATCATTTTATCCAATTCATAAATTATCATACTCTTCTCCCTTAATAATAGTTGGTAGAAATTTCTTGAGGAAATAATGATACTATATGAATTTATTAGCAAAGAGAATTTAATTAAACAAATCTAAGTCTACATGAGCTAACCCTATGTAAAAAACAAGAGTGTCTAGCCAAGGTGATCAATGTTATCCATAAAATACAATATATATGATACAATACAAAGAAACTATTTCAAGGGCTTCATAGAAATAATTTTTTCCTTGAAAAAATAAAACCTACACACACTTCAATAAACACATCAGAATGTTCAGGTGTAAGGTGAATAACCCCCACAAGCCTCATTATTTCATCAACCAACACTCCCAAATAATATTATGAATTGATAGATTTAAATAAATGATTGAAAGAATGAATGGATAAACTCATACCTCATATTTTTTAGGCTGTCCAGAAATTCTAGATTCATTGAAAGTTTCAAATATTACAACCACTAATCAAGATAACTACCGCTAAAGGGATGAACTCCTCTTATTCCATTTCATGGTATTCATTAGAATCCATGAAAGACAATATCTTCATGATTTCTAGGAGTGACAACCTCAAACTTATCCTTCAATTCTCGATAAGTTAGCTCAAAACACATAAAATAATAGGGATTAAGGAGGGACCTTTTGTTCTTTTTGAAGTAGTAGTCAGACTGATAATTTCTTCTCAACCTAAACTTATTTTTTCCTCCATTATCATCACTTTTATTTTATTTTTACCATACTAACTTATAATGTGAATCAGTTTCCTTCACTTAATAAGTTTATGTAACCTCATTTTCTTCTGCCTTCTTTATTCTCCTTATAATTTCTTCTTGGGTTGGTAGGATAGTCATACAGTCATTTGAACCATGACCAAATTGCTCACATATTTCACACTTCTTCTAGACCTATAATTTAGATCTTATGGATGAATCCTCATATACTTTCACATCATCTTCTAAATCTGCTTTCTTTATTTTAACCTCAACAATCTCCATCTTCTTATCCATATACAGCTGATCTGTCTAGATTATCAAACACCCTTTCTAGATAGTTTTCTTATTCTTATCATTTGTCTTCTTTCCATATTAATCTTTGAATGAATTTTCTTTAACTTCCTTATTCTTCTGATAATTCATCCCTTTTTCACTATAGGGAATATATCCTTGAAGTTTATCCATGCATACCATAGCTCGATGACCAAACTATCCACATCTTCCACATACCTCCTCAAGAAATTTAAATCTATTTTTTATAGAAAAATTTATTGTGGATATGATCACAAATTTTCTTCCTTGAGTATTAGTCCTAGCAATGAAATTTTAAACCAACAAACAAAGTCTTTATGTCCATACCTTCCTCAACACCAGTAAAATCCTTTGAATTAAAATTTTCTATGTTTATTTTAGATATATCCAAATTCATATTGATGTTCTTATGCAAAGATATTTTTCTTATTTTTATAAATGGGAAATGATTTTCTTGTTTTATCCTCTTTGATAGGAAAGAGTGCCTCTAATCATCTTTCTTGGTCCAACCTTGTACAAGTTTTTATTTAAGACCTGTAATTCCAGTTATAATAGATCTATCTTGAGAATTAAAGGTACTATATTTTACATGATATTTGGAATCCTTCATCTCATCATCTTAATAAGTTTCTCCATTAACTTCTAATGATTTATTGAAGTCTTATATGGCCTTGTTCAACTCATATTGAACTGTTACACATATGTATTATGTTTCAAACAACTCTTCTTCTTTTTCATCCATTTTTTCTTCAATATTACTCACCATATTTTAAAGTTAAACAAACTTTAATTTATCCTTCTTAATATCATTAATATGGTATGCTTACTTTTTTCTTAGATCTTTTTTTTCTTGAATGGCCTTATTCCTCCCATTTAGTAGTTTTTTATTTTCTTTATTGAGATTTGTAATCACCTCAATACATGATTCCAAATCATGCTTTATTTTCCATTTTATTTTGATTATTTATTCACTATCATAATTACTGCTTGATGAATCAAAACCCTTTTCAAGCTTAGTATTTAAATTAGCCTCATAATTTGAGGAACCACTTGATGATGAATATACTTTACCATGATTAATCATCAAAATCCTTTTCTTACTACTAAAATTGATCTTCTTCTTATCATTTTTCCATTTTCAAAGATTATCATTATCCTCATCAGATTCAGATTCACCTTCTTTCTTCTCTAGACAATCATAGACAAAGGGTCCAAGGCTATCACACTTCCATCAATTTGGTGATTTTTTCTTCCCCCTTCCATTTTTTTCTAAACCCTTTTTAAATAATAGAAATGATTTTATTGAATTCATATTTTTCTTCCTCATCTTTAGAATCACTTAATTTAATAAATTCTTCTCTTTTAATTTTTTCCTTTTCTCATTTATTTAAAGGAAATTTCATCCTTTTACTTTTCCTTGAAAGATGGAGTTTTTCTCATCTCATAGGTTATGAGTATGTTGTGTAAATCATCTCATCCTAAATACTATATTTCTTTTAGTGATAATATTTTATAATCAAATCGATATGGAAAATTCCTCATCATTTTTTAACAATGATGGAATCTTCTAACTTCTCACTAAAAACCCTAAATGTTACAATCTTATTGACCCTTGTAAAGTAGTCATCAATGACATCATCATCATCCATTTTTATTCCTTCAAAGTGGATCCTCTAGATTTATAACTTAGCTTTATTTAATTTTACATTACCTTCATAACTTTTTTTTAATTTTTTCCAAATTTCATTTGTAGTTTGATGACCCATGACCTTGATATTTACCTTTTCTGATAGATATATTAGATAAAATTTTGAGATTTTCCATCTATCTCTTTGATAATGGAAATTATTAGTCTCTCAGAATTCTCAGAATATTATCAAGGCATGAATAAGATTATTCTTCATATCCTGTAGAAATATATAGTTATACAGTATATATAGTTATTAAAATCTTAAAAATCATAATAAAATAGTTATAAATATTTGAATTTAAATCACCAAAGATTTGTATATAGACTCCCATGATTTATTTATTGTATCTAGATATAAATGCAAGTGGTTATTTCTCTTTCAATTTAATCAAGGAATCCTTGATTATTTCTTCATTAATTATGGACATTAATCGATATTTAATATCCTAGAATTATTTCTCATCTTAAATATATGAAAGACTTAGGTATTTTACCTTCATTTTCTTCATGTGGTTTGCAATAACTGCAACCACACTTAACTCTTCAAAGCACTTATATTTATTGATTATTTACACAATTTATTTATAAACCACAACTCCTTAATTTTATCATATCTACATACAAGCATCCGATGTGGTACCTCATCCTTGAATACATGCATCATTAAACATCACACGAACTATCCTTATTTCATCATTGTAATATGTATTAATATGCATGCAACATGTTTTCTTATTTAAACTCACACAACCTCTTCTAAATCTTCCACAACATCATGACATGCATATTTCATACACATATTAACCAAGTTCATGAAAATTTCATGAATATCTCACATTCTATAATCTCATCTCAACTGGTCTAAACTCAAAACATACCTAGATATTGAATTACAATAACATAAGTGAAACCACATGCTTGTCTCAGTATCTTGAACTCTCTCATGATCTTATAAAAGATTTTTATGATCATATAAATACAAAAATCAAACTCTTAAATTCATGCAATAAAGTGGAATGAATATAACGTATATGTTAGGAGATCAATGCTACCCTTGAATCCTTTTTTCTTCATGAGTTTCACTGCATTTTACAGGAACCACTTGTAGTTGATCTTCAAACATGCATACGCTCATGGGAGCTCATTCATATTCATGGAAGATCATCCCCATGGAAGATTCTATGTCCATGGAAGATCCATTCTATATCCTCATCATGCAGGGTCAATCCATTTCATGTGGATGATCCTCTATTCATGGAATATATGCATGAAAGATCTTTTTGATACTTATAGAAGCAATGTTTGTCTTATGAAAGAATCTTGAATCTTCATAGAAGAACCTCACAAAAGTTTATTCTTCTCATACTCACAAAAGTATGAGATAAACTTCATGAAAGATCCATAAAGACACCTCGTAGAATCTCCTCATATGAACTCATGGTTGATCCAGAAGTTTTCACATAGAAAAATCCCATACGATTGCTTAAATATGATGACAAAGAATCTCGAGTGGCACTGTATAATTTGTGATATAATTATTCATGTTATAAGTGATTCATTAATCATGTAGGAATAATAGTTCATACCCCACACTAGAGAATACTTTGGATTGATGATCATTTATATATTAACCTATATCTTCATCAGCTCGATGTGAGTAACTGGGTCCACTCTGGAACACTAAACACACATTTCTATTGAGTGAATACTTGTCATTCTCATTTTGTTTTAGTTTTGATAATTACTTCAACCCGTCAATATTTTTTTCTAATAAATTTGTTAAGTGTTTCATATTTAGTATGTCAAAGTATTTATTTTATATGTGAAGCAATATTAATCAGATTCTTATGTAGTTTATTCCATTATAAAGATAAGAATATTATATTAATTTAATAAATTTATGTTAGAAGTCAATTCAATTTTTTCGATAGTGAAAAAATTCACTGAAGTTGTTACAAGCTGTTCAAGTGATATTGCAGTTTTCAGTTTAAAGTCAATTCATAATTATGATGAAATCTCAAGATATATTGAATGGATTCATGGGATCATTATACCATTGGATATATAATATAATTATCTAAACATCATTAGTTTATTTTGAAGTCTGAAAATGATTTTTTGATACTCTAAAAAATCACCGAAGTTTCTAAAGCAGTTTTTCAACTATACAGTGAAAAGATTTGAAATCCTAGAGTATCTATTTTGATGCAAGTTATACAAATGTCTAAATCACTCAAAACATGGGGTGATGGAAAGAAAATAAGTTTATCTTAATTTCATAAGTTTACATATAAGGCTAAAAAAGTCTTTTGGATGGTCAATAAATTCACTGAAGATTGGGAATACATTTTTCCAGCTGCAGTTTTCCAGAATGTTATTGCTTTTGTTTTTTGAAGATACCAAGAGTTATAGAAGTTAGATTGATTCCATTCTTGAAATGATGGAAATATATTGAGATTTACTAAAAATAAGTCTGATGGGATTAAGGATGAATCTAATGGTAAAGGGCTCAAAAAATTCAGTAAATTATGAAGTTAAGTTGTTTACATTTTTTTGGAAACACTGTTCATACCCTATGTTAATAAACATAATGTAAGGAATCAACCCTATGATACACTGAACAATTCGCATATAGATCAGAAACCCTACATTGGAGTCTGGATTTACTATTTTCAACCTTATATTTGGGAAAGATGAACGTATGGTTAATCAATACTACATTTGGGATTTTATGCTGACAAGGATGAATGTATGGATCATCATCCCTAAGTTAATTTTTGATCCCTACATTATGTGCAAATGAATGTATGTATAAGGAACCATATATTGAAAGAAACCCTACTCTACATGAAGGAATAATATGTTACGTAGTTAAACCATACGTTTGGTATTTTTTCGTTACATAAAGTAACCCTACATTTGACTTTTCAACGACGCTGTTTTAAATCCGTGATATTTTATGATATTTCTGAAATAGTCTTCTTAGTATTAAAGATCATTATAAATCTTTTTTACAACCAATTAAATGGATCACATGAAATAGATTAAATCATTCCTATTTATAAGGGATGTTATGAATCTCTTTGAATGATTTGATTTCAAATATTCATGATTTATTGTGAGGCTATTTCTTCAGGAACTGTTTTGACTATATTTAAAGTGGTTTGAATGGATTCAAACAGAATTTTTAAATTTTTCAACACTGCTATTATTATGAAGATATTGTTGGAGGATTTATTCAAATTATTTTGAATTCATTTATTAGAGATTTATTCTATAGGAATAAAGAGGAAAAGTGCTATGCTATTCTTGGGGATATTTATGAAGGTTATAAACTCTATTTATTTTGGGTATCCTAAAGAAAAGGAATGTTGTTACAAGTGATAGATATTTATTCTATATATATATCTCTCTCTAGAAGGAAAATGAAAATACAAAATGAAGAAAATAGGATAAATGAATACTCTATTAAAAATAATGCGCTGAAAATATTCATACAAAAGTTCAACACTTTTGAAGAGAGAAATTTTTCTTTGTACATTCATATTCTCTCATGGTGTAAAGATAAAGGAAGCCTAAAAAAACATTGTATAATCTATTTACTGCTATTTTAAGAAGAAGAAAAAGCCTTCTTGACATTGAAGATTATTTTTCTACTGTTGTTGTGCTATATTGAAGACCATCTACATATGTTAGTTGTTGTTGCAATTGTGTGCTAAACCTATTTTACAACAATCTTCATCTCATCTATTTTATTTTTGAGTATTGGCTACTCAGACTCAATAGTGGTGGAGTTTCAGCTTCTCAGACTAAGCCTTGGATATTTTGGTTCCCTATAAAAGAACAAGAATACCCTGTAAAATTCTTGTAAGGTGTCAACTTCCTGTACTCAGTTGTGAAAGGTCTTTTGATAAGAGGACCTACTAGTGAAAATCACTAAGCTTATGGAGTAGAGCATTGGTGGAGTGGACTAGGATATTTCTATGCACCAAACCACTATACATCCTTTTGTTCTTTTCCTTTATTTATTTTCACTGCTCGCTCAACTTTAAGAGATAAGGAAAGGACCACTTCATTTCAAGAGGGACGTCTTAATATTGTCAAGATTTTTAAAAGGACACAATTCAACCCCCTCTTGTGTCTTCATCATAGCCATCCCGACAAAAAAATTGGTTTCATAGGTAGGGATCTATTGATTTCTATGGGCTCTAACAAGAATGTGTTAAAGATTCAGATGAAGAAAAATCTCAATAGAAAATTTCAGAGAAGGTAAATCGATGATCTATGCTCCTTATTTTAATGGTGATAATTATGGATGATAGAAAGCTCAAATGAATATATATTTGAAGAATCTTGGTTTTAAAGTTTATATGAAGATTATCAAACCTTATACAATATCTAGAGAACTAGAAAAATGGGATACTGCTAAGGAAGCTAAGTATCATATTAATTCAAAAGCCATGAATGCAATTATATACGGTCTTGGTCTGGATGAATTTAATCATGTTTATCAATGTGCTACTTCCTATGAGATGTGGAATACTATTGTGGTTTCATATGAAGGAAGTGACTATGTTAGACAATTAAGGTACAATACTACAAAACTTAAATTTGACACATTTATGATGCAGGAATATGAGAGAATCACTCAGATGAATGGAAGATTAATAGAAGTTTTTAATGATGTTGCTACCTCGAGAACTCCAATTCTAGAACCAGATCAAGTGTTAAAGGTACTTAGAGTTTTATCTTTTAAGTGGAATGGAATTTCAATGGATATTTGACAATCCACACCAGTTAAAGAATTAAATATGAAGAAACTGATCAGAACCTTGATGATGTATTAAGTAGAGATACAAGCCAAATCTAAAAATCATATTTCTATCAAAAAGGAAACAACTGCATTCAAAGTTTTGATGGATGAATTTTCTAATTCATATTATAGTCATTCAGGTTCAAGTGATGATTTACCACATCTTGCTAAAAAAATTGGCAAGTTGTATAAAAGGAGAAAAGAGAAATTGATGTTGAATAAAGAGAAATAAGTTAAATGCTATGAGTGTAAAAATAAAGGTCATTTGAGACTTGAATATCCTTTGATTAAAGATCAAAGGAAAACTAAATATAAATTAAAATAAAATAAATACATGAAGGATACTAGTAATACATATGAAGATTCAAGTGATGAATGTCCTGACCCATCCCCCGAGGCCCGTGCCGTGACTACCCCATGCCTGCCTTCCATAGGCTAGGGGCTGGCGACTAGGAACCAAAGGCATAATTCCCTAAAATCAGGAAGGCATTGCCTTTATAACCTGAAATGCACACAATAGAGCACATAGATGGATACAAAACACTAAGTAAACTATAGAAAAAAAGAGTGCTGAAAAGTAAAAGGGTCCAGAAATACAAGCCCAAATGAAATGTACAAGGAACTAGAAGTAAAAATACAATTGATGAAAGGGAAAAAAGCTGCTGGGTCATCCTCTATAATTCCTACCTAAAGGGTAGGTACAGATAGCCTCCTCAGTACTCCATGTCCGTCAGTCTCCTCTATGTACCGACTCATCGTAAAGTCCATCTCCGGGTACCGTCCAGTCCTGGTACTCTCAGCCTCAATCAGCGCTGTCCATCGTCTGCATCCAACACAATGAGGTGCGGGCATAGCCCGTGTAGGGGTGAGTATAACGATACTCAGTAAAGACCCTGAGACCCTCAAGGTCTCACAAAATCCAACAAGGATAAACCACAAGAATGAAGTCAACAAATAACCCCACTTAGGTATATGCCCATACATATACCTGAGTTATCAAGTAATTCACCTCAATCATGAATAAAACACAAAGTTACTGACTCATCTCACACAGGTATACAAATTATGTAGAGAGATAAAGATGATCTGATGTATCCACTAAATCATCTATTCTGTCGAACCCACGTAGGATCCAGGAATAGTAGTCAAAGCTATTGAACCCACATAGGATCCAGGAACAGTAGACAGAGCTGTCAAACCCACACAGGATCCAGGAAGAGTAGTCAGAGCTGTCGAACCCACATAGGATCTAGGAATAGTAGACAGAGCTGTCGAACCCACACAGGATCCAAGAATAGTAGTCATAGCTATCGAACCCACACAGGATCCAGGAATAGTAGACAAAGCGCATCCAGCCATAGGGTTTCCGCACAAATCACGCTTGATTCCGGGAGGGTCTGATCCTCAAGACAAGTGTCAATACATAAACTACCACGAAGTCCCACGAAGAAGTATCCCAAAGGTCCACCATGTCATAGGGTTCTCAACGCAACAGATGACACAACAACCGGACACCCGGTCTGTGAGTTATTATCCTTTTAGTCCCGAGGGCCCGGTTGGATTCATGCAGGATCCAACCTGACCGTAACTCAACTATACCCCAAACTCCAGGGGGGTATACTCAGAGGGACCTTCATGCTCCAAGATTACTAGCACCGCTGACGGTTCGTCAAACGGACATCCGGTGCCAAAGATATGGCCAAAAGAAAATAAAGGGTCACAGTGGGCCAGGGTCCGGTCTGACCCGGTCAGACTGACCCGACCCGACTTAGTCTGGGCCAACCCGTTGGGTTCATCCCGGCCCGCTGGGCCTGGCCCAGTGGGCCGCGATGGCCGCGAGTAGCACGGGGGCGCTGACCGGTCGCGAGGGTGCAGACTAACCGCGGGTTGGTGTAAGGGCGGTTTAGCCCGGAGGTGCCGCGAGGGGTGCGGAAGGCCAGCTCGGCCAGGCGTGCATGGGGTGCAGCTCGATGGCTCAACCCAAATAGCTGAGGCTGGTTTGGCCAGCGCCGCGAGGGGTGCGACTCGGGTGGATCGACCCAAATGGCTGAGGCCGGTTCAGCCAGCACCGCAAGGGGCGCGACTTGGGCGGCTCGGCCCGGATGGCCGAGGCCAATTCAGCCAGCAGTGGCGCGGGGCGCCACGGGGCGTACGGGCTAGCGCGGTTCGTCCGAGTACACGGGAGGTGTCCGGGCAGTCCGGGAGGTGGCCGGGCAGGCCGGGAGGCCGCTGGGAGGGCCAGGAGGCGGCCAGAAGGCCCCCGGGAAGGCCGGAAGGTAGGCCGACGGGCGTTTAGAAGGCGGACGGGCAGGCCGGCAGGCAGCCGAGTAGGCGAGCAGGCGGCCGGGCAGGTTGGAAGGCATCCGAGAAGGCTGGCGGGCTGTGGGCTAGCTTGGGGTAGTGGCTCAGCTTGGTGAGCGGCGCGGCCGGCGGGGGCTCGGCCGGTGGCAGTGCGGGACGCCGCGGGGGCGGCACGGGTCACGGAGGCCGTGGGTAGCATGACCTTTATCTTTTCTGCCTCATTATTTTGTCGCCATGCCAAAGGATATCACAAAAGAGATCGACGGAGGGTGTCAAGCCATGTTAGTTTGGCCCGCACCCTCCGCGTTTAGGGTGATAACAATCGGTCCTTTAGAACGAACCACAACAATCCACTCGCAAAAAAAGAAATCATCCTCGTTCTTTGTTTTGAAAGAAAGTAAGAATGTGGAACTTAAATGAAATTAACCCCCTACCTTTTGTTCGTTGTTCGACGATGAAGTTGCAGGAAGAAGATGGAGTTGTCGTCGTTCATCATGTCTGCCGCACACATCCAATCCCGAGCTCGCACGTCGGTTGTGGAAGATGTTCCACGTCGGTAGGAGTCCGGGGAAGAAGATCGAAGGAGAGTTTTTCTAGTGTTCTTCATTGGATGAATGCGTTCTTCATTCTTCATTGGGAGATGAGGTTCTTCGTTGGAGAACTCTATTTCTCCCAAGCTCTCCTCTCCCAAAAATTCCACCCAAAAGACAAATTCCAACCCCAAAATAATAGATTGTGTTTATTTATTATTTAATTGTTGGTAAAAAATTCAAATGGGTTAATTAATTAGGTTAGCTCCAATTAATTAATTCAAGAGGTTGGCACAAAATTAATGTGGAGGATTTGGCACCATAAATGCTTGTGCGTTGGCTCCATTAAGGTGGAGGGGTGGTGGCACTATTAAGTGGAGAGCTCAAGAGGTTTCTCCCCACTTAATGGGGAGTTCAAGAGGTTTTAACCTTGGGTGTTCCCCACCATATTAAACATGAAGAGGAGGTTAGGTTCGGGTGGGCCCCACCACAATAACCTCTCATGTAAGGTTAAGGTGTGGTGGTCCCCACCTCCAACCTCCACATGGAGGCTTCAACCAACCAAATAAAAATAAAGCTACAACTTTATTTTTATTTAATTCTTTCATTAAAAACCCAAAACCTATCTTTTATTTCCGACCATCTGCCATCGAGGTGAAAGTATTCTTAAGGGAATACTGGTGTTGCGAGTTCAACGGTGCCCTCAGATTTCAATTTCGAGCATCGATTCAAAAATTATAAAAACCTACACATACGTTTACTAAACGTACCCAAACAAAACTTCAGAAATTGATTCTGGGCACACCGGGCCTCAAAATCACACACCGTCAATTTTCACAGACTCGTAAAATTATCATTTAATTAAAAAAAATTACATGGAAATTAAAAGTATTTACATTCTCCCCACCTCAGGGCTCTATGTTCTCGTAATCCACAACTCATAACTAAGGAAACAAGTGGGGGTACTGAGCACGCATCTGAGCATCCCACTCCCATGTGCTTTCCTGGAGGTTCCCGTGCTACCAGCAAACGCGCACCCAAGGTATCGACCATCCACTTAGTACCCACTCCTATCTATCCTCAATCTCCATTGGAACCTCTATAAAAGTCTCCCCATCGTCGACGTCCATCTCTCCATGGTCGATGATGTGAGTAGGATCATGCACGTATCTCCTCAGCTGGGATACGTGAAAAATGTTGTGCACCCGGTGCAACTGAGGGGAAAGTGCCAGGCAGTAAGCCACCTCGCCTACTCTGCTAAGGACCTAGAAAGTTCTGATGAATCTCAGAGATAACTTTCCACCTCGTCCAAATATTCGTAGTCCTCATTGAGGTGAGACCCATAGAAATACATGGTCGCCATCCTCGAAATCCAGAGGCCTCCATCTCCTGTCAGCATATGACTTCTACTTGCTCTGTGTAGTCTTCATCTGCTCCTAGATGATCTGCACCTTCTCTGTGGTAGCCTGCACTATCTCTGGTTCTACTAGTGCTGACTCCCTAGGGTCAGTCCAACATAAGGGTGATCTGCAAGGTCGCCTGTATAACGCCTCAAAATGTGTCATCCCAATGGTGGAGTGATAGCTGTTGTCGTATGAAAACTCCACCGAAGTTAAGTGATCCTCCTAGATATGACCGAAGTTGAGGACACAAGCACAAAGTATTTCCTCTAGGGTCTAAATGGTCCGCTCAGTCTGGCCATCCTTCTGAGGATGGAAGGCGGTGCTTAGATGAAGCTGCGTCCCAAAAGCCTCCTACAACCCCTTCCATAGCTGGGAAGTAAACCGTGCGTCACGATCAGAGACAATAGAAAAAGGTAGTCCATGTAGCCACACAATATACTACACATAGATGTGTCCTAATCTCTCTACCGAACCCTACTCTCTGATTGGTAGGAAGTGGGCCGACTTGTTGAGTTGGTCGACAATAACCCAAATCGAGTCGTGACCCCTGGATGTACGTGGAATTCCTGTCACGAAGTCTATAGATATCACATCCCACTTCCACTATAGGACCTCTAAAGGCTGAACCAAGACTGCTAGTACCTGGTGCTCTGCCTTCACTTGCTGATAAGTGAGGCACCGAGAGACAAACTCTACAAATGCCTTCTTTATCCCTGACCACCAGTGCTGTCACCAAAGATCCTAGTACATCTTTGCCACTCCTGGATGTACCTCTAGAGGGGATGTGTGGAAATCCCTCAACACTTCCTCCTGAAGTGACACTGTCACCATAGTACATCCTCTGAAAAGGATGATGTGCTCCCCACCTTCAGAAAAATCCATCAGGTGCCTTCCCTGTGGATATCTGAGCACGTCGTGTCTCGTAGTCAGCGTTCCCATGCTACGCCTCCCTGACTCGCTGAAGGAGTGGGGGTGTGGCTGTGAGAGAATGTAGGAAAGATGTTCTATCTATATCCACAAAGGATATCTGCCAAGAGGCTAGTTGCTCTATCACTTCACCTAACAGCTGTATACCAGACCTCCTGCTGAGTGCATCTGCAACAATGTTCCCCTTCATAGGAGTATAGACTATCTCAAAGTCATAGACCTGGAGGGACTCAAGACAACATCGCTGTCTCAGGTTCAGGTCCTTCTGAGAGAAGATATATCTAAGAATATTGTGATCAGAGTACACAGTAAAATTCTCGCCCATCAGATAGTGTGGCCACATCTTTTAGGATAAGACCACTACTGCTAACTCCAGGTCATGGGTAGCATAGTTTTTCTCATTTTATTTCAGCTGTCAAGAACCATATACGATCATTACTCGCTCCTACATCAATACACACTCGAGTTCGGTCCCTGATGCGTTGCAGTAGACTACGCACCCTACGCCTTCCTCTGGAAGCCTTAAGATGGGGGCACTAGTCAGTCTCTTCCTCAGCCCCAGAAAGATCTACTGGCATCTCTATGACCACACGAAGGGTTTCCCCTTCTTATTCAAGGCTAATAGTGGTTCTGCAACTCTTTAGAACTCTGGAACGAATATCTGGTAGTAACCAGCCAAACCCAGGAAACTCCGTACCTCCGTCACACTCCTGGGTGACTCCCAAGAAAGTACCACCTCAATATTTGCTGGATCCACTGAAACTCCATCTTTTGAGATGACATGTCCCAAAAAGTGAACCTCTCGGATCCAAAAATACCACTTTGAGAGATTACCATAAAGATGGTTCTCTCGGAGTGTGTCCAGTACTACCTGCAAATGGTAGGCATGATCCTCCTCAGTAGTCGAGTAGATCAGAATATTGTAGATGAAGACTACAACAAAGCGATCAAAGTATGGCTGGAAAATCTTGTTCATGAGTCCCATAAACACTTATAGAGTGTTGGTTATACCGAAAGGCATAACCAAGAACTCGTAGTGGCCGTACCGACATCTGAAGGCTGTTTTTTGAACATCCTCATCCCAAAATCTGAGCTGATGATAGCCTGATCTAAGGTATATCTTTGAGAACCACCATTATCCCTTCAGCTGATCAAATAGATCGAAAATCCTTGAGAGTGGGTACTTGTTCTTCACGGTCACCTGGTTTAGGTGACGGTAGTTGACGCAAAGCCTCAAGCTCCAATCCACCTTCTTGGTGAACAGAATCAGGGCTGACCAGGGAGAAACACTAGGCCAGATGAATCCATTCCCCTACAAGTCCTCTAGCTATACTCGCAGCTCGCGAAGCTCCATGGGAGCCATCTGATATGTTGGTGTAGATATCGGTGTCGTCCTAGGGTACAGGTCATTATTGAAGTCCACCTCTCTGTGAGGAGGTAGACCTAGCATATCATCAGGGAAAACATCCGCGTACTGGTCCACCACTAAAGGATATCTCATACTCTCCACATCAACTACTCAAAAGGTAAGGCAAGCCAACTAATGAGTGATCAGTTACACCCTCCTTCGAGTAAGTCCGTCCTATGCTGAAAAGGCTCCTTTCTCGCCGGTGAAGGTGAACCTGGTCCCATCCGTGTAGTCACACCACACTTTGTGCCTAATATAGTTGATCTGATCATAGACTGTAGATAACCAGTCCATACCCAAGATGACGTCGTAAGGCCTCGACACCAGTACTGGGAGATCCTAGTCGAAGCTCTCACCACCGAGAGTAAGCTCACACTACCGTCACCAGTGCGTAATCTTCGAATCTAATCCCGTAGGAGTATCTAGCCGTAAGGATCGAGCCAACGGCTCTGTCCGAATCTCTGAGCTCCGAACGAGGGTGGTGGGAATGAAAGAGTGATTGACACTTTTGTATATAAGAACTGCAGCTAAGGTGGAGTAGACATAGATCGTACCTTGAATCATCTCTGAAGCACCATGATCGTATGCCTCATCTTCCTGGAGTTGAGCTCTCCCCTGTCCACCTACTCCCTGCGGTCGGGGTGGACCTCCTAGTGGTGGTGGAGGTAACACCTCAAAACGTTGCCCACCGCCAGCTGCTCAACCAGCTCCTCTGCCACGTCCACCTGTGCCCTACGGACTGCCTCGATTGAACCTTTACCTCTACCTGAGAGGTCCCTCAACTATCTTCTGATCATCCTAATGACAGGTCAGATAGTCACGAGCCATGTGACCTAGCCCGTCGCATTTGAAACACTGCCTGCTACTCGTATGATTGGATCTGTCTCGTGTGCCATGCAAAACTAAACCCGAGTCCTGAGGTTGTCCACCGGATGGTCTGGTCCACTTGGATATCTGTGACATCTGTCTGCTGCCAGCTGTAGAAGACTCCGCTATGTGACACCCAGTGGAGGGTCTCACTACTGGTGACTACTCAGCAAGGAAACTCTACACTAAGAGGGCTCGCTCCAACACCCCCGCCTGCATTGGGATGATGAGGGAGATCATTGAAGCCCTGATCTCTCTCCTGATCCCCTACTCGAAGTTCCGAGCCCTAAAGAATGGGTCCCGCACCATATCAGTAGAGTAGTGAAAGAGGTATATGAACTTCGCTGAGTACTGTGCTACCGTCATGATACCCTCATATAGATGAAGTAGCTCCTGTATCTGCACTACACGTAGGGTGGTTGGGACAAACTCCACCTGAAACAGGCTCTCGAAGTCTGCCCAGAGAAGTGTCACCTTGTCATGCACCTGGAGCATCAGGCTCCACCATCTGCCTGATGATTCCTGAAGGAGACTCGCGACAAGGATCACAAGAAGGTCGGCCGGTGTCCCTACCAGTCTGAAGACTCTCACCACAGCCTCCAGCCAATCCTCAGCTGCCTGTGGGTCTATTTCGCCCTTTAACCTGGGCGGCTTCTGGTGTTGGAACTCGTGCAATACGCTCAGGCGGCGTGCACTCTCTGCTGCTGGGGTAGGTGGCATCGATGGCCCAATGGGTAGTGGTACCGCTGGTGCCTTCACTGTGATAGGGCCCTACACCGAGGCCTCATCGCTCGGTGGGCTGCCATCTCGTACAACTCTCAGAACCCTAGTTGGCTGTCTGCGTGGAGGCATCCTGAAAAGAAACAGGCACGCCATGGTCAAAATGTTATACCTTGTGAGCTAACTCAAATAATTCAAAGAAAACACTTCAAAACACACACACAATCAGTGTTTTCGTACATTGAGTCAGAAATCAGAAGTTAGGGTCCTGGTTTATGGATACGTCGGTTGCCGCACCAACACTAGACTCCTTGAACTGAAAACCACACTCAATATCCTTAACACTATTACTTCATAGAAAAGATCAGAGTCTTAAGTTCTACGGCAGAACCGAATCCTTTGATATCAATTTGTCTAGACCTGTCCCCTAGGGCCCGTGTCGTGACTACCCCAAGCTCACCTTCCATAGGCCAGGGGCTGGTGACTAGAACCAAAGGCGTAATTCCCTAAAACCGGGAAGGAATTGCCTTTATAACCTGAAATTCACACAAAAAATCACACATATAGATACAAAAAATTAAGTAAACTGTATAACAAAAGAGTACTAAAAAGTAAAAGGGGCTGGAAATACAATCCCAACTGAAAAGTACAAGGAAATGGAAGTATAAATACAACTGATGAAAGGGAAAATAACTACTGGGTTATCCTCTAGAATTCCTACCTGAAGGGTAGGTAGAGATAGACTCCTCAGTACTCCACATCCTTCAGTCTCCTCCGTGTACCGACTCGTCATAAAGTCCACCTCCGGGTACCATCCAGTCCTGGTACTCTCATCCTCAGTCAGCATTGTCCGTCGTCTGCATCCAACACAATGAGGTGCGGGCATAGCCCGTTCAGGGGTGAGTATAATGATACTCAGTAGGGACCCCAAGACCCTCAAGGTCTCACAAAATCCAACAAGTACAAACCAAAAGAATGAAATCAACAGATAACCCCACTTAGGTATATTCCCATACATATACCTAAGTTATCAAGTAATCCATCTCAACCACGAGGAAAACACAAAGTTACTAACTCAGGTCACACAGGTATGCAACTTATGTAGAGATATAGAGATGATTAGATGTAGCCACTGAATCATCTATTCTATCGAACCCACGTAGGATCCAGAAACAGTAGTCAGAGCTGTCAAACCCACACAGGATCCAGGAATAGTAGACAGAGCTGTCGAACCCACACAGGATCTAGGAACAGTAGTTAGAGATATCAAACCCACACAGGATCAAGTAATAGTAGACAGAGATGTCGAACCCACACAAGATCTAGGAACAACATTCAGAGCTGTCGAACCCACATAGGATCTAGGAACAGTAGAGAGAGCGCAACCATCTACAGGGTTTCCGCACAAAGCACACTTGATTCCGGGAGGGTCCGCTCCTCAATCCAAGTGTCGATATATCAACTGGCACGAAGTCCCACGAATAAGTATCCCAAAGGTCTGCCACATCATAGGGGTCTCAACACAATAGAAAACACGACAATCAGATGCTCAGTCTGTGAGTTATTAGACTTTTAGTCCCAGGGGCCCAGTTGGATTCGTGCAAGATCCAACCTAACCGTAACTCAACTATACCCCGAACTCCAGTGGGGTATACTCAAATGGACCATCATGCTCTAAGATTACAAGCGCTGCTAACGGTTCATCAAACAGATGTTCGGTGCCAAAGATATGGCCAAAAGAAAGTAAGGGATCGCAATGGGCCCGGGTCCGGTCTGACCTGGTCAGACCGACCCTGTCCAAATGGCCCAGCAGGCCACGAAGTTCGTGAGTAGTGCAGGGACACTGATCGGTTGCGAGGGTGTGGACCGGCCACGGGTCGGTGTAAGGTCGGTTCGGCCCGGAGGCGCTGGAAGGGGCGCGAAAGGCCGGTTCGTCCAGGCGCGCGTGGGGCGCGGCTCGACGGCTTGGCTCGGATGGCCGAGGCCAGTTCAACTAGTGCCATGAGGGGTGGGGCTCGGGGGGATCGGCCCGAATGGCCAAGGCCAGTTCATCCAGTGCCGCAAGGGGCGTGACTCAAGCAGCTCTGCCCGGATGGCTGAGGCCGGTTTGTCTAAGCACACGGGAGGCGGCCGGGCAGGCCGGGAGGTGGCCAGGGAGGCCGGCGGGCAGGCCGGCGGGTGGCCAAGCAGGCCGGGAGGTGGCCAGGCAGGCCGAGAGGCAGGCTAGCAGGCGGCTAGGTAGGCCGACGGGGTGCAGGCCGGCTCGGGGCAGTGGCTCGGCTCGACGAGCGGCGTAGCCGGTGGGGGCTCGGCCGAGACCGGTTCGTCCGGTGGTAGTGCGGGACACCGTAGGGGTGGCGCGGGTCACAAAGGTTACGGGTAGTGCGGCCTTTTTCTTCTCCACCTTTGTCGCCTCGTCGTTTCGTCACCATGCCGAAGGATATCACAAAAGAGATCGACGGAGGGTGTCAGGCCTTGTTAGGTTGGCACACACCCTCCGTGTTTAGGGTGATAGCAGTCAGTCCTTTAGAACGAATCACAACAATCCACCCGCAAAAAAGAAAGAAAGCATCATCATTCTTCATTTTGAAAGAAAGTAAGAATGTAGAACTTAAATGAAATTAACCCCTTAATTTTTGTTCATTGTTCGATGATGAAGTCGCGGGAAGAAGACGGAGTTGTCGTCTTTCGTCACGTCGGCCACACACTTCCAATCCTGAGCTCACATGTCAGTTGTGGAAGACGTTCCATGTCGGTAGGAGTCTGAGGAAGAAGATCGATGGAGATTGTTGTCGACGTTCTTCATTGGATGAATACATTTTTCATTCTTTATTGGGAGATGCGGTTCTTCGTTGGAGAACTCTATTTCTCCCAAGCTCTCCTCTCCCCAAAATTCCACCCAAAAGACAAATTCCAACCCCAAAATAATAGATTGTGTTTATCTATTATTTAATTGTTGGCACAAAATTCAAATGGGTTAATTAATTAGGTTAGCTCCAATTAATTAATTCAAGAGGCTAGCACAAAATTAATGTGGAGGTTTTGGAAACATAAATGCTTGTGCATTGGCTCCATTAAGGTGGAGGAGTGGTGGCACCATTAAGTGGGGAGCTCAAGAGGTTTCTCCCCACTTAATGGGGAGTTCAAGAGGTTTTAACCTCGGGTGGTCCCCACCATATTAAACATGAATAGGAGGTTAGGTTTGGGTGGGCCCCACCACTATAACCTCTCATGGGAGGTTAAGGTGTGGTGGTCCCCACCTCCAACCTCCACATGGAGGCTTCAACCAACTAAATAAAAATAAAGCTACAACTTTATTTTTATTTAATTCTTTCATTAAAAACCCAAAAACTATCTTTTATTTCCGACCATCTACCATTGAGGTGAAAGTCTTCTTAAGAGAATATCAGCATTGCGAGTTCAACGATGCCCTCAGATTTCAATTCCGAGCACCGGTTCAAAAATTATAAAAACCCGCTCGTATGTTTACGGAACGTACCCGAACAAAACTTCAGAAATTGATTCCGGTCACACCGGGCCTCAGAATCACGCACCATCAATTTTTGCGAACTCATAAAATTCTCATTTAATTAAAAAAAATTACATGGAAATTCCAGGTATTTAAAATGAATCTACTACAAACTCATCAGATGAGCATGAAAATAAAAAGGTTAATCTATATCTTATGGATCATACTGATGAGGTAAAATCTTCTTTCTTTGAAAGTTCTAATTCTAAAAGTTTTTTTTATGATGAACTTAATAATATTTGTTTTATGCATCAAGAGAAATTTGAATCTTTAAATAAAGATCATAAAAATATTAGAAAATATTATGATGTTATTTCAATTGATAATGAATGTTTGTCAAAACAAATTACCGATATAAGGCCAAATTATTCCAAAATTTCTTGTGATCTGCATGAAACTAAAATTAAAGAATTGTTGGATGAGGCTGATAAGATTAAAGTATTCTTATTAAGGGATAGAATTATTTGAATCAAATTATTGGTAAAAATAAAATTCAAAAAGGAAAACTCAGTATTAATAGTAATGGAGAAAAACCAAAATTATATAAAAATTATTTTGTTCCTAGTTCAAATAGAAAAATCATGTCTATTATCAAATGTTTTTATTGTGGTATTAATGGACATTATGCTAATGACTGTTATTTTAGAAAACCTCAATTTTTTGGTGTTAATCATGTTCATTATTCAAAAGCATTATCTAGATTTAATTATAACATTTTTGATCAAAATAAACCTATTTGGTTACCTAAATCATTAATTGTTGACATTACTAGACCCAAAAGTATATGGTTACCAAAAGACACTTGTATTTGACACATTACAGGCATGCGCCACTAAACATCATTGTTATATCATCAATTGGATGCTAGAAAATTATGAGAATTTATTATATTTTTATTTCTTATTCTATTAAATAGAAACGTTATTAGAGAAGGAACAGTTAATCTAGGAAGTATTTTATTTTAAATTTTAGTATTCAATTTAAATGCACTAACTATTTTATATAAGGGTGGATTTTTTTTATGTTTTATGTTTTATTCCTATAAATTTAATTATTATTCTCATGCTTAAATAATTAAATCATTTCACATTACTATTTTACCAAATGAATTAATTCGTTGATTTATTTTATTAATCAATCACCACAAAAAGTTCCATTAATATTTTATTTTAATGGTTACCTTGGGTGTAAGTATGTGTTTAATGTTTGACTATTTGAATTAATTTCATTTTATAAATTAATCTCTTGCTATTTGTGATACATTATTCTATTATTAGATTAATTTTTTGGTCATTTATGACATACATAATATTTTAATTAAATCCATTGATTTTTTTATTAAATTCATTGGTTTTTTTTAAAAATTAAATTATTTGAAAATCCTTTAATTAAATTATTTAAAAATATTTTAATTAAATTCTTTGAAAATAATTTAATTAAATCCTTTGAAATTTATTTATTTATTTATTTTAAATATTTTATTTACATTCCTTGAAAATCATTTATTTAAATTCGTTGAATATCCTAAATATTTATTCTTGGTCATAGGGGTAGTTATTTTAAATATTTAGCATGTTCTTAAATATTTCATTATTATGGAATTAATTAAATGGTTTAATACATTCATTATAAACCCTTGTTATTCATTTAATAATATTATATATGTTTTCATGTCTTCTTGATTATCTCTTTTTATCTTTTTGAAGGAAACATGAATTTAGGGGGAGTTTATATTGTTGTATGTATTTAGAATATATTTTGAAATAACTCATCTTTTTAATATTTAAAAAAATTATTTAAAATTTAAATATTTTAAAAATTTAAAAATTTAAATATTTTGTTTTAAAAAAATATATATATTTTTCAAATTTTAATTACTTAAAAAATTTATTTTTCAATTTTTTTTTAAAAAAAATTCAAAATTTAAATATTTTAAAAAATATTTTTCAAATTTAAAATATATTTTTTATTTGTCAAATTTTAAATATGTTAATTTTTTTGATAAGTTTTAAATATTTTTAAAAGGGGGAAGAAAATTTTGTTTTTCAAATTTTATTTATCTATTTATCTATTTATTTATTTATTTTTACTTAAATCTCAAATTTCAATTCTTTATAAAAAGGGGTAAATATATTGTATTATTTAATTTACTTGTCTTTTTATCCTTACAAAAAGGGAGAGGAAAAAGTTGGTAGTAAGTAATGGTTTTGTAATTATAAAAAGGGTGAGATTATTGAGTGGCTCCTTATCATTCTCATTTTGATTTAGTTTTGATAATTACTTTAATCCGCTAATATTTGTTTTCTAATAAATTTTTTAAGTGTTTCAGATTTAGTAGGTCAGAGTATTTATTTTATATATGAAGGAATATTAATTGGATTCTTATGTAGTTTATTCTGTTGGAAATATAATAATATTATATTCACTTAATCAATTTATGTTAGAAGCCAATTCAATTGTTTCAATAGTGTAAAAATTCACCGAAGTTGTTTCAAGTTGTTCAAGTGATATTTTAGTTTTTACCTTAAAGTCAATTCAGAATTATAATGATACCTCAAGCTATCTTGAACGGATTTGTGGGTGAATTATACCATTGTATAGCTAATGAAATTATCTAAACATCATTAGTTTATGTGGAAGTCTGAAAAGGATGTTTTGATACTCTAAAAATCACCAAAGTTTCTAAAGTAGTTTTTCAACTGTATAGTGAAAAGATTTGAAATCCTATAGTATTTTTTTTGTTACAAGTTTTTAAGATGTCAGAATCACTCGGAACAAGTGGAGATAGAAAGCCAATAATTTTATCTTGATTTCATCAGTTTACATCTAAGGCTAAAAAAGTCTTTTGGATGGTCAATAAATTCACCGAAGATTGGGAATGCATTTTTCCAGCTGTAGTTTTCTAGAATGTTATTTCTTCAATTTTTTTAAAGATATATGGTGTTGTAGAAGTCGGATTGATTTGATTATTATACTATTGAAAAGATATTGAGATTTGCTAAAAATAAGTGTTATGGGATTAATGCTAAATCTGATGGTAAAGGGCTAAAAAAATTCAGTGAAGTTTAAAGTTAAGTTATTCACATTTTTTTGGAAACACTGTTCATACCCTACTTTGATAAATGTAACATAAGGAATCAACCCTACGCTACAATGAAAAATTCACATATGGATCAAAAACCCTACATTGGAGTTTGAATTTACTGTTTACAACCCTATGTTCGGGAAAGATGAATGAATGGTTAATCAATGCTACATTCGGGATTTTATGCTGAAAAGGATGAACGTATGGATCATCATCCCTACGTTACTTTTTGATCCTTACATTACGTGTAGATGAATGTATAGATAAGGAACCATATGTTGAAATGAACCCTATTCCACATAAAGAAACTATACGTTACGTAGTTGAACCATACCTTTGGTATTTTGTCGTTACATGAAGGATGTAACGACCCAATCTTTTTGAGTAGTATATTAACTTACTCTTAATGATTTAATAGAGATGTTTTTGGTTAATGCAGAAAGAGGAGTCGATGGCTTCATCCAGTAGACTCGAACCTTATGAAGCCCACTTATCAGAGCTTGGGAAAGAGGTGGCATCTTTGGGCTTCACTTTGGACCAAGCCCAAGCCGAACTCCAGCGTGTCAAGCTTGAACGGAAACGCCTACGGGATAAGTTCAAGTTAGTAGAGATTACTACTAGGGAAATGTTATCTGAGCCTCCCTCAGATTCTCTCACCATAGCACACCTTACACTTAGGTCATATGCCGGTGTTATAAGGGGCTATGTGACGAGACCCTAGCTTCCTTGTGTGATCATTTGGGATGAATAAATTGAGATTTCTTCCTTTAGTGATGTTTGTGAAATTTCAATTGTTCGGATAATTTTAGGATATATTTTATTGATGAATTTTTAAAAAGGGATATTTTAAAATATTTATGTAAACCCTAAATAATTAATGATGTGTAGTTATTTTCAAAAAATGGTCTTCTGCAAAAGTGTTCAGCATGGAATTTGAAGTCTAATAAGATCAACTTAATTTTTGATGAATAGTAAATTATGAATAGTGATTTTACGCTTAGGATTAGTAATGTGACCAAATGGATTAGTAATTTCACTCAAAGAAAGTTTTAATATAATTTAGACACCTAGATTAAGTAATGTGATTCAATAAAATAGGTGAATAATGGTTTCATAAATTATTAGTCAAGTAATAGTTTTTTTGGGTGAATAGTGTTTTTTAATTAAAAATTTAATTAAAAATAATTAGAAAATTATTTTTATAAAAAGGACTTTATTTTTGAACTCAGAGCACCGATATTATGTTATGGTAATTTTTGGGGATTTTTCTAAAAAAATGAATTTTCGGTGAATAGTGTTTTTATTTAAAAATTAAATTTAAAATATTTTGAAAATTATTTTTATAAAATGGAGTTCATATTTGTAATCAGAGCATTGATATTTGGTTAAGGTGAAATTTTGGGATTTTTCTAAAAAAGATGAATTTTCAGTGAATAGTAAAAAAAGCAGTTTTAGGGTTTCAGTATGTTTAATGACATCCTAGCTGTGTCATGGTGATGTCATGAGATATTTTAAGGGTTGGACGACCTTAGGTGATTAATTATTGTTTTGGGGGCCCCATGTGGCCTAACTTCATGGGAAATATCAGGAGAGAGCACATGGTTTTGAGTAAAGCACTTGTGAGGTGTCCCTTGGCCATTAATGCCTTGTCCCCTCACTTTCCCCTATAAATACCAAGCCCTCCACTCATCATTTCGACTCAAAAACCATCCTCAACTAAGTTCTGGTCTCCTTACCTCCCAAGGAGTCCTCCCAAGGTGCCCCCAAGCCCTCAAGGTCCAAACCTTTGAGTTTTAAGAGTTACGTTTTAAGGTAAGAGATCCGACCTCTCTCTTCTTTTCAAGTAATTTCTTTTATGTCATTTCTTTTATAATCCATGTTCTTATGTTGGAGGATGTTCTTATATATTCATATTACTTCCCTTTTCATGTTCATATGATGATATACCCCATATTACTCTCATCAATTCGTTTTAAGAATGTTTAAGTGGCGCCGTTAGGCTGCCGAAATTTTAAGGGGATTCTTTCACCCTTCTCATTCTTTTCAAAGTTCTACTTTCATGTCAAGTATTTCAAGTTCATTTTTAATTATGTTGGGGTATAATCTATATATCTATCATACTGAACTCTTATGTTCATATGATGAGGGACCCTATTTGATCTTTTCAATTCATTTTTGTTGAAGTTTAAGTGACATCGTTAGGCTGATGAATTTTCATAAGAGAAATCTAATTTTTGTCTTCCTTCCATGTTTTTTTCATTTCAAATGGTATGTCCTTGAAATTGCATCACCATGTTCATATATCCTTCTTATTCTGTCCCTCTACTGTTTTATGGGTCAATTATGATTGTTTGACCCATGTCCCCTCTCTTTTCAATGTTTTCTAAAACCCCGAAACATAGCCGTTATGCTGCAGAATTTTCATCTCAAAATGCCTCTCTCTTTTCTCAAAATTATTTTATGTTATAAAGTTAATACTAAAAGCTATTATTTCTACATGGGTATTCACATATATACCAAAATTTTCTATTTTAAATTCTGGGATTTACATACATGAAACCCGCTCTCCCCTTCCGTGGGTTTAAAGTGACGTAAAGATCATGTCTTTAAAGCAGTTTTTAAAACCTTATGATTATGAAATGAAACCCATTTATTTTATGCTATATGGGTTATTTATGAAATTTTTGATGATGATATATGTGGATCACATGATAATAAAGACAAATTTAAGGGTGCGCCCTGATAGCGCTCCAATGCATTGGGTAATGATGTAATCACTAGAGATTACAATTTTCACGATACCTTGGTGAATAACCTTGGTAATTTTCAAATGACACCTTGGGGATGGACCTTGGTGATATGTTCATGATTGTGTATGTTAAATGATGTAGCCACATCTTCAAGTTATGAAAAATGTTATTTTTATTATGATATTCCTCATGATTTCATTCTCATGCCTTAAAGTTCTTTTCATGACCTTATTGAAGTATCTCAAGTTCACATGTAAAATGTTTCTCTTATTTCCCTTACTGGGCCTTCTGCTCACTCTTTCTTTTGATGTATGTCCCCAGGTTATGAGATGCAGTAATGAACCTAGGATGAACTTAAGGATAAGACTTTAAAGTGTTTAAGAAGAATGCTTTATGTTGTTTTCATGTATTATGTTCCTGGTTTCCAAGACACTAAACCTTAAAGATCCTCAGTTTTGTGTAATGTAATGAATGTTTATGTTATAAAAAGATGGGATGCTATAGTTGGTATCAAAGGATGGTTTAGTTATTTGTAGAGATTAGGATATAAAAAATTTAGTAAGAACCCTATAGAAAAGTTTAAATATAGGAAAACTTCCTGGTATTTTGGTAAGTATTGAGTAAGTGGTTTATCAAACAAATATATCCCTGTCTGGATACAAGCAGGTAGAGGCGGCTCTGGAACAGATGTACATATGGGTAAAACCCGAAAACACCGCTTTGAGCTAGACTCGAACGGGAACTGGTGCACGATAATGGGCCTTGCTGCACTCTTGGTTACGACACTCCCGGGGGATATGTTTGGTTAATCAAAAGCTTTTTATGAATCATTATGAAGGAATTATAGAGAATTATAATTTTCTAATCATGAAGTCTTAGTTAAAAGATTCATAAATGAAATAAGTTTCTCACTAAGGTTTTATTCTTTTAGAAAATGGCGGGCAATAGGAGGAACCGTGCAGATGGTGACCGCAATGCACCATGTGCTAACGGCCCTCTGATGGAAGCCGGAATGGAAACATTCATGCGAATGTTGAACCAACTGACTCAAGTTATGAGTAATAACTTGAATCAAGCTGAGAGGCCGATCTCACCACGAAGGGAACAACTTTCTGTTGAGTCCTTTATGCATCAACGACCGCCAACATTCAGTGGATCTACTGACCCATTGGTTGTGGAACAATGGATAAGTTCCATTGAAAAGATCTTTTCTGTACTTCATTGTTCGGAACAAGAAAAAGTCACCCTTGCTATTTACCGCCTAGAGGGAGAAGCTGATCAGTGGTGGTCACTGATCAAAAACATGAAGCCATGAGGAGATATGGAAGCTATAGAGTGGGAAGAGTTCCGGGGAATTTTCTTTAATAAGTATTTCCCTCGTTCGATGAGAACGAGAATGGAGAAAGAATTTCTCGAGCTGAAGCAGAAGGAGAATGAATCAGTTGGAACCTACGAGATGAACTTCACAAGGCTTTCCCGTTATACCTCAAGCTTTGTCATGGACCCTAATGGGAAGGTTGATAGATTCTTTGGTGGACTACGACCTCATCTGCGGAATAATCTAGCCAACAGGGACTATGATAGCTATGAAGAAATAGTTCGAAGTGCTATGAAAGTCGAGCTAGAGTTTGGTGAGACACAGTGGTCTCATAAATCAAATGAAAATAAGAGATCATTGGAGCCCAGTTTAGGGAAGTCTTTTGATCAGGGAAGAGGTGGAAAACATATACAACATGCCAGATGCAATAAATGTGGGAAAAAGCATTCGAGGAACTGCTTGATCGGAAGTGGTAAGTGCTACAGGTGTGGAAGAGAAGGCCATATTTCTCAGAATTGTCATAGTGATGTGAAACCTCAAATTACCAACACTAACGACAGAGGAAATATGGTTCTGGCCCTACCCGAAGTCACATGCTTCAAGTGTGGACAGCTTGGGCACTTTGCTAATCAATGTCCAAATCCGAGGGCGGTGGAGGGGAATCACCATCAACCTCAGCAGAGGCCAAGGGAGCAAGGTCGTGCTTTCTCTATCACAACAACTGAAGTTGAAGTTCCGAAGGATGTGGTATCAGGTACTCTTGTTGTCCTCTAAAAACTATAATTTACTTTATTTGATTCTGGTTCTATGCATTCCTTTATTTCCTCCAAGTTTTCAAGGAATATAGAATCAATCCCCGAACTACTAGAGGTAGAGTTGTCAGTCAAGACTCCAAGTGGGATTATCCTTGCATCAACAGTATTTAGAGACTCTAGTGTTTACTTTGGTGAGAACAATATTATCGCAAATCTAGTAGTCATTCCCATGATAGAATTCGACATTATACTAGGGATGGACTGGCTCTCAAAGTATAATGCTAAGATCAAATGCAGAAGTAAGGAAATCTCAGTAGTCTTGAATGAACGACCTACAATTATCTTCCGAGGGGAGATATCCCGAACTGATCCCTATCTAGAAGCACCTCCTATAGCTTTCTTTATGGAGTTAATCGGTGGTGATGAAGAAGGAAAAGGGAGCATACAAATAGAAGATGTTCTGATTGTTCAGGAATACATGGATGTATTTCCTGAGGAGTTACCTGGACCTCCCCCAGAAAGAGAGGTAGAGTTCTCCATTGAACTCGTACCTAGGTCTCAACCGATATCAAAGACTCTGTATAGAATGGAAAATGTGGATCTAGAAGAGTTAAAGAAACAACTCCAAGACTTGTTGGAGAAGGGGTTTATCCAACCGAGTGTGTCTCCTTGGGGAGCACTGGTTCTCTTTGTGAAGAAGAAGGATGGATCAATGCGGATATGCATTGATTATAGAGAACTGAACGGGATCACAGTGACGAACAAATACCCTCTTCCAAGAATTGATGATTTATTTGACCAACTTCATGGGGCTCAATTCTTCTCTAAGATTGACCTTCGATCTGGTTATCATCAACTGAGGGTGAAGAAGGAAGATATTCCAAATACTGCCTTCTGATCAAGATATGGGCATTATGAGTTTACTGTTATTCCCTTCGGCTTGACTAATTCTCCTTCTATTTTCATGGATTTGATGAATAGAGTCTTTAAGGACTACCTTGATAACTTTGTGGTAGTTTTTATTGATGATATTTTGATATATTCAAAAAGTCGTGAGGAGCATGAAGATCATCTAAGGGTTATTTTGAAAACTCTATGGAAGGAGAGGCTCTTTGGAAAGTTCAGAAAGTGTGAGTTTTGGTTACAACAAGTGTCTTTCTTGGGGAACATCGTAACCAATGAAGGAATCTCGGTTGACCCTGCAAAGACAATGGTTGTGGAGGAGTGGCCTCAACCCACAACAGTAACTGAGATTCATAGTTTCCTTGGTTTAGCATGATATTATAGGAGGTTTGTGAAAAAATTTTCGTGGCTTTCTAATCCACTAACCAAGTTGACTCGAAAAGGGGTTAAGTTCATATGGACAGAGGAGTGCGAGGAAAGTTTCCAAGAGATGAAGAAGAGATTGGTTACTGCACCTGTGTTAACACTACCCTCTATCGGAGAAGGATTCGTTATTTTTAGCGATGCATCTCTAAAAGGGCTTGGGTACGTTCTCATGCAAAATGACAAGGTAATTGCTTATGCATCTCGACAGTTGAATATTCATGAGCAGAATTATCCTACGCATGATCTAGAGCTAGCGGCAGTTGTTTTTTCTCTAAAGATATGGAGGAACTATCTTTATGGGGAGAAATGTGATATATACACTGACCACCAAAGTCTAAAGTATATTTTCACACAGAAAGAATTGAACATGAGACAAAGGAGATGGTTGGAGCTTATTAAAGACTATGATTGTTCAATTCATTATCACCCTGGAAGAGCAAACAAAGTCGCGAATGCATTAAGTAGGAAAGACCCTGTTGTTTTGGAAACAATGAGGATCCTAGGAGATCCCTTGATTAAAGATCTAGCAAAACTGGACATGGGAATTATAAGGGAAGGGACATCATCAACCCTATCCCAAATGATTTCTCAACCTTCATTACTAGAGAATATCAAGAAGGCTCAAAAAGAAGATCCTTTGATGTAGGAGAAGTTGGAGGCTGTAAAAGATGGGAAGTTCCCTGATTTCAATGTTGATCAAGAAGGTGTATTGAAATTTCATACAAGACTATGTGTTCCATCTATTCCGGAGATAAAGAAAGAAATGATGGATGAATCTCATAGCTCTACTTTCTCTATACATCCGGGAAGCACTAAAATGTATAGAGACCTTCGTGATCATTATTGGTGGGATAACATGAAGAGGGAGATTTCTGACTACACTACAAGGTGCATGGTGTGTCAACAAGTAAAGGAAGAATGAAAACTTCCTAAGGGGGTATTACAACCGCTACCCATACCAGTATGGAAGTGGGATAATATCACTAAGGACTTTGTAACTGGTCTCCTGAAAACGTCCAAAGGAAACAATGCGATATGGGTTATTGTGGACCGTCTCACAAAGACCGCCCATTTTATCTCTATTCGGGAAGATTTCTCTCTGGATCAACTTGCCAAGATATACATAAAGGAAGTGGTAAGGCTGCATGGGGTACCACTATCCATCGTGTCTGATCGTGATCCAAGATTCACATCAAAATTCTGGAGAAGTCTTCAACATGCTCTGAATACTGAATTGAATTTTAGTACGGCCTATCATCCTCAAACTGATGGCCAATCTGAAAGGACTATTCAGAAACTTGAAGACATGCTGAGATTATGCTCAATGGAATTTAAAGGTGGATGGGATCAACACCTCCCATTAGTGGAGTTCTCCTATAACAACAGCTTCCATTCGAGTATTCAGATGGCACCCTATGAAGCTCTGTATGGAAAGCGATGTAGAACTCCTACTTTTTGGGATGAAAATAGTGAGAGAAAGCTTCTTGGGCCTGATCTTGTGCAAGAGATGACAGAACAGGTCCATGCCATCCAACAAAACATAAAGGCTGCTCAGAGTTGGCAGAAGAGCTATGCTGACAACCGTCAAAGGGACTTGGAGTTTGGTGTTGGTGACAAAGTCTTCCTTCGAATTTCTCCATGGAAGAGAGTCATGCGGTTTGGGAAGAAAGGGAAGCTCAACCCTAGGTACATTGGCCCCTATGAAATCCTTGATCGCATAGGAGCAGTGGCCTATCGTCTAGCACTTCCACCGAACCTAGCTCAAGTTCACAATGTCTTCCATGTATCTCTCTTGAGGAAGTACATACCCAACCCTTCGCATGTACTGAACCCAGAGGTGGTACAACTGGAACATGAACTCTCTTATGAGGAGTGGCCAGTGGAGATCTTAGACCGTAGAGACAAGGTTCTACAAAACAAGACTACCCACCTTGTGAAAGTGTTGTGGAGGAATCATAAATATGAAGAAGCGACATGGGAGCCTGAGGAAACGATGAAGCAAAAGTACCCTCACCTTTTCGACTAGGCCTCAATTATAAATTTCGGGGATGAAATTTCTTAAGGGGGGAAGAATGTAACGACCCAATATTTTTGAGTAGTATATTAACTTACTCTTAATGATTTAATAGAGATGTTTTTGGTTAATGCAGAAAGAGGAGTCGATGGCTTCATCCAGTAGACTCGAACCTTATGAAGCCCACTTATCAGAGCTTGGGAAGGAGGTGGCATCTTTGGGCTTCACTTTGGACCAAGCCCAAGCTGAACTCCAGCGTGTCAAGCTTGAACGGAAACGCCTACGGGAGAAGTTCAAGTTAGTAGAGATTACTACTAGGGCAATGTTATCTGAGCCTCCCTCAGATTCTCTCACCATAGCACACCTTACACTTAGGTCATATGCCGGTGTTATAAGGGGCTATGTGACGAGACCCTAGCTTCCTTGTGTGATCATTTGGGATGAATAAATTGAGATTTCTTCCTTTAGTGATGTTTGTGAAATTTCAATTGTTCGGATAATTTTAGGATATATTTTATTGATGAATTTTTAAAAAGGGATATTTTAAAATATTTATGTAAACCCTAAATAATTAATGATGTGTAATTATTTTCAAAGAATGGTCTTCTGCAAAAGTGTTCAGCATGGAATTTGAAGTCTAATAAGATCAACTTAATTTTTGATGAATAGTAAATTATGAATAGTGATTTTACGCTTAGGATTAGTAATGTGACCAAATGGATTAGTAATTTCACTCAAAGAAAGTTTTAATATAATTTAGACACCTAGATTAAGTAATGTGATTCAATAAAATAGGTGAATAATGGTTTCATAAATTATTAGTCAAGTAATAGTTTTTTTGGGTGAATAGTGTTTTTTAATTAAAAATTTAATTAAAAATAATTAGAAAATTATTTTTATAAAAAGGACTTTATTTTTGAACTCAGAGCACCGATATTATGTTATGGTAATTTTTGGGGTTTTTTCTAAAAAAATGAATTTTCGGTGAATAGTGTTTTTATTTAAAAATTAAATTTAAAATATTTTGAAAATTATTTTTATAAAATGGAGTTCATATTTGTAATCAGAGCATTGATATTTGGTTAAGGTGAAATTTTGGGATTTTTCTAAAAAAGATGAATTTTCAGTGAATAGTAAAAAAAGCAGTTTTAGGGTTTCAGTATGTTTAATGACATCCTAGCTGTGTCATGGTGATGTCATGAGATATTTTAAGGGTTGGCCGACCTTAGGTGATTAATTATTGTTTTGGGGGCCCCATGTGGCCTAACTTCATGGGAAATATCATGAGAGAGCACATGGTTTTGAGTAAAGCACTTGTGAGGTGTCCCTTGGCCATTAATGCCTTGTCCCCTCACTTTCCCCTATAAATACCAAGCCCTCCACTCATCATTTCGACTCAAAAACCATCCTCAACGAAGTTCTGGTCTCCTTACCTCCCAAGGAGTCCTCCCAAGGTGCCCCCAAGCCCTCAAGGTCCAAACCTTTGAGTTTTAAGAGTTACGTTTTAAGGTAAGAGATCCGACCTCTCTCTTCTTTTCAAGTAATTTCTTTTATGTCATTTCTTTTATACTCCATGTTCTTATGTTGGAGGATGTTCTTATATATTCATATTACTTCCCTTTTCATGTTCATATGATAATATACCCCATATTACTCTCATCAATTCGTTTTAAGAATGTTTAAGTGGCGCCGTTAGGCTGCCGAAATTTTAAGGGGATTCTTTCACCCTTCTCATTCTTTTCAAAGTTCTACTTTCATGTCAAGTCTTTCAAGTTACTTTTTAATTATGTTGGGGTATGATCTCTATATCTATCATAATGAACTCTTATGTTCATATGATGAGGGACCCTATTTGATCTTTTCAATTCATTTTTTCTGAAGTTTAGGTGACGCCGTTAGGCTGACAAATTTTCATAAGAGAAATCTAATTTTTGTCTTCCTTCCATGTTTTTTTTTCATTTCAAATGGTATGTCCTTGAAATTGCATCACCATGTTCATATATCCTTCTTATTATGTCCCTATACTGTTTTATGGGTCAATTATTATTGTTTGACCCATGTCCCCTCTCTTTTCAATGTTTTCTAAAACCCCGAAACATAGACGTTATGCTGCAGAATTTTCATCTCAAAATGCCTCTCTCTTTTCTCAAAATTATTTTATGTTATAAAGTGAATACTCAAAGTTCTTATTTCTACAGGGGTATTCACATATATTCCAAAATTTTCTATTTTAAATTCTGTGATTTACATACATGAAACCCGCTCTCCCCTTCCGTGGGTTTAAAGTGACGTAAAGATCATGTCTTTAAAGCAGTTTTTAAAACGTTATGATTATGAAATGAAACCCATTTATTTTATGCTATATGGGTTATTTATGAAATGTTTTATGATGATATATGTGGCTCACATGATAATAAAGGAAAATTTAAGGGTGCGCCCTGATAGCGCTCCAATGCATTGGGTAATGATATAACCACTAGAGATTACAATTTTCACGATGCCTTAGTGAATAACCTTGGTAATTTTCAAATGACACCTTGGGGATGGACCTTGGTGATATGTTCATGATTGTCTATGTTAAATGATGTAGCCACATCTTCAAGTTATGAAAAATTTTATTTTTATTATTATATGCCTCATGATTTCATTCTCATGCCTTAAAGTTCTTTTCATGACCTTATTGATGTATCTCAAGTTCACATGTAAAATGTTTCTCTTGTTTCCCTTACTGGGCCTTCTGCTCACCCTTTCTTTTGATGTATGTCCCCAGGTTATGAGATGCAGTAATGAACCTAGGAGGAACTTAAGGAGAATCCTTTAAAGTGTTTAAGAAGAATGCTTTATGTTGTTTTCATGTATTATGTTTCTGGTTTCCAAGACACTAAACCTTAAAGATCCTCAGTTTTGTGTAATGTAATGAATGTTTATGTTATAAAAAGACGAGATTCTATAAAGGAACCTTACATTTGACTTTTCAACGAAGCTGTTTTAAATTTGTGATATTTTATTCTATTTCTGCAATGGTCTTCTTAGTATTAAATATCATTATAAATATGTTTTACAATCGGTTCAGTGGATATCATGCAACATATTAAATCATTCATATTTATAAGGCATGTTATGAATGTCTTTGAATGATTTGATTTCAAATATTCATGATTTATCATGAGGATATTTTTTTTCAGGAACTGTTTCAATTATATTTAACATGGTTTGAATGGATTTAAATGGGAGTTTTAAATTTTTCAACACTGCTATTATTGTGGAGATATTATTGGAGGATTTATTCAAATTATTTTGAATGCATTTACTAGATATTTATTCTATGGGAATAAAGAGGCAACAATGCTATGCTATTATTGGGGATATTTATGAAGGCTATTAACTCTATTTATTTTGGGTATCCTATAGAAGAGTAATGTTTTTACAACTACTGGATATTTATTATCTATATATATATATCTCTGTGGTAGGAAAAGAAAATACACAACACAGAAAACCAGAGACATGAATACTCTGTTAAAAAAAAGATGCTAAAAATATTCATGCAAAAGCTCAACGCTTTTGAAGAGAGAAATTTTTCTTTGTACATTCATATTCTCTAATAGTGTAACGATGCTGGAAGCCTACACAAACATTGTATGATCTATTTTTTTTCTATTTTAAGAAGAATAAGAAGCCTTCTCAACATTAAAGATTATTTTTCTACTGCTGTTGTGTTATATTGAGGATCATCTATATCTATTAGTTGCTGATGCAACTACGAGATAAACCTATTTCACAACAATATTCATATAATCTATTTTATTTTTGAGTATCAGATGCTTAGACTTAGTCATGGAAGAGTGTCAGATTCTCGGACTAAGTTGTGGATATTTCGGTTCCCTATAAAAAACAAGAAGGCCCTGTAAAAGCCTTGTAAGGTGTAAACTGCCTGTACTCAGTTGTGGATGGTCTTATGATAAGAGGACTTACTAGTGAAAATCACCAAGATCATGGAGTAGAGTATTGGTGGAGTGGACTAGGGGATTTATGTTCCCCGAATCACTATAAATCCTTGTGTTCTTTTTCTTTATTTATTTACACTGCTCACTCCACTTTAAGAGAGAATAAAAAGATTGCTTCATTTCAAGAGGGACATATTAATATTTTCAAGAATTTTAAAAGTACACAATTAACCCCCTCTTGTGTCTTCATCATAGCCATCCCAACCTAACAATTCCCATGGTGCATATTTCCCCATATGCACAATGAACCTCATGCATTCCACCCGTGCATGCTCATGCCTGCCCATGTAGGTGCTCTGCCTCCACTATGCTCACCTACTTCCCTGGGTTGGCCATGAGGGATAACTCTCACATGTTAAGCTCTACTCCCACATGTTTGGTTGAGCTATAACCATAGCTTGGTAGGGTTTTGATAAGTTTGTTTACTCAATTCTTATAAAAAGAGTTTGTAAATTATTCAACAAAAAATTCCTTGCCTCAATCATATCTATGAAAAAATAATTTTTTTGCACAAACTTCTCAATAAATCTTACCAATAACCTCCTCATGCAATAATTGAATATTGAATGGTATTTTTCTTTAAATATTCTTCATGCAACAATTAAATGGACTTCTCAAATCAACTTATTCAATCATCTCCTTCACCGATGCTCAGCGACTGAATACATATAGACTCATTGAAAAAAATGAAATACTTGGGCTCAATAATTTGTATGTGTATGCATGTCTATGTATGTATATGTATATATGTTTATGTATTTATGTATGTGTATGTATGCATATGTTTTTGTATAATGTGTATATAGGCATATATATGTGTATGTATGCATATGTATGTGTTGTATGTGTATATATGTGTTGTGTATGTGTATGTTTATGTGTAAATGTATGTATATATATATATGTGTGTGTGTGTATGTTCATGTATTTGTATGTATGTATGTGTTTTTGCATGTATGAATGAGTATGTATATGTATGTGCATGTGCATGTGTATGTGTATGTATGTAGATGCATATGTGTGTGTGTGCATGTATGTATGTGTATCTGATAGAGCAAATATTTTCAATTAGTTTATGTTGAATATCATTATTTAAAATCCCACCAAAGTGTTACTTTATGATAAATTGCCTCATTTTATGATATTGGTGATATTTTGAGCTTAATAGTAAAAATGACCCATTTCAGATTTTTAACTATTTTAAATTATTTCTGTATTTTGGACATAAAATTTTCTACAATAATTAAAATTGAAAACTTATTTATTTTCCAGATTCTACACATCTAGGGATTCATTTCATCCTTCTTGAAAAAAATCTGAACCGACCGTATGGAAGCTCAAAAGAATCTCACAAGTTAGACAATGAAAACTGTTTACAGATCTACTGAGTTTTGGTGTTGGGTCCATAACTCGTTCATGGTGGGCCCAATTTTTGTGAAATTTGGTGGATATATTTCCAAGAAGTTTTGGAACATCTTTCATTAAGGATAGGCCATGTTAATTGGCCATTTTAATGGTCATTAAATTATTCTAATCTAGAGGTTTTCGATTTGGAGAGTCTGACTGGACAGAATAAATTGTGAGAGTAAAACGGGCACAACTCTCAGAATACTGGTCCAAATATGCTACAATTTTGAGGGGAAACAGAAAAGATAATTATGAACAACATTAAATAAGGATGGAACACGTGAAGATGCCATTTAATGGGGATAAAACGCATCAACCTTTGGGGGATAAATTCTGGCTATAAAAGGAGAGGAGCTCCTCCCTCTCAAAGAATCTTATTCCATCACATTCCTTCTGGGACACCAAGGAGAAGAAATTTTAGGGTTTCCTTATTTTTTTATTATATATATATATTTAATTCCTTCTTCTTCCCTATTTATATTGATTACCCTTACCATGGTGGGGTAAACATTTGGAGTGATTGGGGAAGGGTTGGTTTTCTATTTTGTAATGCTTGAGTTCTTGGACGTAATTGAATGAAATTTCATTATTCTTAAAAGTTTCTTTCAATTTCATAAAGAGTATTTTATTATAAAGTATGATCATTCTTGAATTTTAATTCCATTATTAATTTTTTCCTCGGTAAAATAATCATTATCTCCCTCTACTAATTTCTAGTTTATATATGATGGAATTGACTAGAGATTAGTGGTAAAGTACTCGACGATCGTCAGTATGTGTAAAAGGGGTAATGAATGTTCTTGATTGTTTGGGACAAACAAGACCTGAT
The DNA here is from genome assembly GCA_963277665.1 of Viscum album. Taxonomy (NCBI): domain Eukaryota; kingdom Viridiplantae; phylum Streptophyta; class Magnoliopsida; order Santalales; family Viscaceae; genus Viscum; species Viscum album. The sequence goes on from OY728166.1 coordinate 990,756,971, forward strand.
CAAGTATTTTCCATGTCAATTTAGGATATTCAATACAACTATTTTTTACATGGAAGGAGAGTTGACCAAATTGAGATCTTGGTAAGGTTTTCTCTCACTATCATAATTTCACTGAGGAACTGAGAGGAAATGATTATGCTGCTAATCATTTTTTTTACATTTTCAAAAGCTGGTTTATGGGTTCCCGGTACCCCACTAAATGATTATGGAAGCTCACTTTAATAAAATAAGAAGAAGAGGTTTGAATTAAATTGAACAAGGATAGCATTACAATCGGAAAACCAACCCCAATTGGTCATCAATTAATAAATTCATAAATTAATTATAAACATGATGTGCAAGATCCTCTTTCTTGGATCCAGTGTTTTTCTTCTCTTTGTCTAAATATTTGATTTTAATATGTGGATACTGGAATTCATCATAATATTGATCCCGCATTGGTCATCGATTACGACAAAAGAAAAGTTAGGCCCTCCCAACTGCCACACTTTCACTGCATCCAGATCCTTCAGGTAGGTGGTCCTCGATACTATCCCTATGGTTTTTATGCCTTTTGTTTATGATGCATGGGATGTGCGGTCACACCACCGGGGTGTTGAATTGTTTAATTTAAAATTGTTAATTTTTATTAGTTGTTAAATTAAATAGTTTTTTACTGAATAGAACAAAGTTCCAAGACCATGTTGGGCCTTGTGCACTGGCCTTATGCCTCAGTCATCAATGGTTGAGGCCTCATCTGTTGACTTCCCTAGAACATTGAGACCCCTTGAGAGGGGTAAAATAAAATAAAATAAAGTGAAATTTAGTTTATAGGCCCTAAAATAGGTGCCCTTGGACCTTACTTGTGGAGTAAGGTGATGAGTTAGTACTAGTTGACCCTAGTGGGTCATGGAATAACCATGGGTTGGGTGAGTGACCACCTTGAGAAACCATGGAATTTGAAACCGGATTTATGTCATCTCTTCAATGGGTTTCCTATGAGATGTACCCCAGTTGGCCTATGAGGTCGTGCCTTGATTAATACCTTGGAGAAGGAAGTGATATCCTAAGTAATGGGAATTGACTAAAGAGGTTTAATGAATTGAAAAAGACCCCAAGTAGGGTGTCTAACATTGCTTGACCTCGAGGGCCCTAGTGGGTGCCCTAGTGACTGATCAACCTTGAGTGAGTGTGTCGGGATTGGGTATAGAGGGTAGTGGGTGTCACAAACCAACCCGAGTCAACCCTGAACTAATCACTTGAGTCGATCCATGGCATAACCCTAAGGGTGTTCCCAACAATTAATGTTGGGCATCAACAAAGTACACTAAGGGAACAATTTCTCCCAAGAATAAATAAATCAATTGAATGATGGAAATAAACCAAACAACCCAATACATAAACAATACCAAACGGAACATCATTTTCAAAAGGATGAAAGTAACACAACTTTATAATAAAACCAACTTAAAAAGATGATTACATGATCTCCATGTGATCTCACAGGTCACTCTCCAACAGAAAGATCAACCATCACCCATGATGATCAAACTCAAGATGAAACCTACACCAAGGATAAAATAAAAGGAAACTATAGGTGTGAGTATTAAAACTTAGTAGGTAATCCTGAATAAATATATTCCCAATGCAATTTATTTAAAATAAAAGAAACATCAACTTTAAGTTTGAAATACAATATATATAAGTATGTTCTTCTACACATTTTTCTTGAAAACAAACTACGGTCTATTTTCCTACTTCATTTCAAAACCAGGTTCGCTTCCAATAGCGAGACATTAAAATTTTCAAGGGGGAAAGTGATGATTTAATTTTCAAAAGGCACATGAGAGTATAAAACACTTTTACTTTAAAAACATTTTTCATAAACCTTTGGAATCCAATACATCACTTTCCAAGAAAGTAACCACTCATGAGAGTACTAAAATAATCATATAACAAGGGAAATGGAAATAAGCACACAAGAGCAACCAAGTATCTCAATCATTACTACAAGAAACTAAGTGACAATAGACATAGGTAAACCTAGGAGATCGTAAATAATCCTAAACATACTAATACATGAGACCCATCCCCAGAAGCATGCCTCACACGATGAAGATCAAAGTGCCCTAAACACTCTTGACTACCCTAACTCAAAAAAAACCGAGGGGAAAATCCCATAATAATAAACCTAATATATCCACTTTCTATGAGACACCAACTAGTGCATAATCTATCCAGTGTAGAAATCATTCTTAGCAAATTCTATCACTATGCTAGGTTCCCATGTCTCATGTAAAAGGCGGTGAACCAATCGATTCCAACCGAGCATCCAATAAAAAAAAATATAATAATAATTCAACAATAGTTCTCACCTCGAGTCATCCCAAGGATCAATCTCATTCCATAGAAAAAATAGAACTAAAAGATTTTGTACCAAGGAACTAAAATTATCATAATGAATCACAGGATTCCACAGTGAGGAAATACCACCCATTAAACATAAACAAGGCATAAGAATCACCCAATGGAGGTTTTCATAATAAATAATTTTAATATTTTCACCAAATTTCCAAACAGGCCTTTAAGAATTTTCCACAAAACCATCGCTTTAAAGAAACCAAGACCACCTTTCAAAAAGGGTGTAAACACACCATTTTCCACTTCAAAATCATTTATAAAACTCTTTTAAACTATTCACAACACACTTTCAAGCCAAGACCATTTTTATAAAAATTCCAAATGGGCCGTTATCTATCAACACATGCCAAACCACATTGAAAGCCAAGTACACATTTCTTTTAAAAAAAACTACCTTTAAACACCCTTAAAGGAAACCAAATCATAATTTCTCATATCAAAAATATATTCACATGGCCTAACCATGATTTTGATATCACAAAACACATGAAAAATCCAACTGGGCATTTAACCGACACTTAGTATGAAACATTCAACAAATCAATTCTAATTAAAATTAAAAAAGGGGGTAAATCACTACTTTGCACACCAAAAAATATCTCAATGATCACATATCACTAATTAATAATAAAACAAGGTGTGAAAGGAATGAAACTAATTAATCTTAAATTAAAAAGGAAAGTGCACAGGGAAACCTAGCTCAAAACCATGGTGCATCAACAATGCACATCCAAAATCACTCCACGAGGGTTCCAAAAGCCAAGATCTATAAAGAAGAACCCAAAAAACACAAAAAACCCAACATAAATTGATGGAAACACAAATACTATATCCACATGACTTAGGAAGAAGAAGATCCTAAGAAGAAATGGAAGAAATAAGAAGAGGGAGAAGAAAGGAGAGGGGTTTACCTTGAGAAATTTAGCCCCAATTTAAAGAATCCTTAGATCTACACCAAGGGAGGAGGAGTGGAGGCTTGGAGAGAAAGGAGGAAATCCCATTAAGGTTGCATGAACTAAGAGAGGGATAAAAGAGTCATTTTGGGTTAAAAATCCCGAGGGGGGGGAGGGAGTTGGAATTTCAAGAAATTTTAGATCTGGGAAACTCAAATGGTTTGGCCACATGATTTACAAAGCTGTGCAACAATTGTGTAGTAGACACTACTTGAGAGAAGATTGACCATGTGACCAAACCGCATGGTTTCACCTACCATGCACAGACCATGCGGTAGGTTCTTCCTGAAACCACCACCTGCTGCATGTTTACTTGTATTCAGCCACACGGTTTACCAAACCGTGCACCAGCCATGTAGTAGGTTCTGTATGAAACCTACACCTACCACACGGTAACTTGGGTTTAGATGCACAGTTTACCAAACTATGCACCAAACATGCGTAGGCCACTCCCAATCCAAAAACCCCAAGTTTTCTCCAAAAAACTTTGAATGAACTGAGGATCAACCACAAGGTAAAAACTAGACAAATAAACACTTAAAAATTCAACCCCTGTCACACTCAAAACTCAATAGAAAGACCAAGATTCCCAACAAACCAGGATATAAGATAAGAAATGAAAAAATGGGTGTGAAAATTATCCCCGCCATTAATGCTTTCCACCCCTGTAAAGCCACAACATTCTCTAATTGATCGATCAATGACTAAGGATTCCATAACCACATGATCCAACCCCTTGAACCATAGACATCTCACCCAATTCCAAATGAAACTTATGCCTCTTTCCCGAAACAGAACAATGAATCGAGATGATTTCTCAACAAACAACGAGAAAGACCAAGACGTAGTACCCACAACCATGATGAGAACAAGACTGTTGAGTATTATCCCATGAATCCAAATTCTCACCAAAACTGAAGAGTACAAAAAAAATAATGAGTTAAAGGGAGTCCTGAACAGACTCCCCACTATTAAAAAACAAATAGAACCCAATGGATTCTTAAGAGAAAACTCAACAAGATCTGTAGTGGGTCTCTCCGCGATTAAGAACTAACCAACATCCACCAACTGGTAATCCAACATGAACCAACACTGGGCCTTCCCACACAGGTCAACCAAAACTCTTCCACATTGGCCTACCAAACAAGGCTAAGAAGGACACAATAAGAGAACTTAAACCACCCACTTCTGAACGAAGGGGAAAAAAACTAATCCAACACTACCCTAACCCCCTATGGTCTCCTAACCACGCACCAACTTCACTCTAAGGCCTATGGATAGAGCTTTGACCCTTGAATCTTCTGCTACATCATAGTCAGGAATTGATAACCCCAACAAGGAACATGCATTGAACCATTAGATAAAAAGGAAAACCTGAGTTCATTAAAAAGGCTCACAACATACCCTTACATTTTGAATAAAATAAGACACCACTGACACCACTGCCACAACAAAATAGCCCTTACACTGAAGGACACTTACAATAAAGAAAATTTAAATAAATCATCATCAACACATAACTTCTAAGAATTGGCCCCATTACGCCTTTTTACAAAACCCCAAAAAAACTGCTGCAAGTGACCCAAGCATCCAAAAGCATGGTAGGGATTTAGAGTACTAGGGTACAATGAATTCTTTTGAACCGACTTGCCACACTGATAACACACCAAGATCTCTTTCCAAAAGGAGGTTGATGAAATATCCTAAGGACTTTTGATTCCACAACCATCTCCAATAGCTTTCAGCCGCTTTCCTACCTCCTTATAATAATTTCCCCCACTTATTCCTAGTATTGAAGGAGTTAGGAATACCTTATGCACTCCCTCCATCATAGCTTCAACATGAAAATCTTTCTTCACCATGTCGGTAAAAGAGGTTATATTGAACTCTGATACCTTCAATTGAAGATTAGGATGAAGCCCAAACTTGAAATGTCGATCCTTCATGGGATCATTCACAATATAACCTGGAAGGTAAGGAACTAGGTCAACAAAACAATGAAAATAATCCAACACCGATCCATCACCCTACTACAAATAACACATTTCCATCCCCCTTTTCACCCTTTTTTTCTCAGAAAAATACTGACGGATGAATGAATCCTTGAAGAAATCCCAAGTAATATCCTTACGAGGCTTGTTCCAAGACACATACTTTCACCACTTCCACAAATAACCTTTAAGAATGAAAGTTAAAAAATTAACCTTCAATAACTCAGATGACTCAATGAGGATCAAGTTCCTTTCGATATTTTACATCCACTATTTCTCTTTAAGAGTATCCATTTAACCATAAAAGAGAGGTGGATTTAGTTTCTGAAACCTAAGAATGAAATCCTTAGGTTGATCAATCGAAAATCATGCTAATGGAGGTTCACCCATAGCCATGTCACAATCACCCATCGAAGCTCTATGGGAGTAACCACTAGACAAAAGGAAATCTAAGAACTAAATCAAGGCCAACTCCTCAACAAAAATCCTCAAGCGCAAATGCCGATAGGTGAAAATATGTGAACATAGGATAAAAAGACACTATTAACATCAAAACTTACCTTTTGAAAACATTTTTGTTTTAAAACAAACTTGGTGTGTTGAACACACTCTATTGGTATCCATTAGAGTCTCACCCACATGCATGTTTTCATCACCCCGGGCACCCATCCACATTTACATATACAGCTATGCATGTGATCACCCATGAGAACACCAAAGGCTAAAAAAACATCCTCATTTTCCAAAACAAATAATTCAACCCAATTAAAAATTTCACGAAACCTTCCAAAGTCTCACCAACCATTAAGTCAAAAACCATTTTTAGATTCCATGTTTTAATTCATTCCTCCATGCTGAAAAACAAAATCCCATGAATTTCCATCCAAAAATTCAATTTGTTTCATTCAAAACATTTTTCCAATAGCCCATAAATTCCCATTTCATCAAAAACCATCTGATTAAAAACCCACTCTTTTTAATTTGAAACAAATTCTAAAACAAGAATCCTCTTTTAAATAACTATTTTCCATAAACCCCAAGTTTTGATTATAAATCCCAATTTTTTAAAATCATTTCAATTTTACCCCCAGGAGGCCATTCTATAAAAATTCATTTTTCTAAAACCATTCATAGGGTTAATTATGAAAACCCTTTTTTACCAATTTCCAAAATCCACCCATTACCACTAAAACCCCATTTTCATAGTTCCAACATAAGAGTTTTTCAAAACAATTTTCAAAGTCAAGGAAGACACAAAGAGGCTCATAAGGGGAAACTAGTGTCAATGTGTGACTTGGTCATATGGTTGGAATCCATATTACAAACACAATATCATCATAGAGAGCCTTCTAGGACCATTTCCTCGGCTCCACATGGATTTCTAGTCCCTAAAATCTCACAGAGACCACTAGCCGAACTCCCTTTTCATATCCCAAACACCAAACAATCCACAAGGACCAAAAAAACTAACAAAACCAGACTTCCCATGGAAACCCGAGGATCAGAACGAGTGAGGGTTCATGATGTCTTTCCCGTTCCTACCTCCCAAGTCCCGAAAATCCTACTCCATCTACCTTGATATCCCTAGGTAACAAAGGGATCTCCGAAAAGAAAGGTCCTATAAGATCTGACATGCTCTGATACCATTTTTTCACGAACCAACCCAGTTCAACCCTGAACCGGTCACCCAAGATGGTTCATGGAATGACCCAAAGGGCATTCCTGATCCCCATGGATTGACAACTAGTGTGAGGCATCAATAGAGTACACTAAGGGAACAATTTATCCCAAGAATAAATAAATAAATTGAACGATGGAAAGAAATCATATAGCCAAATACATAAACAATACCAAACAAAACATCATTTTAATAAGGTAGAAAGTACCAAAAATATAAAATAAAAGCAACCAAACAATACCACCACACAATCTCCTCGTGACCCTATGAGTAACTCTCCAACACAAAGATCAACCATTGCCCATGGTGATCAAACTCAAGTTGAAACCTGCACCAAGTCTAAAACAAAAGGAAAATATAGGCCTGAGTATTAAAAATTAGTAGGTAAGATTGAATAAATCTATAACAAATAAAATTCATTTAAAATAAAATTAACATCAAATTCAAGTTTGAAATAAAATATATAAAATTATTCTCTTCTACAAATTTTAGTTGAAAACAAACTACGGTCTATTTCCCTACTTCATTTCAAAACTAGGTTCATTTACAATAGTGAGACATTAACATTTTCAAGGGGAAAGTGATTCTTTCATTTTAAAAAGGCACAAGAGAGTATAAAATAATTTTAATTTAAAAATATTTTTCATAACATTTGGAAGCCAACACATCACTTTCCAAGAAAGTCACCACACATGAGAGCACTAAAATAATCATATAATGAGGGAAATGGAAATAAACACATAAGAGCAACCAAGTATCTCAACCATTACTATACGTAGATAAGTGCCAATAGAAATTTGTGAATCTAGGAGATCATAAATAATCCATAACATACTAATACATGAGAACCATCCCTGAAAGCATGCCTCACACGATGAAGATCAAAGTTCCCTAAACACTCTCGACCATCCTAACACAGGATAGACCATGGGTAAAATCCCATAGAAATAAACTAAACATATCCACCTACTATGGGCCATTGACTAGTACATAATCTAGCCAATGTAGCAATCGTTCTTAGAAAATTCTCTCACTATGTCAGGTTCCCATGTATCATGTAAATGGGGGTGAACCAACTGATTCTAATCAAGAATCCAATAATATATAATAATAATAATAATAATTCAATAATAGGTCTCACCTCGAGTCACCCTAAGGATCGATCTCATGCCATAATAAAAATATAACTAAAAGAGTCTATACTGATAAACTCCAATTATCATAATGGATCACAAGGATTCCACAACAAGGACATCTCATCCATTAAACATAAACAAGCCATAAGAATCATCAAATAGAGGTTTTCATAATAAACACTTTTACCATTTTCACCAAATTGCCAAACAGGCCTTTAAGTATTTTCCACAAAACCATCGCTTTAAAGGAACTAAGTCCACCTTTCAAAAAGGGTGTAAACACACCAGTTTACACTTAAAAATCATTTATAAAAATCTTTGAAACTATTCAAATAACACTTTCAATCTAAGATCGTTTATATAAAAATGCCAAATGGGCTTTTATCTATCATCACATTCCAAAAAACATTGAAATCCAAGTACACATTTCTTTTAAAACCAAAAATACCTTGAAACACCCTTAAAGGAACCCAAATCATCATTTATCATATAAAAAATATATTCCCATATCCTAACCATGATTTATATTTCACAAAACACATGAAAAACCAATCATGCATTTGACCGGACACTTAGTGTGAAACATTTAACAAATCAATTATATTTAACTTTAAACAAGGGGTAAATATCCACTTTTCAGACCAAAAAAAATATCTCAAGGATCAAATATCACTAATTAATAATCAAATAAGGTTTTAAAGTCATGAAATCATTGAATCTTAAATTATAAAGGCAAGTGTAATGGGAAACCTACCTCAAAACCATGGCACATCAACAATGCACGCCTAAAATCACTCCATGAGGGTTCCAAAAGACAATATCTATGAAAAGGAAACCTAAACACACAAAAAACCAAACATAAATTAAGGGAAACACAAACCCTAGATCTGAATGACCTAGGAATAAGAATATCCCAAGAAGAAATGGAAGAAATAGGAAGAGTGAGAAGAGAGGGGAGGGTTTACCTTGAGAAATCTAGCCCCAACTTGAAGAATCCTTAGATCTACACTAAGGGTGGAGGAGTGGAGGCTTAGAGAGAAAGGGGGAAATCCCCTTAGGGTCGCACGAACTAGTAGAGAGAGAAAATAGGTTTTTTAGGTTAAAATTTTTGAGGGAAAAAAGTTGCAATTTTAAGAAGTTTTAGATATGGGAAACTCACAGGGTTTACAAAAATGTGCACCAAACGTGCGATAGACACTGCCTGAGAGAAGATCAACTGCACATAAAACCTACACGATTTCACCTACCATGAGCAGACCATGCAATAGGTTCTTATCAAAACCACCACCTTCCACATGGTTACCTGGATTTGGCCACATGGTTTACCAAACCGTGCGCCAACAGTGAGGTAGGTTCTATCTGAAAACTAAACCTGCTGCATAGTTACCTAGGTTTGGTTGCACAATTTATCAAACCATTCACCAACCTTGCACAAGCCACTATAAACCCCCCCAATTTTTGTCCAAAAACTCCTGAATGAACTGAGGATCAATCAGGAGGTAAAAATTGGACAAATAAACACATCAAAATCCAACCCCTATCACACCCAAAAATTGAGAGAAGGACTGAGATTCCCAACGAACCAAGATATTAGATAAGAAATGAAAAACTGAGTGTGATAGAGGATGTCATCTTAGAACCCATACCGAACATGTGTGCCCGAGGGGATGTGAATAGTGAGTATGGGCATAGAAATTCAATGAGCCCCTACTATGTTCTTATTTTTTTTTTGTTATTTTATGTGATTTATCAGGATGTAATGAAATCGATCGTAGTTCTAACTTTATTATGATTGTCTGAGATGCTTAGGAATCACCTGTTGAGGTGGATAAGACCATGGAATGCCTGAGATGTCTAGGATCCAATCTCATGGTATTTTGGGGGAAAATTCCTATTTTTAATAGCATCCATTATGGTTGATGAAAATATGAATTCCTAGTGGTGGATCATAGGATCCAACATTAGAGAATATGATAGAGCACATGAAGGAATGCCCTAGGTTCTAGGGATTCCATTGATATAGCGATACCATTACGAATACCTGGGGTGCCCGAGATTTAAATGAAGATACTATTAGACCATTGAAAATAAATGGGACCCATGTGATTCGAATAATGGTATAAGGTTCTTGGTGGGTGTATATCCCTGACCACAGATGGGACATCTTGAGGGTGACTGTTGAACCCCCTCGATTGATGCCCAAGATACCCCTAGGACCGGGTGGATTCACCATATATAGTACAAATAAGGAGCCACATGTTGTTGTATGACAAGGAGATTGGTCATGGGATCCGATAGATTATTTCATTTTATTTCTTAGGTACCCCAGGAATCATTCATGCCTGTATATATAGGATTTCCTTGGACCTCCCCTCATAGGAATCAGATTTCGGCCTAACATCAAGAACACCTAGGTACTTCCATGGGGTTTAAACTGAGGGCTTGAGGATGAGGGATGTCTAGTGACTCCCCAGGGTCCCCTACTCATTATTTTGGAGGTGTGACCACATGATCCCTAGGGTGTGTACATAGGTCTCACTGAGGTAATTATCATGCCCAATAACACTCTAGCACTAGCTGAAATAATTATGATCAATTGGGGTCACAAATATGAGGATCAACAATGATTATTGGGTTTGGAATGGGTTATATGTATACAAACTCACGAGTAGATGTGATACTGTGGTTGGAATAGCCCCCATGATGTGCCTTGATACATTCTAAAACTGGTAGGAGTAAGTATTATTAATGGTTGTATTTATTTTGTTTAGCGGTTTATTTATTTATTTTGAGCATGTCACATGCACACATCACTACATTTTTAGTATAGTATTAGACCACATTGGTAGTGTCCTATTGATTTATGTACTCACACCTTTCCCAAGAGGTTATGACACTTAAGCACCTGATCAACTCTCACTTGTTGCAGGTTTAGGTCGGGCTGAGGCCTGAGATATCATGATCAAGATAGAGGAGCTCCACTGAGATTTGGTGTTCGGGATAAGGTGAGGCTCAAATATTGTAGTAGATCCTCTTATACTTATATTTTAGTCTTTATTTATTCTTTTATCTTCACTATGTACATGTGATTGTCCTAGTGAGTGATTGATCATGTATTTCCATATGTCAGCATTTTATTTGTTACAACATGTTTCTGCTTTTTTATTATCCGTACACTTTGATTGATGTTATATAAATGGATGTATTTTGATTATTTTTATTGTTATTTTACACTCTGATATGGGGGGGGGGGGGTATATCCTCCCTCTAGAACCTCCTCATACCCCCAATACTAGTCGAAAACCTCTAGTATTTGGGGAGGCTCACCTGAGGTCTTGTAGAAGTCTGGTCTGACTACTATTTAGAGTGAGAGTCGGGTCGAGGTGTTAAAAAATGGTATTGGAGGATTGTTTTTATTTTTATTTCTATTTGGGGATATGGTATCTAGAAGATATAGGAATGCATCTGATCTTGTGATGAATATCAGGCTAGTGTGTCATGAACACATGTTCCAATAAGAAGTCCAGGTTACTGAGGGTTTGAGATTTTTGTTCTTGATATGTGATGTTATAATTGATTGATTTAACCTTATGTGTTGCACATGATATTTGGATTTATGATCATGATTTATTATGAATTTGAATCTTGGCATGTAGGCATTCAACTATCAAGAGCGTGAGTTGGGTTTTATGTGGTTGGGCGATACTAGAGCGTATGCCCATTTTTTCTATATGAGATTGTGGCAGTACACGTGCTGGTTACATGTAGTGATGTTTAAATTGGAATTGATGATGATCATGTGCGAGTTGAGGGCTGATGGGTTTTGATGAGCATGAATCAGGAGGACCAACACACATTATTTAGTAACAAAACCTTTTAAAGTAACACTCTAGGAGTGGTGTGAGGGATGTTTTATGGTGGGGGAGTGCACCATCAGCCATTTGAGGGCATGAACCTCACCTCAGATGAATCTTGGTGGAACCTTTGGGTGAAATCCCATGAGAAGATAATGAGAAGTAAATTGATGTTTCTTATTGATTCTTGGTTAAGAGAGATCTTGTATATGTCAGTCATTGGTTTGGTGATGGATCAGGAATGGGCTGAAATGATTTTGAATTTTCTTTGATTGTGAGATGAAAAGGATGGTTGTATAGTGCAAATAATGATGTCAGTTTCGAGTAATATTACCCTAATGTTGATGGGTCATTGGTTAATGAGACCGATGGTTAGAAGATCCTTTTGGGCATTGGGATGCCAATGAGAAAATGGGTCTAAGTTGATCTGGATTATATGGAGAATGATAAAGGTGAGTTCAGATGTAATATTGGATAGAGTCTGAGTGCTTGCATTGGTCTTAGGATGGTTTTGAGATGATTTAAATGTATTGGATTAGATGTGTGTCAGTTCTCGTGGTATGGCAGAGAACGATGACTAGTTTTGATCAATTAATGATCCAATTAGGGAATCACACTGGGAGTCAGATGTGGAATTCAGTTGGCATGTTTAAATGATCAAGGGATGCCTCTGGGATTTAAGGCACCAGGATCATATGACTTAGTGATGTGTCAGCGGTTGGAGTTAGGATTTTTCAAGGTAGTTCGACCAAAGGGGTTCCGACTGGTGGTTTTGTATGCAATTATATGTGGTGAGCTAGAAACCACATCAGGTGCATCATTTTGGATATGAATAAAGTGTTTCAAGAGTTGGTCGAGGTTTTTTTGAGAAAAACCCAGCATGTTCAGGTAGATGGTGTGGATATTTAAAAATTATCGGATTTATTGAGATTAGAAATGAGGATATGGTGCTGAATTTTGACCGTTATTTTCATTTGAAATTAGGAGTGGTGTGTTGAGAACCTCATTGAGCGTATCTTTAGACCATTGAGAATGTGCTTCAGCAGACATTTACAATGTTAGGAAGGCACCAATGACAACCCATATATTTTATACACTTTAATTCATGATGTATTACATAAAGATACACATAATATAATCCCATAATATTGTGAGTCTTATGTCATTGGTAAATTAGGTACACAACACAATAACTTGAAAAATGGGTATAACAACATTATTTAAAAATTCCAAAACATGCCACTATATTATATCGATCTTCTAATACTATATGGTATAATTTGGGGATGTACATAAGAAAAGGGTGAGCTATAAATCCCATAAAGAGAATAATAAAATCATAGAATAAGGTAAAATAGTACATGTGAGTCAAGAAGCATAACATGGTGACATGGAAAGGTGAGAATCATAATCATGAACATCGAAGCATGGTATAAGATGATAACATCAAGGCAACATGAGTAACGTGGAAACAACATAAAACATGACATCATAAACATAAGTCATGGATATCCACTGAGACATCATAACATAGTGTGATTAGGAAAACCTATTATGCACCATACATGGTATCTCATGAGATAAAAACATTACCAAATGCATTGGAGGACTATATAATTCTAATCCCACCTGTCACATTCATATCATGTACATGAATTTGTGTATCACATAGATCATACACCATAATAACACCTTTAATCACTTTTAATCCCATATTAAAGGAGTGTGGGTTACATACATGAAATTCCCCAATAAACGTTGGATATGTACATCTAGGTGAATACCCTTGAGTGAAAATGGGGATGAGTATTCACTACACAAATGTTTGACATGCAGGATAATTTCAGCAACATAATATATGTACATAAAGATTCATAAAAGAGTTTAATGAGAGTAAAAGAAGATCTATCATTACTTATAAATAATAGGTACAATAAAAGGGATGTATGAAAACATATTCTAACATGAACAATTGGAAATTTAAAGGCATAATATAGAGAAGTGCTTGAATAAAGAGGAGGAGAAGATCCCTTACCTTGAGAGGGTGCTTCTAAAAGTTTGAGAGGAGATCCTTAAGTGCTTGAAAAAACCTTGGGAGGGATCTAGAGAGGGATAGGGAGAGTAACTTCATGATAAATGGGTTTTGAGTGAAGAAGAGTGAGAGGCTATGTGAGTATTTATAGCAAAAGATAGGATAATTCTTTATTAATTTCTAAACTTAGGTTTTAGACTCTATATAATAAAATAATAAAACCACAAACCTTAACATGATTTTTGTCCATGTTTTTTTAAAATAGGATTGGTTTTAAATATTTTATAAGTATAAGAACTGAATGCATTAAAATAATACCATTAATGATGTGGAAGCGAGATTTATTCATAATTAATTGATTTCAAAACCTTAAAATATAATACTAGTTATGGAGGATTCATTAAAGGTTAATAAAATTGATAAAATAAATTAAAAAACACATTATTTTAAAGGGAAAATATTTATTTGGTTTTGGATGCTTTATACGGTAATTATTTCATCATTTTTAGGCTTTTATGATGTCATAATATATATAGTATATTTATACCGTATTTAATTTTTACCAAAAAATTTGACTGTCTCAGAAAATTATGAAAAATTAATCATTGGATAATTTTGATGTAATGATTTCAAAAATGATATTTATTTTTCCAAAATATTTTTCTAAATATGAGAATTTACAATTTTAAATAAAAATCCTTATTTGCTGCAAAATACTAGTTTTTACGACACTAACCACTTTATAACCTTTATGAAAATTAGATTGGACTTCATTAAATTATATTATCATTTATATTAAAATAAATATTATTTAATACGTTTTTTAATTAAATTAAAATTTATTTCAAAATTCTTGAATTTATCAAAAAGAGTGTCCAAGTTGAAACTATATATATATTTATTTCCCCAAAAATACAATTTTGATTTCTTCATATCAACATCTAATTTTTATGAAACTCATTATATAATCATTTATAAAGTAACAATAAAAAGGGATAAATATAACCATTATTTTATTTAAAAATAAAAAATATTAATTTATACTACTAGGTTATAGATACATAACCTATTATTATAGAGGCGTATGCCCTAAGGTTAAGGTGTGCGATGGTGGTACTTTCATGGGATGGTTCGACAAACATGGTTTAGGTTGTGATCTTAATAAACTTGAACTGCTCCTGTAAACAATTTTTCTCATGTTTCAATTGTTAGATATAAACTTGGGCTTGGTCAAGGGTAAAGAGGAATGATTCTATATCCCTTATAGGATTTTATAAATGGGATTCATAGGGTATGATCATACTGGTCGAGGGAATCACTTATTCTATCTGTGTTAATCAGTCTTTATCATAACCCTTAATATTTACTAATATTAATGGTCACTGTGCAAAAAATATATTATCAATGATTATGATGATTAATGGTATTTTAAATCCAACATGCTATATCTATCCAAAAACCAAAGTAGTGCATGCGTTTTCTATAACTACATTACTTAATAATACATTTATTCATTCAAAAAGGAAATTTCATTCATGAAATTTTGGGTTATTAAAACACCATAGTTTGAAATTGGCCTTGTGAGATGAAACCTATTATGGGGAGAACCATAGGCTAGGTGACCAATTGGATGATGACATGTGGGCGTCTTGGGTTGGATGGATGGTCCTGCACAAATTTACCCAAGTTTTTAGGGTTAAGCGGTTTCTTGTAGTGTTGCTTGGGTTGTCGAATCCTCAGAAGAAGAAACTTAACGAAACATACATTATAATAGGGATATTTGGATATTAAGTGGACAACTTGAGTTTTATTTGAGATGGTTTAAATTAAAACTAATAGACCTAAGTGAATTCAAATTGAGAGAATGAGTTGATCCTAGGTTATCGCTTGGGGTGGTTTGGATGAATTCCTTTTTAAATGATTTTAATTTCATTAACTTGAGAGGGATTCATTAAAAGAAATAAAAATAAAATATTTACTTATTGGTTTAACACATTCACATACATATGATAATCACCTATAAATTTACAGGATCATTTTCATGAGCACTCCTAGGTAAAGGATCTTATTAGCACATGAAAAGTGTGGTGATGAAATTAAATAATAGGAAGAGAGAAAATCATTGAATGAAAAACTCAAATAAAATAAATTATTAAATATTTATAGAGTGATAGATAAAATCCAATATAGAACCTTAATAATCTCTTAGATCATCCCATAAGAGGGTTAACCCTCTATTGATGCTATGCTCTCCATGTAAGTGGGAAGTGGACTCTTGAGGGAGAAATTGAAGAAGTGAAAAAATAATGAAATAACGAACACTCCATCATTGTTTGAAGGATTTATCTATTCAATAGATGAATAAATTCAAACCTTAATGAAATGTCATCAACTTATTAACAAAATGAATATAAAATTAGAATAATACGAAGTTTAAATAAGAATTTAAGTTGATTCTAGAAACATAAAATTGAAGAAATGTGATAACAACATCAAATTGGCAGCATAACATTAAAATGAAAGCATACAAAAATATACCCAAATAATTAAACAAAACAACCTTAAATAGGAATTTTGGAAGACTTGGGTCTATTCCCCAATAGTATAGGTCATTCCAATTGAGTATGGCAGGGCTAGGGTGATGCAAATTTTGTAGAATTTGGACTTTTCCACCCTTAACTCGAAATAGGAGCCAACTTGCATCCACCAAAAAGATGTGCAAAAAAGAGCTTCTAGATGAAAGAATTGGGGTGAGACATAGAAGAAGAAAATGAATCTTCAGATGTTCCCTAACATCTTGTACAATTTTAGACTAAATGGATGTTTTTTTGAGATATGATTTAAATGGTGGGATATTTTTCTAGGCCATAGAATCTAACCCAGAATTTCATCTTTGACTTGGTGTACCTGGAACTCCCTTAAAAAATCAGAATTAGATCTGGTAAAAAATTTATTATATGTTCCTAATGATGTTATTTATCTCCATATAAAATTTTATATTAATTGGGATTGGATCTTGGCCGTTATAGTTTTTTATTGGGCTTTATTCCAATTCACTTCGCCTAGAATGTTCTTGGTTCAAGGACCAACTTGGTCATCTTCCAATGTGTTTACTCAAGTGATCTAGAAGAATAAAATATTCCCAATGGAATGGGAAATATTAAAATAAAATAGTAAATTCAAATCAAGAGCATTGGGGGATTAACAGTGTGTCTCAAAACATACCAAGTAATAATGCACTTTAAGCAAGAATTGCAACCATGATATGAAATGATGTTCAAATTGTAAAATTAAATAGTAATAGTGTTTAAATAATTAATAACATGAATATTAAATTATAAAAAATGATTATTATCCTATTTTAGTGGCTAATCACACCCACAAATTGAGTTTTTCTTGTCCTGATTAAAATGTATCTCAAAAATATGAAAACTGGATTCTCTTTTCCAAGAACATTCTAACATACAATGCTTACCATTTCAACTTCACATCAAATAATCATAAAACCTATAAAAATAATTTAAAAAATTATAGGTCTAAAAGAATATCCCAAGTACAAGACCATTCCTTTTTTCAAATTCATCGTCACATTTCATCAATTTTCAATTAAGTATGATGATGTGATGGGCATCACAATAGACACAAGAGTTCATTTTTATTCAAGGGGGAAAAGATAGAAGTACTAAGTGGAATCAAATTTTAATATTAAGATGAGTATTAATTTTTTTGTTTTTTTGTTTTTTTTTGTTTTTTTCAATTTTTCCATGGTAATTGAAATTTAACTCAATCAAGTTAACCCTTATAGTGAGACTTTTCCAATGACTCCTAGGCTCAAAGACCTTAGGGAACTGAGTGAAGCTCACATACTCGGGCATCATCTCAAGTTAACTCAATCAATAAAAAATTAAAATTATAAAAAATAAAGATAAAACTCCCAACTATGGTCTAGAAAACTATGGAGTCACGATCTCGAAGTGCTGAAATCCACAAATTAGGTCATTCCATTGCTCTACGCACAAATTTATTGTTGATTTTTTTGATTTTTTTGTTTTTTGAATAATCATGTTAAAATTAAAATGATCACTAAACCTATGCTATTTATCGAGGGACTCCATGAACTCTAAATAATACCCCACAGTCCAAAGGACATGAAAAGTGATATTTTGATTAAATATGATGAAAATGTTAATGGTGAAAAATCCCAACAGAAAACCACACTTTCCAAAATATATGCTCATGACATTAAACTTACATTAAAAATTAGAATCAAGGAATGTAAAATTATTTGATATTCAGTTTTAATGTTTTCAAAATATATTATCACTTAAATGGTTAAAGAAATTTTATTTTCCGCTGACACACATTATTCTTTTAATTTTTTTGACACACAAAAAAATAATTTTTTATATCACCCTAAACTTAGAATAACACCGCCCTCAATGTTGAAAGAGAAGATAAAAGAGAGTTAAAAATTGGGAAGAAATAGGGGGAGGATATTTGAAATGAAGTCATGGAACAAAATCTCTTGGTTTGAAGTTGATGACCCATCAAAAAGCAATCGATCACTTTGGATTCATTTAACAAGTTGAATCCTTGGTGATGATTGAAGGTTAGGTTTGAACTCTAGAAGGAATTTGTTTCATTTGAAAATACTAAACTACTTCAAATGTTAAATATCACCCATAAGAAACATTATATCACATTATAAACTCTAAGTGGGTTCCTTAAAAAAACAAAAAACACACAAAAAATAAAAAATAAAATAAAATCAATGCAGAAGTCGAGTTTCCTCTTAGAAATTGATTTTTTTAAAGTCATTATCTCAACTTAGACCCCCAAGTTACCCAATACCAAATTTTAACATTTTAAAGACCAAAATTTCACCACTTATATTGGGTTGATATTTATTATTTGTTTATAATTTTTTTCATGCACAAACCTATGTTCTAAAATGAGTGGGAAAATAAAAGGAATATCAGAAATGGTGGATCTTGTTACTTATATAGTCTTGCATAAGACATTAAGGATCATTAATCTTTTATTTGTACCAAGAGAAGAAACAATGAAAATAAGAAGCTTTTGGATATCCCTAATAAATGAAAAATTGTGGGAGGATGTAAAGAACATATGTTTAAGTTTAGGTAGGATAACACTTTTAGACATAGGTTGGGACTTTGAATCAAAACTAGTTTCATTTTCAAAATTTCTCTATAAAATTGGTTCCTTTTGAATAGAAGATTAAACCAAAAAAATAGACATATCAGTTTCAAGTATAGATATAGACTCAAAGTTTTTTATTTATTCCAATGGTTCAGTGATTGTTATTTTTGAAAAATCATCAATAGAGAAATATTCAAGAACCTCAACCCACAATGTTAAGTTTCCCTATTTTGAATACAGAAAATCAGTTTCCTCTTGATTTAAGCACCCATAATCGATTATTTTATGTTCTTAAGGTCTCATAGACTAAAGGATAATTCTTAATAATTTTCATGAGAAGTTTGTGTGTAACAAGATTCTTCTATCAATGATGAGGAAGGGACAACCTGATTAAGAATGGGTTCCATAACCATTTCAATTATTTGTAGTTATACTCTCAAGGATGAAACAACAGAAGTAATTCTCTCCATTTTTTGACACAATTTCTCAAGTAATGGTTGTGGGTTAGTATGGACAAGGGGTTGATCCAAATGGTATATTATAGGTAGATAATTATATTTTTGTAATTGCACAGGAGGATGTTCAAATTGTATTTTTTTGGGATTGAAACTCATTGTTGGTTGAAATGTTTTGTAGATAATAGGAGTTCGAACATTGTGGTTGATTCTGTTGTTGATTTTCCCAAAAATAGAAACGAGGATGGTCATTTTACATCACACTTGGTGCAGGGTATTCAATGTAGGGAGAATTTTTCCATGTTTGGAATTTTTCAAAATGGCCTTCCATAACAGTAAAATTGAGGCTAAGAACAGAGAAGTGGGGTAAGAATAAGATGCGAGTGTCTAAGATAACTAACTTAGGTCCCTGGTCATGGTGCCAAAATTTTATCTCTCCCAAATTTACCCAAGTTTTTAGGGTTAAGCAGTCGCTTGTAGTGTAAATTTGGTTGTCGAATCTCTAGAGACCTAAGAAGAAATCGAAATACACATACATTCTAAGAGGGAGATTTGGATATGAAGTGTCCAACTTGAGTTTGATTTGAGATGGTTTAAATTAAAACTAATAGACCTAAGTGAATTCAAATTGAGATAATGATTTGATTCTAGGTTATCACTTGGGGTGGTTTGGATGAATTCCTTTTTAAATGATTTCAATTTAATTAACTTGAGAGGGATTAATTCAGTGAAATAAAAATAAACTAATCAATTACTAGTTTTAAACCTTTACATAAACATTCTAATAACCTATAATATTGGAGGATAATTTTCATGATCACCCCTAGGTAAAGTATCTTATTAGCACATGAAAAGTGTGGCGATAAAATTCAATAAGGAAGAGGAAGAGAGAAAATCATTGAATGAAAACTTAAATAAAAGAAATTATCAAACATTTATTGAGTGAGAAGTAACATACAATACATACCCTTGTTACACTCTTAGGTCAACCCACAAGAGGGTTAGCCCAACATTGATGTTATTCTCTCAA
The DNA here is from genome assembly GCA_963277665.1 of Viscum album. Classification (NCBI taxonomy): domain Eukaryota; kingdom Viridiplantae; phylum Streptophyta; class Magnoliopsida; order Santalales; family Viscaceae; genus Viscum; species Viscum album. The sequence continues at coordinate 990,777,660 of OY728166.1, forward strand.
CTGAGGGTATACTCATGAAGTTGAAATTGAAGAAGTGAAAAATAATGAAATAATGAACCCTCCAGCATTGTTTTAAGGATTTCTCTCTTAGCTATTTGAATAAATTCACACCTTAATGAAATTGTATCAAATTATTAAAAAAATAGTAGAAAATAAGAAGAATAATAAGTTTAATTAAGAATATAAGGTGTTTTGAGAAACTTACAATTGAAGAAATGCGATTACAACATCAAATTGGAAACATAAAATTAAAATGAAAACATACACAAAGCTACTAAAATCCTCCAAAAACACTACCTTAAATAGGAATTTTAGAAGCCTTGGGTTCATCCCCCAATAGTATAAGTCATCCCACTTGAGTATGGTAGTCCTAGGGTGGTGGAAAGTTTGTGGAATTTAGACTTTTCCACCCTGGACACAAAATAGGATGCAACTTAAATCCACAAAACTGATGTGCCCAAATGAGATTATATGTGGCCGAATTAGGGTGGTCCATAGAAGAAGAAAATGAATATTAGGATTTTCCCTAATATTCTATATAATTTTATCCCAAATGAATGTTTTTTTCTAGATATGATTTAAATGGTGGGCTAATTTTATGGGATATAGAATATGTCCCATAATTTTATATTTGACTTGGGATGCCTAGAACTCACTTGAAAACTTAGAATTAGATCTAGTAACTGGTGGATGAAACATTCCTCATGATTTTATCTATATCCAAATAAAATTTTAGCTTAATTGGTCTTTGATATTGTCTGATATTGTCTATTTATTGGGATTTTTTCAAGTTTACTTAACCCAAAATATTCTTGGTTCAATGCCCACTTTGGTTATCTTCCAATGTGCTTCTTCAAGTTCCACATAAGAATAAAATATTCCCAATGGAATGTGAAATATGAAAAAAAAATTAAATTTAAATCAAGAGTAGTGGGGGATTAAAAATATGTCTCAAAACATACCAAGTAATAATTCACTTTAAGAAAGAATTATAATCATGATGTAAAATGATGTTTAAACTGTAAAATAAACTAAAAACGATGTTTATGATTAATGAATCACATGAAAAATATAATATAATCAATGAGTATTAGACTATTTCTGTGGATAATTAATGTATGTTTTCGAGCATTGTCCTGATGTTTCAATAATTAGTTTAAGTGATGGCTCATGGTTTAGTGGGATGAGTGTCATATGTCAGAATTTAATTTGGGGAGTAATTTAGGCATCCTGGAATAGAACATGACCATTTAAATAGGGATTAGTGACCAAGGTAAGTCAAAATGGATAATTTTATGACCACCAGGACTTTTCGAGGATGAGAAGTGTTTTGGTAAAGGGTTTATAATGCCCTGTGTTCATATATGCATGAAAATCCAAAGGGTTTTTGAATTTTTTAGTTTGGTGGATGGATCACTTTGAGAACTAGGATTTGGAATAAAATTACAAGAGTTTTAATTTCTTAAAAGATGTGTTTTTTTATAAGTAATGAGGTTTAAGTGATGTCTCGGGGGTTCGAGAGAGCCCTGAGAGTGGCTATGGTGGTAGCCACCAGCTGGCCAGTGGCCCTGTACTAGCTCACCGATGGGATATCCAGGGCCACCTACATGCTATAGGTGGCTATCATTCAACCAGTGGGAATGTACCAGCTATTCATTGGCCATTAATATAGATGAAATTACATTTTTACTCCTTTAAAATTTAGAGGGGGTAAAACCACATCTTCCTCTCTCATTTTGTGCATGAGTAGGGGCTCTCCCCTCTCTTTTCTACTTATCCACCACCTTGATTTGAGGCTTCGTTTCATAGAAATTTACATGGAGGATCAAGTTATAGGTTGACATCCCTTCATCAGAACTTCTTACCTTTTTTTTCATGCTTATTTGGCATTGTTTTGGTTTAGGGTTTAGATGGAGTTTTCACTAGAGCATGGTGAAATTGACCGAATCTGATGGAGCTTTTGTGTTGCTTATATAGAGGGTGTCCCAAGACGACGTCTGCCTATTGTTGTTTATTGTTTCATCAAAGGTATTTCATGTCCTAGATTTTTCTTTGGGTTTTATTTAAATGTAAATTTATTTAATGGTTTAATTGGTATTTTAGGTTGTAGAATTATCTTGGTTTAGGTTTGGGGGTGTGTCGGGGATGGTCAAAACTCTGTTTCTCAAATATCTGGTGATTGTTGGATGCCTTGTGAGTTTTCAGTGTTTATTCCATCTTTAAAAATGGTATAATTAATTATTATCTATTATAATTAATTAATTATTTTTTATGTTTGGTGTGAGTGAGAACCTCATAGATGTTGGTGATGACTGGTTGGCTATGGATGGGATTGGTTGGGCCTTAACGGGCTTGGGTAGCAGCTGTCAAGATGTTGGGAAGCTTCATAAATGAGGTAGGTGGTCCCCAATACCAGACCTATGGATTTTATGATATTTTATGATGCATGGGATGTGTGGTCACACCACTAATGGAATTGACCTATTTAATTTAAAAAATTTAATAATGAATTAGTTTTTAAATTAATTAGTTATGTTTTGAATACAACAAAGTTCCAAGGCCAATTTGGGCCCTATGTAGTACCCATATGCCTTGAATATCAATGGTTGAGACCAAATATATTAACTACCCTATAACCTTGAGACCACTTGATAGGGGTAAAATTAAATAAATTGAAGTGAAATTTAGTTTAGAGGCCCTAGTCTAGGTTCCCTTGGACCTTACTTATAGAGGAAAGTGATGAGTTGGTATTAGTTGACCCTAGTGGCTCATAACATAACCATGGGTTAGGTGAGTGAATAAACTTGAGCATACATGGAGTTTGAGATGATATTTATTTCAAATCTTCATCGGGTTTTCTATGAGGTATCCCTCAGTTGGTCTATGAGGTTGTGCCTTAATAATAACCTTGGAGAGGGAAGTGCTACATTGAGTAATGGGTGTTGACTTTAGAGTTTTAATTAATTGAAAAGGACCCCAAGTAGGGTGTTTGACATTGTTTAGCCTTTGGGACCCCAGTGAGTGCCTCAGTGACTGAATGACTCTTAAAATGTGTGTTGGGCTTGGGTAGAGAGGGTAGCAGGTATCTCTATATAACTTGTACTAAAAATATGAGCCCGAAGGGTTGTGGTAAGTGAGTATGGGTTTGGGAATTCAGCTAACCATTATTATGTCCTTATTTTTTATTATGTAATTTTATTTCTTAGTATTTCTATAAATATTCCATAGGGCCTATCTATATTATGATTTCCCATGACACCCAAAAATCACCTGTTTAAGTGGATGATACCCTAGGATGCCCGATATATCTAGGATACGATCTCATGATATTTTGGAGGTGGATGCTTAGTTTGACTAGAATCCACTATGATTGATACAATGGTGGATTCCCAATGATGGTTACTAGGATCCAACATCAAAGTATATGATAGTGTGAATTTAGAAATACCCAAGATACTGGGGATTACTTTGATACAGTGAGACCATTGTAAATGACTAGGGTTCTTGAGATTCGAATAAAAATTTCATTAGACCATTAAAAATTCTTGGGAACCCTAATATTTAAATGGAAGTATAAGGTTCCAAGTGGGAATATGTCCCTGATCATTGATTTTTTTTATATCTTGAGGGTGACTATTGGATCCCCTCAATCGATACTTAAGATACCCCCTAGGATCAGGTGGATGCACTAGATAAGGTACGGTGAGGGAGCCACATGCTATTGGATGCCCAAGAGATTAATTTTGGGATCCATGAGGGTATTATATTTGATTACCTGGTTCAAACAAGAATCAATAATGCATGGAATTATAAAATTTCCTAGGACCTCCCCCTCATTGGAATCAAATGTCGTTCTGACATTGAGAATGCTCAATTACTACCATGGGGTCAGCCTGAGGGATTGAGGATGAGGGATTATTGGAGACTCCTTATGGTATGTTACTCATCATGGAGGAGGTGTGAGAATAAGATCCCCAAGGTGTGGATAGAGGTCTCCCCGATGTGATTATCATGCTTAGAGACATTTCAGCACTAGAAAAAGAAGGTATGATCAACCAGGGTCATGAAACTGATGATTAAGTATGATCATTGGGCTTGGATAAAGTTATATGTATACTCCCTTGTGGTTGAAAAAGTCCCTGTGACATGCTCATAGACTTTCTGGCACTGATTGAAGCAGATTTGTGGATGGTTGTATTTATGTTTTTGAGAAGTTTATTTATTTATTATCAGAATATCACATGCACATATCATAGAATTTATAGTATAGTATAATATCATGTTGGTGGTTCCTTAATGAGTTATTTACTCACACTGTTTTGAAGAATCCATGCTACTTGGGTCCCTGAGCATCTCTCACTTGTTGTAGGTTCAGGTTAGGCTAAGGTCCAAGATAACATGATCAAGTTGGAGAAGATTGAATGAGATCTAGATTTCATGATGAATTTAAGCTTAGGGACTGTAGTGGATCTTTATATAATTTTATTTTGGTCGGTATTTATTCTTTTAACTTCACTCTATACATGTAATGACCTAGGGGGAGATCGGTCTTGTATGCCCATATGTTATCATTTTATTTATTATCACATGTTTTTATATTTTATTATTTGCGTACTCTAATGGATGTTATATTTACAGATAATTTTTTTTCATTACAATTATTATTTTTCACTCTAATACAAGGGGTATAACTTCCCCTTGGTACCTCTTTAGGCCCTCTGTGATGACCCGCATTGTCCCGGGTTGTGAAAATCAGGGTAAATTTTTATTTTTTTCCCGAAAGTGTTTTTGGTAAAAAATGGTAAATTCTTTTGTAATATTATCTTAGATAATTTTTATAAGCAGTCTTTTAGTCCTAAAATAGGGTGTTTACCCTATGATAATAGTTTGGTGGAAATTCAAGTCGTTTAAATTTTCACAGAATATTTATTGTTTAATTAATTAAATATTAATTTATTTGTGCATGCTTATTTGGTAATGTATTTTAAATGGAGAGTTGGATTGATATTTAATATTTTTTGTTGCATTATTAATGGTAGGTTTTTCCTAGGTGAGACATAAACTTGTGTCGGGCATTGGGGTCATGCTCTTTTTCTTTTATTTTTTGTTTTTTTCTTTTTCTTCCCTTTTCATTTTCCTTCTATTTTCTTCAATTTTCCATTTACCTTATCATGAATTCACCTATGGGCTTCCCTCATGCAACTGATAGAGTATATGGAGAGTTATAGGAGAGGTATAGGGATTAGGGACCACCGAGGGTTCATCCGAGGCCCAAATCGGAGTGCCACGACCGCAGGTGGTAGATTCGGCATGAAGCATCGATGATTTTCACCCAAAGGTAGAAATGTTTTATTTTTAAGACACAAATACCCATAGTGTAGTTTTTTTTAAGTTTTAATCTCATTTATGGGTTTTTGGGACCCCTTGGGGGGTCGATCTGTGGTTATTTTAGAGAAATCAGGGGTTTTGGGATGATTCAGGGAATTTCTGTTAAAAAAAACCCATATACAAGGTATGTGGTTCAGAGAACACATGCTATGTATTATTCATATTATGGGAAGATAAGTTTTTAGAATTACACCTCATTTAATTTAAGGACACATTGTGTAATAGTACTTGGGCATCTACCTAGCCATGTGGCTGAGTGCATGGGCAAACAAAGTTTTTGGAAGTACACGCTATGTACTTTGGGTACATGTCGTGTAGTGGGACACGACTATGTGGCCATGTACTTGGGTAAACACCCTATGTGAGGGGTACATGGATGTGTAGTAGTATATGAGAAAACCCCATTAATTCTTTTTCCATATAGTTGTACACAACCAAACCCCATTTTTTCTCTCTCAATGTAGAATTATATGTCCAAGTGCATCTTTGAGAGTACACATCATGTACTTAGAAGTACACGTCCTGTACTTAGAAGTAAACACTGTGTACTTTTTCTATAAAGGGGTTTTGGATTTTTTTGTGCCTTAGAGTAATAATTGGACTTGTAAGTAGTCCATTATGATAAATTTTCCACATATATCATCCTTTTAGTGTTTAGAGACTTCTTAGATGGTGTTTTGGACCAAGAGAGTTTAACAGGAGGATTTCTTTGATGTTTGGTTCCAAAATACTCCTAGGTTTGGTTTGTGAGCTGTGAGGCCTAAGTTAGGGTTGTGATCTTGGTGATCAGCTAGGATCGAGTGTTCTATGGAAATTTTTTGAGGTTATTTTGGAATTATTCCAGAAGATAGAATTGTGTGGTATCTCTAAGGAGATCTTGATTTTTTTTCTTATGCGTTAGGACTAATTGCTCTAGGTTAGATTAGTTGAGGTTTATCTCTTGTTATTGAGGATCAGAGCTATTGGAGCCTTTGGGATGGGTTGACGCTGTGGGGTGGAAGTTACGACTAGGTGATGTTGAGATATTGAGATGAGTCTGAGGGACTCTTGAGGATTCCTTGGTAGGCTAGTTTCTGATCAAGTGATCAATAGTTTCTATAGTCAACAATTAAAGATACTCATATGTAATGGTGTTATTTGGATGCCCTTGAGGGTGAGTTGGTACCCGTTTATGGGTTGTTTTCTAAGAAGGCTGATTGAGGTTTTCATGCATGGGAATTTACCTGAGGTCTAGTTGTGATGAGGAGCCCTTATAGGGTACTTCTTTTGATGTGTTCATGAGGACTACTATAAATTCCCCTATTGGAAGGCTTGGATTTTGGATGCCACTTTGGGTGCATTGTTGATCGAGGGTCAGTTGGAGGCCGTCGAGGGCCATTTGGGAAGTTTCTTCAATGGGAATGTCACATGATTTTGGATGAGATAGAGGAACCACTCACATGAATTCATGATCATTATGTGGTCTTTTTACCATTTTTAGATCTTTTGGTAGGCGTGTACTGAGAGTTTGGGCACATCATGGGAGTCCTTAGCAGGACGTCACTTTATTCTATGACCCCAGGGACTATGGGAGCCCTGAGTTTTGGTTTAGACCTAAAGAGGGCCATTGAGATCCCATGGGGGTTGTTGGTTGGATATTGAGATCTAGGGTTATAAGAGAGGCTCTATGCTTTTTTGGTTGAGATTTGATTGACACTACTAGTTCAACTGTTTAGACAGCGAGTTTGAGGATGGATTGTCCCATGTTTGGTTGGCCTTTGGACGTGGTGTTTGAGGTAGTTTCTACTTAGAAATTTTATTTGGGGAGGAGGCCTTTGAAATATCTTGGATTGTGAGTTATCCTTGAGTTTTTATTTGGTTATCTCCTCCATTGGTTGGCTATGTTTAGATGGTATTAGGGAGTTAATGGATGATCTACATGAGTGCACCCCTCTAATTGAGTGTGTAACCTGGCTAGAGGTTATGTCTATCATTGATGCTGTTGCACTCTCAAACTTGTGTATAGATCCCTTATATAGTGAATCCATTGGTTCTATGTGGATGGATCCCATAGGGTAGTGTATCTGATTGATCTATGGTGGAGCCTGAGTCATTCTGCAAGACTTTTGGGACATGAAAGGTCTCTAACATGTGGAGGGGAGATTATATCACTAGTTTGGATCATTCCACCATATTCCTAGATCCTAATAGATGCGTGTTGTGGTTGTGCATGCTTATGGTTATTCCCTAGGGTTTGACATTCATGCCTGATGCATATATACATCTTAGAGATCCTATTTAAATTTGGTGGACACACCTATTTTCATGTGGATGGGTGAGGCACATGCTATAAATCCTATAAAAGGGGACATAGTGGGGGTATATTTACCTTAGATGTCAGGATTGGACCCACTATTGGTTGCTTCCTTATTTTTGATATTCCCCTTATTTTATACTATCGTTTTTATATGCCAGTTGTTGTTATTTTTTATCTAGGCTAGGCATATCATGTGTGTATGCACGTGTTATGATAATATATTATAGGTTCAGCGTTGGGGGTGAACTATTGAGATTTATTACTCACCTCCGTACATGAACCTAGGTGTGTGTTCAGACTTGATGTATGCTTATAGGTTGGAGCATAAGTTGCATAGTGGATAGGGATGAGGTTTAGTGTTGATTGATCGTGGAGAGCCACTCATGTAGATTCTTAGGATCATGTTGGTGTAGTTCGAGCATCCTGGAGACTGAGTATGTGGTTCAGATCGATGTTTGTGGTAGTGAGTGATGTATTTTATATTAGTTTTTTTACTTTGTATATGTGGTTGGCCCAATGGGAAACCGACTATTGTATATTTTTCATGCTTGTGAGTCAGTATGAATGTATGTTTCATTTCATTTATTATAGCATGATTCTGTTTTTGTCATTTATTATGTGTACTATTATGTTTATCAATGTGTATGAGTTTGGTTATTTTTCATTTCTATTGCACTCCAACCAAAGGTTATAGTCTCCCCATTTCACCTTTTAGTCTCTCATCACTCGTCGGCAGCCTCTGACATTCAAGGAGGCATGCTTGAGGCCTTTTGGTGAGCCAGATTGGGTGACGTGTTAGGTTGACCCAGGATGGTTTGTTACAAAATGGTATTTGAGCGTTTGGTTTTATGATTTGAGGAGTTGGTATACAAGAGGTCTAATAAGGTGAAGAAACTTGTGATGGATACCAGAATGGTGTATCGTGAACACATTTTCTGATAGGAAGTCTAAGTTACCAGAGCATGATATTACTATTCATAGATTCCATTTTTATGGTTGTGTGATTTAACCTAGTGTGGTGATCTTGTGCTTGTGGATTTATAGTTTATTATATTTTTTGAATCTTTGAACATGGGAAAGAGGACAATGTTCATGCATCATTCTAGGCACATAGGATTCACATTACATATTCCTATCTATGATGTTTTATTGATGATGGAGGTTCAATTATTTATAGTGTTAGAAACTAATCATACATCGTTTTCTCATATAAGTAATTGGTGGAATTCTACTCAACTAAACTACATGTATATATTTCCTTCTGATGATAGGTAATGTGGATCATGTTAGGAGAGGTTCTTCAATGTTGGATATGCAGTCCCTTCATCGAGGGATGCATGGAAACCCTAGTGGGTTGGTAGTGGGATCTAAGTGACCTATTGGTGACTCGATGAGGGAAATGATTACTAAGAGATCTTTGGATTGAGATCAAGTTTCCCATAGGTGGTGGTTCCTTAAATTACCATGTTTGTATTGATTGGTATGGAGATGTTATTGTCACGTGTTGTCTATCAAGTCTTACTGTTGGGCCCATGTGCCTGCTATCATCGATGGCTTGGGCAGGCGTGACAGTTATTCCTTGGCGGGGACATTGAGGTCTTCCATCACCAGGATATGGTTATGCATGAGGATTCCTATTGTTTGAGAATCAAGGAATTGGGAGTGTTCCTTGTCCCATGGATGGCTTGAGAGGACAAGTTTAGTTGCCCCCCTAGCCCTACTCATCCTAGTTGCACTTTGGGTAGCATAGTGGAATCGTGATTAGATGCTTATGGTTTTGGATCGACACCTGATTGGAGGGTGATCATGTGGTTGATGATGGAATGAGGGAGATACATCGATGTTGAATAGGAGTGTCAAGGGTGCTCCACTCTGTTCGAACTGACTTTCATGAGGATCATGGTCAATGGTTTTAGGCTCTTTAGCCTAGTTTCATTAGGACTTTCCTCATGTGATCATGAGAATTGTTGTTATTTGAAGAGTGATTTAAGGAAATACTTATGGTGGGGATTGCACTATAGTCTTATGGAGGTCATTAATATTGTTTTAAGTGTTTTTTTGAGTGTGGAGGTTGTGAATTTTTGTGTTGGCACTCAGGTGTGAGTGCTTTGGCCACATCTATCCATTTCATTCGATGATGGACATAGTGTGGGATATGTGGTTTGCAGTTTTGGAAGTGGGGTGATGATAAGGATACTCCTGTGGTGAGGATCATAATATTGGTCATCGTTGAATGTATCTCATGTTGGGAGATAGATTTTGGGATGTTGTAAGACTGGTCATTGGATGGTTGAGATAACATTGGCTACATCAGTTCTTTGGGGAGATCATGACTGCTAGTTTTCCACCGAGGCTTCTTGGGGGTGAGAAGCATTTGTGGTGGGGAGTTTGTGATGTCCCGCATCTTTAAGGGTTTTGAAAATTAGGGGAAATTTTACTTTTTGTTCCTAGAAGTGTTTCAAGAGAGAAAATGTAAATTATCCTATAATATGATCAAGAATAATTTTTCTAACCACCCTATTGGTCCCAGAATAGGGTGTTTACCCTAGGATAGGAGTTTGGTAGAAATATGAGCTATTATAATTTTCATGGAATATTTAATATTTAATTAATTAAATATTAATTAATTAACATGTGTTTGTTTGGTCAAATATTTTAAATAGAGTGTTGGATTGAGATTCTGTCTCTTTGGTTATGTTTGAAATGGGGTTTTTTCCTAGGTGAGATATAACCTTGTGTTGGGCATTGAGGCTGGACCCGAGCCCCTTATCTTTTCTTTTTTTGTCTATTTTTATTCCTTTTTCTTTTTTCCTTATCTTTTATTCCCTTTCCCCTTTTTCTTCCCATACACCCCCATGGGATTCCCTTCACATGACTGAGAGAGGATATGGAGTAGGGGAGGAGAGGGAGAGGGAGGGGGCACTGCCGAGGGTTCGTCTGAGGCTCGAATCAGAGTGTAGTGACTACACGTGGCATATTAAGCATGAAGCGTCAATAGTTTCTTCTCATAGGTAGGCCCATTTTACATTTTATGCTTCAAATCCCCATAGTACATATTTTTTTAAGTTTTAATCCCATTTTTTGGTTGCTGAGGACCCATTGGGGGCTGATCTATTGTTTTTTGGGAGAAATCAGGGGTTTCAAGGCAATTTAGGAGATTTCCATTTAAGAAAACCCATGTACACAACATGTGGTTCAGAGAACACATTCCATGTGTTCTTCCTATTCAAGAAAGATGAGTTTGCAAAAGTACACATCATGTATCCATGTTGTGCAGTCGTACTTGGGATTGTACCTGGCCATGTGGTCGAGTGCATGGGAAAACAGAGTTTTGGGAAGTACACGTCATGTACTATGGGTACATGCCATGTAGTGGGACACGGTCATGTTCCCATGAACTTGGAAAGACACCCTATGTGAGGGGCACATGTCCTTGTAGTAGTACATGGTAAGGCCCCATGTACGCTTTGGATGTGTAGTAGTACACATCTAGACCCTATGTCTTCTCTGACCATGTATAAGTACATGACCAGGTGCAGCTTTCAGAGTACACACCATGTACTTAGAAGTAAATGTCATTTAATTTTTCCATCAAGGGGGTTTTGGGTCTTTTTATGTCCCAAAGTCAAAATTTAACTTATGAGTAGTCCATTCTGAGTGTTTTTCTACATAGATTGCAATGGTGGAATCCTTTTGGCATTTAGAGCCTGTCTAGATGGTGTTTTAGACTGAGATATTTTATTAGGAGTATTTCTTTGAGGTTTGGTTCCAAAATCCTCCTGGGGGTTGGGTTGTGAGCTGCAAGGCTCGGGTGAGGTTTGTGAGATCAATGATTTACCCAACTCGAGTATTCCATGAAAACTTATTTGAGGTTATTTTGGATAGATTTTAGAATAAGTAATAATTTGGTATATCTAAGGATATCTTGGTTTGACCCTGCATTTAGGGACTGGTTCCTTTAGGTTGGATTAGTTGAGGTTTAACTCTTATTATTGAAGATCAAAGTTGTTGGAGCCTTTGGTATGGGATGACATCATGGGATAGAGGTTATGAACAAGTGATGTTGAACTGTTGAGATGATTATGAAGGACTCTTAAGGATTCTCTATTGGGATGGTTTCTAATTAAGTGATCAGTGGTTTCTATATTTGGCAATTGAGTATGCTTGTGTGGAATAATATTGTTTTGATTCCCTTGAGGGAAAGTTGGTACCTATGGATTGATTGTGTTCTAGGAAGGCCGACTAATGTTTTCTTGCACAAGCGTTACCCTGAGGTCTAGTTGTTCCAAGGAGCCATTACATGGTCCTATTTTTGAGGTGCTCACAAGGACCATGGGTTTGGATTTTGGATGCCCCTTTGGGTGCATTATTGATCAAGGATCAGTTTGAGGTCACTAATATCTATTTGGTATATTTCTTAACTAGGTGTGTCCTAGGATTTTGGATGAGATAAAGGAACCCCTCATAGGGTGTCTTGCTTATGCTATGGTCTTTTGTCCTTTTTTGGATCTTTTGGAAAGCATGGACCAAGATATTGGGTGTAGTAGGGGAGTCCTTAGTAGTATTTCACTTTATACTATGACCTCGAGGACTGTGGGATCCTTGAGTTTTTCTTTGACCTTGAGGTGGGTTGTTCAAATCCCATGGTGGGTATTGGTTGGATGCTGAGATCTAGGGTTCTAAGAGAGGCCATGTGCTTTGTTGGATGAGATTTGATCGATGCTGCTAGTTTAGCTATTTGGATGGTGGGTTTGAGGTTGGATTATCCCATGTTCAGTTGTCCTTTGGATGTAGCATTTGAGGTAGTTTCTTCTCAAGAATTTGGTTTGGTGAGGAGACCCTTGGAATATCTTAGACTGGGCATTGGTCCTAAGTTTTCGTTTGGTTCTCTCCTCCATTGGATAGTTATGGTTAGACAGTCTTAGGGAGCTAATGGACGTTTTGGACGAGTCCACCCCATTTAGTTGAGTGTGCACCTTGGCTAGAGGGCATGTTTATTATGGATGCTGTTGCACACCCAACCTTGTGTATGGAGACCTTGTATATTGCATCAGTTGGGTCCATGTGGATGGAGCCCATAGTATGGTGTATCTGATTGGTCCATGGTTGAGCTAGAGTCATTATGTAAGACTTTTGAAACATAAAAGATCTCTGTCATGTGGAGGGGAGATTTTTTCATCAATTTGGATCATTCCATCTGAGTCTTAGATCTTTTTAGATGTATTTTGTGGTTTTGGAAGCCTATGGTTACACCTTGAGGTCTGACATTCATGATAATTGTATATAGACGTCTTAGAGATCTAGTGTAGATCTAGACAATACATTATATTTCATGTGGATGGGTGAGCCATGTGCTATAAATCCTCTAGCAAGGGCTAGAGAAGGGGTGTATTTACCTTGGGTGTTAGGTTAGAACCCATAGTTGGATGATTTCATGCTTTTGTTTTGCCCCCTTATTTTATGTAGGTGTTTTTATATTCCATCAATTGTTAGTTTTTATCTAGACTGAGAATATCACATGTGCATATACTTGTTATGAAAAAATATTATAGGTTCACCATTGGGGGTGGCCTATTTAGATTTATTTCTCACCCCCTATAAGTTCACCTTGGTGTTCTTATAGATCTGATGTCTTCTTTTAGGTTGGAGCACAAGTTTCATAGTAGATTGGGTTGGGTCCTAGTGTTTCTTGATTGAGTAAAGCTTCTCATGTGGAGTATTAGGATTAGGTTTGTGAATATTGATCATTGTGGATGATGGTTATGTGGTTCATCTTGGTGTTGGTGGTAGAGAATGCTATTTTTTTTATTTTAGTTTTTTTACTTTGTATATGTGGTCAACCTAGTGGTAAACTAATTGTTTTATGTTTTTCATTCTTGTGAGTCAGTATGATTGTATGCTGCATTTCATTTATTATAACATGATTCTATTTTAATAATTTATTATACATACTTGTATATTCATCCATGTGTTTGAGTTTGGTTATCTTTCACTATTATTTCAATCCTATCAGAGGGTATAGTCTCCCCACTGTAACTTTTAGACCATCACCACTGGTCGACAATCTCTAACATCCAAGGAGGAAATCTTGAGTTCTTGTAGTGATCAAAATTGGGTGATGTGTCAGGTTGACCCGGGCTGGTTCATTATACCCTCACTGCAAGTTGAAATACTTTGGAGTTCGAGGAGGCACACCTGAGGACTTGTGACAGTCCGGTCCAATAACTATTCATAGTGAGCTAGGCTGGGGTGTTACAAAAATAAATAATCGACTGAATATAATTAAAGAACATTTTTTGGAATGCTATGATTTATTTAAGTATATAAATGGTTTTTCATGGAGTTCAATCTCACAAATGTTCACTACCAAACTTGAAGTATGAAATTCATTGATTTAGGTATGTAATTAGATTTAATTTATATTTATATTTTTTATGAAAATAAAAAAGATACATAATTTTGTCATTTTTTTAATTACGTGTGTATTTTTATATTCCCATAAAAAGGTGAAGCCTTATACTGAGAAACAAAGGCTTACTTCTATTGGTAATTATGAGAAAGTTTCTATTTTTTTTGGAAAAAGATAGAGCAATGGGTTTGGGTGCTCAAACTTCTAAAGAGAAAGTGTGAGAGTGAAACGACTCATATAATAACGACAATAGAGATACTATTGAAGATATTAATGAAATAATGTTTCAAAATGAAAAAACTTGAAAATATTCAACGTTCCAGATGTAGATTCAGATGATATTTCTCCTTCATGTCAAAATATTACAAATAAAAAGAAATGGGAGAGCTCAAATGATAATTCCAAATATATTAAAATACTAAAGATGGTTTTTCATGATGTTGCATCTGATATGGGGGAGGGAAGTGCATATATAGATAGATATCAAGGATGGTTACTAGGTGGAGAGGTGCATATAACACTACAATAAATAGGAATTGTGTCATAATTTATTACCGAGACATATTTGTTTCTTACCAAGAAGTCATAGACAACAATTCAATTCTTAAATTTCCCAATAGAGTTTAGGAAGGTGAGTTTAGATGCTATGATACATGATCCTGAAAATCATTGGAAATTGTTAGTTTCAAGCAATGTCATTTTCTATTTATATTGATTATTATGTATAAATATAATATATATATAATTTAAAATAAATAAATATATGGATTATGTAAATGATTTTAATTAATATATGGAATAACATTTGTTTAATTGTGTTTATTTTTTTTAAATTTTTATTAATATATTTTTCATAGTTTAATGTTTATCTAATTACGGTGACATGAAAGTATAAGGATATATTAAAATCAAAATTATTATTTCTTGATTTATTAGTAAAAACGGTAACAAAAAATGTATTTTAAAATAAAGGATATTTGTGTCATTTAACAAAAATTGTTGATATTGGGAAGACATGGTGGTAGCCATGCTATCCATGGTGATCTAATTTGTGGTTGTTTTTTTATCTTGGGAAGGTATTCCTTGTAATCTTCATACTCTCTATGAGTGTTTTTCTTAATAAAGGTTATTTGTGTCATTTAAAACAAAACAATTTCTTTTCTTCTATTTTAGAAATTTTCACCACTTTTCATTTAATAAATTTTACATCCAAACAAAATGAATATAAATAAAAATCATTTAATTAATTTTATTTTATTTTAAGAATTAGGTAATTATTTATTTTTTTACAAATATATGACCAAACATAGTGTGAAAGTTATTATCCCTTGAAATAAAAACATAAAGGGAGTAAGGAATTGTGTGAGGCAGAAATCTATCATTTATCAGAATGATCTATACGTTCAAGGTTACCGATTAAAGGTAAAAGATTTAAAATTTATATATTGTTTGAACCTAGAAACACTATATCCTATGATTGTAAGATTTCAATAGTCAGATGCATGTGGGGCCGAATATTTCTTATATACTAACCAAAATGTTTGAGGGAAGACATTTAAACATTCAAAACATTGTTAAATTGGGAAAAAAAGTAATATTAAAATAGATTCTGACAATATTTAAAGTACCAAAATCATATCTAGTTAAACACCAACATTTTCTTTATCTTGAAATAATGAATTTCACTATACAATACAATTTTTCAATTTATAAAATATTTATCTTTTACTTTAAAAAGAATTTTGATTGGAGAAATAATTGTAAATTTAGATATGATGATTGGTTTACATTTTTTGACATTTTCTTTAAAAAATATTAAATCTGAGTTATGAGAGATATAGTTTATCATGGTTCAGAGAGATTTTACCACTTAATGGATAGGCCCACCTTGATTTGATTATAATATGATACAAAAACAAAACATGTTTAAAGAGTCCTAAACATGTTAAAATACTATAGTATATAATTTTAATAAAAAAATTAAATAACATATGAACTCAATGATCCTTTATCAGATAATCACGAGGTCAAATAACATGACAGTTTTCCTGTAACTAATCTTTTTAGCTCTATAATCACTACTGTAGATTCGTAATTATCTAGCACTTCCATTTATTAATGCTAAAAAAACATCATTAAAGAGAGGACTTTTATCAATGCTAACTAAAAGATCTCATAAATTTTACCTCTATCAGCACTAAAAAATGCATTGTTAAAAGACACCACTTTATCAATATTTTTTTAGTATGGATAAATATCACACTTTATTAGTGCTTTAGTTAGTGGTGATAAAAGCTCTCATTTAACTGCGTTAAAAAAGCATAGATAAAGGGGACTATGAATAGTTTAATATATATATATATATGATTTATTTAACAATAAGTATATATATTTATATAGATACAATTTATATTTTTATATATTATAAAACATATAATATAATATAATATACATCTCCCACTTGTGCATTTGAGTTGGACCCTTAACTTGATAGGGGATAGCCAATTTTTTTACTAAAATAATACAAAAAAGTTAGTAAATTCTTCAAAATAAAATTGTATTCCTAAATTATCTTTATGAAAAAACAAAATATTTTTGTAGGTCCTTCTCAATAAATCTCACCAATAACCTCCTCATGTAATAATAGAATATTTCATGGCATTCTATTTTAATATTCTTAATCTAAAAATTACATGGACTTCTCAAATAAAATTCTTCAATCATATCCTTCACTGGTTCTCAGCAACTCAACCCATATCGAGTCATTGAAAAAAAAAATTGGGCTAAAAAAACCTCCCTTTGAATTTTATTTTCAATATAAAAAAACATCTTAAACTCAATACATGTCCTCATTTCTTTCTCCTCCTTATTGAAAATCTAATGAAAAATAACCTACAAGGGGTCATCTAATTTTAATCACTTCACAAATTATCATACTCTTCTCTCTGAATAATATCATGTAGTAATTTCTTGAGAGAATAATGATACCATATGAATTTATTATCAAATATCCTTTAATTAAACAACTCTAAGTCTATATGGGCTTAATCGGAGTGAAAAATAAGAGTGTATAGCCAATGTGATCAATATTATCCATAAAATACAATATAAATGATACCATACATAGAAACTATTTAAAAGGGTTCATGAAAACAAACTTTTCATTAGAAAAAAAAATTGCACACACTTCAACAAACACATCAGAATGTTTAGGTGTAAGATAAATAACTCCCCCTAGTTATCATGTTTTCATCAAACAATACCCCCTTAATCTTCTGAATTGATAGAATTAAAGGAAGGATTTTAAATGTTATTGGATTACCTAATACCTCATACTTTTCATGTTTTCATAAAATATCAGATTTATTGGAAGTTAGAAAAATGACATCCACTCCTTAAGACAACCCCCCTCAAGGGATGCACTCATCTTCTTCCATTTAATGGTAGAAATTAGACTATATGAAGGAAACCCTCTTCGTGATTTCTAGGAGTGACATACTCAAACCCCTCCTTTAATTCTCTAAAATTTATCTCAAAACACGTAAATAATAGGGAATAAGAAGGGTCCTCTTTCCTTTTAGAAGCATCACTCAAGATGAGAATTTTTCCTAAACCTAGCCTTCTTTGTGGTTCTATTATCATCACTTTTCTTATATTTTTCCTACTCCTCTTAATGATGTGAATCCATTTCCTTCACTTATGAAGTTAAGTAAACCTCATTTTCTTTTTCCCATTTCATCCTCCTTATACTTTCTTCTTGGTTTGATAAGACTGTCATACGGTCCTTTGAACCATGCCCAAATTGCTCACATCATTCACACTTCTTCTAGACCTTTAAGTCACCTATTGTGGATGAATCATCATGTGATTTCACCTCATCTTCTAAATCCACTTGAATTATTTTATCCTTAACAGTATTAATCTTCTTATCCATATCCAACTAATCTATTAATATTATCAAATACTATTTCTTAATAGTTTTCTTATGATTCTCATTTGTCTTCTTGACATCTTCATATTTTCATGAATTTTATTTAAACTCCTATTTTCTGATAATTCATCCCTTTTCACCATAGGGAATCTCTCCTTGAAGTTTACTCATGCATACCTTAGCTTGGTGACCCTCCTATCCACATCTTCCACATGCCTCCTAAAGAAATTAAATCTGTTTTTTGTGGATGGGTTTTATGTGGATATGGTTATAGCCTGCCTTCCTTGAGTATTAGTCCTAATTTTCTCACCAAATACCCTATTGGTTATTGCCTCTTTTATGAAAATGACATTTTTAACCAATAAAAGGAGGCTTTATGTACATACCAACCAAAAAAATTGTAGAAATATTTTAACCAAGATCTTCTAAGTTGATTCCAGTTCTATACATATTCATATTGATGTTTCCATGCTAAAATATTTGTCTTCTTTTGCCAAAGGTTATCATTCTAACCTTTTATAGGTTTTTTTTATGATATAAATTGTCAGTTATAACTAATTCATCTTGTTTCAAACAACTGTTTTTATTTTTCACCCATCTTTTCTTCAATATTACTCACCATATTTTCAAGCACAACAAACTTCATTTTTTTGTTTGATCTCATCAATATAGTTTTCTTACTTCTTTATTAACTTTTCTTTTTCTTCAATAGCCTTATTCTTCTCCTTTAACAATTTTTTCTTCTCTTTCCTAAGCCTTTTAATCTCCTCAATAAATACTTCTAAATCATGCTTCATTTTTTATTCCAATTTAGTCCTTTATTCACCATCATCATCACTAATTGATGAATCAAAAACTTTTTCAACCTTAGAAAATAAATTAACCACATCATCTAAAGAATTTATTGATGACGAATCAACTTTAACATGATTACTAATAAAATTAATTTTCTTGCTACTGAAATGTTTATACTTATTATCTTTTTTCTATTTTCAAAGCTTCTCACCATCCTCATCAGATTAATATTCTTTTGGCTTCTTTTTGATCCAATCAAAGGAAAATATCCAAGGATATCACAATTCCAACACTTTGGTGATTTTTTTGTTTCCCCCCTTATATTTTCCTTTTCCAAACCCTTTTTAAAGAAGTGTAAATATTTTATTAAAGTCATATTCATAATTATCATTTTCAAAATCACTTGATTCAACAACTTCTTATTCTTTAATTTTTCTTTTTCTCATTTCTTCAAAGATAATTTCATCCATTTTATTTTTCTTGAAAGCTATAATTTTTCTCATATCATTGACTATGATTATGTTGTGTAACTCATCTAGTTTCAAATACTATCTTTCTTCCAAGAATAATATTTTAGAATCAAATCGATCTAAAAAATTCCTCATCATTTTTTAACAATGATGAAATATTCTAGCTTCTCCCCAAAAAACTTGTATGTTACTTAAAATCTCATTGACCATTATAAATTGGTCATCAATGGGTTCATAATCATCTATCTTTATGTATTCGAACTAGATCCTTCATACTTGTAGCTCCACTTCCTTGAATTTTACATTACCTTCATAATTTATATTTATTTTTTCCAAGATTACATTTGTAGTTTGAAGACCCATGACCTTAGTATATACCTTTTCTGATAGAGACATTAAGATGAAATTTTAAGCCTTATCACTTAACTCCATATTTTTTTATTATCTAGAGTCATCATAGGACCTTCAATAATGGGAGAAAACCCAAATGTGGCTGCATCGCTCACCTCTAAGCCCAATGATAGGAGATAAGGTAACAACATTTTTCTCTATATATGATAATTCTTCCCATCGAATGTGGACACACCTTAGTTATTGAAATAATTAATATTATCCATGTTTGAGAATAATTCTTGGATATTTATAGGAAACATCACTCTGATACCAATTGTAGTTCCAAGATCCAGATGGATCATTGAGAGGGGGATGAGCTGAATCCATGATACCATTTTCTTTTTATGAGTAACTACCTTTTAACCCAACCTCTGGAACCTATTAAAGTTCTCGATCCACTAAATATTATATAAAAACCTCACCTCATGTGTAGTAGTAGTAAAATAGAGAGGTTTGGCATAAAATCCTACTCATTTCTATGTTGGTTAAACACCCCAACATGGGTTCTCCACTATAGACAAAAGTGTCTACAACTAATTAGACACCCCCATTACAATTATTCAATAGTTGGTTAGACAACCCAATTACACCCCTTAAATGATTGGTTAGACTCCCCAATAACAAGCCTCTAGTGATTTGTTAGACACCCTAATCACAAGCTCCTTCTCTAGCATTGATCCAATGATAGAAATATATTCTTCTTTTGATAATCTTCCTCCATAATCAAACTGAATCACCTAAATTGTGTAATTTTATTTAAGATATTCAAAAAATTGAATAGGACATCCAATATTGAAACTCAAAATAAATCATATGTGATCTATGTAATATTATTCTCTTTTGAATACCCATGTGGAACTGGTCTCCTTCTTTCAAAAACCTCCCAACTTTAGACTTTTCTCTCTCTTCAATAATATAAATTATCAGGCTCTCAAAACTCTCAAAATATTCTCAAGGATTGAATAAACTTCTTCTTCACAAATTGTAGGAAAATATAGTTTTACTATATATAAAATTATTCAAATATTAAAATCCATAATAAAATGGTTATAAATATTTGAATTTAAATCACTAAAGATTCAATCATTAACTCCCTCGATTTCATCATCGTAACTACATATAACTGTAAACATTTATTTCTATTTTAATTTGAAAAAAGAGTCATGTATTTTTTCTTTATTAATTATAGATATTATTTCATGTTTAATATCCCCTAATTATTTCCCATATTAAATACCTAAAACAATTGGGTATTTTATCTTCAGTTTCTTCACACAGTTTGTAATAAACACAACCTCATTTAACTCCCCAAAGCACTCATGTTTCTTATTTCTTCACATGATTTATTTATAAACTATAGTTACTTCATTTTATCATGTATTCATGATACATTATTATAACATGATAGACCACCATTGCATATATCCATCATTAAACATCACACAACCTATCCTTCTTTCATCACTATGACATGTATTAATATGAATTCATCACGTTTTCTTATTTAAACTCACACAATCCCTTTTCAGTCTTTCAAAACATCATGGAATGCATATTTAATTGCTAAATTCATCAAGTTCATGCACATATTATTTTATGAATATCTCACACTCCATGAACTCATCTCAATTGTTTCAAACTTGGCATGTACTTGGATACCGACTCATAATAATTCAAGTGAAACTTCATGCTTGTATCGGTATCTCAAACTCTCTCATGATATTTTGAAGGATTGATATGATAATGGGACGTCAAGACTCAAAATATTTAATTCATGAAATAAAGTGGCATGAATATAACATGTCTATTACAAGCTCAATGATACCCTCGACTTCTCTCTTCTTCATGAGTTTCATCATATTTCATAGGAACCGATTATGGTGGATCTTCTGACATGAAAACACTCATAGAATCCCATACATCTTTATGAAAGATCATCCTTATGAAAGATAATTTATTCATAGAAGATTCATGTTGTATCATCATCATGAATTGTCAATCCATTTTATGTGGAAGATCCTCTGATCACAGAAATACACATGGAAGATCTTTATGCAAGTAGTGTTTATCTCACGAAAGAAGCTTGAATCTTTATGGAAGAACCTCACTAAAGCTTATTCATCTCATACTCATGAAAGTATCAACTTGAATTTATAGAATATCCATGAATAAATCTAATAGAAGCTCCTCATATGAACTCATAGTTGATCTAATAGTTTTCACACAGATAACTCCCATGCGATAGCTTAAAAATGATGATGCAAAAGCTTGATTGGAACTGGATCATATGTGATGAGACAGTTCATGTTATAATCAAATCATTAATCATGGAGGAATATTAGATCATGTATCACATATACTACATCAAATAATACTTTATATTTCTAATCATTTATATATTAACTCATCCCTTCATCCACTTGATGTGTGTAATCAGGTTCGATTCAGAACACTTCACACACATGCCCACGATGTCTGCCACCCCACATGAACCATGCACCTCTTGCATGCCACACATTCATGCTCATGCCTGCCCATGCAGGTGTTTTACCTCCGCTATTCTCACCCACTGACCTGGGCTAGCCATATAGGATGGTCCCTATGTGGTGAGCTCTACTCCCACACATGTGGTTGAGCTGCCCCATTGTCTTTCTAGGGGCTAGCCAAGTTTTTTTAATAAACTCCTATAAAAATAGTTATTAAATTATTATATATAAAATTTCATTCCTAAAATATATTCATGAAAAAAATATTTTTTCAAGTTCTTCTCAATAAATCCCACCAATAACCTCCTCATATAATAATAAAATATTGCATGACCATCTTCTTTAAATATTCATCATGAAATAGTTACATGGACTTCTCAAATCAACTTATTCATCCATATCATTCATTGGTGCTCAGCAAATCAACACATATTGATTCATTGATAGAAAATTCAATATTTTGGATAAACAATCCCCCATTTTTATTTTATTGTCAATATCAACACACATCTTAAAATCAATATGCGTGCTCATTTACTCCCCCCTTATTGAAAATAAAATGAAAAAGAACTTGAAAGGGGTATTATCATTTTATCCACTTCATAAATCATCATACTCTTCTCCCTTAATAATAGTTGGTAGAAATTTCTTGAGGGAATAATGATACTATGTGAATTTATTAGCAAAGAGAATTTAATTAAACAAATATAAGTCTATGCGGGCTAACCCTATGTAAAAAACAAGAGTGTCTAGCCAAGGTAATCAATGTTATCCATAAAATCCAATATATATGATACAATACAAAGAAACTATTTCAAGGGGTTCATAGAAATATTTTTTTCCTTGAAAACATAAAACCTACACACACTTCAATAAACACATCAGAATGTTCAAGTGTAAGGTGAATAACCCCCGCAAGCCTCATTCTTTCATCAACCAACACTCCCACATAATCTTATGAATTTATAGAATTAAATAATTGATTGAAATCATGAATGGATAACCTCATACCTCATATTTTTTAGGCTGCCCAAAAATTCTAGATTCATTGAAAGTTTCAAATATTACAACCACTCATCAAGATAAATACCGCTAAAGGGATGCACTAATATTATTCCATTTCATGGTATTCAGTAGAATCCATGAAAGACAATATCTTCATGATTTCCAAGAGTGATAACCTCAAACTTCTCCTTCAATTATAGATTAGTTATCTCAAAACACATAAAATAATAGGGAATAAGGAGGGACCTTTTGTTATTTTTGAAGCAGTAGTCAGACTGAGAATTTCTTCTCAACCTAAACTTATTTTTTCCTTTATTATCATAACTTTTATTTTATTTTTACCACACTAACTTATAATGTGAATCAGTTTCCTTTACTTAAGGTAACCTCATTTTCTTGTGCCTACTTTATTCTCTTTATAATTTCTTCTTAGGTTGGTAGGATAGTCATACAATCCTTTGAACCATGATCAAATTGCTCACATATTTCACACTTATTATAGACCTATAATTTAAATCTTATGGATGAATCCTCATATACTTTCACCTCATCTTCTAAATCCACTTTATTTATTTTAACCTTAATAATCTTCATCTTCTTATCCATATACAACTGATCTGTCCAGATTATCAAACAACCTTTCTAGATAGTTTTATTATTCTTCTCATTTGTCTTCTTTCCATATTCATCTTTGAATGAATTTTCTTTAACTTCCTTATTATTTTGATAATTCATCCCTTTTTCACCATAGGGAATATATCCTTGAAGTTTATCCATTCATACCATAGCTCAGTGACCAACCTATCCACATCTTCCACATACCACCTCAAGAAATTTAAATATATTTTGTATGGAAAAATTTATTGTGGATATGATCACAAATTTTCTTCCTTGAGTATCAGTCCTAGCTGTAACGACCCAAAATTTTTGAATAGTATATCAACTTAATCTTAATGATTTAATAGAGATGTTTATGGTTAATGCATAAAGAGGAGTCGATGGCTTCATCTGGTAGACTCAAACCTTATGAAGCCCACTTATCAGAGCTTGGGAAGGAGGTGGCATCTTTGGGATTCGCTTTGGACCAAGCCCAAGCTGAACTCCAGCGTGTCAAGATTGAATGGAAACGCATGTGGGAGAAGTTCAAGTTAGTAGAGATTACTACTAGGGAAATGTTATCTGATCCTCCCTCAGATTCTCTCACCATATCACACCTTACACTTAGGTCATATGCTGGTGTTATAAGGGGCTATGTGATGAGACCGTAGCTTCTTTGTGTAATCCTTTGGGATGAATAAATTGAAATTTCCCCCTTTAGTGAAGTTTGTGAATTTTCAAATGTTCGGATAATTTTAGGATGTATTTTATTGATGAATTTTGAAAAAAAGGATATTTTAAAATATTTATGTAAACCTTGAATAATTAATGATGTGTAATGATTTTCAAAAAATGGTCTTCTTCAAAAGTGTTCAGTAAGGAATTTGGAGTCTAATAAGATCAACCTAATTTTTGATGAATAGTAAATTATGAATAGTGATTTTACGCTTAGGATTAGTGATGTGACCAAATGGATTAGTAATCTCACTTAAAGAAAGTTTTAATATAATTTAGACACCTTGATTAAGTAATGTGATTCAATAAAATGGGTAAATAACGGTTAAATAAATTATTAGTTAAGTATTAGTTTTTTCAGGTGAATAGTGTTTTTTAATTAAAAATTAAATTAAAAATAATTAGATTTTTTTTTATAAAATGGACTTTATTTTTGAACTCAGAGCATCGATATTATGTTATGGTAATTTTTGGGGATTTTTCTGGAAAAAAATGAATTTTCGGTGAATAGTGTATTTATTTAAAAATTAAATTAAAAATATTTAGAAAAATATTTTTATAAAATGGAGTTTATATTTTTAATCAGTGCATCGATATTTGGTAAAGGTGAAATTTTGGGATTTTTCTGAGAAAGATGAATTTTTAGTGAATAGTAAAAATGCAGTTTTAGGGTTTCGGTATGTTAAAATGACATCATAACTGTTTCATGATGATGTCATGAGATATTTTAAGGGATGTTCAACTAAATGGGATGAATTATTGTATAAGGTGTCCCAAGTGGCCAATACCATGGGCAAGCCCATGGTTTTTCCAATACCACCAATGAGGTGTCCCTTGGCCATTAATGCCTTATCCCCTCACTTTCCCTATAAATACCAACCCATCCTCTCATCCATTCGACTCCAAAATCATCATCAACTAAGTTCTGGTCTCCTTACCTCCCAAGGAGTCCTCCCAAGGTGCCCCCAAGCCCTCAAGGTCCCAACCTTTGAGTTTTAAGAGTTACGGTTTAAGGTAAGGGATCCTACCTCTCTCTTTCTTTTCAAGTAATCTCTTTTATGTCATTTCTTTCATGATCCATGCTCTTATGTTGGAGGATGTTATTTTATATTCCTCTTACTGCCCTTTTCATGTTAATATTATGAGAGACCCCCTCTTTCTCTCATAAATTATTTTTAAGAATGTTTAAGTGGCGCCGTTAGGCTGCCGAATTTTTAAGGGATTCTTTCACCTTTCTCATTTTTCAAAGTTCTACTTTCATGTAAATTATTTCAAGTTCCTTTTTATTATGTTGGGGTATGATATATATATCTATCATACTGAACTTTTATGTTCATATTATTAGAGACCCTATTTGATCTCGTCAATTCATTTTTGTTGAAGTTTAAGCGACGCCGTTAGGCTGCCGAATTTTCATAAGAGAAATCTTATTTTTGTCTTCCTTTCATGTTCTTCATTTCATATGGTATGTCTTTAAAATTTCATTAACATGTTCTTAATTCCTTTATATTCTATTCCACTACTGTTTTATGGATCATTTATGAGTGGGTGACCCATGTCCCCTCTCTTTTCAATGTTTTCTAAAACCTCGTAATATAGCCGTTATGCTGCAGAATTTCCGTCTCAAAATGTCTCTCTTTTTATAAAGTTATTTTATTTTATTAAGTGAATGATAAAAGCTCTATCTTCTATATGGGTATTCATATATATACCAAGTTGTTCTATTTTTAATTCTGGGATTTACATACATGAGACCCACCTTCCTTTTTTTGGGTATTAAAGTGACACAAAGATCATGTCTTTAAAAAAGTTTTTAAAACGTTTTGATTATGAAATGAAACCATTTATTTTATGCTATATGGGTTGTTTATGAAATGATTGATGATGATATATTTGGATCACATGATGATAAAGACAAATTTAAGGGTGCTCCCTGATAGTGCTCCAATGCATTGGGTAAAGAGTTAATCTCTAGAGATGACCATTTAGACTGATACCTTGGTGAATAACCTTGGTAATTTTTATTGACACCTTGGGGATGGACCTTGGTGAAACGAAAATGATTGTCTTTGTAAAATTTTGTAGCCAAATCTTCAAGTTATGAAAAATGTTTTTTTTATATGCCTCATGATTTCTTTCTCATGCCTTAAAGTTCTTTTCATGACCTTATTGAAGTATCTCAAGTTCACATGTAAAATGTTTCTCTTGTTTCCCTTACTAGGACTTTTGCTCACCCTTTCTTTTGATGTATTCCCTAGGTTATGAGATGCAGTAATGAACCTAGGATGAACTTAAGGAGAAGCCTTTCAAGTGTTTAAGAATAATTTTTTATGTTGTTTTCATGTATTATGTTCATGGTTTCCAAGACACTAAACCATATAGATCCTCAGTTTTATGTAATGTAAGGAAAGTTTATGTTATAAAAAGGTAGGATTACATAGTTGGTATCAAAGGATGGTTTAGTTATTTGTGGGAATTAGGATATAAAAACTTTATGAAGGACCCTATAGAAAAGTTTAAATATAGTAAAAATTCCTGGTATTTTGGTAAGTATTGAGTAAGTGGTTTATCAAACAAATACATCCCTGTCTGGATATGAGCAGGTAGAGGCGGCTCTGGCACATATGTACATAGGGGTAAAACTCAAAAACACCACTTTGAGATAGACTCGAACGGGAACTGGTGCATGATAATAGGCCTTGTTGTACTCTTGGTTACGACACTCCTGGGGGATATGTTTGGTTAATCATAATCTTTTTATGAATCATTATGAAGGAATTATAGAGAAATGTAATTGTCTAAGCATGAAGTCTTAGTTAAAAGATTCATAAATGAAATAAGTTTCTCACTAAGGATTTATTCTTTTAGAAAATGGCAGGAAATAGGAGGAACCGTGCAGATGGTGACCACAATGCACCATGTGCTGACAACCCTCAGATGGAAGCCGGAATGGAAACATTCATGCGAATGATGAACCAACTGACTCAAGTTATGAGTAATAACTTGAATCAAGCTGAGAGGCCGATATCACCATGAAGGGAACAACATTCTGTTAATTCCTACATGTGTCAACGACCACCAACATTCAGTGGATATACTGACCCATTGGTTGTAGAACAATGGATAAGCTCCATTGAAAAGATCTTTTCTGTACTTCATTATTCGGAACAAGAAGAAGTCACCCTTTCTATTTACCGCCTAGAGGGAGAAGCTGATCAGTGGTGGTCACTGATCAAAAACACGAAGCCACGAGGAGAGATGGAAGCTATGGAGTGGGAAGATTTCTGGGGAATATTCTTTAATAAGTATTTCCCTCATTCCATGAGAAAGAGAATGGAGAAAGAGTTTCTCGATCTGAAGCAGAAGGAGAAAGAATCTGTCGGAAGCTATGAGATGAACTTCACCCGAATTTCATGATATACCTCTAGCTTTGTCATGGATCCAAGTGGGAAGGTTGACAGATTTTTTGGTGGACTGAGACCTCATCTGCGGAAGAATCTAGCCAACCGGGACTACGATATCTATGAGGAGATCGTGCGGAGTGCAATGAAAGTCGAGCTAGAGTTTGGTGAGACACAGTGGTCTCATAAATCAAATGACAAGAGGAGATCGTTGGAGCTCACTCTAGGGAATAATTTTGATCAGGGAAGAGGTGGAAAGCAAATGAAACTTACCACATGCAATAAATGTGGGAAAAAGCATCTGGGGCACTCTTGATCGGAAGTGGAAAGTGCTACAAGTGTGGAATAGAAGGCCATATTGCTTGGAATTTTCATAGTGAGGTGAAGCCTCAACTTCCCAACACTAACAACAGAGGAAAGATGATTCCGGCCCTACCCAAAGTCAAATGCTTCAAGTGTGGACAACTTGGGCACTTTTCTAATCACTGTCCAAATCCGAGGGTAGTAGAGGGGAATCACCATCAACCTCAGAAAAGGCCAAGGGAGAAAGGTCATGCTTTTTCTATCACAACAACTGAAGTTGAAGTTCCGAACGGCGTGGTAGCAGGTAATCTTGTTTTCCTCTCAAAACTAGCAAGTACTTTGTTTGATTTTGGTTCTACGCATTCCTTTATTTCCTCCAAGTTTGCAAAGAATATAGAATCAATCCCTGAACTGCTTGAGGTAGAGTTGTCAGTCAAGACTCAAAGTGGGATTATCCATGCATCAACAGTGTTTAGAGACTCTTGTGTTTACTTTAGTGAGCACAATCTTATCGCAAATCTAGTAGTCATTCCCATGTTGGAATTCGACGTTATACTAGGGATGGACTGGCTCTCAAAGTATAATGCTAAGATCAAATGAAGAAGTAAGGAAATCTCAGTAGTCATGAATGAATGACCTACAATTATCTTCCAAGGAGAGATATCCAGAACTGATACCTATCTAGAAGCACCTCCTATAGATTTCTTTATGTAGTTAATCGGTGACGATGAAGAAGGAAAAGGGAGTATACAAATAGAATATGTTCCGATTATTCAGGAATACATGGATGTATTTCCTGAGGAGTTACCTGGACCTCCCCCAGAAAGAGAGGTAGAGTTCTCTATTGAACTCGTACCTGGATCTCAATTGATATCAAAGAACCCGTATAGAATGGAAAACGTGGAGCTATAATAGTTAAAGAAACAACTCCAAGACTTGTTGGAGAAGGGGTTTATCTGACCGAGTGTGTCTCCTTGGGGAGAACCAGTTCTCTTTGTGAAGAAGAAGTATGGATCAATGAGGCTATGCATTAATTATAGAGAACTGAACGGGATCACAGTGAAGAACATATACCCTCTTCCAAGAATTGATGATTTATTTGACCAAATTTGTGGGGCTTAATTCTTATCTAAGATTGATCTTCGATCTGGTTATCATCAACTGAGGGTGAAGAAGGAATATATCCCAAAGACTGACTTCCAATCTAGATATGGGCATTATGAGTTTACTGTTATGCCCTTCGGCTTGACTAATGCTCCTGCTATTTTCATGGATTTGATGAATAGAGTCTTTAAGGACTACCTTGATAACTTTTTGGTAGTTTTTATTGATGATATTTTGATATATTCAAAAATTCATGAGGAGCATGAAGATCATCTGAGGGTTATTTTGAAAACTCTGCGGAAGGAGAGGCTCTTTGGAAAGTTTATCAAGTGTGAGTTTTGGTTACAACAAGTGGCTTTATTAGGGCACATCGTATCCAATGAAGGAATCTCGGTTGACCCTGCAAAGACAATGGTTGTGGAGGAGTGGCCTCAACCCACAACAGTAACTGAGATTCGTAGTTTTCTTGGTTTAGAGGGATATTATAGGAGGTTTGTGAAAAACTTTTCACTGCTTTCTAATCCACTAACCAAGTTGACTCGAAAAGGGGTTAAGTTCGTCTGGACAAAGGAATGCGAGGAAAGTTTCCAAGAGCTGAAGAAGAGATTGGTTACTGCACCTGTGTTAACACTACCCTCTATCAGAGAAGGATTCATTATTTTTAGCGATGAATCTATGAAAGGGATTGGGTGCGTCCTCATGAAAAATGACAAGGTAATTGCTTATGCATCTCGATAGTTAAAGATTCATGAGAAGAATTATCCTACGCATGACCTAGAGCTAGTGGCTGTTGTTTTTTCTCTAAAGATATGGAGCCAATATCTTTATGGGGAGAAATGTGATATATACACTGACCACCAAAGTTTAAAGTATATTTTTACATAGAAAGAATTGAACATGAGACAAAGGATATGGTTGGAGCTTATTAAAGACTATGATTGTTCAATTCATTATCACCCTGGAAGAGCAAACAAAGTCATGGATGCGTTAAGCAGGAAAGATCCTATTGTTCTGGAAACAATGAGTATCCTAGGAGATCCCTTGATTAAAGATCTAGTAAAACTGGACATGGGAATTGTAAGGTAAGGGACATAATCAACCTTATCCCAAATGATTTCTCAACCTTTACTACTAGAGAAGATCAAGAAGGCTCAAAAAGAAGATCCTTTGCTGCAGGAGAAGTTTGAGGCTATAAAGGATGGGAAGTTCCCTGATTTCAATATTGATCAAGAAGTTGTATTGAAATTTTGTACAAGACTATGTGTTCCATCTATTCCAGAGATAAAGAAAGAACTGATGGATGAAGCTCATAGCTCTACTTTATCTATACATCCGGGGAGCACTAAAATGTATAGAGACCTTCGTGATCATTATTGGTGGGATAACATGAAGAGGTATATTGTTGATTACACTAAAAGGTGCTTGGTGTGTTAACAAGTAAAGGCATAATGACAGCTTCCTAAGGGAGTATTACAACCGCTACCCATACCAGTATGGAAGTGGGATAATATCACTATGGACTTTGTAACTGGTCTCCCGAAAAAGTCCAAAGGAAATAGTGCGATATGGGTTATTGTGGACCATCTCACCAAGACCGCCCATTTTATCTCTATTCGGGAAGATTTATCTCTGGATCAAATTGCCAAGATATACGTAAAGGAAGTGGTAAGGCTGCATGGGGTACCACTATCCATCATGTCTAATCGTGATCCAAGATTCACATCAAAATTCCTGAGAAGTCTTCAACATGCTCTGAATACTGAATTGAATTTTAGTACGGCCTATCATCCTCAAACTGATGGCTAATCTAAAAGGACTATTCAGACACTCGAAGACATGATGAGATTATGCTCAATGGAATTTAAAGGTGGATGGGATCAACACCTCCCATTAGTGGAGTTCTCCTATAACAACAGCTTCCATTCGAGTATTCAGATGGCACCCTATGAAGCTCTGTATGGAAAGCAACATAGAACTCCTACTTGTTGGGATGAAACTGGTGAGAGAAAGCTTTATGGGCCTGATCTTGTGCAAGAGATGACAGAATAGGCCCATGCCATCCAACAACACATAAAGGCTGCTCAGAGTTAGTAGAAGAGCTATGCTGACAACCGTCGAAGGGACTTGGAGTTTGGTGCTGGTGACAAAGTCTTCCTTAGAATTTCTCCAAGGAAGAGAGTCGTGCAGTTTGGGAAGAAAGGGAAGCTCAGCCCTAGGTACATTGTCCCCTATGAAATCCTTGATCGCATAGGAGCAGTGGCCTATCGACTAGCACTTCCACCAAACCTAGCTCAAGTTCACGATGTCTTCCAGGTATCTCTCTTGAGGAAGTACATACCTGACCTTTCGCATGTACTGAACCCAGAGGTTGTACAACTGGAACATGACCTCTATTATGAGGAGCAAATAGTGGAGATCTTAGACTGTAGAGACAAGGTTCTACGAAACAAGACTACCCACCTTGTGAACGTGTTATGGAGGAATCATAAATATGAAGAAGCGACTTGGGAGCCTGAGGAAACAATGAAGCAAAAGTACCCTCACCTTTTCGACTAGGCCTCAAGTATAAAATTTCGGGGACGAAATTTCTTAAGGGGGGAAGAATGTAACGACCCAAACTTTTTGAATAGTATATCAACTTACTCTTAATGATTTAATAGAGATGTTTATGGTTAATGCAGAAAGAGGAGTCGATGGCTTCATCCGGTAGACTCAAACCTTATGAATCCCACTTATCAGAGCTTGGGAAGGAGGTGGCATCTTTGGGCTTCGCTTTGGACCAAGAACAAGCTGAACTCCTGCGTGTCAAGCTTGAACGAAAATTCCTACAGGAGAAGTTCAAGTTAGTAGAGATTACTACTAAGGCAATGTTATCTGAGCCTCCCTCAGATTCTCTCACCATAACACACCTTACACTTAGGTCATATGCTGGTGTTATAAGGGGCTATGTGACGAGACCGTAGCTTCTTTGTGTAATCCTTTGGGATGAATAAATTGAAATTTCCTACTTTAGTGAAGTTTGTGAATTTTCAAATGTCCGGATAATTTTAGGACATATTTTATTGATGAATTTTGAAAAAAAGGTTATTTTAAAATATATATGTAAACCTTAAATAATTAATGATGAGTAATGATTTTCAAAAAATGGTCTTCTGCAAAAGTGTTCAGTAAGAAATTTGGAGTCTAATAAGATTAACTTAATTTTTGATGAATAGTAAATTATGAATAGTAATTTTATGCTTAGGATTAGTGATGTGACCAAATGGATTAGTAATCGCACTTAAATAAAGTTTTAATATAATTTAGACACCTTGATTAAGTAATGTGATTCAATAAAATGGGTAAATAACGGTTTCATAAATTATTAGTCAAGTCTTAGTTTTTTCAGGTGAATAGTGTTTTTTAATTAAAAATCAAATTAAAAATAATTAGAAAATTATTTTTATAAAATGGAATTTATTTTTTAACTCAGAGCATTGATATTATGTTATGGTAATTTTTGGGGATTTTTCTGAAAAAAATGAATTTTTGGTGAATAGTGTATTTATTTAAAAATTAAATTAAAAATATTTAGAAAAATATTTTTATAAAATGGAGTTCATATTTTTAATCAGAGCATTGATATTTGGTTAAGGTGAAATTTTGGGATTTTTCTGAGAAAGATGAATTTTCAGTGAATAGTAAATATGCAGTTTTAGGGTTTCGGTATGTTAAAATGACATCATAACTTTGTCATGATGATTTCATGAGATATTTTAAGGTATGGTAGACTAAAGGGGATGAATTATTGTATGAGGTGTCCCAAGTGTCCAATACCATGGGCAAATACCATGGGCAAGCCCATGGTTTTGCCAATACCACCAATGAGGTGTCCCTTGGCCATTAATGCCTTGTCCCCTCACTTTCCCTATAAATACCAAGCCATCCTCTCATCCATTCAACACCAAAATCATCCTCAACGAAGTTCTGGTCTCCTTAACTCCCAAGGAGTCCTCCCAAGGTTCCCCCAATCCCTTAAGGTCCCAACCTTTGAGTTTTAAGAGTTACGGTTTAAGGTAAGGGATCCTACCTCTCTCTTTCTTTTCAAGTAATCTCTTTTATGTCATTTCTTTTATGCTCCATGATCTTATGTTGGAGGATGTTATTTTATATTCCTCTTACTTCCCTTTTAATGTTAATATGATGATAGACCCCCTCTTTCTCTCATCAATTCCTTTTAAGAATGTTTAAGTGGCACCGTTAGGCTGCCAAATTTTTAAGGGATTCTTTCACCATTCTCATTTTTTCAAAGTTCTACTTTCATTTCAATTCTTTCAAGTTCCTTTTTATTATGTTGGGATATGATCTCTATATCTATAATAATTAACTTTTATGTTCATATGATGAGATAACCTATTTGATCTCGTCAATTCATTTTTGTTGAAGTTTAAGTGACGCCGTTAGGCTGTCGAATTTTCATAAGAGAAATCTTCTTTTTGCCTTCCTTTCATGTTCTTCATTTCATATGGTATATATTTCAAATTTCATTACCATGTTCTTAAATCCTTTATATTCTGTTCCCCTACTTTTTTATGGATCATTTATGAGTGGGTGACCCATGTCCCCTCTCTTTTCAATGTTTTCTAAAACCTCGTAACATAGCCGTTATGCTGCAGAATTTCCGTCTCAAAATGTCTCTCTTTTTCTAAAGTTCTTTTATTTTATTAAGTGGATACTCAAAGATATCTATTCTATAGTGGTATTCACATATATAACAAGTTGTTCTATTTTGAATTCTGGGATTTACATACATGAGACCTACCTTCCTTTTTGTGGGTATTAAAGTGACACAAAGATCATGTCTTTAAAGCAGTTTTTAAAACGTTATGATTATGAAATGAAACCCATTTTTTATGCTATATGGGTTTTTTATGAAATTATTGATGATGATATATGTGGTTCACATGATGATAAAGACAAATTTAAGGGTGCGCCCTGATAGCGCTCCAATGCATTGGGTAAAGACTTAATCTTTAGAGATGACCATTTAGATTGCTACCTTGGTGAATAACCTTGGTAATTTTTATTGACACCTTGGGGATGGACCTTGGTGAAACAGAAATGATTGTCTTTGTAAAATGTTGTAGCCACATCTTCAAGTTATGAAAAATGTTATTTTTATATGCCTCATGATTTCTTTCTCATGCCTTAAAGTTCTTTTCATGACCTTATTGAAGTATCTCAAGTTCACATGTAAAATGTTTCTCTTGTTCCCCTTACTAGGCCTTCTGCTCACCCTTTCTTTTGATGTATGTCCCCAGGTTATGAGATGCAGTAATGAGCCTAAGATGAACTTAAAGAGAAGACTTTAAATTGTTTAAGAATAATGTTTTATGTTGTTTTCATGTATTATGTTCCTTGTTTCCAAGACACTAAACCTTAAAGATCCTCAATTTTGGGTAATGTAATGAAAGTTTATGTTATAAAAAGGTGGTATGCCACACTAACAATGAAATTTTAAACCAACAAACAAAGTCTTTATATCCATACCATTCTCAACACCAGTAAAATACTTTTAACTAAAATTTTATAATTTTATTTTAGATATATCCAAATTCATATTGATGTTTTTGTGAAAAAATATTTTTATTATTTTTCTAAATTGGAAATGATTTTATTGTTTTATCCTCTTTGATAGGAAAGAGTGCCTATCATCATCTTTCTTGGTCCAACCTTGTATAGGTTTTTCTTTGAGACCTGTAATTACAGTTATAATAGATCTATCTTGAGAATTAAAGGTACCAAATTTTACATGATAGTTGGAATACTTCATCTCACCATCTTAAGAAGTTTCTCCATTAACTTACAATGGTTTATTAAAGTATTATATGGCCTTGTTCAACTCATATTGAACTGTTACACATATGGATTATGTTTCAAACAACTCTTCTTCTTTTTCATCCATTTTTTCTTCAATATTACTCACCATCTTTTAAAGTTAAACAAACTATAATTTATCCTTCTTAATATCATTAATATGGGATGATTCATTTTTTCTTAGATCTTTTTTTTTCTTGAATATACTTATTCCTCCCATTTAGTAGTTTTTTCTTTTCTTTCTTGAGATTTGTAATCACCTCAATACATGATTACAAATCATGATTCATTTTCAATTTTATTTTGGTTATTTATTCACTATCATAATTGATGCTTGATTAATCAAAACCCTTTTCAACCTTAGTATTTAAATTAGCCTCATCATCTGAAGAAACACTTGATTATGAATATACTTTCCCATGATTAATCATCAAACTCCTTTTCGTACTGCTGAAATCGATCTTCTTCTTATCCTTTTTCAATTTTCAAAGCTTATCATTATCCTCATAAGATTCAGAAATCATATTATTTCTTCTATATACAATCATAGACAAAGGGTCCAATGCTATCACACTTCCATCAATTTGGTGATTTTTTATCCCCCTTTCATTTTTATTCTAAACCCTTTTGAAAGAAGAGAAATGATTTTATTGAATTCATATTTGTATTTATCATCTTTAGAATCACTTTATTTAATAACCTCTTCTCTTTTAATTTTTTCCTTTTCTCATTTCTTTAAAGGGAATTTCATACTTTGACTTTTCCTTAAAAGATGGAGTTTTTCTCATCTCATAGGTTATGAGTATGTTGTGTAACTCATCTCATCCTAAATACTATATTTATTTTAGTGCTAATATTTTATAATCAAATCGACATGGAAAATTCCTCATCATTTTTTTAATAATGATGGAATCTTATAACTTCTTACTAAAAACCCTAAATGTTTCTTACAATCTCATTGACCATTGTAAATTAGTAATCAATGAAATCATCATTAGCCATTTTTATTCTTTCAAACTGGATCCTCTAGATTCATAACTTATCTTTCTTGAATTTTACATTACCTTCATAATTTTTTTAATTTTTTCCAAATTTCATTTGTAATTTGAAGACCCATGACCTTGGTATTTACCTCATATGATAGAGACATTAGATAAAATTTTTAGATTTTCCATCTAAATCTATATTTATATTATCATCTAAAGTCATTGAAACACCTTCAGTAATGGGAGAAAACCTAAATGTGGTTGTATCTATCACCTCTATACCAAGTGATAGGAGATATGGTAGCATCCCATTCCACTAGCTATGATAATTCTTCCCATGGAATGCGAGAATACTTCAACTTCTGAAAAAATTTATATTCTCAATGTCTAATAATTCTTCTTAGATATTTAGAATAAACCTATCTTTAATACCAATTATAGTTCTCAAATCCATATGGATCATTAAGAGGGGGAGGGGGTGAATGAGTGATCCCATTTTCTTTTTATTAGTAATTCCCTTTTAACCCAACCTTTTGAACATGTTAAATTTATCAATCCAGTCACTTTTATCTCACAACCTCACCTCATTTTAAATATTATTAAAATATATAGAAACTCGCAATGTTTATAAGATTCGAGAAAAAATACTACTCCTTTCCATTTCAGTTAGACACCCTAACATGGATTCTCCACTATCGACACAAATGGTTACATATGATTTGAAACCACAATTAAAATTATTCAACAATTGGTTAGAAACCTCAATTGTACTCATTCTATGATTTATTGTACACCCTAATCATAAGATTCTAGTGATTGGTTAAACACACCAGTCACAACTTCTTATTCAATGTTAATCCAGTGATAAAAAGATTTTCTTCTTTGAATAGTATTCCTCCATAAGAAAATTGGACCACTTTCACTTGTTTACTTTTATTTAAGAACTTAAATAGCTTAAATAGAGCCATTGGTATTGAAACACAATAGATCAAATGTGATCTATGCCATCTACTTCTTCTTTGAATACTTAGGTGAAAATGGTCTCCTTCTTTCGAAAACCTCCCAGATTCAAACTCTTCTATCTCTTTGATAATGGAAATTATCAGTCTCTCAAAATTCTTAGAATATTATCAAGGCATGAATAAGATTATTCTTCATATCCTATAGAAATATATAGTTATCCAGTATATATAGTTTTCCAAATCTTAAAAACCATAATAAAATAGTTATAAATATTTGAATTTAAATCACCAAATATTTGTATATAGACTCCCATGATTTATTTATTGTATCTAGATATAAATGAAAGTGGTTATTTCTCTTTCAATTTAATCAAGGAATCATTGATTATTTCTTCATTAATTATGGAAATTAATACATATTTAATATATTAGACTTATTTCTCATCTTAAATATCTGAAAGAATTAGGTATTTTACCCTCAGTTTCTTCATGTGGTTTTCAATAACTACAACCACATTTAACTCCTCAAAGCACTTAGATTTATTTATTATTTACACAATTTATTTATAAACCACAAATCCTTCATTTTATCATGTTTACATATAAGCATCCGATGTGGTACCTAATCTTTGAATACATGCATCATTAAACATCACACGAACTATCCTTATTTCATCATTGTAACATGTATTAATATGAATGCATCGTGTTTTCTTATTTAAAATCACACAACCTCTTTTTAATCTTCCACAACATCATGACATGCATATTTCATACACAGATTAACCAAGTTAATGAAAATTGTATGAATATCTCACATTCTATAAGCTCATCTCAACTAGTCTGAACTCGACACATAATTGGATATTGAATTACAATAACATAAGTGAAACCACATGCTTGTCTCAGTATCTCAAAATCTCTCATGATCTTCTAAATGATTTTTACAATCATATAAATACACAAATCAAACTCTTAAATTTATGCAATAAAGTGGAATGAATATAACATGTATGTTAGGAGATCAATTCTACCCTTGAATCCTTTGTTCTTCATGAGTTTCACTGTATTTTACAGGAACCACTTTCAGTTGATCTTCAAACATGCATACTCTCATGGGAGCTCATTCATATTCATGGAAGCTTCTATGTCCATGGAAGATCCATTCTATATCCTCATCATTCACAGTCAATCCATTTCATGTGGATGATCCTCTATTCATGGAGGATCTTCATGAAAGATATTTTTGATACTTATAGAATCAATTTTCATCTTATGAAATAATCTTGAATCTTTATGGAAGAACCTCACAAAAGTTTATTCTTCTCATACTCACAAAAGTATGAGATAAACTTCATGGAAGATCTATAAAGACACCTTGCAGAATCTCCTCATATTAACTCATTGTTGATCCAGAAGTTTTCACATAGAAAAATACCATACGATTGCTTAAAGATGATGACAAATAATCTCAAGTGGTACTGTATAATTTGTGATAGAATGATTCATGTTATAAGTGAATCATTAATCATGTAGGAATAATAGTTCATACCCCACACTGGAGAATACTTTGTATTGATGATCATTTATATATTAACCCATATCTTCATCAGCTCGATGTGAGTAACTGGGTCCACTATGGAACACTACAGACACATTTATATTGAGTGGATCTTTTTCATTCTCATTTTGATTTATTTTTTATAATTACTTCAACCCGTCAATATTTGTTTTCTAATAAATTTGTTAAGTGTTTCTGATTTAGTATGTCAAAGTATTTATTTTATATGTGAAGAAATAGTAATCAGATTCTTATGTAGTTTATTCCATTAAAATGATAAGAAGATTATATTAATTTAATAAATTTATGTTATAAGTCAATTCAATTGTTTCGATAGTTAAAAAATTCACTGAAGTTGTTACAAGCTGTTCAAGTGATATTGTAGTTTTCAGTTTAAAGTCAATTCAGAATTATGATGACATCTCAAGATATATTGAATAGATTCAGGGGATAATTATACCATTGGATATATAATAGAATTATCTAAACATCATTAGTTTATTTGGAAGTCTAAAAAGGATTTTTTGATACTCTAAAAAATCACCAAAGTTTCTAAAGTAGTTTTTCAACTATACAGTGAGAATATTTGAAATCCTAGAGTATTTATTTTGATGCAAGTTCTAAAAATGTTGAAATCACTCAAAAAATGGGGTGATGGAAAGACAATAAGTTTATCTTAATTTCATAAGTTTACATATAAGGCTAAAAAAGTCTTTTGGATGGTCAATAAATTCACTGAAGATTGGGAATACATTTTTCTAGAATGTTATTGATTTTTTTTGAAGATAACATAATTTGTAGAAGTTAGATTGATTCTATTCTTGAAATGATGTAAAGATATTGAGATTTACTAAAAATAAGTATGATGGGATTAAGGATGAATCTAATGGAAAAGGGATCAAAAAATTCAATGAATTATGAATTTAAGTTGTTTACATTTTTTTTGGAAACACTATTCATACCATATGTTGATAAACATAATGTAAGGAATCAACCATATGCTACACTGAACAATTTGACTATGGATCAGAAACCCTACATTGGAGTCTAGATTCACTATTTAAAACCTTATATTCAGGAAATATGAATGTATGGTTAATCAATACTACGTTTGGGATTTTATGCTGACAAGGATGAACGTATGGATCATAATCCCTAAGTTAATTTTTGATCCCCATATTATGTGCAGATGAATGTATGGATAAGGAACCATATATTGAAAGAAACCCTACTATACATGAAGAAATAATATGTTACGTAGTTGAACCATACATTTTTATTTTGTCATTACATAAAGTAACCCTATATTTGACTTTTCAATGACACTGTTTTAAATCCGTGATATTTTATGATATTTCTAAAATGGTCTTCTTAGTATTAAATATCATTATAAATCTGTTTTAAAACCAATTCAATGGCTCACATGAAACTGATTAAATCATTCCTATTTATAAGGGACGTTATGAATCTCTTTGAATGATTTGATTTCAAATATTCATGATTTATTGTGAGGCTATTTCTTCAGGAACTGTTTCGACTATATTTAAAGTGGTTTGAATAGATTCAAACAGGAGTTTTAAATTTTTCAACACTGCTATTATTATGGAGATATTTTTGGAGGATTTATTCAAATTATTTTGAATTCATTTATTAGAGATTTATTCTACAGGAATAAAGAGGAAAAGTGCAATTCTATTCTTGGGGATATTTATGAAGGCTATTAACTCTATTTATTTTGGGTATTCTAAAGAAAATGAATGTTGTTAAATCCGCAAGATATTTATTCTATATATATATATATATCTATAGTAGGAAAATGAAAATAAAAAATGAAGAAAATAGGATAAATGAATACTTTGTTAAAAAGAAGGTGCTGAAAATATTCATACAAAAGCTCGACGCTTTTTAAGAGAGAAATTTTTCTTTGTACATTCATATTCTCTCATGGTGTAAAGATAAAGGAAGCCTAAACAAACATTGTATAATCTATTTTCTGCTATTTTAAGAAGAATAAAAATCCTTCTTGACATTGAAGATTATTTTGCTACTGTTGTTGTGCTATATTGAAGACCATCTACATATGTCAATTGTTGTTGAAATTGTGTGATAAACCTATTTTACAACAATATTCATATCATCTATTTTATTTTTGAGTATTGGCTGCTCAGACTCAGTCGTGGTGGAGTTTCAGCTTCTCGGACTAAGCCTTGGATATTTCAGTTCCCTATAAGAGAACAAGAAGACCCTGTAAAATTCTTGTAAGGTGTCAACTTCCTGTACTCAGTTGTGGAAGGTCTTTTGATAAGAGGACCTACTAGTAAAAATCACTAATCTTGTAGAGTAGAGCATTGGTGAAGTGGACTAGGATATTTCTATGCACGAAACCACTATACATCCTTTTGTTCTTTTCCTTTATTTATTTTCACTGCTCTCTCAACTTTAAGAGAGAAGGAAAGGACCACTTCATTTCAAGAGGGACATATTAATATTGTCATGATTTTTAAAAGGACATAATTCAACCCCCTATTGTGTCTTCATCATAGCCATCCGACCTAAAAATTGGTATCAGAGGCAGGGATCTATTGATTTCTTTGGGATCTAACAAGAATGAGTTAAATATTCAGATGAAGAAAAATCTCAATAGAAAATTTCAGAGAAGGTATATCGATGATCTATGCTCCTTATTTTAATGGTGATAATTATGGATTATAGAAAGCTCACATGAATATATATTTGAAGAATCTTGGTTTTAAAGTTTATATGAAGATTATCATACCTTATAAAATACCTAGAGAACTAGAAAAATGGGATACTGCTAAGGAAGCTGAGTATCATATTAATTCAAAATCCATGAATGCAATTATATGCGGTCTTGGTCCGAATGAATTTAATCATGTTTCTCAATGTGATACTACCTATGATATATGGAATACTATTGTGATTTCATATGAATGAAGTGACTATGTTAGGAAATTAAGGTACAATGCTACAAAACTTAAATTTGATAAATTTAGGATGCAGGAATATGAGAGAATCAATCAGATGAATGGAAGATTAATAGAAGTTGTTAATGATGTTGGAACCTTGGAAACTCCAATTATAGAACATAATCAAGTGTTAAAGGTACTTAGAGTTTTATCTTTTAATTGGAATGGAATTTCAACTGCTATTTGAAAATCCACACCAGTTAAAGAATTAAAGATGAATAAATTGATCAGAACCTTGATGATGTATGAAGCAGAGATACAAGCCAAATCTAAAAACCATATTTCTATCAAAAAGGAAACAACTAAACTCAAAGTTTTGATGGATGAATTTTATAATTCATATTATATTCATTCAGGTTCAAGTGATAAGTTACCACATCTTGCTACAAAATTTGGCAAGTTGTATAAAAGGAGAAAAGAGAAATTGACGTTGAATAAAGAGAAATAAGTTAAATGCTATGAGTGTAAAAATAAAGGACATTTGAGACTTTAATGTCCTTTTCTTAAAGATAAAAGTAAAATTGAATATAAATTAAAAGAAAATAAATACATGAAGGATACTAGTAATGCATATGAAGATTCAAGTGATGAATGTCATGACCCGTCCCCTGAGGCCCGTGCCGTGACTACCCCATTCCCTCCTTCCATAGGACAGGGGTTGGTGACTATAACCAAAGGTGTAATTACCTAAAATCGGGAGGGAAATGCCTTTATAACCTGAAACGCATGCAACAGAGCACACAACTGGATACAAAACACTAAGTAAACTGTATAAAAAAAGAGTGCTGAAAAGTAAAAGGGGCTGGAAATACAAGCCCAAATGAAAAGTACAAGGAACTGGAAGTACAAATACAACTGATGAAAGGGAAAATAGCTGTTGGGTCATCCTCCAGAATTCCTACCTAAAGGGTAGGTACAGATAGGCTCCTTAGTACTCCACGTCCATCAGTATCCTCCATGTACCGACTCATCGTAAAGTCCATCTCCGGGTACCGTCTAGTCCTGGTACTCTCAGCCTCAGTCAGCACTGTGTCTTCATCATAGCCATCCCAACCTAATAATTGGTATTAGATGTAGGGATATATTGATTTCTTTGGGATCTAACAGGAATGAGTTAAAGATTCATACAAAGAAAAATCTCAATAGAAAATTTCAGAGAAGGTATATCGATGATCTGTGCTCCTTATTTTAATGGTAATAATTATGGATGCTAGAAAGCTCACATGAATATATATTTGAATAATCTTGGATTTAAAGTTTATATTATGATTATCAAACCTTATAAAATCCCTAGATAACTAGAAATATGGGATGATGCTAAGGAAGATGAGTATCATATTAATTCAAAAGTCATGAATGCGATTATATGCGGTCTTGGTCTGGATGAATTTAATCGTGTTTCTCAATGTGCTACTACCTATGAGATGTGGAATACTATTGTGGTTTCATATGAAATATCTGACTATGTTAGAAAATTAAGGTATAATACTACTTAAATTTGACACATTTAGGATGTAGTAATATGAGATAATCACTCAGATGAATAGAAGATTAATAGAAGCTGTTAATGATGTTGCTACCTTGGAAACTCCAATTCTAGAACCAGATCAAGTGTTAGAGGTACTTAGAGTTTTATCTTTTAAGTGGAATGGAATTTCAACTACTATTTCACAATCCACACTAGTTAAAGAATTAAATATGAAGAAATTGATCAGAACCTTGATGAAGTATGAAGCAGGGATACAAGCAGAAGATAAAAATAATATTTCTATCAAAAAGGAAACAACTGCATTCAAAGTTTTGATGGATGAATTTTATAATTAATATTATAGTCATTTAGGTTCAATTGATGAGATACCACATCTTACTAAAAAATTTGTAAATTTTTATAAAAGGATAAAAGAGAAATTGACGTTGAATAAAGAGAAATAAGTTAAATACTATGAGTGTAAAAATAAAGGTCATTTGAGACTTGAATGTCCTTTGCTTAAAGATCAAGAGAAAACTGAATATAAATGAAAAGAAAATAAATACATGAAGGATAATAGTAATGCATATAAAGATTCAAGTGATGAATGTCACGACCTGTCCCCCAGGGCCCATGCTGTGACTACCCCAAGCCCGCCTTCCATAGGCTAGGGGCTGGAGACTAGCACCAAAGGCGTAATTCCCTAAAACTGAGAAGGCATTGCCTTTATAACCTGAAACACACACAACAGAGCACACATATGATACAAAACACTAAGTAAAGTGTATAACAAAAGAGTTATGAAAAGTAAAAGGGGTCGGAAATACAAGCCCAACTGAAAAGTACAAGGAACTGGAAGTACAAATACAAATGATGAAAGGGAAAACAACTACTGGGTTGTCCTATGGAATTCCTACCTGAAGGGTAGGTACAGATAGCCTCCTTAGTAATCCACATCCGTAAGTCTCCTTCGTGTACTGACTCGTCGTAAAGTCCACCTATGGGTACCTTCTAGTACTGGTACTATCAGCCTCCGTCAGCGCTGTCCGTCATCTGCGTCCAATACAATGAGATGCAGGCATAGCCCGTGTAGGGTTGATTATAAATATACTCAGTAGAGACCTCGATACCCTCAAGGTCTCACAAAATCCAACAAGTATAAACCACAAGAATGAAGTCAACAGATAACCCCACTTAGGTATATACCCATACATATACCTAAGTTATCAAGTAATCCATCTCAATCATGAGGAAAACAC
The DNA here is from genome assembly GCA_963277665.1 of Viscum album. Lineage (NCBI taxonomy): Eukaryota > Viridiplantae > Streptophyta > Magnoliopsida > Santalales > Viscaceae > Viscum > Viscum album. The sequence goes on from OY728166.1 coordinate 990,822,052, forward strand.
AAAGTTACTGACTCAGCTCACACAGGTATACAACTTTTGTAGAGAGATAGAGATGATCATATGTAGCCACTAAATCATCTATTCTATCGAACCCACGTAGGATCCAAGAATAGTAGTCAGAGCTGTCAAACCCACACAGGATCCAGGAACAGTAGATAGAGCTGTCGAACCCACACAGGATCCAGGAACAGTAGTCAGAGTTGACAAACCCACACAGGATCCAAGAACAGTAGACAAAGCTATTGAACCCACACAGGATCCAGGAACAGTAGTCAGAGCTGTCGAACCCACATAGGATCCAGGAACAGTAGACAGAGCGCAGCCAACCACAGGGTTTCCGCACAAAGCACGCTTGATTCCGGGAGGGTCCTCTCCTCAAGCCAAGTGTCAATACATCAACTAAAATTAAGTCCCACAAAGAAGTATCCCAAAAGTCTGCCACATCATAGAGGTCTCAATGCAACAGACGACATGACAATCGGACGCCCGGTCTGTGAGTTATTAGCATTTTTGTCCCGGGGGCCCAGTTGGATTCGTGAAGGATCCAACCTGACCGTAACTCAACTATAATCTAAACTCCAGTGGGGTATAATCAAAGGGACAGTCATGCTACAAGATTACCAGATCCATTGACCGTTCGTCAAACGGACGTTCGGTGCCAAAGATATGGCCAAAAGAAAGTAAAGGGTCGCAGTGGGATAGGGTCCGGTCCGACCCGATCAGACTGAACCAACCCGACTTAGTCTGGGCCAACCCATTGAGTTCGGCCTAGCCCGCTGGGCCTGACCTAGTAGGCCGAAAAGGTCGTGAGTATCATGGGGGCATGGACCGGTTGTGAGTGTGCGGACTGACCGTGGGTCGGTGTAAGGGCGATTCAGCCCGGAGGCGCCGCGAGGGACCGGAAGGCCGGCTCGGACAGGCACTCATGGGGCGTAGCTCGACGGCTCAACCCAGATGGCCAAGGCCGGTTCGGCCAGCGCCGCGAGGGGCACGAATCGGGCGGCTCGACCAGAATTGTCGAGACCAGTTCAGCCAACCCCGCGAGGGGCGGGACTTGGGGGGCTCGGCCCGGATGGCTGAGGCTGGTTCAGCCAGTGGCGGCACAGGGCGCCACGGGGTGCGTGAGATAGCGCGGTTCTTCCGGGCGCACAGGAGGTGGCCGGGAAAGCCGGGAGGTGGCCGGGAAGGCCAGGAGGCTACCGGGAGGGCCGGAAGGTGGGCCGACAGGTGGCCGGTAGGTGGCTGGGAGGCGACCGGGCAGGCAAGCAGGTGGCTGGGCAGGTTGGCAAGCTACCGGGCAGGCCGGCGGGGCACGGGCCGGCTCGGGGCAGCAACTCAGCTCAGCGAGTGGCGTGGCCAGTGGGGGATCGACCGGGTCCGGTTTGGCCAGTGGTGGTGTAGGATGCCGCTTGGGCGGCGCGGGTCCTGGAAGTCGAAGGTAGCATGGCCTTTATCTTCGCCACCTTCATCGCCTCGTCATTTCATCGCCATAACGAAGGATATCACAAAAGAGATCGACAGAGGGTGTCGGGCCATGTTATTTTGGCCCACACCCTCCGCATTTAGGGTGATAGTAGTCGGTCCTTTAGAATGAACCACAACAATCCACCCGCAAAAAAAAGCATCCTCGTTCTTCATTTTTAAAGAAAGGAAGAACAAGGAACTTAAATGAAAATAACCCCCTACCTTTTGTTCGTTGTTCGACGATGAAGTCGCAGGAAGAAGACTGATTTGTCTTCGTTCTTCATGTCTGCCACACACTTCCAATCCCGAGCTCGCACGTCGGTTGTGGAAGACGATCCACATCGGTAGGAGTCTGGGGAAGAAGATCAAAGGAGATTGTTGCCGGTGTTCTTCATTGGATGAACGCGTTCTTCATTCTTCATTGGGAGATGAAGTTCTTCATTGGATAAATCTATTTCTCCCAAGCTCTCCTCTCCCCAAAATTCCCCCCAAAATACAAATTCCAACCCCAAAATAATAGATTGTGTTTATCTATTATTTAATTATTAGCACAAAATTCAAATGGGTTAATTAATTAGGTTAGCTCCAATTAATTAATTCAATAGGTTGGTACAAAATTAATGTGGAGGATTTGGCACCATAAATGTGTGTGTGTTGGCTCCATTAAGGTGGAGGGGTGGTGGCACCATTAAGTGGGGAGCTCAATAGGTTTCTCCCCACTTAATGGGGAGTTCAAGAGGTTTTAACCTTGGGTAGTCCCCACCATATTAAACATGAAGATGAGGTTAGGTTCAGGTGGGCCCCACCACCATAACCTCTCATGGGAGGTTAAGGTGTGGTGGTCCCCACCTCCAACCTCCACATGGAGGCTTCAACCAACCAAATAAAAATAAAGCTACAAATTTATTTTTGTTTAATACTTTCATTAAAAACCCAAAAACTATCTTTTATTTTCGACCATCTGTCCTCGAGGTGAAAGTATTTTTAAGTGAAGACCGGAGTTGTGAGTTCAACGGTGCCCTCAGATTTCAATTCCGAGCACCGGTTCAAAAATTATAAAAACCCGCTTGTACATTTACTAAATATACCCAATCAAAACTTCATAAATTGATTCCAGGCACACCGGGCCTCGGAATCACGTGCCTTCAATTTTATCAGACTCATAAAATTCCCATTTCATTAAAAAAATTACATGGAAATTCCAGGTCTTTACATTCTCCCCACCTCAGGGCTCTACATCCCCATAAGCCACAACTCATAACTAAGGAAACAAGTGGGGGTACTGAGCATGCATCTGAGCCTCCCACTCCCATGTGCTCTCCTGTAGGTTCCCGTGCTGCTAGAAAACGTGCACCAGAGGTATCGACCATCCACATAGGACCCACTCCTACCGATCCTCAATCTCCACTGGAACCTCTATAAAAGTTTCCCCATCATCGACGTCCATCTCTCCATGGTCGATGATGTGAGTAGGATCATGCACGTATCTCCTCAGCAGGGATACGTGAAAAACGTCATGCACCCGGTGCAACTGAGGGGGAAGTGCCAGGTGGTAAGCCACCTCACCTACTATGCTAAGGACCTAGAAGGGTCCGATGAATCTCAGAGATAACTTGCCACCTTAGTAAAATCTTCATAGTCCTTGTTGAGTTGAGACCCGTAGAAAGATGTGGTCGCCATCCTCGAACTCTAGAGGCCTCCGTCTCCTGTCAGCATATGACTTTTGCCTACTCTGTGCAGTCTTCATCCGCTCCTAGATGATCTAAACCTTCCCCGTGGTAGCCCGTACCATCTCTGGTCCCACTAGTTCTGAATCCCCAGGGTCAGTCCAGCATAAGGGTGATCTGCAAGGTCGCCCATATAATGCCTAAAAAGGTGCCATCCCAATGGTGGAGTGATAGCTGTTGTTGTATGAAAACTCCACCAAAGGTAAGTGATCATCCCAGCTACGACTGAAGTCGAGGACACAAGCATGGAGCATGTCCTTGAGGGTCTAAATAGTCCACTCATTCTGGCCATCCGTCTGAGGATGGAAGGTGGTGCTTAGACAAAGCTGTGTCCCGAAAGCCTTCTACAACCCCTTCCATAGCTGAGAAGTAAACCGTGCGTCCCGATGAGAGACAATAGAATAAAATACTCCATGTAGACGCACAATCTCCTACACATATAGGCATCCCAAACTCTCTACTGAACCTTACTCTCTGATCAGTAGGAAGTGGTCCAACTTAGTGAGTCAGTCAATGGTCACCCAAATCGAGTCGTGACCCCTGGATGTACGTGGAAGTCCTATCACGAAGTCTATAGATATCCCATACCACTTCCACTCTGGGACATCTAAAGGCTGAACCAAGCCTGCTGGTACCTGGTGATCTACCTTCACTTGCTGACAAGTGAGGCACCGAAAGACAAACTCTGCTACTGCCTTCTTTATCCCTGAACACCAGTGCTGTCACCAGATATCCTGGTACATCTTCGCCACTCCTGGATGTACCGCTAGAGGGGATGTGTAGAACTCCCTCAACACTTCCTCCTAAAGTTACACTGGCACCATAGTACGTCCTCTGAAGAGGATGATGTGCTCCCCACCTTTAGAAAAATCCATCAGGTGCCTGCCCTGTGGACATCTAAGCAAGTCATGTCTTGTAGTCAGCGTTCCCATGTTGTGCCTCTCTGACTCACTGAAGGAGTGGGGGTGTGACTGTGAGAGACTGTAGGAAAGGTTCTCCATATCTATCCACAAAAGATATATGCAAAGCAACTAGCTACTCTGTCGCTCGCTTAACAACTGTATACCAAACCTCCTGGTGAGTACATCTGCAACAACGTTCCCCTTCCCAGGAGTATAGACTATCTCGAAGTCATAGTCCTGGAGAAACTCAAGCCAATGTTGCTATCTCAGGTTCAGGTCCTTCTGAGAGAAGATATACCTAAGACTATTTTGATCAGAGTACATGGTAAAATGATTACCCATCAGATAGTGTCGCCACATCTTCAATGCGAAGACCACTATTGCTAACTACAGGTCATGGGTAGCATAGTTCTTCTCATGCTGTCTCAGATGTCAAGAAATATATGTGATCACTGCTCGCTCCTACATCAGGACACACCCGATTCCGGTCCCTGATGCATCACAGTAGACTACGTACCCTACGCCTTCCTCTGGGAGCCTCAAGATGGGGGCACTAGTCAGCCTTTGCCTCAGCTCCTGAAATCTCTACTGGAATCTCTCCGACCACATGAAGGGTTTCCCCTTCTTTGTCAAGGATGATAGTGTTGCTGCAACTCTGGAGAAGTCTGGAACGAATCTCCGGTAGTTACCAGCCAAACCCAGGAAACTCCGTACCTCCGTCACACTCCTGGGTGGCTCCTAAGAAAGTAATGCCTCAATATTCACTGGATCCACTGAAACTCCATCCTCTGAGATGACATGTCCTAAAAAGTGAACCTCTCAGATCCAAAACTAGCACTTTGAGAGCTTACCATAAAGCTGGTACTCTCAGAGTGTGTCCAGTACTACCTACAAATGGTAGGCATGCTCCTCCTCAGTAGTCGAGTAGATCAGAATGTCGTCGATGAAGACTATGACAAAGCGATCGAAGTATGGCTGTAAAATCCTATTCATGAGTCCCATAAACACTTATATAGAGTTGGTTACACCAAAAGACATAACCAAGAACTCATAGTGGCCGTACTGATATCTGAAGGCTGTCTTCTGCACATCCTCATCCCAAACTCTAAGCTGGTGATAGCCTGATCTGAGGTCTATCTTTGAGAACCACCGTGCTCCCTTCAGCTGATCAAAGAGGTCTTCAATCCAAGGGAGTGAGTACTTGTTCTTCACGGTCACCTGGTTCAGGCGAAGATATTTGACGCAAAGACTCAAGCTCCCATCTGCCTTCTTGGAGAATAGAATCAGGGCTACCCAGGGAGAAACACTGGCCCGGATGAATCCCTTCCCCTATAAGTCCTCTAGCTATAATCACAGCTCATGAAGCTCCGTGAGAGATATCCGATATGCTTCTGTAGATATCGGTGTCGTCCCGGGGTACGGGTCAATTTAGAAGTCCACCTATCTGCGAGGAGGTAGATCTGGGACATCAGCAGGGAAAACATCCGCATACTGGTCCACCACTACAGAATAGATCAGACTCTCTACATCAACTACTCCGAGGGTAAGGAAAACCAACTGACGAGTGATCAGATGCACCCTCGTCCGAGTAATTCCTTCCTACACTGCAAAGGCTCCCTTCTCGCCAATGAAGGTAAACCTGGTCCCATCCATGCAGACACACCACACTTTGCACCTAATATAGTCGATCTGAGCATGGACTATAAATAACCAATACATACTCAAGATGACATCATAAGGCCTCGACACTGCTACTTGGAGATCCTAGACGAAACTCTCTCCTCCTAGAGTAAGCTCACACTTCCAGTACCAGTGCGTAATCGTCGAATCTGACCCCATAAGATTCTCTAGCTGTAAGGATCGAGCCAATGGCTCTGTCAGAATCTCTGAGCTCCGAACGAGGGTGGTGAAAATGAAAGAGTGATTGCCACCTGTTTCTATAAGAACTGAAGCTAAGGTGTAGTAGACATAGACCATAACTTGAATCATCTCCAGAGTTCCATGATCGTATGCCTCAGATGCCTGGAGCTGAGCTCTCCACTTTCCACCTACTCCCTATGGTCGGGGTGGACCTCCTGGTGGTGGTGGCGGTAACACCTTGAAACGTCGCCCACCGCCATCTACTCGACCAGCTCCTTTACCATGTCTACCTATGCCCTGTGGACCACCTTGATCGAACCTTTGCCTCTACTTGGGAGGTCCCTCAACTATCTTCTGATCATCCGAACGGCGAGTTGGATAGTCACGAGCCATGTGACCCTGCCCACCACATGTGAAACACTGCATGTTCCTCGTATGACTGGATTTTTCTCGTGTTCCACACATAACCAAACCTGAGTCCTGAGGTTGTCCACCAAATGGTCTGGTCCGCTTGGATCTCTGCGACATCTGTTTGCTGCCAGCTATAGAAGACTCCGATATGTAACGCCCAATGGCGGGTCTCGCTGCTGGTGACTGCTCATCAAGGAAACTCTCCACTAAGAGGGATAACTCCAACAGCCCCGCCTGTGTCAGGATGCTGAGGGAGATAATCAAAGCCCTGATCTCTCACCTGAACCCCTGCTAAAAGTTTTGGGCCCTGAAGAATGGGTCTCGCACCATATCTATGGAGTAGTGTGAGAGGTCTGTGAACCTCGCTGAGTACTATGCTACCATCATGCTACTCTACTGTAGATAAATTAGCTCTTGTATCTGAACGACACATAGGGTGGCTGGGAAAAACTCTACCTGAAATAGGCTCTTGAAGTCTACCTAGAGAAGTGTCACCTCATTATGCACCTGGAGCATTAGGCTCCACCATCTGCCTGCTGCTGCCTGAAGGAGACTCATGGCAAGGATCACCAGAAGGTTAGCTGGTGTACCTACCAATCTGAAGACTCTCACCATAGCCTCCAGCCAATCCTCAGCTGCCTGTGGGTCCATTTTGCCCCTAAACCTGGGTGTTCTCTGGTGATAGAACTTGTACAACGTGCTCAGGCAGCGTGCACTCTCTGCTGCTAGGGCTGTTGGTATCGGTGGACCAATAGGTAGTGGTACCACTGGTGCCTCCACTGTGATAGGTCCCTACATCGAGGCCTAATCGCTCGGTGGGATTCCATCTCGTACAACTCTTGGAACCTTAGATGACTGTCTGCATGGAGGCATCCTGAAAAGAAAAATGTGCTCCATGGTTAAGAAGTTATACCTGGTGATATGTCTCAAAGAATTCAAAGAAAACTCTTCAAAACACACACGCAATCAGTGTTTTCATGCACTGTGTCGGAAATCAGAAGTCAGGGACTTGGTGTATGGATACGTCAGATGCCGCACCAACAATGAACTCCCTGAACTGAAAACCAAACTCAATACCCTTAAAACTATTGCTTCATAGAAAATATCATAGTCTTAAGTTCTGTGGTAGAATAGACTCCTTTGATAACAATTTGTCATGACCCGTCCCCTGGGGCCTATACCGTGACTACCCCAAGCCCACCTTCCATAGGCCAAGGGCTGGTGACTAGCACCAAAGGCGTAATTCCCTAAAACTGGGAAGGCATTGACTTTATCACCAAAAATTCACACAACATAGCATACAGATGGATACAAAACACTAAGTAAACTGTATAACAAAAGAGTGCTGAAAAGTAAAAGGGGCTGGAAATACAAGCCCAATTGAAAAGTACAAGGAACTAGAAGTACAAATACAACTGATGAAAGGGAAAACAGCTGCTGGGTCATCCTCCAGAATTCCTACCTAAAAGGTAGATACAGATAGCCTCCTCAGTATTCCATGTCTGTCGGTCTCCTTCGTGTACCGACTCGTCAAAAATTCCACCTCCGAGTACCGTCTAGTCCTATTACTCTCAGCCTCAGTTAGCGCTGTCCGTCGTCTCCATCCAACATAATGAGGTGTGGGCATAGATCGTGTAGGGGTGAGTATAATGATACTCAGTTGGGACCCTGATACCCTCAAGGTCTCACAAAATCCAAAAAGGATAAACCACAAGAATGAAATCAATAGATAACCCCACTTAGGTATATGCACATACATATACCTAAGTTATCAAGTAATCCATCTCAATCATGAGGAAAAAACAAAGTTACTGACTCAGCTCACACAGGTATGAAACTTATGTAGAGATATGGATATGATCAGATGTAGCCACTGAATCATCTATTCTATCGAACCCACATAGGATCCAGGAACAGTAGACAGAGCTGTTGAACCCACATAGGATCCAGGAATAGTAGACAGAGCTGTCGAACCCACACAGGATCCAGGAACAGTAGTCAGATCTGTCGAACTAACACAGGATCTAGGAATAATAGATAGAGCTGTTGAACCCACATAGAATCCAGGAACAATAGTTAGAGCTGTCGAACCCACACAGGATCTAGGAACAGTAGACAAAGCGCAGCTAGCCACAGGGTTTCCGCACAAAGCACGCTTGATTCCAGGAGGGTCCGCTCCTCAAGCTAAGTGTTGATACATCAACTGCCACGAAGTCCCTCGAAGAAGTATCCCAAAGGTCCACCACATCATAGGGGTATCAACGCAATAGACAACATGACAATTGGACACTAGGTCTGTGAGTTATTAGCCTTTTAGTCCCGGGGGCCCGATTGGATTCGTGCAAGATCCAACCTGACGGTGACACAACTATACCCCGAACTCCAGTGGGGTATACTCAAAGGGACCATCACGCTCTAATATTAGCAGTACCACTGACAGTTCATCAAAAGGGCGTTTGGTGCCAAAGATGTGGCCAAAAGAAAGTAAGGGGTCGTAGTGGGCTGGTCAGGCCGGGAGGTGGCTGGGTAGGCCGGCGGGGAGGCCGGGAGGCGGCCGGTCAGGTCGGCAGGCGACCGGGAGGTGGCGGGGCAGGCCGGCAGGGCGTGGGCCGGCTCGGGGCAGCAGCTCTGCTTGACGAGCGGTGTGACCGGTGGGGGCTCGGCCGGGGCCGGTTCAGCCGGTGGCGTTGCGGGACACCACGGGGGTGGCACGGGTCACATAGGCTGCGGGTGGTGCGGCCTTTGTCCTCGCCGCCTTTGTCGCCTCGTCGTTTCTTCGCCATGCTGACGGATATCACAAAAGAGATCGACGGAGGGTGTCGGGCCATGTTATGTTGGCCCGCACCCTCTTTGTTTAGGGTGATAGCAATCGGTCCTTTAGAACGAACCACAACAATCCACCCGCAAAAAATAAAAAGAAATTATCCTCGTTCTTCATTTTGAAAGAAAGGAAGAATGTCGAACTTAAATGAAATTACCCCTACCTTTTTTTCATTGTTCGACGATGAAGTCGTGGGAAGAAGATGGAGTTGTCGTCGTTCGTTGTGTCATCCACACACTTGCAATCCCGAGCCCACACGTCGGTTGTGGAATACTTTCCACGTCGGTAGGAGTCCGGGGAAGAAGAGCGAAGGAGATCGTTGTCGATGTTCTTCGTTGGATGAACGCGTTCTTAATTCTTAGTTGGGAGATGAGATTCTTCGTTGGAGAACTCTATTTATCCCAAGCTCTCCTCTCCCCAAAATTCCACCCAAAAGACAAATGACCACCCTAAAATAATAGATTGTGTTTATCTATTATTTAATTGTTCGCACAAAATTCAAATGGGTTAATTAATTAGGTTAGCTCCAATTAATTAATTCAAGAGGTTGGAACAAAATTAATGTGGAGGATTTGGCACCATAAATGCTTGTGTATTGGCTCCATTAAGGTGGAGGGGTGGTGGCACCATTAAGTGGGGAGCTCAAGAGGTTTCTCCCCTCTTAATGGGGAGTTTAAGAGGTTTTAACCTCGGTTGGTCCCCACCATATTAAACATGAAGATGTTAGGTTCAGGTGGGCCCCACCACCATAACCTTTCATGGGAGGTTAAGGTATGGTAGTCCCCACCTCCAACATCCACTTGGATCCTTCAATCAACCAAATAAAAATAAAGCTATAACTTTATTTTTATTTAATTCTTTCATTAAAAACCCAAAAACTATCTTTTATTTCTGACCATTTTCCGTTGAGGTAAAAGTCTTCCTAAGAGAATACCGGCGTTGTGAGTTCAACGGTGCCCTCAGATTTCAATTTTGAGCACCGATTCAAAAATTATAAAAACTCGCTCGTACGTTTACTGAACGTACCCGAACAAAACTTTAGAAATTGATTATGGGCACACCGGGCCTCAGAATCACGTGCCGTCAATTTTCACAGACTCGTAAAATTCTCATTTAATTTAAAAAATAATTACATGGAAATTCCAGGTATTTACAATGAATCTACTACAAACTCAGTAGATGAGCATAAAAATCAAAAGGTTAATCTATATCTTATGGATCACGCTGATGAGTTAAAATCTTCTTGCTTTGAAAGTTCTATTTCTGAAAGTTTTTCTTATAATGAACTTAATAATATTTGTTTTATGCTTCAAGAGAAATTTGAATCTTTAAATAAATATCATAAAAATATTAGAAAATCTTATGATGTTATTTCAATTGATAATGAATGTTTGTCAAAACAAATTACCGATTTAAGGCCAAATTGTCTCAAAATTTCTTGTGATCTGCATGAAACTAAAATTAAATAATTGTTGGATGAGTTTGATAAGCTTCAAGTATGCTTATTAAGGGAGAGAATTATTTGAATCAAATTATTGGTAAAAATAAAATTCAAAAAGGAAAACTTAGTATTAATAGTAATGGAGAAAAACCAAAATTATATAAAAATTATTTTGTTCCTAGTTCAAATAGAAAAAGCATGTCTATTATCAAATGTTTTTATTGTGGTATTAATAGAAATTATGCTAATTACTGTTATTTTAGAAAACCTCAATTTTATGGTGTTAATAATGATCATTATTCAAAAGCATTATCTAGATTTAATTATAACATTGTTGATCAAAATAAACTTATTTGGTTACCTAAATCATTAATTGCTGACATTACTGGACCCAAAAGTATATGGGTACCAAAAGACACTTGTATTTGATACATTACAGGTATGCGCCACTAAACATCATTGTTATATCATCAATTGGATGCTAGAAAATTATGAGAAATTATTATATTTTTATTTATTATTCTATTAAATAGAAACTTTATTAGAGCTAGAACAATTAATCCAGGAAGTATTTTATTTTAAATTTTAATATTCAATTTAAATGCACTAACCATTTTATATAGGGGTAGATTTTTTTTATGTTTTATCTTTTATTCTTATAAATTTAATTATTATTCTCATGCTTAAATAATTAAATCATTTCACATTACTATTTTACCAAATGAATTAATTCATTGATTTATTTTATTAATCAATCACCATAAAAAGTTCCATTAATATTTTATTTTAATGGTTACCTTGTGTGTAATTATGTGTTTAATGTTTGACTATTTGAATTAATTGCATGTGCTAAATTAATCTCTTGATATTTGTGATACATTATTCTATTATTAGATTAAATTTTTTTGGTCATTTATGACATACATAATATTTTAATTAAATCCGTTGATTTTTTTATTTAATTCATTGATTTTTTTAAAAATTAAATTATTTGAAAATCCTTTAATTAAATTATTTGAAAATATTTTAAATAAATTCTTTGAAAATAATTTAATTAAATCCTTTGAAAATTATTTATTATTTTTATTTATTTATTTATTTTAAATATTTTATTTACATTCCTTGAAAATAATTTATTTAAATTCATTGAATATCCTAAATATTTATTCTTGGTCATAGGGGGAGTTATTTTAAATATTTATCATGTTCTTAAATATTTCATTATTATGGAATTAATTAAATGGTTTAATACATTCATTATAAACCCTTATTATTCATTTAATAATATTATATATGTTTTCATGGCTTCTTGATTATCTCTTTTTATCTTTTTGAAGGAAGCATGAATTTAGGGGGAGTTTATATTGTTGAATGTATTTAGAATATATTTTGAAATAAATCATCTTTTTAATATTTAAAAAATTATTCAAATTTTAAATATTTTAAAATTTTAAAATTTTAAATATTTTGTTTAAAAAAATATATTTTTCAAATTTTAATTACTTAAAAAATTTATTTTTTAATTTTTTTAAAAAAATTCAAATTTTAAATATTTTAAAAAATATTTTTCAAATTTAAAATATTTATTTTTTTATTTGTCAAAATTTAAATATGTTAATTTTTTTGATAAGTTTTAAATATTTTTAAAATGGGGAAGAAAATTAATTTTTTCAAAATTTATTTTATCTATTTATCTATTTATTTTTACTTAAATCTCAAATTACAATTCTTTATAAAAAAGGGTAAATATATTGTATTATTTAATTTACTTGTCTTGTTTATCCTTACAAAAAGGGAGAGAAAAAAGTTAGTAGTAAGTAATGGTTTTGTAATTATAAAAAAGGGAGAGATTATTGAGTGGCTCCTTATCATTCTCATTTTGATTTAGTTTTGATAATTACTTTAATCTGCTAATATTTGTTTTCTAAGAAATTTGTTAAGTGTTTCAGATTTAGTATGTCAAAGTATTTATTTTATATATGAAAGAATATTAATTAGATTCTTATGTAGTTTATTTTGTTGGAAAGATAATAAGATTATATTCACTTAATCAATTTATGTCAGAATCCAATTCAATTGTTTCAATAGTGTAAAAATTCACTGAAGTTGTTACAAGTTGTTCAAGTGATATTGTAGTTTTTAGCTTAAATTCAATTCAGAATTATAATGATACCTCAAGCTATCTTGAATGGATTTGTGGGTGAATTATACCATTGGATAGATAATGAAATTATCTAAACAACATTAGTTTATGTGGAAGTCTGAAAAGGATGTTTTGATACTCTAAAAATCACCGAAGTTTCTAAAGTAGTTTTTCAACTGTACAATGAACAGATTTGAAATCCTATAGTATTTACTTTGTTACAAGTTTTGAAGATTTCAGAATCACTTGAAACAAGGGGAGATAGAAATACAATAATTTTATCCTGATTTCATCAGTCTACAACTAAGGCTAAAAAAGTCTTTTTGATGGTCAATAAATTTACCAAATATTGGGAATGCATTTTTCTAGTTGTAGTTTTCTAGAATGTTATTTCTTCTGTTTTTTCAAAGATATAAGGTGTTGTAGAAGTTAGATTGATTTGATTCTTATACCATTGAAAATATCTTGAGATTTACTAAAAATAAGTCTTTTGGGATTAAGGATAAATCTGATGGTAAAGGGCTAAAAAAATTCAGAAAAGTTTAAAGTTAAGTTATTCACATTTTTTTGGAAACACTATTCATACCCTACGTTGATAAACGTAACATAAGGAATCAAACCTATGCTACACTGAAAAATTCGTGTATGGATCAAAAACCCTACGTTGGAGTTTGGATTTACTGTTTGCAACCCTATTTTCAGGAAAGATGAATGAATGGTTAATCAATGCTATATTCGGGATTTTATGCTGAAAAGGATGAATGTATGGATCATCATCCCTACGTTACATTTTGATCCCTACGTTACGTGCATATGAATGTATAGATAAGGAACTATAAGTTGAAATGAACCCTATGATACATAAAGAAACTATACGTTACATAGTTGAATCATACCTTTGGTATTTTGTCGTTACATGAAGGAACCCTATGTTTGACTTTTCAACGAAGTTGTTTTAAATTTGTGATATTTTATGCTATTTCTACAATGTTATTCTTAGTATTAAAGATCATTATAAAGATTTTTTACAATCAATTCAATGGATAGCATGAAACATATTAAATCATTCCTATTTATAAGAGATGTTATGAATCTCTTTGAATGATTTGATTTCAAATATTCATGATTTATCGTGAGGATATTTTTTTCAGGAACTGTTTCAACTATATTTAACATGTTTTGAATGGATTTAAATGGGAGTTTTAAATTTTTCAACACTGTTATTATTGTTGATATATTATTGGAGTATTTATTCAAATTATTTTGAATGCATTTATTAGAGATTTATTCTATAGGAATAAAGAGGAAAAAATTCTATGCTATTATTGGGGATATTTATGAAGGATATTAACTCTATTTATTTTGGGTATCCTAAAGAAGAGTAATGTTTTTAAAACTACTGGATATTTATTCTCTATATATATCTCTCTCTGGTAGGAAAAAAAATACACAACAAAGAAAACCAGAGACATGAATACCCTGTTAAAAAGAAGATGCTGAAAATATTCATGCAAAATCTCGACACTTTTGAAGTGAGAAAATTTTCTTTGTACATTTATATTCTCTCACAGTGTAAAGATGAAGGAAGCCTACCAAAACATTGTATGATCATTTTTTTTTCTATTTTTAGAAGAATAAGAATCCTGCTCAACATTAAAGATTATTTTGTTGCTGCTGTTGTGCTATATTGAGGATCATCTATATCTGTTATTTTCCGCTGCAACTACGAGATAAACCTATTTCACAACAATCTTTATCTAATATATTTTATTTTTGAGTATCGGCTGCTTAGAATCAGTCATGGAAGAGTGTCATATTCTCTGACTAAGTTGTGGATATTTGGGTTCCCTATAAAAATCAAGAAGGCCCTGTAAAAGCCTTATAAGGTGTAAACTGCCTGTACTCAGTTTTGGAAGGTCTTATGATAAGAGTAATTACTAGTGAAAATCACCAATATCATGGAGTAGAGCATTTGTGGAGTAGACTAGGGGATTTATGTGCCCTAAATCAGTATAAATCCTTGTGTTCTTTTTCTTTATTTATTTACACTGCTCACTCGACTTTAAGAGAGAATAAAAAGATTGCTTCATTTCAAGAGGGACATATTAATATTTTCAAGACTTTTAAAAGTACAAAATTAACCCCCTCTTGTGTCTTCATCATATCCATCCCAACTTAACAATTCCCATGGTTCATGTTGCCCCATATGCACAATGAACCTCATGCAATCCACCCGTGCATACTCATGCCTGCCCATATAGGTGCCCTGCCTCCACTATGATCACCTACTTACCTGGGTTGGCCATGCAGGATAACTCTCGCATGTTAATCTCTACTCCCACATGTGCGGTTGAGCTAGCACCATGGATTTATAGGGTTTTGATAAGTTTTTTTACACAATTCTTATAAAAAGAGTTTGTAAATTATTTAACAAAAAATTCCATGCCTCAATCATCTCTATGAAAAAATAAAATATTTTTGAACAAACTTCTCAATAAATCTCACCAATAACCTCCTCATGTAATAATTGAATATTGAATGGTCTTCTTCTTTAAATATTCTTCATATAAAAATTACATGGACTTCTCAAATCAACTTATTCAATCATCTCCTTCACCGATGCTCACCAACTGAACACATATAGACTCATTGAAAAAAATTAAATACTTGGGCTCAATAATTTGTTTGTATGTGTATTCATGTGTATGTATGTGTATGTATATATGTGTATGTATGTATGTATGTGTATGTATTCATATGTTTGTGTATGTATGTGTATATAGGCGTATATACGTGTATGTATGCATATGTATGTGTTGTATGTGTATATATGTGTTGTGTATGTGTATGTTTATGTTTACATGTTTGTATATATATATGTGTCTGTATGTTCATTTATCTGTATGTATGTGTGTGTTTGTTCTTGTATGCATGAGTATGTATGTGTATGTGCATGTGTATGTGTATGTGTATGTATGTAGATGCATAGTGTGCATGTATGTATGTGTATCTAATAGAGAAAATATTTTCAATTAATTTACACTGAATATCATTATTTTAATCCCACCAAAGTGTTACTTTATGATAAATTTCCTCATTTTATGATATTGGTGATATTTTGAGCTTAATAGTAAAAATGACCCATTTCATATTTTTAACTATTTTAAATAATTTCTGTATTTTGAACATAAAATTTTCTACAGTAATTAAAATTGAAAACTTTTTTTTCCAGATTCTACACATCCATGGATTCATTTCATCCTTCTTGACAAAAATATGAATCGACCATATGGAAGCTCAAAATAAGCTCACAAGTTAGACAATGAAATCTGTTTACAGATCTACCGAGTTTTGGTGTTGGGTCCATAACTCATTCATGGTGGGCCCAATTTCTATGAAATTAGGTGGATAGATGTCCAAGACGTTTTGGAACATCTTTAATGAAGGATATGCCATGTTAATTGGTCGTTCTAATGGTCATTAAATCATTTTAATCTGAAGGTTTTCGATTTGGAGAGTCTGACTGGATATAATAAATTGTGAGAGTAAAATGAGAACAACTCTCGGAATACTGGTCCAAATATGCTACGATTTTGAGGGGAAATAGAAAATATAATTATGAACAACATTAAAGAAGGGTGGAATGCGTGAAGATGTCATTTTATGGGGCTAAAACACATCAAATTTTGGGGGATAAATTCTGGATATAAAAGGAGGGGAGATCCTCCCTCTCAAAGCATCTCATTCCATCACATTCCTTATGGGACACCAAGGAGAATAACTTTTATGGTTTATTTATTTTTTCCTTATATATAGATTTTTAATGCCTTCTTATTCCCTATTCATCTTGATTACCCTTACCATGGTGGGGTAAACATTTTGAGTGATTGGGGAAGGGTTGGTTTTCTATTTTGTAATGCTTGAGTTCTTGGACGTAATTGAATAAAATTTCATTATTATTCAAAGTTGCTTTCAATTTCATATAGAGTATTTTATTATCAAGTGTTATCATTCTTGAATTTTAATTCCATTAATTATTTTTTCCTTGGTAAAATAATCATTATCTCCCTCCACTGATTTCTAGTTTATATATGATGGAATAGACTAGAGATTAGTGGTAAAGTACTCGACGATCGTCAGTATGTGTAAAAGGGGTAGTGAATGTTATTGATTGTTTGGGATAAACAAGACCCGATCAGATATTTCCCATGTCAATTGAGTATATTCAATACAACTATTTTTCACATGGAAGGAGAGTTGACCAAATTGAGATCTTGGTAAGGTTTTCTCTCACCATAATAATTTCACCAAGGAATTGAGAAGAAATGATTATGGAAGCTCACTTTAATCAACTAATAAGAAGAGGTTTGAATTAAATTGAACAAGGATATCATTATAATTGGAAAACAACCCCAACCTAATCAACCATTTAATATTTTATTTTTTTAATCATTTGAATTTAAAATTTCCTTTCAATACTTTTCTTATAAATTTATTCTAAAAACACACCATTTTTACCCTCATTTAAAATTGACAAACTGTTTTGTGTGCACCCCTCTTTGGGAGACTTCCTAGGGTTAATCACTATACTACACTAGGAAAACATAAAAATATGATTTTTCCATGCACTACAACAGGCATGTGTTAAAAATGGCGCTGTTTTCGGGGAGGTAGGGCCACAACATAATTTTAAATATTTGAATCTTTTCAAATTAAAAAAAACAAATTTTTTTTCCATGTTGTTTTTAAATGATCATTTATTTAATTCATGGAAAAATTAACCACTGATAAATGAACCAATTGTTGACTCAACATTTTCCTTGGAGGATGGTGTTTCTTATATTGTTAGATAGGTGAGGTTATTTTGGAAAAAAATAATGAGGGGAAACATTCAAATAATTCATAGATGGACTAAGGGAGGACAAGGAAAAAGAAGTCTTTGAAGCGATGGACCAAAAGCTAACTGAGTTCTCCCAATACTTTCTAGAATTTTATGAAGTTTCCAAGGTCCAAGAAGACCCCCCCCCTTAGTAATCCATGATTTATCTATGGAGATCCAAGATATAGTGGAGACTGAGTACCTGCCTCTACCTGCTACTGATCAACTCCAAGAGGTGTTTCCCAATGAAGAAGAGATTAAAGATGAACAAACTCAGGGAGATAATATTTTTATGAACTCATTGAATTTTGATTTTGTTGAAACTGAATTGAGTATTACCTCCCTTTGTTTTAATTTTTTAGATTCATCCAATACATGTATTTCCTTAGAGGAAGATGATAAAAAATAAGATTCATCTAAAGAGGAACATATAGAGCTCCCCAAAATTGCTGAACATTTATTAGAGGGTGTTCAAGAGGAGATCAAAGCGGATTATCCTGAGGATAATGAGAAAAAAGTTGTAGACATTTAAAGGGAAGAATTTTATATTGACACTTTATGCTTTATTTTTTTTCAAATAAAATTATAATCTGACCTTCCCTTTGATTTTTCCACTGATATATCATACCTTCAACAACCAATGAAGAATGAAGAAGATGTTGTGAAAGCAGAAACCAAGAAAGGGGAGGACTCATTAATTGTCCTAATCCCACCATGTATTTTTTATCTCATTATAGTGGGGGTGGACTTGGTATGATATATCCATAGAGTCCTCAATAAAAAGGAACAAGTGCATGTTGGAAAGAAGAATTTTTGTTGGTTTATGAGCAAGAAATCTCACCCACCATCAAATTGGGGATAACCGATTAGAACTTCCCCTCTGGAGGAAATCAAAACCCAGGGTCCACTTGGGGGATTAAACAAAGATTTATCCTTATTTTCTTATTTCAATTCTATTTTAATTTCATTTATAAAATTTTTATGTTATCTTTTTACCTTTTTTTAGGTTTTCAAAGAACAACACTTAGAAGCCTAACTCAACGTTGCATTTCTAATAAGTTAGGTCGTACCTCTCCTTTACACTTTATTTCTTATTGTGATTAATTTTAAAATCTCCTTACATGTTAAATCTATTTGAATTAATTAAGGACAATACACCATTTAAGTGTGGGGAGGGAACCATTGTAGTTTAGGATTTTCATTTGATATTTGGTTTACTTTTTTTAAAACAATATTTTGTTTATTTTTTAGGTTTTGTGTGTTTGTTCACTACTGGAAAAAAGGCCTATACCCACGGTTCAAAATCATGGGTATAGCCCCCAAAACCATGGGCTTGAATGGCGTCGGGATAGGTCCCCAACCTATACCCACGGTTTTCCAAAACCGTGGGTATAGGTGTCCTTCCACCATGTCACCGAAACATATCCAATTGTCACAGTGTCAACGGCTTTTACCCACGGTTTTAAAACCGTGGGTATAGGTCCTAAAATAATACCGGCTCCGAGTTTCGATCTCGCGACCTGTTTGCTGCAAACACCACGTCTAACCACTACCCTAACATCACCTATATGTATATATATATATATATATATATTTAGTTAAATATATTTATAAAAACCGTGGGTATAGAGGGAAGAACCATGGGTATAGGGTTCCCGCCAAAAAAAATTTGCTTCCCGTGGGAATTTTTTTTTCCCGTGCACACAAAAGTGACCTATACCCATGGTTTTTCATAACCGTGGGTATAAGAATTTTATCCCAAACCTATCCCCACAGTTTTGGGAAACCGTGGGTATAGGTCACTTTTCAGGACCTATCCCCACGGTTTGGGAAAACCGTGGGGATATACCCCCCCTATACCCACGGTTTTGGAAAACCGTGGGTATAGGTCTTGAATAGACACCTATACCCACGATTTTCCAAAACTGTGGGTATGGGGGGGGGGTCTATCCCCACGGTTTTGGAGAAAACCGTGGGGATAGGTCCATTTTCCAGTAGTGGTTTTTTAGGTTTTTGGTGTTTTTTTCAAACATTTTAACTGAAATGATTATCATTTATATTTTTTAAAACCATGTCAATGAGTGAAGCAATATATTCCATGAAACTCAGCTTAAATGAATGTTGAAATGACTTTGTTTCAAGTTCAAATATTTTAAAATTTCATGAAATGTACTCTGATTTTTAAATCCCATGCTACATATCACTGTCTTTATTTTTGAAATCACTTTCTTGTGAGGATTATTTACCATTTTTATAATATTATTTACATTCACCTAATTTCTTGAGAGAACCAGACCATGCTTTCTTTAACTAAAATTTGATTTATTCCTGTCAAAACTTGAGGGTTTTAGGTACTTGTGTTTTAAATTATTAAGGTATTTATTTGGTTTTAAGCCCCCTTTTAAATATAATCCTTTTTTATGTTCTAACTTATACATTAATTCTTGTATCCCTTAGAATCCATGAACAACCTGTTAGGTTAGCCACTTTATAATCCAATTTTCTCTATTCAACCTACTCTTGAAGTAAAATTACATGATCTAGTTTAACTTAAGTGTGCGGGAAGATGTTTTGTGGTGTACTACCTCATTGGTGATACTTTGGGTGGAATATAAAATGTTTAAGAGCTGATTTTTCTACTGAAGATTTCGTTTTTTTAAAAGCTGTGCCTTTTTTGGATCTTTCATGATAAAAGAAGCTCTGCCTTTCTGAAGCTTCCAATGTAAAAATAAAGTTGTGCCTATCTGAAGCTTTCAAGAAAAACAATGTTTGAAAAGAAATTTTTATTGGTAAAATTTTAAATGTCATGAACATTCCTTGAGTTCTCATTATGATGAATCAGATTTTCTAGAAAGGGGAAGAGAAGGAGACCATTCTTGAGTGAAAATTAGAATCATGCAATTTTGCTTCAAAAAGAGCCAAGCCCTCCTTTTTCGATCTCAGAAATTTTAACATCTAAATCCTATCAACTAAAAGCCACATAATAACCCTAAAAAATTTTCATAAGAAACACTTGTCCTTGAATCACATCGGGTGGAGATGTAGGAATTTATCAATCCTATGGTGAATCTTGCATGAGTTTGGATGAGAAAAGCCTTGTTGAACATTTACAATTGTGACATGAGAGAAAATTCATGTGAGGTAGGTGTTTTGTGTGCATGAGATAAGAAATTAAGTGGAAATATATTAAATAATCTAAAATTTATAAATTGAAATAATTTTTTTGGATGAGGCATGATATCCTCTTGTTTCTTGGAATGGATTTGTTAGATCTCATGGGTATGTGTTTTGGATTTGATTTGATTTGATTTTGATGTTTACTTGTCTAGGAGTTCAAGTTCTAAGTGTGGGAGAATTTATAGAGAAAATATTTTCAATTAATTTAAATTGAATATAATTGTTTTAAATCCCACCAAAGTGTTACTTTATGATAAATTTCCCCATTTTATGATATTGGTTATATTTTGAGCTTAATAGTAAAAATAGCCCATTTTAGATTTTTAACTATTTTAAATTATTTATGTATTTTAGCCATAACATTTATACACTAATTCAAATTGAAAATTTATTTCTTTTCTAGATTCTACAAATCCAGGGATTCATTTCATTCCTCTTGACCAAAAGCTAAATTGACCATATGGAATCTCAAAAGATGCTCACAAGTTAGACATTGAAAACTGTTTACAGATCTACAGAGTTTTGGTGTGAGGTCCATACCTCGTTCATGATGGGCCCAATTTTGGTGAAATTCGGTGGATAGACGTAAAAAACGTTTTGGAAAATCTTTCATGAAGGAGAGATCATGTTAATTGTCCGTTTTAATGGTCATTAAAGCATTCCAATCTAGAAGTTTTCAATTTGGAGAGTCTGACTGGACAGAATAAATTGTGAGAGTAAAATGGGCAGAACTCTCAGAATACTTGTACAAATATGCTGAGATGTTGAAGGGAAACAAAAAAGATAATTATGAACAACATTCAAGAAGGGTGTAATGCGTGAAGATGTCATTTAACGAGGCTACAATGCAACAATGTTCGGGGGATATATTTTGGCTATAAAAGGAGGGGAGATCCTCCCTCTCAAAGCATCTCATTCCATCACATTTCTTTTGGGGCACTAAGGAGAACTTTTCATATTTCTTTATTTTTTTCTCATATATATATTTTTAATGCCTTCTTCTTCCCCATTCATATCTATTACCCTTACCATGGTGGGGTAAACATTTTGAGTGATTGAGGAAGGGTTGATTTTCTATTTTGTAATGCTTGAGTTCTTGGATGTAATTAAATGAAATTTATTTCTTATTCAAAGTTGTTTTCAATTTTATATAGAATATTTTATTATCAAGTGTGATCGTTCTTGAATTTTAATTACGTTATTGATTTTTTCCTTTGTAAAATAATCATGATCTCCCTCCAATAATTTTTGGTTTATATATGATGAAATAGACCAGGGATTAGTGGTGAAGTACTCGATGATCATCAGTACGTGTAAAAGGGGTAGTGAATTTTCTTGATTGTTTGGGATAAACAAGACCTGATCGGGTATTTCCCATGTCAATTGAGGATATTCAATACAACTATTTTTCACATGGAAGGAGAGTTGAACAAACTGAGATCTTGGTAAGGTTTTCTCTCACCATCATAATTTTACTAAGTGAGAGGAAACAATTGTGGAAACTCACTTTAATCAACTAAGAAAAATGAGTTTGAATTGAATTGAACAAGGATAGCATTATAATTGGGAAACCCACCCCGACCCAATCACCCATTTAATATCATAGTTTTTCAATCATTTGAATTTAAAATTTCCTTTCAATCATTTTCTTGTCAATTTATTCTAAAAACACACCATTTTTACCCTCATCTAAAATTGACAAAATATTTTGTGTTCACTCCTCTTCGAGAGACTTCCTAGGGTTAATCACTAGACTACACTAGGAAAACATAAAAATACGCCTTTTCCATGCACTTCGACAAGCGTGCATTAGTATGTTTATGTAGTATGTGTATGTTATGTATGTATGTGTATATAATTGTGTGTATGTGTATGTGTGCGTACATACATGCATGTGTATATGCATGTATATGTATGTATGTGTATGCATGTGCATGTGTGTGTGTGTAATGTGTATGTTAGTGTATATGTGTATATATATAAATATATACACATACACAATCATAGGAAAAATCATTTGGGTTTTCAAATGCAATTAATGGAATTATATATATATACACATTTAATATTTTTTTATTTTTTCATTTTTAATATTTATTTATACATTTTTATTTTTAAATATTTTAATATTTTAATATGTATATATTTTATATAATTAATATTCATTCATTTTTATTTTAATACTTTTTCATTTCAATCTTTATACAATTATTATTTATTTATTTTTAATTTGTAATTTATTGTGAATGTTTTCTATTTAAATGTAATTTTTATATTTATTCATTTTTATTCTAATATATGTTAATTTTTAATATTTTAGTAACTGATATAATTTATATAATTTATTCATTTTTAATATTTTTTCTTAATTTATTCAATTTTAATTATTAAATTTTATTCATTTTTAACATTTATTCATTTAATATTATTTATGAATTTTTAATATTTCTCCATTTTTAATATTTTTTATAATTTATTCATTTAATATTTTTTTAATGTATTTATTTTTTACAGCTATTTATACATTTTTAAATATTAACACTCAATACTTTTAATATTTACGTAATTTATATAATTAATATTTATTCATTTTTATTTTAATATATTTGTATTTAAATTTTTATATAATTATTATTTATTTATTATTAATTAGTACTTTATTATAAATCTATTGTTTTTAAATATAATTTTTAATATATATATATATTTATTTTATATTTATTCATTTTTAATATTCTATTAATTTATATAATTAAAATGATTAATTCATTTTCTAATTTTTTTACAATTAATTCATTTTTAATTATAAATTTTATTCATTTTTAATATTTTTTCATTTATTATTATCTACCCTTTTTTTGTAATATCCTAAGATTTTAAAAGAAAGACTATGTTTGATAGCGTACATGATACGCAACACTGAGCTTAAACGAACCATACAATATTATTATTTAAATACGGCTGTTATAACATAGCCGTTCAATTGGTGGGTATGAATATGATTTCCACATTATGAAATATATATAAAGGTCCTAATCAATGAAAATGTATTGATTAATTAACACTCATTTTTTAGAAAAATCATTTTATTCTTCAAAAATATGTTTTATTAAAAAATGATTTTTATTGCTTTCTGTGAGAGAATATCATAATTAATTTTTGAAACATTTCAAAATTTTATTTTTTAAAAAAGAATATAATTTTTGAAATCTGCATGTTAAAATTTGCAACAACCCTTACCCCAATAGCCTAAAGTCGATGATCATTTTATTACAATGACATGGATATAAGAGATCACATCTCCAAGGATCGATCAGTTTAGTAGTATTAAAGAACTAGATATATAAATGGATCTATTATTACATTATAAATTAATTAAAGCACATAACAAAAAAATAAACTTCTTTTATCACTTATTCAAAGACATCATCTTAACAACCTAGAAAAATAAAACAAATAAAAGGGTGAGATCAAATGCCCAGTAAGAGATATATGAAACAATAACAGGTGAAGTAAATTCAATAAGGAATAGACATTATGGAAAAGTAAATAATATAAAAAACACTTGACATCAATAAACGGAGATTGAAAATGCATCCATAGATCTTTTCATAGTGAAAATATCATAGAAAGTAATAACTAAATACCGAATGAAGAAGATTCTTATTTATTAGACATCATGTATCTGGAACATGAACTATTATACCATCAAGATAGTTTAAGTCTATGGGTAACAACCCGCCTGATTTTGCTTGGAAACAAACATGAAGGGTTTGTCACCAACTGTTTTGTCTCATGAGATCTATCGATGCATCAAGGGGCTATCTATAACTAGGCCCCACCCATCACTGCAAGTACAAATAATTATTCATACATAGATTTAGTTCAAGAAAAATATGCCTTAACATAATATCTTTATTGAGTAGGAAATATTGATTTATCGATATTTAAAGTAAACACCGTATGTGAAAAAGGTATACGACTCAAACAATAATCATATCCATGATACAAGAAAATATGTATATTTAAGAGAAATATAATTTAAAATAAAAAATGATCTCAAATGGGCAGTAGATAAACCATATAAAAATGATTAGGTTCACAATACCATGTAAGTTTCAATGAAATTGAAATCAAGACGCAGTCCCTTACCTTATGTCTGAATGTGTTATGTACTTGATCTTAATGTCCTGGATAATTATATTAAATCCATTAATTAATTAATTCATAAACTTTTCTACATGTATGTGATTTATTATAATTTTATTAAGTTCATTTATGGTCTTTTGATGAGTTATAAGATACAATTTTATCATTCAAGAGCATTCATTTCCTTGTTTTGTATGATTGGTTTACTTGTATACATATATAGAAAAATCATGTAAAATGAAAATAATTTCCCAGAATTGAAATTATATGTTATTAATTAAATTAAAAAATATTAAATGGTTATATATTTCATTTGGTTATATGGTATGAGTATGAATCATTAGATAAAATGTTAGTGATAATCATTTAGATTATTTTGGCATTTTTTCGATCATCACAAACTAGTTTTGTTTTATCGATTAATATTATGCATATATACTGGTTCCAGAACTTTAAATAAGCTAAAATACATATATTATAATATTTTTTAACCATAAAAATGGTTTTATGATCATCCTTTAAGGAGGAACTGAAAAATGAAAACACATCATCTACGAAGGCACTAAATCAGCACCTCATGGACAATATTTTCATTTTTAGAATAAAAGGAAGAGGAGAAGAGAATTGATGGTGGATTTTCCATTTAAATAATAAAATTATAGTATATATATAATATAATGGAGTTATCATGAATGTTTTTATAGATGATGTGAGGTAAGGATAATAAAATAAAATAAAATAAAATGAAATGAAAGGGAAGGATTAAGGGTTTTACCTCTTGAATTCTTCTCCTTGAGAACCTCCTTAAGGGACCTGAGTTTGGTATTTTATTGAGACCAAAGGATATTAGACGTGGGAGAGATACTTGGGAAGTGGATTGGGTGGAAATTGGAAAATATTCAAGGATTTTTTGGAGTGAGGAGAATAGGTGGTGAGAGGTGGTATTTATAGTAGAGGATAGACGTGTTTTCTCATTATTTTATTCATTAGTTTATTATTTTGTCTCAAGACAAGAAATAATGATAATTCAATAACTAAATACAGTAAATAGAGAATTATAGTTAGATATTATGGTTCTTACATCATCGATGACTCAAGTAATAGTGTATTCAACTTATAATGTATATATATAACGTACATTACCATATTTTACTATTCACAAAAATTCAACAATTTTAGAAAAATCCCAAAAAATCACCCTAACCATTTTTCAATGTGTAGAATTCAAAAATGAACTCCATTTAAGGAAAATAATTTTCTAAATATGATAAATTTAATTTTTAATTAAAATAATCATTTACTAAAAAAATACCAATTTTAAAATTATAACTGATTTTATAACACTTTAAAAAATTAACTAAGGTCTCATTATATTATCTTATAATCATAAGAAAACAAAATATTAATTAATGATTCTATTTTATAAAAATAAATTTTATTTTAAAACATTATATTAATTATAAAATTGTGAATAAATATTTATTTTTTATAAAAATACAAACACTTAATTTATCATTTTCAAAATATTTATTTACTTATACTATACTATAATTATATCGTATTTTCATTTATAAGATTTCTAAATTTTATTTATAATTTCTTAGGTTATGTTACTATTCTATTGAAAAAATTACTATTACTAAGGGTCACATTATTATTCCAAAGATCAAGTTACTATTTCATTAGTATATGTTTCTTAATTTCTAGAAAAAGCCTCTTATTTCATTCATTCTTCATTTATAGAGTTTTCTTTATGCTCTCTATGTGATTTTATATGATTTATACCATATGAAATAATTTTTTATGAAATTTAAGCTATCTAATGAATTGAATTTATTTAGTAGGATACATATGGTAAAATCTTAAGATGTTATAAAATTATCTTAAAGAGAATTTTTGATATTTTACTAAAAAGATTAATTTTCCAGTGAATAGTAAAAAATACTGATTTTTATTGAAAAATGTATTTTTTATTCAATCATTTATGAAATTACATATTTTTTAAAATGTTTTCAAAGTTAAATTAGTTCTAATATATTATTAATAATCCAATTATGTTCATTAGTATCATTTTTTGGTTGAATTTGATATAATTTTTTTATACTTATAAAGGCATTTTTATAAAAAACTATTTTTCATTGCATTTTGTGTTTTAATCCTAAATTTAGTTATGTCACTTATAGAAATTGAATCTTGAAAAATGAATTCCATATTTTTAATTAATATTTCCAAATTTATTAAATAGTTCCTTTTTATTTTTGGTCATTATGAATAGTAATCGTAGTAAATGTTTATTACCTCAATATGGGAAAATCAAGTAATTAAAGTTAAAAAATAATATGATAAGGACTAAAAAAGACCTTAATACTTTAATTTATCCTATTGTATGAGTGGATTTAAGATATTCCCATACAAGTTTCTAAAATATAACAACTTGGTTCCATATTTCATTTATTTTGACCTTTAAAATATTTTAGTGAAAGATAAAGCAAACAACGTCACTTTCTTATTTTTAATATATATAATATTTTGTGATCAGGATAAAAACAAATTATTTTCAGTTACATATATTAATTTTATAGATAAATAATTTTTTTCATCATGCTAATTTATATATAATTTTTAGTGATGAATAATTACCTTAAATTCTTACGCATCATCGACACAATATTTATTTAATTAATAGAAAAATAAAACAAATGATCGTAAAAATATTAAAAGCAATATAATTTGAATGAATTATTATGTTCCATAATTTTTTAGATAAATATATAATTTTAGGGATGTGTGAAATTATTATATTCTAATTCCTTTGATGTCATGTTTTTTTCAAAGTCAAATTAAATGAATAGTTCTAGAAATGTCAGTAGTGATATTTAATTATAAATAATATTTTATTAAATGATTTAAAATTCCTAAAATTACTATATTCATCCAAGTAATTTTTATATGGTTTAAAATATCAATAATTATCCATTTATGAAGTAATTGTTCTTTTATACTAACTATCTTAACCTTTAAAGAGTAAAACATTTTGTTATCACCATAATTGTCAAAAAGGTTAACGAGTGGTTAAAAAAATATAAGGGTAAAAACATAGTCTAAACATGTCCACATTTTATTTTATTAGATATTTTCAACCCATAATCATATTTTATTTTAAATATCATTTTATATCTATTTTTACATGAAAATTAATTTATATTAATTAAATACTTTAAATAATTAAAAATTGTCCCTCCCCTCACTTATAAAAGGGCACATCCTATCCTCTTTTATTAACACTTAAAAATAAATTTTCTTCATCCAAGAACTACAAAAATAACTTCTTATAATCTATCCCTTTATTATATAGGTATTTTTTAGGCTGAATTCCAACTTATAGGGTTTAAGGTGTTAGGTAAGAGAGATTTTCCAAAGAAGGGGTATAGCTTTTAACTGAATGTTTCAGTATTATTTCTTCTTCTACCTCATTAAAATATTATTCAAATGTGATGATATAATAAAATAATAATATCCCATATATTAATATTTTATTATGTTAATGTAATAACCTATATCCATATTCTTCTTCTTTCAAGTGGGAAATAAAACCATTGATCATGTGCATGATGGACTGCCGCCTTGCGAATCGATGCAATTAGTTTTACATCACCATCTCTCACGACTAGTTATAATGATGGATTTTATGTATATATTTGTTTATAATATTAATGAAATATTTATAATTATATATATATATATATAATATCATCTACATTCATACCTTTCCATTTATCAAAAAATGATAACGTCATTTGTGCGTACGTGTGAACTACCACCTCCACGAAGAGATGTGATTTATTTTTCATCACCAAATATTATGGATAATATATATAAGTTTAATTAAATAAATAATATGATATTTATTATAAAATTATAATTATTTAATGATAAAATAACACTTATATTCTTATAATCAATATCATTGAAAAATGAAAACGTTACTCCAACATACGTACGACCTACCATCTCCATGATTGTAACGTTGTTCATTTTTCATAACCATATTTAATATTTGGTTTTAAAAGTATAATTTATATATAAAAATGATAATTATTTTATGACTATTATTCTGTATATGGTGGAATAATGACCTCTTTGACCATAGTCAACATGCCGAAGTCATTTTGGATATAGGAGCCGAAAATCATCAAAGCGTATGACATGAACTTAATTGATTAAGTAATTGATTATAAAATGGTACAAGGAATAATAAACCTGAAAAATATTCTTAATAAAGTAAATAATTAACATAATTTTATTATTTATGAAGATAATAAATGTACATGATGAGTCAGACTCAGGGTAAGAGACACTTTACTTTAAAAACCTCATTTTAAATATTTTAAAGATTTATCTTTATCTATCATGTCCATATTATTAAAAATAATTTGTATATGTATTTATATGTACATAAATAAATTATAAAAGAAATTTTATATCTTTTTCTTATAAAGGTTTTCAAGAGGAATATTTTATGGAACATTTTCACTTTCCTTAAAAAAGAAAAAAACATTCTATTTTAATGTACACAAAATCAATAGTTTTTCTCACCGCCATAACCATTATTTGATGTTTGGATCACTTTAGAAGATTTCATGATTTATTCAAATAAAAACCCCCTTTTCTATATGTTTTAGGTATTTTAGTTTTAAAAATGGATTTTTAAAAGGAAAGGGTATTTCAATATCCGACAGTGTTTTGTATATGGGTTTAAAAGAGTTTTCAAGGGTTTTATAATAAAAAGGTGCAAGTGTAAAATGTCTTATTTATGATTTGATATATAAACATTATATATGATGAATAGATGATCCTGATACAACTTATATGTTGGGTTATCTCGATACAACTTATATATTGGGTGAGCCCGATATAGTTTATACGACGGGTGAGCCCGATACAGTTTATATAATGGGTTAACCCCATTATAGTTCTCCAATGCATTGGGTAAAGGGATGGAGTTAACCAATTAGGTTTCTCATAATAGATTATTTGACTTTATCATAAAAGTCATTCCATTTTAAAGAGTGATTTAAATACTGATATGAAAATAATTCCTCAAGTTACCTATATGATTAATCTATGCTTTCTATGAGTTTTTATGGAAATATTATGATTTCAAAAAGGTAAAAAATGAGCTTATTTTTAAAGGAAAAGTATATGATACTTCTTAAGGGTGAAAAATATAATTTTTTAAAAAATTCATGAGTTGTATCACTATTTCAAATAAAAATTTATGATTTTTATTTATCCTTTAAGTTTTATTATAAAATGTTTTATGAAAATATTTTGGTGGAAATTTTGATTTCTTGGATAAGAAAATATTTATTTTGAGCCAAAATTTTATTTTTGAAAAAAATTAATTTTTTATAAGCATTCATGAACTAATGTGTTTCTTTCTTTTTATGTCCCTTACAAATATTTTTACGCTTATCCTACATTTTTAAATGTTTTATATAGGGTTTAAGGATGAGTAATAACAAGAAGAATACAAGTTGAAAACCATAAAGATATTCCATGAAAGAGAATGTGTTTTATTACAAATGTTTTATATTGCGGAAAAAATGGATACTGAGTGGAAGTGTCCACTTTATAATTTTTGGATTTGTTATGTACGAGTTATGATCAAATTCTCTAAAACTCTAAACCTGAAAAGATCCTCGAAATTAAAGAAAGTGAATTATTTTCTAAAGATTAAATTTTAGATTGTTTAAGGTCAGGTCCGTACATTTTTAATACTTTTTCAATTTTAATATTTTTATAATTAATTAATTTTTAATATCTATTCATTTAATATTTATGTATTTTTTTATTTTTAATATTTATTTATACATATTTGTTTATTAATATTTAATATTTTTAATATGACTGTAATTTACATAATTAATATTTATTCATTTTTATTTTAATTTTTTTATTCAAATAATTATACAAAATTCATTCATTCATTTATAATTAGTAATTTACTGTACATATGTTTTATTTAAATGTATTGTTTTAGTAATTATTCATTTTTATATTATTTTTTACTTATTTATATTAATTTTGTAATATATATAATTAATATATATTTTTTAATTTATAAAATTAATATTATTTATTCATTTTTAATATTTTTTAAATTTATATAATTAGTATTATTTATTCATTTAATATTAAATATTATTTTTTATATTTTTTTCTATTTATTATTTTTCAATATTTTTTATTTATTAATTTTTTATTTTTTATTTTTTATTGCAAGGTAATTTTATAATTTTTATTATCCATGTTTGTATGATTAACAATTTATTGTAACTTTTAATTTTAATTTTAATTTTTATAGACTAGTTTTTATCAGTGCTAAATTTAGACTTTATCAGTGTTAAACCCAATGTTGATAAATTCACACTTTACCAACGCTACATTTAGTGGTGATAAAGATATAAATTAATGTTGGTGAAGGTTATCCCAACCATGCATAAAGGCCAAACAACCTTATGTTAGGGCAATCTCCGACCCACGTAAAGACCATCTAGGCTTACCCTTACACATAATACCCCTCCATCAGTGCTAAATTTTGCTGATGATAAATCAATACTTTAAAAAAATTAAATTTATCACTGATAAAAATATTCCTTTGTGCTGATAAAAATTTATTTTCC
Source organism: Viscum album (assembly GCA_963277665.1). NCBI lineage: Eukaryota > Viridiplantae > Streptophyta > Magnoliopsida > Santalales > Viscaceae > Viscum > Viscum album. The sequence continues at coordinate 990,853,712 of OY728166.1, forward strand.
ATTTTAGCATTGATGAAAGTATGTTTTATAAGTATTTTTTAGTAGTTTTGATAAAACCATTTTTGATTATTTAAAAAAAAACTAATAGAGATCGCTGCTCCATGTGCTGTTCAAGCTCTCACAAAAGTCTAACCCCACCTTCTCCTTCAATTTTTTTGATTAATCAACCCTTGACCAAAGGTATATTTGTTGATCGTTTCTTGTTTTTAATCAATCATGTACATTTTTTTTTCATTTTTTGTTTATTCTTCCCTTTGCTCGAAGACCACTCACATTTTATGGTTTCTTGTCCTTTGTGTCTCGGAGTTTCATTGTGAGGTCATCTCTTGGTGTCGAGTGTGATGATTTTACAAATTCATCCTCAATTTCTTCCTAAAACATTATGCCATACACCATCTTTGGTTTTATATGATGATATTTTGGGTGACTTGGGCTTGTGATGGTAGAGTGGTAGGTAGTGGATCCTTCTCAAATTCCATGTTCTCTATTTTGTGTTTCTTAGTAGCTATTTATCTTTTTGGCATCTACAGATATAACCTTATCATGATGTACCAATCATGTATTTCATTCTCTAATCGAATCCCATGAGGCTTTGACCTTGGTTCACTGTGCATTAATTCTTCATGTGATATTTAGCTAAGATTTGTTTTCCTCATTTATACTTCATGTAAATAAAATAAAAGTCCCCATGTTCACACAATACATTAGTACATTCACATACATAACACATATAATAAAATCATAAAACAATTTACTCATATGAATACACAACCCAAATAACTCCATGCATACTTTAATACATGATCTTATCTCTCTCTCAAAGCATAAAAAATATTATAGTTTAAATATAAAAACCATATAAAGTAGAAATATTCATGCACAAACATGGAATTATAAAAACACTTATATAAGGTAGAATAAAGAAAAAATAAAATTTAATAATACTAAACAAACAATATTAGTCCATTAATATTTTAAAGCACATAACAAAATATAAAATAAAAATAATACAAAAACTATATATCACATAATATATTTGAAAGAGAATGATACTATAAAGAACATATAATATAATAATAATAAACTAAAAAATTAAAGCACCTATATTGGTGGTTTTAAATACATCAAAACCAAGAACAAAAAACTCCCAAAAAAATATCTCCCTTTTTGATTATTTCAAAACATGACCAAGGATCCAATTTATTTTCTCCCTTTTTGAAATGATAAAAAACAAGTCCATTAAAAACAAATCATGTAAAAATAAAAGAAACAAAGGATAAATTAGTGAGAGAATGAAAAAAAATTCTCCTCTCATATTAAACAATTAGACATAGAGAAAACAAAAATAACCAATTAAAAAATTAAACATGAATAAACAAAAAGTATGTTTATGTCCACCACTTCTATTGTTACCCAATTTACCATGAAAGATTCCATTTTAGTCTAGAATGGTGGCTTCTTAGTGGTTTTAGGATTATGTATAAGTAATGCATTCTACTATTCCTTATTTTTAATTGGGTATCTATTTATTTTTGAGATGGTTAAATGTCATTATTTTTAAAAATGTTTTCTTATGATACATTTTTTGGTTGAGAATTCATAAATTTATAAAAGTAATAAGCATAATTTACACAATTACTTTGTTTTAAACACTATAGAAACATTAAGAAAAACAAGTAATGTGTTTTGATATATGTTTTGATAGTGAAATATAATTATATATTCCATAATATTTATATTTATATAATTCTTCTTATATGGTATAACAAGTTGTTGATAGAATGAAAAATTATATAAAATATGATGATTATACATGTGTATATATGAAAAATAACCTGTTAGGATTATAAGCTCATACCTTATGTGCATTTTTTTGTTAAAAATGAATATTATTGAATTTACTATTGGAACTTTCATATAATGAATATTTAATCTTGTAAAAATACATGATGATAATGAGGTATGTCCTTTATAATTTATTTCTTATGAAAAAACTTATAAATTAATAAAAAATTTATGAATCAATGAATGTTATTACAGATGGATAATGTGAAGGTAAAATGGAAAATTGAATCAAAAAAATATAAAGGATCAACCAATAATCCGAAAAGACCTTCTGAGTTCACCTTTACCCCTCCAATTCAATTATCAAATTTACTAACTTTATAAGTTAATGTATATACAACATTCAAGGATAATAATATGACATATATTGAATTCTAAGAACAAATGTATGAAGATTACATTCCAGTCATGATTATTCTTGAGAGTGTAAATGAAATTATCAAGTATGAATGGTTGAGAGCCTCAATTATGAATGTAAAAACGAGGCACATTTTCATAATATATTTTTTCTAATAATTATTCTACTATGTTAATCACAAATAAATAATTTTCATTTTTTTACTGGTGTATATTTTAGTACCATGTGTAGATAAAACCCTACAAACATAATTTTGGGCTCATTAGTCCTCGCATCACTTCTATAAAAAATTATCATTTAATAAAAAACAAACTTCAATAATAGTGAAACTACTGGCCACTACGTCTAAAAAGAAACCTACAAATGATAGAATTTTATTAATACCCATATTTTAGGGGAAAAACTATACAATCTAATCATATAAAATATATTTTTCATTTCTTTGATTATTTATTCCCTTTTTTTAGAAAGTATTGGATTATCATTGCAATCAATTTGGAAAATATAAATATTTATTTTTTGGATCCAAGGCATTGATATTTGAAAAATCGACCACACATGATGTACTTTATCAATTTTTAATACACCACATTCAAAATTTTTCAAATAAAATTCAAATTATATGTTTTATACTATGTATTAATGATTTTTTATGATAGGGTGATGTTTAAATATCATAAAAATTATGGTATGAGGATAGCCTATGAGAAAAATAATCCTTTGTATTTTTACAAATGAATAATTATTAGATTAAATATAATAAGATTTCACAATAAAAACAAATTAATTATTTTTCTCAATGTTTCTACAATGTCTAAATCAAATTAGTGATAATTATTATGGTTATTATGTTTTTAAATTTATATAAGATATCATATTCCATTAACAAACTAGCATCCCTAAAGAGGCATTTCTCATGATAATTACAATTTCATTTAAAATATTTATTAATCAATTATTTATATTTTTTAGTACTATCAATACTGTCATCAGTCCTCATATTCAAAATAGGTAGTTTATTTGTTTAAAAATGATTTGGTAGAATACATGGTGTCATACTATTTTTATACATCATAAAGAGGTGATTTCTTATCACATTTATAAATTTTTTACTCCATAGAGATCATGAAAAGTTAATTTTCTACTACTTATTTAGTAAATTATATTTTCATTTTATCTACTTATTATTTAGTTATTTCTCTTATCAATTTTATCTACTACTTATTTAGTTGATTTTCATACATATCATAAATAGATGATTTACTACCGATTTTTCTCTAATCATTTTGTGCCTATAAAGAGCACAAAAGGCCTCCATACAGAATTTTAGGTCATTCTTGAATGCTTAAATGGGATTTTAGTCTTCAAGAAGGAACCTAAACTCTATATGAATGCCTTTTATATTCTTTATAGGTATAAAATTATTTTATAAAAATAAATTCTTAACAATGGATTCAACAATGATGTTGCACTGAGGTACTATTTAATGTTCTCTCTATGGAGCTGTTTATTATTTATTTTATTTTTTATATTTAGTAGTGATAAAATTCATTACCTTTTAGGAATAATACCTTTTAATAACATACTGTTGTGATGTGTAGGAATCAACCACACATCAATCTGACACACGATGTGCCCGATATGACTCAAATGCATGTTTTCAGTTTAAAAGTGACATTTTAGTTCAAAACACATGTACTCATTGAAAACCAAGAAAAAAAACTCATATTGTCTTGATAATTTAGGAAAATAATCTATAATTCATTTTATTTTTAGGAATCATCTTCACATAAATATGACACATGGTGTGGATGATATTATTGAAACTGTATGTTTTTATTTAAAATTTTTATTTTAGTTAAAACACACATCACAAACTAAAAAATGAGAAAACATGCTCATATTTTATTTATACTTTAGAAAAAATATTCATAAAACATTTATGATATGTATAAGTTTAACACACATCAATTTGACACATGATGTGCCCAGTATTACTCAACGTGCATGTTTTTGGTTTAAAAGTGACATTTTAGTTCAAAATTAATGCCTCTCATTGGAAAATGAGGGGAAAAAACAAATTTTCTTGATAATTTATTAAAAAAATTCATAAGTCATTTATGATGCGTAGGGACTAACCATGCATCAATCTGACACATGACATGACTGGTATGACTGAAAGTGTGTGTTTTTATTTAAAACTTACATTTTAGTTAAAAATACATACCACATACTCAAAATCAAGCAAACACACTCATATTATATTGGTAATTTTGGAAATAAATCCATAAATAATTTTTGATGTGTAGGAATCAATCGCATGTCAATATAACACACAACGTGACTCGTGTGACTCAAATTTTGTGTTTTTAATTTAAAAATAAAATTTTATTTAAAAAAATGTGTCACTCAATAAAAACTAATCAAACACACATAGAATATCTTGATACTAGAAAAATGATCCATAAGTCATTTTGACATGTAGTAACCAACCATGTGTAAATTCAACACACAACATGACCAATCTGATTGAAAGTAAGTGTTTTTATTTAGAACTGGAATTTTAGTTAAAAACATGGTCACATACTCAAAACCATGAAAATTAACATATATTTTATTGATAATTTAGGAAAACAATACATAAATATTTTTTGACATGTAGGAATCAACCACATGTCAATCCAACACATGGTGTGCCTGACATGACTCAAAGTGCATGTTTTCAGTTTAAAAGTGACATTTTAATTTAAAACATGCATCACTCAATGAAAACTAATAAAAACACTCATATTATCTCAATTATTTAGTAAAATGATCCATAAATCATTTTTGATGTGTAGGAATCAGCCGTATGTCAATTCTACACACAGTGTGCCAGGTATGGCTAAAAGTACGCGTTTTTATTTAAAATTGTAATTTCATATCAAAAAACACATCACATACTAAAAACCAATAAAAACCACTCATATTGTTCCTAACATAAATCCATATGTTGTTTTTGATGTGTAATAATCAACTGAACGTCAATCTGCCACATGGCATGCTCGGTATGACTCAAAGTGTGAACTTTCAGTTTAAAAGTGACATCTTAGTTCAAAACATATATCACTCAATGAAAACCGAGAAAACACACTCATTATATCTTCATAATTCAGGATAATTATTTAAAAGTCATTCATGATTTGTATAAATCATTTGAATGTCAATCTGATATACAGTTTACTCAGTATGGTTAAAAGTGTGTGTTTTTATTTAAAATGGAAATTTTAGTTCAAAACATGCTTCACATAATCCAAACTGATTAAATTCATATATATTGTCTTAAAATTTTACAAAAATTATCCTTAAGTTAATTTTGATGCGTATGAATAAACCTCATGTCAATATGACATGCAGCGTGCCCAATATGTTTTAAAATGCATGTTTTCAGTTTAAAAGTGACATTTTAGTTAAAAACATACATTAATCACTAAAAACCCATAACACACACTCATATTCTCTTGATAATTTAGTAAAATTATCCATAAGTCATTTTTAATATTTATCAATTTGGTATACATCAATTCGACACACAGTGTGTCTAGTATGACTAAAAGTGCATTTTTTTAAATGGACATTTTAGTTCAAAGCACATGTCGCATACTCAAAACTGAGAAAACATACTCATATTATATTGATAATTTATAAAAATTATCCATATATCATTTTCAAAATGTAGGAATAAACTACACATCAATTATACACACAATGTTCTTGATATAACTAAAAATGCGTGTTTTCAATTTAAAAGTGACATTTTAGTTCAAAACATACGCCACTCATTGAAAAAAAAGAAAAGAAACTTAGATTGTATTCATAATATAGGAAAATTATAAAAAATTCATTTGTGATGTGTATGAATTAATCACATTTCAATACGATACATGGTGTGCCCGTTATGACTCAAAGTGCATGTTTTTAGTTTAAAAGTGACATTGTAGTTTAAATTGTGAATAACTCACTAAAAACTGAGAAAACACACTCTAATTTTCTTGATACTTTAGGATAATTATCCTCAATTCACCTATGGAATATATGAATCAAACAAACATTAATAAAATACAACTTATGCTTAGTATGACAGAAAGTGAATGTTTTCATTTTAAAAGTGACATTTTAGTTCAAAATGTGCATCAATCACTAAAAGACAAACAAACAAACTAGGATTGTCTTGATAGATTAGGAAAATAATCTATAATTTATTTCTAATGTATAGAAATTAGTCGAATGTTAGTCCAATAAAATGTATGGATGATATGATTGAAGGTGTCTTTTTTTAATTTAAAATGGATATATTAGTTTAAAACACAAGCCACATATTCAAAATCGAGAAAACATGCTCGAATTATTTGATACTTTAGGAAAATGATTCATAAATCATTTATTACATATATGAATCAATCTTACATTAATGTGACATAAGTTCGTGTTTTTAGTTTTAAAGTGACATTTAATTAATGCATTATTGTATCATATTTATGTTTTAGTTATTTATTTATAGTATTATTAACATAAGCATTGTTTTTTTATTACATGTACACTCTTCTCTTATTCGATCTTGGGTGGTGTGTTTTGAGATTGGTAGTGCAGTTGGGCTCTTTTTAAATGGGTCCTAAAGAAAGTGTAATATAGATTTAACATGTTATTTTTGAATTTATTAGTAAATGTAATGTTTGTACTAAATTTTACATACTAATTTAATTGCAATTATTGAAATGTTTTTAGTGTAAATTTATTTTAAATTAAGTTGAGAAGTGTTATAAATGTATTTGAATGTTTGAAATTATTTTTTATTAAAATGTTGTTGCAGTGTGATATAAATATAGCAACACACTACTACAATTTTTGATTTTATCAATATTAAATATAACATTGATAAATGACACCCTTTATCAGTGCATTTTTTAGCACTGATGAAGGGTGTTTTAATTAGAACTGGTTAAATCCCATGGATTTTAAGGGTTCTTAAAATGTAAATGTTTCTTTATCACTGATAATAGTGATTTCTAGTGATAATAAAAGAGTAATCTATAGTATTTCATGTCATGTTCAAACTATAATAAAATCTAATATGTTAATTTGTTATAAATCATGGTTTTCTAATTAGGCCCATTTAGCTAGGTCAACATTTTCTAACACTTTTTTTCATTACAAGAGAACTTGATCCGAGGATCTTTAATGCTTAAATATCGCTTACACATTTGACCAAATTATAATTTATGAATGGATGAAATTGTTTGTATCATTGGAAATTAATGGGATTGTTTTCCAAAATAAAGGATTCACATTTTCTAGATCTCTGAACCATGAATTTCATTCATTGAGGATAATATGAATCTCAATGATATTAGTGTAATGAATTAACTAGTGCTTAAAACTTTTTTCTTACGTTTATTTTCAAATTTAAATGTTTTCATTGATATGAGTTAATATATCAATCACACCCATTCATGCATATATTGAACAAGAACCACATTAACCCAAAAATATATGTGGTTTATCTAATATTATCTACATTCATGTCAGTACTCAATTAATTTTTGTTTAAATTTGACATATTATTTTTATCAATTAAAATACTTTGGGTTTAATTTATTTACATAGTTGAGTAACAATCTTTTTAAGTATATAAATCACTATTTATTTCCTTTTGTAATGATTGTTTTTAGTATAATACTAATGATATGAAAGAAATAAGGAGTGTTTCACCGACATTGAAGGTGGATATTTCAACATAATGGGGGAGAACCAAGACTTCAATTCAACAAAAATGAATGATGATCTTTTATTTTATAGATTGAATAGATTATCAACTATTACTTTCAAAGCATCCACACCATGTTCAAAAAAGAGAGATCATCTTAAAATTTATATATTTCTCCTCTCTTTTAACCAAACATAGAATAATTATATATTAAAATCTTAGAAATTAATATTCTATTAATCATGAATTTGTTTTTATGTTTTCTTATAATCCAAATATATAGAGACCATGTTAAACCCACTGGAAAATAGATACACCATTAGAAGGCGGTGGACCTATATAAAGACCCATACTTTTCATAAATAGATATTACATCTAAATAGATGAAAATTCATTAAATAACATATCAATACAATGCCAGAATCATATGGGTTTAGTGTATTTAGAAACTTGGAAACATAAACATCTGACACATAAAACATCTACATCATCTCCTGCTTATTCTTTCACAACTACAACCCTTTTAACTTGACATATTTATTACCTTTTTTCATATCCTAGGGAAAATAAACATAAGAAAAGGGTGAGCTTAGATGCTCAGTAAGGGTAAATAATGGAGTTATATAATATAAACATAAGGGAATAAGATCATAACATTTTAAAATTATAACCTATAAAACAAAGATCATAATCTTGAGTCAAGGAATAAATCTTATAAGTTCATAAGACATGAATCATAAAAGAACATGATAGAATAATATTGGAATAAGACATATAATGTTGCACACACATAAGAATAGAAAATTATTTCTTTATTAGTAAATGATATTTGAAAAGACTATCATGGTGTAATGGTTTCACTCCTCAAACCATCATAGTAGTCAAGGTTCACTCCCAAGACTATCATATCAAACAAAGGCCATTACTGAACTAATTTCACTTACCATACTAGTCCTGTCTATCTCATGAGATATAATATCATCACCCAAGGCATTGGAAGGAGATATAGGTCCTAATAATCACATAATAAAATCATATATAATTGTTCTATAATAACATAAATCATATCAAAACCTATGAAAATAAATTGGGTTCTATAGACATTTCATCATAATATAGCCCATGGAAAATAAAAATGTTTCATAAATATCATTCCATTATGAACATAAAACAACCATAAAAAGAATAAGGGTGTAATTATTGAATAATATCTATAGTAAATCATAAGAAACATCAAATAATATTATCTTAGATGGAAAATAATTTTGAATGATTTCTTGAGATAATTCTTGATGAAAATTATTTTTCTATTTTGAAAACATTTTTTTTAAAATTCCGTACAATTATAAAAGAAAACATTTTAATTAAAAATATCCTTGTAATATTATAAAGTAATCTTCAAGCCATTAAATTATAGTGATGGCAGGAAAATATGCTCATTTTTATAACTAAAAAAACATTCCTTCCATATTTTTCTGAGAAAAATCATATAGAACATCGCTTAGAAAACGAAAAAAAGAATCATTTCAAACCAATTTGTAAAAATTTAAAAATGAGTAGAAATTAATTTAAAAAATCATCATAGAATAGTAAAAATATTTTTGGAAATAATTTTAGAAAAAACATGGACATGGAAGAAAAATATACTTTTAAGGGAAACTTTAAAAAGATATTTTTTTAAAAAGAAAATCCCTTATAAATATAATATCATTGAAGTGAGAATTAATAAAATTAATAAATTATGTGTATTATCTATAAATACACATAAAATAAGTATAAATTAAAAATAATATAATCAAAATTCATCCCACACATAATCATACCAAAACATAATTAACTAAGTATAAGGTTAACCCAAAGAATGGAAATTGGGTTAAGAATTCCCTTACCATTTTGTAATCAGTGGAATCGTATGACCCATAAAAGTAATAACAATAAAATGAAATATTTAATAAAATTAATATAATTATATTCATGATATTATATATTATAGGGAAATATATACATAATATAAAAGAAATAAGTGGTGAATAAGGCATATATCTCATAGAAGAAAAAGTGAGACGAGAACCCCTTACCTCACGCTTCTTGTTAGTTTTGTATAAATAAATCTCCTATATAATGGTTTAAAGAATGTTATTAATTTTTTTAGAACTATATTAATATTTATAATATATTATATTTCCCTTTTATAAAATATCATAATCTATTCATTAATTATATTTCATTATTTTCATTGTTTTGGGTGTGTTCATTTCATGATTTCATGGTCAGTTAATTTGTGTATAATTATGGATTTTCTTGTAAAATGGAAATAAAACTATAGAATTGAAATGAAATGGTATTAATGAGATTAAAAAAGTTTAAATGGTCCTATACATCGTTTTTATTTCTTACATAAGGATAATCCATTTGATAAAATGTTAATGATAAATGTTTAGTTTATTTTGGTGGCTTTTCCGACCATCAAGAACTAGTTTCATTTTATTTAATATTATGTATATATATTAGTTACAAAACATGAAATGAGTTATAATATACCTTTTATAATCTTATTTAACTATAATAATACTTTCATTACCATCCTTGTAGGTGGTAATGGAAACTGAAAAATCATTATCCATGGACACGGTTAACCACCATAATTTGGTTAATGGTTTTGTTTATTTGAATAATAGGAGGTAATAAAAGGGTTAGATATAATATATTCCATTATAAATATAAAATTATAGTATATAAATGACACTTGAGTTATTATTCCTTTATGGATGAAGGGTTTGTAGAGAAGGTATAAAAAACAAATTAAGAGAGGTAGTTTAAGAATTTTACCTCTTGAAGATCACCTCCTTGAAGGACCCCCCTTAAAGACCTTGGAATTGGTATTTTGGAGAGAATAGAAACACTTTTACATGGGGAGAGTGAGAATTAGATGTACTGTAGCAGTACTGTAGCAACGGTGGAACTATAGCGGCAGTGGCACTGTAGCAGCGGAAGACTATTGTAGGTATTGTGGCGGCGGTTGTACTGTAGACGGACTGTAGCAGCACAGGTACTATAGTAGTACTGTTCACCGAGGGGTCCTTCGGGCCAAAAAATGGGATTTCATGCCTTGTATTCGGGCCACTTGTCCTTGGACCTTCATGCTATGTAATGGGTATCCCTCTACCCACACTAAAGAGGTCTTTGCATTAATAATAAATTGAGGCTTCATCCCCAACAAAAAAATAATATTTTAAAGTATATTTATGGTTGAGAGAAACATCAACCACCCATTTAAATTTGTAGTTTTTATGTATTTTAAGATTTTACATTTTAACATTAAATCAATTCATTATTTTACCTATACTGCGGTAAATCTTTTTTTTACCATGATTACATTTTTATGCCTAAAAACAAAAGTGACCTTATAAACTAATTTGGATCTCATGATTCCAAATATGAAATCCATTTTACTTGATTTAATTTATAAAACTGATAAAAATCAATTCTAAATATGTTATGCGTATAACTTATAAAACTAATTTATTTTTAAGGTTAAAATCATGGTTTTCAAAATTACTAAGAATGTGTTTCTAAATGTGAAACTTCATGTATTATGAAATTACTTAAATACATTTTTATTAATAATAATGGATAATAATAGCCATATAATAATTATTTCATAGGAGTTATGGTATTTTATAAAAACAATATTTTCAGTTTTTAACCAAAAAATCAACTTTTTATAAAATTTCAAAAAATTACCCTAAGCTAATTTTGATGCACTGATTCAAAAAATGAAGTTTATTTTATCAAATAAATTTTATAAAATTTTCAAAAAATAATTATATTTATTTTATCATATGAATAAGTAAAATATATTTTTGAAGAAAACATATATTTGAAGAATAACATGACTTTACTTATAATTATGTGTTTATTTCATAAACATAAATATATTTTTATTAAACATAAAATTAATATATAGTTAATAATATAGTAAATCATATTAACACCTGCTAATTTAATGTATAGTTTATAATGGTCATGTTAGAATAATAATATTCTAGAGTTTTTTCATGTTCGATGTTTCATGAAATGTAAAATATCAAATAGAATAAATTTATTTCAAAAGACATATATTGTAAAATCTTGGGGTGTTTTATTCTACTCCCCTTAAAATGAATTTCTCCCTTGAAAATCATTACTCAGATATAAACAGATGAGTATACCTCTACCTTATCACATCCTCAGGTTACCACATAACTTCATAAAATTTGTGGTTTCACTACAAGACTTTAACCAAATGAGTGGTCTTGTTTTATATAACTTTATCTCTATGATATATAATTTCTACTAATTTCTCTTCATATGAAAGATATTTCTCCAGCAGTATAACCTCAGAGTTTAGTACATGCGAGGGATCAGATATATACTTCCTCAATAGAGATACATGGAACACATTATGAGCCTGAGAGAGATTCTATGGAAGCACCAGTCGATAAGCTACCATACCAATACGATCAATAATTTCAAAGGGACCGATATACCTTAGTATTAGATTTCCCTTATTTACAAATCTCATCACCCTCTTCTAGGTAGATATTCATTGAAATATTTTGTCCCATACTTCAAACTCTAGATCCATCTGACGGTTTTCAACATAACCTTTTTATTAACTCTAATATGATTTTATGTGTTGTTGAATGTATCTAACCTTCAACACCTGCTAGATCCCTCTGACGGTTTACAAATCTCATCACCCTCTTCTAGGTAGATATTCATGTTAGTGTTCTGCACTTCTTAACATAGAGGGATTCATAAGGAGCCATCTGAATGATATAATGAACGCTATTATTGTAACATCCCAGGTTTTTAAATGGAAACACTATGTTTGATAGCATACATGATACGCCACATCAAGCTTAAACAAAAAACTAAATATTATTATTTGATATAGTAGTTATCACATAGACATTAGAATGGAAGAAAGGAAAAGGATTAATTGAATTATGAAAATATGGTTTAAAAATAAATATATAATTAATTATTTGGGGAACAATTAATTATAAATTATAATAAAACCCTTTTTAAAATAAAAGAATTTTTTTTCCAGAAAACTATTTAAATGAGCACAAGTGTTTTTTATACCAATAAATAATAAAATCACTCTTATTGGATTATATAAATGAAATATATATTTAATATATTAAATATAATATTTAATATTCATATTATATGTTTTCTATACATAATATAAGAACAAATTCAATTTTATACATAAAAGAAGTATTTTTCAAAAAAAGGAAGTTTTGTCACCTTTTGATAGCGCACTTGTTTTAAATATAGTTTTTGACACTTTTATAAGTTATATATATAAAAATAAAAATCTTTTTTGAAATTTAAGTATCAAAATTTACTTTTATTGAATTTTTGGTATCTTTTTTATATGTTTCACGTTTTAACGAACAGTGAATAAATAATGCATTTTAATTGAAAACTACTTTTTCAAAATAATTATTTATAGCATTAAATTATATTTTTGAATGGTTTTAAAGTGTAATTAGATAATTTTTTTATAATTTAATCTAAATTATTTTATTGTAATCAATTTTACATCGAAATTAAATATAAAAACTTTATAAACTTTTGAATGTTTTTACTTTTAAAACCTGTTTTCTAGTTCCATCAACAGGATTGATTTTTAATTAATTTCTATCAATTATATGTTTTGAATTTGGAAAAATGGATTCTATATTTTGGAATAAAAAGGTACAAATTTTGTAAATATGTCCCTTTTATTTTTGGACATTATGAATAGTATCTTTAGTAATATTTTTTTATTACCACGGTTTTCGGTAAATTGGGCAATTAAAGGTACAAATAATATTATAAATATTATAAAATTACCCTAAAACTAGTCCCAACATAATTGGATGAGTGTTTTTTGACCAAAATCATGTTTTTTCTGTTTTTTGAGCTCTTGGAGCAACTTATATGACTTTAAGACATTTATAGTATTTTATTCAAAGAAAACTCAATTTTATCACACTCTTGTTTTTAACAAGTAAAGTATTTTTAATATGGGGTCATTTAAAAGAAATTTTTAACTATAAATAGTATTATTAAAGAATTTTTTTAACTATATAATTTTAATTTATTTATAATTTTAATAAAAATAAATAATTAAATTAAATGGTGACACAATAATGATACCGTAATTGCTTCATTAATGAAAGAATCAAATAAATGATATTAAAAATACTAAAATAAATATAATTTGATATAATTAATGTCATCCATGAATTTTATAGATTAATTTGAAATATTAGTGATTTTTTAAAATAGTTGTTTCAAATATATAATGTTATTATGATATTTTTAAAAATCCAAGTAATTAATTGTGTTAAAATTGACATTATTGATATTTTAAAATAAATAATATTTTGTTAAATGATTTAAAATTTATAAAAATATCAATTTCATCCAAATTATTCAGATAAGTCTTAAAATTTCATAAATGACTCATTTTTTGGTAGTTTGTAAATTTATATTGATTATATTAACCCTCAAAGTGTAAATTACCTAATATCATAGTAATAATTAAAAGGATAAAATAAGGATTAAAACAAAAAAGATAAGGATTAAAAAATAATCAAAACTTGTATAATTTTTATTGTATGAATTTATTTAGACCCATTATCATCCTATATTTGAAATAAATTATTTTGGAACTATTTGGGTTTGAAAATCAATTTATATTAATTTAATAATTTGAAGAATTCCAAGAGTTCCCCTCCCCTCTCCTATAAAAGGGAACCCATTATTCTATTTTATTCACAATTAAAAAAATTTTTGGTTTGGAAAATATCTACCCAAATCTCTTCCTAGAATCCCTACCCACATTCTAGAGGCCTTATTTTTGCCAGAACATCCTCCTTAGACGTGTTAAGGTGTTAGGAAAAAGAGATTATCTAAAGAAGAGGTATTATTTTAATTAAGTGTATCTATTTTATTTCTTCTTCCACTTTGTTCAAATATCATTTAACCATGATGAAATAATTACTTTAGTATCCTAAATATACTAAAATTTTATTATGTTAATATCATATCCTAATTCCATATCCAATTTCACCAAATGGGAAATGAACTATTCATTCATGTGTATGGAGGACAACCACATTGTGAACCGATATAATTCATTTTACATCACCATCTCTCAAGACTGGTTATTGTCACACCCTGAATTTTTAAATTAATTTTCATTTTATTATTTCTTGGCTTCAGGTTCTTATGCTATGGTTTGGGTTGGGTCCCAGTTTAAATTTTTTGTCATTTAACAATTTTACTGGGTTTCAGACCCGTGCATGGTCACCGTGCGGTTGGTGATAGCCGCGCAGTCGGTCCAAGTGTCATGAAATCGCTCATTATTCTTCTTATTTTTTTTTATTTTTTTATTGTATTATTATTATTCTTTATATTATTATTATTATATGTATTATTATTATTTGTATTATTATTATTGTTATTATTGTATTATTATTATTCTTTATATTATTTGTATTCTTATTATTTGTATTCTTATTATTATTCCTTAAATTATCATTATTACATTATAATAAATTGAAAAAAACCTAGTTCTACCCCCCTAGTTCCGCACTGCGTGCTTGCCCAGGCCCCCTCCAGGTTTCCTCTTCCCAACTACGCGAGCCGTTGCCGCCCTCACACTCCCCAGCCTCGCCCTAGTTTCCCCTTATGCCTAGCCTCACTCCCCTCACCATACTTTTTCTCTCACCCAACCCATCACCCCTCATTTCCCTCGCCGCTCCAGCCTTCATTCCCATCGCCGGCCTCCTGCCGCTCCGGCCCTACACCACCCCTCATCCTCACACTCCCTACCTCGTTACTCCCGACTTCCACCCTCGACCCTCAGTCTTGGCCCTCAATGCATACAGCCTCACCCTCTACTCTTGCAGTAGCCGTACCCCCCTATATCCCTCCTTCATCACTCTGGTAAGTCTGCCTCCTCCTTGCACTGACCTCGTTGCACCAACATCCCCCTCACTCGCCTTTTTTTTTTCCGTCCAGCAACACAACCGACTACCTCCCTCCTCGCTCTCCCTTTATCTGGCTAGCGATGCACCCGGACCCCCCTACTCTCTCTTATGACTTGCACCAGTGAACTCACTCGACCTTGCTCCGACTACCTTCCCCTTGTGCACACCAAACCCCTACTGCAGTATATTTATTTATTTATTTTTTATTTTTTCCCTTTTTTTCATCTTTGGTGTTTTTATTTCATTTGCCTAAATCTTATTACCATGGGTTGTGTGTCATGTGTTTTTCTCATTTTTAGGGTACACAGTTAGTCCGTAGGGTATGGTTATACATTTCTTAAAGTTTCATCACTTTTACACATGTTTGAGGTAGGTGGATTCACGTATTTCCTTTCCTAAGCTCTCTGTTGATACTTGAATTCTTTTAAATAAAATTCATTTTATAATTCACATGTTTAGTATGAATCTGCCTAACTTATAATGATGTTTTAGAATCAATATATTTTTGTTAAAATTTAGTTTTGAAGCAATTATTTGTTATACATATTTATTTGTGCACCAAATGATCCTTAGATATTGTTAAACATTTTCAAACATGATTTTCACCCCTTTCATATTTTTAATTAATATAAAAAATGTGATTTGTATACTTGTTCCATATTTATTTATGTTTGTGTAATGTTTTTATAATGGTAGATATTGGTGGAAGTGTTTTTTTTAGGGTTTATGCATGTATGCTATGTATTGGTGCACACAAGGTGTTTGATTAAAATAAAAATGGTTTCTTTTAAATGGTTTTCCTTATATCAAACATGGTTTTAAGATAGTTTAAAGGCATAGTGCAATGGTTTTTTAATTGGTCTTTTAAATGTTTTGGAAATATTCTTTTGGTTTTTTAACACATATTAGTGGTTTAGGCGTTTCCATGCCCTCACTCCCATTTGTAATCCATTTAATGCTTGTGTTTTCTTAATTAAATATTATATTATGTTTCTAACCTCTATTATGTTTATAGTTGATTTATGGTGATTTTTTCTTGTTAAAATATTTTATTAAAAATTGATTTTTGTATGTCTTGATTAGTGTTTTCTTGTAGAAACATTTTATGGAACTTGTTTGTCCCGCATTGGTTGGTTTTATAGAACTTAGTGTTTTTGTGTGAATGATTTTTCATGTCTCTTTGTAGGTTCAATGCAACATTATATGTTGGGACATCCATGCATGCACTAGGTGCACACATGGACGTGCCTTTAAATGAAGATGGTGATTTGAATTAGTATTTTTCTCGAAATCTCGGTTTTTAAGCGGTTATTGTTTTCTAAATGTTTTTGGTCTCTTCATGTGGATCTTTAAATTAGTTTGAAAAATAAATCCATGGGGATGTGCATGTTTGGATTTTAGTGTATGTTTTGTTGAGTGTGTGGTGTAAGGGTTCGTTTGGTTTATTTTTACGAAATTGTGCATAGTATTACTAAAGACTTTTATGGTAATGATTTTGATACTTAGAACCTAGATGCCCATTTTTCTTTTTATATACAAAAGTTGTGTTTAGAGTTGTTTTAAAAGAGTTTGTGCTATATTTTCATAAAGGCTTTTCATTATGTAAAACTAAAGGCCTGGTTGAAAAATTCAAGTGTTTTATAAAGTACTTTTGATAATCAGATGATGTGACGGCTCGATAGGAACTTTGTATGTTTGACATGTGTATATATATATATATATATAAGTATATGGGGAACTTCTATCTAGGGTAACCCTTTATGGGTGAATGCATAGGAAGCGTCCGTGTTTGGGGTAGGAAAGTGCGGTGAGATGAGTCACGCATGCGAGGGAATCCTACTTACACAATATTATTATAAACACCATGGGTTTCTGGACATCTTTTAGATGATCGAGTGACGGTTACTTATAAACCCTGATTATACGGGTTGGTACCCCCTAGATTGGTTGTTAGGCTAGGTGGAATTTGCCACTGGATTGGTCAGTTTTAGGGTGGCCAATTGGTTATAGACTTAGGAACTTCACCATACTCCATCAGGTGGTTTTGAATTGAGTACATCCATGGGTATTCTAGGAATATTTAGAATCACCTATGGTTACTGGATTATTTTCATCTCTTGTTCACTTTATGTTATACTAGTGTATTTCCAGCTTACACTATTTACCTATTCTACTTTAGCCCAACTTTGGTATACTTTGTTTTGGGTTTTGTTTATAAAATGAAAAATGATTTTGGAAATGGTATGTCATGTGTATTGGACTTTTAAATGGGAAAAACATGTTGCTTATTTTAAAATGTGAAAACCCTACTTTTATATTTGTATTTTAAACTTGTGTCACTGGATTGTTTTGGGAAGTGTGATTCTTGGATTCTGTGGTTTATCTTGGAAGCCTACTGAGCATTTTTAATGATCACACCTATTTTATCATTTCATATATAGGTTTCCTTTTCTCAGGTTTTCTTGGTTGAGTTTCTCATTATTTGAGCAAGGTTGGTCTTTAGTTGGGTGGTGACCTGGAAGGTCATGTGGAGGTATGTGCAGTTTCTTTTCCTTTCTGCCACTAGTTTTTTATTTTTATCGTCAGTTTTTCATATATTTATCTTTTTATCATGGCAAAAATCATTCCCAATGGTTAAATTTTGATGCATTACACTAGTTTCCATCCTATGGGGATTGGGAATGCCCTTCGGGACATGTCGTGGACCAGCTCGGGTGACTAGTTTAGGTTCGAACTAGGTTGGTTTGTGAAAAAATGGTATCAAAGGAGTCCCTTATTATTTGGGGTGTCTGATATAGGGAGATTAGGGTTGTCAGTACTCAATAGGTAGGTATGGGAAGGACTTCATGAACCCTTTGCCGTTTCAAACCTCGAGTCACCAGGGGTAGTTTGGGAATTGAGTCCTTGTCTCGTTCTGGTTTGTTTTAGATTGAGATATGACAATGGAGGCAAGACGATTTTATATAATGATTTCACATGGAGTAGTGACCTATGTGGAGTCTGAGTAAATGATTTAAGTTCCTCCTAGTTGTTAATGCTTACTTGGGGCATGGCCCACTACCATGTCACCAGGTTAAGCATGACTACTAGTCCCTCACTCCAGTAGTTTGATGTAATTTGAGTGCCGTCTTGGCTATGGTTAGTGTAAGTGCACTTTTGAAAATGAAAAAATGGTTTTTGAAATGAGAATGATTTATTTTAAATGACTTTAAATTCATGAAATGGGTTTTAAAACCAAAATATCTTGGTCAAAAAATATGATGTTTGCTTGGAATTGGTAGAGAAACGATTTGGGTGAAACCTAGAGTACACTTTATGAACATTTGCACATGTGAGGGAATGCATGGGAAGTGCATTTTGGTGCGTATAGATGAAATCAGGTGAAGAAATGTGCAATGGTTTGTGGGATTGATGTGGTGTGTGATTGGAATTAAAGGATTGACCTTGTTTTTCTAAAATTATTTTTAAAAAGGGGAAATGATTTTGGAAATTGAATTTGGTTTCAATAGTGGGTTTGGTATTTGGAAAGTGGCCTTGAGAGAAGGTAGTTTTGAAATCTAAAATGAAAACGGAATTTTAAAGAGGGAATTTTGGGTTGTGTTTGTATTTGTTTGGTTTTTGAGCCTATCATTTTGGCTCAGGATGTTACTTTTAATTATACTTTGATTTGATATCGGTTTGGGCATTGTGTTTTATATATTGTTAAAAAAATGTCACCTAGAAAGGTCCTTAATATTTCTGATAATTCATGCCCAGTTTTTTGTCCTTCTTCTATGTTGCCTATCCTACACAGTGATCAGGGTCCGTTAGAGGCAAAAAAGTGTCTTGAAGAGGTCAAGCACATCTTCAAGATATTGGGAACTCCTGAAGTTGTCAGAGTGCGTGCTGTTTTGGGTCTATTCGAAGGTCCAACTCTGGAAGAATGGGAGTTGTTTTCCATGTCGTCAATGCAAGTTGGGATGATGTGGGATGTCTTTAAATATGTCTTTGTCTGATGGTTCATACCTCAATAGGTGAAGACGAAGAAAAGGGATGAACTCATGCGTATTCAACAAGGGAAACAGATGGTGAAGACTTATGTTGACCATTTCAAGGAACTTATGTCCTTTTCTCTGGAGGTAGCATTGTAGGATTTGATGATGACTTATTTATTCATCAGGGGTCTTCATCCATAGATCAAGGAGCAGGTCCTCCCTTATAGGGACTATCTTTTTGAGAAGCTAGTGGATGAGGCGTTCTTAGCTGAATTGGTCACCAGAGCACAGGTTCTTGGCAATCCAGCGTATTCAGTTACTCATGAAGGTTCCCCATCCAATGAGCAGGATGTACAGGAGGGGATTGTTCTTAAAGAGTCCTCTACATTGGTTCTGGCTTCTAGTTCATCAGACCATTCAGTGGTGTGCCACCAGTGTGGCCGGTTCGGGCATGTGAAGCCGTCTTGTTGCATCCCTCTGAAGACGTGTCATCGTTGCGCCTTTTTGGGTCATTTGGAGAAGTTTTATAGGAAGAGTCGCCTGAATAAAACACTGTGACCAGAGGAAATCCTGTGCCTGACTGTGAGGAAGGAGATGCTTCACCCATCAGATCCTCAACCACTGGTCATAGGGTGAAGCTTGTGTGTAGTCAGGAGTTTCTAGGGGTGCGAAGCCTTGTTCTGAGTTTTTCTGTTCTGTATTGACAGTGGAACATTTAAAGTCTTTTTGTTCTTGTTTTTCTACTGTTAAAGTTTTAATGTTGTTATAGGTTAATTGTTTTGTTGTGAAGTTATGGTGGATTCGTTCTAGTATAATCCAAGCAGTCTTGTTTGAGTGGATTTGGTTTTATGAATCATGTGTTTTTCATAAAAGTGTATGTGGACCTTGTATGTGTTGATCTTGGTTTAGCTATGTTTTTTTGGAGATATAAGTGCCTATGGAAGAATTGATGTTTGTGGTTATGCTTGGGTTCACTGATTAGGTTAAGTTCTACTTGGGAGTTTTTCTCTAGTGTTGGAGGTTTTTGGTCTGGGTCGAGAGCTCTAAGTCTTAGCAGAGGTGTTGTTCACTCGTGCTATAGAAGTTAGTTTGGATCGGTTGGGAGTTCCTGCATCACCCCCCTTCCCGGGGTGGTATGTTTGAGTGTTAAATTTCTGTACTAGTTGAGTTTTTTTTGGTGGAGAGAACCCTATCATGTTCTCATGTTCTCTTGTGTTGTGGTTTCTTTTAGTTTCAATTGGGCATGGATTCTTGTTTTGTCTATTGTTTAGCTAGGTGGATTTCTGGGGGCATAAGTTTCTGTGGTGGGGAGAATTGTCACATCCTGAATTTTTAAATTAATCTTTATTTTATTATTTCTTGGCTTTAGGTTCTCTTTCCAAGGTTTGGGTTGGGTCCTGATTTAAAATTTTTGTTGTTTAACAATTTTACTGGGTTTCGGACCTGTGCACGGTCACTGCGTGGTTGGCGGTAGCCACGCAGTCAGCCCAGGTGTCATGCAATTGCTCATTATTCTTATTCTTATTCTTATTATTTTTGTTATTTTATTATTATTATTCTTTATATTATTATTATTATTATATGTATTATTATTATTATTTGTATTATTATTATTGTTATTATTGTATTATTATTGTTCTTTATATTATTATTATTATTATTATTTGTACTATTATTATTATTACTTATATTATAATTTTTACATTATTATAAAATGAAAATAAAAAAAACCTAGGTCTACCCAGCCCCCCCTCCCCCATTCCGCGCTATACACCTACCCAGGTTTCCTCCAGGATTCTCCTCCCAGCTGCACGAGCCGCCACCACCCTCACACTCCCCAACCTCACCCTTAGTTCCCCTTCACCATTGCCTCACTCCCCTCACCGTCCTTCCTCTCCTGGCCAGCCCATCACCCCTCGTTTCCCTCACTGCTCCAGCCTTCATCCCCAGCGCTGACCTCCTACCACTCTGGCCCTTCACTACCCCTCACCCTTATGATCCCCACCTCGCCACTCCCGACTGCCACCCTCGACCCCCAGTCCTGACCCTCCGCGCATCTGGCCTCTCCCTACACTCTGGAAGTAACCACACCCTACCCATCACCCTCATTCCATGCTCTGGAAAGTCTGCCTCCTCCTTGTGCCGACC
Organism: Viscum album; assembly: GCA_963277665.1. Lineage (NCBI taxonomy): Eukaryota > Viridiplantae > Streptophyta > Magnoliopsida > Santalales > Viscaceae > Viscum > Viscum album. The sequence goes on from OY728166.1 coordinate 990,875,816, forward strand.
TCACTGCACAAAATACCCCTCGCTCACCTTTTTTCTGGCCAGTAGCACAACTGACCACCGCCCTCCTTGCTCTCCCTTGCTCTGGCCAGCGATGCACCCGGACACCTCTACTCTCTCTTGTGACTTGAAATGATGAACCCACTTAGCCCTACTCCGACCACCTTCCCCTTATGCACGCCAAACCCCCTTCTCTGATATATTTATTTGTTTATTTGTTATTTTTTACCTTTCATTTCAATTTTGGTGTTTTTATTCAATTTGTCTAAATCTTATTACTGTGGGTTGTGTGTCGTACATTTTTCTCATTGTTTAGTGCACACGGTTAGTCCTATGGGTATGATTCTACCTTTTTGAAGTTTCATCACTTTTTCACGTGTTTGAGGTAGGCGGATTCATGTATTTCTTTTCCGAAGCTCTCCGTTGATACTTGAATTCTTTAAAATAATTTTCATTTCATAATTCGTGTGTTTAGGATGCCTCTTCCTAACTTATAATGATGTTTTAGAATCGATATATTTTTGTTAAAATTTAGTTTTGAAGAAATTATTTGTTATGCCTATTTATTTGTGCACCAAATTATGCTTGCGTATTGTTTTAAATTGTCATACATGATTTTCACCCCTTTTATATTTTTAATTAATATAAAAAATGTGATTCATATACTTTCTGCATATTTTATTTAGGTTTGTGTAAAGTTTTTATAATGGAAAATATTGGTGGATTTTTTTTTTCTGTTTTAGGGTTTATACCTGTATTCTATATATTGGTGCACACGAGGTGTTTGATTAAAATGATAATGGTTTCTTTTAAAAGGATTTCCTTGAATCAAACATGGTTTCAAGATGGTTTAAAGGTGTGGCACAATGGTTTTTTAATTGGACTTTTAAAAGTTTTGGAAAGGTTATTTTGGTTTTTTTAACACTTAGTAGTGGTTTAGGTCTTTACATGCCCTCACTCCAATTTTTAATCCATTTAATGCTTGTGTTTTATCAATTAAATCTTAGATTATGTTTTTCACCTCTATTATGTTTATAGTTAATTTATGGTAGTGTTTTTTTGTTGAAATATTTTATTAAAAAATGGATTTTTGGATGTCTTGAGTGGTGTTTGCTTATAGAAACATTTTATGGAACTTATTTGTCCCACATTAGTTGGTTTTATGGAACTTAGTGTTTTTTTGGAAAAGATTTTTCATGTCTATTTGGAGGTTCGATGTGCCATTTGATGTTGGAACATCCATGCATGCACTAGGTGCACACATGGATGTGCCTTCAAATGAAGATAGTGCTTTGAATTAGTATTTTCCTCAAAACCTTGGTTTTTTCTAAGCAGTTCTTGTTTTCTAAATGTTGTTGGTCTATTCATGTGGATCTTTAAATTAGTCTGAAAAAGAAATCCATGGGGATATGCCCATTTTTCTCTTAGTGTATGTTTTGTTTAATGTGTGGTGTAAGGGGTCATTTGGTTTGTTTTTATGAAATTGTGGACAGTATTACTAAATAATTTTATAGTAATGATTTTGAAACTTGAAACCTAGAGGCTCGTTTGGATTTTTATATAAAAAAGTGGTGTTTAGAGTTGTTTTAAAAGAGTTTGTGCAATATTTTCTTAAAGGCCTTTCATTATGTAAAACTAAAGGTCTGGTTGACAACTTCAAGTGTTTTATAAAGTGGTTTTGATAATCAAATGATGTGATGGACCAGTAGGCACTTTGTATGTTTGACATGTATATATATATATATATAAGTATATGGGGACCTCCTATCTAGGGTAACACTTTATGGGTGAATGAATAGGAAGCGTCCGTGTTTGGGGTAGGAAAGTGTGGTGAGATGAGACACGCGTGCGAGGACCTGCTACTTACACAACATTACTATAACCACCATGAGTTCCTAGGTATCTTTTTGATGATTGAGTGAGAGTTGCTAATCAACCTCAATTAGATGGGTTGGTACCCCCTGGATTGGTTGTTAGGCTAGGCCGGCTTTGTCACTAGATTGATCAGTTTTAGGGCGGCCAATTGGTTATAGACTTAGGAGTTTCACCATACGCTTCAAGGTGGTTCCGAAACGAGTACTTCTAGGGTTATTATAGGAATGTTTAGGATCACCCATGGTTATTGGATTATTTTCATTGCTTGTTCACTTTCCGTTATACTAGTTTATTTCCATCTTACACTGTTTACCTGTTCTACTTTAGCCCAAATTTGGTATACTTTGTTTTGGGTTTTTTATAAAATGACAAATTATTTTGGAAATGGTATGTCATGTGTGTTGTACTTTTAAATGGAAAAAACATGTTGCTTATTTTAAAATGTGAAAACCCTACTTTTATATTTGTATTTCAAACTTTTGTCACTGGATTATTTTGGGAAGTGAGATTCTTGGATTCTGTGGTTTATATTGGAATCCCTAATAATAATTTTTAATTCTCATACCAATTTTATCATTTTAGTTATAGGTATACTTTGCTCATATTTTCTTGGTTTAGTTTCTCATTATTGGAGTAAGGTCAGTCTTTGTTTGGGTGGTGACCTGGAAGGTCACGTGGAGGTATGTGCGATTTCTTTTTCTTTCCTCTGTTAGTTTTTATTTTTATCATTAGTTTTTTATCTATTTATATTTTTTTATGGGACAAATCATTCCCAATGATTAAATTTTGATGCTCGACACTAGTTTCTATCCCGTGGGGATCGGGAATGCCCTTCGGGACATGTCACAGACCGACTCAGATGACTGGTTCAGGGTCGACCTGGGTTGGTTCATGAAATTATAATGATGGAATTAATATTTATATATGATATTAATGACATATTTATCATTGATAAATAATAATATATCATTTACTTTCTTACCTTTCTATTCACATAAAAATGATAACATCATTCGTACGTATGTGTGAACCTCCACAAAGCGATGTGATTCGTTTTTTTATCACCACATAACATGGTTGATATATATATGTATATTTAAATTATTAATATTATATTAATGATATTATTATCATTATATAAATATAAAATAATATTTACATTCTTTCCATAATGATCCTTGAAAAATGGAAACGTTACTTATGCATACGTACGACCTACCGTCTCCATGATTATAACATTGTTCATTTTTCATAACCATATATAAATGGTTTGATTTAAAAGTATAATTGATCTATAAAAAATATTTTTATTTCATTAATATTATTCTCGATATTATGGACTAATTAACACTTTGACTATTGACATCATACCAAAGTCATTTTGGACTCAAGTATCGAATATCGCCAAAACATCCGACATGAACCTTAAATAATTAAGTAATTGTTATAACATGATAATAAGTGATATAAAAGTAATAATAAACATTAAAAATGATCTCAATAAGTTAAATAATAAATTAATTTTATTATTTAGTAATATAAAGATTGTACGTGATGATTCAGACTCAAGGTAAGGGACTCTTTAACTAAAACAACAATTTAAATGTTTAAAGGATTTATTCCTCTATATATTTCTCATTTATGTCCATGCTTTCAGAATGTTTTTATGAATTTATTTATATGGATATGAATATTTTAAAATGTTAATTTTTGAATTTCTCTCAAATTTTTCAAAGTGTTATGGTACACTTTGATTCAAAATATCTTTTTTAAATGTTTTAAAATGATTTTTTAAAAATGGATTGATTATTTCAATAACTTGGAATGTTTTTTTAATATATAAGGCATGAATGAAATTTTATATTTTCACGATGATTTAATTATTTAATGTTCCCTTTATTTTTTTCATATTTCTTTCCAAATAAATTAGTTTTTTTATTATGTGTGTGCTTTTTAGATTTTAAAGTGATTTTTATGCAAAAAGGGTATTTTAATATTTTGAACTGTTTTTCACATGGGTTTAAAAGAGTTTTTAAGGGTTTTATTCATTATTTAGTCATTTGAAATTATATAAAAAGGTTTGAGACCCATTATAGCTCATGGGTGAGCTCAATATAGCCTATATGAATGGTTGAACCCCATTATAGTTCATGAAATACGGGTGAGCCCGATATAGATTATAAAAAGGGTGAGCCCCATTATTGCTCTCCAATACATTGGGTACTCCGGAGGTGGAATTTGAATGTATTTTTATTCCATTTGTAAGGATAAATGTAAGAGTGATATGTTAATGATATCCCAAGGAACTTATGTGAATTATTCTATGCTTACTAATGAGTTTTAAAAAAAGAGTTTTAATGGGTTTTTATGTTTTCACTAGACTAATGGTTTTCTTTATTTATGTACCTTAATGTTCATTTTGTGCTCATCCAAAGTTTTAAAATGTTTTTCACAAGTATTAAGATTGGTAAGGGAAAATAAGATTTCATGATGAAAGAATTGAAGATGTGTCTAAAAAAAAGTCATCTTTTTTTAAAGGGTTTCCTTTGGTGGAAATAAATGGAAATTTAGTATAAGTGTCCACATGTAATGTATGGGTCTAATTTGTAAGAGTTTTTCCTAATTATATAAAACTATAAACTGAAAATATCCTTGAATGTGAATTCTATTTCAAAAACACTAGAATAAGTTATGTTTAAGGCTAGGTCCTTATATTTGGTATCAAAGGATGGTTTAGACAACTTTGGAGATTAGGATGTCTTCTTAAGATTTAAGGATATCATCATGGGTTTATAATTTTAAGGTTGATCGTAAGTTTAATGTCTTAGAAACACTTTTGTGGCTTTAAATTTTGAAATTTTAATGTGACTAATGATATTTTTGGAGACATTCATTTTTGAAGTAATTATGGGTTATTACATTTTGGGATACAAAATGAAAGATAAGAGACACACTTTGAGGTTAAAACATATTTAGTTTATTTTTGAGGATGTTTCACACATTTATGTGAATTTTATAAGGATTATAATTATATATTTTTAGAAAAAGGACAACCCATAGGATGGGCGACAACCTATTGCGTCTGATAGGGATCCAAGAATCAAACCCATAACTGAAGGGAGACAAGGGTGCATCACCCACCACTAGCCTACATGAATTCCTGAGTTAGTATGACTTTTTTATTTTTAGTTAAAAATTTTTATAGAATAAGAATAATTTGATTTTTTAAACAATATTTTTATCATATTAGAAACATGATTTGGGGGATTAAGTGATGAATTTTGTTTCAGAAGACTTTCACTATTTTGGAAATTCTATAAGATTAAGTTAAATATAATATTATGGGATTTTGTTTGAGGAATAAAGTTTGAATTATATTTTTGAATCGTAAATTATTTTATTGTGTATTTATGGAGATTTAGGTTATTTATGGAAATGGTTAGCGTATCTTGAAGATTATTAGGGAAATTAATTTTTGGTATGAGACTTCAAGAGTAATTGATTTTATTTGGAGATAATTATTAAAATTTATCTTGGAAGTATATTTGATCAAATAATTATGTTTTTTGGGTTTTAATATTATTTATAATATTTTTTTAGGAATTTTAAGGATAGTTATTTTTTGAATGGTCTATGTTGAACTTTGGGTATCATTGTTAAATTTTGGAGATTAAAATAGTTTTCATCATATAAAGGTATATTATTTTTGGGGAGTTATCTTATCTTATCCTAACCATTTTGGGTTTGGTTAACTTATAAATATAGGATGAATATATTGTTATAATTTTTTGGATTTATTGATCTATAGAAGTTGATTCTAATGTCATGGGTATGAAAATTCATCTTAAATACTCATCATTTAGAGAAAAAGATGAGTTTGTGGTGGAATTTTATTAAAATATGAAACTATACATGTCAAGTAAGTATATTTACTTATTTTATTATTCTAGGTAGTAAAAAAATTCCTCAACTCTATGAAAAGGATCTAAAAAATCATTATTCTTTTACTTTTCTTACTAAAAAGTCAATAAACTTTTAACTCATCACATATTTATGGTTATGTGATTTTTAACTTTCTCGTGACCATGTTATATATCACTCTCCATTAGAAATTGATATTTTATTTTCTATTTTATGTCCAAATTTTCTTACATGGAAACCTAGTATGTGTTATCTCGGGTGACCTTTATACTTTAATTTCTTTATTTTAAAGTGGAAGTTTCATTTATCCATTTTCTAATGTGAGATTTCAATAAAGGTATTTGGAAAATTCAAACCCTTAATTTTTGATCCCGAGTTCAAATTTTGAGGATGAAATATATTAAATGGGGGATAATTCAACATCATGAGTTTTTAAATTGAAAGATTGTGTTTGATAACATACCTGATATTCCATATTGAGTTTGAACGAACAACTAAATATTATTATTTAATATGGAAGTTATCACACAGCGATTAGAATGGTGGAAATGAAAACGATTAAATGAATTATAAAAATATGGTTTAAAAATATTTATATATAATCAATTATTTGGTGAAAAAATAATTATAAATGATAAAAAACCCCATTTTAAAATAAAAGGATTTTTTTCGAAAAACTATTTAAATATTCATAAGTGGGTTTTATACCAATAAATAATAAAATCACTATTATTGGATTATATTGATGAAATATATATATATATATATAATATAATCAATATAATATTTATCAATCATATTATATGTTTTATATACATAATATAATAACAAATTTAATTTTACGTTAAAAGATGTATTTTTCAAAAAAGGTAGTTTTGCCGCCTTTTGATGACACACTTATTTTAAATCTAGTTTTTGATACTTTTATAAGTTATTTTTGAAAAAATAAACATATTATTTGAAATTTAAGTATCAAAATTTACTTTTTTTAAAATATTGGTATTTTTATGATAAGTTTCATGTTTTGATGAATAATGAAGAAATAATGCATTTTAATTGAAAACTACTTTTTAATCAAATTTAATTATAGTGTTAAATTATAATTTTAAATGGTTTTAAAGTATAATTAGATCATTTTTTTATCATTTAATACAATTTAGTTCATTGTGATCAATTTCACATTGAAATTCGATATAAAAATTTTGTGATCTTTTGAATGTTTTTACTTTAAAAACCCATTTTCTAGTTCCGTTAATTTTATTAATTTTTAATTAATTTCTGACAATTTTGTATTTTGAATTTGAAAAAATGGATTCCGTATTTGGAATCATAAGGTTAAAATTTATTAAATAAGTCCATTTTATTTTTGGGCATTATGGAAAGTAACTTTAGTTGTATTTTTTATTACAAAGGTTAAGGGTAAATTGGGTAATTAAAGATAAAGATAATATTATAAATATTATAAAATTACCCTAAAACTTGTGATAACTTAATTTTATGGATGTTTTTTAACCTAAATAATTCTTGGAATGATTTTATGAGCTCTTGGATCCACTTAGATGACTTTAAGACATTTATAGTATTTTATACAAATAAAAGTCAATTTTGTCATACTTTTGTTTTTAACAAGTAAAATATTTTTAATATGGGGTTATATAAATGATATATTTGACTATAAATAGAATTATAAAATATAAAATGTTTTCCTATATCATGGTAATTTATTTATAATTTTTAGGAAATATATAATTAAATTAAATGGTGACACAACGATGATGAAACAATTGCTTCATTAATGGAAGAATCAAATAAATGATATAAAAAATATTAAAATAAATATAATTTGATATAATTAATTTCATACATAAATTTTATGGATTATTTTACATATTAGTGATATGTTAAACGATTTGTTTCGAATATATCATGTTGCTATGATATTTTTAAGAAGTCAAGTAATGAATAGTGTCAAAATTGACATTATTGATATTTTGAAATAAATAATATTTTATTAAATTATGTAAAATTTATAAAAATATAAATTTAATCCAAGTGATTGGGATAATTCTTAAAATTTTACAAATGCCTAATTTATTTGTCTTTTGACTTTTTATAGTAATTATATTAATCCTCAAAGTGTAAATTACATAATATCAGAGTAATAATTAAAAGGGTAAAATAAAGATTAAAACAAATAGATTAGGATTAAAAAAATAATAAAAACTTGTATAATTTTTATTTGATAAATTTATTTTGACCCATAATAATCCTATATTCTAAATAAATTAGTTTGTGACCATTTTAATTATAAAATTAATTTATATTAATTTAATAATTTGAAGAATTCCAAGAGTGCCCTGCCCCTCCCCAATAAAAGGGCACCCATTATTGCATTTTCTTCACACTTAAAAACATATTTGGTTCAGAAAATATCTAATAAAATATATTCCTATAATCTATACCCACATTCTAGAGGCCTTATTTTAGTCATAACACCCTCCTTAGAGGCGTTAAGGTGTTAAGAAAAGGAGATTGTCTGAAGAAGAGACATTGTTTTAATTAAGTGTTTCTATTTTATTTCTTCTTCCACTTCCTTAAGATATCCTTAAACCATTATGAAATAATAAATACAGTATCCTCCATATACTAATATATTATTATGTTAATATCATTTCCTAAATCTATCTCCAATTTCATCAAATGGGAAATGAATTATTCATTTGTGTGTACGGAAGACTACCACCTCGCGAAAAAATATAATTCATTTTCCATCACCATATCTCAATACTTGTTATAATGAGGTAATTAATGTTTATATATGATATTAATGACATATTTATACTTATTAAATAATAATACATCATTTAAATTATTACCTTTCCATGCACATAAAAATGATAACCCTGTTCGTGCGTACGTGTGAACTATCACCTCCACGAAGCGATGTGATTCATTTTTTATAACCATATAACATGGATGATATATATATATTCAAATTATTAATATTATATTAATTATATTATTATCATTCCGAAAAGATAAAATAATACTGACCTTCTTTTTATAATGATCCTTTGAAAAATAGAAACGTTACTTATGCGTATGTACGATCTACCATCTTCATGATTATAACGCTGTTAATTTTTCATAAACACATATAGATGGTTTTATTTAAAAGAATAATTGATGTATACAAATTATTATTATATCATGAATATTATTCTAGAGATTATGTACTAATGAACACTTTGACTATTGACATCATACCAAAGTCATTTTGGACTCAAGTACTGAATATCATCAAAACATCCGACATGAACTTAAATAATTAATTAATTTTTATAACATGATAATAAGTGATGTAAAAGGAATAATAAAAATTAAAAAGGATCCCAAGAAATTAAATAATTAACTTAATTTTATTATTTAGGAAGATAAAGATTGTACGTGATGAGTCAGACTCAAGGTAAGAGACTCTTTAACTAAAACATCATTTTAAATGTTTTAAGGATTCATTCCTATAAATATTTCTAATTAATTTCCATGATTTAAAAATGATTTTTAGGAATTTATTTATATAGAAATTAATATTTTTAAATGTTAATTTTTTAATTTCTCTCAAATTTTTCAAAGTTTCATGGGACAGTTTGATTCAAAAATATATATTTTTCAATGTTTTAAAATGTTTCTTGAAAATGGATTTATTATTTCAATAAATTTGAATGTTTTTTAACATATAATACATGAATGAAATTTTATATTTTCATGATGCTTTATTTATTTAATAAGTTTTTAGAGTTATTTCCAAAGATAGTATTTTCTTTATTATGTGCTCAATTTTTATATTTTAAAGTGATTTTTTCGTGAAAAGGGTATTTTGATATATGGAAGTGTTTTAAACATGGGTTTAAGAGATTTTTAAGGATTCTATTCATGATTTAGTCCTTGTAAATTATATACTAAGGATTGATTCCCATTATAGCTCATGGGTGAGCCTGATATAGATTATATGAAGGGTTGATCCTCATTATAGCTCATGAAAGCTAGGTGAGCCTGGTATATCTTATATGAAGGGTGATCCCTCTTATATCTCTCAAATGCATTGAGTACTCCGAAGGTGGAAGTAGACTGACCATATGGTTATTCCATTTTTAAGGGTAAATGTAATATTGATTTGGTAATTATGTCCCAAGTCACCTATGTGAATTTTTCCATGCTTGCTAATGAGTTTTTAAGAAAAGGATTTAATGAGTTTTCATGTTTTCACTGGAATAATGAATTTCTTTATTTATGTCTCTCACTTAGATTTTTGTGCTCATCCCATGTTTTAAAATGTTTTTCATAGGTATTAATATTAGTAAGGTAAAAGAATATTTCATGATGAAATAATTTAATATGTGTCTCAAAAAGAAGTCATTTTTTTTAAAAGGGTTTGCTTTGGTGGAAAAAATGAATACTGAGTATAAGTGTCCACATGTTATGTACAAGTATACTTTGTAAGCGTTTTTATTAATTCTATAAAAATATAAACTAAAAATATCCTCAGATGTGAATTCTAGTTCAAAAACACTAGAATAAGTTATGTTTAAGGATGAGTCCTTACAATTATTGTAAGAGAATTATACCAATGGAAGGTGTTGATCCCGACCATATTTGAAATCTATAGATAAAGCTCTCAAAATGTATTTTAGAGTTTGAATGGTATTTTTACACTGACCATCTATATAAGTATGATAAGAAGTGTTTAATCTTAACTATGTATCTAGATCTTGCTGAAGACTTCATTGAAACGTCAAGGTAAACCTGAGATCCTGATCAGATACAATAGAAAGTGATACTCCATGAAATCTTACCACTTCCTTAATATATAATTTGGAAATATGATCAAGAGATAAATATTATCTGGTAGTAATAAAGTGTGTCAACTTTATATGGTGATAAACTATAAACCATATGTAATTATGTACTTTAGATGTTTTACATAGTTTGATGACAAAATCTATGGTGATGGTTTCCCATTTGCATTCAGGTATAGTTAATGGTTGTAACATCTCCTTAGACTTCTATATCTCAAACTTAACTTGTTGATAAACCAAACACTGAGGAACATACTTTTAAATATATCTCTTCATTCCATCCCACAAAAAATATTCTTTCAGGTATCTATACATCTTTGTACTTTCAGGATGAATAGAGAATGATGAAATATGAGCCTCATCCAATAGACCCTTCTTCAAATCTTGTATGGGGGGAACACATGCATGGTTCCTAAACCTTAATATTCTATCACAATAAATGTTGAACTCAGAAACATTTCTTACCTTCTTTTGTAGCTCTATATCATCCTTATGCACCTCTTTAATCTTAACTTGGATAGATGGTTGAATATTCATTTGAGCCAAATAATAGTTCTCCCCTTCCTTTAAGATTTACAGATCCATCATTTGTAAATCTATAAATATTGGATCTTTTTTTATCCTCATCATGGATAATCTAGCATGATCCTTTTGATTCAAAGCATCCACCACCTTGTTCACTTTCCAAGGGTGGTAATATATAGAGCAGTCATAATCTTTAATCAGCTCCGACCATCTTCTTTAGTGCATGTTCAATTCTTTTTGTGTGAAAATATACTTTAAACTTTTATGATCAGTATACATGTAACACCTCTATTAATAGACATAATTCCACTATATATTTAACGAAAAAATTACCGTAGATAACTCTAAATCATTGTTGGATAATTTTTCTCACGGACCTTCAATTAGCATGCGCTATAATCTATCACCATATAATTTTGCATGAGAACACATCCTAGCCCCTTCTTTGATGTATCACTATAGATCAAAAACCTTTATTCACTACAGGGTAGTGTGAGCATAGGTGAACTGGCCAAACATCTTTTCATATCCTTGAAATTCTCTTCATATTCCTCCATCCATCTGAAGTTAACTCATTTTTTAGTCAACTTGGAAAGTGGATTAGATAATCATGAGAAATATTTAACAAAACGTAGATAATATCTAGAAAACCCAAGAAAACAATGGATTTTAGTCATCATGGTTGGTCTATTACATTTATCAATAGCTTATGTCTTTTAAGGATCTACTGATATACCCTCTCTTGAGATTATATGACCCAAAAATGAAACTTTCTGAATCCAAAATTCACACTTGGTAATTTTTTTATAAATCTTCTCCTTCATCAGGGTCTTAATAACAATACTAAAGTGATTTTAATGTTCTTATATAATCTTTTAATATATAAGAATATCACCTATAAATAATACCAAAAATTGATCAAGATAATCTCTAAAGACTCTATTCATTAAATTTATAAAGATAACTATGGAATTAGTAAGACCAAAAGGAATCACTATAAATTAATAATGTCTATACCTTGTACGAAATGCTGTCTTGGATATATAATCCTTATTTAATCTCAAATGATGATATTCAAAATGAAGTTAAATCTTGGAAAATTATTGATCTCCATATAGTTTATCAAATAAGTCATCCATACGGGGAAGAAGATACTTGTTCTTGATAGTGATCTTGTTAAGTTCTCTATAATCAATATAGAGTCGCATTGATACATATTTTTTATTAACAAATAGAACAATTGATCCCTATGGTGATGCACTAGGTCATATGAATCTCTTATAAATATTCACTTGGATTTGCTTCTAAAATTCATGTAACTTAATTGGGTCCATTCTATAAGGAGTCTTTGGAATAGATATAACACCAGGTTTGAGTTTAATTGAAAAATAGACTTCAAAATTTGGTGGAATACTTAAAAGCTCTTATATAAAGACATCATAAAATTATAATACAATAGGTGTATCCTTAATTTTGAGTTTCTCTCTAACAATTCTAGATAAATAACCTTCATTTATAAGAATTAAGACCCACAAAATGGGAGAAATTTCAATTGGAAGTTCATATTCATCCTTGCATTGATAAATGAGTATGGGTTCATTAGGAATATAAAACATGACTTCCCTTAGTCAACAATTAATATAATAACCATATATATAAATTCAATCCATGCCAATAATCACATTGAATTCAACTATAGGGCCAATCACAAGATTTACAGGAATCACTTTCCCAAAAAAATCAATAGAAGAAGAACTATAAACTTGAGATGCGATTGTTGTTCCATTATGAGTTTTTATAGCCAAATCAACATCTAATTATTGAGGTGATAGGGTGATATCCTCATTAAATTCTTTATAAATAAAAGAGTTGGTGGATCCAGAATCAAATAAGTCATTACCTATTTTAGATTGGATGATAAGTGTACCTTTCACCACATCATTCTCATAACCCACTTCAGCAGTTGTGATCACAAGAGATTTAACTTTATATTTGGTCTTAAGATGTTTTTTAAGATGATCATAAAAACCTTGAGATTTTTACCCTAATTGTTATAATTCCTATACTTCTTAAATTTATAACATTAGAGCACGGGTGGTTCATTATATGGAGATAAATCTCTTTTCACATCATTAGTTATCTTTTTTCCATCACTTCAACATTCATTTGGCCGATGAACTTCCTTTACACACTTGAATATTTACCAATACCCATAAGATAATTTCCCACATGTTTTATTCCATAATTAGTGAAAAAAGTAAATATTATATTCTTTTCTCCATAATTTTTAGAATTGCCTTTGAATTCAATTTTTCTTTTATTATCAAAACTATAACATTGATGGTTAACTCTAATTTCCATATCCACCTTTAGAGAACATCAAACAATTTTTTAATAGGTACTAAATTATCTTATAGATAAGGCACTTCAGATAATTGGTTTTAAGACACCAAAGAATCGATTAATTTTACTTTTAGGACTGATAATTAGACTAGAGGCATACCTTGCAAGCCTTGTAAAATTTGCCTCATATATACTAATGGATTCATTATCCTTTTGATTCAACTCAATAAATTAATTATCTATATCTGTACATAGAATATTAGGGAAGTAATTACTAAGTAATATCCCATTAAACTCATCCCATTCCATTGATTCAATTTCACCATTGATTATCATCACCTTCCAAATAATAAATTTCCAGGACAACATTTTCATATACTCAACATTAATGAATAGAAATTTTTTTCAATGATTTTGATCCATTGTTCAAATACTATTAGATCAAAAGAACAATTGAAATAAGGTGGACATTTACTTATGAATGAATCAACATAATGTTTCTCCCATATTTGCTTATTTGGAAGTTCAGTATGATTCATAGATTATGTGAGTATACAAATAATATTTTTCACTCCAAATCCCATAAAATTCATTTTCTCTGGAGAAAAATCATTTCACTTCCCATTGAATTCAGCATTAACACGGTTCCTTCATATTTCAACACCTAGAATTACACTTAGGGTTATTACTAAGGTTTTCTCATCCTAGTTTCCAAAGGTTAACTAAACCTTTCTCTAATACCAACTTTAACAACCCATGATTTTCATACATAGATATTACATCTAATTCGATGAATATTAATTATATAACATGTAAAAACCACACTAGAATCATATGGGTTAAGTGTATTTGGAAACTTGGAAACATAATCAACTGGTTCATAAAACATCTACATTATCTTCTTCTTATTCCTTCACAACTATAACTCTTTTGACATAAAATATTTATTACCTTTCTTCACATACTGGGGAAAATAAACATAAGAAAAGAGTGATCTCAAATGAATAGTAAGGGAAAATAAGATAGATATATAAAATAATCATAAGGTAATAAGATCATAACATTTGAAAATTATACCTTTCATAATAAATATCATAATTTTGAGTCATGGAATAAATCATATAAGTTAATAAAACATGTATCATAAAATAAAACGAGAGAATAAGATTGGAATAATACATAGAATGTGGTACACACATAAGCGTAGAAAATTATTTCCTTAATAGTAAAATATATTTTATAAAACTATCTTAGTGGAATAAGTTCACTCCCCATACCATCATAGTAGTCAAGGTTTACTCCTAAGACTATTGTAGCGGACAAAGTCCTTTATTGAACTGATTTCACTTACCATCTCAGTCCTGTTTATCTCATGAGATATAACATCATTACCCAATGAATTATAGGGATATATAGGTCCCATACATCACATAATGAAACCATACATATGTGTATTAGAAGATTGTAAATCATATCAGAACCCATAAAAATAAACTGGGTTTCATAAAATTTTCATTATAACATAACCCATAGAAAAAATAGGTCTAATAAATATCATTCCATCATAAAAAAACCAAACATAAAAATAATAAGGGTGATATTATTGAATAATATCCCAAATAAAGCATAAATAACATCAAATAATGTTATCTTAGATGGAAAATAATTTTGAATGATTGATGAAATAATTATTGAGGAAAATATCCTTTCTATTTTGATTTTTTTAAAATGATGTGAAATTATAAAAGAAAAAAAATTATTTGAAAATAAAATTGTAATATTTTAAAGTAATATTCAAGGAATTAAGGTTTTATGATGATAATAAAATCCTATCATGTTGTGTCAGTTAAAAAACATTCCTTCTGTATTTTTTTAGAAAAGTCATAAAGAACCTTGCTTAGAAAAAGACAAAAATAATACTTTAAAACTATTTTGTAAAAAGTAAAACATGAGTAAAAATGACTTTAAACAATCATAAGAGAATATTAAAAACATTTTTGGAAACAATTTTATAAAAAACACGGGCATGGAATAAAAAGATAGCTTTAAGGGAAATTTTTAAAAGATAATTTTTAGAAGAAAATCCCTTATAAATATCATATCATTAAAGTGAGCACTAATAAAATTAATAAATTATGTGTATTTAATATAAATAAAAATAAAAAGGTGAAATTAAACATAACATAATCAAAATTCATCCCACACATAACCATAGAATGACATAATCAATTAAGTAGAAGGTTAACCCAAAGAATGGAAATTGGGTTAAGAATTCCTTTACCATTTTTAATCAGTTGAATCATATTCCACATAAAAGTAATAATTATAAAATGAAACATTTAATAACATTAAGATAATTAGACTAATGATATTATATGTCAAAGGTCAATATATACATCACAAATAAGAAATAAGTGCTGAATAAGGCATATGCCTCAAAGAAGAAAAAGTGAGATGAGAAACCCTTACCTCTCGCTTCCTATTAGTTTTTCATACTTTAACCACTTGTATAATGGTTTAAAGAATGTTATTAATTTTTTTAGAACTATATTAATATTTATAATATATTATATAACCATTTTATAACATCTTACCATATGTTCATTAATTATATTTCATTATTTTCATTGTTTCAGGTGCGTTCGTTTCATGTTTTCATGGTCAAATCATTTTTGTATAATTATGGATTTTCTTATCAAATTGAAATAAAACTATAGAAGTTAAATGAAATGGTATTAATTCTATTACATAAGTTTAAATGGTCCCATATATCATTTTTATTTATTACATGAGGATGATTTATTTGATAAAATGTTAATGATAAATGTTTAGTTTATTTTGGAGGCTTTTCCAACCATCACAAAATAGTTTCATTTTATTTAATATTATGTATATATATTAGTTCTAGAACATGATGAAGGACCCCAGAACACCCTGATAGGGGAGGTATAAATAAGGGCGTCAAATTTTTTCTTTTTAAAGTTGTGGATCTTATTCCCATTTTGGTAGGAACTTTTTAAATCCATCAAACAAATGAAAATAGGGAGATGACATAGCACTTTTACTTAGTTCACCACAAAGGGAAATGTCCAAGGAGCATACGCCAACAGTGTGCCAATCATATATAAATACACTAATCTTTAATAGTTTTAGTATTACAATAATTGGACACAGTGACTCTGTTCTGGGGACACTTCCTTTTCAAAGGTTCAGGGATGGCTCACTGTGTCTCTCAGATCACTTTCCTCGACTCCCCATAGCTCACTGCCTTGAGAGAAGTCAAACTCAGTTTATAGACTTGATGTTCGATTCAATAGATTTTCATTGAAGTCTTTGTCTCTGTTCAGCATGAGACACTGCTTGCATCGAAGTCCTGAATTGATGCACTTGAAAGCACTGAATCACTGAACCAAATATTCAGAACATGTATTCATCCTACACCAAAAATTTCACACAAAACCTACCCTGTACACGCAAGATCTGACTTTTGCGTGCAATATTTGATTTTCTCATGAAAAATATTTATCACAACTACACCCTTTATGATAAACTTTATCTTTTGCACGAAACATGAACTTTTGTGTGCAACTTTAACTTTTGCGCGCAAATTTAACTTTTGCACGCTACTTTAACATTTCCACGCAACTTCAACTTTTCTATGAAAATCCCTTTTGCACAACTTTTATGCGCATCAGAACTCAGATCTTCTCTAAGTATTCAACCGTACTGAATGAGGGGGTCACCTATTATTTATAGGTTTCAAAAACCCCCGTGAACAGAACCCACCATGTCATGAAAAACCTATCATTTTGCATGAAAATGTTTTTCACGTAGGAACCATTTTCCGCGCACAACTCTAGATTTTTCACATAGCTCATGCCTTTGCTATTTTTCTACTTTTTGATCCTGAAACATGACTTGTATGCAAGTTTCCATAATACCTACAATTTTGTGCACAACTTCCTTTTACAAACACACTTTTATCAATTTTCTAATTTTTAGGCCCAAAAATTTGGAAAACACTGGAAAACAACACCACCTTTAGTACTGTTGTCAACTTGAACTGTATGATCCCTTTTCTAGAAAACATTCTGAACTTCCAATAAGGATTGACAGTAAACACAAACCAAACTCCATTTCTTTCATAGAATGGTCATGGTTCCAACACATGAAATGATATATAATATACATTTAAAAATCTGATTGATCTACAATAATACTTTTATGGCCATCCTTATAGGTGGTAATGGAAAATAGAAAATCATTATCCATAGCGACAGTTAACTGCTATAATTTGGAAAATGCTTTCATTTCTCTGAATAAGAGGAGATAATAAAAGGGATGAATATAAGATATTCTATTAGAAATATAAAATTATATTATATACATGATACTTGAGTTATTATTCCTTGATGGATGAAGTAGGTGTGGATAAGCTATAAAAAGAAAATATATTAAGAGAGGTAGTTTGAGAAATTTACCTATTGAATATCACCTCCTTAAAGGACTCCTTAAAGACCTTAGAATTGGTATTTTGGTGAGACCATCAGAACTTAGATGTGGTAGAGTGGGGAGGAGAGAGTTTGGTATATATTTTAGGAGTTTCAAGGATTTTTATGATAAAGGGGGTGGTGAGGGGCGATATTTATACTTTATAAGGGGTTGTTTTAAGTTATTAAATAATGATTATTTTATATTTAAAACCCACCACATTTGGGTGGAATTAATTCAATCAAATTAGATTGATAATTAATGTTTTAAAGGATATTTATGATCATTGAACACATAAAACAACCATTTAAGGTTTTAGTTTTTAGGTATTTTAAGCTTTTACCTTTTAACTCTAACCTAATTCATTATTTTACCTATACTGCAGTAAATCTTTTTTTTACAATGGTAAATTTTTATGAATAAAAATTAAAGTCAACTTATAACCTAATTTGGACCTATTGATTCCAAATTTGGAATCCATTTTACTTTATTCAATTTATAAAAGCATTAAAAATTATTTCTAAATATGTTATACATATAACTTATAAAAACAGTTTATTTTTAAGGTTAAAATCGTAGTTTCTAAAATTACTAAGCATGTGTTTCTAAATGTTACAACTTATGTATTATGTCAATAATTAAGTAAATTTTTATCAATAATAAGGGTTGAATGTGACCATATAATAATTATTTCCAAAGATTTATGGTACTTCATTAAAACAATATTTCCACTTTTTAACCCAAAAATCAATTTTTTTATAAAATTCCCAAAAAAATTACCCTGAGCTAATTTTGAAACGATGATTCCAAAAATGAATTTTATTTTGTCAAATAATTTTCTAAAAATTTTCAAAAATTAATTATATTTATTTTCTCCAAGAAATAAATAAAATCACTTTTTGAAGAAAACATATATTTAAAGAATAAAATGACTTTACTAATAATTATGTGTTTATTTCATAAGCATAAATAAATTTGTATTAAACCTGAAATTATTATATATTTAATAATATAATTAATCATATTCATACCCTCTAATTTAATGGATATTTTACAATGGTTATGTTAGAATAATAATATTATGGAGTTCATTTATTTTCAGTGTTTTATGAAACATAAACTATCAAAGAGATTAAATTTATTTAAAAAGAGACATATTA
This sequence comes from Viscum album, assembly GCA_963277665.1. Lineage (NCBI taxonomy): Eukaryota > Viridiplantae > Streptophyta > Magnoliopsida > Santalales > Viscaceae > Viscum > Viscum album. The sequence goes on from OY728166.1 coordinate 990,894,984, forward strand.
TAAAATCCCAGGGTGTTACAACCTAGGGTGATCAATTTTAACATCTTTAAAACTTAAAATATTATAGTCTAATCTTGATCTTGATGTTATTAGGATCTACCTTTAAAGATCTTTAATGTGCCAATTTTCCAACACACCCATGTAAGATGAATGGTAAAGTAAATAATATAGAATACAAAGATTTACTTGGACCACCTTCAATGTTGAAGATAATACACCAAACTAGGACATTTCATAACTTTCATGTATGAATATACTAGATAACTTCTAGTGGTGCGTTTTAGAGGGTAAAATCCTCATCTATAGTTCATTGCCTTTATAGGTTTAGCCCAGATCACTTCTTAGTATGGGATAAAATTATTTACAAGTGTGTAGGTTCATGAAGAAGTCCTATCATCAGGCCCTTATCAATATAATTTATAATCCCAGTATAATACAACACAATGGTTGATTTTGGGTTGTCTCTCAAGGTGTTCCATTTTTTTCTTCATGTGGGTGTCACTTATTTTTATTTTTGGGTTTTTAAATAAAAAAAATAAAACATGAAAATTTATTTTTGAAAAAATGAATAGAAAATAAATGAAGTAAGATGCACAAGTTATCATGAAATGTGATGATTCCCTAAGTATGGATACATGCACTACTATATTTTTTAAAATATTCAGTGTTAACCTTTATCAACTATAAAAAAATGCTGATAAAAGGCATACTTCTATCAGTGATAACTAAAAGAACTGATAAATTTACCCTTTATTAGTGCTAAAAAATACTAATAAATGGCAACCATTGTTATCTCATAATTTAGCACTGATAAAGGATACCTTTTATTAGTGTCGATAAAGAGTGCCCTTTATTAGATATTTTTTAGCACTGATAAAGAGCACCATATTTTATATATATATATATATTTATATAATATTCAATATGATTTATATATCAATAAATAAATAAATATATTTATATAAATATAATATATATATATTTAATTATTTACACAATGTTTATAATATATTTCAATTCAAATTATATAATTTTCCTATATATATATATATTCATATTTAAATTTATATTTTTATATTCATATTATATAATTTATAATTAATATACATATAAAAGTATTTTATATTTATGTGTGTGTGTTTATATATATATATATTGACACACTACACACACACATTTATATTTATGTGTGTGTTTATATATATACATATATATTTATATTTATGCATTTATTTAAATAATGAGGTGTTACTGCATCTATATGTGTGTGTGTGCGTGAATGTGTTTATGTGTTTGTAATTATGTGTGAATGTATGTATGTTTGTGCATATGTATGTGTGTGTATGTGTATGTGTATGTGTATGTGTTTGTGTATGTCTATGTGTATGTGTATGTGTATGTGTATGTGTATGTGTATGTGTATGTGTATGTGTATGTGTATGTGTATGTGTATGTGTATGTGTATGTGTATGTGTATGTGTATGTGTATGTGTATGTGTATGTGTAGGTGTATGTGTATGTGTATGTGTATGTGTATGTGCATGTGCATGTGTATGTGTATGTGTAGGTGTATGTGTATGTGTATGTGTATGTGTATGTGTATGTGTATGTGTATGTGTATGTGTATGTGTATGTGTATGTGTATGTGTATGTGTATGTGTATGTGTATGTGTATGTGTATGTGTATGTGTATGTGTATGTGTATGTGTATGTGTATGTGTATGTGTATGTGTATGTGTATGTGTATATGTATGTGCACATGTATATGTATTCATGTGTGTGTGTGTGCATTCATGTGTATGTGTATGTGTATGTGTATATGTATATGTATGTGCACGTGTATATGTATTCATGTGTGTGTGTGTGAATTCATGTGTACATGTATGTATACGTGTGTAGCAAACTGGATACACATGGGTATTGTCACATATTAACCCGATACACTTTGAACAGTAATAAGATCGAAGGTGACTGGACCTCAGGCATGCCTCCCCATATGCCAGTGGATGTCGACTAGGAGTGAGGGTCTGAGGCGTAACTGTGGGGATATTATACCCCCATATCTGAGTAGAGAGAACAATAAAAATAAACAACAACATCAAATAATAATAAATAGGGAACACAATAAAAAATAATGGAACATGCTATAATAAAATGGAATGAAACATACAAGCATACAACAATGAATCACCCACTAGGTTGATAACATATACAAGTTAAACAAAATAAATAAAACACATTGGAGGTTTCATCACCATACCCCTCACCTTACCTTATCCCAATAAGTTGACTTTGTCCAAGATATATAACTAAACAATAAAATCTTGATCCTCAGCCCAACCTTTACCTGCAACCAATGAGAGGTCTACTTGGGTACTATAGTTCCATGGATGTCTGAGTAGAGTGTGAGTACAACTTAATAGGTAACCACCAATGTGGTCCCAAACATAACCAGTAAATGAAATGTATGAACATGTGATATGCTTATATAAATAAATAAATTCTGAATCTAAATAAATAAATCAATTCCAGACCTTGGGTTTCATGATGACACTTATAGCCAGTCATACCTGCTTCGGCTAGTGTTAGAGTGTCTCTGAGCATGTCACATAATCATTCCAACCAATGTAATCACACATGGGTCTAATTCACTATAGTATACATGAGATAAAAAACCAAGGTCTAACTCACCCCAATATATAGGAGATAAATACCCAAAGGCAATGAGATAAAGACCTAGGGTATGAATCCCTTGGTATACAGGCTCAATGAATGACTCCCAATCAAGGAATTATATAGTATCCAAATCTTTGTGTGTGTTTGTGTGTGTGTGGGGGGGGAGGGGGTTTGGATCCCCTAACCATGAATCCAATCCATTACATGCACCCAGATTTAGGCATCAAGCTTTCATTACCTGAGAATACATATCTGCCCCGATGCCTGACCCCACATTCGAATAACATAAAAATACCCTAGGACCTATCCTCCCTAGTATCATAACTATATTACCAACACATGCACTCAAGGGAATCCTACATCCTTGGATCATGTAAAATAAATAAATAAGCACCTAAGGGCATCCACCATCCCCGAGGATTCATATCCATGAATCACATTATCATTTTCCTTTTCAATCATTTATGGGGTTTCCATATCAATTAAATTATGACCACTTTACCAGTTATTATCTTTTAATTTATCATTTTCCCTTTTACCAAAACCAAGGTTCAAGCCTAAAAAATGACATCCCAACCCCCTTTCACTATCCCTCTCTAGGGTCTATATCAACTGGGCACCTACCGAGGTCCCCTAAATTATAACACACACATGGGACACCCCAATAGGTTTCCTCTAGTTCATTTCAAATAAAAGGGCCAAGACAATCACCTAAGGGTAAAAAATCCCTTAATTAATTCCCAATCACATCCCAACCTTCATAGAATTTACAGTCTATAAGGTTCACCCTTGGGTTTCAAGGTGACACCCAAGGGTAACCATATCTAGTTTTTCACTACTCCCTACCTAGGGGAAGTCACCAAGGCACTAATATATAGGAACATTAATTCTCACTCATTTATTTCATTAAATTACATCTCATTTAATTCACACCCCTCTAGAGTATTTATATTACACAATGAACATAATCCTAATCAAGGCCCTATCTTTCAGTGGTCGAGGCATCAAGCTAGTGCACAAGGTCCATCATGGCCTAGGAACATTATTCAATTTATATCCAAGCATTATATTTTAAATTAAACAATTCATTTAATTTTTAAAGGTTAACCACTTAAAGAGGTGAGACCAAACATATCACATAAAACTTAAAAAAAATCACGATTCATAGGAAATGTATGAGGGAACACCTACCTCATATGAAACTTTACCCCTTTAAAATTTTATAGACCGACTATTTTCCTAGGTCCATCCATGATCAATCGAACATCGTCCTTCAAGGTGAGGCCCTAAATCAAGTCCAATAATCCCATAATCAATCATAAAAATTTATAATTAATTATTCAATCCATTTATAATCATGATAATCAATTAATAAATTTAAATTAAAATAGGAAAAAATACTTAAAAACTCATCCAGAGACCTTCACTCTCCCAAAATATGACCAACAACACTTATAGGGTTCAAGAAAAACATTATAAAACACTCAGTTAGATGAATATTTAATTCAATCTAAAGGAAAACCCTTAAAAAATCCATCAAGCAATGTACCTCCACCAAAATGATGAGCGATGGTGTGTAGACACTGTTACAAGATATCCTCTATGAAAGATGATGGAAATCCTATTCATAAACAGATGATTATACTAGGCTCTAATGAAATCATTAATAAAAACCTAATGTGATTAAATAAAAAATCAAGAATGAATGAACAAGAGGATAGAAAGAGATCAATGAAGATGAAATCATACCTCAAAAATCAAAAAATGCTAAAAACACACCTTGAGTCAAGGGGGAACCAAGGAGGAGAGGGAGGGGGGACCTCCCCCAGGCCACCCAACCCATTAAATTTTAAAGTGTATTGATTGTAAAAATAAGGCCTTACCCCCACTTAACAAAACAAAAAAACACTCACCAACGGGCCGGTGGGGCTCACCAGCAAGCCGGTGGCATGCCGTTGATAAAATTAAGCAACCCTATAACCCCAGTCATAATTCGACACTCCCCCAAGCATACTAGAGCTCTATTCCAAATCCTATTTCTCAAGATGAACCTTATTTGGAATTAAAATTTAAAAATCCACCTTTAAATTCATAACCCTTCTAAATACAAGGTATTACAACCTCCCCACCATAACAATTTTCATCCCTAAGAGTTCTTCTTAACCTTTGAGACATCGATTCCAAACTACATAAGTTATCAATTCATGATCAAATTATCATGTCCTAATCTGAAACACTGAACAAGCATATATAGTGAGATTCTAATATAAGGTGCACACTTCTTCAAAGTTCAAACCATTTCTCATTCCCACCACTAATTCACGAAGATTGTGCTTCAACCACACCAATCTATCCTCATACACAATTGAATCATAATCCAATTAATCATTAACTATGTGGTTCTCCCCACCAAACAAATCTACTCATAACAATCAATTTTAATACATGTGGCTCTCCACCATTAAAATCACCTACTAAAAATAAAATTATAGTGGTCCATCAACTTGTTTAGTGTGATTCACAACTCACCACATCTAAATAAACATGACAACGACAGTAAAATGTTAGTAACCATCCTAATTATCAATTCTGAACTTAATCAAGTGAGTTCCCATCACCCAAATACATGGACCTGAACATGCCAAAGTTTCCATGAAAATCCTCTATCGAACCCCAAAACACACCTTTTTTTAAAATGATATACCCAATGCAGTTTCTGATACATCTCATCCAGTTGCTCAAAAAACCAATGGTCAGTCATTCTCTGGACAACCTTTCCCCAAAACACCCAACTTCATCCGTCGGTGCACTATCCCTTTACCTGATCATGATACCTTAAATCTCATAGTCATCCCATGATCGTCTATACATACACACCAGAGTCCAAGAACAACTCATGATGTGATTCTATGGTTGAATCCTCAACCAACCTACCCACATTTGTGTTGTACCATGAGCACCGACACACCACCGATCTGATTAACGCTCATATCCCATCATACCAACCCATACAAGGGTTAAACATGGATCAACTATGCCACTTCAGATCAATCCATCTAGGGTCTAATCCATTACAATAGGGACATCTCAACCATTATATTATAACCTTAGGCTACCATAATAGTAAGAATTCTATCAAAACAACATCAGTTCTTGGACCACACATGGCCGCTCACTGATCTAAAATTAAATAGGCACCAAATACAACCAATGAACATTACCTCATTATAATTTATGCATAACAAGTGTATGCTCCCATACCACCTGATCCATAGGATAATTGACACAACATATCCTCAACGTGAACTTTCCATCTCCATATCATTGAATATCAATAGTTTAATGCTCATGTGTAACCATATCATATCCTAACTCACACTCCCATGAATCACCCATCATTAGAACTAGGATAATTCACCAAAACCACTGACTATGCTCCATGTCTTGTGAATATCATCAAAATAGAGTACCCCTGCACTATTTTCTGAGAAATCTAACATCCCTCACATGTTAAGGTAAATAAATCAATAACCCACCATCTCAGCATCATTACAAAACCAAAGTGACTACCCAAGATCTTTCCACCTTCTATCCAACCATATTGGGTCACCATAGACTATCTCATAAAAAACTACATCAAAAGTTAATAGGGCTAGGAATCTAAATGACCAACCCTCAAAATCATCCTTGATATCAAAGGAAATTCAAGTGCCTCACATATCAAAATAATAAGTCATACCATATGCCTATCCTCAAACCCCTCAAGATATCCAATGCTTGGGGAATCCCATGCCCAATCCAATTCACATCTAACGATGATTTTCCCCTCCAATACACTAATAAACTAGGGATAACCCCTTAGGTTTACCTCATATATATCAATGGAACTAGGACCTCCCAAAAAGTCCATAGGTCATATTTCATAATAACTAAATCCCATAACCAACCTCTACTATGGTCTCAATATCACATGGCCACTCACATGCCCGAACACCCACTCCAGGGTCTGTACTCACACACACACACACACACACACACACACACATATATATATATCCGGAACCACATTCCACACCACTCTTGGATTCCTGCATATACAAATACATAACCAACATCACATGCCCACTCATCAACTTACTCAGGGCACTAATTCTCACTGAGTTTCCTTATATGAGACTTCCCCTTGAGAATCAACATCTTATCCAAGATATATATAATGAATTGAACCTCATTGGGAATCCACATATAGTACCACCCCTTCAAGGATCACAATCTCATTAGAAAAAATTTATATATAGATAGTGAAATCTCTCTAGATGATCCGTTTCAAATAATTCATAGTCACATGGTTCAGTTAAGTAGAATGACACCAAGAACCTATATGGGAAAATGTTATATATATTTTTACTGAAACTTTAAAAAATTGAATATATTATCCTTTTTAGAACTATCATCAGGGCACCAAGTACCTATTTAGAACTACTAAGAGCCTTTATACATCCCTTACATAGAGGTACTGTATAGTCGTCATCACTGATCATCTCACCATAGAATCCATATGACCTATCATCAGAAGGAAATATGAAACATGGACCGGATAAGTAGAATTCCATCAACAAGATAAATGGGAAGACACCATATAGGTTTTTTTTAAACATTAAAAAACTGAACCCTATCATTAGTAAAACCACACAAAAGTAGTATACATGTCATGTGAATCTATATGTGTTGAGTATGATGCATGAAGATGCCTCTTTACACTACAGTCTAAGATTTAAATTCTAGAAATATCAATAAACCTCAAAACCAATGTGTATCACTTGATTTGAAATCATATAACTATAACAGTGAATACAAATAATAATAATCTCAATCCCCTGGTAACTTGGACTTCTTGTTGGGAAATGCATTTTTGTCTCACCAATTCGATATCCATCACAATATCCATCACATCCCTATATCACCTGTCCACTATCTTCCCCAAATAGTTATAAAAAAATAAAAATATCTGATAAACTTGTGATATTAGTCACATAAAGGCTCTAATACCACTTTATCACATCTTGACCAGATTCACTATGAATAGTAACTGGTTAGAGGGTGACTAGACCACAGGCTCACCTCCCTATACATGAGGCTACTGACTAGTAGTGGGGGTCCAAGGTGTAACCGTGGGGAGACTATAACCCCATGTTAGAGTAGAAAGATCAACAAAAATAAACAAAAAAATATAATAATAAATAGTGAACACAACAATAAATAAATGGAACATGCTCCAAAAAAATGGAATAAAACATAAAAGTATACAACAACCAATTAACCACTAAGTTGATCACATATACAAGATAAAAAAATGAAATAAAGCACATAATAGGCCTCATCACTATACCTAAAGCCTCACCTCATCCCAAAATTTTATATCCATTCAAGAAATATATCCAAAGGATTAAATCCTAGGATTTGGCCCCACCTATAACTGCAACTAGTGAGAGTTCTTCTTGGGTACCAAAGTTTCATTATAAGGAACCGACCTAAAACAATATATATTGTAGTGAATTTAAACTAGATTTCACTTTCTTTCATTCCTAATTATCATTTAGGTTTAGAGTTTTATAGAATTAGTTAATCACCCTTACATAAATAAATATTACATTACAAAGTGGACACTTCCACTTAGTATCCATTTTACCACTAATGTAAAACTTTTTCAAAGAAACATATTTTATTTTCATGAAATATTTTAAAAAATTTGATCTTGACCTCATATATGTCCCTAATAATCCTTAAAAACTTATGAAAAACAATTTAAAATATGGAATGAGAACAAAAATCTCAGTAAGGGACACAAAAAGAAGAAATATGTTAATCCAATGAAAAACAAAAAAACCCAAAAAACACTTACTTTTATCACATTTTTCTCTGATCACAAGAAATAAATCATTTCCACAACAAAAACACACACAATTTTTGCTCAAATAAAACCTTTAAAATCCATAAAAATATATTAAAAACCATTTTTATGAAACTTATAGCATCATATTCATAACCCATTTTTAACCCATGTTAGAAATAACTAGATCCCAGTTAAATCTATTGGAGAAACGCTTCGTTAACTCTCTCTAATTTTCTATTAATATAAGGAACATTACCCAATGTATTGGAGTACTATCTAGATGCACCCATATTATAATATATATTGATATCACCTATTTTTCATGAGCTATAATGGGGATAAAACCATCATATAAAATGTAAAGGACTCACATGTTTCTATTATATAATTCTTAACTCCCATATCATGAATAATTGTGTTTATTCTTTTGATTTTCATTATAAAATCTTCTAAAAACTCATTTTGAACCCATATGAAAAAAACCTTCGAATATAAAAATGCCCTCTTCTTTTAAAAACAAATTTTAAATGCCAAAATACCTAAAAAAGAGAAATATTATTTTTCTTTAAAGAAAACATAAAAAAATTAAATTAAGTTCAAAATAAAATATCGACTATGGTAGTGAGAAAATTCATTGTCGCCATATATATTAAAATATAACATTCATTTTATCTTTTATAAAGAAAGTAAAAACATTCTATAAAAGGATTAATTTTAAAAACTCTAAAATACATTAAAAATAGATATAAAATGAAATTTATAATTATTTTATGTCTATATAAATTCATACATAAAACAATTTTAAAAATATGGACTTGGAAGAAAAATAGTGGGAAGGGAAACTTTAAAAGATGAATTTTTAAAAGAAAGTACCTTACCTCAAGTCTGAATCATCACATATGTTATTTATATTACTGAATAAAAAACTTATATTAATTATTTAATTTATTAATAACCTTTTTCATTTTTATTATTCCTTTTACCATGTTATAATCAATTAAGTTCATGTTGTACATTTTGATGGTATTCATCTCATATGTCCAAAATGACTTTGGTATGTTGAATATGGTCAAAGAGATCATTATTAAATCATTTAATTAATAATAACAATGAAATAATTATAATTTTTATACATCAATTATACTTTTACCAATCATTAATGATGGTTATGGAAAATTAACTATGTTATAATCATGGAGATGGTGGGTCGTATGTATGTAGGGGTAAAGTTTCTATTTTCAACAATAATTATGAAAGGAAGGTAAGTATTATTTTATATTTAAAAAAATATAATAATATCATGAATACCATATTATTTATTTAAATATACTTATATATATAATCCATTTGTTGAGGTGATGAATAATGAATCACATCACTTCATGGAGGTGGTAGTCCACACGAACACATGAAAGGCGTTATCATTTTTCATTGAATGGAAATGTAAGAAATTAAATGATATATTATATTTTAATAATGATAAATATATCATTAATAACATATATAAACATTAATTTTATCATTAAAACCATATGTGAGAGGCGATAACAGAAAAAATAATTACATCTGTTCGTGTGGCGATAGTTTTCCGTACACACGAACGATGGTTTCGTTTCCCATTTTATGGAAGAGGAGATAGATATAGGTTATTAAATTAACAAAATAAAATATTAATAAATTAATTATACTTGTTTTATTATTTTATTACTGTTCAATAATATTTTAATAAAGTGGAATAAGAAATAAAACAAAAACATGCGGTTAAAAACTACACCTATTCTTTGGAAAATCTCCTTTACTTAACATATTAAGACCTATAAGATTGGTATTTTTCAGTAAATAATTCTTCTATAATGTGTATATGGATTTTAGGAAGGTATTTGGGTAGATATTGTTTGAGAAAAATGGTTATTGAGGTGTGATGAAATGAGAAGAAGAGGTGCTCTTCTATAGGAAAGGGGAGGGGCACTCTTGGAATTTCATAAAATATTAAATTAATATAAATTAATTTTGATTTAAAAATAGATAAAAATTGATATGATTTAAATATAATATGATTATGAGTATAAATTATCTTATCAAATGAAAATTGGATAATTTTGGATCACATTTTTACTCTTATCCTTTTGTTTTAACCCCTATTAACGCTTTTCACACTTACCGTGATAACAATGTTTTTTACTACTTGAGGGTCAATATAGCTATAATAAATAAAAAATGACACTTAAATGAAACATGTTTTATATTTTCAACCATAAAATAATAAATTATCTGAATATATTTTTTTAGTAATTTATTATCATTTAATAAAATATTAATTTCATAAAATATCAATAATATCAATTTTAAAACTATTTATTTACTTTGAATTTTATAACATCAATACAACAAATGAAGTTAGAATAAAGTATTTTAATAAATCCATAAAAATTTATTTTTATCTATAAAATTCACAGGTGACATTAATTATTTCAAATTATACTACTTTGAATATTTTTTATATCATTTATTTTGTTTTTCCATTAATTTAATATTTACCGCGTTACCGTTGTGTAAGAATTTAAGGTAATAATTTGTTCAAATAAAATTTAAAATAAATTATAATGATGAATATAAATAATTCATATTTAAAAATAATATTTATAACCAAACATATCCTCTGGTTATCCCCATGTTAAAAATACTATAGTTATTAAAAACAAGAGTGTGACATTTTTGACTTTTCTTTATATAAAATATTATAAAGGACATAATCTCATCCAAATGTAAAAAAGGACATATATTTTAAATTTAGTTTATTATATATGATATATATTTATCCAATAAAATTTTAGCAAGTTTTAGGGTCATGTTTTAGTTCTTATCATTTTATTTTTAACTTTAATTACCCAATTTACCATTTACTATGGTAACAAAAATTACTAAGGTTACTATTCATACTGAAAAAAATAAAAGGGGATTATTTACCAAATTTAGACATAATTATTCAAAATATGTATTCCATTTTTGAAAATTTAAAACATATAAGTGGAATAATTTAATTTAAAATTAAACTAACAAAACGAGATGAATTTTTTTTTTCTTCAGAAAAATGTATTTTTTAAGTATAAAATTTTTTATGCTAAATTAAAGTTTAAAAACCATTAAAAATAATATAAATGGATTTTTTAATCAGAATAAACAAATTAAATTTTAAAACAAAAAAATATATAATTTGAGTTTGTAAATACTTGGAAAGAAAATACAATTTTCAATAAAAATCTATATTTTTCACTATTTATTGAAAAATCAATATTTTCAGAAAATTATAAAAAAATCATCCTAATATAATTTAAAATTGTTGAATAGAAAAAATAAATTCATTTTTTCAAGTTAAAATTAAATTATTTGGAAATAAATATTTTAAATAAAACTATATAATGCCTCAAAATCCAATTTTGTTAAAAATAATGTTTTTTTTACTTTTGAATAAAAAATTACCTATTATTTTTATAATGAATATAACTATATAATATCTAACTAATGAATAATTTATTATAACATTACCTAATAAAACATCAAGTATTTTTATTATAGAAAATATATCCCCACAAATCAGGATTATAAACGCGCAAAAAAATCATGGGGTCCTATAGATGAAGTCCTAGGTCATCATTAATTACAAAAACAAAACCATGTTGAGGAAATGGGCCCCTATAAGAGAAAATAGAAATATATTCATAGGGATAATCCCAAGAGGCTAGAAAATCAGTCGCTTTGTTCATATCCCACCAAGTGTAAGTGATTCTCTTCCCTTCATTAATTAATTTACTCTTACCTATGAACCTGATAAATGATTGACCATGGAGTGGAGATATGACCATAAAATGAGTTAAAAATAATAAATGAGCCAGTCTCAAGAGCAGCAAGCCTGATATTATTCTCTTCGCATAGCTAAAATTACCCGATTTATTACATTCTTTCTCCTTTTGGAAATTTGATCATCATAATTTTATTCACTTATTAAATAAGTGAGGATATATTTCCCTCATATCATTTTTAGATTATCATGTTTCTTCTTCAACCATATGGTTTTTACAAAAAAACCTTAACTTGGTGAATCATCTTATTTTATAAAACTTTATCTCTATAGTCAATAATTTGAATGGGATATTTCTCATAAGAAATTTTGTCTTCCAACTGAACTAATTTAGGTCTCAAAACATAAGATGAATCGAACACATATTTTCATAACATCGAATCATGACAAACACTATGTAACTGGGATAAACTTATAGGCAAGAACACTCAGTAGGAAAATAATCCAACTTTTTCTAGGATTTCATACAGTACAAATAACCACGGACTTAACTTACCCCTTTTACTCAAATTCATAACACTTTTCCATGGAGATACCTTAAAAAAATATGATCACCTACCTTAAAATAAAGACCCTTTATCTAGTTATCTTTATAACTTTTTTTGCTTACTCCAAGCCATCCCCATGTACTGCTCATTTTCACTTTATCAGCTATTTCCTCCACTAACTCTGGTTCCATAAACTTATTTTCTCTTACTTCATCCTAAAAATATGTAGTTTGACATTGATTTCCATATAATTACTCAAAAGACACCATTTGTATACTAGAATGTAAAATTTTATTATAAGAAAACTTAACTAATGAAATATAATGATCCCAAATTTCATAGTAATTAATTGAACTAGTACAAAGATTGTCTTCCATGGTCTAAATCATTCACTTGGATTTTCCATCATATTAAGGATGAAAAGATATACTAAAATTTAATTCATCACCCAACTATCAGATACAATGGAGAGAGTAAATCTATATAAAAAGACTATATCCTTGAGGTACATTTGATAAATATGATCTAAACAAATTATATCTCTAATGAGAAAGAAATATGTAGTTTTAGTTAATTAATAAAAAATAACCCAAATTTCATTATTACCTTGAGGTGTATTTTGTAATCCCAACACAAAATCCATAGATATATTTTCCCATTTCCACTATAGCACCGGTAAAGGCCGAATCATCCCCTTTAGTAATTATTGATTTACTTTAAGCCATTGACAATTAAAATATTTCATGGTAAATTCAAGAATATATCTTTTCATTCCATCCCACTAGTAATACCCTTAAAGGTCTCTATGCCTCTTAGTGTTGCCAAGATGAATAGAAAAAAAAGAACTATGAGCTTCACTCAATAATTCTCTCTTCAATTGGGAATCAAAAGGCACATATAATCTCTTTCAAAATCCCAAATCACCTTCTTTTTCAATGTTAAATTCAGGAAACTTACCCTTCTTAATCAATTATAAATTTTCCTATAACTTAGAGTATTCCTTCTAAGATTCATTAATTATTTCTAACAGAGATGATTTTATTAACACCTGAAACAAAACAAAGGAATTTACTGCATCTGCAACTTTTAGGCCAAAACTCATCATATCATTAATTAAAGGGTCATGTTCTAAATGTAACATGGTTAATTTTGTATTATTTTTAAACTGAAATCATCAACTAATTTGTTTTATTTTCTAGGATGATAATGAATCACACAATCATAATCCATGATAAGTTCTAACCATATTATCTATCTCATGTTCAACTCTTTTAGAGTGAATATATAATTCAAAATTTTATAATTAATATATATTTCATGCTTGACTCTATATAAATGATGCCTCCAAATTTTGAAGAAAAAACCACTGTAGATAATTCCATATCAAGTATAAGATAATTTAACTCATGTGGTTTCATTTTCCAGGAATCATAAGTAATTACCTGATTATTCTACATTAGAACGCAACCAAGTCCCTTCAATGAAGCATTAATATAGATGTCAAAAATCACCATTTATAGAGGGAAGTTCAAAAACTTTAGAATTATCCAATATTATTTTAATTTAATGAAAACAATCCTCACACTATTTAATTTATATTAATTTAACTCTATTTTGAGTCAACTTAGTTAATGGTCTCGACAATTGATCATTTTTTTCAAAAAAAACACTAGTATTAACATGCTAATCCAAGAAAAATACAAATATTTATGAAATTTGTAGGTATTTGACATTATTAAAAAATATTTTTTAGTAGGGTCAATAGTTATGTCATCTTTAGAATCAATATGACCAAGGAAAGAATTTTATTGTAACCAAAATCCACACTTACTAAATTTTCCATATATCTTATTTTATTTTATGGTATGAAAAACAATCCTTAGGTGTCTTTCATGATCTTTATGAATTTTAGAATATAAAAATATGTCATTAATAAACACAACCATAAACTTATCCAAGAACTCATGGAAAAATATATTCATAAGATCCATAAATACATTTGTTGTGTTAGAAAACCCAAATGGAATAATTGAAAACTCATATTTTCTACATATATTCTAAAACACTATTTTCAAAATATCTTCCCCATTCACTTTTATTTGATGGTACCCTGAAATGAGATTAATATTTGAAAAGTATTGCGCTCCTTGGAGATAATCAAACAAATCCTAAATATGAGTAAAATGATACTTATTATTAATATTTATGTTATTCATGGATCTATAATCAATCAAAGGTTTCATTGAACCATATTTCTTTTTAACAAATAAGATAGGATTTACCCAAGTTGATGTTCTATGATGAATGAAACCTTTATCTAGAAACTCTTATAATTGTTTTTTTAATTCCAAAATTTATACTTGATCCATTTGATAAGGGGGTTTTGAAATTTTATTAGCACTAGACACTAAGTCAATAGTGAATTCAACTTCCTAATTAGGTATAAACTAGGAAATTCATCAAGAAAAACATCCATATATTCATTTACTATTGGAAAATCACTAATTTTAAAAGTTTCTTTCTTTTCAAATCATTAGGAAAGTAAATTTCACTATTAACTATAATCAATTTCTTAGATTTTTGGTAGGCTATCAAAGGAATGAAATAATTGAACAAAACTTTATTGGATTTACAATTTACCTTATCATGATTAGCAAAAATTCAATCCATACCAAAAAATAATATCAAATTATACCATGGGAAGTTCAAAAATATTTGTAGGAAAGACCATACCACTAATAATAATATGAATATTCCTATAAATATTGGTTGATTTAATATTTCCATTGGGTTTTTCACCAAAATCTCTATCTTACTTCCATGAGATGATATTTCTAATTTACTTGCAAAATTTTCAGAAATAAAGGAATATAAAGATCCAAATTCAAAAAATTCATTGGTATAATTTTAATAAACAAGTATCATATTTTTCATCACTTCATTTGATGTCCCAATATCAACTTTTGTAATAGAAAATGATTTTCCACACATTTTTATTTTCAATCTTGATGATTTCCATCTTGTGAAACTAACTTTGAACACATGTTAGCATAGTGACCCAACTAATTGAAACTAAATCATCTCAATATTGTATGTCCATTAATAACCACATTATTTGATTTTTTAGGACTCTTTTATTTATAGTTACAAGCCCCGTGACCAAAATGAACGCACCGATAAAAATATATATTTATATTATAAAAAATTATTTAAATTTCATTTACTACAGTAAGAACATATTGGGGGCATACCTCTAAAATTATTAGTGTTACACTTCCCCATTTTATACCACATTTACCTTTTCTTACTCTTTTCATCTCAAGGAAAATAAGTGTCAAAAAAATCCATCTTAGATTTATAAAAATAATGAAAAAAATTCTCATAAATTTTAAATTTTCTTATGGCCAAAGATCTATGTAAACTGGGTTTTAATCTAGAGTAGAATCTATTAATTTTACTATCAAGGTCCCAATAAAATCTAGTACATACCCGGGTAATCTTGTAAAATTTTCTTTAAATGTGGATACCAAATCTCTCAATTCTAAGAATTTTTTCTCCATATAGATTCAAACAACCTTGGGGAAGCATTTCTAAAGAAAAATATTCTAAAATGTGTCCCATTCCATGGAATCAACCACATCTCACTCTTTGGTGTTTTTAACCAAATATCACTATCGATTAGCTTCACATTCAAAATGATAAATGGAATGGGTTACCTTTTGAAATTTTAAAGAATATATAACTTCAAATATATTTTCCAGGGTATTGATCCATCCTTTAGATACCAATAGGTTAAAATATCCACTGAAAGATAGAGGATGTTTCCTTATAAAATGCTCAACTATTATCATGTTCCTCTATGGTAGATCTGACAGATCTCTAGCATGGATACCACTACCATGTATATCTTACATCAACTGAGCCATCATTGTAAAAAAATTATCAGGTCCAATTACAACCATTTTGGATTACTGATTAGGAAGGATATTTTCCTCTTGTTACCTTACTATTACAACTTACTTGTTTCTTCAATGGAAACCCATTCTGGATAAACATATTTTAAAAAAAGAAACATTTTAATCTTCAAATGATATATCATTTTAACTTAACCATAATGTATAATATTTCAAGGGTATGATATTATCATTATCCTAACCTATAAATTTTTATAAACTTTTTCTCTAATACCAACTATAAGGACCTAACCTTAAACATTACATATTATAGTGACTTTAAACTAGAATTTAATTTCTGGAATTCCCAAAGTTCTTTTAAGTTTATAGCTTTAGAGAATTTGGTCATCACACTTACACAAATAAATATTAAATTACTAAGTGGAAAATTCCACTTAGTATGTAACGCTCTGACCCCAACTGCCCAGAGTCGGTGCATTACTTCGTAACATTGGCATGATCACAAAAGATCAAGTCTCGAAAGACCGATTAGTTTAGTAGCCTTGGAAACACTAGATAAATTCATAAATGTTACATTACATCATAAAGTGAAAAACTACAATAACAAAGTCTCCATAGTCCACACTCATATCCTCTTCTGACTATCCCTGCAGGTCATTCATAAAATACTTCTTCACATCCTGGAAAATATTAAAACATTGAAAGGGGTGAGCTCAGATGCTCAGTAAGGATAAAAATATTGCAGAAGATTTCATAAATATACATTAACATTTAAGGCATTGTATAACTAAAACAAAATCCTTTTTAAACTTGAACTTCAGCATAATATGGCAAAAATAAAATTAAATATTGCCATTTACTTACTCACATGGATATTCTATTAGTCGAATAATCACATGCAATATCAATAACCACTTTCATAATGATGGAATGCATAATGCCAGACTATCATAACCACATATCCAAGGCCTCGTGCCAAGACCACAAATAAGATTTTGTCAAGGCCTCGTGCCAAGACACTAGATTGTCTCATGAGACCTACCAATGCATCGAGGTGCTGTAGCGGGCTCCACCCTTCACTTATTAAGTCCAATGCATTCCTCATATGAATAGGTTTAAACATATCATAAACCATATAAAACATGCATAAAGGAAACATAACATTTCCACATTTCAATCACAAGATATCAATACAACACATTGATATAATAAAAACACTTTCAAAACCATTTTCAATACCAAAATAAAAGAAAGTTAAAACTTTGTATTTATTTTTCATTAAAAAAAAGTTATGGCTTGTAGAGGAAGCCGAAACACAAATAATGGTCACGGTGGAAGAGAAGTCATTGTCGCCGCATACGTAAGACAAAAAAATTCCTTTTGTCGTTTAGTAAAGCGCTTTGTAAATAAAATTACTTTTTGAATAAAAGTCAAAGTCAAAGGGGTTTATACACCGTATAAAAGAAATTTGTGTATAAAACAAAATATGCCTCAATGAATGGAGATTGAGACGAAGTCCCTTAAAAACATCATTTTTAAATAAAATATATCTATTATGTGTATTCACTATATGTACACATAAATAAAGTATAAATACAAGATAGTACATAATAATATCATGACATAATTTGAAAGTAGGAGATTAACCCAAAGAATGGAAATTGGTTTAAGAAGTTCCCTTACCTTGCGTCCTATCTTGACTCGAACATTCTTTAACCTCCTGAATAATAAAATAGAGTTAATTTATAATTGATTAAGAAAATTTTTTCAAGTTCATTATCCCTTTTATATCACTTATTACCATGTTATGAAGATTACTTAATTATTTAAGTTAATAACGGTCATTTTGTCGATCTTAGGTACTTGAGTCAAAAATAGACTTCTTATAATTACAAGTTGTTCATGTGGTGAAATATCCATTATATCCATAATTATATTCATGATATAGATATCATATATGTCATATATATCCAGTATATACAATCATTCATAATATTACATAACATTTAGATGTAAGAAATTAAATGCACCGTTCATGGAGACGGTAAGCCGTACGTACGCATGAACGCTACTTTCATATCTATTTCATATTTAATGGAATTAAATAATAATGATATAAAGGTATATTATAATTATAGTATAATATCATATATAATATCATTTACTCCATCCTTTATACATCCCACATATGGCATTAACGATTCAAATCACTTTGAGGGGGCGGTAGTCCGCACTTCCTAAAATGAAAATATCGCGTTTACCCATAATGGAAACAAGAAAGGTATGCCATAAATACAAAATACAGAACATTAAGTAAAACATAAACATATTATATATCATATATAAATATAGTGACATCTTAATGGCCACCTTTGAAGGTGTTATATGAGTTTTGAACAATCATCGTTTCGTGAGGCAGAAATTCGCCATCCACAGAAACAGTATGTTCTTTAACCATTAGATGTAGGTGTGTGTAAGTGTAGCTCGAATAATTATTATAACAAAATCCTAGTATATTTATGATACTGGTGTTGTTACAAAATAAATGAATAAAAAGAGTTTAGGGGGTTGGAGAAGCAAATTAAAACAAAATAACATAAGAGAACACATTACCTTAAAATCGGGTAACTCTTTTGATTTGAGCCAAAGGATTCATTGGGAAGAATTATGCCCAAAGGGAGGCTTATAGGAGTAAGGGAGGGAAGTTGGGAGAGTATTTGGGCAGAGGTTGGCTGAGACAAAAGGCTTTGAAAGTGTGAGTAAGGTGGTAGTGGTGGGGGCCTTTTATAAGGGGAGAGGAGGGGCACTCTTGGAAAGTAATGAAATGTTACTTTATTATATAATGAGTTTCGAATTTTAAAGGTCCCACACTTATATAATTCGAGGATAAGTTGATAATGGTTCTAAATATACTCATCCAATAGTTTTTTGACACGTGTAAGCCTTGGATTTTACATTATCTTTTCATTTTATTTAAATTGTTAATTAATGAGGTAATCGCTGCATCATCATGGTGTCATAAATAATTTAATTTATTTAATGTCTAAAAATTATAAAAAAAATATTATTATGTAGGAAATATTTTTATTATTCTAATGAATATTTATAGTCAAAAATATCACTTGAATAACCCCATTTAAAAATTGTTTTAGTAAAACTACTGATGTTTGTGACATTTTTATTTTAACTTTAAATAAAAGTTATTTATGTCATTTTCCTACCAAAGTGGCTCCATGGGGTCCCCAAGTTGACCCATGGATTTTCTTGGTAATAAATGACACATCCAATAGGGTTAGGACAAGTGTAAAGGTATTTTCATATTTTTATAATATCATTTTTACCTCAAATATCACTAATTACCTTTAATCACGATTAATTAAACTTAAAAGTTACTATTCACCAAAAAATTATTTTAATCCAATTGAACCACATTTTACTTCCTAATGAAAACCATGTATGTTGGATTTTTGAAAATCTAATCACAAAAGTGGTAATATTTCATTTAAACGAAAAATCAGTTTTTTAACTACCACTTAGTGGTTTCACTATTCATCAAAAATTGAAGTTTTTCAGAACAATGCCAAAATTTCACCCTAAGCTATAATTGATATTCCAAATTCAAAAATGATGTCTATTTTACAAAATTACAAACATATAAGTTTAATTAATTAATTTTATAATAAATTCCCGCTGTCACAACAACTAGCGTGTTTTTAAGAAACAATATATATCAAAAGATTGACAATTGTTTATGTCCAATTTCAAAGTGAAATTAATTCTAATGACCACCATTGGATAAAATGGTAAAAATATATTCTAATTATACTTTAAAACCACTAAATAGTATAATTTATCACTATAAATTATTTTTATTAAAAAAAGTTGTTTTTAAGTATTTTTCACTATTCATAAAAATTGGAAGTTCTCAGAAAATTAAAAAAAATTCAACTTTGGATAATTTCGATATTAAGAATACAAAAATGAAGTCCATTTTGAAATATAAAATTTCTATAATTTTAAAAAGTGGGTATTACTATTCATAATGGCTACTTTGATTAGTTGTGGTGTGTTAGAACCCAAAGTTGCGTACAATGCAAGCTATTGCATTATTGAATGAGAAGCGTATCGTGGAAGCTCGGGGTGTTACATTCTCCCCTCCTTCAATAAATTGCGTCCTCGCAATTTGAAAATTTTCTTTGAAAATAAAAGGTTGAAAATAGAAAATACCTTTGTGGAAAACCCACATCGTAAATAAGGTTAATAAAAATATAACATTTAAAGAAAGAAAGAGAAGTACAAAGGTCACCCGAGATAGCCCATACTAGGATTATATTAAAATATGGATATGGAAGAAAAACAAACCATCAAGGTCTGATGGAGAGTTTTAGAACACTGGATTATGAGAAAGTTAACCATAAGAAATTCACAAACTTGTGATTGGTTAAACAGTCATTGAATCCCCAGTTGGAAAAGTTAACTGGAAACGTTTTTGTTTTAAGTTACCTTTTATAAAGTTGAGGAATTTATTTAGGAGATTTACTAAGAACGTAAGGGAATATACATACTTGTCATGTCGACTTTCATTCTTTAATAAATTTTTACCACAAACCCATCTTTCACTCTAAAAGGTAATAGAACTCAAAAATATTCTATTTATCCTAATTGTACAAGGTTTCAAATATTAACACATACTATTTAGATTAGTAAAACTATTTTGTAATAACTAGGGACTTCCTGTAGGCTAGTGGTAGGTAATAAAGGCCTATCGCACTATGGTTGTGTGTTCGATTCTTGCAGCTTTGTCCGACGCGACGGGTTATGCCCCACCCTGCAGGTTTTCCTTTTCCTAAAACTATAGTATTATAATATTCCAAAAATAATCTTCATAAATGTTTTAACCTTAAATAATACTATCCAAAGTTCAAATTAATCCTTTCCAACCTTTATAGTTATCCAAAATACCTCTGTCCAGACTTTCTCTAAAAGGTCTCTAAATTCCAAAATCAATTGTATCATCAGATTCCTCAAACAAGATAAAGTTTCTCTTATTGTCACATAAAAAAATATGATTACCTTCATCATATTAAAACCTTAATGAAATCAATAAGTACTGCAGTACAATCCTTATATATATATATCACATTATTCTGATAACCAGAATATAATCCATGAGTCCAAAAGACCAATACATTAATTATTCTGCTTCAACTTTAGTAACAACATAAGATTGTCCTTGATCCCTTGGCCTTTTTTGAGGTAAGTTTCCCTGATGATTAGGAAATTCATTTGCATAATGACCCATTTCACTACAATTGTAGCATTCAACATTGATAGACTCTTTCTTTCCCTTAAAATCATGAGCCCAGTGACCTTTTTCTCCAAATTTGTAACAAACTCCCATTCCTTTTAGGCAAGTACCAGGGTGATTCTTCCCACAATTATCACATAATGGAAAATACTTCTTTCCCTTTTTCCCTTTATCTGTCTCTTGTTCCACCGTTCTCTTCTTCTCTTGCTTTACTTTGTTGTCATAAGACTTAGAGAATTCCTTTTCTGTCTTGATAGCACACGAGACTATATCCTCGTATGTTGAGAAAGATTGTGATACTAAAGCTCGACGGAGAAATGGTTTTAACCCATCAAAGAAACGATCAATCTTACTTCTTGGGTTACGTATATAATCTGCTGCATGCCTCGCTAACCTTGTAAAGTTAGCCTCATACTTTGCGACATTCTCATCCTCCTTTTGTCTCAAACTCAGAAATTGCCTTTCTATATCTTCTTGATGGTCATGTGGAAAGTATTTTTCTAAGAAAAGATCTTTGAACTCTCTCCACTCCATACTTGATAATTCTTCATCTTCCTTTGTATTTTGAATCAATGACCACCATTGATCAGAATCTCCAGTGAGGCGGTAAATTGCCATGATAACCTTCTCCCTTTCACTACTCCCCAAGGCATAGAATATTTTCTCTAAGGAGTTTATCTATTGCTCAGCTACTAATGGATTTGTAACCCCATTAAATGATGGCGATTGTTGCCTCATAAAGCAGTCTAACATTGATCCTCCACGTTGCGGATCAGGATGCTCCATACGAGTAAGGTTATTATTCATAACATGAGTGAGTTGTCCCAGTATGTTAATAAGTTGATCAGCACCAGTTGTATCTCCAGCTCCACAATAATTATCTTGAGTAGGAGGGCAATCCCTACACGGAGTGCGTGCATTGATACAGTTTCCATTCCTTCCACTAGGTGCCATTTCTAAACAATGGCATAAACTAGATTAGTTTATGAATCAAAATACATTATTCCATACTTGTAAAACACTTAACACTAATTGAACTATTTAAGGATAAAATCCATAATCATAAAAAAAGTTTTCTTTGAGGAAGTATATACTCATAACCCTTCATAGTGGTTTGTAAAGAAAATGAGAATTATCCTAAGCATATCCACTGGGAGTGTCGTAACCAAGAGTGCAGTAAGGCCCGTTGTCGTGCACTAGTTCCCATTCGAGTCTAGTTCAAAGCGGTGTTTTCGAGTTTTACCCCTAAGTACATCTGTGCTAGAGCCACCTCTACCTGCTCGTATCCAGATAGGGATTTATTGCTTGGAAAACTCACAAAATCTCTATAATAACAAAATTCTAGGAAGTTCTTCTATACTAATCCTCAAAGTCTATCTTTGGGTTATGTGCTCTAATCAGAGTTTATCTAAATCTAGCTTCCAAGGTTAGTACTAAACTGACTCTGATACCAACTGTAACACCTAGACCCCAGCTGCCCAGAGTCGGCGCATTACTTCGTAACATTGGGATGATCACAAAAGATCAAGTCTCGAAAGACCGATTAGTTTAGTAGCCTTGGAAACACTAGATACATTCATAAATGTTACATTACATCATAAAGTGAAAAACTACAATAAAAAAGTCTCCAAAGTCCACACTCATATCCTCTTCTGACTATCCCTGCAGGTCATTCATAAAATACTTCTTCACATCCTGGAAAATATTAAAACATTGAAAGGGGTGAGCTCAGATGCTCAGTAAGGATAAAAATATTGCGAAATCTTTCATAAATATACATTAACATTTAAGGAAATGTATAACTAAAACAAAATCCTTTTTAAACTTGAACTTCAGAATAATATGGCAAAAATAAAATTAAATATTTTCATTTACTTACTCACATGGATATTCTACTAGTCGAATAATCACATGCAATATCAATAACCACTTTCATAATGATGGAATGCATAATACCAGACTATCATAACCACGTAGCCAAGGCCTCGTGCCAAGACCACAAATAATATTTTTTCAAGGCCTCGTGCCAAGACACTAGATTGTCTCATGAGACCCACCGATGCATCGAGGAGCTGTAGCGGGCTCCACCCGTCACTTATTAAGTCCAATGCATTCCTCACATGAATAGGTTTAAACATATCATAAACCATATAAAACATGCATAAAGGAAACATAAAATTTCCACATTTCAATCACAAGATATCAATACAACACATTGATATAATAAAAACACTTTCAATACCAAAATAAAAGAAAGTTAAAACTTTGTATTTATTTTTCATTAAAAAAAAGTTATGGCTTGTAGAGGAAGCCGAAACACAAATAATGGTCACGGTGGTGGAGAAGTCGTTGTCTCCGCATACATAAGACAAAAGCATTCTTTTTGTCATTTAGTAAAATGCTTTGTAAAAAAAATTCCTTTTTGAATAAAAGTCAAAGTTAAAGGGGTTTATACACCGTATAAAAGAAATTTGTGTATAAAACAAAATATGCCTCAATGAATGGAGATTGAGACGAAGTCCCTTAAAAAGATCATTTTTAAATAAAATATATCTATTATGTTTATTCACTATATGTACACATAAAGAAAGTATAAATACAATATAGGACATAATAATATCATGACATAATTTGAAATTAGGAGATTAACCCAAAGAATGGAAATTGGGTTAAGAAGTTCCCTTACCTTGCGTCCTATCTTGACTCGACCGTTCTTTAACCTCCTGAATAATAAACTAGAGTTAATTTATAATTGATTAAGAACATTTTTTAAAGTTAATTATCCCTTTTATATCACTTATTACCATGTTATGAACATTATATAATTATTTAAGTTAATAATAGTCATTTTGTCGATCTTAGGTACTTGAGTCAAAAATAGACTTCTTATAATTAGAAGTTGTTCATGTGGTGAAATATCCATTATATCCAGAATTATATTCATGATATATATATCATATATCTCATATATATCTAGTATATACATTCATTCATAATATTACATAACATTTAGAGGTAGGAAATGAAATGCACCGTTCATGGAGACGGTAAGCCGTACGTACGCATGAACGCTACTTTCATTTCTATTTCATATTTAATGGAATGAAATCATAATGATATAAAGGTATATTATAATTCCAGTATAATATCATATGTAATATCATTTACTCCATCCTTTATACATCCCACATATGGCATTAACGATTCAAATCACTTTGAGGGGGCGGTAGTCCACACTTCTTAAAATGAAAATATTGCGTTTACCCATAATGGAAACAAGAAAGGTATGCCATAAATGAAAAATACATAACCTTAAGTAAAACATAAACATATTATATATCATATATAAATATAGTGACATCTTAATGGCCACCTTTTAAGGTGTTATACGAGTGTTGAACAATCATCGTTTCGTGTGGCAGAAATTCACCATCCACAGAAACAATATGTTCTTTAACCATTAGATGTAAGTGTGTGTAAGTGTATATCGAATAATTCTTATAAAAAAATCCCAGTATATTGAGGATACTGGTGTTGTTACAAAAGAAATGAATAAAAAGAGTTTAGGGGGTTGGAGAAGCAAATTAAAACAAAATAACATAAGAGAACACATTACCTTAAAATCGGGTAACTCTATTGATTTGAGCCAAAGGCTTCCTTGGGAAGAATTCTTCCCAAAGTGAGGCTTCTAGGAGTAAGGGAGGGAAGTTGGGAGAGTATTTGGGAAGAGTTTGGTCGAGCCAAAAGGCTTTGAAATTGTGAGTAGGGTGGTAGTGGTGGGGGCCTTTTATAAGGGGAGAGGAGGGGCACTCTTGGAAAGTAATGAAATGTTACTTTATTATATAATGCGTTTCGAATTTTAAATGTCCCACACTTATATAATTTGAGGCTAAGTTGATAGGGTTTGAAATAGACTCATCCAATAGGTTTTTTACAAGTTTATGCCTTGGAGTTTACATTATCATTTCATTTTATTTAAATCGTTAATTAATGAGGTAATCGCTGCATCATCATGGTGTCTTAAATAATTTAATTTATTTAATGTATAAAAATTATAAAAAAAATATCATTATATAGGAAATATTTTTATATTTCTAATGAATATTTATAGTCAAAAATATGACTTGTATAACCCAATTTAAATATTTTTTAGTAAAACTACTCATGTTTGTGACATTTTTATTTTAACTTTAAATAAAAGTTATTTATGTCATTTTCCTACCAATGTGGCTCCATGGGGTACCTAAGTTGACCCATGGAATGTCTTGGTCGGCCATGACACATAAAATAGGTGTAGGACAAGTTTAAATGTATTTTCATATTTTTATAATATCATTTTTACCTTAAATATCACTAATTACCTTTAATCACGATTAATTAAACTTAAAAGTTACGATTCACCAAAAAATTATTTTAATACCATTGAACCACATTTTAATTCCTAATGACAACAATTTATGTTGTATTTTTTAAAATAAAATCATAGAAGTGGAAATATTTCATTTAAACGAAAAATCAGTTTTTTAACTACCACTTAGTGGTTTCACTATTCATCAAAAATTGAAGTTTTTCAGAACAATGCCAAAATTTCCCCTAAGCTATAATTGATATTCCAAATTCAAAAATGATGTCTATTTTACAAAATTAAAAACATATAAGTTGCATTAATTAATTTTATAATTAATTTCCGATGTCACAACAAATAGCGTGTTTTTAAGAAACAATATATATCAAAAGATTGACAATTGTTTATGTCCAATTTCAAAGTGAAATTAATTATAATGACCACCATTGGATAAAATAGTAAAAATATATTCTAATTATACTTTAAAACCACTCAATAGTATAATTTATCACTATAAATTATTTTGATTAAAAAAAGTTGTTTTTAAGTATTTTATACTATTCATAAAAATTGGAAGTTCTCAGAAAATTACAAAAAATTCAACTTTGGATAATTTCGATATTACGAATACAAAAATGAAGTCCATTTTGAAATATAAAATTTCTATAATTTTAAAAAGTGGGTATTACTATTCATAATAGCTACTTTGATTAGTTGTGGTGTGTTAGAACTCGAAGTTGCGTACAATGCAAGCTATTGCATTATTGAATGAGAAGCGTATCGTGGAAGCTCAGGGTGTTACATATTATCCATTTTTTCTATAATATAAAACTTTTAAAAAGAAAAATGTTTTCTTTTCATGAAATATCTTTAAAAATTTGATATTTACCTCATCCTTTCCCCTACTCATCTTAAAAACCATATGAAAAACATTTTAAAACATGGAATGAGCACAAAAATATTAGTAAGGGGAATAAAAAGAAGAAATACAATACCCATATAATACTTAATTTTATCATGTTATTCTTTGAGAATAAGAAATAAATTATTTCCACATGAGAAAAACACACACTTGTTCCTCAAAGAAATCCTTTAAAATTCATATTAAGAAATTGAAAACCCTTTTTAGGAAACTTATAGCATTATATTCATAACCCATTTCTATCCCATTTTAGAAATAACCAAAGACTAGTTAAATCTATAGGATAAACCCTCAATTAACTCCATACTTATTTCATATTAATACAAACAAAATTACCCAATGTATTGAAGCACTATCTTGGCACACCCATCATATAAGCTATATTGGGATGACCTATTTTTCCAAGATATATAATGGATTTCAACCCACTGTATAAGATATATTGGGCTCACCCATTTCTATTATATAATTTTTAAGTACCATATCATTAATAAAACATTTTATTCTTGTACTTTTCATCACAAAACCTTTGAAAACTCCTTTTAGACCTATATATGAAAAACTCTTTCAAATATCAAAATACCCACTTCTTTTAAAAACCCATTTTCAACACCAAAGTAGCCAGAACAAGGGAAAGAGGGGTTTTATTTAAATAAAACATGAAATAATGCAAAGTTATTTTAAAATAAAATAACTATTATAGTGGTAGGAAAAATTTTTGTCAGCATATACGTTAAAATAAAATATTCCTTTTGTCTTTTATAAATAAATTCAAAACATTCTATAAAATATTCCTTTTAAAAAACATTGAAATAAAGTAAAAATAGATATAAAATGTCATTTATAATTCTTTTATGTCCATATAAATACTCTATAAAATGATTTTAAAAATTTGGACTTGGAAGAAAATTACTTGGAAGGGAAACATTAGAAAAGGATTTTTGTAAAAGAAAGTCCCTTACCTTGAGTCTGAATCATCACATATTCTCTTTATCATCATGAATAATAAAATTATTTTCTTGGTTAATAACATTTTTAAATTTATTATTCCTTTTACCATGTTATAATCAATTATTTAATCAATTAAGTTCATATCGAATGTTTTGATGATATTCAGGTCATATGTCCAAAATGACTTCGGTAGGTTGAATATGGTCAAAGAGATCATTATTAAATCATATATATAATAATAATCATGAAATAATAATAATTTTTATACATAAATTATACTTTTAAAAACAATCCTAAAATATGGTTATGAAAAATGAACTATGTTACAATCATGGAGATGGTAGGTTGTACGTACATATGGGTAACATTTCCATTTTTCAATAATAATTATGGAAGGAAGGTAAATATTATTTTATATTTCTACAATTATAATAATATCATGAATAACATATTATTTCTTTAAATATACTTATATATATAACCTAAGTTATGTGGTGATGAAGAACGAATCACATCGCTTCATGGAGGTGATAGTCCACACGTATGCACAAATGACGTTATCATTTTTTAGTGAATGGAAAGGTAAGAAATTAAACAATATATTATATTTTAATAATGATAATATATTTCATCAATATCATATATAAACATTAATTTCATCATTATAACCATCTGTGAGAGGTGGTTATAGAAAACGAATTACATCAGTTCGTGAGGTGGTAGTCCACCGTACACGTAAACAATGGTTTCATTTCCCATTTGATGGAAAAGGAGATGTATATAGGTTATGAAATTAACATAATAACATATAAATATATTTAGGATACTTATTTTATTATTTTATCATTCTTTAAGAATATTTTAAGGAAGTGTAAGAATAAATTAAACTAAAACATGCGGTTAAAACCTATACCTTAATTTGGGAAATCTTCTTTGCTCAACACCTTAAGACCTCTAAGATTGGTATTATTACCTAAATAATACCTCTAAAAAATGAATATGGATATTATAAATCTATTTGGGAAGATATTTTCTGAACCAAATGGTTATTTAGGTGTGATGAAATGATAGAAGTGGTGCCCTTTTATAAGAGAGGGGAGGGGCACTCTTGGAATTTCCTAAACTATTAAAATAATATAAATTAATTTTGATGAACAAATGGATCCAATTTGATATTATTTGAATATAATAGGAGGATGAGTTTAAATTAACTTATCCAATAAAATTTTTATAAGTTTGGATCACATTTTTACTCGTATATTTTTTTAACCCCCTATTAACCCTTTTTACACTTATTGTGATAACAAGGTTTTTTACTTCTTGACGGTCAATACAGTTACCATAAATAGAGAAAACGACCCATAAATGGAACATGGATGATATTTTAAACCATAAAATAATAAATTTTCTGAATATAATATTTTTTTATCAATTTTTTATCATTTAATAAAATATTATTTTCATAAAATATCAATAATGTCAATTATAAAACTATTCATTTACTTTGAGTTTTATAACATCAATAAAACAAATAAAATTAGAATAAAATATTTTAATACATCCATAAAATGATATTTTTATCTATAAAATTCATGGTTCATATTAATTATTTCAAATTATACTACTTAGAATATTTTTAATATCATTTATTTTATTTTTTCATTAATTGAATAATTACTGCATCGACGTTGTGTATGAATTTGAGGTAATCCTTTATTTAGTAAAAATTAAAAATAAATTATCATGATGAATGTAAATAATTTATATTTCAAAATAATATTTATAACCAAACATATACTCTGGTTATCCCAATGTTAAAAATATTACAGTAATTAAAAACAAAAGAGTGACATTTTTTACTTTTCTTTACATAAAATATTGTAACAGTAATAATCAAATACAAATGAAAAAGGCCATATATTTGAAATTATGATTATTATTGATGATATATACTCATCCAATAAAATTTAGTCACATTTTATAGATTTTTTTAGTCCTTTTAATTTTGTTTTTAACTTTAATATCCCAATTTTCCCTTTACTATGGTAACAAAAATTACTAAGGTTACTATTCTTAGTGACAAAAAATTAAAGGGAAATATTTACCAAATTTGGACCCCCTAATTAAAAATATGGAATAAATTTTTAATATTCAAAATAGATAAATGATAGAATTTATTTTAAAATTAAATCGACAAAATGAGATGAAAAACAGTTTTTCAGAAAATACCCTTTTAAGTATGAAAATATTTTTATACTAAATTAAAGTTTAAAATTAATTTCAAAGATTATAATTGGATTTTTTTAATAAAAATGAACTAATTAAATTTTAAAATAAAAAAAATTGAATTTTAATTTATAAATACTTGGAAAGAAAATATAATTTTCAATAAAAATTTGTTTTTTTACTATTTATTGAAGAATCGATATTTTTAGAAAATTATGAAAAATTCATCCTAAGATAATTTTTATATTCTGAATACAAAAATTAAATAAATTTTTTAAATTAAAAAACTATTATTTAGAAACCAATCTTTTAAATAAAACCATGTAATGCCTGAAAATCCAATTTGGTTAGAAATAAATCTTTTTTCCCTTTTATTGACAAATTACCTAATATTTTTATAATGAATATAAATTTATAATATATAACTAATGAATGATTTATTTTAACATTAAATAGGTTGTTAAATTATTTCCCCTTTTGGAAATTATATCCTTATAATTTTATTTACTTATTAAACATGTGGGGATATCTTTTCCTTATAGCATTTTGAAATTCCCATGTTGCTTCTTCAAACATATGGTTTTTCCAAAAAATCTTAACCCGATGAATCAATTTATTCTGTAAAACTTTCTCCTTATGGTCAATAATATTAACTAGATGTTCCTCATAAGAAATTTTATCTTCTAACTGAACTACTTCGGATCTCAAAACATGAGATGAATCTGACACATTTTTTCATAACATCGAAACATGAAAACACTGTATACTTGGGATAAACTCATAGGTAAGACCACTCAGTGGGAAATTGATCCAAATTTATCCAATATTTAATATATTATAATGAAATATGTACTTAACTTACCCTTTTTATCAAAATTTATAACACTTTTCCATAGAGATACTTAAAGTAAAACATGACGACCTACCTCAAAAGAAAGATCCGTTCTCCAGTTATCCACATAATGTTTCTAACTACTCTGAGCCATCTTCACGCATTGACAAATCATCTTCACCTTATCATCCATTTCCTATAACAAATAAAGTCCCATAAACTTCCTTTATCGTACTATATCCCAAAAATCTAGATTTTGACACCCCTTTCCATATAATGCCTAAAAAGGTGTGATATGTATACTAGAATGGAAACTTTTATTATAAGAAAACTAGACTAATGAAATATGTTAATCCAAAATTCCTGATTAATTCATTGAATAAGTGTAAATAATATCTTCCATGATCTAAATAATTTCCTTAGACTTTCCATTAGATTGAGGATGAAAAGCTGTACTAAAATTTAATTCAGCACCCAACAACTTCTGAAGTCCTTTAATAAAATTAAAAGTAAACCTGGGATGATGGTTAGATAAAATAGAGGGAGTAACTCTATATAACCTAACTATATTCTTGAGATATTTTTAGGAAATCTAATATAAATACATTGTATCAAGATGGGAAGTAAATGCACCAATTTAGTTAATTGATAAAAAATAACCCAAATCTCATTATTACCTCAAAATTTCATTGGTAATCCCAACAAATAATCCCTGGATAGATTTTCACATTTACACTATGGAACCAGTAAATAATTAATCATCCATATTGGTAATTATTTCTCTACTTTAAGTAGTTTACAAGTTAAACATTTCATTGTAAAGTCAACAATATCTTTTTTCATTCCATCCCACCAGTAATACTCCTGAAGGTCTTTATACATCTTAGTAATACTAGGATGAATAGAAAATAGAAAATTATGAGCTTCACTCAAAAGTTATCTCTTAAACTGGGAATAAAAAGAAACACATAATATCTTTCTAAGTATCAAAACACCTTATTTTTCAATGTTAAATTTAAGAAACTTACCATTATTAATTAATTATTCCATTTCCTGTAACTTATGGTATTTCTTCTGATCCTGCTTAATTCTTTCTAACAGAGATGATTGTATTGAAATCTAAAACAAAATATAGGAAGTTCCTGGATCCACAAATTCTATGTCAAAATTCATAAAATCATTAATTAAAGGTCCATGTTATAAATGTAATATTGTTAATGTATCATTATTTTTCTGAATCAAATTATCGACTATGTTGTTTGATTTTCTAAGATGATAATGAATTGTGTAATAATAATACTTGATCAGATCCAACTATCTTATTTGTCTCATATTCAACTATTTTAGAGTAAATATATACTTCAAAATTTTATGATCAATATATATTTCACACTTATGTACATATAAACAATTCCTCTAAAATTTTAATGAAAAACCACCAAAAATAATTCCAAATCTGGTGTAAGATAATTTAACACATGAGGTTTCAGTTGTTATGAAGAATAAGTAATTTTCTGGTCATTTGATATCATAACACAACTAAGTCCCTTCAATGAAACATAACTGTAGATGAAAAAGTCAACATCTCTAGAGGGAAGGTCCAAAACTAGAGAATTTAACAATATTATTTTTAGTTCCTAAAAAACTCATCACACTCTTTAGTCTAGATGAATTTAACTCATTTTTGAGTTAACTTAGTTAATGAGCTAGAAAACCAAGAAAAGTTTTCAACAAACCATCAGCAGTAACCCAATAATCTAAGAAAACTACAAAATCTCTGTAACATTTATTAGTATTATAAAATCTTTAACAATTTTTTTGTAGGGTCCACATTTATTCTATCTTTATAAATAATGTTACCAAGGAAAGAAATATGTTTCCACAAAAATTCACACCTACTAAATTTTCCATATAGCTAATTTTCTTTTAAGGTTTGAAAAAAATACTTCGGTATATTTCATAATCCCTATGAATTTTATAATATACCAATATGAAATCAATAAACACAACCATAAACTTTTCTAGGAACTCA
This sequence comes from Viscum album, assembly GCA_963277665.1. NCBI lineage: Eukaryota > Viridiplantae > Streptophyta > Magnoliopsida > Santalales > Viscaceae > Viscum > Viscum album. The sequence continues at coordinate 990,928,430 of OY728166.1, forward strand.
TAGAAAACTATATTCATAAGATTCATAAATACAAATGGTGAATTAGAAAACCCAAATAGAATAACTACAAAATCATAATGACCATATCTAGTATGAAACACCATCTTCAGAATATCTTCCACCTTAACTTTTAACATATGGTACCCAAACCTGAGATCAATCTTCAAAAATTATTGTTGTCCCTGGAGCTGATCAAAAAAATCATCGATATGCGGAAAATGATACTTATTCTTAACAATGATTTTATTTAAGGAATTATAACCAATGAAAAGTATCATTTAATCATATCTACTTTTAACAAATAAAATAGGATAACCCCAAGGTGAAGTTCTAGGATGAATGTAACCATTATCTATAAAATACTATAATTTTTTTTCAATTTCAAAAGTTTTACTTGAGCCATTTGATATGGGGTTTTTAAATTAACTTAGAATATGACAGAAATTCAATAGTGAATTCAAATTCCTAATTAGGTATAAAACTAAGAAATTCGTTATGAAAAATATCCATATATTCATTCACTACTAGAACATCACTAATTTGAAAATTTTATTTCTTTTTAACAACATAACCAAGATATTTTTCACTAACATTACTAATCAATTTATCAAATTCTTGGTAGATTATCAAAGGAATGAAATCATTGAAAAAAAATTATTGGTTAATCTATACCAAAAATAATATCAAATTATACCCTGGGAAGTTTAATAAGATATGCAGGAAATACCATCCCACTAATAACAATAGAAATATTCATATAAATATTAGTTTCTTTAATATTTCAACCTGGATTTTTCACCAAAATTTATATATTAATTTAATGAGGTGATATTCCCAATTTATTTGAAAATTTATCATAAATGAAGGAGCATGAAGATATAGAGTTAAATAGGGCATTGTTATAATTCAAATAAAGAAGTATCATACTTATGACCACTTCATTCAATGGCCCAACACTAATTGTAGTAGTATAAAATGATTTTCCACACATTTATGCTTTTGATCTTGATGATTTCAATATTATGCAACTAACTTTAGACACTTGTTATACTAATGACTAAAGTCATTGAAACTAAAAAATCTCACCATTGGATGGATATAAGTTACCCCATTATTTGATTGTTTAAGACTATTTTCTTTATAGTATGATCCCTGTGACCAAACCGAACAAAATGCTAACACTTTATCTATCCTTTAAAACATTCCTTGAAATGTTATTTACAGTACTTAGAATATATTGGGGGATTACCTTTGGACTTCTTATCTAGTTTCTTATCTGTTTCCTTCCACACTGCCCTTTTCTTACTCTTATCATATAAAGTAACATAAGTGTCAAAAAACATCATCTCAACTTTCTTTTCATAATGAAAAAATTTCTCATAAATATTAAACTATATTATGGAAAAATATCTTCATAAACTTGGTTTATATACCTAGTAAAATCAACTAATTTTACTATCAATGTCTCAAATAAAGTCTAGTTCATACCTAGCCAATCTAGTAAAATTTTATTCTTATACGACCACTAAATCTATATTTTTTCTTTAACTCAAATAATTGTTTCTATATCCAGAGATAAACAACATCAGGGAAGTATTTATCAAGAAAAAATATTCTTAAATGTGACCCATTCCATATCATCAAGCACATCTCTCACTTTGGTATTTTTAACCAAATACCACCACCAATCAGATTTAACTTCAAAATGATAAATGGAAACAATTACCTTTTGAAATTATGAATACCCCATGCCTTAAAATATCTTTTCTAGGGAACCAATCCATCCTTAATTTACCACTAATTTAGAAGATCCACTGAAATCTAGAGGATATTTCCTCATAAACCGCTCCACTATTATCATGTTCCTCTTTGGTAGATCTGGAAACTTTCTAACATAGATACCACCACCATTTATATCCTATTCCAACTGATCCATCAGTATAAAAAATTATTCAATTACAATTCCAACCATTTTGGGTTTCTGATTTAGAATGATATTATCCTCTTGGTGGCTTCCTACTATATATTTTCTGTTTCATCTATGGAAAACCATTCTGAAAAAACATAGTTTAGACAAAGCGATATGTTAATCTTTAAATGCTATATCATTTTAACTTAAACATAATGTATAATATTTCAAGGGTATGCTATTAACATTATCTTAACCTCTAAATTTTTCTAAACCTTTTATCTAATACCAACTATAAGGGACCAAGATTAAACATTACATATTTTAGTGAATTTAAACTAGAATTCACTTTCTTGTATTCCTAAATATCTTTTAGGTTTAGATTTTTAGACAATGAGACCATCACCATTACATAAATAAATATTACATTACAAAGTGGAAAATTTATATTAGTATCCATTTTTACCATAATATAAAACTTTTAAAGATGTTTTATTTGCATTACACATCTTTATAAATTTGATCTTCTCCTCATCCTTGTCCCTACTCATCCTTAAAACCCTATGAAAAACATTTTAAAATGTGGGATGAGCACAAAAAGCATAGTAAGAGACATAAAAAGAAGAAAATTTTTTAGTTTAGTGAAAACATAAAAACCAAAAAAATACTCACTTTTATCATATTATTCTTTGATAATAGGAAATAAATCATTTCTACATGAAAACACACACACTTTTTTCTCAAATAAAACCTTTAAAATCCATATAAAGCAATTGAAAACCCCTTTTAGGAAACTTAGAGCATCATATTAAAAACACGTTTTTAACCCATGTCATAAATAACTAGATCCCAATTAAATCCATAGGATAAACCCTCTATTAACTCCCTTCTTCTTTCCTCTTAAGATAAGGAATATTAACAAATGCATTAGAGTGCTATCTAGGTGAACCCATCGTATAAGGTATATCAGACTCAAACATTTTCAATAAGCTATAATAGAGATCAACCTACCATATAATCTATATCAGGATCACATTTTTCACTTATATAATTCTTATGTACTATATCATGAATAAAACAGTTTATTCCCGTACTTTTCATCATAAAAACTTTGAAAAATTCTTTTTAAAATCGTATGCAAAACACTTTCAGATATCAAAATACCCTCTTATTTTAAAAACCCATTATGAATACAAAAAATACTCATAAAATTATAAGGGGTTTTATTTTAATAAAAAATGGCATGTTGTAAAATAATCTAAAAACCAAATAACATCTATGATGGTGGAAAAAGTCATTATTTCCATATATTTTAAAATAGAACATTCCTTTTTTCTTTTGTAAATAAAGTCAAAACATTCCATAAAAATATTCCTTTTGAAAAAATTTGAAAGAAAGAAAAAAAAAGATATAAAATTTCCTTTATAATTATTCTATGTCTATATAAATATATCTATAAAACAATTTTAAAAATATTAGCTTGGAAGAAAAAGAGTTGGAAGATAAAATTTTAAAAAATATTTTTTAAAAGAAAGTCCCTTACCCTAATTTCAACTCATCATGTATGCTACTTATCTCCATAAATAATAAATTTATGTCAATTATTTAATTAATAACATTTTTCAAGTTTATTATTCCTTTTAACATATTATAATCAATTACTTAATCAATTAAGTTTATGTCAGATATTTTAATGATATTCAGCTCATATGTACAAAATGACTTTAGTAGGTTGAATATGGTCAAAGTTGTCATAATTCCATCATCTACATAATAATAATCATGAAATAATTATCATTTTTATATATAAATTATAATTTTAAAACTAATCATGGAATATGGTTATAAAAAATGAACCACGTTACAATTATGGAGAAGGTAGACCGTACATACACATAAGTAACGTTTCCATTTTTCAATGATCATTATAGAAGGAAGGTAAGTATTATTTTATCTTTAAATAATGATCATAATATCATTAATACCATATTATTTCTTTAAATATAATTATATATATAATCCACGTGATTTGGTTATGAGGAATGAATCACATCGCTTCGTGGAGGTGGTAGTCCACACATAGACATGAACGACGTTATCATTTTTTAGTGAATGGAAAGGTAATAAATTAAATGATATATTATATTTTTATAATGATAAATATTTCATTAATATCATATATTAACATTAATTACATCATTATAACCATCCTTGGGAGGTAGTAACGGAAAACAAATTACATCGGTTCGTGAGGTGATAATCTGCAGTATACACGAACAATGGTTTCATTTCTTGTTTGATGGAAGAGGAGATAGATATAGGTTGTGAAATTAACATAAAAACATACCAGTATATATAGGAGACTATTGTTACTATTTTATCATGATTTAATAATATTTTAGGGAAGTGGAAGAAGAAATAAAACTAAAACATGTAGTTAAAAACTATACATATTCTTTCAAAATTCTCCTTTACTTAACACCTTAAGACCTATAATACTAGTATTATCCAATAAATAATGACTCTATAATGTGGATATGGATGTTATTATATTATTTTGTTAGGTATTATGGTTCTTGAGGTGTTATGAAATGATAATAAGTGGCGTCCTTTTATAAGAAAGGGGAGGGTCACTCTTGGAATCTTTTAAAATATTAAATTAATATAAATTACTTTTGATGTCTAAATGGATAAAAATTGATATGATTAGAATATAATATGATAATGAGACTAAATAATCTGATAAAAAACAATTTGAATAAGTTTGGATGTAAAGACCCGAAATTTTCCATGTATTTTTTTTTAATTATATTGAAATATTACGAGTCCGTGAAAATTGAAAACACGTGATTTCGAGACCCAGAGTGGCCGGAATGAATTTATGAAATTTCTTTAAGTATGTTCAGTTAACATGAGAGTGTGAATTTGTAACTTTTGAGCCGGTGCTTGGAATTGAAATCTGAGAACACCGTTGAAATCGCAATGTTGATATTCGCTTAATGAGACCTTCACTTCAACCATATTTGGTCAATGGTGGAAGTTGAATTTTTGGGTTTTATGGAAGAATAAAATAAAATAAATTGTTTTTTTATTTAAAATATCTCCACCTCTTTTTGAATTTGGTGGTGGGGACCACCCAAACTTGAAACCCCTATTTTAATGAGGTGACATTAATGGTTAAGTTAAATCTAATAACTTAAATTAATTGTGAGGGGCTTCTCACCTCTCGTGGTTGAGAATTGTTGGAAAACTAGTTTTGCTGGAGAACTCTTGGTGGAAGAACATCCTCCAACAAAGAACCTCCTCCAACAAAGAACGAATCCCCAGATCAAGAATGTTTAACCAACATTGGAGCATGGATTAGAAGCGTATTGCAGGAGTGACGAATGTTGGCGTCTCCTTAATCGTCTTCATCTTCTTCCTCACGCCATCTCCAACGAACGATCGAGGTAGGGTTTGTTCGTGATTGTTCTTCGTTAATTTACATCGATTAAATCTTCTTGAGCCACATGTTATCGGTCTAATGCTAAGGGTTTGGGCCAAAAAAATGTGGCTCGATCCCTCTACTACTTCGTTGTTTGACGTGTTCTTTGCAGACAAAACTTTAGGTTGAGTAGAACAAGACCATGATGGACTTGATGAAATGAAGACATATCGAGTTGAACATTGATGCCTTCAAAATGAATAATGGGCCACCGGATCTCACCCGGTGACCCAAGGAAGCCTACCGGTGCGACGACATTGGCGACTGGCACCAGAAGGGTACAAGGTGGTGACTGGCATACCGGCCGACCGTGATGGTGGCGGCAGTGCAACCACGCCACCGAAGGAGGTCATGGCCTGTTGGCCATGGCAGAGGAGGGTGGCAGCCGAAACGCTGGCCGACCACGTGGAAGCCAGGATGGTACGTGTCCGTGCTGCCAAAGTTGGAGGCCGTGATAGCTGAGCCGCAGCAGTGCACCTGGAGGGTGGACGACACTCATCCAGTCGCAGAGGTAATAGCGACGCACGCTGGCACCACTGGAAAGGAGCCGACCGGAACACCGGCTGGCTGCGTCATGTCGAGAAGGACCCGCTCTGGTGGGTCCCTCATGCTAGTAGGTGGCACCATGTGGCGCCGCCGGGTTGGCCAAAATTGAATGGCCCTAAGGCTGTTCGAGAATCCTGGGGGGCACCTCCCCTAGGTGGTGCCTAGGGCAGGCCCTGCCACGATGGGCCACCCCGGCCGTGGGCCGCACCGTGGGCCACTCAGTGGGCTACCCCCTTTGCGGGTCGGGTCGGACTGCGGCCCAGCGGGCTGGGCCTGCCGCGGTCCAGCCCATCCGGGCCAGATCCAGACCTTGGTGGGTCGACCCGAACCGGGTTGGGTCGGCCCAGGCCGGGTTGGGCCGGGTTGATCCGACCGGGTCAGACCGGACCGAGACCCATCTGGACCCAGATACGCCTTCTTGGCCATATCTTGAGAACCATACATCTGTTTGAAAAACTATCTACAACGTCAGAATCCTTGGACCAAGACGGTCCTTTTGGTGTAATCCACTTGAGTTTTGGATAAATTTGGAGTACAACCAGGTTGGATCGAACCCGAATCCAACCGGGCCCTCAAAACAAAAATGCTAATAACTTACAGACCGAGCATCCGATTGATGCACTGTATGTTGTGTTGGGACCCCTATGACATGGTGTTCCTTTGGGATAATTATTCATGGGACATCATGGAAGATGAAGTTTGACCTATGTATTGAGGAGTGGATCCTCCTAGAATCAAGTGTGCTTAGTGTGGGAACCCTGTGGATGGCTGTACTTAAAGAATCATTCGATCCTGTGTGGGTCATCTTCGGATCCTATGTGGGTCAACATATACCGATCCTGTGTGGGTCATCTACAGATCATGTGTGGGTCATCTTCAGATCTTGTGTGGTTCATCTTCAGATCTTGTGTAGGTTATCTTCAATCCTTTGTGGGTTAACAACAGAGCTTCTCAATGAAGTAAGACGATCTAGCAATACAGCTAAACATCTATACTTCCTTACTTAATTTATACCTGGTGTGAGCTGAGTATTTACCTTTGTGGTATTCTTCTGTGTGGTTCTACCTACGTGGTATTATTTCCTTCGTGGAACATTTGTGCTTGTGCCTAAAGAGTTGGGCTACATGTTCCACTTGAATGAGTTGGGTTACTTTATAACTTAGGTATATGTATGGGCATATACCTAAGTAGGGTTGACTATTGTTTTCATACTTTGTGATTATGGTATTGATTTTTGGTTTATGCTTTGTGGATTATGAGAGACCTTCGAGGGTCTCGGGGTCCCTATTGAGTATTTTTATACTCACCCTTGCACGGGCTATGCCCGCACCTTGTTGTATCTTTTGCAGATGACAGATAGAATTGATCGAGGCTGAGGGTACTAGGACTGGAGGCTGCTTGGAGGAGGACCATTATATGAGATGTACCATAGAGACAACCGTTCAAGAGCTGTACCTACCCTTCTGGTAGGATCCTTGGCGGGTGTTCACAAGATCTATTTTTCATTTTTACTTATACTTTCCAGTTGGGCTTGTATTCCATCCCCTTTACTTTTTTCACTCACCCTATTTACTATATAGTTTACTTTGTGCTTGTATCTTTCTATGTGCTTGGATTGTGTGAGTTTGTAGGTTAAAAGGCAATGTTTTCCTGGTTTTAGGGATATGCCTTTTTGGTGCTAGTCGCTAGCCCCTGGCCTATGAAAGGCGGGCTCGGGGTTGTCACGGCACGGGCCCTGAGGGACGGGTCATGGAAAATTGGTATCAGAGGAGTCGGTTCTACCAGAGAACTTAGAAACTGATCTTTTGATTCAACAATAGTGTTAATTGTAATGAGTGTGGTTTTCAATTTGGGAAATCCAATGATGGTGCGACGACCGACATATCCCTACACGAGGACCCCGACTTCTGATTTCCAACTCAGTGCATGAAAACACTAATTGCATGTGTGTTTTTGAAAAGTTTTCTTTGCAGCCACTTTTAGTCAACTCACTGGGTATAACTTATTGACTGTGGAACACCTGTTTCTTTTTAGGATGCCTCCACGCAAATAGCCATCCAGGGTTCTAGGTAGAGTATGCGATGATAGCCCACCGAGTGGTGAGGCTTCGGTTCAGGGACCCCTTTCAACAGTTGTACCATCGGGTGGTGTACCAACAACACCACTACCCGTTGGGCAACTGATGCCACCAGCCCCAGGAGAAGAGGGTGCACACCGATTGAGCGCATTGCATGAGATCCAGCGGCAGAGGCCATCGAGTTTCTGGGGAGAGATGGATCCACAGGCAGTTGAGGACTGGATGGAGACTGTGTTCAGAGTTTTCTGAATGGTAGGGACACCAGCTGATCTTATGGTCATCCTTGCAGCCAGTCTTCTTCAGGAAGCAGTGGGGAGAGGGTGGATCTTGATGCTCTAGGTTCATGATGAGTTGAATCTCATCTGGGTAGATTTCGAGAGCTTTTTCATGGAAGAGTTCATCCCAGCGACCTTACGTTCAGTGCTTATATAGGAGATTATCCACTTGCAGTAGGGCAACATGACCATGGATCAATATTCAGCGAGGTTCACCGACCTCTCGCGCTAATCCAATGACATGGTGTGGTACCCTTTATTCAGGGACGTAAACTTAGAGTAGGGGTTCCGATGGGAGATCAGATCTTTGATGATATCTCTCAGCATCCCGATGTTGGCTGGGGTGTTAGAGCGAGCACTCTTGGTGGAGAGCTTCCTTGCCGAGCAGTCACCGGTAGCGAGACCCACCACCAGACACCACATAGTAGATTCATCTATATATGGAAGCAGACAGATGACACAGAGGTCCAAGAGGACCAGACCTATAGGTGGATGATCACATGATACAAGGTCGGTTGTACGGGGCTCTCGAGATATAGTAGGATAGGCGAGGAGCAGACAGTGTTACTCGTGCAGCGGGCAGGGTCACATGGCTCACGACTGCCCAACCCACCGTACAGATAACCAATAGACAGTCAAAGGACCACATGGGTAGAGGCGAAGATTCGAACAAGGAGGTCCGCAGGAAGTAGTTGGACGTGGCAGAGGAGTTGGTCGTGCAACAGGTAGTGGGAGGAAATTTGAGGTTCTACCGCCACCACCTCCAGGTGGTCCACCCCGACCATAGGGAGCAGGTGGATAGGGATGGGCTCAGCTCCATGAAGCTGAGGCCTATAAACACAACGCTATGGAGATGATTCGATGTGTGATCTATTTCTACTACACATTAGCTATAGTACTTATAGACATAGATTCCATTCACTCTTTTATTTCCACGACCCTCGTTCGAATCTTGGAGATTCCGGTGGAGTCGTTTGCTCAATCCTTATGGATAGAGACTCCTACGGGAGATGATTCAATGATTACACGCTGGTTTCAACAGTGTGAGCTTACTATAGGAGCTGATATCTTTGGCTGGGATATTCTATTAGCGACATTGAGGCCTTATGACATCATCTTGGGTATGGATTGGTTATATACAGTCCATGCTCAGATCGATTGCATTAGGCGCAAAGTGCGGTGTGTCCATGAGAAAGGGACCAGGTTTCCTTTCCCTGGCGATAAAGGACCCTTTACAACACATGATGGACTTACCCAAAGGAGGGTGCAGCCGATCACACATCAGTTGGCTAGCCTTACCCTCAGATCAGTTGATGTTGAGAGTCTGAGCTGTCATATAGTGGTGGACCAGTAAACTGATGTTTTCCATGATGATGTTCCAGGTCTACCTCCTTGCAGAGAGGTGTAATTTTATATCGACTTGTACCTCAGGATGACATAAATATCTACACCATCATATCAAATGGCTCCCGCGGAGTTTTGAGAGCTTTGAGTATAGCTGGAGGACTTGTAGAGGAAGGGGTTCATTAGGCCTAGTGTTTCTTTTTAGGCAGCCCCGATTTTGTTCACCAAGAAGGTAGATGGGATTTTGAGACTCTGTGTGGACTATCGGTGCCTGAACTAGGTGATCATGAAGAATAAGTACACACTACCGAGGATTGACAATATTTTTGATTAGCTGAAGGGAGCACGGTGGTTTTAGAAGATATACCTCAGATCAGGCTATCACCAGCTCATGGTATGAGATGAGGATGTGAAGAAGACGATCTTCAGATGTCAGTATGACCACTATGAGTTCTTGGTTATTCCATTCAGCATGACCAATGCCCAAGTAGTGTTCATGGGACTCATGAACAAGATCTTCCAACCATACCTCGATCTCTTTGTGGTAGTCTTCATTGACGACATCCTAGTTTACTCAAATATAGAGGAGGAGCATGCCTATCATCTCCAGATAGTTCTAGACACACTCTGAGAGCACAAGATTTATGGTAAGCTCTTGAAGTGCTAGTTCTGGATTTGAGAGGTTCACTTCCTGGGACATGTCATCTCAGAGGCTGGAGTTGTGGTGGATCCAGCAAAGATTGAGTTTGTGATTTCTTGGGATCCACCCAGGAGTGTGATGGAGGTGTGGAGTTTCCTGGGTATGGCCGATTACTACCGGAGGTTTGTGCCTAACTTTTCCAGAGTTGTGGCACCCTTATCAGCATTGAAAAATAAGAGGAAACCCTTCATGTGGTCGGAGATATATCAGCAGAGTTTCCAGGAGTTGAGGCAGAGATAGATGAGTGCCCCCATCTTGAGGTTACTGGAGGAGGTCGTTGGGTATGTAGTCTACTGCGACGAATCAGGGACTAGAATCTGATGTGTCCTAACGCAAGAGTGAGCAGTGATCACATATGGATCTCGATAGCTAAGATAATATGAGTAGAACTATGCTACCCATGACCTGGAGTTAGTAGTGGTTGTCTTTTACTTAAATATTTGGAAACATTACTTAATCGGTGAACATTTTACATTCTACTCTGATCACAAGAGTATCAGGTATATCTTCTCTCAGAAGGACCTGAACTTGAGAAAACAACGTTGGCTTGAGTTCCTCCATGACCATGACTTTGAGATAGTATATACTCCTGGGGAGGGGAACATAGTAGAAGATGCACTCAGAAGGAGATCTGGTATACAATTGCTGAGTGAGGTGACAAAGCATCTAGTTGCTTTGTTGATATCCTATGTGGATCGAGATGGAGCATCTTATCTTCAATTTCTAACAATCACTCTCCCACTCCTTCAGCAAGTCTGGGAGGCATAGCTTGGGGACACTGACTGCGAGGCTCGAGGTGATCAGATATCCACAGGACAGGCACCTGATGGAGTTTATGAAGGTAGAGAGCACGTCATCCTCTTCAGAGGACGTACTATGGTACCAGTGGCGCTATAGAAGGAAGTGTTGAGAGATTTAGATACGTACCCTCTAGAGGAAAATTTAGGAGTGGCGAAGATATACCAGGACCTTCGGCATCAGCACTGGTGGCCAGGAATGAAGAAAGTAGGGGCATAGTTTGTCTCAAGATGCCTCACTTGTTAACAAGTGAAGGCAGAGCATCGGGTTCTAGAAGGCTTAGTTCAGCCACTAGAGGTCCCAGAGTGGAAGTGGGGTGGAATTTCCATGGAATTTGTTATAGTAATTCCACACACGTCCAAGGGACATGAATCCATCTGGGTGATTGTTGACCGACTCACCAAGTCGGCCCACTTTCTACCTATTAGAGAGCAGGGTTCATTAGAGGGCTTGAGATGCCTCTACATGCATGAGATTGTATGGATTCATGGAGTTCCCTTAAAGGTTGTCTCCGATTGTGATGCAAATTTTACTTCCTGACTATGGAAGGGGTTGCAGGAGGCATTCGGGACTCATCTTTGATTGAGCACCACCTTTCATCCTCAGATGGATGGTCAGATAGATCGGACAATTCAGACCCTTGAGGACATGTTGCATTCTTGCGTCCTTGATTTTGGCCGTAGTTGGGAGGATCACTTGCCCTTGGTGGAGTTCGCATATAAAAACATCTATCACTCCACCATCAGTATGACACCATTTGAGTCATTGTACGGTCGACCTTGCAGATCACCTCTATCCTAGACTGACCCAGGGGAGTCAGCACTCATGGGACCAGAGATGGTACGGGATCCCATAGAGAAGGTGCAGATCATTCAGGAGCGAATTAAGACTGCAAAGAGCAGGAAGAAGTCTTATGCTGACAAGAGACAAAAACCTCTAGAGTTAGAGGATGGTGACCATGTCTTTTTATGGGTCTCACCTCGACGAGGCTTGCATAGATTTGGCAGGGGTGGCAAGTTATCTCCAAGGTTCATCAGACCCTTTCAGTTCCTCAGAAAAGTTTCTGAGGTGGCATACCACTTAGCTCTTCCCCCTCAGTTGCACCGGGTGCAAGACATTTTCCACGTATCCAAGCTGAGGAGGTACATGCATGATCCTTCACACATCATTAACTGGGGTGAACTGGACATCGATGATGGGGTGATGTTTTCTAAGGTTTCAGTAGAGATTGAGGATCGACATGAGAGAGTCCTCCATGGGCGATCGATACCTCCAATGCATGTATATTGGCAGCACAGAAACCTACTGGAGATCACATGTGAGCGGGAGTCTCAGATTCGTACTCAGTACCCCCACTTGTTTTCCTAGTTTGTGTTGTGGCTTTCAGGGATGCAAATCCCTGAGGTGGGGAGAATATAAAGACCCAAAATTTTCCATGTACTTTTTTAATTATATGGAAATATTATGAGTCCGTGAAAATTAACGGCACATGATTCCAAGGCCCGGAGTGGTTGGAATTAATTTCCAAACTTTTTTTAAGTACATTCAGTTAACATGCGAGTGGGAATTTGTAACTTTTGAACCAGTGCTCAGAATTGAAATCTGAGGATACCGTTGAACTCACAACACTAATATTCACTTAAGGAGACCTTCACTTCAACCGCAGTTGGTCGATGGTGGAAGTTGAATTTTTGGGTTTTGCGGAGGAATAAAATAAAACAATTGTTTTATTTTTATTCAAAATCTCTCCACCACTTTTTGAATTTGGTGGTGGGGACCACCCAACCTTGAAGACCCTCTTTCAATGAGGTGACATTAATTGTTAAGTTAAATCTAATAACTTAACTTAAATGAGAGGGTCTCCGCACCTCTCATGGTTGGTAATTGTTAAAAAATTGGTTTTGCTAGATAACTCTTGGGGGAATAACATCCTCCAATGAAGAACCTCCTCCAACAAAGAACGAATCCCCGTATCAAGAATGTTGAACCCACATTAGAGCACGGATCAGAAGAGTATTGCGGGAGCGACAAACGTCGACGTCTCCTTCATCGTCTTTATCTTCTTCCTCATGCCATCTCAAATGAACGACCAAGGTAGGGTTTGATTGTGATTGTTCTTCGTTAATTTACATTGATTCAATATTTTTGAGCCGCATGCTATCGGTCTAATGCGGAGGGTGCAGTCCAAATGAACATTGCCTGATCCCTCCGCTACTTCGTTGTTTGACATGTTCTTCATGGGTGAAACTTCAAGTTGAGCAGAACTTGACCATGATAGACTTGATGCGACGACGACATCCTAAGACGAACATTGATGCCTTCAAAATGAAGAACGGGCCACCAGATCTCACCCGATGACCCACGAAAGCCCGCTGGTATGCCGACACTGGCGACCAGTGTCAGCGACTAGTGCCAGCAGGGTATAAGGCGGCGATCGGCATACCGGCCGATTGCGATGGTGGTTAAACCACGCCACCGAAGGAGGATGATGCCTGTCAGCCACGGTGGAGGAGGGTGGCGGCCGACACGCTCGTCGGCCACATGGAAGCTAGGGCGACACACGTCCGTGCCGCCGGAGTTAGAGGTTATGGCTTCTGATCCAAGGTGGCGCACCTGGAGGGCGGTCGGCTGTGGAGGTTACAGCGGCGTACGCCGATGCCGCTGGAAGGGGAGCCGACCGAAACCTCATCCGGCCACATGATGCCGAGCAGGACCCACTCCGGTGGGTCCCTCATGCCAGCAGGAAACGCCACGTGGTGCTGCCGGGTTCTCCAGAACCGAACTTCCCTCGGGCTGTTTGAGAATCTCGGGGGACGGATCCCCCGGGTGGAGGCTAGGGAGGGGCCCGCCACGGCGGGCCACCCCGGCCGTGGACCGCATCGAGGGTCGCACCATGGGATTCCCCCTTTGTGGGTTGGGCCAGACTACAACCCAGCAGGCCGGGCCCGCCGTGGTCCAGGCCATCCGAACTGGACCCAGACCTAAGCGGGTTGACCCAAACCGGGTTGGGCAGCCCAGGCCTGGTTGGGCCGGGTCAGACCGGACCCAGACCCATCTGGACCCAGATACACTTTTTTGGCCATATCTTGAGAATCGGGCATCCGTTTGATGAACCATATGTGGTTCCAAAATCCTTGGATTGAGACGGTCCTTTTGGTATACTCCACTTGAGTTTTGGATAAAGTTGGAATATTATCGGGTTGGATCAAACCTGAATCCAACCGGGCCCCCAGAACAAAAATGCTAATAACTTACAGACTGGGCGTTCGATTGACGTGTTGTCTATTTCATTGGGAACCTTATGACATGGAGGTCCTTTGGGATACTTCTTCATGGGAATTTTTGGTAGTTGAAGTGTGACCTATGGCTTGAGGAGAAGATCCTCCTAGAATCAAGTGTGTTTAGTGTGAGAACCCTGTGGCTAGCTGTACTTAAAGAATCTTCAGATCCTGTGTCGGTCATCTTTAGATACTGTGTGGGTCAACATCTACCAATCATGTGTGATTCATCTACATATTCCGTGTGGGTCATCTTCAAATCATGTGTGGGTGATCTTTATATCCAGTGTGGGTCATCTTCGATCCTGTGTGGGTCAACAGAAGATCTTCTCGATGAAGTAAGATGTTATAGCAATACAGCTAAACATCTATACTTCCGTACTTAAGTTATACCTGGTGTCAGAAGAGTCCTTACCTTTGTGGTGTTATTCTGTGTGGTGCTAAATATATGGTGTTCTTTCCTTGGTGGAATAGTTGTTCTTACAGCTAAAGAGTTGGGTTATGTGTTCCTCTTGAATGAGTTAGGTTACTTGATAACTTAGGTATATGTATGGGAATATATCTAAGTAGGATTGACTATTATTTTTGTGATTTGTGATTATGGTATTTCTTTGTGGTTTATGCTTTGTGGATTCTGAGAGACCTTCAGGGGTCTCGGGGTCCCTACTGAGTATTGCTATACTCACCCCTGCACGGGCTACGCCTGCACCTTGTTATGTCTTATGCTGACAATGGATAACATTGATTAAGGTAGAGGGTGCCAGGACTGGAGGTTGCTCGAAGGTAGACCATTAGACGAGACATACCACAGAGATGACCGTTCGAGAGCTCTACCTACCCTTCAGGTAGGATCCTTGGCGGGTGTTCACAAGAGCTATTTTTTAGTTTTACTTGTACTTTCCAGTTGGGCTTGTATTTTGGCCCCCTTTACTTACTGTACTCACCCTATTTACTATATATTTTACTTTGTGCTTGTATCTTTCTATGTGTTTGAATTGTGTGAGTTTGTAGGTTAAAAGGCAATGCTTTCCCGGTTTTGGGGATATGGCTTTCCGGTGCTATTTGCCAGCCCCTGGCCTATGGAAGGCTAGCTTGGGGTAGTCACAGTATGGGACCTGAGGGACGGGTCGTGACATTGGATCACATTTTTAGTCTTATATTTTTTTGTTTTAACCCCTATTAACCCTTTTCACACTTACCGTGATAATAATGATTTTTTACTCATTGAGGGTCGAGATAGCTAACATAAATGGAAAAACATCACATAAATTGACCATGGTTGATATTTTCAACCATATCCTAATAAAGTTTCCAAATATATTATTTTAATAATTTTTATCATTTAATAAAATATTATTTTCATAAAATATCAATAATTTCAAATTTAAAACTATTTATTCACTTTGACTTTTATAACATTAAGAAAACAAATGAAATTTGAATAAATTTTTTAAATAAATAGATAAAATTTTATTTTTATATAAAAAATTCTTGGTTTACATTAATTATTTAAATTATACTACTTTTAATATTTTTAATATCATTTATTTTATTTTTCCTTTAATTGAATAATTACTGCGTCAATGTTGTGTAAGCATTTAAGAGAATCATTTATTCACAAAAAATTAAAATAAATTATCATGATTAATATAAATAATTTAAATTTAAAAAAAATATTTATAAATTAACATATCTTCTAGATATCACCATGTTAAAAATATTATAGTTATTAAAATCAAGAGTGCGTCATTTTTGGATTTCCTTTACATAAAATATTATAAAGGTTATAATCACATCCAAATGGAAACAAAAGAACATTTATTATACCTTTGTATTATTAAAAACAATATATAATCATAAAATAAAATTTATTCAAGTTTTATAATCATTTTTTAGTACTTATCATCTTATTTTTAACTTTAATTACTCGATTTACCCTTTACCGTGGTAACAAAAATTACTAAGGTTACCATTCATATTAACCATAAATAAAATGATTCTCTTTACCAAATTTAAAAATAATGATTCCAAATATTGAATCTATTTTTTAATATTAAAAAATATAATTAGTAGAATTATTTTAAGATTAAACTGAAAAAATGGGATGAAAAACAATTTTTCAAAAAATGCCTTTTTTAAGTATGAAAATGATTTTATACTAAATTAAAGTTTAAAATTAATTACAAATAATATAATTTCATTTTTTAATAAAAATAAACTAATTAAATTTTAAAACATAAAAAATATAATTTGACTTTGTAAATACTTGAAAATAATATACAATCTTCAATAAAAATATGTATTTTTCACTATTTATTGAAAAATCAATATTTTTGGAAAATTATTTAAATTTAACCTTAAGATAATTTTGAAAATATGAATAAAAAAATTAAATCTATTTTTTTAAATTAAAATTATATTATTTGGAAAAAAAAATCTTTTAAATAAACCCATATAATGTCAGAAAATGTAATTTGGTTAGAAATAAAGTTTTTTCCTTTTAACTGAAAAATTATCTAATATTTTTATAATGAATATAACTCTATGATATATAACTAATGAATGATTTAATATAAAATTAACTGGTTGTTATATTTATGGTCACCTGGTCATGGTGTGAGTACAACCCAATAAAGCACCACCAATGTAAACCCATATATGACTGGTAAATGCAGTGTGTGTACATGTGACATGCTCAGATAAATAAATAATTACTAAATATAAATAAATAAATCAATATCAACCCTAAAGTTATTTGGTGATACCTTAGGATGTTCATACCTACTTTAGCTAGTGTTAGAGTATCTTTAAGCACATATTCTAATTGTGCCAACCAATGTAATCACTCGAGGGTCTAACTCACCCTAGTATACATGAGATAAAAACCCAGGGTATGAATTACCAAAACATATTGCAGATAAAGACCCGGGGCATGGATCACCCTGATATATATGAGATAAGTACCCAACGTATGAATCCCATGATATACAATATTGTAAAGACATGGAATTTCCATGTAATTTTTTTAAATAAATGGGAATTTTATGAGTCTGCAAAAATTGACGGCACGTGATTCCGAGGCCCAGTGTGCTCGGAATCAATTTCTGAAGTTTTGTTCGGGTGAGTTCAGTGAAAGTTCGAGCAGGTTTTTATAACTTTTGAACCGGTGCTCAGAATTGAAATTTTAGGACACTGTTAAACTTGTAGCACCAGTATTCTCTTAAAAAGACTTTCACCTCGATGATAGTTGGTCGAGGGTGGAAGTTAGTTTTTGGATTTTTCATAGAAATAATAAAATAAAATATGTTCATGTTTTATTTTATTTTAATTGTTGTAACTACCCATGTGGAAGTTGGAGGTGGGGACCACCACACCTTAACCTCCCATGAGAGGTTATGGTGGTGGGGACCACCTGAGGCCTAAAACCTCCCATGAGTTATGGTGGTGGGGACCACCCAAGGTTTATCCCTCATAATGGGGGGAGAGGAAACCTCTCAACCCCCTTCTTAATGTGGAGGATCCTCTTGGGCTTCCTCCACATTGATTCTTCCAATGCACCAATTAAATATGCCAACTCCCCTAACATTTAATTTTCCAATTTAACCATTTTGAAATTTGTATCAACAATTAAATGATAGAAAACTTAATCTATTATATTGGCTTGTCATTTTCATTTTGGTGGAACTTGGGAGAAATATTGGGAGAGGAGAGATCTTGGGAGAAATAAAGTTCTCCAACAAAGAACTTCATCTCCCAACTAAGAACACTCTTCCGAAGAAGAATGCTCTCCCGACAAAGAATACTCCACTGACAAAGAATGAACTCGACTTCGACTTTCTTCCTTGAAACCTCCTTCAATGTAGGACATGTTCTTCTACAATGAAACGACATCCTCCTTCTCGCGCCAACGTCGATGAACAACGAACAAGGTAGGGGATTTTTGTGATTGATTTTATATTCCAGTGATTCTTTCCTTCTAAAACAAAGAACACGGATCAACTTATTATCAAGTTGATCCGCGAATGTTTTCCTTGCGGGTTGAATTTTTTTTTGCGGGAAGATGTTGGGTGATTGATTGAATTTATACTCTATTCTATTCTTGATAATTCATTGAAATTCGAGAAGGAATTAAACTGCTTGCTACCACCCTAAACGTGGAGGGTGTGGGCCAAACCAACATGGACCGACCCCTCCGTTGTTCTTATTTGTTTAGTGGTGTTCTTCGAAACATAGGAAGGTGAAAATGGAGATGAAGGTGATGAAGGCAACGGTCGCGCCACCTGCGGCCTCCGTGACCCGCAGCCTCTGTGACTCGCACCGCCCCCACGACGCTCATGTGCCCTGGTCAAACCGGATCCACTGTCCCGGGCCGAACCGCGTAGCCCGCCGGCCCCGCGTCGCCATCGGCCGAACTAGCCTGAGCCGCACCACACCCCGACCGCGCCGCCCGCCGTCCACGCTGCCTGCCAGCCGCGCCAGCCAAACCGACCGTGCCACCCTCCGGCCACCAAGTCCCACTGGATCCTGCCGCTCGCTAGTCTCCCAAGCTGTTGTGCCCTCGCGGTGACCTCCCAGCCGAACCGGCCATGCGGCGTCATCCTGGCTGAACCGGCCGCATGGTGCCCTCCCATCTGAACCGACCTCGTAGCACCCTTTGAGCCAAACTGGCCCCGCGCCCTGGCCCGATCTGCCCTCGCATTGCCTTCCGGGCCGAGCCGCTCACGTGGCGCCCTCTGGGCTGAACCGCCCTCACGCCGACCCATGACTGATCTGCGCCCTCGCGACTGGTTCGTGCCCTCTCATCCCTCCGCGGCCCCTCGTGGCCTGCTGGGCTAGGCCCAGCGATTCGGGCCAGACCCAACGGGGTAGGTCAGGACGACCCGAATCGGGTCAGACTGACCGGGTCGGACTGGACCCTGGCCCATTACGACCCCCTTTACTTTCTTTTGGCCATATCATTGGCACCGGACGTCCGTTTGATGAACCGTCATCTGCCCTAGTAATCTTGGATCCTGATGGTCCCTTTGAGTATACTCCACTGAAGTTTGGGGTATATTTGATATACGGTCAGGTTGGATCCTGCACGAATCCAACTGAGCCCCCAGGACTAAAAGACTATTAACTCATAGACCGGGCGTCCGATTGGTGCACCGTCTATTGCATTGAGACCCCTATGACATGGTAGAACTTTGAGATACTTCTTCGTGGGACTTTGTGACAGTTTGAGTATCAAATAGTAGCTCTTGGAGCAGATACTTCCAGTGACGAGCGAGCAGAGTGTGGGGACCTAGTAGCTGGCTGAGACCTGACGATTGCTGACCATTTGACTCGGAGAGACTCTACTAGCCTAGTGGGGAGTGCCTGGTTGTGCCAACAGACCCACGGTGGAGGATCATGCTTGGTGACGTGGCAGACCCACGATACTCTATAGGAGGAGTACTGCTGCAGGCTATGAGGGGGAGCACCTGGGTTTGGTGGTAGACCTGCAGTGGGGAGCATGTCTATGTGACGCATCAGTCCCATGGTACTCGATAGGAGGAGTACCTCAGTAGTCTAAGGTTAGTGGGAAGCACCTCTATGTGACACAGCAGGCCCACTATACTCAATAGAGGAAGAGTTATCTGGCTGCCGAGGTTTCGATAATGTATTGGGGATGTTACTTGATACTACCCCTAGAATAAAATCCTGGTTGAGCTGAGTCAGTACTTTTGTGTTTTCCTCATGATTGAGATGGATTACTTAATAACTTAGGTATATGTATGGGCATATAAAAAAGTAGGATTATTTGTTGATTTCTTACTTTGTGGTTTATCCTTGGTGGATTTGTGAGACCTTGAGTGTCTCGGGGTCCTTACCGAGTATCATTATACTCACCCCTACATGGTCTATGCCCACATTTCGTTGTGTTGGATGCAGACGACAGACAACACTGACTAAGGCTGAGAGTTCCAGGATTTAACAGTACCTGGAGGTGGATCTTATGATGAGTCGATACACAGACGAGATTGAAGGACACAAAGTGTTGAGGAGGCTATCTGTACCTACCCTTCAGGTAGGAATCCTAGAGGATGACCCAACAACTATTTTTCCTTTCTTCAGTTGTACTTGTACTTCCAGTTCCTTGTACTTTATAGTTGGGATTATATTTCTGGCCCCTTTTACTTTTCATCACTATTTTGTTATACAATTTACTTAGTGTTTTGTATCTAGTTGTGTGCTCTGTTGTGTGCGTTTACAAGTTATAAAGTCAATTCCTTCCCACTTTTAGGGAATTATGCCTTTGGTGCTAGTCGCTAGCCCCTGACCTATGGAAGGCGGGCTTGGGGTAGTCATGGCACGGGCCCCAGGGGACGAGTCGTGACAAAGATCAACAAATGACCCACAATCAGGCTATCCATAGTATCCAAATCTATGTCAGGGTCACATCCACTACTCACGGATCCAAAGAGTGTGTCCAAGGATTCTGAAAGTATATAGGGGGACACATCCACTACCCCAAAATCCAATCTATCACACACACATTATGGTATCTACTATCCCCAGAGCTAAGTATTGGGTCATCATTAACCGCGAATACATATCTACCCTGATTCCTAAACCCACATTCACATAAAAAAACACCTTAGGGCCTATCCTCCCTTAGATCACAATCATATTACTCATGAAAAGGAACATCAAACACATTCCATTGAAGGAATACTTTATCACTAGATAGTGTAAAAGAGATAAATAATTGCCTAAGGGACATCCACCATCCCGAGACCTCATATCCATTCATTACATTATCATTTCCCTTTTTAATTATTTATCAGTATTACCATATCAATTAAATTATATCTACTTCATAAGCATTTGCCATTTCATTTATCATTTAGATGAATAATTTTCCATTTTACCAAAATCAAAGGTCAATCCTATCATGCATGACCCAAATCCCTAACACTATCTCTCTCTTGGATTTACATCAACTGGGAACCTACCAAGGTCCCCTAAGTCATATGACTCACATGGGACATGCTACCTGGGGTCTTATAGTCCATTTCAATTCATAGTGATAAGACCATCACTTAGGGAAAAAACATCCCTTAAAATTTTTACAATATTATCCCAACCACCATGGAATTTATAGTATATAAGGTTTTCACATGGGTTCTAAAGTGACACCTAAGGCTCACCATCTATAGTCTGTAAATATTTCTTTCCAAGGGGAAGTCGTTAAAGAATCTATCTCAAGTCCCTTTAAGACTCACTTATTTATTTAATTCAATTATATATCATTTAATTCACAACCTCCAAGGTATTTATATTAAAAAAATAATATAATCATAATAAATTCCTCAACCTTTGGTGGTCGAGGCATCAAGTTAGTGTACAAGGTCCATTGTGTCCTTGACACTTTTTTCAATTCACATATAAGCATTCCATTTTTAATTGGATAATTCATTTAATTTTAAAAGTTAAAATACTTTAAGATGTGAGATATAACATATTACATGCCATATAAAAACATGAATGATCTATATGGAATATACGAGGGACCACATACCTCACACAAAACTTTCCCCCATTTTAATTTCATAGCCTAACCGCTCTTCCCGAGCCCATCAGTGATCAACCGGAGACCATACTTCAAGATGATACCCTAAATAAATTCCAAGAATCCCATAATAAATCATAATAAATTATAATTAATTATTAAATACATTTATAATGATGATAACCAATTAATTTTTTTAAATTAAAATAGTAAAAATACCCCAAAAATCACTAGGCAATCTTTTCTTGCTGAAACTGAGACCGACCACATCCAGAGGGTCTACAACGTACCCCGACACTATCCTAGTGAAAAAATAATCTTTAAACAACTATTTATGTATATATTTAATTTAATATTAAGTGAAAACATAAAAAAATCCACTGGGAAATATACCATAATAGAAACAATGAGCAGCAGGGTGCAGATGCCATTACAGAACATCCTCTACATAAGCTATGAAAAATCATATTCAGAATCAGATAATTCCACCATGATCCTATGGAATCATAAATGAAATAATAATTGGATTAAATCAAAACTTAATAAATAATGAATAAGATGAAGAAAGGAGATCAATAAAAATGAAATCGCACCTCAAAACATTAGAGAGCACAAAAATCTCACCCTAGATCAAGGGGAACTGAGGAGGAGAAAGGGGGAGGTGTCAGAAAAATGCACCTACCTAGGTCACCAAACCCATTAAATTCAAAGGAGGATCAACCATAAAATGATAGTCATTCCCCACTTAAAAAAACACAAAACACCCTATCAGTGGGCTGGTGCTGGACCACCGACCTACCACTAACAGGATATTGTTGAAATTCAGCAACCCTGCCACCCCAGTCTTCCTCTAATACTCTCCCAAGTATCCCTAATCCATTTTGAGTCTCATTCCATGCGTAAAACACATTACAGATATGTACCAGATCTCAAAGATTCATTATGAATCTTGATTCTCAAAACGACCCTCTTCATGGAGTCAAAAATTTAAAATCCCTCCTAAATTTTACAACTCGTTTGAACATGGGGTATTACAGGTATGTGTTTGTTAACCTATATATCATACAAAAACACATAAAAAATTATTTATACAATTATATAAATAATAATATTTTTAATCCTAATTATTATTTTAATATATATTTAATAATTAATTATATTTTATATAAACAATTAGTATAATATATATATCTACATAATTAATATAATATTAATAATATAAATATCTATATATTTAAAATGTAAATCTATTTAAATATAATTATTAAAATTATTACTTTCAATTTTATAATTTTTAGTTATTTATATATTGTGGAAAATATTTGTACATAATATTACTATTTATACATTTATTAATGATATATTATAAAAAATATTTATTCATTTATGTAATTAATAATAATTTTAATAATAATTAAAAATTTCAAATGTAGTTAATAATTAATTATATCTATTCATTTTAAAAATTTGTCAATTCTTATTATAAAGTAATTATGTAACTTGTAATTTATTATAATATTAATACTCTTATTCATAATATTTATTAAAATATTAATATATTTACTAATTATAAATTTATTATATTATTAATAAATTTATTATAATACAATGCATTTATCATAATATTATCAATTTTATTAATACATTTAATATAATAAATTTTGTTTAGTTGTTTTTATATTTTTTATAATTTATTTATTTTAAATATTTATTCTTTTTTTATTATAAGGTAATTTTTAATATTCATTTTTATATAATTATTAATATATTATAATTTTTTAATTTTTATTTTGTACTATCATTTAACAATGCTTATCCATTAGCACTGATAAATGTAGGTTTATCAGACCTTTTTAGCGCTAATAAATATGAGTTTTTCTCACTAGTAAAAAAGCATGGGTAAATTCTACCTTTATTAGTGGTTTCTATTTTAATGTTGATAAAGATATCTTTTATCAATGTTTTTTACAAGCACTGATAAAACTCCTTCCCCTATTTTAGAAGAACTATAATAGAGATGACCCCTCTCCCGTGTCATTCAAGCTCTCATAAAAGTTGAATTTTGTTGTCACCTCCTTCAAATAATTCAAATGAATCAACCCTAAAAACTAAAGACATGTTATTTGTTACTCATTTTTAATCGATCTTGCATAGTTTTTTTTGTAATTTTTTTACATTCTTCTTGTCTGGTCGATTTTTTGTGCTTGTTTTTCTGATTTTTGGTTATTCTTCATGTCTGCTCAATGTTTGGACCCTATATTGGATGATTTTTTGGTTGTTTTTATATGAATTGTTCATCTAATCTGAGGAATCTAGCCTATTACCTTCTTGTGGAGTTTATCCCATGATTATGTATGATTTTTTTTGTTTTTTAAGTGATTAAATAAATTATGAATGGTTATTGACATGAAAAATTAATTTAAATATTATAGATTAATTTTTTAAGAATTTTTATTTAATTGTGATGATTCAATGATGAATTTGAAGAATTTATTGTATAAATAGGTATCTTAAAGGGGATTCATAACTAATGAATGGTTGAGTTTTTATAAACAATAATGGTGGGATTAATTTTAAATAAATAAGGTTAAAATTGATTATTCTAATTTTAATTTGGTTTGATTTGGGTGATTCACTACTACTTTAACTCATGTTGTGCTTAAATGAGTTTTTGTAAAAAAAAATGTGTGTAATTTGATATTATGTGCATTTAATATGGTGATAATATTCTGCAAATAAAGTATATTCAGATGATAAAGAATTTTTAAAGGGGGATAAACATTCCAAGAGATTTGGAAGAATTACTTTTGTGTTATATGGTGCTTTTTTATAAAAAACATGTGGGAAATAGGTGTATTAACATGTTGAAAATTACTTTTAAATTGAAGAAAAGTGAAATGTAAAGAGGGAAAAGATTGCATAATAACTTTTCTGTAAGTGATCAGTTAAAGTGGATTAAAATTTTGAATATTATTCTATAATTATGTGTTGTAATTATGTTTAAATAGAATAGTTTTAAAATAAAAAGGGGAAATGGGTGTCTAATAGTGTTTATAAAAAAGTGTGATAATAAGGATACAAATAATGATTTTTGATTTTTGTTTATATTTTATTTTTTTATACACCACGATATGGTATGAGATGCCACAATGTGATTTATGGTCTCATCATTTCATTTTTTAATGGGAACACTAATTTAGATAATGTCATATTTTTACCAAAAATGTTCATAAAACGTGAAGTTGATGAATTGTTTCATTCAAAATGCTTATTTTAATTAGAAATAGTTTATGAAATTTATCTAAATCATAATATAAAATAAATTGATAATTATAAAATATTAAAAATAGTAGATTAAACAAACATTCACACATATTGAGGATGAGTTAAAAAGATTAATTCAGGAAATACCTATTTTGGGATGCTATTTTATCGATGGATTATGATATCTTTCACAAATTAAAAACTTAATAGCCATAATAAATGTTATTAATTTTTTTTAAATTGCTAAAAAAACATTGAAAAAAATAATTTATTTATTTTTATATATGTTTTGATAGTGAAATTTTATTATATATACCCTAATACTTGTCCAGTTATAGAAATCCATAACTTTCTTGTGTACATTGATAGTGTTAGAGAGTGAATTATCTACCTTGATGAACTCATTTCAAAAAATAAAATGATATGTGATATGTGAATTCTTGTAATAAAAAAATAAGTGTTATTATAATTTATATTAATATTTTAATGAACCAACCTAGGATTCCATCCACTTGGCACTCGAACTGACTTTCCATAAGGATCAAAGGGCGTTCCTAATCCCCGCCGGTTAAAAAATAGTGCTTGTACATCACATAAAATAAATTTGGGGATTATTTCATCCTTAAATAAGATTTAAATGATACTATAACATTTAAAAGGTCCTTCATGAACCATCCTTACATTGGTCATCTATGTAGTATCAAATATGCATAACAAAAAATAAAAAAGTCATGTCAAACATTTCATAACCAACAACACTGATTAAACCCATTTCCATAAATCCAATACATAATCCATATGAAAACAATACAAAATGGAATAAATATATACAAAAATAAAAACTAAAAGTGGTGTCAAATATGGTCTTATTGGATGTTGCAACAAAAATAAAAAATAAAAAAACTCGAGCCATGCCCAATGTACGCTCCATGCAACCTCCATTTTCTCACCACCTCCCAATTCAATCGATACTGGAAACATGAACTAAACTCAAGTCCAACTAAAAACATGGAACCTATAATATACATAAGCATGTGCTAAATGACCTAGTATATTTCCACCCACCATATCAATGTAATTCATTTCATAAGGTAGTTTATAAATGCTTATTTGAAAATATAACTAAAAAGTAGGTTTTTTTGAATATATATAAGTGAAAACCAATATCAAGTCTATAGCCAATTTATAAAACTTTAATTTTATTTTCGTAAAATGAAAACAAACACTTTGAAAACATTTCAATGAACTAATACAACTTAAAACCAAAATACCCATTTTGAAATCCACCTTAGAAACCCAACACGAGAGTCTTTAAATTTAAAACAGGTTTTCCAAACATCTTTGAAAAGAATTTAAAAGGTAATGAACCAAACACAATGGGTTTAAGTATTCACATGGTGGCCACTACAATTCCAAATATATATAAAGAAAATAAACAAGGTAATTATGCCATAAAAATTCAAGCAAGGGAAAGATATAATCAAGCACAAGATAGATATCCCCTATATAAGCCATGAATTAAGCATTAAGAGTGTCATGGGATTTACCCTAGGCCCCAACATGAGACAAATATAAGTTTATCAATTTACCATAGACCAACCTCCAATATATTTTGAGTATGAAATCTAAAATCCTTCCAATTATCCCACACTGACCTCATCACAAATGGAATCCCCACCCGACCCCAGTGACTAACATGACTGGAGGGACACTAGTAGTGTAAGAACCAACGAGTGTAACATAAATGTAGATCTCCCACATAGTACCTAGATTCCCATGTCCAAATTAATATTGGGGCGATAATACAAGTAATCCAAGATCAACACATAATCAATAACTCTCCCATCACCTCCAACACATTCATAAAATATATCCTCATACATTTCATACATACATAGCATAAATAATTTCATTCCCTCAAGGAGATCAATATAAATAACCAAGTGAAAAAAAACCCACACAAGGGGTGAATAACTCAAGGGTAAAATCAAGAGGGTCTCACAATCATTAACCAATTATAAAGTGTCATCTGGTCCTTCACCATAATACATGGATCAAGATGCCATACCCTTTCAGATTTTATAAAACCCCACCTTAAACATCATTTAGAAATCTATTAAGACCACACACACCAATTATATTTCAAATACACCCTTTAAAACATGGGGTATCCACTTTAAAATATAAAACAAGGCCAATAGGCTTCCATTTCCATCGAACACATTTTAAAGATCCATTATGGCATTTTCACAAGGGATATAACAATACACTCATTTCAATACACATTTTAAATTCATCAAATTAACCCTTTTAAATCATTTTTTGGTCAACAACTCATTTAAAAAAAAATCCCCTTAAAACCTCTTTTTCACACTTTGAAAAACAAAAAAGATTAAAATCAAACACACATAATTCAAATAGTTTAAAAAGCCTCATAAGATTCCCAAATATTCCTTGAATATAACAATATTCCATTTAAATCATTAAAACATGAAAATAAATAGATAAACATTTTATTTGAAGCTAAAACTTTATAAAAATATAGAAACATCACATGGATATCACATATATTCATAATTTTGATAAAAATAAATTTGGAAAGCTCAATAACAATTCAAATTCTAAAATAAAAAAATTACACAAAAACACCTACTTGGAAGAAGAGAAAACTAAGCTGAAACATGAACCTCTAATGAATAATACCCAAATAAGCAAGGATAACTCCTCTATATTCTATAAGAGGCCAAAATCCTAAGTTAAAAACATTCCATACTCAATCTCTAACTTACACAGTGAGTTGGGATTCCAAGATAAAGTGGAAACATAGGAAATGTGAAATGAAGAATAATAGAGGATAAAATAGGATAAATTTACCTTGGAATAATTTGTAAATCACTAAGAACAAGCCAATAATATAAGGGGAGTGAAGGCTGGAGATCCTCCTCAGGCTCCTAGAGTCGGTCAAGTCATATGGGATAAGAGAGGGGAGGATACCCCTTTAATTTGAATGGTGTTAAAATTATAAATCCAAAAAACTTAAAAACCTAGGTAGATTAGTTTGGCCACATAGTTTTCCAAACCTTATGTAAATTGTGTACAGGCACCCCTACACACCAAACAAGCCACACAGTTCCTTTTAATCTCCACACAGTTTCTCAAACCATATGTAGATCATGAAAAAACACTCTATCTCCATGATAGTGCCCTCTACACGAATATTGAACAATTATTACTAACCATATGGTCTAAATGTACAATGCCCAAAAACCCCTAAAACTCAAAATTTCAAGCCTAAAAAACATTGGGTCTTATGATGACATAAGATAATTCAAAATAATACAAATTAAACACTATAGTGACATGTGGGTATCACACATATAATTATTTTCCTTTATATGTTATAACAAGTTATTTATGCAATGTCAATTTATATCAAATATGATGACTGTGTGTGTGTGTGTGTGTGTGTGTGTGTGTGTGTGTGTATAAATAATAATCCATTAGGATTATAATATCATAACTTCTGTGTGTTCATATTTTTTTTTCTAATTATGAATATTATTGAATCAAATAGTATGGATATGGATTGAAAATATATGGATACGAATCATATGAAAAAAGAGTATAAGGGTGGGGTAAAAGTGTTCATTAAGTTTTCAATATATCATTCATATTTTCCTACTAAAATATTTTATCTGTGTTTACGTTATTGTTTTTTAAGATGAATTAGTTCAAATGAGCTAGATGAATACTTGATCTATCACATAATAGATCAAAATTATAAATGTTGGACTAAACATGGGGAAGAACTGGATAGATCTAGTGACTGGGATAATGTTGTGGTTTATATATCATCTAATATGATTAAAAGTGTGAATGATGATGAAGATCATATTAAGGATATAATGAAAAGTGTAAATGATGATGGAGATCATGTTGAGGAAATGAAAATGGTAGTTAAAGCTGAACATAATGATTTTACAAATCTATTTGAGAATTTAAAGAGTTGTGAAAAGACACCATTGTATGCTAGTTGAACTAAATATAAAACATGTTCATCCATAATGTAGCTATGTAATTTTAATGATGGTAATTAATGGAGTGAAATATGATTTATAGAACTAATTTATCTCTTGAATGATATGCTACCAAAAGATAACAATCTTCCATGTCAAATAAATGAAACTAAATGAAATCTATGTTTAATGAGTATGATCTTTGAAAGAGTACATTCCAATCAAAATGACTGCATATTGTTTCTCAAGGACCATTAATCACTTAAAAATTCACTAAGTGCGGTGTGTCTTAATAAAAGAAAGATGAATCAAGTCCTTTAAAAGTAGTATTGAACTTTATAATCATTCTAGGGTTTGGGAACCTATATATAAGTGAGGTAAATGAAATGAAATTTATGTGGTATGACGATACAAGAATTCAATATGGGAAACTTCATCACCCAATAGACTCTCCTTAGTGAAAGAAAATTTATCATGAGTATCATGAATTTTTAAATAAGATGAGAAACCTCTACCTTGTGCTATCTTCATATGTAATGAATCCTTTTTATTGTACAAATTAAATTTTAAGTATATTACCAATTATATTGGTAACTTAAAATCATATTTATGCATGAAACATAAATAAATTATGTTATCTTTGCTTATATTAGGTCTAAAACAACTGGGTAATGATATTGATTTTTATTTTGATCCATTGATTGAAGATTAAAAATTAATGTGAGATTATGGTGTTACATTGTATGATACTTATAGAAATATATATTTCACATTGAGATCCATATTGTACAGGATGATAAATGTATTTCCTACCTATGGAAATTTATCAGGATATAGCATTAAGATAATTCTAGGGTGTCTCATTTATGAATAAGGTACACACTTAGTTAGGTTGAAACTTTCCTTGAAGACCGTGTTTCTATGATATCATAATTTTTTACCCTGATAATATAAAAATTGATCTTGGATGATATCATTCAATGAAAATTTAGAAGAAGGTATAACACCATTTCCACTAATTGGTGGTTAATAGTTTGAGAAATTAAAGGATATGGTCACCATTTTGGGTAAAACATTTTCAAAAAACCTTTAAAAAGTTTTTTGTAAAAAGTTATTATTTTTTTGAATTACCATACTAGAATTTTTTGTACATCAGACATTCTCTTGATGTCATTCATGTAGAAAAAATGTATGTGATAGTGTCACTGAAATGTCACTAAATGAACTTGAAAAAATGAATAATAATATTAAGTATTGGTTGGACATGATTTAAATGAGGATAATATAAGAGTTTTCACTAGTGAAGGGTGAAAGGTAGAGTTTTCTTCCTCTAGCAGTTTACACTCTTTCTATGAAAGAGAGATATCAGTTATTCAACTTCCTGAATGATGTAAATATTCTAGAGGAGTATTTATCAAACATCAAGAATATCATGTGAATGGTTGATTTTATGTTAAAGGGCATAAAATCATATGACTATCATGTTTTGATATAGGGTTTAATGCCCATGGATTAGTGTTTAATTCTGCCTAAAAAATTCTAAGACACATTAACCAAGTTTTGTTTTTTTTAAATCTATAAATAGTAAAATTATAGACCTGAAAAAGCTTTCAACTATAGAAAATAAAATTGCTATCATATTAAGTGAATTATAGGTATTCCTTTTTCCATCATTATTTGATATGATGGTTCACTTGATAGTTTAGATGGTTAGAGAGATCCATCAATTTGGCCTTTTACATTATAGATAGATTCACCCTATTTAATAATATATGAATATTTTTAAAGGGTATGCCAAAAAAAAGTTGGCTAAAAGGTTATATTGCTAAGAGATATATTATTAATAAAGCAGTTGAATTCTGTATCGACTACTTGTTTGATGTGGATATCATTAGTCACCCAAAATATCATCACAATGGGTGTCTTATGGGTGAAAGAATTTCTATAATAGGTATTTTCATAATTAGAATTATAGAGTGGGAGCATGATCACCTTTATGTTTTACATAATATTTTTGTGGTTGCACTACATATTGAAACCCACAAAGTAATTATTAGGAATTTTAATCCCTCAAGGGATAAAATCTAGATATTAAATACAAATAATCAATAGTTTATATGATGGTTTCAATGTTATATTTTAAGGATATATTTGAAAATTTTAATTTAATTTCAAAATAACTTTAATAGATAGTTAGGGAGACAAGTGTGCATGTATTATCTTATAATGGTTATATAATTAATAGTTATACATTATATATGAAGGAACAAGATAAATGTAGTACCATGTAAAATAGTGGAGTTACTCTTATGGTGGAAGTGATGCATAAATCCCATACCAAGGGCAGAAATCCAATTTATGTGAATGTTTCATACTTTTTAATTATTGAACAAATATGGGTGTTGAATTATCCAAAATTATGAGTGTTAATTTTTTAATAAAAATGGGTTGATAACATGAGTGCAGTTGAAATGGATGAATTAGGAATAGTGAAATTAGATTTTAGTAAGGAAGCTTCAAGGTAGGGCTTTTTATAATGGCATCACAAGGAGTATAAGTATTTTATATCTTGAATCTTTCAAAAAGAAATTGGTTAGTTGTTTTGTTGTTGACTAAAACCACTATAGGTTCAAATGAAAATTCTATTGTGGATAACCCTTTCATTGGGACATTAGGACTATTTCACAGTGGTCCAAATATGGTTAGTGTCCTATATTTCATATAGGATTACAATGAGGGGATTTGGATACTTGATAGTGGGGAAGAACCCCTTCAACCTTTAAATAAAAAAATCTAGTTCAATTATTAGGTTATATTATTTTTAATATACAATGTTTTACCTAATAATATCATGTGTTCACTACTATATTTACATAATATAAATTAAATTTTCAACTACTTATACAGATAATGACTTTTCCACATGTTGATGATCCAAATCCCATAGAATAATAGGTTTCTATATATGTTGATTCTAACAATCTTGAGGAACAACATATTGATAATTTTGAAACCAAGGAAATGGTATAAGGTGAACAACCTATGTTTAATAAAAATAGAAGCATTGTAGCATGATAGTCTTAACAAAATTTATTAAGGTGAGAAGCAAGGACATAAAATTCAAGGCTGGATGGAATGCACATGACCAACCAATTAACCACAAAAGTTCATTTTCATTAGTTACATTGGGGTCACCATTCCAATACACATGTGGATTGATATAAATTCATGGAACAATGATGTTCCTATGATGAACACATGTCAATTTGACACATATTTTGTCTAATATGACGGAAAGTGCATGTTTTTATTTAAAATTGATATTCTACTTCAAAACAAGTGTTACATACTCAAAACTAATAAAAAACACTTGAATTGTCTTGATACTTTAGAATAAATATCTATAAGTCTTTTTTGATGTATAAGAATCATCCTCTTATAAATCCGATACATAATGTTTCCAGTATAAAAAAAGTGCATGTTTTTATTTAAAATTAATTTTTAGTTCAAAATAAGAACCACTTACTCAGAAACTAGAAAACATGGTCAATTTATCTTGATAATTTTGGAAAATGATCCACAATTAAATTATGACATGTAGGAACTAACTGTACATCAGTCTAAAACACGATGTGCCCATTATCATTGAAAGTTTTTGTTTTTACTTAAAATTGATATTTTAATTCAAAACATGCATCACATACTCAAAACCAAGACAATGTAATCAAATTGTCTTTATACATTAGGAAAATGGTACATAAGTAATTTTTTATATGTAGGAATTAACTGCATGCCAATCAAACACATGATGTTCCCTATATGATTAAAAGTGCATGTTTTGATTTAAATTTGGTATTTTAGTTTAAAACACATGCCACATTTTCAAAACTGAACAAACACACCCAAATTGTCTTGATACATTTGTAAAGAATCCACAAATAATTTATGACATATAGGAATCAACTGCACATCAGTCCAATACACAGTGTGGTGAGTATGACTAAAAGTGTATGTTTTTATTTAAAATGGATATTTTATTTAAAAACATATTTCACCCACAAAAAAGTTATAAAACATGCTTATATTATCTTGATAATTTTGGTAAATGATCAATAAATAATTTTTGATGTGTACAAATACATTTCACGTCAATCTGACTCACGATGTACCTGGTATGACTCAAAGTTCATATTTTCAATTTAAATTTGACATCTTAATTAAAAACATATACCACTCACTAAAAACTAAAAAAATACACTCTTATTATCATGTAACTTTATTAAAAAGATCCATAATTCATTTATGATGTTTATAAATCAACCACACTCCAATTTGGCACACGGTGTGCCTAGTATGACTGAAAGGGTGTGTTTTTATTTAAAATTCACATTTTAGTTCAAAACACTCACTGTATACTTAAAAAAAATAAAAAAAAAATATTTTATTGATAATTTATAAAAATGATACATAAATAATTTTTATGTATAGTAATTAACCACATATTATTCTGACACGTGGTGTGCCAAATATAACTCAAAGTTTGTGTTTTCAATTTAAAAGTGACATTTTAGTTCAAAACATCTTCCACACACTAAAATCTAAGAAAACTCACTTGTGTTTTCTTAATAATTTAATATAATGATTCATAAATCATTTTGGACATATAGGAATCAACCTCACATCAATTAGACACACAATGTTCCCAGTATGACTCAAAGTGTGTGTTTTTAATTTAAAAGTGATATTTTAGTTCAAAACATCTATCACTAACTGAAAATCAAGAAAACATACTTAATTTTCTTGATACTTTATGAAAATGATCCATAAACCATTTAAGATGTGTCAGAATCAACCATACATCAATCTAAGATAGAGTGTGCCCAGTATGACCGAAATCATATGTTTTTATTTAAAATTGAAATTTTAATTCAAAACACACACCACATACTCAAAATTAATAAAACATGATCATAATGTACTTATAATTTAATAAATATATGAAAAATAATAATTTATGACATGTAGGAAAAAACCTTACATCAATATGACATATGGTGTACTCGGTATGACTCAAAGTATGTGTTTTCAATTTAAAAGTGACATTTTAGTTCAAACATCCATATCTCACTAAAAAATAAAAAATAAAATTTTATAAACTTAATAATTTATTAAAATGACTAATATATCATTTATGACATGTAATAATTTTCCACACATCAATCTGATACACAATATGACCAACATGACTGAAAATTCAAGTTTTTAGTTTAAAAGTGACATTTTAGTTGAAAATGTATATCAATCACTAAAATTTGAGAAAAAAATTATATTTTCACGATACTCTATGAAAATGATCCATAGTTCATTTGTGACATGTAGTAATTACCTTCACATCAATCTGATATACGGTGTGACCGATATGTTTTAAGGTGCATGTTTAGGTTTTAAAAGTGTTGTTTTAGTTAAAAACATACACCACTCATTAAAAATTGTCAAACACACTCTGATTATCTTGATACTATAGGAATATGATCCACAAGTTTTTTTTGAGATGTAAAAATCAACAAAACGTCAATCTAACACATGATCCGGCTAATATGACTAAAATTATGTGCTTTTAGTTTAAAAATAAAATTTTAGTTCAAAACATGTATCACTCATTTAAAACCAAGAAAACTCACTAAAATTTTCTTTATAATTTAGGAAAATTATTCATGGTAAATTTATGATATATAGGAATAAACCTCAAGTCAATCCATCACACGGTGTGACTGATATGACTGAAAGTGTGTGTTTTCATTTAAAAATGTCATTTTAGTTCAAAATGCATGTCACATATTGAAAAACTACTAAACAATCTCAAATCATCTCGGAACATTATGAAAATGATCCAAGAATCATTTGCGATGTGTAGAAATGAACCACAAGTCAAAATGACACATCATTTGGATGACAAGACTAAAAGTGAGTGATTTTATTTTAAATTTATATTTTAGTTCAAAACACGTGCCAAAAACTCAAAACTGAGCAAACACACTCGATTTTTCATGATATTGTAGGACATAAATCCATAAGAAATTTTTGATGTGTAGTAATCAACTGCACATCAATCATACATGGTGTGGATGGTATGATTGAAAGTGCATTTCTTTATTTTAAAAATGACATTTTATTTCAAAATGCATGTCATTCACTAAAAACCAAGCAAACACACTCATAATGTTTTGGTATTACTTCGCAACATTTTTTATTTATGTATTATGTTATCCTTTTTATTTATGTTCTATCATTTAACATTCATGTTATCCTTTTTCAATTAATTTTATCAATGCATTATTATGTCATTTTTACATTTCATTTTTTATAGTATTACTAAGAATTATTTTTTAATATAGTACTTTTATTTTGTTTGATCTAGGGTGGTTTGTTTGGTAATTTTTAGCATAATTAGAATCTTTTGGAAGGAGGTCCCAAAGGAAATGAAATATAGTGTTTTTGAATTTATTGGAATAAATATTATAATAAATGGTGTATACTGATGTACACTACTAAAAAAGTGCTTTTAATAGTGCTATAAATGATATTTTTCAGTTCCTAAAAGTGATGATAATCTATGCGATATAAAAATCCCACGACCTTTATCATCATTATGAAAAGTGATGATAAAAGATAACTTTATCATTTCTACATAAAACACTAATAAAGTGATTCTTTATTAGCACTATATGAAGTGCTGATAAAGGGACACTTTATCAGTACTAGATGAAACGATGATAAAGAGACCCATTATCAGCACTAGATGAAGCGCTTATAAAGGGACCCTTTATCTAGCACTGATAAAGGCCATTTCAACTACTACATAGCTGCATCCCTACAATAACCATACAATATCCCTGTAAAATCAAACCCAATTATAATTCTAAAAAGGAATATAAATATATATTAAAATGGACTAGAATACAAATAACACATTGCACTATCATTTCAATTAAAAATTTACATACATAACATTTACATTAATATCATATTTATAATTAACCAAAAAAATTCACAACCCATAAAAAGTCAAAACTAGTAGACTCTTTTCAATGATATACCTCTGTATAAAAGTCTATCCCTACAATAAAACTAATTTTTATTTCAATAACATTAAATAAAAAAATAAAAATAAAAATTAATTTTAATTTTATATAATTCACATATGACAAATTATATTGTTAATTACTATATATATATTAATAATATTATCAATTAATCATGTGTCATATTGGTGTGAGATTGATTTCTACAAATTATAAATATATTATAGATCATTTTCCTAAAGTTTGAAAACAATTCGTGTTTGTTTTCTTAGTTTTGGCTATGTGAGGCACGTTTTAAACTAAAATGACACTTATATTGAAAACACACAGTTCGAGTTATACCAACCACATTATGTGTTGGATTAATGTGCGGTCAATTCCTACACATCAAAAATGAAGATGCAAACCAGACAACCTACAAGGAAGAAACTCTATAGGAGGATGAGCAAGGAGCATTCACCTCAGCAGAAGCTACACAGATTGCAAGAATGAGAGGGTATGACACCTGCCATCGAGACAACCCTGTGCATGCATAGGATATCCTGGCCAAATAGCCATGTGAAGGTGGAGAGCTGATTCA
Organism: Viscum album; assembly: GCA_963277665.1. Taxonomy (NCBI): domain Eukaryota; kingdom Viridiplantae; phylum Streptophyta; class Magnoliopsida; order Santalales; family Viscaceae; genus Viscum; species Viscum album. The sequence continues at coordinate 990,965,320 of OY728166.1, forward strand.
CGATGAATATTCTGGAGAGGAGTAGTTCCATGTAGTTAGTCTGGGTTATATGAAATGGTTGAAGCCTACAGGCAGTGAATTACTCTAAGGCCTACGATCCATGTAATACTTATGCCTATAGGCTTTGTAAGGGTTCCACCTCACCCCTTGAAAGGTGGATTATCAATAAATCAATAAAAACGAAGGCCTTTGGTCCATTGGATGGATGAAAATAATTAGATCTCGTTAGTACAACTTTGGATGTGTGATACATGTATTAAACTAAAACGAAACTTCTATATTGAAAACATGTACTTCGAGTCATAATGATAGCAGCATATGTCAGATTTATGTGAAATCAATTTTTCCACATCATAAATATATTAAGTATTTTTTCATAAAATTTGAAAATAATCTGAGCTTGTTTTCTTGGTTTTGGAAATGTGATATGCATATTAAACTAAAATGACACTTTTATATTGAAAATGTATACTTTGAGTCATACCGACCACATCATGGGTCAGATTGACGTGTGGTCAATTTCTACATGTGAAAAATTAATTATGGATCGTTATCCTAAAGTTTGAAAACAATACAATCTCATTTGTTTGGTTTGGAAATTTTATGTGAGTTTTAAACTAAAATGGCACATTTCTATTGAAAACATGCATTTCAGGTCATATCAACTACATCGTGTCTTAGATTGTTGTTAGGTCAATTCCTGCACATAAAAAATGAATTATGGATCATTTTAAGAAATTTTGAAAACAATATGAGTTTTTTTTCTTAGTCTTTGATATTTGATGTGCGTTTTAGACTAAAATGACACTTTTTATTGAAAACATGAACTTCGGGTCATGTTTACCACATCATGTGTCAGATTGATGTGAGTTCCATTCCTACACATGACAAATAAATTATAGATCAGTTTCATAAATTTAAAAAACATACAATCTCATTTGACTAGTTTTGGCTATTTGATGTGTGTTTTAAACTGAAATGACACTTTTGTATTGAAAACACGTACCTTGGGTCATATCAACCACATCGTGTGTCAAATTGATGTTCAGTTAATTAGTACATGATAAAAATTAATAATGGATTGTTTTAATAAATTTTTAAAACAATTATAGCCTGCCTACTCAGTTTTGGCTATTTTGATGTCAATTTTAAATTAAAATGACACTTTTGTATTTAAAACATGAACTTCAGGTCATACTGACCACATCATGTTTCAGATTGATATGTGACCAATTCCTACATGTGAAAAATGAATTTTGGATCATTTTATTAAAGTTAGAAAATAACATGATCTCATTTTCTTGGTTTTGGATGTTTGATGTCAGTTTTAAATAAAAAATGACACCAATCTATTGAAAACACGTACTTCAGGTCATATCAACCACATCATGTCTCAGATTGATGTGCGGTCAATTCCTACACATGAAAATGAATTATGGACTATTTTCCTAAATCTTGAAAATAATATGAGCTTGTTTTCTTGATTTTATCTATTTGATGTGTGTTTTAAACTAAAACTACACTGTATTGAAAACACGCACTTCAGGTCATATGAACCACATCGTGTGTCTAGTTGACATGTGGTCAATTCTTACACATGAAAAAATAATTACATATATATTTCCTAAAGTTTAAAAATAATATTATCTTTTTTTATTATTTTTGTCTATTTGATGTGTGGTTTAAACTAAAATGACACTTTTATATTAAAAAAACTCACTTCGGGTCATATCAACCACATCATGTTTCAGAATTGATGTGCGGTTAATTCCTATATATGAAAAAATAATTAGGGATAATTTTCTTAAAGTTAAAAAACAATATGATCTCATTTTATTAGTTTTGGATATTTGATGTTCTTTTTACACTAAAATGGAACTTTTTTATTGGAAATATACACTTTAGGTAATATCGACCACATCATGTGTCAAATTTGTGTGTAGTTAATGCCTACATGTGAAAAATGAATTATATATATTTTCCTAAATTTTAAAAATAATATGGGCTTGTTTTCTTGGTTTTTGATATTTAATGTTTGTTTTAAACTAAAATGACACCTTTTTTTTGAAAATAAATACTTTAGGTCATATCGACCACATTATGTCTTGGATTGATGTGTGGTTAGTTTTTACACATAAAAAATGAATTATGGAATATTTTATTAATTTTTGAAAATAATCCAAGTTTATTTTCTTAGTTTTGTATATTTGATGTGTGCTTTAAAATAAAACGACACTTTTATATTGAAAACATGAACTTCGGGTCATATTGAAAACATCGTGTGTAAGATTGATGTGTGATCAATTCCTATATATAAAAAATGAATTATGGATAATTCTCCTAAATTATGAAATAAATCCTAACTTGTTTGATTGGTTTTTTCTATTTGATGTGCATTTTAAGCTAAAATGGTACTTTTGTATTGAAAACATGTACTTCAGGTCATATCAAACACATCATGTGTTAGATTGATGTGTGGTCAATTCCTACATGTGAAAAATGAATTATGAATCATATTTATAAAGTTTGAAAACAATCCAAGATCTCTTTCTTGGTTTTGCCTATTTGATGTTCATTTTAAACTAAAATGATGATTTTGTATTGAAAAGAAGCACTTTGGGTCATATTGACCACATCGTGTGTCCGATTGATGTGAGGTCAGTGCCTACACATGAAAAATGAATTATAGATCATTTAAATAAATTTTTAATACAATATGATCTTGTTTTATTGATTTTTACTATTTGATGCATGTTTTAAACTAAAATGACACCTTTTTATCGAAAACATGCACTTTAGGACATGTGAACCATATCATGTCTCAGATTTATGTGCATTCAATTCAATACATGTGAAAAAAATGAATTCTGGATCCTTTTTCTAAAGTTTAAAAATAATATAAGCTTTTTTTATTAATTTTTTCTATTTGATGTGCGTTTTAAACTAAAATGGAACTTTTGTATTAAAAACACGCACTATAGGTCATCTAGACCACATTTTTTGTCAGATTTATATACATTAAATTCCTACATGTGAAAAATGAATTATGGATTGTTTTTATAAATTTTTAAAGAAATCCAATATTTTTTTTCATAGTTTTGGATATTTGATGTGCATTTTAAACTAAAATGACACCTTTATATTGAAAACACACACTTTAGGTTATATCGACAAAATTGTGTGTCAGATTGATGTGTTGTTAATTCCTACATGTGAAAATTTAATTATAGATTGTTTTTTTAATATTGAAAATAATCTGAGCTTGTTTTCTTGGTTTTGTCTATCTGTTTTATGGTCTAAACTAAAATGGAACTTCTATATTGAAAACATGAACTTAGGGTCATGTCGACCACATCATGTTTCATATTGATGTGCAATTAATTTTTACACAAGAAAAATGGATTATGGAATGTTTTCATAATGTTTGAAAAAAAATATGAGCATGTATTCTTGATTTTGGCTATTTTTTGTATGTTTTAAACTAAAATGACACATTTTTATTAAAAACACACACTTTAGGTCATATCAACCACATCGTGTCTTGGATTGATGTGTGGTAAATTCCTACATGTGAAACATGAATTATAGATCATTTTCTTAAAGGTTGAAAAAAATCCATGACCATTTTAATTGTTTTGTATATTTGATGTGTGTTTTAAACTAAAATGGCACATTTCTATTGAAAACATGCACTTCAAGTCATATTGACCATATCATGAGTCGGATTTATGTTCGGTCAATTCCTAAATGTGAAAAATGAATTATAGGTAATTTTCCTAAAGTTTTAAAACAATCCAAGATACTTTTATCGATTCTGGCTATTTGAAACACTTTTTAAACTAAAATGTAACTTTTCTATTAAAAACACATACTTCAAGTCATAACAATCACATCGGGTTGTAGATTGACATGCAATCAATTCCTACATGTTAAAATGAATTATGGATCATTTTCCTAAAGTTCAAAAACAATATGAGCTCATTTTATTAGTTTTGACTATTTGATGTATGTTTTAAACTAAAATGACACTTTTTGTATTGAAAAAACATACTTCAAGTCATACCAACCACATCGAATATCAGATTGATGTGAAGTCATTTCCTAAATGTGACAAATAAATTATGGATCATTTTACTAAATTTTGAAAATAATCAAATCCTGTTTTCTTAGTTTTGATCATATGAAATGTTCTTTTAACTAATGTGTAAATTTTAAAAAATAAACATTAGATAAAAACTATAAGGAAATAAACTAAAAAAGTAGTTAAAATGATGATAAAATTAACTAAATTAGGTGTATGATGTCACCTATTTATGATGTATGTATACATTCTGACACTATATATTCTAACCATTCATTTATAAACAAATTGATTTCCTCTATTATACTTTCCCTTCAGAAATAGATCAAAAATAATATACAAGAATTATGATACCAATTATTCACACCCCAAATATATTTCTAAGTTCATATCCAATAATAGATCGAAAACATACTTGGTAATTACCTAAATTTGATTTTGGAAAACATTCTGACACCATGTACACTGCTCACTCATCTATAAACAAATTTACTTCTTCTTTTGGGTACATAGATTGTTGGAAATCTTGGTATTACTAAGAAAATATAGAAAAAAAATATTAAGAAATATTTTTAATAAAACTTTAATTACCTTTGAAAATTACCTATTTAGGGATTCTAGTATTATGATGGTTTATGATATCTTTCATAAATTTGCACACAAATTATTCACAATCGTTTCTATTATATTACTTTAGACACTGCAGAAACATTGAAAAAAATTAGTAAATTATTTTGACATATGTTTTGATAGTTAAATATATCTATATATACCTTAATATGTTTCTATTTAAAGTAATCCATAGGATTCTTATATCCAGTCACTGACTTCATACCATGATTTGGCCTATATTTAGTGACTGCCTTATCATAACAAAATTATCGTTAAAACAAAAAATCAAACATATAATTCAAAGTTTATCTATAAAATGTTGATTCTAGCGCATTAAAAATTCACAATCCACATCATGTGTGGTTCTTTTTATGGATATCCATACATTGGATCCAAGAAAATGAATATTTGGGGTATCCATATTGATTGTGATCAACATCTAGTGCTTCCAAAAAAACAAATAAGTAATGAAAAAAAATAAAAAAATATTTTATATAATTAAATTATAGAGTTTTACCCCTACATTGGTGGCATAAAAAGATTTTATCATATATTATTTTCTTCTCAAATGCCTCATTTAGTACATCCTTATTCTTATCAATTTATTTCGAATCCAATTTAATTTTGTCTATAGAAATGATACAGGGATTAATGAATCCAAATTGTGATTTACAGGTTTTCCCCTTTATATAGTAGTAATATAAATGCTTGTAGAAAATATAAATATTTATTAACTTTAATGAACATATTAGATCATTTTTTGGAAAAATGTATTATAAAAATGTACCTTATGTATGTATTCACAACTGAGACTCCCATCCATTCAAACCTGAGAATATCATTTATACTCTCAAGACCAACCACGACTATAATTATAGTTCCAAATATGTATTCTTCATATGTAATGTAGGACACATATCCATCTTCGAATGTGGTATCTGTATGAAGTTGTAATGATAATATATGTTGTTGTGGAAATAGCGGGGAGAAGGTACTCCCATATGGTCCTTTTGTTTTCTTGGTTGATTCACTAGATTGTCTTGATCCAACTTTATGTTTTCCCATCACTTTATCCGTTTGTAATACTATAACTCACTTTATAACTTTTTTCATCAACTATTACAGGGTTTTCATTTGATTTTTTTTGTTAAATACACACCTCATGAATCTTTATAAGATTAGATGACCATGATATGAAAGTTCCAATAGTATCATTGACCATTGTAATATCCATATTATCAAGTGGAATAGACAACTCAACAATCAGCTCTTGAGCTACCTCAATCCCCACTCTCATGTAATATTTTGAGAGTTCTTTGTTGTATAACATGTCTCCTGGGATATTATATATTGTACCCCTTGCAACAAGGTAGTACATGGGTGTTGATACATAAAAATCACATACAACTTTACCCTATAAAATTTCAGTAATATAAAGTTATCGAAAGTTGTTTGATTTACATTTAGAAGAATGAGTAATGAAAAAATTGATTAACTCAGGTAAGGTTTGTGGTTAAAGAGAATGAATAACTTCAAAGCTAGTGGGGTCATTTGGCTATTCATGTGCTGATCTTTGTTCAACCAGTAGTTAGCTTTGAGCCTTTCGTATATATTGGTCTAAAAAACCCGACCGAAAAATAAAATCTTGAAAATAATCTATTTGTGCATGAAATCCTTTCATCATCTGATATATATCCTCTTGTGGTTTTGTCTTCATTAAATATGTTTGAGGAGACACTCCAAAACCTACACCTTTAATGAGACCATATTATTCTAGCCGCTTCAAAGCTACTGAAAGTAGTTTTTCTTCTGGTATGGTCACTACCGATTCTTGTGTCTAAACCATATAAAAAAATCCAAACACAAATAGATATTTTTATATAATACTGTTATAAAGCATAACTAATTACTATTATGTCATACTTACACATGTTTCCTATATTTATTTTGTGTTTTCATCAACTAGTTTACCCTCCTTATTAATGTTGGCCTCCTTCCATAGCACATGATGTGAGATGGAAGTGGCTTTAGATTTTGATTCATCAATCTCTATATAAAGAAAAGAACATATGTTGTTTCATATCACATAAAAATTTTATTGTTGATTTAAAATACATACCATTTTCTTCTCTAGTGAAGCATACCCCGTCCTTGCTTTGTGATAGGGGTGCATTAGCTTTGATTCATGTTCTTTATTAACTCCTTTGTTGTTTCATAAATTAATAATTTTAAAAAAAATCATAAAATAAATAATGTCAAATAATATATTATCGACTACAATGTACCTGAAATGATTTCCCATTACAATGAATGATAAAATCATTCCATGTTTCCTGCTTTATAATGTGTTAATAAGTAACTTGTGGGTGATGCTTTACTTCCCCCTCAGCATCCCTAAGATGAAACTTGGTAAGAAGAGTCTAATAGCCTCTATGCGCTTGTATAGGGTCCATTAAGACATATTTTATATGGAAATCGTCTAAAATAAATGAAACCTGTAAGGAATTATGAAAATTAAATCAACGTTTCATTATATAATTTTTTCATAAAATAGAGAAAGTATATCGTAACATTACCTTTATATCTTCCCAAAGGGTTTCCTTCGTTACAGGCTGGATATGGTGCCATGAATTTATATCAATCGGCACATTCATCCTTGTTGTAACCCTAACATAACTAATGAACATTGATTTGTTGGGGTCAAAAGGTTGGCTGTGTTGATTCCATCGAACCTCAAATTTTATACCCTTACTTATTTCCTTAATAATTTTAGTCAGTACTGTGATGTTGCGCCATTCTTGTTTTTTCATCAATATGTTGTTGATCCCCTGATAATTTTGTAGTTTTAGCATCAACCGCCTATTCTTCCTTGTGATTGGTAATATCATCATGTCATTATGAAACAAAGCGTTATTTGCGACTGGGAGGGGTCTCTTTTCAAATAGTCTATCGAGAGGTACTATTTACGATGTGACCCTTTTTTCGTTGCAAATAACAAATTATTTGCAACAGGAATAGGTGTCTCATCGCAAATACTTTGTCGGCATGTAGGTATTTGTGACGGGACCCGTCGCAAATATCGTTTTAACCGCCACACCTAATTAATAGGGGGTTAGCATTTGCAACGGGTCCCATCGAAAATAGTATTATTTATGATAGGAATCACGTCGCAAATAATCTAATCTATATATACTCCCTCTGATTTTTCCCATTTCAGAATTTTCTCAACTCCTCTCTACCTCTCTACTCTCATATTTTTCTCTTAAATTTTTTGGAAGTTTAAAATTTTACATTGGAGCAATTTTCAAGCCTTACATCGTACGAAAGATTCTGTTTTAAGGTATTTATCTATTGATTTTATTTGTTAGTTAATTCATTTTATTTTATATTTGGTATAATTATTGTTAATTAGCGACAATTAAATTAAATTCGAATTTGATAGTTTTATTTTGCATTATTTATTTTTACAAATATTTTGTTTCATTAAGATTTAATATTTTTATTTAAAAGAAAATAATATTAATTTGTAATAATTTGGTTCAACTATCATTAATTAATAATACTTACGTGTAATTAGTATTAATTATTATTAATTAGTAGTAATTAGTATTAATTATTATTAATTAGTATTAATTAGAAATAATTAGTAATAAATTGTAATAAATTGTATTAATTAGTGGTAATTAGTAATAATTAGCGCTAATTGCTAATAATTAGTCGTTGTTAGGAATAATTAGCGGTAATAAGTAATAATTAGCGCTAATTAGCAATAATTAATAACAATTAGAGGAAATTAGTAAAAATTAGCGGTAATTAGTAATAAATAGAAATGAACAATAATAAATACTAATAATTAGTATTAATTAGTAATAAATAGCAATAAATAGTGATAAACAGTAATGATTAGTAATAAATAGTAATAAATAGTAAAAATTAGAAATAATTAGTAATAATTAGCAGTAATTTGTAATAATTAGCGGTAATTGGTAATAATTAGCAGTAATTGGTAATAATTAGTGATAATTAGTAATAATTAGTAGTAATTAGTAATAAATAGTAGTAATTAGTAATAAATAAAAATAAGTAGTAATAATTAGTAATAAATAGTAATAAATAGCAATAAATAGTAATAAGTAGTAATAAATAGTAATAATTAGTAGTAAATAGTAATAATTAGTAATAATTAGCGGTAATTAGTAATAATTAGTAATAATTACCGGTAATTAGTGGTAATTAGAAGTGATTAGTAATAATTAGCGGTAATTAGTAATAATTAACGGTAATTAGTAATAAACAGTAATAAATAGTAATAAATATTAATAAATATTAATAAATAGTAATAAATATTAATAAATAGTAATAAATATTAATAAATAGTAATAATTATTAATAATTAGTAATAATTAGTAATAATTAGTAATAAATAGTAATAATTAGTAATAATTAGTGGTAATTAGTAATAATTAGCAGTAATTAGTAATAATTAGCAGTAATTAATAATAATTAGTGATAATTAGTAATAAATAGTAATAAATAGTAATAAATAGTAATAAATAGTAATAATTAGTAATAAATATTAATAATAAGTAATAATTAGTAATAATTAGTAATAATTAGTAATAATTAGTAATAACTAGTAATAATCAGAAATAAATAGTAATACTTAGCGGTGAATAGTAATAATTAGCGGTAATTAGTAATAATTAGCGCTAATTATAAATAATTAGCGGTAATTAGTAATAACTAGTACTAAATTGTAATAAATATTAAGGAATAGTAATACATATTAGTTAATAGTAATAAATATTAATAAATATTTATAATTAGTAATAAATAGTAAAAATTAGTAATAATTTGTAATAATTACCGAAAATTAGTAATAATTATTAATAATTAGCGGTAATAATTAATGGTAATTAGTAATAATTAGCAGTAATTAGTAATAATTAGCATCAATTAGTAATAAATAGAGGTAATTAGTAATAAATAGTGATAATTAGTGGTAAATAGAGGTAATAAGTGATAATTAGCTGTAATTAGTGATAAATATCATTAATTGGTAATAATTATCTATAATTAGTAATAAATAACGGTAATTAGTAACAAATAGCAGTAATTAGTAATAAATAATGGTAATTAGTAATAAATAGAGGTAATTAGTGGAAAATAATAATAAATAATAATAAATAGTTGTAAATAATAATAAGTGGTAATAAATATTAATAATTAGTATTAAATAACTGTAATTAGTAATAAATAGTAGTAATTAGTTATAATTAGGAATGAATAGTGGTAATTAGTAATAAATAGAAACAATAAGTAATAATTAGTAATAAATTGTACTAATTACACTACTAGAATATTGGGATTTAAAGCCCCATGACATAAGAGACTGCCTCTGGTCGTCACTGTAGGTACCCAATAGCGACCGCCATCGGCGGTCGCTACCCTTCGTAAAAAAAAAGTGCTTTGGCACCCCATCCCTCGTTGCCCTCAACCTAGCCCCCCCCCCCCCCCCCCGTCGCTACCCTCCTCCGCCCTCCTCACGCACCCTCCCCTGTCGCCCTGCCTCACCGCGCGCCCCACCACACTTTACCTCTCACCACCGTCGCCGCCCTCCACCCTCCGCACTCCGCCCTCGTCGGCCTTCGCCCTCCATGCGCCCTCCGCCCTCTGCCCTCCCACTCTGGCCACCCTCCGCCCTCCAGCCATCCTCCGCTCCCCTCCAGCGTCCCTCCGCCCTCTGGCCTCTTCCCTCCGGCCTCCACCCTTGTCCCTCCGCCCCCTCAGCCCTCCCCCCCACACCGAATGGCCCCCGCACCCCGGACAGCCCCCCCCCTCGCACCCCGGACAGCTCCCCTGCACCTTGGAGAGCCCCCCCCCCCCGCACCCCGTACATTCCCCCCCGCACCCCGGACAACCCCCCCCCCCCCCCCCCCACACCCCAGACACCCCTCCCCGTACCCCGGACAGCCACCCCCCCCTCACTGCCCGTCCCCCGTCCCCTCACCGCCTCCTCTCCTCCGGCTCCCTGTCGCTGCCGCTGCCCATCCCCTCCCTCACCGCACCGCCTTTGGCTCCGGCTCCCCTTCACTACCTCTCCTCTCTCTCGTAGCACCGCCTTCGGCTCCCCTCCCTTCCAGGTTTGTAGCGTAATCAGGTATGACATTGGATTTCACTTACATTATTATTTTATCAATGGTTCATAAACAAATGATTAGTATTTATTTTAAATATAGTTGATTTGAAAAATGAAAATGCAATAAGTATTGTGTAAATGTTTGTTATACAGATATTATTATGTATTAGAGTTGGATTGATCTTCAAAATTGAACATCTAGAGAATATTTAAATGGCATTATGCAGTTTATTGACTTCACCAGAGGATTTGAAAATGACTATATTAGTTGTCCATGTAGAAAATGTTCTAACAGATATCAATTCACATGAGATACTGTGAGGGAGCACCTATTCTTTACTGGATTTCTGAAAAATTATAAGATTTGGACTCGTTATGGAGAAGAATATGTTCGTTGTCAAAATACAGATGCAGCTCAGATGGATGTTGATGCAAGGATGAATGATCCATTGTATGAAATGATTACTAAAATGGTATGTGGGTTTGATCCTGATGGAATTGACATCCAGAATCTTGAGACCGGTGAGATAAATCTTTTCTCTAGTGGAGATTGTGATTTGAGGAGTTTTTTGAAGCACTTGATGATGCAAAAATAGAATTATATCCTGGATGTACTTCTTATAATAAAATGTCATTTATCATGAAGTTGTTGAATTTTAAGACTTTGAATAATTGGTCAGACACATCATTCGACACGCTTTTGGTGTTATTGAAAAAGGTTCTTCCTGTCGACGCTAAGATTCCAGAGTCGTATTACCATGCTCGTAAGTTGACAAAGAACTTAGGTTTTACATACGAGACTATAGATACATGTGCAAACAACTGTATGCTGTTTAGAAAGGAAACTGCCCATTTGGATATTTTATGGTTTGTGGTGCTTCCAGGTGGAAAGAGAACAGGGGAAATAAGACTCATCAAAGTCAGATTTCAATACAGGGGAAACTGATTGTCGTAAAGCAAATGTGTTACTTTCCCCTTAAACTGAGGTTGAAAAGATTTTTTATGTCATCTAAAGTTTCTAATTTAATGAGATGGCATGCAGAAAGAGTTAATGAAAGTGATATGTTAACCCACCTGGCAGACTCTCATGCATGGAAGGATTTTGATATGAGACATCCCGACTTTTCTAAAGATGTTCGTAATGTACAATTGGGATTGGCAGCAGATGGTTTCAATCCATTCAAGTCTATGGTTGGTGCAACTCATATCACATGGCCTGTGGTGTTGGTTCCATATAATCTTCCTCTGTGGTTTTGTATGAAGCAACAATTTATATTACTTTCCACTCTTATTTATGGACCTAAAAGTCTGGGGGATAAGATTGATGTTTACCTTTATCCATTGATTGATGAGTTGAATGAATTTTGGGGTGATGGTGTGATGACTTTTTGAATGCGAAATGAATGAAATGTTCAAACTTCAGGCTGCTTTATTGTGGACAATCAATGACTTCCCAGCTTATGAAAATTTATTAGGCTGGAGTACGAAAGGGGAGTTTTCTTTCCCTTGTTTCAATAAAAGTAAAAAATCTGTATGGATTAAACATTCCAAAAAATGGGCATACATGGGTCACAGACGTTTTCTCCCCCCTCAGCACAGGTTCAGAAAGAACATAGTGGCATTTGATGGTTCTAGAGAGTTCAGACCAGCACCAAAGATCATGACAGGAGTAGAAATGTTATCACAGATTGAGGAAGAAAACATCTGCACGGTATATGAAATTCAGGATTTGGTGGCTCCTCCAGTACGCAATATTCGTGTTGTGGGTTGGCAGCGCAGTCACAATTGGAAAAAGAAAAGTATTTTTATAGTCTTTCATATTGGAAAACTAACATGATGAGGTATAATTTGGATGTCATGCACATTGAATTTTTTTTTTGTGATAACATATTGTGGACCATTTTAGGTGTTAGTGGAAAATCAATGGACCATGTTAATGCACTCCATGATTTGGAAGAAATGGGTTTAAGGAAATAGTTGCATTTACAGTTAGCTGAGGGAAATAAGTAATATATGCCTGCTACACAGTATACGATGACTACAAAGGAGAAAGAGACATTTCTTTCCATTTTGAAGATGGTCAAGGTGCCTGATGGTTACTCTTTTAATATTTCAAAGTGTATGAATCTGACGAGCAAGACATTGCAAGGGTTGAAAAGTCATGATAATCACATACTACTTCAGCAGTTGATTCCAATTGCAATTTTTGATTGTTTATCCCCCAATGTTGTTCAGCTGTTGATTGAGATGAGTAATTTTTTTAGACATATTTGTTTAAAAAATCAACGAATGAGTGATTTAAAAAGTTTACAGGACCGAATTGTACTTACGCTTTGTCACTTTGAGAAAAATTCCCCCCCTCATTTTTTGATGTTATGGTCCACTTGAAAGTGCACCTAACTGATGAAGTAATGGTTGTCGGTCTAGTGCAATTCAGGTGGATGTATCCTATTGAATGGTATTTGAGTACATTGAAAAGATTTGTACGCAATAGAGCTCGTCTGGAGGAATCAATAGCCAATGGTTATTTGATGGATGAGTGTACTAATTTTTGTGTAGAATATCTTATGGATGTGGAAAAAAAATAGATAATCCCTCTCGAATTCATGATGGTCCAGTTGGAGAAGGAACCACATTTGATATGGATGACATCGAGTGGATACAAGCACATCGATATATCTTGTTCAATACTCCATCAGTTGCACCATTAATACAGTAAGTATATTATCAATGTGCTTTTATAACTTTTACATGATTTGTTTGAATAATTTGATCATTTAAACATCGCGTTATCATTTGCAGGAAACACATTAATGAGATAAAAGAAGAGATGTATCATGCGACTGAGTTGAAAATTCAACAATCTCATTATGCGTCATTTTATGATTGGTTCAAGGATTATGTATGTATAAATTGATTTTCATTATGAGTGAAGTATTATACTAATTTCTTTCTGTATATATCAGTATTGAATTTTATAAATTATGTAGGTTCATAAGCTGAGGGAGTTAGGGGACCCCACGCTAACTGAAGAATTTATCCAACTGGATGAGGGTCCATCTATAATGGCTCGTCGTTATAAAGCTATTGATGCTAATGGTTTTCGATTTCGCATTAAAGATGTTGACGAAAAACAAGAAACAAAAAATAGTGGCATCAGTTGTTCATTTGTCGATTCTGGTTATTACTATGGTCAATTGATAGACATCATTGAAGTTGTATACACACACAGTTTGAAGTACATATTTTTAAAGTGTAATTGGGTTGATCCAGTGCATGGATGTAAAGTCAATCAATATCAGTTTTCATTGGTGAATTTTAACTATATGTTATACAAAAATAATGAACGAGTTGAGAATGAACCTTTAATTTTGACATCACAAGTGGAACAAGTATTCTTCATTACTTTGCCTTCGGATCCAAGTTGGCAAGTTGTTGTCAAAATTTCTCGGCGAGCAGTGTTTTTATTTGAAGAAGATGAACCCGAGACTGTTTCTTTTGTTTACCAACAGCTTGATCCACATACCGTAGTTCAACGTGAAGAAGATATTTATTGGGTCAAAGTGGATATTGAAGGATAAACGGTCGATTTTCATGCTTAATAAAAGGTATAATTTTTTTCCCGCTATTCAGTATTGAATGTCCTAGGATATCATAAATTATCTAACCATTTTATAAATCCTTGTAAGTTTTAATCCCCACTTTTGGAAGTTTATTCAGTTATAAATATTTAGGGTGATTTTACTCTTGGTTTATTGATTTTATTGTCAGTGTATCTTCCCTTTGAGTTATTCTTCATCTAGTTCATGTGCTGCTTGAATTTTTATTAATTTTATCTGAAATTTGGCTATGCATTGACTGGTTTTGTACATAATTTGTATATCTGTTTTGTTGACTTTCTGATTTTTTAAAATTCATTCACAACTAATTATTTAATCCATTTTTTTATTAACAATTGTACAATTTTGATTTTTGTAAGAACAATCCAATTTATCTTTTAGACACTTTGGATAGTCCCCTTAATAATGTTTTCTATGACTGCAGGCATGTCAGGGGAAGAGGCAGCAGATCCACATCATCCATCTGAGGCATCTATGACTCAGGGTCGAGGTATGTTTGAATGTCATTGTCTCTATTTTTTATGTAACTGATATATATATATATATATATATATATATATATTTATAACATCTGTCAAATTATATATAAAATTTCAACAGGATCAGACTCGATTTCTTTTTCCTCTCGCAAGAGAGGCTCGGTCGTTGCATTTTATCATAGAATTCTGACACGACGATTGATGTTTCATTTAATGAGGTATTTCATCCTGTGGGACCAAATGCCCCTACATTTATTCGTCAGATGGGTCATATCATACGTGACCCACATCAATTTCCATTGACCATGCGTGACTAGGCTTTTATCCCTCAGGACACATTAGATCATCTTTGGAGGGTGGTTCAGGTAAGAAGACCATTTTACTTTATTCTCTATGTTTAAAAAATACAAATATGTGTGATTTTTTTCATTATAGAAAAATTTGAAAGTATGCCCTGAAGAGTTTTGGCCCGTGTGTATGAGTAAATGTCGTAAGATGTGGAAAGACTATAAAGGCACAGTGAAGAGGGACCACTGGGTACCAAATGTGGGTTCCCTAGACATTCTGAAAAAAATCCCGAGAGGTGTCCTCCCGGCTCAGTGGCGTGACTTGGTTGCATATTAGTCTACTGAGGGTGTGTCGGTTTGTATATTTATTTTGGTGTATATATATTTTCAAGAATGTGTGATTTGTTTGAAATTTGAATGAATTGAATATAGAAGGTATCATCACACCATTCTGAGAATCGAGCATTGTAGGGACCACCTCACAGGCTCGGGACTCGTCATGTGTCTCGGATCCGACATGAGGTATTTATTATTCATTTTTTAATTTATTAATGAATATGGTTTTGTGTTTATATTCTATTCATATACAGTTGCAGGAGCAAGGTACACCGACTGATAAAATGTCGGTGTGGATGAGGACTCGTGATCGCATTGATCCAGAGGCTACAACATTGATAGTAAGTGTTGTACTTACCAATACTTACATAAATCTGTATATTAACATACATATGTATATATATTTAAATATTTCACAGGCTCAATTTGAAGCTGAATTAGAACATTTGCCAGAGGACCAGTGACAACTTCCCATGCGAAGGGATGATATCTTTCATCGCATTATTGGTCAGGACGGGCATGGATATAGTTTTACCTATGGAACATGGATTCCTCGTTCTGTAGTGTCACGTGCTGCAGTTTTTGGTCCTGATGTTTCTTAGATGACACAACAGTTGTCAGATTTTGAGGCACGACTGCGGGCTTCTGAGGAGGAAAATACGCAATTGACCGCTGAGGTTAGAGCACTGCGGGAATATGTGCGTCTAGGTGATGGTGCATGGGATCATACGATGCAGGTTTATACTGTATTAATTTATTTAATTTAAATTATTTTTGTTATGAAAATATTCATAATGTTTATTTGTTGTAGGCCCCTGCCCACTGGATGGAGGTAGCAGTGATGACCACGCATGACGCATCATATTCACGAGGTGTGTTTTTTCTTTTACTGGTGGGGTTGTTATTGATGTATAAGTTGGGTTTGTAGTGAGATTTTTTGTGATTTGGGGGTATCATGTGTGTTTTTGTCTGACGCAATGTTTGTGTGCATGAATTGTGAAGTAACCATGAAACTGATTAATGATTTGGATATTTTTTGTTCATTTAATTCTTAATGTTTTAAATTGCATGTTCTGTAATAGTTTTGAAAAAACCATGTTATGTAACCACCCCCGGAGAGCCCCCCCCACCCCCGGACAACACCCCCCACCCCGGAGAGCCCCCCCACCCCGGAGAGCCCCCCCCCACCCCGGATAGCCCCCCACCACCCCGTACAGCCCCCCCCCCCACACCCCCCGGAAAGCCCCCCCCCCACCCCGGATAGCCCCCCCAACCCGTACAGTCCCCCCGCACCCCTGGAAATCCCCCCCACCCCGGATAGCCCCCCCCCCCCCCACACCCCCGGACAACCCCCCTGCACCCCTGTACAGCCCCCCCACCCCCCCGAACAGCCCCCCCCCCCCCCTCGCACCCCCGTACAACCCCCCCACACCCCCGAACATCCCCACCCACCGCGGACAACACCCCCACCCCCAGACAGCCCCCCCCAACCCGGACGACCCCCCGCACCCTCGTACAGCCCACCCTACACCCCCGGACAGCCCCCCCCCCCCCCCCCCGCACCCCCGTACAGCTCCCCGTACCCCCTCGGACAGCCCCACCCACCCCGAATAGTACCCCCCACCCCCGGACAGCCCCCCACCCCGGATAGCCCCCCTACACCCCCGTACAGCCCACCCCGCACCCCAGACAGCCCCCCCGCACCCCTGGACAGCCCCCCTACCCCGGACAGCCCCCCCACCCTGGACAGCACCCCCCACCCCCAGACAAACCCCCCCAACCCCGGACAGCCCCCCGCACCCCCATACAGCCCCCCCACCCCCGTACCGCCCCCTGCACCCCCCGGACAGCCCCACCCACCCCAGACAGCACCCCCCCGGATAGCCCCACCTACCCCGGACAGCCCCCCCACACCCCCCGGATAGCCCCACCCACCCCGGACAGCACCCCCCACCCTTGGACAACCCCCACCCCGGACAACCCCCCCCCCCACCCCCCCGCACCCACATACATCCCCCCCAACCCCTGTACAGCCCCACTCACCCCGGACAACACCCCCACCCCCGGACACCCCCCCCCCCCCCCCGCACCCCCCGGACAGCACCCCACACCAACGAACAACCCCCCCACACCCCGGACAGGCCCCCACACCCCCCGGATAGCCCCTCCCACCCCGGACAACACCCCCCACCCCGGACAGCCCCCCCCCCCCCCGGACAGCCCCCTCGCACCCCCGTACAGCCCCCCGCACCCCAGTACAGCCCCCCACACCCCCCGAACAGCCCCACCCACCTCGGACAGCCACCCCACAGCCCCGGATAGTCCCCCCCCACCACGGACAACCCGCCCCACCCCCAGAATCCTGGTGAATCTCAAGCATCATGCATAAACAAAAATAAAAATAAAACAATGGTTGTAGAATCATCCACAGTTGACCTCAACATCTTATCCCAAACCAGGATTCCACATCGATTCAAATTATAATGTAACAATCGCAAGAATAATTACCCAAACACACACACCCACTCAGGATCATTCTATCAGTAGGGCACCCACTCGAGTCCTTAGTTTCTATATGTATGAAGATGCATTCCTATTGGGATCCTCATCAGTTCGGTGGGCTCTTAAAGGGCGCGCTGGGTGGTCAAAACCACCAGAACGACCTTGGAATACCACAAAATCATACGACAACAACTGCAGTGTGAATTCTGAAATGGTCGGATAGACGTCACATCAATCGGAGGTGCCGTTTGACCGCGGTGATCAGAAACGCGTTTCCGGAGTCATAAAACACCAAAACGGCGTGTCACAGTAGAATTCAAACCAAACGTGCTTTGAATTACTTGAAACCACACGATAACGATAGAAATATTATTCTTGAGAAGCAGGAGGATACGGCACGTCCATCGGACGTGTGGTGCACGCGGTACGACCAAATGTGTCGTTTTCAGCAGTTCGGCGCGCTCTAAAAGGGGGCATTGGGTGGTCAAAACCACCCGAATGACCTCATAATGCCACAAAATCACACGAAAACAATGGCGGTGTGAATTTTGAAATGGTTGGATAGACGAAAAGTCAATCAGAGGGGTTTTTTGACCGCTGTGACCAAAAACACGTTTCCGGAGTCATAAAACACCAAAACGGCGTGTCACGATTGAATTCAGAGAAAACGTGCTCCGAATGACCTGAAACTGCATGATAACTATAGGAATCTTATTTTTGAGATTCAAGAGGAGACGACATGTCCATCGGACGTGCGGTGCATGCGGTATGACTGAATGTGTCGTTTTCAGCAGTTTGACACGCTCATAACGGGCGCGCTGGGTGGTCAAAACCACCCAAACGACCTCAGAATTCCACGAAATCATACAACAACAACCAGGGTGTTAATTGTAAAATGTTCGGATAGACATCACATCAATCAGAGGTTTTGTTTGACCGCGGTGACCGGAAACGCGTTTTCGGAGTCAGAAAACACCAAAACAGCGTGTCACGGTCGAATTCAGAGCAAACGTACTCTGAATGACCTAAAAGTGCACGAGAAAGATAGAAATATTATTCATGAGATTTAGGAGGAGACAGAACGTCCATCGGAAGTGCGTTACGCGCAGTACAACCGAATGTGTCATTTTCAGTAGTTCGACGCCCTCTTAAAGGGCGCGCTGGGTGGTCAAAACCACCCAAACGACTTCAGAATGCCACGAAATCATTCGAAAAAAACCGCGGTGTGAATTTTGAAATGGTCGGATAGACGACACGTCAATCGGAGGTTCCGTTTGACCGCGGTGACCGGAAACGCATTTTTGGAGTCATAAAACACCAAAACGGCGTGTCTCGGTCGAATTCAGAGAAAACGTGCTCCAAATAACCTGAAACCGCACTATAACGATAAAAATATTATTCATGACATGCAGGAGGAGAAGAAATGTCTATCAGACGTGCGGTGCGTGCGGTACGACCGAATGTGTCGTTTTCAGCAGTTCTGCGCGCTCTTGAAGGGCGCGTTGGGTGGTCATAACCACCCGAACCACCTCAGAATGCCAGGAAATCATACGGAAAAAACCAAGGTGTGAATAGTGAAATGGTCAGATAGACAACACGTCAATCGGAGGTGTTGTTTGACCACGGTGACCCGAAACGTGTTTCTGGAGTCATAAAACACCAAAACGGCTTGTCACGGTCGAATTTAGAGAAAACGTGCTCCGAATGACCTAAAATCGTAGGAGAACGATAAGAATATTATTCGTGAGATTTAGGAGGAGACCCTATGTCCATCGGACGTGCGGTGCGCGCGGTACAACCGAATGTGTTGTTTTCAGCAGTTCGGCGCGCTCTTAAAGGGTGCGATGGGTGGTCAAAACCACCCGAACAACCTCGTAATTCCACGAAATCCTATGAAAACAACTGCGGTGTGAATTTTTAAATGGAGGGATAGACGACATGTCAATCGGAGGTGCCGTTTGACCGTGGTGACCAAAAACGCGTTTTCAGAGTCAGAAAACACCAAAACGGCGTGTCGCGGTCAAATTCAAAGAAAACATGCTCTGAATGACCTTAACTCACACGAGAACGATTGGAATATTATTCGTGAGATGTAGGAGGAGACGACACGTCCATAGGACGTGCGGTGCACGCGGTACGACCGAATGTGTCATTTTCAGCAGTTCGACGTGCTCTTAAAGGGCGCACTGGGTGGTCAAAACCACATGAACGACCTCAGAATGCCACGAAACCATACGTCAACAACCATGGTGTTAATTTTAAAATGTTCAGACAGACGACACATCAATTAGAGGTGTCGTTTGACCGCAGTGACCGGAAACGCATTTCCGGAGTCATAAAACACCAAAACGGCGTGTCATGGTCGAATTCAGAGCAAACGTGCTCTCAATGACCTGAAACTGCATGAGAATGATAGGAATATTATTCCTGACATGCAGGAGGAGACGACACATCAATCGGACGTGCGGTGCGTGTGGTACGACCGAATGTGTCGTTTTCAGCAGTTCGGTGCGCTCTTAAAGGGCGATGGGTGGTCAAAACCACCCGAAAAACCTCGGAATGCCATAAAATCATATGAAAACAACTGTTGTGTGAATTTTGAAATGGTCGAAGAGACGGCATGTCAATCAGAGGTTCCGTTTGACCGCGGTGTCCAGAAACACGTTTCCAGAGTCATAAAACACCAAAACGGTGTGTCACGGTCAAATTTAGAGAAAACATGCTCCGAATGACCTGAAACCGCTCAATAACAATAAAAATATTATTCTTAAGATGCAGGAGGAGACGGAACATCCATCGGACAAGCGGTGCGTGCATTACAACCGAATGTGTCGTTTTCAGCAGTTCATTACGCTCTTAAAGGGCGCGCTGGGTGGTCAAAACCACCCGAACGACCTCAGAATGCCATGAAATCATATGAAAACAACCGCGGTGTGAATTTTGAAATGGTTGGACAGATGTCACATCAATCGGAGGTGCCGTTTGACTACGGTGACCAGAAACGTGTTTCTAGAGTAAGAAAACACCAAAACGGCGTGTCACAGTCGAATTCAGAGCAAACATGCTCCGAATGACCTGAAACTGCACGAGAATGATAGGAATATTATTCGTGAGATGCAAGAGGAGACGACACATCCATCAGACGTGCAGTGCATGCGGTACGACTGAATGTGTCGTTTTCAGCAGTTCGACGCGCTCTTAAAGGGCACGTTGGGTGGTCAAAACCACCCGAACGACCTCGGAATGCCACAAAATCAAACGAAAACAACCACGGTGTGAATTGTGAAATGTTTGGATATAAAAAACATCAATCAGAGGTGTTTTTTGACGGTGGTGACCAGAAACGCATTTCTGGAGTCATAAAACACCAAAGCGGCGTGTCACAGTCGAATTCAAAGAAAACGTCCACCGAATGATCTGAAACTGCACGAGAATGATAGAAATATTATTCGTGACATACAAGAGGAGACGAAACATACATCGGACGTGCGGTGTGCGTGGTAGGACTGAATGTGTCGTTTTCAGCAGTTCGACGCGCACTAAAAGGGCACGCTGGGTTGTCAAAACCACCTGAACGACCTCATAATGCTACGAAATCATACAACAACCACCGCGGTGTGAATTGTGAAATGGTCGGTTAGAAGGAATGTCAATCGGAGGTGCCGTTTGACCGTGGTGACCAGAAACGCGTTTCCGGAGTCATAAAACACCAAAACGACGTGTCACGGTCGAATTCAGAGCAAACATGCTCCGAATGACCTGAAACTGCAAGAGAACGATAAGAATATTATTCGTGAGATTTAGGAGGAGACGGTATGGCCATCTGATGTACGGTGCGCGCAGTACGACCGAATGTGTTGTTTTCAGCAGTTCGACGCGCTCTTAAAGGGTGCGCTGGGTGGTTAGAACCACCTGAACGACCTTGGAATTCCACGAAATCATATGACAACAACTGCGATGTGAATTTTGAAATGTTCGGATAGATCACACGTCAATCAGAGGTGTCGTTTGACCGCGGTGACCAGAAACGCGTTTCCGGAGTCAGAAAACACCAAAACGGGATGTCACGATCGAATTCAGAGCAAACGTTCTCCGAATGACCTGAAACCACAGGATAATGATAGAAATGTTATTCTTGAGATTCATGAGGAGACGACACGTCCATCGGACGTGCGGTGCGCGCGGTACGATCGAATGTGTCATTTTCAACAGTTCGACGCGCTCTTAAAGGGCGCGCTGGGTGGTCAAAACCACCCGAACGGCCTCAGAATGCCACAAAATCATACGAAAACAACCGCAGTGTGAATTTTGAAATGTTCAGACAGAAATCACATCAATCGGAGGTGTTGTTTGATCGCGATGACCGGAAACGCGTTTCCGGAGTCCTAAAACACCAAAACGGTGTGTCATGGTCGAATTCAGAGAAAACGTGCTCCAAATGACCTGAAACTGCATGAGAACGATAGGAATATTATTCGTGACATGAAGGAGGAGACGACACATCCATATGACATGCAGT
Organism: Viscum album; assembly: GCA_963277665.1. Taxonomy (NCBI): domain Eukaryota; kingdom Viridiplantae; phylum Streptophyta; class Magnoliopsida; order Santalales; family Viscaceae; genus Viscum; species Viscum album. The sequence goes on from OY728166.1 coordinate 990,987,895, forward strand.
GCACATGGTACGACCTAATATGTCATTTTCAGCAGTTCAGCGCGCTCTTAAAGGGCACGCTGGGTGGTCAAAACCACCCGAACGACCTCAGAATGCCATGAAATCATACAACAACAACCGCGATGTGAATTTTGAAATGGTTGGATAGACGGAACGTCAATCGGATGTGCCGCTTGACCTCGGTGACCGGGAAAACGTTTCCAAAGTTATAAAACACCAAAACGGCATGTCACTGTCGAATTCAGAGAAAACATGCTCTGAATGACTATAAACCGCACGAGAACGATTGGAAATGGATGGACAGACGACACATCAATTGGAGGTGCCGTTTGACCGCCGTGATCGGAAACGCGTTTCTGGAGTCAGAAAACACCAAAACGGCGTGTCATGGTTGAATTCTAAGAAAACGTGCTCCGAATGACCTGAAACCGCATGAGAACGATTGGAATATTATTTTTGAGATACAGGAGGAGACGACACATCCATCGGACATGCGGTGCGCGTGGTACGACCGAATGTGTCATTTTTAGCTGTTCAACACGCTCTTAAAGGGCGCGCTGGGTGGTCAAAACCACATGAACGACCTCAGAATTCCATAAAATCATAGGAAAACAACCACGATGTGAATTTTGAAATGGTCGGATAGACGGCATGTCAATCAGAGGTGTCGTTTGACCGCAGTGATCGGAAACGTGTTTCCGGAGTCATAAAACACCAAAACGGAATGTCATGGTCGAATTCAGAGAAAACGTGCTCCAAATGACCTGAAACCACACGAAAACAATATGAATATTATTCGCGACATGTAGGAGGAGACGACACGTCAATCGGACGTGCGGTGCGCACGGTACGACCAAATATGTCGTTTTCAGCAGTTCGGCGTGCTCTTAAAGGGCACTGGGTGGTCAAAACCACCCGAACAACCTCAGAATGCCACAAAATCATATGAAAAAAACTTTTGTGTGAATTGTGAAATGGTCTGAGAGACGACACGTCAATCAGAGGTGCCGTTTGACTGCGGTGACCGGAAACGCGTTTCTGGAGTCATAAAACACAAAAACGGTGTGTCACGGTCAAATTCAGAGAAAACATGCTCTGAATGACCTGAAACCGCTCAAGAAAAATAGTAATATTATTCGTGATATGCAGGAGGAGACAACACATCCATCGGACATGCGGTGCACGCGGTACAACCGAATGTGTTGTTTTCTACAGTCCAGCACGCTCTTAAAAGGCGTGCTGGGTGGTCAAAACCACCCGAACGACCTCAAAATGCCATGAAATCATAAAAAAACAACCGCGGTGTGAATTTTGAAATGGTCGGATAGACGTCACATCAATCGGAGGTGTCGTTTGATTGCGGTAACTAGAAACGCGTTTCCAGAGTTAGAAAACACCAAAACGGCGTGCCATAGTCGAATTCAGAGCAAACATGCTCCGAATGACCTGAAACTGCATGAGAACGATTGGAATATTATTCTTCATATGCAGGATGAGACAACACATCCATCGAGCGTGCAATGCGCGCGGTACGACTGAATGTGTCATTTTCAGCAGTTCGATGCGCTCTTAAAGGGCGCGCTAGGTGGTCAAAACCACCCGAACGACCTCAGAATTCCACAAAATCATATGAAAATAATCAAAGTGTGAATTTTGAAATGGTTGGATAGACGACACATCAATCAGAGGTGTCGTTTGATCGTGGTGACCAGAAACGCGTTTCTGGAGTCATAAAACACCAAAGCGGCGTGTCACGATCGAATTCAGAGAAAACATGCTCTGAATGATCTGAAACTGCACGAGAATGATAGGAATATTATTCGTGACATGAAGGAGGATACGGAACGTCCATCAGACATGCGGTGCACGCGGTAGGACTGAATGTGTCGTTTTCAGCAGTTCGACGCGCTCTTAAAGGGCGCGCTGGGTGGTCAAAACCACCCGAACGACCTCAGAATGCCACGAAATCAACAACAAACGCGATGTGAACTCTGAAATGGTCGGTTAGATGGAATTTCAATCGGAGGTGTCGTTTGACCGCGGTGACCAGAAACGCGTTTCTGGAGTCATAAAACACCAAAACTGCGTGTCACGGTCAAATTCAGAGTAAACATGCTCCGAATGACCTGAAACCACACGAAAAAGATAGTAATATTATTCTTGAGATTCAGGAGGAGATGACACATCCATCGTACGTGTGGTGCACGCGGTACGACCGAATGTGTCATTTTCAGCAGTTCAGCACGCTCTTAAAGGGCGCGCTGGGTGGTCAGAACCACCTGAACGACCTCAGAATGCCACAAAATCATATGAAAACAACCGCGATGTGAATTTTGAAATTCTTGGATAGACAGCACATCAATCAGAGGTGTCGTTTGACCGTGGTGACCGGAAACGCGTTTCTGGAGTTAGAAAACACCAAAACGGCATGTCACGGTCGAATTCAGAGAAAACGTTTTCCAAATGACCTGAAACCACATGATAACGATAGGAATATTATTCTTGAGATGTAGGAGGAGAGGGCATGTCAATTAGATGTGCGGTGCGCACAGTACGACCGAATGTGTCATTTTTAGTAGTTCAGCGCGCTCTTAAAGGGCGCGCTGGGTGGTCAAAACCACCCGAACAATCTCGTAATTCCACGAAATCATACGACAACAACCACAGTGTTAATTGTGAAAATTTAGATAGATATCACATTAATCGGAGGTGTTATTTGACCGCGGTGAACGGAAACACATTTCTGGAGTCATAAAACACCAAAACGGTGTGTCACGGTCGAATTCAGAGAAAACGTGCTCCGAATGACCTGAAACCACACAAGAACGATAGGAATATTATTCATGACATGAAGGAGGATAAAACACATCCATAGGACGAGCGGTGCGGGCGGTACAACCTAATATGTCGTTTTCAGCAGTTCAGTGCACTCTTATTGGGCGCGCTGGGTTGTCAGAACCACCAGAATGACCTCGGAATGCCACAAAATCATACAACAACAACCGCAGTGTGAATTGTGAAATGGTGGGATAGACGGAACGTTAATCAGAGGTGCCTCTTGACTGCAGTGACTGGAAACGCATTTCCAGAGTCATAAAACACCAAAACGTCGTGTCACGGTCGAATTCAGAGCAAACGTGCTTCAAATGACCTGAAACCGTATGAGAACGATAGGAATATTATTCGTGACATACAGGAGGAGACGGAACGTCCATCAAACGTGTAGTGCGCATGGAAAAAAATTCATTTTAATACAACAAAAAACACTTTCCTAAACTAAAGCAAAGACTCCAAAATGGGAAAAACAAATTCAAAAAAGATAACATTTCTTAAATTGGTGGTTTTAAATTATTATAGCGCCCATGAGATGTCAAATTTCATTTTATTATATGTATATAATAACTGAATAAAGATGTCAAATTTACGTTTGTTTTGTTTAGTTTTCTTTGTATCTTATTGCAGGTTTTTAAAGCAGATGGTTGTGGATCGTTGAAGCACGTTTATCATTTATTGTTTATGATGATCTTGATGTTTATTGTGTTAGGATTTGTATTTCATTTTTTATGATTTATATTCTGTTTTTTTATTCTGTATCATGAAATTTTTTTTAAATTTTTTTTCCAGTGTAGCGATCGCCATTGGCGGTCGCTTTAGGCCTAAGTCTCGGCCACCTTCAACAACCACCGCTGGCGGTCGCTTTAGGCCAGAATTTCGGCCGACTTCAGTGACCGCTGCGGTCGCTGTAGGCCGAAGTCTCGGCCAACTTCAGAGGCCGCCATTGGCGGCCGCTGGGCGGTCTCTACAGGACAATAGTGACCACCAATGGCGGTCGCTATAAGTGGAATTTTTAGTAGTGTTAGTAATAAATAGTAATAATTAGTAAAAATTAGTGATAATTAGTAATAATTAGAAGTGATTAGCATTAATTAGTAACAATTAGTGGTAATTTGGAATAATGAACAGTAATTAGCACTAATTAGAAATAATTACCAATAATTAGAAATAATTTGAAATGATTAGAAATAATTAGCAATAATTAGCAATAATTATCAATAATTATAAATATTTAAAAAAAATTACTAATAATTGGGACTACTTAGGAATAATAAACAATTTTTTTCTTTTTTTGGATTGTGTTTTTCTTATATCAAATTAATCATAAAAAAACTAATTATCTTATATTTTTAGAGAAATATGGAATAAGGAAGTCGAAAGCAATCATTATTATATGATCGTGCTTGGATAAATCAGTGCAAGAATCCAAAACAGTTCTGGTATAAATCCTATATATATTGAGGGTGTTGAAACTTTCTTATCATTTTCATCATCAAAACTATAATTCATTTTAGAATGGATAATTAAGTGTCTATCTAAAAAATGTGGTCTGAGGACGTTTGACACATTTGACAATCACTACTAAAAATATGGCCTTTATCAGTGCTAGAAAAAGTCATTAATAGTGCTAGAAAATCCCTGTTAATCGAGGTGAAGATAGGGGGTCCCTTTTATTAGTGCTCATAAAAGCGCTGATAAAGTCCCCTTTTATCAGTGCTTTTTTAAGTGCTCGTAAAAGTCAAAAAAAATTAAAAAAAGTTAAAAAGAATTTATAAAATGTGGGGAGCTTTTAACAGTGCTTGACTCCCCCCATTTTATATGTGCTAGGCAGAGCCCCCTCCCTCTCACCGTAGGCTACACTTGCCCGCACAACCACCTCCCACTTGCTCGCGCAACCCCCTCCCAATTGCATGCACACCCCTACTTCCACCAGAACTCGAACCCGAGACCTCCCCTCTTGTGCGCCTACACCTTTACCACTAATCCATTTAGTTTTTTCTCCATTTAAAGATATATATATATATATATATAGTTATATTTATTCATATATTTATATAGATTCATATTAATATAAAGATATGTAGTTACATTAATACATATATATTTATCCATATATTAATATATATATATATATATTTATTCAAATTTTAATATATATTTATATCTATTTATATATATATATTTAGTTAAATTTTTTATCCATATATTTATTTGTATATTAATATATATTTATAAGATTAGTTTTAAATACATTTATAAAATATGTTTTTTATGTGTGTTTATAAATAAATAAATACATTCATATATACAACGCACACACACACACACACATATTTACGAATAAATACATATATATGTGTATCTGAAAATCCATAGAATGTTAAAACGACCATAAATTCTAATCCAGAAGTCCGTTTGAACTCCACAACTAGTCAAATTAATGAAAGAGAAACAATCTTCGATATGATATGTGGTAAAGGCCTAGAAGACATCCAGATTAGATGTTATAGTTGTTTTAATGTAAAAAAATTGGGGTATCCTAACTAAAAACTCAGTTTTGGTGGCCTTCTAGGCCTTTTTTTGCCTCGAAAAATGTGACAAAAGGTTCCCTTGGGTCACTAGTGCATAGAGCTCATCGTAGGATCCGATTTAATATGTTGTAGAGCTCATACAGACACTTGGATCAAAAGTTATGACCGTTTGAAGTTTGAGTTACATTTTCAACTTATTTTAGATCTTTTATTAATTTTTTTGTCTTCAAATTGTTATTAAATAATTACTTGTCGATGACAATTAGAAAATTATTAATTAATAATATTTTTTAAAATATTTTAAATCCATTTTCACTAAATTTCTTATATATTAAATGTAATAGCCTATTTATACTTATCTAAAACATATTTAAAAAATATATATTATATTTATATCAATATAAATATACTTATATGTCAATATAAATATACTTATATATCAATATATTATTTTTCATGAAAAATTATTATTTTTGAAATATACACTTCATCAGTACTAGGAAAAAGTGCGGATAAAGCCCCCCTTTATCACCGATACTAAAAAAAGCACTGATAAAGGGGTCCCTTTTAACAACTTTAAAAAAAGGGCTGATAAAGGGTCACTTTTAACAGTGCTTTTTTTAGCAGTGTTAAAAGTGCCTTTTATCAGCGCTTTTTTTAGCGCTGATAAAGGCATCCCCTTTATCAGCACTTTTTTTAGCGTTGATAATGGGTGGTGCTGCGGAAACCCAGTTTTGTGGTAGTGAATGTTGGGGTTCATCTATTGCGTTTTGGTTATCAAATAGATTATATTTTTTAGTATCAAAGTGATGAACACAGTTCCAGATATGATACTAATAATTTGGTTCTAGATCCATCATGATTTTAAAATTTAGTACATGATGTGACCGGTTTATCTTTTCAATAAACTGAAACTCAAGATGATATTGGCTTAACTCTTGAGTTGGAACCATCTCAATTTTATGAGTTGTTGAGGTCCGTTCACTACGGGAAAAAGGACTTTTTGCGATGGGAATAAATCCCATCGCAAAAAGTCTGTCCAAGAGGTTATTTGCGATGAGATTTCATGTCCCGTCGCAAAAGGTTTGGCGCGGGTAGTGCGCCAAACCGCACGAAGGTTATTTGCGACGGGGGATCCCCCCGTTGCAAATAGTGAAGTATTTGCGATGGGGTCGGTCACAAATACCCGGTGGTGGTTAATAGCTTTTTGCGACGGGAGGACATCCCGTCACAAAAGGTGTGGCGACAGGGACTATTTGCGACGGGACCTGTCGCAAATAACTTTTTAACCGCCGACAATAATTAATGCGGGTGTAGGTATTTGCGACGGGACTCATCGCAAAAGATACTATTTGCAATGGGTAACTCGTCGCAAATAGTCTCGTCGCAAGTAATCTAACCGATATATACCTCCATCCGTTTTTCTTCTCATTCCTCTCAATTTCTATATCTTGTTTCTCTCTGAACTCTGATTTCAGAGGGAAAATTTTTCTAAGTTAATTTTTTTGGTCACGAAGAAGTTCTGAAGCTGTCTACATCAATAGCAAATCAAGTTTAAATGTATTTATGTTTTATTTAATTTATTATTTATTTCAATTTTTATGTTAATTTTTATTATTGTTGATTAGTTGTAATTAAATTGAATTTAAATTGTTTTGTCATGACTATTTATTTGTACTAATAAATTGAAATTTTAAGTATTAATTTTTAAGAATTAGTTGTAATTAGTAATTATTAACGATAATTAGTAATGTATATAATTAATTTGTAGTAATTAATAATAATTGGTAATAAATAATAATAAAAACTAATAATTAGTAATAAATATTAATAATTATTAATAAATAGTAATAAATAGTAATAATGAGTAATAAATAGTAATAAATTATAATAATTTGTAATAAATTGTAATAATTACTAATAAATTGTAATAAATAGTAATAAATTGTAATAATTAGTAATAATTTGTAATAATTAGTTATAAATTGTAATAATTAGTAATAAATTGTAATAATTAGTAATAAATTATAATAAATTGTATAAATTCGTAATAAATTGTATTAATTAGTAATAAATTGAAATAATTAGTAATAAATTGCAATAATTAGTAATAAATTGCATTAATTAGTAATAAATTGTATTAATTAGTAATAAATTGTAATAATTAGTAATAAATTGTAATAATTAGTAATAAATTGTAATAATTAGTAATAAATTGTAATAATTAGTAATAAATTGTAATAATTAGTAATAAAGTGTAATAATTAGTAATAAACTGTAATAATTAGTAATAAACATTAATTATTACTAATAAACATTAATAATTACTAATAAATTGTAATAATTAGTAATATTTATTAATAAATACTAATAATTTGTAATAATTTGTAATAATTATTAATAAATAGTAATAATTAGTAATAATTAGTAATAATTAGTAATAATTAGTAATAATTAGTAATAATTAGTAATAATTAGTAATAATTAGTAATAATTAATAATAATTACTAATAATTAGTAATAATTAGTAATAATTAGTAATAATTATAAAGAAACTGTAATAATTATTAATAAATTGTAATAATTATTAATAAATTGTAATAATTAGGAATAATTAGCAGTAATTAGGAACAAATAGGAATAATTAGCAGTAAATAGGAATAATTAGCAATAAATAAGAATAATTAGCAATAAATATGAATAAATAAGAATAAATAGGAATAATTAGCAATAGGAATAATTAGCAATAAATAGGAATAATTAGAAATAAATAGAAATAATTAGCAATAAATAGGAATAAATAGGAATAAATAGGAATAATTAATAACAAAGAGGAATAATTAGCAATAGTTAGAAATAATTGGCAATAATTTGGAATAATTAGCAATAATTAGGAATAAATAGCAATAAATAGGAATAAATAGGAATTATTAGTAATAATTAGGAATAAATACTAATAATCAGGAATAAATACTAACAATTACTAATAAATACTAATAATTTGGAATAAATACTAATAATTAGCAATAATTACTAATAATTAGCAATAATTAGGAATAATTCGGAATAATTAGGAATAATTAGAAAAAATAGAAATAAATAGTAATAAATAGCAATAAATAGCAATAAATAGAAATAATTAGTAATAATTAGTAATAAAGAGAAATAATTAGTAATAAATTGGAATAATTAGTAATAAACAGGAAAAATTAGTAATAATTAATAATATTTAGGAATATTTAGGAATAATTAGTAATAAATAGGAATAATTGATAATAATTAGCAATAATTGATAATAATTAGTAATAAATTGTAATAATTAGTAATAAATTGTAATAATTAGTAATAAATACTAATAATTACTAATAATTATGAATAAATACTACTAATTAGGAATACTTAGCAATAATTTGAAATACTTAGCAATAATTAGAAATGAATAGGAATAATTAGTAATAAATAGGAATAATTAGTAATAATTAGGAATAATTAGGAATAATTAGTAATAATTAATAATAATTAGTAATAATTAGTAATAATTAGGAATAATTAGGAATAATTAGGAATAAATAGGAATAATTAGTAATAAATAGGAATAATTAGTAATAATTTGAAATAATTAGTAATAATTAGTAATAATTAGTAATAATTAGTAATAAATACAAATAAATAGTAATAGTTAGTAATAAATAGTAATAGTTAGTAATAAATAGTAATAGTTAGTAATAAATAGTAATAGTTAGTAATAAATAGTAATATATAGTAATGGTTAGTAATAAATAGTAATAGTTAGTAATAAATAGGAATATTTTGTAATAAATATGAATAGTTAGTAATAATTACGAATAATTAGTAATAAATAGTAATAGTTAGTAATAAATTGGAATAATTAGTAATAAATAAAAATAGTTAGTAATAAAGTTAGTAATAAATAGTAATAGTTAGTAATAAATAGGAATAATTAGTAATAAATAGGAAAAGTTAGAAATAAATAGGAATAATTAGTAATAGTTAGTAATAAATAGTAATAGTTAGTAATAAATAGGAATAGTTAGTAATAAATCAGAATAGTTAGTAATAAATCAGAATAGTTAGTAATGAATAGGAATAATTAGTAATAAATAGGAATAATTAGTAATAAATAGGAATAATTAGTAATAAATATTAATAATTAGTTAGGAATAGTTAATAACAGTTAGAAAGAAATTTTAATAAATTTAAATAAATTTAAGAACTTGGCACAATTTCCAGTGGATTGACATCACTCCTTTTACTCGATGACTTTTCTCCTTTCAACTCTCACCGACTCAAAATATTATAAACAATGTGCTGCTAAATAGGCATATTCAATCTCGTATGCATGATATTGGATATGAATTCATAGGATCACATTTTTTAAAATGTTTTTAGGTAGTGACAGTTGGAAGAAGACGATTCATCGACGAAAAGGGGGCTCTTTTGTCGGACGACTCATTTACTTGCATCTTTCTCACAATGAAATCACAGTGAAGAATATGGTCGGAGGTACGCATATTCATTCTTGTTCATATGAGAATGAATATGCGTACCTCCGACGAGATTCTTCACTGTGCTTTGAGTGTGAGAAAGATGAAAGTAAATGAGGGGTCGGAGAAAAGAGGAGTCGTCAATCCACTGGAAATTGTGTCGCCCTTAATTAATGGTAATTATTAAGAAGTAGTAGTAGTTGTTAGATTTTTTTTTTCAGATAGTGTTTTTATAATTTCAAATTATTCAAAAAAAGTGATGATTTTATATTTTGCAGAAAAATATGGAACAAGGAAGTCGACATCAGTCATTATTAGATGACCGGCGCTTAGATAAATCAGCGCAAAAATCCAAATGGTTCTGGTTTAAGTACTGTATATATTGAGGGTTTTGAAGCTTTCTTAGCATTTGCATCACCAAAACCAGAATATGTTTCAGAAGGCACAATTAACTGTCCTTGTAAAAAATGTGCTCTCAGAATGTTTGACATATTTGACAAGGTTGGGGGAAATCTCTTGCGGTTTGGTTTTCAACCAGATTATGTTTTTTGGTATCAACACGGTGAACGAAGTTCCAGAGAAGATACTAGTAACTTAATTCTAGATCCATCACGGTTCTAAAATTTAGTACATGATGTTGCAGGTCTATCTATTCAACAAACTGAAACTCACGATGATATATATTTAACTCCTAAGTTGGCACCATCTGAATTTTATGAGTTGTTGAGGTCTGCTGAGGATGCATTATATCCTGGTTACAAGATAAGCACATTAGAAGTGGTTACAAAATTTATGGCTATAAAATCGGATAATGCAATGTCAAACAACTATTTTGATTAGATATTTTATTTGGTTAAAACACTATTACCTGAAGGAAATGTGTTTCCTGCAAATTACTATGAGAGCAAGAGGCAGGCTCGTAATCTGGGCCTTTGTTATTGGAAGATTCATTCATGTGAAAATGATTGCATCTTATATTCTGGTGAAAATGAGTTGTTGGATAGTTATCCCACATGTGGGAAATCGAGGTATAAAGAAGCTCAACCAAGGAAGTCTGGATCAATTCCTATAAAACAGTTGAGATATTTCCCCCTTACACCTAGGTTGCAACATTTATTTATGTCTCATAACACAACATCAATGATGTCATGGCACAAAACCAATATTTCAACCAGTAAAAGCTTGAATCATCCATCTGATGGTGATTCAAGGAAACATTTTGATTTTATGTATTCATCTTTTGCTTTAGAATCCCAAAATGTGCGATTGGGTCTTTCTACTAACGATTTCTGTCCTTTTGGTTCTTATGGTAGTCAATATTCAGGTTGGCCTAACTCCGTACAATCTACCTCCATGGATGTTGACAAAGGAGCCCTATATCCTTTTGACCTTATTAATCCCAAGACATCTGAAAAATAATATTGATGTTTATTTGAAACCATTGATTGATGAGTTAAATGCATTTTTGAGTAATGGTTTTAGTACATATGATGTTGCTGCGAAACAAAATTTCACATTAAAAGCAGCATTTATGTAGACGATTAGTGAATTTCCGGCATATGGCATGTTATCTGACTAGAGTACGCATAGTCTGAAATAATTTCCTTACTATATGAAAGAAAAAAAATCTTTTATGACCGTCAATGGAAAAAAACCTTGCTATTTTGACTGTCATCACATTTTTCTTCCAACCGATCATCCTTTTCGAAGGAACAAATCTCATTTCAGAAAAGGCACAATTGAAAGGGATGAACCTCCAAAAATGATCTCAGGTACAGAGTTAAAATGAGTTGTATTTTCATTACCTCCCATCACATTTGGTCCAACAGTAAACCAATAGAAAATTCATAGCTTTGGGAAAGAACATAATTGGATAAAACGAAGCATTTTTTGGGATCTCCCATATTGGTCTGATTTTTTGGTCTGCCACATGTTGGATGTCATGCATATTGAGAAGAACTATTTTGATAATTTATTTCATAAAATTTTGGATGCACCAGGTAAGACCAAAGATACTATAAAATCACCATTAAATCTTACCCAAATTTGCAGGTGACCAGAACTTGAACTATTTGAAAATGTCAGATCACAGAGGTTAATGAAGCCAAAAGTAGCTTATACACTATCCAAAGAGAGTCGCTTATTATTTTTTCATTGGATTGTAGATTTGAGACTTCCAGATTTCTATGCTTCAAATTTGGGAAGATGTGTTAAGAATGGTCATATTACTAGATTAAAAAGTCATGATTGTCATGTTATAATGGAAAGACTTATGCCGATTGGATTCATAGGTTTGTTAAATTATATGATTTCGAATTCTATAACAGACATATCATATTTTTTTGTGACATTTTTGTAGCGACAATAGACTACGATGCACTAAGAAAATTGGAAGAATATGTTGCTGTAATTATATGTAAACTAGAAAAAATCTTTCTGCCTGCTTTCTTTGACTCAATGGAACATCTAATATTACATTTACCACATCCAGATAAATGTGGAGGTCCAGTATAGTTTCTATGGATGTAACCATTCGAGAGATGCATGCAGAAATTGAAGAAAAAAGTACGTAACAAAGCATCAGTTGAATGCTCAATTACTGAAGCTTATTTTCAAGAGAAAATTGTTTTTTTCTGCTCTCACTATTTTGAATATGAATATCCCGCAAAACAAAACTGCATGGGATGGAATGAGGGAAATGTTAATGATGAAATGGACAATCAATTATCAGTTTTTAATCAGCCAAATCTTGGCTTTGGTGGAGTTCAAGAATGATGGATTTCTAATGATGAACATCACAGAGCTCATACATATGTTCTGCTCAACTATGAAGAAATGACATCATTTGTACTGTGAGTGATTCTATCACTTATTTTATAATTTATGTTATAGTATGTAAACTTATTTTATTTGTAGGTTATATGATAATCATATCAAGAAACAACTTCCACAAATTACAGCAGCTGCTCTTGAAGAACGCAGACAATTTTTTTTTCTCAATGGTTTCAGAAAATGGTAATATAAATTATTGATGGTTTAATATCAATTTAGTTTACTATTTATTATATTTATAATTGTTTTAAAAAATTTCAGGTGTCTCAACATGCTGATAAAATTGATAAGCGACTGTGTATATTGAGTAACCCACTATCCAAAATGGTTAAATCTTATAATGCATATGTGGTGAATGATTTTCGATTTCATAAATGTGCATATGGAGAAGAAAAAAAAAACAATAAACAATGGAGTTTGTTTGAGAGAATCGCATCATAGAGAAACTGAAGTTGACTTTTACGACATTATGGATGAAATTATTGATCTATGTTATCTTGTACAGAATTACATAATGATGTTTAAATGTCGATGTTTGGATACCGAGAGAGGCTTGAGTGATCATCCGACTCATGGAATTTTTGATATTAAATATAAAAGTCTTCTTGCAATAAATGAACCATTTTTACTAGCTCACCAGACACATCAAATTTATTACACAAAGTACTGTGCTACTTCAAGAGACCTGAGTGATTAGTGGAGCATAATAAAAATGAAATCTTGGAAAATCAATTTACTCAAACTGAATGTGGTTCTACTGAAGTGAAAGGAATTTAAATTTTTCAAGAGACTACTGAAAATCCATCTTTTTCACAAAGAAACATGAATATCAATGATAAAACCCCAAAATTAAGGTTCTATGGTGATGAAGATGTTAATGATGTTACAAATGAATTTTAAATGACAAGGGATGGTGAAAGTGAAACTCTTATGGATATTGATGATGCTGAGGAGGAATATGAAGACATTGACATCGTCAGATATGAATATGATGATGAAGGTGAACATTGACACAGTTAAATGATGGTTATGATCATAACTAATATATATCTATATATGATAGTTATTTTCAACTATCTACTAACAACAATCATTTTGTGTTTCAGATGGATCCTGATCTATTTCGCGAGTTATAGGAGGTTGATCTACCTTTGGATGAGGGGGATGTGGGATCATCTGACCCTCAGCCTACTGGTGGTTCAAGAGGTACGTGGAGGGGGTGCGGTCTTGTGCAACTGATGATTCTTGACCCTATCCTCGGGTGACATCCACATCTTGGCTTCGATTCATGCACACGGAGGTATGGTAACCTGTATATTTCAGTTATCTTTTTCATTAATTTATTTATATATATACTAATTTTTTGATTATTTATTCTTTTTTCATAGTTTTTCACATGTAGTTGTTGGACATGGAAGCGTTATCTTGCACAATTATTTTTCTCAGCCATGGATCACATGGGGATAGATTCCCGTTGATGTGAAGCTCGCCATGTACAATCATTGGCTGGTATGTAAATAAATAATATTTATTTTGAAATTTATTTTATTAATAACTTGATATTATAAATTATTTTTAGGGTTTATGGTATCACATCGATGATAGCATGCATGATGTTATCCATGCAGCATAGGAGGGGGCTATGCGTGAGCATTTGCGTTAGTTTTTTCACAATTTGAGAAAGACGACCATTAAGAAAGCAGGAGCGATAGTATTTGATGAGTCGTGTGGAGACCACCAACCAGAGTACATTTCATCTCAGGTTTGGGATGGATTATGTGCACAATGGTTGGGTGGTGGATTTCAGAGGAGGTCTTCATTGGGTCGATAGAACCGGGGGAGACAGGTGGTGACACATCGAGCTGGTAGTCGTACATTCAGTACGCATAGAGAGAATCTGGTAAGTATTTTTTTAATATTTTATATAACTTCAAATATAAACAGTTTATTTTATATTCATATAGGCAGTTGAGCATCCCGATATTATAGAGTACGATGTTTATCGGAAGATGTGCAGTGATCCAGCCACCAGAGATATTAGAGGTGATCGCCAACGTCAGATTGTGGTTAGTATTATTTTTTCGGTTTGACAATTAAATACATATAATATTTTCACAATTTTAATTTCAAATTGGAATTGAAGGATTCATATGAGGCTGCAACCTCTCCGACACAGGCTGAGGGTCAGGATGAGGTGACTGATCAGACCAGTGCACACCATTTCGACGAGGCAGCATGGATGCATGTGACATAGTTTGGCTTTGAGATGGGCCGAGTAGTTGGTATCGACTCTCATGTGACTCCTGGTACTTATTATGGTATTGCTGCGATGTTGGAGTACAGCTCGAGAGGAGCTCAAGGAGAGGCATCATCTTCTGCCTCACAATATCAGGAGCAGTTACGAGCTTAGAATGACCTTATAGAGAGTTTGTAGAAGCAGCAAGAAGAGATGTGTCAGCAGCTGCAGCAGCAGTAGAAGCAACAACATGAGGATGAGATGCATCGATGATAGTAGTAGCATCAGGAGCATATGGAGTACATGCGCCATCTGACTCGTAGTTTGGGGATGGAGTTTCCTCCACCATCTCCTTTAGCTCCTCCACCTCCTCCAGAAGATGACCCCCAGGGATTTTTTATGTTAAAAACATTTGAATTTAACATTTGTTGTAATATGAAATATTTACAATTTCTGTCTTTTATATTGGTGAAAATATTAAATAATTTAATTTTTAATATTTTATGATTTTTTTGTGAATATTGAGAATTTTAATAATTTTAATAATTTTAATAATAATATTAATATTATCGTTACATTAATCATAATTTTATTAAATATATTTTTTCAGTATTATATTTTTTAATGTTTTTTTTATTTTACTACTACTACTACTACTAATAATAATAATAATAATAATAATTTATGTTTTTTTATATTTTTTTGTGAATATTGAGAATTTTAATATATTTTTATTTTAATTATTTTAATAATATTAAAATTAATTTTTCAATAATCATAATTTTATTAAATTTATTTTTTTAAAAAATTTATTTATTATTTATGAGGGGATCTATCGCGAAGGGTTCTCGTCGCAAATAGTCTAAATATTTTTTTTAAAAAGTATTTGCGACGGGATTACGGGCCTGTCACAAATAATTTTTGCGACGGGCCTGTTGCAAAAAAGTTTATATATATAAAGTATATAATCAGAGACTTATTTGTGATGGGCTCGTCACAAATAATATGTTTTTTGCGACGCCATTTTCTACAACGGGCTATTTGCGATGAGACCCCATCGCTAAAACTTATTTACGATGGGATCCCGTCGCAAATAACCCGTCGCAAATACCTAGAATTCTAGTAGTGGTTGATGATTCCTTATATCTTGGTTGCAAGATAAGAAAATTTTAATTGGTTGAAAAATTTATGGCTATTGAATTAGATAATAGTATGTAAAATAGCTATTTTGATCGGATATTATTTTTGGTTAAAACACTGTTACCTGAAGGAAATGTGTTTCCTATAAATTTCTATTATAGTAAGAGGCTAGTTTGTAATCTGGGTCTTGGTTATCAGAAGATTCATGCTTGTTTAAATGATTAAATCTTATATTATAGTGAAAATGAGTCATTGGATAGTTTTCCTACATGTGGATAATAGAGGTATAAAGAGGTTCAACTAGGGAAGTCTGGATTGATTCCTGTAAAACAACTAAGGTATTTCCTTCTTACACCGAAATTACATCATTTATTTATGTATTAGAACATATTATCATTGATTTCATGGAACAAAACTAATATTTCAATCAATAAAAGCTTAAATCATCCCTCTGATGGTGATTCATGAGAACATTTTGACCAAGTATATTTGTATTTTGCTTCAAAATCCTGAAACATGTGATTGGTTCTTTTTACTGATGGTTTCTATCCATTTGGTTCTTATAATAGTAAATATTCTTATTGTCCTATCTTTATAACTCCATACAATTTACCTCCTTGGATTTTGTTGAAGGATCTATTTATCTTTTTGACCTTATTAATTCTAGGACATGTGAAAAAGAATATTGATGTTTATTTGAATCCATTCATTATGGAGTTAAATTTATTATAGAGTAACCATGTCAGTATATATGATGTTATTGTGAAAAAAAATTTCCTAATGAAAGTTGCATTAATGTGGACGATTAGTGACTTATCAGTACATGGAATGTTATCTGGATGGAGTACTCATGGTCCAAAATCATGTCCATACTGTATGAGAGACAAAAAAGAATATATGGTCATCAATGGAAGAAAACCTTGTTTTTTTTACTGTCATTGCATATTCCTTCCAACCGATCATCCTTTTTGAAGGAATATATATCATTTTATAAAAGGAACAATTGAAAGAGATGAACCTCCAAAACTGATCTTAGGTATAGAGTTAACATTATTTTTCTCTTTATTACCTTCCATTACATTTGGACCAACTATAAACATTAGAAAATTGATGGATTTGGGAAAGAGCAAAATTGGATAAAATGGATCATTTTGGGGATCTTCTATATTGGTCTGATTTGTTGGTCCGTCACATGTTGGATGTCATGAATATTGAGAAGAACTGTTTTAATTATATATTTTATACAGTTTTGGATACACTAGGTAAGACCAACGATAATGTAAAGGCATAATTAGATATTTCACAAATTTGTAGGCAACCAGAACTTGAACTGTTTGAAAATGTCAAATCATTGAAGTTAATAAATCTAAAAGTAGTTTTTTCCCACTGGATTTCTTTGAATCAATAGAAAATTTGATATTATTCTTCCTCAAATCCATTTTTTATTTTCTAAAAAGCTAGTTTAAGGATCATCGGTAACCATACAAACAAAATACCCAAAATTCAATCACAAAAAATCCACACTAGGTACCCATACAGTCTAGAATTCATTCAAATTTTCAAATTTCAAATATCAAGCAGAATCATGACCAAACCTCAGTCCACGATACGCCACACGCCATGAATCCACCTCTTGTCACACAACCACATAGAGCTGTGAAACTATCATCATGAATCACAAATTATAGTAGGTTATCGATGAGACCACCCACTGAAATTGACGTCATTGCCGACCCATCAGCATCACATCATCACTTACCCTGATCATCATACTCATCTGTTTAAAACACTATATTTGACAACAAAATTGTGCCACGACACTGTCTCTCAGACGAAGTACAACATCACCACTGATAAATACAGTACTACACTATGACTTTCTCATCATAATCATTGTCGATTTGTCATGCCATTAAGAAGGCCATCAGAAGAACACATTCAAGAGATTATATGGACACCCCACCCTGACACCCCAAATGCCGCCAACACCAAGCCACAAACCATCGATGATGTCAAAGATGACCGCCGAAACCCACCAACAAGAAATAAAACAACCCCTCAGGTCATTGAAAAACTAGAAAGCTGCTTAAAGAACACCATACCACGTCACTGATGACTAACGAGCACCGCACCTGCCAAAAACACTCCGACCGATGAGTAAAGCCAAAAAATACAAATACAAAATAATATAGGACCAACAAAACATTTGATATTACATTTTACACATGAGGTATTGTATAGTTCTGATGGATGTACCCATTCGAGAGATATATGAAAAAATTGAAGAAAAAAGTACACAACAAAGCATCGATTGAAGGATTAATTTCATAAACTTATTTGTGGAAGGAAATTTATTTATTTATTCTACTCTCATTATTTTCAATATGAATATACATCAAGACATAACTACATGGGACATAATGAGGGAAATTTTAATGATGAAATGAACAATCAATTATCAATTTTTAATCAACATGAACCTAGATTTAGTGGAGTTCATGAATGATGGATTTTAGATGATGAACATCATAGAGATCATACATATGTTTTTTCTCAAATTTGAAGAAATGACACCATTTTTACTATGAGTGCTTCTATCACCTACTATATAATATTTGTTATAATAAATTAATATTATTTTATTTGCAGGTTATATGATGATCATATCAAGAAATAGTTTCCAAAAATTACAGCAGCTTCTCTTGAAAAACATCAGCAAAATAATTTTTCCTATTGGTTTCAAAAACTGGTAAAATAAATTATTTTTGGTTTAAGATAAAAAATCAATTTATTATTTATTATATTGATAATTTTCTAAAAAAAATTATGTATCTCAACATGTTAATAAAATTGATAATCGATTATGTAGTTTAAGTAACCCACCATCCAAAATGGTTAAATCTTATAATGCATATGTGTTGAATGGTTTTCAATTTCATACACATGCATATGGTGAATAGAAAAAATGAATAGTGGTGTTTGTTTGAGAGGATATCATTATAGAGAAATTGAAGTTGACTTTTACGGCATGCTGGAAGAAATAATTGAAATGTGTTATTTGGGATAGAATTACATAATGATGTTTAAATGTTAGTGGTTGGATACTAAGAGAGGCTTGTGTGTTCATCTGATCTATGGAATAATTGTTATTAAATATAAAAGCCTTATTATAGTAAATGAACCATTTTTTGGCTCATCAGGCACATCACATTTATTATACAAACGATTATGATACTTCAAGAGAGTTGAGTGATTAGTGTAGCATAATAAAAACAAAATCTCAGGAAAATAAGCTTATTCAAAGTGAATGTGGTTCATCCGAAGTGTAAGGAATTAAAATTTTTCAAGAGACTACTCTAAATCCATCTTTTCTACAAAGAGACACAAATATAGATGATGATACCTCATAGTTAAGGGTCGATGATGATGATCATGTTATTTATGCAACTATTGGGTCCAAAATATTTAGTAAGGGGAAGTCAAATAATCCCATAAATTTGGAAAAGGAATATAAATGAACCGATTGAAGAATTGAAGGAGAATATTCAAAAGAGAAAATTTGAAAAAGGAAAAGGTCAGAATGTGAAGGGAAAATATCCTTCGTAGGCCAACTCTTCGCATGGTGGTCCATGCTGTGAACCATACTTGAACCAAATGGTTTGTGGGAAGAAAAATATGGTGTTGGTCCCTCATGAACAATGTCATTCGTAAAACAGAGAAAGAAAAAATCTCTTTGCATACCATTTTTAGCAGACTCAGATAGTTTGTGGGCAAGGCAAAGTGAATGGAGTCCTATGAATGATGTCATTTGTGGGACTGAGGTAGAGATTTGTGCCTCTATAAACCACAACCCCCACGAGCCTCTATTTATCGAGTCATACACGGGCTAGGTGATTCTTCCTTGGGGTTATGCAAAAGGTTTCGTGTAACCCATTGATCTAGATCCTCTAAATCTCTATAAAAGGATCCTGAGGGGAGTCAGAGAAAAAAAGGATGGAAACCAAATTCCAGAGTATGAAAGAGAGGAATTTTAAAGGTGATCAATTGAAGAAGGAATGGAAGAAGAGAATACAACAAAGATGGAATTTTTCAATGATTCCCTATAGGTATATCCCATCACATACCATGAAATAAGAAAATATAATAATAATTGGTAGACCAAGAACCCAAATTCCATCACAGATTAATTTCCTGTGAAGTGTAGGACCAATTCCCTTTCTCCCCATGTAGAAAAATACTACACGGAAGGAACCCTGCACCATGTAGAAAATCACTACGTGGATGGAACCTGATGCCATAGAGAAAATCACTATGCAGAAGGAACTCAACTCTGCATACCACTATGGTACAAAAAAAGAACTCAACCCTATATAGAAAAGCACTACATGGGTAGAACCTGGTTTTTCATAGAAAAATGATATGTGGACTAAATCCAGGTCCGCGCACTATCAAGGCACACAGATGAATCCCCCATCCGCATAACAATATGTTATGCGGTGTAAACCCTATCCTACATGAGAAAATGGTACGTAGAATGGAGTATTCTTGGGCATTTCATCCTTTAGCTCCAATAATTTTCTTCGGTTTCTATCACATCTCTCATAGACCCTCCACTAACCAATACAACGGTATTAGGCCAAGGCCCCTTCCAAATCCACCAGACCCATATGATAGAACCATCAGGCGCACCCACATGCCCTTATGAGTTTACATACCCATGGTAAGCAGAGTCATGTGGGTAATTCCCGTAACGGTGTGGACCCCCGGAGTGTCCCTAAGTTTATATTTCCATGGTAACCTGGGGTCCAACATTGGGATACCGATGTAAAACTCCCCGTTTTAGGGATTAAGGGTAATCACTGGCTTTTCCCTTCCATGAGAGCCATTGATAAATGAAGGTGATTACACTTTCATTTCCTTTTGATGAGGAATGACACTTCTCCCCTTTTCCCAAACTAATAAAAGGGCATCCCTCTTGGAGTAATCCCCCTTTGATGATATGAGGATGTGATCTCATCCCAGCCTCTTCTACCGTCGTTCTCCTCCTTTTCCATCAGTGGAGAAGGAAAGATGTGTGGTTTGTTAAATCTTTCACATCCTCTCATTTCCCACACTGAGAATAGATCACATGGGCTCAGAGTCTAGTGATGATCACAACATCCACACAATACGCAAATAGGCCTCCTCCTAGGTGTAATCCCCAAACAATGAACTATGAGAAATTTGATTGCTATCCCAAAAAGGATACGTAGGATGCCTGTCTATGGCCCAAGCTCAAAGGGCATCCTACTCAAGGGTTAACCCCAATCATGACCGCCAATTCATCAAGGCCTTATTTACAGTATAAGTCCCAAATATGACTAAAAAAGGGCCTTATCCACTGATATAATCCCTAAATCATGCCTCCTCTATTGGAGGCCTCCATGAATATTCCACATCTTACCAAACCATGTGGGCCTTGATTCCCAACTAACTGTGATGCATAAGAAACCTCCCTGAGGTCCAAACCCGATGTCGAAACTCGCCCAAGTTTTTTCCAGGTTGTATCCCCAGTAGGGTTGCACCCACCTCATAGATTACATTGCTTCTAGAAACCTTGGGTTGCCTTGGGATAAGTCCCACATCAGAACTTGACTAGGAACCTTCTGCCTAGATGTTCTTACCATATAACGTTAAACTTCATGGATAGGTCCTTATCACACGACCTTAAAAGGTAATGTGTCCAGTTAAGTGGAACCAAACTACATGGGCTCTGATTCCTCTCATGAGGATATGTAGGAAGCCCATATTATGGGTTCGAACTCAACATCAGAATAATTTCCATCCCCTTGGATGATGATAAACTCCATAGCACCTCATCATATGGCTTAAACCGACATTGTCTCAGTAAACGATGAAGGAATTCTTGATCCATCTACAAAAGGGTAACATTTATGAAGAACCTAGGATACATAAAGATATTTTCATTAATATAGAACCTCATATACATATAAATGATTCTAAAACCATGTTAATTTATGATTGATCTTGTAACCTAGGGGTAATTCGCAGACACATCCTTAGGAATGAACCAAGGATTCACGAGCATAAGAACATAGCTTAAATCTATAAGAGAGTCACAGAATAGAAAATAATTCCCCCCAAAAGGGTGTGATGAGCCATAGTTACAATCCTCTCAAACAATGTGAGTCCTTAAGTGTTTTTTCCCAAATCATCATCCAATGATTGCTTGAATTTGGAAAGTAGGTCCATGAATCATGGATAACATGGTTTTTGGGTGTTTCTGGCTTCACGAATAAACCCGTTGGAGACTATCTGAGGGAATTGTACCTGACACAGAGGGATTACACAGGAACATAACTCCCTGAAATCTCCTACCAGGACTACTCTACTGCAAAACCTCCTACGTAATAAAAAAAGGACATACTTCCCTAGTCCCTAATGGACCATTTTCATCCTTGGGTATAGTGATGCACATCGAGTTGAAACAAAAATGGTGAACCTGACGTGAATACTTAACCAAGGTGGTGGGTTACCCCACCTCAATCCCCTTTCACATCCAAAAGGAAGAGGGCCAATTAATATTATCAATAACACATGTGGTCATGAGATGCTACTTTCATGGGGTTTTGTTGTTTGTACTTGTTATATATATTGCAGGTAATTCAAAGAGAAACCTTCAATCCAATGGAATCTCAACAGTTTTCTCAAACATGTGCATTCAAAAATGCATAAAAATTAGGTCCTCAATGAATAACATGAAACCATCATCCAACTGACATATTCAACAATGGGTTTCAAATGCACTGATTAAAGAGTACCATCAAAATGGTACTCTCCCCACAATAGAGGTAGAAAGACAAACCCTATAATACATAAAACCCTACCAGTCACCCACGCAATGGAGACCAAAGATCCATAACTAGGTGGCCCCAATTTCCATCCACAAATATTTCAGGAGCCTATCCTTGGAACATGATAATGGGTACCTCCCTTATCTTAGAAAGGTATACGAATTCAACATTAATGACTTCATCCTAGCTTCTAAAGGGTATTACACAAGATCCCATTCCAAAATATGTCACCACCAACAACATGTGACCCAGTATCCTCATTCAGAGGAGGATACCACATCGAGGGACCCTTACAAAATCCAATAGACATAGGCCCCTCACGGAGCCCACAGAGGACAGTGAACATATAATTAGGAGAAGGTTATGAACCTGATTCCTAAGGAGGATATCCACCATACAAACATAGTGGTATACTATGGGAATACATAAAATTATACCCCCTCTTCCAAATTTCACCATGGAAATACAATGGAAAAATATGAGCAAGTGAAAATTCCCACCAATGCTCACTAGTTCCACCACACAAATTAGGTGACCAATTATATGCATAAGAAAAATCCCCGCCAATGCATGAGAATCCTGTCATCAAAATTATATGACATACATATATGAAAAGAGTCAAAATCCTTCTAATACATACCAATCCCATCATCCAAATAGGGTGGTAAGCTACAGGCAGACACACATCCCTATTAATGAATATGAAGTCCACCATCCAAATACGGTGGCAATCAAGCATCTGAAAGTGAAAATTCCTATCCCATCATATCAATCCCACCAGTCAAATATGGTGGAAATCAATGAGAAGATGAAAATTACTACCTACCACCAATAATCCCACCAGTCAAATATAGTGGAAAGAAAATATAAGCAGAGTCAAATTTATGTGGATGCATATCAAAATTGTGAGACAAATACAGCAAAAAATGAGCATATGAAAATTCTTGCTCACAAATATGAAGCCCGTCATCAAAATAGGATGAAAATTGGAGAACATACCTAGTGTATTTCAGCTATAAACTAGGTACATACTCGTTCCTCTTCCCTAAACATAGTAGAACTACCAGTAACCACTGGAAACACATGGAGGACCAGAGAAGGCACAAAGTCCTGCTCTGACATTGTAATGAAAATTTATACCCATTCCAGCCAAAGACGTATCTCAACAAATCCTAGAAATGATGGAGGATAATATATTGATTTCAGATCATATCATCCAAACCTGTCAATACATAATTACGTCTGTGGAAAATTCAAGGAGTTGGCCCCATGACCTCATCTCTCCAAGTGGAGTAATTCATCCACAAAATAAGATAGTTACTCCGGATCAGACTTGCATCCCTATTCCCATCTAGGAAGGTCGATGGCCATATTTGATACTATAAGGACAACTAGATTGGGAACAAATACCCATTCCAACTGGGGGACACTGGTCCAACGTGGTGGCCGCTCCAGGGAAAACATATATACTTTCTAGAACTCAATATGTCCATCGGTGTATCCCAAAAGAATCACAAGAACCACTCAAACATGATCTCATACATGAAGGCCGTTACCAATAGAAGGTAGCCCCAATTTCCCCTAAGAGAGTGACCAAAAATGAAATGCGCCAAAGGAAGATAGAAAAGGAATAGCATATCTATGATCCTTCTCTATTGGAAGTTAGAGTTCTTGATTACATCAACAAATTATCAATAGAGACTCAAGATCTTATAAATCCATTACCAAATTATGGAAGTTTTAGTAGTAGTTGTGAAGTTCCTCCTTGAGATGTCATTACTAGAATCTCTGAAGGCCCTCCCTCGAGCACCCTTGTCAGATTACCTTGTAGGAAAGAAATAGTCGATCATAAGAGACTATCTCTTGATGAGTGTCATGGTATCCCTCCCCTTGACCAAAATATCATATAGAAAGAAGATCATCTCCTTACTGTCGTCCACCCTGATGGTCCTCCCTAGGGTATACACTGCATAAATTCTCTTTATAGTTAGACATCAAGCTATGATGGTAGTCCTCTCTATGGTGGCATCCACTGTGAATTCCCTCCCTACAATTTCACCAAGAAACAAGAAAGTCTCCCTATAAAAATATATCCCAAAGGCCCTCCACAGGATGCACACTATAGATATTCTACCTATAGATAAATATTAAGATATGATGGTAGTCCTTTCCATGATGGAAATCATCACAAAGGTCCTCCCCACAATGACAACAAATAGGAAGAAGGTCCTCCCCTTGCTACAGTTCGCCCTGAAGGTCCTCCCCAGGGTATATGCCATAGAAAATCTCCCTACATTTAGACACTAAGTTGTGATGGTATTCCTAACCACCATATACTTAACTTCAAAGGTCCTCCCCGTAGTCCAAATTCTCACCAACAAGAATGTCCTCCTATTTCCAGGTCAAATACGAGAAATAACTCATATTTTGAGACACTTGGAAGGATGGGGTTAGATATGAAAGAAACTCTATCAATGACAAGTTACATCCTTTCTCATCCAGAAGATGGCCTAATTCCATGATCATCTTCCAAGATACCTCCTCACTGATCACATATTAATGAAATCCCTACTAGCTCCACTACTCTGGATGAAATCATAAAAAAAGAATCCAAGTTGGGCACACCAAGTAAAGGAATCCCTAGAAAAATATCAAAACAACATGTTTCTCATGAGAAGACAACTAGCCAGGGATGACATACAAATTATGTTCTAGACCATAACCACCTCTCAATTCGATATATCGAGAGAGTTGTCTGAGGAATGCATACACAACATTCATCTAAACATCTGAAAAAATCTCCACCAGCTGAAAGCAAAGTATTTACCCTATAACGGGTATGCAGACCATGCCAATATATTGGGGGATATTTTCCATCAAATTTACCTAGAAGCTCTTCTGTCTGCATGATGACCACAATCTAAGAGGTGGAATAAAGACCTATAATTGGTCTACATACACTCACTACACAAGTTGTGTTTCCTTATCAGCGATGCACCATCTGGTGTTCATATTTGGGGTTGGGGAGAGCATTGATAATTGCACTTCACCTCATTTACCCAATAAAAAATCCCACTAGAAATGGCATCCTGCAATGTCATCGTCCCAATATAGAAGCTAAATGAAATTCCTACTTAGAAAAGATGACATGCTCAATAATAACTAGCCTTGAGTAAGACTCAAAAGCATTAAGGCTGATGAGAACATGCCATTAGAATGATCCTAAACCAGGCCAATGAGAATATTCAATAGGTTTCTTGCCTAAGGGAATCTAATCATCAAGAAATTCTGATGTCCTCAGAGGAAAATAATGCACATGCATACCTGACACCATATCCGACTCACACTCAAGTGGGAATGCGTGAGATAAAGAAAGCAGTGATAGTAGAAGAAACTACTACAGTACATGATCAACCCCATCCCATAGGGCTGAGAAATTTTTTAACACAAAATGACCACATAAGACTAGAAAATATGGGCCGAGGTACAATGGCAAAGGAATGGGAGCAACCCAAGCCTGCAAGCCTGGGGGAATTTTTACCTCAACCACATGACCATAAGATTCTTTATTTTCCCACTTGGGGAGAAAAATGAATAAATAGTTTACCTATTCTATTCCACCTCATGAATCATGTACCCCAGAAAGGATATGTATGTCCAGGTCATGTCAAGGTTCCCTTTAGGTTACCCTTCATCAAGAAACCCGAAGAGGACCCCAGAATGGAAGGAGAAGATCCAAAAAAGTATTCAAGAAGCTATCCTACCATATGACACCTGGTAAACCACCCACAATGTGATATGCATTAGTGAATGTTTTAGATTTCAATCCCATAGACCTCACTGAAAATAATACAGTTGATGATGATGTGAGTGAAGATGGTTCCCTCCCAGAGCGGGTCCACACAGAGCCTAAAGGTGTGTGTACTTGGAACCAATGATCCACCCTAAATTTTAGCACCCCTAAACCAATCCATAAATACCCCATTTTTGAATTGCTAATAAACATAATAATAAGAGAAAGGTCATACATGACCCACCTCCAACCCCACATGAAACTGCATCCCTTACGCTTGAGGAGAGATTCACTTTGCAGGAGTAATAAATGAAATATCTAAGGCGAATCAACACAGAACTACTCAAAGTGATCCATCCTACAAAATATGTTCTACAAGTAGATATTCAACACACACTTCCAATATAGGTTCCTCTTCCATAAGGGTTCATCTTGGTAAAAGAAGCAAGGCTGAAAAGCTCATTTAAGGTAGCACTGGGACCATTAGTCTACATGATCTCAATACTATAAGGATACTGAGATTTCCATCCCCTAAGAAAGAAATCATAATAAATTATAGAAAATCCACAAAGGATTCTCTCGATCGAGTATTCATCTCAAGTGCCAGCATCACCATCCCAACCAATTTTCCCCTACTGTGCCTGCCCATGCTCTGGTCCAACAATCCATGCATCAAGGGCTCATGAATACCATCAAGTTATTGGAAACTATATTGAAATCCATGTAAGGGAAACATGCCCTTATAAAACTGGAACATACACCATATCCCAAATGGGTAAGCCATGTACCGCCACCACCAAATTTTGGGAACCCTATATTCCCAGTGTTCAATGGTTCAGGTGACCTGAAACAATATCTGATGCACTGTGAATCTTACTATGACTCCATGATGGGTACCCTAGAGCAATAAGAAGAAATTAAACTCATATTATTCATGAAAACCTTGAAAGGTTCACCCTTTGTATGGTATACCTGTTTTCCAGCTAATTTGATAATAGGCTAGGAGAACCTTCGGTGACAGTTTCTCTTCCAGTTCAGTTCAATATTTCCAAAAAAATAGTTAGTGACCTTATGAACTGAAAATAGTGGGAGAATGAAATATTTTTAGACTTCATTTCTAGATGGAAAGGTTTAAATTACTCCTTAAACTAGTCACTCAAATAGGATGAGTTCTTTCCATGTGCATCGATAATCTCCATGATGAGCTGCAAACACCACTCATCTCGATGAAGTATACAAGCGGGTTTCAGGATTTCTCTTCCATTTCTCATAGAATAGAGTATTACTTTAAAATAAATAATATAAAGTTTTGGTAAACACTATAATCCCTAAGAAAAATAGTGGGAAGAGTTGAAGCGACTTCCGTTATGCTTAAGCCACCCCATGTACCAACCCCATCTCTAAGGCCTGCACCGAATCATGTAGGGACCCCTAGACATCAACCGATTCCCCTACCATGACAATATGAGTAGAGGGGATCTATAAAAAATAAATTCAAGGAGAAAAGGAATAAATTATAATCATTCCAAGATGATCAATTCTTTTGCTACTTTGAAGATACCATGAATTACAACTTGCTCCGACTACTAGAGCTGAAGAGGGATGGTGAAGTAGGTCTCAATGACTGGCCAAATTATTGTCCCTTACACTAGATATTGGGAAACACTATTTAGGAGTGTTTTGTATTCAAATATATCCTACAAAGTATGATAGATTCTAGGAAAGTCAAGTTGGGACCACCACCAGCACAAGTGGATGGATTATGTTTCCACCACTAACCCTAATGAAGAAAGAGAGTGGTGAGTAGTCATGAGAAAAAAGGAGCAGAAGTTAAATTTTTGGATGAATAAAAAAATAGTCAATTGTGCTCATGAAATAATCCAAGAGTAATTCAAGAACTGAATGTTCCGCCAACAGCTACTGATGCAACACTACCAACATCCCCAACCCCATGATCCTCTAAGGGATGAGAAGACCAAGTGCAAGAAGATGAACCTTAACTAAGGCCAAAGTTGGTTTTAACACTCTTAGATTTCATTCCAGTAGATATGAAGAAACAGGCACCACCCTATCAAACGGAACCGCATCACTACCCCACCAAATGGAACTATTTGAAGAAGTTAATCAAGCAGAATCATCATCTAATTAGGAACCGAGATTTAGCTTCAATAATTGAATTCATTTAATGGATCCATTCTCTGATTAAGAATATGGGTATAAACCTGAGTTCCCCACACCAAATAGGGGAGATAGAGGAAAATTTCATTGGATCCAAGGATACCCAGGAAGATGTATCCATGGGAGAAATCAAGCTTATGATCTCTCTCTAGCTCAAACTGTCAATATTGTAGAAACCCACAAAAGAGTCCTTTAGTGGACCCAATAGGGATAGGAAAATTCTCCTACCCCCATCAGAATCCATTCTGGCCCGATTAGCCTAGATTATCCATTATAAGAGGAGAATATTTCTATTCTTCGATGGCATACAGGCAGATCGGCTTAGCCAAATTCACAAAATACAGAAGCCTCACCGCTCTTATCCCAAGAACTGACCCATCCTCATCCAGTGTTCAAGCCCCTAAAGTGCCTATAAAAGAGCATACCCTAGTCATGGAGATCAATAATTTAGATCATAAATATGATATTATGAAGTATTTAGCCTCGGTACCAGAAAAGATATCCATTTTGGATGCATTGGATCTCTCAGAAAATCTCAGGGAAGCACTCATAGAATCTTTGATAAACCCCAAGGAGTTTGAATTGGAAGTGGACGCCATTGAAGTCTATTAAATAGATACCTATCCTATAAAATTCTAAATGATTATCCCATTCATATATTTAGAGGAATACACCATTATATAGGGACACATCAAACCCCTATATGTGTCCGGTAGGATAAATGATGTCGATGTTAAAAAAGTATTCCTTTATAATGGCTATGGAGTTAATCTTATATCACTGCAGACACTTCACTAGTTGGGTTGCACTAAAGATAACCTGAAACCTTTTACCAAAACTTTTTTGGGATATTAAAAGATTGAGTAGAAGCCATTGGGCCAAATCAAGCTCAAATCCTAGTTTGGAAACCTCATAGACAACAAAAAATTCCCAGTAGTCCAGAAAAAACATGACCTTTAATGTTTTCTAGGAAATCCCTAGCTGCATCAGCAAATTAAAATTCCCACATCTTGCCACTAGTGCATCAAATATTTCATTAATGGGTAGATTATTACATTTCATTCTGATAATTTCCTTTTTGATTTATGTGAATCACATTATATTGATGCAGGCTTCTATGAGTAGAAATGGAAGCAACCCTCATTTGATGGAATTGATTAGGTCGCCACCCCAAATGGTTTGGGAATGGTTCCCACCAACCCCTTAAAGAAGATCAGTAAGGAATACTTACTGATCATCAATCAAATAGAGTGAACAATTTTGAATTTGGATGTATGTTTCGCAGTCCTTATAATTTTAGTCATGGATACCAAGCCTGACAGTGTTGAAAAATACACTGATCCCTAGGACGATGGTGAATGATCAGATAAAAATTCCCTAGAACTATCCCTAGAGCTTCATAAATTCCCTACCTCACCCACTGGGGGAAATAGAAAGAAATAAACCTTCCAACCCTCACTCCATCCTCTCCAGAAAAGTCCTTGCTGTCAATTGGGCCAGAAGAAGTCGCTCCGACCTCCAAATGCCAAAATTACAACTCTTCCCTCAACTCTAAAGTGATCATCTCAAAAATTGTGTCCCCGTTGGTAGAAGAGGAATATGATGAGGATGTAGAAGAGTAGGAAGACAAAGACCTCAGGGATGCCCCTCCTGTATTTGTGGAGGTTGTCTCAACCACCATTGATGAACTCAGGGAAATAAACCTAGGTATCGAAGAAGACCTGCGAACCACTCTGATTAGTTTGGCCATGCATTATGAAGAAAAAGAGGCATAAAACTCCTTTGTAAATAATAATCAAGATATTTTTTCCTATAATTATATAGAAATATCACGCCTTGATCCTAAGGTGTCTACTCACCCCCTAGGCCTACCGGAAGACCATCGTGGTAATAAGAAAGCTGCCATAAGGACACATCCAACATGTATTTCCATGATAGACCCTAAAGTTGAAAATATCATGAAATAAAACTTCATTTAGGAGGTCCAATATCCCATATGGATGGACAACATAGTCCCCATCAAGAAAAAAACAATCAAATCATAGTTTTCATTGACTTCAAGGATCTCAATTGGCACTACTCAAAAGATGACTTCTTGGTCTCGATCACGAAATTGTTGATCGATGAAATGACTGGATATGAGGATCTATCTTTCATATAAGGATATTCAAGATATAATGAAATACAAATTTCCTAGTATGATGAAGAATTCACCACCTTCAAAGCCCCCCAGGGAGTATTTTTCTACAAGGTAATTCCCTATGGTTTTAAAAATACTGGTGCCACATATCAATGTGCCATACATCACATATTCAAACCCTTGTTGGGAAGATTCGTCAAATTTTATGCTGATGATCTGGTAGTAAAATCATGAAAACACTCGGACCTCTTAGTAAGACTTGAAACAGTCTTCACTAAATTAAGACAACACAATTTAAAAATGAACCCCCTAATATGTGATTTCAGTTTCACCTCAGGGAAATTATTTGGCTTCTTCATAAATCAACATGGCATAGATTTAAACCCCAAGAAGAATAAGGATATCATTATCATGTCACCTCTTTGCAAACTCACTGAGTTAAGAGGAATTCAAGGAAATCTGGACTACATTTGATGATTCATATCCAACCTTGCATGAAATGTTTTTCCTTTCACCTAGATGATAAAAAAATGGGTGTCATGTCAATGGACTGATGACTATCAGGAAGAATTTTACAATCTTAAGAAATATATTCTAATCCCACCATTGACAATGCTTCCTATCAAAGGAAGACCACTCATTTTCTATGTGACTACTTTAAAATGGTCACTAGGTGCCTTCCTCGCACAAAAGAACAATGATGATAGTGAAAATAGTATTTATTATCCCAGTAGAACCATGATCGATGCTGAGAATCATTATTCAAATATCTAGAAGAGCTTCCTAGACTTAATCTTTATAATCTAAAAGATACAACATTATTTGCAGCACCCTAAGGTCCATTTGGTCTCTTGAAGTAACCCGCTTAAGTATATTCTCATCCATCCAATGTTGACTGGATTCCTATCATAGTGGCCGGTAATCCTACAATAATTTGACATATGGTTCATGCCTCAAAAATCCATCAAAGTCTAGATGCTAATAGATTTCCTAGAAGATAACCCTTCAGAAGAAATAACCCCATTGGATGTTGAACTACTAGCTAAAGAAGTGATCTTTGTTCAAAATGAATCCTAAACATGGGAGATGCATTTTTATGGTGCATCTAGAAGTCCAATAGAAAAAAGGATGGAAGAAACCAAGCTCAACAAAGTAGGGTTGGGAGTCATACTCATATCTCTGGAAAAGGCAGTCTTTCTTTACTCCTTCCTACTTTTATAGGGTTGCATGAACAACTAAGTAGAGTATTGGGATCTCATCACAGTCCTAGTGTTCACACTTCAAGTACAATAATAATACTTAAAGATAAAATATAACTCATAGATGGTCATCAAGAAAGTCAATAATGACTATGCTATCAAGAATGAGGAGTTAATACCTTTTATGGACCATGTTTGAGAACTAATGGTATAATTTCCATCAGAGCTAATATTAACTCATGTCCCCCAGTCGCAAAATATGCAAGACGATGCATTAGAAAATGCATCCATAGATCTCGCTGACCCAGACCAGGATAATATGATCATCATCATTACCCACCATCAGATGGTCTCACCATTCATCCAAACCAACACAAAAGAAATCAACAAGATAAGTCATGTTGCTGAGATGTATGGTCCCACCACCAGCTAGATGAATCCCATCATAAATTAAATTTAAAAGGGATAACTCTTCCCCAGATAGGGCTAGAAGAGAGAAAATCAATAGATGGAAAATCAACTTTGTTATGTATGATGGAACCAATCAGCAAAAGGTACTTTAAAATTGGGACCTTGATGGGATCCTTCTCAGATGCATTGATGGATAAGAGACTGTTGTTGTTATGAAATAAGTACATGTTGGATCCTGTTGCATACATCAATCAAGAGCCAATCTCTCCTATCAAATTTGAAGGATTTGATACTATTAGCCCACTATGATGTAGGATTGTTTCATATTGACAAAAAAGTTCCATTCCTTTTAGGTTCATTCCAATTTCATCCACCATACCCCAAAGTTACTTCACATATCCAAGTACTCATGGCCATTTTCCATATGGGGAATAGAGGTTTTAGGACCCTATCCTCCCACTAAGGATAAAAAATTCAAGTATATTATCATAGAGATCAACTTTTTTTCCAAACGGGTATAAGTCACACCCCTCAATGATGTAAAAGCGAGAAGAATTGTCAACTTTGTGAAATCCAACATCATCACCAGATTTGGTGTGCCTGATACAATATTGACAGACAATGACACTAATTTCTACTCTAGTGAGTTGGATAAGATATATAAAGAGTATGGTATCAAGACCAACCGTTCATCCTGCTACCATGCAGTGGCCAATAGACAGATAGAGGCCTTCAACAATACTCTATCCAATATACTCCAAAAGAGCACATGAGCCTCAACCCAGTTGGTGAGGAATCTTAAAGTGCATCCATGAGACCCATTTTTGAATCTGAGCAGAGGCATATTTTTGGGTTACAATAGCAGGAATTATAGTAGGTATTGTCCAGTATTGTAGAATCTAAAACTATTCACATTTGGGTTGCCGATTTGAACCTAGTGTCCTTGAGGCCTTCGGATCACCCAAGGCCTTTAGGCCAGTTAAGGATTTTGTGTCACCTCATGGCCTTTGATCCACCTCAAGGCCTTTGGGAAACCTCATATAGATCATGAAGTGAAGATGAAACTAGACAGATCAAAGGAACTAACTTCAGACGAGGACTCAGAGTAGGAGGTTTCACCTAAACAAAGCTATCTAAATTTGGACGAATGAGAGGGTATGACATTTTCCATCGGGACCAGGATTGTACACCTTTTCACATGTAATGATATCTGAAAAATCAATGCGAAGGTGGGAGGATGACTTCATGATCTAGACGACGGGGAGGGGAATTTCCAAGTAGTCATGTCTAGGATGAATTCTTGTAAGACCTTCGGTTCATGTATTCCACTAAGCCTATGGGCCTTGTAAGGGTTCTACCTCATCCCTTTGGGTGGGTTTGGGGGGGGGGGTTATCAAAAATCAATAAAAATAAGGCCTTCGGTCCAATCGGGTAATATAATTCAGAAGATGGTAGAAAAGGAAAACACATCATGGCCGGAAAAGCTCCTATATACTCTATGGGATTATCAGACCATGACCCGTACCACCACTCAAGAAACCCCGTATTCATTGGTATACGGGACAAAAGTGATTCTACCAATTGAAGTCCAACTACCCTCGCTCCGCATTTCCATCTATGATTAGCTATCCACAAATGAGTAATCCCAGAAATGTCTCGATGAGTTAGATTAATTGGATGAGAAAAAATTTAACACCCTGCACCATTTGGAGTTTTATCAAAACCATATTACATGATCCTTTATCAAAAAGGTTCACATTAGGTTTTACCTTGAAAGATAAATGGTGCTAGTCCTCATAACATTGATGATACTTAAAAAGAAACCCACAAAATTGAAACCAAAGTGGGAAGGAACATACATCATACACAAGGTCTACTCCAATGGAGAATATTTATTGATTTCAATGGATGAACACTTACCAAAACTCCCACCAATGCAAGGTTATTGAAGAAATACTTTGTGTTATAATATAAAGTTCATCTTAGCTACAATACATTAGACTACATAGTGCCATATGCGTACATAATGTACGAAGTTAAACTACTTAGCATCAACATCCCCACCACATGATGTTAAACTACATTTTAAATTTTATTAACCACATTATGTTAAACCGCATGGTGATCATTTCATCCTGACCAATGATTCGTCTCACATGAATCAGGTCTATGCATGATAAAGAAAACGTGCCCCTATTCCTATGTGAGAGCCAGATCCACATGTGAAATCTTTTCCCACAAAACTACATATGGCTTGATTCCTACTCATATAGGAGACATAGTGATACCTAGACTCCTTGTCTCAGATCCAGGAACCACCAAAATTATGTTCCCCCTCTTTGTGTATAGACTAAATCAATGAAGGAGGTAACCTTCACAGAACTATGTATGGATTGATTCACATTTTTTAATGGGATACTTAGAGATTCCTTGACCCTAACTCTTGTTCCAACAACCACATGATACAAATTCCTCTGTTGTACCCTCCACTACCTCTATATTATGAAAGAATCCTTTTCTATTCCTTGTTTCTCACATCGAGCTTGGCTCATGTGAGCTTGGGAATGGCAGTAAGAATTTTCTAGGCACAAATAGAGAGTAAAGTTACCTGACATTCCCATCACTTAAAAAGAATGATTTAAAATTCCCCCTCTTTGTACATGGGTCATATTGGTATAGTGATTTTTCCCAAATAACTACATATGGCTTGATGTCTGTCCTCGTAGGATACGTAGTGATTCCTGGATCCCATATCATGGCCCAACCACCATCTAAAGAAAAAATTCCCCCCCTGTATATGGGTTAGACCAGCACAGGGGGAATTCATATAACCACACCTAATTCTCATCCCCACAAGGAGACATGGTGGCACCCATATCTCCAAATATGGGCCCATCTGCAACAAAAGATCAAAACTTAAAACACCCCCACTATTAGTTACGTTATCCCCATGTGACTGAATATACCTATGTTGAACCTTGTTTCTCACATTGAGCACAACTCACGTGGTCTTAGAGATTTGGTTGGGAGTTCCCCACATTGTCAAGGTGTATCAATATGTAGTAGGGTTGCCATAGTTTTGGTAGAACAACCTTAAAAGGCATGATATGGTCCTCCCTTCCACACCAGAGAACCCAAATTACTAATCATAAGATGTTAAACTATATGGTTTCTCTAGAACTATGTATAGATTGATTTTTGGCCTCATATGATATGTACTGATTCCCAGATCCCACATCTTGGTCTAACCAATGTAAAAAAAGATAATTCCCCTCTCCCTATGTAAGGACCAAGCCCATGTAGGGAGACCAATGGATAGAATTATGTGTGTATTGATTCCTATTGTCATAGGATACATAGTGATTCTTGAATCTCATATCTTGGGTCTAACTATGAAAAATGAAAAAGAAAAATTCCCCTGATCTCCTACACATAAATATAGATCTGGGTGGGAGAGTTCAAATCTTTATTTATATATTTAAGTATTTATAAAAAATCATTCCCCCGCATACAAGTCATATCTATATAGGGGATTCCATATTTCATAGCTAATCGCATACATGACATTTCTTGCATACCCAGATGTCTCTTTTCCATACACCAAAATCCATGACACAGGAAATCTTGGATCCACATAAACTTCCAGGACTATCATAGATGGAAGGTTAGTGTCATGAGGATACCTTTGTTTGAATTTACACACAATGACCCAACGGATATGCATATGTTGTCCACAAGAAAGGACTATCAACCAAAGATGAATTCTTTCTCAGGGTAGGCTTTTCATACTTCCATATGACCAAAAAATTCCAAGCCCCATATCATTTCTCTCGATCCAAGAGATCCCAGAGTCATGGTTTACACTTTATCCCTCCCTCATGTTCAAGGTATTCTAGAATATTCTAGCCTAGTTATCCCATATTTGATTATGATTTCTATGAAAGTTCATCCTTGAAAAATGACGATAAACTGTGCATCCAATGTTCTTACCCCAAGTCATAAAACTACATGGATCCATAAAATTGATCTCCATTCATGTCGAATCACCCACATCATTTCTTCATGATATTAAACTATACGGTTTATCCAGAACTATGTATGGATTGATTTTTGCTGTCATAGGATACATATAGATGCCTAAAATTTCATCTTGGTTTAGCCACCCTAAAGTGAAAAATTACTTTCCCCCCTTGTGTATGGGCCATACCTACATAAGAGGGAGATCTCATTAAAAGTAATATGTTTGGTTTAATTCCTACTCAGATGGGATACATAGTGATGTATAGATCCTATGATATAGACCCAGCTATTAAACACATAATAATTTCTCCCTTTAGTTAAAATAGGGAACTCCAAATAGGCTCCATTTTCAAGGCCATCTCAGGATTAATACAATGTCCCCTTTTCACATAAGGTCACCAGAGACCTCACCACATGACAACAAAATACATGGAATACATGTCCTTTCCACACAATGCTAAAATATATGTGGATTTTCCTAATCATGTGATGTTAAACTGCATGATAAAGTATCCATTCTGTATGATGTTAAACTACACAACATCACTCCAAGGATAAAATTCCCCTTTCTTTGATTACACTATCCCTAGGTTGGGGGATTTAACCCTTGTCACCCCTTGTTTCCCACACTGATCACAACTCACATAGGATTAGATACCTCAGAAAGGGATTCCCTACAAAACCATGATGAATCAATCCACAATGGTTGGACCTAGGTTCATAACCATAAAAGGAATGTTGGGGTTCTCCCCTTCACAATTGTGATACTAAGGTCCTAGATGCATGACATTAAATTGAAAGTTATTTCAAGAACTATGTCTATCTTTATTCCTATCCACATAGGATACATAGTGACACCAGGATAAATTTTTTTTGGGCTTATCCATCCCTAAAGACGAAACATATAGCTAAGATTCCCTCCACTCCATGCGTATAGACCAAACCTATGAAGGGAGTTTAATTTTAGGACAGTTGAATCTTCAAACCCTGGTCTCGCTCCAAAAAGGGAATCACAATTCCCTACCCTTCGTATGTGTAATATCTATGTAGGGAGGTTCCCAATTCCATGGGTAATCATGAACTAAATGTTTCTAATTTGTTTAGACACATTATTTTCATTCATTGAACTCCATGCTTCAAGTAATTTTAGATCTTTATAATCATCCATTTCCATTGGAAATGGAAGGTTAGTGTCCCGCGAACACCTTTATTTGACTATTCATACAATGCCTCAGTGGCTCTGCATAAGTTTCCCACAAAAAAGGCCTACCATCCAATGAAAAATTAATCCTCGGGAGAGGATTTTCCTACTTCTGTATTCCTAAGGTCCCCTAATCCCCATATAATTTATCCTGATCCAAGATACCTTAGATCCATGGTTTATAATTTCCTTCCTACTCACATATTGGACATGTCAGGACATCCCAACCCATTTATCCTCTAAGTTAGTTGTGGTTTTTATATCAATTTACTAATTACACAACATTAAAAATGCATGATGCAAGACACCTAATGTTTAACTTTGGGTCCAGATAGGTAAAATTGTATTTATCACTTGATCCTACATGTAAAATAAATCTACATAGAAAAATATAGTATAATACCTGTCTCATGAGTGAGCTCATCTATAAGATAAAAATGCATCATTCCAATGTGAAAATCCAATCCTCTTAAGATAAATTATTAAGAAAACTATGTCTATATTGATTCCTATTATAATAGGATATATAGTGACACCTAAACATTATATCTGAAGTTCATACATGAAATAAAATTACCCCCTCTTCCCCACACATAGGTCAGACCTGAGTAGGGGAAGATCATCTATACCAACTTTCAATAAATTCTGACTTGAAATGCCCTCTCTCATGTTCAAGAACCCTCTTTTTCAAAAACCATAATCTGTGTATAGAAAGGAATGAATCCCCATATTCATCCATGTCCATTATAAATGGAAGGTTAATGTCCTATAGATACCTTTTTTTGACTATACACACAATTTCCCAGTGTCTCTACATACGTTTCCCACAAAAAATGGCCTATCAACCAAAGAAAAATTTTTTCTTAGGAGAGGATTCTCTTACCTCCATATGCCTCTATGACTTTTACATCCCACCTCTCTCCCTAGTTTCAGAAACCACTTGGACTACAATTTACACCTTTTCTCCCCATTTATACCTAAAAATAATAGAACATTCCTATTCAGACTACCATGAAAAAGGATCAATGGATTATCCCTTTGGTCAAGGAAAAATGACTTTAAATCATAAGCCTCAAATGTCCTATTTGTATGATATTAAACTGCAACATGATTTAACCCTCCTTTACATAGGCCAAATATGTTTAGGAGTGGTATTTCATTCATGAACATAATTGATACAAATTCCATCATACATTTTAGACACTAATATTTCAATAAGCCACCCCTTGTGGTTTTGATATGTCCAAATTTCCCTTAAATTATCCAACCATTGGAAATGGAAGTCCAATGTCATACAAACACCTTTGTTTGATTATGCACACAATTCCCCAGTGGATCTGTACATGTTTCCCACAAGAAAGGCCTATAAACTAAGGAAAAATTCACCCCTAGGAGATTATTTTCCTATTTCTATACACCCCATAGCTTTCATTCCCCACATCATGTCTCATATCCAAGTCCTATCT
Organism: Viscum album; assembly: GCA_963277665.1. Lineage (NCBI taxonomy): Eukaryota > Viridiplantae > Streptophyta > Magnoliopsida > Santalales > Viscaceae > Viscum > Viscum album. Next base: position 991,027,236 of record OY728166.1, read on the forward strand.
CCAGAAACTAAAAACTCAAGGTCAATAAAAATACCTCATCCATGTATGAAAAGTATTGGAACATACTTAGTCCATAAACCAATATTTGGCTCCCTCGCCCAATAAGTCATGGTATAAGATGTTTGACCTAAAACATCGGTAATGATAGTATGGTTTTCAATACTTTAAAATACCCATGAAAAAGATATGCAACTCACCAGGATGAAAAATCACAAAGGTAACCCTGGAAAAAAGTCAAGTACCAGCTTTCTAAACTTATGCAACATATGGTTTATTAAAAATATTGATCAATCAAAAATAAAAAGTGAAAAAAATCTTTTTAAGTTGAAACCCACAAGGGTGGCCTAAAAAAGTCAAGTTATACCCACTAAGCCTCTATCATAACATGATTTTTAAAAATTTAGGGTTATAATAGAAAAATATGTAAATCTTGTGGGGTCTTTCATGTGACCCTAGAAATAATAAAGTTACGTTCACTGAGTCCCTTGGCTTAGAAAAAATTTATAGCATGCTTTGATTATTTCAATTTAATAATCATGGATTGTTACAAAAAATTGACATTTAGATGAGAATATTATTTCAAATGTAGTCAATTAATGATTGAAATTGCAGGAATGAATGAAAGAGAAATAATTGGAGAGAAAAAAAATTTCATTCCATTAAATAAAAATGGGAGGACATCAACAATCTGAAGTCTCTCCCTGATGACAGAGTAAAAGGAAATAATGGAACAAGAAAATCCAAAAGATTAGAATGAAGCATGATTAGATCTTTCTAGTAGATCAATAATTGTATGGAAGGGACCATCAAGAGGTTGTTACAAAGTATTCATCTATGTAGCTTTAGCTTCAACCATTAGGCATGCTCATTTAATAATGGCTCTGATATCTCACCCCTTATGTTTTATAACTTCAAAATTGGAACTTTTTGATGTTAGTTGTGCCATTATCTTGGACACATTAACCTCATACTCTTGCATCTCTTCTATTTAGGCAATCACTTGGTCATGATAATTTTCCTCCTAATCCATTAAGTGGTGAATCTCTTTGGTAATATCCTGAAATGTCTTTGTTTGGTGATACGAAGCATTGAACTAAGCCAGGTTGCCTTCACAAGTAGCTAGATCCTCTCGAGCTACAAAAATTTGGTATGTGAGGTGGTGCAGGTGTCGGTAGTCAAAGTTTCATGAACCCAATTTGATAAATATCCACTATAGGGTGTCCCCCTTCTTATAAAATTATATCAGAGGAGTTTCAATAACAATAGTATATATTTGAAGCCATGCTCATCTCTGTATGGTTCAGTGTCCCCTGATAGAATTTGAACCTGAGTTTCTCTCTCCCGCTGAAACATGTATGTATTTAGGGAATGACATCATGAAAGATGGAGCCACCCTAGGTTGGGTTTCCCAAGTGGGGGAACCTTCCTGCTTAGTAGATGGTTCAACATATGGAACTAAGCATAGGGGGTTGACTGTGACTTCAGGGATACCCAACGACATTCCACTTGGGCTGACTTCGGTAGGATCACAAACCATATCACCTAGAGATAGGGGGTCTGAGTTGCTATCCACAGATATGGGTTGCGTAGAGGAAGCCCCCTCCAGACACACGCAATTATGGATGGAGTGAATTATTTCAATAAAAATGGAGGGAGATGGTGCAATTGGCACAATTAAAATGGTATTGGTTACAGTCAAGGGCCTTTTCACCATCATACTGGTCTATTAAGTGTTTCATCAGAGTAGTAGATCACCAACTATTGTGCATACTCTAATGATAGGTGAGTATAGGTCACTATGGGAGGAATAAAGATGATGGAAACCAAATTTTAGAGTGCAGAAGAGAGGAGTTTTAGAGGTGAACGATTGAAGAAGGCTTGAAAGAAGAGAGTACCGTAAAGATAGACTTTTCGGAATTTTCCCTAAAGTTATAACCCATCGATTACCATGAATGAAGAAAATATAATAAGAATTGGTAGATTGTGAACCCCAATTCCTTTATGAATGAATTTCTTGTGAAGCACAGGACCAATTCCCATTCTTAAAATCGGTGCCACACATAGAAAAATAATATGTGGGAGGAACCTTACACCGCATAGCAAATTACTACATGTATGTAACCCTATGCCACATAGAAAATTTCTACGTGATAGGAAATCAGCCTCCCGTACCACCACGATACACGATCGGAACTCAGCCCCACGTAGCAAAGTGCTACATGGGTAGAACCTAGTTCTTCCTAGAAAAATGATACATGGACCAAATTTAAGTCTGCGTACCATTACAGTATGTGGAAAACTCCATCACCTATATAGAAATATGTTATATGAGGGAAAACCTATCCTACATAAGAAAATCATATGAAGAATGGGGTATCCTTGGGTGTTCAATCCTCCATTTCAAACCGTTTCCTTTTGTTTCTGTCGTATCACCTATATCCCATTATCTAATGAGTCCAAAGACATTAGGCTAAGACCCCTTAAAAATCCATTGGAACCTTATGATAGAACCACAAGGTACACCATCATTCCCTTCAGAGTTTACATACCCACAGTAGGTGGAGTCTTATGGGTAATCCACGTAATGGTGCAAACCACCAGAGTGTCCCTAAGTTTACATTCCCATGTTAAATCAGGGTCTAACCTTAGGATACTGACTTGAACCTCCCCATTCTAGGTATTAAGGGTAATCACTAGATTTTCCCTTCCATGAGAGCCAATGATAAATTAAGGTGATCACACTTGAGTTTCCTTTTAAAGGGGAATGATGTTTCTCCCCTTTCCCAAAATCGATAAAAGGAATCCCTCTTAGAGTATGACCATTTGATGATATTGGATCATCTAACCCTCAGACTTCTAGTGGTTCAGTGATGACTCGAAGGGTTTGTGGTCTTGAGATATTGATGATTCCTGAACCTATCCCCAAGCAACGTCCACATATTGTGTAACGGCCCAAGAATTCATGTTTCGCGTAATGATATGTTTCCCTTTAACTGGACCATCTTCCTATAACAAGAAAATGAAAATAAATGAAAAACCGTAGCAACAAGCATGAATGAAATACTCCTTTATTAAGAAACACCTTGACGATTACAACGTCCCACGATCAAAACATCACTAACCAAAGATTCCAAACAAGAATCCGATTACAATAATAGGAAGACTTCTTAGAACTACTAGGAGCCCGAGAATGCGGTAGGGATTTCGAGCATCCATCATAAGGAACATAAGTATGGATGACGCCACCGCGACCGTGCTCAACACCAAGGGGATCACACGAACCATCTATCCTCTTCTCCTTCGGTCACTTTGAGTAAGGACACTCGAGACCAAACCCTTTTTATAAGCATCCCGATATGACCGTTAAACACCAACGGATAAAAATGTAGTCGTTGGCTCTCTCCTAACTTGTTACATTTTAAAGTTTTAATTTGCAAAACAATGGTATTTGACACAAAGTTTTCCACTATTTGTTTTATATATATATATATACATTTAACTTGAGCAAGTAATTATTTGTTTAATTTATTTTCTTTTATAAAAATGGTTGACTGTACTGAATTTGGTGAGGTTTTACTTCTTTTACAAATATATATGTGCAAACTCTTGGTTTGTAGATGTACATGTATATATATTTATGTTGTGACAAACTGTATGTTAAATGAATTATACCTATATTCTAAATTATATATAAGTAATAATAATACAAATGTTTATAACTTGCGTTTATAATTAATATTTTGAAATTATGTTGATGTTTCGGTTTCTTTGATTTTCAAATTTTGTGGTGCAATGTTGAAATTTAAATTAATGCACTTTTAATGGTGTAGTTTATTTAATGTTTTTTTGTTGAATGTTTAATGGTGTAAACAATGTTAATGTAAAATAAGGTGGGATGAACTAATTAATATACAATCATATTAAATGACCCAGGACTTTTTAAATAATAAAAGTTAAAAATAATTGAAGGTTAAATAAGAATAATAATCGCTTATAAATCACCAAAGAATCTTGACTAACCTTAAAATAATTAAAGCTGTAAATAATTGAATGTTAAATAATGATAAAATTTAATGATAATAATAATAAATTAAAACGCGGAAGGGGGGGGGGAACCCGCGTTTTCCTCTTTACGCCGCGCTCAACTCAGCCATCTGATTCTTTCTCCTTCAAATCTTAGTCGTCCGATGTTTTTTTTATCCGCATCAACTTCAGCCGTCGATCAGGCCGCGCTTAATCTCAACCGTCGTTTTTTTCCTCTCACTCCACATCGCACGGACCTTCTTCCTCACGTCGAACCAGTAGCAAGCTGCTGCGTTTTTCTTGTTCCCCTAGACCGGCGAAGCGGCCCCATCATAGCCTCTCCTTTCCACGCGGTTGGCACCGCCGATCTCGGCCTCAAGATTCGGTCGTCTCCCTCACACAAAGAAACCCCGATGTCTTCTCTTAAGTCGCAGACTTCACCAAAGGAGATAAGTGGCTCTACACCGTTAAAGAGTGCGCTGCAGCGAGCTCTCCTGGTTGCCGACCTTCGACCCGGCGTCACCCGGCCTTGTCGCCCATTTCCTTCCTCCTCTCCAAGCCAAGGTAAGGGTGTAGATTTGAAGTTTTGTTTTGGTCCATTTTTGAGTTACGGTTTCTTTTATATACATATGTATATGTGTTTGGTATATATGTATACATCCGATGTGTATACGACTGGTGCCACTAGCCTTGCTGCTGCATTCTCCTTCTCCTCGTCGAGTTTAGGTAAGGGTCGTGTTGCCCTTTTTTTTAAGTTTTGTAAACACCGGGTTATATATATATATATATACAAGTTTATATGTATATATATACCCATATGCATATACTCACCCGGTGTATGCATACCTGAATGATAGAGAAAACCCCTCTACCTCACTTATGCTTTGAAACAAAAACGCAGAAAACCAGATTTAAGACCTGTTTTTTTTTACAATTCGGTTATATATATATACACACTATGAGTGTATATAAATTTGAATATATATATATATATGTATACTTATATATGTATGTGTGAAGCAAACCAATCCGTTTTTTTGTTCTATGATTTACTATTGATGATGCTTTTAATGTATGAAATACATGTAAGGGTCAAACTCAGTTTCTAAAGTTTTGGTTTTAAACTTCGGTCTTCATATAGATATATGTATATTCGGGTTATGTATATACATATGTGTATAACTTCGATGTTTATATCCCTGGTTCCTCATGCCTCGTTTATTTTCCCTCCGAGCCAAAGGGTGTAGATCTTGTTGTGTTCTTGGGTGACATAAAACTTATGGTTAATATATGCTTTACCTATATATACATATACATGAGACATATTAAACCCCTCATACACAAATATATAAATATAAGAATGAATCAAACAATTCTAGTCCGTAGTGTGGATTCTTAAGAAACTCTTTTAATAATGGGCTATTGTTATGTAACCAGCAATGTCACCAACCTATCGCCAACTAGGTTGTAAACATGTGTAAATATGTTTTTATGAAACATCTTCCAGATCAGAACTATTTTTTAATACAAAAATTTAAAACAGGATTTATGGATGCCCAAAATGTGCATACTGCAGAATCCCATTTTATATGTTATATTGATCCCCTTATGCATTTATAAAACCCTAACTACCCTTTTGCTAGAACTTTTAAGTCCTTAAGAACATGTGAATCATGTAATGAATCAATTGAGATTTATTTAATTAACTAAACCACTGAGACACATATACCTAATACACGGCTTCGTACAATTACATATGTACATAATTGTGGAATGATTGTCAGTATTTTAGAAAAAGACAGTTAACATCGTTTGATGATTATTTTAATCCATTTCTAGAACTCCGAATAATTACAATAAATGACTCTTGCTTTGTTTAATGATTTTAATTTCTAGCATATTATGGTTCCAAAAGGAGATGTTTTAAAGATATCCCTAATCCTAGAAGTGGCTCTTAGTAATAATGTAATTTTACCTGACAAACCATTATATTGAGTGAAGTTATTATTTCTTGTGCAATAAGCTTGCTGTTTCCAGTTCTGATTCTTTATTTATGTTCATGACATGATCTGGTTCAAATTCTTTATTTATGTTCATGACATGATCTGCTTCAAATGCTTTATTTATGTTCATGACATGATCTGCTTCAAATGCTTTATTTATGTTCATGACATGATCTTCTTCACATGGTGAATATGTATGTTAGAGATGTTTTGACTATGAATATATTAATGAAACCTAATGAACGTATGACCATGTCTAAATATGAGAGGGAAGTATTGGACTTACATGTTATGGACGGGTGCGCCCGGAATTATACAGCGCTCCAATGCATTGGGTTAAGGATGAGTCTCATGAGACGTTATGTGCTACAGTCATGGCGGTTAGCCTCGGCTTGTGCTACTATGGAAACGGGATTGGTGGTTAGCCTTGACCCGTATTATGTTATGTTTTTATGGTCTTGACGCAAGGTCTTGAAAATGTCCGACATTATACTTTCCCTCCACATATGAAGATAAATAGTGAAACAGGGGATAGTTTAACTAACAGGACATCCCTAAGTGGGTAAATTCCCTTTGACTATAAGAACAAAAACATGTGATAAGAACTGAAAAACATGTGTTTAATATCCTTAGAACTTTGTGTGCCCTTGTCTAATGTTATGAATGACTTCTCTGCTTACAGACTTTTAGAACTGCTGCATTTTGGTTGTGAAATTATGCACATGCTTACGCCATTGATTTATGTCTGTCCTTAATGTTTATCTAAATTACTTACTCCTTTGCAGTGCAAATGTTTTTTTTTAGAATGTAGAATTTGCTGGTTCTAAAGAAAATTCAATGCCTTGTTTGATATAATGTTTTATCATTTTCTAAAATGTCTGCCTTGAAAGTAAAATTGTTTTTAAATGTTTTTAAAAACCCCTTACTGGGCATTTTCGCTCACCCTACGTTTCGTTTTAAAATTTTCAGGTGAGTTAGTGCTTAAGAATGTTCAGAGAAGCTGGTTTCCTAGAACCCTGAGCCTCACGATCTTCTGTAATGTGAGACATGATAGAATGATTGTAAAATAAATGTTTTGTAATGTGGTTTCATCATGTCTCATAAGGCTCCCGGGAATCGGGGTCGTTACAGTTGGTATCAGAGGATGAGTTAAGGAAACTCTGGAAAACCAGGTGATATAAATATATTGCTAAGACTAACTAAGTAAAAATAATTTTCAGATGGCTGATGTACCTACCGACCTTTTATCACTCCCCACCGAGGCTCTAGAGAACATTATATCTCTAGCTAGCCGTGAAAACTTTCTGAACTATGCCCAAATTCGCATGACGTGTAAGCACCTATACGATGTGTCAAACTCGTATAGGGTGCTTAGTCTCCACCGGGAAATGGGGATGAACTATCTCCTAATGATGATGACCCAGTTTCCCTCCTATGCACGTCGGGGAAGGTATCACGAAGGACTCTTCCGAGTGTTTACAACTGGCGAGGAATTTGGCACAATGCTTGATAACCCTTTTCAAGAAGCTGCTGCTGCTGGAGACGTCCGAGCAGCTTATCTGTGCCAGGTCCTGCACTACGGCTTCTGGGGCCAGTTAATGGACTTCGGAGCATTGGAAAATGAGTCCACTCGTGTGTCTCTTAGGCTAGAAGTGTACACTGACGTTTCCCAACTCCACACCCCTCACGCTAAACTCAAGAGGCGTTATAAATGTTCCCATGAGTTTAGTCCTGTATGTTCATCTTGTGTGTGGTTTGTGGAGTTAGAGAGTTTCACCTCTCTTTGTGGAGTCCATCTGGAAAACTCAGACTTTAATGTGTAAACTTTCATAATTAAAAAGTTTATGATCCCATTCTTCTTAGTGTTGTTAAGTGACCTCTCTTGTTTACCTTTTCTTCCAGATGGCAGGTCAGATGAACCTCTCGTCTCTACCTGACGAGTTAGTAGAGGTTATCTTGATCAGAACTTGTATGGTGGACTTTCCCTCTTTTCTCCACCTACGAGGGTCCTGTCAACGTCTTCTGGACATAGAAAATAGTCTGGAAATTCTCCACGCATTTTAGGAGAATGAACATGTGATTCACCTCCTTGCCACCACCCAGCTCCCCTACTATAGGCGAAGGGGGAGATACCATGAAGGGCTTTTTCAGTGTTTCTCTATGGCACAGAACTTCTCCGCCAGAGCTTGCTTTCTCATAGCAGCTCAGGATGGCCACCTCAATGTCGCCTACATGTTCCAGATCCTGAACATCAACCTTCTCAATCGTGTCGTTCCCCTCGACTATCTCGAGCGTGATGAAGTTCGAAGGGTTACTAGGGGATTCGTCCGCTCGGACGTCTCAGAGCTGTTTATTGCACGGGCCTCCCTGTGGAAGCCTGTGTGTAGTGCCCATGAGCAGGAGTACAAGTCTTATTGCTCAAAGTGTATCTGGGTCAGGGAAACAGCGGAGCTGTGTACCAGTTTAGGGGTTCCGTTAACCGAGCCAGACCTTCAGTTTTGGTAACGTCGTGCGACCGAGGTCTTTTTCTTGTATTTTTTATGAATAGAATTGAGAGGATGCAATTCTTTGAAGGGGTAGATGATGTAACGACCCGAGAATTCATGTTTCGCATAATGATATGTTTCCCTTTAACTGGACCATCTTCCTATAACAAGAAAATGAAAATAAATGAAAAACCGTAGCAACAAGCATGAATGAAATACTCCTTTATTAAGAAACACCTTGACAATTACAACGTCCCACGATCAAAACATAACTAACCAAAGATTCCAACCAAGAACCCGATTACAATAATAGGAAGACTGCTTAGAACTACTAGGAGCCCGAGAATGCGGTAGGGATTTCGAGCATCCATCGTAAGGAACATAAGTATGGATGACGCCACCGCGACCGTGCTCAGCACCAAGGGGATCACACAAACCATCTATCCTCTTCTCCTTCGGTCACTTTGAGTAAGGACACCTGAGACCAAACCCTTTTTATAAGCATCCCGATATGACCATTAAACACCAACGGATAAAAATGTAGCCATTGGCTCTCTCCTAACTTGTTACATTTTAAAGTTTTAATTTCCAAAACAATGGTATTTGACACTAAGTTTTCCACTATTTGTTATATATATATATACATTTAACTTGAGCAAGTAATTATTTGTTTAATTTATTTTCTTTTATAAAAATGGTTGACTGTACTGAATTTGGTGAGGTTTTACTTCTTTTACAAATATATATGTGCAAAATCTTGGTTTGTAGATGTACATGTATATATATTTATGTTGTGACAAACTGTATGTTAAATGAATTATACCTATTTTCTAAATTATATATAAGTAATAATAATAAAAATGTTTATAACTTGCGTTTATAATTAATATTTTGAAATTATGTCGTTGTTTCGGTTTCTTTGATTTTCAAATTTTGTGGTGCAATGTTGAAATTTACATTAATGCACTTTTAATGGTGTAGTTTATTTAATGTTTTTTTGTTAGATGTTTAATGGTGTATAAAATGTTAATGTAAAATAAGGTGGGATGAACTAATTAATATACAATCATATTAAATGACTCATGACTTTTTAAATAATAAAAGTTAAAAATAATTGAAGGTTAAATAAGAATAATAATTGCTTATAAATCGCCAAAGAATCTTGACTAACCTTAAAATAATTAAAGCTGTAAATAATTGAATGTTAAATAATGATAAAATTTAATGATAATAATAATAAATTAAAACGCGGGAGGGGGGGGAACCCGCGTTTTCCTCTTTACGTCGCGCTCAACTCAGCCATCTGATTCTTTCTCCTTCAAATCTTAGCCGTCCGATGTTTTTTTTATCCGCATCAACTTCAGCCGTCGATCAGGCCGCGCTTAATATCAACCGTTGTTTTTTTCCTCTCACTCCACGTCGCACGGACCTTCTTCCTCACACCGAACCAGCAGCAAGCTGCTGCATTTTTCTTGTTCCCCTAGACCGGCGAAGCGGCCCCATCGTAGCCTCTCCTTTCCACGCGGTTGGCACCGCCGATCTCGGCCTCAAGATTCCGTCGTCTCCCTCACGAAAAGAAACCCCGACGTCTTCTCTTAAGTCGCGGACTTCACCGAAGGAGATAAGTGGCTCTGCACCGTTAAGGAGTGCGCTGCAGCGAGCTCTCCTGGTTGCCGACCTTCGACTCGGCGTCACCCGGCCTTGTCGCCCATTTCCTTCCTCCTCTCCAAGCCAAGGTAAGGGTGTAGATTTGAAGTTTTGTTTTGGTCCATGTTTGAGTTACAGTTTCTTTTATATACATATGTATATGTGTTTGGTATATATTTATACATCCGATGTGTATACGACTGGTGCCACTAGCCTTGCTGCTCCATTCTCCTTCTCCTCGTCGAGTTTAGGTAAGGGTCGTGTTGCCCTTTTTTTTAAGTTTTGTAAACACCGGGTTATATATATATATATACAAGTTTATATTTATATATATACCCATATTCATATACTCACCCGGTTTATGCATACCCGAATGATAGAGAAAACCCCTCTACCTCACTTATGCTTTGAAACAAAAACGCAGAAAACCAGATTTAAGACATGTTTTTTTACAATTCGGTTATATATATATATACACTATGAGTGTATATAAATTTGAATATATATATATATATTTATACTTATATATGTATGTGTGAAGCAAACCAATTCGTTTTTTTGTTCTATGATTTACTATTGATGATGCTCTTAATGTATGAAATACATGTAAGGGTAAAACTCAGTTTCTAAAGTTTTGGTTTTAAACTTCGGTCTTCATATAGATATATGTATATTCGGGTTATGTATATACATATGTGTATAACTTCGATGTTTATATCCCCGGTTCCTCATGCCTCGTTTATTTTCCCTCCGAGCCAAAGGGTGTAGATCTTGTTGTGTTCTTGGGTGATATAAAACTTATGGTTAATATATGCTTTACCTATATATACATATACATGAGACATATTAAACCCCTCATACACAAATATATAAATATAAGAATGAATCAAACAATTCTAGTCCGTAGTGTGGATTCTTAAGAAACTCTTTTAATAATGGTCTATTGTTATGTAACCCGCAATGTCACCAACCTATCGCCAACTAGGTTGTAAACATGTGTAAATATGTTTTTATGAAACATCTTCCTGATCAGAACTATTTTTGAATACACAAATTTAAAACAGGATTTATGGATTCCCAAAATGTGCATACTGCAGAATCCCATTTTATATGTTATATTGATCCCCTTATGCATTTATAAAACCCTAACTACCCTTTTGCTAGAACTTTTAAGTCCTTAAGAACATGTGAATCATGTAATGAATCAATTGAGATTTATTTAATTAACTAAACCACTGAGACACATATACCTAATACACGGCTTCGTACAATTACATATGTACATAATTGTGGAATGATTTTCAGTATTTTAGAAAAAGACAGTTAACATCGTTTGATGATTATTTTAATCCATTTCTAGAACTCCGAATAATTACAATAAATGACTCTTGATTTGTTTAATGATTTTAATTTCTAGCATATTATGGTTCCAAAAGGAGATGTTTTAAAGATATCCCTAAGCCTGGAAGTGGCTCTTAGTAATAATGTAATTTTACCTGACGAACAATTATATTGAGTGAAGTTATTATTTCTTTTGAAATAAGCTTGCTGTTTCCAGTTCTGATTCTTTATTTATGTTCATGACATGATCTGCTTCAAATTCTTTATTTATGTTCATGACATGATCTGCTTCAAATGCTTTATTTATGTTCATGACATGATCTTCTTCAAATGCTTTATTTATGTTCATGACATGATCTGCTTCACATGGTGAATATGTATGTTAGAGAGGTTTTGACTATGAATATATAAATGAAACCTAATGAACGTATGACCATGTCTAAATATGATAGGGAAGTATTGGACTTACATGTTATGGACGGGTGCGCCCGGAATTATACAGCGCTCCAATGCATTGGGTAAAGAATGAGTCTCATGAGACGTTATGTGCTACAGTCATGGCAGTTAGCCTCGTCTTGTGCTGCTATGGAAACGGGATTGGCGGTTAGCCTTGACCCGTATTAAGTTATGTTTTTACGGTCTTGACACAAGGTCTTGACAATGTCCGGCATTATACTTTCCCTCCACATATGAAGATAAATGGTGAACCAGGGGATAGTTTAACTAACAGGACATCCCTAAGTGGGTAAATTCCCTTTGACTATGAGAACAAAAACATGTGATAAGAACTGAAAAACATGTGTTTAATATCCTAAGAACTTTGCGTGCCCTTGTCTAATGTTATGAATGACTTCTCTTCTTACAGACTTTTAGAACTGCTGCATTTTGGTTGTGAAATTATGCACATGCTTACGCCATTGATTTATGTATGTCCTTAATGTTTGTCTAAAGTACTTACTCCTTTGCAGTGCAAATGTTTTTTTAGAATGTAGAATTTTATGGTTCTAAATAAAATTCAATGCCTTGTTTGATATAATGTTTTATCATTTTATAAAATGTCTACCTTGAAAGTAAAATTGTTTTTAAATGTTTTTAAAAACCCCTTACTGGGCATTTTCGCTCACCCTACGTTTTGTTTTAAAATTTTCAGGTGAGTCAGTGCTTAAGAATGTTCAGAGCAGCTGGTTTCCCAGAACCCTGAGCCTCATGATCTTCTGTAATGTGAGACATGATAGAATGATTGTAAAATAAATGTTTTGTAATGTGGTTGCATCATGTCTCATAAGGCTCCCGGGAATCGGGGTCGTTACATATTGGCTTAGATCCATGCATGCAGAGGTATATTTACTTGTGTATTTTAGTTATTTTTTATTAATAATCATTAATTTATTTATATACTAAATTTTTAATTATTTTTTTAAAAAATTTTACATATATCAATTGGAAAAGGAATTTATATATTACGAAATTATTTTTCTGAAGCATGGCTTATATGAGATCAGATTCCCATTGATGTTCTATACTGCATGTTTGATCATTGGATGGTAGTTAAATAAATAATATTTATTTTAAAATTTAATTAATTAATAACATGATATAATTAATTGTTTGTAGGTTTTATAGTATCCCATCAATGAGAGCATGAGTGACTCTATCTGGCAGGAATGGGAGGGTTGTATGTGTGATTGTTGTCATCATTTTTTTCACAATTTAAGGAGGAAAAAAAATGAGGAAAGCAGGATTCATAGAGTTTGATAAGTATTTTTGTGCCCACTGACCTGATTACTTTTCATCTCAGGTTTGGTATAGATTATTTTCACACTGTATGAGTGGTTTTTTAGAGGAGATCATCAGTAGGTCAAAAAAGCTCAGGGCGACAGGAGGTGACACATCGAGTTTTTATTCATACATTCAATACCCATAGGGAAAATATGGTAAGTAGATTTTTTAATTAATTTATATAACATTAAATGTAAACTATTTATTTTATATTCATATAGGTAGTCAAACAACATGATATTATGGAGTTAGACGTTTATAGGATGATGTCCAATTATTCTTTCACTGGAGAGAGTAGAGCTGATTTCCAGCATTAGATTATGGTCATTATAATTTCTTTTTGAGTTTTAAAATTAATTGAAAATAATATTTTAATTATTTTAATTTTAAATTAAAATTGAAAGATTCATATGAGGTTATGATGTCTCAAACAGAAATTAAGAGGCAGACCAAGACTAAGGATCAAACCAGTGCAACAAGATTTGATGAGGCAGCATGGATACAGGAGACCTAGTATGCCTTTGAGAAAGGTAGATTTATTGGTATCATCTCTCAATTGACACCTAGAAGTTATTATGGTACTAATATGATGTCGACGTTCAAATGGAGAGGAGATAAGGTAGATTAATCATCATTTGCTGCATTGTATCAAGAGAAGATGTAAGTTTAGGGTGATCTTATAGAGTGTATTCATGGGGAGTAGGAAGATCTTCATCGACAGTAGAGGCAACAACAATAGGAAGAGATGTGTTGATAATATCAATAACAACATGAGAAGATGATGGATTACATGTGATTTTTGACTCATGGTTTAGGGGTGGAGTTCCTTCCACCAACTCCTCCAGCTCCTCCAGAAGACCATCCCCCTCAGTGATATATTTACTTTTTATGATAAAATATTTGAATACATTTTTTTTGTAATATTATATATTTACATTTATATATAGTATATTTTTTATATTGTTGAAAATCTTATGTTTTTTATTATTTCATTATTTATTTAATTATTTAATTTTTTATTACTTTATTTTTTAGTTAATTTTTTTTACTATTTTTAATTAATTTATTGTTTATTATTTTGTTTTTTTGAGAATATTTTTGTGAATATTGAAAGATATATGATATTTCCTCATAAAATGATCCACTATTATCATGTTCCTCAATGGTAGATCTAACAAATATCTAGCATGGATACCATAACCATTTATATCCTGTATCAACTAATCCATCACTGTAACAAATTACTCAGCTCTAATTCCAACCATTTTGGGTTTCTGATTTGGAATTATATGGTCCTCTTGGCGCCTTCCTACTATATCTTTCCTATCTCCTCTATAGAAAATCATTCTGAATATACATAGTTTAGACGAAGCAATATGTTAATCTTTATATGCTATATCATTGTAACTTAACCATAATGTATAATATTTCAAAGGTATTCTATTAACATTATCTTAACCTCTAAATTTTTCTAAATCTTTTCTTTGACACCAACTATAAGGGATTGGACTTAAAAATTACATATTCTAGTGAATTTAAACTAGAATTTAATTTCTTTCATTCCTAGATATATTTTAGGTTTAGAGTTTTATATAATTCATCCATCACCCTTAAATAAATAAATATTACATTACAAAGTGGAAAAATTCAAATTAGTGTCCACTTTTATCATAATATAAAACATTTAAACATGTTTTATTTTCATTAAATATATTCATAAATTTGATCTTGACCTCATCCTTATCCCTACTCATCCTTAAAACCCTATGAAAAACATTTTAAAATGTTGGATGAGCACAAAAATCTCAGTAAGGGACATAAAAATAAGAAATTTATTAGTCCAGTGAAAACATAAAAACCCAAAAATACTCACTTTTATCACATTATTCTTTGATAATTAGAAATAAATCATTTCCACATGAAAAACACACACACCTTTTTCTCAAAGAAATATTTTAAAATCCATATAAAGTAATTGGAAACCCTTTTTAGGAAATATATATAATCATATTCAAAATATATTTTTTATCTCATGTCATAAATAAATAGATCCAAGTTAAATACATGGGATAACCCCTATGGTAACTCCCTTATTCTTTCCTATCAATATAAGGAACATCATTCAATACATTAGAGTGTTATCTGGGCACACCCATCGTATAAGGTATATTAGACTCACCCATTTTAATGAACTATACTGGGGATCAAACTGTCATATAAGCTATATTGGGATCACCTATTTATATTATATAATTCTTAAATACCATTTCATGAATAAAACATTTTATTCTTACAATTTTATTCATAAAACCTTTGAAAAAATCCTTTTACAACCATATCCAAAACACTTTAAAATATCAAAATACCCTCTTCTTTTAAAAACCCATTTTGAATACCAAAATACCCATAAAATTAGAAATAGGTGTTTTATATGAAGAAAACATTAAATTTTGTAAAAGAATCTAAAAATAAAATAAAGGCTATGGTGGCGTAAAAATTCATTATCTCCATATACGTTAAAATAGAACATTCCTTTTGTCTTTTGTAAAGAAAATCAAAATATTCCATAAAAATATTCCTTTTGAAAAAATTTGAAAAAAAGGAAAAACAGATAAAAAATATCCTTTATAATTATTTTATTTCCATATAAATATATCTATAAAATAATTTTAAAAATATGGACTGAGAAGAAGAATAGTTTTAAGGGAAAATTTAAAAGAATATTTTTTAAAAGAAAGTCCCTTACCCCGATTTCAACTCATCATGTATATTATTTAACTCCATAAATAATAAATTTATGTTAATTATTTACTTAAGAAACTTTTTTAAGTTTATTATTCCTTTTACCATGTTATAATAAATCACTTAATCAATTATGTTCATGTTAGATATTTTGATTATATTCAGCTCATATGTCCAAAATAACTTCAGTAGGTTGAATATGGTAAAAGATTTCATAATTAAATCATCTAAAGAATAATAATAAAGAAATAATTATCATTTTTAGACATAAATTTTACTTTTAAAACTAATAATGGAATTTAGTTATAAAAAATGAACCACATTGAAATCATGGAGAAGGTAGACCATACATACGCAAAAGTAACATTTCCATTTTTGAAAAATCATTATAGAAGGATGGTAATTATTATTTTATCTTTAAATAATGATCATAATATCATGAATACAATATTATTTCTTTAAATATACTTATGTATATAATCTATGTTATTTGGTTATGAGGAATGAATCACATCGCTTCGTGGAGGTGGTAGTCCACATGTACGCATGAACAATGTTATCATTTTTCAGTGAATGGAATGGTAAGAAATTAAACAATATATTATATTTTTACAATGATAAATATTTCATTGATATCATATATTAACATTAATTCCATAATTATAATGGTCCATGGGAGGCAATAATGGAAAAATATTATATCAGTTTGTGAGGCGATAATCTGTTGTACACACAAATGATGGTTTAATTTCCCATTTAATTGAAGAGGAGATAGATATAGGTTATGAAATTAACATAAAAACATACCAGTATATGGTGTATACTGCTATTACTATTTTATCATGGTTTAATATCATTTGAATGAAGTGGAAGAAGAAAAAAAACTAAATCATGTTGTTAAAAACTATACATCTTCTTTGGAAAATATCATTTACTTAACACCTTAAGACCTATAAGATTGTTATTATTCCATAAACAGTGTCTATATAATGTGTATACGGATGTTATTAAGTTATTTGGTTTGGTATTATGGTTCTTTAGGTGTGATGAAATGATAATAAGAGGCAACCTTTTATAAGAGAGGGGAGGGGTACTCTTGGAATCTCTTAAAATATTAAATTAATATAAATTAATTATGTTGTGAAAATGGATCTAAATTGATATGATTATAATATAATATGATAATTAGCCTAAATAATCTCATATAATACAATTTAACATATTTTGAGCACATTTTTAGTCTTATCTTTTTGTTTTAACCCCCTACTAACCCTTTTCACACTTACCATGATAAAAAGATTTTTTACGCATTGAGGGTCAAGATAGCTACCATAAACAGAAAAACATCACATAAATTGACCATGGTTTATATTTTCAACCATATCATAATAATTTTTTTAAATATAGTATTTTAATAATTTTTTATTATTTTAATAAAATATTATTTTCATAAAATATCAATAATTTTAATTTTAAAACAATTCATTCACTTTGACTTTTATAACACCAAGAAAATAAATGAAATTTGAATAAAATATTTTAATAAATCCATAAAATTTTATTTTTATATAAAAAATTAGTGTTTCACATTAATTATTTCAAATTATACTACTTTTTATATTTTTAATATCATTTATTTTATTTTTCCATTAATTGAATAATTACAACGTCAATGTTGTGTAAGCATTTAAGAGAATAATTTATTAAAAAAAATTAATATAAATTACCCTGATTAAGATAAATAATTTAAATTTAAAAATAATATTTATAAATTAACATATCCTCTAGACATCACCATGTTAAAAGTATTATAATTATTTAAAATAAGAGTGTTTCATTTTTTAATTTTCTTTACATAAAATGTTATAGAGGTCATAATCACATACAAATGGAACAAAAGGATATATATTAAACCTTTTTATTATTATGGACAATATAAAATCATTCAATAAAATTTAGGCAATTTTTATAGTCATTTTTAGTCCTTATCATCTTATTTTTAACTTTAATTACCCGATTTACCCTTTACTATAGTAACAAAAATTACAAAGGTTACTATTAATATTGACCACAAATAAAAGGGAAATATTTGAAAAATTTAAAAATACTAATCCCAAATATTGAATATATTTTTTAATATTCAAAACATATAATTAGTATAATTTAATTTAAAATTAAATCGACAAAATAGGATCAAAAACATTTTTTCAGAAAAATGCATTTTTTAAGTATGAAAATGATTTTATACTAAATTAAAATTTAAAATTAATTCTGAAGACTATAATTGTATTTTTAATCAAAAGAAAATAATTAAATTTTGAGACTTAAAAAATAAAATTTTTAATTTTTAATACTTGAAAATAATATACAATCTGCAATAAAAATTATAATTTTCACTATTTATTGAAAAATCAATATTTTAGAAAATTCTTGAAATTTCACCTTAAGATAGTTTTGAAATAATGAATACAAAAATTAAATACAATTTTTAAAATTAAAATTCTATTATTTGGAAATAAATCTTTTAAATAAAACCATATAATGCTTGGAAATCCAATTTGATTAGAAATAAAGCTTTTTTTTCCTTTTAACTAAAAAATTATCTAATATTTTTACAATGAATATAACTCTATGATATATAACTAATGAATTATTTATTCTAACATTACCTGGGTTGTTACATTCATGGTCACTTGAGCATGGTGTGAGTACAACTTAGTAAAGCACCACCAATGCAGACTCGTATATAACTGATGAATGCAATGTCTGTGCATGTGACATGCTCATGTAAATGAATAACTGCTGAATATAAATAAATAAATCACTATAAACCCTCAAGTTATGTGGTGACACTTGAGGTTGGTCATACTTTCTTTAGCTAGTGTCAGAGTGTCTTTGAGCACATCGTGTAATTATGCTAACCAATGTAATCACTCGAGGGTCTGACTCACCTTGGTATACATGAGATAAAAACCCAGGGTATGGTTTACCTCAGTATATAGAAGATAAAGACCCAGGGCATGGGTCACCCTAATATACATGAGATAAATACCTGAGGTTTGAATACCATGATATACAAACTCAACTACCTACCCCCAATCAGGGTAGTCCATAGTATCCAAATCTATGCGGGGGTCACATCCACTACTCATAGATCCAAGGAGTGTGTCCAAGCATTCCCAAACTATGTAGGGGGTCCCATCCCCAACCCCAAATCAAATATATTACACACACCTGATGGTATCTACCATCCCTATATCTAGGTAGTGGGTCTTCATCAACCATGAATACATATCCACCTCGATCCCTGAACCCAAATTCAAATCAAAAAACACCTAAAGGCTTGTCCTTCTTGGGATCACAATCATATAACTAGTGTAAAAGAATATCAAACACAATCCATCAAAGTAATCCTTTATCTCCAGATTGTTTAAAATAAATAAATAATTTTTTGAGCGGAATCCACCATCCCTGAGACCTCATATCCATGAATCAAATTTTCATTTTCATTTTTAATCATTTATTGGTTTTACCATCTCAATTAAATTTTTTCTGCTACAAAATCATTTACCATTTCATTTATCATTTAAATTCCTACTTTTCCATTTTAAAAAAAATCAAAGGTCAATCCTATAATTGATGAACCAACTCCCTCATGTTATCCCTCTCTTGGATTTACATCAACTGGGAACCTACCAAGGTCCCCTAAGTCATATGACACACATGGGACATGATACTTGGGGTCCTATAGTCCATTTCAAATAATAAAGATAAGACCATAAATTAGGGTTACAAAATCCCTTAACATGTTTCCAATCACATTCCATCCACCATATAGTTTCTAGTATATAAAGTTTTCATAGGGGTTCCAAAGCGACACCTAAGGCTCACCATCTCTAGTTTGTGACTATTCCTTACCAAGGGGAAGTCACTAAGGCACCTATTACTAGGACCTTTAATCCTCACTTATTTATTTCATTCAATTAAATATCATTTAATTCACAACTTCCAAGGTATTTATATTACACAAGGAATATAATCATAATCAAGGCCTTAATCATCGGTGGCTGAGTCATCAAGTTAGTGCACAAGGTCCATTGTGGCCCTGAAACTTTGTTCAATTCACATATTAGAATTCCATTTTAAATTAGATAATTAATTTAATTTTAAAATGTAAAATAATTGAAGATGTGATACCACACATATCACATGACATATAAAAACATACATGATCCATAGGTAATGTACGAGTGTCCACTTACCTCATACAAAGCTTTCCCTCTATTTAATTTCATAGCCCAACTACTCTTCTTAGGCCCATCCATGATCATCTGAACATAATACTTCAAGGAAAGACTCTAAATAATGTATGATAATCCTATAACAAATCATAAAAAATATAATTAATTATTTAATCCATTTAAAATGATGATAACCAATTAAAAATTTTAAATAAAAATAGGCAAATGCCTGAAAACTCACCAAGAAACCTTTTCTTTGTGAAATTGTGACCAACCACACCTAGAGGGTCTACGACACACCCCTGGACCTATCCTGGGAAAATAAATCATCTTAAAACAACTATATATATATATATATATATATTTAATTTAATCTTAAGTAGAACCCTTGAAACATCCACTGGGAAATGTAACACAATAGAAATAATGAGCGACAATGTGCATATACTGTTACAGGACATCCTCTACATAAGCCAACCAAAAGCCTCTTCATAATCAGATAATTCCACCATGATCCTATGGAATAATAAAAAAATCTTAATAGTATTGAATAAAAACATAATAAATAATGAATAAGATGAAGTAAGGAGATCAATAAATATGAAATCCTACCTCAAAACATCATAAACCACCAAAATCTCACCCTAGATCAAGGGGGAACCGAGGAGGAGAAAGGGGGAGGTGTTATCCAAATGAACCTCCCTAGGTCACCCAAACCCTTAAATTTAATGGGCAATCAACTATAAAATGATAGTCATGCCCCACTTAAAAAAACCAGAAAACATCCCATCGGTGGGCTGATGCTGGACCACCGACCCACCACTGGTAGGATATTGTTGAAATTCAGCATCCCTGTCACCCCAGTCTTGCTCTGATACTCTCCCAAGCATCCCTAATCCATTCTGAATCTCATTCCATGTCTAAAACACATCATAGATATGTTCCAGCTCTCAATGTTCCATTATAAATCTTATTTCTCAAAACGACCCTCTCCATCGAGTCAAAAATTCAAAACCCCTCATAAATTTCACAACCCATTTGAACAAAGGGTATTACAGGTATGTGTTGGTTAGCCTATATATAAAACACAAACACATAAAAAAATATTTATACATTTATATAAATAATAATATTTTTAATCATAATTATTTTTTTAATTATAGTTACTAATTAATTATATTTTATATAAACTATTATAATAATATATATATCTATATAATTAATATAGTAGTAATAAAATATATATTTATATATTGAAAATGTAAATTTATTTAAATATAATTATTAAAATTCTTACTTTTAATTTTATCGTTTTATAATTGATTATATACTGTGGAAAATATTTATACATGATATTACTATTTATACATTTATTAATGATATATTATAAAAAATATTTATTCATTTATATAATTAATTATAATTTTAATAATAATTACAAATTTAAAATGTAGTTAATAATTAATTATATTTATTCATTTTTAAAATTTATCAATTCTTATTATAAAGTAATTCTATAACTTGTAATTTATTATAATATTAATAATCTTATTCATAATATTTATTAACATATTAATAAATTTATTAATTAAAAATTTATTATATTATTAATAAATTTATTATAATATAGTGCATTTATCATAATATTATCGAATTTATTAATAAATTTAATAAAATAAATTTTGTTTATTTATTTTTAATATTTTTTAAATTTATTTATTTTAAATATTTACTGTTTTTTTTATCAATTAATTTTTAATATTAATTTTTATATAATTAGTAATTTATTATAATTTTTAATTTTTATTTTGTGGTAGAATTTATCAGTGCTTATCCATTAGCACCGATAAATGTAGGTTTATTAGTCCTTTTTAGTGCCAATAAATCCAAGTTTTTATCACTACAAAAAAAGCATGAATAAATTCTACCTTTATCAATGGTTTCCATTTTAATACTAATAAAGATATATTTTATCAGTTTTTTTACTAGTGTTGATAAAACTCCTTCCCTTATTTTAAAAGAATTATAATAGAGATCAAACCTCTCTCGTGCCAATCAAGATCTGACAAAAGTTGAAGTTTGTTGTCACCTCCTTCAAATCTTTCAGATGAATCAACCCTCAAAACTAAAGGCATGTTATTTGTTACTCATTTTTAATTGATCTTGCAATTTTTTGTGATTTTTTTATCATTCTTATCATATGATCAATTTTTGGTGCTTTTTTTTGTTATTTTTCATTATTCCTCATGTCTTCTTTAGGTTTAGCCCCTCACTTAGATGATTTTTTCTATTGTTATTATATGGATTTTTCATCCAATCTAAGGAAGCTAGCTTATTACCTTCTTATAGAGTATATCTCACAATTATATATGATTTTTTTTATTTTGTAAGTTATTAAATAAATTATTAATGGTTATTAAAATAAAAAATTAATTTAAATATTATACATTAATTTTTCAGGAATTTTTATGCATTGTTTATATTTAATTATGATGATTCAATGATGAATTTGAAGAATTTATTGTATAAATAGGCAATTTAAAGGGGATTGAGACCTAATGAATGGTTGCGTTATTATAAAAAATAATGGTGGTATTAATGTTAAATAAGTATGGTTAAAATTGATTATTCTAAGTTGAATTTAGTGCGATTTGGGTGATTCACTACTACTTTAACTCATGTTGCGCTTATATGACTTTTTATAAATTATTGTTGTGTAAAATTAGATATTATGTGTGTTTAATATGGAAATTTTATTCTGTAAATTACGTATATTTCGATGATAAAGCTTTTTTAAAGGGGTATAAACATTCCAAGAGAGTTGTAAGAATTAATTTTGTGTTTTTGGTACTTTTTTGTAAAAGACATGTGGGAAAGAGGTATATTAACATGCTGAAAATTACTTTTAAAGTGAAGAAAAGTGAAATGTAAAGTGGGAAAAGATTACATAATAATTTTTTTGTAAGTGATTATTTAAATTGAATTAAAATTTTTAATCTTAACCTATAATTATATGTTATAATTATGTTTAAATGGAATAATTTTAAAATAAAAGTTGAAATGGGGGTTTAATAGTGTTTAGAAAAAAAAGTGTGGTAATAAGGCTACAAACAGTGATTTTTTATGTTTGTTTATTGTTGGTCGGAGTGGACACTCAAGAGGGGGGTGAATTGAGTTCCAATTAAAATTTTCTGTTAAAAACAGTTTCTAATAAAATCCCCCAATTTCAAAAACAAATTAAACTGTAGTGAATTTATATAGATTATAAAGGTTCAATTAGCTTCTCAAAGATTGATTAGTTCCCAGTTAACTTAATCTTATGATTAAATTAACTTTTGAAACTAATTTACTGATTTATAATAAATATAAACACTTGCGAATTTAATTATCAAAGTAGCTTTGAAGATAGATTATATTTCAAAGTAATAGCAGCGGAATATGAAATAAATATGTATAGTATGGATATAGAGTAACTGTAAACACAGAGAAGTAACCAAGAGGTTCAGTCTCAAGCCGAGACTTAGTCCTCTCAAAAGTTTATATAAAAGTGATCCACACCCTGGATCGGGGTTAACAACAGTGAACACACTGTCCAGGTCACAAGACCTCTACCACAGTTCTACGTGGGAAAAACAAACAACAGCAGCCAGCTGTCTAGGTCACAAGACCTCTACCACTATCCACAGTGGGAAGTGAAGTGTAAAAGGTTTGCTGAGGATTTACAGATCCTCCAGTGAAAGTACAGGAGTCAGTGTGTGTGTTTAATACAGCAGATAACACACACTGCTCAAAATGTAGAATAAATAAATCACAGAGCAGAGATGTAGAGTTTAGAAATGGCTCTAGTGATTTCAGTGTGGAACTGGACTCGTTTTGGAATTAATCAGAAGTGATTCTGAGTCCTCTTCTCGATTTTGTTTGAGAAGCAGAGTGTCGTATGCTTCAGGTTCACAGGCAGTGGAATGTAGTCGATGAAGCTCTTCAATATTCTATTGTATGCACAGAGCTCTTCTTGAGTATGTCGTATGCTTCCTTGTCTCTGTGTGTGTTGTCTCTCTCTTCTTCGTTTTTCTCTTCTTCACTTTTTTCTGTTATGCTTCACACACTCTTCAGCAGAGTCTTCTTGTATTTACATCACGTGCTCCGTAGGACAAAAAGGTTTCCTTTCCGCAGGTACGAGGTACGGTTTCCTGACATCCGACAACCTTTTTTAATTAATTGTCAGGGTATTAAAATATAACTAATATGACCGTTGGTTAGAATAAATAAAGATAAAGATAAAGAAATTCAAACAGTTGTTTATGACTGTTCAAGAGATCGGTAGGTCATCAGCATTAGAGTAATGATCGGTGACTCAGATAGATCAGCATCGGTCTGTCATCTGATCGGTGAGTCATTTGCATCGGTGGGTCCTTGGATCGGTGACTCATTTGCATCGGTGACTCATTTGCATCGGTGGCTCATTTGCATCGGTGACTCATTTGCATCGGTGGCTCATTTGCATCGGTGACTCATTTGCATCGGTGAGTCCTTGGATCGGTGACTCTGATGGATCGGTGAGTCTGATTGATCGGTGAGTCTGATGGATCGGTGAGTCTGATGGATCGGTGAGTCTGATGGATCGGTGACTCTGATGGATCGGTGAGTCTGAAGGATCGGTGACTCTGATGGATCGGTGAGTCTGATGGATCGGTGAGTCTGATGGATCGGTGAGTCTGATGGATCGGTGAGTCTGATGGATCGGTGAGTCTGATGGATCAGTGACTCTGATGGATCGGTGAGTCTGATGGATCAGTGACTCTGATTGATCGGTGACTCTGATATCTGTTGAATCCAGAAGACTTCCAACATACTTTGTAAGTCAATAAGCATAGTTAAAAGCATGATAACTGATTCATTCATAGATTGGAATTATGTTTATGAGACATCAAACCAGATTAAGCATCAATGAGTTGTGATGATTTGTGATTATTAAAACATCAGTTATAAACATGAAATCAGCAATCTTCCAGAGGGCTCAACAATCTCCCCCTTTTTGATAATCACAAATCTTCATATATATGTAAAATAAAAAAAAATAAAAATAAAGAAAAATAAATAATAAAAAAAAATCTCCCTCTTAAAATAACATTCCCATATATATAGTATTCAGATTTCTCCCCCTGAGATATTGATCTCCCTCTTCATATATATAGAGTACTCCCCCTTAGATATATATTTCACCCATTATATATATCTTCTTTATCCCATTATATATATCTTTCTCCCATTATATATATCTTTCTCCCATTATATATATCTTTCTCCCCCTTTGGGATAATCAAAAAGGAGAGAAAACAGATAAGGGAAAAGAGAAGCAGGGTGCAGAGAGGATAGAACATAACACAAAGGAAAAACAAATTTGATAAAGTCACAGAAAAAGATAAGCAATACATAGATCACCCCATCAAAAACAATACATGGCTATTTGTTGGGATACAAAGGGGCTTTCCCTTTATCCTTTGGATCAATGGTAGGTAAGGTAGAAGGCTTGTAGGCAGGCTGCGGTTCACGGAGCTGAAGTGGCGGCAGGACAACTCTGGCAGGTGCAGTTGGAGGTGTCACAGAGGGTTGTTGAGAAGGAGAAGGAGCTGGATGAGAAGCTTTCTGAGAGACTGGCCGCAACTGAGATAGAGCTTGGGCAACAAACAGCTGATTCAGAGCGACATCAGAGGCACTGAGAGGTTCAGAAGTAGGGAGTACAATTGCAGTGGCCTGTGCATCCAAGTAAGGCTTCAACAGATGAATGAAGTCCTGAATGACTTCTGCTCCATACTTCATAGCTTTTTCAAAATCATCCTTGTTTTCCATGAACTGTGCCAAGGAAGGGACAAAATCTTGCAATTGGAGAACTTGAGTGTTGAAGGCCTGAGTGACTGGAGGTAATTTCAGATTCTCTGCCAAGACTTGGAAGTTTGCATCCATCTCATGTTTTGTATAAATCTTGGAGAAGTAAGTATCAACTTTTTCCTTGATCTCTTGCAGGGCATTCTTAGCATCTGCTGAATATACTAAGGTCATCTTATGACTATTATCACAGAGATCTTTCATCTTCCTCAAAGATTCTAAGTCAAGAATTTGTCTTACAGCAGCTAGCTCTGCATGCACAACTTCTCTGAGAGCTTCTATCTCACGGGTAGTGATTTTGGTTACCTTGCCTGTACTGGCTTGGCCGACTATATGAGTTAGTTCAGCTTTCAACTTCCTCAGGTCAGACTTGTTGAGATGTTCAATCAGATTTCTCAAAACTTCCATCATACCAGAGATGGTTGATCTGAACTCATTTGATAGAGAAAGTAAGCTAACTTGGAGATCCTTCAAAGTTTGAGTCAAAGAGGCTATTTGCCTACCAACAAATTCACCAGTAGCAGTCAAGTCTGGCTTGAGAACATCTGAGACTGCAGTTGAAAAAGCTTTCAAGGAATTTTCAGAAACTTGCAGAGATACTTGATGAAGGGCATTGGAAAGTTCTTCTCTGACTATATCTCTCACAGTGGTTAGCAATTCAGTCTTGAACTTATCAAGATCAGCTCGAGAGATTTCAGAACTAGGTAAATTCACATGTACAGGATCAACATTAGGAATAGACCTTGCTTCTCTTGGAAGGTTCCTTTTCACAGCTGCAGCAGATTCTGGCAATTCGTCTTCTTCTTCAGAATATTCTAAGCCCAAAACAGCATATCCAGGGTAGTCATCCCAAACAGCAGCACACAGGGTGTAGTTGGGTTTTTCATAGCTTGTTGTTCCACTAATTTTTGATGAGTCAGCTTTGTCACTGATATGGATTTCTGGTACTGACTGAGGTTGTTCTACTTGATCTTCAGCAAGATCATCCACTGGTCTGTTAACACCATCAACAACAGCTTCAACATCATCAGCATCATCATCACCACCACCATGATTGTCATCAGCATCACCTTGCTCATTATTACTCTGCTCAGAGGCTTCACTGTGATATTCCTCAGTATCAGAATCTTCTTCATCATCAAGAATAGGTTCAGACTCTGGTAGGGTTAAGGGTTGGACTAGCAGGTCTAAATTCTATTCTTTTCTTGGGGCTAGCAGTGTCTGGATCACTCCTATCATCAGGAGAAGACACACTTCCTTCTTCAGTTGCAGCTTTTTCTTGTTCATCATCATCAGAATAAATTGGTTCCTCATCTGGTTTTAATCCAGGATCTCTCAAATCCTTTGGCCTCTTGCCATGATTTATGGGATTGTAGGATTCATACAACTTACCTTCATCTGCAACCCAGCACTTCTTCCATGGATTCCAATTGATTTTCATCCTCTTGCAGATCTCTTTGTTGAGACAGAAGGTACGCTCTGTTTCAACAACTTCATCATCTTCATCAACACATTCCAGATTCTGGAGCATAGTAGATATCATTTTTGAATAAAACAACGTTGTGGCTTTCTTGGAAGGTTTCAGCATACTAGCTATGTGGACCATCACATATCTACACAGGTTTATCTTTTCATGGGTTTTGAGCAGAAACAATAGAAAAACATCTTGATACTTAACAGCAGCAAAATCTCCTCTTCGAGGGCAAAGTTGGTGCTGAATAAACTTGAATAGGAGTCTGCTTTCACCATCTAATTCTGAAACTGTGATTCTCCTCGATTCTCTGTTTCCAGTTAGAAGCTCTAGCGCTAGCTCATAAGAAAAATAGTCAGTGACTGGGGGTATATTGCCAGCATAGTCCTCATATCGACCTTCATGAGGTACGTTTAAACATTCAGCCCACTGCTTAGATGAGAAAGATATTTTCTTTCCTTTTACAACAGACGACATCCTAGCAGCTTCCACACCATCAAGCGTGATTTTCAGGTTCATGTAAAACTCATGTACTAGCTTTGGATAATCTATTCGGGCGTTGTCTGAAAACCAGTCTATCCATCCTTGCGATTTAAGAGCTTGTAGCAACAGGGACTTACTTGACAGAAGCCACGCCGAGTTTACTTTTTTTTCTACAGCTACAATCCGAGCTTCCAGGTTCGGATTTACTGAGCGTTGAGAGGTACTTCTCGACTCGCCTCGAGCACGCTTTGAAGGTACAGGGCTATCTGGTCCTTTGCTCGGTCTCTTTTTCTTAGCCATTCGAGGATTTTGGAGAGGCAGGAGTTCGAAGGTTCGAAGGTTCGAAGAAGAGGGGAAGAGAGGTTGAGAGGTTCGGCGGGAAATGAAAGGTCAAAGGTTTAGGGAAGATAAATAGCCGCGTATCATTTATTTTATCATTTAGGGTTCCCATAAAAAGTAATTTACTAATTAATAAAACGTATTTAAAAAAAAATCGGTTTGAGAGAACAGTGTGACAGATCGGTTCCACAGATCGGTTTCACGGATCAGTTTCACAGATCAGTTTCACAGATCAGTTTCACAGATCAGTTTCACAGATCAGTTTCACAGATCAGTTTCACAGATCAGTCATACACAATTCATGTTTAATAAATTTCATTCTTTCAGAGCATAAGGGCTTTGTGAAGATGTCAGCTAATTGATTTTCAGAACTAACAAATTCTAGAGAAATATCACCCTTCTGGTAATGATCTCTTAGAAAGTGATGTCTGACATCAATGTGCTTAGTTCTAGAGTGAGACACAGGGTTCTTGGATAAGTTGATTGCACTAGTGTTGTCACAGTTAATTGAAACATGTTTAAGATCAAATCCATAATCCAATAGAGTGTGTTTCATCCACAAAATTTGTGCACAGCAACTTCCACCAGCTATGTATTCTGCCTCGGCAGTAGACAATGCAACTGAATTCTGTTTCTTACTACACCATGATACTAGGGATTTTCCAAGCAAATGACATGTTCCTGATGTGCTTTTTCTATCTAACTTACAACCAGCAAAGTCAGCATCTGAATAACTCATTAACTCAAAGGATTGTCCTTTTGGGTAAAACAAACCTAAATTTATAGTATACTTAAGATACTTAAAAATCCGTTTAACAGCTAATAAGTGTGATTCTTTAGGATTAGCTTGAAATCTAGCACACATACACACACTAAACATAATATCTGGTCGACTAGCAGTAAGATAAAGTAAGCTTCCAATCATACCTCTGTAATTGGTTTGATCAACTGGTTTCCCAGTTTCATCAACATCCAATTTACAGGTGGTACTCATAGGTGTATTACTTTCCTTAATACTATCCAATCCAAAACGTTTTAAAAGATCCTTTGTATATTTACTTTGATTTAAAATAATACCATTTTTAGTTTGAAAGATTTGAAATCCAAGAAAATACTTAAGCTCTCCCATTAAGCTCATTTCAAATTCATTTTGCATAACCTTTGAAAAATCTATACATAAGGAGTTTTTAGAAGATCCAAAAATAATATCATCAACATATATTTGTACAACTAAAACATCTTTAGAAATTCTTTTAATGAAAAGAGTTGGATCAGCAATCCCTTTAGTAAAACCTTTTGAAATAAGGAAATTGCTAAGTCTATCATACCAAGCTCTTGGAGCTTGTTTCAAACCATATAAAGCTTTAGAAAGTTTAAAAACTTGATTTGGAAAATGGGGATTAGTAAATCCAGGTGGTTGTTCTACAAAAACATCTTCAATTATAAAACCATTTAGAAATGCACTTTTAACATCCATTTGATATAATTTGAAATCCAGATGTGCAGCATATGCAAGTAAGATCCTAATGGCTTCTAGTCTAGCTACAGGTGCAAAAGTTTCCTCATAGTCTATACCTTCTTCTTGACTATATCCTTGTGCAACTAGTCTAGCTTTGTTTCTGACTATATTTCCAGATTCATCTACTTTATTTCTAAACACCCATTTTGTGCCTATTGTCAAAGTGTCCTTAGGTCTGTCGACTAATTCCCAGACTTTGTTTCTTTCAAACTGATTTAATTCTTCTTGCATAGCCATTACCCAAAATTCATCATTGATAGCATCATTGATATTTTTAGGTTCTGACTGTGAAAGAAAAGCTTGATGTTCAACCTGGTTTCTTAGAGAAGCTCTAGTTTGTGTTCCTCTATCTAGATTTCCTACAACAGCATCTAAGGGATGATTCTTTAGAGTCCTAGATGGTCTTGAAAAGATAGGGCTAGAAATTTCAGGTTCATCTAGAGATTGAGGTTTAGCAGAAGCAGATTCTGGAGAACGTCCAGAACTGGATGCTTTTATAACAGGTTCTTTAGATTTATCATTAAGGTCCAGAATAGACAAATCTTCTTCAAGATTCCCAAGAGAGGTTTTAGGCTCATGTGGATCAGTTTCATCAAATTTGATGTGAACAGATTCTTCCACACATTTGGTTCTCTTATTGAAAACTCTATAGGCTTTACTAGAGATAGAGTAACCTAGGAAAGTTCCTTCATCACTCTTGGATGCAAATTTATCCAGATTATCTTTAGTATTCAGAATAAAGACTTTGCAGCCAAAAACTTTGAAGTAGTTTACCTTAGGTTTCCTATGGTTCCACAACTCATAAGGGGTTTTCTTTAGAACAGGTCTGATCAAGACTCTATTAATGACATAACAAGCTGTATTAACAGCTTCAGCCCAAAAGTAAATTGGCAGGTCATATTCATTGAGCATGGTTCTAGCAATTTCTTGCAGGGTTTTGTTTATTCTTTCTACTACACCATTCTGTTGGGGTGTCCTAGGGGCAGAAAAGTTATGAGAATAGCCATTGAGTGAGCAGTAAGATTCAAAATCTTGATTTTCAAACTCACGACCATGATCACTTCTTAGGGTCTTAATCTTGAGTCCACTAAGATTTTCTACAGACTTGGAGTATTTAACAAAGTAGGAACAAACTTCACTTTTGTGAGCTAGAAAATATACCCAAGTATATCTAGAAAAGTCATCTACAAGAACATAGACATAGTGCTTCCCATTTAAACTAGAAACTCTTGATGGTCCAAACAAATCCATGTGAACCAGTTCAAGTGGTTGAGAAGTTGAAACTTCTTTCTTTGATTTAAAAGAAACTTTGTGTTGTTTTCCCTTTTGACAGGGATTACAAACTTTGTCTGCTGGAAATTCAAGTTTGGGTAAGTCTCTAACCAAGTTCTTCCTAGAAAGTTTTCTAAGTGAGTGCACATTGCAGTGTCCTAATCTTCTGTGCCAAAGCCAAGACTCTTTATGAAAAGCATTTAAACAAGGAATGTTCTGTTTAGCTAAAGAATCTAAATCAACAGCATAAACATTTTCACTTCTTAAAGCAGAAAATACTAAAACATTTTTAGAGTTAAAAACATTGAAAGAATCATTTTCAAATCTAACATGAAAACCATCATCACATAACTGAGAAATGCTTAACAGGTTATATTTAAGTCCTTCAACAAATAAAACTTTAGAAATCAAAATTGAATCCGTGTTACCAATCTGGCCTAGGCCGATGATTTTTCCTTTAGAGTTATCACCAAAAGTGACAAATCCTCCATCAACTTTTATTATGCTCTTGAAGCAAGAATAATCTCCAGTCATGTGTCTTGAGCACCCACTGTCTAAATACCATATCTTCTTGTAACAGCTCTTTAAGCAGGTCTCCTACAAAACAGATTTAGATGGAAGATGATTTTGGTACCCAGATCTTCTTGGGTCCAGACAGGTTAGCCAATAACACTTTAGGTACCCATATTTGTCTAATGGGTCTCATATAATTTGTAGAAATAACATCCTTTGAAAGATAAACCTTATTAGATTCATAACTATGAATATAACTGGTTGAGGCATAAGAAGTTCCAGAATTAACTATCTTCTGTCCAGATTTAGGAATGAATCTAGTTTTGGAAACTTTCCTTTGTCCAGGTTGGTATCCTATACCAGTAGTGTATCTAGGTGCAACTTGCTTTCCTAGCATTTGTGTTAGAGTATTTTTACCATTGGTGAACTTCTCTAAGTCTTTCTTGAGTTGCTCATTAGACAATTTTAGTTCAGTATTCTCTTTAAGCAGCTGAGCATTCTTTTCTACTTCTATATCCAGATCAGATTTATGCTTAACACTTAAAGCATACTGTTTCTTTAGACCTTTATATTTATCTTTAAGCTCATTACATGTTTCTTCTAGCATGTCACAGTATTCAAACAATTCAGATTTTGACATGTTTTCTGAGTCAGAATCTTCTCCAGAATAGTATGACTTAAAAGCAAGAGTCTCTGATGTTACCTCAGAAGTGTTTGTCAAGAAAACACATGTTGGCCCGATTCTTTTCAGAGTCTGAAGATTCAGCTTCACTTGTGCTATCTTCTGAAGCACTCCAAGTAGCCTTCATGGCCTTCTTGTACTTGTTATTCTTGTATTCATATTTCTTTTTATACTTCAACTTTGGACAGTCGGCTTTAATGTGTCCTTTACTCTTACACTCATAGCAGACAACATCATCTGATTTGTCGTTCTTCTTCCAATCCTTTTTCCATTTGCCTTGTTGGTCATACTTTCCCTTGTAATTTGGTTTCCTAAAGAATTTCTTTTTCCTATAGAACTTTTTGAATCTCCTGGCTATTTGAGCCATCTCATCATCACTGTCAGAATCATTCTCACTTTCCTCACTGCTTGAACTTTCATTGATAGCTTGAAGCTTTTCCTTATCCTTATTCTTTGAGGTTGTAGTCTTGAAGGCAATAGACTTCCTTTTAGGTTCATCATCTTCTTCTTTATTTACTTTAAGCTCTTCTTCATACATCATCAGCTTACCAATTAATTCCTTGACAGGTAGAGCAGCAATGTCACAGGATTCTCTAATGGAGACAGAGGTTCCTCTCCATCTTTCAGGTAGACATCTCAAAATTCTCATAATTTGTTCCTTTGCTGGAACATCCTTTCCCAGAGAGGTCATTGTGTTGACAATTTCATTGAACCTGAGATACATATCAGAAATGGTTTCATCAGGCTTCATCTTAAAATTATCATACTTAATAGTATACGTATTCAATCTCATCTCCTTAACATTAGTTGTTCCTTCATGAGAAACAGCTAAGGTATCCCAAATTTCATATGCAGTTTTACATGCAGAAATTCTATTAAACTCTTCATCTCCTAGAGCACAGTACAGAGCATTCATAGCTTTACAATTGTTATTATAAGCAGTCTTTGTAGGTTCATCCCAAGTAGATCTAGCAGTAGTGGGAATTTTGTATTCAGATTCAATAGCAGTCCAAATATCAAAACCTATGCTTTCTAGATGAATTTTCATTTTCAGTTTCCACTGAGCATAATTAGTTCCATTCAAAAAAGGTGGCCGGTTAGTAGCAGCACCCTCAAGTCTATTATCCATGATATTACAAAAAGAATTTTAAAGAGATAAAAATTTAGAAATAACAGAAATTTTAAGAACTTTAAAATACAACTAAAATCACAGGTCAAAAGCAGAGCACTTTTAGAAAGTATTTACTTCCTCTGATACCAAGTGTTGGTCGGAGTGGACACTCAAGAGGGGGGTGAATTGAGTTCCAATTAAAATTTTCTGTTAAAAACAGTTTCTAATAAAATCCCCCAATTTCAAAAACAAATTAAATTGTAGTGAATTTATATAGATTATAAAGGTTCAATTAGCTTCTCAAAGATTGATTAGTTCTCAGTTAACTTAATCTTATGATTAAATTAACTTTTGAAACTAATTTACTGATTTATAATAAATATAAACACTTGCGAATTTAATTATCAAAGTAGCTTTGAAGATAGATTATATTTCAAAGTAATAGCAGCGGAATATGAAATAAATATGTATAGTATGGATATAGAGTAACTGTAAACACAGAGAAGTAACCAAGAGGTTCAGTCTCAAGCCGAGACTTAGTCCTCTCAAAAGTTTATATAAAAGTGATCCACACCCTGGATCGGGGTTAACAACAGTGAACACACTGTCCAGGTCACAAGACCTCTACCACAGTTCTACGTGGGAAAAACAAACAACAGCAGCCAGCTGTCCAGGTCACAAGACCTCTACCACTATCCACAGTGGGAAGTGAAGTGTAAAAGGTTTGCTGAGGATTTACAGATCCTCCAGTGAAAGTACAGGAGTCAGTGTGTGTGTTTAATACAGCAGATAACACACACTGCTCAAAATGTAGAATAAATAAATCACAGAGCAGAGATGTAGAGTTTAGAAATGGCTCTAGTGATTTCAGTGTGGCACTGGACTCGTTTTGGAATTAATCAGAAGTGATTCTGAGTCCTCTTCTCGATTTTGTTTGAGAAGCAGAGTGTCGTATGCTTCAGGTTCACAGGCAGTGGAATGTAGTCGATGAAGCTCTTCAATATTCTATTGTATGCACAGAGCTCTTCTTGAGTATGTCGTATGCTTCCTTGTCTCTGTGTGTGTTGTCTCTCTCTTCTTCGTTTTTCTCTTCTTCACTTTTTTCTGCTATGCTTCACACACTCTTCAGTAGAGTCTTCTTGTATTTACATCACGTGCTCCGTAGGACAAAAAGGTTTCCTTTCCGCAGGTACGAGGTACGGTTTCCTGACATCCGACAACCTTTTTTAATTAATTGTCAGGGTATTAAAATATAACTAATATGACCGTTGGTTAGAATAAATAAAGATAAAGATAAAGAAATTCAAACAGTTGTTTATGACTGTTCAAGAGATCGGTAGGTCATCAACATTAGAGTAATGATCGGTGACTCAGATAGATCAGCATCAGTCTGTCATCTGATCGGTGAGTCATTTGCATCGGTGAGTCCTTGGATCAGTGACTCATTTGCATCGGTGACTCATTTGCATCGGTGGCTCATTTGCATCGGTGACTCATTTGCATCGGTGGCTCATTTGCATCGGTGACTCATTTGCATCGGTGAGTCCTTGGATCGGTGACTCTGATGGATCGGTGAGTCTGATTGATCGGTGAGTCTGATGGATCGGTGAGTCTGATGGATCGGTGAGTCTGATGGATCGGTGACTCTGATGGATCGGTGAGTCTGAAGGATCGGTGACTCTGATGGATCGGTGAGTCTGATGGATCAGTGAGTTTGATGGATCGGTGAGTCTGATGGATCGGTGAGTCTGATGGATCGATGAGTCTGATGGATCGGTGACTCTGATGGATCGGTGAGTCTGATGGATCGGTGACTCTGATTGATCGGTGACTCTGATATCTGTTGAATCCAGAAGACTTCCAACATACTTTTTAAGTCAATAAGCATAGTTAAAAGCATGATAACTGATTCATTCATAGATTGGAATTATGTTTATGAGACATCAAACCAGATTAAGCATCAATGAGTTGTGATGATTTGTGATTATTAAAACATCAGTTATAAACATGAAATCAGCAATCTTCCAGAGGGCTCAACATTTATATTTTATTTTTTGTATACACCACAATATGGTATGAGACACCACAATGTGATTTATGGTCTCATAATTTGATTTTTCAATGGGAACACTAATTTAGATAATGAATTATTTTTACCAAAAATGTTTCTAGAATGTGAAGTGAATAAATTGTTTCATTCAAAATGTTTATTTTAATTAGAAATAGTTTATGAAATTTATCTAAATCATAACATACAAAAAAATTATAATTATAAAATCTTCAAAATTATAGATGAAACAAAAATTCGCACATATTTAGGATGAGTTAAAAATATGAATTTCGGAAATACCTATTTGGGGATGCTAGTTTATCAATGGAATATGATATCTTTCACAAATTAAAAACTTAATTTCCATAATAAATGTTATTAATTTGTTTAAAATTCTATAAAAACATTTTAAAAAATAATAATTTATTTATTTTTATATACTTTTTGATAGTGAAATTTTATTATATATACCCTAATACTTGTCCAGTTATAGAAATACAGAACTTTCTTATGCACATTGATAATGTTAGGGAGTGAATTATCTACCTTGATGAACTCATTTCAAGAAATAAAATTATTTATGATATGTGAAAAATTGTAATAAAATAATAAGTGTTATTTTAATTTATATTAATATTTTAACGAACCATCTTAAGATTCCATCCACTTAGCACCCGGTCTGACTTTCTACAAGGCTCAAAGAGAATTCCTAATCCCCACATACTAATAACTAGTTCTTGTGCATCACATAAAACAAATTTGGGGATTATTTCACCCTAAAATCAAGGTTAAATGATACTGGAACATTTTCAAGGTCCTTCATGAACCATCCTTACATTGGACGTCTATGCAGTATCAAATATGCATAACAAAAAATTGAAAGGCATGTCAAACATGTCATAACCAAAAACACTGATTAAAACCATTTGCATAAATACAATTCATAATCTGTAAAGAAAATAAAAATAAAAAATGGAATAAATATATACAAAAATAATAACTAAAAGTGGATGCAAATATGGTCTTCTTTGCTGTTACAACAAAAATAAAAAATAAAAAAACCTGAGCCATGCCCAAAGTCCACTCCATTCAACCTTCATGTTCTCACCACCTCCCAATTCACTCAATGTCAGTGAAAATAACTAAACTCAAGTCTAGCTGAAAAAATGTAATCTATAATATAAATAATCATGTGCTAAATGACCCAGTAGATTTCCACCCACCGTATCAATGTAATTCATTTCATAAGGTAGTTCATAAATATTATTTTGAAAATATAACTAAAAATTATGTTTTTTCAAATATAGACTATTGAAAAACCAATATCAAGTCCATAGACACTTTTTAAAACTTTCATTTTGTTTTTTATAAAATTAAAAAAGACTTTGAAAACATTTCATTGACCCAATACATCTTAAAACCAATACACCCATTTTGAAATCCACGTTATAAACCCAACACGAGAGTTTTTAAATTCAACATAGTTTTTACAAATAGATTTGAAAACCATTTAAAAGGGAATGAACCAAACATAATGGGTTTTGTATGCACATAGTGGGCACCATAATTCCAAATATATACAAATAAAATAAACAAGGTAAGTGTGCAACAACAATACAATCAAGGGAAAGATATAATCAAGAAAATGATAGATATCATCCATATAAACCATGAATCAAAAATTAATAGTCTCATGAGATTTACCCTAGGCCCTAGAGCGATACAAATATAATTTTATCAATTTCCCATGGACCAACTGCCAGCATATGCTAAGTCCAACATCCAAAATCCTTACAATTATCCCAAATTGACCTAATTGCAAATGGGATCCCCTCCCAACCCTAGTGCCTAACATGAATGGAGGGAAAATAGTAGTGTGTGATCCAACTTGTGTTACTTAAATGTATATCTCTCAATTATTAGCCAAATTACCATGGCCAAATCAATGTAGGGGTGAGCAGACAAATAATTCAAGATCAACACATAATCAATAACTCTCCCATCACCCCCAACACTGTCATAAAAAATAACCCCATACACTTCATACATACGTAACATAAATAATCACATTCCCTCAAAGGGGATAAAAAAATAAAAAAGTGAAAAAACTCACACAAGGGGTGAATAACTCAAGGGGAAAATCAAGAGGATCTCACAAGAATTAAACAATTATAAAGTGTCAGTTGGTCCTTCACTATAACACATGGATCAGGATGCTAAACCCTTTCAAATTTTATAAAACCCCACCTTAAAAATCATTTAGAAATCTATTAAGATCACACATACCAATTATATTTCAAATACACCCTTTAAAACATGGGGTCTCTACTTTAAAATCTAAAAAAATGCCAAGATGCTTCCATTTTCATCCAACACATTTTAAAGAGACATTAAGGCATTTTCATAAGGGTCATAACAACACACTCATTTCAATAAACATTTAAAATTCATCAAATGAACCCTTTTCAAATCATTCTTAGGTCAACATATCATTTTGAAACAAATTTCCCTTTAAAACCTCTTTTTTCACACTTTAAAAACCAAACAGTACTAAAATCTAACACACATCATCAAAATAGTTTAAAAAAGACTCATAGGCTTCTCAAATATTCCCAGAATATTAAAAAATTCTATTCCAATCAAGAAAACTTGAAAATCAAAATAGAAACCCTTTATTCCAAGATCAAACTTTATAAAAACAGTTTAGAAATATCACATGGATATAACATATATTAATAATATTGATAAAAATAAATTTGGAAATCTCAATAACACTTTTAATTCCAAAATAAAAAAATTACATAGAAACACCTACTTAGAAGAAGCGTAAACTAAGTCAAAATAGGCACCTTTAATGAAGAATACCCAAATAAGCAAGGATACCTCCTCTATATTCTATAAGAGGCCAAAATCCTAGGTTAAAACCATCCCATACTCAATACATAACTTACATAGTTAATTAGGATTCCTAGAGAAAGTGGAAACCTAGGAAATAAGAAAGGAAGAATAATAGAGGAGAAAAGAGGATATATTTACCTTAAAATAATTTGGAAATCACTATGAACATGAAAATAATCTAAGTGGATTGAAGGCTAGAGCTCCTCATTGGGATCCTAGGTTTGGTCAAGTCATATGGGAGAATAGAGGGGAGAATACCCCTTTAATTTGAATGGGGTAAAATTATAAATCCAAAAAACTTAAAAACCTAGGTAGAGCAGTTTGGACACACGATTTTCCAAATCTTGTGTAAATTGTGTAGGATTACCCCTACAAAAAAAGCCACACTATTCCTTGTAATCTTCACACAATTTTTCAAACCATATGGAGATCATGAAAAAGAACTCTATATCTATGACAGTCCCCTCTACACATGTGGTGAACAGTTACTACTCACCATGTGAGCTAAATGTACAATGACAAAAAACCCCTAAAACTCAAAATTTCAAGACTAAAAAACATTTTTTCTTATCATAACCCTAGATAACTCAAAATAATAAAAATTAAACACTACAGTGACATGTAGGTGTCACACAATAATTATTTTCCTTTATATGTTCTAACAAGTTATTTATGAAATGTCAATTTATATCAAATACGAGGACTATGTGTGTGTGTATAAAGAATAATCCATTAGGTTTTTAAGATCATACCTTCTATGTGTTTATTTTTTTAATTATAAATATTATTTAATCAAATATTACATATATAGATAGAAAATGGATGGATCGAAATCATATGACAAAAGATTATAAGGGTGGGGTAAAAGTGTTCATCAAGTTTTCAAGATATCATTCATATATCCCTACTAAAATAATTTTTCTGTGTTTATGTTATTTTTATTCAAGATGAATTAGTTCAGAGGAGCTATAAGAACACTTGATTTATCGCATAATAGATCAAAATTATAAATGTTGGACTAAACATGGGAAAAAACTAGATATAGTTAGTGATTAGGATAATACTACAGTTTATAGATCATGTAATATTATTAAAAGTGTGAATGATGATGAAGATCATATTAAGGATATGAAGAAAAGTGTAAATGATGATGGAGATCATGTTGAGGAAATGAAAATGGTAGTGAAAGATGAATTTAATGATTTTACAAAGCTATTTGAGAAGTTAAAGAGCTGTGAAAAGACACCATTGTATGATGTTTAAACTAAATATAAATAATTTCCATCCATACTGAAGCTATATAATTTGAATGATGGTAATTAATGCAGTGAAATCAGATTTATAGAACTAATTTCTCTCTTGAATGATATGCTACAAAAAGATAATGAGAGTCCATGCCAAATAAATGAAAATAAATGAATTCTATGTTTAATGAGCATGATCTCTGAAATAATACATGACTATCCAAATGAATACATATTGTATATCAAGGACCATGAATCACTTAAAAATTCCCTAAGTGTGGTGTGTCTTAATAAAATAAATATTAATCAATTCCTTTAAAAGTAGTGTGGAACTTTCTAGTCAGTCCATGGTTTAGGAACCTATATAGAAGTGAGGTGACTAAAATGAAATTGATGTGGTATGCCAAAACAAGAATTCAATATGGAAAACTTCATCACCTAGTAGACTATCCTTATTGAAATAAAATTGATAATTAGAATCATGAATTTGTAAATAAACCGAGAAACCTCTACCTTGAAATATCTAAATATGGAATGAATCCTTTTTATGTTGGAATCTTACAATCATAGTTATGAATGAAACATAAATACATTAAGTTATCTTTTCTTTTATCAGTTCTAAAAAAATCGGGTAATGATATTGATGTTTATTTAGATCCATTTATCAAATATTGGAAATTAATGTGAGATTCAGGTGTTATGTTGTATGATGCTTATAGAAATAAATATTTTACAATGAGATCCATATTTTATAGGATGATAAATTGTAACACCCCGAGATTTTATGAAAAATATTCTTTTTAATTAATGTCTTGTGTTGTACGCTACACCAAAAGGAGCTTGGACAACACGCATCCTTGACTTGCCTTGCATTACACGCAATCACGACCTTCCTCGATAGCGTGTGTAGTACGCAATAACGAGTTTCACTAAACAACAATATGCTATTAAAATATTATTAAAACTAACCATTATGAATAGTAATAACCACTTTTTGAAATTTTTTAAATTTTATTTTATCAAAATGGACTTTATTTTTGGATTCGTAATATCGAAATTAGCTTAGGGTGAAATTTTGGTACTTTTCGGATAACTTTTATTTTCTGATGAATAGTGAAAATTACTAAATTTTAATTAAAAACAACTTTTTAATCGAAATAATTAATAGTGATAAATTATTAATTTGAGTGGTTTTAAAGTATATTTAGAATATATTTTTACAATTAAATACAATTTTGTTCATTGGATGTAATTTCACATTTAAACCAGACATAAACAAGTGTCAATCTTTTGATAGTTACTATCTTTTAAGAACACGCTATTTGTTTTGACGATGGGAATTAATTTTTAAAATAATTAATGCAACTGATATGTTTTGAATTTTGTAAAATAGAAATCATTTTTGAGTTCATAATATCAAATATAGCTTAGGCCTAATTTTTGGTATTTTTCTGAAAACTTTCAATTTTTGATGAATAGTGAAACCACTAAGTGGTAGTTAAAAAACTGAATTTTTCATAAAACTTAATTTTACCGCTTCTGTGAGTGGAATTTTAAAAATCCGAGAGACACAGTTGATGTCAATAAGTAAAATGTGGTTCAATGAGATGAAAATAATTTTTTTGGTGAATAGTAACTTTTTACTTTTTTTACCACGGTTAAAAGTAAATAGGGTAATTAAGGGTAGAAATGATATTATTATTACCCTAAAACATGTCCTAATTCTATTGGACAAGTGTGATTCGACCAAAAACAAACTTAGGAATAAAATATGACCATTTAGGCCCACTTGGATTAGATTAGGACATTTATTATTAATTTATTTAAAGAAGGGTTAAAAGAGTTAAAATCAAATTTTATTTACTAAAACATTTTTAATATGGGGTTATACATAAGATAAATTCGACTATAAATATTAATTAGAAAGATAAAAATATTTCCTACATAATTGTATTTTATTTTTAATTTTATACATTAAATAATTTAATTTATTTATGACACAACGATGATGCAGTAATTATCTTATTAATAAAATATTGACATAATTGATGTTATAAATACCCAAATAAATATAATTTGAGACTTTTTATGAATTACACTAATTTTATAGGTTAATATGACATGTTAGTATTGATTTAATTAACCTTTTTCGAACTTATCATTCTGTTATGATTTTCACAAAAATCAATTACTAAATAGTGTCAAAATTGACATAAAATAGTTTTTAAAACAAATATTATATTATTAATTGTTATTTTATTCCTAAAAATATAAGTTTCGGCAAAATGACTTATATAAGGTTATATATATTAATAATAAACAACTTGGGGTTCGTTTGGCTTCTTATAGTAAGTTTATTAACCATATAGTGTAAGAAAACAAAAAATCACGGTAAAAGTTAAATTATTTAACTTTGAGTTAAATCTAATTGATAAGGTTAAAATAATAACCTAAACTTGTCTAAATCCTATTGGATGAGAGGATTTATACCCATACCCACTTTATATTCTAAATAAGACCATTTGGAACCATTATAAACCGAATTTGACCTTAATATAAAATAATATTTTGAGATATTCCTAAGGTGCCCCTCTCCTCCCTTATAAAAGGGCACCTCCTCCCTCTCCTCCTCACACCAATTTGAGCATTCAAGCTCAGAAAAACCCTGCAAAAATCTCTTCTCCACTTCCCTAGTATCATCCTAGAGGTCCTGGTCTTCTTCAAAGACCATCCTTAGTTCTTTAAGTGGAGGTTAAGAAAAGGCGCGTCAAAAAGAGGTAATATCCATTACCGATCTTTTTCAATTTCTTTCTTCTTCAACTTCTTCTTATTTAGTTTTTTCATGATAAAGTAATAACATCAGTATTTTTTATATACTTATATGTTATTATAAA
Organism: Viscum album; assembly: GCA_963277665.1. NCBI lineage: Eukaryota > Viridiplantae > Streptophyta > Magnoliopsida > Santalales > Viscaceae > Viscum > Viscum album. The sequence goes on from OY728166.1 coordinate 991,069,860, forward strand.
TATGAAACAACTCTAATTAACCTTCTATCCATCCTACGGAAAAAGGAAATCACCGCGCGTGCATACGTACGGAATACCATCTCCACGCCGTGGTGTAATCTATTTTCCGCCACCTCCTTAATTGGATGGATATAATGGTGTAATGAGTAACTATATATGATTATTATAGAGTGATATTGATACTGAAATAGTATACATACACTTAAACACAATTCCACGACCATGGGAATGATATCATCGCTCGTGCGTACGTACGGACTACCGTCTCCACGACGCGATGAGATTCATTCTCCACATTAACCATTCATGAATGATTATAAAGTATATATATAATGAACAATAATGAAATATATTACATGTTAAATCTACTGGATTTATGTATATATGTATATATATATATCTAATTACTTCCATTCAAGATAATAAGGAAAGGAAAGCAGCGTTCATGCGTACGTACGGACTACCGTCTCCATGAATGGTGTGTTTCATTTCATTTATCTATATATTATATATATATATACTGAATATATATGATATATAAATCATGTTTTATATTCTGGAAGTAAGTAAATCATGATATAAGTAATAATAATGTCAAGAACAACAAGTCCAAACACCTACGATAAATGAAACGATTTTACCCAAAACGCTTCTTTAACTTGGAATTTACAAAAGAACGGGTAATATAAAGTCATAAGTGAACCATATATGATATCATAACAATGAATATAATTCTTTAATAAGTTAATGACATTATTTAAATCATTATACAGGAGGTTCAGACACTTACGAAGCAAATCGGACTTAAGGTAAGGGAAATATCACAATCTCATTTTTATCCGATATTGTTTGTACTTTGGTATTTACTGGGGTGTATTTTATTATCCACATCCATGTTTCCTCAATATGTAATATTATTTCCATCCACCTACAATTTTTTAAATCCAATTTTACCCTTCGGTGAGTTTTTAGTAAAGGATATGAAATGAATCTTGTGTCGTTTTTCGTACGAGGTACTTTTTGACTTTTCCGACAAAAGTACGTGAAGAATGTTTTTTTAACTTATACGGCATGAATGGATTTTTAAAACATTATTTCCAATAAGAATACTTTACAAGTTTTCAAGTTTATTTTTAATCAACTTCTTTTAGTTTAAAATTGTATGACATGTTAAGAAAGGAAAAAAGTTTTTGAAGTAGAAAGGATATTTTCCTCAAGAATGGAGTTCAAGTGTTTTATCAAAATTATTTTCCATCTAAGATAATAAAGGGTTCTGTTTTTATCCCTATTATTACATTGATTTGATTATGTTGTGATGGAATTATTTTTATGAATTCATTTATCTTATATGAATTGTTTTATGATGTCACGATGTTTAAGATTCCCATTTTGTTACATGGGTTATGCTATGATGTATGGTTTATGATTTTGTGGCACACATAAGAATGGTATCATTATGAGATGGGTGGGACCTATATCTCCCTCCAATGCATTGGGTAAAGATTTTTTATCTCATGAGATAGACATGGCTGGAATGGTAGGTTATACCGGTTCAGTGAAACAGGACTGAAACGAGGGAGACTCGGTTCAGAAAGGGACTTTGTCCACTAAGATAGTCTTGGAAATGAGTCTTGACTAACCAGAAATGATTCTCTATGATTATGTGTGAATGCCACAAAGTTTCATGTTTTAAGTTATGATTATTGTGATTACATTTCACTGCCATGATTTACCCCATGTTATGAAATTATGATATATTTTGCAGGTTAAGTTATGTGCTTATGTATATGATGTGATTGATATTTCTTTTGTTTACCCTTACTGAGCATTTGAGCTCACCCTTTTATGTTTTCTTTTCCCCAGGATATAAAGAAAGGTTTTAGGTAAAAAAAAGGAAGATCTTTATGAGAGATGTTGAAGATCTTTCACCTCGATTAGAAGATTATATTCCGAGTTTCCAAAGACACTAAACTATTACGATCCTTGTGTGTGTGTTTTTGTTATGTACTAAGTATTCCGCAAATGTAATGTAATTTCAATGTATGTCAAGACACGGGTCTCTACAGTTGGTATCAAAGGAAAGGTTTAGTCAACCTTTGGAAACTAGGATGTGAGAACGTTAGTGAGATCCCTAGAGATATTTCTAATGTATGTCTAGGGATGTCCCTAAGGATAAGTATACGTATAGGATAGTCCTAGAACTATGGTAACGATCTTAGAATTTAACCTAAGATGTTAGATATTGAAGTTACTCCCTCTTTATTATGATTTTTGCCTCTCACACTATTCTTTTTGGGTTTTAGACGATGGCTGGAACCCGAAGGAACCGTGTTGATCAATGCAATGGACAATGCAATGATTGTCCTCCTGAACAAACAAATGTTATGGGAGATGGAGTGCAAAATCTTATTTCTATACTTACACAATCTATGAATCATTCTGGACTTCCAAATAAGCAGAGAAGGGAACAATATTCTATTGAGTCCTTCATGAGGCAACGTCCACCTTCTTTCAGTGGGTCTTCTGATCCACTTGTTGCTGAAAAATGGATCAGTACCACTGAAAAGATATTTTCAGTTCTTCAATGTTCTGAACATGATAAAGTCATCTTAGCAGTATATCGTTTGGAAGGTAAAGCAGATCAATGGTGGAATCTTATCAAGAATACGAGGCCAAGAGATGAAATTGAGTCCATGGAATGGGACGAGTTCAAGAACTTGTTTTTCAGTAAGTACTTCCCTCATATTCTTCAAACAAAGATGGAAAATGAGTTTCTTGAGCTGAAGCAAAAGGATGATGAATCTGTTGGTATATACGAAGCAAATTTTACAAGACTTGCAAGGTATGCATCTGGCATTATCATCCAACCTGAAAGTAAAGTTGATCGATTTTTCAGTGGCTTAAAACCAATTCTTCGAAGGGCATTAGCTATAAGAGACTTCAGTAGCTATGAAGAAATTGTGTGTTGTGCTATCAAGGTAGAAATAAAAGTTGGTGTTACATATCCATCTCATGGTTTTGACAAGAAACGAAAGATGGAGTTCAAGGAGAAATCTCAGAATAATGGTGAAAAGAAGATGAATGTTTCCTTATGCACAAAGTGTGGAAAGAAGCATGGTGGAGATTGTCTTAAAGGGACTAGAAAATGTTTTAAGTGTGGAAAAGAAGTTCATCGAGCAGCTGAGTGTCGAATTAATGGAAAAAGTGTTTCTAATGATGTGAATAAAGCAAACACTGCAGAGAACGCACCACCAACACTTCAATGCTTCAAGTGAAAGGAAATGGGGCATTATGCTAATAAATTCCCTAATCCAAGGGTTAGTGATGATCAACATGAGCAACCACTTAAGGAAAAGGACAAAGGTAAGTCACATGCGATCACTATTGGTGATGTTGAATATGACAACGATGTGGTGGAATGATTAAGTGTTTATGTGATGGGATTCCAAAATAATGTTGTACCATAAAGTATTGGAATATTTATGTGTTGGTCTAATGTGGTATTCAAAGTGCTTGAGATATTTTTGGAAATAAGATGATATGCGCATAATGAAGGGAAAACGAGAAAACGAAATGTTTAACAGTATTCATGAGCTCATGATTGATATAAGGACTAAGTGATATCATGGTTTGAGTATATAGAATTTTGAGGATTTTGGTATGTGGAAAGTGTTAACTTTTAACTACATTCATTTTTTCACTAAGGATCAATAGGTATTCAAGAGAATACATGATTAATGACTTTTAATGTTTGGAATGTGACCAACAAAACATATCTTATGATATATGGGGATCAACGATGGTATTAAATCTCTAGTAATCATTTTCACTATGTTATGAGAGTGGACTGCAGTATTATGGATAAACCTAAAGATTGGAATGGATTATGTTGGACATAAGTTAGTATTGTTTAAGGATAGAAGTTTTTTCGATATTATTGATGGGTTGTTATAGTAATATAGTTTTAGAAAAAGGACAACCTGTAGGACGGGCGACAGCCCATCGCTTCGGACAAGGCTGTGGGAATCGAACCCACAACCGAAGTGCGACTGGCCTTTATCACCTACCACTGACTACAGGAAGTCCCTGTTTAGTAGAATCTAGTTTTATTATATTAATCAGTATGATATATGAAGTATAAGTCCATTTTAGGAACCATATATGATTAATCTCACTATATAATGACTTATGCTAACCTTTTGTTTGAGACAGATGGAATGACCCGTCATTCTATCACATGATCTGCTAACACTTCATGAATAACAAATTCAACTTCATTTATTTAAGAGATGAAGTGGAAATTGTTCAAGGCACGAACAACAGTGAGATTGTACCAAAATAAAGTAAGTATTTATTCTAATTCAAATTCTTCAACTTTAGGGAAACGATTTTGAAAACCAAAAATGTTGTCCTAGTGCTCTTATATCTGATTAATCAGATGGTACCTTAGATCGTCACAAATTTATGGATTTGTGATTGTTGGCTTTTCCATAGCCATGTTCTCTACCACTCTCCATCAGAACATGATGGTTAGATTTTTCTTCCATATCCATATTTTCACCTATGTGGAAACCCAATGATTAGTTTATTTGGGTAATCGTTACGTTTCATACTTTTGTTTTTAAAGATTGGTTTTGGTATTCCTTTTTACGATGTGGGTTTCTATTAAAGAAACTTTCAAGTAGTAAACCATTTATAACCCCAACGAATTTCAAGGGCGAAATTCATTTTAAGGGGGGTAGAATGTAACACCCCGAGATTTTATGAAAAATATTCTTTTTAATTAATGTCTTGTGTTGTACGCTACACCAAAAGGATCTTGGACAACACACATCCTTGACTTGCCTCGTATTACACGCAATCACGACCTTCCTCGATAGCATGTGTAGTACGCAATAACGAGTTTCACTAAACAACAATATGCTATTAAAATATTATTAAAACTAGCCATTATGAATAGTAATAACCACTTTTTGAAATTTTGTAAACTTTATTTTATCAAAATGGACTTTATTTTTGGATTCGTAATATCGAAATTAGCTTAGGGTGAAATTTTGGTACTTTTCGGATAACTTTTATTTTCTGATGAATAGTGAAAATTACTAAATTTTAATTAAAAACAACTTTTTAATCGAAATAATTAATAGTGATAAATTATTAATTTGAGTGGTTTTAAAGTATATTTAGAATATATTTTTACAATTAAATACAATGTTGGTCATTGGATGTAATTTCACATTTAAACCAGACATAAACAAGTGTCAATCTTTTGATAGTTATTATCTTTTAAGAACACGCTATTTGTTTTGACGACGGGAATTAATTTTTAAATTAATTAATGAAACTGCTATGTTTTGAATTTTTTAAAATAGAAATCATTTTTGAGTTCATAATATCAAATATAGCTTAGGCCTAATTTTTGGTATTTTTCTGAAAACTTTCAATTTTTGATGAATAGTGAAACCACTAAGTGGTAGTTAAAAAACTGAATTTTTCATAAAACTTAATTTTACCGCTTCTATGAGTGGAATTTCAAAAATCCGAGAGACATGGTTGATGTCAGTAAGTAAAATGTGGTTCAATGAGATGAAAATAATTTTTTGGTGAATAGTAACTTTTTACTTTTTTACCACGGTTAAAAGTAAATAGGGTAATTAAGGGTAGAAATGATATTATTATTACCATAACACATGTCCTAATTCTATTGGACAAGTGTAATTCGACCAAAAACAAACTTAGGAATAAAATATGACCATTTAGTCCCACTTGGATTAGATTAAGACATTTATTATTAATTTATTTAAAGAAGGGTTAAAAGAGTTAAAAATCAAAGTTTATTTACTAAAACATTTTTAATATGGGGTTATAATAAGATAAATTCGACTATAAATATTCATTAGAAAGATAAAAAGATTTCCTACATAATTGTATTTTATTTTTAATTTTATACATTAAATAATTTAATTTATTTATGACACAACGATGATGCAGTAATTATATTATTAATAAAATATTGACATAATTGATGTTATAAATACCCAAATAAATATAATTTGAGACTTTTTATGAATTCCACTAATTTTATAGGTTAATATGACATGTTAGTATTGATTTAATTAACTTTTTTCGAACTTATCATTCTGTTATGATTTTCACAAAAAATCAATTACTAAATAGTGTCAAAATTGACATAAAATAGTTTTTAAAAAAACTATTATATTATTAATTGTTATTTTATTCCTAAAAATCTAAGGTTCGGCCAAATGACTTAGATAAGGTTATATATATTAATAATAAACAACTTGGGGTTCGTTTGGCTTCTTATAGTAAGTTTATTAACCATATAGTGTAAGAAAATAAAAAGTCACGGTAAAAGTTAAATTATTTAACTTAGAGTTAAATCTAATTGATAAGGTTAAAATAATAACCTAAACTTGTCTAAATCCTATTGTATGAGAGGATTTCGACCCATACCAACTTTAGCTTCGAAAGAAGACCATTGTTAACCATTATAAACCGAATTTGACCTTAATATAAAATAATATTTTGAGATATTCCTAAGGTGCCCCTCTCCTCCCTTATAAAAGGGCACCTCCTCCCTCTCCTCCTCACACCAATTTGAGCATTCAAGCTCGGACAAACCCTGCCAAAATCTCTTCTCCACTTCCCTAGTATCATCCTAGAGGTCCTGGTCTTCTTCAAAGACCATCCTTAGTTCTTTAAGTGGAGGTTAAGAAAAGGCGCGTCAAAAAGAGGTAATATCCATTACCGATCTTTTTCAATTTCTTTCTTCTTCAACTTCTTCTTCTTTAGTTGTTTAATGATAAAGTAATAACATCAGTATGTCTTATATACTGATATGTTATTATAAATATGAAACAACTCTAATTAACCATCTATCCATCCTACAGAAAAAGGAAATCACCGCGCGTGCGTACGTACGGAATACCGTCTCCACACCGTGGTGTAATCTATTTTCTGCCACCTCCTTAATTGGATGGATATAATGGTGTAAGGAGTAACTATATATGATTATTATATAGTGATATTGATACTGAAATATTATACATACACTTCAACACAATTCCATGACCATGGGAATGATATCATCGCTCGTGCGTACGTACGGACTACCGTCTCCACGACGTGATGAGATTCATTCTCCACATTAACCATTCATTAATGATTATAAAGTATATATATAATGAATAATAATGAAATATATTACATGTTAAATCTACTGGATTTATGTATATATATATCTACTTACTTCCATTCAAGACAATAAGGAAAGGAAAGCAGCGTTCATGCGTACGTACGGACTACCGTCTCCATGAACGGTGTGTTTCATTTCATTTATCTATATATTATATATATATATACTGAATATATATGATATATAAATCATGTTTTATATTTTGGAAGTAAGTAAATCATGATATAAGTAATAATAATGTCAAGAACAACAAGTCCAAACACCTACGATAAATGAAACGATTTTACCCAAAACGCTTCTTTAACTTGGAATTTACAAAAGAACGGGTAATATAAAGTCATAAGTGAACCATATATGATATCATAACAATGAATATGATTCTATAATAAGTTAATGACATTATTTAAATCATTATACAGGAGGTTCGGACACTTACGAAGCAAATCAGACTTAAGGTAAGGGAAATATCACAATCTCATTTTTATCCAAGATTGTTTGTACTTTGGTATTTACTAGGGTGTATTTTATCATCCACATACATGTTTCCTCAATATGTAATATTATTTCCATCTAAATACAATTTTTTAAATCCAATTTTACCCTTCGGTGAGTTTTTAGTAAAGGATATGAAAGGAATCTTGTGTCGTTTTTCGTACGAGGTACTTTTTGACTTTTCCGACAAAAGTACGTGAAGAATGTTTTTTTAACTTATACGGCATGAATGGATTTTTAAAACATTATTTCCAAGAAGCATCCTTTACAAGTTTTCAAGTTTATTTTTAATCAACTTCTTTTAGTTTAAAATTGTATGACATGTTAAGAAAGGAAAAATGTTTTTAAAGTAGAAAGGATATTTTCCTCAAGAATGGAGTTCAAGTGTTTTATCAAAATTATTTTCCATCTAAGATAATAAAGGGTTCTGTTTTTATCACTATTATTACATTGATTTGATTATGTTGTGATGGAATTATTTTTATGAATTCCCTTATCTTATATGAATTGTTTTATGATGTCACGTTGTTTAAGATTCCCATTTTGTTACATGGGTTATGCTATGATGTATGGTTTATGATTTTGTGGCACACATAAGAATGGTATCATTATGAGATGGGTGAGACCTATATATCCCTCCAATGCATTGGGTAAAGGTTTTATATCTCATGAGATAGACATGGCTGGAACGGTAGGTTATACCGGTTCAGTGAAACAGGACTGAAACGAGGGTGACTCGGTTCAGAAAGGGACTTTCTCCACTAAGATAGTCTTGGCAATGAGTCTTGACTAACAAGAAATGATTCTCTATGATTATGTGTGAATGCGACAAATTTTCATGTTTTAAGTTATGATTATTGTGATTACATTTCACTGCCATGATTTACCCCATGTTATGAAATTATGATCTCTTTTGCAGGTTAAGTTATGTTCTTATGTATATGATGTGATTGATATTTCTTTTGTTTACCCTTACTGAGCATTTGAGCTCACCCTTTTATGTTTTCTTTTCCCCAGGATATAAAGAAAGGTTTTAGGTAAAAAAAGGAAGATCTTTATGAGAGATGTTGAAGATCTTTCACCTCGATTAGAAGATTATATTCCGAGTTTTCAAAGACACTAAACTATTACGATCCTTGTGTGTGTGTTTTTGTTATGTACTAAGTATTCCACAAATGTAATGTAATGTCAATGTACATCAAGATACGGGTCTCTACATAAATTACTTCTCTATTTATAGAAATATTTTAGGATATAACATTAAAGGAATGCTATGGTGTCCCATTTATAAATAAGGTATACACATAGTTAGGTTGAAACATTCCCTAAAGACTCTATTTCTAGGACATCATAAAATTTTACCCTAAAAATATAAATACTGATCTTGGATGACATCATTCGATGAGAATTCAGAAGAAGGTGGAACATCGTCTTTTCTAATAGGTGGTCAAAAGTTTGAGAATTTAAAGGATATGATCACTATTTTGGTAAAAAATTTCAAAAAACCATATGAAATTTGGTTAGAAAAATATATTGTTTTTTTTGAATTACCATACTGGAATTGTTTATACATCAGAAATTCTCTTGATGTAATGCATGTAGAAAAAATGTATATAATAGTTTCATTAAAATGTCACTAAATGAACTTGGAAAAATAAATAATGATATTAAGTCTTGGTTGGGCATGATTGACATGAGGATAATAGAACATTTTGTGCTCATGAAGGGTGAAAATCATAGTTTTTTTCCTCTAGTAGTTTACACACTTTATAGGAAAGAGAGATATAAATTATTCAACTTCCTAAATGATGTAAATATTCTATAGGGGTATTTATCAAACATTAATAATATCATGTAAATTAATTATTTAAAGTTAAAGGGACTAAAATAATATGACTATCATGTTTTGATATAGGATTTAATGCCCATGGATTAATGTTTAATTCTTCATAAAAAAGTTTGAGACACATTAACCAAGCTTTGTTTCTTTTTAAAAATTATACAAAGTAAAATTATAGAACCAAAAAAGTTTCCAACTATAGAAAATGAAATTGATATCATATTAAGTGAATTAGAGATGTTCTTTCTTTCGTAATTCTTTGATATGATGGTTCAATTGACAGTTCTCCTAGTTAGAGAGATCTAGCTATGTGGTCTTTTACATTATAGATAGATTCACACCATTTAATAATATATGAATATTTTTAAAGGGTATGTCAAAAATAAAATTTTCCCATAAGGTTGTATTTCCAAGAGATATATTGTTGATAAATCTATCAAATTATATATTGAATACTTATTCGATTTGGATATCATTACTAACCCAAAATCTCATCATAGTTGGTGCCTTATGGGTAAAGGAATTTCGGTAATAGATATTTTCATAATTACCATTATAGAGTGGGAGCATGATCACCTTTATGTTTTACATAACATTTTTTGGTTGCATTATATGTTGAAACCCAAAAAGTAATTCTTGGGCATTTAAATCCATCAAGGGATAAAATATGGATATTAAATACAAATAATCAATAGTTTATATAATGGTTTTGAGGTTATATTTTAAGGATTTATTTGAAAATTTTAATTTAATTTCAAAACAACTTTAATGGATAGCTATAGGTCCAAGTTTGCATGTATTATATTATAATGGTTATATAATTAATAGTTGTACATTATATATGAAGGAATAAGATAAATGCATTACCATTTAAAATAGTTGAGTTACCATTATGATAGAAGTGATGTATAAATCTGATACTAAGGAAAAAAATCTAATTTATACGAATGTGTCATAATTTTTCATTATTGAAAAAATATGGGAGTTGAATTATACAACATTACAAGTATTTATTTTGTTATTAAAAATGGGTTATTAACATGAGTGTAGTTAAAATGGATGAATTTGGATTAGTGAAAGTATATTTATTAAGGAATCTTCAAGGAAAGTCTGTTCATAATGGCATCATAGGGAGTATAATTATTTTATATCCTAAATATTGAAAAAAGAAATTGGTTAATTGTTTTGTTGTCGACTAAAACCACTATAGGGTCAAAAGAAAATTACATTGAGGATATCCCTTTCACTAGGACATCAGAATCATTTCAGAGTGGTCCAAATATAGTTAGTGTCCTGTATTTCATAGGGGACCATAGTGAGGGGATTTGGATACTTGATAGGGGGAAATCCCTTCAACCTTTAAAGAAAAAAAGTTAGTTCAATTATTAGGTTAAAGTATTTTTAATATACAATGTGTTACCTTATAATATCTTGTGTTCACTACTGTATTTACGTAATATGAATTAAATTTTCAACTATTTATAAATATAATAACTTCTCCAAATATTGATGCTCCAAATAGTTAGGAATAATAGGTTTCTATATATGTTGATACTAAAAATCCTAAGGAACAACATATTAATAATGTTGAAACTAAAGAAATTGTATAAGGTGAAAAAACTATGTATAATAAAAAATAAAAGTATTGTATCATGATAGTCTTAACAAAAACTATTAAGGTGAGAAGCAAGGACATAAAATTCAAGGCTGAATAGAATGCACATGACCGACCAATTGACCCCAACATGCTCATTTTAATTAGTTACATTGGGGTCACCACCCGAATACACATGCTGATTGATATAAATTCATGCAACAATGTTTTTCCTATGATGAACACATGTCAATTTGATACATAGTTTGTATGATATGAATAAAAGTGCATGTTTTTATTTAAAATTGAAATTCTACTTCAAAACAAGTGCTACATTCTCAAATATGATAAAAACACTTGAATTGTATTGATACTTTAGAAAAAATATCCATAAGTCATTTTTGATTTTTAAGAATCAACTACTTATCAATTTGATACATTGTGTGTCAGTATGAAAAAAGTGCATGTTTTTATTTAAAATTGATTTTTTATTTCAAAATAATCACCACTTACTCAAAAACTATAAAAAATTATCAATTTATCTTTATACTTTATAAAAATGATCCACAATTAATTTATGCATATAGAAACTAACCATACATCAGTCTAACACATGATGTGCCCAGTATGATTGAAAGTGCATGTTTTTACTTAAAATTGACATTTTAACTCAAAACACACATCACATACTCAAAACTAAGAAAATGTAATCATATTACCTCAATACTTTAGGAAAATTTTACATATGTAATTATATATATATATATATATATAAATTAATTGCATGCCAATCCAACACACAATGTTCCCTATATGATTAAAAGTGCATGTTTTGATTTAAAATTAGCATTTTAGTTTAAAACATGGGCCACATTTTAAAAATTGAACAAACACACCAAAATTTTATTGATACATTAGTAAAAAAATCCACAAATCATTTATGACCTGTTGGAATCAAACACACATTAGTACGATACACAGCATGGTCTGTATGACTGAAAGTGTATTTTTTTATTTAAAATGGATATTTTAGTTAAAAATATATTTCACCCATAAAAAGTAATAAAACAATATTTTATTATAATAATAATTTCGGTAAATGATCGATAAATAATTTTGGATGTGTAGGAATAAATTTCACATCAACCTGACTCATAATGTACCCGGTATGACTCAAAGTGCATGTTTTCAATTTAAATGTGATATTTTATTTCAAAAAAATCTACCACTCACTAAAAAACAAGAAACCACACTCCTGTTATCATGATAATTTAATAAAATTATACATAATTTATTTATGATGTGTATAAATCAACCACACACCAATCTAGCACATAGTGTTCCTAGTATGACTAAAAGTGTGTGTTTTTATTCAAAATTCACATTTTAGTTCAAAACACACACCGTATACTTAAAACCAAGAAAAAAACTCATGTTTTCCTGATAATTTATAAAAATTATAAATAAATAATTTTTTATTTGTAGTAATTAACCACTCATTAATCTGACATGCGGTGTGTCTGATATAACTCAAATTGCAAATTTTCAATTTAAAAGTGACATTTTAGGTCAAAACATCTTCCACTCATTGAAATATAAGAAAAAACACTTATTTTTTATTAATACTTTAAGATAATTATCCATAAACTATTTTTGACATGTAGGAATCAAAATCACATCTATCAGAAACAAAAAAGTCCCCATATGACCCAAAGTGTGTGTTTCTAATTTAAAAGTGTCATTTTAGTTCAAAACATCTCTCACTATCTAAAAATCAATAAACCATACTTTAATTTTATTGTTACTTTAGGAAAATGATCCATAAATCATTTATGATGTGTAGTAATCAACTATAAATAAATCTAAGATATGGTGTTCCCAATATGACCAAAAGTGTGTGTTTTTATTTAAAAATGATATTTTAGTTCAAAACACACACCACATACTCAAAATTAATAAAACATGCTCAGATTGTCTTGATAATTTAATAAATATATCAAAAAATCATTTATAACATGTACAAATCAACCTCACTTCAATATGACACATGGTGTGTCCGATATGACTCAAGTGTGTGTTTTCAATTTAAAGGTGACATTTTAGTTCAAACACCCATCTCTCACTAAAAACTAAGAAAAAAACTTTTATTCCCTTGATAATTTATTTAAATGACCCATAAATCATTTTCAACATGTAGGAATTTTCCACACATCAATCCAATACACAATGTGACCATCATGACTGAAAATTCATGTTTTTAGTTTAAAAGTGACATTTTAGATAAATATGTATAGCACTCGCTAAAAATGATAAAAAAAACAATTACATTATCTTGATACTTTTTGAAAATGATCCATAGGTCATTTTTGACATGTAGGAATTAGCTCACATCAATCTAATATACGGTGTGACCGGTATGATTGAAGTTTCATGTTTAGGGTTTAAAAGTGTCATTTTAGTTAAAAACATGTGCCACTCATTAAAAAATGGCCAAAAAACTTAGATTATCTCAATACTATAGGAATATGATCCATAAGTTATTTTGAGATGTAAAAATCAACCAAACATCAATCTAACACATTATGTGGCTAATATGACTAAAAGTATGTGCTTTTAGTTTAAAAATAACATTTTAGTTGAAAATATGTATCACTCATTCAAAACCCAGAAAACACACTCAAATTTTCTTCATAATTTAGGAAAATTATTCATGATTTATTTATGATGTATAATAATCAACTTCAAGTCAATCCATCACACGGTGTGATCGATAAGACCAAAAGTGTGTGTTTTCATTTAAAAATGTCATTTTAGTTCAAAATGTGCATCGTATATTGAAAACCTACTAAACATAATCATATCATATTTTAACATTAGGAAAATGATCCATGAATCATTTGTGATGTGTAGAAATGAACCTCAAGTCAACACGACACATGATGTGGATGATATGACTAAAAGTGTGTAATTTTATTTTAAATTGACATTTTAGTTCAAAACATGTTCCAAGAACTCAAAACTAAGAAAAAACACTTGGTTTGTCAATATATTTTAGTACATCAATCCATAAGACATTTGTGATGTCTAGGAATTAACTTCACATCAATCTAAAATGGTGTGAATGGTATAAATAAAAGTGCGTGTTTTTAGTTTAAAAATGACATTTTAGTTCAAAACACATTCCATTCACTAAAACCAAGGAAACACACTCAATTTTTCTTGATATTACCTTGAAACATGTTTTTTTTATATATTGTGTTATCCTTTTTATTTATGTTCTATCATTTAACATTCATGTTATCCTTTTTCATTTAATTTTATCAATTCTTTATTTATATAATATTTATGTTTCATTTTTTATAGTATAACTAAGAATTGTTTTTTAATATATTACTCTTATTTTGTTCGAGCTAGGGAAGTTTTTTTGGTAATTTGTAGCATAATAAAAATCTTTTAGAAGGGGGTCCCAAAGACAATGAAATGCAATGTTTTTGAATTTATTGGAATAAAGATTTCAATAAATGGTATATACTGATGTACACTACTAAAAAATGTGCTTTTAATAGTGCTAAAATGATCTAAGTCAGTGCTTAAAAGTTCTTACAATCTAATCGATATTAAAATCCCATGACATTTATCAATATTAGAAAAAATGGTGATAAACGATACCTTTATCAGTTCTACATAAAATACTGATAAAGAGACCCTTTATTAGTGCTAGATGAAGCACTAATAAAGGGACCCTTTATCAATGCTAGATGAAATACTAATAAAGATACCTATTGTCAGCACTAGATGAAGCACTTACAAAGGGACCCTTTATCAGTGCTTTATCTAGCACTGATAAAGGCCATTTCAACAGGTACATAGCTTCATCTCTACAACAGCCACACAACAACCCTATAAAATCAAACCTAATTAGAATACTATAAAGGAATATAAATATATAGTAAAATAGATTGGCATAAAAATAAAACATTTCCCTATAATTTCAATTCAAAAATTTATATACATAAAATTTACACTAATATCATATTTATAATTAACCAAAAAAATTCACAAACCATATAAAAAGTCAAAACTAGCAAACTATTTTCAATGATATACCTTTGCATAAAAATCTCCCCCTACAATAAAACCAATTTTTATTTTAATAAAATTAAATAAAAAAATAAAAAAAAATAATTTTATTGTTATATAATCCACATATGATAAATTATATTGTTAATTACTACATATATTAATAATATTATTAGTTAATCATGTGTCATATTGATGTGAGGTTGATTTATACATGTCAGAAATATATTCTGGACTTTTTTCCTAAATTTTGAAAACAATTTGATCTTATTTTCTCAGTTTTGATTATGTGAGGTGTTTTTTAAACTAAAATGACACTTATATTTAAAAAAAACACTTTGAGTTATACCGACCACATTGTGTGTTAGATTGATGTGCAGTCAATTCATACACGTCAAAAATGAATTAAAGATTGTTTTCCTAAATTCTGAAAACAATTCAAGCTCTTTTTCTCAGTTTTGGCTATGTGATATGTGTTTTAAACTAAAATGAAATTTTTATATTGAAAACACACACTTCGAGTCATACCGACTACATCATCTGTCAGATTCACAAGCAATCAATTCCTACATGTCGAAAATGAATTATAGATAGTTTTACAATGTTTTTAAAAAATACGAGTTTGTTTTCTCAGTTTGGACTATACAAGGCGTGTTTTAAAATAAAATGACTCTTATATTGAAAAAACACACTTTGAGTAATACCAACCACATAGTGTGCCAGATTGACATGTGGTTGATTTCTATACATCAGTAATATATTATGGATTGTTTTCCTAAAGTTTGAAAAAATCAGATCTTGTGAGAACAACTTTGGTTGTATGATACACGTCTTAAACTAAAATGAAACTTCAATATTGAAAACACGTACTTCGAGTCATACTGATAGCATCATATGTTGGATTGATGTGCTGTTAATTTTTACACATCATAAACATATTATGGATTTTTTCATAAAATTTGAAAACAATCTGAGCTTGTTTTATTTGTTTTGGCAATGTGATATGCGTATTAAACTAAAATGACACTTTTATATTAAAAACACACACTTTAGGTCATACCAACCACATCATGTGTCCGATTGACATGAAGCCAATTCCTACATGTGAAAAATAAATTATAGACCGTTATCCTAAATTTTAAAAACAATAAAATCTCATTTTCTTGGTTTTGGTTATTTTATGTTCGTTTTAAACTAAAATGGGACGTTTCTATTGAAAACACACATTTTGGGTCATATCAACCACATAATGTCTTAAATTGAAGTTAGGTAAATTAATACATGTGAAAAATAAATTATGTACCATTTTCCTAAATTTTAAAAACAATATAAGTTTGTTTTATTATTTTTGGCTATTTGATGTGTGTTTTAGACTAAAATGACACTTTTTCATTGAAAATATGAACTTCAAGTCATGTTGACCACATCGTGTGTCAGATTGATGTGAGGTAAATTCCTACACATGAAAAATAAATTATTTATTGGTTTCCTAAAGTTTAAAAAAATGTGATCTCATTTGATTGGTTTTGGATATTTGATGTGTGCTTTAAACTAAAATGGCATTTTTGTCTAGAAAACACACACTTTGGGTCATATCAACCACATCATGTGTCAGATTGGTGTTTGGTAAATTACTATATGATAAAAATTAATAATGGATTATTTTTTAAAAGTTTTAAAATAATTAAAGATTGCTTTCTCTTTTTTGGCTATTTGATGTGAATTTTAAACTAAAATGACACTTTTTATTAAAAAAACGCACTTCTGGTCATACTATCCACATCGTGTTTTAGATTTGATGTGTAGCTAATTCCTACATGTGAAAAATTAATTATGGATCATTTTATCAAAGTTTGAAAATAATATGATCTCATTTTCTTGGGTTTTGGATATTTAATGTGTGTTTTAAACAAAAAGGAACCTTTCTATTAAAAACATGTACTTCATGTCATATTGACCACATCATGTCTCAAATTGATGTGTGGTAAATTCATACACATGAAAAGTGACTTATAGATTGTTTTTCTAAATCTTGAAAATAATGTGAGCTTGTTTTCTTGTTTTTTTATTTGATGTGTGTTTTAAACTAAAATTGAAATTTTGTATTGAAAACACGCACTTCAATTTATATCAACCACATCGTGTGTCTGATTGATGTGTGGTAAATTCCTACACATGAAAAATTAATTATGAATCTCTTTCCTAAAGTTTAAAAACAATATGATCTTGTTTTATTAGTTTAGTCTATTTGATCTATGTTTTAAAATAAAATGACTCTTTTGTATTAAAAACAATCACTTTAAGTTATATCAACCACATCATGTGTCAGAATTGATGTGTAGTTAATTCCTACATATGAAAAACTAATTATGGATAATTTTGCTAAAGTTAAAAAACAATCCGATCTCATTTTCTCAATTTTTTCTTTTTAATGTTCATTCTAAACTAAAATGGAACTTTTTTATTGGAAACATACACTTTGGGTCATATCAACCACATCGTGTGTCAGATTGATGTGTAGTCAATTCTTACATGTGAAAAATGAATTATAGATTTTTTTTCCAAAATTTTGAAAATAATATGGGCTTTCTTTCTTTGTTTTGAATATTTAATGTTTGTTTTAAACTAAAATGGAACATTTTTATTGAGAACACGAACTTTGGGTCATATTAATCACATCATGTCTTAGATTGATGTGTGATCAGTTTTGACATATAAAAAATGAATTATTGAACATTTTATTAATGTTTGAAAATAAGACAATCTTATTTTCTTGTTTTCTCTATTTTTGTGTGTTTTAAACCAAAATTACACTTTTGTGTTGAAAACATGAACTTCGGGTTATATCGACCACATTGTGTGTCAAATTGATGTGTAATCAATTCCTATAATTGAAAAATGAATTATGGATAATTATCCTAAAGTATTAAAGAAATCTGGGTTTGTTTTATTGGTTTTGTATTTTGATGTGCATTTTAAATTAAAATGGAACTTTTGTATTGAAAACATGTACTTTGGGTCATATAAAAAACATTGTGCGTCAGATTGATGTGTGGTCAATTTCTACATGTGAAAAATGAATTATGGATAATATTTATAAAGTTTGTAAACAATATGATATGACTTTCTTCGTTTTGGCTATTTGAGGTTCATTTTAAACTAAAATGATGCATTTGTATTGAAAACATGTACTTAAGGTCATATCGACTGCATCATGTGTCGGTTTGATGTGAGGTCAATGCCTACACACGAAAAATGAATTATAGATCATTTTAATAAAGTTTTAATACAATCTAATATTTTTTTTCTTGATTTTGACTATTTGATGTGCGTTTTAAACTAAAATGACACCTTTCTATTGAAAACACACACTTCAGGTCATGTCGACCATATCATGTCTTAGATTGATATGCAGTCAATTCTCACATGTGAAAAATTAATTACGGATATTTTTTCTAAAGTTTAAAAATAATATAAGATTGTTTTATTGGTTTTATCTATTTGATATGCATTTTAAACTAAAATGAAACTTTTATATTGAAAACATGTACTTCGGGTCATATCAACCACATCGTGTTTCATATTAATATACGGTCAATTCCTACAGGTGAAATATAAATTATGGATTTTTTTTATAATTTTTGAAAGTAATATAATATTTTTTTTTCTTAGTTTTGGATATTTGATTTGTGTTTTAAACTAAAATGGAACCTTTCTATTAAAAACACACACTTCGGGTTATATCAACCACATTGTGGGTCATATTGATGTGTGGTTAATTCCTATATGTGAAAAATGAATTATGGATTGTTTTCCTAAATATTGAAAATAATACGAGCTTGTTTTATTGCTTTTGGAAATTTTATGTGTGGTTTAAACTAAAATGTAACTTCTGTATTGAAAACATTCACTTCAGGTCATATCGACCACATTGTGTGTAATATTGATGTGCAGTTAATTTCTATACATGAAAAATAGATTATGTATAGTTTTCATAATTTTTATAAACAATATGATATTTTTATTGATTTTTTCTATTTGATGTATGTTTTAAACTAAAATGATACATTTCTTTTGAAAACACACACTTTGGGTCATATCAACCACATCGTGTCTTGGATTGATGTTTGGTCAATTTCTACACATGAAAAATAAATTATGGATCATTTCACTAAAGGTTGAAGATAATGGAAGATCTTTTTCTTTTCTTTTTTTGATATTTTATGTGCGTTTTAAACTAAAATGGAACCTTTCCATTGAAAACATGAACTTCGGGTCATATCGACCACTTTATGTGTCAGATTGATGTGTGGTCAATTCCTAAATGTAAAAAATGAATTATAGATAATTTTCATAAAGTTTGAAAAAAATCCAAGATATTTTTCTCAATTTCCCCTATTTGAAATACTTTTTAAACTAAAATGAAACTTTTCTATTGAAAACTCATATTTTGAGCCATACCGATCACACTGGGTGACATATTGACGTGCAATAAATTTTGACATGTGAAAAATGAATTATGGATCATTTTCCTAAATTTTAAAAATAGCCCATTCTTGTTTTCTTGGTTTTGACTATTTGATGTATGTTTTAAACTAAAATGACACTTTTTTTATTGAAAACAAATACTTAAAGTCATACCCACCACATCAGATGTCAGATTGACATGCAGTAATTTCTTTCATGTGACAAATGAATTATGGATCATTTTACAAAATTTTGAAAAAAATATGAGCTCGTTTTCTTAGTTTAGATCATGTGACATGTGATTTGAACTAACGTGTAAATTTTAAAAAATTATTATCATTTAAAAATGATAATGAAATTAACTAAAAAAAGTAGTTAAAATGATGATAAAATTAACTAAATTAGCAGTAGGAAGCCACCTCTACATGATGACTGTATACATTCTGACACTATATATTCTTCCCATTAATTTATAAACAAATTTATTTCCTCTATTATACTTATCCTTTAGCAATAGATAAAAAATAATATATAAGAATTATGATACTAATTCTTCACACCCCAAATATATTTCTAAGTTTATAGCCCATACTAGATAAAAAACGTACTAAGTAATTACCTAAATTTGATGTCGAAAAACATTATGACACCATGTACATTGCTCATTCATCTATAAATAAATTTAATTCTTCTTTTGAGTACATAGATTTTCATAAATCTTGGTAGTAGTGAGAAAATATAGACAAACAAATAATAAAGAAATATTTTTAATTAAATTGTAATTACGTTTAGAAATTACCTATTTAGGGATGCCAGTATTCTGATAGTTTATGATATCTTTAATAAATTTCCACACATATTATCCATAATTGTTGTTGTTATCTTACTTTGGACACTGCAAAAAACATTGAAAAAAATAAGTAAATTTTTTTGACATATGTTTTGATAGTTAAGTATTTTTATATATACCTTAATTTGTTTCCATTTTAAGTAATCCATAGGATTCTTATATTTAGTCATTGACTACATACCATGATTTAGCAGATATTTAGTGAATGAACTATCATAACAAAATTCTTTTTAAAACACATAAATGAACATATAATTTAAGGTTTGTCTATAAAATATTGATTATAGTGCATTAAAAATTCGCAATACACATCATGTGTGGTTATTTTGATAGATATCCATGCATTAGATCCAAAATAATAAATATTTGGAGTATTCATATTGATTGTGATCAATTTCTAGTGCTTCCTAAAAAAACAAAAACAAATAAGTAATGAGAAAAATAAAAAAATATTTTATATGATTAAATTGTAGAGTTTTACCCCTACATTGGAGGGATAAAAAAGAGTACCTTGTCTGCTTTTTTCTTCTCAAATGCCTTATTTAGAACATATTTTTCTCATCAATTTCTTTCGATCCAATTTATTTTTTTCTATAGAAATTATACAGGGATTAATGAATCCAAATTTTAATTTATAGGGGTTTCCCTTTATATAGTTGTAATATAAATGACTATAGAAATGTTAATATTTATTAACTTTAATGAACATATTAGATCATTTTTTGGAAAAAATTATTATGAAAATGCAACTTATGTATGTATTCATAACTAAGACTCTCATACATTGAAACTTGAGATTCTCATTTATAATCTTGAGACCAACTACATCTGTAATGATAGTTCCAAATATGTATTCTTCATATGTAATATAGGGAACATATTCATATTTTAATGTGGTATCTATATGTATATGTAATGATAATATGTTTCTATGGAAGTAGTGGGGAGAAGTTACTCTCTGATGGTCCTTTTGTTTTCTAGGTTGATTCACTAGATTATCTTGATCCAACCTTCCATTTCCCCATTGCTTTATCCATTTTTAATACCATGCCTCACTTCATACATTTTTTCATCAAATGTTACAGGTTTTTCCTTTGAAAAAATTTGTTAAAGACATACCTCAATTATCTTTATAATATTATATGATCATGATATGAAAGTTCCAATAGTATAATTGACTGTTATAATATCTGTATCATCAAATGGAATAGAAAACTCATCAATAAGATCATGATCTACCAAAATCCTCACTCTCAAGTGATATTTTGGGAGTTTCTTGTTATAAAACATGTATCCGGGGATATTATACACTGTACCCATTGAAACAAGGTAGTACATGGATGTTGATAGATATAAATCACATAAAACTTTACCCTATAAAAGTTTAGTAATATAAAGTTATCAAAAGTTGTTTGATTTAAATTTAGGAGACTGAGTAATGAAAAAATTGATTAAATCGTGTAAGGTTTTTGGTTAAGGAGAATGAATAGCCTCAATGATAGTGAGGTCATTTAGTTGATCATGTGATGATCTTTTTTCCAAAACTAGTTTGCTTTGATCCTTTCACATATATTGGTCTACTAAACCTGGCCAAACAATAATATCATGAAAATAATATATTTTTATCTACAATCCTTTCATCATCTGATATATATCTTATTGTGGGTAGTTATTCTTGAAATACTTTTGAGGAGACACTCCAAAACCTACACCTCTAATGAGACCATATTATTACAACTACTTCAAATCTACTAAAATTAGTTTTTCTTATGGTATGGTCACTACTGATTCTTGTGTCTACACCATATAAAAAATATGAACATAAATAGATATTTTTATATAATACTATTATAAATCATAACTAATTACTATTATTTCATGCTTACACATGTTTCCCATACTTATTTTGTGTTTTCATCAACTATTTTACCATCCTTATTAATATGGGCCTCCTTCCATAACACATGACTTGGAATGGAAGTGGCTAGGGATTTTGATTCATCAACATCTATATAAACAAAGGAACAAATGTTGTCTCATATCACATAAAATTATTATTGTTGATTTAAAATACATACCAATTTCTTCTCTAGTAAAGAATACCCCATCCTTGCTTTGTGATAAGGGTGAATTGGTTTTGATGCACGTTATTTGTTTTTATAACTCCATTTATGTTTCATAAATTAATAATTTTAAATAAAATTTTATAAAATAAATAATTTTAAATAATATATTATCAACTACTATACACCTAAAATGATTCCTCATTACAATGATTGATAAAATAATTCCACATTTATTACTTTATAATGTGTTCATAAGTAACTAGTTGGCAAGACATTACTTTCCCCTCAGCATCCCTAAGATGAAACTTGGTAAGAAGATTCATATTGCCTCTATGCGCTTATATAGGGTCTATTAAGACATATTTCTTATGTAAATCATCTAAAATAAATGAACTCTACAAGGAATAATGAAACTTAAATCAATGTTTCATTATATAATTTTTCCATAAAATAGATAAAGTATATCATAACATTACCTTTATATATTCTCAAAGGTTTTCCTTCGTTATAGTCTACATATGGTGCCACATATATATCAATCAGCACATTCATCCTTGTTGTGACCCCAACATAACTAATTAACATTGACTTGTTGGGGTCAAAATGTTGGATGCATTGATTCCATTGAACCTCCAATTTTATACCCTCACTTCATGCCTTAATAATTCTGGTTAGGATTGTAATGGCATATCATTCTTGTTTTTTTCATTAATATGTTATTGAACCCTTAATAATTTTTTTAGTTTTAGCATCAACTGCCTATTCTTCCCCAAGATTGGTAATATCATCATGTGTAGAATACATTATCTATATTAGTAGTGAAACATTTAATTTAGATAACGTTAATAAAATAGGGAACACATAATATAATGAGGAAAATCATAGTATATTAAAAAAAACTTTAACCTTATCATTGAACTCTCTTTATTTTTTTAAAGTTTGAAGGGATTTGGATCCTCTATCGAGAATCCATATCTTCTCTTTATGGTCCCCTATAACATACAAGACATTATCTACATTAGGACCACCATGAAATAATTTTGATCTCCCAATGAAAGGGTTATCCTTAATTAAATTTTCATATGACCGTACAGTTGTTTTAGTTTCCATAAGGACAATATAACAATTCTTGTTTACTAGATCTAAGGCATAAAATTCTTTCATTGCCTATGATTCCATTATGAACTAATTTTCTTTTTCCCATTCCACGCTGAAATTCACCTTCACAAATTCCATTTCATCAACTTTCACTACACTTCTATTTTCAACCCATTTACAATGGAAAATTGACACTTGAAATATTTTATAATCTAACTCGTATATCTATTCGTTAATTCTGAAATATGAAATATTCACATAAATTGGGTTTCTATCCTTGGAAGTAGATATGTTCATCACTTTTTCCATAAGATTAACTCCACTATTTTTCATCATGCTGCAATCATCATGTTATTTTGTATAGAATGTATAGCTATTGATTACAAAACTGGTGTAAGATATAACATTTTCATTTGGTCCCCTGCTTATCCATTGAAGTTGTATGGAAACCGAATTCATATTTTCAGATAACTCCTTATAAATATGATCTTATATATCCATTCTTCAGCCCTTAATGGATTTAAAAATCTAATAATTTCTTTGTGGGATTCAACATATAGAGCAACATTTTCAATATTATGTAAAATTTAAAGGTGTTCTTATTCCCACTTAGTGATGGTAATTATAACAATATTTATTCCAGAAATCCATTCTCCTATAAGGTATCCACTGTGATGAAACTTTAGGAGACCAATGATATCAACATCTGATAGGTAATGAATACAAAATTCAATAGATTCTTCAAAAATACATCATTCTGCAACACAACCTTCTGAATGACTTTAATTATTAACACACCATTTCAAAATATTTATATATCATTAAATGGGGTACATCCATTTATAATGGAAAAGACCAAATAGTTGAACCTCTCTAACCAAGTGAATCATTATGCGGACCATTATATCAAAGAATTATGGTAGAAAAAACATCTCTAATTTAAACAATATGACCTCTACCTCCTTATTCATGATTAGAAACTTCATCGGGTCTATAACTTTACTGAATAAGGATTTCAAAAGGAAGTAGAGTCTAGTTAATATATGTCATAAATTTTTAGGAAGAATCCAATATAAAGTGTTGGTCATCAAATATTGCATAAAAACATGATTTTCATGTGACTTTAGTCCCTGTAACTTCAAATTAGTCATTGAAATGACATTCTTGATATTTGATGAATACCCCTATTAAACTTTTACACCATTAAGTAAAATAAAAAAATGAAAACATTTCAGTTTGGATAGAGTGTAAGCTGCTGGAGGAATAAAATTTTTCCCTTCACCCTTCATTGATACCATATCTCTCCTTATCCCCATGTCAATCATGTCCAACCTATCATTGATTCAATATTCTATTTTACTAGGAAAATTTAGTAACATTCCAATAATTCAATCAAATAAATATTTCTCTAAAAGCATGACATCAAAAAAATTTCTAACATACAAACAATTCCAATATGATAATTCAAAGTAAATTGATCTCTTTTTCCAACATGATTTTTCAAGGTTTTTCAAAAATGGTTTTTTAAAAATAGTGTCAATATATTTTTCTTTATCAAACAATTGATCACACATTAGTGGATATGGTGTTATACCTTGTCTAGTATTACCATAAAATTCTATCATCCAAGTTCGATATTTATATCATCAAGGTAAACATTTATGATTTCCTAAAAACACAGTCTTTGAGGATTTTTTCAACCAAACTAAACGTGTGCATTCGTTACTAATGGGACACCCAAACATTACTTTAATATAATAGCCTAAAAAAATTCCATAAGAAGGAAATCCATTTATCATCCTGTACAACATAGCCCTCAATGTGAATAATTCACTGTTATGAGCATCATATATAATAAAACCTTTATCTCACATAAATTTCTGATATTTGATCAATGGAACCAAATATACATAAATATCTGCATCAGGATCTTTTGGTCTAGATATAAGTAGAGAAACATAACATATTTTTTTCTTCATGCATAACCATGGTGGAAAATTATAATTTACCAACATGATAGGCCATGTATTGTGAGTACTAATCTACATATAAAAATGATTTATCCCAACTATAGATAACTCAAGACAAAAATTTATCATCTTATTTATAAATTTGGGATACTCACAATCAATTTTCTTCCACCGAAGATAGTATACTAGATGACGTAGTTTTCTATATTTAATTCATGTATATGCATGCTATGTCAATTTTATCATGGTTTACTGAAATCCATATAGTCTTCTAAACCGTGGAATGATAGGAAAGTACCATGAAACTTTCAAAGGACTTGATTCATATTTCTTTTATCGATTCATGCCACACTTAGGGTATTTTATGAGTGATTGATGGTCCTTGAGAAATAGTATGTAATACTTTAGAAAACATGTATTTTTTATAGATCATTCCAATTGATTATAGAATTCATTTATCATCATATGTTTGATAATGAATTTCATTTTTTTCTAGTATCATATCATTCAGGAGACGAAGTAGTTATGTAAAGCCGGTGTCGCTCCATCCACCACCATATTTCAAATTATATAACTTCGATATATATGACAATGTAGTGTATTTATTAAAAAAAATTAGAAAATAATGAATGTTATATTGAATTTCCATTGTCATTTATTTCATACGATCTCTATCATCATTTACACTGGTATTCATATCAAATGATCCATAAACCGTAGTATCATCCCAATCGGTGTGCACGTTCAGTTTACAAACTTTATGAACTCTTTAACTCCATATTCATAATATTTTTTCATACAATTAGCATGCATCCATTTTTTATTAATATAAATCCTATTAGGTTTATAAAATATTCATTTTATACAAAAAATAAATAAATACACATAAGATATTCATAATCAAAGGAGAAAATTATAGATAATTCTAATAAGGGGAACCCAACATTTTATTGTTTCAAATAAATTCAATATAATTTATAGAAAATGGTTATTTTAATTTAATAAAATAAATAATCTATTATTGGTATGTTTTATCCTTTTAATTCATCCAAAATGATCACTTGTACCCAATATTAAATATCTAATGCTCAAAGTAGTTCAAGCAACATAGGTGAAAATACAAAAGAGATGGGGGGTGAGTCTCAAGAAAAAAAATGAAATAATCACTGTTTTGGAGATGAATATGATGAAGATGAAAGTTTTCTACTTAAATCTAAATGTTCCCAAGTTGGGAGTTAGCGAATCACCAAAAAAAATTCTTATCTTGTTGCCTAAATATGAAAAAGCATCAATAGCATTCTAATCCCTACAAGGGGATCCTTGATTGGTGTAACTGTGAAAAGGATTCGCTAGATAGTCTAAGACAAAATCTTGTTGAAAAAACCATTATTGTTTCAAAATTAAAATAAATCCTTCAATTAATCCATGAAAAGGAAAGGAATTTGGTCAGAGGACTGAATTTCAGAAGCACTTAGCTTCCCTTGACAAAAAGAAGTAATTATAGGACTGTTTTTTGTAACCTTTTTAGGTGAGAGTCTAAAAAGTGGGGGGAGTTGATGTTTATTCATTTCTTTAATTGGTATATGGTGGTATAGGTGGTGTTTCATTAATAGTTTGAGTGGAGCTTTAAAGGAGTGAGAAAGTTCAGGTGACTATCACTTTTCAGTAGACAAATGTCACATATGATTAATTCAAAGATAAAAAAAATAGCAAGCAATTGAAATCATACAAGACATTTGACCACTAATGAGTATCAATCAGCTATTGACCCTTATTTATTTTAATTATAACATCTTACCAATTATAGGTATCCACTATAAGCATAAAAGTTTCCTCTCTCATTTATTCCCATTTACCATGTTTTGATACACTTTACATCATAAATCAAGGGCTTTCAAATCATCATTTCATGTATTATTATAAAATATCATATTAAAAATGTTAATAAAATGGATCTCTTACTCAAAATGATCACTTATAGACATATATTAATATAATAATCACTAATAAAAATGTTGAAAAAAACTCAATTATTATTGGAAGGAATACTTCCCTTAGAAATTCTTGTTCTTGTTTTCCATTTAATTGTAACCTAGATTTATACATTTGTGTAAAAATATTATTCCTCAGAACATAAAAGGTTATGTAATCACTAAATTTTGATATAAGGTGAACCAATAATGGATCGAGGTAATATAGATTAGCTAGAGAATTAGTGAGGTAGATCGGGAAAAAATAAGATCGCTTATGCACGCATCGTTAAAACCAATGGTATAAATTAAAAACAAACAAAGATGTTCGAGGGGAGAAACATATCACAAGTGATCACATACCTTGATTTTAATCTATCATTATAATTTCAATAATACAAAATTAGATAAACTTTAAACTAATCCAAATATAAGGAAACTCATTTATTTCCAAGAAAATCTTTGAAATTATGGAAACAAAGAAATTTTCAGCTTCAAAATCCTTAAAAAAAATTTATTCTAAATAAAAATTCCAAAAAAATAAATAAAGTCATAAATCTAATTTATAAAAACTTCAAAAATCATTCAAATATCTCATTTAAAAAAAAATATGTATATATGATAATAATAATCATTTTAATACATGAAAATGAGACTTTCTCCAATAATAATTACTTTACCTCACTTTAAAAACCAATTTATAATTTAAATCAAGAAATAACCAACTTCAACTCTTTCTTTAAAAAATTCCATTGCATAGTAAGAATCATTTAATAAATAATTTAAGTATCCTTTATACTAAAAATTAATAGTTTTTGAAATCACTATACATGGAAATCATAAAATCTAAATACATAAATGAAACTATAAATACAAATGGAAAAATAAATTTTTGATAATGCTTTGTTTGATTCTTTTAAAATGATATAATTCATAACTATATTTTTAAAATACAAAATGATCCTTTTAAACATTTATTTGGAATAAAAATTTAAAATCCCCTTTTATTTAAAACTTTTTTAAAATTGAATTTGATTTCCAAAATAAATTTTAAAACTATATGAAGTTTTATTCCACTAAAACATGGACGAAGCATCTTAAGAAATCACACAAATTGTCAAATCCATAAATTATAGATAAATAGAGAGGGAATAACCTCAAAGAAAACCAATAGGATTTTTATGTAACCAAAATCCAAAAACTAAATCACACGCCATCCTTAAAACAAAACATTATACTAAATCACAAAGCGGACTAAATCAATTTCAAAAATTCAAAATCACTAAAGGAAAATCTTTATTCATTTAATAATATATATAAAAACATACCACCATATTTAAATTTCATTTAATTATAGAACAAGAAAACATCCATTTTTAAACAAAACAAGAAATTTGTAAGTTTCTATGTAACACTAACTAATACTCATAATATACACAAACTTTTAAAAAGAATGTTGTGATAAAAAAAGCATCCAAGGTATGTTATGAAAAAGGGGAAAACATGGAATTGCCTACAAGAAACATGTACATATGAAGAAAGACCCTAAAAAATGATGATACAATACTCTAAAATAGAACCTGAACACCCTAGGTATTGAGACATTAAAAATTAGAACCTGAACCCAACTAGGGATCAAAAAATAGCAAAAAGTAGTGAGGGAGGAGAAAAAAGAACATGGATACAGGATAAAATTAATGAGAAGGAGTAGATACCATAAAATCAAAACCATGAGACCACTGAACTAAGATAACGACGCTCTATCACACACTGTTGAACAAGAACAAGCAAGCAATGAGATAGGAGGAGAAAAAAATAACATACCTTAGATTTGAGGCTTGATTCATCTGAGAGAAGGTCGAGGGAGAGTGGCAGCAACACTGGACTTCTGCAAGAGATTAAGCAGTGTGATGAAAATAGGTTTAGGTAGGGTTCTTTTTTAAATGACTAGGGAGGGTTTTATTAGCACTACCAAAAAAATATTGATAATAGGGGTTTTGTCAGTGCTAAAATAATAAGCACTGATAAAAGTATCTCTTTATCAATGCTTTTTTAGCGCTGATAAAAGCCATCTTTATCAGTGCTAAAGTTTTAGTGATGAAAAATATGTGATAAATATTTCTAATAATAATTATAAATAAATATATTTATAAATGTATTTATATCATTATACACATTAAATAAATATATACAAATATAATTATAAATATATTAAATATATCCATTATTTACATATATTTATTATAATTTTATAATTATTAAATATATAATTATTTAATTATAATTATATATATTTTTTAAATATATTTATTTAATTATAATTATCAATATATAATTTTATAAATATAGTAAATATATATTTACAAATATATTTATAAATATATATACTTATAAATATATTTAAAATTATTTATTTATAATTATAAATATATCTATATCATTATATATATTTAATAAATAAATATAAATATAAATAAAAATATAGTAAATATATTCATTAGTTGAATATATTTATTATAATTTTATAATTATAAATATATTTATATCAATATATATAATTATATAATTATATATAGATTTATTAAACAAATATAAATATAGATATAGAACATATATTCATTATTTAAATATATTTATTATAAATTTATAATTATTTAAATTTTAAATATTTATTTATAATTATATATACACTTTTTTAAAAAATAATATTTATTTATTTATAATTATAAATATATAATTTTATAAATATAGTAAATATATATTTATAAATATATTTATTTATAAATGTATTTATTTATAAATATATTTTTAACATTATTAATGGATATATAATCTTAAATGTATGCATGTAAAAAATGAGTAAAATTGAATAATTAAAAATGTGTACACTTTAAAAATATTGAAAAAATGGATAAGTTTTATTAAATAAATAAATTATAAAAAAATTATGGATATATATTGAAATTAATATGAATACATATTGAAAATATTAAAACATAGTAAATAAATATATATAAATAAATATTATAAAATGATTAAATTCCAAAAAAATAAAAAATAAAAAATATTAAAAATGAATAAATAATACTAACTATAATAATATTAAAAATTAATAAATAAAATTTACCAATTAAAAACATAATATATTAAATACATCATGTCACTAAATGAAATTATAAAATGAATTTTAAAATTTGAATAAATTACATAAATATCAGGTGTATGCGTTTCTATATAAGATTTCATTAATTATGTAAATATTTGTGTGTGAGCACTATATGTAAAAATACATTAATTATGTATATGTATGTGTGAAATTAATATAACACACATTTGATATATTCTAAATTGAAAAATCAAACAAAATTTAATTAAATGTCCATTACTTGATACATTTAGTCAATATTTTCATTAATATTAATTTTTTAATTATAGACCATTCTTCATTAAATATATGACTTATTTAATGTAAACATAAATATTTTATATTATATAAATATTATTTTAAGAAATATTATATGTATTGATGTATATATAGAAATATTTATGAGTATATTTCTATATTAAAAATATTAAATGTATTAATGAATAATTATGTATACAAATCATTAAAAATAAATAAGACATTAATATGATTTAAATTATTACATTCTATTCATTTTCTATATTTATATTTAATATATATTATTTATTAATATTTATAATTTATGTAAATATATAAATATATTATATTTATTCATTTTTATTAATATTTTTTCATTAATAAATTTTAATAATTTTTTAATTTATTTATTTTAATTTTTTGCATAATTATTTCAAATTAATCATTTATATATCTATATTTAATATATAATATTTTTTTAATATTTATAATTTATATATTTATATATTAAATTTATTCATTTTTACTAATAATTATTTAAATAATATAAAATTTAATTATTTTTAATTTAATCATTTTTAAATTTTATTTTTATAATTATATCAATTTATTCATTTTATATATCTATATTTATTATATACTATTTATTAATATTTATAATATATATATATATATAATTAAATTTATTAATAATTATTTAATTAATAATTTTTTTCATATTTTTTTAATTTATTCATTTTTAATTTTTATTTCATTATTTGTTTCATTTTTTTAATATTTTTAATACTTGTATTATTTTTAAATTTTTATTGGTACATATTAAAAAAGTTAGGTCGGGCCTTGTATCAGCTTAGGAGGTGGGGCAGGTGGGCCGACCCGAACGTATGCGGGTGAGCAAAATCGCGGGAAGCAAAGAGTGGGCCAAAACCCATGCGGTCTTATGGACCCATATGAGTGTGTGTGAATAGTCTGTGGGAGCCCATCCTTGCAACAAACTTCTGAGCTTGGCATGCGGCAGAATCATATATAAAAAAGTGGCCACACTTGAGCTATTTTGATGTGGGACAAACAAGAGGGATCATGACCTTTATCAGTGCTAAAAAAACATTGATAAAGGGTACTCTTTATCAATGATAAAAATAAAGCAATGATAAAGGTACCCTTTATTAGTGCTAAAAAAGCACTGATAAAGGTAAACGTTTAGTTGTGCTAAAAACAAGCACTGATAAAGAGCTGATAATGACAACCGTTATCAACACTTTTCTCTAGCACTGATAAAGTCAAGCGCTGTATATTGCACATTTTGTAGTAGTGGTAATTATACATACCAATGTTTGAATTGAATATTTATAATCATTGTACATTGTTTTTTTTGTTGTATTTTGAAGTAAATTTAAATGAAAATAAATTATATTTTTTTTCTACAATGTGCTGTAAATTATAATCACACACTACTACAACAAAAAAATTATCAGTTTTAGAAATATTGCTAATAAAAGCACCCTTTATTATCACTAAAATACATGCTGATAAATTGGGCCCTTTATCAGTTTCTATTTTATCCCTCATGAAGGAGGATTTTATCCACACTATTTCTAGCATAGATAAAATCCACCAAATTTTGAAGGAACTTATAACATCTGTGATTTTTAGTGCTTATAAAATTCATTTCTAGCACTGATAAAATCCTGATCTATATTATTGTTGATTCATTGCTTGTCCTATTTTTAGTTGTTTTAAAGTCATTCATTAATCTACACAATACCATCTATGAATTAACTTCCTTCACTTTTGTTGTGGAACTCAATGAACCTTTGAGAACTCCTTAGCATATCGAAACCCACCTCCTCCATTCAGCAAAGTAAATAATATACCATGGGAGAGGCATTTTAGAACTCTACACCTAACTCTAACACATCTTTATCAACCCTCTTCTTTCCCAACTCTATCGTTTACAGGGTGAGTAAAGAGAAGGGAGGGAGAAGAGGTGTGGCCGAGCAAGAAACATGGCCAAAAGTGTGAAGTTAGGATCAATAAATGACGAAATAAATCATTTCACCCTCACTGTTATATCAAAAATGAAAATAAACACATTAAAGAAATGAAGTGTATGGAATTAGGAACACCATTGCCTCCCTCAGGGATCAACCCCTTGGGATATTTATTCTATGAACGTGGAGTTTGAAAAGACATGATGGGGGATAACATAAGATCCAAATAAAATGAATATAACACTAAAATAAATTTAAAAAATGATATTATACTATTGAAACTAAGCTATAAGAATACAAAATAAAAACCTATCTACTCTTATATGGTGAGAACCCTTTTCACTAGATAATTAGTTCCCCATTCACAAGGTAGTCCCAAGGTCCTTGAATTTTATCCTTATCTAGATGTGTTCTATATGTATGGTGTACGTTTTGGGATTCTTTCACGTGGTTTTATTATAGAATATTAATCCTCAACCATGGATCATTCCCAAATATTCTCTAATCTTCACACAACCTTAAAATATGATTTTATATAAGATACATGGCACATGGAGTTTGTATATGCGAATTACCCGATATGGAGAAACAACTTGAAGGAATATATTATTTATGGTTGGGCATCATACATTTCATCTATGTGTGCTATAAATTTTGATTCTCATATTAAAATTTCCTTTTCTATTCTGACATGTTTTAACATGCTACACGTATCCCTCATGCATGAAAAAATATCTTCAATTTATTTTTATGCTAAAGAATCATAGCTATTGGTCTGGGATTCTATTATTTGTGGGCTTTATTCTCGGGCCCTTGTTTGAACCTCTTGAGTTGGACCATGTGTACTGGATCATGCTTCGTTGATTCTTGACCAACCCATTAATCCCATGCAGGACTTCTCTCATCCATTGATTATTTTCAATGCCCTTCTCATTTATGCTATCCACCAGTATCATACTTATCTCTTGGGTTGTTTCATTGACCCACATAACATATGTTGGTTGGATGTGCCATTTAATTGTCTACTCATTTGATGAACCTATTATGATAATTGATAATCCATTTGATATGATCACTTTGGAAACTCAGTCAGTTTTCCTCTTTCAACTCTTGATGTAATTTTGGTCTAGATAAACCCTAGTGATTTTGGTTTTAAATCACTGAGAGAGATCTATGATTGATTCTTGGTGTTCTTTGGAGTTGTTCCTTGTATACTGATCCCAGTGGATATTTTACACCTTCCCTTTAGGTTGAAGATGTGTGTCCATTCCTGATCTGTGATATTTTAGTGGAGTTCAAGGTGAAAATAACTTCGGTGTGAGATTCTAGATTCAAGAGAAACTTCAATGAATTTACACAATAACAAAACCCGTGAAAAATTGTTGGATGTTTGGAACTGTAAGTTTTATTGTTATCTCTTTGTTTTTGATACAAAATTTAGTTTAAAAATTCTTCAGTTCTTGCATGATCTTTTCTGTATTGTATTATGTACTAATTTTTTTATCATTAATAAAGTATGTGAGTGGGTGGTGTTCTTTCCATGCATGTAGGCCCCAAATGGGTTTGAAGAACATAAATACCCATGTTCTTCCCACTTTCTTGTTCTATTTATTTTAGTTTATATTCTTTATTTATCATTTATGCCTCATCTCATCTTGATATACCAAGATTCTACACATATTTCATAATTCAAATATTTTTCCAGTCACTCACTATTGAAAAACTAGATTTAACGTCGTTTTTTTAAATTTTTTGACATCGGTTTTTAACTAACCTCTTTAAAGGCAATGTAAAAAATAACTTTTCAGCATCAGTTTTCATAACGACCTACACCAAAAAAGCACTTGGCCCTCGATTTTCATCATCAGTTTTCATCAAAAACCAACATCGAAACCCACATGGGGTTGGGTTTCAGCATTGGTTTTCATAAAAAATGATGCCCAAAATAGGTTTCCGCATTGGTTTTTCTGAAAACCAACATTGAAACCCAAAATTGTATTTTTTTTAATGTTTCAGTGTCAGTTTTTATGAAAACTGATGCTGAAAGTTAATTTTTTTTATAAAATTCAAAATATTACACTTCCCAAATAATCATAATCCCTATAATAAAACCACAATATACAACAATCAAACAATAGTACTCATTAACTAAGAAACTATAAAAACTGACATCCTTTTATCTAGTTAACCAAAAAATTATCTACGCATTTTATTATAAAGTAGATTTCAAATATACATACCTGAAATTTACAGCATGCTCATTGTTCATTATTTTTGAAGCATTAATTTGATATCATTATGTTAAAACACCTATTATTACAAAATAATTAGTTTTTTGAACACATTTTATTAATAAAATATAATATATTATTCATAAACATTAGAATATACATACCTCAAATCGTAATCAGACTCAACAAATAGTTTGCAAACAAAGATTGAAGATGGGTAAGTTCAGCTTGGGTATAAGACTCTATATCATTGAATGTATATAATAACATTGAATGATATTAGATTAAAAATATAATACTATGATAGAGAATATAAAAAAATTAATATAACTAACCTTATGAAATTCAGTAGTTACCCCAGTTGTGATTATGTCGTGCATGGATCGTAGAACATAATACCCACATTCAACATGTCCTTATTTATGATGACATTGCAGTTATAAAATATTAACTCTATAATAAAAAACAATATATATATATATATATATCAAAAAAATCATAATAATATCTAATATAAAAAATAATTACAGCTAGTTTCACATAATTCATTACATTTGGTTTCTTTATCGACATGTGTTATTTGTTAAATTTTTTCCCTAAACTGCATTTTCATATATATGAACTAATAATACATGTATAAATAATGATAATTAAACATAATGAGATTATTAAAAACAAAAAAACTTACTTATCTAATAAGGTGGAAAAACTTTTACAAACTCTCTCTGATAAAGAGAAAAACCAATATAAGGTGCATTCACTTGGAAAAAATACGCCTAACATCTAATGCCCTCTACAATACAAAAAATTTCACAATTAATGACATTATAATGATCATTAGTTCATAATTATTTTTCTGTTTTTACTTATCAAGAAATGGAAAAAACCAACATCCAATCTCTATATGTGATAATCTCTCACGTATATATGAAATCATACTAGGAATTTTCACATGTTGCACGTCCATGGATATAAATTCTGGATCTATAAAACCGTAAATGTTTGTACTGTCATTTTATAAAAGAAGCATGTGTATATACATAGTTTAAAAAGAAAATATATTTAGTCAATTAAAACTATATTTTTATTAAAAAAATAAAAATTCAAACATCAATTTACTTATATAGAAAACAACTACAACACATTCAAGTCAAGATCTTCAAATTCAACTATATTAGTAATATAATATTTGAGTAATATCAATGGATAATATCTTCCACATATATTGGAAGTCATTTGAAACTCATAGATATTATTCAAGGAAGAGGAAGCCTGAGATAATCTTTATATCCCCTAAGAAATATCAGAAGTATCTACAGTCAATTATTCCAGAATGTCTTGTTTCAATTGTGAAATTTATTTTACTTTCAGATAGTCCTATATAAATTTAATGTAAGAAAAAATTATAAGTAATTTTCAATCATATGTAATTAATATTAAAAATATATATACCTCATATGAAATATAACTAAGAAGACTAGTTTTCTAAGCTAAACAAATGCACCAGAAAATCCCCAACTCTGGTAATATCTATAGTAGGAAATTGTAGTAGATAATTAGGATCAATAATATCAAGTAATGATACTTTAACCTGGCCCATATGCATAGGATGATGATATAAAAAATCCCCCAAAAAATATATGAGTCTTAACAAAACAATATGTATATGAGGATCTATAGCAAACAACTCACCGTATACAGTTTGGTCCAATTGAGGAGGTAGAGAATCAAAGTAGGTAGGCTAGGCAGGGTAGTCTGATTGGGATGGAGGTAGGGGATCAAAATAAGCTGGCAGTGCAGGGTACTTCGACTGGGATGGAGGTGGAGGATCAAAGTAAGTAGGCTGGGTAGGTTGGGCAGGGTAGTCCAGTTGGGATGGAGGTGGGGGATCAAAGTAAGTAGGTTGGGAAGGCTAGGAAGGCTGTGCAGATTTTGACTGTCTTTTAAAGTGTTCTAATAAATCCTACTGCATGGCTTCTTGAATTTGATCACCTGTAGAATGTTTCATCTCTTTCATCTCGGATTTTAAATATTCTATTTAGGGATATCTTGATTTCTTACTCTAATAAAAAATATTCTAAATACTAACACCCACCTGATATCCTCTAACATAGTCAAGGTGTTCTGCCTTTCCTAAAGAAGTGTCTAAGATGTCCATCCTACCCTTAGTGATAAAATAGCCATGTGTCTCTTTCTCATGAAGTTCATCCTGAAATGAAAAATTAAAATGTTATATTAGTGTTTATAATTTATAAAAAATAAAAATTCATGACAAATAAATAATATTTACTTAAATTTTATCAGCTACTTATTGAGATTACTCTGCAATATACTTTTCATTTTTTCCTTCTTCTCGCTCGTTTCCATTTTTCATGGCGAGTGGGAGGAGATGGAGTACTAAACTGGACCTATTCTGAACCACTACTAGATCGATCTCTTAATGCTTCAAATTTTTCTTCAATCATTTTCTGCTCCAAATATGGATACCCTCCACGTGATAAAGTATGAGGGTATACATTTTTAAACTGGATCTTTTGATGAGATCTCCTGGAGGCCTGTTACATTAAAAATATACTAATAAGTAATTAGATAAATATATAATAAATTTTACAATATAAAATAATTATCATACCTGAAATTTTTCTTCATGATGGGTGTCAACAAATTTCTTCCATGTATCTTCATCTATATAAATATACTTAAGGCATGGGTTTTCCAAAATTTTCTTTCCAAAAACATAATTTTTTTCCAGTTTTATTTTGAAATCTCTCCATCAAACCCTAGCTAAAGAGATATGATTTTTTTTAATTTATTTTGTTTCATCAAAATTGAATGTCATCTGTAATTGAATAAATGAAATTTTTCATTTAAAATATTTAATATTCAATAAATGATATAAAATAAATCAATTGAGATATTTTAACTTCACAACCTCCCAAAGTTGCGGTTTCCCAATCCTGTCCAAGGACTTCCAATTAGGATATAAAATACTAATCCTAAAACAGCTCTGCATTGATATATAACAGATAAACTAAACTACATTTGTTCAAATTGCATTATTACTATCATCAAAACAAATATGTAATCTTTCATCTCCACGAGAAAGTGATAGTTTTGGTAAAAGTGTAATTCCATGTTTAGAAACTTGAGAACTTGATTTCTCTGTAGGTACATGAGAAGTATCCTCTGCTGAGGACGCATCAGTAGTCCTGCAAAACATATTTATAAATTAAAATTTTTCTTTAATTAAATATGAATATTACTGAATATTTAACAATATGAAAAAATAGATATACCATGGTAATTTCACCCCTCTCTCTGTATCTGACATTTGCACAAAAAAGTGTAATGAAGTTTTGTGTACTTTCATATTATTAGAAAACTGAATATTTAGAAACAAGAATGATAAAAATAAGTAAAAAAATAGGAATGCATTTGAATGTTTCAAAAAAGGAAAAAACTATAAATAATTAATAGAAAAATTAGGATAGTATTTCAGTGTTTTCTCATATGTCTTCATCATGATTTTTTCGTACTACAAGAACTATTTCTACCTTGTAGTCATTGTAATCATCCGAAAATCGCATAATAGATGAAAAAGACTCATGTAAATCAATAACATCATCAGTATCATTCTCATCACCCAAATGGTATCCTTTTCCTTGTAAAATTATGGACCACTGATCATTCGATGGATCAATGAAATAAAATATCTTCATTGCATGTGGCACCATCATAAATGGTTCCTCATTGTAGTTAAATATTTTCAAATGAACCAATGTAAATCCACAATCATAATGTCTCACACCACTATTTCTCTCAACCCAATTAAACATAAACACAATGAATCAAAATTTTGTATAATCAATTTCCCATATATCCTCAATAACACCAAAATATGCCGATGAAGTATAAATTGGGTTTTTATCTTTTGCAATTGAAAAATGAATTGCTTCTACGATAACCATCACACCACTATTTTGAACAGTACTCTTGTTATCTAGATTTTTTGTGTAAAATGTGTACCCATTAATATCAAAACCATTACATGTTATCACATTAATAGATGGTCCCCCTGCCAACCATTTCAACTTTTATGATGCAGATATCACTGCTCTCATTTTCTATTTAAACCATGAAACAAATGTCTTTTTATGCTCAACCATCAACCACTTTTCATT
This sequence comes from Viscum album, assembly GCA_963277665.1. Classification (NCBI taxonomy): domain Eukaryota; kingdom Viridiplantae; phylum Streptophyta; class Magnoliopsida; order Santalales; family Viscaceae; genus Viscum; species Viscum album. Next base: position 991,109,288 of record OY728166.1, read on the forward strand.
TATTTTTGGTTATTTTCTATTTAATTTAGTAATATGTGATTATATATATATGATTGAACATCATCTATGTTTTTCAAAATATATAAATGCACATACATCACCTTCATCACATGGAATGAAGTTTTCCTTTAAGCCTTGAATCCCTCTACCTTCACTATCAACTATCAAATATCAATATATAGGGAGACCAATATGCTCCACTTCATACAAATATTGAATATAAAACTCAATCACATCTTCCGATACATATTTTTGAACAATAAAGGCCTTTGATCGATAATTATTTTTAACACATCCCTTAAAAAATTTCATATACCTTTCAAAAGGATACATCCAACATAAATAAATCGGCAATCATATTTTTATCTCACACACCAGATGAATCACCATATAAACCATTATATTAAAAAATATTGGTGGAAAATACATTTTTAGTTGACAAAGTATAAGAGAAGCTTCCTTCTCTTACTCATCAAACAAATTTGGATCAATAACTTTGATACAAATGGATTTGAAAAAATTATATAACCTGGTGATTGTCTTTCTGAAAGCTGACGACAATATACCATGCAGTGCCACTGGTAGCAGTTGTTGCATCAATACATGATACTCATGATATTTCATACCTATTAATTTTAAAACATTCACTGACATGAAATTATTCACATTTTAATAATATTCACTGAGTACTTTTATACCATATAGACACTGACAGCAATTCAACTTCTCACTCTTGCTTAATGTGTGACAAGTTGGAGGTAAATATGTTATGTTTCCATTCATAGTGGGAGATAAATCCAAACGTATTCCCATTGCTATCAAGTATAATCTATAATTATATCCATATTTTGTTTTTACTTTTACGTCTAATAAAGTTCCAATAAAACTATCACATATATTTTTCTCAACATGAATAACATCAATGTTATGTTTTATCTCTAAAAATCTCAAATAAGGTAGTTCAAAAAATAGACTATTTCTTCCAGATATTTTTTTGAATACCAAAACTAATTTTATTTCCAAATGTTGAATAAATATTTTTCACCCTATTGTAATATTCTTCAACTAACAATGGTTGTAGGGAAATATATTATTCTTGTACACCGTTAAATGTCGTTTTCAATCTACGATAAGGATGATCAATTTGAAAAAATCATTGATTTCCCATGTACAATATCTTTCTTCCATTTTGAAATTGATAATATAAAGTCTCTTTTTCACAAATTGGACAAGATTTATGTCCCTTAACATTGTATATAGATAAGTTTTTATATGCAAGAAAGTCATTTATATTGAACATTATTGTAGCATGCAAAAAAATACTCTTTCTTGAATGCATAAAAAACACTTACACCTGCCTCCCATAGAAGTTTAAAATCACCAAAAAATGGTGAAAGATACACATCAACATCGTTTCCTAGCTTTTTTGGTCTAGAAATCATTAATTTTATCATAACATATTTTTTATTCATACATATCTCAAGGGATAATTTGTAAACTACCAACAAAAAAGTCCTAGAACAGTGTTGGCTACTTAACCTCTGATATGGATTCATTCCACATGTACACACTCTCATTCTGAAATTTCTAACTTCACTTCCAAAATCAAGAAATTGATTATCAAATCTTATCCATTATTATAATTCAACAGGGTGACATAATTTACCATCAGAGATACATTCATCTGAATGCCATCTTAACCTTTTGCATCAATTGAATTTGAAAATAGACACTTCAAACGAGAAATTATTGGAAGGAACCAAATTGATTTAGCAGGATATTTGATTTCAATACCTAAAAATGAATTAAACTGAATTTATTGTAATTATATGAAGGGGTTATTAGAAGAAATTGTTTTATTTAGCATGAGTTTATATGTCAGTACCTGAGAATGAATCTGAATTGACCTTTTCATCTATCTTATAGTGTGATGTTCCATATGTAGGTCAGTTTGATAAAAAATAAAATTCTTTCCTATACAATACATAATTATTGGGGCAAGAATGTAACTTTTTATACCCCAATCCCATTGGGCATAATATTTTCTTTGCCTCATAATTGGAATCTGGAAGCCCATTGCCTTCTGGAATTAGGTCTTTTAAAAGAAAAAGTAAGTTAGAGAAACGTTTAGCATTCAAACCATTACTTGATTTCAAGTTAACTAATATCAAAATAGCTGATAACATTGTATATTTACTACAACCTAGGAATAACGGTTTCTCAGAATCTCCATACAATCATTCAACACTTAATGTTTTTTCAATGGTTTCAAAACGTAAATCATGAATTAAATCTTCAATATGATCCTCTGTCACATTATGAATATTTTCATCAACATTATTTGTTGAATTTACAGTTCTTTCACCATACAATATCTAACGTGTATAATTAAGGATAAAACCATAGCAAATTAGATTATCCTTGATTTCTATGGAGTTTAACTTTCTCATATTCAAACAATTCACACATGGACAGAAAATAAAATCTATGTTTTGAAGATTTAATTTAGAAAATTTCAATAATTCATCAACTTATTTTTCATATTCATCAGTGGTTATTCATAAATTTATCCAATTAAGATCTATTAAATACCTAATATAACAATATAATATGTGAATATATTAAAACATATAAACATTTATATATATATATATATTGATAAACTATAAACAGAAACACATTTAATAAAAATTATTTATAATAAGATAGAAAACATCATATATGAAACACATTTAAAAATAGTAAACCTTTTATTTTCATATTATATACATGTGTTTTATTGAAATTATAATTTATTATTTTCAATCATCTAATATTTATTAGTTTATTTTACATAGTTGTTACATTAGTTTTGTGTTGCGTGGGTCAAGAGTATTGAATATTGCAATAATTTATTAGTTCGTTTTACATAGTTGTTACTAAAAGTGGGGTATATTACAAGTGAAAATCACTGGTCATAATAGATACAGAATTTTCCCATCTCAGTACTACACCTCCAATAGATTGAAAAACATCATTAATACTCTCACATAGCTGCTGATGAAGATTATGTAATACTATAACAATAAGATATATATCAACATATGATGTTACATACCCATTCATACCATTTCGGTGTTCAACTAGTGGTCATTGTAGTAGAATTCTATTACAATAAAAATGTATACATATAAATCACATATACATCCAAACTGAATATACCACATAACATATTTAAAAAATTAGATCATGTCACTATTATAAGAATTTAGGACTTGTATCATTAATTTTTGTAGAATTAAATTAATTTATGATGTCTTGTATTATTTTTGTATATTATATAACATATTGATTAATTATGTTGGGCATTAACCATGAGTTTATAAAATGCATGAACTCTTTTAACCTTATTAATTAAATAAAGTTCTATATAAAGTGATCCAATACTCATAAAAACAAACATACTAGTGTTATAATCTATAAATTAATCTCTATTTATCTCTTATTGTATTATTTAAAAGTGGTTATAACACTCTTCATAAATATAGACAATTCTTATAATTATGAATTGTGATTCTATAAGTGGTGGATTACTAGTGAACACAATAATCCTTTGACTATTTTTAAAGTAACCACATCAAACTCACTATGAAATTATGTATCAACAATAAGGAATGATTTACATTTCTATTTATAATATATTTTACGATATATTATTTTGAATTATCTTAGGAAAAAAAAATTATTTAGACATATTTTATATCTAAAAAACCCATCAATATAATGAAATCCACTTCAATGAATATTTTTAGGATTATTAGATTTTAAAAAATGTATATACATAACAAAGATAAAACTTGGGGTGATAAAAGATATTCCACTATAAAATATTATATTTTTCATGACTATATAGAGATATCCTGAGATAAAATATATCACGAATGAAGGATAACCAATTTATAAATTTATTGAAAGGAGTGTTTAATCATATTGCAAGTTATAACATGCCTAAACATGGGTGTCATAAAACAAATTATCATGTCACAAAAGTGATATGAATATATCACATAGAATTATATAGTGAATTTAATTAGTTTTAGTATTTCATATGGAATTATATATTTTATAAGGTTCCACAAAAATATTGATACTTTTTTTAGGGGGTGAATCAAGAAATTCACTTCCTTTTACAATTTACCATCAATTTTTTTTAACACATGTTAAAGTGATTGAAAATATTGGCATGCACAAACCAAACAAACATCAATGAAAAAATACATTAGGAACAATAGATTTTTATGAGGTTTATTACTTAAAATGAGCATCTAAAAGCTTGGAATAATCTAGTAAAACTCATGATCATACATTCTAGATAATTAGAAAAAACATGCAAAATTCAGAGTTCAAATTATCCTCAATCCTAAATCTAAACTTCATCCCTTGAATGTGTTGCAAGAATAAACACTACATGCAAGATTTAAAAGAAATTGATTGTAAAAATAAACATTAAATATGAAAAACAAACTGAAATAAAACCATGGTTTAGGTTGTAAATTGTATTTCGAGAAGAAAATAATGCAGTGATGATGAAGAAATCAAAGAAGATGTAGAATGGAGACATAAGATCATGCAAATCAAAGAAAATAAACTATAATGGATTTCGAGATCATTGGGTGGCCTTCAAATTCATCATGATTTGGGAGGGATTCTTCATGAGTGGGAGGGTTTTTTAGATCCAAAAAAATGAGGGTTTCTTATTAATAGATGATTTTTAATGATTTTTTGCATCAGTTATTACAAAATCGATGCCGAAAAGACCTAGAAAATATTTTTGGTGTCGATTTTTAACAAAACTGATGCCAAAAATATTTTTTTTATTTTTTATGTTGGTTTTTTAGAAAAGTGACATGAAATGTATATATATATATATATATATTATTTTTGGATTTGGTTTTATAAAAAACCGACACCAAAAATAAATTCTTCTCGGGTTTTTGGCGTCAGTTTTACTAAAAACTGATGCCAAAAACAACGTATACTTTTTTTACGTCTGTTTTAATAAAAAAATGACGCTTAAACTCTCCTGCGCATTGTTTTTTCATTAGTTTAAAAAACTGACGTCATTTCTACGATGTTAAAAAACTATTTCCATTACTGACTTTAATTTATATAAAACAAACTTAATAGAAACCAATCATATATTCACGTTCCTAGGACATTCTTGGGGGCGTATGCTTAATATTTTTTTTTATAAACACCTGGTTATGATAGTGATGAAGTTCTTAATGTGTCTATATATACCTTTTTCAGTGAGTGGTTCCTTATAGTGATTCTTTTCATGATTTAACCGAGAGAGTACAAGGGAGGGGGGTTATTCTTAGAAACGATAAAAGGTGTAGGGTATAGGGTAGAGGTTCTGTTTTATTAGATCTTCATGACCATTCTATTTTCACCTTTATTGATGTAAGGTGGGTAACTGACCTACATAAGAATTTGATCTTCTTAGGTGTTTTAAATCAGAAAGGGTATGACTTTAAGTTTGAAACAAGTTCTCTAAAGATCTATAAAGGAAATAGAACAGTTATTAGAGGATATTTTATTAACAAGCTCTATATTTTGGATGGGAAAACTCACAATAGATAGTTATAAAGTAACTATGTAACTAATATTGTGGTCTTGATAAATTAAGTATATAAGGGTTGTTGAGTGGCATCACACCAATTTTTTTCCATTTTTGTAAAGACTATCTTTTGGGTAAGGCTAAAAGAGCTAGTTTTAATAGGTATTATCTTAAGGATAATTATCCTTTTTAATACATCCATTATGACTTATGAGGTCCTTCTAAGTTTGTATATCATAGTATATTCTCATATTTTGTGACCTTCATAGATGATTTTTCAAGAAAATTATGGATTTATATTCTTTGAAATAAATCTTATGCCTTTGAAACCTTTAAAACTTGGAAATATCTTTTTTAAAATCAAATTTGAATAAGAATTAAGTTTATGAGAGCAGATAAAGATTTAGAGTACTTACCATATGAATTTATACAATTCTACGAGTTTCAGGGAATTCTAAGACACTATACTATTAGGAAAACCCCCTAAAATAATGGGTTGGTTGAGCAGATAGACTACACTATATCAGAGTGGTTATATATCTTTATTGAATGATTGGGATTTCACAAATATTTTTGGGATGATTTTGTGACTACTGTAGTCTATCTTATTAATATATATCCTTCAACTGCAAATCATTTTAAGAGTCCTAAATAATTATGGTGTAACTGACCCCCTTCTTATAGTCACTTGAGAGTCTTGGGGTTCACTGCTTATTCCCATTTTAAAACTGATAAGTTTAAACCAAGAGAACTTAAATAAAATATTCATTGGTTACCCCAAATGTGTTAAAGGGTATAAACTATGGGTTGATAAATTTGGTCACAAAAATGTATTAAGATATGTTGTTTTCCATGAATTTATTTCTCCTAAAACCAAGTCTCTCACTAATGACAGTGATCACACACCTCAAACCAAGACAACTAAGATTAAAAATCTTGTCCATTTTGAGGATACTATAAAGCTTTCTCCTACCAAAATTCAATCTAAAACCCAACCTCATTCCACATCAAATATTGAGTTGGACAGTGGAACCTCTAATGCTCATAGTGACTACCAACTAACCAGAGATAGATCTAGGAGGGTTGTCAGTCCTCTAGATCAGTTTATCCAATATTATATGACCTATTTTTATTTCCATGTTGCTTAAGATATTAAATCTAAGGATCCCAGACCTTTAATCAAGAAATTAATGACAAATATTCCAAGTATTGGATCTCTACCATAGATGATGAAATGAATTCATTATACAAGAAAAACACATGATATATTGTGAATAGACCACCCAATGTGAAGGTAATTAGCTATAAATTGATATTCAAAAGAAAGGAAGATGACACTATAGAAAAGAAGATTAAGTTTAAAGACCAACTTGCAGTTAAGGGTTTCCTCCAACATTCATGAATTGACTACTCTAAAATATTTTCACCTATTTTAAAGAATTTATCTATCTGCTTATTTATTACTTTTACTACTTACCAAGAATTTCATATTGATCAGTTTGATGTGAAACTTCTTTTCTTCATAGTGACATAGATGATAATTTTTGTATGAAACCTGCTAAAGGATATATGAATGAGTTCAAATAAAATTAGGTATACCTTTTAAATAAATCTTTATATGGTTTAAAATAAGACTCTTTATAATGGTATATAATATTTAAATTATTCTTTCTTGATGATAAATTTAGAAAAAGAAAAAATGATGCATGTGTGTATTTTAAATCTATTAATAATTCCATTCTTTATTTATTAATTTATACTGATAATATGCTAATCATATGAAAATATATATAACTTATTATTTCTATTATATCATAATTGGATAGTTCCTTTGAAATAAAAGTTCTAGTTGAAACCAATAAAATTACAAGAATATAAATTATTATAAATAAGAGTAATAAATGGTTGTAATTGTACCAACATTATTACATTCTAAAAGACCTTAAGAGATACCTACTTGAGTCTCTTAGTCCTACTAGTACACCTTTTTTACAACACTTTAATCTTTCTCTCACCTAAGAACCTGTCAATGATACTGATATTTAGTATATGTCTAAATTTACTCATGCTATCATTATTAGCAATATCATGTATGGCATGATCTACAACAGACCTAATGTGTCCTTTGTAATCCGAACCCTTATAAGATTCATGCAAAATCTGGGAAAGCTGTACTAGAATTCCCTAAAATGGATCCTTAGATACATTTCCCATTCACCTACATTATCTCTATGCTTTGGTAGAAATGTCGGTACTAGTGAACTTATTACTGGGTTTATAAACTCTGATTATGTAGGGAATGTTGACACTATAAAATCCCTCACATGGTATATATTTACTGCCTATTGAGAACCTATTTACTATAAATTTAACCAGAAATTTGTGGTGGCTCTCTCAACTACTGAGACTAAATACATTACCTTGACTAAGGCTGTTAAGGAGGATATCTACCTAAATGGTTTAATTTTTAAATTATGCCTTTATAATTCTATTATAACTATATATAATGATATTTAATTGGCTTTACAATTATCTAAGAACTTACTTTTCCTTGTTGAATCTAATTACATTGATATTAGATTAAATTTTATTAGATATTCCAATGAATTGTGAACCATGTGTGTCAATAAGATACACTATGATAAAAATATAGTTGATAGTTTGAATAAGGATATGAAATTATCAAAATTCAGTCATTTTTTAAATATACAAAATTTGGTGTTGATAATTCCGCCACCTTGTCCTTCTGATAAATAATCGGAAGTAGTTTCTCGAGAGTCATATGGTGGAAACAGATTCAGGATGGAACTCTCTGACTTAATGTTCAAGAACATGGTAGAAACAATGTTCACCCAAATCACCACCACTAAGTCAAAATCACTCCATCCTAGTTCAATAAAAAACATCCATATAATGAAAGTAAATATAATTGGGTAAAGAAAAATTTGGTTTCACATGGTTCAGACTGAAAGTCCCAAATCCATGGGAGAAAAATCACCACATTTTATTTATTTAGAATGAAAAATTTACAAATCAGTGACTTAAAGAGTCACTTGGATTAATATAATACATGTAATTGCATTCAGATCCAAAAACTTCATAGGGACCCCAAGATCCATATATATAAAGTAAATGCATGTCATCTAATTACACTAACCTCTAAAAAGTGTAGGAGTCCATCCATTTCACTATCCCCACCACTGATCTTCTATAGTAATATTCAGTGTGACCACCACCTTTTTATAAAAGTGGGTTTTCTAAACCCAACTATAACAATGATTTTTTTATTACCATATCATGTATACAGTGAGTTATACATGATGTATTCCTACCATAATAGTGTTTATATTTCTACGTCCATTATTAATGGAAATGTCGATATATTATTTTTCATATCAAAAGGTTATAGAAGTTCCTAGTCTATAATGAGAACCTCGAGATACCATGAAAAAAATCCTAAACATATGTCCTATGGTCTAGATACATCATTCTAATTAGAAACATATGATGTATGACTATTAAGTGATGGGGGATCATAAATGGATTAAACAATATTAAATGATCAAGATAATTCACATCGTTTGTTTAATTTATGCATTGTTTATTATTCTTATGAATATGTAAGATTACAAAATCATATAAAATAATAAACATAAAATTATTCAATATATTATAGCTTCATGTTGTTCATTTATTCTTGTCATATCACTTATGTCATGTTTATGTTATATAAGATTCCACTTCATACTACCCCTTATTAAGCATCTGAGCTTTCCCTTATTCATTTCCCATTCCCCAAGAAACTTAGAGGAGGACTATGTGTAAATTTTAGGGATATGATAAAATATGTAAGAGTTTTATTACAATATGTTCATGTAGTATATTATATTTTCAAGAGTAATGTATGTATGTATCTGGTTTTCCAATACAACTAGATTGTTCTATCCTTATGGAATTGTTGTACTTTGTAACAGTAACGTAATATAACTATAGACTTAGTGATTATAGGGTTTTGGATGTCATAAAATTGGTCCAATTCTGGGTAATAAGGGAAATGAGTGTTGTGGGGGTCTTAGAAAGGCAGTATATGGATGATATTTTTTGGCTTCATAGGGTATAAAGGACCCACATTTCTAATCCAGATCCTCATTTTACCTCATGATATTTGAGAGGATCATAATAAGATTTTGGATCCCAATTGTTCCTTATAACTACATTCTATCTTTTGAAATATATTTATACGAATCATGCCATCCATAAATTGAAGGATTTGTCTTAGTATTTCATCTTATACTTTGGTGGATTGTGAGGGATGAATTTTACCTTGGATGAGCTTCTTATAACAATAGATTTTACATTTCCATTGGAATTGATCTATTCAAGATGTTGTATGTGTGACCTTTTCTTTCTATGTTTTTCTAGACTAAGGTTAGGGAGTTAGTGGTACTCGGTTTTGATATGGTGTAGAGTAGGTAAAATAATATTTAGATAGTTTAAGAATGAATAAAGGTGGCTTAGGGATGTAAAAAGTCTTATGTTGACCAGAGGAGGATAACATTAGAGTTCAAGGTTTTAAGTCATGTGTTCTTTAGGGTTCCCCTCATCATCGGAAGAAATTTTTGGATGGGGGAGTAGGATTTCTCCTCAAATCATCTGTCTTTTTGAGGTGGTGTCGTATGTTGGAGAGGCGGTGTATCATTTGGAGCTTCCCTTATAGATGAACCAGATCTATAATGTTTTCCAAGTGTTTCAACTCCAATGATATATTCATAATGAATCTCATTTCATTGACTGGGAAGATCTAGATATTGAGGATGATGAAATATTTATAGATTATCGGGTTATGATCCATGATTTTTGGGAGAAGGTTCCACATGGGTGAGCCATTCCTTTGGTTTAATTTCTATAGAGGCAATTCAGTGTGGGAGAGAATATATGGGAACATGAATTAAAGTTGCATGCTCAGTATCTGGATTTGCATTGATTATATTATTTTCATTATTAATGATATGTTTTATTTCATATTTAATCATATGAAGTGGTTGTATTTGGATATTTTTTTAGTTGTTTCTCTAAGTGTAATGTGATTTGGTGGTGGCATCACCCTATTTAAGAGTTATCTCCTGAGGAGTTCTTGGTTAGTTGCATCTGTTTTTTTTTTCTTTTGATTTCAATTATAATTGTCAAGGATGATAAATTTTTGAGAGGTATCTAATGTAGTTTCATGGACCTTCCTAACCTGTTACTTTGTGAGTTATAGGATTTGGATGTTTTAGGAGGTGGTTTGAGAAGAAAATATTAGAAAAATAATTTACAACATGAAGGTGTGTGCGATTCTGTGAGAGGTAGATTGGAAATCGTGGTGGTGGTGTGGTGTAAGAGATTATGGAATAAGGGTCCAAGGGTTGACTTTCTATGGCTCTAACATCTCATGTAAACTTATGGTGTGGTCCTCATGGTTACAACATGAATCTTAGAGTGTCTAGTTTCAGTGGTTATGTCGATTTGGGAGCTATTTCCCCATGAGCTATAGTTTCAATGTAGTGGGGTTTGGGGTTTGGATTATGCAGCATGAATATATCCATTCTTTAATGGTTTTCTCCCACTTTTATAGGATATGATCATAGATATCAATTTTATTTATGAGATTTTATTAAAATAAACTTCTTTCAATGTTTCCTATCACCCTTTCACCATGGATTTGAGAAAAAATTGTCCTTTGTGGAGTTATCTTCTAGTTTACTGCCTGAGTATAAATTTAAAGGCTACCCAAATTTTATTCTTTTACCTATATTTCCTTAGACTATTGGGAATGTATAAGTTATTTTTGGGATATCTTTCATCCCTTATTACCTATATTTTATCCTTGGAATTGAGAAAATGATACAAGGTGAGTCCCTTCCCATTTATTCTTGGTTTTCACTTTATTCTTCATTAGGAGAAGGTTTTGGGTGTGTGATGTGGTTGGATTGTGTAAGGATGAAGCCATCAGTTAACAATGGGTCTAGTTCCTTAAGTTTCTAAAGGTTTTATTATAATAATCTTAATCTTGGGATCATCTCTTCCTTTGCTTGTCTTTTCAAAGTGAAGTGTGAAGCTCTGGTTGAAGTAGGTGATTCAAAAAATCTACCTTTTCTATGAAAACTGGGGGACTAACATGATTTTGTCTTCTTTGGGAAAATGATACAAATTTTCTAATGAATAAAATTAACTAGACTAAATAAATTTATGGGAAACAGGTGTTTCACATATTTTTACTTCCTTTCATTATACTAATTCCACACTTGGTTCTTATTCCCTGTTTTTATTGAAAATCATTAATGTTTTTGATACATATGTGTGACTGCTATGAATGTGTTATGGAGTCACATTTCATAAAATTCTAATCACTTAAATTTAATGATAAACTAGTTACCTGGTAGGAAAAAATTGATATGAAAGCATGTTGAATATGGAAAAGTGTACAATGATTGATGTTGAAATTATTGTTAAATGTTGTGGTAAGTTTTTATTGTGGTAATGTTTGTGTGATTTTCATGGGGTTGGGTAGTGGGAATTGTGACAGATTCCATGGGTTGAATAGGTGGGATATGATTGAGATAGTGGTTGGGTAGTGGGTATTGAATAATATTCCTTGAATGACATAGCGAGATACGATTGAGGTCATGGTTTATATAATGGGGATACGAATACCTTACTAAAATTGAAAAAGGGGTGAGTGGGTTTTTTGGATGATGAATATGTTAGTTAATGTGGGATCATTTGGTAGTGGCCCAATGGCATAGAATATAGTTTGAAATAATGAAACTTAAATTGGGATGGATGGAATTAAATAACTTGATTTGATAAAAATGAAACATTAATGTTTAAATTGAATGATTAATGGTTGGGAATTAATGTGGGTGATAGATTTAGTGGGTTTTAATTAAATATGAAATTTAATGACATAAATAATGTAAATTAGTTAGTAATTTGTAAATTTATAAGTGGGAGGATGATATGGATAACTAGTTATTACACATGTTTAGTGTGGTTGTTTTCATGGTATGTGGGGTTGGTTATGATATTATAGTTGGCATCGATGGTACTATGGGGAGGTGGTAGTGTTGTGATGTTTTTGATATGTGGTATTTCTTATAGGTGTGAAATTATTTAGGCTGGGATTATGTGTGTTATATATATATATAATGTATTTCCTTATGATTTCTATAGGCCCCCACTCGAACTAGATACCCTTACCGACGACTAACATGCTTTGGGTACTAGGTGTTTTCCCTTACATCTAAAATAATGAAAGAATATATGAATGAATTCTACTTATTACCTTCTCTATCTTATAGGTGTAGCATGAGGTGTGATGAAAAGAGGTGGGTACAATCATTCTATCATAGTATGTGGCACATTGGAATACCATACATGGTATTGGTGTGATGATTGTTACATGATGTACTGGAATAACCTACAAGGTATGGATGAGGAGGTACAGGTTCACTGGAAGACCCTATAGAGTATTAAGTTAGGGATATAAGATAGGTTCACTAATAGACCATATGATGTGTTTAATGAGAAGATATTATATGGTGGGACTCATTCATGGAAGAAGGAGGTAACGAGGTTGATATCCTTCATAACCATGATAACCTACTATATTGGATATGAGTTGTGTGGATGAGTTATGGTGTGATGTGACATGGATATATAAGGGTTTGGGATCACATGATATTTGACTTTGGGTTGTGATAGAGACAAACCAGTGAGGAAGTTATTTTGGGGTATCATCTTATTAAATTATTCAATACTATTTTTCTATGCTCATATGCAATATTTGGTGAGTGAGACTTGGTGAGGTTGGTTGGTTGTTGGATTTATAGGTGTATTTTGGTTTTTCTATTTTCACACTGACACATTAGTATGATCCTTCCACATTTTCATGAGAATCCTTGGGTATGATCATATTAAGTATACATGTTATTCTCACCACTATATATACAAATTGTTTTTAGGCTTCAAGGGTGAGTTGGGTGATTGAGGTGGACAATACTCGCCCAAAGTTGGGTTTTTTTTGTGGATTTGATGCCCTAGATTTCTATTGGTATTTTATTTAGAATTTTTACTTATTTGGAATTGTTCATGAATTATGGGATTTTTTTGGATCTTAGTTTATTTATCTTATGGCATTTATTGGTGGTTTGTTTCAATATTCTTAGGATTAGGGTAATTACTCCCCTTTTCTTGTTTTATACTCTTGATACTAGTCTCCAACCTAGGGCCAACTATAGGTGGGACTTAAGGGACACTCTCATCTTTATTTTAGGTAAAATAGGGGTTACTAGTGTGGATAGGTTTTGATAATCTCCCCATTTATGATAATTAAAAAACCAAACATAATTAAAAAAATTCTCCCCCTTTTGAAATTATAAAAAAGATCAAATTTTGAAAACATTTTTTCCCCATAATAAATCATAAACAAGTCCCCCATTTTTAAATCATAAAATCCCCCACCCTTAAAAATAAAATAATTTTATTTAGTTTGAAATCAAAATTTCTTCTTAAATTTTTTTTAAAAAAAAATTAATAAACTTTTATAAACTTTTTAAAAATCTAAAAAATAAATAAAGAGTCAGACTCACAATAATTTTACTAAATTTTAATTATGTTTTTTATATAATTTCCAAAAAAAATCCAAAAACATGATTTTCAAAATAAATATAAAAATGATTAAAAATAAATTTTATTAATGAAAATTCATCATGCTTTAAAAAACATAAAACAACAAACAAGTCATTCTCAATCTTTATAGAAAATAAATCTGCTCACTTAAATATACATAACTAAATATAATTTATGTTCAAGTATATTAGAAAGATTTCAGTAGATTTTAGGAGGATTAAAAAATTTTAACATGATTTAAAAAAAAAATCAAGCATATTTAAATAATAATTATGAGCATTTACAGAAGATTTTATCATATTAAAACTTGTTCAAATAAAAATAAACCAAGAAATTTTTGATATGTGAAGATTATATTCAATCACTTATTTATGTTTAGTGATTATAAATCCCTATTAATTCATTATTTTTGATAATATATACCAACTGAGAATAGTATATTTTAGAAATAAACAGTTGTAAAGACCTGGAAATTCCATGGAATTTTTTTTCTTTAAATACATGAGAATTTTACGAGTTTGTAAAAATTGACGGCGCATGATTCTGAGGCCTGGTGTGCTCGAAATCAATTTCTAAAGTTTTGTTCGGGTACGTTCAGTAAACGTACACGAAGGTTTTTATAACTTTTGAACCGGTGCTTGGAATTGAAATCCGAGGGCACCGTTGAACTCACATTGCTAGTATTCACTTAATAAGACTTTCACTTCTATGGAAGTGGGTCAAGTTTAAAAGACAGTTTTTGGGCTTTCATGGAAAATAATAAAATAAAGTGAGCTTCAATTTATTTTTATTTGAGCCTCCATGTGGGTGTTTGGTGGTAAAAACCTCTTCATGGAGCTTGGAGTTGGGACCACCATACCTTAACCTCCCATGAGAGGTTATGGTGGTGGGGGCCACCTAAACCTGACCTCCTGCGAGAGGTTACGTCATGGGGACCACATGGGGCTAAGACCCCCTATTTATGGAGGAGAGTAAAACCTCTCAACTCTCCCTCATTAATGAGGAAGAGCCTCTTTACCTCCATTTAATTAATTGGTGCCAACTCCCCTAATTAAGTTGTGCCAACACTCATGAATTAATTAGGGGATCCAATTTATTAATTCACCAATTTGATTTTTGTGTCAGCAACTAAATAATAGACAAACTCAATCTATTATTATTTTTCTTGGAATTTCTCATTTGGTGGAGATTGGGAAGAGAAGATCTTGGGAGAAAAGTTCTTCCAACGAAGAACGCTCCACCGAAGAAGAACACCAACCTTGTTCGACTTCCTCCCTCAGATCCTACAGACGTGGGGCATCTTCAACTGACCTACCCTCTGCATCGTCATCAACAAGCCGACGCAGCTCGGGATTGAGAGTGGGTGGAGGATGTGAAGAAGGAAGAACTCCTTCGTCTTCTTCCCACAACTTCAACGTTGAAGACCGACAATCAAAGGTAGGGGGTTTATTTTATGTAACTTTCCTTTTCTCTTTCTCTTCTCCAGATTGGAATAGAATTGTTGTGTGTTTGTAAAACAATTGTTGTTTATATTTCTTACTCTTTGATGAGCCAAGTGTTACCACCCTAAACACGGAGGGTGTGGGTCAAACCAACATGGCCCGACCCCTCCATCGTTCTTGTTTGTGTTGTTTCTTGGCATGGTGATGAAGCGGAGTTGAAGGCGACAAAGGCACAGGAAAAGGCTACGCTTCCCATGGACTCCGTGGACCACACTGCCCCCAAGGCGTTCCGGTGCCCCGACCGAGTTAGCTCTGCGGGCCGAACCACCGTCGGCCTCCCGCGCGCCCGGTCACACCGCCGCTGGCCTCCCGCGCGGCCAGGCCGAACCATGCCGGCCCGAGCCGCAACGAACTGTGCCGGCCCGAATCACGCCGGTCCAGCCTCCCGGCCTCCCAGCTACTTACTGGCCCACCTGGCACCCTGCCTAGCCGCCACCGGCCCACCTGGCGCCCTCCCCAGCCGCCTCCCGGACTGGTCGTGCCCTGGCCGGCCACCTGTCGGCCCGCCTGGCGCCCTGCCCGGCTGCGTGCCCACCTGTCCATGCCTTACCTGACTGCCTCCCACCCGTCCTTTCTCATGAACCGCCCGCAACCCCCCTTGCGGCACCCTGGATGAACCGGACCAGCCACGCCCTCCGGGCCGAGCCGTGCCCTCGCGATGCTCTGGGATGAACCTAACAGGCTGGCCTACCCAATGGGCTGGGCCAGACCCAACAGGTTTGGCCAGGTCGACATACACCAGGACTGCTCAGACTGGGTTGGATCGTGTCGGTCCGACCAGGTTGGACCAGACTCAACCCCACTACTGATCCTTTACTTTATTTGGCCATATCTTCGGCACCGGACGACCGTTTGACGAACTGCCAGCAGTGCTGGTTTTCCATGAACGCGACAGTCCCTTTGAGTATACCCCACTGGAGTTCGGGGTAAAGTTGAGATACGGTTAGGTTGGATCGTGCACGAATCCAACTGGGCCCCTGGGACTAAAAGGCTAATAACTCACAGACTGGGCGTCTGATTGACGCGCCGTCTATTGCGTTGAGACCCCTATGATGAGGTTGACCTTTGAGATACTTCTACATGGGACTTCATGACAGTTGGAGTATCGACCTACAATTCGTGGAGCGGATCCTCCTAGAGACAAGCGAGCATAGTTCAGAGACCTAGTAGCAGGATGAGACCTAACGACTGCTGACCGATTCGACTCAGAGTGATTCGACTAGCCCAGTGGGGACCGCCTTGGTGTCATGGCAGACCCATGGTGGGGAGCACCTCTGTGTGAGTGTGGCAGACCCAAGGTACTCGACAAGAGGAGTACCTCAGCAGGCTACGAGGGGGAGTTCCTTTGTGTGATGCGGCAGACCCACGGTGGGGAGCGCCTCTGTGTGAGCGCGGCAGACCCATGGTACTCGACCGGAGGAGTACCTCAGCAGTCCAAGGTTAGTGGGAAGCACCTCTGTGTGACACAACAATCCCACTGTACTCGATTGAGCAGGAGTTCTCCAATAGCTGAGGTCTCGATAATGTGAATAAAATCCTGGATGAGTTAAGTTAGTAACTTTTTTGTATTTACCTCGTGATTGAGATGGATTACTTGATAAATTAGGTATATGTATGGGAATATACCTAAGTGGGGTTATCTTTTGGTTTCATACTTTTTGGTTTATCCTTGTTGGATTTTGTGAGACCTTGAGGGTCTCGGGGTCCCTACTGAGTATCGTTATACTCACCCCTGCACGGGCTATGCCCGCACCTCATTGTGTTAGTTGCAGAAGACAGACAACGCTGACTGAGGCCAACAGTAGCAGGACTGAACGGTACCCAGAGGTGGACCTTACGACGAGTTGGTACATGGAGAATACTGATGGACGTGGAGTACTGAGTATCGTTATGTACGCATCGTTCAAACCAATGGTATAAATTAAAAACAAACAAAGATGTTTGAGGGGAGCAACAGATCACAAGTGATCACATACCTTGATTTTAATATATCATTATAATTTCAATAATACAAATTAGATAAACTTTAAACTAATCCAAATATAAGGAAACTCATTTATTTCCAAGAAAACCTTTGAAATTAAGGAAATAAAGAAATTTTCAGCTTCAAAATCCTTAAATACATTTTATTCTAAATAAAAATTCCAAAAAAATAAATAAAGACATAAATCTAATTTATAAACACTTCAAAAATAATTCAAATATATCATTGATTAAAAATTGATGTACATATGATAATAATAATCATTTTAATACATGCAAATGAGACATTATTCAATAATAATTACTTTACCTCACTTTAAAAACCAATTTATAATTTAACTCAAGAATTAACCAACTTCAACTATTTCTTTAAAAAATTTCATTGCATAGTAAGAATCATTTAATAAATAATTTAAGTATCCTTTATACTAAAAATTATTAGTTTTCAAAATCACTATACATGGAAATCATAAAATTTAAATACATAAATGAAACTATAAATACAAATGGAAAAATAAATTTTTGATAATGCTTTGTTAGATTTTTTTTAAAAGGATATAATTCATAACTATATTTTTAAAATACAAAATGATCCTTTTAAAAATTTATTTGGAATAAAAATTTAAAATCCTCTTTTATTTAAAACTTTTTAAAAATTGAATTTGATTTCCAAAATAAATTTTAAAACCATATGACGTTTTATTCCACTAAAACTCGTACGAAGCATCTTAAAAAATCACACGAATTGTCAAATCCATAAATTATAGATAAATAGAGAGGGAATAACCTCAAAGAAAACCAATAGGATTTTTATGTAACCAAAATCCAAAAACTAAATCACACGCCATCCTTAAAACAAAACATTGTACTAAATCACAAAGCGGACTAAATCAATTTCAAAAATTCAAAATCACTAAAGGAAAATATTTATTCATTTAATAATATATATAAAAAACATACCACTATATTTAAATTTCATTTAATTATAGAACAAGAAAACATCCATTTTTAAACAAAACAAGAAATTTGTAAGTTTCTATGTAACACTAACTAATACTCATAATATACACATACTTTTAAAAAGAAAGTTGTGATAAAAAAAGCATCCAAGGTATGTTATGAAAAAGGGGAAAACATGGAATTGCCTACAAGGAACATGTAAATATGAAGAAAGACCCTAAAAAATGATGATACAATACTCTAAAATAGAACCTGAACACCCTAGGTATTGAGACATTAAAAATTAGAACCCAAAACCAACTAGGGATCAAAAAATAGCAAAAATTAGTGAGGGAGGAGAAAAAAGAACATGGATAGAGGATAAAATTAATGAGAAGGAGTAGATACCCTAAAATCAGAACCGTGAGACCACTGAACTAATATAACGACGCTATATCACACACTATTGAACAAGAACAATCAAGCAATGAGAGAGGAGGAGAAAAAATAACATACCTTAGATTTAAGGCTTGATTCATCTGAGAGAAGGTCGAGGGAGAGTGGAAGCAACACTAGACTTCTGCAAGAGATTAAGCAGTGTGATGAAAATAGGTTTAGTTAGGGTTCTTTTTTAAATGATTAGGGAGGGTTTTATTAGCACTACCAAAAAAATATTGATAATAGGGGTTTTTTCAGTGCTAAAATAATAATTACTGATAAAAATATCTCTTTATCAGTGCTTTTTTAGCGCTGATAAAAGCCATCTTTATCAGTGCTAAATTTTTAGTGCTGATAAATATGTGATAAATATTTCTAATAATAATTATAAATAAATATATTTATAAATATATTTATATCATTATACACATTTAATAAATATATATAAATATAATTATAAATATATTAAATATATCCATTATTTACATATATTTATTATAATTTTATAATTATTAAATATATAATTATTTAATTATAATTATATATATATTTTAAATATATTTATTTAATTATAATTATAAATATATAATTTTATAAATATAGTAAATATATATTTAAAAGTATATTTATAAATACATATATTTATAAATATATTTAAAATTATTTATTTATAATTATAAATATATCTATATCATTATCATTATATATATTTAATAAATAAATATAAATATAAATATAAATATAGTAAATATATTCATTAGTTGAATATATTTATTATAATTTTATAATTATAAATATATTTATATCAGTATATATTTATATAATTATATATATATTTAATAAATAAATATAAATATAGATATAGAAAATATATTCATTATTTAAATATATTTATTATAATTTTATAATTATTTAAATATTTATTTATTTATAATTATATATACAATTTTTAAAAAATAATATTTATTTATTTATAATTATAAATATATAATTTTATAAATATAGTAAATATATATTTATAAATGTATTTATTTATAAATATATTTTTAACATTATTAATGGATATATAATCTTAAATGCATGCATGTAAAAAACGAGTAAAATTGAATAATTAAAAATGAGGACACTTTAAAAATATTGAAAAAATGGATAAGTTTTATTAAATAATTAAATTATTAAAAAATTATGGATATATATTGAAATTAAGATCAATACATATTGAAAATATTAAAACATAGTAAATAAATATATATAAATAAATATTAGAAAATGATTAAATTCCAAAAAAATAAAAAATAAAAAAAATATTAAAAATGAATAAATAATACTAACTGTAATAATATTAAAAATTAATAAATAAAATTTACCAATTAAAAAATAATATATTAAATACATCATGTCACTAAATGAAATTCTAAAATGAATTTTAAAATTTGAATAAATTACATAAATTTTAGGTGTATGCTTTTCTATATAAGATTTCATTAATTATGTAAATATTTGTGTGTGAGTACTATATGTAAAAATACATTAATTATGTATATGTATGTGTGCAATTAATATAACACACGTTTGATATATTCTAAATTGAAAAATCAAACAACATTTAATTAAATGTCCATTACTCGATACATTTAGTCAATATTTTAATTAATATTAATTTTTTAATTATAGATCATTCTTCACTAAATATATGACTTATTTAATGTAAACATAAATATTTAGTATTATATAAATATTATTTTAATAAATATTATATGTATTGATGTATATATAGAAATATTTATGAATATATTTCTATATTAAAAATATTAAATGTATTAATGAATAATTATGTATAGAAATCATTAAAAATAAATAAGACATTAATATGATTTAAATTATTACATTCTATTCATTTTCTATATTTATATTTAATATATATTATTTATTACAATTTATAATTTATGTAAATATATAAATATATTATATTTATTCATTTTTATTAATATTTTTTCATTAATAATTTTTAATAATTTTTTAATTTAT
The DNA here is from genome assembly GCA_963277665.1 of Viscum album. Lineage (NCBI taxonomy): Eukaryota > Viridiplantae > Streptophyta > Magnoliopsida > Santalales > Viscaceae > Viscum > Viscum album. The sequence continues at coordinate 991,130,447 of OY728166.1, forward strand.
TTATTTTATTTTTTTGCATAATTATTAAAAATTATTCATTTATATATCTATATTTAATATATAATATTTTTTTAATATTTATAATTTATATATTTCTATATTAAATTTATTCATTTTTATTAATAATTATTTAAATAATATAAAATTTAATTCTTTTTAATTTACTCATTTTTAATTTTGATTTGTATAATTATATCAATTTATTCATTATATATATCTATATTTATTATATACTATTTATTAATATTTATAATATATATATATATATATAATTAAATTTATTAATAATTATTTAATTAATATTTTTTTCATATAGTTTTTTAATTTATTCATTTTTAATTTTTATTTCTTTATTTGTTTCATTTTTTTAATATTTTTAATACTTGAATTATTTTTAAATTTTTATTAGTAGATATTAAAAAAGTTGGGTCGGGCCTTGTATAAGCTTAGGAGGTGGGGCAGGTGGGCCGACCCAAACGTATGCAGGTGAGAAAAATCACGGGAAGCAAAGAGTGGGCCAAAAACCATGCGGGCTTATGGGCCCATATGAGTGTGTGGGAGGCCATCCTTGCAACAAACTTCTAAGCTTGGCATGCAGCAGAATCATATATAAAAAAGTGGCCACACTTGAGCGATTTTGATGTGGGACACACAAGAGGGATCATGACCTTTATCAGTGCTAAAAAAAATTGATAAAGGGTACTATTTATCAGTGATAAAAATAAAGCACTGATAAAGGTACCCTTTATTAGTGCTAAAAAATTGCTGATAAAGGTAAACGTTTAGTAGTGCTAAAAACAAGCACTGATAAAGAACTGATAATGACAACCTTTATCAACACTTTTCTCTAGCACTGATAAAGTCAAGCGCTGTATATTGCACATTTTGTAGTAGTGGTAATTATACATACCAATGTTTGAATTGAATATTTATAATCATTGTACAATGTTTTTTGTTGTATTTTGAAGTAAATTTAAATGAAAATAAATTATAAATTTTTTGCTAAAATGTGCTGTAAATTATAATCACACACTACTACAACAAAAAAATTATCAGTTTTAGAAATATTGCTAATAAAGCACCCTTTATTAGCACTAAAATACATGCTGATAAATTGGGCCCTTTATCAGTTTGTATTTTATCCCTCATGAAGGAGGATTTTATCCACACTATTTCTAGCATTGATAAAATCCCACTACTGGAAATCTGACTTTTCCCAATGCTTCTATACCAACGGTTTGTAAAAACCGTTGGTATAGGTCCTTTTTTCCAATGGTTTGGCCAAACTGTTGGGAAATCCCAATTTGTGGCCACCTTTCCCAACGGTTTTGGCAAACCGTTGGGAAAGGTCCCCTAGAAATCAACCTTCAACCCAGAATAAATTTCAGAATCAAGAACTATAACAACAGTTGTCAAAACCGTTGGTATAGACCTATACCAACGGTTTTGAGAACCGTTGGTATAGGTCCTGACAATTTTTATCATATCTTCTTACCGAGAACATTATATAAATCAAAATTTAAAATATTTATGACAATATATATATATATATATATATATTTATGTAATTATGTTCACAAAAGTCATGTTAGGTTACTGGTTAAGTCGTTCAATGATAAACTAGGGGTCCTGGGATCAAATCCCAGCGAATGTTTTTTTTGAAATACATATACCAATGGTTCCATAACCGTTGGTATAGATTTTCATATTACTTATACCAACGGTTTCCAAAACCGTTGGTATAGTTCTATACCAACGGTTTTCGCAAAACTGTTTGTATAGACCTATCCCAACGGCTTACTTGGTAACAGTTCTCCAAACCGTTGGTATATGCTATACCAATAGTTTGGAGTCCTATACTAACGGTTCCAAACCGTTGGTATATGTTAGTTTTCCAGTGGTGTCCACCAAATTTTAAATGAACTTATAACATCTGTGATTTTTAGTGCTTATAAAATTCATTTCTAGCACTGATAAAATCCTGATCTATATTATTGTTGATTCCTTTCTTGTCCTCTTTTTAGTGGTTTTAAAGTCATTCATTAATCTACACAATACCATCTATGAATTACCTTCCTTCACTTTTTTTGTGGAACTCAATATACCTTTGAGAACTTTTTATCATATCAAAACCCACCTCCTCCATTCAGCAAATTAAATAATTTACCATGGGTGAGGCATTTTAGAACTCTACACCTAACACTAACACGTCTTTATCAACCCTCTTCTTTCCCAACTCTATCGTTTACAGGGTGAGTAAAGAGAAGGGAGGGAGAAGAGGTGTGGCCGAGGAAGAAACATGACCAAAAGTGTGAAGGTAGGATCAATAAATTCCTAAAGAAATCATTGCACCCTCACTGTTATATCAAAAATGAAAATAAACACATTAAAGAAATGAAGTGTATGGAATTAAGAACACCATTGCCTCCCTCAGGGATCAACCCCTTGGGTTATTTATTCTATAAACATGGAGTTTGAAAAGACATGATGGGGGATAACAAAAGATCCAAATAAAATTAATAGAACACTAAAATAAATTTAAAAAATGATATTATACTATTGAAACTAAGCTATAAGAATACAAAATACAAACCTATCTACTCTTATATGGTGAGAACCCTTTTCACTAGATACTTAGTTCCCCATTCACAAGGTAGTCCCATGGTCCTTGAATGTTATCCTTATCTAGATGTGTTCTATATGTATGGTGTATGTTTTGGGATTCTTTCATGTGGTTTTATTATAGAATGTTAATCCTCAACCATGGATCATTCCCAAATATTCTCTAATCTTCACATAACCTTAAAATATAATTTTCTATAAGATACATGGCACATGGAGTTTGTATATGTGAACTACCCTATATGGAGAAACAACTTGAAGGAATATATTATTTATGGTTAGGAATCATACATTTCATCTATGTGTGCTATAAATTTTGATTCTCATATGAAAATTTCCTTTTCTATTTTGACATGTTTTAACATGCTACACGTATCCCTCATGCATGAAAAAATATCTTCAATTTATTTTTATGCTAAAGAATCATAGCTATTAGTCTGGGATTCCATTATTTGTGGGCTCTATTCTTGGGCTCTTGTTTGAACCTCTTGAGTCGGACCATGTGTACTGGATCATTCTTTGTTGATTCTTGACCACCTCATTAATCCCATGCAGGACTTCTCTCATCCATTGATTATTTTCAATGCCCTTCTCATTTATGCTATCCACCTATATCGTACTTATCTCTTGGTTTGTTTCATTGACCCACATAACATATGTTGGTTGGATGTGCCATTTAATTGTCTACTCATTTGATGAACCTATTATGATAATTGATAAACCCTTTGATATGATCACTTTGGAAACTCAGTCAGTTTTCCTCTTTCAACTCTTGATGTAATTTTGGTCTAGATAAACCCTAGTGATTTTGGTTTTAAATCACTGAGAGAGATCTATGATTGAGTCTTGGTGTTCTTTGGAGTTGTTCCTTGTATACTGATCCTAGTGGATATTTGTCACCTTCCCTTTAGGTTGAAGATGTGTGTCCATTCCTGATATATGATATTTTAGTGGAGTTCATGGTGAAAATAACTTCGGTGTGAGATTATAGATTCAAGAGAAACTTCGATGACTTTACACAATAACAAAACACGTGAAAAATTGTTGGATGTTTGGAACTATAAGTTTTATTATTATCTCCTTGTTTCTCATACAAAATTTAGTTTAAAACTTCTTCTGTTCTTGCATGATCTTTTCTGTATTGTATTATGTACAATTTTTTTAGCATTAATAAAGTATGTGAGTGGGTGGTGTTCTTTCCATGCATGTAGGCCCCAAATGGGTTTGAAGAACATAAATACCCATGTTCTTCCCACTTTCTTGTTCTATTTGTTTTAGTTTATGTTCTTTATTTATCATTTATGCCTCATCTCATCTTGATATACCAAGATTCTACACATATTTCATAATTAAAATATTTTTCCAGTCACTCACTATTGAAAAAACTAGATTTAATGTCGTTTTTTTAAATTTTTTGATATCATTTTTTAACCGAACTCTTTAAAGGCGAGGTAAAAAATAACTTTTCAGCATCAGTTTTCATAACGACCTACACCAAAAAAGCACTTGGCGCTCTATTTTCATCATTGGTTTTCATCAAAAACCGACATCAAAACCCACATGGGGTTGGGTTTCAGCATTGGTTTTCATAAAAAATGATGCCCAAAACAGGTTTTCACTTCGGTTTTTCTGAAAACCAACATTGAAAACCAAAATTGTATTTTTTTTTAATGTTTCGGTGTCAGTTTTTATGAAAACCGATACTGAAAGTTAATTTATTTATAAAATTTAAAATATTACACTTCCCAAATAATCATAATCCCTATAATAAAACCACAATATACAACAATCAAACAACAGTACTCATTAACTAAGAAACTATAAAAACTTATATCCTTTTATCTAGTTAACCAAAAAATTATCTACGCAATTTATTATAAAGTAGATTTCGAATATACATACCTGAAATTTATAGCATGCTCATTGTTAATTATTTTTGAAGCATTAATTTGATATCATTATGTTAAAACACCTATTATAACAAAATAATTAGTTTTTTGAACACATGTTATTAAGAAAATATAATATATTATTCATAAACATTAGAATATACATACCTTAAATCGTAATTAGACTCAACAAATAGTTTGCAAACAAAGATTGAAGATGGGTAAGTCCAGTTTGGGTATAAGACTCTATATCATTGAATGTATATAATAACATTGAATAATATTAGATTAAAAATAGAATACTATGATAGAGAATATAAAAAAATTCATATGACTAACCTTATGAAATTCAGTAGTTACCCTAGTTGTGATTATGTCCTGCATGGATCGTAGAACATAATACCCACATTCAACATGTCCTTGTTTATGATGACATTGCAGTTATAAAATATTAACTCTATAATAAAAAACAATATATATATATATATCAAAAAAATTAGAAAAATATCTAATATAAAAAATAATTACATCTAGTTTCACATAATTCATTACATTTGGTTTCTTTATCGACATGTGTTATTTGTTAAATTTTTTCCCTGAACTGCATTTTCATATATATGATCTAATAATACATGTATAAATAATGATAATTAAACATAATGAGCTTATGAAAAACAAAAAATCTTACTTATCTAATAAGGTTGAATAACTTTTACAAACTCTCACTAATAAAGAGAAAAACAGATATAAGGTGCATTCACTTGGAAAAAATATGCCTAACATCCAATTCCCTATACAATAAAAACAATTTTACAATTAATTAAATTATAATGATCATTAGTTCATAATTATTTTTCTGTTCTTACTTATCAAGAAATGGAAAAAACCAAAATCCAATCTCCATATGTGATAATCTCTCACATATATATGAAACTATACTAGGAATCTTCACATGTTGCACGTCCATGGAAATGAATTCTGGATCTATAAAACCGTAAATGTTTGTACTGTCATTTTATAAAATAAGAATGTGTATATACCTAATTTAAAAAGAAAATATAGTTAGTCAATTTAAACTATATTTTTATTAAAAAACTAAAAATTCAAACATCAATTTACTTATATAGAAAACAACTACAACACATTCAAGTCAAGATCTTCAAATTCAACTAGATTAGTAATATATTATTTGAGTAATCTCAATGGATAATATCTTCCACATATATCGGAAGTCATTTGAAACTCATAGATATTATTCAAGGAAGAGGAAGGCTGAGATAATCTTTATATCCCATAAGAAATATCAGAAGTATCTATAGTCAATTATTCCAGAATGTCTTGTTTCAATTGTGAAATTTAATTTACTTTCAGATAGTCCTATATAAGTTAAATGTAAGAAAAAATTATAAGTAATTTTCAATAATATGTAATTAATATTAAAAAAATACATACCTCATATGAAATATAACGAAGAAGATTAGTTTTCTAATCTAAACAAATGCACCAGACAATCCCCAACTCTGGTAATATCCATAGTAGGAAATGGTAGTAGATAATTAGGATCAATAATATCAAGTAATGATACTTTAACCTGACCTATATACATAGGATGATGATATACAGAATCCCACAAAAAATATATGAGTCCTAACGCAGAAATATGTATATGAGGATCTCTAGCAAAAAAACTCACCGTATACAGTTTGGTCTGATTGAGGATGTAGAGAATCAAAGTAGGCAGGTTGGGCAGGGTAGTCTGATTGGCATGGAGGTAGGGGATCAAAATAAGTTGGCAGTACAGGGTAGTCTGACTGGGATGGAGGTAGAGGATCAAAGTAAGTAGGCTGGGTAGGTTGGGCAGGGTAGTCCAGTTGGGTTGGAGGTGGGGGATCAAAGTAAGCAGGTTGGGAAGGCTAGGAAGGCTGTGTAGGTTGTGACTGTCTTTTAAAGTGTTCTAATAAATCCTACTGCATGGCTACTTGAATTTTATCACCTTTATAATGTTTCATCTCTTTCATCTCGGATTTTAAATATTCTATTTCAGGATCTTTGGATTGCTTACTCTAATCAAAAAAATTCTAAATACTAACACCCACCTGATATCCTCTAACATAGTGAAGGTGTTCTGCCTTTCCTAAAGAAGTGGCTAAGATGTCCATCCTACCCTTAGTGATAAAAGATCCATGTGTCTCTTTCTCATGAAGTTCATCCTAAAATGAAAAATGAAAATGTTATATTAGTGTTTATAATTTATAAAAAATAAAAATTCATGACAAATAAATAATATTTACTTAAATTTTATTAGCTACTTACTGAGATTACTCTGTAACAAACTTTTCATTTTTTCCTTCTTCTCACTCGTTTCCATTTTTCATGGCGAGTGGGAGGAGATGGAGGACCAAACTGGACGTATTCTGAACCACTACTAGATCGATCTCTTAATGCTTCAAATTTTTCTTCAATCATTTTCTACTCCAAATATGGATACCCTCCATGTGATAAAGTATGAGGGTATACATTTTTCAACTGGATCTCTTGATGAGATCTCCTGGAGGATTGTTACATAAAAATATACTAATAAGTAATTAGATAAATATATAATAAATTTTACAATATAAAATAATTATCATACCTGAAATTTGTCTTCATTATGGGTGTCAAAAAATTTCTTCCATTTATCTTCATCTATATAAATATACTTAAAGCAGGGGTTTTCAAAAATTTCCTTTCCAAAAACATAATTTTTTTCCAGTTTTATTTTGAAATCTCTCCATCAAACCCTCGCTAAAGAGATATGATTTTTCTTAATTTCTTTTATTTCATCAAAATTGAATGTCATTTATAATTGAATAAATGAAATTTTTCATTTAAAATATTTAATATTCAATAAATTATATAAAATAAATGAATTGAGATATTTTACCTTCACAACCTCCCAAAGTTGCTGTTTCACAATCCTGTCCAAGGACTTCCAATTAGGATATAAAATACTAATCCTAAAACAGCTCTGCATTGATATATAATAGATAAACTGACCTATATTTGGGCCAATTGCATTATTATTGTCATAAAAAAAATATGTAATCTTTCATCTCCACGAGAAAGTGATAGTTTTGGTAAAAGTGTAATACCATGTTTACAAACTTGAGAGCTTGATTTCTCTGTAGGTACATGAGAAGTATCCTCCGCTGAGGACGCATCAGTAGTCCGAAAAAACATATTTATAAATTAAAAGTTTTCTTTAATTAAATATGTATATTACTGAATATTTAACAATATGAAAAAATAGATATACCATGGTAATTTCACCCCTCTCTCTATATCTGACATTGGCACAAAAAAGTGTAATGAAGTATTATGTACTTTCATATTATTAAAAAAATGAATATTTAGAAACAAGAATGATAAAAATAAGTAAAAAAAGAGGCAGGCATTTGAATGTTTCAAAAAAGGAACAAAATATAAATAATTACTAGAAAAATTAGGATAGTAATTTAGTGTTTTCCCATATGCCTTCATCGTGATTTTTTCATACTACATGAACTATGTCTGCCTTGGAGTCATTGTAATCATCTGAAAATCACATAATAGATGAATAAGACTCATGTAAATCAATAACATCATTAGTATCATTCTCATCACCCAAATGGTATCCTTTTCCTTGTAAAATTATGGACCACTGATCATTCGATGGATCAATGAAATAAAATATCTTCATTGCATGTGTCACCATGATAAATGGTTCCTCATTGTAATTAAATATTTTCAAATCAACCAGTGTAAATCCACAATCATCATGTCTCACACCACTATTTCTATCAACCCAATTAAAATTAAACACAATGAATCAAAATTTTATATAATAAATTTCCCATATATCCTCAATAACACCAAAATATTCCGATGAAGTATAAATTGGGTTTTTATCTTTTGCAGTTGAAAAATGCATTTCTTCTGTGATAACCATCACACCACTATTTTGAACAGTACTCTTGTCATCTAGATTTTTTGTGTAAAATATGTAACCATTAATATCAAAACCATTACATGTTATCACATTAATAGATGGTCCCCCTACCAACCATTTCAATGTTTATGATGTAGATATAACTGTTCTCATTTTCTATTTAAACCATGAAATAAATGTCTTTTTATGCTCAATCATCAACCACTTTTCATTTATTTTTGGTTTTTTTCTATTTAATTTAGTAATATGTGATGATATATATGATTGAACATCATATATGTTTTTTAAAATATATAAATGCACCTACATCACCTTCATCACATGGAATGAACTTTTCCTTTAAGCCTTGAATCCCTCTACCTTCACTATCAACTGTCAAATATCAATATATAGGGAGACCAATATGCTCCACTTCATACAAATATTCAATAAAAAACTCAATCACCTCTTTCGATACATATTTTTTAACAATAAAGGCTTTTGATTGATAATTATTTTTAACACATCCCTTAAAAAAGTTCATATAACTTTCAAAAGGATACATCCAACATAGATAAATAGGAAATCATATTTTTATCTCAAGCACCATATGAATCACCATATGAAACATTATATTTAAAAATATAGTTAGAAAAGACATTTTTAGTTGACAAAGTATAAGATAAGCTTCATTATCTTACTCATCTAACAAATTTGGATCAATAACTTTGATACAAATGGATTTGAAAAAATTATATAACCTGGTGATTATCTTTCTGACAGCTGACAACAATATACCATGCAGTGTGACTGGTAGCAGTTGTTTCATCAATATATGATACTCATGAGATTTCATACCTATTAATTTGAAAACATTTGTTGACATGAAATTATTCACATTTGAATAATATTCACTGGGTACTTTTATACCATATAGACACTGACAGCAATTCAACTTCTCACTCTTTCTTAATGTGTGACAAGTTGGAGGTAAATATGTTATGTTTCCATTCATAGTGGGAGATAAATCCAAATTTATTCCCATTGTTATCAAGTCTAATCTAGAATTATATCCATATTTTGTTTTTCCTTTTACGTCTAATAAAGTTCCAATAAAATTGTCACATATATTTTTCTCAACATGAATAACATCAATGTTATGTTTTATCTCTAAAAATCTCAAATAAAGTAGTTCAAAAAATAGACTATTTCTTCCAGATATTTTTTTGAATACCAAAACTAATTTTATTTCCAAATGTTGAATCAATATTTTTCACCCTATTGTAATATTCTTCAACTAAAAATGGTTGTGGGGAAAGATTTTATTCTTGTACACCGTTAAATTCCTTTTTCAATCTACGATAAGGATGATCAATTCAAAAAAAACATTGATTTCCCATGTACACTATCTTTATTCCATTTTGAAATTGATAATATAAAGTCTCTTTTTCACAAATTGGACAAGATTTATGTCCCTTAACATTGTATATAGATAAGTTTTTATATGAAAGAAAGTCATTTATATTGAACATTATTGTAGCATGCAAAAAAATACTCTTTCTTGAATGCATCAAAAACACTTACACCTGCCTCCCATAGAAGTTTAAAATCATAAATAAATGGTGAAAGATACACATCAACATCATTTCCAAGCTTTTTTGGTCTAGAAATCATTAATTTCATCATAACATATTTTTTCTTCATACATATCTCTAGGGATAATTTGTAAACTACCAACAAAAAAGGCCTAGAACTATGTTGGCTACTTAACCTATGATATGGATTCATTCCATATGTACACACTCTCATTCTGAGATTTCTAACTTCACTTCCAAAATCAAGAAATTGATTATCAAATCTTATCCATTATTATTATTCAACAGGGTGACATAATTTACCATCAGAGATACATTCATCTGAATTCCATCTTAACCTTTTGCATCAATTGAATTTGAAAATAGACACTTCAAACGAGGAATTATTGGAAGGTACAAAATTGATTTAGCAGGATATTTGATTTCAATACCTAAAAATGAATTAAACTTAATTTATTGTAATTATATGAAGGGGTTATTGGAAGAAATTATTTTATTTAGCATGAGTTTATATGTCAGTACCTGAGAATGAATCTGAATTGACTTTTGCATCCATCTTATAGTGTGATGTTCCATATGTAGGTCAGTTTGACAAAAAATAAAATTCTTTCCTATACAATACATAATCATTGGGGAAATAATGTAACTTTTTATACCCCAATACCATTGGGAATAATATTTTCTTTGCCTCATAATTGGAATCTGGAAGCCCATTGCCTTCTAGAATTAGGTCTTTTAAAAGAACAAGTTAGAGAAACGTTTATTACTCCAACCATTACTTGATTTCAAGTTAACCAATATCAAAATAGCTGATAACATTCTATATTTACTACAACCTAGGAATAATGGTTTCTCAGAATCTCCATACAATCATTCAACACTTACTTTTTTTTCAATGGTCTCAAAATGTAAATCATGAATTAAATCTTCAATATGATCCTCTGTCACATTATGAATATTTTCATCAATATTATTTGTTGAATTTATAGTTCTTTCACCATACCATATCCAATGTGTATAATTAAGGATAAAACCATAACAAATTAGATGATCCTTGATTTCTCTGGAGTTTAACTTTCTCATATTCAAACAATTCACACATGGACAGAAAATAAAATCAATGTTTTGAATATTTCATTTAGAAAATTCCAATAATTCATCAACTCCTTTTTCATATTCGTCATTGGTTATTCATAAATTTATCCAATGAAGATCTATTAAATACCTAATATAACAATATAATTGGTGAATATATTAAAACATATAAACATTTATATATATATATATATTGATAAACTATAAAAGGAAACACATTTAATAAAAATTATTTATAATCAGATAGAAAACATCATATATGAAACACATTTAAAAATAGTAAAATTTTTATTTTCATATTATATACATGTGTTTTATTGATATTATAATTTATTATTTTCAATCATCTAACATTTATTAGTTTATTTTACACAGTTTTTACATTAGTTTGGTGTTGCGTGGGTCAAGATTATTGATGATTGCATTAATTTATTAGTTCATTTTACATAGTTGTTACTAAAAGTGGGGTATGTTACAAGTGAAACTCACTGGTCATAATAGATATGGAATTCTCACATCTAAGTACTACACCTCCAATAGATTGAAAAACATCATTAATACTCTCACATAGCTGCTGATGAAGATTATGTAATACTATAACAATAAGATATATATCAACATATGATGTTACATACCCATTCATACCATTTGGGTGTTCAACTGGTGGTCATTGTAGTAGAATTCTATTACAATAAAAATGTATACATATAAATCACATATACATCCAATCTGAATATACCACATAATATATTTAAAAAATTAGATCATGTCACTATTATAAGAATTTAGGACTTGTTTCATTAATTTTTGTAGAATTAAATTAATTTATTATGTATTTTATTATTTGTGTATATATTATAACATATTGATTAATTATGTTGGGCATCAAACATGAGTTTATAAAATTCATGAACTCTTTTGACCTTATTAATTTAATAAAGTTCTATATAAAGTGATCCAATACTCATAAAAACAAACATACTAGTGTTATAATCTATAAATCAATCTCTATTTATCTCTTATTGTATTATTTAAAAGTGGTTATAACACTCTTCATAAATATAGACAATTCTTATAATTATGAATTGTGATTCTATAAGTGGCAGATTACTAGTGGACACAATAATCCTTTGACTATTTTTAAAGTAACCACATCAAACTCACTATGAAATTATGTATCATCAATAAGGAATGATTTACATTTCTATTTATAATATATTTTACGATATATTATTTTGGATTATCTTAGGAAAACAATTTTATTTAGACATATTTTATATCTAAAAAACCCATCAATATAATCAAATCCACTTTAATGAAGATTCGTAGGATTATTAGATTTTAAAAAATGTATATACATAACAAAGATAAAACTTGGGGTGATAAAAGATATTCCACTATAAAATATTATATTTTTCATGACTATATAGAGATATCATGAGATAAAATATATCATGAATGAAGGGTAACCAATTGAGAGATTTATTGAAAGGATTGTTTAATCATATTTCAAGTTATAAAATGCCTAAACATGGGTGTCATAAAACAAATTATCATGTCACAAAAGTGACATGAATATATCACATAGAATTATATAGTGAATTTAATTAGTTTTAGTATTTCATATAGAATTATATATTTTATAAGGTTCCACAAAAATATTGATACTTTTTTTAGGGGGTTAATCAAGAAATTCACTTCCTTTTACAATTTACCATCAAAATTGTTTAACACATGTTAAAGTGAATGAAAAGATTAGCATACAAAAACCAAATAAACATCAATGAAAAAATACATTAGGAAAAATAGTTTTTTTGAGGTTTATTACTTAAAATGAGCATCTAAAACCTAGGAATAATCTATTAAAACTCATGATCATACATTCTAGATAATTAGAAAAAACATACAAAATTTAGAGTTCAAATTATCCTCAATCCAAAATTTAACTTCATCCCTTGAATGTGTTTTAAGAATAAACACTACATGCAAGATCTAAAAGAAATTGATTGTAAAAATAAACATTAAATATGAAAAACAAACTAAAATAAAACCATGGTTTAGGTTGTAAATTGGATTTCGAGAAGAAAATAATGCAGTGATGATGAAGAAATCAAAGAAGATGTAGAATGGAGACATAAGATCGTGCAAATCAAAGAAAATCAACAATAATGGAGTTCGAGATCATTGGGTGGCCTTGAAATTCATCATGATTTGGGAGGGATTATTCATGAGTGCGAGGGTTTTTTAGATCCATCAAAATGAGTGTTTTTTATTAATAGATGAGTTTTAATGATTTTTGGCATCGGTTATTACAAAATCGATGCTGAAAAGACCTAGAAAATATTTTTGGTGTCAATTTTTAAAAAAACTGATGCCAAAAATATTTTTTTATTTTTCATGTTGGTTTTTTAGAAATGTGACATGAAATGTATATATATATATATATATATATTATTTTCGGATTTGGTTTTATAAAAAACCGACACCAAAATTAAATTCATCTCGGGTTTTTGGCGTCAGTTTTACTAAAAACCAATGCCAAAAACAACGTATACTTTTTTTACGTCCGTTTTAATAAAAAGTGATGATTACACTCTCCCACACATTCTTTTTTCATTGGTTTAAAAAACTTAAGTCATTTATACGATGTTAAAAAACTATTTCTATTACTGACTTTAATTTATATAAAACAAAATTAATAGAAACCAATCATATATTCACGTTCCTAGGGCATTCTTGGGGGAGTATGCTTAATTTTTTTTTTCAAAAAACTGGTTATGATAGTGCTGAAGTTCTTAATGTGTCTATATATACCTTTTTCAGTGAGTGGGTCCTTATAGTTATTCTTTTCATGATTTAACTAAGAGAGTACAGGGGGGTTATTCTTAGAAACGATAAAAGGTTTAGGGTCTAGGGTAGAGGTTCTGTTTTATTAGATCTTCAGGACCATTCTATTTTCACCTTGATTGATGTAAGGTGGGTAACTAACCTACATAATAATTTGATCTTCTTAGGTGTTTTAAATCAGAAAGGGTATGACTTTAAGTTTGAAACAGGTTCTCTAAAGATCTCTAAAGGAAATAGAATAGTTATTAGAGGAACTTTTATTAACAAGCTCTATATTTTGGATGGGAAAACTCACAATAGATAGTTATAAAGTAACTATGTCACAAATATTGTGGTCTTGAGAAATTAAGTATATAAGGGTTGTTGAGTGGCATCACACCAATTTTTTTTCCATTTTTGTAAAGACTATGTTTTGGGTAAGACTAAAAGAACTAGTTTTAATAGGTATTATCTTAAGGATAATCATCCTTTTTAATACATCCATTATGACTTATGGGGTCCTTATAAGTTTTTCTATCATAGTTTATTCTCATATTTTGTGACCTTTATAGATTTTTTTTCAAGAAAAGTATGGATTTATATTCTTTGAAATAAATCTGATGCCTTTGAAACCTTTAAAACTTGGAAATATATTGTTTAAAATCAAATTTGAATAAGAATTAAGTTTATGAGAGAAGAAAAAGATTTAGAGTACTTACCATATGACTTTATAAAATTCTAAAAGTTTGAGGGAATTCTAAGACACTATACTATTAGGAAAACTCCCCAAAATAATGGGTTGGATGAGCAGATAGACTACACTATATCAGAGTGGTTCTATAGCTTTATTGAATGATTGGGATTTCCAAAATATTTTTGGGATGAGTTTGTGACTAATGTAGTCTATCTTATTAATATATATCCTTCAATTTCAAATCATTTTAAGAGTCCTAAATAATTATGGTGTAACTTACCCCTTCTTATAGTCACTTGAGAGTCTTTGGGTTCACTGCTTATTCCCATTTTAAAACTGATAAGTTTAAACCAAGAGAACTTAAAATAAATCTTAATTGGTTACCCCAAAGGTGTTAAAGGGTATAAACTATGGGTTGATAAATTTGGTCACAAAAATGTATTAAGATATGTTGTTTTCCATGAATTTATTTCTCCTAAAACCAAGTCTCTCACTAATGACAGTGATCACACACCTCAAACCAAGACAACTAAGATTAAAAATCTAGTTCATTTTGAGGATACTATAAAGCTTTCTCCTACAAAAATTCTATCTAAAAACCAACCTCATTCCACCTCAAATATTGAGTTGGACAGTGGAACCTCCAATTCTTATAGTGACTAACAACTAACCAGAGATAGATCTAGGAGGGTTGTTAGTCCTCCAGATCAGTTTATCCAATATTATATGACCTATTTTTGTTTCCATGTTGCTTAAGATATTAAATCTAAGGATCCCAGACCTTTAATCAAGAAATTAATGACAAATATTCCAAGTATTGGATCTCTACTATAGATGATGAAATGAATTCCTTATACAAGAAAAACACATGATATATAGTGAATAAACCACCCAATGTAAAGGTAATTAGCTATAAATTGATATTCAAAATAAAGGATGATAACACTATAGAAAAGAAGATTAAGTTTAAAGACCAACTTGCAGTTAAGGGTTTCCTCCAACATGCATGAATTGACTACTCTAAAATCTTTTCACCTATTGTAAAGAATTTATCTATATTCTTATTTATTACTTTTACTACTTACCAAGAATTTCATATTGATCAGTTTGATGTGAATTTTTTTTTTCTTCATAGTGACATAAATGATAATTTTTGTATGAAACCTGCTAAAGGTTATATGAATGAGTTCAAAGAAAATTAGGTATACCTTTTAAATAAATCTTTATATGGTTTAAAATAAGCCTCTTTATAAAGGTATATAATATTTAAATTATTCTTTCTTAATAATAAATCTAGAAAAAGTAAAAATGATGCATGTGTGTATTTTAAATCTATTAATAATTCCATGCTTTATTTACTAATTTATACTGATAACATGATAATCATATGAAAATATATATAACTTATTATTTCTATTATATCATAATTGAATAGTTCCTTTGAAATAAAAGTTATAGTTGCAACCAATAAAATTATGGGAATATAAATTATTATAAATAAGAGTAATAAATGGTTGTAATTGTACCAACATTATTACATTCTAAAAGACCTTAAGAGATACCTACTTTAGTCTCTTAGTCCTACTAGTACACCTTTTTTACAACACTTTAAGCTTTCTCTAACCCAAGAACCTATCAATGATACTGATATTTAGTATATGTATAAATTTACTCATGCTATCATTATTAGAAGTATCATGTATGGCATGATCTACACTAGACCTAATGTGTCCTTTGTAATATGAAACCTTATAAGATTCAGGGAAAATCTGTAAAAGTTGTACTATAATTCCCTTAAATGGATCCTTAGATACATTTCCCATTCACCTACATTATCTCTATACTTTGGTAGAAATGTCGGTATTGGTGAACTTATTACTGGGTTTATAAACTCTGATTATGTAGGGAATATTGACACTATAAAATCCCTCACATGGTATGTATTTACTGCCTATGGAGAACCTGTTTACTATAAATTTAACCAGAAATTTGTGGTGTCTCTCTCAACTACTGAGACTAAATACATTACCTTGACTAAGGATGTTAATGAGGATATCTACCTAAATGGTTTAATTTTTAAATTATGCCTTTATAATTATATTATAACTATATATAAAGATATTTAATTGGATTTACAATTATCTAAGAAGTTACTTTTCCTTGGTGGATCTAATTACATTGATATTAGATTAAATTCTATTAGATATGCCAATGAATTGTGAACCATGTGTGTCAATAAGATACACTCTAATAAAAATCTAGTTGATAGTTTGAATAATGCTATGAAATTATCAAAATTCAGTCATTGTTTAAATACACTAAATTTGGTGTTGATAATTCCGCCACCTTGTCCTTCTGATAAATAATTGGAAGTAGTTTTTCAAGATTCATATGGTGGAAATAGATTCAGGATGGAACTCTCTGAATTAATGTTCAAGAACATGGTAGAAACAATGTTCACCCAAATCACCACCACTAAGTCAAAATCACTCCATCCTAGTTCAATTAAAAAACATCCATACAATGAAAGTAAATATAATTGGGTAAAGAACAATTTGGTTTCACATAGTTAAGACTGAAAGTCCCACATCTATGGGAGAAAAATCACCACATTTCATTTATTTAGAATGAAAAATTTACAAATCAGTGACTTAAAGAGTCACTTGGATTAATATAATACATGTAATTGCATTCACATCCAAAAACTTCATAGGGAACCCAAGATCCATATGTATAAAGTAAATGTCTATCATCCAATTACACTAACCTCTAAAAAGTGTAGGAGTCTATCCATTTCACTATCCCCACCACCGATCTTCTATATTAATATTTAGTTTGACCACCACCTTTTTATAAAAGTGGGTTCTGTAAACCCAACTATAACAATGATTTTTTTATTACCATATCATGTATACAGTGAGTTATAAATGATGTATGCTTACCATAATTGTGTTTATATTTCTACGTCCATTATTAATGGCAATTTCCATATATTATTTTTCATATCAAAAGGTTATAGAAGTTCTCAGTCTATAATGAGAACCTCGATATACCATGAAAAAAATCCTAAACATATGTCCTATGGTCTAGATACATTATTCTAATTAGAAACATATGATGTATGAGTATTAAGTGGTGGGGTCTCATAAATGGATTAAACAATATTAAATGATCAAGATAATTCACATCGTTTGTTTAATTTATGCATTTTTTATTATTCTTATGAATATGTAAGATTACAAAATCATATAAAATAATAAACATAAAATTATTCAATAGATTATAGCTTCATGTTGTTCATTTATTCTTGTCATATCACTTATGTCATGTTTATGTTATATAAGATTCCACTTCATACTACCCCTTATTAAGCATCTGAGCTTTCCCTTATTCATTTCCCATTCCCAAAGAAACTTATAGGAGGACTATGTGTAAATTTTAGGGATATGATAAAAGATCTAAGAGTTTTATTACAATATGTTCATGTAGTATATTATATTTTCAAGATTAATGTATGTATGTATCTGGTTTTCCAATACAACTAGATTGTTCTATCCTTCTGGAACTGTTGTACTTTGTATCAATAATGTAATATAACTATAGAATAAGTGTTTATAGGGTTTTGGAAGTCATAAAATTGGTCCAATTCTAGGTAATAAGGGAGATGAGTGTTGTGGAGGTCTTAGAAAGGCAGTATATGGATGAGTTTTTTTGGCTTCATAGGGTATAAAGGACCCTCATTTCTGATCCAGATCCTCATTTTACCTCATGATATTTGAGAGGACCATAATAAGATTTTGGCTCCCAATTATTCTTTAGAACTACATTCTATCTTTTGAAATATATTTATATGAAGCATGCCATCCATAAATTGAAGGATTTTTCTTAGGCTTGCTTCTTATACTTTGGTGGATTGTGAGGGATGAATTTTACCTTGGATGAGTTTCTTATAACAATAGATTTTATATTTCTATTGGAATTGATCTATTCAAGATGTTGTATGTGTGACCTTTTCTTTCTATGTTTTTCTAGACTGAGGTTAGGGAGTTAGTGGTACTCGGTTTTGATATGGTGTAGAGTAGGTAAAATAATATTTAGATAGTTTAAGAATGAATAAAGGTGGTGTAGGGATGTCAAAAGTCTTATGTTGATCGGAGGAGGAGAACGTTAGAGTTCAAGGTTTGAAGTCATGTGTTCTTTAGTGTTCCCCTCATCATCGGAAGAGATGTTTGGATGGGGGAGTAGGATTTCTCCTCACCTCATCTGTCTTTTCGAGGTGGTGTCGTATGTTAGAGAGGTGGTGTATCATTTGGAGCTTCCCTCATAGATGAACCAGATCCATAATGTTTTTGAAGTTTTGCAACTCTAATGATATATTCATAATGAATCTCATTTCATTTATTGGTAAGATCTAGATATTGAGGATGATGAAATATTTATAGATTATCTAGTTGTGATCCAAGATTTTTGGGAGAAGGTTCCACATGGATGAGCCATTCCTTTGGTTTAATTTCTATAGAGAAAAGTCAGTGTGGAGGGGAATATATGGGAACATAAATTAAAGTTACATGCACAGTATCTGGATTTGCATTGATTATATTATTTTCATTATTAATGATATGTTTGATTTCATATTTAATCATATTAAGTTGTTGTATTTGGATATTTTTTTAGTTGTTTCTCTGTGTGTCATGTGATTTGGTGGTGGAATCACCCTATTTGAGAGTTATCTCCTGAGGAGTTCTTGGTTAGTTGCATATGTTTTTTTCTTCTGATTTCAATTCTAATTCTCAAGGATGATAAATTTTTGAGAGGTATCTAATTTAGTTTTATGGAACTTCCTAACCTGTTAATTTTTGAGTTCTAGTATTTGGAGGTTTTAGGAGGTGGTTTGAGAAGAAAATATTAGAAAAATAATTTACAACATGAAGGTGTGTGTGATTCTGTGAGAGGTCGGTTTGAAATCGAGGTGGTGGTATGGTGTAAGAGATTATGGAATAAGGGTCCAAGGGTTGACTTTATATGGCTCTAACATCTCAGGAAAACTTATGGTGTGGTCTTCATGGTTACAACATGTATCTTAGAGTGTTTAGTTTCAGTGGTTTTGTCGATTTGGGAGCTATTTCACCATGAGTTATAGTTTCAATGTAGTGGGGTTTGGGGTTTGGATTATGCATCATGAATATATCCATTATTTAATGTTTTTCTCCCACTTTTATAGGATATGATCATAGATCTCAATTTTATTAATGATATTTTATTAAAATAAACTTCTTTCAATGTTTCCTATCACCCTTGCACCGTGGATTTGAGAAAAAATTTTCCTTTGTGGAGTTATCTTCTAGTTTCTTACTTGAGTATAAATTCAGAGGCTACCCAAATTTTATTCTTTCACCTCTATTTCCTTAGACTCTTGGGCATGTATAAGTTATTTTTGGGATATCTTTCATCCCTTGTTACCTATATTTTATCCTTGGAATTGAGAAAATCATCCAAGGTGAGTCCCTTTACATTTATTCTTGGTTTTTACTTTATTCTTCATTAGGAGAAGGTTTTGGATGTGTGATGTGGTTGGATTGTGTAAGGATGAAGCCAGTGGTTAAAAATGGGTCTAGTTCCTTAATTTTCTAAAGGTTTTATTATAATAATCTTAATCTTGGGATCATATCTTCCTTTGCTTTTCTTTTCAAAGTGAAGTGTGAAGCTCTGGTTGAAGTAGGTGATTCAAAAAATCTGCCTTTTCTATGAAAACTGGGGGAATAACATGATTTTGTCTTCTTTGGAAAAATGATACAAATTTTCTAATGAATAAAATTAACTAGACTAAATAAATTGATGGGAAATAGGTGTTTCACATATTTTTACTTCCTTTCATGATAATAATTCCACACTTGGTTCTTATTCCCAGTTTTTATTGGAAATCATTAATGTTTTTAATACGTATGTGTGACTGCTGTGAATGTGTTATAGAGTCACATTTCATAAAATTCTAATCACTTAAATTTGATGATGGTCTAGTTACCTGGAAGGAAAAAATTGATATGAAATCATGTTGAAATTATTGTTAAATGTTGTGGTAAGTTTTTGTTGTGGTCATGTTTGTGTGATTGTCATGGGGTTGTTTTTGGGGTTGGGTAGTGGGCATTGTGAAAAATTCCTTGGGTTGAATAGGTGGGATATGATTGAGATAGTGTTTGGGTAGTGGGTATTTAATAATATTCCTTGAATGACATAGGGAGATACGATTGAGGATATGGTTTATATAATGGGGCTACGAATATCTTACTAAAATTGAAAAGGGGGTGAGTGGTTTTTTTTGGATTATGAATCTGTTAGTTAATGTGGGATCATTTGGTAGTGTCCCAATGGCATAGAATATAGTTTGAAATAATGAAACTTAAATTGGGATAGATGGAATTAAATAACTTGATTTGATAAAAATGAAACATTAATGTTTAAATTGAATGATTAATGGTTGATAATTAATGTGGGTGATAAATTGAGTGGGTTTTCATTAAATATGAAATTTAATGACATAAAGAATGTAAATTAGTTAGTAATTTGTAAATTTATAAGTGGGAGGATGATATGGATAACTAGTTATTGCACATGTTTAGTGTGGTTGTTTTTATGGTATGTGGGGTTGGTTATGATATTATAGTTGGCATCGATGGTGCTATGGGGTGGTGGTAGTGTTGTGATGTTTTTGATATGTGGTATTTCTTATAGGTGAGAAATTATTTAGGATGGGATTATGTGTGGTATATATATATATATATAATGTATTTCCTTATGATTTCTATAGGCCCCCACCCGAACCAGATACCCTTATCGACGACTAACATGCTTTGGGTACTAGGTGTTTTCCCTTACATCTAAATTAATGAAAGAATATATGATTGAATTATACTTCTTACCTTCTCTATCTTATAGGTGTATCATGAGGTGTTATGGAAAGAGGTGGGTACAATCATTCTATCATAGTATGTGGAACATTGGAAGACCATACATGGTATTGGTGTGATGATTGTTACATGATGTACTGGAAGAACCTACAGGGTATGGATGAGGAGGTACAGGTTCACTAGAAGACCCTATAGAGTATTAATTTGGGGATATAAGATAGTTTCACTAATAGACCATATGATGTCTTTAATGAGAAGATATTATATGGTGGGACTCGTTCATAGAAGAAGGAGGTAACGAGGTTGATATCCTTCATATCCATGATACCCTACTATATTATATATGAGTTGTGTGGATGAGTTATTATGTGATGTGACATGGATATATAAGGGATTTGGATCACATGATATTTGACTTTGGGTTGTGAGAGAGACAAACCAGTGAGGAAGTTATTTTGGGGTATCATCTTATTAAATTATTCAATACTATTTTGCTATGCTCAGATGCAATATTCGGTGAGTGAGACTTGGTGAGGTTGGTTGGTTGTTGGATTGATAGGTGTATGTTGGTTTTTCTATTTTCACACTGACACATTAGTATGCTCCTTCCACATTTTCATGATAATCCTTGGGTATGATCATATTAAGTATACATGTTATTCTAACCACTATATATATAAATTGTTTTTAGGCTTCAAGGGTGAGTTCAGTGACTAAGGTGGATAATACTAGCCCGAAGTTGGGTTTTTTTCTGTGGAGTTGATGCCCCAGAGTTCTATTGGTATTTTATTTAGAATTTTTACTTATTTGGAATTGTTCATGAAATATGGGATTTTTTGGATCTTAGTTTATTTATCTTATGGCATTTATTGGTGGTTTGTTTCAATATTCTTAGGATTAGAGTAATTACTCCCATTTTCTTGTTTTATACTCTTGATACTAGTCTCCAACCTAGGGCCAACTAGAGGTGGGACTTAAGGGACATTCTCATCTTTATTTTAGGTAAAATAGGGGTTAATAGGGTGGATAGGTTTTGAAAATCTCCCCATTTATGATAATTAAAAAACCAAACATAATTTAGAAAAATTCTCCCCCTTTTGAAATTATAAAAAAGGTCAAATTTTGAAAACAGTTTCTCCCCATAATAAATCATAAACAAGTCCCCCATTTTTAAATCATAAAATCCCCCACCTTTAAAAATAAAATAATTTTATTTAGTTTGAAATCAAAATTTCTTCTTAAATTTTTTTTAAAAAATTTAATAAACATTTATAAACTTTTCAAAAATCTAAAAATAAATAAAGAGTCAGACTCACAATAATTTTACTAAATTTTAATTATGTTTTTTATATAATTTCCAAAAAAAATCCAAAAAATTACTTTTCAAAATAAATCTAAAAATGATTAAAAATAAATTTTAGTAATGAAATTTCATCATGCTTTAAAAAACTTAAAATAACAAACAAGTCATTCTCAATCTTTATAGAAAATAAATCTGCTCACTTAAATATACATAACTAAATATAATTTATGTTCAAGTATATTAGCAAGATTTAAGTAGATTTTAGGAGTATTATAAATTTTTAACATGATTTAAAAAAAATCAAGAATATTTAAATAATATTTATGAGCATTTACATAAGATTTTATCATATTAAAACTTGTTCATATAAAATTAAACCAAGAAATTGTTGATATGTGAAGATTATATTCAATCAATTCTTTAAGTTTAGTGATTATAAATCCCTATTAATTCATTATTTTTTAAAATATATACCAACTGAAAATAGTATATTTTAGAAATAAACATTTGTAAAGACCTGGAAATTCCGTGGATTTTTTTTCTTTAAATACATGAGAATTTTACGAGTCTTCAAAAATTGATGGTGCATGATTCCAAGGACTAGTGTGATCGAAATCAATTTCTAAAGTTTTGTTCGAGTATGTTCAGTAAACATACAAGCGGGTTTTTATAACTTTTGAACTGGTGCTTGAAATTGAAATCCAAGGGCACCGTTGAACTCACATCACCAGTATTCACTTAAGAAGACTTTCACTTCGACGTAAGTGGGTCAAGTTTAAAAGATATTTTATGGGTTTTCATGAAAAATAATAAAATAAAGTGAGCTTCAATTAATTTTTATTTGAGCCTCCATGTGGGTGTTTGGTGGTAAAACCTCTTCATGGAGCTTGGAGTTGGGACCACCATACCTTAACCTCCCATGAGAGGTTATGGTGGTGGGATCCACCCGAACCTAATCTCCTGTGAGAGGTTACATCATGGGGACCACATGGGGATAAGCCCCCTATTTATGGAGGAGAGTAAAACCTCTCAACTCTCCCTCATTAATGAGGAAGAGCCTCTTGACCACCCCTTTAATTAATTGGTGCCAACTCCCCTAATTAAGTTGTGCCAAAACTCTTGAATTAATTAGGGGATCCAAGTTATTAATTCACCAATTTGAATTTTTTGTCATCAAATAAATAATAGACAAACTCAATCTATTATTATTTTTCTTGGCATTTCTCATTTGGTGGATCTTGGGAAGAGAAGATCTTGGGAGAAAAGTTCTTCCAACGAAGAACGCTCCACCGATGAAGAACACCAACCTTCTTCGACTTCCTCCCTAGAATCTTACCGATGTGGGGTGTCTTCAACCGACCTACCCTCTTCATCGTCGTCAACGAGCCGACGCAGCTCAGGATTGAGAGTGCGTGGTGGATGTGATGAACGACGAACTCCTTCGTCTTCTTCCCACGACTTCAACGTTGAAGACCGACAATCAAAGGTAGGGGGTTTATTTTGTGTAACTTTCCTTTTCTATTTCTCTTCTTCGGATTGGAAAGGAATTGTTGTGTGGTTATAAAACAATTTTTGTTTATATTTCTTACTCTTTGATGAGCCAAGTGTTACCACCCTAAACACGAAGGGTGTGGGCCAAACCAACATGGCCCGACCCCTCCACCGTTCTTGTTTGTGTTGTTTCTTGGCATAGTGATGAAGTGGTGTTGAAGGCGATAAAGGCACAGGCCAAGGCCGCACTTACCGTGGACTCCATGGACTGCGCCGCCCCCAAGGCGTTCTGGTGCCCCGACCGAGTCAGCTCTGCGGGCCGAACCACCACCGGCCTCCCGCGCGCCCGGTCGCACCGCCACTAGCCTCCTGCGCGGCCAGGACGAACCTCGCCGGCCTGACCCGCAATGAACCATGCCGGCCCGAACAACGCTGGCCCAACCTCCCGGCCTCCCAGCCGCCCGTCGGCCCACCTGGGGCCCTCCCCGGCTGCCTCCCGGCCTGGCCGCGCCCTGCCCGGCCACCTGTCGGCCCGCCTGGCGCCCTTCCCGGCTGCGTGCCCACCTGGCCACGCCTTGCCTGACTGCCTCCCTCCCGTCCTGTCTCCCGAACTAACCCGCAACCCCCCTTGCGGCGCCCTGGATGAACCGGCCCGGCCGTGCCCTCCGGGCCGAGCCGCGCCGAGCCGTGCCCTCGAGATGCTCCAGGCTGAACCTAACAGGCTGGCCTACCCAATGGGCTGGGCTAGACCCAACAGGTCTAACCAAGTAGACATACACTGGGTCTGTTCAGACTGGGTTGGGTCGCGTCGGTCCAACCAGGTCGGACCGGACCCAACCCCACTATTGATCATTTACTTTCTTTGGTCATATATTTGGCACCGGATGACCTTTCAGCGAACCGTCTGCAGCGCTGGTTTTCCATGAATGCGACGGTCCCTTTGAGTATACCCCATTGGAGTTCGGGGTAAAGTTGAGATACAGTTAGGTTGGATCATGCACGAATCTAACCGGGCCCCTGGGACTAAAAAGCTAATAACTCACAGACTAGGCGTCCGATTGACGCGCCGTCTGTTGCGTTGAGACCCCTTTGATGAGGCGGACCTTTGAGATAATTATACATGGGACTTCGTGACAGTTAAAGTATCGACCTACAGATTGTGGAGCAGATCCTCCTAGAGATGAGCGAGCATAGTGCGGAGACCTAGTAGCTGGCTGAGACCTAACAACTGCTGACCGATTCGACTCGGGGTGATTCAACTAGCCCAGTGGGGACCGCCTTGGTGTCATGGCAGACCCATGGTGGGGAGCACCTTTGTGTGAGTGCGGCAGACCCAAGGTACTCGATAGGAGGATTACCTCAGTAGGCTACGAGGGGGAGTGCCTTTGTGTGAGACAGAAGACCCACGGTGGGGAGCACCTCTGTGTGAGTGCGGAAGACCCATGGTACTCGACTGGAGGATTACCTCAGCAGTCCAAGGTTAGTGGGAAGCGCCTTTGTGTGATGCAGCAATCCCAATGTACTCGATTGAACATGAGTTCTCCAGTAGCTAAGGTCTCAATAATGTGAATAAAATCCTGGTTGAGCTAAGTTAGTATCTTTTTTGTATTTACCTCATGATTGAGATGGATTACTTGATAAATTAGGTATATGTATGGTCATATACCTAAGTGGGGTTATCTGTTGGTTTCATACTTTGTGGTTTATCCTTGTTGTATTTTGTGATACCTTGAGGGTCTCGGGGTCCCTACTGAGTATCGTTATACTCACCCCTACACGGGCTATGCCTGCACCTCATTGTGTTGGTTGCAGACGACAGACAACGCTGAATGAGGCCAACAATAGCAGGACTGAATAGTACCCAGAGGTGGACCTTACGATGAGTCGTTACATGAAGAAGACTGATGGATGTGGAGTACTGAGGAGGCTATCTGTAACTACCCTTCAGGTAGGAATTCTGGAGGATGATCCAGTAACTGTTTTACCTTTCTTCTATTGTAATTGTTTTTCAGTTGTACTTGTACTTTCTTGTTGGGCTTGTATTCTGGCCCCTTTACTTTAAGAACTCTCTTTTGGTTATACAGTTTTCTTAGTTTTTTGTATCCAGATGTGTGCTCTGTTGTGTGTGTTTACAATTAATAAAGAAAATTCCTTCCCTGTTTTAGGGATTTACGCCTTTGGTGCTAGTCACCAGCCCCTGGCCTATGGAAGGCGGGCTTGGGGTAGTCACAACACGGGCCCCAGGAGATGGGTCATGAAAAATTGGCATCAGGGGAGTTGGTTATACTTTAGAACTTAGGGATCTGATCCTTATTTTCTATGAATCAATAGTGTTACGGGTACTGAGTGTGGTTCTCAGTTCAGGGAGTCCAGTATTGGTGCGGCGGTCGACGTATCCATACACCAGGACCCTGACTTCTGATTTCTGACTCAGTGCATGAAAACACTGATTTAGTGTGTGTTATCAAAAGTTTACTTTAATTCATCTCAACCGTGTCATCTCACCAGGTATAATCTTTTGATAGTGTCACATCTATTTCTTTTAGGATGCCTCCCCATGGACGACCAGCTAGAGCCTTGAGATTTGTATGCGCGGATAGCCCACCGAACGACAAGGCCTCGGTGCAGGATCCTTTTCCAGCGGAGGCACCAACGATACCACACCCTGTTGGGCCACTGATTCTAGCATCCCTAGCAGCAGACGATACACGCTGCTTGAGCACATTGCACGAGTTCCAGCACTAGAGGCCACCCAGGTTCAGGGGAGAGATGGACCCACATGCAGTTGAGGATTGGCTAGAGGTTGTGGTGAGAGTTTTCTGAAAAGTAGGGACGCCAGCCGACTTCATGGTGATTCTTGTTTTTATCCTTCCATAGGTAGAAATGGGCAGATGGTGGAGTTTGATGCTTCAGGTCCATGAAGAGATGACTCTTCTCTTGGCACACTTTGAGAACCTATTTTGGGCGGAGTTTGTTCCAGCGACCCTTCGCACCATCTGCATACAGGAGCTACTTCACTTGCAGCAGGGAAACATGACGGTGGCACAATACTCTGTGAGGTTCACTGATAGAGCGCTTTCGTGGGTGCCCTCAAATTATTAATGTGATTTTGGGGTACTTAGGTGCACTAGAGTGACTGATCAAGGTCGTCTCTCAAAGGAGGAAGTGAATTTAACAACTTATTAAAGGTATTCTAAAAATAAAATAAAAGATAACAAAATAAAAACACTACTTTAAAGTATTGGGGTTTTTTTATAGTTTATGAATCTAGAAGAATTTTTCTGGAAGAAGATTGTATATTTTTTTTGTTTTTAGTTTTGAAATGAATTTCGATTAAAATGACACAACAAGAAGATGTTTTTTTAGAAATCTATTTTAAAAGGGGTAATCTATATAACTCTACCTCTTAATTCACTTATTAATCATTATTATTTAAATCAATATCTACTTAACTATGATCCCCTAATTTGTTATCCATCGAACCCTACGAGAGTTAACTTAACCACAAAGATGAAATTACTTAAACCCTAGGCTAGCTTCGGAACACGCAATCGCAGCACCCTGCTTTGATTGTTGTTCTAAGGATAGCTTATGGTCAGTGGTTAATTAGAGAACATATCCATTCTGGAAATGAGGATGAATTATTTTTAGGGATTATATTTGAAATCTACAAATTTATCCTCTGTGGTCTTGTATTACCGATTAAGATTATGCTCTCACAATTTACACAAAATCCCGACCTCGCGTGTTTTTGTGTTAATTGTTCAATTGCTTGCTTAGTTTATGGTAATTTAAAAACACAATTAATGGATCATATTATGTGAATTACAGTAGCTCATTGATTCAAAATAATTAAATGAATAGGATAGAAGATAGATCGATTACTAAAAGACTACTCTTCCATGGGTGACGTAATCATCATAGAAGCGTTTTGCATGTCCAAAGGTTTATAATGGGTATAACCCAATAACGCTTATACTCAAGAATTCCAGCCCAAAGAGGAAGATTAAGAGAAGAATAAATTTAAACAAAACAGAAGAAAATATAAGAAATAAAAGAATAACAAAGAAGTTTATTACACAAACAAAATCATTACAACATGAAGGAGAAGAAGAAGGCTTCGTCGAAGGGATCCTTGCTTCAAGAGCTACCCTTATTGAAATGTTTGGAGAATTGGAGTGAATACACTTCTCCTCTGCCCTCAACTTCCCAAATAACGTCCCCAACCCATCCAAATGAGAAAAAATCCAATTTATAGAGGGTAGGGGAGGAGAGGTTACAAGTGGTTTCAAGTGTGAATGTGGAAATTCGGCCAAATATTTTATTCCAACATTATCCACCCATTTGACCTCTAAAACGCGTGATTTGACCGGCCTTCCAGAAGGATGATTTGTTCCAAATCATGTCCTCGAGCTTTCATCAAATTTTGGGCTCAATCCAAGTCCTGATGTAGACTATATGGCCCAAATACAGAACCCATATCCATTCTGCCGAGTCCAGCCCACCATTGGATTAATGGCCCATTTACTCCATCCAAATGCACTCTTTAGGTCTTGTGTCCTGAATGAAATTTGTAGAAAATTAAGTTAGGAACATTTTTACAAAATTAAAAATTCAAATAATAAATATAAAAATATTTATCTTTGAAATACTACAGTGAACTATTAAGGGTAAAACTGGAATTTTCACCAAATTTTCAAATGAATGATCAAATCCCAAATATTTTATAAATAAACATATTTAACACAATGTGAGGAAATTATTTCATTTATTATCAATAAAATATTCAACAAAATAGTGTTTTATTAACTCCCCCACACTTACCCTTTTTCACTCCTGAGCAAAATCTCATATCAAGTAAACATCAATATCAAATCAAAACCAATTTTAAAACACATATCTTTGAGATCAAACAATTACACACCAAGAAACAAAAGATATAATGCCTCATAAAAAACCGTTATTTCAAGTTCTTCATTTATATCATTCAATATATTTCCACTTTATTTATCCTCCCATGCACAAAACACTTACCTCACTTGAATTTTCTCTTATCACACAAATGTCATTTTTTTGAAATGTCTTTCTCATCCAAACTCATACAAGGGTCACCATAGGCTTGATAAATTCATGCATCGCCACCCGATGTGAGTCAAGGACGTATGTTTATAATGAGGTCTTTTCAGGGTTGTTCTGTGGCTTTCAGTTGGTAGGATTTAGATGTGAAAAATTCTGAGGCTGAATGAGGAGGGCTTGACTCTTTTTGAAGAAAAATTGCATTAATCTAATTTTCACTTAAATATGGTCTTCTCCTCAATCCCCATAGTATCAATTCAACTCCATAATCATGAAAAGTCATGAAAGGTTTACACCATTCATCATTTCAGCATCAAAAATTTCAATCTTCTCAAACATGGTTTTCTTGAAAGCTCCAGATGGGCACAACTTTCCACCTCAATTAGAAGCTCCAGAAAAGGCACAACTTCACTTGTCATGAAAGCTCCAGAAAAGGCACAGATTTCAATATAATGAATTTCTTCAGTAGAAAACACATCTCTTCAGAATTTAATTTTCCACCCAAAGTATCACAGAATGTGGTGTCACAACACAAGATAGATCCCCCCACACTTAAGCTCAACTAGATTATGAAATTTCACTTCAAGAGTTGGTTGGATAGGGAAAATTGGATTGTAATGTGGCTAACCTAACAGGCTGTCCATGGGTTCTAAGGGATACAAGGATTAAATCTTCAAGGTATTGCATTATAAAAAAGGATTCTTTGAAATAGGGGCTTTAATACCAAACAAATGCCTCAATCATTTAAACATAAGTACCTCAAACCTTCAAGTTTTGATAGGAATAGATCAAATTCTAGTTAAATCAATCATGGTTTGGTTCTCTCAAGAAGTTAGGTGAATGTAAAGAATATGAAAATAATGGTTTAGAAGCCTCACAGGAAAGTGATTTCAAATATAAAGATAGTGAGATGTGGCATGGGATTCAAAATTCAGTGTTCTTTTCATGAAATTACTAAATATTTGAACTTGAAACAAATTCATTTCAGCATTAATTTAAGCTCATTTTATTAAGGTAAATTGTTTCATTTATTGATATGGATTTAAAAATGGTGATGAGAATCATTTCAGATCAAAAGTTTCAAAAACAACACAAAAATTGTAAAATAAATACACAAAATTTGAAAAACACACAATTTTTTTGGTTTTTTTTAAACAGGAAAGCAATTGAAATTACTAAACTAAAAGGTTCCCTCTCCCACACTTAAAATATTGCATTTTCTTCAATGCGAACCCATGAGATGATATATGCACATGAACTTCATAATTTTTAAATAGGACAAATAATTTAAAATTGAAAGGGTTAGGAACAGCCTGATGTGATCAAGTGATGATGGGGTCATGCAGTGTGATAAAATCCACTGCATCAGTAGGAAGTCCCTCAATGTATCTCTTCAAACGTTGCCCATTGACTATAAAGCTCCTTCCTGTGTCCTCTTGTGTGATCTCCACTGCACCATAAGGAAAAACATTAGATACAATATAAGGACATAACCATCTGGAACACAACTTACCAGGCATCAGCTTTAGTCGTGAACTATAGAGAAGGACTTTCTCTCCAACATGAAACTCCCTTTATTGGATCATTTTGTCATGATATGATTTTGATCTTTCCATGTAGATCCTTGAGTTCTCATATGATGACAGTCAAATCTCCTCAAGCTCTTGAATTTGCAACTTCCTTTGGATTCCAACTTGGGCCAAATCCATGTTGCATTTCTTTATAGCCCAATATGCCCGATGCTCAACTTCCACTGGGAGATGACATGCTTTCCCAAAAACAATACAAAATGGGGACTTACCAATGGGGGTCTTGTATGCTATCCTATAAGCCCACAATGCATCATCCAAGCGCTTGCTCCAATCTTTCCTATTAGGCTGCACGATTTTCTCCAAGATTTGTTTCAGCTCACGATTTGAAACCTCAGCCTGGCCATTTTTTTGGGGGTGGTATGGTGTTGATGTTTTGTGTGTCACCCCATACTTCCGAAGGAGGGAAGAAAAATTCCTATTGCAAAAGTGTGTCCCTGGGTCACTGATGATGGCCTTTGGTACTCCAAACCTACCAAAAATCTGTTGTTTGACAAAGTCCACAACAACACGAGAATCGTCAGTCTTGGTGGCCTTGGCCTCCACCCATTTACTCACATAATCAACAGCAACCAAAATATACAAAAATCCAAATGAACAAGGAAAATGACCCATAAAATCAATGCCCCATACATCAAAAATCTCACAGAATAGTATGGGTTGTTGGGGCATCTCATGTCTCTTAGAAATTTTCCCAGTGTGTTGGAAACGAGAGAATGACTTACAAAACACATGGGCATCATGGAACAAGCTAGGCCAATATAATCCAGAGTCCAAAACCTTCCTAGCTGTCCGTTGGGGTCCAAAGTGTACACCACAAGAAAGTGTATGAAAGAAATCCAAAACAGACTCAAACTCATGATCGGGAACACACCTCCTAATGACTTGGTCACTACACATGCGCCAGAGGTAAGGATCATCCCACACATTAAACCTAGACTCAATTTTTAATTTTTGGACTTGATGTTTCTTTAAATTTGCAGGGATTTCAGAGGCAACAATGTAGTTAACTAAATCTGCATACCAAGGATGCATACCTGAGATGTAATAAAGATGCTTATCGGGGAAAGTGTCCCGAAGTGGTACCTAGTCCAAGGTGTCATCCTCTAGTGTGTGAGTAAGCCTACTCATGTGTTCTACCACCAAATTCTCTGAACCCTTCTTGTCCTTTATCTCAATATCAAATTCCTGAAGAAGGAGCATCCATCGAATCAGCTTGGGCTTTACATCTGTCTTCTTTAGGAGGTACCTCAAAGCTGCATGGTCAGAAAAAAAACTACTTTAGAGACCAATAAATATGAATGGAATTTATCTAAATAAAATATGACAACAAGAAACTCATTTTCTATGGTTGTGTAATTTGATTGGGCTGAATCCAGTGTCCTCGATGCATAGGCGATCACATGTGAACGTCCCCCCACCCTCTGAGATAAGACCGCTCCAACCGCGAAGTTGGAGGTGTCACACATAAGCTCAAAAGGAATCTCCCATCGTGGGGCATGTATGATAGGTGGAGTGTTCAGACACTTCTTTAGCTCATCAAAGGAAGTCCTACAAGAATCGTCAAACACAAAATCAGAATCTTTTTGAAGTAATCGTGACATAGGAAGAGAGATCTTACCAAAATCATTGATGAAGCGCCGATAAAATCCTGCATGCCCTAGGAATGATCTAACATCACGCACACATGAAGGATAGGGTAAGGATGAAATAATGTCTACCTTAGATCTATCAACCTATATCCCATGTTTTGACAATACATTCCCTAAGACAATGCCATGCTCTACCATAAAATGACACTTTTCAAAGTTCAGGACCATATTCTTCTCAATACAATGATTCAAAACCTTTCCCAAACTACTTAGACATTCATCAAATGAAGACCCGTACACTGTAAAATCATCCATAAATACCACCATGCAAGTCTCAATAAAATCAGAAAAAATACTCACCATCCATCTCTGGAAGGTACCTAGGGCATTGAAAAGCCCAAATGGAATCCTTCAGTAAGCAAAGGTACTGAATGGGCAGGTTAATTTCGTCTTCTCCTGGTCCTCCGGATCTATAGGAACCTGAAAATATCCAGAAAATCCATCCAAGAAACAATAGTGTGTCTTCCCAGCTAGTCTCTCAAGCATCTGATCAATAAACTGGAGGGGGAAATGGTCCTTACGAGTGGAATGATTTAGTTTCCTATAATAAATACACACACGCCAACTGTTTTTCACCCTCATTGGAACTAACTCATCTTTCTCATTTTTAACAACAGTAACACCACTCTTCTTAGGCACAACCTGAGTTGGACTTACCCACTGAGAATCTGAAATGGGAAAGATTATACCTGCCTCGAGCAATTTCTAAACATCTTTTTTAACAACTTCCAGGAGGGTGGGATTGAGTCTCCTTTGTGGCTCTCTCGTCGGTTTATCCCCATCCTCCAAGAGAATCCTATGCGTGCAAATGGAGGGGATAATACCTGATATGTCAGCCAAGGTCCAACCAATTTCCCTAATGTTATCTCTCAAAATATTCAAAAGTTTTTCTTCATGTTCAAAAGGGATATTGTTAGCAATGATAACAGGTAATATCTCACCACTCAACAAGTATGAGTATTTCAGATTTGGTGGCAATGGATTGAGTTCTAATGAAGGAGGGTGTAGTATGGATGGAGACATTGAAGGAACCGAAATATGTGCACAAAGAGCATCGGTATCAGAATATACATCATCAAAATCATAGAATAAAGCATCAAATCCATCAACATACTCTATAGCCATGACATAATCAGAGTTCACATGATCAAAATCAGAATATGATTCCATTTCAAAATCAAATCTTATAGATTCTTGTTCCAAAGAAACGGGTGTGGAAGTACTTTTAGACATCAAACTAGAACCAATACTCATAATCTCCCTAAGCATAGGACAATCCAATTCCATGGTGTTTTTACTTGGTGGTTCAAAATGGGAGATAACAAATGCAGAATGATCCTCTTAGGGGTACTTCATGGAATCCATAACATTAAATATCACAACTTCATCTCCAAATTCCATGGAAAGTGTACCCTCATTGACATTTTTGATAGTTTTTGCAGTTTTGAGGAAGGGTATACCTAAGATAATGGGGGCATGAGAACTTACCTGATCATCCTCCATGTTAAGAACATAGAAGTCTGCTGGAAAGATCATGTCTCTTACATGGGCAAGTACATCCTCAAGGACTCCCGCTGGATATGCCGTAGCTCTATTCGCCAATTACACCACTACTCTTGTTGGCTTCAACTCACCAACCTGCAAGGAAGAGAATACAGAGTGAGACATCACATTTATTGAAGCTCCTAAATAACAAAGAGCATTAGAGAAGTACAACTCCCCTATGGTACATGGGATGGTGAATGTCCCGGGATCCTTGCACTTTGTTGGAATTGCTAGAGTTGGTGTAATGAGTGCTGAGACATTCCTTCCAAGGTTGATCCTCTCATTTCCCTTGTGCCCTCTTCGATTGGTGCAGAGTTATTTTAAGAATTTGGCATACCTTGGGATTTTCTTAATGGCTTCTAGTAGAGGAATGTTGATCTCCACACGCTTGAATGTGTCCAAAACCTCCTTTTGCATTGCTTCTTCAGCCATCTTCTTGGTTTGAACAACCCTATTTGGAAAAGGAAGGGGTTTAGGAGGAACACCGTCAATATTTTTCTTACCTTTATCTTTCTTCTTGGATTGCTCATCAGTTGGTTTGGAATGCGACTTTTCTGGAGTTGAGGTGAATCCCGGTGGAATGGTAGGTACAGATGTATTGTTCATTTGCTTCCCACTTCTCAATGTGATGACACTGAAATTCCCCTTTGGATTTGGAGTGGGTTGGGAAGGTAGATTTCCAGAATTCTTACTCACAAGTTCATGGAGGGCGGTGGCAATCTGGCTCATTTGAGTATTCAACTCCCTCAGCTCCGAACTTTGACTCTCCAGCTCATTCCGTTGATTAAGAACAATTTTCTTCAAAAGATCATCAGTATTAGAATCTACCTTTGGTGGAGGATTCCCTTGTTGCTAACTTATTGATGTTTGAGCTTCAAATCTCCTTTGGGGTTGTTGGAAACCCTGTTGGTAAGGAGGAGGCTGCTGGAATTTTGGTTGAAAAGGGGGGCCTTTGTTGTTTTCCAGAGCCATACCTCATGTCCGGTTGATCTTTCCACCCTTGGTTATATGTTGGAGAAAATGAATCAAACTTCTTTTGGGGATATGGTTGTTTTTGTTGCTGCTGATATGGTCTCCCAGGGAACACTGCTGCATAATCTTCTGTTTCTTGGAGTTGTGAGCAATAGTCAGTTGGGTGGCTTGTCTCAGTGAAAATACCACAAGGCCTTGAAGGAGGGGGTATAGATGTCTTTTGTGCCAAAGAAATTTACCTCACCATAGTGGTCAATTCTTCCAACTTAGTATCAATAAAATGACTTTCAAGAGAAGAAGGACTTACCTGATGTACTCCCCTGACATGTGGTGTACCTCTATCACCAAATTGTTGGGAGTTTTGGGCCATCTTGTCGATCAATGAACGTGCGGCTGCTGGTGTCTAGTCCACCAATGCTCCTCCAGCTGTAGCATACACCATGCTCCTCTCCATGGGTGTGAGTCCTTCATAGAAGTATTGGATGAGGAGTTTCTCACTGATTTGGTGATGCGGATAGCTTGCGCAAAACTTCTTGAATCTCTCCCAATACTCATACATTGACTCCCCTTGTGCTTGCTTGATCCCTGATATCTCCTTTAGAATGGATGTGATCCTTGATGCTGGAAAAAATATTTGCAAGAAAAGACGTTTCAAATCATTCCAACATGTTACATCTTCAGGTTGCAAATAATACATCCAATCTTTTGCAGCTCCATCAAGTGAGAATGAGAATGCTCTTAATTTGATTTGATCTTCAGAAACATTTCTTAGTTTTAAAGTTGAAAAAACCACATTAAATTCTTTAAGGTATTTGTTGGGATCCTCACCAGATAATCCATGAAACTTTGGAAGAAGGTGAATTAATCCAGATTTTAACTCAAAGTCTGATTCGAGATTCGGGTATGCAATACAATTTGGTTGATAGTTAATATCAGGTGAAACCAATTCTCGAATGGTTCTATTAAGTTCATTTCCATTATTTCCAGCCATTGGTTCTTCTTTTATGTTTGAATTTGAATAACTTCCAATTACAATGTTTCTAGAAGAGATGAATTCACCAACTCGTTGAATATTGAAACTTCTCGTAGACTAAGAATGTTTGATTCGTGCCCTAAGGCTGCGTTCAATCTCAGGGTCAAGAACTAAGAGATATTTGGGATTAGTTCATGTCATAAATAAAATAAAAAATAAAAGAAAGAAAGTGGACCATAGTAAAATAAAAATGAGAAGTTTGAGTTTATGGTCCAAAAAGAAGTAGAAGAAAATAAAAGAAGAAGAAGAAAAATCAGATTGGGTAAAGAAGGAAGAAAGAAGAGAGGAAGAGAATAAAATGTAAAATAAAATAAATACCTCTAATTAGTTGAAATAATTACTTGCCTCCCCAGCAACAGCACCAATTTGATAGAGAGCTGTCGTGGGCTCCCTCAAATGATTAATGTGATTTTGGGGTACTTAGGTGCAGCAGAGTGGCTGACCAAGGTCGTCTCTCAAAGGTGGAAGTGAATTTAACAACTTATTAAAGGTATTCTAAAAATAAAATAAAATATAATAAAATAAAAACACTAATTTAAAGGATTGGGGTTTTTTATAGTTTATGAATCTAGAAGAAGTTTGCTGGAAGAAGATTGTATATTTTTTTTGTTTTTAGTTTTGAAATGAATTTCGATTAAAATGACACAACAAGAAGATGTTTTTAGAAATCTATTTTAAAAGGTGTAATCGATCTAACTCTACCTCTTCATTCACTTAATAATAATTATCATTTAAATCAATATCCACTTAATTATGATCCCCTAATTTTTTATCCCTTGAACCCTATGAGAGTTAACTTAGCCACAAAGATGAAATTACTTAAACCCTAGGCTAGCTTCGGAACACGCAATCGCATCACCCTGCTCTGATTGTTGTCCTAAGGATAGCTTATGGTCAGTGGTTAATTAGAGAACATATCCATTCTGGAAATGAGGATGAATTGTGTTTAGGGATTATATTTTAACTCTACAAATTTATCCCATGTGGTCTTGTATTACCGATTAAGATTACGTTCTCACAATTTACACAAAATCCCGACCTCGCGTGTTTTTGTGTTAATTGTTCAATTGCTTGCTTAGTTTTTTGTAATTTAAAAACACAATTAATGGATCATATTATGTGAATTACAGTAGATAATTGATTCAAAATAATTAAATGAAGAGGGTAGAAGATAGATCGATTACTAAAAGACTACTCTTCTATGGGTGACGTAATCATCGTAGAAGCATTTTGCATGTGCAAAGGTTTATAATGGGTATAACCCAATAACACTTCTAATCAAGAATTCCAGCCCAAAGAGGAAGATTAAGAGAAGAAGAAATTTAAACAAAACATAATAAAATAGAAGAAATAAAAGAAGAACAAAGAAGTTTATTACAAAAACAAAATCAATACAACATGAAGGAGGAGAAGAAGACTTCATCGAAGGGATCCTTGCTTCAAGAGCAACCCTTATTGAAATGGTTGGAGAATTGGATTGGATCCACTTCTCCTCTACCCTAAACTTCCCAAAGCACGTCCCCAACCCCTCCAAATGAGAAAAACTCCAATTTATAGAGGGGAGGGGAGGGGAGGATACAAGTGGTTTCAAGTGTGAATGTGGAAATTCGGCCAAATATTTTATTCCAACTTTCACTGCCCATTTGACCTCCAAAACGCGTGAATTGACCAGCCTTCAAGAAGGATGATTTGTGCCAAATAATGTCCTCGATCTTTCCTCAAACTGTGGGCTCAATCCAAGCCCTGATGAAGAATATATGGCCCACATACAGAACCCATGTCCATTCTGCCGAGTCCATCCCACCATTGGATTAATGGCCCATTTACTCCATCCAAATGCACTCTTTAGCTCTAGTTCCCTGAATGAAATTTGTAGAAAATTAAGTTAGGAAAACTGTTAAAAAATTAAAAATTCAAATAATAAATATAAAAATATTTATCTTCGAAATACTACAGTGCACTATTAAGGGTAAAACTGGAATTTTCACCAAATTTTCAAATGAATGATCAAATCCCAAATATTTTATAAATAAACATATTTAACACAATTTGAGGAAATTATTTCATTTATTATAAATAAAATATTCAACAAAATAGTGTTTTATCATTCATCGACCTCTCGCGTTACTCCACAGATATGGTTTGGGACCCATTCTTCAGGGCTCGGACCTTCGAGCGGGGGCTCAAGTGAGAGATCAGGGCTTTGATGATCTCCCTTAGCATCCCGATGTAGGCAAGGGTGTTGGAGCGAGCCCTCTTAGTGGAGATTTTCCTTGCTGATCAGTCTCTAGTAGCGAGACCCACCACTAGTGGACATGCATCAGAGTCTTCTACAACTAGAAGTAGACAGATGTCATAGAGGTCCAAGAGGACCAGACCCATGGGTGGATGACCGCATGACTCAGGATCAGTGGTACGGGGAAACCGGGGAAGAGACACACATGCTAGGAGTGGGTAGTGTTACTCATACGGTGGGCATAGTAACATGGCTCGTGACTATCCGATCCGCCATTCGGATGATTAGAAGATGGTCAAAGGACCACCCATGCAGAGGTAGAGATTTGATCAAGGCAGTCCACTGGGAGCAGGTGGATGTGGAAAAAGAGATGGTCGTGCAGCTAGCAGTGGATGACGTTTCAAGGTGTTACCACCACCACCACCAGGAGTTCCACCCTGACCACAGGGAGAAAGTGGACAGGGGAGATCTCAGCTCTAGGAAACTAAGGCCTATGATCACAGAACTCCGGATATGATTCGAGGTATGATCTGTGTCTACTCTACCATAGCTGCAGTTCTTATAGACACAGGTGCCAGTCACTCTTTCATTGCCACTTCCCTCGTTCAGAGCTCAGAGATTCCGACAAAGACATTGGCTCGATCCTTACGGCCAGAGACTCCTACGAGATTAGACTCGACAATTAGTCACTGGTGCTGATAGTGTGAGATTAATCTAGGAGGCGGGAGCATCGGCCGGGATCTCCTCTTAGCGGCATCGAGGCCTTACGACATCATCTTGGGTATGGACTGGTTATCTACTATCCATGCTCAGATCGACTGTATTAGGAGCAAAGTTTGGTGTGTCTGCAAGGATGGGACCGAGTTTACCTTCACCAGCAAGAAGAGAGCCTTTGTAGTACAGGATGGATTTACTCGGAGGAGGGTGTATCTGATCACTCATCAGTTGTCATGCCTTAACCTTAGAGAAGTTGATGTGGAGAGTTCGAGCTATCCAGTAGTGGTGGAATAGTATGCAGATGTTTTCCCAAACGATGTTCCAAAACTACCTCCTCACAGAGAGGTGGACTTCTACATTGACCGGTACCCCGGGACAACACTAATATCTTCACCAGCATATCAGATGGCTCTTGCAGAGCTTCACGAGCTGCGAGTATAGCTAGAGGACTTTCTGGAGTAGGGATTCATTCGGCCCGGTGTTTCTCCCTGGGCATCCTTGATTCTGTTCGTCAAGAAGGAAGATGGAAGCTTGAGGTTTTGTGTTTTCTATCGTCGCCTAAACCAGGTAACCATGAAGAAAAATTACCCACTTTTAAGGATTGATGACCTCTTTGATTAGCTGAAGGAAGCAAGGTGGTTCTCGAAGATAGACCTTAGATCAGGCTATCACCGGGTCAAAGTTCAAGAAGAGGATGTGAAGAAGACAGCCTTCGGATGTCGGTACGACCACTATGAGTTCTTGGATATGACATTCGGAATAACCAATGCTCCAACAATGTTCATGGGACTCATGAAAAGGATCTTTCTGCCATACCTCGATAACTTTTTCATAGTCTTCATCGACGACATTCTGATCTACTCGACTACTGAGGAAGAGAACAGCTACCATTTGCGGGTAGTACTGGACACACTCTGAGATCACCAAATTTATTGTAAGAACTCAAAGTTCCAATTTTGGATCCAAGAGGTTCATTTCTTGGGACACGTCATATTGGAGGCTGGAGTTCTAGTGGATCCAGTGAAGATTGAGGTGGTACTTTCTTGGGAGCCACCCAGGAGTGTGACGGAGGTACGAAGCTTCCTGGGTTTGGCTGGTTACTACCGGAGGTTTGTTCTAGACTTCTCCAGAGTTTCAGCACCACTATCATCTTTGACGAAGAAGGGGAAACCCTTTGTGTGGGTGGAGAGATGCCAATAGAACTTTCAGGAGTTAAGGTAGAGGCTGACTAGTACCTCCCATCGTGAGGCTTCCAGAGGAAGGCATAGGGTACATAGTCTACTATGACGCATCAGGGACCAGACTCAAGTGTGTCCTGATACAGGAGAAAGTAGTGATTTCGTATGGTTCTCAGCAGCTGAGACAACACATGCAGAACTACGCTACCCATGACCTGGAGTTAGCAGTAGTGGTCTTCGCCTTAAAGATGTGGCGACACTATCTGATGGGTGAGAATTTTACCATGTAATTTGATCACAAGAGTCTTAGGTATATCCTCTCTCAGAGGGACCTGAAATTGAGACAGCGGCAATGGATTGAGTTCCTCTAGGACTATGGCTTCGAGATAGTATATACTCCTGGAAATGGGAATGTTGTAGCAGATGCACTCAGCATGAGATCTGGTATACAACTGCTAGGTGAGGGGAGAGAGAAGTTGACCTCTTTGCAGATATCCTTTGTGGATAGAGATGGAGTAGCCTTTCTTCAGTCTATTACAGTCACTCTCCCACTTCTTCAGCGAGTCGGGGATGCACATCATGGGGACTCTGACTGCGAGACACGACATGCTCAGATATCCACCAGGCAGACTCCTGGTGGATTTTCTGAAGGTGGGGAGAACGTCATCCTCTTCAAAGAACATACTATAGTACCGCTGTCACTTCAAGAGGAAATATTGAGGGAGTTCCACACATCCCCGTTAGAGGTACATCCAAGAGTGGCGAAAATGTACTAGGACCTTCGATGACATCACTGGTGGCGAGGTATGAAGAAGGCAGTAGCAGAATTTTTCTCTCGATGCCTCACTTTTCAGCAAGTGAAGGCGGAGCACCAGGTACCAGCAGGCTTAGTTCAGTCTTTAGAGGTCCCAGAGTGGAAGTGGGATGGGATATCCATGGACTTTATGATATGAATTCCACTACATCCAGGGGTCATGACTCGATTTGGGTGATCATTGACCGACTCACCAAGTTGGACCACTTCCTACTGATCATAGAGAAGGGATTAGTAGAGAGCTTGGGACGCCTCTACATGCAGGAGATTGTCCAACTACATGGAGCACCTTCTTCTATTGACTCCGATCATGATGCATGGTTTACTTCCCAGCTATGGAAGGGGTTTCAGGAGGATTTCGGGACGTAGCTTCATCTAAGAACTGCCTTCCATCCTTAGACAGATGGCCAAGCTGAGCAGACCATTCAGACCCTTGAGGACATACTGCGTGCTTGTGTCCTTGACTTCGGTCATTGATGGGAGGATCACTTAACTTTGGTGGAGTTTTCATACAAAAAAGCTATCACTCCACCATAGGGATGAAACCTTTTGAGGAATTATACGTATGACCATGCAGATCACCTTTGTGTTGGACTGACCCTAGGGAGTCAGCACTAGTGGGACCAGAGATGGTACGAGCTACCATAGAGAAGGTGCAGATCATCTAGGAGCAGATGAAGACTGCACAGAGCAGAAAGAAGTCATATGCTAATAGGATATGGAGACCTTTAGAGTTCGAGGATGGCGACCACGTCTTTCTATGGGTCTCACCTCGATGAGGTTTACAGAGATTTGGTCGAGGCAGAAAGTTATCTACAAGGTTCATTGGACCTTTCCAGCTCCTCAGCAGAGTAGGTGAGGTGGCTTACCGCTTAGCTATTCCACCTCAGTTTCACTAGGTGCATGACGTTTTCCATGTATCTCAGCCGAGGAGATATGTGCACGACCCTTCCCACATCATCGACCAGGGATATCTGGACATCAATGATGAGGTGAATTTCATGGAGGTTCCAGTGAAGATTTAGGATCGACATGAGCGGGTACTAAGTAGATGGTTGATACCTTTGGTGCGCGTTCTATGGTAGTACGAGAACCTCCATGAGAGCACATGGGAGTGGAAAGCTCAGATACGTGCTCAATACCCCCACTTATTCCCTTAGTTCTAGTTGTAGCTTACGGGGACGTAAATACCTGAGGTG
Organism: Viscum album; assembly: GCA_963277665.1. NCBI lineage: Eukaryota > Viridiplantae > Streptophyta > Magnoliopsida > Santalales > Viscaceae > Viscum > Viscum album. Next base: position 991,172,824 of record OY728166.1, read on the forward strand.
GGGAGAATGTAAAGACCCAAAAATTCTAGGTAATTGTTTTTCCTAAATACATGGGAATTTTACAAGTCTGTGAAAATTGACGACACATGATTCTGAGGCCCGGTGTGCCAGGAATCATTTTTTGAAGTTTTGTTCGGGTATGTTCAGTAAACATATGAGTGGGTTTTTATAACTTTTGAACTGGTGCTTGAAATTGAAATCTGAGGGCACCATTGTACTCGTCGTGCCGATATTTTCTTAAGAATACTTTCACTTTGACGACAGTGGGTTGAGTTTAAAAGATAGGTTTTGGGTTTTCATGGAAAATAATAAAATAAAGTGAGATTCACTTTATTTTAATTTGAGTCGCCATGTGGGTGTTTGGTGGTAAAAACTCCTCATGGAAGTTGGTGGTGGGACCACCACACCTTAACCTCCCATGAGAGGTTATGGTGGTGGGGCACACCCAAACCTAACCTCCTGCGAGAGGTTACGTCATGGGGACCACTGGGGGCTAAACCCCCTATTGATGGAGGAGAGTAAAACCTCTCAACTCTCTCTCATTAATGAGGGAGAGCCTCTTGACCTCCCCTTTAATTAATTGGTGCCAACTCCCCTAATTAATTTGGGCCAACACTCATGAATTAATTAGGGGATCCAAGTGATTAATTCACTAATTTGATTTTTGTGTCAGCAACTAAATAATAGACAAACTCAATCTATTATTATTTTTCTTGGCATTTCTCATTTGGTGGAGCTTGGGAAGAGAAGAGCTTGGGAGAAAAGTTCTTCAAATGAAGAATGCTCCACCGACGAAGAACACTGACCTTCTTTGACTTCCTCCCTCAGATCCTACCGACGTGGGGAGTCTTCAACCGACCTACCCTCCACATCTTCATCAATGAGCTGACGCGGCTCAGGATTGGGAGTGCGTGGTAGACGTCGCGAATGATGAAATCATTCGTCTTCTTCCCAAGACTTCAACGTTGACGACCGACAATCAAAGGCAGGGGGTTTATTTTGTGTAAATTTACTTTTCTCTTTCACTTCTTTGGATTGGGAAGGAATCGTTACGTGGTTGTAAAACAATTGTTTTTCATCTTTCTTACTCTTTAATGAGCCAATTGTTACCACCCTAAACGCGGAGGGTGCAGGCCAAAACAACATGGCCCAACCCCTCCGCCATTTTTGTTTGTGTTGTTTCTTGGCATGGCGACGAAGTGGCGCTGAAGGTGGCAAAGGCATAGGAAAAGGTCGCGCTTCTCGCGACCTCTATGAACCGCGCCACCCTCGTGGCGTTCTGGTGCCCCGACTGAGCCGACTTCGCGGGCCGAACCACTACCAGCATCATGCGCGCCCGACCGCGCCGCCGCCGGCCTCTCGCGTGCCACGGCCGAACCCCGCTGACCCGCGCCGGCCCGAGCCACGCCAAACCGTCCTGGCCCAGTTTCTCGGCCTCCCGGCCGCCTTTTGGCTTGGCCACGCCCTGCCTGGCCACCCGCTGGCCCACCTGGCGCCCTACACGGCCGCCCGTCGACCCGCCTAGAGCACAGCCCGACCCCCCGAAGGCCCATTGGGCGCACTACCCGGCTGCCCGACCTCCCGAACCGGCCCGCAGCCCCCCTCGCGGCGCCCTGGCCGAACCGGCCTGACCGCACCCTTTGGGTCGAGCCAAGTCGGGCCGCAACCTCTCGATGCTCTGAGATGAACCGACCCCAAGCTCGGGCCGAACCGCCCTCGCGGCCTACAGGGCTAGGCCCAACGATCCAGGCCGAACCTAACAGGTTGGCCCACCTAATGGGCCAGGCTAGACCCAACAGGTTTGACCGGGTCGACCCAAACTGGGTCGGCCTAGACTGGGTTGGGCCGAGTCGGTCTGACCAGGTCGGACCGGACCCAGGCCCACTACTGACCCTTTACTTTCTTTATCCATATCTTTGGCACCAAATGACCATTTGGAAAACTGTCAGTGGCGCTGGTTTTCCATGAACGCGACAGCCCCTTTGAGTATACCCCACTGAAGTTTGGGGTAAATTTGAGATACAGTCAGGTTGGATCGTACACGAATCCAACCGGGCCCCCGGTACTAAAAGGCTAATAACTCACAGACCGGGCGTCCGATTGACACGCCGTCTATTGCTTTGAGACCCCTATGATGAGGCAGACCTTTGAAATACTTCTACGTGGGAATTCGTGACAGTTGGAGTATCGACCTGCAGTTTGTAGAGCTGATCCTCCCGGAGACGAGCGAGCATAGTGCAGAGACCTAGTAGCTGGCTGAGACCTAACGACTACTGACCGATTCGACTCGGAGTGATTCGACTAGCCCAGTGGGGAGTTCCATGGTGTCGCGGAAAACCCATGGTTGGGAAACCTCTATGTGAGCGCGGCAGACCCACGATACTCGACAGGAGGAGTACCTTAGCAGGCTACAAGGGGGAGCACCTCTGGGTGATGTGGAATACCCACAGTGGGGAGCTCCTGTAAAGACCCAGAAATTTCAAGGGAATTTTATTTTTAAATTCTTTGGAATTTTTCAAGTATGCAGTTTCTGACGGCACCTGATTCCGAGGCCCGGTGTGCCCGGAATCAATTTCTGAAGTTTTGTTCGGGTACGTTCAGTAAACGTACGTGCGGGTTTTTCTATCTTTTGAACTGGTGCTCGGAATCAAAATCTGAGGGCATTGATGAACTCACAACACCGATATTCGCTTAAGGGGACCTTTACCACAGTTGCGTTTGTACGGGAGGAGAATTTAATTTTTTGGGGATTCATTCTAATTTAAATAAAATTGTTGTGTACACAATTTTATTGTCAAGGGTGGTTATTTCCTACAAAGAGGAGTTGGAGGTGGGACCCACTTCCCACATAACCTCCCATGGGAGGATAATGTGTGTGGGGCCCACATGATCCCTAACCCTTCAACTCCCCATTAACTCCCCTTTATCTCCCCTTAATTATTTTTCCACCTTTTCCTTTAATTATGGTGGAGCCTCTCCACCTCCCACTTGTTGTCATTAATATGACAACACCTTGAATTAATTATTTGAACTCCACTAATTAATTAATTAATTTAAGTGTTTGAATTTTTGAAAAACATGTTGGAATAAAATAATAGCCTAAGCTATTATTTTGTTTGGCACTTGTTGTGTTGGGGAGGATCTGGAGAATTAGAAGAATAGAGTTTTTCTCTCGATGAAGAACACCGTTCTTCCACGAAGAACATCTCTGGCGAAGAATCCGAAAAAATTCTCCAACGTCACACCCTCTTTGGACGCACCCCGACGTCAACGGAATCGATGTCCATATTTTGCGATGCCCGACCTCCGCGATGCTCATCTTCCGCGACTCATTGACGTACACCGTTCTTGAAATCGAGGTAGGGTTTTTTGATTAATTTTAATGGAATAAAATTAAACGCTTATTCTTCGATGAAATCCTTGGTTTGACTTTGGACAAATGATACCAACTAATACGAAGGGTGCAGGTAGAACCAACATGGTTTGACAACCCTATGTTGGATATTGATGTTTTGGCAACAGGGGATAAGTTAAGAAGGCACAGTGCCATTGCACCACGCCGGAGGAGAACTGCAGGACGAGGAATGTGGCGGTGTCGATGACCGGAAGAAGCGCTGGTCGTGTTCCGGCCGCATAGAGAATAACTGTGGCCCGCATTTGTGGGCTGCTCAGTCGAGGAAGAACCATACGGTCTCTCAACAGCCCGTGCTGGAAGAACCGGCTGGCTAAATCCGGCCGACTGGAGAACCGCAGCGCCTCATGGTGCCACGCTGCGGAGAACCGTGGCCCGTGCTTCTGCGGGTCGCTTCAGCAGGTGAACCGGCCGGCAGGCGGTCGACCAGGTTGAAGGGAGCAGTAGCACCCACAGGTTCCACGTGGGAAGGAAATAGCCCTCTTTGCAGGCCACTCATGCCGGAGAAGACCGTCCGGATTCGGTCGGACGGACAGGAGGGGCGGCGCCGCTCGGCGCCGTCGTTTCGAAAAATCGTGGGTCGCGCCCTTCGATCCGCTCAGCCAGCCGCAGGCTGGGCCGTGCCCCACCAGGCCGGCCCGTGCCCCACCGGGTCAGACCATCCCCCATCAAGTCGGGCCGACCCCTTAGCTGGGTCAGACCAGCCGAGCCAGGACGGGCCGACCCGCCAGCCCACCGGGCTTGACGGGACGGACCCGTTTCGCTTAAATGTGAATAACTTCTTGACCGTGCATCCGATTGACGCACCGTCTGTGGAATTGGGACCCTTACGAAGAGGCAGTAATTTTTTAATACTCTAAGTGATATTTAGAAAACTTTGAAAAACAACCAGGTTTGGAATGAGCGTAATTCCAACCGGGCCCCTCGAACGGAAAAGCCAATAACTCTCAGACTGGGTGTCCGATTGACGCGCCGTCTGTTGCGTTGGGTTACTTTTGATGAGACGGAACTTTGGGATATATAAAATATGGACTTCATGATAGTTGATGTATAGAACCCTTTTGCTCGAGGAGCGGACCCTCCCGGAATCGAGCATGTTGTGTACGGGAACCCTAGAACTGGCTGTGACTGCTTCGACTACTGTACTGGAATCCTCCGTGGGTTTAACAGCGACGACTACTATACTAGGATCCTCCTTGGGTTCAACAACGATATCCATTGTACTGGAATCCTCCGTGGGTTCGACGATGATGACTACTGTTCTTGTATCCTATGTGGGTCTGGCAGTTTGACCTCTGTACTTGTATCCTGTGTGGGTCCGACAGAGTAGCTGGTCTTGTATCCTGCATGGGTCCGACAGCTTAGATGAATCAGTGCAATGAATACTGTTCTTGTATCCTGTGTGGTTCTGACAATATTGACCTCTGTACTTGTATCCTGTGTGGGTCTGACAAATTAGCTGGTCTTGTATCATGTGTGGGTCTGACAGCTTAGTTGGTCTTATATCTTGTGTGGTTCCAATAACTTAGATGAATCAGTGACTACATCTGATCATCTCCATCGCTATATGAAATATGTGTACCTATGTGAGCTGAGTCTTGATTTTCAATCATTATCAATGATGTGATTGACTTCCTGTGTGGAATGGGTTGTGCTTGGGCTCGAGATTTGGAGACGAACTGAGATTGATAACATAGGTATATGTATGGGCATATACCTAAGTAGGGTAGGTTGATACTTCTTGGTTGTATATTTTTTCTGTGGTTTATTCTTTGTGGGTTTTGGGAGACCTTTGGGCTCTCGAGGTCCCTACTGAGTATCATTATACTCAACCCTGCACGGGCTATGCCCGCACCTCGTTGTGTTGGATGTAGATGACGAACAACACTGACAGAGGCCGAGAGTGACACGACTGGATGATACCCGGATGTGGAACTTGTGATGTGACGAAACACAGAGGAGACTGACGGACGTGATTGTAGAAGTGTCCATCTGTACCTACTCTTCAGGTAGGAACCCTGGAGGACGATCTAGGAGCTGATCTTTACTTCCAGCTATTTTTCCCTTTTTACTTGTACTCGTTGTTCAGTTGGGTTTGTATACTGGCCCATTTACTTTTCAGCACACTCTTTTGTATTCAGTTTACTTAGTGTTTACTACCTGTTGCATACCCTGTTGTGTTTGTTTACTTTGTAAAGGCAATGCCTTCCCAGCTTAGGGATTTACGCCTTTGGTTCTGGTCGCCAGCCCCTGGCCTATGGAAGGCGGGCTTGGGGTAGTCACGACACGGGCCCTGAGGACGGGTCGTGACAAATTGGTATCAGAGGAGTCGGTTCTACCGCAGAACTTAGGACTCTGATCATTATTTTCTATGAAGCAATAGTGTTATGTGTTTTGGGTGTGGTTATTAGTTTGGGGAAACCGGTGTTGGTGTGGCGGCCGACATATCCATACACTATGACTCTGATTTCTGATTTCCGACTTAGTGCACAGAAACACTAATTGCATGTGTGTTTCAAGATTTTCCTTTGTGTTCTCTTTGAGTCAGCTCACCAGGTATAACTTTTTGACCGTGGCACATTTGTTCCTTATAAGGACGTCACTGCGAAGACAACCAGCTAGGGTTCCCAAGAGAGAGTACATGATGACGACCCACCGAGCGACGAGGCTCCGGTGCAGGGCCATCTTTCTAAGTTGGCACCTTCGGGTGGTGTACCAGTAGTACTACCACTCATTGGGAAGAAGATTCCACCAGTCGTACTAGAAGATGGTGCACGCCGACAGAGCATGTTGCATGAGTTCCAGCAGCTGAGGCCTCTGAGGTTACGAGGCGAGACAGATTTCCAGGCAGTAGAGGGATGGATGGAGGTGATTACTAGAGTTTTCCGCCTAGTTCAGAAACTAGTGGAGCAGATGTTGATCTTAGCTACTAGTCTTTTTCAGTTAGTGACCAAGAGTATTGGTCCGCATTGTAATGAGGCTTCAGTACGTGGACCAATGCCTGAGATAGTACCTTCGGGTAGTGTGCCAGCTATATCAATACATGTTGGTCAGCAATTACAGCTGGCAGTATTAGTAGATGACACAAGTAGGCTTAGTGCCTTACATGTGTTTCAGCAATAGATACCCCTCAAGTTCTGAGGCGAGCTCGACCCATAGGTGGCCGAGGACCGGCTTGAGGAGGTGCTTGAGAGTTTACTAAAGCTTATACAGCTTCGACATGACGATGTGTCAATAACTGAGTATTCATCGAGGCATACCATACTTTCCTGGTACTCGATGAATATGATACGATCACTGCTTTAGAGCTCGGACCTCTGAGTGAGGTGTGTTTAAGGATATCCGATCCAACACTTTTTCCTCTATGCATTACTACTCATGTTAGGGTTCCGGAGAGAACCTTTGTGGTTGAATGATCATTTGCTGAGCGGATACAACCAGTGAATGTTAGTAGTTGGAAAGCATTAAACTAGCGTCAGTCTTAGAGACTTGAGCGTGTAAAATGTTTCGAAGAGAAAGTGTTAAGGATAGATGAAACTGCAGGGCAACAGATGTGGAATCAGATCTAGGAGAGTAGTATAAGGTGGTGAACATTTCAACATGTTACAACCACCCGCCTTTATAGTCCCTGCTAGGCTCAGGGAGCTGGAGGGTAGGGGAAGACAGTAGTTGCATGCGGTCAAGGAGTGTGACCAAAGGGCTCTAGGAATGATTTGAGGTACGGTCTATGTCTAATACTAGTTTCTGTATCAATAGACATAGGTACCAATCATTCCTTCCTTCCACGAATCTTGTCCCAGACCTAGAGTTTCTGGTTAAGCCATTGACTTGATCCTCACGTCTGGAGATACCTTTGGGAGGAGACTCGATAATCACACTTATGTCGACGGTGTGATCTGACCCTTGAGGTGAGAGTTTCGGTTGGAACCTCTTGGTGTCAGCGTCGAGGCCTTACGACGTTAGTCTGGGTATGGACTGGGCAACCACAATTCTTACACAAAATGACTGTATTAGGCAAGAAGGTTATGGTTTATCTACAACGTTGGGATGGGGTTTTCCTTGGTCTGAAAAAAGGAAAAACCTGGTAGCACATGATGGAATCATGAATAAGAGGGTGCAGTCGATCAATCATGAGTTGGCCAGACTTACCTTTGTGCCAGACTTCTCCAAAGTTGCAGCACCGCTTTCAGTGTGGATGAAGAAGGGGAAACCCTTTATGTGGTCAGATAGATACTAACAGAGCTTTCAGGAGCTGATAAAGAGGTTGACCAGTATGCCCATCTTGAGGCTACCAGAGGAGGGCATTGGGTACGTAGTTTACTATGATGCATCAGGGACCGGACTCGGGTGTGTCCTGATTCAGGAGCGAGCAGTGATCTCTTATGGTTCACAGAAGTTGAGACTGCACAGAGCAGACAGAATTCCTATGCTGATAGGAGACAGAGACCACTGGAGTTCGAGGATGGTGACCACATCTTTCTACGGGTCTCACATCGAAGGGGTCTACAGAGATTTAGCCGAGGCGGAATGTTATCTCTGCGATTCATCAGACCTTTCCAGGTCCTCAGCAGAATAGGCAAGGTGGCTTACCGCCTGGCCCTTCCACCTCAGTTGCATCGGGTGAACGACATCTTCCATGTATCTCAGCTGAGGAGATATGGTCACGACCCGTCCCACATCATCAGCTACAAGGAGTTAGACATCGATGACGGGGCGACATTCACGGAGGTCTCGGTGGAGATCGAGGATCGACAGGAGTGGGTCCTACTGTAACAACTCGAAATTTTGAATAAATCTTGTTTCCAAATTTTGTGTGTTATTTTATTTTTTATACTCAACAAAACTGTTTCATTTGATAACATAAGTATAATTAAAATGAGATCGTTGGGTTTTGACTGTTATATGACCATTGGTCAATATGACCGCTGGAAACTAAACGTTTCGATTATTGTCTCTAAATACAAGTGATCTTGGTTAATTAATATAAAAAGAAGATTTGATGGTCTCACCCAGTAGTCTTGGACCGATGGAAGCCCATCTAACAGAACTTGAGAAGGAGTTAGCACCACTAGGCTTTTCTCTGGACTAAACCCAAGCCGAACTTCATCGTGTGAATCTAGAACGGAATCGCCTTTGCGAGAAGTTCAAACTAATAGAAATTTCTACTCGTGCGATGTTGGCCAAGCCTCCCTTGGATTCTCTCACCTTAGCACACCTTAAACATAGTTCCTATGCTGGTGTGATAAGGGGCTATGTAAGGAGACCATAACTACCTTGTGTAATCTTTTGTTTTAAATAAAAATTTTGATTTCTTCTTATGATGAAGTTTATGAATTTTCAAATGTCCTTCTAAATATAGTATACATATTTTTGGTGAATTTTAGAAAAATGATATTTAAAAAAAAGTTTATGTAAGCCTTAAATAATTAAAAATGTGTAATGATTTTCAAAAAATGGTCTTCTACAATTATGTACAGTACGAAATTTATAGTCTAATAAGATCAACATAATTTTTGATGAATAGTAAATTATGAATAGTGATTTTATGCTTAGGATTAGTAATGTGACCAAATGTATTAGTAATCTCACTTAAAGAAAGTATTAATATAATATAGGCCCCTTGATTAAGTAATGTGATTCAATAAAATGGTTAAATAATGATTTCATAAATTATTATTCAAGTATTAGTTTTTTCGGGTGAATAGTGTTTTTTAATTAAAAATTAAATTAAAAATATTTAGAAAATTATTTTTATAAAATGGATTTCATTTTTGAAATCAGATCATTGATATTTGGTTAAAATGAAATTTTGGGATTTTTCTGAGAAAATTGAATTTTCAGTGAATAGTAAAAATACAGTTTTAGGGTTTCGGTATGTTTAATGACATCATAACATTGTCATGATGATTTCATGAGATATTTTAAGGGTTGGCTGACCAAAGGTGATGAATTATTGTATAGGGGGGCCCATGTGGCCTAACTCCATTGGAAATACCATGGGAGAGCCCATGGTTTTGAGAAAACCACTTGTGAGGTGTCCCTTGGCCATTAATGCCTTGTCCCCTCACTTTCCCTATAAATACCAAGCCATCCTCTCATCCATTCGACTCCCAAATCCCCCCCAATGAAGCTCTGGTCTCATTACCTCCCAAGGTTTCCTACCAAGGTTCCCCCAAGCCCTCAAGGACCCAACCTTTGATTTTTAAGAGTTACGTTTTAAGGTAAGGGATCCAAACTCTCTCTTTCTTTTCAAATACTCTCTTTTAATTCATTTCTTTTATGCTCCATGTTCTTATGTTGGAGGATGTTATTTTATATTCCTCTTAATTCCCTTTTCATTTTCATATGATGAGAGATCCCCTATTACTCTCATCATTTAGTTTTATGAATGTTTAAGTGGCGCCGTTAGGATGCCGAAATTTTTGTAATAGATTCTTTCACCCTTCTCGTTTTCAAGATCTATTTTCATGTCAAGTATTTCAAGTTCCTTTTTATTATGTTTGGGTATGATCTCTCTATCTATCATTCTGATCTTTTATGTTCATATGATGAGAGGCCCTATTTGATCTCGTCAATTCATTTTTTTTGAAGTTTAAGTGACGCTGTTAGGCTACCGAATTTTTAAGGGATTCGTTCACCATTCTCATTTTCAAGTTCTATTTTCTAGTCAAGTCTTTCAAGTTATTTTTTTTATTATGTTGGGGTATGATATCTATATCTATCATACTGATCATTTATGTTCATATGATGAGAGACCCTATTTGATCTCATCAATCCATTTTTGGAAGATTTAAGTGACGTCGTTAGGCTGCTGAATTCTCATAAGAGAAATCTTATTTTTTTGTATTCCTTTGAAGTTATTCGTTTCATATGGTATATAATTCAAATTTCATTACCATGTTCTTAAATCCTTTTATATTCTGTTCCCCTACTGTTTTATGTATCATTTATGAGTGGTTGACCCATGTCCCCTCTCTTTTCAATGTTTTCTAAAACTATGTATCATCGTCGTTATGCTGCAGAATTTTCATCTCAAAATGTCTTTATCTTTTTTCAAATTATTTTATTTTATTAAGTGAATACTCACAGATTTTTCTTCTATAGGGGTATTCAAATATATATCAAAATGTTCTATTTTAATTCTGGGATTTACATACATGAGACCCACTTTCCTTTTTCAGTGGGTTTAAAGTGACATAAGGATCACGTCTTTAAAGCAGTTTTTTTAAATGTGATGACTATGAAATGAAAACCATTTCTTTTATGCTATATGGGTTGTTTATGAAATTTTTTATGATGATATATGTGTATCACATGATAATAAAGACAAATTTAATGTTGCGCCCTGAAATCACTCCAATGCATTGGGTAAAGACTTAATCTCTAGAGATGACCATTTTTAACGACGCCTTGGTGAACAACCTTGGTAATTTTTAATGACACCTTGGGGATGGACCATGGTGAAACAGAAATGATTTTCAATATTAAATGTTGTATCCACATATTCAAGTTATGAAAAATGTTATTTTTATTATGATATGCCTCATGATTTCTTTCTCATGCCTTAAATTTCTTTTCATGACCTTATTGAAGTATCTCAAGTTCACATGTAAAATGTTTCTCTTATTTCCCTTACTGGGCCTTCTTCTCACCCTTTCTTTTGATGTATGTCTCCAGGTTATGAGATGCAGTAATGAACCTAGTATGAACCTAAGGAGAATCCTTTCAAGTGTTTAAAAATAATGTTTTATGTTTTCATGTTTTAAGTTCCTGGTTTCCAAGATACTAAACCTTAAAGATCCTTAGTTTTGCAAAATATAATGAAAGTTTATGTGATAAAAGGAGGGATTTTATACCTACGTGAATGGTCGATTCCTCTGGTGCACATTTGCTGGAAGCATGGGAACCTCCAGAAGAGAACATGGGAGTGGGAGGCTCAGATACGTACTCAGTACCCCCATTTGCTTCCCTAATGTGTGTTTAAGCTTTACGAGGACATAAATCCCTGAGGTGGGGGTAATGTAAAGACCCAAAAATTTCAAGGAAACATTTTTTTAAATTCTTTAGTGTTTTTTGAGTCCGTAGTTTCTGAAGGAACCTGATTCTGAGGCCCGGTGTTCCTGGAATGAATTTATGAAGTTTTGTTTGGGTACGTTCAGTAAACGTATGTGCGGGTTTTTCTATCTTTTGAACCGATACTCAGAATCAAAATCCGAGGGCACCAATGAACTCGCAACACCGGTATTCGCTTAAGGGAACCTTTACCGCAGTTGCGTTTTTATGGGAGGAGAAGTTAATTTTTTGGGGATTCATTCTAATTTAAATAAAATGGTTGTGTACACAATTTTATTGTTAAGGGTGGTTATTTCCTCCAAATAGGAGTTGGAAGTGGGACCCACATCCCACATAACCTCCCATGGGAGGATAATGTGTGTGGGGCCCACATGAGCCCTAACCCTTCAACTCCCCATTAACTCCCCTTTATCTCCCCTTAATTATTTTACCACCTTTCCTTTAATTATGGTGGAGCCTCTCCACCTCCCACTTGTTTTCATTAATATGACAACACCTTGAAATAATTATTTGAACTCCACAGTTTAATTAATTAATTTAAGTGTTTGCTTTTTTGAAAAACATGTGGGAATGAAATAATAGCCTAAGCTATTATTTTGTTTGGCACTTGTTGTGTTGGGGAGACTCTGGAGAATTAGAAGAATAGAGTTCTTCTCTCGATGAAGAACATCGTTCTTCCACAAAGAACATCTCTGACAAAGAACGTGAAAAATTTCTCCAACGATGCACCCTCTTCGGATGCACCCCGATGTAAATGGAATTGACATTCGTATTCCGCGACGCTCGACCTCCATGACGCTCATCTTCCATGACTCATTGGCGTACACTGTTCTTGAAATCAAGGTAGGAGTATTTGATTAATTTTAATGGAATAAAATTAAACTCTTGTTCTTCGACGAAAGCCTTGGTTTGACTTTGGCCAAATGATACTAACTAATACAGAGGGTGCGGTTCGAACCAACACGGCCCGACAACCCTCCATTGGATATTGATGTTTAGGCAACGAGGCTAAGTCAAGAAGGTTCAGTGCCATTACACCACGTTGGAGGAGAACCGCAGGATGAAGAAGGCGGCTGTGTCGACGACCGGAAGAAGTGGCGGCCGTGTTTCAGCCGCATAGAGAAGAACCACGGACATCATCCGTGGGCCTCTAAGTCGAGGAAGAACCGGACCATCTCACGACCGGCCGGGCTGGAAGAACTAGCCGGCTAAAGCCGGATGGCTGGAGAACCGTGACGCCTCATGGCGCCGCGCTGCGGTGAACCACGACCTGCGCTTCCACGGGCCGCTTTGGCAGGCAAACCGGTTGGTAGGCGGATGAATGGGGTGAAGGGATCCACGACACCCGCAGGTTCCCCATGGAAAGGCAGCGGCCCGCTGTGCAGGCTACTCGTGCCGGAGAAGACCGACTGGCTTCGACCGGCCGGACAAGAGGGGCGACACCGCTCGACGTCGCTGTTTCGGAAAACTGGGGGTCGCACTGCCCGATCCACTCGGCCAGCTAGCCGGACCACGCCAGCCGGGCCGGTCCATTCCCCACCGAGCTGGGCCGACCACTTAGCTGGGTCGGACCCGTCTAGCCAGGACGGGCCGCCCGCCAGCCCACCGGGCTTGATGGGCTGGGCTCGTTTCGCTTAAATGCGAATAACTTCTTGACCGTGCGTCCGATCGACGCGCCGTCTACGGCACTGGGACCATTACGATGGGGAAGTCCTTTTGAGATATTCTAAATTATTTTTGGAAAAATTTGGAAACGACTGGGTTTGGAACGAGCGTAATTCCTACCGGGCCCCTAGAACGGAAAATCCAATAACTCTCAGACCGAGCGTCTGATTGACGCGCCATCTATTGCATTGGGTTTCTTTTGATGAGACGGAACTTCAGGATACATCAACTTTAGACTTCATGATAGTTGATGTATCGACCCCTTTTTCTCAAGGAGGGGACCATCCCAGAATCAAGCATGTTGTGTGCGGGAAACCTAGAGCTGGCTGCGACTGCGTCGACTACTGTACTGGAATCCTCCGTGGGTGTTACAGTGACGAATATTGTACTGGGATCCTCCATGGGTTTAAAAATGATAGCCATTGTACCGGAATCCTCCGTGGGTTCGACGACGATGACTATTGTTCTTGTATCCTATGTGGGTATGGTAGTTTGACCTCTGTACTTGTATCCTGTGTTGGTCTGACAGAGTAGCTGGTCTTGTATCTTGTGTGTGTCCGACAGCTTAGATGAATCAGTGCGATGACTATTGTTCTTGTATCCTATATGGGTCCGACAGTGTTGACCTTTGTACTTGTATCATATGTGGGTCCAACAGAGTAGCTGGTCTTGTATCCTGTGTGGGTCCGACAGTTTAGTTGGTCTTGTATCCTGTGTGGGTCTGGCAGCTTAGATGAATCAGTGACTACATCTGATCATCTCCATCGCTATAAGAAAGATGTGTACGTGTGTGAGATGAGTCTTGAATTTCAATCATTATCAATGATGTGATTGTATTACTTCCTGTATGGACTGGGTTGTGATTGGGCTTGAGAGTTGGAGCCGAACTGATATTGATAACATAGGTATATGTATGGGAATATACCTAAGTTGGGTTGGTTGATACTTCGTGGTTGTATATTTATTATGTGGTTTATTCTTTGTGGGTTCTGGGAGACCTTTGGGGTCTCGGGGTTCCTACTGAGTATCATTATACTCACCCCTGCACGGGCTATACCCGCACCTCGTTGTGTTGGATGCAGATGACAGACAGCACTGACGGAGGCCAAGAGTGCCATGACTGGATGGTACTTGGAGGTGGACCTTGTGACGAGAAAACACACGGAGGATACTAACGGACGTGAGTGCAGAGGTGTCCATCTGTACCTACCCTTCAGGTAGGAAACCCGGAGGATGATCTGGGAGCTGCTCTTTACTTCCAGTTGTTTGACCCTTTTTACTTGTACTCGTTGTTCAGTTGGGTTTGTATACTGGCCCATTTACTTTTTAGCACACTCTTTTGTATTCATTTTACTTAGTGTTTACTACCTGTTGCATACTCTATTGTGTTTGTTTACTTTATAAAGGAAATTCCTTCCCAGCATAGGGATTTACACCTTTGGTGCTAGTCTCCATCCCCTGGCCTATGGAAGGCGGGCTTGGGGTAGTCACGGAACGGGCCCCGAGGATGGGTCATGACATCGCCTTTGTGTGAGCGCGACATACCCACGGTACTCGACAGGAGGAGTACCTCAGTAGTCCAAGGTTAGTGGGAAGCACCTCTGTGTGATGTGGAAGGCCCACTGTACTCAATTGAGCAGGATTTCTCTAGCAGCCAAGGTTTTGATAATGTGAATAAAATCCTGGTTGAGCTGAGTCAATAACATTTTTGTATTTACCTCGTGATTGAGATGAATTACTTGATAACTTAGGTATATGTATGGTAATTTACCTAAGTGGGGTTATCTGTTGATTTCATACTTTGTGGTTTATCTTTGTTGGATTTTGTGAGATCTTGAGGGTCTTGGGGTCCCTACTGAGTATCATTATACTCACCCCTACACAGGCTATTCCAGAACCTTGTTGTGTTGGTTGCCGACAATGAACAACGCTGACTGAGGCCGAGAGTAGCAGGACTGGACGGTACCCAGAGGTGGACCTTATGACGAGTCGGTACATGGAGGATACTGACGGACGTGGAGTACTGAGGAGGCTATCTGTACCACCCTTCATGTAGGAATTCTGGAGGACGATCCAGCTGTTGTTTTACCTTTCTTCTGTTGAACTTGTTTTTCAGTTGTACTTGTACTTTCCTGTTGGGCTTATATTCCAACCCCTTTACTTTCAGCACTCTCTTTTGGTTATACAGTTTTCTTAGTGTTTCATATCCAGCTGTGTTCTATGTTGTGTGTGTTTAAACTTTATAAAGGCAATTCCATCCCTATTTTAGGGATTTACACCTTTGGTGCTAGTATCCAGCCCCTGGCCTATGGAAGGCGGTCTTGGGGTAGTCACGGCATGGGCCCTGGGGGACGAGCTGTGAAAACAATAAATATCACCCTTAATTAATGTTTCCTTCTATTGAATACAATTTTCAATATAAAAGTATTGTGTATTTACATATTTTAAACATCTGATATTAAAACTAGTGATGAATCATATTATAAAAAAACTTTGAAATAATAAATATCCAAAAAACATGTTATGAAATAAAAGAAATAATAAAAAAATATGAAAGGAATCAATAGTAGTCATATGTTAAGTAAATGATAATAAATTAGATTTTCAGACATATTTAACATGCCCACTAGTCATAATAAATAACAAGCATATTTAAGAATACCAACACACCAAAATGTATAAAAGATGAATGGTGTGCATGTTGGACATAATAAAAATTACTTACTTGGGATTCCAAACCATCTTAGGTCCAACATGAATTAGAAAAGTACCTTTTTTAATACATATTGCACAAGGGTTAATCTTTTTAACTCTAAAATAAAATTTAAATATAAATTCCTTTGTGTGACCAAATTATTGAAAACAATTTAATGAATATTCACTTGCATAATGACAAAAAAACATATAAAGAAAGTAACATAGGATATAACTTTATATATACCTTTCAAAAATTTATTTTTATACATTTTTGGTAGTCTTCCATCAAATCTAAGACAATTCATGTTTTTATTTATTTTAGAAATTATATGAATTCTGATAAATTCATCTAAAGTATGATTTAAAATTATAAACTTATATAACATTTCCTTCAAACTTTTAAACTCATCTTTAAACTTATAATTTTCCTTTTAAAAAAAATTCAGTATCATCAATAATTTTATTATTTATACATGGAAGAAAAAAAAATTATTCTCTTTCTTAAGTTCAGATAAATCAACCAATAAAACATTAAATTTCCTTTCTTCTTCATAATTATTCATGGAAATTAAATCCTTTCACTTTTCATTATATTATTTAAGCTTATAAATTTCAGAATCAACATTATTTAACTTTTCAACCTTAAAGGAAATTTTTTTCTTGTCTTTAGTTACCTTCTTATGAATCTTAGTCAAATTTTAATACTTTGTATATAGTTTTTAGTTTCTTCATGATATTTATAAAAAAATCACTATTTTCCTCAATAATGAGTTTATGATTTTCAAAATTAAAATAGGAATCAAAATCAAAATCATATTTACTTGCTTTATCTATATTGCTAATTAAAAAAAAATCAACTTCCCTAGAAGATTCTACCAAATCTCTTGAAGAGAATGATTCATAAGGAGAGAAGGAAAATTTATAAAATTTAGCCATAAAAGAAATATTACCTATTTCCTTTTCACTAGTTTCTTCATTAGAGTCTGAATTTTTTATACAACTCCTACCAGTAGATAAAGCCTTTTCTTACTATTATTTTTGTCCCTTTATCTTCTTTTTTTAGCTTTGGGCATTCATATTTAGTGTGTCTCATATAGCATCCCGCCTTTTTATAACATAAACTTTCATTACATTACACAAAACTGAGGATCTTTAAGGTTTAGTGTCTTGGAAACCATGAACATAATACATGAAAACAACATAAAACATTCTTCTTAAACACTTGAAAGGCTTCTCCTTAAGTTCATCCTAGGTTCATTACTGCATCTCATAACCTGGGGACATATATCAAAAGAAAGGGTGAGCAGAAGGCCCAGCAATGGAAACAAGCGAAACATTTTACATATGAACTTGAGATACATCAATAAAGTCATGAAAAGATCTTTAAGGCATGAAAATGAAATCATGAGGCATATCATAATAAAAATAACATTTTTCATAACTTGAAGATGTGGATGCAACATTTAATATTGAAAATAATTTCATTTCACCAAGGTCCATCCCCAAGGTGTCATTAAAAATTACCAAGGTTATTCACCAAGGTATCAGTCTAAAAGGTCATCTCTAGAGATTAAGTCTTTACCCAATGCGTTGGAGCACTATATGGGCACACCCTTTACATGTATTTATTATCATGTGAGCCACATATATCATCATCAATCATTTTATAAACAACCCATATAACATAAAATAAATGGGTTTCATTTCATAATCATAACGTTTTAAAAACTGCTTTAAAGACATGATCTTTATGTCACTTTAAACCCACAGAGAGGGAAAGCGGGTTTCATGTATGTAAATCCCAGAATTTAAAATAGAACATTTTGATATATATTTTAATACCCCTGTAGAAATAAGATCTTTGAGTATTCACTTAATAACATAAAATAATTTTGAGAAAAAGGGAGAGGCATTTTGAGACGAAAATTCTGCATCATAACGGCTATGTGACAAGGTTTTAGAAAACATTGAAAAGAGAGAGGACATGGGTAAAACATTCATAAATAACCCATAAAATAGTAGAGGGACATAATATAAGGGATTTAAGAACATGGTAATTAAATTTGAAAATATACCATATGAAATGAAGAACATGAAAGGAAGACAAAAATAAGATTTCTCTTATGAAAATTCGGTAGCCTAACGACGTCACATAAACTTCAAAAATGAATTGATGAGATCAAATAGGGTCTCTAATCATATGATCATAAAATGTCAGTATGATAGATATAGAGATCATACCCCAACATAATAAAAAAAACTTGAAATACTTGACATGAAAGTAGAACTTTGAAAAAAGAGAAAGGTGAAAGAATCCCTTAAAAAATTCGGCAGCCTAACAACATCACTTAAACTTCAAAAAAAAATGAATTGACAAGATCAAATAGGGTCTCTCATCATATGAACATAAGAGTCCAGTATGATAGATATAGATATCATACCCCAACAAAATAAAAAGGAACTTGAAAGACTTGACATGAAAGTAGAACTTTGAAAAAGAGAAGGGTGAAAGAATCCCCTAAAAATTCGGCAGTCTAACGACGTCAC
Source organism: Viscum album (assembly GCA_963277665.1). Lineage (NCBI taxonomy): Eukaryota > Viridiplantae > Streptophyta > Magnoliopsida > Santalales > Viscaceae > Viscum > Viscum album. The sequence goes on from OY728166.1 coordinate 991,191,218, forward strand.
TTAAACTTCAACAAAAATGAATTGACAAGATCAAATAGGGTCTCTCATCATATGAACATAAGAGTCCAGTATGATAGATATAGATATCATACCCCAACATAATAAAAATGAACATGAAATACTTGACATGAAAGTAGATCTTGAAAACTGAGAAGGGAGAAAGAATCCGTTACAAAAATTTCGGCAGCCTAACAGCGCCACTTAAAACATCATAAAACGAAATAATGAGAGTAAGAGGGGATCTCTCATTATATAAACATGAAAAGGGCAGTAAGAGGAGTATAAAATAACATCCTTTAACATAAGAACATGGAGAAAAAAAGAAATGACATAAAAGAGATTTCTTGAAAAGAAAGAGAGAGGTTGGATCTCTTACCTTAAAATGCAACTCTTAAAACTCAAAGGTTTGGACCTTGAGGGCTTGGGGGCACCTTGGGAGGACTCCTTGGGAGGTAAGGATACTAGAACTTCGTTGAGGATGGTTTTGGAGTCGAATGGATGGGAGGAGGGCTTGGTATTTATAGGGAAAGTGAGGGGACACGACATTAATGGCCAAGTAACACCTCAAAAGTGGTTTTCTCAAAACCATGTGCTCTCCCATGATATTTCCCATGAATTTAGGCCACATGAGGCCCCCAATACAATAATTCATCACATTTGGTCAGCCAACCCTTAAAATATCTCATGGAATCACCATGACACAGTTATTATGTCATTAAACATACTGAAACCCTAAAACTGCTTTTTTTACTATTCATTGAAAATTCATCTTTCTCAGAAAAATCCCAAAATTTCACCTTAACCAAATATCGACGCTCTGATTACAAATATGAATTCCATTTTATAAAAATAATTTTCTAAATATTTTTAACTTAATTTTTAAATAAAAACACTATTCACCAAAAATTCATTTTTTCAGAAAAAACCCCAAAAATTACCATAACATAATATCAGTGCTCTGAGTTCAAAAATGAAATCCATTTTATAAAAATAATTTTTTAAATATTTTTAATTTAATTTTTAATTAAAAAACATTATTCACCCGAAAAAACTAATACTTGAATAATAATTTATGAAACCGTTATTTAACCATTTTATTGAATCACATTACTTAATCAAGATGCCTAGATTATTTTAATACTTTCTTTAAGTGAGATTACTAATCCATTTGGACACATTACTAATCCTAATCATAAAATCACTATTCATAATTTACTATTCATCAAAAATCAAGTTGATCTTATTAGACTCTAAATTTCGTAATGAGCATAATTGTAGAAGACCATTTTTTGAAAATCATTACACATTTTTAATTATTTAAGGTTTACATGAACAATTTTAAAATATCTTTTTTTCTAAAATTCATCAAAAATATGCATACTATATTTATCCGGTCATTTGTAAATTCATAAATATCATCATAAGAAGAAATCCCAATTTTTATTTAAAACAAAGGATTACACAAGGCAGTTACGGTCTCCTTAAATAGCCCCTTATCACGCCAGCATAGGACCTAAGTCTAAGGTGTGCCAAGGTGAGATAATCTGAGGGAGGCTCGGCCAACATCGCACGAGTAGTAATTTCTTTTAGTTTGAACTTCTCGCGAAGGCGATTCCGTTCTAGCTTCACACGATGAAGTTCGGCTTGGGTTTGGTCTAGAGCAAAGCCCAGTGGTGCTACCTCCTTCCCAAGTTGTTTTATATGAGCTTCGATCGGTCCAAGACTACTGGGCGAGGCCATTGAATCTTCTTTCTATAATAATTAACCAAGATTACTTGTATTTAGAGACAAAAATCAAAACGTTTAGTTTCCAACGGTCATATTGACCAATGGTCATATAACAGTCAAAACCCAACAGTCTCATTTTAATTATAATCATGTTATCAAATGAAACATTTTTGTTGAGTATAAAAATAAAATAAAATAACCCATAAAATTAGGAAACAATATTTATTCAAAATTTCGGGTCGTTACATCTCACCTTCTTAAATTCAAAAAATCTAATAGAATTTGAATTAAATTTCGTTTTAAAATTATTCTTATACTTTTTATTCCATTGATTCTTATCACCTCAAGTTTTCTTTATAAGCCCATTTAAATACCATAATAGTCGATTCAAATTTCCACTTTTTTTAGAACTATAAAAATATGAACAATCACAATAAGTGATAGAAAATAAATGTTTATATTTAAAAGAAATTATCATCTTCTTACCATGTACTTTAGTATCAATATTCTTTAAATCAAGCTCATATTGAAGAAGAGACCCAATAATGACATCCATGGTATATTTTTAAAGATCATTGCTTTTATTCAATATACAACTTCATGGAATGGCACTTATTTAGTAAATATTAAAGTATTCTTTCAATTAGGACTTAATTCTTCATAGTTTCACCATGAGAACACATGTTTTTCATAATATTAGTAAAATTTTTATACATATCACTAAAAATTTTATGATTAAACATATTTAATTATTGAAATTCAGCCCTATAAACCCATAGCTTGGTTCTTTGAAAATTTCTAATGCCTTGATGAGTAACTTCTAAAGTCCTCTAAATGTCAGAATTATCTTTACAAGAAGAAATATAACTATATACATTTAAAAAAACAAATAAATATAGAAATTTTATAGCTTTATAATTCAACACATATATAATAGCATCATTACCAAAAAATGTAATCAATATCATCCTCTAATAATTTATAAGGCTTAACAATGATGATACAATATTCAATACCTATATTCTTCAAAAATACCTCCATTTTATCCTTATAATAACTATAATTAATACCTTTTAAATGGGGTGGTCTCAAAGGATTCAAAAGTTCAATATCTCAAATTTCAATACCTTAAAATAGATCTTTATCTTGGTCTTATTAAAGACTGGGATACTAGTTACTAACAAAAAACATATATTATCAAGTAAATCACACATTCAGTATTTATCCTAAAATAAGTCTTCTTTGATACCAATTGTTAGGTTTGACCCAAGATGATGACAAGAAAAGTAGAGGATGAATTTTTAATATTAATAATAAGACTTATTTAAAAATTATATTTTCATAATTCAGTGGTTTAATATTATTTAACAATTCATATTTTTAAACAATAAAAGTACTGAAAAATAAAAGAGTGTAAATAGAAATAAAATAAAGATGAAAATAATGATTTTATCATAGTTCAGATCCAAAATATCTTATGTATACTCTCCACACTCCAACTTAAGAGTGTGGATATACACTATAGACAAAGGTATATTATAGGTTCTATCTAAACCTATATTTTTACAATAAGATCAGAACTAACCCAGGACTTCCTAAAGGTGTGTCCCCAAACCTAAGATTGTTTGGTCTGCGGCGATGGGGCCTTCTTGCCCGGAATCCCGAGTGGTCCCGGCGGTGGCCTCTCAGCCCTAGGCGGATGTTACCGTTGGCCATCTATTTTCAAATTCAAATTGTGGGTCCCACGGGCCCTATGGGCCTACGGATTTGCCGGTCGAGGGGTGCGGCCTGGGGTTGTCGGCCCCTGCCTTTGAAATTTCTGTTGAGGATCTGATTTCATGGTCCCCTCTGACTCCTGGGCCTCCTCCCGCTCTTAGTAGGGTGGCCTATGACCCCGGTTCTGTTGTCCGTTCATGGAGAAAGTTCGACGTCTTCTCTCTATCCCTGTCTTCCCCGTGTGGGGATTTTTCTCCGCTCCCAGCGCAGGTTAATGTCTCTACGCTTTTGTCTCCGCTTTTTCTCTAGAGTCCCCTCCACTCCAATCTGGTGTTGGGATCCTCCGCGATACCACTTCCGGATTCGGTCCTGGAGGGGGTGTCGAAGGAAGTGGAGTCTCGGCATGCTTGTCCTCAGCGTGCTGTCCTGGTCTCCATGATCCAAGGGGTTGCAGAGCCAGGATCGGTTTGACCGTCTTCTCTAGTGCAACCGTTGCTTCTTGAAGATGAAGATGGGGCCTTCAAGAAGAGGATCCTCCTTCCCAAATTGAGCGTCGTGCCGGAAGGCTGCACTGGCCCTGTTACTCGGTCTAAGGCAAAGGAAGATGCCTCTCGTTCCTTGTTCTCTACCCCTGGAAGGGCCAAGGTCTCCAAGGTTTTATGATTTCTTTGATTATTTGGAACACGAGAGGGATGAGGGCGCATGCGAAATGTGCTCTCCTGTCTTTGGAGACTAAAAAATCTCGAGCTTCTATTATCGTTATCCTGGAGCTGAAGCTTGACCACCGCAAACTTACTGCTTTGTCGTTGAAGCTTGGGTTTCAGTCGTATGTGGATGGTCACCCGAATAATTCTCATATTTGGATTTGTTAGAAGAAGCCTGTCCAGGTGGAGGTTCTCAACTTGTTGTCGCAGTGTATTAATACCAGAATTACCTGTGCAAGGGGTGAGGTGTTGTGGTCTTTCGTCTACGTGAGCACGGACCCATGCTCACGACTAGAGCTCTGGTATTTTCTCAACTCATTTCAGACAGGCTCCCTTCCCTGGTTTGTGGGGGGTGACTTCAATACCATCAGCGATCCCTCTGAGAAGAAGGGTGGTTCCTCAGTGTTTATCGGCGGAATGCAGGATTTTAGAGAATTCTTTGCCTCGGCGGGTCTCTTCGATTTGGGGTTTAAGGGAAGCCGCTTTACTTGGTGCAATAACAGGAGGGGTGCCAGCCGTATTTGGAGCAGGCTGGACAGGTGCCTCGCGAACTTACAGACCCTCGATTCTTTTGGCCTTACTTCAGTTACCCATCTTCCGTGGTCACTCTCGGACCATGCTCCCTTGTTCGTGGAGTTGTGTGCGCATGGGATACTGCATGGGAATCGGTCCTTTCTCTACTCTAGTAACTGGCATCAGTCACCCGACTTCTGGTCAATGGTAAGGAGATCGTGGGAGGGCAGGGTGGATGGTAGTCCCTGGTATGGGCTGTCAAGCCGCCATAAGCGTCTCAAGCATGATATTCTTTTATGGCTTGACTCCAGACCAAATGATATCACGGGAGTGGAATTCATCCAGAGTGATATTGAGAGAATGGAGGAGGATTTGTTATTGGCTTGGAACGAGGATAATTTTTCTTTGCTTTTTGATAAAAGGGTCTTCCTATCAACGAAACTGGATGAGATTGAGAGGGATCTCAAACAAAGGTCTAGGGTAAAGTGCCTTAAGGAGGGTGACCGTAATAACAGATTTTTCCATGCCTGTCTAAAGGAGAAATGAGCCACGAAGGTCAATATTCACCTGGACAATGGGGATTATACGAGTGACGTGGATGTGGTGGGGCCTTTGGTGCTGGACCATTTCGAAAGGCTGCTCGCTGGTTCGGTCCAAGCAGGGGATGGGAGTCATGGCAGTAGGGAGGATGATGGAGATTTCTTGGAGTGTGTTACAAGGCTGGTGGGGGCATCAGATAATGAGCTTCTGACGAGGATTCCTACGGTGGAAGAGATCAAGAATGTTGTGCTCGACAAGCCAAGGGATAGCTCCCCTGGCCCATATGGGTTCCCGGCCCGTTTTTACGTGCATGCATGGGAGATTTTCGGCGGCGAGGTCGTGTCAGCTGTTCAGGACATCTTTCGGGGGAGCCTTTTGCAAGGGTGTGAGTGCTTCTAGGGTTGTGCTTGTGCCGAAGTCAAAAGACCCTTCTAGCATTGGCCAATTGAGACCAATATGCTTATGTAATGTCTCCTACAAGATCCTTGCGAGCCTCATTGCAAGGAGAATGGGGGGCTTGATTCCGAAGATGATATCTAAGGAGCAACATGGGTTTATTAAGGGATGCAACATTCAAGGGGCGGTGGGTTTTGCGAGCGAGCTTGTTAATGATATCAACCGTCGAATTATCGGTTCTAATGTGATCTTTCAAGTTGATATTGAAAAGGCTTATGACAAACTGGAGTGGTTATTTATTCTTAAGGTGATGCGCAGGTTTGGTTTCCAGGATTGGGCTTACAATCTTTGCTTTAGGTGTTTTTCATCACCTTGGTCGACTATCTCCTTTCAAGGGAAATGCTTCGGCTTCTTTAAGATGGTTCGGGGAGTGAGACAGGGTGACCCTCTGTCGCCCAACCTTTTTATTTTAGCTCAAGATGCTCTCTATAGGTCCCTCCAGAGGAAGTCGGTGGATGGTTCCCTGAGACCATATGTGGGGCGATGGGGCCGGGAGGCCATTACTCACCTCATGTTTGTAGATGACGTGAGAGTTTTCACTAATGGCAACTGCAGGTCCCTTCTTAATCTCATGGAAACTTTTTCCAGTTATGGCAGGGCGAGCGGACAAATCATCAATACAACCAAGAGTTAGGTGTATATATCGAATAAGTTCTCTTACCGGAGATGCAGGATGATCCAAAACATCCTCGGCTGTCAACAGAAGAGCTTGCCCATATCTTATCTTGGGGTCCCTCTTTCTTATGGGCGGATCAAGAAGGCCCTCTTTGAGGGGGTTTTGTACCGCATTATGGGAAGGATCCATAGCTGGAAAACCAGATTTCTATCCTTCAGGGGGAGGGTAACTCTGATCAACAACGTTATTTCTTCAATTCCAATGCATGCCTTTTCTATTATCCAGCCCCCAAAGGGAACAATGGAAATGATGGAAAAGATCCTCTCGGCCTTTCATTGGGATGCCAATCATGCAGGCTGGTGCCACTGGGCCTCCTGGGCGCGGCTTGCCAAGCCAATGGAGGAGGGGGGAGTAGGGCTTCACGATCCCACTGCTACCATGCAAGGAATGCAAGCTCACTTGGCCTGGGAAATCATGGCAGGATCCTTCTTATGGGCGATGTTCTTCCATGAGCGCTATGGGGATCCCGAGATGAACCATTATGAGCATAGGGCGCAGCCATCTCGACTGGGTCGATGCATGTTGGGTCTCCTGGAGGAATTGCGAGGCTCAGATATGTGGATCATTGGAAGAGGGGATATCGGTTTTTGGAAAGTTAACTGGGCAGGGGAGAGGTTGTTCTTTCCAGGTTGCCCTACGCCGGGTATCTCCTTCAGAGAAGCTTCGAATCATCCAGCGTTCATCAGTGCGGTGCTGAGTGAAGAGCAGATGAAGGTGTTTTCTAGCATTAGCTCGAACGAGGAAGAGGACAGGTGCTGCTTCACTGGCACTAGCTCTGGTAAGTTCACCAGCCAGGGTTACAGGGAGTGGAAGAGTGCGGAGATCCTGCCTGGAGATGGGTCAGCGAAGATCTGGTGCAAAGAGATTCCAGATAAATTGAACTTTTTGGTCTGGCGTGTCAGAAGCAAAGCTCTTTCGACGGATGAGAACATCCAATGTAGGGGTATATACTTACCATCCCGCTGCTTCTACTGCAAGGCAGCGAAGAGGGAATCCTTAGCTCACCTTTTCTTTCAGAGTGACTGGGCGACGGCTGCCTGGGGCATGTTCTCTCCTATGGTTTGCTCCAACTTCGAGCAGTTTTGTTTCCAGGATCTCCTCTCTTCGTTGTTTCTTGGAGCTACAATCAACGTTTCAGATTGCAAGGTATGGACATGTGTTCTTGCTGCCATCTGTTGGGTGATTTGGGAGGCCAGGAACAACGAACGGATGGGCTCCCGGTGCTCGATATCTTTGATCCAGTTGAGGGTCAGAGTGCTGGCCCATCAGTTGGTCTCACTGTTGAGGGTGGATCAACACTCGGATGCAGTGCACAATTTTGTGGGGGAGGTGGGTTAAATGGAAACCTCCTTCTAAGTTAAATGTGGATGAATCCTATATTCAAGGCATTATACGAGGTGGTGGGGTTTTACGTGACTCGGGAGGGTCGATTTATCTGGCCTTTAGTGCTACCTTTGTTATGGGTAATTGGTTGGGGGTGGAGTCCCGGGCACTTCTCACGGGGCTAATGGTTTGCAGGAGTAGGGGATTTCTGGTGTCAGAGGTGGAGTCAGATTCAGAAGTTTTAGTTAAATATGTTCAGGGGTGGATGGACGCCCCTTGGGATCTTGCTTACATCATTAGGAGGTGTGCCTTGGAGACCAACAAAGGGCGGCTCATGTTTCATAGTTGGAGGGAGAGAAACTTTGTTGCGGATGCGCTTTCAAAGATTGGAAGTCCCGAGAACGAGGTTGTTATCTATGGTAGTTTGGTCACTCTTTCTATTGAGTGTAGGGGTTTTGTGATTGGGGATGCTTTAGGTTTACATTACTTCCGGCCTCCTTGAGTGTCTGGGCTGTAAGTTTATGGGCCTGGGCCTTTCTCCATTTGATGAAATAAAAAAATCAATTGACAGTCAGACCTATAAAAAAAATAAAATACAAAGAAATAGGATTGATATATTCGATCTAAAGTGTTGGTGTGGAAATGTTTTTATCAACCCTTCATGGATGTTCAAATGATGAAGCTTGGGTGATCTAGCTTTACCTTAGTAAATAGTGTAATGATGAAGATGCGGGACTCTTGGTTGAACTATGAAATATGTTAAAATGAAAAACAAAGTCACATCATATCTATTACATGTTTTTTCTTCAGAATTTAAATGGAATAAGCAACGAGGATTATAATCTCCACTTAAATTCCCATGATCTTTCATCATAAATTGAAATGATAAATCTTTACATGGATACTTCAAAAATTTACTTTGGTATTTTGAAAAAAACCCCATCTATATAGAATATCGATAATAATAAATAAATAAAAAATTCATCACAACAATAAATACTCCACTACACTAGCCTTAAATATCATAAAAAATTACCATAAATCATGCGTAATTAATCAACTTTTAAAATAATCCATATTTGAATCTAATTTTTTAATCTAGAAAATCTGTCATAAATATAATAAATAAATCAAAAATAAATAATTATGAAGAATTGTGTAAGGTTCAAAATTCTTGTAAGGTCTAGCCTCCATAAGGTTCATGGCCATATGGTTCAATATGCTCCTAAGGTTACTCCTCATAAGGTTTAGATAACCTTGAATAAGGTATATAAAATTCATCCGTAAGGTTCAGAAAATCATCCTTAGAGTTTATACAGTCAACTATAATGTTTAGAAAATAAACAATAAAGTTTTGACATACTGCACATAAGGTTTAGAAAAACCATCGTAAAGTTTAGAAAACAATGCATAAGGTTTAGAAAAGCTCATTGAATAAATAATAAGTATATTAAAACTATAATAAAAAAATAAGAAAAAATAAGTAATAAATAATGAAGAAAAAATTAACTTAAATGATTATAAATGATCTTTTTTTATTCTATAAAAAGTGAAAGATTCAAACTAATAATACCAAATTATTTTTCTTAACTAATGTTAGAGGGAACAAAGTAAAGAATTTTTAATTATCAAAACACAAATAAATTAAGTGTTTCAAGGATCCACTCAATAATTACCCAACCGAGGTGGTAATTCTTAAGATATATCATGAACCATAATGTATATATAATATCACATATGCCCAACCTTATGTCAACAACCTAACACATGGCACTAATCCATATCTATCACTATCATACACCAACATCACTAAAACCTCTAGCAATAACATAAAACTACTCCATCATCACCACAAAACAAATATACAATAACCAAAAGACTTCATATTCCTATTATCAAAATAAATCTCACATTAGTTAACTACCAATAATTTGTTACCCAGATATTAATTCGTTCCTGTAACACCCCCAGTTTTAGGCACTTATCCCTTTTATTATTTATTTTGAATTTATATAATAATTTAGCTGAGTTTTGGGATTTTCTGGATGATTTTGGGGAGTTTTTAAAGGTTTTTGGATGGCACATGATATGAGAACGGTTAGGGGAAACCTTGAACTATCTCCCAGAAACTATACAGGGTAATTTGGGAGTCACTGGGTTGGCGTGTCATTTTTCTAAACCATGTGGGTGCCTAGGTGAAACCATGTGAGTGGAGATAGGGGAAAACATAGTTGGAAAATGGTTTTCCCAAAAATGAAATCCAACCACGAAGTATGGGGGTGTTTGGATAGTAGAAATTCATAGTTTCCACATGACTTACCAAACCATGTGAACCCCTGGGTATTGTCCAGTAGCATGCACACAATTGGTGCTTAGTATGTTAAAACATGTGAGCTAACCTTGAAATGTGCATTAAGTGATCCATAAATTAGAGTTTATATAAGATTACGGCCCCAAAAATCTCATTTTTCTTCTTCCCTCTTAGTCTCTCAAACTCTTATCCTTCCTTAAGTGATCTTGGTGTTTTATTTTAATTTGGAAGAAAAATTTGGTAAATTAAAATGCATCAGATATCTATAAACAATGGTAAGTCCTTATTCTTGATCTTTCTCTTTAGATATTCTCATATTCTCTCACCCAAATCATTAAAACTAATTCATTATGGATATATCTATGATTTATTATGTGTTTTTATGAGATCTTGTTGGGATATATTAAAGGTTATAAGTTTCAAGGTTGGATATAGTGGTTTCTTGTGCCGTTTCTTGTTTTATTCAACCATTATGAGGTAGGAGGATTCTATTCCATTATAATTGTTTTAGAACTTGGAGGGTTGATGTTTTGATCACTCTATATTACTTTTTTAGAAAAAAAATTCATAGTTTTAGTACCTAAATATCTTGGTTGTTAAATAATTCACATAAGGTGTTTGATAAATTTCTAAAAATAAAATGGTTTTTAAAGAAATGGTTTTCATTGAGAAATTAGAATGTGTGGTTGGAATGAGTTCATGAAATTATATTAGAAGCTCTTTATTGGTTCATAATTGGTGTTGGTGAAAAAATTGAACATAGGATTCTATCAAGTGAAGACTTGGTGATGGGATGGGTCACCGATCATGAGTACTAGGAAAATCATTGGGCATGCATGGGTGTGTGAGTTGTAGAATGATGATGCCAAGTGGATATAAAAAATGAATAATTTATTTTTTTCAATAGTTTTGATTAAAATAAGAAAGAATGAATAGTTATTTAGTTTAATTGTTTTTCTTAAAATATTTTTATTATGGTGAAATATTTTGATTTTATCAACCTCTATTTCATATTAATGTTATCTAACTTATTCTTGAAATTATGCCTCATGTTTTGAAAATTCAAATAGCCAAAAAAATGAGAATGTCAATACTTTAAGTGTATATCAAGAAATATAACTATCAATGAGGCTGTTTTTTGGGATTTAACTATTCTTGAGATGTGTATATTTGATATGATTTTGGGAATGGATTGGTTGACCAACCTCAAGGGCCACATCAACTATAATGCCCAACATGTTAGTTTCACATCTTTGGACGACATTAAGAATCTCTTTAATGGATATTGGGAGATGAATGTAAGTAGAAAAGGTCCTTTAGTACTAGTGATAAAAAATATCTCTTACCAATTGGAAATAGTTACATTGGAAACTGTTGATGTGATAAAACATAGATATTTTTTTAACTTTCATGGATCAATTTCCGTATGTATTTCCCAAAAATTTCACTCAGTTTCCATGTAGAATAGAAGTGAATTTTTTAATTAATATCTTACCAAGAAGCATTCCTATTTCAATTCTATCCTAAAGGATGAACGAATAAAATTAAAGGTAATTATAGGGTCTGGTATAAATAAAATGATTCATTCGACCAAGTACATCCCCATGTACAACATGTGTTATTTTTTTCCAAAAAAGAGTAATGAAATTTTCATATTTTTGTGGATTATCATAAACTTAACCAAGTTATGGTAAGGAATCAATATCATATTCCATTAATTTACAATATATTTGATCAATTTAGGGGAGAAAATGATTTTCTAATACTTATTTATGATCAAGGTATTATCAAATTTGAGTTCAAAAGGAGGATATTTTGTAGAAAACTTTTTAGAGTCATTATAGTCATTATTAATATGTGGTTATTCCCCTTCGTCTAATGAATTAACCATTATTATTTATGGAATTGATGAATAGGATACTTTGAAGGTATCTTGACTCTTTTTTGGTGGTATTAATCGATAATATTTTGGTGAATTCTTAAACTAAGTCTGATTATGAATAATAGTTGGGATTAGAATTAAGTATCTTGAAGGAAAATCACTTTTATGATAAGATTTCAAAGTGTGAATTATGGATACAAGGGGTATGTTTCCTTGACCAAGTAATTTATAAAATAGGAGTCTTAGTAAATCCTAAAAAGGTAGAAGCTGTAATTTTTTTGGCATCCATCGAAGAACATCTTTGATATATATAGTTTCCATGTCTTAGAAGGGTATTGTCGGTGCTTTGTTTATAAATTTTCATGACTTTCCTCCCTGGAGATAGATTCAATAATTAAAAATCATTTCTAACCAATGGAGTGAAAACCTTTAGAAATATTTCTAAGAGAATGAAGACATATAGTCCATGGATGATGCTCTGAGTAGTAAGTCATATAGTTAGTTTTCCAGAGGCTTTGTATCAGTGTCTGTTGATTATATTCATATATGATATGCTTATGGATTATGCTGATCAAGGTGGAATTGTGTTTTTATTTTGGATTTTTATGATTCCTAATTTGATTGATAAGGTTAAATATTCTTAGACATTTGATCCTAAATGTCTAACCATGAGGTAAAAACTCAATGGTGGGGAGAAAATTTAGGGAAAAATTATATATGAGAGATCTATGTTTCATTTTATATATCATATTATCATTCCTTTAACTTATCTATAAAAAGTCCTTTTTTCCAACCACCACTCGAGATTGGTTATTCATCCTAGAATTTGAAAGATGTATAAAGAAATTAAAGCATAGTTCTATTAGAGTAGCATGAAAAGGAAGGTTGCATAGTATGTCTTGAGATTCCTTAACTATCAGTAGGTTAAGGTGGAGCACCAATGACTAGCTAGAATTTCATAATCTTTACCTATTCTCATATGGAAATTGGAGTAGATAGTTATGGATTTTGTAAAAAGTCTACCAAGAATGGTTCAGAAACATGATTTCATATGGGTAATTATGGATCAAATCACAAATTTATCTCACTTAATCCCAATTCATGAATCCAATACAATGTAATACTTCTAAAAAATCTACATTAGTGAAGTTGTAAAGATGCATGGTAAACAAATTTCAATTGTGTCTAACTGGGACCCCAAGTTTACCTCTCATTTTTGGGAATCTTTTTACCAATCCATTAAAACATAGTTGACCATAAGTACATCTTGTCATCCTCAAATATATGTACATTCCAAATGTAAAATCAAAATATTGGAATATATTCTTAGAGATTATGTTATGGAGTTTTAAGGCTCATGGGAGGATCATATACTTTTAGTAGAGTTCTCATATATTAACAGTTATCAATCCTCAATATATATGGCTACTTTCAAAATTATATATATATATATATATACTTATTGTTATCCACTTTATTTGGGGGAGACATTTCATACTTCACTTACCGAACATAGACTTGTGCATGAGAGAATGGGGAATATTTGGATGATTGGGAAAAGGATGATGATGACTCAGAGCCATCAGAAATCATATTCGAATCAATGTCTTTAACTGTTATCATTTGATGTGGGTGATCAAATTTTCTTGAGATTCTCCCCAAGGCTAGGGAATTATCATTTCAATAAAAAAGAAAAATTTTCACCTCATTACATTGGACCTTTTGTGATATTTTAATGAATTAGTGATGTAGATTATCAGTTGGATTTAATACCAAAATTCAGCTCTGTGCACAATGTATTTCATGTATCTCAATTGAAGAAGTACTAGCCTAATATTGACCATATTATTTCATGGAACCATATAGATCTTGATCCTGATGATATGTTTTTTTTAAATCCACTTTTTGGACAAGTGGGAACCAGAAACTGAGATCTACATCCTCGCACACATACCACATACCCACATTACAACCCATAACTTACAACATTCAAAATTCAAACACCAAATTCAAATTCCAAAATAACTACCACATCATCGTCAAAACACTACCATCAAAAACCAAATTCAATTTCAAAAATAACCACCAAATCACCGTTGAAACATTTACTCGAGTCACAAAATTCACATGGCCACCCACAAAAACTGGTAAAGATAAATATATCATATAAATTCTCATATTTAGAGCTTCCTCATGTAGTGAACTCATACGCGTCCATCACCATCATCCCCAACCATCCAACGCCGAAAACCGCCCGTGAAAAAACCACCAAAACCCTCTGTTAACACCAAGAAATGAAATCCCTGATGCTATGTTGATTCATGTGCTGATATAGATTTTGGATATATAGGATAATCTCTTGTGTGAGAAAAGTATCATTTTAGTACAATTATTTTAGCAGTATGGTCAGATTCTAGAATATACTTGAGAGTGTGAGAAGGAAATGCTGGGAAAATGGACCATGCTCTTCCAAATAATAGATAGCATCTAATTATTCAATCAATTGGTGTTAACTAAATAAATTATTCTTAGTTTCTTAGTTTGATATAAACAATTGAATCCATTATGTTTTGATCACTATCTCTTGCTTTGTTAGAAAATATTCATGTTTTTAGTAACTAAATATATTAGTTTTTAAATTATTCACATAAGGTGTTTGATAAATAGATCAAAATAAAATGGTTTCCATTGAGAAATTGGCATGTGTGATTGGCATGAGTTAATAAAATTTCATTGGTGGCTTTTTAATGGTTTAAACTTAGAATCAGTACCAAAGTGGTATTTGAGATTCCATTAAGTGATAGCTTAGTGATGGAATGAGTCACTACTCATGATTATTAAGAATAACATTGGTTATTCATGGGTGTGTGAGTTGTATAATAATAATTCCAAGTGGAAAGAAAGAAAGAATAATTTATTTAGTTAAATTATTTTTTTAAACTAAGAAAAAATAAATTATTTATTTAGTTTAATTTTTTCTTAATTTTTTTATTATGGTAAAATATTTTTATATTCTAACCTTATGTTTTATATAAATGTGAGTTAACTTGTTCTTATTTTTAGTGGTGCATGTTATAAAGTCTTCTGAGATTACCTACTAAGTTTCATACTCAGTACCAACTTGGGAACTTTGGTGTGTTTGTAGATATTTCATCCCAATATATAGGTAATGGATATGTGTCATAATTCTCTAGCGATGAATCATGATATAGTGGTCTTGGGACTTATATTTGGATCTTGGAGAATAGTTGAGTTGATTATTAGGTTGAATCCACATCAGTTTCATTGAGTTCTTTTTTCTTTTATTGTGTTGGCACATTAACTTTTATTTTATTCTATCTGCTACTCTAATATTAATTTTGGTTTTAGTTTGTTTTGAGTTGTATTTTTTATCTTGAATGAATATATAATTTTTTTTCTTTTTATAATCTTGCATGGGTAGTTCTTGTGTTAGGGAAAATTTTCCCTCTAATGATCTTGTATGCCCTTTCCACTTTTTGCTAGCCTTTGGTGCCCTAGGAACGTCACTTAAGGTTGGTAGAACCTCCTCCTATTCCCAAGCCAATGGGATAGGGATGGGATGTTACATTTCCACTTCTTTAATTATTCATATTAATATTCAATTTCCATATTAACTTATAACCACTATGACTTTATAAAACCTACACCTCTTTAAATCATTTATTTTCTTGTATAGAACACTTTAATTATTCACCATTTCATTAATTATTTCCTGCATTACGTTAAACCATCAAAACCCATTCCATTTTTTATTCACTTAATTACCATATCTATATAATTTCATTTTACTACATGTAATGACTCTGATTTTTCCATGTATTACTTTTAGATATTATATGGATTATTTTGGGAGCTAAGAGCTGAGAGTATATTAGCAGTTCCAATTGGTGTTAAGGAGGTGCAAAGTGGGTCATAGGGGGGAAACCCATTGGTGGCCGAGGTACTCCAACGCTTGCGCAAGGACCTGAGTCCTAAGGTTCCTGTGTATGATACTTCGCAGCAGGAGGGCTCCGATGTGATGCTGGCAGTGAATGAAAGAGGGGTTGTTCTATGTGACAATGGTAATTCTATGGATTTTGAGATAGTGTCGATAGTGGATGTAGGATCTAGGACTCCCTTGACTTCTTCTTATGTAGAGGCAGTGCGTGTAGGAAGTTGTTTTAGTGAAAGAGGTGGATTTCAGATGATTGGAATGGAGGGAGAGTTATTAAGTGGCAAGGGACAGAAGCAGAACACAAGGGGTGGTCTACTGATCCATTCTAGTCTAATAATGGAGGGTCCAACTATTAATATGGGCAGCCTCTTTGAAGGGCTGGTGAATGAAGATCTGGTTCAGGACTTAGATGCAACTCAGACTGATGAGCAGGGGGTGTCCAGTGATGAGTCTGCTGAGTTCTCACCAGGTGATAATGTTGATGATCTTCATGATAGAGGGACTCCCATCCCAAGGAGGAGGAAAAGCATGAAGGGGAAAGGTAAAAATGACTATTCATACTTAACTCTCCCAATGGAAACAAGGTCTTCCAAAAAGTCGAAGGACAGGATGATTGCATGTGACTCCAAAACCTCTAGTGTCCATGCTGAGTCTGCGGATCATAGTGCTACATCCCTTCAGCTGCAAGAGTCAGGTGTGGCCCATGAGCAATCCTTTGAGCTACTGTTACATTCAGATGAAGAGATAGTGTAAACCATTTTGGTGATTAATTCCTCTGATGAAGAATCCAACAAGATGATGGGAAGAATGCTTAAAGTAACAACCAATGAATATCAGAGTGCATGGATTGACAAGAAAGACCTTATACTGATAAGGGGATACAATGAAGGGAATATTAATGAAGAGGAGTACATAAAAACTTGGGATAATATGGAATCACATTTTGAAGACTTATTAGAGGGTGTTCCAGACACACGAGTATCCTCTATCTCTTGGAAACTTTTTAGGGACAATACTTCTAGCATGCTCAAATTTATTTTCAATGGTTCTATAATTTCTCATGATGCTTAAATGTGTTTGTTTCTCACTTTTAAATTAAAAGTGTTTTTGAAAATAAAAAAGTTACTTTGGAGGAGGAGGATGCACATACAATTTTCATAAAAAAGTGTAATAACTCCTTAACAGGTTCCCAGACTATTGAGTTCATAGCACGAGTTTTACCCTAGGTGAGATATAACCTTGGAGCGCATCGGGTATTCAGGTTGATTACAGTTGTGGGTGGATATTTGAACAAATTAATCAATTAAATTAATTTATTTAATTAAAATCTTTATGACCTAATTTTGGGTTATAAATAAAAACTTAGGGAAAATTTATAGGGTTATCCACATAACCTTTCAAATAAAGAGGATCTGTTAGAGAGTGTTGGAGGAGATTCCTTGGGAAAACAATGACCAGATCATGGATTGTTGATTAGTACGCCACAGAACATGTGGATCTCTCCAAAAACAAAAATTTGTGATTTTTATTCATTATCGATTGATAAAAACTCTAGGTAGAATGTTTTATTTGTTATATTCCATCTCGTTCTTTTATCTTGGTCGAATTTAAATAAATTACATGAACAAGAATTGATTCATGCATCGACGGTAGTTTAAATTGATGGATTTATTTTTTTGTTGAATTTTATACCTCTTCATTTTCATAAACCTATGATAATTGATTGAGGATGAAAAAACAAAGGGAGAGGTCCTTTCCTCACTTTTTATAGATTATGGATTTCTCCCTCATTTCTTCACACATTGACCGAGAGAATTTTCTTGGTCCTACAGTTCGATGAATACCTGGTATTCAATCATTTCATGACCATTATCTGGTTCAATGGATCAATACCATGGGTACGGTTTGTGATCGAGGGTATGATCGAGGTGTGATTACGATAAAGTATGATCAAAGTTAATCAGAATTGATTTTTAGTATTCATTCATCTAGGATTCAATGGTGCGGTTGGAGACGGTGTGCGGGGGTGTTTCCTGAGTGGATTCAAAGCCCGAAATCTTGATCTATGGTAATGGGGGAGTTGGAAGACCCCATATTTACTATATCTGGTGAGAATGACTGTAGTGGTGATGTGGTGGATAACACATAGGAGAAACTAGAGGATCTAGAAAATCCCATATCATACTACATATAATCTGTAATTACACGTCGTTTGGGACCACCGGTACCTATGTGGTGCTAGGGTTTCCACGTGAAGTTAAATATCACATGTTGTGTGACCTATATAACTATGTGACCCATACCAGTGGCTTGGTGTGTATATCGTAGGATATAAGATCACATGAAAGCAAAGTATATGGACATGGCCAGAGTACATGATCAAGTATGCACATTCACAAACAGGACCAGGTGTACACGGGCACATACATGACCAGGTGTACATGGGTTGGTACATGGGCGCAACTAGAGGTACATGAGCACAAGAAGAAGACAAAGGAAATCTACTGGGAAATATATACATGCCATTTACTATTCATATACACCATGTATTTATAGATTTACATTCCATGTGAGGAAGCACCACATGGGAAGACCATGGGTTGGATGGACACGCCGTGTACTCTTAGTACACACTGTGTACCCCCTTTGAGTATATTTTTATCCCTTAATTTATTTAGGATCGATGAGTATTTTTTGAGTGTGTAACCTTGGTACATTAACTTGAGGGTACAATGTGTCATTACATCCACATATCAGGATTGTGATCCCCTCTAGAGGATGAGTCTCAGATAGAGTTCTTAGTGTCCCTATGTGAGACTGGAGTGTGATATTCTATCATTTTTATACCATAGGTGGGGTTTGTGGAATTTTCATGACCTATATAAGCAAGGAATTGGTCCCCCATCTAGGTGGTTTTATTAGTAGGGTTCGCGGTATCATTGGCATATGATCCCCTATGTAGCGGTTTGATCTAGATTGGGTTTGTGGTGTACCCTAATGGCCCTGGGATTGCCACTATTTATGTATCGAGGTCTTATGATACCATTGAGATTTATTGGGAAGGTTCTAATGATCATGACCTCTTGGATGAGTGTCTCTGGTGAAACCATGGCTCATATAGTGGATTCTTCCGGAATGAGCACAACTTCGAGCAGAATCCTGTGGCTGGTAGTTAGTTGTGACCACCTAGAGTGTAAAGACCCGTACAATTCAAGGGAAATTTTTTCTTAATTTTCTTTGGAATTTTACAAGAGCGCGGTTTCTGACGGCACCTGATTCCGAGGCCCGGAGTGCCCGGAATCAATTTCCGAAGTTTGGCTCGGGTACGTTCAGTGAACGAACGAGTGGGAATTCCTAACTTTTGATCCGGTGCTCGGAATTGAAATCCGAGGGCACCGATGAACTCGCAGTGCCGATATTCGCTTAAGGAGACCTTTTCGGAAGTTGCGTTTGTTACGGATTGAAAGTTAGTTTTTGGGTTTTTAGATTAAGTTAAATAAAATTTGTGAAATACAAAAATTTATTTTAACTTGATGTGTTTTTTATAAATCCTTCCAAAGGGAGTTGGGAGTGGGACCCACATCCACTTAACCTCCCTTGGGAGGATTAAGTGTGGTGGGGCCCACACGAAACCCAACCTTCCATCTCCCTTTAACTCTCCTTTTAATTAATGTTTGACAACTTTAAGTATTAATTGAGGTGAGTTGTTCAAATTCAAACCTTTGAAATTCATGTGGTAAAGTTGTGTAATAATATAAGCTTATTTTATTCTAGGAGAATTCTTTTACCACCTTGAGAGGAATTTTGGAGCTTCACCTTATTCTTCTTCTTCTTCAAACTCTGACGAAGAACACGAAGAACCTTCGAACTCCGACGAAAAATGCCGCTCCTCTTTTCTCCGTCTCCCGTGACGACATAACCGCGACATCGACGTTCTTCTTCCGCGACGCTCGACTTCCGCGAATCGTTGTTGATCATCGAATTTCGTTCCAGAACCAAGGTAGGGGTTTGCCCTTTTTAAATTATGTGTTTTCTTTCCCTCGAGCATGAAAGAAAATCCGTTGGACATAGTTCCAAATTTTATTAAAAATTTGTGAAACGTTCATTGTTGTGTTTACACGATTGGCCAACTGATATCGTTATAACGGGAGGAGACCGGACCGCACGAACACGGCCGATTCTCCCCCCCCTTCTATTCTTTCGTGTTAATTTAGCGGAGACAGCGCGATGTCGTTGCAACCGCGCAGGAACAAAAGAATTAATGGCCGGAGCGAGCTGCGACGAAGAAACACGGTGCCGACGCACCGCGTCGTTGTTTACGAAAGAGACCGCGGCCGGAGATGGGCCGCGGTGGAACAAGGAGGCGACCGGCGGCCAGCCGGGCCGCCGGCGCCGGAGATCATGGAAGGCCGCGGCCTTAAGGCCGCGGTGGAGCAGCCAGGGGCGCCGGCCTTGCCGGCGCCGGAGATCAGGTGGGCCGCGGCCCTACGGCCGCGGTGGAACAGCCAGGGGCGGCAGGCCTCGCCGGCCGCGGCGGAACAGCCAGGGGCGGCAGGCCTCGCCGGCCGCCGGAGATCGGAGAAGAGCCGCGACTACGGCCACGGCGGAGAAGAGGAGTCGCGGCTACGGCCGCGGCGGAGAAGAGGAAGGCGGCCGGCCGCGCCTGCCACCGGTTTGGACATGAGGCGGGACCCGCGGGTCCCGCGTGTGTAAAGAAACGGCCGACCTTAGGCCGGCCGAGATCCGGAAAAGGGGGGGTTTCACCCCCCCGCGTGCGGCACATGCGCGGCACGCTGGCCGCGCCGCCACCGGCCGGGCCGGGTTCAGCGGACTGGGTCAGTCCGACCCGGTTCGGGTCGACCCGGTTCGGGTCGACCCGGTTCGGGCCGACCCAGGGGGGGTCGGGCCGGGTCGGCCCGGACCCGGACCCCCCGTTTCGAATCAGTTTCGGTCTTTTGGCCATAACCTGAGCCACGGACCTCCGATTGACGAACCGTCTGCGGCAAAACGATCCTTGGATCGAGACGGTCGTTTCGGTATATCGCACTCAAGGTTTCAGATTACTTTGAGTTCGGCCGGGTTGGTTCGTTCACGAAACCAACCGAGCCTTCGGAGCGGAAACGCTCATATCTTGAGCTACGGACGTCCGATTAACGTGCCGTCAGCTGTGTTGTGTTCCTCTTAGTGAGACGGATCTTTTGGCATACTCCGCCCGCGGTTTGGACGCAGGTGGAGTACGGTCGGGTTGGTTTTGCCTTAAAAACCAACCGGGCCCCGGGGACGAAAATGTCAATAACTCTCAGACCGGGCGTCCGATCGACGCGCCGTCTGATGCGTTGAGTTCCTGTTGACGATACAGAACTTTTGGATACATCAAATCTGGACTTTGTGACAGTTGATGTATCAGCCTCTCGGCTCGTGGAGCGGATCCTCCGAACGAGCTTGCTGTGTGCGGGAACCCTAGTGCTGGCTGCGACTGTTACTGTGACTGCTACTGCTACTGCTACTGTGACTGCGACGACAACAGTACAGAGATCCTGTGTGGATTCGACGGCGACGACTACTGCACTCAGCGATCCTACGTGGATCAGTGCTACAGGTCCTGCGTGGGCCCGATCCTGAGTGGGTCCGATCCTGTGTAGGTCACTGCGAGGGTTAGTACCTATCGATCCTTCGTGTGTCCGATGACTTAGATGGTTCTTTGATCATCTTTAACGTCATCCGAAGAAGTATACATGTGTGAGCTGAATCTTCTATTCTACTCGATTGAGGTGGTGCGCTTGGTTGTAGCGGCAGACTCGCGATACTGGAGACGAGCATACGGAGTACGGAGACCGTGTAGCCGGCTGAGACCTGAAGACTGCTCGACCGACTCGACTTAGAGTGAGTCGACTAGCCCAGTGGACGGAGCGCCCGATATTTGGCGGCAGACCCACGGCGGACGGAGCGCCTGGTAGTTGGCAGCAGACCCGCAGTACTCGACTGGAGGAGTACCTCTGTAGGCTATTTGGGTGAGCGCCCGGTATTTGGTAGCAGACCCTCAGCGGACGGAGCGCCCGGTAGTTGGCGGCAGACCCGCGGTACTCGACAGGAGGAGTACCTCAGCAGTCTTAGGTTAGTGAGCAGTATCTCAGAGTCGTGACAGGACACTGTACACTTTAGAGATGGGGCTCTTCAGTAGTTACGTTTTTGATAATGAAAATCCTGTGTGAGCTGAAACCTTTTGCTTTCCTGTGTGGATTGTGTTGTGCAATCCTGTGTGGATTACGTTTTGCTTTCCTGTGTGGAATACGTTTACTTTCCTGTGTGGACTGAGTTGTACTTGGGCTCGGAGGTTGGAGCGTATTTGAAATTGGTGACTTAGGTATATGTATGGGCATATACCTAAGCAGTGTCAGTTGTTACTTCGTGATTGTACCTTTCTTTGTGGTTTATCCTTTGTGGATTTTGGGAGACCTTCAGGGGTCTCAGGGTCCCTACTGAGTAGCTTATACTCACCCCTGCACGGGCTTTGCCCGCACTACGTTGTGTTGGTTGCAGACGACGGACAACGTTGACCTTAGCTGAGGCTTGCTGAGCGGGACGGTACCCAGAGGTGGACCACTGTGCGGGACGTGCTCGGAGCGGACGGCGGGACCCGTGGAGCAGAGGAGCTATCTGTACCCACCCTTCAGGTGGGATTTCCAGTGGACAACTCGGTGTAGCGGCTTTTACTTTTCAGTTGCTGTTTTCCCTTTCGAGTTGTAATTTACTTTCAGTTTGGGTTTGTATACTGGCCCATTTACTTTTCCGCACTTTCAGTTGTACTCTTCTTTTGCTTAGTGTTTACTTTCCGCTTGCTTACTCTGTGGTGTTTGTTTACTTTACAAAGGCAATGCCTTCCCTATTACCGGGATTTACGCCTTGGTGCTAGTCGCCAGCCCCTGGCCTATGGAAGGCGGGCTTGGGGTAGTCACGACACGGACCCCGAGGGCGGGTCATGACATAGAGGTGCAGTTTCCTTTTTGAGAATATCTAGATTTTCTATTTTGTTATGAATTGATTTTTATATATTTTTATGAGCTAAATATTCTCTATTCTATGTGTTTAGTGTCTTTGGGGTATCCTACTGGGTATTGTTATACTCACCCTACATGGGCTCTACCTGCACATATCATGTCTTATATAGAAAAATACCCATTTGATGATATCCTAGGAGGATAGGGAAATGAAATGTCATAAATTAAGCTTTAAAGACCAAGGTTTTTTCTGGGTGGTTACATTTGATTATAGTCCTCACCCTCAGAGTAGATTAAACTCTCTGCAGTTTTGGTTGGGCTTGTATTTGGCCCTATCGCTTTTAGTATTTTTCTATCATACTCTAATTGTGGGATCTTAGTTATATGAATGAATTGGTTTCAATTTTTTTTACATTTTTTAATTTTATGGGATATGATATGTGTGTGTGTTTACAGATACATTATAATAATTCCTCCCATTTGTGTGATATTCCCACTCAGTGCTATTCTCCATCCTCTGGCCTATTGGAGGTGGGCTTGGGGTAGTCATGGTTCATGATACATTTGGATGGGTCATGATAGAGTGGTATTATATAATTTGGTTCTACCTTAAGATCAAAGTCTATGATAATTTTTTGGGGAAACATAGTTAAGTGTTTCAAGTTCAACTTTCAGTACATGGATTTTAGTGTTGGTGTGGCAGCTAACGTATCCATATGCTAGGACTCGAATCAATTTCCTTTAGACTCAGTACGTGTTGACATTGGTTTCAAGGAAATCAATGGTACCTATATCATATAGAAATGGGTTGTGGTTTCTAGGTCCTTCTAGAGTTGTCTCCCTAGATATAGTCTTCAACTGTAATATATATTGTTTATTTTAGGATGCCTCCATGAAGACAACCATCCAGGATTCCATTGCATGATCAAGAGGATGATATGCTGAGTGACAAGGATTTTGTATAACATCTTGTACCATATATAGAAACTCTAGGTGGTTAACCAACTATACAACAACCCGTTGAGCATCAAATAGCATTGAGAGTACGAGATGAGGATGTAGGCAGGATGAGCATGAGTTCTAGAGGTTGTGAACTTCTGGGTTTTGGGGTGATCCGGACCCCCAGGTGGATGAGGACTAGAAAGAAGTAAGTAACTTGTGTTTTCTACCTTGTGAGGATTCCTGCAGACTAGATGGAGGTCATTATAGTGAGTCTTATTCAGGGATCTTATAGGAGACGGTGGAGTTTAGTGACCTAATCACACAACAAGATAACTATCTCCTAGTCAAACTTCAAGAATATCTTCAAGTAGGTGTTTTATCTGACTAAATTATGATCAGCGTGTATATAGGATCTTATGTATCTTAAGCCGGGTAGTTTGACCATGGATAATTATTCGCCGAGGTTCACTGATCTCTCGTGATACTCCCTAGATATGGTGGAGATCTGTTCTTCTGTGTAAAAACTTTTGAGCAAGGCTTACACAAGGATATTAAGGCTTTAGTGATGTATCTTTGCATTACCACTTATGATTGAGTGTTGGAATGAGCCTTGGTGGTAGATAGATTCATGGAAGAGAAGGTGCCGACAGTGGGTGCTGGTAGAGGGCACCCAAGTGTTGTAACCTCGTCAATAGGTATCCTATGATAGTTACAAAGATCCAATAAAGTTAAATACTTTAGGAGGTGATCCCAGGACATAAGATCGGTGGTGTAGAGATCTCATGATAGATCAAATCAGTTGAGGGAGAGCTAGTGTTTCTCCTATGATGGTCGGAGACATAAGTCATGGGATTGTATGTCAAATCTTACAACTAATCAGGATACATTTGAGGAACCACCAAGGTAGAGATAGAGGAAAGAGTAGGATGTTCCACATAGTGGTGGACATAGAAGGGGGGCTGGTTGTGTAGTAGGAGGTGGTCAGAGGTTGTATTATTACCACCCCCAGGTGGTCTATGCTAGGCTCAGGGAGCTGGTGTTCATGGGAGAGACCAACTACATGCTATAGAGGCTTATAACCCTGAGGATCTATGGATAATATGAGGCATGATATGTGTCTTTTCTACCTTAGATTCAATATTGATATAAACAAGTGATATCCATTCATTCATTGCCACTTATTTGGTTTGAGACTTAGAGAATCCAGTTTAGCCTTCAGCTTGACCCTTATGGTTGGAGACTTTGACAGAAAGAGACTCAGCGATTGCACACTTTTGCTGATAGTTTGATTAGATACTTGGAGGTGAGATATTTATATGGAATCTATCTATAGCATCTATAAGGCCTTATTATTTCATCTTAGGTATGGAATTACTATCCATATTTCATTCCTAGATTTAATTTTTTAGGCATAGGATGCAGTGTGTCCACAGTAATGGGATGAGGTTTTCCTTTATGGGTGAAAAGGAAACCTTAGTAGAGAAGGATGGGATCAAGCATAGGATATTGCATCCGATCACTCACCAATTGGATAGTATGATTGTTAGAGTAGTGGATATGATAAGGTACTAGTTCCCTATAGTGGTGGAAGAGTATACAGACGTCTTTCTTGATGATATCCCAATCTTACCTCCCCACTGTGATCTATAATTATACATTGAATTACCACCCATGACAACCTTGATATCTACACCAGTATATTAGATTCCTCCCAAAAAGCTTCATGTGCTAAGGGTGCAGTTAGAGGATTTGTAGGAGAAATGAGTTGTGATACCTAGTGTTTCCCCCTAGGCATCCCAAGTGTTGTTCTCTAAGAAGGAGGAAAAGAGCTTGAGGTTGTGTGTGGATTACCAAAACTTGAACTAGTTGATTGTGAAGAATAAGTATCCACTATTGAGGATCTGAAACCTATTTGATTGGTTCATAAGGGAACAATGGTTATCAAAGATTAACCTTAGATAAGTCCATCACCAACTATGAGTACGAGATGAGGATATATAGAAGACCACATTTATATGTTTCTATGGACACTAATAGTACTTGGTGATTCCATTAGGTATGAATAATTCTGTAGAAGGTTTCATGGGGATCATAAATTGGATCTTTCAGCATTTATTAGACAAGTTCATGGTGGACTTCATTGAAGATATCCTAGTATACTCATATTATGAGGAGGATAATGTGACACACTTGAGGATGGTATTAGACAAACTCCTAGAGAACCATCTTTATGGTAAGCTCTCAAATTGTTTGTTTTGGATTCAGGATGTCCAATTCCCAGGACACATCATCTCAAAGGTAGTCGTGGTAGTGGACCCTATGATGGTTGAGGTAGTGCTTATGTGGGAGCCACCCAATTATTGAGGCATGGAGTTTACTTAGGTTGGTAGGGTAATATTAGTGTTTTGTACCTGATTTCTATAGAGTGACATCACCTTTGACATCCTTGACCCAAAAAGGGTAAGTCTTTTGTGTGGATGGAAAGGGTCCAACAAATTTTTCCAGAGATGAGAAAGAGGTTGACAATCCCTCTTATCTTGATATTTCCAGAGGAGGGTGTCAAGTATTTAGTGTTTTCGATGCATCCGTGACTAGGTTTGGTTGTGTTATGATGTAAAGGTAGGTAGCGATTTCCTATAGCTCACATTGGTTGAGACCACATGAGTAAAACTACGTGACCCATGATCTTGAGCTAGCATCGATAGTCTTCATACTTAAGATGTGGCAACACTATCTGATGGGTGATCATTTTATCATCTAATATGACTATAAGAGTATCAAATATATCTTCTCTCATAAGGATCTTAACTTGAGACAGAGGTGATGTCTAGAGTTCCTCTAGTTATATGACTTTAATATTGTCTATACTTCTAGGAAGAGGAATGTGGTGGTAAACACTCTTAATAGGAGATCTTATTATTAGTTGTTGGAAGAGGCATTAAAGCAATTATCCTCATTGAATTTTTCCTTATAAAATAAGTATGGTTCTCTATATCTACATTTTATGGTTGTTACCTCACTGATTTTATAGAATTTCAAGGATTCTTAGCATGGAGATACCAACTGTGAGACCATATGTACTTAAATATCCATCAGAAATTCTATTGATGGATATTCTTAAGGTGGGGATCACTCTATCCTTTTCATAGGATGGGTGATGTTAGCATTGTTTTAGTAGGAGGAGGTGAAGCAAAAGTTTTATACCTCACCTTTAGCGGTACATCCATGTGTGGAAAACATGTACCAAGACCTCTGATGTCACTTTTGGGGGCTAGGAATAAAGAGTTGTGTTGTAGATTTTATCTCTTGATGCCTCACTTGTTAGTAAGTGAAGACCGAGAACCATGTTCTAGTGGGTTTAGCTCAACCCCTTGAGTTGCCCGAGTGGAAGTGGGATGATATATACATAGACTTCATGATGGGATTACCACATATGTCTATGGGATATGATTCCATATGGGTTATCATTGAACGAATCACTATGTTAGCCCAATTACGATCCATCCGAGAGAAGAGATCAGTAGAGATCTTGAGAGCCTTGTAAGTGTGGAAGAAAGTCCGACTCCATGGAGTTACCTTGATGATAATTTTAAACTGTTATGATCACATCACAATGTGATTATGGAGATGATTACAGGAGGCCTTTGGTGGGAATTAGTTGTATTTGAGTATAGTATTTCACCCCTAGACTGATGGCTAGATTGAGTGGACCATTCAGGTCTTAGAGGACATGTTGCAGGCTTGAAGGTTGAATTTTTAACATATTTTGGAGGATCATCTACCCTTGGTGGGGGTTTTTGTTAAAAAAAATATACCATTCCACCATTGGTATAGAACCATTCAATGAATTGTATGGGTGGCCCTATAGGTCACCACTTAGTTGGGATGATCCAGGTGAGTCAACACTCATGGTCCCAAAGTTGGTGTGATATACTACAGAGAAGGTGTAGATCGTATAGAAGAATATGCAGACTGCATAGAGAAATCATAACTCTTATGTAGACTAACAATGGAAACCTCTAGAGTTTGAGATGGGATACCATGTATTCCTGAGGGTCTCACATCAACATAGATTATGGAGTTTTGGCCAGAGAGGCAAGTTATCACTAATATTCATTGGACCTTTCCATACACTATGTAGAGTTAGTGAGGTGGAATACTGCTTTTATTGACCACCACAGTTGGACTGTGTACACAATGTCTTCCAAGTGTCGCAATTGAGGAGGTATGTGCATAACCCGTTGCATGTTATCAACTGGGGTGAGTTATAAATAGAGGACGAAGCTACCTTTTCTAAATACCTAGTGGAGATTTAGGATTAGTAGGAGAGTATCTTTATTGGGTGACCAATTACCTTTGTGAATGTTCAGTGGAAACATAAGAATCTTCGAGAGAGCACCTGGGAGTTGGAGAACCAGATACAATCCCAATTACCCCATATTTTTAGTATGTTTTCCCCTTTTGATATGAAAATTCCCATATTGGGGAGAATGTAATGAATCTTGTTTTCCATTTATTTATTTTGGATATTTTATAGATTATTATTAGAGCTAAGTGTTCAGATGATGTGAGATTCCAAGGCCCAATGTTCCTAAAATTAATTTTTGAAATATATTAAATATATTAATATCATGAATGTGTAATTTTCTTGAAAAATTGTAATAACTCCCAAAAAGGGTCCCATATCAGAAATCTAAGGGCACAGTTGTGTTCCATGTGAGGATTTTACCCTAACTGAGACATAAACTTAGATCATGTATGAAATTCGAGTTGAGTGTGGTCATGGGAGGATGTTGGAATAAATTAATCAATTAAATTAGTTTATCTAATTAAAATCATCATGACCTAATTTTGGGTTATAAATACACTCTTATTGAAAAATTTTAGCGTTAGCTATATAACCTTATAAATAAAGAGGATCCATTAGAGAGCATTAGAGGAGATTCCATTGGAGAATGATGATATGATCATGAATCGTCAATTGGTGCACAATGGAACATGTGGATCTTTCCAACAGAAACAATGTGTGTCAATTATTCATCATAAATCGATCCAAACTCGAGCTAGGACATTTGATTTGTGATATTCCATCCCATTATTTTATCCCTATGGAAGTGGATCAATTCCATGAATAATAATTTATTCATGCATCAATGGTAGATTAATTTTTTGGATTTAATTTATTCATTGACTTCTATCTGTATTCATTTATCTAAATATACAACCATGGATGAAGGATGAATGAACAAGGGATGAGGTTCATTTCTCACTTTTTATGGATTATAGATTTTTCTTTGTTTCTTTTCACATTAATCATGAGAATTTTCTTTGTCCTATGGTTCGACTAACACCCAGTATTTAATCATTGCATGACTATTCATAAGCGCAATGGATCAATACTGTGGGTGTGGTTCATGATAAAGGGTATGATCGAGGCATGATGATGACAAAGGATGGTCATAGTTAGATCAGAATGGATTTGTGATACCCGTTCATCATGAATTTGATGGTGTAGCTACAGACGGTGTGTGGGGGAATTTTATAAGCAGGTTAGAAGCCTAAAATCCTAATATTTGGAAATGGGAGAGTTATCTGACCCTTCATCTACTATCTCTATAAAGGATGAAGACAATAAAAATGTGGTGGAAAAAACAGAGGATAAACTAGCAGATATAGAAAATTCTATATTACACATTATGTAATCTGAAATTGCATGCCTTCTGGGACCCCCTGTGTGGCGCTAGGGTTTCCACGTGGAGTTAAATATGACATGTTGTGTGACCTATATCACACATCATGGGACCCATGCCAGTAAATTGATTTTTATATAAGAGGATACACATTCCAAGTTATTCTAAGTACACAAACATAGCCAAAATACACAACCGGATTACACAACCTGGTGTACATGGGCACAAACAAGGCCAGGTGTACACAGACACAACTAGGTGTACATAGGTTGGTACATATGCATGACCAGCGGTACAAGAGCACAAGAATATGGAATGAGTAAGGTGTAAGATGATATATACACACTGTGTACTATTATTTCAAGTCATATACTAAGATATTTACACACCATGTGAGGCAGCACCACACAATCATACCTAGGGTTGGTTGGACATTCCATGTACAACTTGTACACACAGTGTACCCCCTTGAGGGTGTTTATATCCTTTTTTTCTTTATTATAGAATGATATTGGTTTATTATGTCCCCTTGGTCTATTACCTCAAGGGTACAATGCATCATTATGTCCACATATTAGGATTGTGATCCCCTTTAGAGGATGAGTCTCAGATTGAGTTCATGGTGTCCCTCCTTAAGACTATATTATGATCCTATATCATTTTTATACCATAGGTGGGGTTTTTGGAATTAGGGTGACCTCCATGATCAGGGTGTTGGTCCTCTATCTAGATGAATGTATCAATAGGGTTCACTGTATCATTGACATATGACCCCTTATGTAGAAGGTTGATCTAGATTGGGTTTATGGTGTCCCCCTATGGTCCTGGGCATGGCCCCCTATCTGAGTATCAAGGTATTCTGAGACCAGTGAGATTTCTTAGTTGGGGCCCAATGATCATGACCAATTGGATGAGTGTCTCCAGTTATATAATAGATTTTGGAGTGGAATCATCTGAATTGAGAATAACTTTGAGCATAATCATATGGCTGGTAGTTTGTTATGACCACCTGGAGGCGTGGTGTCCTTACTAAGTATATATAGATTTTATCTTTTATTATGCATTGTTTTTTATATATTTTGTATGAAATTATCATTCTTGATGCTATTTGTTTAGTGTTTTTGAGGTATCCTATTGGGTATTGTCATAATCACCCTTTCATGGGCTTTGCCCGCTCGTGTCATGTCTTAAGCATAAGACTACCCATTTGATGGTGTCCTAGAAAGATAGAGAGCTATTGGATCATAGATTGAACTTGATAGGATGAGGTGTTTTATGGGGGGTTTCATTTGATCATATTCTTCTCTCAGAGAATATTGGACTGTCTAAAATTTTTGGTTGGGCTTATATTTGGCCCGCTTTGTCATTTTAAGTATTTTTCTACCATACTCTGATTATGGGACATTAGTTATATGCATTAATTGGTTTTGATTATTCTAAATTTTTTCACTGTATGGTCTTAGATATATATGTGTTTGTACATATAAATTAGGGTAATTCCTCCTATTTGTGTGATATGACTACTCAGTGCTAGTCACTAGCCCATGGACTATTGGAGGTGGGCTTGGGGTAGTTGCGGTTTGGGCCCTATTGGTCCAGGTTATGACACTATAGCTCATTACCATTAATAATTTCATTAATTTCAACACCAATCCATATTTTTTTGAACTAAGACACTATCCACACATAATACTCCACATCACTACAAAAATAACCACAATATCTCATAACAAAAATTACAACATCAATTCTACCACATTTGATAACATCAACCATTCTATTCCACATCAACCACATCAAGACACTTCCACAATATAAATATATCATAACCCCATTCTAAACCATATAAAATAACTGTACTAAGAATAATATATCCATAAAAGGAATAATAAAAAACATAAGAAAAAACAAGAACAATAAAATTCATTAATTCATGCTTCAATACTTATTCAAGACTTATTTCATAATCAATATCAATATTAATTCTATATTTCTATCTTCCCTTCCATTACTATATTTATGTTACTTAAACAATTATGTATATGATAAATCATATAAACAAAAATAATAATGAGACCATAACTATATGCTTATCAATTAAACTAAGAAATAATATACAAAAAATATCATAGAAATCATATAAATCACATGTGATTAACTTCTTCCTTTACAATTTCTTTAATCTATTTCATTATCTTCATTAAGTAAACTCCAACCACTTACTCATTGAAAATATATGCATAAAAATTAAACATTCAATACATAATAAAATAAGAGATATTTAAAATCCCATACCTCAAATAGATCTTAAAAAATCACATTATAGTGATGGGGAGATAATAATGATAAAATTTAACCAAAATCACAATATAAAACCTTAACAACCTATGAAACATCAATATACATCAATAACTTGACCATAAACCAGAAAAACCAAAGACATAACCCCTGACATAGCCTTATGAGAGGGATAAATAGAAGATGAATGAATGAAATAGAAAAAAACTAAATAGAAATGAAAGAAAGTAATAAAGAATAGGAGAATAGGGAGGACAGATCACCTCAAATCAATAAGGAATCATTCATGCATAGAGAAAGGAATGAGATCCACCACATGCATAAAAAATCATCAAAATCAAGACCCTAAGATCACTAGGGTTTTAAAATGACTATAAAGACTAATCCAAAGGAATAGGAGGTCCAAATTTATATTAAAAATTGGGATGACCTCACCACAACATGGGTAAGGATTAACCATGACATAATAAAGTCTAGTGAAATGAGATCCAAGGTTTTTGGCCTTAAAAATGGCCATAATACCTTAAATATTACTACTCATTTCACTACGGGTCATAACCTTAACCACCTACAAGATGTAGAGAAATATACCATATCTTAACACCTTTACACCTCATCTTAAACTGACAAACCACCATTACAGGCCCTTTATACTATAGTCATTTCCAACCTATCTCTATAACCCCATTAAGACAAATAATTCCCATGGACAAATTATATGAACTAAAACATGGAAAAAAATATTTTATCTAACGCCATGGATTATAGGGATTCCAATAAAGTATCACACACATGAAAATAGTCACCTTCAAATTGAAGATGACCAGAATAAAATAACCCACCCCAAAAATTCTATTTCACACCTCAACTCCGAAAACTCACTAGAAATCCAACCAAAAATGATTATATTTAGTCCAAAATATCCTACATGACATAGGGGACAACCACAACACCTGCAGTGACCCTCAAAAACCCAAAACCTAGCCTTTTTCCTCTAAAATTCACTCAATATTCACTTTAAAATCTATACAATACCCAAACCTCAAAGTAAAGGACTAGGATAAATCCAAGCCTCCACATGTTTAAACTATGAAAATCATTACAATTCATTCGTAACATTCTTCCAACATTAATAAAACATTTAACTATTTAAAAGTTTCATATTCTATCATCAAAATTCCTTAAAATAAGGTCACATTATATTCAAAAAGATTATGATATATTATAATGGGAAAATAATAGTTGAAATCTATTATTGAATAACTCATTCACAACCATACACTATACCCTGACATAATGAACCTTATTATGTTATGATTTACACCAAAACAAACCACAATGTAGTTTATAGAACCATAACTTGCTTTGAGTTTAGTTCACATTACTAAAAATAAATCATCAATTTTTTATTTGAAGTAAATTTGGATCCCGCTATAATTTTTTATTTTATTTCTTAACTTTTAATCTAATTGGTGGGAGGTACTTTATTTTTCTTTCTATCACACCATTGTAGTCATTATATGTTCAATATTTGAATTCAATGATTTTATAAGTTAATATTATATTATTAAAAATTACCATGCTATTTATTTAAAAACTAAAAAAATAATTACTTT
This sequence comes from Viscum album, assembly GCA_963277665.1. Taxonomy (NCBI): domain Eukaryota; kingdom Viridiplantae; phylum Streptophyta; class Magnoliopsida; order Santalales; family Viscaceae; genus Viscum; species Viscum album. The sequence continues at coordinate 991,224,566 of OY728166.1, forward strand.
TAGAAAGTTTAAAAAATAAAAGATTTTGTTATGGTGTTTCTTATACTATTGAAAAGGAAGTCTAGTAATCCATAGAAAACATTGATTCACTCCCATTTTAAATATTTTTCAATAAAATTGGAATTTCATGTTTATATAAAATGTAATCAATGTAATAAAATAACTTTTCATAAATAATTTTTTCATTTCAATATTTTTATTATAAATGATTTTATTATAAATGTATTAATAAATAAATATTCATACTAAATCAAATTAACACCTCCTTTTATATTATATTGTATTTTTTTCAAAAGACAATAATTGGTTGAAAGATAGTTGTTTTTTTGTATATTGTAGATTCCCTGACCTGGATTTCTTTAATGACACCTAATATGGTGAGCCACTAACCTCAGGAATTCCTTTCCATATGATGGAGGATATTGACTAATTCTAAGTCTCCAGGAGGTGATAGTGGGGATAATATAACCTAAGTAAAAGAAATAACTAAAAATAACTAAATAAAAATAAAAAAATAGTCAACACATAAACCAAATTTAAGAATAGAAAAAAAATAACTAGGTATGAAAAAAAACAACTAAAATGTAATTCTAGACATAATAATGTAATTAGGCACACCCATAGGTTGATCATATAGAGACAGATCCAAATGGATAAACCATAGTTTCTTGGTACTAAGGATCCACCTAGTGATGCTACAAAAGGAAACCATATCCCACATATAAATTTATTACCCCTCCAGACTACTAAAAACTGGCTACAAAGACCATGACCTTGCCTATGTCATGAATCATAAAGTCTTCACTTGACCTAGAGGGCCCATGAAGGGTGTGAGTATGAATTCAATAAGCCACCACCAATTATATCCCTAGATAATATCTATACATAGAAAACTATATGAAAAATGTAATAAATGTAAACATATATAAACCTTAAACCACTCCACACCATGATTGACCAACCACATGTGAACTCATTTACATTCATTATTCAGTATTAGATTGATAGGATTCACCCATTATTTTTCACATTGGAAGTACTATTTGACTTCTAATGAATTCCATACCACACATTCATAACCCACATTACTATTTCCAATCCGTAGAAATGATGAATCTAAGGCACATCTATATACCATACTACAAGTTCCATGGTCAGCTGATTCTCATTCCAATTGTCAAATCAATAGCCCAAAATAATCTAAGCACTGCGAGCACCCACTCCCATCTAGTGATCCCAATCACCACTCATATCCCGTAGCCATACCCATATCATATCCATCCTATAAAATGATGATCAACATCATTCAACCTAATTCACCCGTCTATGAAGGACACTAATAAACAACCAATGGTTACCACCACCTTTTGGGACCTATCCTATGTTCATAGAAACATAAATTCCTTGGCCCTTGGTGAGTGGAAATCACCACCAACCTATAGACACAACTCAAAAAACCTCAATTTGCACCCACATTCATGGTCATCACCACCTATTATTGAAATAGTAGGTTAACTAGATCCAAATTTACTAGTACTTTTAGATTACCATTTTATTTATACTGTGAAATATGCATGATTCACACTAACCACTATAATTTATATATTTATGCATCTACTATTTAAATGTAAATTTCCATAGATTATTTTTCATATCAAAAGGTTATAGATGTTCCCAGGTTATAGTGATAAACTCAAGGTACTATTTAGTTTATCTTAAAAAACTTTCTTATAGAATAGATACATCATACTGATTGGACACATTTGATGCTTTACTATCAGGTTTCAATGGCTCACAAGCATTGATACTTCTTCTGATGAAGTTCGCACTTGGTGATCTCTACTAGTTGAGATCATGAGGATAGACCCACCGATAGGAACAACACATGTTTTGGGTGTCATTAGTTATTATTATCTATAAGCATGTGTATTGGTCTCTAGACATGAGATCATTATCAATGTGTTCCATTTGATCAAGTACTTTTATGCAAGGCAAAAACCAGGAAAATGTAGTTAAAGTGAGGTTGATTATGTTGGGTGCATCATTGGTTGTATAAAATTGGTTTAATGGATAAGATATAATTTGTTGATTTTGAGTTGGGGAATTAATATATCAAGAATAGATGATCAGGATGGTCATACGTTCATAAATACTTATCCAAGGTAGTTGAAGTTAAGTCCATACAATTAGATCAAAAAAAAATATAGTAAGAAGTGACGGTGACACAAGTATGCATCATACTTTATGATATATCTAAAGACAAATATATTATATTACATAGTGCATGTTCATAGGATGGTTATAATTACTATAACTATTTCTTATCTCTTTAGGGGACTTGATGAGTTATTAGAATCCACTCTTGGTCTATGAATACTATCCAATGCTATTGAGACAAGGGCTTAGAGGGTCACACACAATAGCGTATTCAAGAATCTTCCCTATTCTGGTGAATAGGTATACAAGACATGGTGGAAACCACAATAGGGTCTAAGAGTTTTCCAAGCATTATCGATCACTGAAAAATAAATAAATTCATTATTATTTGAGTATAGAATAACTGGGTTGAATTTATTTATTAAACATATTTATAAGTTTTTAAGTAAATATAAGGAATAATATTATTTTAATGAATATTATTTTAATATTCAAGGTTCGTTTAATAGTAGTGGTAATTAAAAGTTGAATTAATGAATTGGGTTTATCATGTAATATATTTAGTATATAATAAATGTATGGGATAAAATATAAATAATATTTATGATTTAGTTAGTTTGTCATAACTATTTTTTTATTTCTTATTTAGTTAACGTTAAATATATGAGGGTCGAGGAACCCATTCCAGGTATTCGAACATCCACTATATATAGTGGAGGAGAAGCTAATTCTTGTGACCATTCATTCATTTGGAATGATATCCTATCTCTCCCCCCACATTATAGAGAGACAAAGTCACTCTCAAAGCAACCGATCCAAGAACACCTTCGACGAATCAAAGGGATGGGATTGAGGTGATCGCCACGACGTTGAAGGATTCACTGGAGATCTATACTAGCACATGGAATTCAATGAATAGAGAGCGCACAAATTCTTAGAGTGTGTTTGGATGAGATAGAGGGTTTCAACTTCATATCCATCAAGAAACGATCACTGATGATGAGCTTCCGTAGAGCCCACTTTGATTCAAACAGTGTATTTGTTTTGTTTTAATTTTTGTGATTATTAAATTATTGTGAGATCCTTGGACCTCTAACGGGGCTCGGATCACCAGATAAGACAAGTTTCATCACTCGAGTGATAAAAAATTTAAATCTTAGACTCACCATCCTTCATTTCACATCACAATACCATCACCTATGTCACTCCAATGAACCATGTCGCTCTACGGATATAAAATCCACACCCATAGAGTCCCCAAGGAACCACATCATGAAACCCATTCCATATTATATCTTGTTATACCATGTAGTAACTTGGTAAGAAATTCCCAAGACTATTAAGTGATAAAAATAAAAAAACATGGAAAAAATCACCAAATCCCTCATGAGACCACTCCTATATACCTCATAGAAACAACAAATACTACAAGCAGTTTTATACTCAATTGTACACATGACCTTATTCGTTCTTGTAAAACACATGATGCATAAAAAAACATATAACACATGAAGAATCTAGGCACCACCTACTTAGTGAAAATAGAGGACTTTGCATCAAATCCTATAACCAGATTCAACCCAAGGAGGAAGAGATTAAGAAACCGTAGTGAAATACCTAAACATAAGTTTTAGTAAACAAACATCGCAACAACAATAAAACTAGAATATGATGATAAGAAATGCTAATCCTTACATGAAATGACTCATAGGGACCAAAAGTATGAATAAACGATGACTGATGATGAGAATACCCTTGGAAATAGAGGGAATGAGAGAGAAGGGCAAGACATCGAGCCCATGCTTGGTTGGGATCAAAATGAGGGGTTTCCTCATTTAAAAAAAATTATTAATTAATTAAAAAAATTAAAAAAACAAACAAAACGGTATCAGGTACACATATTGGGTTCATCGAAAACCCAGTGGCCCTCCAAGGCCTACCTTCTCTTTTCCTAGAACACTAGGTACCTAATACCAACCCACTGGGTACACAATTCCCTCTATATTTAAAAGACAGAGCCTGATACTTGGGTCACCTTATGAAATCTGACTTCTAGGATTATCTCAACCCCTAAAACACATTAAACATTCATAATTACATATGGTTAGGCTGTTCATATACTTGAATTATCTGAATTGAAAACCCTAGGTCATCATAGCCTTCCCACTATATGATAGCTTGTCTTAGATATTCCTTAGGCCACTACACCAACAAACCACTACTAAAACTCAAGCATTATACTCACAATAGTCTCAAAACACCAAGTAGATGTTGAATGAATCTATATACTCCCGATCACTACTACCAATATAAATAAGGAACTCGATTCCAACCACGATAAATCTCTAGAAAATGAGTCACCTACCTAATCACACATCACACGAGTTACCCGACTTCTTAATGGTACCATACCCAACTATCAACCCAAATTCAACATACATTTTCTGTCAAAACATAGATAATAGTCATCAACCATTCAATTACCACATATCATACAATATACATATACCTCAAAAAACACCTATTTAATCCATGTAAACATAATGTACACCATTAACTAGTAATCATCATGAAAAATAATTTCATCACACTCACAACGTACCTCTAAATACTAATGGATCTTTGAACTACTCTGAGAAAATCACCTTAATCAGGTGTAGCTAACTTGACTCCTAACTTATTGATTCTTTTCCTCCTTATAGAGTCACACTCGGTGTTATAAACTACCCTAAATTTTGGGTATCTTATTATTGGAGTCCCAATTAGAATGTAGTGCATCCCTTGGGGGTCAACAATTACTAGATGCAGGGTACCACAACGTGGCATATGTGTGTCATGGTGTGATGCCTTCGACCTAAGTCCCACATTGGGCATGAAAGGGTATTAGGAATGGAATATAAGTACCAGATATGATATAATATGACAAAAGTACTCTAATTGGTATCAGATCCTAGTTTATAGCCTTTGATTTATTGGGGAATAACTGAGAGGAGGATTATTGGAATCACAAATAGAATACAGTGCATACCCTAGGGGTTAAGGTATATTGGTTGTAGGGTGTCATAGTGTGACATATGGGTGTCACGACGCGATGCCTTTGAACCAAGTCCCACATTGATCATAGAGGGGTGATGGGAATAGAATATAAGTCCTAGATTTTATCCTCTCCATCATACTTTTTTTTAGAGATGGGTCCACTCCCATCATTAATGTTCCACTCTCCTATCAGCACTTAGCTCACTGCCTTAGAAAATGACGTTAACTTGAAAATATTTACCCACACCCTAATAGCATGCTGAAGTCTATCCTTGAACCACCACACCTGGAAGATCTATTCCCCTACAAATTTTGATAAATAATGAGTCAAATACATGAAACGAGAAGCATAATTTGTGATTGATTCCACCCCCAGTGTTAAGTTTATAAACCCATAGGATTAGTCCACCCTCAACATCTCAAGAAATAAATTCTAAAATAAAATTTCCTTTAAATCCTTAAAGTTCATCCCTTATTATCTACTATCAGAAACCTACACATCCCACAAGAATTTCTCAAGTACGTTGAGAATATACATCACTAGTTTCATGCTCTTTCCTAATAGTATATCGATCAGGTTAAAGATAGTCAAAATTGACTCAATACAATTGTAAAGACCCTAACCCTAGTAGCCCAATTTCAGTGGTTACATTATTACATTATTACTAGATATAATCAACCACATCTCAAGGGACCAAATAGTTTAATAATATTAGAAAACTAGATATATAATTGAATCTTAGATAACATTTGAAAACACAAAATAAAACATAATATTTTCCTTTAGAACACCATTATTACCTTTAGAGTATCCAAAAATATAAATCATAATACAATTCCAGTCATCCTAGGGAAAGGAAACATAAAAAATGGGTGAACTTAGATTCTCATTAAGGGTATGAATATGATTCAATCTAATAAGTCATGAATAATATGAAAGGAAGTAAATTATAGTCAAACAATTACATGATCTAGAAACTTATCCTTAGATATCATAACTATTAAAATAAACACATGGTCATCAATAAATTATTTCATAATTATGGAAGTCATACTTCTAAATATTTGAAACTTACTATCAAGGCCTTGTTTTAATTCATCTAAAACATACCATAAAGGCCTCGTGTATTGAAATCTTACATAAATGGGTAAGGCCTTGGTAAAAACCCAATCTTGTTTGTTTCATAAGAAATTCTGATGCATTGAGGGGATATGTAATTATAGTCCCCACACATAACATAATAAGTCTAATTCATTAATCATATGATTAAATAACACAAATTAATCAACATGCCTTAACAATCAATAATAGTCCATATTTAAAGAACTAAAATTCAAAATATCAAAACTATCCCAAGTAAAAATGACCATAAACCATCCATAAAAATATGGTGGATGGTATATTTGGATTATATACTAATTAAATAAAAATATTCGTCAAATCATGTTTAAATAAATTAAAATTATTTAAAAGTATCTCTAGAAAAATTTCTTTCTGAAAACACCCTTTTCACTTTAAAATTACTTATTTAAAATCTAAAAATTTATCAAATATTAAGGAAAAAAATTATTTGAAAAGAAACTTGTAAAATTTTAATGTAATAATCAAATTATTGAGTGTTCATGATGGTGGGAAATTATTTTCATGCTATTTAAGTTTAAAAATTATTTCTTTCACACTTTTTTAATAAAAAGTCAAAATGTACATCATTCAGAAAATGATAAGAATATTTATTTTTTAATTTTTGTTAAAGAGTAAAAAATGGGTAAAAATTTATTTAATAATCAATTTGAGAATATAAAATGCATTATTAAAAACATTATAATATAAATATAAACATGGAAGAAAAATATTCTCAGTTAAGTAGAAAAACAAAGTCGATTTTCCTTAAAAACATGATTTCAGTATCTTAAGTACTTAAAGAGAGAAAAATAAAAGGATAAATTTTAATTTATAGAAATAAAAATAATATAATAAGGTATATTAGTTTAAATATATAAATATAAATTATTTCCCTTATTTTAGAATTAAACATAAACAATCCTAGATAATGATGATATTGTGAAATAAACCCTTACTTCAGGTCCATATTCCTTTGTATGTGTTTGAACCTAATATATAATAAATATAGATTTATTATATTTATATTATATAATAATACTAATATATATATATATATCATATCATAAATTATTTACTTATAATATTTTATCACCCATTTGTTAATAATTCTTTGTTAAAATCACATCTATGGGTGATTACTCCTTCATTTTTCATGTATGTTTTGTTTTAGTGATTTTAGTTCTTGTACTTTGATCATGGTTAAATTATCTTCATAATTTTAATCATGATATAAATATCATATATATATATATATTTTAATCCATAAAATTTAGAAATAGAAAAATTAATTACACCATTCTTGGAGATGGTAGACATCACATATGCATGAACGCTTTTTTCACATTTCAAAGAATGGAATGAAACAAAGATAAATAATAATTAAAATTTATAGAATAATTATTAAATATACCCTTTTTACAATTCATGTAATATGGAAATAAAAAACTAATCACATTACTTCATGGAGGTGGTAGTCCACATGTGCGCAGAAATGACATTATCGTTTTTTATTTGAGGAAAAGAGAGTGGATAGTTATGGTTTCATAATAATAATAAAATTTAATTATATTTATTATAATGGATTTACTATTTAATGATAAATACCAAATATTTATAATAGGTAAAAGAGTAAGTAAAAAAGAAAGTGATTAGTTAAGGTGATTACCTCTTATTTAAAAGAAATCCTTTAGATATCCTCTTAAGGGCCCTAGGATTGGTATTTTTAGAATAAAAAAACATACAGAACATGAATAATTATGTTTATAAGATAAATATTTAGGAATTGGTTGATCTAGGTAGCTCAAAGTGTTGTAAAAAATATAGGGAAGGGGTGTCCTTTTATGAGGGAGGGAAATGACACACATGGAATTACTAAAAATATTAAAATATAACCAATTCATTCTCAACCCAAATGCTTCCAAATAGAAATATATTCAAATATAAGGCAGTATATGGTTTAAGTATCATCATAAAATAAAATTGTAATAGGTTTAGGAGTTATTTTAAACCTTATATTATGGTATAACACCATAGTTAACCAATATAACCTTAACTACGATAACGTCTTTTTCACTCTTAACGGGTAATAATTTTACTTATAAGATGAAGATTGAATAATAAAATGAAATTGAATGAAATTTTAGACTATATATTATCCCCCTTTTCCTCTTTAAATATTTTTATGTTTTCAGATGATTTCATAAAATATTATTTTCATAAAATATCATTGATGTCATTTTTAACTATATTCATTCATTTTGACTTAAAAAACATCAAGAAAAATAAGGAAGTAGAATATTATCATTTAAAAAATCACTAATATGTTATATTAATCTATAAAATTATTGTAAAACTATTAATTACTGAAATTATATTACTTTTAATATTTTTAAAATCATTTATTTTATATTTTATCAATTAAAGAAATATTGTTTCAGTGTTTCATAATCATTTAAGGTAATTATACAATCAATAAAAAATATAAATAAAATAAAATCATGAATATAATTAAATTATAATCTAAATAACCATTTAGATTCATTAAAAACTTTCTTTTGTATCTATTCGAACACATAAGAGATATTTAAAAGTAAGAGAGGGACATTTTGTTTTCTTCTTTACTTTAAATATTATATAGGCAATTTTCATGGAGATTTATCCCTTAAATAATTAAATTTTGAGACTAAGGTGATAATGGTAGAATTAAATTCATCTAAAAATAATTAAGATAAAAAAATTGGGACCCTAAAACTTAGTTTTATTTTAGTTTAACTTGATTTACCCTTTACTATGGTGATAAATTTTACCATGGTTATTATTCATAATGACCAAAAATAAATAGGAAATATTCATAAAATTTGAAACTAATTATTCCAAATAAGATGTATATTTTTAAATATCCAATCTCTATAAGTGATATAAATTAATTTTAAAAATAAGTGTGCAAAACGTGATGAAAACTACTTTTTAGAAAAATACAAATTTTAAGCATAGAACTGGATTTATTCTTAACCCATGTGTAGAAAAAATATTAGATGAATGTTAAAACATTTTATTAAATATATAGTATATTAATTTAATTAAAATAATTCTAAAATATTTAATAATTTAATTAAGATAAAAAAACACATTGTACACATAAAACAATTTTTCAGAATAACATCACTTTTACCTTTAAATGGTTTTTATTTTCATTATAATCTATTGATAACTAATGTATTCATTATAAACCATAAATTTTTAATAATTTAGTTATTACTATTTATACCCACCAATTTTAATTTATATTTTATAAAATTCGCACAATATTTTAGTAGTAGATCATAGTTTATTTAAACATGGTGTTTATTATAACAGAAGCTATCAATGAAATTAAATTTAAAGAAATATATCATAAAATATCAGGGTGTTACATTCTGCCCCCCTTAAATAGAATGCATCCCTAACAATTTTATTACTTTGATATAAATAAATTAGGATATATCTATTTCATCATATTCTTGTGTTCCCAAATATATTATTCTAATTTTGATTTCTCCAAAGAACATTAATCAAGTGAGTAGTCTCATTCTATAATACTTTATCTACACGATCCAAGATTTATAATGGTTTTTATTTTTAATAAAGATCATGATATATTGGTATAAACTAGGATTTCAATACATGTTAAGGGTCTAGTATGTGTGATCTTATGAGATATACATGGAAATCATCATAAACTTGATCGAGGATTGGTGGAAGTGCCGAAAAATAAGCTACCATCCCTACTCAATTGATAATCTCAAAAGGGAAAATATACGTAGGGATGATATTTCCCTTCTTTCTGAATCTCATAACCTTTTTTTCCATGTATAAATTCATATAAATACCTTCCCACTAACTTTGAACTCTATATATTACTGATGATTATCAATATAATTTTTTATTGAATTCAAGCTGCCTTGATGTGCTATTGAATAAATCTAACTTTCAATTGCATTTCCTCAGCTATCTTAGGTCCCAATAGATTTATTTAGCCTGCGGGGCATGGGTGAGTTGGTTAAAGGTAGTGGCGTCCCGAACCTGAGGTTCCAGGTTCGAGTCCCCAGAAGGCAACACATAATATATGCTAACAAACCTCTCGTGGTCCCCTCTACCCCGTTGGAAACTGGCCTAAGCCTAAGGGTTGTCCACCTTGGGCATAGCTAGGGACGTGCGACGTGCTGGTGGGGAGGCCACCCCAATACCGCATTACCCAAAAACATGTTTGAAGAGGAGGGATGGTGGGTTGGGACTTTCTCTCTCCTAGTTGTTGTGGCAGATTAGGGTTTTGAATGGCATCTGATATGCCGTGAATGTATTTTCTATTCCCATGTGGTCGATTCGATAGCTACCGGTTTAAATCTATGAAGGCGACCTACGTAGCCATGACTGTGTGCAGCACGATGAAGAACGATGCGGTCATCACGAGGAGTTCTGTAGGTATGGTGTCCGATGTGATTAACATGAGCAGTACGTTTTCAATGGGGGGGGGGGGGTTGAGCGGCGCTAATACGACAGTGGTGTCTGGCATGATAGGTGTGAGTGGAGTGGTTGTTGCATTGGAAATTAATGGAACGCGCACTATGGCTATAGAAAATTTGGATCTGAACATTGTTGAAGCAGGTAAAGTAGCAGTAGAGGTGACCTGACCATTTTATTTCCATCATGGGGTTAAGAATTTGGAAAATATGAATACATATAAATCTCAATATGACACTCTCAAGAGAAGGTATTTTTCACATGTAAAGGATGATGTTTCGGAGAGAACATTCAAAAAAGGGGATACTGCTCATGTGATTGCTAATTGAGAAGCTATTCTTAACAGATTTAAAATCTGTGAACATTATATAATTTCTAGGATTGTTCTTCCCATTAGAGGGAAGTTTTGGAAAGCTGATGATTTATTTCAGAAGCTGAATTCTATATGGGGATTTTCTGATTAGAGATGCATTCCTCTTGGTTGAGGATTTTTTCACATTATTTTTCCATCATAGGCTCTAAAGAGAAGAGTGTGGGGTTTTGAATCAATCACCTTGAATCCAGGTATACTTTATTTTCAAGAGTGGAATTTTTGTTTTAATCCCTTTACCATTAAAAATACTAGACCTCAAGTCTGGATCAAAATAATTGTCCTTAATTGGATTTTACGTCATCCTAAAATCATATTTGATATTATATATGTTGTGGGAATTCCTATAAAAATGGATAGAAACACTGAGGTTTCCAAATTTGGACATTATTCTAGGATACTGGTGGAGGTTGACTTGAGTTATTTCTTGATTCATAATGTAGTTTTTTCAGTACTTGATGATGAAATTTCTTTGAAAGTGGAATATGAACGACTTCCTGACTTTTGTTTGGAGTGTCAGATTATTGGTCATGCCAAGGATAAATTTCATAGGAATGTGGTTTTCTCATTTTGTAGTTCAAAAGGAAATCATGAAGCCTCTTTTAGAAAGAAAGTGAGGATGAAAAAACAATGTGGACCCTCTTGGTGACAGAAAACCCGCTTTTGACAAAGGAGATATGTATCCTAGAGCTGATTCATCACATTCGACCAAGGGATTGCCACCAGATATTCATGGTTCAGGGGATGGAGTGAGAGCTCAAACATATGAGGATGGCCTTATATCAGGTGTTACATTAGAATAGGGGTAGCAAAATATGAGTGCTAAAGGGAATATTTCACAGATTCAAGTTGAAATTAATAAATTAAGGGATACCCGTGTCATCCATGGAAGGTGGGAGGATATCGAGGATGGTTCCCCAAAAAAATCATCCTATAGTCAGGTATTGACCAAAGGGAAAAATTTTGTTGTGGATAATGATGGTTTTCAACCTGTTCCTCCCAAAAAAGAGAGATGTAGGAAAGACTATTCCTATCTAAAACCAACTATGGTTACAAGGTCTCATAGTCCCTTAGAATTTTATTCTGAATGGTATGGTGATTATGATGATTCTTATGAGTTTGATTATGATATTTGATATACTTTGGTATCTCTTGGAATGAGGGCATGATTCTTGTATGACCCCATCCATCTCCTTTATATAATTTCTTTGTTTTTCAATAAAAGGGCTTTGCCCAAACCTTCCTAGTAAATAGATTTATTTATCTAACTTTATCCTTGAATTTTGGATTTCTACACTTATTTCCATAGAGGAATTCATAAGGATCCATCTTAATTCTCAATTAAAAGATATTTTTGTAAGAAAACATGAATAGAGAAAGTTTTTGATCCCAATTACCTTTGAAAATACATAGAATAAGATATTAGTATATCCTATAGGGTTTGAATGGTTCTATTTGAATAATCATCAGTCAGAGGATGATAAGAAATAATGAAACTCAAATCTGTTTCTAGATCTCACTGAAGACATTTACAAAACTTAAAGGTTAACCTCAGATCCTAATTATATATAATAGAATGTGATACTTCATACAAACTTACCACTTTCATAATATATATTATGGAAAGATGATAAATAGATAAATTTTATTAGATAGAAATCAAGTGTCTTTAATTCATAAGATAATCGATTACAACCCAAATCGAATTATGGACTTTTTATATTTTGGGGATTTTAAAGACAAAATCAATGGTGATTTTTTCCCATTTCCATTATATTTTGTGTAATGGTTGTAAAATCCCCTTATACTTCTATATCTCAACCTTAAATTTATAATATAAAAAACACCAAAATACATACTATACAATATCTCTCATCATGTTGTACCACCATAAATATTCTTTCATATCTCTATACATCTTTATACTTCCAGGATGAATAGAGAATGATGAAATATGAGATTCATACAAAAAATCCTTCAAATATAGTATGGATGGAATACATACATAGTTTCTAAACATTATCATTCCATTATAATCATGTTTGAACTCAGGAATAGTTTTGAACTTCTGTAGTTCCATATCTTTCTTATGCTCCTCTTTAATATTCACTTTGATAGATGATTGAATACTCATTTGAGAAAGATAATACTTCTCCACTTATTTCAAGATACCCATTTCAATCCTTTGAAAATCCAAATATATTGGATTTTTTATCCTCATAATAGATAAGATTACATGATCTTTTCGACGTAGATCATCTAACACCTTATTTACTTTCCCAGGATGCTAATGTATTGAGAAATTATATTCTTTAATCAACTCCAACCATCTTAAATAGTGCATATTTAGTTATGTTTGATTAAATATATAATTTAAAATTTTATGATTAGTATATATATATAATATTTCTCCATAAAGATAATTCCTCCGTATATTTAATGTAAAAATAACCACAACTAACTCCAAATCATGAGTTGTGTGATTTTTCTAATGAATTTTTAATTGGCGAGAGGCATATGGTATCACAATGTCATTATGCCTAAGGATGTATCCTATAACCTTTATTGATCATCATTATAGAATAAAAACCATTATACACTATCGGGTATTATAAGAACAGGTGAACTAACCAACCTACTCTTTAGTTATTTAAAACTCTCTTCACGTTCATCAATCTATAAGAACGTAACCCCCTTCCAAGTCAACTTGGTGAGTGGATTATAAAGTCATGATAAATATCTGAGGAAACATCGATAGTATTTATCCATACTAAGAAAACTATAGAATTCAATTACAGTGGTTACTCTAGGACATTTCTCAATAACTTCTATCATTTAAGGATCCACTTATACACTCGCTTGATATTATATGACCCAAGAACAAGACTTTCTCAATCCAAAATTCACACTTGGTAAATTTTGAATATAAATTAACCTTCCTCAAGGTATTTAGTGAAATTATAAAATGTTCTTCATGATATTCCTTTATATTTGAATATGTAATATCCCAATATTTTAAAAATAAATACTATGTTTTATAGTGTACAAAATACATAACACTGAGCTTAAACAAACAAAAATTATTATTTTTTAAATGTGAACATTATAACCTAGCTGTTAATTTAGAGGGAATGAATAATATTAATTTAATTATAAAATATATATAATGGTTATACTAATTTATAACTTATTATTTAATGATTTTTTAATAAGAACTTAATTTTTAGTAAAGTCATTTTATTCTTCAAAAATACGTTTTCATCAAAAATGGGTTTTCTTACTTTTTAAGAGTGAATTTATAATTTGTTTTTGGAAATTTTAGAAAATTTATTTTAAAAAATGAATTTCATTTTTAATTCATCACATTAAAATTATTTTGATATTAATTTTGAGAATTTTATGAAAATATTAATTTTTCAATGAATAGTGAAAAATATTGATTTTAATTGAAAACCATATTTTATTTTAAATTATTTTACAAATTAAAATTATATTTTGGATTAGTTTTTAAATTTCATAATTTATTTTTTAAATGATCCAATTATAGGGTTTTAGAATAATTTTATACTTAAATTTAGTATAAAAATATTTTATAATTAACAAGGTGTTTTTATGAAAAACTATTTTTCATTGCTTTTTACCGGTTTAATTTTCTATTAAAATATACCAATTCTATGTTTAAAATTTTGAAAATTTTATTTCTTATTTTTAATCATGAGGTCTAAATTTAGTAACTTCTTCCCTTTTATTTTTGTTCAATATGAATAGTAAATTTAGAAATTTTTGTTACTACAGTAAATGGTAAATCAGGTAATTAAAGTTAAAAATAAAATAATAAGTACTCGAAAATGATCCTAAAACTTGAATTAATATTATTATATGAGTATATTTACTATATAACCATAAATTACAAGGTTATATGGAATTTTATGTCTATTTGGATGTGATTATGACCTTTATAGTATTTTGTTTCCAGAAAATTTAAACATGCCACACTCCTATTTTTAATAACTATAATATTTTTTACATAGGTTTTACTTGAGGATATGTTAGATTATAAATATTATTTTGAAATATATATTATTTTAATTAATCATGGTAATTTATTTTTAATTTTAAGTAAATAAATAATTACCATAAAAATTTACACAATGCGGATGCAGTAATTATTCAATTAATAAAAACATCAAATAAATGATATTAAAAATATTAAAAGTATAATAATTTGAGATAAATAATGTAAAAAAGTAATTTTATAGAAAAAAATTATTTTTTTCTGATGCATTAAAATATATTTTTTAAAGTTATAATTATTTTATTGATATTATCAAAGTCAAAGTAATGAATAGTTCTAAAAAATTGACATTAATGATATTTTATAATAAGTAATATTTTATTAAATGATATAAAATTCATAAATATCTAATATTTAGAAAATTTATTAGGATATGGTTTATTATATCATCCATGTTCCATTTATAGGCCTTTTTTACATTTATAATAACTATATTGACCCTCACAAAATAAAAATCATTGTTGTCAAGGTAAGTGTGAAAGGGGTTAACGAGGGGGTAAAACCAAAAGATAAGGGTACAAATGTGATCAAATCTTGTATATTTTTTATTTTATGAGATTATTTAGATCCATAATCATACTATATTATTAATAAATAATTTTTATCCATTCTTAATTGAAAATAAATTTATTTTAATATAATATTTTGAGAAATTCCAAGAATGCCTTCCCCTCTCTTTTAAATGGGCACCTCTTCTTCTGAATCCTTCACACTTCAAAAATAAATTAGTTTGGAGAATACCTACCCCAATACCTTCCTATAATCCTTAAAATCATTATAAATTCTTTATTAAGGGCATAATATCAATCTTATAGGTGTTAAGGTGTTAAGAAAATGAAGTTGTGCGAAGAAGAGATATCTTTTTTAATCAAGCGTTTCTATTTTATTTCTTCTTAAACCTATTTTAAATAATCTTCAACCATGATAAAATAATAAAACCATTATCCAACATATAATTATATGTTATTATGTTAATATAATTTTAACACCCCCAAATGATAAAGGGTTAAATAACTAAATGATATGACTCATGTCAACAAGGTTCACCTTCCTTTTTGGGAGCCTGTCTGATTAGAACACCACAGTTAAGCGTGGTTGGCCTGGAGTAGTGATTAGGATGGGTGACCTTCTGAGAAGTTTCCCAGGGTGTGTGTGAGTCAGGACAAAGCACACTGGAAAGAACATGTGTTGGCCTGTGGGGGAAATCATTAGTCAGATGACCCATTCGGGCACGTGGGTGGACCCTGGGGTGGGCCCCACATGTCTTCGGGGCAACTGGGGGTACCTAGTAGGCCAGGACCTGACAACCATGTTAAGGTGGGGTGTCTGTGCTGTGACTGAGACCCAGTTGTCACATTTGGTATCAAAAGAGAAACCTAGTGCGGTGCACTGCTTGGGTTGAGTTGTAGGGCCCACAACGAGGACGTTGTGCTCTAAGGGGGGGGGGGGGGGTGATTGTA
This sequence comes from Viscum album, assembly GCA_963277665.1. Classification (NCBI taxonomy): domain Eukaryota; kingdom Viridiplantae; phylum Streptophyta; class Magnoliopsida; order Santalales; family Viscaceae; genus Viscum; species Viscum album. The sequence continues at coordinate 991,241,287 of OY728166.1, forward strand.
ACACCCCAAATGATAAAGGGTTAAATGAATAAATGATATGACTCATGTCAACAAGGTGAACCTTCCTTTTCGGGAGTCTGTATTATTAGAACTCCACAGTTAAGCGTGCTTGGCCAGAAGTAGTGATCAGGATGGGTGACCTTCTGGGAAGTTTCCCAGGGTGTGTGTGAGTGAGGACAAAGCACATTGTAAAGGACATGTGTTACCCTGTGGGGATAGTCCTTAGTCAAATGACCCGTTCGGGCACGTGGGTGAACCCCTGGGGTGGGGCCACGTGTCTACGGGTCAACTGGGGGTACCTGGTAAGCCAGGACCTGACGACCATGTTAAGGCGGGGTGTATGTGCTATTAATGGGACCCGGTTGTCACAATAATTACCTATATTCATATCCTATTCCATTAAATGTGAAATGAAACCATCATTCGTTTGTACGGCGGGCTACCGCCTCACGAGCCGATGTAATTCATTTTCCATCACCATCCCCATAGATGGATTATAATTATTGAATTATTTTTTATATATGATATTAATGAAAAATTTTATAATTATTAAAATATATTATATAATTTACCTTCTTACCTTTCCATTCACTAAAATATGATAACGTCATTCGTGCACACGTGTGGACTACCACCTCCACAAAGCGATGTGATTCATTTTTTTAATCACCACATCACATGAATGACATATATTAGTATATTTAAAAAATTAATATGATATTTAAGATATTATTATCACTATTTAAAAATAAAATAATACTTACTATATTTCTATAATGATCATTGAAAAATGGAAACGCTACTCACGTGTATGTACGACCTATCGCCTCCGATTGTAGCATAGTCCATTTTTCATAATCAAATTTAATAGTTGGATTTAAATGTATAATTTATTTATAAAAATGAAAATTATTTCATTATTATTATTCTTTATAATTTTAAATAATGACCTATTTGACCATAGTCAATATACTAATGTCATTTTTGGCACATAAACTGAATATCATCAAAACATCTGACATAAAATTACTTGATTAAGTAACCATATTTAACATGTTAATAAGTGAAATAAAAGGAATAATAAAATTGAAAAAAGTCATTAACTAATAAAATGATTCATATAATTTTATTATCCAGTAATATAAATAACGTATATAATAATTTATACTCATGGTAAGGGTCTTTCTTTAAAAAACCCCCTTATAAAGTTCCACTTTCAACTTTTTTTACAAAATTCAGAAGAAATGTATTTTTTATATGAAATGAATGAAATTTTATTCTATAATTACTCTTCATTAATTTTATTTTTATTTTATAATTTTTTATAGTTAAATTTAAAGAAAATGATTTCTTTATTATTTGCACAATTTATTGATTTTAAAAAGTGTTTTTTAAAGAAAAGGGTATTTTAATATCCAAAAGTGTTTTTCACATGGTTTTAAGAGATTTTTCAAGGGTTTTATTCATGATATGGTATGTGTGAATTATTTATAAAGGGTTGATCCCCATTATAGCTCATGAGTGATCCTATTATATCTTTTATGATGGGTGAACCTAGATAACGCTCCAATGGGTCGAGTAACGTTTTTGTTCTTCAAGGAATTATATTGGAAGTTGGTCGTATTGTTATTCCAATTTGTGAGGGTTATGTAAGGATTATATATGGGTTTTATGACATTATTTCTTAAGGCACCTACATGACTTTTCTATGCTAGCTAATGAGTTTTCATGAAAATCGTTTTTTTCAAAGGTAAGAAAATAAACCTTTTAAAAGAATAATGATACCCTTATTAGGTAAAAAGGTATGTTTATAAGAAAAAAAGTTTCAAGAGTCTTTCATGTTTTTCACTGGACAAACAGTTTTTTAGATTTTTATGTGTAATACCCCAACTCCAGAAGGCCAAAGATAATGCCTTTATTTATTACATTGGTATGATTATAAGTAATCAAATCTCAAAGGACTGATCAATTTTGAAGTTTATAAAAACCATATTATAAACATAATACCCATATTATTTTGGGAAATAGAAAATAAAACATAATACATAATAAATACTAATAAATTTCATCCTTGAAACTCATTACAATAATTCATCTTAATATCCTGGAAAAAAGAAGCATGAAAAGGGTGAGATCAGATGCCTATTAAGGGAAATCATACAATAGAAGTAATAATGAATCAATAATAATAAAAAATATGGAAAGGTAACTAAATGAATTAAAATTTCATTTAAAAAAACTAGATAAAGCATCATCAATATGGAAAGGTAAATAACTGAAGACACATTCCATTTAATCAATAAATTGAGAATGAAATGCATCCATAGATAATGACAAAGAAAAAATCTCATGAATAATAATAATAATAAATTAATTATAATTAAATTAAATTATTAATTATTATATTCTATGTTTCCTATGTATATGGTACCTTTACCATCAAGACCTTTCACAATATGGTTTAACATATTAGGTAGAAACTCATATGAGTTCACCAACTGATTTGTCACATGAGACTATCGATGCTTTGATGGGATTAATTTAAACGGTCCACAAACCATGTTGTACTAGTCTAAAGGATTAATTATATATAGAATAATAAATTTAATTAATAAAAAATGTTCCTTATCATTAAATATCTGTATTGATTAAAAGATATAGATTCATCAAAATGTCCCCAGTTAATCAAATAACTTTCAAAGTAAACACTATATGTAAAAATGGAATATGGTTTTTGAAATAATAATATATATCACACAAGAATATGGATATATCATATAAATTTAATCTACAATAATAAAAATTATCATAAGTGATTGTTTCAAGAGAAAGTTGACAATCATAAAAGAACTTGAGATTGGAAAGATAACTTTTACCACTTTGTAATTTCCAATTCATAACCCCTTAGATGAGATAATTTAATGTGAAACTTAAAATACCCTGATTTATGAGTTAATAATGATATAAAATGAAAAAGGGGTAGTATATACACCACATTGAATAAAATTGGTGCATAATAACAAATAATTCTCAATGGAATGTAAATTGAGATGAAACCCATTACCCTACACTAAATTTTAGTTGAACACTCTTTAAACTACTGTATAATAGTCTTAATCATGTTATTAAATTAAAATAGAACCATATTAATATCCATGATATCATATATTGTCCTTTTATCACATATTATAACACGTTTATTAATAATCTTTTATCATTTTCACCATTTCAGGTGTTAATTGCCTTGTTTTTCGAGTATGTATTGACTTATTATTTTTGTTTCTATTTATTATATCATTATTTAATCATCTATAGAATTTAAAACATGATTTAAATATCATATTTTTTTATATATTTATTTTTAGTAAGCTATAAAATTTAAAGATAATAATTGAAATGCATCGTTCATAGAGACGATAGGTCGTACGTACGCATGAACACTACTTTCATTTCCATGCTGTATTTAAAAATTAAGTGATATATATGTGTATATTATAATTAAATTATCATATTTATGTTATATATATCAAATATTTTTATTAAAACTATAATTAATCTATTCTACATAAAGTGTGAATGAATCACATCGCTTTGAGGATGTGGTATTCCGCACATCCACAAATGAAGTTATCGTCTTCCCTTAAAATTGAAAGAATGGAGGTACATGTTATATTAAAATTAAAAATTTATTAATACAAAATAAATATAATTTAAATAATATAAAAATATTTTTTTATCATAATTACCAACCATGAGAGGTGGTAAAGGAAAAACGAATGACATCGTTTTGCAAGGTGGTAATCCACCGTACACATGAATAGTAAATTTGTTACCAATTTGGAGGAAGTGGGTGTAGGTGTAGATTAAAAAATTAATATAAAAAAATCTCAGTATATTGATTGTAATTATGTAATTATATAATAATGTAATAAGAATAATTTAATGGTTCGATAAATAAATAAAACAAAAGTGATCGTTGAAGAGTATTACCTCTTTTTCAGGTAACTCCTTTTGGTTTATATCAAAAGACATATTTTGTTGAATTTATGACCAAATTGATATTTATATAATTAATATAGGGATTATTGGGAGCTATTTGGGAAGTTTTTTTAGGATCTAAAGGGATTTAAAGAAGTTAATTAGTGGGAGGGGTGGGTTCTTTTTTTCTAGTGGATGAGGAGAGACATTCTTGGAAATATAAAAAGGTAAACACTATGGAGAGGTCTTACTTACATCATGTGCCTCCAATAATGAACAGAATTAGATAAAATGGAGTAAAGTTTTGAAATATATACATAAAATAGGTTTTGGACATGTTTATAGGACATGTTGGCCCCTAAGTTTAAGGTTTATTCCCTTATTAAGCTCAATTTTACCTTAATCACAATAATTAATTTTAACTCAATTCACTAATATTTTTGGTCAAAAACTAAGCTAATATGAATAGAAATTATAATTTATTATAATTAAAAATAGGGAATAAAATTTTACAAATTTAAATCATATAATTGGTTGAACTTAACTTAAAATTAATCCTGCTGACAGGATGAGAACATGAGTTTTTAAAGTAAAAACATTCAGAAGTTTGAGATCTTTTTATATCCAATTTCAATGTGGAATTAGTTTAAATGAAATAAATTAGATTATTTTATGTATAATAGATCTAATTTTAATTTCAAAATAATTTAAAATATAATTTTTACTTATAAACAAATTAGATGAAAAAACTGTTTTCAATTAAAATTCATTATTTTTCACTATTCATCAAAAATTGAAACTTCTCAGAAAAATACAAAAAATTCACCCTAAGATAATTTTAACATTAAAATTTCAAAAATTAATTTTATTTTTACAAATAAAATTTATAAATTGGATTTTTTTAAAACTATTGCGCCATTAAAATGCGACAAAATTACCTTTTTAGAAAAATACAATTTTAAGCGTAAAACATGATTTATTCTTATCTTATGCCTATAAAATATATTATATGAACATAAAAAATATTTTATTTAATATATAATATATAGGTTTCATTAATATCATTCAATAATAGTAATTAATTTAATTTTTATGTTAAAATGACTTTGGAAACATAAAAATAGTTCTTCATAAAAATATTTCCAATATATTGAATTAGTTTTGATATTCATTTCTATTTAATTTTTATCCAATTAATTAAAAAAATATATTTATAAATTATTTATTCCTATTTATAACCATCAATTTAATGACTATGTTTTATCGTATTATATTAAATAATAATATCTTAATAATATATTGTTGTTCTGTAAAACTCTTTCTTACATTTAATGCAAACTACTAAAAAAAGTATTTCTTGCGTGTAATGTTGGATAGATCAATGTTAAATGTTTCAAAAGCTATAGAATATATTAAATTTATTTAAAATATTAAATTTACCATAAAATATTGAAAGGTTATATGATTTCAAATAAAAGTTACTCTTTTAGAGTTTTCTGGGTGTTACATTCTCTCTACCTTAAATAAATTGCATCCTCAAAATTTAATCTTGATTTTGATAATCGAGTGTTTGATATTTTAGAATAAATTTATTAGAAAAACCACATCTTAATAGGGTTAATAAAATTATCCATTTAATAAGAGAGAAAGTAAAATTCAAAGGTCACCACAAAACTAGGCTTTCAAATAGGAGAACATCAGTGAAAACATGGACATGCAAGATAAATATAACTATCATGTACTAATGGATAGTGATAGAGACATTGTTCAACTAAAATTTTATGATCATAAAGTGTTAAAACATAGTTAGGAAAAAAATTTATTGATATCATCAAAAATGATGATAGTAGGTCATAATTCTTTTAAGACCATTTTTCCTATTTTTGAGGAATTCTTTTACTCTATTAGAATATAAGTAAATATACATTTATATTTCATGAACATAATATTATCCTTTAGTTTTGACTTGAAACATATCTAATTAATTTATTAACATGGGTTTAATAGTATGGTTTAGTATTATGTTAACCTCTAAAACCTCATCCAAAGATCATCTTAAACCGTTTCATAAATGGTTAACCTTTTAAAAGATTATGATCCAACACTTTAGAACCATTTCCATGGCAGTTATTAGTATCTAATTTAATTTATTCATATTATTCTTATATTTATCTTGAAATCATTAGCTCAAAATTAGGAATATTTTAAGGGTTACATTTCCCTCGACCATGTGTTTTCCAAAAATTTCAACTTGCTACTGAATCAATTTTCATGGTTATAAGTATCGACCAACACACACTTTTAAATCCTTGATGAAAAAGTACTAAAGTACAATCCTTATACATTCCATAATACTTATAACTAAGAAAGAATCAAATTTTTTTTAAAACATTATTCAAGGATCCAAATATTGGATTAAATTAATCAATCCACTTTGGTTATATCAATAAAATAAACTTGACCTCCATCCCTTAGCTTCTTCTGAGGTATATTCTTTTTATGCTTGGGGAATTAGTTTTCATAATACCCCACATCCTTTCAAATTTAACATGAAATAGTAGTTTTTTCCTTTTTAAGATTTCATTCCTTGACGTGAGGTCACCTTTATCCACACTTATAACAAACTTCCAATCCTTTCAGGAATTTCTTAGGGTGATTATTTTCATAGTTCTCACACAATATAAATTTATTTATCTTTTTATTTGAATCAATATTGTTATCTTGGTGATTAGATAACCTTTTCTTATCTTAGTTCCACTTGAATATTTTGATTTTAGAAAATTACTTTTTTATTTTTATGGAACATAAAACTATTTCATTTATAATGAAATTTTTTGAGAGACCAGTTCCCTTAAGAGACTTAGCTTAATCCCTTTATAAAAGTGATAAATCTTCCACTCCATTATATATATATAATCCGTACCATACCTTGATAACCCTGTAAATTTGGATTTATAATTCTTGAAAATTAGTTCTTCCATTTTCTTTAAGCTAATGAAATTTCTCTTCATATTTATTTTTTTTATCATAAGGGAAATATTTATCTAAGAACATCTCCTTAAAAGATTTCTAATCCACGAGTTCTATGTTTTATTACTCTCTAGTATTCTGGATCAATGACCACCATTTTTCAACATCATCTTTGAGACAATACTCTACACGTGTAACCTTTTCCTTTTTACCACATCCCAACACTGAATATATCTTCTCTAAATACTTAGTTCATTACTCGACTATAATAGGATTAGTAATCCCACTAAAGTATTATGGATTCTATCAAATAAAGTGATTCATCATAGGATAATATCATTATGTAATAGGTTTCTCCTTCCAAGCAAGGTTATATTTCATAACTTGATTAATTTGTCTAAATATATCCATAACTTGATCAATTACCATACCAGCTATATTGGATTCCTCTATAGGCAAACCTCTACATTATCCATGAGTATTTATACACTTCTTCATTCTAGGTACCATTTTTAAATTATGGAATATACTATATTAGATCATAAAATTATGTAACATAATGATTAATCCCAAAACTAATGAAATACTTATCATTAATTAAAAAATTATGCTTAGATAATTTCATTATCATAAACATGGTTTCTTTGGGATGTACTTATATAATTATTCTCAAAGTCTACCTTAGGATTATTTTTTTTAATCTATGTTTTCCTAAATATAGTATCCAAGTTTTCTACTAAACTTCATTTGTTACCAACTGTAACATCCCAACCCTAGAATCCTAGAGATGATGCCTTACTTTATTACAATGACATTATTATAAAGAATCAATTCCTAAAGGAATAATCAGTTTAGTAGTTTTATAAAACTATATTATATACATGACACCCATATTACATTTTAAAATAAAAAATAAAAAATAAAAAATAAAAAAAACTAATAAACTGCATCCTTGAAACTCATTCAATGAATCCATCTTTATATCTTGGGGAAAGGAAACATAAAAAGGGTGATATCAAATGATAAGTAAGGGTAAGTATAGAAAAAAAGTAATAATGAATCAATAAGAATAAAAAATGTGGAAAGGTAAATAACTGAACACACTTTCCATTTAAATAAATAGGATAAGGCAAAATAAATATGGAAAGGTAAATAACTAAAGACACATGTCATTTAATTAATGAACTGAGAATGGAATGCATCCATAAATAATGTCAAATAAAAAAATATAATGGAAAATAATAATAACATAATTATCAATAAATTAAATTCTTAATTATTAGATTCTAGGTTTCAGAGGTACATTGTACCTTTACCTTCAAGACCTTTCATAAGACAGTTTATCATATCGAGTAGAAACCCATCTGTTTTGGCCAACTGATTAGTCTCATGAGACTACCGATGCATCAAAGGGTTTACTTTAAATGGTCTCCAACCCATGTCATGCGAGTAAAATTAATTAATTATATATATATATATATATTAATAAATTTTATTAATAAACAATGTGACTTATCATCAAATATCTATATTGAATAAAAGATTCTGATTTATCAAAATGTCCCTAGTTAATCAAATAACTTTCAAAGTAAACACCACATGTAAAAATGTAATATGGTTTAGAAAAATAATAATATACATCACAAAAGAATATGGATATCTGATATATATTTAATTTATAATAATAAAAATTATTATAAGGAAGTGATTGTTTCAAGATAAAGCTAACAATCACAAAAGAAAGTGAGATTACAATGATAACTTTTACCACTTGGTAATTTTCAAGCCAAAACCCATTGGATTAGATAATTCAAAGTGAAAATTAAAATATCATGATTTATGAGTGAATAATTATATTAAATGAAAAAGGGGAAGTATATATATCACATTTAAGTGAATTGGTTTATAATAATAAATAATTCTCAATGGAATGTTAATTGTGACGAAATCCATTACCTTAGGCTTAATTTTGGTTGAAAACTATTTAAAATTATGTATAATGGTTTTAAAAATGTTATTAACTTATAATATAACCGTATTAATATCTATGATATCATATATAGTCCTTTTATTACTTATTATAACCCATTCATTAAAAAACTTTCGCAATTTTCATCATTTTAGGTGTTGATTTCCTTGTTTTTCAAGTATGTCCTGACTTGTAATTTTTTTTATATTAATCAGATCACGATTTCATCATCTATAGGATTTAAACCATGATTTAAAAATCATATATATTACTTATATATTTATTTATAGTAATCCATAAAATTTGGATATAAGAAATGAAATACACTATTCATGGAGATGGTGGACCATACGTACACATGAACACTACTTCCATTTTGTTGTTGTATTTAAAAAGTAAGTGACATATATATATATAAATGTGTATATTATCATTAAATTATCATATTTATGCTATATATATCACATATTTTTATTAAAACCATCCTTGATACATTCTATGTGAATTGTGAATGAATCACATCGTTTTGAGGAGGTGGTAGTCCACATGTCCACAAGAAAAGTTATCGTATTCCCACAAAATTGAAAGAATGAAGGCATGAGTTATATAAAAATTAAAGAAGTATCAAGACTACATAAGTATAATATAAATCATATAAAAATAGTTTTACCCACATAATTCCAAACCATCTGAGTTGGTAAAGGAAAAACAAACAACAACATTTTGTGAGGCGGTAGTCCACCGTACACACAAATATTAAATTTGTTACACATTTGATAGAAGTCTGTGTAGGTGTAGGTAGAAAATTTAACATAAAAAATATGATTTTATGTATGATATTCATTTTATTATATTATCGTTTAATAATAATAATTTAATGGTTTGAGAAAGAAATAAAACAAAAGTGACCATTGAATATTGTTACCTCTTTTTCGAGTAACTACTTTTGGTTTATACCAAAAGACATCCTTCGTTCAATTTATTCCAAAAGAGAGGCTTCTAGGATGAGGAAAGTAATTTTTTTGAGATATTTGGGAAGTTTTTGGATGATAAAAAATTCTTTAGATGTGTGAATAAGTGGGAGGGGTGAGTTCCTTTTTATAGTGGAGGAGTAGTGGCATTCTTGTAAATATAAAAAAGGTAAACACTATTGAGAGATCATCCTTACATAATTTTCCAATAAAAATAAAAAAATTATAAAAGGGAGGATATGGTAGAAATATGTACTTAAAATATGGTTTTACACATGATTGGGTCATTTTGGCCCTTAAGTTAAAGGTTTAGTCCCATATTAATCTTAATTTTACCTTAATCACAATAATTAATTTTAACTACATTCAATAATTTTTTTGGTCAAAAAATAAGTTGAAATTAATAGAAATTATAAATTATTATGATTAAAAATATGGAATCCAATTTTTAAAATTCCAATAACATAATTGGAAGAAATTAATTTAAAATTAATCACATACACAGGATGAGAAAGCGGGTTTTTAAAGTAAAAATGTTCAAAAGTTTGTGATGTTTTTATATCCAATTTCAATGTGAAATTGATTAAAATGACCTAAATTTCTTTAAGTAATGTATAATTGAAAAAATTGACTTTAAAACCAATTTATAATATAATTTATCCATATAAATAAATTAGATGAAAAAATAGTTTTGTATTAAAATTTAGTATTTTTCACTTTTTATCAAAAAAATGAAACATCTCAAAAAAATAAAAACAATTCCTCATAAGATAATTTTAACATTAATATTTAGAAAATGAAGTTTATTTTGAAATTTTTTTTTATAAAATTTGTAAAAATTTATTTTAAAACTAGTGCACCATTAAAAGGAAGAAAAATTGCCTTTTTAGAAAAATACAAATTTTAAGTGTAAAACTGGATTTATTCTTATCTTATGCCTATTAAATCTATTGGATGAATATAAAAAATGTTTTATTGAATATATAATATATATATTTAATTAATATCATTCATTAATATTAATTAATTTAATTTATTGTTGTAAAACGTCTTTATAAGCATAAAAATAGTTCTTTATAAAAACATTTCCTATATATTCAATTAGTCTTGATATTTATTTTTAATTAGTTGTTAACCAATGAATTCACATATAATTTATAAATTAGTTATTTATATTTATAACCATCAATTTAACACCTTGGTTTTATCTTATTATTTTAAAAAATAATATCTTAATAATATATTGTTGTTTAGTAAAACTCGGTCTTGCATGTAATGAAAACTACCGAATAAAGTTCTTCTTGCTAGTTACATAAGATAACTCAATATTTCATGCACTAAAAGATATAGAATATATTAATGTTATTTTAAATATTTAATTTTCAATATAATATTTAGATGTCATATGCTATCCAATAAAATTTACTCTTTTATAATTTTGAGGGTCTTATATTCTTTACACCTTATGTAAATTGTATAATCACAATTTAAAATTAATTTTTGTAATCAAGGGTTTGATATTTGAGAATAACTTTTTTGAAAAGTTCACATAGTAAATGTTTTAATAATTTTATCCACTTAATAAGATATAAATGTAAATACGATGGTCACCACAAAACCAGGCTTTCAAATAGGGGAATATTTGTGAAAACATAGACATGGAAGATAAATATAACTATCAAGTTATGAAGGGGAGTGATATAAAAAATGTTTCAGATGATATTTAAGGACCAAAATCCTTAAACCACAGTTATTAAATTTTTTATTTATTATAAACAATGATGATAATAGGATAACATTATTTGTTTTAGAATGTTTTCTCTAGAGTTGAGGAATTATTTTACTCTCTAAGAATATAAGTAAATTTTAATTTCTATTTCATAAACACAGTCTTATCCTTTAGTTGTGCCTTAAACCATTTCTACTTAATTTATTAACATAGGTTTCATCATAAGGTTAATTAATATGTTAATTTCTAAAACCTCATCCAAAGATCATCTTAAACCATTTCATAAACTATTACTTTTCAAAAGATTATGATCCAACAATTTTGAATCATTTCCATAGTAGTTAGTAGTATCCAATTTACTTTATTCATATTAATCATCTCTTTATCCAAAAATAATTATCTCAACATCAGAAAAATGTTAAGGGTTATTTTTCCCTCAACCATGTGTTTTTAAAAAAGTTAAACTTGCTACTAAATCAGTTTTCTTGGTTATCAATTTTGATAAAAAATATGCCTTTAAATCCTTGATAAAAAAATACTATAATAGATTAATTATACATTCCATAATACATATAACCTGTACATAATAAAAAAAACTTTTAAAAAATTATTCAAGTATCCAAATATAGGGGAAAATAAATAACTCCACTTCAATTGTGTCAATAACATAAGCTTGAACATCATCTCTTAGCTTCTTTTGAGGTATATTCACTTGATTCTTGGGGAATTAATTTTCATAGTACCCCATATCCTTGTAGTTTTGGAAAAGAATAATTTTTTTTTTCATTATTCTATTTTCATTCCTTGAAGTGATGACCCCTCATCCACACATATAACACACTCCCAATCATTTTAGGCATTTTTTAGGGTGATTGTTCTCAATATTGTTATATAATAAAAATTTCTTAATATTTTTCTTTGGCCCATTATATTTATTTTTGTGTTTATATGACCTCTTCCTTTATTTATTCCCCTTTAATATATTTATCTTAGAAAATTAATTCTCCATTTTTATGGTACATAGAACTATTTCATCATATGTTGAAAATTTCTGGAAGACCAGTGGCATTTGGATACTTAGCTTAAGATCTTAAAAAAAGTGATCAATCTTACACTCTATGATGCACATATAATCTGTAGAATACCCAGATAACCTTGTAAATGTGGATTAGTAATACATGAAACTTTATTTTTCCTTTTTATTTAAGCTAAGGAACTTTCTCTTCATCTCAATTTATTAATCACTAAGGATACATATATTAAAGACCATCTCCTGAAAATATTTCCATTCCATGAGCTCTATCACTTATTCATCCCTAGTATTTTGGATGAATAACCACCATTGATCGACACTATCTTTGAGATAATTCTCTCCAAGTGTAACCTTTTCCTTTTCACCACATACAAAAACTTCAAATATCTTCTCCAAATACTTAATCCATTACTCAACTACAATTAGATTAGTAGTCCTACTAAAGGATGAGGGCTTCTTTTTCATAAATAAATCCAAATAGGAGAATATTATTGTGGAACATGTTTCTCAATATAATAAAGGTAATGAGTCATAATTTTATTAAGCTATCATAGTATATCTTTAACTTTCTCAATTACAGTACTGGCTATATTGGCTACCTCAACAGGGAAACCTCAAAATTGACCTCAAGTATCGATACAATTATTACATCTAGGTTCCATTTATAAATAATGACATACACTAGATTAGATCACAACATTATGTAACATAAATTTTAATCCAAAAACAAGTTAAATACTTATCATAAATTAAGAAATTTATTATTAGATAATCACATAATCATAAATATGGTTTCTTTGGGTCATCCTTCTATACTTATCCTTAAAGTATACCCTATGGTTATGTTACCTAATTTATGTTTTCCTAATTATAGTTTGTAAGGTTTATATTAAACTTCCTTTGATAGCAAATTTAATTCCCATAGCCTATGTCTTACTTTATTACATTCTAATGATTAAAAGGAATCAAATATCGAAGGACCGATCAGTTCAATAGTTTTGGAAAACTATATTATATACATTATAACCATATTACATTGGGAAATAGAAAATAAAACATAATCCATGATAAATACTAATAAACTACATCCATGAAAATCTTTTCAAGAATTCATCTTCATATCCTAAGGAAAGGAAACATAAAAATGGTGAGATCAAATGCTCAGTAAGGGTAAGTGTAAAGAAGAAGTAATAATGAATCAATAAGAATAAAAAATATGGAAAGTTAAATAACTAAACAAACTTTCCATTTAAATAAACTAGATAAGGCATAATCAATATGACATGGTAAATAATTAAAGACACATTCCTTTTAATCAAGGAACTGAGAATGAAATGAATCCATAGATAATAATAATAACTGAATTATAAATAAAAGAAATTATTAATTATTATAATCCATGTTTCCTAGGTACATGGTTCCTTTATAATTAAGACCTTTTACAATATATTTTAGCATATTGGTTTGAAACCCATCTGATTTGGCCAACTGATTCATCTCATGAGACTGATGATGCATCGAGGGGATTACTTTAAATTTTCCCCAACCCATATCATAATAGTCTAAATAATTAATAATATATCAAAAAATCAATTTAATTAATAATAGTGTTCCTTATCATCAAATTTCTATATTGAATAAAAGATAGAGATTTATCGAAATATCCCTAGTTAATCAAATAACATTCAAAGTAAACACTATATATAAAATGGAATATGGTTTAAGAAATAATAATACCCATAACAAATTAATAAGTATATATGATATAAATTTAATTTATAATAATAAAAAGTATCATAAGTTATTGTTTCAAGAGAAAGTTAACAATCACAAAAGAAACTGAGATTGCAAAGATAACTTTTACAACTTAGTAATTTTCAAGTAAAAACCTATTGAATGAGATAACTCAAATTGAAACTTAAAATACCATTATTTATGAGTGAATAATGATATTAAATGAAAAATGGGTAGTATATAAACTACATTGAAGTGAATTTGTGCATAATAACAAATAAGTCTCAATGGAATATAAATTGAGACGAAATCCCTTACTTTATGCTTTCTTTTTGTTGAAAAATATTTAAAATACTGTATAATGGTTTTAATAATTTTAATAACTTACCCTATAACCATGTTAATATCTTTTAAATCATATATATTCTTTTTATCTCATATTATAACCAGTTAATTAATAATATTTCATCATTTTCCTCATTTCAGGCATTAATTGCCTTGTTTTTTGAGTATGTATGGACTTGTCATTTTTTTATATTAATTAGATCATGATTTAATCATATAATGGATTTAAAAATAATTTAAATATCATATATATTTATTATATATTTATTTATAGTAATCCATAAAATTTTGAGATAAAAATTGAAATGCACCATTCATGGAGATGGTATGTCATACGTACGCATAAATACTACTTCCATTTCATTGTCATATTTAAAAAGTAAGTAATATATATATATGTGTGTGTGTATTATAATTATAGTATCATATTTATGTTATATATATCACATATTTTTATTAAAACCATCCTTAACACATTCCATGTAAAGTGTGAATGGATCACACCAATTTGAGGAGGCAGTAGTCCACACATCCCCGGATGAAGTTATCATATTCCCACAAAATGGAAAGAATGAAGGTCTGTGTTATATAAAATTTAAATAATTATTAATATAAAATAAATATCATATAAATAATAATTTTTTTCCATTATAATTACCAAACATGAGAAGTGGTAAAGGAAAAATGAACGACATCGTTTCATGAGGCGACAATCCATCGTACACACAAATGGTAAATTCATCACCCATTTGATAGAAGTGT
This sequence comes from Viscum album, assembly GCA_963277665.1. Taxonomy (NCBI): domain Eukaryota; kingdom Viridiplantae; phylum Streptophyta; class Magnoliopsida; order Santalales; family Viscaceae; genus Viscum; species Viscum album. Next base: position 991,256,778 of record OY728166.1, read on the forward strand.
TTGTAGGTGTAGGTGTAGATATAAACCTTAACATAAAAAGATCTAAGTATGTTTATGAAAATTATGTTATTATATAATCATGTAATAAGAAAATTTAATGTTTTTAGAAATAAATAAAACAAAAGTGATCATTGAATAATGTTACCTCTTTTTTGGGTGACTCTTTTTGGTTTATACCAAAAGACTTAATTGGATGGATTTATGCCAAAAGTGAGGATTATTGGATGAGAGAAGGTATTTTGGGGATATATTTGGTCATTTTTTGGATGAGAAAAAGGGATTTATAGGTGTTAATAAGTAGGAGGGGTGAGTTCGTTTTTATAGTGGAGGGGGAGTGACATTCTTGTAAATATAAAAAGATAAACACGATTGAGAGGTCTCACTTACATCATGAAACTATAATAATGAAAAACATTTGAGAAAAAATAGTATATGGTAAAAATTCGTCCATAAAATAGGTTTTGAAAATGTTTCTATGTTATTTTATCCTTTAATTTTAAGGTTTGGTTCTTGTTAAGCTTAATTTTACCTTAATAATAGAAAATAATTTTAACTGAATTCACTAAATTTTTGGTAAAAACCAAATTTGAAATTAATATAAATTATTATTTATTATGATTAAAAATATGGAATCCATTTTTTCAAATTACAACCATATAATGTTTATAAATCAATTTAAAATTAATCCTACAGATAGGATGAGAAAGTGCTGTTTTAAAGTAAAAATGTTCAGAAGATTGAGATGTTTTTATATCCAATTTCAATGTGATATAGGTTATAATGATATAAATTGGATTAATAACGTGACTTTAATACTAATTTAAAATATAAATCATCCTTATAAATAAATTAGATGAAAAAACAGTTTTTAATTAAAATTCAGTATTTTTAACTATTCATCAAGAAATGAAACTTCTCATAAAAACTCAAAAAATTAACCCTAAGATAATTCTAAAATTAATATTTCAAAAATACAATTTATATTGGAAAAAAAAATTTAAAAAATGGAAAAAATTTGGTTTTAAAACTAGTGATCCATTAAAAGGTGGCAAAATTCCTTTTTTTTAGAAAAATACAAATTCTAACTATAAACCTTGGTTTATTCTTATCTTATGCCTATAAAATATATTGAATGAATAAAAAAATATTTTATTAAATATATAATATATATATTTCATTAATAACATTCACTAATATTAATTAATGAAATTTATTATGATAAAACACCGTTGGAAGCATAAAAATAGTTATTTATAAAAATATTTCCTATATATTAAATTGGTCTTAATATTCATTTCTATTTAGTTATTAAACAATGAATTAAAAAAATATTTATAAATTACTTATTTCTATTTATAACCATAAATTTAAAGTCTAAGTTGTATATTATTATATTAAATAATAATATCTTAATTATATATTGTTGTTTAGTAAAACTTGGTCTTGTGTGTAATGAAAACCACCGAACAAAGTCGTTCTTGTGTGTGAAAAAAGATAACTCTGTGTCATGTGCATTAAAATATATAGAATATATTAAATTTATTTAAAATATTAAATTTACCATAAAATCTCAAGAATTTAAATGCTATAAAATAAAAGTTACTCTTTTAGAATTTTTAGGGTGTTACATTATGTCCCTTGCTGAGCTTATTGTTCTCATTATGTGTTTTAAAATGTTTTTCTTGGGGTTTAAGGATAAGTAAGGGGAAATAAGAAGAAAATTTGGAAGTCATGAATATTTATCATGAAAATAAATATTATTTTATTTTAAAATTTTTATATTATGAGAAAATTGGAAACTGATTGGAATTTCCAATTTGTTTATATAAGGTTTTGTGATGTATGAGTTATGACCTAATTCTGTTGAACTATAAACTTTAAAAGACCCTAAAATTCAATAGAATTAATTATTGACTTAAAACTAAAGATTATGTTATTTTCAAGGCTATATACTTAATATTGGTACTAGATGGGGGTTTAGACAACTTTAGAGATTAGGATGATTTCAAGTGAGGTAATCTAAAGAGTTATGAATACTATCACGGGTTTAAAAGTTTAAGGTTGATTATGAATTAAAAGTATTAGATACCCCTTTTGTGTTTATAATTGATCAATTTTGATGTTATTAATGATATTTTTTGAGATTTTATTTTGAAGCGTAATCGACTTAGGTATAAAGGATTTTAAGGTTAAAGTATTATAGAATTTCTAAGTGTATTATATTTAGTAATAACAATTTCACATTAATATGAAATAACCAATTTCATGTCTTAATGATGTTAGTTTCTAAATATTAAGGATCATTTATCAATATAGAAGGAAAGATATCTTTTAAAACCTTCTTATCCCTTCCAGATGATTTGATCATCACTATTATTGAAAAATATTATTCAAATGATTTTGATAGTTTCTTGAGTATTTAAATAACCTATAAGAAATTATTTTATCTTTACAATACCATTTAATTCCTATAAAATATATATGGGTTATTATGTCTCTTTTATTTGATTTCAAAATCTAAATTTGTCCATATCATTCAACAAGTAAATACCATTGAGGACTTGGGGATTTCTTTTTCGGAGATATGGACTTCATGATGGAAGATAAAGAGGATATCAATAGCATAAAAGAAGACCTTTATGTTTAAATATAAGGCATGCATTATTTTCTTATGTTATAACTATGAAAAATTATTAAGTTTATATCAAAAAATCATAAGGCCACATTCCATGTCTTGATTTATAGGAATAAAGTATTAAGGAATAAGAAAAATTATGTGATTATGTATAGAGTTTTTAGAAATATAATATAGTGGTATTTCATCAATATTATGAGAATAATGAAACACATAAGGAATGTTATATTGTAGTATTTTTTCTCAAAATTTGGAAACACAGTTAGATAAAATCAATACCTTTTAAAAGTGGTGTAGTGAAAGGGTGATAATTTTTGGGAGACATTTATTGAGTTTTGATAGATTTTTTAGGTATATATATATATATTAGGTTCTTAAGGTTACAATTACATTTAACACACACACACACACAAAAACCACACACAGGTCAAAAAGGAAGGCCATATCCCCCCAAGGGTATAACCCACCATTAAAGCCTTATTTATTCAGTATATGGCTTTTAGGTCCAGTAGGCATGAAGCCCATTACATGGATTGTAGGCCTAGTGGGCATAAAATCCCATTACATGGCTTGAAGGCCCAAATTTTTGAATTACATTTTGGAAGAATATATTATTTTAATGTGGAAATATTTTGATTTAGGTTATTTATGGAAATATCTTGGAGATTAAATGACTATGTAATATAATTTTTTTGGTATGAGACCTTAATAATGATTGATGTTATCTGAAAATAAATATTGAATAAATATTGGAAGTCTATGTGATCAAATCCTTATGTTTTTTGGTTTTCAATATTATTATATAATATTTTGAGTAATTTTAATAATAGTTATTTATTAAATGACACGTGTATAACTTTTGGAATTATTATTGAATTTTGGATATTGAAGTAGTTTTTATTCGTTTGAATGTTCATTAATTTTGGGAATTATTTTATATTGTAATAGCCATTTGGGTTGTGGTTAATGTCTAAATATATGAGGAATAGATTGTTTTAATTTTTTAGGATTATTAAATCTATAAAAAGTTGATTCTAGTGCTTTAGATATGAGAAAAACCTATCTTGAATACTCATCATTTTTGAGAAAAACATGAGATTATGGTGGGAATTGATTAAATGATGAAATTATTATTATCAATAAAGTATGTTTTCTAATGTTATTAGTCTAGTAAGTAAAATAATTCCTCAACTTTAGGAAAATTATTTTTAAACAAAAAGGTTATATGTTTACTTTTCTTACCAAGAAATAAAGGGCATTTTAACCCGTAAAAAATTTATGGTTTTGTAATGGTTAACTTTCTCATGACCAGATTATATATCACTCTATATCAGTCCTTTGGGGATATTATTTTCTTACATATCCATGTTTTCAATTACTATTTATGTTCTCATACTTATAAAACTACTACTTTTTTATTATATATTACCTTTTCACTTACCTTTCTCTCTTTTCAAGAGGATGTTTTATTAACCCTTTTTACGATATAGGGTTTCAAAAAATGTATTTTGAGAATCCAAAATCTAGTTACCATGCCTAAATTAAATTTTATAGGATAAAAATTCTAAATTTTGGGGATTTAATATCCAAATATTTGAAAAGTAAATACTATGTTCGATAACGTACAAGATACAAAACATTGAGTTTAAACAAACAATGAATTATTATATTTTAAATGTAACCTTTATAAACGAGATGATAATTTTGAGGGAATGAATAATATTAAATTAATTATGAAATATATATAATTTTACTAATCATTTATAATTTACTAATTAATTCCATCTAAATAAGAACTTGATTTTTAGTAGTCATTTTATTCTTTAAAAATACATTGTCCTCAAAATTGGGTTTTATTACTTTTATATGAGTGAATATTATAATTATTTTTTTAAAGTTTTAGAAAATTTATTTGAAAAAATTAATTTCATTTTTGAATTCATAATTTCAAAATTATCTTATGATCAATTTTTGAAATTTTTCTAAAAATATTAATTTTTCATTGAATAGTGAAAAATTTCAATTCTTATTGAAAACCATGTTTTAATTTGAAGTATTTATAATGTAAAATTATATTTTATATTAGTTTTAAAATTTATGTATTAATTTGTTTTTGAAATTATCAAATTATGAATTTTTAAATGAATTTTATACTTGGATTTAGTATAAAAACATTTTAAAGGATATTTTTCTAAAAAACTGTTTTTTATTGTGTTTTTCTTGTTCAGTTTTAAATTAAATTATACCACTTATGTGTTTTTAATTTTGAAAAATGTATTCCATATTTGGAATCATGAGTTCCAAATTTATCAAATATGTCAGTTTTATTTTTGTTTAATATGAATATTAACATTAGTATTTTTTATTAATATGGTAAAGGGTAAATCGATTTATTAAAGTTAAAAAATGATAAAGACTATAAAATAACCCTGAAATTTGACTTAATATTATTGTATGATTGGATTTAATCCATAATCATCAAGTATTTTTTTATATAATATTTTATGTCTATTTGGATGAGATTATTAACTTTATAGTATTTTATTTCAAAAAAGTCAAACATGTGACAGTCTTATTTTAAATAAATGTAATTTTTTTTATCACAGATTTAACTAGGGTAAATGTTTAGTTATAAATATTATTTCTAAAGATAATTTTTTATTCATAATAGTTTTTTTTAATTTTTTAGTGAAGAAATAATTAACTTAAAAATTTACACAACGTTGACGTAATAATTATTCAATTAATGAAATAAATAAAATAATTGATATTAAAAATAATAAAAGTATTATAATTTAAGTTAATTAATATGATCCCATAATTTTATAAATGAAAAATAATTGTTGTGGATGTGTTAATTTTTTTTTATAATTATAAGGGTTCTATTGATATTATTAAAGTCAAAGTAAGGAATAGTTCTATTAAATTGACATTAATAATATATTATGATAAATAATATTTTTCTAAATGATATAAAATTACTAAAAATATTTTATTCATACAAGTTATTATTATATGGTTTATAATATCATAAAAGGTCTATTTGTGGGCCTTTTTCCATTTATAGTAACTATATTGATCCTTAAAGAGTAAAAATACTTGTTTTCATGGTAAGTGTGAAAGGGGTTAATGAGGGGTTAAAACCAAAAGATAAGGGTAAACATGAGGTCAAATATTGTATAATTTTTATTATATGAGTTTATTTAGATCCATACTCGTTATATATTCTAAATAAATCATTCTTAAACCATTTTCAACTGAAAATTAATTTATATTCATTTAATATTTTGAGAAATTCAAAGAGTGCCCCTACCCTCTGTCATAAAAGAGAACATATTCTTCTCAGTCATTCATAGTTTAAAAACAAATTGGTTTAGATAATACCAACCCAAATACATTCCTATAATATTTTAAATCATTCTATGTGACTTATTTTTTCAGAATACCAATTTTATAGGTCTTAACGTGTTATGCAAATGAAGTTGTTCAAAGAAGAGGTATCATTTTTAACCGAGCATTCCTATTTTATTTCTTCTTACACTTCCTTAAAATCATATTAAACCATGATAAAATAATAAATATAGTATATTTAATATAATTAGATATTATTTTAATATAATAACCTATACCCATCTCCTCTTCCATAAAATGGGAAACAAAACCATCATTCGTGTGTTTGATGAACTACCGCCTCACGAACTGATGTAATTCTTTTTAAATCACCGTATCTAATGGATGAATTATAATGATGGAATTAATTTTTATATACTATATTAATGAAAAATCTATCATTAATAAAAGATAATATATCATTCAAATTCTCATCTATCCATTCACTGAAATATGATAATGTCGTTCGTGCGTATGTGTAGACTACAACCTCCAAAAAGCAATGTGATTCATTTTCATCACTACATCACATGGATGATATATATGAGTATATTGAAATGATTAATATGATACTTATGATATTATGATAATTAATTATTTATAAAATAATACTTACCCTCTTTCAATAATGATCGTTGAAAAAATAGAAACGTTACTCATGCGTACGTATGACCTACCGTCTCCATGATTGTAATGTAATTCATTTTTCAAAACCATATTTAATTGTTGGATTTAAAATTATAATTTACTTATAAGAGTAATAATAATTATTTCATTATTAAAATTTTTGATATGTTTAAATAATGAACTCTTTGACTATATTCAACCTACTGAAGTTATTGTTGACACATAAGTCGAATATCATCAAAACATTCAATGTAAAATTAATTTATTAGTTAATAATAAATAACATGGTAATAATTGAAATAAAAGGAATAATAAACTTAAAACTTTTTCTAGAGAAATTAAATCATTAACATTATTTTATTATTTAGGAAGATAAAAAATGTATGTGATGAGTTGGATTCAAGGTAAGATACTTTCTTTTGAAAATACTCTTATAAAGTTACTCGTTCAAATATTTTTAAAAAAATAAAAAGAAATATATTTTTTATATGAAAATAATATAATATCCTTCCATCATGGCTCCCCAATTATTTTAATCTTCCTTTATAAATTTTCATAGTTCTTTTCATATAATTTCATTCCTTTATTATGCGTGTAATTTTTAGATTTTAAAAAGTGATTTTTAATGAAAATGGTATTTTGATATCTGAAAGTGTTTTAACCATGGTATTAAAAGATTTTTAAAGGGTTTTATTGATGATATGGTCTTTTTATATTATTTATGATGGTTTTATCACCATTTTATCTCAATGTTGTGCCCGTTATAGCTTATGCGATGGGTGTTCCCTGATAGTGCCCCGATGTATTGGGTAATGATTATGTTACTTAGAGAATTATATTAAAAGTCTATCATATGGTTATTCAAAATTTTAAGGGTTCTATAAAGGTTCTTTAAGGGCTCTATGATATTATTTCCCAAGGCACCTACATGAAATTTCTATGCTTTCTAATTATTTTCATGAAAATTGTTTTATTTCAAAGGTAAGATAATGAACTTTTTAAAATAATGATGATACCAATTTCAGGTAAAAAGGTATGTTTTTAAGAAAAGGGTTTTTCAATATTTATTTACTTTTTTCACTAGAATAATTATTTTATTCTTTTTATGTCCCTTACTAAGATTGTTGTGCTAATCCAACATTTGATTTTTTTTCACAAGGTTTAAGGATAGGTAAGGGGAAAGAATAAGTGTTGAAAGTTGTTAAGGTTTATCATGAAAAGGTATCATGTTTTATTTCAAATGTTTTATATTATAGAAAAAATGGACACTAATAAAAAGTTTCCACTTTGTATATATATGGTTTTTTAATGCATGATTTATAACCTAGTTTTCTTAAACACTAAACCTAAAATGATCCTAAAATGTAATAGAATGAATTATTGAATTAAAACTCAAGGTTATATAATGTTTAAGGATGGATAATTATATAATATATAAGAATATCATCTTTAAAGACTATCATAAACTGATGAAGTTAATCTCGAAAGACTCTATTAATTAGATCTATGTAGATAGTAGAATAATTTGAAAAACCAAATGGCATAACTATGAATTCATAACGACCATACCTCTCATGGAAGGATATATTGGGTATTTCCTCCTTATTGATCCTTAGATAATAATATCCAAATAGAATATCAATCATCGAAAAAATATAGAGATCCTTATAATTGATCGAATAAATCATTGATACATGGTATATTATACTTGTTATTAATAGAGATCTTGTTAAATTTCCAATAATCAATGAAAAGTTTAATTAGACCATATTTATTATTAACAAAAAGAATAGGTGAATAAATCCCTTATATAGATTATCCTAGAGTTTATTCTTCAATTTATGCAACCTAATCAGGACCATTCTGTATGGATTCTTTGAAATAATTATAGCACCAGGTATGATTTATATTTAAAGCTCAAATTCATGTTTCAAGGGAAGGATATGAATGTCCTCATAAAATACATCATTATATTCACAAATAATGCGAACATTTTCAATGTTGAGTTTCTCCCCAACCATTTGAGATAAATATCCCTCATTAATAACTAGAAAAACCTATATGATGGAAGTAATTTCCGTTGGGTGTTTATGTTCATCCTTGAATTGATAGACAATTGAAGGTTGATTAAAAATATGAAGTGTAACTTCCCTTCCTTGAAAATTAATATTAGTTATATAAAAATAGATCCAATCCATACCCAAAATTATGATAAATTTAATTAGAGGAAGAATAATAACATTTAAAGAAATAACATTCCCATAAACTTCTATCAGAGAGGAGTTATAAAATTGAGATGTGGTCACCCTACTATTATGAGCTTTCAACATAAACACAATATCTAATAATTGAGGTAGTTATATGATACCCTTATAAAATATTTTATATATAAAGAGTAGTTATAAATCAAATCAAATAAAACATTTTTAATTTTGGAGTGGATAATAAGTGTACCTTTCACCATATCTCTAGAAAATTTCATATTGGATATATTAATTACATAATCTTGTCCTTCTCCCCATGGATTTATTTTGTGGTCATTTCACTTGATGTTTGGGGAATTGTTTAGAATAACACCCTATCTACTTACAGTTAAATCAATTTACTTTAATGGATTCTCCTTTACCCTTGAATTCATGAGCATTATGAACATTTTCTATAAACTTGAAGAAAACTCATTTTCTATTCAATCATGTACCAAGGTGTTTCCTTCCACAAGTATCAAATATTCAAAAATTCATATTTCTCCTATTTACCTTATCTATTTTCCCCACTATCCGCTTATTCTCTTTATTTATTTTAAATACATAAGACTTGGAAAATTCTTTCTATGACTTTTTATAACATGATACTATATCCTCATATGATGAGAATGTTTGAAAAACTAGTTCCCTTATAAGGATCAGCTTAAGCTTATAAAAAAATGGAGACTATTGGAATTTGGATTACATACATAGTCCTTATAATTCCTTTATAACATTTTAAAGTTATATTCGTACATAGAAACATTTTACTCTTCCTTTTATCTCAAAATTAAGAATTTCATATCCATATCTGCTCATTGTTCATGAGGAGAATATTTTTCCCAAAAGAGTTCCTTAAAATCCTTCTATTACATAATCAATATTTCCTTTGCATACATAGGGTTTTTAAAAAATGACCACTACTGAACCACATCCCTTGAGATATGATAAACTACCATGACAAACTTATCTCTTTCATTACTTCCCAATGTGAGAAATATCTTCTCTAAAGAAGTTGTGTGCCTCTCATATACAAATGGATTTGTAGTCCCATTTAATGATAGAGGTTTGTGATGCATGGGTAAGTATAACATTATTACACAATGTTTTAGATTATTAGTCTTCCATATACAAGAAATATTATTGTTCATAACCTAATTCAGTATCCCTAATATAGTTATAATTTGTTTAGCTCTAGATGATGCTCTAGGTCCAGCTCCATTATCATTCCTAAGAGGGATGTTCCTACATGGATTGCATGCATTGATATAGTTTCCATTAAATATTCTAGGTGAAATTTCTAAATAACAGAATACACTAAATTATATTTTAACATGATGAATAATAATATATAATTTTGAAACTAGTGAAACACATAATATAAATTTAAATTTTATGAATATCTAATCTCATAATCATATTCTTGGTTTTTTTGCGAATATTCTCAAATCATAAAAATATTTTCAAATAATCCATAATATTTTGTAAATAAAGTTTTTATTAACCTAAGAATATTCCCTATGAGTGTAAAACTAGGTGTGCTATAAGGCACACTTATCGTGCACCAGAATGATGACGAAGATATAATTGACCAACTCTTTTCAGGTTATTTACCCCTAAATGAATCTATTACAAAACAAAATCTACTCATAATATCTAGAAAGAGATATATTTCTAGGAAAACCACATAATATTTACCTTACCAAAACTTTAGGATATTATCCTATACATGGAATTATTCTTAAAGTCATGCATAAGATTATATTTCCTAATTTATTTTTTATTTAATCTATTACCAAGTTTTTTACTAAAATTTCTGTAATGAAAACTATAAATACCTTGAACCTAGTAGACTAGAGTCAATGGTTACTCTATTACATTTTTATTTGATATAATTGATCATATCCTAAAGGAATAAATAATTTAACAGTCTTATAAAACTAGATACATACATGAATCTCACATTAATTTTGAAAAATTAAAAAACAACATAGTATTTTCTAAGAGAACACAAATATTCTATTTAAGATATCTATGCATATCAATCAAAATACAATTCCTAGAATCGTGGTGAAAGGAGAAATAATAAAGGGGTGAGATTATATTCCCAGTAATGGTATGCATACAATACAATCTAATTTAGAATGAATAATACAATAAGAACTAAATAACAATAAAATAATCACATGTGTTAGAAACTTATCCATCGATATAATAACTATTAAAATAATCCAATGGTCATTAATATATTATTTCATAATGTTAGAATTCATAATTTCAGTATTTTGAAACTTATTATCTAGGAGGCATACCAAAACATCTAAAACATACCATCAAAGCCCCATGTTAAGACATATTACATAAATGGGTAATGCCTAAACCAAAAAAAAATCTAGTTTCTCTAATGAAACCTAAAAATACATTAGGGGCTATTTAATTCTAGGCCCCAGCCATAACATAATAAGTACAATGAATTCATCATATGAATAAATAATAGAATTTAATCAACGTGCCTTAATAATCAATAATTGTCCATATTGAAAGAACTATAATAAAGAATGTCAATAATTTTTCAAATAAAAATGATCATAAACCATCTATAAAAATATATTGTATGGTATCATTGGATAATATCCTTAATAAATAATAATACTCAATAAAGTATGTTAACAAAGATTAAAATTCCTTAAAAATATCAATAAACAACTTTCTTAAGGAAAAATAGTTTTTTCACTTTGAAATCCCTTATTTAAAATATAAAATTTTAAAAAAAATAATGAAAAAAATTTTCATTGAAAATAAAATTTTATAAGTTAAAGGGAAGATTCAAATTACTGAGAATTCATGATGGTGATTAGTTCTATTCATGTTGTATAAGCTTAAAAAATTTCTTTCACACTTATAAATAAAGTAAAAAAGTACCTAATTCAAAAAATTAGAAGAAGATTCATTTTAAACCATTTTTAAGAATCAAAAAATGGGTAAAAATTTCTTCAACAAATCATTGGATAAAAATAAAAACATTATTTAAAACATTTTAAGGGAAATATAGACATAGGAGAAAAATATTCTTGACCGAGTAGAAAAAAATTGGCTTTCCTTAAGAAGTATCTTGAGTAATTAAAGAGAGGAAAATGATAATAAAACTTGTGATTTATTGAAATAAATAGATAATAATAAAATATATTAAGTCCAAAATATAAATATTAAATATTTCCCCCATTGAATAAATAAATATAAACATTCTTGAATAATGATGATATCGTGAAATAAACTCTTACCTGAGGACTGACTTACTTTGTATGCATTCAAAACAATTATATAATAAATATATATTTATTAAATTTTTTTAAGAACCATAATTATATATATCTTATCATATATTATTTACTTATAATATTTTTTATCGGTTTATTATGGATTCTTTGTCAAAAGTAGTGTTCTGCGTGATAACTGCTTTGTTTTTCATGTTTGTTTTGGTTTTGTGGTTTCGATAATTTCACATTGATCATGGTTTCATTATATAAATAATGTTAATAATTAAGTAAATATCATTTATATTCATTATATATGTATTTATAGTAATCCATAAAATTTATAGACAGAAAATGAATTACACCATTTATGGAGTAGGTAGGTCGTACGTACACATGAACATTGTTTTCATTTTTCAACAGATGTAATGAAAGAAAGGTAAATAATAATTCAACTATAATTTTTATTATATAATATATATAATATATATTTATTAAATACACCCTTATTACCATTCATGTAAAATGTAAATGAAAAATGAACCACATCACTTCATAGAGGTGGTAGTCCACACATACACACAAGTGACATTATCATTTTTTGTTTGATGGAAAAGAGTGTGTATTAGTGTGGTAGAATTAACATAATAACATTTTAGTATATTAAAAATACTTAATTTATTATTTTATGATAAATACCACATATCTATAAGAGGTAAAAGAATAAGTAAAAAGAAAGTGATTGGTTAAGGTGATTACCTCTTCTTTGAACAAACTCCTTTAGATCTCCTCTTAAGGAAGCCATGGTTGGTCTTTTGGGTATAAAAACACCAATAGAACATATAAAAGTATGTTTAAAATAGAAATGGGTAGGTATTCATTGATATAATTTTCCCAAATTTGTGTAAAAGGGAAGGGGTGTCCTTTTATAAGGGAGGGAAAATACACACTTGGAATTAGAAAAAAGATTAAAATATTACTAAGTCATTCTCAAGAAAAATGCCTCAAAATGGGAAGAGATTAAAATATAAGGTATTATATAGTTTACATATCATCATAATATCATTTTTTATAGTTTTAATTGGTATTTTAAACCTTATATTTTTAAACCCCTTAGTTAACCTATTTTGACCTTAACCATAATTACATCTTTTTCACTCTTAAAGGTTTATAATTTTACATATAAGATTAAAATTGACACAAAAACGGGAAAGGTATGAAATTTTATACTATATATTATTCCCATTTTCCCCTATAAATATTTTTAATATTTTTAGATAATTTAATAAAATATCATTTTCATAAAATATCATTAATTTCATTTTTACACTATTCATTCAATTAGACTTAAAATAAATAAATAAAAAGATGGAATTAAAATATAATAATTTAAAACATCAATTATATTTTACATTAATCTATAAAATTATCATAACACTATAAATCACTCAAATTATATTACTTTTAATATTTTTGAAATCATTTATTTTATTTATCTATTAATAGAAGAAATACTATGTCGGTGTTGCCTAAGAATTTAAGGAAATTGTATAATCACTAAAAATTATAAATAATTTAACATCATAAAAATAATTTCATTATTATAAAAATAATCATTTATATTCATTCAGAACTTTATTTTTTTCCTATGTGAACACCTAAGAGATATTCAAAAGTAAGAGAGTGATATTCTGTATTTTTCTTTATTAAAAATATTATATAGGTTATTTTTATGGAAACGTATCCATTAAATAATTAATTTTATAGAATAAAATTATAAGTATAAACTTAAATTAATACAACAAGAATTAGAATTATGAACAGTGACCCTAACACTTAGTTTTATCCTAGTTTAAACCAATTTACCCTTTACCAAAGTGAAACATTTTACCATGGTTACTATTCCTAATGGAAAAAAATAAACAGGGCTTATTTAAAAAATTTCAACATACTAATTAAAAATATTATATCCATTTTACAAAATTCAATATCAATAAGTGATTTTTTTTTAAAAAAAATAATTGCGTAAAACGTGATGAAAACTGTTTTTTAGAAAAATAATGTTTTTAAGCAGAAAATTAGATTTATTCTTATCACATGACTAAAAAATATTATATAAATGTGAAATTTTTTTAATGAATATATAATATATATATTTTATTAAAATCAGTCACAAATAGTGATTAATTTAGTTAATATAAAAGAACCATTGTGTGTATAAAATAATTTTTCAGAAAAAACTTCATTTTTACCTTCAAATGATTTTTATTTTAATTATAATCAATTGATAACTAATAAATTTATTATAAAATATTTTTTTATAATCTAGTTATTCATATTAATACCTTCCATTATTAATGGCTAGTTTATAAGGGTCACATAATATTTTAGTAGTAGATCACAGTTTTTTAAACACAATGTTTTATGTAACACAAGCTATAAATGAAATTAATTTTAAATAAATATATCATAAATTTTCTATGTGTTAAACCAATACTCTGCTACATAGTGTCCAACCTCTCCCTATAGTAGAGGAATATTCTCATATTCTAATTCTTAAATTAAAAATGTGGTGGATGACACATCTCATCGTGCTCTTTGGTCAATGATCTAAATATTCCATACCAGATTCACCCTAAGCTGATCATCAATCAAATACTCTAACTACACTAACCATTATGTATTAAATATATTCCTTGTAATATCTAACTAGGAATCATGGTTGACTTAACTATCAGGGGAACCATTTGAATCATTCCTTAGTGGTACCGCATCCCCACCCTCCTGATTCTATAAAGGATGCCATCGAGGTGGCATATAAATGAGAATGAAATACCATACTCAAAACATATATAATAGTTCAGATATCATAAATTGAGAAAATTGGAACAGGAAAAACATATCACTAGTGCATACACTTCCCTACCTACACCCAAGTATTGTACCATCTGGACTTATGACCCCACCTACCCATATCAATATTAAATACCACACACACCACACACTCAGGACCCACATACCCAATATCATTAGAAATCACAAAATATTTTAACTGAGAACAATTACACTAAGAATCTATATGCTAAAAAATCATATAGGTTGTTATTGACACTTTAAACTGCTAAACCAATCATTCTAGAACCAGAATGGAAATCACAAGAAGTCACACACATGTTATATGAGTCCGGAATTCCTATAATGATACAGGAGTACCAATCTTACTTTCTTAGGATAAAGTCACAGAATAAATCAAAAACCTAAAAACATCATCTTATCCAAGTTGAATAATCCAAATATAAAATGAAAACCCAAACATTAATCTCAATTTCTGATGAATTAGTCTTTATCTTGTACTTTTATTGGTTATGCACAAAAAAAAATATTCATTCCAAGTCCTAAAATGTCTTTAAACTATATTTACAACATCCCCCAAATAATAAAACAATATCTTCCTCGATCCCACTTTGTACCAAATTTATTTAGATCCTCTCGGATACCACTTTATATCAAATTTACTTAATACTACTCTATAGAGTCCCTGAATTGAGTGTCCTAAATGAAACCCAAGATGATGAAACACTAATCTCATGAATTCCTCCACATATTCTAGAGGATTATAACTAGTAGTGAAGGTCTAAGGGGTGATAATGGGGATACTATAACCTTAATAAAATAAATAAATAAAATTAATAGAGTAAAATAAAATAATAGTCAACACATCAACCACATTTAAGTATAAAAAGAAACAAATAACAAAGTATGAATAATAAATTACTATAATTTCATTCAAGTCATAAATAATTAAATAAGATCACCCACAAGCTGGTCATATATAGATAGTTCTAAAATTATAAACCAAACTAGCCTTGTATTGAGGATCCACCTTGTACTACTTTAAAAGACAACCACATCTTACACATGTATCTACTGCACCTAGAACCTAGTACAAATCAATCATAGGTCTCTTTCCCATGCATTCACCATGAACCATAAAGTCCACACACATCTCAAAGGTCTTGTGTAGTGTGTGAGTATGAACTTAGTAGGCCACCCCAAATAGTATCCCTAAATAATGTCCATACAAATATGAGTGTATTAAAAGTGAAATAAACAATAAACTATACATACAACGACTATCTCCACATTATTCTTAACTAGAAATGGGTGAGATCCTTTACCTTCTTTAGTCAATACTAGAGTGGGATAATTCACCCATGGTATATTACACTGGAAGTTCCCTTTTCCATACAAATAAATTTATAACACATAGTATTAAATTCCCACTCATAACCTACACAAATATTCCCAAGACATTAACAATAAAGAATCAAAGGAACATCCATATATCGTACGACAAGTTCTATGGAAAACCAATATTCATTCCAATCACTAAATCAATTTCCTGATAAAACCCAAGAACAAATATAACCTAGTTTCATATGGTGATCTTAATCACCACTCTTATCCTATGGCTAATATTATTGTGTATCCCTCCTCCAAAATAATGATCGACATCATGCAACCTATGTTTCTCTTATGCGGAGGAAATTTTCACACAACCAGTGGTAAAAACTACCCCTTAGGCCCTATTTTGTGTGCACACAACCCCAAAATCCTTGGACTCATGGTGAGAAACAATCACCATAAAAGTAAGGCTATAAATTTGGTTAACCTTGATTTCCACCCATGACCATGGACATCACCACATGTATCATGTCAGGGAACAATATTTCCCCACAACCACACAAGACACACCATTCATATCATCAAGTAACCACACCATGTAATCTATTCCATATTGTATCTCTTTACATCAAGAGGAAACTTTCCATGAAATCCAAAGGGCCATCAAGTGAGAACATGCCACACACACTATCTCCAACATGAGACCACCCCAATGTACTTCACATGGACAAAAAGAAATTCAAGTGATTTTATACTCAAGTTCATACACATCCCTACACATGCCTATAATTCACATAGTGAATAAGCACATTTATAACATAAGATGACTCTAGGAATTGTACTAGAAGAGGCCTGTATTTCAAATCTCAAGGTGTAATTCTACCGGAGGAGGAAGAGATCAAGAACCCATATAAAAATCCCTAAAAAATAAGTTTTAGTTGAAATTCATCACTCTGACAAAAAAAATCAAAAACTAATTAAAAGGAAAGTGGAGCCTTTCTTGTAGTGTCTCATAGGGAACAACCACATGAAGAACTAAAGACTGAAAATGAGAATACCCCTTGAAATGGAGAGAATGGTAGAGATAGAGGGAGGTAAATTCCCAACTTTCTTGGGCTCAAAATTAGTGGTTTACACACTTAAAACAAACCATATTAATTAATTATTTAAAAAAGCATAATAAAATTGAGTACCTGGTGACCTACCATCAAAACCCGTCTTGGGGTCATCGACCACCGAGTAGCCCTACAAGGTCTACTTTATTCTATACTTATTACACTAGGTACCCAATACCAGGCCACAGGGTACCCAATTATATTTTTCTACTAAAGATAGATCCTGAAACATGAACCACCTTCCTGAATCTGACATTCAGGCTTCCTATAACCCCTCCAACACAATAAACTTGCCTAATTACATATGGTTAAGTCACTATAATACCCAAATGATCTCACTCATAAACCTATATCATTATATATGTTTCATTTTTTAAAATATATAATAAATAAACTGAGTTTAGAATGATTAATTATTAAATTACGATTAAGAGACTGTGTTTTTATTCAACAAAACATTTTTTCTATATAAAAAGGTTATTTTGGGTCATGAAACATGTTTTTGGTGTACCAAAACATGTGTTATGTACTATATTCTATATGGTAGAAGATTTGTGTTTTGTACAAAACATATATTGGCTTTTATAGACCATATCTGTCTTATAATAAAATAGATATTTTTTTTGAATTTTTTAATGTTGTTGAAATTCAATGGTAAATGTTATATTTGTTTTATTTTATATATATTATAATTATTTATTTAGTGTGAAAAAATATATTTTATGTGTCATATTTTGTTCCATTTTATTTATTGATTCAATAAATGTTTATTAATTAGTGGAATATTTTTTCAAAGTAATCTGTATATACATTTTATCTTATTTTTAATAATAGTTATATGTTTTAAATGATATGGTTTTGGTTAATTTTTTTATAGAGTATAATTTTTATCTTGGTAATTGATCACTTCGGTTATTTTTTTATTATAATAAAGGTTAATATAAAACAAATTATTTCATTTTTTTATCTATGGAGAATGTGTTTTATTTTGATAAACATATCAATTTAAGTTATTTTAAGACAATAATAAAATTTATTATATAATAATTGTTTATATCTTAAATTGTTTTATTTTATTTCTTTTTAAAAAATGTGTTTTATTTTAATATTTTTTAATTTTATTTTATTTATAAATTTTGATACAAGTTATTATAAAAGAGATGCTATTTTTTTTATGTGAGTTTATATTCATTATATAAAATGTGTTTGTTTTTATAATATTAAAATATTCATAATATATTATTTCTAATTTATGATTTATATTTCAATAAATCTTGTGTTTTCTTTTAAAATAATTATAAGATATAATAAAGGTTTTTGGTATCTAAATTTTCCAAATAAAATACAACTAATATTAAAAAGGTATAATAGAAACAAGCTGTATTGTTTCAAAATACACATAAACTAAAATGCTTTTATAATATGAATTTTTTATATTAAAACTCCATTTTTAATGTGGGAATTGATAATTTATATTCTCATACAATTTATTATAAAACTACATACCCATAGTGTTCTTTATTTTTTAATTAATCCTAATTAATAAATCGATGTACTATTTATTTTATTAAAATCCTTTCTAGCATATAATAGGTAATCTTTTCACTATCTAGACTAAATAAAGGAAAAAAGGAAAATGGGGGAAAATATTTTATTTAGTTTAAAAGGAGTGTGTGTGTTTATTTATTTACATAATTGAATTTTAATTCCAATTATGTTTATGTACCTTGTAATTAAAAAATAATGTTAATAAATTTTTACAAATTCATTGGTTCCAATTTAAGTATGAAATGATTGGTAATAAAGTTGTCAATAGGATTCTACTATAAAATAAAATAGAATTGTTTTTATTAGGAAATGAGTTGTATAAGAGATAATTTATGAGTTCAATAACCTTCCATTTCATACACATCTTTTTTAACATGCCTTCCTTTTCTATTTTGTCTTTAGGAGTCATAGTATGAGACAATTTATCTTATAGTGTAAGAAATAATTAAATTTCAATGATAATTATTGGTATTTATTGAGAACAGTAAGAATCATATTATGTTTTCATATTTAAAAAATGGATTGTCAATGAGTATTATATTCATTTAATTACTTGTACATATTATCATTACCTTAAATACATGTTTAAGATTGGTTGTTATAATTTTTTTATAAATATAGTAAATATAAGTGGAATAGAAAATATTTTTTTTAAATAACAGTTTTCAAAAAATTATTTTGATAGGAAATTATATTTTTTTTATATTATTATTAAGATGAATAATAAAAAATTTGTTATGTTTTTTAAAATAAATTAAGAAGAAAATAATTTTTTTATAATGTATTTTATTTTTATCATTGAGATTAATTTTAGTGCTCAATATAATTCCATGTTGTTGTTGTAGTTAATTAAAGAAATAAAATATGTCTTGTTTAGGTATAGAAATGGGTACTTAAATTTTTTGGATACCCAACCCTACCCTTTCCGATATAATTGGGTTTGGGCATGAACTAAATAGTTAAGGGTTTTGTTATGTATTATAATATTTGATTAATACCCCAAACTTGTATATTTATTACATATTTTATTTTTTATATTATTAATATCAACAGAGGAGATAGAAGTGGATGACATGCTAGTGATATCTCTATATGGTAATATGTAGTGCCAATTTTGAGATATTCTATCTGTAATGAGGCTTATAAAGTCTTGCATGTCCAAAATATCTTGAATAGTGCAAGACCACCCACCATGTATGGATATTTTTGGCCCACTCCACACAATTACCACCATTTATTATATTAAAAAAATAAATCTTTAATAGAATATATAATAAATAAATGGGATCAGGGTATTGGTTATTGAAAAATTAATTGGATTAGGGTTAGGGTAATAAAAGAATGCATAAAATAGGGTTCAGTTTGTTTAAATTTAAATAGACCAGGGTCCAGGTAGCAACCCCATAGTAATCCCAAGTCTTATTGTTTAATAACAATTGAGCTTGTTTTTTATAGGAAATATTTAATAGAGAATGTGTTTAATTTCTAGAAATAGTTATTTAATGAGATTTTAACTTATTAGAATTTTAATAGAATATATACTAATAAATTAACGCCTAAAGTAATTTTTAGAACCATGAGAATTCCCCTCCATTTTTCAAAATAGACCTTGAACATGCAATGTCCCTATGTCTTTCCCACATGTCACAAAAAATATGTTGTCCCCTACCTCCATGGATTTTAATTCCACCTATACCATGACACCAATCCTAAACCAAAGTATATCTATCCATGGGAAGAATTAACAAAGTACCAATTTCACCATATATCATAAGCACATGAGCCTCAACCAAGTTGGCGAGGACTCGATAGGTGCATCCAAGAGACCCGAGATCAAATTCGGGTGGAGGTATATTTATGGGTTACTGTAGTAGTATTGTATGAAGGTGCTATAGCACATACTGTTCGGTACTGTAGTAGCTAGAACTATTCATCCATCTGGGCCTTTGGGCCACCAGTTTGGTCCTTGGGTCCTGTAAGGCCTTTTGGCCACCCATGGCCTTCAGGACAGTTGATTCTCAAGGCCTTTGGTCCACCCCAAGGCCTTCAGGCCACATGAAAATATAGATGTACCAGTCATACTATAAGGGAAAAATCTTTAGAGGAGGATTCATGGAAGGCGGATTCACTGGGGCAGAGCTAACTGGAATTGGAAGAATGAGAGGGTACAGATTTTCCATCGATACTGGGCCTATGCATCTTTGCATTGGATAGCTATCCGACCAGACTTGTGAAGGTGGAGTGCTGATATCATGAAATATGTTGGGGAGAAGCCATTCCAAGTTATCTGGTATGGGTGATTCACTCTAAGACCTACAAGTCATGTAATTTTCTCTAAGGCTTCAGGCCTTGTAAGGGTTCCACCTCACCCCTTGAAAGGTGGATTATAAAAAATAATAAAAAATGAAGGCCTTAGGGCCATTATAACCACCATATATCTTAATGGTACTTGTTGATTCTCCTTTATAACTTTTATTTCAATGTCTTAAGTTTGATTCAGGAGGGGTGGAATTAAAACTTTTAGAGGTAGGAGAAAACACATGCATGCTTTTTTTAATGACTTAACTTTTCATGTCATGAATGAAATTTTTGGAATTCCCCTTCCATATATATGAATAGGTCTTCAATAGATATAATTTCTATGAACCACCTGTAGTGACCTAGAAATTTTATTTTTGGGATCTTTTGAAATTCAGGAGGTTATTTTGGCCCTTTTCACTATGAAGGGTAAAGTAATAATTTTACTAATCCAAAAATGATTTTTTGAGCATGTTGTTTGATTTGGGATGTAATTTTTACACTTGGGTTAAGTTTTTATAATTTTATGATGTGGTTAATTTTTAAGTAAATGTATGATGTTGGTAGAATTTATGTATTTAATTATTTATTTAGGTAATTTAAATTTTATTGGATTATTTTCATAAATAATTTATAATTGTTATTTAATAACATTGACAAGTAATTTTGTAGGAATTAAAGGCCCAATGTTTTATTTAGACCATGATATATCTTATAGTCTAGTGGTCATTTTTATGAGGGGTTTTGAATGAGTAGTTCAGTTCTGGAATGTTTAATCAGAATTATGAAATGGTTAGATATTGAAAATAAAGTATTGACTCAATTTTGATCTATCCTACCACCAATAATATTTCTATCATTGTATATCTATTATCTCAAAGAATAAATCCTTTTAACTGGTGTATTATGGTAGATCTGAGAGAGTTTAATATAAATGGAATTATATGAACAATCGATAGATATCGAGGTGTAACAATCAATATGGAGTTGTAGAGGGTGACTCAATATTCATATCATTTTAATTATCCTCGTTACTCTATAATGATTTTATCCATTTATGATGGGTAGATAATTCATAATAATCCAAGAAAAATATTATGATAGTAATTTGAGATTAAGTATGATGTATATGATATTGATTGACTAAATATTCTATATGAATATTTAAAATGTATTTTAATATGACATGGTAAATTATTGATGGAAATTGATAAATAATAGAAATATTATATGGGAAATTGATAATTTAACATATTATATGAATATATAATTTATT
The DNA here is from genome assembly GCA_963277665.1 of Viscum album. Lineage (NCBI taxonomy): Eukaryota > Viridiplantae > Streptophyta > Magnoliopsida > Santalales > Viscaceae > Viscum > Viscum album. The sequence continues at coordinate 991,279,349 of OY728166.1, forward strand.
TGTTATGATTTTAGTGGATTATCTGTGATGTTATGTTGAATTATGAAAACTTTAAGAAGAGAATATTATATTGATATATATGTTATAATGGTTTCAATGATAATTATTTATTTACAATAATATATGAATTATTTGATAATATCTTGTATTTAATTTTTAGTTAAAAAATGATGAAATGTTATGGAAAATATTCTAACTGGAGTGACTGATGAATTTATGTGTTTTAGCATGGGAAATGTCAAATCTACAGTAGGGGTCATTCTACTTTTTGGAGAAGTACCTATTAGAAATTCACTAAAATAAGGGATATAATATTGTATGATATCTATTTAATTTTCATGTTATCATTTTCACGTGTTGAATATCACATGTTACTATATAATCATATCATAAGAGAATACTGATTCCACTACTAGACTTTATCATAGTGTTTGGTAAGGCTTACAAAATGGATTTGATTTCATGATCACTTACACATATTCTTAATCAATTTTTCTATAGTTATAAATTAATGAGTTGATTTATTAATGGATAAATATTCATATTTTAATCATTTTAAATGTCCAAATGGTTATTAAAAGCTTCAATGGGTAATAATGTATGTCAACTACCATGAAATATAAGACAACACTATGGATATATTTTTTAATGAAGAGAGTCTATCAAAGGGTTAGGATCCTAACATTGATGGGTATTACGATGCATTCAAGACATAGTTGAATCTCTCTTCATCCCTGATCACAATTTTTCTTTTTGAATAAAGTGATTTCACACCTTTGGGGTTATAGGGTCCTCTCATTATGAATGAGTATCCTAGGCCAGTGTACCACTCTTGGTGGTGATCGAGAACATGTTTATTGTCACTCAATGATCCCTATTAATAAAACTCTAAAGTGTTCTAGATATATGGATATTAAAGTGATAAAGGTATGGCTATTTTCATGTTATTTGTTTTAATATATTGGTTTTATTGAAGAAATTTCATGAATTTTAATTATTTACTTACATTTCTAATATCATGATATAATCATATAAAACCATCAGTAGTAAAAAATTCACCTTCCAAAATAAATAAACACGTTTTTCTATTGATTTTTAAAATAAAATGTATATCATAAGGGGTTTGGGTTGATATCATTTCATATGATATGAAGGTTTTCTTCTGTTTTTTTAGGCGTATTATATGAATATGATTTATTATAAGGTATGATATACTAAAATACTAAGGATTTTTATTATATCATAAGCTATGATATGAGATATCATAATCTACGATTAAATCCTAGGTTTCACTAAAGTAGAGCATCATGTTATATTAGTGAGATAGGGGATATCATCAAATATGACCGGAACCTTATGACTACACTTATCATAAGCACCAATATCAATCACATAATTGGATTGATTGTTCACTATTATGAATATTAAAATATGACATTTCCTAAAAGGGTTTAAATTTTATATTTTATTTATTTTTTATTATAGTTTATAATTAATTTATAAATGATAAGTATTTGGAATTATAAATAGGATATTTTCATGCCTAAATAAAATATAAAAAGTTTATATTTATATCACATTTCTAGAAAATAAATAAATAAATAATTTATTTATTTATTCAATTTTAATATATATGATTATAAAATTTTTATAAAAATGGGATATTATGTACTATTTAATTTAATTTCATCTCATAAACTGTCAATTTATGAATTAAATTCTAGGTGGGACAACATAAGATTTTGTTTTCATCTACTTTGAAATTGGTTTGTAATTAAAATTATTAGATTGAACTTAGTTGTTGATAATAGTTTATACATTTTAGGTGTTATATTTATGATGAATTGGATTCTATCTTGAGTAAGTAACCCTGATTTGAGGGACTTTGTGGCAGAATTCCCATTATCCTAGAGATTTATTACTTGTTCTAGAAAGGTGGGGTTCTCTATCAGTAGATCAAGGCTTACTCATATAGAGTTTATCAACTTCATATAATTCTAAACCTTTACTTGAAAAGTTCATGTCTGTTATGTATAGGATGTGTTTGGATATGTGTGAACATGTTTAACATCTATTTTTAGGAGAGTAACACAAGTTATTGCTTGTTTAAATATTTACATATAAATATGTTGTGAACATATTAATTTGGTGGTTGGAATTGGGATTCAAAAATTAAATCATTAGAAGCATGCATAAAGAGGAATAAAAAAAGTGATAATAAATATTTCATGAGATTAAATATTTATGAATTTAATATGCATATGATTTATATTAAATTGGTGAGAGTTAGAAAACCCCCTCAAATACATTGTACAAGATTAATTCCCAATAAAAAACATGTTAAGACCTTGATCATCCAACCAGGTAGGTTCTTCCATAGTAGGGTTCCCATGGGTTATCTTGTGTAAGGCATGGTGGAAATGGATAACCCTAAAATTTTGATAAAAAAATCCCATTTATGATATTTTGTTAGAGATTATATGGGAAACCTAGAGATTTAATATACTATATAAATATATTTGAGTTTATATCCATATTATTTATTTTCAAAAATAGTTTTCAACTCAACTATACAAGAGTCATATATGATATTCTTGGAAAGTTTGTATAGCCAAATAACTATGTAGTGAGAGGGAAACCATACTAGAATCATTAATCTATGAAATATAGATCATGTATAACCAAATGTATATGATGTATGAGTTTATCATTTTTAGTGGGAGTAAATTCATTAAAAGTACTTGATTAAAATATATAAAACATGATACTCCCTCATGGATATCTCTTTGTTTTAGATTATGGCATGCATCATGTATATTATTTTGGGATCACTTATAGGTATGACCTAAAACAATTCCTAGATTAGTATATAAGTATGAGAAGTGTTTTGAAAGAGAATATTTCAGAGAATTTAAATGGGAATGTTATAAAAATAAATTTCTATAACTTGAAATTTTGGGTATTAGATACCGGGTGTGCATCACACATTTGTGTTGATAAACACAGACACATAGATAAAAGATAACTTAAGAAAGTGGAAGTAGACCTATGCATCAACAATATAGAAAGTGAAATCACATTGAAATCTGATACTTATGATTTATGTTTACCTAGTGGTTTATATATATAAATAGTGAACTTTTTATGTTCCTTCCATAAACAAAAATTTTATTTTTGTAAATTTTTTGGGAAATAAGAGACGTTTTTCATTATTAAGAACAAATGTTATTCTATATATTAATATAATATATTATGGAATTGGGAATATAGTAAAAGGTTAACATATTTGGGATATGGATAATCCTATCTATCAAATTTAGAATAATAAGGTCAATATTTAATCTAACATAACATCTGTAATGTCTTGAAATTTCATGGAATATTTTTCAAATTTAAATGGCATTTTTATGAGATGAGTCTCTAAGAAAACACGTAATTCAAAGATCTTGAGTGGCTGGAATATATTTGTTGAACTTTTTTAATGTTTCTCAATTAAACATGCGATCAATTTTTTTCAATATTTTGAACTGGTTCTTGGATAAAAAATCCGAGGGCACCGTTTAACTCAGAACGATAAGATTCACCTAGAAAAGACTTAACTTTGACTGAAGCGGGTCGACTAGAAATGTTTTTCTTAGGATTTTTAAAGAAAAAGTTAAAAATAATTTTTTTTCTGAATTTTCAAATAGTCGTAGTCCGACAATTTTCCAACAAAAAGAAATTGAATACACTCTTTTATTAAATGAAATAGCGTAACAACTTCGTAACCGAAACACTGATTCACGTTTCTTCCTTTAATGGACAAGTAGACAATGCAGGGTTATTGGCACAATCCAGGTACTACTCCAAATATCTGGTGGGTGACAACAATAGACACCAACCCCCCTTTGAACCGAACATTACCAATGAAGATAGGCCATTGACCGTAAACAGTGGATCACAGAACGATGAACACAACGACACTGTTCATCACAAATGAATGATATGAACCTAGTAGGGGTTGTCATTTAAATTCCATTCTTTTCCCCGTTCTTGGTTTTAAATGATGAACATGGATAAACCCAGGAACATGTTTACCCATTGTTCGATCGTTATTGCGGGATGTATGTTTTCTACCAGGATTATCTTTGGGGAGTAAATAATTTCATAAATTAATTGTATTTGATTTCCCCCATTTATCCTTCTAATGGGAGAGAATAAATTCCATGAAAAATGATTTAGGAGGTTCATTATTCACTTTGTTGTTTGGTTTTCCACTCCCCATTGACGCACATTCTTCATGTTCTTCGTGAGTTGACGAACGATCGTTCATTGTGTAATAGTTCCTGGTGCAATGACGATGAAGGTGAAACGATGAAAGTGATGATCAGATCGAGGAGGCGTGAGAAATACCATTAGATGAGAACTTCTTGGTAGAAGAAATGGCAAGAGGATTTTGAACCCTAGGTGACGAAGAACGCGTCTTGAGGGATGCAGAACACCCTCCAGATCGAAGAACGGACCACCAGAGAACATCTAGTGGTCTGTAGAAGAGGCTGATAACACACTGGTGTTGGGGGGGGGGGAAGGCAGCAGCATGCAACGGGGTGGTAGAGGTGGTGATGGTAGCATCCATTCAGCAACCATGTAAAGAAAACCTTGGCTCCGACCACAGTGTGACCAGGGCCCGCAGAAATATACTGGTTGTGCAAGAGGTCTAGCCCATGTGAGTGGACTAGTTGAGCTGAGGAGCAGGGCCAGTTGGCAATGCGTGTTGTTGGATAGATGCGGTAGAGCCGCTTCTAGTATGAGAAAGCTGGCCCGCTCCAATGTAGGTTGGAACTGTAGCCCAGTGGGCTGGGCCCAACCGGGTCTGACCCGGGTTGGGTCGGACTTGAGTTAGGTCGGTGGACCCAAGACTGGGTTGGGTCGGGTCGGTCCGCCTGGGTCAGGCTAGACCCAAACCTAACCAGCCTTCGTTTCACTAAAATGATCATAACTTCTAAATGGAGCATCTGTTTGACAATATTTCTACTGTGTTGGGACCCTTGGGATGATATGATCTATTTAAGACACTATAAGTGAGTTTTTGTAAAAGTTATTGGATGGAAAATTTGATTTGAAGAGTGGGATCTCTCGGTATGATCAGACTTTGGGAAGAATCAGGGTGTTTCTTATGATGATATGTTAGGATGATTACTCCCTTGACGACTCAAGGCATAGGTAATCCTTATCCATCTGCTTTGGTAGAGACAGGACTCCCCGCATTGTAGGGTGCAGGTTGATTTTTCCATTCAGTGGTTTCTTCCAACAGTGTTACTCCCTTATAAGATTAGGGTGAGGGTTCTCATAGAAGTTTGTAAAATAAGAGTCGCTACTCCCCTACCATATCAGGGATCATGTTCTATATCCTTGGAGTTGGCACTCCCTTATTGGACTAGGGAATGGGTCCTCCATACCTAATTCATATATAGTCATTATTCCCCTACTGGGTAGGGCGTTGGTCCTCTATTGTAGGATTCAGTACTCCCCTACCATTCTAGGGTGTGGGTTCTCCTTACACAGTTCTACGGTAGTGTTAGTAGTCCCCTACCATGCTAGGTAGCGGGTCCTCTAGCCTGGGGTTGGTACTCCTCTAACGTAATAGGGTGCAGTTCCCTTGTATCGAACAAACTAATAGATTTGGTACTCCCCTACTGTGCCAGGGAGCGGGTCCCCTAGAATGGGGTCGGTACTCCCCTAACATATTATGGTGTGGGTCCCTCATAAAGAAAAAACTGATATATTCTGTACTCCCATATGTTACTAGGGTGTGGGTCCTCTAGTCACTGAGTGGTACTCCCCTACCAGGTTGGGTGCAGGCCCACAATATACAAATTTGCACTCCACGACCGATTCAGGGTGCAGGTCCTTCATGATTAGTAATCCCCTGGAGGAATCAAGGTGCAATTTCTCAATTACGAAGTCATACTCCCCCATCTTTGAGTAGCGATGGGGATTGGGTCCTCCATAGGAGTTGAAGCTCCCTTGATTGTATCACATAATTATGAGTAGCGGGGCCCTCCACTTAAAAATTTTGATACCTAGTTAGGAGTTAGTGCTCCCTCGACAGAATGAGGTGTGGACCACTCCTTACAGGAGTGACTGAGGTATCACAGGTTAGTATGGAGTAGTTCTCCCTCAACTGAGCATAATGATGAGGATCGTTCCTCTTCACTAGGGTTACCTTAGTCTTTCATTGGGCACAAGGCTATGATGACTATACCTCTAGTGCCGAAAAGTAGAGTGGGAATTATTAGTATGTTCCTGATGGAGAACGTTCTCTCGGATGTACTATTTAGAATGGTAGGATTGTGCCCGATGAAGTGCATCTCTCAGACAGGTGCCATCAGGGATGGCTGAGCTCGTGGAGTCTTATCTCCTTGTTTGTGTGCTATAACTTGAGACTTCGATGAAAATACTGAAGCTAGCTGTGTTTTTGGGACCACATGTTTCCTTAGTGGATGAAATGAGTATATATGGATGTTCATGGTATATTTATGGGCATATACCTGAGTAGAGATGACTAGGAATTCCTCTGTGTTTTTTCTCTCGTGCTTTACCTTTGTGGTTTCGGGGTCCCCTACTGAGTATCATTTTACTCACCCCTCCATGGTATTTTCCCACACGTGTCATGTATTGTACAGATGACCGACACTTTGACATAGTCTAGGGAGGACCAGGACCTGGTGGTGTTCAGCGAGATCAGACAGATGAGGTGTACTTATATAGCTTCAGGCAGCTACCCTTCATCTACCATTCAGGAAGGCTTCTCGGTAGATGAGCTTTAGGGAATTAGAGTTTAACTTTTTTGTTATATTATTCTTTTAGTGGGATTGTATACTAGCCTGAGTTGTCACCCTGTACTTTACTTTCCATTGTACACTGGTTGTGTTTTACTTAGTGGACTTCATGCATGGTTTCCTTGGATTTTACTTTCATGTACCTTTGGATGGGAGTTGTGTGTGTGTGTACAAGTACTTGGAAAATTCCTCCCATAAGTAGGATAATGCCATCGACACTAGTCTCCATCCCCTAGAGTATAGGAGGAAGGCTTGGGGTAGTCGCAGCATGGGCCTCGGTGGACAGGTCATGATAGAGTGGTATCATAGGTGGTTGGTTCTACCTCGAAGACCAAGGGCCTATTGTTTTTGATTTTTTGGAAACAATGTTAAGTGTTTCGAGTTTGGATTTCAGGATAGGGACTCTAGTGCTGGTGCATCAGCCAATATATCCATACACTAGGACTCTGGACACCTGTTTTCCAACTCAGTACATGTGAACACTGGTTGCGGGGAAATAAAGGGTACATGCATCATGTAGGAATGGTTTTTCTTTCCATGTTCTTCTTGAGTAATCTCTCCAGAGATAATATTTTACTGTGGTTCATCTTTATATATTTTTTGATGCCACCATAATGAAAAAAAGATAGGATTCTAAAATGTGATTGTAATGATGATCCGCCCCGAGTGGAGGATTTAGTACAGGGCACTAAATCTATGGTGTTACCTGCAGGTGTTGCACTAGTGATGCAACCAACCATCAATTAGAAGTTTCTACCAGTGCTACCGGTGGAGGATGCATGCAGTATGAGTGCGCTACATGAGTTATAGAGGTAGAGGCCTCCTAGGTTCTAGGGCGAGATAGATCCTCAGGTAACTGAGGACTGGATTGAGGCGGTTACGTGAGTCATTCACTTAGTGAGGACACCACCTGGCCAGATGGTAGTCATAGCCACGATCCTTCTATAGGGATCAATAGGAAGATGGTGGAGCTTGGTGATCTAGACGGATGATGATGTGACCCTCACCTGGATTGACTTTGAGCGCCTCTTCAGGGAGTAGTTATTTCCAATGACTTTACGGTCAGTGCGTATACAGGAGCTACTGCACCTATAGCAGGGCAACATAACGGTAGCAAAGTACTCAACGATATTCAAGGATCTTTCTCACTACTCTAAAGATATGATGTGATACACTTACTTCAAGGCTCAGACCATCGATCAGGGTATACAAGGAGAGATCAGGGTGTTAGTGATACCCCTTAGCATTTCGACATATGCTGGGATGCTAGAGTGATCCTGGTGGTTGAGAGCTACATGGAGGAGAAGAAAATGGATGTGACCTACAATAGAGGTCCTGAGGTAGAGGCATCTGATAAAGCTAGAAGATGATTGGAAATAGGATCACGATGTAGGAGGCATACCCATGACCATACAGATATGCGTGGGTCTATGGTGTAGGAGCAGTACCAAGGAGTAGATCAGCTGTAGAAGAAGTAGTGTTACACTTGAAATAGCGAGGGGAATCTCTCTAGAGATTGTCTGACCCGCCATTCCACTGAGAGGGAGCCACCAAATGAGCCTCCTTGGCAGAGACATCTCTTAGAGTAAGGAGTTTCCCAAGATGGCGGGAAAGGCAGAGGAGCTGGACGAGCAGCAGGAGGTGGCAGGCAGTTTAAAATTTTTCCACCACCACCCCCAGGTGGTCTATAGAGGGACTAGGGATATGGAGGATGTGGTAAAGGAAAACTACATGAAATATTGGCTTATGAATAAGAAGATCCAAGAGAAATTTGAGGTACGACCTGTGTCTTTTCTTTTGGCTGATTTTTTAAATGGACACAGGTTCTAGTCATCCTCCTTTTTTTTCAAGTTCTGTTTGAGACTTTGAGGTTCCAGTTGGATCATGGACTTGACCCTCATGCTTAAAGACTCATGCTAGAGAATACCCGTTGATCATACGTTGATGCTGATAGTGTGACATGACTCTTGGAGGCGAGAGTTGTGGTTGGGATCTCTTAGTCTTGGCATTGAGGCCTCACGACATCATTCTGGGTATGGAATACCACTATTCATACCTAGATTGATGATATTAGGCAAAGGATGTGGTGTTTTCCTGATGGTAAAGAAGGGTCTTCCCTTGCGGTGAAAGGGAAACCCATGGAACACATGGTGGACTCTCCCAAAGATTCCCATTTTGGATCATTTTGTGGTGGAAGAGTTAGACCCCATGATGTTTCCATAGTATGAAATGGTTGTTTACCATCCTTACTCAGTTGAGATTCCACTAGTGAGTGAAATAATGTTCCATTTTCAGAAATTTGTGTGACCAATGTATGTTGTAGATAGAGGTCCTAGTAAGACACAATGTTTTCTCATGGTCATCCCTGTATCGTTCATAAATACCCCTTTGTGTTTAGCATCAACCTTGAACAAATAAAATTTGTGGATGATTTAGCATAGTTTGTCTAGGGGTAGATGTGAACTGTGAGTTTCTGTTTGTATCTACATCAGGTTAGCATGAAGGGGAGCCGCTAGACCCCATGACTAAAAATGGATCAGAGTACTTAGTGATTTTCACACTTGTCACAGTTAAAGATATGTGTTCCTGTTGTAGAATGATGTTGAACTAGAAAAATATGGACATGAAAGTGGCTGATCTCGGTGGTTCCTTGAGGTTCATGCTTGTAAGAAGTGTAGAGACCATTGAAGAACTCAGTTTTCTTCCCTTGTGTTTAGGATTTTTTATTTTTACAGAAAAAAGACTTAAGGTGGGGAGAATATAATGTCACATAATTCCATGGATTTTTTTTCATATTTAAATGGGATTTTTACGAGACCAAGCATTGAGATGACATGTAATCCTAAGACTTGGAGTGGATGGAATAGATTTTTTGAAATTTTTTAATGTTTATTAATTAAACATGTGAGTGAGTTTTTCTATCTTTTGAACCGGTGCTTAGATCAAAAATCTGAGGGCACCATTGAACTCAGTAATGACAAGATTTGCCTATAAATGACTTAACTTTGACATTCACACCTTGTTAGGAAAAGTTTTTTTGAGTCTTTTAATGAAAAAGTTAAAAATACAATAAAATTTCTTTATTTTAATTTTATGAATTTTCAAATCATTTAAACCCAATGGTTTTCCAACCATGAGAAACTGAATATGCTGTTGCATTAAATGAAACATCGTAACAACTTCGTAATCAAAACACAGATTCACATTTCATCCTTTAATGGCCAATCAGACAATGAAGGATTGTTGGCTTAATCCTAGTTCTTCTCCAAAGCTCTAGTGGGTGATGATGATGAATGCCAACCCCCTTCAAATGGATACTCACCAACGATGATCGACCAATTATATTAGAAAGAGGATCACAGAATGATGAATGCAGTTACAACGTTCATCTCCAATGAACGATCTGACCCTGGTAAGGGTTGTTATTTAAATTATGTTCTTTTCCCCTTTCATGGTTTTAAATGATGAACACAGATCAACCCAAAAAATGGTTGACTAGTGGTTTGATCATTCTTGCAGGATGGATTTTTTATACCTAGATTATCTTTGGGGATTAAATCATTTTATAAATTAATTGTATTTTATTTTCTCCATTGATCCTTCTAATAGGAGAAGATCAAAACCATGATGAATGATGGTGGAGGTCTATTCCACACCTTGTTCTTTGGTTTTCTTCCCCATATTGATGTGAGTTCTTTGTGGATCAACAAATGGTTGGTCATTGCGAAAATGTTCTTGGCGCAACAAATACAGAGGTGTGATGACGACAATGATGATCAGATTGGGGAGGTGTGGGAAATACCGTCGCACGAGCCCTTCCCTGTGGAAGATATGACAATGGGATTTTGAACCCAAGGCGATGAATAACATGGCCTGAGGGCTCTATAACACCCTCCAAATCAAATAATAGACCAGTAGAGCATGTCTAGTGGTTTTTAGAAGAGGTTGACGGTGCGCCGGTGGTGACACGCTGCAGGGCGGCACACCGTGGAGGTAACGAAGATGAAAGATGTGTGAAGAAAACCGTGGCTTCGACCATAGTGTGACTAAGACAAGAAGAAAGATGTGGGTCGTTCAAGAGGTCTGGTCCATGTGAGCAGACTGATTGACCGGAGGAGCGGTGCCATCTGGAACCACATACTACTGGATAGACGTGTTAGAGCCATGTCTGGGATGAGGGAGCAGGCTTGCTCTAATGTAGGTCAGGCTTGTTCTGTTGGGCCACACCCATCCAGGAAGGCTGAGCCTAGTGGTCTCGACCCATGGCCTAGCGGGTCGGGCCCAACTGGCTCAGGCGGGTTGGTGGACCCCAGATCAGGTCGGTCCACCCATGTTGGACTAGACCCAGACCCAACCGGCCCCCGTTTCGCTAAAACGACCATAACTTCTAAACTGAGACTTTGTTTGATGATCCGTTTGTGCCATTGGGACCCTTGGGATGGGATGGTTATTTTTATATAATCTAAGTGAGTTTTTGAGAAAGTTAGAGGGAATCCTATTTTGTTTGAAAAGTGGGCTATCTCGGTACGAGCATACTTTTGGTAGAATCATAGTGTTTCTTATGACGAGATGTTAGGACAGTTACTCCCTTGGTGACTCAAGGGACATGTACTCCTTATCCCTATTATTTGGTTGAGATGGTATTCCCCGCATTATTGTGTGAGGTTTAATTTTTTCCTTTGAGTGGTTTCCTCCAATAGTGTTACTCCTATATTGGATTAGGGCATGGGTTCTCAGAGAAGTTCGTAAATGAAGAGTCAGTACACCCCTACCATGCCAGGGAGAGTGTCCTCTATCCTTGGAGTTGGAAATCCTCTATTGGACTAGGGCATGATTACTCCATACATAACACATATAGATTTGGTACACCCCTACCGGGTAGGGAGTGGGTCCTCTATTATAGGAGTCAGTACTCCCCTGTCGTTCTAGGGTGTGGTCCTCCTTACGTAGTACTACGGCAGAGTCATTATTCCCCTATCGTGCATGGAAGCAAGTCCTCTAGACTGGGGTCGGTACTCCCCTAATGTACTAGGGTGCCGGTCCCCCATAGTGAACAAACTAACAGAGTTGGTACTCTCCTACCATGCCATGGAGTGGGTCCTCTATCACAGGCTCGGTACTCCCCTAATTTATTAAGGTGCGGGTCCCCCATAGAAAACAGACAGATAGAATCAGTACTCCCCTATATTACCAGGGTGTGGGTACTCTAGTCACTGAGTGGTACTACCCTACCGAGGAGGGTGCATGTCCTTGATATAAAAGGTTGTACTCCCCTACCGATTTAGGGCGCGAGATCTTCATGAGTAGTACTCCCCTAGTAGAACTAGTGTGTGGGTCAACACTTATGGAGTCGTACTACCCCATCTTCGAGTAGCAACGGGGAGTGGGTCCACCATAGGAGTTGGAGATACCTCAACTGTAGCACATAATTTTGAAAAGTGGACCACTCTACTTGAAGAGTTTGATACCTAGAAAGGAGTTAGTTCTCCCTCAACAGATTAAGGCACATGCCACTCCTTACTGGAGTGACTGAGGTATCGTAGGTCAGTCTGGAGTAGTGCTCCCTCAAATGAGCATGGTGAAAAGGAGTGGGCCTATTCACATGGGTTCCATTAGTCTTTCATTGTGCGTAAGACTGTGATGAATAGAACTCTAGTGTCGGGAACTAGAGTCGGACCTAGTAGAATGTTCCTGATAGAGAACGTTCTCTTAGACATACCATTCAGAATGGTCAGATTGTTCCCAATGGAGTGCATCTCTCAGACGGGTTCCTTTAGGTATGGATGAGCTTTTGGAGTGTGATCTTCTAGTTTGTGTGTTATGACTTGAGCCATTGATGAAAATCCTGAATCTGACTGTATGGTTTGGACCACATGTTTCCTTAGTGGATGAAATGACTATATATGGATGTTCATGGTATATGTATGGTCATATACACGAGTAGAGCTGATTGGGAATTACTTTGTGGGTTTTATCTTGTGCTTTAGCTTTTTTGGGTTTGGGGTCCCCTAGTGAGTATCATTTTACTCACCCCTACATAGGCTTTGCCCACACGTGTCGTGTCTTGTATAGACAACCGATACTTTAGCGGAGTCCAGGGTGTACCAAGACCTGGTGGTGTTCAGTGAGATCAGATAGAAGATGTGTACTTATATAGATTCAAGAAGCTACCCTTTATATACCCTTTAGGTAGTCTTATTAGTGGATGAGCTTCGGGGACTTGAAGTTCCATTTTTGTTCTTTTATTCTTTTAGTGGGCTTGTATACTAGCTCGGGTTGTCTCCCTGTACACTAATTTCCATTGTAGTCTGGTTTTATTTTACTTAGTGGATTTCATGCATGGTTTCCTTGGATTTTACTTTCTAATACCTTTAGTTAGGAGTTGTGTGAATGTGTATAGGTACTTTGTAAATGCCTCCCATTTGTAGGATAATTCCTTCAGTGCTAGTCGCCTGTAACACCCCATGTTTTAAATAATAAATTGAAATGCATGAAACTTTGTTTTAATTTGATATTTATATCAAGAATATAAATATAATTTTTCAACTTCTATGTTTTGAATTTTAAAAAATAGTCATCTAAAATTATGATCAGTAAGTTATTTGGAGTCTAATGAAATTAACTTGATTTTTGGTGAATAGTAACATACCCTTATGAATAGTAGTATGACCCAAATGAATAGTGAATTGTGTTAATATTTTATTTTATTAAGGCTTTAAGATAATGAAATCTTGGTTAAGTTTTCAATGTGATATAAAAACAGTTATAGAATTAAAGATGTTAATTTTTGAATAATGTATGATTTTATATAAAAATATAATTAATAAAATTTATAATTTTTTTTTCAAAAAATGGAGTTCATTTTTGAATTCTACATGTTGAAAAATGTCATGGTTGAATTTTTGAGAATTTTATAAAATTATAAAATTTTGGATGAATAGTAAAATACGATAAAATATGATAAATGATAAATACGTGATTTAATACATCATAGGTGATACAAGGATGATGTAATACCACTTGGTTAGAACTCACAATCCACTATTACTATTTGGGGCCACAAGCAAAAATATTATAATAATGATTAAAATAATGAAAAATACCCTCGCTCCTCCACTATAAATACCAACCTAATTTCCCTCTTCCTCCCACACATCTAAAGACTTGATCCTTACCTAATTTCTACCCAATACTCCTCCCAAGTCTCTTTATCACATCCTAGAGCTTCTAGTCTCACCAAAAGGCTTAAACCAAAGGCCTTAAGAAGGATCTCAAGGAGAAGAAATCAAGAGGTAAACATCCTCTTTTGTTTTCTTTCTTTTCTTTCATTTTATGTTATTCATTCTAATTTACTTTGGCTTATGTTGGGATATTTCATTCCATATCCCCCTTAATTCCCATATTATTTAATAATTATGAGATACTCCTTTTCTCTCATCAAAATATTTTATAAAATTTTAAGTGATACTGTTAGGCTGCCAAATTTTCATGAGGGATTTCTCAACTTTTCTTTTATTTCGAGATTCCATTATTTTAATTTTCTTTCCTCACCTCCCCTTATCCAAGAGGAATGAATGATAAAATATATTACATGTTATGGATTTTATAATATTTATGGAATACTCACCATTATATTTCTTCTCATCTCCCACTTATTCAAGAAATTAAAACACCGTCCGTGATGCGGTGATTTACCGACATCATGGACGATGTGATTTCAATTTCATTTACTTTATTCAAGAATGGTAATGAAAACATTTTTATGGTTAAACAAGATTTTAATTTATATATTATATCTTATATAATTTTATGGAATAATTTTTCACACATGTTATTAATTTATAAAACAAAATGAGTTCTTTCAATCGAAGAATCGCCAAAATGACATAAACAAATATCAATAATGTTTAAAATTATGAATCATACTCATTTTAGAATTCAAATTGATAAATGGTATAATTTATGGTTCTGAAAATATTTAAATACCATTCTATTCCAATTTTGTATTTTTACTTCCAATCAAAAAGAACATCCACCATGAACCGATCATAGAAAATATGTAAAAAAAGAACCAAAAAACAATAGAAGGAACAAAATACTAACAATTAAAGGGGGAAATGTGGTTATAAAATGATCATATAAGATGTTATAAACATGAAAATGTATCTTTAAAATACTAATAACCCTATTTTAACCATTATAAAGGATTTTTAAACAATTTAAAAGTAAGACAAAACCGAGGTAAGGGATTTCTTAACCCGATTTCCATTCTTTGGGTTAACATTCTACTTCATTATTTATGTGGTATTAAAATAGTTTATTTGATTAATTTTGTTTATATTATTTTGAATTATGTGTATTTAAAGTTTATATACATGTTCCATCCACTCTTTTAAGTATCACTTCAATTATATGATATTTGTAAGGGGATTTTCTTTTAAAATCCTCTTTTTAAATTATGTTTTACAAAATCCCAAAGTAATGATTTTATGAAAATTTTCATGTTTTATGATTATTTTCTGGTTCTTGGTCATTTTTTATTATGAATGGTGGGACCTATATTTCCCTCCAATTAATTGGGTATGTGTAAGTTGGAGGTTTTCCATATGGTTACTCGAAGTGTAACTATGATGGTTACACAAATTGTAAGGTAGCCATGAGGGTTACAAATTATATGGTAGCTGAGAGGGTTACGATATTTTGTAAGTAATTCCTCAAGATACCTTTATGGTTCTATTTATGTTATTTTGTATTGTGGGAATCTTTTTGAAATGTCACATTTCATAATGTAAGTATATATGGGTGACAAGTGTGTTTTTTGAAAATGATTTCATACGTTACAAGTATTCATAGACAAATGCGTTCTTTCCTTCTTTTTATATATCATACTAGGATTTTGTGATAATACCATGTTTTAAATGATTTTCACTTGTTATAAGGATGTTTAATATAAAGAAGGAAGCCAATTAAATTTTGGAATAACTACCTAAGAAATCATGTTTTATTTGAAAATTTTTATATTTTGGAGGAAATGAGTACTGTTTTTATAGTATCCACTCTGTATTAATGTGTAATGTCATGAATGTGTTATGTACCGTTTCTCTAAATCTCTAATCTAGAAAATATACTCAATGTTAAATTAAGTGATTTCTTGACTAAATTCTAGATTATGCAATGCAATAAGGTTGGGTCCTTATAGTTGGTATCAGAGGATGGTTTAAATAACTTTTGGGGTTAGGGTGATGCTAATAGAATAACATAAATGATTTTTACTCTATGATTAATTTGAAATGTTATAGAATTTAAATATTACAATGTTACTTTTACTGAGATTTGTTTTTTTAGAATGGTTTTCTGCAGAAGAAATAGGGAAGCTGAAGAGGAGAGGTACCGACAGAATAAAATCCTTATGAATATAAAACCCAGAATTGTAGGGATTGGAACTGAGTAGTTTGTGATAGTAATGAATCAGCTAATTCAGGAAATAAATGGTAGTAGAATCCATGCAAGAGAACAACCATAGGTACTATAATAGAACATGACAATAGTGGGACATTTTATAAGAAAACACCCTCCTTCTTTCAATGGATCCTCTGACCCAATAGTGGCAAAATGATGGATTAAATCCCTTGAAAAAATATTTGATGATATGGGATGTTCAAATAATCGAAAGGTAATTCTTTCCATTTACCATTTTCAATGTGAAGCTAATCAATGGTGGTCAATGGTAAATAATAGAAGGGATAGAGAGATATTGATGCCTTAGAGTGGGATGAATTTAAAATCCTTTTCCTTGAAAAATATTTTTCTAAGGTGGTGCGACTTATGATGGAGAAGAAATTCCTTGAATTGAAGAAAAAAGAGGAGGATTCAGTGGCTATGTATGAATATAACTTCACCCGACTTCTAAGGTATTCTCCAAATCTTAATCAGGATCTTGATTGAAAAATCAACTTCTTTTACTCAGGATTGAATCCTAAGTATCGAAGGGTGTTGGCCTCCTATGAATTAAAAAGTTACGAGAAACTTTTCCGATGTGTTGAGACGGTAGAGATGGAGTTTTTTGATGATCAAGTGCACTTTGAAAAAAAAAGAGAAGAAGATTAACATATAGAAAGCGATGGGTAAGAATCAACCAAAGAAATATGATGGTAAGAAAATCAAGTTTCTAGTATGTGAAAAGTGTGTCAAGAAGAACCTTGGGGAATGTGTTACCAAAACTAGGCTATCTTTTTGATGTGGTATGTTTGGATATATGGCTCGATACTGTAATGAAAATGATCCTAAGACTAATCCTGATAAGAAAACTGTAAATTGTTTTAAATGAGTTGAGATGGGTTATTATGAAAATTCATGTCCTAAGAGAGATCTAAATGATGTAAAGAATCCAGAATATAAGAAAAAAGGTGTAGTGAGATCCTCTATGACTATATCATAAGATGCCGATCCATCCGATGAAGTTGAATCAGTTACCTTGTTTTTTTACTCATATTTTGATAAAGTTTTGTTTGATATAGTTTCTACAAATTCCTTTATTTCTGAGAAATTTTATGATAAATTGGAAATATGACCTCAACAAATGAGACTGGCACTTGTTGTTAAAATACTATGAGGAAATATTATAGAGAAGAGGAATTATAATAATCTTTATATTGTGGTATGTGTAAAGACTTTACCTGCTAACCTTGTTGTTTTTCCCTTAGTTGAGTTTGATCTTATTTTGGGAATGGATTGGCTTTTTGTTTATCAAGTTAATATTTTCTATATTTCTAAAGAAGTTATTTTTAGAAATAGTTTCAGTTTGTATATAAGAATGAACCCGTACAATTAATAACATATCAGGAAGCTGAGAAACTATTGAAATATGTAAATTAAAGTTATGTTGATCACATTGTTGAAAATAAGGGAACTATTTAGTTAATAATGTTCCAGTGGTAAATAATACCTTGATATTTTCCTAATGAGTTTCCCAGTGTCATACATGATCTGGAAGTCGATTTCACAATTGTCTTTGTTCCTAATGCTAATCCAATTTCAAAACCCCCATATCGTATGACTCAAATATAACTTCTGGAATTGAAAAATCAGTTGCAGGATTTACTTGATAAAGGATTCATTCATCCTAGCACTTCACCATGGGGTGCCCCTATTTTGTTCGTTAAAAATAAATATAGTTTCATGATACTTTACATTGATTATAGATCATTGAATAAAATCACTATTAAAAACAAGTATCCTTTGTCTCACATCGATGAATTGTTTGATCAGCTCTAGGGAGCTTAGTACTTTTCCAAGATTGACTTGAGTATTGGATACCATTAGTTGAAGGTGAAGGAGAATGAAATCACAAAAACAAATTTTTGTACTATATATGTGCATTATGAATTTGTTGTTATGCTGTTTGGGTTAACTAATGCACCTGCTATATTCATGAATCTTTTGAATAGAATATTTCATGAGTTCTTGGGTAAGTTTTTTGTTGTGTTTATTGATGACATTCAAGTATTTTATAAAAATAAAGAGGAGTATGAAAAACATATAAGGGTTGTTTTACAAACCTTAAAGGAAAAGAAACTATATGGAAAATTCAGCAAGTGTTATTTTTGACTAAAATAGATTTTTTTTCTTGGTAACATTATAAATAAGGATGGAATAACAGTTGATCCCAACAAACAAGAGTGTTTGATGAATGTACAAGACATAAAAATGTTACAAATATTCATAGTTTTCTTGGATTAGCAGGTTATTACTGACAGTTTGTTAAAAACTTTTCATCGTTATCTAGTCCAATAACTAAGGTAACATGAAAGGGGTTTAAATTTATTTGGACATAAGAGTGTGGTATTTTTTTTTCAGGAAAAAAAGAAGAGATTAGTTAATGCTCCAGTTTTGGCGTTGTCTTCCCGAAATAGTGAGTTTGTCATATACAGTGATGCTTCTTTGAAGGGACTCAGTTGTGTTTTGATGCAGAATGATCTGGTAATTTCTTATGCTTCAAGACAACTAAAACCTCATGAGTTAACTTATCCCACACATGACGTGGAATTGGCAGTTGTGGTTTTTTCTTTGAAAAATTGGTGGCATCATTTATACGGGGCCAAATGTCAAATATATACTGACCATAAAAGTCTGAAGTATATATTCAATCAGAAGGAATTAAACATGAGGAATAGAATATGGCTTGAACTAATAAAGGATTATGATTTCACGATCAATTACCATCCCTAAAAATCAAACAAAGTGGAATATTCCCTGAGTCGAAAACATCACGCATCATTAACCATGTTACCTTTGGAACATGATCCCTTGATTAATAATTTGATTAATTTTGTATTAGAAGTTGTTGGTGTAGGAATTACCTATTTTATGTTTCAGGTTTCAGTGCATTCGTTATTGTCAGCCAGAATTAAACATGCATAGAAGGAAGACTGTGAGCTTTAGAAAAAGGTAGAATTTGTTAAAATGGGTATGTTTCCAGAATTTAACCTTGAAAAAATTGCATGTTAAGATTTTAAGAAAAGGATATGTGTGATTTATGATTCTCAGTTTAAGAATGATTTATTGCGTGAAACTCATAGTTCTCCATTTTCAGTTCATCCTGACAGTACTAAGATATACAGAGACCTTCGAAAGTATTATTGGTGGGACGGAATGAAAAGAGATGTTACTAATTTTACCATGAAGTGTTTAATATGTCAACATGTTAAAGAAGGGAGGAAAATATTGAAGTGTATGCTTCAGCCTTGGCCAATTCTAGAGTGGAAATGAGATAATACATCGATAGACTTTATGGTGGGACTACCTAAGACTTATTAAGGTAACAATGCGATTTGGGTTATTGTTGATCAACTGACAAAATCTGCACATCTTTTTTCTATTCAAGATATAATGATGTTGGATCATATTTCTTGACTATACCTCAAAGAGATTGTTAGGTTACATGGAGTTCCTCTTTCCATTGTATCTGATCAGGATCCCAGGTTCACTTCTAACTTTTGGAAGGGCCTTCAAAAGTCATTGAGCACATAATTCAATTTTAGTATAGATTTTCATCCTCAATTAGATGGGCAGTCAGAACGAATAATTCAGACATTGGAGTATATGCATTGAGCTTGTTCAATGGACTACTAGGGAAGTTGGGATCAAAATTTTCTTTAGTTGAGTTTTCTTATAATAAAGTTTTCATTCTAGTATATATATGGAACCTTTTGAAGCATTTTATGGGAAGAAATGTCAGACTCCAGCATTTTGGGATGAAGTCGGTGAAAGAAAGTTGATGGGTCCAGAATTAGTAGAGGAAGTGGATGAGAAATTGAAGATGATCCAGCTGCACATGAGGGAAGCTCATAGAATGCCTAAAAGTTATGCAGATAACAAAAGTAAAGACTTCTCTTTCGAGGTAGGTGACCATGTTTTCCTTAAACTCTCTCCTTAGAAAAGTGAAATGAATTTTAGTAAGAAAGGAAATCTAAGTCTGCGGTCCATCAGTTCTTTTGAAATCCTAGATAAAGTTGGACAAGTTACATACTGGGTAGCTTTTCCTCTGAGTTTGTCTTAGTTAGATAATGTTTTTCCTGTTTTTATGTTGAGGAAGTATGTTCTAGATTCGACTCATGTTTTGAGTCCAAAAGTAGTTCAGCTGGAAGAGAACCTTTCTTATGAAGAGAAACTAGTTTATATTCTTGATCGAATGGAACATGTATTACAAAATAAGGTAATCTACCAGGTAAAAGTTTTGTGGAGAAACCACATGGTTGAAGAAACAACATGGGAGTCTGAAAATGGTATGAGGAAAAGGTACCCACACTTGTTTAATAAGTAAATAAAATTGTGAGGAAGCAATTTCCAGAAGGCAGGGATAATGTAACCCCCCATGTTTTTAAAGAATAAATTGAAATGCATGAAACTTTGTTTTAAGTATATATTTTTATCTATCCATTAAACATAATATTGTAGCTTCTATGTTTTTAATTTCAAAAAATAGTTATCTACAATTGTGATGGGTAAGTTATTTGGAGTCCAAAAAAACCAACTTGATTTTTGGTGACTAGTAACACACCCATATGAATAGTAATATGACCCTATTGAATAGTGAATTATATTAATACTTTATTTTCTTAAGGCTTTAAGATAATGACATCTTGGCCAACTTTTCAATGTGATATAAAATCAGTTATAGAATTAAAGTTGTTAATTTTTGAATAAAGTATGAATTAATTTAAAAATTAAATCAATAATATTTTGAAAATTATTTTCAAAAAATAAAGTTTATTTTTGAATTCAACACATTGTAAAATGTTAAGGGTGAATTTTTGGGAATTTTCTAAAATTCTTGACTTTTTGATGAATAGTAAAATATGATAAAATATGATAAATGTTAAATACTTGATTTACAACATAATAGGTGATGCAAGGATGATGTAAGACCACTTGGTTCAAACTCACATTCCATTATTACAATTTTGGGTTACAGAAATTAAGACAATTCATTGTCTTAAGCAAAAATATTATAATAATGATTAAAATAATAAAAAACACCCCCTCGTCCATTATAAATACTACCCCCATTTCCTTCTTCCTCCCACACCTCTCAATCCTTGAGCCTTACCTAATTTATACCCAATACTCCTCCCAAGGCTCTTCCCCGCGTCCTAGAGCTACTGGTCTCACAAAAAGGCCAAAACCAAAGGCCTTAAGAAGGATCTCAATGAGAAGAGATCAATATGTAAACATCCTCTTTTTTTTCTTTTTTTTCTTTCATTTTATGTTATTATTTTCAATTTATTTTAGATTATATTGGGATATGTAATTAAATATCCACCTTACTTCCCATATTATATAATAATGATAAGATACCCCTTCTCTCTCATCAAAATATTTTATGAAATTTTATGCGACGTCGTTAGGCTGCTAAATTTTGGTAAGGGGTTTCTCAATTTTATTTTATTTTGAGATTCCCTTATTTTATTTTTCATTCCTCACCTACCATTATCTAAGAGGCATGAATGATATAGTATCTTATTTATTTTGTATTTCATCATGTTTATGGAATAATCACCCTTATATTTCTTCTTCTCTCCAACTTATTCAAGAAATTAAAACACCGTCTGTGACATGTCGATTTACCGACATCGTGGATGATGTGATTTCAATTTCATTTACATTATTCAAGATTGGTCATGAAACAATTTTTATAATTGAAACATATTATAATTTATGTATTATATCTTATATAAGGTTCTGGAATCATTTTTCACACATGTTATTAATTTATAAAACAAAATGAGTTCTTTACGATCAAAGAATAGTCAAAATGACCTAAACAAATATCAATAATGTTTTAACATATAAATCATCCTCATGTCAGAATTAAAAATTATAAATGGTATAATTTATGATTATGGAAATATGTAAATACCACTTCATTCTAATTCTGGATTTTCACTTCCAACTGATAAGAACATTCACCATGAACCGATCATGGAAAACATGTAAAGAAAGCACCGAAAAACCATGGAAGGAACAAAAAACTAATAATTAAAGGGTGAAATGAGGTTATGAAATGATCATATAAGATGTTATAAACAGGATTTTTTTAATATTAATAAACCTCTTTTAACCATTATACAATAGGTTTAAACAATTTCTAAATAATACAAACATGAGGTAAGTGATTTCTTAATCGAATTTTAATTTTTTGGGTTAACATTCTTCTACATTATTTATGTGGTATTAAAATTGTATGTTTGATTAATTTTTTTTATATTATGTTGAATTATGTGTATTTATAGTGTATATACATGTTCTATTCACTCTTTTAAGTATCAATTCAACTGTATGATATTTTTAAGGGGTTATTCTTATAAAATCTTCTTTTAAAATTCTGTTTTACAAAATTACAAAGTAATGATTTTATGAAAATTTTCTTGTTGTATTATTATGTTATGATTAATGGGTATTGTTTATGATGAATGTGAGGACCTATATTTCACTCCAATGCATTGGATATGTGTAATTTTGAGTTCGACTATATAATTACTACAAGTGTAACTGTGAAGGTTACACAAATTGTAAGGTAGCTGTGAGGGTAAAAAATTATAAGGTATCCGAGAGGTTTACAAGAGTATGTAAGTAATTCCACAAGACAAATTTATCGTTATATTTATGGTCTTATGTATTTTGGGAATCTTTTTTAAATCTCATGTTTCTCAATGTAAGTATATATGAGTGACAAATGTGTCTTTTTAAAATGATTTCATAAGTTACAAGTATTCATGAACTAATATGTTCTTTCCTTTTTTTTATATCCCTTACAGAGATTTTGTTCTCATCCCATGTTTTTAAATGATTTTCATAGGTTATAAGGATGTTTAAGACAATGAAGTAATCCATGTTAAATGTTTAAAGAACCATCAATGAAATCATGTTTTATTTGAAAACTTTTATATTTTTGAAGAAATGAGTACTATTTTTATAGTATCCACTCTGTATTAATGTGTAATATCATGAATGTGTTATGTTTGTTTTCTCTAAATCTATAAACATGAAAATATCCTCAGTGTGAAAGGAAGTTATTTTTTGACTACATTCCAGATTATGTAATGTAATAAGGCTAGGTCTTTATAGTTGGTATCATAGGATGGTTTAGAAAACTTTAGGGGTTAGGTAGATGTTAATAGAATACAGTAAATGATTTTTAATCTATGATTAATATGAAATGTTATAACATTTAAAAATTACCGTGTTTCTTCGACTAAGATATGTTTATTATAAATGGTTGTCCGTAGAAGAAATAGGGAAGCTGAAGAGGAGAGACACCGACAGAACGAAATCCTTCTAAATATGCAGCTTGAAATGGTAGGGATTGGAACCGAGTAGTTTGTGATAGTAATTGATCAGCTAAATTAGGAAATAAATGGTGGTGTCATCCATGAAAGAGAACAACCAGAGGTACTGCAATGGAACATGAAAATATTGGAACATTTTATGAGACAACACTCTCCTTATTTCAATGGATCTTCTGACCCAATAGTGGAAGATAGATAGATTAAATTCCTTGAAAAGATATTCGATGTTATGGGATGTTCAGATAATAAAAAGGTAAGTCTTTAAATTTATCATTTTGAAGGTGATGGTAATAAATGGTCATCAATGGTAAAGAATATTAGGTATAGAGAGGATATTGATGCCTTAGAGTGGAGAAGAAATTCCTTGAATTGAATCAAAAGGAGGAGGATTAAGTGGATTTGTATGAAGAGAACTTCACTCGACTGGTGAGGTATGCTCCAAATATTATTCTAGATCTTGATAAAAAAATCAACTTTTGTTACTCTGGATTGAATCCAAGGTATCGAAGGGAGTTGGCCTCCCGTGAATTCAAAATTAATGAGAAACTTGTCAGATTTGCTGAGAGGGTAGAGATGGAGTTTTTTTATGATCACGTGCACTTTGAAAACAAAGGGAATAATAGGACCAGATGGAAAGAAATTGGTAAGAATCAACCAAAGAAATATTATGGTAAGAAAATCCAATTTCTTGTTTGTGAAAAGTGTGGTAAGAAGAACCATGGGGAATGTTTTACCAAAATAGAGAAGTGTTTTTGATTTGGTAAGTTTGGACATATGGCCCAATATTATAATGAAAATGATCCTAAGACTAATCTTGATAAGAAAACTATAATTTTTTTTAAATGTGGTGAGATGGGTCATTATGAAAATGGCTGTCCAAAGAGAGATCCGAATGATTCAAAGAATCTAGACTATAAGAAGAAAGGTGTAGTGAGATCCTTTGTGACTACATTAGAAGATTACAAGGAATACAATGAAGTTTTATTAGTTACCTTATTTGTTTACTCATATTTTTATAAAGTTTTGTTTGATATGGGGTCTACACATTCCATCATTTATGAGAAATTTTTTGGTAAATTGGAAATATCACCTCCACAAATGAGACTCAAACATGTTGTTAAAACACCAGGGGGAAATATTTTATCAAAAAGAAATTATATGAATTTTTTTACTATGGTATGTGGAAAGACTTTACCTACTAACCTTGTTGTTTTTACCTTAGTTGAGTTTGATGTTATTCTGGGAATGGATTTAATTTTTTTTATCATGTTAAGATTGACTGTAGAGATAAAGAAGTTGTTTTTTAGAAAGATTTCTATTTTTATATAAGGTTGAACCCATACATTTGATAACATATCAGGAAGCTGAGAAACTATTGAAATATGGAAATTAAATTTATCATGATCACATTGTTGAAAACAAGGGAAATATTCAGATTAATGAAGTGCCAGTGGTAAATGAATACCTTGATGTTTTTCCTAATGAGTTGCCCAGTGTCATACCTGATCAGGACGTCAATTTCACAATTGACTTAGTTCCTGATGCTAATACAATTTCAAAACCCCCATATCATATGGCTCAAATAGAACTTCTTGAATTGAAAAATCAATTTCAGGATTTTCTTAATAAAGGCTTCATTCATCCTAGCACTTCACCATAGGGTGATCCTATTTTGTTTGTTAAAAAGAAAGATGGTTCCATGAGACTTTTATAGAGAAATGATTAAAATCACTATTAAAAACAAGTATCCTTTACCTCTCATTTATGACTTGTTTGATCATCTCTAGGGAGCTCAGTACTTTTCCATGATTGACTTGAGATATAGATACCATCAGCTGAAGGTGAAGGAGGATGAGATCTCGAAAACAAATTTTTGTACCAGATTTGGGAATTATGGATTTATTGTTATGCCATTTGAGTTAACTAATGCACCTTCTATATTCCCAAATCTTATGAATAGAAGATTTCATGAGTTCTTGGACAATTTTTTGGTTGTATTTATTGATGAAATTCTGTTATTTTCTAAAAATAAATAGGAGCATGAAAAATATCTAAGGGTTGTTTTAAAAACCATAAAGGAAAAGAAACTGTATGGAAAATTCAGCAAGTGAGATTTTTGGTTGCAATAGATTTATTTTCTTGGGAACATTGTAAATAAGGATTAAATAATAGTTGATCCTAGCAAAGAAAGAGTGTTTGATGTATGTCCAAGACCTACAAATGTTATAGAGATTCATAGTTTTCTTGGATTAGCAGGTTATTACTGACGATTTATTAAGAACATTGCGCAATTATCTAGCCTAATAACTATGTTAATATAAAAAGGGTTAAATTTATTTGGATAGAATAATGTGATTTTTTTTTTCAAGAACTGAAGAAGAGATTGGTGAATGCTCCAGTTTTGGCCTTGACTTCCAAAAATGGTGAGTTTTTCTTCTATAATGAAGATTCTTTGATGGGACTTGGTTGTGTTTTGATAGAGAATGATCAGGTAATTGATTATGCTTTAATAAAACTAAAACCTCAGGAGTTAAATTATCCCACACATGACTTATAATTGGTAACTATGGTTTTTTAATTGAAAATTTGGAGGAATCATTTATACAGAGCCAAATATCAAATATATACTAACCATAAAAAACTGAAGTATATATTCACTTAGAAGGAATTAAACATGAGGCAGAGAAGATAGATTGAACTGATAAAGGATTATGATTGTACAATCAATTACTATATATGAAAATCAAACAAAGTGGTAGATTACTTGTGTCGAAAACATCATGCATCATTAAACATGTTACATTTGGTACATGACCCCTTGATTAATGATTTGATGAATTTTGTCTTAGAAGTTATTGGGGTAGGAAATACCTATATTTTGTTTTGGGTTTTAGTGTAGTCATCATCATAAACTAGAATTAAGAAAGTGCAAAAGGAAGACTGTGAGCTATATAAAAAGGTAGAATTTGTTAAAATGGGTAAGTTTCTAGAATTTAACCTTGATAAATATTGTGAATTATGATTTGATAAAAAAGTTGTGTGTGCCTTGTGATTCTCAGTTGAAGAAAGATTTGTTGTGTGAAGTTTATAGTTCTCCATTTTCAGTTGATCATGGAAGTACTAATATGTACAGAGACCTTCAGAAGTATTATTTGTGGGATGGAATAAAAATAGATATTTTTGATTTTACCATGAAATGTTTGATGTGTCAACAGGTTAAAGCAGAGTGACATTTACCGAAGGGGATGCTTCATCCTTTTCTAGTGCCAGAGTGGAAATAGGAGAATATATCCATAGACTTCATGGTGGGACTACCTAATACTTCTTGAGGTAACAATGCGATTTGGATTATTATTGATTAGATAAAAAAGTCTACACATTTCATTTATATTTGAGATACAATGACGTTGGATCATCTTTCTAGACTGTACCTCATAGAGATTGTCAGGTTACATGGAGTTCCTCTTTCCATTATATATGAATAGGATCTTAGGTACACTTATAACTTTTAGAATGGACTTTAAAAGTCATTGGGAATATAATTAAATTTTAGTAAATATTTTCATCGTTAATTAGATGGGAAGTCATAATGAACGATTTGGACCTTGGAGGATATGCTTCGAGCTTATTCAATGGACTACCAAGGAAGTTGGGATTAGCATATTTCTTTTGTTTAGTTTTCTTATAATAACAATTTTCCTTTTAGTATATAGATGGAACCTTTTGAGGTATTGTATGTGTAGTAGTGTCAGGCTTCGGTGTTTTGGGATGGAATCAGTGAAAGAAAGATGATTGGGCTAGAATTAGTAGAGGAAGTGGCTGAGAAAGTGAAGATGATCCAGCATCACATAAGGACAGGTTAGAGAAGGCATACAATTTATGTAAATAATAGAAGAAAATACTTCTCTTTCAAGGAATGAGATAATTTTTTCCTTAAAATACCTCCTTGGAAAAGTGTGATGCATTTTGGTAAAAAAAGAAAGCTAAGTCTGTGGTTCATCGGTCCTTTTGAAATATTATATAAAGCTGGGATAGTTGCATACTGGGTAGCTTTGACTCCAAGTTTTTCACTAGTACAAAATATTATTCATGTTTTGATATTGAGGAAGTATGTGCCAGATTTGACCCATGTTTTGAGCCTAGAAGCAATTTAGTTGGAAGAGAAACTTTCTTATGAAGAGAAACCAGTTCAGATTCCTAATCGAAGGGAACAAGTATTGCAAAATAAAGGAATCCACCAGGTAAAAGTTTTGTGAAGAATCCACATGGTTGAAGAAGCAACATGTGAGTCTGAAAATGATATGAGAGAAATTTACCGTCACCTGTTTAATAAGTAAATAAAATTGCGACGAAACAATTTCTAGAAGGTGGGGATAATGTAACACCCCAATTTTTTAAAAAATAAATTGAAATTCATGAAACTTTGTTTTAAGTAGATATTTATATATAGCCTTTATTCCTAATTTTTCATCTTCTATGTTTTGAATTTCAAAAAATAGTCATATATAATTGTGATCAGAAAGTTATTTAGAGTCTAATATATCCAACTTGATTTTTGATGAATAGTAACATACACTTATGAATAGTAATATGACCCTAATGAATAGTTAATTGTATTAATATTTTATTTTCTTAATGATTTAATATAATTAAATATTGGTTAATTTTTCAATGTGATATAAAATCCATTATGGAATTAAAGTTCTTAATTTTTGAATAAAGTATGATTTAATATGAAAATTAAATTAATAATATTTTGAAAATTATTTTTAAAAAATGGAGGTCATTTTATAATTCTATATATAGATAAATGGTAAGGGTGAATTTTTTGTACTTTTCTAAAATTCAAGAATTTTTTATGAATAGAAAAATACGATAAAATACGATAAATGCTAAATACTTGATTTACTGCATCATAGGTGATGCAAGGATGATGTAAGACCACTTGGTTCGAACTACAATGCCATTATTACTATTTTGGGTCACATAAATTAAGTCTATTTATAGTCTTGAGAAAAAATATAATAATAATGATTAAAATAATGAAAAAACCCCCTCTCTTTCACTATAAATACCACCCTCATTTCCCTCTTCCTCTCACACCTCTCAAGACTTGAGACTTACCTAATTTCTACCCAATACTACTCCTAAAGATATTCCCCACGTCCAAGATCTTCTGGTCTTACCAAAAGGCCAAAACCAGAAGCCTTAAAAAGGATCTCAAGGAGAAGAGATCAAGAGGCAAACATCCTCTTTTGTTTTCTTTCTTTTCTTTCATCTTATGTTATTCATTTTAATTTCATTTTTATTATTATTGGATATGTCATTACATACCCCCTTAAATCCCATATTATGTAATAATAATGATATACCACTTTTCTCTCATCAAAATATTTTATGAAATTTTAAGCGACACCGTTAGGCTACCAAATTTTCATAACGGGTTTCTCAACTTTTCTTCAATTTCAAGATTCCCTTCTTTTCTTTTTATTTACTCACCTCCCCTTATCCAATAAAAATTAATGATCCAGTATCTTACATATTTTTTATTTCATCATGTTTATGGAATACTCACCACTATATTTCTTCTCCTCTCCCAATTATTCAAGAAATTAAAACACTATCCATGATGTATCGATTTACCAACATTGTGGATGATGTGATTTCAATTTCATTTAATTGCGTCATGAAAGTTCATGAAAATAGTTTTATGGTTTAACCAGATTATAATTTATGTATTATATCTTATGTAAGGATCTGGAATCAATTTTCACATATTTTATTAATTTATAAAACAAAATGTGTTATTTACGATCAAAGAATCTCCAAAATGTCCTAAACAAATATCAATAATGTTTTAACTTATGAATCATCCTCATGTCTGAATTCAAAATAAAAAATGATATAATTTATAGTTTTTGAAATATTTAAATACCACTCCATTATAATTCTATAGTTCCACTTCCAATCAACAAGAAAATCCCTCATGAACTAATCATGAAAAACATGTAAAAAAGCACCCAAAAACAATGGAAGGAATAAAATACTAATAATTAATGGGTGAAATGAGGTTATGAAATGATAATATAAGATGTTATAAACATGAAAAAGTTTCTATAAAATACCAATAACCTTATTTTAAGCATTATATATGAGGTTTAAACAATTTCAAAGTAACACAAACCTGAGGTAATGGATTTCTTAACCCAATTTCCATTCTTTCAGTTAACATTATACTTCATTATTTATGTGGTATTAAAATTGTTTGTCTGATTAATTTTGTTTATAATATGTTTAATTATGTGTATATACAGTGTATATACATGTTCCATACACTCTTTTAAGTGTCTCTTCAATTATAAAATAATTTTAAGGGACTTTTCTTTTAAAATCCTCTTTTAAAATGGTGTTTTACAAAATCCAAAAGTAATGATTTTATGTAATTTTTCATGTTGTATGATTATGTTATGGCTATTTGTAATTTTTTATGATGAATTTTGGGACCTATATTTCCCTCTAATGAATTGGGTATATGTAAGTTGGAGGTTGACCTTATGGTTACTCCAAGTGTAATTGTGATGGTTACAAAAATTGTAAGGTAGCCATGAGGGTTATGAATTATAAGGTAGCCAAGAGGGTTACATGATTATTTAAGTAATGACCCAAGATAAATTTATAATTCTATTTATTTTATTATGTATTGTGGGTATATTTTGGAAATATAATGTTTCACAAAATAAGTATATATGGGTGAAAAGTGTGTCTTTTGAAAATGATTTCATAGGTTACAAGTATTAACAGACTAATGTTTTCTTTCCTTATTTTTATACCCCTTAATGAGATTTTGTGATCATGTAAAGTTTTTAAATGATTTTACTAGATTATAAGGATGTGCAATACAAATAAATAAGCCAATTTAAATTTTTTAAGAACTTTCAAAGAAATCTTGTTTTATTTGAAATGTTTTATATTTTGGAAGAAATGAGTAATATTTTTATAGTATCCACTCTGTATTAACGTGTAATGTCATGAATGTGTTATGTACCGTTTATCTAAAGATATAAACTTGAAAATATCCTCAATGTGAAATGAAGTTATTTATTGACTAAATTCTAGATTATGTAATGTAATAAGGTCGGGTCCTTATATCGCTAGCCCCTGGCCATTGGGAGGCAGGCTTAGGGTAGTCGTGGCACGAGCCCTGAGGGATGGTTCGTGAGAACACCATTACAAGG
Organism: Viscum album; assembly: GCA_963277665.1. Lineage (NCBI taxonomy): Eukaryota > Viridiplantae > Streptophyta > Magnoliopsida > Santalales > Viscaceae > Viscum > Viscum album. Next base: position 991,310,252 of record OY728166.1, read on the forward strand.
AAATATATATATATCAATTTTTTAAAACTATTATTAAATGTTTATATCTAAGATTTTGGTGAAACTTTTCAAAATCAAAGCCAAATCTTTTATTTAGTGGAGGTTTTAATAGAAATAAATACTAAATAATATTTAACAGTCTTTGATATGAAAACTACTACTAAGTGTTCTTAAAAAAACCTTATATTCTCCCCCTCGCCTTGACACCCCTCTACCTTGACACCCCTATCCTCAACATGCTACTGTGATTCTCCTCCATCATCATCACTACCTCAACTTCAACTCTTCTATATCCACCCTAAACTAATTGGTTATGTACCAATCATAATTCTCCACTAAGAGTCTTATTTTATGTGATTTTGTACATTTTCTATGGTTAAGTCTTTGGATTCATGTTATCGATATCTTTTGATTCAAGGTGCTCTATAATTTTATCTTCTTTAATACTTTATAGTTTCTTCATTCTTGAAGAGGTTATGTTAGTTGTTTATGTTTGGTTTTATAGGTGTTTTAAGGGATTAATGGGATAATATGTGTTATAGATTTTTGAAGGATTTAAATAGGTTTATCAATATCTTTATTTATATTTTTAATCTCTTCATTGAGTTACATTTTCCATGGTTTATTTGAGGTAGGGGATTAGAATTATCTCTAACTATTTATTGTGTTAATATTGATTAATAATTCTATATTTTTATTTGGATACATAGACAAGTATATCCTATGGAAGATTACCACTGAATAGAATTAATGGGAAGAGAATCAAACATGTTTTACTTGTTTTCCTTAGTTATTGACATGATATTGTTGGTTAATTTTGTGTTAAGCATGATTACATGATTTCATTATTTTCCTTGATATGATAAATCATGTTTAAATGGTTTAAATGATTTGAAGATGGTAACATAACAAATTAGTGGATATATAGAATAATTATTTATTATTATGATGGTCATGAATTGATAAATAAATAATGAATACTGATAAGAGGGGATTGTTTATTCCCAACTATATATGTATTTTTTTGTTATTATGTCAATGGTTAAGGTTTTTGTGTGGTTAGTTTATTTTGTGAAGTTCATATGTGTTTTTTTATAGTGAGTATGTATGAGATAATCTTATGGGTTGTTTCCAAGTTTGTTGGTGCAGTGGTGAGGCAAGGAAGGTTGAGTTTAGTATATCATTGTTTCTTGAGAATATAGAGGTTTCCAGAATAATATAAATTAGTTGAATAAACTAAAATAGTAATATGTTTCATTTAATAAAAAAGTATTATATAATTATTAATGATACATTAAAAATAATATATGATAAATTAATTGTGGTTAATTTAATAGTGCAGTTAATAAATGTTATATTGGGATTTGGTAATGAAAGATGAAAGTAGAAGTTGTGTATATATTGTTTTTATTATTTTTGTGTGTAGGTGGTGATGTGGAGTTAGGAAATGGTTCTAGAGGTGTTTTGTGAGGAATTAGGCCCTTAGGTTGTGATTTTGTGTATTTATATGTTCTCATTTTAGTTTTTTATGTCTTATGTTCCACAACTTGAGTTAGGTAACACTATCAACACCCATATTAGGGTTTGTAAGAAATTAATGTTTAGAAATTTGTTATCATATTATAATTAATAATTTTTCCAAATAATTTAATAACACAACTCTAAGGTTGATCCAATGGCACACTCATAAAACCATTATAATTTATTTTTATAATTCTTAAATTGAACTGAACCTATATGGAATATGTTATATTAAAATTTAAGCATGAGATGATTGTTTAAAAAGGAGGAATGATTAACTCTTATTTATGAACCTTTATTAATATTTAGTTGATAATTTCAATGATTTATCTTGATCATAATTAGAAAACAACCTAAAGAGGGAAAATGCGGTTAACATGTGAATTTTGAATTTAATATGTGTTTTCATTCATGGATGGATTGTTTGTAATGTGTTGAGGTGTATAGTAAGAATCTTTACACTTTGTTTGTTAATGTGATTTGTATTTTCAGAATTATTACCCTTTAATAAGTTTTTTCTATCATGGATGGATTGTTTGGGCGTTTGATTTCATAGTATTTTTATTTTAACTAAAATTTATTTTTTATTCCTATATATTTATATAAATATATTTTTATTTGAAAGTATGTGAAATCAATAATGTATGGAAAAATTTGGATTATATTACCTCATAATTCATCTCAATATGTCAAGGGTTTAGATAGGTTTTTTATATTTTCCAATTGAGATTGATTCATGGTTGGTAAAATAAAATATCCATGTCCTAAATGAAAATTAAAATGATGTTTTATGAGAGATGAAGTATTTGAGTGCGTGATATTGAAACAATTTCCTACTCAATATGTTCATAGGAATTTTCATAGAGAATGAAAAATTATAGAAAGTTTTAATAGTTGTGTCCAATATCAGAATAAATAGGTTAATTCCTCAATGATGGATAATATATTTTAGTAATTTATAAATGATGCTTTTAAAACTATATAAAAACACCATTAAGAGTTTAAAACATTAGTTAATCCACATATTGACAATGAAAAAATTAATGATGAATCTATAAATATAGGAAAAGTTGTTCAAGATGATAACATATTAATGGGTGATTTTTCAGATAATAATACTATGAAAAACATAATAGAGAAAAAAACTTCCATTTATATATTATCCAAATATGAAAACCAAGAATAATATGAAGGTCAAGAAAATTATTCAAAACTAAATTTTATGTTTAAATTTTACCACATTAAGTGCGTATGTGGAATTACAAATAAGTTAATGTCCTTGAAATTTGAATTATTTCATGATGCATTGGTGGAATATAAGATGCTTGTATCATTTTATGAGATAAAGAAGATTATTATCATTCATAGACATATTTATTTGAAGATAGATGAATTTCGTAATGATTGTATGTTATACCGAGGATACAATTCTAACAAAGAAGAGTAAAAAATATATTTTACATCTAGATGAAAGTCAATGAATAATGATGTTAGTCTAAATTAATGTGCTATAATGTAGAAATAGAAAAATAAAATGGTGGTAAAGGTTTTAGATTACTTTTCATTAAAACCATGATTGTGATGATTGTTTATGTCATCTAAAACCATTGAACATATGAAGTGGCATGAATTGGAAAATAAAAATGATGAGTTCATGCAACATCTAAGAGATTAAAAATCATGGAATATCTTTGATTAATTATATCATGATTTCTATTCCCATTATATAAATGTTTATTTTGGATTGGAATTCCATGGATCCAATCCTTTTAGAACATTAAATATTTATTATAGTATGTGGTTTATTATTTTGATCCCTAATAATTTAACTCACAAGAAATGTATGCAAAAAACATAATTCATCATATCAATGATAATTCCAAAAAAATAAAGTCCCTGAAATAAAATTTATTTCAATAATTGTTCTCTTATCCAATAATTATAGAAGTTATGGAATGATGGTGTAGAAATGTATGATGTATCTGTCATAAAATGTTTCAGAATTCATGCTTCCATGATGTGGACCAACAATGAAATTTCTGGACTATGAAAATTTTCTTATTAAAATACAAATACATGTTTGGCCTCTATATTTTATAACTTTGATTTTGAGATTCAATGACTAAATTATAGAAAAAATGGATGTTTAATTTTTTATTGTCACTTAATTGACACATCTCATCAATTTTATTTAAACAAGTCATGGTTCAATGGAAGAACAATTTTGAGGCTTCTGCCAATGTTAGTTTCTGGATTAGAGATATTGATGAAACAATCCAATGTCATTAAAAATTTTGGAAAATAATTTTAGATAAATGATGGGGGTAAAAAACATTATTCTTCATTAGATACAAGCATAACACCACAATAGAAGAAAATGAGCATATTTTTTTATCTTAAATATTGGGAATTTAATTTTTTATATCATAATGTTGATGTTATTCAAATTGGGAGAAATTTGCATGAAAATTTACTTTATACAATGTCTAATGATTAAGGGAAATATATGGATCATATAAATGCTCGTAAATACTTAGAATCAATGAATATGAAACATGATCTATAAGAAAATGAGAATTATTATTATTCTGTTTAATTTTTTTGCAATGAAAAGTTAGAAAAAATATGGTTTCCATCAGAGAATAAAAAGTGTAAAAGTTATTGATGGATATTCAAGTAGAATTTAAATATGTGTTTATTTGAGTAATTGAAAATTTCATGAATTGAAATTCTATGACACACATATCATGATGGAGTAGTTCATAGATTTGGGAATGTATAAATTTTTACTAGATAAAATAATTACTATTATAATTGACCCCTTTATATTATTTAGGCAATATTATGATAAGACCTTTAACTCAATTAATTTGGATAAACTTTAAGAAATAATTTTACAAACACTATGTTATTTAGAGATAATCTTTCGCCCATCATTTTTCATTGTAACGATTCATTTGACTATTCATTTGGTCAAAAAAGCTAAATTTAGAATAATAATACCTTATTTATGGATGTATCCTATAAAAAGGTACTTTATTATAATTTTATTTTGTTTAATGAATTAAAATTATCCAATTCAATACTTATAATGTTTACTTATTAAATATTTACACTTTTATTAGGTATATTGATCATTTAAAGTCATATATTTATAATAAATCTCAACCTGGATGTTCAATTTCTAAATGTTACCTTAATGAAGAGATATTAACCTTATGCTTTATCTATTTGGATTTAAAAGAGAAAACATTAAATAAAATATAATGTATTAATGATAATATAATCCATTCTTAAGATGAAAATAAATCATTAATATTTCAAAACTTAAGTTGATAGGTTGGAAAAGTCTCCTAATTATAATTGAAAAAGGTTTATTTATGAAAAATAAAAATTCTAATGAATAATAATATTCTTTATCCACATAATGAATAATTTATAACACAAATGAAAAACATCTTAGGAGTTAAACTCAAAATGAGACAGTGATAAGAAATGTGGTTATCAAAAAAATTATTGATTACTTTGGATGTTGTGTAAGTTCTTAATCTAATACATATTTTTAATTTTAATATATTGATAATTATATAATGTAATAACAATTTTTCATATCAAAATTTTACAGGGAATCCATTGTTGATAATCAAGTTGAATTTCTCGAAGATTTAAAGCATTTATATCTAGGTCCTGTGAAACATTATAGTTTATTTAATAATAAAAATATTAGTGGTTTTGAGTTTCATATTGTAGATCACAAGGATGTTTTAAAAAGATAAAACAATGGTATATTTATAGTTGTGCATCAATGTTATTATGGAATGTTGGTTGATATTATTTAGTAAAATTATCATGGAAAATGTTTAGTTTTTTATTAAAATGTAAGTGGGTAAATATTAATATAGGTATAAGAAAATAATCATTATAATTTACTTTTTTCAACTTATCATGGTTGATCAATACTAGTAAATGTGAATAATGTGATCCATATATTTTTATTTCCCATGAAAAAATAGTATATTATATCGATGATATACTAAATGAAGGGTCGAGTATTGTTTTACACTTGAATCCAAAAGGCATGTATGATAAGGGTGATTAAGATCAATTAATTTGTGATAGTGAACCTCCTCAATAGCATCATATTATAATGTATGTCCCTAATGATATTTAAAATCATGTTCTTGTGAGGGAGGGTGAAGAAGAATAATAAGAATAAGTAATGTTAAAATTGGATGTTGATAATAACATTAAAAACCAAGAAAAAACTGAATGTAAGATTGACTATTAGGACTTTTGTTTAATATTTAATTATATAAATATGAATTTAATAACTTTTAGTTGAATTTTAGGTTTAATTGAGTTTTTTTGTTGATATTTTTTGCAAAAATGACACACTTGAAGAGGTTTCAAGATGGTGGTTGATATATGACATAAGACAACCATTCTACTCTTGCTACCCATAGTACACTAGATGTACATAATATTCAATATATGAATTCTATATAGAAAATTACCAATGCACAACATAGAAATAGTTTTAACCAGATCTAAGATAATATTTTAATATAGTTTCTACCTTTGGAATTATCTTGTTATAAATATAAATGTGAAACACATCCAAATACTTATTAGAGATGGATTATTGGAACCATTAAATTATGAATTTATTGATAACTTAAAATCCTGTTTACATAGAAAAATGACCAGAAAACCTTTTAGTGGATAAGGTGAAGGTTCCGGTGGAATATTGAATCTCATAAATAGTGATGTATGCAAACTGATGATTATTCAAGAAATCAATGTGTTTAGGAACTTCATTACTTTTATCAATGAATTTAGTTGGTATGATTATGTGTTTATGAAAAGACATAAGTATTAAAATTCTAAAAGGTTTAAAGGGTTTCTAGAATGAATTATAGAATAAATTGGGAAAAGTATTAATATTCTTTAATTATATTAGTGTAGAGAATAATATTATAGGAATTCACTGATTATCTAAGAGGTTGTAGAATTGGTTCATAAATCACTCTTAATAGAAAACCACAATGGAATGTTGTGTTTGAGAGGATGAATCATACCATGATGGACATGGTTTGATTAATGATGAGTAAATGTGACCTTCCTAATTCATTTTGGGTCATGTATTGGAAACTGCTGCATTCCTACTTAACTACGTAACGTCTAAAGAATTCATAAAGACACACTATGAGATATGGTATGGAAAATGACCCAATTTATCTTTTATGATGATTTGGGGTTGTCAAGAATTCATAAAAAGTTTGGTTTCTAAAAAACTTGAACCTAAGACTAACAAGTTCTTATTGGTTGGTTATCCCAAGGAATATAAAAGATATTATTGAAGGACCCCGAAACACCCTTATAGGGGAGGGGTGAATCAGGTTTGTCAAATTTTACTTTAAAAGTGAAAAATAATTTACCACGTTATTAGGAACCTGTTAAACCTATATGATGGTAATGAACAAAAATTTAAACATTCACATGTAGAGAGAAAACACAACGATTTTACTTTCTTCACCACTAAGGGCCTATCCAAGGAGAATACACCAACAATGTGTTGGTCATACCAAAATCCACTAATCTTAACAAGTTTTGGAATATAGAAGTTATGAAATAGTCACTCTATTCTAGGTACAATAACTTTACAAGATTTAAGGGATAACACACTGAATTCCTCAACACACTTCTGTCGACCTACCATAGCCCACTACCTTGGTTGAAGTCTTACTCAATTTATCGACTTGAAGGTAACTTATGAATATTGGCATTAAGGTATTTTTCCATAACTAGCATGAGACACTGATTTCACCATATACCGAAGTTGATGTACTCTGAAATCTCTATTCTCTTAAACCTGATGACCAGAACTACTATTCATGGAGCTCCTTTGAAAATCTCACAACCTTCGTGAAGCAAACTTCCTTCATTGAACAAACTGCCTTCGTGAAGCTCATTGAACTATTATAGATTACACCATTATCCCAAAGAACCCATTACTTCGAAGCATTAGAATATGTAAAGACTAAACCAAAATTTTTTGGATGTTGAAGATCTCATAGAAAACTGGATTTTCAAAGTTCTACAACCTTTTTAAAATTAGTGAAATTCTGACTTTTCTCTAATTATTTTCATGTGAAATTAAGTGAAGGTATCTGCATATTTATAGATTAGGACATTCATGATGTTCCACCACATTTATCATATTTTTTTTTGGATATTTCAAAAACATCATCACCAAGATCCTCTATTCATGAAGCTCCATTTAGATTTTTCAAATTCACAGAGATCTCCGTCAACTTGTCACACATTCATGATGATCTGCTTCTCGTAGTCATGAAAAACACTGTCAACCCATCGTGAACTCATGAAACTCACCTTTGAGAAACCCAATATTCGAGAAACCAATGCCTTTACCATATTTATGAAGATTTAATTCTAGAAAACAACCTTTCATGTTGCTAGCCTCTTCCTCTGGATTTTGAGCCCAAACATTTGCAAAACACTGGTAAACGACACCTCCTTAAATACTGTAGTTATCTTGTAGTATAAGACCACTTTCCTTGAAATATTTAGGATCATCCAAGTGAGGATTGATAATAAACACAAACCATAATACATTTCCAACAAAGATAATCATTGGTTCCAACAATCTCCCCCTTTGGGTTTGTTGGAAATCTATAGATAAATTCAACAAAGCATTAGCCACCATCAAAACCTAATACACAAGAAAAAACTCATACAACACTCTAATTATATGTGAGAAAATATCAGTGTAGAAAATAATAGGGGAATTATGAATTGGGTTATCATGTTTTGGAATTATCAAAGATGTACAAGCTAAGCTCTGATCATGTCACAGAAAGCATTGCATGCCTTGAACTCTTTCCACATAACACATGATTCTCATTGTGTCAAAGATTAATTGCATGGTTTTTCAAAGACCTGGAACCACCATACTTTTATAAAATTTAATTTCTAAATTTTTCATTCTCCTAAAAACTCATAACATTGAATTTCTCCATTCTCACCCTCTGTAAATAAACCAAAAAAACCTGATTTTTTACTTGTAGATCTTAAAATCACACTCCCATTGGATCATATCTCCCCCATAAAATTGCATCACTTCCACAAATAGATAAAAATATTTTACACAACTAGAGAGAGAGAGAGAATAAATCGTAACCTCATCATGAATTGGTAGGTGGTTGAATACCAAGGTTCAACCGATGTTTCTTGAACACATGTGCTACCAATGGCTTGGTCAGAATGTTAGCCACTTGGTCATCAGTTCCAACATGATCCATTTTAATCACACCTTGATTAAATTTTTCTTTGATGAAGTGATATATTATTTCAATATATTTCATACAAGAATGCTGAATAATATTCTTTGTAAGATCAATCATTCTCTTTTTATCATAGTAAATTACCATCAGATGTTTCACCTCATCACCAATATCAGTCAGTTATTACATTATCCACAATAGTTGAGCACAATACTTTATAGAAGAGATATAATTTGGTTTATTAATACTAATAGAAGTTCTTTCCTATTTATTACTCAACCAGACCACAAATTTATTTCCAATAAATAATGATCCACCACTTGTAGACTTTCTATATACCACATATCTATCCAATCCAACATCATAAAATGTTGATAGTTCATTATCTCTTCCTACTGAAAAGTATAATCCATAATTTTGAGTACCTTGAATGTACCTCAAGATTATTTTAACTAAAACCATATGTTTTTACTTCAGATTATTTGGAAAGTATAACACGAAGAATGTTGCAAAGAAAATATATGTCTGTGTTGCAATTAAGTATAATAATTTTATGATGATTCTTCTATACATGATGGGATCCAAAGATATCCTATCCTAATGGTTTCAAAGATTTGTACAAACCACAATTGGAGTCATTTTTTTTTGGATTTTTTCATATTGAAGTTATTTAGGAGATCTCTTTCATATTTATCCTGAGAAATGAAAATTTTATCCTTATTATGAATCAACTACATCCCTAATAAGTATGTGGGTTCACCAATAATAGAAATTTAAAATTTACATTCATGTGATTGGAATTTTTTTCCAATTATTTATACCTTCTTCAACAAAAAATAATATCATCCACATACAACAGCACCGTAAATTGGTCTTCCTGTGAGTTTTTCACATAGATATTATGATTTACAACTCCTATTGTAAATTTAATCTTCTTGAAATACATATTTAGTTTAGAATACCATGCTCGCAGTGCCTACTTTAGACCATAGAGATCATTATTTAATCTACAAACATTTTATCAATCATTTCCAATAATAAATCTTACTGGTTGTTCAATGTGTACTTCATCTTCAAGGACTCTATTTAAGAATGTTGTATTTTAATCCATCTGAAAAAATTATATCCTCTTTGAATTTCCATAGAAAGGAAAATACTTATCGAATATAGTCTTTCTACTGGAGAAAATGTTTCTTCAAAATCAATGCCTTCAATCCATGCATAGCCTTTATGCACAATCCTGTGTTAACACTGATAACATTTCCATGATCATTGATTTTTTTTAAATACACTTTGTTCCGATCACATTATGATTTTTGGGTCTCTTAACCAGATCCCATGTTTGGTTCTTGTTAATCTGGTCAAGTTATCCATTCGCAGCCTTAACCCATGATTTATCCTTCACTGCTTCTTCAAATGAGGTTGGTTGTACAATTGATAGGAATACAGAATGTGCTTCACTCCTCATTCTCTTTATCTGAGAGGGAGATGTCCAATTCCTATTGATACTGGATTGATAAATTTCCTCTCTTCTATTTCTTCTTTGAGGTTCATATGATATTTGTTTATAAATGGTTTCCTCTTCTAATTCTTCTTCTGAATCATCATCATTTTGAGACCCCTGAGTGTTTTTCACACCTTCCTCTAATTTTTCATTTGAATCCATTCCATGTTTACGTATTATTCATCTTTAATCGTATTAGCATAAGATATCCTTGAGGTATTTGTGGTCTTATATTCAATGATCTTGATATCACTACTTTCCAAAATTCATCCAAAATGATTATTGAAATATTTTTAAAATTTTCTCTTCATTGAATATCCGAGGAATGTTACCTCATCTATAGTATCACCATACTTCCCTTAATTTCTTTCTTTGTTTTGGATGAAACATTTACTTATAAAAACATGAATATACTTTAGATAGGGATTCCTCTCTTGACACAACTCATATGGTTTCTTGGTATCTTTCATATAGAGTCCTGTTCAATTTTGAGAGTATATTGCTTCTTGAACAACCTCTTTCCAGTAATTATGAGAGATACAACTCTCAATTAGCATAGTTCTGGCCATATTATTTACCTATAAATTTCTATGTTCAACAACTCCATTTTTATAAAGGGTTATCACTAAATCCAATTCATGCATTATTCCATGTTTTTCTAAGTAATTTTTAAATTCAATAGATGTGTATTCCCTTATATTGTTTAATCATAGAACTTTTATTATGCAACTAGTATCATTCTCATCTATTTAGTGATAAATTTTCATGTAATCAAGAACATATCATTTCTTGTGTATAATCATCATATAGGAAATTATACTATAATAATTAGTGAAAAAAATGAAGCAGGTTTCTCTAAATGTCCCAAAAAAATTTATTAGACTAGATACATTAGTATGGAAGAAATCAAGAAGATTTGATGCTTTATTATTCTTTAAAAAATAAGAACTCTAGAAAAATATTCCTCGTATTCCAGCATTACATGTCTTTTCCCACTCATTCTTTAGATTATGGATAACCATGACTATATTTATCTTAGATATCTTTTCTATGTATTTTTTAATAACATGACCCAAAATTCGGTGCCAAATATTTCTTTCTTCTTCAACTATCAAGTAGAAAATATTCTCATTATTGTCAACCTGATATAAGCTTCCATATGTTCTGCATCCTTTCACAAGAGAATTTCCTATCTTTCCTTAAATAGTGCACCCCTTTTGATTTATTGTTACTATCAATCCATATTAACACAGTTGACTCACACTTAGGATATTGTGATGCAAGCCATCCACATAAATAACTTCATATTTCCTTAGCTCGTCATTCACCAGTACTGTACTTATACTTCCTTTGATCTTCAAAGCACCATAATTACTGAACCTTATTATTATTTCAACCATTTTATTAATTTTATTAAATAAGTTTTCTTTTCAATTCATATAGGATGACCCCCCACTATCAAGAATTCAGGTGCTATTATTCTTTATGGCTTTGTGAGTGATTTTGGCAAGGTTGGATTTCTCAATTTTATTCTTTTCCTTTAATTAAATATTTGATTAAGTGAAGGAAAATGATGACCTTTAACACATCTTATCCATGTTAATTATTTCATCTTACTCCTATTGTTCTTCTAGAGGAGAAAAACTATTTTCAAGATCAATTCTATCTGGTTTTCGAGTATTGACTTTTCTCTGAGTTCTGGAGGTGACATTGCTACCTTTATTTAGCCTTTATTTAAATATATTTATTTCCATATTTAGAGTAGTGAAAACAATATCCATAAAAAACATTTATTCTATAGGATTAAGGATATTATTTAATTATACTTTATTGACTTTATAGATCTTTCCCATTCAAATAACTCCTTTCAACTTCATATTATGACATGGTATGATCCAGATATCCACAAAATTGACATTCCATAAGAGACAATGTCTTCTCACTTTTATTCCTCCTCATGTCCCTTTCGTTAGGAAAATAATTTGATTGGTGACCATTTTTGGATACTTTTATATAATTTTCAGTTCTATTTTTCGTTTTATTTGAGGCTTTATTTGTTTGGACTTCAGGCGACTTTGTGATATTTCCAACTTTCTACTTCCCATTATTAAGGGGCATCTTGTTTCCATCCTTTGATGTTTCTCCATCACAACCAATTACACTTTTCCCATGCATGTGGATATTTTATCATTGAAATCCTTCGGTACTCCTACAAAACCACAATTTGATCTCTCTAACAATTCAACTTCATAGAATCATCCAAATTGAATTTTTTTTCTTTTTTTCCTTTAAATCTGATTCACTTTCTAGTTTACTTCTTATAGTAACAACTTATTTTTCAATACCCTCAACTATCTTGGACTTCTCTTCCAGTTTGGATGTATGGCCATTGAGGACGTTTTTTGTTAGAGTTGGTTCCCTAGAACCAACTTATTTATACTTTATGATAAAATTTTATTCATGTATTTCAATATTAATAAACTACTTATCACATCATGATTTTTATTTTTCATAACATTGTATGTGATAATGTCAAAAGAGTGTCTATCACACTAAAAAGTCATAGAAGTTATTTTCTATGATGAGAACTCAGAAGTGCTATCACACTATTCTTGAATAAATGTTATAAATCTAAATGATATCATTTAAGAGACACAAATGATATATTATATCAAGGGTGGAGACTCATAGTAATTTGAGGCACGTTCTCATGGAGTATACCCTTGGTAATATCCGTTAGGATTTTATGATAACAAGACTCACCAATAGGAAATCCACATTTCTATGTTTCATTGGATGTTCCTATCTGTGAACATGTGTATTTTTCCTTATACTTTAAGATTATTATTAATGAGTATTATAAGTTGCACACTTAGATGTATTGACAAAAACCATAATGGCAGATGTTTGCAGTTTGGTAGGATATGTTGGTTTCATCACAAGTAATATTTCATTAATGAATAATGTGAGAAAGGATTTATCCATTCTATTATTTAACAAAAGTTAATATCTTAGTCCCTTTGATGAAAATGTTATAGACTCAATAAATCCATGGCCATGGTGATGAATATTCAAGTTCTATTTTCAGAAAGTTAAAGAAAGAGATATCGAGCATATTGGTCGATGAAACTAGCATGCAACCTTATCAGTTAGAGATATTGTGATAAAGGGATTATATTATATGGTAAGAATTCATATGAGGAGACATGTTGTTGTGGCATTAACTTATTTATCTATGGGTGCCTTGAAATTTTGCTAGATTCTAACCTTGTACTTTAGAATTCTTTGCTTAATGCCACTGAGAAAGAGGTCTAGAGGGTTACACACTAAGTGTATCCAGAATCTCAGTTAAATAATATGTTATTGTTTATTGTTTAATATGTTGAATAATTATTATTCCCGCATGTGGTTTAATAATTATTCATTTATTCTTGGTCACATATAAATATTTATTTGATGTTTAGTAAATATAATATTTATTTATTTGTTAATGAATAATACAGTGATATTTATTTAATAAATAAATAAACATTATTCAAGGCCTGATAAATATTTTAGAGGAATGGTGGATTGAGTTTAATGGTATGGTGAGAAATGATAATATTGAATATTATTTAAATAAATTATATTTAATTATAATTTTCAAGTTCAGTGCATGTTGATAAATAATTATATTAATATTATTATTTGACATGGGATTTTTCTAGGGTTAAATAAATAATAAGGGAACTTATGCAATTATTTTATTTTAAACCTAGAAATATAAATACCTAATTATGTCATTTTTCAAATAATACTATTAGGTTGGGCACAATAATCTTGGATAATTTTATCAAGTCTTAAGAGATTCCTTCTCTATGAACTCTCCCAATAACGATGAGTAATCCTACTCCATAAGATCAAGGAGAATTCTTTGGAATTGATTCTTAAGGCGATCAAGGCGGAAAACACAAGCATAAGGACCTTCCATTCTAGAACCCGGATACTCCTTCGATGACGTCTATAGATTCTTGGAATAAGTATGGATCACCGCTAGAGGAAATCTATGCCTAATTTATACAATGAAATGAAGGTGTACCGCAGATCTATTGTCGGACTCATAAATGAAGAAATAATTGCTTAGAGATAATTATTTATATAATTAAATTAATTATAAAAAAAATGTGTTGATGTCCTATCTCTCGGTTATGGTGTAATTATTCTTTTTTTATTTTGTTGACTCAATTCCATGGATCATAATGTTCATCTTTATATAGATCTTAGATTGATCATTGATTATGGAAAAAATAAAAGTTGGGCACCACCCATCAAATGCTTCCGATACACCCGAAACCTATAAGTGGTATCTGAGAGGGCACATAAATGTTTATAATTATTTTAAAAAATTGTTGGTGATTTACGCATTTTTAATTTAGTTTTTTAATTCAATTTTAATCTTTCTTCTTTATATGAATTAGGATATATGTTTCTTTCTCCATCCTTTCTTGCAGATCTAATGGAAATGATTAATTTTATGATTAAAATAAAATCAAAAAAATAATCTAGAGGTGTCAAGGATTCTGGTCAAAAAACACTAGACTACACGCCATGTAATTGGAATTACACAATGTGCAGTCATGTTCAATACATCAAGATTGATTTATAAATCAATTTGTGATCAAGTGTTAATTACTGCATTAATTACACAATTAATGCACTCTACGTGTTAACTGGAATTAAATGGAGAATGGTCAGATGGACTACATGCCGTGTAGACCATATACATGGAATGTAGACCATTAGGGTCAGGAATAACTGATTATACCATACACAGCCTACTCGACTGGTGACCACGTAACACAAAGTCAACATGGCATGTGGCCCATTGGACACACCGTGTACTCCAAAATTTCCAAGGTACGCTTCACACGCCGAGTCCCTAGGCATGTAATTTGGATAGATATTGAGAGAAGAACACACCATGTAGATTATAACAACATGATCTGTAATTTTACCAATTACGCAGATTTAAAATTTATTTATTATACAATATAAATCTTGAGGCATGTACTTGAATGTGGTTGTAAATATGGGACATTCCGTGTGATAGGTTTTAATATATTTATATATATATAAATGTTTAATTAATATCTTCATAATGTTCATATTTTTATATCATGTATGTGTCATTTTACAAGTTGTTACTCTATGTGAATTGAAGCACAACACGTGACTGAACAATCATGTAATTTGTGTAATCATCAGTGAAGTACACGTAGTGAATATACATGATAAGTCACGTATTCCACATGCCACAAGAGTAAAATAGTATACAAGAATAATACATATTTGTTAGATTTAGAAAGCTATTCACCATTTTTCCTCCAAGGTACATTTATGCACAATGCTAATTTTAATTGAATTTATTTAATTTGTTTAAAATTATATTAGATGAGAATCTCAAGGAAATTCAGATAAGGATCAAGATAAAAGTATTGATTAATTAAAGATAATATTTAATAGATTTGTGTGTGATTTATCTTAAATAATAATGATTAATAATTAAATATTAGTTTTATTAAATTCATAATTCATTTCATGAATGTTGATGATAATGAGTTAGACCAAACCTTTTTTATGTGATTGGTTTCATTTAATTTATTATTAAATTAAATTATTTTCCTATGTACCTTCACTCCTTATTATTATGTTGATATTGCACGCCCATGGTTTCTTTTATGTAAACCCATTTTCCCATCATATGCTCGTGATTAAAAGGAATATGTAATGGATGGAGCTCCCAAGTTAGTGGAGGAAGTTCAAGTTTGGAGCTGAGGTGAAAGATGTAAACACAAACCTCAATTGGTTCAAGGTGTTTCTCCCTAGGTCAGTGGTTAGTTTATCAACCATTAGATAAACTAACCATTAGTTTGAGATCATGATCATACCCTTTATTTTATTTCCATCATTTTCATGATTATTTTATTATGGATGTTTTTGTTGTGATCACATAATTAGTGAATTAACAAGAATGCAAGATGGAACTAAAATAAACTAGCTTTTGCCTAAATATTATCTAAGACATGGTTAATCACTTAAGTACTCCCACTTAATATTAACAAGAATATGGTAAAGATAATAATTTAACATTTAAAAATAAAATGATAAAATCCATCAATAAAATATTAGGTCAGTATAACCTTCCATTACTTCGGTTAGAATCAGACCATAGTTTAAAGTTCTTGGCTAGCTAAAGTTGGGGTGTTTTCAATTATCGTGGAATTCTAAGATGAGGTTTTGGGTTGAATTAACTTGTTTCACATCAAGGGTTGAATTATAAATATGGAATTGCTATAACAGGTAGAAAAAGGTTAAGGAAATATAAAATTAAGGATTTCAAGATTGGGGAGTCCACTCAATGGATCAAGGAATTGTGAGCTAATACATATAGAATGTGCGTTTTCATGTAGAATGTCTACCTAAAACCATTCAAGTTGCTTGACCAAACAAATTTTGGTATTGATAAAGGGAATATGGATCCTTGAAACTATGATGTCTAAGAAACATGATATTCTAAAGATAATGGTGATGACTATTGGATTTTTATAAAATAGTGGGATAATAATAAATATAATATTTATTTATTTGTCTAATTTTTTTGAGATAAATTACTAAAATTATGCTTATCTTATATTGTAGAAACATCAATAAAATAACATCATACATAACATTAGGATCCATACTTGATAAAAAACCCTCTCACTGACACTAATTTTGAGGAGTTGAAAAGGCGCATACGGTTCATCCTTCACCATGAAAAAAAGTTTTATGTGCTTAAAAAACCCTTACCATCTGTGCCTAGAAATGAGGATAGTGATGAAGAGCTATCTATCTATGAGAAACATATAAATGATGCTATATATGTTCAATTATTTATTCTATCATTCATGTCTAATGAAATTTTAAAGCAACATGAGGATATGGATTCTCATAGCATGATGTCTCACCTTTGGGATCTCTATCAAGAGAATGAGAGACAAGAGAGGTTTGAGATATAATTATTTGTTCACAACTATGCTTTGGACGTCTGCACCACATGGAACTCATGTAGTCATTCTTACTGGCTACATTGAATTCATGAACATCTTTAGGATTAAATTTCCAAATGAGTTGTGTAAAGATCTCATAATTTCATCAGTACCCAATAAATTCTCCAAATTTATTGTTAATTACAATATAAGTAATAGTGAGAAGAGTCTTTCAGAAATTTTGACCTTGATTTGTCAAGTGGATAAGAAAATAGGGTGTGATAAACCCACAATCCATATGGTGAATAATAAGAGGAAGGATAAGGAAAAGGGGCCCAAGACTTATAAGAATCTAAAGCTCCCAAGCACCGTCCTACCAAAAGGAAGAAAATCTAGAGTCATGGTAAGGAAAAGGAGGTGGTATGTTTTCCTGTGGAAAATCAGGCCACTAGAAGAGGAATTAGACCTATAGGAGAGGGGAAGCTAAATTTGCATTCGTTGTCAAGTTCAATCATTCCATTTATACACATTGGGTATTAGATACAACTTGTGGTGCTTACATCTGTATCCAAATATAGGAATCCAGTAGATTTCAAAAGATTTATAGAGGAGGGGTTGATATAATAGCTCCCAATAGAGAGTTATTGTATACCATAGCCATTAGAGACTACCACCTTTAATTTCCAACATGAAATATTTTGGTTTTAAGATATTTTTATTATCTACCGATAGTTACCAAGAAAATAATTACCATGTCATGTTTTGATACAGATGGGATTTAATTTAAAATTTTATTATAAAATTGGTTTCTTTTATAAGGAAAATAGATGTTATGGTATGGAAAATTTAAATAACAGTCTTTATGTATTAAATTAAAAAAAACCAAGTGTTGGAAATTTATAACAAATCTTGTTCACAAGACTCATATAACACCATGATGTGGCATCACCATCTTGGTCATGTAAATGAGAAGCATTTGACAAATCTATGTCAAGATGGTTTTTTGGAATCTTCTAAGATATATCCAATTGATAGATTTAATGATTATTTAAAAGGAAAATTAACCAAACCACCATTCGGTGGACAGGTGAAAGGGCCACCGAACTTCTAGTATTGGTGTACACTGATGTGTGTGGACCATTTAAAGTAGAAGCTAGAGGTGTATATTCATACTTAATTATTTTTATGGATGGCTTGATTAGAAATGGATATATCTACTTGATGTTCTATAAGTCCGAGTCCTTTGAGAAGTTCATGGAATTCAATAATGAAGAATAGAATTATCTTGGAAAGAAGATAAAAAATCTTTGATCAGATCGAGGTGGTGAATATATTAACTAAGAGTTCATTGGATTTCTACAGGAGTTTGGGATTATATCTCAACTCACTCTACCTCAAACACTACAGTGGAATTGTGTTTGTGAAAGGAGGAACCATACCTTGTTAGACATGGTAAGGTCCATGATGATTCTTATAGATCTTCTATTATCCCTTCAAGGATATGCATTACAAACTGCGGCATAAACATTAAACGAAGTACCAATTAAAGTGGAAAATGGAATTCCCTTCGAGCTATGGAGTGGAAAGAAACCCATTTTATCGCATACATGTGTATGGGGTTGCGAGAAATTATTTAAGGCCTTATCAGGAAACAAAATAGCACCCCATGGCATGAAGTGTATCTTCATAGGTCATCCTAAGGAAAAAAATAGATACTACATATACAACACCTTAGATAAGAATGTGACTGTCACTAGACAATCCATCTTTCTTGAGAGGGTTCACTTCTAAAAAAGGATAGTGGGAGCAAGA
Organism: Viscum album; assembly: GCA_963277665.1. Taxonomy (NCBI): domain Eukaryota; kingdom Viridiplantae; phylum Streptophyta; class Magnoliopsida; order Santalales; family Viscaceae; genus Viscum; species Viscum album. Next base: position 991,329,400 of record OY728166.1, read on the forward strand.
TTGAATTTGATGAAGTTGATGCTCAAGATACACAAGAGTTGGTACAAGAAAAGATTCTATAAGTCCCCATTGGAGAAGTAGTTCCTAAAACAAAAGTACTATGTAGGAGTGTAAGAGAGGTAAGAGAACTAGAGATATATGTTTTTCTAGACACCGAGGATGGAGAATCATTGTTGGTTGACAATGATGAACTTTTCTCATACAAGGAGGAAGTAGATATCCCAGAAGCAACCAGATGGATAGAAGCTAAAAATATTGAAATAGATTCCATGTATCAGAATCATGTTTGGGTTCTGGTTGATGTGCCAATTTATGTAAGGCCTATTGGATGCAAAAATTAATTCAAGAGGAAAATGGATATGAAAGGTAAATTAAGTACCTATAAAGCAAGCCTAGTGGTTAAAGGGTTCACACAATGTCAAGGAATTGACTATAATGAAACCATTTTTCTATTTACCATGTTTAAATCCATCAGAATCATACTTTCTATAGAATCTTACCATGACTATGTGATTTGATAGACGAATGTCAAAACTACATTCCTTAACAGGAACCTTCAAGAAGATGTATATATGACACAACCAGAAGGGTTTGTGACTCCAGGTGATACCAAAATGATTTGAAAGTTGTATATATCCATTTATGGATTCAAGAAATCATCCAGATAATTGAAAATTAGTTTTTATAAATCCATAAAAGAATTTGTCTTCATTAAGAGTGAATGTGAGCCATGTTTTTACAAGAGGTTTAATGGGAATGCAGTCTTTATCCTAGTAGTATATTTTGATGACACGTTACTTATCATAAATGTCAAACCGGTCTCAAAATTTGTTAAGGAATGGTTAAACAAGTGTTTTTATAGGAAGGACTTAGGTGAAGTAGCCAATATTATAGGGATCATGATCATTAGTGATAGGTTTAACAGGATGTTTGGATTAAGTCAAAGTACATTTGCTGACTAGATAAAATAGATATTTAGTATTGAACATTCCAAGAGGGGATTGGTTCTAGTGTCACATGGTTTACATTTTTCTAAGAAAATGTGTCCTCAGACACAACATGATAAAGATAGAATGTGTATGATACCATATGATTCAGTAATAGGATCAATCATGTATGTCATGTTATGTACTAGAATTGTTTTTTCATATACACTGATCATGGTAGGAATATATCAAGAAGATTCAGTAGATCATCATTGGACTGATATTAAGGATATCCTTAAGTATCTAAAAAGAACTTAGGACATGTTCCTCATATATGGAGGAAACGAGGATATATTCGTCAAAGGTTATACTAATTTTATTTTTCAGAAAGATTATAAGGATATGAGGTTGTAATCAAGATATGTTTTTTATCTCATCGGAGGAGTTGCGAGCATGAAGTGTTCAAAGCAGCTAGTTGTCGCCCAATATATAGTGGATTCCGAGTATATATCCACTTATGATGTGGCCAAGGAAGCCATTTTGATTCAGAACTTTATCTAAGATGTTTATCTGGTGCCTAGTAGTAAAGACCCTATCAAATTTTATTGTGATAGTACTACAACAGTGGCTCTTTCAAAAGATCCAAGGTCACACCAACATACAAACAATATATTTAAGAAGTATCACCTCTTGAGGTATTCATATAATAGGGGTTAATTTTTTATAATAAGAGTAACCAAAAAAGTTAACATGTTAGAAAACTTTAAAAAGGACTATCTCAGTAGAAGAATGTGTATCATGTGAGATCTAGCGGACTAAAGGTTGTTAGATATTGGATTTAGTGCTAGTGGGATTCTGTTTGAGTTGGTTTCCTAGAACCAAATTATTTTTTAGTTTATGATAAACTTGTATTAATGGTTTTGAATATTAATAAATTACTTTTTACATCATGAATATTATTATTCCTAAAATTGTACGTGACAATTTCCTAAGAGTGGTTGTCGCACTAAAAGTTCATAGTAGTTCCCCACTATGATGAGAAACCAGAGGTGCTATGACACTATCATTGAATATATGTTATATATAAGGATGATGTCATTTTAGGGAAAAAAATTGATACAAACTATCACGAGTGGACACTCATAGGACATTGAGTCACCTTCTCATGGTGTACAACCTTGGTAATATTTAGTAGGATATTATGGGACCAGTAGGAAATACACATTTTTATGTGTCATTGGATGTTCATATCTTCAGAAGTGTGTATTGATCCTTAGAATTTAAGATTATTATTAATGAGTATAATGATTTTCCCACTTATAGGTATTGATGAAAACTGTGATGATAGATATTTGTGGTAAAGAAGGATATGTTTGGTGCGTCACGAGTAATATTGCATTAATTTATAATGTGAGAAAGGATTTATCACTTTATTTCTTTAATGGATGTTAATATCTAATGACCTTTGATAGAAATGATATATCCTAAAAAAATCCATGTACATGGTGATAATTAAGAAAGTCTTATTTTTGGAATGTCAAAGAAAGAGATATCAAGCATATAGGTTGATGACACTAGCATACAACTTGATTGATTAGAGACATTATGGTAAAGGGATTATATTACATGAAAAGTGTTCATATGATGTGACATGTCATTAAGGAATTAAGTTCTTTCTCTATGGGTGTCTTGTCATGTTTTTATATGCTAACCTTTGACATTAGGCTGCTTTTCCTAATTCCATTGGGAAAAAGGCCCAGAGGGTCACACACTAAGTGTATCCAGAATTTTAGATCAATAATATATTATTATTTATTAATTAACAGGTTGAATAAATATTATTCCCATATGTGGTTTAATAATTATTATTTTATTCTTGATCGTTTATAAATATTTATTTTTGATTTATTAAATATAATATCAATTTATTTATTAGAGAATAATGGAGTGGTATTTATTTAATAAATATATAAACATTATTCAAGGCCCGATAAATATTTTGGAGGAATAGTGGACTGAGTTTCATGGTCCAGTAAGAAATGATAATATTGAATATTATTTAAATAAATAATATTTAATTATAATTCACAAGTCCATCAAATGTCAATAAATAATAATATTACTATTTTTATTTGACATGGGGTTTTTTAGGATTAAATAAATAATAGTGGCACTTATGTAATTATTTTATTTTAACCATAGTAATATAAATACCCAATTATGTCATTTTTTTCTCAAGATCCTATTCAGTTGTACACAAAAATCTTATAGAATTATCTCAGGCCTAGAGATCTCGGTTCTTCAGAAATTCTCCCAAGAATGACAAGTAATCCTCCTCCATCAAATTTAGGAGAACACATTGGAAGTAATTATCTATGTTATCGAAGTTAATGATGTAAGTGCAAGGATCTTCCATGCTAGCACCTAGAGACTCCTTCAGAGATGTCTGGGGATTCCTGGAACACATATAGATCACCAGTAGAGGAAATCTACACTTGGTTTATAAAACACAATGATGGTGCACTGTAGATCTATTGCATGACTCATCAATGAAAAAATAATTCCTTAGAGGTATTTCTTTATCTAATTAAATTAATTATAAACAATATGTGTTTATCTAATCTCTTTCGGTTCCAGTTAAATTATTATTTGTTTATTTCTTTGACTCAATTCCATGGATCACGGTGTTCATCATCATATAGATCTTGGATTTATAATTGATTATGGAAAAGATCAGAATTGGTCACCACCCATCGCATGCTTCTGTTGCTCCCAGAACCTACACATTTCCTGTTCTTCAATCAGAAGATTCCATTGTACTACACTTTTTGAGCTTTAAAAAGTTGTTGAATGTTCTTTTACTAGTTTTAATAGTTGATCAATTTCAGATTCAAGCTGATTAATGTATTTTGATGAGTCTTCCAGATCTTCTCTCCACTTTTGGTTTTGATTTCCTTGATTTTCATGCTTACCAAGAGAATCCTCAAGTTACAACATGAGATCAGTGTCAGAATTCAACTAATTATCTCTAGCTTTATATTTTTATGGTTCTAAATTTTAAATGGTCTCCATTATGGATGCTTTGTTTCCAGATATAAAATCTAGTTATTAATCCTCAAAAAATTAATTATCACAATCTTCTTCTTTATAGACAAAACTATTTCTCTATAATTTTATTCCAGATTTGAAGTCCCCCTTTTGGAAAAAACTTTTTTGAGGATTATTCATGTTTCCAAATTAAATTTATTCATCATCAAACTTCCTTGAGAACTAAGAAGAAATGTGACCAACTCTACCACAATGAAACCAGGCAAGAGGTAGATTTCCTTAAAATTTACCTTTCACTCTCTTTAATTTCTTGTTAAATAGATAAATAGGTTTGTCTTATTCATTATCTTCATCAATAATATCTTCAGAAACCTAATGTTATTCCATGGACTTGAATTCTATTTCCTTGCTGACTTGAGTTATCGTATATTCTTTTTTGAATCTCATTTCATAAGCCACTAGACTGCTCACAAGATCATCTAGATAAAGTTTAGACAGATCCCTTTCCTCAAGGGTTGATACTTTTGGATTGTATAGAGGTGTAAGCCTTCTAAAAATTTTCATCACAATGTCAATGTATATGATTTATTCACCAAGTACTAATATTTATACAACAACATCAGTAATTCGATTAAAAAAGTATCTACATTTTTATCAGAATACATTTTCAGACCATCTACCCTATTGTGAAAAACATAGAGTTTTGACTCTTTTACTTTGTTTTAAACTTCATATATGTTTTATAGTTTTTCCCACATTGAATCAGATGAAGTGAAACTCATCACTATCTGATATATTTGATCAGATAAAGTTTCAGTAAGGGAATTATATGATTTGACATCTACATCAATCATTTTCCTGTCTGTTTTAGCCGTAGATAGTCTTGTTGCATCAGTGACCTGTATTCCTTGTGTGATAAAAAATATAAATTCCATTCCAAGAGATCTTAGATGATATATCATTATTTTATTCAAATTTATAAGTTTCTTCCATCAAAGAGAGGGAATCCCCTGACATTTACTAAATTCTCTATGGAAATAAGAGAGGACATATTTTACTCCAACAACCTCCCTCTGATACCACTTGAAGGACCTTAGAACACCCTAAGAGCGGAAGGGTGAATCTGGGCATCAAATGTTTCTTTTCAAGTGATATATATTTTTTACCATGTTGTTAGGAGCCTATTAAACCTATATAATCGTACAATTCAGTAATTTAAACATTCACATGCAGAGATAAAACACATAAATTTTACTAGGTTCACCACTAAGGGATAATCCAAGGAGCATACGATGAAATTGTTTTGGTCATATCAAAATCCCATAATATTAAATTGGTATGTAATATAGAAGTTCTGGAATAATAATTCTATTCCAAGACACATCCTATATAATATTTTGTTATATCAAACTACATCCCTCGAAACACTTCTGTAGACCAACCTATCTTAATGTATTGGGTGAAGTCTTACTCATTTTGTTGACATGAAGGTTTCTTCAATAGATTGAAATTATAGTTTTTCCCTAAATATCATGATAATTTTCTTTCATTGTAGATCTGAGTTGATGCACTTGGAAATTACTGTTCACTTAAACCTGATGATCAGAAATGCTCTTCATAGATATCCTTTGCGAAGCTCAAAACTTTCACAAAGAAAACTGACTTTGTGGAAAAAATATCTTCATGAATATCAATGAGCCATCATGGAATACCCCATAATCACAAACCACCCATTACTTAGAAGTATTTAAATCAATCAATACTATACTAGTCTTTTCACGATGCCTGAGATCACATAGAAAACCCGATTCACAATTATCCCCAGCCTTTAAGAAATCAGAAAAATTATGACTTTTATCTAATTATTTTCTAGGTAAATAGAGTGGGGGTAGACTCATATTCATAGGATCAGGCATTCATGATGCTCTACCACCCTTATCATATGTTTTGGATCTTTAAAAAACAATTCACCAAGATCCACCATTCACGAAGGTCTAGTGAGATTTTTCAATGTTTCATAGATCACCATAAACTCATCATGCATTTGAAATTCCCTACTATCCATAGTCACAAAGAACACGATCAACCCATCACAAGCTCATGAAACTAACCTTTGTGAAACCTAGTCATTGAAAAACCCATGAATTTAACATATTTATGAAGATTTGATTCAAGAAAATGAACTTTAACGATGCTATCATCTTCCTCTGGATTTTAAGCCATTTTTTTGAAAATACAGGGAAATGACACCACCTTCAATATTGTAGTCATATTTTACTGTAAGATCACTTTCCTTGGAAAATTCTTGATCATCCAAGTGAGGATTAAGAAAAAGCACAAACTAAACTCCATTTACATCAAAGAACATCCTTGGTTCTAACATCACGTTTCCATACTTTTATTCAATGGTATATATTTGATCATTTCTGATTGTATATATTTTAATCATGATTTATAGACTATTCTTATTGTTCTATATTCCTTTTAATTTTAATTTTCTACCATTTAGATGTTATATCATAATTACGATCATACCCATGATGATATGTTGATATGTTTTTCCCTTACCGATCATTTTATCTCACTCCTTTCTTTTTTCCATTACTCAGGTTGTGGAGATAAGTATAAACTAGGAGATTTCTAGAAATGGATATAGTATGGTTGGATTATGGATAAACATTTGCAATTATGTGAAATGATCTATTTATGTAGTTAATATCAAAAGACACTAAACCATTGTGTTTTAGGATTATGTGATCATTTTGGAGATATAATGTTCACATTATATAAATTTATGTAAATTTAGATTAAGTCATCTCACTTGGTATCAAATCAAGAAATTAAATTATTTATTTAAGGACTAGATCTAAGAGTGTGGTGTTGTGGAACCTCTAATGGTATTTGAGTAGGGTGTAGTTATTTTTGTAAATTATGACTAGATAACATTATTGAGAACCCTAAGGTAACTCTAAATATATGAAAAAGCCTATTTATTTGAATTATAAATTATCTGCTTCCCTAGAATTGAAAACCCTATTTGGATAAAAAAAAAGTGGATGAAAGATCTAGAACAAATGAAACTAGGGGTAATAACCCTGAAAAAGGTCTGTTGGGAATTAACTTGACCTTAACTTGGTGCACAAAATTGGAACCAAACTACACACCTAGTTTGACACTATTGGGAGATATGGTTTTGAGATTCAAATTATCTTTATGAGCTATTACAAAGAATTTAAATAGAATTAAATTATGTTATATAAAACTAATTAGGTTAGACAACATAATAAGAAAATGACCATGGAAAACCTAGGTTAAACCAAAGTAGTTATAGGTTGATCCAATTATATCATAATTTAACTGAATGTATCATAGGTTGAAATGGAGGTTTCAATATGAAAGACATATTAGGATTATGTTTTGTTGTCCATATGATAATTTAATATAATTTTAAAAGATATTACCATATCTATTTTGGTTTTAGTATTTTTTTTGGGAATAGGATCATGAAAATGATGTTGTGAAAGGTATGTATCTAGAAACTCCCAAGACCTACAAATATCTAATGAGGTATATTTAGAGAAAATGATTGATAATATAAATATATGAATAATATTAAATGATATATGAGTTTTCTAGTCATACATAAGATAGTACGGTTAATTTCTCCTCATATATTATATCTTGATTCATACTCTAATATATTTCTCATTAGTGGTAATAATTAAAATTTTGAGGACGTAATTTATTTTTGGGTGGGGGTGAATGTAACACCAATATATTTTAGAATATAATTTCATTTATTTAATTACTATATTTAATATCTTTATATAAATAAAACAATGAACTAAAAAGAGTCATGAAATCCATCGCTTCTTTCTTACCATTATATCTTATGTAGATGTCTTGAAGGAATTTTTAAGTTGAAGTTAGGATGATATAATCTTATAATTATTAATAATTTTTTATTATATTTTTTTTACATTTTTTATTTACATAAAATTTAATTTTATGTAAATAATTTTTTTATTTAAAATAAATTTATTGATAAAATTTAATTAAACATGTAACCAATCTTAAATAATCAAGGATAAAACTATTTTTTGATGAAAATATTTTTTCTCAAAGAATTATACTTTTTTATATACTGTGTAATTTTAAAAACATTTATCACAATTTACTAATGTGAAATACAGTAATAATATATCAAAAAAATAAATTAATTTCTATCAAAATATTCTCACCTGGCATGAAATATGAATAAATTATCTTTATGCTTAAAAAAAGATTTTTCTAAAAAATGTTTTAATACATTATGAGTGCTTATCATAAGCTTATTTTTTTTATCAAATCTATATATTGAGTTCAATAAAATGGTTTAAATATTTTTAATCATAATATAATTTTTTTTAATGTGTTCATTTTCTTTTCTAATATAAAAATAAGTTACCAAATTAAATGTTAGTTTCCATGGTAAAACATTATTTTTTATAGAATTATTTTTATAAGAATTGTGTAATTTTCATATAAATAAAATAAATTAATATATTATAAATTAAGAATATTATATGATGTTTTAATATAAAAAAAAATATTAACACTCATTTAATTATTAATTGGTAGGAAATAAGAATAAAAATACTTAATGTACATAAAGACATTTTTCTACAAAAAACCATTTTCCCTACATCTTAGGTTCTAATTTAATTTTTTTGATAATTATTAATTAAATAATATTAAAAGGATTATAAATTTGTATTTATCATGTTAAAATTAACTAGGTATGGTAATCATATATTTTCAGTAAAAAAATAATTACCATGGTAAATTTTTAATCAAGGTTAATAAGGGTAAAACTGGGTAACTTAAAGTGGCTTGATTTTTGTTAAGTTTACATGGAAAAAAACCTTATATAAGAATTTTTTATGTTATAAATTTATAAACACATTTCTCAAAAAATATTTCTCACCTAACCCCCACGTAATTCAATCTTTAACCCTCGCCTACAATTCAATTATAAGGAAAAGTCCCTTTTCACCTAAAAAGAAACTCACTTCCACCCTCTTAAAGATACACTTAGCCTTCAAATTACTCTTGAATAAATAACAATTTTACATATCTTAAAATCCTAATAAATTTTTTTTAGTGATTTTATTCAATAAATTTCCCCAATTCCACAATTTTCAAGAGGTATTTTAAGAGAAGACTCAAACTCGCAACGTGAGTATTGTCCGCTCCTTAATTTTCACTTATATATTTTTCTCATACACCCTCATATAAAAATTTTATAACCATATTAATATAATTAAATAATTATTTTTATTATATTTAAATTTTATTATATTCATGGTACAACCATTATCTATTCCCCTATCATCCATTTGAAAAATGAAAACAACGCTCATGTTACGTGCATACTACCTTCTCCATGAACAACATACTTTATTTTTCATCACCAACTTATATAGAGAGTACTATTAATGTATTGAATGAATAAATATTATATATATGACACAATTATTAATTTTTAATGTTGAATCATTATCTACCTTTCTTCGTTTTCTTTCATTGAAAAATGTAAACGGTGCTCGTGCGTACGTGCGGATTACCGCCTCCAAGGATAACATGTTTTTTTTCATCACCAACTTTCATGGGTGGTTCTAAAAATTTATATTTTGGATAAATATGATATTTATGAAAATTTTAAGATTACTTATAGATAAATTAGTCATTATATTTACAATATTAACAATAAATTATCATTGTAAATTTAACCACATAAAATGATCATACCAAGAGGAAACCGAATTCTCTTTTGCACGTAATGGATCATTATCTTGTATTCTTCAAAAAATATTATAAATTATGATTTATATATTTAATAAAATATAAATAAAATTATTTTCTTCTATAATTATTATATTATAATCACTTCATAGTGATACTAATCCATTAGTTATAACACGTTCATGTTTAGATCAATTTTACTGCCTACATGAATGATGCTATAAATTTTTATCATGGATGGTTATAAAAAATTAATTAATATCATAATATAATTTTAATATTTATATAGTTTTTTTGAATATTTAATTTTCATATTAATATTTGACTCATTATTAAGATACCACTAATAGTTCATAAAAATTACCAAAACAATCTCATCACTAATTTCATATCTTTAAATCGTAACTAAGACTCTAATAGAATAAAATTAAAACGTTATAATTCATATGTTAATATAATTATAGTTCCTTAATTAATTTATTGATGATAAAATTAGTATCAAATTATCGAGATAGATTTCAACATTACAAAGTGGGTGTGAAACAATAACAATCACTAACATTTGATGATGCAAATAAACAATAATTAACTAATAAATGTATAGAGAATGATCAAAAATAATGTGTAGAAATGATAATATATATGAATAATGTTGTCAAATAATTTATTAATATTATTATGTTTATTATAAAAGTTGTTAAATCACTTTCATTGATGTTGATGGTAAATGTAAGGGTTTTCCCATCTCAATTTCCTTTATTTGAGACATATGCAATTGTCACCACATGATTTATTTTGTGTGGTGTATATAATATCATACTGATTAATTTTATAATAAATTTTATAAAATAAAATTTATTTATCAATCCATTAAAAATTATCAATTTTAATATCTTTTGATTCAAGTATTTTTAAAACTTTAAGGGTTTTGTTAACTCAATTTTAATTCTTTGTGTTTTGATCATTCTTGTTTAAATTTATTCTCATAAGTTATGTAAAACCTACCATATAATTGAATTATATTTTTATTAATTTAATGTTTTTGGTAAATTACATTTTTTAATCATGAAATCCTTTTTAAGGGTTATTACCTAAATTATTCTTTATTGAAGAACTTCTTTCATTATAAAAACTCTAATGTTGTTTAGAATAATCCTCATATGCTTTTATGGATGGTAATATTCCATGTTTATATTTTTTATATACCCAAATTATTTCATTTCTTAATTTTAAACCAAAATAAATATGTGTTATTATTTTTTATCATTACCAATTTTAATAAGAAATATCTATTATTATTTTTATGATGTGAGTTTTAGATAAAGGTGTTTTCAAAATATTAAAAAACATTTCACTTTAAAGTTTGTATTTTTATCTTCAACTTTTCATTTCCTCAAGGAAAATTTTATATATTTTTCAAGGATACATTATTTGGATTTACTTTAATATGTAATTTTAAAAATGTTTCACATTACATTTGAGATTTTTTTAAAGCAATTCATAATTTTATCTCTTTATAAAAATGTTAAGAAATATTTTCTAAAAGATATTTTTCATTTTTTGAATTAATTTTTCAATTGATCTACAAGATATATATTTTTTAGAGTTATTTTTCATTAATTACCCACTAAATTCTATTATATTATTTTTCTTTTTGTGTGTGGGTGGGGGGGGGGTGCTAAACTCATGGTATCAAATGATCCAATTCTAGAATTATTTTTATATAATACTCTATGAAGTGTTCTTAAAAAGGTATTTTTAATCTATGTTAGCATCCTTAATTGTTCTTATATTAAATTGGGGATATGTTCTTTCACCACTATCCACATAATTTATCTCTATGTCTTCTAAAATGTTTTATGCATGTTTTCCTAAAACCCATCTCTTTTCCATAGGTTAATTAAGTAATTTTTAAAATAAAATTTTTTCTTGCTCTCTTAGAACACATGTATATAGAATTAATTATGTAATGGGTGGGAATATAATTATATATACCTCCTATGAATTAGGTAAAGATTTATGTTTCTTGAGAGTATATAAATATAGTAATTGGGATTGAACCCAATACCCCATAGGACACTATCCTATGTTTCTGGGAATAATAATTGAACCCAATACCATATGGGACTATTTCCACTATGTTTATATGAATTAAGGTTAAACAAAACCCACCATGGGATTCTATACACTATATTTTTAGTAATTTGGAGTGAAATCAATACTCTATGGGACTTTATACACTATGTTTCTATGAATTGGGAGTGAACCCAATCCCTTATGATACTCTATTCACTATTTTTCTAGGAATAGGGAGTGAGCCCAATATCATATGGGACTCTCTCCACTATGTTTTTGTGAATAAAAGTAAACTCAACACCTTATGGGACTCTATTCACAATTAAATGAATGTATTGGCAGTGAGAACCAACATAAGAAATGTTTTTTTATATTATTATTTATATGCCTCATTTTATTACATTTTATAATTTTATAGATCATGACTATCAACTCAAGTTTCTACACTCATATTACTCATGTATTATCTTATAACACATGGAACATGATTATTAGTTCATATTTACACACTCTTATTCCATGGTATATGTATGATAATTTTATATTATATATATATTTATCATGATTCACATATTAATATTATTGGTTCATGTTATTTTAATTATAATGTTTCTCATGTTATCTCATACTTGTGATCTAACTCTTAATGACATGTTGATAAGTTTTTCCCTTGATGGGTATTTAAGATCATCCCTTTATTATGTTTTCCATTCCCTAGGTTATGAATATTAGTATGACATAAAATATTTATAGAAGGATATATAGTGAGGTATGACTATGGAAAAAAATAAAAAATTATGAAAAATAAGGTCTTTATATAGCTAATGTTCCAAGACACTAAACCTTTGGGTACTGGGATTGTGTGATCATTTGTGAGATGTAATGTATATATTCTGGAAATATATGTAAGTTTTTATTATGTTGTATCACTTTATATAAAATCAGGAGATTAAATTATTTTTTAGCATTATATTTAGGATTACAAGTTTTGAGAACCACATTTATAGACTTTATTCATTAAATTAAGAGAGTCAAAGCACTAGTTTCAATAACAAGGAATCCTATATATGTTACGATTTGTTGAATATTTTCATATCCATTTGAACACTTCAAATGATTAATATATGAATATTCATCCATTCATAAATAAACTCATTATTTAATACCTATATCAAAACTGATAGGAAAACATGACAGTGAGCATGTACTAACATCCATATAATAATATTTACTATACACTAAGATAAAGGATAATAGTGGCATTCATATGCCTCTTTTGATATGATTATATTTTAACATGTGATATCCCTAAGATTTAAATCATAGCTTACCACTTCAAGGGATATCATACAATAAAATATACCTTATTTTAGTGCATTCCAAAAATCTCTCACTTGTACTAAAATATCATAACATCTTTTTGTAAATATTCGAAACTCTACATAAAACCATATAAATTTTTTGGATATGGTTTATCAAACTCTCTTTAAATTTGGAATAAATAATTTTTCCAAAATTTAATCCTTATCCTAAGGCCTGACTTTGTGACCCCATGGGCCTTTGCAACATTGAAGAAAAATATGAAATCCTGATTTCATACATGTAAGAAAATAGTTGCCTTAAGAAAAGCGTCAGTGAAACTTAAGATATAAAGGGGTCTGGTGTGATATTAATAAAACATGTTCATATATCTATATGGACATGTCCAAAACAATATGTATCATATACATCATATTTGTAACTATATAATCCATTTCCCATGATACCAAGTGATTACTTGGCAAGAAACATGCCAATATAGTATAGTTCATTGCATACATTCATGATTCTCTAAAAAAGACTAACCAAATCGATGAATACATCACATTTCATTCATCTCGTAAATGATCGCATCACATGCACCTCATCCAAGAATCTAAGAAAATCACATGAAACTCAAAATAGGCATGGTCATGCATTTCCTCAGTTTAATTCAATCAAGGCCCATATATCATTTCTCATCACACAAGTGAAAAAATTCCATCTTAGTTAAGATCCAAACAATGAAATCATTAGTGACATACCAAACCACCCCATGATTAGTTAATACTAAATGAATATTTATGAAAGGTATCAAATTATGAATTTCCTCATGATATATATCTCTATAACCTCAGGTAAAAAGGATTTATATTCAGCATATGCCCCTAAGTATATCTATGACTACCTGAAATTCTATAAGATATACTTTGGTGGGTCATTCTAAATAATAAGTTTCCAATAATTATATCATGAGTATACTACTAATGATAATCTTAATCATATCATCATTACCCATATTAATATATGATTATCATCAATTAGAGAAAACTCAAAGTCATACTTTGAGGTGATATTATCATTCCACTATGCATGTAATATAAATCATAACACACATAAATGAATGATAAATAGAGACTAACTTTATTATAAAATCATGATACATGTTATTACTATTACATAAAATCTATCATGTATTTTAAACTAATAGATTCAACAAGACCCTCATGGTTTTGATGTAGTAATGGTTTTGTAAATGGATCTATAATATTCTCCTCTGTAACCACCCAATAGATCTTTACATCACCCTTATCAATGATCTATCAGGTGAGATAGTATTTTAAAAGGATGAATTTGTTATTTGGTGAGATTGAAAATATTTATCCTAATAAATGGGTCCATTATTTTCATAGTAAATATTGATTTGTCCCTCAATGATAGGAACCACCTCAAATTCCAAAATGAACTTCTTGATCCAAAAATATTCCTTCACAGCATCTGATGTAGGGGTGAACTCTACCTCTATTGTTGAGAGTTATATATTGGGTTATTTGGACCTCTTCCAATTGATAGATTCATCATTTAGGAAAAAAACCAAATTAAGATATCATGTAATATTTATCCGATTAGAAACTAGCATTAGTGTATCCCTTTACATAAATCTCATCCTCTCATACAAGGATAAAGAACACATCCTTAGTTATTCTTAAGTACTTAAGTGTGTTATTAATAGTAGTACAATGAATCTCACCAAGATTGTATTGATATCTACATGTAAAGATCGAATTATAAGAAACAACAGGTTGAGTACACAACATGACATGCATGATAGATCTTGTAAATGACACAAAAGGAATTATATATATGCCTTTTAACTATTTAAAAGGATATTGATTATTCCTAACATCAATTCCATGTAACACATATAAAGACCCCTATTTTTAGTTCTCCTTGCTAAGATGATTTTACACATTACCAATATAGGTATTCTATTTCAATCCATGAAACCTCATAAATCTATATCTACAGATCTTCATTATCATGTCCCGGACTAACAAACTCTATAAACATTAATTATGATGGTTGGAGATAAGGACTCAAGCAAGCCTCCCCATATGTCATAGGTTACTGACTAGAAGCAAGGGACTAGAGTATGTCTGTGGCAAGACTATGCCCTCATATCAGAGTAAGTAAACCATAGAAATAACCAAAATATCATCTATAGATTATATAGTCAAAGTGTGGAATAAATAAATATAAAAAATTCTATAATAATAAAATTAAAGATAGTAAAGGCCCGAACAATCATGACATAAATACAATAATCAATCACTCAATGGGCCGATCAAATATATAGAATACAATAAATAAAAAATTACATGGATATACTTCTAACTACAATATGTACAACATACCAAGATCCATATACAAATTTAATCCATCTTTCAAGATCATTCCTAGGATATATCTAAACCTATGCCTGCAACCAAGTGAATGTATACTTAGTTACCTCAATGAAATGGTAAGCCAAGCAGGGTGTGATTACAAAAATCAGTAGGCAATCACCAATGAATCCCCATATTTAGCCAATAAATTCTTTATATATATATATGTGTGTTATATACTAATTGGTATAACAATAATATTAATAGTATCTACTGATAATGAAATAAAAAAACAAAAGTATTATCAAATACTACTACCATAAGTGCATACAATTATAATATGCACAACCTAGTCTAGACACAATTGGAATTAAGTGGATACATTTTAACAATAGTCGATCCTTGGGTCCATGATCCTAATCAAGAATACCTTCATCGACCAATAGTATAATATCTCAAAGAATTTTACTTTATATAAATAAAACCAAGACTAGAGGTATGTAACCAAGGTGTCCATGGATAATGATAATCAATCATGATATAATTCTATTTGGCCAATGATATTGTTTAATTCATTCTATATAGGAATCCAAGTATCAACCATGGTAAGATATAATTCCATTTGACCAATTATCCTATATAAGAAATTTCATATAGGAATCCAAGTCTCATCGATGTCATGATATAGTTACATTTAACTAATGACTCCATAAAAATCATTCCATATAGGAATCCAAGCATCACCCACGACATAATATAATTCCATTTGATCAATGATCTCATTCAAATCATTCCATATAGGAATCCAAGCATTTCCCATGGAATAATATAATTTAATTTTACCAATGAGCCCATCCAAGGCATTCCACATAGGAATCCAAGTATCAACCATGTCATAGTATAATTCTATTTGACCAAATATCCCATCCAAGGCATTCTATATAGGTGTTCAAGTATCAACATTGGTATAATATAATCAATGTAGTAATGGTTCCTCCACCCCTACATTGATGAGTATCTCAATAATCACTTAGGGATACTATAATAAATCCTTGAGAATATCTCAAATCTTGTGTTTGGAGGAAATGTACCCACCTGGAAACATCATCTGGGGAAAACTCAGGGGAAGTGTGCCCAACCAAAAATATCATATATGGAATCTAAGTATGGAAGGATCCTAGTAACACTAGGTGTCATGATAATGTAATATTTAATCAGTAAGGGTCATAATAAAAATCTCAATAAGTTCCTTTGGGAATCCTTATCATATATTTTAGCACATCATGCTCATAGGCCAAGTACCAAGAAGCATGTTTAGTAATCATAGTTTCATCAAGAGTAACCATGTGATAGAATAACAAGTGAGTGATATTGTATGAACACCTAAACCCATAACTATTTACACCGCCCCATGGGCATACATGTTCAATGTGCATTTTGGGTTCTACCCACTAAAATCTCTATTCAAAACCCAAAACACACTTGCTCAATGTTGGTATTTCACTAAAGAAACCAATGAGATCCCCTAAGCCAAAAAACTAGAGAGGAATCCTTAGTGGGATCCTC
Organism: Viscum album; assembly: GCA_963277665.1. NCBI lineage: Eukaryota > Viridiplantae > Streptophyta > Magnoliopsida > Santalales > Viscaceae > Viscum > Viscum album. The sequence continues at coordinate 991,346,483 of OY728166.1, forward strand.
AAGGTACACACATATGTATATGATTCCCTACTGGGATCCTGTAAGTCAAGTCATAGTCTTGGGTGAACACCCAATGCCCTAAGACATCATTCCACCTAGAATCATAAAAAGCGGAAGTGTGGCCTTAATAGATACATAGGGTATTTCTATAATAGAAATCATCAGGAGATGGGTCATGACCCAATCTCAGTGACAAGGCCTCTCTTTGGGCCAATCTATACAACCAACGCCATCTTGGCCTACCTATGGGGTTTCCACCTAGTTATGTACAAAAAATGACATGTCTTACTATGCACAGTCTCACCTCCTAATTGGTTGAAGGCTACTTGATAACTCAAGGGACTAAGTCTCAGCCAATATAAACCAAGGAATTAGACTAACACCCATGGGTTTTTTGTGACCTCTAGTATCCATCCATTACAATTATCCATTTTACTAAATTAAATATACATTAGACTAAATTAAATAGAAGGAATCACTCTTAGGGGTGATCTAAACCATTCACACACTACCATAAAAATGAATAGATTATATAGGGAGGGCATGATAGACAACTTACCTTTAAAATGATTTCCACTTATTTTGCTAAGGTATGGAAGTAGCATCCAAAGCCCATAAAAGCTCCTCAGGATGTGTGGGGCCCTACATCACAACAAAACCATAAAAATTAATTAATTATAACAAAATTATAAATAATTAATAAAACCCAAAAAGATATAAATAAAGAAAAACATTTTATTTTGAAAATACATAATGAACAAAACCTTAACAACCAATCCCATTTCATCTGATGGTGACCAAACATCACCAACAACCCACAACACATCCTCAAACTCAAACCAATCCTAATAAATAAACAAAAATATCTAAAAAATCATCCAAACACTTTAATTTGGGATTTAAATATTTATAAATTTATTATGGTGGCATACCTCAATGAAATGGTATGTGACCATGAACAGAAAAACTCCAAGGTTATTCTCTTCCTAGGAAGAGAAAAATCCCCATCACTAGTAGCTAATTCGACCATATACTGGTGGAATTTAGAATTAAAAAACTAACCAAAGAATCAAAAATTAATAAAATTGAAATTAAAAGAATCAATGAGCATACTGGATTAGAAATCATACTTCAAATATCCATGTAAGGACACTAAGAACACCCCAATTGATGGGGTTTGATGAAGGGAAGGAGAAGAGATGATAGATGGATCATGTGAGGTAGGAAAAGTGAAGAAAAGAGGGGGATTACCTCTTAAGGATTTAAAGGAAAAAGGGAAATTTAACCATATTTAATTTTATGCACAACTTTCCAACCTATGCACCAACCATGGACCTCTACTACCCAAGGCACCCCTACATTTCATAGTTAGGGCACACAGTTTAACATACCATGCGCCAACTATACAATTGGCAGTACCTCTAACCCATAAAACACACACAATTATAGTGTGTGGTTTAATAGACCATGTGACATGTTTTAATTAAATATAAAAAACTATATGATTTCCATTGTCCCATTTCATGACTTCCCTACCAATGTGCCTATAAAAACCAGGTCATATGGTTATGCCACATGGTTAAAACTAACTATGAACCAACCATTTTCCCTAGGATACACTCTTCAAAAACTCTGATTCCATGATCCAAACACCCATAACACTTCTAAAACCTTCAAACCACTTTTCAATACTCAAAAATCTTCTATAATCATTTTCTAGATTCATTATAACTCTCATAATTCTATTTTAAATCCCCAATAAAGATTCGAACCGTCAAACAATTGAAAATTCAAATTATTTAAAAAAATTACAACTCTAAATACAAGGGAACATACAACTTCTAGACCATAATACTAATCATCCCCAAGAATCCTTGGTGTTCATATAATGGAACAACCTAACCATCAATGTTCATGAATTCCCACTCAAATAGACACCTTTCATTCTGAATGCCCAATAATCCTCCAAGAAGCACTTTTAAACATACAATGCTTAACCCAACATAATCCAAAACAAATCTTGTAAGAAACATTGAAACATTAATATGGAACTTACTTGATCCCATCGAATCGAGAAAAGATCATTTTTTGGTTCTTTTATCAACCAGACTATGGAACTCCCCAACATAGGTTCTAGCTTCCAACGACCAAGTCCAAACCATTGTGCTTTTACCATCAGAATTTCCTATAGAAGAATATACTTAGAACATGAATGATACTCCCAACATGATTCTCAACTCACTACACCCGATAACACACACAAGGAAACTACCTCAGGTCTTATATTTAACTCAATAGTTGAATTCCAATCGACCCTCTTTATCCTAGTCCCACCATCTTTTCAATGAAAATCCTTGGTTGAACCTTAAAATCCACTTGTGTCACCCCAAAATTATTCCTGATGCAGTTACTCACAAACTACGTACATATAATCAATATAACTCAAGTCGAATTATCTCTAACCGACTATTATTGAAAATTATCAAATTTTGTAGCTGATGCATCACCAAAACCCAATTCTAACACCTTTATCTTAAGGCACATAAAGACTATTAAGCGAAAACACAGTGAATACCATAAATAACTTATGGTGATGTTTCTTGGTTGAATCATCCATTGTACAATGAAATAAAATAATATAAAATGCCCATCTAATGACCAATCATTTCCTTGCACTACCCTTCCCACATGAGGGTTACATACCAGTGATCAACATCCCACTCCCCAGCTTTGGATAATCCTTTTTAACAAACCAAATGTCCGAGTTCACGATAACTTCATCCCATGTACCATCTATTTTTAGATATAATGAAAATAATTTATACGAACCCTCTCATTATTGAGTACTAATACAAACATTACCCACAACCTATTCTTGAACCATGGAAATGAAATCCATGGCGTTAGTTGATTTTCAACTTATAACGGGGGTCACCACCCTCAAAAAGCTAATGGTATACTAACCATAGTATGTTTACCTTATACTATTACTTGAGTTCAACTCCCAAGGGGTCCCTCTATAAAACAATAAAAAAATATTTAGATACCTTAGCTTATAGACGACACTCTCTCTGTGTACTTGAGATGGTGTTAAGATATTAGACATAATCATCTATAAACTTGGAGTACAATAATATTCCATTGATATGTGCGTATCACTCTCCCTAATCCATGATATTATTAAATGAGTTTATACTTTTCCCTTACCAACCCCTAATACCATGTCCCTCGATACCATATATTAAGGTCGAACCACGGTTCAATCACCTAATGAAACCTGATCTATTACCAATGGCCCCTCTAACATTGAGATACATTTCTCATTTTTTCATAAATCTTGGGAAACAAGGCCTACATTATTTAAATAAAACTATTAGTTCATGGATCACACATGAATGATCACCAATTATCAATTTAAATGGTATAATGAGCAATCAGTACATACCATTCCTATCTCTCCCAACATAGTAGGTGTACAATATTGTACCTCCTGGTTACCACACAAATCAAACTCACATGAGTCAAACATTACTAAGGCCAAACTAATCATTCTAAATGATACATTATTCTCAACACACCATGAGATCCCTTGTACCTCTTTTTCAAAATAAAGAACTCAACTTGTACAATGATTTATTCCACGATTTCCCATCTCATGATGTCATTTCTTGAAATTAAAAAGTCAACTACACAACCACTAGTTAACAAGGATATGCACCCAAACTGTACTTCCCATTAAATATAGTATCAATACCCATGAAACCTGGGTGCTTCCTCATAAACCAAATCCATCACCATGCCTAGATCACATAACCTGGGCACCTTTTGTGCATCTGTCTTAGTAAGAGTGCACATCCAAGCTCACTACCTATACAAGCATATGTAAACATGGGAAAAAACCTTTTTAAAGTCTCCTTAGATCAAACCAAATGTCTACCTATAAGAATATGATTCAAAACTAAGGGCCTCTAGGTATCCCACCAAACCATACCAATCAAGTCTCAAAACAAGCCCATTGGTTCCACTCAGGTAACCAAAAAAATTAAATATCTCACCAAGGTCACATCTCATGAGGTGTCACCCACGCTTTTGTATCATATATTAAATGAAATTTAACACACCTATAAACTCTATCTAAAAGAGTTGACAACAAAGGTAGGTAAAGATATCATTGATCCATAAGGGTCAAAAGCAGTCAATATGGGTTCAATAATACAGGTTCTCAATTCCATGTTATATAGAAAACACCCTTTAAGTTGTAATTGGAAACCAATTTAAAATAACCCCATTATAATGACTAACTTAAGGGGGAATATAGTCTTTTATATATTTAAAGCATCACCTACCTAGCATCATCTTTACAGGATCTGATCCTCTTTACGCATCCTCATAGGGGAGTGATCCCTATAAGATCAAAATATCACGTAAAAGGATAATAATTGACCCTCAACGAGAATCCATATATAGTAATACCACTTGAGGTTCTAATTCAATTGAATAAATTAGGTTCTTATTGGTAGTGCATCAATACAATCCCACTAGAGAACAAAAAAAACTGGTTAAGTAAAATACCATATCAAGCTATATAGGAAATCTTTATGTAGGTAGTTAAAAATATTTAATTAACCACATCTGAAAAGGATACACCCCAAAGGGTCTATTGGGAAGGAATTACATATAAATGTTGACCCATGAGGTTTATAAGTATACATACAACATCATCTCACTGATTTGTGTTGTACAACCCTTAAATGGTTTAGATAAGTATAATTTCATTCCAATATATGTGGTAAAACCCCACATAGTTTGTTACTAGAAATTTAAATAACCAAACCTATGTAACAACACCCCATGAGGGGTCCAACAATTAGAAACCACATTTCTTATAAATAATTCACCTCCATGCCTAAGGAATGAGTCACCATACTCATCATCAAATGTCTCACCATTGATCCATATAACCTTCCATTAAAAGTAACTATATATATAAAAGTTAGTATAATAGATTAGAATTCCACCAATAACCTATATTAGAAAAAAAAAATTAGGATGTTTTTGACACTTTAAATAGTTGACCTCAATAATCAATAGTTAAATCACACAGTAGTAGACCTATAATATGTGGACCATATGTCCCAAATATGATGCATAAGACACCTCTTTATTTTGTGGTCCAAGAGTTAAAATTAGTCACTGGCCTCTCGATAATGGGCTGAGAGCCAAAAACCCATACTAAATCATAAAATCCACATCACATGTGCATCGTTCAAAGAGAAAATCATACTCATTGGTAGCATCAAAAACTATAAAAATCAATACCATATCTCAGGAAACTTGGACTTCTCACCAGAACAAGTGTGATCAATGCACCAATTTGATATCCATCATAGGATTCAATACATTACTAATATTCTTTTCTACCATATCAAAAATAATAATACAACATGAATGGAACTGCTTTGATACCACTTTGTCACATCTTGAATGAGATCACTATATAAACAATAACTATACTGGTTAGCGATAAGACCTTAAGCGCACATCCCCATATTCCATATGATTTTTTCTAGTAGTGAGGGACTAGGGTGTGTCTATGGGGAGACTATACCCTCATATAAGAGTAAGTAAATGAAACAAATAACCAAACATCATCCATATTAGTAAATAATCAGAGTGTATAAGCAATAAATATAAAAAACTTCTAAATATAAAATAAAATGAATTAAAGGCTGAAATAGCCATGATATACATACAACAACCAATCACCCACTGGTATGATCATAGATACAAGATAAATAAATACAAAATTATAATACTCTACTAATAAATCTGGGAAAAACCACATACAATGATCAATGTACACATCCAATCCATCCTTCTAGCTCTGTATTTGACCTCAACCCAACCAATTCCCACAACCAAGTGAACATCTACTTGGGTACCCCAGTGAAATGGAAGCCCGAGAAGGGTGTAAGTACAAAAATCAGTACAGAACCACCAATGTGGTCCCATGCATAGCCAAAACATGTAGTGTATGTATATGTGAACTACACATTAGAATACCAATAATAATAAATAACTACTAAAAATTAAATAAAACAAAAAAATTCATTTTAAAGACTACTTTTATAAGTGCATGTTAATGAAATATAATCATATTAATTGAGACAGAACTGAAATAAAGTAGAATAATTAAACCCAAAGTTGATCATTGGGTCTACAATCCAAATCGATAATACCTACTTTAGTCAATGTTGAAATTTCACTGATAATTTTACTTTCTATAAATAAAATTGTGATAAAAGGCATGTAACTAAGGATTCCATGAATAATGATAATAATTAATGATATAATTTTATTTGACCAATGATCCCATCCAAGGAATTATAAATAGGAATTCAATTATCACTCTTGGAATGATATAATTCCATTTGAATAATGAGCCTATCCAAGGAATTCCATATAGAAATATAAGTATCACCAATGGGATAATATAATTCAATTTGACCAATGAGATCATATAAGGCATTCCATATAGGAATCCAAGTATCACCCATGGCATAATATAATTCCATTTGACTAATGATCTCATCCAACACATTTCATATAAGAATCCAAGTATTGAACATGACATAATATATTTCCCTTTGACCAATAATCCCATCCAATCCATTCAATATAGGAATCTATGTATCACTTATGGAATAATATAATTCCATTTGACCAATAAACCAATCCAAATAATTTTATATAAGAATAAAAGTATCACCCATTGCATAATTTAATCAAGGAAGTAACACTGTGTCCACCCCAACCATGAAGAGTTTATCATGAATTTCTCAAGTAGATAGTCATCAATCCCCAGGAATATCTCAAATACAATTTTTGGGGGAAATGTTCCCTCCTGACAATATAATCTGAGGAAAACTTGAGGGAAGTGAACCCACATAGAAATATCATTTATGTATCCTTTATAGGGAAGGACCCTTGTGACATAAGGTATCATAATAAAGTAATGCTCAATAAATAAGGCTCATAAGCTATATAACTAGAAGTACCTCTGGTCATCCCTGTCATATATTAAATTGCATTAGGCTTATAGGATAAGTACTGGGAATCACGTCTTGAAATCATAGCTGCATCACGAGTAACCAATTGAAATCACAAATAAATAGTGATGTTAGAAGAACACCTAAATCAATCCCTATATCCAAAAACCCTTGGGTTTACATGTTTTGTATAGGTACTAGGTTCAATATACTAAAATCTCTATCCAAACATATAGAGTACTTGCTTAGGGTTAGTATTCCAATGGGGCACCCACTGTGGTCCCCTAGGTCAATATAGTAGAGAGGAATCTCTGGTGGGATCCTTGAGTTCCACACATAAGTAAAGGAATCCCTCTTGGGATCCTGTAATTCAAGTCATGGTCTCTTTTCAACACATTATGCACCATGACATCATATCCCCTATCATTGTAAAGAGGGGTTGTGTGACCTTGTTGGCAACATGGGGTCTTAACACAATTGAAACTATCATGAGATGGGCCATGACCCAATCTTAGTTTCAAGGTCTCTATCTAGATCGGTCTATACACCCAACCCCATCTTGGTATGCCTATGGTTTATCCACCTAGGCCTGAAAAAAAATCGACATGTCTTACCAAGAACAATCTCACCTACTAAGAGGTCTGGAGGCTTCTTGTTGTCTCAACGAAAAATGTTTCAAAAAATATGAGCCAAGTCATTAGAAAATCACTAAGAGGTTGTTAGTGACCCCTAGAATTCATCCATTACACTTATATATTTTATTAAATAAAACAACCATTAGTGTAAATTAAACTGGAGGAAGGACCCTTAGGATATATCCCAACAATACACATACTACCATAAATGTTCATGGATAACATATGGATAGTATGAAAACCGACCTACCTCTAGGAAGATTTCCATTTATTTTTCCAAGGGCTGGAAACTGCTGAAAAATCCCATCCAATATCATCAAGATACACAAGGTCCTATATTACAATGAAACCATTAGAATTAATTAATTATAATATTATTATAATTAATTAATAACACCCAATATTATATAAATGAATAAAACCCATTTTATTTTAAATATGAATAACTTCCAAAACCTTACTAGCGGAACCCATTACAGTGTAATGAAGTCCAAACACTGAACAAAAACATGTGGAGTATCCTCAATATAATGTATTTCTTAATCCCTAAACAATGAAATCAAAACAATTACCCAAAATATTTAATGTTAGATTTGAATATTTATAAATTCACTACAACATCATACCTCAGTGAAACAACATGCATCCAAGTGTAGATGACCACCTGCGTTATCCTCTTCATAGGTAGTAAAAATTCCTCATCACAGATATCTGATTCCATTATGATCTAGTGGAATTGGTAATTAAAACCATAAACAAATAAATAAAATCAATAATGAAGAAATTAAATCTATCATGGAGATTATTAGAGGATAAATATTACCCCAAATATCTATGGAAAGAAACTGAGAACACCCCCTTGATAGGGTTTAAAGAAGGAAAGGATATGAGAGGAGATCCAACTCATTCAATGGATAAAAATAGAAGAAAAATGGGGCTACCCACTTAAAGATCATGGGGGAATAGTTTAATTTTATATTTTTAATGGGATGCATGGTTTGGCCGCATGGTTTTCTAAAATGTGTTCCTATACTATATAAGACACTCCCAATTTTCATGGTTAGGGAAAACTATTTAATAAACCATGCACTAATAGTGTGGTTGGCACTACCTCCAACCCATCCACCATGCATGGTTATAGTGCATGGTTTAACCGATCATGTTCCAACCATGTGACATGTCTACAACTAAAAATAGACACACAATACTAGAAAGGGTATATTTCCCCACACATCTATCCCCACATATTAGAAAAACCCTGGGGATATCTCTTTTTTACTATCTATTTCCACAGTTTTAATAAAACTGTGGAAAACCAATACCCAATTTCCCCTATACCATCGAGCTCCTCCTCCCTCTTCTATTGTGCTCCTATACTCTTCCATTGAGATCCTCCTTACCCTCGCTTCCATATACCTCTTCCATCACACTCATCATCCCTGACTCCCAGCCCTCTCCTCCCCTCCCCAACCACTGCCTCACTTCCATCCGACCTCCACCCCTTGGCCCTCTCCTCCCCTCGCAGACCTTCGCCTCTCAGCCATCCGACCACCACGTCCCACCCATCGCCTCCCCTCCCCAGCCTCCACCTTTTCTCTCGACCTCCCTCCCGGACTTCACCTCAGCCTCATCATTCCACCCTTTACCTTTCTGCCCCTAACTCCAGTGACGTCCCCCCTATCGTCTCCCTCTCCTCCCGACCTTGGCCTCCGCCTCAACATCCTCCTACTTTGGCAACGTCCCGTCCTGGCCTCCGCCTCACTGCCCCCAACTCTAGCATCTAGTTATGATATTTCTTATCTTTGTTTTTCATTCTATTATATATAAATTCAGTTGAGGCTTTAATAAACTGAAAATAGAGAAAAAACCCGAAAGTACTAAACTATTGTTTGGAATATTGTTACCATTTTCATCATCATGTTCCCTAGAGTAAATCTAAATATATTTTTTCTTTCAGTTTATTTTTTCTATGAGTTATAATTGTGAGATCTATCATTGAAACCTATTATTGTTTTCTTTTGTAAACATTAAATTTCTAATTTTCATGATTACTAAGATTCAGATTATGAATCATACACATTTGATCATTGAGATTGACTAGAATATGAGATTATGGGTATGTTTCTTTCAAACAATATAGTTTAATGAATATTAGTCTACTTGGAATTGTTATCAATAAGTGATATTGGATATGCAATCAATACTTTAGGAACATATTGTCAATTTATAGTTCAAATAAGTTCCTAGTTTGGAAATTTATTGTGATAATTGAATTATTTGAAGGACTATTAGTGTTCAGAACATATTTATATATTAAATTTATCTTAGATATCCAGAAAACAATTTGGAATAAATGTGTTTCATTTCCCTGATTAGAATTTTTGATTATATAATAACCCATGGAATTATATCCTATGTGGAAAAAAATGATGGAATTATAAGGATAAAATAATGAAAATGAACAATTTGGTTCCTTGGACCCATGAAAATATAGTCAATACATTACTTATAAATAGGTTGAGGTTTTACTATGGGGATAATGATTCATTCATTTAAGATTAGTTTCTTCTCCTATTTTTTGAAACTCAAACATACACGAGCATTCTATGACCAAATTACATGGCTTCCAAAAAATAAATTCTTTAAAGGGAAAACATTTTCATGAGTGTAGTTTAGAAAATAAATTTACTTGAAAAAAGTTATGTGAAGGATAAATATAGCATTATCTCTTAATAAAACTCATAGGCGAGCCCTTCCATTATTCCTAATCCATTCTTCTAGTCTAAACTCAAGGAACCATCCTTGACATTTAGAAGAATGGTAGTATTATAATCCATATGTAAAGATGGAGGTTTTCCAACCAAATAGATCTAGTCTAATCTAGTTAACTCATTATTTAAAATTATGAGGAAGATGTGAGGGTTCTTATTAATGCTCGTGCATTATATAAATAGTGCTAGTGGTTTTTAGTTTGATATATTTTATATAATCTTTGCAATTCTGGTCACTAATTGTGCATTTGAAGTTTTTTTGTAGGAAAAATTACCTAAGAAATCACTTGGAACTATGATAAAAAGTAAACCATCAAGTCTTCTTGAAATAAAATAGGAGTCCAGTGATGAAGTAGATACAAATATCTTTTATGATGATGCTTATATGCCAGTGAGTACTGATGATTTTATCTTTATCTCTACTAATATTTCATTTAAATAAATTATTCTAATAATTATTATGATTATATGACATGGATATTTAAGGTGTTTTTTACAAGATAATAAACATTAGGTAGTTATTAACCCTATATTATTTAATATTTTAATTTCTATAACATAAAACATATAATAATTTTCCCAATCCTATTATGAAGGTTCTGTTATTTTTAGTAGGAGCATTAAATGCTTGGAAATTGATGATCAATCCCCATATTCCAATATTTGACACCATCAAAAAAAGGTTTAGATACATATTTACATTATCACCACTATAATAAGACTAGCAGTGATTAAGTAGCATTGATTACATTAGAACAACTTCTAGTGTATCCTTTATATTAGGAGTTCTTACACTAGCAGCCCATACCAACAACAATGTTTACACTAGAAAATTTTACATATTTACACATTTGACATCATTATTAGAAAAATTACAGTAAAATTTCTTATAGGAGTAGTATTCACACTAGAAATGTTTATACTGACATCATTACAGTAGCGGTTCTTACATTATTAGTTCTTAGACTAGAAATGCTTACAATGGAACTGTTCAGAGAAAAATTACCTTTATAAACACCTTTTCATAATGCATATGTCTAGGAAATACATGGGTGAAAAATCTAAAAAACACAGGAGGAATCCCGCTGAAGCTCTGTCTGCAATGACACAAGTTACCCACTCATTGGTGCTGGGGAAGAGGAGATAGGTATGTTGTAGTTTATTTTTTATTTTATTTTCTTTATCGCATCAGCCACTTCGGACTTTTACCTATTTCTATGGATAAAGGGTACTTATATTCTATGAAGTAGGATAGAAGGGAACTAGAGGTGGATACACAGTTTTCTTTTCAGGGGAGGGAGATTGGGGTAGTTGAGGGATTGATAGTGTGTTTCATTTTTGTCTTCTTTTACTGTGTTGCTTATGTTAATTTTCTTTTTCTTTGGCATGGATTTCCAACATACAGATGGGTCAAGCCAAAATTTTATTTATTTTCTACTACTGTTTTAATTAATTGTTTGTGGAGGTGATTAATCCCTTGTTCAAGACACCAAACACATATAAATATCTCCAAATCATGAATGTCATTTCATTATGAAATTCTTCCATGTATACCTTCACCCTTGGTCCTCTTCTAAGACTTCTTCTTTATGTTAACACATCGAATGCACTCTTCATATATAAATTTTTAATACATCTTCATGCAATAGATCTTCATTCCATTATTCTAGGAAAATCCCATTCCTCTTTAATCAAACATACCGAATTTTATAATAAAATCCCTCCAACGGAGGTGTACTGTCTTCTAAACCAAAGAATAGTGATGATCAACTTTGTGATAGTATTCCATGAGTCTTGTGATCAATGTTGAGACTGACTAATCACAATTTATGCCTGCAAGGTGATGACCAAAATGTTTCCCCGCCTCCGCCCACCCCTTCGCTCATGGCCAGAAGATGTTGCCCTGAGATGTCACTAGACTGGGCCAACACGCCGCGGTCACGCCACAGTCACGCCGTGGTAATTCCGTGATTTGGCCCTGATCCAGGATGACACCCCATGGTGGTTTGCAGTCCTGTCATAATTTGATGTATGATACCTAGATAGAGTTTTAAATATATTAAACACCCATAGTTAATGGGGAGGGATTCCCACAGGTAGCAAATCTCTTGATTGAGTCTCTCATGAAAATATTTAGTCACCTGTAGATAACATTAGAGATGAGTGTGAAGATTTATACTTGTATTCTATAAGGACCATATAAGTGCTTGAGGGGAATCATAGTAAATGTTAGTCAATAATAAGAATTGAGAATACTTTTATAATTATATTTGTATTTCGAAAAGTTTCCTTCAGAGTTTTATATTTTTATGATCCCGATGATCGGATGAGTGTTTTGATCCTTGTAGAGAAAATGATTCTACATTATCTTTCTTTTCTGTGTGAGAACATTAAAAAACACACACCTCATATAGTGTAGTTGGAGCTTTCTACAAAAATGGGGAATTTGATGGATGATCAGCTCTGTGATAGTATTCCATGAATCTTGTGATCAATGTTGAGACTGACTAATCAAAATTTCTGCCAGCGGGGTGATGACCGGAATGTTGCCTCACCTCCTCCCACTCCCATCGTTCCTGGCTGGAAGATGCTACCCCATGGATGTCACTGGACCAGGCCAACACACCACGGTAAGGTCGCGATCATGCTGCAGTCACGTCACGGTCATTCCGCGGTCACGCCACGACCACCTGCAATCCAGCCCACACTAGCCACCACACCAGCCACCACACTAGCCCCCACCCCCAGCCTCTTGCAAAACACTCATGCCAGCCCTCTACCACCTGAAAAACAACCCCAACCACTAGTTCCATCCTGCACTAGCCCCCTACATCCCCCTTCCGCCTGCCTTCCCACCCACACCAGCCGTTCCAACCCACACCAGCCACCATACCATCCCTCAGAACAACTTTTTATCCTTTAGTTGAAGAATTATGCTGGTGAATTTTATCCTTAGCTCCATTATGATTCATGTGTTATCGGTCCTAATGGATTCGATAGTGGTGTTGGGGAATATTGAAAATATAAAGACTTCATTCATATTTTATTCTCATGGGGAGGGAATATTTTCCCAGGGCTGTGTGGATGAGGATGGCCTGACTAGTGGTAGATGGTTGTATCAAATTATGTAGTTTCGAGGGCTCAATGCACATTCTGCAAGATATGTTTTCTTGGGATGTTCTTGAAGGTCGTTCTCTATAGGTAAATTTCATATCTGTCAAATTATTGATCTAACATTGAGGATCCATGGGGGAAAGTCTCATGGATGTGGAAGGAGTAGAATGGGAATATTATGGTTCTCAAGAAGCAGTCTCGGTGGATTGTAGAATTAGGAAACATAAACATCTGGTTCGACAACTGGGCAGGTTCCCCTCTTGGATTTTTAGGCTCTCCGGCTCCCAACATTTTGTTTTCCAAGGCATGTTGTTACCCCTATTCTACATAGATTGTTCTTAACCACCATCAAAGTTAATGTTTTGATAATATTATTATATCCTCTTAAATGGAATGTTTAGTCTTCACGAAGTCTCCAATGGGGGTTTTCCTGGCCAAGATTTATAGGTCTATATATCAGATTCTAGACAGTATCACTGGTGGTGAAAATCTATACTGGTGTAAAGAAATCCTGATTAAATGTAACTTGTTGGTTTGGTGGATCAATAACCATTGTATTCCTATGAATGAAACTATCAGGAGAAGGGGGGAGGGTGTAGGTGGGGTGTCTAGGAGGGGCTGTCCAGGGGGGGTTTGGGGGGTCTGTAGGGCAGGGGGAAGGGTGCAGGTGGGGTGTCTAGGGGGGCTTTCCAGGGGGTGTCCAAGGGCTATTCGGGGGGGGGGGGGGGGTTATAGGGCGGGGGGATGGTGTAGGTGGGGTGTCTAGGAGGGGGTGTCCAGGGTCTATCACGGGGGGGGGGGTGTCCATGGGGGCTGTCCAAGAGGGGTGTCTAGTGGAGTTGCAAGGGGGCTGTCCTGGGGGGTGCAAGGGGTCTGTCCAAGGGGCATGGGGGTGTTCAAGGGGGCTGTCTAGAGGGGGAGTGGGGGTTTAGGGGGGGGTGTCTATACCTTCTGATAACTTAAAAAATAAAACTCTACTTTATTGTATCAAATTCCTTTGAGATATCAAAATTTAAAGAAAAGTTCCCATGTTTAACCTTTAGTTTCATGATATTGACACATTCAGAGGTAGTTCTGAATATTCCTACCGAGGATAAAGCCAAACTAATTGGAGGAGATAAAGCCACGAGAAATGGGACCTAACCTCATAGGGATAATTTGTCTAATGATTTTTGGAACGGTCTTCCCAATAGCAATAGGTCTGAAATATTTTACATACACAACATTTTCCTTCTTTGAGATCAGGGCAATAAAAATGAAGTTGATTCTATAGGGTATTGAGGCGTGGTTAAAGAACTCACTCATAGCATTAAGGAGATCATCACAAACTATGTCCTAGTAGAACATAAAGAATATCACAACACTGTATTATTCATTTAAGACTCCGAAGACTATGGAATCTATATTACCAAAAATATTCATTCAATATATCACTGGCATGAGACCCAAAAACTTGATTCATGCAACCATCTGAACCATAAAAGAGTTGCATTCACATGCTACATGTTTTTCCTCATGAACACTGACTGTTAGCCTACTTTTCCACACCTATATCTATAGTTACCATTCTATAACAGATTCATGGAAGATTCTGACTCCCTATGAAACAATATTTATGTAGGCCATTGATATTTTGTGTAACCTCAGCCTACTAAACCAGTTAAAAATTTCTCCATCATTCATGTATTTTAAATCAGTTCCAGATTTCAGATATTAAGATCAATTATAACTTTAATATATCAGCCACCTCTTTAATTAAACCAGTGAAGATGATCCACATCCAATTTCCAACCTGTATCAACTTTCATCCATTCTCTAAACACATATCAATATCTCCAAATCATGAATGTCATTTCATTATGAAATTCTTCCATGCATACCTTCACCCGCGGTCCTCTTCTAAGACTTCTTCTTTATGTTAACACATCGAATGAACTCTTTATATATATATATATATATATATATTTCAACACATCTTCAAGACATCTTCAACACATCTTCATGTAATAGATCTTCATGCCATTATTATTGACAGGGGGGAGGAGGGTTTGTCCAGGGGAAGGGAGGGGATGTAGGGAGAGTGGGGAAGGGTGTCCAGGGGGTTTGTCTAGTGGGGAAGGGTGGAGCTGCAGGGGGAGTGGGGAGGGGTGTCCAGGGGGTGTCCAGGGGTAGTTTAGGGGTTATCCAAGGGGTGTCGAATGTAACTAGACATTCGTTTTAAGCTAATCCAAATATTGAAAGAATGATCAACTACCTCACTGTAAGCTCTCACTATGAAAAAAATACCTGATAATAAATTTATATCCGTAGTCCCATATCAAACTTCTGATATTTAATCTACTAATTTGAAACGATCTAGGGTGTGTAATGCACTAGTTCAGTAAAATGATTGGTATACTCCCTCACTAATCAGCCACCTTTGGAAAGATAAATATACTCTCAGGATCTGGAATAAGCTAAGGCCTCATGACACTTATGCTCTTTTAAAATGATCCTGAAATATCTCAACATATCCCTCTGGTCATCCTAGTTTGAACCACTAAGTCCCAACGTCTTTGATTATGACCCTCTAACAACAAAGAAACACATTTTAATCTGACAGCCTCAGGATTGTCATCAAATTCAAACATTATCACTATCTTCTCAAGACACTCATCTTCTTAATAGGGTTCAACATTACCTTTGAAGGTGTGAGTTTTTTCTAGAGAAACTCCAAAGAATTGTTCTTTATAGGAACTGGTTCTGCTTCCCTAACCATAGCTAGACCAAAACCCGTTCCCTGTCAAAAATATTGAATAGAGCAGACCATAACATACACTAATATCTAATAAATTATTGAGGTAGAACACTCTCTGTCATCTTCCCACAGTTTCACAAGATGTCTCATGGGTTTCAGGGGGAGGGGGATATCCAGGGGGGTCCAGTGGGGGTGTCCAGGGTCTAAGGGGGGTCCAATGGGGGGGGGGGAGGTCCAAGGGGAGGGGGGATATCCAGGAGGGGGGGGGGGGTGTCCAGGGGGGGTCCAATAGGGGGGGTCCAGTGGGGGTGTCCATGGTCTAGGGGGTACAGTGGGGGGGGGGGGGTCCAAGGGGAGGGGGATGCAAGTCTGGGGGGGTTCTGTTCAGGGGGATGCAGGTCCAGTGTGGGGCTGCAGTGGGGGGTCTGTCTAGGGGGGTGCTGCAGGTCTGGGGGGGACTATAGGGGGTCTTTCCAGGGGGGAGGTGGGGGGCTACATGTCCGGGGGGGGGGGGGGGATATAGGTCCTATGGGGGGGGGGTTGCAGGGGGAGGGGCTACAGGTCTTGGGGGAAGGGAGGGGCTGAATGTCTAGTGGGTGGCTGCAGGGAGGGGGGGTCTATCCAGGGGGGCTGCAGGTCTAGTGGGGGCTGTAGGGGGGTCTGTCCAGGAGGGGATGTAGGTCCAAGGGGGGGTCTATCTAGGGGTGAAGGGAGGGGTTTCAGGTCTAGTGGGGGATATAGGGGGGAAGGGAGGTGCTACAGGGGGTCTATCCAGGGGAGAAGGGAGGGGTTGCAGGTCCAGTGGGGGTGTGTAGTGGGGTGCTGCAGGGGGGGGGGTATCTATCTATACCCACAGTTTGTTGAACCTTGGGTATGTGTGCTGTGAAAAAACTATATATACCCATATTTTACATAACCATGGGAATATAATTTGGGATGTGAAAATGTATACCTACGGTTATGTAAACCATGGGTATAAATGTATACCTACGGTTTACTAAAACCGTGGGTAATATGAGATTTCAGTGGGATATACCCACAGTTTCTATAGAACCATGGGTATAGGGCTATCCCGAAACCTCGAGAGCCCACGGTTCATGAAACCATGGGTATATCCTATACCCACGGTTTCATGGGCTATACCCGCGGTTTGAAACTATGGGTATAGGAAAAGTTTCTAGTAGTGACATGCATGGCTTCCCCTAGCCCATTTCATGACTTCCCAATCCTTGTGCCTATATAAATAATTTTTCACAATTAGGACACATGATTAGCAATTTTTGTGTACCAACCATGCACATAAGGCTACACTTTTCCAAAAATTTTATTATGGGACACGAACCCCTAAAACACTTATAAAACATCTGAACCACTTTATGAGCCCCAAAACTCATCTAAAAAAATTATTTAATGTAATTATAACTCTCAAAATTCTTTTTTGAATCCACGGTCAAGATTTGACCCACCCATAAATTAAAAATTCAAATTACTTATAAAATTTATGACTGTAAAAACATGAGATCTTACATTAATACTAAGTATTTAGGCTGCTTCACCCATTTCTTTCACCAAGAATTATTTACCAAATCCCATCTTTACAAAGTTTAAAGTTGGGATATCATTTATAATATCTAGTATGTTATCCATATACAATATGAGAAAAACTGTTACACTCCCACTAATCCACTTGTATAAATAGTAATAATTCACATTATTTATGAAATTAAACTCTTTGATTGCATTATAAAAGAAAAAAAATACAACTTTCATAAATGGATAGTTGCAACTTGAAAACCATAGTAGAGTCATTTGGCACTTAAAACCTTTATGTTGTATCATATACACATTCTCGACTAAATTATCATTGAGGAAAGAAAATTTTACATCTATTTAAAATATATATTAATATAAATTATTTTTATAGAAATAAATACCTAAATAGACTTTATCATCCTAATAAGTGAAAGGGTGTCTTCCTAGTCAAAACAAATATTTTTTTGTAACATTTTACCACTAGGTATGCTTTATAATGAGACACTCTGCCACCCATGTTATCTTTCTTGTGGAAAAAGCACTTGTACCCTTGGGGTATTACCCCTTTGCTACATCCACCAAGTTACAAACATGATTAGTGTAAATAGATTTAATTTGAGATCCATGGATTTTGACCATTTCTCATAATCGAAACTCTTAGTTTCCTTGTGGTTGGTAGTATTTTTATCAACTCTAAACATTAATTTATTATAATTTATTATAATAAATCCATATCTCTAGGTCTCCTGATGAATCCTACAAGACCTTAGAGGTTATTAGGAAACTTGAGTTAGTTCTTATTATATTAATATCTATAGAAATGACTTAACTTTGATATCATGAACACATCCCATATATTTTTATTTAACATATCAAAGTTTTAATTTCCCCTAATGGTATCCTAGATGGATATTTTTTTCAAGGAATGTATAAAATTATACGAAAAACACTTTGTTCTCAGTAGGATTATAAAAACAATTATTGGAATCCCAAATGAATATAGTGTAGCCCTACGGGTCAAGGTTTCTAACTATACAGACCCTATCCTACATAAAATACTGGAGGGGTGTTGGGAATTATATATAATACCTATCCACCCCACCCATCACAGGGAGTTTTCAGAAGGGGTATGGCAGTGATCCACCCTGGTGGGATGTGAGCCACCCTGGTGGGTAGTGAGCCCTATTGAAGAAAAAACCTGTGAGGTAGTGAAACAAAGTGGACAATATTGTGATGTATGGTCTTATGGCCCCAATGTATATTCTAAAATTTTTATCAAATGTAGGAAAGAAAGATTCTAATTCATAAATAAAGCATTGGGGGGAGATTTTTGGAATCCTAAATGAATGCAGGGCAGCCCTACGAGTCAAGGTTGAAAACTACAGTGGCCATGTCCCACATCGGAGACTATAGGGGTGTTTGGAATCATATATAATAGTTATCACCCCCCTCTAATCCCAAGGACTTTTCAGAATGGGAATGATAGTGAGTCACCCTAGAGGGTAGTGAGCCACACTTAAGAACAAACCCGTGAGGTAGTGAAAAATAGTGGACAATATTATGATGCAGGATCCTACAACCCCAATGTAGATCCAAAACATGGGATAATAAACATGATATACAAGGAATAACATAATACATGAGTAATAATAGTGTAAAAATTTGAGGTGATATTCATGAGCTATAAAAACATAACATGGAATAATAATAAGGCATAAAAGTGTGGCATATACATAAGCATAGAAAAATTAATTCTTAGTTTGAGTCTGACAACCAAGACATTCATTACATAGTATATAGAGTCCCACAAAGGGATTGGGTTCACTCACATTCCTAGAAACATAGTGGATAGAATCCCATAGGGTATTGAGTTCACTCCAAATTCCCAAAAACAAAATGGAAAGAGTCTCATACGGTATTGGGTTCACTCCCGATTCCTAGAAACATTGTGTACATAGTCCCATTGGGGATTGTGTTCACTCTACATTCCTAGAAACATAGTGGATAGTGTCCCATAAGAGATAGAGTTAATTCTCATCCTATAAACATGAAATATCATGAGTTATAAATAGTTATACAATTAATTAGAGGGATTTACAACTTTATCCCACCCACCACATAAATAAATCCATATATATGTTTGCCCAGAGAGTGTGAAAACACACATATTTCAAACATCACTTAATTAACCAGTGGGAAATAGATGGGTTTCATGAAAACTTCCATGGAACATTTCATAAGAAATAAAAAGAATAGTGGTGGATGGGGGAAAATTAAAACATCCCTAGTTTAATATAATGAGAATTAAGGATTCCAATATAGATGAAAAATTCCTTTTTAAGAACACTTCAAACGACACTAGATAAAAAATAGTCTAGAATCAAATAATTTGATATCACAAGTATAATTATCTAAAAATATTATAAGAGAATTTAGAGGATAACTCATGAAACATAAATCTAAATGTGATAGATATTTTTTATATAAAAAGTAAAATTTAATCTAAACCATTAAAATTATATTTTATAAATCATTTATTAACATTTTATTAAAGGTAAGAAATTACAAAGCACTTTCAAAAACTATTTTCAAGATGGTATCAAGAAAACATTTAAAAAATTAAAATAAATCCAAATAATTAATCCATGAAAAAGATAAAAATATTTTTCCAAAGGAAATTTTAATTTGAAGATAAAAATATGAATTTAAAGGGAAAAATCTTTTAATATTTTAAAAATACATTTATATTGAAAAATCATATCATAAAAAGTATAATAAAACTATCATTATAAAATAGGTAAAAAAATAATAAATTAACATGAGATAATGTATATTTGGGTTTCAAAATAATAAAATAAATCATTTATAAAGAAATAATATGGTAATGGATGAGAAATAACCATCAAAGAGGATAAATATTATTTTTAACAATGCTTAATTTGAAGAAAGACTTTTTTAAATGAAGAAGAATTGAGGTAAAACACCTTAAAATAGGAATTCATGAGAAAGAAATTTAAATCCTTAGAAACATGAGATGAATTTCAATATAATTCAACCATAGGGTTGGTTTTTTTCAACTTATAAGAGTAAATATAAATAAGAATGATCATAACTCAATGAATGGAAATTAAGTTAAAAAAATATTATGAATTTAGTAAGACTTGAATTGAAAGATCTTGAAAAATATAAATTGTGATGAATTTTTAAATAAATTTAATTTAATAATTTATTTGATAAAGTTTATCCATATAGAAGTATACACACTGCATAAAGTAAATAATTTATTAAAATTAATATGTCTTAAAGAAATGAAATTGAGATGAGAAAACCCTTACCATTACTCTTGACTTCCACAAAAAAAATTAAAACATCTTGTATAATAAAAATAAATATACTAATAACTTATTTTATAGAATTACTCATTTATTTTTCATTTTATACACTTTATTTATAATCATTCATTGTACATTTATTAGTAAGTTTTTATTTATTTTCATGATTAGATGTTATTAATTTTGATTTCTTCACAACCACTTTATCAAGATGATATCGATCCCCATAATTTCATACTAATAATTCATAGATTATTTAATAATCTAGAATAAATGTTATAAAATTATTTATAAAATTTTAATTTCATTCTAATATATATTTAGTTATGATTTGAAGAGATGAAATTGGTGATGGTATTTTTTTGATAATTTTTAATGAATGAGAAGTTGTATATTAAAATGATTTAAATATTTATATGATTATTCAAGAATATATTTTTTTATATAGTAATATAATATCATACTGGTTCATAGGTTTCTATAACCATCCATGATAAAAATTTATAGCAATGTTTACGTATGTGGTAAAATCAACCAAAACAAGAACTTGCTAAAATAAATAGATGAATATGATTTTGAAGTGATTATAATATCATATTTACAGAAGAAAAATGATATTATTTATATGTTATTAAATATATAAATCATAATTTATAATATTTTTATTAATAATTTATGATAAGAATCTATTAGTTACAAACGAGAAATCATTTTTCCGCTTGGTATGTTTATTTTAAGTGGTTAAATTTATAATGATATTTTAATATTAATATTATTAATTTAATTACAAATTTATATTTATATAATATTAATAATTTCATAAATACCATACTTATCCATAAAATAAATTTTTAGAACCATCAATGAAAGGTGATGATGAAAAAAAGAAACATGTCGTCTATGGAGGTGGTTGTATCCACGTACACACAAGTGATATTTTTATTTTTCAACCGATGAAAATAAAGGAAGGTAGATAAAAATTTACCTTTATATAATCATAATCATATAATATTTATAATATTTATTAATTAAATAAATTCTTTAAACCATCCATGTAAGGAAGTGATGAGAAATGAATTATGTCATTCATGGAAGAGGTAGTTTGAAAGTAAGACAAGCGATGTTTTCATTTTTTAAATAGATGATAGGAGAATAGATAATTGAACATTACTATAATAAAATTTTATTCTAATAATTATACTTATTTATTAATATTAATATTTTTATAATATATTTGGATGAGTTTAGATTATAAAAATATAGAAGAGAAAGTTAGTGAGTAGATAATTCACACGTTAAGAGTTTGAGTCGTATCTTAAAAGAACTCATGTTAATGGTTGGATTGGGGAAATTTATTATCACCAAGGACTACCAATTTTTTAATTATATTCTGGAATAGTTAAAATAATTAGGTTTTTGAGAATAATTTTGTGGCAAAGTGTGTCTTGAAGAGGGTGGAAGTGATCTCCTTTTATAGGTGAAAAAGAGGAACTTTTTCTTGGAATTGAATGGTAGATGAGGGGTAAAGATATAATGGAAAAGGAATTAGATAAGTAATGGGTTTTGAGAAACATGATAATTAATTTAAAACCTAAAAAATTTCTTCTATAAGTTATATTTTTCATTTAAACCTAAAAAAATTCGAGCCAATTTAAGTTACCCATTTTTACCCATACTAATGTTGATTAAAAAGTTACCATGGTAATTATTTTTTTAAAAAAATTATAATATGCACCAACCTAGATAATTTGTAAATTATGAATCCATATTTAGGATCTTTTAAATATAATTCATTTTATAAATATGATAAAATGAAATTTTAAAATAAAATATTAGATATAGGATGAAAATTGTTTTAGTAGACAAATGCCTTTGTATATATCAAGTGTTTTTATTCTTATTTTCTATAAATTACTAATTAATTGTGTGTGAATATGTTTTTTATATTTTTTTAAAAAATATTATATTCATAGTTTATAATATATGAATTTAATTTATTTTGATTAAAATTAAACAATGTTTATAAAAATAAGTTTTTGAAAAATAATTGTTTTATTATAGTAACTAATATTTAAATTAGTAACTTATTTATATGTTATAAAAAAAATATAATCATTTTTTAAATACTTAATAAAAATATAAATACCATTTTATTAAACTCAATTTGTAGATTTGAAAAAAAATTAATTATAAGCACTCATAACACATAAAAACATCTTTTATAAAATGTTTTTTTAAGCATAGAGAGAATTTATTAATATTTTATGCTAAGTGAAAATATATAGATGAACATTGATTATTATTTTATTAATATTATTAATATATTCCACATCATTCAATATTTATCAACTAGTTTCAAAATACACAATATATAAAAAATTGTAATTCTTTGAGGAAAATTCTTTTTATCAATAAGTGATTTTATCCCCAATTAATAACAATTGATTGCCTATTTAATGAAATTTTATCAATAAAATTTATGTTAAATACAAACTTTAATATTATTTAAAAGTAAAATTTATATAAATGAATAATTTATAAGATAAACATAACATAAAATTATTAATTAATAATAGAATTATGTCATCCTAACTTCTACTTACAAATCTCATGAAATCCCCCACATAAGATCTAAGGGTTAGAAAAGTAGTGTTGGTTGTCATGGTTAATTTTAATTTAGTTTTTATTTTAGAGAAAGAAATTCAACATAGTGTTTAATTAAAATAATGTATATAATAAAATATTATGGTGTTACAATAAAAAGGATAAGATCCCCCATTAATATTTACTGTGATGCATGTAATCCCGTAGTCGATTTTCTCTTCATCACTGATCAATATTTGTCTTTACAATGAAGGGGTTATCACCCCTTTAAAGTCTAGGGGTACTATCATTAAGAATGAGTATTCTAGGATGGTGTACCCCCCATAGAGGTACGATCATTTCAGTTATCACTCAGGGGTCCCTATCAAGACAACTCCATCATGTTCTATTGAGATAGACCTTACATCAATGAAGTTATGTATATCTTTATGTTCTTTATTTAAACATGTTAGTCCCATTATTGATATATTGTTAATTTTTATGGGTTTATTCCACTTCTAATATCATGATATGATCCTCTAAAACCAATCAGCATCTCTATGTTTTGGTCATAAAATGGGACAAAGTGAAGTGTGTTATATGGGTATCATGCCGCATTATGGTGAAGTGGAACTCTTAATAGTAGTACACAGAGGGGTGGTGTAGTTTTTACATTATGCATGAAACTTAGTAATGGGGACATGCTATATCCACATAAGTGTCGTACAATATTATGAAGTCTAGAATCAATCTTATGTAGTGGAATAATGGTGTATGAGGAAGGATTTGGTAAATATAAAGACTGTTTGTAGTGGATGCCTGGTATTTTGGTTGTAAATTAGTGTATTCTTAAGACATGAGGAATATTATATATGTGTAAATAAACTATTTATGATATATTTTGTGGTTTAAATAGGTGAGAGTTTAGTATATTCAGTTGATATGATTATATTAACTACAACATTTATATATGTAGTTGGGTGAAGGGAAATAAAATGGATTAAAGGGGTCTGAATCCATTTATGATTCTTGGTGATGAGGTTGATATTATTGATGTGGTCAACTAAGTAATGGTGGGGGTCTAAATCCATTTATTAATCTCTATGATGATTTTATTTATGATGTAGTGGTGTATTGTAATAGATATGTGGTGTTGTTGATTTACATTATTTCATAGAGAGCCTCTATGGGTAGACATATGCTAATAGTGAGAGTCTTTACTGGTGGATAGTTTCTCGGTCATTGAGATAAAATGGTTATATTTAGAGATAGTGATGAAAATATGGGTTGAGATGGATAGATTATATATGAGTGGAAATATAGAAACAATGATAGTCTCTTAAGGTTAATTGATTCCCAACCATTATATTGAATTGGAAGGCAAGTTGAAGTGGAGATTTTCTCTATGGGTGGACATTTGGTAACAATGAGAGTCTCCAGAGGTGCACACCAGCCTAACCATTATTTGGAATATGTGATTTGGATGGGAAGATAATTTTCAGTGGGGAGTGTCCTTGCATTTAAAAGATAGGTAGAAATGAGATTCTTTATGTGTGGATAGTTTTCCAACCATAATAACATATAGTAAGGCCCTTATAGAATGACAACTATTTTAATTGTATTAAAAATTTGGATTTGAGGTGTTTCTATGGAGATGGATATGTATTGTTTCAATATGGATGGTGTATTGACTTTAAGGCATAATATAATTTTTCTTTAATGCCTAACCATGGGGATACATGATTGATTTTTTTAATTATTTCATTCACTAATCCATTAGTTTATTTCATTCCCATAGACACATGATAGTTCAATGGAAGAACCTATTAACTATATTTATATGTTCCCCTATTCTTTATAACTAATTTTCAAATAATCTTTATAGGTTTTGTGGTGATAGTGTTGGGAGAACATGGAATTAGACACAAGAAACTTACTAGAGAAAATTTGTTACATCATACATTTCCAATGGTATTGAAGAGTTATTGGGTTTTGAAATTTTTATTTCATTTTCTAATTTTTCATGGAATGGAATGAATTGAAATAAAATATTTTTTTATTTATGTATGGGAATAAAGATTGAATTTATTTATAATAATGTGTGGCATTCATTAAAAAGGTAATTTTTTTTATATTTATGTGATTATGTACCATTTATGCTAGTTGTAAACTCATGGCTTATTGAAGGTGGGATTTGGGGTCAAAAAAATTTCTTATTACTGGCTCATGAGGAGTCTCAGTAGGGTTATGTCATGACATTACGTAAGTATTGTGTTATATGTATTTACCCTATCTCCAAGGGTTTTTAATTTTCCATCCCTCCCGATTCCAACTAGGGACCTCGATGTAATAATCATCAAGGAGCTTCACAAAGTGGTGCTCATTAATTCTCTATAATAAATATTATTTTGAGGTTTTAGGTTTAAATCATGGGAGTTGTGGAGAAAAAGTCAAAGGCATAGGGTAGTGTTTCTAGACTTGGGACACAAGGGAAGGATTTAGGGATTCCAATTTTCACTACATAAAAAAGTCTATAGCCATGGGTCATGTCCATGGAAATTTCCTATGGTCGTAGTCATGGGATTCATGGATGTTATTGGAATGGATATAGTTTTATGGTTCATGGATCATCCTATAATCATTTTGCTGAAAAATAATATAAAAAGGGGATATCCTCAAATAGAGGCAACATGTATGATATATGAAAAATAAAGAAAAACATAGCATACATGGTATCACTTTTATAAGGATTTAGTCTCCCTTTTAGTAGTGATAATGTTTGATGAAGATCAACAGAGAAATGAAACTATGCCAACTTCCAAGGATGGAATACATCACCCATTGTATCCTGATCCCTATTAGAGGACTCCAGTATAGTTAATGAGGTGCTAGCATCTTCACTAATAGTTATTAACATGCTACTATAAGGAAGGGAGATTATGGAACTTTTCATAAAACTTATGATGAAAATCATCATGAAACAAATACACACAATCCATACACAAATGAGGAGAACCTATTCTCTATTTATAGGCGATGTCTAGAATATTAATAACATGTTTTTAATTACTCAGGTATTATCATGTAATATTCATGACATGTGACTCATTTGTTAAACACATTTAATGTTTTAATTAAAATATTTTAATCCATTCACAATGGATTAATATTTATGTAAAATTTGTAAGGAGAATACTAAGAATAGGTGAAAATATTGCATATTTCATCACATGAAATATGTCCAAAAAAACATGTATCTTATGTGTATATTCTACATGCATCATATGAATGAATTTATGTGTATTATATATATATAGTATCAAATACTATTTACAACATACATAAATCACATGCACCCACAAACATATATAAATACTATATCAATTTACATGCATCATATGCATGTATATTTTAGTGAAAATATCAAATGATCTCCAACTTTAAAACTTCATAGCCCTTTTTTAATCCATCATAACTCTTTTGGATGTGGTTTTATTAAACACTCTTCATTTTGGACCAAGACTTTGTCCAAAATTTTATCCTTATCCAAGGGCCGGACTATGTGGTCGTATGGTCCTTAGAAACAATTACAAAAAATATTAAATCTTTATTTCATAGATATAAGAAAACAAAGACCACTAGAAAATTATCAATACTACTCAAGATACTAAGGGGTTCTGTGTGATTTCCATTAAATAAACTCATATCTCTATATGAACATTTTCACCACAAGGGGTATCATATACATCATATGTATTTCTTTAAAATCTTTTTTTCCATGACATCAAGTGACTACTAAACATGAAACTTGTCAATCTATAGGCATCTCATTTTTTCTTAATTCATTGAAAAAAATTACCAATTTGATGAGTACATCACATTTCATTCATCTAATAGATGAGAATATTGCATGGACCTCATAAAAGTAGTTAAATACATAACATATTACTCAACTAAAAATAAACATGAATTTCCTGAGTCAAATTCAATCATGAAAGAGATGTATTTTCTTATCATATAGGAGGAAAAATCTCATTTTTGTTTCACTCTAATTGATGACATGATCAACAACATACCCAACCACCCCCTGATTAGCTAATTTTATATTTATGAATCTTGTAAGTATACTATAAATGTATGAAGGTTTTCATGCCAGGTAACTCACCAACCTTAGGTAATAAGTATTGATAATAAGAATACATCCCTAAGTAAATCAATGGTTGTATGATATACCATGATATATACTTTAGCGATTGAATCCAAGTAAAATGTATCTACTAATGACTTCATGAATTTATTCTTCATATCTCATATACAACCCTTTTTAATTAGTATAAGAATATAATCAATATAATCTTAACATATCCTCAGAATGCATAATAATTTGTGCGATCATCGATTAAGGAAAACTCATATCTTTATACGTTGAGGGGATATTTATCATTTGGTAATTCATGTAACGTAAATGCAGCACACATGAATGAATGATAAATGGGAATTTACATTACTATAATGACTTGAAATATTTACAACCATTATAACTAATCTATTTAGTGTTTAATATCTAAAGACTATATATTACTATCATGTAATTTTAGTAGTAATGGTTTTGAACATTACATACCTCCATAATTCCTATCACATCCCTATGTGACCATCTGGTAAAATACTCGCACTAACCTCTTAGGGAGTAACGTTTATGAATTAATCTAGTTTTAAATAATGGTGAGAATGAGGAATTACACTCTTGATGTTAAAATCATTTAACATATATTCAAACTATTTTAATTCACAATATCAAATCATATGATATCAAATTTTGTTTTCTACTTTGAAATATTTCTAAGATCATAATCATCGTTATCCTTTAGAACCTATTCTATCAAACATTTTCTTTAATATATAACTATTTAACTTTTTTATTATCCATCATATTGTTAAATATTTTAGGATAAAGTGGAATTTACTTCATTATGGTAAGAACATGTAACCACTTATAATTTTCATTACCATTATTTCCTAAAATCTTTTAGGATATCAAGTGAATTTCACTTTGTAAATTAGATGGAATAATAGTGATATTTACTTTATCAGGATTATTGAATATAGATAGTTACATTTTTATTTAATATCACATATCCTAACTATTAAGAATATTAAGTGAAGAATCGCTTAAATTTAAACTGGTATAATCTTTAATTTGTTACCTTTGAACTTCTCTAAGTTCAAACATAATCCCACTATCCTCTTAGACACTATTTCTCGTCATAATATCTTGCGATGACTCAAAATATTTTTTGTTTTAGGAAATAAAAATTATTACCTTTTATTTACAATGTATAAAAAATTATCTATTATTTCCATATTTCATATTGTATTCTATATGTTTAGAGTATTTTATTGAAAAATAAGAATTTATTATTTAAAATAAACCATTAGTGGGTCGGAATCACATTCCATAACATTTTAAAAAATGGTTAGATAGTAAATTTATCCTAGATGAAACACTTTTGTCCATATCTTCTTCTAAAAACATGTTATAGAATCCAAAGAGTCATAAACCATGTGTATTTAATTAATTATCTCATTTTTTTTATAAAAACTCTTTGTTAATAAAACACATGCCATATCATATAAGATCCTGAATGGCCCGAAGGCCTTCATTTTTTATTTATTTTTGATAACCCCCCTTTCAAGGGATGAGGGGGAACCCTTACAAGGCTCGTAGGCTCAGAGATTACATGGTCCATAGGCTTGGAAGATTACATGACCTGAAGGTCTTAGGGAAATCAACCAGACTATCTACAAGGAACTGCCCCTCCCCAACATCTGCATCATGACAGTAGCTCTCCGTATTTGCATGGTCGTCTGGCTAGGCTTCCTATGCAGACACAGGCTGGTCCCGATGGGATAGAAATACCCTCTCATTTTGGCCAATCCATTTGGATCTTCTCTAGTGAGTGCACCTACACTGAATCCTCTTCTTGGGATACTCCTTTTTTGTAGTGTGTCTGGGGAAACTGCATGTGGCCCGAAGGCCATGAGGTGGCCCGAAGGCTCTTCTAACCAGAAGGCTTGGATGACCCAAAATCCTTGAGGACTCTAAGCCCAAACAAGTGGCCCAAGGTGAATAGTTCCAGTTGCTATAGTACTGAATAGTACCTACTACAGTAACTGCTACAATGCCTGCTATAGTACCCTGCACAGTGTACGGTTCTGCCACAGTACCTGTACAGTGTGCAGTTCTGCTACAGTACCACACAGTGTACAATACTACTATAGTACTGCAATAGTGCCTACTATAGTACCTACTATAGTACTGCTACAGTACCCCCAAAAATATGCCTCTACCTGGTTTTGAACTTTGGTCGTGTGGATACACTTAAGGATACCTCACTAACTGGGATGAGGCTCATAGGCTATCATATAAGAGAAATGAGATGAAGATACATATCCTTTACTTATATTCATCTAATCTTGACATATTCCTTTACATTCAAATCATTGATGTGGTAGTTTTTTACTTCATCACTTGAAAGCAAGTTATAATCTCTATCAATTATTTCTTTGATTTTTAACTCTGATATATTTATTATAATTGTAAAATATACATTCAGTATCACATTCCCTTCAAAATTAAAAAATAAATTTTAATAGCATTAATATATGACATAAACATTTTCTAAAGTTTCCTAAAAGTCCTCCTGGTATTGTATATTATCCCCTCATAATGAATTAATACTCCCTATTCCTAATAACTCTAGGTTTTAATGACCATGGATGGATATTTAAAGAAAAATTATTAGAATTTCTCACTTTTCTTATTTTGGTTTGAAATTTTACCCACTTGTATATACAATCTAGAACCTAGATATCATATGACTTGTTTATATATCCTAAACACACTGAGAAAATTGGGTAAATTTTCTAGGAATTTATTAAACTTTTTAGAACATTTCCAAAGATCATAAAAAGAATTAATTTCTTAACTAGAATAAAAAGTATAGTAATTCTTTAGCCTCTCCAAGTATATTTAATAATATTGAATATCATTGACATACCCAATCATATTGTGTATATATGGATATAATTCCTTAGGTCAATTATCTTGTATTACCATTTAAACCTTAAATGAATCAATTTATGCTTCCATATGAATATTGATTTACTTTTTGAACAAATTAAACACTTGATTACTTAGGAAGGAACTTTATTAACACATTAAATATTTTTCTTGGTTAATAATTTTTCTTATGCTACCAATCTTAGGATTTTCTTACTTTAAGATTCTCTACCAAGCCTAAAGGATATAAATTTTTTATTTATTTACCCATTTCTAAAAAGGGATAAGGGGTAACCTGCATGGATTGTAATCCCATAGGTACTCAGGCCTAATTTATGAACCATAGTCCCAAAGATGTTCAACCTAAAAAATGACCCAGATGACCCCAAAAACATGAACTATAGAACAAACTCTCCCAGTGAATATTTGGATACTAAACTAATCACCCAACCATGAAGGGATACACAGTTTCATAGACCCATTCATAAATGTATGAGTCTTGATATTGATGAAAAAAAGACACACCCTCTCATTCTTTCACTCTTTTAGCCTGAAAAGCTAGGTGTTGCTGCTCTGAAGCCCCATATGGTTCTTCTAGTGGATTGAGGTCCAAAAAATCCTCCAACATCCCAAGACCATAAAACCCACTAGAACAACCTCTGAGACTCCCAGACCACCCATGATCATCACTGAGGGTCACCAACCACCATCACCGCTGAACCACTGAATCCCATAGAAATGATGCAAACACCATTGGACCTCCCTCCTGCCATTGAACGTCATCAACGAGGATGAATGCCCACTGAAGAACCCAAAGATGTTGCCTCTAACCCACCAGCATGCACTGTTCCCTCACCATCATCGGGAGATCATCATCATCACAGCCTCCCATCGACCATCCCATTGAGGGACCGTCACACACTACCCTATTCTACCGAGGTCCACCAAGGGCCAACCTGCTAATAGACCAGAGGATGAAGCCATCCTAAGTCAACAATTCCTGTCCATCGAAGATCCAACAGACAAGAAGTAAATTCCTGGAGCTGCCAAGCCATGATGATTCACCACCGTAGAAGCTAAAGAAGAAAACTAGGGTACAAAACCCTATGGTAAGTGGAAAGCTCTCCGCCAAAGTTGATATCCATTTTCCTTAATTTAAGATTCTCATTTAAAGGGTTAATCACCAAAATTTTGATGATAATGATGCTATTATCTACAAATTTTTTTTATCAGATGAATATAAAGTATTATATATTTTTATTAAGGATTTTTAATGATATTACTCCCATTAAAATTGATGACCGTGTAAATCATATCCTTTTACTGAGTAAAGATACATAATTTACCATGACTTACACTGTTTTTTTCAAATAAATAATCCATAACTATTTAGGTAATAAATCATCATAATCATAATAGTTATGAATCTAGGATAGTTTAGAGGAAAATAATATATCGAAATCTATAATATGGATAAACTAAACATAATTACTTTGGTATCCTTAAGGGTTCCCCAGCTAAGTTTCACCCAAAGAAAATTCAAATAATAAGGTAATAAAGGACCATCAAGGGATATTTTTGCTAATCTTAACAATACCCAAAACGAAAATCCAAAGTCACTTATAACTTTCTTGTCCTAAAAAATATTTCAAAGTTACACATTCTGATCTTGACAATACCCGATTAAATGATCGAGGTCTTAAAAAGTGTCTCTTTGAAAGGAATCTCACATTTAGTATTTCGAGTGGTTTCCTTTTAAAGTCTCGCCAACATAATATAAAACATATTCCAATTAAATTCATAATTATAACATATTATGTAATTTATATCCTCTTATGTCTTGTTCCACGTTTTTTATGGATGATTTTAATGATTTAATTTTTAAAATCTCAATTAAATCCAAAAAAATAACGGGTTTACCCAAAATTAATGTGTAACTCCTTAGAAAACCCACAACATCTGTTAATCACCCAAAATAGAAGTCAAATATATTCCTAAATATATGAAGTCATTATATACATAAGGTAAAAAATCTTTTTATTTAAATTTTTATAGATATATAAAATTTTAAATCTCTACACGAGTTAGGCCGGAGTAATAGATAACCAACCTCATTCAGCTTTCTAGAAAAAGGCATAAACCTACTGGCCGATATGTGGTCCCACCACAATTCCCTCTCTCCTAGGAGAGTTTAATCAAGAGAGAATTTAATTCATGATATCTCTAATATGTAATATGAAAAAACTATGATCAACAATAAAATTCAAGAATATAACATTAATTGCATACTTCGGTCCTGGTAGAAGAAAACTAATTTTTTGGAGTCATGCCTATCATGAAATGAAAATATCTATCTCATAGAATTAGTTTAACAATTAAACTAAATTATATAAATTCATAATATCAAAAATTTAAAGCTATGAATAAATTAATAAATAATATTTAAATAAATGAGCAATTATAATATTTGAACATGATATAACTATATATGAACATTTCATAAATAAAAAATAACTATAAACCCCTTTATAAATTGGCTACCAACATGGCCTTTCCATAATTTTGAATATAAAATATTTTATACTCAACCTAATATGAACCCTTTAATATTATTTTTTATAAGGTGTTTCATTTATAATTTAAACTTTTAATCATATTAATCATCAAAAAAACTTTTGATGTGGTTTAAATAACCTATTTAAATAACATATATTTTAATTTAAACTAATTAAAATTAAATAATTATAAACAATTCATCATTATAAATATAAATAATTTTATGTTTTTTCCTTATTTTTGATATTTATAATCTATTTTATAAATCAATTTTATAATATTTAAATAAACAATTCATTTAAAAGTTATAAATATTCCATGTAATTTTAGGGAAAAGTTTTTAATATCATTTATTATGGTTTATAACTTTTATAAATCACATTAACATGAAAATTATATTATTAATATTAAATCTTTAATATTAAAGGCATATTTGTAATAAGTTGTTGAAAAAAAATTTAATCCATTAACCATCAACATTTTATAGTTAATTTATTTATAAAACGCCCTTCTATAAATTTCATATACATTCGAAAACTAATTTTCATTATTTATAAAAAATTTATAAATAATATAATTAAATTTTTATTATAATTTTATTTATAAATAAACAATTTATTTACTTACCAAAATATGTTTTGATAATTCGATAAAATAAATCCATTTTAATTTGAACAACTTATTTTTTTTATTTTTAAACTATGCATAAATTTAAATATAAACTTATCTATATTTTGGCCTTATTTTTTATTTTATAATTTTTTATATATTACCCCTCATGATTTATAAATAAATTTTTATTTAAATATCATAAGGTATACCATATAATCCGGTAAAAGGTATTATAAATATTAAATTTTAGTATTGGGAATATTGTTTTGACAAATGTTTCATAAACATTTAGATAATTAATTATGAAAATTTTACAATTACATAATTTTAAAAAAAAATTAAATTTAAAATATTCCCAAAATAATATTTTCACTGAATTATAAACATTTTATAAATCATAAGAAAAATTTTCAAACCATTTTTTTTTGAAATTTATATCTACCCTTACACATAACCCCAATTCTCCATAAGGGTTGTCTTTCATTACCATTACATGGATATTTCAAATAATGGTAATCACCCTTAACCCTTATAAAAGCATTCTGCATTAGGGTAGGAGCCCGAAACCCTTACACATCATGATTATGTATAAGGGTACACCATATATACCTTTATGTAGAATCATTTACATAAGGTTATTTTGTATTTACATTTACATAGAATCATTTACATAATAGAAAATAAATTTTATCTTTACATGAATCACATGTGTAAGGGTAAATCTGTTATTACCTAAATGCAAAGACTAGATAAAAGGGTTGCGATTTCTATTAGTTGATTTTCACTTTTGAAAATCAATTATTTAAACATGAATAAAATTTAAAGAAAGAGTTTCTTCCAACTAAGTGACCAGATTAGTTAAATCACATTGATGAATTAAATCATTTATTTTAGAATTTTCTCATATAAAAAGATATCAACCAATGTAGAACCAGTAACATGGAATATATTATGTTTTTCATAAATAGAGACAAATGTATATTAATTTGGCAAGGAACCCAGCTCTGATACCACTATTAGTGTTTTTTGGATAATTATAAGATATTTTAGTCATGAAATAATACTCAAATAGGAAGGAACTATCATTTAACAGAAGTAACATGCTAGATTTTTGAAAAGTGAACAAAAACAGAGAATATGTGGTAACCCTTTTTTGAGAATTTCTTCTCCCTTTTAATAGCAAGAACATCCAAAGAAGATCACTAGAGTAACAAAACTATGCCTACTATGTTTGAGGGAATAAACTAGTTACTAGATCATGATCTCTATTAGAGGAATACCATACCCATTAATGGGTGATAACATAATCACTAAATTTGATGAACAAGCCACATTAAGGAAGAGAGACTATGGTACTTTGCATAAAACTGATGATCAAAACCACTATTGAATGAACACACTCAAGACAAACACAAACAAGGAGAACTTATACTCCTTTATATCAAATATTCAATATATAAATAATGTTTCTATAATAACTTTCCTATTATTATATAACATCCATGATATATTCCTCATTTATTATATTTTTTTCAACATTTTAATGAAAATATTTTAATCCATTCACAAAAGATTAATATTTTTGTAAACAATGTATGAATAATATTATAACCAGGTAGGAATATTATAGATTGTATCACATAAAACATATTCATATAATACAAGTATCTTATTTAAATATTATACAAGCATCATATCCATGGTTTTATGTGCATTACACACACACATACGATATTATATACTGTATACAACATACATGAATCACATGAAAACAAATATATATATATATATATATATATATATATATATCTGTGTGTGTGTGTGTTTAGATGTATGTATATATATAAGATATTAATTTACATGCATCATATGCATGTATATTTTAGTGTACATATCCTATATTCTTTCTTCTAGTTACCCCATTTAATTAAAATATCTAGTATAGCATGGATACAACTTTGTTCATAAGAAAAATCAACCATTGGATTGAAATGAATTAAAAAAAGGGATTGTCATTTTTTTTTTCAAAAATCCATTCATACCCATAATGGTGTATATACCTGTTAAAACTAAAAAAATAATAAAAATTCAATTTAAAATATTTTAAAAAAATTAAAATATTGAAAATAATAATAATTACTTGTTTATTTATAGAGTAATTAATTTATAAATTAATAGTTATGTATTAACTTTTAAAAATAATAAAAATTAAATAAAATTTAATTACATTTTAAAAAAATATTTTATAACTGAATTAATAAAAACCAGAGAAAATTATTTTTTAAAAAATTAAAAATATAAATAGTTTAATTCTTTTTATTATTGTATAAAAATATTTTTCCTAACTAGCATTGCAATGTAATTTTTTAAAAACTTATAAAAAAATAATTTTTATTTCTATATTGAGAATAATAATTTGAAATGAAAATTAAAAATAAGAAAAAAATATTCTTACAAATAATAATTTATAAAATGTTAAAAATAATAAAAAATAAAAAATAATCCATTTTTTTTAAATTTACGAATAGTTAATAATTTCGAACACCTATTTAGATAATCCTATATGTTTATTTTAAAAATAAAATTCATTTCATAAAAATACATTAACAAATAAACATTAACTTCAAAAAAATATTAGAATTTTATAAGTAGAATTTCCATTGAAAATATATACTATAAAATTATATTGAAAAGGTGTATATAAATATCAAAATAAATAAATTCAAAAAAATTACATGATAAAGTTTAACTATAATTTTATAGTGTAAATTTCTACTATAAAACAACATTTTAATAATTCTATTGTAATTTGTCATTGCAAAATATTTTTCAAAAATTTCACTTGAAATTTGTAGTGAATAATTATACTATATTTTTAACTAAAAATTAACTTGAAAATGACACTGTAAAAATACACTACATATGGAAATTTTAATCAGAATATTATATTGAAAAAAATAATATTTCATATAGAAAATTTCATTCGAATGTTCACCTTCTTTTGTAAAATTCATATTGAAGAATCCACTGGAAAATTGTAATTGAAACTTTCACTAGAAAATTTTAGTATCAAAATTAAATATAAAATTTTATTGGAAACTTCAAAAGGAAAATTCAAGTGGTAAAATCCACTGGAAAATTAAAATGTTTCTATTGTAGCACTATTGAAATTTTCACTAGAAAATTTTATTTTAAACTTTCACTAAATATTTTTAGTGGACACTTCCAATGGATAATTATAGTGGAAACATTCAATGGAACTTCCATAAAAAAAATCAATTTTAAACTTCAACTGGAAAATTCCATTTGAAAATTTGATAGAAAATTCTAGTAGAAATAAATTACAATGTCACGTTCCACTATTTGTTTGTTAAAATTTCCACTCAAAAATTTTAATTAAAAATTTTAATAAAAAATAGAGTTTTATATTCCATTAAAAAACCACATAAACTTCTAATGTAAAGGGTTTTCAATACCCTTCACAAAAAATTTCCACAATTAATATCTCTTGGAAAATTCATGTGAAACTTTCACTGCAAAATTCCAATGAAATTTCCATCAAGAAATTTCTAGTGAAAAGTTATACATGAAATTATGATGAAGTATTATATTAAAAGTTCCATCGAAAATCTTCATTAAAATTTGAGTGGAAATATTAATTGAAAATTTTCAGTGGAAAATTTACCTAGAATTTTATGTAGAACTTTCGATAGAAGTTCTAGTGTGACTTTCACTGAATGTTACTTTGAAAATTTCACTAGAATTTCCTATAGAACATTAACTATAAATTTTTAATGAAAATTTAAAAAATAAGGTTTCATTAGAAAAAATTAGAGTACCCTAAGTTAAAATAATTTTAAAATAATGTTAAGTGAGGCTAAACTTAATTTAATTAATGGTCAAAAAATGTTAAGGGTAAAATAAAGTTAATTAATGTTAAAAAAAGTTTAGTAAGAGTAAAAATAAATTTAAGAGTAAAACAAATTTAATTATGGGTAAACTAAAGTGAAGCTAGATGAGAATAATTTTTACTTCTCCCGCTGGGCGATTCGCTTCTTCCCTCGGTGACGACGGTGGCTTCGGCACCGACCCCTTCCCCCATTACGGGGGATGGGGAATCTTCATTTCCTAAGGGTACTAGGTTCTTCCGGTTGTTCTCTAATCCTGATTTCCTTCCTCGTTTTCCCAATGTTTCGATTTTCCTCAAAGCCCCAGAGCTCCTCGATGGATACCCTAATATCCAGATCTCGAACTTGGAGTTCTCAGAGTCTTCGGCACTTCTAAACCTCACTCTGGTTGCTTATTACAAGCATAGGTGCCCCTCCATTGATGCTTTTAATAGGTATGTGTTTGGTTCCTGGGATCTGCAAGAATGAGCAGTAGTTGGTTTTCTTGATAACTGCCAGATCATGATCCACTTTGAATCGGAGGCGGACCTCATTCTGGCATGGTCCAGTGCTCCGTGAAGTTTCAATGGGACGAGCTTCAATCTACTTCGATGGACTTTTGACCTTCCTATGAAGCGTGAATCTATGTCAATGGCGGTTTGGGTCAGTTTACCTAAACTTTCTCTTCCTTTCCAGAATCCTTCTATTCTTTGGATGATTGGTAATATGGTAGGAAGGTTTCTTTGTTCTGATAATTGTACTATGGCAGCATGTCATCTGGTTAATCCCCGGATCTTTGTTGAATTAGATGTATCTCTCCTTCCTTTATATTTTATATGGATTAACATTGGGGAGGAGTACAGGTGCAAATATAAGGGGGTTTATGAAAACTGGATGAAATTCTACTCCGTTTGTAAGCGGCTAGGGCACTCTTCATCGGTCTGCTGAAGGAGATCTCCCCCAGGAAAGTTGAAATCTAAATATAAGAAGTTGAAGGTTGATGTGATGAAGAGAAAAATTCAGGGGGCTACAGAGATGGTCATTGATAAAGACACCCATAGCTCTGTTTATAAGGGTATTGTGTCCTCAGTGCATCCAATGAATGGTGAAACTCAGTGTGGTGATCATTCTAGTTCTATGAGGATAGAGGATGATTCAAGAAACAAGAATTTTGGGTAGAAAATGGTGATGGATCCCGGTCAGGATGACTTGGGATTGATGGAAGGAGGGTATGTTTCTATGTTGCCTAACTCTATTGTGGAGGTCCAGTCACCTAGCCCCCACCAGGTGACCTGTGGATAGGTCCATGATTTAGAGGTGGCTGGAGGAACGAGGCTGCATTTGAACTCGTTGGTTTCTTATGTCTTCAATAGGTTGAGGCATGATATGGAGATCACAACTAGCTCCACTGATAGAGAAGATACAAATCATAATGAGGAGGATAGATGCTGCAGCTTATTGGAGGTGGTCATTCCTGTCTGTGATAAGGGTACTAAGGGTTTGGATCCCTTGGCTAGTCCCTTCCGTACTCTTAGAAACTAGTTTAATGACCTCTCGATAGGCATGTTGAAGGATGGAACAGTTGAGTATGATGTTACAGGGATGGATGGTGGTGTGAAATCACCAGATGGTCTACAAGGTATGGGGAAGAAGACATGGTCCATGGACTTGGAAGAAGCTACTACTGAGGAGATGCAACTCCCTTTGATGGAGAGTAACACTCCTGAATAGAGACGCGAGATCAACTCTGAGTCTCCTACTACTGTTCTGGGGGTGCGAGATGATGTTATAAGGGAGAGTTCTGTGAGAGGGAATGAAAATGAGAGTGGCCCATTCGGCCGTTCATTCAGTGATGTTGTTCAAAGTGGGAATCAGATGATGGCTATAACTGATGGACCCTTGTCTGCTTCTCCAAGAAGAAGCCCAAGGAAGGATTACTCTTATCTTCCATGGCCGATGTGGACTAGATCAGCTTTTAAACAGAATAGTGAGGCAACTGTAGATTTTAAAAAGGG
Organism: Viscum album; assembly: GCA_963277665.1. NCBI lineage: Eukaryota > Viridiplantae > Streptophyta > Magnoliopsida > Santalales > Viscaceae > Viscum > Viscum album. The sequence goes on from OY728166.1 coordinate 991,386,370, forward strand.
TACTGTGGTCAAGAAGTCATCCCCAAATAAACCCGGTCTTGATCAGCTTAGGAGTCAGGTTCAAAGTGCAAGCTATTGGAGGTCTCCTGATTAGAAATTAGTTACTGAAGAAGATGGATCTTACATGGTGTGCGGTGATGAGTTTGGTTACTATGATGTGTAAGTTTCACTTGTTTATGGTTTGGTTGTAAGTTGGGGTACCAGAAACCCTTAAACTGGCTTTTAAAATGGGAAAAAAATGATTTGCAGTTAGTTAAAATAAAGTTATGTAATGAAAAAACAAAAGTAAAGTTAGGGTAAAATACATTTATATAAGGGTAAAAAAAAGTTAATTAAGGGTAAACTAATGTCATGTAAGGGTATACTAAAGTTAAGTAAGGGGAAAATGTAATTTAAGGGTAAAATAAAGTAATTTAAGGGTAAAAAAGGTTAATTAAGTGTAATACTAAAGTTAAGTAAAGGTAAAAATGTTATGTAATGAAAAAATAAAGTTAAGGTAAAAAGAAATTCAAGTAAAAGAAAATTCAATGTAAGTTACAGTGGAAATTATATTGGAAACATTCAATGAAAATTTCTAAAATAAAGGTTCATTAGAAAATTTTAGTGAAAATATAACTGATTAAACTAGGAAATTTTATTAAAAATTATAGTGGAAATATCAATAAATTTTTTTAGAGAAAAATTTTACTGGAAAGTCTAGTGAAACTTCCAATGGGAATTCATGTCAAACTTTCATTATATATTATAGTGAAACATCTTATAGAAACTTCATATGGTAACTTTAAATTCAACTTGAAATTTTTAGTTGAAACATTTGGTGAAAATTCGAGTGAAACATCCTTTGGAAATTATAGTGAAACATTTAATAGAAAATTCTAGTGTCAACTCCCATACGAAGCTTCAAGTGGAGATTCAAATTGGAAATTTCTAGTGGAAACTTCAACTTCCACTTGAAAATTTCTATTGAACCTTTCACGAAAACTTCCAATGTAACTTCCATTATAACTTCCAGTGAAGCATCAACTAAAAATTTTAATGTATCTTTCACTGGAAATCCCTATAAAAATTATACAAGAATATTCCTATGGAGATATATATCATAAAATTCTAGTGGAAACATTAACTTCAACTTGCACATTTCAGTTGAAACATTCTCTTGAAATTCTAGTTAATATTCTAATGGAGAATTACAATGGAAAATTCTAATGGAAACATCAACTTAAACATGAAAACATTAGTTAAAAGTTTCACAGGAATTACAATGAAACTTCCACTAGAAATTAGAGTGTAACTTCTAGTGCAACTTCCAATGAAACATTCTAGTGGAAGCTTCAACTTCCATATGGAAATTATTATGAAACTTTCACCGTAAATTCTACTGAAACTTCCACTGCAACATCCTTCTGGAAATTTCCAGTCAAAAACTGTTGTGGTAACTTCAAATTCCACTTGAAAATTATAGTGAAACTTCTATAGGAAATTATAATGAATCATCCATGGTAACATTCCAATGAAACTTCCACTGGAAATTATATTTGAAATTCCACAATACAATTTACTTAAAAAAGCATTGTAAATATCCTATAGAAATTTTAAATAAATAAATAAAAATTATATTTATAAAGAAAATATTTTCTATATGCTTTCATAAAAACATAATTTTTTAGGCTTCTGGAGTTTAATTTATGATTGATATATTTATAAAAATTATATGTTCTATGATGAATAATATTTTTTATAAATTGAAGAATTAAATTTTAATGGTCTTTAAGAAATAATAATTTCTAATATTTATGAAAAAATATATTCTATATCATTTTATAAAAACCTAATTTCCCATGATTTTGTATAAATAGTTTTTTAAGATTATTTGTGAAATTGTGATAAATTTTCAATGTTATTTGTAATGGTTTTTAATGAAAAAATAAATTTTTATGTTTGTAAAAGAATTTATAATTTTTATGAACATAAAAAAGTATTTCATTTTATCTTAAAAAAATTATTATTATTAAATAGTTTTAAGACTAATTTCATTATAAAATATTATTATTTTTTATAACTTTAAAAACACTCATACACCTTTTTTAGACAAATTTAAATTTTTTTTATGAAATGTTAAATTTTTAAAAATGTATAACATAAACTAATTTTTTATTTCTAAATCTTAAAAATTAATAAACTAATTTTTAAATAATTTATAATTTTCTACTTTGATATATTTTTAATAAATTTGTACAAATAGTACTTTCTCTAGTGAATAATAATTTTTTTATAGATTTAAAATTAAAATTTATTTATTTTTAAAGAAACAGTAATTTTATATGTTCATAAAATAATACTCTATATACTTTCATAAAAACATAAATTTTACGATTCTGTATAAATAGTTTTTTTATAATGATTAGTAAAATTGTAATATATTTTCATAGTTATTTTTAATGTTTTTCAATGAAATAATAAATTTCCAGGTTTGCAAATGAGTTGAAAATTTTGTGATCGTAAAATATAATTTCATTTGTATTTATAAAAAATAATACCAATTAATTGATTTTAAAACTAATTTCATTATAATTGTTTGAAAAATTTAAAATTATTAATTTTATGAAATGATTAAAAATTTTAAAATTCATAACATAAAATAATTTTTTATTTATAAATCCGAAATATGTTTTTTTATATTTAAAAATTATTTAACACATTTTCATTTTTTGGACACCCAAAATATATGTTATTTTATATAAATATATAAAATGAACATCAATTCAATTATTAAGGAAATCCCCAAATTCTTTCCAGACCAAAATACCATCTAGATTCTCACATCCTATAATCTTGATGCATGTATAAATCCCTAGATGTCTACATCTCATGCCATAAGACGATAATTTTGTCATTTGGGGAACTAGATATGATAAATTAACACCTAAAATTTAGCCCATATGACTATATCGATGGTCACGACTGACAGATATATGTCAGGGAAAGATCCTATAGCCATGTGCACCATTCATGTGGCTATAGGTTAGAAAAAAATCTGTTGTTTTGTTTCAAAACCCTATCTCACAATTATAACATCACATACTTTACCATCCCCTATAAAAATATTTATTTATATAAGTATAATATATATATATATATATATCAAAATTTGGAAATATTTATCATTATTATTAAATAAATAATAATATAATCTTAGTGTAAACCTATAGCCACAGTCTTGCTCAATGGTGGTTATAGCCCCCATATAAGTATCTTATAACCACGTTTGAGGCCCGATCATTCCTATAGACTTGACCCCAACACCCTATAGCCATATTCAGGCCCATAACATGGATATAATATTTATCCAATGTTCCAAATAGCAATGGTCGAGGCCCAACCATGGCTATAAACCCTAGTTCCATTTCAATAAAATCCCCATTCCAATGCTAGAAAAAATATATCCATTGGAACATTTTCTGATGGATATAATTCCATTACTATAATTTCTTTTCATAGTAGAGTGTCAAGGGTTTGTTCAATCATGTGAAGTGAAATTCTCATGGGGTTGTGGTTGATTTAGTGAATTGAGTTGTTACAAAATAAAAAAAGTCATTTTTGTAATGACTTGACTCATCAAACTACCTAAACACACATGGGTATTCCCATTCATGACTTGAAATAGACTATTGACATGTTTCGTACCTACATCCACACCCACATGTCTTAGGGACACAAGTAATTCCCGTACCTCCGAGGATTTTATCCCACCTCCTCCATGATTTGAGCCCAAGATCATAGATTCATATTTTTAATCATTTTAAATGTAGTGTTTCTTTAAATCCCTAATAAATATAAAAAATACATCATCACAAAAAAGAGTAATAGAGTGGAATAAAATTAGAACTATACTTTTCATTTTGGGAAGTAATTTCTAAGATGAAATAGGTATGCCCATCTATCCATGAAAGAAGGTGGGGGGGGGGGGAGTTATGTACCTCTTTTTTAATTCATTTAGGAGAAGGAAATGAAGAAATGAGAATTTTCCCAAAAATACTGTTTTATGGATATTTATAAATGTATAGATATTTTTTATTCCTAATTTAATACATTTTATTATATTAAAAAATCATGAATAAGTCTGCTCTATATAGGATTTTTTATCTCTTATTAATATGAGCTTATTTATAGGTATTCCCCTATATTTTTCACCATTTGATGCTTTATTTTTTTTTCCTGATAATGTTTTTATGTTTCTATTTATTTTCTAATATATATATCGAGTTGATTATATTACTTATTTATTGACTAGTGAGTTTTATAATTTGTATCAAATTTCTTTGATTGCATCAGATTGACTAGTTTTTTTTGAATGCATCAAATTGTTTCGATATTTACATCTACTTTGAATTGATCAGACTACATCTACATTGAATTGATCACATTAGATTCATTATCAGTTTTCTTTTGAATATACATAATATAGTGTCTCCATCAGTTTATTTGGATATACATTGAGTTTATACATTTGATATGTTTCATTATCTTATATCATATTACATCAATTTGATCATACTTTATTGGTTTCATCATATTTCATCATATTTTTGGTATTTCTAAATTTTTATTAGTTTTCTTCAATTTGGCCAAAAAAAATTAGATTATTTATTCCATATTTCCAAGGTATCTTTTCCTGAAAGTCTACTTAATCTACTTCTATATCTTATTGATTGAGCATCCTCATTGAGTGGACCAGAAGTACAACATCAAGAATTTTTTCTTGATTTATTGGATCAAATTCATCTACATAATAAGGATTTCATCATTCACATTATTTATATATTTAATTATTTTATAGTTTTTCTCAACATATCTGATGTTGGTATGTATTATTATTGTGGGTTTTTTAGGGTTCACACTTAATCGATAAAAGGGTTTTATTAAAATATAAAAAACCAAGATTTGGAGGTCATTGTGACTTTCACAACTAAAATCCATTAAAATATTATGTTCGAATAGTTAGGGGAATTTTTATCCCCTATATAGTTCACATGCTTCATCATTATAGTTTGAAACACAACATAGATATCATCATTATTTTAAAAACCATATCTAAAATCAATGACACCGCTGTTGGACTTACAAATATTATTTTAACATATCTTAGTATTTCATATGTCTTGACGCTCAAAGAATTGTCATTTGTTTTATTGATAAATTGTTCTTAGGTGTTTTCAAGATATTATATGTTTTATTAAAATAATATTTTATATCTATATCTTTTATTTAAACATTAATATTTCAAGTTTAAGGAAATTATTCTATGAAACAATATCATATGAGTTGATAAATTATCATACGAAGTGATAATATATCATAAAAACTATTATTTTTAATATATTATAAAGATTTATTTTTTCAATCAATGAAAAAAATAATATAAGTATAAAAATATTATCGCATTGTATTTCAATTCAATAACTAAGTGAACTTTCCCATGAAAGTATTATGTTTGAGATTTATCATTTAAGGTAAAAGAATATATTAAAATTCATTCTTTTGGAAAAGGAAATAATCATAAAAATATCATTTTCTTATAAAAAACATCAAATTTTCTAGCATGCTCAGATTGTATTTATATTGACACTTGACAAAGTTAATTATCATATAGAGTAAGTATTTATGATATGAAGATAAAAACATCATACGTGGCCAAAATTTATCTTATGGAATGATGTTTCTAATTCGATTATCTTAAGATGATAAGATCATGTTATAAAAGTATCAAATATCATATAAAGCACTATATCTTATGAAGTTAAAGACTTATATCAGAGTAAAATTATTCCTTGATGATTCAATTTAGGAATTTTAGAAAGTCTTATAATGATTTGAAGATAGAAAATATCCTTGGAGAAGATAATCTCCTTTGAAAATAAAGTTTTTCAAAGTGAATATTTTGAGATTATTTATTCACTATTTTGAGGTATTTATTATTGTTACAGAAACTCAAGTAAATTTCATGCCTACATTTCCTTCTATCAAAAATTATTTTGGATAAATAATGAAATTAATATTAAATAATATGTCTATTTCCAATAATGTTCATTTTCCAATGGAAATTGTTTTTACAGTCAACAACGATCCCTTGGATTTCTATTTTCAGAATCAAAAGGACACATGTGACAACCATTCTTTACATTAAGGATTATTCTATTAGGTCTTGAAAATTATAATATATATATATATATATAATGTTCTGAAATTAAATCATATACAGATAAAACAAAAAATAGAGTTCCATCAGAAGAATGTATATGGTACTCTATTTTTTCTATATATACAAGTAACTCATTTCTTTATGTAAATAAGAAAAAATTATTAAATATTTCCTTTAAATACTTTATCATAAAAAATTGATAGAACTTCAAAAGATAATCATTGATGTTAAATTATTTCTCTAAAAGTATATCTCAACTTTTTTCAATTGTATATAGTAACCATGAGATGAATTTATTTATCTTTTCTATATCTTTTATTCTTTATATAGACTATGGACATGAATTATAAAGAGAGATACTGGTTTAATGATCTTGGACAATTGCACCAAGTGATTTCTACTTTCATTGAGTTTCATAATCTTTAGGAAAATGACTATTCTAGTGAAAATTACTAAACCCCTAAAGTATAGAGTTAGTAAAGTAGACTATGGTATCTTTATTCCCTAAACCACTATAAATCCTTAATATTCTATTTTTATATTAATATTTTTCATTATTTTACCAATTTGTGTTAATAAAATATTATAAACATTCATTATTTAAGAGATATTGGTTTTAAGTGAATAAAATTTTATGAACTCATTTCACCCCCACTCTTAAGTCATTATACAACATTTATTCAACCAATAGTTGGTATCAAAGGAAGAGAGTCTAGAGTTCTGAACTCTAAAATTTTGAGGTTGTGAAGATCATTTTCAAATGGATTCAAAGGAAGACAATATATGGGTAATGTCTATGATCATGGATCCCTATTTCAATGGTAAAAACTATAGGTATTTGAATACTCAAATGGTTATCTATTTGAAAAATATTGTTCTAAAAGTTTATATAAAATCCATCTAGCTTTAAAAAATCCACCAAGGATATCTAGAGAAATATGATGCTACTAAAAAAGGTGAATATGATATAAACTACAAAGCTATTATTTATATTATATGTAGAATCGGTCCAAATGAGTTAAATAGAGTTTGTCAATGTTCTACAATACATGAAATTCAAATAACTATATCAGTACCTTATGAAGGTACCAATAATGTGGTATAACTTAGGTACAACACTATGAAGATAAAGTTTGATACATTTATACTTTTTAAATGCGAGATAATCAATTAGATAAATGGAAGGATGACTAAAATTATAAACATTGTGGATACTCTAGGAACTCATACTCCTGAACTCAATCAAGACCTTAACTTTCTCAGCTTTTTTCCATCTAAATGGAGTATAATTTCATCTTCCATTAGGTAATCTCTTACTATGAAATTTTCTTAAATAAAAGATATCAGTATATAACTTATTATTTATGAAGATGATATAAAAGTTGTGGTTGGAGAGTATAAGATGATAAAATAATTCAATTCATATTTAAAGAAATATACTTCAAAGGATGATAAAATAAACAAAGAGTCATCATTTTCATACTCATATGATTAAGAGACTTCAAGAAATTTAGAGCCAAATTATGAAATTTATCAAATTTTAAATAAATTTAAAATGTGTTAAAACAAGTGGATAGGATTCAAAAAAATACTTCATGAATTACAAAAAGTATATTGGAAATTATAAGGAAGTCAGATTCTATGTATGTAAGAATATTGGATAGATCAAGAAAGACATCCAGTAATTGCAAGGTAATAAGATTTATAAATAGAAGTTCTTCAAAAAGGTTAGCTTCAAGATAAATAAAAAGAAATATATGAAGGCTATATGGAGTGCCTTATATGACTTCTTTCTTGATTTTAAATATGAAGTATCTAATCATTAGTAAAACATGTACTTCATGAAACATGTCAATGGAGTACTTTCTTCTTATTAATCCTCTTTAATATTTGAATATGATAATTTCTCTAATGAAAATTTAAATGAGTATTGTTATATATTATAATACTGGTATGAATCTCTGAAAATAAATAAAAGGAATCTAAATAAATCATATGATGTAATTGTTAATAAAAAAAAGTACTAAACAAAAAAAATTTGAACTCAAAGTTAAACTAGATTTATCTACTTCTAGTTGTGTTGTCTATGAAAAAATTAAAAGAATTATAGGTTAGAGTTCAAAATATAAAATATTTTGCATGTTTTTTTACTAAGGGTGATATTTAAATAAAATTATTTATAAGAACAAAGTAAATAAAAAAATATTTGAAAAGAATTAAGGGATAAAAACCTAAGTTATATAAAAATTATTTTATACCAAGTTCCAAAAATATAAATATGCCTAATATCATTTTTTCACTGTAGAATAAATGGTCATGTTGAAAATGAATTTCCTTTTAAGAAACCCTCATATACATAGAGTGAATAATGAATTTATTTCAACAAAGTTATCTAATTAAAATTATGAAAATTATGGAAAGTGTAAGAAGATTTGGATTCCCAAATCTTTTATAAATTACACTATTGAACCAAACATCATTTGGGTACTAAAAAATCATTTTAATTAACTTGTTTTTATAGGGAAAAATATAAATTAACAAGAATGTAAAATAGTTTATGGATAATGATTTTTTAATACATATCAGTTGAGATTTTTCTAACCTTCACTCATTATCTAAGATTTATTAAGGATATCTCACATATAGTAGCAAGGATGTAGGAAATATTGTTGGTATTGTATGAGTTATAGATCCTTATTCAATACTCATTAGAAAATCAATTTATTATGAATTCTTAAAAGGAAACATGATATATATTTCTCAATTTTTTTATGATTAATATTCAGTTTATTTTTTTAACAATTCATATTATATTTTAAGGGATATGTTATTTAAATTTAGGGATCTATGAACTAAGAATGTTTATACACAAGATATTTTTCCTTTTTTTAAAAAAATGTGAACTGATTGAGTTCCAAAATTTATGAATCAAGGATTTGGGATAGGTGGCTTGGACATTATAATTCATATTATTTAAAGAAACTGTCTTATAAAAAACCAACGTCTAATTTACCTCATCTCTAAGTGGACAAAAATAAGTTATCTGATTCATGATAAATAGGTAATAAACACAAGTCATATTTAAATTAAATTAAAGAATTTTATTCATCTATACTACTTAAACATATTCTTATGTATCTTCTTGTATCTTCTTGTACTATAATCCTAGAAGGTAAATCTTTTTTTATGTTTTGGTTGATGGGTTTTGAATAATTTCAAGGGTATATCTCTTGAGACTTAAAAGTTAATCTTGTGTTGTTTTTGTTAATTTTGTATGCTAGTTAAAAATGAAAAAAGGATATAAAATTATCTCATTTAGAAGTGATCATGGGGTAGAATTTTTGAATTATGAATTTGATTCATTTTGTCTCAAAACATATAATTAAACATACATTCTCTTTACCTAAAAAATGATAACAAAATGGTGTTGTTTAAAGAAGAAACATTACCTTTCAATAAATTTAAAGAACAATGTGGTGTTAATAGAAAATAACTACCCATTTTTATCTAGATCTATTAATAAAATTTTTTAGGTCATTAATAGAGTTTTAATGAGTGTCTTTAAGAAAAAACCCTATGAGGTATGAAATAATGGAAAACCAAATGTTAGATACTTTAAAGGTTTTGGATGAAAATTTTATATCTTAAAACCAATGATAATCTTGGTAGCTTTTATCAGAATTAAAATATAAAAATCACTCTAGGTCATTCTACAAATTTTAAATCCTATAGCGTTTTCAATAAAAATTAAAGGATAGCTGAAGTATCTAGTCATGTGAAATTTAATGAAAATGGTCATTTTGATAATAAAAAAATCAATTTGATGACTTAATTTGTTCAATAGAAAAATAAAGGAATGATCCCTATTTAATAATAAAATGGATGTTCGATTGGTATATGATAATGAACAGTCCATACCTAAAAGGGAATAAACTGATGAACATGAAAGCGTATTTACTAGGTGGTTTAGAATGCTTAAAATCTATCTTCTGGAATCTATTATTGGAAAACTTGATGAATGAGGTATGACTTGAAGAATTATAATAAATCTTTCTAATTTTTATTCTATTTTACCCAACTAGAACCTGAACCATAGAATATGACTTAAATGATGAGAGTTGGGTGGTTACTATACAAGAAGAGTTGAACCAGTTTTAGAAGAACATGTTATGGGAATTAGTTGGTAGAACATTCAAATTTAAATTTTATCAGAACTATGTGGATATTTAGATATTAAAATGATGATAAAGGTGTTAATACTAAGAATAATTGTAGATTAGTTTTCAAATGTTATAATCAACAACAAGGAATAGATTATAAAGAAACTTTTTCCATGGTTTCTAATTTAGATTTAATTAGAATTATTTTATCCTATAAATCATAAATAGATTTTAAATTATATCATATGGATGTTAAATTGAATTTTATAAGTGTATTTTTAATATAGGAACTATATGTTCAACAACCTTTAGGTTTTTAATACCCACATTTTTAAAATTCTATTTTTCAAATTTAACAAAGATTTTTATGGTCTAAAACAGGGACACAGAGCTTGATATGAATGATTAAGTTCATTTATCGTATCAAATAGTTTTATTGTAGGTTTGGAAGTACCAAATGTTTTTAATAAAAAAGTATTTAAAATATATTTACTTTTATAAATATATGTTGATAGTGTAATTTTTGGTTCAATGAATCCAAAAATGTTTAATGAATTATCAAAAATAATGTAAAAAGTATTTGAGATGATCATGTTGGGAGAGTAAAAATATTTCCTTAGATTTTAAAGTTATAAAAATTATTTCAAGAATGTTTTGAATCAAATTAAATATGTTTAATATTTATTAAAAGGGTTTGGACTTGAAGATCGTAAGATATGTTCAACCTTCATGATTTCCAACATTAATCTTAACTTAGATGAAGCTGGAAAACCAGTTGAAAATAATTTTTATAGTTTAATAATTGGAATCTGGATTTATCTAAATTCAAGTACATTAAATATTTTGTTTTTTGTTTTATTATGTGAAATATTTCCATCTAATCTAAAGGAATCTTATTTAACATCTAACAAAATAATTTTAATATATTTAAAAGAGTCAATTTCTTTATATATAATTTTTCCATAAAATTATAATTTTAATTTAACTTAATATTTAGATGAGGATTTTGGTGGTTTTATATTAGATATGAAAAACGCTTCTGGAACTTGTCAAATTTTAGGGAAATATATTGTTTCTTGGTGAAGTAAAAAAAAGAAACATTCCATTGCATTATCAACTCTTAAAGATAAATACATTTTAGATTATAGTAATTATGCTTAGGTGTTGTGGATGAAACACACGTTAATAAACTTCAAATTTAATTTTAATCATATACTAATAAAATTTGATAACACTAGTGTAATCAACATTTCTAAAAAACTGATTTTTTTAAAGACTAAGCATATTGATTTGAGACATCAATTATTAATATATCATTCTAAAAGCGAGATATTTATATTTAATTTATTTGTACTAAAAATCAATTGGAAAAAATATTTACAAAACTATTTTCTTCTAATCAATTTTTTTTATTAAAATTGAATTAGGTTTATTTAATTTTATGTAATTTCCTTTTAATATTAAATATACTTTTGGATCTGTATTTCTTTAATATCTTATGAGCTATGTTTAATTGGTAAATTTATATTTAAATTTTCTCCAATTTTTTTTAGAAAAATTATATACCCCATTTTATTATAATTTTTTATTGTTATTATATATTATTTTAGTATATACCTAGTGTAAGGTGAATCTATATATTCCAAAATGTAAATAACCAATTTGTCAAATAACCGAACCTTTTCCCAAACTTTTGAACCACATTATTCTAATATGAAACCCTTCATACCCTATTAAACCCATTAAACCATACGTTATCATAACTCTTTTTGAAAATAGAAAAATAGATAAGAGTTATGGAAAGTGCTTTATGAATCTAGAATAGACTGAATGTTTTATGAAAAATTTTAAGTGGTAAATCTGTATATTTTGTCTAATTAGATCATACCAACTTGTTGCTAAAGAAATATCTAATCATTCAAATATAAATTTTTTTTTATGAAATAAAAACAACATTGTTTCATAAAAATGAATTTATTGAGTTTTATCAAAATTATGATTTTCTCTTTGAAGATACAAGTGATTTAGTCATATCGAAAGTTTTTGGAAAGAGTTTTTTGATATCATCCAATGAGGTTACTGAGGTCCTTTTTTCACCTCAGGGAGGATTTTTGAGTTCAATTAATTGTTTATTAATATAGATTATATCAAATATCTAGAGATTATAACTTCTATGTTTGTTTTTCGGGTAGTAGAGAAGAAGGTCGTTAAGGATTTGGAAGATGGTCAGAAGATCATAGTGAAGTTTATTCAAACTATAATCATTTAGTGAAATAAAAATTTTTAGAAACTTATGTAACTGAATATTCATATCCTCTTTAGGTTTTTAGTTAAAAAGAAGATAAATCTTTCAAGGTACATATTGAGATATATGTACTTTTCTAGATAGAAAAAATGGATGTTTTGTCCATATGGGAGGATTTTGACTTTTCATTTTGAAGAAGAATAATTATAGTTGAGTGAGGTTATGAAAAACAAGTTTTATAACATAAATACTCATAGATATGGTTTAGTTAATAATATTGGATATTTATGGATTTATTTATTGAGAAAATTTCTACTTATTAGTATTGAGGAAATAAAAGATATCCCTGCCCGGTTTAGGGTGAGACTACTACTATTGCTACTGCATCTAAAGTTTAAGACTATTTGTATGACTCTTTGGGAAATGAGTCTTTATAAGTAAAAAGAGGGATGAAGATAACTTCTTCTGAAAAAAATTCTTTCTTTGATTTTTTCTTAATGAAGGGATGCATAACAATGTACTCAGAATCTAATTTAATATGAGTAAGTTTCTTCCAAATAAGAATATTATTTTCATGATGCTCAAGCTTCTCATCAAAAATTATTATTGAGTTTTTTTAACATCATGAAGTTTTTGTTAAAACTCTTTTTATTGAAGAACTTAAGTTATAGAGAAATGATGATAAAGAATCCCTTTTGTGCTAACTTCAGAACATTACTCTATATAGAAGTTGGAGACTCATAGACTATTTAATTTCATGGTAATGTTTACCCTAATATTCCACATTATATTTGAGAAAAATTAAGTTGTATTGATTAGATACTACATAATCAGTCTACTGATGTTTTTAAGCATGATATTAAAGGGAGACTTCATATTTCAGAAAATGTTGGATTTAAAGAAGAAGTAGAAGAAGTTATTCAAGAATCTTCTCTTTTCATGAAGGCTATAAGAAGAGTAACAAATTAAGAACCTACTACTATTATATTGTATAGAAGAATATTTTCAGTTCCTATCATGGAGGAGTCTTATATCTTTTAGGTAGATAAGGAATTTTATAATTTGGAAGATATAACTCTTCATACATTTTACTTCATGAAATATGTTGTTTGTGATCAAAAAATTTAAACGGATGGTATGAATGAAAATTATGTTTCTAAATCATATTTCAATGAGATAAAAAAGTTGTTGAAAAATCAACCATATATACTAAATAATATTCCTATAGTTCAATCAAACCTTTGTTACTCATTTATATAAGAAGTTAAATATTTCAATAGTATATAGACTATTTGAAGAAAGTTTTCATTTCTTAGTTTGAATTTCTGAATAAAATTCCTTTTTTTCTTCCCCATATTTTTTAAAAATGATTTATGTGTTGTTACTAATAATATTAGGAATGTATCCTCATATTTTATAATGTTAGATGGGAATGTTCAAGAGCTTAAGGGTGATATAGTATCTTTGGACACCATTCAAGATTTAGGAAATGATATCCTTTTTTTAACTAAATTTTTTTAAAACTCACATTCAAAGAGGAAGGTAATGAATTTATAAGAAGACATATGAGTTGATTGGATTCATTGGAGATGTTTTATATTCCCTCAAGAAAACATCAGTGGAACCCCAATAATTATCTGGGAATATATATAATCTAATTTCTCAATGGGAATCAACCTTTAATAGAAATCTAACAGTGATGAAATATTTATTATAGTAAATTATGAAAGAATTTTAGTATGTTTCTCCATAAAAATGTAATGCTACTCAATTTGATAAATAAGTTAAGAATAATAAAATATCTATTAATCCTACATGAGTAGAGATATTTTCTGATAATAGAATGAAGGTTGTACCATAATATATCATTTTTGATGATGGTCACTATGTTCTAAAGAATTTTTTGAGCTCTTAGATTTTATCTATAAAAAAATAATGGGATAAATAAAAACCTGAATGATAATATTTTTTTCCAAATATTATCTTTATAATCATTATGATTATTTTTTAGTTAAAATCAAGAAAATAACTTTTACTCTAATAGACAAGTATTAGGATACTCTTGCCTCCCAATTATAACTGTTCATAAATTATTTTTTTAAATTTAGTGTAAAGTGGCCTCTTGGTGAAAATATATCTATAAGTTTTGGATATATCAATGAAATTATTTATTTGTTGTTTACTCATCCACCCATGATAAAGAGAAATAATGTTTTCATAGAAGTATAACATCAGAGAGAAGACTGTACTATCAGTATGTGTATTCAGTTCACCAAATTTACTTTCCCCTTTTCTACTGATGAATGTTTGGATACTAAAAGAGAAAAAAAATTCATGATGTTATCATGTCCATGATAAAAAATCTAGCTGGTGACATATCAAGTGTTGGTTTATATGTAACTGAACATTCATTTTCTGTTTCAAACCATGGAAATTTCATTCCTACATCTACGTCTTCTAATCCTAACCCAAAACCCAATGTTTGACAAATTTAGTTGATTAGTTTACATTTTGGTAATATTAAACTATTTTAATGTATTATTATTTGAATTAATTAAATTCAGTACTTTGGGTTATTTTCAATTTCTTTATTCAATTCATGTTATTTACTTTTATTCCTCCAAGTCAAATGTTATAATTTTTCATTTCATAACATTATATTATTTAGTTAATAATTCATTATGCTACATTGAATGTATTATCTCACTCCACATGTTCTACTTTTAGATATCTAAAAAAAGAGAAAAAAGAGAAAAGAGGGAAAATGGAAAATTTTATACATTATATATTAAATAATTTTATCAATTTATAACTCAATCTAAAAAGTTTTATGTTTAGTTCATAATGGGTTTTGTGATCATCAAAAAGGGTTATATTATTGGACTTGTTAATTTTTTCTAATATATCTCAATATATTATATGTTTTGATGCTAAACAAATCACTATTTAATTTATTGACAAATCCCACTTCAGTGTTTTCAAGATATTATGTACTTTATTAGATTAATATTACATTATATAAACTGTTGGTTAAACTTTCATATTTAAATTTTAAGGAAATATTTCTATAGAAAATATCATATAAGACAATAAATTATCACAAAAAGTGACAATTTATCATATGAATTGTTATTTTTCCTATAATTCCTATAAATCTATTTTTTGTCAAAGGAAATTATCATATGAGTAGAAAAATATTATCGTGATTCATTTTAATTCCTAAAACTAATAAATTATTAAATTAAAGTATTACCTATGAGGTATATAATTTTAGGTAGAAGAATATCATATGATCCATGATATTTGTAAATATAATAATCATAAAAGGATCATTTTATCATTTGAAGTGTTAAATTATCTTGCATGATTATAAATATAGAATTTCAGTACTTAAAAGAATAAATTATCATACAGTGTAATGATTTATCATATAAATATCAAATCACAATATGAAGAAAAAATTTATCATACATAATATTTTTTCGAGTTTGATTATCTTATGATGAAAATATCATCTCACAAAAGTATGAAATATCAAATGAAGTAGTATATCTTATGATGTTGAAGATTTATCTCAGAGTAAAATTATCCTTTCATGTTTTAATTTAGATATTTGGATAATTATTATGAATTTTTGAAGATAGAAAATATATATAACAAATATAGTTCCCTCTAAATCTAAAGTCATTTGAAGTGATTATTTTAAGAGCATTTATTCACTATTTTGAGGACTTTATTACCATTAAAGAATCATAAAAATTTACATGACTACATTTCATTTTGAAAGAAATTGTTTTGGATGAATAATTAAAGTTTAATTAAATATAACATCTATTTCAAAGAATGTACTAGTCTCAATGGAAACCATCATTACAGTCAACAAAAATATTTATAATTACTAATTTTAGAATGAACAGCTCACATGCAAGAATATTTCATACCCTAAAGGATTATTCTATTAGCTATTATCCATTTGAATATATATATCTATATTAAATGGTTATAATTGAGAAAATATATAGAGAAAATAGAAAATAGAGTTCCATCATAAGAACTTATATGTCACTCTATTTTTACAGTAATTACAAGAGACTCCTTGTTTTCTAGGAAAAAAATTGTTATTTATATTCTTTAAAGAAATTATAATCTCCATTTGAGATACTTATTGGAGATAATTCTTGATGTTATATTCTTTCTCTATAAGAATGTCTCATCTTTTTTTCATTTTCATCTTGTAACTATGAGCTAAAATATTTATCTTTTATACATATTTTATTCCTTATAGGGATTGTGGGAATGTATTATAAAGATAGATCCAAGTTAAAAAATATTGAACCTTTGTACCAAGTGATATATGATTTCACTCACCTGAGTATTTCCTAAGAAATGTATTGGTCTAATGAAAATCACCAAACTCATGGAGCCCAGTGTTAGTAGAGTGGAATGGGGGATCTTTGTTCCACAAACGACTATTAATTATCTATTTTCTATATTTCTGTTACTATTTTATTTTTTTCTTATTTTTTTAAGGTAAGATCAGGTTCATTCATTCCTTAAAATAAGGTGGTTTTAAGTGATGAAAATTTCCAGAAATCAATTCATCAAATCTCCTGAGTCATTGTGAAAACTTTACCCAATCAAAAACCACTTCTCTTAAGTCAAACATGGGTTTTTAAAATGGATTACTTATTGATAGGGTTAGTCATTATGGTGGAATTATACTCTTATAGAGATATGGCTTAGATGATACCATTTTACACCACTCCCAAACCATATTTCTTATACTATTCAGAAAGGTGGTCACAAAATCTGTTTCTTTTTTTGGTATATATGGTTATCATTTACGAGAGGACACATGGAGGAATTTCAATCTTCTCAGGATACATATATTTGATTTTTTGAGACTTCTTCTAATTGGACTATATTTTAATGAAATAGTGTTTAAAAGGGATAATATTGGTGGGTTTGAGAGGAATGTGAATTTAAGAAAGGCTTTTTGGGGTGCATTATATGATAAAACCTTGGTGCATTTTGGTTATGATAGTTAAACTTTTACAAGGTCTTGAGGTAGGAGACTTGATTCTCATATTTTTGAATCTATTGACCAATTTTTGGATTCTTATGAGTGGGTGAAAATTTTCCTTTTTTAGAAAATTATGGACTTTCAACCCATTACCATTGACCATAAGCTGATATTAGTGAATTTTAGTAAGAGGAAGTTTTTTCAACCTTGGTGTAGAAGGTTTCTATTTGAAACAATTTGGTTAAAGAATATGAATTACGTGATTATTATTAAAGCCTCATGGTGGTGGAGAGATGTGTATTTATTTAATACAATATAGAATGTGGCTTCTTATTTTCAAAAATGGGGGGGTTGAGAACCATCAAGATCTTGACTCTGAGATTAAATAGATGGAGGAAGATATACATAGGGCTTATGGAAGTTTACTGTCAAGTTCATTATTTGAGACTACTTAGTTGCTCATGTAGTAGCTAGATGATTTGATATTGCATAAGGAGTAACTTTTGAAGCTCTACTCTAGAGATCTTCATGTGTTGGAAAGTGATCATAATAAAAAATTATTTCACCAAAAGGCGTATTAAATGTGAAAAAATAACTTTAATCATAATCTTAAATACTATGAAGAGTTATGGGTTAAGACCAAGGAAGGAATTTTGAAGCTGATGTCAGAGTTTTTTACCTCTTTGTTTAAATAAGATTAATTTATTATCAATAAATACATAGATAAATGTCTTTTACTAGCTATTTTTGGACATGAATTATAATTTATTTGGTGAAATTTAGGAGGGAGATGCTATTTATGATCTTTAAAGCATGAATTCATTAAAATAACCAAGGGTGGATGGCTTCAATGTTATTTTTTATAAGAAGTTCCATCATTGGATTTTCCTGTATGTTCTAAATCTTATTAACCAGTTTTATAGGGGTATGATGGAACGTGAACCATATAATGAAACAATTATTTCTTTTATTTATAAAGTTATATGTTCTTTATTTGTGGCATATTTTCATCCCATTAGCCTCTGTAATGTGATTAATTTGTTTTTCAAATTTTTTAGCTAATATATTAAGGATTATCTTTCTATAATTTATCTTTGACTCTTAACATGATTTTATACCTCAGTGTTTGATCGTAGATAATGAAATTGTGGATCATTAGGTTTTCTATATGATGAAAATGATATCTTTGGATTAAAAATGATCTATAGATTTAAAGCTTGACATAATTAAGGAACATGACAAAGTCGAATGGAATTTCCTCAAGCATGTCCTCTCTATGTATGGGTTTTATCCAGTTTTTATTTGAAACATCATGATATGTTCTTCAACAGTCACAAAAAATATTAAAGTTAATGGTAAATTTATTAATCCTAACATACCTTCTAGAGGCTTATGAAAAGGGTAACCTATCTCACCTCACCTTTTTATTATCATTGTTAATGTGTTTTCTAATTTTATATCAAATTTGGTGATGCATGACAAGATCCATGGTGTTAGGGAAAGTAGTAATGACCCAATAATTTCAAAAATATTATTTATTGATTGTTTATTTATTCTTTTTAGGACCAACCATAAAGAGTGTTCTCACATCACTTATCTTATTCTATGTTATTGTGATGTGTTGGGTTTGAAGATTAATTTCTCAAAATTGGAATCCTCATTCAACAAAGGGGTTATTTAAGAGATGTGGTATGGATTGTGTGATCTTTTACATGTTAGTTCGATTATTAAGCATAATAATAATCTAGGTATTCTAATAGTTATTGAAAAATATAAAATGGAGGTGTTTGCATCCATCATGGATACAGTTTAGAATAAGATTAATGGTTGAAGGGAGAAGGGTTTATCGAGGTCTGGGAAGACTATCTCGATCCAATCAGTGGTTCAAACTATTCATAATTATTTAATATACCTATTATAAATCTTATAAACTATTATAAATCTGATTGATTCCTTTTTCTCATACTTCTTGTCGGTTTTTTGGATGGTAGGAAAAAGATATATATGGTTTCATGGAAAAAGATTATATCTCCCTAAGAAGGTTGTAGGTTTGGAATTTGGACATATGTGGTCTTTTAATATGGACCTTTTTTCTAAGAAGTGTTAAAAGTTTTTATGTTATATGTATTCCATTTATACTTGGATCCTGAGTGATAAATATTTTCCTCATGTTGATTTGTTGCCAGCTATACTTGTATAACAACCAAGATTTTTATGGCATGGTTTTTGGATATTAAATGTCATTATACTATATGATACATAATAACAATTATTTTATGGGTGATATATTACTATTTATATGGAACCTTAGATTTGAAGTGTTTATTGTCAGTTTATATCATTGAATTCCCCTATTGTAATGAAGAATGGAGTTGTTTGAGATATTATTTATTGATGATTTCTCAGGATGGAACTTTGATAAGATTAATTCATTATTCAATGAGAGTGATAGAAGTTGGATCTTAAAATCCTTATTTGTAGATGGGTATTTTGTGACAAAATATTATAGTGATTCTCTCAGCATTGAGGGTACATGGTGAAGTCAGGATATTGGACAACAATGCAAAAGAATATTCACCAATTTTATTTGGTTTGGATGAATATTTAGTTTTACTTTTTATTACCAAAGGTCCTAGATTTTTTTGTGGAGTCATGTTTTTGATTAAATTTTGATTCATGATGTTTTATAGGGGAGGAATATTATTATAGATTATACATGCTTGTTCTATAAGTTCATTCAAGAGAAGAATTTATATATTATCTTTTATTGCGTGAACATGAAGCCTATTTGAAAAAGATAGGGTAATGTAATTTCTCTATCCATATAAGGTTTTTTACCATTGACTACCTCTCTAGATGGTTTAGGGATTTTGATTCTTTAGGATTTCAGTAATTCTACACCATTTCATTGGCTTTCATGATTTGGTGAAATGAATTCCTTTTTTAATAATAAGTTTATACCTGATGAATCTTGAGTACAAGGGTTTTATGATTTTGTTGAGGTATAGGATAATTGTGGGGTGAATGGGATTTTAGACCAAATATTAAAACATAATGTCTCTTGGTAATTGCTTCTAATGGGTGTTATAAAGGTGAAGGTGGATGCCTCTATATTTGAAGATTCTCGAGTTGAAGGGGGAATGGTGGGTTGTGACTCTTCTAAGGAAGTCTTGGTTACTAAGATATTTGTTTTGACTACTAAATGGTGTCTATAAGTAGCTAAAGCCATTTCATTTTGTGTTTTCCTTAGAATTGTGTGTGATCAAGGTTGGTGTAGGATAATTTTTTAATCATATTGTCTCTCTCGTGTCTCTTTGTTTATAACTAGCCCTACCAACTCTACATCTTTAGGGATCTTATTGGATGAGATATATTTTTCGTATTTAGAATTATCCCATTATTATTTTTCTATCATTAAAAGGGAGGGTAACATGGTGGATAATTATATTTCAAGGTCTCATATTTCTTCTCAGGTGTCAGTTTGGTCTGGTTTTTTCCTCTTGAGGATTTTTCATTTTTTCCATGGATTTGGTATATGTTTGAATGGGTTTATGATTGGCTTAAAAAATATTACAAAATCAGGCATTATCCCCATCATTAAACAAAGACAAATGCGTAGTTAACTAATCACATATCTAACCATTTGTTAAAATTATTCACAGTACAACAACTCCAATTCCATAATTTCTCCTCCAATTTTTATTCAGAATTATCCCAAACCCGAGTACTTGATTCACATGATCAATTTGGTTATTCATTAAATTTAAAACGCTAATTGACCAACGATTCATATGTTGAATAAATTTAATATAACTAAAAATATCAATGGATTTTCAAATCAACTGTTTATTATTTTGTAGAGTTTGAGTACCCCCAACCTGATTTTCAATTATTTTATAGAATATGACCCCCCAAAAATGATTTTCAATCCCTAAAAACTCTTTCATACAATTATTTTTATAATTGATAAAAATAATCTTATTTAGTTAGATATAATGTGGGATGGAATTCACATAATAAATTTTTTTATCTCAAACAAAATATTTTGTGTAATTGGTCATATATATTATGGAAGACCACTCATGTTAATGTTTAGGATTATTTTTTGTCTATTATTTTATAATACGGAACATTTGTTCTACATTTGAATAATATTGTAAAAAATGTTTTAATTTAACTATGAAGTGATTTTGATTTACAATTTGATCAATTTAGAATATTATGATAGAAAACATGCTTTTGTGGGCCATATAATGTTTTTCTATGTATATATAAAAGTTTTGGATGATAGAATATTTTGTATGTTATAGTTTTAATTATGTCACAGATTTTGTTTTTTATTATAAAAAACAACCTATATTTCCAATTTTACATATTATTGTTTAATTTAAAATGAAATTTTGGTATACATTTTTTATTTTGTTTCTAAATATCACTAAACCTTGTTTTTGGTATTTTATAAACACTGTTTTTCAAATTAAGTGTGAACCCTGAAAAAATGGGCCAAACCTCAGATAAGTGATTACACCCAATTGATCTCCCATTAGAAAACCACCAAATTTGAAACTATTAGAAATTTTTATTGGTTTTAGAGAATGTATTCCTTATTACATAACAAGGGTTGTGAAAATTAGTAGAATATGAAAAAGTACTCATTTTGATGCTAGGATTTTTCATTGTTTATTTTTTATTAACACAAAACATGTGATCTTCATTTGAATAATATTGAAAGAAATTTTGAATTAATTATAAAGTTATTTTGATTTCGAAATTGATTAATTTAGAAGAAACTTGAAAAAATAAGCAGCCATTTTATTGGATATTTATTTAATAGTTTTTTTAAAATATTTTAAACAATGGCATAGGGTTTGGCAGAATTTAAAAAATGGGTCCCAAGAAGCGTATACCCCATTTACACTTCTTCCTTCACCAAGAATACTGAACAAGGTTCATGCTTCATATGTGGGTTTCTTAAGGAAGAGTGAACTGCATTCATTCTTCATACATATTTTTTTGTTATTAAAAATCATTAAATATTAAATAATTATTAAGTAAATATTAAAAAATATTTAATATATTAAATATATATTAATAAATATTAAATAAATATTTTAATTTTTTTTAACAATCCAGGGTCAGAACCCATTTATTAAGAAACAAAAAACATAAAAAGGAAAGTAGAAAGGATGGGGTCAGATAGGAAAAAACACACTTATCAAATGTTGATATAAAACAAAAAGGAAAGTCACTAATCGTGTTATGTTTGGATCTATTCTTGATTTGGGAGACTCTCATTATGACCCCCCCCAAAAAAAATTATCCATGTACACTCCCTTGACCTTTTGGCTGATAACCACTTCTCTATGTTTTTTCATGTCGTCAGGGACCACTAGTGTCTCTTGAGTCCACAATGAATTCTGTGTCACTTATCAAGATATATTTATGAGTATTACCTTCCTTTTACAAGACACCATATAATTACACATTACTTTTACTAACCATCCACGTGGGATGTAACGAACCATCCCTAGAAGCATAGAGTCAGTGCATTATTTTAATACATTGGCATAGATACTATTGCCGTATCCCAAAGGATATATTCATTTAGAAGTCTTGGAAAATAGATTACAAACATGAACCTTATATTACAATTCAAATCATAAAATACAACATAGATAATCCTTAGAGAATGTCATTATTATCCCAGATTAACCCTTAATATCAATCATAATAAATATCTTAGCATCCTAGGGATATGAAACATAATAAAGGGGTGAGTTTAGATACTCCTTATGGGTAAATAATAAAACATAATCTATCATAAATAAGTATAAACTTTTAAGTCAAGGTATATAACTAAAACACGTGCCTTTTAAGCATAATCCTATGAATAATATCAAATGAATAAATAATACTGTATAAAATAATCATATAAGCTAGAAAACATAACCATAAATATTCCAATAGTCAAATAATCACATGTAACATCAATAAATAACCTCATAATCAGGGAATTCATAATGTCAAAAATCATAAACATACAGTCAAGGCTTTAGCCTAGACACCACACATAATCAGGTAGGTTATTAGCCAATACCCAAATTAGTTTATCTCATGAGACCTACCAATGCATCGAGGGGTTAGAGAGGCCCCCACCAATCACTGACTATGTCTAATTAATTTCTCATATAAAATGGTTCAATCATAACCAACATAACCATTCATATTAAAATTAATATATGAAATTATAATACACTAACCATAAACCATGAATGGTATCAAAATAACACATCCATAGTCAAAAATTTCATAAACCATTCAATAAAATATGGTATATTATATCATAATAAATAAACCTCAATCAAACATAAGATTCAACAATGTATGTGAAAATATATGAAAATACTATAATAAAATCATTAGAAATAACTTGACAAAAATACCATTTTTCTTTGGGATCATTTATTTAAAAGATGTGTATTTATAAAAAAAATTTATTTAAAAATAAATTTATAAACTTGTAAAGAATGCTTCAAAAAATAATGGTGTCATGAAAAGGGTAAAAGAATATCATGCCATATAAGTTAAAAATAAATATTATTTCAATATTTTTGTAGAAAAATTCATAAAGTACCTTGGTTGGAAAATGAAAAAAAGATTACTTTCAAAAACAATTTATAAAAAGTAAAACATGGGTAAATGAATTAAAACATTGGTAATATAATAGTAAAAATAGTTTGGGAAATATTTTTAATAAACATGGATATGAATGATAAATATTCCCCATTGGATACTTACATATAAAAAATCTCGATGAATAATGAGATTGTGAAATTAACCCTTACCTTATACTTTAATTGTTTTGAGTGTACTTTAACCTCCTGTATAATGATTTAAATCAACTCATAAATTTATGCCACAATTATATCCATATTTATGATATAATATATGATTCATTTATGACTTTATATTACCTATTTATTAACAATTCCTAGTTAAAACAACATTTCAGGTAATAACTGCTTTATTTATCATACGTGTTTTGATTTGTTATTCTTAATCATATTACTTATATCATGATTTAAGAAATGATTTATATATCATATATATTCAGTATATAAATATATATAAAATATATGAAATGGAAAACACTATTCATGGAGATCGTAGGTTGTACCTACACATGAATGATGTTTCCTTTTTTATCGTATTGAATAGAAGAAGGTAAATGACACAAACACACACACACACACACACACACATATATATATATTCTACTAGAATTATTATGTCATATATTTAATATTTATTTATTATATACATTTTTATAATCATTCTTTAATGGTTAACATGGAAGTTTAATCTCATTACGTCATGGATATGGTAAGCCATATGTACACACAAGCGATGATAGCATTATTTTAATAGTAAAGTGGTAAGGAATTGGATGGAATATTAATTATAAATAATAAATATAATTTTATATTTAATATTTATATCCATTATATTCATCATTATACCCATCCAAATAATACGGTGATGAAAAAAAATTACACCACAACATGGAGATGTTAAGCTATAGGTACACACACATGGTGATATTGTTTTTCATAGGATGAATAAAGAGGGGAATATGGTTATAAAAAAATAATTATAAAATCACATAATATATATGATACTATATTTATTTCTTTAGTATGGAAAAAACATTGTAATAAGAAGTAGAAGAATAAAAGAACTTGAATGAGTTGGTAAAATAATTACCTCTTCTTCGGTGGACATCCTTTGGATCTCCTCTTAGGGACAATAGGGGTGGTATTTTTAGAAGACCAGGACCTCTAGAGATGATATAATAATGATGGGGGGAGAATTTAGTAGGGGTTTTTCAATATAGAAGGCTCAAAGTGGTGTGAGTAAGTGAGGGAGTAGGTTCCCTTTTATGAGAGAGGGGATGTGCACTTTAGGGAACTCTGAAAATATTAAATTAATATAAATTGATTTTATAATTAGAAAAGATAAAAAGTGAGTTATTTAGTATATAAGATGAGTATGGGACTAAATCCTATAAACCAATTATTTTTAAACATGTTTAGGTTATAACATTAACCTTATTTTTTGGCTTTAACCCTTAGTTAAACCCTTAACTCTTACCATGAAAACATAGATTTTTTACTCTTTAGGGTCAATATTTTTACTATAAAATGCCAAAAAAATGCCAAATGGATCATTGATGACATTTTTAACCTTAGTCTAGTTATTTTTATAAAAGTTAAATTTTTATGAATTCTATATCATTTAATAAAATATTATTTATTTTAAAGTTTCATTATATCAATTTTGATAATGTTTAATATTTTTATTTTTTAAAATATCTTAAAAACATGATAAACTCGAAAAAAAAATTATAATATATCACTAAAACTTATAGTTATATTTAAAATAAATGAATTTTATTAATTATGTTAAATTATTTTGTTTTAATATTTTTAAAATCACTTATTTGATATTTCCATTAATTAAACAATTACTTCATAATTATTATGAAAGACATTAATTAAATTATTTATTTTCTAAAAATTCAAAATAAATCATTAGGATGAAGGAAAATATATTATCTTTCAAATAACTACTTATAGTCAAATTTATCTTATGTAAAACCCTATATTGAAAATGATTTAGTTATTAAAAATTTGATAGTTTTAACTTATCTTTAAATAAAATATAATAAATGTAATAATCTTAATTAATTGGATTAAAAGGTTATAATTTATGTCAATGGTGGATTTTTTTCAAAACAATATCATCTGATTAAACTAAGAAAAGTGTTAGGGTAAATTTATATTATTATTGTTTACCTTGAATTACTTATTTATCCTTAATTGTGGTAATTAAAATATTACTAAATTTTAATATTCATATGCCCAAGAGTAAATTTTTTTTACATAATTTGAACTCACTTATTAAAAATATGTAATCCATTTTTCAAAAGTCAAAATATATTTGTTTTAGTAATTCATTAAAAATTAATTCCATTGACGAGGTGGTAAAAAAAGTTATTATAGTTTAAATGTGTAAAAGATTAAAATGTTTTTATATCTAAATTCAATGTAAATTGATGCAGATGACCTAAATTGTAATAAATTATAAAAATATAATATATGCATAATTTAAAATCATTAAATAATATAATTTAACACTATAAATTGTTTTGATGAAAAAGTTGTTTTCTGTTAAAATTTAGAATTTTTCACTATTCAATGAAACATGAAACTTATCTTAAAAATACCAAAAAATTTGCGGAAGTAAATTTTTTATATTCTTATTTAAAATAATAATCTTATTGTTTCAAATATAATACATAATTGAGTCAAAAATCGGTTTTAAAATAGGTTCTCCATTAAAAAACGGTTAAACTAGGATTATAAAAATATAGGTATTTATATGTAATATTGGATTCATTTATATATTATGCCTATAAAATATATTATTTGAATATTGAAAATATTTTATTGAATATATAACATTTATATTTCATTAATATCAATCTATAATAGTAATTAATTTAATTTATTATGATAAAATGAGTTTTTGAGCATAAAATTAGTTCTTTATAAAAACATTTCCTATATATTCAGTTGGTTCCTATATTCATTTCTAATTAATTTTTAACTAGTGAATTCAACCATATATTTTTATAATATAGTTAAAAATATTCATAATCAAAAACATAAAAACTAGGTTATATCTTAATATATTAAATAATAACATTTTAATAATATATTGTGGTTTGGTAAAACTTGTCCTTGCATGTAATGAAAAGAAACTCGTTATTGTGTGTAGTGTAAGATTAATATAGTGTTGTGTATAATGTAAGCTATCGGATAAATTTATTTTATTTAAGAATATACATACTGTAAAATATAGGGGTTTTATATTATCCACTCATTTAATAAATTTCATCCTCACAATTCAAACTCGGGATCAAAAACAACAGTTTCGAATTTTTAAAATATCATTGTTGAAATACCATATTAGAAAAAATATTAATGAGATCTCCAATTTAAAATAAATAAAGGTAAGTATGAATGTCACCATATATAACACATACTTGTGTTCCATATCGGAAAACATAGTCATGGAAGATAAATCTAACCATAAAGTTTTGATGGAGAGTGATAGAGAACATGACTAGGAGAAAGTTACCAATCTGAAATCTATAAACCTGTAATGATATAAGGGACCATTTGATTCCTCATAAAATAAGGTAGTTGGATTTTTTTGTTTTAATATCCTTTTCCTAGATTTTAATAATTAATTTACTTCATAGACAAATAACAAAAGGAAACATACTTACTTGAAAAGTATAGTTTCATCCTTTAAACAATTTCTACCATGAAATCATCTTTCTCTCCAAAAGATAATAAAATTATAAAATATACTATTTATATTAATCATATAGGGTCCAAAAAATGAACTTATACTTAATATTTCATACTGTTTAAATAAAAAAACTATGTTATACTAACCAAGACATCACATAGGCCAGTGGAAGGTGATTCACCCTTATCGCCCTTCGGTTATGGGTTCAAGCCTTGCGGCCTTGAAAAATTATACAGGTTGTCACTCGACCTGTGGGTTATAATTTTTATAACACTATATTATTATAACATTCAAAAAATAACCTCAATATGTTTATCATTAAAGAAAGCTTTTAACCTCAAATAATAGTATCCAATGTTAAACTTAGTCTATCCCAACCTTAAGAATCTTCCAAAATAAATCTATCCAAACTCGCAATCCAAAAATTTATATGTAAGGTCACTAAATTTAAAAAATCTATTTAACATCAAATTTTCCCCAAATAAAAAATACAGATCTCTTTTTTCACAAAAAAAATATATGAATACCTTGATCACCACAATACCTTAATGAAAACATACATGATTACAAATCCATAAAGAAGAAGTATTGTATTAAAATTCATATATATCTCATAATTATTATAAACAAAATATAATAACTTAATTCTTGAATCCAAAAACAAAAATACATTAATTATTCCACTTCGACTAGAGTAACAACATAATCTTGACCTTTATACCTTTGCTTCTTGTGAACTATATTTCCTTGATGCTTGGGAAAATAAATTTCCTAATGTTTCAAATCATTATAATTGTATCATTTTACATTTACAACTTTTTTATTTCCCTTACAATAATGAGCATGGTGACATTTCTCTTAAAATTTATAACAAACTCCTATTCCTTTCAGAAAATTAATGGGGTATTTCATCAAATAATTATCACATATAGCAAAATACCTCTTCAAATTTTCCCATTTATCTACCTCTTTCTCCACCATTCTATTCTTCTCTTTATTTCCCTTAAATTCATAAGATTTAAGGAATTATTTCTCTATATTGATAGCACATGAGACTGTATCTTTGTATGATGAGAAAGTTTGTGAGACCAATGCCTTTTAGAGAATGGATTTAACCCATCCAAAAAATCATCAATATTACTCCTTGGGATTAGTCTATAGTCCATAATATGACTTGATAAAATTGTAAAGTTGAATTAATATTTAGCAAAATACTCTTCCTCCTTTTGTCTTGGATTAAAAAATTGTCTCTCGATATCCGCTTTTTATTCATGAGGAAAATGTTTTTCTAAGAAAAGTTACTGAAAATCATTCCATTCTATGTTTTCTATTTCTTCCACCTTCTTAATGTTTTGAATCAATAACCACTATTGATTTGTATCTCCTAAGATATGATAAATTTCCATAACAATATTCTACCTTCATTGCATCCAAAAGAAAGAAATACATTTTTTAAAGAACTTATCCATTGTTTAGCTATAAATGGATATTTATTCCCATTGAATGTTGTAGGTTGTTGTCTCATGAAGTTGTATAACATTGTTCCTCCATTTTTTGGATCATGATTCTCCATATGGGAAAGGTTATTATTCATAACCTAAGTCAACTTCCCCAGTATAGTTATAAGTCACTCATCAACAACTGCATCTCAAGCTCCAACATCATTATCCTGCATTGGAGGGAAATGCGTATATATATTACATACATTGATACGATTTCCATTACATCCACTAGGAACCATTTCTAAACAATGTAATACACTAGATTAGATCATAACATTATGAAACATAACGTATAATTATAGAATAAGTGAATCACATAACCAAAATTGTAAATTCAGGTATAACTAATCTCTAAATCATAAACATGGTTTATTTAGGGATATATCTAATTTTAAATCATTCATAACAGTTTGTAATGTAAATTTGAATTATCCTAATCATATCCCTTGGGAGTGTCAAACCAGGTGCAAAATAAGGCATGTTGTCATGTATCAGGTTACGTTGAGTCCGGCCTGACACACCTTGTCAGAGTTGTTACTCCTAGGTACATCTGTGCTAGAACCAAATCTACTTGTAATATCCAGATAGGGAAATATTTATAGTAATACCCACATAAGATCTAATTTAAAAAAATTCTAGGATGTTGTTCTATACTTATCCAAAAATTATATCTTAGGGTTATGATCCCGAATATATTTTTTTCTAAATCTACTTTCCAAGGTTGTTGCTAAACTTCCTATGATACCAACTATAATGAACCGACCCTATAAGCTCAGAGCCGATTCATTATTTTAATACATTGGAATATATAATATTTTTTAATCCTAAAGGATCTATAATTTTAGTGGCCATGGAAAATATATTACATACATGAACCTTATATTATAATTAAAATCATAAAATACTACATAGAAAATCCTTTAAGAACACTATTATTATCCTAATATAACCCTGTATATCCATCATAATACACATCTTGGAATCCTTGGAAAATAAAATATAATAAATGGGAGATCTTATATTATTAGTAAGGGTAAATAATTTAGTAGATTCAATCAAAAATAATCACAAACGTTTAAGAAAAGTTGTATAGCCGAAACACATTCCCTTTAAACATAATATTATGCATAATATTGAAAGAATAAATAATACCATATAAAATAATCACATGATCTAGAAAAAATAACCAAGAATATTATTCTAGACTAATAGTCACATGGAATATTAATAACTAATCTCATAATGAGGGAATACGTAATTTTGGACATCATAAACATACCGTCAAGACTTCATCCAAGACACCACACACAATCAGGTAAGATGTTTCCTAATACCCAAACTAGTTTTTCTCATGAGACCCACTGATGTGTCGAGGGGATATAATGGCCCCCACCCATACTTACTAAGTACGATGCATTTCTAAAATGAAAAGGGTAAAACATAGCCAACATAAATATTCATATTAGAACTATCACACGAAATGCTAATACATTCACCATAAACTGTGAATGGTATCCAAATAGTACACCCACAATCAAACATATCATAAACCCTCCAATACAATATGGTAGATTTTTTCATAAGAAATAACCCCAAAAAATCATAATATTCATTAAATGATGTTGAAATAGATGAAAATACTCTAATAAAATCATTAGAAATATCTTGAGAAAAATGCCCTTTTTCTTTGAGATCATTTATTTATAAGCCATATATTTATAAATGAAAATATTTATTTTAAAATAACATTGAAAAATTTCAATGGAAGTGTCAAAACATCAAAGATTCATGATAGTGGTAAAATATAGTCATTCCTTATAAGTTAAAGATAAATATTCTTTCCATATTTTTGTTAAAAAAGTCATAAAGTACCTTGTTTGGAAAATAACAAAAAGATTCCTTTAAAAACCATTTTATAAAATTATGAACATTGGTAAAGGAATTAAAACATTAGTAGGATAATAGTAAAAATATTTTTGAAAATATTTTTAATAAATATGGACATGGATGAAAAATATTCCCCGACGGATACTTACGTATAAACAATCCCGATTAATAATGAGATTGTGAAATTAAACCTTACCTTGTACTTTCCTTTAGTTGAGTGTTATTTTACCTATTTTATAATGATTTAAATAATGTTATAAAATTATACCAGAACCAGAACCATATTTATGATATCATACATGATTTATTTATGACTTTATATTACGCATTTATTAATAATTACATGTTAAAGTAACGTTTCGGGTAATGACCTCTTTGTTTATCATATGTGTTTTGACTGGTTATTATTGATAAAATTACTTAGATAATGATTTAATTACATAAATAATTTAAAAAAAAGATTTATATATCATATATATTTAGTATATAAATTTATATAAAATATATGAAATGGAATACACCATTCATGGAGACAGTAGGTTGTATGTACGTATGGACACTGTTTCAGTTTTTTTATCGTATTGAAAGGAAGAAGGTAAATGAAATATATATATATATATATATATTATTATATCATATATTACATATGTATTTATTATACACATTTTTATAATCATTCTTTAATGGTTAACTTGGAAGATGAATCTCACTGTGTTTTAGAGATGATATGTCGTATGTATGCACGAATGATGATATCATTCCCTTAATGGTAAAGTGGTAAGGAATTGTATTGTATACTAACTATAAATAATCAATATCAATTCATATTTATTATTTATATCCATTATATTCATCATTATAGTCATCCAAATAATATGTTTATGAAAAAAAATTACACCACAACATAGAGATGGTAAGTCGTAGTACGCACACATGGTGATATTGTTTTTAGTATGATCGATAAAAGGAGGAATATGGTTATCCCATAATCATAATAAAATCTAAAAATATATATGATACTGGATTTATTACTTTATTATGGAAACAACATAGTAAGAGTAAGTGGAAGAAGAAAATATCTTGAATGAGTTGGAAAAATAATTACCTCTTCTTCGGTGGACACCCTTTGGATATCCTCTTAGGGACACTAGGGGTGATATTTTTAGAAGACCATGACCTAAAGAACTTATATAAAACGTTTCTAGGAGAAATTTAGAAGTTTTGGTCGATCTAGAAGGCTAAACGTGGTGTGAGTAAGTGAGGGAGGATGTGCTCTTTTATAAGAGAGGAGAGGGGCACTTTAGTGAACTCTCAAAATATTAAATTAATATAAATTTATTTTAGATTTAAAATATCTAAAAATAGAGTTATTTAAAATATAATATGATTATGGGTTGAAATACTCTCAACCAATGATTTTTAGACATGTTTAGGTGACAATATTAACCTTATCCTTTGGCTTTAACCCTTAGTTAAACCCTTTAACTCTTTTCGTGAAAACTTGGATTTTTTACACATCAGGGTTAATATAGTTACTATAAAACCGAAAACGAATCCAAAATAGATCATTGATGACATATTTAACATTATTATAGTAATTTACCTGAAATTTATATTTTTATGAATTTTATATCATTGAATAAAATATTATTTATTTTAAAGTATCATTATGTCAATTTTGATACTATTCAATTTTTTTAAATATCATATCAACTGGATAACTTTCAGCCAACACTTATAATATATTAGTTACATTTTTAGGTTATCTATAAAATCTTTGGATTTCATTAACTATTTAAAATTATATTTATTTTAATATTTTTAATATAATTTATTTGATATTTCAATTAATTAAAGAATTAGTGCCTCCTTATTATGTAACAATTTATGTCACGACCCGTCCTCGGGGTCTGTGCCGTGACTACCCCAAGCCCACCATCCATAGGCCAGGGGCTGGCGACTAGCACCAAAGGAATAAAATCACGATAACTGGGAAGGCATTACCTTTATAAAAGAAAACAAGCACCACAGAGTACAAGCGGAAGCAAAACACAAAATACAAAAGAAAAGTAGAAAAGTAAATGGGCCAGAATAAAAACCCAAAAGAAAGTACAACTACAACTGAACAAGGTACAACAGAAAAAAGAAAAACAACTGGAAGAAGGAAGCAGCTCCTGGGTCGTCCTCCTCGGATCCTACCTGAAGGGTAGGTACAGATAGCGCAGCTCCTGGTCGTCCACCACAGATCCTACCTGAAGGGTAGGTACAGATAGCTTCCTCCACGCTCTCATCCATCAAACTCCTCTGTTAGTCGTCACGTCATGTAGTCCACCTCCGGGTACTGACTCGTCGTGTAGTCCACCTCTGGGTACCGTCCAGTCCTCAAACACTCGGCCTCTGTCAGCACTGCCCGTCGTCTGCAACCAACACAATGAGGTGCAGGCATAGCCCGTGCAGGGGTGAGTATAACGATACTCAGTAGGGACCCCGAGACCCTCAAGGTCTCACTAAACCAATAAGGATAACCACAAAGAAGATCTCAACAGATATCCTCTACTTAGGTATATGCCCATACATATACCTAAGTTATCAAGTAACCCATCTCAATCATGAGGAAACATAAGGATTGTGAAATAAACGGATAACCACTACCCAGGTATATGCCCATACATATACCTAAGTTAGGAAGTGACCCATCTCAATCATGAGGTAAACACAAGGTCAAAAGTCTCAGCTCAAACCAGGATTTCATTATCGAAACCGTAACTGCTGAAGAGCTCCGTCTCTGGAGTGTACAGTGGTCCTGTCACGACTCCGAGGTACTGCTCACTAACCTAAGACTGCTGAAGTACTCCTCCTGTCGAGTATCGCGGGTCAGCCACCCAGACACAGTAGTGCTTCCCGCCGAGGTATGTCACCCAAACACAGTAGTGCACACCCCCAAGTAGCCTGCTGAGGTACTCTCCGGACGAGTACCACGGGTCTGCACTGTCACACAGGCAGTGCTCCGTCCGCCATGGGTCTGCACCTCAGAAGGTAGTGCTCCGTCCACTGGGCTAGTCGACTCACTGCAAGTCGAGTCGGTCAAGCAGTCGTCAGGTCTCAGCCAGTTACACGGTCATCGTACTCCGCACGCTCGTCACTGGGTGGGTCCGCTCCACAAGCTACAGGTCGATACTCCAAGTATCTCAAAGTCCCACGATGAAGTATCTCAAAGGACCGCCTCGTCATAGGGGTCTCAACACAACAGACGGCGCGTCAATCGGATGCCCGGTCTGTGAGTTATTAGCCTTTTCGTCCCAGGGTCCCGGTTGGTTTCGTAAGCAAACCAAACCCGGCTGTATCTCAACTGTACCCCAAACTCTCATAGGGTATACTCATAGGGATCGTTTATCAACGAGATCACCAACGCCACTGACGGTTCGTCAAATGGACATTCTGTCAGAAAGGTATCAGCTTTTTCGTTCCAGGGGCCCGGTTGGATTTCTGTGCGATCCAACTCGGCCACTATCCATCTGCATCCAAATCTCGGGCGGAGAATGCCAAAAGTTCCGTATCGTCAACAGGAACTCAACGCAACAGACAGCGCGTCAATCGGACGCCCGGTCTGAGAGTTATTGGCTTTTTCGTTCCAGGGGCCCGGTTGGTTTTTAAGGCAAAACCAACCCGACCGTACTCCACCTGCGTCCAAACCTCGGGCGGAGTATTCCAAAAGATCCGTCTCATCAAGATGAATTCAACGAAACAGACGGCCGTGTCCCGATGACAGCACAACCACCCCGCCCTAACATGGCCGTCGGGTCCTGGCCCACCAGGTACCACCAGTTGCCCCGCAGACATGTGGGGCCCACCCTAGGGTCCACCCACGTGCCCGAACGGGTCATCTGACTAATGAGAGTCCCCACAGGCCAACACATGTCCTTTCCAGTGTGCTTTGTCCTCACTCACACACACCCCGAGAAACTTCCCAGAGGGTCACCCATCCTGAACACTACTCCAGGCCAAGCACGCTTAACTGTGGAGTTCTAAGCAAATAGGCTCCCGAAAAGGAAGGTGCACCTTCCTTTTCGAGAGCCTACGTGGTTAAAACTCCAGAGTTAAGCGTGCTTCGCCTGGAGTAGTGATCAGGATGCGTGACCGCCTGGGAAGTTTCCCAGGGTGGGTGTGAGACGGAAAGGCCAATAACTAACAGACCGTGCGTCCGATTTACGCGCCGTCTGTTTCGTTGAATTCCTCTTGATGAGACGGATCTTTTGGCATACTCCGCCCAAGGTTTGGACGCAGGTGGAGTACGGTCGGGTTGGTTTTGCCTTAAAAACCAACCGGGCCCCTGGAACGAAAAAGCCAATAACTCTCAGATCGGGCGTCCGATTGACGCACCGTCTGTTGCGTTGAGTTCCTGTTGACGATACGGAACTTTTGGCATTCTCCGCCCGAGATTTGGATTCAGATGGATAGTGTCCGGGTTGGATCACACAGAAATCCAACCGGGCCCCTGGAACGGAAAAGCTGATACCTTTCTGACAGAACGTCCATTTGACGAACCGTCAGTGGCATTGGTGATCTCGTTGATAAACGGTCCCTATAAGTATACCCTATGAGAGTTCGGGGTACAGTTGAGATACGGCCGGGTTTGGTTCGCTTACGAAACCAACCGGGCCCCTGGGACGAAAAGGCTAATAACGCACAGACCGGGCGTCCGATTGACGCGCCGTCTGTTGTGTTGAGACCCCTATGACGAGGCGGTCCTTTGAGATACTTCTTCGTGGGACTTTGAGATACTTGGAGTATCGACCTGTAGCTCGTGGAGCGGACCCTCCCAGTAACGAGCGTGCGGAGTACGGAGACCGTGTAACTGGCTGAGACCTGACGACTGCTTGACCGACTCGACTTGGAGTGAGTCGACTAGCCCAGTGGACGGAGAACTACCTTTTGAGGTGCAGACCCATGGCGGACGGAGCACTACCTGTGTGACAATGCAGACCCGCGGTACTCGTCCGGAGAGTACCTCAGCAGGCTACTTGGGGGTGTGCACTACTGTGTTTGGGTGACATACCTCAGCGGGAAGCACTACTGTGTCTGGGTGGCTGACCCGTGGTACTCGACAGGAGGAGTACTTCAGCAGTCTTAGGTTAGTGAGCAGTACCTCGGAGTCGTGACAGGACCACTGTACACTCGAGAGACGGATCTCTTCAGCAGTTACAGTTTCGATAATGAAATCCTGGTTTGAGCTGAGACTTTTGACCTTGTGTTTACCTCATGATTGAGATGGGTCACTTCCTAACATAGGTATATGTATGGGAATATACCTAGTTAGTGGTTATCTATTGATTTCACAATCCTTGTGTTTCCTCATGATTGAGATGGGTTACTTGATAACTTAGGTATATGTATGGGCATATACCTAAGTAGAGGTTATCTGTTGAGATCTTCTTTGTGGTTATCCTTGTTGGTTTAGTGAGACCTTGAGGGTCTCGGGGTCCCTACTGAGTATCATTATACTCACCCCTACACGGGCTATGCCCGCACCTCATTGTGTTGGTTGCAGACGACTGGCAGTGCTGACGGAGGCCGAGTGTTCGAGGACTGGACGATACCCAGAGGTGGACTACACGACGAGTCAGTACCCGGAGGTGGACTACATGACGTGACGACTCACAGAGGAGGTTGACAGATGAGAGCGTGGAGGAAGCTATCTGTACCTACCCTTCAGGTAGGATCCGTGGTGGACGACCAGGAGCTGCGCTATCTGTACCTACCCTTCAGGTAGGATCCGAGGAGGACGACCCAGGAGCTGCTTCCTTCTTCCAGCTATTTGTATTTTTTCTATTGTACCTTGTTCAATTGTATTTGTACTTTCTTTTGGGTTTGTATTCTGGCCCATTTACTTTCCAGCTTTTCTTTTGTACTTTGTGTTTTGCTTCCGCTTGTACTTTGTGGTGCTTGTTTTCTTTTATAAAGGTAATGCCTTCCCAGTTATCGGGATTTTATGTCTTTGGTGCTAGCCGCCAGCCCCTGGCCTATGGAAGGCGGGCTTGGGGTAGTCACGACATGGGCCCCGAGGACGGGTCGTGACAAATTGGTATCAGAGGAGTTCGGTTCTACCGCAGAACTTATGACTCTGACTTTTTCTTTCTGTGAAGCAATAGTGTTAAGAGTACCGAGTGTGGATTTCAGTTCAGGGAGTCCAGTGTTGGTGCGGGCGGCCGACGTATCCATACACCATACCTCTTACAACTGATTTCCGACTTTGTGCACGAAAACACTGATTGCATGTGTGTTTTCAAAGGTTTTTCCCTTAAAACAGCTCAAACCAGGTCAGCTCACCAGGTATAAACGTTTGACCGTGTCACGATGTTTCTTTCAGGATGCCTTTTCACGGATGACCAGCTAGAGCGCAGAGGGATGTGCGTACTGACAGCCTGTCAAGAGACGAGGCTTAGGTGTAGGGCCCTCTTGCAGTTGAGGCACCAGCGGAGGCACCAGCGGTACTAAAATACGTTGGGCCACCGATGCCACCAGCCCCAGCAGTAGGCGATGCACGATGCTTGAGCACGCTGCACGAGTTCCAGCGCCAGAGGCCACCCAGGTTCCGGGGAGAGACGGACCCGCAGGCGGCTGAGGTTTGGATGGAGGCTGTGGTGAGAGTCTTCAGGCCAGTGGGGACGCCGGCAGACTTCATGGTGATCTTTGCTGCCAGCCTCCTTCAGGCAGCAGCAGGCAGGTGGTGGAGCCACTTGTTTAAGTTTTTCGACGGGATGACCTTCGCATGGGAAGACTTCGAGACCTTCTTCAGGGTGAAGTTTGTGCCAGTAGCTCTACACCCCGAGCATGTACAGGAGCTTCTGCCTTTGCCACGTGTTTTTCGATCAGTAGACGAGTCATCTGTGGGTAGTAGACAGAT
Source organism: Viscum album (assembly GCA_963277665.1). NCBI lineage: Eukaryota > Viridiplantae > Streptophyta > Magnoliopsida > Santalales > Viscaceae > Viscum > Viscum album. Next base: position 991,424,670 of record OY728166.1, read on the forward strand.
GATGTAGAGGTCGAGGAGGACCAGACTAGCAGTTGGACGATCTCGGGTTTTAGGACCGGTGGTGCGGGGAACCCGAGGTGGGGTCAGAGCCAGGCGTGCCAGAAACGAGCAATGTTACTCCTGAAGCGGGAAGGGTCACCTGGCACGTGACTGTCCAACTCCTCGTACGGTTGATCAGCAGGTGTTGGAGGAGCCACCGAGACAGAAGCAGCGACTGGTGCTTGAGCAACAGCCGAGCAGTGGACAATGCAGTAGAGCTTCGGGAACAGGTGGACTGGAGAGGAACTAGTGGATACATCCCTTGTACTTCTAGTTCCATTTTTCTGTTGTATTCGTGTCTTGTACTATGAGCTGCAATAATAAAAAGACACTTATCTTTGAGATGTTTTCTTTCCTGTCCTTTTGTTTGGTTGATACTGAGTGGTCCCGGTTAAACTGTTGACTTGACCCTCACATTTGAGATTTCTACTGGAGGGGACCCAGTGACCTCACACTGATGCCGACAGTGAGACTCGACCCTTGGAGGCGAGAGTGACAGTTGGATCTCTTAGTAGTTACGTCGAGGCCTTACGACGTCATCCATGGCATGAATGCATCATTCATGTCAGGATTGACTGTATTAGGCAACGAATGTGGTTCATCCAGGGGGTGAGACCAGGTTTCTCTTATCAGAAAAGAAGAAATCATAGCAGCTCTTGTGAGACTAAAAGAGGTCCAAGACATCCAAGAGAGGATGAAGACTGCACAGTGCAGTAAGAAACAGGAAACCGGTGCCAGTCTTAGAGACTCGGGCATGTTAAAGAAGAGGAAGCTTAAAGGAGAGATGAGTCTACGAAGCAGCAGACATGGAGGCAGAGCTAGGAGAGCAGCATGAGGTGGTGTACATCCTGACATTGTACAACCACCTGCCTTAGTTATTCCTGCTAGGCTCAGGGAGCTGGAGGGCGGAGGAAGAGTGCGGCTGCATGCGGTCAAGGAGTGCGACCCAATAGCTCTAGAAATGATTCAAGGGACAGTCTGTGTCCACTACTAGCTGTTGTAGTAACGGACGTCGATGTGAATAATTTCTTGCTTTCACAAATCTTGTTCCAGACCTAGAGTTTCCGGTAATCCGTGGACTTGACCCTCACGTCTGGAGATACCTTGGGAGGAGACTCGATAATCACACTTACGCCGACGGTGTGGTCAGAACCTCGAGGCGAGAGTTTCAGTTGGAATCTCTTGGTGACAGCGTCGAGGCCTTACGACGTTAGTTTGAGTATGGAATGGGAAATAACTATTCATACTCAAATTGACGGTTTTAGGCAAACGTCGGGATGGGTTTTCCTTGGTCGGCAAAAAGGAAACCCCAGGCAGCACGGGATAAACTCTTTCACGGGAGGGTGCGACCGATCACTCTTGAATCGTCCAACCTTACCCTCGTGGCAGCAGTCGTTTGAGTTCCAGTTCTAACAGGAATTGGAAACCTCTGGAGTTTGAGGATGGCGACCACGTTCTTATACGGGTCTCACCTCGATGAGGTTTACGGAGATGTGGCCAAGGCGGCAAGTTATCTCCAAGGTTCAGCGGACCTTCTTAGGTCCTCAGCTGGGTAGGCGGGGTGGTTTACCACTTGAACCATTCACCGCAGTTGCACCAGGTGCACGATGACTTCCACGTATCTCAACTGAGGAGATACGTGCTCGACCCTTCGCATACCATCGACCATGAGGAGCTGGACGATGGCGATGGGGTGTCTTTCATGGAGGTTCCAGTGGGGATCAAGGATCGACAGGAGCAGATCCTACGAGGACAATCGATTTCTCTGGTGCACTTTCTTTGGAAGTATGGAACCTCCAGGTAAGCACATGGGAGCGGAAGGCTCAGATGCGTGCTCTGTACCGCTTTTGTGACCCTAGTTTGTGTTGAAACTTTATGGGGACGTAAATCCCTGAGGTGGGAGTAATGTAAAGACCCGGAAATTTCAAGGAAATTTTTTTCTTAATTTTCTTTGAAATTTTCCAAGAATGTAGTTTCTAACGGCGCCTGATTCCGAGGCCCGGTGTGCCCGGAATTAATTTCCGAAGTTTGGCTCGGGTACGTTCAGTGAACGAGCGAGCGAGAATTTCTATCTTTTGAACCGGTGCTCGGAAATGAAATCCGATTGCACCGATGAACTCGCAACACCGGTAATCTCTTAAGAGAACCTTTACCGTAGTTGCGTTTGTGCGGGAGGAGAAGTTAATTTTTGGGGTTTAATTAAAAAAAAGTGAATAAAATTGTTAAATCAAATTTTAACAATGTTAAGTGGTTAACTTCTCCCATGGGAAGTTGGTGGTGGGCCCACATCCATCCAACTTCCCATGTGTGGATATTTGAAAGGATGGGGCCCACACGACCCCCCCCCCCCCCCCACATTTTCAAATTCCTTAAACTCCCTAACCCTCTTAACCCCTCACATTCCAACTCCCCATTAACTCACATTCTTTAATATTTGACAACTTGATTAATTAATGAGGTGAGTTAAGTATGGTTTATTTGAATTTCAATCTTTTGAAATTCTTGCCAACACATTGCAATTAATTAATTAAACCAACTTAATTAATTATTTTTAGTGTTTGAATTCTTTTGAATTCATTTCTCCAACATTAAAAAGAGAGATTATATTCTTCTTTTTGGGTTGGCATAAACCTTGTGGGGAGAACTAAGGAGAGGAGAAGAACTCTTGGAAGATCACCAACCTCTCGAGGAAGAATGTTCCACGTTTCCGAAGAACGTGAAGAAACACCTCCGACCATCTTCAACCGGAGTAAGGAAGGGAAGCACCGCCGCCTACAAAGTATACAGAGGGTGACGTCTCGGCTCGACTTCACCGAGATCTTCTTCCACCAACCTAGACGGAACGACGCCTGACCTCCGCGACGCTTGTCTTCCGCGGGTCATTGAAGAACTCCGTTCTTGAAGCCGAGGTAGGGGAATTTATTTTGGAATTCTCTTATCTTTTGAGAAAAAACGACGAGCGCGGACCAACCAATACCGGGTTGATCTGCGGATCGTCCGATCAAGCGGTTGATGATTGAGGGTTTTTATTTATTTAATTGTTCGTGAATAAAAACTTGGTGATGATCGTGGATTAAAACCCTTTTTGTTATCGAATAACGCGAGGGGGTCGGACCACACAAACACGGCCAACCCTCCTCCTTTGTTTTTCATGATGGTTTCTTGAGGATGATACGAAAAAACGTGGTGTCGTCGCACCACACGATTTTATTGCGGAAGATACGCGCGGCGCCGTGGAAAAAAATCCAAGAATGCGACACCGTCGCGTCGCGTCGAAAAAATTCAAAGGCGCCGCAGCCGGAGCGGGGCCGCGGCGGAGGGAAGCGATGCCGGCGCATCGCGCCGAATGACATAGGCCGCGGCCGGTTCCGGGCCGCGGCGGAGCAAGATGACAGGCGGCCGGCACCGGGCCGCCGGTGTCGGCGAAGGAAGGACCGGCTGTCGCCGGTCCTTGCTGGCGAAACCGGCCGGCCAGTGCGGGCCGGCCGGGCAGTGGAGACCGGGGGAATTAATTTCCCACGACCGGGTCTCAAAAGCGGCCCCAATTAAGGGGCCGCAGTTCTCAAAGGGGGGGGGGCTTTGCCCCCCGCGCGTGGCAACCGAACGGCGCCCAGGCCGCGCCGCCGTGCCGGTCCGCACCGCCACGCCGGACCGCGCCGCCGCACCGGCCCGTGCCGCCGCGCCACCGGCCGGGCCGGGATTTTCCGAGCCGGGCCGGGTCGTCGGGCCGGGGCGTCGCCCGGGCCGGGTTGACCCGGTTCGGCCGACCCAGGGGGGGGGGGGGGTCGGGCCGTGTCGGCCTAGGCCCAGACCCCCAATTTCGGACCACTTTTGGTCAAATGCCAGTATCTTGGGCTACGGGCCTCCAAACGACTCGCCGTCAGCGGCAACGCGATCCTTGGATCGAGACGGTCGTTTCGGTATACTATACTCAAGGTGCACCTTCCTTTTCGGGAGCCTACGTGGTTAAAACTCCATAGTTAAGCGTTCTTGGCCTAGAGTAGTGATCAGGATGGGTGACCTCCTGGGAAGTTTCCTAGGGTGGGTGTGAGACGGAAAGGTCAATAATTAACAGACCGAGCATCCGATTTACGCGCCATCTGTTAGTTATTGGCCTTTCCGTCACACCCACCTTGCGAAACTTCCCAGGAGGTCACCCATCCTGATCACTACTCTAGGCCAAACACGCTTAACTATGGAGTTTTAACCATGTAGGCTCCCGAAAATGAAGGTGCACCTTGAGTATAGTATACCGAAACGACCGTCTCGATCCAAGGATCGCGTTGCCGCTGACGGCGAGTCGTTTGGAGGCCCGTAGCCCAAGATACGGGCATTTGACCAAGAGTGGTCTGAAATTGGGGGTCTGGGCCCGGGCCGACCCGGCTCGACCCCCCCTGGGTCGGCCGAATCGGGTCGACCCGGCTCCGGCGGCGACCCGGCCCGATGACCCGGACCGGCTCGGAAAATCCCGGCCCGGCCGGTGGCACGACGGTGCAAGCCGGTGCGGCGGCGCGGACCGGCACAGCGGCGCGGCCTGGGCGTCGTTCGTGTGCCGCGCGCGGGGGGCAAAGCCCCCCCCCCCCCTTTGAGAACCGTGACCCCTTAATTGGGGCCTCTTTTGAGACCCGGCCGGGGGAAATTAATTCCCCCGGTCTCCACTGCCCGGCCGACCCGCACTGGCCGGCCGGTTTCGCCAGCAAGGACCAACGACGGCCGGTCCTTCCTTCGCTGACACCGGCGGCCTGGTGCCGGCCGCCGGTCATCTTGCTCCACCGCGGCCCGGAACCGGCCGCGGCCTATGTCGTTCAGCGCGATGCGACGACATCACTTCCCTCCGCCGCGGCCCCGCTCCGGCCGCGGCGCCTTTGAATTTCTTCGACGCGACGTGACGGCGTCGCGTTCTTGGATTTCTTTCCACGGCGCGGCGCGACGGCGCCGCGCGTATCTTCCGCAATAAAATTGCGTGGTGCGACGACACCACGTTTTCTCGTATCATCCTCAAGAAACCATCACGAAAAACAAAGGAGGAGGGTCGGTCGTGTTTGTGCGGTCCGACCCCCTCACATTATTCGATAACAAAAACGGTTTTAATCCACGATCATCACCAAGTTTGTATTGACGAACAATTAAATAAATAAAAACACTCAATCATCAACCGCTTGATCGGACGATCCGCGGATCAACCCGTTATTGGTTGGTCCGCGCTCGTCGTTTTTTCTCAAAAGATAAGAGAATTCCAAAATAAATTTCCCTACCTCGGCTTCAAGAATGAAGTTCTTCAACGACCCGCGGAAGACAAGCGTCGCGGAGGTCGGGCGTCGTTCCGTCTAGGTTGGTGGAAGAAGAGCTCGGTGAAGTCGAGCCGAGACGTCACCCTCTTTATACTTTGTAGGCGGCGGTGCTTCCCTTCCTTACTCCAGTTGAAGATGGCCGGAGGTGTTGCTTCACGTTCTTCGGAAACGTGGAACGTTCTTCCTCGAGAGGTTGGTGATCTTCCAAGATTTCTTCTCCTCTCCTTAGTTTTCCCCACAAGGTTTATTCCAACCCAAAAAGAAGAATATAATTTCTCTTTTTAATGTTGGAAAAATGAATTCAAAAGAATTCAAACACTAAAAATAATTAATTAAGTTGGTTTAATTAATTAATTACAATGTGTTGGCAAGAATTTCAAAAGATTGAAATTCAAATAAACCATACTTAACTCACCTCATTAATTAATCAAGTTGTCAAATATTAAAGAATGTGAGTTAATGGGGAGTTGGAATGTGAGGGGTTAAGAGGGTTAGGGAGTTTAAGGAATTTGAAAAGGTGGGGGGGGGGTTCGTGTGGGCCCCACCCTTTCAAATATCCACACATGGGAAGTTGGATGGATGTGGGACCACCACCAACTTCCCATGGGAGAAGTTAACCACTTAACATTGTTAAAATTTGATTTAACAATTTTATTCACTTTTTTTTAATTAAACCCCAAAAATTAACTTCTCCTCCCCCACAAACGCAACTACGGTAAAGGTTCTCTTAAGCGATTACCGGCATTGCGAGTTCATCGGTGCAATCAGATTTCAATTCCGAGCACCGGTTCAAAAGATAGAAATTCCCGCTCGCTCGTTCACTGAACGTACCCGAGCCAAACTTCAGAAATTAATTCTGGGCACACCGGGCCTCGGAATCAGGCGCCGTCAGAAACTGCGTTCTTGTAAAATTTCAAAAAAAATTAAGAAAAAAAATTCCTTGAAATTTCCGGGTCGTTACAATTTAATTAAATTATTTATTATATATATATATATTAAAAATAAATGATGAGGGTGAATATAAATTTATTATATTTAAAATGAATATTTATAGTCAAATTTACCTTTTTTATCATGAAATTTTAAAAATGATTTAGTTATTAAAAGTATGATACCATTAACTTATCTTTAAATAAAATCTTATAAATGTCATCTTACTACCCAATTGGATGCAAAATGTTATAATTTTAGGCTAATATTGATTTTGGTCGATACCTAATCATCCAATTAAATTATGAAATGTGTTAGGGTAAATATATAAATTTTTTTACCTTTAATTACCCAATTTCCCCTTAACCGTGGTAATTATAACATTACTAAATATTACTATTCATGTTCCCAAAAATAAAAGATACCTATTTACATAATTTTAAACCACTGATTCCAAATATGAAATACATTTTTCAAAATTCAAAAAACATAATTTGCAGTAGTTAATGTAAAATTAATCATGTTTACTAGGTGAGAAAATGAGTTATTAATGTTTAAACATGCAAAAGATTGAAACATTTTTATATCTAAATTCAATGTAAAATTGATTCAAATGAATTAATTTGAATAAATGATAAAAATAATCTATTTATAATTTAAAAACATTTTATAATATAATTTAACACTATAAATTATTTTGTTGAAAAAAGTTGTTTTCAATTAAAATTTAGTATTTTTCACTATTCAACAAAAATGAAGCCGATCAAAAAAATAAAACAAATTTAACCAAAGTAAATTTTTATATTCTACTTTGAAAGAAGAAGTTTATTTTTTCAAATAGAATATATAAATATGTCAAAAATTGGATTTAAAATAGGATCTCCATTAGAAGGTGGTAAAACTGATTTTATAAAAATATAGGTTTTATATGTAATATTGGGTTTGTTCATGTCTTATGAATATAAAATATATTATATGAATTCAAAAAATATTTTATTAAATATATAAAATACATATTTCATTAATATCATTCTCTAATAGTATTTAATTTAATTTATTAGGATAAAATGACTTTGTGAGCATAAAAATAGTTCTTTATAAAATTATTTCATATATATTTAGTTAGTTCCTATATTCATTTATAATTAATTTGAAACCAATGAATTTAAAAATATATTTTCATAAGTTAGTTAATACGATCAATAACTACCAACTTAATGGCTAGGTTATATCTTATTATATTAAATAATAATATTTTAATAATATATTGATGTTCGGTAAAACTCTGTCTTTCGTGTAATGAAAACCAACTAATTATTGTGTGTAGAATAAAATTATCATGGTGTTGTATACACCATAATCTGTTAAATGAATTGAATTTATTTAAGAAGATATATACTGTAAAATCTTGGGGTGTTACATGAGACCCCCTTCATTCTCCCCCAAAAGGATATCTTTATGCCCTGAATCCAAAAATCTACCACTAGAGATCTCATCCACCAATGGAAGAGATGAAAAACTATCATGAACCATCCCCCAAGACCTGTGTCGTGACTACCCCAAGCCCTCTTCCTGAAATCTAGGGGCTAGCGACTAGCGGAAAAGGCATTATCCAGCAAGTGGGAGGCATTAGCTGAGTACCTATACAAAAGCACACTCACAACCCCAGTCCACAATGCTGAAATGAAAAACACACATGCCACTAAGACAACCACTGAGTGTAAAACTAGTACAAGTTGAATGTAAAGGGGCCTGAATACAAGGCCAATAAAGACACTCTAAAAATAAGAAAGTACAATGGTCTCTATAAATCCATCTGTAGAAACCCAACCTGAAGTGTAGGTGTAAAGTAGCTGATGGAAGTCGTATGACGACACATCACCTGTCTGATTTCATCGAGAACCACTTGTTCCTAGACAACCATGGTCTCCGTTAAAGCATCGATAGTTAGCACAAGACATGAATTGTGTGGGTGAATCCCATGCAGGGGTGAGTAACAAAATACTCAGTAGGGACCTCAAACCCCAAAGAAATACCACAAAGGAAAAGTACACAAAAAGAAATGGAAAAATCACACTAATATAACCTAAAGTATAGAAAGTAAGATTATCAGTTATAAAGTTGAACATCTTGTACTAATGAGGGACTCATCCTCGACAAGTCACTGAGGTCTGTTCGACTGTCGGGCCACTGAGGTCCACTCGACCACCGCTCATTTGTCGAGCCACTAAGGTCCGCTCCGCTACTGTTCGTCTGTCGGGCCACAGAGGTCCACTGGGCTACGGCTTGTCTACAGGGACATTGAGCTCCACTTAGCTAATTCTCCCATTCCAGGACACTAAGGTTCACTTGGATACTTCTCATCTTCTGGGACAGTAAGGTCTTCTCAGCTATAGCTCATATATCAGGCCACTGAGGTCCAATCAACAACTACTCGTCTGCGCACTTGATTCTGGTATAATCTACACCTCAAGCCATTGGTCGTATCCCAAATTCTAAAAAAACTCACTTGATGTATTTCAAAAGGATTTCATTGTCGTGAGGGTCCCAACACCACAAATGACTCATCAATTGGACACACGATTTAGATGTTATGAACATTTTTGTAAACAGGGTCAGGTGGGGTCTGGGTCCGGTCTGAACCAATTTGACCCAGATCCAACCTGGCCTACTAGGCTCGGCCTGGCCCGACCCATCATCTACCACCTAGAACGCTACGATCAGTCTAGTTTATCTCGCCCGGACATAGTGGAGGTCACCACCTCTACTCCCAATCAACGTGGTGAGTTTTCCACGTGACCGCCCCACGAGTCACCGCAAGACCCTCCTACCACGGTTCCGATGGACCACAGTCCTCCGGTTGTGTGACGCGGGTCGATGTTGCATCTATCAGAGACCCCACTACTGGATGTTGCTAGTGAACCTCATCCAACGCCCCGTTACCAATGTCTTGGGGACCTCCATCACCACTGGTGCACACCACCTCCCGTATGCTTATTCCACCAACCGTAGCCTGTGAGTCTATCCTCGGGCCACCAGACTTTCTTTGGTGGTCGATTCTTCGATCCGTGAGTGATTTTGGGGTCCTTGGGTCATCTTCGTCCCTGCTACAGTTTCAAGATATCATTTTCATTGATCTGAGGGTTTAATAATGAAGAACTCAAGAACTTCCACATTATAGGGATCTAGCCTTGTTTGTGTCAGTCTGATTCCTCCATGTTAGGATAAAAGGGTGAGGATCAACTCTATGTTTCTATCCCTTTGAACTCAAAATAAAAAAATCAACAACAGAAGAACAAAAGACACTCTGATCAACCGGTTAGTGGGTTGATCCTTGTTCTTTGTTTGTAAAGAAGGAACAGGGAAACAATTTTTTCAAGAACAAACCCCTTCCTTGATGTCTGATCATTCGTTGGTGAAGAATGCACTATAGTAGTTCATTTTTCCTTAATTAATATCCCACCGTTGTCATTGGGGATCCTTCGATGGATGGAAAAATGGAGGGAGAAGGGTTCTATTAATTTTGGGTGATTCATCGATTCCCACACGCCAAGGTTAAATCTCTAAGTTCAGAGAAACTCGATTGTGCCAATGATCTCGTATTCGATTAACACAATAAATGGGAAAAACACGTTTCAATGTTTCTGTTAAACTATTTCATTTATGAAACAATGTTTCTACTATGATGAAACCAAATTCAAAATTCAAATAAAATAAATTAAAAGTTTATTTTATTTTTCCTTAAGAAAATTTCTTTTATTAAATTTTCTTAAAAGTACAAAAATTTACTTTTTCTCTCGACCCACTATAGTTGAGGTTAAGTCCATTATTAAGTAAAGTCATCATTCCAGATGAAATAGTTCCCTCTTATTTTAAATATGGTCTCCCATTTAAAAGTTACCAAAACTTATCACGTGCGCTATTTTAATTAACGTAAAAAAGTTTAAACAACTATTCTGGGCTCAACAGGCCTCAAAATCAAGTACCGTATGAGTTCCTAGTCTAGAAATTATCCTATTTAATTTAGAAAAAATATATAGAATTTTAGGACATTTCAATACCCCCACCTTTATGGATTTACATCCTTGTAAGCCCAATAAAGGGATAAACAAACTAATGGGGGTACTGAGTATGGATCTTAGCCTCCCACTCCCATGTTCTCTCCTAAAGATTCTCATGCTTCCATCGAATGCATGCATGAGGTATCAACCATCCATGAAGGATCCACTCATGCAAATCCACAATATCTACCAAGAAATTCACAAATGTCACCCCATCGTCAATGTACAACTTCCTAGTCAATGACGTGCAACAGATCATGCACGTATCTCTATATCTGCAATATGTGGAAGACATTATGCACCTGGTGCATCTGTGTGGAAGATATAGGTGGTATGATACCTCACCAAATCTAATCATAATCTGAAAAGGGATGATGAATCTTGGAGATATCTTTCCACCCCAACTAAACCTTTGTAATCCCCATCGAGGTGATACCTAAAGGAACACATTATCTCCTTCCTCAAAATCCTAGGGCCTCTATCTCATATAAACATATGATTTATGTCTACTCTGTGCAGTCCTCATCCGCTCCTGGATGACCAAAACCTTCTCAGTGGTAGGTCGTACCAACTCTGGACCCATGAGTGCCGACTTCTCTAGGTATCTCTAGCATAACAGTGATCCGCATGGTCACCTGTAAAGCACCTCGAACAGTTCCATACCCATGGTGGAGTGGTATCTATTATTGTACACAAACTCCATAAGTGGTAGGTGATCCTCCCAACTGCGGCTGAAGTCCAAGATACAAGAAAAAATCATGTCATCTAAAACCTAGATAGTCCTCTCTGTCTGACCATCCATCTAGGGGTGAAAATCTATACTCAAATGAAGCTGAGTCATGAACACCACATGGAATCCCTTCCACAACTGTGATGTAAAGCATGTGTCTGAATCTGAGACTATCACTGATATAACCCAATGGATTTTAACTATCTCTTATACATAGAGGTTTCCCAAGCCCTATACTGAACCTTGCTCTCTGATGGGTTAGAAGTGGTATGACTTGTTGAGTTCGTGAAAAATCGCCCAGATGGTATCATGTCCCCTGGTTGTACAGCGTAAACCCATCATGAATTCCATTGAGATACCTTTCCATTTCCACCCTGACACCTCAAGTAGCTGAGTCAAACCTATAGATATATGATGCTCCTCCTTCAATTCTTGACATGTGAGGCACCGAAAAATAAAGTATTCCACTGCCTTCTTCATTCCCAGCCACCAATATTAACATCAGAGGTTCTGGTGCATCTTCACCACTCCTAGATATACCACCAAAGGGGTGGTGTGTAAATCCTTTAGAACCTTGTCAAATGATTCCACTAGAACAATTGTGTGTCCCCTGAAAAGGATTAAGTGGTCCCTACCTATCTAATATTCCTCAGGAGATTGTCCTGATGATAACTTTTCATGTAGGGAATCATATTCAACATCCACAAGTTGTGCCTCCCTAAATCACTGTAAGAGTGGGAGAGTGACAATCATTGAATATAGATAAGCTTCTCCATCATTATCCACAAAGGATATCTTCATCACAACTAACTACTTTGATTCCTCACTTAGAAATTGTAATCCGGATCTCCTATTGAGCATGAACGCGATCACATTACCCTTCCCAAGAGTATAAATTATCTTGAAGTCATAGTCTTAGAGGAACTCTATCCATCAACATTGCCTCAAGTTCATGTCCTTCTCGGAGAAAATATACCCTAGATTTTTGTGCTCGGATTAGATGGTAAACCGCTCACCCATCAAGTAGTGCTGCCACAACTTCAAATAAAAGACCTTTATTTCTAGCTCCAGGTCATGGGTCGTATTATTCTGATTATTCTTTCCTAACTACCATGAAACGTAGGCAATCACTGCTTTTTCCTACATCGGGACATAACCCAATATAATCCCTGATGCGTCCTGAAAACTGCATACCCAATGCCCACCTCTGGTAGTCTCAAGATGGGGGCTCTCATCAGTCTATGCCTCATCTCCTGAAAACTCTGTTGGAAAATCTATGTCCACATGAAGGGATCTCATTTCCATTTCAAAGCTGATAAGGGTTATTCTACCCTAGAAGATTTGGTCACAAACCTTCATTATTACCCATCCAAACCTAGGAAACTTCGTACCTCATTCACACTCCTAGATGGATCCCAGACAAGAATCACTTCTATCTTTTCTAGATACACTAAAAATACATCCTTTGAAATGATGCGTCCTAAGAAGTGGATCTCCCGAATATAGAACTGACACTTAGAGAGCTTCCCATAAAGTTAGTTCACTCAAAGTGTATCCAGGACAATACACATGTGTGTAGTGTTCTCATCCTCACACACCGAGTACACCAGGATGTCATCAATGAAGATCACAACAAACTGGTCAAGGAAAGTCTAGAAGATCATGTTCATGAGTCCCATGAACACTTCTCGATTATTGGTCATGATTAAAGGTATCACCAAGAACTTTTAGTGTCCATAATGACATCTAAAGTCTATCTTAGGTACATCCTCACACCTTACATGAAACTAATGATAGCCTAATCTGAGGTCTATCTTCGAGAACCACCTCACACCCTTCAACTGATCGAAGATGTAATCAATCCTAAGAAGTGGGTAATTGTTCTTCACAGTCACCTGGTTTAGGTTTCAGATGTCCATGCACAACCACAAACATGTATGTTTTATTGAAAAAAAAATTGGGGCTGCCCACGGTGAAACATAGGGTCTCACAAATCCCTTATCCTGGAAATACTCCAACTATACCCTCAAATCATGATGCTCTGTAGGAGACATATGATATGTTGGTATGGATATTGGTGCCATCCCAGGGTATAGATAAATCTAGAAGTCTTCCTTTATGCAAGGAGGTAAGCCTGAAATATCTTTAGGAAATATGTCTTCGTACTCATCCACCACTACAGGAAACCGAGGACTCTTCTCATCCACTGCACCAAGGGTGAGGCTATCCATCTTGTGAGTGATCAGTTTCATCCTCCTTCGTGAAATTTTTTCATGTGCTACAAGATCTCCCTTATAGTCGGTGAAGGAAAACCTGGTGCCATCTTCATGGACACACCGTACTCTGCATCTAAAATTGTTGATCTGATCATGAATGGTGAATAACCAGTCAATACCCAGGATAACGTCATACGGCTTCGATGCCACTACAAAGAGATCCTAGCTAAATCTATCGCCTCCCAGAGTAAGTTCACACTAATGGCACCAGTGTGTAATCATCAAATCCCCTCCCATAAGAGTCTCTAACCATAAGGATCGAGCCAATAGCTCCAGTGCAATCTTAGAGCCCCAAACAAGGTCTTTGGAAATGAAAGAGTGAATGAAACCTATGCCTCTAAGAACTACATCTAAGGTGGAGAAGATATAGATTATACCTCTAATCATATTTGGAGTATTGTGCTCAGAGAATTATATTTCCTATAACTGGCCTCTCCTCTTTCCACCAGCTCCCAAGTCTCATGGTAGACCTCCTAGGGGTGGTGGGGGTAGAAAATAGAACCTTCACCCACCACATGATACTCTGAAAACTCCCCTCCCACATCTACTTCCCCATGGTCCATCTTTCTCAAATGTTTTCCTCTACCTTGGAAGTCCCTCGACTATCAGCTGATCATATGTGTGGTGAGTCAGGAAATCACAAGCCATGTGCCCATGTCCACTACATGAGTAGCACACCCTACCCCTCTGATGAATCCCTCATCCATGGGGGTCTTGTACCATTGATCCTATGTCCTAAGGTCATCACCCAAACTTCTGGGCCCATTTTGTCCCCTGTGTCTACTTCATGCTAACCAAAACTGAAGACTCCGCCGCCCGAGGTCTATTGGTAACTCATGCTGCTAGCGTATACTCCTCCAAGAAGCTCTCCATTAGTAGGGCTTGTACCAGCACCCCAACACGAGTAGGGATTATAAGAGATACCGTGGATGACCTAACCTCCTGGAATAATCCATTATAAAAATCTCAACCCTTGAAGAATGGGTCTCACACCATATTTATGAAGTAACGAGAAATATCAAGTAATCTCATTAAATACTCTGTTACTATCATGCCACCCTACTGTAGGTGCAGTAACTATTGTATGGACACTGAATGCAACATCACTGAAAACAAATCCTCTCTAAATAGGTGATCAAAGTCTATCTAGGTGAGGGTCTCATCTTCATGTGTATAGATCATCAAGCTTCACCATCTCCCCACTGGGCCCTCACGAAGGCTCGCGGCTAAGATACCCATCTGGTTGAGAGGCATCCTCACTAGATGGAAGACTCATATAACCTCCTTGAGTCAATCCTCTACCACATGGGGGTCTGTATCACCCATAAACATGGGAGGTATCTACCTCTAGAACTCATGTAAGGAACTGAGCCTACGTGAATCCTCTACCGGTAGAACCAGTATCAACTAATGACCAATGGGTGGTGGTAATGCTAGTGCACCTCTCAGTGGGGCCATCTCTAGTACTAGTCCCTATACTGATGCCTCATCACTGGGCGTACCATCCTCATGGTCATGCACTAGAACCATCACTGGCTGTCTATGTAGTGGCATCCTAAAATAGATCAAGATGAACCATGGTCAATATCTTATACTTTGTGAGATTACTCAAGAAGAACATGAGGAAACACTCAAAATAATATATGATGTATGAAACTAGTGGTTTCATGTACCGAGTCGAAAAGCAGAATTCAGGGTCCTGGTTTATGGATACATTAGATACTGCACCAACACTGGACTCCCCAAGCCTGAAAGTCAAACTCAAAACATTTAACACAGTTTCACCAAAACAAAACCACAAACTCCAGGTCCTTAAGCAGGACCAACCTCCCTATAATATCAATTTGTCATGACTAGTCCCTTTGGGACCATGCCACTACTACCCCGAGCCCACCACCCAAAGGGCAGTGCTGGCGATTACCACTAGAGGAATTATATTAAAAGTGGGAGGCATTAGCTAAGTACCTTTACACACACACACACACACACTCAGAACCCCATACCACAATGCAAAAAAAAAGAAAACATGAATGCCACTATGACAACCACTGAGTGTATAATAGTACAAGCTAAAAGAAAATAGGTTATAATAAAATCCCAACAAAGACAACATGAAAACCAGAAAGTACAAAGGTCTCTATAAATCCATTCATAGAAAACCCTACCTGAAGGGTAGGTGTTGAGTGGCAACCAAAAGCAATAGGAGGATGCCTTTCCTGTCTGATCTCAATAGGAACCACCTTGTCCTGGACCACCAAGGTCTCCATCACAGCACTGATTGTCTACAAAAGACACAAAACATGTGGGCGAAGCTTGTGCATGTGTGAGTAATATAATACTCACTAGGGACCCCAAACCACAAAGAAAGACCACAAAAGGGAAAAGTACACATGAATAAATGGATGACTCACACATGTATAACCTAAAGTATAGAATGTATGATTATAACTCATAAATTTTAAAAACTTTACTACTGAGGGACTCATCCCTGACGAGTCACTAAGGTTTATTTGACTGCTGGGCCATTAAGGTCCACTCAGCTACCACGTGGCTACTGGGACACTAAGGTCCGCTCAACTACACCTAATATACCAAGCCACTGAGCTCTACTCAACTAATTCTCATTTTCTAGGCCACTGAGGTTTACTCAATTGCTGCTTGTTTGCTGGGCCACTGAGGTCCACTCAGCTACTTCTCATCTACGTGCTTGATTACAAGAGAATCTACTCCTCAATCCATTGTTTGTATCCCAAATTCCATGAAAACTCACTTAGTGTAAGTCAAAAGGAATATCTCATTGTGAGGGTCACAACACCATAAATATCTCATTAATCAAACTCACAGTTTTGAAGTTATAGACGTTTTAGTAAAAAGGGACCGGTTGTGTCTCGGTCTGGGCTGACTCGGCCTAGATCCAACTTGGTCCAACTTGATACGGATCCGATCTAGTCCAATGGGATTATCCTGGACCTTCTACGTCTGACTCAAACCAATTGGGCTCTGGGTCCAGCCCACAAGGGAGGACCAACACACCTTCTCCCACTCGGCCCGCTATGAGTGGGTCATCTTGTCTCACCCAGACGCGACAGCGATCACCGAATCTACTCCCGATCATCATGACGACTTCACCATGTGACCACCCCACGGGTCACCATGGCCCCCTGCTACCATGGACCCATAGGACCGCGGTCCTTCGACCGCGTAATGCAGATTGATGCCCCATCCACCAGAGACCCCGACACCGACTATTTCCAGCGGCCCTCGTCCACCTCCCCGTAGTCGATGTTGTGGGGACCTGTAGTGTCGCGATGCGCTGTCAGTGCTCGTTTCCTCCCACACTTGGCAACCACTGTCACAGGTGCACTGATGGGTCTTTCTGTGGGTCACCATACTTACTATGGGGGTATGTTCTCTGATCCGCGAGTGATTTCGGTGTAATCAAGTCGTCATCATCCCTAATAAGGTTTCAAAGTTTCCTTGTCATCAATCAGGGGGTTCAGTCACAAAGAATGCATGAACTCCCACAACGAAGGGATCCAGTCCTGTTCGTGTCGGCCAAATTCTTCCACATTAGAATAAAAAACAAAGGAGTAACACTAAGTTTCTATCACTTTAACCCCAAGATAAAAAAATACACCCCACAAGAACAAATGACCCATGGATCAACCTTTTAGTGGGTTGATCTATGTTTATTTTTTAGAAAGTTGGAATGGGAAAAAAATTTCTTAAAAAAAAACCCTACCTCAAGGCTGGATCAACCGTAGGCAAAGAACACACCATTTTCATTCGTCATTCCTTAATTCATAACCCACCATTGTCATTGGTGATCCTTTGAAGGATAGAAGAATAGGGGGATAATGGTGCTCGTCATTACGAGTGATTCGTCGATCATCACTCACCAACCTTAAAATCTCCATGTTCAGAGCAACTCAACTATGCCAACTATCCCATATTCAATTAACCCATTAAATGGGGAAAACACATTTCAATGTTTCTGTTACGCTGCATTGTAGTTTCGTTACACTGTTTCATTTATGATATGACATTTCTGTTATGATGCAATGAAATTAAAATTTTAAATAAAATAAACTAAAAGTTTATTTTATTTTTCTTTAAGAAAAATTCTTTCATTACATTTTCTTAAAAATCTGAAAATTATCTTTTTCCCTCGACCCGCACAGGTCGAGGTTATGTCTATTCTTAGGTAAGGTCATAATTCCAGATGCAATGGTTCCATCATATTTTTAATCCAGGAACACTTTTTTATGTTTCAAAAATCAATAATATGAACTATTTTAATTAACTTAAAAATTGTTCAAAAAACAATATCGGGCTCACCAGGCCTTGAAATCATGTGTTTTCTGAGCGCTTGGTCTAAAAATAATCCCATATATTTTTTATAAAATTACCTGAAATTAATGGACATTAAAAAAACATTAGAATTTTTGGTCAGAAAAGACACATTGATAGAATACTTCCCATCATCCTTTCCTACTTTTCCCTCTAAAGTAACATCATCATATTTCACTACCATAAAACTGGGCAAGGCAGGCGCCTGCCTTTATCAACGCTAATGGAAAAGCACTGCTAAAGGGGTAGGCCTTTATCAGTGCTAAAAAAACGCTGATAAAGGGGTAGGCCTTTATCAGCGCTAAAAAAATCACTAATAAAGGGCACATTTATCAGTGCTTTAAATATTCCTTTATCAACACTTTTCTTAGCGCTGATATCAGTGCTTTACTTAGCACTGCTAATATTTATTGTATACATGAAATAAAAAACACATGTTATAACTATATATATATAATTAAACAATTATAATATTAATAATAAATATATTTATTATATTTATAAGATTTAATAGATTTATTAATTCATTATATTTATTAGATTTATTATTTCATTATTTTTAATATATATATTTATTATAGTTGTTTATATTTAATGTATTTGTTTTATATATAAATATATAATACATTTTAATATATATGTATAATTAAAATTATTGAATATGTGTTTGTTTTCCAATGAAGGGTCAATGAATATATCAAACATGCGTATGTATATGTGTTTTCCAATGAATTGGGGTCAATGAATATATCATACATGCGTATATATATGTGCATATTGAATAATGTTCATTTATAGATTATAATTCATTATGTTACCCATATAATATATATGTTATAAAAAATGTACACTTATAATTAAAATTAAATTATATTTAAAAAATAAATATATATTTTATTATATTTTCAATGATATATATAAATATACCTTTAAAATTATTTTATAAGGATAAATAGAGATATATATATTTAGAGTTAAATAAATATATAATAATATAAATAAATTCTTAAATTTATACATTTATCAGCGCTTTTATTAGCGCTGATAAACTACGTATTTATCAGCGCAACAAAAGCGCCGATAAAGAGTGTCTTTATCAGTGCTAAAATGAAAAGCGTTGATAAAGTCACTCTCTATCAGCGCTACAAAAGCACTGATAAAGTCCAACCTTTATTAGCGCTAAAAAAGCACTGATAAAGGTGGTATTTATCAGCACTTTTCATTTTAGCGCTGATAAATACCCCCTTTATCAGCGCTTTTTACTTGCACTAATAAAGGTCCACACAGGATTTATAAAATCTACCAGGTCCTCCTCCTCCCCCCCACACCCTGTCAATATTTCATGGAAGCCCTACTCTACGCCACTGCCACCGCTGCCTCCTCTCCACCGCTGCCGCCGCCTCCTTCTCCTCCTCCTCCGCCATGGCCGCCGCCTCCTCCTCCTCTGTAAGGACCCGACCCTAGTTGCCCGGAGTCAGTGTCTTATTTGATTACGTTGGCATACATACAATGAATACGAATCCCGAAGGACCGAGTAGTTTAGTATTATTGGAAACAAGATACATACATATGTTTATCATTACAACATGAAGGGAAACAAAAACACTATTTTAATCCACTAGAAAAATCGCGTCTCCTAAATTATACTTGTAAGTCATTCATAAATTACTTCTTCATATCCTGATAAAATGAAACATAAGAAAGGGGTTAGCTCAAACGCTCAGTAAGAGTAAGAAATACAATGTAAGATAATATAAACCTTAGACATGGTGAATAATTGAAAACACATGCCTTTAATAATAAAATTGAAACATATTATGGCAGAAATATGAGCTAAACAAATAATTCCATAATTAAACATAATTATGAGTATTCTACTAGTCGAATAACCTCATGAAACATGAGAACATAAATATAATCATATAGGTATCATGGGGAATTACTTACATAATCTTGTAACCATCTTGGCTACCTTAAAATTTGTAACCCTCACGGCTACCTTACTTTATGTAACCATCACAGTTACACTTGGAGTAACCATACGTCCGACCTCCAACTTACTCATACCCAATGCATTGGAGGGAAATATAGGTCCCACCTTTCATCATAAAAAATTCCCAATAACCGAAACATAATCATAAAACATAAATAAAAACCATGCTTTTGAATCTTGTAAAACAGAATTTTGAAAGAGGATTTTAGAAGAAAAGTCCCTTATAAACATCATATACTTGAAGTGAGACTTAATAGAGTGGATATAATATGTAAATAATCTATAAATAAACATTATTAAACATATTATAATCATAATTAATCACACAATCAATTCAAATACCACATAAGTAACAAAGTAGAATGTTAACCCAAAGAATGGAAATCGGGTTAAGAATTCCCTTACAACAATGTGATCGGTCGAATCATATGACCAGAACATAATAAATGTCAATTGAATCATTGAATAACATGAATATAAAAATAATAATGTTATTATATATATCAAATGATAGTACACATATTCCACATACAAGAAATAAGCGGCGAATGATGAAAATCTCACAAAAATGAATGTGGGACGAGGAACCCCTTACAACTTTGTAATGAATTGATTTGTATGACCCAAAATTAATTATTGTAAAATGATAAATTGAATATCATAAAAAATAAAGATATTCATGATATGAGACAATAATGGGAAGTATACATACACCATACAAAGTAATAATAATGATTACAAAATATCTCACAAAAATGGAAGTGAGATGAAGAAACCCTTACACTTTGTAATCAAATGAATCATATGCCCCAAAATTAATAACATAAAAATTATAGATTTAATATCATGAAGATAAAGATATTCATGATATGGGACATCAATGGTCAGTATACATACACCATACAAAATTATTACAAGTGAATATGGAAAATCTCACGAAAATTGAAATGAGATGAAAAAACCCTTACCGTAAATCCAAATGGGTTCTCCTATTGAACTTAAGGTCCTGGAATGTGAAATTATACATATCAATAACATATTTCAGAACCTAATAGACATTTATTTAGTTTATCATAATTATTTTTAGTTCCTTTATGTTTTTATTTATAAGTTATTATATTGAATTCCGTCGTTCTGGATTGTTTGTTTCCTTTATTTTCATATTCGGTTCACTTGTTTTTAAGTAAAGAAGTTGAATGGATGTAAATCTCCAGAATTGAAATTAAATTTTACTTATGAACATACATAATTGTTAATGTCCACTTCTATCATTTGGTTACATGGAATGAGGTTGAATTATTAGATGACAACCACTTTGATTATTCGGCTGTACTTGGATTATTATGAACTAGTTTTGTCATATAACTTAATTATATGTACATATTCTGGTTCCTAAATATTAATTAGGTTATAAAACATATATTATAGTCTTGTTCAACCATGAATATGGTTTCATGACCATTAATGAAGAATAAATTTAATAATGAAGCTTCGTCATCCACGAAGGTTATAAATCGGAACCTTATGGACGTCGATTTCGTTTACAAAATAAAAGGGAGAGAGTAAGAATATGTAAGATATTTCTTCCATTAACATGATATAAATCTAGTATATATATGCTACTAGAGTTATCATGATAATTTGGATAGAGTAGGTGAGGAAAGTAGAAGAAAATAAAGGAATCTTAAAATGAAAGAAAACTTGATAAATTTCTCATGAAAATTCTGCAGCCTAACGACGTCTCTTAAAATTTCATAAAAATAGTTTGATGAGAGGAATGGAATATATAATCATTCATACATAATATGGATAGTAAGGGAAAATATTTAATGAAACATCTCAACACAAAACAAAGGTAATGGAAGAGAATAACATAAAATGGAAGAAAAGAATGAAAATGAAAGAGGATGTTTACCTCTTGATCTCTTCTCCTTGAGATCCTCCTTAAGGGCTTTGGTCTTGGTCTTTTGGTGAGACCAGTAGCTCTAGGATGTGGGGAAGAAGATTGGGGAGGTAATTTGGCAAAATTTAGACAATGCTCAAGTCTTGAGAGGTGTGGGAGGAAGAGGGGAGTGAGGGTGGTATGTATAGTGGAGGAGGGGAGGTATTTTAGATTATTTTAATCATTATTAAAATATTTTTATCAAGACTATGAATAATCTCAAAAAAGTGGCCCTAAATAGTGATAATATCATGTGAGTTCGAAGAAAGTGGCCTTGCATCACTTATGATGTCATAAATAGTGCATTTTTACTGATATATTGATTATACAGTATTTTATCGTATTTCACTATTCACCGAAAATTCAAGAGTTTCAGAAAAATACCAAAAATTTACCTCTACCATTTTTCAACGTGTAGAATTCAAAAGTGAAATCCATTTTTCAAAAATAATTTTCTAAATATTATTAATTTAATTTTTAAATAAGGTCACAATTAATTCGAAAAATAACAATATTGAAGTGCAATTAGTTTTATGTGACATTGGAAAATTAATTAAGATCCCATTATCCTATTGCCTTGGGAAAATAAAATAATAATATTAATTACTATTCATGAGGTCATATTACTATTCATATTACTATTCATAATGGTATGTTACTATTCACAAAAAAACAAGTTTGTTCTATCAGACTCCAAATGACTTACTGAGCACAAATCTAGATGAACATTTCTTAAAATTCAAAACATATAAGAAGATAGATTATAAAATTGATTTCTATATTTATTTCCAAAACCTTGGGGTGTTACATTATTCTCTCCTTCAAATAATTGCGTCCTCACAATTCATTTCATAACCACAAAAGAAAGCTCTCAGACGTCCTTACCACATCTCCCGTCGTAGAGGATCGTCAGGTGCGTTGAGTGGAAAACCCAAATTATTGCTCAAATCCTCTAGTTCTATGACCCAGACACACCTCAGACAGAAGGGGTTGAAATCTTGCATTGAGCACTCGGGCTTCCAGAGGGAGGCTCGAATAGTGAAATGTTTAGAATTGTCCAAATGGACCAATATACAAAGAACTAGCCGAACTATGTCTCGACTGAGAACATCTAAGTCATAGATATTTTTGTACAAGCTAAAACTAAGGAGTTGGTACATGTAAGCTGCACAAAGGTTTCCCTCTAAAGCAGCCTCTTGAAAAAATAACCTGGCCATATAGTTTCATCCTAGGGTAAAACATTGGAAAATCCCTTCATGGTATTTCCCTCTTCTCCTGTACTCAACCAATTGTTCCATGGATAAGCGGTAGTAAATGGAAGCATTCCCTTGACAGGTGTGGAGAATGTCAGGAATTTTTGTCACTTCATATAGTTGTTTACATTTTTTTTGAATTTTTGCGAGAGGTAGGTACCCTTCTTCATAGGTTCTGATTGCAATGATTTCCAGGATCTCCACAGGAAGAGTTAACATATGGGTTTGTCCTTCCATATGAAAATTTATTATAAAAGTTTACTTAGTGATACTCATTTAAAAGTATAACCGATGAAAGGATAACAAAAAGAAGAGACAACAGGCTATATTTGTATATAACCACTGGTTCAAAATGTAAAGTTGTGCTAATGGTTTCCCAAGTCCCCCAATACATAAATCCCCAAACTAGTTCAAAGATTTAAATCTCCCAAAACCATACGCAACACTAAACTCACATTACTCCAGAAGTCCCTAAACTAGAGGCACCACCGATGATAGGGTTATGACGACCTCAGGTGAATTACTAAGGTAGTATTCAGCTGCTCGATTTCTTTAACCCAGACACACTCCAGACAGCTAGGGTCGAAACTGTGCTTAAATCACTCAGGCTACCATAGAGAGGCACGAGAAGTGTGGAGGTCAGAAATTTCAGTGTGGATTAAATCCCTATAATTCCCACGCACCACATCATTCTTGAAGACATTGATGTCGTAAAGTTCTCTGTACACACTAAAACTCAAGATCTGAAATAGGTCGGTTGCTTGATGGTCACCATCCAAAGAAGCTTCAAGAAATTTACCCACAGCTCTGTAGTTATAATCCAGAGTGAAACTTAGAAAAAGAGCTTCATGATACTTCCCTCTTTTCCTATAAGCAGCAAATTGTGCATATGTAATACGGTAATGAACTAGATTTCTTCCGTGGTAAATATAGAGAATGTTTGGACGATTTGATACCCAATGGAGTAGTTTACAAGTTAAAAGTATGTTGGCATAGGGCTGGTCCTCTTCGTAGCATGTCTTGACAATTATAGTCTCTAACAACTCGGTAGGTAGTGATAAAATATTGGTTGGTTGACTCATCTTCTATCTGAAAAGTTTTAGTAAATCAACATTTAGTATGGAAAATACATTTTAAACCAAGTTATTATTTTATATAAAAACATAACAAAAAAGATAATACAACATCATTCATCTAGACATGATTTATAAAACTCAAGAAATTACACAATCTCTTGATCCCTTTCACAAAACATTAGTATGGACTTCCTGACATCATTGGTGATGTCCCTTTACCTCCACCGCCTAAGGAGAAAGGTTTTATTCAACTCTACTCCTAGGGCAGAACAAATCTCGCAGGTCTCCTCTTCCCAAATACACTCTCGGAAAATTAGATCATGGTTAAACCCAAGCTCTCGTTTGATACAGGTGGTTTTCCAGAGACAGGCACGAGTAACATCAAGTTCTGCGACATCCTCTTGGATTTGGTTCCTAAAGATATTTTGAACCACATCACATTTGAAGGATTCTATGAAAGATTCAAAATCACAGAGGTCCCCAAGCATACTGAAACTCAAGATTTGGTACATAAAGACTGCATGGAAGTCCAGCTCCTTTGCAGCTTCTCCGAAAGCCGTGATGTCCAACCATTTCTTATCCAGTGTAAAACACAGGAAGAGTCCCTCGTAGTACTTCCCTTTCTTTTTATAATTCTCAAACAGTTCATTGGCCATTTGGTTATACACACCTTCCGATCCCCGGAATATTCGAAGGACATTTGAGTTGTTCGAAACATTGTAAAGAAGATTGCAGGATAGTCGGAGGTTTCCAAAGGGTTCATAGTATTCTATAAATGACTTCACAATTATAGTTTCGAGGATTTATTTGGGAAGGGACAAAATACTTGTACCTTCATTCTCTATCTGAAAATAAAAAAAAATCGCTCATAGTATTTTTTAAGCAAGTTAATAATTGTTCAGTTCTATTTTCCAGAGTTATTCAAACCCAATAATATGAGGAAAATTTTCATTAACTCCCTTATAATGGCTTAAAAAATATGAATTATCCTAAGAATATCCCCTAGGAGTGTCGTAACCAAGAGTGCATCAAGGACCATTGTCGTGTACCAGTACCCGTTCGAGTCTAGCTCAAAGAGGTGTTTTCGGGTTTTACCCCTAGATACATATGTGCCAGAGCCGCCTCTACTAGCTCGTATCCAAATAGGGATGTATTTTCTAGAAATATTAACATATTATATTCATTAAAAAAAAAATACCAGGATGCTTTTTTATGTTTATCATCAAATACTATCTTAGGGATTTGTTCCCTAATATACGTTTTCTAAATCTAGTTTCCATGTTTTCTACTAAACTTTCCTCTGATACCAACTGTAAGGACCCGACCCTAGTTTCCCGGAGCCGGTGCCTTATTTGATTACGTTGGCATACATACAAGGAATACGAATCCCAAAGGACTGAGTAGTTTAGTATTATTGGAAACAAGATACATACATAAGTTTATCATTACAACATGAAGGTAAACAAGAACACTATTTTAATCCACTAGAAACATCGCGTCTCCTAAATTATACTTGTAAGTCATTCATAAATTACTTCTTCATATCCTAATAAAATGAAACATAAGAAATGGGTGAGCTCAAATGCTCAGTAAGAGTAAGCAATACAGCGGAATATAATATAAACATTATACATGGTGAATAATTGAAAACACATGCCTTTAATAATAAACTTGAAACATATTATGGCAGAAATATGAGATAAACAAATAATGCCATAATTAAACATAATTATGAGTATTCTACTAGTAGAATAACCACATGAAACATGAGAACATAAATATAATCATAGAGGTATCTTGGGGGCATTACTTAATTAATCTTGTAACTATCGTGGCTACCTTAAAATTTGTAACCCTCACGGCTACCTTTGTGTAAGCATCGCAGTTACACTTGGAGTAACCATACGGCCGACCTCCAACTTACTCATACCCAATGCATTGGAGGGAAATATAGGTACCACCCTTCATCACAAAAAATTCCCAATAACCAAAACATAATCATACAACATAAATAAAAACCATGCTTTTGAATCTTGTAAAACAGAATTTTGAAAGAGGATTTTAGAAGAAAAGTCCCTTATAAACATCATATACTTGAAGTGAGAATTAATAGAGTGGATAGAATATGTAAATAATCTGTAAATAAACATTATTAAACATATTATAATCATAATTAATCACACAAACAATTCAAATACCACATAATTAACAAAGTAGAATGTTAACCCAAAGAATGGAAATCAGGTTAAAAATTCCCTTACAACAATGTGATCGGTCGAATCATATTACCAGAAAATAATAAATATAAATTTAATCATTGAATAACATGAATTTAAAGATAATAATTTTATTATATATATAAAATGACAGTACACATATTCCACATACAAGAAATAAGCGGCGAACGATGAAAATCTCACAAAAATGAAAGTGAGACGAGGAACCCCTTACAAATTTGTAATCAATTGATTCGTATAACCCAAAATTAATGATTATAAAATGATAAATTTAATATAATAAAAAATAAATATATTCATGATATGAGACAATAATGGGCAGTATACATGCACCATACAAAGTAATAACAGTGATTACAGAATATCTCACAAAAATGGAAGTGAGATGAAGAAACCCTTACACTTTGTAATCAAATGAATCATATTCCCCAAAATTAATAACATAAAAATGATAGATTTAATATCATGAAGATAAATATATTCATGATATGGGGCATCAATGGTCAGTATACATACACCATACAAAATTATTACAAGTGAATTGGAAAATCTCACAAAAATGGAAGTGAGATGAAGAAACCCTTACCGTAAATCCAAATGTGTTCTCCTCTTGAACTTAAGGTCCTGGAATGTGAAATTATACATATCAATAACATATTTCAGAACCTAATAGACATGTATTTAGTTTATCATAATTCTGTTTAGTTCCTTTATGTTTATATTTATAAGTTATTATATTGAATTACGTCGTTCTGGATTGTTTGTTTCCTTTATTTTCATATTCGGGTCAATGTTTTTTAAGTAAATAAGTTGAATGGATGTAAATCTCCAGAATTGAAATTAAATATTACTTATGAACATAAAGAATTGTTAATTTCCACTTCTATCATTTGGTTACATGTAATGAGGTTGAATTATTAGATGACAACCACTTTGATTATTCGGCTGTACTTGGATTATTATGAACTAGTTTTGTCATATAACTTAATTATATGTACATATTCTGGTTCCTGAATATTAATTAGGTTATAGACCATATATTATAGTCTGGTTCAACCATTAATATGGTTTCATGACCAGTAATGAAGAAGAAATTTAATAATGAAACTTCGTCGTCCACGAAGGTTATAAATCGGAACCTTATGGATGTCGATTTCGTTTACAAAATAAAAGGGAGGGAGTAAGAATATTTAAGATAGTTCTTCCATTAAAATGATATAAATCCAGTATATATATTATACTAGAGTTATCATGATAATTTGGATAGAGGAGGTGAGGAAATAAGAAGAAAATAAAGGAATCTTAAAATGAAAGAAAACTCGATAAATTTCTCATGAAAATTCGGCAGCCTAACGGCGTCTCTTAAAATTTCATAAAAATAGTTTGTGAGAGGAATGGAATATATCATCATTAATAAATAATATGGACAGTAAGGGAAAATATTTAATGTAATATATCAACACAAAAAAAAGGTAATGGAAGAGAATAACATAAAATGGAAGAAAAGAATGAAAATGAAAGAGGATGTTTACCTCTTGATCTCTTCTCCTTGAGATCCTCCTTAAGGGATTTGGTCTTGGTCTTTTGGTGAGACCAGAAGCTCTAGGAATTGGGGAAGAAGATTGGGGAGGGAATTTGGTATAATATAGACAATTCTCAAGGCTTGAGAGGTGTGGGAGGAAGAGGGGAGTGAGGGTGGTATTTATAGTGGAGGAGGGGAGGTATTTTAGATTATTTTAATCATTATTAAAATATTTTTATCAAAATTATGTATAATCTCAAAACAAGTGGCCCTAAATAGTGATAATATCATGTGAGATCAAAGAAAGTGGCCTTTCATCACTTATGATGTCATAAATAGTGCATTTTTACTGATAAATTGATTATACAGTATTTTATCGTATTTCACTATTCACTGAAAATTCAAGAGTTTTAGAAAAATACCAAAACTTTACCCCTACCATTTTTCAATGTGTAGAATTAAAAAAGTGACATCCATTTTTCAAAAATAATTTTCTAAATATTATTAATTTAATTTTTAAATAAGGTCACAGTTAATTCAAAAAATAACAATATTGAAGTGCAATTAGTTTTATGTGACATTGGAAAATTAATTAAGATCCCATTATCCTATTGCCTTGGGAAAATAAAATAATAATATTATTTACTATTCATGTGGTCATATTACTAGTCATATTACTATTCATAATGGTATGTTACTATTCACCAGAAAAACAAGTTTGTTCTATCAGACTCCAAATGACTTACTGAGCACAACTCTAGATGAACATTTCTTGAAATTCAAAACATAGAAGAAGATAGATTATAATATTTAATTATATATTTATTTCCAAAACCTTGGGGTGTTACATCCTCCTCCAGTGCCTACTTCTCCTCCTCCTCCACTGCGGACTACTCCTCCTCCTCCTCCACCGGTGCCTCCTCCTCCTCTTACTCCTCTGCCTACTCCGCTACCTCCACTCCACCGCAGCTCCTCCTGCTCCTCCTCCTCCACCGCGGCCTCCACATCCTTATTCTCCTTATTCTTCTTCTTCTCCTCCTCCTCCTCCTCCTCTACTACCTCCACTACCTCTGATGCCTCCGAGCTGCCTCTACTGCCTCCGCTACCTTCGTGCTGCCTCCACTCCTTGCGTTGCCTCTGCTGCCTCCACTGTCGACGCCTCCTTCTCCTCCTCCATCGGGTCCCCCTTCTTAAGGTGATTAAAATTGAATTTTCATGAATTAATTATGTTTTCATTTATTGTCAATATTGAGATTAATTATGATTTGGCGTGATTCTTGTGTGTGATGCTTATGTGTGTGACACATGTATATGTGGTTGGTTAATTGTTTGATCTTGATTAGCTCTCCCCACTTACGGTTGGTTTACTTGTGAATTGATCTTTTTGAGTGGGTTTTGGTGCCTTTTATGGTTTGGTTCATTGTGTGAACCCTTTTGGTTAATTAAAATTCTCCTTGTGTTTATTTAATTAGAATTTTTTGTATTATTTTGGCCTCAATAAGTGAACTATTGGATGTAGGTAGATTCATATGTGCATAGGGTGCAAATATGGATTGGTACAAAAATGATAATGGCTTTATAAAATGATGCTCACTTTAAACCCTGGATTTCAAAACAATTTCCCTCCTTTCCTCCTTATTTTCCTTATCCCTCCTCCTTTAAAATGGTTCTTATAAAACCCCAATGTTTCAAAAATGGATCCTTGGTTCCCAAATTTCAAATTTAGTTTCAAATGTGTTCCCTAAATCTAGGTATGTTTGGCTTCTTGAGGTGTGGTTTGGTTTCTAAATGGCATAAATGCCTGTTTGGAATCTTTAGAGCTTACATGGTGTTTTCCCCTTGGTTTTGATAATGGAATTTTATTTGTAAATTTTAAAGATCTATTGGTATTTTGTGGTGTTTTGGAAATTGGTTTTGAAACTCATATGATATATCGGCCCGGTTAGAACTTCTGCGTGGCTTGATATGTGATGGGAACCTCTATGGTTGTCCCTATATGGAGAGGTTTCCACATAGTTGGTGTTGGAGCTTGAGAAAGACATGTATAGAGTCATATGTGTGTTATTTGTTTATACTGTGCATGTGATGACCTTTTCATTCTATGGTATACTTCTATAATGGAGCATCAATGTTGATTGTTTACTATGGAGGTACACCATATGTAGGTAGGTGAGTATGAACCTACTAAGTCTGGGGATTTTTTCTAGGTATGTTTAGGTAATTCTAATGATTACCTATCTATATGTTCTTCTTTATTTTTCTGCACTTTGGTTATCTACTTTTCCAGTATTTTTCTACTTTTATTGTTTCAATTAATTTCATCATTCCTCTATGATCACCTTGTTTGGATTCTTATATTGAATTTTGAATTCATTTTTTAAACTAAATATCTATTTTAAAAAGGGAAGTCGTGATTTGTTTTGAAAATGATTTTCTAAAAAACATGTGTTGGTTATTTAAATGATAAAAACCTATTTTATAAATGTATTTCAAACTAGTGTTTTTGTATTATTTCAGGAAAGGTAATGTATTGATTCTATGTTTCTTACCTACTAAGTTGTTTTATGCTCACACCCTACTTGTGACACTCAGCATCAGTAGACCCAAGTTATATTTATGTTTGGGTTTCTTGTTTAGGTTTCTTTTAAAGCAGGTTGGTCTTATAGTTAGTGGTAACCCAAAGGTCATGAGGATATCTGGCCGGGTTCTGATTTATTCTATCTCTACTTTTAGTTTCTATTTTATTCATTTGACGCTGTATATGGATCATTTTTATGTATTCTTTATGTTCTATGATTATGTATCCTCATGGTTTTGTTGTGTGCTCTATTTAGTTTATATATATCCCCATTTATATATCTCACATCATATTATCACACCATGACTCTTATATATCCTTAAGAGGGTGTTTTTTATCATACGTGAGATATAAAACTATATGATCCATCTTCTTTAGGCCTAGGACTCTAATACCTACTCAAATAGCCTTAGAAAACCTAACTAGGCTATACAAATCTCATACCAAACCCAATCCTATCATAAACACAACTACTCCATGGAGACATAATCTCTAGATGATCACAAAATCACAAACATTCAATAGAACCCTCACTCTATCTCTTGGTGGATCAAAAACACCGTATTTATTTACCTTGGTTGCCCTTGATTTCTATCCCTTCCACTGGAACACATATTCTCATGCATGAATGCACAATCATGCATAAATTGGAACATAGTTTTGTATTATAGGGTCCACCTACCTCAAAAAATGGAGTAACCCCCTCACCAAGATCAAATCATCCTCAACCAAGACTATACATGCCTTATATAATTTTGTACCAATGATTGAGACCCAATATCAAGTCACAATTACCAAATAATTAATTACAGAAACTTATAATTAACTATTCACCTTAATATAATTAGGAATAATCTTTTAAAAACTCACTGGTAAACACAACACCACCTAAACCACACAAAACATGGTGCGTTCATCATACGAGGATAACCTCTAGCCAATAAAATCATAATCTACATAATCTGAATTGATTTGAAGATGATATAGTGAAATCATCACCCAAATCCTAGTTAAAATCATCCCAAATCATAGGAAAATAAAGTATAATAGTAATGTTGGAAGTATGAGGGAAGAAATCACTAACGCACTATAAAAAACTCCTAAGAACCACCCCACATTAGGGGGGATCAAAGTGATGAAGATATTGGATGAATCCCAAGAACCACCCAAGATTTGTTATTAATGACCACTCCCCCACCATTTTTTTATGTATCTAGTTTTTTATCTAAATTATACTCATATTCCTTCTCCCCTAACCTATATACCCATCCTATGGATCTCAAACAGGATGAATATAAACAAAGAATGGATGAATGCCAATCGGTTGACAAAATAGTATGAAGATGGCGTGAAAGAGTTTATCAAGTTTGCAAAAGATCATGCATGTGACCCTTCTAAAATCCTTTTTCAGTGTTTATGCTGTTGTTATTAAAAACAAATTAGTCTAGAGGAGTTGGAAGAACACTTGATCTATCACGAAATAGATCAGAGTTATACATGTTGGAATAAACATGGGGAACCAACGAATTTAGGTAGTGGCCGTGATGACCCTACATTTTATGGATCATCTCATATGATTAAAAACATGAAAAATGAAGATGACCTTATGGAGGATGTGATTACAGATGTGAATGATGATGAAGATCATATAGAGGAAATGAAAAGGACCATCGAAGATGAACTTCGTGATTTCCCAAAATTGTTTGACAAGTTAAAAAGTTATGCAAAGACGCCACTGTATGCTGGTTTCACAAAATATACAACATTTTTAGCTGTACTGAAGCTGTATAATTTGAAAGCAGACAATGGGTGGAGTGATTCCAGTTTTACGAAACTACTTCCTCTCATTAATAACGTACTCCCAAAAGACAATGAGCTCTCGAGCTGAACATACGATTCCAAATGAATTCTACGCTTGATGGGTATGATCTCTGAAAAAATACACACCTGCCCAAATGACTGTTTATTGTTTCGCAAGGACCAAAAACCACTTAAAGAATTCCCAAAGTGTGGTGCTTCTCGATACAAGGAAGATGAATCAAGTTCTAATAAAGTTATATGGTACTTTCCAATCATTCTAAGGTTTAGGCACCTATATGGAAGTGAGGAGACTGCATAACAATTAACATGGCATGCAGAAACAAGAATTAAAGATGGGATACTACGTCACCTGAAAGACTCTCCTCAGTGGAATAGAATTTATCATTAGTATCCTGAATTTGGAAAGGAGGCGAGAAACCTTCATCTTGCATTATCTACAGATGGAGTGAATCCTTTTGGTTTTCAAAGCAACAGTCACAGTACATGGCTGGTTATGTTGATAAATTATAACTTAACACCATGTTTATGCATGAAATGAAAATACATCATGTTATCTACGCTTATATCAGGACCAAAACAACCTAGTAATGATATTGATGTTTATTTAGCTCCATTGATCGAAGATTTGAAATTATTGTGGGATTAAGGTGTTACATTGTATGATGCTTACAGAAAGGAAGATTTCACTTTGAGATCCATGTTGTACGGGACGATAAATGACTTCCCTACTTATAGAAATTTTTCAGGATATAGCATTAAAGTAACTCAAGGGTGTCCCATTTTCGAACAAGGTACACAATCAATTAGGTTGAAACATTCATCGAAAAAGGTGTTTCTAGGACAACGCAGATTTCTACCACGATGAAATAAGTACTGTTCTTGGACGACATCATTCGATGGAAGTTCAAAATAACTTAAAACACCATCTCCACTAACAGACGATCAATTGTTTGAGAAAGTTAAAAATGTGGAAACTAATTTTGGTAAACTGGATTCAAAAAACCTTACGAAAATCGGTTGGAAAAAGAGATCAGTTTTTTTTGAATTACAATAATGGAATTGTCTGTATGCCAGACATTTTCTTGATGTTATTCATGTAGGAAAAATGATTTTGATAGTGTCATCGACACGTTGCTAAATACATATGGAAAAAAGGTGGAATTAAGGCTAGGATGGATATGGTTGAGATGGGAATACGAGAAGAGTTGGAACCAGTGAAGGGTAAAAAATGAAGATTTCTTCCTCCTGCTACTTACACTATTTCCAGGCTAGAGAGATATCAGTTTTGAAACTTCTTGAATGACATAATGGTTCAAGAGGGGTATTCGTCAAATATCAGTAACCTCGTGTCAATGGGAGACTGGAAGTTAAAAGGTCTAAAATCACATGAAAGTCATGTTTTGATGCAAGATCTCATTCCAATTTCTTTACGTTTCATTTTGCAGAATAATGTCCACCATACATTAAAGAAGCTTTGTTTCTTCTTCAAAGATATATACAACAAAGTTATAGACCAGTTGAAATTGCCAACTATGGAAAGAGAAATTGTTGTCATATTATGTGAATTAGAAATGTTCTTCCTGCCTTCATTTTTTGATATGATGGTTCATTTGATGGTCCACTTGGTGAAAGAGATTCTACTATATGGTCCTGTACATTACAGATGGATGCACCCCATTGAATGGTATATGAATATTTTTAAAGGGTATGTAAAAAATTGAAGTTGACCAGAGGGTTGTATTGCAGAGCGATATATTGTTGAGGAAGCTGTTGAATTCTGTACCGAATACTTGTATGGTGTGGAAAGCATTGGCCTACCGAAATCCCGTCACACTGGGTGGCTTGAGGGTGAAGGAATTTATGGAAGATAGATTGTCACAATCAATATTACAAATCAGGAGCAGGCCCACCTTTATGTTTTTCATAACAGTTTCGACGTTGACCCATATGATGAAATCCACAAAGAAATTCTTAGGAATTTGAATCCATATAGGGATGGAAAATGGATATCAAATACACATAATCTACATTTTATAGGATGGTTTCGAGATCATATTTTTATGAAGACAGATGAAAATCCAGAGTCAATTTCAGAACGACTTCGATGGCTAGCCGGAGGACCAAGTGTGTATGAATTATCTTACAATTCCTATTTAGTTAATGTTTATACATTTTATACTAATGAACATGATGAAGAAAATACCATGCAGAATAGTGGGGTTACACTTGTGGCTGAAGAGATGCTTGTTTCCGGTGCTAAGGACATAAATCCAATTTATGAGAATATGTCATACTTTGGCATCATCAGAAAAATATGGAAGTTGGATTATACGGAATTTCAAGTTCCGATATTTCAATACAAGTGGGTTGATAACAGGAGTGATGTTAAAATAGATGATTTGGAATTCATGAAAGTTGATTTCCATAAGAAAGGGGAGAAAGACGAACCATTTATAATGGAATCACAGGTAGTGCAAGTATTTTATGTTTCAGATCCCGCAAACCGAAACTGGTCAATCATTTTGTTATCGACCAAAATAGATGAGGGTTCAGATGAAAATTCAATGGAAGATGACCCTTTCATTGGGACTTCAAAATCATTTCGCAGTGGTCCTAATGTAGAAGATGTTTTGTATGTCAGAGGAGACCACAATTAAGGGATATGGATAGTTGATAGAGGGGTAAAATACCTTAAGCCTTAAAAAAAAGAGAGTTCAATAATCAGGTTTTTTATTGTAATATAGATTGTGTTACATTATATTATTATCTATTAACTGCTACTTTTATGTGATCTAAATTAAATGTTAAACCAGTTCTGCAGATAATGACTTCTGCACCTACTGATGCACCCAATCTCGAGACACAACAGGTCTCTCAACCTGTTACAGCTGGTCCCACTGCTGAGGTACAACAGGTTTCTGAACCTGTTGCTGCTGGTTCTATTGCCGATGCTAGCACTTTGGAGAAACATAATGATGATTTAGAAACCGAGGAAATGGTAGGAAATGAAACCCAGATGACACAAAAAAATAGGTGCGCCGTAGTTTGACAGTTTTAGCCAAAATATTTAAGGAAAAAGCAAGAGGAATCAAATATGATGTGGGATGGAATAAACAAGGCCAACATGTAAAACCCAACAAAGCCATGTTTAGTAGCTACATTGGAATCGTCACTCGGCAACGCGTGCTGATTGATGTAGAGTCGTAGAACCATGTGGTCAGCGGGCTGAAAACATTAATGTGGGAAGAGATTATGGTAACATTACGATATCATTTATTTAATTTATTAAAATAAAATAAAATAAAATACTGAAATATTGACTAACTCTTCATCAACTATTGCATAGTGCATTTATAGTAGATTTTTCATAGAAATAATATGTATTAAGACTGGTAGGAATGGTTCATAGAGGCTTTCACACCATTTTAATGAAACATCATCTGAAAGATGCTGAAGGGAAAATCAAGCTACACCCACCTCCTCTTTATGCACACTTGATATCCCAAGGAGCATGGGATGCGTTTTGCAACCGTCATGCGGAATAGAAATTTCAGGTACGTTGTGTTTGGTTACACATTGTTTAACGTTGCTTGTATTCATCACGTTGATTGACAGTTTTTTACTTCTGAAACAGCAACTGAGTGCTGAAAATAAAGAACGGGCAGCAAAACTAGTGTACCCCTACCGTAAAGCAAGGCTGGGGTACGCTTCAATTGAAAAACAATTGGTACATATTTGAAAGGTACTGTAATACTTTAATGTGACATAAAACTAAATTGTAACCATGTTTCTTTGTTTATATGAAGATTGATGAATCAAAATCCCAAGCCACTTCCATTGCACACCATGTTCTATGGAAGGAGGCTCCTGTTAATAAAGAGGGAAAAATGGTAGATGAGAACACACAAAAAGTGTGGGAAACATGTGTAAGTATGACATAATATAAGCTTTTTTTTTATTTAAATCACTATTACATAACGATGATTACATTTTTTTCAATATTTTATATTTGACATAGTCATAGGAATCAACAAAACCCGCAATAGATGTAGACATACTTTCAGCGGCCTTGAAATAGCCATAACAGTATGGCCACGTCAGAGGTGTGGGTTTTGGGGTGACACCCTGGGCATATTTTCAGAAGAAAAAAAAGAGGATGAACAAACTAAAGAATTGTATGTAATGAGAGATTTAGTAGCTAACCTTGAAGAAAAATTCCAAAGTCAGGGAGAGATGCTAGCAACATTGATGGAGGAGAGGTGAAGAGAACAAACAACTCAAGAACAACCCGTGCGAGAAGATCCCGCCCCACCCCCACCAGCTTTGAGGCGATCCGTTCCCCTTAAAGACCTGGCTTAACCGAGGTAATCAATGTTCTAATATTCGTTTCTATGAAATTTGAATCACATAGACACTGATACCATTCTTGTAATGATATTCTATATGGTGAAAATGACTGCGATTTATATCTGTCAACTCCCACCCATCGCCTTATAGCCAGGGCTACAATGTTCAATATGCAAGATGACATGCTACACTCTAGACCACATCCAACCAGTCGTATAAAAGTTTTGATTAACATATATCATGAGCCGAGCGCTGATCTACCCATTCCAAATGATGATGATGAAATTCATACGGTGGAAAAAGCTATTGGAACATTCATTGAATGGCCGTCAAATCTTGTAAAAAACATGTCGACCAGGAGGTATTCATTTCCAATTCATTTTTCAAGAAGAACCTTTAAAATTAAATTAGAAAATGGATAAACCGATGAATGTTATTACAGAAAGACAAAATGGAGGAGCTAAAATGAAAGAGCAGCTCAAAAGGATCAACCAACCGAGAAAAACGATCTATTGAGAGCGCGTTCACCCCTCATGTTCTATATCCACATTTAATATCATTGCAAGCTCATGTGGATAGGAAAATTATAAGCGAAAAGAGTCACACAATTGTCTGTGAAAAAGATATATACGGAGAGGAAACATTACATTTCATCAGTGTTGATGCTGTTTTTGAAATCATCACATATGACTGGCTAGGCTCATCAGTTATAAATGTATACATGAGGTATGTTTTCATGATTTGATTTTACAGAAGCTGGTATACCATGATAATGATGGCTAAATACATTTCATATTTTTCACAGGCGTATATATGTAAAACAATTTAAGGGATTTTCCCATGAATAAAAAATTGGACTCGTTAGTCCTCACACCATTTCTATACAATGGGAAGAAATAGATTTTAATTTTCAGGATGAATTAATGTCAAATCTGCTCTGAAAGTCTCAAAGCAGAATTCCGACTGACAGACTCTATTTAATACCAACGTTGTAGGGGTAAAACTCTACATTTTAATCATATAAATTATATTTTCATTTCTATCATTACTTATTCATTTTTTTTGTTTTTAGGGAACATTGGATGCTCATTGTAGTCAAGTTGGATACTCCAAAGATTTATTTTCTGGATTCACTACATGGATATCCAACAAACAGACCACACATGATGGCGATTTTCAATTCGTAATACACTAGATCCAACATTTTAGAACTAAATATCTTGTTATATAATTTATATTATCTTTTAATGAGGATTCTGTTATGATAGGGTGGTGTATGAATATCGTCTAAAGGTTGGAATGAATCTTGGGACTAAGGACAAAAATGCACAGATGATCTAAAAATGGAGAAGTATCTAGGTATATATAATTATATTTCACTATCCAAATACATATCAAAACAAATTACTTATTTTTATCGATGTTTCTGCATTGTTTGAAACAAACAAATAACAAGGACTGCGATTATTATGTTTGTAAATTTATGAAAGAGATCATATTTCATGAACAAAATAGCATCTTAGAAGAGGTATTTTTGAAAATAATTACTACTTCATTTAAAATAATTATTATTATTTTATGTATTTATATTTTTTCAGTACTACTATGACTATCGCAAAAAATACTATTCAAAAGATGATATAAATGTGTTTAGAAACGAATGGGAAGCATACCTGATGGAAGAATGTAAACCAATAGGACAATGAAGGTAAATTCCTAATACTTATGTTATCTTTATATGGTCATTGATATCTCCCTTTTTTACACTTATTTAGCATCTATGATCACCCTTTCTTATGTTTCATATCCTTAGATTAGTGAATTCCTATTACTCAGTATGAAATTGACATTAACATTAGAAAACAACACAAGTGACATACGTAAATCCGAGCAAAAAAATTCAGATTGTTTTGATACTTTATGAAAATGATCCATTAGTCATTTTTGGCATGTACGAATTGACCACAGCTCAATCTGATGCACGGTGTGACCAGTATGGCTAAAAGTGTATGATATCAGTTTGAAATTGACATTAAATTTATAAAACAACACAAATGACATACGGAATACTGAGAAAACATGTTCATATCATTTTGATACTTTATGACAACGATCCATGAGCCATTTGAGACATTTAAAAATTGACCGAACCTTAATCCGACGCACGGTGTGACTGGTATGCCTAAAAGTGTCTGATATCAGTTTCAAATTGACATAAACTTTATAAAACAAAACAAGTGACATACGTAATACCAAGAAAACATGTTCGGATTGTTTTTATACTTTAGGAAAACGATCCACGAGTCATTAGTGACGTGTAAAAATCGACCACACCTCAATCTGACGCATGGTGTGACCGTCATGGCTAAAAGTGTCTGATATCAGTTTGAAATTGACATTAAATTTAGAAAACAACACAAGTAACATACGAAATACAGAGAAAATGCGTTCAGATTGTTTTTATAATTTAGGAAAACGATCCATGAGTCATTTGTGACGTGTACGAATCAACCGAACCTCAATCCGACGCACGGTGTGACCGGTATGGCTAAAAGTGTCTGATATTCGTTTGAAATTGACATAAACTTTAGAAAACAACACTACTGACATACAGAATACTGAGAAAATGCATTCAGATTGTTTTGATACTTTATAGAAATAATTCATGAGTCATTTTTGACATGTACGAATCAACATCGCCTCAATCTAACGCACGGTGTGACCGATATGGCTAAATGTGTCTAATATCATTTTCAAATTGACATAATCTTTAGAAAACAACACAAGTGACATGTTGAAAACAAAGAAAATGAATTAGTATTGTTTTGATACTTTAAGAAAACTATCCATGAGTCATTTGTGACGTGTACGAATCAACATCACATCAATCCGATGCACGGTGTGACCGGTATGGCTAAAAGTGTCTGATATCAGTTTCAAATTGACATAAACTTTAGAAAACAACACAAGTGACATACGACAAACCGATAAATCGCGTTAAAATTGTTTTGATACTTTAAGAAAACGATCCATGAGTCATTTTTGACGTTTAGGAGTTGACAAAACCTCAATCCGACACACGGTGTGACTGATATGGATAAAAGTGTCTGTTATCAGTTTCAAATTGACATAAACTTTAGAAAACAACACAAGTGACATACAGAAAATGAAGAAAATGCATTTGGATTGTTTTTATACTTTAGGAAAATGATCTATGAGTCATTTGTGACGTGTACGAATTGACCGCAACTCAATCTGACGCACGGTGTGACTGGTATGGCTAAAAGTGTCTGATATCAGTTTGAAATTGACTGTAACTTTAGAAAACAACACAAGTGACATAAGGGAAACTGATAAAATGCATTCGGATTGTTTTGATACTTTAGGAAAAAGATCCATTAGTGATTTGTGATGTGTATGGATCGACCACACCTCAATCCAACACACAGTGTAACCGGCATAGCTAAAAGTGTCAGATATCAGTTTGAAATTGACATTAACTTTATAAAAAAACACAAATGACATATGGAATAATGAGGAAATGCGTTTGGATTGTTTTTATGCTTTAGGACAATGATCTATGAGTCATTTTTGACATATACGAATCAACTGCACATCAATCCGACGCATTGTGTGACCAGTATGGCTAAAAGTGTCAGATATCAGTTTCAAATTGCCATAAACTTTAGAAAACAACACAAGTAACATACGGAATACCGAGAAAATGCATTAATATTGTTTTGATACTTTAGGAAATAGATCCATGAGTCATTTTTTACGTGTAATAATTGATCGTACCTCAATCCGACGCACAGTGTGACCGTAATGGCTAAAAGTGTCTGATATCAGTTTGTAATTGACATTAACTTTAGAAAACAACACAAATGACATACAGAATCCTGATAAAATGCGTTCGTATTGTTTTTATACTTTAGGACAAGGATACATGAGTCATTTGTGATGTGTGAGAATCAACCTCACCTCAATCTGAAGCACGGTGTGACGGGTATGGATAAAAGAGTCTGATATCAGTTTGAAACTGACATAAACTTTAGAAAACAACACTACTGACATACAAAATACTGAGAAAACGCATTCAGATTGTTTTGATACTTTAGTAAAAAGATACATGAGTCATTTCTGATGTGTACGAATTGACCACACCTCAATCCGACGCACGGTGTGACCGGTATTGCTAAAAATGTCTGATATCAGTTTCAAATTGACATAATCTTTAGAAAACAACACAAGTGACATACGGAAAACTAAGCAAAAACGTTTGGATTGTTTTGATACTTTAGGAAAACGATCCATTAGTCATTTTTGACGTGTACGAATCGACCACATTTCAATCCGATGCACGGTGTTATCGGTATAGCTAAAAGTTTCTGATATCAGTTTCAAATTGACATAAACTTTAGGAAACAACACAAGTGACATACGGAAAACTGAGAAAATGCATTAGGATTGTTTTGATACAATAGGAAAATGATCCATTATTCACTTTTGATGTGTACGAATCGACCAAGCCTCAATCTGATGCACGGTGTGACCGTCCTGGCTAAAAGTGTCTGATATTAGTTTGAAATTGAATTAACTTTAGAAAACAATACAAATGACATATGGAATACTGAGAAAATTCATTCAGATTGATTTGATACTTTATTAAAATGATCCATGAGTCGTTTTTGATGTGTAAAAATCAACTGCACTTCAATCCGATGCACAATGTGACCGGTATGGCTAAAATTTTCTGATATCAGTTTTCAATTGACATAAAATTTAGAAAACAACACTACTGGCATATGTAATACTGAGCAAACACGTTCGGATTGTTTTGATACTTTAGGACAATGATCTATGAGTCATTTGTGATGTGTAAGAATCAACCGAAACTCAATCAGATGCACGGTGTGATCGGTATGGCTAAAAGTGTCTGATATCAGTTTCAAATTGACATAAACTTTAGAAAACAAAACTAGTGATATACGAAAAACTGAGAAAATTAGTTCGGATTGTTTTGATACTTTAGGAAAATGATACATTAGTCATTTTTGATGTTTACAAATTGACCGCACATTAATCTGACACACAGTGTGATCGGTATGGCTAAAAGTGTCTGATATCAGTTCCAGATTGACATAAACTTTAGAAAACAACACAAGTGACATACGGAAAACCGAGAAAACACGTTCAGATTGTTTTGATACTTTAGTACAATGATCCATTAGTCATTTGTGACATGTAAGAATTGACTACATCTCAATCCGACACCCGGTGTGACCGATAAATCTTTTCATTAGATAAATAATCAGTATTTATTAAATGAGATAAAGCATTCAACAACATATTGATTTTACATTATTCCCTTTCATTGTTATCAGAATGAATGCATTTGAGTTTAAAATTTAATATTTTAGTTTCAAATTTCCATATTAATGTATTATTTCATATTAATGTTTTAATTTATTTCAATATTGTATTACTAACATAATATTTGTTTTCTTATATAGGTGAATTTTTTTCCTTGAGTTCGGATGCTTTGTTCAGAAAAAAATATCATGGACGTCAATTTTTGAGAGAGGATCATGGATATAAAAGGATGAAACATGAATGTTTATAACTATTGTTGAATAATTGTAATTGTAACCATGTAAAACAATGTTTGAAATGTATATAGCAGTGTGTTTTTTTGTATTCATGATGTTAAGTAAATGTATATACCATTGTCTGTCAAAATATTGTGTGCGGGTGATATTTTGTGCAGGTGTGCATGTGTTATTTTGTGCAGGTATTATGGTTTGTGCAGGTGTGTAGGTGTGCAGGTTCTGTTTTGAAAGTGCAGGGGAAGGTTCCTTTATCAGCACTTTTTGAGCGTTGATAAAGGACCCCCTTTATCAGCACTCCAAAAAGCGCTGATATAGGATACCTTTATCAGTTCTAACAAAAGCGCTGATAAAGGACCCCCTTTATCAGCGATTTTTTAGTGCTCGTAAAGGGGACACCCCCTTTATCTACTCCGGCATTAACAGTGCTTTTCTGGCGCTGTTAATGTCGGTTTTTAGCGTTGATAAAAGGCCAAGTTGTAG
Source organism: Viscum album (assembly GCA_963277665.1). Taxonomy (NCBI): domain Eukaryota; kingdom Viridiplantae; phylum Streptophyta; class Magnoliopsida; order Santalales; family Viscaceae; genus Viscum; species Viscum album. The sequence continues at coordinate 991,467,205 of OY728166.1, forward strand.
TAGTGTTGTTTGTCCCTAGAATGAACAAACCTAACATTCTATAATTTTTCCCTCCTTTAGCTTTGTAAATACCAATAAGTTCTTGAAAAAAGTAGAAATATCCATATTTGATTTACCTTTACATCCCCAAGATACTACTATCTTATCCTTATATATCAATTGCTGATCAACATCATATTGTACTTCCAATTCCAAAGCAACCTGATCCTCCTTATCATGAACATGATTTAGATCATCCTCTACATCAACCTATTTACCTTGAACCCTTTCAAAAATCTCTCCCTAATCAAAAAATACCTTTTCCATTGTAACATCAGAAAGAGTCCTTAACTGAGAGCCTACAAGGAACCCTTGGGAAACTAATGAAAGAAGAGGTGAAACTTTCTAAGCCTCACTACCAAAAGTAGTAACCCTTAAACCCAACTGAACTAAATTAATAGATACAACAATATACTGTAGAACTATATCAAGAACAAACTAAATAGAAACTCTAGTAGTATGAGTTTCCATTTTTCCATAAAAGGTTCAACACTACCTTCATATTACTATACAATAAAAAAATTCCCAGAAACTTGCAAGCAATCAGGCCCCAATTGTGATACAGTCAACCTATGATGAGATCCAGGGGTGATCTATAAATCACCAGACCCAAAATACTCATTAGAGAGTCCTTTCATCATAGTATCTAGATCATCTAGGGCTAACTAACCCTTCCTACCATGACCAATATCCTATAAGTTTGATTTATCAACCTCTGAGTCCTTAAGAAAATTTTCATTATCCTTCTGAGAACACAACACCTTAACAATAATAGAAAATCGTATATCCTAAGGATTATCATTCTTATCAATAAAGATATATAATCCTTTAAAAAAACCTACATTCATTATTCCCATGAGAAGAATAAAAAGAAAACATAATAGCCCAGTTATAGTATGGATTATCAAGTAGTATAACCAAACAATCCAAGAAGAAATTAGGGGTTCTCTCATATTTAATTCTTAGCTCAAATTCATCATTATCAAATGATAGGAAAAACTCTATCAACTAAAGAGAACACAAATAAACTTCCAATAATAAATGAACATAATGATCATACATGGATATCTTTGTTTACTTACACTTTTTTATAGGAACGCCAATGGTCAAAGAAACATCATGTAGGATCCTTGGATGTCATAAATCCAATTCAATCCAAATAATTTAACCCACAATTGTAAAGAGGAATTACTAGCATCCATAATATTAAAATTATAATCCCATTACCGAATGTGATGAAAACATGGATTAATGGAGGTATAGCCAAAACCCCAAGCCCTCAACATTGATTCCTCTGAGGGAGAAATAAGGTGAAAGATGTCATGGCCTATTGAGACACATTTCCAAGTAGAGAATCCCCTATTAGCTTAATGGTGACCAAATTAATCATATACTTTCCAAGGTGTAGAACCTCTCAGTAAGAAGAGACATGTAATAACCGAGCTCTTACCAAGTTCCAACCATTCCAAGAGAAGATCTATGGCTACCCTCACATGATCAATATTAACTTTTCACTGAAGGTCACTATATCTCGAGCCCTGGATCCGAAGAAATGAGAATCCATTTTTAAGGGATGCAACATCTATAACAATCCCATAGAGAGCATCCCTCTTCCCCTTCCCCTTTCTAGCTTTATCAAATCTATGGTCATCAAAACCCCCTTTAGCAAGGAAATCTTCATACAAAAATGATATCATCGAAGAAGTCATCAAAATAAAACATTAATAAATATTACACAAATTAAAATAAAAATTAAATAAAAATTAATAAATATTAAATTAATATTAATACATATTAATTAAGTATTAAAAAGTATTTTAAAAAATACTATATAAATATTAAAAAAAATTAAAATTAAATAAACATTAATAAATATTAAAAAAATATTTAAAAACTATTAAAAAATATTAATAAAGATTAAAGGAGTGTTATTAAATATTAATTAAATATTAATAATTATTAATAAATACAAATAAATACTGATTAAGTATTTATTAATATTTATTAATATTTAATTAATTAAAAAGACTCGAGTGTGAGTTGGAAAGCCAACCCACACCCTCATTAATATTTAATTAATATCAATTTAATATTTATTAATATTTATCTAATATTTTCTAATATTAAATAAATATTAAATGAATATTAATAAATATTAAGTAGATATTAATAAATATTCATAAATACAAATAAATAATAATTATTATTGATTAAATATTTATGAATATTTATGAATATTTAATTAATATTCTTTTAATATATATTAATATTTATTCATATATATTAATATTTAATTAAAATTTAAGAATATTTAATTAATATTTAATGAATATTAATTATTATTTATTTAATATTTATTTGTATTTATTAATATTCTTTAGTATTTTTAAATTTTTTTAAATTTTATTATTATTTATTGACATAAATTAATATTTATTTAATATTTATTTATCTACAATCTATAATAATCTTAACTTTTCTTAGAGACATGTGTCATCCTCTGGTGGCTTATTTTCCCTTTTAATTTTTCCATCTTACCACATCTCCTCTGATATTGATATTCTTCTCTCACAATTCAATTCTCCATGGACCACATTAGTTGGTCTGGGGTTCTCATAGGTTTTACCTTCGTCTCTCTTCTTCCGGTTTGATTTCCTACTCTTAGATCAGCTCCATATTTTCATCTTGAGTTCTACCTTATGGTTCCACTACATTCTATCACGACTCCCACCATACCGACATTCTTCTATAATGTCTCCTTACTCTACAGATCCCATCTATTGGCCTAGGGTTCCCATGGTATCGACCTTTGTTACTCTTCTCTATCCCCGATGTTCTACCTCCACCCCAATTTCTTATTATTATGTCGAATTTGTCTCTATGGTTCTAGTTCATTATGCCACTTAACAAATCCTTCCACTAGAAAACACATATATTGGCCTTGGGTCCCTGCAGAATAGGGAATCCATGCACAATGATTTCCCCTATGCTTTACATTTTGTTGGAGCATGTCCTTTCTATAGTAATACCTACCTCTATCTGTTCGATTGTGGTATGTCATTCAATACTTACATTTCTCTTCATTTTTTTTAGAATTCCCGATTTGTTGCTCCATCAGATTCCCAATTCCATCTATGAAATATTTCTCCAGATTATTCACATCTCTATTGGAGAAGTTCTACCCAATGATTCATCTATTGGTTCATTTCATAACATTTATTCTTCAGTTTTGGTTAATGCTTCATTGTTCTAGAACAACATAACCTGTTGTGGTTTAGGTGATAATTATATCAAAATTTCTTTACTGTTTATTCTTATTTTCTTATCGTAATTTTTTTCTTATCATAATACAATACATCAATTTTTTTGTTCAGTAATCACAATATCTACTTTGTTTAGTCATTAAACACTGAACCCTATTGCATTTTTGGTAACACCACTTTATTTTATAAACTAATCCCTATATAGAAAAAGTTTCCTTATTTAAGTTTATCCATTTACTCTTCAACTAGTTAATCAGAAAATGTTCATTGTTCATTTATTAATTCATTTTTCCCTAAAACTTATTATGACTAAGATTTTATATGTACTCTTGATTAATGATTTCTATAAAGGTGTTATTGTACAAGCATAATTTCATTTAATTTAATCCATTACAAATTATATTAAATGTTTTATTCACATAAAGATGTATACCATGTCTCTTTTGAACTCCTTGAAAATAAATTTAAAATATAAATGACATAAATATGAAATCTCCATAAATTTCAAGAGAGGAAAGGTTTCGTAGGAGAGTATTAAAGAATAAACATAAAAAAACTTGTCAAATAGGTATTTATCTTTACTTAAAATTATTTCATAAAATATCATTCATTTAGTATATGGATTTAATTTATTTCCACAAATATAGGTTCAACCACTCTTATAAATTCTGATGTTAACTACTCATATACATGAAGAAATGTCACCCAAGGAAAGCACCCAAAGAGAAACATGCATTCCATTATCTACTATATCTTTCAATTATTTTTTTAATTTCAATTTACTGATACAATTTATTTGATTTTATCAGGTAATAAAAATTAATATAAAATGATAACATTTTTCAACCCTTTGATTTTCAGTGACTAACCAATGTCATAATTTTACAACCATATCTATTAGATCAAAAAATAGGAAACAAATGAAACCTACCATGTAATAACATGGACATTCAATATTTAAGTATGGTGTTAATATTTGGTGCATGTATAAGACTTTTATGCACTCATTGGATGTTTCTTTATTAATCATGCTAGCTTTGAGTAATAGTGATGATATTGTTAATGATTCAAAATTTCCCTCATCGTCATAGTCAGTACAACTAATTCTAGTACCTATCACCTTATTAAGATTCCTTGAAGTATTTTATGATATCCATTATAGATATCCATTAGTAGAGATATTTCATTTCCATTTACTAGGAAAAAACACTATGGTATACACTGATGGTGATAATATTAAATATATTTTGGGTAAAAGAAAAATTTATGAAACAATGTTTACTTATTAGATTAATGTAAATGAAATGTATGCAGAAAGAAATACTCTAACATATGTATATTTTCCAAAAACATTTTTATTTAACTCTCATACAAAAATATGTTCCTTAGAAGTAGGGATTATGTATTGGAAGACCATATTATGTGATAGCCACAACTAAAGAAATATATTATTTGATACTAGTTCTTAGAAAGGTCAAAGGTGCAGCTTAATATCTAGATATACTGATAGTGAACAACATTATTCATAATAAATTCTAAGATTCTTATTACACTTTGAGATTATTAGCTGCTGAAAAAAAGTTTACTGAAGCAATTAAAGAGGCATCACTTTTGGGGATGGGAACCACCTTGTGATAATTTTTTTAACATGCTATTCTCAAAAAATATTTCTTATCTTCATGTTGTTTGGAATAAAACATCGTGTATGTTGAGTGAACATATTCTTAATACCCAACACCCAAGGATGAAAATACATGGAATGTAATATCACTTTTAGTGTTTTATAAATAATTATAACTAATTGATATAAATGTATTACTAAATTATATTTCTATATTTTTATATTATATCTCCAGAAATGAATTTTAATGTTAACATTTTATTTAATGAAAGGTCTATATATCCATAAAATTGTATACTATAATTTTTTTTTTCATTAAAGGTTTCAAATTGATTGATTTTATATGTAAATATATTCTTCAAAATACTTACCGTTATTTTTGTTATTTCTTAAGAAAGTTTTCTAACATATACCTTGTGATATATAGAAGATGTTAAATACATTTTATAAGTTTTTGTAAACTATTATATCAAAAATTTAAAATAGAATATTTCCCTTTACACAAATCACTCAATGAATATCATCGACAACAGTATGCAGTGCTTTAAATATATATGATTATGTTCTTTTGGGTTATAGGTATCATGGAAAAACATGGTACACATATTTACCATATCTTGAATATCATATAATTTGATAAAATATTCCTACCTTATTATTCTCATATGTTTTATATAACTCATTTCATTTGTAAGAACTCGAGTTTTTAGAAATGGGTCAAATCCCGACCCTGTTTAAACTTTTTGACTGGTTTTTGAGAAGTCTAGAAAATATGGGCAGTTTCTGGAAATTTCCAGACTACATGTTGTGTATGAGTTACCTGAGTGACTGGCCGTGTGCTTGCCGAGGACATGCCGTGTGAATACCATGTATAAGTTTCTTACTACACGACGTGTATTTATAGACATGCCATGTATCCCTTACCTGTGTGAGTCCAAGTACATGTCGTGTGGTGCCAGGTGTAAATTTCCATCTACACGGCGTGTGGTCTTCCTTGACACGCCGTGTACCATTGTCCCATGTAGCGGCCGAGACCCTGGACATGTGTTGACCGTGTACATGTTCCAGGCCATGTGATGGACTCCGCTTAAGTCAGAGTACAGAAACACATATACATGGCATGTACTTTGGAAATACACACCGTGTATTTTTATTTATATTCGAGCGATTGAAATGTCGTTGCACCTCATTCCTAGTTTTCCCTTCTTCTTCCCCTTTGGATGAACAGTTCATCCGAGAACATCTGAAAAACTCAAACCCTCCTAGAATCTCCGTACGACCTCCGTTATTCGATCCGTAAGTGTCAGCGGAACCGCATCAGAAAGGCTAACCCCGCGCACCCTTCTTCGTCCTTGATCCCTCTCTTATTCCTTTGCAGGTTCCATCCGAACGAAATTGCCGGATTTGATGGAAACATAGATCTACCATGATTCAATCTGATTCAGTAGCTGAAATCAGAGGAGTGTCATCGTATGAGTTCGAGGTAGGTGGTGCATACCTTCTTTCGTGTTTTCATGGACAATTTGGGGTTGCGACCTTCGGGCGCAACATGGGTATTGAGCGGAACCCTTGTTTATTTACTTTTGAGTAGTGTGCACACAGATAGACTCTGAGATGAGGTGGTACAACCACTCACTGGGTAGAGGCCCCCGATAGTTGCGGTTATGTATTTTGGCTTGGGGGTGTTTTTTATAGGAATCCACGTGGAAGGTGAGGAGCCTTCGGGAGATAGCTTGAGGCGGTTAGGTTGGGGGCATAGGCTCATCGTGATTTGAGGGAAGACATCGTTGTCCCTCCGGTTATTATTTGAGGATAGGTATCGTTGTTCCTCCGGACGTGTTCCATGGGCAGGTTGAGCTTTTGAGCTAAGTTACGATGGTTGGGCATGCCTTCGGGACATCGATACTTGAGACACATGGTGTCAGGTGGCACGAGGTGCCAGGCTACAGACCAGAGATTCTGGCATTGGCTGAAGCAGGTGACACTTCCTGGTGGCTGCTGAGCACCAGTGAAGTCTTTGTTTACTTTTGGGAATTGCACTATTACTATTTTTCTTAGATAACCATGTCGGCCTAAACACTTATATTAGTTATGCACCTCTGGGTGGTAACCTACTGAAACTTGTCTCACACCCTACACAGGCCCTATAGGACACGCGTAGACTTTATGAAATTGCGTGAAGGTAGAGGGTCAGCCTCAAGAGATGGACTTTAGTGCTGTTGACATGGAGACTGGCATGTACCTTGAGGTCGTTCCGTACAGGAGTTACTTGTTTAGTATTCTTTTTCTTGCATCAACATGTTTACTTCATATTGTAGCTACTACTGGTTAGCCATTGGCGTCGTTGTATGTATATTGATTCATATAACTTGCTTGGATGCATGCTTGGTTGTTTTAGCAGTTATTGTAGTTGATTGCTGGCATGATGTACTATTTACTTTTCACTACTTTTGTTTCTATATTGCTTTCGCTATTTATTGTTATTGAATGTGATTCCGCTATGCGGGTCTGGTTTGAGTCTGCTGAGTCATTTACTTCCGCTGCATCATTACTGTTATACTTGGACCAGTACCCTTATTATAATCCTCTGAGAGGGCATAGCCTCCCCACTATACCTAACAGACCCTCACTGCTAGTCGGCAGCCTTTGGCGTTCGGGGTAGGTGCACCTAAGGTAGTGACACCCGACCCGTTCGGCACTATTCGGGTGGCTGCTCGGGTACGGGTCGTTAAAAAGTGGTATCAGAGGGGTTCTTGACAAGGATTTAGTAGAATTTCTTTCCTGGATACTAATGAGTTTGAGACTTCTCTTTTTATTTCTGCTAGTTTTACTATTTGGGATATGGTAGACTGGAGATAGGTTGTTGTTGGAACTTGATTTTTGAACTTGATCTTCGGTGCTGGCAGCCCCATGTACGAGGGATGGATTGAGTTGCCGTGGGTGGGAATTGCTATTTGTTCTTGATCAGATTACAGTTTATATGATTTCCACCTTGGTGGCTCACTTCTTGTGTGATTTTATTGATTATGATATGTAAACCTTGGCTGGTATGGAAAGGGTTTCTTTCTTGGCTTTTTATAGGCAAATTTTAGGGTATTTCAATTTCATAACTACATGTATGCTTTGTGAAGTGATAATACCATGTGAATAAAATCAATTGCCATTCTATGTATGCTCTTAAATGTGAATAGGTAAAACTCCTGGTAGGATCGCTTGTTTATTGCAATGTGTGTTCCATGCTTTGTATTTTGGAGAATTGCATGTGCAGGATATATGGTTCTGGCTCTTATGAGAGTAGGAAGGTACTCTGGTTGAGGCAGTGTAACTGTCAGGATTGGGCTACTTGGTCATCGAGACTGAGGCAACGTTGGTTGTCAGGACTGGCACAACCCGAGTTACTATTGGTGCTGGGCTCTATTGAGGGCGGGTAATGAGGCCGTGAGGTTGGGATGCCGAGGGCATGGGTTGCGGTGAGGGGGAGTAAGGGTGGTTGTTATGCACTGCCTTATACTGCTTTCCTTGTCTTCATAGAATATATTGTTATATATATGTGGGCTGTCTGACCATTTATTGTATTCGTTGGGTTAATCATTCACGACACGATGGATCATCAGGTAGGAGAGTACACGGTACCGCAGGATCAGGTTCAGAATCCGGTGTAGGCAGAGCATGAGCCACAGGTACAAGCTCAGGGACAGGGTCAGGTTTCGGATCTAGTGCAAGCAGGGCAACAACCGGGGTTGGCAGGGTTCATACCATGGCTTGACGAGCAGCTCCGAGCTAGCCTGGTACGCGTCTTATAGGGGATTGACAGAGGCGCGTAGGGTATAGAGCCTTCTATGGCATATCTGATGTGGGGGTTCCAGTCGCAGCACCAGCCGCTTTTTCAGGGTGAGGGTGGTCCACAGGCGATAGAGAACTAGATAGAGAGCATGTAGATGATCTTCGAGCAGCTAGAGATACCTCCAGGGTGGATGGTCATGTTGGCGATGTACATGCTGAGAGGACAGGCGAAGCGTTGATGGGGCGTATAGGTACATGCTCATAGGCACGAGGGACTCACTTGGAAGGACTTCGAGGATAGGTTCATCGAGCACTTTTACCCAGAGACGCTGAGGGTGGAGAGAGCTCAGGAGTTCTTGAGTCTTTAGCAGGGAGATATGTTCATTATGGACTACGTAGCTACCATCACAGAGTTGTCCCATTTTTCACCTGGTATGGTGAGCGATGATGCAGCTAGGGTGAGGTGCTTTGAGGATGGATTACGACACGCCAATCGGGTTTAGGTAAACATCTTCAGGCCGGGTTCCTTATCTGAGGTGGTGAACCAGGCGCTAATAGCCGAGGGAAATGAGAGATAGAAATCTCGTTTCGGTAGGGTGACTGCTTCAGGTGATGGTCTAGACAGTAAGAAGCAAGGCAGAGACGAGTTCTAGCAGGGTAGGTAGGCCAAGGACTCAGTAAGACCACCCCTTGGCCGTTCAGTGGTGGTTTGCTTTTAGTGTGGACAGTCGGGACATGTTCGGGCTCAGTGTGATAGGCCCCCGAAGGAGTTCCAGGCGTGTGGACAGGTCAGACATCTGGAGAGGTTTTGTAGGCAGCCTTCTCAGACAGCCGGTCGGCAGGGACCAGGACCTACTGTGGCATCAGGAGTTGGTTCAGGTTCGGTACCAGGAGAGGGTAGCTGAGGTTCGACTACACGCGGGGGAGATGACAGGGATACCAGGACCTAGCTGAGGGGTCAGTGGCCAGTGACTAGAGTAGCATCGCAGGGAGGTCAGGCATCAGGCAACCGTGCTTCAGGCTAGGTTCACGCTGTGGAGATGTCGGGGATCGAGCAGGCTGGAGAGCCAATGATGGTGGCAGGTACACCACAGGTGTGGCCGTGAGTTTCCTTTCTTTCTTTGGCATGGCCTCTTGAGGCATGATTGGTCGAGTGCACGAGTTTCACAGGTTATTTTTGGACTGACTAGAGACTAGTTAGTGGGATTGACATCATATCAGATGCGTTATATATATTTTATTATATATTTGAGATGTGTGGAATTAGGAGCATCAAGGGTGAAGGTTACTTGACGTGTCATGGGCATCGGGTCATCGAGGATGCACGTTACTTGAGGTGTATGTCACCAGGTTTGATTTGAGCATCTATTAGATGCAGTACCTCAGGGAGGTGGACGCCGATGTGGTGAGGGTTACGTTGGGTGTCGGAAGCAACACGTGAGCACCAAGGAGGTGCAGGGGTGACGATGCATCAAGGGAGGACCATGGGTCCTGGAAATAGGTTGTTGTTCCTTGATTGTTTATTTTTTTTCTTGAGATATGTTTGGGTTGAGATCGTGTAGAAACTTCCTAAGGTGGGGATCCCTTTTAGGAATTTATCCATAACCTTGAGACTGGGGTAGTCCGGGTTGTTTAACCAGGACGGGCGTGTTCGGTGCCATCTCTTGGTTTCATTTGGTAGCTCAGGGATGAGCTACTTTAAGGTGGGGTGTTTGTAAGAACCCAGGTTTTTAGAAATAGGTCAAATCCTGACCTTGTTTAAACTTTTTGACTGGTTTTTGAGAATTCCTGGAAAATCTGGGTAGTTTCAGGAAATTTCCAGACTACATGCCGTGTACTTTAAGTACACGCCTTGTATGAGTTACCCAAGTGACTGACCGTGTGCTCGCCGAGTACATGCCATGTGAAGACCGTGTAGAAGTTTCTTACTACACAACGTGTATTTATAGACACACCATGTATCCCTTACCTGTGTGAGGACAAGTACATGTCGTGTGGTGCCAGGTGTAAATTTCCATCTACACGGCGTGTGGTGTTCCTTGACACGCCATGTACCTTTGTCCCGTGTAGTGGTCGAGGCCCTGGCCATATGTTGATTGTGTACATGGTCCAAGCCATGTGCTGAACTCTGCTCAAGTCAGAGTACATAAACACATATACACGGCATGTACTTTGGAAATACACATCGTGCATTTTATTTTTATTCGAGCTATGGAGACGCTGTCGTGCCTCATTCCCAGTTTTCCCTTCTTCCTCCCCTTTGGACGAACAGTTCATCCGAGAACTTCGGAAAAACTCAAACCCTCCCAGAATCTCCGTACGAACCCCGTTCTTCGATCCGCCAGTGGTAGCGGGACCGCATTAGAAAGGCTAACCCCGCGCACCCTTCTTCATCCTTGATCCCTCACCTATTCCTCTATAGGTTCCATCCGAATGGAATTTCCAAATTGGATGGAAACGCAGATCTACCACGATTCAATCCGATTCAGAGGCTGAAATTAGAGGAGTGTCATCGTACGAGTATGAGGTAGGTGGTGCATAACTTCTTTCATGTTTTTGTAGACAATTTTGGGTTGCAACCTTCAGGCGCAATGTGGGTATTGAGAGGAACCATTGGTTATTTACTTTTGAGTAGTGTGCACATAGATAGACTCTGAGATGAGGTTGTATGACCACTCGCTGGGTAGAGGCCCCCGATAGTTGCGGTTAGGTATTTTGGTTTGGGGATTCTTGACATAGGAAGCCACGTAGAAGGTGAGGAGCCTTTGGGAGACAGCTCGAGGCGGTCAGGTTGGGGGTAGAGGCTCGCCGTGATTTGAGGGAAGACATCATTGTCCCTCTAGTTATTATTTGAGGACAAGTATCGTTGTTAGTCTGGACGTGTGCCATGGGTAGGTTGAGCTTTTGAGCTGAGTTACAATGGTTGGGCATGCCTTCGGGACGTCGATACTTGAGACACATGGTGTCAGGTAGCTCGAGGTGTCGGGCTACAGACCAGAGATTCTAGCATTGGTCGAAGCAGGTGACACTTCCTGGTGGCTGTTGAGCACCAATGAAGTCTTTTTTTACTTTTGGGCATTGCACTGTTACTATTTTTCTTATATAAGCATGTCTGCCTAAACACTTATATTAGGTACGCACCTCTGGGTGGTGTCCTACTGAGACTTGTCTCACACACTAAACGGGCCCTTAGGGACGCGTGTAGACTTTATGAAATTGCATGCAGGTAGAGGGTTAGCCTCAGGTGCTGGAATTTAGTGCTGTTGACATGGAGACTGGCATGGAACTTGAGGTCATTCCGTACTGGAGTTACTTGTTTTGTATTATTTTTCTTGCATCAACACGTTTACTTCATATTATAGCTACTGCTGGTTATCCATTGGCACCGTTGTATGTATATTGATTCTTATAACTTTCTTGGATGCATGTTTGGTTTTTTTAGCAGTTATTGAAGTTGATTGCTGGCATGATGTACTGTTTACTTTCTGCTGATGTTGTTTCTATATTGCTTCCGCTGTTTATTGTTACTGAATGTGCTTCCGCTATGTGGGTCTGGTTCGAGTCTTCTAAGTCATTAATTTCCACTGCATCTTTACTGTTATACTTGGACCAGTACCCTTATTATAATCCTCTGCGAGGGTATTGCCTCCCCACTATACCTAACAGACCCTCACTTCTAGTCGGCAGCCTTTGGCGTTTAGGGGAGTTTCTCCTAAGGTAGTGACACCCGACCCGTTCGGAACTGTTTGGGTGGCTGCTCGGGTCCGGGTCATTACAATTCATCAAATTATGAACATAACAATGACCTACTCTAATAGAGTATGATCATTCTATTATACTTGTTTATTCATTCTTTTACATAATACGTATCATATGACCTGACTTGACTATCATAATAATTTTTTGACACTATTATCATAATATTTCATAATAAAATTTTCTATTTACTATATTCAATACTTTTTGATTATCAAAGGAAAACATATTTTTTTCTTGAAATAGATAGCATTATACACAGTAATGGTAGATATATTCATTCTTATCCTCAAATTACATTTATAAATTATTTAATTGATGTTATGGAAAACTTTTTGCTATATAAGAGCTTAATTATACCACAAAAAGTCTTTAGAATGAGTATGAAACCATAAAAAGTAGGATAATCGTTGAATAGAAACAAGTGATGGGTGTCATTATGTCTTCATTATCTTATGTGTCTGGGATTTTTTTCTGGCATGGATATAGAAGAATGGGTAATAATTTCATTTGGAGAGATTTAACATGTCTTTTTTGGTCATAAGGTAATATTATTCTTGTAGTTTCCTCTTGTGGAATAACATTATTAATCATTCCAGTTGGAATGACCCAATCTAAATTCCTTATTCTAAAATCTGTTAAGGAGAATTCAGTTTTTAATATCCAACAAGGTAGTTATCTTGTAGAAATTATTATGTTAACAAAAACAATTATTTGATACGAGTTACCAATGATTCATAAACATTGTTTTGAAGATCACGGTCTTTCATTGATATATATAATGTTGTTAAAAATGATAGTGCATAAAATTGACCTTTTGGTGGCATAACTACTGTTGGGGGGGGGGGTCAGGAAAATATTTCCCATAATACTAGGTGGTAAGAGAATTGACATTGTGTTTTTAAGTATAAATTCATCATATATGTGGTGATACTGTCAAATTTTACCATTGAAAAGTAAAAGATATTGCATTTGGATTCCTATAGGGATTATTTAGATGAAGTAAAAGAATTTTACAAATGGATTTTGGATATTGGTGAAGGTCAAATAATTGAGCCTAATGATGGTGAATCAATCATTCAAATTACACCAGAATATATCCTAACATTAGTTGATAACAAATAGCATGGAATTTTTGACTAAACATACCCAAATTTCATTGAAAATTATGGAAATTTTAATTACCTGAAAGACTATGTAGTATTATCACCATTCCTTGATATTATTCAGGAAGTAAATGACTATATGTTATCTTTGACTACTCCTGAAACTAAAGATTACATCAGTTCTAATTCTATGTGTAGGGTAATTTTTGATACAGATAGGAAATAAAATATATACATGTTGAAAATTTTAAACAGTATCAATATATCTGGGTTTCCTTCCCATAAATTTATATTGAAGATTGGGGTGCATGTTATGTTGCTTAAAAATGTAGATCAATATGTTGGTTTATGTAATGGTACTTGGATGATCATTATACACTTGAGTGATCAAGTCATCAGAGTAGAAGTTTTAACTGGATGTCATTTTAAGAATATTTCATTCATTCTAAGAACTAATATGACACACAACTATTCTATATATACTTTCAAATTAAAAATAACATAGTACCCTTTGATTGTTTCATATGGAATGACTATTAACCAAAGTAAAGGATTACCATTTTCTTGTGTTGGGTTATATCAAAGAAATCCTAAGTTCTATCATGGACAACAATATGTTTCCATATTGAGATTCACCTTTAAAAATGTCACATATATGACTTCTTATAAATTTATATTTCATTTAATTTTTATTCTTTCTTTGTTTTGGAAGTTTTTGATTCATTTTGGTGGAAATGGAGGGTTTTCAAAATTTGTGCCAAACTGTGAGCCCAATTCCAGATTTAAAAATACATTTTATTTCTTTTATAACTCCTTCATTTGTTAAAATTTTTCATCCATTCCACTTCCCACATTTCCTACTATGACCTATCAAAATCACCATGTCCATTTGGACCCTTTTTGAACCCATTAGCATTTTAGGTTTGAGTGAATTAATTTGGAATTGGGCCAACCCATGAGCCATTTCCAGTTTTAAATTGTTTTTTGAATTCTTTAATAACTTACTCAGTTTTTACTTTATTCCCATGATTCCACCTCCCAACTGAATCCAAAATCTAGAGCCGCACCACCATTATTCATTTTTCCACTTTAGACCCCATTTTCCTCGAGGAGTAGGGAAAAAATTATTAGGGTTCTTCAAATCATCCATATTTGAAAAGGTAAGTTGATTATTTCATAATTCTTTTAATTTTAACTCTTTTCCCCCCATGTTAGTCCCCAATTGACCTTCTCATCTTCAACAGAGCCTCTATATTAGATTTGGTTGCTTAGAGATTCAAATTTTGGTGTATTTGGTTCGTTTGATTCAAGATGTTTTAAGCAAGTGTTTCTTTCCTTCTTTTCTTCTCCTTCCTTAGGGTTTCTTTCACCCTTTCTGAAGTTCCTCATGTCCATAAGTTTATTTTCGAACCTAGGGTCTGATTTGGTGTCTTGTTTGTAAAATATTGTGGTCTAGGGCGGGATTTATCTTCCTTGAGGTGCGGCGGTGGTGTGGTTGATGTTTCACACCATGTTTGGAGGGTTTCTACATAAAAGGTAGGTTATTCTATGTGTAATCATTTCTAGATGAGTTAGTTTTCTTGAATTACTTATTATTCATGTTCCTAATATGCTGTGTGTGGTGCCAAAAATGTTTATGTTGGATTTCATTAAGCATTTATTTTTATAATTTCATTTTAGCTTAAAATTGGTTCTTTTTCGTTTGTAACCCTTTGGGTATTGTTTGGGTGTTTTATAACATATGAAATTGGTTTAGTAACTCTTTTTTGGGCTGAAAATTCGGATTTGATAGGGTATTGGTGTGTCATTAGGTTTTAAGGTGGTTTTTTAATGGGTTTAATGTGTAAAACCTTATTTTAATTCTTGAAAGTGATTTTGAAGACATGTGCTTTTCATGTGGATCTTTTGTGGTATTGTTTGAGGTGTTTGTATAACACTTGTCGATAGTTTAATAAATGTTTTGGGGATTCCAATTATGTTTTGAATTTGTATTGGTGTGATTTTTTCCTTGAAATATGGTTTTGAAATGGGTTTTATGTGAAAAGATTTCATACACTCTTTAGAATTGTTTTATAAAAGTTTTGAATGTTTTAATGATTTATGTAAGAGGTGAATCCATATTGGAAAACTATTTTGTATTGTTTATACATTCAAATGGACAATTTTAAATGAGAATAGTTCTTTCATGTGATGTGTATCCTCTTCAAAATGTTTTATATAAATGTTTAATGGATGTACTGAAATGTGAAAGATGTGTGAACGTGATGTGGGCTGTTTGTGTGAGTGCGATGTGAAAAATGGATTTTGTTTGTCAAAAAGGTTTTATGAAACATGTGAGTGGGATGTTATGTGATGTTTATCATATTTGGAGGGACATTATAAAATAGTTAAAGGATGTGGTGTATTGTAAAATTTATACCAAAAGTGTTGTGGGGTATTTTGGTGTGAGTTTGATTTCAAAATGCATTTGAATGAAAAGTGAAATTTGTGACTTGTGTGATATACATTGGTCTGTTTGGTTAATGTGTGATGTGGAAGTGATATTCTCACATGAAAACTATATTTCATGGCTTGTTTAACTTGTTTGAGCACAATGGAAAACCCAGGTATCTAGGTGGGTGGACGTGTACTAGTATTCTAGGGAATCCGTGGGGTTTGGCCTCAGTTTCACTTAGCAATATTGACGCTTACAACTATAACTAAACTATGATGACGATGATTGCAGACCACTAGGTTATGAGTATATTCCCTACTAGTGGCTCGTGCATGAGAACAAATATTTTTTGTGGTTACTCTCACTGAGATACGAGGTACCTGGGACCCACAGCTAGCTAGTGACTAGGGGTTATTTCCTATTGCTTGTGCTCATTAGATCCTTTATACTTACCATCGGCATACGGTATATTTGAATGGAAAAATTTATTATCTTTTGAATTTATTTTAAAAGTGTTGATTCTTTAAATTATCCCACTTGAAAACTGATTTTTTTTTAAGTTGCATCTTTTAGAAATTATAACTAGAAATTATATGTTTTTGAAAACTTTCATGATTTTCATATTTGAATGTTTATCACATGGAATATCTTAGTGGTGGTATCCTACTGGGCATTGGATCACACCTTACTTACACCCTTGTGTGTAAGTAGACTTGGTTATTTTTTTTGTCACAGGTTTGGGTACAAATTTTGTGCCAACAGTTCGAGTTCTCACCAGTCATTCATGATGCGGTGTCGTAGAGATGGCTTGATGGCAATTCATCTTGCCATGTTGAGGTTCTTGGGATGTTCATTTTTAGTTTTGTACATTTTTTATAGTCTTGGTGAGTTGTTTTAGAATATGTAATTCAGTTCTGAATTTTTTTAAAACATTTTTTGGTTTGAAAAATCCAGATTCGTTTTATTGGATTCATTTGTTGTTTTATGTTTATAAACTTGGGTAAATAGTTCCCAATTCTCATTTTATGATACCCGGGAACTTGTGCCAGCCCGTGGGGATCGGGAACACCCTTTTGGACTTATCACGGGCCAGGTTTGGTGCCGGTTTCAATGGCAATCAGAGTCGGTTCGTGACAAAAAATGGTTTGAAATAGTGGTAGATGAGAAAGATAACACAAACTAATCTACACACAAAATATTGTCTATAAGGAAATATTTGACCACTTGTCTTAAGTATCCATTAAATTAAATTATTGAAATTTTAGTGTTTTTTCCATTTCAAGTAGGTATACTGTCATGATTTTAATTATTAATGACTATGTTTTATAGGTACAATAATTTTAAAGCTATAGAGTTATGAGAATGTCATGATCAATAACTCCTTTGAATGAAATTACCCTTGAAGATGATGAAACACTAAAAATACAAGTTTGAATTATCAATATGTGGTGCACATCATCTCCTAATTACTCCAATGATGCTGTCACTACAGAATTGATTCTTGGTGATGAAAATATGAGTATGGCATTTAAATATAAAATATTTTATTCTTATTTTGATTTTTATATTAATATGTACATAAATTAAATTAGATCATTATATAACGTTGACAAACTATAAAATTTTTCTTAGTCATTTCTATATTTTAAAATACATTATACTGGGGAAAACGATTCAATGTATAATTAGATATTGTTAAATAATCTAAAAGTTCAAACCATTATTTTGTGAAGGATATTTATTTATTATATAGAATTTAAAATTGCTGAAAATTCGAGAAATATATTGGAAACTAGACACAGGTTAAAATTTAGGTTTACGTAAAACACAAATTTCCAGAAATGTGATGTTAATTTTCCACTCTTTAGTTTTAATTTTATATATTTGGATAATATTATTAAAAAATGGTTCTGAAGGAGGATCTAATTGGTAAATGTTATTCCCATTTTAGTTAGTATCTTCCTATATATTTCCAATAGACACATTTAATCATTGTAAAAAAAATAACACTCTTATTTATAAAAAATCCAGTCATTATATACTCATTACTTTTAAATTTATATATAACGCATACTATTATAAATGAAATTTGCATTAAAATAGTTGTAATTTTCATTAACTAACTTTTATTTTTATCTTCTATGTTTGAGACATTATTAGACATTTATTTTAGTTCCATTCAATGCAATATATGGGGAATTCCTACATAAAGAGGAAAATTGTTCTCTAGGATGAAAGGTTATCTATTTTTTCATTTTAGTTGACACACCTAATACAATACATTTTGAAATGATTTTTCTTTATTTTAATTAAAAGGGTTACAAGTTAATTATAGTTTATGAGGTGATTTTGTGAAACAAATTTCGAATTAGTTGGAACAAAGAAATTACTCATATACTTTTTTGGTAATGTAAATTTTTAGGGAAAAGATATTGAGTAGTAATCTTTATATATATTCATTACCATTATAATATTTTTATTTATTGTTATTTTTCTAACTATCTTCAATACTCTACTCTTGGATTTTTTTTTTTGAATTTCAAGAAACTTTCATTATTGTGACAACTTTGTTGAATGAAACGAAATTAATTTTCAACCCTGATATTCCAAAAATTGAAATATTCAGAACCAAGTGTCATTTCAACTAAAATTAAATGTAATTTATTTCTATTAAATGTTTCCTACATTATCAATGTATTGTATAAGATTTTTAATTGATATTGTTTCTTATTTTTAAATTATCAAGTATGCATAGATCATTCCATCGTAGTTTCTTTGTCCACCAATAACACATATGAATATTTTTGTTACACCTATGTTTCACTGTAATAAAAAAATATTTTATATCAAAAATTTTCAAGAAGTTAGTAACATGCCTCGAACTTGAAATTTTAATATGCAGTATTAAATAATGTTCAATTTTTTTCTATTATACCACAAAAAATTGTATCTTGTCACACTTTTTTCAAGACTATATGGTGCTTAATTGTAGCTAAAATACTAAAAATTCAACGAATCCACAATTGGTATTATGAATCATGAAACTCTTTCATGAAGAAAGGTGAAATTTATGAGGGAAATATTTTGCCCCAAATCTGAAGATAGTATCATTATAATATTACTCATAGGTTTTTTTAATTTAATTAATAATTGCCCTATTAATTAGCTATTATGTAATTAGAATGTTTTATATTAATCAGTGTCTAACATAACTTTAAATAAAATTGATTCAAAATGAAACTGATGGTTACTGATCATAGGGAATAATTTTTAGTTATTCTATTTTATAAGGAAGTTATATAATTTATAACTAAAACAACTAAAAAGTTCATAGATTATTTGATGATGGTAAAAATATATAACTATTTAAGTTTTTTCAATAATTTTTCGGTCTATTTAAACAAACATATTTATTCATTTACAATGCAGGAAAAAGATGAGTTTCAGTTTCCTTCAAAGTAAAATATTTTCAAATCAAAAAGGGTTTTTTATCTATTAACCTAATGCATTACAACATTCAGAACCCTCAAAATTATTCAGAACAAAACACTTACAAAGTACTTTTACTTTCTAAAAATGAAAATGACATCATGAATT
The DNA here is from genome assembly GCA_963277665.1 of Viscum album. Taxonomy (NCBI): domain Eukaryota; kingdom Viridiplantae; phylum Streptophyta; class Magnoliopsida; order Santalales; family Viscaceae; genus Viscum; species Viscum album. The sequence continues at coordinate 991,486,804 of OY728166.1, forward strand.
TTTATCATATTTTTGATGATTTCTAGGTACTATTATTTTCAATTTCATAAATTTTATTTATATAAAATAAAAACATCACAATTACATTATAAATTTTCCTCCTTATTATGTTGGTGAATTCCAGTGGTAGATCTCCATAATTTGGTAGAATCACTGAATATAACCATGTACTATTGTTTTAAATTTCTTAAATAGCATATATAAAAATAAACAAACACCACACTAAAATATTATTTTCTTGCATACTTCATAGAAATATTTGAGCATTGGATCTTCATGACTTAGTTGCAGTACTGATTTTGATTTTGTTAAATCATCCATGTAGATATCATCAATCCAGGGACATAATTTTACTCTTGATTGACTTATTTTAATTGGAAATTTAGAATTGACAAATAATATTCCTACTTTTTGAACATTCCTATAATATGGTAGTATTAAAATAAGAAAGAAAATACTTTCCTATATGATTGAAACTAATATATGTGTTCCAAAGGGCCCCAAAAGAGCATATAGAATTATTTTATAATTTAGTTTTCTTATTTTTGATGCTTTAATGTGTTTCTATCCTTACCATGTATGATAATGAAACACTAAAATGCAGTAGAGGGAGGAAAATCCTAACACCCCATACTACTAAACCACCATATGCACATAAAAAAATTAATTTCCATCCTTCTAAAGTTTTTTACATTATTATTTCTTAATATCAGATATATTTTATGTATATTCTTTGAAGAGTTATGACCCATTTATTATGGTATGTGATTTCATATTATATAACCAAAATTCTTTTTTTTCTCTCCCATTTACATATCTATTATGTTTATAAATCCATTTCTTTTTATATAAAAACATGTTGAGTGATTTTGATTGTGAGGATATTGTGGAACTTGATATTGTATTGTGTGGGACTCTATAGCCAGAACATTACATGAGAATGGACCACCACCATATATAAAGGAAAAGTAAAAAAAGAAGACTGAAAGAAATGACTGAAATTTTATGATGCTATCAGAAGTTAATATTGAATTATGTTTGCTTATTTTATTTGTGATATCATATTTAATTTTTAATTTTGGTAACTAACAAGTATCATCTTTGTCTATGAACAGTGGGATAATCCTTTTAAATATATATATATATTTTTTGTCCCTCAATTTTCCATTTTATTTTTATATACACTACGCATATTATAATATGCTATTTAAAATATCTTTTTTTGAATTTCTATTTCATATTTCAAAACATTAGTATTAAATAGTAATCTATTGAATTATGAATCATACTATTCTATAGAAATATTTTGGAAAATCAAATGGGCATAATTCTTTTAAATCAATATGTAATCCTTGAAATGCAGATTATATATTTCAACATATTATTATTATATACACAATGTGTTTAGAATTTTTGTAACACGGTGTTATAGATATCTATTTAAATTTAAGTCACACTATAATTTTTTCCATATAGTGCACCATATGCAGGATTTTCAAATATCACATGGTCCATGTACTAGAAAATCAATATATAATCCTTGAAATAAATATTACACATTTCAATAGATTGGTACTACATACAAAATGTTTTTTGATTTGTTATTTAACTATGCAATAGTTATTTGTTCAAATATACATGATACAATACATAATTTGTGCATATAGTGTGAAATATCCCTCATTTCATATATTTTTTCACAATATACACTACCTAACTTGTGCGTACAATGTGCATGATCCCTTATGTCATATTGTAGTTCGTAATAGTCCATAATGTAGTGTATATAATTTGTTTTCTAGTTACCCTATAGTAGGGTGTGTAATATTTTTTCTTATTATACTATTGTAGTTTGAGTAATATGTTTTCAAATTATTAGATAGTACTATATGTAATCTATTTTTTCATACAACAAGAATGTAATCATATTTTTCATACAGTGTGTATATAATCAATTTTCAGACAGTGTGTATGTAATTAGTTTTTGTTATCTGTTTCTGATATATGTATTTCACTATATAAAATCTACTACTATTAAACTATTACTTGAAATATATTACTATTATAATGTTATGTGAAATTTTAATTCACTATGTATTCATTTACTATGATATGAAATAAAATTTGGGGCACAATTACATATTGAAAACTATAATACACTTGTAATGTACTGCAATCTTTTATTACATTGTAATAAAGTTATATTTATTTTCTTTGATACATGATTATATATTGGAAAATTAAATTTAAAACACTATTGTTACATTATGATGTTGAATATTAATTGAAAATATAACAAGTTTTGATTAAAGAATTATATTAGAGTATAAAAATTTTGATTCTTAGAATACAATATATCACAACTAACTGTTTAATCAATTGTTGTGTTCATTATCACAAAAAATATGATTCATGTTATTTGGGGTGGAGTTGCCTCTTAAACTAGAAAAAATCTATTGATTTATATTTTTATACCTTACAAATAAAGGATATTCAAAATGTCCTTTCATTGGAGTCCATTATGAAGAAAGTGAACATGGAAAAAAATAGACTAACTTTTTTAAATCAAATATTACTTCATCCAGCACTATTTATGATTTCATAACTATTTTATATTCCATATGTATCATTTATTTATTATTTAAATTAGTTCAATATGAATGTGTATCATTAACTTTCCAAAATATGATTCTTAAAAAAAATAAACTCTGATGTATGGTGTTGTGCGAATGCATGTGCGAGTACTAGTATTTAATACTATTTATTTAACATTTTTAATATATATTAATATTTAATTAATATTTATTAATAATAATTTAATATTTATTTAATAAATTATTAATATTTTTTAATATTTAATCAATAATTTATAAAATTCATTTAATATTTATTACTATTAATTTAATATTTATTAATATTAATTTAATATTAATTAATATTTATTTAACATTAATTATTATTTATTAATATTTATTTAGTATTTATTAGTATTTATTTATATTTATTAATATTCATTCAGTATATATTAGTTTTTATTAATATTTTTTACATTTATTAATGTATATATATACAGTAAAACTTACTAATAAAAAAATCCCACAGGAAAAGGGAATGCACTTCACATTTCCTTGAGAAATCTCACACAGGAACCATGAACTGTGTTTCCTCTTCTTAGTGAAGGAAGAAATATGAACATGGTTAACGCTTCTCGAGAACCGTTTTTTTAATTATTAAAAACCATATCCCTTAATTTAAAATATTTTTTTTAAAAACCTATTATTTTTCCCAATTTTTAATTAATTATTTAATAAATGTAAAAAAAATATGTTGTTTTATGTGAATATGTTACCATTCAAAGAAATGTTAGCAATCCCAAATAATTGATGGTGGATTTGTTAACAATAAAGTTATTTAATGTGGTTGACAATGAGGTGTCTCAAAGTTATTGATAATAAATATGGTCAAGGTTGATTTCTAAGGTGTGAGATAGCCTCTCAATGAAACAAATCCGATTTTTTGGATTTATTTACAATAACATTGTTGACAACACATGATGAAGATGAACAAAGTGTTGAATTGATTCTTGGGAGAATGGTAGTTCCCAAAGTGAGGGCCGAGTTGAGGATTCCTATAGGATTGTTTCATACTTAATAAATCTATAAGTATAATAAATGAATGTTGAAGTGTTCTTATTAGAAGAATATAAAGAATGTGTTTGTCTAAAAAGACAGACACCGCATCACAAAGCCTCCCATATATTGTAGGATATGTTGTTCTTGTGAAGTATATCTAGTAGAGGAGATGTTGTAGGGAAACTCTAATTTTTTCCATGCTGTAGTCATATTGGGTACACCATAATGTAGGTTGGAAGGGTAAGAAACATGGCTATCCATAGTTTCTTAACCAATCTAGCTCAACCCTAAATATGTAGGACAAATATTGACCATGCAGGGTAACTAGAAAGGCTATCTGACCCTGGTGACACTAGTGGGCTTGCATAAAGAAGATTACACACACAGGAAGGCATGCGTACATAGAAGCAATGGTCTGCATCACAGGGTGAAAACATAGAGGAAGTGGTCAACACTATAGGGTATCAACATGGTGGAGGCTGTGAGGTTACCATGTTCCTCACAACTAGCAATTTTACGGAGAAAAGAGGCTCATATGCCACATATTTTTCAAAGCAATCACCAATGAGGGACTCAAAGTTCATAGGTTACCCTGCAGTCAGGTGGACCATAACATAAAGTAGTTTTTAGAGGAGTTTTGGTTCCATTGGAATATTTTAGTTGTTTAAGACACAAAAAAGATATCTATAATATAGTCCCTTTGTAAGATAAGGTGTGAAAATCGAAAATATGACTTGTATCATAGAAGGTATGAATTTACCAGGAGAAAATAATTATAAATCCCTTATCTTATAAGATCTCATCCCACAATGATATCTCCACACTGCTGTCAGTTTGGCGTGAGATGAGGTTTTAGAAGAACATGTCTGAAATCATGCTGGAGTAATGGTGGAATTATTTCATGGGAGATATGGATCCACTTAACTACTTGTGACCGTGATGCAATACTCCATAATAAAACATAGTAAATCCTATGTAATTTAAGGTTGTATTGTGGTGTACCTATCCACACCATAAAATTTTCACAACTGGAAGTGTTGCACCATCATTCTTCAAACCATAACACATATATGAATTTTCTAGGTGTCCAAAAATGGTTATTTATTAGCAATTATGGATAAAATCATGGATATAACTCATGGAGATTAATGGACAGTATGAATAGCCCAATTATAGTATAATAGGTGGAGATTTATTAGCACATGATTTCCTATTTAACAAGGTAATATTGTGAAGGCCAATAATACACAAAAAAATATCTATGAACATCTTGTATATCTATAAAAACAAAGATACAGAGATATGAAAATAGAGTGTATTGTAGATTTGAGTTCTAGGGGAGGAATAAGATGTTGTTCTAGTGCGGGGATAAATTATTTAAGAATTGGCATCCATTGAAGATTGTGTGAAGAAGAATAAGGAGTTTTTTTATTGTTCCTATAATAAACTAAAGATATTATGGAGGTATCTAGGAAATAGAAATGAATTGTATTGAGTTATTTTCATAGAGGGGAAGGATAATCCCAGTGGGGACTTCAACATAACATCTATTCATTCCTAAAGATGCATGCCGAACTAGTGTTGATGGTAAATAGACCTATATTTCTATAAAATATCAAGGAAATCCTTTACAATGAAAAAATTTCAATGAAGGAACGTTACAGGTAGTGACCATTGGGAAGTAGTGAGGTGTCCCTATACTTTGTAAGGTCGTGATACTGGGTATATCAGTGATCCAGCCTGAACCTTTTGGTGAAAAACACAAAAACGCAGCTCCTTGGAGTATCCCAATGAGGGTGAACAAAGTAAAATATACATACACATATTTTCATTATGCATGAACACCAAAATAGGTGAATAAAACCTATGCACATCTAGTTAAAGAGAATAACAAAGTGAACCTCAATATTGAAAGGTTATGATCCATAAACGAAAGGTGATATAGTTAAAGGAGAAAGAGTTTCAATTTCTCAAGCATTTCATACCATGATTTAGCCCCCACTATGGGTAATATTATGTTAATTCCCTAGTTTATTCCCAAAAAATGGTATCAGAGTGATAGGTTCAATTTTGGACTTTTTATTACTATGACTTGATTTGAAGTTTCATTAAAGATGCCATCCACTATGAAGGATACTTTCTTTTATGGAATTAATTTCAACACATGAAAAAATGAGTCTATCATATTCATGGAACATTTCCTTGGAGTTTCTCAAGAAATGGTTTAACATGGAATTGTTCTGTTAAGATGGAACATATTCATCTTTGATATAGAACAAATAAAAATTGAAATTGATGCTTCAATCAAAGAGGCATTAAAAGAAACTCTTGAGGAACACTTGCACAAAAGGGTAAATAAATCCAATTTCTCAAAATATATGTGGATGTAATTGGATGTTTTGTTTGTATAAGAAGAAATTACAAGTGATAAGTTTCATATGAAAAAAGGAAAGAAGAATAATAACCAGAAAAAGTCACCTTGAAAGTTATGTTCTCCAGCTAAGGTAAAATGTAAACCTAATGATATTTCAAATTATAAAACTTATATGGAGAAAGGATGTGAAATTTATAAATATATATTTATTCTAAAAAAGTATATGTGATTCTAGTGATGAAGTGGAAACAACATCAAGTTACTATTCCAAAAAATGATCATGTAATGATGAACAAGATTGATTTAGTATCTTGCATAAAGTATATTATTCAATTGTAGGAATATTTTTTCATAGTAAATAGAAGATTGATGAAAGAATAAGTGGAATTGAATTAAATCATGAAGAAAATAAGAATATAGATGAAAGAGAAAAGTGACATGATTGAAAGGATTTCCTAAGAGATTATACTGAAAATGGCCAAAAGAAGGAGTTGATGGTTATCATCATACCTCTCAAAACCCAACATGAACAAAGGATACAATCTAGTATGGATTCTAATTCAACTGTGAAAATGATGGATTCTCAGTTTAAAGAAAAAATATGAAAATAATACAACTTGAGGAGAAGATAAATATCCCACCAAAAGTATCCCAAGAGGAAAAAAGGTTCTAGATATAAAATCTAGAAAAATGATTTGTTCCACACAAAATCTAGAAGCGTTGTTTCCTAAACAATGGAGGAACCAAAGTGATTTTATTATGTAATATTTGGGTACATCATGGATAGATTTTTCAAAGAAAACAAACAAAAATATGTGAGAAAAACTATGACAATACCAATAACTAATTCATGGAGAGACCAAATAAGGTATGATTTTTTGGTAGATGTTTCATTTATTCTAACCTTTGTCACATGGAAAGGAATTGGAATTAGAGAAATTTATGTAAGTATAAATAATATATATAGAGATAACCCAATCCTATGAATTACAAGGACAATCCTTATCGTAGATTAAGGCCTATTAATATATAAAATAGGTCTAATGATTCAGATAACACAAATGAGCCTTAATAAAGGGTGTATCAAGTACCAAAATCCAAGAACTCACAACAACTCTCTTGGTGGAAAATAAAACAAATATATAAGAAAAAACATGAGGATTTTCTTATTGTGAAGCTGGAAAAGAATGCTAAGTTAAAACCACCAAGGAAGATGCATTCCAAGATTTCACTTAAGGAACATTTTCTCCAAAGTGGTCCTACACAAGACACTAAGACGAAAATGATGTAGATGTAGTGGAGAAGAAAGTTGAAGGTTATATTTATTAGTGATGGAACCCAAGAAGCTACTTGTTCAAGTGTAATAGATTCAACAATTATGGAAAAGACCAAGACAAGGAAGGATAGGAATGTTCAAATCCATGAAAAGAAGTTATTAAGATTTATCATGAAAAATAGATTCTCTAGAAAGAGTTTTAGTTTTCTGACTACAAGTAATGATAATGAACGTGAAGGGTTGATTTCATTCCTTTCCCAAAATCTGAAAATGTAAATGGAAATATGGAATGCGATGGGTTGGTTCATATTGAACATCCCTATTATTAAACTTTAGCAACATTGATGAACCCCTTTCCCAATATTTTTTATTATATTTAACTATTTGAAAATTGGGGAAGAATTAAGGGGGGATATAATCCATGGGGTGATTGTGCTTGAAAAGAACATGAATTATTATAATATAAAATCATAAGTGGATGAAGCTTAATGAAAACCTGGACAAGAATAATATGTTCTTCCATTTTGTACAACAAAAAAGGTTATAAAAAATGGTGTCAAGAGACAAAGTTCTGATGGGAGTTGTGCTAAACATAAAAGGATATTAAGTCTTATGGGAAGTTTGTAAAGCTTATGAATATCTAAAAGCTATGAAGTTTAAATGATATCATTTATTCAAATTTAACATCTCTTACAACAATTGTTAAATTTTATCTAGTGGTATCAATTACTTCATAATGTGTTATGTTTTCTCACAACCAAGTAAATAAATTATATGTACTAATGTTTTGGTGTGAAGTGATGGAGATCACATATTGTCTCTTTAAAGTGGAAGTTGTTATGTGTGATTCTTAGTATGCATGAGTGACATGGAAAACCATGTTATTATCTATAAAAACTATCATTTATTGAATTGAGATCCATATTAGTATGATAAGTGGATTTATTGACATCCTAGGTGGAAAGTGGAAAATTCACTTAGTAGATATATTGTGAAAATATAGTAGGAAATGTGTTTGTATTATGTAACATGTGGTTTAAAAGGATTTGGATAATCAACACATATTTGATTCCATAGAATGAAGTTATCTTGAAATAAGGGGAGAAAATATCCTCAATTAGAGAAGATATACTCAAGGGGGATTGGATATTTCTTGGAATATTTTCCTACATTAAGGGGGATATAATGTGAAGATGTTGTTCCCTTAAATAAGGAGGAGAAGGAAGGAAAGTTAATCCCTACATTAGTATAAGTATGTTTAGAAAGACCCTCTTATTTGAAAGGCCCTTTGTATTTCATTGAAAATAAGTGGGATAAAAAGATATATTGAGAGGGAGAAGATGTCATAAAGGGGGATAAGATACCTCCATGGGTGAATTGATTAAGGGCAAGGAAAAGTATGTTGTGTATTTTCAACAAAATTCAATGGGGGATATTATTAGAAATCCAAAATTAATGAAGTTGGATTTGTTGACAATAAGGTTGGGTAAGGTTGTTAATGACATGGTTGGTTAAGGTAATTGAAAATAAGGATAATCAAGGTTGATGGCAGAGATGTGAGTTGGCCTCTCAATTATGTAAGCTAAATTTTCTGGAATTTTCAACAATATCATTATTAACAACACACGAAGAATATGACCAAATTATTGAAGTGATTCTTGGGATATTGGTAGTTCCAAAAGTGGGGGTTGAGATAAAGATTTTTATAGGAATTTTATGTACTCGTTATTTCTATAAGAATAGTCAAGGAAGTAAAATGAGTGATTGGAGGTAGACGAATAGGAGATCTATCAAAAAAGATAGACCCCACACTTCAGAACCTCCCTTGTAGCATAGGATATATTGTTCTTGTGAAGGATATACCATAGAGGAGATATTGCAAGGAAACTCGAAAAGTTTTTCCATGTGATATTCATGTTTTATATGCTGCAATGTTTTTTATAAGGGTTAAATATAAGACCAAATGTATCTACATAACCAAGCTATCTCAACCTTTTATATGTGGGAGAATGCTCGACCACATAGGGAAACCAACAAGGCTTTCCCACCATGGAGGAACCAGGGAGGCTTTCATATAAGATAGAATTCATGTGGGCAGGCATGAATGGATATAGGTAGTGGTCCACACCATGGGGAAGCAGCATAGAGGTCGTGGTCCTTACCGTATGGTGGTAGTGCAGAGGAGGCCGGAAGTAGACCCTGTTGCTTGCAACTAGCGAGTCAAGGGAGAAAAAAATTTAGAATCCCCAATCCTATAGGAGCTCACGCCGCAGTGATACGACCATGCCATTGTTAATTTGGTGTGATAAGTTGTTTGGGTATAATATGCCAAAAAGTATGAGGTAGTAATGGTGGAGTTAATACATGTGAGATGTGGATTTGTTCAGCAATAGATGACCATGTCATTGTACTCTAGACCACACCATAGTGAAGTCTAAGGAATTTGATAATGCACCATGGTATACCTATCCATGCTGCAGAAGTTGAATAATGGGAGGGTATGCATTGTAGTCTTTGAAAAACATTACAATCATAGGTTTTTCATGTTTCCATGAGTGGATATTTCTCAAATGTGGATGAAATAAATTGGTAATAATTAGTGGTTTTAATAGATCAATTATGGTTTAACATGTGAAGATTTATTATCCCATGATTTCCTATTTATAAAGGAATAGTGTGAAGGTCAAAAAGACACAAGATAATATATGTTCATATCCAACATATCTTGAAAAAATAGAGATACAGAGATATAAAGAAATATCATATTAAAGATCTGAGTTTTAGAGGAAGAATGTGTTGTTCTAGTGAGGGGTAGGAAGTCTTGAATAATTGGAATACATTGATGTTTAAGCCAATTAAAAGAATAAAGTTTTTTTGGTTATTCCTATATAAAATTAATGTTCTTCCATAGGTATCTTGGAAATACTGCATTAAGGTACTTTCACATAGGTGAAAGAGAAACCCAACAAGGACTTCAATATAAAAAATATTCAAACCTGAAGATTCAAACCAAGAAATTATTGCTAGTAAAGGGACTAAAATGTTCATAAAATATGAAAATGATCCTTTCCATTAGCAGTAATCCAATGAAGTAACATTTTAGGGAGTGACCATTGAGAATTAGTGAGCTATCCCTAAAATTTTTATGGTCATGATCCTGGGCATAAGAGTGACTTAATCTTAACCTTCCTAGAGAAGTGAGGTCATAGATATTTTGGTATATGACACATCATTGTAGCATGCACTATGAGTATCCTAGTAATGGTGAACTATGTAAATACTGATGTCCATATTTACATGGTGCATGCATAAAAAACATACATTAATCAATCATATGAAAATCTAGTTAATGTGAATAACAAAGTGTCCCTCAAGGGTGAGAGGTCAAGATCCATAAAGGGAATATAATATAGTTAATGGAGAAAGTGTTTCAATTTCTCAAGCATTGTATAACTTGATTCAATCCATCCCAAGGTAATCTCATTCTAATTCACTTGTTTATTCTCAACAAATAAAGTGAAATTATTTCAGATCTATTTAATTTTTTAAATTTAAAAATGTGAAAATTTCCTCTATTCTCTATTATTTTAAACTTTATCAGAGCTTTTTTAGTTTTGTTTACAAATTTATATGTAAGAAATTTATAAAATGGGAGTAAAATCACTTGATTCAACAACATTATTTAAACATACTTTTTTATTTTACATTTATAATTATTTATTTATATATTCACATTGCATTCATAAACATTAGTTTTTTCCAGTCTGAATTGTGTCCTAAGAAACATGTTATTATTATAATTATTATCAATTAATATATATAAATAATTATCAATGTAATTTTTATTATTATAAGAATATATTGTTATGACATTGTTATTATTATATTTGTAACGTCCAAGTTTCAGGTGTCACCCTAAAGTGCCCCAGACCCGATTGGTCACATAACCTCAAGCACATTTCCCCAAATGCCAAAGGCTACCAACTAGCAGCAAGGGCCAAGGTCTGAAAGTAGAGAAACTATTCTGTTATTGGTAGAGTATACACAATGGAATAACAATAATAACAAAATCAGAAGTAGTAATACCATACCACAAAGTAAACAGCAAAATACTGATAGTATAAACAACTAAAACATATATACAAATAATGATGCATGTCACAAGTATCTAGGAAAGTAGCCAAACAAGTCATAATACTAGAAACACAATATTGAAACCAAAGTATAGAAAACAGTAAACTCCAACAACATCGCAAGCCTCAGCTTAGTCTCATGCTCTCAAACTCCAATAACAATCAAGTAACTGATGTAGATGGGTGCTTACCCTTATCTATACCTGCAACCGTATAATCTATTTGGGTCCAAAAGCATGAACCAAATAGGGTGTGGGATGAATCTCAGTAGGCAACCACCAAAAGATTTATGCCTAGCTCTGAGTGAATATATATAGAAGGTAATACACAGAAATGAAGCAATAAACTAGGAAGTACTCAAAAGTAAACAATCCAACAATTTTGAAATTACATTCATTTATATTTATTAATTATCCAATCCATTTAATAATGCAACCTCATGATCTAGCTGAAGTTTTGTATCCCACTGTATAACAATGAAAACAGACATCTCAAAAGACCATCTAAACAACCAAGTAAGACTGAGTCCAAGCTAGTGCTTTGTCTTAGCAGACTCATCACAATAATTCAATTATTCACAAGCAACCCTCTTGGAATGTTATCATAGTCTAATCCCCTCTGGTTTCACATATCATAAAATCAATAAATAATAATGAACCTCTGGGAAACCTTACACAGACTAACCCCTTTGGTCCCATATAGCATTAATCAAATACAACAACCACCTTGGTAGCTCTCATGGTGAATACCCCTTGGTGTTCATAACAACAATAAATTATAATGACCCTCTAGTAGCTCTCACTGTCAATTCCCTATGGTCTAAAATTTATTTAATAATGAACCTCTGGGTAGCTCTCACGATCTAACCCCTCTGGTCAATGACCCCATGATAGTTTTCACAGTCAATACCTTTGGTCATTCATAACAACAATTTATAAATAAAATACCCTACCTAAGGAATCTATCACACAAAATTACCCTTGGTCATACTTTCATAATGTGAAACATATACATCTCATATAAACAACAACTCCAACATAACAACACTAGGAATGGAAAACAAAGTAGCCTAACATGCATCCTAGACCCAATGACCATAACCAACCATACATGGGAAAATAAATCCATAATAAAGGTAATAAACCTTAACCATTACCAATAACCCCTTTTTCAATTAAAAAACATTGAAGTCATTAAATGAGGTTAATTTCCAAAACATGCAATACCCTAAACAAGGGTATTCGGCACTTTTAACAAATATAATCCAAATAAAACCAAATAAAGGAAAAAACTACCTACCTTGATATGGTATGGTGAACACCCTCGAACATCGAACCTTTAATCAGCCTGGAAAATCATCGAACTACATAAAGGTCAAAAGATTTCAACCTTGAATAACCCACGAGAGAAGAGAAATCAGGAAGAAAGGCTATAGGGAATGAGAGAACTCACCGATGGGAATCCAACACACCCAGTGACGTCTCAATTGTTGCTTAGATAGAGGAACAAGAGGATATCAAAGATTTTCGGCCGTACGTCACTCTATTGTACGAGACATAGGAAGAATAAATAATTTCTGGATATGAGACATGACCTCGAGCCGATTAATCAAATAAAAAGAAAAGTACATGGTGTGTTCATTTAATGTACACATTTTGTACTACCCCAACCGGCCCCATCTTTAGGCAGTCTGCCAAGTCACCCTACATGACCATGTACTTGGCCGTTATACGACTAATACATGGGTACCCATGGTAACCGGGCACACGGAGTGTACTCAGGAGAATATCGCATGCACATAGAAAATTTCTATTTCTTCTTTTTTCCTAAAAAACAACCTGAAATAAAGATATATTCCTAAAATGGAGATCCGATTTCTTACAATATTATTAGTTGTACTTATTATTTTTATCATAATAAAATAATATCAATTTTAATAAAACATTCATTTATTTTTTTATCATGCTCCCTCGAATGATATTAATTCTTTTTCATCCACTACTATGTATAACATATTTAATTATTTTTATATTGAAATTTTTTATCTTTTCATTTTATAATTTCTTTCCGTAGTACACTTGTTTTTTTAATTTTAATATACATGGGTTAGGGGGCTCGCTCGACGCCATACCCTATTTAGCTATATTATAGTTATATTTTTTTTAAAATTACAATATTTATTATTTAATATTTCAAAATAATGAATATATATAGAAAAAATTATTTAATTTGATAATGTTATAAGTCTTAATTATAAAATGGCACAAAAAATAAACCATAATCAATCCTTTTTTCAATGCCTAATTAATAAACTGATTGGGGCAGGGTTGGCCTGCTTATAATTGATTAATAAATTGATTGTTTTTTTGACCTAAACTTGATAGTCCCACGTCATGTACAATTCATTTATACAATAGATAAATGTTTTAACTAGAATTATTTTAAAACATTTTTATTGATGAATTAATTTTTTAGTCTTTTTTCCAAGAATTTAAAAAGTAAAACTTTTAAACATTATGATAAATAAGTTTAAAAAAATTAATTTTTTAATATTTTTTTAATTATTTTAATTAATATAAAATAATTATATATGATGTGAATCTTAGCATGATATTTTTCAGAAATTGAAATCTCCCCACAATTTATTTCAAGTTTGTTTATTTTTATTAATTAATTTACTGTTTTTTCATTAATATATGATATTAATATGTTATATAATACTAATATAATCACAAAAACACAAGAATACAATAGAAATGACACTCTTGACTACTACTCGGATCTAGCAGATGATACGATCTCCTCTCTGCTTCACTAAATAATTTTGGTGCAATGGATGGATTTTGAACCTAGTAAAAACATAATCGGGAATATAATTTTATTTCACCTATAATATTCACAGGTATAGACTTCAAAAAATCCTAATGTCCCCAATATAAAAGACCATGTTTACAGTCATGAGTATATTTAAAACTCATGAAAATAGTGTTATAATTAAAATTTATTTTATATGTATATATAAATATATTTTTATATTAAAAATTTAGATGCCTATAAGAGAATTGTGGAATATGGATTCAACATTAGTTTGTGATACTTGTGAACCTATTTATTTTTTATATCATTGCATGATTATAAATATATTTCTATATAATTTTAGAAAACCTTCATTGTTGCCTAGTGGATTATGTCCATATTATCAATATTTTCCTTATTCATGAATTTAAAAGAGAAGTAAACTTTTGACATAGGTTCCTTGACCTTCATGATTGAAGATAAGAATGTATTGGACCACTAATCTTGTAGTATTAATGTTTATGACTTGGTATAATATTATTGATCTTTATACTTCTTCTTCAAGATAAGGGTAAAACCTTCTTCATCAATGAAAAGCTTCTAACCTTTTCTTGAGTTAGTTTTAGAGTCAATTTAACTGAATCAACACCTTTAATCAAACCATAGAAGGATGAATCAAATTAAATCCAATGTGTGTTGTAATCAATAATATTATTCCACATCACAGGTGATTTATTTGGTATCGAGGATCGTTCAGGAGGGAAAAATCATTTGAATGTGTAACACTCCGAGCTAATTACCTGATTCATCCTGAGGTGGAACAAGACCTCATGTGAGACTCCCCATATGAAATAGGTCACCGATTAGTAGTGAAGGCGTATGTGATTAAAAGGGAATACTGTGCCCTCAGTAACAGATAAGCAAATAAGAGTATGCTATCACATGAACAAGGATTAGATTAAATAGTGTAACCCAAGGGAAAACAACAATAATATCAACCCATTAAATAACTGATGACATACAAGTAATAAAACATTCATATAAGACCCCCAAATATAGATTATATAAATAAAATAAACATAAAAACAAATAAATATCAACCCCACAAGGATCCTAGAGTTTATTTCATCATTTCCTCTACAAACCTACTCCTCCCACACCACTTCCTTAAATAGGATCTTATCCTCCATTTGAATACTTGACCAAAAAATGTTTTATGTGCATTGAGATACCCATGCAGGGTGTGAGTATAAACCCAATAGGAAAACAATAATGTTTCCTTAACATAAATGCAGTAGGTTATATAAAAGTGTTTGTGATAATGAAAAAAAATAAGTAAACATACAACACATCAAGTCATTGTTCTCTAACTGGGCCACCACACATCCCAAATATTCCCAGTTCAGATCATTACCCAAAGGAATAGTATTTAAGAAGCTCATTGTCACATGTAACCCACAATCCACTCATGATCACAAGACACAACCTCATCAAGTACCTCGAACCATCCCCTAAGATACTAGGGTGGACAATATTTCACACCAGTCTAACCGTGTAGGTTCAGGAGAGGAAAAAAAGCATATCAACTCATCTCAAGGGTTCTTAGGAGGCCTAGTCATCACAGATACCCATCTTAAGGGTTATTTAGAGGCCTAACTTATACACAATCCCATTTCAAGGGTTATTATAATTCCCAACCATTCACAGTATCCAATCCCTACATAGTCAAGGGAGGTCACACAACAACACAAGAATAATAATTAACAAGAAGAATCATGAGAATCATCCCATCATAACCCAAACCCAACATATCACTTAAGAAGTATATCATCATAATCTAACTAAACCACTTAACTCATGGTCATCCTCAAATCACACATCAAGAAATGTAAAACAAAAATCAATCACCTAAGTCATTCACTAATTAATTATAGATCATTCCAAGCCTAAAAAAGACACTTTCTAAGTCTATTTACCCAAGTGAACAACCCAACCTTCATAGCTCGGTTCAAAACATCTACCTATTAGTTCAAGCCATGCATCCTAGGGGATTTACCACATGAACCTGGATACCAATTATTGATGTCATATTAGTGTTTTATGAACAAAAAATATTCGTTCTAGGTTTTTCTTCCAAAGAATACATACCCATCATCATCATCACTAACACATCCACCATATCCTAAACCAAGCCTAAATAAATTGTTCGAAGATCAAAAGTTGATGTGGATGACCCTACGCTCATTCCCAGTACAAGGATCATTTTATCCAATTCCAAGTCACATAAATTGTTTTGGATTTGGTGTTCTAGAACCAATTGATTGAACATTTATTACATGTAAATTCTAAAATTTGAATTTAAATAAAACATATTATTACATATTGTTCATTATTCTTTGGGACTATAATGTAATAAAGTACTAGGGTATCCGTCACATTGATAAGGTCATAATAGTTCCCCACTATGATGTGAAACTTGAAGTTCCATGATTCTATTATTAAATATAATTATAATTCCGATAACATACTATAATAGGGAACACATTATATAGATTTTTTGGTGAAATTACTCATAATAGAATGATACTTATTCTCATAAAGTTTGAACTTGTTAATTTCCCTGATAAGAGAGTATGGTAACTGATTTGCTAGTAGGAATTGAAAATGTTTTGGTATCATCATATATTCTTATTTGTGAGCATGTGTAATGGTCCTTAGACTTTAATATTATCATTATTTCATGTTAGGACTCATGCACTTAGATACTTTGATTGAAACTATGATTCCATATTTTCGTAAGAATTTGTGTATGTTGGGTGTGTCACAAATGACATGTTATTAATGGATAATTCAATGAAGGATTTATCCCTTCCATATTCATGGAATTTGATATTTCAACCATTTTATTAGAATATACACGTTGCATTAAATTCCATGGCTATGGTGTAATAATATGTTTATTTCAGAGAGTCAAAGAAATACGTATCAAGCATATAGGTTGATGGCATAGATGTGAAACTTTCTTGTTAACATATTTTAAAAAAGTGATTATATTACAAAATGAGTGTTCACATGTGGTTATTGACATTATGACATTAAATTATTTCTCTTGAGTGGCTTAAACCATTTCTATATAGTAATATTGGTCTTAGGAAAAACCTCCTAATGCCAACATGAAAGAATTCAAGAGGGTTACACACTATATGTTTTCATTGATCTCGATTAAATTATAGTTGAATTTGATTAATGGAATAAATAATATTCTCCATAATGAGGAATGAATTTATTTATATTTTAAAGATTACAAATATTTATTGACGAAAGAAATATTTAGTTAAATATTTATTTAGGTATTCAATAGATGTTGAGGAGTTAGACCATACTTAGATTTTCTCTAGTGATGAATATTTATTTTCAAGATGGTCAATAATATTTATCATTCTGGAAGTTAGTACACACCATGAAATATTAATAATATTATTATATGGAATGATGTTTTTAATTATTATTATTATATTATTTAAGTGCTAATATGAAATTAAATAACATTTGTACCTAAATATTAGATCTATAAATAGATGGTTATATTATTTATGTAGGATTAATTGAGAATTGAGACTTTGGAATTCTTTGTCATAATAAAACTCTCTCTTTATTCCTCCTCCTATCTCACTCTTAAGAATGAGAAGTGTTGATAGATTCCTTCAAGAAAAAAGGATCTTGAGTGATCAAGGAAAACAATGACAGATGATTGATTCGCTACTCTAGTACCCAAAACTCAATTGGTATCATTCAGAGATCAAAGGAGCACGTGTAAATAAATTCTAGAGGGATTATACACTTTAATGTTTACAACACAATAAGGGTAATTTGAAAATTATTTTGGATGATCAAAAACATTCATAAAGAATGATCTTAAGACAATATATCATATCATCCAATCATATTTAAATTAATTATAAATTTAACATGAAAATATCCAATATGGGTTATGGGTTCTCTTATATCATTATTCAATTGAAACATTTCATTTCTCATGACATTTACATCATGTACAATTATGAATGATCCACCAAATTGAAAAAACATATATAGAAATTTCAACCACCAAGGAACTTATGCTATGCCCAGAACCTTGAAGTGGTTTCAGAGCAGTCACATATTAAAACTATAATTATTTATTTTATTTTTTATCTATATGCATAATATCAGTTAGATTTTCATTTCATGAATTATTAATTTTTTAATCCAATTTTAATTAAAATGATTTGGACATTTTAATCAACATCCATGATGTTTTCATTTTCTTAATGAACTAAGAACAGCTGAATAATGAATGGACATTCCATTGGGTAGTGCCCTAGATTTTATCCAAATAGCATGACATTACATGGTGTATAGCCATATTACAAACCATGTGCTAAAGTGAACTGCACTTGGTCGTTTCATCAGATACACAACATACTATGTCGTAATTACACATGTGCATTTATTTCACACCATGTGTAGACTAGTCCAACTTGGCACATGACTTGTTGGATTACATGGAATGTAGCTAGAATACACATCATGTAGTCCACATGGTTTAGCAGTGAAATCCGCTCCAATTGTGCGGTCAAATACATATTCCGAACTGTGTGAGACTGATAACCTGGAGAAATAATTACATACATGATGTGTAGCTATCATACATGTTATGTAGTTCATTATATTATTTTTCCAAAGTACATGCTAACCCATTCAGCGATTCAAGAATACATAGACCAGTGGGACACATGGATTGCAGTGGGAGTACATGTCCCATGATCCTTAATCCAAAGAACATGATGACTCTTTTTAGGGGCTACACAGATACACATCAAGATTGATACATAGTGTGTAACTGGAAAGTTCACACCATTTAGTCTAACTTTGGTACATTATGAATCCCCAGGCATGTATCTCATGTACATGATAATCGAGGTGCACATCATGTAGCTCATAAGTACAAGTCATATAGTATCCCAATAAAGGATGGAATTTAATTACATTAAATAAATAATTATAGCATTAAAACATAATTAAATTTATTTGAAGATGATGTGTCTGATAATTTAATGATGTTTTAAATAATTACTAAGCACTCAATTAATTTATTATAAATATTTTTAATTATTTGTTACACTATTTATTTTTCCATGAATTATATTATAATGACTATCTCAGGGAGAATTTTGATGGTCATTAAGATAAAATAGAGCCAATTAGTTAATTAATTAATGAAAGCATGTTTATATTAATAATAATGAATGAATATAAATGAATGTCAACCAGTATAATTTTATGTAACTATTTCATGTGTATGACTATTCGTAAGACATACCAAGACCTATGTATGTGTTGAAATTATTTAATTTAATTTATTTAATGGTTTTAAAATTATTTAATTATTTAATTAAATATGATGGATTATGATTAAAACCTCTATCCATCATTATGTAGGACCTGCATGTCCAAGGTGATTTATATAATTCCCCTTAACCAGTCATTTGGTTCTCCTCACCCATGTGTGATTTATCAATACATGTAATAAATGGAGTATCCCAATGTGCATATAGTCCTTTTGATATGGAACTAAGACGATGATAAACCAGGTGATATATAGTTTTGATAGGTGGAATACTATAAATCATGCCATGTTTGGCATAATGAGTTTTCTTCTAGGTTATTGGTTGATTTATTATCTTCTCAATTAATCTATTTTTAGATAATCTCATGATCAGTTCATTTATTTATTTATTTTCTTCCTATGATTTTTTTATTTTATGGATGGAAGACCATGATAAAAAAATAAATGAATTAACATCAAAAGGGGGAATTTAAATAAATAATTATTTGAATTTTTTTTATCAAAACATGTTTAATCACTAAAGAAAAATACAGTTTATATTAACAAGACAAGTAAAATATATAAAAAGATAGTTTTACACATAATAAAAAAATCTCTCAACTAAATATTATGTCATACTTGACCTTACATTAATAGATTAGGAATGGAAGCTATAGAACTATTTGTTTGACCAACCCACTTAGAGACAAATACTTTTATCAAAGAGTTATTATGAAAGTTATGGGTTGACTTAACCATCTTATATCAAGGTAAGTATAACTTGTTATACTTGATGTTACATAGAGGAAAGTATTAAGAAAATACAAGTTAGAATTTTTGGATTGGGGAGTCCACTAAATAAATCAAGGAGCTACAAGACGAGAGTTGGAAAATTCTTTCCAACCTAAATAATTTCAAGTAGTTATACTACCCCTAGATGAGGCTATGAAAATGCAAATATGGATCCTTGATTCTTGATTGTCCTAAAAAATAGTCATTATAAGTCAAATAGTGGGGATTTTTAGGACATGATAAAATAGAAGGATAATTAATAAAATTATTATTAAAATTACTCCTCACATAAATTGTAATCAAGAAAAGTACTAATAATCTTCTCTTTAATAATTGTAGAAGAATGGAAATATCATCATCCACTTTATCCCAATGTTCTATATTAAATAAAGACTATCTCATGAATGAAATTAACTTATAGGAATGGTTTGAATTTATATGGGTTGTGTTGCACCAAGAACATAAATATTATGTGCTATAATCCTCATTACCTGGTCCATATATTAAAGAGGCGAGTGATTGAATAGTTCTATGTCTATGAAAAACACATGAATGACATGTTAAATGTTTAATGCTTTTATCTATCTTTAGTGATATTATGAAGTCACATAAAAACATGGATGCTTATAAAATGCCAGAGAATCTTAGTGGTATTTACTAGAAGTGAGTAAGATATGAGTAGTCTAAGAACTTTAAGGAACCCTTTTAGAGTAAGATTTGAGAGAGTGAACCAGATGTAGCTCTTTTTGTAACAACCTATAATGTTATAGGGTTAAATTAAAAAATGATATGACACATGTAAACAAGGTGAACCTTATTTTTCTGGGAGCCCACCTGATTAGAACACCATAATTTAGTGTGTTTGGCCTAAAGTAGTGATCAGAATGGGTGACCTTCTAGGAAGTTTCCTAAGATGTGTGAGACTGAGGACAAAGCACACTATAAAGGAAATGTTTTTTCCTATGGGGGATAGTCATTAGTTCAATGACCTAGTCGTTCACGTGTGTGGGACCTAAGGAGGGGACCACATGTCTATGAGGCAATTGGTGGTACCTGGCGGGCTAGTACCTGATGACAATGTTAAGGCGGGGTGTCTCTGCTGTCACCAGGACCCCGTTGGTACATTTGGTATAAGTGGTGGTACCCAGACTTAAGTACAGTGCACTGTCTGGGTTGTGATGTAGGGCCTACAACGAGGATGTTGTGATATAGAGGGTGGGGGGGTGAATGTACCACCCTAGAATGATGCTGTTTAGGTTGAGATGTAGGGCTCACAATGAGGATGTTGTGCTCTAAAGTGGGGGTGAATGTTACATCCTATAATGATACAGGATAAAATTACTAAATGATATGACTCAGGTCAACTAGGATGTTGGCATGTGGGGACATTCATTAGTCAGATGACTAGGTCGGGCATGTGGATGGGCCCCAGGGAGGGGGCCACGTGTTTGTGGGGAAACTAGTGGTACCTTGAAGGCTAAGACCCATCGACCATGTTAAGGTGGGTGTTTGTACTATCATAGGGACCCATGTGTTACACTTTTAGTCTTGATCACTGGATACATTGATCATTTATAGGTTTGGGGGTTTAAACTCCCTGATGAACTACATGCCAATATCATTCTTGCACCACTACCTCAGAGCTTCTCAATCATTGTTGTAAATTTTAATATGAACAACATTGAGAAGTTTCTTCTAGATATACTCTATATTTTTTTCCAAGTAAATAGAAATAAAAGTGTGAAATTTATTCCATATATATGGTGAATAAACAAAAAGGAAAAGTGAAGATATATAATCCCAAAGTTGTAGGATCGTAAAAATATTATATATGTATATTATATGGCACAATACAAGAGGATAGGGGTGAATTGTAGGTTTAAAAACTTTGTATTAAAACACTTGAGAAAGATATTAGTTTAAAAGTATTAAACTAATAAAATTAACAAACAATACAATTAACCACAATTTTCTTGGATATAATAAGTATGATATGATGTAATACTATAAGTAATGTAAAACAATTATATTCAAAATGAATACAATAATCAGAGTAACACAAATGAGAAATATTATACCGTATAGAGTATAGAATATATTAATACAATATATAATAGAAGAATCGTAATTGAAAAAATTATAATTGAAATTAATATGAAAAGAAAGAGGAAGCAATACAATTTCCTTTCTTATTCAAACTGTAACAGAAAATAAAAGTATTAGAATTATTTTATCCCAAAGAGAAGGGTATCCTTTTACATAGGATAAAAGGTCTATCTTACCACTTCCTTGATAGGACCTAGATATTATGATTGGTACATCTATCTTGATATCCCCACAATCCCTCGATTTTACAGAGAATTTGTACCTCTATCTTTCAAACACTTGAAATCCATCAATACAAAGATCGGTTGAATCATTTGACTATCCCCAACAGCCCTTGAACATTATCACCTGATCAGTCACACAAAGAAAAAGAAAGAACTTACTGAATTAAAAAAAACTAAGAACAATCCATTCACGTTTTGTAATTCCAAGGCTTTCACATGAATAAAGAGATAAGTCACCACATCTCTCTCTACAACTTGATAGAAGCAAAAGATGGTCAAAGTCACAAAGTTGTTTTCTTGGCTTCAAATGACCTCCTATTTATAGGCCACAGGTTCCAACTGTCATATTTCCTCTGACGAACAAATTTCTCTAGAAAACATGGAGGGGATTGGACACATGGTATTATAATGGTCATGTTGGAATAGAAAACATGAAATCTTTTTAATTAGTTTATATCTAAATCTATGACATCATTTTGGTTAAAACAAAATATATATGGAATTTATAATCATGAGTATGATTGATATATAACATGTGCTTGGATAAAATAATAAAAACATTTATGTGACTAAAGTAAAACATGAGTACTATTAGTATTACATACTACAAAGTATTGATACGATGCAAAGTGATTATGATGCACAAAAGTCAGTATGATAGATAGAATCAGTATGATTGATAGAGTTAGTATGACTGACAGAGTCAATACGATAGACAGAGTCACTATGATAAATAGACTCAGTACTATAAATATAGTCTGTATGATAAACATAGTCAGTACAATACACATAGTCAGTACGATAAACATAAAAACTATATTCAAAGTAAGTCATTTATTTGAGAAATGAGTAAAAAGATATTTGTGATTTCTAAAACAAAAAACATAAAATTAAAAAAGTATACTTATGACTTAACAATCTCTCCATTTTTGGAAAGCACAAAACAAAAAGTAAAACTAGAAAGAAATACTTATCTCCCCCTGAGTTATGAAAACTCTTCTGAATATGGAAATGAATACAAATAACTCCCCCTTAGGTATAGACTTT
Source organism: Viscum album (assembly GCA_963277665.1). Taxonomy (NCBI): domain Eukaryota; kingdom Viridiplantae; phylum Streptophyta; class Magnoliopsida; order Santalales; family Viscaceae; genus Viscum; species Viscum album. The sequence goes on from OY728166.1 coordinate 991,510,552, forward strand.
ACTAAGGATTGTACTCGAAGTTTTTCCTTGATTTAGATGTATTATAATTGAGTAAATCAATCAACTATTCTCCCTTTGTGACACTTTATACCTTTCTATAATACATCATCCCATTTTTATAATAAATCCCCCCCCCCTTTGTGATTTAAAAAAATATTGGGGTAGTCATCAGTTTCCTGAAAAGGTTATAGAGAAACAAAATACAAAATAATTTAAATAAAAAAATTATTCATTGAATCTTAAAATATTAACAACTGCTAAGACAAAATGAGGAAAGAAAAAAACATTCATTTATTTTCCCTTTCTTTCTCTTTCTTGATCAACTCATGAAGAACAAAAATCATCTTATTTATCTATTTCTTGTTTTCTGAGATAGAATCACCCTAATATTTGAGAAGCACTTATTGATCAGAAATAAGTTGATCCTGGGTTTTTATAGTCTCTTATTGAAATCTGATCACTTCATTAAGGGTATCAATTCTGTCTTGCAAATTCTTATTCTATTGAGTCAACACAGAATTTTTATTCTTCAAAAAAAAAACTATTTCATCTCTGAAAGATAAAACCTTTGAAAAATCTGACTGGTCCATTCATCCTTTCTTCCATATTCTTTACTGAAGGAGAGTCGGCTCCATGGGATTTTGAGATCTAATTCATCCATTCAATAATTTATTTTTCATGCTTATTAAAAGAAATAGCCAAATCATTTTAAATCCTACTTAAGTCTTCAATTGATTCCCCATGTTCATTCACTGAGCTCTCAATTTTGTTTGACCACTTAGACATCTTATTGTAAGCCTTCTTATGAGCAGTTGAACTATCACTTAGAACTTTTAAATCATATTCTATCGACAAAAATCTTTTTATGATCTCTCTTACTGAACCAAATTTCTTCCTTTGGTTGTCTGTGACTAAATCAATTTTTTTTTCAATTCTGGGGAAATAAGGAATATTCTTCTCAATTCTTCTCACCACATGAACAATGTAATCGCTTTTCTTCAAAGAAATTGTGTGTTTTGAATCACTATCATCATCATACGAATCAAGTTAGTTTGATTGGATCAAGTCTTCAATATTTTGTTTTTCTTTTACTTTCCCTTTTTTCCTTTCTTTATTCTTCCACTTTGTCACTGATGACAATTACTTTTTCGGTATGAAAATATTGAGCACCTTGATTTACTAGAGAAGGAATTATTTCTGCATGGGTTTCTAAATATTGTGCCAGTGCTTGATTGGTATGAGGATTTTGTTGTATTACTTAAATTTTCTTTTGAAGAGAAGATTCTTCTCTACTCCTCTTAGAACTCGGAAGGAATTACAAAATAAAGTCATCTCCCTCTTCATCACCTTCCTGAACTTCTTTTACTATTTGTTTCCATTTCTCTTTTTCTGGTAAACTCTGTACAATTTGTTCTTGTTTAACTTCTTCTATTAGTTGAGAAATTTCTAATTCAACACCTTTAAGGATTGTAGAAACATCAAAATCATGAGATTTTATTTTCAAAAGAGTCTTCTTTTTCTTCTCATCTTGTAGAGTATCTTCAACCCTTATCTTCTTAGCTAGAGCTTCATCTGAATCAAGGGAAAACTGAGGATCACCTTCTTTTATTTGTTCTTTGTCCTTTATCCACGTGGACAGAACCTCCTCGATGTATTTTGTTTTCTTCTTCAGCTTAATGCTGACTTGAGGAACTAACTTCTGAGGAGAAACAACTGTCGGAACCGATTCAATTGGCGTGCCGATTGATTTGGTGCGGATTCTACTTCCACATCTTTAATGAAAAGATTTGAATATTCATCAAAACAAACATAAAATTTCTTCAGAATATTCTTAATTTTCAAAGAAGGCTTTATTTTATTCAATTCTAATTTAATAGGAATATTACAAAACTTCAAACTTTCAAGAATGAACTTTGTAAGAATAGAATGATACATGATCATATGGGACTTGATTGGTCCTTACATTACATTCTTGATAGTTTTGAAAATATACCCCATGAGATTTACCTTTATCATTTTTATATGATAATCCAACATAAAAATGTCAAAAACTTCAAGGGTTTCTTTATCCCCTTTCCTTGGGATAAGAAAACCTTACATCCAAAGGACAAAAAGCTGGTTGTCAGGAGACAAATGATCCACTTTCCATTTCTCTTCATTTATAAGAAATAATGATTTTCAGCTCTTTCTTTATTAAATGTACCAAAATCTTCATCTAGTTTATGAGATGGACAAAAAGAGTCACCTGCTGTTGAAACATTGAGAAAATGAGCTTCTTGTTTCACGGACATTGAGAATTTTCTATAGTACACAATAAAATTGATCATCATATTCTTGTCAAAAGACACTGTATTGTAGAATTTTCTAACCTATTCAATAAGGATCGGGTCTTGAGATAAAGTTTTATCAACACAATGATGTTCCCAGCCTCGAAACAAATAAATCCTCTTGATTGTCGAATCATAACCATCAATGAAATCCCGCGAGACTATCCTTTCCATGAAGAGAACATCTTTGAAGACATTTCGGCAAGAGTGTTGGTAGAAGACTGAGACATAAAGATGAGAAACAAAAGAAAATATTGTACAAAGTATTAAAATGCTAAGGTAGAGCTTTGCCAAGAAAATTTGACAATTCAGTCTGGGTTTGAGGAGGGGGTGGGTCCTCTATTTATAGGTGAAAAAATGACCGTTGGTCTTCTACGGTTGATATTAGAAAATAAATAATCCAATGGTGTATATTTAAAGGAGTTTAAAAAATGAGAAATAATAAACAAAAGAAAGACAATATAAAAGAAATAAATAATGTACCTATCAGAGATTTCAAGTATGTTGTTGGTTACATAGTATTATGAAATTATATGTAACATAATACAATAATGAAAAGAAAATAAAAATGAATAGGAAACTGATAAAAAAACAAGAATTGAGTATGATCAGTTTTCAGACGAATGGAAAACAAAGTCATTACCATAGGTTGTCAAGATGATGGAAAACAAAGTCATTACTATAGGTTGTCAAGATGATGAAAAAACAAGGTCATTAACAATGGTTTTCAAGCTGATAGAAAACAAATTAATTACCATTGGTTGTCAAGCCGATGGAAAACAAATTCATTACCATTGGTTGTCAAGCCGATGGAAAAAAAGTCATTACCATTGGTTGTCAAGCTGATGGAAAACAAATTCATTTCAATAGGTTGTCAAGCCGATGGAAAACAAAATCATTACCATAGGTTGTCATACCGATGAAAAAAAAGTCATTAACATTGGTTATCAAGCCAATGTAAAACAAATTCATTACCATTAGTTGTCAAGCTGATGGAAAACAAAGTCATTACCATTGGTTGTCAAGCCGATGGAAAAAAAGTTAGACTGATAGGACAATAAATAGAAAGAAAACGAACAACCAGACTTACAAGACAATAAACAGAAAGTCAAAAGAATAACCATACATACAAGAAGATAAATTGAAAATCAAAACAAAATATCAAAAGAATAATAAAATTTTCAGAATAAAATAAAGAAAACAAACAAATATAATGTTAAGAAATAGATAAAATAGGAAAAAATGCCCCCCCCCCTTGAAGAGGGGGTTTTATAATGTTTGGAGAAATGTAAAACATGAAGTATATGTGAAAGATTATTTTTGTGTAATCATTCCCAGCTTCAGTTTAATAAATTAAAATATATCTAAAGGTAATGGTTTTGTAAAAATGTCAGAAATATGTTTTTCCATTCCAATGAATTATAAAATAATATCTCCTTTTTGTGTGTGATCCCTAAGATAGTGATGCCAAATATCTATGTGTTTTTCATGTGAGTGATGTGTTGGGTTTTTACTAAGAGATATGGCACTAATATTATCACATAGTATTTGAGATTTGGAGAAACTCATTCCATAGTTAGTGAGTGTCCGTTTTTTCCACAACACTTGAGCACAACAAATTCTAGCTTCTACATATTCAGCTACAATAGTAGAAAGTGATACTGAGTGTTGTTTCTTACATGGCCAAGAAACTAAATAATCTCTTAAGAAATGACATGTTCCATATGTACTCTTTCTATCCATTTTACAACCACCAAAGTCAGCATCTGAAAAACATTTCAAAACAAATTCATTTCTAGAAGAATAAAAAAGTCATAAATCACAAGTTTCTTTTAAATACCAAAAAATTCATTTCACAGCTTTTAAATGGGATTCATTTGGATTTGATTGGTATCTTCCACATAAGAATACAAAAAACATTAAATCCGGATGACTAGATATCAAGTATAAAAAACATTCTATCATACCTCTAAAAGTTGTTTGATCCACTGGTTTCTAAGGTTTATAGAGATAAAGAGTATTTGATGTACCAATTGGAGTGATAATACTTGTATTGTTGTTATATCCATATTTTCTGAGTAAGCCTTCGATATACCTATGTAGAGATATATAGGTTCCTTCTAGTTTTTGAGAAAATTAAAAACCTAAAAAGAATGTTAATTCACTAATCATACTCATTTCAAACTAATATTTCATTAGATTTGCAAAGGAATCAGTTAGAGATTATTTATTTGACCCGAATATAATGTCATCAACTAAAATTTGAACAATCAAAACATTTTTATTTTCCATTTTTATAAAAAATTTTGGATCTTCCGTACCTTTTGAATAATTCTTTTGTAAAAGAAATATTGTAAGTCTATCATACCATGCTCTAGGGGCTTGTTTAAGGCCATATAAAGCTTTTGTAAGTTTAAAAACATATTTAGGATATTTTGAATCTATAAAAACATGTAGTTGTTCAACAAAAACTTCTTCTTATACAAAACCATTAAGAAAAGAACATTTTACATCCATTTGAAATAATTTGAAATTGAAGTGTGCCACAAAGGCTAATAGAATACGAATAGATTCAAGTATATCTACCAGAGAATATGTTTCTTCATAGTCTATTCCCTCTTGTTGATTATAACACTTAGAAACAAGTCTTTCTTTATTTCTTATGATGTCTCCATTTTCATCACATTTATTTCTGAAGATCCATTTTACACCAATTAAAGTTGTTTCTTTAGGTCTTTCAACTAATGTCCAAACATGATTCCTTTCAAATTCATTTAGTTCATCTTGCATTGCTTTAGTAAAATCTTCCTTACCTAAGGCTTCACTTGGATTTTTAGGTTAGAATTGGGAAAGAAAAGAAAGATTTTATATTTCATTACTCAAAGAATTTGTGGTTCTTATAGGTTGATTTACATCACCAATGATATTATCACTAGGATGATTCCAAAGAAATAATTGATTTGGGTTTTGTAAAACCTGTTCATCAACATATGATAGGAAATCTTCTGGGGTAAAAGCTTCAGAAATACTTTTCTTAGAATTTCCCTTATCAGAAGGGTCTTCTACCAAGGGTTGATAATCAGTTTTTGAAAACACATATGAGGATGTAGGTTGAGGTTGTTTAAAAACAAAGGGATTGGTTTCATAAAATTTAACATGCACTATTTCTTAAACAGTACATGAGTTTTTGTTAAAAACTTTATAAGCCTTAGAAATTGTATAATAACCTAGAAAAATTCCTTCATCAGATTTGGGTGAGAATTTATGTAGATTATATTTTGTATTAAATATGAATACTTTAAATAAAAATACTCTAAAGTACTAAACTTTAGGTTTTCGGCCTGTCCACAATTCATAAGGTGTTTTTTAAGAAAACAGGCTGGTTAAAGCACAATTTATATTATAACAAGTAGTACTAACAGATTCAGCCCAAAAATGATTAGAAATTGAGTATTCAATCAATATGGTTCTGGACATTTCTTGAAGAATACAATTTCTTCTCTCAACAACACCATTTTCATGAGTGGTTCTTGGGGTGGAAATTTTGTGGGTAATACCTTTATTACTACAAAAGCTTCAAAATCAGAATTTTGAAATTCACTACCATGATCATTATGAATAGTTATCAATAATAGTTTTTTCTCATTTTTAACTTGGGCTCTATAAAATTTTAAATAGAAAAAAGGATTCAGATTTATTTGTTAAAAAATAGACCCAAGTAAATCTATTGTAGTCATCAACTAAATCAAATACATAATATTTGCCTCCAATGCTTCAAGTTTGCATAGGACCAAAAATATTCATGTGCACTAGTAGTAATTCATTAGTATTTGAAACTTCATTGATTGACTTAAAGCTAGTTTTTTGTTGCTTTCTATATTGTCAAAAATCACAAGCTTTTAAAGAATCATATCTAAGATCTGGTAGATCCTTAAAAAGTCTTTTCTTTGAATGTTTACAAAGGTTTCTAAGGTTACAGTGTCCTAGCCTTCTATTCCATAACCAAGATTGATCGTCTATTGTATTTAAGCATGATAAGTCTTGGATCCTAAGGTCTTATAAGTTAATAGTGTATACATTCTCTTGCATATGGGCAGTTAGAATGAATACATCCTTGGAATTGTAAACTAAAAACATGTCATTCCTAAAATTCACAAGGTATACTTCATCACATAATTTACTTATGCTGATGAGATTAAGCATAAGGCCTTTGACACACAAAACATTTGAAATTTAAACATTTCCAAGAAAAACAATATTACCTATACCAACAATCATTCCTTGAGAACTATCTCCGAAGGTAACTTTTCCACCTTTTATTTCAATAATCTTTTCAAAGAAATATTTGTTTCTGGTCATGTGATGAGAAAAATCACTATCCATATACCAAATGTTCTTGTTATTGGTACACTTCTTGTTTACCTGAAAAAGAAACAATTAGTTTTTCTAATGCAAACTTGTTTCGATCCATAAGTGTTATATAAAAGAATTTTGGGAATCCACATTTGTTTTACTAAATGAGATTTTTAAAAACCTAACGATTGAGTTCTGTTAAGTGAACAATTTATTTCCTAGTGACCACCACATTGACATTTAAGAAAAAATGGGGCACTTTGAGGAACAAAATAGTTGTTACTAAAAACAGGTTTAGGATTCGTATAACCAAATCCAGAATGATTCCTTAAAGGTAGAATTTGGGAACACATTTTATCAATGTTTTCATTACTAGAGGTAATGTTTGAAAAACACTTTCTCAAGAAAAATATTTCTGACTTTATATTTAAAACTATTTTTTTATCCTTAAAAATATTATTTTTAGAACAAAAGTTATTCTCTAAAACATTTTTCTTGGAAATTACATTTTCAAAATCCTTAGAAAGATTATCCATCTCAAAATTGAATTTTTCAATGGGTTTTTAAAATAATTTTATAATCGGATGCTTTCTTATCAAGATATTTTGAAACATATAATAATTTTTTTACAACAACAGTTATTCTAGAATTTTCCTTATCAATTTTTTTCTAGATTTTGGAATTTTCATTCTCATGTAATTTGTAAAATCTAGATACTTCTTCAAAATTTGGTAAATTTTCTTAGGATGTGGAAGATTATTCATCTAAAGAGTAACAATGTTTTTCATAATGATAATTGTAATTCAAAGAAACATTTTTATGGGATTCCGAATTGTGTACCTTTTCCATGAAACAATGATTTTCAATTTGTTGTCTGGATATTAGACTAATATTATTTTGTCTGGAAGATTCATATTCTGAATAATCATATCATTAATAACCACCACTTTCACTCTAAGTATCATTTTCCTTCACGACTTTATTTTCCTTTTTCTAGTAATAATTTTTCTTGTTTCTTTTAGTATGTTTCTCCTTTCTATCTTTTATTTTTAGTGAAGGACAATTATGTCTAATATGACCTACTTTCTTTCATTTATAACAAGTTACTCTGATTCTTTCTTGTCTTTCCTTTATTTCTTTATAAATATGTATTGAAAGTATTTCCTTCCCACAATATTGTTCATCCTTCGAGAAAGATAGGCTAACTCATTCTAAGATTGTTCACTATCACTTAATTTAGATACAACATCTTTCTTAACTTTGGATCTTGTCATTATTTCTGGTGTCTTAGATTTGGATATAGTAGTAAAATCTACACTTCCATTTCATTCTTATTCTTATTGAAATCATCATCCCTTTTCATTCTTGTCTCATTCTGAAGAAGTGTTCCAAAAATCTCATCAAGAGTAATCTGAGAAACTTTCCTATTTTCATCAATATCTGTCCTTTTTTATTCCCATTCATTTGGAATTATATCAATAGTCTTGTCTACAAGATCTTCGTCATCAAGACTTTTTTCGCCCATATATTGTAAACTGTTGATGATTGTCATAAATCTTTGTTGCACCTTATATAATAGATCTCCATATTGAAAAATAAACCTAAGATATTCGTCTTGAAGCATTTCTCTTCTTGTTTCTATAACATTAGATTTTACAAAATGTGTGACTTACAATTTCTTCCATATACAATTGGTTTCTTCACATTATGATATCTGGATATATATATTCCTGGTCATGGAACATAACAAAGTATTTCATACCTTGTAATTTAGTTGATATTCTAGATTCGCTTGATTGGTTAAAGTAGTGAGTTCTTTGTCAAGAATTTTATAACCTTCAGTAAGCATAATAAAATCATGTACACTAGTATTAATAATGATTTTCTTCATTCGATCTCTCGAATACTCATAATCATTCCCATAAAAAATAGGTGGTCTAGTGGGATTAAAGTTCTCAATTGATCCAATATTCATTCATGCCATATAATAAGACATTTCCACTCCACACATTAGTGTAGTATGTAGTTATAAAAAAATTTATAAACACAATAAAATTGTATTGTTAAAATAAATAAGTCTAATAATACTAAATTAGTGGAAACCGGCTCTGATACTAATTGTAGGATCATAATATGACTATATATGTATATTAGATAGCACAATACAAGAGGGGTCTGATTTGTAGGTTTAAAAACACTATATTAAAACACTTGAGAAAAGTATTAGTTTAAAAGTATTAAACTAATACAGTTAACAAAAAATACAACTAACCACAATTTTCTTGGATATAATAGGTATGATACGATATAATACTATAAGTAATGTAAACCAATTGTATTCAAAATGAATAAAATAATCAGAGTAAATCAAATGAGAAAGATTCAACCATACAGCGTATAGAATCTATTAATAAAATATGTAACAAAAGAATCATAATTGAAATAATTACAATTGAAATGAATATGAAAAGAAAGTGGAAAAAATAAAATTCCCTTTCTTATTCAAACAACAATAGAATGTAAAAGTATTATAATTCTTTTATCCCAAATGGAAGGGTATCCTTTCACCTAGGATAAAAGGTATGTATTACCGCTACCTTGGTTAGACATCAATATGATGATTGGTACATTAATTTTTCTATCCTCGCAAGCCCTCGATTTTACAGGTAATTAGAACCTTTGTCTTTTAAACACTCGAAAGCCCTTGATATGAATATCGGTTGCACCGTCTGCCTACCCACGGTATCCCTCAATCATTATCACCTGATCGGTCACACAAAGAAAAACAAAGCACTTATTGAAATACAAAAACTAAGAATGATCCATTCACATTTTGTAATACCAAGGTTTTCTCATGAAACAAGAGAGAAGTCACAATGCCTCTCTCTAGAACTTGATAGAAGAAAAATATGATCAAAGTCTCAAAGTTATTTTATCAGCTTCAAATGACCTCCAATTTATAGGCCATAGGTTCCAATGATCATATTTCCCCCAATGGTCTAATTTCTCTAAAAAACTCAGAGTGGATGGGACCCCTAGCATTATATCGGTCATGTTGAAACAGAAAACACGATATCATTTTTATGAGTTTATAAATAACCCACGACAACATTTTAGTTAAAAAACGATATATAGAAATGATAATCATGATTAAAATTGATATATAACATGTTTTTTGATTAAATAATAAAAACACGCATGTGATAAAAGTAAAGCATGAGTACTATTAGTATTACTTACTGCAAAATATTGATATAATGCAAAGTGAGTATGATGCACAGAATTCAGTATGATTGATAAAATCAGTATGATTGATAGAGTTAGTAAGACTGATAGAGTCACTATGATAAAAAGACTCAGTATGATAAACAGAGTCAGTACGATAAAAATAGTCACTATGATACACATATTCAGTATGATAAATATAAAAAATTTATTCAAATAAGTCCTTTTCTAAAAAAATGAGTATAAAGAGATTTGTGATTTCCAAAAAATGCATAAAAGTCAAAAGAAGTCTTTTTACTTAACAAAATATTCTTCCAAATTTCCTTCAATGAGGAGAAATATCCAATGGAAAGCAAGGGAGAAAGGTGCAATCTGTTTGGAATGTGGTAAGAAGGTCAACTAGAAGAAAAAGTACACCCAACAAAAGAATCAAGGAAAAGATTCATGTGTGAATATTATTGAGTTAAATTTATCTATTTCTATAAATTGGGTATTAGGTGCATCTTTTGGTTCTCACATTTTTATTCAAATACAGGAACCAAGTAATGGAAGTTGATAGAAAAACTATGTTATATGACTCATACCATAGACAACTATGGCATCAACTAGTAGTCATATAAATGAGGGAAATTTGAAAAAATACACAAATATGGATACTTAGATTCTTTTGAAATAAAACCTCTTGGTGTATAGAGCATAAGTTTAAAAATAAAAATGGCTAAAGACCTATTTAGTGGAAAATTTTAAAGGGCTATAGAGATTCTTAAATCAGTTCACACTCATGTTTGTGGACTTTTTTCAGTTGAAGAAAAGGTTGGGTATTCATACTTGATAACTTTTATTGATGATTTTAGTAGATATGGATATGTTTAATTAATGAGGTATAAGCCAAATTCCTTTGAGATATTCAAGGAATATAATAATGAATTTTAGAACATGCTTCATAATAAGATTAATAAACTTCTCTTAGAACGTGGTGGAGAATATATTAATCATGATTTTATTGATTACTTACAAGAGTTTGTGATTTTAACTCAACTCGCTCATCCATATACAACTCAATAAAATAGTGTAAGTGAAAGGAGTAACTACACCCTATTAGACTTGGTAAAATCAATAATGAGTTATATGAGTATTAAATTATCCTTTTGAGGGTACACATTACAAGAAATAACACAAATACTAAACAAGGTTCCAACTAAAAAGGCTGATAGTATACTATAACAATTGTGGAATAGAAAAAACACTTGTTGTTGTACTTACATGTGTGGGGTTGTAAATCATTTGTTAAGGCCTCTTCAAGTAACAAACATTCATCATGAGGAACAAAGTATACCTCTATAGGATACCCCAAGTAAATAAGGTTATATTAACTATAAAACCCTCATTAAAAGGGTAATAGTGGAAAGATATGACATATTACTTGATAGGTAGCGCATCTCTAAAAGAGATAGTGTTAGTGAGATTGACGTTTATGAAGCCCATAACCATGGTACACAAGAGTTTGCAAAAGAAAAAATTTCTATAATCCCCATGGAAGAAGTTGTTATAAATACACAAGTATAATGTATGAGAACAATATAGGTTAGAGAACTAGAATGGTATGATTTTCTAGTCTTCAAGGGCAGTGAATAATTATTGGTTGATAATAATGATCCTTTAATATACATAGAACAAGTAAGGGGAATAAATATTGACAAGTGGTAAGAAACTATGAATTTTTTAATGAATTACATGTACCAAAACCATGTTTTTATTTTTGCAGATCCTCTGGTGGATGTAAAGCCCATTAGTTGTACATGGTTATTTTATATTAAACTAGACATGGATGGAAAATTCAGTACTTATAAAGAGTTAATGGTTGAAAAAGGTTCAAAACATTATCAAGGCATAGAATATAATGATACCACTTAACAAATTTAAATACTAAACTCCATCTGAATTATTCTTTCCGTTATGGAATTCTATGACTATGATATTTGAAAAATGGATACCAAAACAACCTTTATTAAGAAGAACCTTTAGGAATATTTCTATACGAAACAACTTGAAGGGTGTATGACTCCAAAGGATTCCAATAAAGTATGAAAATTAAAAATATCTATTTATGTATTAAAAAAGAATCCAGGTCATGGAAAATTTATTTTGATGAATCCATGACTGAATATAGTTTCATAAAAAATGAATGAGATATTTTTATCTATAAGTGGTTTAGTGGCAATGCAGTCATTTTTCTAATAGTATATATAGATGAAATATTACATATTGGAAATGAAATACTATTATTAAAGTCTATTAAATCCTGGTTGAACAAATTATTCCCCATAAAAGACTTGGGAGAGGAAGAATGTAGTATTGTGATCAAAATCAAGCATGATAGATCCAAGAGGTTGCTTGAACTTAGTTAAGGTACATATATTGACAAGATTATAAAGATATTTAGTATGGAATATCTCAGAGGATTTTGTTTCCAATGTCATAGAGTATTATTATTTCTCAGAAAATGTATCTATAGACACATGAGGAAAGAAAAATAATAGAAAGGATTATATATGTGTAAATAATTGGGCCCATCATGTATGATATTCTATATACTAGGACAGATGTTTCTTATTCCTTAAGTGTGGTTGGAAAATATCCAGCTGGCCCAAGTTACTTCCATTGGATGACAGTTAAGAATATCCTTAAGTATCTGAGGCACACTAAGGATATGTTCCTCGTATATATAGTATAATTGAAATTAATAATATAAGGATATGTTTATTCTAGTATCCAAAGCGATCTAGATGATCTAATATCATATATGGGATACATATTCACTTTGAATTCATGTGTTGTGGGTTGTATGAGCTCAAAGTAGGATATGATCAGAGATTTAAGTGTTGATTTTGAGTATATTATGACTTACGAGGTAGCTAAATAAGTATTTTTCATATAGATATTAATCCAAGAAAAATATGTGGCATATAGTAGTAAAGATCCCATCACACTCTATAAAATAATATTACAATTGTTTCTCTCACAAATGATCCAATGTATCATCAAGAGATTAAGCATATAATTCAATAGTATCATCTTCTTAGGGGTTTTCATAGAGAGTCGTGGTTGAAGTGAGTAGAATTTCCATTTAATATGTTGTGGAAGAACCGTTAACTACGGCCTTATCTCAGTAGAAACATGAAATTATGTGAGTTCTAGTGGACTAAAAGTCATAGGAAGTTTTCACTAGTCTAAGTGTGAGTATATTGGAGTTAGTGGTCTAGAACCAACTAATTTTAAATTTATTATATATTTATTATAACATTTCAATATTAATAAAACATCTTATTACCTATTTTTTTTATTTTTATTCATGATTTTAATGTAATAATTTCCTTGGTTATCTATCATATTGATAAGGTCCTAGAAGTTCACTCATATGTTGAGAACCATGAAGTTCCAGGATTATATTATTAAATATAGTTCTATGGTCGAATAATATTCTATGATAGAGAATTTATTATATATACTATCATGTGTGAGTACTTATAAGAGTATGAGGCTTCTTCTCATGAAGTTCTCACATGGTAAACTCCAAGATGAGATATTATGATAACAGACCCACCAGTAGAAATTACACATGTTTTGGTTTCATCAGAAATGAATATACTTGAGTGTGTGTAATGTTCCATAGACTTTATTATTATCATTAATACATTCCATGACTCAATAACATAGATTTATTAACCAAAATTGTGATTCCATATGGTCATGAGAAGTAGGTTACATTTAGTGCATCATGAATGACATATTATTAATGGGGAGGAAGGATTTTTCCCTTCCATATTTATTTAAGTTTAAATATCTTCCCTTTTATTGGAATAGAACTGTTGAATTAAATTCCATGGACATAGTGAAATGACATGTTTATTTCAAAGAGTGAAAGAAGGACGTATCAAGCATATTGGTTGATGACATATATATGATACTTTCATGATGAGATATTATGATAGATAGATTATATTACACATTGTGTGTTCATATGTGGTTATCGATTTTGTGACATTAAGTTGTTTCTCTTGGATTCATTAACCTATTTCTATATGGTAATCTTAGACTTTCGGAATTTCTACATAATTATATTGAGAAATAATCTTATAGGGTCACACACTAAGTTTTTCCATTGATCTTGATTAAATTATATTTGACGTTAATAAATGGAATAAATAACATTATCAAGACTAAGGAATAATTTTAATCATTTTTTAATGATGAAAAATATTAATTGATGAATGAAATATTTAATTAAATATTTTTTTCAGGTATTTAAATAGACATGAGGAGTTTAACTAAACCAAGATCATGTCTAGTGATTAATATGTATTTACAAGCTAGTAAATAATATTTGTTCATTGCACAGGTTAGAATACACAATAAAATAAAAATAAAAAAATTATTATATCGCATGAAGTTTGATAATGATAATTATATTATTTAAGGTCTAATATATAATTACATAATATTTTAATGTAAACCCTAGCCTTATAAATTGATATTCATAACTATTATGCAGGGTCAATCAATAATGGAGAATTGAGAAATGTTGTGCACAATAGAATTCTATCTTAATTCCTCCTCCTCTCCCACTCTCAAGACTGAGAAGCACCAGAGAGATTCCTTCAAGACTAAAGGATCTTGAGAAATCATGATAAAAAATAATAGATAATTGATTCACCATGTTATTATCCATAAATTACTTAGATTAATTAAAATATCAAAGGGTTATGTTTGGATAACTTCTTGAGGGATTCTACACTTGGATCCTTATAGCATAATGAAAATTATTTGAAAATGGTTTTGGATGATCAGAAATATTCCTGAAGAAATATCCTAATAAAAGGTATCAATTTTTATGTTCATATTTAAATTAATTATATAGTTAATTTACAAAGATCCTCTTAGAGTTGTAGGTACTCATATATCAATATTAGTTATAAAAATTACATTGGTCATGGTGTTTACGTCATATTCATTTTGTGAATGATCTACCAAATAAAAAAATTGTTATTGAAATTTCACTAATTGAGGCACATCCATTACGCCCAGATCCTTAAACACATACTCCCCCTCTAAATAGACTCCTACCTCGATACATACCTCACCCTATCATTCTAATATCAAATTTATAGATCTCATAACGATATGAACACACACACATAATCCATAAAATGCATACAATTTTATAAAAGTGACATAGAATTGTAAGGAATTCCTATATCAAGCATTATGGAGCATAATTTCCATGAATCAATGATTGAATTGATCCTAATGCACCAATAACATGAAAATATATTTAAATTCATATAATTAAGATTAAAAAAATGAAAACAAGAAAAAAAATATGGTTTAAGGGTGAGACGATGTTAGAATTACCACTTGTAATCCAAATAACAACACTTAAAATGCATATGAAATGAGCTTGGAGGATCCTAAATAAAAAAAGGGATCCCCCTAAACAATTGATTATTATGAGGTCATAGGAGTAGGGGGGAAATAAGAGGGTTTGGGGTAAAGGATAAAGACCCCCACTTAAAATTTCCTAGAATCCCCATTGGTGGAGGCCCACTAGTTGTCCTGTGAGGCAAAGTAGGCCGTATGGATGCCACCCAACTGATGGGAGACCATCTGCTGGCCTATGGCTGATGTAGTATCTTAACCAACTTGGTTTACCTTTTTTTGGTTCTCTTTAAGCCTCAGGTTTTCATCTAGTCCTTAAGTCCAATAAAAAACTCTTCTTATTGATGTATAATGGTTAAAACCATCAGTCCAAGCCTCAATCCTCAAAATGGACTTCCCACCAAATGAAATCTCAAATTCACATAGGTATTTTCCAACCCATAAAGATGTAGGTCATTATAAACCCCCCTATAATGACTTATTATCCTCAAAACATATTTATCAGATTTGAGTATACCTAGAAAAATCTGATCTATGAGTTGAACATCAAACTCCCAAGTTAATCCCATTTTCTTGAGAAGTCTAATAAAAAAACAATCAAATGAGAGACACTAATTTTTACCATATCCTTTTCCTCATTTTAGCATAAAATATGGACTAGATTATTTCACAAGAAATACCTACCTCTAACCTAACATCTTATCAATTACCACACACATAGGTCCTACATTCACCCATGAGTCACAAAAACATTATTTAATCTCATTGTTAATCTCGTCCAATGTTCCAAGTCTTGTACCACATGCCAATTCCATCTGATCAAAACCATCCACCACTACTGATTCCAACACATGGTAATCTCTTATCTATTGGTATAACTCGGATGTTTAAACACACATAGAACCACAACACACATATGAGCATGAGTTAGGTTCACCTACATGCCAATCTTGATGTGCATTAAGAAACTCCATCACTACTAGACCATAGACACATGTCAATCGATGCCTTTGGAACACCATCACCCACATCCACTGCTAACACTCCACATATAGGATGACATATCTAAATCCCAATGGATTAAATCCAAGGTCTATAACCTTCCTAGAATATTCTCCAACTAACTACCCCTCCAAGGCTTCCCCAAAATCCACCAGCTTGTAGACACACTAGCTGCATCCAAGAGTATCATATATCTTGATGTCAATTCTTTCCTCTATTTCATAAGGGTCTTCATCCACCAAACCATCTCATATCACTAGATTCCCATATCCACACTAATTTAAACCATACGTTTCATCTCCAAACACCAAATATACTACCACTGTGCATCCCCAACACTAAGCCCATACACACAAACTTTTATCTAAAACCCCCAGTTTGGTCCTCGAATCACAATAAAAACATCCTGAATGATATTTTTTATACAATTTATATCTCACCACATTATTTTCTATGTAATAAAAATAGTCATTATTTTTTCGGGTTTAATTTTATTGAAGGTTCTTGGCTTTACCCACTGATACTATCACCATTCAACATGATGCCTTAAACTCGGGCATTAAAAAAATTGTCAGCATTAACATCAAATTATGAACTCAGCTCTTGGTTCAAAACTATAGTCACATAATCTATTAACCTATATAATTACACTACTACACTCATGAGAGCTAATGTGTCTCCTATTTGACACACCCTTAGATCATTCCAAAATAATCACTCTCGCGAACATATCATAGAGAGATTCAATAATTCATGACATACCAAATCCTTGGGTATTTCACCTAGGAAAAATCCATAATAGGAACTTATAACATCACTAAACACTCCTTAAGTAACAAAAAATTTATATTTCATGCCATCACCAATTCTCATCGAAGATCATCTCCTAATGACCATTTTTAGAACCCTAGGTTCCTTAAAACATGCAATCCAAGACCCAAAGGATTTCTAACATGCTTCTTTAAGAATCCCAACTCTTACCACAGCCTTAGACCATCATGTCTTGCGTAGTCTATATTTCCCTAGAACACAACAATGAATTCTCCTCACTCCAAGGCTACAACTTGGTTACCGAAACAAAAACCATAGGCTAAACATTACACCTTACCATACCAATATTCTTAAACATTTAACCCAACAACTCTTCTATGTCTTGGACACTTGGTTCATGCCATGAACCACTATAGGAAGTATCATATCAACTTTTGGTTGGTATAATTTCCAAAAACATCCTCTTAAGCTATGTTGAAGACATGAAAATGATAATTGAGCTTACATTCCATTAAATAAAAGACCCACCTAAAAGAACCCAATGTTTTATCCCATACTGATCGAGCATCACAAATGAAGGTTCTTCCACCTAGGTTGTTCACTACCACACACCTAGAATTATAATGTTTCACTCATGTATCACCCAAGGAAAGGATTAAAACCCACTCACACCCACCTTAGGGCCTGTGAAATCATTTGTACCACTAACCGATACACTACAAATGGACTCCAAGTGAAACCGTTGTCATATGCCACTACTAGATTAACTCTCACATCCAGAGCCACATCTCATCAACCTAGGGTGAAATTACCCAATAACCCATATAACTCAGGGGTAATAATACCCAGAAAAACAATCCACTATCCTAACCACTAGAGGGTCCACATATAACTAAAAGTTCACACAAACACCTTTTTCACAAAACCACATTATACTCACACTAGAGAGGGTCACATGACCATCAAACAACACATCATAATATAACCTAATCCATCAAAGGTTTAATCACCAAGAAATAATAATAGGACAAAAACATCCCACCACCCCAAGCCCATCCCATGAGGGAGGCTATTCGAAAAACCACACACAGGACACCACTACTCAGGATAAATACTAACAAAACAAACTTGACCCTCAAGCCATGATCAACATTAAAACAACAAGAAAGTTCCCACAAAGGGATTCACATGAACATGGTAGAAATTTAGTTCAAATTACCAAATGGGACTCAAAAAATCTCATCTCAATGAGCTAATACATTTCCCCTTTTGAAATCCCATTTTAAACAACATTTCTAAAACCATTTCCAAACCATTTTGAAAAACATACTAATCCAAATCCCTTTTCATTTAAAACCACTTGAGAAAAACCAATCATTTTTCCTAGTTTAATCCATTTTATAAAGCAAATCATACACCCTTACCCATGTCATGCCCAAATAGGCCAAATACCCTTTTAAAATCCCAAATCTATTTCAAAAAATCCATAGAAAAACTTCAATAACCACTTGGAATTCAATAACACATTTTGAAACCAAAATCCATTTAATTAAACTTAAAAAAATCATATATAAAGTGAATTTACCCTTTCAAAATCATTTTGAAAACCCAAACTACACAAGACATGCCAAGGAAATGAAAAAAAACTTTACAGCACTAGCCTGCCCACTCAGGGATCCAATCAATACCATCCATAACCACATGTTATCCATAGTTATGAACAAAAAATATAACATGATCATGATAAATTAATTAAAAGTTACCAAAATATATTTAGTAAAACACTGAATCTTTTTTTGTTGATATATAATTAATTTAAGACTCTATTAATCATAGGAAACTAAGAGCTTTACATGCAAACCAACATACCAATACATGATGCATGAATTCACCCACTCCTTTAAATTGGGAAAAGACAAAATAACATAAATTGTAAGCGTCAAAATCATCAAGACCAAAAATCCTGAGCATCACTCAAGGTGAAATATATCAACAATAACATTAGATAATAAGAACATCAATATTATCCCTAAAAAATATACTTCAACTCATACGAGTGTAAGATACACCCATGAACGAGTTCCATACTAAGTCCTAAGAATGTCATATCTCTTGTCTACCAATCCTCAAACAGTAAGTCAAAAGAAAGGTGGCCCTAATACCATTTTGTAATATTTTAACCTGAATCAACCAATCTAGTCCTTGGTGTTACATAACCTCATGCATGCCTCCCTGTATGTAAGAAGCTTCTGACTAGAGGTGAGAGACTAAGAAGGAATGTGGGGAGACTATACATTCTATAACATTTATCCAAATCAGAGTATACAATCAAAAAAATTGTGATCAGAGTAAACAATAGAACCAAAGAAGAAATAATAATAATATCAACCCATGCAATAAAATATAGAATACAAGTCACACAACTTTCAAATAATACTCCCACATGTGGAAGGTCTATATAAAATAAATTAAAAAAAAATAAAAGAAATACCCACAAGGATACCAAAGTTTTTCATGAAATTACCTCAAATAACATTATCCTCTGACACCACTACCCTAAACAGGGTCCCAACCCTCATCTGAATAGTTGACCATCAAAGGAACCATGTTCACTAAGATGCCCATGTAGGGTGTGAGTATAAAACAAGTAAGATACCACAGATTTTTAATTATCAATAAATTTAGTAGGTCATATAAAAGTTTATAATATGACATAAAACTAATACATAAGTAAACATACAACCCACTATGTCATTGTGTGCTAAAAGGCATGCACGAACCCCGAATATACTTACTTCAATCCATTACTAAAAGGAACAATTTGTTAGATGCTCATAAAAAAATATAATCCATGACCCATGCCAGATCAGAGGACATGATATCATAAATTTCCCTGAGTAATCTCCTAGAGTCTATGGAGGAAAATCATGCATAATTTTCTATCCCCACAAGTTTTTTGGAGGTCAAAAGTCACCCTAACCCATATTGAGGGTTATTGGGAGGCCCAATAATCATACAATCCCATATTGAGTGTTCTTTGGAGGTCCAATATACACACTTGTTCATTATTAGGGTTCTTGGGAGGCCGAACCATTCACACCTACCCATCCTCACACAGTCAAGGGAGGACACACACCAATACAGGAATAAGCATTAACAAGGACATGTAAGGGAAACATCCCATAATAACCCCAATCCAACATCTGACACAAAAAGTATCTCTTCAAAACTAGAACAAACCTCCTCACTCAAGGTCATCATCATATCACATGCCAAGAAAGTGAAAAAAACAATCAATCCCTTATATCATCCACCCAAGAAATTCTATATTTTTCTGGGTCTAAATAATAGTTTCCAAACTTGTTTACCCAATTGGATATCCTAACCTGTATACCCTAGTACAAACCTTCCGATAGCTATTTAAAGTGACATTTCTAATGTAATTTACCACTAAAACCCCTATGCTAATTATTCAAGTCATCCAAGCCCATTTCAAACCAAAAAACACCTTCTAGGTTCATTTTCCAAAGTGGACAACCCATTATCATCATCATCACATAACCCTCATCTATCATTTCCAATGATCCTAATCTAGTAGATTCACTACCAGAATCCCTAAGACATCTAACCATGCCATCATATCCTCAACCGATCACTAATGGCTTCTTCCAATATTAAAATCCCATGAAAAAAATCCTACACTCTTTCTCGATACAAAACTCATTTTCACTAATTTGAAGGCACAAAACTCATACTTCCCCTCTAAGGAGACTCCTACAATAACTCATACCTCAACTGATCATGATAATATCAAAATTAAAGGTCTCATAGGGTTAGACACACAAACACACACACACAAACATGCAATTCAAGTAATATAATTTATAAAGATTCTATAGAATGGTAAAAAATTCCTACCTCCAGTATGACAAAGCCTAATTTCTAAGAATCAACACTTGAATCAATCACGAAGAAATGTTTCTATGAAAATAGACCATAATTCATTGAATCAAGATTATAAAAAAGATAAATAATAAGAAACTATAGTTTAAATGTGAGACTTCGTTAGACATACATTTTGGAATCAACTATAATGAATGGAAGTTGAAACTCCCAAGAAATGATTTTGGAGGAGTCCAAATCACCAATAAGTAACCCCCCTTATCAATTGGTTTGAATGAGTTTCGAAGAGAATAGGGGAGGGTAAATAAGGGGGTATAAGGGAAAATAAAAGGCTTCCCCCACATTAAATTTCCCAACATCCCTATCAGTTAGCCACTAGTGTATGGCCACCGGCTGGCCGGTTAGTCTAGGAAGGCTACAAGGCTCCTACCCAACACACTTTCATTTTGGTGGCTTCTGTAGCAGCCCATCCATATTTTTATACCTTCATTATCCAAAGGCCTCGGGTTACCACACAAGGCTTGAGTCCCATTAAAAACTCCTCTTATAGTCTTCCAAAGGGTCTAACCCCCCAATACAATCCTCGATCCACAAAATTAAATATAAAAAAGTCAAATTCCCTATAGAATTTTCCAACTTATAACACGGTTCCTTATAGGTTGTATGGACCTAATGACTATGTATGTTTTTTCTAGTAGCATCATTAGAGTGTGTGTAAATACTTATTGTGAATGGAGCTGATAGATGGAGGTTCGTGTGATAGAATGTGGCATTGTTAAAGAGAATAATTTTGGAAAGGACTTCTAAGGGATCTCATAGTTAGATGAGACTGATGTGAATAGAGCATGCTTATCCTGGTCTTGATGACCCGTGACTCTCAGAAGTGTCAGTTGGTTTATGTGATTGAGTGGTATGGGAGTATAAACCTATCATGTTTTGTTATGTTCGAGGTAGTAAACATGAAATAGGACCATGGTGCTGATTAGAATATAGATTGGGAGTCATGGGATCATGAATCCATTATGTATTAATGATTCTCAGTTAGTACATGTTGGTTACCTATGACACATGTTAGGTTATGAGTTGATGATAGTCATGAGAGATCCGAGGAATGAGTAGTTTTAATGTGATTCTTATGGGCATAATATATCGGGGCTCAAATAAGGATTTTGAAACCCCACCCATTGGTATAGGAGAATTTGGAAATGGGTCGGGTTCTATGGATGACATTTTAATGAGCCATAGACGAGTAATGGTTTGAGGTTCAGGTTAAAGTTCATAAATGATTAGTTTTTAAAGAATCTAGACATTTCATTTGGAGATGAATGTGATGTGGGTTATGGTGTTTGGATTTTGGTCAAGTAAATAAAAAAGTAAACACATATGATGGTGAGTGATTTATTGATCATAGGCATGTGACCCACATGTATTAAGGGTCGTGGGAGTAAGGGATTTTTTTTGGATGGATGTTGTAACATTTGATGTCAGTGAGTAAAGGGGTATGGGTTCATCCAAATTCTCTGGTGAATGTTGGATGTAAACTCGGATATGATGTTTAATGGACTTAGAGTATTAGTTCTAGGCTCAATATGAAATATTGATTGTCTGAGAGTTCTTCAAATCAAAATTATATTGGTGGTGTCAATATAAAATGATGATTAATTTGATTTATTCAGGATATAATCATAGAATTAAACCAAGATTTAGGTTGAGACTTTGGTGGACATGTTTAGGTGGTCAAATTTATCCTCTCAGAGTTAAGGAACATTGATCAGGTGATTCTAATTATGCATCAGCGTGGGCATCCAAGAGTTTGGGTATTGGTTGGTCTGAGAGGATTGACTATTGTTTTCACTTGTAATTGGATGTGGTGATCCATAAACTATGTCACATAAATCATTTATACATGAAATTTATTTTCAGGTGCTTCTCTGGGGTTTTCGAGGAAGTTTCATCATAGTCGGGACCTATGCTTGAGTATTTTAAACTCATCTAATTTATTTGGAAATCAGAGATGATCTTAGGTGCTAGTGTAGGATAAGTGTTCTCATGTTTATTTGATTGTGGTGAGTTTGATATCGCACCAATCATGTTAATATACCATTGAGAATAGGTTTTTTTAGAAAATTACATCGATGAGAGACACTAAGGCTTAGAATTGGATTTTATAAGTTGATCCTTATGGTGGGGAGCACCATACATTAATGAACAACTAGATGAAAACATAATCATGTCTCAAGGATTATTATATTAGGTAAACATCGTCATGGTTTTTTAGTAATGATGATGAGTGAAGATTAGGGTTTTGGATGTTTTGGAATCTTATATTGGAGTTTATGCTTTGGATATGATTTAAGTGCTAAAAAATGGACAAAAAATAGTTAAATTAAATTGGAAACTGATGTAAGTTGTGTTATGTGGATGGAAGACCAACAAGACATCTCAGGGATGATAATTGTTATTTTGGTGAGTCTGTAATACACAATGTCCATATGGGTGTTTGATTTTCAAGAGAAAGTTGAAATTTTCATTTAGTGGATGGGTTGAATTTTGGTTTGAAATTTAGAAGAGAATTAGAAGGCATGAAGCATCTCAAAAGTGGATTTTTTGACATGATAATAAGTTTTTAGAGGAATCTTGGGGGATTGAGAGTGCTTTAGGAGGGGCTATAGTGGATTATACACCAAACCCCATGAATGATGGTGGCTCCCACTAGCTATAAAGTGGGATTTAAAATGGGTATAATGAAAATTATTCCCCTCTCAAGTTTTTTAGGGAAGCCCCCCTCTCCTCTTCTATTTAGTCACAAGTGTATGGTCAAGACCCCTCTTTCTCCATTGGCCCCCCTCCAATGAGGGCCGTTTTTTTGTAGATTTATGAAATTTTTAGTGAGTACCCATCTACAATGATCTCCCTCCTCCTTCTCCCTCCTTTCCTTATAATTTTTTCTTCTCTTAGATTTGGGTTTTATTTTAATTCCACCAAATCATGGTGGAATCAGTCGATTCGTATGGGGATTCCACTCATCCAGGGAAGAGGACATCCCGAGGCCTCGTCTTCATGTAGTTGCCTAACTTCTTGATGATATATTTCTACTTGGTGAATTATATAAGGTATTTAATTAAAATTAGATTAATTTAATGATGGAAACGATGGTTTATGTTTGTAATTTGTATTAGTGTAGGTTTGGTGGTGTTCCAGGGTGACTGGCACCCTGTTGCTCATCAAAGCAATGATTATTGTATTTGTGATGAGTTAAGGGGTGTTATAACTATTTTTAGTTTAAGTGTTTAAATTAAATAAAATTATGAATTATTTAAAATGGGTTGAAAAATTAATTACAATTCAATTATAATTAATTATTGATAGTCCTAGCAGGAGATAGTTTCTTAGCATGTCAGGAAAGCCTGAACGAGCATGGTCAGGACTTGGTATAGCTTCCAAAATTTGGAAATTAAAAGGGTAATGCTTCTTAGATGAGGTAGGTAGTTCATAGTGAAGGACCTCAGAACACCCTTAGAGGGTAGAGGTGAATCAGGGTGTCAATTTTTTCTTTTAAACTGATGGATATTATTCCCACATTGTTAGGAACCTATTAAACCTATCTGATGAGAAAGTATAGAAAACAGACAATCACATGCAAAGTGAAGACACATAAATTTTACTTGGTTCACCGCTAAGGGAAATGTACAAGAAGAATATTATTAAAGGTTGTTAGTCATAAAATATTACACTAATCTTCAATATTTTTGGATTATAAATATTTAGCACAGTCACTCTATGTCTTGCACACTTCCTTTAAAAGGTTTTAGGGATAACACACTACGTCCCTCAGATCACTTACATTGACACCCAATTTCTCACTGTGTTGGGAAGAATATGAACTCAGTTTATTGACATGAAGGATGCTTAAATGGGTTGGCATTAAATCATGCATATTCAGATGTAGATAGATGATCTGTTTAAGTCTCATTATCACCCATATGTGTAATTCACTCTTCCTAACAATATTAGTTTTCGAACTTTTCCTCTGCAAACTGGAATTTTCCTTGGAATACTACTCTCCTTCCTCTACATACTGGTCTCCTTCCTACACATACTAGGCTCCAACACATACCTATTGTTCTTTGTGGGCCACTTCTCCTCCACGAAACATCCCCAATATGTGAACTGTCTCTACTTCCTTATATCAATTCTCCTCCACAGACCACCTTCATCCCGCATACTTTTCTTCTCTGCGTACTATAACAGCACCACATAATGAGTTCTTCCTATGTGTATTGCCTATCCTATGTGGACTTGGCTTCCTGTATTCCACATAAAAATTCACCAAATTCCTCTTAATTTATATTTAGAAACACCTTTGTGGGGTTGTATTCCTACGAACCACTCTAGACTTCATGAAAATCATCATGGTTTTTTAATCTTCATATCCCTTTCTAATGAAGGGACTAGTTCTCCTTATATTAGAAAATAGAACTGCATAATCTTATAAATCTATATTTACCAAATCTTGGATACGGTTCCACATTTACTGCATACCGTGCATCTCCTATGAACCATATTCCCTAAATGGTCTGTGTACCTCCATTATCACTACGTGGTGACACAAATCACCACCTCATTCCCACAAACGACACCCTTCATAGCTTCTCAAAACTCCACCTCACTTTTATGAATGTCATGAAATCATGTAAACCATTTTAATTCCACGAACTGTAATCCTTCTTTCAAACCTACTTCATTCAGCAAACCATTCCTCCTACGTGGTCCGTGTACAATTTTTCATTCTGCAAACCATTCCCACTATGTGGTTCGCGATTCTCCATTCTGCGTACCATATTTCGTTATCCGAAAAGAGTTCCCAAAAAACCCATTCCACCTATGACCATTGCGGAAAACATTCCTTTTACAAAAACAAACTCATGATTTTAAGGCCCAAAAATTTGTCAAACATTGGGTAACTACACCACCTACAATACTAATTTCAACCTCAATCATAAGACCACATTCCTTTCAAACTCCTCGATCAACCCAATGTGGATTGATAAAAATCAAAAACAATACTCCATTTCAAGAAAAGGAAAACCTTATTTATAACAATATCCCCCTTTAGGTTAGTTTTTAATTCATAGATAAATTCAATGATACACCAACCAAAAACTAAAAAATGAGAAACAACTCAACCAACTCTCTATGTCTAAGTGAGAAATGCTCGGTGTAGAAAATGAGAGGGGAAGTATGAATTGAGTGCCTTTGATTCCAAACATTAAATTGTTTTCTCCATTCTCATTATTTTTTCCATTCCCATTCTCCCCCATTATAACTCATTGAATTTCACATTTGACCATAAAAACATTCAATAAAAAAATTTCATTATCCTCCTTTATCTCCATTCTAATTCTCCCCCATTATAACTCATTGAATTTCACATGTGACCAAAAAACATTTCATTATCCTCATTTCTCTCTCTATTCTCGGTACTATTGAATTTATCCATTCTCCCCCCTTAAAAATAATCCCAAGGAATCAAATTTTTACTTGTAAAGCTTAGAGACCACTCCCCTTGGACTTTATCTCTCACATAAAACTGCAACACATTCACAAATAGATTAAAACAGTTAATACAACTATGGATAGGGTAACCTTCGTAACCTCCTCATGCACTGGGAGGTGGTTGAACACTAAGGTTCATCCAATGATTCTCGAGCACATGTGATGATAATGGCTTGTTTAGTATGTCATCCACTTGATCATTAGTTCTAACATGATACATTTTAATCATGCTTTAATCAACTTTTTCCTTGATGAAGTGATTTCTAATTTCAATGTTTTTCATATGAGAAATCTGAATAGGATTATTCATAAGATCAATTTCACTCTTGTTATCATAGTGAATCACTATTGGTTATTTCACCTCATCACCAATATTAGTCAGTTGTTTCTTTATCCACAGTAGCTGAGTTCAAGAATTTGTAGTAGAGATATGCTCATCTTCAATAGTAATAAGATAAGTAATTTCCCATTTCTTACTCAACCAACCCACACATTTCATTCAAATAAATAATTATCTACAAAATGTTTAATTTATATCAACTCTATCTCCCACCCAGTCAGCATCAGAAAATGACGATAGTACACTATCTCTACCTACACTAAAGTATAAGCCTTAGTTGCGAGTTTCTTGAATGTACCTCACACTTATTTTCATTACTTCAATATGTTCTTCTGTCAGATTACATTTAAAGTGGCCCGCTAATCATGATGCCAAGAAAAAATTAGGTTATGTCACAGTAAATTACAATAAGATTCCAATGATTCTTCTATACAGTGGGGGATTTATAGAAGTCTCATCCTTATGCTTTCCAAGTTTAGTTCCAACTGCAATTAGAGTGGACATTGGTTTGGATTCATTCATAATGAATTTCTTCATAAACTCTCTTGCATACTTTTCCTGAGAAATGAATGTGTAATATTTCCTCTAAATCACTTACAACCCTAAGAAGTATGTGAGTTCACCAATCATAGACATTTCAAATTCTGATTTCATATGATTGGAAAATTCATCCAATGATCCCTTCCTTCTTCCTCTAAATATAATTTCATCTACGTACACCGAAATCATGAACTGACCTTTCAAAGAAATCTTCACATAAAGATTGTGATTCACTACTCCTCTTTTAAATTTGAGCTTTTTCAGATAAGAATCCAGCTGAGAGTACCATGCCCGTGGTACCTATTTTAGACAATATAGAACCTTTTTTAATCTGAAAACCTTCAATTCATCATTAACCAGAATAACGACCACTCATTTTCAATATAGACTTATTCTTTAAGAACACCATTTAAGAAAGAGGTCCTGAAATCCATTTGATAAACATTGTATCCTCTTTGAATTTCCATGGAAAGAAATAGTCTGATCGACTCTAGTCTAACCACGAAACTGAATGTTTCTTCAACATAAATACCTTCAATCTATGAATAGAATTTACACACCTACCATGCCTTATTTATGATAAAATTTTCATGTTTATCAAATTTATTTTTGAAAATACAATTCGTACATAAAAATTTTTGGGTTTTGGGTCTCTTAATTATATCCCATGTTTGGTTCTTATCGATATGATCCAATTCTTCATACATGGAATTAACCCATGATTTTTTTCTTTTTAGCTTCTTCAAATGAGGATGGTTCTATAATTGAAAGGAATGTAAATTTTACACTATTCCTCTTTCTCCGTGTTATGTGGTAGCTATCCAATCCCAAATTATAGTGGATCAATCAATTTATACTCTTCGTTTTCTCCTATTAGGATCAGAAAAAATTTCTTCATCCATGGTTTCTTCTTCTGATTCTTCTTCTAATTCAACCCCATGATATGACTCATGGATGTATTCCATTCCTTCCTCTACTTCTGTATTTGGATCTGTTCTATGTCCACATTTTTCCTCAATTTCTATCACATCAGCATAAGAATTGTTTGAGGCAATATTGGTTTTTTCTTCAATTATCTTCACACCATAGCAATCCACAATTTTTTCCAAGATGTTTATTGAAACATTTGTAGGATTTTCTATTCATTGAATATCTAAGGAATATTCCTTCATCTATAGCATCACCATAATTTTCTTGATTTTATTATATGTTTCGGATAAAGAATTTACTTCCAAAAACGTGAAAGTACTTCAAATAGGGATTCATTCCATGCCATAACTCATAGGGTGTCTTAGATTCCCCCATATAAGGACCTATACAGTTTTGAATATAAATTGTAGCTTGAACAACCTTTTTCTAGTAATTGAGAGAGAAATGACTCTCAATTTTCATAGTTCTATCCATACTGTTCGCCGATCGATTCTAGTACTCAACAAATCCATTTTTTTATAGTGTTCTCTCAACAACCACCTCATATTGTATACCATGTTTTTGTAGGGAGTTTTCAAACTCAATGGATGTATATTATCCACCATTATCAGGCTGTAGAGCTTTTAATGTCCATCTGGTATCATTCTCATCAATTTGGTGATAAGTTTTCATGAAATAAAGAACTTTATGTTTCCTACGTATAACCACCACCCAATCCATTATACTATAATCATTAAAAAAATAAAGATATACCATTATCCATGAGTTCCAAAAACATTTATCAGAACACATACATTTGTATGAATGAGATCAAGAAGATTTGATGCCCTTTTCTTATTTGGTGGATATGAACTGTAGACAAACTTTCCTCGAATGCAAGCATCACAAGTATTTTTTTTCATGATTCATATTAGGGATATGCATGACTATGTATAATGTAGATATATTTTACATGTATTTTTGATTGATGTAAACCAACCTATAGTGGAACAAATTGTTTTCTTCTTCAGCAGTCATGTAGAAAATGTTCTCTTTACTATCAACTTGATATAGGTCACCATCTATTCTACAACCTTTCAGGGTTGAATCCCTCATTCTTCCTTTAATAATTCACCCCTTTTTATTGAATGTCACTATAAGTCATCAGTCACAGAGTTGACTTACACTCAAAAGATTGGGATGTAACCCATCAACATAAATAACTTCAGACATCCTCATCTCACCATTGTCCAGTTCAGTACGTCCATTGCCTTTGATCTTTAAAGAACCATCATTACTGAATCTAACTCTTCCATTTACCTTTTTATTGAAATTAATTAATAGGTCTTCATTTCCCATCATATGGGATGAGAATCCACTATCAATAATTCATGTTCTTCTGTTTTTTTATCTTTAAGAGCTACTTCTGAAAGGTTAGATTTTTAAATTTCCTTATTTTCCTTCCATGAAATATTAGTTTGAGTGAAGGGTAAAGATCAATTTTCAAATATCTTTTCAATATTCATAGTTTCATCATACTCATACTTTTTTTCCATAGGAGAGAACTTGTTTGTAAGAACAACACCCTCTGGTTGGTGATTATTAACTTTTCTTTGAGTTCTATATATATTTTTCCTTCCATTCCTCTACCAGCAATCTCTAACATTATGGAAAAAGTTATAAAAATGAAAATAATATCCATAAAAACAATTAATTATATAAGAATAAGTATATGAATTCATTATACTTTATTTATTTCCAAAATCTTCACTATTAAAATAGATCTTTTCCTCTTCACAGTATGACATGGTATTACTTAGATAGCCAAATAATTGACATTTCATAAGTGGAAATATCTTTTAACATCTATTCATATTTATTTAAACCTTTTTAGAAGGATTTTTTAATTGTATATCATCTTGGGAATCTCATGGAATATTTTCAGCCATCCTTTCAGTCTGATTTGAGACATTATATGTTTGGAATTCAGGTGTTTTTGTGATATGTTCAACTTTCAACATGCCTTTATTTTTCCCATTTTACTTCCTATGATCTATGTTTCAGCATTACAATAAATTACTATGTTTCCTAGGAATGAGCGTCTTTGATCATTAAGAATCTTTTCAACTCCATCAGAACTACGCTTAACTCTCTCTAGCGGCTCAGCATCTGCGAATTTTCCAAACTGAATTTTTTTAATTGTTTATTTTTGAAATGATTCACTTTCAAGTTTACTCTTAAGAGTGAAAACTTCTTCTTTAATTCCCTCAATATTTTTGGACTTCTCCTTTAGTCTAGTTGTAAGTTCATTAATTACCTTTTCCTATTTTTCAATTCTCAGCTTTAGTTCAATTATATCTTCTGAGCTTTCAAATGTTTTTGAATGTTACTTTACGACTTCTTCTTCAAGTCGATCAATTTCATCTTCCATTATATCAAAATATTTTGATGACACTTACATAATTTATTTAAAACTTTTTCATCTATTTCATTGATTCTCAAGCTTACCAAAATAATCCTTAAGTTTCAATTTGAGATTGACATTAGTGGTAAACGATTATTTCAAGATTCATCTCCCAATGGTCCTAATTTTTCATTGGTAGCCATCATTAATGAATTGGTTCTAGATTTAAACTCTAGTACATCTTCATCAAAGAATTCACTACCATAAAATTCTTCTTTATAGACAAAAACATTTATCTATGGTTTCTTACCATATATGAAATATCCCTTCTTGAAAAACCTTTTCCAAGGCTTTTTCATGTCTACAGATTCACTTTATTCATCTTTAAACTTTCTTGTGCATCAAGAGGCAATGTTCCCAACTCTTTCATAATGAAATCAAGCCATAGGTAACTTGCCTTCAAATTTCCCTATTCCCTTCTTGAATTTTATGGAAATGAGGTAAATAATTTCATTTTCCTCATTATCTTCATTAATACTATATCATGAAATTTTATGTTTGTCCATGGATTTTAATTCCATTTCCTTGCTTACTTGAGTCATTGCATCTTTTGGTTTGACTCTCATATCATATGCCACCGGGATACTTAGCAGATCATCCAGAGAATGTTTAGAAAGATCCCCTTCCTCAAGGGATGATACCTTTTCATTATAAAGAGGTGGAATTATTCTCAAGTTTTTTTTTCACAATATAAATGTATTTTATTTCTTCACCAAGTCCTCATATTGCTCTAAGAACTTCAATAATTCAATTGAAAAAGGTATCAACATTTTCTTCAGGATGCATCTTAAGATCACGAAATCTATTGTAAAAAACATGTAGTTTTTCCTCCATATCTTTCTTTTCATCTTCATAAATATTATCCTATTTTTTTCCACATGAAATTTTTTGACGTAGAACTCATCACCTTTAGATATATCTGATCATAAAGAGATGAAGTGAGGGAATTCCATGTTTTAGCATCTGCATGAATTATTTTTTGTTCTGTATTAGTCATAGACATCTCAATTGGATCAGCGACCTCTATTCCTTATGCTGTAGAAAGCATGAACTCCATTCCAAGAGATCTTATATGAGATCTCATCCTATTATTCCAGATCTGAGAGTTGCTTCCATAAAAGAGAGGTACTCCTCGGACATTCACTGTTTTTTCCATGGTAGAAATGATAGAAAGATTTAACACCAGCAACCTTTACCCTCTGATAACACTTGAAGGACCCCGGAACACCCTGAGGGAGGAGGGTTGAATTAGGGTGTCCATGTTTTCTTTTAAACTGATGGATCTTGTTTCCATGTTGGTACAGACCTATTAAACCTATCTGATGAGAATGTGTAGAAAACAAACAATCACATGCAAAGAAAAGAAATGGCAATTTTACCTAGTTCACCACTAAGGGATAAGTCCAAGGATCATACACTGATAGGTTTTCAGTCACACAAAATTCCACTAATCCTCACTAGTTATGGAGTACAAAAGTTTAGCACACTCACTATGGGCCAAGTGAATTGCCTTTACGAGGTTTTAAGGATAGAAAACTGCGTCCCTCAGATCACTTCTGTTGACTCCCCCTAGATCAATTCATTAAGAAGAATCTGAACTCAATTTATTGACATGAAGGTTTCTTCAATGGGTTGTGATTAAATCATGAATATTAAACTATAGATAGATTCTCTATTGAAGTCTCGTTATCACCCATATGTGCAATTCACTCTCCCTCACACTGTTAGTTTACAAACCGTTCCTCCGAAAAATGGAATGTTCTTCCACATACTTCACTCCTTCCTCATCATAATGGGATCCTTCCTCCATGTTATAGGATCCACCGCATACTATTTTTGCTTCATGGGATACTTCTCTTCTACGAACCATACCTGCTCCATGAACCCTCTCTACTTCCACATACCAATTCCCCTCCGCAGACCACCTTCCTTTCACAGACTATTCTTCTCTGCATACTACAAGAGAACTATAGATTGAGTTCTTTCTCTATGAACTAACTCTAATATACGGACTTATCTTCTCATAGTCCACTTGAAAAATCACCAAATTCCTCTTAATTTCTAATCAGAAACACCTTCATGGGGTTGTCTTCCCACAAAACACTCTAGACTTCACCGAAATCCTCCCAATTTTTTATATTAATCTCCCTATCTAATGAAGGTATTATTGATCCTTATATAGGAAAATATATTTTCATAATATGATCAATTTAAATTTAAAAAAATTTCAATAAAACTACACCTTTACCGCGTACCATGTATCTCCCATGAACTATTTTCCTTAAAAAATCCGCGTACAACCATTCTCTCAATGTAGAGGCACAAACCACCACCTCATATCAATAAACGGAACCCTTCAAAATTTCTGAAAACATCACCTCTCATTCACGAACAACATTCCATCCCATTAACCATTTTCCTTCCGCGATCCGCAGACCTTCCCTCTAACCTCCTTCACTCTGAGAAATATTCCCCATATGCGGTCCACATACCATTTTCCATTACACGAACCATTCCTTCCACGTGGTTCACATTTCTCCATTATGAATACCATATTTCATGATCCCTTAATTGTTCCCAAAAAACCCATTCCGCATACTACCTTTGTGGAAAACCTACCTTTTCAAAAACCTCATGATTTAGAGGCCCAAAAAAATTGGAAGGCACTAAGAAACTGTTTCACCTATAGTGCTGCTTTCAACCTTAATCATAAGACAACATTCCATTCAAACTCCTAGATCAACCCCATGTGGATTGACATCAAACATAGACCATTCTCCATTTCCAATGAAGAACAACCTTGGTTCCCATACATAGTACTCTCCCAATGGTATTATTCATGTTATCAGGATACATGGATGTGTGGAATTTCACTGAGGAATTTAAATGGAGGAAAGTAGTTATTAAATAGTTTAATTTAATTAAAATGTTTAATCTAAAGTGAATTTATCATTATTCAAAAACAATTATCGATTAGGATGCACAATGTTTGAAAACCTTGATGGGTTTTAGAACTAGATGGTTTCTCTAATGAACAAAATTTTTATTAATAGAATTTTTTCCTTATTATATTAATTTTATATAGTATATATCACATATTATCACATATGGACTATAATAAAAACATTATAAATGAATAATAAATGATATAATAAGTATTTCTAGAAGTTAAGGAACCAACAGTGATGAAATAGTAACTTGACCATAAGAATAGTAATATAACCCTTATGAATAATAAAAGAGCCAAATTAATAGTAGAATAAACCATGAAAGTATAAATAAAATTTTGGTATCTTATAAGTGAAATATGAAATAATTAAATCATGGTATAAGTAAGTAAATATTTTTAAAATTATTAATTAAGTGTTGGTATTTTTTTAATTCATAAATATTTAACTGTAGTATTATGATTAATTTATTAAATTAAAAGAAAATTTATTTTCATCAAATGAATTCATAAATTAATATTTTTATGTCTTATTATTTTAATTTAATTTTATAATACCTTATGTAATTTTTCAAAGTTTTATAAAATCTGTTATAATTTTTAAATATGTATTTTCTAGGTAAATGATAATTTTAATTAAAAATTAAATTACTCATATTTTGAAAATTATATCAATAAAATGGAGTTCATTTTTTAATTCAACATTTTGTAAAATGGTTAGGGTGATTTTTTGGTATTTTTCTGAATTAGTTGAATTTTTGGTGAATAGTGAAATACGATAATTTATGATATATATACATTATAAGATAAATACACTATTCATTGAGTCGTCACTAATGTAAGAATCATTTTATCTAACTCACATGATCTAATTAATTTATTTAGTCTCAATAACAAACACTATTTCATTTCTTGTGAAAAATAATAAACTAATGATTTCAATTATGAGAAAACACCCCTCTCTTCCACTATAAATACCACCCCTCACCCCCTATTCTCCTCACACATATCAAGATTTCAGTCGTGAATAAATTGTGACCAATATTCTTACCTAGTACCTTTACCACACCCAGTATCTCTTGGTCTCATCAAAATACCAAAACCTTTCCCTTATTAGGTTCTCAAGGAGGACAAATTCAAGAGGTAAATCCTCTCTCCCTTTCTTTTAATTTCCTTTCAATTACATTTCTTTTTTTCTCTTCAACTCACCTTATATTATCAAAATGGAATGATACATCTATTTTGTTTGATATAATGGTATTCTATCATGTTAATGGATGATCCATCATTAAACTCCTCCCCCTCACTCTTTAATTATAAATATAAAATCATCGCATGTGATGTGTCAATTTACCAACATCATGGGCGATACACTTTCATTTTACTTAAACACCTTCAAAAAATTTAATAAAACTGTTAAATTGTTTTAAACCTATTGTAAATTTTATTTTAAAACTATCCTTATGTTCTGTAACTAACATTTATACATAATACTAAATCATAAAACAAAACAAGTTTGTTGTGATAAAAAAAACTGGCAAAAATAACCTAAAATGGTCATCATTATATTTTATCAAATGATTCATCCTCATGATATACAACCAAATTATTTATACTATCATTTAAAATTAGTAAATATATTTAATAACATATAATAAAAATTTGGTATTTTTAACTTCATTTTACATTAACATCCATTCATGTATACAAGTGAATCGATCATGAAAATGATAAAAAATGGTCCCAAACGATGAAATTAAACTCCGCAACTCATATAAAGGCCAATAAATGAAATTAATAAAACCATAAAGATTTATATTAATTTATATAAGGTTATTTAATTGTTATTTAATGAATTTAATGTGATTATATAGTACATTAAACTGAATAAAGTGTTCAGACACAAGGTAAGGGGAATTCTTGAACTCAACTCTTTATCTTTGGGGTTTCCCTCTTTCACCCCATTTACAGTATAGATATTCCATAAATATAATTTATCCATAATTATTTTACCTTTTTTGGTATATATAAGTTTTATACTTTATTTAATTACAAAAACAATGTTTTCAAAAAGAACTCTTCTTTAAAAAAAACACACCTTTTACTTACTGAGATTGTTTCTTCTTCACTCAAGGTTGGTGATTCTTATATCAAGTATGTTATTCCCTATTTGATTTGAGAACCCAAATTTTATGAATTTATTATTTAATAAATTAAAACCATTCCTTTACATGGGTTATTTTATGTCCACTATTGATATATGTTCTATGTGTCATGTACGATAATGTACATGTTATGATGTGACGGGTGCACCTGGAATTATATATCTTAATGTGAATGAAATGATGTGAAGAGTGCACCAGAAATTATATTGAACTTTAATTCATTATGTATTATGATTTATCTCATGATAAAAGTGAAATATTTGTGAACATGATTATAGATATTTTCACAGCTATGTGTGGTAGTTGACTACTAAGACATGATGATTCATTTTTATGAATTGACACATTCCAAGACTTTTCTTAATGCCTCATCACTTGATTATGATCATATGTCTATGTTTTGATTATGATAAACCCATGTTATATTGTAACATGTTCTTATCTATCCTCTTATGGGGATTTTAGCTCACCCCTTTTTAATGAATATCCTTAAGTGATTATATGTACTAAGGATAATTCAAGGGCCAATAAGAAGCTATAGAAGAAAGAATTAAATAAATGTTTATGTTTTATTTTGTAAATGTTTTGTATCATCCTAATTTTATCAGGACAATAAACCTATTTTATTATTTTTGTGTAATTATTTTATGTTTTTATCTTAAAAATGCTGTAATAAGATATGTAAGAAAAAGCAGGGTTGTTATAGTTAGTATTAGAGGAAATCTTAGTTAATTTGGGAATTAGGATTAGAGAGCCTTAGTGAAAACCATTAGTACGAGACTAAGTATTAGTATCACCCAAGAATAATTATTTTATAAAATTATAGAAATAGGGATCCCACAATATATACCTTTAGACTTAAATAAAAAATGTAATAAATTATTTATTCATGACTTGTGGACTTCTATTTTCTCCTAACTTTTCTATTTTAGAAAATGGTGGGAACCATGAGAAACCAGGTCAACAACCCATGAAAGGGACAATACCTTGATTGCCCAAATGAAATGACCATTAATTTATGAGGTTTAGATATAAATTTCACGGTTATTCTTACCCAACTGTCTCAAGTTATGAACAATAACCTGAATAATGTGGAATGTTTGCCTTCACCGAAGGGTGAGTAAATGGCTATCAAATATTTTATGTAGTGACGACCACCGAAATTTAGTGGATCTTACAATCCACTAGTCATAATAAAATGATTCATCTCAATGGAGAAGATCTTTTTTGTGCTTTACTTTTCTGAGATGTATAAGGTTACTCTCCTCATTTATCGTCTAGATGGAGAGGCAGACTAATGGTGGGTGTTGATTAAGAACACCAAGCTGAGGGATGAAATTATATAGTTAGAGTGTGAATACTTTAAGATAATGTTTCTTAACAAGTATTTCCATCAAACTCTTTATAAAAAATGGGGAGAGATATCCTAGTGCTAAATCAAATGGAAGGATAATCTGTCATGGCCTACAAAGAAAATTTCACAAGGATTTCAAGGTATGCATCAGTTTTTGTTATAAAAAATGACATAAAAAATGATAAATTCTCTAGTGGTTTTAAACCACTCCTTAGAAAGGCTCTTGAAATATGAAACTTTGGGAGTTATGAAGATGTTGTTCGATGTGCTCTCAAAGTGTAGATGGAGTTTGGAGAATGGTCCCATGGCTATGGTGATGTGAAATAAAAGACTGAGTTTCAAGCTAGATGATATCATGAGAATGGGGGAATGAAAACCCAACCAAACACATGTTAGAAATGTGGGAAGAAGAATCATGGTAATTACCTCAATGGGACCAGTAAATGATTAAAGTGTGGGAGAGAAGTCCACTAATCTAATAAATATCTAAAAGACATGAGGAAGCAGAAAATGTGGTGGAGGAAAGGAGAGAACCACCCATGGTCCAATGCTACAACTATAGGGAGAAAGGGCACTATTCAAGCCAGTACACTAAACCTAGAGTTTTCAAGGGTAATAAAAATCATCAAAAAATAATTCCAATGGAGAAAGGGAAGAATTATTTCATAACGACTGCTGAAGTGGATCCAGAAAAATAAGTCATACAAGGTAAACTTCTTATTTACTCAAGAATATAAAATGTCTTATTTTATTCTGAGTCTAATAATTGCTTTATATAATAAATTTTTTCTATAAATATAGAATCGAAGCCTTGAAACCTTGAAGTAGATATATCTCTAAAAATGTGTAGTGGTGTAATCATTGCAACACAAGTGTTGGACTATTCTTCTATTGGAATATGTGGGAATATTCTTCTAGTGAATCTTGTAATACATCCCTTGGTGGAATTCAATGATATAATAGGGATGGATTGACTCTAATTATATAGAAAACATATCAAATATTAGGAAAAGGAAATACCTTTTCACATTTCAAACCATCCTACACTCCTCTACAAATGAAAGGAAGATCATGAATCCCCTTATGATAATCCTTCAATGGTGTGGGTGTTTATTCCTTACGAAGAAGCATACCTTAATCAAATGGTTAAGTCAAAGGAAGGTATCAACCAAGGGGAAATGCCCATTGTGAGGGAATATATTGATGTATTTCCTAAAGAGTTACCCAAACTTCCCTCGAATCATGAGGTAGAGTTCTAAATATAACACATACCTGGATCTACTCCCATATGAAAGTTTCCATATAGGATGATTCCTATCAAACTGGAGGAGTTAAAGAATAAACTTCAAGAGTATTAGAAAAAAGGGTTCATATTCTATAGTGCATCACCTTGGGGTGTTTGAATACACTTTTTCAAGAACAAGGACGGATCAGTGCAGCTGTGTATCGATTATTAGGAACTCAACAGGATCAATATAAATAACAAGTATCATCTTCCAAGGATTGATGAATTGTTCAATAAGATACGAGGAGCTCACAAATTCTCAAAGGTGGATCTCCATTCTATATATCATTGGCTAAAGGTGAAGAAGGATGATATTCAGAAGACTGCCTTTCCTATAAGGTATGGTCACTATGAGTTTCCAGTGATTCCCTTCACACTTACTAATTCACCTGAAATATTCATGGATTTGATGAATAAATTATTTAGAAATTACCTCGACAAATTTTTGGTTGTGTTTATCAATTATATTATCATCTAAACCAAGATAAAGGAGGAACATGAAGAACATCTAAAGCTTGTGTTAGTCACACTAAAAAAGGATAATTTTAATGCCAAGTTCAACAAGTGTGACTTTTTGATGTAGTAGGTCAGATTATTGGGACATGTGATCACAAGTGAGTGTATTTATATATACCTTTAAAAACGTAATTGAGTAATGGACTAGACCCTCTAGTGTCCTAAAAATCCACATTTTTCATGGCTTAGTAGGTTACTATCGATGTTTTTTTGAGAAATGTATCACAATTTTCAAGTCCACTAACTATTTTAACAAGGGAAGGGGTAAAGTATTTCTGGACGAAAGAATGTGAGGAATGATTCAATGGGCTAAAGAGAAGGCTTATCAATTCACCTGTACTCACATTACCGAAAATTAGAATTTTTTTGCGATATACAATTATGCTTAAAAAGGTTTGGGTTGTGTACTCATGAAAAATGATAATGTGATAGCCTACACTTCATGGTAGTTGAAGATCCAGGAGTGGAACTACCTGATCCATTTTCTGGAGCCAGAAACTATGATTTTTTTTTCTTGAAAATCTAACAAAACTATCTGTATAGTGAGAAGTGTGACATATATACCGATCATAAGAGCCAAAAGTATATATTCACATAAAATGAGCTCAACATGTGTCAAAGGAGATGGTTTGAGTTTATAAAAGACTAATATTTCTTTATTAACTATCATTCTAGAAAGGAAAACAAGGTAGCTGATTCTCTTAGCAGAAAATAACCTACTACACTATCCAGGTTTTAAATTTAGAAAGACTATGTCTTTATAGATATACAATGGATGGATTTGGAAATCCTAATGGTAGTGAATACATCCTACCATTCCCAAATGATTTCCCAACCATCCATCCAAGAGATGATTAAAGAGGTATAAAGGGATGATCCAGAGTTACAAAATAAGTTGAATGTAGTAAAATAATAAAAGATGCAATAATTTTATATCAATGAGGATAATGTGATTTGATTTTTAATGATTCTATTTGTGACTTAATCATATAGGATAAAGAAGTATATATTTGACGATGCACATATCTTAACTTTCTCTATCCATCATGGGAGTATGATGATGTATTGTTATCTTTGAGAACACTTCTGGTGGGACAACATGAAGAAGAAGATTTCTAATTATATATCATGGTGATTAATATGTTAGTAAGTTAAAGTAGAGTGACAAAAGTACAATGGGATGATTCAACCATTGCCTATACACACGTGGAAATGGGAGAATGTCACTATGAACTTTTTCATGGGTCTCCTGAAGAAATCTAATGAAAATATTATGATTTGGGTTGTGGTAGACCGACTCACCAAGACTGTCCACTTTATCAATATTTTGGGAATATCTATCGCTTGAACAAGTTTCTAAGATATATATGGAGGAATTGGTTAGACATCCTGGAGTTGCACTCTCCATTATTTATGATCATGATCCTAGGTTTACTTATAAATTCTAGAGAAGTATTCAACGTTATTTGAGTAATGAATTAAATTTCATCATGGCCTATCACCCCCAAACTGATGGCCAATTTGAAAGGACTATTCAGATGCTCGAAGACTTACTTTGAGATCCTTGATCACATAGGTATTTGTAGAATATTGTCTTGAACTTCCACAAAATATAACTCATGTTTATGATTTGTTCCACATATCATTTTTGAGGAAGTATATACCATATCCCTCAAATGTACTAAACTCAGAGGTGATACAACTGGAAGATGATCTCTCTTATGAGTAGCAACCAACAAAAGATTTTGGACCGGATAGATAAGGTTCAATGAAACAAGAAAAACCGACTTTTCAAAGTGTTTTTTTAAGAATTATAAGTATAAAAAAGCAACTTTGGAACTGGAGAAGATGATGAAGGTGAAGTACCCTAACCAGTTTATAAAAAATGAAATTTTAAGGGTGAAATTTCAAAAGGGGAAAGAATATAATGACCCAAAATTTTATCAATGGAATTTATCCCTTCCTATAGTAATTTAATATAGTATAAATCACATATAATCACCTACGGACCATAATAAAAACATTATAAATTATTAATTAATTAAATAAGAAGTATTTCTAGAAGTTAAGGGACCAATACTAGTGAAATAGTAACTTGACCTTTGGAATAGTAATACGACCCTTATAAATATTAAATCGGGAAAATGAATAGTACCCTCAACCATGAATGTATAAATAAAATGTTTTTGTCTTATAAGTAAAAATATGATATAGTTATATCATAGTATAAGTAAGTAAATATTTTAAAAATAATTAATTATATGTTGGTATTTTTGTAAGTCATAAATATTTAATTACAATTTTATGATTAATTTAATAATTTTAAAGAAAATTAATTTCCATCGAATGTATTAATAAATTAATATTTTAACTTCATATTATTTTAAGATAATTTTATGATACCTTAATTAATGTTTCAATGTTTCATAAAATCATTTATAATTTTAAAATCTGTATTTTCAAAATAAATGATAATTTTAAATAAAAATTAAATCACTCATATTTAGAATATTATTTTTATAAAATTCAGTTCATTTTTTAATTCTACATGTAAAAAATGGTTCGGTTGAATTTTTGGAATTTTTTGGAATTTTTGGAATTTTTGGTGAATTGTGAAATATGGTAATTTACAATATATATATAATACAAGATAAATACACTATTTGTTGAATCATCGCTGATATAAGAACATTTTTTTCAAAATAACATGATCTAATTACTATATTGATTCTCAATAATCAACTCTATTTCTTATCTTGAGAAAAATAATAAACAAATGAATTAAATAATGAGAAAACACCCCTCTCCTCCACTATAAATACCACCCCTCAGGCCCTATTCTCCTCACAATTCTCAAAAATTGAGCCTTGAATAAATTCTACCCAATATTATTCCATAGTAAATTTATCAAAATCATGATCTCTTGGTCTAATCAAAATACCAAAACCTTTCTCTAAGGAAGTTCTCAATGAGGATAAATTCAAGAGGTAAATTGTCCCCCTTTCTTTTAATTTCCTTTCAATTTCATTTATTTTTTTTCTCTTATAATGTCCTTTTATTATCCAAATGTGATGATAAATCTTGTATGTTTGATATACTGGTATTCTATCATGTTAATTTAAGATCCATCATCAATATCTTCCTTATCAATCTTTTATTATAAAAATTAAATCGCCACCTGTGATATGTCAATTTATCGACATCATGGGCGATGCACTTTCATTTTCCTTAAAATCTATCAAGGCTGTTAATAAAACCATTAAATGTTTAAGAAAATATTTCAAACTTTATTTTAAAACCCTCATTATGTTATGGAACTAGCTTTAATACATAATACTAAATTATAAAACAAAACGAGGTCATTGTGATCAGAAAACTGCCAAAATTAACCTAAAACAATCATCATTAACTTCTATCTAATGATTCATCCTCACAGTATATAAAAAAATATTTATGTTATCCTTTAAAAATATTAAATATCATTAATAAAAAATAATAAAAATTATGGTTATTTATCCTCATTTTACATGAACTTCTATTCATGTATACAAGTGAAGCAATCAGGAAAACCATGAAAATAAATGATCCGAACCGGTGAAATTAAACTATATATCTCATAGAAAAGACCATAAATGAAATTAATAAAACTATATTGAATTAGATAAATTTATAAAAGGTTATACATTTTTTAATTAATTAATAAAATGTGATTATATATGACATTAAGGTGAAGAAAATCATCCAGACACAAGGTAAGGGGAATTCTCGAACCCAACTCTATTTCTTTTGTTTTTCCATATATAACCCCATTTAAAGTATGGATATTCTGTAAAAATCACTTCTTCATCATTAGTTTAACTTTTCTATGATATTCATGTTTTTTACTTATGTTTAGGAAAAAAAATGTTTTCCAAAACAACTGTTATTTAGAGAAACACACATTTTACTTCTCGATATTGTTTGTTCTTCACTAAAGGTCAATGATTCTTATATCAAGTATGTTACTACCTATTTCATTTAGGAGCACAAAATTTATTATTTAATTATTTATGAAATTAAACCCATTCCTTTCCATGGGTTATTTTAAGTCCAATATTGATATACGTTCTATGTGGCATTCATGATAATGTGAATGTTATGATGTGACAGGTGAATCCAAAATTATATAGCGCAATGTGAATGATATGATGTGACGTGTATGCCTGGAATTATATATAACTCTAATTAATTGGGTAATGTAAAGTATCTCATGATAAAAGTGAATTTTTCAAGAACATGATGCTAGATGTTTTCACAATAATGTGTGGTAGTTCACCACTAAGACATGATGTTTCAATTTTATGTATCGCCACATTCCAAGACTTCTTTTAATGCTTCCTCTCATGATTATGATCCAATTTCTATGTTATGAATATGATCACCCCATGCTATATTATTATACATTCTTATCTATCCTCTTACTGGGATTTGATCTCACCTTTTTTTTGTATATCCTCTGGTGATTACATGTACTAAGGAGAATTCAAGGGCCAATAAGAAGTTAGGGATGAAGGAATTAAATAAATTTTTATGTTTTATTTTTTAAATGTTATGTATGGTCCTAATTTTTCCAAT
The DNA here is from genome assembly GCA_963277665.1 of Viscum album. Lineage (NCBI taxonomy): Eukaryota > Viridiplantae > Streptophyta > Magnoliopsida > Santalales > Viscaceae > Viscum > Viscum album. The sequence continues at coordinate 991,554,259 of OY728166.1, forward strand.
ACACTAAACCTTTTGGATCTTTATTTTTTAATGATTTTATGTTGTTTTTCTTTAAAATTATTTAATAATATATGTAAGAAAAAGTGATATTTCTATAGTTTCCCTTGGCTGTCGATACCTACGTCTTTGAAGATCATGAGGTTTCTTATGATGTATGAATCCTAGAGGGAATACACTTGAAGTTTTGGAGTGATAATTACAATGAACCAAGGTTTAGGATCCTTAGGGACCTCCATGTATGGGTTAGTGATGGTATGGGATTAATGGACTAAGGGATGACAATTTGAGACCCAAGGGATTATGTTACACCTTTAGGAAAGTGAGATAACAATGGGGTGTTATTACCCCACTAAGAAATAGAAACATGGGAGGGGTGGACCCTAGTAAGAAGAATGGATAGGTTGGGCATTCAGGTAGACCCAGATTGTTTTGGATATGGGATGGTTTTGAGGCCATTAACCTTAGAACAAGTCTTGAACCAAGATATAGGCTGGGATTAAGGGATACATATGAGGTATCAAAAACCTGATGGGACCTAAGGGACCCCATAAGATTCCCCAATAACATATTGAACCTAGTGAGAGGGTGTTTTTTGTTCTTTTAGTAGAACTATGGTGGGATTTTTCTCCTGGGTGCTTTATTTTTCTTTATTTTCTTGTTATAAACATGTTGATTAGTCAAACAAATCACATGGGGTGGTCTTTTACTTATGTTATGAAAAATACCCATAGCAGGGAATCTTTTATTTATACTTTGAAATGACCTTGTAGTGGTATTGTATACTTGGAAATGAAAACAGTCATAAGGGAGGTTCGTGATAGTTGTGATTTATTCCCTTTGATGAGATAAAACTTTTCATGACCCAATCTAGAAAACCCATCAATATATCCTCTAAATTAGACCAAGATAATACCTTATGGGTATTCATGATCCCCACAGGTTGGCGACTAACACCTGGGCATCAATCATCAACCAGAGGAAACAATTTTTCCAAAATAAAAAAAAATGATATATAAAAAGTGAAATATAATAAAAAAGGAAATTAATTCATAACTGAAAACCAACAATAGTAGTGATAAAACCATGTAAATGATCCAAAACCAATGTATATGTCCTAGAACAAACCTAATGCAACACAAATATTAACATCTACTCCATATGATACATGGGTAGAACCCCACTATCCCACCACTATATACCCATGAAAAACTAACATGAAACCTCACCCCCTAAATATGGAACATTTCCCTTTCCTATATCAGACATAATAAGGTCTACACACCCCCAAGGGAGTGTGTAGGGTGTGGGAAAAACAATCCCAGTAGGATCCCACCCAGGTGTTCCATAACATGTCTCCATCTAATAATCCAAATATTCTCATTATATGAAAAAAATCTTGGTAATACTGTTTTCTCATTTTTAATAAATCCATGGTAAATGATTTATCATTTTTACAGTTTTAAAATACATTTCATATAATAGAGGTTAAATAAAATTTTAAAATAAACCATTTCTCAAACCATGTATCATTTATCAATATCAAAACTAAAAATAAATAATTAAAAGAATAGAATATTGTAGATCACCACTTGGATACCATAGGTCTAATATATCTAGTTATATTATACCTTAGTAATCATTCAAGAATATTTTACACTGTAAAAGTCCCTAGAAATACAAGGTTTGTGTAACATAGGAACACACAATGGGTGAACCCTCTATGGTGCCAGAATCAATTCCCTCAAACATCAGGTCCTTGGGAATATAGGATAACCCCATGAGTGAACCCCCCCTATGGTAATAAATAACATAAACCAATACTAAAACTCCCCTAGGTACCGAAGGATCCCATGTGATGCATATAAAAACATTTTAAAGGTTTCAAATCAGTTCATAATTAATTTTTTCCAAAAAAAACCCTTTTTCCATCAAAATGATTCTTTGAAAAAAAATTCACAAAAAATTTCAAAGTGCATAAAACATCTTTTTTACCAAGAAAAGGGTAAGGCCCCATATTTCATAAAAAACCTTTTACTCACACATCAAGGAATCATTCTAATTATCATTTAGAAAATAAGTTATAAAACTAGAGTATAGGTAGTTCACCAAACCTATTCTAGAGATAGAACCACCAACAAAAAACTTAGATTTTCATGGAAATGATAATGTGATACAAAACCAAAGAAGAATATGGATCTAAAAAAAGCAAGATACGGTATTAAAACAATGATCTCACATCACCAAACTAGAATTATACATCCTCAAGATCAATTGAGACAAATAAGGATACATACCATGATGATCCCTATAAAATAATCAAGAAAATCCAACCTATGTCACCCTTAATATGATCTCCTAGAAAGTATGAATAATAATTGAGAAAATAGGGTCCACACACACAACAAAAACAACCAAAATAGATCAAGGGAACCAAAATATCCAAATCAGATCATATTCCAAAGATCTTCAAAACTACATCTGATTCAAAACCCTAGAAACAAAATGAGAATGTAAATATTAATATAAGAGAAACAAGATCCAAAACTATATAAAACCCCTCCACATTATGATCCCCTGAAATGCCCTCAATAGGCATAACACATTCCAAAAAAACAGGTAGTTAAATCATCCATTCTAATTTTCTAAACATGGTGACACCATGCCATGTTGGAGGTTCACTATGACTATGGTTTCCTAAGTTATAGATCACTAGCAGCCCGAAATTTTCACCTTAACACACCATATCCCTAATAACTTAGGTGTTTTGGTTTGTCAATGTCCTCCACCACACCTACAGGGAGGCTGGTTGGCCATGGCTTATAGGGAAACCACTAGTGAGCCACACCCTAGACTAGGCCTTGATCTGGGAATGGTGTCTCTTCCTATGGTACATAGGTGTAACCCATGGGTGAAATAGCTTGGACCACACTGTATTCTATCCCTTTTTTCATTAGAAAGAGTCCAAATACATTTTTAAGGCCCCAATCCATTTCAAAACATCTTGAATTCTGAATGAACCACCCCAAAGATAAAAAATGTAACTCAAGTTGGGATGTTATGACCTTTCCACCATATCACTTTGTTTCTCATAGAAAGCAATGTAATAGATGAAAAATGTATAAAGATATGTGTCATTTAATCTATCATAAATGAATTGTGCTCCAATTTAATTCAAGAATATGATGCATACCACTATAAAATAGTGGCCATGATAATTGACTTCCCACACTTAGATTTTATTTATGATTCAAATATTCCCACCAGCTTCTCTATAATTGAAACATATAGAACCAAATTGACTTCATACCAATTTAGAACACAAGAAATATTATGATGATACTTCTTAAGAAAAGATATCTGAAAAACATCATGGTTACCTATCAACTATACTGGAAACACTAATTGATAAGATACCAACCCAATTCACTTAATGATCTCGAATGGTCCAACATATCTTGAATATGACATTCCTTACCTCCTTAGCCAATAGTGGCCTAATTTAGAAGAAAATTTAAAGAATATTTAATCACCTACATAGAAATCCATTGGATAACATTGAATATCCACATAATATTTTTTCTGAATATAATCTATAACCAATAATTAATGTATTCATTGAATCTTTTCCAATGTCTCCTGAATGATACCGAGTCCCATGAGAGAGGCTTCTACCATATATGAAAATAAAATAGGTGACATGAACATGTGACTATGAAAAGTTTTAAAAGTATCCATTATGATTTATTATTGGTAAAAATTGTTATAATAAAACTCAACCAATCCTAGATGTCTATCCCAAGATCCTAAAAATTATAAGATGTGGGCCTGGAGCATATCCTGTAAAATCAAAATAGCATGCTCCATCTAGAAATCTGTCTATGAAAGATAAGATTTCTCAACCTAACCTGAGTCCCCAACACCTATTGGATACCATTAAGGATCTATTAAATAAACATGGGATCCCTATTAGAATAATGGAATAGGGTACCCTATAAAACCTCATGATCTTCTCTATGAAAAACTCATCCTGATCTTCAACCTTGATGGTGTCCCTAATTAGAATAAAATTTGATGGTTTTTTCAACCAATCAATAATCAAACAAATGAAATTATTTCCTTGGGATTTCCATGGTAATATTAGTATGAAGTTTATGGATACCTCATCCCATTTCTGTAGTTTAAATGAAAGAGGTTGAAAAAGAACAAAAAGTTTTAGGTGATATGCCATGATATATTGGAAGGTGTAACAATGAGACACATAATCCCCAATTTCATACTTTAAACCCAACCACAAAATACATAATATAAATTCATTATACATCTTTATAGTTCCAAGATGAATAACCCATGATGAACTAAGATAATAATGAATCATCAAATTCCAAATAGTAAAATATATGGAAAATAGACTCTTAAAGTTTAGAATGCCATCAGAGAAGATATAATTAAAAATAATGGTATATCAACCATATAAGTATTCCCTAATTCCTCTTACCTCCAAATATTATTTCAATTTATGTAGAATCAACACAAGGAGAGATGATGAAAACATATCCCTAGTCAAATCCACCACTAAATCATAATCTTATACATCCAGATGAAACTAAGAAAAATCCCCATGATATTCCACTCCTTTTTTTCTTCTAAGAAAACCAGAGAGAGAAAATTCCTAATGAAAGAATCTGTAATAAAATTATCCTTATCAAGAGTATAGGCAGTGTCAAATTAAAACATCTTGAGGTACTCAATTAATCAACTATACCAAAGATTCAGGTCCTTCTAAGAAAATATATTACATAAGATCATGTGATCATAAAATACCTTGAACCTCTAAAAATTATTTCACCAATAATTAAGAGAATTCATAACATTAGTGTATTTCAAGTCATCAGTGATGCAATTTTTCTAATAGATCATATGCATATGAGAACTATATTCCACAACAAGATCATATTGTATAAGCACACACCCTAGACCACCACCATAAGAATCATAATACACCACATAGCCCTTATCAGGTTCTGGTAAGTTTAGAATAGGAGCTAATGTCAGAATCCATTTCAACTCTTTAAAAGTGGCATGACACTTAGGATCCCTTGTGAACTTCACCCCTCTCTTGGTAAGATATTTCAACATTGATGAATTATTTAAGAAAAACTTCACTAACCACAAATAATACATTGTTATTCCCTAGAATATTTATATCTTAAAGAAATTATGTGGTTCTTCCCAAGAAGAAAAACCTTTTCCTTTTCAGGATAAACTAAGAGACCATGCTCTAAAATCACATGCCCAAATAACTTCTCCTCTCAGATCCAGAAATTACATTTGTATAGCTTTGAATAATGTTGGTGACTCCTAATGATTCCCAAAAATATGTTAAGATGGTAGTCATACAATTATTTAGATATTTAATAAACCATGATATCATCCACAAATACCACACCAAAGGTATCAATATACTAGTATAATATCACATTCATCAAAGATATAAACACCATATGATAGTTATTTTGGTAAAAAACATCACAATTTATTTAAAATGGACATACCTAATCCTAAAATCATTATTCGAGATATCTGACTCCTTGAATTTTAGTTGATGATAACCCAACCAAATATTGACTTTTAAAAACCACTTTCCCCCTTTAAATGATAAAAAAAGTCATCCACACATGGAAAATGATACTTATTCTCCACTACTATCTGATTATTTTTTTGATAATCTATGAAAATATGAAGAGAACCTTTATCTTACTTGGGAAAGTGCACAGAGTCCACCCATGAAAAAAAATAAAAAAAATAAATCCCTTATCAAATAAGTCATCCAACTGGATCTTAAAATATTTCAACTTAAAAGGTGTTATATGAAAAAAGTGAATAGAATTTTTTTCATACTTGGAAATAGATCTATAGATCTTTTTACCTACCTTCTGGAAGAATACTTAAAAATTCATATGGAAATTTTTTGGGAAAACCCTAAATAACCATGAGAAGATCAACATGGGTAGATCCATCATCAGGATTAACCAAATCAATAGAAAATAAATTCCTAGGTTCTAGATGAGAAGGCCTAGCATGGCTAGACCTTGTGTTCCACTAACCTTGAAACACATAGGGACTCCCATAAATAGTAAATAATAAAATGCACTAATAATAACAATCAATTGTGGATCAACAGGAGACCCACCATTCCATACTGATGTTAAATTGGAAAGATATAGATCAAGAAAAAGAAATTCCCAGACTATCTTAACATCATCTATATAATGTAAATAGAAAGGAAAATGAAATATCTACTCCTTCCAATGTCCGAGAGGAATTTCCAGATCTACAACATATGAAATTATCTCTGTTAAAAGTTTCAATACATTTAATAACTAGGTATATATAAATTAGTACAAGGCACTAGTTTCAAATAAAATAGTTTTCAAAAAGATGTACCTATAATGGTAATTCTAATTATAACTTTATCTACATCAACTTACACAAAAAACTCTTATACTGCAAGAAATTTCTTCACTCCAGTGGCCTTTGGCTAGATATATGATGACTTTGAAGATTCAAGTTATGAAAAATCAACATTTAGAGATGAAGATCCCTAACTATACTATCCTATAGACAGATCATGATTTAGAATATGTAGATAACCATGATTATTAAAGGCATGGTAGTTATTCATAGGTGTGAGAAATTATTTTCAGGTGTTCTCTACCTTGCCACATTGGTAGCAGGTCTAGGGTATACTGATAGGCACTATGGATGAAGTATAAATATCCTACCGATGAGAGATACCCACACCACTTTCATGATTATCATGCCACTTTCTCTTCTTCCCATGTGTTATACTAGAATTGACACTGGTTGGAAGGAGGATCCAAAATAAGTCTGACTTGCTTGCCAATTCAATCTATACCATCATAACCCTATTGACCATATCAATAAAGATGGTGAGGTTTAATATATACACCTATGATAAAATATTAATTCACAATCCTTGTGGGTATTTTGATCCTTTAACTTATCATTCATCACCTCATTAAGATCCAAATAAACCATCTCAAAAAAAGGTTAGTGTACTCTATCACTAAATGGTATCCCAAGAAAAAATAGAGGAAATAAATATAAATTTCTATCATTTGGGATTATAGGAAGAACTACTAAAATAAGAGGGTCTTGACATCTTTCTACTCTTATCCCACATATTAATTCACCTAAACCATAGAGTTCCACCACCTCTTTCTAGGACTCTAGAGATTAATAATTTCACAGTTCACCTTAATAGAGTTAGGTGTTTTTACAAATTTTAAGGCTTAATGAATTTATTCCATCCAATCCACCTCCTCATCAGGTTCATTAGTAAACTTAAAAGATGATTGCTTCGAGAATAGGAACTCTTACTTTTGATCCTTGTCTCCTACAGCTCCTAGTTACCCGTCTTTATCTTGGTTATGAATTGGAAATGAATTCTGATCATTGACATAAACATTCCATATGTAAACTTAATGAGATTATAATTGATATGAATATTTACTTGAAGAGTATTTCCTACTAATAACTCTTGATTAATCATTTGAACAAATCTCGTAGGAATGATTTTATATACCCAAAACTAAATGAAATGGATAGAAAATGAAAAATATATTAGTTTAAACTCATAGAATGATTATAGAAACTAATATTTATATCAAAACCTGATATAGGAGAGACACAAACTGACATCCCATGGTGAATCAAGATTCATTATGATGATTTCTAACCAGATACACAGTCATAATATACCCATTATGTCATGAAAATCCAATCCTATATTTTCAAACATCCCAATATTGGAAGTCTCTGAGAACAACCCCCCGCTGATACCAAATTCTTATGACCCAACCCAGAAAACACATCAAACTATACTCCAAATCGGACCACTATAAGACCCTAAAGGAATTACCAATCCCTACAGGCATGCAACTAGTACCCTTGAATCCAATAACTACTATATAGAATGGTTTTCCAAACCTAAAATAGGAAACATGACATACAAGAAGTGAAAGATAACAAAAATGGAAAGTATGCTAGAATAAAAAATCAACAATGGTAGTGATACAACCAAGTAAACAATCTAAAACTAAGGTACATGTCCTGGAACAATCCTAGTATCATCCCACCCAAGTGTTCTATAAAAATACTCTAACAAATAATCCCAATATGCTCAATATATGAAAATCTTTGAATGATAAAACAGTTTTCACATTTATATCAAAAGAATGGTAAAAAATATCCCTTTTTACAATTTGAAAATTGATTCCATATAACACAGTTCAATGAAAAGTTTCAAACATTCCATTTAACAATGTATTCATCATTTATCCTTGTTAAAACAGAATCCCAAAAAAAGAAAATAAGATCCCAATAGAGATGACCCCAAGGATAACATAGGCTAGCTAGGTCACTCATACCTTACTAATCTATTAGTACTAGTGCTCACTTTATAATTACATAGATCAATAGGGCCTTGAGAATAGAGGAACACCCCATGAGTGAATACCTTATGGTGTCAGAATCAAGTCCCCATAACATCAAGGCCTAGGTAATTAAAAAACACCCGATGAGTGAACCCCATATAGTAATAACGACAACAGCCAATACTAAAACCTCATTCTTAAGTACCCAAGGCTCCCATGTTCTATATATGTAAATGTTTCCAAGTGTTCATATTAATTCATACAAAAATTTACAAAACAACCCTTTTTCTATAAAAATCATGGTTTGAAAACCAATTTCACAAAATATTTAAATGGTTTTTGAAAATATATTTCTTTTACCAAATAAGGAAAACCAAAATTTTATCAAAATCTATTTCCAAATTTATAGAGGAATCATTCCAATTAAATTTTATATTTTTTTAGAAAACTAAAGAATATGTGGTTCACCAAACATAGGCTAGTGAAAAAATCATCTACCTCAAACTTGGGTTCACATGGAAATGATGAAGAAATCCACAAATAATAAAGAATAAAGATATAAAAATAATTAAAGGCTGTACAAAACCAAGGATATCACATCATAAAACTATAAATCCACTTCCACAAGACCAAATTAGACAAAGGGATATACATATACCATGATGGTTCCCACAAAATGATCAAGGAAATACAACCTATCTTTCCCTTACACTGATATCCCAGTAATTAAGAATAATAACTTAGCTGAGAGGGTCGAAATACATAGTAGGAACAACCATAATTTCTTAAGGGAATAAAATTAACCAATGAATAATAGATGAAAAATATCTTCCAAGACACATATATTTCAAAACCCTGTATCTGGAATGAGAATGGAAATCTTAATAAAGGAGAAATCTGATTCAAAAATGCATTAAGAACCACATCATTAATATCCCCTAAAATTCCCCCAATATGTATAATGCCTTCCTCAAAAAATCAGTGGCTAAATCAAGAATTAAAATTTCCTAAACAAGGTGACAGCACAGTGTGGTGGAGGTTCACCATGACCATGATGTCTACTTTCGTGGGTCACTAGTAGCCTGACACACCCACCTCAACACACTCTGGCCTTGATACCCTAGGTGTTTTGGTATGCACATATCTACAACTATACTTCTACTTAGGATGGCTGTTTGTGGATCAGAAGGTAATTTTAAGTGTTCCACACCCTGTACCACACCCTACTCTAGAAATTTTATCCCTATCTATGGAACAAAGTCACAAACTAGTGGTCAAACATCTTATACCACATTGTGGTCTATCCAATTTTGTATTGGGATGAGTCTAAACATCCTAATTAAGCTACCAATACATTCCAAAACATCTCAAACCCATAAATAGCCATCCCAAAGATCAAAAAAGAACATTCCTCAAGTGAGGATGATACAACTCACTTAAGGGAGGTCTATGATACCTAACTAAGAAAAATCCCATATGGGAGGTATGTGTTACTATCAGTGGGTAATACAAGGATATAGAGTCAAGGTTGATCCGATATTATAGGATAGATATTTCAAGGACCATTCCCTGGGCCTATGATACTTTTCGTCTTATGCCCTGGTTGACAAAACTCACATAGGGGAGGTCCTTGTTTCTTATTAGTACACCCAGGAGACTTGATTCTATTATATTAGGAGACATGATCACATCAACATGCTTAGACACATAATAACACTGGACCAAATAGGCTTGGTTAATCGATAGTGGTATATTATTTAGTACATAGGTTGGTACAGTCCTCTCGATGTTCTTAGCGACATTTCAGCATCAGGACAAAGAAGGTATTATTGGTAGTTTTTTACTAGTGTTTATTTATCTAGATATTGTCACATGAACATGTCACTATATTTTTGGTATACTGTGGGACAACATTAGTGTTTCCCTACCGATTTAGGTACTCACACCCTACAGGGACCACCATTGCATATTGGTTCTCGAGAATCCCTCACTTGTTGTAAGTTCAAGTTGGTATAGAGTTTGGATTGCATGATTGCATTGGAGTAGATCAGATGGTATTTAGAGTTTGGAATGATTTGAAGATTGGGGATTGTATTGGAGGCTCTGATACTTTTATTCTTTCTTTATTTGGTCTTTATTTTCATCCTATATTTTTTATTAGTCTAGTAAGTGATCAAATTTTCTTTATGACTATATGCTTATGTATAATTTTATTATTGATGATTCTTGTATATTAATTTTCTTCTTCATATTATGATGGGTGTTTACTATTTATGGATGATGTTTGGTTATTTACTCATTATTTCATAATCTGACACAGAGGGTATACCCTTCCCATGGTACCATCTTAGATTCCTACTACTTATTAGCAACCTCTGGCATCTAGGGAGGTGTGCCTAAGATCATGTGGCACCATAAGTCTGGTTACTATTCAGAGTGAGCTTAGTTGAGACATTACAATTCAAATACTGAATGGACCATTATTTAATAAAAAAATTCAATGAGATTCAATAAAACTATGTATTGATAAATTCTAATTGGTTTTGATATTATGGTAAATATGATACACATGAAAAATTAGTATTTCAAAAATATATCAAGTTTAGAGATTAAACCTTAGGGTTTTAATGTGATAGATGAAAAAGTAGAGTGGCGAAGAATTTATTAGGGAAGCCACTTATGTTCTATATAAGGCATGTTTATGTGATTATAACATAAAAAACTGATTTGGTGGGTGGAGATAAAAAACAATCTAAAATAAACCATTTGATCATTGAATTTTCTTTTTTATTCATGAAGATAGTAACTAAACAAATTTCAACCATTTACACTAAGACATCATCCCTAGAATAGGCTCGACGATTCAAGGAATTTTGGTGTGGTCTGTATTCATATAGATTAGACTATTAACATAAGAGTTCCATTTAGATTTCATTTTTTTTCTCTCACTTGAAAAAAATGTTTTTTATTCAAAAAGTGTTAGTAGTCATAAATTGAAATGTTAAATCCATTTTTTCTTCATTAATATTTTAAAATCATTGGCTAGAATGGACATGACATGTGTCCCACTTCCCCTATCACCCCAAAAATTTATTATTGAGGATATCTGTAATTTCACATACTAGTGGTTTTTTCCAAATATAAAAGATTGAAATTTTTGGAGATGATTTAAATCTAGTATAGAGTCGAGTCTGTCTAACAATTAAATAGTTTGGAATTAACGTTATCTCTTAGAACATGTTTTTTTCTTCTAACTCACCATAGTTTATTTATTTATTGACCTAAATCAATAAATAATTACACACATTTCATATTTAGGGATACCAATGCACAAAAACCTAACTAAAAATTTACTCTAATATAAGAAAACCCATTAATGATAGAGTGTTTTGATTTCAAAAAGAGTGGAAAACATGAGATTACCAGTAAATATTCTATATGTCAGTTTTTTTCATTGTTTTCACTTGTTTTTATATATCTTCATTTATTATGACGTTTCCCTTTAATTTCCTCTTAAATGGGATTTTATGAGGTGGAAAATCTCATCATATCGAGTGTTTTCATTCTGTTTACAATGTATCACTCCATACTTTTCAGAAACTCCTTGATTATGTCCAATCATTCATATTAAGGCCTCAAATTTGAATGAAATCCAACTCTTATTCTTGAAATCTTCTCTTCTATAACTCTTCTTCTTGGTTTGATGTTTACTTTTTTTCCTATTACCAACACTCATTATGGTGGATTCTTTGACAGTCTCTTCATATGCCTTTCCATGGGTGATCACCACCTCTTAACACATTGTTGATGAGTGTCTTGATGCAACCAATTTTACAATTTGGCATAAGATACTCTTGATGTCACCCATTGGTATGAACTTAGATTCTCACCTAGTATATCCTATGCCACAACTTTTTGATCCAAAATATAAATTAAACTTTTACCTTTATAATTATATAAAGAGTTAATCCAGGGATATTACTTGTATGATAAGAATAATCAACTAACTCTGGGACTTTGGACTCTCATGTACTCTAAGACCAACAATTTGACACATGTATCAAATGTTCTAAATTTATTTTTTACCATATACAAAAAACTGTCCCTTTTAATGTGATTTACATAATAAAAGGCCCTCTATGATGAGATATTAGAGTTATTGTCCATTCCTAAAACATAAGAAGCCACTATGACTCTAAAAATGTGTGTCTTTAGCCTTCATAATAGATTAGATATAGAGTCTGTAATCACCACACTTGAGATCTTGGTAAGTTCATCCACCCATAAGATTTAACTAGTGCATAGACATCTTGTTAAATCTCATCATCAATATCCTCTATCTACTGATATTATTGATCAAAGTGAACTTGTGGTTCTTGATGATGATAAAACAACTGGAACTCTATGTTTTGGAAGTTATAGTGATTACAATCACACTTTATATCAATGCTATGTTAAGTTGAGAAATCCTATTAATCATTATTGGGTCCTCCATGGTTTCTATTCTCATCTACCTCATGAGGATAAGACTAACAATGGTTGATTATATGACTCTACTATTAGATATTTGTCTCACTATGAATATTTCTGCAAATGGGTTATAACCTATACCAATAATTAGGCCCCCTCAATCCATCCTTCCTTTTTATATTCCTTAACCTAGAAAAGTAGTCTTGTGGATTTTATTTCCTATCATCTAACCACTTGGATACAATTCTTTTGTACTTTTGATTTTATCACAAGTGATATGGTTATACTCTCTTCCCATCATTCATATACTTAAAATGTAATTATCACGATAATTGATTAACCCAAGATTCTAATTGTAGTGTTTAATGGTTGTTTCTATAACCCACAATATAAGTTTACATCGATACTCCATGTCCCTCATAACCCCTTAAATCCAATTCCTATCAACAATATTACATATTATTTAAATTTTATTGAGATTTTTATATAAATGTATAGTGAATAAATATTTTAGTAGAGGTATCCTATATTAAGCTATTTTCAAGCTCGTTGTTTTAACATTTTTTTACACAAACACTTCCACTTGAGTTCTATAACTTCATTTACATCATGGTCATCCATACAAAAAAATGATTTATATATGTTTTTCCTAAAACATAGTAAATTTATTTCTTTCTCTTCTAAGTCTTATTAGTTTTTCATGAACCATAAAATAAATTATATTTTTCAGTCATTTTTACGTTTTGAGTCAGTACATTATGAATGGAAGGGTCCCTATGCAGCCCCAAGTCATTTAGAATATAATTTTTATGTTTTATCTATTAATTATTATTCTTATATGAACTATAATAATTTCATCACTATTATAAAGTAACTAATACTTTCATATCATTTTATCATTAAATTCATATTTATTTATTTATTACTATTAAAGATCATGGTGTTATTCATTAGACAACCTACACTAGAAAACTTCAATGAAATTGAGTAGTCGGTTGTAAAATATTAATCTCTTAGAGATTGTTTGAGCTATATTATTTCATATGTAAGAATTCCATATGTTTTTTTGGAAATGTTATTATTATAATCACTTATCTTATTAATTATTTTTCATCCTACATCCTTCAAGGGTAGAGTCCTTTTATGGATTTTTATCCATCTTTCCATCCTCATCCTCTCCTTCAACATGTATTGGATTTTCTCAGTTATGTTAATGACACATAAACTAGTTTTTATTTTATCATGAACCCTTATCTACCTATTTTTGGGATAATCTCACACCTAATGAGAATATCAATTTTTTCATACCAATATGGAGAATTATGTAATCTCTATATATATCTCCTTCATTAATACCACTCCCTTATCCTCACATGACCTCGTCCTTATAAAATGATAATATTAATGATTTTTTTTCTTTTAACATCTACCCACCATTAAAACCTATCACAATATCATATAAATGTTTCTTGGGTCATGTTTATTATCATTATTCCTCAACCATTCACTTATGGTGACCTAGTATTCAATTTCCCTAAGTCCATATACCACTCCAGATACAACTATAAATGAATTTACAATTGCCTCAGGTAAAACCATGCATTATTTTTAAGTCTCATCTTATATATACAAAAACATAAAAGGATTATTTTTAGAAAAAAACACTCTAATACCAACATTGGAGATTATAAATGTTCCTTTATCATTGTGGAGACTAAATATTATCCTAGATAGCACCAAGAAATATATAATGAGTTACATGCTTTTGAATATAACACATGGGACCTTGAACCACTTTTAATAGAAAAAAATATTATTGGGTGAAAATGGATTTATATAATGCACCTGAATTCCGATTATACTATTCATAACTTTTAATATTGCTTTATTTTCAAATAATATTCTCAAACATATGATGTGGATTATTTTAAAACATTCTCACCAATCATGACTACAGTTTATGTTAACTTATTCATATATATGGTCATCACCTCCCATTTCACTCTCAATCTACTTGATTTCAAGAATGTATTCATGTATGATTTTCTTGGGAAGGACTATAAAAAAGAACCCCTTTGATTCATCACATATAGGGACAAATATCACGTTTTTTTCTTTTTCACCCTCTCTGTGGAATTTTATGAATTCACATCATGAAAATTTTGGAACATTATTTATTTTGGTAACTACATTTGGAATTTATCAGAGTATGAAATGTCACACAGTATTTTATTATAACCCATTCTATGATATTATCCTGATATATATCTATGTTAGAGATATCATTATCAGAGGGAATAACTCTCATGAGACCACTTGTAACAATTTTTATATTCTTTAATAATTTCATACCAAAACCTTGGGTCACCTAGATAATCCATGCATTGGAACCATAACCAAGAGAATCCGTGATTTGAAAACGAAACCATAGAAAATATAAAATAATGTATGTACACTAAAGATGGTCAATACTTCTATATAAACCCACATGCATATTTAATATCCATAAGTATAAAAAGTAATCATTCCTCTTAGGGAATACATGGGTTGATGCACCACCCATCTGACACATGATGTGTCTGGTGTTGCCAAAAGTGAATGTTTTTATTTTAAGTGGATATTTTAGTTCAAAACACATTTCATATACTAAAAAATGAGCAAACACACATGAATTGTGTTTTTTAATTTAGGAAAATAATAAATATTTTATTTTTTTGTATTGGAATTATCCACACATTAATTTGACACATGATGCACCATGTATGACTCAAAGTGAATGCTTTCAATTTTAAAGTTACATTTTAGATCAAAGCGTAAATCACTCATTGAAAACTAAAAATTATCACTTGGACTGTCTTTATATTTTAGTAAAATAATCAAAATGACATTTATGATTTATAGGAATGATACACAAGTCAATCCAATACACTTTGTTATTGGTATAGCTGAGAGTGTGTGCTTTTATTTAAAAGAGAAAATTTAGTTCAAAACACAAGTCACATACACAAAAATTTGGATAAAATTCATGGATTGTCATAATATTTTAGGAAAATGGTTCATAATTCAATTTTCATGTATAGTAATCAATCACATGTCATTCTGACACATGGTATTCCTATTATGACTCAAAGTGTGTGTTTTTATTTTAAAAGTGACATTTTAATTCAAAAAATGAATCAATCACTAAAAACCAATAAAGAACACTCATATTAAAGTTTTTATTTTATAAAAACGATACATAAGACATTTTTGATATATATAAATTAGCTTCACATCAATCCGACACATAGTGTGGCCAGTATGACTAAAACAATGCGTTTTTATTTAAAATGGTCATTTTTGTTCAAAACACGCATCCCATACTAAATACTAAAAAAAAGAATCATATTTTATGGAAAATTTATTTAAATTATCCATATACCATTTTTAACATGTAGGATTCAGTTTCACATCAATCAGACATAATGTATGTTTGGTATAACTCAATGTGTGTGTTTTCAGTTTATAAGTGACATTTTAGTTTAAATCATGTGTTACTCACTAAAAACAATAAAAACACTCTAATTATTGTCATAATTTAGGATAATTATCTCTAAGTCATTTGAGTCTTTTAGGAATTAGCTACATGTCAATTTGACTCATAGTCTGCCTAATATGACTCAATGTGCGAGTTTATTGTTTTAAAAAGAAATTTTAGTTTAAATTGTTCTCCACTCTCAAAAAACATAGAAAATGAACCCAAATTTTATTGATAATTTAGGGAAACGATCCATATGTCATCAGTGATGTGTAGAAATTAAACACACATCAATATAATACACAATGTTCTTGATATAACTCAAAATGTGCATTTTCCTATTATAAGTGACATTTTTTTTCAAAACATGCATCACTCACTAAAAAGAAATAAAACACAGTAATATTATCTTAATACTTTTGGAAAAAGATTTATAATTCATTTGTGATGTGTAAGAATCATCCTCAGGGTGTAACTAATTGGAATGGAAGTATGTGATTTCAGTTCATAATAGATATTTTAGTTAAAAACCACATGCAACATACTCAAAACTGAGAAAACCTAATCTGATTGTCTTGATAATTTATAAAAATAATCCACAAATATTTTTTGATATGTACGAATAAATTGAATGTTTTTCGAAAACAATTTCTAAAATTGACATTTCATTAATGCATTAATATATCATATTTATGTATCATTCATTTATTTATTTATAGTATTACAAACATAATCATTGTTTTTTATTATAGGTACACTCTTTTTTTTCAAGTTGCGGTGTTGTGTTAACAAAATGGTTGCATAATTAGTCTATATTGAATGGAGGTCCTAAAGATAGTGGAATATAGGGCTGCTATGTTATTTTTGAATTTATTGGTAAGTGTAATGTTTATAAAAAGTTGTTCATACCAATGTAATTGAGATTAATTGAAATTTTTATAATGTAAATTTACATTAAACTAAGTTTTTATGTTTTTTAAATGCATTTAAAATTTTGATATTTCTTTTCATTATAATGTTGTAGAAGTGTATTTTAAATGTTTCAGCACATTGATGAAATTGGTGTTTTTATCAGTGATAAATGTAGCATAGATCAAATATTATTTTATCTGTAAGAAAATAAGAATTATTAAAGTATATCCTTTATCAACAGTTTTTAGCACTAATGAAGGAAGATTTTATGAGTTTTTTTTATCATGGATAAAAGAACTTGGATTTTAGGGGTGATTAAAGTGTCCATACTTTTTTAGTACTGATAATAGTGATTTATAGTACAGATGAATGGGTGATGTATAGTAGTTCATGTCAGGATCAAACTATAATAAGATTTGATACATTAATTAATTAAAAAACATGATATTCTAATTAGTCAAAATTATTTAGGTCAACATTTTTTGACACTTTTTTCAATTAAATAGGATCTTGGTAAAAGGATATTCAATTTATAAAGATCACTTTAACACTCAACCAATTATAATTTATGCATGATTGATTTTTTTTATATCATTTCAAATTAATGTGTTTATTTTCTAAAATAAAGTATTTACATTTTCATGATCTTTTCAACCATGAATTTGATGGGTCTAGGATAATATGTAATGTAATGAGATAAATGTGTTTAATTAACCATTGATTAAAACCTTTTTCTTAAGTTTATTTTTGATTTCAAATGTTTTTATTGATCGGAGTTAACACATTAATGATAATTCATATATTGAACAAACAACTCAATAACCCAAAAATACATGTGGTTCATCAAAAATAAGCTACATTTGGGTCAACACTCAACTCATTTTTTGTGAAATTTGACCTATTAGGTTGATCAATTGAAATATTATACATCTTATTTCTCTAAAAAGTTGATTAAAATTTTACTAAGTATCTAACTCACTATTGGTATGCTTTTATAACGGTTGTGTTCGACATAATACAAATGGTATAAAAGAATAAGGAGTGTTTCACCATTACTGTAGGTGACTATTTCAACACAATAGCAATAATTAAAACCTTACTTCAACAAAAAAAAATATTTTTTCTATAGATTGAATACATTGTCAACAATTACTTTCATAGTATCCAAACCCTGGGTAAAAAGTATGAATTCTATTTAAATTTATTCATTTCTACTCTATTTAAACCAAACAAAGATTTAATTCATGTAAAACTATTATAAGTTCCTCCTTTATTAATCATGAATCTTCCTTTATGTTTTCCGAACATTAAAAATATATAGAGATCATGTTAGACACACCAACAAGTAGATAAAACATGAGAAGGGGGTAAACTAGGGGTGATAAATTTTTAATTTTTTAAAACTTACTTTATGATGGTATGATATTGATCATGATGTTAGTTTGATCACATTTTATATATCATTAATGATACTATTTTCCAACTAGTTCACATAATCAAAATGAAAACGTAAATAATACAGAATTACAATATTTACTTGGTCCACCTTCAATCTTTAGTAAAATAAATGATGTAAGGAAAATTCAATACTTCTATGTATGAACATACTAAATCACTTCTAGTAGTGTGTGTTGGAGGGGCCACTCCTCACCCATGGTTTATTACCTCTAAAGGTTTAGCCCAAGTCACTTCTTGGTATGAGATCACTTTCTTTACAATTTTATATGTTCATGACAATGGCTCGTCATCATGTCCTTTCCAATATAATTTATAATCCTAGTAGAATGAAATATAATGTTCAACTATGGGTTTCCATTCAAATAGTTACACTTATTATTTGGTTCTTTGTTCAGGTGTCACTTATTATTATTTTTTGATTTATAAATATAATAAAAGTGAAACAAAAAATTTATTTTTAAAAATCAATATAAATAATGACGGAAGATAAAAAAGTTAGTGTGAACGGTTTTTATTTTGTAAGGATGGATACATGCACTACTACGTATATAGAAATATTTAGCACCACCCTTTATCAGTATTAAAAAGAATGTAATATAGGATTGAATTTTATCAGTTCTAACTAGAATTATTGATAAAGGGCACTATATTTTATATATAAATATTTATATAATTTTAAATTTTATTTATATAATAATAAATATATATTTATTTACATAATAATAAATATATATTTATTTATATAATAATAAATATATATTTATATCATTTATACTTTTTTGATAAAATATTTAAATTCAAATTATATAATTTTACTATATTTATATATTTTAAATTGGTATAAAAAAGGTACCTTTTATTGAAAGGAAAAAACAACCACTTTTAAAGTTGGGTATAGGGGAACCTATTACATGGTCTATAGTCCTTGACCAACATTTACTCTTTAATTAGATCGAATTACCATGGACCAAAGGATAAGAACTATCTCAAAGGCTCACCTATGACCCATACCTATAAGTATATAAGCATGTATGAAAGTGTGTTTTCATGTTTAGTTTTGTGTATGTTTTGTGTGTATATATGAACATGTGTGAATTTTTATGTGTGTGTATGTGTATGTGTATTAATATATTCATGTGTATGTGTGTGTGTTTTAATGTGTATGAGTTTGAGGGCATGTGTATATGTATATTTATATGTGTATGTATATGTATGTGTATGCATGTGTATATCTATGTTTATATGTGTGTATTAAACTAGATACACGTAGGTATGTGTTGATTTACCTATATATCACACACAGACACATACAAAAAATTATACATTTAAAAAAATAAAAATTTTTTATTCATGGTTTATTTTTTAAAATATAGTTAATATTTAATTATATTATATATATAATCAATACAATATATATATCTATATATTTATATAATTAATATATTAATTATATATATATATGGGAAGGTCAATGATGTCTAACCTATTGGTGTGAATTTCTCTACAACTTCATTGGAGGGCTCCCAAGCTGGTCAAACAAGTCAAGCGAGGTTTTTTCATTAATTAATGGCTCAAGGAGGACAAAATTTAGTGGGGGGATAAAATCTTGATCCTAAGGCGGTTTTTACTAGATATCCCTCAATCAAGGATTCCTTTTCTAAAAGAAATAAAAAGGCGGTTGACAGTGAAGGCTTTACTAATATACCACAAACAAAAAGGAGACTAAAAAAGGACTATTCCAGTCTTCTAAGGAATATGTCTACCAGATCATGCATGATATTTTTAAAAGCTAATATTTATTTGGAATAATGAATGGAAAAGGATGAGTTTTGGAGGATCATGTGCTTAGGTTACTCGTAGTCTGATAGGGAGAGAACTTATGGCAAGCATGATTATGTCAATGATTTGCTATATTATGATTCTTGAATCATGTGTTTTCCTTTTCTTTATTTTGAGGGAATGTCAATTTGTTTGACTGCATCAGTTCCATTGCTTTGTAATTTTCCTTTCTTAATAAAGAGGACAAAGTCAGGTTGTCCTTATCGTTTTCTCATGTCATTTCCTCTAACAAATACCTACATATTGAAATTGTAGATTTATTGAATTATAATTATTAAAATTAATACTTTCATTTTTTTTGTTTTATAATTAATTATATATTACTAAAACCATTTAAACATGACATTACTATTTGTACATTTATTAATGATACATTTTAGATAAATAATTATTTATTTATATAATTAATAATATTTTTAATGTAAATTTAAATGTTCAAATGTAGTTAATAATTAATTATATTTAATCTTTTATAAAATTTGTTAATTTTTATTATAAAATAATTTTGTAATGTAAAATTTATTATAATATTAATAATATTATTCATAATATTCATTAAAATATTAATACTTTTTCTAATAAAAATTTTCTTATAGTATTATTAAGTTTATCATAATATATTTATTATAATATAATAAATTTAATATAGAATTGATACAATTATTAACACATTTAATATATAAAACATTATTTATTTATTTTTAATATTTTTGTAATTTATTTACTTTTAATATTTATTCATTTTTATTATAAATTAATTTTTAATATTCATTTTTATATAATTATTAATTTATTATAATTTTTAATTTTAATTTTAATTTTTTTTGTTTTTCACTAGTATTTATCAACACTATATATAGTATTGATAAAAATCTCTTTATCAGTGCTTAGAGGCTAGTGCTTATAAATATGGGATTTAACATTACCAAAATAGTCCTGAAAAATCCTACATTTATCAGCACTTTCTATTTTATCCCTCATAAAGGTATGTTTTATCAGTGATTTTTACTAATACTAATAAAACCTCTTCCACTATTTCAAAAGAACCTTAACAAAGATTGTATCTCGCTCATGTCGTTTAATCTCTCTTGGAATCCGAAGTATGTTGTTTCCACATTCAAGTATTTGAAATGAATTTTCCCTCAAAATTGAATATATGTTATTCGTTACTCAATTTTAATCAAACATGTTTAGTTTTTTCACAATTATTTTTTTATTCTTCTCATCTGGTCAACTTTTTGAACTTGTTTTAATGATTTTTTGTTATTTTTCTCACCATATTGATCTTTTCCCCCTATCTGGGATGTTTTTTTCTTTATTCTTGTATGGGTTGTTTATCTAATTAGAGGAAGGCATGTTCTTGCTTATTTTTGGTTTTTATCTTATCGTTCTATATTATTTTTTATTGTGTAATTGATTTATTAAATTATTAATTGTTATTGTCATGGGAAATAAATTTAAATATTATTGGTTATTTTTTATAAATTGTTATGAATTTTGCATATTTAATTATAACGATTGAATGATGAATTTGAAGAATTTATTATGTTAACAGGTAACTTAAAGGGGATAAAGCCCCAATGAATATTTTAGTTGTTATAAAAAAATGTTGTGATTAATGTAAAATAAATAACATTTAAATTGATGATTTTAAGTTGAATTTGGGGTTGGATGGGGTTTTCACTACTATTTTAACTCATATTGTGCTTATACGAGTTCTAGTAAATTGTTATTATAACTTCACATTATTTGTATTAAATATTAATATTTTCAAATGTAAATAAAGTGTATATGGATGATAAGTATTTTTTAAAGATGATAAACATTCCAAGAGTGTTAGAAGATTTTTTTATGTGTTTTAGGTACTTTTTTATAAGAAAATCTGGGAAAGAGGTGTGTGAGCATGTTGTAAATTACATTCAAAGTGATGAAAAGTGAAATCTGAAGTTGGTGAATATTAAATAATAATGCTTTCATAAGTGATTAGTTAAAGTGGTTTAAAATTATTAATCTTAGTATGTAAATACGTTCTTGAATTTTTTTAAAATAGAATAACATGAATGTATAAGGGGGAAATGGGTGTCTAATGGTGTTTAGAAAAAAAGTGTAATAATTAGGATACAAAAACTGATTTTTATTTTTTATATCTTTATTTTTGTATACACCAAAATATGGTATGATCCACAATGATGTACATTGAAACCTTGACTAATTCTAATGAACCTGTCAATTCAGACATTTCTTTATTCTGACACCATCCTTATGTAAACAATGACTCCCGCTATAATTTTAACAATGAATGAGAAAGAGAATACTACCTGAATTGTTTAGTGATCTATTGAGCCTCCTCAGAACCAACCATTTGATATCACTTGTTTATAATTCCTCAATCTAATCCTTTTAATAAACAACTATAAGTAGTTTTTTTCTGGAATCACTAGACGAAAATAGATTATGGATAGAACTTTATGACTTAATGTTGCAGAATACGGTAGAAACAAATTCTCCCAAATCACCCCCACTAAGTCAAAATCACTTCAACCATGTATACTCCAACAAACATCCATACAGTGAAAGTGAATTTAAGTAGGTAAATAACACTTTATTTCTATGTGGTTTGGATTGAATTTCCTACATCCATAGGTGAAACATTGTAGTATTTCATTTCTTTAGAAGGAAAAATTTACAACTTAGTGACTTAAGGAGTTACTTGGTTTACTATTATACAAGTAATCACATTCAATTCCACATAAATCATAGGGGAGATACCCACTATATATAGAGAGTAAATTCCAATCATCCTATTGCCCAAACCTCTAAAAATGGAAGGATTCTATCCATTTCAGTATTCCAATTATTTATCTTCTACAGAAATCTTCAGTGTGACTGCCATCTCTGGTAAACCAGCAAACACATCATAGTAGAACTGAACATCCTCATATTTTAGAAGTAAAAGTTAAAAATTTCGAAATGAAACCTCATTACATAGAGATCACAAGATGAAACAAATTTTGAATCACCACCTTATAGAAATATCCTTCTGGAATGCTGAAGGAAAACCATTCCATTTCCACTAATTCAATAAACTAAAGGTATTTTTTTAAAAAACTCCTCCAAGTTAAATAATTTCAATAAAATGATGTAGTAATCTCACAATCCCAACATTTGGTTCCATTTAAATAACAATTATTTTAATAACATTACCAATTTTATATGAGAAAGGTAGAGATTTGTGAATTTCTATTCCCATAATAAAATTTTATTTTATATTTTCCCTATTTTAATATTCTATATTAATTCCTTATGTAGGAAAAAATTATTTAAAAATTATTTTTATTATTAAAATCATAGATGATGGCATGGGTTTATATTATGTGTGGGATCTACAGTTGGGATCATATTTGGGCCTCTTGACTTGGCCCTTGTGTGCTGGAGTATGGACCAAACCAATTTTTTCACCTCTTTAATCCAACATAGGGCTACTATAGACCATTAATTGTTTCTAATACCATTAACATCGAGTCTATCCAACTATGTTGAACTTATCTCTCTGGTTGTTTCACCACTGACATGATATATGATGGTTGGATGGGTCATTTTTCTTCTTGGTCATTCGCTACACCTTGTTAGTAGAATTGATGACCATTGTAACATGGTCACTTCATAAACTTGATTAGTTATCCTCCTCAATACCTTAATCTCATTTTTTATTGGAGAAACCCTGGTGATTTCATTTCGAAATCTCATAGGGAGATTAAAGATTGAGACCTAGCATTCTTTGGAGTTTTCCGTAGGTACTGAACCTCATAGAGCTTCAATATCTTCCACTCATGTTGAATTTGTGTGACCAATTCTGATATAAGATATTTTGGTAGAGTTTGATACAAATAGAACATTTATGTTCTATTCCATATTCAGGAGAAACATTAATGAATTCTCTCAACAACAAAACCTTTGAACAGTGGCAGGCTATTCAGTGTCATAATTTTTCTTTTCAACTCTTTATTTCCACTGGAAAATATTTTTTTCAATTTATTTTGTTCTTGTTCAATATATCATTCATTGTATTACTTGCTCTATTTGTTTTTATCATTAATAGAGTGTGTGATTGGGTGGTGTTCTTATCATGCATGTAGGTCCCAAATGGGTCTGAAGCACATAAATCCATGTATTTTTTAAATCTTTTTTATTCTTTTTGTTTTTATTTTTTTACTGCTTGTGTTTCATCTCATTGTGACATGCAAATAATTTTCTCATGTTTTCTAATATATATATTTTTCCAGTCACTTTAATTTATATAAAAAACTTCAATGGAACTAATCATATATTCAGGTTCCTAGGTTGTTCTTGGGAGTGTATGCTTAACATTGTCCCTAACATGTTCATTTAGATCACATCCATGACCCCAATAGATCTTCTAAGGTATTCATAGTGTTTCTTGAATATTTTGGAGATTTCAATTAATGTATTTGTTTATTTCTTGGTTATTGAGGTAGCGTGGTGGACATGCTATGTGATGGGTGTCAAAAGTGTGTCATAGTCCAAGGTAGAGATACAATAGAATCGTAAGTAGTGATATACATCACTCTCCTATAGAAAATAAATGTCATCAGTAGTGGGATATTGATATCTTAAAAGGTGACATGATTGAAGTCAATAGAGATTATTTTATCAGAACCATGGATTGAAAACCATATAAACACTTGATTAAATCTATGTTTTGTGTGATGGAAGATTTAAGAGACCGCCCGACGGTGGTCGCTATTGTTTTTAGACCCCCGCCTAATTTTACCACCCCACCCCAATCAACTTCCCTAACCCCCTCCCATACCTCAAAGTTTGACCATCTATTTATATTGAGAACCATCACCATCCATCCCCCATCCCACCCCCGACGTCGATCCCCCCCCCCCACAATTGATCCCTTATCCTAGAGACTCACCTCTCCACACCATTGAGCCCCCACCCCTATTGACTCCCCCAAGCCCCCTCCTCCCTCCCATACCACCGCAATTCCAAACCATCTTCTGTCAGTCCCCCACTACCATCCACCCCCCCCCATCAAACTACAATGTAGATCCCCCTACCCCGCCATTGATACCCCATCCTAACAAATCACCTCTCCCCACTATTAAGACCCAACCCTGCCTCCCCCTCTTCGCCTTCCCTCGAGCCCCCATCCCCTCCACCCCTATCAAATCCACCCTATGTGTCGACCACCCTCTTCTGTAGAGGTCCCTATAGGTCACTGAAATTCTCCATCCATTGAACCCAATGTCCATCGACCCTCCTCTAGTTGGAAACCCCACCCCACAACTCCCTACCCCCGATTCCATTTATTTGGTACTTTATTTAGTTTTGATTATTTTTTTCGTAAATTTCTTATTCACATCTATATTATTTATTATTTTCATCTATTCTACTCTCCACATCAAATATTTTTTATATTAATATTGGTCTATCCTAGAAACGATAACTAGTGGTAACTAGTTTTGGAATTTGGTGCGTCTTTGTCTAGGTTTTTATGTATTATCTTCTGCATGGAGGAGTACCTTTTTTAGAGTTTTAGGTCTTTATTATTTTCTGTATTAGCTGGCATGCACAATGGGGAGTGGGTTTGCTGGATTTATGGAACTACTAGTTTCTTTATCAAATGATGTTGAATATGGTTTGTTTGTTTTTTGTTGATGTGTTGAATTGTCAAATGGTCTTTTCTATATTTTCAATTTCGGTTTGTTCTTAATCTTATAAGGGTGATTTTGTGTGGGTTCTCACTAAAACCATAAAAATTGGTTAATTTTTATATGATCAATATTGAATTGTTAGGAAGTATGTTTTTAATATATGTTGTCATATATTTATATATAAATCTAAGTTGGAGGTTTAATTCTATTATAGGGTTGTAAAACAAAAAATACGTGTTATGTACATCAAATAAATATATAATGACTCTCTTATTTGATTCATATTATTCATCCCATCCCTTTGGTATTTAGTTTCCAATACACTCTTATTCTAACTTTGTGAATAAATTTCATAGTTAAAAGGAAAGGTTTTTCTCTAAATTACTTCAATTTTATTGGTTCTCTCTCTTTTATCTTGACATATAATATATTGAGTAGTTTTATTTAGACTCATGCATAAGTTAGTTGATTTAGTAATTTATCAATTCTGTAGTGTTAAAATGTACCAACTAAATTACTATATATTATGTGTTGTTCGTATCGACCTAATACTCGATCACTATAAGATTCTACACTAAATTTAGAGATTATAAGTTTTAAAAATGTGTTTACAATATCATTTAATTATATTATTTTTTTATTTAATATACTACATTCCATTTATTGGATGTCTTATAAGTATAAATGCTTTCATGATTAGTCACATCCACTCTTCAACACCTTATTACTAGTAATAGTGACAGTCTTCTCTATGAAGAGATATGAATTTCATTTTCTTGTAATTTTTTTCTGAAAATTTCATCCACCTATCTTCTTCCAAATAATTGATACGGCTTGGTTCCCTCATCAAATTTTGGGAAAAAAATCCTCATTCAAATCAACTCTATAAATGTTGTGATATATATATGAGGTCATATTTATTTTATATATCACATTGATATAGTTATTTTATTCTCTTTATCAAATAGAATAATTCCAAAGATCACTCTTTCATATTTTTTTGTTTTAATTTTTTTTCTAAATTCAAATTGTGCTAAATATTTTTCTAGAGAATCCATCCTAGAGACCCTATATTAGGTAACCATTTTAGGTACTAATTACAATTTATTATTTCTTATCCTTCTACTTTAATTGATGGTGGTGAATTATTTATGTTATTTGTTTTCATAGTATTCTAATGTGACCACATATATAGATCTTTTTTGTGATTCATGTTTCTAAGTGATCTTATTGGGAATCATATCTTTTTTGGGGTCTTATCATTTGTTTATTCCGTGGTGATTGGTATTTTTTATAATTTATGGTTGTCATATTATAAAGCATGGTTTGTGCTGAGTAAAAATTCATGAATACTTTCCTTTTACTTAGAAGTTATAAGTCCAATTTTTAAACAAAAATAACTTAAAAGCATTGGTTCCCTTTAATTTTTTATTCTTCTATATCCATGATTTTCTTTCAAATTCAAGCATTGATCTACAACATCCAAGGATCTGAGAGACCTCAAAAAACATGAATGGTTTGCACTATATATGATCTTCTATAATAGAAGGATTTTCCAAAGTGTCTTAGAGTTGTTGTAAGGGAAAGATATGTATCTTTAATCAATATATAAAACTATAGTGATGTTTTAATTTCATAAAAACAATAAGTTTCTTACATTTTATATGTTTACTTAAAAATACTTCTTCATTATTTATATTCAATTTATTTTATTATATTATTTCATAACAATCTATGTGATGTTATTTATTTAACCTATAAATTAATGAATATTTTATAATATTATTTCATAACATGATATGTCTTATATTTTATATGTTTCCACCCTTTCTTATTTCACTACATGCCCCAACATGTCTAAGGAAGTCTATAAGTGCCCTTACATTTACATAATTACAATTTAAACCAAAATAATAAACCATGGATAAACCATAATATTTTATAATTCAAATTAGATAGAATTATTCAATAGAAATATCAATCTTATATTTCCTTTAATTTCATCTAATTTTATCGACATCATATTCACTATTTTCAAATATGTTATTTCTAACATGTAGTTAAATATTCAAATATAAGAATCATCGTAACTATTGAATTCTATTGACATTGGAAAAGTTATAAAACAACTATAAATCAGATTTAGGTTGCATACATGTATACCAACAATCACCATTTGATTAGTACTGACCCTTGTGTTGTTCCCCTGAATGAGAAAATGCATTTGTGATTATTAATAAATGTTATAAAGAATATCCACATTCAATGAAATTTATATGTTGGGATCTATTTCCAATATTTGTTTTTCTTTATTATAATTTTCCTCATATGAATCAATATATTCTATGTTTCATCATAATAATGAAAAATTATTACATTTTTTATGATGGATAAGTGATTATATTTTTTGAATATTTGAATGTTTTTTATTAATACTTTTCAAATAAATATTTCATATTTTCATTTTATATTTGAATTCTTGAAAGAATGAGTTTTCCAATATCAAATTAATAGAAGTATAGAATAGTGAAAACGATCAAACATGAAGAGATATTGATGAATGAGAAAATTAGGATATAAAGGATTTAGTCCAAGTAATTCATCCAGGAAACAATCACATCTATATGACTCATTATAATAGGTATATAAGTTTCATTGAGAATGGATTTAATTTATAATTTATTTTATTTTTTATTTAATTTATTTATAAGTAAATCTTTATCACCATTCATGTTTATCCTCTAAATCATCTCACTAATAATTAATTCGACATTAATCCTTTTTAATGTGAAATTTTTGAAACTAACATATTTTATTTAGATTGGCTATCAAGACACATAAAATCATCATTTTGGTTTCTTCCCGTGCTACTAATGGGTCTAGATTTTAATTGTACAATATTAACAGTGGTTTTATAAGCTTAATTCAATGGTAATTTAAAAATAACAGCATCTAAAGTTTTAATGTTTGTACTTAAATTTTTATACTATTATTACATAAAACAATGTGATCCCTTTTTTCTATTTTCATAAATTTAATCTTAATTTGAAATTTTTTTAATGATTGAAATGATTATTTGTCTTCCCATGTAACAAATATAGTTACCATATTAATTAAATTTTTTATTTTAATCAGAATTTAAGACATTTTATGTGCTTTATTTATGTTTCAAATCTTCTAATTTTATTTATTTATTGGTTTTATCATTATTAATTCTAGAATTAGGGGCCTCATTAGGCCTACAATAATCTATTAACTGAAAAAATACTATAGTCTATGAATTCCATATCATATTTTTCTTGTTAGGATATCTATAAAATTGGACTTCCAAATATTTATTCACCACAAAGGGTACTCATTCTTTCATCATAAATTTTCAAGGCTTAATGGTAGATATCAATATTAGGGATGAAAGAAAAAGGTACGCCTCTATATAAAATTATCAATAAGTTATGTAAAGTGTGGTTCATGAACCTATTTTTATAATAAAAACACATTTACACCCACACACATGAAATATAAAATTGAAAAAAATGGAAAATAAAAAATAAGTGAAAAAAAAATTAATACAATGAATTTTACCAAGATATATGGATCTTATCCCAAAAAATTGTACTAAAAATATTACACACTGCTAAGTATCATAAATTATTATGGGAGGTGATTCAAACATTAGAAAATAATATTCATTTAATTTATACTATGGAAACTACTAAAATTTAGTAAGGTAGTGGGGAGTCCATGATCGATCTAATAATAATTGGTCACAAATCCAATCCAAGAAAGTATTTTGTAATTTTCACTTCAAAATTTCAAAATAGAGAACAAAAAAATTGATTTTTTTATAAACATATTACTTTGATAATAAAGAATTTTTATTGAAATAGATATGGTTGAATAAATTCTAATTAGGTTTTTCCTAAAAATTATATCATTATTAACTTGTGTAATTGAATGAATTGATATTTTTAAGGAATCTATTAAGGTAATTAATCATTACTTGGTCTATTTAAACTAATATTATTCTATTTATTTTAATTCCACATAGAAAAAGGACTCTAACGAAACTAAATTGAATTAAGTATCAATAAAAATTATAAATAGAAAATAAGTTCTAATATCACAGTCCAATCCTTTCATATCCCATTGGGTATCCTCCCTTAATCTGTTTTATCTAATAAAACAACAATTCAAAAAAAAATTAATCCCAATATAATAATGAATAAATACATTAAATCTACATGTAAAATAAATCTATTAATTTTCAATCACTATCCTTCTTTTCTTGATTCTTCATCACTTAAGTGATTAATCACTCATAAAAGTATGATCATCCATTATGAATGAATATGCTATATTAGGAGATAAAAAATTTATAACTTACAGGAAAAAAGGGAAAAAATTAAAGGTTTAAAAAAAACATAACAAGCATTCAAGGACTCAATTAAACACTCTTTAATAATAATATCCTTTTTAATGTTATCTATAGAAGAGTATAAGTCATTAAATGTGTATTTTGTCTAAATTAAATTCATAAGAAGAAGGTATTTTAACATTTTACTATATCATAATTTTATGTTAGGGGGTGTTGTTTAATGAGATATATGTAAATTAAAAGCTATTATGTATTCCACTTGAGTGGAATTATTCATAGTGAAATATCTCAGTTTGTGTTCCATGTAGCTTGTCTCCAGCATTCCAAATTCTGATTCCCCAAGGATTATGGTGTAGTATTTTGATAACTTTGTCATGATATCCTTCTAAAAATATTTATTTTTGGTAGTTTGAGATGTGATAGTGTCTGTAGTTGTAATAAATTCCTTATTTTATTCACCAATTAAGTAATCTCAATCCATTCTGCAAATTAAGGGTTACAAACATAACATAATGTGATTAGGCTCCTATATAATTATTATTGTACAGAAATTCTACAACATAGTTCTTCTTATTCAAGGATAAAGATCTTATTTTAAATTTCTATTTTTGTTTTATATATACTCTATATGGAATTGGATATCGAGTTATGTAGTTCTCACCTATTTTCAATTCATACATATATCTACTCAAACTCATTAGTGATACAATATCAATGGTTGCAACATCAATTAATTTATAATTACTATAATTTAAAAACAAATTATATAAAAAAAATCCAAAAAATCTACCTCCTGCAACA
This sequence comes from Viscum album, assembly GCA_963277665.1. NCBI lineage: Eukaryota > Viridiplantae > Streptophyta > Magnoliopsida > Santalales > Viscaceae > Viscum > Viscum album. The sequence continues at coordinate 991,585,771 of OY728166.1, forward strand.
AATCCTTCAAAGCAAAATAAATTGGCTATTTATTGATTATTTACGTATTAAAATAATTGAAAATTAGAATGTATGTTTTGTGTTTTTATTTAACACACTGGATACTCCCACTTTACTAATTCCATCCTCAGACAACATTAAGAGTTATTAAATGACATAATGTTATTTTATAGATCACATTTCAGTGAATAATTCTCCTACTTGAGTTAATTATTGGATTTTTAATTTAAAATTAATAATTCAGTGATGGTGGTAAGTGTGTTTCTATAGTATAAGACACTAAGGTGTTGCATGAGTGGAGTATATAATGTGGTCAAATGATGATGTGACAACTAAGAATATATAAAGATATTGTTTTGAATCGGTTCATATAGGTGGAATCCTTGAATATAGATGATCAAAGAAATTTTTTGAATAATATGAAATACAATGGTTACATGGTTCATCTATATGTTTGTTCTTAGTGACTGGTGATCATGAATTATATATAAATGAAGATATCATAATTATATAATAATTAAAATTTCATATGGTGGGGAAGTTTTTTCTGGTTGAATATTAGAGTTTCAATTTTCATAGTCAATAATTATTGGTGATACCTCGTTAATAGTAGATTTTGATGTTTTTTGGTAATAAATTATTTTATTATTGTATCATTGGAGAGTTTTCTTATAGTGTATGATATCACTTCTTGACTGGCCATGTAATTTGTACTGGAAGATGACATGTAAATCAGATGAGCAGTCTACCCGGAATGATTGGATATGTGGTTTTTAATGTTTTAATTATCTTTAAAAACATATGGGGGGTAAAAAAACAAGTGAACGTACTTCAAATGATATCAAATCATACTAGAACATACATAGAGTGAATTAGGAAATGGTTGTGTAGACAGTATATCAATTTGAGGTATTGTTTTTCTGAGATGATGGAAAATGCAATTTTAGGGTTATAAAAAAACTTGTATTTAATGGTTAGAAATATTGATTACAACCTCAGAATGAAATTAAAATATAGTATAACCATGATATTATTATTAGTGTTGTGTAAGAATAGACGACATATCATTCAGATGATTAGTTATCTCGGAATGAATGAGTATGATTTTTTAAAGGTTTATGGCTTTTAAAAAGTTGCATCTGGGGGTAAAAACCAACCAACCCACATCCGAATTTTGTGAAATAGTCAAGTAGAAGATACATCAATTAAAGGTTCCATTTTACTAAGAGGATCAAAAACACACTTTGAGTGTTATAAAACCCCAAAAAAATAAATTTAATAGTCAAATATATAGAAGAGACCTCAGAATAAATTTAAATCATAGGAAAATAATAATATTATTATTTATTATGTGTTTGAGATTATTACAAGTTAATCGGATGAACAATCCCCTTAGGATTACTGAATATGTAGTTTCTAATGGTTTAACACCCTTTAGAAACACATGGGGGTCAAAATCAACTGAAAAACCTTTAAATTGTATGAAATCAGACTAGAATAACCATAGATTTAATTTTGAAATGTTTAAGAAGACTATACATAAATCAGAGGTTTTGTTTTCCCAGGATGACAGAAAACGCAATTTTAGTGTCATGAAGCAAAAAAAACATACATTTAGAATTTAGATATATATAAAAAAATCTCAAAATGTAAACATATTAATGGAAAACCTTAATATTATTATTATTGGTGTGTACAACTAGAATAAACATCAATCAGACAAGCAATTTACCTAAAACAATCGAATATGCAATTTTTAAAGGTTGGATTCCCTTTAAAAAGTTGCATCCAGGGGTAAAAACCAACTAAATGAAAACCTAATGTCATGAAATCATATTAAAAAACAATAGATCGAATTTTTAAAGGGATGAGAAGATGATACATCAATACGAGCTGACGTTTTATCGAGGGGACTTAAAACACACTTTTAGTGTCATAAAACACTTAAACACGAGTTTAACGGTCCGATATATAGTAAATGATCTAACAATGACTTTAAATAATAAGAAAAACATCATAATATTAATTTTGACATGTACAAGAAGATGACAAGTCAATAAAATGAGAGGTCTTCCAAAAATGACTAAATATGTGGGTTTTAAAGCTTTGGTGCCCTTTTGAAACACATAAGGGGTCAAAACTGACCGACCATCCTCTTAATGCCATAAAATCAGACAGAAAAACCTTTGGGTGAATTTTTAAATGATCGAGTAGATGGTATGTTAATCAGAGGTGTTTTTTTTGTGGGATGATGATAAACACAATTTTAGTGTCATAAAACATAAAAAATGTGCTTTTAATGGTCAAATATATAGTAAATGATCTTGGAATGGAATGAAATTATAGAGAAACCATTATATTATTATTAATGACATGTAATACTAGTTGGAACATCAATTGGATGAGAAGTTTTTCCTAAATGGACAAATATGTGGTTTTTAAAGGTTTGGCGCCCTTTAAAAAGGCACATCTATGGGTAAAAACCAAATGAACGAGATCCAAATTCCTTAAAATTAGATGAAAAACCCATAGACTGAATTATGAAACAGTAGAGTAGACAAAATGTCAATCTGAGCTAGATTTTTCCTAGGAGGACCAAAGACACAATTTTAGTGTCATAAAACACCAAAACACGCGTTTGAAGGCTAGATACATATAAAATCATCCTGTAATTATTTGAAATCTTAGGAAATAGTCTAATTATTATTTGGGATGTGTATGAGGATACAAAATATCAATCAGACATGTGGTCTGTCCTGGATGACTAGATATGCGGGTTTTAAAGGGTTGACGTCCTTTAAAAACACATGGGTGGTAAAAACCAACCAAATGGCCTCTAAATATTGTGAAATCAGAAAAAAAAAACCACTAGATGAATTTTTAAATGGTTGATCAAATGGTACATCAATCAGAGGTGTTTGTTTCCAAAAGATGATGAAAAATAAAATTTTAGTGCCATAAAACACCAAAATCTGCATTTAATGTTCAGATATATAGAAAATGACCCCGGGATGACTTGAAAGCATATAAGAACCATATTATTATTATAGTTAATTGGTATGAGCATATGAAACTTCAATCAGATGAGAGACCTATTTGGAAGGGACCAATATGCGATTTTTAAAGGTTTGATGCCATTTAAAAAGTTGCATCTGAGGGTCAAAACCAAACAAATAACATCCAATTTCTATGAAATGACACTGAAACAACTATATTTTTAATTTTTAAATGGTCAGGTAGATAGAACACCAAAACAAGTCGGTGTTTTCCTGGGAGGATCAAAAACTCACTTTTAGTGTCATAAAACACTAAAACACACATTTAACATTCAGATAAATATAAAACGACCCTGGAATGTTGTGAAATACCTAGAAAACCATATAATTATTCTTTTTTAGATGTATGAGGAGACATAATGTCAATTATACTTTCAGTATTTCTAGAAAGAATAAATATGTGGTCTTTAAAGGTTTGACACCCTTTAAAAACAATCAGAGGATTATAACCAAACGAATGACCTCTGAAAAGTATAAAATCATAATAAAACAATCGTAGAGTGAATTTTCAAATGGTTTAATAGACGGTTCATCAATATTAGGTGTCATTTGTCTGGGAAGGTGGAAAATGTACTTTTAGTGTCATAAAACACCAAAACATGCATTTAACGGTCAGATATACAATGAACAACCCCATAATGACTTGAAATCACAATACAATCACATTATTATTATTATTATTATTATTTATGATGTGTATGAGTGGGGAAAACATTAATCAGACGAGCTTTGTTCTCATAATGACCGCATATACCTATTTTAAATGTTTGATTCCCTCTTAAAAATCCTGTTTGGGTGTTAAAACTAACTGGATGGCATTTTAATGCTATGAAATCAAATGAAAACAACCATATAGCGAATTTGGAAATGTTTGAGAATGCGAAACATCAATCCGATCTAGTGTTTGCTCGAGAGGACCAAAAAAGGAACGGTTAGTGTCATAAAACACCAAAATGTGTGTTTAATGGTCAGCTCCATATCAAAAAACTACATAATGACATGAAATAAGATTAAAATCATCCAACTATTATTTTTAACATGTACGAGGAGACAAAACATCTATCGGACATGCGGTCTATCGAAAATGACTGAATATGCAATTTTTAAAGGTTTGACACACCTTAAAGACACCCATGGGGTTAAAACCTACTGAAAAATCTCCAAAGGTTATGAAAGAATAGGAAACTAATCATAGAGTGAATTGTGAAATGGTCGAGCAGTCAATACATCAATATGAGGCGTCGTTTTTCTTAGGATGATGGAAAACACAATTTTAGTGTCATTAAACACCAAAAAGTGCATTTAACTATAATATATATAAAAAATGACCTCAAAATGACTTGAAATAAATGTAAAACCATATTATTATTATTATTCATGTGTAAGAGAAGATGTTACATCAATCAGAGTAGCAGTCTCTCTCGAACAACTAGATATGAAATTTTTCAAGGTTGATTCCCTTTAAAAAGGTGCACCAAGAGGTAAAAACTAACAAAAAAAATTCAAATGTCATGAAATTAGAAAAAAAACCTAGAGTGACTTGTGAAATGGTTGATTAGATGGAACATCAATTTTAGTTGGAATTTTCTCAGGAGGATAAAAATGAACTTTTATTTTCATAAAACAACAAAACATATGTTTAATGATTAGATCTATAGAACACGACAATTTAATGATGTGAAATTAGATAAAAATCATTTAACTATTATTTTGTATTTTTAAAAAGAGAAGAAACATAAATCGGACATGCGATACCTCTTGAATGACCATATATGTGGTTTTTAAAATTTTGAAACCCTTTACAAACATGTGGGGGTCAAAATAAACCGAATGACCTCCAAATGCCATGAAATAATAGGGCAATAATCATTGAGTGATCGATGAAATGATCAAGTAGATGATACTTACTTTTCCTGAGATGATAAAAATTATAATTTTAGTATCACAAAACATTAAAATGTACATTTAATGAACATATATATATATATTTATATATATATATATATAAACCTCAGAATGACATGGAACTACAAAAAAACATATTATTATTATTTGTGACATGTATGAGTAGAATAAACATCAATCATATGTACAGTCTATTCAGAATAGCCAAATATGCGGTTTTTAAAGGTTAGACGTCATTTAAAAAGGTGCATCTGGGTATCAAAACCAACCAAATGACATCCAAATGTCATAAAATCAGTCAAAAACAACCTTAAAATGAATTGGGAAATTTTCAAGTAAACATAATGTCAATATGAGAAGGTGTTTTCCTGAGAGGGTTGAAAACAAGGATTTTGTGTCATAAAACACCAAAATGTATGTTTTATGGTTAGATCCATATAAAACAACCTCATAATGACATGAAATGATAGGAAAACCATATAATTATTTTATATGGTGTTTATAAGTATAAGAAATGTAAATATGAATTAGTGTCTATCAGGAATGACAAAATATTCGATTTTTAAAGGATTGATTCCCATTAAAAACACACAGGGGGTCAGAGCCTATCGAAAGAACTCTAAATGTTGTGAAATCCGATGACAATAACCAATGAGTGAATTATGAAATGGCTGAGTATATGTTACATTATTAAGACATTATATTTTTTTTTGTGATAATGGTAAATAAACTTTTAGTGTCATAAAACACCATAACATGTGTTTAATGGTCAGATATATAGAAAATGATCTAATAATGAACTAAAATCATAGTAAAATTATATTTTTATTACTCGTGACATAAAAAAGTAGATGGCACATTATTCAGATGTATGGTCTATTCACAAAAACAAAATAAGTGGTTTTAAATTTATAAAAAAGGATAGAAATTATTTATATATTTAAAAAAATAACTTTGATCAGTTGTGTTAAGTTTTAATAATAATATTTTATTCCATTTCAATTATTAGTGGTCATATTTTTCACTAAACTAATTTTTTTATTAAGTATTATAGGGTAGTTTTATTTGATGATGGGTGTTTAGGCAAGAAGAGGATGAGACAAAAAGATTTATGGGCCTTTGGTTTTAAATATTTTGGAAAAAATATTTTATTCTTTTAATTAGGGTGTTTTTTTATAATTGTTCATTTATTTACAAAAAATAAAAAAATAAAATCTTTCACCATATGGTGGTCGCTATAGGAAAGGCTAAGTAATCCTATATCGACCGTCAAATTTCAATCACTATATGGAATCCATTGTGGGCTATAATGTCCACTATAATCGATCCCGTGCTAGCCTATAGTGACCGCCAAATAGTAGTTTCTATAAGTAACCTTGTCCTGGTCTATAACATCCACCAAATTGTAGATACTATAGAAAAAAATGATGGGGCTAAGGCAACTACTGTTTGGAAGGCATTGGGCAGTCACTATAGCCCCTTAGAAATGGATTTAGGTAGTCACTAAAGGAATTTTTACACTAGTGAAAATCCCACAAAATAGAGTGTAATAGACCCTACATGACATCTTGGAAATCATAAGTAGAATCTGGGATCACAAGAGGATACAACATTGATAATGGATACATGGAATTTCCTTTGGTTTCTTTAGTGTCAGGCCAAGTAATATAATCATGTTGTGTTTGTGGAATCAATTTGCATGCATAGGTATAGTGTTATCACAACTAACATATTTTTCTTATGACTTCTTAGGGATTCATTATTTAAAATAAATTATGGGGTTAATAACCAACGAAATGTGTAGTAAAATATATGATAATATGGATCTTATTAGTTCACTACCTTTTTTAGATATGGTCTCATTACCAAGTGATCTAAGGATATAGTGAAAAAGGCTGAAAGGTTTGTGTGTGTAATCATAAAATAATAATATAACCAAAATATAGGGTATTTGGTTGTTTCATTGATTCTTTATCTTCTTAATTACACATCAAAATGCCTCAAGGTTCATGAATTATTATTATTTAGGTTATTAATCTACTTACATATGTGATATTTATCTAAAATTAAAGTGAGTTAACCTTTTGTGTGATTATTCCACATGTGCATGGAGTCTTGCATAAATTCATCCTCATGGAAATTACTCAATTGACTTGACCTCTGATCGAGTCAATTTCACAAGAGAGGATTCTCTTAATATCTAATCACAAAACCTCAATCTTATGAACCAAGATCTCATATATGATATTAATAACATTTCAAATATCTTATAATATTTTCCATGGTCTTACTGAATCAACCCAATCATTTTCAGGCCGGATCATTGAATACACTTCTATTGGTTTAACTTTTTCCCATAATAATTCTTGTTGTCATACATGGGAAGACCCGATCTGAGAAATATTACTTCTCAGAACCAGTATAAAAAATGTTTTTCTTTTAAATCATAATAAAACAATTAAGATAAAAAACATAATTAGAATTATAATACACATTTTTAGTTTGAAATATTATTCGTTACACCAAATCAATATGTTCAAAAAATATTTTTGTGAAACTATTTACACTAATCATAGCTTATGTTACTAAACAATTTTAAAATAAAATTATATTCATACATAACCAAATTCATCTTATGGATAAGGTGAATGAAACCCATTCATTTAAAGGCTTAAAATTATATAAAACCAATAATCTCTATAAGAGTAATCTTGGAGATATAGATAGTCAACCCCAACTATTCTATATAAAAACAAGTTTCAAGGAAAATGATAATTCTGGACCAAAATATATCTACCCAATGATACTTTACAAAATATATAACTTAATTATATCATAATTCTAACACTCAGTATATATAAACTATAGTCAATCACTAAATTTAATGTCAGGTCTCAATACAAGATAAAGTGAAGGTATAAGAAAACTAAATAAACTTTTATACCTAGCATGTAACTTCTTATATTCATGAATTAAAAAATATATATATATATATATATTATGTTTAACACTTAAATTATACAATAATTTATAATAAAAAAATTATAACTATGAATTATATAGGGAACAAACTAAATAAATGGACAATTCATATATTTAAACACTAGGTAATAAATTTATGAACTATTCATAAATATAGAAATTATAAACATTTTATAATTTAATCATGAATTATAGACTTACCATAATTAAAATAAATAAAAAATTTACATTTATTTTAAATATGATCTCCTTTCATGTTGTTCGTTATATTTAATTTTATTAAATATATTATATTAATAGAAATAGAAATATTTTATATTCTATATATGTCATGTAAACAATTTACATAATCAAAATATCACATATTTAATATTATTTAAACCTTGTATATATCAACAATCAAAACCCATTTTGATGAGGTTTAAATAATTTCTCAGATAAGGCCTTTTTAGTTTGAACACTTAAAATTAAATAATTATGAAAATTTCATAATATTAAATTTAAAAACCTTTTATAATTCTCTATATTTCTTATTTTATTAAAATTTTAAAAATTATCCTTATAATTTCCATAAAAAACTTTTATAACTATATTACAAAGTATGTCATATCTGTTCAAAGGGGTATTTAATAATGACTTTTAATATTATGGACATTTATTTAATTAATATTTTATAAACATTTATGTAATTAATTATAATCATTTAATAATTAATTAATTGCTAAAAATTTTATACCTAAAATTAATATCTAAATATTTTTTTATAGTCTATAAACAATTTGTAAATAATAAAATCAATTCATCATAAAAAAAAAATTAATTTTCCATTATATTGTATTTTATGATATATGTTATATCACAATATAGGGTTTTCAACATTATCTATCATAGTTTACAATTGAAAACTCTTAACCATGATATATTCCTTGGGTTTCTAGTTCTAATATCTCATGATATCGCTTGTACCGTAAGGGTGACACGACACTTTTTTTTTGAAACACATAGTGATTCCCTAGACCCATATAATATCCTAATTGTACCTTATAATATTTGAAAAATTAAAGTATTTCTAATGATTTACCACCTATGATATCCCATATTATTAGGAAAGACCACATCATAACTTATGATATCACATAGTATATGGTGATCCATAGAACAAGTACTCAATATTTTTTTCAAGTTTCTCAATACGAAAACCATGTAATATGAATTATCTTTATTTACAAACATGATATCATGAATAAAAATTCATGGAATGACTTTGATACCACTTTTAGGTTTCATAGGAAATATTAACACCTAATCTACATAGCATAAAACAAAACAAAACCATAAATATGAAGAAAACCATTCATTAAAACTGAAATAAAATACTAAAAATGAAGAACATGTACCTTGAACCAATGATCAAATATTGTTTCCTTTAATCAATGATTGATTAATATCACTAATAATAACCAATGGACTATTCCCTATGAGGTGTATGTATGAGCTTTATTGAATTACCCAAATAGTTTTGGTAGGACTCTCTTACCTCCCATGATATGCTAGTATATCACGTTATAAAGGAAAGAGGAAGATAGATTTAATAGGGAGATATTATCAACACATTGCTTCATTGAGGAATGATCACTAACATTCTCATAGACTAGCATCCTTTAAATTAGTTTTGGGGATGCTCCTCAAGCCCCATGCAGTTACTAGTGCATTATGAGTAAATTCTATATAAGTTACAACACTATGTAACTTTATATCAATATAACTCAAAAGTGTTTCATCATATGAAATATAATCAATGATAGATAATTTTTGTGGTAGATTTAAGAATTAATATCTTAATGTTACACTTCTTTTATATCATTTATACAACACCACATGAATCATACAATATGATTTAGTATAAACGGTAGTGGTACGATATCACATAATATCCTATACGATATGCCCAATTCAAGGAATACAATATGTCATAGAATGCCTGAATGTCATACCATATGAAATATATATCACCACATATGATATAGTCTTATTGAATTATATGCATATAAGATTTAGGGCATATCTCCTTCAATTAATATATATATATATATAGAACTAAGGGTCGGTGATTAATAATAATATAACATATAATTATTATTATTTATTAAATTATTAAGTGTTAGTAATTGAATAAAATTTATTAGTTAATTATTTTTTATTTTTTATTTATTGTTAATATATATACAAAAAAAATTATTTACTTCTTATTATTTATTTATAAAGTGTGTGTGTTTATAAAATTATATATATAGAAATACATATACAAATATATGTATAAAAATTAATTATTAATATAGATATATAAATGTATAAATTTTCAGTAATTATAAATATAAATACAATATTGATATAACTATATATATTAATATTAATTTTTTTAAACACTAAAAAATTAAAATTTTAAAAATAACGAATTAAATAAATTAAATAAATTGAAAACCATCACTAAATAGAACCACCTCTTAATAAAAAAACCACTACTAAAAATCCATTAAAAATAAAAAAAATCTTAAATATAATTTTTTTCTAATGTTTAATAGTGGTTTTTAAAATTTCCTCTAAATGTCAATATTTTTGTAGTGTCATTGTAACTAACCAGCTCGGGTGACACTTAAACTAATACCCAAACCAATCTACCATAAGGGCTAAAGGATGTTCTTGATCCCCAAAAGTTGGAAACCACGGTTGGGCCATTAAAAACATACTGTTGGGAGTGCTTTTACCCTTAAATTAGAGTAAACAAGTAGTGAATTGTATACCAAAAATTTCACATGGACCGTCCTTACCTTGTATTTATATGAAACATAAAATAAGGAGGAGAAAAAATGAATAAACCAAACCAGCATCAGGAAATATAAATCCATCCAAAATAATCATCTGAATCACAAATGAAAATAAAGTAGAAGAAGAATCATGCATACAATAAAATGAGTTGGATGTTATAATAACATCCCAACAAAAATAAAATAAAATAAAAAATAAAACCGATACCATAAGGATCATATTCCATGAAACCCATGGGTTCTCACCACATCCCATTTAAGATCTCATCTTTTTTCTAGGTTTGTTTCTCTGATTTTTTCATTAAACATTGGTGATCAAGTCTTGTTCAGAGATAAAGATCATTTTTTTAGAAAATGATCTAAAGTTTGGGGATATATTTTTTGAATTAATTGAGTTAAGGTTTGAATGGATTGAGTTTTAATATGAGTTCTTGGTAATTTTAGAAGCTTTATAGGGGGTTAGGGTTGTTTAAACAGAGAATAGGCTGAAAAATACACAAGCGAACATTTATATGTCATGTAAAGGGATTACATATCATGTAATTTTTCATTTATTTCAACAAAATAAATTTTAGGCAATGATTTATTTTGGATAATTTCACTAAAAACATTTACACGACATGTAATCATGTTACATGACATGTAAATGATATACCTGTTATATTAAACATGCTGTGTGGCTTAAATTCATTATGTTTTTCCTATATCTTCTCTCTTATTGACCCTAGGGAATTATCTAGTCGATTTTGGAGTGCCAACCCCCTTTAGTACATTTTTTTATGTCTTTAATCACTATTAAGTTCATTTGGTTAGATTTATTATTTATTCCCTTTGGTTCTCCAACAGTTACAGTGAAATCCTCTGGCCAATTTCCATGTTGGTTTTGATGTTGGATAGTCTTGATCCTACAATCTCTTTGCAGTCATCCACACCTTCATCCTCGTGGGTGTTGGGTGTTGGAAGCCTTGTTAGATCATCAGTTAGGGGGTCTAAATATTAACCATATGGTTTAATCACTATCAAAGTTATGTAATACTATGATATAACCAACATAGTGTGTGCCCAAATTAATTGAATATAAATGAATTGACTAATGGATTAACATATGTTTATCATTATATGTGACCTAGGGTGATTTATTTCTATAGAATCCCTACCTTGTGTCTTAATTATTATTAATATAATTGCTAATCAATTAAAAATTTAATTTCAAAGTGGTATGTGAAAGAAAAACCGAAATTTTCAAAATTAATCATTAAGATATATGATGTGATATTTTGATATCCATGTTGTATGATAGGAATTGTGTTCTATGTGGAGATTTTTATATAACTGGATAGGCCCAGACACTTTCACACATATATGATGCAATGCTGGTAGTGAGTGGTCTCGGTCTAGTCCATGCTATAATGCTTATAGGTAGTGGGATATGCCCAGTACCATGCTATAATGCTTATAAGGATTTGACCTAGATTGTTTGTTGTGACTATACCATGGTTATATGGTTGTGGTTGGCATGGTTTAAAGACATTATTAGAGATATTCCGACATGGCGCCTAAGAATTCTATTTACCATGGTTTTATAATTGTGGTAGGCCTGGTTGTTAGACATTCTATGAGATATTCCTGCATAGATCTGAAGCAAGTTGATTTATATATTTAATTGTTGAATTAATTAATACACCTATTTATCACTTTATTTCATACAATTCTTATCAGAATAGTTTTGTTTCTATACAGTGGTTTCATCATACCATGTTTTAATCACACCCTATTCTGGATCCCGTTTGAAAACTAATCAAAATTTATAGATTCAGGTTTGTGAAGGGAAAATGACCTTGTTGTTGATTTCATATTTACTGTTTGGTACGAGTTTGGATATGGTGTTGATATGGGGCTTGAGACCCGGGACGTTGAGTCTTGGATTTGAGTCTAATAGTATTTTTATTGTATTGTTCTATCCTGAAATTTATCCACATTCCATCATGTCATTACATTATTTTTATTATTTATAGGATTATTTCGGTGGCCTTTATTATCATCCTGTGTATTGTTTTAATCTAATTATTTATATTTTAGAATGAATAATTACTTCTTCTATGACACTTCATACTATGGCGGTATAGTCTTGCCACTATATAATCCACATCCCCACTAAAAAAATATTGGCTAAACTTGTTCTATCAGGCATCAAAGAGATGCTTGGAGAATCTTGGGGATGAGATGTTTTAAGGTGGGGAGGTTTTAAGGTCATGTTTTTTCAGGTACATTTATCTATGATTTTTTGGAGCCTTTGTGGATGAATCTTATTCTGATATAGAGAGCCTTTATTGGATAAAATGATCTCAAGATCAGGGATTTATGTTTGTTATAAGTAATAGAGTCTGATATTGAATGAGTTATGTGTTAATATGGGTTCTTGGTAAGTTGAGAATCTTTAAAGGGGTTTTAGGTTGATTTAAAGTAAAATGGGCTGAAAAATCAACTAAAAACATTTACAGGTCATGTAAAGGGATTAAACAACATAAAATTGTTCACAGGTTTTAATAAAATAAATATGAGGGGATGTGTTTTTCTTAGAAGTCTATTAAAAGCCTTTACACTATGTGTAATCACATTACATGACATGTAAATGACAGAACTTTAATTTTAAACAAGCCATGTAGGTGAAATTCATTATTTTTCAGCTATAACTCCTCTTCTATAGACCCTATGGAATTATCTAGGTGATTTTGGAGTGCCAACCACCCATCCGGATATTCCAATTGTGTCTTAAATCCTTGGTAATTTTCTTTATTTATATGTCTTATTTCTTCCCTCGGTTCACCAACAGTTGTGGTGAAATCCTCTGGCCAGTTGCATTGTTGGTTTTGATCTTGAATAGTCCTATTCTAGGAATCTCTTTGAAATCATATACACATTCTTCCACATCAGCCTTGGCCATTGTAAATGTTGTTGGATCTTCAGTTAAAGGTATGGGGTCTAAATGTTAACCCTATGGTTCGATAATTGTTATGGTTATGGAATATCATGATAGTACCAACATAGTGTGTGACCAAATTAATTGAATATAAATTAATTGAATAATGTATTAAAGAATGTTTATAATGACATGTGACGTAGGGTGATTTATTTTTATTGAATTCCAAAATTATGGCTTAATTGTTATTGATATAATTGTTAATCAATTGTAAATTTAATTTCAAAGTAGATTATGAAAGAATAATGGTAATTCACATAATTAACCATTTAGATATATGATGTCATATTATGATATCCTTGTTTTATGATAGGAATTTGGTTTTATACCGAGAAGCTTATATAATGGGATAAGCCCAAGAAATTTCACATGTATATATTGTAATGTTGATAGTGAGTGGGCTCAGCCTAGTCCATGCTGTAATTCTTATAGAGAGTGGGCTATGCCCAGTCCCATGATGTAATTATTATAGGTCTTTGACCTATATTATTTGTTGTGACTAAACCAAATTTATATAGTTGTGGTTGGAATGGTTATAAGACATGCTCTGAGATATTACAACATGGTTCCATAGAATGTATTTACCTTGGTTTTATGGTTGTGATTCTAATACCCCAGGTAAATAAAGAGTATGAAATTTTTATATTTATCCATATTTGTGAATAAAATATTAATATTACTTTAAAGGGAACGCTATGCTTGATGGCGTACCCAATATGTAACAACAAGTTCCTTTGAAATCATACGTTGCACTCTAATAATAAAATAATATTATTTTAAATGGTAGTTAACACATAGTCGTTGTATTGAAAAAAATGAATATAAATAACTAATTTATGATTAAATATTTTTGTTAAATGTTTTTAATTTTCATCCAATAAATTTTAGAGGCTTAAAATACAAATGAACCCAATCTTAGACATCAAATACACTAGTATTTTTAAAAGATTGTTTTACTACCCTTTTGATGGAAAACCATTTTTAAATAAAACTTTTGAAAATTTTATGAGATATATTTTTCAAAATAGACATATTATTTATGATTGGGACATTGAAATTTACATTGGGTTAATTTTTGGTATTTTTCTGACAATGTTCATTTTTCAATGAATAGTAAAAAATACTGCATTTTACATCAAAACTGCTTTTTCATATAATTTAATTATATGGTTACATTATCTTTTTAATTTGTTTTAAAGTGTAATTAGAATATATTTTTACCATGTAATCTAATGATGGTCATTGGGATTAATTTCACTTTTTAATTGGGCATAAACAAGTGAAAAACTTTTCATAAATATTGTTTTTAAAAAACCCGCTATTTGTTTTGACAACGAGAAGTTTTTTTTTAAATTAATTATTGAAAATTATGTGTTTGGAATTTGGTAAAATTGATTACATATTTTGAATCAGAAGTTCCAAATTATGTGATTAAGACTCTTGTTTTTGGACATTATGAATAGTAACGACGGTAATTATCTTTAATTATCTTGATTAATGAGTAATCAGGTTGTTAAAGATAATAAAATAATATCCTAATACTACAAAATGACCACAACATTTGTCCTAAGGCTAATGGTTGTCTCATGTACGACCATAGGATGCCTTGTGCCAAACTTGGGGGCCCCATGGAATCACTTTTGTGAGAAAGTGACTTTTTATCTTTTTATTTTTAAAGAATGTTAAATGTAACAAAGAATGTATCACCTAAGTAAAATATTTTTAATTTTGTATACATAAATTATATTTTGGACTATAAATATTAATTATAAATCTAAAAAGATTTCCTACATCATGATATTTTTTTATAAGTTTTAGACATTAAATTTATTAAATTATTTATGACATCATGATGATGCATCGATTACCTCATTAATAAAGGATTTAAATAAAATGGAAAGATAATGTAAAATCTAAGACCTACACATTTCCAAAACCTATTGGATGGGTGGATTTCTAACCCTTATCTCCTTATCCTCGAAATAAATCAATTTGGGACCACTAAAATCCGAAACTCATTTGAAAATAAAGTTACATTTTATACCTTTCCAAGAGTGCCCCTCCTCTCCTCGTATAAAAGGCCCGCACCTCTACCTCCTTACCCACACTTCCAAAGCCTTTGGCTCGTCCAAAACCTGACCATTTTGTCTCTAAACATCCCTCTATAACTCCTTGAATCCTCACTTTGGACTGAATCCTTCCCAAGGAAGCCTTTGAGCTCAAACCAAAGGGAGTTACCCGATTTTAAGGTAATGTCTTCATTTGAGTCCTTTTGTTTTATTTTGCTTCTCCAACCCCCTAAAATCTTTTTATTAATTTATTTTGTACAACTACAGTATCTTAAATATACGAGGATGTTGTTATAATAAGGATTCGAGCTACACTTACACACACCTTCGTCTAATGGTTAAAGAACATATTGTTTCTGTGGTTGACGATTTTCTGCCTTATGAAATGATGACTGTTCAATATTCTTTTAACACCTTTAAAGGTGGAAATTATGATGTCACTGTATTTTATATATGATATATATGGTATTTATTTTTACTATATGCTTCTGTATTTTATATTTAAACCATTCCTTTCTTCTTTTCATGTTGTGTAAATGCGATAATTTCATATGAGGAAGTGCGAACTACCGCCCCCTCAAGTGATGTGACTCGTAAATGCAATACATGGAATGTATAAAGAATACAATTAATGAAATTATGTGACCTATATAACATATATATTATACTTTAATTATAATATATATATATATATATCATTTATTTTTAATTCCATTAATATGACAAAGAAAAAAATGAAAGTAGCGTTCATGCGTACGTATGGCCTACCGTCTCCATGAACGGTGATTTTAGTTTTTTATCTCAAAATGCTATGGAATAGTATAAAATGAATATATACTGGATATATATGATATTTAAAACATCAATAATATTCTGGATATGATGTACCTATAACTACATGGAAAATTATTTTCCAACAAGTTCAATTTTTGACTCATGTACCAAACATCGACAAAAACATCTGATATGAACTCATATTATTAAACAATTATTATAAAATTAAAATATGTGATATTAAATGAATAATAATATTAATAGGAGGTCCTTAAGAAATTATAAATTGACAAAAGTTTATTATTCAGGAATATAAAGATACGAACAAGACAAGTTGGACTTGAGGTAAGGGATCCTACTCCTCTCTTTCTTTTTAAGTACACTCTTTTATATCATTCCTTTTAAAGCTCATCTTTTGTGTTATTGGGATGTTATTTTATATTAATATTACTGTAATTTTTATGTTCTTGTGATTATAGACCCTATTCTCTCTAATCAATCCATTTTGGATTTTCTGAGTGGCGCCGTTAGGCTGCCGAATTTTCGTAAGAGATCTAACCTCTCTCTTTCTTTTTAAGTACTCTCCTTTATGTCACTTCTTTTAATCTCCACTTTTTTATGTTGGGGGATGTTATTTTATATTCCTATTTCTTTAAACATTATGTTAGTATGATAATATACCCTATTTGATCTCATCAATCCATTTTTGGAAGTTTTAAGTGGTGCCGTTAGGCTGCCGAGTTTTCGTAAGGGATTTTTCATCTCACTTTTATTCCCGTGAGATTTATGCTACATTTTACACAATTTCCTTTGAGTGGTGTATGTACTTCCCATTATTTTACTCATTGTGTAATATAATTTCTTTTATTAGTATTTACATCAATGTTGTATTGTCCTTCTTTCACAAGGTGTATGTTTCGAAAGATACCCATGTCGGTAAGGGAACCTTTCACCCTCCTCTTTTTAAAAGACTTCTTTTGTTGGGTATTTTAATTTACATATTGTTATGTTGGGATATGTTCTCATATATCCTTATTGATGTAAATTTTATGTCCAAGTGATGAGATACCCTTTTTTTTATCTCTCATCAACTCATTTTGATGTGACGCTGTTAGGCTGTCAAGGGAACTTCTTAACCCAATTTCGATTTCTTTGGGTTCAACATGTAGTTATTGAATATGTCATCCTTTGAATATGTGTGAATGACCTTTTATTGTTTTAAACTTAATATCCACTTATATTGGGTGTATTTATATTTGTCACACATAATTTTGAGATTGATTTATCCTTAATTTAAGGATACCTTCTTTATAAGGGATTTCATCACATTTTACATTTCTATTGAAACTTAATTGTTGTTATGCACCAATTCACTCTTATATGGTGTATATACTGTCCTTTGGAATATTATATCATGAATCCATTTATTCTCATGATATTATAAAGTTCTGACTAAATTTTATTCCTCAATTGTTGTATTCAAGTGTCTATAATTTTTGTAAAAACCCTTTAACCAAAATATCGCTTTAAATGTTTTAATGATTTTTTCTTATTAATATCCATGTTTTCAAAATGGTTTTAAGGATTTATTTATATGGATATTAATGGTTTAAATTTTTTTAAAACTTCAAGGTGGTATGGGACACTTTGATTCAAAAATATCTTTATTAAATGTTTTAAATGGTTTTGGAAATGGATTATTTTTGAATGGATTCATTATTTCAATGTCCTAAAATGTTATATTCTGATTGAAATGTGGAAATGTTATGTTTCCTTTATGCTTGTTTTATGTGATGAGTTTATGTTATGTTTCTTGGGAATTGTTATGAAAACGGGTGGTTCCGTGATAAACTAAGGGCGGGTGAGCCCGATATAGCTCTCTAATGCATTGGTTAACACGAAGGAGTGAAACGTTAAGGTTTCTCCAAAGATATTTTGGGAATATACTATGGTGGGTATTACAAATGTAACCAAGAGGGTTACTCCCTACGTAATAATGTTATGAATGCCTCAAGTTACCTTTTATGTCTTATGATTTCTTTGATTTATTCATGATTTGATGAGGTATGTTAAAGTGCCTATGTTTTATGGGTAAAGGATGATTTCATTCTTATGTATATATGAACTCATGTTTCCTTTCCATATTATTATAACCCTTACTGAGCTTTTATGCTCATCCCAAGTTTTTGAAATGTTTTTCATAGGTCAAGGAAAAGGTACATGATGTGATGATAGTGTCAAGAAAGAATCCATGTTTTATTTTAAATATGTTTCCGTTGATGGGAAGAATGAATACTTTCTTTTATGTAACCACTTTGTTTAAATGTGGAATGTAATGCAAGTTTCATGATCTAATTATCTAAAAATCTAAACCTAAAAAGATCCTCAATGTGTAATCATGTAATAACTCAAGATTAAGTAAGGTTTATGGCTGGGGCCTTATAGTTGGTATCAGAGGTCGGTTTAGATAACTTTAGAGGTTAGTTTATTTTTTAAGAATAAGTGACATTACCATAATGGTTAGGATTTCATAAAGAGTCATAGTTTTTAGATAATGTGAATGAGTAAGTATATCTCAGTGTTTTCCTTCCGCATTAGTACATGATGGTTTTGTTGATATACTCACACTGACATTTCTGTTTTTAGTGAATGGATGGATCTAGCAGGCACCAAAGTGACAATAGGTTTGAAGGAAACTATGGTGGTTCTCTGATTAAGATACTGGATGAAATGGGGTATTCAATGAGGAAATTCGTGTTTGTTCTAAACCAACTATAAAGGAGTCGTGATAATCCACTTGAACCTTGGTATGTTCTGTAATGCATCATGTACGAGATGACCAATCGATGTGGAAGTTCAGGTAATAATTATAAATGTAACCATTAGGGTTTATTTGATCCTTACTTTTTAGGTAATTTTGGGTTACTCTATGATATGATGGAAAATGAAAGGCATGAGATAAACTTGAGGTTAAAATATGTTATGATTATTTTTGAAGATTATATCTCATTTTTGGGAATGTTTTAATAATTATATGGTTTTGGAAAAAGGACAACACGTAGACCGTGTGACAACCCGTCGCGTCGGACAAAGCTGCGGGAATCAAACCCACAACCAAAGTGCAACTGGTATTTATCGCCTACCACTGGACTACGTGAAGTCCCTGGTTAGTTTGACTGATTATTTTTAGTTAGATGATTTTATGAATTAAGAGTAAGTTGATTTTGGGTTATCTATGGAAATTTATTAACCTATCATAGAGGATATGTGATTAGGTTAATTACTTTTCAATACGAGACATTAAGAGAAACTGATGTTGTTTGGAGATAAATGTTACGATTTAACATGGAAGATTATGTGACTAAATCCAAAAAATATTTGGGTTTCAATTTTAGTTTGGATTACATTGAAGAATTTTATGGACAAGTTGTTTATCGAATGGTCCTCATTGAACTTTGGGTTTTGTTGGACAAATTTTGGAGATTAAGCATAGATTTTCTTTTTATAAAGGGTTATCCTTTTCTAGATTATTTGATCTTGTACTAACCTTTTTGGTTTTGGTTTTGGTTAAATTCTAAAGACATGGGAAGTATATAGTTCTCTTTGGTGTGTTATGTGATTCTCTAGAAGTTTATTATAGTACTTTTAATGTGAACAAGTCTTCATAAATACTCTTCTTTTGTAGAAAATATGTGTTTCTATAAGGAATCTAATAAAAGTTGAAAGTCAACATGATAAGTGATTATGTTTTCTTATGAAAAAATTCCTCAATAAAAAGTAACTTAAAACAAAAATGTTGTCTATTAACTTTTCCTACTGGGGAATCGAATACCGTTTAACCCATCACAAGTTTGTGATTTTCTTGTGGTTAACTTTCTCCTAAACATGTTTTCTATCACTCTCCATCAGAACATAACCCTATGTTTTCTCCTCCATGTCCATGTTTTCCTACATGGAATCCTAGTATGGGTTAACTCGGGTGACCTCTATACTTCTCTTTCTTTATTTTAAAGTGATTGTTTTACCAACTCTTGTTCCGATGTGGGATTTTCAATGATGTTTCCAAGCCCAGTTTTATAATTGCGAGGACGCAATTACCAAAAGGGGGGATGGATGTAACACCCCAGGTAAATAAAGAGTATGAAATTTTCATATTTATCTATATTTGTGAATAAAATATTAATATTACTTTAAAGGGAACACTATGCTCGATGGCATACCCAATATGCAACAACAAGTTCCTTTGAAATCATACGTTGCACTATAATAATAAAATAATATTATTTTAAATGGTAGTTAACACATAGCCGTTGTATTGACAGGAATGAATATAAATAACTAATTTACTATTAAATATGTTTTTTAAATGTTTTTACTTTTATCCAATAGATTTTAGAGGCTTAAAATACAAATGAACCCAATCTTAAGCATTGAATACACTAGTATTTTTAAAAGATTGTTTTACTACCCTTTTGATGGAAAAACATTTTTAAATCAAACTTTTGAAAATTTTATGAACTATATTTTTCAAAATAAACATATTATTTATTATTGGGACATTTAAATTTACATTGGGTTAATTTTTGGTATTTTTCTGACAATGTTCATTTTTCAATGAATAGTAAAAAATACTGCATTTTACATCAAAACTGATTTTTCATATAATTTAATTATATGGTTACATTATATTTTTAATTTGTTTTAAAGTGTAATTAGAATATATTTTTACCATGTAATCCAATTATGGTCATTGGGATTAATTTAACTTTTTAATTGGGCATAAACAAGTGCAAAACCTTTCATAAATATTGTTTCTAAAAAACCTGCTATTTGTTTTGACAACGGGAAGTTTTTTTTAAATTAATTATTGAAAATTATGTGTTTGTAATTTGGTAAAATGTATTACATATTTACAATCAGTAGTTACAAATTATGTAATTAAGACTCATTTGTTTTTGGACATTATGAATAGTAACGACGGTAATTATCTTTAATTATCTTGATTAATGAGTAATTGGGTAGTTAAAGATAATAAAATAATAACATAATTATAAAAAATGACCACAACATGTGTACTAAGGCTACTGGTTGTCTCATGGCCGACCATGGGATTCCTTGTGCCAAAATTGGGGGCCCCATGGAATCACTTTTGTGAGAAAGTAACTTTTTATCTTTTTATTTTTAAAGAATGTTAAATGTAACAAAGAATGTACCACCGAAGTAAAATATTTTTAATTTTGTATACATAAATGATATTTTGGACTATAAATATTCATTAGAAATCTAAAAAGATTTCCTACATCATTATATTTTTTTATAATTTTTAGACATTAAATGTATTAAATTATTTATGACATCATGATGATGCAGCGATTACCTCATTAATAAAGGATTTAAATAAAATGGAAAGATAATGTAAAATATAAGACCTAAACATGTCCAAAACCTATTGGATGGGTGGATTTAGAACCCTTATCACCCTATCCTCGAAACACATCAATGTGGGACCATAAAAATCCGAAAATCATTTGAAAATAAAGTTACATTTTATACCTTTCCAAGAGTGCCCCTCCTCTCCTCTTATAAAAGGCCCCCACCTCTACCTCCTTACCCACACTTCCAAAGCCTTTGGCTCGTCCAAACCCAGCCCATCATGTCTCTAAACATCCCTATCTAACTCCTTGAATCCTCACTTTGGGAAGAAGCCTTCCCAAGGAATCCTTTGAGCTCAAACCAAAGGGAGTTACCCGATTTTAAGGTAATGTCTTCACTTGAGTCCTTTTGTTTTATTTTTCTTCTCCAACCCCCTAAACTCTGTTTATTCATTTATTTTGTAACAACTCTAGTATCTTAAATATACTAGGATGTTTTTATAAGAATTATTCGAGCTACACTTTCACACACCTTCATCTAATTGTTAAAGAACATATTGTTTCTGTGGTTGACGATTTTCTACCTCACGAAACGATGATTGTTCAATATTATTTTAACACCTTTAAAGGTGGACATTATGATGTCACTGTATTTCATATATGATATATATGGTATTTATGTTTACTATATGCTTCTTTATTTTATATTTAAACTATACTTTTATTCTTTTCATGTTGTTTAAATGCGATAATTTCATATGAGGAAGTGCGGACTACCGCTCCCTCAAGTGATGTGACTCATACATGCAATACGTGGAATGTATAAAGAATGAAATTAATGAACTTATGTGACCTATATAACATATATATTATACTGGTATTATAATATATATATATCATTTATTTTTAATTCCATTAATATGACAAAGAAAAAAAATGAAAGTAGTGTTCATGCGTACGTACGGCCTACCGTCTCCATGAACGGTGCTTTTTGTTTTTTATCTCCAAATGCTATGGAATAGTATAAAATGAATAAATACTGGATATATATGATATTTAAAACATAAATAATATTCTGGATATGATGTACCTATAACTACATGGAAAATTATTTTCCAACAAGTTCAATTTTTGACTCATGTACCAAACATTGACAAAAACGTCTAATATGAACTCATATTATTAACCAATTATTATAACATTAAAATATGTGATATGAACTGAATAATAATCTTAATATGAGTTAATTAAGAAATTATAAATTGAACAATGTTTATTATTCAGAAATATAAAGATACGAACAAGACAAGTTGGACTTGAGGTAAGGGATCCTACTCCTCTCTTTCTTTTTAAGTACACTCTTTTATGTCATTCCTTTTAAAGCTCATATTTCGTGTTATTGGGATGTTATTTTATATTAATATTACTATAATTTTTATGTTCATTTGATGAGAGAACCTATTCTCTCTCATCAATCCATTTTGGAAGTTCTGAGTGGCGCCGTTAGGCTGCCGAATTTTCGTAAGAGATCTAACCTCTCTCTTTTTAAGTACTCTCCTTTATGTCACTTCTTTTAATCTCCACTTTGTTATGTTGGGGGATGTTATTTTATATTACTCTTTCTGTAAACATTATGTTAATATGATAAGATACCCTATTTTATCTCATCAATCCATTTTTGGAAGTTTTAAGTGGCGCCGTTAGGCTGCCGAGTTTTCGTAAGGGATTTTTCATCTCAATTTTATTCCCGTGAGATTTATGCTGCATTTGCCACAATTTCCTTTGAGTGGTGTAAGTACTTCCCATTATTTTACTCATTGTGCAATATACTTTCTTTTATGAGTATTTACATCAATGTTGTATTGTCCTTCTTTCACGAGGTGTATGTTTCGAAAGATACTGATGTCGGTAAGTGAACCTTTCACCCTCCTCTTTTTAAAAGACTTATTTTGTTGGGTCTTTTAATTTACATATTATTATGTTGGGATATGTTCTAATATATCTTTATTGACGTAAATTTTATGTCCATGTGATGAGATACCCTTTTTTTTATCTCTCATCAACTTATTTTGATGTGACGTCGTTAGGCTATCAAGGGAACTTCTTAACCCAATTTCGATTTCTTTGGGTTCAACATGTAGTTATTGAATATGTCATCCTTTGAATATGAGTGAATGAACTTTTATTGTTTTACACTTAATATCCACTTATATTGGGTGTATTTATATTTTTCACACATAATTTTGAGATTGATTAATCCTTAATTTAAGGATACCTTCTTTATAAGGGATTTCATCACATTTTACATTTCTATTGAGACTTAATTGTTGTTATGAACCAATTCACTCTTATATGGTGTATATAATGTCCTTTTGAATATTACATCATGAATCCATTTTTTCTCATGATATTATAAATTTCTGACTAAATGTTATTCCTCAATTATTGTATTCAAGTGTCTATAATTTTGGTAAAAACCCTTTAACCAAAATATCGCTTTAAATGTTTTAATGATTTGTAATTATTAATATCCATGTTTTCAAAATGGTTTTAAGGATTTATTTATATGTATATTAATGGTTTAAATTTTTTTAAAGATTCAAGGTAGTATGGGACACTTTGATTCAAAAATCTCTTTATTAAATGTTTTAAATGGTTTTGGAAATGGTTTCTTTTTGAATGGATTCATTATTTCAATGTCCTAAAATGTTATATTCGGATTGAAATGTGGAAATGTTATGTTTCCTTTATGCATGTTTTATGTGATATGTTTATGTTATGGTTCTTGTGCATTGTTATGAAAACGGGTGGTTCCGTGATAAACTAAGGGCGGGTGAGCCAGATATAGCTCTCCAATGCATTGGGTGACGCGAAGGAGTGAAACGTTAAGGTTTCTACGAAGAGATTTAGGGAATATACTGTGGTGGGTATTCCAAACGTAACCAAGAGGGTTACTACCTACGTAATAATGTTATTAATGCCTCAAGTTAACTTTTATGTCTTATGATTTCTATGATTTATTCATGATTTGATGAGGTATGTTAAAGTGACTATGTTTTATGGGTAAAGTATGATTTCATTCTTATGTATATATGAACTCATGTTTCCTTTCCATATTTTTATAACCCTTACTGAGCTTTTATGCTCATCCCATGTTTTTGAAATGTTTTTCACCGGTCAAGGAAAAGGTACATGATGTGATGATAGTGTCAAGGATGTGTCAAGAAAGAATCCATATTTTATTATAAATATGTTTCTGTTGATGGGAAGCATGAATACTGTCTTTTATGTAACTACTTTGTTTAAATGTGGAATGTAATTCAAGTTTCATGATCTAATTCTCTAAAACTCTAAACCTGAAAAGATCCTCAATGTGTAATCTTGTAATAACTCAAGATTAAGTAAGGTTTATGGATGGGGCCTTATATTGATAGGTATAGTCATGGGACATGCTCAGAGATATTCTAGTATAGATCTGAAGAAGGTTGTTGTATTTATTTTATTGTTGAATTAATGAATTCATCTATTTATCTCTTTATTTCATAAACTTCTTATCAGACTAGTTTTTTTCAGACATGGTGTTTTTGACCTAATGAGTTTTACTCACACCCTATTCAAGTCATTATTTAGAACCCAAACATATTTCATTGTTGCATGATTGGATAAGGGAAAGGGACGTTGAAGTTGATTTGTTTTTCTGCTGGGTTGATGTTTGTAGATGATACCAACATGGGGCTCGAGACTTGGGACATTGAGTATTTTATTTTTGTATGTTAGTGTTTTTATTGTATTCTTATATCATGTCATTTACTTACATTCCAATATGTCATTAAAGTTTCCTTATTATTTATTGGATTATTTAGTTGGCATTTATTTTTGTATTCCTTATTTTTTTTACTCTGATTATTTTCTTTTTATTATGAATTGTTTATTCAGATATGAAACTTCATACTAAGGGGGTATAGTCTCCCCACTATACTATCCATAGCCCCACCACTAGTCAGTAGCATGTTCCCTATGGGGAGGCGCACTTAAGGTCCCATAACCAACCCATTCTGGCCACATGAGAGAGTTCCAGATTGGAGGATGTTACATCCCAACTCATAAACCAATGACCAAGAATTAAATTACCAAGAAAAAGGAAAAACGTGGAACCTATATACAATGTAGGATCTGTTGGAACCGGGCGTGCAGCGGAAGCCCCAAATAATTGGGTTTTTAAAATTTTTCCACCGCCGTTCGCCGTAAACTTGACGACGTCGGTGAAGAGCAGCCCGGTCAAAACCGAGGACCACGCGTGGAGGATTTTAAGCACAAAATTAAACCGTAAAATACCTGGTTTGAATCCAAAGCCGCGAGCGTGTGTCGATTTTAAGCCAAGAAAAATTTAAATTTGCATTAAAATGCTAAGAGGGTGTCGAAACGGTCCCAACGCCGCAGACGGAACCCGAATTGGATATCGGATGGTCAGTTTGCAGCCATCCGAAGTTTTGAATTCGGATTCGAGATTGATTTTCGGTACGAAATATTTACCGGAAAATCAATTTGGTTTTGATATTAATTTATTAAAATTAATTATATTATTATTATAATAATAAAATTATTTGGTTGTATTATAATAATAATATTGATATTATTATAATAATATTATTATTATAATAATATTATTATTTATAATATTATTATTATAATATTATTATTATTTTTCCAAAGCTTAATATAGGCTTTGGAAAAATATTTAAAGGAGGGAAGACTTCAATGTAAGTCTTTAAGTTTTTTTTTAAAAAAAATATTTAAAGGGTAGAAGACTTATTTTAGGTCTTGCAAAAAAAAGGGGGGGGGGAGGACCTGCTTTTGCAGGTCATTAGAAATCAAAAAAAAAATCCAAGGGGCGACGGGCTGCATGTTCAGGCCGTGAATTTTTTTTTTTTTGGGATCCCTCCCTCCCGGCGCACTGTAGCAGCGCGCAGCAACACTCCGCCGAGTCGGAGCGTCCCAGCTACGCCACGTTCCTACCTCGCCCAGGCCGCGGCTCCAGCTCCGCCGCGCTGCACCAGGCCGTGGAACTCCCCTGCTGCCACCTCGCCCAGGCCGCGACACCTCGCCCAGGCCGCTGCTCCCCTCTCCCATGCGCGGCCTACTTCCCGCATGCAAACCTCAGCCCGTGGAACTAGCGCTGCACCATCAGCAGGGGCACAGTCGGCCGCTTCGATTGTCCGGGCCACCTCGCTGCGCAGGGGCCTCCTCCCCTGCGTTCTCCCTGTCGCGCTTCCACACACCGGCGCACCAACGCGGCTCACCGAACCATGGCGGGCTAACCAAGTCGCCACTTCCCACCCAGCACCCTGGCACTGCTTCGCGGGAGCAACTCTGCACCAGCCCGGCCAACCAGGGCTACCGGCCCTTCCACCTGCCAGCATCCAGCAGTGACCCGCTGATGTACCTACACCTCCGCTCCCTCGGCCGGCCGACCTCCGCACTAGCCTCTCTTGACCAGCTGGCGAGAGACCCCCACCGAGACCCGCAGCACAGTGCACACTGCCGTGAGGTAACCCGTATGCATAAGATTTGACCAAATCAAACCCGAACCATGTCCAAGAAGGTTTCCTCATCTCGGAATGGGATTGGACAGACCTGGCCGACCCAGAATGCAAATGCACGGGGTCGGTACAGCCCAGACAGGGGCCTGTGCAGGTTCGCCCCGACCCGCACAGGCCCTGCCCAAAATTTTAAGGGCCGAGAAAATTTAATTTAATCAAAATTAATTAAAATAATTAATTTAATTTCAGTTGAGAATTAAATTAATTAAACATTAATTTTGGTTATTATAATTTTAATGCGGCGTGATTAATTTAATTGGGAGATAGTTAAATTAATTAAGTGGGACCGAACGACGTATTAATATTGAATTAAAATTAGAGTGAAATTTTAATTCAATAAAATAATGCCCTCAAGTTTATTTTAATGCAAGTTTAATTTTTATTCTGCACTTATTTAATATACGCAAGTTTAATGCGTATATAACTGATCATGAGTTGAGACCGACCAATGCATGTCTGGTGTATGTTTATTTATTTAATTATTTATTACATGTGGTTTTGTAATAATTATTATTTTAAATAAAAAGGTGATATGTGTGTCGTCTCAGAGTCATTATATGTATAAGGGCCTACGCACCCATTCTCAGAGTTGTATATTTATATCCCGAGACCCCCTTGCCTGCGTGCGAGTAAAATTGTATAATGACGAGACGACCGGTGACGCATTTCGTGCCAAGTGACGGCGACGCACCAGACAGGAGTTGGATGCATTGATGAGCAGATATTGCTATTCAAGTTGCAAGCCACGCGACTAAAGGTATTTACCCCTAGGGTTTCGGTTGGTCCGTTATTCACTCAATGGATCAACCAATAGTACCGGCTCATGATCAGGTGTTCGTTTTATTTTTGCATGGTTTATTATTTTTGTGCATGTGTAATTTATTGCGCGATCACATAGTATAATAATAAACAAACATGCAAGATAAAATGAACATGTGGCGCGATGAGATTTCTATTTCTTGCACGGCCAGTTGTGAGTGCGATCACATAGTTCGTGCTTATAAAATTAGAAAAATGATTTCTTTCGTCACACTAAAAATAATAAAACCCTCAATGATATATTAAGTCTAAACAGCCTTCCGTCTTTCAAATTTGGACAAAACCAGCTGTTTGAGGTGCCGGTTCATGCCTTAGCTGAGGGTGCCTCTTACTACTGGGGAGTCCTTATAAGAATGATGGGTCGACTTAACTAAAGTGCTAGTAAGAATTATCCCTAGATAACTTGCTATCATTTTAGAGGCAAGCGTTGAGTAAATCAAATTTTGATTTTAAGAAGTTGGGACTTCACTCAACAGATCAAGGAACCGCAAGTTAAAGCGGTCGGTCAGCCAAAAGCCTACCTAGAACCCTCCAAGTAGTGGCATAGCCTTAGCTTGTAGACTATGAGGGGTGGTTCTGGGATCCTTGCCACTAGAATACTCAAGCGACAGAGTATTCCGATTCTAGCACAGAGGGTTCCTAGAATCCGATAAAATAGTGGGAGACATAAAATGATCAAAATGTCTAAACCGGTAATCCAGATAAAAGGCACTTATCTGCTAAAATTTATTTTTGTTGAAAAATAGCAAGTTATACCACAAGATTAAAACTGCAATATTATAATGGAAAAAGTAAATGTCCACAGTGACACGAGTATCCATGAATAGTACAGGCACGTGCGCATAGTACTATGATATAGAAAACTCAAGGTGTTAGTGTCCCAACACTGTTAAACTACCTCAAGAAGCGAGGGTGAAAATTGCTTACAGGAGACTAATATACAAAGCATATGATAGTTATATCATTATGCTTTCATCAACGTCCGGTGTCAGTTGCGGTCGCTACACCAGGACATAGATGATATAACATAAAGTCTCATATCCGAGATGTTTGTAAGGAGAAAGTGAAGCAATGATATGAATAAGGTGAAGTTTACACCGACATGTGTAAATTTAAAGATTGATCATGATCTTTAAATATCATTTTCACCACATTACTCAAGTCTCGTTTTAAGATACAAAACGAACAAGTATTGAGTAAACGCTTCATTACCTATCTAGGTAAGGTACTCCAAGTGAATAAGAATGAAAGACAATTAAGCTTTAATTCTTATGGAGGATAAATTGAAAGACAATGTGAAAAGGTCAAAGGCATTTCATACCAATGACATATTCGCGATGTCCTTCAATTAATGAGGTATTGACAGAGGTTATTTTCATTGCATATTATAAAATAATACTATGGAAGTTTAAAAGCAATAAACTGATTTAAAGAAGCATGTTTCCGCTTCTACATCAGGCATATTCATCATTATAATGTTTCTCTTTTACTACTTGGGTATTAAATACAATATGTTGGCAACATATGTGTATTTTAATACGATAAACAAGTTAGTATAGAAAACTTACTAGAAGTCAGGTGTATTCTCCAAGTGGCTGTGAAAGGGTGATACCTAGGCCAGTGGTGAGAAGTACACGAATTCTTTAATTGCCAAGTGAAAGATTCGTGTTGAACTATTGTTGAGTATAACTACAAACATTAATATCATGTGTCCTTGGACGCAAGGAGGCATTCTTTTAGTTTCTGAAATGAATGTTGTTTTTGGTAAACTCAATCACTAGTTCAGTGATACATGGATCATAGGCAATTAGTGATGAATATAAATGTAAGACTTATACCCAGTTGTGACAGGATAATTCTTTGTCAAGTAATACTAAAAATGAACTTCATGAATATACCAAGTATGGTATTTAGGCTCGGCACAGCTAAATACTTTTGGTATTATCGATGTCTTTAGTTTAGACAAAGGAGCCTTTAGAAATAAAGGTACGTCACAAAGCTTTTGGAAATAGTTCAACATGATAGTATGAACTATTCCAAGTATAAGCTAGAGGTATATATACTTCATAAGATTCTTTTAAGTAATTAAGGAATATCAAAGTGAAGTATTGGCATGGTTAGGAGATATGAGTTGCTTCGGGTTGGTATACCGAATAATATCTTGACCAAGTATTCATCAATCATGATAATGTAGCGTGGAGCAATTCCTAAACGCACATTACCTTATCAACATCACGACATTGATGTTAATGGGGAGGATTGATGATTAAGTCTTACATATCAACATTGATCAACAAAATGTAGCGTGGAGTAATTCCTAAATGCACATTTTATACATCAAAGTATTGATGTAAGTAATATCAATGTTGGAACTAGCAGAAACTTCCACTATATTTCATGAAATGCTTTGCAAATAACAGCAATATCTCACCACCATATGCCAACTATAATGACAAATGGATATCATACGAGTCATAGTATGATGTAAACCCATTATGTCATAAGAACATGTGTTTAGATGCAAAGAGTTTGTTCGGACATAAACAAACTAGCGTCAAGACAAACACATTGTGCATTTAGTGTAATAATCCTAACAGCTGTTTAGGATGTTACAAGATAGAATAATAGGTAGTCAAGCAATAGACTACACTTCTATATAAGGGTGCACATCTCTATTAGATATAGTGGGAGCTATATTGACTTGTGTTTAGTCAATTCTCAAGATGCACAAAATAGCTGGCATAGGAACTAGTTCCACAAGTACATGTGGAACAAAGTTTTTTCCAGAGACAGATACTGCGTAGGAAGGATAAAACCATGGTGATGTTTTTATATTCACTACGGTCGTGATCTATTACTCAAAGTGAATAATATTTCCTACAAGTAAGCAGTATATGGAAATTAGCTAAAATTGATAAGATCAACTAAAATTCAATTAATGGATTCCATGTATCAAAGTATGAAAGGGGATATTATTTTGAATACTGCAGTGGGTATTCAAGTGAGTTGATACATGGATGGTACGAGCTTAGTACCAATAAGGCTCAATTGGTTTCACCAAGTTGTTATGCCTAAATCCGTTAGAATTTTACTTATCATAGCTAATATCTATGATCAATTTATTTGGCATTAGATGTCATGACCACCAATCTTGGATGGTGTCTATATGACACAACCAGAAAGGGATGGTCACGTCACAGAATTCTAATAAAGGTTTCAAGTTACTAAAATCCGGTTTAGGATTAAAGTAAGCAAAATGATCATAGTATATACATTTAAAACAAATGTTTTCCATGTGTCTACCAGAGGTTAGTGGGTGCGCTAAGGTTTTCCAATAAGAAATGTGTTCGGTAACATATGGAAAACAAACATTGGTCTGACAGTTAGTTAAGACCAATTTACTCTCCAATGATTGACTTAAAGTAGCAACCTATGTTCTAGGGAAAAAGATCTATTAAGGTAGATCTATAGGTTGCTTGGTTCTAGTCAATCGTACATATTGTGACATTATATTGAAATACATGTTGGAACAATTCAAGAGATGAATTGTTGCCTATGTCACAGGGCATAATCTCTCCATGTTGACCTGTATGTGACATGAGAAGAGATAAATGTGGTGAGTATAAATCCATACGTCGGAACGATGGATCAATCACGTATGCCATGATATGTACAAGAACTGATATTGCCAAGGTATATTTTACAATAGGCAAATATCAGTTATATCCAGGAGCACTGCAAGGGATGCAGTCAGAACAATCTAATTGTACTTCGGAAAGTACAAAAGATATGTACCTGGTAAGTAGAGAAGAAAGGATACTAGTTTTGGGGGATAAAAACTAGTCTTCCAAAGATCAAGAGATCTAGTATTGCAGTCAGCCTAAAGGCGATGAGCGAGTCAAGCTCATATCAACCTATGGTGGCCATATCTATAAGACCGAGTACATTGCAGCTTCTAAGATATCTAAGAAGCAGTTAAATGCAATGATTTGTTCCAGTTCTTGGAATCGCACCTGGTGAGAAAAGTATTATCATAATGTAGATTATGATATTCTTTCTAGCCAAGATGTCAAGTTATGACAGTGGACAAAAAGGGTATATACTCGGGATACCATCTCTTGAGAAGTTTCAATCAAAGAGATGAGGTCGCTATAGCAGAATAGCCACGCAGCAGAACCGTGGCAGACCCAGTATCTAAGGCCTTTACTCAGCAGAAACATGATGCTTATCATGTGAGTAGCTAACAAGTTTGGTTAGCAAGTTGGCTCTAGTGCAAGTGGGAGTGTTGAAATAGTGGGTGCCCTAGACCCAACTATTATGTGCTTTTGATTACCATATCGTGTATACAGTAAGGTATGCATGATGTCATCTTACCATTATAGTGTAGACTTTTCTGCGTCCATTATTGAAATGGTAATGTCCAAAGATTAATTGTCGTATTGAAAGGTAATAGCAGTTCCCAGGCTATAATGAGAACCTCTAGATACTATGAAATTAATCTTAAATATATGTTCTATGGTCTAGATACATCTTACTAATTGGACATAGTAGATGTCTGACCATCAGGTGCTGGGGGCTCATAAGCATTGATACTTCTTCTCATGAAGTTCGCACTTGGTGATCTCTAGTAGTGAGATCATGAGGACTGACCCGCCAATAGGAACACCACATGTTTCAGGTGTCATTGGATGTTCCTATCTACGATCATGTGTAATGGTCTCCTGACTTTAGATCATTACCAATGTATGTCATTTGATCACGCACTTTGATGCAAGACGAAAACCATGGCAATGAAGTCGTGGCGAGGTAGTTTGTGTCGGGTGCGTCATTGGTGGCATGTCATTGGTTGAATGGTCAAGAAAGGATTTGTCGCTTCCAGGTTATGGAAGTAATATATCTCTGGCCATGTTGATATGGATGGCAGTACCTTTATAAGACCATGGCCATGGCAGTCGAGGGTAAATCCATCCAGTTACATCAACAAACAATAAAGCAAGAAAAGGGCGATGACATGAGAATGCGTCCTGCTTTATGAGATATTATAGACAAAGAGATTATATTACACAGTGCGTGTTCGTAGGTTGGTTGTCGCTGCTGTGACAATCCTTATTTCTTCAGGGGCCATGATGGGTTGCTAGATCCCGCTCTTGGTCTGTGAATATTATTCACGGCTGTCGAAATAAGGGCCTAGAGGGTCACACACAATAGCATATTCAAGAATCTGCCCTATTCAGTTGAATAGGAGTATTGGACATAGTGGGCCCCGCCCTAGGGGTCCGAGAATTGTCCAAAGTTAAATGATCACCAATGCGATAAATAAATTCATATTATTCGAGTTTTGAATAATGAGTATTGAATTTATTTATTAAATGTATTTACGAGTTTTAAGTAAATACATGAAAAATATTAATTGACGAATATTAAATTATTCAAGGTTCAATTAATATTTATGGGAGCGACGAGTCGGGTTAATGAATTAATTATTATCATGTAATATATTTTAATATATTACAAGTAAATGATAATAATATTTATGGCTCAGTTTAGAAGTCATAAAAAACGTCGTTAATAGTGCGTTAAGTATTCGGGGCTGGCGAGGCGATACCGGGTATTTTAATTATGCACTATAAATAGAAGAGGAGGGGCATTTGCCAAATACTATTCATGGAGTTTATCTCTCCTCTCCTCTCTCCCACATTCTAGAGAGAGATGCTCTGGATCCAAGGATCTCGGATGGAGTTCTCTCTCGGGCATCGCTAGCGAAGCGATGCGGTGGTCGTTGCAGCATCGAAGGCATCGTCGCAGATCCGCGCTAGTACCCGGATTACGACGAACGGCGCTCCCACAGATTCCTTGAAGCGCGTGGGGATGATCTAGAGGAATTCGGCTTCGGATTCTTCGAGCAGCGATCGCCAACGACGAGCAGACGTCGTGCGCGGCTTTGGATTCAAACCAGGTATTTTACGGTTTAATTATGTGCTTAAAATCCTCCACGCGTGGTCCTCGGTTTTGACCGGGCTGCTCTTCACCGACGTCGTCAAGTTTACGGCGAACGGCGGTGGAAAAATTTTAAGCACAAAATTAAACCGTAAAATACCTGGTTTGAATGCAAAGCCGCGCACGACGTCTGCTCGTCGTTGGCGATCGCTGCTCGAAGAATCCGAAGCCGAATTCCTCTAGATCGTCCACACGCGCTTCAAGGAATCTGTGGGAGCGCCGTTCGTCGTAATCCGGGTACTAGCGCGGATCTGCGACGATGCCTTCGATGCTCCAACGACCACCGCATCGCTTCGCTAGCGATGCCCGAGAGAGAGCTCCATCCGAGATCCTTGGATCCAGAGCATCTCTCTCTAGAATGCGGGAGAGAGGAGAGGAGAGATAAACTCCATGAATAGTATTTGGCAAATGCCCCTCCTCTTCTATTTATAGTGCATAATTAAAATACCCGGTATCGCCTCGCCAGCCCCGAATACTTAACGCACTATTAACGACGTTTTTATGACTTCTAAACTGATCCATAAATATTATTATCATTTACTTGTAATATATTAAAATATATTACATGATAATAATTAAGTCATTAACCCGACTCATCGCTCCCATAAATATTAATTGAACCTTGAATAATTTAATATTCGTCAATTAATATTTTTCATGTATTTACTTAAAACTCATAAATACATTTAATAAATAAATTCAATACTCATTATTCAAAACTCAAATAATATGAATTTATTTATCGCATTGGTGATCGTTTAACTTTGGACAATTCCCGGACCCCTAGGGCGGGGCCCACTATGTCCAATACTCCTATTCAACTGAATAGGGCAGATTCTTGAATACGCTATTGTGTGTGACCCTGTAGGCCCTTATTTCGACAGCCGTGAATAATATTCACAGACCAAGAGAGGGATCTAGCAACCCATCATGGCCCCTGAAGAAATAAGGATTGTCACAGTAGTGATAACCAACCTACGAACACGCACTGTGTAATATAATCTCTTTGTCTATAATATCTCATAAAGCAGGACGCATTCTCATGTCATCGCCCTTTTCTTGCTTTATTGTTTGTTAATGTAACTGGATGGATTTACCCTCGACTGCCATGGCCATGGTCTTATAAAGGTACTGCCATCCATATCAACATGGCCAGAGATATATTACTTCCATAACCTGGAAGCGACAAATCCTTTCTTGACCATTCAACCAATGACATGCCACCAATGACGCACCCGACACAAACTACCTCGCCACGACTTCATTGCCATGGTTTTCGTCTTGCATCAAAGTACGCGATCAAATGACATACATTGGTAATGATCTCAAGTCAAGAGACCATTACACATGATCGTAGATAGGAACATCCAATGACACCTGAAACATGTGGTGTTCCTATTGGCGGGTCAGTCCTCATGATCTCACTACTAGAGATCACCAAGTGCGAACTTCATGAGAAGAAGTATCAATGCTTATGAGCCCCCAACACCTGATGGTCAGACATCTACTATGTCTAATTAGTAAGATGTATCTAGACCATAGAACATATATTTAAGATTAATTTCATAGTATCTAGAGGTTCTCATTATAGCCTGGGAACTGCTATAACCTTTCAATACGACAATTAATCTTTGGACATTACCATTTCAATAATGGACGCAGAAAAGTCTACACTATAATGGTAAGATGACATCATGCATACCTTACTGTATACACGATATGGTAATCAAAAGCACATAATAGTTGGGTCTAGGGCACCCACTATTTCAACAGGATCTGCACACACAAACACAAATATATATGGAAGGTGTGAACTAAATGTCTTATAAGGATCTAACTAAGGAATCAAAGTAATTTATTTCAAAAATAAATTCAAAAATAATAGTTTTAAAATAAAATTATAAAATAGTTTTTTCAACAACTTACACATTAAAACAAATATCAAGTCCCTTACCATTTTATAACTTATACTTTTTGGTTTTCTTTAAATGAAAACAATCACTTTTAAATAATTTAATGAGACTAATCTTTATTTAACCAAAAACCCCCATTTTAAATAAAGTCACTTTGAAACTAAAATGAGAAAGTTTAATTTAAAATATTTTCCCAAATATCCTTGGAAATAGTTTAAAGAAAATAAAGTAAAAGGTTAGATAATGCTACAATGTAGGCACCATAAGTCAAGAGATAGATAATAAAAGTAAATAAGATAAGGGATCTACAATAATACAAGTAAAGGAGAGTAAAATAAATCACAACATAAGAATAAACTACATAAAATTACAATCAATTAATGAGTGCCATGGTATATACCCTAGGTTATATTGTCGAGTGATTCTATACATTACAAAACAAAACAAGGTCCAACTTCTATTCTATGTTATGTTCACCTAAAACAAGCCACCCGAATATCATGCATCGACATCATCGATATAGAACATGCCACCTATCCCAATATTACTCTAGAGGGGACATTATTATAGTTCATACCAACTATTTTTGCATAATTATAGATCTCTAACTTAACTCCTGAGTTCCCATGTCCAAAAAAAGTGGAGGTGGGTGAACAAGCAACATAAGATCAACAAATAAGGCATAATAAATAAATATACCTAACCTCAAACACCCTCACAAAGAATTTACCCATATGAATCATTATACATCCATCATATATAATAAAACTACCCATCTCTATTTGAAACAATAAGGTGAAATCAATGAGGTTATTTTACAAGATAAACCATTTATCTCACAAATTTCTAAATGAGCCTTTAAAATCTCAAACACCATTTTTATTTAAAAATAGTTTTTTTTAAACATGGTTTTACCTCTTGAAAAACAAAAACAAGGATAAAATACGATAATATATATATATATAATTTACTTTAAATTTACATTGATACATTTTCACTAGGGTCTTGGTATGGCTAAAATTCCATTTCAAATAACCATTTGAAATTCATAGAAGATCCCTATTGTTCCAAAAAAAATGAATAGAAGTAATTTAGAAACACCACTTGAATACGACATATAGACATACATTTATAAAAATGGAATTAATAAAATTCAACCACAATTTTAATTCCAAAACAAAATCATTTAATAGAAACACATAACCTAAAAAGTAGAGACTAAACCAGAATGAGTTTTCTTCAGTGAATACCACCACAATACGCATGTAAATTTATTCTAAAATCTATAAAACACCAAAATTATAGATTAAAACCATCCCAAACCCAAACCCTAGCATACTCAGTGATTTTGGGTGCTAAGGGAAGTCAATATCTAGGAGAAATGAAAGGAAAAATTTAAGATAAGGGATTAAAGGAAGAATAAGGGATATCTACCTTGAAAAACCCATAGAATATAGTCCGAAGTGGATAAGATAAAAGTGATAGAAATATAATAGCTCACCCTTTAACTCTTAGGAGTCAAAAAAATGGGATAGGATTGGAGAGGGGTGAAATTCCCTTAAACTTAAGGGGGAAATTTTTGCATTCTATTTTTTTAAACATGGTTGAAGTGAATAGTGTGGCTACACAATTAGGGGTAACTCTTTTCAAACCATAAAAAATACCCTAAGACAAAAAATTGAGACACATGGTTACTTGGAAAAGGCCCACATGGTTAGAGAAACCATGTAAAAACCATGAAAACCTCAACTGTCACCACGTTAGCACACCTCACATAGTATCACATCTTGATTCCACTTCTAGGTATATACATTAATTTTTTTATATCCTTTTGTCTTAATATTTTATTATGTCTTTTGAGGTTATTTATTTATAATTTTTGAGTTTTTTTTGGCTTGAACATAGCTTATGGTTTGTTCATACTATGTGACATTCCCAGGAAACCGTGTGAATTGTGGTGGATTGGGATAAGAATATTTTTTATGGTTAGTTCATTGTTAATAAAACCATGAAACTAAAATATTTTACTCCTATATGGTATAAAACTAGATACACAATTGGTGTATGATTTATAGAATTGTGTACCCAAACTATTTGATAAGAATTAATTATTTAGAAAATTAATTTCAAAACCCAAAACACCTCCCATTGGCCCCATTATTTCTCAAACATATTATAATCTCAAACGAGTGACCAACCCTGGGTGATTTCAATGACTCACTTCCTTATGAAGAGTGATTTTGATGGATCTTGAGGCATCCAATCTAGAGAATTTGAGGCATGATCTCTTTATTCATCATTATTCGTCTTCCTTTTGTATCTCCTCTCTTTTCTTTTAAATAACTATAGATCAAGTATTTTATGAATATATATTTGGGTTTTATCAGAAACTAATTGGGAATATTAGTTTTTAGTATCTATTTGGATCTTTTATTCCTTCATTTGGTGTTCACTATAAAATGTGACATGTTTTAGATTCATTTTTATTAGAAACTAAATATTTTGAGGTAGGTGCTTATATGTATTTTATTTTTCCTAAGGTCAATGTGTTTATTAAATTCTTTATAAATTTCATTTATGAAATTTCAAGCATGGTTTTTTCATTTTAAATCATCGATGGCGTTATTTCATGATAATTATGCTTGGCATGTATTGATTTATTTTTTATTTGATCCTTTATCATGAAATAAGGTTGGTTTGATTTCCTATATTTGATGAAAATGTTTTTAAGAGAATTAAAACAAATTTATGGTTATTAATGTTATATGGAACATATATTAGCTTTTAAAATTAAAATAATTATTTTAATAAAGATAGGATGATACTTTAAATTTTATTCTAAATTGTTTAATGTGTCTTTATTTGGATTGTGTTTTTTAATGATTTCATGAATAACCTGTGATGATTTGTTTTAAAAATATTAGTTGAAATGAGAATTAAAAACATTTAAAGAGAATGATTATCATATAAATTTCTTTTTTTAATAGCTCATTCTACACTTTAAATTGGGTTTTAAATAAAGCAGGTGTGTATGTACCTTTTTGAATGAATGATTCAAAGTGATGTATTGTTTTATTGAAAAAGGTTTGGTTTTCGAGTTTGTTTTTCTTAAAGGTATGTTTGGAGATTAATGAAGACTATTGTGTTTTTGTGAAAATAATCTAACATACCCACTATATTTTCTTTTCCTTAACGAATGATGCTTGGTTTACATGATGATATGTGTTTAAATAATGGATATTTATCTATGTGAGAGTTTATGGATGAGGGTGAGATGTGAATTCTACATGCTATGAAATGTTAATTGTGTATTCCTATGATGATGTGGATCCAGAGTGTGATACTCAATTTATATTATCTTAATCACTTTAATTAATAGTTTATGTGAATTTGGGTATCTATATGAGAGACCAAGAATTTTGTTGTGCTAGTTCAACTCATACCCCATCTAGTGTCTCCCTAGAGAATGTGAGTTCACAAGAGGGGTGTTCTTTGAGGAAGTAGGTGTGTGTTGAATCGAGAATCTTATAAACATGGTAGAAATAAAAACTTCATATAATTTGTCATGAGATTTATTAACTTATCTTTGAGGGACTCACCACCATATCTAGGATTTACCCATGACTCTTAAATATTCCTTCTTGACACATGATAATTGATATATAACTTTAGACACTCGATCGCTACCCGACACTTGAATTCCCACAATTTAATTTATTTCTTATTATACCCACTTGTTGATATAGGGAACATTAATTATTACTGTATTTCTCTTTGATATGAGGTCCTAGAATATGTTTCCTTTACGCTCTGTTGACTATAGCTTGTGAAATTAATTTCAATGTTCTTCTAAAAATCTTATATTATTTAATAGGATTCACAATGTTTTATATTGAGGCTTTTAAATGGATCCTAAAAGGAAATTAATGAATGGATTAAACCCTTTATTACTGATAACTAGATTGTATGTCTTTCAACTATCTTTCAGAAGTTTGACATGCTTTATCTTCTTTTATTGTAATGAAAATCTTTTTTCTATATTGATTTATTTAATTTAGAATATTTGTTTTTTGTTTTTGTGAGAGTCTTAATATAATCTTCAATGGGAGCCTACTAGGATATATTTTTTCACACCATACATATGCAACTTTTTATATATATTTTTATGATTATTGTTCAGGTTTTTAGGTTTTCATTATGTTTCTATTGTGGGTTTATTCTTATTTTTCCAAGGGTAGGTGATATGGGATGTCATGAGTGGTCTTGGATCTCTCTGAGATGGGTTGTAGCTATTGTTTTCTATTTTATGTCTTTGGGTTAGTATATATTTAATCTCCTGGATTAGACTTACCTTTTATCCATGTGTCTTGGTTTTATCTGATTCCATTTGTTTATCTGACATTCAAATACACATATCTGGGTAATATGAGTTTATTATTATTTTTGTTGAGTTACTATGATTGATGTTTATCTATTATTTGGGTGAAATAATTATAAAATTTTGTTTATATATTATGATGATTTTTTTTACAGATTTAAGGGATTAGGAATGCCATTCAGGGCCTGTCAAGGGTCAACCCAGGTATTAGATTGATGGTATTCTAGGTTAGTTCATGCTAAAAAATCATCAAATGAAATTGTTCCTAAAATGGCCAATATTTTTTAGTATTTATTTTTAATTCATTATATTATTAGCAGCGATTCATGGAAGATAGAATATTAATAATGTATCATACTCAAGAGTCAGTTCCTAAATGGGTGCCAAATCACCACCCTTTGCGATGAAACATTATTTACCAAGGAATATGGGGACTTGAGTCTTTCCTTAGAGTTGTTATTTGCATATGTTTTATGATATTAGATTCCAAATTAGAATATATTTGATTTTTTAGATATCTTATGAGTTTATGGGTTGATCATAGAGCTAACAAGGGTTGTATAGTTAGCCAAAATGATCT
Organism: Viscum album; assembly: GCA_963277665.1. Taxonomy (NCBI): domain Eukaryota; kingdom Viridiplantae; phylum Streptophyta; class Magnoliopsida; order Santalales; family Viscaceae; genus Viscum; species Viscum album. The sequence goes on from OY728166.1 coordinate 991,627,021, forward strand.
GGTATACTGTGAGGAATCAGTGTGGTTGATCATGAAACCAATCCACTAAATATTTTATAGTTAGTGAATGGTTTAAAAACCTATAAAATAAATCCATGCATAGTTATAATTAGACCCTAAACTTTATATTTTTTTCATTTGATTCTAAATTCACTTCATAGAAATGAGCTTAGTTTAGGGGTTTATTGATTTTTAATGGATAATAATGGGAGTAGTTTTATTTCATGATCACATCTAGAAATTCTAGTTTAATTTTTTGAAATTTGTTTTTATTTCTTTGGAAAACTGGATTTGATATTTAAAATGATTTTCATTTGAATTATTTGAGTAATTTTATTGATTAATAAAAGGGATTGTGTTAAAAAATTCACATTTTGTAGAACTGATATTTCAAATATTTTTTTGTTATTTTTTTAAATAATGTTTCAAAATTGGTTCCATGGTAGATTTAAAATGGACATGGTTTGAAAATAGTAAATTGGGAGATATTTTTTTGAAATCATAGAAGGATTTCATTGATCTATAAAATATTTTAAATTATGATTTATTTTTATCAAAACATTTTGTTTTGAAATGGAAGTGTAGGGCTTCAAATAAGAAGAAAAACTTGTGTATTTGAAAGTAGTGGTTATTTAATGGAAGTGATTTGGGGTTTTATTTTAAATCTTATGGTTTATGTGTGTTCTATCATGGGTTTTTTATGCTGAATTGTTTGAATTGATCCTTGCTGTTTGAGTTGACGAGTCTATATTTTATGATGTTTAGAGATGCAACCCAATAAGTTCTTTGAGAAAGGTGAGAAGATTGTTCATTAGACTGATATACAATGTATCCCATTGAATCATCTGGAATTTGTGTTTCAGGTTGAAGACTCTACCCAGAATTAGGACTAGGCGGCAGATCCATAGTCTTCGTTGACCCTAGATCACATCCATTCCTTTTTAAAATATAATTTTACTTTTTTCAATAGTCATCTAGGATCTTACAAGGAAATGTAGTGGGTTGATAGTATTGTAGGAATCTTTTGTTCTCTCAAGACACCTAAGTTAACAAGGGTGAAAAATATAGTTACATTATTTAATGGACCTAACTTAGTGTGGTGGGTGACCATTATTCCTTTCCACCAACAAGAAATATTATCACTAGAATTATTTAAGATGGTTTTTATTTAATAGAAATACCTTAAGGATGTTAAAATAGAGAATCTTACTGAGCTTATAGGTCTTAATGAAGGTGAGTGGTCAGTTTGGGAATATGTAAAAAAATTATATTTTGGAATACTTCTTAACTAATCTTGTATATAATGACTCCTTATAAGATTTTTGTTTTAAAGAATACGTTTCTCAGACTTGAGAGATTTCATTACCAAGTCTGGCTTGACTTCTTATTCAGAGGTTCTTAAAATGGAATTATCAATTAAAGAAGAGATAGGGAAATGAACATAAGTGGATAATGCCTTTTTATGTTTTTATTAGGTAAATATGTATAATTAGTTGAATTGAAGTAATTGGTTTAGCCTCAGGTGAAATGGGTGGTTGAGCAAGGACAGTTTTAACAAAGGAAGAAGAGGTATCTTGTATACTTCCAAGTTGAGGAAATAGGTTATTCTAAGTTATAAATTTTGAAATCTTTGAGAGTTTTTTATTGGTATTTGTGATTGGGTCACCTTAATTTTTTTTTGGCTCATATGTTGAAAGGATATGTATTTATTTAAATATTCTCCTTAGAGTCCTTTAGTTTTTGGATATTTTCAGAGCTATAGTGGGAAAATCTTATAGATTATATTTTTATGGAAGGATTTTGATATCATTTGTGGACCAAAAACTTATTGATGGATTTGTTTCCCTATTATCTTTTGAGATGTTTCATATTAAAGATTCCATTATAGTGAAGTTTGGGTAATACCTACAATGGTTTTCATCTTTCAAAATCTCTTTTTGTTACCTTTTATGGGTGAATACCTATGACTAATGTTGGATAATGTTTCAGATAGTTATTATAATTTAGAGTATTTTTTCATGAACCCTTTATATATATATATATATGAATACTTGACATATGTTTATGTTTTTTACAGTATCCATTTTGATGTTTTGAGGTGATTTGTTTGTATATTGGCCTTGTTATTTTAAGCTCATCTTTTTTGGACTTTGATCGGACCTTGGTATATATATTGTTAACTAGGATTGAGTGTATTCTTGTTGGATAGAGAACATAGAGGTTACAATGTTTGATTTTATAATTTCTTAAAGGGATGAGACTCTATGATTAATGTCTTATATTTTCATTGAGTATTCACCCAAGTTAATAATCCTTTTCAGTTTTTTGGATTTCTTGTGGAGGATAGAATGTTGTTGGATCTTAAGGGTGATTCATCATTTCAAATCATTAGAATATTTTTATTGTGTTTCCCCTCTATTTGAGGATTATTATATTTTTATCCTCCCTTAGTTAGATTATAAGTGTTAATCCTTAGGATTGTAGAGACGTTTCACTTAATAGATTATTTATATTCCTTCCACAATTTTGGAAAATCTGTTTTTAAATAGTAGGGATACCTATTATAGGTCTATAGTTCCCTTATGAAATTATTCCTTCATGTATATGATGGTGTTTTATTTGAATACTATAGAGATCTTTGGGTATCTTTTTATAGATTCTTACAAGATTTGGTCAACCGTTCTTCTTGAAGTTTTACCATATGAATTATTATTTGGAAATTATTCCTATGTTTTCTAAAATATCCACATCATGTGTTGGGTGTGGATTTTTTTTATTTCACTAATTTCTATCTTTTAGTTGGAGACATTATAAAGACATAAAGTGATATGGTGGGATGAATTTTCACACATCGATTTCACATTCAGGTTCATATATTCGTTTTTGAAATTTTTTTGTTTTAATATTTTATCAAGTTCTTTTGGGTTTTTTTATAATTTCTATGTTTTCTAAGCTGGATAATGGTTTGTTCTTGATTAGGTCAAATTGTGTGACATATCCAGTAAACTGTGCGAATTTAAGAGGTTATGAAAATAGATTTTCACTATGTTAGAGAATAGCTAGTCAAACCATGATATTGAAATGTGCATCTTCTCCAGTGCAAAAAACTAGGATCACAACACAATTTTCCAAATAGTGCTTCCAAATTGTGTGATAGAAATTAATTATTCCAAAAATTGATTTTAAAACCCAAAATAACACCTTTGGACCCATTATTTATGCCATGTATTAGATTATGGAACCATAGACTAACCCTGGGAATTTTGGACGAATCTATTCCTTCTAGAGAGTAATTTTGATAGATCTTGAGGTATAAAATCTAGAGAATTCAAGGTACAAGAACATTATTCATTGGTGTTCATATTCTTTCTCTATCTCCTCTATTTTCTTTTAAATAAACATAAATTAGGGATACATTGAATATATTTATGGATTTTATCATGATGTAATTATGAATCTTGGTTTCTAGTATTTGTTCAGATATCATCTTCTTTGATTTGGGTTTTTCCATCTAAGGTGACTCATTTGTGATTCATTATGATTTTATCTTTTATATTTGGAGAAAAGTGTTTCTATGTCTTTTAATCTCCTTTTTATTCATGTGTTACTTCAGTTCTTTATGTATTCAATTTATGAAATTTCAAACATGGATCTATCATTTTAAAGCACCAATGACTATTTTCCAGGAATATTATACTTGGTGTGAATTTATTTATTTTTGTATTTGATCCTTATTCTTGAAATAAAATTGGTTTGATTTCCAATCTTTGATGGAAACCCTTTTAAGTGTTTTAAAGGAATGTTTTTATTGTTATTAAGGGTCCATGGCATGAGTTTTGGTTTTTTAAGTTGGAATCCTTATTTTAATTAAGATGGGTTGATTCTTAAAATTTATTTACAAATGTTTTATTGTGTGCTTCTTTGAAATATGTTTTGGAATGATTTAAAGAATAAATCATGATGATTTGTTTGAAAATGATTAGTTAAAATGAGATTTCAACCCATTTATAGAGACTGATTTTCATATCGATTTTTTTTCTTAAAGGCTTATTTGGCACTTTAAATTGGGTTTTAAGGAAATTAGGTTTGCATAACCATTTTTGAATGGACGAATCAAAGTGGTGTTTAATTAATTAAAAAAATATCTATTTTTGAAGTTGGTTTTTATTGAAGAAACATTTGAAACTTTAAAAATTCAATACTCTTTCTGTAAAAATAACATGATAATTCCCTTATATACCTTTCTCTTGACAATTTTTCTTTAGTTTATATAACAATGTGTGTTGAAATAAGGGGTTTTTCTTGGCGAGGGAGCCTGGGGGGACGGTGATATGTGGATTTTATATGCTATGAAATATTTATTGTGCAAGTTTATATTGATATGGATCCTTAGTGTTATACTTACAACTTATTATCTCACTAACTTGGATTGATTGGTCATAATAGTTTTTGTGGATATATGAAAGACCTAGACTTATTCTATGTTATTTCACTCAAAAGAAAATCTAGTGTATCCCTAGATAATGTGTGTTTAGGATAAGGATGTTCCCTTAGTAAGTGAGTGTGTGTTGAATATGGAATATTCGGGACATGGTAGATATAACAATTGCACGTAGTTGGTTTTTCAATTAATTATCTTGTCTTTATTGGAATCATGAGCGTATCTAATATTTAACCAAGAAACTTGACACTTTCCACTTTACCCTTGTACTCGATATATGAATCTTCCCAATTGATTGCTACTCAGCATTGGAGTTTCCACGTTTTAATTTATTTCTTTTTATATCTTATTATTCATATGAGGAAACTTTATTACTCTTGTATTTTTATTTGATATGTGGTGGTAATTAATATTTCCTTTACACTATTTTAACAATATATTATGAAATAAATGTCAAAGTTGTTCTAAAAATGTAATTTTATTTAAAAGTATTTGGAATATTTTCTCTTGTGATTTATAAATGGATTATAAATGGAAAATAAAGGATGGTTTAAACCCTTTATTACTCATTGTTGGATTATTTGTATTTTAAATATATTTTAAAAGTATGGAATTTTTTATCTTAATTTTTTGTAATGAAAACCTTTTTATTATTGTTGTATTTAATTTATCATATCTGAATTAATTTGTGGATGAGATTGCATAATTTTTTATATGGGATCATACTGGGCAGTGTTTTTATCAAAATCTATATACACAACTTGGTTCCTGAAATCTTTATGATTCTTTAGTAGGTTCTTAGGTTATATTTGTGTTTCTATTATGGGTTCATGCTTGGTTGGCCAAGGGAAAGTGACGTGGGATATGGTGAGTGGTTTTGGACCACCAGGAAATGGGTAGTAGATGTCGTGTTCTCTTTTAGGTCTCTAGGTTAGTATATATTTTATCTCTTGATATATACTTAACTTGTATCCAAATGTCTTGGGTTTATGTAATTCCATTTGTTTATTTGACAATCAACTACACTGTTCATGGTATTATGAGTTCATTATTATTTATATTGAGTTAATCTGAGTGATGTTTTTATTTTATTTGGGAAAACTCATTCCCAATGGTTTTTTATTAATTCCTAGCTAGTTTTATCCACCCCATGGGGATCGGGAACATCCATTGGGATTAATATGGTCCAAATTGAGTATCATATTAGTAGTATTCTGGGTTGGTTCATGAAAGATGGTTGGTACATGTTTACATCTAACGGTGCACGCTAACCATGAAACACCTAGAGATATCCAAAAACATAAAATTTAAAGCTAAAAAATTATCAAGTCTCTAGTTGACACAAGTTAATATAAAATAATATAAAATAAACACCATAATAACATGTGGGTGTTAAAAGTCCCCCCACTATAACACTTTTAACCCCAAAAAATTACTTTATAGAAAATAGAGGGAAACATAAAATAAAATCCCCCACACTTATATACAATAGGTAGTTGGGTCGAAGAAATATTCCAAAAAGACTAAATTAATAAAAACCAATCAACAATATCAAATTTCAAAAATGTACTTCAAAAATCCTTAAAATGATTTAACTATTCATCCAATTTTTTTTGACATTTCTTTTCTCAACTTAATCACAAACCAAAAAATATAAATCATAAGAACGAAAAGAGACTAATCATCTTCTCCCCATGATTTATAAATTCTATAACATAGGGGAACTAAAGGAAACTATAGGGAGAAACATCCTGAAAAAATCTAAATAACCATAATAGAGACCATCCTTAAAACTATAAACACTTCTAACCCAAAATAAAGAAGAAAAACACACAAGCACCCTAAAATAATGATATGAGTTCTAACGTTGAGCCATAACACCCAAGGATAACCCAGGGTAAAAAAACTAGATCACCATATTAGGGTAGATCCATAAAAGTCTAATACAAACACCCGCCTCTTCATAATATCAACCCATGATTTATCCTCCTTAGTTTCTCAAATATACACCAAAGGACTTTACTCATGCCCAACATGTAAGAACCTTGAATGATCAACCAAACCAACCATTAAAAACTCACAATTATGTAAGGATACACACCTAATAATGAGGGACCCTAAGGAAGACCAATATCTATAAAATAAAATAACATTATATTCCTAAACATACAATATCAGATTCATAAAAACTCAAACATTTCCAAACCTATCAAAAAAATGTCCCAAAAAAAATCCATCATCTACAAATAGACCAAATTCAAGACTTCTTCCAATGACCCAACATATCAAACTTTTATAGATGACCTATATATAAACACATATAATAAATATTAGAGTGATCCAAAGCCCCACAATGGAAGGACACATGAGGTTTCTTCATTCTATGATGAGGGACATACAATTATAATTATGGTTTATACCACATCCAATCCACACCGATCAAACTACATTCATTACCTTCCAAAGGAACCAAGGTATCACCCAACACTAGTTTCCAAAATTGGTTAGCTTCTAACTGGATGGCCTCCATGATGACTTCCTTCAAGGATATCCAGCCAGAACCAATGATTACCAAACCAATATCTATCAATTTACACCTAAAAACAATATTTCTTATAATAAATGACTAAAATTTCCTATGAAAATAATAAAAACCTCTGAGAAGTGACTAACACCCTCCTCCATTGACTAATCACCCTAATAGAGGCTCCCAAACTCAAGAGATCTCTCCACTTTTATGACCTATGGATTAAATAAATAGATAAAAAATTCCTTAAATACCTCCAAATATATATATTCACAAATTTAATAAGGTATCATAAATTCCTAACGCACTCATCTAGGTTTGAAAAGAAAATTGACTGAAAGTATCATTCAGGAAGCTTTGGGTGTTTTAAGAGAATTGAGGATTATATAAATCCTTTCAAACCTTCCTATCACTTTAGTTGAACCTTGGTCACTAGAAATAATTGTGTATAGTGATATGAGAAGTCTAAAATAGGGTTTTAGTGTGTAGGGGATTTCAATTACATCACTCTATTTGGATTCCGGGTAGACTCCAAGAGTGAAGGAACTCTTTCCAATTAATGAGAGGATTCAACAAAAGGATCATCCTTAATGAAAATACTTCTAATTTATCTTTTGACCATTATGAGAGGAATCATACAACTATAATGAGACATGGAAATATTAACCTCATGAGTCATAAATTAAATCAAACAATCCCATCAAACTAGCAAAAAAATTAAAAAAAATCACCAAAACAAAAACCTCAATTAAATACCATAAAAGAAATCATTTCTACTTATAAAATCAACAAGTTTGAATAAGGAATTTTGAAAACCTAGTCCACTAAGACATGAAATAGAGAAACAAATCAAACCCCTATTTTAAAAAAAAATACAGGTGAAATAGACATAACCTCAATTAAAACCTCATTGAAACCATTTCCAAATCAATTTTCATATAAAACTATTTCTAAATTAATTAAACTTATTTCTTGGAGTTTACAAAGAAAACCCATTTTCCTCTACAAATTTTTTTCCAAATAATATAATAAAAACACTCACTTTATAAAAAATTCCTTAAAAACAAAGGATATTATTTTTTAAACAACCCATTAAAACTAAATATTAAAATTAGAAATTTCAAAAAATTCTCCTTTTTTACCCAAAGAAACATTTTAAAGATAAAAAATAACCAAAACACAAGAAAATTAATTAAAAAATCAATTATAACTGTATAAAAATAGCAAAAAATCATCATCAGTTCCACTATAACAATTGAAAATCACCTTAAGAGAAACATGGAATGAATTGGAGTTAAAAAAACTCAATCGAGAAAGAAACAAGGTTGTGAATAGTTTGGATTCATGAGTTGGAAAGTTGTGAACCAACCATGTAACATGCACTGTGTAGGTTACAAACCCAATCACATGATCTTCATATAATAAGAAATATCGTATCATATAATCATGTAACTCAATTTGTTTCCCAAATTCTATGCTAAAACTCAATAAGGACCCCCAAAATAATAGGTATACTCTAAGGGTATAAAAAATATCTTCCCACCATATCAAAGATCCATAAAAAACAAATTCAAATTCAACATTGAATACTTGACTACCCCTAACAACTAGAGTATTAGGATGATAAAGAGCTAGATAGATTCTCATTTACTCTACCTCTCAATCCCTGAAGGTTTTAATCCCATTTTTATGATGATAGACTCTAAATAATGAGAGGGTCACTTGGAATCCTAGGCTAATGTTTAAGAACCCTAGCTCTTAAACCATTTGTAATAAATTGTATAAAGCTTCAAACTTATCCAACACCTAAAACAGTCTTCCACTAATCTGGAAGGTAATTTTTGATGCTCATAGGCTGACAACTAGTGCCTAAGAATAAATGAACATAACTTTTAGAATTATTCTTACCTTAAATCATAGTTAAAAAATAAGTATATCATATAGCCAAAATTAAGCATGGACCATCCATACCCAGGAAACCTATAAAAAATCAAATAATAAGGATCATATAATAAAAAAACTAAAAATGTTTAATTAAATAAAAATATATACAAAATAATAAATTAAGTCAAATAAATAAAATATAGAAGAATCAAAATCAAGCATATAACTGGATGAGATGACTGATTCAACAACAACCCAAATTGAAAAAATAGAACTAATACCATAAGTATCCCCCTCCATAAAACCTATGGGAACTCATGGTATCCCAACTACACCATCAATTAATAAGAAATAGATAACCAAGTTGAAGGAAAAACCTAAAACCTGTAGAAAAAAAGAAGTATTTTCATAGAAACACAAATGTATATACAGAGTGTGAGATGACATGTCAAATAAGATATCACTAAGGAATATATTCCATTTATTTCATCAAGAAATTAAAAAAATTATAGATTGAAAATATAGTTATCAAATAGTTTTTTAGATAAAAAAACTAAAAACTAATATCATGTCCGTTATTGTTTTGTAAACTATATTTTTTTGTTTTCATTAATTGAAAAAATTCACATTGAAAGCATTCACATTGCCTAAAACTGCTTTCCAAAAAACATTTTAAATAGAAACACTTTGAAACAAAAAAGTTTTCTATAATTTATAATATTTTTCTGAACATCTTTGAAAACCATTTAAAAGAAAAATTCTAAAAAAAAGGATATATCAAGCTATAAAGTAGGAACTATATGTCGGGAGATAGATAATAAAAGTATAAAAGATAAGGGTTCCACAAAAATATAAACAAAATAGAGTACACTCATGCACAACATAATAATACCCTATATAAAGCACCAATAAAGTAATGAGTGTCATTAGATCTACCCTAGGTACAAATGTGAAACAATTCTAGACTTTAACAAACAAAAATAAGACTAATTGTTGGCTTATGTTGTAGCTTTCTACACTTAGTGCTTCTTATGGGTGCCCCAAGTTATTGGCCACAATCCCTCAAGCACGCCTCACCAAATTCTAGATACTAATGACTATAAGTGAGGGCCTAAGGTGTTTATGTTCTGAGACGATTCCCTCATTGGTTAGAGTGTTGTACAAAATAGATATAAGAAACAAGAAATTTAAGAAGTAGTAAAATAGTAACAATAAACCATACAAGAAAAATAAATAGTGGGCGAAAGATGAATAAAAATATAGATACAAAAATAAAGTTCATGGTATGCCTCAGACCTATGAAAATTGAATATGAAAGGGGTAGGGGATACAGGAATATAGGACATGCTATAAAAAATTTCAAAAAGACAAAAAACTGCTACAACTAGAATCTAGAGGATGGGCTCGGTTCTCTGCCCCCATAATACAACCAAGGAATATCAATAAAGAATTAGAAGTTTGATTCTTCCCTTTATCTATACCTATAACCATAAATTCTACTTGTGTACCAAAGGCTGACCAAGCTGGGTGTGAGATACAACAGTTCTCCGCAACTTGTGCTTTCAACTTCAGAGTTTTCAGAGGCTTCAAGTATACTTAATATTACCTTGGTGTCTTGATTCAGTAGAAAAAATCCCTTGGTTGACTCCTTTGATAGGATAGTACTTGGATCTTGGGGTCTTCGGGATCATGTGGTAGTGGGAATTATCGATAGACATCACTTGATGGTTCAATTTTCCTTAGAAGAAGACTTGATTCTTACCTAGTACAGAGCTTGTTGAGTTTTCAATGGGTTTCTATTCTATCTATTTTATTGGTTGTATGATTTGGACATGTATCTTGATTATCCTATGACGATGATGGGGGTATATTTCCCAAAACATCCACTTCCATTTCCATATCCCTTCATTTTATGCATGATTGTGAACATAATAGGATGCTATTTGTGATTTGATAGTAGGAACAATGCTATATGTCACCCAATTTCACCTCACATTTATGTTGAAGTAGATGTGTCAAGACCACCAGTGGAGTGGATCTGGATTACTGTTGGGGAAGAAGTCAGATGCAAATAGGAGTATGTTTTTTAATCTTAGACTGAGTTTTGCTTGGTCTGTAATCTCATGGGGTATTCTTTTCACTCCTTCCATCAGGGACTCAGGGACCAGAATGTTAGAGAATCTATCATTCCAGAGTCTTTTGGATCCCCTCATTGGACCACATGAACAAAATGGATTGAGGGGTTATTCAAATTTATAAGGAGGAAAGAGATACTTATCCTAATCTAAAGGTGGTGGACATATTCAATTTGATGAGAAATGACTTTTCTGTGCATAATCTGTGGGAATAGGTTGTTCCATGGAAAGTTGTTACTAGTGTAGCTGATACTATGAAATCTAAGTCTAGTATGATTCCTTCTTACACAGATGTTTCCCCAATTGGAAATTTACTTGAAGTAATGGAAAAAAGGGGTCAGAATTCTCAGATGCAGGAAGTACCAAGTGAGTTGGGGAAGTGGGTGAATGTTGGGGGAAGAGAAAATAAAATATTTATTTTACCTTAAATTAATATAAGTAATTGTTTTGATGGTTTGGGATATAATACTTATGATCAGGATCCAAATGGTTTAGGGTGTTTCTTATGGATAGATTTAGGGGGTGGGGAGAGTGATGGCCACCCCTCGAAAGATAGTGAAAGGGATGATCTAGTATAGGGCTTCATAGTACCTTAAAAAATAAGGGAAAGAAAGAAAATAGGGACTTGGGTAGTTGCATTATGATAAGGAGGATGAAATAAAAAGGTCAAAAGGACTACTCATACCTCCCAAGATCTATGGAGACAAGATCAGCTAAAAATGTGGGATAAATGTAATGGAGGGTGATTCATATAAAAATGAACAGGTGAATAATTTCAGCATGAAAATGATGACTATAAGTGAATTGGTTGAATGTCCTAACTATAAGGATAAAGATCTAGAGAATAAGGCTTATACGCTCTAAGAATAGTCTCAGATCCAAGAATAATCAGTGGTTTTTTGACCTTATAACTGCTCCTCAGGGGATTCCTGGAAATGAGGTTGATGTTGGTGAAGTTTCATTGGTTAACATGGTTGGTTCACCATGGACTATAACCGCAGAGACCATGAAAAAATCATGGGACCTTCTTATGCACTATTTGGAAGAGATGTTGGAGAAGGTCTTGATTATTCATGATTTTAATGAAGATGTTGAAAGGATCAATGGGAGACCGATTCATGTAGACACAAAAAAGGACCAGAGTGATTGGATCAACAAGAAACAATGAATCCTGACCAGATGGTTCAACACTAATAAAATAACAATGGACGAGTTCATGAAAACGTAGGACAAAATGACCTATTAATTTGAAGATATTTTCAAAGACGATCTCGATAAAAAGGTACCAGAACATTCCTTGAAATTATATAGGGAGGATTTATCTAATGGGTCTAATATGTCTTTTAACAAATCTATCATATGCTATAGTGTTTGATACTCTTGTTTGAACTTAAAGGTTGCACACATTTTCTATAAAAGTGATTTTTAATAAAAATTTAATTTTTAATAGGCCACCACCCACGATGTCTAGGACTATACATTCATGAAATATAAAAATAAAAGTGTGGAGTAATTTAATAGATAAAAATAGAAATAAATAAATTAGTACATTGGATGAGGTTCCATTAGGATACCCATTCAATTCCACCTACTTCGGACTAATCTATTGTTTTTGAACCATAAGATATTTCAAAGGTAAAGTGAGTGGGATATATGTTCAAGAAGATGGATTGTCTCCCAAGCTTGTACTTGGTCTTGGAGGACACATCACTATGTTTCCAAAACCAAAATATCATTTCTCATTTAAAAAATGTTCAATTAAGTTTTAAATTAAATTTAACCACATTATGAATATTAAGACTAACCCTGAGCCCATCCATGAGAATTTAGAAGGAATTTCTGAGTATTTCTTGAGGGGATTAGTAAAAGACCAATGACTAGGAGTCCATAGAGGGTTACCTAAGAAGAACGACTAATTTTCACACTTGGAATGGTGTGATAATGTATATAACTAACCTTAGAGTCCATTCCTGGTATTACATGTAGGGGCCCGAGTCACTTTCATGACATGGTATAACCACCATGTCGTCGATCCCATCCAAGGGGTCTCCAATAGTGAACCAGTGTCACTCATATTGAGGTAAAGAAGAAAATAAATCATGATCCCACCCTAGTAATATCTAGTATTTCCCTCAACATGTTTACATGCATTAATAAATTCTAACTATAAGCCACATCAAGCTCATTCTATGGATCCTTAAATCAAGACCCATTTCATTTCCCATGTCATTAGATTAGATTATGAATCCATTAGAAAATACATACCATTTAAAAAACAATAATTTATAACATGAAAGTCACATTGTTCAAGGAATTATCATTAAAAAAATAGAATAATGGCACAAGGGTAAGGTATAATCACTTGAAAAATTTAGTTTGTTCGACTAATTCATTTATGGAATGGAATGTAAGTGCTAAACTCTAGGTTTGTCACCCTAATAAATTTAATTTTATGCACAAGGTATCAATTATAAAAAAATCCACAAGGGATGTTTAAACAATATAAATCAATGGAAATTTAAGGTTCAAAGGTATAGAACTCCAATTGGTTGACATGAATCCACGGTGATCAAATGAAAGGGATAATTAACCGCTAACTTGTGTCACAATTCCATAGTAAGGATTTCATTTTACATTAATTAAAAAAGTAGAGGTGTCACTAGAAAGGTCTAGCTTTCAGCACAACAACATAGTTTACATAATGCACCAAAATAAGGGGAAATATACTAAAACACGTACCTTATCCTCATTGATATTTCCTCTTACAGTCTCAGAATTTCATTCAAGATAGGTTGGAAGAAAAAAAAGAAATAACAAAATCCCCTAAAAATGGGGAAAATGATCTTTCACTAAGATATCACAATAGAGGATAGAAAAACCATGAAATTTAATGAAGGAGGAGGATCTTACCAGGATCTTTCCAATGGATCTGATGGTGAAAGAAATGAGTGCCATATGGAGAAGATATCATAAAATCTAGAAGAATGAGAGGAGGGAGCTTGTGCATAGAGAGGAGCGGAAGATGGCTACTGGATAGGAATAAGGGAAAAATAAAAGGGCTAAAATAATTAAATAAGGGGGGAATGGGTATCTCACCATCAAATATAGTGGAATATAGTTTTTCCATGTGATTAGCCAAACCATGCGCTTACTGTGTGCCAATATACTACTTCAAGGGACACCTCTCATAGTTATGCACATACTTTTTCCACCCGTGTGCAAACTATACTAAACCACTTTGTAAAAAATTATAGGAGGCTCACATGGTCAAGCGTATTAGGTCTCATGGTTGCTGAAAAATCATGCAGTCCTTAGGTTCCCAATATATTCTATCACACGGTAAGAGAAAACATGTGAGTTGGGAAATGCAATTAATAATAATCATGTATCCCAATTATCCTCTTTCATTTTCAGGGCCCCAGGCTCCAATGAAGTCCCTAAAACACCCAAGACATCCTTAAAATCATTATGGATCATTAATAAGGCCAAAATAAAGGAAATTAAACTAAAAAGAAATGGAATATAACTTTGAAAAAATCCAGGATGTTACAACCTACCCTCCTTAAGACAACTCATACTCAAGTTTCCCTTATAAGGATGAAAAAAATCTTTTTAGAAAAGTTATAGCCACAACATATGTACATCAACCTCCCGCTCACATATCTTATATTGTACACATATATGATATCATAGAACCCGGACTAGAGGAACTGAACTACCTCCAAGATCCATCGTGATTTGATCAATGATACCTATTAGATGATCCTAGAAGGATTAATCCACCTCCAACATGATATCCTTAGGGTTGAGCTAATGATATGGGTTGAGATGATACTATTGAATTTTAGACATGTGGAAGACATCATGCATGGCATGATACCTCAGAGGTAATAACAAAAATTAGAATATAGGCCCAAATCTCTCCATTATCATGAATGGACGACATACTGAGGTGAGTGACATGACCAATAATAAAGGGCCTTGTATAGATCAATCTGAATCGTTTTTTGAAATCTATTGTTGTAATAAAAATAAACCATGGGAATATGATTTTCCCATTAACATCCAAAATAAATGATTCAAGATCAAACATGTAACGACCTGATCATTTAGGAATAAAATTCCATTTCTTTTAATGTATTATTCATACATAAAACACATACACACTTTTATTATTACAGGTTTTAAATTTTTAACACCCCAAGATTTCATAGTATGATATCTCTTCAAAGAAATTCAATAACTTGTGCTTCATCAATGCCGAGTTCGATCACACCACGACTTACTAAACTAGTCGTTCAAAAAGATTTTATGAATATTATTAATTGAATATTGAATTTTATATACTCCATATAATTTTATAATCCATATAATGTGTTTTTATGCATAATATAAGAACAAATTTATTTTTTTCAGATAAAAGAAGTAATTTTTTTAAAAATGCAATTTTATCTCTTTTTAATGGATAAGCTTTGTTAAAACAAATATTTGAAACTTTTATATATTAAATTTAATGAAATTAAATAATCCTTTAGAATAGGGACATAAAAATTTAATTTGGTTAAATTTTTGGTACTTTTCTGATAACTTTCATATTTTGATAAATAGTGAAAACTACTAAATTTTAATTAAAAACCACTTTTTTAATCGAAATAATTTATAGTGTTAATTTATACATTTGAGTATTTTTAAATTATAATTATATTATTTTTTTATCATTTAATATAATTTAGTTCATTATATGTAACTTCACATTTAAACTGGGCATAAACAAGTAGTAATCTTTTGATAGTTAATATTTCTTAAAAACACGGTTTTTGTTTTGACAACGAGAATTAATTTTAAATTCATTTATGCCACTTCTTTGTTTTGAATTTGAAAAAATGGATTCCATATTTTGAATCAGGAGTTCCAAATTTTCAAAATATGTAACTTTTATTTTTATACATTAAGAATATTGATTTCAGTAAATATTTTATTTACCATGGTTAAGGGGTAAATCTAGTAAATAAGGGTAAACATATATTATTATAATGATATTAAATTACCATAACATGTGTCCTATTATAATTGGTTGATACTTGTCCGACCTTTGGAATTATTGGGTCTATTTGGGGACCAATTTGAGACACATTAGAGTGATAATGACACTTTATATTAATTAATTTAAAGTAAAGGTAAATATGACATAAACATATATCTTTTAGTAAAACAATTTTTACAAGGTGTCATATAAGTTATCATTTAGAATATAAATATTCAACAAAAATATAATAATATTTATACATAGTGGTATTTTATTTATAATTTTTAGATTTTATATAATTAAAATTATTTATGACACAATGATGATGCAGTAATTACATTATTAATTAATGAGTCAAATAAATGGTATTATAAATATTAAAATTAATATAATTTCAAAGTTTTTATGACATAAACCACTTTTCCAGGTGAATAAGTCATGTTATAATTGATTAATTTTTTTTGAAGTAATCAAGTTGTGATTATTTTCACAAAAACCAAATACTAAATAGTGTTAAAATTGACATAATTGAGTTTTTAAAACAAATACTATATTATTAATTGATATAATATTCTTAGAAATCTAAGGTTCTGAATAAGAACATAGATATGGTTATATATATTAATAATTAACCACTTGGGGTTCTCTGGTCTTGTTATAGTATGTTTATTAACCATATAATATAAAAATACAAAAAGACATGGTAAATGTCAAACTATTTAGCTAAGAATTAAATCTAAAAGATAAGGTTAATATGGAAACCTAACCCTATTTAAAACCTATTGTATGAAAGTTTTTAGACCAATAACTACCTTATAATATAAATAAATCATTTTATAGCAATTATAAATAAAAAATGATTTTATTATAAAATAATATTTCAAGATTTTCTGAAAGTTACCCTTCACTCTATTATAAAAGTGTACTTTACCTTCTCTTAATTTCACACCTAAAAATCCATTTGGATCGGCCGAACCCTACACAAATATCTTCCCAACTTTCCTCCACTCATACTTTATTCCCTCCTATGGTCAGAAAGCCAACCTAAGGATCCATTTGAATCAAATCAAAAGGAATAACCCAAAGAAGAGGTAAATATTTCATCACCTCTTTCAAGTTCTTTTCTTCTTCCACTTTCTCTTTATTTTTAGTTTCCATTAATAAAATAATTAATATAGTATCTTATATATACTATGATGTTATTATAAAAATGGTACAACCATATTCATTATTCTATCCATCATATGAATGACAAAGTCACCATATGTGCGTACGTACTGTTTATCGTCTCCATGTCGTGGTGTAGTTTGTTATTCAAACACTTAATTATTTAAATGGGTATAATAATGAGTATAAATTATGTAAATAATAAATATAACATGTTAATGATTATGTATATATTATATACCATCCAAATAAATATGATTTCACTATTAATTTAATGATATTTTTGTTCATGTGTTCGTACAGATTACTGTATCCACGAACACGATGAGATTCATTCCCCATCATAATCATTAAAAAGTAATTTTCATTTTATGATTAAAAATAATTTTTATGAACTTAATATCATTCTGGATAGGAATAAAATACATCCTATCCATAAAAAACATGGATTATGCAACTGATCATATAAAGAAAAATTGATCAGTTAACACCTGAAACGATGATACTACTAAAATATTATTAATAATGAAATAGTAAGGGATCATATATGATATCATATTTTATGTAGATAGTTATTTTTTAATTTAATAAAAATTATTTAACTATTATACAGGAGGTTAAAATACCCTCAACAAAGTAAAATTACAAGGTAAGGGTTAATTCCACAATCTCTTTATTATCCGAGGTTGTTTTTACATAAGTATCTATTGAGACCTCTTTATCATACACATCTTTGTTTTCTTAATAATGTATTTCAAAACATTTTAAAATTTTATTAAAAAATGGGTTAAATTCATTTATACACTTATTTGACCTTATATGTTTTTAAAGGAATCTTTATGTCGTTTTCCAAACAATGTACTTTATGACCTTTTCGAAAAAATTAAGGTAAAAATGTTTTTTTAACATATATGGAGAGTGCAGTTATTGTATGCAGTTATAACATCATCGAACCTTCCATTACAAGATTATAAGAATATTTTTAAAATAAATGTTTTCTTTTATAATTATATGACCTTTAAATTTTTTCAAAATAAAAAGTGATATTTCTCTAAAAAAAGTTTCGATTTCTTCTCTGTCAACATCCTTTTGATGGATTTTATGATTTTTTGAAGTTTATTTATTATGATCCAAATATTGCATATTGTATTGAAGTTTTAGTGATATGTTAGACTATGGATGTTCTATCCTTACAATATTCAAGGTTTATGTATAATGTATTGACATTTTGTATGCTATTTTTAATATGAATATTTATGTTATGTTTAAACCTTTTCATAAAATGAATGCATTAGACATAGTAAGTGATGGGTGGAGCCCCCTATAGGTCCTCAATGCATCAGTAGGTCTCAAGAGACAAATTAGTGTCTTGGAGTAAGGCCTTGAAAAAATATTATTTTTAGTCTTGGCACAAGGTCGTGACTATGTGGTTATGGAGTCTGGCATTATGAATTCGATCATTATGAATGTGGCTATTGATATTTAATGTGATTATTCGAATAGTATAATATCCATGTGAATAAGTAAATGGTATTATTTTATTTTATCTTTTCTATATTATGCTGAATTTTAAGTTTAAAATTCTTTGGTTTTAGTCTTATACATTCCTTTAAATGTTTATTCTTATTTATGAAAGTTTATACTATATTGTTATCCTTACTGAGCATCTGAGCTCACCGCTTTCTATGTTTTATTTTTCCCAAGATGTGAAGAAGTATTTTGTGATTGACCTATATGGATATGATAAGGATATAAGTGTGGTCAATAGGGAAAAAATGTTGTTTATATTTTTATTTAATTATGGAATGTAAAACTTATGAATGTATCTATTACTTCCAAGGCTACTAAATTGATTGGTCTTTCGGGATTTGATCCCTTTTGATCATACCAATGTTATGTAATAATGCACCGACTCTGGGTAACTGGGCTCGGGAAATTACAGTTGGTATTATAGGAAGTTTAGTATAGACCTTGGATACTATATTTAGCAAAACTCTAATTAGAAAACACTACCCAAAGATAGACTTTGAGGATTAGTATAGAAGAACATCTTAAAATTTTAGTACTGTGGAGATTTTGTGAGTTTTCCTAGTATTACATCCATGTCCAGATATGAGAAGGTAAAGGCAGCTCTAGCACATAAGTAAATAGGGGTAAAATCTGAAAACACTTCTTTGAGCTTGACTTGAACCGGAACTAGTGCACGACAATGAGCCTTACTGCACTCTTGGTTACGAAACTTCCGGGGGATATACTTAGGATAATTATCATTTTCATTACAAACCATTAATAAGGGTTTATGAGTATATACTTCCTCAGAGAAATCATTTTTATGAATATGGATTATATCCATAAACTGTTTAATTTCTGTTAAGTGTTTTACATTTTTAGAATTATTCATTATAATTCGTAAACTAACTTGGTGTATTCCATTGTTTAGAAATTTCACCTAGTAGAATGAATGAGAATTCTAGCAATACACAAGATCGAAAGATTAAGAAGGATCATATATTTCATTGTATTAAGACAACATTAAAAAGGGAAACAATATCCCACATATTCTCATCATATGAAGAAATAATATCATGTGTTAATAATATAAGTAAATAATTCTCTTAGTCTTATGGCTTTGAAGGGAAGCAAGAGAAGAGAGGGATGGTAGAGAAAAATATAGATAAAGGGAAGAGGGGAAAGAAATATTTTCCCATAAGTGATAAATGTGTAAAGAATCACCTTGGTAAACTCTTAAAGGGAATGGGAGTTTGTTATAAGTGTAGATAAAAAGGACACAAAGTACGTGATTGAAAGGGTAAGAAAAAGGTTTCAAATGTACAATGTTTCATCTGTTAGGAGTTGGGACACTACACAACTCAATTTCCAAATCATTAGAGTATGCCCCAAATGATGCTCTTGGATAATAATCATGTTATGATACTACCACAGATGAAGAGGAATGACTAGTTTTAATATGTTGTAATTAAAGAATTATTTAATTTCAGTGTTGTATCAATGATATATTGGTTATATGAATTTTGAAAATAAATAAGGATTGTGTTGAAGTACTATTTCATTAAGGATTTGAGATTTTATGGTACCAAGTAAAGTGTCACAGTTTTAGGTTATTTTTTTGGAAAATACATGGTTGAAGGAAAGGTAAACCATAATATGGTTCTGATACTAAGGTAGTGATTTTGGAATAAGAGATTTTTTTTTGGATAAATTATATTGGATATTCTTGACTACCTTGGAACTGATTAATAGATTGTTTATTCCATCATTGTTGTAATATTCAAAAAAAATTGATATAAAGAATATATCAAGTATTATATAAGTATTAAGAGAGAATTAATGTAATCAATAAGGTTTTATCGTAATTCAAGGTGTTACCATGTTTTGAAAGAATACATGATGAAGGTATTCATATGTTATTATGTGGAAAAAGAGATCATCATTTTGTTTACATTACTTATAAATTTTGGACTGTGAGTTTGAATAGATGTATTTTGGATAAGTCTAAATGTTTTAATGGATTATGTTTTACATTGGATACAATTATTAAGTTTAAATAAATTTTTAATATTATTTTTGGATTGTTATGAAAAGGACAACCCATAGGTCAGGCAATAACCCGTCGCGTCCGGTAAGGCCGTGAGACTTGAACCCGTAACCGAAGGGAAATAATAGTGGATCACCTACCACTGGCATACATGATGTCCTGGTTTGTATTATGTTGTTTTTTAATATTCTGGAAAATTAATTATAAATTAATTATTTTTGTAACCCTATATGATTAGGATAAATAGAATATTTTTGAATTCTATTATCTTTTGGAGTAAAAGATGAGTTTGTGGTAGGAATTAGTTGAAGGATGAAGCTCTACTTGTCAAGTATATATATATGTATTCTTTTTTCCACTAATTATATGAATAAATTAATTCTTAAACATTAGGGAAGGGATCTTAAAACCAAAAATGTGTTATCCTAATACAATATGTTTTGTTGAACCGATGATATTTTACATCATATTAGATTCATGGTTCTAAGGCCCTCAATTTACACTTGTTTGTGATTGATGAAATCAATCACTCCCTATAAATATTTACATTTTACCTCTAATTATGTTTCTCTAATTTCCACCAACGTTATCCTAATCAAGATCATAATTTTGTGGTGAATTTTTCATTTCCCTTTCCTTCTTATTAAGACTAAATTTTATTAACCCAATTTTCAATTTGGGTTTTCCCCAAAGGTATTTTTTCTAATTTTAACCATTTATTTTCAAAAAAAAAATTCAAATTGCAAAGAAGCAATTTATTTAAGTAGGGGAGAACGTAACACACCATGATTTCTTAAAATTTTATCTCTTCAATGAACATTAATAACATGTGAAACACTCAACACCGAGTTCGAGCACACCATGTGTAAGGACCCGACCCCAGTTGCCCGGAGCTGGTGCCTTATTTGATTACGTTGGAATACATACAAGGAATATGAATCCCGAAGGAACGAGTAGTTTAGTATTATTGGAAACAAGATACATACATAATTTTATCATTATAACATGAAGGGAAACAAAAACACTATTTTAAATCCACTAGAAACATCTTGTCTCCTACATTATACTTGTAAGTCATTCACAAATTACTTCTTCATATCCTGAGAAAATGAAACATAAGAAAGGGTTGATCTCAAACGATCAGTAAGAGTAAGCAATACAGTGGAAGATAACATAAACATTAGACATGGTGAATAATTGAAAACACATGCCTTTCATAATAAACTTGAAACATATTATGGAAGAAATATGAGCTAAAAAAATAATTCCATAATTAAACATAATTATGGGTATTATACTAGTCGAATAACAACTTGAAACATGATACCATAAATATAATCATAGTGGTATCTTGGGGAATTACGTACATAATCTTGTAACCATCTTGGCTACCTTAAAATTTGTAACCCTCACGGCTACCTTACTTTGTGTAACCATCACAGTTACACATGGAGTAACCATACGGCCGACCTCCAACTTACTCATACCAAATGCATTGGAGGGAAATATAGGTCCCACCCTTCATCATAAACAATGCCCAATAACCAAAACATACTCATACAACACAAACAATACCATAAAAACATTTCCTTTGAATCTTATAGAACAAAATTTTAAAAGAGGATTTTAGAAGAAAAGTCCCTTATAAACATCATATACTTGAAGTGAGGCTTAATAGAGTGGATTTAATATGTATATACTCTGTAAATACACATAATGAAACATAATATAAACAAAACCCATCACACAAACAATTTAAATAGCACATAAATTATAAAGTAGAATGTTAACCCAAAGAATGGAAATCGGGTTAACAATTCCCTTACAACAATGTGATCGGTCAAATCATATGACCATAACATAATAAATATCAATTGAATCATTGAATAACATGAATATAAATAGAATAATGTATTATATATATCATATGACAGTACACATACTCCACATACAAGAAATAAGCGGCGAATGATGAAAATCTCACAAAAATGAAAGTGAGACGAGGAACCCCTTACAACTTTGTAATCAATTGATTTGTATGAACCAAAATTAATGATTGTAAAAATGATAAATTGAATATCATAAAAATAAAGATATTCATGATATGAGACAATAATGGGCAGTATACATACACCATACAATGTAATAGTAGTGATTACGGAATATCTCACAAAAATGGAAGTGAGATGAAGAAACCCTTACCTTAATCTTGTCTTACTTAAAACTTGTTAAAACCTCCTGTAATATGGTTAAAAGAGTGTTATTAGTATTTTACAGAAACATTTTCATGTTTATAACATCTTATATGGTCATTTCATAACCTCATTTCACCCCTTATTTGTTAGTATTTTGTTCCTTGCATTATTTTGGGTGAGTTCTTTTGTGATTTTCACGATCGGTTCGTGATGAATCATTCTTGTTGATTGGAAGTGAAACTCCATAATTGTAAAGGAGTAGTATTTACATATTTCCAGTACCATAAATTTTACCATTTAACATTTTGATGCTTAATATGATGATGATTAATAAGTTAAAACATTAATTATGTTTGTTTAGATCATTTAAGTGGTTCTTTGATAATTACAACTTCATTTACTCTTATAAATTTGAATCATGAGTACAAAAGAATTACAGAACCTTATATGAGTCATAAAACATATATTATAACCTGGTTCAACCATATAAATGGTTTCATGACCATACTTGAAAGAATTAATTGAAATTGAAATTACATCGTCCACGATATCGGTAATTCGACACAAATGGACAATGTTTTTTGATTCTTTAAATAAGTGGGAGAGGAGAGGAATAATGATTTGTAATTTTCCATAAACATGAAAACATCCAGAATATACATGATTCTGGAGATTTCATGCCTCTTGGATAATAGGGGGTTAAGAAAGAAGAGAAAGGAATCATGAAATGAAGAAAACATGAGAAATTTCTTACAAAAATTCGGCAGCCTAACGGCGTCTCTTAAAATTTCATAAAAACAAGATTGATGAGAGGAATGGAATATCTCATAATAATACAAACTTTGGACAGTAAGGTAAACATTTAATTAAATATACCAACAAAAGACAAAGGGAAAGGAAGAGAATAAATTAAAATGGAAGAAAAGAATGAAAATGAAAGAGGATGTTTACCTCTTGATCTCTTCTCCTTGAGATCCTCCTTAAGGTCTTTGGTCTTGGTCTTTTGGTGAGACCAGAAGCTCTAGGACGTGGGGAAGAGGATTGGGGAGGGAATTTGGAAGAATTTAGACAATTATAAAGGCTTTAGAGGTGTGGGAGGAAGAGGGGAGTGAGGGTGGTATTTATAGTGGAGGAGGGGAGGTTTTTTAGATTATTTTAATCATTATTATAATATTTTTATCAAGACTATGAATAATCTCAAAAACAAGTGGCCCTAAATAGTGATAATATCATGTGATTTCGAATAAAGTGTCCTTGCATCACTTATGATGTCATAAATAGTGCATTTTTACTGAAAAATTGATTATACGGTATTTTATCGTATTTCACTATTCACCGAAAATTCAAGAGTTTCAGAAAAACACCAAAAATTTACCCCAACCATTTTTCGATGTGTAGAATTCAAAAATGAACTCCATTTTTCAAAAAAAAAATTCTAAATATTATTAATTTAATTTTTAAATAAGGTCACAATTAATTTGAAAAATAACAATATTTAAGTGCAACTGGTTTTTTGTGACATTGGAAAATTAATTAAGATCCCATTATCCTATTGCCTTAGGAAAATAAAATAATAATAATATTTACTATCCATGAGGTCATATTACTATTCATATTACTATTCATAAGGGTATGTTACTATTCACCAAAAAAAACAAGTTTGTTCTATCGGACTCTAAATGACTTACTGAGCACAACTCTAGATGAACATTTCTTGAAATTAAAAACATAGAAGAGGATAGCTTATAAAATTGAATTCTATATTTATTTCCAAAACCTTGGGGTGTTACATTATTCCCTCCTTCAAAGAATTGCGTCCTCGCAATTCATTTCATAACCAGAAAAGAAAGATCTCAGACTTTCTTACCACATCTCCCATCGTAGAGGATCCTCAGGTGCGTTCAGCGGAAAACCCAAATTGTTGCTCAACTCCTCTAGTTCTCTGACCCAGACACACCTCGGACAGAAGGGGTTGAACTCTTGCATCGAACACTCGGGCTTCCAAAGGGAGGCTCGAACAGTGCAGTGTTTAGAAGTGTCTGAATGGACCTACATACGAAGAACTCGTCAAACTATGTCTCGACTGAGAAAATCTAAGTCGTAGATAGTGTTGTACAAGCTAAAACTAAGGAGTTGGTACATGTAAGCTGCACAAAGGTTTCCCCCTAAAGCAGCCTCTTGAAAACATAACCTGGCCGTATAGTTTTTTCTTAGGGTGAAACATTGGAAAAGCCCTTCGTGGTATTTTCCTCTTCGCCTATACTCAACCAATTGTGCCATGGATAAGCGGTAGTAAATGGAAGCATTCCCATGGAAGGTGCGGAGAATGTCCGGACTGTTTGTCACTTCATATAGTTGCTTACACGTTTTTCGAAAGTTTTCTAGAGGCAAGTACCCTTCTTCACAGGTTTTGATTGCAATGATTTCCAAGATCTCCACAGGAAGAGATAACATATGGGTTTGTCCTTCCATCTGAAAATTTATTATAAAAGTTTACTTGGTGATACTCATTTAAAAGTATAACCGATGAAAGGATAACAAAAAGAAAAGACAACATGCTATATTTGTATATAACCACTGGTTCAAAAAGTAATGTTGTGCATGGTTTCCCATGTCCCCCAATACATGAATCCCCAAACTAGCTCAAAGATTTAAATCTCCCGCAACACTAAAAACACGTTACTCCAGAAGTCCCTTTACCAGAGACACCATTGATGCTAGGGTTCTGACTACCTCAGGTGAATTCCTAAGGTAGTATTCAGCTGCTCGATTTCTTTAACCCAGACACACTCCAGACATCTAGGGTTGAAACTGTGCTTAAAGAACTCAGGCTTCCATAGAGAGGCACGAGAAGTGTGGAGGTCAGAAATTTCAGTGTGGACTAAATGCTTATAATTCCCACACACCACATAATTCTTGATGATATTAATGTCGTAAAGTTCTCCATACACACTAAAACTCTGGATCTGAAATAGGTAGGTCGTTCGATGGTCACCATCCAAAGCAGCTTCAAGAAATTTACCCACAGCTCGGTAGTTATCAGCCAGAGTGAAACATAGAAAAAGAGCTTCATGATACTTACCTCTTTTCCTATATGCAGCAAATTGTGCATATGCAATACGGTAATAGACCAGATTGCTTCCTTGGTAAAGATGGAGATTGTTTGGATGATTTGATACCCTATGGATTAGTTTACAAGTCAGACGTATATTGGCATAGGGCTGGTCCTCTTCAGAGCATGCCTTGACAATTATAGTCTCTAACAACTCGGTAGGTAGTGATAAAATATTGGTTGGTTGACTCATCTTATATCTGAAAAGTTTTAGTAAATCAACATTCAGTATGGAAAATCCATTTTAAACCAAGTTATTTCTTTATATAAAAACATAACAAACAAGAGAATACAACATCATTCATTTAGACATGATTTTTAAAACTCAATAAATTACACAATCTCTTGATCCCTTTCAAAAAAAACATTAGCATGGACTTCCTGACATCATTGGTGATGTCCCTCTACCTCCACTGCCTAAGGAGGAATGTTTTATTCAACTCTACTCCTAGGGCAGAACAAAGCTCACGAGTCTCCTCTTCCCAAATACACTCTCGGCAAATTAGATCGTGTTTAAACCCAAGCTCTCATTTAATACAGGTTGTTTTCCAAAGATAGGCACGGGTAACATCATGTTCTGCGACATCCGCTAGGATTTGGTTCCAAAAGATCTTTCGAACCACATCATATTTGAAGGATTAAATGAAAGATTCAAAATTGCAGAGGTCCCCAAGCATGCTAAAACTCAGGATTTGGTACATAAAGACTGCGCGGAAGTCCAGCTCCTTTGCAGCTTCTCCAAAAGCCGTGATGGCCAACCATTTCTTATCCAGGGTAAAACACAGGAAGAGTCCCTCATATTACTTCCCTTTCTTTTTATAATTCGCGAATATTGCATTTTCCATTTGGTTATACAGAACTTCCAATCCCCAAAAGATTCGAAGGACATTTGAGTTGTTCGAAACATTGTAAAGAAACTTGCAGGATAGTCGAAGGTTTCCAAAGGGTTCAGAGTCTTCTGTACATGACTTCACAATTATTAATTTGAGGATTTCCGTGGGGAGGGAAAAAAGACTTGTTCCTTCATTTTCCATCTGAAAATAAAAAAAACATCGCTCTTAGTATTGTTTAAGAAAGTTAATAATTGTTCAGTTCTGGTTTCCAGAGTTATTCAAACCCAAAACTATGAGGAAAATTTACATTAACTCAATTATAATGGCTTAAAAAAATATGAATTATCCTAAGCATATCCCCCGGGAGTGTCGTAACCAAGAGTGTAGCAAGGCTCGTTGTCGTGTACCAGTTCACATTCGAGTCTAGCTCAAAGCGGTGTTTTCGGGTTTTACCCCTAGATACATCTGTGTCAGAGCCGCCTCTACTTGCTCGTATCCAGACAGGGATGTATTTTCTAGAAGGATTAACATATTCTATTCCTTACCAAAATACCAGGATGATTTTGTACGTTTATACTCAAATACTGTATTAGGGCTTTGTTCCCTAATCTATGTTTTCTAAATCTAGTTTCCAAGTTTTCTACTAAACTTTCCTCTGATACCAACTGTAAGGACCCGACCCCAGTTTCTCGGAGCTGGTGCCTTATTTGATTACATTAGAATACATACAAGGAATACGAATCCTGAAAGAACAAGTAGTTTAGTATTATTGGAAACAAGATACATACATAAGTTTATCATTACAACATGAAGGGAAACAAAAACACTATTTTAAATCCACTAGAAACATCTCGTCTCCTAGATTATACTTGTAAGTCATTCACAAATTACTTCTTCATATCCTGAGAAAATGAAACATAAGAAAGGGGTGAGGTAAAATGCTTAGTAAGAGTAAGCAATACAATGGAAGATAATATAAACATTAGACATGGTGAATAATTGAAAACACATGCCTTTCATAATAAACTTGAAACATATTATGGCAGAAATATGAGCTAAACAAATAATGCCATAATTAAACATAATTATGGGTATTCTACTAGTTGAATAACCACATGAAACACAAGACCATAAATATAATCATAGATGTATCTTGGGGCATTACTTACATAATCTTGTAACCATCTTGGCTACCTTAAAATTTGTAACCCTCACGGCTACCTTACTTTGTGTAACCATCACAGTTACACTTGGAGTAACCATACGGCCGACCTCCAAATTACTCATACCCAATGCATTGGAGGGAAATATAGGTCCCACTATTCATCATAAACAATTCCCAATAACCAGAACATAATCATACAACATAAACAATAGCATAAAAACATTGCCTTTGAATCTTATAGAACAGAATTTTAAAATAGGATTTTAGAAGAAATGTCCCTTATAAACATCATATACTTGAAGTGAGGCTTAATAGAGTGGATGTAATATGTATATAATCTGTAAATACACACAATGAAACATAATATAAACAAAACCCATCACAAAAACAATTTAAATAACACATAAATTATAAAGTAGAATGTTAACCCAAAGAATGGAAATCGGGTTAAGAATTCCCTTACAACAATGTGATCGGTCGAATCATATGACCAGAACATAATAAATATCAATTGAATCATTTAATAACATGAATATAAAGAGAATCATGTTATTATATATATCAGATGACAGTACACATACTCCACATACAAGAAATAAGCGGCGAATGATGAAAATCTCACAAAAATGAAAGTGAGACGAGGAACCCCTTACAACTTTGTAATCAATTGATTTGTATGACCCAAAATTAATGATTGTCAAAATGATAAATTGAATATCATAAAAATAAAGATATTCATGATATGAGACAATAATGGGCAGTATACATACACCATACAATGTAATAGTAGTGATTACGGAATATCTCACAAAAATGGAAGTGAGATGAAGAAACCCTTACCTTAATCTTGTCTTACTTAAAACTTGTTAAAACCTCCTGTAATATGGTTAAAAGAGTGTTATTAGTATTTTACAGAAACATGTTCATGTTTATAACATCTTATATGGTCATTTCATAACCTCATTTCACCCCTTATTTGTTAGTATTTTGTTCCTTGCATTATTTTGGGTGAGTTTTTTTGTGATTTTCACAATCGGTTCATGATGAATCATTCTTGTTGATTGGAAGTGAAACTCCATAATTGTAAAGGATTAGTATTTACATATTTACAGTACCATAAATTTTACCATTTAACATTTTGATGCTTAATATGATGATGATTAATAAGTTAAAACATTAATTATGTTTGTTTAGATCATTTAAGTGGTTCTTTGATAATTTCAACTTCATTTAGTCTTATAAATTTGAATCATGAGTACAAAAGAATTACAGAACCTTATATGAGTCATAAAACATATATTATAACCTGGTTCAACCATATAAATGGTTTCACGACCAGACTTGAAAGAATAAATGGAAATTGAAAATACATCGTCCATGATATCGGTAATTCGACACAAATGGACAATGTTTTTTGATTCTTTAAATAAGTGAGAGAGGAGAGGAATAATGATTTGTAATTTTCCATAAACATGAAAAAATACAGAATATACATGATTCTAGAGATTTCATGCCTCTTGGATAAGAGGGGGTGAAGAAACAAGAGAAAGGAATCATGAAATGAAGAAAACATGAGAAATTTCTTACAAAAATTCGGCAGCCTAATGACGTCTCTTAAAATTTCATAAAAACAAGATTGATGAGAGGAATGGAATATCTCATCATCATACAAAATTTGGACAGTAAGGGAAACATTTAATGAAATATCCCAACAAAAGACAAAGGGAAAGGAAGAGAATAACATAAAATGGAAGAAAAGAATGAAAATGAAAGAGGATGTTTACCTCTTGATCTCTTCTCCTTGAGATCCTTCTTAAGGGATTTGGTCTTGGTCTTTTGGTGAGACCAGCAGCTATATGAAGTAGGGAAGAAGATTGGGGAGGGAATTTGGCAGAATTTAGACAATGCTCAAGGCTTGAGAGGTGTGGGAGGAAGAGGGGAGTGAGGGTGGTATTTATAGTGGAGGAGGGGAGGTTTTTTAGATTAATTTAATCATTATTATAATATTTTTATCAAGACTATGAATAATCTCCAAAAAAATTGGCCCTAAATAGTGATAATATCATGTTATTTCGAAGCAACTTTCCTTGCATCACTTATGATGTCATAAATAGTGCATTTTTACTGATAAATTGATTATACAGTATTTTATCATATTTCACTATTCACCGAAAATTCAAGAGTTTCCGAAAAATACCAAAAATTTACCCCAACAATTTTTCGATTTTTAGAATTCAAAAATGAACTTCATTTTTCAAAAAATAATTTTCTAAATATTATTAATTTAATTTTTAAGTAAGGTCACAGTTAATTCGAAAAATAACAATATTTAAGTGCAACTGGTTTTATGTGACATTGGAAAATTAATTAAGATCCCATTATCCTATTTCCTTGGGAAAATAAAATAATAATAATATTTACTATTCATGAGGTCATATTACTATTCATATTACTATTCATAAGGGTCTGTTACTATTCACCAAAAATAAAAAGTTTGTTCTATCAGACTCCAAATGACTTACTGAGCACAACTCTAGATGAACATTTCTTGAAATTCAAAACATAGAAGAGGATAGATTATAAAATTGAATTCTATATTTATTTCCAAAACATTGGGGTGTTACACCATGACTTACCAAACTAGTCGTTCAAACAGAAGTTATGGATAGTATTTATTGAATTTTAAATTTTATATACTCCATATAATTTTAGAATCCATATTATGTGTTTCTTAGACATAATATAAGAACAAAGGGGTTGTGGGAACCCTATCCCTTTGAAGCTGATCTCCTCTTTTCGGTGACGATGGCGCCGACTTTGGCTCCTCCCCCCTTGGTGGGGGAGGGGGAATCATCATTTAACGAGAGAGGAGGGTTCTTCTGGCCTTTTACTGATCCTGAATTTTTTTTCTCCATTCCCAGAAGTTTCTCTATGCCCAAAGGTTCTGGATATTCTCAATGGCATTCATAATCTTTAGCTCTTGTCCTCTGAGTTTTTTTAAACCTCAGCACTCATGAATCGCACTCTGTTTTCTCAATTTATGCATAGAAGACCTTTAGTCGATTCCTTCGACCAGTTCGTCTTCAGTTTTTGGGACCTTCAAGAAAAAGCGGTTGTTAGATTGCTCGATAGCCGCCATATCATGATTTGGTTTGAATCGGAGGAGGATCTCATCAATGCATGGTCGAGGTAACCTCGTAGCTTCAACGGATTTAATTTCAACTTCCTACGGTGGTCCTTAGATTTGCACCTGAATCGTTATTTTCTTGCTACGGTGGTTTGGGTAAGTTTTCCAAATATCCCTTTACCTTTTCAGAACCCTTTGGTGATTCGAATGATAGGCAAACTCGTAGGAATATTTCTTTGTTCTGATAGCCACACTAAGGTCATGTGCCACCCGGTGAATCCTCGAGTCTGTATTGAAGTGGTTGACTCTCCATTTACCTTTGATTATGTATGGATTACTGTTGGATAAGATTACAGGTGGATGAAGCAGGTGGTTTATGAGAATTGGACTGAGTTCTGTCCATCTAGAAAGCATTTAGTCCAACCTTTTTAGGTTTTCCGCAGGAGAGACACTGCTCCATCATTGGAGCTAAGCCACAGGGGGAAGAAGGTTGTGGAAATAAAAGGGGATGTTGCGCCGGATGAGGATCTGGAGGTTTTTGTGATGTCTGGTCTAGTCAAGGAGGCTTCAGGGTCCAAAGCTGGGGGAATTCTTCAGTCTAGTCCTGTGGTAAAGGACCTCCAGAAGGATGCCCATAAGGTGACGACAATAGACGTTCATACCTCTTAAACTCCAAGGGTTATGGGAAATTAGTTTAACCTGATGGTAGCGGAGGTTTTCAACAGGTTATGACAGTATTTGGAGGGCTCCTCTAATCCCTTGGCTTGGAAGGAGTCTGGTTTAGGTTATAAAGAGGATTTTTTGGAGAAACACATGAATATGGAGAATACAGTGAAGGAACAGAGGGTGGTAAGAGAGGTATCTACCTCAGTAATGGCTAATATGAACAATGATGGGGGTTATAGAGGATTAAACCCCTCATCTAGACCCTTCATCATGCTAACCAATAGTTTTGAAGGCATTTCAGAAGGCATTTTTGAAGAAGGTTTGGATTCTGGTCCTGTTCATGGTGGTGATGCTGAGGGGGCCTGTGCGGGAGGGGACAATATAGTAAGGTTGGGTCACAAGGAAGTCCCTATGATAGGATAAAAGGATTCTACAACATTTGGGTGTCTTGCCTCGATTGATAATAACACATCGGTTACAAGGGGGGGAATGATTCTGGTTTAAGGATAATATCCTAAGGACCAAAGGAAGAAATGTTTCTGGGGGAATAAGGAAAATATGAGTGGTCTAGCCTACCTGTCATACAGTGACATTATACAGAATGGGACTATAAGGATGACTGAGTGTGAAGGAACTCTATCCTCTACACTAAGAAGACGAACAAGGAAAGACTACTCTTACCTTCCACGATTGATGTGTACCATCTCTTCCCTTAAGCAAAACAAAGGTGTGATTCTTTCCTTTAAAAAATACAGCTTGATCTAGAAACCTTGCCCAGTGCAACCATTACTAGACCAGATGAGGAAATTTGAGAAAAGTAATTACTTCTTGAGGCGACATGAATCAACCTTTGAGTGGGAATCTACCATGGTGGAAGGGGATTCTTTTGTGGGATGTGGTGATGATTACGGGTATTATGATATGTAGTCCCATGGTGAGCTGGTTGGTTTGTGGTTGTTCTGCATTTTTAAATTTTGTGAATGTTTCAAATTGTGATCAAGTTTGTGTTAAGTGTTGTGTGGTTTCTCACTTTTCTTAAAGGTGTTTGGAAATAAAAAAATTTAATTATCAGTTATATAATAATAAACTCAATTTCTTCCGATAAAAGAAGTAATTTAAAAATAATGCAATTTTACCACCTTTTAATAGAGAACCCTTTTTAAAACAAATATTTGATAGTTTTATATATTCAATTTAATTAAACTAAATTATTCTTTAGAATCAGGACCGAAAAATTTATTTTCGATAAATGTTTGGTACTTTGTTGATAACTTTCATATTATGATAAATAGTGAAAAATACTAAATTTTAATTAAAAACAACTTTTTTAGTCAAAATAATTTATATTGTTAAATTATACATTAAAGTGGTTTTAATTTATAATTAGATTATATTTTTATCATTTAATATAATTTAGGTCATTGGATGTAATTTCATATTTAAACTAAACATAAACAAGTGTTATTCTTTGGATAGTTATTATTTCTTAAAAACACATTTTTTTTGACTACAGGAATTGATTTTAAATTATTTTTTTCCACTTTTTTGTTTTGAATTTGGAAAAATGGATTCCATATTTGGAATCATGAGGTCCAAAATATGTAAATAAGTAACATTTGTTTTTAGACATTATGAATATTTACTTTAGTAAATATTTGATTTACCATTGTTAATGGGTAAATCAGGTAAATAAGGGTAATCAAATATTATTCTAACATTATTAAATTAATTTAACATGTGTACTATTCCTATTGGTTTATACATGTCCAACCATGGGCATACTTGGGTCGATTTTGGGACCACATGGAGCCACTTGAGAGTGATAATGACACTTGATATTAATTAATTTAATGTAAAGGAAAAATGACATAAACATATATCTTTTAGTAATTTTTTTTACAAGGTGTTATTTATGTTATATTTTCAACTATATATATTCATTAAAAATATAAAAATATTTCTACATAATGTAATTTTTTTATAATGTTTAGATATTAAATAATTAAAATTATTTATGACACAATGATGATGTAGTTATTACCTTATTAATGAATGAATCAAATAAATTGTGTTATAAATATTAAAATAAATATAATTTCAAAGTTTTAATGACATCCACTAATTTTCTAGGTGAACATGGCATGTTAGTATTGATTAAATGTATTTGGCTTCAAGTAATATAGTTTTTATGACTTTCACAAAAACCAAATACTAAATAGTTCCCAAATTGATATCATTGAGTTTTTAAAACAAATACTATAATATTAATTGATATAATATTTCTAAAAATATCTGGTTTGGAAAAAAGACTTATATGAGGTTATATGTATTAATAATGAACTAATTTTGGTTTTATTGGCTTGTTGTTGTATGTTTATTAACCATATAATATAAAAATACCAAGAGACGTGGTAAATGTCGAACTATTTAACTAAGTGTTAAATATAAAAGATAATGTTAATATGGTGACATAAACCTATCTAAAACCTATTGGTTTGGAGGTTTTCAACCCATAACCACATTATCCTATAAATAAATAATTTTTTAGAAATTATAACCAAAAACTATATTATTATAAAATAATATTTCAAACTTTTTCTAAAGTGACCCTCACCTCTCTTATAAAAGCATACTTCCCCTTTTCTTAATTTCACACCTCCAAAGCCATTTGGATCGGAAAAACCCTTCCCAAATATCATTAAAACTTTACTCCATTCATCCTATAGGTCTTCCTTTGGTCATAAACTCGTCCTAAGGATCCATTTTCATCAAATAAAAAGGAAGAACCTGAAGAAGAGGTAAATATTTCATCACCTCTTTCAAGTTCATTTCTTCTTCCACTTCCAATTCCTTTTTTTTATTTCCATTTTAAAAATAATAACTCCAATATAGTATATATAATGTGATGTTATTAAAGAAATTTTACAACCATATTCATTATTCTATCTATCATATGAATGAAAAAGTCACCATACGTGTGTACGTACGGTTTACCGTCTCCACATCGTGGTGTAGTTTGTTATTCAAACACTTCATTATTTTGGATGGGTATAATAATGAGTATAACTAATGTAAATAATAAATATAAAATGTTAATGATTATGTATATATGATATACCATCCAATTACATACGTTTTCACCATCAATATAATGATATTGTTGCTCGTGCGTACGTACGGATTTCCCTATCCACGAACGCAATGAGATTCATTTTCCATCATAATCATTCAAGAATAATTTTTATTTTATGATTAAATATAACATTTAAGAACTAAATATAATTATATATATATTAATAAAATAAATTCTATCCATAAAAAACATGGATTACATAAACGAGTATATAACGAAAAATGGATCAGTTAACACCCGAAACAATGGTTCTACTAAAATATTATTAACAAAGAAATATTAGAGGGTCATATATGATATCATATTTATGTATATAGTTATTGTATAATTTAAAAAAAATATTTAACCATTATAAATGATGTTAACATAACCTCGAAAAAATTAAAAGTACAAGGTAGGGGATAATTCCTCAATATCTTTATTATGAGAGGTTGTTTTTATGTATGTATCTACTAGGATCTATTTATCATCCACATCTGTGTTTTATAAAAAAATTATTTCAAAATAGTTTTACTATTTACTAGACAATGGGATAAATTCATTTATACCCTTATTTGACCTTATATTTTTTCAAAGTAATCCTTCAATTGTTTTCCAAATAAGGTACTTTATGACCTTTTCGACAAAATAAAGTTAAGAATGTTTTTTAACTTATACGACGAGTGAAACTATTTTATTCCATTATAACATCGTTGAAGCTTCCCTTACAAGATTATAAGAATATTTTTAAAATAATTGTTTTATTTTATAATTATATTAATTTTAAATTATTTCTAAATATAAAGAGATATTTCTATAAAAAAGGTTTTATTTAATCTATGTCAACATCCTTTTGATGAATTTTAAGCTTGTTTGATGATGATTTATTATGATGCGAATCCTCTATATTTTATTGAAGGTATTGTGATATATTTGACTATGGATTTTTTATTCTTATACCATTCATGGTTTATGGATAATGTACTGAAATTTTGTATGCTAGTTTTAATACGAATTTTTATGTTATGTTTAAACCTTTTCATATGAGGAATGCATTGGTCTTAGTAAGTGATGGGTGGAGCTTGTTATAGCTCCTCGATTAATCGGTAGGTCTCATTATACAATCTAGTGTCTAGGCACAAGTCCTTGAAAAAATCTTATTTGTAGCCTTGGAACAAGGCCTTCACTATGTGGTTATGATGTATGTCATTATGAATTTCGTCATTATGAAAGTGGTTATTGATATTTCATGTGATTATTCGACTAGTAGAATATCCATGTGATAAGTAAATGGAATTATTTGATTTTATCTTTTCCATATTATGCTGAAATTTAAGTTTAAAAGGATTTTGTTTTAGTCTTATACATTTCCTTAAATGTTTATGCTTATTTATGAATTTTTTCGCTATATTGTTATCCTTACTACGCATCTGAGCTTACCCCTTTATATTTTTTATTTTTCCAAGGATGTGAAGAAGTATTTTATGGTTTAATTGAAGGGATAGGAAAATTATATAAGTGTGGTCAATGGGGTCAAAATGTTGTTGATGTTTTTATTTCATGATGTAATGCAAAACTTATGTATGCATCTAGTACTTCCAAGGCTACGAAACTGATCAGTCTTTTGGGATTTAATCCATAGTGATCATGCCAATGTTATGTAATAATGTACCAAATCTTGTTAACTGGGGTCAGGGTGTTACAAAATTACTGTAAAGTATCATTACTATTGATAATATAGACGTTGAATAGTGATCACACAATTGATATAAATATAAGGTTTAAAAAAATACTTTCGAGAAAGACAAAGGAGAGGATGGTCTCATCTAGTAGACTCAGGATATACAAAGATCAATTGATAGAGCTACAAAAGGTGGTATCATCACTGGGATTTACTCTTGACCAATCCCAAGCTGAGATTCAAGACGTTAAGATTTAATTTAATATCCTATAGGAGAAGTTCAAGTTAATAGAGATTACCGCATGGGCGATGTTATCCAATCCACCCCAAGAGTCAGTCACCATTTCACACCTTACCCTTAGGCCTTATGAAGGTGTTATAAGGGGTTATGTTAAAATGTATTAGTTATTTATTATGTAATTCCTTTTTATAAATAAATTTTTTATTCCATCCATTACTTTATGAGAATTATCTTTTGTAAAAAATAATGAATTTGATAAATTTATTCTTCGAGTAAAAATGGGACTTTTGAGAAATATATAAATTATTATATTAAAATAAGTTTTTTAAAAACAATACTATAAAAAAAATTCTTATAAAAGATGATTATATCAATTCCTTATCTATAAATGATTAGGAAATTAGATTGATAAGAATTATATTTTCATAGGATAAAATATAATTAGTATTTTTTTTAACTAAAGAATTTATTTCAAAGAATTAATGAATTTTTGAAATAATTAAAATTTTAACAAAATATTGTTCTCAAATAAATTTTATTAATAATAAATCACTATAGAATTTTTAGGAATTGAAATGAAATTTTTATTAAGGTTTGAAAAATGTTTTTGTCCAAACCCATGAATTTTCAATAAATATCAGTTTTCAATTTAAAAGTGAAAATGAAGATATTTAGAAAATTATTTAGATAAAATGAATTTTATTATTGAATTTAGGATGTCAAAATTATAATATGGGTAATTTTTTATAATTTTCCTAAACATTCGAATTTTTGGGTGAAAATTAAATAACCTATAAATAAAATATGTGTTTTATGAAATCACAATGACCCTAAAATGATATAATAAATACTATAATGGGTATTATTGTCCGAATATATTTTTTACCATTAAAATAATGTGATATTATATTTTTTTACTGATTTTATAAATCCTTAGTGAATCCTCCAAAATTTAAATATATTTTATGATTTTAAATTCATTTCTTTACCAATGTGACTCATCTCCACATAAGAAAGGATAATATTTTAATATGTTCAGACATTTAACTTATAAAATAATTTTTTCCACTCCTCTTTCTAAAAACCCATGGGAAAAAATCATTGTAAGGTTTATGGTTGTCAATATTTAATTATATAGATTCCAAAAAATATGTTTGTAAAATATTAAAGAATTCCCCTCTCATTTCCTATATAAACCCACCAAAGATCCCACTTCTCTTCACAAAAAATCCTTTTAGCAGATCCCTACTTTTTCCTCCCCTCTCTAGAATCCCCCTAAGTATCTACAAGATCTCAAGAATCCCCTCTTCAATCTTTTGAAGTCACACACTCAAGTTAGGGTTTCCTTCCTTTCTAATTTTTATCCAAGTTTCCTTATATTGTTACACCATTTTATTTTCAATTAAAAATGATGGGGTATTCTTTAACACCCAAATACTTACCTTATCATGTTATTATGATGGTATAACTCTTTCTCTCTCATTAATCCCTCTCATGTACACTCGTTACCATGCTGAAATTTGGTAAGAGTTATTCAACTTCCCCTCTTTCTTTAGGTTTCCTTATTATGTTACACCTTATATTTCCAAATTTATTACACTGGGACATTTATTTATATGATCCCTTACTTTCAATTTAATTTATTTATGATTAGAGACCCATTTATATCTCATCAACCATTTTTATTAATTTTTATGTTACGTCGTTAGGCTGCCGAAATTGCACTGTGATTTTCCATGCCCAAATCGTTGTGTAGTGAAAAACATACTCGTTCATATATCAAGGGTATTCAACTTTTTGCACATATACATTTTTTATTAAGAACATACAAGTATTTATTAGACACTACTTGACCATTTAATGAATTATTATGGAAGATGAATCCATGTTTTATGATCTTTGTGGCACACTTAAAAATGAGATTGAAATGATTATGAAGGGTGCACTCTGATAGCACTCCAATGAATTGTGAAATGTTTAGTATCATGATACATTTTGTTATGATAGTTGTTTACCAGATTTTTGTTAGTAAATTACTCCACCATGTTGTGATAGGGGTTTACATAATTCTTTTATTTCTACGATGCAATGTTTTAGGTTGTTGCCACATTTCCATGTTATGAAAAACATATTATATCACGCCTTTATGTTCATGTTACTCTTGTGCTCCATTGATATGAATATTTCCTAAAATGTATTTTATTTTTCATTTTATTCCTTTTTTACTCACTTAATGAGATTTATAGCTCACCCTTTTCTTATGTATGCCCCAGGTTGTCCCATTCAGTGTTAAGTATGAAGGAATGAGTTCATCATATCAAAGAATTTTTAAATAAAGATGTTGTATTTCTTGTTTTAAGTTATTATTTAATATTTCTAATTTCCTAAGACTCTATACATATCAATATTCTTAGTTTTATTAAGTAAAAATCTATGTAATAAATCTTGTTTAAATGTAAAATAAAGTGTAGGGTTGTTATAGTTGGTGTCAGAAGATGTCTTTAGATATTTTTGTGATTAGGGTTATAAAACTATAGTGAAATGCGTAGGTATAATTGTGAGTATAAGAAAATAATTCCCAATTTTTAGGGATTATAGATTAATTGTTTTGTCATGAAAATAAATCCCTTTATGGTCATGAACAAGTAGAGGTGGATCTGGCACAAATGTATCTAGTGGTAAAACCCAAAAACACTTCTTTGAGCTAGACTCAAACAAGAACTGGTGAACAAAAACGGGCCTTGTTGCACTCTTAATTCGACACTCCCAAGGGATATGATTTGGTAAATTAATAAGATTATTATAAACCATTAATAAGGGGGGGAAAGCCCATTAGAATTTATGTTAGGAAATAGATCATGGATAACTTATATTGATGCCTCTAAATTCATAAGTTAATTAAATAAATGTAATTTATATGTTATCCCTTTTTGTTATTGGATTCCCTTATGTGTTTAATTACTTAAAATATATACCCATAATTTTCCTTTTATTCTAGACAATGGCTAGTAATAGGAGGAATCGGGCTTACAACTGATGCAAGGATCAATGTGATGACTATTCTAATGAGATTCCCCATCCGATGGGAGCGGGAAATCATAAACATTTTCATGATAATCTCTAAATTAACTCAAGTTTTGAATAGAAACATGGGTCAATATGAACGTTTAACCCCCTAATAAAGAAAAAGATGTAATCAATATTTTCATGAGATAAAGGCCTCCTACTTTCAATGGATCATTTGATCCCTCAGTCACCGAACAATGGATAAAATCCATTGAGAAGATATTTTAGATCCATCAATGTTTTGAACTAGATAAGGTTCTTATGTCTACTTATCAAATAGAAGGTGAAGTTGATCAATGGTGGATATTGATAAAAAATAAGAAGCATAAGGAAGAGACCGAGGCTTTAGAATTGAATGATTTCCAAAAAATGTTTTTCGATAAATATTTTCCTCACACCCTCCAACTTAAGAACAAAGGGAATTCCTTTCCCTCAAGAAAAAATATGTCATATCCATCAGATCATATGAGAAAAAGTTCACAATGATTGCATTAAATTCTTCTAGCTTTTCTATTACCCTCGAATTAAAGGATGAATGATTCTTTAATGGGATATAATAAAGACTATAGAATGTCCTAGCGATCCATGACTTTGATATATATGAGGGAATTTTACGATGTTCCATCAAAGTAAAAATGGATATCAGTGAATCTCAAGGGTATCATGGGAGATAAGAAGAAGAAAATATAATTTTATTCTGGGGATCTGAAGGATAAATCCAATGGTTCTAAGAAATTTTTTCACCCCACTTTCCAAATGTGCGGAAAAGAAGCACCCTAGAAATTTCATGAAACAGGCAAGGACATCATTTTGGTGTGGAAAGGAAGGGAACCTATCCAATTATTACTAAAAAGAAAAAAAACTAATATAATAGAGGAAAGGAATTATCTTTTCAATCCTCAATGATTTTTTCATTGCCACAACTTTAAATAACTAGGGAACTTTGTAGACCAGTCCCCTAAGCCATGGATTTTTTTGGCAACCAAAAAGCTCCAAGGAAGAAAGGGAGATCTTTTTTCCATCACTACAGCCGAATTGAATACCAAAAATGATGTGGTAAAACGTACTCTAATTATTCATTCAAGAATAGAGAATATACTTTTTGATTCAGGTTTTATGCATTCTTTTATATCTCAAAGGTTTATTAGAACAATCCAAACAAAACCAAAAATCATGGAATTAGAGATGTTAGTGAGAATGGAAAATGGGGAAAGTATTCCATGCCATGAATATAACTCCTCCCCCAACACAATTTGAGTATTTAACTTCCTAGTGAACCTCATCATACTCCCTCTGGTAGAATTTTATGCAATTCTTGGCATGGATTGGAATTCCCTATATAGATCCAAACAAATTTATGTAAGAGAGAAATCACTCTCCATATAGTGGATCAACCCCCCAATTCTCTACAAGTTCAAGGAGGAGGATGAATCTTATTTAGCATAATCATCTCAAGAATGGATATTACTACCCTAAGAGCATGCCTATCTTGCTCAGATGATTGATTATAAGGAAGGAATCATCCTAGAAGTCATTCTTATTGTGAGGTAATTCAATGATGTGTTTCCTGAGGAATTTCCTCATCTTCCTCCTAGAAGAGATGTTGAATTCTAGATTGATATTATACCTAGGGAATTTCAAATATACAAGACTCTATATAGAATAGCTATTTTTGAGTTTTAGGAGCTAAAGAATCAACTATAAGAAAATATGGATAAAGGGTCTATACACCCAAGTTCTTCACCAAAGGGTGAACTAGTCCTCCTCGCCAAGATGAAGGATTGGTCAATGAGCCTTTGCAATGATTATCAGGAGATCAACCAAATCACAATTAAGAATACTTATCCTCTTCCATGAATTGATGACTTGTTTTATTAGCTATGTGGAGAACAATACTTCTCCAAGGTGGATCTACAGTCAGGATATTACAAAGTAAGGGTGAAGAATGAGAGTATCCCCAAGGCTTCTTTTCATACAATGTACGAGAAATATGAATTCATAGTAATGCCTTTAGGACTCACTAATTCTCTTTAAATTGTCATGGACTTGATGAGTAGGTCTTTAGATATTACCTCGATAAACTTTTCATAGTCTTTATAGAGGATATTCTAATATAATCCAAAACCAAGGAGAAGCATGGGGAGCATCTAAGAACTATACTAAATACCTTGTGAAAGGAGAATATCTATGAAAAGTACATCAAGTGTGAGTTCTAGTTTATGGAAGTCTCATTCTCTGGGCATATCATCACAAGAAATGAGATATATGTGGTCCCTACCAAGAATAATGCAATAGATGTATGATCGAGGCCAACGTATGTGATAGATATCCGTAGCTTCCTTGGGTTAACTGGATATTATCACTGATTTGTGAGAAATTCCTCATGATTTTCAAACCCTCTTAACTAGATAACTCAGAAGGGAGTCAAGTTTTCTTAGAATGGTGAATGTGAAGAAATATTATGGATTTTAAAAGGGTTCTTATCACTGCAACTATTCTCACACTACCCAAAAGTGGAGAACTTTTCATGGTATTTAGTGACGCTTCAAAGAAGGGGTTGTGATGTGTGTTGAGGAAAAATGACCAATTAATTGCCTATGCAGCAAGGAAATTTAATGCTCATGAGTAGAACTATCCAACACATGATATGGAGCTGGATGCAGTGATATTCAATTTAAGTATTTGGTGACATTACCTCTTTGGTGAAAATTATGAAATATATACAGATCACAAAATCATCAAGTATATATTCACACCGAATGAGTTGAATATTCACCAATGAGGATGGTAAGAGATGATCAAAGCTATGACCAATCAATTCACTACTATCCAGGGAATGTGAATAAAGTGGAAGAGGATATGTGTAGAAAAGATCTATTAAATATTTCATGGATGATAATTGAAAGGATCCAATCTTCTTATATTCTTTGAATATGGACATGAGAATCATAAATAAGGGAACATCATCAATCATTTCAGAAATGATTCTCAACAATTTCTTTTGGAAAGGATAAAGGATGATCAAAAGGATGATGTGGAAATTCAGAAGAAAGTGGAAACTATTCAAAAAGGGAATCCTCAGAGTTCAATATTAATGAAGAAAGAATTGTGAGTTTTGGGACAAGACTAGGTGTTCCATAAAATCAGTATTTAAAGAAACAACTTTTGGATGATGCACATAGTTCGAACTTCTCCATTCACCTAGGAAACAAAAATATGTATTAAGATATCTTTTCGAATTATTGGTGGGATAATAAGAAGAAG
This sequence comes from Viscum album, assembly GCA_963277665.1. NCBI lineage: Eukaryota > Viridiplantae > Streptophyta > Magnoliopsida > Santalales > Viscaceae > Viscum > Viscum album. Next base: position 991,670,219 of record OY728166.1, read on the forward strand.
GATATTTTTGAGTATACATCAATGTTCTCGGTATGTTAGTAAGTAAAGGTTGAGAGGCATAAGTCTAAGGGGATGATGAAACCATTACCCGTACTTACAAGGAAATAGGAAAACATCACCATGGACTTTGTCACTAGACATCTGAAGACATCCAAAGGAAAAAATTCTATCTAGGATTTTGTGGATCATATTACAAATACTACACACTTCATTGTAATTAGGAAGGATTTATAATTAGTTCAAATTTCACGAATACACATCAGATAAGTAATAAGGCTGCATGGTATACCACTATCAATTGTATCGGATCAAGATCCAAGATTCACCTCTATATTCTGGAGGAGTATCCAATATGCACTGAATACTGAGATGAACTTTAGTAATAGTTATCATCATCAAAATGATGGCTAATATGAATGGATTGTCCAAACACTTGAGGATATGTTGATAGGTTTCTCTATATACTTAAAAGAAGGATGGGATCAACATATTTTTATGGTTGAGTTCCCTTACAACAACAGTTTCCACTCAAGCATTCAAATGGCTACTTATGAAGCCCTTTATGGGAAGAGGTGTAGAAAACCAACATGTTGTGATGAAGTTAGGGAGTGAAAACTTCTAGGTCCATAAATGGTTGACAAAAAGGTGGATAAGTTTAAGACCATCCATCAACACATTAAAGTTTATCATAGTCAAAAAAAGATCTATGATAACAATCATTGTTCAGGACTAGATTTTGATGTTAAAGACATTTTATTCTTCCAAATAAAACCATGGAAGAGAGTTATGAGAATTGGGAATAAGGGAAAGCATAATGCAAGGTACATCAACCCTTTTGAGATCCTTGATCGCATTGGAGCAGTGGCCTATCGACCAGCACTCCCACCGAACCTATTTCAAGTAAATGATGTATTTCATGTATCACTCTCGAGGATGTACATACCTGAACCATTGAATATACTCAAAATAGAGGTGGTTCCATTGGATAATGACCTATCATATGAAGATAATCCTATAAATATCTTAGATCATAGAGAAAAAGTTACATGAAATAAGATGATTCCACTCATCAAGGTGTTGTGGGGAACCCACAAGTTTGAAGAAGAAACATAGGAATAAGAGGAAGTGATGAGGCAGAGTTACCCTCATATGTTTTTGTATGGGAAAAGGAAATTTTGGGGTAGAAATTTATTAAGGGGGGAAGGTTGTAATGACCCAACCATTTATGAATAAAATTACCTTTCTTTTAATGTATTATGGATATTGAAAACAAACACAATATTTTCTTATTATTATTAGGTTTACATGATAATTAAGTATCATTACAACTGATAGTATAGATATTGAACAATGATCACACAACTGATATAAATATAAGGTTTTTAAAGAAAATCTGTTTCAAAACAGATAAAGGAGAGGATGACATCATCTAGTAGACTCAGGCCATAAAAAGCTCTTTTTTTTTTGAATCTCAGAAAGGAGGTAGAATCACTAGGCTTCACTCTTGACAGATCCCAAGACGATCTTCAACAAGTTAGGCTTGAACAGTATCAACTATGGGAGAAGTTCAAGTTAATAGAGATTACCACCTAGGCGATGTTATTCGAGATTCCCCAAGAGTCTATCACCATCGCCCACCTTACCCTTAGGTATTATGTGGGTTTTATAAGTGGTTATGTAAAAAGGTGTTATTTACTTATTTTGTAATTAATTTTCATAAATAAAAGTCTTATTTCATCAATTCCTATATGAGAATAGTCTTTCTAAAAAATGATGAATTTGATAAATTGATTCTTAGGGTAAAAATGTTAATTTTGATAAATATATTTTAGTATATTTTAATAAGTTTTTTATTAATAATAATATAATATTAATTCTTATAAAAGACGCTTATATAAATTCATTATCTATAAATTAATAGTAAATCAGTTTTATAAGAGTTATATTTTTATATAATAAAATAGAAAGTGTATTTTTTAAAGTAAAGAATTTATTTTAAGGAATTAATGAATTTTTGAAATAATTAATATTTTAATAAAATATTAGTATCCAATTAATTTTTTAATAATAAATGATTATAAAATTTTTTATGAAGTCAAATGTAATTTTTATTAGGTTTGAAAACTGTTTTTGTCAAAAACGCATGAATTTTCAATAAATGTCAGTTTTCAGTATAAAAGTAAAAATTCTCATATTTAGAAAATTATTTAGAAAAAATGAATATTATTTTTGTAATCAAGACCTCAAAATCATCCAATGGTTAATTTTTCATAATTTTCAGAGACAATCGGATTTTTGGGTAAAAATTAAATACCGCATAAATAAAATTTGTGACTTATGACATCATAATGGCCAAAACATGATGTAATAAATACTCTATTGGGTATTATCAAAACAATATATGTTTTAAAATTAAAATAATTCGATTTTTATATTTGTTTTACTAATTTTATAAAGCCTTAATGAATCCTCCAAATTGTATAATATATTTTATGATTTTAAATTCATTTCTTTAATAATGTGACTCACCTCCACATATGATAGGCTAATATTTTAATATGTTCGGCCATTTGACTTATAAAATAATAGTTTCCACTCATATTTGAAAAAAACCATGGGCAATAACCTTGGTATGGTTTGTGGTTATGAATATTTAATTATATAGATTCCCAAACCAATGTTTGTAAAATATTAAAAAATTCCACTCTCATTTCCTATATAAACCCACCCAAGCTCCCTGTTATATTTTCCAAAAATCCTTGTATTATGTAACTACTCTTTCCTACCCTTTCTATAATCCCCCCAAAATCCACCAAATCTCTCTATAATCCACTCTTCATTCTTTTGAAGTCACACACTCAAGTAAGAGTTTCCTTCCTTTCTCATTTTCATCCAAGTTTTCTTATATTGGTACACCATTTTATTTTCAATTATAAATGATGGGGACTATTTTGAAACCTCTTCCATACATAACATATTATGTTTTTAGGATGGGATAACTCTTTCTCTCTCATTAATTCCTCCCATGTACACCTGTTACAATGCGGAAATTCTATAAGAGTTCTTCCATTTCTATTCTTTCTTCAAGTTTCTTTACTATGTTACACCTTCTATTTCAAAATTACTTATGTTGGGACATGTATTTATATGACCCCATTGCTGTAAATTTCATATATATATGATTATAGAACCCTTTATCACTCATTACCCATTTTTATGAATTTTTATGTCACCACGTTAGGCTGTCGAAACGGGACCGTGATTTTCCGTTCCAAATCATCATGTAGTGAATACAATACCCATTACCCTATCATGGGTATTCAACTTTATGCACATATAAATTTTTTATTGAGGACCTAAACGTATGCATTCCACACTATTTGATCATGGAATGGATTATTATGAATAATTAATCCATGTCATATGATCTATGTGGAACACTTAAGAATGAGATTGAAATGATTATGAAGGGTGCACCCTAATAGTGCTCCAATGCATTAGGTAATGTTTTGTATCATGAAACATCATGTTTGAATAAGGTTTTACCCAATCCATTTAAGTAAATTATTCCACTATGTTGGGATAGAGGATTACTTGATTCCTTTATGTTAATGATGCAATGTTTTAAGTTGTTTCCCCATATCAATGTTATGATAATCATGTTATATCATGCATTTTGGTTCATGTTTCTCTTATGCTCCAATGATATTCCTATTTCCTAAAATGTATTTTATTCTTCAAGTTATGCCTTGTTTTATCCCTTAACGGGATTTAAAGCTCATCCTTTTCTTATGTATGTCCTCCGGTTATCCCATACAGTGTTAAGTATGAATGAATGATTTGGTCATGTCAAAGAAGTTTTAAATAAATATTTTGTATTTCATGTTTTAATTTGTTATGTAATGTTCCTATTTTCTGAAGACACTAGATCTCCCAGTCTTCCAAGTTTTATTAAGTAAAAATATATGAAATAAATCCTGTTTAAATGTGAAATAAAGTGAAAGGCTGTTATAAATAATATCCTCCACCACTCGTATCGTCTACTCGGACTGCTTGTCGATCTGAGGATGACATGACATGGTCAAGAGCGCCTATGAACCAAGTGCATATTGTGGACCTTTAAATAATTGTGATGTAATATGGGAGTCTCATTCCAAAACTATTTGTTGGGGAACACCATGAGGTCTCACTATCTCCTAAACATACATCCGTCCTAGAACATCAACCGAGTAGGTCTCCCGAATCAAAAGAAATTGTGTAACATTTTACAATATTTCAATGATCATTCACATTGCATCACTGCCTTAAGATATCTCGACAAGCCTATAAAAAATACATTCTTATGTCATTCCATTTTTACTTTGGAATGTATAGTGTTTGTATAAGTACAATAGGTATTTGGTGCTCTGCCTTCACCTACCGCCATGTGAAGCACTAAGTGATAAGTCCTACAATATGTTTGTTCATACATTGCTAGAATTACTGATGTTTTATATTTCTATACATCTTGGTAATCCTAAGTGTAACTTCCTAAAAATTGGTAGGTGATTCCTTCATAAGCTCTTACCATATATCCTAAGGTACCCAAACATGCTCATAGAAGACCAGGACTCCACTTTCATTATTTACCTATCTAGGATGTGGGTTATTGTCTGTGACACTCTTCTTGATGACAAGGCCATCAAAATCAGACACCTTCCACATCCAAACCCACTCTAGAGGAAAGGATGTCACTGCGAGATCTTCTTAAACTTCTTTCCCATGCTTTTCATGATCCTCAAGATGCAACTCATAGAATAGATCTATCAACTATGAGTCACTATTATCCTCCTTAAAATATTGCACCCAAGTCTACCAGATCAAGGAATTAACTACATCATTTCCTCTTATAGTTGTGAAAGTATGTTCAAAGTCAAATGATTGCTGGTATTCCACCCACTTTTGTTGTTTCAGATTCAACTTTTGTGGAGTAGATATGTATTTGGTACTTTTATGGTTTGCATAAATGATGAACTCCTCACCCAAAAAGTAATTCCTCCAACAATATAGATCATGAACTATAAATTCTATCTCACAGTCATGCACAGGGTAGTTCTGATCATGAGGTATTAGCTGGTGGGATCCATACACTACAACCCGATCACCTTGCATCAGAACTACACCAAACCAGATTCATGAAGCATCATAGTAAACAATATAGCTTCTTCCCACACTACTAAAAATCATGGATTTAATAGTTCTTAATAAAAGGATATATCAGTGCTTAAAAAGAACTAATATTGAGAGTGATGTTAAATGGGGGGGGTTTGGGGGTTTTACAACACTAAAAAAAGCTGATAAAGGAACCCTTTAACAATGTTTTTTAGTGTTTTTAAATGGTTCCATTAACAACACTTATTTTGGGATGTTATAGGGTTCCTTTAACGACACTATTTTAGCACTTTTAATGGTTTTATTTTAACAGTGATGAAAAAGAACTGTTAAAAATGGGATTTTTTTTAATTTTTCATGCACCCCTAACACACAACTTTCTTAGCACTTACAAACCCCTTTCTTCGTGATTTCCACTACCCATCCACCATCACACACCCCACCCCCTTTAATCAATGTTCTAAGGCTAGCCAAAATTCCTACTAATTCATGGATTTGATTTCTAGAGCTCCCTTATCCGATTGAAGCTCTTTACCTCTTTGGCATGCATGTGTTATATAGTATATTTAATGACTTTTCTATTTATTTGTATATATTTTAAAATTTGTGATATGTATATTTATACACAATTATATTTATTTAAATATATTGTTTATTAATATTAATTTATATATATTAGTATATATATATATATATATAAGAATGTAATTGTATGTATATAAATATGGGTTGATTATTATACACACTTACGTATATATAAAATATATATATAAATATTATTGCATTTTTATAGGGTAAATAAAATAGATAATTTTTTACTTTAAATAAATTGAATAATAAATATTTATTTTATATATTTAAAAATAAATATTTATGTAAATATGTTGTTATTTATATATTTATCCAAGCAGTTTATTATAAGTATATATAACAAAATATTCATATATTTAATTATAAATAAAATAAATTTTGAAAAAATGATAAAATTTCAAATACGTAATATCAATATTGATGTAAGACCTAGGAATAAATTTAGTACTCACTAAAAACAAAAAACAATTTCCCCTTAAACATGGGAAAAATTTCATCGATTGTTAAACAATTGGGGTACCCTCACAAAAAAATCAGTTTGGGAGGCCTTCTGGGCCTCTTTTTACCTCGATAAAATAGTGACCTGGGACACCCCATGTCAACATAGCATAGATATCATCAAAATCATTAATATGATATGTGGTAGATCCCAAAGAAACATCTATATAAAAAGTTATGGTCGTACAAAGTTCGATTTACATTTAAAAATTATTTTAGATATTGTATTATGTTTTTGATTTCTTTATTTTTGAGTTGTTGTTAAATGAATATTAACGTATAATAATTAGAATTTTTTTAATTAAAAATATTTTTTAAATTATTCTATAACCAATTTTCACTAAATAACTGATATATTAAGTGTATTTGTTTATTTATCCATATCTAAAACATATTTAAGAAATATATATTACATTTATAACAATATAAATATATTTATATGTTTATTTTCTAATATAGTTTTAATGAAATATATTTTCCTTTTGAAATTTACCCTTTATAAACACTAGAAAAATGCTGATGGGGGGGGTCTTTATTAGGGCTTTTAAAAAAGTCTTAATAAAGACTCCCCTTTATAAGTGAATTTTTACTAGAGATGATAAAGGGAGGGTATTTATCAACATTTTTATAAGAACAAATATGGGGTATTTATTAGTGCTTGTAAAAAAGCACTGATAAAGGTGGGAATTTATCAGCGTTTTATTTTAGCACTGTATAAGAACCCCTTTAACAAATGCTAAAAAAGTGTTGTCTAGTTCTAAAAAAGGGGGTTTTAAAAACGCTTTTAGCGAGTTCTGTTAAATCCCCAGTTCTGCATTAACCTAGTTTTTTTAGTGTCGTCTTAGGAATAATCAAGATTGACGCTGAATCTAACATTCCCTTTAACTCTGGAAAAGATATCTCAGAAGCTTCAGTCCAGTCGCATTTCAAACCCTTCCTAGTCAATCCCATAAGTGGTGTTTGTAGGTGTGGGTAGTCTTGGATGAATTTCCTTTAATATCCAGCCAATCCTAAGAATCTATCTATGTCCAACAGATTTTGGGGATGCTCCTAGGAAACCATTATGCCTGCCTTCTCTGAGTCAAATGATACACCTTCGTCAGATATGATATGGCATTGGACGTGAACCTTTCTGATCCAAAAGTGACCTTTTATGAGTTTCACATAATGATAGTTCTCTCTCAGTATACTCACCATGATCTCAAAATGATGGGAGTGGTCATTTTGATTGTGTGAATACAATATGTTTTCTCTATGAAGAACACCGAAATGGAATCAAGATACACGTGTAAAATCTGATTCATCAAACCCGTGAAGACTACCAATGGATTTTTGAAGAGAAACAGCATAACCAGATACTCATACAAGTCTTACCTACTCCAGAACATTGTATATGGTATGTATGATTTCTTCACATGCACTTGATTGTATCCCAACCTCAAATGGATCTTCTAGAAACTGTTCCCTCCTTAGAGCTGGTCAAAGAGGTTGTCTATATGAGGTAATAGATACAAATTCTTCACCATAAGCTGGTTTAATTGGCAGAAACCAACAACCAATATTAGGGAAAAATCCACCTTTATGGGGAAAAGGATGGTTGAACCCCATGGATATGTGATGGGTTAGATAAAACCATTAACCTCTAGATCTTCACGGTGCATGTTCATTTATGGGGGCTTTATAGTTTCCATCCTATAAGGATGAATGGACACTGGTGACACACTTGGCACAAGCTTAATGGTGAACTAGACTTGTGACTCGAGAGGTAAGTAGGAGAAATATTTAGGAAATATATCCCTGAAATGATCCAAAGTAGTAGGAAATTCCATGAGTTATATACCCCAAACACTCAAAAAGAGACTGCAAACTAGGATTTTACTCCACCTAGAACATTACATTGGATATACCATTCACCCTTATGTATATATGTGTTTCTCTTAGGTGATGTGAAATATACTTAATGGAGATAAAAATACACCCGGTCTTGATAAGGATTAAGATAGTCCATTTAGAGAATGATGTCTAAAAGCAGTCATCTCGAGGATGAAGAAACTCCATAGAAAATGGTACCAACTATCTCAAGGGATCACTCCTTACACTTGAATATAATATTATATCGAACTCTTAATGGTGTTTCAAGGGTCATAACACTAAGTGAGTACTCTACAACAAATCCTATACATTAAAAAATTATAGTATATAGAAAAGAGTGTGATAAACCTGTGTCAAAAATGGATGAAACTATAGTGGAGGATACGAGAATATTACCTATAACTATAGAAAACCCTAGACTCTAATACTTTGGAATGGGATGTAATTCATGAACATGTATGAAACTGAGGTGCTATGATTCTTCTCTACTACCCTGAGAAAATCCACTATACCGACGATGAAACTCTGAAGCCTGAATACCTCTACCACAACCACCGACTCGGCCATAAAGACCTGTAGAAGACTAACTTCCTATCTGATGAGAAGTCAATTATCCTACACTTGATGTCAATGCCAGCATATAACCTCACTCACATGGAACTAACATAAAGGACTAGAAAAAAATACATAGGTGACCCATCCTACCAGAAGCCCCATATTCGATTAGGTTCCTCTTAAACTAAATATTTTTATAGATTGGACTTCCACACTAGTGACAGAACACAAATCTATCAGTATATTCCACATGGCAGGTACTACCCCTGTGTGTAACCTCAAAACATGACTTACTTCCACTGGATAAACCACTACTCTTCTTGGAATTTGAATGACCCTATTTCACGTCACCTGATGCTGTTAGGTTCTTCTTAGTAATGAAGGACTAATTCACTATCTATTAAATAGTGATAAGTTGTAATATGTTCACTTGTGGAAGTATGGAATATGCATCCCATACCTAAATCACCTTACAGTAGTAAGATCATCAATGTTCAATGTTGGTGCAATGTGATGTAATTCAGTGAAGCGATCTGGGTATTCCATCATCGACATGTCCGTTTACTGATAGGTCATGAACTCTTGAACATGATCTATTCTAAAATACCAAGGAAAGAAGTAGTTTAAGATGGATATATAGAATTCTATCCAGACCATACCCAAATGTTTACCAGTCTTAGTCAGAACATCCCAACAATGTTTGGAGGAATCACATAGTTTATCTGTCATAGTATTGACCCTCCACAATAGAGCCTTCTTTATGTACTTAAAAATGAAAGTCATGACCTATTTCCATGAATCAATGTCCTGAGGTCTTCCATCCCCTGAGAAAGTGGTAGGATGATGCTGCTATAAATTATGGGTCAGCTCTACCATAGTAGTGGTAAGTTGAGAAGCAAACTAAATGGACTGCATGAACCTGAATAAGAAATCCCATAACTGAGAATCAGTGCCCAGTGGAAGATCTACAAGAGGTTCCTCAAATGGAAATACAGATGGTATCATGGGTAGCTTAGGCCCACCACCTTAAGTGCATGCTTATTGCCACTCTCTTGGCATACAACACATGGTCTTTATGGTGTACTAGCTTTACAATTTCCAAGTACTTGCCTCAAATAGGATTTATAACAGATATAAAAGTTATAAAGAAAGGGTAGGCACAAAGCCTTCCTATAATAACATCACAACCTTTTACCTTCTCCAAAATCCAGGTCTGGGAGATCGAAAAAGTTCACATAAGATCACATGAGATGTGGATTAATACCCACTACTAAGGTTAGGATAGGGTCAATGTCTCACACGACACAACTAAGGTTCCAATATATGGAGTGAAAAATGAAAGGTATATAGAAAAACACCCTTTACTTTAAATTTTGAATCTTCATCCATCGGTATGATTTTTATTATAAATCATCATTTTATTTAAGTTTATTCTTATTCATTTGGTTATTAGCATCATTATTTAGTTAATTTGATCACCAATTAAAATTTATATAGACCCATAATTTTTATAAATTCATATTGGTGTGTTAATTAACTATATCTAGGCCATTACACTAGATAATGGGGTGTAACAGGCCATTGGTAGTGTTCTTATTGGATGATATGCCATTGAAATTAACCAATGAAAACAAATAATGCGGAATTATTAGAAAATTTAACCAGTTATTTCACAATGGATTACACTAGAACATTATATGTCAATGAAAATAAGGCACACCAACAATCCCATATAATATATGAAATGCATGAAAAAATTATATATATCATGGCATAATGCATGGAATTTTAATCCAATGGTTCCTAATATGATGCATACTTTGACATTCCATAATACCATTGAAATAATAGTAAAAGTAATCCCATCAGGTTAATAACAATGAAACTTAATCAGATAACTCTATGGTGAAATCTATGAAATTTTAATAGGCACAAGAAATAACAACATTTTCCCAAACTAGCAAATATGGGTTTCCCCTATACATGGGGTATCTACTCCTAGACATAGACTCATTAAAAAATTCCAATGTCCAAATCTCCTATCTTATCCCAAATAGTAAGAAAAAAAAAGGAAAATAGTCTCTAATACCATATTGTATCATTCAACCCCTGGTACCACTTACCGGTAACCCGAGATGGTGGCCACAAGACCTCAAGAATCCCTCCCAGAATACTAGAGGCTACAAAATATTAGAGGGGGACTAGGGTGTGTCTATGGGGAGTCTATTACCTCATTCATAAGTGTGTAAAACAACAATAGATATAAGAAATAAGAAATGACAGAAGTAGTAAAATAGTAACTATAGACCATGCAAGAAAACTAAATAGTTGACAAAAGATGAATACCAAAAGATAGATACAAAAATTATGAACATGGTATGTATTGGGTCTATACAAAAATGAATATGAAAGGGGCCAAGGATAAAATTATATACCACATTCTTTACAAAAACACCAAAAGATCAAAAGTTGTTACAACTAGAATCTCGAGCATTGGTTTGTTCCTCCACCCCCATACTTCATCCTAGAAAAGTCAATAAAGAACTAGAAGTTGGATGCTTCCCTTTATCTATACTTATAACTATAAAGTCTGATTAGGAACCAAAGGTGGCCCCAGAATGGGATGAGATACAATCTCTGTAGGTCTCCACCCATGGTGTCGAGGCCAATCCATTCGATAAATATAAAAACAACAATGTTATATAATTTAATAGATACAAAACAAAAATAAATAAATTAGTACATTGGACTAGGTTCCATTAGGACACCCATCCAATTCAACCTGCTACAACCTATGTTGGTTAGTTTGATCCAAATGATCATATAAAGGTATAGTTAATGGGATATATTTGTAATAGGATGGATAGTCCCCAAATATTGTTCTTGGGAATGGGGGATTCATCCACATGTTTACAAAAAAAATAATACTTTCTCATTAAAAATATGTTAATTTAATTTTTAACTTTGATTTAGCCACATTATAAAAATTAAGAGTCACCCCGAGCCCATAAATGTAAATTTAAAAGGAATTTCCAAGTATCACTCGAGTGGCTCAGAAAAAGTCCAATGCATATGAGTTCATCCAAGGTGACCCGAGAAGACGTCCCAAGTGTCACTCTTGGCATGGTGTTATAATGTACAAAACTATACTTTGAGTTAGTACATGGTATTGCATAGAGGGTCCCGAGTCTCTATTGTATCATGGTACAACCATCATTTCATTGATGCCATCCATGGGGTCTCCCCTAGGGAACAAACGTCAATTGTATGAAGGTAAAAGAGAAAATTCATGGTGAGACCATCCTAGGAAAATCTAGTGTTTCCCCCAGTGTATTTACAACCATTAATAAATTCTATCTATAAGTCACATTGATCACATTCAACAGATCCTTATCTCAAGACCTATTTGATCACCCATGGAATTAGATGAGGTTATGAATTTCTTAAAAAATACATACCATTTAACAGAGCACACATTTATAACATGGAAGTCAAATTGTTCTAGGAATACTCATTAAAAAATCAAATAATGTCACAAAGGTAACATATAATCACTTGACCAATTTAGTTGGTTCAAAAAAATTATTTATTTCATGTGATGCAAGGTCTTAACTCAAGGTTTGTCACCCAAATTAATTTAACTTTAATCTCAAGATATCAAATATAATGAAACAACCACAAGGTATGTTTAAACTATATAAATAAATGGAAATTTAAGGCTCAAATATAGAGAAATACCATGGTTTGACATGAATCCAAGGCGATAAACCCAAGGGGATGATTAACTTCTTACTCAGGTCAAAAATGTCATAGTAAGGATTTAATTTTAATTTAATTTATATAATATAGAAATCACCTAAAAGTATCCTCTCATGGAACAATGAGACATTTTATATAAATAAATTATGTTTTGGGAAAGATCATATACCACCTACCTTAGCCCCATAAAGGATCACTTGTCCAGTCTTGTACTTTGATTAATGTTGTGTTGGAAGAAAAAAAAGAAAGTGTCCAATTCCTTGAAAATTGGGAAAATGAGATTTTATAGAGATAGTGAAATAGAGTATAAAAGAACATTGAAATTTAAGTAAGTCAAATGAAGATCTTCTTGAGAGTTTTCCTATAGATCTTATGGTGAATGAAACAGGGGCTGGATGGAGGTCATAACAAGAATCATAGTAGGGAGAGAGGATATAAATTGTGGTTGGAGAGGATGATAAGATGGGTGTTAGAGATGAAGGTGGATAAATAAAAGGGTTTAAATCATTAAAGAGGGTAAAATGGGTATCTCACTATAAAATAATGGAGTATACCATTTGTCCAAATGGATGGCCAAACCGCGTGCCTACCATGATCTAAGACACTACCTCAAGGGGAACCCCACATGGTTAGGTGCACTGTTTGTCTAACCATGTGAAAATCGTGAAAAGATGATCTCTTAAAAATTTCATATGGATCACATGGTATTCTTCCTTGGGTCGCACAATTGAAAATTAACTGTGCATCTCTTAGGTTCCCACTCTCTTCTACTGCATGATTAGAGAAACCATGCAGGTTAGATGGTGTGATTTCTACTAATAGTGTGGTCCTATATACCTATTTATGTTTTCAGGATCCGTGCTCAAAATGAGCCTCACACACACCTGATACTTCCTCTACTTAATTAGGAATCATTGTTAGGTCTAAAAAAATTAAAAAAGGGTTCATGCCTTTGGAAAAATCCGAGAAGTTACATATGTTATGTATAACCAACACAATCCACCCGAATATTCATACTTGCATCATTTACAAACACATCCCACCAATACCTATATCACACTAAATGGGACACTAGTGGAATATGTACCAACTAGTGTTTCATATGTATAGATATCCCACTAAGTCACTGGGTCTCTATATACAAACATAGTGGAGTTGAGTGAACAAGAATGCAAAGATTAATAAACAGGAATGAATAAATAATAATACCTAAACTCTAATTCCCTAATATAAAAAACCCCATTTTTAACATCATACATCAATCACATATAAATAAACATTTCATTATGAAGTGAAACAACTAGTGTAAATAAATGAGGGTTCCTCATGAGATAATCTATTTAACAAAAAAAGCTCCAAACATACCTTTAAGATTACACACTAATTTTTTTATTTGAAAACCATATTTTTTTAAACATATATTTATCTCTTGAAAACCCAAGGTAACATTAAAATTATAATATTTAAATAAAATTCACATAAAATATCCTTAGTGTAATTTTTATATGTTTCTTAGCTTGTTTGAACCTCAATTTTAAATAATTATTTGAAATTCATAAAAGAACCTATTTATGATAGACCAAGAATACATATATGTAATTTAGAAAGACCACATAAATATCACATATATCCATACATTTAGTAAAAAGGAAATTATAAAACTCCATCAAACATTTAATTCCAAAATAAATAAATTTTGAAGAAAAACCAACCATTAAGAAGTGAAAATGAATCCAAAATGTGTATCCTTTGTTGGAGATAACCAAAAAAAGCAAAGAAATCTCTTATATACACCATAATAGAACAAAATCCTAGGTTAAAACTCTATAAAACACAAACCCTATCTTACACAATAAATTAGGTTACAAGGGGCATGATATTTCTAAGATAAATGGAAGGAAACTTAGAGCGAAGGGATTAGAAGAATAATAAGGGAGATTTAACTAGAAACCCCCATGAAATTCAACGAAAAGATTCTATTGTTTTGGGGGGAATGGATATGGAATCCTAACTTTTTATTAAATAACTTTACATAGAATTTTACAAACAAATGACCTTTTAATGTTTACTATCTTGAAAAAAATGTACATAATACATAAAAATTTTAAAAATTATTCTATTCCACTTGAAAGGATTCTTTAAAGTTCATCCTAATTATATTCCTTGAATCTCATAACCTAGGAAAAAAACATCAATGTAAAGGGTGAGAAAAAGGCCTATTAAGGGAAAACAAGTGAAATAGTTTACATGTGATCTGGAGAAATATTGATAATAACACGAATAATATCAATATGGAATGAAAAAGAGAACATACAGAAAATCATAAATAAAATAAACAGAATCATAAAATGTAAATTTTTCTAGAACATTTAATTGATTCACTCATAAGAATATCACCATTTTTTATCACTAATGTGTCATAAAAATAACCAAGGTTATTCCCCAAGGTGTCGTAAAATTTTTCATCTCTAGAGATTAAATTATTTATCCAATGCATTAGAGTGATATCAGGGAATGACCCTAATATATATTAATTAATTTTATCCACATAGATCAAAATAAAACATCTCATAAATAACCCATGGAGAATAAATGAAATTTTTTTCATTTCAAAATCATGGTGTTTTAGAAAGTGCTTAAATAAAAGATTCTTTTCTAATTTTAAACGCAATAAAAAGGAAGGCTGGTTTCATGGAAGTTAATACCATAATTAAAATAGATCATTTTACCTCTCTGTGAATAACCCTTTATAATATAGTGGTTTGGTTATTCACCAATAAAATATTAGAATTTCTAGATAAAAATATGGAAATTCTGAGATGAAAATCCAGTAGCATAAGAGGTATGGAATATGGTTTTAGAAAACATTTAAATGAGAGGGTACAATGGTCTAAAATTCATAAATGAATATTAATATAGTAAATATATAGTATAAAATGGACAGAAGAACGTGGTATGTAAATTTAGAAAACATACCACATAAAAAGGAAACATGAATGGAAAAGAGAAGTTGAGAGTTCCCTTACATTGAATAGTGACACCTAAAACTCAAAGATCAGGACCTTGGGAGATTGAGGACACCTTGGAAGAACTCCTTGGGAGGTAATACTATCAAATCATTTTTTAGTAGTATTTTTTAATTAATGATAATTATGGAATGAGTGGGTTTTATAGTAATAGTTTGGGAGTTTTTTTATTAATTTCCTTGGACACCTCATTGGTGGTATTCACAAAACCAAGGGCTTTCCCATGGTATTGGTCACATAGGAAAAATATTGACTTAATTAAAAAATAATAGTCAACCATAATTTGAAATTAATAATTACATCATTATTACATAGATATGATGTAATTAAACTTACCAAAAAACTCAAACTATATTTTTACTATTCATGAAAAACAAATGTATTTTATAAAATTCTCTTAAATTCACTCTAAACTAATATCGATATTATGAATTAAAAAATAAAATTTATTTTATCATAATAAATCTCTAAATATGATAAATTTAACTTTGAGCAATAAAAATAATTATTTATTTAAAATAATATCAGATAAAATGCATTATAAAATTCCATAGTGAAATTTCTGATACTTGAAAATCAAAAATTATTTAATAATTTATAATTAAAAATTATTGTTTTTATGACAATATTTAATAAATGTAATCAATATTAATGGTAACTTATTTTATTATAATAATTATATGTTTCCTAAAAAGTAAAATGTTTGTCTGAAAAATAAATTTATCAAAATCCATCTCAATTTTATAAAGAAAAACTATTCATAAAATAGAAAATATAGGACAATAATTTCATAATTACAAAGGGTTTACACTTTATGTAGCTAAGGAATTATAAAATAACCCCTTATAATACCCTCATATGACATAAGGGTAAAGTTTTCTATGGTGATAGATTCATTGAGCGAATCATATAACATCACACGAGTGGTAATTTCCACTAACTTGAACTTCATACATAGATGATTTTATTCAAGCTTAACATGTAAAATCTCATCATGGGATTGGTCAAGTGTAAAGCCCAAAGATGCTACCTCCTGCCCAAGCTCCAAAAAATGAGCTTTGTATATAATGACTCTTCTAGATGAATCCATCAAATCTTTTTTCTCCATCGATTTCCCCTTGTAATTCGTAGTTATAAACAATAATCATAACATTAAGAGTATAGTTTCCAACATTAATATTGACAAACAGTCGTATAGATCAATGTTCATATTAAACAGTTGTTATAAAATGTTCAAAACATGATAGTCACATTAAAATATTCTTCACTATTAATGAGATATAGTTTTTTTGTATAATAATATAACACAAATTTTTAAGAAACAAATGTCATTTAAAAAGTTCATATTGTTACATTATTATCCCCTTAAAACAATTTTGTTCCCAAAATTTCAAGTTGTCCTCTGAGATGAGAAAAGGTGGCATTAATTCTACCTCATTGTTTCCTCTGGTTCCCACATCTCCTTTTCATACATTTGGTTCATCCAAAACACTTTGACAAGGTGGGTAGACTTGTTCCATAGAACCTTGTCCCTACGGTCAAAGATATCCACCAGCTTTTTCTCATAAGAGAGATCATGTTATAGTTGTACCAGCTCTAGATTCAGTACATGTGAAGTGTCATGTATGTACTTCCTGAAGATAGTACCGTGGGAAATATCATGAACTTGCGATAGATTTGGTGTAAGTTCTAGATGATCTGCCACTACTCCTATGCAATCAATGATTTCATAGGGGCCAATTTACCAAGGGATAAGCTTCCCTTTCTTCCCAAATCTCACAACTCTCTTCTACAGTGAAATTTGGAGAAATACATTGTCACTAACATCAAACTGCAAGTTCCTTTTACTATTGTTATCATAACTCTTTTTCCAACTCTGAGAATCCTTAATGTGTTGTTGGATGGCATGAACCTTTTCTACCATTTCTTGAACAAGATTGGGCCCAAGAATCCTTCTCTCACTAGCTTCATCCAAACAAGTATGAGTTATACATCAATTTCCATATATAGGTTCATACAGAGCCATTTGAATAACCAAAATGAAACCTATGTTTTTTTATAATAACTCAACTAATGGGAGATGTTGATCTCATAATCCTTTGTAATCCATAGATCTTGTTCTCAGCATGTCCTCGTGAGTTTGAATATTCCATTCAGATTGGACATCATTTTGAGGGTGATAGGACATACTAAAATTCAATTTGATACCCAGATCATGTTGAATAATTCTACATAATTTTGATTTGAACCATGAATTTTGATCATATATGATAGAAAGTGGAACTCCATTCACCCTTTCCACTTCATTCAAATATATCTTGGACAATTAGTCAAGAGAGAAATCATCTTAAATAATGATAAAATGGGATGTTTTGGTCAGACGGTCCATTATAACCCATATCATATTATTTATTTTGGATGTTTTGAGGAGACCAGTGATAGAATCCAAAATGATATTATCCATCTTCCATGCTGGTATAGGTAGTGGTTATAATAACCCTTTAGGAAGTTGTTGCATGACCTTCAACTGTTGACACACTAGGGACCTTTCAGTGTAGTTAACTATCTCCCTTTTCATGTTATCCCACCAATAATAACCATGAAGGTCCCTATACATTCTAGTACTTCCAGGTGGAATAGAGAAATTAGAACTATGAGATTCATCCATAATCTCATTTATTTCTAGAATAGATGTAACACATAGTATTTTCTGAAATTTCAGTACACCTTCTTGATTAATATTGAACTAAAAAAACTTCCCATTCTTCATAGGCTCAATCTTTTTCTGCAAAAAATTATTGTATGTTTGAGATTTCTTGATCTTCTCTAATTAAGATGATTGAGAAATAATTTCAGATAGGGTTGTTGACTTCACTTCCCTTACGATTCACATGTCCAATTTCACTAGGTCTTTGATCAGAGGATATCTTTGAATCCTCATCATTTCTTGCACAATAGGGTCTTTCCTACTTAATCTAGATGTAACTTTGTTTTCTCTTCTAGGATGATAATGAATTGAACAATCATAGTCATTAAAAAGTTCTAATCATATCATATGTCTCATGTTCAATTACTTTTGTGTAAAAATATACTTAAAACTTTGATGGTCATTGTATATATCACATTTCTCCCTATAAATATAGTGCCTCTATATCTTTATAGAAAAAACCACCACAACTATCTCTAAATCATGTGTAGGATAGTTCTACTCATGAAGTTTCAACTATTGAGATTCATAATCAATCACCTTGTTATTTTTCATGAGGACAAACCCAATCCCTTTCTTAGATTCATCTGTAAAAATAAATAATTCTTCTCTAATAAAGGGTAAATTTAACATGGGTATAGTAACCAATCTCATCTTCATCTCTTTGAAACGTTCTTCACACTCCTTTTTCCAGATGAACTTGACCCCTTTTCGAGTTAAAATGGTTAGTGGATTAGAATGTTGTGAAACATTTTTCACAAACCTCCAATAATATCATACTAAACAAATGAAACTATGAATCTTGGTTATTTTTGTAGGCTGAGGCCACTCCTCCACAAACTTTTTCTTTTCATGGTCAACTGAGATTCCTTCACCGGTTATAATGTTCCCCAAGAAAGAAACTTACTATAACTAAAACTCACACTTGATAAACTTTACAAATAACCTCTCATTACTCATAGTTTTTAGTATCACCCTAATAAAATCCTTGTACTCCTCCTGAATTTTTTAATATATCAAAATATAATCAATAAAAATGACCAAAAAGTTTTCAAGGTAGTCTTTAAAGACTATATTCATCAAATCTATAAAAATAGCATAAGCATTAGTCAAGCCGAATGGCATAAAAACAAACTCATAATGACCATATCTTGATTAGAAGGTGGTATTTAGAATATATTCTTTCTTTTCCCTCAATTGATGATAAAAAGATAAAAAATCAATTTTTGATAATAATTGATCCCCATGAAGTTGATCAAGTAAATAAACAATTTTTGGAATATGGTACTTGTTCTTAAATGTGATCTCATTAAGTTCTTTGTAATCAATGCATTGTCACATTTATCCATCCTTATTATTAAAAAAGGGAATATGTTCTCCCGAAGGTGACACAATTTTCTAAATAAACCCATCCTCCAAAAGATCTTGGAGTTTCTTATTTAATTCCTCCAGCTCTACATTTTCCATTCTATATGAGGTTTTTGATATTGTCTTGGAATTGGACATGATTTCAATGTATAAATCTACCTCTCTTTCTAGGGGATGTCTAGGTAGGTCCTCCAAAAATATATCAATGTATTATTGAATGATGTGGACATTCTCTATTTGTAAAATTTTGTTTCATTCTTCATCTTCACCAATCATCCCTATAAATAAGGCTACGTGAAATTCTTTTATAAAAAAGCCTATGTCAATATATCTCTCCTAGGAAAAAAATGTAGTTTGTCCATTCAATAATATTGAAATTTACTTTCTTATAAATTTTATCTTATCATTATACTTTGATATCCAATTCATCCTTAGTGTAATATTGAATTCCAACATGGGAATGACTAGTAGAATAGTGATAATATTGTGCTCTCCAAAGTGAATACTAGAGTTTCTAAACACTATTGATGCTTGGATAATACCTCAAGGAGTATTTCTTGATAACTCTAATTATACGAGTTAATTGATTGATTCTATATTATTTGAAAACATGGAGGAAATACTGGAATGCATAGAATAGTAATCAATCAATGAACATTCTATAATTTAGGGAACAATGAGAGTAACTACCACCACATCATTTGGCACTTAAACTTCATCCACCATAATAGCAAAATCACGACCTTGATCCTTGTCCTATACTGAGGTCAATGGTGATTACCCTCAACTACCAACGGATCAAGAAAGTCATTATAAAAGTGCCTGAGATATCCACACTTGAAGCATTGGACTTCAGGTAGGTCATGCAACATCTTCCCATTGTCTTTTGCGTTGAGAAGTTGATTCTTCACTTCACAATGATAGTTCCAAGCGGCCAAATCTTCCACAAATGTAACAATTCCTTGTCTCATGAAGATAGTTCCCAAATTTGTTCTTCCCAGATTTATTTCATGTGGAACATTTAACTTTCTTTCCTCCTCTTCCATTATGAAAGATCCTCCCTAGGTTTGGGTATAGATATCTCTTCTTCTCATTCTATTTTTGAGACTACTACATCTCAAAAAACTCCAGTTCAACCTTAATAACACTCCATTCAGTTTCCTCACAGATTTCATAGTATTTGTTGACTAAATTATTATATAGATGATGTCTTTGTATATTGAATAATCTATCAACCTCCCCATTAGGATTGATGAAAAACTAGAGGTATAACAACAAATTCTTGTGAAGTTTATCTAATTATAGCTATTAGATTCATTCTAATTATGCTTCAATTCAAGGAATTCCTTGTCCATTTTTGTTCTCATCAAATGAGTGAAATATTTATTGAATAAGATTCCCCTGATATCTTACCACTCTAAGGTTTCAATATCCCCTCTTTACCTCATGTTTTTAACCAGTTCCCTCCACTGATAATATTATCCTTATAAATAGTACACTTCCAGAGTAGATTTTTTTTTTGAACTATGAAGTACATAAAATATTTTTCTATAGAGCTTATACACTATTCCATAATAAATGGGTTGGTAGATCCACTACAAGTTGGTGGGCATTGATGAATAAATGACCTAATGAGACATTGTTTCCTTCATGGTGAATCAAATATCTTAGGTTAATTCAAGTTATTTCCCATAATTTGAGTTAGTTGATTCATCATTCTCTTTAATATTTGCATTCTGTCTTCCATTAGAGGGTCGTCAGTACATAGTCTATTGTACTCATATTTTGCACAGTTCCTCTTATTTCCTTCCATTTTCTAAAATAAGACAAACATATTGAGAAAACTATTTATTTTAATAATTTTATAACTCTAAAATAATTTTATGTCTTAAATCATCATGATTAAATATGATATTCATTAATGAAAAATATATTTTGAATAAACCCTTCAAAATAGTTCTTAAAAAGATTTTGATTAACCAAACATATCCACTAGGAGTGTCTAACTAAGAGTGCATCAAGGCTCGTTTTTGTGTACCAGTTCCAATTATAGTCTTTCTCAAAGAAGTGTTTTTGGTTTTTACCCCTAGGTATATCTATTCCAGATCCAAATCCAAATTTTCATATCTAGATAGGGATTTAGTTTTTCAAAAACCACTTATTAAATATTTCACAAAAATAACATGATGTTTTCCTATTTTTAAATATTTCTCTAGGTTCTTTAAAAAGTTTTCAAATCCTAATTTACACAAATAACTAATACATACTTTAATACCAACTATGACATCCTATATTGCTTTACCTAACTTTACATAGCATTTTACAAACATAGGATCTTCTAATATTTAGTGTCTTAGGAAAACGTACATAATAAATGAAAAATTAAAACATTATTCTATTCCACTTGAAAGGATTCTTCAAAGATGAAACTATGTAAATTTATTGAATCTCAAAACCTTGGTATATACATATATGGAGATGGTGATAAGAAGTTTTAGTAAGGGAAAACACGTGAAATATTATACATGTGATCTTGAGAAATATTGATAAGAAATTGAAGAATATAAATGTGGACTAAAAAAGAGGATATAAGAAATATTAGAAATTAAATAACTTGAATCATAACCTAGAAATGTGGATACAACATTTAATATAGTCATTCGTAAGAATATCACCAAGGTTTATCACCGAGGTGTCATAAAGATTACCAAGGTTAATCCCCAAGGTATCATAAAACTTATCATCTATAGAGATTAAATTATTTACCCAATTAACTAGAGTGATATCATAGAACACCATTCATATTTTATAATTAATGTGATCCATATAGATCAAAGTAATATATATCATAAATAGACCATGGAGAATAAAATAAATGGGTTTTATTTCAATATCATGGTGTTTTAGAAAGTTCTTAAAAACAAGATCATTTTTTCATTTTCATCCAATGGAAAAGAAAGGAAAATTTTATGTATTTCAATCCCAGAATTAAAATTGATCGTTTTTACATCTATTTGAATACCCCTATAGAAGATATAGGTTTGGGTATTCACATATAAAATAAAATAATTTCCCAACAAAAATATAGAAAGTTTGAGTGGAAAATCCGACAGCCGAATAGGTATGAAACATTGTTTTAGAAAAAGATTAAAAAGAGAGGGGAAAGGGTATCCTATTCATAAAATATATATTTATAAAGTAAAAGGATGGAATAAAATGTATATAAGAACATGTTATGTAAATTTTAAATACATACCACATAAAAAGGAACTATGAAAGGAAGAGAGAAGTTAAGGGTTCCCTTACCTTGAATTGTGACTCCTAAAACTCAAATATCACAACCTTTGGGGATGTAAGACACATTTTAGAACTTCATGGGAGGTAATACTATTAATTATTTCCTTATTATGATTTTTTAATGAAATTAAATTATGTAATGAGTGTGTATTTATAGAAAAAGTGAGAGAGTTTTTTTTATTAATTTCTTCGGACACCTCGTTTGTGGTATTTGAAATACCATGGGATTGCCCATGGTATTTTCCCACGGTATTGGACACATGGGACACCTATTGATCTTATTTAAAAAATAATTGTGGATAATAATTTTAACATAATCATTATATCATGATTATATAGCTATAATTCCATTAGACTTACCGAAAAACTCAAACTGCATTTTTACTATTTCTAAAAAACTAAAGTATTTTATAAAATTTCCATTAATTAAATATAACCTAATATTGATATTATGAGTTCCAAAATAAAATTTATTTTTCATAATAAATATCAAAATATGATAAATTTATCTTCTCACTATATAAATACTTATTTATTAAAAATAATAGTAAACAAAAAATTCAAAGTAAAATTGTATAGTGAAATTTCTGAAACATGAAAAACTAAATTTATTTTATCATTTATAATTAAAATGTAGCGTTTCAATAACACTATTTATTTACCATAAAAAAATATTAACAATACCCTTGATTATTATAATAATTACAGGTTCCCTGAAAAGTACAATTTCTATTCAAAAAATAAATTTATCAAAATCCATCTCAATTTTATTAAGAAAAACTATTATTAAAACAGAAAATATGAAACAAAATTTTTTATCAATACATAGGTTTTACACTTTATGTAACTATGGACTTGTAACATAACCCCTTATAATAACCACTTATGACCTAAGGGTAAGGTGTGAGATGGTGATAGAATCGTTGGGAAACTCAGATAATATCTCCTGAGTGGTAATTCCAACTAACTTGAGCTTCTCATGTAGCTGATTTGGTTCAACATTAATATTTTGAGGTTTGTATTAGGATTGGCCAAGAGTGAAGACCAAATATGATACCTCCCACCAAAGCTCTAAAAAATGGGCTTTATATGGAACAACTCTACTGGATGAGGCCATCAAATCTTCTTTTTACATTAATTTTCTCTTTTCATTTCTATTTATAAAAAAATAATAACTTGAAGAGTAAAAATTCCAACAGTCAAAACCCGATGTTCACATTAAAATATTCTTACTTCATTATTAATGAGATATATTTTTGTTTTTTAATAATAGAACACACATTTTTAGGAAAAAAATATCTTATAAAAATTTGGGTCATTATAAGGGAAGTTCTCTCCATTGAGATCTTGAATGTCAGTTGAATGAGATAAGATGGGTGAGGTGTGAAATCTCGTTAACATCAAGGTGAAATTTTGGAATTCCATATAATTTTTTAAACTTGTTAAGATTATGGTTTTTTACATGAAATTAAGAGTCACTATACAGAAACCATGTTGACTACCTTGAGACACCAAACCAAGTCTCATGATTACTTAGGGAGCCTCAAATGATGGAAAAACAATGTGAAGACCAAGTAAAACTCCATAATCACTATGATTGAATCATAAAATGGTTTTTTCATGGTTACGTGTAACCATTCAGGCTAACCATTCCACACCTAGAGAAATCCAAAAACGTCAAATTTCAAACCCAAATATTAATGGGTCACAAAGTGACCCAAAATAATACAAAATAACCAGTATAATAACATGGGGGCCTTATAATGAACCTCACACCTCAATGAGATTTTTTTTGTGATAGTATTCACTCCATATTCACATTTTCACAAAATATATTAATAGTTAATAATCATAAACACTTATCTATTTGCACATTGGAATCACATCCACATTTCACATCGTGATAGAGAATGTAATCCCAGAGGACATCAACTTTATGATCTTTTCTTTCCATGTAAACTTACACCACACAACCACCCCATAACAATATCACCTTATACTATGACCTAATGTAATCTTACCATATACTAAATCTAGAATAGAGAGGAGGGAATGATATGTAGTTATCATTTTTTATCAACTCCATTATCTATGTGGGAAAAAATCTCAGAACACAAACTTTCATATTACCATTATTCACATTACTATTAGGTCCCACCCAAGATAGTGAAAATAAATAAGGATGGGGGTGATAGTCAATCTCAAAAATCAGAGCTACTTAAAAATTATATTTTCTTAATTTTTTAGTTTAATATTCTATAATAATTAAGAGTTTTAAATAATAAATTCCATGAATATATTAAGAGTGTAAAAAGAAATAAAATAAAGATGAACAATAAGGTTTTATACTAGTTTGTTTCCAAATAATATAACATATACTCTTCACACTACAAACTAGGAGTATGAATATTGACTATAGGCAAAGGAATATTATAGTTATAAGACAAACCTAAATTTTTAAAATGGGATGAGAACTAATCCAGTACTTTCTAAAGGATCACATTGAAACCAAACACTACATTTTATGAAAGAGAATAAAGAGCACGTGATTTCCAATAAGATAAACCCCTACATAATGATTTTTGATAGGATCAAGAAAAACTTATGTCACCACATTGTGGACAGATGGGAAAAACCGATTGGTACCTTATAAGGGTGGTATATTCCATATAAGTTAAATTATAATGCATAAAACTGACCAGAAAAAAAAATAAAATCTAATAAAATCAATTGGACATATGTGATCTAAATTGATTGAATAGGAATTTTCATCTCATACGATTAAGTTTGATCAATTTATAAATATTGGTTGATCCAAATATGCATCAATGAATAGTGTAACAATGAGGTTCTAGTACTCTTGGTTGAACTATACAACATGTTAAAATGAAAAATAGTGTTGAGTCATATTCATTACATGAATTTGTTCCTTTAAATAGTACATGAAATAATGAATATAATCTCCAGTCAAATTTCATTGATCATAAATCCTAAATTGAAATAATAATTTTTCACATGCATTCTACCAAATTCTCCTTTAGTATTCTGAAAAGAAAATCCACCTTTATAACATGTCGATAATAATAAATGAATAAAAAAATAAATGAAATAATAAATACTCTACTAAATCATCTTTAAATCACATGAAAAATTGTAATAAATCCTTCATAATTAATCTCTATTAAAAATAATCCATATTTGAATTTTTAATTTGGAATCTAGAAAACCATTCATAAATATAATAAATAAATCAAAGGTAAAAAAGTCTAATGAATAATGTAAGGTTCAACCTTGGTAAGGTTCATGCCTGTAAGGTTCTATATAATCATAAACTCGTTCCCCACATTGTTTGTTTGACTATGTGTGATGTAAAGAAAAGTACTTTTTATGGTTCTAACAAATAAATTCAAGGTTCAAACAATCAACTCTAGGGATTAGAAAATCAACCATAAAGTTTAGGATTCATGTGTGAAAGGTTCAAAAATATTATTGTGTGGTTTATAAAATAGTGCATAAGGTTCAAAAAAACACTTTGAAGATAGAATAAATAGATTATATACAGAATAAAATAAATAATAACAAGAATAAACAAATAATGAATAATGAATAAAAAATTGACTTAAATGATAATGATTCATTTGTTTATTCTATAATCTGTGTAATCTTTGAAAAACAATCCTCAATTCGTTTCTTAACTCAAGTTAAAGGGAATAAATTTAAGAAATTGTAATTATCAAAACATAAATAAATGAAGCGGTTCAAGGTGACACTCAACAATATTTATATAGTCCATGAACTTCTTTTCCATTTAATTTTTGAGTTCTTAGAGATAGCGGTTTTAAGAAAAGGTTTGAGGAGAGAACATTGGATCTGAGGTAATTTTTTAGCTAGGGTAAATATTTTTTGGGATATATGTGTAAACTATGTCATGAAAAGATAATAGGAAGGTGTGGTGGAAGTTTGGTGATGGTGGTTGCGATTTAGAGGCTTGCAGGATGAGTTTAGGTGGATATTCCATCTTAATAAACCTTCTAGCATGGCCCTTGTGGTTGTAGTGTGGATCTTGGAGTGACTGGTTTTAGTGGATATATCGATTTGGGAGCTATTGTGCTGTGAGTTATGGTTTCACTATAGTGTGGTTTGGAGTTTGAATTCTATATCATGAAGGTGTCCATTTCATCATGGATTTCTCCATGTTTTATAGGATTTGAAAATAGATCTTATCATAATTTCTAGGATTTGATTAACATATACTTATTTTGGTGTGGCCTATCACCCTTATACCTTGGTTTTGAGAAAAACATGTCCTTTGTTCCATGGATATTAACATTATGTAGTGGAATTATGTTTTCCTGCATGATTATAAATTTGGTTTCTCCACCAAATTTCATTATATCTCATATTTTCCCCTTGAATCCAGGGAAACTATAAGGTGAATTAGGATATCATTCAACCCCTCTTCCTTGGATTTCATCATTGGCTTCAAGAGTGCAATACAAGGTGATTCTCCCCCCTTTCTTCTTGGGTTTCTCTTTATTCTTTATTAGGAGAAGGTTGTGACTATGAGATTTGGTTGGATTGTGTGAGGATTAAGTGAGTGGTTAAATATAGGTGGTGTTACTTAGGTTTCTAAATAATTCCCTAGAGTGATATCGATCTTAGAATCATCACTTAATTACCTTGTCTTTTCATAATGGATTGGGATGCTCTGATTGTGGTAGGGGGTTTGATAACTATCCATTTAAAAAAAAATCACAGCACTAACATGTTTACGTATTCATTGGGAATATGATAAATATTTTACTAATGCAGATAATGAACATATCTAAAGAGATTTATCGTAAAGGGGAGTTTAAATTGTGTTAACTTTCTTTCTGGATAGTCCCGTCATAGTTGGTGATTGTTTTCTTGTATTACTAAAAATAATCCATGTTGTTGATACATGGGTGTGACTACTATGATTGTGTTATTAATCCATCTTTCACTAAATTTTAATCAATCTCAATCAATAATGAACCATTCTAAGTAAGAAATAGATATAGAATCATGTTGAATAAGGAAAAGTGTAATAGTAATTTATGATAAAATTGTTTTTGGGTGTTATGGTGGTTTTTTATTTTGGTTATGATTGTATTATGGTAGTGGGGTTATTCAAGGGGTTGGATAGTGGGTGCTATAGTATATGAGATTGGTGGAAGGGGGGATATGATTGAGATAATGGTTAGGAATTATGTGTTCTGGAAAATGCCACATGTGGTATAGGGGGATATGATTGAGGATTTAGTTCATGTTGCAAGGATATGAATACCATTAAATTACTTAAAGAGGGGATGAGTGGGTTGTTTTGGGTTATGGTGTATTTTATTGATGTGGTATCTTTTGGTCCCAATGGAATTAATTATTGTTAGAAATAATGAACCTTAAATGGGGTTGTTTGTAATTGAATAACATGATGAGTAAAAAAGAAACATTAATAAATGAAATGAATTATTAACAGTTGTGAATTAATATGGGTGATGAATTGAGTGATTTTTCATTATATATGTAATGTAATGGATAAATGAATGTAAACTATTTAGTAATTTGTAAATCAAGAAGTGGGAGGATGGAATGACTAACTGGTTATTGAACATATTTCATGTGGCTATTTTAATGTCAGTTGGGGCTGGTTGTAATTTTATAGTTAGAAATGATGGTATTATGGTGTGGTGGGAGTGAGGTGAAGTTTGTGAGATGTGGTAATTCAAGTTGGTGTGAAATATTTTTGGACAAGCTTGTGTCAGATATATTTACATATATAAGATGTATATCTTGGTTATTTTTAAATGTTCCCCACTTGACATGAATACCCTTATTAGTTCCCAACATTCTTTGGATAAGTTTCATGCATGGTAGGAGGAGGGACAATGCTTATTCACTGTATGTTCATTATACCCTATCTTATTAGACATGATATTTATAGAGGAGATATCATTTGCTATGACATTGTAGTGGAAGGGAATAAGAGCATAAGACATTTGATATTGGTGTTGAAATAGTGGGTTCCCTAGACCAAAATATGGATTAATTTTGATTACCATATCATGTATACAGTTAGCTATACATGATGTCATCTTACCATTATAGTGTAGACTTTTCTACGTACACTATTGAAATGGTAATTTACAATGATTAATTGTAGTAAAGAGAAGATATAGTATATCCCAGACTATAATGAGAACCTCGGGATACTATGACAATAATCTTAAATATATGTTCTATGGTCTAGATAAATCTTATTAACTGAACATAGTAGATTCTTGACTATCCAGTGTTGGGGGCTCATAAGCATTGTGACTTCTTCTAATGATGTTCGCACTTGGTGATCCGTAGTAGTGAGATCATGAGGACATACCTGCCAATAGGTACACCAGATGTTTTGGGTGTCAATGGTTGTTCCTTTCTACAGACATCTGTATTAGTCTCCTGACCTGAGATCATTACTAGTGTGTACCATTTTATTGCATACTTTGATGAAAGGAAAAACCCATAGTATTGAAATCATGGCAAGGTAGCTTGTGTTGGATGCAACATTGGTGGTATGACATTGGTTGAATGGTCAAGAAAGGATCCGTCGCTTCCATGTTTAGGAAGTTCAATATCTCAGGACTAGTTGATCAGGATGGTGATACATTCCTAAGTCTTAGGCCAAAGTAGTTGAAAGGTAAATCCATCCAGATAGATCAAAAAATAATTAACTGAGAAAATGGATGATGACACATGTGTGCATCCTACTTTATGAGATATGAAATGACAATGATATTATAGTACACAGTAAGTGTTCGTAGGTTGGTTTTTATTTCTAAGACAATCCTTATCTCTTTAACGGCCTTGATGGGTTGCTAGACTCTGCTATTGGTCTATGTATTTATTCACTACAATCGAGATAAGGGCATATAGGGTCACACACAATAGCGTATTCAAGAATCCACCCTATTCAGTTGAATAGGTATATAGACTTGGTGGGCCCCACCACGGGGTCTGAGTGTTGTCCAAGTTATCAATCATTGATAATTAAATACATTCATTATTATTCAAGTTAAGAATAATTGGGATTGAATTTATTTAAAGTATTTACATGTTAAGTAAATATGAGAAAATATTAATCGAATGAATATAATTTTAACACTCAAGGTTCAATTAATATTAAGCAGGATAACAAGTCGAGTTAAATGGCTCAGTTTTATCACATAATATATTTTATAAATATTATAGGTATGTGATAAAATAATAAATAATATTGATGCAGATTAGTTCAGTAATATTATTCATTTATTGGATGTTGAAATAAATGGGGGCTGGGAAACCCAACTGGGTATTTGAAAAATCCACTATAAATAAAGGAGGAGGATCTCTCTCAAGGAACTATTCATTCCTTTTTCATGGAATGCTAATGAAAAGCTCTCTCTCCTCCTACTTCATAGAGAGAGAAGTAGTTGATCCAAGAGCTAGGATCAAGATCATCTTTAATCATTGAAGGGATCTCGATGCGGTGATTGTTGGGACATCGAAGGCATCGTCGCATCGCCACGCTAGTACCTAAAATTTGACGATTGACGTTCCAGTAGATTTTGGAAGCACATGTGGATGATCTAGAGGGATCCTGCTATATATACTTCAACTGAAAATTTCCATCGATTAGTTGAAGTATACCACAACTTAAAATTTTAAATGAGTATGTTTTCTTTTTAAATTTTGTGCTATTTATAATTTAATTGAGATCCTCAGACCTTATAGGGGATCGGATCATTGGCGACAACAAATTCTGTCATCCCTTAGATAAAAAATTTAGAATCACCACCCCATTGACTTCTGTTATGGGCCCCAAACCTTTTATTGGTATCAACGTGATTGTATAGATTTTTTTTCCAAATAAAATTAATTTTCAGAGAAATTATGTAGACGGTTTGGAATTGGTCACAACGGTTCAAACCGCATGTCGATCCAATGACGAATGACCGAGTTATGGTCATTTTAATATTTTGGATTAGTTCAATTTTTCATATTGATCTTGGGTATTAATGTTTCCATCCCAATGAACTAATCAAGTTTCAAATTAATTGGTGTTAGTTTACTGAAGAAATAAAATAAAATTATGTAAAAATTATAATTTTACATTTTATGGTTTGCATAATAATTTTATTATTATAATAATAATATTTATTATATTATAATAATAATAATATAATAATAAATTATTATTTTATAATAAAAATTTAGTATTATTATTTTAAAGGTTATTTATCCTTTGGAATAAAATGAAATAGATTTGTATTTTTTAAAAAATATATGGTGTACATGACCTAAAAATTAAAAAAAGTGAGGAGGAGACTTTAAAGGAGGTGGAGACTTAAAAAAATTAAAAATTGGGGTCCGTGTGGACCTCCTGGCTCTCTTCCTCGGCACACAGATAGTGCCACCGCCCACCTCCTAGCCGTCGTGTGGCCCGGTAGATGCCAACCACCTCCAACCTGGTCACCCCTCCCGACCTCTACTCTAGGAAGATCTCAGCTGCCACATAGCCTGTAGTAGTACCGGTGCTACCGCATGGTCACATCGTGGCCCCACCTTCGGACCACCCGACCTCCTCCCCTCTATGTTCGCCAAGGGAGTTTCCTAGTGCCACCTGTCCCTACCTGCCTCCGGCCTCCCGGAGTGGTGCGGCACGACCGCTGCCCTCCTCTACTACCCCCCACATCGACCACCTTCACATATGCCGAACCAACCTCAGTGAGTCATCTCCCAGTCGCTGCTCCCCCTCTCCCTCCAGTGTGGCTCCGTACCAGCCCTCGAAAATGTTGAAACCCTACCATCTCACCTGAGCACCGAGCCCTCCTTCATGGATGCCAAACCAGTGCTTCACCACCCATCGTGGACACCTCTCGGAATTGGCCAGATCAGGTCCGCGACACCATTATACTGAGGACCAATAGCTCCTAGTCTCTTAGTTGGACCTGCCAAAGTCGCCAGCCTCACCTTTGTCAAGGGTCATGCATCCTAGCAAAGCCACACCTGGCCTCTCCCTACTGGTTTCCTCCAGTTGCAGTCACGCACCTGGCCTTCGGTTTCCCCCTTTTGGCTCGTGAGAACATTGTGTTCTAGGAGCCCTGACCTTCTCCATGTTTCTCGGCCATAGGTACACCTATTTTTACCAGTATGTTTTCCCACAGGGTGAAATTACCCTGACGCAGTCCGGATGGATCTACCCAACCCGGAAAGGGTTTGAACGGATTGTCCTGGCCCAGTTTGGCCATGCACGGTTTGGAATGGCCCGACACAGGTCTGGTCTGACCCGCACAGGTCATGCAGTGGTGTTTCACGGACAATCCAATTTAAATTAACCAAAAAAAATTAATTTAATTAATTTAATTTTAGAATGTAAATTAAATTAATTAACATTAGTTTTGGTTAATAATTTTAATACCCTGAGATAAAAATTAATTTAATTCAAAAAATAAATTAATTAGTGGACCTAATAATAATTAAATTATTTGAATTATTAATTTAATTTAATTTAATGAAACAAACCTCGTACATAATTGATGAAATTTAATTTTATCGCACTTTATTTTACCCACATTCTGGTCTTGAAGCACCGACCCGTGTATGTTTCATATATTTAATTAATTATTTTAACAACATGTGATGATTACAATTAATTAAATAGACAGTCTATGCATCGTCTTTATTTTTGGTTAAAATGTATAAGTGTATGTTCACCCAATATTTACATGATGTTCATTTATACCCAAGTTCCCATTGCCCACGTGAGATTGTTTTTGTATTTTAGAGGAAGATGATGCAAGGCATGACATGGACCTCGCCAAGACGAGTCAGTACACCAAGACATGATGTTGACACTGCCAAGAAGAGGCAATACTTTAGAAGAGAAGTGAACATACAAGACCTGTGAAAGCTGGTTTTTGAGTCAAGCTTCGACCCAGGTACGATGAACTTAGGTTGTTTAGATTGTCTATACCAGTCGGGTAGTAGTTTACCTTTATACATTTATTTATATTTTTATGTATTTATAAACAGCGAGAGAAATACATAAAATAATAAATAATAAAATGAAAAAAGAATAGGCATATTTTTTTCCTATTAATGTTCAGTTGTGAGCGCGGCAACATAGATGAACAAAGATTAATAGAAATAGATTACATTCATTGAGAGAAAAACATAAAACCTTAAAAGAAATATTACGTCACAACTACCTTCCATCATTTATGTTTGAACAAAACCACGTGTTTGGGGTGAAGGCCATTCCATAACTGATGGTGCCTTTTACTACCGAGGAGTTCTTATTAGGGTGATGGGTTGGGTTAAATAAACATTACTGCAAAGAAATTTCCATAGGTAGATTTTATTTTGTGATTTTATATAAAATCGTTGAGTAAATCAGGTTAAGAAGCTGAGACTTCACTCAACAAATCAAGGAACCATGAGTTAATGTAGTTGGCCAGCCAAAATCCTACATTGGACCCTTTGAGTATTGTCATAGCCATAACCTATAGACTATGAGGGTGGTTCATGGATCCTTTCCACCAGAATACTAAAACAATAGAAAATTCCAATTCTAGTACAAAGGGTTATGATAATATGATAAAATAGTGGGAGACATTTAATGATTAAATTAATTAGTAATGTTACATTTGGTAATCAACATAAAAAAGTACTCAACTGCTAATGTTTATTTGTAAGGAATGGAATGTAATACCACAAGTAAAAACTACGATACATATTGGAAAATGTTAATTTCTAAACGATCATGAATTTCGAATACAGTACAGATGCCTGCACATAATATTACTATATCAGTAATTCAAGGTGCTTATGTCCCAACCTATTAAGCCACCTCAAGAAGCGAGAGTGTAAAATTTCTTACAAGAGACTCATGAATCAAGAATATGATTGTTCTTTCATAATGATATCATCAATTAATGATGTTAGTTTGGGTCTCTACATCATTAAATGGATGATGTTACCTGTAGTAGCATCTCTAAGAAGTTTCCATGGATAAAGCTAAGAAAATTTTGAATGTGATAATTCCACTCACTTTGTGTAAAGTGAAAGAAAATTCATATTCTTTCATGGAATCCCATTCTTATGCCTTTTATACTCAATTAATCTTGTTTTTTAAGGATATAAATGAATGGTATAGAGTAAGCAATTAATTACCTTTAAGGTAACAATCACAATGTAATAAGAATATTAAAGATAACACCTCCTTTTGTTCTTATGGAGAATAAATTTAAAGACAAGGTGAAAGGGCCTATGGAAAGTTATTCAAAAGGTTCCTTCATCACGTGCTTCAAAGAAAATTGGTTGGTTATTTAATATGAGGATATTTGAATCACATATTGAAATAAATTTATGGAAGTTTAAAACACAATGTACTGAAATACAAGAACCAAGTACCCGCTTCTCATTCATGTACATTCATCAATATATATTAATTTTTCTAACATACTTATTGGGTATTAAATAAAATATATCAAAAAAACATGTGCATATAAATATAGTATCCATGTTAGTATAGGAATATTATAATATGTAAATTGTCTTCTCCCTGAATCTATGAAAGGGTTATTCCTAAGTCAGTTGTGAGAAACACATAATTTATATTCACTAAGTGAAAGATTCTAGATGAAAAAGTTGTTGAGTATAACCAAAACATTTATCTCACAAGCTCTTTGGTCATAATGAGACATTATTCCATGTTCATTAATGAATGTTTTTTGTGGTTCAACATACTCAAAGGATAGTACAGACATACTCGAATCAAAGGCAATACATGATTAATATAAAATGTAAGACTTACCTAATTGTTATAATAAAATTATTTGTTCCGTAAAACTAAAAGTGTACATCAAGAATATACCCAATACGGTATTAATGGTTGACACAACTAAACACCTTTGGTATTATTGACATATTTAGTTTGGACAAAGAATCTTTTATAAATAAAGGTATTCCACAAAGATTTTGGGGTCAGTTCAACAAGGGATTGTGAACTATTCAAAAAACAATCTAGAGGTAAAGATACGTCCCAATATTCCTTTAAGAAATTAAGGAATGGTAATGTGAAGTAAGTGCATGTTAAAAAAATATTGGTTGCTTCCATTCTTCATGCCAAAGAATATCTTGACTATACAATCATCGATCATGATAATGTAGCATGAAGTAATTCTTAAATGCACATTACTTTATATACATAACAATGTTGATGTTCATAATGAGGATCAATGATAAAGTATTACATGTCAACATAGATCAAAGAAATGTATCTTGGAGTAATTTCTAAATGAATGTTTTATACATCAGAGTTATATTGTATGGAGTATCAATGTTGAAACATGTAGAAACATCCATTATATTTTAATATGTTCTTTGAAAATAACGGTGAAATACCATAACCAATATGAAAACTAAAAAAATGATAAATGGACAACAAATGAGTCATAGTATTATGAAAACCCATTATGTGATAGGACATGTGTTAAACATGCAATGAATTTGTTATGATAAGAAAACATGCATCAAGCTAAACACATTATGCATCTAAGTAATTATCCTTATAGCTACATATGATATTACCTAAATACCTAACATAGAAAATTTGTAGTCAAGTATTAGACAACATTTCTATATAAGGTTTCACATCACTACTTGAGATAATGGGAGTAATATGGACTTGATTTTAGTCAATGATTGATATGCACAAATGGTTGTCATAGGAAGACGTTCCACATGTGTATGTGGAACAAGAATGTTTTGAGACACATACTACATAGAAAGAATAAAACCACTGTGATGGTTTTTATATTCACCATGATTGGTGATAAATTATTCATTAAGAATAATAAATCCTATAAGTATGAAGTATATAGAAATTATCACAGACAGACAAGACAATTAAAATTTCAATAATGGATTGCATGAATCAAAATGCAAAGGGGATTAAAAACTTAAAACTACTATGGGTATTCATGTGAGTTGATACTTGGATAGTACAAGAATGGTACCAATAAGTCTCAATTGGTTATACAGATTTGGTATGCCTAAATCCAATAGAGTTTTACTTGTCATAGATAAACTTCTAAGATCATTCAATTGGTCATTGGATGTCAATATCATCTTTCATGGATGGTGTATATACGATGAAACATGAAAGGGATGATGACACCATCGAATGCTAATGAAGGTTGCAAGTTACTATAATCCAGTTCAGGATTCAAGTATCCAACATGATCTTAGATCATTCATTTCTAATGAATATTTGCCTTGTGTCTACAAAAGGTTTGTGGGAGGGCCAATGTTTTCCAAGAGAAATATGTTCGACCACATATGGAAAACATATATTGGTCTTACTGTTACATATTATTCGGATAAAAGTGAATCTCTAATGATTGAGATAAATTAGAAACCCATGTTCTAGGGAACTGGATCTATCATGGTAGATATAGAAGTTGCTGGACTTAGTAAATCATACATAAAAATACATTGTATTGAAAAAAAAGTTGGAACAATTCAAGTTCAGAATTGTTGTCAATGTCACATGACTTAATCTCTTGAGGATCACATATTCAGAACATGGGAAGCGAATAAATTTGTGAATTGAGTTTCATATTCTTTAGTTATGGATCAATAATTTATTCCATAATATATACAATAATTGATACTACCATGATATACTTTATTGTAGGCAGATATCAATTGTTTCTAGGAGCACTGCAAGTGAAGCAGTGAGAACTATCATCTTGTACTTTGGAAAGTACAAATGATATGTACCTTGTATATGGAGAAGAAGGTATACTAGTTTTTTCTGGAACACAAAATAGTAATCTATAGATCAATTAGATATAGTATCATTGTTAGGAAAAGTTGATGAGAGAGTCAAGCAAATAAAAGCCAGTGGTAGCCATACATACAAATACTGAGTATGTTGCCTCTTCTATAGCAGCAAAGAAGCAGTTATCAATCGCAACGATTTGTTCCAGTTCTTGTAATCACACCTAGTGAAAAAATTATCATCATAATTATAAAATTATCACTATCTAATATGTCATGTTTTGACAATGGAAGAAAGGTATATACTCAGGGATACCATATCTTGAGAAGTTTTTACTCAAAGAGATGAGGTCACATATTACAAAATATCCATGTGGAGGAAACATGGTAGACCAAGAAAATAAATCTGTAACTCAGAAGAAACACGATCTTCATCATTTGAGTACCTAAAAAGCATAGTAAGAAAGTTATCTCTAGTAAAAGTGGGAGTGTTGAAATAGTGGGTGACCTAGACCCAACTATGTAATACTTTTATTACCATATCATGTATATAATTAGTTATACATGATTTCCTCATACCATTATAGTGTATAATTTTCTATGTCCACTATTGAAATGGTAATGTTCAAAGATTAATTTTCTTATCGAGAGGTTATAGCAGATCCCAGGTTATAATGAGAATGTAAAGATACTATGAAATTAATCTTAAATATATGTTTTATGGTCTAGATACATCTTACTGACTAGACACAAAATATATTTGACTATTAGGTGTAGGGGGATCATAATCATTGAGACATATTCTCATGAAGTTCTCACTTGGTGATCTCTAATAGTGAGATCAAGAGTATAGACCTGCCAATAGGAACACTAAATGTTTTGGGTGTCATTGGTTGTTCCTATCTACGAACATGTGTATTGGTATCCTAACATGATATCATTACTAGTGTGTACCATTTTATTGTGTATATTGATAAAAGGAAAAAACCATGGCATTGAAATCATGGTGAGGTAACTTGTGTTGGGTGTGTCGTTGGTGGTATGACATTGGTTGAATAGTCAAGAAATGATTTTTCACTTCCAATTTTAGGAAGTTGTATATCTTAGGCCTAGTTGATCAGGATGCTGATACCTTCACAATTCATTGGAAAAATTAGTCTAAAGGTAAATCCATCCAAATAAATCAAAAAATACTAAAGCTAAAAAAATGATGATGACACAATAGTGCATCCAGCTTTATGAGATATGTAGTGACAAAGATATTATAGTACAGAATCAGTGTTCGTAGGTTGGTTGTCGTAGATTTGAAAAACCTTATCTATTATGGGGCCTTGGTGGGTTTCTAGACTCCACTCATGGTCTATATATTTATTTTCTACTATTGAGATAAGGTCCTAGAGGGCCACACACAATAACGTATTCAAGAATCCACCTTATTCAGTTGAATAGTTATATGGACAAGGTGGGCCCCACCACAGGGTCTGAGTGTTGTCCAAGTTATCAATAGCCGATAATTAAATAAATTTATTATTATTAAAGTTATGAATAATTGTGATTGAATTTATTTAAAGTATTTACATGTTAAGTAAATAAGAGAAAATATTAACCAAACAAATATTATTTTAATATTCAAGGTTCATTTAATATTAAGCAGGATAGAGAGTCGAGTTAAATGGCTCAGTTTTATCACATAATATATTTTATATATATTATAACTATGTGGTAAAATAATAAATAATATTGACATAGTTTAGTTCATCATTATTATTTATTTAGTGTATGTTGAAATAAACAGGGGTTGGGGAACACAAATGGGTATTTGGAAACTCCACCATAAATAAAGGAGGGGGATCTCTCTTAAGTAACTATTCATTAATTTTTTTAGGGAATAAAAATGAGAGACTCTATATATTCCCTATTAATAGAGAGATAAGTATTTGATATAAGAGCTAGGATCAAGTTCTTCCTCAAGAATAGAAGGGATCTCGATGTAGTGATCCTCGGGACGTCGAAGACATCTTTAGATGACTACGTTGGCACCCAGAATTCGACGATAAAAGATCTAGAGGATTTTAGAAGAACGTGTGGATGTTATAGAGGGATCATTCAATGAATACTCCAATTAAAGATCATCATCGACTATTTTCAGTTGACCATGGCTTCAGATTTCAAATGGGTATGTTTTCTTTTTAATTTTTGTGCTCTTTATAATTTACGTGAGATCCTCAAACTTTACCGGAGATTGGATCATTAGATATGACCAGTTTTGTCATCCCTTCTATGAAAAATTTAAAATCCCCAGCCCATCGGCTTCTGATACGGGCCTCAGAACCTTTTAATTGGGACTTGAGAGTGGGAAACCAGGGTGAAGTGGTTGGGGGTGCCTTCTTATTATATTCTTCAAAGCTATTTTACTATGCTTGGATGTGATATTTGGTTAGTGGTCCTTGGTGAGGTTGTTTAGTAGTTAGGATGATAGGTGCATGATGGTTTAGTTATTTTCTCACTGATACATTAGTATTATCCTTCCTAATTTTCAAGATAGGTCTTTGGTATGATCCTTATATGTTTACATATTATGATCACCCACATATATATATTCTATTTTTAGGTTTTTAGGGTGAGTTGGGTGATAGAGCTGGACAATACTAGCTTAGAGTTGGTTTTTACTATAGAGTTGATTACAAGGA
This sequence comes from Viscum album, assembly GCA_963277665.1. NCBI lineage: Eukaryota > Viridiplantae > Streptophyta > Magnoliopsida > Santalales > Viscaceae > Viscum > Viscum album. The sequence continues at coordinate 991,709,563 of OY728166.1, forward strand.
GTTATACTTGTATTCTTTTTTGTATTTTTATGTGTCTAACACTATTCATGTATTGTGGGATTATTGTGGATATTGGTTTATTTATGTTATGATTTTAATTGGTGGTTTGATTCTATATTCGTAGGTTTTATGAGAGTAATGCCTCTTATTTGTATTTTTTATACCAATTATGATAGTCTCCAATTTTTGTCTTATTGGAGGTGGGCCTCGAGGGTCACTCTTTTCATTACTATAGACCTCGTAGGTTTTCTGAGTGGGGGAAGTTCATAATAGAGTGGTATCATTTATTTTGGTTTAGGGATAGGATGTGATTAGAGTTAGGAACTAGTGATTATTTTTTTGGTTTGGTAGGGAAATGATACTAGTTAAAATTGATTCATGATATAGATTCAGGAAACCAACTAGGACATGGGATTTTAGGGCCCCCTATGATCTAATGAAAGAACCTGATTTTACCAAAATACAAAGTGAAATGATATTTTTTACATGGTAGAGACCTAGGAGAGGTATATATATCATGATTATCATTAATTATTTTTGAATGATCTAGTTTTTTAGAATTATGTTAATCTTATTAACTGAAGTTGATAAAATAAATTTCATATTACTGAGTTTAGGAGTTCGGTTCATTTTTTGAAGAGATGTTGGATGATAATCAGTCATGAACAATTTGGGTGGGTGAGTTTTGGTAAGCTAAACCATTTAAATTTATATGTTTTGACTATGTTTTGGAGGATGAGAAGTGGAGGAAGACACATAGTAAATTCCAACATTGGGGTATAACTAAGAATGAGGGATCATATCTAATTTGGAGATAGAGTGATGGCTAGATAACTTTGTGATTTATTTATATTTTATATGATCTAGGGATGAGTATCAACATATGTTAGTCATTATTCATATGTAGGGAGTAGCATAATAGTGGTGGATCCTATATCTAGTGGAGTGGAAGGAGAAAAATATTTTCTAGCAAGATTTTAGTGGTAGTTTCGCATTGAGTTTCAATTATCGATGATGAGATTAGAGACGATGTAGGAGATACTTCTCCATCACTAGGGGATCCTGAGTGTGATAGATCTTTGGATTAGGTTTAAGATCCTCATTCACTTCACCCATAATATATTTTTAAATGAAGACTTTGGGGCTCAATTTTTGTAGGAGGTGTTACATAAATTTATTCATTATGTTTTCACTCCATTGAAATTTCATATATACATGGAAGTATAGAATAAGGTTGGGGTTATTGAGAGGATTCATGCTAATTTAGGATCATTTAAATAGGGTATTCATTTGGTTCCATCGAGGAGGATTGATTATTTTAATGGATCATAGGTTCTAGGGAAATATGATTTTTGGTTAGCTAAGAGTCATATTCAGTAGTATTATCCCTCCCATTTCTCTATATATAGTATATTACATGCATACATTGAGGGATATAGACCTATATTATTTTCATTTGGGAGGTATGGTCATCGATATAATCAAGTTCCTGACCGTCTTTAGGGATTAGTGGGGTGTGGGCCATCAAGATTCTTGTCATCCCTATGCCTTTGAGTCCAGATCAGCAATAGGGGAAGCATGATTATGATCTTTCAAAGAGAGATAGATTTGGTATAGGATAGATCTAAGATTTCACTCACCGTTTGGGACCCAAGTAAGATCATAGTCATGGAGGTTTTCATCAACAGTTATGTCGAGGATCTAGATGTGAAAAACATCATGCAATGGATGTATCCCCACAAGAGAGACCAAAGATTTTTTGGAGGTACCATTTTATTATATTATACACTGGTTTATTAATTGTTTGATTTTGGATCATCACACACCTTTAATTAACCCACCTTAGTCCACACATTGGGATTGAAGGTGGAAATGATTTCAGTTTCCCTTGTGTTGACTACTCTAGTTGGAGACCACATGAGTCTACTAGATGTGTCCTAGGTTTGTGAGCTAATTATTGGGCATCATCAGATTTTTAGGGATTTATTTCTATTTTATATACAAACATATGATATCATTCTTGACATAGAATAGTTATATTATGTGTGTGTGATTATCGATATCTTTTTGGGGAAATTTATTTTCAATGATGAGAAGGGCTAGTGTGTGGTGTTTGTTGTGAGTAGGGGCACTGAATGGACTGAAGATTTTTGGAGTCATTTTTATATTATTTAACATATTTTTCATTGATTTCAATATGTTAATAATTCAAGGATATCCCTAGTGTTGTGGGGGATCTCCTCAATGTTTTTTATAAAGAGGATGTGGCTTTACCCCCTTTGTTCCATATTGAGCTCAGGATTTAGTTATAGTTTTGTGCCTCAACAATTTTGATGGTTCCTTATTAGATGAAATGTTTTGAGTTTTGGGAGATGATAATTCAAATATATAATTATATGTAGATGGTTTTCTACACACCAAATGGGTCACTATGGGGTGCTTCCATGTTATTCTCTAAGAAAGATGATGATGGTATGAAATTGTATATAGACTTCTAGCAACTGAATCTGGTGGCAATTAAGAACCATTACCTTCTCCCAAGGATTGATGATTTTTTTGATTAGTTCAAGGGAGATATCTAGTTTCCTATGGTTGATATATGGTTTTTCTTTTACCAAATGAGGTTTAGTGAGGAGAACGTCCTAGATAACAATTTCTGGTGTTGATATGAGAATTTTGAGTTCACGCTCACATTGTTTGATGTAAAAAACACCCCATTCTGGTTTAGGGGATTAATAAAAACTATGTTGTATGAGTTCCTAGATCATTTTGTGGTTGTGTTCATAAATTAAATACTCATATACTTTATGTCTTAGGAGTATCATGTTCATAACCCTAAATCCATTCTATATATCCTTCAACACCACTGACTTTATAGGAAGATATCAAAGTGAAAGTTTTGTTACAGGAGGTGAACTTCCATTGGAATGTGGTGTATCAATAGGGAGTAGATGTGGGTCTATTAATGGTTGATCTAGATATTTATTAGGAAACCCTGAAGAAAATCATAGAGGTCCATAGTTTCCTTTGTCTCATGGGATATTATTATAGGTTTACGAGTGAATTCTATTGGGTCATGGCCCCAGTGAAAACTTTTCCAGGAAGGACTGTGTCTTCATGTGGAGTGATCAGTACCAAGAAGCTTTTGAATACCCAAAGGAGTGGTTGATCTGTATTCTCATGATTTAATTTCCAAATAAGGGGTGATTTTTGTGGTGTTATATCACACTACCCATCTCATATTGGTTTATGTATTGACAAATTAGAGTGTAGTGATATCTTATAGGTCTAAGATGTTATGTCCCCATAATAATAACTATGACACCCATGATCATGATTTTTTGGTAGTGTTTTTTCTCTAATGTTATGGTGAAATTACCGCATCAATGACAACTTTGTAATATTTATAGACCACAAATTACTATGGCATGTTTTTCTTAGTAGGATATAAATTTTTTATAGTGGAGGTGGTTAGAATTTCTCTAAGATTATTATTTTAAGATCTCATATAGCTCAGGAAAGGGGAGAGTATTGGTAAGTGCACATATTATGAATTAATATGGAGATATTGTTTTTTAGAATTTGGATATTTTTAGATAGGGATTGAGGAGCTTATAGTGATGTATCTTGAAACAAGGGAGGTAGGTGGAAAGGTTTCCTATTTAATCTGATCATGAAATAATATTAAATGTAGTGGGTGGAAAAGTTTTAGTGGGGATAATTAAAAAAGGAAGTAATGTGAGATTATATCATCCATGAAGATTCTATGGAGGTATGTTTGGAGGATTACTAAAATTGGGATGATGTTTTAGGGGAGGATTTTTCATTCCATCGATAATTCATGCAGTGGTTTTCTAAGAGTTCTATATCCCAATAGTGGAAGTGCATCCCCGTGTATCCAATATGTATCATGCCTTGATGGGTTATCCTTTGTGACCTGGGATGAACTAGTTAGTGGAGGAGTTTTTATCGTTGTGCCTGGTCTATTTGTAGGTGAAGGAAGAGCACTGTGTTTGTGGTAGTTTAATATATCTAATGAATGTCTCCAAGTGGAAATGGGAGGACATATCAATGGATTTATTCACCAGTTTACCACAATAATAGGGAGGATTATCTACTATATATGTGATCATGGACTATTTTGTGAAATCTATTACAATAAAGACTTGAATAAAGCAGGTAAATACCATATAATGAACTATTTCACAAATGAACCCTTTAAACAACTTTTCCTAAAGAAGTTATCTAATAGTTAAATTTTATAATTTTAAATTGAAAAAACTATTTCAATATTTTAATTCATCATACTGACACAATCTTATTATTAATTTTTTATTTCTTATTTCAAAAGGTCGGTTTTTAGTAAAAAATTACGGTTTTCACGAAACCTTTAATTTCCATGACTTTACCATTTTATAAGAATGAAATTGAAGTTTAGATACCCTTTTTAAGTAATAAAATATGGATTTAAGGAATACAACTATAAATTTTACAATATTATTTGAGCTTAGAAATCCTTCAGAATTTTTTTTAAAACTAATTAAAATGTAACATTAATATAAAAACTATTTCCAGTCTTTTATTTGAAATAATTATTTTGAAGGATGATTCAGTTTTGTATTTCCTTTAATTACACATAACATTTAATTATTTTATAATAAATTAATTTATTTTATTAAAATTAGTAACCAAAATAATTTTACATTACATATATATTTATGTATATATATATATATTTATTTATTTAAAGCATAAAAATGTCATTTCTCTAAAAATCGTTTTTATGTGATTAAGCATATTTATTTTAAAATTATCTCCACAAAATATTAGAAATTTTATTTGATAAAATTATTTTCAAATATTAAATTATAATTATAAAATTGGGTAAATCTTTTAATCTTAATATTTTTCATCAAAATTAATTACTAAGATTATAGTTTAATTACTAAGGTAAAAGTAAAAGGGGTAAATTGAGTTAACCTTATGTAAAAGTCGTAAAACATTTTAAAAACTTTCATAGAATTGAATGGTATATATTTTCATCAACCAATACATGTTTATCCTCATTTTTTTATAGTTTTTATCAATTGAACTTTGAATAGTTCCATGTCATTATTGAAAAATGTAGAGGTATTCCCAAAACTACCATTCCCTTTACTTATAAAATGTGAACATCTTCAACAAATAAATATTCACCTAAAGTTATAGTTTCTCCTATAAAATTTTCCATTTTCTCTCCCAAAAACCCTATTCCTAGAAAATAATCCCACGACCACTCACAATTATCATAATCCCTTCAAATTCAAGGAGGCTTCCAAATAATAACCACATCCTCGACGTGAGTATTATCAACATCTTAGTTTTATTCTTAATTATATTATTTAAAATTTACTACATCCACACTAATATAATTATATTATTATAATTTATATAATTTAATGTTACTATATTAGTTTTATTATCTTTATTTATTCATATACCCCATCCATTAATTAAAAAACCATTATTCACGCATTGTGAGGACTACCATCTCAATGATGTACATGTTTAGTTTTCCTTCACTTCCTTACAAGGTTGGATTTAATAATGGTGTTAAAGGATAAATATTATGTTTATTATATAATTAATTCTATTTTTTAATAAATTTAACAACCTATTAATGAAATGAAAAATAAATAGTCATCATTAGTTTAATCATTTAAAATATGTGTATAAATACGATAATATTTTTTTAAAATTAGGTAATGTTTTAATATCCATTACTTATATTTCTAATTATTTATAATTATGAAACATAACACTAATAAATTATATTTAAGACCATTATAATCATGTTATAATGATATTATAACTAAACCATCTCGTAATCATCCACTAATACGAATATGTTCATGTTGGGGTCGGTTTGACCCCCTACTTGAACTATACTATACATTTATGTCACATATGACTATGAGAAAATATTTAATGGAATAATAAGATATAAATGTGTAAGTAATTAATTTTTTTGGAATATATTATATAATAATACAATTCATCAATTAAGGAAATTCCATCTGTTAATAAAAAATCATGAAAATATGCTTATTGTTGACTTAATATTCAAGGATAATGTCTAAACAATCATGAAAGGGATATAAAATGTTATAAAGTATTATAAATAATCCATAATAGTAAGTTTAGTGACCTATTCATAATATTATTTTGAATAAGAATGAATATGAACACCACTTTTTTGAAACTTGTATAAATGATCAAAACTATAAACACTGATGTAGAAAATCAGAAGTGTTCAGGCAGATAATGACAATTCATGAATAGTATAGATTAAAACTGATATAATTAAGGTTATGAATTAAGTTATGAAAATATATATGTTTCTGATAACTATGTTTAAATTACATTTGAGGAAGTAAGGGCAAGAGTTAAGGGTTTCCCATATCAAATTTCTCCCACGAATATACATATATTTTAATATGCATTGAATTTATTTTATGTGGTGTATACACTAACTATTTTAGATATTATATCATGAAATAATTTTATTTATGATATTTTAAGATTAATTTTAATATATTTTTTCAAGAGGTTATGATTTTATTTCAACCCAATCCATAAGTGGGGTTTTCCTTCTGAATTTTCATTCTTTTGGACTCATGTTGTAATCACCACCTATTTTCCTTTATATAGTGAATAAATTACTGAGGATGATTTTTCCATTTTAATCATGAATTTTTTGGGATTTAAAATTTTATATTTTTATATCTCTCTTATATTCCTTTGATTAAATAGTTATCTTTTCCATGGTGGAAAATGATTCTATGTTTTGGTAAAGTAAAATTGTGTGAAATTTCCAAGAAAAAACATCCATGTCATGTGTATATGGGTATTGAACTTATAAAACTATGGTAAATAACACCAAAAAGTGTTTTATTATAATTGATTCAATCATCACCTTGATTTTTTATAATAAGGACTATGACTTCACACCTGATGAGACACTACCAGGAGATATGCTTTGGAATGTTCAAAAGCATTTAATGAACCCTAGTGAAAGACTTTTTCTACCATTTCCTTGGTCTCCTACCTATGTTATCTATTTAATAAAATTGTTAGCTTCCATGGATAACCTATCAATTTTCAAGTACCCTGTCCACTTTATTTCTTTGATAAGAATACTTCATGTTAGTTTGATGATACCCTATGGCTCCAATTTTAATAAGTGGTGTTATCGTAGTCGTCCTCATTATTCTATTGAATAGATAAGTATTTGATAACTATGTTTTTAATTATATATATTTCCATGTTTTATTTAGTAAGAGGTTACTTAAAGAATGGTATTAATGTTATTTATTACTCTTATAGTTAATTCATTGTACTTAAACAATTAACGGCTTGGTCCAACCCTTATATAGCTGATCCATACATTGACATGTCTCATGAAAAAAAATCTTATTGGTGTTTGATTCATGAAACTACCCATAAATGGATAAAGTCTTTACAATAGTATTGAAAAAAAACAATTACCTTGTCACATGCCCTTTAAAATATGTTTTTGATGTCGAAAATTATACAATTCATTATAATGAGGTCAATTATCATTGTTATCCATGTTTTCATTTATTTTAATGGATATAAAATTCCCCTAGTTTCATTTGATTTTGGATTCATGTTATAAATTAATTCATTCCATATCACATATTCCATGTTTATTTTATATAATCTTCCACTGTATCCTATCCCTTATTGAGCATCTTAGTTCACCATTATTTGTTTTTATTTCCCCAATAAACATAGAGGAGTAATACGTTAAAATTTTAGGGATATGATGGAGATATAACAATTCTCTCATAATATATTCATGTTGTATCTTATATTTCCATGTTTAATGTATGTATGTATGTATCTAGTATTACAAGGCTTATAAATTGTTTTATCCTTTATTAATTGTTTTACTTTGTATGTATAATGTAATATAACTATCAAATCTTGGTTTCTGGAGTTCGAGATGTTATAGATGGCATATAAGGAAGTCTAGTAGAAACCATGAGGATTAGATTAAGAACCAATTAAGATATCAAAATTACTACGAAAGTACATTAAGATTTCTTGGGAGCACTCATGAAAATTCAGCAGGTATTATATTGTATAATTAAACATGATAGTCTTGTAATGTGTATGGCATTATAGTAAGATGGCGAATAGTAGGAAGAATTATAATTTTAACAAAAAAATTAGTCTATGTAGGGATATTCCCCTAAAATAAGTTAATGAATCTAGAGTTGAGGCTAATGAGTTCATAATCATGTTGAGGGAAATTGATCTAGGATATGATAAATAATTTTTCTCACACAGTGTATCCTTCAAATCCACAACATGGTGCAACTATTTTGGATTTATTCATGTGATAACATACATCATCATTTAGTGGAACTACTAATACAATGGTAATTGAACAATGAATCAAGACCCTAGGTAAGATATATATTTTTATCTTTGGGAAGTAGAGAGAAGGAAAAAGCTTACATGGTGGTTTGTCATTGGAATGGAGATGCAAGCCAATGGTGGTCACTAACTAAAAACACTAAAGTTGAATATGAGATTAAGTGAAATTAATATAGACATTTCAAGGTGGTATTATATGAAAAATAATTTTCTCCTGAGAGAAGCATAGAAATAGAAATAAATTTCATCAATATTAGAAACAACAAGGTGTAAAATATTGCTTAGTATAAGGATAACCCTATATGGTTAGCTAGGAACACTACAGACTATGTAAATAGACCAGAAAGTAAGATTGATCATTTATTCGAATGGTTAAATTTTATCTTTCCAAGGCAATTAGTCTCTATGAATTATTTATTCATATGAGGACATAGTCTCAAGTGATATTAAGAGAAAAAATGAATTATCTAGGATTTATATATTCAAGTTAAATTAGCAGAAGAAGAGGTCAGTTTTGTATCATGGGAATAACAATGAGGATAAGGGGGATAAAAAATAATGATATTTCTGAAATGTGATAACTATGTGAAGAATCACCCTAGATCTTAGAAGAAGGGGACATGATTTTTTTTACAAGTGTGGAGATAAAGTACATCAAGGTCACCAGTAAAAGGGAATGGTAGAAGCTCTTGATGTTAATTCTTCTACTGTATAGAGTAGTGACATTATCAAACCAATTAACCAAATGTCAAGAGAATATTTATAAGAATATTCCAAAGGATTAAGGATAAGCTTACGCAGTTACCAGATCTGAATTCAATGTTTCTAATGATGTGGTGGAAGGTACTTTGATTCATGACTCAAAGTCAGATAATGTTTTATTTGATTATGGATCTTCAAAATCTTATATAATTCTATGTTTTATAAAAATATCAAATATTTCTCTAGTAACATAGAAAGGGAGTTATCAATGAAAACATAGTGGTTAAGATTTTTGGAAACAAATATATGAAAATAAATTCCAATTATGATGCATGGTTATACCATTTTTGAAAACTTAGTTATTATACCAATGGTTATATTTTACATGATCCTAGGTATGGATTAACATTAAAAGTGTAATGAAAAAATTTATTTCCAGGATAAATAGATTAAGATTCCTGAAGGTATTGTGAAATCTCTTTCCTTTAAAGGAAAAACATAATCCTTAAATTATTGTCTAGATCCTCCCCTAATATATCAATTGAATGAAATTTTTGAGAAACAGTTAGATCAAGCAAGATTTATAGATGACGAATGTATCATAAGGATAGAGGATGTACCCATGGTACACAATTTAATTGATGCTTTTATAGAATAATTACATAGTTTTCCCTCAGATCATGAAGTTGAGTTCTCTATAAAACTCATTCATGATGTTAGACCCATATCTAAAACTCTATTTTTGATGGAATCGATGGAGTTGGTTAAATTAAATAAAAAACTTCAAGAGTAATGTGATATAAGATTTACATTCCCTAATATTTTTATTCATGAAAAATAAGGACAGATCCCTAAGATTACATAAAAATTATTGGAAGATCAATTCCATCACTTTAATGAATAAGTATCCATTTCCACTCATTGATGACTTATTTGATCAACTTTAAGGATCCCAAGGACATTAAAATATCAATATTCACTTTTTTATCACCAACTAAGGTTGAGTAAGGATAATATACTAGAACAAAATATTTAAAAAGGTATGGACATTATGAGTTTAAGATAATGCCTTTCAGACTAACTAATACACCTTCTATATTTATGGGTCTAATGAATAAAGCGTTGAAGGTGTATCTGGATAACTTTTTTTTAGTGATCATTAATTATATATTGATATAATCTAAGATCAATGAAGATGTTGATAGTCATATAAAAATAATTTTGGGGACCCTCAAACTAAAGGAATTATATAGGATGTATAATAAGTGATAATTTTGGCTCAATTAAGTTTCTTTTCATGTCTACATTGTCTCCAAGGATGAAATATTCATTGAAACCTCATAGATAACGGTATTAAAGAATATCCTATATCAATGAACGTAATAGAGATCTGAATATTTCTTGTATTAGAAGGTTACTATAAGTGTTTGGTTTATGATTTCATCTGATCGACAAACCTATTAACAAAGTTAACATGCAAATGGGTTAAATACACATGGTCAAGAGAATATAAGGAATGTTTTAAAAAGATAAAGAGGATGATGATTAATGAACCGACATTAGCTATACCAATAGGTAATAAAGGTGTTGTAATTTATAGTCATTCATCTAATAAAGGCATTTTTTGTGTCTTCATGTAGAATGATAGAATGGTTTCTTATGCATCAAAGCAATGGAAGTCCTTGAATAGAACTATCCAACTCATGACATTGTGTGGAAAGATATAATATTTTCTTCTAAAATATTGAGACAGTACCTATATGAAAATAATGTGTCATATATATGGACCATAAGAGTTTAAAGTATATCTTTTATCAAAAGAAACTCAATATAGGGAAAATAAGATGGTTGGAACCACTCGAGTACTCTGGCTACTTGATACACTACCACCATAGGAAAGAAAAACAGGTGGATAATGCATTGATTAGGGGGACCATATATTTTTTACTATTATAAGAAATAACAATGATCCATTATATAGAGATCTAATAAATTTGAATATGATATTTTATAGGAAAGGGGAACCATTATTCCATTTATAATCATTTTATAAACCATTATTACTAGAATGGATATAGAATCCACATCATGATGATGTGAATTAACAATAAAATATTAATGCAGTGAGTGATAGGAAATTAATATACATATTCTATAAAGACATATTGATGAATTTTGGGATGAGTTTATGTGGTTTATACATATAAAAATTGAAGAGGGAATATGTAAATGAATACCATAGATCAAATGTCTCTATAAACCATAGTAGCATAGAGATATAAATGTATTTATGATAACATTTATAGTGGGATGGAATTAAGTGGGAAATTTTAGAATATGTGTATAGATGCTTATTATATGAGTAAGTGAAGGGTTAAAGATAAAATCCTAAAAGAATAATGTAACCTCTGGTCATACCTATGTCAAAATGGGAAAATGTTACAATGAACATTGTCATCAGACTTTTAATGACTCCAAATAAGAACGATGTTATATGGGTCATTGTAGATCATCTTACTAAGTCAGCTCATTTCCTAGTGATAAGAGAATATCTACCCCTTGATGTAACACACCAAGATTTTGCACATTAATTTAATATTTAATTAATGAAATACTAAGTCTCTACAAAACACAACTTTGTTATAACCTAGCCAGTAAACATATATTTTCTACCTCTATGATTTTGTAGTTTTAAAAATTGACATACATAGTTGTGTTCAGTAAGATATTTATAGTTTAATAAGACAAACATAATTTTTTGTGAATAGTAACATATCCTTATGAATAGTAATATGACCCATATAAATAGTAAATCATATTATTATTTAATTGTCTTATGGTTATAAGATAATGAATTCTTGATTAATTTTTCAAGGTGATGTAAAATGAATTATATTTCATGTAAATAATGAGTTTAATTTAAAAATTAAATTATTAATATTTAGAAAATTATTTTCAAAAAATCGAGTCCATTTTTTAATTCTACACATTGAAAAATGTTTGGGGTGAATTTTTGGGATTTTTCAGAAATACTCGAATTTATGATGAATAGTAAAATACAATAATTTTCCGTATATATAAATTATCAGTTAAATTCACTATTCATAGAATCATTAATGATATAAGTACACTTGGGGTGAAATCACAATCACATATTACTGTTCTTGGCCACAAGATTCAATATTATTGGTTGTCTTTGGAAAAATATTAAAACAATGAGTAAAATAATGGGAAAACCCTCCTCTCCTCCAATAAACCACCCTAACTCCCTTTTTCTTCACTCCTCTCAAGCCTTGTTTCTTGTCTAAATTCTATTAAAATATCCTCTTAATTTACTCCCCCATGTCCATCATCACTTTGTCTCATTAAAATTCCAAAATCACTCCCCTAAAGAGGCTCTCAAGGAAGATAACTTTAAGAGATAAATTCCTCTTTTCTATTCTTTTATTTCATGTTCCTTTAGTTTCATTTTCTTTACTACACTCAGTTCATCCAAATGTTGTGATTACTCTAGTACCTTACATGTACTAGAATTTTTTTATGAAAAATAAAGAATTATTCATCATCTCTCTTTTCTCCTTCTTTTTTACGAGAAATGAAAAAACCATCTGAGATGTGCTAATTAAGAACATTCAAGGATGATGGGTTTTCAATTTCTCATACCATTTACAATTATACCCATGAAACCGTTTTGATGGATTAAATAGACTATAATATATGTATTATAACTTATTTATGGTTATGGAATCCTTTTTTACACATGATATTAATTAATAAATCAAAATGAGTTCGTTGTGAACAAATAATGACCAATTAACCAAAAAAATTGTCATTGATGTTTTATATAATGATTCATCTTCCATCCAAATAACCAAACAAATTTTATAGCCATGTAATATTTGGGTTTTTTACCAATAACTTTTAAATTCTATTCTGTACAACGATTCCCATTCTACATGTTTATTCATACACGAATATAAGTAAACTAATCATGAAAACCACAGAAGAAAACACTTAGAAACAATGATATTGAATATCTTAACCCAGAAAAAGGCCATGAAACATTCTAAATAAGGTTATAATAAATCAATTACATGTATATTAGGTTCTTGAATCATTAATTTATGAACCTAAATTTGATTATTCAGGTCATTAAGATCAAGTGATGAACACCTTCAAACTTATTGTAAGTTTTTTCAACCTGAACCTCTATTTTCATTCGGGTTACTATTATTCTCTCATTACCATAATTATGTTCTTATTTATTCATATTTACTCCTCATATATACTGTGATAATGTTCTATATATGTGTAGTAACCATAATCCTACGTTCAATTATGGGGAGTTATATGTTTTAAAAACATCTTTCCAAAATGATTCCCGAAATACAAGCCAAATTCAAGGGAATTTCTAAAAATGTTACCTATTTTCAAGGGAAATCTGTAATATATTTTTAGAAACCATTATATTTATAAAAAATACTCATTTTATTATCAAAATACTATCTTACTTCACTTATAGTTTTATAAAAATATTCTTCCAAAAGAACTCTTCTTTTTAATGTAAAAGAGTATTTATCTCAAGAATTACTTAATGATTTTATAACTGTGTTCATCTATTCCAACAATCTTGTTGATTATTATGTATTATTGGGATTTAAATTTAAGATATAATCTACAATATTTAATTTAATTGTTTATTATTAGTTTTAATGTGGATGTTATATCTTAAAACTATTCACCAATTTACTCTGAATGTTAGTGTTTATGTTTATTATTCAGGGAAAGTTATTTAAATTTCATATATTAGTTTCAATATGAATGTATCTGTTTTCTATGTTTATCCCCATTCATATGAGGAATTAACTGGAAATAGTATGTGTTAGGTGGGGACCTTTATAGCCCCTTGGTTCATCAGTTTGTCTCACGAGAAAAACTATGGTCTTGGCACGAGGCCTTCACAAAATAGATATTTAGGGTCTTGGCATGAGACACTAGAAATATGGTTATGATGTCCCACATTATGCATTCCCTCATTATAAAAATAGTAATTGGAATTTCTTGTGGTTATTCAACTAGTAGAATACCCTTGTTTGTTTTTTATTATGGTATTATTTATTCAACTCTTATTCCTTCCATAACGTGTTAACGTTTATTTTTGAAGGCATGAGTTCTTAGTTATTCACCATGCCTAATGTTTATTTTTATGATAAATTCCACTGTATTTCATACCCTTACTAAGAATTGGAGATCACTCCTTTCTTGTGTTTCATTTTCCTAGGACATGAAGAAGTTTATTATGAATGGCCTGCACGAATAAAATTATAGTTGTGGATATTCCCAATAAAACTTATATGTTGTATTTAATTTCAAGTTGTATTTTTGAACTTATGTATTTATCCTGTTTCCCATGATACTATACTAATTAGTACTTTGGGATGAATATTCCTTACTAACATTCCAATGTAATAAAATAAGGCGCCGGCACCGGGCTGTTGGGGTCGGGTCCATATAGTTGGTATCAAAGGAAGTTTAATAGAAACTGTAGAAACTTGATTTAGATAACATAAATTAGGGAAAAAAACTAAGATAGTATTTGATGATAAACATATAATAACATCCTAGAATCTTGGTGAGGAATATATTATTTGGATCATTCTAGAAATTAAATTTCTATCTAGATACTATAAGTTGGCATGGTTCTGGCATAAATGTACCTAGGATTGAAAAATCCAACAAGGAGTTTCATGCATGACTAGGGGTATCCTGATACACAATAATGGGCCTTACTATACACCTGTTTTAACACTCCCAAGGGATATTCTTAGGATAATTCAAATTTTCTTTACAAGCCATTATGAAGGATTTAAATGTAAATTATTCCTCAAAAAATCATTTTTATGATAATGGGATTATCCATGCATAGGATTTCAATTTTTGATAAGTATTTTGCTAAGTTGAGATTATAAATTATGATTCATAACCTAATATAGCGTATGCTATTTTTTTGAAATGGAACCTAGTGGAAGGAATAAAAACTAAATGATCGTGTGTATCCCATGTAGGGATTTCCCTCCTATAAAAGATAATTATATTAGCTCTGGATCTATGACTAGTGCTGAGAAACATAGAACTATACTAGGAAAAATGACTCAGGTTATGAACAATAACTTTACCCATATAAAGAATCATAATCCAAAACATGGATAAGATATGTTGGATCACTTTATGTGACAACAACCTCCATCATTCAAGGGGACTACAAACCCATTTATAGCTGATCTGTGGATAAGTTCCATAGAGAAGATATTTCTCACATTGGGATGTAATGAAAGAGATAAGGTTTTCATGGAAATTTAACATCTATCGAGAGATACATATTAGTGGTGGTCTTTAATCCAAAACATAAAGTAGGATAAATAAATAGAAGATATATAATGGAGGGATTTTAAGTAAATTTTCACTGAAAAATATTTTCTGCGCGAACAATGAATGGATATGGAAAGGCAATTTTTGAATATAAGGTAGAAAGAGGATGAAAATGTTTCCATTTATGAATCCAAATTT
The DNA here is from genome assembly GCA_963277665.1 of Viscum album. Taxonomy (NCBI): domain Eukaryota; kingdom Viridiplantae; phylum Streptophyta; class Magnoliopsida; order Santalales; family Viscaceae; genus Viscum; species Viscum album. Next base: position 991,725,277 of record OY728166.1, read on the forward strand.
ACAAGGATACCAATGAATGTATCAAACTATGTACATAACACAAGGAGTAATATTGATTGATTCTGTGATGGTTTAAAACTATTCCTACAAAGGGCACTAGTTTCTCAGAATTTCTCATCATATGAAGATATAGCCTCACGCCCTATCAAGAAAGGAAAAGAATTATCAAACTCTTATGAATTTAAAATAAGGAAATATAATAATAGGTATGCTAAAAATTATGGAAAAATAAATAAGGAAATGGGGAAGAAGGGAATAACTGACCTTCCACCCTAAAGTAAAAGTGGGAAGAAACACCCTGGAACTTTCCTGGAGGGAATGAGTTTCTGTTACTAGTTCAGAGAAAAAGGCCACCAATATTGTGATTTAAAGGGGAATAAACAACCAATATTCAATTCTATAGTTGTAAATATATGGGACATTATGCACATGAATGTACTAAGCATCAGGGAAACATTCCCCAAAGAAGGCCAAGGGAGGAAGGCCATGATTTTGTAGTCACAACTGGTGAGGTTGATGTTCCTAATGATGTGGTGGTGGGTACTTTAATCATTTCCTCAAACTTTTCTAATTCATTATTTGATTTTGGATCATCACACTCATTTATATCTACCCAATTTTCCAAGAAAATTATACATGTTCAATTTGATTTAATAAAAGAGTTTTCAGTCAAAAATATTAAGGGATGTATCATTGCAATAACGATGTGTCGATCATTACCCCTCATGACACATAAACATGATTTAGTTTATAACCTTATCATCATACCCATGATTGAATTTTATATAATCCTTGGAATGAGTTGGATTTCCGATTATGATGCAAATATTTATTTCTAAAAGAGGGATGTTACAATTTTTGAGAATGGTGTTGAATCCCTTATCTTTAGAGTAGGAACCTCACTAGATGATTCTTATCTAGATCAACCCCTAGTATCTATATTTAATTCAATTATTAAGGAGGAAGGGAATTCAATATCTATGGGTGAGGAAAGGAATGTTTATATTGAAGATGTACCTATTGTGCAAGAGTATGTTGATGCGTTTCCATTGGATTTACCTGGACATCCTACAGAGCAGGAAATTGAGTTTCGCATTGATTTAAATCCTTGTTCATGGAATATATCAATGAATACTTATATAATTTCAACTATATAATTATTATAATTCAATAAAAAACTCAAGTAATTGAGTGATAATGGATTTATTATCCTTAGTGTCTCTCTATGGGGAGACCATTTTCTTTTTGTTAATAAGAATGATAGATCTATGAGGTTATGCATTAATTAGAGGGAGATCAATGCTATAAAAATGAAGAAAAATTATCCCCTACATCACATTTATGATTTTTTGATCAACTTTATAGATTCCAATATTTTTCAAATATTGAACTTTGATCTAGATATCATCAATTGCGAGTAAAGAAGGAAGACATTCCAAATACAACATTTTGAACAAGGTATGGGAATTATGAGTTTACTGTAATGCCTTTTGGACTAACTAACACACCCTATTTTTTCATGTATTTGATGAATAGATTTTTCAAATAATATCTTGATAACTTTGTGGTGGTATTTATTGAAGATATCTTGGAATACTCCAATAGCTATGAAGATCATGAAAACCAAATACTCACTATTCTAAGGACTCTTAGAACAAATGAATTATATCGATAGTTTAGAAAGTGTGAATTTTGGCATCAATCAGTTTTCTTTCTTCGCCACATTGTCTCTAAGGATAGAATATCTGTTGATCCTGCAAAAAAAAATGGCTATTTAAGAATGGCCTACTCCAATGAACATAACTGAGGTACGTAGTTTTATTGGTTTAGTAGGTTATTATTAGTGTTTCTTTCATTACTTCACTTATTTATCCAACCCAATTAACAAGATTACACATAAATGGGTTATGTTCGTGTGAAAAAAAGAATGTGAGTACCACTTTGAATAATTGAAGAGGATATTCATGAATTATCCGGTTTTAACTCTACCATCATTGAATAATGAGTTTGTAATATATAGTGATGAATCAAAGAAAGGACTTGGTTTGGTCTTTAGGCATAATGATAAACTTATTTATTATGAATCAAGGTAGTTAAAAATTCATTAACAAACTATCCTACTCATGATCTTGAGTTAGCTACTTTGATATTTTCTCTAAAATATAGAGACACTATCTCTATGGTGAAAGATGTGAGATATATACAAATCACAATAGTATGAATTATATCTTTGTACACAAATATCTCAACATGAGGAAAAGGTGATGGCTTGAACAACTCCATGATTATGATTGTTCTATACACTACCACCCATGAATGGAAAATAAGGTAACTAATGCATTGAGGGGAAAGGATCATTGAGTTCTAAACAAAATGTGGATTGAAAGGGATCCTATGTTTATGGATCTAATAAATATGGATACAGGAATTACCAAAGAAGTTGAAACATCAGTACTTTTTAATTTGGTTTCCTAACCATCTTTATTATAATGTATTAAAATCTCTCATCTTGATGATGAGAACCCGCAAAAGAAAATTAATGATGTGAAATATGGGACGTTGGATGACTTTGTATATGATAGAATTATGAAATTTTGGAAGAGGCTTTGTGTTCACTCTATAGCTATGTTGAAAAAAGAGTTACTATATTATTCTCATAACTCTAATTTTTCTATACACCCTAGAAGCACTAATATTTATAGATATTTTAAGGAACAAATTTGGTGGGATAACAAAAAGGGGAAAATTACTGATTTTGTATCAAGATTTTTAGTCTGTCAACAAGTGATGGTTGAACAAAAACATCCTAGAGGAGTTATGAATCCTCTACATATTTCTACGTTGAAATAGGATGACATAACCATGGATTTTTTCACTGGATTACCCAAAAATCCATGAAACAATGATGCAATATGGTTAATTGTGGATCTACTTACAAAATATGAAAATTTCCTTACTATAAGGAGGATTATCCACTAGATAAGCTTATAGAAATCTATATCAATGAAGTTATAAGTCATCACAGAGCACCTCTTTCAGTAGTGTTTGATCGTGATCCTCGATTTATATCAAAATTCATGAAAATTATTTTGAAGCATTTATATATTGAGGTTCATTTGAGTACTACTTATCATCCTCAAAATGATGGGCATTCAGAAAGGACAATCCAAAAAAGTAGAGGACATGTTGAGATCATGTTCACTTGACATTGAATGTTTATGGGATCAATATTTACCTTTAGTGGAGTTTTCCTAAAATAATAGTTTCTATACAAGTATTCAAATGGAACCATATGAATCATTGTTCAAAAAGAGATGTCACACACCATCTTGTTGGGATGAAGTTGGAGAAAGGAAGCTTTTGGGACCATTACTTGTGGAGGAAACAATAGAAATGGTAGAGCCTATTCAAACCCATACAAAATCAGCTCAAAGCAGGAAAAATTTCTATGTCAATAATTAAAGGAATGATTTGTAATTTCAAGAGGGAGATCATGTTTTCTTGAAGGTGTCTCCATGGAAAGGTTTATATGATTTGGGAAGAAAGAAAAACTGAGTGCTAGGTACATTGGACCTTTTGAAATCATAGAGAGAATTGGATCCATTTCATATCATTTGGATATTAAACCTAGCATGTCTAAAGTATAAAATGTGCTTCATGTCTCATTGATGAGAAAGTACATGCTAGAACCAACACATATCCTCACTTATGAAGGTATAAAATTGGAACCTGAACTATCCTACTATGAAGAGCCTATCCAGATTATGGACACAAAATAACAAGTGTTGAGGAATCTGATGACTCGACTAGTAATGATACTTTGGAAAAATCATACAATTTAAGAGGAAACATGGGAGCCTGAGGAGCTTATGATGAAGAACTACCCAAATCATTTTGTGAGGTAGCATTTTGGTAATTTCAAAGATAAATTTTTTTAAGGAGGGGATAATGTAACAACACAAGTTTCTGCATATAAATTTAATAATAAACACATGAAATACTAAGTCTCTACAAAACACCACTTTGTTATAACCTATTCAGTAAGTATAATTTTCCACCTATGTGATTTGTATTTCGAAAAACTAACACACACTATTGTGTTCAGTAAGATATATAGATTTTTATAAGACAAAAATTATTTTGGGTGAATAGTAACATAACCTTATGAAAAGTAATATTAATAATAATATGACCCTTATAAATAGTAAATAATAATATTATTTTTTATTATTTTTATGGTTATAAGAAAATTAAAAAAAGATTAATTTTTCAAGGTGATATGAAATGAATTATTTTTCGAAGAAATTATGATTAAAAAAAATCAAATTAATAATATTTAGAAAATAATTTTCAAATAACGGAGGTCATTTTTGAATTATACAAGTTTAAAATGGTTAAGGTTGTTTTTTTTTGGATTTTTATGAAATAATTGAATTTTTATGAATAGTAAAATATTGTAATTTTCCATATATATACATTATCAGTTAAATTCACTATTTCTAGAGTCATGGATAATGTAAGCACACTTGGTTAGAACTCACATGAACATATTATTATTATTGGTCACAATAATCAATACTATTGGTTATCTATGGATAAATAATTAAATAATGAGTAAAATAATGGAATACTCTCCTCTCCTCCACTATAAACCCCCTTACTCCCTCTTCTCTTCACTTATCTCCAGACTTGTGCCTTGAATAATTCTACTCAAATATCCTCCCATGATCCTCCCACATGTCCATCATTCTTTGGACTCTTTAAAATATAAAAAACTCTCCCCTAAAGAGGCTCTCTAGGAAGATAACTTCAAGAGGTAAATTCCTCTTTTAATTTCTTTTATTTCAAGTTCCTTTCATTTATTTTTCATTCCTTACCTCATTTTATGAAAATTTTGTGATGGATCCAGTACCTTAAATTTACTATATTTTTTTATGATAAATGAATAATTATTAATAATCTCTCATTCACTGATCCTTTTTACTAGAAATGAAAACATCATCCAAGACGTGTTAATTCATCACATTCAAGGATGACAGGTTCCAAATATTTGCTACCATTTTCAATTTTGGTTATTAAAACATTATTATGGTTGAAACAGACTATAATATATGTATTATAACTTATTTAATGTTCTGAAATAATTTTTTACACATTATATTAATTAATAAATCCAAATGATTTCATTGTGAACAAAAAACCGCCTATTAACCCAAATAATTGTCATTAAAGTTATATATAATGATTCATCTACACTCATAATAACCAAAAGAATTTTACAACCATGTAATATTATAATTTGTCACCTATAAAATTAAACTTTTATTATGGAAAAACACTCTCTTTCTAAATGTTTGTCCATACATGAATATAAGTAAACCGATCATGAAAACCAAGGAAAAAAACACACCCAAAAAATGAAATTGAATATCTTAACCCACCAAAAGGCCATGAAAAACAAAAATAAGGTTATAATATATCAATTAAATGTATAATACGTTGTGTAATAATTAATTTATGAACCTAAATTTGATCATTCAAGTCATTAAGATCTAGTTAGAAACACATTTAGACTTAAGGTTAGGGTTTTCTACCTGGACCTCCATTTTCATTCTGGTTACTCTTATTATCTACTTAACTCAATTAAATTATTATTTATTCATATTTAATATTCATATATTCTGTGATAATTTTATATATATGTGTGTACTGACCATAATACTAATTTCATTTATGGGGAGTTATATGTTTTAAAATAATCTTTTCAAAATTCTTCACAAAATACAAGCTAGATTAATGGGAATTTCTTACATTTCTAACTATTTTCAAAAGAAATTTATAATCTATTTTTAGAAATAATTATATTTAAAAAAACACTAATTTTATTATTAAAATAATATAATACTTCAATTTTAGTTTAAACAAACATTTTTTCAAAAGAACTCTTCTTTTTAAAGTAAAAGAGTATTTATCTCAAACATTACTCGATGATTTTATAATATTGTCTTCATCTATTTCAACACACTTCCTGATTCTTATGTATTATTGGGATTAATATTTTATGATATAATATACCATATTTAATTTAATGGTTTATGATTAGTTTGACTATGTATGTTCTATCTTAAAACCATTCACCAATGTACAATGAATGGTTACTGTTTATGCTTAATGTTTGGTAAAAGTTATCTACATTACATATATTAGTTTCAATATGTATGTATATGTTGTTTATTTTTTTACCCATTCATATGAGGAATGAATTTTACTTATTAAGTGTCCAGTGGTTCCCTCTATAGAACCTTGGTTTGTTTGTATGTCTCATGAGACAAACTATGGTCTAGACATGAGGCCTAGAAAAAATGGATATTTATGGTCTTGGAACGAGGCCTGGACGATATGGTTTTGATGTCCCGCATTATGCATTCCCTCATTATGAAACTAGTAATTTATAGTTCTTGTGGTGATTATACAAGTATAATACCCTTGTTTATTCTTTATTATGGCTTTATTTATTCATCTCTTATTCCTACCATAATGTGTTCATGTTTATTTTTAAGGGCTTGAGTTCTTAGTTATTCACCAAGAAAAATGTTTATATTTATGACATCATTCATTGTATTTCTTACCCTAAATGAGAATTTGAGCTCACCCCTTTCTTTTGTTTGATTTTTCAGGACATTAAAATGTATATTTTGAATGAACTTCATGGATAATCTTATAGTTCCAGATGTTCCCAATAAAACATTTATGTTTTATTTCATTTCAAATAGTAATTTTGAACTTATGATTGTATCTTGTTTCCAAATCGACTAAACTAGTTGGTCCTTAGGGATGCATATTCTTTGGTTATATGACTATGTAATACAATAAGGCACCAACTCTGGGAAACAGGGGTCAGGTCCTTAAACTTGATATTCTTTCCCAAATTTATATCAATGAAATTGTAAGGATTCATGGGTAAACTGTATCCATTGTATATGACCATGAAAATTTATTCACATCAAAATTATGGAAGTTCATTTTAATGGGATCTCAAAAAAAATGATTCATTTAAGCACTACATATCTTCCATTGACATATGGGTTGTCTTAAAGGACTATCAAGTCTTTGGAAGACATGTTGAGAACATGTTATATTGACTTCCAAGGTTTATGGGTTCAATATCTAACTTTGGCGATGTTTTCATCTAATAAAATATTCTACTCAAGCATTTAAATGTCACCATATGATGAAATGTATAAGAAGAGGTGTCATACTCAAACCTATTTGAAAAAATATAGAGAAATAAATCTAGTTGGTCTAGAGATTATAGATTAGATTACTGTTAAATTAAAAACTATTCATGATAATATTAAAGAAGCCCAATGTAGATAGAAGATAAATTCTTTGAATCCTAGAAAATAGTTGTAATTTTAAGTTGGGGATTATATATTCTTTAAGGATTCACCATTAAAGGGAGTTATAATATTTGGTAGAAAGGGAATGTTAACCCCAAGGTACATTGGGCCTTTTAGAATATTAAAATGAATTGGGGTTGTAGGTTATCGATTGGTTACACTACATAACATTTCTAAAGTAAATGATGTATTGCATGTTTTGTTACTGAGTGGATAAATATAAGATCCAATGCATGTTCTCACATATTAGGGAATATATTTAGAGACTAAATTATCTTATCATGAGGATACTATCCAGATTCTTAACATAAGAGAGAAACTACCATCGAAACAAACAACTCATTTGGTGAAATTAATTTGGAGAAATAAAAAATTTTAAGTGGTAACACGGGAGTTTAATGAATATACAAGAAAGGTGTATTCAAATTTTTTAAATGGAATATATATAAACCAATTTTTAGGATGAGATTATTTGGGGGGGATATTGTAACACCTAAGACTATACTGTAGCAGGTAAATACTGTATCATAAACTATTTTAAAAATGTACCCTTTTAAAAGAGTATTTTAAATACATTTCTAAATGTAAAATTTTATAATTTTAAATTGACCAATATAATTCCATTTTATAATTTATAATATCAAAATTAACATGGTATGAATTTTTATGTTTTTCTCTAAAAAGTTAGTTTTTTTTCGAAAATTATGATTTTCTGAAAACATGTAATTTGTATGACGTTACCATTATATAATAATGACCTAGAAGTTTAGGTGAAATTTTTATTAGTACAATATGAATTTAAGGAAAAAAATTATACATTTGAAAATATTATTTAACCTTATAAAACCTATGGAAAACACTTTAACAACTAATTAAAAGTTTACTTTAATATAAAAATGGGTTTAAATCATTTCATTGATTCATGTATTTTCAAGGGAGATTCAGTTTTTTTTATTTCCTTGAATGATTCATAAAATTTATTTATCTTATAAAAAATAAATTTATTCCATATAAATCAGTAGCAAAAATAATTTTACATTATATATATATATATATTAAAATATTAAAAAAATCATTTCTCTAAAAACTGTTTTTATGTGAATAAGTATCTTATTTTAAATTTATCATTTCACACTTTTAGAAATTTTATTTTATATAATTATATTAACATATGTAATTATAATTATATAATTAGGTAAAATTTAAAATCATAATATTTTTAATTAAAATTAATAACTAAAATTAGAAATTAATTACAAAAGTAAAAGTGAAAGGGGGTAAATTGAGTTTAACCAAGTGTAAAGGTAATAATTGTTTTTAAAAACATATATATAATTGAATTATTCAGAATTTTATTGAATAATACTAGCATAAAATACACCTTTTATATTTTTTATTCATTTAACTATGAATAGTCCTGATGAATTATTGAAAAATGTAATGGTGTTTCCCAAAATTACCCTTCCCTTTACTTATAAAAGTGGAACAACTTCACCAATCCAATAAACACAGACCAATTGAATTAATACTTTAATATATAACCTTTATATCTCTATATAAACATGTTATAATATCCTAAGACCCTATTCACACATATTTATCATAATCCCTTCAAATTCAAGGAGACTTCCAAGGAAAAATCAAGTCCTCGACGTGAGTATTATCAACTCCTTTGTTTTCTTCTTAATTATCTTCTATAAAATTTATTCTATATATAGTAATGAAATGATATTACTATAATTTATATACTATAATGTTATTATATTAAGGTTATTACCAATATTCATTCATATTCCTCATCCATTAAAAGAAGAAAGATTGTTATTTGTCTGTTGTGTGGACTACCGCCTCTACGATGTTACAAGTTTTGTTATCTTTCACCACATTGCATTGTTGAATATAAGGATGGTATTAAAGGAAAAATATTATTTTTTATATCATTATGGTTCTTGGGTGACAAATTTAACAAACTATTAATGATATTACTGACAAACAATCATTGTTAGTTTAATTATTTAAAATAAGTGTACTAAGAGGAAAATATTTTTAATAAAAGTTTGTAATGTTTTCATAACCATTTATTATTCTTATAATTACTTAAAATTATGATATGTAACAATAAAAAATAATAATCAATATCATTAAATTATAGTTATAATGATATTATAACTAAACCATCTCATAATCATCCACTAATCAAGGTAGGTTCATGTTTCAGCCTCTTTAACCACCTACTTGAATAATACTATAACATTATATCATAGATAACTTTGAGATATTATTTAATAGTATAATATTATATAAACTTGTAAATAATGATTTATTTTTGTTCTGAAGATATCATATCATTATATAATTCATTAATCAAGGAAACACATTTCTTTAGTCAAAAATCACCAAAACTTGATTACTATGGCCATCATATACAAGGATAATATCTAAAAAAAGAATTAATGGGATTTTTAATATAAAAAATTATTATAAATAATCCATAATATTAAATCTAATTAACTAGTAATAATAATCCTTAGAGGATGAATGAATATGAACATCACTATTATGAAACTCATTCAAATGATCAAAATTATAATCATCGATGTGGAAAATCATAAGAATTCATATATAGATGGACTGTTTATAATGTTTATATATGAAAATGGATATGATTATGGTTAGAAATTATGTTATCAATATATCCCAGTTTATGATATATCTTTTTAAAGAATATTTGAGGAGTTCAAGATAAGAGGTAAGGGTTTTCCATCTCAGATTCATCTCACTGAGACATGTTTTGTAATATAATCCTAATTTAGTTTAATTTTTGAATATAATTCCTATTCTGGATGTTATATAATGGAATTAGTTTATTCATTTTATTTTAATAAAATTTTTAATCCATAATTTTTCAATAGGTTGTGATTTATGTACTGTCTATGCCAGAAGTGGGGTTTTCTGTATCAATTTTAATTCTTTGGGATCATGTTGTAATCACCACTTATTTTCATTTGTGAGGTGAATAAATTGACATGTAATAATTCTTCCATTATACTTATTAAATTTAATGTATTTATTTCTATTCCCCCTTTATATTCATTTGATTCACGAGTTACCTTTCCCATGGTGGAAAAATAATCTTACGATTTGGTAAAGTAAAAGTGCATCTAATTTCATAGAAAATACATCCATATCTTTATACTAGCTAGTAGATGTGGTTGTGTCAAAAATTCTCCCTCGGGTAATCAACTTGAAAAGGGGTGTTGGATTATTGAATCAATCATTCATATTCCAATTGTTTGAGTATTGAATCAATCATCCCATGATATAAGTTGAGTAGGCCTAAGACTGCACACCTAGAAAGACTATCCCAAGGGATATTCTTTAGAATATTAACACAAATGCAATGAATCATGATGAAGGATTTATCCTATAATTTCTCTGGTCTCATACCAATTTGATCTATTTAATACAATTATTATATTCCGTGGATAACCTATCACATTTTAAGTTACCTCTCAATTATATTTCTTTGATAAGGGTACTTCATGTAAAATTTGATAACAGCCCATGACTTCCATGTTCATTAAGGTATGTTCTCCTAGAAATCCAATTTATTCGACTAGATGAAGAAGTATATGATATTAATGTTTCTCGTTATACAAATATTTTAATTATTATTAATAGGCTCCTCAAAAAATGGTATGAATGGTCAAAAAGACTATTATAATTAATTCATTGGACTTAAACAAGTAGCGGGTGGGACCCAACATTATATGAACCCTTGATGAATCGATGGGTCTCCTAAGATAAATCATGTTGAATTTTGGGGTATGAAACTTTCCATAAAATGAAAATTTCTTGACTATGGTCTAAAATATTGGTAATTTTTCTTGATATAAGGTGTTAAAAGTACGTTTTTTATATCTAGGATTATGCATTCCATCGGTATGAGATCAATGATTATTGTTATCCATTTTTTCATTTATTATCATGGACATACATTCCATTGGTTCCAATTAATTATGGATTCATGTTGTACATTTATTATTGTCATATCACTTATTTCATGTTTAGGTTATATAAACTTCCACTACATATTACTCCTTACTATGATTCTGAGGCCACCCTTATTCATTTTCCATTCCCAAAGAAACCTAGAGGATGAATACATGTAAATTTCATGGATATGATATAAGTGATCATAATATTCATACAATATGCTCATGTTTTATCTTATATTTTTTTATGTTTAATGTATGTATGTATCTGGTTTTCCAAGAATACTAAATTGATCGGTCATTTTTCATATATAGTACATTATACCAATAATAAAATATACCTACTACTCAGTGTTTATAGGGTTAGAAGTGTTATGAAATTTTTCAAATTTCAGACAATAAGGGATTCGAGTGTTATGGAGTTATTAGAAATGGGTTAAAACAACTTTTACATCCTGAGTTCGGAGAGGATCACACAATAATTATGGCTCCAATTTTAAAATTAAAACCACTTTCTATCTCTTAATTGATGGGAAGAAGAATCATACCATCCCAAAATTGGAGGATATGTTTCATTCATTCATCTTAGACTTTTTAGATCACGAGGGATGTAATTTAGCTTGGTTAAGTTTTTAATAATAATATATTTGACTCTTCCATTATAATTGATACATTTAAGGGGTTGTATGAGTGGCCTTTTCATTCTATGTTTTACTGTATTGAGTTTGGAGAGTTAGTAGACCTTAGTTTAGATATGGTGTAGAGAATGAAAAGTAATATTTATATAGTAAAATTATAAATAAAGGTAGGGAAAGACTGTCAAAATTCTTATGTTGATTGGAGGATGAGGATGTTAGTGTTCAATGTTTGGAATCATATGTTCTAGAGGATACCCTAATCATAGGGAACACACTTTTGGATGGTAGAGTAGTATTTCTCCCCAGTTCATCTATCCTTTCGAGGTGTTGTCACATGTTGGAGAGGTGTTGTATCCATTGGAACATACCTCATAGGTGGTCGAGATCCATAATGTTTTCCAAGTGTCACAACTCCCATGATATCCCCATGATGAATATCATGTCATTTATTGGGAAGATAAAGATATCAAGGATGATGCAACATTCATAGATTAACTATTTGTGACCCAAAATTCTCTGTAGAAGGTACTATATGGGAGTTCCATTCCTTTGTTTTTATTTATTCAGAGGAAAGTTAGTGTGGAGGGGAGTACATGGGAACATGAGTTGAAGTTACACACTCAATATCTGATTTTTTATTGTATTATTTTCCGTGTTGATGAAATGTTTGATTTTATATATAATTAGATTAATTGGTTATATTTGGATATTTTTTGAGTTGTTTCTCTCAATGTCATGTGTTTTTGGGGTGTCATCTACCTATTTGAGATTTATCTCTTAAAGAGTTCTTGGTTGGCGGTATGAGCAGGTTTCCTTCTGGTTTTAATTCAAATTATCAAGGATGATACTTTTTATCGAAGTATCTAATAAAATGTTATGGAACTTCCTGACCTGTTAATTTGTGATTTATCATATTTTAAGGTTTATGATGAGGTTTAAGAAGAAAATATTAGAAAAATAATTTATAGCATGAAGGTATGTGTCATTCTGTGAGATGTCGTTTGGAAAGAATGGTGGTGGAGTGGTGTGGGTGATTATGGAATAAGGGTCCAAGGTTCACCTTTAAGTGGATCTACCATGTTAGTTACACTTATTGTGTGGTCCTCATGGTTACAACATAGAGATTAGAGTGGCTATTTTTAGTTTTTCTTTTGATTTGGGAGCTATTTCACCACGATCTATAGTTTCAATATAGTGTGGATGAGGGTATGGATTCTACGTCATCAAGGTATTCATTATGTCATGGATTTATCCCACTTTTAGAGGATTCAGTAATATATCTCAATGTGATTTATGATATTTGATTTACTTAAACTTTTCATCAAGTATCCTATCACCCTTGCATCATGTATTTGAAGAAAAAATTTCCTTTGTGTAGTGGTCTTTTGTTTTCTATCCTGAGTATAAATTTGTAGGCTCCTCTAAATTTTATTCTTCCACCTCTCTTTCCTAAGACTCTTGGGAATGAACAAGTCATTTTTAGGTTATCTTTCATCCCATATTCCTTAAATTTCATCCTTAGAATTGATAAAATGATCCATGGGGATTCTATTCTTTTTTCTTCATGGATTTTACTTTGTTATTAATTAGGAGTAGGTTTTGGGTGTGAGATTTGGTTGGATTATGTAAGGATGTAGTGAGTGGTTAATGATGAGTTTAGTTCCTTAAGTTTCAAAAGAGTTCCTTAGTGTGATCTTAATCTTGGGATCATGTCTTCCTATCCTTTTCTTTGCATAGTGGAGTTTGAAGATCTAGTTGTACTAGGGAATTCAAAAATGCTCCATTTTCTAAAAAACCTTTTGTACTACATGATTTTGTCTTATTCGGTTAAATTATATAGATTTTCCTAATGAATAAGATCAAAAATACTGAATTAATTGATCATAAATGGGTGTTTCACATGCATTTACTTGCTTTCATTATATGTTTCCCACTCTTGGTTCTTATTCACTATTAGTGTTAAAGATCATTAATGTTATTGACACTTTTTCATGAATTCTATGATTATGTTATGGAATCACCTTTCATAAAAGTAAAATCACATAAAGTTAATTAAATAGTTTTGTGGAAGGAATAAATTGATATGAAAGCACGCAGAATATGGAAAATAATATAGTGCTTGATGCTATAATCGTTATTCTATATTGTGGTATGTTTTTATGTTGTGGTATTGTTTGTGTGATTATCGTGGGGTTGTTATTGGGGTTGGTAAATTAGTGTTGTGACATATTCCATTAGTGGGATAGGGAATATGATTGAAATAGTGGTTGGAGAGTGGTTATTTCATAATATTCCCCGAATAAAATAGCGATATACAATTGAGGTTATGGTTTTCCTAGAATGGCTATGTCTACCTTACTATGGCTAGAAAAATGTAATGAGTGGGTTGTTATGGATGATGACATAGTTAGTTGATGTGGGACCATTTGGTAGGGTCCTAGTGGTATAGAATATAGTTTGAAATAATGAACCTTAAATTGGGATGGATAGATTATAGATTTAAATAACCCGATGGGAGAAAAAAGAAACATTAATGTTTAAATTGAATGATTAATCGGTGGGATTTAATGTGGGTAATGGATTGCGTGGTTTTTATTAAATATTAAATATAATGAAATAATGAATGTAAATTAGTTAGTAATTGGTAAATGTAGAAGTGGGAGGATGGTAATACTAATAGTCTATTGCACATATTTAGTGTGCTAGCTTTCATGGTATGTGGGGATGATTATGATATTAAATTTAGAATCTATTGTAGCATAGTGTGCTGGTATTGTGGTGTTGTTTTTGATATGTGGTAGTTCTTATAGGTGTGAAATTATTTTGTCCAGGATCGTGTGTGGTATATATATATATGTGTGTGAAGTATTTATTTTTGACTTATATAGGCATGCCACTCGAATCATATACCATTACCGATGACCAACATACTTTGGGTACTGGGTGTTTTTCCTAACATCTATGATAACGAGAAAATATATGGATGACTTCTCCATTTTCCCTTATCTCCCTTCTGGGAGAGAATGAGGTGTGATGGATCGAGGTGGGAAAAATCAATTTATCATACTATGTATCATAATTGAAGAACTTAATTAGTATTGGTGTGATGATAGGTACCTAATGTACCAGAATAACCTATGAGGTATGGATGAGGAGGAACAAGTTCACTTGAAGAACCTATAGTGTATTAAGTAGGGGATATAAGATATGTGCATCTACAAACCCTATTAGGTGTTAGAAGAGATGATATTATATAGATAGATTCATGCATGGTAGTAGGAGGGAATGGGGTTTATGTACTTCATATTCAAGATACACTATTGTACTGGATATGAGTTGTGTGGATGAGATATGGTGTGTTGTGACATAGTTATAGAAGGTATTGAGATCACATGATGTTTTATATTTTGGTATAAGAGATACAAACCAGTGATAAATTTGTTATGGGGTACCTATTTATTAAATTATTCAATACTATTTTAATATTCATGTATTCAATATTTGGTGAGAAATCCTTGGTGAGGTTTGTTGGTAGTTTTCTTGATAGGTGTATGTTGTTTTTTATTTTTTTATCACAAATTAATTTGTATTCTCCTTTCATATATTCATGAGAAGCCTTGCGTATGATCTTATTAATTATACATGTTATTTTCACCACTATATATATAAAGTATTTTTGGCTACCAGGGTGAGTTGGGTGACTGACCAGGACAATACTAGCCTCGAGTTGGTTTTTGCTGCAGAGTCAATTCCTGGGATTTCAATTCGTATTTTATTTTGGATTTGTATTTGTTTGAAATTATTCCTGAAATATAGGATTATTTTTTATCTTAGTTTATTTATCTTATGGTTTTTATAGTTTTTTTGTTTCCATATTCCTAGGTTCTATTTGGGTAATGCCTCCCATTTTCATGTTTTATACTCTCAATACTTATCAACCAACTAGTTCCAATTGGAGGATTGAATTAAGGGCCACTCTCATCTATACTATAGGTAAAAGAGGAGATACTAGTGCAGGTAGGTTGTGAAAAACATCCCCTTTATGATAATTAAAAAATATATTATTGGAATCAATTATAACCCCTTTTTAAATTATAAAAAAGATCAAATTATGAAAAAATTTTCTACCCATTTTAAATCATAAAAAATACAACGATTTTTAAATCCTAAAAGAGTCACCACATTTAATAAAAAAATTATTTTACTTTGTTTGAAATTTATATTTCTTCTTAAAAAATTGTAAAAACAAATTTAATAAACATTTACCTCTTTCCAAAAATCAAATCATATATCGAGAGTCAAACACACAAGACGTTTACTAAATAATAAATTTTATTTTTTCTATAATTTCCAAAACATAATTGAAAAATAATTTCATTTAAAAATTAATATAAAATTTATTTAAAATTAATTTTAGTTAATGAAATTCATCATGCTTTAACAAACAAAAAACAAAAAACATGCCATGCTCAATATTTGTAGAAAATAAAACTACACACTTAAAAATATATAACAGAATATAATTTTTGTTCAAGAAGTTTTTTAGATGATTTCACCATATTTAAGTTGATGAAAAATTTCCTAACATGATTTTAAACAAAATCAAGAATTTTTAATGAATAACAATATGGATTTAAATAACATTTCATAATATTAAAACTTGTTCAAACAAAATTTTAAAAAAAATTTGATGATATATGGAAATAAAATTTAACCACTTTATTAAGTCTAATGATGACAAATCTTTTTGAATTCATGAATTTTAAAATATATAACAACTGAAAATATTTAGAAATGAACAAATAATATACCCCATAATTAATGTTTCATTTCTAATAAATAAAAATTTCAACATAAAAGTAGTGTGTGTATATATATTTCATACATTTGATATTCAAAATATTGAATAATCCCCTTATAAAAAAGCGTTGAAAAAGTGAAGATCCAAAAAACATGCTATGAGATACAAGGAGTAATAAAATGATATTCAAGTAATCTAGAGTATTCGTATTTTAATTAAATTATAGTAAATTAGATATGAAGAAATATTTAACATTCTCACTGGCCAAAAGAAATAAAAGGTTTATTTAAGAATCCAAATAGACCCAAATGATAAAAAGAAAAATGGTGTGCAAGTTAGACATAATAAAATTTACTTACTTGGGAATCTACAATATCTTAGGTCCAAATATATTTAGAATAGATCCTTTTTGAATCTATATTGTACAAGGGTTAGTATTTTTAACATTAAAAGAAAATTTAGATATAAATGACTTTTTGTGACCAAATTATTGATCAAATTTAATGAATAGTTACTTTAATATTGATAAAAAAACCACATATAATGCTAGTAAAATAAAATACACCACTCAAAAATCCATTTAAATTTGTGGTACATTTCCTTCAAAATTTAAAGACAATTCATGATTCTCTTTGTTCTATAAACTCTATAAATTCCTAGAAATTCATCTAAATTATGATTTTAAACTATAGACTTAGATAACATTTCCTTAAAACAATAAAAATTTTCATTTAATATCACATTTTCCTTTTATACAAACTCAATCTTATCTAATGTTTTTTATACATGGAAGTATAAAATTTTATTCTGTTTCATAGGTTAAGATAAATCAACCAAGAAAACATTAAATTTTATTTTCTTCTTCATCATTATTCTTGGAAATTAAATCCCTTAAATGTTCATTCTTCGCATTAAGATTAGAAATTTTAGATTCAACAGTATTTAATTTTTTAACTTTAAAGAAATTTTTTTCTTATATTTATTTACTTTGTTATGAATCCTAGTCAATTTTATATACTAGGTAAGTAGTTTTTCAATTTATTCATGATATTTAGAAAACAAAATTCATTATGTTTATCAACTATGGGTTTATTATTTTCAAAATTATAAGAGGAATAAAAATCACTATCTTAATAATTGTTTTAACCACAGAACTAATTAAATCAATATGTTTAGCTTCCCTAAGAGATTCTCCCAAATCTCTTGATGAGAATGATTCTAAGAAGAGAAGAAAACTTTATCAAATTTTTACACAAAAAAAAATATTACCTATTTTCTTTTTTCTAGTTTCTTCATTGGATTCTAAATTTTTTATGTAACTCATGCTAGTAGATAAAGAATTGTTCCTCTTATATTTTTTCTTTTTCTCTTAATTTTATTTTTTTATCTTTTTGAATTCATAATTATCATGTCCTACCATCTTAAATTCAAAAAATATAATATAATTTTAAATACATTTCATATTAAAATTATTATTATGCTTATTCTTCCATTAGTTCTTATCACCTTTAATTTTCATTATAAGAATGTATAAATACCATAAGAGTTGATTCATATTGGAAGTCTTTTAAGAACAATAAAAATCTGAACAATCACTAGATGTTTTAGAAGATACATGTTTAGATTTAAAAGTAATTACCATATTCTTTTGATGGACTTTATTATCAATATTCATGAAATCAGGCTCATGTTGAATAAGAGACACAATCACATCATCCATTATTTATTTTCAAAATAATTTATTTCTTCAATAGAAACATTATTGAAATTCCACTTACATCATAAATATTAATGTATTATTTTAATTAGGACTTCATAATACCTATTTTCACTAAGAGAACACATGTTTTTCACAATATTAGTAAAAGTTTTATACATATCACTAAAAAATTCTTTATTAAACATCTTGAATTCTTGAAATTCATCCCTATAATCACCTATCTCGGTTCTTTATAATTTTCCTGTGAATTGATGAGTAACTTATAATGTCCTCTAAATTGAAGATTTTTTTACAAGAGGAAATATAACTATAAAAATTTATAATAAAAGATAAATATAGAAAATTCATAACTCTATAATTCAATACAGATTTAATTTGATTATTACCTAAAAAAGTAATCAATACCATCCTTCAATAATTTATATGGTTTAGCAATGACAATACTGTACTCAATACATATATTCTACAAAAACACCTCCATTTCCTCCATATAATAACTATAATTATTTCCATTGTAATGGGGTGGTCTCAAAGGATTTGAACATACTGACATTCCATGATTTACAATAGATATTTATTTAAGTATTATTATGGAATATGATAATAGTTAGGAAAGGAAATATATTATAATGCAAATCCCACAATCAATATTTATCTAAAAAAGAGGCCACTATGATACCGGTTGTTTAGTACAACCCAAGATGATGACATGATAAGAGGGGGTGAATTTTAAATATTAAAAATCATAGTTTCTTAGAAATTGTTTTTTCCAAATTCAGTGGTTTAAGATTATTTAACAATTTATATTTAAAAAAGTAGTGAAAATAATAATAGTGTAATTATGAATAAAATAAATATGATTATAATGATTTTATAGTATTTTGGATCCAAAATATCTTATGTATACTCTACACACTCCATCTTAAGAGTGTGGATATAGACGAAACAAATATTTTTATTTAAAAGATCTATTTTGAGGTTGAGTGATAAACCTCACAAAATACACCAACATAGAAACCACCCACACATTCCACATAATATTTAAAACAAACTCTTGTACACCTTTATCACAACATATCAAACCCCATAAGATATCATAAAACTATTTAGTGTATGGATATACACTATAGAAAAGTAATTTTATGGGTTCTATATAAACCCATATTTTTATAATGAGATAAAAAATAACCCAATAATTTCAAAAGGAATGTCCCAAAACTTAACAAAACCTTTTATAATGTAGCATACAGAACCCATAATTTCTAACAGTAGCATCCCCAACCTGGTGTTTTCTGGTAGGATCAATCAAAACTTAAGTTACTGACATTTGGTTTGGTGGGAATAATCATTGGTTAGATTTTTAGGGTGGAATAACTAATATAAGATATATAAAATATAGAGAATTACCCAAAAAAGGTTTTATATATGTATTCTAATGTATTGGTATGGAAATTATTTTATAAACCCTTCAAGGATGTTCAAATGAAGAAGCTTCGGTGATCCAGTTATACCTCACTAAATAGTGTAATTATGAACATCCACGACTCTTGGTTGAACTATGAAATACTTTAAAATTAAAAACAAAGTCACATTATATCTATTATATGTGTTTTCTTTGGAATTTAAATAGAACAAGAAACAATGACTATAATATCTACTCAAATTTCCAAAATCATTCATCAGAAATTAAAATTATAAATCTTCATGGGGATACTTCCAAAATTTACTCTAGTATTTTGATGAAAACCATCTATATATTATGATAATAATAATAATAAATAAATAAAAAATTTATCATAACAATTAATACTCAAATAAATAAGCCTTAAATATCATGGAAAATTACAATAAATCATATGAAATTAATCTACATTAGAAAAATACATATTGAAACTGAGTTTTTAATATATAAAATTAGCCAAAAATATAATAAATAAGTAAAACATAAATAACAACTAAGAATAATGGATGGTTCCAAATCCCCATACAGTTTTTCCACTATATGTTTCATAACCCCAATATTCCATATTCTCATAATGTTACTTACCATAAGGTCTAGTGAAATATGAATAAGGTATATAAAATTCATTTGTAAGGTTCAGAAACCATACAAATAGTTTATACAATCAACTATAAGGTTTAGGAAATAAACGATAAGACTTTGACATACTGTGCATTATGTTTATATAAACAATCATAATGTTTAGAGAAAATGTGTAAGCTTCATAAAAAATCACTGAATACATACTATGTAGATTAGAATTATAATAAAAGAAATAATAATAAGTATAAATAAGTAATAAATTATGAAGAAACAATTAACTTAAATAATTATGATTCATCCTTTTATATTATAATAAGTTCAAGATTAAAAAAATACCTAATTTTTATCTTAAATCGTGATAGAGGGAACAAAGTGAAGCATTTTTAATTATCAAAAAATAAATAAATTAAGTGGTTCAAGGCTCCACTCAATAATTACCCAACTCAGGTGGTGGTTTTTAAGAAATATTAATAACTATAATGTATATATAACATCACACATTCAAAATCTTTGGTAAACCTCCTAACACATGGCACTAATCCTTATCTGTCACCACTGTACATCAACATCATTACCACCTCTATCCACAAATCAAAACAACACCATCATCACAAAAAAACTAATATACTATAGCCAAAAGACATCTCATTCCTATCTTTATAATAAATCTCACATTAGTTAACTACCAACCCTCTATTAACCATATATTAATTACCTACAATAACATGCCCAATTTTATACACTTTACCATTTTATTCTGTATTTTTAATTTATATTATATTTTGGTTGAGTTTGGGTGTTTTTGTATGGTTTTGGGGAGTTTTCAATGTTGTTTGGAGGGAACACAATTTGGTAAAAGTTGGGGTAAACCATGCACTTTCTCCTAGAAACTATGGAAGGGACTTTGGGAGTAACTATGCAAGTGTATGGTTGGAGCATGATTTTTCCCAACCATGTGGGAACCTAGGAGAAATATTTTGAGTGGAGACAAGGGGAAAACATGGTTGGTGCATGGTTTTCCAAACCATGAAAGTCAACCATGAGATATGGTAGTGTTTGGATAATAGAAATTAATGGTTATCCCACAGCTTACCAAATAATGTGACCCCACGGTATTGTCCAGTAACACGCACACAGTTGGTGCACAGTATGTAAAAACATGTGACGTAACCTTTGATGTGCATAAAATGATATATAAATTATATTTTATCTCATATTAGGGCTCCAAAACTCTCAATTGTATCCTTATCTCTTGGTCTATCAAACTCCTCTCCTTCTCAAAGTGATCTTGGTGATTCATTTTGATAAGGAAGAAAATTTTGGTAAATCAATATGCGTCTGATTACCATAATCAATGGTAAGGACTTATTCTTGATATGTCTCTTTAGATATTCTCATATTCTCTAACCCAGATCATTAGATCTAATCTATTATAGATATTTTTATGATCTATTATGTGTTTGGATGAGTTATTCTTGGGATCCATTTAATGAAACGTGTATAAAGTCTTGATATAGATGATTAATGTACTATATCTTATTTTATTTAACTATTGTGAGGTAAGAGGATTATATTCCATTCTAATTATTCTATAACATGAAGCCTTGATGTTTTTATCAATCTCTATTACATTGTTGGAAAACAATTTCTTTAGTTCAATACCTAAATATCTTAGATGTTTTATTATTCACATAAAGTGTTTGATAAATTTCTTAAAAGAAAATGGTTTTTAAGAAATAATTTCCATTGAGAAATTAGTATTTTTGGTTAGTGTGGTATTATAAAATTTCATTGATAGCTCCTTATTGGTTCATAATTATGGTTGGTTCCAAAATGGAACATAGGATTCCATTAAGTAATGACTTGCTGATGGAATTGGTCACTGATCATGATTATTTTGACACTTATTGGACATGCATGGGTGTGCGAGTTGTAGAATGATGAAGCTAATTGGAAATTAAAAAAATTGAATAATTTATTTTTTTCAAAGGTTTTGATTAAAATAAGAAAGGATGAATAATTGATTTAATTCAATTATTTTTCTTAAAATATTTTATACTATGTTGTATATTTTGATTTTATCACCCTATGTTATATATATGTGATCTAACTTATTCTTGAAATGATTCCTCAAGTTTTGACACATCAATACACTCTCAAACAATGAGATTTTCAATCCTTTAAGTGTGTAGAATGTTCTATAACTATCGACGAGGATGATTTTTTTAAGGATTTCTCAATTCTTACAATATGTATATTTGATAAGATATAGGGATTGTATTAGTTGAAATCCTTCAAGAGTCACATCAATTGTATTGCTCAACTTTTTATTTTTACATATTAGATGATTTATAGAAATTCTTTAAAGGATATTGGGATGTGAAGGTAACTAGAAAAGGAGATTTAGTTCCATTGGTCAAAAATATCTCTCCTGATTGGAAATAGTTACATAAGAAACTCTTCATGGTATAAAAAATAAATATTTCCTAACTTTTGTGGAATAATTTCGTTATGTATTCCCCAAATACTTCATTGATTCCCCATATGAAATATAAGTGGAATTTATGATCGATCACTTACTTGGCACTAGTAATATTTCACTTCTATCCTAAAGGATAAAATGAATGGAATTAGAAGAATTTAGGTTCTATTAGAAAGTAAATTATTCATTCAAAAAAGTATGTCCCTATGGTAAGAACAATTTCTTTTATCAAAAAAGATTATATATCTCTAATTTTTTTTTGTATATAATCGTAATATCAACAAAGTAATTGTATGTAATCAATATCTTTTTTTCAAGAATTTACAATTTGTATGATAAATTCTGGGGAGAAAATGGTTATATAAGATTGGTTTGTGATCAGGTTATTATCAAATTTGAGTTCAAAAGGGAATTATTCTGAAGAAAACCTTCTGGAGTTTTTATAGTCATTATTAATATGCGGTTATTCCATTTGGTATAATGAATTTACCATTAGTGTTTATGGAATTGGTGAATATAATATTTTAGACGTATCTTGACTCTTCTTAGTGGTATTCATTAATGATATTTTTGTGTATTCTTGGACTAAGGCTGATTATAAACAAAACATAGGATTATAATTAATTATCTTGGGGGAACATAACTTTTATGCTAATGTTTTAGAATGTGAATTATATATACAAGGGGTACGTTTCCTTGACCACATCAATTATAAGAGGGGACTCTCATTAGACCCTAAAAATGTAGAAGCTATTATTTATTAGCAACCACTAAAAAAGTTATTATATATATATATTTTCTTCATCATAGCATGACATTGTCGATGCTTTGTTTGTGACTTTTCTTGATTTCCTCCCCAGAGATAGCTTTAATGTGGAAAACAATTCCTTTCCAATAGAGTGAATTTCTCTAGAAATATTTTTAAGATAAGGAATAAATATATTTTATGGACGATACTTTCATTGGGAATCTATATAGCTTGTTCTCTAAAGATATTTGTCTCAATATCATCTGAAGATGTTCATAGCTGATATGCATTGGGATTGTGCTATGAAAAGTGGCATTGTGATTTTGTTTCATGTTTATCTTATTCCTAATTTGATTGATCTGGTTAAATATTATTAGATATCAGGTCCTAAATGTATAAAAATTAGGTCCAAACTCAATGGCAAGGATACCATAGAGGGTTGACTTCTATATGAGAGATATAGGTTTCATTTTATAGATAGGATTGTAATTCCATCAAATTATCTGGAAAAAATTCTTTCTATCGACCCCACATAGGATGGGTTCTTCATCCTAGTATTTCGAATATGTATAAGGTAATTAATGCATAGTTCTATAATAATAGAATACAATGGAATTCCACATAGTATGTATTGATATTCCTTAACTACTAATAGGATATGGTGGAGACCAATGACGTGATGGTATGTCACAACCTTTACCAATTACCCTGTAGAAATCAAAGTAGATATATACGGATTTTTTTATTGATATACTGAGAATGATTTATAAATGCAATTCCAAATTGATAATTATGGATCAAATCAAAAATTCATCTCACTTCATCCCTATTCCGGAATCCAATATAATGTAATATATTTCAAAAAACAATATTTTTGAAGTTGTAAAGATGTACAATATACAAACTTCAATTATGTCAAAATGGGACCCCATGTTTATCTCTAATTTTTGGAATTTTTTAGCCAGCCCTTAGAATCCAGTTGACCATGAGAATAGCTTATTATCCTCAAATAGATGTCCATTCTAAACAGACAATCCAAATGTTTAGAGATAAAATTAGAGATTCTATTATGGATTTTAGAGGCTTGTGGAAGGATAATATACTATTATTAGAGTTATTATATATATTAACCATTATCTATCCTCAATACATATTTCTTATTTAGAACCATTTTATGTCATACATTATTGTTGTCTACTTCTTTGGGTGGGAGAAGGTGATACTTCACTTAATGATTATATCCATGATCATAAGATGATAAGGAATATTGGGATGATAAAGAAAATGATGGAGATGATTTAGATCCATACGAAATCATATTCACATCAATGTATTTGACTTTTATCTTTTTATATGGGTGTTTATATTTTCTTTATATTATTCCGAAGGCTAGGTAATAATTATTTTAGAAAGAATGTAAAATTATTTCCTTATTATATTGGCCCTTTAGAGATATTTTAATGAATTGGTGATGCGTCATAGTAGTTGTATTTAAAGCACAAATTCAACTCTATTCAAAATGTATTTCATTTATTTTGATTGAAAAAGTATTAGACTAATCTTGACCATATTATTCGATGAGACCACTTTGATCTTGATCTTGATTCTTTGTTGATTCTTGGGCAGATATTGACTATAGGTAGATAGATAATCTTTTATCTAGGAAAAGTATCATTTTGTTACAATTCTTATTGAATTATGTTCAAATTCTATAAGATTCATGAGAGAATGAGAGGGAAATAATGTAATGGTGGACTGATCTCTTCAGAATCACCAATAGTATCTAATTATTTGTTCAATTAGTGTTATCTAAATCAATTGTTAATTCATTCTTAGTTTAAGATAAGTATTTTTTTATGTTTTGATCACTCTCTCTTATTTTTTTGTAAAACATTCATCATTTTAATACCAAAATATCATAGTTTTTAAATGGTTCACATAAGGTGTTTGATAAATTAATTAATATAAAATGGTTTTCAAATAAATTGTTTTTATTGAGAATATGGCATTTGTGGTTTGAATGAGTTCATGAAATTGAATTGGTGGATCCTTATTGGTTCAGACATGGGATCTGTTATATATTGGCATATAGGATTCCCTTAAGTGATAACTTAGTGATTGGATATGTCACCTCTTATGAGTACTAGGAATTTAATTATGTAATCATGGGTTCATGAGTTATAGAATATTTATTCCAAGTGGAAATAAATTATGAATAATTAATTTAGTTAGAATATTTATCCTAAGTAAAAAAAGGAAGAATATTTAATTTATTTTAAAAGTGTGATTAAAATGTTTTTATATTGGGAAAATACTTTGATATTCTCACCATCTATTTTATATAAATACGAGAAAACATTTTCTTGTTCCTATTGAGGTGTGTTGGGAAGTAATTGAGGATTACCAACTGAGTTTCATAGTTAGTCCCTACTTGGAAAATTTGGTGTGTTTACAGATATTGTATCCCAATATATAGATAATTTAACCATGTCATACTTATCTAGTGATCCATCACGTTATAGTGGGATTGGGACTTAGATTTGGATCATGGATCTTGGTTGGGTTGATGTTTAGGTTGATGCCACATTGGTGTCATTGAGTTATGTTTTCCATTACTGTGAAAGTGTTGTAATTTTTATTTTATTCCATCTTCTACTCTGATATTACTTTTGGAATCATTTTGGATTGAGGTGTATTGTTTCCCTTAAATTTATATATCATTTTTTGTCTTATCTTCCATGAGTTGTTCTTGTTTTGGGGAAAACATTACACAAATTATCTTGTACACCCTTAGAACTTTTTGATAGCATTTGGTTCCCTAGAAAAATCACTTAGTGTTTTCCACACATCCTCCTCTTCCCAAGACAATGGGTTAGGGGGTGTTACATTTCTACTTCATTCATTATCCACATTAATATTAAATTTACATATTAACTTCTAAACACTATGAATTTATACAACATACACCTATTCACACCATTTATTTTATTGTATCGAGCACTTTAATTATTCACCACTTTATTAACTATTTCCATTATGACATTAACCCATCAAAACCCATTCTGCTTTTAATTAAAAAATTTATTTATTCATTTAATCACTATATAAAAATCATTTCATATTACTATATGTAATGAATTTGAGTTTTCCAGGTCACAATTTTGAATATTATATGGATTGTTTTCATATATATGTTCTAATATGGTGTGAGATTCTGAGGCCCAGTGCTCCCAAAGATGATTTTTGAAATATATTAAATATATTAATATCACACATGCACAGTTTTCATAAAAAGGTGTAATAACTCCCATACGGGTGTCCAATTCAAAAATACATGGTTAATGTTGTGTTTAGAGGTTGGGTTTTACCCTAGGTGTGAGATAACCATGGAGCGCATTGAGAATTCAGGTTAAGCATGGTCATGGGAGAATTTTTCAATAAATTAATCAATTAATTTAATATTCATGACCTAATTTTTTTTTTTAATTTATTTATTTGCATAACCCTACAAATCAAGAGGATCCATTGGAGAGCATTGGAGGAGCTTCTGTCAGCAAATAATGACTAGTCGTGGATCATTGATTGTTGTACAATAAAATGTGTGAATCTCACATATTAAAGAAACATGTGGCCATTTTTCATTAGAGACTGATCCAAAATTCATGGTAGGATGATTTATTTATGATATTCAATCCCGTTCTTTTATCTTGGTCAAATACAGATCAATTTCATGAAAATTAATTAACTCATACATCGATGGTAATTTCAATTGTTGGATTTTTTTTCATTGAATTTACTCCCCTTCTATTGTCTAAATCTATAAAAAATGGATTGAGTTGCAACAAATAAAGATGGAGTTCCATTCCTCACTTTTGATAGATTATGGATTTCTCCTTAACTTCTTCACACATTCACTGTAGGAATTTTATTTGGATCGTAGTTTGATGAATACCCAGTATTCAATCATTCTGTGAATGTTCTACAGTGAAACAAATAAATACCATTGGTGACGTTCATGATCAATAGTGAGATCAAGGTGTGATGAGGATGGAGGATGACCCGAGGTGGATTAGAATGGATTCATGGTATTTGTTCATCAATGATTTGATTGTGTGGTTATAGACAGTGCGTGGGGGCATTTACCAAGTATATTTCAACCTTATAATCCTAATCTCTAGTAATGAGGAATTTGTATGACCATATATCCATCATCTTCAATAAAGACAATGGTGGCTGTGACATGGTAGATAACACCAAGTTGAAACAAACAGATATAGAAAACACTAGATGACACTGTATGTAATCCATTGTTTCCCGTTGTGTGGGATCCCCCTATACAGTGCTAGGGTTTCCATGTGAAGTTACATATCACATGCCGTGTGACTTATATCCCTCGTAGTGTGGCCTATGATGGTGGACTGGTGTATATCTTGCAGTATAAAAGGGAAGAGGTAGACCAAATATATGGGCATGGTTAGAGTACATAACTAGAGTACACGACCAGGTGTACGCAGCCACAAAGAATTCTGGGAGTACACGGTCTCGAACAGGTGTACACGAGTTGTTACATGGGCATGGCTAGTTGTACATGAGATTGAGAAGATAACCCAAGAAATGTGGTGGGAAATCTATACTTTCCATTTACTATTCTTAAATTATGGGTATTTAGAAATTTACATGTTATGTGAGGCAGAAACACCTGGGAAGACAGTGGGTTGGGTTGTCTGACCCATCAAACAGATGATTGGGAGATGGTTGAGGGACCACCAAGGTAGATATAGAGGTAGGATCATGGTGTTCCACATGGTTTTTTACATGTAATAGGAATAAATAATGAATTAAGATGTAGTTTGAGGTTTGACCTATTACCACAACCACTTTTTGGTGGTCCATGCTTAGATCCGGGAGCCTGTGGCCAGGGATGAGGCTAGCTACAGGCTATGGGGGCCAATAAACCAAAGAGACTAGGGATGATAAAAGGTATGGTCTATGTATTTTCTTCCTTATTTTTAGTATTTACTGATACACATGTGATTCATTACTTACTTTACACTTTTTTGGTTCAAGACATAGAGATTTCGGTTGAGCTTTCAACTCGACCAATGCAGTTGGAGACTCCAACATGAGGCAACTCAACAATTTCCCACATCACTTTATAGTTCATTATGAAACTTGGAGGTTAGATATTTGTATGATACCTCCTTTTAGTAGTGGTTATTTCTTATCACATCATCCTAATTATGAACTGACTATCCACAATTCATTCCTAGATTGATTGTTTTTTGGAGAGGATGCGGTGTGTCTGAAGTTATTAGATGAGGTTTTCTTTTTTGGGTGAAAAGTTAACCTTAGTGGAGTATGATGAGATCATGAATATGAGGGTGTAGTTGATAACCCACATGTTGGTGAGCATGACTCTTGAATCAGTGGGTGTGATAGGATATTAGTTCCCTACTGTGGTGGAAGAGTATGATGATGTATTTCTTAATGACATGTCAATATTACCTCCCCATCATGAATGAGACTTCTAAATTTACTTACACCTCAGGATAACCTCGATAGCTACAACATTATATTGGATGGATCCCAAAATTCATCGTGAGATGAGGGAGAGGTTAGAGGTCTTGTAGGAGAAGGGATTTGTGAGACCTAGTGTTTCCCCTGGGCATCCCCAGTTTTGTTCTCCACGAAGGAGGACATGATATTAAGGTTATGTGTGGATTACCAACATTTTAACAAGGAGACAATGAATAATAATTATATACTACTGAGGATAGATGACCCTTTTGATCAGTTTTGAGGGTGGGATGGTTCTCGAAGATTGACCTCACATCAGTCTATCACCATCTATGAGTATGCGATTAGGATATACCAAAGATGACAATAAAATGTAACTAATGTCACTATGAGTATGTGGTTATTCCCTTTAGTGTGATTAATTCCTCAATAGTGTCCATGGGACTCATTAATCAGATCATTCAAACTTTCTTAAACTTATTTTTTGGTTGTATTCGTCGATGATATCCTAGTGTACTCGACATCTAAGGAGGAGCATGTGGAACACTTGAATATGGTCCTTGACACACTCCTGGACCACCATATTTATGGAAATCTATCTAAGTGTCCATTTTGGATATAAGAGGTCGACTTTATAGGGAACATCATCTCATAGGTAGGAGTGGTAGTGGAGCGAGTGGAGGTTGAGGTAGTGTTTACATGGGAGCCACCTAAGATCATTACCAAGGCATGAAGATTCATTTGGTTGGAATGGTACAATTGGAGGTTTGTAATCAATCTCTCTGAAGTGGTATCACCCTTGACAACATTGACTATAATGGGGAAGTCTTCCTTGTGGATGGAGAGGTTCCAACAATGTTTTCATGAGTTGAGACAGATGTTCAAAAGAACTCCCATCTCGATATTTCCAGAGGAGGATATCATGTATATAGTGTTTCGAAATTCATTAAGGGTTGGGATTCATTATGCTATAAATAAGAGGTAGGTTGTCATTTCCTATGGTTCACATAATTTAATACCACATATGAAGAACTATATGACCCATGATACTGATCTAGTGGTGGTATTCTTCACACCAAATATGTGAAAAAACTACCTTATAGGTGAGCGGTTCATCGTCTACTCTAACAAAAAGAATATCAAGTTTATATTCTATCAAAAGGATCTTAAATTTAGATATAATAGATGACTATATTTCCTCCCGATTTTGAATTCAAGGATTTCTATACTCCCAGGAAGGGAAAAATTGTGGCAGATGCTCTCAGTGGGACATTTTGATCTCAGTTGTTGGCCGGGGCTTTGGAGAAATTATACTCATTGCAGTTTTCCTTAGTGGATAAGGATAAATATTCATATCTATAGTTTATGATTGTTACCCTACCACTTTTATCAAATTCTAGGTATTCTTAGAGTGGATATACCAACTGTGAGACCTTACGTACTCATATATCCACTAGACTATCACTTTATGGATATTATAAATGTGGGGAGCATGCTATCCTTTTTTGGGGATAAGTGATGATACCATTGATATTGTAGGAGGAGGTGATGATGTAATTTTATACATCACATTTTCTGGTACATCCATGTGTGGAAAATATGTTCCAAGAAATTTGACATCACTTTTGGGTGAGAGGCATGAAGAGTTGTGTTGTAGAGTTAGTCTCTCAATGCCTCACATGTCAGTAAGTCAAGGCTGAGAACTAGGTTCTAGTGGGTTTATCTCAACACCTTGATATGCCAAAGTCTAAGTGGGATGGGATATCCATGTAATTCTTGACTGGATTACTACGTACATCACGAGGACATGATTCCATAAGAGTGATCATTGACCAACTCACCAAGTTGG
Organism: Viscum album; assembly: GCA_963277665.1. Classification (NCBI taxonomy): domain Eukaryota; kingdom Viridiplantae; phylum Streptophyta; class Magnoliopsida; order Santalales; family Viscaceae; genus Viscum; species Viscum album. The sequence goes on from OY728166.1 coordinate 991,756,471, forward strand.
CTCAATTATTGAACACCTGAGTGGAGATCATGGTAGTGTGTTTGGGATTATTGTATGTGCAGGATAAAATATAGCTCCAGGGAGTTCCCTCGATGATCTTTTTAGACTGTTATGCTCAATTCACATTTAGATTATAGAGAAGATTGTAGGAGGAATTTTAGAATCAATTTATTTTGAGCATAATGTTTCACCCCCAGACTGATGGCCAGACTATGACCATTCAAGTATTGCAGGAAATGATGTGGGATTTCATTAGGTATTTTCCCGTGGTTGGGAGGATCATCTACCCTTGGTAGGATTTTTATAAAAAAATATACGATTTCACCATCGGTATGACACCATTAAATTCTTTGTATGATCAACCCTATAGGTCACAACTTTGTTTGACTCCTACCACCAAAAATAAATTTTTATTAAAAAGCCACTTTAAGGAAAAGTGGGAAACCATCCTTCGGAAAACCACAACCACTACATGCTAAAGGAGCTCACAAAAGTATTAAACACCAGACTGAGGTTATTTGAATCAGCCACTCTATATAATTCCCAGTGAAAAGTGCTATCATGTGTGATTCAATTATTCCAAATATATTTTTCCTTGATTGAAACCCCGAGAAATTATTCGATCATGATTGTATATCCATACTTCCTGCTCCTCAGTGGCCTCAACTTGCAACCTTCTTTCATAAATTCTAGAAATTTCATCAATTGAGGCATTGGGCCTCATGTCTTTCTCAATAATTTCTTCCTTGGAGTGAAATATGAGCTTCAGGAAATCCCTTACCTCTTCTTCTATTACCTTTGGTTCTCTATTTCGATGACCATTTTCTCTGTCTTTTGGGGCCTTGATCTCCTTGATTCTTCTATTCTTGGACTACCTTGTTTCCATTGATTTTGGTAGGTAAGAATAGTCTTTATGTCCCTTTGGTTTTTTCCCCTGAACCACAATTCATTTTCCAGAGTCGCACTTTCCTTTGAGACCCTTATTCCTTCTAGGGCTATGAGGACCTTTCCCTGGAAGATGATCCCAGCTCTCCGCTGAAATTTGACTAATGCTATCAGCACCTGAATCATCCTCCTCATGAAACATTACTTGATCTTGATCCACCAGACAATCAAAGCGGTTCTTTAGCTCAACCCTCGAGCTATCAGTGGGTGTCTTAGGCCCAAACTACTTGCTCAGCTCACTGGAGGACCTCTTGTTTTCCCCTGAAGATGCAGCCTTTAGATAGGATGGGGGTTGGAGAATGTTTGGGTCTAAGGGACCCAACACACTCCCCTCCTCCCAACTCCCTATACTAGGAACCGTATCATCAACCTTAGACACCTTCTGTATCCTAGGAGGCTTGGCCACCCTGCCCTCCTCAGGCCTCCCTTTATCAGTGTGGGGAACCTCGGTAGATAGAGTCACCTCCTTTGAATTCCCAGGAGGTTCTGCCTCATTTCCAGCCTCTATTTCAGCACATTCATGCTCACATTGAGCGAGTTTCTTCATCTTCACTGAAGACCAGGTAGCAGATGTCTGCTCAGAACTATTGCAGGCCTGTTGTTCCTCAATAGATCCTGACTCCTTCAACGGTACACCCAGGTCCTAGTTTAGATAATCAAACACATCATCCACCTTTGGATTTTCGTTCAATCTACTTACCTTACTTTGTAAGGAAGAAGGAGGATCAGAGGTCCCCTAAGACTCCCTAATACAACCTCGGTCCACAACAACATCCTCCTTCTCTGCGAGGGCTCCACCAGGTAAATTACTTACATCAACTATTCCATCCTTCATTAGATTGGGAGGAATAGACCAGGGTCAACTAGAGAGGCTTCACCGGCACCTGGAGACATCATGTCCTATTCAGAAATAGCCCGAGCAAAAGGAAATCCAGTAGTCGTAACGTACCTTCTGAATCCAGTGAATCTCTCCCTCAATTTCGATGAAAATGGACTCTAGAGGGCCTTTAGATAAATCAACTTCAACACAAATCCTTGTCTCAACTGGGTGGCAGACGGCCTTGGTGCGGGAATCAGAACTATGATAGCATCCAACCAGATTTCCTATCAGCCGGAGTATTTTTGGTTTCTGAAACAGAAATGGGAGACCAGATAAGGATATCCAGATAGCTAAGGTCAGAGGATCATGTCTCAGATGAAAGTCGAAGGTCCATTGGAATAAATAGAACCTGAACCCCTTCATAGAATTCGGAGCAAAGGCCCAAGCATGCACAATGTCATATTCATTTGAGAATCTAATATGTAAATGTCTTGCATCTAAAAGTCCTACCGTAACACGATCCTTTAAATTTCAAGAGGAGAACACAAACCGATCAAGCACATCGACTGATGGATGATCCCTTCTGAATCGGGCTACCAACACGAGATCTAGTAATGTGGATGCTTCTGTGAACTCCAGAGGGGAAATATGAACTGATGGAACTCCATTAACTAAGGATTGAATTTTAGGGCTTATATTAATCGCAGAAAAAGGAAGAAGGGAGGAATAATCTCTGAAGGGGGAGAAAGAGGGTAAGCAAGGGGGAATAAGACGAGACGAAGAAGCAGGATCCCCCCTCCCCAGCCGAAGTGGTTCGAGGAGGGGAGGCGGTGGCGCGGACATACTCTACGCCATAGTAGAAGGATGAGAGTGAGAGCGAGGGTTCAGAACCCTATCAAATCCCTATTGACTGATCTATGTAATTCAACACTCATGGGTATAGAGTTTGCGAAAGATACAATATAGAAGTTTCAAATCATCCAGGATCAGATGAGGACTACACAGATCCGTCATAATTCTTATTCATAATAACGATTGAAACCTATAGAGTTAGATGAGGGAGACCATGTATTCCAAAGGGTCTCACATTGACATGGATTGTGGTGTTTTTTCTGGAAAAGTAATTTATCTACAAGATTTAATGGCCCTTTAAAGATACTTCATAGAGATGGTTTGGTGGTGTACCTCTTGGATCTACTGCCATAGTTAGACTAGGTACACGATGTCTTCTTTGTGTTGAAATTGAGGAGGTATGTGCAAGACCAATCACATGATATCGATTGGGGTGATCTAGACATTGAGGATGAGGATACCATTGTTGAGTATCTAGTATAGATCATATTCAATATGATATGATCCTATTTTTGAGATTTATTTTCCTTGTATATGTCTAATAGAAGCACATGAATCTTCAGGAGAGAACCTAGGAGAGGGAGACCTAGATGCGAGCCTAGTACCCTCATCTTTTTGACTATGTTTTTCTCTTTTGGGGACAAAAATTTATAATTTGGGGATAATGTAACAACTTTTATTTTCAAAGCATTATTTTTATATATTATATGGATTATATTTTGAGGTAGGTTCTAAGAAATAGTTATATTATAAGGTCCAGTGTTCCTAGAATTAATTTTTAAATATATTAAATATAACAATATCATGCATGTGAAGTTTTCCAAAAAAAGCAGAATAACTCCCAAATGAGTGCCTGTATACAAAATATAATGACACCATTAAATTCCAGGCATGAATTTTACCCAAAGTGTGACATAACCATAAGGCACAACTAGAATTTGGGTTGAGGGTGATCATGGGTGGATGTTTGAATAAATTATTTGATAAAATTAATTTATTTAAATAAAATTTTCATGGCCTATTTTTCAGTTATAAAAAATCTTTTTTCGAAAATTTTCAGTGTTAGCCGCATAACCATGCAAATCGAGAGGATCCCTTAGAGATCTTTGGAGGAGATTCCATGGGAGAATGATGACCAGATTATGGATCATCGATTGGTGTGGAAAAAAATTTGTAGATCTTTCCAATAATAATAACGTATAGAAATCATTCATCATTGATCAATATAATCTCTCGATAAGAAATTTTATTTTTGATATTTCATCTCTCTCTTTTATCCAGGTAGAACACAAATCAATTACATGAATAACAATTGATTCAAGGATCCAAGATAGATCAAATTTATGAATTTATTTTTTCATTTAATTTTATCCCTATTCATTCATAAAAATATATGAAAATGGTTCGTGGCCGAATGAACCAAGTTAGAGGTTCATTCCTCACTTTTGATAGATTATGGATTTCTCTCCTTTTTCTTCACATGTTAAAAATGAGATTTTTTTTCTTATGGTTTGATGAATACCCAATATTCAATAGTTGTGCAACCATTATTTGGAACAATAGATCTATACCATGGGTTTGGTTCATAATCGACTTTATAATTAAAGTGTAACAATGAAAGAGGTTGGTTAGAGGAAGATCAGAATAGATTTGACATATCTGTTCATCCTCGATTCAAAGTTGCTATAATGGATGACACATGGGGGAATTTCCAGAGGAGATTCAAAGCCTCAAATCCCGATCACTAGAAATGGAAAAGTAAGAAGAACCCATACTGACCATCTTAATAAGGGATGATGATGGAGACAATGTGGTCAAAACATAGGGGATAAACCAATGGATCTAGAAAACCTAGGATTACACAATGTGTGATCAAAAATTATATTCCTTTTGGGACCCCCTATGCGGCACTGGGGTTTCCACATGGAGTTTGATGTCATGCGCCATGTGGCTTAAATCACACTTCGTGTGACTCATGTTATATTTTCAATGTGTATCTCAAAGGATACACATGAACAGGTTGGCCAAGTACAGAAACATAGCTAGAGTATATAGCCAGAGTACATGGGTAGATGTAAATGGGCATAGAGATGACTAAGTGTACATGATCACGATTAGGTGTACATGGGTTGGTACACAATCTTAAAAAGTGGCCCACGAGCACATATAGATTACATGATTACGGTGTTAGGTGATCTCGACATGCCATGTACTATTACTACACATCATGTATTTGGAGATTCACATGTTTTGTGAGGAAAAACAACACGGGCATACCAGGGGTTGGATGGACATGTCGTGCTCACCTAGTACATGTCATGTACCAACTTTGAGGGTGTTTATAGTCTTTTATTTATTTAGTAAGGAATAGTTTTATATTAGTGTGTTTGATTGTTCTATTACGTCAAGTGTACAATGAATCATTATGTAAACATATCTGGATTGTGATCCCCTACAGAGGATGAGTCGCATATAGATTTCTTGGTGTCTCTCCTTAAGAATGCATTGTGATCCTTTATCATTTTTATACCATAGGTGGGGTATATGGAATTGGTGTAACCTCCATGAATAGGGAGTTAGTCCTCTTTCTAGATGTCTATATTGGTAGGGTTCATAGTATAATTGGCATAATATTCCCTATGAATTGGGTTTATCTAGATTGTGTTTGTTGTGTCCCCTAGAAGTCCAGAGCATAACCCCTTATTGGAGTATCGAGGTATTCTATGACTAGTGAGATTTATTGGGTGCTGAACAATAATCATGAACTCTTGGATGAGTGTCTATGTTGATAGCATATCTTTTGTAGTGTATTACTCAATAATGAGCATAACTTCAAGCATAATCCTCTGGATATAAGTTGGTTGTGACCACTCGGAGGTGAGGTTTCCTTACTAAGTATATATAGATTTTCTATTTTGTTATGAATTGAATTTTTATTTTTTATGAGATAATTATTCATGGTACTATTTTTTAGTGTTTTTGTGGTGTCCTACTTGGTATTCTTATAATCACCCTTGAATTTAATCTTCCCACACATGTCATGTATTTTATAGACGATGTCCAATTTTATGGTGTATTGGGAGGATGAGGAGCTAGTATAGTATATATTTATCTTGAAAAAAAATTGTTTTTTGAGAGGTTTAATTTGATCAAATTCATCACCCATGGACTAGGTTGGAATCTCTATAGTTTTTGGTTGGGATTGTATTTGACCCAATATTTCACTGTCATTATTTTTCTTTTATACTCTGATTATGGGATCATAGTTTTATACATGAATTGGTATTAGTTTTATTACATTTTAGCATTATATGTGCTTGGGTATATGTGTGTGTTCACATATAAATTAAGTCAATTCCTCCCATTTGGGTGATATGTCTACTCGACACTGGTTTCCAACCCCTGACCTATTGAAGGCAGGCAGGCGATAGTTGCGGTTCGGGACCTACTGGTCCAATTCATGACATTATAGCTCATAACCATTAATAATTTCACTAATATAAAAAAATATCCATATTTTTGTGAAATAATATACAATAAACACATAATACTCTATATCACTACAAAAATAACCTCAATATCCCATAATAACGTCCACAACATAAATTCTACCACATATATAACATGAACTACTCTATTCCACGTCAACGACATCAATCCACCACCAAAAAATAAATATATCATAACCCCATTATCAACCATAAAAAATAATCAATACTAAGAATATTGTAACTATAAAAACCATAATAACAAGCCCAATAATATACAATATCAATAAAATTCTCTAACTCATGCTTTAATACCTATTCAAGACTTCTTTTATAATCAATATCAATATTATTTCCATATTTTCATCTTTACTTCCATTACCATCTTTATGTTACATAAAAAAGTATATATATGATAAATAAGATCAACATCAATAATAATGATATAATAATTACATGATTATCAATAAAAATAAGTAATAATATACACACAATATCATAGAATTCATGAAATTCACATGTGATTAACTTCTTCCCTTAAAATTCCCTTAATCTATTACATTATATTCATTAAGTAAATTACAACCACTTACACTTTGAAAATATAGTCAATTTAATTCAATATTCAATTCAAAATAAAATAAGGGAGCTTTCAAATCCCATACCTAAAATAGAGCTTAAAAAACAAATTCCAGGGATAGGGAGAGAATAATGATCAAATTACACCAAAATCTCAATATCAAAGCTCAAGAACCTGTGTGACATCAATCTCCATCAACAACATGACTATAAATTTGAAAAACCCAAGACACAACACTTGACATAACCTTATGAGAGGTATAAATAGAATATGAGTGAGTGAAATATGGATAATTGAATAGAAATGAATGAAAGGGATAATGAATTGGGGAAAGATGAGTAAAGAGAACCTCAAATCAAGAAGGAATTGTTCATGTAAAGAGAATGATCATAGATCCAACACATTCATAAAAACCCATCAAAATCATGACCCAAATATCAAGAGTGTTTTAAAATGAACATTAGGATCAATCAAAAGAAAGAGGAGGTCCAAATTTATATTAAAAACTGGGATGACCTCACCACAACATGGTTAAGGATTCACGACACCATAGTAAAGTCTATTCAAAAGAGATCCAGGGTTTTTGGCCATCAAAATGGAAAAGAATCATTAAATCATTTTATTCATTTTACTATTGGTCATAACTTTAACCACCTACATGATGTAGTGAAATCAACTATATCTCAACACCTTTACTTGTCATCTGAAACCTATAAACCACCTTGACATGGTCCTTTAGACTATAGTCAAAACCAACCAATCTCCATGAAACCACTATGAAAAATAATTCCCATCGACACATTGTATTCACTAAATCATGAATTAAATATTTTATCCTGCCCCATGGATTATGGGTATTCCAATAAAGTATGACACTCATGAAAATAGATACCTTTTATTTGAAGATGATCCAAATCACATAAACCACACCAAAAAATTTGTATCACACCTTACATCTACAATATCACTAATCATCCAATCAGCCATGATCATAGTTTGACTATAATATCCTAAACAAAATAGGGGAAAACCATCACACCTGTAATGGCCCTCAAAACCCCAAAACATAAATTTTTATCTCTAAACCACCTTCAAGATCCACTTCAAAATCTATAAAATACCCAAACCTAAAAGTAATGGACTATGATAAATACAAGACTCCACACATTTAAACTATAAAAATCATTAAATTTCATTTATAACATTTTATCAACATTAATGAAACATTAATCTATTTAAAATTTTCATATTCGATCATCAAAATTACTTAAAATATCATCACATGATATTAAAATAGATTATGATAGATTAGAAAGGAAAAAACAATAGATAAAATCAATTAATTAATTAACCATTCACAAATGTAGAATATATTATGACATAATGAACCTTACTATGATGTGGTTTACAAAAAACCAACAAAAATGTAGTTTATATAACCATAACATGGTTTGGATTTATCTCACATTACTAAAAATCAATCATCATGTTATTATTTTAATTGAATAGGGATCCCACAATAAATTTTTATTTTATTTCTTAGTTTTTCGTCTAGTCGATAAGTGGTAGTTTGATTTTATTATTATAATGTAGTTGTAGTCATTATATGTTCTATATTTGAATTTAAATATTTAAATATTTAATAAAATATTTTTAAATATTCTCGTGATATTTATATAGAAACTAAAAAACATATTACTTTTAAAAAGGTTGAAAAATAGAGGGGTTTTAGGATGGTGTTTCATATACTATTGAAAAAAGTGTATTAATACATAAAAGACCCTGATTTAATCCCATTTTAAATATTTTTCAAGAATATTGGAATTTATTTCTTATATAAAATGTGGACAACATAATAAAATAATCTGTCATAAATAGTTTTTCCTTTCATTAATTTTATTTTAAATAATTTTTTATAAATGTGTTAATAAATAAAGTGTCATAGTAAATAAAATTTAAAATTACTTTTTTTAATTATATTTTATATTTTCTTTTGAAAAAAATAATTGGTTAGAACATAGTTGTTTTGTTTATGTATGTTGTAGATTCCCAACCTGGATTTCCCAAATAACACCTGAGTTGGAGAGATGCTAACATTATGTGTGCATCACTATATGATGAAGGACACTGACTAATAGGGAGGGTTTAAGAAGTGATAGGGTGGATAATATACCCTTTTTAAAAGAAATACCTTACATTAGTAGAAGAAAAATAATAAAATATCTAACTCACCAACCACATTTAAGTATAGATAAAAACAAATCACTTGGTATAAAAAATAAAAAACAATAATTTCATTCCTGTCATAATGAAGTAATAAGGATCACCCATAAGTCAATCATATAGAGATATATACAAAAGGAAAAACCAAAGTATCTTAGAGCCAAGGATCCACTCAATGCTTCTAAAAAAGATAACCACATACCACACATGAATTTACTACACCTCCAACCAGATAAAATTGGTTGTAGGTCCCATTCCCTTTCCTATGTCGTAAACAATAATGTCTGCAATTATGCTTAAGGGACCATGAAGAGTGTAATTATGAACTCAATAAGCAACCACCAATAATTTCCCTTGATAATATCTATACATATATAACTATACGAAAAGTGTAATAAATATAATCCAATATAAACTTTAAACCAATCCCCTCCATGGTTGACCAACAACATGTGAGCTCATTTAATTTATTTGCTTAGTATTTTATTGTGAGGATTCACCCATGATTGTTCACCTCAGAAGCATTCTTATCCTTCCAATGAATTCCATACCACACATTCGTAACCCTCATAACTATTTCTATGCTATTGGCAAAGATTCCTCGAAGGAACATCCATATATCATAACATAATTTTCAAGGTCAACCAATTCTCATTCAAAATGTAAGATCAATAGCACAAAACAATTCAAAGATTGATGATAAACCACTCCCATTTAGTGATCTCAGTCACCACTTGTATCTTGTATCAATACCTACGTTGTGTCCCTCTTCTAAAATGATGATCAACATCATTAAACCCAATTTTCTTATCCATGAAGGACACCACTATGAAACCAATGGTTAACACCGCCTCTTGGGCCCCAAACTATGTGCAATGGAACTCAAAGGCCTTGATCTCATGGTGACCGGAAATCACTACCAACCTATAGACACAACTCAAAAAACATCTATTTACATGTACAATCATTGTCATCATCACTTATTATTAAAATAATGGGTTCCATAGACCCAACATTATAAGTACTTTTAGATTAACACTTCATGTATACAGTAAGATATGCATGATGTACACTAACCATTATAGTGTATATATTTCTAAATATACTATTTACATAGAAATTTATATAGATTATTTTTTATATCAAAAGGATTTAGCAATTCCCAGGCTATACTGAGAAACCTGAGATACTATGAAATTAATCTTAAATAAATTTCTTATGGTCAAGATACATCATATTAACTTGAAATAGTTGATGTCTGATTATAAGGTGTTGGAGGCTTGTAAGCATTGATACTTATTCTCTTGAAGTCCACACTTGGTGATATATGGTAGGTGAGATCATGAGGTCATACACTCTAATAGGAACACCAAATGACATGGGTGTTATCAATTTTTTTTACCTATGGTATTGTGTACATGTCTTTTGACATTAGATCATTATCAATATGTGACGTTTGATCATGTAATTTTATTCAAGGTAAAGCCATGCCAATAATGTCACAATGAGGTAGATTTTGTTGGATGTGTCATTTGTAGTATCACATTGGTTGAATGGTCAATATATAATTGTCACTTTTGAGTTGAGGAAGTAATATATTGGGTTTGGTTGATAAGGATGGTAGTACCTTCATAAATACATAACCATGGTAGTCAAAGGTATGTCCATCCAATTATATCAATAAACAATAAAGCAAAAAAGGATGATGATGTAGGTGTTTATCCTACTTTATGATATATATAAAGATAAAGAGATTATATGACACAGTGCGTGTTCATATGAATTTTATCATTTTATTGACCATTCTATATCGCTTTAGGGGCCTTGATGGATTGTTAGACTTCATACATGTTCTATGAATACTATTTAATGGAATTGATATACGATCTTTGAGGATAACACATAATATATTACTCAAGAGTCTTACCTATTATAGTGAATAGGTATTCAGGACATGGTGGTACCCATTACAGGGGCTGAGAGTTTTCCAATCATGATCAATCAGAAAAAAAATTATTTATTATTCAAGAATATAATAATTGGATAGAATTTAATTAATAAATGAATTTAAAAGTGTCTAAGAATATATAAGGAATAATTTTATTCAAACGAATATTATTTTAATATTCATGAATAATTTAATATTAGTAATAATTACAAGTAAAGTTAAGAACTCAGGTTTTTCATCTTATATATTTAGTATATATTACAAGTATGTGGTAAAATATATATAATATTTAATAAGTATTTATTTCTTCATATCTATTTATTTATTTCTCATTTAGTAGATGTTAAATATATGGGGGGGGGGTAGGGAAACCTTTCTTTGTATTTGGGAATCCACTATATATAGTAGAGGATAAGCTCAATCCAATGACCATTCATTCATTCGGAATGATATATTCTATGACAACCCTTCTTTTTATGACCACTTAAACATGATTTATTACATAAAACATCACTTGATACAACAAAGAAGATCGAGAGGTTTAGTGTCTTTGGGGATTAGGATCATTACATAAAAACATAAAATATGAAATACAACATCTTTATTTAAAACTTCCTTTACATGACCACTACATTCCCTCGTACATAGCATTGCATGAGATAACCTGAGGACATGCATAAGAAAAGGGTGAGCTATAAAGCCTAGTAAGGGAGTACACATGGAATAATATGAGGAGTACAATAAATTTTAGAAAATAGGCATATCAATATAGAATAAAATAAACATGAACATAAAGGCATGATAAAGCATGATAATCATAACATGGAAATGTGGCAACAATACTTAACATGGAATTAGCATGAGCCAAGGCTCATTTAACCTAAAGCTTGAGTAAACCCTCATTGCACATGAAGCATGAGTAAACCCTCATTTCACTTGAATTATCATGAGTCAATACTCAATTCACATGATGTATCATGATACTATACTTTACCCAATGCATTGGAGCGCTATAAGGGCACACCCTTCTTAAACATTTAATTTCATGCATAAGTGTGCCACATGGATCATAAAACATGGATTCATAAAACATAATCATTTATTCCACGATAAAGGAATGTGGAATTAATACATGAAACTTTACAATCAATATGTAAATGTGCATAAAGGTGAATACCCTTGATGGAAAAATGGGCATGGTATTCACTACACAATGACATTGGCTATGAAAATCGGTATGATTTCAGCAGCGTAACGGCGTGACATAAGAATTCATAAAAAAGGTTGATGAGAGAGAAAGGGGTACCTCATAATATTTAAATGAAATGGAAAGTAATAAGGTCAAATAGATACATGTCCCAACAATTTTAATGGAATTTAGATTCATGATACAAATGTATTGCTTGAATGTAAAAGAGGAGAGAGAAGTTCCTTTTGGAATTTCGGCATAGTAACAGGTGTACATGGGAGGCATTTAATGAGAGCGAAAGGGGTATCCCATCATTAAAACAATAAGATGGAATTATGGGGGAGGTTTGAAACCATACCCCAACATACATAATTGAAATTAAAAGGGAAATACAACTTAAAGAAAATTGACAAAAATGAGAAAGGAAGAAAAAACCCTTACATGGAAGTGTGATTCCAAGGCTAGAGAGAGGCTTGTGAATGGCTTATTGGGAGCTTGGGGAACCTTGGGAGGATTATAAAGAGTTTAGGGCAGAGTTTGGACGAAATACAAGGGATTTTAGTGAGGATGAAGTGGGAGATTGGGTGGGTTTATATAGGAAGGGTGAGATAATTCTTTATTATTTAGGTTTGGGTCCCCTTACATTAAATTAATCCAAACCACAAAAAATCCCATGGTTTTTGCCCATGGTTTTTGAAAAAGGGAAGTGGAAAAAAACATTTTATAAGGCCCAAGTACGAACTTCTTAAAATAATAAGGTTGCTTATGTGGAGGTGAGTCACACTCCCATGGAAATTAATTTAAAAAGGCAATGTGTTGAATATGTCTTGAGGGGTCCATTAATGCTTTGAAAAGTAAGTCAAACAGACCCAAAATCACATTATATTAATGATAAAACATATATTGGCCGAACATAAGGATTATGGTATTTTATTACATCACCATTGGGTCATTATGATGTCATAAAACACATTATATATTTAAACGGTATTTAATTTTTACCCAAAAATTTGACTATCTCAGAAAATTATGAAAAAATCACCGTTGGATAATTTCGACATCTTGATTCCAAAAATAACATTTATTTTATCTATATAATTTTCTAAATATGTGAATTTTCACTTTTAAAATAAAAACTGACATTTATCGAAAATTCATGGGTTTTGACAGAAATGGCTTTCAAACCTTAATAAAAATTTTAATTGCATTCATAAAATTATAAGATCATTTATATTAAAAAAACTATTTAATAATAATATTATTATTTTATTAAAATACTATTTAATTCAAAAATCCCTTAATTTAATAAAATATATTTCTTAATTAAAAAATAGCCAAAAACACCATTTGTACTTTAAAAACTGTTTACAATGTATCAAAAATGACTAGAAATTATATTCATTATTATATACAAAAATAATTCATATGAACATAGTACTAATTATTTGTTACATAACCCCTTAAAACAGCCGCATAAGGCCTAAGGGTAAGGTGTGCGATGGTGAAAAACTCTTGGGGCGGCTCGAATAACATTGCTCGAGTGGTAATCTCTATCAACTTCCACTTTTCCTGTAGATGGTCTCGTTCGAGCTTGACATGGTGAAGCTCAGCTTGGGCTTGGTCAAGGGAGAATCCCAAAGTCGCCACCTCTTTTCCGAGTTCTGACAAATGGACTTCATATGGGGCAATTCTACTGGATGAGGCCATCGCTTCTTTTGTCTGATAAATTGGATTTGTTAAGGTCCTATATTTATACTAATCATGTGGTCACTATTCAACGACTATATTAACAACGGTCACAAATATTAACATAAAACCAAAGAAGTTGACATCTTATAAAAACATTTTTCATAAAGAGACATTTAACTGGATCAAGAGGGATTTTCCATTAATGAATCTTTGGGTCTTTACAATATTCCCCCCTTAAAAAATTTCGCCCTCAAAATTTTCCTTTTCCTACACCAAAACAAATGTGGGTAACTCAGCTTCATCATATCCTCAAATTCCCAAGTTGCTTCTTCAAACTTGTGGTTTCTCCACAACACCTTGACGAGGGGCATTGTCTTATTTCGTAGAACGTTTTCTCTATGATCTAAGATCTTCACTGGTTTCTCCTCATAAGAAAGATCATCTTCCAATTGTACTACCTCGGAAGAGTGTACATGTGATGGGTCCGGTATATACTTCCTTAAGAGGGATATATGAAAGACATCATGCACCTTGGCCATAGTAGGTGGAAGTGCCAGTCAATAAGCCACAACCCCAACACGACCATGAATCTTGAAGGGGCCGATGTACCTTGGACTTAACTCCCATTTCTTTCCAATCCTCATGACCTTCTTCCATAGAGATATGCATAAAAATACCGTGTCTCCAAATTTAAACTCAAGGGCTCATCAACGATTATCTTTATAACTCTTCTGTCGACTCTGGGCTGCCTTGATATGCTGCTGAATGGTTTTCACCTTCTCCACCATTTCTTCAACCATTTCTGGTCCAAGTAACTTACGTTCACTGACCTCATCCCAACATGCCAGTGTTCTGCACCTTTTCCCATACAGATGTTCATATGGTGCCATTTGGATGCTCGAGTGGAATATTTTATTATATGATAACTCAACCAGAGGAAGATGTTGATCCCATCCTCCTTTAAAGTCCATTGAGAACACTCTCAACATATCCTCAAGAGTTTGGATAGTCTGCTCGGATTGGCCATCAGTTTGAGGATGATAGGCCGTACTGAAGTTCAGTTTAGTATTCAGAGCATGTTGAAGACTCTTCCAAAACATAGAGGTGAATCTTGGATCTCGGTCAGACACAATAGATAGTGTTACTCCATGAAACCGTACCACATCCCTGATATATATCTGTGCCAGTTGATCCAAATAGAAATCATCCCGAATAGCAATGAAGTGTGCAGTCTTTGTAAAACGATCCACAACAACCCAGATTGTGTTATTGCCTTTGGATGTACTTGGAAGTCCGGTAACAAAGTCCATGGTGGTGTTCTCCCATTTCCATTCTGGTATGGTAAGTGGTTGCATCATCCCCTTAGACTTCTGCCTCTCTGCCTTCACTTGCTGACACACTAGGCTCTTTGATGTATATTCGACGATCTCCTTCTTCATATTATCCCACTAAAAGTTTTCTCTGAGATCTCGATACACCTTTGTGCTCCTTGGGTGAATAGAGAAATTTGAACTATGTGCATCATCCAAAAGTTCCTTCTTCAGCTCCAGACTTGATGGAACACATAGTCTTTTCCCAAACCGCACAATTCCTTCTTCATTAACATTAAACTCTAAGGATTTCCCTTTTTCGATAGCTCCAACTTTTTCCTGAATTCCCACATCACCCTTTTGAGCATCCTTTAACCTTTCCAAAAGAGATGGTTGAGAAATCATTTGTGAAAGGATTGATGATGTTCCCTTCTTTATGATTCCCACTTCCATCTTCATCAAGTCTAAGAAGATCAGATCCTTCTCAATTCTCATCATTGATAGAATCACTGGATCCTTTCTACCTAGGGAATCCGCCACCTTGTTCGCTTTCCCAGGGTGGTAATGTATTGAACAGTCATAATCGTTGATGAGCTCTATCCATCTTCTCTGGGGCATATTAAGCTCTTTCTGTGTGAATATATATTTAAGACTCTTGTGGTCAGTATATATCTCACATTTATCTCCATAGAGATAATGTCGCCAGATTTTCAAGGAAAATATCACCGCCGCCAACTCCAGATCATGCGTTGGATAGTTTCGCCCATGGATTTTCAACTGCCTTGAGGCATAGGATATCACTTTATCATTTCGCATCAGCACACATCCTAAGCCCTTCTTCTAAGCATCACTGAATACCACAAAAAGCTCCCCACTTGTGGGTAAAGTGAGCACGGGTGCAATGATATACCCACTTTTCAATTCCTTGAAGGTTTATTTTCATTCATCACTCCAAGAAAACTTTACTCCCTTTTGAGTTAGCTTGGTAAGAGGGTTGGACAATCGTGAGAAATTTATCACAAATCATCGATAATATCCAGCTAACCCCAGGAAGCTATGGATATCCATTTCTGATGTTAGCCTCGTCCATCCATCAATTGCATCTGTTTTGGAGGGGTCCACAGATATCCCATTGCTTGTGATGATATGGCCCAAGAATGAGACCTCCTTTAACCAGAACTCACATTTGTTGTACTTTGCATAGATCTTCTCCTTGCGCAAAGTCTGTAGTACATTTCTTAAATGCTCCTCATGATCCTCATTAGTTTTGGAGTATATTAGAATATCATCTATCAAGACTACCTCAAATTTGTCAAGGTAATCTCTAAAGACTCTATTCATCAAGCACATGAATATTGCTGGAGCATTGGTGAGTCCGAAATGCATTACTATGAATTCATAGTGCCAGTATCTTGTACGAAAAGTAGTCTTGGGGACATCTTCCTTCTTCACCCTTACTGGATAACATCTCGACCGCAAGTCCACCTTGGTTAAGTATTGTGCTCCACGCAACTGATCAAACAAGTCATCAATTCTTGGGATAGGATACTTGTTCTTTATCGTGATTTTGTTATGTTCACGATAATCGATTCAAAGCCGCATTGACCCATCCTTCTTCTTGACGAAGAGGACCGGTGCACCCCATGGTGAAGCACTTGGGCGTATAAACCCTTTATCCAGATTCTCCTGTAGTTGTTTCTTTAGCTCTTCAAGCTCAACAACATCCATTATATATGGATTCTTAGATATTGGTAGCACCCCAGGTATAAGTTCAATTGAAAACTCAACATCTCTTCTTGGAGGAAGACCAGGCAGTTCCTCAGGAAACACATCAGCAAATTCCCTCACAATAGGCATTTCTTCAAGGATGGTTTCTTCTTTGGACTCAATCATTTGAGACAGATACGCGTGATCATAGGGTAGTAATATCCATTCTTGAGATGATGGAGCTAAAGGAGATTGATCTTCCTCCTGACACTTGTAAAGAATCGAGGGTCGATTCTCCATATGGAGTGTGATTTCCCTCTCCCGACAATTTATGTTGGATTTATATAAGTAAAGTCAATCCATGCCAAGAATTTCATTAAATTCCACCAAAGGGAGTATGACAAGGTTCCCCGGGAAATTCAATCCACAGATTATAACAGGGGAGGACTTATATTCATGGGATGCAATGATTGCCCCATTTTCCGTACTCACCGACATCTTTACATCCATGATTTGTGGTGGTGCTGGGATTGTTCTATTAAACATTCGAGATATAAAAGAATGCGTAGAACCTGAATCAAAAAGTACGTTCGCTATTCTCGAATGAATAACTAGCGTACCTGTCACCACTTCATTGTCTGGGTTTACTTCGGTAGAAGTGATGGAAAAATCTCTTCCTTGCTATCCTGGAGGTTGTTGGTTGCCTCCGATAACCCTTGGATTAGGTCACTGATTTGCAAAATTACCCAGTTCTTTGCATTTGTAGCATTTAACAACGCGTTGAGGTTCGAACAGAGCGTTCCTCTCCTCTGTCGTAGCCACGGGTCTTTCTTGCTGACAGTTAACAGCTATGTGCCCTTCTATTCCACACTTGAATCATTTCCTCATCCCCTTAAGGCAATTTTCAGGGTTCTTCTTTCTGCACTTTTGGCAAGTGGGGTGCTGGATCTTCTTAGAACCGTTGGATTTATCCATCGGACCAATAGCATTGAATTCCACCTTACGCTTCTTGTCCCCATGGTACCCCTGTGATTCCCATATCCCCATTTCGACCTTGAGGGCACATCAGAAAATTTCCTCATAGCTGTCAAAGTCCCGGATCACTAATGCTTTCCACAAGCTAGGATTCATCTTACCAAAGAAGTGGTAAACTTTTCATTCAGGGGTAACAACAAAGCCGGAAGCGTATCATGCAAGCCTTGTGAAGTTTTCCTCATACGATCCAATAGATTTTTCATCTTTTTTGCTTGAGGGAAAGGAAGTCCCTTTCCATCTTAAGCCGGAGGGTGGGCATAAAATATTTATCGAAAAACATCTTCCGGAATTCCTTCCATTCCAAAGCCTCGATCTCCTCCTCAAGCTTCGTATTTTTGATCAACGTCCACCATTGATCAGCTTCACCCTCCATACGATAAGCAGCCAGGAGAACCTTCCCTTGTTCAGAACATTGGAGGATGGAGAATATATTTTCAATGGAGTTTATCTACTGTTCAACGATCGTGGGATCAGATGATCCACTAAAAGTAGGAGGCCATTGTTTCATGAAGCTCTCGATAGCGACTTGTTCTTTCTTAGGGGGGGTTGAACGTTCCTATTGACCCGTTTTTCTATTCAAAACTTGAGTTAACTGAGAGAGAAGCGTGAAAAAGTTCGCGATTCCCGCTCCCATTGGATTTGGCATCTCATTAGTATAATCATCACACTGATCTTCACAACGGTTGTTAGCCCGAGTCCTCCTATTACCAGACATTGGCTGGATTAAAAGGAAAGTAAGGGGTAACACATAAAGGGTAATCCAAAGACATAAGTTGATGAATTATAAATAAACTTTCATTTCCTTAACTCATGAGTCTATAGGCTTCAATCTAGGCTTTTCATGTTATACTTTCTAACATATATTCTTAGGGGAATTTTTCCCTTAATAAGGGTTCATACTAAGATTGTGAATTTATCAAAACATATCCCCTGGGAGTGTCGTAACCAAGAGTGCAACAAGGCCCATTGTTGTGCACCATTTCCCGTTTGAGTCTATCCCAAAGCGGTGTTTTAGGGTTTTACCCCTAGGATACATCTGTGCCAGAGCCGCCTCTACCTGCTCGTATTCAGAAAAGGATGTATTTGTTTGATAAACTACTTACTCAGCACTTAAAAAAACTTAGGGATGTTTTTATTGTACTTATTCTTTTATCTAAGGCTTTACTATGGTTTCCTAATCCCAAAAATAACTAAACCTATCCTCTGATACCAACTATGACAACCCTGTTTTTTATTACAACTTAAACACGATTTATTACATAAAACTTTACTTGATACAACAAAGAAAATCGAGAGGTTTAGTGTCTTTGGGGCTTAGGATCATTACATAAAAACTTAAAATATGAAATACAACATATTTATTGAAAAATTCCTTTACTTGACCACTACATTCCCTCATACTTAGCATTGCATGGGATAACCTGAGGACATGCATAAGAAAAGGGTGAGCTATAAAGCCCAGTAAGGGAGTACACATGGAATAACATGAGGAGTACAATACATGTTAGACAATAGACATATCAATATAGCATAAAAGAAACATGAACATAAATGCATGATAAATCATGATAATCATAACATGGAAATGTGACAACAATACTTAACATGGAATTAGCATGAGCCAAGGCTCATTGCACATAAAGGATGAGTAAACCCTCATTGCACATGAAGCACAAGTAAACCATTGGTGCACTTGAATTAGCATGAGTCAACACTCATTGCACATGATATATCATGATACTATACTTTACGCAATGCATTGGAGCGCTATAAGGGCACACCCTTCTTAAACATTTCATTTCATGCATAAGTGTGCCACATGGATCATAAAACATGGATTCATAAAACATAATCATTTATTCCACGATAAAGGAATCTGGAATTCATACATGAAAAATTACAATAAATAGGTAAATGTGCATAAAGTTGAATACCCTTGATGGATAAATGGGCATGGTATTCACTACACAATGACATTGGCTTAGAAAATCGGTGCGATTTCGACAGCGTAACGTCGTGACATAAGAATTCATAAAAAAGTTTGATGAGTGAGAAAGGGGTTCCTCATCATATTTACATGTAATGGAAAGTATTTAGGTCTAATAGATACATGCCCCAACAATTTTATTGGAATTTAGATTCATGATACAAATGTATTGCTTGAATGTAAAAGAGGAGAGAGAAGTTCCTTTCGGAATTTCGGCATAGTAACAGGTGTACATGGGAGGCATTTAATGAGAGAGAAAGGGGTCTCCCATCATTCAAAAAATAAGAGTGAATTATGGGGGAGGTGAGAAACCATACCCCAACATTCATAATTGAAATCAAAAGGGCAATACAACTTAATGAAAATTGACAAAAATGAGAAAGGAAGAAAAAACCCTTACGTGGAAGTGTGCTTCCAAGGCTAGAGAGAGGCTTGTGAGAGGAATCTTGGGAGCTTGGGGCACCTTGGGAGGATTATAGAGAGAGTAGGGCAGATGTTGGACGAACTC
Source organism: Viscum album (assembly GCA_963277665.1). Lineage (NCBI taxonomy): Eukaryota > Viridiplantae > Streptophyta > Magnoliopsida > Santalales > Viscaceae > Viscum > Viscum album. The sequence continues at coordinate 991,776,752 of OY728166.1, forward strand.
CAAGAGATTTTAGTGAGGATGAAGTGGGAGATTGGGTCGGTTTATATAGGAAAGGTGAGAGAATTCTTTATTATTTAGGTTTGGGACCACTTACATTAAATTAATCCAAACCACAAACCATCCCATGGTTTTTGAACATGTTTTTTGGAAAATGGAGGAGGGAAAAAATATTTTATAAGGCCCAAGTCCTAACTTCTAAAAATAATAATGTTTCTTATGTGGAGGTGAGTCACACTCCCATGGAAATTAATTTAAAAAGGCAAAGTGTTGAATATGTCTTGAGGGGTCCATTAATGCTTTGAAAAGTTAGTCAAAAAAACCAAAAATCACATTATTTTAATGATAAAAAATATATTGGCCGAACATAAGGATTATGGTATTTTATTACATCACCATTGGGTCATTATGATGTCATAAAACACATTATATATTTAAACGACATTTAATTTTTCCCCAAAAATTTGACTGTCTCAGAAAATTATGAAAAATTCACCGTTGGATAATTTCGACGTCCTGATTCAAAAAATAACATTTATTTTATCTAAATAATTTTCTAAATATGTGAATTCTCACTTTTAAAATAAAAACTGACATTTATCGAAAATTCACGGGTTTTGACAGAAATGGCTTTCAAACCTTAATAAAAATTCTAATTGCATTCATAAAATTATAAGATCATTTATATTAAAAAAATGATTTAATAATAATAATATTATTTGATTAAAATATTATTTAATTCAAAAATACCTTAATTTAATAAAATAGATTTCTTAATTAAATAATAGCTAAAAACACCATTTGTACTTTAAAACCTATTTACAATGTATCAAAAATGACTAGAAATTATATTCATTATTTTGTACAAAAATAATGTAGATGAACATAGTACTACTTATTTGTTACATAACCACTTAAAATAGCCTCATAAGACCTAAGGGTAAGGTGTGCGATGGTGACAAACTCTTGGGGCGGCTCGGATAACATCGCTTGAGTGGTAATCTCTATCAACTTCCACTTTTCCCGTAGATGGTCCCATTCGAGCTTGACATGGTGAAGCTCAGCTTGGGCTTGGTCAAGGGCGAAACCCAAAGACGCCACCTCTTTTCCAAGCTCTAACAAATGGGCTTCGTATGGGGAAATTCTACTGGATGAGGTCATCGCTTCCTTTGTCTGAGTAAATTGGATTTTTTAAGGTCCTATATTTATACTAATCATGTGGTCACTGTTCAACCACTATATTAACAATGGTCACAAATCTTAACATAATACCAAAGAAGTTGACATATTATAAAAACATTTTTCATAAAGAGACATTTAACTAGATCAAGAGGGATTTTCCATTAATGAAACTTTGGGTTGTTACAGTATTCCCCCCTTAAGAAATTTCGCCGTCGAAATTTTCCTTTTCCCACACTAAAATAAATGTGGGTAACTCAGCTTCATCATATCCTCCAACTCCCAAGTTTCTTCTTCAAACTTGTGGTTTCTCCACAACACCTTGAGGAGGGGTATTGTCTTATTTCATATAACTTTTTCTCTATGATCTAAGATCTTCACTGGTTTCTCCTCATAAGAAAGATCATCTTCCAATTGTACCACCTCGAAAGAGTGTACATGTGAAGGGTCCGGTATGTACTTTCTTAAGAGGGATAAATGAAAGACATCATGCACCTTGGCCATAGTAGTTGGAAGTGCTAGTCGATAGGACACACCCCCAACATGATCAAGAATCTCAAAGGGGCCGATGTACCTTGGACTTAACTTCCCTTTCTTTCGAAACCTCATGAACATCTTCGACGGAGATATGCGTAAAAACACCATATCTCCAACTTTAAACTCAAGGTCTCATCGACGATTATCTGCATAACTCTTCTGTCAACTCTGGGCTGCCTTGATATGCTGATGAATGGTTTTCACCTCTCCACCATTTCTTCGACCATTTCTGGTCCAAGCATCTTACGTTCACCGACCTCATCCCAACATGCCGGTATTTTGCACCTTTTCCCATACACGGCTTCATATGGTGCCATTTGGATGCTCAAGTGGAAACTTTTATTATAAGAGAACTCAACTAGAGGAAGATGTTGATCCCATCCTCCTTTAAAGTCTATTGAGCACGCTCTCAATATATCCTCAAGAGTTTGGATAGTCTGCTCGGATTGGCCATCACATTGAGGATGATAGGCCGTACTGAAGTTCAGTTCAGTATTCAGAGCATGTTGAAGACTCTTCCGAAACATAGAGGTGAATCTTGGATGTCAGTCAAACATAATAGATAGTGGTAATCCATGCAACCATACCACATCCCTAATATATATCCATACCAGTTGATCCAAAGAGAAATCCTCCCGAATAGCAATTAAGTGTGCAGTCTTTGTAAGACGATCCACAACAACCCATATTGCATTGTTGCCTTTGGATGACCTTGGAAGTTCAGTGACAAAGTCCATGGTTATGTTCTCCCATTTACATTCTAGTATGGGCAATGGTTGCATCATCCCCTTAGACTTTTGCCTCTTTGCCTTCACTTGCTGACACACCAGGCACTTTGATGTATATTCGGCGATCTACTTCTTCATATTATCCCACCAAAAGTTTTCTCAGAGATCTCGATACATATTTGTGCTCCCTGGCTGAATAGAGAAATTTGAACTATGTGCATAATCCAAAAGTTCTTTCTTCACCTCCGGACTTGATGGAACACATCGTCTTTTCCCAAACTGCACAATTCCTTCTTCTTTAACATTAAACTCCGAGGATTTACCTTTTTCGATAGCCCCCACTTTTTTTTGAATTCCCACATAATCCTTTTGAGAATCTTTTAACCTTTCCAAAAGATATGGTTGAGAAATAATTTGTGAAAGGATTGATGATTTTCCCTTCTTTATAATTCCCACGTCCATATTCATCAAGTATAAGAATATTGGATCCTTCTAAATTTTCATAATTGATAGAATCGCTAGATCCTTTCTACTTAGGGCTTCTGCCACCTTGTTCGCTTTCCCAGGGTGGTAATGTATTGAATAGTCATAATCCTTGATGAGCTCTATCTATCTTCTCTGGCACATATTAATCTCTTTCTGTGTGAATATATATTTAAGACTCTTGCGGTCCGTATATATCTCACATTTCTCTCCATAGAGATAATGCCGCCAGATTTTCAAGGCAAAGATCACCGCCGCCAACTCCAGATCATGCAATGGATAGTTTCGCTCATGGATTTTCAATTTCCTTGAGGCATAGGATATCACTTTATCATTCTTCATCAACACACATCCTAAGCCCTTCTTCGAAGCATCACTGAATACCACAAAAATCTATCCACTTGTGGGTAAAGTGAGAACATGTGCAGTGATAAGCCTCCTTTTCAATTTCTTGAAGCTTTCTTCTCATTCATCACTCTAGGAAAACTTTACTCCCTTTCAAGTTAGCTTGGTAAGAGGGTTGGACAATTGTGAGAAATTTATCACATATCGTCGATAATATCCAGCTAACCCCAAGAAGCTATGGATATCCGTTACCGATGTTGGCCTCGTCCATCCATCAATTGAATCTGTTTTGGAGGGGTCCACAAATATCCCATTTCTTGTGATGATATGGCCCAAGAATGAGAGCTCCTTTAACCAGAACTCACATTTTCTATACTTTTCATAGATCTTATCCTTGCGCAGAGTCTCTAGTACAGTTCTTAAATTCTCCTCATGATCCTCCTTGGTTTTGGAGTATATTAGAATATCATCTATAAAGACTACCACAAATTTGTCAAGGTAATCTCTAAAGACTCTATTCATCAAGTCCATGAATATTGATGGATCATTGGTGAGTCCGAAAGGCATTACTATGAATTCATAGTGCCCGTATCTTGTACGAAAAGTAGTCTTGGGGACATCTCCCTTCTTCACCCTTACTTGACAATATCCCGACCGCAAGTCCACCTTGGAGAAGTATTGTGATCCACACAGCTGATCAAACAAGTTATCAATTCTTGGGAGAGGATACTTGTTCTTTATCGTGATTTTGTTAAGTTCAAGATAATCGATCCAAAGCCGCATTGACCCATCCTTCTTCTTGATGAAGAGGACTGGTGCACCCCATGGTGAAGCACTTGAGCGTATAAACCCTTTATCTAGATTCTCCTGTAGTTGTTTCTTCAGCTCTTCAAGCTCAACAACATCCATTCTATATGGAGTGTTGGATATTAGTAGCGCCCCAGATATAATTTCAATTGAAAACTCAACATCTATTCTTGGAGGAAGACCAGGCAGTTCCTCGGGAAACACTTTAGCAAATTCCATCACAATAGGCATTTCTTCAAGGATTGTTTCTTCTTTGAAATCAATCATCTGAGCTAGATATGTGTGCTCATAGGGCAGTAATATCCATGCTTGAGATGATGGAGCTAAAGGTGATTCTTCTTCCCCCTGACACTTGTAAAGAATAGGGGGTCGATTCTCTATATGGAGTGTGATTTCCCTCTTCCGACAATTTATTTTGGATCTATATAAGGAAAGCCAATTCATGCCAAGAATTGCATCAAATTACACCAAAGGGAGTATGAAAAGGTTCATAGGGAAATTCAATCCACAGATTTTAACTGGGGCAGACTTATATTCATGGGATGCAATGATTACCCCATTTGACGTACTCAACGACATCTTTACTTCCATGATTTGTGGTGGTGCTAGGATTGTTCTACTAAACTTTTGAGATATAAAAGAATTTGTAGAACCTGAATCAAAAAGTATGTTTGATATTCTTGAATGAATAACTAGTATACCCATCACCACTTCATTGTTGGGGTTCACTTCGGAAGAAGTGATGGAAAAATATCTTCCTTGCTGTCCTGGAGGTTGTTGGTTGCCTCCGATAACCCTTGGATTAGGGCACTGATTTGCAAAATGACCCGGTTCTTTTCATTTGAATCATTGAACAACGCGTTGAGGTTCAAATGGAGCGTTCCTCCCCTCTTTCGCAGCCGCGGGTCTTTCTTGCTGACAGTTAACAGCTAGGTGCCCTTCTATTCCACACCTGAAGCATTTCCTCATCCCCTTAAGGCAATTTCTAGGGTGCTTCTTTCCGCACATTTGGCAAGTGGGGTGCTGGATCTTCTTAGAACCGTTGTATTTATCCATCGGACCACCAGCATTGAATTCCACCTTACGCTTCTTGTCCCCATGATACCCATGTGATTCCCCGATCTTCATTTCGACCTTGAGGGCACATCGGACAATTTCCTCAAAGCCGTCGAAGTCACAGATCAATAATTCTTTCCGCAAGCTAGGCTTCATCCCACCAAAGAAGCGGTCAACTTTGCATTCAAGGGTAACGAAAAATCCGAAAGCATATCGTGCAAGCATTGTGAAGTTTTCCTCGTACTCTCCAACAGATTCTTCATCTTTTTTCATGAGGGAAAGGAAGTCCCTTTCCATCTTAAGCCGGAGGGTGAGCGTAAAATATTTATCGAAAAACATCTTCTGGAATTCCTTCCATTCCAAAGCCTCGATCTCCTCTTCAGGCTTTGTATTTTTGATCAACATCCACCATTGATCAGCTTCACCCTCCATACGGTAAGCAGCCAGGAGAACCTTCTCTTGTTCAGAACATTGGAGGATGGAGAATATCTTTTAAATGGAGTTGATCCATTGTTCAGCGATCGTGGGATCATATGATCTACTAAGAGTAGGAGTCCTTTGTCTCATGAAGCTCTCTATAGTGACTTGTTCTTTCTTAGGGGGGGTTGAACGTTCCTCTTGACCCATGTTTCTATTCAAAACATGAGTTAGCTGAGAGAGAAGCGTGACAAAGTTCGCGATTCCTGCTCCCATTGGATTTGGAATCCCATTAGTATAGTCATCACACTGATCTTCACAACGGTTGTTAGCCTGAGTCCTCATATTACCAGCCATTGGCTGGAATAAAAGGAAAGTTAGGGGTAACACATAAAGGGTAATCTAAAGACAAAAGTTGATGACTTATAAATAAACTTTCATTTCCTTAACTCATGAGTCTATTGGCTTCATTCTAGGCTTTTCATGATCTACTTTCTAACATATATTCTTAGGGGGATTTTTCCCTTAATAGGGGTTCATACTAAGATTTTGAATTTATCAAAACATATCCCCCGGGAGTGTCGTTACTAATAGTGCAGAAAGGCCCGTTGCCGTGCATCATTTCCCATTCGAGTCTAGCTCAAAGCGGTGTTTTCAGGTTTTACCCCTAGGATACATCTGTGCCAGAGCTGCCTCTACCTGCTCGTATCCAAACAAGGATGTATTTGTTTGATAAACCACTTACTCAGCACTTACCAAAAATTAGGGATGTTTTTATTACACTTAGTCTAGTATCTAAGGCTTTACTTGGGTTTCCTAATCCAAAAAATAACTAAACCTATCCTCTGATACCAACTATGACAACCCTACTTTTTATTACAACTTAAACATGATTTATTACATAAAACATCACTTGATACAACAAAGAAGATCAAGAGGTTTAGTGTCTTTGGGGATTAGGATCATTACATAAAAACTTAAAACATGAAATACAACATCTTTATCGAAAACTTTCTTTACATGACCACTACATTCCCTCGTACTTAGCATTGCATTGGATAACCTGAGGACATGCATATGAAAAGGGTGAGCTATAAAGCCCAGTAAGGGAGTACACATGGAATAACATGAGGAGTAAAATACATGTTAGAAAATAGGCATATCAATAGATCATAAAATAAAAATGAACATAAAGGCATGATAAAGCATGATAATCATAACATGGAAATGTGACAACAATACTTAACATAGAATTAGCATGAGCCAAGGCTCATTGCACATAAAGCATTAGTAAACCCTCATTGAACATGAAGCATGAGTAAAACCCCATTTCACTTGAATTAGCATGAGTCAAAACTCATTGCACTTGACGTATCATGATATTATGCATTACTCAATGCATTGGAGCACTATAAGGGTGCACCCTTCTGAAACATTTCATTTCATGCATAAGTGTGACACATGGATCATAAAACATGGATTCATAAAACATAATAATTTATTCCAAAATAAAGGAATGTGGAATTCATACATGAAACTTTACAATCAATACATACATTTTCATAAAGGTGAATGCCCTTGATGGAGAAATGGGCATGGTATTCACTACACAATGACATTGGCTTAGAAAATCGGTGCGATTTCGGCAGCGTAACACCGTGAAATAAGAATTCATAAAAAAGGTTGATGAGAGAGAAAGAGGTTCCTCATCATATTTACATATAATGGACAGTAAGGAGGTCAAATAGATACATGTCCCAACAATTTTAATGGAATTTAGATTCATGATACAAATGTATTGCTTGAATGTAAAAGAGGAGAGAGAAGTTCCATTCGGAATTTCGGCATAGAAACGGGTGTACATGGGAGGCATTTAATGAGAGAGAAAAGGGTATCCAATCATTAAGAAAATAAGAGGAAAGTATGGGGGAGGTGCGAAACCATACCCCAACATTCATAATTTAAATTAAAAGGGCAATACAACTTAAAGAAAATTGACAAAAATGAGAAAGGAAGAAAAAACCCTTACTTGGAAGTGTGCTTCCAAGGCTAGAGTGAGGCTTGTGAGAGGCTTCTTGGGAGCATGGGGCACCTTGGGAGGATTATAGTGTGATTAGGGATGAGGTTGGACGAACTAAAAGGGATTTTAGTGAGGATGAAGTGGGAGCTTGGGAGGGTTTATATAGGAAAGGTGAGGGAATTCTTTATTATTTAGGTTTGGGTCCCCTTACATTAAATTAATCCAAACCACAAACCATTACATGGTTTTTTCCCATGTTTTTTGAAAAAGGGAAGAAGAAAACAATATTTTATAAGGCCCAAGTCCGAACATCTTAAAATAATAAGGTTGCTTATGTGGAGGTGAGTCACACTCCCATGGAAATTAATTTAAAAAGGCAAAGTGTTGAATATGTCTTGAGGGGTCCATTAATTCTTTGAAAAGTAAGTAAAACAAACCCAAACTCACATTATATTAATGATAAAACATATATTGGCCGAACATAAGGATTATGGTATTTTATTACATCACCATTGTTTCATTATGATGTCATAAAACACATTATATATTTAAACGATATTTAATTTTTACCCAAAAATTTGACTGTCTCAGAAAATTAAGAAAAATTCACCGTTGGATAATTTCGACGTCCTGATTCCAAAAATAACATTTATTTTACCTATATAATTTTATAAAAATGTGAATTTTCACTTTTAAAATAAAAACCGACATTTATCGAAAATTCACGGGTTTTGACAGAAATGGATTTCAAACATTAATAAAAATTTTAATTGCATTCATAAAATTATAAGATCATTTATATTAAAAAAAATGATTTAATAATAATATTATTATTTTATTAAAATGTTATTTAATTCAAAAATCCCTTAACTTAATAAAATAGATTTCATAATTAAATAATAGCTAAAAACACCATTTGTACTTTAAAAACTATTTACAATGTATCAAAAATGACTAGAAATTATATTCATTATTATATACAAATATAATGTACATGAACATAGTACTACTTATTTGTTACATAACCCCTTAAAACAGCTGCATAAGACCTAAGGGTAAGGTGTGTGATGGTGACAGACTCTTAGGGAGGCTCAGATAACATCGCTTGAGTGGTAATCTCTATCAACTTCCACTTTTCCCGTAGACGGTCCCATTCGAGCTTGACATTGTGAAGCTCAAATTGGGCTTGGTCAAGGGAGAAGCCCAAATACGCCACCTCTTTTCCGAGCTCTGACAAATGGGCTTCGTATGGGGAAATTCTACTGGATGAGGCCATCACTTCCTTTGTATGAGTAAATTGGATTTGTTAGGGTCCTATATTTATACTAATCATGTGGTCACTGTTCAACGACTATATTAACAACGATCACAAATCTTAACATAAAAACAAAGAAGTTAACATCTTATAAAAACATTTTTCATAAAGATACATTTAACTGGATCAAGAGGTATTTTTCATTAATTAAACTTTGGGTCGTTAAATATTCTCTCTATTCCCACATTATAGAGAGATAAAGTTTCACATTTAGTGACTAATCCAAGAACACCTTTAATAAATTAAAGGGGATAAATTAAAGAGATCGTCAAGAAATTGAGGGATTCAACCGAGTTCTATGAAATCATATGAAATTTGATGAACTGAGAGAGTGTAAATTATTAGAGTGTGTTTGGATGATATAGAGGTTTTAAACTTATAATAAATCCAGAAACTATCCCTGACAGGGATCTTTCATTGATTGTGCATCAATTAAAACATGGTATTTGTTATGTTTTATTTTTTGTGATTATTAAATTCATGCAAGATCCTCAGACTTCTTTTAGTTCTCAAATCACTAGAGATGAAATGTTTCATCACTCTAGTAATAAAATTATAAATCCCATGAACACCACCTTTCGCTTCATGCCTCATTACCTTCACATATGTCATTCCAATGAACCATGCCACTCTAAAACTATAAAAGGCCGACCCATAGGTTCCCCAAGGAAACACATCATGCAAACCCTTCCATATTTTGTTCCATTATATGAAGTAGAAACAAGGTGAGAAATCCCCAAGACCATAAAGTGATAACAATCCAAAAACATAGAATAACCCACCATCTCCCACAAGATACTACTCATATGTACCTCACACAAATAACATAAAATGAATTTAGTTCCATACTTTATCACAAACATGACCTTACCCATGTTTTTAAATCAAATGATGTATAAAATCACATATAACAGATGAAGAATGAAAGAACCACCTACCTGGTTCAAATAGAGGAACTCACATCAAAACTTATAACCCGATTCGACCCAAGGAGGAAGATATTGAGGAACCATAGAGAAATACCTAAAACACAAGTTTTATTCAAAACTTATCCCAAAAATAATAAAAATAGAATCTGATGATGAGGAATGATGATCCTTACTTGCAACGACTCTTAGGTACAAAAATCATGAAGAACAAATTACTGATGGTGAGAACCCTCTTATAAAAATAAGGAATGATAGAGAAGGGGGTAAAATCTAGCCCATGATTGGGTGGTCCCAAAATAAGGGGTTTACTCATATAAAAAAATTTATTAAGTAATAAATAATATTTTAAAAAATAAATAGAATGGAACTAGGTACCCACCATGGGGTCATCGACTACCCAATGGACCTCTAGGGCCTACCTTCTCCTCTTCCTAGCACACCTGCTACCTGATACAATCCCACTAGGTACATGGTTCCCTTTGTATTTAAATTATATTTCCCTATAATTGGGCGACCATCTTATATATAAATGTGAGGATTCTTTTAACCCATCAAAAAACTTAAACATGCCTTATTAAATAATATTACACCATTATTATACTGGAATTATCCAACTTAGAAAATCAAGGTCATCGTATCCTCCACACAATATAATAACTTTTCTTAGAGATTCCTTGGGCTACTACACCAACCAACAACTATTGAAACACAATTGTCATACTAACACAAGTCATGAAACACCAAGTCAATTTGAATGCATATATCTACCCATAATCTCAATAACCAAATGAAATAATGATCCCGATTCCATCTATGAACACTCTCCACAATAGGAGTCACCTTCCCAATCACACCCCACCCGAGTTACCCGACTTCCTAAAGGAACCATACCCTACTATCAACCCAAATTACACATACATAGTCTATCAAAACATAGACACCAATCATCATCCATTCAACTACCACATATCATACCTGATTCATACAACTCAAACAATACCTATTTCATCCATTATACATAAAAAACACCATGGTATATAAATCATTAAAAAAAATTATTCCAACATTCTCAAAATTTACATCTAAATATCCATGGGTATTTGAAATGATTTGAGAAAATTATCTATATCTCATGTAGCTAACAAGAATCCTAACTTCCAAATTTATGTCCTCCCTATATAGTCATACTCGATATTATCCACTACCCTAAAATCATGGTATCCTATTGTTGGATTCCAAATTATAATTTAGTGCATGCCCTTGGGGTAAATGGTTATTAGATGTGGGGTGTCACAGAATGTAATATGGGTTTCATAGTGTCATTCATTCATCTTAATTCCCTCATTGTACATGGGGTAATGGGTATGAAATATAAGTCCCAATTTTTATAATACCCATAAAATGTTCTATTTAGAGATAGGAGGTGGCGGTGATCCATCAGTAAGGAAAGTGAGCGCATTGAAGAACAAAATCATGATATTGTGATCCAAAGAGTAAAATATTATGGTGGAGGCTATATAGGCCCAATTAATCTAATAAATGGAATCAGATCCTGGTGGGTAACAGATCGTATTTTCAAGCACATCAAATAAGATTTTCAGTTTTTCTATAATTTATGAAGTATAGTAGGAACCCTTGGTCGTCTCTCAATGGAGTATTAGATCATTTATAAAATAAAAAAGTTTTTATTATGATATTCAAATGGGAATTTTTTTTTGTAAAACATGGGTTTTGATTATTTATAAAGTCAACCTAAAAAATGAATGTGATAAAACAAAGAAAAAATCAATAGAATTGATTAAGTGTGATCAACTTGGGGAAATCTCATGATTTTCATCCTTCATCACTTATATTTTAATACTTGTTATGTAACACCTAGAAATATAATTTTACTGATTTTTATGAGGATAACCCCTAGGGTTTAGTCGAAAACACATAATGATTCACCAGATACCACTGATGATTGAGTGACTTGTGTTCGACTTCATAACCGAAACTCACCAATGAAACAAATGAAGAACTCAATGTACTATCTAGGTTTGTATGTTATTTATTTTTGATATAATGAAATAAATTTTAATGGCCTTAAAAGTGTTTATGTGTTTTTAATTAACCAATATGAACCACAAAAACACCTCAATTGAATGTAGGGAGAAAAAGGGATGAACGATGTGTGAATCATCACACGAATGGGTACCACCAAACATGATTATATGAGTTTGAGAATGGAATACCGGTACATAACTCAATTAAATAAGAATATAGGATGAAGAAAAATAACACATAACCTGGAATTAAAAAGATAATTCAAAATAATAGAAACATGAATCTCAGGATTACGTCACATTCCTCCCCGGGTGATCACGTGGAGTTTTGAAATCCATGGGAGGGGAGGAAGAAGAAGATGTTTAATCAGAACTTACCATATACTATAGAGCTTATTGGTATGATGGGAGGAATACTTTAGGACTCCAAAATGGAAGAATTATACCTTATGGTTGAACTACTAAATTAAGTTCCCAAGGGGATTTCTTATAGCCAAAATGGGAGGTGGTTTTGGGAGGGAAAATTTCAAGAAACCACTTGGCCCATGTTTTTTAGTCAAGAGAAAGTATTATATAGATTTTGAAAAAACTAGAGACTTGTTATAAGAACTATTGGATTTCAAACTATAAAATTGAGAGGCTAGATATTTTTTATGATAATAATTATTTCTAAAATACTTAGGGAAACTTTTTACTCCATGACGATTTATTTTATGGGAATGATCGGTATAGATGGGACTCTTAGTGGACGAATTGGGATTATATTCCATCATGAAAGTTGTATCCAACTAAATTTGGAATCCTAAAAAACAATTTCATCCTAATTGACTGTACATATTAGTAGTAGTATGAGGTTGATTCCATAGATTTTCTTGGATTTCTACACAATTTGGCCCATTTTTCATCATATTTGTATTGGGACTTCCAAATCACCTCCACCTATAACAAAAACATAAAAACAAGTGAAAATACATTATTTACTATTATAAAAACTAAATTATTTAACCAAAAAATGAAGTGAAATTTGTTATTCTACATTCAATTTCCAATACAAAACCAGTTTAATACATTGGCATAAGGGTGAAATAAAACAGTGAATCGTGGTACGATCAGCAGCATTTGATTTGTCGAGAATGCACTAAGAGGGAGATTATTATAAACCAAAATAAAATTTAATTAATTGAATAGGGTATAAGGGATATTGGATGTAGGTATTCATAGAGTTACATATCAGTGTCACGACATGATGCCTTTAACCCAATTCCCACATCGGTCATGGGGGGGGGGGGGTGCTAGGAATGGAATATAAGTCCAAGATTTTCTCCTTCACATCATATATCCTTTTTAGTGATGAGTGGTTATAGTGAAACCCACCTATTGGAATTGATCCCTTTTGAAGAAAAGAACCATATGGAAGTGAGACAAAGAGAAAAATATTGTGTTGGATGGATTAAATCCCTAATTTGTCAAAAAACTGTCCACTTCCATGACCTGAGAAAATAGATGAATTTTAGTCTACCGCCTCTTGGAACTTCTCTTGGACCTACCTTAAATTAGAATGTCCAACCAGGTCCCCAAACAACTACTAAATATGATATCAGCTAACAAAGATTCTCTAGATTCCATATTTGTCCACATAATTAGTACTCCATCAGTGGTTGATCAAATTCGGCTTGAAAATTCCTCCTCTATATATTATGCAAACACCTACCAAATAAATAACTCTATGATGGAAACATAAATCATCTACCATACCCACCCTACCATGTATCCTCATATGCCCGCTTTTAGGTACCTAAATCTCTTCTACCCATTCCATCAGAAACTGATGCCTGAATGGGTGAAGTCCCATCATCAGGTCCCACTCTACTATCTACGCTTAGCTCACTGCCTAATAAAATGACGTTAACATAAATATATTTAACCATACCCAGATAACATGATAAATTCTACCCTAAAACCACCACACCTTGGATATCTATTTCACATTTCAATGTTGATAAAAATCATCGACTTCATAAAATGATAATCTTAATTTATGACTTATTCCTCCCTCAGTTTCAAGTGTATAAACTTGAGAGATTGGTTTACCCTCAGCATCTATGAAAATAAATTCTCAAATAAAATTTCCTTGAAATCATCCAAGGTCGTTTATTACTATTTATCATTTTGAACCTATACATCCCATAATTATTTCTCCAGTCCATTGATCATATACATCTTTAGTTTCAACCTCTTACCTAATGGTGTATCAATCACGTTAAAGATATTTTGAATTTGATCTATAAAATTGTCAATACCACAACCCTAGTAGATCAAATTTAGAGGTTAATTTATTACATTAGTACTGTATTAAAGAGACCACATCCCAAGGACCCAATAGTTTAGTAGTCTTCAAAAACTAGATACATACTTGAATATGACACTACATTTTAAAACATAAAATAAAATATTGTAATTTATCTAAGACCACAATTATTGCATTTAGTTTATCCCTACATATAAATCATAATACACTTATTGATATATTTGGGAAATAAAAAATAATAAATTGTTGAACTTAGATGCTCAATAAGGGTATGAATATTATGTAAACTAATAAGGCATGAATATTATGAAAGGAAGTAAATTACAATCAAATAATTACATTACCTAAAAACATATCCATATATATAGTAACTGTTAAAATAAACACATGGTATTTAATAACTGAATTCGTAATAATGGAACTCATACTTATAAACATATGAAAATTAACATCACAACCTTGTGTAAAGTCATATAAAACATACTATCAAGCCCTCATGTAATGAAATCATACATAAATGGGCAAATATTTGTTCAAATACCCTATCTAGTTTGTCTCTTGAGACATACTGATGCATTGATTGGATATGTAATTCTATACCCCACCCATAACTTAATAAGTATAATGTACTATTTTTATGAATAAAAAACAATTTAATCAATATCTTTTAATAATTAATAATTGTACATTTTGAAATAACTAACATAAGAACTATCAATGATTTTCCAAGTAAAACTCATCCTAAACCATCCATTAAAATAAGGTGGTTGTTATATTTGGAATATATCCCCAGTAAATCAAAATATTAAACAATGTATTTTTACACAGATGAAAATTCTTTAAAAATATCACTAGAAAATATTTCATGAGGGAAAACACCCATTTCAATTTGATATAACATATTTTAAAACTATTTTTTTTTTCAAATATTGAAGAAAATTTTTAATTTAAAAATAAAGATGTAAAATTTTAAGGTAAAAATCAAATTATTTAGTGGTCATGATGTTGGTAAATTCCATTCATGGTGTATATGTTAAAAGACTACTCATTTCGTACTTGAAAAAAATTCAAAAAGTACGTAGTTCGAAAAAAACAAGAGGATTACTTTTTAAAAAAAATTAAAAAGTAAAAAATGGATTAATATTTAAATAATAATTCATTTTAGAATATTAAAAACTTTATTTTAAATAATTTAATGCAAATATATACATGAAAAAAAGATTCTCGATCGAGTAGAAAAACAAAGCCGGTTTTCCTTTGAAATGTGATTTCAGTATCTTAAAGACTTAAAGAGTGTAATATGAAAGGATAAATTCTAATTTATATAAATAAAAAGAGGATAGTAATATATATTAGGTTTATGATATAAAATCAAATATGTCCCCCAATGGATAATTAATCATAAAAAATCTTGGATAATCATAAGATTTGGAAGTAAACACTTAACTCATGTATGAAATCCATTGTATGTGTTTGAACCTCATGTATAATAAATTTTTTATTTTTTATATGTATATTATAGAATCTTAATAATATATATAATATAAAATATTATTTACATATAATATTTTATCACCGATCTATTAGTAATTATTTGTTAAAATCACAACTATGGGTGATTACTGCCTCATTTTTCGTGTATGTTTCAGGTTAAGTGGTTTCAGTCCATATAATTTTATTATAGTAGCATTGTCTCAATAATTTATTAATTATATAAATATTATATAAATTTTTGCTATATATATATTTAGTTTAATCCCTAAAATTTATAGATAGAAAAATGAACTAAACCATTCTTGGAGATGGTAGACCACACAGATACATGAACGTTGTTTTCACATTTTGAAAAATGAAAAAAAAGTAATTAATAATTAAAATATATATATTAGATATTAAATCATATATATCATATATATCTACAAAATCTATTCTTTTTACCATCCATGTAAAAAAACTACAAAATAAATCATATTTCTTAATGGAGGCGGTAGTCCACATGTGCGCATGAGTGATATTATAATTTTTTATTTGATGGGAAAAAGTGTGGATAAATGTGTTTTAATAATAACAATAAAAATTAAGTATATTTTATAGAATGAAGATTTTATTTTACGACAAATAAAAAACATTTATAGGATTTAAAAAAATAATTAAAAATAAAGTGATTAGTTAAGGTGACTACTTCTTCTATAAAAGAAGTCTTTAGATATCGTCTTTAGGACACTCGGGTTGGTATTTTTTTGATGAAAAACACCTATATATCATGGATAATGTTGTTTATAAGAGATATTTTCTTTTATTGGTCGATCTAGTTTTCTCACATTGGTGTAAAAAAATAGGGAATAGATTTCCTTTTATAACATAGGGAAATGACACAATTGGAATTTCTATATGATTAAAATATAACCAAGTAATTATAAATAAAAATGATTAAAAATAGACATAGATTATAATATCATTTATTATATGTTTGGAATATCACCATACAATAAATTTTCTATAGGTAGAAGAGTTATTTTAATCCTTATATTTTGGTTTATCCCATTTGTTAACCAAATTTTACCTTAACTATCGTAACATATTTTTCACTCTTAATGGGTTATAATTTTACATATAAGAAGAATGTTGAGTAATTAATGGTTGTGGTATAACATTTTATACTTTATATCATCCAAATTTCTGTATTTCAATATTTTTAGGTTTTTTAGATAATTTAATAAAATATTATTGTCACACATTATCATTAATTTCATTTTGACTATATTAATTCATTTTGAATTAAAATATATCAATAAAAATATTTAATTAGAATATAATACTTGAAAACATCAATAATATTTTATATAAATGTATAAACTTATTTTAAGACTTTAAATTAGTCAAATTATATTACTTTTAATATTTTCAAAATCATTTATTTTATTTTTTATCAATTAATGAAATATTGTTTCGGTGATGTAAAAGAATTTAAGGTAATTATATAATCACTAGAAAGTATAAATAAAATAAAATAATTAATATAATTTAATTATGATCAAAATAACCATTTATATTGATTCAAAACAAGATTTTGTCTCTATTTGAACTCATAAAAAATATTTAAAATAAGAGGGTCACAATTTTCATTTTGAATTACATTAAATATTATATAGGTCATTTTAAAAGAGAATCATCCTTTATAAAATTATAGTTTTTTCCTAAAGATATAAGGACATTATTAAATTATTTTAATAATAATTAAGATAAGAAATAGTTATCTCAAAACTTGTTTGTATCCTAGGTTAACCCGGTTGACCTTTTATCATTGTGAAAAATGTTGCTAGGTTATTATTCATAATTACAAAAAATAAATAGGGCTCATTTAACAAATTAAATGACCCTAATTAAAAATATTATTTCCATTTTTAAATATTCAATCTCTATAAGTAGTAGAAATTAATTTTAAAAATAACTGCGCAAAATGTGATGAAACCCACTTTTTAGAAAAATAATGTTTTTAAGTATAGAACTTGATTTATTCTTAACCCATCCCTAAAAAAATAATAGATGAATGTTCAATAATTTTATTAAATATTTAGTATATTCATTTAATTAAAATAAATTTCCAGTAGTGATTAATTTAATTAATTTAAAAAACATAGTGTACGCGTGAAATAATTTTTCAGAAAAACATCTCTTTTACATTAACATAATTTTTATTGTCATTATAATAAGTTTATAACTATTGAATTCATTATAAACCATAAATTTTTAATAATTTAGTTAGACCTATTTATACCCACCAATTTTAATTTTTATGTTATAGCAGTCACATAATATTTTACTAGTAGATCACAGTTCGTTTAATTTTTTTGTATATAAGGAAAGCTATCAAAGAAATTAAGTTTTATAAAATATATCACAAAATATTATGGTGTTACATTATACCCCCTTAAATATAATTTTAACCCAAACATTAAATTAATTTTATAAAAATAAATGAGTATATATCTACTTCACCATATGCTCGGTTTCCCAAGTAGCTTCTTGGAATTTTGATTTCTCAAGATAACATTAATAAGGTGAGCAGTGATGTTCAATAGTACTTTATCTCTATGATACAAGATTTATAATGGTTGTTATTTGTAATAATGATCATGCTATAGTGGTATAATCTTTGATTTAAGCACATGTGATGGATCTAGTATGTGTTTCCTAAGAGAGATACATGGAACACATCATGAACAAGGGGAGGTTTGGTGGAAGCACATAATGATATGCCACCATCCCCACTCAATAAAAAATATAATAGGGAATAATATACCTAGGGATTGTCATTCCAATATTTCTGAATCTCATATTTTGTTTATGTAGAAATTCATATAATCACTTTCTCACCAACTTTTAACTCTAGGTATTGTTTATGATTACCAATTTAATTTTTTATTGACTTAAAGCTACCATGATGTTCTATTTAATAGATCTAACTTTCAATTCCATTTACTTATCTAGCTCAGGTACAAATATATTTATTTATATAAATTCAACTTATAATTTTGGATTTCTACACTTTATTCCATAGAGGTATTCCTAAAGACCCATCAGAACTATCAACTAAAATCTATTGTTGTAAGAAAACATGATTATATGATGTTGTTAATCCCAAAAAACCTTTTAAAATCCATAGAATAAGATATCAGTATATATTATAGGATTTGGGTTGTTCTATTAGAATAATCATCAGTTTAATGATGAAAGGAAATATTTAAACTCAAATACATATCTGGGTCTCACTAAAGCCTCTTGAAAAACATCAAGGTCAACCTTAGATCCCAATTAGATTCTATATATTTTTATACTGCATGAAAACATACCACTTTCTTAATATATATTCCTGAAATCTGATAAATAGAGGATTATTCTTACATATAAATCAATTGTGATGAATTTATAATGAGATCAATTACAACCCAGTTAACATTATAGAATTTTGATGTTTTGGGGAGTTTAAAGAAAAAATAAATGGTGATGTTTTTTCACTTACATTATCGTATTTGTAATTGTTGTAAAATACAATTAGACTTCTATATCTAGGTCATAACTCTCAAACATACCAAAAACCTAGATATATACCATACAATATATCCAATCATTTTGTACCACCAAAAATGCTCTTTCATATCTCTATACATGTTTACACATGTAGGATGAATAGAAAATGAAAAACTATGAGATTCATCTAATAAATCCTTCTTCATATCTGGTATGGATGAAATATATACACGGTTCCTAAAAATTATCATTCCATTATAATCATGTTTGAACTTAGTAATATTTCTAACCTTCTTCTATAGCTCCAATTATTTTTTCTTCACCTCTTTAATATTCATGTGGATAGATGATTGAATAATTAATTGATCATGATAAGTTTTTTACATTTCTTTCAAGATATCCATATCCATAATTTTCAATTCAATAAATTTCTTACTTTTTTAACCTCTTCATATATATTCTAACATGATCCTTTCAACTTAGAGTATCTAACACTTTGTTAACATTCCCAGGGTGGTAATGTATTAAGAAATAATAAAATTTAATCAATAAAATCATATTATCTGGAACATATTTAGATATTTTTGAGTAAATATATAATTTTAACTTTTATTAACATTATTATATATAAAAAATTTCTCCATAAAGATAATTCCACCCAATATTTAATGAATAAATCACCACAACTAATTCCAAATCATGAGTTGGGTAATTTTGATAATGACATTTTAATATGAGAGAGGAATATCATATCACTATCTAATTATACATGAGGATGCAACCAAAAACATTTATTTATACATATTTATAGAGTCAAAAAACATATCTACTATAGGTTAGTCGAAGAACAGGTGGATAACCCACCTTATCTTCAATTATTTAAAACTCACTTCACATTTAGCTCTCTATAAGAACATAATGCCCTTCCAAGTATACTTGGTGAGTGGGTTATATATTCATGATAAATATATTACAAAGCATCTGTAGTATATATCTATCCCAAGAAAACTATATATTTTTGTTACCATGGTTTCTCTAGGCCATTTATCAATAACTTCTATATTTTAAGTATCCACTGATATACACTCTCTTGAGATTATATAACCGAGGAATGAAACTTTATGAAGCCAAAATTCCCACATTGTAAAACTTTCATCTAAATTCACCAATCTCTGGGTCTATAGTGAAATTATCAAATGTAATTCATTATATTCCTTTCCATTTCAATATGTAATATCCTAATATTTTAAAAGTAAATACTATATTCAATAGTTTACAATATACACAACATCAATCTTTGACAGGAAAAATATTATTATTTTGTAAATGTAAACATTATAACCTAGCTATTAATTTGGAGGGAATGAGTAGTACTAACCTAATGAATATATATATAACGGTCATACTGATTGAAAATATATAAATTAATTATTTTTAAATAATATATTTCCTTTTTTTTAAATTCACTTTATTCTTTATAAATATGTTTCATCAAAAATGAGGTTTCTTTCTTTTGATGAGTGAATATTATAATTATTTTTTTCTAAATTTTTGAAATTTTATTTTAAAAAATGAATTGAATATTTTAATTCATCACCATAAAATTATCTTGGGATTAATTTGTGATATTTTTCTAAAAATATTAATTGTTAAATTAAGAGTGAAAATATTGTTTTTTTATTGAAAACAGTATTTTCTTTTTAATTATTTGGAAAATAAAAATATATTTTGGATTAGTTTAAAATTTATTTATTTACTATTTAAAATGACCCCATTTTGGTTTTTTGAATTTAATTTTATAATAAAATTTAGTATTAAAATATTTTATACTTAAAAATGGAATTTTTCTAAAAAATAGTTTTTACTACATTTGGATGATTTAATATTAAATTATACTATACCACTTCAATGTTTTTAATTTTTAAGAACGGGTTCCATATTCTTAATCATGAGGTCCAAATTTAGAAACCCTTTTATTTTCTGTTAATATGAATAGTAATGTTAGTAATTTTTGTTACTATGGAGAAGGGTAAATCATGTAATTAAAGTTCAAAATAAAATGTTAAGGACTAGAAAATTTCCCTAACACTAGATATAATATTATTATAGCAGTCTATTTACTTAATAATCACTCAAGATTAGGTTTTATGTAATTTGTTGGCCATATTTATGAGATTACGGCACTGCAAAGAAGTGATGGTTAGCGGTGGTTTATTCATAGTAGTTCTAGTAACAAACAAAAAATAAATCGGGTTCAGAAAATAATATAGTAGCAGATTTGTAAAATGATAAAATTAATTATTATTTTTTAAATTTTTAGTGTCTTCAATTAAACAACACCAAAATGTTTTAAAAAAATCTAACCCTCCCCTCCCTCCCTCCCTCTATGCGTCCTCGACCCCCCCCCCCACCACTACCCTGACCTCCTCCTCTCCTCTTCTAAGTATTGACCCCAGACCCACTATCCCATTTCCCCCACCCCTCCCCCTATCTTCTCCACAGAGCTGAACCTAACCCCATGACACCATGCCCTCACCCCGAGCCCGTGACCCCCTCCCCCCACAACCCCCTCCATCCTGACCCACATGACCCTCCCCTCTCTGACCTCTCTGGCCATCTCATTGAAGACGCAAAACCTACCCTCCAACCTGCCACACACTGGTTCAGTTCCCCTATTTAGCAGTGTTGCAGACCCCCTACAAGATTTATCTTCTTAGCTTGGATCCTCTCCTCAACGGAAACGCAGACCCCACCCTAATGGTTGCATCATCCTCACCCTAAATTTTTTATTGGGTAGAATTAGATGAAAAATCGTTGGTGATAAAAATAATATAATTTTTTTATTAATTGGATAATTTTTATATATTTAATTTTAGTTTATAATGTGACATTTATAAATTTTCAGTCAGTTTATAGAGTTATAATAATCAATAATATTGGTTATGTTGTATTAAATTAATATATGATATATGGAAGTTATGTAATCTTGATGATTCATAATTTCATAGTTTTTATTTGATATTAATGAATTCCACATTGTTCAATATATCTTAATTCTCCCAATTTTTGACAAATGCATAATTGAAACTATTTTCCAACTCATGACCAATTGATAGTAGGGTTAGGGGTCACACCTGGTTTCATGACCAACCCAAGAAAGGTTTCTAAGGATAAAGGATTTGAAAATGATATATTAGAGTCTTTTTAAATTTTTCATAATGATTGATATTTTATACATATGTGAGGAATAAACTTGTTTAATGAAATTTATCAAATAATGATAGAGTAATTAGGGTTATGTTTTTCATACATGATAATAAATTATTTATTATTGTTACAGGAACAATCAACATAGTTTCATTGATTTATTTTAACTAACTTGATTTTTAATATAAATAATTATAAAATGTAGTTTGTTTTTTGATCTAAATGAATAATTTTTCATCATTTGATTTGAAAATCAAAATAGAAATTATTCAAATTTATATTAACATCGTGTTTTTTCTATTTAGATAAAATTTTAGGAACATCTGTTTTGTTTTTTGGGAATAGATTTATTTATATAATTCATGGAACCACATAAAGTCACACTAAACAACTTCTATAGAATATAGACAGACAGTGATGAATATTTTTGGTAGGGATGAAATATTATGATACCCAAATAATGTATACATGTCATTCATTTTTTTAATGGAACACTCTGTGTCTTTGTTAGATCATGGGAAATGGATTTTACATTGATTAATGAAGCTAATTTTTCAAGGAATTATCCCTCATTAGTTACAACACTAGGGTATAATACACCATTAAATTTTATTTGATTCATAAAATCCATCTATTTTTGTGAAGAATAATAATTTACTTGATTGTTGTTTTTATATTTTAAGATTAGTAAAAAAAAGTTACATTATTTGATTCATCCGATTTTTCTTTTAGTTATTATGGAAGAGTCAATGGAGAAGTTGGGTGAGATTTAATTTTAAATTTACTAGTTTGATTAAAAATTTATATCGTTATATCAGAATGTATAGGCATAATACAATCCAATAACTATGGATAAAACTTGGATTAATTTACATTGGTATATACCTCGATATGCCAAGGTTTTGGAATAATTTTTAGATTATGAAATTACAAACCGATCACTGTATTGTAGAATAAAATGTATCTGTCCTAATTGTAAATTCATGTGATGGATGAATTGAAATAATTTATATGATAATTTTATATTGAAATACTCTTGTACTCAATATTTATGTTATATTTAGAATAGTGAAACAAATATTATGGAAATTTAAAACAATGAAAACAGTTTCGACGAAATGCATAGTGACCTGACAAAGGAGAATTTAGTTTGAAATGTATTAAATGAATTATTTGATTTTTTCAGAATATAATGTCTAAGATTTCAATAGATCAAAATAACCTTTAGTTGATCCTATGTAGTTTAATATTTCTTCACATTTCAGTGACCAAAAAATGGTTTTTATGAATTGCTTGAAGACGAACAATAAGAACTCTATGATGGCTATTCCAAGTATTCAAAGTTTCTTTTTATACTTATGTTGTATCATATCAAGTGTCTCTATGGAATTAATGACAAAGAAATGTCCATGATTTTAGAGTTTCTTCAAAATGATTTTGGTGAATCTAAGATCCCAATATCATTTTTTTAGATGAAGAATGTCATCAACAAACTTTGACTTTATTATATATAGATAAATGCACTACCTAATGATTACATGCATTACTGAGGAGTAGACTCTGATAAATAACAATGAAAAGGATATCATACAAGTATATATAAGTGAGTAAAAAACAGTGAGAGTATAAATCCATGAAACCCCAAGAATAAATAGAAGGAAAAAATCCTACAAAGGTATTACATTACTTTCCTCTGAAACCACTATTGAAAATATTATTCATGTTGTATAAAACTATAAATGATATGAAGTGGAATACTCATGTTATTAATGATTTTTTGATAAGAGATCAAAAATATTCATAATCACGGATGATGTTTGATTTACTATGTCCATATTTTTCT
This sequence comes from Viscum album, assembly GCA_963277665.1. Lineage (NCBI taxonomy): Eukaryota > Viridiplantae > Streptophyta > Magnoliopsida > Santalales > Viscaceae > Viscum > Viscum album. The sequence continues at coordinate 991,800,999 of OY728166.1, forward strand.
TCAGATACTAGTAATGTACATTTGGGATCGGCTTTTACTAGTTTTAACCCTTTGGAAATTTAAGTTGTAGTTACAGAATTTGGATAGTATTTTTGATCCCCTATAATCTAACTCTATGTATATGTATGAATAAGAATTATTTAATTTTGTTGATGATTATTACTAGAAAAAGAATGCCTGGAAATGAAATTGATTTATACCTTCAACCTATATTCAATGAATTGTGAAGCGTCTGGGATGATAAAAAAAGCGTCTGGGATGATGGAATGAACAAACATATGATGTTTTTTGTGAAAACTATTCAAAATGCATGCTTCTTTATTGTATAGAATTAGAGACTTTCCGAGACTAGTAAATTTATCTATTTGGAACACTCGTACTGGTTTTTCTTATTCAATTTCTTATTTTGATTTAGATGCTAAACATTTACCTCAAAGAATAAAATATTGTTTTATGTGTCAAAGACGATTTATTAATGGTTATTATAAATTCTTGTCTAAAAATACATGATTGAGTAGATATATAGAAAAGAGAATGTCACTGAAGGTGTCATTTGGTTTAGAAATCTCAGGAAAATTAATGAATTCCACTGAAAAATTTGTAAAATGTCATCTATTTAATGAAATGGGGAAAAGGGTACGGGGTAGAGTATCTGAATAAGCTGACACAAATAATAAAAAGAAAAGTTTTTATTTTTCAAACTTTTTTATTGGGAGTTTAATTTGATATGTCATAATATGTATATAATTATATTTTAGAATAAAGTCTATTATAATGTCATTTTTATAGTGCGTAATGAGAAGGGCAAGTCAAAGGATCACCTTCATGTTGTACATCTCGTTCCCCTCTTTGTTTGATTTTCATGATCACAATCACCTTCTTATATATCTAACCTTGTGTTTTAAGTGTTGTGGATGGTAGGCAAGAGATTGCCAAAGGAATGGCCCAAGAAGAATCAAGAAGTGGACTGAAATTCAGTCCACCGGCCAACCGGTGTGATAGCACCGGCCAGCCGGTGGACCTGGCAGAGGCATTGCCCACTGCCAGGCTCCACCGGTCAGCCGGTGGCTTGACCACCGGCCAGCCGGTGGCAACCTGACTCAAGGCTGAGCCACTGCCTCCCCACCGGCCAACCGGTGGCCTCACCACCGGCCAGCCGGTGGAACCCAGCCTCAATAGTGAAGGCTACTGCCTCACCACCGGCCAGCCGGTGGCTCTGGCACCGGTCGACCGGTGGCCCCTGGACAGGAATCCTATGCCATTTTGCAAACACCGGCCAACCGGTGGGCCTGCACCGGCCAGCCGGTGGACACAGTCAAACTAGCCGTTGGGCTGTTGACCAGCCTGTCCACTTGGCTCCCAACGGCTCTTTTAGCCTCTCCAACGGCTCCGAAGCCTCCCCAAGGGTTCCATGCCTATAAATAAAGGCCAAGGAAGCCCCGAACATCAACCGGAACTATACGGAAGCCCACGGACATATTTTGCATCAATTGGCCAACCTCCGGCGTCTTCCTCCAAGGGAACTCCAATAGCTCCAACAACTTCCACATCCAAGGAGCCCACTCAAGAAGCTTGGGAGAGCACGCTACGTCAACTCCATCATCCATTGGCACCCAAGTCTTCCCAATTACGGTTTTTATTGTTTATTCTTTTTGAGCTTTAAAATTGGGTTTGTGCCTACAAACCCCAAACCCTTTTCCCATCCCCCTTTCTTTTGGGTTTCACACCACCACTAAGGTGTGAAGAGGTTCACAAGCTTTTCCTTTAAAAAGCTTGAGAAAAAGGTGAGCTATCCTTCACCTGTAAGAAGGATAGTGGGTTCTTGCTAAACCATCAAAAGCAAGTGGGTTCTTGCTAAACCACAAAAGCAAGCTGTAATAGGTCCTAGTGCTACCTCAAAGCCTAGTGGGTTTCTTGCTAAAACCATTGAAAAGCAAGCGGTAGGAATCTCTCAACGGTTGAGTTGGGAGCGGAGACGTAGGCCGGGTTTTTGGCCGAACTCCGTTATCAATTTCTTGTGTCTTGCCTTCTTTCTTTCCGCTGCACTTTACTTTGAATTTTAATTTGTTAATCAATTTTTTAAAAGGCAATTCACACCCCCTCTTGCCATCATTTCCCCGTTTGTTCCGACCCAACAATTGGTATCAGAGGGGTAATTTGAGTAATACCTTAAAAGGTTTCAAATTCAAAGATCCATTGTGATGGCATCTACCTCTTTCGCCCCCGAGGGCTACTCATTGGGTCGGGCTCCATTTTTTGATGGGACCGACTACAATTATTGGAAAACCCGCATGACTACTTTCCTTAGAAGCATAGGTTATCCCATATATAAAATTGTCATGCATGGTTACACTCTTTCTACTCCCGACGAATCTAAATGGACCCCTGCCGATATAAAGAATTTTGAGCTTGATGGCAAAGCCATGAACGCTCTTCATTGCGGGTTAGATAGAAATGAATTCAATCGAGTGTCTACTTGCACCTCCTCACATGAAATTTGGAAACTTTTAGAAGTAACTCATGAGGGCACTAACAAAGTCAAAGACACTAGATTGGATATGTATAGGCAAGATTTTGAGTCATTTTCAATGCATCCAAATGAATCAATTTCTGAAATGTTTACTCGTTTTACTGACGTGTGCAATGGTAGAAAATCTCTTGGAGATAAAATTTCTGCAGAAACCATGGTCAAGAAGATCTTATGGGTCCTTCCAAGCTCATGGGCACCAAAGGTGACGACGATCCAAGAAGCTAAGGACGTCAAAAATATGCCGGTAGAGGAGCTCATCGGATCCCTAATGACTTATGAGATTACGATGAGGAGGCAAGCACAAAAGGAGGGCACACCAATCAAGACACCAAAGAACATTGCCCTCAAGGTACAAAAGCAAGTAAGCTCCTCCTCATCTTCTTCCTCATCTCCTTCCTCATCTTCCTCATCATCAAGCGGCGATTCGGAAATGGAGAATCTCGCCCGCCAAATGCAAAAATTCATGAAGAAGCACAAGAAGAATAAGAAATCTCGCAAGGCGCGAAAGCAAGAACCCACCGCAAGATCCGAGCCCAAGGTAAAATGCTACGGGTGCGGCGAAAAGGGCCATTACAAGCCCGATTGCCCACTCAACAAGAAACAGGCCACGCCAAAGGAAAAAGGAAAGAAAAAGGTCCTCAAGGCCACATGGAGTGACACCTCCTCCTCATCCTCCTCCTCCTCCTCCTCGAGCGACCAAGGTACAAAATGCCTAATGGCATTTCATGAGGTAACATCTTCCGACTCCTCCTCTTGTTCTTCAAATTCCAATTCTTTAAATCATCTTTCTTATGAAGAACTCTCACATGCTAGAGATCAATTAGAAAAAGGTTTTCATGAACTTTCTTCAAAATTTGTTTCTTTGAAAAAGAATTTCAAAAAGATTTCCTCCGAAAAAGACCAACTTCTCAAAGAGAAGGAGGAGATGTCCCTAAAAATCCAAAATTTTCCAAATGTTGATTCCATGGAATCAACCATCAAAAACCTAAGGGAGACCCTAGCCAAATTCACCAATGGGGAACAAAACTTGAACAATCTCCTAGGTTCCCAACGAATATCTAGAACCACCAATGGACTTGGCTACACCAATATAGCTTCCTCCTCCCATGCACCCACTGTTTTTGTAAGGGGGAGCTCTAGTTTCAAATTTTGTAACTATTGCAAAAAACCCGGGCACCTTATTTATGAATGTAATTGTAAAAATGCCCGGTACGGCCAACCCAAGTCTATTTTCTATTCCGACGAATTTTATAGGAGAAGGCCCGCCATGAGACAAGTTTGGATTGAAAAATCCCTTCTTGCGAGTCTCTCCGGGCCAAAATTTATTTCCTCTCCCCGGTGAGTTATTGTTTTTATTTAGGGGGAGTTAGATTCTTTTAAGCCTTTTTGTGAATTAACAATTTTCATTCAAAATTATCATTTTAAATTTCCATTTCAAAATATTCAATTCGTTTTTTTTTTCACTTCAAAAATTTCATTTGGTTTCAAATTTCAAATTTCAATTGGTTTTTGATTCAAAACTTTCAAATTTTTCATCTCAATTTTGATTCAAAACTTTCAATTCAAACTGTTATTCAATTTTCATTTCAAAATTTTCAACAATTGGTTTAAAATCTGGATTTTCAATTTTTCCCTCAATCAAGTTTTATGCCCCATTCTATTTTGATAATCACAAAGGGGGAGAAATTTCTTGATTGATTGGGGGAGAATCCTTTTCATCATGCTTATCATTTCCTTTCAATTTCAGTTTTTTTTTCTTTAATTGTTTTGGTGATTGTGATCATCAAAATAAGGGGAGATTGTTGTACATCTCGTTCCCCTCGTTGTTTGATTTTCATGATCACAATCACCTTCTTATATATCTAACCTTGTGTTTTAAGTGTTGTGGATGGTAGGCAAGAGATTGCCAAAGGAATGGCCCAAGAAGAATCAAGAAGTGGACTGAAATTCAGTCCACCGGCCAACCGGTGTGATAGCACCGGCCAGCCGGTGGACCTGGCAGAGGCATTGCCCACTGCCAGGCTCCACCGGTCAGCCGGTGGCTTGACCACCGGCCAGCCGGTGGCAACCTGACTCAAGGCTGAGCCACTGCCTCCCCACCGGCCAACCGGTGGCCTCCCCACCGGCCAGCCGGTGGAACCCAGCCTCAATAGTGAAGGCTACTGCCTCACCACCGGCCAGCCGGTGGCTCTGGCACCGGTCGACCGGTGGCCCCTGGACAGGAATCCTATGCCATTTTGCAAACACCGGCAAACCGGTGGGCCTGCACCGGCCAGCCGGTGGACACAGTCAAACTAGCCGTTGGGCTGTTGACCAGCCTGTCCACTTGGCTCCCAACGGCTCTTTTAGCCTCTCCAACGGCTCCAAAGCCTCCCCAAGGGTTCCATGCCTATAAATAAAGGCCAAGGAAGCCCCGAACATCAACCGGAACTATACGGAAGCCCACAGACATATTTTGCATCAATTGGCCAACCTCCGGCGTCTTCCTCCAAGGGAACTCCAATAGCTCCAACAACTTCCACATCCAAGGAGCCCACTCAAGAAGCTTGGGAGAGCACGCTACGTCAACTCCATCATCCATTGGCACCCAAGTCTTCCCAATTACGGTTTTTATTGTTTATTCTTTTTGAGCTTTAAAATTGGGTTTGTGCCTACAAACCCCAAACCCTTTTCCCATCCCCCTTTCTTTTGGGTTTCACACCACCACTAAGGTGTGAAGAGGTTCACAAGCTTTTCCTTTAAAAAGCTTGAGAAAAAGGTGAGCTATCCTTCACCTGTAAGAAGGATAGTGGGTTCTTGCTAAACCATCAAAAGCAAGTGGGTTCTTGCTAAACCACAAAAGCAAGCTGTAATAGGTCCTAGTGCTACCTCAAAGCCTAGTGGGTTTCTTGCTAAAACCATTGAAAAGCAAGCGGTAGGAATCTCTCAACGGTTGAGTTGGGAGCGGAGACGTAGGCCGGGTTTTTGGCCGAACTCCGTTATCAATTTCTTGTGTCTTTCCTTCTTTCTTTCCGCTGCACTTTACTTTGAATTTTAATTTGTTAATCAATTTTTTAAAAGGCAATTCACACCCCCTCTTGCCATCATTTCCCCGTTTGTTCCGACCCAACACTTCATTCACCTAAAGATTTGGAGTCAATGAATATAAATCACAGTATATTGGAAAATGAGATTGGAATGTATCGTTTATTTATTTTTACTATGAAAAATAATGTGAAAGATATATTCCTTTGAAATGTAAATAATGCGAAAGTTCTATATGGACATTAAAGTAACATATCAAGGTAATTTGAATTAAAACATAGAAATCTACATGGATTTAAATGTCAAGATTCACATATTTTGATGAAGCAGATGTTGCCATTGTCTTTGTGTAATACTTTACGGAAAAAATTAACTGTATTTCTAGTTGATTTTTTTACCTTTTCAGAGATCGTTGTGAAAAAACTCTAAGTCCAACTGATCTTGGTGAAATTCAAGAAATATATTTTTCACTATGTCATTTAGAGAGTTAATTTCCCCCTACATTCTTCACAATCAGGATTCTTTAGACTATTAATTTTGATGAAGAATCAAAACATAAAGGATACGTAAACTGTTAATGGTTTTATAAAAATTGATAGGTATGTTGATATTTTTTATTTTCATTGGAAAATTAGATTTTATTAAATAGTTTTGTAACCAATTTAATATATTTTTTTTCATCAAATACTTTATTAAATTGAAATCATATGTGAGGAATAAATATCAACAAGAAGGCTCTATTTATGAAGATTACATAACTGAATAGTTCATAATGTTATATTCTATGTATTTGGATGGGATTCACACTAGATTCAATTGTGAAAGATATGATAATGAAATCTATACTAATACATTTTCATAAAATTATTCATCAGTATATCCAATTGATGGATAACCTGTTAGAAAGGGTTAAAATTTTACACTAACTAAATTAGAGTTACTACAAGAACATAGATATGTTCTAGTTAATAGTTTTATTGAAGATCCATTTATTGAAGAATAAAGACTACAAAAAATAGGAAAACAAAGGTCGATCTCAAAATGAGTTGGAATAAAAAACATGCTAACATGGATATTATTGAATGGTTCACCCATAGTGTAATTATATGCTCAAATTAAAATTATTAACACGTAGTTATTTTTTCTAAGTTAAATGTAACCACTTATATCATTTTTCACATATAATTAATGTTGACAATCAAGCTGAAATATAAAATGATTTGAAGTGTTTGGATATAGGTCCTCCAATAAAGACTAAGAGATTCGATGCCAATAATATTCATGGATTCAGGTGTTATAAAATTTATCATAAAGATTATTTGAAAACTCAAAATAGTGGTGTATTTATATTTATAGTGGTGGGATACTATGCGAAAATTATTGATATAATTTAATTAAACTATCATGGATAGTTTTCAGTTGTATTATTCAAGTTCAAGTGGGTCAACATTGATAGGTGTATAATGAATGATTCATTACGTTTTTTTACTTCTTTGGACTTATTTCATTCAATAGATATTGATGAGCATAAAAATAATGATATATCTATCTTGGATTCAAATGTTAAGATCATTTATTATGTTCATGATGAAATATATAAATGTTGGAGTGTTTTTGTACACTTATGTATGGAGAGTTATATGACATGGGGATGAATATCAATTGGTTCTTTGTTATAGTGACCCTCTTCTACCAAAATTTTTTAAGAGTCTTTATTAACAACATTTAAGTGGATCAAATTTCAAGAGAGGGTGAAAATAAAGACTCATCGCAATAGAGGTTGATAAAAATAATGATTATGATGATGAAGATATTTGAATTTACAAATCGGTAATGAAATTATTTTACAATTTCTTATTGATAAGTGTTTCATATATATATACATTATTCTAGTTTCATTATATTCTTTTTATGAAAATCTTTTAGTATTTCTTTTTTAATATATTTAATATACCTTAACCATTTGAAATGTGGGAATGGTGAGAACATAAAATTTAAAAATTCTAGCTGATTAGCATATTGGAGCATGCCACCACTTCTGTCATCTTCTGTGGATCCTATAGATTCTGTTGTACACAATAATACTAGAGATCAATCCATTTCCCCAGATTTAATTGGTATTCTATCACCTAATTAATTCACCTCTGGGGATGTAGTAGTGGGTCACCCCTCTAAGTTGGGGCTATTGGAGAGTTATCATTAGAGTTATGTATGTCAGTTTTCAAAAAAATTAATTTTTATTAATTTTGTAATTAATTTTTAAAAAAAAATATAAAGACAAACATAGTAGTGATATAAATATGAACACATCAGATGTATGGGACCTAGAGGAATTCAATATTATCGTTATATTTGATGAGTTTGGGATGTTTGCCAATGACACTTCCTGGATATATGGGCAAACTATTGGTCATATTTTTTGAGAGATAACGAGCTTTACCATTAATTATAAATATCAGAGGCATATTACTGAAGCATGGAAAAATTACCTCTTTTAAAACTCACATAAAGGTAATATTAATTTAAAATTTCTTGATAACTAATTTAAAATACATGAGTAAAATTTTGTAATATACTTATAAAGTGTTATGTTTTTTATTTCTAGATGTTTTCTCATTTTGATGTCTCTAACTCCATTTAACACCCATGGAAATTACGAAGAACATGTACAACATCTATAAAAATATAAAATGACAATTTTATATAGAAAACACACATTTATAGTCATACTGACCACATATTGTGTCATACTGACTTGTGTTTTATTCCTATACATAAAAAAATTATAGATCATTATCTATATGTTTGAAAATAACCCGAGCTTGTTTGATTGGTTTTGACTCAGTAAACACTTATGAATGGTACTAAATCCTTTTAAAAACATGTTTTGAGGGTCTGGAACAGGAATATAACATCTAATTTTCTTGAAATAATGGGATAATGGATGTAGATTTAATTATGAAATGTATGAAATTATGACATGTCATTCTGAATGATTAGTTTCCCATTATGTCCGTAAGCTTGTGTTCAATGTTTTAAAATACTAAAACATGTGTGGAATATTCAAAACTAAGAAAATTACATTGTATTTTCATAAAATCATGGGAAAAGGATTGTATATTTAATTGGGAAATGTAGAAATCAATGAAATGTTATTCTGATTGATAGTTATCCCATTATGGCCTTAAAATCATATTTAGTGTTTTAAAACACTAAAATATGAATGTAATGGTAAAAACCATAGAATAAGACCTTATATTTATGTGAAATAATAGTAAAATCACCTCTTAGTTTTTTTGGACATGTACACATAGAGAACACTTCAATCTGACATGTGGTGTCATCGAAATTACTCAGTAAACACTTTTAAAAGGTATCAAAGATATTAAAAATGTGTATGGAGTAAAAACTAAGAAAATAAATTGTATTTAATTTAAATCAAGGTAAAAAAACTGTAGGTTTAATTTTTAAATTTTGGAATCTAAAGATTGTCATTCCGACAGACAGTTTTCCAATTATGGTCGTAAATGTGTTTTTAGTGTTTTAAAACACTAAAACATGCATGAAATGGTCTAAAGAAAGAAAATAATGTTATATTTACCTATAAATAAGGGGAAACCACTAATCTATTGTTTTTGATTTGTGTTTATAGTCAACCCAACAATCTAATGTGTGGTGTGGTCAGAATTAATCAGTAAATACTTATTAAAGGTATAAAAGCATTTAAAAACAAGTTTTGAGGGGTAAACTGGGAAAATGACATTAGATTTCCCTATAATTAGGATAAAATGACTATATATTTAATTGTGAAATGTATAAAATAACAACACATCATTTTGAATATCAGTATTTTCATTGTGGACATAAATTGGTTTTTAGTGTTTTCAAACAATAAAACATTCATGAAATGGTTAAAACGAAGAAAATGATGTTGTAATTTCATGAAATCAAGGTACAACAACCAATTAGTGGGTTTTGATATGTACACACAGACAAAACTTCAATCCGATGTTCAATGTGGTTGTAATTACATGGTAAACCCTTTTGAAAGGTACAAAAGCCTTTAAAATATGTGTTGGGGGGTGGGGGGGGGGGGGTTCAAAACCAGAAAAATGACATCAAATTGACATAAAATGATAAGGAAAATTACTATATATTTAATTTTGAAATATAGGAATCGACAACATGTCATTTAGAATGATAATTTTCCTGTTATGGCCGTAGACATGTTTTTAGTGTTTTAAAATACCAAAACATATGTGGAATAGTGAAAACCATGAAAATGATGTCAGATTTTCTTGAAATAGAGAAACCCCATATATTTAATTTTGGAATATAAAAATTGGTGGTAGGTTATTTATAATTAATGTTTTCTCTTTATGGTTATTAATGTGGTTTTAGTGTTTTAAAACACTAAAATGTGTATAGAACTGTCAAAACTAAGAGAAAAATGTTAGATTGTCCTATTATCAAGAGAAAATAATCATGTATTTAGTTATGAAATGTAGGAACTGATGGCTAGTAATTTTGAATGAAAATTTTTCCATTATGACTATAAACACATTTTTAGTTGTTTGAAACACTAAAAGACATGTTGAATGGTCAAAAGTAGGAAAATGAAGTATGATCATCCTAAAATCTTGGGAAAACCACCATATATATAATTTTGATATACAGGAACCCATAAATCATCATTATAAATGAAGGTTTTCTCATTATGCATGTCACCATGTTATTAGTGTATTAAAACACTAAAACGTGCATAAATTGTTAAAACTAGGAAAACGATGCCCTATTATCTTGAAATCATGGGACAAAGACTATAGATTTAATTTTGGAATTTTGGAATTGACAACATATCATTCCAAATGAAGGTTTCCCCATTATGGACATACATATGTTTTATGTGTTTTAAAATACTAAAATGCATGTGTAACAGAGAAAACAAGAAAAATGATGCTGGATTATCCTAAATTCATGGTGAAACCACCATAGATTTATTTTTTGAAATGTAGGAACTAAATTTTTTTTATTCCGAATGAAAGCTTGACCATTATGGACGTAAATATATTTTTAGTGTTTTAAAACACTAAAACATGCATGGAACTCAAAATTAGGAAAAAATGTATGATTGTATTGAAATTAGGGTACAAAGACCATATATTCAATTGTGAAATGTAGGAACTGATAGAATGTCATTCAAAATGTCTATTTTCCTATTATGGCCCTAAATGTGTTTTCAGGGTTTTAGAACACTAAAATGTGCATGGAACTATCAAAACTAGGAAAATTATTTTATATCATCCCAAAATTAAGGAAAAAACACTTTATATTTAATTTTGAAATGTAGGAACAGTTGACACATCATTCTGAATGATGGTTTTCTTATTATTGTTGTAAACACATTTTAGTGCTCTAAAACACTGAAACATCCTTGCAACAATAAAAACATGAAAAAATAAGTTGGGTTATTTTTAAATCAAGGGAAAATTACCATATATTTAATTATTAAATGTACGAACTGATGACACAACATTCTGAATGACATTTTTTCAGTTATGGTTGTAAATACATTTTTAGTGTTTTAAGACAATAAAACATGTGTAGAACAATCAAAACCGTATAAAATGATCTCAAATTGATGATAAATAATGATAAATTTACCACTTAGTTGTATTATAAATATATAAAATGTATTGATATCAAAGTTATTAAAAAAATTTATTAAATAAATTTCAAGAACACCAAATGTTTCTTTAAAAATAAATTAGAATATTTACTTATAAATTTTCATTTTAAAGTTATAAATATTATATTAAATAGTTATGAATCTATTTCCAAATATTTTTTCATTATATATCATTTATTTTATTTTAAAATGTGTTTTGGTTGATTAAAAAAATAACTAATTTTATGTGCAACATTCTGAATATATTCAATGTGTTTTCTCTTTCTCATTTCTTTTCCAAAATGTTTTGGTTCTCATTGTAGGTGGAAGATTCCAGCTATAGGTAATAGGTTGACCATTTTGATCCATGAAAAGGTTTATAATAAAGTCATGATGGTTCTTATTTTCCATGGTTTATTAAAATTTGATCAATTATTTTACAATAATTCTGATTTATTAGGTTTAACATTATTTTTTTCATTTTTTGTTACAACTCATGAAATGACATGGTTGGTTTTAGTTGATGATATGATTTGGAGGTAGAATGATACAGTGGAGGTCTTGACATGGATCTATATTAGGCATAAGTTGTTTTTGGATATACTTTATATGTATATATTGATGACTGAAGTACTGGTCAATGTATGGGGTGACCGAGACTTAGGTTATGATGACAATGGCTGTTTGTGTATGAATTGATGTGCGATGAATGATTGATGGTTTTATAATATATTAATGTTTTAGTTTACAACATGTCAATTTTTTTATATTTATATTTTTTTATTAAATATTCAAAACACCAAAACAGATTTAGTCACAGTTTGTAGTAACCACTGCTAAATATAATATATTAAATGTATTTAGCGGCAGTTCAACATAAATGCCACTAAAAATAACTGCTGGTAAATTATTTGCGGTATTTAATTTTATTATATGTATATTTCTAGTGTATATCTTTTCCATTAAGTAACTTCCAATAATTAAAATGAAAACCAACACTAAATTCTCAAAACATGACACTTATAAAAGCCACCGTGAAATACAATAAACCAACACTATTTGACTAGAGACTTTAAAATAAGTGGTGGTTCTAAGAACCCCCACTAAAAAAGTAGGTGACGATTTATACTGTTTCTAGACCACTCAATAACTGCAGCTAATGAAACTTTATTTTGTAGTTTTACCTTTATATGATTTTATTTAAAGGAAATTCAAACATGTCACACTCTTATTTTTAAAAACTATAATATTTTATATATAGGTTTAACGTGAGGATATTCTTGATTTTAAGTATTATTTTGAATGATAAATTCTTTATATTCATCATGTTAATTCATTTTTAATTATTAGAAATTAAATAATTAACTCTAAAATTTACACAACGTGTATGGAGTAATTTTTCAATTAATATAAACATAAAATAAATGATATATTTTTAAAATTAATATAATTTAAATTAATGTGGTAAATTAATTTCATAGATAACAATGAAATTCTGTGTTTTTGTTATTCTTTCGTCAAATTATAATTATTCTTTTTTTATTAATAAAGGAAAATTAATGAATAGTTATATAAAAAGTAACATCAATGATATTTTTTTTAGAAATAATATTTTAATAAAAGATATAAAATTTTAAAAATCCTTAGACTAAAAAAATTTGTTAGTATATGGTTTATTATATCATTTATGCTCCACTTATGGGCCATTTTCCATTTATAGTAACTATATTGACTATTAAAGATTAAAAATCCTTACAGTCACTATAAGTGTGAAGGGATTAATGAGGGGTTAATACCAAAAGACCAGGGTAAAAATTTGATCAAAAATTTCTAATTTTTATTTTATGATATTATTTATATCCATAATACTATTATATTATAAATATATATGTTTTACTAATTTTTAATTGAAAATTAATTTATGTAAATTTAATTTTTTGTGAAATCAAAAAGTGTCCCTCCCCTCTCTTATAAATGCACACCTCTTCTTATGAATCCTTTACACATTAAATCCCAATTGGTTCGATAAATACCTACCAAAATACCTTCCTAGAATTCATAACCTCACTCTATAGGCCTTATTAAGGTCATAATATCAATCTTATAGGTCTTAAGGTGTTAAGAAATAGAGGTTGTGTGAACAAGATGTATCATTTTTAATCAATCAATTAAATTTAATTTCATCATACACCTCCTTAAAATAAGATATATCCATGATAAAGTAATAATTATATTATCCTTCATATAATTATATATTATTGTGTTAACAGAATAACATATATCCATCTCATATTCCATGAATTGGGAAACAAAACTATCATTCATTTGTACAGCGGAACACTACGTCGCGAACTGATATAATTTATTTTCCATCACCATCACCCATGGATGGATTATAATATTGGAATTAATTTTTTTATTTGATATTAATGAAATATTTTTAATTATAAAAATATAATATATCACTTACCTTATTACATTTCCATTCACTAATATATGATAATGTGGTTTGTGCGCATGTGTGGACTTCCTCCTTTACAAAGCGATGTGATACATTTTTCATCACCACATAACATGGATGATATATACATGTATATTTAAATGAATAATATAATATTTGTGATATTATTTTCACTATTTATATATATAATAATACTTTTCCATTTTTATAACTATCTTCTAAAAAAAGAAACGTTACTCATGCATATGTATGACCTACTGTCTCCATGATTGCAATATATTTAATTTTTCATAACCATATTTAATAGTTGTATTCAAAAGTTTAATTAATTTATAAAATTAAAATTATTTAATTATTATTCTTATTTATATGTTTAAATAATTCCCTCTTTGACCATTGTCAACCTACTAAAGTCATTTTTGACACATAAGATGAATATCATCAAAAGATCTGACATAAATTTAATATATTATGTAATCATATATTACACGTTAATAATTGAAATAAAAAGAAGAATAAAATTAAAAAATGTACTTACAGAAATATATAATTAACATCATATTATTGTTCAATAATATAATGAATGTACATAATGATTCAGACTCATGGTAAGACACTTTCTTTAAAAAAATCCTCTAAAAGTGATATTTTTCAACTGTTGTTACAAAAGTCAAAACAAATGTGTTTTTATATGAAATTAAAGGAATTTACCATCCTCAAGAATCCTCAATACATTTATACTTCCTTTATAGGTTTCTGTAGTTATTTTCAATGAAAATTATTTCTTTATTACGTTTTCATTTTTTAGATTTTGAAAATTTATTTTTAAATAAATGGGTATTTTGATATCCAAAAGTGTTTTTGACATGGGTTTAAATGATGCTTCAAGGGTCTTATTCGTTATATGGTCCATTTAAATTACTTATCAAGGGTTTATCCCCACTATAGAACACTGGTGAACCCGTTCCATCTTATACGATGGGTGGACCCAAATAGAACTACAATGTGTTGGATAATGATTATGTTCCCTAGAGAAATATATTAGAAGTTAGAAATATAATTATTCAAATTTTTAAGGGTACTATATGGATTCTATAAATGTTTTATGATTTTATGTACGAAGTCACCTACATGACATTTATTTGATTTCTAATGAGTTTTCATCGAAATAATTTGTAAGATCTTGACCTTTTTAGAAGTTGACTCGGGGTTGATTTCAGGTACTCTTTTCACCTTATTTGATTACATTTTTTGGGTCATAACTTGGGGTGTATTTTGGTTGAATTTTGAGAAAAAAATGAAATAAAAAGGGTTGTTCATGGTTAATGCATGTTTAGGAAAACTGTGCGCCCCAACCCAACAAATCCTGTAACCATGGACATAGTGAAATTGAATGATTTGTGCAAAAATTTTCAAAATGTGCACCCTCTTTGGAGTAACCATTAAACTAGAAAATAATAGGCCCATGGTTTATGCAAAAAATTTGGGAAAATATTGTTCCCATGCCTAGAAAACCATGCGTTGGAACTAAAGTGACCAAAAAAAATATATTTTAATTCTCCCAAACCCCAAAAACTCACCCTATTAAACCCATATTTGGCCATAGGTGGTATTTCATGATTTTGGAGCAATTTGGATGAATGAGAAAGCCATATAGACCTTCTTTATTTACGATTTAAATATCAGATTATAAATTCGCATCACTCTGAGTAAATAGATTTTATCCCATAACCCTCTAGTTTATCCTTCTTTCACCTCTAGTTCTTTTGGTGAGAATATATTTCTCAATTTTGATAGATCTAGATATATATATTTGATGAATTTAGATCTAGGATTGTGGATCTAGATCTATAAATAATGGATATTATTTGGTTTAATATTGATTTAGGGCTTTTGATCTAGATCCTGATCTACACCATTGTGTAACTCAATTTTGCGGTTTTCAATTTGATGATTTTCCTTCTACAAATCAAGGTATGTGGTCTATTATTAAAATATCACAGTATTGATATCAAATATGTATATGTGATTGTATAATTTCTAGGGACTTTTTTAATTGGAATTCCTATATTTTATTAATTAATATGGTCAATTAATTTACTCAAGAATTGAAGATTTGATTGAATCATGGAATTGTGGAATTAGGATAATTAATTTATGAATTAATTATAAATGTGTTTAATTAGATAATTGGTGATAATTAATTTTTGGGTTAATTATTAAATTCATGATTTATTGAATTAGTAATTGAGAATAATTAATTGGTGAATAAATTATTAGAAGCTAAGATTATGATATGATTAATTAATTATTGAATTAATTAATATACATAGCGTGGTTAATCAATTATTGAATTACATAATGAAAGATATATGAATAATTAATTGGGGAATTAATTAGGGAATATTTTGTTAATTAATTTTTTTAATTAATTAATGAACTTGGATGAATTAATTTATGATTTAATTAACAGAATTTTGTGGTGCTTAATTGTGATAATATTTTTTTTTGATTAATAATGGTTTATGAGAAAAATTGAATACATTTTACAATGAGATATATGTGATAATGTTATATGTTGTCACATATATATATGATTGAAAAATGGGGTGACATGACGTTCTATGCCCATGACACATATCTATGATTGGGAAATACAGTTCTAGACATGAAGTTCTATTACCACGATAAATATGCATGATTTATAAATTGGGTTCTACATATGGAGTTATACACCCAATAATACTAAATGGTGTGAGATAAGGACTGACACTCCAAATACTCATGGGAAGCTAGACCTGATGTTCTACACCCAAAACATTGGCATTGGACTATGGTTCCAAGTGGATGTAATAATGAAATTGAAGTGACATGGATAATGTAATACCATTACCTATAGTTAAATATGAATTGAATATGTGACATGGTTCATACCAGACACATGCCGAAGTAGGTTTTGAGGTATATGTGTATTCAAGAACCTGGTGGTCGATGTTGCTCAATAAAGATCAATTGATATTGTGATGACTATTTACTTATGCATTGTAATTATACCTTTATAAAACTGAATAGAATTGTTATTGACTAGATGTAATTGAGAAACTATTAGTTGTGACATACTGATTTCTAATCACACCCTACTCAGGATTCATGATCGTATATACCAAAATAGATTTCATGGATCTAGGATAGGTTAAGGGAAAAGGACCTATGTTAGAAGGCTAAGTCAGGATGGAGCATTGTTGAGGGAAACATATATGGTTTGTGACCCAATGGGATTTGTGAGTGTATTTATTTTGGGTTTTCATTTTAGACACTTGACACAAACATTAACATCACATGTTTTTGGCCTTAGTTTGGATATTGCATGTCCTTCTTTTGGTGTCTTGAGATATTGGTGTTTTTTATGATCATATGTTATCCCACTATTGATTATTTATTTCTTCTAGTATATTTATTTTAAAAAATAGGATATAGTATCCCTATGGTTGACTTAACAGACCCTCACTACTGGTCGGTAGAATTTGGCATATAGGGAGGCGCGCTTGAGGTCATGTGACAAACCGGATTGGGGCACTGGTGTGTGGCACTCAGGTGAGTATTTTAAATTGTAGTACCATTGGATTATTCATTTTTTAGATTATCATTTGGGAAAGGAAGATAAGAGACTAGGAAAAGTCATTCTTCAGTAATGAGATCATGAATGGGAGTTGAAAAGCCATGTAAGGGAGAAATCCCGAGTACCTAGGGTGGTATTATATTTATTGTTGTTCATTGTTACATTTGAATATTATTTCCCCTGGAGTGATGCACTTGTTGTGTGATGTGATTATTATTTCAGATTTTTTTGGAGAATTGGCTCATGGATCAGTATGTCAAAAGAGTTGAGTACACATTAATCATTCTAGGAACTCGATATTATATTGTGGCATTCATTATTTTAGGCATGGATGAGAATATGGGTTTTGGGTATGTTTTTGAAATTGATTTTTTCCTTGATTTTTTCAAATTGAAATGAAAATGTGCCTAATGTGAAATTAAAATTTGAAAACAATAAAATAATACAAAATGTGAACAAATGGGTGTCTAATGTGAAAAATTGAACAATGAAATGTGTTTACCTTTATTAACACGGACTCAGGTATATGATGGTTAAGGATAGTGATAAAACCTCATTTTTGACCATGTGGTGAGGTTTGGGGAAAAGGCTTATGGTGAATTATTATGACTTTTCCCCTTAAAAAATTGGTAAATTCTTTGAACTGTGTTTTAAGGTGTGTGTTTTTTATTATAGGGATATTCATCTATGCTGACACTTGTTGAGAAGATGATAAGAGGATATGGATAGAGAATCTAGGATAATAGTGTAACCTGAGTCATCGATAGTGAAGATTGGGGAAGTGGAGGAGAAGTTTTTAAAGAACATTACTCACTTCAAGAAATTCATAAAAAAGGCATTGGGAAGGTTGTAAAAATCATTTATGAACTGATGAGGGAGTTCCAGTTATAGCACCCCTTATCTTTTTATAGTGGACCTGACAGAGCTATGTTCTGGATTGAATCTACCTAGACTATACTTGACCACTTAGAGACTCTTATTGAGAAGAGATTCAAGATAACTTCTTATATGGTGTGTGGTCAGTCTAACAAATGGTGGGACATACATAAATAATATGGAAATATGATGAATATGGATTGGAAAGAAATTTTAGGAGAATCTCATTGATAAATGTTATCTAGAGTTTACTAGGTGGGAGATAATAGCTAAGTTCATGATATTGACTTCGGGGAACATGTCAGTGATGGACAATGCGAGATGAATAAAAAATTTTAGGTTCTTTTCTCCCGCATTGGTGGATGATGAGGCTACTTCAAAAACATAAATTTGGCATGTAATTAAGTGAGAAATTAAGTCCAAGGTGAATATATTACTGCTGAAGATGTTTTAGAAGTGGTAAATAAGGATCTCATATTAGAGGGGAAAATAAAGGATTCTTCTAGTGGAATACGTTTGGTCTATTCTTTATGATCTAGTGGTACACCTTCTGAGAGTAGGAATCATTATTATAAGAAATATAATTAGAGATATTGGAAGAAGAGTGGACAGTTAGGGGGATCATTTACTCAGGATCTTACCCAAGTTCTTTTCCACTAGTGTGATAATCCAATACACTTTCATAAACATTAACCCTGACCACCCATGGAGTACTGATGTTGTGGAAAGATGAAAAATCTGTTGAGGATCTATAGGAACTCGAGATTGGTTTTTAGTGATGGAGGAGCTACATAGAACCAAATTGGGGAAGAGGGTCTTCTATACTATATCAGCATGGAAGTAGAAGTTCCACTAGTGAGGTTGTAGAAGTTATGGATGTTGTTCTTCTAGGAAAGAGAACCCATATAGGCCAAGTGGTGTAGCCCAGGGGAGTCAAACTATGGCACAGGGAAGAGGGAAATGACAATTAAGTTCCCTTCTCATACACATTTGGATAGTGAGGCTAGACCATCAATAGTAAGAAATTTTATTCTTGTAGCTTCTATATTATTTAGGGACTTATTTGATTCTGGTACCTCTGATTTGTTATATCTTAAAAACCTTTTAATTTTTTGAACTTGGTGGTTGAGTTTGTAAGTAGGGTTCTGATGATAGATACACCACTGGGAGTATTGTCTAGAGACATATGTTTGTGCAATGTGTGTTCTCTTGAGATTAGGGAGTACTATTTTCTTTTTGATCTATATATTATTGGTATGTGAGGATTCAAAATAATTATGGGGATGTAATGGATAGTCTAATACCGAGCCCAAATTTTTTATTAACAATGGATAGTGAATTTTACAACTTCTAAGGGTGACCATTATATATACATTGGGAAGTGGGATATCCAGGCATGCTGAATTGGGATAATTTATCAGCAACTAGGAGAGATCACATATTAGGTTACTTGTTTATTTCTAGATGATTGATGCATAAATAATGATACCTTTCCACCAGTGGTGGAATAGTTTAAGGATGTTTTTCTTAAATACTTATCAAAGCATCGTCTTGAGAGAGAAGTGGAATTCACTATTGATTTCATGATGGGGGATGAGTTATTTTTTATTCCTACATATAGAATGACACTGAAAGAGATTTTTTATTTCAAGACTCAATTGTAGGAGTTGGAGGATAAGAGATTTATCTATTCGAGTACATCACCTTGGAATTATCAAATTCTATTTTCTAAGATGGATAAAGGGACACTATTCTTGTGAACTAATTTCCAGAAGTTTTACTAGGTATTTATGAAGAACTAGTATCCTCTTCCACATATCGAAGATCTATTTGACCAGTTTAGAGGATCTTTTATGTTCCCAAAGATTGACTTGTGATCAGGGTAGAATCAGCTGAGATTGCAAACTTCTGATATAATGAGGATTTCTTGTAGAAGCAGGACTGACCTATATGAGTTCATCAAAATGCTTTCTAGGTTAAAGAACTTACTACTCATGTTCATCGACTTAATGAATATAATATTCCACCCATACCTAGATTATATTTTTAGTGGTTGTGGATGACATCTTGGTGTACTCTAAGACTCATGAAAATCGTTCCCAACATCTTGACATTGTTTTGAGTACACTGAGAGAGCATCAGCTATATTACAAGCTATCTATGTGGTTGTTTTGGATTGACTAGGTACACTTTTTTGTACACATCATCCCAGAGGAGGGTGTGTTAGTGAAACTAGAGAAGGTTTATATAATGGTTTCTTGGGAGCATCCCAAGAATATATTCAATATTAGTAGGTTTCTGGGTTTATTTGTATATTATTAAAGATTCATCCATGACTTTTCCCATTTGTTAGCACCACCTTTAGGATGGAAAAAAGGGGATATTGTTTGATTGGTCAGAAGCATGTGATAATGACTTACAGGTGATGGAGAATCCTTTGAAATCGACACTTATCATGATCCTACCAGAGCCAGGTGAGGAGTACATGATGTATTGTGACACTTTTGGGATTAGACTTAGAGCTGTGTTAATGTATGGAGATCTAGTTTTGGTGTGTGGGTCTCACATGCTAAAGCCACATGAAGAGAATTACACTTTACACGAATTTGAGTTAGTAGTTGTGGTTTATTCTTTGATGTGTTGGAGAAAATATCTATTGGGTGAGAAGTTTATGGTGTTCTTTGGAGCTAGATTGGAGACATTAAATATGAGGATGTAGAATTTTTAACATTGAGGGAATTAATTAACACTAGGGATTCACCTTCAGATTGGAGTATTGATTAGGATGATATCATATATTTTAGGAATCAGGTTGTTGTTCCTATAAGCATGCGAGAGAAGTTGATGTTGGAATTTTTTGCCTTAAAGTGAGTAGTACATTTAGGTGTCACCAAAATGTAAAGATTCATACAACAAAAATTTTGGTGGTGAGGCATGAAAAATGAGATAAAAGTGTTCATTAAATGATGCTACACCGGTCAGCAATTGAAGGAAAATCACTAACAGCCTAGTGGTTTTATGAAGCCATTTCCCATTAGGGAATGGAAGTTGAATGATGTGAAAATGGATTTGTGGAAGGTCACCTGAATATTCCAAGGAATAATGACTCTATCTGGGTTATTATTTATTGAATGAAGAATGTTGAAAATTACTTTAATATACATGTGAAATTCTCAATAGAAAGCTAGGAGATTTGTATGTTTGGGATATAATCCATCTTTATTGGGTTCAATAGACTATAGTTTTAGATTGTGACTCAATTTTCACTTCAGGCTTCTAGAAGGGCTTGTTTAAGGAATTTAGTACATGAGTATTGTTGAGTATGGACTTCCACCCATAAAAAATGGACAATCCGGCCATATAATATAGGTTATTGAGGATATACTACGGGAGTGTGTTCTTGATTTGGGTAGGTCATATAAGAATCACATGGAATTAATGGAGTTTTCCTATAAAAAAAATAATCAGAAAACTATTAAAAGGGTCCCATAAGAGGATATTTATAGTAGGCCATGAAGATAACCTCTATGTTGGATGGAGGTGGGTGAGTCATAGTTGTTGGGACTGAGTCTCATGCAAGAGACATCAGATCAGGTACAACTAATTCATAACCATTTTTCTATGGATCAGAGTAGACAGAAGTCATATGATGATACATGTCGATGACCCCTAGATTTCATAGAGGATGATTATGTATTCCTTTGGGTTTCACCTAGGTTGGCTCACCATCGGATATGGAGCCCGGACAAGATGGCACACGGTTTTGTTGCACCTTTTGAGGTTGTGGAGAGAATCCGGTCCGAGGAGTATTGATTTTATATTCCACTGAAATTTAGTGATATGAATTATTTTTTCCATGTATCAAAACTATATAAGTATCACCCAAACCCTTCTCATGTTATCTATGTTGATAAGGTTGATCTCAAGAAAGATGCGTCCTTTGAGGAGCATCTGATATGTGTGGTAGATCATAGTCAGAATGTATTATGGGGAAAGACCATTCCGATAGTTTTTGTATTAGGGAAACATGGGCATGTTCAAGAGGAAACATGGAAAAAAGAATTAGATATAAGGTCTCAATGGCCTAATATTTTTGACTCGGGATCTTAGGGATGTTTTGGGAGTGAATCTCAAAGATGAGATCTTATAAGGTGCAGAGATTATAAGATCCCAACCCTTTCTAAAGTTGAATAAAGCTTGATTTCAGACACTATTTTGAATTTATTTGAGTACTTTTTGTTTCTTTTATAACATGGTGTGTGTTTGGGTGTAATTTTGATAAAAAATCAAAGAAAAATGGTTGTGCATAGTTAGTGTATGTTTAATAAAACAGTTCTCCCTAGACCATCTAACCGTGCAATACTAGTCAAAGGAGAATTGCACGGTTGGTGTATAGTTTTTCAAATCGTTCACCCTCTTAAGAGAAACTATGCACCACTAAAATAATAGTCCCATGTGTTAGGTTCACTGTTATGGTAAAATATATTCCCCTAACCAAGAAACAATGAATGGGAATTAAAGTCACTTGAAAATCAGATTTTAAATCCCATGAACCCCCAAAACTCACCCTATTCAACCCCCATCCAATCCTTGGTGGTATTTCATGTTATTGGAGATCCTCAGATGAATTCCAATCATTCTTTAACACTATTATTCATGATTCAAATCTCAGATCAAAGATCGGCTTCCCTCTGGATAAGTGGATCCTATCATGTTTTTATCCCATTAATCCTACTTTGTTCTCTCATTATTTTGGACGAAATTTAGTTCTCTATTTTGTTAGATCTAGATTTATATTTAATGAATTTAGATATAGTATTTTGGGAGTACATCTAAAATTATGTGATATTTTTTTAATCTTGATTTAGGTTTTTAGATCTGGATCCTGATCTACACAATTGTGCTCCTCAATTTTGGGGATTTCCATTGGGAGGTCACTCATCAACACAATGAGATAAGTGAACTGTAATTAAAATCCAATATTTTGGATATTGGACATGTGTATGTTCTTGTAGAATATCTAGGGTTAATTTAGCAACCAGAATTCCTAAATTTGATTAAATAATGTGGATAATTAATGATGTGAGGAATCATAGATTTCATTGAATAATGTAATTTGGGAATTGGGATAGTTAATTGATTAATTAATTATCAACGTATTTAATTGGTGAATTTTGGATAATTAAATTTTGATTTAATTTTTAAATTCATGAATTGTTGAATTGAGAATTGAGAATAATTAAATGGTGATTGAATTCTTGGATGTTATGATTATGATGTGATTTAATAATTTTTGAATTAATTAATTTACATAGTGGATTAATTAATTTTAGAATTAATTAATGAAAGAGATAAAATTAGTTAATTTTTTAATTAATTAATGGTTTAGATGTGTTTTATTAATTATATAATTAATTAATGGACTTGTATTAATTCATTTGTGAATTAATTAGTGAAATTTTGTGGTTATTAATTATGATCAGAAGATTAATGATGATTAATATTGGTTGACATGATAATGTGAAAACATGTAATAATGAGATACATGTGGAAATGTGTTATGTCATGACATATATGTTTTATTGTAAAACAGGGTTCTATAAATGATGTTCTACACCCCTAACACATATGCATGATTGAGAAATGGGGTGATAGACTGGAAATTATTTTCCCATGATATATATGCATGATTTATAAATGAGGTTATAGACACGACATTCTATACCATAGTATGATAAATAGTTTGAGATAGGGACCGATGCTCCAAATATTCATGGGGAGATAGACATGGTGTTCTACACACACAAAAACAACATTGGTCTATGGTTTCAAGTTGACGTAACAATGAAATTGAAGTGACATGGATAATGTCATCCCATGTTCTATAATGAAATTTAAATTGAATATGTAACATGGTTTAGACTTGGCGTGGGCCAAAGCATGTATTGAGGTACAAGTGTACTTGGGAACCTAGTTGTCTATGTGGTTTAATAATGATCAATTGATAATGTGATAACTATTTATATATGCATTTTAATTATTTCTTTATACAACTATATAAACATGTTATTGAATAGATTTTTTTTAGAAAAAATTGGTGATGGCCTACTGAGTTGTACTCACACCCTACTTAGGAAGCCTGGTCAATACCCAAATATATTTCATGGGTGCAAGATAGGTTAAACGAATGGAATTATATTAGATAACTGAGTCAGGATGGATCATCATTGAGGGAATGAAACATGGTTTATTACTCATTAGGGTTCATCAATGTATTTATTTTGGGTTTTTATTTTTGACACTTGACATGTAAATTAGAATGGTATGTTTTCTGCTTTAGTTTGGATATTGTATCTCTTTCTTTTATTGACTTTAGATATTGGTATTATTTATGGTTATATGTTATTCCAATTTTGAATATTTATTTTCTTTGGTGTATTACTATGATAAAAGAGGGTATGGTATCCCCATGGTCGACTTACCAAACCCTCGTCGATAGTTGGAAGCCCTTGGTATACATGGAGGCATGATTAAGGTCATGTGATCGACTGGATCGCGACACTGTTGTGTGGCATCTAGGTCAGGAAATTACACATTTTTATTTCAAAGGTAATAAAATGAACTTTTTAAAAATAATGATTATTCCCATTTTTTTTAAAATGAATATTTTTAAGAAAATGTATTTAAATATTTTTTCATTTTTTTCACGGGACTTACAGTTTCTATATTTTTATTTCCCTTACTAATATTGTTATATTCATTCCATTTTTTAAAATGTTTTTCACGTGGTTTAGTGATAAGTAAGGGGAAAAACTAAGTCAAGTTGTAATTCATAATGATTTATCCTAAATATAAAACAAGTTTTATTTTGAATGTTTTATATTATGGGTAAAATGGATACATATTGGAATATTACAATTGGTATATATAAGGTTTTCTAATTTATGAGTTATAACCTAATTTTGTTAAAATCATAACCTAAAAAGATCCTAAAATGTAAGGGAATGAATTATTATATTAAAGGACAAGATTATGTAATGTTTAAGGATATACCCTTAAAGTTGGTATCAAATAGGGTTTCAAACATCTTTGGAGATTAGGATGATTTTAGGTGAGGTAATCTAAAGAGTTATGAATACTATAATGGGTTTACACGTTTAAGGTTGTTTATTAATTCAAAGTTATATATGTCCATTTTTATGGTCGTAAGTGATTGAATTTGGGGTGATTAATGATATTTTTTGGATATTTTATTTTGAAGTGTAATTAACTTAGTTATAAATGATTTTAAGTTTAAATTATTATTTAATTTCTGCGGTTATTGTCATTATAAATACCAATTTTTCATTAAAATGAAATAACACATTTCTTTTTTTAATGATGTTATTTTCTATATATTATGGATCAATTAAAGAAATGGAAGGAAAGAGATCTTTTTAAATCTTCTTATCCCTTTAAGATGATTTGATTATCATTACTATTGCAAATGATTTTTCAAATGATTTTCACAACTTCTTGAGTAATTATATAAGCTATAAAAAAATATTTGATCTATCGAATATCTTTTCATTCCTCTAAAATTTATATAGATTATGTTATATATTTTATTTGATTTCAAAATCTAAATTTATCTATATCATTCAAAAAGTAAATACCATTGAGGACCCAATTATTTATTTTTCAAAGATATGGTCTTCATACTGGAAGATAAAGGGGATATCAATAGCATAAAACAAGACCATGATGGTTGAATATAGGGTATGAATTATTTTCTTATATTATAAGAATGAAAAGTGATTAATTTTATATTAAAAAAATACAAGGACATATTCCATATCTTGATTATTGTAATAAAGTATTAATGAGTAAGACAGAGAATGTAATTATGTATAGAGTTTGTGGAAATATGATATAGTGTTATGTCATCAATATTATGAGAATCATGAAACACCGAATAATTATTATATAGTTGAATTTGTTTTCCTAATTTGGAAACACATGATAGATGGAATCGATACCTTTTAAAAGTGCCGTCGTTAATGGTTGATAATTTTTGGGAGACATTTATTAAGTTTTTATTTTTGTTTAAGGTATATTTAACCCTTAAGATTATCCTGTGAAAATGTTATTTGATGTAAAATGATTTTTTCATTTCATGGACATGATTTTAAAGGTATTGTTAGAATTTATGGTTTATGTGATGTATAATTTTAACGTAATTATGGGTTGTTACAATTTGGGAATATATTTTTTATCTGAAATTAATTTGGTTATTAGTGTTATTTCGGAAGAAGATCGCTATTTTTGGAACCATATATGATATTATGAGATTTTATTTTTGGAATAATGGTTGATATAACACTGCAAATGTAACTCCCGAGACTTTTATAAAAATATTTTGTTTTTATTTTATATAAATCATCAAAGGAATCTTTCACTACACACAAAACTAGCTTGGCTTTCTTTACACGCAATCGCAACCTTCCTTGATAGCTTGCATCGTACGCAATCCCGAGTTTCACTAAACAACGATATGCTATTAAAAAATTATTAAAACTAGCCATTATGAATAGTAATAACCAATTTTTGAAATTTTTTTAATTTTATTATTCAAAATGGACTTCATTTTTGGATCCGGAATATCGAAATTAGCCTAGGGTGAAATTTTGGTATTTTTCTGGAAGCTTTCAATTTTTGATGAATAGTGAAAACACTGGGTTACTATTTAAAAACCGACTTTTTGTTTAAATAATTATTTATTTTATTTAAATTTATTTTATGTCAAAATTGATACATAATACCTATATAAGTTTAATGTAATTCATTGGAGTAATTTTATAATAATTTTAGATATATAAAAATTTTATTGAACTTTTCACCATCTTTTACCCACCTCCTAGGAGAATTTTCAAATTTACATAAAACTTAATTTTACTGCTTTTGTGAGTTGAATTTAAAAAATTCGAGAGACGCAGTTGATGTCTGTAAGTAAAATGTGGTTCAATGAGATGAAAATAATTTTTGGTGAATAATAACTTTTTTACTTTTATTTACCCCAGTTAAAAGTAAATAGGGTAATTAAGAGTAAAAATGATATTAATATTACCCTAACACATGTCCTAATTGTAACGCCCCGACCCCAGCTACCCAGAGCCGGTGCATTGGTTCGTAACATTAGCATGATCACAAAAGATCAAGTCTCGAAAGACCGATTAGTTTAGTAGCCTTGGAAACACTAGATACACTCATAAATGTTACATTACATCACAAAGTGAAAAACTATAATAACATAGTCTCCATAGTCCACACTTATATCCTCTTCGGACTATCCCTGCAGGTCATTCATAAAATACTTCTTCACATCCTGGAAAATATTAAAACATTGACAGGGGTGAGCTCAGATGCTCAGTAAGGTTAACAATATAGCGGAAGCTTTCATAAATAAACATTAACATTTAAGGCGATGTATAACTAAAACAAAAGCCTTTTAAACTTGAACTTCAACATAACATGGAAAAAGTAAAATGAGATAATGCCATTCACTTCTTCACATGGATATTCTACTGGTCGAATAATCAAATGAAATATCAATAACCGCTTTCATAACGAGGGAATGTATAATGCGAGACATTCTGAAACATTTTGTCAAGGCCTCGGCCAAGACGTCTAAAATGATTAAGGCCTCGGCCAAAACCATAAATCAAATTGGGAAAGGGCCTCGGCCAATTCCACGTCTAGTTGTCTCATGAGACCTACCGATGCATCGAGGAGCTATAGCGGGCTCGACCTGTCACTTCTTAAGTCCAATACATTCCTCATATGAATAGGTTTAAACATATCATAAACCATAACATAATCGTATCACATAAAACATGCATAAAGGAAACATAAAATTTCCACATTTCAATCACAAGATATCAATACAACACATTGATATAATAAAAACACTTTCAAAACCATTTTCAATACCAAAATAAAAGAAAGTTAAAACTTTGTATTTATTTTTCATTAAAAAAATTGATGACTCGTAGAGGAAGCCGAAACTAAAATAATGGTCACGGTGGTGGAGAAGTCGTTGTCGCCGCATATGTACAGAAAGAAAACATTCCCTTTTTGTTGTTTAGTAAAACGCTTCATATAAAAAAGATTCCTTTTGAATAAACGTAAAAGTCAAAGGGGTTTATACACCGTATAAATGAAATTTGTGTATAAAACAAAATATGCCTGAATGAAAGGAGATTGAGACGAAGTCCTTAAAAAGATCATTTTTAAAATTAAATAGATATATTATGTGTATTCACTATATGTACACATAAATAAAGTACAAATACAATATATGAAATAATAATATCATGACATAATTTGAAAGTAGGAGATTAACCTAGAGAATGGAAATTGGGTTAAGAAATTCCCTTACATTGTGTCCGACTTGACTCAACCGTTCTTTAACCTCCTGAATAATAAACTAGAGTTAATATCTACCTTATTAATAACCATTTTCAATTTCATTATCCTTTTTATATCACTTATTACAACGTTATGAATATTATGTAATTATTCAAGTTAATAACGATCGTTTTGTCGATCTTTGGTAACTTGAGTCAACAATAAACTTCTTATAATTACAAGTTGTTCATGTGGTAGAATATCCATTATATCCAGAATTATATTCATGATTTAGATGTCATATATATCTTATATATCCATTATATACATTCATTTATAATATTACGTAACATTTAGAGGTAAGAAATGAAATGCACCGTTCATGGAGACGGTAAGCCGTACGTACGCATGAACGCTACTTTCATTTCAATTTCATATTTAATGGAACTAAATCATAATGATATAAATGTATAATATAATTCCAGTATAATATAGTGTATAATACCATTTAATCCATCCTTTATACATCCCACATATGGCATTAACGATTCAAATCACTTTGAGGGGGCGGTAGTCCGCACTTCCTAAAATGAAATTATCGCGTTTTACCCATAATGGAAATCATAAAGTATGCCATAAATGAGAAATACAGAAGCATAAGTAAAACATAAACATATTATATATCATATATAAAAATAGTGACATCTTAATGGCCACCTTTGAAGGTGTTATATGAGTGCTGAACAATCATCGTTTCGTGAGGCAGAAATTCGCCATCCACAGAAACCGTATGTTCTTTAACCATTAGATGTAGGTGTGTGTAAGTGTAGCTAGAATACTTCTTATAACAACATCCTAGTATATTTTGGATACTGGTGTTGTTACAAAAGAAATGAATAAAAAGAGTTTAGGGGGTTGGAGAAGAAAAATAAAACAAAACAGCATTAGAGAAGACATTACCTCAAAATCGGATAACTCTTTTTGATTTGAGCCAAAGGCTTCCTTGGGAAGAGTTCTGCCCAAAGTAAGGCTTCTAGGAGTAATAGGGGGAAGTTGGGAGAGTATTTGGGCAGGGGTTGGCTGAGCCAAATGGATTTAAAGTGTAAATGAGGTGGGAGAGGTGGGGGCCTTTTATAAGTGGAGAGGAGGGGCACTTTTGGAAAGATTGAAATGTTATATTATTTCACAATGATTTTCGGATTCTAAAGGTCCCAAACTTATATAATTCGAGGATAAGGTGATAAGGTTTCGAAATATTCTCATCCAATAGGCTTTGGACAAGTGTAAGCCTTGTATTTTGCATTATCTTCTCATTTTATTTAAATCGTTAAATAATGAGGTCATCGCTGCATCATAATGATGTCATAAATAATTTAATTTATTTAATGTCTAAAAATTATAAAAAAATACTATGGTGTATAAAATCTTTTTAGATTTCTAATGAATATTTATAGTCAAACTTTGGACTTGTGTAACCCCACTTAAAAACTGTTTTAGTAAAATAACTCATATTTGTGTAAATTTAATTTTAACATTAAATAAATATATATTAATGTCATTTTCCAACTAAAGTGGATCCATGGGGTCCCCAAGTTGACCCATGGGTTTTCTTGGTCGGCCCTGACTCATCCAATAGGAGTAGGACAAGTGTCATGCTTATCTCATATTATTAAAACATTATTTGTACCTTAAACTACACTAATTACCTCTAATCGCGATTAAGAACTTAAAAGTTACTATTCACCAAAAAATTATTTTAATCTCATTGAACCACATTTTACTTCTTAATGAAAACCATGTATGTCGGATTTTTGAAAATCAAATCACAGAAGTGGTAATATTTCATTTAAACGAAAAATCAGTTATTTAACTACCACTTAGTGGTTTCACTATTCATCAAAAATTGAAGTTTTTCAGAACAAGGCCAAAATTTAACCCTAAGCTATAATTGATATTCCGAATTCAAAAATGATGTCTATTTTACAAAATTCCAAACATATAAGTTGCATTAATTAATTTTATAATTAATTCCCGCTGTTACGACAAATAGCGTGTTTTTAAGAAACAATTTATATCAAAAGATTGGCAATTGTTTATGTCCAATTTCAATGTTAAATTAATTCTAATGACCACCATTGGATAAAATGGTTAAAATATTTTCTAATTATACCTTAAAACCACTAAATAGTATAATTTATCAGAATAAATTATTTTGATTAAAAAAGTTGTTTTAAAGTATTTTTCACTATTCATAAAAATTAGAAGTTCTCAGAAAAATACCAAAAATTCAACATAGGCTAATTTCGATATTCCGAATCCAAAAACGAAGTACATTTTGAAATATAAAATTTCTATAATTTTAAAAAGTGGTTATTACTATTCATAACGGCTACTTTGATTAGTCGCGGTGTTTTAGAACTTGAATTTGCGTACAATGCAAGCTATTGCATTATTGAATGAGAAGCGTATCGTGGAAGCTCGGGGTGTTACATTCTCCCCTCCTTCAATAAATTGCGTCCTTGCAATTTGAAATTTTTCTTTGAAAATAAAAGGTTGAAAAGAGAAAATACCTTTGAGGAAAACCCACATCGGAAATAAGGTTAATAAATATATAACATTAAAAGAAAGTAGGATAAGTACAAAGGTCACCCGATATAGCCCATTCTAGGATTATATGAAAATATGGATATGGAGGAGAAACAAACCATCAAGGTCTGATGGAGAGTTATAGAAAACAGGATTAGGAGAAAGTTTAACCACAAGAAAATCACAAACTTGTGATTGGTTAAACGGTCAGTGAATCCCCAGTTGGAAAAGTTAACCGACAACATTTTTGTTTTAAGTTACCTTTTATAATGTTGAGGAATTTATTTAGGAGATTTACTAAGAACGTAAGGGAATATACATACTTGTTATGTATACTTTCATTCGTTAATAAATTTTTACCACAAACCCAACTTTTACTCCAAATGGTAACGGAACTCAAAAATATTCTATTTATCCTAATTGTATAAGGTTCCAAATGTTAACACATACCATTTAGATTAGTAAAACTATTTTGTAATAACTAGGGACTTCCTGTAGGCTAGTGGTAGGAAATAAAGGCTTGTCGCACTATGGTTGTGGGTTCGATTCCTGCAGCTTTGTCCGACGCGACGGGTTATTCCCCACCCTGCAGGTTGTCCTTTTCCTAAAACTATAGTATTATAATATTCCAAAAATAATCTTCAGAAATGATTTAACCTTAAACAATACTATCCATGGTTCAACTTAATCCATTCCACCCTTAATAGTTATCCAAAATACCTCCGTCCAGACTTTCTCTAAAAGGTCTCTAAATTCCAAAATCAATTGTAACATCAGATTCCCCAAACAAAGAAAAGTTTCTCTTATTGTCACATAATAAAAATATGATTACCTTAATCATATTAAAACCTAACTGAAATCAACAAGTACTGCAGTACAATCCATATATATATATCACATTATTCTTATAACCAGAATATAATCCTTGAGTCCAAAAGCACCAATACATTAATTATTCCGCTTCAACTGTAGTCACAGCATAAGATTGGCCTTGATCCCTTGGCCTTTTCTGAGGTAAGTTTCCTTGATGCTTAGGACATTCATTTTCATAATGCCCCATTTCCCTACAATTGTAGCATTCAACTTTGATAGCCTCTTTCTTTCCCTTGCAATCACGAGCTTGGTGACCCTTTTCTCCACATTTATAACAAACTCCCATTCCTTTTAGGCAAGTACCAGGGTGATTCTTCCCACAATTATCACATAATAGAAAATCCTTCTTTCCCTTTTTCCCTTAATCTTTCTCTTGTTCCACCGTTCTCTTCTTCTCTTGCTTTACTTTGTTGTCATAAGACTTAGAGGATTCCTTTTCTATCTTGATAGCACACGAGACAATATCTTCGTATGATGAGAAGGATTGTGATACTAAAGCTCGACGGAGAAATGGTTTTAACCCATCAAAGAAACGATCAATCTTACTCCTTGGGTTACGTATATAATCGGCAGCATGCCTCGCTAACCTTGTAAAGTTAGCCTCATACTTTGCGACATTCTCATCCTCCTTCTGCCTCAAACTCAGAAATTGCCTTTCCATATCTGCTCAATGGTCGTGAGGGAAGTATTTTTCTAAAAACATATCTTTGAACTCCCTCCATTCCATATTTGATACTTCATCATCTTCCTTCATGTTTTGAATCAATGACCAACATTGATCAGCATCTCCAGTGAGGCGGTAAACTACCATGACAACCTTCTCCCTTTCGCTACTCCTCAAGGCATGGAATATTTTCTCTAAGGAATTTATCCATTGCTCAGCTACTATAGGATTTGTACTCCCATTGAAGGTTGGTGGTTGTTGCCTCATGAAGCGGTCTAACATTGATCCTCCACGTTGCGGATCAGGGTGCTCCATACGAGTAGGGTTATTATTCATAACCTGAGTGAGTTGTCCCAGTATGGTAATAAGTTGATCAGCACCAGTTGTATCTCCAGCTCCACAATAATTATCTTGAGCAGGAGGGAAATTCCTACACGGAGTGCGTGCATTGATACGGTTTCCATTCCTTCCACTAGGTGCCATATCTTAATAATGGCATAAACTAGATTAGTTCATGAATCAAAATACATAATTCCATACTTGTAAAACACTTAACATAAATTGAACTAATTATGGATATAATCCATAATTATAAAAAGAAATGTTTCCTTTGAGGAAGTATATACTCATAACCCTTCATAGTGGTTTGTAAAGAAAATGAGAATTATCCTAAGCATATCCCCCGGGAGTGTCGTAACCAAGAGTACAGCAAGGCCCGTTGTCTTGCACCAGTTCCCGTTCGAGTCTAGCTCAAAGCGGTGTTTTCGGGTTTTACCCCTAGGTACATCTGTGCCAGATCCGCCTCTACCTGCTCGTATCCAGACAAGGATGTATTGCTCGGAAAACTCACAAAATCTCTACAATAACAAAATTCTAGGATGTTCTTCTATACTAATCCTCAAAGTCTGTCTTTGGGCTATGTTCTCTAATCAGAGTTTATCTAAATCTAGCTTCCAAGGTTAGTACTAAACTGCCTCTGATACCAACTGTAACGCCCCGACCCCAGCTACCCAGAGCCGGTGCATTGGTTCGTAACATTGGCATGATCACAAAAGATCAAGTCTCGAAAGACCGATTAGTTTAGTAGCCTTGGAAACACTAGATACACTCATAAATGTTACATTACATCACAAAGTGAAAAACTATAATAACATAGTCTCCATACTCCACACTTCTATCCTCTTCAGACTATCCCTGCAGGTCATTCATAAAATACTTCTTCACATCCTGGAAAATATTAAAACATTGAAAGGGGTGAGCTCGGATGCTCAGTAAGGTTAACAATATATCGGAAGCTTTCATAAATAAAAATTAACATTTAAGGCGATGTATAACTAAAACAAAAGCCTTTTAAACTTGAACTTCAACATAACATGGAAAAAGTAAAATGAGATAATTCCATTCACTTCTTCACATGGATATTCTACTGGTCGAATAATCACATGAAATATCAATAACCACTTTCATAATGAGGGAATGTATAATGCCAGACATTCTGAAACATTTTGTCAAGGCCTCGGCCAAGACGTCTAAAATGATTAAGGCCTCGGCCAAAACCATAAATCAAATTGGGAAAGGGCCTCGGCCAATTCCACGTCTAGTTGTCTCATGAGACCTACCGATGCATCGAGGAGCTATAGCGGGCTCCACCCGTCACTTCTTAAGTCCAATACATTCCTCATATGAATAGGTTTAAACATATAATAAACCATAACATAATCGTATCACATAAAACATGCATAAAGGAAACATAAAATTTCCACATTTCAACCACAAGATATCAATACAACACATTGATATAATAAAAACACTTTCAAAACCATTTTCAATACCAAAATAAAAGAAAGTTAAAACTTTGTATTTATTTTTCATTAAAAAAATTGATGACTTGTAGAGGAAGCCGAAACTAAAATAATGGTCACGGCGGCGGAGAAGTCGTTGTCGCCGCATATGTACGGAAATAAAACATTCTCTTTTTGTCGTTTAGTAAAACGCTTCGTATAAAAAATATTCCTTTTGAATAAACATAAAATTCAAAGGGGTTTATACACCGTATAAATGAAATTTGTGTATAAAACAAAATATGCCTGAATGAAAGGAGATTGAGACGAAGTCCTTAAAAAGATCATTCTTAAAATGAAATAGATATATTATGTGTATTCACTATATGTACACATAAATAAAGTACAAATACAATATATGACATAATAATATCATGACATAATTTGAAAGTAGGAGATTAACCCAGAGAATGGAAATTGGGTTAAGAAATTCCCTTACCTTGTGTCCGACTTGACTCAACCGTTCTTTATCCTCCTGAATAATAAACTAGAGTTAATATCTACCTTATTAAGAACCATTTTTAATTTCATTATCCTTTTTATATCACTTATTACAACGTTATGAATATTATGTAATTATTCAAGTTAATAACGAGCGTTTTGTCGATCTTTGGTAACTTGAGTCAACAATAAACTTCTTATAATTACAAGTTGTTCATGTGGTAGAATATCCATTATATCCAGAATTATATTCATGATTTAGATGTCATATATATCTTATATATCCAGTATATACATTCATTTATGATATTACGTAACATTTAGAGGTAAGAAATGAAATGCACCGTTCATGGAGACGGTAAGCCGTACGTACGCATGAACGCTACTTTCATTTCAATTTCATATTTAATGGAACTAAATCATAATGATATAAATGTATAATATAATTCCAGTATAATATAGTGTATAATACCATTTACTCCATCCTTTATACATCCCACATATGGCATTAACGATTCAAATCACTTTGAGGGGGCGGTAGTCCGCACTTCCTAAAATGAAATTATCGCGTTTTACCCATAATGGAAATCATAAAGTATGCCATAAATAAGAAATACAGAAGCATAAGTAAAACATAAACATATTATATATCATATATAAAAATAGTGACATCTTAATGGCCACCTTTGAAGGTGTTATATGAGTGTTGAACAATCATCATTTCGTGAGGCAGAAATTCTCCATCCACAGAAACCGTATGTTCTTTAACCATTAGATGTAGGTGTGTGTAAGTGTAGCTAGAATACTTCTTATAACAACATCCTATTATATTGAGGATACTGGTGTTGTTACAAAATAAATGAATAAAAAGAGTTTAGGGGGTTGGAGAAGAAAAATAAAACAAAACAACATTAGAGAAGACATTACCTCAAAATCGGATAACTCTTTTTGATTTGAGCCAAAGGCTTCCTTGGGAAGAGTTCTGCCCAAAGTAAGGCTTCTAGGAGTAATAGGGGGAAGTTGGGAGAGTATTTGGGCAGGGGTTGGCTGAGCCAAATGGCTTGACAGTGTAAATGAGGTGGGAGAGGTGGGGGCCTTTTATAAGTGGAGAGGAGGGGCACTTTTGGAAAGATTGAAATGTTATATTATTTCACAATGCTTTTCGGATTCTAAAGGTCCCACACTTATATAATTCGAGTCTAAGGTGATAATGTTTCGAAATATTCTCATCCAATAGGCTTTGGACAAGTGTAAGCCTTGGATTTTGCATTATCTTCTCATTTTATTTAAATCGTTAAATAATGAGGTCATCGCTGCATCATAATGATGTCATAAATAATTTAATTTATTTAATGTCTAAAAATTATAAAAAAACTTCTATGATGTAGGAAATATTTTTATCTTTCTAATGAATATTTATAGTCAAAATTTTTATTTGTGTAACCCCACTTAAAAACTGTTTTAGTAAAATAACTCATATTTGTGTCAATTTAATTTTAACATTAAATAAATTTATATTAATGTCATTTTCCAACTAAAGTGGCTCCATGGGGTCCCCAAGTTGACCCATGGGTTGTCTTGTTCGTCCATGACTCATCCAATAGGAGTAGGACAAGTGTCATGCTCATCTCATATTATTAAAACATTATTTGTACCTTAAACTACACTAATTACCTCTAATCGCGATTAAGAACTTAAAAGTTACTATTCAACAAAAAATTATTTTAATCTCATTGAACCACATTTTACTTCTTAACAGAAACCATGTATGTCGGATTTTTGAAAATCAAATCACAGAAGTGGTAATATTTCATTTAAACGAAAAATCAGTTATTTAACTACCACTTAGTGGTTTCACTATTCATCAAAAATTGAAGTTTTTCAGAACAAGGCCAAAATTTCACCCTAATCTATAATTGATATTCCGAATTCAAAAATGATGTCTATTTTAAAAAATTCCAAACATATAAGTTGCATTAATTAATTTTATAATTAATTCCCGCTGTTACGACAAATAGCGTGTTTTTAAGAAACAATTTATATCAAAAGATTGACAATTGTTTATGTCCAATTTCAATGTTAAATTAATTCTAATGACCACCATTGGATAAAATGGTAAAAATATTTTCTAATTATACCTTAAAACCAATGAATAGTATAATTTATCACAATAAATTATTTTTATTAAAAAAGTTGTTTTAAAGTATTTTTCACTATTCATAAAAAATTAGAAGTTCTCAGAAAAATACCAAAAATTCAACATAGGCTAATTTCGATATTCCGAATCCAAAAATGAAGTACATTTTAAAAATATAAAATTTCTATAATTTTAAAAAGTGGTTATTACTATTCATAACGGCTACTTTGATTAGTCGCGGTGTTTTAGAACTCGAAGTTGCGTACAATGCAAGCTATTGCATTATTGAATGAGAAGCGTATCGTGGAAGCTCGGGGTGTTACACTAATTCTATTGGATAAGTGTAATTCGACAGAAAAACAACCTTATGAATAAAATATGACCATTTAGGCCCACTTGGATTAGATTAGGACATTTATTATTAATTTATTTAAACAAGGGTTAAAATAGTTAAAATCAAAGTTTAATAAGTAAATATTTTTTAATATAGGGTTATACATGAGATAAATTCGACTATAAATATTAATTAGAAAGTTAAAATAATTTTCTACATAATGGTATTTTATTTGTAATTTTTAGACATTAAATAATTTAATTTATTTTTGACACAACGATGATGCAGTAATTATCTTATTAATAAAATATTGACATAATTGATGTTTTAAATACCCAAATAAATGTAATTTGAGACTTTTTATGAATTTAACTAATTTTATTGGTTAATATGACATTTTAGTATTGATTTAAATAACTTTTTTCGAACTAATCATTCTGTTATGATTTTCACAAAAATCAATTACTAAATAGTGTCAAAATTGACATAAAATAGTTTTTAAAACAAATATTATATTATTAATTGTTATTTTATTTCTAAAAATCGAATGTTTGGCCAAATGACTTAGATAAGGTTATATATTTTAATAATAAACAACGTGGGGTTCTTTTGGCTTGTTATAGTAAGTTTATTAACCATATAGTGTAAGAACACAAAAAGACACGGTAAAAGTAAAATTATCTATCTTAAAGTTAAATCTAAATGATAAGGTTAAAATAGTAAAATAAACTTTTCCAAATTCTATTAGATGAGAGTATTTCTACCCATCCCCACCATATCTTCTAAATAAATCAATTTGGAGCTATTTAATACCGAATATGGCTTTACAATAAAATAATATTTTTATTTTTTCCAAAGGAGCCCCTCTCCTCCCTTATAAAAGGGCACCTCCTCCCTCTCTTCCTCACACCACATTGAGCCTTCAAGCTCGGACAACCCCTGTCAATTTCTCCTCTCCACTTCCCTAGAAACATCCTAGAGGTACTGGTCTTCTTCAAAGACCAATTTTAGTGCCCAAAAAGGAGGTCTCAAAGAAACATTTCAAAGAAGAGGTAATGTCTGTTACCGATTCTCTCAACATTATTTCTTCTTACAATTAGTCTTCTTTATTTGTTTCATTATGAATTAATAACATTAGAATCACTCATATACTGATATGTTATTATAAGTATGAAACAATCCTATTTAACCATCTATCCATCCTACAGAAAACGAAATCACCGCGCGTGCGTATGTACGGAATACCATCTCCACGCCGTGGTGTAATCTATTTTCCACCACCACCTTACTTGGATGGGTATAATGGTGTAAATAATAAATATATATGATTATATTAAAGAGATATTGATTCTGAAATAGTATACATACACTCCAATACAATTACACGATCATGGGAACGATATCGTCGCTCGTGCGTACGTACGGAATACCGTCTCCACGATGTGATGCGACTCGTTCTACATGATTTTCATTGCATAATGATTACATAAATGCATTGAGTGAATAAATATGATATATATTACACTAATACCATCTTGTAAATGAGGTATCTATAACCTAAAAAGAAGAATAAGAGTTTATTCGACAAAACACGCATAAGAACAAAAAGTAATAAACACCCGAATAACAAGTAGCATTGAAATATTACTTATAATAAGCCAAGAATATGACCATATATGATATCATAACAATGAGAATGATTTTGGAATAAGTCAATGACATTATTTAAATCATTATACAAGAGGTTCAGACACTTACGAAGCAAATCAGACCTAAGGTAAGGGAAATATCACAATCTCATTTTTATCCGAGATTGTTTATACATTGGAATTTACTAGGGTGTATTTTATCATCCACATCCATGTTTCCTCAATATGTAATATTATTTCCATCCACATACAATTTTTTAAATCTAATTTTACCCTTCAGTGAGTTTTTAGTAAAACATATGAAAGGAATCTTTTGTCGTTTTTCATACGAGGTACTTTTTGACTTTTCTGACAAAAGTACGAGAAGAATGTTTTGTTAACTTATACGACATGAATGAATTTTTAAAACATTATTTCCCAGACGCTTCCTTTACAAGTGATCAAGTTTAGTTTTTAATCAACTTATTTTAGTTTAGAATTGTATGACATGTTAAGAAAGTAAAAGTGTTTTAGAAGTAGAAAGGATATTTTCCTCAAGAATGGAGTTCAAGTGTTTTATCAAAATAATTTCCCATCTAAGATAATAAAGGGTTCTGTTTCTATCCCTATTATTACATTGATTTATTATGTTGTGATGGAATTATTTTTATTAATTCCTTTATCTTATATGAATTGTTTTATGATGTCACGATGTTTAAGAATCCCATTTTTATTACATGGGTTATGCTATGATGTATGGTTTTTGATTTTGTGGCACACATAAGAATGGTATCATTATGAGATGGGTGGGACCTATATCTCCCTCCAATGCATTGGATAAATATTTTATATCTCATCATATAGACATGGCTGGAACGACAGGTTAAACCGGTTCAGTAAAACAGGACTGAAACGAGGAATGAACTCGGTTCAAAAATGGACTTTGTCCACTAAGATAGTCTTGTCAATGAGTATTGACTAATAAGAGATGATTATCTATGATTATGTGTGTATGACTCAAAGCTTCATGTTTTATGTTATGATTATTGTGATTACATTTCACTATCATGATTTATCCCATGTTATAAAATTATGATCTCTTTTGCAGGGTAAGATTTCCAAAATGTTATGTTCTTATGAATATGATGTGATTGATATTTCTTTTGTTTACCCTTACTGAGCATTTGAGCTCACCCTTTTGTATGATTTATTTCCCCAGTCCAGGAAGAAGGTTATTAAGTAATATATTCCAAAAGGTACTATAGATATGATGAAATAAATAGGAGACAATGTAGATGATTTATGAACCAGTTGTTTATGTTTCCCAGTTTCTAAAGACACTATACCTATACAGTCTTTTCGTGGTTTTATTATATGTTGTAGTAATTATACTTCAATTTTGAAGTACTAACATTGTATGTAATGTATGGGTCATTATAGTTGGTATTAGAGGAAAGGTATAGTCAACCTTTGGAAACTAGGATGTGAAAGCCTTAGTATGAACCATAAGGATAAATCTAAGCATAGAACACAATATTAGTGTTTTAGAAATGTCCATGAATAACCTATGATAAGACCTTAAGTGTGAAATTTTATTCTTGATTATGTGGTTTTCCTATTATAATTAGTGTTTCTCACACTATTCTTCTTTGTTTTAGTCAATGGCTGGAACCCGAAGGAACCGTGTTAATGTGGAATGCGACAGGCAATGAAATGATTGTCCCCATGAGCAACCAAATGTTATGGGAGCTTGAATGATAAATCTTGAAGCCATGCTCACACAACTTTCTCAAGTGATGAATCATGCAGGACTTCCAAACGAGCAATGGAACGAGCATCATTCTGTTGAATCCTTCATGAGACAGCGTCCACCTTCATTCAGCAGGTCTACTGATCCATTAGTTTCTGAACAATGGATCAGTACTACTGAAAAGATATTTTCGATTCTTCAATGTTCAGAACATGATAAAGTCATCTTAGAAGTGTATCGTTTGGAAGGTGATGCTGATCAATGGTGTAATCTTATCAAGAATACGAGGCCAAGAGATGAAATTGAGTCCATGGAATGGGACGAGTTCAAGAACTTATTTTTCAATAAGTACTTCCCTCTTATTCTCCGAACAAAGATGGAGAAGGAGTTTCTTTAACTAAAGCAAAAGGATGATGAATCTGTTGGTACCTATGAAGCAAATTTTACAAGACTTGCAAGGTACGCTTCTAGTATTATTATCCGACCTGAGAGTAAGATCGATCGATTATTTAGTGGCTTAAAACCAAGTCTTCGAAGGGAGTTATCCATATGGGACTTCAATAGCTACAAGGAAATTGTTCTATGTGCTCTCAAAGTTGAGATGGAGATTGGAGTAACCCATCAGTCATATGGGTTTGATAAGAAGAGGAAAATGGAATTCAAAGGAAAATATAAAGAGCACACTGAAAAAAAGATGAGTTTTCCCTTATGCTCAAAGTGTGGAAAGAAACATGGAGGGAGTTGTCTTAAAGGGACAAATAAATGTTTCAAATGTGGAAAAGAAGGTCATCGGGCATTTGAATGCCGCAATGATGGGAAGAAGATGTCTAGTGATGCAAACAATGAAAAGGCTACACAGATTACACCTCCTACACTTCAATGTTACAAGTGCCAGGAAATGGGGCATTATGCCAATCAATTCCCTAATACAAGGATTGTTGATGGTGATCGATGTCAACAAACTCTTAAGGAGAAAGACAAAAGAAAGTCACATGCAATTTCTATCAGCGATGTGGAGTACGATAATGAAGTGGGAAAGGTACACTTTCCATCCACTCTAAAGTAGTAAATATTTTATTTGATTCTGGATCCACCCACTCCTTTATTTATGAAGAATTTTCTAAGGGTATCACCGTATTACCTCAACAATTAGATGTTGAGTTAGATGTGACAACCCCAAATGGCACAACAGTCGCATCAAAAGTTTATAATTCTTCTCCGATTGAAGTTTGTGGGAATGTTCATCCTGCAAATCTTGGGATCCTCCCTATAGTGGAATTTTATGTGATTCTTGGCATGGATTGGATTTCTCTATATGGAGCTCATATCAATTTCCAAATAAGGGAAGTCACATTTCATATTCCAGATCAATCTTTGATCGTCTATTGATGCAAGGATGAACATAACCTTCCAGTGGGAATTTCTTCCATATTATAGGTCTTGATTCCACTAAATGAAGGTTATTTATCTCAAATGGTTGGTGAGAAACTCACGATTAAGAATATGCCCATTGTACGGGAGTTTGATGATGTCTTTCTGGAAGAATTTCCAGGTCTTCCACCAAATTGTGAAGTTGAGTTTTCAATAGAACTCGTACCAGGTGCTTTACCTATTTCAAAGACACCTTATAGAATGGCCCCAATTGAGTTTCAGGAATTGAAGAAGCAACTCCAAGAGAATCTTGATAAGGGGTTCATACTACCTAGTGCATCACCTTGGGGAGAACCTATTCTGTTTGTTAAGAAGAAAGATGGATCAATGAGATGCTGCATTGATTATCGAGAACTTAACAATATCACTATCAAGAAAAAATATCCTCTCCTGCACATTGATGACTTATTTGACCAACTATGCGGAGGTCAATACTTTTCCAAGATTGATCTTCGTTGAGGGTATCATCAATTAAGGGTCAAAAGGGAGGATATAACAAAGGCAACTTTCCGTACAAGGTATGGACACTATGAATTTATAGTGATTCCATTTGGTCTTACTAATTCCCCTGCTTTTTCATGGATCTGATGAATAGAGTCTTTAGAGTCTATCTTGATCAGTTTTTGGTAGTCTTTATAGACGATATTCTTGTATATTCAAAGAGCAAGGAAGAACATGAAGATCACTTGGGAATTATATTAAAGACCCTGAGAAAGGAGAATCTTTATGCCAAATTTACCAAGTGTGAATTTTGGCTTCAAAAAGTTTCATTTTTGGGTAACATAATATCAAAAGAAGGGATATCTGTGGTTCTAGAAAAAACAAAGGTTATCAAAAGATGGTCAGGACCAACAACAGTAACTGAGATCTGAAGTTTTCTTGGTTTGGTTGGATATTATCGACATTTTGTGAAAGATTTTTCACAATTATCTAATCCACTCACCAGGTTGAGTCGGAAAGGAGCTAAGTTTGTTTGGACGGAGGAATGTGAAAATAATTTCAAGGAGTTGGAAAGAAGGTTATCCAGTGAACCTGTGCTCACACTGACTTGTAGTGGAGAAAGTTTTGTGATCTACAGTGATGCATCCAAAAAGGGATTGGGGTGTGTTCTTATGCAAAATAATATGGTGATAGCTTATGCCTCACGACAGTTGAAAATCCATGAGCAAAATTACCCAACTCATGATTTGGAGTTAGCTGCGGTAATCTTTGCATTAAAGATTTGGAGGCATTATCTCTATGGAGAAAGGTGTGACATTTATAATGATCATAAATGTTTAAAGTACATTTTCACACAAAAGGAGCTGAATATGTGCCAAAGAAGATGGTTGAAGCTGATTAAGGATTACGACTACTCAATTCATTACCACCCTAGGAAAGAAAACAAGGCGGAAGATGCATTAAGTCGACAAGACCATGCCAGTTTATCCATGATGAGGATCACAAAAGATCCAATATTTATGGATTTACAAAGGATGGATCTTGGAATTATAATGGAAGGGGAAAAATCTTCTCTTTCTCAAATGAAAGTTCAACCATCTATACATGTGAAGATTAAAGAGGCACAGAAAGAAGATGTACAGTTACAAAATAAGGTGAAAAATGTTCCTGAATTCAACCTTGATTGTGATGGGATAATAAAGTTCAGGAATCGGGTTTGTGTTCCTCCCATCCCCGAATTAAAGAAGGAGCTGCTGGATGAGGCTCATAGTTCTTCATTCTCTATTCATCCTAGAATCATGAAGATGTATAGGGACCTGAAAGAGTACTTCTAGTGGGATGGCATGAAAAGAGATGTTGTTGCATATGTCTCTCGATGATTGGTTTGTCAGCATGTTAAAGATGAGAGAAAGAAGTCTAAGGGGATGTCACAACCATACCCATACCTGAATGGAAATGGTAAAACATCACTATGGACATTGTCACAGGACTTCCTAAAACATCCAAAGGCAATAATGCTATCTGGGTCATAGTTGATCGTCTTACAAAGTCTGCACACTTCATTGCTATTAGAGAATATTTTTCTCTTGATCAGCTTGCCAAGATATATGTAAAGGAAGTGGTAAGATTGCATGGAGTACCACTTTCCATTATATCTGATCTGGATCCGAGGTTTACCTCAAAGTTCTGGCGAAGTCTTCAACATACTCTGGATACAGAGTTGAGTTTCAGCACTACTTATCATCCGTAGACAGATGGTTAGTCAGAGAGGACAATTCAAACTCTAGAAGATATGTTTAGATCTTGCTATATGGATTTCAAAGGTGGTTGGGATCAGCACCTACCTTTGGTGGAATTTTCTTATAATAATAACTTTCACTCCATTATTCAGATGGCTCCTTATGAAGCTCTCTATGGAAAGAAATGTAGGACTCAAAGTTGCTGGGATGAAGTTGGGGAAAGAAAGCTATTAGGACCTGATCTTATTGATGAGATGGCAGAAAAGGTCCGATCTATTCAACAACACATAAGAGAAACTCAGATTCGACAAAAAAGTTATGCTGACAACCAAAGAAAAGACTTAGTTTGAAGTGGGTGGTAAAGTG
Organism: Viscum album; assembly: GCA_963277665.1. Classification (NCBI taxonomy): domain Eukaryota; kingdom Viridiplantae; phylum Streptophyta; class Magnoliopsida; order Santalales; family Viscaceae; genus Viscum; species Viscum album. The sequence goes on from OY728166.1 coordinate 991,845,794, forward strand.
TTCTTACGATTATCTCCTTGGAAGAGAGTAATGAGATTTGGAAAGAAGGGAAAGCTGAGCCCTAGGTATATCGGTCCTGTCGAAATTATGGATCATGTTAGGAAGGTATCTTACCGATTGGTGCTTCCACCAAATCTCTCTCAAGTTCACGATGTGTTCCATGTATCTCTCATGAGAAAGTACATACCTGATCCTTCACATGTACTCAGCTCAGAAGTTGTACCTCTGGAACAAGATCTTTTTTATGAAGAACAGCCGATAGAGATTCTCGATCATAGGGAAAAAGTCCTACGAAACAAGACCACTAACTTGGTGAAAGTTTTATGGAGGAACCACCAATTAGAATAAGCTACATGGGAGCTTAAGGATATGATGAGGGAGAGGTATCCTCATCTGTTTGTTACAAGTGACGAATTTTGAGGGCGAAATTCATTTTAAGGGGGGTAGAATGTAACACCCGAGACTTTTATAAGAAGTATTTTTTTTATATAAATCAACAAAGGAATCTTTCACTACAACCAACACTATCTTGGCTTGCTTTACACGCAATCACGACCTTCCTTGATAGCTTGCGTCGTACGCAATACCGAGTTTCACTAAACAACGATATGCTATTAAAATATTATTAAAACTAGCCATTATGAATAGTAATAACCAATTTTTGAAATTTTGTAAATTTTATTTTTCAAAATGGACTTCATTTTTGGATTCGGAATATCTAAATTATCCTAGGGTGAAATTTTGGTATTTTTTTTGGAAACTTTCAATTTTTGATGAATAGTGAAAACACTGGGTTTCTATTTAAAAACCAACTTTTTATTTAAATAATTATTTATTTTATTTATATTTATTTTAGGTAAAAATTGATACATAATACCTATATAAGTTCAATGTAATTCATTGGAGTAATTTTATAATAATTTTAGATATATAAAAAGTTTATTAAACTTTTCACCGTCTTTTACCCACCTTCTAGGAGAATTTGCAAATTTACATAAACATATTTTTACCACTTCTGTGAGTGTAATTTACAAATTCCGAGAGAGACGGTTGACGTGAGTAGGTAAAATGTGGTTCAATGAGTTGAAACTAATTTTTGGTGAATAATAACTTTTTACTTTTATTTACCACAGTTAAAAGTAAATATGGTAATTAAGAGTAAAAATGATATTATTATTACCCTAACACATGTCCTAATTATATTTTATAAGTTTAATTCGACCAAAAACAAACTTAGGAATAAAATATGACCATTTAGACCCACTTGGATTAGATTAGGACATTTATTATTAATTTATTTAAAGATGGGTTAAAATAGTTAAAATCAAAGTTTAATAAGTAATTAATTTTTAATATAGGTTAATACATGAGATAAATTCGACAATAAATATTAATTAGAAATATAAAAATATTTCCAAAATAATGGTATTTTATTTGTAATTTTTATACATTAAATAATTTAATTTATTTATGACACAAAGATGATGTAGTAATTATCTTATTAATGAAATATTGACATAATTGATGTTATAAATACCCAAATAAATGTAATTTGAGACTTTTTATGAATTACACTAATTTTCAAGGTTACTATGACATGTTAGTAATGATTTATTTAACTCTTTTCGAACTAATGATTCTTTTATGATTTAAAAAAATTACTAAATAGTGTCAAAATTGACATAAAATAGTTTTTAAAACAAATATTATATTATTAATTGTTATGTTATTTCTAAAAATCTAATTTTAGGCCAAATGACTTATATAAGGTTATATATATTAATAATAAACAACTTGGGGTTCGTTTGGCTTGTTATAGTATGTTTATTAACCTTATAGTGTAAGAACACAAAAAGACACGGTAAAAGTAAAATTATCTAACTTAAAGTTAAATCTAAATGATAATGTTAAAATAGTAAACTAAACTTGTCCAAATTATATTTTATGAGAGTATTTCGACCCATCCCCAACTTATCTTCTAAATAAATCAATTTGGATCTATTTAAAACCGAATATGGCTTTGTAATAAAATAATATTTTTAGTTTTTCCAAAGGAGCGCCTCTCCTCCCTTATAAAAGGGTACCTCCTCCCTCTCTTACTCACACCACATTGTGCCTTCATGCTCGGCCAACCCCTGAAAATTTCTCCTCTCCACTTCCCTGTAAACATCTTGGAGGTCCTGGTCTTCTTCAATGACCAATTTTAGTGCCCAAAAAGGAGGTCTCAATGAAACATCTCAAAGAAGAGGTAATGTCCGTTACCAATTCTTTCAACTTTATTTCTTCTTACACTTCTTCTTATTTAGTTGTTTAATTATGAATTAATAACATCAGTATCACTAATTTACTAATATGTTATTATAAGTATTAAAAAACCCTATTTCACCATCTATCCATCCTACGGAAAACGAAATCACCGCGCGTGTGTACGTACGGAATACCGTATCCACGCTGTGGTGTAATCTATTTTCCACCACCAACTTACTTGGATGTGTATGATGGTGTAAAAAATGAATATATATGATTATTGTAAAGTGTTATTGATTCTGAAATAGTATACACATACTCCAATACAATTACACGATCATGGGAACGATATCATCGCTCATGCGTACGTACGGAATACCGTCTCCATGATGTAATGCGACTCGTTCTACATGATTTCCATTGAATAATGATTACATAAATGAATTGAGTGAATAAATATGATATATATTACACTAATAAAATTTTGTAAATTAGGTATCTATAACCTAAAATGAAGAGTAATAATTTATTCGAAAAAACACACATAAGAACAAAAAGTAATAAACACCCGAATAACAAGTAGCAATGAAATATTACTAATAATAAGCTACGAATATGACCATATATGATATCATAACAATGAGTATGATTATGGAATATGTCAATGACATTATTTAAATCATTATACAGGAGGTTCGGACACTTACGATGAAAATCGGACCTAAGGTAAGGGAAATATCACAATCTCATTTTTATCCGAGATTGTTTATACTTTGGAATTTACTAGGGTGTATTTTATCATACACATCCATGTTTCCTCAATATTTAATATTATTTACATCCAAGTACAATTTTTTAAATCCAATTTTACCCTTCGGTGAGTTTTTAGTAAAAGATATGAAAGGAATCTTTTGTCGTTTTTCGTACGAGGTACTTTTTGACTTTTCTGAAAAAAGTACGAGAATAATGTTTTTTAAACTTATAAAGCATGAATGGATTTTTAAAACATTATTTCCAAGAAGCTTCCTTTACAAGTTTTCAAGTTTATTTTTAATCAACTTCTTATAGTTTATAATTGTATGACATTTAAGAAAGGAATAATGTTTTTGAAGTAGAAAGGATATTTTCTTCAAGAATGGAGTTCAAGTGTTTTATCAAAATTATTTTCCATCTAAGATAATAAAGGGTTCTGTTTATATCCCTATTATTACATTGATTTGATTATGTTGTGATGGAATTATTTTTATGAATTCCTTTATCTTATATGAATTGTTTTATGATGTCATAATGTTTAAGAATCCCATTTTTATTACAAGTGTTATGATATGATGTATGGTTTATGATTTTGTGGCACACATAAAAATGGTATCATTATGAGATGGGTGGGAACTATATCTCCCTCCAATTCATTGGGTAAAGATTTTATATCTCATGAGATAGACATGTATGGAACGACAGGTTAAACCGGTTTAGTGAAACAGGACTGAAACGAGGAATGAACTCGGTTCAGAAATGGACTTTGTCTACTAAGATAGTATTGGAAATGAGTCTTGACTAATAAGAAATGATTCTCTATGATTATGTGTGTATTCCACAAAGCTTCATGTTTTAATTTATGATTATTGTGATCACATTTCACCACCATTATTTATCCCATGTTATGAAATTATGATCTCTTTTTCAGGGTAAGATTTCCAAAAGGTTATGTTCTTATGAATATGATGTGATTGATATTTCTTTTGTTTACCATTACTGAGCATTTGAGCTCACCATTTTTTATGTTTTCTTTCCCTAGTCCAGGAAGAAGGTTATTAAGTAAGATATTCCAAAAGGGACTATAGATATGATGAAATAAATGGGAGATAGTGTAGACGCTTTATGAACCAGTTGTTTATGTTTCCCAGTTTCTAAAGACACTATACCTATACGGTCCTTTTGTGGTTTTGTTATATGTTGTAATAAGTGTAATTCAATTTTGAAGTACTAACATTTTATGTAAAGTATGGGTCATTATAGAAAACATTTAATGGAATGTATCTCTTAAATACTTTAAATTCATTAGATAACGTTTACTGTATGAAGCACTAAGTCTCTATGAAACATCACAAGGTTATTTATAAGATATAGTCATAACCTATCCATTAAACATAAATTTTCCACATCTATGTTTTGAATTTTAAAAATACGCATAAATAGTTGTGATCAGGGTTATATTTGGAGTCTCATATAATCAATTTAATTTTAGGGGAACAGTAACATGCCCTTATGAATAGCAACATACCCTTATGAATACTAAATTACACTTATGAATAGTAATATGACCCTTATGATTGGTAATCATTCCCAAATAGGTATAAATAATATTTAGTGACCTTAAAAATAAATATGATTATTTTAAGTGTTGGTATTTTTCAATTAAATGATGATTTTAATTAAAAATTAAATTTCTCATATTTAGAATATTATTCTTGAAAAATTAATATTATATTTAGATTCATGACATATAAAAATGGTGATGGTGAATTTTTGGAATTTTTTCTGAAATAGTTGAATTTTGGGTGACTAATAAAATAATGTAATTATGATATAAATATATTATGTGATAAATACACTATTTCCTACATCATGGATGATTTAAGAAACCATGAGTTCGAAGTAAAATGCACCTATTACGTTTTTTGGGTTTGGAATCATCACTATTTCGTATCCTGGGGAAAAATAATATACAAATTGTTAAAATATTAAGACAACCCTCCTCCCCTCCAATATATAAACCACCCCTCACCCCCTCTTCTTCTCACAACACTCAAGCTTTGATCCTTTCCTAATTTCTAAAAAATACACTTCCCAAGTCCTTCCTCACATCCAAGTCCTAATGGTCTCACCAAAAGGTCAAACATAAAGGACATAAGGAGATTCCCAGGGACGAGTGTTCAAGAGATGAACCACTCTTCCCTTTTCTTTCAACTTCTTTTACAAGTCCCATTATTTTGTTGGTCTCTCCTCACCTCCCACCATCCAAATTCTATGATAATTATATTACCCTATATAAAATGTAATTTTATTATTCTAATGGAATATTTCTTCATCATCTCTATTTTCCCCTCCTCTTATACTAAAAACGAAAACACCATACGAGATATGTTAATTTATCACATTCATGGACGACAGGTTTTCAATTTCTATTACTATATTCAAGAATATTCATGAATTTTTTTAATGTTTGTGACATATCATAATATATCTATATTATCTTATGAAACATTCTGTAATTACTAAACACTCATAATATTAAAGAATAATACAAAACAAGTTCATTATGCACAAAACCACCAAATTAATCAAAGATTTTTTCATTAACATTTATCTAATGAATCATTCTCATGGTATATAACCAAAATCATTATAATAATTTTTATATCTCTATAAGTAAACTAATAATATATATTAACAATCCTTGATGTTTAACCAAACTTTAAATGAACTTCCATTCATGAATACAAGTAAACTGATCATGAAAACTAATGAAGAAAATGTTTTCAAAACAATAAAATCGAACATCGTAAACCAAAAATGGCCCTAAATAAACCTAATAAGGATATAATAAATATATTAAATGTAGATGAGATGTGGTAATTATTAATTAATTAATCCAAATTTGATCATTTAGGTCATTAAGATCAATCTAAGAACACATTTGTGAATAAGGTAATGGTTTTCTCATCTCACTTTTTATTCCATGAGATTTCCATTGTTCACCACTTATTTCTTGCATGTCATATTTTTGTATTGTCGTTTGATATATAATATATTGAATCTATTTATCTTAAAAATTTTATATGATTCATTTGGTGATTATTAATTTTTTTCATCCGACTCGATTGATTAGAACGTGGTAAGGGACTTTGTATCAATTTCCATTTCATTGAGAGTTAATTGGTATTGGACACCTAATATTTATTGTGTGGTGTATCCACATACCATTTGAGATAATTTCTCATTTTAAATTATAATTCTAGTAAATATGAATTTTCTTTAATCATGTATTTGAATATTTCCCTAAGCCATATAACATTTCACATATGATATTTATTTTTAATGTTATTTTAACAGGGGAAATATTGATGAATTTGTATCCTCTATTCAATACGGATATTGGAAATGCATATTTTTCTTGAATTAAATATATTTATAAATAATTAATTGGAATGTTAGTTACATTTGGGGCCTGCTATATCCCCTTGATGCATCTACATGTCTCATGAGACATATCAATTGGCGGAAAACCCTTCGAGTTTTTTTTCCAAAAATCAGATGGGTTTCTACTAACAGACCTAAAACATCTCAATGGTATAATGGTTCATGTGAAAAATACATGAAATCCATAAAATAATCATTTTCATTAGTCAATATTCATTTATTACTATATTTGTTGTTTTCATTATGAAAAAATACATGTATGCCTTTTTATTATCAGCTTATTGATGGAAAGTGTTTTCATTTATTCATCATTCCATATTAGTCACATCTAATTGATTATGATAAACTTATTATTGATTCATGATTACAGTATATTTAACCCTTACTAATCATTTGAGCTCACCCTTATTATGTTTCTCCCTAGGTTATGAAGAATAGAACCTTGAATACGCTTTCAAGGAGGCAATTTATTTTAGTTTATTATGTATCATGTTGTGTTTTATACCTTTCCAAATATACTTGGGTATTATGTATGTAATATGTGTTGAGCACGTGTGGTTTTTAGCAATACTTATTTAATGGGGGATATTGTTGAGAACAATACTCTATCTCTTTATGATGATTTTGATGTTCACAAATACCCTTTAATTGTTTTCTAATGATTTTACTTTAAGTATTTTTTAGGAATAATATTTTATATATTCTCATTTTTTGATGAATATTCATGTGTTTACACAGCATGAAACAATTGCTAAACCATTCAGGAATCAATTTAAAGTGTTCTGGAAACACTATTCATACCTTATATTTGGAAATTGTAGCGTAAATAAAGAAAGAAAAGAGTAGCATAAAAAGGGAAAGGAACCCACTGTTTACTCTTTACAGATTATCAAAAAACTATAGTTAAACAACCATACATTATCAGAAAGTATTAAAGAAAGGAACTATATGTGAAGAAGAACCCTACGTTTGGATGGAATCCTACGTTTAAGATATTCAGAAAGTACGAAAGAAAGGAACCCTACGTGAAGAAAAACCCTTCGTTAGGAAGTAACCCTACGTTTGGGATATTGAGAAAGTAAGGAAGAAGAAAAATTACGCAAGTATTTAATGTTTTGTTTATTTCTCAAAAGTTTGGTTAATCAACCTTACTTTTGTAAACAACCTTACATTACTTTAAAAAGTATGGATCGTAAACCTTACAATTGAAAGATTATAAAAGTATGATATACGTTTGGATATTGAAGAGAAAAGTATGGATGGTCAACCCTATGTTTGTGATCAACCTTACGTTCTTAATCAACCATAAGTTTGATGAATGCAACATCAACCCTACATTTTGATCTATGTTACGTTTTAGAGGATACATGCAGTGCAACTCAACCTTACGTTTGGCGTAGGGAATTTGAAGTTGATATTTTTCTTCAACGGTCTGCAAGCGATTGATCATGCTAATTTTAAGCCGGATTAAATGCTGATTTTGAAGTGTGACCTTGACAATTTCAGAACAGTTTGAAGGATTGATTTAACCAGATATTTTCATGGAGAATATTATGGAGTTTTAGAACTGCTCATATTAATTCACAAGTTTGAATATTGTGAGTCAAAGGGAGATTTTTGTGGATCTGATTTTGCAGAGGAAGCACTCTATATATCTGTTCTCATTTTGAATTTCCAAACATACAATACACATCATAAAAGAAACAAGTGATATATACGAAAAATTTTATAGATATCGACATAGTGATCAAGAAAGAAAGTGCAGATACAATCATTGTATTCGAAAGAAAGATCTGATACACAGAAAATGCTAGTTCTAAAGAGGAAAAACAGAGACAAATCAAGATACAAAGATCTACTGATTACGAAGAGCGACTACACTCTGTTTTATTGAAGAATAAGGGACACAATAGAAGATTCATCTATTTTTTCAACAACAATATTTTGAGAATCTTCTACTACTTAAGTTGCGATTTTATTTCCTATATCTACTGCAACCGGATCAACTCAGAAATGCTTTAACTTGAAGATCAATATTTCTAAAGTCAATGATTCATCTGCTATCAATTGCATTCGGTTTCAATTGTGAATATAAAATTGAAAAGTTCTTTATAAATGAAAACACTTTTTATCTCAAGTGACCATATTCTCGTACTAAGCTGAGTAGGTTCGTGTTTGAACCAGAATGCTTTGTTTTCCTGAAAATTGTAAAGGTGTCAACTGCCTGTTTTTAGTTGTTGGATGGTCTGGAGGACCAGATAATTAAAATCACAAAGCTCGTGGAGTAGAGAGTTGTTGGAGTGGACTAGGGGCCTTCTGTTCCACAAACCACTATACATCAGTGTGTCCCTGCTTTTACTTATTCTGCTTCATGATCAAATCTAACAATGAAAAGAAGACAGAAATCGATCAATCGACGAGTTAATGAAAAATATGATAGACATAATTCACCCCCTCTTGTGTATAATCTGTATATTCAAGATCCAACAATTGGTATCATAGGGGGAGATTCTGACAGAGCCTTACCAAGTGATAAGTAATTAAAGATTATACAACAGAGCATCTTGACTGATACAAGAGAAGGGATTTCAATAGTCAGAGCACCATATTTTAATGGAGACAACTATGGCTTCTGGAAATCGTGCATGACAATATATCTGAAAAACCTCGAATATAAATTCTATTCAAAGATTCATACTCCTTATGAAATCCCTAAAAATATTGAGTCATGGAGTGCTGATACAGAGGCAAAATTTGATATGAATTGGAAGGATATGAATGTAATTATCTACGGTCTATGACCAGATGAATTTAATAGAGTATCTCAGTGCCTAATAGCATATGAGATGTGGAAAACAATTGTTGTGGTGTATGAAGGAACAGAAAATGTGAGACAAATGATATATGCTACTGCAAAATTGAAATTTGATACTTTCAAAATGTTTGAAGGTGAAAGCATTACCCAAATGAATGGGAAATTTATAGAAATTGTCAATAATATAAATGATCTAGAAGATTCTATCAAGCAGGCTGATCAAGAAATAAAAGTAATGAGGTTAATTCCTACTCGATGGAATGGTATCTCTACTACAATCAGACAATCAACACCTATTAAAGATATAACCATGAGAGAGCTGATTGGTACACCGATGATGTACAAAGATGAAATTAAAGACAAGGAAAATGAACATAAAGTCTACATCAAAAAGGATGATACTTACTTTAAGGTAACTTCATAACAAAAGAATAGAATGATTAAGAAGAGAGAAGTCAAAGCCAAATCAGAGAGCTCTGACTCATCAAACTCAGATGAAGAACTGCCTCAGCTAGCCAGAAAATTCAGAAAATTCTTCAGAAAGAAAATAGGCTTCAAAAAATCTTTTAAGAAAGATGATAAGGAAGTAAGATGCTATAAATCCAAGAAGATGGGACACATCAGACCAGATTTCCCACAATTGAATGATACAAAGAAGAATAAATTCTTCAAAATAAATGACTATGAGAAGAAAGACAAAAAAGCTATGAAAGCCACTTGGAGTGTATCTAAAGACTCCAGTAGCTCTCTAGAATAAAACTTAGAGAAAGAAGAGGTCAATCTGAAAGAAAAAATGTGTCTCATGGTAGAAACAGATGAGGTACAACCATATTATTCCTTTGAATCAAAAAATGAATCAAATTCTGATTCAAGCTACACAAATGAAAAACTTGTAGCCTTCTGCAATGTGCTTGATGAAAGATATGACTCACTATTTAAGAAATATATGTTTCTAAAAAACATACATAAGGCTGTTTCAGATAAAAGAGATAAAATGCTGAAACAACATAAGGAATTAACTGATAAATACAATTCTATTAACACTAACTATATTAATTTTGAATCAAGAATAAAAACATTACAGGATGAAGTAGAATCTTACAAACATGGTGCATTGGTTTTTACAAAAGGAGAGAATTCATTAAATGAAATTCTTGGAAAAGATGTCATTAAAAAGGAAATATCTTGAATTGGCAGTAAAGGAAAAAAACCTAAGCTATACAAAAATTATTTTGTTCCTAGCACAGAAAGGGTTAATTGTAACTTTGGTGGGACAAAGGGACATATAGATAAACACTTTTTCTTAAGACACCCTCAAATTTGTGGTATTAAGAAAGCCTATGTTTCAAAAGACTTATATGATTCAGCTGATTTTAAAAGAACAAAGAAAATCTAGTTACCCAAAACATTGCTAGCTAACACACCTGGATCCAACAGAATATGGGTAACAAAAAAATTTGTTTAAATGTCTTTTCAGGTAGCAGGCCACCAAAGATGAAAAGATATATGGTACATGGATAGTTTCTGCTCAAGGCTTATGAGTGGGAACTCAACAAAATTTTATAACACTCACTAAAAAGGAAGGAGGACTTGTCACATTTGGTGACAATGCTAAAGGAAAAATCATTGGCATTGGAACTGTTGGAGATCCAAAAATAGTCTCAATCAACAAAGTACTTTATGTACAAGTATTAAAACACAACCACAAAAGTATCTATCAACTTTTTGATGTTGGATATACTGTTGATTTTACTAACAATTGTTGTACTATTTTTAAAGATAAATTGTTTAAATTTAAGGCACCAAGAACTGAAAATATCTATATATTGGATTTAAATTCCTCGTGTAAACAATAAATAAATTGCTTGACTACTAAAGTAGGTGAATCTTGGATCTGGAATAGGAGACTTGGACATTGTAATATATATGTTTTACATAAGTTATCTAAGAAACACTTAGTGTCACAAACCGAATTTGGTCTCCATCAAACTAGAACCAGACCTGGCTCGTGGAAAGGCCCGAAGGGCGTTCTCTATTCCCACGGGCTGACACAAGTGCCCGGGTATCATAAAAATTCATTTGGGAATGATTTACCCGAGTTTGGATTCATAAAATAACCAAAAACAAAAAATAATCCAAATCTGAAAAATTATGCCAAACAAGACTTAATAAAAGTCAGAACTGAGTATATGCGTATAAACAATACACAAGAGGTCCAAAGGTGTATAAAAGTAGTAGAAAAACATCCCAAGAGACTCCACATGACAAGGGGTCATCACCCATGAGCTGTCTCCACAACACCGCACCATTGAGAGAAACTAGCAACCCGAACAGCCATCTCCCAAGGCCTTGCCTTTTCCTGTGTCAAACATGATCAAGTCTACTGACACCCAAAGGTGTAAGTAGGGTGTGAGAGTAATCCCAATAGGATATCACCCAAGGATTCCAAGTTATAGGCATTATAAAATAAAAATCTTGCAAGGGTTATAAACAGAAAATGGTAGCATTTATTTCTAAATGTGAAACTTTGAAATGAAAATAACTTTCAATGGGGATAACTTTAAAGAATGTGTGTATTTTAATAAAAAATTAAAGCTACTGGTTTTCACATCCAAAAATACCATAAGTCAAAGATAAATACCAAAATGCCATGAGCACCAAGCATATGAACTAGTTAGTTGTGAGCCCCAAGTACCTCGTACCTCGGTGAAAGTAACCATAATAAAATTCATTCTCATGTACGAGCCACCAGTAGGGAGCATAACCATAACCTAGTGGTCCCCAATCATCTCCATTATATTTTTGTTAGTGTTATCCACGTCAGACTTGCTAAGTGAACCATGGTCAAAACCCCTCCGTTCACTAGAATACTAGTACACGTTAGCCCACCTAGTTACCCGGGTTTCCCGTCTTGTGCTCAAATAGTTACCACATGATACCAAAATCAATTTTCACATATAAATATCAGTTCTGGTCACACACATTCAAAACAGTAGCTACACATTCTTTGCACCTTTTATATAACTGAATAAACCACTTATAATTTCCATAAAACATTTGCAAGAAAAGTAATGAAATTTTTCACCTTAAATTCATATAAAATCTCACATTTAAAACCCAATGGAGACCAATATTATACCAAACCAGAAATTTCAGCATTAAAACATTTTTATAAATCCAATCTATGAATTGTGACACTTAAAAATCAACCGTTTTGAAAATTCTACCCAAATCAATTTTCGTAATCAAAATAATGGAGGACCATAATGGAAACAGAAATACAGAAATCCAACTCATTCTACAATACCTACATATGGAATCACCTACCAAAAGAGTAAAAAACCCCAAATCCTTGTGCATCACTTCAACCACACCTTATCTGCACCGCAAGGGAGTAAGATTGAAACTAAAACCAGAGTATTGGACCAAGAAACTCAAAACTAAAACCCTAGGTATGAAGACCTAGATTTTGGAGATTTGGGGATTCAATAAAAAAAGAAACCCTAAGAAAATGGGAGGATGAAGGAAGGGAACCAACATACTTGAGAAATATGGACGTTTTTTTAGATCTAGAGAATTTCGGCCCTAATTCGTGATGACTTCGAGCTTCAAAGAGGTGGAAACGAAGATGGGGGTGGGTCTGGGTTCAGTGGGAACATGTGAGAGGCGGAATAACTGAAAAAGGATAAAAAATGAATATTTTATGAAATAATTTAAAAAATATTTTAAAACTGGAAATGAGCTTTCGGGTTGGCCCAACACCTAATTTGATCACCCAAATCCAAGATGCTAATGATTTTTAAGGGTCCCAAATTTCTTTTTTGGTTTGAATAGTTAAATGAAGGTAATTTTGGAAGTTGAGTGGATGAAAGAGGTTGACAAACAATGATGTTATTAAAGAAACAAAATTTATTTTTAAAACTGGAAATGGGCTCTCGGGATGGCCCAAATTTTAAAAACCCACCATTTCCTTCAAAAATGCATGGAAAAACCCCAAAACCAAGAAAGAATGTAAATTAAATGAAAAATAACTTTAAAATATGTCATGTATGTGATAATTCTCTCCACCATGAAGGACTTTCCGCCCCGGAAAGTCAACCCGATGCTTGATTGGAAAACAGGTTCGGGTACTCTTCCTCAAGCCATGAAGTTCACTCCCATGTCTCATGTGTATCACTCCCATATTTCCAAAGAACTCGAACCAGTGGAATATACTTTCCCTTAAGAAAATTTTTTGGGTGTCCACTATTTGCACTGGCTGCTCAAAAATAGATAAATCAGGCTCTATATCCAACTCCTCCCAATTCAGCACATGGGACAGATCCGAGTTGTATTTCTTCAACTAAGAGACATGGAAAATATCATGGATGGATGTCAACTGAGAAGGAAAATTCAACCTATATTCCACCTTACCACTACGCTCGATGATCTCAAATGTTCTGATATACCTCGACATCAACTTTACCTGCTTCCCCAAGCGGCGGTGACCCAAACGAGGGGCCACTTTCAGAAATACCTGATCACCCACAGAAAACTCTAGATCTCGATGGCTCTTATAATCATATGATTTCTGGAGACTCTGAGCTATCAATAAATTCTGCCTGATCAACTTGAGTTTCTCAGATGTCTCTTGAACGAGGCTCGGTCCTAGGAGTGATGTCTCACCTACCTCAGCCCAACATAGAGGAGACCGACAAGGCCGAACGTAGAACACCTCAAAGGGAGCCATTCTAATAGAGGATTGGTAAATGTTATTATAAGTAAACTTGACCAATCCCAAATGGCTATCCCATGCACCTCTGAAATCCAACACACATGCACGAAGAATGTCCTCCAGAATCAGATTCGCCCACTCCATCTGGGGATGGTATGTCGTGCTCATCTTAATCTGCGACCCCAATGCCTTCTGAAGTCCTCCCCAAAACTGAGATGTAATGCGGGGGTCCTTATCAGAAAAAACTACTAACGACACACCATGAAGTCTGACCAATTCCTGAACATACATACGGCCCAGCTCCTCCACCTTCATTGTATCTCTTATCAGGATAAAGTGAGCTGACTTGGTCAAAAGGTCAATCACTACCCAGATATCATTCCTCCCTCGTGGTGTATGAGGAAATCCAATAATGAAGTCCATGGAGACATCGTCACACTTCCAGGTAGGAATGGGTAATGGATGAAGTAGGTTAGATTGTCTTAGATGATCCGCTTTCACCTGCTGACATGTGTAGCATCTCGATACAAAGTCGGCTATGTCCCGTCTCATACCTGGCCACTGGAACTGGCGACAGACATCTTAATACATCTTGGTTGCACAAGGATGGAAGGCCCACTAAGATTGGTGGCTATCCTGCATCACCACCTTCTACAGAGACAAAGGCACCACTGCACGGCCCTTGAATCACAAGATCCTCTCAGGATACAGAGACCAGTCAGAAGGAGTCTCCCCACCATGAAGCAACTGCATAGATCACTGGCACAACTAATCACCAGTATGCTCCCACTTAATCAACTCTAGAAGAGTGGGAGTCAACTGAATGCTATCCAAGAAAGTACCTCTGCTATGGTCCCTGCTCTCCATGTGCAGCTGGGTGAAAAGCCCCATCAAAGTCCACTCATTGCTGGACTTCCTCAATGCCTGCACTGGTACCTTCCTGCTCAAAGCATCCGCCACCACATTACCCTTGCCTGGGGTATAGACAATGTCAAAGTCAAATCTTTGCCAGTACTCGATCCAATGGTGTTGCCTCAGATTGAGATCCTTCTGAGATAAAATGTAGTCTAGGCTCTTATGGTCAGAATAGACCAAAAATTTCTCCTCAAAGAGGTTGTGTCACCAAGTCTTTAAAGCATGCATCACCGCTGCCAACTCCAAGTCGTGAGTCAGATAATTCTTCTCAGGCGGCCGGAGTTGGTGAGAACCATAAGCCACCACTTGGTCATCCTGCATGAGTACACTCCCAAGGCCCATACCTAACACATCAAAATAAACCACATATCCCTTCCAAGACTATTGTAAAATCAGAACATGTGCGGTGGTAAACCATCGCTTCAACTCCTCAACGGATTCCTGACATTGTGGGCTCCATTCAAACTTCACCCCTTTCTGGGTGAGTGCGGTCATGGGGGAGGCGAGCTGCTAGAAGTCCCGGAAAAAGCGCCTGTAATAACCTACCAGGCCAAGAAAACTCCTGATCTCAAACACGTTTCTCGGTAGTTCCTGTAACACCCCAAGCTTCCATGGTACATTTCCCTTCGAATAATAAAATAGCGTGTGTTGTACGCAACATCGAGCTCTAACACAAACCACAACTAATTAAACTAGCCATTGTGAATAGTAATACCTACTTTTTGAAATTTTATAAATTTTATTTATCAAAATGGACTTCATTATTGGATTCGGAATATCGAAATTAGCCTATGTTGAATTTTTGATATTTTTCTGAGAACTTCTAATTTTTTATGAATAGTGAAAAATACTTAAAAACAACTTTTTTAATCAAAATAATTTATAGTGATAAATTATACTATTTAGTGGTTTTAAAGTATAATTAGAATATATTTTTACCATTTTATCCAATGGTGGTCATTAGAATTAATTTAACATTGAAAATGGACATAAACAATTGCCAATCTTTTGATATAAATTCTTTCTTAAAAACACGCTATTTGTTGTGACAGCGGGAATTAATTATAAAATTAATTAATGCAACTTATATGTTTGGAATTTTGTAAAATAGACATCATTTTTGAATTCAGAATATCAATTATAGCTTAGGGTGAAATTTTGGCATTGTTCGGAAAAACTTCAATTTTTGATGAATAGTGAAACCACTAAGTGGTAGTTAAATAACTGATTTTTTGTTTAAATGAAATATTACCACTTCTGTGATTTGATTTTCAAAAATCCGACATACATGGTTGTCATTAAGAAGTAAAATGTGGTTGAATGAGATTAAAATAATTTTTGGTGAATAGTAACTTTTAAGTTCTTAATCGCGATTAGAGGTAATTAGTGTAGTTTAAGGTAAAAATAATGTTTTAATAATATGAGATGAGCTTGACACATGTCCTACCCTCATTGGATGTGCCATGGCCGACCAAGAAAATCCATGGGTCAACTTGGGGACCCCATGGAGCCACTTTAGTTGGAAAATGACATAAATACCTTTTATTTAATGTTAAAGTAAAAAATGACGTAAACATGAAATGTTTTACTAAAACAATTTTTATATGGGGTTATAGAAGTCATATTTTTGACTATAAATAGTCATTAGAAATCTAAAACTATTTCCTACATCATAGTATTTTTTTTAGAATTTTTAGACATTATATAAATTAAATTATTTATGACATCATGATGATACATCGATGACCTCATTATTTAACGATTTAAATAAAATGAGAAGATAATGCAAAATCCAAGGCTTAAACTTGTCCAAAGCCTATTGGATGAGGAGATTTCGAACCCTTATCACCTTATCCACGAATTTTATAAGTGTGGGACCTTTAGAATCTGAAAAGCGTTGTATAATAATGTAACATTTCAATCTTTCCAAAAGAGCCCCTCCTCTCCTCTTATAAAAGGCCCCCACCTCTACCACCTTATTCACACTTTCAAGACTTTTGATTCGGCCAAACTCTGCCCAAATACTCTCCCAACATCTCTCCCTTCATCCTAGAAGCTTTACTTTAGTCAGAAATCCATCCTAAGGAGTCCTTTTGATCAAATCAAAAGGAAGAACCTGAAGAAGAGGTAACATTTTCATCACCCTCTTTCAAGTTTCTTTCTTCTTCCACTTCCTCTTTGTTTATTATTTCAATTATAAAATTATAACTCCAGTATCTTCTATATACTGTAATGTTATTATAAATATGGAACAACCATATTCAGTATTCTACCCATCATTTGAATGACATGTCACCATACTTGCGTACGTACGGCTTACCGTCTCCACGTCGTGGTGTAATTGTTATTCAATATATTATTATTTAGATGGGTATAATAATGATATGTAATTCATGTAAATAATAAATATAACATGATAATTATTCTGTATATATGATATACTATCCAATTATATATTATTTTAATATCAAAATAAAGATATTGTCGCTCGTGCGTACGTACGGATTACCGTCTCCACGAACGCGATGAGATTCATTCTCCGTCGTATCCATTCAAGTATAATTATCATTTGATGATTTAGAAATAATGTTTAAGGACATGATATCATTCTGGATATGAATAAGATACAACCTATCCATGAAATACACGACTTACGTAACAAAACATATAAAAGAAAATGAGTAAGTTAACACCCAAAACAACGATAAATCTAAGATATTGTTAACAAAGCAATGTTAAAAGATCATATATGATATCATATGAATGTATATGATTCTTGTATAATTTAATAACAATTATTTCACCATTATACAGGAGGTTAACCTACCCCAACCAAGGAAAAGTACAAGGTAAGGGTTTACTTCACAACCTCTTCATTATCCAAGGTTGTTTATACATAATTATCTACTGGGACCTCGTTATAATCCACATCCATGTTTCTTAAAAATGTCTTTCAAAACATTTTTACTATTAAATGGAAAATGTGTTAATGTCATTTATACCCTTATACATTTTTGAAAGGAATCTTACCGTCTTTTTCCAAACAATGTACTTTTTGACCTCTTTGACAAATTTAAGGTAAGAATGTTTTTTTAACTTATACGGCGGGTGCGGCTATTTTACGCCATTATAACTTCGTCGAAGCTGCCCTAACAACCTTATAAGAATATCTTCAAAGTAAATGTATTATTTTATAATTATGGGACTTGTAAATGATTTCAAAAAGGAGAGATATTACTCTCAAATAGCTTTGATTTCATCCATGTCAACATCCTTTGATGGGTTTTAAGTTTAATTGAAATTGATTTATGATACCAAACTTCCATTGAACATTTTGTGAAATATTTGACTGTGGATGTGTTATTTTTATACCATCCATAGTTTATGGAGAAATTGTTGACATTTCGTATGCTAGTTTTAATACGAATATTTATGTTATGTTTAAACCTATTCATATGAGGAATGTATTGGACTTAATATGTGATGGGTGGAGCCCGCTATAGCTCCTCGATGCATCGGTAGGTCTCATGAGACAACTAGACGTGGAATTGGCCGAGGCCCTTTCCCAATTTGATTTATGGTTTTGGCCGAGGCCTTAATCATTTTAGACGTCTTGGCCGAGGCCTTGACAAAGTGTTTTAGAATGTCTGGCATTATACATTCCCTCATTATGAAAGTGGTTATTGATATTTCACGTGATTATTCGTCTAGTAGAATATCCATGTGAGTATGTAATGGAATTATTTTATTTTACTTTTTCCATATTATGCTGAAGTTCAAGTTCAATAAGTATTTTGTTTTAGTTATACATTGCCTTAAATGCTTATGTTTTATTATGAAAGTTTCCGCTATATTGTTATCCTTACGGAGCATTTGAGCTCACCCCTTTCAATGTTTTATTTTTCCCAGGATGTGAAGAAGTGTATTATGACTGACTTGCAGGAATAGTCAGTGAGGATATGAGTGTGGACTAGGGAGACCATGTTATTGTAGTTTTCATTTTTATGATGTAATGTAATGTTTATGAATGTATCTAGTGTTTCCAAGGCTACTAAACTAATCGGTCTTTCGAGACTTGATCTTTTGTGATCATGCCAATGTTATGAAGTAATGCACCAACTCTGGGTAGCTGGGGTCGGGGCATTACAGTTGGTATCAGAGGCAGTTTAGTACTAACCTTGGAAGGTAGATTTAGATAAACTCTGATTAGAGAACATATCCCGAAGATAGACTTTGAGGATTAGTATAGAAGAACATCCTAGAATTTTGGTATTGTAGAGATGTTGTGAGTTTTTCGAGCAATACATCCCTATCTGGATACGAGCAGGTAGAGGCAGCTCTGGCACAGATTTACCTAGGGGTAAAACCCGAAAACACCGCTTTGAGCTAGACTCGAACGGGAACTGGTGCACGACAACAGGCCTTGCTGCACTATTGGTTACGACACTCCCGGGGGATATGCTTTGGATAATTCCCATTTTCTTTACAAACCACTATGAAGGGTTACGAGTATATACTTCCTCAAAGAAAACATTTTTATAATTATGGATTATATCCATAATTAGTTCAATTTATGTTAAGTGTTTTACAAGTATGGAATTATGTACTTTGATTCATGAACTAATCTAGTTTATGCCATTATTTAGAAATGGCGCCTAGTGGAAGGAATGGAAACCGTATCAATGCATGCACTCTGTGTAGGGATTTCCCTCCTGCTCAAGATATTTATGGTGGAGCTAGTGATACAACTGGTGCTGATCAGCTTCTCACCGTACTGGGACAACTCACGCAGGTTATGAATAACAACCTTACTCGTATGGAGCACCCTGATCCGCAACATGGAGGATCAATGCTAGACCGTTTCATGAGGAAACAACCACCAACCTTCAATGGGAGTACAAATCCTATAGTAGCTGAGCAATGGATAAATTCCTTAGAGAAAATATTCCATGCCTTGGGGAGTAGTGAAAGGGAGAATGTTGTCATGGCAGTTTACCGCCTCACTGGAGATGCCGATCAATGGTGGTCACTAATTCAAAACACAAAGGAAGATGATGAATTAACAAACATGGAATGGAAGGAGTTCAAAGAGCTGTTCTTAGAAAAATACTTTCCTCGAGACCATCGAGCGGATATGGAAAGGCAATTTCTGAGTCTGAGGCAGAAGGAGGATGAGAATGTCGCAAAGTATGAGGCTAACTTTACAAGGTTAGCAAGGTATGCTGCAGATTACATACGTAACCCAAGAAGTAAGACTGATTGTTTCTTTGATGGGTTGAAACCATTTCTCCGTCGAGCTTTAGTATCACAAACCTTCTCTTCATACGAAGGTATTGTCTCGTGCGCTATCAAGACGGAAAAGGAATTCTCTAAGTCTTATGACTTTAAATCAAAGCAAGATAAGAAGAGATCCGCTGAAAACTCTGGGAAAGGAAATAAGGAAACAGGGAAGAAGGGTAGAAATGAATTTCCACCCTGTGATAATTACGGTAGGAAGCACCCTGGTTCCTGTCTAAAAGGAAAAGGAGTATGTTACAAGTGTGGTGAAAAAGGCCACCAAGCTCATGAATGCAAGGGAAAGAAAGAGGCTATCGACGTGGAATGCTATAATTGTAGAGAGAAGGGACATTATGAAAATGAATGTCCTAAGCGTCAGGGGAACTTACCTCAGAAGAGGCCAAGGGATCAGGGCCAGGCTTATGCTATCACTACTGCTGAGGTGGAAGCTCCGAAAGACATGGTGGTAGGTAATTTAATGGTTTCCTCAAGTTTAGAAAATGCATTATTTGATTCTGGATCATCGCATTGTTTCATATCTTCCCAGTTTTCTAAGAAAATTAGATATTTCCAATTTGATTTAACAAGGGAGTTGTTGGTCAAAACCCCTAAGGGAAGTATTGTTGCAACAAAGTTTTGTCGATTAGTTCCCATTAGAGAACCTAAATGTTCTTTACCTGCTGATCTCATCGTCATACCCATGATTGAATTTGATATAATCCTCGGTATGGATTGGATTTCGGACCATGAGGAAAAAATTTATTGTAAGGGGAAAGAGGTTACGATTATTGATGATGATGATAAAGAAGACCTTATCTTTAGAGCCGAATCGTCGCCCCATAATTCTTATCTTGATCCACCCCCAGTAGCTCAACTAAATTCAATTATTGGGGAGGAAGAGAAGGAAATTACTGAGGGTGAGGAAAGGAATATTCAAATAGAGGATGTACCTATTGTGAGAGAATATGTTGATGTGTTTCCGGAAGATTTACCTAGACATCCTCTAGAACGAGAAGTTGAGTTTTCCATTGATTTAATTCCTAGATCAAGGCCCATATCGAAGACCCCTTATAGAATGGCCATTGTGGAATTAGTTGAACTAAAGAAACAACTAGATGAATTGAGTAATAAGGGATTTATTCTCCCTAGTGTTTCTCCTTGGGGAGCCCCTATTCTTTTTGTTAAGAAGAAAGATGGATCTATGAGGTTGTGCATTGACTATAGGGAGATCAATGCAATAAGAATAAAGAACAAGTATCCCCTACCTCGCATTGATGATTTGTTTGACCAACTGCATGGAGCTCAATACTTTTCAAAGATTTACCTTCGGTCTGGATACCATCAATTGTGTGTGAAGAAGGAAGACGTTCCAAAGACAGCATTTCGAACAAGGTACGGGCATTACGAGTTTATAGTAATGCCTTTTTGATTGACTAATGCACCCTCTGTTTTCATTGATCTAATGAATAGATTTTTCAAGGAATATCTTGATAAATTTTTAGTGGTATTTATTGATGATATCTTGGTATACTCCAAAAGCCACGAAGATCATGAAAAACACTTACGAATTATCCTGAAGACTCTTAGAAGACATGAATTATATGGGAAATTTAGCAAGTGTGAATTCTGGCTTCATGAGATTTCTTTTCTTGGCCATATTGTCTCTAAGGATGGAATTTCCCTTGATCCTTCTAAAACCAAGGCAATCCAAGAATGGCCAGCACCGACAAGTATAACTGAGGTACACAGTTTTATTGGTCTAGCAGGTTATTATCGACGTTTCGTCCAGAATTTTGCCAGATTGGCTAACCCATTGACAAAGCTCACACGTAAAGGGATTAAATTTGTCTAGACAAAAGAGTGTGAAGAATGTTTTGAAGAACTAAAGAGAAGATTAGTCAATGCCCCTGTATTGACTCTACCATCGGGGAATGATGGGTTTGTTATTTATAGTGATGCATCGAAGAAAGGACTTGGTTGTGTCCTTATGCAGAATGATAAGGTCATTGCCTATGCATCACGACAACTAAAAATTCACGAGAAAAACTATCCTACTCATGATCTTGAGTTAGCAGCTGTGATCTTTACTTTAAAGATATGGAGACATTACCTCTATGGTGAAAAATGTGAGATTTATACTGATCACAAGAGTTTGAAGTATATTTTCACACAAAAAGAACTCAACATGAGGCAAAGGCGATGGCTTGAACTACTCAAGGATTATGATTGCACGATACATTACCACCCGGGGAAGGAAAACAAGGTGGCAGATTCTTTGAGTAGAAAAGACCATGGAGTTTTGAATGTGATGAGAATTGGAAGGGATCCAATTTTCTTGGATCTAGTGAAGATGGACATGGGAATAACTAGGGAAGGTGAAACATCAATGCTTTTTCAAATGGTTGCCAAACCATCATTACTAGAAAGGATTAAGAGTTCTCAGACCAATGATGAAGAATTTCAGAAGAAGATTAAAGATGTGAATGATGTAAGATTGAGGGACTTTGTGTATAAGGATGGAATTTTGAAATTCAAAAAGAGACTTTGTGTTCCCGATATACCTGATCTAAAAAGGGAATTGCTGGATGATGCTCATAGTTCCAATTTCTCTATACACCCTGGGAGCACCAAAATGTATAGAGATTTGAAGGAACATTTTTGGTGGGAAAATATGAAGAGAGAGATTGCTGATTTTGTGTCGAGATGTATGGTTTGTCAACAAGTGAAAGCTGGAAGGCAACATCCTGGTGGAGTATTGCAACCTCTTCCCATACCTGAGTGGAAATGGGATAATATTACGATGGACTTTGTCATGGGACTACCAAAGACTCCTAGAAGGAATGATGCAATATGGGTCATTGTTGATCGTCTTACTAAGTCATCACATTTTCTGGCTATATGGGAGGATCTACCACTTGAACGTCTAGAAAGATTATATATTAATGAAATTGTAAGACTTCATGGAGTACCCCTATCGATTGTTTCTGATCATGATCCTCATTTTACTTCAAGATTCTGGAAAAGTCTTCAAAAGGCCTTGGATAATGAACTTTGTTTGAGCACTGCCTATCACCCTCAAACAGATGGACAATCAGAACAGACTATTCAAACCTTAAAAGACATGTTGAGATCATTCTCTCTTGACTTTCAGGGTATGTGGGATCAATACTTACCACTAGTATAATTTTCCTATAACAATAGCTTCCATTCAAGCATTCAGATGGCACCTTATGAAGCGTTATATAGAAAGAGATGTCGTACACCAACCTGTTGGGATGACATTGGTGAAAGAAAACTTGTGGGACCAGAACTGGTGGAAGAAACAATGGAAAAGGTGAAGGTAATCCAAAACCACATCAAATCAGCTCAAAGTAGGCAGAAGAGCTATGCCGATAACAGAAGAAAGGTTTTGGAATTTTAGGTGGGAGATCATGTTTTCCTAAAGGTATATCCATGGAAGGGAGTTATACGTTTTGGTAAGAAGGGTAAGTTGAGTCCCAGGTACATCGGACCTTTTGAAATTCTAGATCGTATTGGGGTTGTAGCTTATCGTTTGGCGATGCCGCCAAATCTCTCTAAAGTTCACGATGTTTTCCACATATCACTATTGAGAAAATACATGCCCGACCCAACACATGTACTTACCTATGAGGAATTAGAACTGGAACCCGATCTATCTTATTGTGAAGAGCCCATCAGAATTCTTGATGTGAGGGATCAGGTGCTGAGAAACCGGATGACTCGTCTGGTAAAGGTTTTGTGGAGAAATCATAAAATGGAAGAGGCAACGTGGGAACCTGAGGAACTTATGATGAAGAACCACCCGAGTCTTTTTATTCAGTAATACCCTAGAAATTTCGAGGATGCAATTATTTGAAGGAGGGGAGAATGTAACACCCCAAGATTCCACGGTACGTTTCCTTTCGAATAATGCAATAACGTGTGTTGTATGCAACCTCGAGCTCTAACACACACCACAACTAATTAAACTAGCCGTTGTGAATAGTAATACCTAATTTTTGAAATTTTATAAATTTTATTTATCAAAATGGACTTCATTTTTGGATTCGGAATATCGAAATTAGCCTATGTTGAATTTTTGGTATTTTTCTGAGAACTTCTAATTTTTTATGAATAGTGAAAAATACTTAAAAACAACTTTTTTAATCAAAATAATTTATAGTGATAAATTATACTATTTAGTGGTTTTAAAGTATATTTATAATATATTTTTACCATTTTATCCAATGGTGGTCATTAGAATTAATTTAACATTGAAAATGGACATAAACAATTGCCAATCTTTTGATATAAATTGTTTCTTAAAAACACGCTATTTGTTGTGACAGCAGGAATTAATTATAAAATTAATTAATGCAACTTATATGTTTGGAATTTTGTAAAATAGACATCATTTTTGAATTCGGAATATCAATTATAGCTTAGGGTGAAATTTTGGCATTGTTCTGAAAAACTTCAGTTTTTGATGAATAGTGAAACCACTAAGTGGTAGTTAAATAACTGATTTTTCGTTTAAATGAAATATTACCACTTCTGTGATTTGATTTTCAAAAATCTGACATACATGGTTGTCATTAAGAAGTAAAATGTGGTTGAATGAGATTAAAATAATTTTTGGTGAATAGTAACTTTTAAGTTCTTAATCACGATTAGAGGTAATTAGTGTAGTTTAAGGTAAAAATAATGTTTTAATAATATGAGATGAGCTTGACACATGTCCTACCCTCATTGGATGTGCCATGGCCGACCCAGAAAATCCATGGGTCAACTTGGGGACCCCATGGAGCCACTTTAGTTGGAAAATGACATAAATACCTTTTATTTAATGTTAAAGTAAAAAATGATGCAAACATGAAATGTTTTACTAAAACAATTTTTATATGGGGTTATACAAGTCATATTTTTGACTATAAATATTCATTGGAAATCTAAAAAGATTTCCTACATCATATTATTTGTTTTAGAATTTTTATACATTAAATAAAGTAAATTATTTATGACATCATGATGATGCAGCGATGACCTCATTATTTAACGATTTAAATAAAATGAGAAGATAATGCAACATCCAAGGCTTACACTTGTCCAAAGCCTATTGGATGAGGAGATTTCGAACCCTTATCACCATAGCCACGAATTTTATAAGTGTGGGACTTTTAGAATCCGAAAAGCATTGTATAATAATGTAACATTTCAATCTTTCCAAAAGAGCCCCTCCTCTCCTCTTATAAAAGGCCCCCACCTCTACCACCTTATTCACACTTTCAAGACTTTTGGTTCGGCAAAACTCTGCCCAAATACTCTCCCAAAATCTCTCCCTTCATCTTAGAAGCTTTACTTTAGTCAGAAAGCCATCCTAAGGAGTCCTTTTGATCAAATCAAAAGGAAGAACCCGAAGAAGAGGTAACATTTTCATCACCCTCTTTCAAGTTTCTTTCTTCTTCCACTCCCTCTTTGTTTATTATTTCAATTCTAAAATTATAACTCCAGTATCTTCTATATACCGTGATGTTATTATAAATATGGAACAACCATATTCAGTATTCTACCCATCATTTGAATGACATGTCACCATACGTGCGTACATACGGCTTACCGTCTCCACGTCGTGGTGTAATTGTTATTCAATATATTATTATTTAGATGGGTATAATAATAATATTTAATTCATGTAAATAATACATATAACATGATAATGATTATTTATATATGATATACTATCAAATTATATATTATTTTAATATTAAAATAATGATATTGTCGCTCGTGCGTACGTACGGACTACCGTCTCCACGAACGCGATGAGATTCATTCTCCGTTGTATCCATTCAAGTATAATTATCATTTGATGATTTAAAAATAATGTTTAAGGACATGATATAATTCTGGATATGAATAAGATACAACCTATCCATGAAAAACACGACTTACGTAACAAAACATATAAAAGAAAACGAGTAAGTTAACACCTGAAACAACGATAAATCTAAGATATTGTTAACAAAGAAATGTTAAAAGATCATATATGATATCATATGAATGTATATGATTCTTGTATAATTTAATAACAATTATTTCACCATTATACAATAGGTTAACCTACCCCAACCAAGGAAAAGTACAAGGTAAGGGTTTACTTCACAACCTCTTCATTATCCAAGGTTGTTTATACATAATTATCTGCTGGGACCTCGTTATCATCCACATCCATGTTTCTTAAAAATGTCTTTCAAAACATTTTTAATATTAAATGGAAAATGTGTTAAAGTGATTTATACCCTTATACATTTTTGAAAGGAATCTTACCGTCGTTTTCCAAACAATGTACTTTTTGACCTCTTTGACAAATTTAAGGTAAGAAAGTTTTTTTTAACTTATACGGCGGGTGCGGCTATTTTCTGACATTATAACTTCGTCGAAGCTTCCCTAACAAGCTTATAAGAATATCTTCAAAGTAAATGTATTATTTTATAATTATGGGACTTTTAAATGATTTCAAAAAGGAGAGATATTACTCTCAAATAGCTTTGATTTCATCCATGTCAACATCCTTTGATGGGTTTTAAGTTTATTTGAAATTGATTTATGATACAAAACTTCCATTGAACATTTTGTGAAATATTTGACTGTGGATGTGTTATTTTTATACCATCCATAGTTTACGGAGAAATTGTTGAAATTTTGTATGCTAGTTTTAATACGAATATTTATGTTATGTTTAAACCTATTCATATGAGGAATGTATTGGACTTAATATGTGATGGGTGGAGCCCGCTATAGCTCCTCGATGCATCGGTAGGTCTCATGAGACAACTAGACATGGAATTGGCCGAGGCCCTTTCCCAATTTGATTTATGGTTTTGGCCAAGGCCTTAATCGTTTTAGACGTCTTGGCCGAGGCCTTGACAAAGTGTTTCAGAATGTCTGGCATTATACATTCCCTCATTATGAAAGTGGTTATTGATATTTCACGTGATTATTCGTCTAGTAGAATATCCATTTAAGTAAGTAATGACATTATTTTATTTTACTTTTTCCATATTATGCTGAAGTTCAAGTTCAATAAGGCTTTTGTTTTAGTTATACATTGCCTTAAATGCTTATGTTTTCTTATGAAAGTTTCCGCTATATTGTTATCCTTACGAAGCATTTGAGCTCGCCCCTTTCAATGTTTTATTTTTCCCAAGATGTGAAGAGGTGTATTATGACTGACTTGCAGGAATAGTCAGTGAGGATATGAGTGTGGACTAGGGAGACCATGTTATTGTAGTTTTCATTTTTATGATGTAATGTAATGTTTATGAATGTATCTAGTGTTTCCAAGGCTACTAAACTAATCGGTCTTTCGAGACTTGATCTTTTTTGATCATGCCAATGTTATGAAGTAATGCACCGACTCTGGGTAGCTGGGGTCGGGGCGTTACAGTTCCCATGACATAACTGCCCTAATCTTTTCAGGATCCACTAAAACCCCATGTTCTAAGATGACATGCCCCAGAAACTTCACTTCCCTGATCTAGAATGTGCATTTCGAGAGTTTGGCATACATGCGATGGTCCCGCAAGGTGATCAAAACAACCCGAAGGTGGTGCTCATGCTCCTCATCAGATCCAGAATAAACCAGGATGTCACCCACAAATACCACTACAAATGAGTTGAGATATTGGTGGAACACCATATTCATGAACGCCATGAAAACTGCTGGGGCATTTGTCAATCTGGAAGGCATGATTAGATACTCGAAGTGACCATACCTGCTTCGGAAAGCAGTCTTCAGAATTTCTTCTTCTCTTACCCTGAGCTGGTGGTATCCCAAAAACAGGTCAATTTTGGAGAAGCACTTTGACCCCTTCAGTTAGTCAACCAAATCATCAATCTGAGGAAAAGTGTATTTATTCTTGATGGTCACCTTTTTCAATTTCCAATAATCGATGCACAACCGGAGGGTTCCATCGGCCTTCTCCAAGAATAAGACTGGGGCGGCCCAAGGAGAGATGCTCGGGTGAATGAATCCTTTGTATTCTAAATCGTCCAATTGTATCTTTAATTACCTCAATTCGATGGGGGCCATGTGATATGAGGGAAGAGATATAGGCTGTGTTCCCGGTGCTAACTCAATCGAGAACTCAACGTCCCGCTCTGGGGGTAAGCCTGAGAAATCATCTGGGAAGACTTCTGGGAACTCATCCACTACATGATGTATCCCACCCTGAGAGACACCACCATCATCCTCCAGTGTGAGCGACAAAAACTGATAAGCAAGATTCCCCAACTTAGGGAGTGTAGGTCCCGCGTGACCCAACCGAGGATCCCATTCTCCATCAAATAACTGAGGACTCCCATCTGGTTCCATAAAGCTAACTCGACGCTGATAGCAATCAATATGTGCTTGGAAGCACACCAGCCAGTCCATGACGAGGATCACATCAAACATGTCCATATCAAGGACCATGAAATCCCACTCCATCTCGACTCCGAACACAGAGAGTGTGCATGATGGGCACCTAAGAGCCTGCTCCTTTTTCTTACCTAGCGGTGTTACTAACTCCATTGCAACAGATAAAAGCTCAGTTGGAAGGCTCAACAAGTTCACAAGATAGACATATATAAAAGAAACTGAAGTACCTGTATCAAATAAAACTGCAGCTATAGAAGATTCAATCAGAATGGTACCTCGAACAGTTGAAGGTCCTGCATCAGATCCCACTGGTGCCTGATCCACAACATGAAAATGTTTGGTCCCTACCAGAGAACAACACTCGCCTGTGGCTCTGCCCTAAATTGGATCTACCCAAAAGATGATCTAGCCCTACTTCCATGACCACCGAACAGAGATCCCCCTGTCCTTGATGGCTCAGACTACGCTGGAACTCCCCTGGGTGGAACAAATCCTGCCCCACTTTGAAGTGGATGTGCTATCCCACAAAAGCGTTGCACGTGTCCCATACATCCACACTGAAAATAGGTCTTCGGAGGATGAGGGAATGTCAGACGGATGTGCCATATCTTCCCACACTGGTGGAACATGAAAGTCCTCGCATATGAAGCCATTGATGAAAACTACCTGGAAGAGTGGCCTGAACTTCCACCTCCCTTATTTCCTTTCTATTCCCACTTCCTCTTCTTTTCAGCAGAGCTACCTATGCCCATAGTAGATACCCCTCCAAAGATCCCAGACTTCCCCTTTTGACCAATCTCTACAATAAAATCATGATCGACCACCTCAGCATAAGTTCCCAACTTGAATAGGAAGACATGTGAGTAAATTTCTGGTAGTAGTCCCTTCTTAAATTTCCTAGCTTTCAAGTATTCACTTGAAACAATCTCAGGCGCGTACTGCTCTAACCTTGAAAAATGGTTAGCATAATTCATTAATGAACGATCTCCCTGGGAAAGATCTTTGAATTCTCGAGATCTGGCATAGGATGGAACATCTAAACAATACTACTCATTGGAGATGGCCTTAAAATCTCTCCAACTCATGTTTTCATGCTTCCGAGATTG
The DNA here is from genome assembly GCA_963277665.1 of Viscum album. Taxonomy (NCBI): domain Eukaryota; kingdom Viridiplantae; phylum Streptophyta; class Magnoliopsida; order Santalales; family Viscaceae; genus Viscum; species Viscum album. The sequence continues at coordinate 991,875,487 of OY728166.1, forward strand.
AAGAACACATTCCCACCACCTACGGCTGAGACCCTCTAGCTGAAAAAAGGCACATTTCACTCAGACCTCCTCAGGTGTGTCCAGGAACACGAACATATGCTCTATCTTCTCGAGCCATTCCTCCACCTCTTGAGGTTCTGAGCTACCTCGAAAATAAGGAGGTATATTTTTCATGAACTCATTGGCCTTATCCTTCCTGGGACCAGACTCATCTTCTCTAGATGGAGTAGGAGCCAGAACCCCTCCCTGTCCCAAAGCCTTGATAGATTAAACCACAACTTCTATCATCCTTTGATCGAGTGGTGTAGGGGAACTCTCTCTGGCGCACTCCTGTGGGTGCATGGGATCTTTCCTGGGAGGCATGTTGCTACAAAAATCAAAAATCACAAGGAAAAAATCAGTACAACAGTTCTAAAAATTTCAGTAATAACATCATATATAAATAATCCAAACACATTACAACAGTAAAATAAACAACTACTTCACCACCCTAGATGTCCACATGCAGTCTGCAGCCCACACGTCTCACCTGGAAGTGAAGATAAACAAACAATTCGGACATCCCATGGTGACTAGTGGTATTTCAGGAGGGTTACGGGCCAGGCACCCTACTCATGACAAAAAATCTGATCCCCGACAGTTCTATCTCCTGTCTAGCCCGACTCATCCCAAAATAATAATATAACTCAAAAATGTTAACCCCCTCTGATACAATTTTCTCACGTTCCGAATTTGGTCTCCATCAAACCGACACCAAACCTGGATCGTGGCAAGGCCAGAAGGGCATTACCTATCCCCACTGGCTGGAAAAAGTTCCCGGGTATCATAAAAATTCATTTGGGAACGATTTACCTGAGTTTGGATTCATAAAATAACCAAAAACAAACAATAATCCAAATCTGAAAAATTGTGCCAAACACGACTTAATAAAATTCAGAACTGAGTATATGGGTTTAAACAATACACAAGAGGTCCAATGTTGTATAAAAGTAGTAGAAAAACATCCCAAGATACTCCACATGACAACGGGTCATCACCCACGAACCGTCTCCACAACACCGCACCAATGATAGAAACTAGCAACCCGACCCTCCATCGCCCAAGGCCTTGCCTTTGCCTGTGTCAAACATGACCAAGTCTACTTACACCCAAAGGTGTAAGTAGGGTGTTAGAATAATCCCAATAGGATATCACCTATGGATTCCAAGTTATAGTCATTATAAAATAAAAATCTTGTGAGATTTATTAACAGAAATGGTAGCATTTATTTCTAAAAGTGAAACATCGAAATGAAAATAACTTTCAATGGGGATAACTTTAAAGAATGATTTAATTTTAATAAAACATGCAAGCTACTGGTTTTCCCATCCCAAAATACCATAAGGCAATTATAAATACCAAAAAGTCCACGATCACCAAGAATAGGAACGCCCCTATGAATTAGTTAGTTGTGAGCCCCAAGTACCTCGTACCTCATTGAAAGTAACCATAATAAAATTCGTTCTCGTGCACGAGCCACTAGTAGGGATAATATCCATAAACTAGAGGTATCCAATCATCTAAATTATAGTTTTGTTAGTGTTATCCATGTCAGACTTGCTAAGTGAACCATCGTCAAAACCCCTCCGTTTTCTAGCGTACTAGTACACGTTAGCCCACCTAGTTACCCGGGTTTCCCGTCTTGTGCTCAAATAGTTACCACATGATACCAAAATCAATTTTCAAATATAAATATTAGTTCTGGTCACACACATTTAAAACAGTATCTACACATTATTTTATCCTTTTATGTAACTCAATAAACCACTTATAATTTCCATAAAACATTTTCAAGAAAAGTAATCAAATTTTGCACATTGAATTCATCTACAATACCACATTTAAAACCCAGTGAGGAACAATATTATACCAAACAAGAAATTTCAGCATCAAAACATTTTTATAAATCCAATCCATGAATTATAAAATAACACCAAGAGGCACAACATGGGTTGCACATGTAAAACAACCATTTTCACACAAAATTGGCACTTAAAAATCAATCGCTTTGAAAATGCTACCCAAATCAATTTTCACAATCAAAATAATAAAGGATGAACCTAATGGAAACATAAATATAGAAATAAAACTCATTCTACAATACATACTTATGTAATCACCTACCAAAAGTGTCAAAACCCCCAAATCCTTATGTGTCACTTCAACCGCACCATTGCTGCACCGCAAGGGAGTAAGATTGAACCTAAAACTAGAGTATTGGACCAAGAAACTCAAAAATAAAACCCTAGGTACGAAACCCTAGCTTCTGGATATTTGGGTATTCAATAAAAAAAGAATAAACCCTATGAAAAATGGAGGATGAAGGAAGGTAACCAACATACTTGAGAAATCTGGACGTTTTTTGAAGCTGGAGAAGTTCGGCCCTAATTCGTGATGAATCCGAGCTTCAAAGACAGGGAAAAGAAGACGGGGTGAGTTTGGGATCAGTGGGAACATGTGAGAGGTGGAATCACTAAAAAAGGATAAAAAATGATTATTATAGTAAAGAAGTAAACAAACATTTTAAAACTGGAAATGGGCTTTCGGGTTGGCCCAATACCTAATTTGGTCACCCAAATCCAAGATTCTAATGACTTCTAAGGGGGAAAAATTTCTTTTTTGGTTTGAATAGTTAAATGAAGGTCATTTTGGAAGTGGAGTGGGTGAAAAAGGTGGACAACTGAATGATTTATTATAGAAACAGAAAATATTTTTAAAACAGGAAATGGGATCTCGGGTTGGCCAAAATTTTGAAAACCCACCATTTCTTTCTAAAATGCATGGAAAACCCCCAAAATAAAGAAAAAATGTAAATTAAATGAAAAATAGATTTAAAATATTTCATGTACATGACACTTAGTTTCTGATTTTCCTAGTCCCAGATTTGAAAGTAACAGATTATGTGATGCATGCCAACTTGGAAAGAAACACAAATCATTATTCAAATCTGTTAACAAAGTTTCTATAACTAAACCTTTAGAACATATCCATATGGATTTGTTTTGACCTTCAAGAGTAGAAATATTGGTTGGTAAATTAAATTTTTATGTATTAGTTGATGATTTTTCTAGATTTACTTGGATTTTCTTTTTGAAATTTAAAAATGAAGCTTTTACTTTATTTGAATGTTTCTACAAATCTGTTCAAAATGAAAAAGGTTTTAATATAATCACATTGAGAAGTGATCATGGTGGAGAATTTGAGAATCGGGAATTTAATTCCTTTTTCTCAAACATGGGTATTAAACATACTTTCTCTGCACTGAGAACACCTCAACCGAATGGGATTGTAGAAAGAAGAAATAGAACCATTCAAGAAATGGATAGAACTATGTTAAATGAATATATCTTACCTCTATATTTTTGGGTAGAAGCTGTAAATACATATTTCTATATAATTAACAATGTTTTAATAAGATATATTTTGAAAAAGACACCGTATGAACTATGGAATAATAGAAAACCTAATGTAAATCACTTTAAAGTTTTTGGATGCAAGGTTTACACCTTAAACACCAAGGACAATATTGGTAAGTTTGATCCAAAATCTGATAAATGAATTTTCTTGGGATATTCTGCTATTTACAAAGCTTATATAATTTTTAATAAAAAATAAAGGATTGTTGAATAATCAGTTCATGTAAACTTTGATGAATCTGATCTCTTTGAGAAAAGGAAAGATCAAATAAATGAACCTGACTCTAACAATAACATGAGACTTGAGAACTTAAAGAATGGTTTTGAAAATGATATAAAATAAATTCAGTCTAGTTCAGTGGAACATTATACTGAAGAACCTTTAAATGTATTGCATAGAAAGTCTATAACCCTAAAGAATCACCCTCTAGAAACTGTGATAAGTGACTTAGAAACTAGTATTCAAACTAGAAGAAACTTAGGAAATCTAGTGGAATTATCTTCCTTCCTATCCCAACTAGAACCCAAGACTATAAAAGAAGCTTTAGATGATGAAATCTGGGTAATAGCAATTCAAGATGAATTAAACCAGTTCAAAAGAAATGAAGTTTTGAAATTAGTGGAAAGACCTCAGAATTATCTAGTAATAGGATCCAAATGGGTCTTTAGAAATAAACAGGATGACCAAGGTATAATAACTAGAAATAAAGAAACATTAGTAGCTAAAGGATATAATTAATAAGAATGAATAGATTATGATGAGACTTTTTCACCTGTATCTTGGCTAGAATCCATTAGAATCCTTTTATCCTATGCATCTCATATGAATTTTAAATTATTTCTGATGGATGTTAAATCTTCCTTTTTAAATGGTGATTTAATGGAGGAAGTTTATTTTGAGAAACCTCTTGGTTATGAAAACTCTCAAAAACCTGATTCTATCTTTAAACTAACTAAAACTTTTTTATGCCCTTAAATAAGCACCCAGATCTTGGTATGAAAGATTAAGTTCTTTTCTCTTGAAAAATGATTTCATAGTTGGATTGGCAGATCCAACACTCTTTAAGAAAACTGTGAAAAATTATTTTTTATTGGATCAAATTTATGTTGATGATTTAATTTTTAGATCAACTAATAAAACAATTTGTCATGAATTTTCAAAATTAATGCAAGAAGAATTTGAAATGAGTCTGATGGGAGAATTAAATTTCTTTTTGGGACTTCAAATATTTCAAAAAGGTTTTGGAAATGTTTTTAATCAAAGAAAATACATTGCTGATTTACTTATGAAATTTGGACTTGAAAATAGAAGACATTTACATCTACTATGTGTACTAATATAAAACATTATTTGGATGAAACTAGGAAATAAGTTGACAACAAGTAATATAGAGGTATTATTGGTAGTTTTATATATCTTACTGTTAGCAGGCTAGATATAATGTATTCAGTATGTCTTTGTTCTATATTTCAATCAAATCCCAACGAATATCATTTAACTATTGTTAAAATAATTTTTAGATATTTAAAAGGAACTATTTTTCAATCTCTCCTCTACCCTAAAATTTCTGATTTTAATTTTATTTCATATTCGGATGGTGAATTTGGAAGATGTAGATTAGATTGAAAAAGCACATCTGGAACATGTCACTTTTTTGGAAAGTCTTTAGTGTCATGGTCTAGTAAGAAACAACATTCAGTTGCCCTGTCAACAGCTGAGGCAGTATATGTATCTACTGGCAGTTGCTATGCACAACTGTTGTGGATAAAAAACACTCTTATAGAATTTGGATTGATTTTTAATAATACAACTATTTTATGTGATAATAAAAGTTCAATTAATATTTCAAAAAATATTATTAGGCATTCTAGAACTAAGCACATAGATATAAGGCATCACTTTTTGATATATCATGTTATTAAAAAAGATACATTTTTTTAGAATTTATAAATATAGAATTAAATTAGCAGATATTTCTACTAAACCACTTCCCACTACAAGGTTTGATTTTATTAAGGGAGAGCTAGGTTTATCTAATTTTAAATAATTTTTTTATTATAATTTTAAATATTATTTATTTAGTTTTGTTTTGTTTTTTAAATACTGTTTAAAATCAATTAATTATTTGTTTTTTGAAAGAGGTTTAACTTTTTTTTAATTTATGTTAAATTCACCATATACAAATTTCATTTGTTTTTAAAATAAATGTTATGATTAGTGATTACATGGGAATCAAGGATGTCAGAACCCTTTCGAATTCGAAACTGTTTCATTTACATATAACAAAACTTTTTCGAACCCGGAAAATGCATATTGTTGCAACCCCCTGATCTTCGAATATTCAATCCCTAAAATCTTCAATCCTTCAGAAATATACTCAGTAATGGAAAAGGCCAAGCGGGCAGATGAGGCCAAGATCAGTGACGCGATGAAGCAAAAGTCAGTTGGGCGAAAAATTTTGCAAGGTAATGTTATTGATCTGGAATGGCTATTCCCGACTAATCTGTTGTAGGAACAGGATTTTTCTTTTCAAAACCCTGAGCAGACTTTCAATAGTGAAAAGTCTGAGTTTATGTATGAGGTAGAACTGTGTTATTTCTTCAGAATAGTTCAGTTCAGTCTAGGTGAGGACAAAGACACTATGATTGCAAAGATTGAGGACAGAGATTTCTCAATCTCTTCTGTTGAAATAGGAAAAATCCTGAATTGCCCGCATAAAGGAGTATACCATTTTGATTTGAAAAACATTTAAGATGTTGTTCATAAGTCCGAGGACATTATGTCCTTTTTTTTGGATGAAATACTATTAAGAAAATGATGGTAAATGATTTAGAATTGGATCAGAAGATCTTGGTTAAATTTTTTCAGACTAGAATAGCTCCCAGGATGTCAGAAATGGAAATGATTTTGTACCCTGATATGTAAATAATGTATCTTTTGTTAAGTGACATAAAATTAAAATTCCCAAGGTACATGGTAAGGTACCTCAATTACGGCTTCCAGAGCAAGGCAAGAATGAAATTCTATCCTTTTGGAAGGTTCATTTCAAAGTTGTTTCTCAAGAAAGGACTAGTGAGACTTGTAGATGCGAGAACAAGGTGTCATCAAGGTAATACCTTTAGTGCTGGGACACTAAGGAAAATTGGTTATTTATGGAGAATAATAAAAAGAAAAATCTTGCCAGTAGGGGTAGAAGAGGAAGAAGAAGAGATAGCTACATCTCATCCTGAAAAAGCTAAAGAAAAACAACATGAAACCAGAGCAACTACAACTGCAAGGAGACTTAGTTTTGAAATTGCATGGGTTAAAGATGAAGGAAGTCAAGAAGGACTTCAAGTAAAAAGGAAAAGAGCTGCAAGAGCTGAAGAAGACACAATGGTTTCTCAAACACTATCTATTAAAGATATTTTGGGATATAATTTTGTGAGGGATAAGCCTAATATTATTGAACCTCAAGAAGAGGTAGCTCAAGTTGCAATGAATGTTGAAACATAGAGACCTGAAACTGCTATTTTTGTTAAACCTGAAAGTGTTGAATCAGTTGATGAACTCCAAAATGAGACTCCAATTGAATTTGTGAAGTATGGAGTTCCTTGAGGAGAAGTGGCCAGTCCTCAGGCTGTTCAGGAAGACACTGGTGTTGAAAATCTTGTTCAAGATGATATCATTATTGAAGAACATGCTGATGATGCATCAGATGTATACACTGAAGTGTTGCAGGAAGATTTTTATGTGGAAGAGTTTAAGAAAGACTCTGAGGAAAAATCCGTAGACCAAGCTGAAAAGGGATATGAAGAAACAGTTGTAGACTCTATGCCCCTATTGTTGATACATCAAAGAACTGAAGAAGAAAATCAAGCACAGAGTACTTCTACTTCACTGAATGAAGCAGTTGCAGAAGTTTACAAGAAGTTACAAAGACTAGAAACTGATAATGCTGCTCTAAGGTGAGATTTAAAATTAGAAAAGTTGAAATTTCAGAGATTGAAATCCAGCACAGTTTCAAGAAATGAAGTAAAGAATTTCAAAAAGGAAATGTTGACAGAAGTGGTCAAAATGAAATCAAAAATGGTTTTAAAATTAGATTTTTCTGATTTTAAAGATTATATGGAAACTCAGTTTGAATCCATAAGGTCCAGTGGATCCAGTGGTTCAGGTACATCACCTGACCTTATAAGAATCTTTTAGCCTCTTACAACTGTAATGGGCAATATGAATGAGCGGTTGACTGATCTACAATGTAACAATGCTCCATTATTAGTGTTGCTGGAAAATCAGAATTTTTAGTAGATCAGCTGACATCCAGTGATCCAAGAATTAGAACATTGTTAAATCAGATGTTAGAGAAACTGTCAGTGTTTATAGAAAAATAAGAAAGAATGCATGAGTTTTTTAGAGTCAATTTAATCGAGGATATTCATATGACCCATTAGAGTAGAGTGATCATTATCAAACATGAAGATGGGATGATGAAGAGACTGAGGGAACACCTTACAGAAATCAAGGATGTTTTTCAGAGAGGATAGAACCTATATTAACCCTAATATCCCTTGATTCCTATGTATATCATTATCATGAACATACTGCTGTGTTTGAATGGAAAATTTGTTTATTTATCTATTTGTTTATATAATTTTACTATTTTACGTTTAAATATGCCAGTATAACAGATTACCTTACTGATAAACAATTAATTATACTATTTCCCTATAGTTGAGTGCCACATTAAATGTGTTCAAATCTATGATTTATCATTATTTTTTATATCACAAAAAATGGGGAGAAATTTGTATAAACACAACATTTTATTTTAATCTTTTAAAACCTTTATTTAAATTATTTCCTGTATATTTAAAATATTTTGGATTTATATAGATTTGTATATATCAAAGGGAAATTTTCTATTACTTTTTATTCAGAGGGATAAATTTGGATAAATATTAAACTTTTATTTTATAATTTACTATTATTTTTTAAAGAAAAATAATTTTATTTTGTTTATAAATAAAGGAGGAGAAATTTATTTTTTAATAATAAAATGTTTATTTATTGAAATGTTTTTGTTAAAATTAAATATTGTTTTATATTTTCAAAATTCTAAACTATAAGTAACTAATTTCAAAAGTTAATTTCATTTAATTAGTCTTATTATTTAATGGGTTTTGTGATCATCAAAAAGGGGGAGATTGTTGAGAACGTGTGGTTTTCAATAATACATATTTATTGGGGGATATTTTTGAGAACAATACTCTATCTCTTTACGATGATTTTGATGTTCACAAAAACCTTTTAAGTGTTTTCTATTGATTTTACATTATGTATTTTTTAGGAATTATATTTTTTATATTCTCATTTTTGGATGAATATTCAAGTGTTTACATAGCATGGAACAATTGCTAAACCATTTGGGAATCAATTTAAAGTGTTCTGGAAATTCTATTCATACTTTACGTTTGGAAATCATATCTTAAAGAAAGAAATAAAATCGTAGCATAAAAAAGGGAAAGGAACCTGCTATTTACTCTTTACAGATTATCAGAAAAGTATGGTTAAACAACCATACGTTATCAGAAATTATGAAAGAAAGGAACCCTATGTGAAGAAGAACCCTACGCTCGTTTGGAATCCTACATTTAAGATAATCAGAAAGTATAAAGAAGGGAACCCTATGTAAAGAAAAACCCTATGTTAGGAAGGAACCCTACTTTTGGGATATTAAGAAGGTATGGAAGAAGAAACATTACACAATTCTTTAATGTTTTTCTTGTTTCTCAAAATTATGTTTAATCAACCTTAGTTTTGTAAAAAACCTTACGTTACTTGAAAAAGTATGGATCATAAACCTTACGTTTGAAATCTTATAAAAGTATGATATACGTTTGGATATGAAAGAGAAAAGTATGGATGGTCAACCCTATGTTTGTGATCAACCTTACGTTTTTCATCAACCTTACGTTTGATGAATGAGACATCAACCCTATGTTTTGATCTATGTTACGTTTCAGAGGATGCATGCAGTGCAACTCAACCTTACGTTTGGCGTCATGAATTTGAAGTTGATATTTTTGTTCAACGGTCTGCAAGTGATTGATTTGGCTAATTTTAAGCTAGATTAAACACTTATTTTGATGTGTGTCCTTAACAATTTCATAACCGTTTGATGGATTTATTTAACCAGAGATTTTCATGGAGAATATTATGGAGTTTTACGACTACTCAGATTAATTCACAATTTTGAATATTCTGAGTCAAAGGGTGATCTTTGTGGATCTGATTTTACAGAGGAAGCACTCTATATATCTGTTCTCATTTTGAATTTCAAAACATACAATACAATTCATAACAGAAACAAGTGATATATACAAAAAAGTGTACAAAGACCAGCATAGTGATCAATAACACAAGTGCAGATATAATCATTATATTCCAAAGAAAGATCTGCCGTGCAGACAATACTATTTCTAAAGAGCGAAAATAGAGACAAATCATGATACAATGATCTACTGATTACGAAGAGTGACTATGCTCTATTTTATTGAAGAAGAAGGAACACAATAGAAGATTCATCTATTTGTTAATGACAATCTTTTGATAATCTGCTGCTACTTAAGTTGCGATTATATTTTCTATATCTACTGCAACCAGATCGACTCAGAACTGCTTTGACTTGAAGATAAATATTTCTGAAGACAATGATTCCTCTGCTGCCAATTGAATTCTATTGAAATTGTGAATATCAACTGGAAAAGATCTTTCAAAATGAAAACACTTTTTATCACGAGTGACCGGATTCTCTTACTAAGCTTAGTAGGTTTGTGTTTGAACCAGAAAGATTTGTTTGGCTGAAAATTGTAAAGGTTTCAACTGCCTGTTATCAGTTGTTTGATCGTCTGGTGGACTAGATAGTGAAAATCACCAAGCTCGTGGAGTAGAGCATTGGTGGAGTGGACTAGGGGCCTTCTATTCCCCGAACCACTATACATCTGTGTGTCCCTTCTTTTACTTATTCCACTTCATGATCAAATCTAATAAATCAAAGAGGACATAACTTGATCAATCAAAGAGTTAAAGAATAATATGAAAGCCAAAATTCACCACCTCTTGGGTATAATCTGGATATTCAATATCCAACAATATGGTCCTCCATAACTACTAAACTAATTGGTCATTTAGGATTTGATTTCATGTAGTCATGCCAATAGTGTAACGTAATGCCCCAGATCTGGGTTTTTGGGGTTGAGTTGTTATAGTTGGTATTAGACAATTTTAGTAGAAAACATGGAAACTAGATTTAGGAAACATAGTTTAGAGAACATAACCCTATGATAGACCTTGATGATAAGCATATAGTATCATCCTAGAATTTTGGTAAGGTTGAGACTATTTGGATATTACTAGAAAATACATCTCTCTCTAGATACTACAAGTGGATGTGGTTCTAGCATAGATGTAACTAGGAGAAACAACGTCGGCAAGGAGTTCTGGGTTTGACCCTGGGTATCCTGGTACAAAACAATTGGCCTTACTGTGCACCTGGTTTGACACTCTCAAGGGATATGCTTAGGATAATTCAAATTTTCTTTACAAACCATTCATAAGGATTTTAATGTAAATAGAAACATTGTTTATTATTTTGAGATTTTTCATAAATAAATTTTCAAATTATGTTATGTGGTTGTTAGTTAAAAATTATGAATTATGACCTAATTTAGTGTATGACACTGTTTAGTGATGGAATGAAATGGAATTAGGGGAATCAATAGCCATGGAAAATGTAGGGACTTCCCCACTGAGAACGTCAAACTAGTTAGTGTTGGAGAAGATCAGATCATGATCATATTGTGACAACTTACTTAATCTGTGATGAATAACCACGCTACACCTGTGTTGGTTCATTTCATGTGACATAATCCCCCATATTTTTCTGAGACTACTATCTTAGTTGTAGCTGAGCAGTGGATCAAGTACCTTGAAATGGTATTCTTGGAATTAGGATGCATTGAAAATGAAAAGGTAGTGATGGTAGTTTATTATCTCAAGGGTGATACTGATCAATATTGGTCCCTGATCCAGAATACCTTGTATGAAGAATAAATATAATATATTTAATAGATGACTTTAAAGGAAATATTCCTCAGAAAATATTTCCCTTGTGAGATACAAACTAAAATTAAGAGGAAATTACTTATCTGAAAGAAAATGGAAGAAGAGTGTATTGTGGAGTATGAGGATACCTTGATAAGATTAGCCAGGTATGTTATAGATTACATATATTATTCAAATGATGAGGTTGATCATTTCTTTAACGGTCTTAAGCCATGTCTTCAAAGGTAACTGGTTTCTCAAACATTTTCATCATATGATGAAATCGTATTAAGTTCCATCAAAATAGAGATGGAATTTTCTTGATAAAATTTGTTTAATGGAAACCAAGAGAAGAAGAGATACTTTTATAACCATGGAAAAGGTGAAGTTCCAAATAAGAAGAAGGGAATGAAGAAATTCCCATTATGTGAGAGCAGTGGAAATAATCATATTGGGAAATACTTTAAAGACTTGAGAGTTTTCTATAAGTGTGTAGAAAAGATCCATTAATCAAATGAATGCATGGGGAAGAAACAAGTCAATTATGTTCAATTATACAATTGTAGGGAGAGAAGAAAATATAAAAATGAGTGTCCTATGTTCCAATTAAACTTTCCTCAGAAAATTCCATCAGAGAAAGGGAAAGCTTAGGCAATTACAACCGCATATGTTGAAATTACTAATGATCTGGTGGTAGGTAATTTAATTGTTTCCTCAAACTTAGCCAAAACATTTTTGGATTTTGGATCATCACCTTCATTTATATCTTCCCAGTTTTCCTTGAAAATTATACATGTCCAATTTGATTTAATAAAGGATTTTTCAGTCAAAGGTCTTAGGGGATGTATCATTACAAAAAAAGATATGTGGATTAGTCCCCCTCATAATACATAAATTTGATTTAGTTACTAACCTTATCATCGTACCAATGAATGAATTTGACATAATCTTTTCTATGAGATGGATTTCATGTTATTATGGGAAGATCTATTGCAAGAATAGGGAAGATGAAATTGTTGAGAATGGTGTCGAATCCCTTATCTTTAGAGAAGAAACCTCTCCATTTGATTGTTATCTAGATCCACCCATGATAGAATTAATGAATTCAATTCCTAGGCAGGAATAGAACAAAATATATATTACAAGGAAATAAATATTCAAATTTATGAGTTACCTATTATGTAATAATTAATTAATGTGTTCCCAGAGGATTTACTTGGACATAATATAGAGCAGGAAGTTGAGTTCTCTATTAATTTAATTCCTAGTGCAAGACCGATATAGAAGACTACCTATAGAATTGCCACTTTGTAATTAGTATAAATCAATAAACAACTAAATGAATTGAGTGATAAAGGATTTACCCTCTTAGTGTTTCTCTATGGGGAGCCCCAATTCTATTTGTCAAGAATAAATATAGATCAATGAGGCTATGCATTGAATTCATAGAGATCAATGCTATTAAAATAAATAACATGTATCCTATTCTTCACAATGATGATTTATTTAGTCAACCTCATAGAGCCAAATATTTATCAAATATTGACCATTTATCTAGATATCATCATCTACGTGTGAGGATAAAACATATTCCTAAGACAGAATTTCAAACTAGGAATGTGAAATTTGAGTTTATAGTAATTTTTTTTCGATGAACTAATGCACCGATGGTTTCAATGGATCTAATGAATAAGGTTCTCAAGGAATATCTTGATGAATATTTTGTGGTATTTATCAACAATATCATGGTATACTCCAAAATCTATGGAGACCATGAGAATTACTTGTGTGTCATTCTGAAATCTATTAGAAGAAATAAATTACATGGGATGTTTAGAAAGTGTGAATTTTTTATTCAATAAATTTATTTTCTTAGTAATATTTTATCTATGGATGGAATCTTATTTTATCCTGTAAAGATAGAGGAAATCAATGAATGACCTACACCAACAAACATAATCGAGGTACGTAGTTTTTTTGGATTAATGGGTTACTATTGGAGAATTATTCAGAATTTTTCTCGATTGGATAACTGTTTAACAAAGCTCACACATGAAGGGGTTAAGTTTGTATGGATGAAATAATATAAAACATTCCTTGAAGAATTGAAAATAATATTGGCCAATGCCCCAATTTTTACGCTTCCCTCATGAAATGAAGGATTTTTTATATATAGTGATGCATCAAAGAATAGACTTGGTTCTTTCGTTATGAAAATTGATAAAGTTATTTCATATGCATTAAGACAGTTCATGACATGTGAAAAAATTATCCAACTCATGATCTTGAGGTATCTACCAAAATATTTTCTCTATAAATGTAGAGACGTTATCTCTAAGGTGAATGATGTGAGCTATATATGGATCATAAGAGTTTGAAATACATTTTAACACATAAATAACTCAACATGAGGCCAACTAGATGGATTTAATTACTCAAAGATTATGATTTTTAAATATATTACAACCCAATAAAGTAAAATAACGTGGCAAATGCATTAAGAAGAAATGATCATGGACTTCAGACCCAAATAAAGACCGAGAGAGATCATATATTTATGGATCGGCTAAAATTGGATATGGGAATTATTAAGTAAGGGGAAACATATTTTCTTTTTCAAATGATTACTAAACCATATTTACTAGAGAAGATAAAAATAACTCAATTTGAGGATGAGAATACATTGTAGAAACATAAAGCTGTTAGGGATGGAATATTGACATACATCATGTATGAGGATGGAGTTATGATATTTAGAAGGAGGATATGCATTCCATCAGTACCTGAGCTAAAAATGGAACTATTTTATGATGATCATAGCTAAAATTTCTCCATACACCCTTGTAGAACCATGATTTATAGAGATATGAAGGAAATTTTTAGGTTGCAATAACATGTAGTGAGAAATTTCTAACTATGTGTCAGGGTGTCTAGTTTTTGAACAAATGAAGGCTGAGAGACAACATCCTAGAGGGGTCATGAAACCTCTAAACATTCCTATATGTAAGTGATATGACATTATGAGGGTCTTTGTCATAGGACTACCAAGGACCCCTATAAGGAATGATGAAATATGGGTAATCATTGATTGTATTACAAAATCAGCGCATTTCCCCGTTATAAGAGAGGATTTACCAGTTGAGCACCTGGAAAGACTTTGTATTAACGAAGTTGTAAGATTTTATGTTGCACATATATTGATTGTGTCTGGTCTAGATCTCTGATTTACATCAAAATTTCGGAAAAGTATTTAGAATGATTTAGATACTGAGCTTTATATGAGTACTTCTTATCACCCCCAAACCAATGGATAGTCTGAATTGACTATTCAAACACAAGAAGACATGTTGCGATCATGATATCTTCACTTTCAAGGTATGTGGGATCAATACATAAATTTGGTGTAATTTTAATATAGTAATAGTTTCCATTATAGTATTCAAATGGATCTATACAAAGAAATATATGGGAAGAGGTGTTGAACTCCAACTTTTTGGGATGAAGTTGGTGAGAGGAAACTTTTAGGCCCAGAACTTATCGAAGAGATGATTACAAAGATAATGTCAATTAAAGCCCATATTAAAGCACCCCATAGTAGGAACAAGAGTTTTTTGGAAAACCGGGGAAGGGATTTGGAATTTTAAGAGGGATACCATGTATTTCTAAAAGTATCTCTATGGCAGGGTGTCTTATGTTTCAATATGTATGGGAAACTAATTCCCAGGTAAATCAGACAAATTGAAATTCTAGAATGAATCAGAGTGGTAGCTTACCATTTAGAAATGATAAAAAGTCTCTAAGAATCTCATAATGTGTTCCAAATGTCATTATTAAATTAATACATGTCATACCCAACACATGTATTCACCTATGAAGAAATAGAGATGATACCTAATTTGTCTTTCTATGAAGTCACTGTTGAGATTCATAACACTTTTAACACTTGAGAGAAAGTATTGAAAAATCAGATGACTCATCTATTAAAGGATCATTGGAGAAACCATAAAATAGAGGAGGTAATGTGGGAACTTGAGGATTTTAGGAAGAACAACCAACCACCTATTTTTAAAGGACTTTATACCTGAATAATTTTGAGGAATAAATTTCTAATGGTGGGAAGAATATAACACCCAAATATTTTATAGTATTTATCTATTAAATACTTTCAATCCATTAGATAGCCTTTACTGCAAGAATCACTAAATATTTTTGAAAAATAACATGGTTATTTATAGTAGATAGTCATAAAATAGGCATTGAACTTAAACATTACCATTCTGTTCTTTGAATTTTGAAAAACAGACGTACACGGTTGTGATCAGTAAAATATTTGGAGTCTGATAGAATGAACTAAATTTTTGGTGAATAATAACATACCCTTATGAATAGTAACTTAGACTTATAAATATTAACATACCCTTATGAATAATAATATGAAACTTATAAATGGTAAACTTACCCATGAATATATAAATAAAATTTAGGCACCTTAAAAATAAAGATAGAAATTTTATGTTTTCGTATTTTTTGATTAAATGATGATTTTAATTAAAATTAAAATTTATCATATTTAAAAAATAATTTTTGAAGAATGGAGTTATTTTTTGGATTAAAGACATTGATAAATGGTTAGGGAAAATTTTTGTTATTTTTCTGAAATACTTTAATTTTTTGTTAATAATAAAATACGGTAGTTACGGTATAAATACATTATGAGATAAATACACTATTTCCTGCATTATAGATGATGTAAGAAACCATTATTTCGAACTCAAATGAAGTTATTACAATTTTTGGTCATTAAATAATCACTATTTCTTGTCTTAGGTAAAAATTAAAAACTAATGGTTAAAATATTAAGAAAACCCTCCTCCCCTCCACTATATAAACCATCCCTTACCCCCCCTCTTCCTCACACACCACTCAGGATTTGAGAGTTGCCTATGTTCTACAAAATTAACATCCCAAGACCCCCACACCATGTCCAAGACAAGATGGTTTCACAAAAAGAAAAAAACACAGGCTTTATGAACATTCTCAAGGAAGACTACTCAAGAGGTGAACCTCTCTTCCTTTTTTCATTAAACTTCTTTTACAAGTTCCATTATTTTGTTGCTATCTCATCAACTACCCTCATAAAAAAACTATCATAATTATAGAACCTTATATGTAATGTAATTTTATTATTTTAATGGAATATTTCATCATCATCTCTCTTTCCCCCTCTTCTTATAATAAAAATGAAAACATCGTTTGAGATGTGTTAATTTATCACATTCAAGAAAGACAAGTTTTCAATTTCTATTAATATCTTCAAAATTGGTCATGAAATTTTTTAATGTTTGAAAGAGATAAAAATATATGAATATTAAATTATGAAATATTCTATAATTATTAAACACTCATAATATGGAATATTAATATAAAACAAGTTCATTGTCCTTAAAACCGCTAAGTTAATCCAAGCATTTATCATTAACTTTTATCTAATGAGACAACCTCATGGTATATACAAATAATTAAAGGAAAATTTATATCTCTTTATTATCACTAATAATAAATATTATCAATAATTGATGTTTAACCACACTTCAAATGAACTTCCATTCATGAATTCAAGTAAAATCGATCATGAAAACCAAGGAAAAAATGATTAAAAAACAATAAAATTGAACCACTTAATCCAATAAAAAGAACATGAATAAACCAAATGTTGTTATAATAAATCAATTATATGTTGAAGAGGTTCTGTAATTATTAATTAATGAATATAAATTTGATTATTTAGGCCATTAATATCTATCAAAGAACACATTCAGGCATAAGGTAAGGGTTTTCTCATCTCACTTTTAATTCCATGAGATTTACATTGTTCTCCACTTATTTCTTTTATGTAGTGTATGTGTGCATCCATTTGATATATAGTATCATTATTATATTAATATTAATGGTATTATGTGATTAATTTGGTGATTTTTATTTTTGGTCATAATACTCTATTGATTACAACGTGTTAAGGGACTTTGTCTCAATTTCCATTTCATTGACACTTACTTGGTATTGTGCACCTAAAATTTCTTATGTGGTGTATCCACTGGCCATTTGATATCATTTTTCATATGAAATTTTAATTCTGGTAAAAAATTATTTTACTCTATCATGGATATTATTATTTCCTAAAGTTTTATACCATTTCACATATAGTGTTTATTTTGAATGCTATTTAAACTAGGGAAATATTGATGTATTTGTATCCTATTTTCAATACAGTTATCGAGAAGGAATTTTTTTCTTATATAAAATATATATATAAATAATGATTTGGAATGGTATTTATATTAGGGTAGTGCTATAGCCCCTCGATGAATCGACATGTCTCATGAGACAGATTAGTTGGTGGCAAACCTTTCGAGTTTGTTTCCAAAAATCAGACGAGTTTCTAGAGACAGACTTAAATCACCTCAATTGTATAATGGTTCATGTTCTAGATACATGAAATCCAAATAATAATGAATTAACTTTATTAATTATTCAGTTGTTACTATCCATGAGGTTTTCACTATGAAAAAATATGTGGATGCATTTTTATCCCCAAAATATTTATGAAATGTGTTCTCATTTATTAATCATGACATATTATTCATGTATTATTTATTATGGTTTAATTATTATTGATTCATCATTCCACTATATGTAACCCTTACTGATCATTTTATATCATCATTATTATGTTTCCTTTCCCCAGATTATGAAGAAGAGAACATTGAATTAGCCTTCAAGGAGGTAGTTTATTTTAGTTTATTACATATCATTTTGTATTTTATACCTTTCCAAATTTACTTTGGGTATCATGTATGTAATATGGTCTCTTAAAACTGATAAAATAATCCATTATTTAGGATTTTATTTCTTGTAATCATGTCAATATAGTAATGTAATGCACAGACTCTGGGTTTCTGGGGTCTTCGTGTTATAGTTGGACTATCTTTTTGAATCAAATATGATTTTAATGTGGGAAATGATTATTTTAGTTCATTTATTGGAATATATTAGAGATTAAATGACTATGTCATATAAATGTTTTTGTATTAGATATTAAGAGCAATTGATATAATTTGGTGTTAATTTTAAATAAATTTTGGAAGACTATATGATAAATTCCTTTTGATTTTTGGGTTTCTATATTAGTCTAGGATATTTTTTTTGAATTTTATGGTATATTATTTATTGAATGTTCCATGTTGAAATTTGGGTATTCATTTTTCATTTTGGAGGCTGAAGAAATTTTATTAGTTTGAAGGTTAATTCTTTCTGGGAATTATCTTTTCTTGTAATAAACAATTTTTTGGGGTTAATTTGTAATTATAAGAGGAATAGATTATTTTACTTTTTCTGGATCATGCGATCAATGAGAAATTGATTCTATTTCTTCAAACATGAAAAAAATCATCTTTAATTTTCATCACTTTGAGAAAAAGAAGAGATTTTGGTGGGGATCGATTAGAGGATGAATTTTTTTTTCTCGAGTAAACATATTTTCTCATGTTCTTTATTATAGGAGGTAAAATAATTACTCAACTCTGGGAAAATTATTTGTGAAAAAATGTTATCTGTCTACTTTTCCTACCAAAAAACAATGGATTTTTAATCCATCATAGATTTACAGTTTTTTGATGGTAAAATTTCTCATGAAGATATTCTCAATGAATATATACTAGTCACTGGGAGTTAATTTTTTCTATTATATCCATTTTTTCACATACCAATTTTGTTCTCAAACTTGGAAACCTACTATGTATTATTATACAAGGCATTTTTAATTAATTTTCTCTATTTTTAAGAGATTATTTTATTAAACATTTTTATGATATAGGTTTTTAAAAAATGTATTTTGAGAAGAAAAACTCTAGTTACCGACCCTGAATTAAAATTTAGAGTATGGAATTTCTAAATGGGGGGGGGGAGGGTGAATGTTATATGATGATATTTTAAAAGGAATTATTATTTTCAATATCATACAGGATAAACAACACTGAGCTTAAACGAACAATGAATTATTATTATTTAAATGAAAACATTATAAATTAGACATTAATTTTGAAGGAATGAATATTATTAACTGAATTATGAAATATATATAATAATTTTACTCATTTCTAATGTTTTAGTTTATTCCTTGTAAACATGTACTTGATTTTTAATAGTCATTTTATTCTTTAAAACTGTTTTTTCTTCAAAAATGGGTTTTCTTGTTTTTATGAGTGAATATTATAATTATATTTTTGGAAATTTTAGAAACTTTATCAGAAAAAATGAATTCTATATTTTTACTTCTTAATTTTGAATTTTTTTGGGTTAAATTTTAATAATTTTTTGAAAATACAAAATTTTCAATTAATAGTGAAAAATATGGTTTTTTATTTAAAAAAATAATTTAATTTAAAGAATGTAAAACATATAATTATATTTTAGATTATTTTTAAATTTTAATTATTTACTTTTTAAAATGTTATAATATTTTTTTAAAAATTAATTTTAATCTTGAATTTTGTATAAAATAATTTTATAATGGGAAATTGTATGAAGAATTATTTTTATTTGCATGTTTCTTATTTAATTTGAAATTAAATAATTCAACTTATGTTTTTTGAATTATGAAAAATGGATTATATATCTGGAATCATCAATTCCAAATTAAGTAAATCATTCTCTTTTATTTCGGTCAATATGAATAGTAACTTTAGTAATTTTTGTTAACATGGTAAATGGTAAATCATGTAATTAAAGTTAAAAATAAAATTATAAGGGCTATAAAATGCCCCTAATGTTTATTTAATCTTATTTAATGATTAAATTTCATACATAATCATCCATGAATTTTTTATATATAAATTTATGTATTTTTGGATGATATTATGACCTTTATAGTCTTTTATTTCAATAAATGTCAAACATGTCACAATATTTTTTTAATAAATATAATTTTTAATAGATTTTTAAACATTTGATATGGTAATATATAGATATTATTTTTAAATATAATTTTTTTATTCATCTTGGTAATTTATTTCCAATGTATAGTGATCAAATATTTACCTTAAAAATGTACACAATATTGACGCAGTAATTATTCAATTGATGGAAACATCAAGTATATGATATTAACAATAATAAAAGTATTATAATTTAGATAATTAATTTGATCAGAGAATTTTTTATATTAAAATGAAATGTTTGTGATGTGTTAAAATATATTTTTAGAATTATAATTGTTCTATTTATATCATTAATGTCAACGTAGGGAATAATTTTATTAAATTTACATTAATGATATATTATTACAAATAATATTTTATTAAATGATATAAAATTTAAAAAAATATTATATTAATCCAATTTATTATTATATGGTTTATGATTTAATCTATGGTCTATTTATGGGAATTTTTTCTATTTATAGTAATTATATTGAATCTCAAAGAGAGAAAAAATACTTATTGTCATGGTAAGTGTGAAAGGGTTTAAGGAGGGGTTAAAACTAAATTATAAGGGAATAAATGTTATAAAAACTTGTTAAATTTTTATTTCATGAGATTATTTAGAAAATTAATCATTATATCTTCTAAATAAATCATTTTTTATCCATTTTGTGTTGAAAATTAATTTATATTAATTTAATATTTTTGAGAAATTCCATGAGTGCCCCTCCCCTCTCTCATAAAGGGGAATATCTTATTATAAATCATTCACACTTTAAAAACAAATTTATTAGGAAAATACATACCCAAAAAACTTCTTATAATGTCCCCCTTGATCATATAGGGATTAGGGTTTTCTGAATACTAGTATTATAGCTCTTAATGTGTTATGTAAATGAGGTTTTTCAAAAAAGTGGTCTCATTTTTAATGGACCATTTTTGTTTTATTTCTTCTCACACCTCATTAAAATCATATTAAACCATGGTAAAATAATAAAACTTTTATCATCCATATACTCAGATATTACTATGTTTATATAATAACCTATATCCATCTCTATTTCCATAAAAGGGGAAACAAAACCATTATTCGTGTGTACGAAAAACTGCCGCCTCAAAATTGATGTAATTCATTTTCAATCACCATCTATCATGGATGGATTATAATGATAAAATTAATTTTTATATATAATATTAATTTAATTGTATCATTTTTAAAAAATAATATAGCATTTACCTTATTCCCTTTCCATTCATTGAAGTATGATAATGTCATTCATGTGTAAGTGTGGACTACAACCTCCATAAAGCGATATGATTCATTTTTCATCACCACATAAAATGGATGATATATATTAGTATATTTAAGAAAATTAATGTGATAGCTATGATATTATTATAAATATTTATAGGTAAAAAAACACTTACCTTCTATCCATAATGGTCGTTGAAAAATGGAAACTTTACTCATGCGTACATATGACCTAACGTCTTCATGATTTTAACATAATTTATTTTTCATAAAAAAATAATGGTTTGATTTTAAAGTATTATTTATGTATAAAAATTATAATTATTTAATTATAATTATTTTATATAGGTTCAATTAGTGAAATCTTTGACCATAGTCAACCTACTAAAGTTAGTTTTGACACATTTATTGAATATCATCAAAATAAAAAAAGTAAAATTAATTGATTAATTAATCATATATAACTTGGTAATAAGTAAAATAAAGGGAATAATAAACTTGAAATGAATATTATGAAATTAAATAATTAATATAAGTTTATTATTTAGCTATATAAAGAATGTACATGATGAGTTCGATTCAATGTAAGAGACTTTCATTTAAAAATATTCTTATAATGTTATTCTTTGAAATCTTTTTAAAAATGCTAAAATAAATTTATTTTTTATATGAAAATAAAAGAATTTTCTACCATAATTATTCTTAAATTATTTTGAGTTTAATTTATAATTTTTCATATTTCTTTTAAAATAAAATTGTTTCTTTATTATGTGTGAAACTTTTAGATTTTAAAAATTTGTCTTTAATGAAAAGGTATTTTGATATCATAAAGTGTTTTTCACATGGGTACAAAAGCGTTTTCAAGGGTATAATTAAGAATCTATTCCATGGACATTATTTATGAAGGTTTTTGACCTATTATACCCCATGGGTGATCCCGTTATATATTATGAGATGTGTGTTCCCAAATAAAACCCAATATACTAGATAATGATTATGTTATTTGAATAATTATATTGGAAGTTGGTCATATGGTTATTACAATCTATAAGGGTTCTATAAGGGTTCTATAATATTATGTCCCAAGGTACCTAAATGACTTTTCTATACATGAGAAATATATTTTATGGAAATTGTTTTATTTCAAAGGTAAGATAATGAACTTATTAAAAGTGTGACAGTACCTTATTAGGGTAAAAATGGAATGTTTTTTAGAATTTCTGTTTAATTTATTTTCATTTTTTTCCTATAATAAATTTTTTAACTCCATTAATAATATTTTTTTTTCTCATAAAATGTTTTAATTTTTTTTCACAAGGGTTAAGGATGGGTAATGTTAAATAAGAATTCATGTTGAAAGTCATGAAGATCTATCATGAAAATAAACAATATTTTATTTAAAAAAATTTATATTATAAAAAAATGGATACTTATAAAAAGTGTAAACATTATATACATACATTTATATGGTTTTTAATGTATGTGTTATGTGCCATTTCTCTTAAACTATAAACCTAAAAAGATAATCAAATGTAATAGAATGATATATTGACTTAAAACTCAAGGTTATGTAACATTTAAGGTTGGATACTTATAGAATATATAATAATTTTGTCTATATATAAAACCATAAAATGATAAGTGTAATCTATAAAGAATCTATTTATTAAATCCATGATGATAACATGAGCATTATTATAACCAAATAACATCACTCTGAATTCATAATGATTATACCTCATTTAGAAGGCTATCTGGGGTAAATCCTCCTTATTGATCTGTAGATGATAGTATCCAAATAAAACATAAATCTTTAAAAAATATAAGTCTACTTGTAATTCATTGAATATATCATTGATATAGGGTATATGATATTATTTCTTAATAGTGATCTTGTAAAATTTTCAATAATCAATGAAAATATGTTTTGTCCAATATTTCTTCTTAAAAAAGGAACATGCGTTACCCAAGGAAATGTTTTAGGATTAATGAATCCCTTATCTAGATTATAATAGGGTTTATTACTCAATTATTCAAACTCAATAGAGTCTATTATATATAGATTATTTGAAATAAGTGTATCAACATGAATTCTTTCTATTGAAAACTCACCTTCACGATTTTGGTGAAGGCTAGTCATGTACTCAGAAAATACATAAACATATTCACAAAAAATTGGGTATATTTTTTAATTTTAGATACTCCATAACCATTTTAGTAAAATATCCCTCATGAATATGTAAAAAAACCCATATGATGGATGTAATATTCATTGGGTGTTCAGGTTCATCCTTGCACTAATAGACAATTGAAGGTTGACTCGAAATATGAAAGGTAACTTACCTTCCACGAAAATTGATATGGGATTTATAAAAATAGATCCAATACATACCCAAAATTATACCAAATTCAACTTGATGAAGAATAATAAGATTTATAAAAAGAAAATTCCCATAAAATTCTATCAGAGAGGAGATATTCACTTAAGATTTGTTCATCCTACCATTATAAGTTTTCACCACAAACTCAATATCTAGTCATTGAAGTTGTTATGTGATACCATTTAAAAATATTTAGATATAAAGAGTGGTTAGAACCGTAATTAGATAAAACATTTTCAATCATAGAGTGAATGATAAGAGTACCATTCTCCACATCTCTAGGAAATTCTATGTTGGCTGTAATAATTTAATAAGGTTTCCCTTATCCCTATCATTTCTTTTGTGGTAAGTTACATTTATGTTTAGGGAATTATTTTCAATAGTACCAATCTATTTATATTTAAATCATTATATGTTTGTGACTTCTCCTAAACACTTACATTCAAGATAATAAAGGATTTTTTCTCAAAACATATACAAAACTGCTTTTCCTTTCAAGAATTTACCAAGGTGTTTCCCTCCACAAGTGTCACTTGTTGAAAAATTCTTCTTTATATTCATCTCCTAATCCATTTTACCCACTATCCTCTTATTTTTTTATTTTCTTTAAATCCATAAGAATTTGAAAATTAATTCAATGCCTTTTTATCACATGATACTATGTCTTTATATGATTAAAATATTTGTGGAAATAGTAACCTTAGAATAATTTGATTAAGCCCATAAAAATGGTAAATTTTATGGATTGAATTACATACATAGTACCTAAAATTCCATGGTAACCCTGTAAAGTTAGTTTCATAATTAGAAACACATTCCTCTTTATTTTTCATAAAACTAAATTTTTTTTCACCATATCTAGTCATTATTCTCGAGGAGGTTCTTTTTCCTATTAAATTTCCTTAAAATCCTCCCATCACATGCTCACTATTTCTGCTTCATTCATAGTGTTTTGAATCAATGGACTTCCTTAATAAACATCCATTATGTTATGATAAACTACTATGAAAAGCTTCATCCTTTCCATGATTCCCAAAGTGAGAAATATCTTCTCTAAATAACTTATTTGTTTCTAAGCTACAAATGGATTTGTAGTCCCATTGAAGGATGGAGGTTGGTGATTCATGAATTAGTATAACATTTTTACAAAATGTTTTTATAAGTAGGATTATACATATATGAATGGTTAGTGGTCATAACCTGAATCAATATCCCCAATATAGTTAAAATTTGTTCAGCTCTAGGCCCAGCTTCATTATCTCCCTTAAGAAGGAAGTCCCTATATGGATTGCATGTATTGATATAGATTCTAGTACTTCTTCTAGGATAAATTTATAACCAAAATAATACACTATATGATATTTTAGCATTATGAGTCATAATATATAATTTAGAGACTAGTGAAACACTTAATATAAATTTAAAATTTCATAATTCTCTTAATTAATAATTATATACTTGGTTACTTTGGGAATATTCTCCAATAATAAAAATATTTTTCAAAATTGCACAGTGGTTGGTTAATAAATTTTTTATTAACCCAAAAATATTACCAAGGTGGGTCAAACTAGGTGTACAGTAAGGCACACTCATTGTTCACCAGAATGATAGCCAAGATATAATCAAAAAACAATTTTTGGGGTTATTACCCATATATCCATTTATTCCAAAACAATATCTAATCATAAAATTTATACATGGGATATATTTTGGTAAAAACCATATAATCTCTAACTAACCTAAATTTAAGATGTTATATAATACTTATACTTATTCATAAATTCAGTCATAAGGTTATATATATCCTAATCTAGGTTTTATTAAACCTAATTCCCAAGATTTTTACTAAATATTTTTTGATAGAATCTATAATAACCCTAACCCAAGTAGGCCAGAGTCAATGGTTACTTTATTAAATTTTTATTAGATACAGGATATCACATACCTAAGTACTTAATAGTTCAGTAGTCTTATAGGAAAAGATACATACTATAATATCACATTACGTTTGAAAACATAATATAAAACATATCATTTTCTTTGAGAACACCATTATTCTCTTTAGAATATCTGTGAACATCAATAATAATACACTTTTTGGCATACTAGTGAAATGAAACATAAGAAATGGGTGATTATATATTCTTAGAAACAAGTTGTATACAATAGAATCTAATAAGGAATGAATAATATGGAAAGTAATAAATGATAGTCAAATAATCACATCAGATAAAAGCTTATCCATAGATATCATAACTATTAAAATAATCACATGGTCATCGAGAAGTGATTTAATAATTATGGAATGAATAGTTATATGATTTTGAAACATACTATGCATTCCTCATTCCAAGACATCTAAAACACAACATCAAGGCATCATTCTTAGAAATATTACAAAAATGGGTACAACCTCAGCCAAATACATAATATTGTTTTTATAATGAGAAATACAGATTCATTAAGAGGATACTTAATTCTACACCTTAACCATAACATAATAAGTATGATTAATTCATCATATGAATAAATAGAACAACTTAATCAACATTACATAAAAATCAATAATTTTATATATTGAAAGAACTATCATAATAAATGTTAATAATTTTCCTAATAAAACTAATCATGAAACATCCATAAAAATATGTTAGATAGTATGTTGGAATTATACCCTTAGTAAAACATTATATACAATAAATAATGTTAATATATATTATTTGTTTTAAAAAATCAATAAAAAAATTTCTTATGTAAAGAAAGTCTTTTCACTTTGAAATAACTTTTTTAAATTCTAAAAACTCCACCAATATTAAGGGAAAATATTTATTTAAAAATAGATTTATAAAATTGTAAGGGAATATTCAAATTATTAATCATTCATGGAAGTGGTAAAATCTATTCATGTCTTATAGTTAAAAAACATTTATTTTACACTTTTTTTTAATGAACGACGTTTTGAACCAGACTAAAACCCGAAGGAATTCGAACTTTTTAAATTACTGAATCGGTTGTTTTTAAAACCGAGATTTGGAACAGAATTCTAAGAGTTGAAACACTTTTTTGTTTTGGCTTTGTTCTTGGGAAAAGGCCTAAGGAGTTTCCCAAGTGACTAGGAAAGTTTTGGAGGTGCCAGACCTGAGTATTTAAGGGACTGAAGAGGGCACACGGTTGTCGCACAGGTTGACCAAACCATACGGCCCAAACTATGCGACCTAAATCAGCTGGGCAGTGGGTTGTGCACGGGCTGCGCACAGTTTGCCAAACCGTGCGCCTAGCCCGTGCAATGGGTGTCTTGGAGGTAGTAGACTCCGCACATTTTGCGCACGGTTTGGAAAATTGTGCGGGTCAAACCATGCGTTTGGGTGAGTTTAGGTTTTTAATTAAAATTAAAATAAAAGAAAATAAAAATGAAATATAAACATAAAAGTAAAATAAAAACACTCCCTCACTCTCACGCAGGCTGTACGACAACGGGAGGGGATCCCCTTGAGCCGCACACAACACCCCCATGGCTCCCTCCTTCATGCTTTGAATTTGGCCAAATCTCCTCATGATTTCTCACCGGAACCCTAAGGTAGGTCCTTCTCCTCCCTCTCCTATTTGTTCCAAGCCATTTTTCGGTATATTAATCACCCGATGAGATTTATCCATACACCCTAGGGTTAGGGGTTGATCGGTTTCTTGTTTCTATTTGTTCCAGGTTTGAGTGAAAGGCTTCTCCGGTCGTGTTTTGGTGTATTCTGGCGGTCGCCGCTGAAGGCGAAGAGATTCACCACGTTTCGGTCTTCCGACTTGGGTTCGCGGTAAGGATTTATTTTTATGGTTGGTTTCACATATCCCAAATTAGTGTCTTTATGCGTTTATGGTTTGTTGGATTAATATTGTAGTTCGTTGGATGTTTTGATGTGGTTTCAAGTCTCCAACGTCTAGGAGACTCGCATGCGTGGGCATAGGTATGTATTTATATATATGTGGGTTCCCCCATTACATGTTTAATCATCAATGGAAGTGGTTTGATATGTTTAGGGCTAGGTGTTCCCATGTATATATATATATATGAAGGTGCCTGCACAAGTGAGTGGAGACGGGCATATGTGTATAACCATGCATGGGAGGATCCTCTTGCACATGCCCATGGCCATGCGGGTGTGTGCACAAGGTCTAGGTGTCCTTGCATGTGGGTGAACGTTCATATGCTCAGTGGGGGAGTAGCAACGACTCTTAGTTAAAAAGTTTTAAGAGCCGGAGTGGATGAATGGATCCACCTGGAGGTAGGGTCCCCCTCCTTTCCCTTTAAATTTATGTAAAGTAATAGTGATTTTAATATTGTAGTGCCTTAACATTATAATTATGAAATTTTAGTTCTGATTAAATGCTTCTGTACAAATCATGTGAATTGTAGGAATAATATAAAAGAGGTTTCTTGGTCACTAAACTAACGATTTGATAATAAAACTCTATGATCAGAGGTGCATTGTCTTTAAGATCAAAAGTAGGAAGTAGAAATTATTTTTTTGGCTACATGTTCTACCTTGATATAATTGTTAAATGACATGTTGAGCTTCTTATCTATTATATGTTAAAATTTCCTGAGTGGGAAATAATTTCTGCCATAACACCCCTTTAGTTCATTTTTAACCTGTAATTAAGTTTTCCCTTCAGATAGGGGGATTAAATCTCTTGCTTAGGATGAATTAAATGAGATGTTGACAACCTTTAGGGGAAATAACTATGACACTTGTATTATTAATCGTCCTGCCAGGTTTGGGAAACTAGATGGAATGACCCTCATGTATAACCTTTTCCCAATTTGCAATGCTTAGGCAAATTAGATCAAGTGACTTTGAATAGGGAATGTGAACTAAATGACATAGTTTAATGGGTTGGGTTGTGAATTTGATATGGTTAATTGGAGTGTATATGAAGTAATGCCTCATGTGTTGTTTGATATGTATAAATTACGGTTTAACTGAATGGCACACTATAGAGGTTTAGAGCATGACCATGGTGTTTATAGTTATGAATGTAAGTGTGTACTATAATTCATTATGGATGATTGTGAATTTGATATGTTTACGTGAAATGCATAAGAGGTATAGCCTTATGCATTGTGATATAAAACTGATGGAGAATGATTATGTTTATGTATGGGAGGCATTCATACCCCATGGCATCTTCTGTGTATGTTTTTGGATGGGAGGTATGCAAACCTCATGCCAGCTTATTCTGAGTATGAGTGGGAGGCATGTTACCCCACGCCAGATGAGATCTCTATACGTGTATAGAAGGGAGACATTCTTACCACTTTCCAATTGAATTAGGGACGAGAGTCATTCTTACCTTGTTCCCGCTAATCTCCATTGATGAAAGGGAGGCATTCTTACCCCATTCCAGTTGACCTATAGAGACGATATGCATTCCTACCTCGTGCCACATTTTCTTATTAATGGGTGGGAGGAATTATTACCCCAGGATATCTATGATATAAATGAATATATATATATATGGTGAAATGATCAGGTTAATTACCAGTAATGAGTTGGAGATGGTATAACCGTCAGGTGTCCCTTAGGAACCTGGACGGGTGTTATTTACTTATGTAATTCTGCTTACTTGTTTCCCCATACATACCCACTATTTAATTATTATACATTGTCTGGATTGGGTTTGACATTGGTGGTGCCGACCAACTGAGATTTATATCTCATACCCTACTCAGGCCACCATTGCACCGGGGTACCCGAGTAGACCTTCTTTCTTGGAGGACCTATGTTGTGTGTTGTGCTGTTCGTACCTGAGGTGTTAGGAGCAAAGGACCAAGTGGGAGATTGGGATGCTTAGGGGATTGTCGTTAGGATTTTTTGTCCTTTCTTTTTTGTCTTGTTTGTAAATCATGTTGTATTGATTCCTGATTTCATAATTGTATCATCATATCTATATGAATTCATTATAAACTGGCCATTTCCACCTTTTATAAAATGGTTATTACTTGTCATTTTCTTCTGCATTTCAATTGTTTGCTACCTCCGCTATTGAATATTTTTTACTCTGATAATACCATTGTGTAACTCTGATATGTGGGTATAGTCTCCTCACTATCACCTCCTGAGACCCTCGCTGCTAGTCAGCAGCCTCTAGCATACAGGGAGAGGCGCATGAGGCCATGTGACCTACCAGTCCGGCCACCGGTTAGATGGTAAGACGGGGAGGGACGTCACAAATTGGTATCAGAGGTGTTTATTTTCTTTTTTCCTTACGGTTTTGGGTTGGTAGACAAGATATTATAAAAGTGTCGGCGCTTGGCTAATAGCCGTGAATGGGACTGATCACCCCACATACGGGAAATGGCCAAGTGGCCAGGGCTAGGAATTGTTGTTCATGTTGTTTTCTATTACATTTTATATTATTTTACCTTGAGTGACTATTTTATTTTCTACTGCTTATGGTTTATGAAATTCCTTGAATTTTACCCTTGGCCTTATATGGAAAGAATGCTGCATTTAATGCATTATATTAGGCACATATAGAATTAACATGTCGTGCATAGTGCCATGCCATGTAGTTGCCTTAGTAATTGCATACTTATTTGATTCTGTGCTTTAATTGATATTCCAAGCTTAGTTTAGTACAGTGTTTAGGTATTTATTATTAGACCTATTTATATAGCATGTTTCGGTGATAATATGCCATGCTGTATATCTTTCTTCTTTGTTATAACATGCCTCAGTGTTAGCTTCTTTTATTGAAATGCTCTATTTTATATATATAATTGATGTCATGAGTTGAATCTTTTGGTTGCGAATATGATGGGATCTAGTTTTCAGTTTTAAGGTGTATGGGTGCCTTATAACTGGGAAAATGTAACTTGTGTATTCAAACTACTATAAAAGGCTACTAAGTTTTAAATGCTAAAGTAAATTGATTTTGATTAAAATGGGAAGCCAAATGCCAATTTATAAAGTGTGTGGGAAGTTTATAAGTTTGTATGTGGCCACCCATATCATCGGACCATTGTTTGTGAGCATGTTAATTTCTGGTTTGGAATCTGGTTTTGAAAGAAAGTGGAGTCAATTTTCAATCCATGAAGTGTATGGACACTTCATGAATTGGGAAATGGAAATCCATATTAAATGTAAATTATTGCTGTATTGTGAAATGATTAAATGGAAAATGATGCCTAATTTTTAAATTAAAATGTTTTGGATAACTGTTAAATGTGCAACTAGACCCGAGTAGGTCAGTTGGAAAGTATTGTATGAGATAACCCGGTTGGGCTGTTTGAATTTTAAAATGAATTTAGTAATTACTTTGGTGTTGATTTTTGAAGAACCCATGATGGATAAAATGGGACCCTCAAAAGTTGACCTTTTGTTTAAATGGATTGGTTTTGCTCAATTGATTGATAAAGGCGGGATTTATGTGAATGTTTGATGTTCTTAAAAGAATGTTTTTGTGAAACACGCATGTTTGATTGATGCGTTCTTGAGTTTTTTAAACGGTTAGAGTTTAAATGGGGTAAAATGTAAAGGACTTGGAAATGGAACCTGTAAGTGGCGTGTTGGGACCCTCTTGTAAGGGTTGTTAGAACTTATCTTTGAGTTTCCTTGGAAGGGAACCATATGTGTTTTCCGTAGGCCTTATTTCATTAACAGTGGCTTGATATTTTGATTTTGAGCCTGGCGACATTGTTTCACATGACCCGGTGTTAGGGTCAATGTTTGATCTTCTTAATGGGCTAGCCCATGGTAGGTATCACCCTTAGAATTTTAATGCCTTGATCAAACCATAGTTTTTTGACGTGAGTTGCCGTTCAGGTGTCGTTTTCCCTTGTTGGACTCTTTTTTTTCAATGACACCCTTGTTCGGATGGGTGGTCATTTGGTTTTTGAGTTTTGTTGCATTGTTTTTGTTTTAGCGCACTTGTGTTTGGCTAGTTTATCTCCTTTCCCTTCCACGATTAGGACACTCCTAAGGTTGGGAGTATGACGCGTCGAGTCTGGTAAATGTGTCCTTCCAAGTGGAATAGAAACTTCTTATAAATCCCTTTTGGAAATGGTTGATCATTTTTGAATGCCTGTGAGGCATGCGAGTTTAAAATGCGTGGATGTGTCAGAAAGTGAAGCCGATTTCCTTCCTTGATGTTGAACATTTGGGGTTCAACTATTCTTCCTTCCAGTAGTCCAGTATGATTAACTAGAATCTATTCAAACCACTTAGTGTATTCTGTTTAGCGACGAGCATGTCCCCTATATTTTCTTCATTCTAGATGAACTAAGAGAGCGTCAATCTTATCCGCGCTAATTCTTTTAATCAATTGGACTTGATCAGATGGTTCTCTTTCGGCGTTGTATACGGGATTCATGTAATTATTGTACGGTTTGATCTTTTAAAAGTTATCAGAAGTCAGGTGTAGGCTTTGGTGAACGTGTCTATGCTAAACGTAAGGTGCCTTGGGGAAAGGCATTGTGGTTCTGTTTGAAATATGTCGGCCATTTAGGCTTAGTATTCTTGTAAATAGTCAGCCGGAGATGGCTTGACTCAGGGTTCTTGTTTAATGTCTGCGGTCGGTGACATACCATTCTCTGGAACGTTGTCAGGTAGTGCCGAGTTCAGTTTGTGTCAGCCAAGTCCTAATATGAACAACTAGATCAACATGTTCCTTGAGGTCTATGGGGAATCGACTATTTGATTTATTTCAAATAACGCTAGGAGTATCGTGGGAACGCTTGGGGCGTGATTTGAAAGTTAATTCCAATGGTGGTTTGAACTGTAATTTTGAATCGGTTGCTTAACATTAAAAATCTAAGGCAGGAAGCACCTGTGGCTCGATGCTTTGTGAGATGATGATGGGTCCGTGTCTCTGGGTAGATGGTCTCGAGAAGGATCCATCATGGTGTTTCGGTTTGAAAACGAGTGTTGACTCGAGTTTTGGTGGCTATCGCGCCGTATGGTTAAATGGAATGATTAAGGTTCATTGGGAATTTAGGAACTCAATGCGATCATTTTAATGAAGTTTCATGACCCATTAGGTCTGGTGTTTTGTACGTTGTTCCCAAAGGCTTTTTGGGGACGAGAAGTTCTAAGGTGGGAAGGTTGTAATGACCCGCGTTTTGAACCGTACTAAAACCTGAAGGAATGCAAACTTTTTTGATTACTGAACGGGTTGTTTTTAAAACCAAGATTCAGAATGGAATTCCGAGAGTTGAAACACATTTTTGTTTTGGTTTTGTTCTTGGGTGAAGGGCCAAGGAGTTTCCCAAGTGACTCGGCAAGTTTCGGAAGCGCCAGACTCGAGGTTTCAAGGGACTGCAGAGTGCGCATGGTTGGCGCACGAGTTGACCAAATTGTGCGGTCCAAATCGTGCGGCCTAAATCAGGGGGGCAGTGGATTATGCACAGTTTCTCAAACCATGTGCCTATACCATGAAACGGGTGTCTTGGAGGTAGTAGACTCTGCACGGTTTGGCAAACCGTGTGGGTCAAACCGTGCATTTGGGTGAGTTTAGGTTTTTAATTAAAATTAAAATAAAATAAAATAAATATGAAATATAAACATAAAAAGAAAAGAGAAACACTCCCTCACTCTCAATTAGGACGCACGCCATAGGGTGGGTCTCCCCTTGAGCCGCGCGCGACACCCCCTGTAGATCCCTCCTTCGCGCTTCGATTTTGGCCAAATCTCCTCACGATTTCTCTCAAGAACCCTAAGGTAGGTCCTTCTCCTACCTCTCCTCTTTGTTCCAAGACATTTTTCGGCATATTCATCGCCTGATGAGATTCAGCCATGCGCCCTAGGGTTAGGGGATGATTGGTTTTTGGTTTCTCTTTGTTGCAGGTTCATGTGAATGGATTCTCGTGACGTGTTTGGGTGTATTCTGGCAATCGCTGCCGAAGGCGAAGCGATTCTCCATGTCTTGGTCTGCCGGCTTCAGTTCGTGGTAAGGGTTTATTATTAAGGTTAGTTTCGCATATCCCAAATTAGTGTATTTATGCGTTTTAAGGTTCGTTGGATTAATCTTGTAGTGCGTTGGATGTTTTGGCGTGGTTTTGAGTCACCAATGTCTAGGCAACTCGCCTACGTGGGCATAGGTATGTATTTATATATATGTGGGTTCCCCCGTTACATGTTTAATCACCTATAGCAGTGGTTGGATATGTATGGGGATAGGTTTTCCCATGTATATATATATTAAGGTGCCTGCGTAGGTGAGTGGAGACGGGCATATGTGTATTAGCACGCATGTGAGGATCCTCTTGCGCATGCCCATGGCCATGCAGGTGCGTGCATAGGGGTTAGGTTTCCTTTCATGTGTGTCAAGGTGTATATGCTCAGTAGGGGAGCAATAAATAATCTTAGTTAAAAAGCACTAAGATCCAGAGTGGACGGATGGATCCACCTGGAGGTAGGGTCCCTCTCTTTTCCCTTTAAATTTAAGTAAAGTAATATTGAGTTTAATATTGGAATGCCTTAGAATTTTAATTATGCAAGTTTAGTTCCGATTAAATTATTATGTGAAAATCATGTGAATTGTTGGAATAAGTTAAAAGAGGTTGCTTGGTCACTAAACTAACCATTTGATAATAAAAACCCTTGATCAGAGGTGTGATGTCTGCAAGATCAAAAGTGGGAAGTAGAAATTTTTTTGCTTCTTGTTCAGCCTTGATATAGTTGTTAAATGACATGTTGAGATACTTATCTCTTCTGTGTTGAAATTTCCTATGTGGGCAAATACATTCTTCCATAAACCCCTTTTGTTCCTGTTTAACCTGTAATTATGTTTTCCCTTGAGACAGGGGGATTAAATCTCTTGCTTAGGATGAATTAAATGAGATGTTGACAACCTTTTGGGGAAATGACTATGACACTTGTATTATTAATCATCCTTCCAGGTTTGGGAAACTAGATGGAATGACCCTCATGTGGAACCTCTTCTAAATTTTCCATTCTTAGGAAAATTGGATCAAGTGAATTTGAATAGGGAATGAGCACTAAATGACATATTTTAATGGGTTGGGTAGTGAATTTGATATGGTTAATTAGAGAACATAAGAGGCAATGACTTATATGTTGTTTAATAAGTATAAATGATGGTTTAACAGAATGGAACAATGGAGAGGGTTAGAGACTGGCCCTGGTGTTTATTATTATGAATGTAAGTGAGTACTATAATTCATTATGGATGATTTTGAATTTCAAATGTTTACATGAAATGCATAAGAGGTATTGCCTTATGCATTGTGATATAAAACTGATGGCGATTGTGTATGTTTATGGATGGGAGGCATTCATAACCCATGCCATATTCTATGTATGTTTGTGGATGGGAAGCATGAATACCCCATGCCAGCTTATCTTGAGTATGGGTGGGAGGCATGTTACCCCACGCCAGATGCGATCTCTATACGTGTATGTGAGGGAGGCATTCTTACCCATTTTCAGTTGAATTAGGGACAAGAGGCATTCTTACATTGTGACCACTAATATCGATTGATGGAAGGGAGGCATTCTTACCCCTTTCTAGTTGAACTACAGGGACGAGAGGCATTCCTAACTCGTTCCGCTTTTTCTTATTAATGGG
Organism: Viscum album; assembly: GCA_963277665.1. Classification (NCBI taxonomy): domain Eukaryota; kingdom Viridiplantae; phylum Streptophyta; class Magnoliopsida; order Santalales; family Viscaceae; genus Viscum; species Viscum album. The sequence continues at coordinate 991,911,219 of OY728166.1, forward strand.
TGGGGGCATTATTACCCCACACCATCTATGATCTAAATTCTTATATATATACATATGGTTACATGATCAGGTAACTTTACGGACAATGAGCTGAAGATGGTATAACCGTCAGGTGTCCCTTGGGAACCTAGATGGGTGTTATTTACTTATGTAATTCTACTTACTTATTTCTCCATACCTGCTCAGAGTTAAATTATTATACACTGTCTGGATTGGGTTTGACACCGGTGGTGCCGTCCTACTAAGATTTATATCTCACACTCTACTCGGGCTGTCATTGCACTGGGGTATCTGAGTATACCTTCTTGCTTGCAGGACCTAGGTTATGTGTTGTGTTGTTCATACCTGAGGTGTTAGGAGAAAAGAACCAAGCGGGAGCTTGGGATGCTCAGGGGATCGCCGTCGGGCTTCGCTGTCCTTTACTTTTTGAATTTTTTGTAAATCATATTGTATTGATTCCTGCTTTCATAACTTTATCATCATATGTACATGCATTCATTGTAAACTGGCATTTGCTACCTTTTATAAAATGGTTGTTACCCGTCTTTTGCTTCTGCCTTTCAATTTTTTGTTGCTTTCGCTAATGAATATTGTTTACTCTAATAATACCACTGTGTTACTATGATATGAGGGTATAGTCTTCCCACTATCACCTCCTGAGACCCTCGATGCTATTCGACATCCTCTGGTATACAGGGAGACGTGCTTGAGGCCATGTGACCTACCGGTCCAGCCACCAGTTCAATGGTAAGCCAGGCAGGGATGTTACACTTTTGTAAAAAAATGAAAAAATAACTCCTTCCTAAAACAAACATAAGAATCCTTTTAAATGATTTTTAAAATAAAAACATGGGTAAAAATTTATTCAATCAATAATTGGTTAGTTTTAAAATAATTCATTAAAATATTTTATGTTAAATATATACATTAATAAAGAAGATTCTCGATCGAGTAGAAAAATGTCAATTTATGTTAAAATGTATATTTTCTACATAAAGAGATAATTAGAAAACATGTAATTTATAAAAATAAATATATTAGAATAATATATATTGGGTTCAATGTATAAATATTAAATATTTCCCAATTTGTTGAATTAAACATAAAAAGTCTTAAATAATAATGGGATTGTGAAATAAATACTTACCTCATGTCTGACATCCATTATATGAATTCGAACCTCTTATATAATAAATATAGATTTATTATAATTTTATTTAAGAACCATAATAACATATATAATATATTTTATTATTTTATAATAGTATCTTATTACTAGTTTGTTAGGGATTCTTTGTTAAAATCAATGTTCTGTGTGATAACTGCTTCATTTTTCATGTTTGTTTTGGTTTAGTGGAGTCAATACTTGCCCTTTGATCATGGTTCCATAATCTAAAGAATGTTAATAATTATATAAATATCATATATATCCATTATATATATTTATTTATAGTAATCCATAAAATTTATAAATTGAAAAATTAATAACACCATTTATAGACAATATCGGATGCACGTACGCATGAAAACTATTTCGACTTTTTTACGGATAAAAGGAAAGAAAGGTAAATAATAATAAACCTTTATAAAAATTTTATTATATAATATATAATATATATATGTATTAATTCTACCCTTATTACAAACCATGTAAAATGAAATGAAAAACAAACCACATCGCTCTATGGAGGTGGTAGGCCACACGTACGCATAAGCGACATTATCATTTTTTCATTTAATGGAAAATAGTGTGGGTAATTATGATTTAATAATAATAATAAAATTTTAGTATATTTAAGAAACTAAATATATTATTTTATGATAAATATGACAAATTTACAGGACTTAAAATAAGGAGTAAATAGAAATTGATCGGTTTTGGTGGTTACCTCTTCTTTGAAATAATTCCTTTATATGTACTCTTATGGAAAACATGGTTTGTATTATGGAATTAAAATAACATATAGTACACATATAATTACGTCTAAAATATAAATGGGTAGGTATTCTTTGAGATATTTTTCTCAAAATGGTGTAAATAAGAGAGGGAAGGGGTGTCCTTTTATAAGGGAGGGAAACTAAACACTTGTAATTACTAAAATTATTAAAATATTACTAAGTCATTCTTAATAAAAATTACACAAAATGGATAGAGATTAAAATATATGGTATTATAGGGTTTAAATATCATCAAAAAATAAAATCATTGTAGGTTTTAGTGGTATTTTGTCTTTATATTTTGGTTTAACCCAATAGTTAACCTATTGTAACCTTAACCACAATAATGTCGTATTCACTCTTATAGTTTTAGAATTTTACTGATAAGGTGAAAATTGTCTCATAAATGGAAAATTTATAAATTTTAGGCCATATATTATCCTCATTTTCATCTATCAATATTTTTATATTTATAGAAAATTTAATAAAAAATTATTTTATTAAAATGTCATTAATGTGTCTTATAATACTATTCATTCAATTAGACATAAAATACCTAAATAAAATAATAAAATTACAATATATTACATTTAAACATAATTAATATGTTATATTAATCGATAAAATTCTTATAAAATAAAAAATCTCTCAAATTATATTACTTTTAGCATTTTAAAAATCATTTATTTTATTATTATTTTAATTTAAGAAATACTATGTTGGTGTTGGCTAAGAATTTGAGGTAATTATATAATAAATAAAAATTATATATAAATTAACATAATAAAAATAATTTAATTATTCCTAAATAATCATTTATGTGCATTCACAATTTTTTTTTGTTTCTTTGTGAATACATAAGAGATATACAAAAGTAAGAGAGTGTCATTTTTTTCTTTACTATAAATATTATATATGACATTTTCATGTAAAAGTTCCCAATAAAATATTAAATTTATATTTTAAGGTTATAATTGTAAAATTAACTTCTTCTAATAAAAATTAAGACTAAAAATGGGGACATTAACACATAGTTTTATCTTAGGTTAAACAAATTTACCCTTTACCAAGGTGAAATGTTTACCACGATTATAATTCATAATGAAAAACATAAATGAGATCTATTTACCAAATTTTAAGATACTAATTCCAAATAAGATATAAATTTTTAAATATTTAATCCCTATAAGTGGAAAATTTTAATTAAAAAAATGTGCAAAAGGGGATTAAAACAACATTTTAGAAAAATATAGTTTTTAAGCATAAAATTTGAGTTATTATTATATTATGGATAAGAAAATATTAGATAAATGATAATTTTTTTATCAATATATATAATATACATTTGATTAAATCATTCACAATAATGATTAATTTATTTAAGATAAAAAAATACATTATGTGTATAAACAATTTTTTCAAAAAAACATCAATTTTACCATTAAATGGTTTTTATTTAAATTATAATCAGTTGATAAAAAATAAATTCATTACAATTTTTTTTTTATAATTTTGTTATTCATATTCATAGCTTCAATTTTAAATGGATATTTTATAATGGTCAAGTAATATTTCAGTAGTAGACCACCGTTTTTTAAAACTCGTTGTTATATGGAACATAGGCTATCGAATAAATTAAATTTTAAAAAATATATAATAAGTATTCTATGTGTAACACTAATACTCAGCTACCAAGGGTCCACCATCTCCTTAGAATAGAGTAATATGGTCATAATTTAATTCATTAATTAAATATGAAATGGATGACACATCTCATTGAGATCTTTGGTCAATGATATGAATAATTTATACTAGAATCACCCTAAGCTGGTCATCAATCAAATACCCTAACTCATATAACCATTATGGATTACCTCTCCACCTTTTAATATTTACTTATAGATCATTCTTGGCTCAACCTTCAGGGGAACCATTTGATTCATTCCTCAATGGCACCACATTCCAAGCGCACTAAAGCTCCAAATGAGGTCATTTTGTGGAACATCCCTGAGAACCAAATACCATACTCAAAACATATATAATTGTCCTAAAATCACTAATAGGTAAAAATATAATAGGAAACACATATCACTAGCACATAAAGTTCCCTACCCGTAGCCATGTATTGTACCATCCAACCTTATGACCTCACTTACCCATATCGATATTAGGTACCACCCACCATACACATATGGGATCCATATACATAATATCATTATAAATCACAACAATGTTTAAATGAGTATAATTAAATTAAGAATATATATGGTAAAACATTATATAGGTTTTTGTTGACAATTTAAACTACCAAACCCATCTTTCTAGGAGCATATTGGAAATCAAAAAAAGTCACGCACTTGTTATGTCTGTCACACATGCCTATAATGATGCAAGAGTACCAACTCTTTCTTCCTAAGGCTAAGAGTCACACAATAAATCAATAACCTAAAAATATCATCTTATCCATGATGAGTAACCAAACAATAAACATGAATCCCCCCCAAATATGAATTCCACTTATTATTTATCCTATACCATTATTGGTTAGGCACACCACACAATATTCGTTCCGAGACCTAGCATGTCCCTAAACTATATTTAACACATCACCCAAATAATAAAAAATAACTCAATTGACACCACTTTGTACCAAAATTTATTATATCCTCTAGGATACCACTTTATGTCAACCTTTTCTAATACTACTCTATTGAACCCCTCAATTGAATTTCCGAAATGACAACCAATTAGATCATACAATAACCTTATGAATTACTCCCCATATTCCAAAGGAGTCGACTGGTAGTGAAGCTATTAGGGGAGATAGTGGAGAGACTATAACCCTAATAAAAGGAATAATAAATAATAATATAACAAAAACAAAACAATATTCAAGACATCAACCACATTGAATAATTTTAGAAACACATCAGATGTTATGAAAAATAAATTTCTAAAATGTCATTCTAGTCCTAATGAAGTAAATATGATCACCAATAAGTTGATCATTTATAGATAGGTCAAAAATTATAAATCAAACTATCCTAGTATCGAGGACCCCTAGTCCTGCTTTAAAATATTACCAAATAATATACAAGCTTCTACTGCACCTCCAACCTATTACACATTGGTCATAGGTCCCTCTCCTAGGCATGTTTCATAAACCATAAAGTATGCATGAATCCTAAGAGGCTCATATATGGTGTGAGTATAAACTCAGTAGGCTTCCACCAATAGTGTCTATAAATATTATCCACACATATATGTTTGTATTAAAAGTGAAATAAATAACAAACTATACAAACATCAACTAACTCCTCTTTATGATTAACTTTCTTTGTGTGGTAACCTTTAACAACTTCAACCAATATTGGTGTGGGATAATTCACCCATGGTCTATTACACTGGATGTTCCCTTATCCTTACAAATAATTCTAAACAACATAGTAATTTATTCTCATTCATAATCTACACAAATATTCGCAAGCCTTTATCCATAAAGAATCAATGTCACATCCACATATCGTACCACAAGTTCCATGGTCATCTAATTCTCATTCCAGTCACTTAATCAATATCCTGATAAAACCCAAGAATAGATATAATCCGCTATCATATGGAAATATTAATCGGAATAAATACCCCATGGCCATTCCTATAATTTATCCCTCATAAAAAATAATGATCAAAATCATCCAACCTATATAGCTAGTCTTCAAAGGACACTGTCACACATCCAGTGTTCAAAACCACATCTTTGGACCTAACATATATGCAACCAAACCCAACATCATAAGTTCCATAGTGAGTGGAAATCACTATCAAACTAAGTCTGCAATTTTGTGAACATTGATCGCCAACCATGACTATGTTCGTCACCACATGTGTCATGTCGGTGAAACAAATTGCCTCATAACCACACAAGCCACACCTACCATTTCATTAAGGAATCATATCATGTAACCATTTCAACTTTTTATCTCTTTATATCTAGAGGAAATTTTTCATGAAATCCCCATGAACAAAAAGTGATAAAATTCCACACACACCATATCTCTCATGAGACCAGCCCAATATACATCACATGACAACCTAAATTGAACGTTATTTTATACACAAGTGAAACAATGACCCTACACATGCATGTGTTTCACACGGTGAATAAACACATTTATAATATAAGAGGACTATAGGAATTGAACTAGAAAATTCCTTCATGTAAAATATCATGTCCTAATTCATCCAGAGGCAGAATAGAACATGAGACCATATAAAAATACCTGAAACATAAGTTTCATTCAAAATTCATCACTGTGATAATAAATCCAAGAACTAATCATAACGAAAGTCAAGCCTTTCTGGTAGATTCTCCCTAGGACTATCCACATGAATAAATAAATACCAACCAGAAGAATCCCCTTAGAAATAAAGAGAGTGATAGATATGGGGGTAGTCAATTACCTACTTTTATGGGCTCGAAATGAGTGGCTTACTCACTTAAAACAAAACATATTATTCAAATTTTTTAAGAATTAAAAAAACCAATAGAATGGAATCATGTACCCGGTACCCTGCCATAAAATTTCATCTTGGGATCCTCTATAAGGCCCCAAACTTAAGAATTAATTAATATTGAATTAAATGAATAATTCACATTGATGATCTTTTTAGGTTTAGAGTTTTAGAGAATTAGGACATAACTATTACATCCCAAAAGATTACAAAGTAGACACTTCTACTAAGTTTACATAAATAAAAAAAATCTTAAAAGAAACATGTCTAGTTCCGTGTTTTAGATAGCATGTCTTTCCTTGATCCCATCCTTGACCCTATTCATCTTTAAGTCCTGTGTAAACATTTCAAAAACATGGGATGAGCATAAAAATCCCAGTAAGGGATATAAAAATATGGAAAGGAAACATGAGTACATGTATACATAAGAATCAATGAAATCATACTTTACTCATAAAACATAATCACTTTAATATACCTCATAAAATCATGAATAAAACATAGAAATCATAAGGCATAAAGGTAACTTGAGGCATTCATAACATTCTTACGTAGGGAGTAACCCTCTTGGTTACGTTTGGAATACCCATCGCAGTATATTCCCGAAATATCTTTGGAGAAACCTTAATGTTTAACTCCTTCATGTTACCCAATGCATTGGAGAGCTTTATTGGGCTCACCCGCCCTTCGTTTATCACGGAACCACCCGTCTTCATAATAATGCCCAAGAACCATAACATAATCGTATCACATAAAACATGCATAAAGGAAACATAACATTTCCGCATTTCAATCACAAGATATCAATACCACACATTGATATAATAAAAACATTATGGAAACCATTTTCAATACCAAAATAAAAGAAAATTAATACATGGTATTTATTTTTCATTTTAAAAAAAAGTTAGGTTATGGCTTGTAGAGGAAGCCAGAACTCAAATACTGGTCACAGCGGCGGAGAAGTCATTGTCGCAGCATACGAACGACAAAAAAAACATTCCCTTTTGTAATTTAGTAAACGCTTCATATAAAAAGATTCCTTTTGAATAAAAGTAAAAGTAAAAGGGGTTTATACACCATATAAAAGAAAGTTGTGTATAAAACAAAATATTCCTCAATGAAAGGAGATTGAGACTATGTCCCTTACAAAGACAATATCCTTGGATTAAGGATAAATCAATTACATAATTATCTGTGACAAAATAACACACCAAATATAAGTGGATATTAAGTGTAAAACAATCAGTGTTCATTCACACATACTCATAAAACGACATATTCAAGGAGTAAAAGTTTATCCCAAAGAATAAAAATTGTGTTAAGAAGTTCCCTTGAAAAAATTCGACAGCCCTACGACGTCACTTCAAACTTTAGAAAATGAGTTGATGAGAGATAAAAAGGAAATCTCATCACTTGGAAATATAATTTACATCAATAAGGATATATAAGAACATATCTCAGCATTACAATATGTAAATTAAAAGACCCAACAAAAGAAGTATAATAAAAAGAGGATGGTGAAAAGTTCCTTTACCGACTTGGGTATCTTTCGAAACATACACCCCATGAAAGAAGGACAATACAACATTAATGTAAATACTCATAAACGAAATTATATTACACAAAGAGTAGAATAATAGGCAGTACATATACCACTCAAAGAAAATGGTGGCAAATGTAGCATAAATCTCACTGGAATACAAGTGAGATGAAAAATCCCTTACGAAAACTCAGTAGCCTAACGACGCCACTTAAAACATCCAAAAATGGATTGATGAGATCAAATAGGGTCTCTCACCATATTAAAATAAAAAGCACAGCAAGAATAATATAAAATAACATCCCCTAACATAACAAATAGGAGCTTAAAAGAAGTGACATAAAGGAGAGTACTTAAAAAGAAAGAGAGAGGTTGGATCTCTTATGAAAATTCGGCAGCCTAACGACGCCAATCAAAACTTCCAAAATGGATTGATGAGATAAAATAAGGTCTCTCATCATATGAAAATAAAAATTACAGTAAGAGTAATATAAAATAACATCCCAATCATAATAAAGATGAGTTTAAAAGGAATTACATAAAAGAGTGTACTTAAAAAGAAAGAGAGGGGTAGGTTCCCTTACCTCGTGTCTGACATGACTCGATCGTTATTTAATCTCTTGAATATTTTTTTTGGTAAATTTACAATTTCATAAGGACCTAATTTAAATATTATTATTCAGTTCATGACACATATTATAATGTTGTAATAATTGTTTAATAAATTGAGTTCATATCAGACGTTTTTGTCGATGTTCGGTACATGAGTAAATATTGAACTTGTTGGAAAAGAATTTTCCATGTAGTTATAGGTACATCATTTACAGAATAGTATTTATGTTTTAAGTATCATATATATCCATTATATATTCATTTTATACTATTCCATAGCATTTGGAGATAAAAAATTAAAAGCACCGTTCATAGAGATAGTAGGTCGTACTGACGCATGAACGCTACTTTCATTTTTTGTCATATTAATGGAATTAAAACAAAATGATATATATATATATTATAATTACAGAATTATATCCATCAATTAGATGTAATATATTACATATATATCCATTATATATATGTACTTATAATAGTACATAACATTTGGAGATAAGAAATGAAATATACCAATCATGGAGACGGTAAGCCGTGCGTATGCATGAACGCTGCTTTCATTTATTTATTTTTGTATTAAATGGAATGAAATAATAATTATATAAAAGTATAAAATAATTCCTGTAGGATATCATATGTAATACCATTAATTTCATCCTTTATACGTCCCACATATGGCATTAGCAAATCAAATCACTTTGAGGGGGCGGTAGTCCGCACTTCCTAAAATGAAGATATTGCGTTTACCAATAATAGAAACCATAAAGGAATGCCATAAATAAAAATACAGAAGCTTAAAAAAACATAAACATATTATATATCATATATAAATATATTTACATCTTAATGTACACCTTTTAAGGTGTTAAAATAATATTGAACAATCATCGTTTCGTGATGCAGTAATTCGCCATCCACAGAAACAGTATGTTCTTTAACCATTAGATGGAGGTGTGTGAAAGTGTAGCTCGAATAATTCTTATAAAAACATCCTAGTATATTTAAGATACTGGTGTTGTTACAAAAAAAAGTAATAAAAAGAGTTTAGGGGTTCAGAGAAGCAAAATAAAACAAACGAACACAAGGGAAGACATTGGCTTTAAATTGGGTAACTCTCTTTGATTTGAGCTCAAAGACTTCCTTGAAAAGGATTATGACGAAAGTGAGAATTCAATGATGAATATAGTGATGTGTAGAGATTAAATGGGTAGGTTTTTCTGATCTAAAGGCTTGAGAGGTGTGTGTAAGGTGGTAGAGGTGGGGGCCTTTTATAAGAGGAGAGGAGGGGCACTCTTGGAACGTTATAAAATATTACATTATTTTATAATTTTTTTCGGATTTTAAAGGTCCCAAAAGGATATTTTTCTAGGATAAGGTGATAAGGTTTCTAAATACACCTATAAAATAGTTTTGTGACAAGTGTAGGTCTTAGATTTTACATTATATTTTCATTTTATTTAAATCGTTAAACAATGAGGTAATCACTGCATCATCATGGGGTCATAAATAATTTAATTTATTTAGTGTATAAAAATTATAAAAAAATATCATGATGTAGGAAATCTTTTTACATTTCTAATGAATAATTATATTAAATAATATTACTTGTATAACTCCATTTAAAAATTGTTTTAGTAAAATAACATATGTTTGTGACATTTTAATTTTAACTTTAAATAAAAAGGTATTAATGTCATTTTCCTACCAAAGTGGCTCCATGGGGTCCCCAAGTTGACCCATGGATTGTATTGGTCGGCCATGACTCATACAATAAGGTTAGGACATGTTTCAGGGTCATTTCATATTATTAAAACATTAATTTTACTTAAACTACACTAATCACCTCTAATCACGATTAAAACATAAAAGTTACTATTCACCAAAAAAAAATTTTAAACCCATTGAACCAAATTTTACATCCTAATTACAACCATGTATGTAGGATTTTTGAAATTCAAATCACATAAGTGATAAAGTTTCATTTAAATGAAAAAATCAGATTTTAAAGTACCACTTAGTAGTTTTGCTATTCACCAAAAATTGAAGTTTTTCAGAAAAATGCCAAAAATTCACCCTAAGCTATTTTTGATATTCCATATTCAAAAATTATTTCTATTTTACAAAATTCAAAACATATAAGGTGCATTAATTAATTTAATAATTAATTCCCGCAGTCAAAACAAATAGCGTGTTTTTAATAAACAATACTATTGAAAGATTGACACTAGATTAAGTCCAATTTCAATGTGAAATTAATTCTAATGACCACTATTGTATTAAATGGTAAAAATATATTATAATTATACATTAAAACCAATTCAAAAGATAATCTAATAATATAAATAAATTAGATTAAAAAGAGTTTTTGAATTAAAATACAACATTTTTCACCATTTATTAAAAAATGAACTTTATCAGAAAAATACCAAAAATTTACACAAAGTAAATTTTGATGTTATGATTCTAAAGAAGAATTTAATTTTGTCAAATATAGCACATACAATTGTCAAAAAGTGGATTTAAAAGAGGTTCTCCATCAAAAGGCAGTTAATCGACCTTTTAAAGAATATTAGAATGTTTACGCTTAAAATTGGATTCATTCGCATTTTTAATCCTCTAACATTTATTGTAGAAAGTAAAAATATTTTACAAACATATATAATCATTTTTTAGTTAGTTCTATTCAATCCCGCCATTACAACGGCTAGATGTTAACTACAATTTTAAATAAAATTATTTTACTATTAGAGTGCAACGTAAGATTTCAAAGGAACTCGTTGTTGTGTATTGGGTAAACCATAGAGCAGAGCATTCCCTTTAAATTAATATTAACATTTTATTCACAAAAAGGGATAAATATAAAATGTCATATTCTTTATTTACATGGGGTGTTACATCCTTCCCCACTTTTGGGAATTGCATCCTCGAATTTTTAAATTGGGCTTGGAAAAATCATTGAAAATCCCACATCGGAACAAGAGTCAGTAAAACTATCACTTTAAAATAAAGAAAGAGAAGTCCAAAGGTCACACGAGTTAACCCATACTAGGATTACATGTAGGAAAACATGGATATGGAAGAAAAAGAAAAGGGTCATGTTTTGAGGGAGAGTGATAGAAAACATGTTTAGGAGAAAGTTAACCACAAGAAAATCACAAACTTATGGTGGATTAAACGGTATTAGATTCCCTAGTAGGAAAAGTTAATAGAAAACATTTTTGTTTTAAGTTACTTTTAATTGAGGAATTTATTTTTGATCTTAAGGAAACATACTTACTTGTTATGTTGACTTTCAACTTTTACTATATTTCTTACAAAAAATCATACTTTCCCCAAATGATGAGTATTTAGGAAGACTTGTTCACATTAAGAGTACTATAATCAAATTCTAGAGAACCAACTAATCCACAAAATAGAACTATATATTTCCCATGTCTTTAGACCCTTACCAAAACCAACATTGTTAGAACAAGATCAGATAATCCAGAAAAGGATAACCCTTTATAAAAAAAATCTATTCTTAATCTCCAAAACATGTCCAACAACACCCAAAGTTAAACAAAGACCACTGGATAAACAATTTTTTCATAAAATTCTTCAATGTAAACCAAACTAATATTTAAATCCAAATATTTAAAGGATTTAATCAGATAGTCTTCCAAGATAAACCTTAAATTTTATCTCCAAATAATGTCAATTACTCTTAAAGTCTCATATTGAAATGTAATTAACCTAATCACATATCCTCCATGATAGGTTAATAATTTCCATAGATAACCCAAAATAAACTTACAATTAATTCATAAAATCATCTAACTGAAAGAATAAGTCATACTAACCAGGGACTTCACGTAGTCCAGTGGTAGGCGATAAATACCTGTTGCACTTTGGTTGTGGGTTTGATTCCCGCAACTTTGTCTGACGCGATGGGTTGTTACACGGTCTACGTGTTTTCATTTTTATAAAACTCCAAAAATAACCCTAACATGTTTTAACCTCAAGTTTATCTCATGTTTTACATATTCCATCATATCATAGAGTAACCCATAATTACTTCAAAAGTAAAGATTATATAAACCCTAATGGTTACCTTTATAATTATTACCTGAACTTCGACATCGATTGGTTTTCTCGTACACGATGCATTACAGAACTTACAAAGGTTCAAGTGGTTGATCATGACTCCTTGATAGTTGGTTTAGAACAACCATGAGTTTCTTTATTAAATCCCCCATTTCATTCAGTCTCTTAATCAGAGAACCACCACAGTTTCCTTCAAACCCATTGCCACTTTGGTGCCTGCTAGATCCATCCATTTACTAAAACCAAAAATGTTACTGTGATTATATCAACAAAATTATCATGTACTAATGATGAAGATAAACACTAAGATATACTTACTCATTCACTTTAACTAAAAACTATGACTCTTTCTGAAATCCTAACTATTATGGTAATGTCACTTATGCTTAGAGAATACCCTAACCTCTAAAGTTATCTAAACCGACCTTTGATACCAACTATAAGGCCCCGAACTTAAGCATTACTTAATATTGAATTAAATGAATAATTCACTTTGAGGATCTTTTCAGGTTTAGAGTTTTATAGAATTAGGACATAACTATTACATCTCAAAAGATTACAAAGCAGACACTTCTACTAAGCTTCCATAAATAAAAAAACTCTTAAAAGAAACATGTCTAGTTCCATGTTTTAGATAGCATGTCTTTCCTTGATCCCATCCTTGACCCTATTCATCATTAAGTGTTGTGTAAAACATTTCAAAAACTTGGGATGAGCATAAAAAGCTCCGTAAGGAATATATAAATATGGAAAGGAAACATGAGTACATGTATACATAAGAATCAATGAAATCATACTTTAGTCATAAAACATAATCACTTTAATATACCTCATCAAATCATGAATAAAACATAGAAATCATAAGACATAAAGGTAACATGAGGCATTGATAACATTCTTACATAGGGAGTAACCCTCTTGGGTACGTTTGGAATACCCATCACAGTATATTCCCTAAATCGTTTCGGAGAAACCTTAACGTTTAACTCTTTCACATTACCCAATGCATTGGAGAGCTATATCGGGCTCACCCGCCCTTAGTTTATCACGGAACCACCCATCTTCATAATAATTCCCAAGAACCATAACATAATCGTATCATATAAAACAAGCATAAAAGAAACATAACATTTCCGCATTTCAATCAAAAGATATAAATATAACACATTAATATAATAAAAACATTATGAAAACAATTTTAAATACCAAAATAAAAGAAAATTAATACCTGGTATTTATTTTTCATTTTTTTAAAAAGTTAGGTTACGGCTGTAGAGGAAGCCGAAACTCAAATAATGGTCACGGTGGCGGAGAAGTCGTTGTCGCCGCATACGTATGACAAAAAAACATTACCTTTGGTCGTTTAGTGAACGCTTCGTATAAAAATATTCCTTTTGAATAAATGTAAAAGTAAAAGGGGTTTATACGCCGTATAAAAGAAAGTTGTGTATAAAACAAAATATGCCTCAATGAAAGGAGATTGAGACGATGTCCCTTACAAAGACGGTATCCTTGGATTAAGGATAAATCAATTACATAATTATGTGTGACAAATGAATACACCAAATATAAGTGGATATTAAGTGTAAAACAATCAGAGTTCATTCACACATATTCATAGAACGACATATTCAAGGAGTACAAGTTTATCCCAAAGAATCAAAATTGGGTTAAGAAGTTCCCTTGGAAAAATTCGACAGCCCTACGACGTCACTTCAAACTTCAGAAAATGAGATGATGAGAGATAAAAAGGGAATATCATCACTTGGACCTAAAATTTACATCAATAAGGATATATAATAATATATCCCAACATTAAAATATGTAAATTAAAAGACCCAACAAAATAAGTCTTTTAAAAAGAGGAGGGTGAAATGTTCCTCTACCGACTTGGGTATCTTTCGAAACATACACCCCATGAAAGAAGGACAATGCAACATTGATGTAAATACTCATAAACGAGATTATATTACATAGAGAGTAGAATAATGGGCAGTAAATATACCACTCAGAGGAAATGGTGGAAAATGTAGCATAAATCTCAAGGGAATAAAAGTGAGATGAAAAATCCCTTACGAAAACTCGACAGCCTAACGACGCCACTTAAAACCTCAAAAAAATGGATTGATGAGATAAAATAGGGTCTCTAATCATATTAACATAAAATTTACAGCCCGAATAATTTAAAAGAACAACCCCCAACATAAAAAATAGGATCTTAAAAGAAGTGACATAAAGGAGAGTACTTAAAAAGAAAGAGAGTGGTTGGATCTCTTACGAAAATTCGGCAGCCTAACGGCGCCAATCAAAACTTCCAAAATGGATTAATGACAGAAAATATGGTCTCTCATCATATAAACATAAAAATTACAGTAATATTAATATAAAATAACATCCCAATCATAAGAAAGATGAGCTTAAAAGGAATGACATAAAAGAGTGTACCTAAAAAGAATGAGAGGGGTAGGTTCCCTTACCACGTGTCCGACATGACTCGATCGTTCTCTAATCTCCTGAATAAAAAAAATTGTTCAATTTATAATTTCATAAGGACCTCCTTTAAATATTATAATTCAGATCATATCACATATTATAATGTTATAATATTTGGTTAATAAAGTGACTTTATATCAGACGTTTTTTTCGATGTTCAGTACATGAGTAAAAATTGAACTTGTTGGAAAAGAATTTTCCATGTAGTTATAGGTACATCATATCAAGAATAGTATTTATGTTTTAAATATAATATATATCCAGTATATATTCATTTTATACTATTCCATATCATTTGGAGATAAAAAATTAAAAGCACCGTTCATGGAGACGGTAGGTCGTACGTATGCATGAACACTACTTTCATTTTTTTATCATATTAATGGAATTAAAAAAAATGAGAGATATATATATTATAATTCCAGAATTATATACATCATTTATATGTAATATATTACATATATATCCATTATATATATGTACTTATAATAGTACATAACATTTGGAGATAAGAAATGAAATGTACTGTTCATGGAGATGATAAGCCGTATGTATGCATGAACGCTACTTTCATTTATTTTTTTTGTATTCAATGGAATAAAATAATAATGATATAAAGGTATATTATAATTCATGTAGGATATCATATGTAATACCATTAATTCCATCATTTATACGTCCCACATATGGCATTAACAAATCAAATCACTTTAAGGGGGCAGTAGTCTGCACTTCCTAAAATGAAGATATCGCGTTTACCTATAATGGAAACCATAAAGGAATGCCATAAATGAGAAATACAGAAGCTTAAGGAAAACATAAACATATTATATATCATATATAAATATAGTGATATCTTAATGGCCACATTTGAAGGTGTTAAAAGAATATTGAACAATCATCGTTTCATGAGGCAGTAATTCACGATCCACAGAAACAATATGTTCTTTATACATTAGACAGAGGTGTGTGAAATTGTAGCTAAAATACTTATTATAAAAACATCCTATTATATTTGAGATAATTTTTTTATTACAAAAAAAAGTAATAAAAAGATTTTAGGGGTTTGGAGAAGCAAAATAAAACAAACGAACACAAGGGAAGACATTACCTTTAAATCAGGTAACTCTCTTTGATTTGATCTCAAAGGCTTCCTTGGAAAGGATTTTTCCCAAAGTGAAGCTTCAAGGATGAAGAGAGGGACTTGGAGAGATGAAATGGGATGGGTTTGGCTGAGCCAAAGGCTTGAGAGGTGTGTGTAAGGTGGTAGAGGTGGGGGCCTTTTATAAGAGGAGTGGAGGGACACTCTTGGAAAGTTATAAAATATTACTTTATTTTATAATTATTTTCAGATTTTAAAGGTCCCAAAAGAATATATTTTGAGGATAAGGTGATAAGGTTTCGAAATCCACCCATCCAATAGGTTTGTGACAATTTTAGGTCTTAGATGTGACATTATTATTTCATTTTATTTAAATCGTTAAATAATGAGGCAATCACTGCATCATCATGGTGTCATAAATAATTTAATTTATTTAGTTTCTAAAAATTATAAAAAAAAAAATCATGATGTAGGAAATCGTTTTATCCTTCTAATTAATAATTATGGTAAAAAATATGACTTGTATAACCCAATGTAAAAATTGTTTTAGTAAAACAACACATGTTTGTGACATTTTAATTTTAACTTTTAATAAAAAGGTATTAATGTCATTTTCCTACCCAAGTGGCTCCATGGGGTCTCCAACATGACCCATGGATTTTAGTGGTCGTCCATGACTCATCCAATAAAGGTAGGACATGTGTCTTGGTCATTTGATATTATTAAAACATTATTTTTACCTTAAACTACACTAATTACCTGTAATAGCGATTAAAACATAAAAGTTACTATTCACCAAAAAAATTATTTTAAACCCATTGAACCGCATTTTACATCCTAATGACAGCCATGTATGTCGGATTTTTGAAATTAAAATCACAGAAGTGGTAAAGTTACATTTAAATGAAAAAATCAGTTTTTAAAATACCACTTAGTGGTTTCACTATTCACAAAAATTGAAGTTTTTCAGAAAAATACCAAAAATTCACCCTGAGCTATTTTTGATATTCCTAATTCAAAAATTATTTCTGTTTTATAAAATTAAAAACATATAAGTTTCATTAATTAATTTAATAATTAATTCCCGCAGTCAAAACAAATAGCGTGTTTTAAAGAAACAATATCTATTAAAAGATTGACACCAGTTTAAGTCCAATTTCAATGTGAAATTAATTCCAATGACCACTATTGGATTAAATGGTAAAAATATATTATA
Source organism: Viscum album (assembly GCA_963277665.1). Classification (NCBI taxonomy): domain Eukaryota; kingdom Viridiplantae; phylum Streptophyta; class Magnoliopsida; order Santalales; family Viscaceae; genus Viscum; species Viscum album. Next base: position 991,928,718 of record OY728166.1, read on the forward strand.
ATTTCACTTTAAAACCAATTAAAAAGATAATCTAATCATATAACTAAATTAGATTAAAAAGAGGTTTTGAATTGAAATACAACATTTTCACTATTCATTAATAAATGAACTTTATCGAAAAAATACCAAAAATTTACACAAAGTAAATTTTGATGTCCCGATTCTAAAGAAGAATTTAATTTTGTAAAATATAAAACATAAAATTTTCAAAAAGTGGATTTAAAAGAGGTTCTCCATCAAAAAGTGGTTAATCGATCTTTTAAAGAATATTATAATGTTTACACTTAAAATTAGATTCATTCGCATTTTGAATCCTCTAACATTTATTGTAGAAAGTAAAAATATTTTACAAACATATATAATCATTTTATAGTTAGTTCTGTTCATTCCTGCCAATACAATGGCTAGACATTAACTACCATTTAAAATAAAATTATTTTATTATTAGAGTGCAACATAAGATTTCAATGGAACTCGTTGTTGCATATTGGGTAAGACATCGAGCATAGCGTTCCCTTTAAATTAATATTAACATTTTATTCACAAAAAAGGGATAAGTATAAAAATTTCATATTCTTTATTTACCTGGGGTGTTACATCCTCAACCACTAGGTTGCCCTCTAAGGCCTACTTTCTCCTCTAATTAACACACTAAGTACCCAATACCATCCCATATAGTACTCAACACCTTTTTTATTATAAATATAGATATTTAAACTTGAACCAAATACCCAAATATGACAATTAGGCTTCCTATAACCCCTATAAAACATAAAAAATTCCAAATTACACATGGTTAAGTTACCCTAATACCCAAATGAAAAATATAATTTATCCCAAATATTTCCATTTTTTAAATATAAAATTAATAAATAAAGTTTATATTGATTTATTATTATGTTATGATAGGGAGAATATGTTTTTATTAAATAAAAAATTTATTATTTTTTAAATTTTTTATCATAATTAGGTTAAATACCATTAGAGGGGGGTGAATCATGGTTTGACATATTACAAAAACCACCCTTTTGATCTTGTTTTGTTTTTAAATAAAACAATATTATCTCTCTTTCTCACAGAAATATATGAATAGAAATGAAATCATAAAAGAGCCACAATAGTTTTATATGATTCACACTTACTAGGATACAACTAAAGAGAATACAACGATAACTTTCTAATGTATCAAATCCATTAAGGCTCAATGCTAAATTACAAGGTTCGTGCTAGATCACTTATATACCCAAACTCACTGCCTTTAAATGTCTCGGTCAGATCACTACTTTCCCAAGGGTCACTCCCTATATCTCTTTCTCAAGATCATTGTCGGTGGAAAAGATCATTGTCTTACTCTTCCTTTGGTCACTATTATAGAGGGGATCCACACCAAATTTATAGACTTGTAGGTCTCATCATTTTCATGAATGAACGCATCCTCAATTGTTGTTAGATTCACTATTGAAGCCCTAATTTTCCGCACAAGGTTAGTTTACATAAATTAATTTCATGAAATTTTTTAGTGCCTTTTTAATCTACCTTGAATCATACCTGAATTTCCCTTACTCCTACATCAATTATCTTGCACCACATGGTGCAATTGTTTTATAGACCAATTCTTCTTCCATGGAAAACCACTTCTTTCTCAGACCAAGTATTATTGTGTGGATTATCTCTTTCGTAGAACGCCTATTCCTCTATGGACCACCCCTTCTTCCATGAACCATTATCCTTTGCGAGTGACAAATACCCTCAAAAACCTTTTTCAAACTATTCCTTAAACTGGGTCACCCATCATGAAATCCTCCATAACCAACAACCTCAATCATCTCCAAATTCTTCCTAAAGCGATGATATTTTCTATTTGAATTCACTCTAGATGAATATTTTATTTGGGGTTTTTATAAAGGAAAATAGATCTAAAAACCTTCTAATCAGATTTACCCAAATCATTGATGCATCACAACCTTCACTGCGAACTATAATCCATGGTCCATATAGATCCCTTCACCTTTGCGGTGGCCAATGTCATCTACAAAAAAATCACCACATCTTAACTGAAAACGATGGCCTTACCATGAACAAAAAACGGCCCATGAACTATTTTCACAACACTGTCCATGTAGTGTGATTTACGGTCTATATAGCGCTGCTATATGGAATTCCTTTACTGATTTTACATCTCCATTCTGTGAACCTCCTTTGAGGTCTAATAATTGCAATTCACGGTCCTCAAACTATGTATTGCGGTCTCCTTTACAGATAAAACTTTATTTCTAAAAACAAACTCAAGATTTTAAGGCCCAAAAATTTGGCAAACACTATGAAAATGTGACTCCTTAAACACTTACTTTGGAAAACACCAACCATAATGATTCGTGATCATATGGATTTTTCAACAAACACAAACACCCAAAAAAATTATTTGATGGATTTCCCCCAAAATAAAATAGTTATTTTGGGCCATGAAATAGGATTTTTGTATATAAAACATGTGTTATGTACTATATTCTATATGGTAGAAGATTTCAGTTGTTTACAAAACATTTAGTGTTTTCTATAGACCATATGTGTTGCATAATAAAATGGGTATTTATTTATTGTTTATATTTTTTTAAATTAAATGATAATTATTACATTTGTTTATTTTATATAAATGCTAATAAATTATTTCAAAAAAAGTTCTATGTGTCAAAATGTTTTTATGTGTCCTAGTAAGTTTTATTTCATTTATTAATTCAATATTTTATAAATTAGTGGAATATTGGTAAAAACTCAACTATATATACATTTCATATTATTTTTTAATTATATATTTTTTTTAAATGAAATCATTTTTGTTACTTTTTTCTAATAATGTTAGTTTTATCATGATAATTGATCACTTAAGTTATTTTTTATAATATAAGTTATTATAAAGAAAATATGTTTCCTTTGAAGTGATTTTATATTTTTATCTATAGAGAATGTGTTTTATTTTGATAAAATAACAATTTATATTAATTTGAGATAATAACACATTTTATTATATAATATCTATTTTTAAGTATTCTTATTTTATTTATGTATAAAACACGTGTTTTATTTTACTATTTCCCATTAAATGTTATTTAGAAATTTTTATAGAAGTTATTACAAAAGAGATGTTATTTTCTAGGTGATTTTATGTTTATTATATAAAATGTGTTTTTTTATGATATTAAAATATTGATAATATATTATTTTGAATTTATGACTTAAATATTTGTAAAGCATGTGTTTTATTTTAAAATAACTAAAAGATATAATAATGTTTATTGGTATATAAATTTTTTTAATATAATAAAACTAACGATAAATAATTATAATAGAAACCATTCATCTTGTTTCAAAATTCAATGAATCTATAATGCTTTTATAATATGGAATTTTTATATTAAAACACCATTCAATTAATGAGGGAATTGACAATTGATATTCTCATTAAAATATGTTATAAAACTATATAACCTTAGTGTTATATTTTTAATTAATCATCTTTAACAAATTAATGTATTGATTATTTTATTGATATTATCTCTAATATATAGTAAACAATGATTTCCCTATAGAGGATAAAAAAGGGAAAATGGGAAAAAATATTTTATTCAATTACAATGGGAGTGTGTGTATTTATTTATTTACATCAATGAATATGAGTTCCAATTATATCGATATCCACTCCGATCAACAAAAACTATTAACAAATTTTTATATATTCATTTGTTTATATTAAATTATGAATTTTTTTGTAATAACATTATCAATATGTTTCTACTATAAAACAAAATTACACCAGTAAAATGAGTTGTGTAATAGATAATTAATGAGTTCAATGACCTACCATTTCATGTGTATATTCTTTAACATGCCTTCATTTTTTTACTTTGTTTTAAGGATACATAGTATGAGAAAATTTCTTCCATAGTATAATAAATAATTAATTTTCAATGAAAATTATGGGAATTGATTGAGAAGGATAAGAATCCATATATGTTTTCTTATTTAATAAATTGCTTGTTATTGATTAATGTATCCAGGTATTTATAGGATAACTTATCATCACCTTTAAGACATGCCTATGATTGGTTGTTATGATTTTTTTATAAATAGAGTAAATATATAATGTATAGTAATTAATTATTTTAAATATCATTTTAAAGAAATTATTTTTCACAGGACATTACATTTTATATGTTGTTATTAATATGGAGAATAATTGTTTTTCAAGTTTTATAAAATAATTTAAGAAGAAAATAAGTTATTTTTGAAAATTTATATTATTTTGATAATTGAAAATTGATTTTTTTATTCAAGATAATTATTTTTTCTACTAATTAAAGAAATAAATTATGTTTTATTTAAGTAAGGAAATGTGTACCTAATTTTGGGATATTCGGCCCTATCCTTCCCAATATATATGGGTTTGGGTATCACCTAAACAGGTCAGGGTTTTGGTATGTAGTAGTATATTTTATTAATACCACAAACTTATATATTTATTACATATGTTTTGTTTATATTTTTAATATCAATAGAGGAGATGAAAGGGTTAGACAATCCATCAACATCCCCATGTGGTAGGATACAATTCCACTTTTGGGACATGCTAGGTGCACTAAGGATTATAAAGCCTCACGTGTTCAAAATATCCCTAATGGGGCACCGCCACCCACCATGTATAGATATTTTTTTTCTACTCCAAAAAACTAATGCCACTAATTATATTTAAAAAATATATTTTTAATAAAACATATAATAAATAAATGGGATCAGGGTATTAAATAGTTATTACATAACTAACTGCATTAGGGTTAGGGTAATAAATGAATGGGTAAAAGTAGGTTTTGGTTGTTTAAATTTAAATATATCTAGGATGAAGTACCCAACCTATAGTAATCCCTAGTCTTTTTATTTAATAATAATTTAGCATGATGTTTTATGGAAAATATTTAATAGATCCTGTGTTTAATTAAAAATAATTTTTATTTGATAAGATTGTAGCATATTTGAATGTGAATATAACATATTATAATTAATTAACTCCTAATGTAATATATAGAACCATGATAATTCCCCTACATGTTTCTAAATAGACCCTCAACAAGCGGTGTCCCTATGTCGTTTTCATATATCAAGAAAAATTTATTTCCCCTACCTCTATGGATTTTAATTCCACCTCCCCCATGATTCCAACCCATAACCATGGTAAAACAATACATAGGTAGAAATATCAAGTACCACTATAACCATGTAGGCTAATGGTACTGGTTGTTGATCCTCTAAAACTATTATTTCATGGTCTTAAGTTTGATTCATGGGAGATGTAATTATAACATTTAAAGGTAGGAGAAAATACATGCATATTTTTTTTGTAATGACTTGACTTTTCAATTCATCAATGGACTTTTGGGAATTACCAAACAACATATCTGAATAAGACATGGACCCATAGAATTCATATTAGCCACCTATAGTTTCCTAGAAATTTTATGTTTGTGATTTTCTGAAATTCATGAGGTTATTTTGGCCATTTTCACTACGAATGGTGAAATAATAATTAAAATAATATAAAAATGATACTTGTATCATGTTGATGGATTTGGGATTTAATTTCTACCCTTGGGTTGAGATTTTTTAATTTTTTTGATATGGTTATTTTTTAGTAAATATAAAATGTTTATGGAATTTATGTATTTATTAATTTATTAAAGTAATTAGATTTTTATTGGAATATTTCCACAAATATATTATAATAATTATGTTATAAAATTTACATATAATTTTTTAAGAAGTGAGGGCCAAATATTTTATTAATACTATGCTATAATGTATAGTCTGTTGGTCATATTTATGCGGGGATTTGAATGAGTAGTTTAGCAATGGAATGTTTTATTAGAATTATGAAATGGTTTGACAGGGAAAGAAATTATTGAATCACTTTTTATCTACCCATCATAATTTTGAACTGTGATTATTAGTTTAATTTATTTTGAACATTTTCTATTGTTAATACTCTGGATCCATGTTACCCAGATCTTGTGATCCACAGTGCTCTACAATTTTATCTTGTTCAATCCTTTATTGTTTCTTCATACATGAAGAGGTTATTTTAGTGGTTTATTATTGGTTTTTATGGAGTCTTTTAATGGATGAAATAAATATGATGTGTTATATATTTTTGAAGTATTTTCGTAGGTTTATGGACATTTTTATTTCAATTTATTTATCTCTTCCTATATTTGGGGTTTTTAAGCTTTATTCAAGGAAGAGGATTTTAATTATACCTATTTATTTATTATGTTGATGTGGATTAATAATTATTTATTTTTACTTGGAAAATATACAATACTATCCTATGGAATATTAAAACTATATTTCATTAATGATAAGAGAACAAATAATGTTTTAAATTATTTACTTAGGTTTCGAGATGATGTTGTTGATTACTTTTGTGTTAAGAATGAAACCAATATTTCATTATTTTTTGTATGATAAATTTGGTTTAAATGATTTTAATTATTTAAGGATGGTCACAAAACAAAAAACAATGAAATATAAATCTTTCATTTATTATTTTAGAGGGGTTAATTTATAAATATATTTAGAATCATGATAAGAGGAATTGTGTATTCACAACTATATATGTTTTTTTGGTGTTTTTATGTTAGTAGTTGAGGTTTTGGTGTGGTTATTTTATTTTTGAATGTTTATATTTGTATTTTATGGTTATTATCATTGAAATAATGTTTTGGTATGTTTTATAGTTTATTGGTGTAGTGGTGAGGTGAGGATGGTAGAGTTTAGTGTAACATAGTTTCTTGAGGATATATAGGTTGATGCAATAATATAAATTAGTAAAATAAAATAAAATGGGAATATTTTTCATTGAATAATAATGAGATAGGAAATTATTCATGATACACTAAAACAATATTATAAATTATGTGTTCTTAATTGAATAGTAAAGTTATTAAATATTATATTGGGATTGGGTAATGATAGTTAAAAGTAGAAGTTGTGTAGATATTATTTTTAATATTGTTGTGTGTAGGTTGTGATTTGGACATGGTAAATGGTTTTAGGGGTTCTTATGAGTAATTATACCCTTAGGTTGGGATATTTTTTTATCTATATGTCCTCATTTTAGATTTTTTATTTCTTATGTGCGACCATCTAAGTTCGGTAACATGGTCGACACCCATATATTGGTTTGGTGGAAATTAATGTTTAGAAATATTTTATACACTTCTCATTACTAATGATTATAAATAATTGAATAACATAACTATTAGGTTGATCCACATGGGACAGTCATAAACTCATTATAAGTTTTTTTAGAATTCTTAAATCAAACACCACCTTATATGGAATATTTTTTTATTAAAAGTTATGCATGACATGTTTGTTTAAAAATGAAGCATTATTAAATATGAGCTATGAAAATTTATTACTATTATATTTGATAATTTCTATTCTTAATCATGATCATAATTATAATATAACCTAAATAGGTAAAATGTGGTTGACATGTGAGTTATAAATTTAATATGTGTTATAATTCATGGATGGATTATTAGTAAAGTGTTGAGCTATATAGATAAAATACATAACCATTTTTTCTTATTGTGATTTGTATTATTATAAATATTACCCTTTAATATGTTGTTTCATTCATGTATGCATGGTTTGGGTGTTTTATTTTGGGGTGTTTTTATTTTATTTAAAATGTATTTTCAATTCCTATATATTTATATAACTAAATTTTCTATTTTAAAGTATATGGAATCAATTACATATTGGAAAATCTAGATTATATTACCTTATAAAACATCACAATGTTCTAAGGGTTCCGTGTTTTTTTATTTTCCAATTTAAAATAGATTCATAGATGAAAAAATAAAATATCTATGTGCTAAAAAAAATTAAAATGATGTTTGAAGTGAGATGAAAATATCTGAGTTCTTTATATTAAAAAAATTTCTTGCTCAATGTGTATGGGGGTCTTGTCATGAATAATTTAAAATTATATAATGTTTGAATAGTTATTTACAATATTTTAATAAATAATTTAATGCCTTAATGATGGATAATGAAACTCAGTACTTGATAAATAATACTTTCAAAACAATATAAAAACATCATAAAAAGTTTAACACTATAGTTAATCCACATATTAATATTGAAAATATTAATGATAATTCTAGAACTACACTATATCTTGATCTAGATGATAACATATTATTGGGTTATTTTTATAGAATAATACATTAAAAAACATAAATAAGATAAAAAAACTGCATTTTCTAAATTATACAAAGATGAAAATCAATAATTATATGATTTACATGAAAATTATTCAAAACTAACATTATTATGATATTGTATCACATTATATTCCTTGGTGGAATCACTAATAAATTAATTTCCATGATATTGGAATTATTTCACTATGAATTTGTGGAATCTAATATCCCTGTATAATTTTACAAGATAAAGAAGGTTATTATCATTCTTAGAATCAGTTAGATGAATATACATGGATATCCTAATGATTAAATGTTATAATAAGGAAAATATTATAATAAATAAGAGTGAAAAATATGTTTTAATTCATGAATAAAGTCATTGAAAAATATTATACTCTATATTAATCTTATACAATGAATAATTATAATAATAAATCCACAGTGAAGGTTTTAGATTAATTTCGATTATGACCAAGATTTTGATGAATATTTATGTCATATAAAACTTTTGATCATATTATGTGGCATGAATTGGATAATAAAAATTATTATTTTTGGGAACATCTATGAGATTCAAAATCAAGGAATACCTTTAATTCATTACATTATGATTTATATTCACATTCTTAAATTGTGAATTTTGGGTTGGCACTCAATGGATTCAATCATTCCATAAATTTAAATATAAATTATAGTATATGATCAATCATTTTAATTTTTTCTAATTTACCTCCCATGATATGCATGTTAAAAAAATTATCTATCATATCGGTGATTATTCTAATAAAATAAATTCCATGAAATAAAATCGATTTCTCTATTTATCCTGCCATCCAAGAATTACAGGATTTTTGGAATGATGGTATAGAAATGCAAGATGTATCTATCATGAAAATGTTTAGAATCCATGACTTCTTAATGTGTAACATCAATGAAATTCCTAGACTTTGAAATGTTACTTATTATAATACAAACACTAGTTCACCCTGTATATTTTGATACTTTAATTTTGACCCTCAATGACTTAATTATATAAAAAAGTGGGTTTTAATGAGTTATCATCACTTACTTGATATATCCCATCAATTTTAGTTTAACAAGTCATGGATCAATGGAAAAACAATTTTAAGGGTTCTGCAAAGTTAATGTTTGGATTCAAGATCTGGGAAAAATTATTTGATGTCATTATAATTTTTTGAAAATACATTTAAATAAATGAATGTGAAAAAATCAATCTCTATTAGATTCAATTATAACACAACTATGGAATAAAAGGAACTAAATTTTTTTGATATTCAATATTGGGAATTTAATTTGTAGTATCATAATATTGAAGTTATTCATATTGAGAAGAGCTTGTATGAAAATTTGTTTATACAATGATTAATTAGTTGGGGAAATATATGGATCATATAAATGATCGTAAAGAATTATAAACACTTAATATTAAATATGACCTATGGGAAAATGATAATTAGAAGTATCTAATAGAAATTTTTATAATAAAAATGTAAAAAAATATTTTTTCCTTCTAGTATTACAAAATGTGAATGTTCTTGTTGGATATTCAAGTAACATTTCAAGATGTGTTGATTTTCGTAATTAAAAATTATATGAATTGAAAATTAATGGTATAAATATTTTTATGTAGTAGTTTATACCTTTAAAAATATACAATTTGTAAAAAAATAAAAATAAATGAAGTTATAATTAACCTCTTCATATTATTTAGAAAGTATTTTGGGAAGGCCTTAATGTTAATTAATCTCGATATACTTCAAGAAAGAATGTTAAAAACACTATGTTATTTAGAGATATATATTACCCAATAATTTTTCACCATGTTGTTTCATTTGAATTTTCAGTTGGTTTATGAATCTAAAGTTATATGACCCATACATTATTGATGGACATGTCCTATTAAAAGGCAATTTATTAAAATTTTATTTATTAATGAATTATTATCATCCAAGTCAATACTTATTTAGTTTACTCATTATTTTTTTACTTTTTATTAGGTATCATGATCATTTGAAGTCATATGTTAATAAGAAATCTCAACTAAAATATTTTATTTCTAAAGCATACCTTTTCGAAGAGATCATAACCTTATGCTCAAGATATTTTTATTTAATAAAGATAATATTCAATTGTTTATTAATTATTAATCATAATATAATACATTTCTAGGATGATAATAAATCACAATATTTCTAAATTTAGGTTCATAGGTTGGAAAAGAATAAAATTATCCTTGATAGACCCATATTTGTGGCAAAAAAATGCTAATGAATACTGATATTGCTAATCCATATATTGGATAATTGAGAACAAAAATTAAAAACATCTCAGGATTAAAACTCAAAATGAGATAAAGATAACAAAATTGGTTAACAAATAAAATATTCATTACCTTATATGTAATGTAAGTTATTAATATAATTCATAGTTTTAATTTTTATATGTTGATAATTATCTAATATAATAATATATATATATATATATATCAATTTTGTGTAAGAATAAAATTTTGATAAAAAAGTGGAATTTCTTGATGATTTAATGTATTTATCTCTAGATCTTATGAAATTTTTTTAGTGATTTAATTCTTATAATATTTATGGTTTCATGTTCCATATTGTAGATCACAACGATGGTTAAAAAAAACAAAACAATGGTATATTTACTATTCTGGATCAGTGTTACTATGAAATTCTTGTTGATATTATTGAGATAAATTATCATGGGAAATTTTTAACTTATGTATTCAAATGAATGTTGATCACTATTAACAAAGGTGTAAGGAAAAACCATTATAGTTTAATTCTATCAAATTCTCACAGCTGATCGATATTGGTGAATGTGAATAATGGGATCCACATATTTTTATTTCCCATGAAAAAATTATAAATTGTATTATTATTTAGCAGATGAAGGGTGAAGTATTATTGTCCAAATAAAACCAAGAGACATATAGGATATGGGTGATGAATATTAAGTAATTTTTGATATTGAAACTCCTCAATAGAATGACATTAATTTTTTTTCCCTGATGATATTTAAAATGTTGGTCTTTTAATGGAAGGTGAAGATGATGAGGAAGAAAAAGTAATTTTAATTTTGAAGTTGATAATAATATTAAAAAACAAGAAGAAACTGATGTTAAGATCGAATATTAAGTATTTTTTTAATATTTAATTATATAAATATTAATTTAATGACTTGTAATTGAATTTTTGGTTTAATTGAGTTCGTTGTTTATTGATATTTTTTACAAGAATAACAAACTCGAAGAGGATTCTAGATGTCATCTGATATACTACAAAAGACAACCATTCTACTTTAGCGACTCCTAGTGCACCATGAGTATAGAAGAACCAATCTACCTATTATACATAAATAGTTTCCAATACAGTACTTTTAAGTAGTTTCAACCTGTTCTAGGATAATATTTTACTGTAGTGCCTACCTTTGGTATTATATCATTTGAAATATAATTGAGGAACACATCTAATAACCACATAGAGGTGGATTATTAGAACCATTTAATTATGAATTGTTTAATAACTTCAAATCTTATTTATTTAGAAAAATTACTTGAAAAAATATTAATGGATAAGGTGAAAGGGGTATTGGAATGTTGAATCTCATAAAGAGTGATGTATATATACAACTGAATACTCAAGAAAGAAATGAGTTTCGACACATTACTTATATTGATGAATTTTATTGGTATGATTTTGTGTTTATGATGATACATGAGTATGAATCTTTTAAAAATATTAAATAGTTTCCAGAATGAAGTATATAATAAATTAAGAGAATTATTAATATTATTCAATTACATTGGGATTGAGAATACATGAGAAAGGAATTCAATAATTATCTAATAAGTTGTTCAATTGGTTTATAAAATCACTTTTACTGGAACACCATAATGGAATTGTGTGCATGAGAGGATGAATCATACCCTACTAGACATGGTTTGATTTATAATGATTTAATTTGACCTTCCTAATTCATTATGGGGGCATGCATTGAAACTGTTGCACTCTTACATAATGGTGTTCCATATAAATAATTTTTAAAGACACTATATCAGATATGGTGTGTAAAATTACCCAATTAATCTTTTATGACTATTTGGGGCTGTGAAGAATTCAAACATAGTTTAGATTTGAAAAAAACATGAACTTAAGTCTGGAAAGTGATTAGTGGTTGGTTATCACTCAGAATATAATTAATTGTATTTCTATAATCCTAATGAGAAATAACAGTTTGTGGTATATTTTTGTACATTTATTAAGAAACAATATATCGATCAAGAATAAAATTTGAAGAATATTGAACTTGAAAAAGCTAAAGACCAATAAATGTAAAGTGATCTTAATATAAAAGATATATTGGATATATAAAGAGTTAAAGAATAATTACAAACTCAAGTTTCTTAAAAAAAATTAAAGGTATTATAGGATTCATTAGCAAAACTAGAGATATGGATTTATTTTAATAAAAGGTGATAAATTAATTTTCATAGGTGATGAAACTACTACCAACTCTAAGGAATTTATGATTTTTGATTATGAGAAATGGTTAAAATCCATGGAATTTAAAATTTAATCTATTTGTACAAATCAAGTTTGGAACTTGGTGGATGCATAAAAGGGGTAAGACCCATAGGGTACATGTTGGTTTTCCACAGGAAAGACGAAATGGGTGGTAAAGTGTCTAATTATAATGCATACCTTGTTGAAAAATGTTTCAAAAAATTAATGGTATTGACTAGGAAGAGTACCTTCCACTTGTTGTGATGATAAAGTCTATTTCGATTCAGAATTAAATAAAAACTCATTTAGATTAATAGATATTTCACATGGATTTCTAAACAGATTTCCTCGATGATAATTTAGTCTATGAGGTTTTATGCTACAACATGAATGTTTTTAAGATCCAAAATGAGTCTTATAAGGTTTGAAACATACAATACTCCCTTTAGATATTGAAACATGATTCCCAATGTTGTGATATCCAGTTTGATAATGCAATCAAAGTGTTTAATTTGATCCTGAATTTTAATGATTCATATGTGTAAAAGTGGAGTAGTGGGAGTGTACAAGTGTTTCTTATAATGTATATGTATAAAATAATACATATTATAAATGAATTAATGACTTTACACTGTAAATAATTTGTTGGGTAAGTGATTATTATTTAAAGATATGGGTATATCAGCTTACATTCTGGGTATGAATTTACAGTCTCATTCTTTTAGAGTTATAAATTTTATAATGAATATGAATTTTTAATTGTTGTATGGGTCAAATATTTAATAGGGATTAAAAAAGGAATTCTAAGAGTTATAGTTCCTTTAAATAATGTTTTTAGATGTGGTTTAGGAATCGGAAAGTGGCTCAATGGTTTTAGAACTATTTCATAGGTTCAGGTCTTGTAATCAAATTTTTGAAGAAGTGTAGACTTAGGTGCACAGTAGGAACATAGTAATTTCAAATCATGAACCCTAACCATTCAGCCTTGTTTTTATAAGCACATCGATAGTAAATCCATGCAACGTGAAATGGGAAATATGCATTTTTCTATAGTTAATTATTGACATGTCGCTTGGTTGGTGAATGATCTATTAATCCATGCACTATAAATGTGCATGCTGAATTAGTTAGAGGCAGTTCGTACCCTAGTACTGGTCCGTAAACTATTAAATAGTGTTCCCAAACCATGAAAAGTGGAAGTTCCTTGGAAGGAAAAGGTACACAGTTAGAATAGAGTTTCAAAGACCATTTGGCCAAACCATTCAACCCATTAAAAAGGATGAAATTACCCTTGGTTCCCATAATCCATAAGAGGGTATCCCCATTTTTATTTTATTTTTCTCCCTCACATGAGCCAGACCTCTTCTTCTCTCCTTACATTCACTACACACCATCAATGGGGTGTTCCAGGTATATATCCATATATTTTTAAGGTATGATTTCTCCCCCAATAAGCTCCTTGATACCATTTTTTTCTTCATTATTTATTTCAGTTCCCTATTTAGGTTTTCAATTACCCATTACACTAGAGCACATTGGAATCAAATTCTAGTGATGATGATATTTCTCTACCTAGGAAGTGGATAATGTTGGTCGGAGAGTGATGGCAAGAGGGGGGGGGGGTGAATTGCCTTTTAAAAATTAATTAACAATTTAAAATCAATTTATAAATGCAGCGGAAATAAAAAGAGGCAAGACACAATTTGATAACGGAGTTCGGCTTAAACCAAAGCCTACGTCTCCGCTCCCAACTCATCCGTTGAGAGATTTACTTCAGCTTGCTTTTTAATGGTTGTAGCAAGAAACCCACTAGCCATTTTAAGGTAGGCTAGATCACCTTCGTACAACTTGCTTTTTTATTATGGTTGTAGCAAGAAACCCAAAATGAAAGTGAGGAAGAAAAGGATGGTTTGTTTTAATACAAACCCAATGAAGAACTAAACAATTGAAATAAATAAATTACAACAAACTTGAGGAAGCCTTGATCACCAAGAGTGTTAGAGTAGTTGATGTAGAGGCAGCCCAAGCTTCAAGGATGGAGGTGGATCACAAGTAGCCTTTGAGATTTGTCGTTATAGCTTCAAGGGATCAAAATATCATTCCAATGTTTCGGGATTGTTCCCGGCATCCATCCTTGTCTATTTATAGGAGAAATATCCCCAAATACTTCAATATGGCCGTTGGAGGGCTTTCGGAGCCGTTGGGGGTCAAGTGGACAAGTCTGGTCAAGGCCCAACGGCTAGTTTGACTTTGCTTACCGGCTGACCGGTGCTTGTCCACCGGCTGGCCGGTGCTCCAGACAGAAGGCAGAGCTTTCTGTCTGGGGCTCCACCGGCTGGCCGGTGGCACCTGGCAGTAGGCAAGGCCTACTGTCTGGTTTCACCGGCCGGCCGGTGGTCAGGCACCGGCTGACCGGTGGCACCTGGAAGAGAGCTTTGCTTCTGGCAGAGACCACCAGCTGGCCGGTGGTAATCCACCGATTGGCCGGTGGACTCAGAGAGTCCTTTTTCCAGTCTTCTTGGGCCAACTCTTTGGCAACGTTTTTCCTATCATCAAACAAACTTGAAAACAAGTTAGAACACGATGAAAGTGATTGTGATCATTAAAATCCAAGAGAGAGGGGTACAACAATCTCCCCCTATTTTGATGATCACAATCACAAAAGAGAAAGCTTTTTTAAAAAGGATATGCCAAGTAAAAAAAGAAACTTGGACATGGAAAAATTTTAGTGATCATTTTAATAAAAGAATTTCATAGATGTATCATGTATTGAAAATGATATTAATCTTGTAAGGATTGAAATAAAGAGAATGGTTTATTTTGAAATTGTAATCATAGGTCATTTAAAAGAAATAACTGGAATAAAAAACTTAACCATTTAAAAACAGATTTTGATGAAAGTAATAACTTAAAATTGAACTTTTAAAAAGAGCACTTAGTTAAATGAAATAAGTAACTATGCAATAGAGAGTTTTTCTCCCCCTTGGGATTATCAAAATAGGAGGAAAAGTATGAAAAACAATAAGAAAAGAAATAATAAGGAAGTAAGCAATGATAAAAAAAAGGATTGATAGATAAGACAACTTGAATTTCATAAAAGATGAAACGTTACATAGAAAGTTCAAAATACAAATACAAAGACAAGCCAAAAAACAGGAACGGCTCTATTCACTCCTAGCGGGCCGAGAGTGACGGCGACGCCTGAAGGTCGTAGGAGCTGGAGGAGCCTGGACCACCTCAAAGCGACGATCTAGAGAATCAATCCGAGAGTGGAGCTGATCAAACTGAGAGCTGAAGTAAGATAACTGTAAGTCGAGCCGGGTCTCAATCTGATCCTGGAAGCGAAGGAACTGATCAGCTGTCACCGACAAGCTACCAGTATCAGCGGGAGGGGGCACAGCCTCAGCAGGCTCCGGTGCATCATCACCCGCTCCATCTCCCTCATCAGCAGCAGCAGCAGCAGCCTCACCTTCGTTGTCACCACTCCCTTCCTCTTCATCATCACCACTGTCCTCACTATCTGAAAGAGGATAGGCAGCGGCAATGGCAGGAGGCATGGCATGGGTAGGAGGGTGTGAATGTGTCTGAGGGGAGTAAGCCTTGAGAAGGCCCTCCTTGTCAGTTATCCACTCCTGACGCCAAGGATGCCAACGAATGTTCATCCGTTGCACCATCATAAAATTGATGATGCTATCCTTCTTTGGCTGCTCGAAGGAGGTAGCACGGAGAGGGATATCAAGAAAGGTAAAGATTTTGGTCAACAAGCACCCGTGAGGTAGAGTTTTGGACCGGCGCGGGTGCTCAGCCACATAAGACATGGCCCGGAACAGGAACCAGACCAAATTGAAATGAACGCCTCTGGTGATATAAGAAAGAAGATAAATGTCAATAAATTTCACCGTATCGTGATCACCGATACGGGGTGCAAGAGTGGTCTGAATGAGGTGCTCAATGATGCGATGGTTAGGGGAGAGCTGGGAGAGCTTGACAATGGGATCGGTGGGATGCCCTGTAAGATGCTCAAGAGCGACAGCAAGATCAAAATCAGGGTCCCGAGGAAACTCCCCCTGAGCAAAAGCATGAGGTCCAACATGAGGAACCCCTAGCATCCTGGCAATCTCCAAAGAAGTGATAGTGATGGGTTTCCCAAGAGCAGTGGTAGAAATGGTATCGACGTCGTCAGAAACCGACCACGTCAGGTGAGCATAAAATTCTTTGACAAGAAGGGGATAAATGACATCCTTCTCAGGAGGTTCAAAAAACGAATTCCAGTGTTGATATTCAATGATTGAGAAAATCTCGAGTCGAGCAGAAGAAAGCCAAGAATAATCAATTACCCTACCCGGAAGAATGACTTTGTCATGCCAGATGTCAGGAAGTTGAGGGATTGAGGGAGGAGGAGGTGCCTCTTGAGCGATGCCCTTTCCCTTGCGTGAAGATCGAGGACCCATGATGGAAAAAGGAAGAAAAATGAGAGAGACTGATTGAAGAAGGAGTTTGAGAGAGCAAGGAGGAAGAAGAGAGATTAGGGCAAGAGGGAGGCGCTGGTTTGGAGGTGCCGCACGGGAGGGAGAGAAAGAAATGGGAGGGAAAGGGTTTAATTTAATTTTTAACCCTTTCCCCGGCCGGCCCAACAAAAGAAAACCCGAAACCACCGGTTAACCGGTGATGTACCACCGGTTGACCGGTGGTATTGAAATTCAAAAAAAATAAAAATAAAAAAAATGAGTTAAAATAACTTAAAAAGAAATATAAGCAAGCCAAAAAGAGTCAAATATTTAATAGTTCTCATTGACGAATCATTCCTAACTCCCCCTTAATAAAATCAAAACGTTCAACCGGGAGCGGTTTGGTAAAAATATCAGCTAATTGGAAATCAGTAGAAATGAAGTCCAAAGTGATATCCCCTTTTTGAAAATGGTCACGAAGGAAATTATGCCTTAAATCTATATGCTTTGTCCTAGAATGTTGTATTGGATTCTTAGAAATACTAATAGCACTAGTGTTGTCACACCGTATAGGGACATGATCGTAGGAAAGGCCATAATCCAAGAGAGTGTGCTGCATCCAAATAATTTGGGCACAACAATTACCAGCTGCTACGTACTCGGCCTCGGAAGTAGAAAGATCAACACAATTTTGCTTTTTGCTACTCCATGAAACAAGGGACTTGCCTAGCAGATGACAGGTTCCACTAGTACTCTTACGATCTAATTGACATCCGCCAAAATCAGCATCCGAATATGAAGAAAGTTCAAAAGATGTATTAGAGGGATAAAACAGACCAATGTTTTTGGATCCTTTTAAATACTTAAAAATTCTTTTGACCGATTTAAAATGAGATTCTTTGGGATTGGCTTGAAAACGAGCACAAAGGCAGACACTGAACATGATGTCAGGACGGGTCGCAGTTAGGTAAAGTAGACTCCCGATCATACTCCTATAAAGCTTGTTATCCACCGGTTTCCCGGCTTCATCTAACGTAAGTTTACAAGAAGTACTCATGGGGGTACTAATTTCCTTTACTTGATCCATACCAAAACGACTTAAAAGTTCGTTTGTGTATTTGCCTTGGTTTAGAAAAATACCATTTGAATTTTGAAAGATTTGAAAACCAAGAAATTTTTTTAATTCCCCCATAAAGCTCATTTCAAATTCTTTTCTCATTAAATCTGAAAAATCAGTACAAAGAGATTCTTTGGTTGAACCAAATATAACGTCATCAACGTAAATTTGGACAATTAAAAGATCTTTGGAAGTGTGTTTTAAAAATAGGGTACAATCAGCTTGACCCATTTAAAAATCATTTTCTAAAATAAATTTTGTTAACAGCTCATACCAAGCCCGAGGGGCTTGTTTTAAGCCATATAGAGCCTTGGTTAACTTAAAAACATGATTTGGAAATTTTGGATCTTCAAAACCGGGGGGTTGTTCAACAAAGATTTTTTCTAAAATAAAACCATTTAAAAAAGCACTTTTAACATCCATTTGAAAAAGTTTGAAATTTAACTGAGCGGCGAATGCCAACAAGATCCTAATGGATTCCAATCTAGCAACGGGCGAAAAAGATTCACCATAATCAATTCCTTCTTCTTGATTATAGCCCTTAGCTACTAGGCGAGCCTTGTTCCGGCTTATATTTCCTTGATCATCAAGTTTGTTCCTAAAAACCCATTTAGTGCCAATAATTGGATGATCATTGGGTCTTTCAACAAGAGTCCAAACATCATTTCTATAGAATTGATTTAATTCCTCTTGCATTGCAAGAACCCAATTCTCATCATTAATGGCATCATTAATGGTTTGAGGCTCTAGTTGAGAAAGAAAGGCTTGATGTTCAACCTCGTTGATGATGGATCTTCTAGTTCGAGTACCGGCTTGAAGATCACCTATAACATTTTCTAAAGGATGGTCTCTAGAAGGTTTCCAAACCTTAGGCAAGGTGGAAGGCGAAGAAGGTGAAGAGGGTTCTTGATGGTCATCCTCCTTGGGAGGAGAAGAGGAATCATTCAAATGAAGCTTATCAAGCTTATCTTTAACATCTTCAATGACCGGGTGAGGTTTTGGAAGAGTTTCATCAAATTTGACATGAGATGATTCTTCGATGGTTTTTGAACGTTTATTGAAGACACGATAGGCTTTGCTTGAGTTGGAGTACCCAAGAAAAATACCTTCATCGGATTTGGCATCAAATTTCCCTAGGTTATCTTTTGTGTTAAGGATAAATCATTTACAACCAAACACTTTAAAATAACCAACTTTGGGCAATTTGCCTTTCCAAAGTTCATAGGGGGTTTTCTTAAGAAGGGGTCTTACAAGGACTCTATTGATAGTATAACAAGCAGTGTTTACCGCCTCGGCCCAGAAATATTGAGGGAGGTTGAATTCACTAAGGAGGGTTCGAGCAATTTCTTGGAGAGTTCGGTTTCTCCTTTCAACCACTCCATTTTGTTGTGGAGTCCTAGGGGCAGAGAAGGTGTGATTGTATCCTTGAGAGGAACACAATTCATCGAATTCTTTGTTCTCGAATTCACCTCCATGGTCACTACGGAGCGATATAATTTTATATCCTTTTTCATTTTCTACTTTCCAAGAGAATTTCAAAAAGGTTCTACAAGCATCATTTTTATGAGCTAAAAAGAAAACCCAAGTGAAACGAGAAAAGTCATCTACAAGGACAAAGGTATAGGATTTTCCACCTAGACTTGCTACAGGGGTAGGACCAAAAAGATCAAGATAAAGGAGCTCAAGAGATTTTGAAGTGGACACTTCCTTCTTAGATTTGAAAGAAGATTTGTGTTGCTTGCCAAGTTGGCATGGCTCACAAATCAAATCTTTCTTAAACTTAAGTTTAGGAAGGTCACGGATGAGCTTGTTCTTATTAAGCTTTAGAAGTGAATGAGAGATACAATGCCCCAACCTTCTATGCCAAAGCCAAGACTCATTGTCAAGAGCACTTAAACATTTAACATTTTGGCTAGCTAAAGACATTAAATCAATAATGTAAACATTTTGAAAATGGGAAGCAGAAAATATCAATTTGTTTTGAAAATCAAACACATTGCATAAATCATTTTGAAAAATCACCGAAAAACCACTATCACAAAGTTGACTAATGCTAATTAAATTATGCTTTAAACCTTTAACAAATAAAACATCTTTAATTAAGGAGGTGCTACCAAGACCAATGGTACCTATTCCGACGATCTTGCTTTTTGAATTGTCACCGAAGGTGACGTATCCTCCATCGAATTCTTCAAGGGAGTTGAACTCGGAGGGATCGCCACACATGTGCCTCGAGCATCCGCTGTCGAGGTACCACGAGCCTTTCGAAGTCCTACTTCTTTGGTGTTTATCCTACAAAATCAAGAGAGAATAGATTTTGGTACCCATATAAGTTTGGGTCCAGAAAGATTAGCTAAAAGAGACTTTTGAACCCATACTTGTCTAGAGGGATACATCCTAAGATATTCATCCGAGTAGGTAATGATTTTGGGGCGGCCATATCTATCATTTTTACAATCGCATTCATAAATCATATGTCCGGTTTTTCTACAATAATTACAGAATTTATTTTGAGAGACCCCCCTTAAAAAAGTAGTGGGTGCTCTAGAAGAGGTGGCTTGCTTGTTAAATCCAAGTCCATGTGTGGTTCTAGCCGAACGTTGAGAACCTAGCAATTTGGTCAAATTTTGTTCACCTTGGGTTAACTTGGAAAGAGATTCCCTTAAATCTTTAATAGTTGAATTCAAAGAATCAACATTTGGAATATCTTGGACCATAAGGGCAAGTTCCTCATTCTTTTTGAGAAGTTGATCTTTTTCAGAAATTAGAATTTTCTGTTTCTTTTCTAAGGCCAAAAATTTAGAGGTAAGTTCGTGAAAACCTTCCTCTAATTGATCTCTCGCATTTTGGAGATCTTCATAAGACATTTCATTATTAAAAGAAGAAGATGAGGAAGAGGAGTCAGAAGAAGAAACCTCATCAAGTGCCATTAGGCATTTTCCACCTTCATCGCTTGAGTCGCTTGAAGACATGGAGTCATCGCTTGCACTCCATGTTGACGCTTTGAAAGCCTTCTTGTTTTTCTTTTCCATTAACCTTTTCTTGAAAAGAGAGCACTCCGGTTTGATGTGGCCTTTCTTTCTACATTCAAAGCATGTAACTTCTTTTTCTGCTTTTGGATCTTCCTTTCGTGCCCTTTGAAAATTCTTCTTTTTCTTCATGAACTTGCTCATTTTTCTTGCAAGTTGAGCAATCTGAAATCCGCTATCATCGAAGGAGCTTTCTTGCTTTGCTTTGAATGCTATGTTCTTTTTCTCCTTGAATATATTACCTTCTTTATCGGCTTGCCTCTTCATGGTAATCTCATAGGTCATAAGTGATCCAATGAGTTCTTCAACCGGCATTTTCTTGACATCTTTCGCTTCTTGGATTGCCGTCACCTTTGGAGCCCATGAGCTTGGTAGAACCCAAAGAATCTTCTTGACCATCGTCTCTGCAGAAACATCATCTCCAAGAGACTTTCTCCCATTACACACATCAGTGAAGCGAGTAAACATTTCCGTAATAGATTCGTGTGGGTACATGGTGAAACTTTCAAAGTCTTGACGATACATATCTAATCTAGTGTCTTTGACTTTGTTCGTGCCCTCATGGGTCACTTCCAAAAGCTTCCAAATTTCATCAGAAGTGGTGCAAGTAGAAATACGATTAAATTCATTACGGTCTAACCCACAATGAAGAGCATTCATGGCTTTTCCATCTAGCTCAAAATTAGCAATGTCTTCGGGGGTCCATTTAGACTCATCTTTGCTAGAGAGAGTATAGCCTTGCAAAAAAATTCTATATATAGGATAGCCAATAATTCTAAGAAATGTAATCATGCGAGTTTTCCAATAATTGTAGTCGGTTCCATCAAAGAATGGAGCCCGAGTCATGGAATACCCTTCGGGTGCTTGTGAGGAAGAAGCCATCACTATGGATTTTGAGTTTGTAACCGGTTAAGGTATTACACAAACTCTCCCTCTGATACCAATTGTTGGTCGGAGAGTGATGGCAAGAGGGGGGGGGGGTGAATTTCCTTTTAAAAATTAATTAACAATTTAAAAACAATTTATAAATGCAGCGGAAATAAAAAAGAGGCAAGACACAATTTGATAACGGAGTTCGGCTTAAACCAAAGCCTACGTCTCCGCTCCCAACTCAACCGTTGAGAGATTTACTTCAGCTTGCTTTTTAATGGTTGTAGGAAGAACCCCACTAGCCGTTTTAAGGTAGGCTAGATCACCTTCGTACAACTTGCTTTTTTATTATGGTTGTAGCAAGAAACCCAAAATGAAAGTGAGGAAGAAAAGGACGGTTTGTTTTAATACAAACCCAATGAAGAACTAAACAATTGAAATAAATAAATTACAACAAACTTGAGGAAGCCTTGAGCGCCAAGAGTGTGAGAGTAGTTGATGTAGAGGCAGCCCAAGCTTCAAGGATGGAGGTGGATCACAAGTAGCCTTTGAGATTTGTCGTTAGAGCTTCAAGGGATCAAAATATCATTCCAATGTTTCGGGATTGTTCCCGGCATCCATCCTCGTCTATTTATAGGAGAAATATCCCCAAATACTTCAATATGGCCGTTGGAGGGCTTTCGGAGCCGTTAGGGGTCAAGTGGACAAGTCTGGTCAAGGCACAACGACTAGTTTGACTTTGCTTACCGGCTGACCGGTGCTTGTCCACCGGCTGGCCGGTGCTCCAGACAGAAGGCAGATCTTTCTGTCTGGGGCTCCACCGGCCGGTCAGTGCTGGGCCACCGGCTGGCCAGTGGTCCAGACACCGGGGGGCTGGTGGTCGAGAGAGAGAGCAAGGCCTACTGTCTGGTTCCACCGGCTGGCCGGTGGTCAGGCACCGGCTGACCGGTGGCACCTGGCAGAGAGCTTTGCTTCTGCCAGAGACCACCGGCTGGCCGGTGGTAATCCACCGGTTGGCCGGTGGACTCAGAGAGTCCTTTTTCCAGTCTTCTTGGGCCAACTCTTTGGCAACCTTTTTCCTATCATCAAACAAACTTGAAAACAAGTTAGAACATGATGAAAGTGATTGTGATCATTAAAATCCAAGAGATAGGGGTACAACAGATAACCTATGAGGTCTTCTACACTTGGATTCATTCCATTTCATTGTGGTATGTCATTATTTTTAAATTATAAAACATTATATCCTAAATTTACTATTTTGGGTAATTTTTGGATGTATTTGTTTTAGTATTGGGCCATATTTCAAGTTGAAGATGTGCCATGGGTTGATGTTGAGTGTTTGAATGTCATTTCGGTGTAATGGGTTTGTCTGGTAATTTTTTGAAATTTATTCATTTTTTAAATATTTATTTATTTATTTATATCATATTGAGTATATTTAGTAATTGTAATATTTTTATAATTAATTAATTTTTATGGTTAAATATTTAGACAACACCTTACACATCTTGATGAGATTGGATGATATTTTTCAGTGGTTTCCAGCCCTTGAAAAAATAATGGAAAGATTCTTATAGGTTGGTGGTCTATCATACTATCCCTATGGTATCTATACACATTTGGGGAAGTATGTGTACCGTTGTAATCTACCATAAGGGTACTACCTCCTATTTAATATACACTGATGGTTGTTTAATTTATTAAAATAGATAATTTTAATAGATTAATTCTAGGGGTCACTAACAACCCCTAAGGGTTTTTATAATGCATTGACTCATAGATTTTGAAACATTTTTTTTTGAGACATCGAGTAACCTTCAAACCTTTTAGAAAGTGATGTTGTTCTTGGTAAGACATGTTAGTTTTTATAGGCCTCGTTTGATAAACCACAAGCATACCAAGATGGGGTTGGGTGTGTAGACCTAAATAGAGAGAGACCATGGCACTGAGATTTGATCAATACCCATCCCCAGATAGTTTATATTGCATAAAAACCCCGTGTAGCCAGTAAAGATGCACTAACCAATTTTTTAGTTATATGGGATATGATGTCCTGGTCAATTAAGTGTTGCAGCAAGGCCATGAATTTGATTACAAGATCCCAAGAGGGATTCCTTTACTTATGTTAAGACCTTATGGATCCCTCTAAAGATTCCTCTCCAATGTATTAACCTACAGTACCCCAGTGGGTTCCCCATTTGTAAACTAACCCTAGGAAAGTTCTCTATAGGTTTGGATAGATATGGTAGTGGGTGGAACCTAGAACCTATTCCAAACATGAAAAC
Source organism: Viscum album (assembly GCA_963277665.1). Taxonomy (NCBI): domain Eukaryota; kingdom Viridiplantae; phylum Streptophyta; class Magnoliopsida; order Santalales; family Viscaceae; genus Viscum; species Viscum album. The sequence goes on from OY728166.1 coordinate 991,953,281, forward strand.
CTAAGGTTCTGTAGAGATAGTGATGGTTTTATGTGTTTTTATAACATCACTCTTTATTTATTATTTTACATTGTTACTCTTGATGTAGATATTATTTCCAAATGTGATTCCTTGTACTTAGCCTATGAGCCTGATGTGATACAATATATGATAAGGATGTATAGAGGTACTTATTATGATCTAGATTATGAGACTTATTGATTGAATGTTACTTTACTTGGATACCTAGTGTTACCAGGTTCCTTCCCTACTTAGGTTTCAAAGATGATATTTTTAGTTCGGTGCACTTCTCTTGAGTTTTCCTCGGATGATGTTCTCGGGTGGGATAATTTCCCCCAAGCACTCGATTTTGAGATATTCTTGGGTATTGATGACTATGCACTAGAGTGATACCTAAGAAACTCTTTAGGTTTTGGGTGGACACAGTGTTACTTCATTGACTATATTATGCTATGGGTGATAAGTTTATTCTTATATAAAATTCTTTGGACAAGTTCATTGGTCAAAATAGAATTATATTATGTAAAAGGTGATACTTGTATTCCTATATGGAATTAATTGGATGGGATAAATGGTCAATTGAAAACATATTATGCGATGGTAAATACTTGGATTGTATTATGAAACGCCATGTATGAGATCATTGGTTAAATGGAATTATATTATGCCATGGGAGATACTTAGATTCTTTTATGGAATGCCTTAGATTATCTCACTGGGAAAATGGAATTATATTATTCCATGGGTGATACATGGATTCCATTATGAAATCTCTTGGATGAGATCATTGGTCAAATGGAATTATATCATGTTGTGAATGATACTTGGATTATTATATGGAATTCCTTGGACAAGATCATTGGTCAAATAGAATTATATCATGCTTTATTATCATTATTCATGGACTCCTTAGTAATATACCATAGGTACCAATTTTATTTATTTAAAGTAAAATTATAAGTGAGATTCCATCATTTACTAAAGTAGTTATTGTGGATCACGATCACAAACCTAATGATCAACTATGGTTTTAATTATTCCACATCATTCTAGTTGTTTATAGACTAGGTTGAGGATATTGCATTAGTATTCACTTATAAAAGAAGTCTTTGAAACGATTTTTTTAGTTTTATTTCTTTTTTAGATGTTAGTTATTATTATTACTATTATTCAGATGAGTAACTCACTTATTCATACATTGTATTCTCTATCAATGTATGGGACCATGTTGGTGGTTCTGTACTGATGTTTTTACTCACATCATGCTTGGGATACCATTTCACTAGGGTACCCAAGTATATGTTCACATGGTTGGAGGTATAGGTTCAGATATGGACCAAGTATGATCTAGTAAGATGGATTAGATGGGTACACATATCTTTGTATGTGGTTTGGATCAGGGATAATAGTAGGGCCTTGTAATTTTTTATTTATTTAATCTTGTATATATAATCAAACTGGTGGGTGATCTGTTGTTGTATTTATATCATGTATTTTTAGGTTTTTACTACATTTTATTTTATTATTACAATCTTATTTATATTTGTTGCTTATAAAATCTAACTATTTACTCTTATGGATGATTTTTGGTCATTTGTGTTATTCACTTATTCTGATATGATGGTATAGGCTCCCTATCAACACACCATAGTCCCTCACCTCTAGAAGGAATCTTATGTCGTATGGGGAGGTGCGCCTAAGGCCTTGTTTCCAACCAGTCTAGTTAAAATTTATAGAGTCATCAAGGTAGATATGTGACAATGTGGTATCATAGATGTTACCTTAATGTTGAATTATTATTTTTGATATGGTAGAAATTAATATTAGGAATGTATCAGAACCTGTGATGGAAATCAGAATGGTGTGTTGAGAACACTTGTTCTGGTGAGAATTCCAAGTTTCCAAGGACATGGGATCGATGTTCTTAGTTTGTGATTTTTTTATTGAGTATTATTTTCTCTTTGAGATAAACACATGTGATGTGTATTTTATGATTTATTACAGATTTTTGGATCTCATCCAACCATCGAGAGGCCAATGATTAATTTTAACTCTGAGCATGCAAGGGAAAGGGGTGTCTTAGGCATCATATTTAGGACATGGGGTATCCATATTATATTCCCACTATTTTGTGATTTTACTACTAAATATTGAGGTCATATTTTTAAAGTATAAATAACAACCTAAATAGAATTTTTCCATATAGGTTTTTGGTTGAATTATAATTTTCTATATTGACTTGTATACATATATTTCTTTATGATGGAAGGCTATATGGATCTATGGTGAGACATTTGACGATGTGGATGGTGACTCAATCTTCATGCACTGAGGTGAAGTATTTATATGTCACAAGGTTCCTATGTGTTGGTCAAAATATGTGGCATTTTTACTTAGGTTTAGTTATTTAAAGTTATTATAACAACCTATGTGGTGTTTTCAAACATAACATGGGATGGAATTCTACTTAACTGAACCATGCATGTGTAGGATGATACTGATCATTGAGAAGATGTTGTGCACAAAATTTTGACCCTCATGGGTCTACATTAGAAGATAATGAATTCCAATTAGTCCCTTTGTGGGTGTGTCATTTCCATATGTGGTTAACTGAATATTCTTAATAACCTACATGGAGTTTTCCCATCTAGCTTGATATGGTATTTTACAAAACTGAACTTTTTATGGTTATCTAGTCAGATCATATTGATGTGTTGCTGATATGAACCTAGTTGCATCTTTTAAATTATAATCCCATGGGGTACTACTACATATTAACACTCGATAAGGGTCAGTTTTGGTTCTAGGTATAGTGTATGTATTTTGAGGGAGAGTGATATATTAAAATTAACATATTAATGATTTCCCAAAACCAAGAGTAAGAATCTTTCACGTCAAATTTACAATTAATTTTTTATAAATATGATGAAATAAATACCTGGGGTTTGACACATTTTTCTTTGATGATTTTTGATCATATAAGAAGGACCTTTTTGATTTCCTTCATTGTGATTATGAGGATCCAAGGGTATAATCCCTCTAGTGGGGATTAAATGTCCTCCAATGGTCTCCGAGCAATGCCACTCATTCTCTTGGTGCTAGAACAGTTAGTCAAATGTATTTTTTTGTCTGTTCTTGATCACTTGTTCTTTAGCCTGGATGAAATTATCTCTTGGGTTTCTCATTAATTAGAGGGAGAGAGGATGCTAAGTTGAGAGATAATTCACTATGAGAAATGATTCTCTATTACCAAACATGGAAGTGGTTTTGAAAACATTAAACAATAAACACAATTGTTTATTTATAGAGCTTGGATTTCAGTTTTAAAATTTAATTCCATAAAAACCATTAAATATAATTATATCCATTAAGTAAATCTCATTCCCCGTAATAATAATAATAATATTATTATTTTTTGGTACACCAACTTGCACAAAATGGATAAATATTATTTACTAGCTCATAAATAATTATGTTATCACCAGACACAGTGTTGGCCAGTTCAAACACCTCTTACATTTATTGAATAGTTGAATAAATATTTTATTATCTTAAATAAATTTTTTATTCACAAACTAGTAAATAAATATTTAGTAAATATTCAATATAAAAATAAATAAATCTTATTCAAAATCAAGTGAATAAATATTTATTTAATATATGCGATCAATCTGACATGAATAAAATTATTCTTCATTCTTGAGAATAATATTTATTCCATTAATTAAATTCAAATAGAATTTAATCTAGATCAATTGAAACACATATATTATAACCCTCTAAGATTCATTATCCTTGGAATTAGATGGTATTTCTTAAATTCTATGATTAATATCTAGAAAAGAGTCAAGTCAACTAAGAGAAAGAACGTAAAATCACAACAATGATAACCACATAAGAATTATCATTGTGTAACATAATCCCTTTGTCCCAATATCTCATCAAGTAGGATGCATGATGGTGTAATCAACCTATATGCTCTATACATCATTCATTGACTATCTAAAATAAACTCGACATTGCACCATGACCATGGAATTTAGGGATATGGTTCTATTTCAATCAAAGGACCGAGATATAACCTTTAGTAAAGATGAAAGGGGCCAATCATTCCTTGACATATCCATTAATAACATGTCATTCGTGATTGACCCAATGTACCCTACTTCCCGCCAATATATTGTGTGATGGTTTTCCTCAAAAAATCTATGTGTGAGAGTCATGAAATGCATTAATAATAATATAAAAGTCTAAGGATCATTACAAATGCTCGTAAGTATGAATATCTGATGACATCAAAACATGTGGAATTACTACTGGTGGGTTTGTTATCATAATCTCTTATCATGGAGATTTCCATGTGTGAACTATAGGAGAAAAACTCTTATATACTTATGAGTACTCACACCCGACAATATATATACTATGTGTTCCATCAGAGAATGTTTTCCAACAACATAACTCTATTAAAATTATTTTCATATCACTTTATGTCTCTCATCATAGATGGGAAATACTATGACCATATTGATGTGACAAATACTCTAGGACATTATTACATTATAGTGATGTAGAATAATGAACAATATATAATTATATGATTAACATAATATTTAATGCATTAAATTTTTATGTAATAAAAGTACACATAGTTGGTTCTAGGACACCAACTCTAACAAATCCCCACATGGACTATATCCAACTACCTACAACTTTTAGTCCTCTAGACCTCACATGATAATCTTGTTTCTTTTGAGTCAAGGATTTATCCAAGGAGACTTCCATATTTTCTTCTATAGAAATACTACTCACTACAAACTCACCACTCTGAGAAAAATACCTCAAGATATGATACCTCAAAATTATGTGATTCATCTTCTAATGTGACATTGCCACTTTGTCAAGATCCACTGCTACAGTATTATCACATTAGATTATGATGCAATCTTTAATACTAGGTACCGCATCAAGATCTATAAAAAATTGAGAATCCAAATTATTCATTAGTTACCTTAGAAGATGCAAAATTCTCATACTCCATTATAGAATCTATGACCCCATCATACTTTGAGAACTTCCAGCTCACATCTCCTCTATTCAAAGTAGAGATGTATCCCATTTGTTACTACATGTCATCCGGATCAGTTTTGAAACTAGAATATGAATATCATATGATTAATGGTTCCTTATCTCCTCCATAAACCAAGAACATATCCATAGTACACCATATATAATTAAGGATAGTCTTGAATTCCATCCAATGGAGGTCTCCTAGATCAGCTTGATATTTTACTACCAAAATTAATTCATAGGATAATTATAGCCTAGTACATAGCATCACATACATGACTAACCTAATATATGATGTGTATTGAATTATTTCCATTCTATTTATTTCCTCATGTGTCTGAGGACACATTCTCTTGGAATGATTAATGCCATGTGATGCTGGAAACAATCCCCATAGGGATTGTTCCAAGATAAATCTCTTCAGTATCTTTTCAATGTATGTACTTGAACATAGGATGAGAAACGTATTGGATAGATCATGATGGATCATGATCCCTAGCATATATGACTCCTCATACAAGTCTTTCAAAGAAAAAAACTTATTCATCCATGCCTTAACAGACTGTAATACTGGTATTTCATTTCCAATAAGTAATATTTCAATAACATGTACTATTAGAAAAATGATTCCACTCCCACTAAACTTTTTCTAGACACAAGGCTCACATTATTTCATTATAAAACCAATTTTTTATGGATTCATCAAAATGAATTTTCATTACATGGATGATTTACTTAATTCATAAATGTATTTTTACAAGTTTAGTATCTTATTGTCATTGTTTTGAATGACAAACACTTCTCGTTGGGTCATGTAGAAATAATCCTAAAGGTTTTCATTATGGAAGGTTGTTTTGACATCTATTTTCCAAATATCATAGTCATAGAATATCACAATGAAAAATAGAATTATAATTTATTTTAGTATTCAAATTGGTGAAAAGGTTTCATCATATTAAATACCTTGAAATAGTTTAAACCCCTTTCCAACCAGTAATTTCTTATAGGTATTGAATTGTCCTTATATGTCCAGTTTCTTCTTGAATACCCATTTTCAACCAACAGGATTTGCATCCATTGGGGGATCTACCAAAATCCAGACTTGGGTTTGGTACCTGGAATCCATTTCAGAATTCATTGATTAATTCCACTATGAAAACTCTATGCCACTTACTAATTATTTTTAGGTTATATGATCATTATTACGAACAAACAATGATTCTATATCCTTGGTAACTAGTAAAACATTCCATTATGGTTCTCTAACCAATTTTGTACTCATACATAGTACCAGTTTATCTAGAATAATTTATTCATCGATGGGGCTTTGTGGAATTTGATCCTCTACCAACTATTATGTTCCTTGAGCCTCAAATTCATTGAAGTTTATCTCACTCTTACTATCTCTTTTTAATATGATCTTATTCTCAAGGAATATTAATTGAATTTACACTATAACATTTTTGTCTAAGGGGTCGTATAGGTAATATCCCCTTGTATACTTGGCGTATCCTATAAAGGTACACTTTGTGCCTCGCTGTTTAAGTTTGTTACCTGAAAAGGCCTTAACAAACACTTCACTTCCCCAAACATGTAAATTTTATAACATGGTTTTTCATCCACTCCAAAAATTATATGGAATTCCATTTAATGATTTAGTATGTACCTGTTTTAGTATGTGTGATGCTTTTTATTATGAATACCCCTTAATGGATAATGAAAGAGATTAATGACTCATAATTGATATTATTATTACCAAAAAGGTGTGGTTCATCCTTTTTCTTACACCATTACACTAAGTCTTGTATGGATGAGTGAGTTGGGATAATATTACAAACCCTCATAAGTAATCAACAAAGTACAGGTTCAGATATTCTCCACCATGGTCTAAGAAGAGTTTCTTAATATTCCTACCAAGATAGTTCTCAAATCCATTCTTTTCTTCCTCGAATTTATCAAAATAATCTAATATATAACTCATTAAATAAATAAATCCATATCTACTAAAATCATCAGTAATTGTTATAAAGTATGAGTACCCAACCCTTTCTTCAATAGGAAATGGTCCACACAGATCAGTATGAACTAATTCAAGATGTTATTTATCCCTTACACATTTCCCACAAAATGGAGGTTTGGTCATTTTTCATTATAAACATGTTTGACGTACACCTAGTGGTTTTAGATCAAAAGAATCTAAATATATTTCATGATGTAATTTTATCAATAGTATTTCATTTAAAAACCTAGATGGTGATACCAAAGTTGGATGTGGTGTGATTCATTTAAAGTAAATTTGTTATTGATTTCCATTATTTGGTTCATGTAACACAACATGTAAAGACCCTTATGTAAATTCTCCTTACCATAAGAAATGATATAGTTATAAAAAAGAAACATTAATTTACAAATTTGAAAATGAATCCATTAAAATCTAGTATGGATACTAAAATATTGTTTTTGGTAACCGAAGGCACATAATACCAACCCTTTAAAACCAAGATCATTATGGTTTGATATGTTTTGTGGTTGTCCCTGATAGCTACAAAAACAAGTTTATCTCTTTTGGCTGCTTGTATATCTACCTCCCATCGATCAATGTTTCTAAATAAACTTGGTTCTTTTATTCGAATACATATATGATCTCCAAAAGATGTATCTGATAACCAATTTGTAGAAATTTTTAAATTTCACTTGTTAAAAAAATCACATGAAGCTTCTCTTTCCTTATTTATATAGGTTTAGTTTTTCTTCTAGTGTCCCATCTTGCCACATGTGATAAAAAACATCATATTCCCTTATTTCCCCTTTGATATTCTTATTAGAAGGGTGTGAAGAAAATTTTGGATTGAATAAATTTATTTCCCTTTCCATTTTATCACCCTATGTATAGAAGGATTTTTAGGCTTCGTATATTTTTGAACTTGGAGAAGGAAGAAATGAATATTTGGAAGATACTTCTTAATGTTCTTCATATTAAAATTCACAAAAAAACTGGAGAAGCTCTGGGAGAGTCATGATAGAATGAGATCAGTTCCTAGTTATTCAGAGAGTTTAAACCCTATAAACTCTATGTTCTCATTGCATACAATGAGCTTGATTACAAGAGGCATAACTGGGGAACCCTATCCATGCATACTCTAAAAGATTGCTCTATAAACCTCACACCATTCCATTCTTGCTCTCTTCTAGTAAAGACTATGGTGGTGATCAAGCATGATAAACCCATCCATGTTTTCATGAGAGTTAATGAGTTAAATATAAATAAATGAAATCATAGAACATTGAATGTTGAATGCATTATTCATATGTTTTCCATAGAATAGAAAATATTCATCACTCTACTCTTGATCAGGAGGATCAGGCATTGGGGAATCTAGAACGTCATATTTTTTTTCATGGCATAGAACAACCTGAAGGAATCTAAACCACTCCTTTATGTTATTACCTATGAGGATATTTTCTTTATCCAATATTGACTATAGGGATTGGGTTGATTATGTGATTTTCATTTTATTCTATAATTAAAAGATAATATTATTAGTAATTTTCTTAATTACCAATTTTTAGAGAAATAATAAATTAATTAATATTAGTACATATCCCACTATTTTATCAGGTTCCAATTCCCCTCACTTCCAAACATGGAATGTCTTGTGGATAGAAAATTATATTGTAAAGGATCTATATTAACCTTCACATAAGTCCAACAAGGGTTGGTAAAGCTATTTTAAAGGTATTTAGGTGGGAAATTGTTTTACAAATATGGGCTTGCAGCTCCTTGATCCATTGAGTGGGCTCCCCAATCTATAAATATAGACAAGTATTTTCTCAACAGTTGCCTCCATATTACACCATGTCTATCAAGGGATACTCTTATTAATGTAAAATGATTATGTCAACCCAAAACCTTTATAATAACTCCACATATAACAGTATGTGTGCCAACAATGGTTGGTCAAACACATAGTTCTATTGAGTTTTGTTCCTAAACAAGTACGGAAAGGAATAGTTGACATAATATTAGATTGAGGTATTTTATATTATTATTCATAATTTTTTTTCTTTTTTTTTCCTTTTCATGGATTTTAAATATTTAATTGGAGGTTTACTTAATTATTTAACTTTGTATGGATAAGTTATTTATGCATAATCAATGTTATTTAAATTCCATTCTTTCATATTAATAAATTTATGTGATCGTGGTCTGGCATCAATATATATAATTTTATTGAATTAGATGATAAATAATTAATTAATTAAATGAACCGATCATGAGATTATCTAGTAGTTTATTTAATGAACTATCAATAAATCAACATATAACCTAAGGGAAATTACTCCGTATATTTGACTTGGAATGAGAAAAAACATTCCATATATCTACCTATGTATCATTGAGTCGATGCCATTATAGTTCCATCTGGAACAGTATCCATGCACCTTGGGATGATCCATTAATTACAAATATTTATTACTCAAACACAGATGAGGGGAACCAAAGGATTGATTAAAGAGAATTAAATAAATATCATTGGACACATAGGTCCAAAATAATAATGGAGGGAAGGATAAATCTTCGGAAATATTTTAATTTAGCAGTAAATAATTGCAAAACCATGCAATAAATTTAATTAAATAAATTATAACTCATACGTAAGTATTTCTCAAGCTCATAATAAGTTTTATAGACAAAAAATATGCAAAAAGTAAATGGATAGAATTCATTTACTTATTTTTTCATTATCATTAAGATGAATTCACTTATATTGTATACTTAATAATTTAATTAATTCCATTTCATCTTAGCGATCATATAAACTTAATTTGAGATACACGTCAAGTGATAATTCATTGAAAATAAATGGAATACCATTAGTGAAATGTTAATTATAATAAATTAATTAAGAATTTATTTTTTTAAAGCCATTATTAAAATTTCAAACACACAATAGTGTTCCAATCAATAAAATAATGTTTTAATGCTGTAATTTTTAAAATTTAATGTAATTCTAATTATTTCTATTAATGGGAGACTACATGGAATGTACATCAAGGGACTATCCATGTACATTGGTTTCCATATATCCAAGTCATAGACCAGGGGCTTCATCTTGTTAAACCAGCCAGACTTAAATGTGTGTACATGCTAGCTACACACCCTGTAACTTCTTGCCGCATATAGGATGGCCCAATTATCAAAAAAAGAGATGCATATTTTTAATTTCTTGGTGAATATAGATACAATGCACATGTGTATATGATGTGTGCTCTAGCCGCACACCGTGTAACCTAGATTTTTCAACCAATGATTTGGCACTACCTGATGGCATCTCCAATCCCTATTCATTTATTCTAATATCAATATGAAAATGAGAAAGTGAGTGAAATTGATTAATATTTTGATAACATGTTAATTCAAATCGGACTAATAAACCAATAACATGAAATTAAAAATCTAACCATGATTTCAAACAGATCAGAAATCAAATATATAATTAGAAATTTAAACATGGTACCTTTAATACCACTTGTTTTTTAAAGAATAGTGAAAGAATTGTAGTGGAGACGGATATACTATAATTTATATTAATAATCGTTACCTGAAACCCAGAGTTAGGATCTTTCATATTATATTTATAATTTATTTATTTAATATATAATGAAATAAATACACGGGCTTAGAAGAGTTCTTTGTTGATGATTATTGATCATCTGAAAAGACCCTTCCAAATTTCCTTTCTTGCACTTGTGAGGATCCAAGCGTAGAATCCCTCTACAGATGATCCACACATGCTTCAATAGTCTTTGACCAATGCCACTAATTTTCCTGGTGTTAGTGTGGATAATCGAATGTATTGAATTATTAGTTATTGGTCACTCGTTTTTTAGTATTTAAGTAATTCTCTCTTGGGATTCTCGTTCTTGAGAGGGGGAGAGGAGGTGGGGTCAAGAAAAAATTCTTTATGAAAACAAATTCTCTATTCCTAAACATGGAATTAGATTAAAAACCTTACATAAAAGACATGGAAATATATTTATAGATCTGCGATTTTAGATATGAAATTTAATTTCATAACAGCTATTAAAAATAATTATAACAATTAATGAAATCCCATGCCACATAATAATAATAATATTAATAATATTTTCTGGTGCACCAACATTCAAAAAAAAATTAAATAATAATTACAAGATCATAAATAATTATTTTATCTTTGAACATGGTATTAGTCTATTTGAATTTATATTTCATTTATTGAACACCTGAATAAATATTTTATTCACTTAAATGAATATTTTATTAAAAAAATAGTAAATAAATATTTATTAAATATTCAATAAAATAAATTAATATATTATATTCACAATATGGTGAATGAATATTTATTTAATTTATATGATCAATATAACATGAATAAAATTATTCCTCTGTCTTGAGAATAATATTTATTCCATTAATTAAATTCAAATAAAATTTAATTATGACCAGTGGAAACACTTAGAATCACACCCTCTAGAATTATTTTTAATTAAAATTAGTCAGGGTTTCCTAAAGTCTAATATTAGTCTCCAACAATGAGTCAAGGAACCCAAGATAAAGAAATTATAGAAGAAATGATGAATACTAGATTCGAACACTCACTATGTAATATAATCCCTACATCACAGTATCTAATCAAGCAGGTTTTAGGATAGTATCATCAACCTGTGTGCTCAATATGCCATTCTTTGAGTATCTAAAAAAAATCGTCATTACCCCATGGACATAGAATTTAGGGATACATTTCTATTTTAATAAAGGGATGATATATCAACTTCCATAAATATGGAAGTAAAAAATCCTTCCTTGACTTATCCATTAATTACATTTCATTCATTATGCACCCAACACACCCTAATTCCTACCAACATATGAAATGATGGTTTTCATCATAAAATTTAAGTGCGTGAGTAAATACATTTAGTAATGATAATATTTGAATATAAGGACTATACACACGCTCGTAGATAAAAATATCTAATGATATAAAAATATACAGAATTCATACCAGCGGGTCTATTATGATAATTTCCCATATTCAAGATTCTCAATTCTGAACTTCATGAAAAGATGTCTCATTTTCATATGAGTACCCACACCTGATGGTTTATATTTCATATGTCCCATCATTTTATTTCAACCAACCATAGAACTATAATAAGAATATTATCATTGTACTTCAATGTTCTCACCATAGTGGGGAACTACTATAACCTTATCAGTGTGAAAAATACTCTAAGACAATATTACATTGAATCCATCAAGAACAATGAAAAATATGTAATAATATGTTTAATTTAATTTTTAATACATTAAATATTCGTGTAATAAAATCAAAAATAGTTGGTTATATGCCACCAACTCTAAAAATCAGTTTATATCATTATACGTGATATTGTGACCCTACAGGGAGAACTCCCCTATAAGGATCCTCAGAGAAGATGAGAGCTTGGTAAACCAATACTGGGAAGGTCATTCATTAAATATCAATATGACTAGATTACCAATTTTTTATAATGGGCTTCATATAAATTGGGATCTAATTTAAAATTAAAGGGTTTTCCCCCTATAAAATAGAAATGAAATCCTATATAATTGAGTCCATGTTGACTTTTTTTGACCCTTGTGGGTGTTGATTTTTTATATATATTATTTTTTAACTACTTTAGAGAGAGTTTATTAGATAATTAAATGTCATTAAATAAATGATATGGGAGTATGGGTGAAATCTTGTGAGATGTGACCTTGGTGAGAGATTTGAAATTTTGGGCAATGTGGGCGGACCCAATGGACTTGTTTTAAGACAAGACTGGTAGGGATTTTTGGGAGACTTGGAGGCCCTTAGTTTTGACTCATACCCTTATAGGTTGACATTTTTTTATTGAAGGAAACATTAAAAAGGGTTTGTACTATGTTTAAAGATGCATGTATCAGAAGCGAGCATGGTTTTATGCTCCTACTGAGACTAATGCAATAAAGGTCCTTAGGTTATGTGATCTAAGAATGGTGGTAGCATTGTTTTCTGAGGATGCCCCAAGGGTGAATGGGTATTGATTATGTATTTAATGGGAAAGTATCTTTGGGTTACTATCCATGTGAAAACATTTTTGTGAAATTATTGCTTAAATTTCCTAAAATGACAGCATGAGATAAGAAAACATGGAATAAATCATGGTACATGTTCAGTGCTTGATTCTAAAAAGGAGGTTCATGGGAGATTCTGGTGTGGTTAGACTAATGTGTCATGTGGCATGATCAGTGTGAACTTGTTAATGTATGACTCATAGGAAAATTATTCTAGAGGTAACTAGGTGGTATGAGATTGTACACCCACTATGCAGGGAAGATAAGAATAGAACATGCTAATTGCACATGTTACCATTTAAATTGATAGTTAGTGATTATTCAGGTGTGAGCCAAGAATAAGTGGTTTTAAATAAATAATATAGGAGTGTTTTACCATGAGTTATGGTAAAATGATAAATGTATCTTCATGGATGAGGATACCTTGGTAATAAATCATGTGTTCTGAGGTAATTGAACCTTGGTGGGACCTTAATACATGGTATTGAGAGAGTTGTTGTTGGGGGTTGGCTAAATGCATGGATATACTAATTTCAGAAGAGCACGGCTCAAAGAGTGAGATACATTCCTTGTTATGGAATCTTAGTGTAACATTAGTTTATAGATGAACATGTCTAATATCTTGACATCATCTTCACTAAACATTGATAGTGTCAGCTATATGCAAAGATAAATAAATAGTTTTTATATATTTTTTGATGGAGGGACCCCTTGGTAGTTGTTTTCAAGGAGAAACATAAGGTAATCCATATGGTGGGGAGTACACCATTATCCATTTGAGGGTAGTGACACCCATTACGTGTTGAAACTCAGTGAATGTCATGGAGGGAATTTCCATAGTTCAGGAACGAGTGATGGGTAATGTTTGTATTAGTGCTCAATAATGATCAATTTGTTAGAGAATCCATTCATTACTTATAGAAATGGATGGGTCATGGAATGATGAGATCGTGAAATCAATTTTTTGATTTGACGACAAGGATACTCCAATGGTGGGGAATGAGACATTGATCATAACTATGTAACTATTATGTTGGAATAGTAGTGTGTGTATGAGACTGATGATCAGATGAACATTTTATATTTTGGATTTCATTAGATAGTGGATGGTTCAACTAGGAAACATCACCAGATGTTTATTATGGGATTTAGTGAGTCTTCTCTAAATGGCCTCGATTTACCTTGAGATAAATGTGTTGGAATTGGGTTTTACTGATACATCTACTGTAGAAGCAAAACAACTTCAATAATATTTGGTTAAATATGCTTGAACAGAAGTCCTATTGATCATTTGTATATATTTGGAAAGGAATAACATCAGGCATACCATTAGGGTGACATGAGGGTAGTCTAAAGGTCTACTAGGTATTTTCCTAGAAAAGCTGATGGGAATTAGATAAAAAGGGTCAATTGGAATTAAACTATTGATTTAAATCTAGGACTTGAGGTAGTGTCCCTGTGTGTTTTCTTAGTTGTAGTGTGTCATTAATCATGTTGTGATAATCATTTAGATGCTAAGTTTATTCTTTAGTATGTTATTCTGACGATAGAAGCACCATGGTTTTGAATTGGCCATTGGAAGTGAGAACCTATGGTTGGGAGATCTATAGTTTGGTTGATAAAAGAGAAAAACATGATCATTTCTCAATTATATTGCATCAAGTAAGATATATCTTTATGATTTTATGTTTTTTTCAATAATTAAATTGTGTTAATGCAGGTTAAGAACCATATGTTTAAATGTATCTCTTAATGGCTTATTGGGATTTCAGAACACAATGTGGATTTTTGAGTGGGAATTAATGACCAGTGTAGGTCACGTTGTTCCATTATATGATAAAAAATGGTTCCCTAGGATATTAAGTATCAATTTGGTGGGGTTGTAAAGCCCCATGTATTTAGAGTTGGAAATTATAGAAATAATTTGATTTTCAATTGTTAGACAGTCCAAATCTTGAGTAGGGATTTAAATAAGAAATTTGTGAGTTGTAATGAGTCTAAAAAGTGTTTCTAGATATGTTTTGAGTCTTGAAAATAGTTTTGAAGATTTTAGAAGGGTTTTGGGTGTTTGGGGCTTAGAATCAGAGTTTTGGAAAAGTGCATCTTAGGGCACATGGTTGGTTCACTATTAGTGTTAACCATGAAAGCTTACAATATGACCCATTTTTATTGGTGAAATGGTAGGGTAGTCATGAAATGGTCCAAGGGAAACTACATACGTGTCTGTAGTTTTTTACAATCATGTCACATAGTCTATTAAACCACGTGCTATAACAATAAATGTTGTATGAGTTAGAGGTAGTTCCAGTTACATGGTTTGTGATGTGCCCCCATGCATTGTTTTATTCACATAAGTTGTGGTTAGATTACATTTATTTTCCCAAAATAAAATGGCTACTAGGGTATAGTAAATTGGTAGTGTGGGGTCAGTCCCATGAGGATATTGGATTGGCTGGCATGAACTATGTTTAGAACCATTTGGTGCAAGAGTCCTCTCGTGATGGTTGAGTTTGGGAAAATGAATAAAGGTAGAAGTTTTACGGATAAATATCAGAGCAAGGTAAAAGAAGAAAGGACCAATTTTGAGTCCTAGAATTAAGGATGATCTTTAATTCTACCTTGGAATGGTCCCAAGGTCTAGTCTATGAAGCAAGCATAGGTCACTAGTTGGTCCGGTTATGCCAACCACATCAACATAAGAGATAACGATTCCTTAGTAAGATATAGATGAAACCAAGATGCATTAAGAATGGATTCAAAAGCATAATGTACTAGTTTTTGTTGGTCATATCCTATTTGACTCCAATTATATCAGGGTCATTCATTCAATCATCCCATGGTCATGGTCATTTAGAATAATATGATTGAAATTTATTTTTTACCTGATTAAACTTCTATAAGATTACCAATTTGATTATTAAAGATTAATTAGATTCAATCGCCCCTATCAAAATACCTACACAAAGTATTTTATCTACTCATGGTGTAATTGATCACAAATTGATAAGAAATACAAAATCTGCATATCATGGTGTTGGTGATGAAAAAAGGATGACGAATATCATGGTGTTTGTGATGAACAAAGGATGAGTTCGATATAGATTTATGATCGAGATGAAAAATGTGCATATCATGGTGTAGGCTGTAACATCCCTACCGGGCTCACCATCAACCCGGTGGCCGGACCAGTCACCACGTGGCCTCAAGCTTGTCTCCCCATACACCCGAGGCTGCCGACTAGCTGCAAGGGTCTCACGAGGTGATAATAGGGAGATTATACCCTCTTATCAGAGTTGCACAACAGTATCTCAGATTAAATAACACTAGTAGCAGAAGCAGTAATAGATAAACAATGAACAAACAGCTGTGGAAGACAAATAGTGATGTTTTTTATAAGAGGTTTCCAAACCCAGTTTACATGATACAGGGATGATGAATGATACATGGTGAAAACAAGAAACAATACAACATGCTCACAATACAATGAAATAGAATAAAGAAAAGACAATAAGGCCCAACGGTGATCTCCTGAGCATCCTGAGCTCTCGCTCGGTCCTTTTCTTCTATCTCCAGGCATGTGAAACAAAACAATTCAACCTAGGATCTACAAAAAAGAAAGTTCTACTCGGGAACACCAGTGCAATGGCGGCCCGAGTATAGTGTGAGATATAAATCTCAGCAGGCTGGCACCACTGGTGTCTAACCCAAACCAGACAGTGTAATATTAATTAAAGCAGTAAGAAAGTATAACATGATTCAATAAGCAGGACATCATAGATAAACAACACCCGTCCAGGTTCCCTAAGGACACTTGACGGCTATACCAGCTTCATCCCGTTTCTGGTAAAGTAACCTAATCATGTCACGATATATAAATATATAATCACTTAGATCATAGATGGAATGGGGGTAGAAATGGGTCCCACCCATTAATAAGATTAGAGGGCATGAGGTGAGAATGACTCTAGTCCCTAAAGGTCAACTGGAAAGGATTAAGAATTCCTCCCTTCCATACACATATATAGAATAGCGGGCACGAGGTATGAATGCCTCTCATCCCTATAGGACAACTGGCATGGGGTAATAATGCCACCCTTCCATACACATATAGAGAATAGCAAGAACGAGGTAAGAATGCCTCTCATCCCTATAGGTCAACCGGTAAGAGGTAAGAATGCCTTCCTTCCATACACGTATATAGATCTCATCTCGCATGGGGTAGACATGCCTCCCACCCATACTCAAAATAAGATGGTATGAGGTATGCATGCCTCCCATCCATAATCACTCATAATCATTATCACAATTTCATTAGAATGCATAAGTCAGTACATCTTATGAATTTCAAATAGCCATACTATAGTCCCAAACCTTCACACAACCCATATCTATAAAAGTGGCCCAATCACATTCTTCACCATTATATTTAAGGTAAAACATCATAAGCATTTAAAGGATCTATTCATTATATGCAAACTGTCAAACACATGTCATCTCACTAAATTTTCCTACGCATGGAAATTTGATTCATGGTTCAAGTGTCTTATCCATTTCAGTTAAAGGTCATCATTATCTCTTCTAAGTCATTCTAACTATTTCATTTATCTCAACCAAACAATTTAACTTATTAGAACATAGAAACTATGTTCAAAGGTTCCAATAAAATAAGGGGTGTTATGGGAGAAATTCCTTTGCCCAATTGGGAAAATGAAAAAACCAAGGAACAACCATCTAAACATGCAATTTAATTATTATAGAAATGCAGAACAAGCAGGAAAGCATAAATGTCTACTTTATACATTTTATTCTAGAAGATAACACACCTCTTATCTATGGGATTTATTATTAAATCTTTATTTTAGTGACCATGAAACCATTAAAATCTTGTCACTGCAATTCACACTATTTGCACAAAAGCATTAAATTGGAACTAAACTTGCATAATTAACATACTAAAGCGGTGCAGAAATAACTCACTATTACTTCAATTTAAATTAAAAGCAAGGAGAGGGATCTTACCTCAAGGTGGATCCATCCATCTACTCCGTCTCTTGACGCTTTCTAACTAAGAGTCGTTGCTGCTCCCCAACGAGGAATTTGTGATTTCACATACGTATAAGGACACATAGCCTCTATGCACACGCCCGCAGGGCCATGAGCGTGAGCAAGAGGATCCATACACATATGATTATAGTCATAATCCAGTCTCTGCTCACCTGAACATGCACTTTTTTATATGTACATGGCCACACCAAGCCCCAGACATGTATAGTGGCTGCCATGCATAAGTATACACATATCGGGGGAACCCACATACACATAACTACGTGCCTATGCCTACAAAGGCGAGCCGCCTAAGCTCTGGCAAGGAAAAACCAACTCTAATGGTCCAACACACTCTGAATCAAACCAGCGGATCGAAAATACCACAATCCACCTCAACTTTGGTGGAAGATGTTGTACGCACTCCAAAAAGGTCCCGAGGGACCTTCGGCATCCCCTTACAACAAAATAAACAAGAACTAAAATGAATTAAACAAAAAACCTAAACATGTGGATTTGACCAAAATAGATTAGGGAAAAGGGGAGGCTGAAAATTTTCCAAGGAAGGAGAGGGAAGAAGGAGAGTGACCTACCATGGAGATTCGGAAGAAGAAACCTCCAGAAATCGGGAGAAAATAGATGAGGAGAGGGAGGCTATGGGGCTTCATGTGTCATGACTGGGGAGAGCCCTTCCAAGGTTGGTGTCACGCATCTGGCCAAGAGGAGAGGGGAGTGGTGTGTTTAGTTTAGGTTATTTTAATTTCTTTTTATTTTAAATTCATTTAAAATATTTTAAAAACCCAAAACAGGGCATGGTGCACAGCTTGAGCCACACGGTTTGGAAAACCGAGCACAACCATGAATCCCCCACTGGTCACCCCAGACAACCCGCATGGGCTGGCCACATAGTTTGGGGAAACTGGGCACAAGCCATGCAGACTCCTCTGTCTCCCTGATTTAAGGCACGCGGTTTGGGCCGCACGGTTTGAGAAACTGTGTGCTAATTGTGCACCTTCTTTTTTCTTTAAAAACAAGGCTCCTTCGGGCACGATGGACCCAAAACACCTCAAACCACCCTGGAAACTTAAATGGCATTCTCCCATGTCAAAAAACGTTAAAAATAAAGGTTTCAAACTTTGGAATTTGGTTCCGAAGCCCGGTATTAAATTCGACCGGTTCAGTAATTGAAAAGGTTCAATTTTGCCCCACTTTTTAAGACGGTTCAAAATGCGGGTCATTGAAACCTTCCTACCTTAGCACTTCTCATCCCCGAAAAGCCCTTGGGAGCAACACCCACCTCATTCGACCTACAAGGGTCATGAATCTTCGTTCAAATGATCGTGTTACATTTCCAAACATCTCACGCACCAAAGAACATCCACTTAAGCACATGGAACATAACCCATAAAAACCCGAGCCAATGCTCGTTTTCCAACCAAAACACCCAGATGACTCTTACCCAAGCCCGTCATATCAGAGATAGAATCTCATCGTCATCTCTTCAAGCAACTAATTAATTGTACTTCCCACCTTATATTTTAAATGTTAAGCGGTCAACACTCAAACAACAGATCCAAGCTTCTTTGGAACTACCTTTCAAAATCACGCCCCAAGGGTTCCAACGACGCACCTAGTGTGATTTTGAAATGATCAAATAGTCGATTCCCCATTTACCTCAAAACCCAAGTGAAAAAGATTCAAGCCACTCTGACTGACTATTCAAGAAGACACCCGGCTTAAGCGGCCGACACTTTATAAACTGAACAACGATGCCTTCTCCCAAGGCATCTCACACTTACAACGAGAACGTTCATCGAAGATCATACACGACTACCAGTGACTTCTCTAATATAAAACCACGAGAGAAACCACACATCCCGTGTGAAACGCCGAAAGAGAAAAACCAAAAGAACTCAACGACTTTTAAAAACATTAGAGCGATGTAATACCGACGCTCTCTTAGTGCATCCAGGATGAAATCAATACAGGGGACATGCTCTCCATATAGAAGAGTACACCATGAAGATTAAAATGGATTCCAGTCAGTCATACTAGACTACTAGAAGTAAGAACGATCGAACCACCACTAGTTGACTCTAAAGAATAAACTCGACTTCTTCTACCGACATCTCATGATTTCTAAACTGATCACAATGCCTTTTCCACCTAAGTCATTCCATGACCAATCACGATACACCACTAATGTCCTCCACAACCAATGGTGTTTATCAAGAGGGGGGGGGGGTTGCATATACAGCAAACTAGATTAAAGTCGTACTGCTGAGCAAGCATCGATGCATAATGACACCTACAAGCCTCAAAGGCATTCAAACAAAACATACCATTCCCAAATAGTCCTTCTTGACGTGTTCCTTCTACCCGGTAGAAAAAACTTCACTAAACCGACACGACGCTTCCCACCTTAGATGCGTCGGTGTCACCAAAAGAATAAAATACTAGATCTTCATAATAGATCTAGTTCATAATGATTACACGGACGTGTGTTGCTCCTCCGAGCCATGATCACCATGTCGAAACAAAAAAGAAAAACAAAGCAACAAGACTGACGTCTCAACCACCAGAGTCTTCCTAATACCATCTCAAGCAATGGGAAAACATGATTCTAAAACACTCAGGTCACTCTACCATAGAGATGACCCAAGACCGTATAAAGCAGCACAATAGATTTATACGAACATCGTTTTTACCTATACGGCTGTTTACATAGCTGACAACATACCCAGTCGTCCATTTCCGTGAATAAGAAAATGTAAAATGATGGACAAAGCAACTGACCATGCCAGAGGCATGTCTAACGAACTGATACAAAGTATTACCCGATGCTCACACCCACAAAAAGGTCTAGTGTAACATGATCACCAATATGAACAAGGTTGTCATTGGAAACTGGAAGTCCTACAAGGGACAACGACACCCGAACGGTACCAAACATCAGAAGACACACATCGCTAGTAAGGCATAAAAGCTTTAAGGATGATACCTACCATGGGCTAGCCCCTCAGGAAGAACAAGCGTCCACTCAAGCATTCGGTCATGCTAAACAAAATTCATCAGGCTCAATCCTAACATTCAAGACATTTTCCAAAAGAAAAAAAATGCCCACGTAAAACACTTATGGATTCGTCTCAATGCACTTAAAAGAATGAATTAACTTACCCTCACACGAGGTTTCAACAGAGGACACCACTATAGGTTCCTTTTCCAATCCCTTTATATTTAATCACATTCATTCTTCTAATCACTTTAAAAGAATCAATTCAAAACATCATGTAACCTTTCAAAACCAAAAATCACTAGGCACTTGATCATTTTTAACAAACAGCTCAAAGCAAAGCAGGAAAGTCTCAACAAACTTCCTTTTATCCACTAAAAATTTATCATACATACCCTCTCTCTTCAAGAAATTTATCATAATAAATTCCTTTTAAACAATTCAGGCGACCTACGAGGGTCCCAATAAGCCAAATCATGTCAGGTCAAAATCAAACAACTTTTACACTAACAAACATCTCACAAAGAATCCTTCCATACATTAATTATGGTTTTCCATTTCCCAACACATGAAGCATCCATACACTACATGGGTTGAAAATTGGCTCTCAACAGACAAACCGAAACACATTTCATAATTTAACATGCTCAAAACAATCACCCAGTCATACAGGTGGCCACCTACCAACCTGTAAAGTGCCCATACACTTTACAATTTGGCATTTGGCTCCCTTCATTATTGAAATAATTTAATTTGGTCAACGAAACCAATTTCATATTAACTGAACCTAGCATGTTATCGAAAGCAGTAACACAGAAACATGCTATATCACAGAAGTATGGAATAACTACCATAGCACATATCACAACAACATGCATCAACTAATGCATCCTAGATGGAATGTCATAATGCATGGTATGAAATTTTTTACAAGGTGCCTATATGATGAATGAAATGGCATTCCCTCATCTCACCAGGTTACAACTGAAATAGAAACCAAAATTGCATCAACAGTATCAAAAGAAACCATGTGTGTCACCCAATGGTGAAATCAAATCAACCGTAATAATCAAAAATCATTAGAATTACAATTTCATTTATGGAAATTTGGATTTTCCCTATATATGGGTAAGCTACTATCGAGGATATCTTATTACCAAATTCCATATCCTTCCTATCCCTATCTACTGTCACTAAATAGTAAAACAAAACTAGAAAAGAAAACTCCTCTGATACCACTTTGAAACATCCCAGTCCGGCTCACCATCAACCCGGTGGCCGGACCGGTTGGCACATGGACTCAAGCGCATCTTTCCCATATGCCAGAGGTTTCTGACTAACAGCGAGGGTCTCGGGAGGTGATAGTGGGGGAGACTATACCATCTTATCAGATTTTCACAACGGTATCTCAAAGTAAATAACACTAGTATAAGAAGTAGTAATAGATAAACAATGAAACAATAGCAGCGGAAGAAAAATAGTGATCTTTTTTATAAGAGGTTTCCAAATCCATATTACACGATATAGGGATGATGAATGATAGAAGTTGAAAACAAGAAACAATAAAACATGATCACAATATAGTGCAAAAAAATAAAGAAAATACAACAAGGAAAGATGACGATCTCGTGAGCATCCCGAGATCCCAATCGGTCCTTTTCTATTATCTTCAGGTACGTGCAACACACCAATTCAACCTAGGTCCTGTAAACAAGAAAGGTCTACTCGGGTACCCTAGTCCAATGGCGGCCCGAGTAGGGTGTGAGATATAAATCTCATAAGGCCAACACCACCGGTGTGTAACCCAAACAAGATAGTTTAATATGAATTAAAGATGTAAGCATGTATAACATGATTCAATAAGCAGGACAACATAGATAAACCACACCCGTCCACGTTCCCTAAGGACACACGACAACTATACCATCTTCGGCCCGTTGCTGGTAAAGTAACCTGATCTTGTTAGAATATATATATATATATATATATATATATATATATATATATATATATATAAGCACTTAGATCGTAGATGGAATGGGGTAAGAATGCCTCCCACCCATTAATAAGATTAGCGGTCACGAGGAAAGAATACCTCTCGTCCCTAAAGGTCAACTGGAAATGGGTAAGAATGCCTACCTTCCATACATGTAAAGAGAATAGTGGGCACGAGGTAAGAATGCCTCTCGTCCTTATAGGTCAACTAGAAAGGGGTAAGAATGGATCCCTTTTATACACATATAGAGAATAGTGGGAACGAAGTAGAATTCCTTTCATCCCTATAGATCAACTGGAAAGGGGTAAGAATGACTCCCTTCCATACACCTATATAGATCGCATCTGGAATGGGATAGACATGCCTCCCACCCATACTCAAAATAAGATGGCATGGGGTATGCATGCCTCCAATCCATAATCACTCATAATCATTATCACAGTTGCATTAGAATACATAAGTTCATACATCCTATGCATTTCAAATATCCATACTGTAGTCCCAAACCTTCACATAGTCAATATCTATACAAGTGGCACAATCACATTCTTCACCATTATATTTAAGGTAAAACAACTTAATCATTTAAAGGATCTATTCATTATATGCAAACTGTCACACACACACTTCATCTCACTCAATTTGCCTACACATGAAAAATTGATTCACGGTTCATGTGTCTTAGCCATTTTAGTTAATGGTCATCATTATCTCTTCTAAGTCATTATAACTGTTCTATTTATATCAACCCAAACATTTAACTTATTAGGACAGAGCAACTACGTTCAAGGGTTCCAATACATTAAGGGGTGTTATGGTAGCAAAGCCTTTGCCCACTTGGGAAAATGAAACAACAAAGGAACAAGCAGCTAAACATGAAATTTAATAATTATAGCAAGTCATAACAAACAGGCAAGCATAAATGTCTACTTTCTACAGTTTTTATCTTGAAGTCAACACACCTCTGATCGAGGGGTTTTATTATTAAATTGTTAGTTTAGTGAACAAACAACCATTTTAATCTTGTCAATGTAATTCACACTATTTTCACAAAATTATTTAATTGGAACTATACTTGCATAATTATCATACTAAAGCAGTGCAGAAATAATTCATTAATACATCACTTTAAATTAAAGGCAGGGAGAGGGATCCTACCTCAAGGAGGATCCATCCATCTACTCCGACTCTTGATTCTTTCTAACTAAGAGTTGTTTTTGCTCCCCCATGAGGCATATGTGATTTAACATACGTATTAGGACACCTAGCCTCTATGCACATGCCTGCATGGCCATGAGCGTTATCAAGAGGATCCTTACTCATATGCTTATACACATAAGCCTGTCTCTGCTCACCTATGCAGGCAGATTTATATTCTTACATAGGCACATCTAGCCACAGACATGTACCATCGCTTCCATGCACGAGTATACACATATCATCGGAACCCACATACACATAACTACATGACTATGCCTACACAAGGGAGTTTCCTAAGCTCCAACAAGGAGAAACCAACTCCAAAGGACCAACGCACTCAGAATCAAACCGGTGGATCAAAAATACCTCAATACACCTCGAATTCGGTGGCGGATGTCGTACACACCCCAACAAGGTCCCAAGGAACCTTATTTATCCCCTTACAACAAAAGAAACAAGAACGAAAATGAAGTAAAAAAACCCCAAACATGGAGGTTCAACTGAAATAGATTAGGGCAAAGGGGAGGCCAAAAATTGTCCAAGGAAGGAGAGGGAAGTAGGAGAGTGACCTACCATGGAGATTTGGAAGAAAAAACCTCCGGAAATCAAGAGAAAACGGAGGAATATAGGGAGGTCGTGGGGCATCGTGCGTCGTGACAGGGGAGACCCTCCCTAGGCTGGTGTCGTGCGTCTAGCTGATAGGAGAGGGGACATGTGTGTTTAGTTTAGGTTTTATTTTTAATTTATTTTAATTTTAAATTCATTTAAAATATTTTAAAACCCCAAAACAAGGCACAGCGCACAGCTTGGGCCACACGGTTTGGAAAACTGTGCGCCAACCATGCATCCCCCACTGGTCACCCAAGACACCCCACATGGGCTGTCCGAAAGGTTTGGTGAAACCATGCATAGGCTGCGTGGACTCCTATCTCACCCTGATTTAAGCCGCACGATTTGGGCTGCACCGTTTGAGAAACTGTGCGCTAACTATGCGCCTTCTGTTTTTCTTTAAAAACTAGCCTCCATCGGGCACGACGCACCCGAAACAACTTGAGCCACCTGGGACACATAACAGACATTCACCCATGCCCAAAAACATTAAAAAGAATGGTTTCATCCCTCAGAATTTGGTTCTAAATCACAGTTTCATATTTGACCGGTTCTGTAATTGAAAAAGTTCAATTTCCCCCACTGTTTAACCCGGTTCAAAATGCAGGTCATTACATTTGAGATGAACAAAGGATTAAGCGTGCATTATAAATTAATGATCAGGGCTTGGGTAATTGTAAAATAATGAATAAACCCGATGCATATGGAGTTTGGGAGGAAGGGATGAAGTAAAATTATGAGAGATAGAGAGAAAACAAGAGAAAAACTAATGTTTAGTATACCTTATATCCAATGTCCACATACTATAGCTAAATAATCAGGATATTACACAACAAGTAGTGATGATTATGTCATGTAATTATGATCTGAGTTTGTTGTTGTGATTTTTGAATCTGCATGAATCTAATGCTAATCTCTTTTAGAGATTTTGAACATGACTCCTTTCACAATGTGTATCTAGGACTCATGATGTGTATCTTCATTTAGGAATTATCTTTCAAGTGGGAACTGAATTCAAAGGTTACATGTTGTGTATTGGGGAATCACATCATGTAATGGATTCCCAACATAAAATTATTCACAAATTCCTTCACGAAATGTCCTTATACTTTGAAAACTGTCTACACAACGTGTAATGGAGTTCCATGATGTGTAATGGGATTTTTTGTTCAGTTTCTTCAACTTTTGGTTTGAAACCTTGAAAAACTATTATTTGTAACAAAGAAAACATACCTGGTTCATTATTGGGTAAAAACATGCATAATAGTTAAAAAATTATAGAAAAATGTATATATGATTTCAGCTTATCAAATTTTCCCAAACGTGAACAATTGCATATCCTGAAGAAAAAATATCTCAAAAAGGATTTCAAAAGGTAAAAAAATTTTAATATATAAAACATTAATAATAATTAGGTAAATAAAACTATGTGCAATTAGAAGAAAAAACAGCTGTAGAATCATCCCTTCATAAAAAATTAGTCATGCCTCAAAGCTCAGTTATTTAAACAAATTTATAATATTTTAATTACAATTTCTTATCTGTTCCGTTAATTCTATAATGATTTGAAATTTTCCTCACAATGAATTTTATGTCATCAATCGGGGTAAAATAAAACTAAAATTATGCTCATACCCAGAGTATATGTTCCTAACTATAGGCTTTCATTGGTTTTATCTCCTCCACTTTGTATATACAAATACTAAATCAATCATGAGGGATTCTGTAATTATGATCTAATGACTATGAGGATGTGTTAATGTGGGTAAATAGTGAAAAAAGATAAAAAGGATGTAAATCTCTAATGTGTAATGCATGAATGTCATGAAAAGTGTAATGAAATGACTCCTCTATACCTATAAAGTCTATGATCCTAGTATCTCTAGTTAGATCTTCATATATATATATATATATATATCAAGTGAGTAAAAAAAGTATCCTTCTCCTGTATTTTTTCGGTTTCTTTTATATTTTTTGAAATTCTTGTATAGGACAGATGTCACATCCATCCCCTAACAAAATATGGTCTTTCATAGAGTTCATTGGTCTGGAAACGACGATTTTTTTCTTCTTAATACACAACAAAAATATCTTCTTATTTTTATTTTATATTTTTTAAAGGAACTAGATAAATGTGAAATACCATGAAGTACACATGGATCATAATCTAATATTTTAGAGAACAACACAATACGTCTTCATAGTAGATCATAATGTTTCTATTGGATAAAAACATTCCCCACACTTTTTCAAATTAAAGTAATTAATATTTCAAATAGCAGGGAAGGTAGGGATAATCATCATGGAATAACTTCATCCCATAATGTCATTCAGAGAATCTGTAAGATTAATTATGGAAATATGTATAGTGGGTCTTTGAAAAAAGTATCTCAACAAAGGTTACTACAATCATTTTAGAATATTATTTGTTCAGTCATATCCTCAATAATATCTTTGTGATAGTTCTTATAGTTTGAAAATTCTCAGGTGTCACTCATGAAATATGATGAGAAAATAAATTAATAGTTTATTCTCATAATCCTATCAGGAATGAAGGTAAATAAATAAAACTGACAATCACTGAGGGTATAAAACCAAGTAATACGTCAATTAAAAGTAATTTAAAAGAATGTGAATTCGAATTAAATTAATAAACTCATTAATCATTTAAAAAATCTAAGAACGGAAAAAACATTGATTTCCAACAATTTCCCAAATAACTTTTTCTTTTATTTAAGGTATAATGACTTTTAGGTTTTTTCATCTAAATGAAAAATGTCTCTTAAATAAATGAGAATAGAAAAAAATTCAAGTGTATTGAAAGTGAAACTCAAGAAAACTCCCCCATACTTAGAATGAGACAATATCTGCACTATATATGGAAGTACAATATGAGGGTGTTTTTAGAGATAAAAAATATTATTGAAAAGTAAATACTATGGAATTGAGAGATCCCTATATAAAGTGGTATTCCATGGGGAAAGTTGAGATATCTTTATTTTGGAATTGGGATACCTATAAAAGTATTAAGAAATACAAATAATTAATTTGATAAAACATTAGTCCATATGGTTTATGAATTTTCTAAGTTGTAAAATAGGGAGGTTCACATAGTGAATAGTAATGAAATACATCTAATATAAATTCATATTTGTTTGTACTATAAGGCTGAAAGGTACTTATGGATCAAAAGAAAAAACCTATAAAAGGAAGAATAAGATGAAATCATAAGGAAAAAAATGGGATAACAGATGAAATATGGATTGCCTCCCATAAAGGGCTAAAAAATATTTCTCATCCAGATAGATGGACCATAGTATCAGTTACTATTATCTATCATCATAGCTCTCTACTTTCTTCTTCATCTACTTGGGGTACTGTCCAATAGCTCTTAGGGTCATTTGGTAGGATTTAACACTTCCAAAGTATACCTTGCATGGATATAGTGCCAATGGAATTCCACTTATTCTCATTGGGGTGGTTTTTGGGCACAAAGTTTATGTTATAGCTCCTAAAGCTGACCCTTGAGATCAACCAAGTTCTGAGTCACTCGTAAAACAAGGACATATGGTTGCACAGGTGCATCGATAAACCTAGAAAAAAAGAGGTCTGGAAATGGTTACTATAAAAGTGTAATGATTTGAAAAATACTCCACATGAAGTATAAAAAAAATTAGTATCCCATATATATATGAAGTGATATGACACAATAATTATGGGAAACACTGGAAGTAGAAAAATTATCATCATCCTAATATTATAAAAAACTAGGGGTGGGTACTATGGTATACTAGGTAAAAACAATGTCGCCAATGACATCATCGAAAAACAACTCTTGAGAAGAGTGTGGATTCAACTAACCCGACTAGTCAATGGATGTAATGGATGATAGGACAAGGTGGTCAACTAAGGATGACAGTATCGCAATGATGGAAGCTTTTTGAGTGGTGGGTGGCAGGTAGGTATTGATCCATCATGTGGTTGTGGGTCAGGTAGCGAGATTGATGAAGGATACCTAGGTGGATGGGGTGGCTACTAGTCCCTTTCCCCTACAAACTGACTATTCCATAAATTCCTTCTAGGAAACTTGGTCTATTAGCTCTGATGGTAAATTTTCCAGACTATTGGATATGACAGGAGTGGTATATTATCAAGGGATTGAAGTGGATGATGATAATGAGAAAGGGTTAGTGAACTGGGATAACTCTACGAAATGGATAAACAGGTCCTGGTAGATCTAGTGTAGGTTATCTAGGATGCATAGGTTCATGTCCCAGATATCTAATGGATTTTATGGGGTGGGTGGAGTAGTAGGGTAGGTCGTGCTAGAGGGTGGAAAATGGGGAGGGTTAGTGGTGTGAATGGAAGATATGGATCATGGGGAGGAGGTGGGGGCTCAAGGTAGTGAGGGGTATCCTGCATGGTCTCTTGGGGCATTGTGAGCAGACTTAACTACTCTTGGTTTCCATCAGTAGGTATCATCATCCTTGATCATGAGATACATCTTCTGCAACATTTGGAAGTTAATAAACTCCATAGGACCAAGAGAGGTGAGTTTTATGCTGGTGTAAAAAAACACCGATATGATGGGATAAATGTGTTATGAAATATTCCCCCATTTGTCTTCCTTACAAGCTCTAATTATGGGCTCTGTAATAGAATGTGTACTGAGATTCCATGTTGACGGTAGGGCTTCCCATGGTTGGAATGAGTATAATGAAATCCATATGATTAGCACTGTCACAAGACATGACTCAGGTAAATGAGGCATGTATCTGGGATCTATGCAGTATATGGTGTGTTAGGCCTCGATGCTGGGTGGAATTAGTTATTCCAGGATCATGTTCAATGTGATCATCTTAAGAAATAATTTACTAGAGCCTCTTTGAATTAGAATTTATGGGATCAATCTTCAGTATAGGGAATACTTGGGATGTGGAGAAATCTTTAGAATAGATCTCGAGGCCAATGCAAATATTTTTGAAAGAAATATCAGGAGTTTTTCCACCTAGTCTGAAGTGGAGGCTATAAAATGAAACCTCAAATGTGTAAAAAAAACTCTAGAATTATCTCCTTATATGTCTCTACACATACCTCAATAAAAGATGAAGTAAGGAGGTACTCAAAGATATGAGGGATCTCTTGGATGATATGAAAGTAAGATAGTATGTCTATATCAATGGTTTTGTTGGACCCCAACATCATTTCCAACAAATGGTTGAGTGACACATGATGTTGTGGGATTTAAAAGTGGATAATATGGTGTAGATGATGGAGGTATTTGAAATATAATTCACTGAAGGTGGATTGGATCCCCCTGAGTCGCAGTATCATTAGGGGATTTTATAAAAATAGAGGGGGAAACTATTAGAGGTTTAAGGGGTGTCTGAGGTGTAGTACTTCATGGTTTCTTTAGAAAAGGTGGTTCATTTCACATAGATGAATAATAAGGAGGGTAACGACACACAATCATTGTGTGTTCGATGCAGGAGTAGGTCTGGATGCTGGGTGGATTGGGAAGTGGATATTTACTGATAAGTAGGCTCAAGGAAGGGGTATAGGGACGGAAAGGAAGATGGTGGGAGATGGATTGACTATCTAGCGGAGGAAGATGAGAGGTGGTGGGTGGGTTGTGCGTTGAGAAGGAAGGGGGACTATATCATGAAAATACATGTAGTGAGTTAGGGTTACACGACATGTAATTTGATTTTTCAGTATAGATATAGACCAAACCCTATTCTTTTTCTCCAAGAATGACCTAAGAAATCCTAAAGATTATTCTAAACAATTCTATCCTATGGTGTCATAATCTTCATTTCCTCTAATTCAATGATTAATTTTATATTAAGATCTAAACACTTCAATTATTAAATAAATTTAGAACGGATGACACACCCTTCCCATAATGGTTCTTGAATGATTTGTAACCTTTTCCCATTGAAATTAAATGAGGGTGTGCCTTCTCTCTAAATATCAATCATCATGTGAGGAAATACTTCAATGACTAAAAATAGCATTGAACACATGGATTTGATCTTCTATGGTAAGAATTTTAATATTGAGTTAAATAAAAAACATTATCCCATGGGAAAAAATTGAAACTTGCAATGTGTTAGTCATGCGATTTTTTGGTTTTTCATTTTATATTTTATAATTTCTATAAGAATCAATTTTGATCTCTTCTAATTCATACAATGGAATTATTCAGGATTCTCTATATTTTTGAAAATCCAAATTATCATTTTTAATTTCCCAATATGGGTGATGATATAGTTCTATTGGAAAATGAAAGGGATTCTCATATATAATACAAAATGGTATTTTTTCAATGGGTGATTTGAACAGAGTACAGTATTCCAAAAGTGCATCATCTAATTTCATAATCTACTCACTTCAATATGATTTGAAGATCTCTTATAGGATTTGTTTGCTTTTCCTATTCAAAAATTCAACTTTCCAGCTTGTTAATGTGTAGTATGGGGTTCTTGGGTTGTGCCAAATGTTGTATTTTTTAAGAAATAATTTGGCAGAATTATTAGTGAAATGAGTTCCTCGATAACTCATGATTATTCAAGAAAATGTGAATCATCAAAACACGTTTTTATTATTGAAATTGATGACCACCTTTGCAGTGTAATGAGTTGTAGATTCTACCCATTTGGAAATGTTGTCAACACCGACCAGAATATAGGTCTTTCCATCTAAATTGGGAAATGGCCCCATGAAACTATCCCTTATGCATCAAAGATTTCATGTTCCATGGTTGGATTTTGGGGAATTTCATTCCTTCTTCAAATGTTTCCAATTCGTTGGCATTACTCACAAATTTGAAAAAAATTATGTACATCTAGGTGTAGTGTTGGATAGAAACTCCACATTGAATGATTTTATCTTCTATGCATTCAGTTCCATGATTTCCTCCTTTTGGTGATGTAAGAAACATTTCTAACAGATTTTGGATTGGGTCATTTATAATGAAGTGACGTACCAAACTATCAGCAATTTTCTTGAAAATAATTGGTTTATCCTAATAGTTATGTATGGTTTGAATAAAAAATCTACACGTTTACTAGTATGAGAGGTCTAGTCATAGATATCCCATTGGGAGATAATTTTCAATATTAGAAAACCATGGTTGTCCCTTTGAATTTATGCTAAAAAGTGTTTCATTGAAGAAGTCCACCTTATTGTTAACATCATCATCATCTTTTGTAAGGGGTAATGTATGTTGGGATAGATGATCTGTAAAACCATTTTCATTCCCTTGGATCTATGATGAAAATGTTGAATACTTGTAGCAATAGGATCTATCGTATCAGTCCTATATTGGAATCCTTTTGTTCAACAAATATTTTAGGGAACCATGATCAGTGTGAAAAATCACTTTTGACAATACCATATAGAAGAGAAATTTATAAAAATCATATATTATTACTAAAATATCCTTTTACCTAGTTATTTAATTCACTTGATCTCAATTAAGTGTGTGACTGGCATAATAAATTTGGAAGAATATGTGGTTGACTCACTATCTTAAAACAACTCCAAAAACTAAGTCACACACATCGCATATAAATTCAAATTATTTTCCCAATCTGGTGAAGTGATTATAATAGAAACTACCATGATTTTCCTTAGAATATTGAATTCCTATAGAAATAATTTAGTGAATTCAAATAGATTTTCTTTTGATAACAAGTATTTCAAAGGGAATGAAACTTTCACAAAACCTTTAAAGATTCTCTAATAGAATCTAGTATAGCCTAGAAATCTCTTTATTCCTTTGACTGTTGATGGTTATGTTAAATATATGATTGATTTTTTCTTTGATGGATCCACATACATTCCATCCTTTTAAAATTTGTGTCCAAAGAATATGCCTCCTTGAACTGTAATGTGACATTTTTTCGAATTTAAAACTAGACACTTATCTTCATAATGTTGTAATACTAAGTAAATATTTCTTATTCAGAGCTCAAAGAATCATCCATAAACTAAAAATTAAGCAAAAAATATTTCTATGAATTCATATTCCATACATAGAATGTTTTTGTCATGCATCTTTGAAAATTTTCTAGTGCATCACACATACCTAAGACCATGATCTTGTAGGATAAGGCACCAAATGGACGTGGTAATGTTTTTTTAGAATAATCTTCTAGGTTGACCACAATAGGATTGTATCCTTAATATCCATCCAGGAAACAATATAAATTATGCTCTATAAGTCTCTCCAACATTTGATTCATAAATGGAAAGGGGGAACGATCTCTCCAAGTTTCCACATTTAGATATCTGCAATCTGTACATACTCACCATACAATAATGGTGTGAGTTGAGATCACTCCATCTTCATCATTATTTTCTAATGTGAGACCAACTTTTTTAGAAACTACCTATAGTGGGCTTACCCACTCACTATCAGAGATATAAAATATTATTCCATAATCTATAAGTTTTATCACTTTTTTATTAACGACATCCTTTACTGGTGGCATGAGTCATCTATGTAGATGATGTTTTGGATTTGAACCTTCATTAAGTAGGATTTTATGGGTTCATAATGAAGGTTTGAATCCTTTAATTTCAGATACTCACCATGGAATTGACTGTTTATGTATTTTCAAGACATCAACCAATTTCTCTTTCATGATTGAGACTATTTATAGTTAATGATAACTGGTAGTGCTTCAACAATCTCTTGAAAGAAATTATTGAGTGTACAGGGGTAGGGTTTATATTCTAATTTTGGTTTGCAAAATGACTGAGGGTATGAAAGGTGGGATGTTGTTCCTTTTAAGAGGTTATATATATTTTAATTCCTCAAATTCATATTCCTCATCTTCATTAGGGAGCATTTAATTTTTCTATTCTTTATTATTTAAGTGGACTTCTCTTTCATATATGAGAAATATAAATTGGTCATCAAAAGATCATATATTTTTTGTGCTTCCTTTTCTAGGTCAAACACCACTTTCTCATCACCTACTTGAAAAAAACTCACCATTTATTTACATCTATCAATTCTTTCCCAATGTCTAAAAATGGTCGGCCTAAGATGATTAGAACATATCCCTCCTCTTCTATGCATAGAATGAGAATTTCTGCTAGAAAAATGAACGTGACATCTTTGACAAAGTCATACTCAAGAATTCCTTGGGGATATTTTACTGATCAGTCAGCCTAATGGAGTGCTAATCGGTTTAGTTTGAGTTATTTGAGTTCCATCTTGCGAAATAATGTTTTCAACATGAGGTTAATGATGGATCCTAAATTTCTCAAGACACTTTCTATGTCACACTCTCTTATCATGATAAGAATTGAAAAACTTGAAGGGTCTCTCATAAATAAGTTTTTTAGTGATTTCCTTTGTATAAGTAATGTTGATGTGAAGTTTCATGAATAATTACAATAATTTCTAGTATTTCCCTTCAATTCTTCCATGCATTGATCTTTTTGGAAAAGGAAGTAATGGATTATAAGGTGGTGGAAAAATATAGACATCTACATTATATAGCTATTTAACTATATACTTTTTTAGAATGGGTATCTTCTTGAGGTGTAACTTGTGTAGTGTCATTGTCTTGTTTCTCTATTTCTTCTTATATGATTTTTGTCTACTTCTTGGGTTCCCCACCTTGTATTCCTTCTCCACCACATGTTTACTTAAATTATAACACTTTCCCACACCTCAGAACTACTGGATTTACCTATAATGTTGGGTATGTATTCATATTACTTGGTAGAGAAATGGAAATCAGTTTTATAAAGTGATTGAGATATGTCCCATTTTATTATCAAGGTTATGAAATTCTACCCTTTGGTTCCGCATTTCCCTTTCATGGGTGGACATTCTCTGATATTCTTTTTGTAAAAATGATGAGAGTAGATTTTAAAAATTTTGTTGTTGAGTTATGGCTGGTTGTGAAGATCTTGGTAGAGATGGGTAAAATTTTTCATTGGCCTCTTAAAGAGAAGGGTTATAGGATTTTTATTACAGTGGTCAGGGCATAAGATATATCAGTGGATATCCTAGCAGACCTTGATTTTTAAATGGTATCTGAACACTTATTTTTTTGGAAATACCCTTGATTGATTTGTTATTTTTAATTAACTAGGCATTGTATAAAGTATTTCTATGGATATTGAAATTGTTTTCCATGCCAATTTTAAATAATTTAATTACACTTATATCTTGGTTGTTCAAAAACACTTTTTGTGCAATATTGATAATGGTGTGGGCCACCAAAAATTTCACATCGCTGAATTTCTATGAATGTATTTGGATGAGTTGGTGATGAATCTAAAAGTTTGAATGAATCAAACTGATTGGTAAAATATTCAATTTATGCATCCAATCTAGTATTCTCATCAACATGATGGTTCCGATGTTGGGGCAGTCCACGATCATTCTTCCATATACTAGAATTATGATAGACTTCATCTTGAATTGCACAACCTGCCTTCCGCAATTTGAACATTAACCCACCATCAATATCTTCATAAAAAACTATGAGGGGATGGTTGGGGGCCTTGATAAAATGTCTAGAGCTAATTCCACATATTGATTCCATGATGTGGGTGTTTTAGGTAATATCCTTTAATGTGTCCCATGCATCCCCTCTTAAATCTCTACCTTTTTGAATGAAATTTTGGATATCGTTCCATAGTTTCAATGTGTGTATTTGTGGGAATTGCTTATCTAAGAATTTCATGGCTAAATCGTCCCAAGTCATGATGGACTCGAGTTCTTGATTTTTGAGCCAATCCATAGCTCGGTCTCATTGGTAAATAGTGATACTATAAGTCCTATAGAATTATATAAAATTCTCTTGTTGCGAAATGTATCACAAAATTCCAGGAAGTTTGAAATATGATCATGGTGTTCATCACATTCAATCCCACTAAATTGGCCAATATTCTTGATCAAATGAATGTTTCTAGGTTTGATTTCAAAAGTTTGTTCCTATATAGGAGGTCATATGATGTTGGAAGTAGCACCATGGATTGATGGAAATATGTAATCCATGATGGTGAATTCTTGCTATGCATACCACTCTCCATGTATGGAAGGTTTGGTGTTTGGTGGGTTAGGATTATCTTGACCAGTAGGATTTCAATGGTATTCCGTTTGTGAATAGAGGTGTGAATATATATACTTATCGATTTTCGGATCAAGGGAAAATTGTTCTTAAGGATCAAAGGGCCCTGATTCATGCACTATTATGCAAGAAGCAAAAGGATATCGTGTCATCTGAAATAAATGGGAAAGAAAAATAAAAAAGAAATGGGGAAAAGGGATATGTAATCCTACATTTCTTTGATGTTGGTTATTTTTCCTTAATAACACTCCTTTTTGATCCCTAAAAATGATGCAAAAATTTGAAATGTCCACATGCTTTGTTTAATTAGCATTAGCTATGGTCAGATTATATTTATTTTCCCCAAACTACACTTGATACTAGAGGGTAGTAAAATGGTAGTGTAGGTTTGGTCCCATGGGGATCTTGGATTGGATAATAGGAACTAAGCTTAGAACCCCTTTCGTGTAGGATTCTTCTTAATATGGTTTATTTTGGGAAAATGAATAAAGCTATGAGTTTTATGGATAATGATCGTAGATAAGAAAGGGATTAGGATCAATTTCATGGTGCAGGAGAAATGATGATATTTAATTCTAAAATGGTATGGTCCTAAGGTATTAGCTGTGAAGAAAGGAAAAGTTACGAGTTGGATATCATCAATCAAAATAGATATATCCAAGAGGCAACTATTCCTTAGTCTAGAGATAGCTACAAGTGGGATGCATTAAGCCTGGATTCAAAAGCAAAAAGTTTCATAGGCTAGTGGTCGTATCCTATTATACTCCAATCAGATCAGGGTCATTCATTCCAAATTCCTATGGTCAAGGTCACTTAAAAGAATTGGATTGAAAATTATTAATTAATTTGATTATTATTCCTTAAGATTTCAATGTTTATAAATAAATATTAATTTGATTCAATGACCACTACTCTCAATACCTATCCTAATAATTTTAGCTACTCATGGTAGAATTGATCACAAATATATAAAAAATTGAATACATAGTTAACATGCCAGTAGAGAATGAAATTAAATGACTAACCAACATGTAATGATTAGGATTAACTGATTAATGAACACTTTATTGAGAATAAGAAATATGATCTTGGAATAAATCACAATAAAATTGAATACTTACTTAAAAAAAATAATGATAAAAAGAAAAATATGATTTCAATATAGATTGATGATCAAGATCATAAACTCACATAGCATGGTTTTGGTGATGTAAAAAGGTTGAAGAATGCTCTGTAAATTGATGATCATGTCCTGGGTAATCATAAATTAAGGACTAAAATTGATGTAGATTGAGTTTTCAGAAAATGTGGTGAAGGAAACCTGAGAGAGAATGAGAGAAAACAAGAGAAAAAAACAGATGTTTTATCTACCTTGTATCTTTGGTATACCTACATTAGCTAAATAATCAGTATATTAGATGAAGTGTAATGGTGTTTCACATCATGTAATTTTATTTCCTGTTTTCTTCCTTGATTTTGGAATCTATATAAATCTTACATGAATCTTGTTAAGAGACTTGGAAGGTTGACTCATTTCATGAGATGCATTTGGTACTCATAATGTGTACCTTCCATTGGGATTTATCTTATAATCAAGAATTGAATTCAAAGGTTACACAATGTGTATTGGTGAATAATGTCATGTAATGGCTTTAGGACTTCAATTTCTTCATAAATTCCTTAAAAACTAGTCCTTAATCTATGTAAATTGTCTACATATCATGTAATGAAGTTTCATGACCTATAATTGGAATTTTTGGTCAGTTTCTCCAGTTTTTGATTTCAAACCTCGAAATCCTATTTCCTATGATGATAAAAGCATACATGATGAATTATTGGGTAAAAAATAAACAATACATGAAAAAATTATTGCAAAATATATATACGATCGAACTTATTATTTGGTGCATGGTCTATTAAACCATGTTACCTAACTATAAAAAGTGGGAGTGTGTTGGGAAATAGAGGCACATAGTAGGTTCATAGATTAGAAATCCATGAATACCATTAAATAGGGTAAAATACTCCTTACTCAAGTGATACTAAATAAGAAATCCCCTATTTTCCTCACTTTTCATCACTCACACATGACATCCGTCCTCTCTTATCCTTCCCTTGTTCAAAACCAATCATAGAGGGTGTTTTAGGTGGCCTTACAAGGAGACTTTAGGTGTTATGTCTCTTTTGATAAGCCCCTTGAGTCCTATAATTTCATTTTATTAATTTTCAATTCTTTGTTTAGGGTTTTAATTAGAAATTACACCAGAGTATAATAGAAAAAGATACTGTTTCATTGAGGTATTAAATCCTGTCAAATTTATAAAGTTTTGAAGACTAAATTAATGTTTTTGGGTAATTTTTTTGGATTTTTTTAGGTATTAGGCCTGGTTTTTGGTTGAGGTTGTGTCATTGGTTTATGGTGAGTGTTTAGTATTTAATTTGGTGAAATGGTATTATCCAATAATGTTTTGGGATTTAAGACCTTTTAAAATAAAATGGATTTTATTTTTTTTATATCTTGTTGAGTTTTATTAATTATTTATAATGTCATTATAATTAATTATTTTTTATGGTTTCATTATGAGACATGGATTCACACATCCTAATGAGCCTAGATGGGCATCAGAAACTACTGCAATCCTATAGAAAAATAAGTGGAAATCATTCTAAAGGCATGTTTCTTATCATGCCCTCCTTGTGGTATCTATTCTTTTTTATGGTAATATATATATGCATAGGATCAACCCAAAGAGTGGAACCCCCAATTTAATTTAATGAAATGGCTATTTAATTTAGTAAAATGGATGATTTTAATAGATAAGTGATAGAGGCCACAAAACCCCTGGGTTTTAGTCCAATGCCCTGGCCTATAGTTTCTAAGAAATAGTACCTTGAATCATTTAGTATATGCTAGAAATCTTAGGTTGGTTTTGAACATGATGGGTAAGAAATGTAATATTTTGTACATACCTTGGAGGAAAAACCATTGGAAGAAAAATATGGGTTTGGTTTTATCGACCAACCCAAAGAGTGAAATTGGCACTGAGATTGGTTCATAATCCAAATCCATATGATTTATATTGTGGAAATACCATGTGAAGCTAGAAAGGCCACACAACCCATTTTTAACATTTCTAGGGGATATGATGTATTGGTGCATCAACTGTTGACTTAAGACCATGAATTGACTTACAAGATCTCAATAAGGAGTCCTATGCTTATGTATGGACCTTGAGGGCACCACCAAAGATTTATCTCTAGTGTATTGACCTAGATAACCCTAGTGGGTGACCTAGTGAAAGACAAACCATAAGAAATTGTGTTGTGGGTTTGAATAAGGACTATAATAGGTGGCACCCAGAACCCATACTGGACTTGTATGCCCATGGGCCTATGGAAATAGTTATGGGTTTAGGTGTTTGACCAACAACACTCATTATCACTAAAACACATGCCTTATTTTGGATCCTTATCACTATCAATATTTTTTTTCATCACTAATATATTATCCCTAATGATATTTTATAATTTATATTTATTTATATATTTTTAAAATTATAATTACCAAATTATATAATGAAAAGAAGAAATGTTGAGTTTTATTATTTTTCAGCCTTTTAAAATCAATGTTCAATTTTTTTTGGAATTTTCTTGAATTTATAATTAAATAAATCTAAGGTGAAACCTTCTTTTTAAAATATATTTCGTTTATTTTTTTGTGAATTATTTTTCATTTCATTGATTGTACTTTAATTTACCGATGTAAATTTGATTTTAATTTTGAAAGAAGGAATATATTTTGTACTTGAAATTTGTTATAGGTGATAATGAATCATATTTGGATTAAAACACTATGAAAATGTGATGAATATGTGGAAAGGGTTGATTATTTTTTATAATATCAAAAATAGAATGTCACAAATAAAGACATGTTTTTATATATTTGGTTGAAATGTTTAAATATAACATTGTTTCAATGTGTAATATAGTGTATGAAATTATTTTTTATATTAAAGTAGTATAAATTGAGAAGACACAAATGATCACACACATATATGGTTTCCATCTCAGCCACCCAATATCATGAATTTTTTTTTTCAGTAGTGATGTGATAAGAGGGCCATAAGGGTAATCATGTATAATGGATGTATCCCATATGGGTAGTGAAGGATATGAATTTCCCTATGAATGCTTTTCATAGGGTAGTTATGTGATAAGAGGGATTAAATGATCACATTATTTTTTATTAGATATGTGGTAAATAATCAAGTATAGTCCCTTAAAACTTAGTGGGAAAACCTATAAAGGGTAGTATATATTAGTGGATCATATATTTTACTTTTATTGATATTTTAGGTGTATGAGTGATGAATTTAGGCCAATGAACTATGATATTATCAAACAAGTGATCATTGAGAAATATGATCAATGAGTAAGATAGATGATATTTTGAGTATTTTATATTATAATATGATGGGTATTATGTGAG
The DNA here is from genome assembly GCA_963277665.1 of Viscum album. Taxonomy (NCBI): domain Eukaryota; kingdom Viridiplantae; phylum Streptophyta; class Magnoliopsida; order Santalales; family Viscaceae; genus Viscum; species Viscum album. Next base: position 991,993,931 of record OY728166.1, read on the forward strand.
TCAAATGTATAGTACGTTAGAATTCTAGTTACTATAGACATGTTAGAGATTCATTGAAGTCCAGGGTAAAGGTGATGTGGCATTTGTGTTGTTTTCTATTCTTCTTTATGTTTTTTCATATGTTAGATTTAACTAATGTATTATGGGACCCATTGTGCGGTTATTTCCTAAGGGAACCAATTATGTTAAGAAATTTCCATATTTCAAACACACTTCCTAATAAAAATGGATATGTAATACCCATTTGATTATTTGGATACAACAAGTACATGTGATAGTTATCCCCAAGGGATAGTCTTGGAATCTTGTGGTATGAGGTTGAATATCATTTTACCTATGATGTTGTTATTTCATGAGGGAGATAAATAATTTTTCCCTCTTATGATTCAAATATATACCTCTTATTAATGAAATGATTTAAATGTAGGGGAAAAACCATGGTAGAAACATATGGTAGGATTAATATAAATAACTAATATAAAATTATTTATGGACATTTTATTATCACTGTGTCTAGGTTTGCACCCAAATAATTTACTTAAATGTGTATTTTGAGTTTCACTACTTTGAAAATATACTCAAATATATGATTTTTTATATATTAGGTGTTCTTTTTGTATTTACTTGTACATTTTTACACTCGCACCGTACACCTGAATCTCTATGAGCATAGAGCCCTTATATTTGAGTAACAATTGAGGGAAAAGTATTAGCAACATAGATTAAATTCGGTGCATCACAATGTGGATGATTTTATTTTCTATTGGTAGTGTCATAATCCTTTTTGTATTTTTAGATGAGATATGAAATTTTATATTAAAATGTGTTAATTTAAAAAGTTTTAATAGTAAAACATTCATCCTTTCCAGATTTATCTTCTAAATAATTAATATTACATTTTTTCTTGTGAATCATCCTCATATCTACTATGTTACTTGAACAACTATGAGACGTAGTCATCCCAACTAATCACTGGTACTCAGTATGGGATTGATACTACTCATATAAGATCAATCAGCATTGGAGAATATCCAAAAGAGATGGAGGATGAGTCTTAAGAAAAAAAATTCCATTATAAATCTTAGAGAGAAGAAGCTGATGAGTATAAAATCATACTATAAAAATCACCATTGTATAACATTAGAGGAAAACAGAGACCAAAATGCAAAAATTATTTTCTTAAATTCAATTACTAATTTCTTCTAAAATGGATGGATACTAAAAATTTGACAAACTAGTATGAAGTTGAAGTTAAAGAGTTCATGATACCTCTAATAAATCATGCATATGACCCTTCCAAAATCCCTTTTTCATGTTTATGTTATTGTTATTTTATAAATATTAAATTTTTGAGTACTCATGAAGATAATGTCTTCTGAACATGATGATGTTTCTAATCCCAAGGAATCAAATACTGTTGATGCCGAGAATATATAATTTTTATGGGATCGAAAACATGTGGATGAAAAAAATGATGCAAAAACAGTGTTTCATAAAAAAAATAAATATAATAATTGAGGGTATAAAATTTGAGGTTGGTTTGAATAAACATGAATGAATTTTTGAACCCAAATAGAAAATATTCATTAGATATTTTAGGGTCATAATGAAAATGAATATGTCGATTGATAATGATTCATGGAACCAAATCCAACCTATAATGAAAGAAACCCTTTGTAAAGATATAACAGTTATGTTATGATATAATTTCTCTATATTATTAAAAAATTATGCAAAGAAACATTTATTTAATTTTCACTATTTCTTGTAATGTTCATTTATTTTAGAATATTTTCATATGAAATTTGTCTTAAAATCCACTAGAAAATCCCATAGAAATATCCAGAATCTTCTAACCAAGTTGTATCTTAGGTATAGTGAGGGGAACGTAAAGATTCCACCACTAGTTAGATATTTACACATTAAAAAACCAGGAAACATGAACTGCTTTTATACGTTTTTACAATGAGAAAAAAAAAATTTGTATAGAAGTCAATAATGTATTATTTGACATTATTTATTTTATCCAAGTTGATTAAAATTTGGTTTATTTATGAAATAGAAAAACAGTGCTAAAAATAAAGAATGCACATCAAAACCAATGTACCCCAATTACAAGGAAAGGATGGAGTACACATCACTAGAGAAAAAATCAGTATGTATTTTAAATCAATAATAAATGTTTTATGTGATATGAAACAAAACATGTTGGGTTTTTTATATGAATATTTATTAATCAAAATATTAAGCCACTTCCATCCCACATCTTATGTTATGGAAGGAGGCTTAGGTAAATCTGTAGGGTAAACTAGTTGATGATAACACAAAAGCTGTATGGAAACATGTTTATATATGACATAATTATAATTATTTATTATTTATAAAAATATTTCATACATATATATTTATTAATATTTTTTATGGTTTAGACACAAGAATAAAAAATGACCATACCAAAAGAAATATACAATCAGTATGTTTTAAGCAACTGTAACAATATGGTCATGTAAGATGATTAGGTTTTGTAGTGTGTCCTCGAACATATTTCAAGATGATAAATCCACATGTAGATATATATAAGACGGTGAAAGGATTGAAGAAAAAATAAATTATTTTCAATATATTACTTTCTAATATGGTTGGAAGACCAATGTATGAGAAAGTATCAAAGTGAACCTATGGTGGAACAATGATCTGCACAAGAACCAAATGGGCCCACTATAATTGAGCCTATTCATTCGCTGCAACTATATACCTTAGCTGAGGTAATCAATTTTTTCATTAATCTTTCCCCTGAATGTGTATCAAACAACTTATGATAAGAATATATTTCTAATCTTTTGGAGGGTATATTTTAATGTGATTTCTATCTATCAACACCCACACACCACCTTATTATTAGGGGTATGGTGGATAATATTATGGGAGACAAGATAGACTTGAAAGAACCCACAAAAGATCACATGAGAGTGGATATTGAGGTAGATCATGAGAAAACATATGAGTTTCTTTTTATTCTAAATGATTTATATATTACAATGGTCAAGGATGATATTGGAACATTCATAGCATGGTCGTCTAATATTATAAAGTACTTAACGCATGTATTTATTAAAAAAATCATATGAAAAACCTATTGAAATTGATGAAAAATGGTCTGAAGAGAGGAATTATGTTATATATGGATAAATTAATGGGGAAATGGAATGTCAGATCAAGAAAATCTAGTGAATTGACCATGAAATCAAAATTACCTTCTGATAGTACCTTCTCCCTCCCAATTCTACAACAACATTTATTATGATTATTACTTCATTTAGAAATAACATTTAATGATACATATAGGTCGTAAATTGCTTATGAAAAAGAAATATAAAGATCTTTCATGATAGATGTAGTTGTTCTTGAGATTATAAATGATATTCTCAACCATGAATTGTCTATATTCTTCATTGTGAATACAGATATACCACATATATTTATAATTCCTCTGTCCAAATAGTGAGATAATATGTTTATTAAAATTAATAACTATTAATAATTTTTTTATTGGATATCGTATTACGAATATATAATGGGAAAACCATGAAAGTAAATATTTGGATTCATTAATCCATGTTTCATTTCAATGTAAGACATTACTTTAGATAGTGTTGAAATAAAGTGTTTGAGAAAAAAATCAAAATAAAGACCTTTTTTTATGCCTACAATGCCGTATTTAAACTCTAAAATCTAATATCCAATTTTTTTTATTTTCTTCATTAATTATTTTATTTTGTTTTTTAGGCAGCACTCACTGCAATTTGTAGTAAATCGGGATAACCAAAATATTTATTTTTTGGATCCAATGCATGGATATCCAACAAAAAAACCACACATGATGTGTATTATTAATTTTTAACAAACTTCAATAAATTTTTTATAGATTATCAAAAAATTATATGTTTTGATATATATTTTAACAGTATTTTTCTTATTCTGTGGAGGTCATTAAGGGTAGTTTAAATAAAGTCCTGAAATTAGTTTGTGAATATATTAATCCTATAGACTACTACAAATAGAAAACGATTAAGGTTTATAAACATATATTTAACTATCAAAACATATTTCAAAATCATTTATTTATTTTAGTCAATGTGTCTATAGTGTCCAAAGTAAGATAACAGAAACGATTGTGGATATTATATATGAAAATTTACTATAGAGATCATAATCCATGAAAAGGCATGCATCCCAAACAGGTAATTTTTAAAGGTAATTATAATCTAATTAAAAATATTTATTTTTCTTTTTTTGTCTATATTTTCTCATTTCATCCAACATTTCCAATAACCTTCATACTCGGAAGAAGAGGAAATTTATTTTAGAGATGAGTGGGATGCATACATTATGTAATAATGTTTTTTAACAACAAATTTAGGTGATTTATAATTATGTTTGTGATTTAGTTTGGGATATAACCTAAGAAATATATTTTGGGTGTGAAAAATTAGTGTTATAAATATTATATATTATTTTTAATATGTTTCTCAACGAGAAATATAATATAAGTGACCATTTTTTTAGAAGTGATGACCTGTAAACAATAGAATTATTGGGAAATGGTGGTGTTAGAGGCAGAGGTGGAGGTAGAGATAGAGACCATAGTGGAAAATTAGGTAGAGGAGGAGATGAAATGTTCTCTTAAAAACATTAAAATTGTTTAGAAATGGAGTAAAATGGGGATCATACTGAGGTTTTGTTTGAGAATTTTTTTAAAAGTGTGAAAAACACTTTTCACATAAGATAATATCCATTGTTCATGTATTGTTGATTTCTTATTGAAAAATGTTTTTCACCACATGATTAAGTGATTTGGTATATGAAATTAAGTGGAGGAATTTTTTCAGAAACATAAAAATCACAACTTATTTTTTCAAACTGAATATCATAGGATAAAATTTCTATTAGAACATTCCAAGTACAATCAAATATTACTAAAGTGTGAAAGAAACCCCTCATCAAGAACAAAGAGAAGAAATATATGTAGTTTCTTAACCAAGGCTTCTATACACTATAATGAAAGGGTATTAGTAGTATATGGAATAGTAACATGAGAGTCATAAAATGCCAATCAAATCCTCAATGAACTTTATAATACATCTCAAATTTTTTAACAAATATGTGTGTAATCATCTAATGAAGCCAGCTGGTGTATTAGAGAACAATTAGAGGATAGTTGGCATTTAGTGGTCCTAGTCATTGGGGAGGGATGATGTTAAAGAAAATAGGATATCAAATGGAATGAAACCACTTCATAAAGAAATCCTCCAATATGAAAATCCCACTTCAAATAAAATCATATAGAACCAAAAATCTCAATGAAGGCCCCTTTGAAAAAGAAGCTAGTAGCTTGACCCAAAACCGATAAAAAATAAAGAAATAAAAAATTTCATTGATGAGAACCTGAATTTTTAGAAAAGAAAAATGTAATGGTTTCACTTTGATGAGTGGTGGAATTATTTGGGATACTTTAACATAAATTTGATTCATGATATCACAAATTTGTGTGAAATACATACAATTAACATTCATTATGGATGTGTACATTCATTATGTAAAATGATCCATGTTCACAAGCTCCTTAATAAGAAATTTATCATCATTTTCAATAAAAATTGAATACAAATTGTGATTTTCGCATTTTTATGAAAAAATAGTGATGATGTTATGTTATAGTTTATCATCACCCAAAATATTGAACCTGATATACTAATCTATAACAAAATCCATGATAAATTAAAGATGAACCAGATGTTAGCATCATTTTGATGCTATAAAGGGCTATACTATTGTTTAATATAGCCAATAAGGGGTAAACAATTTACAATGGAGTTTACTGCCTTCTGAAAATACATAATGGGCCACACTTATGTTCTTTTCCTTCAAATAAGGTAAATTTTTTATCATTGAGTTTGTACTCTCTATGACTGTGAAAGGGAAAGATTAATTGCTTTATTTTCCTTAAAAACTCATTTTTAAATATTTATTTTAGTTCAATAAATTAATGATAATAGGTTTACACTAATTATTACCACTTTATTGGATTAAATAACTCCTTTAACAAGGATTATTCCCTCATATAATATGATCTTTCACTCAACAAGGATGATTCACATATGATTCTACAGTTTTATTTTTATTCTCCAATGAATTTAACATTTTGGGTTATCAAACTGAAAAATTGGTAGGTAACCAAGAGTTTTGAATGAAATGTAGGATAAAAATGAATGGTGGAATCATGAATACCTCAACACACCATATGATGTATTTGGTATGACTTAAATTTTCTAGTTTCACATTAAAATTAAAATTTTATTACAATATTGTTACATATTTATATTTCATTTATTTTTTTATATTATTACTAACATAATAATTGTTTTAATATACATGAAGATTATATTTATCAATTTGGGGAGGTATGTTTTATGTTACTTGGTCTCATGAGAGATTGGACATTGAGGCTGTAACTAAGATAACAACAATATTGAAATGGGTCAAGAATGTTTACACCCATTGTGAAAACCTAGAAAACACACTAATATTATCTTGATAAATTAGAAAAATGATTAGAATGATATTTCTGTCTTTTAGGTATTAGTTTCATGTCAAACCGACATAGGATGTGACCAGTATGACTCAAACTGTGTCTTTCTAGTTAAAAAAATATTTGTGTAAAAAATAAAAGTGACATACTCAAAATCAAGAAAAATAATTAATATTTTTTTGATACTATAGAAAAACAATCTATAAGTTATTTGGGATGTGTAGGAATCAGTTGTACCTCAATCTGATCCACGGTGTGTCTGGTATGAATCCAAGTGAATCCTTTTAATTGAAACTGACATTAATTTTAGAAAAAATGAAAAATGACGTACTCAAATTCAAGAAAAAATTCAAATGCTTTGATAATTTTAGAAAATGATCCATAAGTTATTTCTGACATTTAGGATTCATTCTCACCTCAATTCAATGCATCATGTGCCTAGTGTGAATCAAAGTGTCCGTTGTCAGTGTAAAATTGAAATTTTAGTTCTAAAAGTGTCACTAACTAAAAACTGAGAAAATACACTTAGATTGTCTTGATAATTTAATAAAATAGTCCATAAGTCTTTTTTACATGTACATATTAGTCTCATATCAAACCAACTCACGATGTGATTGATATGACTCAAAGTGCATGTTTCCATTTAAAAATGAAATTTTAGTAAAAAACACAAGTGATATACTCAAAATCAATAAAACACATCCACACTTTTTATACATTAATAAAATGATACATATGTCAACTAAGATGTGTATGAATCAGCTTCAACTCAATTTGATGCACTGTGTGAATGGTATGACTCAAAGTGAGTCGTTTTATATAAAATTGACATTAGTTTTAGTAAAAAAGAAAACCAACATACTCAAACCCAACAAAACACATTAATATTTTTTATATATATAGTAATATGATACATAAGTCATTTTTATGTGTAGCAATTAGCCTCATCTCATTCCTATACATTGTGTTCATGATTTGATTTAATGTGTTGGTTGTTAGTTTAAAATTTACATTTTTTTCTGAAGGTCTCACTCAACAGAAACCAAGAAAAAATGCTCACACTGTCTTGATAGTTTAAAAATTATTGATAAATAATATTTGACATTTAGGAATAAATCACACATAAAACGGAGACACAATGTGACTGTTGTGACACAAATTGCGTGTTTCCAGTTTAAAATGTCATTTTAATAAGAAACACATGTGACTCACAGGAAATCAAGAAACCTAATTCACATTGTTTTGATAAATTAGGAAAATGATCCATATGTCATTTGGGAAGTGCAGGAATCATCCTCTCTTCAATTTGAAGCATGGTTTGACCGATATGACTCCAAGTTTGTCTTTTTATTAAAAAATGACAATAATTTTTGAAAACAAGAAAATCGTCATACTAAAAAACAAGGAAACACATAAATATTGTTTTGATAATTTAGTAAAATGACCCATAAGCTATTTTTGACTTTTAGGAATCATTCAAACATCAATATGATACATGATTTACCTAACATGACTCAAAGTGTCTGCTATCTCTTAAAAATTTACATTTTAGTTCAAAAAGTGTCACTCACTAAAAACCAATAAAACATTCTTATATTCTTTTAATAATTTATTAAAATAATTCAATAGTGATTTATTACATATAGTTATCAATCACACATCAAAATGATACATGATGTGACTGTTATAACTCAAAGTGTGTGTTTCCAGTTTAAAATAAAATCTTAGAAAAAATCACAAGTGAAATACACAAAACTAAGAAAATGAAATTGAATTGTTTTGATACTTTAGTAAAAAAATGATACATATGTAATTTTTGACAAGTAGGAATCAACATCAGTCAATCTGATATACAATGTGACTGGTATGAATCCAAGTGAGTCTTTTTATTTAAAGATGACATTATTTTTTGGAAAAAGGAAACAGATATACTAAAAACAAATAGACAACATTCGTATTGTTTTAATACTTTAGTAAAATTATCCAAAAGTAATTTGTGACATGTAGGAATTAGATTCACCCCAATATGGTACACGATGTTCCTATCATGACTCAAACTATCCGTTATCAGTTTAAAATAAACATTTAAGTTCAAAACATGTCACTCACTGAATAGCAATAAAAAAACCAAATTGTGTTGATAATTTATTAAAATGATTCATAAGTCATTTTTATGTTTAGGAATTATTCTCACATAAATGTAACTGACGATGTGATCGGTTTGACTCAAAGTGTGTGTTTCTAGTTTAAAATGAAATATTAGTAAGAAAACACAACGAAAATACTCACAACTGAGAAAAATCATTTGGATTGTTTTAATAATTTAAGAGAATGATTCATAAGACATTTTGGATTTGTAAGAATTAACTTCACATTGATCGGACACAAGGTGTGATCGGTATGACTCAATGTGCATCTTCTAATAAATATACTAATATTATGTTTTCTTCTTTCCAAATGCCCCTCATTCAAACATCCACGCTACAACGTAGCCTATCTTCCATGTCTACACCCTATGTACAACCACTTATCTTTTTTCATCCCTCTTCGTCGCGATGATACCTTCGGTTTGTCCTCCCGCTTGCGCTGTCGAACTCAGTTTTTCGCTGCACAAAGTCATCATCTAACATCACCTAAATCATTTTCTACTCCCGCTCGGCCTTTGACTTCACCTCAGTTGTCGCTCTATCCCTCTTCGCCATGATGTTACCATGGTTTCTCCTCCCGCTCGTGTTGTCGAACTAGGTTATCGCTACACAAAGTCATCTACCTTAACCTCAATCAGTTTCTCCTCCCACTCAGCCGTCAAATTATCCATGGCCTCTGCCTCTAACTTCTTATCGTCCTCCGACTACGCCTCTATCTTCATAGGTTGAGAATATTCAGCATAATCATTAGAATGTACTTTCCCTCATTCACTTTAACTAGCATTTCATCTTTATTATCACGAATCATCATTCGTCTATTTTTATTCATGGGGTCTTTATCGGTTGATATTTGGTTATCTAGGATGTGGAAAAAAATTATAAATTCTTGAAAATTTCATGTCATGTTCAGGGCTGTGTTAAATAATTTGGATCCATTTCACTTGTGGGATGACTTCTCATGTAAATGATAATTAAATTACTATCTATATAATTTCAATTTAAAACAATAGTTCCTGAACTATGTTTTTGTGATTTTTTGTAGATTCTATCATATATCATGGTTTCTTGATCACCCACACAGTGTTTTTTATATATGTTTTGATTTTTTTCTTTTTCCAACTTTCATTATTTCCCATTTATCCTCCTTATAATATGACCTTTTCTAATTTTCAAGAATTGAAACCATGACATATTTTTTAAAGGTACCCTACGAACCCTCTTTTCATTTTTATTATCATATGGTTCATGATATTATACTAAAGGATATGTTTTCCTGAAATTTAGGGGTCATTTAACCATCAAGACATTACTTCCCAGAAGGTCATGATCCCCACTGGTGGTGTGAAGGTTCATGTTTCCACATATTTTGAATGCTATTAGTTGTTTTAAGTCAAAATTTATACTCTCACATTTAGTTTATATAGTGGATGACTCCAAGAAATGGGATAATTCACTCATAAATTCCAACATGAGAAGGAACCCAAGGGGCCTACAACTAGGGATCAATCTGTCTTCGAAAGATAATATGTAAGTTTTTATGCCCGTTTTATGTGGCCATGTGGATTAATGAGTTTAAATTTAAGGTTTTATATTATGCCATCTGGTCGAATAAATTAAAAAAATTTATGCCTTTAATGACACTATTTCGTATTAATTGTCATTTTTACATAAATATATTTATTATATTTTCTTAAATAGATGAATTCGGAGGCCATTTAAAGTATTAGATTGGTAAAAATTTGATGAATAAATAAAAATTCTTTGTCTTTTACACTTATCTATCATATGTTTTTCTCTTGAAGGTAAGTAGGTTGTACTAAATTAAAGCATAATAAGGACCTAAAAGAACTATATATGGGTATTTTGAATCAATATCTATAGTTATTTATTCTCAATCTATTTTTATTTCCTTGTATTAATATCTCGACTGTGTTCCAAAACACTCTAGGTGGGTATGAATCTAATTTTTCCATTTTAAAATGATCTTAGCAACATTGTTTTGGGACTGAAGCACCCATGTGGGTATTATTTTTTATTTATCTAAACAATTATGTGCATATGTATATATATATATATTTCTCATTTTATAATATGTTATTTTTATTACCTAAATTCGGTATCTATGAATGTACTCTAACTAAAGAAAATTGAGCTTCTTTTCCATGGATTCTCCACCTCCTTGGTACCTCTATTGTAATAAGTATTTTTTTCACGTAGCGTGATGTTTTAGCTTGAATGTTTTTATTGATAATGATATCATGATTTGTTCTTCTAAATTATTTAATTGCACTCATGTGTAGGTTCTTCTAAAGAAATATTATCTCACATTGTTTTTTAGCCAAGATATAGGTAGGTTCTCTATTTCGAGAAACATGTGTTATGTTATTCAATTTAATCATATTCATTTCATTAAATTTCAAATAGTAGGTATTTATTTTAATATATTGTGTTTCATTTTTCACATTCTATTTCCAATTTATCTAGACTTTTAATAAAACAACCCTAAAAAGATTACAGTAAGTACAAATTTCTTATTTATTTGATTTATTCCCTCACATGTGTCCATTATAAGGTGAATTTATACAAAATAAGATAAAATAATAAATCATCATAGTTAGTTTACCCAATGGTAATTTTTTTTCTCAAAAACATTATTTTTTTACATCTCTTTAATGTTATATCGATTTACCTTTATTCTGTTTTTATTCACAAATTAACTTAAAATACTTTCAATATTTTTATTCAGGATGTGGACCATTTTAAATTTTAAAGGATTGGTGATCAACAAGATTATGTTTTTAACATGTCTCCCCCCATTTATATAATTTCGTTACAATCTTCTAATATCTATTGAAATTTAATGTTTCTCAAAATTCAATAACTTTAGAAAGTATTCTGCCTTTATTTACACACAAAAATATGTATTACACTTATTGTGAATCCATTACCTAAAGCTAATGCAAAATATATGTGCATAAGATTATGATCCATGATTTTTAACATTTATATGGCTTGAGAAGAGAAAGCGATGTGAAAACGTTGGATATCTAGAGCTCACAAAATGACGATGTTAAATTTACAATAGCATCTTCTTCCATTTCAGGAAAAATGATCTCTGAGAAGGTATAATAACTATATTTTCCATGAAGGTAATGCATCTAGATTAATATAACACAATTTTAACATACATAGTAAATGAAAATTGTATATTTCATATTTTAAATAAAAAATATTATTTAATTTCCACTATTTTCCATGGAACTATTGATTGTGTTTTCATTTTGTTGTGCTATAATTTATTAAGGGTTATTTTCTTAGATTGTAGAAAAAAAAGCTCCAACCGCTCCTCCACCTTGAAATATACCCATATACATATTCTTCTCTAACTAATTTATGATTTTACAATAATTTTTTAACCCCCCCCCCCCAAAAAAAAATATCCACCTTAGTTGCTTATCATCAACATTTCAATAATTTACCCCCTGAATTTTATGATGAGAGAATGACGTTTCCTCAACTCCATGAAAATCCATAAACAAAACTTTTATTTTTCATATCATTTCTTGGCAATGGGTTGGCATAGACCTCATGCACCTCTTGGGTCACTTCAGTTTCATTGGTACCCTTTTATGGTTTCCTTCACCTTTTCCAATGGAGTCCCAATAAGAATATATATTAGTAATGTAATTTTATAAAACCTTCTATTACATTTTCTTGAAAAGGTTGGCTACAGGTTTTCTAGTCAGATATGTATGTGTCGGGGATATACATTCCTTAAATCTATTATGATATATAAAGAAACACCTCCCCCTTCCCTGTATCATGTTTCCTTTATATTTTTAGATTCATTCCTTATCTACTTACTTTCAAATTTTACAGTCTCTTTTTATATCATTCATGCTACATGGTGTTGACTCGTAGCCAAAATAAATCCAAGATTTTTTTGATAAATCATTCAAAGAACATTTTTACATATCTAAAATTCTTTGTAACATTATTTATATCACTACTCATTTTTTTTTGGAATTCCATGCACATGTTTATAATGATTCTGGTATTGAAATTCTATACGGATAAAGGATCAGACCCGATCATCCTGTCAAAATCATTGGATATGAACCATTTATTCTACTTCTAGAGATACAACACCAAGGAGTATATCATATTCATCATCTAAACCATCATAAAGCTGACCCCTCCTGACCAGCTATAGTTTTTCCAGCACGAAGTTTGAGCATAAACCAGTGATGGTATGTAAACTGGACTTTATGAATGATAACTATCCAGTTCAGAGTGCATTATTTGTACTTGACATGGTTTTAGTTGAATATAAAAAAAAATTTGGCTAATGGAGGTGTGTACAAACATATAAATTTCAACCTTAGCCATATCTTAATCAGGATTTGAGCAAGTGTCAGGACCCTTGAAAGCCGATATGGTTATGAAGATTCAACAAAAGTTTGATGAAAAAAATATTATACTTCATAATAATATTTACATTATTCAACCATGAGGTAAAAATCTTGATAGCTAAGTTGAGAAGAGTTTAGATCTAAACTTTGCATCCTAGGTGGGAAATGCATCAATTTACAATTTTCATTTGCTAATGTGATATGGCTATGTTTGAAGGTACACCCATTTTCAATAAGTTTTGTCAAATTAATCCTTAAAAGTAATTGTCACTTATAATGAGTAGTTTAAAAAAATAAACATTCTTTTGATAATATCATTATTTTTTATGTGTTTCTAATCAATTTTTTTTTCACTGTAATATGATTTTTTTTCAATGTATATGTGTTTCTATTCACTCTCAATATGTTTTAAACTTTTAAAATATTGAATCCAATGATGATGTTGTATCTCCTATAATAAATAAAAATATTGAAGACCAATTTTTTAGATTATGTAAAATAAAAGGCTAATACCATTGATATGAACTTTTGGAGTTGCATGTCAAAATAAATTGATTATCAATGAAATTGAGTTTGTCACACCATTAAGACTGTTTTATGATAGCGGTGGATATCATGCATAAATTCATTCATTAAAATATTACCTCAATCATGCATATGATTAATTTTTTGATAGGCCTAGATATAAAACAAAGCATAAACAAGACTGAATATAATATTATGAAACAAATCACAATCATGATTGGAGATGGTTTTATTTCACATCCACTATACACTGAACATTTTAATTTAGATTTGTGAACTTTTAAATTAAAATGACATTAAATTATGTATTTGATTGATATATATGACTAATGCATTTGAAACTATTAAAAATTTATCCTATTTTAGTTTATGTACCATGTCTCACATTTTTCTTACTATATTATTTGTAGATAAAATTAGAACATGAATAAGATTGAGAAAGATTTGATACAAGAGATGGAGACACCATTGTTTTCAGCAAATATGGATCAAATTTAAATGATCTAAACAAATTAGTTCAATAAACCTCAGTGCAGAATGAAAAGAAAAATTGAATAGACCTATCAAATTTCAATTCCTATGATCTATTGATAAATTGTAATTTAGTTTTGGTTCTAGTATCAACTATTATTTTTTATAGCATTTCTTTATCTTTTTATATATCATTTCAATATTTTTTCATACTGGAAGTGTCTAATAATAGTCACTTAAGTAGTCTCATTGATCTTAAGGGGGTGTACAATGAGAAGATCTAGCGAGAGGTCTTAATGGACATCGTATTTACTTTACTCAAGTTGATGTTCAATAGGAACTATAATTAACGCTCAACAGAAACAAGATTTAGTGGTTACTACTCTGAATACCACACCCACTAATGGGCCGGGGTTGACTTTTTGGAACTATCCAGCTGTGGACAGGTAAAATACAACACCTGTTTGTGGTTTTAAACCCAAAAAATCTTGTATGTTTTCTTTTATTTTTTAATTCCTTTAGTAATTTTACTATTTAATTACATTTTTTTGTGTTTTCTGGGCAGGGAAAAATCCATACAACACCTCACGCACCTGTTGATGATCGAATCTTACTGTTGTTGGAATCATAAAAAAACTTCTAGGTTCATGGTTCTATTTTTTTTCAATTTTTTTGATGTTTTCTACCTTCCTTTTTAAAGTGTATGTGAAACATTTCCCCTTTAATGTGTAGGTTTCTCTAAAATACATGTAATGTGGAGGCTTCAGGTCACTTTTATCCAAGATATGATTTAGTGCTCTCTATAATGGACATTTGTGAGACTATTTAGGTAAATATCTCCTTGGTTGGTGCACTCCACCACTATTGTTGTTCAATTTTAGAAAACTAATAAAAAAGTATTTTTCAACTTTACATTTATAATAAGTGCTTCCATACATTTTTTTTTATCAATTTCTAATTGAAGATGTGTGTTTTTACCATTTATTTTAATGGGTTTCTTCTGGATAAGGTTCCATGAAGATATGAGTTTCTACCATTTATTTAAATGGTTTTTTTCTGGATAAGGTTCTATGAAGATGTGTGTTTTTACCATTTATTTAAATGGTTTTCTTCTGGATAAGGTTCCATGAATATGGGATATGGGTCGTGGTATCTGGATGATCAGGAGTGGGTGGTCGTAAGAATCGACCACAAATACGTAGTATGGAAGCATACTGAAACCTCATCAACTCCAAAAACTAGAGCTCGATGATTCTTTTATCTTTTAGTCACCTAATGATAATAAAGAAAATAATAATTTAGTCACCCAAATACATTAAATGTAATTAGATTATATAATGATAGTAATATTCATAATAATGAAAAATTTTAGTCATTTTATATATTTAACGTAATGGTTGTTAAAATAATTGTCATTACTTATTATTATCATGTTAAATATTTCACTATAAAAAAACATGTTTTCATCAATGTTACATATATAGGTTTGATTATGTTTTTTATTTTAAATAAATTTTATTTCTTATAGATTCTCCAACATCTAATCAAATGAATTTTTCAAAAATGTAATGTATTATCATAAATATGTCTATATTTTTTCCAATTGTATTCCAATAATATAAATCACAATTTTTTGATTTTAATATATTTAATTTTCATGTTCATTATTAATGTTGAAATATTGTATTGTCTTCAAAATAATAAGCATTGAAAATATCATCGTGCGAACATGTAAGAATTAGGATGTGATCATTGCAACAACAAAGTGAGAATTGCAGCAATGATGTCAGCATTGTAGGAAACCACATTGTATCCATTATCTTTTAAAAATTTCATTCATTAAGATTTGAGTAGAATTTTAACCTTTTTTACTACTAAATGAGGATGTTATCATTACAGAAAAGACACATGATCATGTTTTAATTAAACTATTTCTCCTTTGTACTATTTCCTATTTCATACATGTTCTTATTTTTCATTTCTTTTCATTAATATCTATTAATAAAGATATAATTTTAATATATTTTTAACTAATTTTCATTATTAACTACTCAAACTATTAATACACTTTATAAAATTAGATTTTAGTTATAGCATCTTGAGTATGCATGGGTGGGGTACTAGGTTAATTTAAAATTGACATTAATTTTACTAAAAAAGACAACTAGCATACTAAAATTTGAGAAAATGGAATATGATTATTTTTATATTATTTATAAAAGATTCATAACTCATTTTCATGTGTATTAATCATTCGTACCTCAATCGGATACACAATGTTCCTGATATGACTCAATGTGCCTGTCATTGGTTTAAAATTTAAATTTTAGTTCAAAAAGTGTCACCCATTAAAATTTTTTAAAATAAGGTTATATTGTTCTGATAAGTTAGGGAAATGGTTTAGAATCAATTTTTGACCTGCAGGAATTAATCTCACATCTAATCGACATAATATGTGACCTGCAAGACTCAATGTGATGTTTCTAGTTTGAAATGACATATTAGTAAAACCCTGAAGTGACATGCTCAAAACTGATAAGACACATTATTATTATTTTCTTACATTATAAAAAATATACATAATTCATTTTGGACATGTAAGAACCATCCACACCTAAATCTGATGCTTGGTGTGACCGATATGACTCAATGTGCATCTTTTTATTTAAAATTGACAATAATTTTATTAAAAAAACAAACGACATTCTCAAAACCAATAAATCTAATTCGTATTTTTTTGATTCTTTATAAAAATGGTCCATTAGTCTTTTTTGACATGTAATAATCATCCATACCTCAATATGATATATGATGTTCCCAACATGACTCAAAATTTCCATTAGCTGTTTAAAATTAATATTTTGGTTGAAAAAGAATCATTTACTAAAAACCATGAAAACATGCTCATGTTTCTTGATAATTTAGAAAAATTATTCATAAGTCGTTTTTGACATGTAGGATTCAGTTTCATATAAAACTAACACATTATGTGACAAGTATGACTCGAAGATCATGTTTCGAATTTAAAATTTTAATTTAGCAGATAAACACATGCAATGTACTCAAAACTAAGAAAATGATTTTGGATTATTTTGATACATTAGTAAAATGATACATAAGTCTTTTGGGACATTTAGAAATTTTCTGAATCTCAATCTAGTGCACAGTGTGGCTTATACAGATCCAAATCTGCCTTTTCAACATATAAGCGTCCTTTTTGTTTAAAACACACATCATATATCCAAAATTAAGTAAATGTTCCAAGATTTGTCACTTGTTATTGTATCTAAAATTACTTAATTAATTCCACTATAATTTTTATCTTATTCTTATTAATTTAATTTTCATAGATATAATTCTTGAATAAAACATGAAATGGTGTGATGTGTAAGAATAAACAACAACTCAATAAGATACACAATATTCCTGGTCTTCCTCAAAGTTTAGTTTAAAATCTACTCTTTCAGTTTAATATATTTATTTTTATTATTACTAACATAATAATTTCCTTAATATATAATAGAATTATTTTCCTCTATAAGAGGTGGTTCTTTCTTTTATATAGGTGCATTCATTTTCCCTATAATAATGTTTTTTAATTTTATTTTTGTTGTTAAATTTCTTCCATTTAAATTCTATCTTCGTATCTAGTTTTTTTTAATTTATGGTGCTATTTATGGTTCTGTGGTGTGATGTTACAACGCATTGTATTATTCCCCAATTTTTGGTGTTTTAGTTGGATGTTTCAACAGAATAAAATATGCAACGTTATATGTGCATTCATTTAACAGTGATAAAATACCCCATTTATCATATCTTTTATTTAGTGATGAAAAATGGTGACTTTTTTCTTCACTTCTACATGCTCTTATCATGGTTTCCTTTTTTAGTATTGATAAAATCATGAGTATTTTAACTATGCTCTGGTAGTCCGCACTTATCCAGCGCTGATAAGCGCCATTTTTACCATTTTTAAAGGCCTTTTTAGTAGTGTTTAACCTAGGTTTTCCATGGTCATTTTTTAATTAGGTTCTCTAACCTACCTCGTTTTATATCATATGCTTAGATTCTATTCAAATACTTTGTAATGGTTCATACATAGAATATGAATAAAAAAATATTATCCCTTGGGAGTGTCAAACTAGGTATGATGTTTGGTCCACATGTGGTGCATAGAGTGAAGGAAAAGTTAATTTCAAACAATCTTTTTTTTGTGCTATTACACCAAGGTGCCTTTGGTGTATATATTTCATCTCCTTTTTTGTATCCAAATAGTTATTTAAATTCTAGGAAACCACAAACATTATATTTCAAAAAAAGTTATTTTCATATATTTGGAGTTATCTATAGGTTTATAACTGATGTTATTTGGTCATAATAACCAAAAATAACTAAACCCTACTCAAGTAACAATAGATTTAACAAAGTCCCACACCCCCAAATCCGATGCTTAAAAATATTTTAATATATGAATTTTATACCAAGCGAGATAACATTAACTAAACTGAAATAAAATTTTAGAAAATAAACATTATATATCGCAAATGATGACATAATACCAGAACCCCAGGGTTTAATGTATTTTTACATTATCTACATAAATTGTTTATTAAACATAATTGTCAACGTTTCTCCATAATCACACCATACTATATCCATTTAATGACATCTCATAGTTTATAAAAATCTCTATGACCTAAATAATGAAAATCAAAAGAATGGAGTGAGATAAAATTTTCAGTATGGTAGAATCTTATCAACATATCCTCAAGGGTTATATCATAAGCTTGAGATAACATGGGAATGGTACAAAATAAAATTAAATGGAACACTGAACAATAAGAGTAGTAAATGAATCATGATAAAACTATTTACAATAAAATATGATCAAATATGTACTATGGAATAAGAGTGTAGAAACTTGAGATAGAAAACATGAGCCATAGAGAATTACATAAGGCAAGAGTAATGAGTGTAAAAAGTGTAGTTGGGCATCATGTGATATAAAAACATAATGTATATAGAACAATAATAGGGCCTAATTTTTTTTAACATTCATAAGCATACAACACTCATTTCTTAGTTTGATGATTACCTCTAAGACATTCATTGAATAGTATATGGAGTCCCATATAGGGATTGGGTTCAGTTCTATTCCTTGAAACACAGTGGATAGAATCCCACAGGGGATTGAGTTCACTCTCAATTTATAGAGAACCTAGCCATTTACTAATATTATTACATGATTTTCAGCATAAATAAACATAAAATTACAAGCCACGAATAATAGAGTATAGTGTATTTGGAGGATTAGTTATATTATAAAACATCATGAGAACATATTTTATTTATTCTCCATAATGAGCTCCTAACTTCCATTGATATCCAATAACTACAGAGGACAAACAGAGGAATACATAAACAAAAGGGATGAGATAAAAATACTAATAAGGAAATAGGTAGAGAAATAAAACATAGCACATGGGTTATAAATCAAAACATGATGACATAAAAGGCATAGAACTTGATTAATCCTAAGGTAGAACAAAATGTATAATATGGGAACATATAATCATGGAATTATATGAATGCGGTGACAACATATAACATGACCTAAACACGAGTCAAGGCTAACCTCCAAGACTATATGACATGGTGGACCAAGTCCCATAAATGAATGGGGTTCACTCCATATCCCAAAATGATGTATCATGAGACAAAATATTACCCTATGTATTGGATCACTATCTAGGTTCACACATCATAACATGTTCATGAATATTTATTTTATTTAAATAATAAACATAAGGGTTGCCCATGGAATGAAATAGGTATCATAATCACTTCACAAGGCATAACAGATGATCATATCTTAAATGTTTCCTAGGTAGAAAGGATTC
The DNA here is from genome assembly GCA_963277665.1 of Viscum album. Lineage (NCBI taxonomy): Eukaryota > Viridiplantae > Streptophyta > Magnoliopsida > Santalales > Viscaceae > Viscum > Viscum album. The sequence goes on from OY728166.1 coordinate 992,013,975, forward strand.
AAAACATACATGGAAATTAATAAGTGAAAATAGGCTTGGATCATGATAATTACTGTCTAATTGAAGTGGAAACACATAAAATGGGTATTTAGGAAACCTTAGAAATGAACCATTTTAATGCAGTTTAAGGAAGATATTAAAGATAATTTAAAGCAGAAAAAGATTACTTGTTTTCATAAATCGTGAAATGAACCAATATAAATTTTCATAATAAAATTATTTATTTTAGAAAAATAACGGGGGATTAAATTAGATTATATAGTTCACTTGAAAATGGGTAAGAATTCAGGAAGTTCGCTTAAATCGGTCTTCCATATCTGGACGCATTGAGTAGGGAACCATTTTAAAACATGTATATACCCAAAAAATAAAGATGAAATGATATTGACACATGATTATGGAATATATAATATGAACATAAAAAATTGAATTTTATTTGGGTAAAAATAGAGGAAGAGTAACCAAGAGGAGTAATGGAGGTTCGGGTTGAATCCCTTACCATATGTATGAATTAATTATGGAGTTGATATTAATGTCAAGAATAATGAAATTAAATCTGTTAATTAATTAAATAATAACCATTTATACTAGTATTTAATTTATTATAATTTCATAATGTTCATTTATGTCCCATTTTGATGGGTTCAGAGATTCAATTTCATCATTCAGGTATGTTAGTTTCTTTGGTTTCATGATCGATGTACTTGTATATTTGTATTAACAGTCATGTTGAATAAGTATAGTTCTATAGAAATGAAATTATATGTTATTAATTAACATATAGAATACTAAAATATATTTTTCCATAATTTAGGATGATTCATTTGATAAATAATTAATGATAATCATTTAGATTAATTTATCATTTTCTATCATCACAAACTAGTTTTGTTATATTATTAAATATCATGTATATATACTGGTTCCAAAACATTGAATAGGTTGTAATACATATAATATAATCTTGTTCAACTATAAAAAAGTTATCATTAGCAGTGTTGAAGGTGTAATTGGAAGATGAAAGCACATCATCCATGATGGTTGTAAATCAACACCTCATGGATGATGTTTTCATTATTAAAATAAAAAAGAGTGGAGAAGATATTTGATGAACAATTATTACATCATCATGATAAAATTCAATTATATATATGATATTATAGTTTTTATTCCACTTGTAGAAGGGTATGTGAGGAGAACATAGGAAAATCAAATAACATGCAAAGGGATTGATGGGAAAAAAGAGTGTTTTACCTCTTGAATCCTTCTTCTTGAGAACCTCTTTAAGGGTATTGGTTTTCGACTTTTTTTAAGACTAAATATCCTAGAAATGGAGAGGCACTTGGGAAGATTTTTTATAATAATTTGGAAAAGGATCATGTCTTTAGAGGTGTGAGGAGAAGAGGTGGTGAGTGGTGGTATTTATAGTGGAGGAGATGGGTGTTTTCTCATTATTTAATTCATTAGTTAAATATTTTTCTAAAGAAAAGAAATAGTATTGATTCATGAGACTAAATATAGTAATTAGATCATGTAGTTTGAAACAATGTTTCCTAAATCATCCATTAATCATAAAATAGTGTATTTAACTTATAACGTATATCAACCGTAAATTCTCGTATTTTACTATTCACAAAATTCAAGTATTTTAGAAAAATACCAAATATTATACCTTACAATTTTTCGATGTATAGAATTAAAAAATGAATTACATTTTGTGAAAATAATTTTATAAATATTATAAATTTAACTTTTAATTAAAATCATAATTTTTATGGAAAATACCAATTTTAAAATTGTAACAGATTTCTTTACACTTTAAAAAATTAATTAACATCCCAAACATTTATCTTATAATCATAAGATAACAAAATATTAATTTAAGAATATATATTATTGATATAATTTTTTTTTAAATTATTAAATTAATTATAAAATTTTAATTAAATATTTATGACTTAAAAAAATATAAATACTTAATTTAGAATTTTAAAAATATTTATTAACATATACTATGATAAAATTACATCATATTTCAACTAATAAGATGGATAAATTTTATATATACATTCATTGGTGAGGTTAGAATTCTATTGTACAGTTTACTATTCCTAAGGTTCAAAATACAATTCCAAAGGTGAAGTTACTTTTTCATTGGCATAAGTTCCTTATCTTCTATAAATAGTTATTATTTTATTCACTATTTATTTATTAAGTTTTTATTTTGTTCTAAAAGTGATTTTATGTGGTTTACACTATGTGAAATATATAGATATATATATTATAATGGATTTTTCAATTAATAAAATTTTGGGTTGTAATATTCTTCCCCCTTATGAAACTTCACCCTAGAAATTTCATTTTACATGATAAGTTTAAAACAGGTGTGGGTACTTATCTGTCTTTTCTTCCTCAGGTTACCATATTGCCTCTTCATTCTTATGGTTCTTCCATAGTACATTGATGAGTTGAGTATTCTTTTCTTCAAAGAATTTTATATATATGGTCCAAGGTCGTCAATAGATGCTCCTCCTGTGAGAGATTAGTTTCCAACTGTACCACCTCTAAATCTAGTACATTCAAAGGAACCGGTTTGTACATCCTAAAGTGGGATATGTAGAATACATCATGTACTTGAGACATATTTAATAAGTTAGAGTCAATATTCCATGACTCTGACATGATTAAGGATATCTAATGGATCATTGTACTTGGTACATATCTTTCATTTCTTCCAAAATCGCATGATCATCTTCCATGGAGATATGTGGAGGAATAAGATGTCTCTAACCTTACACTCAACGTCTCATAAACAATTGTCTGAATATCCCTTTTATTGACTATAGGATTCCTTGATGAGATTCTGAATGGTTTTCACCTTCTTCACCATTTCTTTAACCATTTCCAGTTGTAGCATCTTGCATTCGCTGTCTTCATCCAATAGTGTCAGTGTTATACATATTTTCCCATTAAGGTCTTTGTATAATGCCATTTGGATTCTCAAGTGGAAACTATCATTGTAGGAGAAATCAGTCAGTGGTAAATATTAGTCGCACCTTCCTTTTATGTCCATAGATCATGCTATCATCATGTATTCAATTGTTTCAATAGTTCCCTCAGATTGGCCATTAGTTTTAGGATGATAGGCTGTAGTAAAGTTCAGCTCAGTGTTCAAAGCATGTAGGATACTTTTCCCCAACATGGAGGTGAATATCAGTTCTTGATTGGATAAAATTGATAGTGGTACTACATGTAGACTTTCCACTACTTAATTATATATCTAAAAAATTTGATATAGTTATAAATACTCTTCAATTGTGATAAAGTGAGCATCCTTTGTATGATTATCCACAATAACCCATATAGCATTGTTCCCTCTAGATATATCTGGAAGTCCAGTGACAATGTCCATGGTAATGCTCCACCACTTCCATGTTGGTATGGGTAGTGGTTGCATCATCCCCTTTGACTTTTTTTCTTTCAGTCTTCTCTTGTTCACATAACTAGAACTTTTATATATATTCAATTATTTCCTTTTTTCTATTACCCCACAAAAAGTTCTCACAGAGATCTCAATACATCTTTGTTCTCCCCAGGTGAATAAAAAAGGTTGATCTTTGTGTGTAATTTATGAGATCCTTCTTTATATCTGGATTGGATGGTACACATATTCATGACTCAAATCTCATGAATTCTTCCCCATCCAATTTAACTCAAATGATTTTCCTTTTCTAATGGATTCCACCTTCTTTTGAATTTCCACATCATTTCTTTGACTATACTCTATTTTTTCTATGAGGGATAGTTGTGAAATAATTTGAGAAAGGATTTATTTTGTTAATCCTTTAATGATTTAGATTTCCATTTTTTTAAAGTATAAGAAGATTGGATCCTACTCAATTCTCAACACTGATAAAGGCTCATGATCCTTTACTTAGAGAATCTTCGACCCTATTTTCTTTACAAGGATGGTAGATGATTGAGTATTTATAATACTTAATGAGCTCTAACCATCTTCTATAGCTCCTATTAAGGTCTTTATGAGTGAATATATATTTGAGACTATTTCTATGAGTATATATCCCACACCTATCCCATTAGAGATAGTACCACCATATTTTCAACACAAAGATCATAATTTCAAACTCTAGATCATTCGTGGGATGTTACTGCTCAAGTTTTGTCAACTTCCTTAGAGAATAGACCGTCATTTTATCATTTTAAATAATCATACAACCTAATAATTCTTTGAATAATCATTCTACACCAAAAATAGTTCCCCACTTGTTGGTAGTGTGAGTATTAGTGTAGTGATAAGCCTCTTTTTCAACTCCTTGAAGCAATATCCAAACCCACTGGTCCAAAAAAACCTTTCTACTTTCTGAGTAAGCTTGGTTAGTGGGATATAAAGACATGATATGTTCTTAAAAAATCCCCAATAATACCCATATTGACATAGAAAACTAGGGATCTCCATTGTAGATGTCTTCTTGAGCCACTCTTCAATTTCTTTTGTCTTGAAAGGCTCCACAGATATCCCTATGATAGTGATAACATTCCCCCATAATTATACTTCCTTCCTAACTATCACATATTTACTATACATTTAATATAGTTTATCCCTTTGAAATTTAATCAAAACCATATTCAAATTTTCCTCATGTTTCCCTTTATTCTTGTATAATATCAGAATATAATCAATAAAGAGTAACACAAATTTTTTTAAGGTAATGTAAAAATACTATATCACTTAAGTCCATAAAAATTAATGGAGCGTTAGTGATCTCAAAGAACCTCACTATGAATGCATAATGTTTTTACCTCATTTGAATGTTAATCTCAGGAATATATTCCTTCCTCACAATTAATTGGTGATATCCCGGACGAAGGTCCACCTAAGAGAAATAACCGGACCGGTGATGCTGATCAAAAGAGGCCTATATTTGTGAAAAGGGATGTCGAGCAAGTGTTGTTTTCAACAATACATAATATTGTTTTTTAAAGGGAGAGTTCATATTATTACTCTATCTCTTTATGATAATATTAATGCTCCCAAATACCCTTAATTATTTTATAATGATTTTATTTGTTAAGAATTGTTTATAAATTTATTATTTTATTTTACTCATGAAATTACGGGAATTTATTACTATAGTATTTGTATTTAGCATGTTCTGGAAACACTGCTCATGCGCTACTTATTCGGAATCTGCTTGAGCATGTTCTGGAAAAACTATTCATATCCTATGTGGATAAACATAGCGTAAGGATAAAAACCATGTATACTTTTTGAGATAAGGAAAAATTATGGTTAAACAACCATACGTTATCAACAAAGTATAGAAGAAGAACCCTACATTAGGAAGGAACACTATATTTGGGATATCAGAGAAGTATGGAAGGATAACCGTACATAAATATTAAACGTTACATTTGTTTCTAAAAAGTATGGTTCATCAACCTTACTTTTGTAAACAACCATACATTATTGGAAAAGTTTTGATCAAGTAAAAGTATGGACCTTTTATCGTATGTTTGAAAGTTGAACAGAAAAGTATAGATGACCAACCCTACATTTAGAATCAACCTTACGTTGTGAACCTTATATTTGAAGGCCATGTCATCAACCATACGTTCAGAGGACACATACAGTTTAACATAACCTTACGTTTGGCATCAGATAATTTAATGTCGATATTTTTATGCAATGGCCAATACGCTGATTATTAGGCGGATTTCAAGTCATATTTAAAGCTGATTTTAAAGTAAGATTTTGACTGATTCAAAACCGTTTCATCAATGATTTGATAATCGAATTAAAAGGATCTTTTTTATGCCGAGTCTTCAGTGAAGTTATGACTACTCTGTAAATTCAAATGTTTAAATATTGTGAGCAAAAAGGTGAATTTTGGGGATCTAATTTTGCAGGAAAATTTCTTATAATTATTTTATTTATATGGGCTTTTAAAACTGCATTGATGCTTATTGATCGTGTGTGATATTTTGATTATTCTGAAAAAAGGGAAAATAGAGACTACTAAAACACACCGATCTGCTCGTTCAAAAAAAGCATCAAAGCTCTGTTTGTTAAAAAGGAAGGATCATCATAGAAGATTCACTTGTTCTACAAAAAAGATATACTGTGAATTTTCTCCTGCTAAAGTTGTGCATTGTATTTCTATATCTACTGAAATGGGACCGACTCAGAACATCTCTTATGTGAAGATTATTATTCTTGAAGGGGACAATCCATCTACTGTCAATTGCATGCTGTTGCAATTATGAAGAACATATGTAAAGTATTTTCAGAATACGAAAATCTTTCTTTTCTATTCTTGAGTGACCAGATTCTCATACTAAGATGATTAGGTTCATAATTGGACCGTAAGGCTTTGATTTTGACTTGGATTGTAAAGGTGTCAACTGCCTATACTCAGTTGTGAACCGGTCTGTTGAAACGAGGACCAGATAGTGAAAATCGCCAAGCTCGTGGAGTAGAGCATTGGTGGAGTGGACTAGGGGCCTTCTGTTCCCAGAACCACTATACATATTATTTTTTTGTTATTTAAATTTATGCTGCATCATTTTATCTGATTAATGTTAAAAGGCAGAACACAATCTCATAAAGATTTTTGAAAAGACACAATTCACCCCCCTCTTGTGTATATTTGGTGTAATATGATCCAATAATTGGTATCAAAGGTTGAGCTTTCTGATAAATATATAATGAGATGAAAGTTGTTATACACAGAGCAAGATGACTAATATAAGAGAGGGAATGTCTAGGGTTAGAGCACCGTACTTCAATGGAGAAAAATATGGATGCTGGAAGTCGAGAATTATTATCCATCTAAAAAATCTTGGATACAGAGTCTATTCTAAGATTCTGACTCCATATGAAATACCTGAAAAACCTAAAACATGGAGTGTAGCTACTAAAACAGATTATGACATGAACTCAAAGTAAATGAATGCAATTATATGTGGTCTAGGACTAGATGAGTTTAATAGAGTATCTCAATGCCCAATAGCATATTAAATGTGCCAAACTATTGTTGTTTCTTACGAAGGAACTAAAAATATCAGGGAATTGAGATATGGAATAGCTAAGCTTAAATTTGATACATTCAGAATTTTTGAAGGTGAGAGTATCACTCAAATGAATGGAAGATTGACAGAGATTTTCAATAACATAACTTTCTTGGGAGATCCCATTAAGCAAGCTGATCATGATTTAAAAGTATTGAGAGTTCTGCCTACAAAATGGAATGGAATCTTTGCAGCAATCAGACAGTCAACACCTGTAAAAGATTTAACAACGAGAGTTATGATTTATCTAATTCTGATATGGAATTGGATTAGCTAGCCTGAAGATTAATAAAATTCTATAGAAAGAATGAGGTCTACAAGAAAATCGTTCAAAAAGGATGACAAGGAAATCAGATGCTATGAATTCAAGAAAATGGGGCATATCAAACCTGACTGTCCTTAGCTAAAAGAAGACAAAAAAAATAATTTTTTCAAAAGAAATGACTATTTTTATAAGGACAAGAAATCCATGAAAGCTACATGGATTGTATTTGAAGACTCCAGTAGTAATTGTCAATCAGACTCAGAGAAGGAGGAAGCAAATCTAAAAGCCAACATGTGTTTTATGGTAGAAACAGATGAGGTACAATCTTATTACTCTTCTGATTCTAGTTCTGAATCTAATTACTCTACTGAAAAACATGCAGCCTACAAAAATATGCTTGATGAAAAATATAACTCTCTTTTTAATAAGCATTAGTCTTCAAAGAATATTCATAAGGCCATTTAGGATGAAAGAGATACAATTATAACACAATAAAAGGAGTTTACTGAAACATTTGATTCAATTAATTCTAACAATACAGATTATGAATCAAAGATAAAATCACCACAAACTAAAGCAGAAACTTATAAAACTAAAACCCTTATTTTTACTAAAGGATAAATTACTTTAAGTAAAATCCTTGGGTACAATGTCATTAAAAAGGAGATACATGGAATTGGAAGTAAAGGTGAAATACCCAAGCTGTACAAAAACTATTTTATTCCAAGTGCAAAAATACTAAATTGTAATTTCTGTGGAATAAGGGGAAATATTTCTAAAAATTGTTTCTTAAGGAAACCCCAAATAAGTGGCATTAAGAATGTTTTTGTATCAAATGATCTATTTGACTCATGTGAAATTATGAAAACAAATAAAGTCTGGATTCCCAGATCCTATCTAGATTACACTACTGGACCCAAAAAAATATGGGTACCAAAGCAATCTGTTTAAATGTATTTGTAAGGATCAGGTCACAAGTGAAAAAATGACATATGGGGTATGGATTGTGGCTTCTCAAGACATATGAGTGGAAACTCATTGAATTTTTCTACACTCACTCCAAAAGATGGTGGACTTATCACTTTTTGTGACAATGCCAATGAAAAAATCATTGGTATTGGAATAGTTGGAGATCCAGAAGCCGTCTCAATTAATAATGTACTTTATGTACAAGGATTGAAACAAAATCTGATAAGTATCTCTCAACTATGTGATGATGGTTATGCTGTTGATTTTTCTAATAATTACTGTTCTGTTTTCAAAAATAAATTGCTTAAATTTAGAGCACTAAGAACTAATGATGTGTATACACTGGATTTAAAGTCATTGTGTAAACAACAAGTAAATTTCTTAACTGCTAAAATAAATGAATCTTGGATCTGGCATAGGATACATGGACATTGTAACGTATATATTTTAAATAATTTATCTAAGAAACATTTAGTTTTTGATTTTCCTAGTCTCAAATTTGAAAGTGACAGATTTTTTGATGCATGCCAAATTAGAAAGCTGCACAAATCATTCGTCAAATCTTTTTACAAAATTGCTATATCTAAACCTCTAGAACTTATTCATATGGATTTGTTTGGACCTTCATGAGTAGCAAAATTGGCTAGTAAATTATATGTATATCTTTTAGTTTATGAATAATCTATATTTATAAGGATTTTCTTTTAGAAATTTAAAAATGAAGCTTTTACATTATTTGAATGTTTTTGTAAAGCTGTTCGAAATGAAAAAGGATTTAAAATATTTCCATTAAGAAGTGATCATGGTGGAGAATTTGAGAATCTGGAATTTAATTTATTCTGCTCAAATATGGGTATTAAACACACCTTCTCTGCACCTAGAACACCTCAACAAAAAAGGCTTGTTGAAATAAGAAATAGGACTATTCATGAAATGGATAGAACTATGCTAAATGAATAGAGCCTTCCTACATACTTTTGGGTAGAATCTGTAAGCATAACCTACTATACAATGAATAGAGTTTTAATTAGAACCCTTTTGAAAAAGACACCCTATGAACATTGGAATAACAAAAAAACTATAGTTAACTACATTAATGTTTTGGGATACAATGTTTACATCTTAAACGCCAAAGAAAAATCATGGTAAGTTCGATCCAAAATCCGATGAAGTAATTTTCCTTGGATATTAAACTACCTACAAAGCTTATAGAAACTATAATAAGAATTCAAGGATTGCTGAAGAATAATTTCATGTGAAATTTGATGAATTTGATCCCTTTGAGAAAAGGACAGATGAAATGGATGAATCTGACTCAAATGATAACATGAGGATTGAGAACCTGAAAAATGATTTTGAAAAAGATATAAATAAAATTCAGTCCAGTTAAGAAGAACATGATACTGAAGAACCTATAAGTCTTTTTCCTAGATAGACCGGAACCCTAAAGAATCACCATTTAGAAAATATAATAGGCGACTAAGATACAGGAATAAAAACATGAAGAAAAATAGGAAATCTTGTAGAATTATCTGCCTTTATATCCCAATTAGAACCCAAGACTATAGTAGAATCTTCAGATGATGAAATTTTAATGATAGCAATGCAAGAAGAATTAAACCATTTCAAAAGAAAAGAATTCTGGGAATTAATTGAAAGACCACAGAATTATCCAGTGATAGGAACCAAATAGGTCTTTAGAAATAAGCATGATGATCAAGGAATAATAACTATAAATAATGCTAGACTTGTAGATAAACAATATAATCACGAAGAACATATAGATTATGATGATACTTTTGCCCCTGCAGCTGACTAGAATCCATTAGAATCCTCTTAGCCTGTGCATCTCATATGAACATTAAATTATTTTAGATGGATGTTAAGTCTATATTTTTAAATGGTTATTTAACGGAGGAAGTTTTTGTTGAGGAACCTCCTGGTTTTGTAAATTCAAAAAACCAGATTCTGTTTTTAAACTTACTAAAGCTCTTTATGTCCTTAAATAAGCATCTAGAGCTTGGTATGAAAGATTAAGCTCATTTCTTTTGAAAAATGATTTTACTATTATAATGGAAGATCCAACACTATTTAAGAAAACTGTGAATTCTAATATTTTTTTGGATTAAATTTATGTTGATGATGTAATTTTTGGATCAACTAATAAAACCTTTTGTTATGAGTTTTCAAAGTTAATGCAAAAAGAATTAGAAATGAGTATGATGGGAGAACTAAATTTCTTTTTAGGACTTCAAATTTATCAAAAAGATTTTGGAAATGTTTCAAATAAATGATAATACATTACTGATGTGTTGAAGAAATTTGGACTTGAAAACAACAAGACATATACAAATCCTATGTGTACTAATATAAAACTTGATTTGGATTAAACTAGAAAATCAGTTGACAACAAGTTATATAGAGGTATTATTGGTATTTTATTATATCTTCATTCTAGAAGGCCAGATATAATGTATTCATTATGTCTTTGTGCAAGATTTCAATCAAATCCTAAATAATCTTATTTAACTGTTGTTAAAATAATTTTTAGACACATAAAAGGAACTGTTCTTCAATATCTTCATTATCCCAAAACTTCTGAATTTAATTTGATTTCATATTCAGATACAGACTTTGGGAGTTGTAGATTAGATTGGAAAATACCTTCAGGAACTTGTCACTTTTTAGGAAAATATTTTCTGTCATGGTTAAGTAATAAACAACATTCAGTTTCCCTATAAACAGCTAAGGCATAGTATGTTTCTGCTGCCAGCTGCTGTGCACAGGTGTTGTGGATGAAAAAAACTCTTATGTACATTGGACTGAATTTTAATAATACTCCTATTTTATGTGACAATACTAGTGATATAAATATTTCAAAAAATCCTATTAGTCATTCTAGAACTAAGCATATTGATATCAGACATCGTTTTCTAAGAGATTATGTTCTTAAAAAGGATATAACTTTGAAATTTTGTAAGTACTGAAATTCAATTAGATAATATTTTTACTTAACCTATTCCCACTACAAGGTATGATTTTATTAAGGGGGATCTAGGTTTATTTGACCTTTAATAAAATTTTATTTTACTATAGTAATTCTTTATTTTAATTGTGATTAAAATGATTAAGCTATTTTGTTTTTTAAACAGAATAAGTTTGTTTTCCCCAAATAGTCTATTTTATTTATTTTTAAATATATGTAATGATTATTAAAAACATTGGAATAAAGGTTTTCTGAAACCCTTTTGACTTCTAAACCATTTCATTTCCATTGAAACCTTTTCGAACCCGCAAACCACACCTCTACTCGTCAGTACTGTGGCAAGGAGGATTAGATTTTAATTGGAATAAACTGAGGAATAAATGAGTCAGGAGGGACTTCAAACATAGAGGAAAATACCAGTGACTGAGGAATTTCCTTCCCTTCATTTAACTACAAGAGATTTACTCTCTTATAGCTTTGTCATAGAATTTTTTTTTGAAAAAAATCAAGAAAATAATGTCACTATTAAAGATCATGATCATGATAGGATTGTAGTGGAAAGATCAGAACAACTAGATGTAGATGATGTTGTTGCTGTATTTCAACAAGAAAAGGAGGAAGAGCCTCGTGAGGAAGTTACAAGACCTCAGGAAACTCTAGAGGATATCATTTTAGATATTCCATTAAATGAAAAAATTGCAGATGTTTGTGATGAGCATGCTGTTGAAGCTCACACAAAAGTTCTTAAAGAGGATTTTTCTATGGAAGAGTCTGGAAAGGAATCTGACGAAAAATATGTGGACCAACCTACTCAGGACAAGGAGAAAGAAAAATATGATGCTGAATATTTACCTTTAGTACTGCTACATCACACAGTGCCTTAGAATGCGAATCATGAACATGGTGCTTTTGATTCAAGGAATAGGGAAGATGAATAATTTTACAAAAAATTTATCTCAACTACAATGTGAGAATGATTATATGAGAAGCACCTTAGCATCTGAATAGTTGAAATTTAAAACGCTTAAGGAGTGTACTGTTTCAAGACAGGAAGTTGATGTTTTTAAAGAGGATATTCTAAATACTATTTCCAAATTGAAATATAAAATGGTTATGAAGTCATATTTCTCAGATCTTAAGTTGTTTTTGGGGAAAACATTTTCATCAGTTGGAAATAATTCTGCTAGTGGATCAGGTGCTTCACCTGATTTAATCAGAAGATTTCATGCTATCACAGCTGAAATGAGAAACATGAATGATAGGTTTCATGATATTCAGTGGAAAACTGCTCCATTATCTGTTCCCTTAGATAATCATAAATTCTTAGTTGTTCAGTTAACATCCAGTGAGCCATGAATCCGATCTGTCTTAGAAGAATTCAAAGAGAAGTTGTCTTTGTTTATGGAGAAAGAAGAAAGACTTCATGAGTTTTTCAAAGTCAATCTCATTGAAGATATTCATATGACTCAAGAGGCCAGATATCTCATTATTCATCTTGGTGATGGATTAATGAAAGGTTGAGAGAACAGTTAGCAGAAATCAAGTCTACAATCCAGAGACGATAAACCCTACCTGTTCACTGCAAAAAAAAACCTTGATTCCTGTGTTTATAATCATTGTATCTATTTTTGACTTTTAATGAAAATCTGTTTCTTTATTTATATTTATTTTGCTGTCTTTATTTTAATATGCTAGTACTCCAAGTTTAATTGTTGATAAACAGTTAATAATAGTCTTTACATATGTTCAGGGCTACATTAATCTGTGTTCCATTCCATAGTCTATCAATCATTTTGATATAAAAAAAAGGGATAAATTTGGATAAACAGAACATTTTTATTACTAGGAGAAATTTAGATAAATACATCATCTTTTAGTTTGGGGGAGTAATTCATTTTATTAGGAAAAATTAAAATGTGGATAAATTAAAGGGAGACATTAATATTGTATTTATATTTTCAAAATTTCAAAACTTTATGTAATTAATTTAAAGTTATGTAAATTTCATTAATTTTTTCTTATGGGTTTTGTGATCATCAAAAGTGGGGAGATTTTTGACCAAGTGTTGTTTTCAACAATACACAATATATTTATTTAAAGGGGGAGTTTATATTATTACTCTATCTCATTATGATAATTTGGATGCTCACAAATACCCTTAATTATTTTCTAATGATTTTATTTGTTAAGAATTTTTCATGAATTTATTATTTTATTTTACTCTTGAAATTACAAGAATTTATTACTAAAGTATTCGAATTTAGTGTGTTCTGGAAACACTGTTTTGGTGCTACTTATACGGAATCTGCTTCAGAGTGTTTTGGAAACACTTTTTATACCCTACGTGGATAAACGTAGCATAAGGATAAAAATGGTGTATACATTTTGAGATAAGGAAAAAGTAAGGTAAAATAACCATACGTTATCAGCAAAATGTGGAAGAAGAACCCTATGTTAGGAAGGAATACTACGTTTGGGATATTAGAAACGTATGTATGGAGAACCATACATAAATATTAAATGTTACGTTCGTTTATCGAAAGTATAGTTCATCAACCTTACATATGTAAACAACCATACGTTCTTGGAAAAGTATGCATCAAGTAAAAGTATGGATCTTTTACCGTATGTTTGAAAGTTTAAGAGAAAATTATGGATGACCAACCCTACATTTGGAATCAAACTTATGTTGTGAACCTTACGTTTGAAGGCCACGTCATCAACCTTACTTTCAGAGGATGCATACAGTTCAACTTAACCTTATGTTTGGCATCATAGAATTTAAAGTCGATATTTTTATGCAACAGTCAATACGCTGATTATTAGGTGGATTTGAAGTTAGATTTAAAGATAATTTTAAAGTACGATTTTGATTGATTCAAAACCATTTCATCAATGATTTGATAATCGAATTAAAAGGATCTTTTTATGACGAGTCTTGTGGGAAGTTACGACTACTCTGTAAATTCAAATGTTTGAATATTGCAAGTAAAAAGGAGACTTTTGTGGATCTAATTTTCCAGGAAAAGTTATTATTTTTATTTTATTTATATGGGATTTTTAAAACTACATCGATGATTATTGAGCACATGTGGTATTTTTATTATTCTGAAAAAAGGGAAAACAGAGACTACCGAAACACACTGATCTGCTGGTTCAAAAAGAGTGTCACAGTACTGTTTGTTAAAAAAGAAGAATCACGATAGAAGATTCACCTATTCTACAATGAAGATCTACTGTGAATTTTCTAGTACTACAGTTGTGAATTGTATTTCTATATCTACTGCAACGGGATTGACCCAGAACGTCTCTTATTTGAAGATTATTATTTCTGAAGGTGACGATCCATCTACTATCAATTGCATGCTGTTGCAATTGTGAATAACATCTGGAAAGTATTTTTAGAATACGAAAATCTTTCTTTTCTATTATTGAGGGACCAGATTCTTGTACTAAGATGAGTAGGATTGTATTTGAATTAGAAGGCTTTGTTTTCTTCCATGGATTGTAAAGGTGTCAACTGCCTATACTCAGTTGTGAACTGGTCTGTTGAAACGAGGACCAGATAGTGAAAATCACCAAGCTTGTGGAGTAGAGTGTTGGTGGAGTGTACTAGGGGCCCTCTATTCCCCGAACCACTATACATCTTGTGTTTCTGCTATTTAAATTTCCGCTATAATATTTTATCTGATTAAAGTTAGAAGCCAGAACATAATCTCATAAATATTTTTGAAAAGACACAATTCACCCCCCTCTTGTGTATATTTTGTGTAATCTGATCCAACAAGGGATACTTTCCCTTTATCTTTATTTTATTCATCTCATGATAATCAATGTAGAGGAACATTGATCAGTATTTTTTCTTGATGAAGAGGACTTCTTCACCCCATAGTGAAGCACACGGGCGTATAAAACCCTTATCTAGATTCTCAGGTAACTTATTCTTCTGTTCTTTAATCTCAATGGTTACCAATCTATAATGTGTATTAAATATAGGTATAGATTTAGTAGCAATCTCAATTGAGAACTCAACCTATCGATAAACAGGAATACCACATAACTCTTTAGGGAATACATTAGTTTAACCCATCACGATGGGAATTTCTTCGAACATGATTTTCTCCTTTGTCTCAATAATTTGATCTAGATGTTATTTCTCTTAGGAAAACAATATCCACACTTGAGATGATGATTATGAGGGAGATTTATACTCATCTATACACTTGTAAAAAGTTAGAGGATGATTTGGAATTGGATGCGTGAATTACCTTTCCTGACAATCAGTGTCGGACTTGTGTAAATATAGCTAATACATGCCCAATATAGCATCAAACACTACCAAAGTGAGTATTACCAGATTTTATGGGAGTTTTAATCCTTAAAATTTAATTGGGGAGGAGTTATGATAATTTTATGTAGTAATTTACCCATTCTCTATTCTCATAGAAAACTCATCCTCTATATTTTGAGGTGTTGTTTGAGTAGTTCTACTAAACCTATGAGATATGAATGAATGCATAAAACTGATATCAAATTGTATGTTCACTATTCTTGAATTAATAACTAGTGTACCTATCACGACATCATTTTGAGGATACACATCAGTATTAGTGATATAATATTCATTTTTATGCTTCCTTTGAGGTTATTATTGATTTTCTCCAAAAACCTTGGGCTAAGGTCATTGGTTATCAAAATTACCATGTTCCTTAGATTTTAAACACTACACTACTGGATAATTATTGACATGAAACATCCTTTATTCTTCCACATTAGTGTTATTCTCCATGTCCCTTTAGAAATTATTATCCATATTCCCTTCTTTACAACATTTGAAACATATCTTAGTTCCCTTTAAAGAGTTTCTAGAATTCTTATTCCCACACCATTGATACATGGGTTGTTTAGACATCATACCATAATTGTATTTATCACCCATATTAAACTCCATTTTTTATATTTTCTCATGAGGACCATGATACCAATGAGAGTTTTTGATATCCATTTCTACGTTAAGGTCACAACAGACAATCTCCTCATAGGTTTCAATGTCATGAATTGACAATTATTATTGTAGACTCAAATTTAGTCTACTAAATAAGTTATCCACATTTGTTTCAGTGTTATTGAAAAATCCAAAGGTGTATATTAAAATCCTTGTTAATATTTCATTATGCACCCTGATAGACTCCTCTTAATTTTTCATTAGTTGGAGGACTTCCCTTTCCATCATGAGATAGAGGGTTTGAGGAAAATATTTACTGAAAAATATTTTCTTGAAATCATCCCGTTCCATGGAATCAATTTCCTTATTATACCTTATGTTCTTGATCAATGTCCACCAATGATAATATTCACAACAAAAATGATAAATTTCCAGGAAAACATCTTATTCTTATTAGAACTGGAAGATAAAGAATATTTTTCTCAATGGAGTTAATCTACTGTTTTATGGGGAGTGAAATTGAAGATCCACTAAACATGGGTAGCAATTTCCGTATGAAGCATTCAACATGAAATTACTCTTTCTTAGGATATGGATGGGGGTCCATAAGGGTCAATTTATTATTCATAACTTGAGTTAGTTGAGTAAGTCCTTACATTATTTTTTGAGCTCCGTTTCCCATCATATTTGTAATTTCACAAGGGATATCATCACATTTCCTATAAAATTTATTTTTGGCATGTGTTATTATATTTTCTTTTATTAAATATGAAAAAATAACAATTAGGGGGATTAAATTATTAGATAATAAGTATAAAAAGTAATCTTTAAAAAAATGATAAAATCTTAAAGGATAATTATAACCAAACTTGTAATTCTCCAGGTTTCAATCTCGGTTATCTATGACCTATTTCCTAACACATATTCGTATGAAAATTTTATTTTTTCCCGAAATAATGGTTCATAATGAGTTTTTGAATTTATGAAATCATATCCTCTAGTAGTGTCAAACTATGTATACGGTAAGGCCTATAGTCATTTACTAGGTTTTCCTGAGTTAGGTCCAAAAAACATTTTTAGAGTTATTACTCCTAGGTATATTTGTTCCAGAACCATGTCCACTAGTAGTATCCTGATAGAGATGTATTTTCATTATAATCCAATTAGTCTATACCACCCAAAATTTAGGAATTTTTTATTAAACATAGACTTATCGAAAATATTCTTACAGAAGTCCTCTACACCTAATCTCTAAAAAAATAATACCTTCCTTTTATAAAAAATACAGTGACCCTATCCTTTTACACATAATATTATATTCTTGTAAGAATAATAAAATATCAAATTACCAACCAAGGATCATAAAGTCTGATGTAATTGGAAGATTATGAACAAAATCATAAAGCCTGAAAAAATATTTTATTTAGTCACCATAATGATCACCTAATATCCATTTAGATCTTATAGCTATAGAGGATAACATGGGGAATAAATGAACAAAGGGATGAGATAAAAAACCCCTTAATGAAATAAGAATAGAAATACAACATAACACATGGATTAGAAAGAATAACATAATGGCATAAAAGGAATAAAACATGATTAATAATAATTAATAATAACATGTATAATATGGTAATATATAATCATGGAATAATAGGAATGTTGTGACAAAATATAACATGACATAAACATAAGGTAAGGCGATCCCCCAAGACTATATAACGTGACGGACAAAGTTCCAAAAAGGAATCAGGTTCTCTCTCTATCCCAACATGACTTTCCTTAAGACTAAACATTACCCAATTAATTGGAGTGCTATCTGAGAATACCCATCATAAACTTTTCATGAATATATATTCCACATAAAGAATAAACAGAAGGTTTATCCATGGAACTAAATGGGATCATAATCATGTTACAAGGCATAAAAAATGAGCATATCTTAAATTTTTCCATGGATGAAAGGATTCAAAACATATATGAAGATTCATAAGGTAAAATAGGCCTGAATAATTATAATTTATGTTCAGTTGAAGTGTAATCATTGAAAATGAGTGTTTAATAAACCATAGATGTGAAACATTTTAGTGTGGTTTAAGAAAAATATTAATAATAATTAAAAGAGAAAAAAAGGAATATTTATTTTAATAAAACTAGAAATAAACTAAGAATGTTTTTCATAATTAAATTATTAATTTTATTAAAATAATGGGGAACATATTATGGTGTGCACTTGAAACTAGGTATGAATTCTGGAAGTTCCATTTAATCAGGCTTGCTTACCGGGACGAACTGAGTAGGGAAACTTCTAAAAAATTTATATACCCTAAAAATAAGGATGAAAGTATAGTGATACACGATTTTGGAATGTATGAAAATAATTTATAAGATTAAAATTAATATAAAAAGGATATTTGATTTGGGTAAAAAGAGAGGATTATTAAACCGAAGGAGTAATGGAGGGTCTGGTAGAATCCCTTACCTTATGTTTGAAATGATTCTGCACTTGATCTTAATGTCTTAAATAATGAAAATAAATCTACTAATTAAATAATTAAAAACCTTTTATACATGTATTTTATTTAATTTAATTTTATTATGTTCATTTATCTCCATTTTAAAGGGGTTATGATATTCAATTTCATCGTTCAGGTGTGTTACTTTCCTTGGTTTTCAAGATTGGTTTACTTGTATATAGGTATGGAAAATCTTGTAAAATGATTATAGTTGTATAGAACTGAACTTTTATGTTATTAATGAACATATAAAATATTAAAATACCATTTTTTCATGAAGTGAGGATTATTGATTAGATAAATCATTAATTATTATCATTAAGATTAATTTATCATTTTTTTATCATCACAAACTAGTTCTGTTATAGTATTAAATATCTTGTCTATCTACTAGTTAAAGAAAATTAAATAGTTTTAATACATATAATATAATATTATTCAACCATAAAAATGGATTCAAAACTATACTTGAAGGTTTAATTGAAAAATGAAAGTATGTTGTCCATGAAGCTGGGAAATTGTCACCTCACAGCTAATGTTTTCAATCATAAAATAAAAGAAAGAGGATAAGATATATGATGAATAATTATTCCATAAACATGATATAATTTAGTAGATGTAAAATAATGGAGTTTTAATTCCACTTGGATATGGGTATGTGAGGATATGATATGAAAATAAATTAAATTCAAAAGAAATTAAAGGAAAATAGAAGAGGGTTTTACCTCTTGATTCCTTCTTCTTGAGAACCTTCTTAGGGGGATTGATTTTTTTTTTCTGAAGCCCACAATATCTTAGATGTGGAGGAGGGGATTGGTAATAGAGTTAATCAGAATTTGGGCAGGGTTCAAGGCTTTATAGGTGTAACGTGAATAGGTTGTGAGGGGAGGTATTTATAGTGGGGGAGTGGAGTGTTTTCTCATTATTAAACTGATTAGTTTTTTATTTTTCTCAAGATAATAAGTACAATTGATTATTTAGACTCAATAAAGTAATTAGATCATGTGATTTATAACCAATGGTTATTATATAATCCATAAAACAAGAAATAGTGTATTAAACTTATTATGTATATATACAATAAATTGACGTATTTTACTATTCACAAAAATCAAGTATTTCTTAAAAATCCAAAAAAATAACGCTAACAATTTTTCGACATGTATAATTAAAATATTAACTCCATTTTATAAAAATAATTTTCTAGATATGAGAAAATTAATTTTTATTTGAAATCATAATTTATTGGAAATACAAATTTTAAAATTATAACTAATTTTGTAACACTTTGATAAATTAATTAAGTTATAATAAAATTATCTTACAATCATAAGATAAAAAATATTAATTTATGAATAAATTTTATAGAAATAAAATTTCATTTAAATTAATAAATTAATAAGAAAATTTTAATTAAATATTTATAACTTTTAGAAACATAAATTCTTAATTTATAATTTTTAAAATATTTATTTACTTGTACTATGATATATTTATATAATATTTCAACTTATAAGATAAATAAATTTTATTTATACATTCATTGGTGTAGTTACTATAATATTGTCGGGTTCACTATTCATTAGGGTCATAATACTATTCTAATGGTCAAGTTACTATTTCATCGGTATCAGTTCCTTAAATTCTTGAAATACAAATTATTTCATGTGTTTATTATTTATAAAAGTTGTATTGTGTTCTAATTGTAATTTTATGTGGTTTATTATCTGTGACATTATATAATAGGGGAATTTTCAATTAATAAAATTTTGTCTTATTACACAATTCCCAAAATGCATTTGACATAGACCCTTATGGGATTGGGTAGACTCCCCATTCCAAGAAATATTATGGAAATAGTATCATTAGTGATTGCGTTCATTATACAATCCCAAAAACATAGTAGATGGAGTCCCATAGGGGATTGGGTTAATTACCTATTCCTAAAAAATGTTATCTCATGAGTTACTAATATTCACCCAATTCATTAGAAAGATGTAAATTAATCCCACCCACCAAATATTGAAAAACATATATAATTTTTCCACGAGAGTGTGAAAACATTAATATTTCATGTACCACTTTTTTAACTATTAGAAAAGATATGGTTTTCATGAAAAGATTCCATGGAACATTTCATAAGAAATACAAATAATGGTGGTGTATAGTGGCACAAAAAATATCCATAGTTGAATATAACAATCATTAAAGATGCTAATATAGATGAAAATGATAGTTAAAGAAAATTTCAAATTATACAATATAAAAAGATGTTAAGAATCAGATCATTTGATATTGAAACTATAATCCCCCCATAGAAAAATATTATATGGAAATTTAGAGGCTAATTCATGAAACATAACATGAGATAAGATATAAATTTTTTATATAAAGAGTAAAATTAAATCTAAACCCAAAAAATTGGTTTAAGAAAATATTTCTTAACATTGTATTAAAGATATGAAAATACGAAACACATTTAAAAATAATTTTCAATATGGTAAAAAGATATAAAATTAATATAAAAATTGAAAATAAATCAAAATAATTAATCCTTTAAAGATATATAGATTTTTTCTAGGGGAAATTTGAAATGAATGATAAAAATATGAACTTGAAAGGGAAATGTCTTTTAAAATTTTAGAAATACATTTATATTTAAAACTCCCATCATAAAAAAGATTATAAAACTATCTTTGACATATTGGTAAAGTAAAATAATAAGATCTTGTGAGATAATACATATTTTGGGTTTAAAAATATGAAAAAAAATAATTTTTGTAAAGAAAGAATATGGAAAGGGATGAAAAACAACCATCAAAGAGGATGGGGACTTTTCTTAATAACTTTTCATTTGAAGAAAAAAGATTTTCAACAAAGATTAATTTAGGTAAAAACCCTTAAAAAAGGAATTTTAGAGAAATAAATATAAATCCATTGAAACATGTGATGAATTGAACTTTACTTCAATCATAGTGGGAGGGTGGGTTTAAAATTATAAGACTAAATCTAAAGAAGAATGACTATAACTCGATGAACAAAATTTATGTTAAAAAAATTATGAGTTTAGTAACTCAAGAATTGAAAGATCTTTAAAAAATGATTTTTATGGATTTTTAAATAACCTTAATTTCATAAAATTTGTGATAAAATTAATCCATATGGAAGTGTATACGCTACATTAAAAAACATGTGATGAAAATTCATATGTCTTCAAGAAAGAAAATTGAAATGAGAAAACCCATAAATTTACCCTATAATTCTAAAATATCATTTAAAATTATAGTATAATTAAAATAACCATATTAAAAACTTATTAATGAAACTTATTCATTTTTGTTACGTTTTTTTACACTTTATTTATAATCAATAATTGAAAATTTATTTGTTTGTTATTGTTTATTTTCATCATTGAATGTTAGTAATTTTTATTATTTTACATCCAATTTATAAGGATGATATTTATCCATAAACATTGATAATAATATTTTTTAGATTATCATTTATTCTAGATTATATTTTATAATATAATTAATAAAAATATAATTTTACATCAGGGGAGTTTTAGTTATGATTTGAAGAGATGTAATTGGTGATGAGTTAATTTGATAATTTTTAACGAATGAACCGGTTCATATTAATAATGTGTAAAATACTAATATTAAAATTATTCAATTATATAATTATATATATATATATATATATATTAATATCAAATTATAAAATTAATTATATTTGAATAACCATACATGATAAAAAAATTATAGCATTATTTATGTAGGTGGTAAAACTGACCCAAACAAGAACTCACAATAACTAGTTGATGAGTATAATTATAAAGTTATTATAAAATCATCTTTATAGAAGAAAAATGATATAATTAATATGTTATTGAATATATAGATAAAATTTATAAGATATTTTTAAGGTGTATAAGATAAAAATCAATTAGTTACAATGGGGAAATCATTTTCCCTCTTCATATTATCATTTTGGATAGTAAAATATACAACAATCATTTATTGAAAATATTAACAATATAATTTCAAAATTATATTTATAGAATATTAATAATGTAATAAATATAATTTTTACCCATAAAATCCATTTTTAGAGTATTCCATTATTGGTTATGGTGAGAAAAAGAAACACATCTACTATAGAGGTGGTAGTCTACAAATATGGACGAGCAACGTTACTATTTTTCAATAGATGAAAAAATAAAGGTCGGTAATGTTTTATCTTTATAAGATTTTAATTTTATCATAGATATAATATTTATGAAATTAATTAATTCTTTAAACCAAACATTTATTTATGTGATGATAAATTAGTTATGTCATTCATGGAAGTAATAATACGTAAGGGACATGAACAAAGATTTCATTTTTCAAATTGATAAAAGGGGAATAGAAAATTTTAATTTCATATTATAAAATTTTATGACACTAATTATTATTATTTAATAATATTATTATTTTTAAAATAGTTTTGGATGTGGTTATATGATAATATTAGATAAGAGAATACCAGGGAGTCGACAATTCACATGTTGAAAGTTTGAGACTTCTCTTGAAAGACCTCTTGTTAATGGAGGAATTGGGGAAATTTATTGAAGAAAATGAGTACCAAACATGTAATTTAATTTACGGATACATAAAATAAGATGTTTTTATTGAATAATTTTAGCGTATTGTATGTATCCAATAGGGTGTAATTGAGTTCCTTTTATAGGTGAAAAAGATGTACTTTTCCTTGGAATTGAGTGGTAGATGAGGGGTAAATATGGAATGACATATGAATTTGGTGAGGAATTTTTGGAAATAAAAGTGGGAATAAATTTAAAACCTAAAAATTTCTTTCTAGAAGTTATATGTTTCATTTAAACCTAACAAATTTTGAAGTAATTTTATTTACCAATTTTTACCCTTACCAACCTGAAAAAATTAATATGGTAATTATTTTTTACTGAAAACAAAAGTTGAACCACCCAATATAATTTAAAAATTATGGATCCAAATTTACACCCTTTTAAATATAAATAAATTTATAAATATTAAAAAATTTAACTTTAGAATAAGTCATATGTTATAGGGAAAAACTTTTAGAAGAGAAAAAACTTCTTATACATCAAGTGTTTTAATTATTCTTTCCTATAAATTAGTAATTAAATTTTTATTGAATATTTATGTATTTTTTTGAAACATATTATTATATTCATATTTTATAATATATTAATTAAATTTATTTAGATTAAAATTACACGTTTTTAAAAAAAATTACAAATCACTATTTTATTATGTTAACTAATATTTACATTGGTAACATATTTAACTGTTATAAATAAAAAAAATATTAAAATCATTTATATATTTAATAAAAACATAATTTTTTATTAAAATCAATTTATATCGTTAACAAAATAAAAATTTTTATAAGCACAAATAACACATGAAAATAACTTTTAAAAAATAGTTTTTAAGCATAAATAGAATGTATTCAGGTTCTATGCCAAGTGAAAATATTTAGATAAAAATAAATTTATTTATTTTTTCTAAATATTATTAATATATTCCACATTATACAATAGTTATAAATTGGTTTTAAAAATATACAATATTTAAAATATTATAATTCAGTGAGAAATTATTTTTTATAAATAAGTGAATTTATCGCCAATTATTAAAGTTTATTACATATTTAATTAAATTTTATCAATTATTTTTATGTTAAATACAACCTTTATTATTATTTAAATGTAAATTTAATATAAATAAAAATTTTATAAAATATATATAATATAAATTTCATTAATATTAATATAATGAAATTATCCCAGCTTTTACTTGAAAATATCGTCAAGACTTCCCCATAATATCCAAGGTTAATATATGTAGTGGTGGTTGTGACAGTTTGTTTTTGTTTTATGTTATGAGTGGAGAAATAAATTCAATATAGTATTTAAGTAAAATAAATTATATACTAAAATATAAAGGTGTTTCAAAAAAAGGATATCATCCCCCTATTGATATCTATTGTGATTCATGGAATCCATATTCGAGTATCTCTTCATCCCTAATCACCATTTTTATTTAAAAAGAAGGTGTTATCACCACATTAGTGTCTAGCGATCCTATCATTAGGAATGAAGATTCTAGGTGTGTTTACCACCCATAGAGGTGTGATCCATTTGGTTATCGCTTGGTGGTCCCTAATAAGAAAACTCTATCATGATCTAGTCATGCAGGTATTACATCAGTGAAATTATGTTTATTTTCCTATTCTTCATTTTAACATATTGGTTTCATTAATGATAGATTGGGTAATATAATGGATTTATTCCACTACTAAGATCATTAGAAAATCCTCTAAAACCCATCAGAATCCCCAATCATTGGTCATAAAATGGGACAAAGAGGTAGCCTGTTATATGAATATCATGTCTCATTAGTGTGAAGTGGGAATCTTGAGAGTATTACACATATGGGTGGAGTAGTTTTTACATTATCCACACCACTTAATAATTTTGACATTATACATCTTCATAGATGTTTTTATTTTAAAGAAGTATAAAATCTATCTTATATAGAGGAATAATGGTCTAAGAGGAAGGGTTTGGTGAATAGAGAGACTGTGTGTAGTGAATGGATAATATTTTTTGTACTAGAATTTTTGTATTCTTAAGACATGAGGAATATTATAGATGTGTACATAAACTCTATAGGATATAGTTTGTGGTTGAAATAGATGACAGTGTTGTATATTAACTTGATATAATTATATTCCATATAACATTTATATATATTATTGGATGGACAGATATAAAATGGATTAAAGGGGTATGGATCCATTTATGATGCTTGGTGATGAAGTTTATGTTATTATGTGGTTAACTAATGAATGGTGGGTGTAAAAATCCTTTTATGAATCTTGATGATCATTTTATTGATGATGTAGTAGTGGATTTTGATATGTGGTAGTGGTTTGAGATATATAGGGTTGACGATTTACTTTAATTCATTGAGAACCTCTATGGGTGGAAATATTCTAATAGTGAGAGTCTTTACAGGTGGATAGTTTCTCATTCATTGAGATACAATGGAGATGTTTTGATATAGTGATAACAATCTGGTTTGAGAACGAGAGATTACCAATTAGTGGAAATCTAGAAAAAAATTAGATTCTCTAAAGGTGAATAGCTTCCCAAACATTATGTTGAAGTGGGATACATGTTGAAGTGTATATTTTCACTATGAGTAAGAATTTTTTTAACAACAAGAGTCCCTAAAGGTGGAAACCAGCCTAAACATTATTGGGAATTTCTTATTTGAATAAGAATATAATTTGTGGCGGAGAGTCCCTAGATGTGGAAATTAGGTATAAATGAGAGTCTATTGGGATGAATAGTTTTCCAACCATACTCATGTATAATATCTCCCTTATATAAAGATAAATTTTTGAAATTGATTAAAAATTTGGATTTGAGGTGTTTTTGTGGAGGAAGATATGTATTGTTTCCCTATGGATGGTGTGTTATCCACAATTTTATCTGATTTTTTAAAGAACATAAATAAAATAAAGAAAAAGGATCCAATATATAGAAATACCAAAATGAGTGTAGGGAACTATGAGATGGTGTGTTGAATTTTATGTGTAATATAATTTTTCTTCAGTTCCTGACCGTGGGGATGGATGATTGATTTTTTCAATTGTTTCATTCACTGATCCATTAGTTTGTTTCATTCACATGGATGCAGGTGAGTTATATGGAGGAATATATTAGGTATATTTATATTTTTATTACTTCTTTATATAGTATTTTTCAAATAAACTGTATTGGTTTGGTGGTGATGGTATTGGGTGAGCTTATATCTAGACATAGGAAACTTATTTAAGAAAGTGTGTTGAATTATACCTTTCCAATGGTATTAAGGAGTTGTTGGGTTTTGTGATTTTTTATTTCATATTCCTATTATGTATCACAAGGAATTCATTAAAATTCATTATTTATGTACTCATGGATGTGAATACACATTGAAATTGTTAATAATTATGTGTGGCTTTCATCTAAAATCTAATGCTTTTCATATTTATTTTATTATGTACCATTAATGCATGTCATGAACCCACGACCAATTGAGGGTGGGAATGGGGGAAACACACTATACTATTGTTTCCATATGATGTGTCCCAATAGGTTTCAGTCATGACATTACCTAAGTGTGGCATAAGTATCTCCAATATCACCAAGGGTTTTTAATTTTTCCTCCATCACAATTCCAACTAAGGACCACAACATAATAGTCATTAAAGAGATTTACCAATTGGTGGTCATTAATGATATATAGTAACTATGATATTGAAGTTTTATGTTCAGATAAGGGATATTTGGAATAAACTCTCAAAGATGTAGGGTACTATGTTTAAACATGGGACACAAGGGAGGGATTTAGGGATGGAAAGTGTCACTACTTGAAAAATTTATATAGCCATAATTCATTCCTATGGCCATATCCTATTACTAAAGTTATGGAATTCAGGGATGTTATTAGCATAAGTATAGTTTGTGGGTTGTATGGATCATCTTATGATCATTTGGAAGAAGAATAGAACCCAAAAAAGTAGAAAATATTCTCAAATAGAAGCACCATCCATGATATATGAAAAAAAGCTAAAAACATAGCACACATAGTAAAATTTTTAGTAGTATTTATTATCCATTTTAGTAAAGAAAATGTTTGATGAATATCACTAGATATATAGAAATATTACTACAACCTATGAGAAAATACACCACCCATTTGATCCAGATCACTATTAGAGGACTCTCGTATAGTTAATGAGGTGCTAGAAACGTCACCAATAGTGATGAACAAGCATAAAGAAGTAAGATATATTGTAGAATATTACATGAAACTGATGTTCAAAATCAACATGAAATGAATACTCTCAATCCATGTACACATGAGGAAAACCACTTTTGCATTTATTGGTGACTTCCAACATATGAAAAAAAGGCCTGTAATAACTTGGGTGTTATCATATAATATACATGACATGTTCCCCATCTATTAAATGGATCCAATGTTTTAATTCAATTATTTTAATCCATTCGCAATTGATTAATATTTATGGAAACCCGGTAGGGTGAATACTGTAAATATGTGGGAATATTGTAGATTGCATCACATGAAATATGTCCTCAATATAAATATATCTTATGTGTATATTATACATAGATCATATGCATGATTTTTTGTTAATTATATATATAATTTATCAAATACTGTTTTCAACATACTTAAATCACATGAGCACAGACACATATATAAATAATATATCAATTCACATGCATCATATGCGTGTATATTTTAGTGTACATATTCATTGATCACCCATTTTCACCAAAATACCATAAGGACTATTTCAAACTTCACAGTGCTTTTTGAATCACTCTATACTATTTTAGATGTGATTTTATTAATCACTCTACATTTTGGAAAAAAAATTCCAAAATTTTATCGCTATCTAAATGCCTAACTATGTGGCCATATGGGCCTTATAAAATTTCAAAACAAATATGAAATACCTATTAAATATATATAAATTAATAACAAATACTAGAAAAGAATAAATAATACTAAAGATACTAAGTCGATTGGTTTTATTTCCATAAAAAATAATCATATATCTATATGAACATTTCCTCCACAATTTGTATCATATATATCATTTGTATTTATATAAAGTCCTTTTTTCACGAAATAAATTGACCTGTCGACATGAAAATTTTCAATCTGGTATAGACATCTCATTTGTTCTTAATTATTTGAAGAAGATTGGCCATGTTGATAATTACAACCCATTTCATTCATCTAATATATGAGAGCATCACATTGACCTGATAAAATTAGGTGAACACATAAAACATGACTCTACTAAGCATGACCATGTATTTACTCATTCTAATTGAGTTAAGGGATATATGTGTTTTCTTAGAATATAAGAGGAAAAACGTCATCTCCATTGTTCTCTAACCAATGAAATGATCACCAACATACCCAACCAACCCCTAACTATCTAAGTTTATATATTTTACTCTCATAAGTATAGTATCAAATTACAAATGTTCTCATGTTAGGTATGTAACAAACCTTAGGAATGGAGGATTGATAATAAGCATAAACCCCTAAGTAAATCCAAGGATTTATGATATTCTCTGAGATATATATTAGAAAGTAAATCGAATTAAAAAAGTATCTACTAATTTCCTCATGAATCTATTATTCGTATCTTATATACAAAAAATTTTAATTAGTACAATAATATATTAAATATAACCTTAACATATCACCATAATCCATAATACGTTGTAATGGTCATTGATTGGGGAAAACTCATAGTTGTATACATTGAGGGGATATTTATCATTTTTACACTCAAGTAATGTAAATTCAACAAACATAAATGAATGATTTCATTAGTATAATTACATGAAATATTTACAACCTTTATAAAAAACATATTAAGTGTTTAATATCCAAATACTATATATAAATCTCTTATTATTTCAGTAGTAATGGTTCTGAAATTACATCCCTATATAATCAAATACCAATATAATAAAACACCAATGTGATAATATAATAAACAAAAACCCACTATCCTCTTAGTGAGTAACATTTATGAGTTATTATAGTTTTTAATAATGGTGATACTAATGAATAATACTCCTTTTGTTCAATTAGTTGAACATATATTCCATATATTTTAATTCACAACATAAAATGTTACAATGTCAATTTTTTTAAAAATATAAATATTTCTAATATCATTATAATATTCCTCTAAAACATATTCCATCAAGATTTGAACTTAAAAAAATAATCATTTTCCTTTTTATCATACATTATATCCTAGAATATTTTAGAATAATGTAGAATTAACTTCATTCTAGTAAGCACATGTAACCATTTACATTTCTTAATACCCTTATTTCCTAAACTATTTTAGGATATCATGTGAATTTATATTTTTAAATATGCTGGAATAATAGTGATATTCACTCTATCATGATAAATAAATGTATCTATTTACATATTTATTTACTGTCACATATCCTAACTCTTTAGAATATTAAATACAGAATAACATAAATTTAAACTAGAATAATCTTTTATTTGTTAAATTTAAACTTCTATTAGTTCAAACATGATACCACTATCCTCTAAGACACTATATTATCTTCATAATATCTTGTTAAGAATCAAACTAAATTGTATTTTAGGAAATATTTTTTTTCTTTTATTATGGTTGTATAAAAAATAAACTACAATTTCCATATCTCATATGGTATTCTATATTAATAGAGTATTTTCTTGAGAAAAAATATTTCATCAATTAAAATACACCCCTAGTGTGTTGGAATCACATTCCATAACTTTTTAACAAATATTATGATAATCACCTTATCTTGGATGAAATAAGTTTTTCCATATATTGTTCTATATAAATATTATAGAATCCAATGAACCATAAACCATGTCTATATAATTAATCATCTCATTTTGTTTATAATAAAATTTTCTTAATGAAACACATGTCATATCATATAAGTGAAATGAGATAATGATATACATACTTTACTTAGATTTATATGATTTTGACACATTCCTTTATATTAAAAACATTGATGTGTAAGTTTTTTACTTCATCTATTGAATGCAATTTAAGATCTCGGTAAATTAATCCCTTTATTTTTACCTATAATATATTTGTTACACTTGTTAAATATATATTAGGTATCACATGACCTTAAA
Organism: Viscum album; assembly: GCA_963277665.1. Classification (NCBI taxonomy): domain Eukaryota; kingdom Viridiplantae; phylum Streptophyta; class Magnoliopsida; order Santalales; family Viscaceae; genus Viscum; species Viscum album. Next base: position 992,044,567 of record OY728166.1, read on the forward strand.
TATTGAAGAATTTATTTCTATATAATTAATATTTTAAATAGACATTCCTTGATGTTTACTAAAACTCATTATGGTATTCTAGATTATGCCATAAAATGTAATTATTACTCATGCTTCCTGATAACTTTGGGATTCAATGACCATGGCTAGATATTTGATAAACCATTATTGGTATTTCCCACCTTTATTCTTCTAGTTTGAACTTTTATCCACAAGTAAAAACAAAATATATCTTAGACATCATATTCTATGTTTACCTATCCTAAACACATTGATAACATTGAGTAAAATTTTCATGAATTCATTCATCTTCTCAGATCATTTACAGATATTACAAAAGAATTAATTCTTAAACTATAATAATAATTATAGGAATTATTCAGCCTCTCCAATAATATTCAATCATATTGAATATCGTTGATATGTCCAATCATTTTATGTAGATGTGGCTTGAATTATATATATCAATTATAATCTAGTTCATTTAAAGCCATAAATGAATCATTTTTTTCAAGAGGGGGTGAATTGAGTTCCAATTAAAAATTTCTGTTTAAATGATTTATATTACAATCCTCTAATATAAATAACAAGCTAAACTATAGTGAATTTGTAATACAGTAAAGGTTCAGTTAGGTTCTCAAGAGATTGATTAGTTCTCAGTTAATCTAATCTAAAGATTAGATTAGCATTTGAAACTAACCTACTGGTTTACAATAAATACAAACAATTAGTAGTTTAACTATCAATGTTACTTTTAAAATAGATATATATTTAAAGTACTTAGCACCAAAATATTAAAAATAATTTTAACTAAAATAAAAATGCATAGCAGTTTTAAACAAGAGGTTCAGTCTCAAGAAGAGACTTACTCATCTCAACCAATTTTATATAAACTATGATCGACACCCTGGATCGGGGTTTCACAAAAGTGAACTTATTCTTCATGTTCTCAAACCTCTACAATAGTTCTACGTGGAAAAACTAAACAACAACACACTGGTTGTCCATGTCACACATAACCTCTACTACTATCCATAGTGGGAAACATATTTTAAGGGAAAGATTGAATGAGGATTTAGATATCTTCCAGTTAAGCACATGAGATAGTGTGTGCTTAAAATACAGAGCACACACACTGCTCAAAATGTAAATAAATGAAACAAAATAGGTCTAAAAAATAGTTATGAGTTTAGAATGTTGTATGTGTTTTCAGTGAAACTCTGGACTCCATGGATTTAAGAAGATGAAGCTTGCAACCTTATCTGGAATTTGTTTAGAAAATAGAATCATGGTTTTGATCCTTAACTTCTAGCACATGTATTCAGTTTGAAATGTGAGTGTTTTATTTTCATCACTTGTATATCCTCTTTGAACTTCTATTCTTGAGTTTTCATCAACTTCTACATGTGTTCTTCTTGTATTTTTCTCTCTCTTTGCATTCTCTATTTCTCTCTATATAGCCAGAAACATGTTTTGTATGTGTGTTGAAGGACTTATTTTTCAGTATCTTGAGGTTCCCCTATTTATGTTTCTTGAGGTCTGGTAATAGAAATGATTTCTATGAGGTACAATTTCCTGACATCCAAAAAACATCATATATTAATTTAAGTTCAATTAAAATAAAAAAATATGACCGTTTCTAATAAGAAAATAGAGATAGAGTTTATATAAATAGTGACTGGTTTCCATTTTGTATCTCATTGTATCATTGAACTTGTAGTAGTGGACTTGTAATGGTAGATCTTGAATCATTAGCTGTTTTTAGCAGTAGATCCTTCTAGCAATAGCTCCAAATACTGGTGACTATATGTAGTGGTGAATTCCTTTAGCGGTAGCTCTTGGTAGCGGTAGACTTATGTACTAGTGACCCATACCGGTGAGCTTGTTATGGTAGACTTCATAAAAGTTGATGTCACTCTGTATCGGTCTACTTGTGAATACTGGTAGACTTTCTCTATCATTAGCTTAGGTGTAATGGTAACTGTCTACATACCGGTGACCTTTCTGTATCAGTAACTGTTAGTCTGTTTATGCAAACTATCCAAAGATTAAGTTAGGATAAAACATTACAATGTAAATGAACATTTGATTAATCGAATGTTCTTTAATGAAAGATATGTCATTTGAATATATTCAACATTATTTATATTTTGACATTTATAACTTAAAAAGAAACTAAAGTAATTAAAAGTTTAAACAATAAACATAATTCGGGATTATCAAAATATAATTAATCGTAATTGAGATTATCAAAACAGGTGAGTCCAAGAATTTCCCCCTTTTTATAATCACAAATTCTGGCAGGTAATCCAAATGTATCAGACTAAAATACAATTGTTCTTATTTCTCAGTGTGTTCCAACACAGGTGAAACATATTTCAGAGATAAATAGAAATTCTCAAGTTCAAAGGTATCAGAGAAAATTTATTAACAGAAATAAAATATTAATATTCATGTCTGACATATGTCCCTTCTGTAATAAATAATCCTTCCCCTTTATCATTTCTCCCCCTTTATCATTTCTCCCCCTTTCATATTAGAAAAATGAAAGGAGGTATAAGATAAGGATGTAAGGAATGTATTAGAGAATAAAAAAGATGGGGAATCAGAGTTGAAAGATAAGAGATAAAGTTTGTTATCAAAGTGAAATTAGACAATACAAATATGGACCAAAGGTAAAAAACAAAGTTTAAAACTAAAGGGGAAAGAAATTAAGTAGGCAGTAGAGGTGAAAACTGAGACAGGGAGACTGAAAAATCGGTATATATTAATGAGTCAAATGTAGATAATGATTGAAAAAACTGTATAAAAGGTACACATGATTCCTATCAAATTCATCTAGACCCAATCAATCCACTTCCTGAATGTCCACTTTTGATTTTCCTTTGGGATCTGAGTTAGTCTCCGGATGAGTAGCTTCAGTTGAAGGCTTGGGAACTCCTGAAATAACCAATAGTGGTTGAGAAACTGAAATTGTTCTTGTTCTGTAGTGGGTACTCCTCTGAGTAATCACTATTGTCAAGCTTCTTATAGCTTGAGATGGGTTCGTCTGAACAGTAGAAGCAGTAGGGCTAGATACAGTTAAAGATGGAGGTACAATCACTGGTTGATCATCAACATGCAAAATGGTAGCAATATATTTATGAAATCCTTGATAATCCCTCCTCCTCTATCTATATAAGAAATGAAGTTATCCTTGTTTTCTAGGAATATTTCCAAAGCTAGAGTCAGCTCCTTGAGCATACTCACTTTCTCCCTAAAGGCTTGAGTCACATGAGGTAATTTCAAATTTTCTAGAAAAATTTTCCAGTGATTGTTCAACTGATGTTTAGTGTAGACCCTTTGGAAATAGTAATCCACCTTTTCCTTTACTTCTTTCTGAGAAGAAGTTTCCTCCCTCAGAAAATCTTGAACAATTTTTCCTATATCCCTAGTGGTAGTCACCACTTGGTTCAAGGCAGCAGAGTCTACAGAGCCACTGGAGGAAGACTAGCCAAGCTCTTCACTCATCACAACTCTAATTTGATCAAAACATAAATAAGTTCTGGGAGCACTCAGAGGTGCAACAGTAAAATCAACTTTTTCCTTAAAATATATAGTCAGCCCACTAATTAGATATTTCACAACAAGGTCCTGGGTGCTGACATGGTGCTTCATGGAATTCTTAAATACCTCAAAAACAGTTACCATATGGCTAACTATATTTTTCACAGAGGTCAAATACTGGTCTTCTTGAGACTTAGAACTCATAAAAGACTCAATAGTGACAACAAATTTCATTAGATATTCAACATCCTCTGCCAATCTTGAATCTTTATTTTGACAGGTGTTGACTTCATCCAAAATAATAGATACAGATTCAGTCATAATATATTGAGTGGATGATATTAAAGAGGTATCCATTCTACCAATTTCATTCAGAAAACAGGACATGAGATCAGAATCCAACTGGTCTAGGTCATATTTTATTACTAAATCTTTAGGTAAAGTCTCATAAAGGGTATTATTACTAAGCTACTAATACAGTACCATGTCTGGTGGGATTCTCCCCCCCAATTTGTGCATTCTCCTGTACATGTACATCAATAGTAGCCTCAGCTGGCAGGTATTCCTCAGAATAATTATCCACAACCATCTCCATTTCAACAATAGGATCCTCGTTAGGGATAGGTGTAGGTTCTGGAATCTCTTCCAATACTACCTCTACAGGCATAGAAGATCTCCCAATTACTAGACTCAAACTCAAGGTACTCTCAACTGAGCTATCAAAATCAGATTCTCTTCTTGTTAAAGTAGCTGGAGGAAAAGCCTCTTCATAATAAATACTCTGAAGTGAAGGGCTGGGAGGTAGTTCAGGGTTTCCTCCTACTTCCACTAAAGTCTCTTCATCCTTTTCATCAATGACATCCTCAACTTCACTATAAGCAGGTTCATTTTTATCAGGTCCTAGACCTAGATCCCTCTCATCCTTAGGCCTAGAAGGATGGTCCACAGGATAAACTTTATCATACAATTTTCCATAATCATTCACCCATTGCTTATTCCAAGGGTTCTAGGTTACTTTCATATACTTGCAGATAGTCTTAGTAATGTAGAAATTGTCTTTAACAACAATTTTTCCTTCCCCAGATTCAGAAATACCTTTTAATTTTAACATAATATAAATTAGCTTAGCAGAGAACAAAGTAGTTGCCTTTGATTTAGGTATAGTCATATCTTTTATCTGAATCATCCATAATCTTCATAGATTTACCTTCACTCCATGCCTAAACAAGTACAAAAAATATATATCCTGAAACTTCAGGGTTTCAAAATCTCCTCTCCTGGGACTAATCACATGTTGAATGAACTTGAACAAAAATCTGTTTTTTCATTCCATTTCAGTAGCAATCACTTTTCTAGGTGATCTATTTCTAGTTAACTCAAGAAAATATGCCTCATACTCAAAATGGTCACTAGCTTCATGTACTGATTTAGATGAAAAACCATACTCTCATTCATGAGGTACTTTCAGACATTCATCCCATTCAGCAGATGAAAAAGATATCTCCTTATCGTATACCATAGAGATCATCCTATTCTAATCTTCATTTATTTCAAATCATACAAACTCATAATATTCCTTAACCAGTTTCGAGTAATAAGGACCATTATTGTCTGGAAAACAATCTATCCATTCTTACTTTTCTAGAATCCTCAAAATCAAGGACTTACTTGACATCAACCATTCAGCAAAAATCTCCTTCTCAATCACTATTTCCCTCTTTGATAAATGAATATTCTCAGACTTTCTCTACTCATTACTAGTACCACAACTACTTCTAGTGGCTCCAGAACTATGATTTTTGTCACTTCGCACTCAAATCATTACCTTCATCAATTATTGGTCGCTTAACTGGGGCCATTTCCAAATCGAGAAACTTAGGGTTCTCAAGATTTCAGAGGCTTGGATAAGTGAGGACTTGGAAGGGTGGAGTTCAAGGTGAATTGAATGTGATTTATACACAACTTATATCATATAGAAATCGAAATAATAATAAAAAAAGGAAAATATATTAAAACTATAAAGCGTATCGACTTAAAATACAAAAAATTAAAACATCACGATATATTTGTAACCATTTTACCAGTGAGAAATATAACGGTAATCACTATAGGTGAGGTATCATAATGTCGAGGGTTATATAACGGTGAGGTTTTTCTAACTGTGTGGTTTGTCTAACACTGAGGTTTGTCTAACGGTGAGGTTTGTCTAACGGTGAGGTTTGTCTAACAGTGAGATTTGTCTAACGGTGAGGATTCTCTAAGGGTGAGGTTTGTATAATGGTGTGGTTTATCTAATGGTGAGGTTTCTCTAATGGTGAGGGTTTTTCTATTGGAGAGGTTTGTTTGACGGTGAGGTTTGTCTAATGGTGAGGTTTTTCTAACAATGAAGTTAGTGTGTAGTTGATCATTCCTAACCCATGTCTAATGCAACTTAATCTCTCTGAACTTAAAGGATTTATAAATTTATCATCTAGTTGACGTTCAATGCCTATAAATTAAAGATTTATATCACCCTTTTGATAGTGATCTCTTAGAAAGTGGTGCCTTACATCAATGTGCTTAGTTCTAGAGTGAGATACAGGGTTCTTAGAGATATTGATTTCACTAGTGTTATCAAAATTTATAGAAACATGTCTAAAATCATATCCAGAATCCAAAAAAATGTGTTTGATCCACAGAATATATGCACAAAAACTACTAGTAGCTATATATTCTGCTTCATCAGTCGAAAATGAAATTGAGTTTTGTTTCTTACTACACCAAAATACTAAGGATTTTCCCAATATGTGACACGTTCTAGATATGCTTTTTTCTATCTAACTTTCATCTAGAAAAGTCAGCATTTTAATAACTTATTAAATCAAAAGATTTTCCTTTTGGGTAAAATAAGCCTAAATTAGTAGTATGTTTAAGATATTGGAATATCCTTTTTTACAGCTAGTAAGTGTGATTCTTTTGGATTTGCTTGAAATCGTGCACACATACATACACTAAACATAATATCAAGTCGACTAGCTGTAAGGTAATGTAAGCATCTAATCATACCTATATAATTGGTTTGATCTACTTGTTTCCCAGATTATTAATTATCCAACATACAAGTGGTACTCATAGGTGTATCACTTCCTTTATTACTAACAATCCCAAAAATATTTTAATATATCCTTTGTGTATTTACTTTGATTTATAATAATACCAACCCTATTTTGAAAAATTTGAAATCCCGGAAAATAATTGAGTTCTATCATTAATCTCATTTTAGATTTATTTTGCATAGTCTTTTAAAAATCAGTACATAAATAATTTTTAGAAGATCCACAAGTTATATCATCAACATATATTTGTACCATCAAAACATCTTTGGAAATATTTTTGATAAAAAGAGTGGGGTCAAAAATTCCTTTAGCAAAACCTTTTGATATAAGAAAATTAGTAAGCCTATCATACCAAGCTCTTGGAGCTTGTTTTAAACCATATAAAGCTTTAAAAAGTTTAAAAACATGATTTTCAAAGTGGGGATTTGTAAATACAGGTGGGTGTTCAACAAAAACATCTTCAATTATATAACCATTTCAAAAATCCCTTTTAGCATCCATTTGATATAACTTGAAATTCAGATGAGTCGCATAAGAAAGTAAGATCCTAATGGATTATATTCTAGCTATGGGTTCAAATGTTTCTCCATAATTAATTCCTTCTTCATGAAGGTAACCTTGTGCAACTAACCAATATTTGTTTGTAATGATGTTTCAAGATTCATCAACCTTATTTCTAAACACCCATTTTGTGCCTATGGTCAAGTTGTCCTTAGGTCTTTCTACTACTTTACAGACTTTGTTTCTTTCAAATTTATTTAACTCTTCTTTCATATCCATTACCCAAAATTCATCATTTATAGAATCATTAATATTTTTAGGTTCTGACTATGAAATAGAAGCTTGATGTTCAACCAGGTTTCTTAGAGAAGCTCTAGTCGGTGGCCCTCTATCAAGATTACCTACAACAACATCTAAATGATGATTCCTTAGAATCCTAGTTGATCTAGTAAAGGTAGGACTAGAAATTTCAGGTTCATCTCTAGGTTCAGGTTCACCAATAGTAGATTCTGAAATATTTCCATAACTGGTAGTCTTGACAACAGGTTCATTGATATCATCATTAAAGTTCAGAACAAACAAATATTCATCAAGATTTTCAAGAGAAGGTTTAGGTTCATGTGGATTAGTTTCATCAAATTTGATTTGAATAGATTCTTCCACACATTTTGTTTTTTATTAAAAACTCAATAGGATTTTCTAGTTAAAGAATAACCAAGAAAAATTCCTTCATCACTTTTAGATGAAAATTTATCCAGATTATCTTTAGTATTCAGAATAAAAACATTACAACCAAAAACATTAAAATAACTATCTTTTGGTTTTCTATTATTCCATAATTCATAAGGGATATTCTTAAGTACTGGTCTAATCAAAACACTATTTATAATGTAAAAAGATGTATTTATAGATTCACCTCCAAAATAAACAGGTAAATCATATTCATTAAGCATAGTTCGTGCTATTTCAAGAAGAAAACTATTTATTCTTTCTACTACACCATTCTGCTGAGGTGTCCTAAGCGTAGAGAAGTTGTGATTGTAGCCATTTTTTGAGTAGTATGATTCGATTTCATGATTTTCAAAATCACAACTATGATCACTTCATAAGGTTTTAACCTTAAGTACACTAATATTTTCTATAGACATGGAGTAGTTAATAAAGTAAGAGTAAGTTTCACTTTTGTGAGCTAGAAAATATTCCCATGAATATCTAGAAAAGTCGTCTACAAGGACCTAGACATAGTGCTTCCCATTTAGACTAGAAAAATTGGATGGTCTAAACAAATATCATTTGAACCAACTCAAGCGGTTGAGAAGTTTAAACTTCTTTCTTTGATTTAAAATAAAAATTATGTTGTTTTCTCTTTTGAACGGGATTACAATCTTTGTCAACTGGGAATTTAAGTTTAGCTATGTCTCTAACTAAGTTCTTCCTAGTCAGTTTTATAAGTGAGTGTATAATGTAGTGTCCTAATCTTTTGTTCCAAAGCCAGGATTCATTATGAAATGAATTTAAACAGGAAATATTTTTCTTAGCTAATGAATTCAAATCTACAACATAGTCATTTTCATTTCTTAATGCAGTAAATACAAAAAAAAATTAGAATTGAAAAAATTAAATGAATCATTTTCAAACATAACATTAAATCCTTTATCACACAACTAAGAAATGATTAGTAGATTATTCATTAGTCATTAAACAAATTGATCTTTAGAAATTAAAATTGAATCAGTGTTACCATTCTATCTTAAGCTGATGATCTTTACTTTTGAGTTATCCCCAAATGTGGCATATCATCCATCAACTTTGACTGAGCTTTTAAAACATGAAAAGTCTATTGTCATATGTCTTGAAAATCAACTTTCCAAGTACCAAGCTTCTAATATGAATTTTTTAAGCTGGTTTCCTATAAAACAATTTTAGATAGAAAATGATTTTTGTACCCAGATTTTCTTGGGTCCAGACAGGTTAGCAAGCAGAAATTTTGGTACGCAGAGTTTTCTAATGGGTTTCCTATAATCAACTAATTTAAAAGTTTTTGAAATATAAAATTTTTTATATATAATTATGTGAGTAGCTAGTTGAGACATAAGAATTTACAGAATGAGAAATAGCAGCATATTCTCCAGATTTAGGAATAAATCTAATTTTTGTAATCTATCTCCGTCTAGGCTGATAGCAGAAAACAGTAGTATACTTTTTTGCTACTTGTTTTCCTAGAATTTTTGTAAGTGTGTCCTTTAAATTAGTAAAATTTTCTAAATCATTCCCAATTTTCTCATTAGACAATTTTAGTTCAGTATTCTCTTTGAGTAGTTGAGCATTCTTTTTCTTTTATACTTCTATTACAGATTTGACAGTGCTAGTTAAATCTAGTTGTTTATTTAAGGATTTATACTTATCTTTCAGCTCATTGAACATATCCTCTATCATGTTATAGTATAAAAATAATTCTCCACTAGAAATATCTTCAGAATCAGAATCAGAATCATCACCAGAATAATTAGAGTTTAATGCAGGAGTATCTAATGTTACCTCAAATGTGTTTGTTATGAAACACATATTACCTTTTTTAAAATTTTTATTCGGAGTGGAATCAGAATCACTTGAACTATATTCTAAAGCAATCAAGGTTGCTTTCATAGCCTTCTTATATTTTTTGTCCTTCTACTCATATTTCTTCTTGTACATTAACTTCAGACGGTCATCTTTCACATTTCTTTTCTTCTTGCATTAGTAGCAGAATATCTAATCACTTTTATCAGTCATTTTCTAGTTCTTCATCAAATGACCATTATTGTCATTATTTCCCTTGTAATTGGATTTTATGGAAAACTTATTTTTCCTATAAAACTTCTTAAATCGTCTATCTATCTAATCTATTTCAGCATCCCTGTCAGATTCACTCTCTTCACTACTCAAACTATCACTTGTAGCTTGAATTTTCTCTTTGTCCCAGATTTTTGAAGCAGAGGTCTTGAAGGCTACAGATTTTTTTCTTAGTTCATCATCTTCTTCTTTGTTTACCTTCATCTTTTCTTCATACATCATTAGCCTACCAATCAGCACTTTGACAGGTAGTGAACTTATGTCACACGATTCTCTTGATCAAACAGATGCGCCTCTCCATATTTCTGGCATACATCTAAGTGTTCTCATGATTTTCTCTTTTGCTGGAATACCTTTTCCCAGTGAGCTCATTGTATTGAATATATCATTAAACCTGAGATACAAATCAGAAATAGATTCATCATATTTCATTTTAAAATTATCATATTTAATAGTGTAAGTATTTAATCTCATCTCTTTCACATTGGTTGTTCCCTCTTGGGAAACAGCCAGAGTATCCCATATTTCATAAGTAGTCTTACAAGTAGATATTTGATTAAATTCCTAATCTCCTAAAGCACAATATAGGGAATTCATTGCTTTATAATTATTATTGTCAGCAGATTTCGTAGGATTATCCCATGTAGCTCTAACCGTTTCTGGAATCTTATACTGAGTCTCTATAGCAGCCCAGATGTCAAATCCCATACTTTCTAAATGAATTTTCATTTTTATTTTCCATTGGTCATAATTTACCCCATTAAATAAAAGTTCCATGTTGGTAGCTACACCTTCTAATCAATTATCCATAATTAGATTTTATCAAATGTATTTAAAGAGATAAAAATTGAGAAATAACCGAAATTTAAGATCGTTAAGATACAACTAGAATCACAGTTAAATAACAGAGTGTTTTGAAAAACTTTTAACTAACCTTCTGATACCAAATGTTAGTCAGAGTAGATACTCAAGAGGGGGGTGAATTGAGTTCCAATTAAAAATTTCTGTTTATAGAATTTATATTAAAATCCCCTAATTTAAATAACAAGCTAAACTATAGTGAATTTGTAATATAGTAAAGCTTTAGTTAGGTTCTCAAGAGATTGATTAGTTATGAGTTAATCTAATCTGAAGATTAGATTAACATTTGAAACTAACCTACTAGTTTACAATAAATACAATCACATTATAGTTTAACAATCATAGATACTTTTAAAATAGATTTATTTTTATAAAACTTAGTAGTATAATATTCAAAATAGTTTTAACTAATATAAAAATGCACAACAGTTTTAAACAAGAGGTTTAGTCTCAAGTAGAGACTTAGGCCTCTCAAATAGTTTTATATAAACTATGATCCACACCCTGGATCGAGGTTTTACAACAATGCACTTACTGTCCAAGTCCTCAGACCTCTACCACAGTTCTACATGGGAAAACTAAACCACAACACACAGGCTGTCCGGGTCACACTTGACCTCTACCACTATCCATAGTGGGATACATTTTGTAAGTGAAAGATTGAGTGAGGATTTATAAATCCTCCAGTTCAGCACAGGAGACAGTGTGTTCTTAAAATACAGATCTCACACACTGCTCAAAATGTAAGTAAATGAAACACAATAGATCTAAACAAATAAAGATGAGTTTATAATTCTGTATGTGTTTTCAGTGAAGCTCTGGACTCCTCAGATTAAATTAGATGATGTTTGAGTCCTTCTTTTGAAGTTTTTTGGAAAACAGAGTATCATGGTTTTGTCCCTTCACTTATAGTACAGGTGTTCAATTTGAAATGTGAGAGTGTTCTTTTCATCACTTTAATCGCCTCTTTGAACTTCTGTTCTTGAGTGTTCTTCAAGTTCTACATGTGTTCTTCTTGTATTTTTCTCTCTCTTTGCATTCTCTATTCCCTTCTATATATCCAAAAACTTGTTTTGTAAGTGCGTTGAAGGACTTGTTTTTCATTATCTCAAGGTTTCACTTTTTATGTTCCTTGAGAACCAGCAATAGGAATGATTTTTACGAGGTACGGTTTCCTGAAATCCAACAGACATCATTAATTAATTTATGTTTCATTAAAATCACAAAATATGACCATTGCTAATAATAAAATAGAGATAGATTTTAGAGAAACAGTGACTGGTTTCCATTTGTTAGCTCTTTGTATCATTGAACATGTAGAAGTGGACTTGTAATAGTAGATCTTGTACCGATAGCTATTTGTAGTGGTAGATCCATTTAGTGATAGCTCCAAATACTAGTGACTATATGTAGCAGTGAATTCCTTTAGTGGTAGATCTTGGTAGCGGTAGAATTATGTACCAGTGACCCATACCGGTGAGCTTGTAACTGTAGACTTCATAATAATAATTTTCACTCTGTATCGGTTGACTTGTGCATACCGGTAGACTTACTCTACTGGTAGCTCAAGTGTAACTGTAACTGTCTGCATACCGATGACCATTCTGTAACGATAGCTGTTAGTCTATTTATGAAAACTATCCACTGATTAAGTTATGATAAAACATTACAATGTAATTGAACATTTTATTAACTGAATGTTCTTGAATAAAAGATATATCATTTGAACATATTCAACATTATTTATATTTTGACATTAAGCACATAAACAGAAACTAAATTAATGAAAATTTTAATCAATATACAACAATTGGGATCATCAAAACATAATAAATCATAATTGAGATTATAAAAATAGGTGAGTCCAACACATAAGAATCTTTATTTACTCATTGAAAAAATTCAACACTCAGTTACTTATGAAGGAACTTTATTAACATAAAAAATATTTTTCTTTATTATGATCTTTTCTAAATCTAAAATTTACAAGAGTTTGTTACATTAGGTTTCTCATTTCACGGATTAATAAAAATGTTTAATAATAATGATGCTATTATCTACAACAAATTTTTTTATCAAATTAATATCATGTTTTATATCTTTTTTAAGTATTTTTATTGATAGTGATACCATTAAAACTGATGAATCTATACATCAAAACCTTTTTGTGAGAAAGGATACATAATTCACCATGACATACATTGGTTTATTCACATAACTAATCCAAAATTATTTAGGCAAGGAATCATCATAATCATAGATGTTATGTATCTTTGATAGTTTAAAAAAATACATAATCTAAATACAAAATATGGATAAACTCAACATCATTACTCTGGTATCCTTCCTAAGGTTTTCCCATCTAACTGTCTCCCAAATAAAACACAATGAATATGCTCACAATAGACTATCAATGGATACTCATGTTGAGATCGAGAATACCCAAAATAAAAATAAAGACTCACTTATACCTTGATTTCCTTACACAATATAATCAAAAGGTACACAAGATAATCTTGACAATGCCCAATTTAATGATCAATGTTTTGAAATTTTTCTATTTGAAAATAATCTCACATTTAGTATTTTGAGGAGTTTTCTTTTAAATTCTCACCAATTTAATAAAACAATATATAAATTATATTCACAATTATTTAATCTTATGTAATTATTATCCTATTATGTATTATTCCCCTTTTTTCTATGGATTTTTCTAATGATTTAGTTTTTAAAATCTCTATTTAATCCACAAAATTAATGTGTTCACACCACATTAATGTGTAACTCTTTACACAACCCACAACATGTGTTACTCTCCCAAAATAGATGTCAAATATATTCACAAATATATGAATGCATCATATACATAAGGTACATAAACTCTTCATGTAAATTTATATAGATATATGAATTTGAAAATATCTACATGAGTATGGTCAGAGTGACACAAAACCAAACCCATTCACCATTCAAGAAAAAGGCATATCTCACTAGCTGGTAGGTGTCCCACCCAATGTACTTCTCTATATAGAGATAATAATTAAGAGATAATTCAATTCATGATATATCTATTACTTAATATACACAAAATATTTTCAAAAAAAAATTCTAAAAAAAATTAATTCCATACTGAGGTATTGGTAGATGAAAATAAATTTTCTTGGAGTAATGCCTAGAAGGAAATGAAAAGATCTATCTTTAGATGTTTTTTAACAGTAAAACCAAATAATGAAAACTCATAATATAAACAATTTATATCTATGAATAATAGATAGAATAATATTAAAATAAACGAACAATTCAAATATTTGAGCATGACATAACAATTTCGTAATAATTCATAATTAAAATCGTGCTATAAACCCCTTTATGAATTACCTAATATCATGGACTTTCCATAATTTTGAATATAAAATATTTTATACCCGACCAAATATAAACCCATTCATATTATTTATTATATTGTATTTTAATTTATTTTTTTATCCTGTAAGAATATTAATGCACAAAAATGATTTAGATGGGTTTTAAATAATATCTTTAAAAAAATCCCTTTGAATTTGAACAACATAAAATTAAATAATTATGAACAACTCATAATTATAAATAAATATACTTTTATGTTTTTTCATCATTTATGATAATTTTAAACTCCTTTATAACTCAATTTAATAATATTGAAATAAAACATTTATTTAAAGGTTACAAATTGGCCATTTTCTTTTTAATAAAATGTTTTATTTTCATTTATTATGGTTTAAAACTTTTATAAATCATATTAATGGGAAAATTATATTATAAATATTATCTTCTTAATATTAATGGAATATTTTTAATAAAGTTTTAAAAACATTTAATTCATCAACCACAATGATTTTATAGATAATTAATCTATAAAACACCCTTTAATAAATTTTTTATACATTCCATAATGCATTTTTATTACTTATAAAAAAATTATAGAGAATTTAATTTAATTATTATTTTAATTTTACTTATAAATAATTTTTTTACTATCTACCAAAACATTTTTTTTTGAGAATTTCTCTAAATAAAACATTATTAATTTAAAAAACATCAAATTTATTATTTATAAAACATTCATAAATTTAAATATAAAATTATATATATTTTTGTCTTATTTTTTAATTTTTAATCTTTTATAAATTACCAATAATTATTTATATATACAAATTTTATTTAAGGATCATATGTTATACTATATAATCTGGTAAATGGTATTTTAAGCATTAAATTTTAATATTTTGAATATTCTGTTGAAAAATGTTTCATAAAAATTTAGAAAATTAATTATGAAAAATTACAAATAATTAATTTATAATCTTTTTATAAATTTAGATATTCCTAAAATAAAATTTTCAATCAATTATAAACATTTTATATATCATTCAAAAAATTTTCCAAACATTTTTTTGATATTCCCATAAAATCTTACACATAATACCTATTC
Organism: Viscum album; assembly: GCA_963277665.1. NCBI lineage: Eukaryota > Viridiplantae > Streptophyta > Magnoliopsida > Santalales > Viscaceae > Viscum > Viscum album. Next base: position 992,059,873 of record OY728166.1, read on the forward strand.
TACACTAGGGTAGTCTTTTATTACCATTACATAGACAGTTCACATAAGGGTAATCACCCCAAACCCTTATACAAGAATTCTGTGTACGGGTAGTATCCCAGAACCCATAAACATCGCAATTCAATGTATGGTTACACCATATATACCTTTATCTAGAATCATTTACACAAGGGTATTCTGTATTTACCTTTATAAAAAATAAAATGTATAATGGTAAATAGATTTTACCATTATCTGAACCACATGTGTAAGGATAAATTTGTGATTAGTTTAATGAAAATATCTCATATAAGAGTAGTTACTTTTATAAAATGATTTTAAATTTTGAAATCAAAGATTTAAACATGATAAAAATTTAAATAAAATTTTTCTTTCGATAATGTTATAAGATTAACTCAATCATATGGAGTAATTGAATATTTTATTTATGAATTTTATCATAAAAAAAATACCAAAGTATAACCAGTAATGTGGAATATAACATGTTTTTCCTAAATAGATAGAAATACATGTTGATTTGGAAAGGAACCTAGCCATGATACCAAAATTGGTGTTTTTTACATAATGATATGATCTTTTAGTAGTGTAAGAATTAAAAAATAAGTAGGAAATATCTCTGAATTGAAGTAATATGCATGTTATATGATAAGAAAACAAGACATATCATACTTATAACTACTTTTATTAGGTTTTCTTCTTCCTTTTAGTAGTGAGAACATTTGAAGATGATCACTCAATATAAAATATACTTATTTACTCTTAGGTAATACACTAGTTCATAGAACATGATATCTATTATAGGACTCCCATAGACATGAAAAAGTGATAATGTCTTCACTGAGGGGGATGAATGAGTAACATGATGGAAGAGAGCTTATGGTACTTTTCATTAAACTAATGATCAAAATTTCCATTGAATAAACACACTCAAACCACACACAAATAATGAGAACTGATTATCCCTTATAGGAAATATTCAATGTATGATGAATTATTCTGTAATAAATCGAGTACTATTACATAATATCAATAATATATTCCTTGTTTGTTAAATGCGTTCAACATTTAAATGGAAATATTTTAATCCATTCATAATAGATTAATATTTATGGAAACCATGTATGGAGAATATTGTAAATAGGTGAGAATATTACAGATTGTGTGAAATACATTTTTTACGTAGAATATAAGAATCTTAAGTATGTATTCTAATTGCATCATATACATGATTTTAAGTGCATTATAAAAACATATATATACAATATCATATACTGTATCCAACATACATCCATTAAATGAATACATAGAGAAATATATGCATGAATGTATGTGTGTATTAATGTACATATGTATGTATGTACGTACATATGTACTATTATATATACTATATTAATTTTTATGCACCATATGTATATATATTTTAGTTCACGTATCCTTCATTTTTTCCTCAATCTACCTGATTTTATTGGAATATCCAGTATAACACGGACACTTCCAATTTCATCAAAAAATATCAACCATTAGATTAAAATGTGTTAAAAAATACGATTGTCAGATATTTTTTTAAAACATATATCTTGCCCTTGGTGGCGTAAAAGTGTGTTAGACAAAAAAAGTGAAAAGAATAAATTTAAAATATTTTAAAAAAGTTAAAAAATTAAACAAAATAAAAATAAATTGTTTATTAATATAGTAAATATTTTATAAATTTAATGATATCTATCAATTTTTTAAAACATTAAAATTTAAATAGCCTATAATTATAAATTTAAAACAAATTTTATAACTGAATAAATATAAATTGGGAAGAGTATTTTAAAAAGTTCAAAAAATTTTAAATAGTTAAAAAAACTATATATTCATTTATTATTTTAAAAAAAATTAATCACTATCATTGAATTTTTTTTAAAACCTCATAAAAAAGAAATATTTATATTTATACTAAAACTAATAAATTGAAATTAAATTCATAATGAAGAAAAAACATTCATAAAAATAATAATTTTTACATTTTTATTAAAAAATATATAAAAATAAAAAATTATATTTTTAAATTATATTTTTCGATGTTTATAAATAATTAATAATTTCTTACACCTACTTAGTAAATCCTATATGTATATTTTAAAAATAAAATTATATTCATAAAAATACTTTAAAAAGGGAACATTAATATCAGAAAAATTATTAGAATTTTAGAAGGAAAATTTTCATTGAAGACATATACTATAAAATTATATTCAAATACTGTACATAAATATTCCAATAAATAAATAAAGGAAAAATTATCTCATAAATTCTCACTATAATTTTATAGTATAATGTTTCTCTATAAAACAACATCAAAATAATTCTACTATAAAAGTTTATTTCAAAACACTTTTTGAAACAATTGACTTTAAATTTGTAGTGATTAATTATAATATATTTTAACTAAAAATTATCTAGAAAATTACTGTAAAAACTTCAATATATAATAAAGTTTATATTGGAATATTAATTTAAAAAACAGAATGTTTCTTATAAAACAATTTAGGGGAAAGATCAATTTCATTTGGAAAATTCATATTGATGCATCCACTAGAAAATTATGATTGAGAATTTCACTCCAAAATTTCATTATCAAAGTTGAAGGGAAAATTCCATTGGAAATTATAATAAAAAAATTATAGTGGATACATCCGCTAGAAAATTATAATGTTTCTATTGTAATTCAATTAAAATTTTGACTACAAAATTTGATGTAAAACTTTCACAAAAATGTTTTAGTGGAAACATCCAATGGATAATTGTCGTGAAACAATCAATGGAACATCCTCCAAAAAAATCAATTGTAAACATCAACTAGAAATATATAATTGAACCATTTGATAGAAAATTATAGTTTAGTGAAATTCTAATGTCACCTTCCTCTAGAAAATATCATTGAATCCTTAAATCTAATGTTTTAATAAATCCATTTAATAAAAAGTCAGATTTTAATCCTCAATTAAATACCAACTTAAAACCTCCAAATTAAAATTTTTTAGAAACATTCACCAAATTTTTTTACTATTAATGTCTCCATGAAAATTACAGTGAAACATTCACTACAAAATTCAAGTGAATCATTCATTGGAAAATTCCATTGAGATGTTCAACTTGATGTTTTGGTGAAGTCTTATATTAAAAGTTCCATTGGCAGTAATCATTAAAAAATTAATTAAAATTATAGAGGAAACCATGATGGAAATATTTTATGAGAAAATTTCAATGAATTTTTCTATGGAATTTTCACTGGTTGTTCTTGTGTAACTTTTACTAGAAGTTCTAGTAGAACATTCACTGGAAGTTACATTGTAAATTTCACTAGAAGTGTTAGTTTAAATTTCACTATAAATTTTCATCGAAAATTTCCAAAATAATGTTTATTTAGAAAAATTAAAAGTATACTAGTGTTAAATTATTGTAAAATAAAGTTAATAAATGGTAATATTAATTAAATTAATGGTAAAACAATGTTAATCAGGGGTAAACTGATGTTAGTTAAGGTTAAATCCAATTTAGGTAAGAGTAAAAAAAATTTAATGTAAAACAAATTTATGTATGGGGAAAAAACATTCAGTAAGGGAAATCAAAGTAATTTTAGGGTAAACTACAACTTATTAAGGAGAAAATTGCTAGGCAAGTGTAAAATAATGTTAGTTAGGGGTATAATAATGTTAATTAATTTACAAAAAATGAAATTTAATGGAAAAATAAGGTTATGTAAGTTAACAAAATGTTAAGTATGTGTAATAATAAAGTTATATAAGTATAAAAAAAAGATAATTAAGGGAGAAAGAATGTTATATAATTTTAAAAAAAATTAATGTAAGATATATTTCACTCAATTTTCTAGTGGAACATTCACTAGAACTTCCACAAGAACTTTTATTGAAACTATAAATGATCATTTCCAAAATAAAATTTCATTTTAAACATTATGTGGAAATACTTATGATTAATATATACACTTTCATTATAATGTATATTTGAAATATCTAATAATTTTTTTTAGTGAAAACCATTATAGGAAATTATAGATAAACTTCCAATGGAAATTCAAGTGAAAGTTCTATTGAAAATTCTAGTGAAACAACTTCTGGAAACCTCCAATATTAAATTCAAATTCCATTAGAAAATTCCAGTATAATATGAATGTAATAATTATAGTGAATCATATATTGGAAATAATGGAGAATCTTCTAATATATAATTGTAGTGTCAAATCACTCATGAAACTTCAAGTGGAAACCCCAATCAGAAAATTTTAGTATAAACTTAAACTTCCACTTGAATATTCTAATTGAAAATTTCACTAGAACTTCAAGTGAATCTTCCATCGGAACATCTAGGGAATCTTCAACTTCAAATTCAAAATTATAGTAGAAATATTATCTTTAAATTTAGTTAAAATCCCTATATAAAATTTTGGTGGAATATTATATTAGAAACATCCACTTGAAACATCTTGTGGAAACTTCAACTTCAACTTGAAAATTGTATTTGATATTTTCACTAGAATTTTTAGTGAAAAATCCAATGGATATTCCATTAAAACATCCATTATAACACGCCAGTAAAAACTTCAACTTCCATATAGAAATTATAGTGATAAATGCACTAAAAATTCTAGAGAAACATCAACTAGAATATTTCAGTGGAAAATTCCGCTCAAAAATTCTAGTGGTAACATGATCATATAATTTTTGATTTCAATGAATCATTGATTGGAAATTATAGTGAAATATCCCTGATATCATATCAATGAAACTTCCATATGAAATTCTAATAGAACTTCCACTCTAAATTGTAGTGAAAAAATGGGTTGTAAATATCCTATGGAAGTTTTAAAGAAATAGTAATGTTGTATGTTTGAAAAAATATTTTTACATGCTTTCATAAGAAAATATTTTTTTATGATTCTCTTGTTTAATCTATTATTTTTATTTATATTCCAAAATTATTTTATATGATCAATAATATATATTTTTTATAAATTTTAAAAATAAATTTTAGTTACTTGTAAGAAATTACAATGTTGAATATTAATAAAAAAATATTTCTAAATTCATTTATAAAAAAAATATGTTCTCCTGATTTTTTTATAAATAGTTTTTTAAGATTATTATTGAAATTTTAATAATTATTCAATGTTATTTTTAATGGTTTTGTATAAAAAAATTGTTTCTGAAAGGCTTTTTATTTTTTATGGAATGTTAATTTTTTTAAAAAATTATAACATAAAATAAATTTTAATTTCTATATCTAAAATGTTCATTAACAAGATTTTAAATGATTCGTAATTTGCTAGTTTGAACTATTCACTATTAAATTTTAAAAATAGTATTTTGTGTGATGAATAATAATTTTTTTAATAAATTTGAAATATAATTTGTGTTAGTTTTAAAGAAATAATAATTTCATCTATTTATAAAAAGGTATTCTATATCTTATCATAATTATCAAATAATATTAGTTAAATTGTAATATATTTTCAAATTTATATATAATAGTTTTCAAAGAAATAATAAATTTCTTGGTTTGAAAAAGAATTGTAATTTTTTGTGACTTCAAAAAATAATTTCATTTGAATTTTGAAAAAATAATAATAGTTAAATAATTTTAATAGATGCTTCATTATAAAATGTTACAATTTTTTATAACATTTAAAAAATTCATATAAATTGTTTTGATTAATTGAATGTTATTATTTTTTTAAAAATTATTAAAAAGTTAAAAATTAATTATAGATACTATTTTTTCATTTATAAATCCAAAAAATATTATTTTTATAAATGTAATAAATCATGAAACACATTTTCATTATCTGGACACCAAAAATTAATGTTATTTTTTATAAATATAAAAAATGAACTTCAATGAAATTATTAATAACTTCCACATATTATTTCTAGACCAAAATACCCATAAGATTCTCTCATACTACAAACATTATGAATCCATGAATCCCCAAATGTATGTATCTCACACCCTCATAAAATAATTCTCTTATTTGGGGAAGTAGATTTGATAAATCACTATATGACATATATCCTATGGTGTTATATCCATGGCCACCATCGATGGATATATGTCAAGGAAAGAGCATATAGTCATGTGCACCATACCTGTGTCTATAGGTTAGAAAAACATATACTGGTGAGTTTCAAACCCCTATCTGACAATTACAGCTTAACAAACATTACCAATATCTAATGAAAATTTTTATATATATAAGTAATATATATTTCAAAATTTAGAAATTTATTTCATTATTATTATTAAAGAAATAATAATGCAATCTTAATGTTAACCTATAGCCACAATCTGACCCAATAGTGGTTATATCCCACGTATAAGTACCTTATAACCTAGGTTGAGGCCCTATCATGGAAATATCCATATCCCTGATGCCCTATAGCCATATTTGGTCCCATACCATGGCTATAATCTTCATCCCATGTTCCCAACAATAGTGGTTGATGCCTGACCAGGGCTATAAACCCTGGTTCTGTATAAAAATAATTCACAAGCTAGCACTATAAAAAGTATATCCACTAGAAAAATTTCCGATGGAAAGAAGTCAATGAATATAAGTGATATTTGTTGTATTTTTTCAAGGGTTCTATTAGGAAGATGATTTGAAACACCTGTGGCATTGTGGAAGATTCATTGAATCGAGTTGTTATGAAAATGAATCTTTTTTTAATGAATTAATTCATCAAACTACATGAAAACAGATTGGTGTTCCCCCCAATACATGAAGTAGACCTTTGAAAATTCTCATCCCTACATCTGCACCGAAATGTCAAGGGGGAATAAGTAGTACCACTTACCTCCAAGGGGGTTTTACCACCTCTATAATTTAAACTCGAGATCATTGATTTATAGTTTTTTGGAATTTTAAGTTGTGGGTTTATTCAAATCCAAAAAAACATCAATAATTCATAATCCAGACAAAGACTAATAGAGGGAAATAAAAATAGAACTATGTTTTTCATTTTGGGAAGAAATATTTTTAAATGGAAGAAGCATTCCCATCTATCCATAGATGAAGATGGGGGGGATTATATACATATTTCTGAAGCCGTTCAAGAGTAGGAAATATAAAAATGAGAATTTTCACAAAAAAATAGATATTCATAAATTTATATATAGTTTTAATGAATAATATCATAAATTATATTATATTAAAAAATCATGAATAATTCTTCCATTGGGTTCTTTTTTTCTTTCATGGTATTTTATCTGTGTTTCTCTATGTTTTTCGACCATATCTATCTATATTATCTAATTAATTATATACTAACTAGTGAGCGTGATATATTTTATAGACTATATTTGGTTAAATTAGATTAACTTGTTTTTTTCGATTGTATCAATTTTTTTGGGTTTTTGAAACAGCTTGGCTTGATCAGACTATGAATACATTGTCCTGATCACATACGATTCATCATCAGTTTTCATTAGAATATGCATCATATAGCATATTCATTAATTTTTTTCGATATTATTATGGTTGCATATTTTGATCAGTTTCAATGGCTTATATCAGAAGACTTCAATTTGATCAAATATTTTTTTTAATTAGGATGCATCAAATTGTGTTTATGTCTAAATCTGTATCGGTTTTTTCCATATGATCAGATTGTTTCAGATTTTTTGTTCATTATTTACTAGGTGTCTTCTCATGTAAATATAGTTCATCTACTTCTATATCATATTGATTAAGTATCCTTATCGGGTGGACTAGTATCACAACATCTGGATGTTTATCATGATTGATTGGATCACCTATATCTTCATCATAGGTCTTTCTTCATTCACATCATTTGTGTAATTATTTTTTCTGTTTGTTTTTAATATAAATGGTGTTGATATGTATGGGGGCTGTGTTTTATTAGGGTTTACACTTAATCCATAAAATCATTTTATTTAAATATCCAAAACATCTTTTTTGAGGTGGTGGTGACTTTCACCGCTAAAAGAAATGAAAATATTATGTTAGAACTATTGGGGAATTTCTTAACCCTTAGATAGTTTTTATACTCCATTGGAGTTTGATACACAACATGGATACTGATATTATGTATAAATACATGTCTATAAGAATTGATGTAATGATCCATCTTAAATGAATGTAACACTCAATTTTTATTTAAATCCTTGATTTAGTCTTGGTAAACATGCACTACAGCCTAAAAAAGGTTCCAGGATAATATGAGGCATGTTCGGAGCCTGGAGATCCAGAAAATGTGTGAAATGACTTTGCCGCAAGGTTAATAGAAACCATACAGCCTAGCCTACACAGTATTTAATAGTTTTTTGGGTGGGAAACATAGGTGTCGTAGGAGCGACATAGTTTTTATGAAACCATGTCACTCCAGGAGAATGGACATGATAAAACTATAGACATTTTATAGTAGTTTTTCACATGGTTTGTGCGTGGTTAGGGATACTTTTCAACTTAATTATGTATGGAAATTTTGTTAAGTAGTGGCCCAATAAAGGTTTACGAATGATTTTCCAATTTGTGAGGAAAAACCATACACCTCATACTTTTTAGATGAAATGAAAATTTTCCTTTTTTAATACTTAAACCTAATTTCCCTTCCCCCCTCTCCCAATTTTATCATGCATCCCATTCCTATTTCTTCTATATATTTTCTTCTCTATCAACCTCGGATATTTTCTATATCTCATTTATTGTATAGGAATCAAGATCCGTAAAAGGAATTGGATTTCTAGAGGTATGATCTAACTTCCACTTACCATTGATTTATGTTTACACTCGAATAAATTTATCAGTTCAGGCAGAAGCTATTTTCCCCTATTTTAAGGTAATTGGACCATTTCTTATATTTATCTCAATCTACTCTGAATCTATGTTTGTCATTGGATGGGGAGTTATCAAACCCCCTAAGTTAGGTGGTATCATAATTTTACCCAAGAGATTCAATGTTTTCAGTGTTTTCTATTATTCCACAAGGCGACATTTTTCACAGATTTACTTTTGATTGAGTTCTTTATATTAAATTGATTCATGTACCTTGTGTATCTTTTGAGGATTGTTTTTTAATAAATTAGTGGGTTTTAACATCAATCCTTGACACCACTTGGGTGTACTAAATAATATATTCTATAATGGTCAACTATTTATTTACTCAAAGCACCTTCTATGTTGTCATATTAGATTATAAATGGATTTTCCCCTATTATATAGCCAGTTAATGAACCCAAGGTACCTCCTAAGTGGTTTGTCCCAACTTATAATAGGAATTACCCATGTAGCTAATTACCCTTTAGACTATGGAATCTTTTAAATGCCACTATTAACCCTTGAAATTGAAATGTCACATTTTGGTTTATTAAAGGGTTTTGAATATAGGGGATGGTAGATTCGGCATGGTATAATTTACCTTAAATGAATTGAATGGTTTAAATGAAATGACTTGTAAATGGTGGTAAGAAAACTCCATTGGTTTATTCCTTATGAAATGATCATTTTGAATCATAATTCCTTGTTGTAATTAAACATGACTATTGATACACATGAGATGTATTGCCTCATGATTTATAATGGTATTAGGATTACATATTGATATAGGCTATAGTACTCCAGAAAGGGATAACATGATCATGTTTATATCGTAATCCCTTATATTGGGTGTTGATCATGACATTTTAGACCAATGAAACTTTCTGGATTGTGGGAATGATGTACCATATCCCTTGATTCAAGTGTTGATATAATAGAACACTCACCATCCCAGGTGATGAGCATAAAATCTCTCACTCTTTTTGAGATTTATGAAATATACCACATTCCATGAGATTATAGACTCATTAGGATGGTTTTGTATGTCTCAGTTACACCCCTATATAGCTAGAAAATAGTATTCTAGGTATATGGCGACTCATGTACACAAGTACTTGGTTTATATAGGTGGATGATAATTGATAAATATTCTATATATATATATATTCTATATATAAAGTGATTGTTTAGACATTCTTCATTGAAATGAGTCAAAGCTGTAATAGATTCCAGTCATACTTTAGGAACCTGAACAACATGTTATTTATTTATTTACCTTTTTTATTCATTAATTTTTAACAGTATACCATTTATTTACATTCACTACTTGGATTACTTCTAGACACCATTGGTGGTGGTCTGTTAAGATTTTATATCACATCCTACTAGGGATACCTTTGGTACCTGAGATGAATATTTGTTTATAGATTCTGATAAGGGAAAGAACCCTGCTACTATTCTTTGATATTAATTCTTGTAGCTAGAGATTAAGAGTAGAGAACTGAGCATACACTCGAGATGCTAGTGGATAAGCCTCTTGATTTTTTTTGTTTTATATAGTATTTTGTTATGTTTCTATTCCCATATTCCTTTTTTAATATTGGCATGACATTCATCCATGTATATTAATCTATCATAATGGAATTTGATAGCATATTATCGATTGTTGGTTATGTATTCTTCTGATGCTTTATTATTTTGTTTGTTTATATATGATTTCAATATACTCTGTTGTATGTTTATGGTTTTATCCTCTAAGATACTATTAAAAGAGGGTATATTCTCTCCATCATACGACCTTTAAACCCTAGATTCTAGTTGGAAGACTCTAGAGTATGGGGAGGCATGCTTTAGGCCATGTGACCCAAAGGCTCAGGGCTCCAGTTAAGGGGATATAAAGTCAGGTTGTTAAAAAATGGTATTAGAGAATTTTTTTCCTTTATCTTACTATTTGAGTATTATTTAAGAGAGTATGAGTTAAAGGTATTTGGAATTGACCCTATTCCCAGATATAGCTAACCCATGTATTGGGGAATCCCAAATTACATGGGATGTGAAATTGCAGTTATTGATTTTTCTAATTAAAGTTGATATGACTTCACCATTGGTTAACACACTCATATTATGATGTTATTGATGTTGATATCATTTAAATTATGACTTCCTTACCATGGCCCAATTAAATTAGGGAATTTCATAAAATACGTCACTGTAGAAACAATATGACAAATATTCAATGCATTATTGCATGCCTAATGTATTTTCAGCATGCATTTTTCTATTTCATATTGATAGTTATTTGATTGTTTATTGAAATTTTATAACATTCATACAGGTATTGGAAATAATAATTGACACTAAAAGGGCATGCGTTAACCTAACAATGATTTCTTTAATAGGTTAAAGTGGACACCTTAAGTTGTCTATTATGGCATGTTGATCTATGGACCATTGGTTTCATGGGATGGAACATGATTTGTATGGGTTAAGTGGATGATATATTTTGGTTTATAAGGATTATGATCCCTTATGGATCATAGATCTTTGTCTACCTAATTCAATCCTTAAAGGTGGATTAAATATCCCAACAAGAACATGTTTAAAATGAAAATGAATTTTAAATTGAAATTTGATATCTTATACATGAGAAATTGATAACTAGGAAAGCCCATGGCTTTAGTAGTGGGTGGTTTGTGTGTATATTGCATTATTATGACCATTATGGTCTCCTCTACCACTTAGACCAACCTATTTGAGTAGGCAGTGAGGAATGTTCACTTATATAGGAAGTATTTACTAAAGTTATAGTTTTCAATATGCAATCACTTCAACTTTTAAAATTTATTTTGAGGTGTATATTTAGTGTTTTATTAGTATTCTTCTATGATTCTTTCTAGTTGAATGCCCTAAAGATGGTGATGACCATGCACCCGAGGTGGTGGGTCATTTTCAACAATTGATTCCTCTTACATTAAAACCTGTAGAAACTATTCTTGTTCCTAATATGTGAACGGATGCATAGCTTCATGATGGATTCTTGCGTATGATGTAGAATATGCAAGGTGTTGTTTGACCTACCCTATGTATGGAAGTGTTGCCATGGAATTAAAACATCAACATCCTCTAACCTTTTCTGGGGATGGATAAACATAGACTACTGAGTCGTGGATCGATTCTATTCATTATATATTTGAGCATCTGGGGACTCCTCTAGAGAAGAGGGTTAAACATGATGCACATATGATACCAAATTATGCTAACCAGTGGTGGAATTTAATTACTCAAATAGATTGGCATAGAGATATGGTATGGATGGATTTCCAGACTATCTTCTTTGACTATTTATTTCTCCATACTCAAAGGGATGACAAAACTATAGAATTCATGTACCTAAAATAGTGAGTTATGTCAGTTATGGAATACTCTACCTATTTTACAAAGATGTAGTGGTTCGATCCTACTCTAGTAGGTAATGATATCATGATTTCGATATGATTTAAGGATGAGATTCTTTTTGAAAAAACAATCACTGATCAATGTGTTAAGGTTGACCAATATTTTTGAAATTTTCAACTACATCCTTATTAAATATTTAAATTTGAGGGATGATGATGGTGCGAGTCATAGAGGTTCGAAACCTAAATTTATCTATGGTTCTTTTTTTGGTAGAAAGAGATGTTTTGATACTAATAATGGAGGTAGTAGTATTCGGGATCAAAAGGCAGATATCATTTTTTTATTCCACCAGTGTGGGATGTTGGGACACATGAAGCCTTAGAAATTACATGATCTAGTTGAGTGAAGTGGTAGTGGAAGGATGGTGCTTATCTAGTGATTATGAAAGAATTTACCATTAGTTACTAGCATTCAAGTATCTACACATAATCCCCAATCAGAAGTTGGGCTAGTAGGATCACATTAAGAAGACTTATAGAATACCACCAGACCATCAAGGTAAGGTAGTGGTCATGGAAGAGGTCATTAGGCTCATGATTCTAAGCACTAGTAGAGTTCTCTTTCCAATGGAAGTCAGGAAGTGACTGAAGTCCATTGTACAAAATGGTTACATGCAGTCTACCGAATGTTGAAGAAGTATAAAACCAAAACCTTTATAGTTTGAGTAATATTCTAATTGCCTCCCCTTTAGTGTCTTATCTATTTTTTATTGGTGAAACACACTCATTTATATATGAGAATATTATGGGTAACATGGGATTCAAGATAGAACACATTCATGGAGTTAAAACACTTAATACCCTATTAGGTATTTGATTAGAGGTTGTTCATTTTTGCAAGGAATGTCCCCTTGTTATATGTGAATAACTCTTCATATAGAATCTTTCTATTCTCAAAATAATGTTTTTTGAATTAATTATTAGTATATACTAGTTATTTATATTTCAATCCCTTATAGACTTCTATTTCTATAGGGTGATGTTCACATTGTGAGAGTACATTAGGAACTAAAATAAGGGCTAATGGGATTTTTTGGATACACGTGTTGGACTAGAGTATCTGAGGTTTGGTAGTGTGATAGCTCAGATCGCCAATATTTTTCTAGAGGTCTAGGGGTTATGACCCTCCATTTTTCATAACATATTATATAATTTTTGGGATGTATTTCTTGCTGAATTCTCTCATCTACCTCCAATGCGAGAGGAATAATTCACCATTGAGATAGTTCTTGGAAAAACACCAATGACCATTCCTCCTTATAGGATTTTAAATAAGAAGATTCTCGATATCAAAAAATAGTTGGAGGATCTATAGTATAAAGGATTCGAATTCCAATAAATTATCTTAGTGGTTCACTAGACAATTTTTATAAGGAGGATGGAACTCTTAGGCTTTTCATATATAACCATCATTTGAAATATTTCATGATAAAGAATCGGTATCCATTTCATAGAACATATAACCTCTTTCATCCATTATGAGGAGTGTGAGTAATTTACAATATATATTTGAGGTCTTACTATCAATAGGTGAACATCAAGTCCTCATAAATACATTGAACACCATGAAAAATTGGGTATAGTATTTACGAGGACGCGATCTTATTATTTATACTCATGAATTCACCAGTAGTCTTTATACCTCTTATGAATTGAGTTATCCAACAATACCTGGATTCATTCATTGAAGTCTTTATGGATGATATCTTAGTGTATTCAAACTTTAGACACAACCATGAAAATAATCCTAAGACCATACTGAGTACACTAAGAGATAATAAACTCTATTCTAAGAGTAGTATATTTCACTTTTTATTAGTAAAAGTCCACTTCCTTGGTACGTTATCTCAGAGTAAGTTGTTTCAGCAGACCCAGAGAATCTGAGAGCTATAGTTTCTTGGGAGCATCCCAAAATGTTATTTTACATAAAATATTTCTTGGGGATGGATAGATATTAATGACACTCCATACATGATTTCTCCTACATTAAAGTACTTTTTTTATCTTGATAAAGAAGGGTGTGAAATTCATGTGGATAGAAGATTATGAATTAGACTTTTAGGAGTCAATGTTTCATTTTCATTAAACACTAATAAAGATTCTTTCTAACCCAAGCAGAAGCTATACAAAATATTCTAACACAGCAGGTATCGTATTGGAGGTTTTTTTGATGTAGGAAGAGTGTTTCATTATGTACGGGTCATGTTAGTTGAGGAATCATGAGTGGAATTACTCGACAAATGACATCGAGCTCACTTCTGTTTTATATGAAATAAGTTAATGGAGGCACTGTCTACTTGTAGTGTGTTTTTTGTATTTTTTGACCAAAAAAGTCACAAGTATATCTTTAGATAGTGAGATCTCAATCTCAGGCATCACATGTGGGTTGAGTACCTACATTCATTCGATTTCAAGATTTCCAACATGACTGGAAAATGCAATGAAATAGCCCATGATTTGAGTTGAAATAGTCGGAGATATGCGGTCTAAGAGGCTAGTGGATAATGGAAACTCATGGAAATATTTTTATTGATTCACCTTGAGGTTTAGAAGGACCACAGTTAGACTATCCTCTTAACCTTAATAGTAAATGTGAGTATTCTAGACTAATTAAGAATGAGAAAACAATCTCATACCAAAGGAATTTTTCTAATGGAAGTCATATTGGATAAAGATACATATTCATGTTGGACCATGGAATTGGATGATTCATTATAGTTCCATGGGTGTGTATGGGTCTTCGAAGACATTTTAAAGGAGATGATTTGGGAATTCCTTGCCTCAACTTTAGTGGTTACCGATAGTTTTAAAAAAATTTATTGGGACTTAAGACACCAATATTGGTGGCTTGGTATGAAATGGAAGATGTTGGGTATTATTTTTAGTGTTCCACCTATCAGTAGGCGAAGGAATATCAACAACGCTCATCAGGTCTTATTCAACCATTTCCCATTCTTTAGTGGAAATGGGATAATGTTTTGATGGATTTCATGATGGGTTTACTCATATCACCTCATAAAAATGATATATGGTGGGCTTTCCTTGACCATTTAATTAGGGTCGCACACTTCTTAACTATGTGTGAGGCCTTCATGGTAGATGATATTGGGAGGCTATACATCAGAAAGGTTGTACATCGTTATGGAGATTATCATCCTATCATTTATGATAGATAATGTTTCTTTGCATTATAGTCTTGGTAGGGGTTATAGAAGGTCCTAGGTACATAGGTATACTTAGCACAACCAACCACCCTCAGAATGATGGATAAACAAAGAATACAATTCTATTGTTTGGGGACATGATCCATGCATGTGTCCTTTACTTTAGGGGTTCCTGAGAGAAATATATTCCCCTAATTGATTTTTATTAAAATTATAGATTCCAGGCTAACATCGAGATGAATCCTTATGAATCCTCATATGTTTGGACATTATATTCACCCTTATTCTTGTTAGAGGTAGGGGTGGAAGATATACTAGGATGTTTTCTCATTCACGAGACTACATACAAGGTCCAATAAATAAGAAAGTGTATAATGATTTATTAATCAAGATTTTAGTTTTATGACAAAAACATTGGTGAAGTTTCTAGTTCAATTTCATAGATCATGTTTTATTATCTGTATCACCTAGGTTTGTTCGGAGACTTGTTTAGAGGAAGGGTAAAATTTCACTTAGGTTCACTAGATCTTTGATGTAGTGAAGTAGATCAAACCAACGGATTAATAGATAACATTATCTTAGAGATACCAAACTATTCGTGATGTATTTCACATATCTTATCTCCAATGATATCATCAAAACCCATCACATGTATTTTATCTTGATGAGTTTAAGTTGGATGTAGATGTAACCTTCAAGGATTATCTAGTGTGTATTGTTGAGTGGAGAATGAAGACCCTATGAGGCAGGTCAGATTATTTTGTATGGGTTCTGTGGAGGAATGACTGAGTATATAATGAGACATTGAAATTGGTAGTTGATATACAAGATTAGTGACCATAACTCTTTTCTGATGAAACTTTTTTACCCTCATAAGACCAACTCGAGGACAATTTTTTTAAATAGGGGAGTTTTAAATGAAATACTTTCCAAGAAGGTATGACCCATTTTTTTATTTAAATATTTGGTTTAATCTTGGTAAATGTGAACTATGGACTAAATAAGATCCTAGGAGATCTCAAGGATTTTTCAGAGACCAGAGTTTTAGAAATTTTGAAAAATGATTCTGACCAATGGTTAATAGACACCATGCAGGATAGCTCATATGATCTTTACTAACCATGCATGGGAAAACATAGGTGAAGAAAGAGCCACATAGTTTTTTTAAAAACGTGAAACTCTAGGTGCTCAACAGTTTGAAAATGGAAGACATTTGTCTGTGTGTTCTCATTTGGGTTTTTCATGGTTAGGGAAGCTGTGTGCCTTCACCATGCGAGGAAATTCCTTAAGCAATGGATTGAGAATGTTTTACCCATGGTTTTACAAACCATACAGACAAAAACCTACACCCCCTATTTTGATGATAAAATTTCGTTTTTATCATCTTTAATCCTTAAACTTAATTTCTCTTTTCCCCAGTCCTATTTCATGGGAAAAATATATTTATCTTCTTCTCATACTTTTTCTTCTCCATCAACCTAGGATCTATGATATCTCCCACATCTGATGTCTAAATCAAGATCTATCAAAATCATTGGATAGAAAGAGGTATTCTATCCATTCCTCTTATGTTTTATCTAAATTTATCCTTAGATCTAGTGATCTATTAAAGTGAAAAATATTTTTCCCTATTTTAGGATGTTTGATGGTTTTATAGATTTCTCCTAATATACATTGAATCTGAGGACGCTATCAAACATAAAGTAATCAAAGAAACTATGGTAGGTGGTATCATCATTTTCTCAAAGAGTTTCAGTGTTTCCTTAGATTTTCTATTGTTTTTTATGACGAACATTTCCCCACATCTCCTTTTGATTGAGTTCTTAAGACTAAATTGAACCATGAACCTTACATAAATCCAAAGGATTGTTGTTTAGTAAATCAATTGTTGTTACCAAAAATTATGGACACCCCTTGGGTGTGAAAACATATATATCTTTTTGTGGTAAATTGTTTAATTGCCTAACGCACATTCCAATCATTAGACATAGATTATAAATTTATTTTTCCTTATTAAGTAGTTGTTCAGTAAATCAAAGGAACATGCTAAGTTATTGGCTGAACTTATAATTGAAATTTCCCATGTAGGTAATTTCCGTTTTGACTATAAAATCTTCTATATGCATATGAAATTCCATGTTCTATTTAATTAAATGGTTTTGATTATAGCAGATGACTTATTCATGACAGTTTACATTATCGTAAATGAATTTAGTGGATTAACTAAAGTGAATTTTAAATGGTGGTAAGTCCACTCTATTAGTTTATACCTTATTAAATTATCATTGTTAATCTTAATTCCTATTTTTTATTAAACTTGAACATTTAGAAAAATGAATTTTCCCTCATGTGTTATAATGCTATTATGATTAATTCTTGATATAGGATATAGTATGATGGTAAGGGATCATTTGAGAAGGACAGTATCAAGATCCCTTACATTTTTCATTGAGCTTGATGTCTCACAAAATTGACCCCATTTAGATAGTGGGATTGATGTTCCACATCCCTTGATATGAGTGTTTACATGATGGCACCCACACAATCTCAGGTGTTGAGTATGACATTGTAGGTTCTAAGAGCAGCAGAAGCGCAGTTGGGCCAACACCCAACATCAATTTTTACCATGATCAATGATTATTGCAGGATCAATATGATGATGAATTCCAAACTCCACAGAATAGAATTAAATATTTTGATAAAAATGGAAGAGGCACAAAACCTTTAGCGATGATCTTTCACATCATGTTTGTAATAAATTTAATCAATTTCATAAAAAATTCCTAGATCTTTGGTATTTTCTTCATTCATGATGTTGATTGTTCAAAATGACCCCTCCATATTATCTAATTTTTCTTGTGAGGATCCAAATTAAAATCCCTCTAGTGGTGATCCACACATGTTTCGATGGCCTCTGATCGAGACCAATCGTTCTCCAGGTGCAAGCATGGAAAAGTGAGTGTCTTGTGTCAGTCATTCTTGATTGCATTTTCTTCTGCCTCAAAAAATGACTCTTGTTCTTGAGAGGGGAGGAAAGATTACTATAGAGAGAAATTTATTAGCTCAACAATTCTTAATTCTCCATGTGTGCGGTGTGTTCTCAATGGCATAATAGATGTAATTGTTTATTTATATGCATGGAATGTCAGTTACAATATTTAACTGCATAATAGAAATTAAATACATTCATGAATGTAGGGAAAACCCGTGTTCATAATAATAATACCGCGTCATTATTTATAGTGTTCCAACTTGCACAAAATTGAATTATGAAAAAAATTCTGCATCCCAAAATTATAGTAGTGTCATTATTATTTTAACTTGTTCCAACTAATAATTATTTACATTCTTGAAAATAATTAATTTTATACCAGACTGGCCTTGTTCCGATAGAACTCCACCTCCATTTATTGATCACCCGAATAAATAAATAAATAATTTATTCTCATAAATAATTATTTTATTCGAAACCTAGTAAAAAATTATTTATTAAATGTTCAATAAAATAAATAAATAAATTTTATTTAATTTATGATATAACGCTAACTTGAATAAAATTATTCCATGGTCTTGAGAATAATATTTATTTCATTAATTAAATTAAAATAGAATTTAACTGAGAGAACCAAAAACACTTAATATATGTCCCTCTAGGATTTTTTCTTGTTGGCATTAGGCGGGCTTGCCTAATGTCCAAGAGTACTGTCTAGATACGGGTAAAGGACCCCATGATAAAGAACATAAAGTCGCAAAAATGGAATCCACATATGTACGATCAATGTGTAATATAATCCCTTTTTCTCAATATCACATCAAGTAGGTTTCATGGAAGTGTCATCAACCTTTATGCTTGATACACCATTCATCAACTACCAGAAATAAACTCATCATTACACCATGGGCATGTAATTTCTTGTGATGGTTCTATTTCAATCAAAGGGATGAGATATCATCTTCCATAAATAGAAGGGAAAAATCCTTCCCCGACTTATCCATTAATATCACGTCAGTCGTGATGCGCCCAACGTACCCTACTTCCCACAAACTATTTGTGTGGCAGTTTTCATTCGTATGCCAAAGTGTGCGAGTCATGAAACTTATTAATGAAAATATTAATGTCTAAGCATAATTAGAAATGCTCATAGATCAAAATAACTAATGACACCAAAACATGTGGAATTCTTACTGGTGGGTCTATTCTCATACTCTCTTGTCTTGGTGATTACCATGTGAGAACTTCATTAGAGGAAGTATCATCTGCTTATGAGTACTCACACCTGATGGTCTATATGCCATGTTTCCCTTTATAGTATTTCATCCAACCGTAGAACAATATTTAAGAATATTGTTATAGAATTTCAAGGTTCTCATCATAGAAGAGAACTACAATGACCTCATCAATGAAACAAATAATCTATAACATTATTACATCATAGTCATGTAGAATAATGAAAAATATGTAATAAGATGATTAATATTTAAATACATTAAATATCCATGTTATAAATGTACAACATGTTGGTTCTAAGACACCAAATCTTACAAACTCCCACTTGGACTAGAGCCAACAACCTATGACTTTCAGTCTTCTAGACCTCACATGGTGGTCATGTTTCTACTAAGTCAAAGTTTAGTCAATGGGTCCACCATATTTTCTTCCATGGAAATACTGCTCAATGCAACTTCACCTTTCTATGAAAAATCCCTCAAGAGATAAAACATCTGAAGTATGCGATCCATCCACTGATGTGACCTTTTCTCTTTTGCAGGAGCCACTGTTATAGTATTATCACAATACAGTGTGATGGGATCTTTACTGCTAGGTATCACATCCAACTCCTAGATGAATATTTGCATCCAAACTGCTTCTTTAGCTACGTCAGAAGTTGTGATATACTCAGACTCCGCAATAGAATCTATGAACACACTCTGCTTTGAGCTCTTCCAGCTCACTAAAATTTCATTCAATGTAAAGATGTATCCCATTTGTGACTGCATATTATCTTGATCATCTTGGAAACTAGCATCTATATATCCTATGAGAACTAATTCCTCATCTACTCCATAATCCAAGAACATATCCTTAGTACACCACTAATACTTTAGCATAGTCTTGACTACCATTCAATTGTGGTCACCTAGGTCAGCTTGATATCTACCTAACACACTTAATGCATCGGTGGCATCCGACCTTGTACATAGCATGGCATACATGACTGACCCAACTACTGGTGTGTATGGTGTCCCTTCCATTATCATTCTTTCTTCATGTGTCTGAGGACACATTTTTCTTGGAAAGATGAATGCCATGTGATTCTATCAATAATCCCCTCTTAGATTGTTTCATACTGAATATCTTTAGTATATTATCAATGTATGTACGTTGAATTTGGCCTAGAAATATATTGCATATATTACAATAGATCTTGATCCCAATAATATATGCTACCTCACCCATCTTCTTCATGGATAAGCATTGATTTCCTTAACAGACTGTAAGACCAGTATCTATTTTCTAATAAGTAATATGTCTTTAACATATACTATTAGGAAAATGAATGCACTCCCACTCAACCATTTGTAGACACAAGGCTCACATTAATTCTTGATAAAACCAAATTTTATTATGGATTTATCAAAATGAATGTTCCATGACCTGGATGATTTATGTAATCTATAAATGGGTTTCTGGAACTTTCATACCTTATTAGAATCCTTCGGAGTCATAAATGCTTCAGGTTGTGTCATGTAGACATCTTCCTGGTGGTTCCTGTTTAGGAAGGATATTTTGAAATCCATTTTACAAATCTCATAGTCATTGTAAGTGGCCATGGCCAATAAAATTCCGATAGATTTCAGCATTGAAACTGGTGAAAAGGTTTCTTCGCAGTCAATGCCTTGACGTTGTATAAACCCTTTTGCAACTGGTCGTGCCTTATAGGTACTAACTTGTCCTTCCATGTCCAGTTTCATCGTGAATATCCATTTGTAACCAAGTGTATTTACATCAAATGGAGAATCTACCAAAATTTAGACATGGTTTTGGTACTTGGAATCCATTTTATAATTCATGGCTTCCTTCCACTTGGAAATATCTATGCCACTTATTGTTTCCATGTAGGTTAGATGATCAATATTCTCAACTAATAATGAGTCAGCATCCTCAGTAACTAGAAAACCATACCGTTCCAGTTCTCTATCATCTCTTGTACACCTACATAGTTCTTGTATCTCTGGAACAGTTCATTCTTCCATAGGTATTTGTGGAATCTGCTTATGTACTAACTCTTGTATACCTTGACCCTCAACTTCATCAAAGTCTATCTCACTACCTCCATCTCTTTGGGATATGTTCTCCCTCTCAAGGAATATGCATGTCTTTCCACTATAACCTTTTCTTCTTAGGGGTTTTATAGGTAATATCCCATTGTTTCCTTGGGTTATTCTATAAAGCTACAAAGTGTGCATCAGGGTGCAAGTTTGTTACCCGAAGAGGCCTTAAAAAACACATCACTTCCCCAGACATGTAAATTCAATAACATGGCTTCATTTCCACTCTATAACTTGTATGGAACACCATTTATAGATTCATTTGGTACTTGGTTTCGTATGTGTACCACTATTTGTAAAGAATATTCCCAAAAGGATAATGGAAGACTCACATGACTCATCATTGATCTCACCATGTCCAACAGGGTGTGGTTCCTCCTTTTTCTCACACCATTCCACTAGGGCATATAAGGAGGAGTGAGTTGATATAGGATCCCAAACTTCCGTAAGTAATCAATTATGTCTTGATAAAGATATTCTCCTCCTTGTTCTAAGCAGAGTTTTTTAATTCTTTTACCAAGCTGGTTCTCAACATCATTATTGTATTCTTTTAAATTATCAAAAGAATCTTACCTATACCTCATTAATTATATATATGCATATATACTAAGATCATTAGTAAAATTTATGAATTATGAGTACCCTCCCTTTTCTACAACTAGAAATGGTCCACACAAATCGATATGAACCAATTCAAGAAGTTCTTTAAACCATTCACCTTTCCAACTAAATGGGGATTTGGTCATTTTGCCTTGAAAACATGTATAATGACAAGTGGTTTTAGTTCTAAAGAATATAAATATCCATCTTGATATATCATTTTCAAGAGTTTCTCATTTACATGACCTAGCTAGTAATGCCAATACTAGGTGTGGTATGAGTCTTGTGATGTTTCATTGTTATCAATTTCCATTACATGGTTTGTGTAATCAAACACGTAAAGATAACTGTATAAATGTGCACTACCTAAACAAATTATATCTTTTTAAAAGAAGCAATATACATTTCCAAACATGAAAAGAAGATATATGTAACTAATCTAGATATAGAAATAATGTTTGTAGTAACAGACGACACATAATAACAACCCTTTGACACCAAGAACATCCAGTTGGAAACATGAGGTGGTAGTCCCTAACAGCTACAATAGTAAGTATGGGTCTATTGGTTTCACATAGATCTACCTCCCCTCAGTAAATCTTCCTATATATTCTTTGTTTCTATATTTGGATACATATGTGAGCACTGGAATCTGTATCTAATACACAATTTGTAGAAAAGAATAGATTTCATTCCATAACAAATGCACCTAAAGCTTCCCCTTGCTTCTCAGACTGGGTGAAGTTCTTCTTCTAGTGGCCTTTCTTTCCATATACGAAACAAACAACCTCATATTTATTTGCCTCCCCTTTGATTTTCCTTTAATGGGAAGGCCCTGAAGATGCGTTGGGATTAAAGCTCATCGCCTTCCCTTTCCTCTTATTCACCATAAGGACAGAAGGATTTTCGTGCTTCATATATTCATCCACTTGTAGAATGAGGATAATAAGATCTGATAGAGACTTCTCAATGTTTTTCATGATAAAATTGACAACAATTCTAGAGAATCTCGAACATAGTGATGTGAGAATGAGATCAGTTCCCAGTTCTTCAGGTAGTTTAAACCCTAGAACCCCATGTGGCTCAATGCATGCTATATGTATCCATGTTTTTGTGAGACATCATGAGCTCACTAGACATTAATGATATCATAAAACATTGAACGTCGACCACATCATTTATATGTTTTTCATAGACCAATAAATCCTCATCACTCGCCTCTTTGGAAGGCGGATCAAGTAATATTGACTCCAACACATAAGACTCATATTCATGGCATGGGATAAACTGAAGGGGTCTAAACATTTCCTGGAAGTTACTACTGGTGAGGATGTGGTCTTTATCAAGAATTGGTCACATGTATATTGTGGTTGATGATATTTTTATTTTTTTTATTACACAATGAATAGAGAAGATCATCAGTACATTCTTGATTACATTTTTATGAGAAATAATAAACTATGTCTCCCACTATTATATCAAATCCCAATGTCCCTCACCATTGAAATAATAATGTCTAGTTTTCAAGACATTCTAGTGTAAGGGATCTATATTCACCTTCGAGTAACCCAAACAAGGGTTGGTCATGATATTTGAAGGTATTTAGGTAGGCAGGTCTTTTCCAACTATGGGCTTGAAACTTCTTGATATGTTGAGTTTAATCCCAAATCCTAAAATCCAAACTTTGGATTTTCTCAACTCTTTCCTCCAATATTACACCATGTCTAGAAAGGCCTACTATTCTTGAGGTAATATGGTCAAGTCACCTCATAACCATTCATAATGGATTCTTGTATAAAAGTGTGTGTCTCAAAAAAGGTTGGTCAAACACATAGTCTTATTGAGTTTTTCCCTTAATCAAGTAGTGTAAGGCTTGGTCTGACATATTATTTTATTTGAGGGATTTTTATCTCTTATGAGTGAATTTCATAAAATCATTATCACATTATTGTTAATATTAAGTATAACTTACTTATTTGATTAACCATATCTTGATAATATTTATGCATAAGTCCGGTTTATTTTAGTTCCATCTGGCATGATAGTTTAATTCATTAATTATGTGATCGTGACAACACATCCATAATTATAAACCATGCATCTAACAGAAATAAAATAAAGAAAAGGTCACGATTAGGATATTTTCTTATGGTTAGTTTATCAATCAGTTGATAAAATAACACTAACCTAGGGGAGAAACCCCTTGAACCTGTTGGCTTCATGTTTACAACTTTCCACCTATCAACCTCTGTATCTCCAAGGATTGATTTTGTCTCGACTCCAACATGAACCGACTCCACTATAACATATATTTTTTTTAACATTCCCACAGGTGAGGGGTAAAAGGGTTTTACATAAAAGAACCATTTGGCACACATTCCTTACACAATAATTTGGAGAAGGCTCATAATCCAACACATTTAATTTAAATAAATAAATTAACATAATCCATCCACATACAACAGACTTGGTCTAGCTCATGATTATCCATAAATGAAACAGCATTTACACATAAATAAAACAATCATTCAATTATTTAATTGTTCTTGTTTAAGATAAATCTCACTCGAATCAATTAATGATATTTAATAAATCAATCATGTTATCTTAAGTCTTTTCTAAATTTCCTAGAGATTATAATCCATCATAATTTTAAACAAATAAAGTAATTTAAAATCATCTTTGTACGTAACAAGTACGTTGGAAGCAACCCGGTGAATTCCCATTCATAACTACCCAATGAGTAGAAATGAACATTACAAAGAAGTTAAATAAAACACATATATATAAAACACCCATCACGAGTGGTGCCTCATCTTAACGCCTACACTATGGTAGACATCCCAAGGGTTTCTATAATATAATAATAAATTTTAATAAATCTAAATAAATCAGATGAGTACATGAAATGTAGTTTTGACTACAAGGAAAGTACTATCATTCATTTTCCATTCGAAGAACACGCTCGGGGACATGGCATGTAGATGTAATTCATAAATCATCGAAGTAGACGACGTGTTCTGTGGGCCACACATCGTGTAGTATCTTGGTTGCACGGTTTCTAGTTGGGTATGCCCTGTATGGGGTACATGGTCCAAACCTAACCCAAAGGGAATACATGCAGTGTTCAGTGGACTACATGACATGTAATCCGAAAAAAACATGTCGCTTATTCCTAGTCAACATATAGAGTAATTTAAGACTTAGAAAGACTAAAACACATGGCATAGATTGGAAAACAAGACTGATGCATTGAATCTTTAATACATGACGTGTAATACCAAATACATGCTGTGTGTTCTGATGAAAATGTCTAGGAAGATTTGGCACCTCTAGATGAGATTATCTATTTTATTTTAATCATAATTAAATAAAAATATTTTTTTCTATATGTTGAACAAGAAACAAAAGATAAGGAAGAGATCTCAAGAATAAGATTTGCAGAACGATTACCTTTAATTGAAACAAATAAATTATTAAATGCATAAATCATCAACGAAATATTTAAATAATTATAAACTATGATATAACCCCTCTGGTACAACATTAAGGTTCTAGGCACAATGGAAGCATGGTGGGGCTGGCTCCCAACATTAATTCTTACCATGATCAATCATTATTCTGCGATCAATACAATTATGAACTCCAATCTCCATGGAATGGAATCAAAGATTTAGTTAAAGAAGAAAAAGGCCCAAAACCTATAGAGAGAATATTCCACATCATGTTTATAATTAATTTAATTAATTTAATAACTAATGGAATACCTGATTCTTCAGTATTTTCTTTGTTGATGATTTTGATCATTTGAAATGTCCCTTCAAAATTATCTCATTGCACTTGTGAGGATCTAAACTAGAATCCTTCTAGAAGTGATCCACATGTGTTGTGATGGATTCCAATTGACACCACTCGTTCTCTGGGTTCTATCACGATGAGGCGAGTGTCTTGTGTCATTCGTTCTTAGTTTCTTGTTCTTCAGACTTGAAGAACGCCTCTCTATCACGAGAGGGGTGAGAAAAAGATTCAAGATAGAAATTGTTTAGCTCAACAATTCTCAATTCACCAAGAGCGCGATGTGTTCTCAATTGAATAAGGGATGTAATTGTTTATTTATATGCATGGAACTTCTGTTACAATATTTAATTGCATAACTGTAATTAAATATATTCGTGAACATAGATAAAACTCATACTCATAATAATAACACTACACCATTATTTATTGTGCGCCAACTTGCGAAAAATAGAGTTATGAATAAAATTGCGTGTCACAAAATAATAAAAGTGTCATTATTATTTTAACTTGTTCCCACTAATAATTATTTACCATCTAGAAAATAATTGTTTTACTACCGGATCGACATTGGTCTGCTCGAACTCCACTTCAATTTATTGATCTCCCGAATAAATAAATAAATAATTTATTCTCTTAAATAAATATTTTATTTACTAACTAGTAAATAAATATTTATTGAATGTCAAATTAAATTAATAAATATATTTTATTTAATTTATGCGGCCATATTAACGTGAATAAAATTATTCCACGGTCCTGAGAATAATATTTATTTCATTAATTAAACTAAAATAGAATTTAACTGAGACCACCAAAAACAATTAGTGTGTGACCCTCTATGATTCTTTTCTCATTGGCATTAGGTAGGCTTGCCTAAATTCCAAGAGTACTATATAGAAATGGGTCATGGAACCCAAGATAAAGAATGTAAAGTCTCAACAACAACATCCACATATGAATGCTTATTGTGTAATATAATCCATTTGTCTCAATATCTCCTTAAACAGGTTTCAGGATAGTGTCATCAACCTTTATGCTTGATAAATTATTCATTGAGTACCTTAAATTATCTTAGGGTTTCACCATGGCCATGGATTTTTGTGTGAAAGTTCTATTTCAATAAAAGGTACAAGATATCAACTTCCATAAATGAAAGGGACAAATACCTACTCGACTTATCCATTAATATCATGTCACTCATGACGCACCCAACGTACCCTACTTCCCACCAACTGTCTGCATCAAGGTTTTCATCAGTAAATAAAATTTCACAACTCGTGACATATATTAATGATAACCTTAACGTTAAAGAAACATTACACATGCTCATAGATTAAAATATATAATGACACAAAAAAATGAGTAATTTCAACTGGTGGGTTTGTTTTCATAATATTTTATCTTGAAGATAACCAAATGAGAATTTCATGAGAGGACGTCCCATCAACTTAAAAGTACTCACACCTGACGGTCTGGATGCTATGTGTCTCTTCATAGTATGTCATCAAACTGTAGAACTATATTTAAGAATATTGCTATATAATTTCAAGGTTCTCATCATAGAGATGAACTACCATATCCATATCAATACGACAAATACTCTAGGACATTATTACATCATAGTCATGAAGAACAATGAACAATTTGTAATAAGATGTTTATTATTTAAATACATTAATTATCCATGTAATTAAAGTACAACCAATTAGTTCTAGGGAACCAAATCCCATATAAATCTCTCACTATTTATGGTATGTTGGATATATATCATATTTCTAGAGAATATAGGCTTATTAGATTGGTTATGGATGTTTCAGTTACACCCCAGTCTAGCCAGTAACTAGTATTATAGGTATATGGACACTTATTTACACATCTAATTGGTTCATATATGTGTATAAAATATATAACTAGGATATATATATATATATATATTATTACTATATATAGGGATTTTTAATACATTCTTCCCATCAATGAGCCAAATTAGGTAGAGCTTCCATGTACCATTTAGAAACCAGAGTGGGCTATAATTTATTTAGATTTATTTATTAATAAATTTATACCTACATACTATTGAGATATGAGAACTACCAGATTACATTAAGACACCATTGGTGGTGGCCTATTGGGATTTTATCTCACACCCTACTTAGGCTAAATTTTTTATCCAATAAGATTATTTGTCTACTGGTTTTAATAAGATCAAGTTCCTTACTATTATTCTTTGATATTATTACCTATTGTTGGATCATAAGAGTATTGAAATAATCATGCACTCTTGATTCTAGTGGAGTATAATTTTTTTAGTTTCTATATAGAATGTCTGTATATGTCTATTCCCATGATACCATTTTTTATATCATCATTCCAGGAATCCATGTTCATGAAACATCCATAGTGTACTTTTATAGTATATTACTGATGTTGGGTTATTTATTATTCCATTTTATTATTATTAAGTTTATTTATATATTCTTATTCTATAATATATTGTATTTTTATGGTTTTATGTGTTGTTCCACTATGAAAAGAATGTATAGTCTCCCCAACATACCATCTTTACACCCTCACTGCTAGTTGTAATCATCTAGCATACTAGGAGGTGTAATTGAGCCCATATGTACCATCATTTCTGGGCTCTACTTAAGGGGATGATGGTATGTGACATTACAAAGGACACCACCATCCTACTTTCTATTATTGTTCCTAAATATCATAATATTTTATATTTTTTGATGCTAATAAAATTATCATTTTTAAGTGATAAATTATTCTTAAGTGTTTTTAGTATATTAAATTTTTTATAAAATAATATTTCACTATATTATGTTTTGGATAAACATTCATGTTTTATGTTTGAGAAAATTATTGTAATGAAAATTTCTTTTGAGGTGATACATTATCATATGAGTGATAATTTTTCATAAAAACTATAATTTTTTACATGTAACTATGTTTCATTTTTTCCATCAAAGGAAATCATCATATGAGTAGAAATATATTATCACACTATATTTTAATTAATATACTATGTAAATATTACTACAGAAGTATTATGTATGTGATTTATCATTTTAGGTAGAGAAATATCTTAGAAGTCATTATTTTAAAAAATGAAATTATCATACAAAAATATAATTTTATCACACAAATAAACAAGTATTCCAACATGCTAAGAAATTACATATGTCAACAATTGACAAAGGTAATTATCATAAGAATTAAGGATTTATCATATAATGATCAAAAAATCATACACATATATAATATATGATATGGAGTGATGTTTCTAGTTAGATTGTCTTATGACAATAAAGATCGTGTTATAAAAATTCAAAATATCATATGAATCAGTATATCATTTGAGGTTGAATATTTCTCTTATAGAAAAAGTATTTTACGATGTTTCAATTCTGGAATTTTGGAATGTATTATAAATCATTGAAGATCGAAATTATCCAGCAATAATATAATACCATTTGAAGATAAATACTTTCTATTTGAGTATTTTAAGAGGATTTATTCACTCTTTCGAGGTATTTATTACCATTGTATAAAATTGAGTGAAATCCATACCTACCTCTTCTTATATTGAATATTTACAAGATAAATATGGATTGGAAAATTAAATAGTATATCTATTTCCAAAAATGTACTAGTTATTATGGAAATCATCATTACTATCAATAATGATACATGTGATTTCTGTTTTTACAATCAGAAGGCCGCATATGGGAACAATTCTTAATTTTAAGGATTATTTTATTAGATAATTAATATTAGAATATATATATATATATATATATGATGTTTTCAAATTCAAACCATATATAGAGATGAAAAAATAGGACGACATTAGAAGAAGGTATACAATGCTCTATTTTTCTTATACATGAAAGTAACTCATTTATTTTTTCAAAGAAGACACAATTATTTAATCTATTATGTGAAGAAAATATCATCTATAATTTAGAGACCCTTAGAAGATAATCATGGATGTTCAATTCATTCTCTAGAAGATCATCTCATCTTTTTTAGTTTCACCTTGTATCTATGAGATGAATTTGTTTATATTTTTTTCAATATATTTTATTTTTGGAAAATATTTTGGTTAAGTCTTATAAAGTAAGATACTGTTTGAATGTTCTTATTCTATCATACCAAGTGATATCTATTTTCATTGACTTGAGAAGTCCCTAGTAAAAGGACTGGTCTAGTGAAAATCACCAAATTAATGGATCAGAGAGTTAGTTAAGTGGACTAGTTGATCTTTGTGCCTCGAACAACTATAAATTATCTATATTCTATGTTTCTCTTACTAGTTTTCATTATTTTAAATATTTTTTATCAGAGAGGATTAGAAACATTTATTCCTTAAGAGAGAGTGGTTTTAAGGGATGATGATTGAGTCTTTGAACAATATATGTTCAACAAATAATTAGTATCGAAGGAATAAATTCTTGAGTTATGAAATGTATGTTTTTGAAGATGAGATGATCATTTTCAAATGGAAATAATGGTTAAAAATATAGAGATAATGTATATGATCTGGGATCCCTCTTTCAATGGTGAAAACTTTTGGCATTGGAAGGATCTGATGATTATCTATTATATGAATCATGGTTTTAAAGTTTATTTAAATCATTATAAGTTTAAAAAAATTCTCCAAGGTGATCTAGATAAAAAGTATGCTTCTATAAAAGGAGAATATGATATAAAATAAAAATATATAATTTGTATCATATGTAGACTCGGTCTAGATGAGTTCAATAGAGTTTTTAAAATTCTATAATACATGAAATATAGATAACTATATTAATAGATTATGAAGGTATTAATAATGTGGGATGGATTAGGTATAACACCATGAAGCTAATGTCTGTTAAATTTATAATTGTTGTAAGTGAGAGAGTCACTCAAATAAATATAATTCTGAATGAAATTATAATCATTGTAGACACTATATGATCTCCTACTGATAAACTAGATCAAGATATTATTGTTCTCAGTGTTTCCCATCCAAATGGAGTGTAATTTTAGCTTCAATTATGTAATCTACTACTGTGAAATATTTAAAAGTAAAAAATATCATTGGAATACTTATGATGTACGATTCTGAGATAGAATATAAGGATAGAGAGTATAAGATGATAATATAATTAAACAATTCTTTAAAGGTATAAACATTTTAGAATTAAAAGATATATAATGAATCATCACTTTCATACTCGTCTAATGAAGATAATTTAATCAATTTAGAGAAAATGATAAACTATATCAATATTATAAGAAATTTATAAAAGTATTACAATAAGAGGAGAGGATTAAAAAATAATTTAACAAGTATAAAAAGTATGATGAAAATTCTATGGAAGTCAGATTCTATGTGTGTAAGAATCATAGACATGTTAAGAAATACATCCCTCAATTATAATATAATAATAATTATAAAAATAAGTTATTCAATAAAGTTATCAATACAAAAAAAGATAAATAAGATATGAAGGCTACATGGAATTCTTTAGATGACTCCACTAATGAATCTCGTTTTTATTCCAAAGATAAAATATATAATCATATGTAAATCATGGGCTTTATGGAACATGCAGATGAGGTGTATTATTATTATTACTTATCTTTTGAATTTGAATCTAATAATTGGTCTTTAAAAATAATTAAATGAGTATTATTCTATATTATAAGACTGGGTATGATTTCTAAATAAAAATAATAGTACTCTAAAAAAATCATATGTTGTAATTGTGAAGGATTTTTTAAACAAATATATTTCTAAACATAAAATTAAACTAGAATAGTCTTCTACTAGTTGTGTTGTCCCTGAATAGAAAGTAAAATAATTAGAGGTTGAAGTTAAAATTATAAAGAATGATTCAAGGGATTTTAGTAATTGGAATATTTAAATAAAATCCTTAGAAAGAACAATGTAAATAAATAAAAATATTTCATAAGAAGTAAGGGAAAAAAAACTACGTAAAAAAATTATTTTATACCTAGTTTAAAAAGAGAAATACATCCAATATCATTTTTTACGCTATAGAATAAATGGTAATTTTCAAAATGATTATTTCCTAATAAATCCTCATATATGTAGAGTAAAGAATTAATTAAATTATACCATGTTATGTAATTCTAATTATTAAATTTATAGATTGTGTTTGAATATTTGGATTCCCAAATATTTTATAGTTAACCCTTTGGCCCCAAGATCATTTGGGTACTAAAATATCTTTCAACTCAACATGTTTTTGTAGGTAAAAAGCTACATCAACCAAAATGTTATATTTTTAATGGATAGTAGGTTTTCAATACATATTAGTTGATATTTTTCCAACTTTCACTCATTATCTATGATTGATGGAGGATATGTCATGTTTGGTGGTAATGCTAAAGGAAAAATTGTTAGTATTGGATGAGTTATTAATCCTCAGAAAATCCTCTTCAAAAAATACTTTATTGTGAATTCCTAAAACACATCCTAATAAGTATTTATTATTTTTTTATAATTTATATTCATTTTATTTTTCTCATAATGTCGATTCTATTTAAAATGAAATGTTACTCAAATTTAGGGTACCATAAACTAAATTGTTTTATATACATGATCTTTATTCTTTGATTAGATATAGATTGAACTACTTGAATGTCAATATTGATAAACCATAGATTTGGAATATGAGGCTTAGAAATTATAATGTTTTTTATTTAATGAAATTGTCTAATAAGTTTATAAATTTGGATTTACCTCATATCAAATTGGATGAAAATATGTTATTTGATGCTTTCCAAATGGGAACGAATGAAAAATAATATTTTAATTAAATTATTGGATTTTCTTCATCCATAACATTTAAATTAATCATATGTATCTATTTTGGAATTCTATAACTACAATCTTGGCTGTAAAATATTTTGATTATGTTTAGGTTGATTATTTTTTAATAATTACATGGGCATATTTCTTAAGACATAAAACTAAAACCTTTACTATTTTTATTAAATATTTTAATATTTTCCAAAAATAAAAAAGGATCTAAAATTATGTCCTTGAGAAGTGATTACGGGGGATAAGTTTTTAATTATGAATTTGACACATTTTTCACAAAAAATGGAATTGAATATTTTTTCTTCCCCAAAAACAGCTTAACATAATCGTGTTATTAAAAGAATAAACTATCCCTTGAATGAAAAATCTAGAATAATGTGGTGTGAATATTTCATACATACTCATTTTTTT
Source organism: Viscum album (assembly GCA_963277665.1). Taxonomy (NCBI): domain Eukaryota; kingdom Viridiplantae; phylum Streptophyta; class Magnoliopsida; order Santalales; family Viscaceae; genus Viscum; species Viscum album. The sequence goes on from OY728166.1 coordinate 992,093,320, forward strand.
ATCCAGATCTATTTGTCTAATTTTTTTTCAATAGTGATTTAATAAGTCCTATATGGAATAAAACACCTTATGGACTATGAAATAATGGAAAACCAAATTTTTGATACTTTAATGTGTTTGGATGAATCTTTTACATATTGAACACCACTGAAAATATTGGCATGTTCGAACCAACTTCTAATGAAAGAATATTCCTAGGTGATTCAAATACTTATAAATCCTATAGTTTTTTCAATAAAAATTCAATCATAATTGAAGTATCTAATCATGAAAAATTTAAAGAAAATTGTCATTTTGATCATCAAAAAATCAAGTTGATGAGTTGAATGTTTCATTAAAAAAATTAATCAATGATCAGTTATTTAGTAATAAAAATTATAATGGATTGGAATATGATTATGAATAATCCAGACCTACATGAGAATAAATGGGATAACATGAAAACATATTGCTTATACAGTCTTGAATCCTTAAAATACATCTTATTGGCACTATTATGGGAATCCTAAATAAAGATGATACGACTAGAATAAGCGAAATAAAAATTTATGAGTTTTATACCATTTTACCCAACTTGAACCTAGACCATAAAAGTTTACATAGACGACGAGAGATGGGTGGTTACTATAAAACAAGATTTTAACTAGATTTAGAGGAATAATGGATGATAATTACACGACAGACCATCAAATTATCCTTTTTATTATAAATAAGTGGATATTTATAAATAAAAAGGATGATAAGTGTGTTACTAAAAGGACTAATGTTTGATTATTTTTCATAAGTTATAATAAGGAAGAAGTACTAGATTGTGAAGAAACGTCTTCCCCAGTTTCTATGATACATAAATTAGAATTAATATATTCCATAATTATATATGGATTTTAAATTATATAATATTATTGTTAAATATAAATTTCTAAGTAATTTTAAAGGAGGAATTTTATGTTTAACAACTTCCTCATTTTGATGACCCTCATTTTGATAATTATATTTTTCAAATATACAAAAGATTTGTATGATCTAAGAAAATAACATAGAGCTTGGTTTGAAATAATTCATTCATTCATTATATCAAATAGTTTTATTATAGGTTTTAAGACCCAAATTTCTTTAAGAAGAAATCCTCAAATGTTATTTCTACTTGTACATATATAAGTTAACGATTTAATATTTGGTTTAACAATTCAAAAAATATATAATGAATTCACAAAATTCATTTTAAAATAACTTGAGATTAGGATGATGTGTGAGTTAATCAATTTCCATGTATTTCAAAATTATAATTTTTTTTATAATGTTATGTAAATACATTTATAACATATTAAAAAGGTTTTCAATTGAAAATAGTAATATATATTCAACTCGAAAGACTTCCAACATTAAGCATGACTTGGATGAAGTTGGAAAACGAGTTAAAAATAAAATTCATAGATGATTAATTAGAATCATGCTTAATATTAATGTGTGTACATAAAATATATTTTTTTTCCATTTGATGATATGAAATATTTCATGAAAATCCAATGGAATATAATTTAACAGCTACAACAATAATTCTAATATATTTAAAAGGTACAATTTCATTCTCTTTACTTTTTCCATAAAAATATGATTATTTATTAAAATTAATATTTAGATGCTGATTTTTGTTTTCGTAGTCTATATTAGAAAAAAAACTTATAGAAAAAGTATTTTTTTAGGGAAATATTTAGTTTCTTTGTCAAGAAAAAGAAATATTCCATTGCATTATCATCTATTAATGATGAATACATTACAACTCGTAGTTGTTGTTCTCAGGTGTTTTTGATGAAATATACCTTAAACGACTTCAAATGTAAATTTTAATCATATCCCAATATAATTTGATAACTCCAGTGTTATAAATTCTATAAAAATAATGAGAAATCATTCAAGGAGAAAGAATAATGATTTGATTCATCACATATTATGTCATAATTCTCAAAATGGTGATATTTATAATGTATTTATTTATACTAAAATTCAATTGGAAGACATATTTAATAAAATATTTTCTTCTGATATTTTTTTTTATAAAAGTAAATTAGGTTAAAATAATTTCATTTAATTTAATTTTAATCGTAAATATTTTTTTATTTATTTAATATCTTACAAGATATGTTCCATTGGTAAATTTATGTTTAAAGTGTTTGATTTATCTAATGTTTAAAAATTTATATGTATCAAATCCAATTGAGTTTTTTATTTTTATTAAATATTATTTTATTACATCACTAGTATAAGGTGACTCTTTGTATTCCAAAAATAAAATACCAGTTACTCAAATCATTGAACCTTTTCCAAAAGTTTATGACCACATTATTCCAATCTAAGACCCTTATTTCCCAACTGAACCCTTCAAATCGTAAGTCATCATAAATATATTTGAGAATAGGAAAATAAATGATAGTTGTAGAAATTTCTTTAGGAAACATGAAGAGGGAAAATTTTTTATGCAATGTTTTATGTGGTAAATAAATAGATTCTTTTCGGTTGGGCCATACTAACTTATTGGGGAAGATAGTTCTCAACTTCAAATGATGGATGTTTGTTTTTTATGAAATAAAAATGATGCTATTAAAAAATTATGTAATATAGTTCAATCAAAATGATTAGTTTAGTTTTGAAGATGTGGATGATTTAGTCATATAAAATGTTTGTTGAAATACCTTATCGATATCATCTGTTGAGTTTGTCAAATTCCTTTATTTACCTCATAAGTAATTTTTTGAGTTTAATTAATTTTTTTTAATGTAGATTATATCAAAATTACTATGATTATAATATTTATTTTTGGTTCTCTATAAGTAGAGAAGATGGATTTTAAGGATTTGGAAGCTGGTCAGAAGGTATTGGTGATGTTTATTCAAACTCTATTCATTTAGTGGAATGGTGAATTTTATAAAATTATATAAATGGATATTCATCTCCAATATATGTTGTTAGTTGAGAGAAGATAAATATATAATGATACATATTTAGGTAAATATACTTTTCTAGTTAGAAAATATAGATGTTTTATCCATATTTTTGGGTTTGATGTTTTTCTAAAATAATGATTAGAGTTGAGTGAGGTTACGCAAACCATGTTCCATGACCAAAATACTCACATAGATGGTTTAGTTATGTTGATTTGATTTTTATAGATTTTTTATTAAGAACCTTACTATCCATTGGTACCAATGAAATAGAATATATCCCTGTTCAGGTTGAGGGATAAGATACTACTACTACTACCCTAGCTAATGTTTAAGAAGATTTATTAGACTCTTCGGATAATGAGTCTCTCTTAGTAAGAATCGGTAAAAAGGTAATTTCTTCTATGAAAATTCTTTGTTTTATTTTTTCTTAATTAAGGGCCTAGAAACAACATAATCAGAATTTAATTGAACATGAAAAATTTTCTAATGATTATTAAATTATTTTGATGATGCTCAAGATTCACATCAATAAACTATCATTGAGGTTGTTGCACATCAAGAAGTTTTAGATTAAAATCCATTTTTCGATGAAGATGAGTTATATAGAAATCAGGGTAAGGAATCCCTTGGTGTTGCCTTCAAAAGATTACTATTTTTAGAAGTTGGAGATTAATGGGCTATCTCATTTCATGGAGATCATTACTCAAATATTCTACATTATATTTTATAAAAATTATTATGTATTGGTGATCTTCCACATGACCAGTCTACTCATGTTGTTAAGGATGAATGTATATAGATACCTCATATTTCAAAACAGTTTCGATTTAAGGAAGATTAAAAAGAAGTTAGTCAAGAACCTTCTCTTTTCATGGATACAATAAGAAGAGGTCCATTAGAAGGAATGTGCTACTATTTTTGTGTATATAAGAATTCTTTCCAATATTATAATGGACGAGTCTAACAATTTTGAGTCAAAGAAAGAATTTGATAATTTATATGATACAACTCATCATACATTTGACTTCATGAAATATGATGGGGATGATCTAAAATGTTTAATGGATGATATGATGGAGAATTCTATTTCTAAATCATATTTCAATGAGCTGAAAAGTTTTTGAAAAATCCATTAGAGATGATGAAGAATATTCTAGTAGTAAAATAAAATTTTTCTTCCTCATATCAAGATATAGTAAAATATTTCAAGAATACATAGACTATTATAATAATGTTTTCATTTATCATTTTGAATTTATGAAGATAATTTTTTTTTTCTGCACCATTATTTTTTGAAAAATATTTTTGTGTTGTTACTAATCATCTACAGAATGTATCCTCATATATTATTGATGTTTAATGGAAATGTTGATAAGCATTGATATTTTTATTACAATTATGATGTTTTAGAGATGGAAATTATATATGAAAAAGGTAACTATCTCTAATGCTAATGTATCTTGAAGTGTGTATTTTAATATTATTTATTCACTCTTTATAAGTATTTATTACCACAACAGAAGCCTAAGTGAAGTACATGCCAAAAATCACCTCAGTCAATTTTTTTTTGAATGAACACGGAAAGATGAATTAAATAATACATCTATTATTAATATTTCACATGTTTCAATGGAAATGATAGTTATAGTAAACAACAATCATTTTTATTACTATTTTCGAAGTCAAAATCCCACATGCACGAATATTTCATATCTTTAATTATATTATATTATCTCTTGACCATTAGAATATATATATATATATATATATATGTGATGTTTTTGAATTGGAAAACATATAGAGAAAATAGAAAATAGGGTTCCATTACAGAAACATACATTATGGGAAAAAGGACTTTTTTCGACGAGCTTTTTGTGATGGGAATACATCCCGTCGCAATAAGATCGTCCAAGATGTTATTTGCGACGAGATTTCGTGTGCCGTCGTAAAAGGTTTCACACGAGTAGCGCCCCAAACCGCGCGAAAGTTATTTGGGATGGGGGGATCCCCCCGTCGCAAATATTGAAGTATTTGCAACGTGGCCCGTCGCAAATACCCGACGACGGTTAATAGCTTTTTGCGACGAGATATCCTCCCGTCGCAAAAGGTGTGTCGGCAGAGACTATTTGTGACAGGACCCATCGCAAATAACATTTTAACCGCCGATAGATATTAATGCGGGCGTAGGTATTTCCGATGGGTCCCTCCGCAAATAGTCTAACCTATATATACCCCCATCCGTTTTTCTTCTCATTCCTCTCAATTTCTAGATCTTGTTTCTCTTTGAACTCTGATTTCCAAGGGAAATTTTTTCTAAGATAATTTTTTAGGTTACGAAGAAGTTCTCAAGCCATCTACATCAATAGAAAATCACGTTTATGGGTGTTTATGTTTTATTTAATTTATTATTTATTTCAATTTTTTATGTTAATTATTATTATTTTTTATTAGTTGTAATTAAATTGAATTTATATTGTTTTGTCATTAGTATTTATTTGTACTAATAAATTGAAATTTTATTAATAATTTATAATCATTGGTAGTAATTAGTGATTATTACTGATAATTAGTAATGTATATAATTAATTTGTAGTAATTAATAATAATTGGTAATAAATAATAATAAATACTAGTAATTAGTAATAAATATTAATAATTATTAATAAATAGTAATAAATAGTAATAATTAGTAATAAATAGTAATAAATTATAATAATTAGTAATAAATTGTAATAATTAGTAATAAATAGTAATAAATAGTAATAAATTTTGATATTTAGTAATAAATTGTAATAATTAGTAATAAATTGAAATAATTAGTAATAAATTGCAATAATTCGTAATAAATTGTCATAATTAGTAATAAATTTCAATAATTTGTAATAAATTGTAATAATTAGTAATAAATTGTAATAATTAGTAATAAATTGTAATAATTAGTAATAAATTTTAGTAATTAGTAATAAATTGTAATAAATAGTAATAAATTGCAATAATTAGAAATAAATTGTAATAATTAGTAATAACTTGTAATAATGAGTAATAAATTGTAATAATGAATAATAAATTGTAATAATTTGTAATAATTTGTAATAAATCGTAATAAATTGTAAAAAATTGTATTAATTAGTTATAAATTGTGTTAATTAGTAATAAATTGTAATAATTAGTAATAAATTGTAATTATTTGTATTAATTAGTAATAAATTGTTTTAATTAGAAGTAAATTGAAATAATTAGTAATAAATTGTATTATTTTAGTAATAAATTGTAATTATTAGTAATAAATTGTAATAATTAGTATTAAATTGTAATAATTAGTAATAAATTGTAATAATTAGTAATAAATTATAATAATTAGTAATAATGTGTAATAATTAGTAATAAACTGTAATAATTAGTTATAAACAATAATAATTACTAATAAACATTAATAATTACTAATAAATTGTAAATAATTAGTAATATTAAGTAATATTTATTAATAAATACTAATAATTGGTAATAATTAGTAATAATTAGTAATAATTAGTAATAATTAGTAATAATTAGTAACAATTTGTAATAATTATAAATAATTAGTAATAATTAGTAATAATTATTAAGAAATTTTGATAATTATTAATAAATTGTAATAATTATTAATAAATTGTAATAATTAAGAATAATTACCAACAATTAAGAATAAATAAGAATAATTAGAAATAAATAGGAATAATTAACAATAAATAGGAATAATCAGGAATAAATAAAATTAATTGAGAAAAAATAGGAATAATTTGTAGTAGGAATAATTAGCAATAAATAGGAATAATTAGCAATAAATTGGAATAATTAGCAATAAATAGTAATAATTAAGAATAAATAGGAATAAATAGTAATAAATAGGAATTATTAGCAATAATTAGGAATAATTAGCAATAATTAAGAATAAACAGTAATAAATAGTAATAAATAAGAATAATTAGTAATAATTAGGAGTAAATACTAATAATTAAGAATACATACTAATAAGTAGCAATAATTACTAATAATTTGGAATAATTAGGAATAATTATTAATAAATAGGAATAAATAGAAATAAAGAGCAATAAATAACAATAAAAAACAATAATTAGCAATAATCAGTAATAATTAGTAATAAAGAAAAATAATTAGTAATAAACAAGAATAATTAGTAATAATTAGTAATAATTAGGAATATTTTGGAGTAATTAGTAATAAATAGGAATAATTGATAATAATTAGTAATAATTGATTATAATTGGTAATAAATTTTAATAATTAATAATAAATTGTAATAATTAGTTATAAATAAAAAAAATTACTAATAATTATAAATAAATACTAATAATTTGAAATAATTATAAATAAATATGAATAATTAGTAATAAATAGGAATAATTAGTAATAATTAGGAATGATTAGTAATAATTAGTAATACTTAGTAATTAATATTAATAAAAAGTAATAATTAGTAATAAATAGGAATAAATAGGAAGAAATAGGAATAATTTGTAATAAATAGGAATAATTAATAATAATTAGTAATAATTAGTAATAAATAGAAATAAATAAGAATAAATAGTAATAGTTAGTAATAAATCGTAATAGTTAGTAATAAATAGTAATAGTTAGTAATAAAGAGTAATAGTTTGAAATAAATAGTAATAGTTAGTAATAAATAGGAATAGTTATTAATAAATAAGAATATTTAGTAATAAATAGGAATAGTTAGTAATAAATATTAATAGTTAGTAATAAATAGGAATAGTTAGTATTAAATAGGAATAGTTAGTAATAAAGTTAGTAATAAATAGTAATAGTTTGTAATAAATAGGAATATTTAGTAATAAATAGGAATAGTTAGTAATAAATAGAAATAATTAGTAATAAATAGTAATATTTAGTAATAAATAGTAATAGTTAGTAATAAATAGGAATAATTAGTAATAAATTGGAAAAGTTAGTAATAAATCAGAATAGTTGGTAATAAATAGGAATAGTTAGTAATAAATATGAATAATTAGTAATAAATAGAAATAATTAGTAATAAATAGTAATAATTAGTTAGGAATAGTTAGAAAGAAATTTTAATAAATTTTAATAAATTTTATGAACTTGGCACAATTTTCAGTGGATGGACGACATTCCTTTTTCTCGATGACTTTATCCGTTCAACTCTCACCAACTCAAAAAATTATGAAAAATGTGTTGCTACATAGGAATATTCAATCTCATATTTATGAGATTTGATATGCATTCATAGGATCACATTTTTTATAATGTTTTCAGGCGGTGGTAGTTGGATGAAGATGATTCATCGACGAAAAGGGGTCTCTTTTGTCCGACGGCTCATTTACTTGCATCTTTCTCAGACTAAAACCACAACGAAGAATCTGGTCAGAGGTACGTATATTCATTCACGTGCATATGCGAATGAATATGCGTACCTCCAGCCAGATTCATCATTGTGATTTGAGTGTGAGAAAGATGCAAGTAAATGAGGCATCAGAAAAAAGAAGAGCCATCAATCCACTTGAAATTGTGTCACCCTTAATTAATGGAAATTATTAAGAAGTAGTAGTAATTAGTAATATTTTTTTAGATAGTGTTTTTATAATTTCAAATTATTCAAAAACAGTGATGATTTTATATTTTGTAGAAAAATATGGAACAAGGAAGTCGACAACAATCATTATTAGATGATCGCACTTGGATAAATTAGCATAGAAATCCAAATGGTTCTGGTGAAAATCCTTTATATATTGAGGGTATTGAATCTTTCTTAGCATTTGCATCATCAAAACTATAATATGTTTCTGAAAGAAAAATTAAGTGTCCTTGTAAAAAATGTGCTCTGAGAACTTTTGACACATTTGAAAAGGTTGGGGGACATCTCTTGTGGTTTGGTTTTCAACCAGATTATGTTTTTTGGTATCAACACGGTGAACTCAGTTCTATAGAAGATACAAATGACTTGATTTCAGATCCATCACGGTTCCAAAATTTTGTACATGATGTTGCATGTCCATCTCTTCAATAAACTAGAAATCATGATGATATCGATTTAACTCTTGAGTTGCCACCATCCAAATTTTATGAGTTCTTGAGGTATGTTGAGGATGCATTATATCCCGGTTGCAAGAAAAGAAAATTAGAGGTGGTTGTAAAATTTATGGCTATTAAATCAGATAATGAATGTCAAAAAACTATTTTGATCAAAAATTTTCTTTGGTTAAAACACTGTTACCTGAAAGTAAATGTGTTGCCTGCAAATTACTATGAGAGCAAGATGATGGTTCGTAATCCGGGCCTTAGTTATCAGAAGATTCAGACATGTGAAAATGAATGCATCTTATATTCTGGTAAAATGATTCATTTTATAGTTGTCCCACATGTGGAAAATCGAGGTATAAAGAAGCTCAGCTAGGGAAGTCTGGATCGATTCCTGTAAAACAGTTGAGATTTAACCCTCTTACACCCAGGCTGCAACATTTATTTATGTCTCATAAAACAACGTCAATGATTTTATGGCACAAAACCAATATTTAAACCGGTAAAACCTTGAATCATACATATGATGGTGATTCATGGAAAAATTTTGATCTTCTACATCTATCTTTTTCTTTAGAAGCCCAAAACGTGCGATTAGGTATTTCTACTGACGGTTTCTATCCTTTTGGTTCTTATTGTAGTCATTATTCATTTTGGCATGTCTTTATAACTCCGTACAATCTACCTCCATGGATGTTGATGAAGGATCCATATATCTTTTGACCTTATTAATCCCTGGACATCCAAAAAAGAATATTGATGTTTATTGAAAACCATTAAATGATGAGTAAAATGAATTGTGGGTTAATGGTGTTAGTTCATATGATGTTGCTGCGAAACAAAATTTCACATTAAAAGCCGCATTTATGTGGATGATTAGTGAATTCTGGAATATGGCATGTTATCTGGCTGGAGTACACAGGGTCTGAAATCATGTCCTTACTATATGAAAGACAACAAAGATTTTATGCTCGTCAATGGAAAAAAACCTTACTATTTTTATTGTCATTGCATATTTCTTCCAACCGATCATCTTTTTCAAAGGAAACAAACTCATTTCAGAAAAGGCACAATTGAAAGGGCGGAACCTACAAAAATGATCTCAGGTACAGAGTTAAAATTAGTTTTATTTTCATTACCTCCCTTCACATTTGAGCCAACAGTAAACCAACAGAAAATTCATGGCTTTGGGAAAGAACATAATTGGATAAAATGAAGCATTTTTGGGGATCTCCCATATTGGTCTGATTTTTTGGTCCGCAACATGTTGGATGTCAAGCATATTGAGAAGAACTGTTTTGATAATTTATTTCATACATTTTTGGATACACCAGGTAAGACCAAATATACTATAAAATCACTATTAGATATTTCCCAATTTTTCATGCGATCAGAACTTGATCTATTTGAAAATTTTAGATCACAGAGGTTAATGAAGCCAAAAGTAGCATATACACTGTATAAAGAGAGTCTCCTATTATTTTTCAGTAGATTGCAGATTTGAGATTTTCAGATGGATATGCTTCCAATTTGGCCAGATGTATTAAGAATGGATATATTACCAAATTAAAAGGTCATGATTGTCATGTTATAATGTAAAGACTTATACCGATTGGATTCAGAGTTTTGTTGAGTTATATGATTTGGGATTCGATAACAGACATATCATATTTTTTCAAGACATTTGTGCAGCGACAACAGACTAAGATGTGCTAAGAAAACTGGAAGAAGATGTTACTGTAATTATATGTAAACTGGAAAAAATAATTCCACCTATTATCTTGGACTCAATAGAACATCTGATATTACATTTTCTACACGAAGCTAAATTTGGAGGTCCAGTACAGTTTTTATGGATGTACCCATTCGAGAGATGCATGAAGAAATTGAAGAAAAAAGTATGTAAAAAAGTATCAGTTGAAGGATCAATTATTGAAACGTATTTTCAAGAAGAAATTGCTTTTTTATGCTCTCACTATTGTGAATTTGAGTATTCCTAAAAACAAAACCGCATGGGATAAAACAAGAGAATTTTTTATGATGAAATGGAAAATAAAATATCGGTTTTTAATCAGCCAAATATTGGATTTGGTGGAGTTCATGAACGATGGATTTCAGACGATGAACATCATAGAGTTCAAACATATGTTCTGATAAACTGTGAAGAAATGAAAAACAATTTATTGTGAGTGCTTCTATCAATTATTTTATAATTTATGTTATAGTATGTAAACATATTTTATTTGTAAGTTATATGATAATCATAATAAGAAACAACTTCCAAAAATTACAAAAACTGCTCTTGATAAACGTAGACAAAACAAATTTCACATTTGTTTCAAAAACTAGTAATATAAATTATTGACTGTTTAATATCAATTCACTTTATTATTTATTATATTGATAATTGTTTTAAAAATAATTTGTGTCTCAACATATTGATAAAATTGATATGTGACTGTGTATATTGAGTAACCCACCATCCAAAATGGATAAATCTTTTATTTCATATGTGGTGAATGGTTTTCGATTTCATACACATGCATATAGGGAATCAATAAAAAACAATGAAAAATGGAGTTTTCTTGAAAGGATAGAATCATAGAGAAATTGAAGTTGACTTTTACGACATTTTGGATGAAATTATTGAGCCATTTTATCTTGGATATAATTACATAATGATGTTTAAATGTCGGTGGTTAGATACTGAGAGAGGCTTGTGTGTTCATCAGACTCATGGAATCGTCGATATTAAATATAAAATTCTTCTTTCAGAAAATGAAACGTTTTTACTGCCTCAATAGGCACATCAAATTTATTACATAATGTACTGTGCTACTTCAAGAGACCTGAGTGATTGGTGGAGAATAATAAAAATGAAATAATGAGAAAATAAATTTACTCAAATTGAATGTGGTTTTGCTGAAGTGGAAGGAATTGAAATTTTTCAACAGAATACCCAATGTCCATCTTTTTTCACAATGAAACATGAATATAAATGATGACACCCCACAATTAAGGGTCGATGGTGATAAAGATGTTAATGATGTTACAAATGAATTTGAAATGAAAAGGGATGGTGAAAGTGATACTCTTATGGATATTGATGATGCTGAGGAGGAATATGAACACATTGAAATTGTCATATATGAAGATGATGATGAAGGTGAACATTGAAACAGTTAAATGCTGGTTATGATCATAACTAATATATATCTATATATGATAGTTATTTTCAACTATCTACTAACAACAATTTTTTTGTGTTTCAGATGTATTTTGATATATTTTGCGAGTTGCAGGAGGCTGATTCACCTTTGGATGAGGGGGATGTGGGATCATCTAACCCCCATCCTACTGGTGGTTTAGGAGGTACATGGAGGGGGCACGGTCTTGCGCTACTGATGATTCGTGACCCTATCCCCAATCAACGTCCACACCTTTTCTTCGATCCACGCACATGGAGGTATGATAACCTGTATGTTTTAGTTATCTTTTTCATTAATTTATTTATATATATACTAATTGTTTGATTATTTGTTCCTTTTTCACAGATTTTCACATGTATCTTTTGGACAGGGAGTGCTATCTAGCGAAATTATTTTTCTTAGCCATGGATCACATGGGAACAGATTCTCATTGATGTACTGCTCGCCATGTACAATCATTGGCTGGTATGTAAATAAGTTATATTTATTTTGAAATTTATTTAACTAATCACTTGAAATTTTAAATTATTTGTAGGGTTTATGGTACCCCATTTATGTTAACATGCGTGACACTATCCATGCAGCATGGGAGGTCTCTATGCGTGAGCGTTTGCATCAGTTTTTACACAATTTGAGAAAGATGACCATTAAGAAAGTAGGAGAGAAAGTATTTGAGTCTTGTAGAACCCACCGACTAGAGTACATTTCATCTCAGGTTTGGGATGGATTATGTGCACACTGGTTGGGTGGTTGATTTCAAAGGAGGTCTTCATTGGGTCGGAAGAACTAGGGGAGACAGGAGGTGACACATCGAGCTGGTAGCCATACATTCACTATGCATAAAGAGCATCTGGTAAGTATTTTTTTAATATTTTATATAAATTCAAATATAAACAGTTTATTTTATATTCATATATCCAGGTGAGCATCCAGATATTACAATGTATGATGTTTATCGGAAGATGTATAATGATCCACCCACTGGAGAGATTAGAGGCGATCGCCAGCATCAGATTGTGGTTTGTCTAATTTTTTTCGGTTTGAAAATTAACTGCATATAAAATTTTCACAATTTTAATTTCAAATTGGAATTGAATGAGTCATATGATGCTGAGACCTCTCATACAATGACAAAGGGTCGGGATAAGGCGACTGATCAGACCAATGGACACCATTTCGACGAGGTTGCAAGGATGCAGGTGACTCAGTATGGATTTGAGAAGGGGCAAGTAGTTGGTATCAGATCTCATGTGACTCCTAGTACTTATTATGGTACTGCTGCGATGTCGTCATCCATCTCTAGAGGATCTCATTAGGATCCATCATCTTCTGCCTCACAGTTTGAGGAGCAGTTACGAGCTCAGAATGACCTTATAGAGAGTTTTCAAAAGTAGCAAGATGAGATGTGTCAGTAGTAGAAGCAGTATAAGTAGCAGCGTGAGGAGGAGATGCATCGATGGAAGCAGTAGAATTAGGAGTAGATGGAGTAAATGTTCCATCTGACACGTATTTTGGTGACGGAGATTCCTCCACCATCTCCTTTAGCTCCACCACCACCTCCAAAAGACGAACCTAGTGATTTTGTTTATGTAAAAAGCATTTGAATTTAACATTTTTTATAATATAAACTATTTAACGTTTCTATATTTTATATTGGTCTGAATATTAGATAATTTAATTTTTAATATTTTAGGATTTTTTGGTGAATATTAAGAATTTTAGTAATTTTTTTTTTATTATTTTAATAATATTAATATTATCGTTTCATTAATCATAATTTTAGTAAATATATTTTTTCAGTATAATATTTTTTATTGTTTGATTATTTTACTAATAATAATGATAATAATAATATTTTATGATTTTTTTAAATTTTTTATGAAAATTGATAATTTTAATATATTTTTTGTGACACTATTTTCTGCAATAGGCTATTTATGACGGGACCCCGTCACTAAAATTTATTTACGACGGGATACCTTCTCAAATACTTAGAATTATAGTAGTAATATTTGATAATCAATTTTTTCATTACATACTTGTGACTCCTTGATTTCTATGAAAAAACAATTATTACTCCTATTATTTAAAGAACTTATCATCTTCAACTGAGATAACTTTTTGATCTAATTTTTGAAATTATATTTATTCTTTATAATTTATTTCTCTTCATTTTTCCATTTTCAACTTGAAATTATCAGATATAGCTATTTATGTTTTCTATATATTTTATTCATTGAAGAGATTGTGGAAATGTATTGTAAAGGTAGGGTATTATTAAAATATAATAGACAATTGTAAGAAGTGATAACTACTTTCACTCAGTTGGGTATTTCCTAAGATATGGACATATCGAAGTAAAATCATCAAACTAATGGAGTTGAGTGTTAATGGAGTGGACTATGGGGGGGGGGGGGGGGGTTGTTCCCCAAACCAGGATAAATTCTCCATTTTCTATTGGTCTCTTACTTTTTTTATGTTTTATCTTCATTTTTTTAAGATTTGATCAAAATCAACCATTATTCAAGAGAGGATGGTTTTATATGAATAAAATTTCAAGAACTCAAATCATTCCCTCTCTTGAGTCATTGTAAAATGGTTATCCAACCAAAAACCACTTATATCATGTATCACTTAGGTTTTCAAAGTGGATTTTTTATTTATAGGTTTAGTAATGATGGTGGAATTGACCTATTATGGAAAGATATATTAGATGTTACCATTTTACATTACTCCCAAACAATATTTATTCTACTATACTAGAATAATGTATCAAGATTTGGTTCTTTTTTTGGTTTATATGGTTGGCCTTTAGGAGTGGATAAGCACATGAATTGGAATCTTCTAATGATACATATATGTGAGTTTGTGGTCCCTCTATTGATTGGAGGGTATTATTTTGAAATAATCTTTGAAAGGAGAAATATTGGTGGTTTGATAGGAATTTGAATTTAACAAAGTAATTTTGGGGTTCATTATATGATAAAACCTTGGAAGATTTTGATTATGATAGTGACCATTTTATGAGGTCTTGAGGTTGGAGACCCAATTCATATATTTTATAATCTCTTGACATATTTTTAGGTTCTTTTATGTAGGTGTAAATTTTCTATTATTAAAATAATTACGCACTTTGAACCTATTAATACTATCCATAAGCCAATTTTCATGACTTTCAATAGGAGTATGTTTTTTCAACCTAGCTGTATGATATTTATTTTTGAAATTTTGCGGTAAAAGTATTTTAATTTCAAGAATATTATTAAAGTTACATGGTGGTAGAGATATGAGTATTTATTTAATAACATTTTTAATGTGGATTTTGATTTACTTGCATGGGGGGATATTAATCATCATGATTTTAAAAATGATACTCCAAATATTGATATATATATATATATAGGTATTTTGTATGTTTGAAATCTAGTTTTTCACTTTAGACTACATAGTTTCTCAATCAGTACCTGGATGATTTTGTATTGTGTAAGGACTAGTTTTTGAACCTGTTCTCTAGAGAACTTCATGTGAAGGAATGTGACCAGAATACAAATTTATTGCCCAAAAAGTAATATTAAATGTGGAAACATAACTTTATTAACAAGCATAAATACTATGAAGTGTGATGGGTTAGAAATATAGAAGGTATTTTGATGTTGGTTTTAGAGTATTATATCTAATTTTTTAAAATATAGTAGGCTATTATCCAGAAAAAAAAAGATAAATGTCTTATGCTGGAAAACATTTTTGGGAATGAGTTAAAAATTACATGGTGAAATTTATGAGTGATATGTTATTTATGATCTTAAATTCATGAATTATTTAAAAGGAAAATAGGGTATCTTGATTCCGTGTAATTTTTTTATTACATGTTCTAGCATGTGATGATTTTGGATGTTATAAATCTTGTTAACCATTTTTTGAGGTGTATGATGAAAGTTAAACCATATAATGAAATAGTTATTTTCTTACTTCCTAAAGTTAAAATTACTTACTTTGTGGCATATTTTCATCCCATTAGCCTCTGTAATGTGATTTATAAAACATTTTCAAAACTATTCGCTAATAGATTTATGGTTATCATTCCATACATTATCTTTGACTCTAAATGTGATTATGTTCCTCAGTGTTTAATAATAGGTAATTCCATTCTAGGTCATTAGGATTTCTATTTTATGAACATGATATATTTCGCTAAAAAAGGATCTATGGATTTGAATCTTGATATGAAGAAGTTATATGACATAGTTTAATGTTATTTCCTAGAGAATATCCTCTCTATGTGTGGGATTCATATTTTTTTATTTGAAACACTATGATATGTGCTTCAATGGTCACAAAAAATGTTATAGTTAATAGTGATTTTATCAATCTTGTTAAACATTATTGAGGGTTATGACAGGGGGAAACTATATTAACACACAATTTTTTATCATTATCGATATGTTTTCCAATTTTATATTAAATGCAGTGGTGTGGTGAATGATCCATGATGTTATGAAAAGTAAGAATGACCTAATGATTTCAAACCTATTATTAAAAATTATTTCTTTCTTTTATTTAGGTACAATCATGAGGTGTGTTGTAAAATCAAACATATTATTCAATGTTATTATATTGTGTTGGGTTAGATTGTTAATTTCTCAAAATTGGAAGCCTCATTCAACAAAGGGTTTGTCTAGGAGTAGGGTGGGTGAATTGTGTGATTTTCTACCTATTAATCGGGTTATTAAGAATAATAATTATCCGGGTCTTATAACAGTTATTAAAAAATCCAAAAATATAGGTGTTTATATGTATCATGGATAGGGTTTAGAATAATATTAATGTATGAGGGTGAATGGTAAGTAGAAGTATGGGAGGAATATGTTCATCAAATTTGTGGTTTAAACTATTCTTAATTATTTAATATACCTCTTCAAAATCTCATACACTCTTATCAATCATCTTTATCCCATGATCTCTTACTTATTGTGGGGTTTTTTAGATAGTTGAAAAAATATTTATATGGTTTCATGGTAGAGATTATGTATCCCTAAGGAGGATGGAGGATTATTATTTAGACATTTGTTATCTTTAATCATGGTTCTTCTTTCTATGAAGTGTTTAAGGCTCCTAAATTATCCTTTTATCTTTTATAATTGGGTTCTATGTGACAAATATTTTCCTCATGTTGATTTGATGCAGTTTCTTCTTGAAAAATAACCAATTTGTTTATGGTGTAGTTTTTGTGAATTCAAGGTCATTCTACTATATGATATCTACTAACACATCTTTTACGGTTCATCAATTAATATTTGGAAGGATCCCTGGGCTCAGAGTGCTAATACTAAGTTTATCTCAACGAATTACCCTATTGCATAGGATAAGGTAACTGTTCAAGATATTACTAATGATAATTTATTAGGATGGAAATTTTCTAATATTAATTCATTATTCAATGGTAGGGATAAATGTTATATCTTAAAATCCTTTTTTGTTGATGGGTATTTGATTAAAAAATATTCTGGAGCATCTCTTATCATGGAGAGTAAATAATGAAATCTAGATATTGGCCATCAATGAGAAGGTTCATTAATGGATTTGATTTGGTTTGGATGAATATTTAGTTTTCCTTCTTATTACCAAAGGATCAATGTTTTTAATTGAGTTGTCTTGTTTAGAAGATTCATATTATTATAGATTAGTTGTACATATTCTGCAAGTGCCTTCTAGAGAAGAATTTTTATACTATATTATAGTGCCTAAGCATGAATCATATATGGTAAAGATATGGTATGGTGAATTCTATGAGGATTGGCAAGGTTTTTTCTACAATTGATAGAGTCTACAGATTGTTTGGGGATTTTGATTAGTTAGGATTTTAGGAATTCTATACCACTGTTTTGTTTGTAATGATTTGAAGAAATGAATTATTTTTTTACAAATAAGATTATCCCTGATGAATCTTTATTATGGGGTTATCATGATTTTGTTGAGGTTTATAATATTCATGGGATGAATGGGTTTTTCATCCAAGTATTGAAACATAACGTGTCACGGTCCTTGCTTTTAACAAGTGTTGTAAAGGTGAAGGTGGATGAATCTATCATCAAATTTTTTTGAGTAGGACTTGTCATTGTGGGTCTTGACTCTTTTGTGGAAGTCTTTGTTTCTATGTGAATTTTTTTGGCTACTAATTTATTCTAGTAGGTTTCCAATTCCATCCCATTCATTGTTGTATATTGGATTGTGTGGAATCAAGGTTGGTGTCAGATAATTTTGGAATATGATTGTCTCTCTATTATATCATTGTTTATGGCCCACCTTACCATCTCAATATCTTTAGGGATGCTCTTGGATGAGATATGTTTTGTGAATTTAGACCTTTCTCATTGTTTTTTTCTATCATTAAAATGGAGGGTAATTTGGTGGATCGTCATATTACTAGGTCTCATATTTATTTTGAGGTGTATTTTTTTTGGTTCTATTCCTATTGAGGATTTATCTTTTCTATAATTGGATTTGTTACATGTTTCAAAGGATTTACAGTTATATAATATATATTAATAAAAACATGCATCATCCCCAAATTAGAATGAAGACAAATGCATAGTTATCCAATCATGTATGTAACCATGCAGTAAAATCATTCACTATCCAATAACACAAATTCCATAATTTTTCCTCCAAATTTCCTTAATAATCCTCCAAACTCTAAGTACTTGTTTCACATGATCAATTGGGATCTTCATTAAATTTCAAACCCTAATCGACCAATGATTCATATATTCCCAAAATTTAATATAACTAAAACTATCAATGAATTTTCAAATCAATTTTTTATTATTTTATTGAAATTGAATAAACTCCACCCCACATTTCAATTATTTAATCAAATATGCCCCCCAAAAAGAATATAAATTTTAATCCCTAATAACATTTGGATTCAAATTTTATTATTATTGATAACAAGAATATTTTTTTGGACATAATTTGTGTTATCATTCAATAAATAAGTTTTATTTTGTCTCAAAAAACATATTTTGTGTAATTGGTTATCTATATTGTGGAATACCATTAATTTTAATGATTAGAATAATGTTTTGTTTATTATTTCTTAATAAAAAACAAGAGTTATATATTTTAATAATATTGAATTTTTTTATATTTTAACTATGTTTTTTTATTAATAATTTTGTCAATTTAGAAGATTAATAAAGGGAGAATGTTTTTTGGGATACAATCTATTTTTTCTATATGTACATAAAATGTTTTTGATGATAGAATATTTTTCATTTTGGAGTTTTAATTATGTCATATATTTTTGTTTTATTATATAAACAACCTATTTTTCCAATTTAACATGTTTTTGTTTAATTGAAAACACAATTTTGGTGTTTTACTATTTTTTTCCTAAATACCACAAAACAATTTTGTCATATTTTATGAACATGATTTTTTCTATTATGTGTAAAATCTAAAAAAACCCAACCCTAACACGACTGATAACAGTTCATTAGTCTCCCATTAAAAAGAAACCAAATTTGAAACTGTAAAAAGCTGTTATTTGTGACAGAACAAGTGTTCCGTATTATATAACTAGTGTTGTGAAAATTCGTAGAATGTAAAAAATGACTAATATTTATGTTAGAATTTTTTACTATTTATTTTCTATTAACAGAAAACATTTTATATTCATTTTAATAAAATCTAATACAATTATGATTAAATAATAAAGTTATTTTTATTTATAAATTTGATAATTAGGAATAATCTTGAAAAAATAAGCATTCAATTTATTAGATAATTTTTTAATTTATTTTTTCTAAAAAATATTTTCAAAAATGGAATACGGTTTTGTGTATTTTAAAAAATGGTTACTAAGTAGCGTAAATCCCATTCAAACTTTTTTACTTCACTAGGAAGAGTGGACTAGGATCCCTCTACCTATGTGGGATTTTTTAAATAAGAGTGAAATACATTCACACTTCCTAACTTCTTTCTATTATTAAAAATCACTAAATAATTAATGAAATTTATGTAAATATTAATTAATATTAAAAGTGATAAATAAATATTAATAAATATTAATAAATATTAATAAATATTAATATAAAATACTAATTTTTTAAAAAATCTAGGGTTATAACCCTTTAATTGAAAATATGAAATTGAAAAAGAAAAGTGAAAAGGGTGGGGTTAGACAGGACAAAAGTGCCCTTATCAAATGTAGACATGAAATAAAGATGATAGACACAACCCATTTTCTTTTTGAATCTTTACCTAAATATGAAGACTCTCACTGTGATGCTCCCCCAATAAATATGGAAGTGTCCACATCCACAAAATCATGGTTAATGATCCCTTCACTGAGTTTTTTCATGTTCCTGGGGACCACCGGTTTCCCTTGAGTCCACAGAGTCTTCTGAGTCACTTCTCACAATATCTATATGAGTCTTTCTTACCTTTGATTTATCACCAGATAATTTAACAGTACTATTACTAACCTTCCACATCGGAGCACCTTCATTTTCCGCAAAAGTACATCATTATTTCCTAAATCCAAAAAACCCACCAGTAGATATCTCATCCTTATAAATAAAATATGAGAAAAAATTAGAATTTTTGATCATAAAAGACACCTTGACACAATATTTCCCATCTGCCTTGCCAACATTCCCCTCTAGAGTACCAACATCAAATTTTTTCTCCCTAGAATGAATAGACAAAACATTATTCAATTTTATTTCATCATTTTACTTTGATGATCCCAATAAGTTCTTTTAAAAAAGAAGAAATATCTATATTTGACTTTCCATTACATCCCATAGCTACTAATATCCCATCATAATGGAATTTTTTTGGATAAACACGATCGTGGACTTCTAATTCAAAAGCTACCAGATCTAGATTATTTTCAATATGAGGAGGATCATCCTCCATGTCATACTCTTTACTTTGAAACCTTTCAAAAATATCTCCCAAATCATCCAATAACTTCTTCATTATAACATTTGGAAGAGTCATTACAGGAGAGAGCCTACAAGAACCCTTCGAGACAAAAAATGCATGAGAAGATAAAACTTTAGAGCCTCGCTGCCAAAAGTATGAACCCATATATCTAGCTGAGCTAAAATAGTAGATCTAACCATATCCATTATGATTATATAAATCATATCCTAAAAAGAAACTCATGAAGAATGAGTTTCCTATTTCCTTCCATGGTTCAACATTTCCTTCATCTTGTATCACAACGAACAATTCCCAAAAACATTCATTACATCATTCCCTAAAGGTGAAACAATCAACGTAAGATGAGATCCGAGGGTGAACTGCACATCAACGGACCCAAAATACTTATGATAGAGTCCTTACATGAATGAAAGCAGATCATAAAGGTCCTAGTGACCCTTCTTATCATAACCAGAATCCTATAAGTTATATTCATTAACCTTCAAATCCTTAGGATATTTTACATTATCCATATAAGAACATTGCACCACAAAAAAAGTAGACAACCATACAAGTTGGGGATTGTCATTCATACCAAAAAATATCTTCAACCATTTTTTAAAACTCATTATTTCATCATTACCATGAGCAGGAAAAAAGGAACACAAATTAGCCCTCTCACAGTTTAGAATATCAAGCCTTGTAACCTTATAATCCTAGAAAAAATAGGGGTTCTACCAGATTCATTTCTCAACTGAAATTCATCATTATCCGTTGATATAAAAACTCTATCAACTAAAAGATCATTTAGATCACCTAAAACTAATAAAAAATCCTAATTCTCATACATGGAAATCATTATTTCATTATGTGTCATAATGGGAATGCCAATGGCCAACGAAACATCATATCAGATCCTTGGATGAAAAAATAAAATTCAATAAAAATATATTAACCAATAATTACATAGAAGAATTACTAACCTCTATTAGATTAAAATTATAATACCAATCATTAATGCAAAGAAAACATGAATTAAAAGAGACAAAGCTCTGACCCGAAGACCTTGTTTTTTATTCATCTAAGGAAAATAATAAGGTAAAAGATTTCATGGACCATTAAGACTCATTTCCAACTAAAATCCGCCAAGTAGTCGAATGGCTCTAAACTAAATCTCACACATTCCAAGGTATATAACCTCTCAGTATAAAGAGACATGTAACTATTGCATTATTACAAAGTTCCAACCATTCCATGCCAACATCGCTATCCGCCCTCAAATGAGTAAAATTACCTTTCTATTGAAGGAATCTATATCCTGAGCCTTGGATTCAAAGAAAGGAGCATCCATTTTAAAGGGATAAAGCACACATAATAATCCCATGGTCGGAAACCCTCTTCCCCTCACCCTTTCTAGACTTATCGAATCTATGGCTGCCTGAATTCACTCCAGTAAGGAAATCTTCACACAAAAATGATATCATTAAAGAAGTCATCAGAATTAAGTATTAATAAATATTAATTAATTAGTAAATAAAAAAATTGAATAAATATTAAATTAATATTAATAAATACTAATTAATTTTTATAAATATTTTTATAAAATTGGAAATAAATATTAAAAAATATATAAAAATATTATAAAATATTCAATATAAATTATTAAGTATTAAAAAAATTAATAATAAATAAATAAATATTAAATACATATAAATAATGATTAAAATAATGTAAATATATATTAATTTAATATTAATAAATATTCATATATAGAAATAAATATTTTTTAAATTTTTATGAATATTTATGAATATTTATCAATATTTAATTAATATAAAAGACTTTACTGTGAGTTGAAAAGTCAATCCACACCCTCATTAATATTTAATTAATATTCATTCAAAATTTATTTAATATTTTTTAAATTTATTTATGTTAAACAATTAATAAATAAATATTAATAAACATTTATAAATATTCATAAAAATAAATTATTATTAATACTTATTGATTAAATATTTATTTATATTTATGAATATTTAATTAATAATAATTAAATAATTATTTATATTTTTTAATATTTAATTAATATTAATTTATACTTCTTAATAAATATTAAATATGTTAAATATTTTTCATATTTTTAATATTTCATTATTATTTATTAATATACCTCAATATTTATTTAATATATATTTATCTACTATACGTATGAAACATATATTTTCTTAGGGACACGTGTCATCCTATGGTGACTTATTTTCCCACTTAATTTTTCCATCTTACTACCTCACAACCTATTTTTATATTCTTCTCTCACAAATTTCATTCTCCACTGATCTCATATACTGTTATATGGTTTCGGCGATTTCGATCTTTATCGCTCTCCTTCCTTCTTGATGTCTTGATCTTGGCTTAGCTGCCTATCGTCATCTTGAGTTCTTCCTTACGATTCCACTGCATTCCTTCACCGCTCCTCCCATCCAATCATTCTTTTCTAGTGTCTCTTTCTTCTACAGATCCCATATACTGGCCTAGGATTCCTATTATATCGACCATCATTACTCTCCTACCTCTTCATTGTTCTACTCCCACCTCGATTTCTTACCACAATATCAACATATTCCCTACAATTCTATTGAATTATGTCACTTAACATCTATATCCACCAGGAAAACCCAATTTTGGCCTAGGGATCCAAAAATATTGGTCTTCGATGGATAATGTTCTACTCCTTGCATGACATACTATTGTAGTATCTTATTCCTATAGTAATCCATGCTTCAATTTGTTAGACAATAGTATATATGTCAATACATACTTGCCTCTTATTTTTTTAAACATTTCTAATTTGTTTCCCCATCAAATTCCATATTCCAGCTTTGAATGTTTACTCAAAATTATTAAAATCTCTATTAGAGTAGTTCTACCCAATGGTTTGTCTGTCAGTGCATTTCACAGCTATTTCTCTTAAGTTATGGTTGATAACTATTTGTTCCCAGCACAACATAACCCATTGCAATTTTGGTTAGCCTATTTCACAATTCCTCTACAGTTTATTCTAATTTTTTATAATAATTTTCCTTATTATTACAGTACAATAAATTTATATTTTTTATTCAGTAATCAAAAAATCGTTTCCATTCAGTTCTCTTACACCACACCCTGATGCATTTTAAGTAAGAATGTTTCATTTAATTATTTATTTTTAATTACTTTTTTCTTACAACTGACTAGAACCTAAATTATTTATGTACTCTGGATTGTTAATTTCTATAAATGTGATTTTGTACATGCATAATGTCATTTTTACTTTCCATTACAAATAATATTAAATGTTTTATTCACATAAATCGGTATACCATGATTTTTTTGAACTCTCTGGGAATACATTAGAAAGATAAATTACATAAATATGAAATCTACATCATGTGTAAGAGAAGCACGGTTCTATAGGAGTGTACTAAGGAAACAACATCGAACATCTTATCATATATGTATCTATCTATACATGGAATTATATAATAATCTAATATTCATTCACAATATGAATTTCATTTATTTCAACAAATACAAGTTCAAACGCTCATAAAAATTATTTTATTATTTATATTGGGATTTCACCTACTCATATACTTGGAGAAATGTCACCCAATGAAAATACACACAGAGAAACAAACATTCCATTATCAACTATATCTTTCAATGGATTGTTTAATTTCTATTTATCGATATAATTTATTGGATTTTATAAATTAATCATAATTAGTATATAATTTTAAAACTATTCTCCACTGTTAATTTTAATCACTATCCAATGTTATAATTTTTGACCCATATCTATCAGATCAAACAAGTGAGAACAAATCATTGGTTCTATGTAATAACATGGTCTTTGAACATGTAAGTATGATGTAAGAATTTATTGCATATATAATACGTACTTTTATACCCTCATTGCATATCTCTTTTTTAACCATGCAACTTTGAGTAATTTTTGATATATTATTAATGATTCAATAGTTCCTTCATCATCACAGTACATACAACAGATTCTTGATCATATCACCTTATGAAGCTTCCATGAGGTTTTTTATGATATCCATTATAGATATACTCCAATAGTGAGAGTATATTTTCATTTACCAGGACAAAACCCTGTAACCTATATTGATGGAGATAATGTTGAAGATATAATGGGTGAAAGAAATATTTATGAAATAGTGGTTACTTCTTGGATTAATGAGAATGAAATTTATATAGAAGGTATGATCCTAACATGTGTATTTTTCCTATAAGATTTTTCTTTAACACCAATGGAAAATGGTTTCTTCAAAATTAGGGAGTCTATATTGGTAGAATATATTATGTTCCACCCACAACTAAAGAGCTATATTATTTGAGATTACTTATTACAAATATCAAATGTATAACTTCATATCCGGATATACTTAAAATGAACAATATAATTTTTCATATATTAAGATATTCCAACTACTATTTTTGATGATTAGTTGATGAAAAAGAGTTTATAAAAGGTTTTTATGATATGTCAATTTGGGGTTTGGGATGCTCCTTATGCTAAATTTTTTCTAACATGTCATTATCAAACAATATTTCGAATCCTCATATTGTGTGGCATGAAACCTATTGTATCTCAACAAATGATATTCTCTATGCCCAACACCAGAGGTTACAAATAAAAGGTATATAATTTCACTTTTGGTGTTTTATATATAATTAAAACTAATTTATAAAAATGTAGTTTTATATTATATTTATATAATTTTAACATTATATCATAGGAAATTAATGTAAATTTTTACATTTTATTTAATTACATTTCTAAAAACCAGTAAAAAATACAATATAAATTTTTATATTATTATTAGTTTGAAATTGTCTAATTTTATATATAAACATATTCTTCAAAATCATAACTGATAAAATCATTATTTCTATAAAAAAATTCAAACATACACCTTTTGAATCATAGAATATATTAAATACATGTTATGATATGTTGTGTACTATTATATCAAAAATTTAAAACTTTTTCTTACACTAATCACTCAATGAATATCACTGACAACTATATGTATTTCTTGAAATATATATGATTATGTTTTTTTGGTTATAGGTCACATGGAAAAACATGTCATACATCTTTACCAAATCTGAAATATTATATAACATTTAAAAATAGTCATACCTTATTGTTCTCATACGTGATATATAAAATATTTCATTCTTGAAATTATAAACATAACTATGACCTTTTCATAGAGAGTATAATCATTAAATTAAAAATGTTTGGTTCATTTTATAATGTAATACACATCATATGATCTGACAAGACTACAATAATAATCATTTCACACTATTATCATAATATTTTCTAATAAAATATTATATTTATCATATTCAACACTTGCTGATGATCAAAGGAAAGTGTATGGTTTTATTGAAATAGACAACACTATGATCAGTAATAGTTTATCTCCTCATTATTATCCTCATATTATAGTTAAAAATTATTTAATTTATGTTTGAGGAAATATTTTAGCTACTGATGAACTTAATTATACCAAATTATGTTTTTAGAATGAGTATGAAACCATAAAATGTAGTCCAATTGTTGAAAAAAACATGTGATGGGTGGAATTATGTCACCATTCTCATTTGCTTATGGGTTTTTGTTTCATGAATGGATATAGAGGAATTAGTAAGACTATCATTTATATAGATTTAATATTTATTATGCTGTCATAATGTAATATTATTCTTGATGTTTCATCCAATAGAATAACATCACTACTCTTTCATGGTGGAAGGATCAACCACTATAAATTCCATATTCAAATATCTATTAATGAGCATTTTATCTTCAATATTCAACAAGGTAGTTATCTTACAGAACATCTTCTATTAAAAAAATGGATTATTTAGGATGAGGAATCAATGATTAATAATTTTTTTTGAATCTCTTTAGAAATCTATGAGATATATAATGACTTTCAAAATTAAAATGATTCAATTATATGTTTTGGTGGCCTAAATATTGTCTTGGGGGAGGGGTGATTATAAAAATATTACCTATAATAAAAAGTCAAAGTGAAAGTGGCATTGTGTTTTCAAGTATAAAGACATCATATATGTGGCGATACTACCAAATATGAACATTGAAAATAATTATGCGATAACATTCAGATGCTGATAGTGACGATTTAGATGAACTTAAAGAATTTGGTAAATGGATTTTGGATATTGGTGAAAGTAAAATTGGAGAGCCTAATGATGGAGAAACAATCATTCAAATTCCATCATCATTTATCTTATCATTATTTAAAAACCCCATGCATGAAATTGTTTACTACACATACCAAAAATGCATTAGAAATAATTGAAATGGTAATTAAATCTAATGACCATGCAGTATAAGCACAAACCCATGATATTATTTAGGATGTAAATGAATATTTACTATTTTGACTACTATAGAAACAAGATATTACTTTCTTTCTAATTCTGTTTATTGGGAACGTTTTGATATATATAGGCTAGAGAATATATATAAGAATGAAATATTAAACAATATCTATATATTTGGGTTGCCTCCCCACAAAAGTTTTGTTCATTTTTGGGGTCACCATTATGTTTCTCATAAATGTAGATCAATCTGTGGCTCTATGTAATATTACATGGCTAATCGTTTGGCACTTGGGAGATCATGTCATTATATTATAAATTTTAACTAGATTTCATTATGAGAATATTTAATTAATTTCATGAATTAATATTATACACTGTGATTATAAATTTTCTTTAAAACATCAAAGAAGAAAATATCCTTTGATTTTATCATATACAATGACAATTAACAGAAGTCAAGGTTGACCAATTTTTTATGTCATGTTATATCTTCAAAAGAATATGTTCTGTCATGGAAAACTATATGTTTTCATATCTAGTGTCACCATGAAAAAAGGTTTCAAAACAGGTTTATATGATAAATATAACACGACCTCTAATACCATAGAAAATATTTTCTACAATGAAATATTTTATAACTTATATTATATATCCATTAAATTAAATTATTGAAATTTCAATGTTTTTTTAAATTTTTTGATGGTAGACTATCATGATTTTCATTATAAATGACTCTGTTTTTTTTGTATATTGATTTGACAGTTGTAGAGTTATGAAAATGTCATGATCAATAACTACTTTTAATGAGATTGCCCTTGTAGATGATGAAACACTAATAATATAAGTTTGAATTTTTATTATGTGTTTCACTTCATCTTCCAAGTAATCCAATGATTTTTCCATTGTATACTTCATTATTTGTAGTGAAAAGGTGAGTATCACATTTAAATATGAAAAACTGTATTCTTATTTTTTATTGTTTTGTTAATATATATAAAAATTGCATTATATTATTCTATAATGATGAAAAATAATATTTTTTAGTATATTCTACATTTTAGAATAAATTATACCAATAATAATATTTAGTGTAAAATCAGTGGTTATTAACTAATCTCAATGTTGAAACCATTGTTTTTCATTGTCTTGTTCTACATTATATAATATTTAAAAATATTGTAAAATCAAGGAATCTTTTAAGAAACTAGATATGCATGAAAAATTATGTTTACATAATCCACCCATTTCTTGCTAAGTGATGTTAATATTCCATTATTTAGTTTGGATTTTTTTTATTTTCAGAATATTATTTATTAAAGGGTTTCAAAAGAGAATTTAATAGGTAAATATTAGTCCCAATTTACTTAATATCTTCCTATATATTTTCAAAAAACATATTTAATCAGAATAATAACACTAACACTCTTATGTTTAAATAATAAAGTCACTTTATACTCTATAATTTTAAATTTATATATAATTTATTCTATTAAAATGTTTTTTTTTTAAAAAGTAGGAATTTTCATTAACTAACTATTATTTTGTTCTGATATGCTTGAGAAATTAATGAAAATTAATGTTATTTCCATTATATGAAATCTATGAGGAATTCCAATATAAAGAGTCACTTTCTTCTATAGGAAGAAAGTTTATAGATTTCTCATTTTTGGACATCTATGATAAATTATATTTAGAAATTTTGTTTGTTTATTTTCCTTCATGGGGTTACAAGTTAATTGATGTTTATGGAATGATATTTTTAACCAAATGTCAAATCAGTTAGATAAAAGAATTAACTTATATAAAATTTTTGTAAGGCATCTTGTTAGGGAATAGATATTTAGTGGTATGCTTTGTATTTATTCATTCCCATTCTGATATTTATATATAATGTTATTTTGGTCACTATTTTCAATACTATACTCCCAGTTTATGTTTTTGAGATTTCATGCATCTTTTGTTATTATAAA
The DNA here is from genome assembly GCA_963277665.1 of Viscum album. NCBI lineage: Eukaryota > Viridiplantae > Streptophyta > Magnoliopsida > Santalales > Viscaceae > Viscum > Viscum album. The sequence continues at coordinate 992,122,861 of OY728166.1, forward strand.
AAATGGATTTAATAAAACAAAATTACTCATCTACCATGATATTCCAATTGATCAATCATCAGAAATAGATTTCTTTTCAACTGAAATTAAATTTCATTTATTTCTATTCAATATTGTGTACATTTTATTATGTATTCTCTAAGATTTTTAATTTCCAATGTTGCTTATTTTTCAATTATGATGTATGCATTGATAATTATATTACAATTTCTTTTTCCACAATTTTATTTCAAGGTTTATGTTATACATATGTCGCACTAAAATAATAAAAAAGAAAAAATTTTATAGAAAATTTTTTAATGATGTTAGTAACAAGCCTTGATATTTGAAATTTTAATATGCAATATTACATAATGATTAATTTTTTCCTATTATATCCATGAAAATAATATCTGGTGTCACTTTTCCATAGCCTAAATGGTGATTATCTATGGATATAATATAAAAAATGAAATCACCCACTGTTGGAATTATGACTCATAAAACTCTTTCATGAAGAGAGTTGAAATTTATGATGGAAATATTTGGTTCTATAACTATAGATAATCTCCAAATATCACTACTCAATGATTTTTGGTTTTGTTATTTTTATATTAATTAATAATTTCTCTGTTAATTGGTTATTTTTTTATTATATTATTATTTAAAAATTAGCATCTAATGTAAATTTAAATCCAACAGATTCAAAGTTTAACTAATGGTGACTGATCTTTTGGACTCATTTCCATTTTTTCTCTTTGAAAAGAAATTCATATAACATAAAACTAAAATGAATAAAAAGTTGATATATTCTTGGATACTTGTAAGACTATGAAACTATTTACATTATGCCAATAAATATCTTTTTTATTTAAACAAGCATTATTATTTATTTTCAATGAAGGACAATGATGTTTTTGGGTTTCCTTCGGGGAAAAATATATTCAAATCCAAAAGGGTTTTTCAATCCTTTGACATAAAATATTACAACCTTCATAACCATCACCATTATTTAGAACAAAACACTTACGTAGTACTTTTACTCTATAAAAATGCAAATGACATCACAAATTTTGATCACAATATTAAATCTTTCTAAGTACTGTTATGTTAAATTTCTTAAATTTTATTTATATAATATAAGATCATCAGAATTACTTTATCATTTTTCCATATGAAATGTAGGAGAATCTGAGTAGTGGATCTCCAAAATTTAGTATTATCACTGAACAAAGTCTAGTACTATTGTTTTCAATTTCCAAAATTTCATAAATAAAAATATACACAACCACCACCTTACAATATTCTTTGTATCCTTACTTTGAAGCAACATTAGATTAGTGGATCATCAATACATAGTTGTATCACAAAGGTTGTTTTTGTTAAATAAAAGTAATCAATTTCATCTACTTAGATATATAATTGTACTCTTTAATGACTTATTTTTAGTGACACTTTAGAATTGACAAATAATATTCATACTTTCTCCCATTTATTTAAATATGGTAGTACTAAAATAAGAATTTAAATTCTTTCTTATAAGAATAAAAAATAATATGTGTGTTCTAAAGGGATCTATAAGAGAATATGAAATCAGTTTACAATTTAGTTTTCCTATTATATAGATTTATGGTGTGCCCATACATACCATTTATGATAACGATACAACAAAATCAAGTAGAGGGAGGAAAATTCTAACAATCCATACTACTGAAACACCATATGCACATAAATAAATACATTTCAATCATACCATATTATTAAACATTATTGGCCCTCAAAATTTGATATACTTCCTTTTATATTTGTTCTATAATCCTATCCCATGGTTAATGGTATGTGATTTCATATCATATATCAACTATTTTTCTGCACTTATTTCCATATATGATACAATTAAAACTCCATTGTTTTTATAGAAAAACATGTTTAGAGATTTTGATGCCGTGGATATTGTAACACCCTGAGATTTTATGAGAAATATATTTTTTTATGTCTTATGTTATACACAACACAAAAGGAATCTTTCACTATGCACAACACTGACTTGGCTTGCATTACACGCAATCACGACCTTCCTCAATAGCGTGTGTAGTACGCAATACCGAGTTTCACTAAACAACAATATATTGTTATAATATTATTATGGACTAGCCGTTATGAATTGTATTAAGTACATTTTGAATTTTATAACATTATTATTTATCATACACATTTTCTAGAACATTTTATGAGAAGAAAATAAAATTTTCGGGTAAAATAAGTATTTTTAAAAAATGAAGTTTTGGCACATTTTGATGGCGCACCCACTTTAAATGTTGTTTTTGACATGTTTATAAGTTTAATTTGACAAAATAAAATTTTTCTTTGAAATCAGGACATAAAAATTTACTTTGGATAAATTTTTCATATTATTCTGATAACTTTCATATTTTAATGAATAGTAAAAACACACTATATTTTAATTAAAAACAACTTTTTTCTTCACAATACTTTATATGGTTAAATTATAATATTGAATTGTTTTAAAGTATAAATTGAATATATTTTTACCATTTAATGTAATTTATGCCATTACCATTATTTTTTATTTGAATTCATAGGAAAAAAACATTTCAATCTTTGGCAATATTTTAACTTTCAAAACCCATTTTCTTAACATCAGAATAAATTTTAATTTAATTACTACAAATTCTGTGTTTTGAATTTCGGAAAATGGATTCAAAATTTGGATTCATTGGGTCTAAATGATGTTTATAGGTTACTTTTATTTTTTTGATATTATGAATAGTAACTACGGTAATTTTTATTTACTTCACTTAAAGATAAATCGGGTAATTAAGGGTAATCCTAAGATTATAAAATTACCCTAACAGATGAAAAAATTCTATTGTAAGACTAAAAGTCAACCCATATCACCTAAGTATCAGATTAGATTCATTTTATGGACTTTTGACCATGAAAATAATTTAATTATTATTAAAACTAAAGAAAGTGAAAACATGCCACTCCCTTAAATATTATAATTTTAATAATTTTAATTTAGTGATACACTTCATGAAACTTTGAAAATTAATAGTATATAGAAATATAATAAAATTATATATATCATGTGAATTTATTTATAATTTCTAGGGATTAAATAACTGTCATTAATGGTGACACAATAGTGATGCAGAAATTGTTTATTTAGTGAAAATCATTAATATAGTTTTTATTAAAATAAAAATACCTATCAAAAGGAACATAAACTTGACAAAACATTATTGGTCGAGTATATCTATACACTAATCATCCAAGGGTCGATTTTTGGGCCATTTGGAGCCGTATAAAACCTATTAGGACATTTATATTATTTTATTTAGATGATGACAAAGATGTCTCCTTCAAAATTTAATAAATATAACAATTTAAATGTTGTGAATTTAAGTTGATAAATTCAAGTAAAAATATTATTATAAAACTGATTATATTTATATTCATCATAGGATTTTATTTTTAGATTTTATACAACAAATAAGTATATTAAATAATTATACAAAAATGTTGTAGTAATTATTTTATTAATAGATATACCAAATAAATGGTTTTAAAAAAACTAAAATAAATTATATATGAACAAATTAATATTCCCCATGAATATTGTTAAATAATATGACTTTCTAGTAATCTATTATATATTTTTGTTCGAACATATCTTCTCTGGGTGTTTTATTTAAATTCGAATAATGAATAGTGTCAAAATTGACACTATTGATATTTTATAAAAATAACATATTATTAAATTATTTAAAAAAACAAAAATATTTAAAAACTACAAATTGAAAATTATATGGTCGAAATTGTTATAAAGTATCCAATTATTGGAAATTGTCAACATTTATGTATGTATTTATAACAATTTAAAATATAGAAGTTTATTACCATAAATAAAATCAAATAGATTAAATAATGATAAATCAAGTTGATAAGGTTTAAATTAAACATAAAACATTTATAAATTTTATTGTTTTATGATTTTAAAAAACTATCTCATCTCATCTTATAATTGAGTCATTTTTGGATGTTTTTAAGTGGTGTTTTATTTTATTATTGATTAATATTTTTAAGGTTTCCGAAAGTTCCCCTCTCCTCTCCTATATAAGGGAACCACCTCCCTCTTCTCTTTACACAATTTTGAGCCATAATTCTTGGAAAACCCCTGCCCATTTACCTTATATACTTTCCTATAAACATTATAGAGGTTCTGGTCTCCTCAAAAGACCAATTCTAGTGCCTTAAGAAGAATCTTAAAAGATGTGCGTCGAATAAGAGGTAATCTCTTCTACCAATTCCTTCAAGTTTCTTTTTTCTTAAACCTATTCTTCATTAGATGTTTCATTATAAAGTAATAACAATAATATCACTAATATACATATATGTTATTATAAATATTAAACAACCCCATTTCACCTTCTATCCATCCTACAGAAAATTAAATCCCGCACATGCGTACGTACGGAATACCGTCTCTACGCCGTAGTGTAATCTGTTTTTTCCACCACCACATTACTTGGGTTGGTATAATGGTGTAAAAAATAACTATATATGGTTATTATAACATCATAAAAACTCTAAGATATTATATCATTCATTCCAATTCTATTCAATACTTATGGGAACGATATCATCGCTCGTGCGTACGTACAAACTACTGTCTCCATGAACGCGATGAGAATCATTTTCCATGATTAACCATTCAAGTATGATTATAAAGTATATATGTAATAAATAATAATGAAATAAATTAAATAATAATTATATTGTATTTATGTAAATATATGTTTCATTTACTTAATTCCATTCAATTCACTAAGGAATGGAAAACATCGTTCATGTGTACGTACGACCTACCGTCTTCATGAACGGTGTATTTCATTCCATTTATCAATCTATCATATATATTTATATACATATTATATATTATATATATCTCATGTTTTACATTATGGAATTATCTAAATCAGGATATGAGTAAGAATATCAATAACAACAATACGAAACACATACTATAAATGAAACGATTTTACCCAAAATGCTGCTTTAACATGGAATTTACAAAAGAATGGGTAATATAAAGTCATAAGTGAACCATATATGATATCATAACAATTAATATGATTCTTTAATAATTCAATGACATTTTTTAAATCATTATACTGGAGGTTAGGATACATACGAAACATATCATACATAAGGTATGGGATAATTTTGCAATCTCATTTTTATCTGAGAATGCTTATACGTAAGTATTTACTAGGGTTATATTTTTCATCCGTGTCCATATAAATGTTTTCATAAAATGTTTAATATTCTTCAAGGTATGTTTAAAGTCATTTTTACCCCTCTTTACTTTTACTTTGTGTTATGGAAGGACTCTTTCTTTTGTTTACCATACGTGGTACTTTTTGACTTTTCTAACAAAAGTACGAGGATAATGTTTTTTTAACTTATACAACCTGAAAGAATTTATAAGGTTTCATAAAACCTTATTTTCATGAATATTAATCTACAATATTTCATGAATATTTTTAAAAAAATTATTTTCTTTGAAAATTGCATGGCATTTTGTGAAAAGAAAATGATTTTGAAAAATAAATGATATTTTTCTCAAGAATTCATTTCAAGTGTTTTATCAAAACTATTTCCCATATAAGATGACATTATTTAGCATGATTATGTTTCAAGTATAATGTTTCTATTATTTACATGGTGTGATTTTTCTTATGATTAAATGATATCCATTTGTTTTATATGGATTATGTGATTATGGGATGATGTATATGAAACCAATTTTATTCTTTGGGTTGTGATGAATGATTTAGGTTTATTTTTATGGAACACATATGAATGATTTCATTATTATATGGGTGTGACCTATACCTCCCTTAAATGCATTGGGTAAATATTTATATCTCAAGATATAGACATGGATGTAACTAAAAGTTAATCCGGTTAAGTGTTACAAGACTGGAATAAGGAGTGAACTCGATTCAGAAAGGGACTTTGTCCACTAAGATGGTCTTGGAAACAATGACTTGGATACTATGGAAATCATATCATGTTCTTAATGGTTTTCCAAAATTTACATGTTTTATTCCCTTGCTATTTTATCATGATTGATGTTCGTTTATGATATATGCCTTACGTACTTCCAAGATTTATGTCTTTGCTTATGATTTTGATGTTTATATTTTATGTTCAAGTTTTTGCATTCAAATTTTTATGGATTATTTTATGTTATCTTTGTTTACCTTTACTGAGCATTTGATCTCACCCATTTTATGTTTTCTTTTCCCATGATATAAAGAAATTTTTTAGGTAAGAAAACAAAAGGGGAAGATTTTTATGGGAGATGTTGAAGATCTTTAACCGTGATTAGACGATTATGTTCCATGTTTCCAAAGACACTAAACTATTATAGTCCTTTGTTGTTTGTTTTTGTTATGTATTAAGTATTCTGCAAAAGTAATGTTATGTCCATGTACGTCAGTCTTGGGTCTCTATAGTTGGTATCAGAGGAAATGTTTAGTTAACCTTTGGAAACTAGGATGCGAAAACTTTAGTGAAATCCCTAGAGATATTTCAAAGGTATGTCTGGGGATATCCCTAAAGTTTAGTATAACTATATGTTATAGTCCTTGAATTATGCTGATGATCATGAATAACATAGGGTGAACCAAGGGTTTCATGGATTAAATAATATTTGATAAGTTAGACATCCCATAAGTGACTTTTTATGATTATGTGGTTCCTCGTCATTTTAACAGTTTCTTACACTATGATTTATCGTCTTAGTCAATGGAGGGAACGAGAAGGAATTCAGTTAACATTGATTGAAATGGAAAATTGGTTACTATGATCAATGAATTTTTGTAACATCTGGGGAGAAATTTATTGTGATTATTTCGAATCAGTCATCTCGATATATGATTAACAAGGTGAAGTTCAGTTGTATTCCTAAGTCATCAAATAAGAGGAAGATAGAATTTTTTTCATGTTCGCACGGTGAGGAGCATAGATAAAGGAATATTGAGATTTCTAAAGAAAGGAAGAAGAACCTTGAGGAATACATAAAATGGAGGGGAATATGTTATCTATGTGAAAAAAATTGTCATAGAGTGACCTACTGTTATAGAGTCCAATGTCTTATCTATGGAGAGCATGGGAATTACCCAACTCAATGCCATGACCTAAGAGGTTACTTCTAAATCAAGGAAGGACTTAATCCACGAAAATCATTGAAGACGATAGATTGAAGTGTTTATGTATTTTTATTAAATAATAATGTTGTTGAGGTACTTTTATGGTATATTGGAATATCTATGTATTGGTCCATTGTGATTTTCCATAATAATATGGTACCGATATATAACCATGAAAAGTGATTCAAATATTTTGGAAAGAAGATGATATGCACATAATGAAGGGATAAAGATAAAATTAAATGTTCTTATGACTGATACCATGTTTTGAGTATATAGAAATTTTGGGATTTTGGTATGTGGAAAGAGTTAACTTTTGACAGTATTCATGTTTTCACTATGGTTAAATGGGTATTCATTTTTCAAGAGAATACATGATTAAGGTATTCACATATGTAACCAACAAGATATATCGTATGATATATGGGGGATAAATTATGGTATTCACATGCTCGGTAGATGACATTTCTAGTAATTGTTTTCTCTATACTATGAGATTGGACATATGTATTTTGGATAAGTCTAAAGGCTGGAATGGATTATGTCATACATTAGATAGTATTGTTTAAGGATAGTAATTTTTTCGATATTATTTCTATAATGTTATAATAGTGAGGTCTTAGAAAAAAAGACAACCTGTAGGACGGGAGACAACTCGTCGCGTCAGACAAGGTTGTGGGAATTGAACCCACAACCGAAGTGTGACAGGCCTTTATCGCCTACCACTGGCCTATAGAATGTCCCGGGTTAGTATAAACTAGTTTTATTTTATTAAGTTGTATGATAGATGAAGTATAAGTCCATTGTTTGAATCATATATGATTAACCTCACCATAGAAGGACTTATTGTATTTGATAACTTTTGATAACCTTTTGTTTGAGGTAGATGGAGTGACCCAATATTCTATCACATGATCTGCTAACACTTCACAAATGACAAATTCAACTTCATTTCTTTAAGAGATGACGTGGAAATTATCCAAGGCATGAAAACATGGTGAGATTGTACCAACATAAAGTAAGTATTTCTTCTAATTAAAATTCTTCAACTTTAGGGAAATCATCTTGAAAAAAAAATGTTGTCCTAGTGCCCTTATATCCGATGAATCAGATGGTACCTTAGATCATCACAAATTTATGGCTTTGTGATTGTTGTCTTTTTCATAGCCATGTTCTCTACCACTCTCCATCATAACTTGATGGTTAAGTTTCTCTTCCATATTCATATTTTCACCTATGTTCTCCTATGTGGAAACCCAGTGATGATTTAATTTGGGTAACCGATATGTTTCATGCTTCACTTTTTAAAATTAAGTTTTAGTTTTCCTTTTCACAATGTGGGTTTCTATGAAAGAAACTTTAAAGTAGTAAACCATTTATAACCCCGACGAATTTCGAGGGCGAAATTCATTTTAAGGGGGGTAGTATGTAACACCCTGAGATTTTTTGGGAAATATTTTTTTATGTCTTATGTTATACGCAAAACCAAAAGAATCTTTGACTATACACAACACTGACTTGGCTTGCATTACACACAATCGTGACATTCCTCAATAGTGTGTGTAGTACGCAATACCACATTTCACTTAACAACGATATATTGTTAAAATATTATTATGAACTAGGCATTATGAATAGTATTAACTACATTTTGTATTTTATAACATTATTATTCATCTTTCACATTTTCTAGAACATGTTGTGAGAACAAAATAATTTTTTCGGGTAAAATAAGTATTTTTAAAAAAAATATAGTTTTTCCCCCTTTTGATGGAGCACCCACATTAAATCTAGTTTTTGACATGTGTATAAGTTCAATTTGAGGAAATAAAAATCTTCTTTGAAATCAGGATATAAACATTTAATTTGGATAAAATTTTCATATTATTCAGATAACTTTCATATTTTAATGAATAGTCAAAACACATATATTTTAATTAAAAACATCGTTTTTCATCACAATAATTTATATGGTTAAATTATAATATTGAAGTATTTTAAAGTATAAATAAAATATATTTTTACCATTTAATTTAATTTATTTCATTACAATTAATTTTACATTGAACGCATAGGTAAAAACATTTCAATCTTTGGCAATATTTTAACTTTTAAAACCCGTTATCTTAAAAATGGGATAAATTTTAATTTAATTACTGAAAATTCTGTTTTTTGAATTTTGAAAAATGGATTAAATATTTTTATTCAGTGGGTCCAAATTATGTTAATAGGTTACTTTTGTTTTTTGATATTATGAATAGTAACTACAGTAATTTTTATTTACTTCTCTTAAAGATAAATTGAGTAATTAAGGGTAAACATAATATTATAAAATTTCCCAAAAACATGCCAAAATTCTATTGTATGACTAAAAGTAGAACCATATCACCTAAGGGTAATATTAGATTCATTTTATGGACTTGTTAACATGAAAATAATTTAACTATTATTAAAACCAAAGAAAGTGACAACATGTTAATATCTTAAATCTTATAAGTATAATAATTGTAAGTTAGTGATACACTTCATGAAACTTGAAAAATGAATAGTCTAGAAAAATATAATAAATTTATCTACATAATTTTAATTTATTTAGAATTTTTTGGGATTAAAAAATTTTCATTAATGGTGACATAATAGTGATGCAGAAATTGTTTATTTAGTGAAGAATCAATAATATAGTTTATATTAAAATATGAATAACTCTGAAAATAACGAGAAACTTGAAAAAAAATTCTTTGTCCAGTATATCTATACCCTAAGCATACAAGGGTAGATTTGTGGACAATTTGGTGCCTTATAAAACTGATTTGAACATTTATATTATTTTATTTTAAATGATGTCAAAGATATCACCTTCATAATTTAATAAATATAACAATATAAATGTTGTGATTTTAATATGCTAAATTCAGGTAAAAAAATGATTATGAAAGGTATTATATTTATATAAATCATAGGAGTTTATTTTTAATTTTATGCAAAAAATAAGTATATTAAATAATTATACAAAAATGTTGTAGTAATTATTTTATTAAGGGATATACCAAATAAATGGATTGAAAATACTAAAATAAATAATATATGACAAAATTAATGTACCCCATGAATTTTTTTAATGAATGGGACATGTTAGGAATCTATCATATATTTTGGTTATAACTTATCTTCTGTGTGGTTTTTATTTAAATTCAAATAATGAATAGTATCAAAATTGACACTATTGATATTTTATAAAAATAACATATTATTAAATTATTTAAAAATAAAAAAAATATTTAGAAACAACAAAATAAAAATTATATGGTCTAAATGTTTATAAAGTATCCAATTATTTAAAATTGATAACATTTAAGTATGTATTTATAACAATTGAAAATTTAGAAGTTCATTACCACAAATAAAATTGAATAGATTAAATAATGATAAATCAAGTTGATAAGGTTTAAAATAAATGTAAAACATGTCTAATTTCTTTTTGATGATATTAAAATCTTATATCATCTCATATTTGAATTTAGTCATTTTTGAGGTTTTTAAGTGGGGTTGAATTTTTATATTAATTAATATTTTTAAGGTTTCCAAAAGTGCCTATCTCCTCTCTTATATAAGGGCACCTCCTACCTCTTCACGTTACACAATTTTGAGCCCTAAATATCTTCCAAAACCTTCCCATTTCAATTCTAAATTCCCTAGAAACATTATAGTGGTTTTGGTCTCCTCAAATGACCAACCCTAGTTCCTTAAAAGGATGCTTAAAAGAGGTGCGTCGAAGAAGAGGTAATCTCTTCTATCGATTCTTTCATGTTTCTTTCTTCTTAAACTTATTCTTCTTTAGTTGTTTCATTATAAAATAATAACATCAGTATCAATAATATACTTATATGTTATTATAAATATGAAACAATCCCATTTCACCTTCTATCCATCCTACGGAAAACAAAATCACTGCGCGTGCGTAAGTACGGAATACCGTCTCCATGTTGTGGTGTAATCTGTTTTTCCACCACCACCTTACTTGGATGAGTATAATGGTGTAAAGAATAACTATATATGGTTATTATAAAATCATAATGATTCAGATATATTTTATCATTCACTCTAATTCTATTCAATAATTATGGGAACGATATCATCGCTCGTGCGTACGTACAGACTACCGTCTCCACGAACGCGATGAGATTCATTTTCCATGATTAACCATTCATGTATGATTATAAATTATATATGTAATAAATAATCATGAAATATATTACATAATAACGATACTTTATTTATGTACATATATGTTTCATTTACTTAATTCCATTCAATTCAACAAGGAAACAAAAACAGTGTTCATGCGTACGTATGACCTACCATCTCCATGAACGATGTATTTCATTCCATTTATCGATCTATCTTATATAATTATATATACTGATTATTTATTATATATAAATCATGTTTTAAATTATGTAAGTAAGTAAATCAGGATATGATTAATGATATCAAGAACAACAAATCGAAACACGTACGATAAATGAAACGATTTTACCGAAAATGCTGCTTTAACATGGAATTTACAAAAGAACGGGTAATATAAAGTCATACGTGAAACATATATAATATCATAACAATGAATTTGATTCTTTAATAATTCAATGACATTATTTAAATCATTATACAAAAGTTTTGGATATATACGAAGCATATCGGACATAAGGTAAGGGAAAATTTTGCAATCTAATGTTTATCTGAGAATGCTTATACGTAAGTATTTATTGGGGTTATATTTTTCATCCATTTCCATATAAATGTTTTCATAAAGTGTTTAATATTCATCCATGCTTGTTTAAATTCATTTTTACCCCTATTTACTTTTAATTTGTGTTATGGAAGGAATCTTTCTATTTTTACCATACATGGTACTTTTTGACTTTTCTGACAAAAGTATGAGGAGAATGTTTTTTTAACTTATACGGCATGAATAGATTTTTACGGTTTCATAACACCTTATTTTAATGAAGATTAATCTACAATATTTCATTAATATTTTCAACAAAAATCCCTTTCTTTTAAAATATCAAGGCATTTTGTGAAAATAAAATGATTTTGAAGAAGAATGGATATTTTCCTCAAGAATTCATTTGAAGTGTTTTATCAAAAATATTTTCCATCTAAGATGACATTATTTATAATGATTAGGTTTCATGTATAATGTATCTATTATTTACCTGGTGTGATTTTTCTTATGATGAAATGATATCCATTTGTTTTATATGGATTATGTGATGATGGGATGATGTTTACGAAACCTATTTTATTCTTTGGGTTATGAGGAATGATTTAAGTTTATTTTTGTGGCACACGTAAGAATGATTTCATTATGAGATGGGTGGGACATATATCTCCCTCCAATGCATTGGGTAAAGTTTTATATCTCATGAGATAGACATGGCTGGAATGGTAAGTTAATCTGGTTCAATGATACATGACAGGAACAAGGAGTGAACTGGATTCAGAAAGGGACTTTGTCCACTAAGATGGTCTTGGTAGCAATGCATTGGTTACTATGGAAATCATATCATGTGATTAATGGTTGGCCACAATTATAGGTTTTATTCCCATGCTGTTTTCTCATGATTGATGTTCTTTTATGATATATTCCTTACATATTTCCAAGATTTAAATCTTTGCTCAAGATTTTGATGTTTAGATTTTCTGTTCAAGTTTTTGCATTCGAATGTTTATGGATTGTTTTATATTCTCTATGTTTACCCTTACTGAGAATTTGAGCTCACCGTTTTTATGTTTTCTTTTCCCCATGATATAAATAATGTTTTTAGGTAAGTAAACAAAAGGGGAAGATCTTTATGGGAGATGTTGAAGATCTTTCACCATGATTAGAAGAGTATGTTCAAGGTTTCCAAAAAAAACTAAACTATTACGATCCTTTGGTGTCTGTTTTTTATATGTACTAATTGTTCCACAAAAGTAATGTTATGTCCATGTACGTCATGATTGGGTCTCTACAGATATGGTGGAACAAGATATTATAATGTGTGGGGTCACTCTGGCTATAACAGACCACAAAAATGGACCACCACTATATACAAAAGAAAAGGAAAAAATAATACTAAAAGTTGACTAACATTTTATTATGTTATCAAAAGGTAATATTGAATTCTCTATTATTATTCTATCTACGATTTCATATTTTAATTTTACAATCCTACTCAGGGTCATGAATCAAACTTTAAATGGTAGTAGAATCTTGGTACTAATGCCCTTAAAACAGATAATGGCTTGTATTTAAAGGCTACTCAAAGTAATATTTTTACCTGTTTTATATGGGAATGGAATAGTTGAACCTTGAAATAGAATCCTTCAATGTGTTTCTTCTGTTGAACCAAAAAACGGCTCTAAAACAGTTACAATGGCCCTTTAAGATCAAGATTTGGCTGCTCCTTCTGAGCATGGCGAGGGGCTTGGAGCTGCTGTATCTTATAAAAAATATTTTTCACCTAATGTATAACAGTGGTATTGCATTAATGGATCACTTGGATTCCATGCATGGCAGGGATTCTGCAGATATACCAGACCATGCGGTTGATGGAGAAAAGACCCATGTTCATCGTGACAGTACTTTTACTATTCATCATGTTCAACATATATCTTCTTATGGACATCAACAAGTTATGGAGGTCCTTACCACCTTCCAATCTAAATATGAAAGAGGTGGTCATTCTGCTCCTTCTGGTAAGGCATATGCCCAATCCAGGGGAAAAGTTCACTCTAAAGTGAATACTTGCAACTCATTTGATTTTCTTGCATCCTTAAGCTATGGTGAAGAAGTACTAAAATCTGAATGTAAACTCATTATGAAAGAAATGATGGCTGCGAAAAAAAAGATGAACTCTTGGATGATGGATGTGGCCCGTGGTTGAAGCCCAAAACTGATAGAAGAGGAAGACTTCCTCATGTCCGAGGTGGGATACTCCCTCACCACAATATGAGCACCAGATCACAAGTTACTTTAGTCTCTCACCTTATTGTGTTTTGGATTTTTTTGTCTTTGTATGTTCCTCTTCCACTCTTTAACATTCTTTAACAAAGTGGCGCTCGAGCCTCAACCATTATATAAAAAAATAATCATTTTCAACAGTTTTTTCAATGTTTTTATCAATTTTCCATTTATATTTTTTATACACTACACAAATTATAATATGTAGTTTACAATATATATTTTTTAGCATGAATAGAGTACAATTAAACCAATATGTAATCGTTCAATCCTAGAATACAGTTTTCAGCATATTAATACTGCATACATAATCTTTTTTGAATTTATATTTTGTTATGTGACATACATTAATTCAAATATGCATCACACTATAGTTTTTTCATACAGTTAACATTATGTAGTTTTTTCAAATATCACATGGGCGATGTACTATCAAATCTATATGTAATCCTATAATTGCATATTATAATTTTCATTATATTGGTACTTCATATAATACATTTTTTTATTTTTTATTTCACCTTGTAATAATTATCTATTGATATATATATTATAAACTACCTCATTTGCGCATACAGTGCACAAGATCACTAATTTAAAATAGTAGTTCACAATCTACACTACCTAACTTGTGCATACAATGTGAAAGATCCCCCATGGCATGTGGTTGTCAATAATAAGCCTCAATATAGTGTAGGTAATATGTTTTTTGGTTTTCTATAGTAGTGTGTGTAATCAGTTTTATTATTATTCTATAGTAGTGTGTTTAATATATTTTCCTATTATGCTATATTATTGTGGGTTATCTACTTTTTCATACAAAATTTATGTAATCAATTTTTAAACAGCGTGTATGTACCCAATTTTCATACAGTGTGATTGAAATCAAAGTTTTTTATCTATTTTTTATATATGAATTACACTGTATGAAATCAACTACTATTAAACTATTACATGTAATCTACTAAAATTACACTACTATATGAAATTTTAATTAATTGATTATTTTTTATGTGATATGTAGTAAAATTTGGAACCCCATTACATATTTCACACAATAATACATTGGTAAGGCTTTGTATGCTACTATTAAATTATAATAAACAGCTAATTTATTTTTTTGGATTCATGATTATATATTGAAAACATTATTTCAAAACATTTTTGTTACATTATGATATGTGATAATAATTCGAAATGGAACCTATTTTGAACAAAAAATTTATTTAGAATATGAAATTTTCAATTCTTAGTATACAATACAGTATAACTAACTATTTAATATAATATTATATACATTATTAAATAAATATGTGTCGCCATATTTTCGGGGAAGAGATTCCTCTTAAAGTTGAAAAAACAAAATTGATTTGGACTTTGATACCTTATTAAGCAAGAATACTCAAAATACCCTTTTATTGGAGTTCATTATGAAGAAATTAAACATTCAAAAAATGGAATATCTTTATTTAAATTAAATATCACTTCCTTTACCTATCTTTATGGTTTCATCACTATCATATAATACAAATATATAAACTATTTAATATTTAAATTTTCTTAATATGAATATGAATTATTAACTTTGAAAAATACAATTCTTAAAAAAAAATTAATCTCTAATGTATGGTGTCGTGTGAATGCACAGACAAGCACTAGTATTTATTAATATTTATTTGTTTTTTATTATATATTAAAATTTAATTGATATATGATAATATTAACTTAATATTTGTTAAAATTTATCAAATATTTTTTATAATTATTTTTTTATATTTAATAATTTTAAGTATTTTGAAATATTTTTTAATATTTAACTAATATTTATTAATATTTGTTTAATATTTATTAATATTAATTTAATATTTATTAAAATATATTTAATATCTATTTAATATTTGTTAATATTTACTACTATATGTTTAATTTTTATTAGTATTTATTTATTTTTATATTTATTTATTTTTATTTATTAAATTTTGTGTATATTTAATAATAGCTATTACTAATAAAATTTCAAGGAATAGAGAACATGATTCACTATTCCTTGAGAAATCTCACATTGGAAGTAAGAACATCATTTACTCTTCTTAGAGAAGGCATAAGTGTGAATGGTATTCACACATCTCATGACCCATTTTTTATTTATTTCAACCCATGTCCCATTATTTAAAATATTTTTTTAAAAGAATATTAAAATTTTCCAATTTTTAATCATTTTTATAATAAATGTATACCAAATTTGTTTTTTTATGTGAACATGTTACTGTTCAAAAAAATGGGAGCAACCCCAATGAATTAAAGTTTGATTTATTCGCAATATGGTTGGTCAACATTTTTGACAAAAATGTTTCTCAATATTGTTGAAAATAAGGATGGTCAAGGTTGATTGAAAAGGTGTGATCTAGCCTCTGAATCTAGGAAATTAGATTCATTTGGATTTAGTGACAATAACATTGTTGACAACACATGATGAAGATGGCCAAATTTTGAAGTGATACATAAGAGATTGTAAGTTCCCATATTGAAGACCAAGCTAAGGATTATAGTATGATTGTTTTACAATCATCAATTCCACAAGGATTCTCCAAGAAGGATTAATAGTTCTTATTAGAAGAAGATGAATAAGATATTTGTCTAAAAATACGTATACTGCATCGTATAACATCCCTTACAACAGAAGATGTGTTGTTCTTGGGAAGGATACACCATAGAGTAGATGTTGTAGGGAAACCCCAAATGTTTTCCATACCATATTCATGCTGGGTACACCATAATATAGGTTATAATGGTAAAAAAATATGGCCATCCATTATTGACTAACCACTCTTGCTCAACCTTGAATATGTAGGATAAATCGTGAACATAAAGGGGAATCGACCATGATAGTTGGTCCTGGTAACACCAGAGGGGATTGTATAAAGGATAGAATTCATGCTGGTAGGAATACATGTATAGATGTAGTGGTTTCATTCTGGTTGGAAGCATGGAGGAAGTGGTCCACACCA
The DNA here is from genome assembly GCA_963277665.1 of Viscum album. Classification (NCBI taxonomy): domain Eukaryota; kingdom Viridiplantae; phylum Streptophyta; class Magnoliopsida; order Santalales; family Viscaceae; genus Viscum; species Viscum album. Next base: position 992,140,098 of record OY728166.1, read on the forward strand.
CATGGTAGTATCATGGAGAAGGCTGGGAGCTAACCCTGTTCCTCACAAGTTGTGATTAGAGAGAGAAAGTAGGGTTATATTACACATTTTTTACAATGAAATATCTATTCTGGGACAAAAAGTTCACAGGTTAACCTATAGTTAGGTGAACCAAAAAATAGAGATATTTTCATAGGAGTTTTGGTGGGACTAGAATATTTTATGTTTCTAAACCACCATAAGGAAAGTTATACCATGGTCTCTTTTGAAGACAAGGTTTCCAAATAACAATTATGAATTATTTCATTGAATGTATGGATTTAACAGGAGAAAATAATTCATATTCCCCAATCATATGAGATCATAGGTGGTAGTGTTATCTCCATAGTATAATTAGTTTGATGGGAGGAGTTGTTTTAGGAGAACTTGTCTGAAATATTGTGGGAGTAATGGTTGAATTAATGCATCAGATATATGGATCTACTTAACAACATGTGACCAGGATGTATTACTCTTTACCGAGCCATATTCAAGCCTCAGGAATTAAAGGTTTTACTGTGGTAGATCTTGTCATGTTGTAGAATTTTCACAATTAGTGGTGTTGTTCCATCTTCCTTCCAACCACACTTCATCAGAGATGTTTTCTAGGTTTCCAAAAGTGTTTTTAATACATTAAGGAAAAATAGTGGATATAATTCATTTATGTTAATGTAAGGTTTGAATATATTATATTTGTTGTAATAGGTAGAGATTTATCAGCACATGATTTCCTATTTATCAAGGGGATATCATGAAGGCTCACAAGACACATGAGAATCTCTATGAAAATATTATATATATATGTGTGTGTATTTATAAATAGAGATATAGATATTTGAACATAAATCATATTACTAATCTGAGTTTCAAAGTATGATTATGGTGTTGTTCCGGTGAGGGGGTGGATGTCTGGAAGAATTAGTATCCACTAAATATTGATCCAAGGAGAAGGTGGATTTTTTGTTCCTATAAAAAAATAAAGTTATTCTAGAGGTATCCTAGAAAGAAGAAGGTGTGGGATCAAGGTATTTTCATATAGGTGAAGGAGAATCATGTCATGGAATTTAGTATTACATCTCTTCATAACTAAATATTCAATCTTAAATAGAGTTGATGGTTAATAGAACAATATATCTATAAACAATGTTGGAGATCCTTTCCAACGATAGTGTTCCAACAAAGGAACATTAGAGGGAGTGACACTATGGATGTATTATGGTTTCCCTAAACATTATAATGTAGTGATCATGTGTATATGAGTGACCTAAACCAAACCATTTAAGATAAGTGATCTAATTATAATTTCAATGAATGGAAGTACATCGTAGTATCATTTTTGGAGTATCTAAGTGAGGGTGAACCAAGTAAATAAACTTGTACAGACATTCTTTACGCATGTACACAAAAATAATTAAATAAACCCTAAGCACATCTAGTTAAAGAGAAAAACCGAGTGACCATCATGGATAAGAGGTTAATAATTATTAAGGGAAGGTGAGATAGTTAGAGAATAATCTGTTTCAATTTCTCAAGAATTGCATACCTAGATTTACACCCTGTCTATGGGGTAATCTCATACTAAGCCCCTTGTTTATTCCCAAAAAGTGTTATATAAGGGATAAGATAAAATTTGATTTTTTTATTACTCTAACTTGATCTAAATTTTTATTAAATATATCATTCATAGAGAAGGATCCTTTCTTTGATGGAAATAATTCCAAAGTATGGTAATAGGGGTTCATCCTGTTCATGGAATATTTTCTTGGAGTTTCTGAAGAAATGGATGAAGATGGAATTATTCTATTAACATGTAATATATTCATCTTTTGAGATAGATCGAAGAATAAATGAAATTTATTCTTTGAACAATTAGGTATTAAAGGAGGATCTTTAAGAAGACATGGGATAAAGGTAAATCATTTCATGTTCTATATATATGTGGATATAATTGGATGTTTTTTCTTAAAATAAAAAATTACAATTGATAAGTTTCTTATGAAAATATAAAGGATAAGAACAATAAAAATTCATTATAGAATTCATGTTTTCCAGTTAAAGTAAAATATGAACCAACTGATATATCTAATTATAATAGTTCTGTGGAGAATGGATGTGAAATTTTAGTCTCCCTATTGGAAAAAAGCAGAGATAAGATTATAATGATGAAATGGAAACAACAACAAGTTACAATTATAATGAATTATCATGTAATGATAACCAATATTGATGGAGTATCATGCATGAAGTATATTATTTTTTGATATAAGACTTTTCTATGGTAATAAAATATTGAGAAAATAATAACATGCCCTAAATTCTAGAATTATTAAAATAGGAACAAAGATGAAGGATAAAAGTGGCATAATTGAATGGATTTACCTAGAAATCATAAATAAAATGGACCCCAAGAAGGATTTGATGGTTGGAACCATACCACTCAAAACCAATCATGAATGAAGGAGATAATCATATATAGATGCTACTTCAAATATGATTATTTTTTATTCTATATTGGAATAAAATATATGAAAATTAGATAACTTGAGTAAAAGATAGAAACCCCTCAAGAGTTTCCTTAGAATAAGGAATGTTTCTAGATCTGAAATCTTGAATAAATGATCTATTCTATAATAAATCTCGAAGTATTGTTCTATAAATGAAGGAGGCACCGATGTTATTTTATTATGGAATACATGGGTACATCTAGGATAGATGTTTCGAAGAAGAAAACCCAACAATGTGAGAAGAACTACAAGAGTACCAATAGCTCATTCAAGGAGAAACCAAATGAGGTATGATTCTTATGGTATATGTTCTATTTTATTAAACTTAGTCACATGTAAATGTATTTAAATTAGATAAATGCATGTAAGGGTAAATAATCTATAAAATGATACACCAATCCTATGAATTATAATAGGAACCCTTATCTTGGATGAAGGCCTATTAATATGAAATATGGATTCAATGATTTAGAGAATAAAAAAGCACCTCAAAATGGTGTATCATGGAAAAAAATCAAAGAACTCACAACCAATCCCTTAGTGGAAAAGAAAATAAATATAGAATAAAAAGGATTATTTTCCTACTATGATGAATGTGGAAAACATGTAAAGTTTAACCTACCAAGGGAGATGTATTCCAAGATGATCATACAAGAATATTTTTTCCAAAGTGGTCCAATACAAACCACCATGATGAAAAAGTGTAAGATATGGTGGTGAGGAAACCTGATGGTGATGTTCAGTAGTCATGTGACCTAAGAAGTTACATGTCTAAGTGTTATTCATTTAAAAAACATGGAAAACCCCACAATAAGAAGGATGATAATGTTAAAATCCAAGAAAATAATATTGTAATATTTACCACACAAAGTAAATCTGTTGGAAAGAGGTTTAGTTTCCTGTCTACTAGTAATGATAAAGGACATGAAGATTTTATTGCATTACATTCTAAAAATCATAAAATGGGAAAAGGAAAGATGGAAAGTGATGGGTTGGATTTTCTTGACCAGAAATATTCCTAAAAATTAGGAACAATGGGGTACCCTTATCCTAATATGCTTTATTGTGCTTGTGTATATGTAAATAAAGGATGAATGGACATGGAGATACGATCCATGGGGTGATTTGTTTTAAAATAACAAGAATTTTTATTCTAGAAAATCACAAGAGGATATATCTTAATGAAAATATGAACAAGTAGAATACATGTCCCCATTTTTTCACCAACAAGGGATACCAATCATGTTTTCAAAATACAAATTCCCAAGGGGATATTGGATGAATAGGAAATGATATTGAGTCTTATCAAATTGTTTAAATCCTATTAATATATTTATGCTACAGAGTTTAAATTATATCAATTTTTCGAATTAACCCTCTCTTATAATAAGCATAAAAGGTTTATCATGTTGTGTCAACTATATTATTATTTGGTATGTTTATCACAACCAATTAATTTAACCTTATTTAATAATGGTTTGGTGTGAAGTGATATAGATAACATATTTTCTTTTAAAAGTGGAAGTTGTTATGTGGGTTTCATGGTATTCACAAGTGACATAGACAACCACATTTTTTCTATAAAAGATATTGTTTCTTGCATCAATATATATATTTGTAGTCTTAGAGGATATATTGAAATCCCAATTGAAAATTGATAAGTTTAATTAGTGGATATATTGTGAGAATATTTCAAGAATAGAGTTTGGATTCTGTAACATGTGGCATCAAAGGACTTAGATAATGAACACATGGTTGATTCCAAAGACTATAGTTATTTTGAAATAAGTGGAGATAATATCTTCGATTGGAGAAGATATCTTCAAGGTGGGATTGATATTTCCTAAAACATTGTTCTTTATTAAGTGGTGTATGATTTGATGATGATGTTCCCCCCAATAAGGTGAACAAGGAAGAAAAGTGCATCCAAACATTTTTATGAGGATGTTGGAAAGACCCTTTCATTTTAAAGACCCTCTTTCTTTAATTGAAAATAAGGAGGAGAAAAAGATATATTGAGAGGGAGAATATTTGATAAAGGGGGATTAGATACTTCCAAGACTAAATTGAATAAGGGTGAGGAAATTTAGGTTGTGTATCGTCAATAAAAACTGAAGGGGAGATTGTTAGAAATATCAAATGATTGAAATTGGATTTGTTGAAAATAGGGTTGGTATGGGTTTTTGGCAACGAGGTTGGTAAATGTTATTGAAAATAAGGATAATCAAGGTCGATGTCCAATATGTGAGTTAAAATCTCAACAAAGCAAGCTAAATTTGTTTGATTTTATTGACAATAGCATTGTTGATAATACACAAAGAAGATAACTATTGTGTTGAAGTTATTCATGGGAAATTGGTAGTTCCCAAAGATAGGGTTGAGATATAGATTCTTATAGTATTTTTATCAAATAATTAAGTCCATAAGTATTATTAAATATGGACAATGTTTTCTCAGAATAATATAGAGAAGATATATATTTTGAAAGAAAACCCCCATGTTGTAGATCCCCCCTCCCATCATATGATATGTTCCTCTTGTGAATGAAATTTCATAGAGTAGATCTTGGAGAGAAACTCTAAAATATTTTCCATGTTTTAGTAATATTCGATATGATACAATATAGGTTATAAGTTTAAAATATAAGGCCAACTATAGATACCCAATGATGATAGATCAGCCCTGTATATGTTAGAGGAGGCTCGATCACATAGGGAAACCAACAAGGCTAGCCAGCCATAGTAGCACTAGGGTGAGATTCCTATAAGTGATCATGCATTCAGATTGGAATGCATGAATGGAGGCACCAGTCCTTGTTATAGGATGGCAGTGAAAAGGTTGTGGTCTACAACCCAAGGAGGTAGCCTGGAGGAGGCTGGGAGTAGACCCTATTACTTGTAACTGGTGATTCGAAGGAGAAAAGAGATTTATACTCCAAATGTTTTATTAATAAATCCATGATGTGGGACACAAAGTTCATAGGAAGAACCATATTCTGGTAGTTCAAAACAAAGTGTGAATTTTAGATGAGTTTTGATATAATTGAAATAATTTAGGAGACCATGCCATAATATTGATAATTAAGTCATCGTCCCCTTGGAAGAGAAGTTGTCCACATCATAGCTACGACTTGCATCATTGATGGAATGAATTTAGTAGTTGAAAATTTTTTGAATCCTCAATCGTACAGGAGCTATTGCCACATTGATATGCCCATTCCACATTCAGTTTGGTGTGAGAGTTGGTTTGGGTAATAAATTCCTAAAATTGTGATGGATTTACTACACATGAGATTTGGATTTGTTCAACAATTAATTAACATGTCATTATACTCTACATCATGCCACATTGATGTTTATAGAATTTAAGGTTGCACCATGGTTGACCTAGACATGTTTTAGAGGTTTCACAATGGGAGGTGAGAAATCATAGTCTTCAAACCACACTGAAACTAGAAGTTTAGAAAGTTTACATGAGTTTATATTTCTCAATAATTTGGAGAAAACTATGGATGAAAGTATTTGTTCTTAATGAGTTGTTTGAATAACCCAATTATGGTTAAAAATGTGATGATTTATTATCACATGGTTTCCTATTTATCAAGAGAATATTTTGATGGCCATAATAACACAAGATAATCTCTTTTCTCATCTAGCATATTTTGAGAAAATAGAGATATAGAGATATGAACATAGATTGTATTAATGATCTAAGCTTCAGAGGAGGACTGTGTTTTTCTGTTAAGGTATGGAATTCTTGAAGAATATAAATGCAGTAAAGTTTAAGCCAATATGAATAAAATGGCATTTTATGTTATTCATATAGAAATGTAATTTTGTTCCCTAGGTATCCTGTAAAGATAGTATCGAGGTATTTTCACAGAGGTTAAGGAGAAACCCAATGAGGACTTCAACATATCATATATTCACATCTGAAGATGAAAATGAAGAAACTGTTTCCAATAATGGGACCTACATTTCCATAAACTATGAAAATGATCATTTCTATAAATTTTGATCTAATGAAGAAATGTTTAAGGGAGTGAAAATTGATAAGAATAGATTTTTCCCTAGAAATTGTAAGGGATTGATACTGGGTATAGGAGTGACCTAATACTAACCTTTGAAGAGCAGTGATCTCATAGAGGTTATGGATTACAACACATATTTGTAGCCCTATATTTTAGTATCTATGTAAAGGTGAATAAAGTAAATACTCATGCCCATATTTACACAATTCATGCATAAAAAATAGAATAATCCATCATAATAACATACATTTAAAGTGAATAACAAAGTGACACTCAAGGGTGATAGGTCAATATCGATAATAAGGATTTGAGATAGTTAATGGAGAAATATATTCAGTTTATCACGCATTGTATACCTTGAATCACTCCACTCCTAGAGTAATCACTTGCTGAGTCCCTTGTTTGTTCCTAAAATATAAATAGAACTTTTCCTAGATCTAATTATTTTTATTAAAATTAATAATGTAAAATATTTCTCTATTCCATCTTGTTTAAAACATTAATGGATATTTTTAGTTCACTATACTAATTTATTTGTAAAAAAATTATAAATTGGGAGGAAAAGTAGTTTATTCAACCATATTATTTCCACATACATTTTTTATTTTATGTTTATAATTATTTGTTTATATATTTCCATTGTATTAAAAAACATTAGATTTTTCCAGTTTTAAATCCATCCAATGAAAGATTATATTATTATAATTATGATTAATTATTATATATAAATAAGTATAATGGTAAAAGTATCATTTATTATAAAATATATTGTTATGATATTATTATTATTATTTTATTATTATATGTAGTTTTTCACATAATAAAATGATTTCCATTTCAATAAAATATTCATTTATTTTTTATCATTCTCTCTCGAAGTACATTAGTTATTTTTCATCCAAAACTATGTATAAAATATTTCATTATTTTTATACTATTTATTCATTTTACAATTTATTTTATGAGTATAGATTTTTTTTTCTTTTTATACACATTGGTCTGTTTATCCACTTGGAACCATACCCAATTAAGTTATATTAATATTATTGTTTTATAATAAATTACTATGTTTTGTAATTAATATTTTAAAATAATGAATATATATATATTATTTAATTTTGTAAATTTATAATACCTATTTAACAAATGGGTCAAAAAATTTAAACAAACCATAAATCAATCCTTATTTTAATGACTAATTAATTAACAGATAGGTCCCGGGTTGGTTTGGAAAGAATTGATTAATAAATTGAGTAGTTTTTTTTTCAACCTGAACTCAATAGGACCACCACCCATGTAGTTATAGTATACAAAAATTCAATATTTTAAAATGAATTATTTTAAAATATTTTTATTGAAATTTTTTTTTCTCATTTACCAAAAACAAAAGATATAATACTTTTAAACCATTTGAAAAATAATTTATAAAAATGAATTTGTTAATAATTTTTTATTCTTTTAATTAATATTAAATAATAATATATGATGTTTTATTTAGTATGAAATCTTTATTAGATAAACATATATACTTGATTTATTTCAATTTTATTTATTTTTATAATTTTTTTATAATTATAACAATTTGTTTTATTAATATATATTTTTAATTTTTTAAATACTAATAATATAATCACAATAATACAAGGGGATAATAAGAGTCACATGTTTAGATACTACACAAATCTAGCATCTCATATCCTCTCCTCTTTTCTTCACTCAATTATTTTGGTGTAATGGATGTACTTTAAACACAGAAAAAACATTCTAGGTTGTATAAATTTATTTCATGTGTAATTACTGTGCATATAAACTATGAAAAAATACCCTATTGTCACCAACATAAAATCCCATTTTATAGTCAAAACCATATTTATAACTCTTTCATGGGGGTTATAATTAATTTTTTTTGTATATGTATATATAAATACATTTGTTGTCTAAAAATCTAGATGATTGTATGAGTTTTGTGGAATATGGATTCGATCATAGTTGGTGATCCTTGTAAACTTATTTATTTTGTATATCGTTTCATGTTTATAAATATGTTTCTAGATATATTAAGAAAACCTACCCTGTAGTTTAGTGGATTGTGTCAATCTTATCAAGATCTTCAATATTCATCAATTTAAACATGTTGTAAAATTTTGGCAAAGGATCATTGGAATTCATGATTGAAGATAGGAATTTCATTCTCCAATAATCATGTAGTTTGGGTCTCTATGACATGGTATAATCGTTTTGATCCCTACGCTTCATCTTTAAGACAAGGGTAAAACCATCTTTATTAATGAGATGTTTCTTATATTTTTCCTGAGTTAGTTATAGAGTCAATTTAATCGAGTCACTATCTCTAATCAAAATATATGAAGGTTAAATCTAATTTACATCTATGAGAGTTTCAATTCAAAGGATCATTCCACTTCATATGTGAAAAATTTTGGTATTGAGGATGGTTTAGGAGGGAAAAATTGTTTGAATGTGTAACACTCTGACCCGAGTAACACGATCTGGCATGAGAAGGTACATTTTCACATGTGTTCATCCCTATATGAAAAAGGTCTCTGTTTAGATGTGAGGGACTCAGTGATAACATGGGAAGACAATTATCTCAGCACTATATATACAAATCAGAGTATGCAACCACATGAACAATGATTAAAGTAAATGGTTAAAGTAAAGTAGAAACAACAATGATATCAACCAATGTAATAATAGATGACATTAAACTCATTCAACAACCATATAAGACCCCCACATGTATAAGGTCTAAATTAACAAATATAAAAACAAATTGAGATCATATCCACAAGGATCCTAGAGTCTTTCTCGATATTTCTTCATCGAACCTACTCCTCCCACACCACTACCTTAAACAAGGTCTAAGACCTTATTTGAATACTTGACCAACAAAGGTTTCATGTGCACAAAGATTCCTATTCTGGGTGTGAGTATAATGCCAACATGATGGAAAAAATGTTTCCTTAATATAAATTAAATGGGTCAAATAAATGTTTATACGATGATGAAAACCCAATACAAAAGTAAATATATAACACATCGAGTCATTGTGCTCTAACCATGCCATCACAAACTCCAACTCCACCTACTTCAGCTAATTTCCAAAAAGAACATTCTGTCGAAATCTCATCAACACATGTAACCCACAATCCACATCTAATCACAAGACACAACCTCATTATGTAGATCATCACATCCCTAATACATTAGAGATGAGAATATTACAAACTAGTCTATCCACTTAGGTATAAGAGTGACCAATAATCACGTCGACCCATGTCAAGGGATCTTGGGAGGCCCAATAATCACACTAACCAATCCCTAGGCTTCTTCAGTGGACCAACATATATGACGACCAATCTAGACGGTTATTGGGAGTCCCAACCATTCACACCAACCAATCCCCATTGATTCAAGGGATTCTACACACAAACACATGAATGAACATTTACAAGAACAAGAAATGGAATCATCCCATCATAACCCCAATGCAACATATCACTCAAAAAGGCCATCATCACAATCAAATTGAATCTATTCACTTGTGATATTCCTCAAATCACACATCAATCAAGTTAAAACAAAACTCAGTCCCTTACATCATCCACCCAATTAATTCTAACTCTTTTCAAACCCAAACAAAACTTTTGCAAGCCTGTTTACCCAAGAGGATAACCCCACTCATATACCTCGGGTCAAACATTCGACCAATCAATTTTAGCCATAAATCTAAGGGGATTAACCACCTAAACCCCTATACCAATTTTCCTAGTCATCCTAGTTCTATCTAAAAGAAAAAAAATCTCTTCCTAGTTTTTTTAATAAATATTATAGCCCCATCATCATAACCTAAACATGACCCTAATCTATCATTTCCAAAGTTCCCACTCAAGGGGACTCAATAACTAAATCCCCATGACATCTATCCCCGTTACCATATCCCTAATGAATCCTGAATGTCTTGTTCAATGCTCATTTGGCTATGTAGTCAACCATACACTCATCCCAGTATAATGCTAATTTCCACCAATTCTAAGGCACACAACTTATGTTGGATTTTGTGTCATAGAAACTTCTAAATTAAATTTGATTACATGTATATGTAAAAATCTAAATATTTATATAACATCTTATTACATATTTTTCATTATTATTCAGGACATTAATGATATAAGGTCCAGGGGTATCTCTCACATTGATATGGTCATAGTAGTTCCCCATGATAGTGAGGCCCTTGAAGTTCCATGACAATATTCAAAATATAAATCTAATTTTGGATAACATATTTTAATAGGAAAAAATTAATATATATTTTCAAGTTCAAGTACTCATAAGAGGACGATACCTCTTCTCATAATGATCACACTTGCTAATCCCCAAGAGTAGGTATTATGAGAACTGACACACTAGTAAGAATTCAACATGATTTTTTATCATCATATATTCCTATCTGAAAACATTTGTATTGGTTTTTAGAAATTTATATTATCATTAATACAATTTAGGATTCATTTACATATATTATTTGACCAAAACCATGAAACCATATGTTTATAGGATGTAAGGTGCGTTGGGTGCGTCTTGAATGACATGTTATTAAGGGATAAGTCTAGGAAGTATTTATCTCTTCAAAATATATGGAAGTTGATTTTTCAAAAAGTTTATTGGAATATAACCATTACATTAAATTTATTGTTCATGTTTTAACAACCTGTTTACTTCATAGATTCAAAGAAAGACATGTCATGCCTATTGGTTGATAGAATAGATGTGAAACATTGTTGATAAAATATTATGAAAAAGATATTATATTACATAGTGAGCATAAATATGTTTTTATTGGTGTTGAAACATGAAATTCATTCTCTTGGTTTCCTTGAACTATTTCTATATAGTAATCTTAGATTTTAGGCAAATCCTCTTTTTTCCAATGAGAAAGAATCTAAGAGGAAGACACACTATGTATATCCATGGATATCAATTAAATTCAATTTGAATTTGATTAATACAATAAATATTATTATTAAGACTAAGGAATAATTTTATTATTGTTTTAAAGATTATAAAAATTTATTAAAGAATGAAATATTTAATTAAATATTTTTTTAGTAATTCAACAAATGTAAAGGAGATGGACCAGACCAAGATCGTGTATGTTGATGAATATTTATTTTGAATCCAGTGAATAATATCTATTAGTGTGAAAGTGAATACATACTGTAAAATAATATTATTATTATTATAAGTCATAAGGATTAATAATTTTTATTATATTATTTAATGGTTGATATGAAATTATATAATATTTTAAAATAAACTGTAGATCTATTAATATATTATTTTGTTTATTATGTGGGGTTAATCAATAATTGAGACTTGGGAATCGTTGTGTATAAAAAAATTATCTCTTCATTTCCCCTTCCCTTTAACTCACAAGAATGAGAAGTGTTAGGAAAATCTCTTCAAGATCGATGGATATTGAGTGATCAAGATGAATAACATAATAAGATTCATTGAGTGTGACAACAATTTCAAATCAATTACTTTGGTTTGGAGATCAGTGGAGCATGTGTGGATCACCGCTAAAAGGATTCAACACATGGATGTTTATAGTGAAACCAAGGTAATATTAAAAGGGATTAGAATATCAATATCATTCATAAAGAAATATCTTCAGATAGTGTATTATTTACTCTAACCATTTTTAAATAATTTATAAATTTAACATGAAAATATACTCAGTGGGTTTTGGGTTCTCTTGTATCAATATTTGGTGGAAAATGTTCATTTTTAATGACATTTATATCTTGTAAAATTGTGAATGAACCACCAAATTAAAAAACCAATTTGGTAATTTTGACATTGAGGCATTAATGCTTTTCTCATAACCTTCAAATCTTATTAGTGTAGCCACATTTTAAATTTATAATTATTTATCATATTTTTGATTTATATGCTCAATAGTCATTGGTTTTTCATTTCAGGAGTGATTTGTTTTTTAACCAAATTTAAATTAATATGATTTTGAAATTTTATTCATCATAATTCATGTTTTAATTATCTTCAAGAACTAGGAACAGATTAAGAAAGTGTAGATATTCCATCAGGAAGTGCTGTATATTTTATCTGGATAGAATGAGATTAAGTGGCATATAGTCGTATTATATGAGGTTTACCCAAGTTCACTACACTTGGTTGTGTCAACAGATACATGACACATCATATAGTAATCACAACTATTCATTTATTGTACACAATGAATAGAAAAGGAAAAAATTTCACATAACATGTTAGATTACATAGAATACATCTGGAATACTTATCATGTATTCTACAAAATTTAGCAGAGAGAACACTCTAACACTATGGTCAAATACATGTTCAAAACTATGAGAGACTAGCATCTTAAAGTAATAATTAAATATAAGATGTTTATCCAACATAAATGACATGTAGTTTTTTAGATTCTATGTCCATAGTACATTATGATCCATTTGGTTGGCCAAGTTAGCATTTATGGACACTAGAGTCTACTCAAAGAATTAATAATCAACAAGCCCAGGATTTGAAAAGTCCTTCCATCCTAAATACCTACATGTAGCATTACTAACCCAAGTTGGGGATATACAAAGGGGAATATGGATCCTCACCAATATGATATCCTATAAAATAGTTATTCTATGTCTAATAGTGTGGGTTGTTAGACCATGGTAAAATATTAGGATAATTAATTACATTATTATTATAATTACTCCTCACATTAATTATAAACTGAAAAAGTAATAACAATCTGTCCGTTTATAATTTTTGAATAATAGAAATTCCATCATCCACTTTATCCCTATGATGTATATTGGAGAAAGACTGTATCCACATTGATAGTAACTTATAAGAATGGTTCAAATGACTATGGGTTGTGTTGAACCATGAACATAAATTTTATGTGTTAGAATCCTCATTACCTATTCCACCTTTGTAGGAGGAAATTGATTAATAGTTCCATGTCTATGAAAAAAACATTAATGACACATTTAATGTTCAATGATTTCTTATATGTATAGTGACCTCATGAAGTAACATGAATGAAATTATTTCTATAACATACTCAATAATATCAGTGGTATTTAATTAAATAGGGAAAGATAGGAAAAATCTAAGAACTCTAGGGAACTCTTTTTGAGTAATCTCGAGGAGGGTGCGCTATCTAGGCCTCATGTTATCTAGCCCATTGGCTACATTGATTGTTTATAGATTACAAGGTTTAGGATCCCTAATGAGTTGCACATCGATATCATTATTTCACCACTCCCTCATAGCATCTCTATATTTTTTTTAGATTTCAACATGATCTAAATTGAGAATTATCCTCTAGAAATATTCAATCATCATCCCTATCTAGGTGAGGAGAGAAAATTTGAAAATACATCCATCCTTATGGTTAAAAAATATAAATTCCAAGTGAAGAGATCTAAGCACCAAGATTCTTTATAATTATCTTCAAAGAAGAGAAAGATCTAGTGGAAATCAAGGGAAATAGAATTTATCTGTTGGGCATGTGGTAAGAAGGGACACTAGAATAAAATCTATACCCAGTCAAAGAAGTAACAAGAAGCCTAAGGTGTGATTACTATTGAGTGAAATTTATTTGTTTCTATAAATTAGGTATTAGAAACATCTTGTGTTTCTCACATATGTATTCAAATTTAGTAAACAATTATTGGAAATCGATAAAAAAACTGCTCAGCATGAATCTTACCACACCAAACTATTTCATCAATAAGTATGTCATTTAAATGAAAAAAATACAAAAAATTTACACAAATATGGAAATTTAGATTATTTTTAATTAAAACCACTTAATTTATAGAGACCGTGATTAAAAGGAGATATGACTAAATACCCATTTAGAGGAAAGGTAAAAGGGGCAGATAGATTCTTAAATTAGTTTATATCGATGTTTGTGGAGATTTTATAGTTGAAGAATGGGGTAGGTACTCAAACTTTATATCTTTTACTGATAATTTTATTAGATATGGATTCATTTACTTTATGAGGTATAAGCTAGATTACTTTGAGAGATTCAGGGAATAAAATAATGAAGTTGAGAATCATCTTGGTTATAATATTAAGAAACTTGCCTCAGACAATGGTGAAAAATATATTAATCAACACTTACTTGATTAGTTAGGGTTGTTTATGATTTTATCTCGACAAAATCATCCTTATAAACCTCAATGTAATGGTTTATTTGAAAGGAGGAACCACACCCTATTTGACTTAATGAGAAAAATAATGAGTTTTATTTTCTCCCTTTTATCTTTTGGTGATAGAAATTATAATAGAAAGAAAAAAATACCAAACTAAGTTCCAACTGATGTTTTTGAAAGTATAAAAAACAATTTTGGAATAGAAATAAACAATTTTTTGTACAAAAAATTTGTGGGGTTGTAAAGAGTTTGTTAAGGAATCTTCATGTAACAAACTTTCACTTTGAGGCACAATGCATAAATTTATAGGATACCCTAATAAATAAGAATATATTACATATACAAACCTTCATACAAAATTCCAATAGTGGAAAGAGACAGTATATTCTTTGATAGGGAGCGCATCTCTAAAAGAGATAGTGTGAGTGAGATATACTATGATGAAACCTAGGTTCAAATTACACAATAATTGGTACAAGAAATAATTCCTCAAATTCCTATTAAAAAATATGTCACAAAGATACAAGTAATATGGATGAGAATAAGAGAGGTTATAGAACCAGAACAATATGATTTTATAGTCTATGAGGATGGTGAACCATTATTGATTGTTAATAATGATACTCTAACTTACTAGAAAGATGTAAGTGGAGAAATGTGGACAAGTGGGTAGAAAATATTAATTCTAAAATGTTTTCCATGCACTAAAACCAAGTATGGATTTAGGTAGATCCTCTAGAGGATGTAAATCCCAATAGATGTAAATGGGTGTTCAAGAAGAAGCTAAACATGGATGGACAAGTCAGTATTTATAAAGAATGATTGGTAGAAAATGGTTTAAAAATTTTCAAGGAATATAATTTGATGAAACCATTTCATGAGTTGCAATTATGAAATCCATCTGGATTATACTTTCTATTATGAAATTCCATGACAATAAGATTTGGAAAATGGATTTCAAAACAACCTTTCTTAATAGGTACCTTTAGAAAGATTCCAATATGATACGACTTGACGAGTTTTTTTACTGAAAATATTTATAAAAAGTATGATAATTAAGAAGATCCTTTTAAATATTAAATCAACAATCTAGGTCATGGAAAATTTATCTTGATGTATCTATAAAAGAACTTTTCTTCATAAAGAATGCATTAGGGTGTTGTGTCTATAAGTGGTTTAGTGGGAGTAAAATTGTATTCCTAATATTTTATGATGGTTACATATTAATTATTGGAGTGAAATACTAGTCTTACAATATATTAAGGCATGGTTGAAGAAATTATTCTCCATGAAGGACTTGAGTGAAGAAAAATTTATTTTGGGATTAATATACATTAAGATAGATCCAAGAGGTTTCTAAACCTATGTTAAAAATATAGATTTAATATAGAACAATCCAAGATGGGTTTGTTTCCAATGTCACATAGAATTAATATTTCTTGGAAAGGTTTCCATTATATACATTTGGAATGAAGAATAACGGAAGGGATTATATATGCATCAATGATTGAGTAATTCATGTATCATATGTAATGTATTAGGTACATGTTTCTTATTCCTTGAGTATGGTAAGAAAATACCAATCCAACCCAGGTGACATCCATTGGACGACAGTAATGAATATCCTTAAGTATTATAGGAACACTAAGGATATGTTCCTAGTATATAAAGAATATGAATAACTAATCAATAGGGGATATGAAAATTCTAGTTTAAAATAGATAAATATTATTTTAAAAAATATATTGGAAATATATTCACTTTGATTAGAGGTGTTTTGAGTTTGATGATCTCAATGTAGGATGTGGTCATAGAATATATAGTAGAGTTTTATTATATTAATACTTTTTGGGAATCTAAATAATTAATTTGGATATACAACTTCATGCAAGAACTTGATTTGGTTACTATAAGTAATAACCCCATCACACGCTATCATAATAATACTATAGTGGTGGATCTAGAAAAGGATCCATGGTCACATCAATAGGCGAATCATATTCTTCAAAAGTATCATATTTTGAGGGATTTTTCTACAAGATATAAGATTCATGTTAGTAGAATATTTATGGAATTTAATGTGTTAGAACCCTTTACATGGGCCTAAACTCCATAGAAACATTATATTATATATGTTCTAAGGGACTAGAAGCTATAGGCAGTTAGATCTTGTCCAAGTTAGAGATTATTGGAGTTTTTTCTAAACCTAACCAATTTTAATTTTATTACATATTTGTTTGAACATTTTAATATTAAGAAAACATATTAATACATATTTTTCATTTTTTCACAGACTATAATGTAATAATTTTTAAGGGTATCCATCACATTGATAAGGTCAAAGAGGATCCATATTATGATGAGATCCTTGAAGTTATATGATTATATTTTTAAAAATAGTTTTATGGTTGAATAAAATTATATGATAGGGAACATAGTATGTATAATTTCAAGTGTCAGTACTCATAAGGGGATGATGACGCTTCTCATGAAGTTCTCATAGTGTAATTTCTTAGATGAGATATTATGATAATAGACCAACATGCTGGAATTCCACATGTTTTTGTGTCATCAGATATTCCATTCTATGAGTGTGTGTGATTGTCCTTAGAGTTTAAACTTATCATTAATTCTTGTCCTTACTCATAATATTAGATTTATTAAAAAAAATTGATTTATTGGGTTCTCTAAATATAGAGTACATTGGGTTGATCATGAATGAAATGTTACTAATGAGGGGGAAGGATTTTCATCTCCCATATTTATGGAATTTAATATCTAATACCATTTACTAAATAGAACTATTGAATTATATTCAAAGGCCATAATGTAATGCCATGTTGATTCCAAAGAGTCAAAGAAATATGTATCGAGCATATTGGTTAATGACATAGATGTGAAACTTTCATAATGATATATTTAAAAAGAGTGAATATATTACGTAATGAACATTCTTTTGTGTTTATCCATATTGTGACATTATGTTCTTTCTCTCAGATTCCATTACCCATTCCTATATAGTATTCTTAGAATTTAGGAAATCCAACCGAATGCTAATCATAAATAATCATAGTGGGCCACACACTATGTGTTTCTAGAGTCAAGATTAAGTCTTATTTGTAATTAATTAATGAAGTTAATGTTATTGTCACGACCAAGGATTATATTTAATCATGTTTTAATGATCACAAATATTTATTGATGAATGAAATGTTTTATTAAATATTTATATTTTTATTCCATAATTGATGAGGAGTTGAACTAAGACAAGATTGTGTCTAGGGATGTATATTTAAATGAAAGGTGGTAAATAATATTTATCATTGCACAATATAGCATACACTATAAAATAAAAAAATTATTGTATGGAAGGAATTTTTATATTGATTATTGCATTATTTAAGTTTCAGTATACAACTAAATAATATGTTAACCTAAACACTAGATTTATAAATAGATGTTTATATATATTAGGTAGATTAATTTGAGAATTGAGTCTTGATAATAATTTTACACAATAGAATTATATCTCAATCCCTTATCTTCTATCACTCTAAATAACAGGAAGTGATAGAGAGATTCTTTCAATACAGAACGATCTTGAGCAATCAAGAAAACAACAAAAGATTATTGATTCCCCATTTATGTACCCAAAAATTAATTAGTGCAATTCAAAGATCAATGATGTATGTCTAGATAACATCTTGAGGAATTCTAAACATGGATCCTTAACATAGAATGAAATTTATCTGAAAAGGATTTTCGATGATCAAAAACAATCACAAAGAAATATCTTAATAAAATATATCAATTTTCTGATCATATTTAAATTAATTATAAATTTAACGTCTAAAGATCCTCTCTAGGTTCTGGTTTTTCGTATATCATTATTTTTTGGAAAAACTACATTGGACATAGGTTTATGTCATATAATTTTTTTAATGATCTGCAAAATCAAAAAAAAAATATTTATGTTAATCTCACTTAGTTGGGCACTTCCGCTGTTCCCAGATACTTTAACTCATATTCCCCTCTAAAGAGTCTCCTACATCTATACATACCTCACATTCACATGATAATTTCAAAATTAGAGCCCTCATAGTGCTATGAACACACACACACACACACACACATGCAAGAAACATAATATAATTCTATAAATGTGACATATAATGCTATGGAATTCCTACCTCAAGAACGAGATAGCCCAATTTCCAAGAATCAATGTTTTAATTGATGTCAATGAACTAGTTCCATGAAAACGTCCCTATATTCATCAAATATGGGATACAAAAAAGTAAAACAGGAAAACACTTGTGTTTAAGGGTGATTCATTGTTAGAATTACCCGTAGTAATAAACCCCAAATAAATACACTTGAAATGACAAAGAAATGAGCTTGGAGGATTCAAAATCATCAAGAAGGGAGCCCCTCCTCATCACCTAGTTTGAATGCGGTCATATGACAAGAGGGGACATGGGATTAAGGGGGTATGTGGGGGAGATACAATTATTACCCACTAAAAATCTCCTAGAATCCCCACTAGATGAGGGACACTAGCTTTCCTGTGATGCCATACCAGCTACAGGGCTGCCGCCCAGATGATGGGAGTATATCAGTTGGCCTATGGCAGCAGCAGCAACTAGACCAACTTGGTATTCCTTAGTTATATCTACCATATCTTTGGGCCTCCATCTATTACTTAATTAATGTGATAAATATCCTCATATATATTTACAAAGGTTCAAACCCTCAATTTGAGCCTCACTCCTCAAAATAAACCACCCACCAATTGAAATCTCAATTTCCCTCAGGCATTCTCAAACCCATAAGGATGCTAATAATTATAAACCCCCCACTATAATAAATTATCATCCTCAATAATTATCTCCAAGA
The DNA here is from genome assembly GCA_963277665.1 of Viscum album. NCBI lineage: Eukaryota > Viridiplantae > Streptophyta > Magnoliopsida > Santalales > Viscaceae > Viscum > Viscum album. The sequence goes on from OY728166.1 coordinate 992,159,771, forward strand.
TTCATGTCTACATCTAAAAACCCATTTTTCTATTAGAAATCCAACTCCCAAGTTAATCCCATTTCTTTGAGAAGACCAAGAAAAAACATGTTCAAATTAGAGACTCTAACTTTTCCTATATCCAATTCCTCATTATAGTCCAAAACATAGACATGATTATTTCACAAGAAATACCTTCCTATAATACAAAATCATACCAATGACCACATGCACGGTTCTTGATCGCACCCAAAAATCACCCAAACATTATCAATTCTCATTGTTAATCACGACCAATGATACAAACCTTGTCTCACATGCCAACACTATCATCTCACACCCACCAGCCTCTTCTGATGCCCAAACATGGGAATATATCATCCATTGGTGAAATAATGCTATTTACAGACATAGAACACCATACAATTCTAATTCACATGAGTTAGGTTCACATACATTCCACTCCTAATGTGTATCAAGAAACTCCGTTACTAAAAATATGAAAGCACTTCTTACCAAGATGCCTTTCAAACACAAACACCCACATGAACTACTAAAAATCCTCACATAGGATAAAATATCTAAATCCAAATGGATTAAATTCTAGCTATGTACCCTTTCTAGCTGCCACATGAACAAACAACCCCACCATGGATTCTACAAAATCTACTAGCCGGAGGAAACATTCTTCAGATCCACTAGTACCATATATCTTAATGTCAACTATTACATCACTTTCACATGGGTCATCATACATCAGGAAGAATCCCATCATACGATTCCCACATCCATGATTTGTTAAAGATTGCATCTTGCCTCAAAACATCAGATATGCTACTACTGTGAAACCCCGACACTAAGCCCAGATACACTCAAATTTCCCTAAAACCCCCAGTTTGATCCTCAAACCACATCTACCACATCCTAAATGATATTCTATTAGATTTCTCTTGTAGATATGCAATTATGATTACTAATAAATAGTCCCAAGGGTTGTATATTTTGATGGGGATTGTAGTCATCTTGATAACGATTGGAGATTGTGGATGTAACACGTCAACTGACAAGAAGAAGCATGTTTGATTTGCTGGTGATGTTCTCAATGCCTCGAAGGAGACAATAGGTTAAGCCTCTACCAAAACATAGTCATGAGGGGGAGATTTTTGGGTCTACTTCCAAATTTGGGAGTTATTAGTAGCTAATTTTTTCAGAGGAGTATTCAGTCAGTAGGCTAGTTTTTTTTATGGTGGCAACCAAACTAGGTGGAAACTACCTTTGAAGCATCCATCGTTGAAGCAACCAATGGTGGGAGGTTTTTTTCAATGGTGTATGATCCACTAAATAACCAACCCCATGACACCATATATATAACAGGATTAAAATCCCGTAAATTTTTATATTTGTCTGTTATGGTGTGATCCTATAAAAATAATGATATGAAGAGAAATAATATTGAATTACCCCCTTCTCCCATGGATGTAGGCACACTACCGAACCAAATTAAATATCATCTTTTATTTCAATTTTTACTTTGTTTATGTTTGATTTTATCATGATGAATATCTAGTACCCTAAAAAAGTGGTATCAGATCTAGCCAGGATAACGAAAAACAAGTTGTAGTGATGTTTTCAAGTAACTATAAAATTGAAGTTGGATTGATTTTTTTAGGCATGATCCATTAAAATATCGGCGAGATGATTCTAACAGCATAAGTGGTATGAATAAAGGAGTTGAAATGATGCTCATAAAGATTGTAAAATATTCAGTCAAACTCTTAGTGCTATAGTACATTTAATGGAGAAGACAATATTGTTAAAGATCCTAGAAAATTTCTAATGAGTTTTCGAGAAACTGTTCTGATGATCCTAGTCAGCACCACATCATCAGCTGATCTAGACCACTGATACTGTTTTGGCTATATCTCGGCCAATTAGACTCTATTTTTAGAAATCTAGGAGTTGATTCCATCTATCTTAACCATTATAGACACATCTATATAGTTAGTTTTTCAAAATTATCAATATATAAAGTGGTTTTAAATGGGTTCAACATTGATGGTTGTAATCATGTTTTTTTACAGTGATCATGGATGATGGCGGAGCACTACCAAAACATGATATTGAAAAGTTTGATGGTTGTAATAGTTTCAACTTGTGGAAAAGAAAAATGATATCTATTCTAGTGAAGTAGGGACTGATCAGACCGTTGATCGAAGAAAATCCTAATAGAACCAGTGATATTGATTGGAAGGATCTCAAGATATGGGTCGTCAACAAAATTCACCTGTTTATAGAGAAATACCTAATGTAATTTGTGTTGGATGAGACCGCACACAATGAGATATGAAGAAGTTGGATCAGTGGTATATGGAAAATTGATCACCAAAAATTTATTCCTAAAGAATATATTGTAACACATGTGAATGGATTAGGGAAAAAAATTATTAGATCACACTAAATAATTCAAAAAAATCATGACACAATTATTGGGGCTCAGTGTGAATGTTGAAGAGGAATATAAATCATTTTTTTATTTTAATTTCTACCAAGATCATTTTATGGACTTTTGATTACATTTATTGTGGGGAAGGAAACATTGGACCTAGATGATGTGATGCAATCACATCAAGATTCATAGGCATCATGAGGACCCACGATGCATTCCTGCAAGAAGATATTGGTGATACGAGATGATCAACATGAGAGGAGCTGATATCAGAAGTCAGTAGGTAAATAATGGCAGCCAAAATAAAGAAGATGTTATCCTAGCTAAATCACATGCTTTTGGTGAGAGTAAAGTGGTCACTATAAAATTGACTTTGAATTGTGAAAATGGTACATTTATGGGAAAGATAAAAATAATGAGAATGTGGTGAACTTCACAAATTCATTAGGGGATGATGACGACTTACTTATAACGAGAAGAACACACACATATGGGATAATTGAATGGAAAAAAATGCATCATTACTATAAAAGATACAAGCACGTGAAGTGGGAATGTCAATTTTTAAAAAGCAATAATGTGCAGGATGAAAATAATAATCAATATAGAAGGGTTTGGGATTTTGGGTGCTCGATACACATACATTCAATAAAATGTTTGTTTCATACTTTTAGCAGCTGTGTGATTTGGTGAGACTTGGTGATGGGTCAACATATGAGGTTTGAGGAGTCAAGAAAGTGAAATTGAAGCCACATGATGGAGTAGTACCAAAACTGGCTTATATAAAATTTATTCCAAAGATAAAATGAAACATGGTATCATTAAGTAGGCTCAATTTGAAAGGGTGAATGATTTCCATAGCTGGTGGAGTGTTAGAAGTCTCACGTGACAATGTAGTGATGCTTACTAGGAAAGAGTCCCATGGGTTTCATCATTTTATGAGGACCATATTTAGCTTGATATCAATTGAATATTATGGAAGTGAAATAAAATCTGATGAGTATAAGCTTGTTCAATTTTCTAATGATGTTTTCAATGCATGAAAGGATACTGTATGTCTAGATTTTACTCTAAATTGGTTCTTAGGGGTAGATTTTTTAGGCCACTCTTAATTTTGGCAGTAATTGTTGGATGATGGTTTCAAGGGAGCATTCAATTGGTAATATGGTTTTTCTCTAGTGGAAACCAAAATAGGTAGCACCTACTGTTGAAGTATCCATAGTTATAGCATCCAACAACTAGAGGTTTTTTTCAAGGGCTGATGAACTAGCAATGAACCAAACCCTTGACAACATCTATATAATGAGAATAAATTACCATAAAATATAATATATGTATGTAATGTTTTGACCCTCCAACAAGTTTGATCTAGTGAGAAATAATAGATAATTGGCCCCTTTTCCCGTGGATGTTAGCACACCGCCGAAACATGTTCAATCTTACATGTTCTTCTGATTTTTATTCTGTTTGTATTTGATTTCATAACCACAAATATCAACTACCCCAATATAATTTTGATGCATTTTAGAGATCCTTGCATCCATTTCTAATCAATAATAACAGTAAGTATTTTCCAAGTTTAATTTTATTGATGGTTCTCAGCTTCACCCACTGACGTGTTATCACATCTCAACATGATGTCTTAAAACTGGTGAATTGAGAAAATTTTATGTTATAAGATCAATTTCCATAAAATATTCTTGGTACAACTCCACATTTACATCCTTGATTGCCCTATATAACCACCATGATCCACTCATGAGTGATAATGCATCTCTTATCAGACACACCATCAACTCATGCCATAACACTCCCCCATGCGAACACACCATAGAGATGTCAAATAATTCAAGACATTCCCATTCATAGGGTAGTTTACATAGGAACTACCAATCCAATTAACATATGACCACAACAAACTCTCTCAATGAAGAAACCCACTGGAATTTCATTTAAACACCAATTCTCATCGATGCTCATCTACTAATGACCATTTTGAGAACCCAAAGTTCTTCAAACCCTACAATCCAAGACCCAAAGGAATTCCGGAATGATTCTATAAGCATACCATATTATATCATAACCTTAAGCCATCATGTCCCACATTATATCCTCTCTATGAAGAAACAAAAATGACATATTCCCACCTTAAGGGCTAACCCGGGTTCCCAAACCAAAACAAAAAAGATAAACCTTGAACCATACGATACAAAAATTCTTAAACTTTTATCCCAACATCCATTCCATGGCTTGGGAACATGTTTCATGCATTGAACCACTACATATAGTATCATATCGACAGCTGGTTAGTATAATTTCCAAAAACATACTCATGAGGTATTCCAAAGACATTGAAATGCTTAGTGAACATACATTTCATAAAACAAAAGCACCACCTAAAAACCCAATGATCTATCCCATACGAATCAAGCATCATAATCGAAGGACTTACAAACTAACTTTTTCACTACCACACACCTATCATCATAATGTTTTAATCATGTACATATCAAGGTAAAGAGTACAAACCAATTTCACCCATCTCATAGCCGGTAAAAATGTATGTACAACTAAACGATAAACTATTGATTGCCTCCAAGTGAAACCATTATCATACACCACTACTAGAATGACTGTCACATCTATATTAACATATAATCCGTTGAGGGTGATAATACCAATTAACCCATCTAACTCATGGGTTTATTCCTAGAGAAACACCCCACTAGAATAACCACTATAGGGTCCACATATAATTCAATTTTAGGTAACCACCTTTTTCACAAAATCCCACTCTACTCACACTAGATAGGGACACATCACCATCAACTAACACATCATAATCCAACCTAATCTACCCAAGGTGCCATCACAAACCAATAATATTGGGACCAAACTAGCCCACCCCCCTGAGCCCATACCCTCAAAGATGCTACACGCTAAATAACACACACAGAACAACTCTACTGAGGCTACATACAAACAAAACAAACATCCCCCTCAAAATATTATCCACATTAACACAATAATGATGTTCCCCAAAATGGTCTCATGTGAAATTGATAAAAAATTATCTCTACATTCCAAATGGGACTCACAAAAACCCTAGATTGATGAGTTGTGACATCTAACCATTGGAAATCCCATTTTAAAACACAATTTTAATGCCATTTCCAAACCATTTTTAAAAACCACAAAAATCCAGAACCAATTTAATTTAAAACCACTTGAGAAAACTGATTACCTTTCCCAGTTAAAACGATTTCATAAAAAAATGAATCACCCTTGCCCAAGTCATGATGAAAGAGGCCAATAGCCTTTTAAAACCCAAAATAAATTTCATGAAATCCATAGAAAAATTTTTCATAACCACCTGGAGTTCAATTACCCCATTTGAAACCAAAATCCATTGAAATAAATTTAAAAAAATCTTAAACCAAGTGATACAAATCAGTATGAAAACATAAACAACACATGCCATGGAATGGAAATGAAAACCAAAATGATTGTACCCACTTTCCCACTCAAGGCTCTTGTCAACACCATACATAGACACATCTTAGAAATATTTATTCCTATAAACTATATCATGATTAGAACAATTTAATGAAATTTTACCAATAATATATATTTAAAAAAACCAAAAATATATCTTCATGAAAATTAATTAATTTATGTCTATATATTTCATTGGAAACTAAGAACATGACATGTGAACCTATATTTCTATCCAAGATTCATGAATTCAACCACTCTTTCCAATTAGGATAAGTGAAAATCTCATAAATTTTATGTATTGATATCATCATGACCATTATCCTTGTGCATCACTCAAGGTGAAATTAGTCAATAGTAGCATATAACAATAAGAACATCAAGTCCATCCCTAAAAACATTGACATTAACTCATATGTGGGTTAGATACCCTATGAAAAGAGTTTCATACTAAGACCCCACAATGTCTAATATCTTGTCTACCAAGCCCCCAACAGTAAGTCAAAAGAAAAGGGGAAATGATACAGTTTTTTAAAATCTTAAATCGAACAACCAGATCCAGTCCTATGTGGTACATAACATCATGCATTCCTACCCGTATGTAAGAGGTTTTAGGATAATATTGAGTTAATAAGTAGAAATGTGGGTACAAATTTACTTCTATGATGGATAGAATAATCAATGTTTGTAATAAAACAATTGATTCATGTAAATAATAAAACTGAAGTCTATAAAATAATAATATCAACCTATGTAATAACATTTCGAATATAACTCATAAAAATTACAAAGAAGACCCCAAAATATTAAATAAATAGTACAATAAATGAATAACATCACCATAAGGTTCCCATTATTTTGTGACATCAAGTCAAATAAATTTCTTCTCCTTCACAACTAGCCTATTTATGGTCTCAACCCTTATCTGAATATTTTACCATAAAAGGACACTTGTTCATTGAGATTCCAATACATGTTCTATGTATAAAACATGCAATACACCACTATTTTTTCCTTAGGATAAATTTAGTAGGTCATATTAAAGTGTATAACATGACATAAGACCAATATATAATTAAACATACAACCCATTTGGTCATTGTGTACTAACCAGGACTACCGAAACCCCAAAACTACTTGATTCAGTTTACTTATGAAAGTAAAGGTCTTTTAAAAGATAATTAGAACATATAAACTGTTGTTGATGCTCCTTTCATAGCTGAATATAATGATTGGAAAAGGGGAATATCTGAGCAAAAATTGATTCATCCTTTGAAGAAAACATCAAAAATCGACAAAGGAATGAATAAGAAGAGCATTGCACAAGGTTCGCGCAAGTTCTAAAATGGTTGCGCAAGTACACTTGCACACCACAATGGTCGTGCAAGTACACCAGCATGCCGAATTTGGTCGTGCAAGTCACTTGCACTCCCTAGGTGATAACCTCCCGGGGTCTTCTCCATCCTATAAATACCCCCGGTGGGCCCCCCATTTCAGGAGGAATTTTTCCAGAATTCAGATACAGAGCTCTGAACACCCAAGTCGCTTCTTTAGGTCTTCCGAACAATTCTAAGGTAACTCTTTACCTATAATAGAAGGTCTAAAAAAGAGGAGTATGGTCTAAGTGTTATAATTCACTAACACTTGTGCGCCTAAGTTTTTTACCCTTAAGGGAAATGAACACGCTTGCGCGGTACCCTACTTCTTCACCATAACTTGCGCTCCATCTTCTGGAAGGACTCTAGGGATGATTCTAAAGGCTTTTATCAAGGATCACCCAAATATTACTCTAAGGTCTAAAAATCACACAAGTACCCATGTGCCGTGCAGGTATACTTGCGCGATCATGACTTGCGCGCCCATGCAGTACCTACGCGCCTGCGAGGACTTGCGCGCCCCTTCCATTTTGGGTGCCTTTCCTGCCCATTTCACACCTCTTATTCCATTCCATCTCTCCTATTCAAAATTCTGTCTTCAAGACACTCTTAAAAGCCATTTATGGCATAATTTCTTTATTTGTCTTTCTTATCTGAAAGGAACTCCATGGAACATCTCTCAAAATCCAGTGATTTACACATATTTATGTCATTATAGATTGAGATTTCATTCATTCATCCTTATCCTTTAAGACGAGAGAATCCTTAACCTGGGCCTCCTTTCCAGGAGTAATCCACAGCCCAAATTCTCATTACTGTGGGCATCCTCTTTAAGAGTAATCCCCAAGTCCTCTAATATGGGAATCCTCCTTAGGAGTAAGTTCCAGTCTTAAATTTCTCAAATTATGGGAATCCTCCTAAGGAGTAAGCCCCAAACCTTAATTCTATTAACCTGGGCCTCCGTTTTAGGAATAAACCTCAGTCTCAAATATGGGCATCCTCTTTGAGAGTAAGCACCAAGTCCCATAATTTTCAAATCCCTTTAATCTGGGCCTCCTCCATAGGAATAAGCCCCAGCCTTAATTTCCCTTAACCAATAATAATTCCTTTTGATCTGGGATTCCTTCTCAGGAGTAAAACCATATCATAAGTCCCCTCATAACTTGGGTATCTTCCTTAGGAGTAAGCCCCAAGATTAGAGTATCCAAATCTCCATGAAGCACATACACCTTTATGGAACCTGTTCATGGATTTCTTCCTTGAAGTAAATCTTAATCCTCATCTATTTTGGGCAGTCATACATACATAAGCCCCACATCATTACATGGAACAATTTTCTGGTTTCACCAATACCTCTTGTTTCTCACACCGAGCATGACTCACATGAGCTTAGAGTGTATGTAGAGACCCAAAGCTTATCATACATGGACATTACATTACTTTTGTGGAATACTTAGTTCATAACAAAAACACACACACACAAGGATCGTAATAGTTTAGTGTCTTTGGAAACTCGGAACGTAATCTTCTAATCGTGGTGAAAGATCTTCAATATCTCCCATAAAGATCTTCCATTTTTTTCCTAAAATCTTTCTTTATATCCTGGGGAAAAGAAAACATAAAAGGGTGAGCTCAAATTCTCAGTAAGGGTAAGAAAAAGAAAAAAAAACAATCACATCATATTCATAAGAACATAACTTTTGGAAATATTAACCTGCAAAAGAGAGCATAATCTCATATCATGGGATAAATCATAGTAGTGAAATGAAATCCCAATAAGCATAACTTAACACATGAAACTTTGTGGCATACACACATAATCATAGAGAATCATTTCTTGTTAGTCATGACTCATTGCCAAGACTATCTTAGTGGACAAAGTCCCTTTCTGAATTGAGTCACCCTCGTTTCATTCCTGTTTCACTGAACCGGTATAACCTACCATTCCAGCCATGTCTATCTCATGAGATATGAAATCTTTACCCAATGAATTGGAGGGAGATATAGGCCCCACCCATCATATAATTAATCCTTTCTTATGTGTGCCACATAATCATAAATCATACATCTCACATAACACATATAACAAAAATGGGATTCTTGAAACATCATGACATCATAAAACAAATCATATAAGGTAAATGACTTCATAAAAATAATTCCCTCAAAACATAATCAAATCAATTTAATAATAGGGATAAAAACAGAACCCTATATTATCTTAGATGGAAAATAATTTTGATAAAACATTTGAACTCCATTCTTGAGGAAAATATCCTTTCTACTTCAAAAACACTTTTCTTTTCTTAACATGTCATACAACAATAAACTAAAAGAAGTTGATTAAAAATAAACATGAAAACTTATAAAGGAAGATTCTTGGAAATAATGTTTTTAAAATCCATTCTTTTCGTATAATTTAAAAAAACATTCTTCGTACTTTTGTCGGAAAAGTCAAAAAGTACCTCGTATGAAAAACGACAAAAGATTCCTTTCATATCCTTTAATAAAAACTCACCGAAGGGTAAAATTGGATTTTAACAATTTTAGGTGGATTGAAATAATATTACATATTGAGGAAACATGGATGTGGATGATAAAATACACCCTAGTAAATTTCAAAGTATAAACAATCTCGTATAAAAATGAGATTGTGATATTTCCCTTACCTTAGGTCCGACTTGCTTTGTAAGTGTCCGAACCTCCTGTATAATAATTTAAATCATGTTATTGACTTATTCCAGAATCATATTAATTGTTATTATATCAAATATGGTCCACTTATGACTTTATATTACCCGTTCTTTTGTAAATTCATGTTAAAGTAGCGTTTTGGGTAAAATCGTCTCATTTGTCGTTCGTGTTTTTAACTTGTAATTATTCATATGATTACTAAGATCATGATTACTTAATTCCAGAATATAAAAAATGATTTATATATATATATTCATAATATACATATATAATAAATCAGTAAATGGAAAGAAACACACCATTCATGGAGACGGTAGTCCGTACGTACGCATGAACGCTGTTTTCGTTTCCTTATTGAATTGAATGGAATTAATTAGATGACATAAATATAAATATAAATAATTCCAGTATCATTATTATGTCATATATTTAATTAGTACTTATTATATATACTTTATAATCATTCATGAATGGTTAATCATTGAGAATGAATCTCATCGCGTCGTGGAGACGGTAGTCCGTACGTACGCACGAGCGATGATATCGTTCCCATGGTCATGGAATTGTGTTGAAGTGTATGTATAATATTTCAGTATCAATATAAATATATAATAATCATATATAGTTACTCATTACACCTATATACCCATCCAATTAAGGTGGTGGCGGAAAATAGATTACACCACGGTGTGGAGACGGTATTCCGTACGTACGCACGCGCGATGATTTCCTTTTTCCGTAGGATGGATAGAAGGTTAATTAGAGTTGTTTCATATTTATAATAACATATAAGTATATAAGAAATACGGATGTTATTACATTATCATGAAACAACTAAAGAAGAAGAAGTTGAAGAAGAAAGAAATTGAAAAAGATCGGTAATGGATATTACCTCTTTTTGACGCGCCTTTTCTTAGCCTCCACTTAAAGAACTAAGGATGGTCTTTGAAGAAGACCAGGACCTCTAGGATGATACTAGGTGTGTAAAGAAGGGATTTTGGCAGGGGTTGGCCAAGCATGAAGGCACAAAGTTGTGTGAGGAAGAGAGGGAGGAGGTTCCCTTTTATAAGGGAGGAGAGGGGCATCTTAGGAATATCTCAAAATATTATTTTATATTAAAGTCAAAATCGGTTTATAATGGTTCCAAAGGGTCTTATTTTGAATCTAAAGTGGGTATCGGTTGAAATCCTATCAACCAATAGGATTTAGACAAGTTTAGGTTATTAGTTTAACCTTATCAATTAGATTTAACTTTAAGTAAAATATTTTAACTTTTACCATGTCTTTTTGTTTTCTTACACTATATGGTTAATACACTTACTATAACATGCCAAACTAACCCCAAATTGTTTATCATTAATATATATATCTTTATCTAAGTCATTTGGCCGAACCTTAGATTTTTAGGAATAAAATAACAATTAATAATATAATATTTGATTTAAAAACTATTTTGTGTCAATTTTGACACTATTTGATATATGATTTTTTCTGAAAGACATAACAGAATTATATGTTCGAAACAAGATGATTAAATCAACACTAATATATCCTAGTAACCTATAAAATTAGTGTAATTCATAAAAAGTCTTAAATTACATTTATTTTGGTATTTATAATATCAATTATGTCAATATTTCATTAATAAGATAATTACTGCATCATCTTTGTGTCATAAATAAATTAACTTATTTGATGTCTAAAAATTACAAATAAAATACCATTATGTAGGAAATATTTTTAGATTTCTAATGAATATTTACAATTGAATATATCTTATGTATAACCCTATATTAAAAATGTTTTAGTAAATAATCTTTAATTTTAACTCTTTTAACTCTTCTTTGAATTAAATAATAATAAATGTCCTAATCTAATCCAAGTAGGCCTAAATGATAATATTTTACACTTAAGGTTGTTTTTGGTCGCGATACACTTGTGCAATAGGATTAGGACATGTGTTAGGGTAATATTAATATCATTGTTACCCTTAATTACCCTATTTACTTTTAACCGTGGTAAATAAAAGTAAAAAGTTACTATTCACCAAAAATTATTTTCATCTCATTGAACCACATTTTACTTACTGAAATCAACCATGTCTCTTGGATTTTTGAAATTCCATTCACAGAAGTGGTAAAATTAAGTTTTATGAAAAATTCAGTTTTTTAACTACCACTTAGTAGTTTCACTATTCATAAAAAATTGATGTTTTTCAGAACAATGCCAAAATTTCATCCTAAGATATATTTCATATTCCGAATTCAAAAATGAAGTCTATTTTACCAAATTCATATCATAGAAGTTTCATTAATTAATTTTATAATTAAATCCCGCTGTTAAAACAAATAGCGTGTTTTTAAGAAACAATATCTATCAAAAGATTGACACTTGTTTATGTCTGGTTTAAATGTGAAATTACATCCAATGACCAACATTGTATTAAATTGTAAAAATATATTCTAAATATAGTTTAAAGCCACTAAAATTAATAATTTATCACTATTGATTATTTTGATTAAAAAAGTTGTTTTTAATTATAATTTAGTAATTTTCACTATTCATCAGAATATGAAAGTTATCCAAAAAGTACCAAAATTTCACCTTAGGCTAAATTCAATACTCCGAATCCAAAAATGAAGTCCATTTTGAGAGCTAAAATTTTTAAAATTTTAAAAGGTGGTTATTACTATTCATAGCGGCTAGTTATAATAATATTTTATTAGCATATCGTTGTTTAGTGAAACTCGGTATTGCATACTACACACGCTATCGAGGAAGGTCGCGATTGCGTGTAATGCAAGGAAAGTCAAGGATGTGTGTTGTGCAAGCTCCTTTTGGTGTAGCGTACAACACAAGACATTAATAAAATTAAAAAGAATATTTTTCATAAAATCTTGGGCTGTTACATTCTACCCCCCTTAAAATGAATTTCTCCCTCGAAATTCGTCGGGGTTATAAATGGTTTACTATTCGAAAGTTTCTTTAATAGAAACCCACATTGTAAAAAATAATACCAAAACTTGGATTTAAAAACTAATGTATGAAATGTAACGATTACCCAAATAAACTAATCATTGGGTTTCCACATAGGTGAAAATATGGATATGGAAGAGAAATCTAACCATCATGTTCTGATGGAGAGTGTTAGAGAACATGGCTATGGAAAAGCCAGTAATCACAAATCCATAGATTTATAAGGTACCATCTGATTCATCAGGTATAAGATCACTAGGAAAACATTTTTGGTTTTCAAGATCATTTCCCTAAAGTTGAAAATTTGCATAGAATAAATACTTACTTTATTTTGGTACAATCTCACTGTTGTTCGTGCCTTGAACAATTTCCACTTCATCTCTTAAATAAATGAAGTTGAATTTGTTATTCGTGAAGTGTTAGAAGATCATTTGATAGAATGACGGGTCATTCCATCTGTCTCAAACAGAAGGTTAGAAAAAATTATATACATAAGTCGGTCTATAGTGAGATTAATCATATATAGTTCCTAAAATGGACTTATACTTCATATATCATACTGCTTAATATAATAAAACTAGTTTCTACTAAACATGGACTTCTTGTAGGCCAGTGGTAGGTGATAAAGGCCAGTCGCACTTCGGTTGTGGGTTCGATTCCCACGGCCTTGTCCGACGCCCTGGGCTGTCGCCCGTCCTGCAGGTTGTCCTTTTTCTAAAACTATATTACTATAACATCCCATCAATAATATCGAAAAAACTTTTATCCTTAAACAATACTAACTTATGTCCAACATAATCCATTCCAATCTTTAGGCTTATCCATAATACTGCAGTCCACTCTCATAACATAGTGAAAACGATTACCAGAGATTTAACACCATCGTCGATCCCCATATATCATAAGGTATGTTTTGTTGGTCACATTCCAAACATTCAAAGTCCTTAATCGTGTATTCTCTTTAATACCTTAGTGAAAACACGAATTCAGTTAGAAGTTAACACTTTCCACATACCAAAATCCTCAAAATTCTATATACTCAAACCATGATATCACTTAGTCCGTATATCAACCATGAGCTCATGAATACTGTTAAACATTTTTTTTCTCGTTTTCCCTTCATTATGCGCATATCATGTTATTTCCAAAAATATTATATTACTTTGAATACCACATTAGACCAATACATAAATATTCCAATACTCCATGATACAATATTATTTTGGAATCCCATTACATAAACACTTAATCATTCCACCACATCGTTGTCATATTCAGCATCGCCAATAGTGATCACATGTGACTTTCCTTTGTTCTTTGTCTTCAGTGGTTGCTCATGTTGATCATCACTAACCCTTGGATTAGGGATTTTATTAGCATAATGCCCCATTTCCTTGCACTTGAAGCATTGAAGTGTTGGTGGTGCGTTCTCTGCAGTGTTTGCTTTATTCACATCATTAGAAACCCTTTTTCCATTAGTTCGACACTCAGCTACTCGATGACCTTCTTTTCCACACTTAAAACATTTTCTAGTACCTTTAAGACAATCTCCACCATGATTCTTTCCACACTTTGTGCATAAGGAAACATTCATCTTCTTTTCACCATTATTCTGAGATTTCTCCTTGAACTCCATCTTTCATTTCTTGTCAAAACCATGAGATGGATATGTAACACCAACTTCCATTTCTACCTTGATAGCACAACACACAATTTCTTCATAGCTACTAAAGTCTCTTATATCTAATGCCCTTTGAAGACTTGGTTTTATGCCACTGAAAAATCGATCAACTTTACATTCAGGTTGGATGGTAATGCCAGATGCATACCTTGCAAGTCTTGTAAAATTTGCTTCGTATATACCAACAGATTCATCATCCTTTTGCTTCAGCTCAAGAAACTCCTTTTCCATCTTTGTTCGAAGAATACGAGGGAAGTACTTACTGAAAAAAAAGTTCTTAAACTCGTCCCATTCCATGGACTCAATTTCATCTCTTTGCCTCGTATTCTTGATAAGATTCCACCATTGATCAGCTTCACCTTCCAAACGATATACTGCTAAGATGACTTTATCATGCTCAGAACATTGAAGAACTGAAAATATCTTTTCAGTGGTACTGATCCATTGTTCAGAAACAAGTGGATCAGAAGACCCACTGAAAGAAGGTGGATGTTTCCTCATGAAGGACTCAATAGAATACGGTTCCTTTCTCTGCTCATTTGGAAGTCCAGAATGATTCATAGCTTGTGTAAGGATAGAAATAAGATTTTGCACTCCATCTCCCATAACATTTGTTTGTTCAGGAGGACAATCATTGCATTGTCCATTTCATTGATCAACACGGTTCCTTCGGGTTCCAGCCATCGTCTAAAACCCAAAAAGAATAGTGTGAGAGGCAAAAATCATGCTAGGGAAAACAATATAATAAAGGGGGAGTACCTTCAATATCTAACATATTAGGTTTAATTCTATGATCGTTAGCGTAGTTCTAGTACTATAACCTATACGTATACTTAACCTTAGGGACATCCATAGACATACCGTAGAAATATCTCTAGGGATCTCACTAAAGTTTTCGCATCCTAGTTTCCAAAGGTTGACTAAAACTTTCCTCTGATACCAACTGTAGAGACCCAAAGCTTATCGTACATGGACATTACATTACTTTTGCGGAATACTTAGTTCATAACAAAAACACACACACACAAGGATCATAATAGTTTAGTGTCTTTGGAAACTCGGAACGTAATCTTCTAATCGTGGTGAAAGATCTTCAATATCTCCCATAAAGATCTTCCCTTTTTTTTCCTAAAACCTTTCATTATATCCTGGGGAAAAGAAAACATAAAAGGGCGAGCTCAAATGCTCAGTAAGGGTAAGCAAAAGAAAAAAATCAATCACATCATATTCATAAGAACATAACTTTTGGAAATCTTAACCTTCAAAAGAGAGCATAATCTCATATCATGGGATAAATAATAGTAGTGAAATGAAATCCCAATAAGCATAACTTAAAACAGGAAACTTTGTGGCATACACACATAATCATAGAGAATCATTTCTTGTTAGTCATGACTCATTTCCAAGACTATCTTAGTGGACAAAGTCCCTTTCTGAATCGAGTCACCCTCGTTTCAGTCATGTTTCACTGAACTGGTATAACCTACCATTCCAGCCATGTCTATCTCATGAGATATGAAATATTTACCCAATGAATTGGAGGGAGATATAGGTCCCACCCATCTTCTAATGAATCCTTTCTTATGTGTGCCACATAATCATAAATCATAAATCATCGCATAACACATGTAACAAAAATGGGATTCTTGAAACTTCATGACCTCATAAAACAAATCATATAAGGTAAATGACTTCATAAAAATAATTCCCTCAAAACATAATCAAATCAATGTAATAATAGGGATAAAAACATAACCCTATATTATCTTATATGGAAAATAATTTTGATAAAACATTTGAACTCCATTCTTGAGGAAAATATCCTTTCTACTTCAAAAACACTTTTCTTTTCATAACATGTCATACAATTATAAACTAAAAGAAGTTGATTAAAAATAAACATGACAACTTATAAAGTAAGATTCTTGGAAATAATTTTTTAAAAATCCATTCTTGCCGTATATGTTAAAAAAACATTCTTCGTACTTTTGTCGGAAAAGTCTAAAAGTATCTCGTATGAAAAACGACAAAAGATTCCTTTCATATCCTTTAATAAAAATTCATCGAAGGGTAAAATTGGATTTTAACAATTTTAGGTGGATGGAAATAACATTAAATATTGAGGAAACATGGACGTGGATGATAAAATACACCCCAGTAAATTTCAAAGTATACACAATCTCAGATAAAAATGAGATTGTGATATTTCCGTTACCTTAGGTCCGACTTGCTTTGTAAGTGTCCAAACCTCCTGTATAATGATTTAAATCATGTTATTTACTTATTCCAGAATCATATTCACTGTTATTATATCATATATGGTCCACTTATGACTTTATATTACCCGTTCTTTTGTAAATTCATGTTAAAGTAGCGTTTTGGGTAAAATCGTCTCATTTGTCGTTCGTGTTTTTAACTTGTAATTATTCATATGATGACTTAGATCATGATTAATTAATTCCATAATATAAAACATGATATATATATATATATATTTTCAGAATATACATATATAATAAATCAGTAAATGGAAAGAAATACACCGTTAATGGAGACGGTAGTCCGTACGTACGCATGAACGCTGTTTTCGTTTCCTTATTGAATTGAATGGAATTAAGTAGATGACATAAATATAAATATAAATTATTCCAGTATCATTATTAGGTCATATATTTCATTAGTACTTATTATATATACTTTATAATCATTCATGAATGGTTAATCATTGAGAATGAATCTCATCGCGTCGTGGAGACGGTAGTCCGTACGTACGCACGAGCGATGATATCGTTTCCATGGTCGTGGAATTGTGTTGAAGTGTATGTATACTATTTCAGTATAAATATCAATTTATAATAATCCTATATAGTTACTCATTACACCTTTATAACCATCCAATTAAGTTGGTGGCGGAAAATAGATTACACCACGGCGTGGAGACGGTATTCCGTACGTACGCACGCGCGGTGATTTCCTTTTTCCGTAGGATGGATAGAAGGTTAATTAGAGTTGTTTCATATTTATAATAACATATCAGTATATATGAAATACTGATGTTATTACTTTATCATTAAACAACTAAATAATAAGAAGTTGAATAAGAAAAAAATTGAAAAAGATGGGTAATGGATATTACCTCTTTTTGACGCGCCTTTTCTTAGCCTCCACATAAAGAACTAAGGATGGTCTTTGAAGAAGACCAGGACCTCTAGGATGATACTAGGAAAGTGTAGAAGGGATTTTTTCAGGGGTTGGCCGAGCTTGAAGGCACAAAGTTGTGTGAGGAAGAGAGGGAGGAGGTGCCCTTTTATAAGGGAGGAGAGGGGCACCTTTGGAATATCTCAAAATATTATTTTATATTAAAGTCAAAATCGGTTTATAATGGTTCCAAAGGGTCTTATTTCGAAGCTAAAGTGGGTATGGGTCTATATCCTATCAACCAATATGATTTAGACAAGTTTAGGTTATTATGTTAACCTTATCAATTAGATTTAACTTTAAGTTAAATAATTTAACTTTTACCGTGTATTTTTGTTTTCTTACACTATATGGTTAATAAACTTACTATAACATGCCAAACGAACCCCAAATGGTTTATCATTAATATATATATCCATATATAAGTCATTTAGACGGACCTTAGATTTTTAGGAATAAAATAACAATTAATAATATAATATTTGATTTAAAAACTATTTTGTGTCAATTTTGACACTATTTGATATATGATTTTTTCTGAAAGTCATAACAGAATTATATGTTCTAACAAAGTTGATTAAATCAACACTAATATATCATAGTAACCTAGAAAATTAGTGGAATTCATAAAAAGGCTTAAATTACATTTATTTTGGTATTTATAATATCAATTATGTCAATATTTCATTAATAAGATAATTACTGCATCATCATTGTGTCACAAATACATTAACTTATTTGATGTCTAAAAATTACAAATAAAATACCATTATGTAGGAAATAGTTTTATCTTTCTAACGAATATTTAAAATCGAATTTATCTTATGTATAACCCTATATTAAAAATGTTTTAGTAAATAAACATTGATTTTAACTCTTTTAACTCTTCTTTGAATTAAATAATAATAAATGTCCTAATCTAATCCAAGTGGGCCTAAATGATAATATTTTACACTTAAGGTTGTTTTTGGTCGAGATACACTTGTCCAATAGGATTAGGACATGTGTTAGGGTAATATTAATATCATTGTTACCCTTAATTACCCTATTTACTTTTAACCGTGGTAAATAAAAGTAAAAATTTACTATTCACCAAAAATTATTTTCATCTCATTGAACCACATTTTACTTACTGACATCAACCGTGTCTCTCGGATTTTTGAAATTCCATTCACAGAAGCGGTAAAATTAAGTTTTATAAAAAATTCAGTTTTTTAACTACCACTTAGTAGTTTCACTATTCATCAAAAATTGATGTTTTTCAGAACAATGCCAAAATTTCATCCTAAGCTATATTTCATATTCCAAATTCAAAAATGAAGCCTATTTTACCAAATTCATAACATATAAGTTGCATTAATTAATTTTATAATTAAATCCCGCTATTAAAACAAATAGCGTGTTTTTAAGAAACAATATTTATCAAAAGATTGACACTTGTTTATGTCGGGTTTAAATGTGAAATTACATCCAATGACCAACATTGTATTAAATTGTAAAAATATATTCTAAATATACTTTAAAACCACTCAAATTAATAATTTATCACTATTAATTATTTTGATTAAAAAAGTTGTTTTTAATTATAATTTAGTAATTTTCACTATTCATCAGAATATGAAAGTTATCCGAAAAGTACCAAAATTTCACCTTAGGCTAAATTCGATACTCCGAATCCAAAAATGAAGTCCATTTTGAGAGCTAAAATTTCTAAAATTTTTAAAGGTGGTTATTACTATTCATAATGGCTAGTTATAATAATATTTTAATAGCATATCATTGTTTAGTGAAACTCGGTATTGCGTACTACACACACTATCGAGGAAGGTCGTGATTGCGTGTAATGCAAGGAAAGTCAAGGATCTGTGTTGTGCAAGCTCCTTTTGGTGTAGCGTACAGCACAAGACATTAATAAAATTAAAAAGAATATTTTTCATAAAATCTCGGGCTGTTACAGTGTAAAAGTAATCATGACATCTTTCTTTGATCCATCAATCATGCTTAAGCATCATACTCCCTTACTCGAACTACGTGGGTTCTGATTACTTTTCCAAAATAAAGGATATGCAGGTAGCCCATCAGCGGGTATGATCCCAACTCTGAAATAAACCATGTCCTCCTAAATGACAATAAAATTCAAGTGCCCCACAGGGTGGGTTTAAAACTAGTATGGTCATCCTAATGACCAAGAGATTTTTATGTATTTAAGGATACCATCAACTAAGAATCACTAACAAATACAGATGATTCTTTATCAATGAAGAACCTAGAATACATATAAAACATTCTCTGAATTTCCTACATATCAATCATTGATTGTCAGACTAAAGGAAATCTCATTTTATACTTGGTAATGTAATAAGGATTCACGAACATAACTTAAATCTATAAAGAGAGTCCCGGAGTAGAAAATAATTCCCCTAAAAAATGGGTGATGAGTTCGACCTCCCATCCTCTCGACCAATGAAAATTCTTAAGCCTCATCAGTCCACAACTAATGAGCACCTACCTTTGGAAAGTAGGTCCAAATGTATATGGAATCATTGGATGTTTCCAGTTCTACGAACAAACCCGTTAGAAACCGATTGGAATGTTTGAACCTTTAATCAACGAGGTCATCCCCCATTACAGAGGAAACAAAAAAAGGTGAACCCGACATGAATCCTTAACCAAGTTAAAATAATGTTTTGCTCATTTTTTAGGCCCCTATATAATACTCAATCAGAGGGACAAAAAAATAATAATTGACATATGTGCTCATCTAAACGATGTAGGGGTTGAATTTATCTTGATTATGTCTGTTACATCAAACATGCACTCTTTTTCAAGATTTTATGCATTCTATGAAACGGTTGCTCTCAAGTTCGCACCTATGAATACCACTGCTGTGAATACCGCTGCTGCAAATGCCACTACTGCTACTCCTGCTGGATCATCGACCACTCTGATGATGACATCACCTACTCAGTGTCTTCAATGCTGGGAATAAAACACACTGCTTAAGGAGTACCATAAAAATCGTACTATTCCAACTCTGGAGGCTTCCTGACAATCCCTCCAAGTGAACAATTCACATTGGTCGTCCGGACAGTGACGACCAGTGATCAAGAAGCAGACAGTTCTAACCACCGTCTCCCACCATTTCAGGTCGTTATCCCCAGAACGCAATCACCATTCACTCCCATATTCTGGGGAGTTGAATGAGAAGGTCCCTCAGGGCCTTAATTCAAAGAAGCAAAAGGCCTTCCTGAGGGCTCCTATCAACAATCACCGCTATACTCGTGCGGCAGTACACCCTAAACATGATGAGGGTACCGACTCTAGGCGTTCAGCGCAGGTTCCTTGAACCCGAGCAGGCAAGACGAATCGCCAGAGGAGAAATCTGGTTAATAGTAAGCAATTTCTCATTTCTTCCATCTCTAGAGAAGTCCACCAAACTAACTTGGTGGGAATCAACGAGCAGGAACATACACCTGCCCATTTTAATTCCGTTTTTCAACAGACTCACCAGGCAGCATCACGCCAATCCCACCAGACAATTCCGGCGGAGTACTATAGGCAGGAACATATACCTGTTTATACATCATCAGCTAGTTAGCAGGCTCGTCTTACAACATATGATGGAACTCGTCAACCACGTTCGGAAAAGTGGAATCAGTAGGCACATACACCTACTAGTATTAATCAATCCTACCAACAGTCTCACTTGGTAGCACATAGAGAAGTTAATCGGAAGGCTCCTGGGACAAACAAGAGGCAGAATCAACTCTCTTCCCCCACAGTTGAGTACTGTCCGGATTCACTAACAGTAAAAGGAGGACAGGAGCAGGCACATACACCTACTCCAAGCATGGAATGAACGTATATCCTTGTTCCGGCAGCTGATGTCACCAAGCATATTTTATCAATGGTGAAAGAACAGAATCAAATCCCTGCTCATATTCTGGTTGTTTGCCAGGATATTATAACAGCTTCAACAACATCTCAGGGAAAGACACATAAATCTATCTCTACCAGTGGAGTGACACATCAATAGTTCACTCCAGAAAAGACACACACATCTGTTCCAATCCAAGAGGGTTGTGGGGAATACTCCCCATATCATACGGTCAACCAAGTCAGGCACATACACCAGATTTGAGTGAATATTGTCATCCTAACATGGCCATATCTCCTGATCGGGCATATACACCTGCTCAGAGCAGCCACTTTTTTCAACAAGTGGTTTCCAAGGTGACTATGAAGGCGTCTAAAAAGAAGACAAACCCATCACAGTCAAGAGATCAAGAGCCACTCTGTAACAAGGCCTTGGTCGATGCTGGTGTTCATGAAGCCCTCAGACAGTTATCGGTTGGAATGCTAGATTCTACTCCCTCATTTCCCAATAGTGGGAACATTAATTCCGAAGTTCTTCAATAGACACTTCCCCATGAAGGCTTGCTTCATGGCAATTCGGTCAATCTCAAAGTTTCATCTTTATATGAGAGTCACATGAACCCTATGTGTGGTCAGAAGACCAAGGAGCAAGAGATCTCATCTTTTTCTATAACTCACCATGGTGGTCCTCCCCATGATGATGAATTTCACTGTGAAATTCCTCTCTGTAGTACTAATGGACATTGCCCGGAAAATGCTCCAGTGGAAAATGTACTGCCGAGAAAGCCCTCTTATCTTGAGGCACTTCCAAATACGAAACTAGTCATGTCTGATGCTTCATCGCTAGCAGGTGAAATATTTTCTCAATCGGACGATAGCCCAGGGCTTAGGTAATTCTCTGAATCACCCCTAAGTCATGCATCGTCTAGTTTGATCAGTGGTTTCTCTACTAATATTGTTGAATCCGATGAAGCAACAAAGAAGAACTAGCTCTGGTCAAATCAGATAGAATAATCTTCATTGAATGATAAAGATTAAGTGATGAACATGAGAAAAGAACTGGCGAAGGGTGAAGTTCCAGTCATGTTTTGGCCCCTGGATGACTCTCAGTATAACATTCCAGAGATGTTGATGGAAGATGGAATTCATGATATTCGTCTCAACATATGGAAAACTCTTTGTCAGTTGAAAAAGAATGTAGTATCTTATGATGAATATGAAAATCATGTTAAGATAATAAAAGGGTTACAACGTCAAATTGACTTGGCATCTCTATCAGTCTCTCGATATCCGAAGGATGAAAAGTAGCAAAGAGCCCTTCAGCATTCATGCCTTGGCGCACTAAGAAGATTGCTCCAGTTAATTGCCAATTCCCCATCTGGTATTCATGTTAGAGGATGGGGCTTTCATGGATCACTACTTTTCACTGTGCTCCCTAGTCAACAACGCCCACCGAAAATGGTCTCATGCAATGTTATTGCCCGTGGCTGGCCACAGTCAATGGGTTTTGTTTGTAATCAAAAGCTTGCCCAAGAACAGGCCTTAACTAGTTCGTCTCAAAATCAAGAATACAGAGAACAATTTGTTGAATTACTCCTGCATCAATCAAACTAGAATATTAAATAGTCCACTTGTATGGAGCAAGCACATCATCAAGTGATAGAAGTGTCAGAAATAATCCAACGGTCTTTTGAGCCGGGTGATAAAAGTGGATGTCGATTGATGCATCCAGCTAATTTTCAGGCAAAGGTCCACAAGATCAGGATTGATTTTACGAAAGTATCAGACATAGCATGTCAAGAGCCACCCCAACTTGCTAGAATGGGGATTCTTTTAAACCAACCGTCAGAATCAAAAAATAGAATTCAAGGAGTTGAGCGGGAACAGCAGGAACAACCCCTATCCACCGGACTGGGGAGTTTTTCAAATCATCAATCCCCTCCTTAGAAAAAGTCTCTCTTTTATCGATTGGGGAGGAAGCCTCAAGAGGAATGAAGAGAAAAATTATCAGGAGATTCTCTCCAAATTAGGGTTCCTCAAGAAGTTCCTAAGGGATTGAGTCAACAAAAGGCAATGTCTCATCAATGTCATGGATGACGACAATATCACAAAAATGATGATAGAAGGGATGCGATGCGTTATGCATCAATCAATGTCATCAATGTCATTTTTGTTGATCAACCAGATGAGGCTCACCACTAGTGCAAAAACACTTTTTCGCGTCGGTTTTTTTTAATTTTTAACGTCGGTTATAAACCGACGTCTTTATAGGCGACGTTAAAAATAGAGTTTTCGCGTTGGTTCATAGAAACCGACGCGAAAAATAATTCGCTTATGAGCTTCGGCGTCGGTTTTATAAAAAACCGACGCCGAAGCTACATTTAGACATTATTTTCCACGTCGGTTCATTAAAAAACCGACGCGGAAAATATAGTCGAATAGGTTTTCCGCGTCGGTTTTTCTGAAAACCGACGCGGAAAACCGATTATTACAAGATTTTCCGCGTCGGTTTTTAGAAAAACCGACGCGGAAAACCCTTTCAACCGGATTTTCCGCGTCGGTTTTTCTAAAAACCGACACGGAAAACCCTTTCGGCGTCGGTTTTTAAAAAAACCGACGCCGTAAATAATTTTTTTTTAAAAATATTCGGCGTCGGTTTTTAAAATAACCGACGCCGTAATTATTATTTTTAAATAAAATACATATATTTTCTCCTCCAAACAAATCGGAACCCTGAAAAAAAATAACGAAGTATACAAAAACAATTAAACAGCTTTAACAGAAGTACTTCAGAAAACTCAAAGTAAAGCAGAATTAAAATACACGTACCTACATGGTGCATTTTCTTAATCTAACCATACTCAGTATCAATCATTGTAAGTTTCCTCCCATAGATAGCACCAATCCTGTCAAAACAGTAATGAAACTAAGGAGATGTGAGTGAAAAAATCAATCCAAGTTATTAGTGCAATGAATAAACATTAAATGAAAATGTGTAATTTATTTGAATCATTCATTTTTTCACAAAGTAAATTACCAAAATGAAATGTTACGACTCCTGATCAAAATTCCAGGAACACTCAGCCGATGCAACCTCTTCCTCACCTCCCCCACTGAAGATGTTGGGGGTGTCTTTTCACCATAGGATCCCCACCACCCCCAACCTCAGGTTTTTATATTTGCTCTGTATAGACGTGCATTACCCATTCACTATTGTTATTTGTTTAAGTTATGGAATAACAGAAAAATAAGTTTGAGTGCAAAAAATAGGTTAGAAAATTGAAATCAAATGCAGATTGAAGAGACATAAAGAAACATACCTTAAAAATTGACGCCTTCTATTTTATCTTTGTGCAAACCCACTAAGCGCTGTTTCAGGTATTATGTGATATGCTTCTCGGCAATCATTTTTCGATATTTATTTGCATAAAAAATAAAAAGGCCTAGAAGATATTGCTGTGCATTCAAGGGAGACAATTTTTAGTGTTTGTGAATGTTATTTCGCTATACGAATCTCTATGTTCATGATCCAAGTACCACCCTACAGATTTGTCACTGTACAGACAAATGATTTTAAGAAATAACAATGAAAAGAAATATAATAACTAATTCTGAATTAAAATACACGTACATGAAATATACGACATGCTTATTGTTGGTTATTGTTGAAGGATTCATTTGATTATTAGTAGATTCAATAAAACAGTTTTTGCAGAGGCACTTGAGAAAACTCAGTAAAGCAGAATTAAAATACACGTACCTGAAATATATGACATGATCATTGTTTGTTATTGTTGAAGCATTCATTTGATTATTAGTAGGTTCAAACACCTAATATATCATAAGAGTTAGTTTTTTAAACCCATATATAATATTATTTATAAATATTAGTATACATACCTCAAATCTTAATCAGACTTAACAAATAGTCCGCAAAAGTAGATTGAATATGAATCATATCAGATTGAGAATATGACTGTGAATCATTGAATACCTACAATAATATTGAATGATATGAAATTAATGAATAGAAGAAAGTGGATGAAAATATATAAAAAAGTTAATACAACTAACCTTATGAAAATCAGTAGTTTCCCCAGTTGTGATTATCTCGTACATAAATCGTAGAATATAATAACCACATTCAACGCTTCCTTTTTGACGATGACACTGCAGTTATAAAACATTTAACTAATAATGAAACCCAATATATAACAAAAATATAAAAACTAATTACCTGTACTTCCACATATTTGATTTTCGTTGGTTTCTTTTCATTTGTAAAATGTTTCCATGAACTGCATTTTTTTATATAAGAACTAATAAAACTTGTGTAAACAATTAAAATTAAACATAACAAACTTCTAAAAATAAAAAAACAACTTACCTGTTTAATAAGTTGGAAAACGGTTTACGCACTTTTCATAATAAAGAGCAAAACCAATATAAGGTGCATTCATTTGGGCAAAATACACCTAACATCCAATTCCCCCTATAATACAAAAAGTTCATAATTAATGACATTATAATGATCATGAGTTCAAAATTATGTTGATATTCTTACTTATCAACAAATGGCAAAAACCAGCACTGAATCTCTGTTTGTGATAATCTCTCGGATATATATTGAACTCTTTCATCATTTTTCACATGTTTGACTTCCAAGGAAATGTACTCTGGATCTATAAAGCTATAAATGCTTGTAGTTTCATTTTGTAAAAGAATCCTGTATAGATACCTAATTTAAAAAGAAAACATAGTTAGTCAATGACATAACAATATTTTAGTAAAGAAATAGCAATTCAGACGTCAATTTTCTTACATGGAAAACAACTGCACCACATTCAGCCCGATCTCTTCAAAATTAACTAAATTCATGATATCTTCTTTCAGTATTATCAAATTATAATTTCTTCCACATATATCGGACGTCATCCGAAACTCATAGATAAAATTCAAGGAAGAAGAGCACTGAGATAATCTTTTCAACCCAGAAGAAATATCAGAAGTATCTACAGCCGACTGTTTCTGAACATTTTGCTGCATTTGTACAGTTTCTTTTGCTTTCAGATATTCCTATATAAGTTAAATGTCAGAAAACATTATAAGTAATTTGGAATCATTTCTAATTACTAGTTAAAAAAACTCATACCTCATGTGAAATATAACGAAGAAGTGCAGTTGGCCAAAGTAAAAAATGGCCCATGCATTCCCCAACACTGGTGATCTCCGCAGTAGGAAATGGTAGTAGAGCAGTAGGATCTATAATAACAAGTACTGATACTCTAACCTGACCCATCTGCATAGGCTGATGATGTACCGAGTCCCCCAAAAAATACACTTGTCCTAACGCAACAATATGTACATGAGGATCTCCCGCAAACAACTCACAATATAAGGTTTGATCCGATGGAGGAGGTGGAGGCTCAAAGTTAGCAGGTGGGGCAGGGTAGTCAGGGTGAGCAGGCTGAGAAGTCAGAAAAATGAAAAGGGTATATTAGTGTTTAAAATTTATAACATAGAAAAATTGATTAAAAATTAAATAAAATAATATACCTCAAATGGTTGCGCAGACGGGGCAGGGTAAGCAGATGAGGCAGGGTAGTTCGGGTGAGTTGGCTGAGAATGTTGAAAAATGAAAAAGTTATATCAGTGTTTATAATTTATAAAATAGACAAATTGATGACATTAAATAATATACCTCAGAAGGCTGCCCAGACGGTGTTGGGTAAGCATATGAGGCATGATAGTCTGAGTGAGTAGGCTGAGAATGTTGAAAAATGAAAAAGTTATATCAGTGTTTATAATTTATAGAAAAGAAAAATTGTTAACAGTAAATAATATACCTCGGAAGGATGAGAAGACTGTGACTGTCTTGCCAAGTGTTCTAATAAAGCCTTCTGTACTGCTGCTTGAATTTGATCACCCATAGACCGTTTCATATCCTGCAGCTCTTCTTTTAAGGATTCAATTTCCGGGTCTCTTGGTTGCTTACTCTTACCAAAAACCTTCCGAATACTAACACCCGCCTGATATCCTCTAACACGGCCGGGGTGTTCAGTCTTTCCCAAAGCAGTGGCTAGGATATCCATCCTACCCTCAGGGATAAAAGAGCCCTGTGTCTCTTTCTCCTGAAGTTCATCCTGAAATGAAAAATAAAAAATTTATATTAGTGTTTATAAATTATAAAAAAGGAAAATTGTTAACAAAGAATTAATATTTACTTACAATTCTATCAGCCACTTGATGAGCTTCGTCTGTAAGATATTGTTCATTTTTTCTTCTTCTTGCTCGTTTCCATTTCTCATGGCGAGTGGGAGGAGATGGAGGACCATATTGGACCTCTTCTGAACCACTACTTGATCGAGCTCTTAATGCTTCAAATTTTTCTTCAATAATTTTCTGCTCCAAATACGAGTATCCCCCACATGATAAAGTATGAGGGTATACATTTTTCAACTGGATCTCCTGATGAGATCTTCTGGAGGCCTATTACATAAAAATAAACACATAAGTAATAAGGAAAATATAGCATAAATTTTAAAATATAAAACAATTACAATACCTGAAATTTCTCTTCCTGACGACTGTCAACAAATCGCTTCCATGTTTCTTCATCTATATATGGATACTTAAGACATGGGATTTCAAACCTTCTCTTTACAAAAACATAATCTTTCGTCAGTTTGTTTTTAAAATCTCTCTATCGAACCGCCGCTAAAGAGAGATGTCTTTTCCTAATTTCTTTGGTTTCCTCAAAATTGAATGTCATCTGTAATTGAAAAAATAAAATATGTCATTTAAACTATATAATATTAAAAAAATGAGATAAAATAAATAAATAAAGATATTTTACCGTCACGGCCTCCCAAAGTTGTTGCTTCGCCGTCCTGTCCACTGACTTCCAATCAGGATATAAAATACTAATCCTGCAACGGCTCTGCATCGCTATATAACTGACAAACTGAACTGCATTTGGGCCAACTGCATTATTATTATCATCAAAACGGATGTGTAATTTGTTATCATCACGAGCGAGTGATAGTTTTGGTAAACGTGTAATACCACGTTTACCAACTAGAGAACTTGATTTTTCAGTAGTAACTGGAGAAGTCTCCTCCGCCGAGGACGCATCAGTAGTCCTGCAATTTTTTTTAATAAATTAACAGTTTTATTTCATTAAATATGTATATTACTGAATATTTAATAATATGTCAAAATAGATATACCTCGGTAACTGCTCATCTCTATCTGTATTTGACATTGCTACTAGAAAGTGTAATGAAATTTTGGGTACCTGTATATCATTAGAAAACTGAATAATTAGAAACAAGGAAATGAAAAATAAATATGTAAAAATAGAGGCATGCATTTGTAAGTTTTAAAAATAGACACAAAATATAAATATTTACCAGAAAAATTAGGAGACTAATTAGTGTTTTCCCACGTCCCTTCATCATGATCGGTATGTACTGCATGCACTATGTCTGTCTTATATTCATTGTAATCCTCTGAAAATTGCATAATAGATGAATAACGCTCATGTAAATCACTAGCATCATCAGAATCATCATCATCACCCAAATGATATCTTTTCCCTTGCAAAACAACTGACCACTGATCATTCGACGGATCAATGACATAAAATACTTGTTTTGCATGTGTCGCCAAGATAAATGGTTCCTCATTGTGATTAAATCTTTTCAAATCAACCATTTTAAACCCATATTCATCATGTTTCACGCCACTATTACTATCAACCCAATTGCACTTAAAAATAGTGACTCGAAATTTAATATAATCAATTTCCCATATGTCTTCAATAACTCCAAAATATGATGTTGATGCAGAAATTGGGTTTTTATCTTTGGCACTCGAAAAATGCACTGCTTCAGCGAATACCATCACACCACTATTCTGAACGGTACTCTTGTCATCCAGGTTTTTTGTGTAAAATGTGTAGCCATTGATATCAAAACCAGACCAAGTGATCACATTAAAAGATGGTCCCCCTGATAACCACTTCAATGTTTCTGATACAGATATATCTGAGGTGACTTTCTCTTTAAACCATGAAACACATGTCTTCTTATGCTCAATCATCAACCACTTTTCATTTCTTTTCTGATATCGTAACTTTAATTCAGCAATATGTGAGGATATATATGGTTGAACCTCATCTGTGTTGTTCAAAATGTATAAATGTGCTTGCATCACTTCATCACGTGGAATGAACTTTACCTTTAAGCCTCGAACCCCTCTACCTTCTCTGTCAACTGTCATATGTCGAGATAGAGGGAGACCAATATGCTCCACTTCATTCAAATAATCAGTACAGAACTCAATCACCTCTTCTGATACATATTTTTGAACAATAGAGGCCTCTGGTCGATAAGGATTTTTAACATATCCTTTCAAAATTTTCATATATCTTTCAAAAGGATACATCCATCTTAAATAAACAGGCCCACACATTCTTATCTCACGCACCAAATGAACCAATAGATGAACCATTATATCAAAAAATGTGGGTGGGAAATACATTTCTAGTTGACAAAGAATAAGAGTTGCTTCATTCTCCAACAAATCTAACAAATTTGGATCAACGAATTTGCTACAAATGGATTTAAAGATATTACATAACCTGATGATTGTCTTCCTGACAGCTTTCGGTAATATACCACGCACTGCTACTGGTAGAATTTGTTGCATTAACACATGACAATCATGTGATTTCATACCTATTAATTTACAATCCTTCAATGACACAAAATTATTCACATTTGAAGAAAAACCGCTGGGTACTTTAATACCATGAAGACACTGACAAAAATTCATCTTTTCAATCTTGCTTAATGTGTGACAAGCCGGAGGTAAATATGTTCTTTTTCCTTTCACAGCGGGAGCTAACTCCAAACTTATTCGCATTAATATCAAGTCCAATCTAGCATGTAATCCATCTTTTGTCTTTCCTTTTATGTCTAAAAAAGTTCCAATCAAACTATCACATATGTTTTTCTCAACATGCATAACATCAATGTTATGTTTTATCTCTAAAAATCTCCAATAAGGTAGTTTGAAAAAAATAGACTGCTTCTTCCAGATATGTTTTTGTAAACCAGAACTTTTTCTCTTTCCAAATGTTGAATCAATATCTTTCACTCTGTCATAATATTCTTCAGCTGACAATGGTTGAGGGGGGAGGTTGTATTCTTGTAAACCGTTAAATGCTTTTCTCAATATATGATAAGGATGATCAATTCGCAAAAATCTTCGATGTCCCATGTACACTGTCTTTCTTCCATTCTGCAATTGATAATATGAAGTTTGTTCTTCACAAATTGGACATGCTTTATGTCCCTTAACACTATATCCAGATAAGTTTCCATACGCAGGAAAGTCGTTTATAGTGAACATTATC
Source organism: Viscum album (assembly GCA_963277665.1). Lineage (NCBI taxonomy): Eukaryota > Viridiplantae > Streptophyta > Magnoliopsida > Santalales > Viscaceae > Viscum > Viscum album. The sequence goes on from OY728166.1 coordinate 992,190,913, forward strand.
ATAGCACGCAAAAGAAAATACTCTTTCTTGTATGCATCGAAAACTGTAACACCTTTCTCCCATAGCAGTTTTAAATCCTCAATCAATGGTGTAAGATACACATCAATATCATTTCCTGGTTGTTTTGGTCCAGAAATCATCAAGCTCATCATAACATATTTTTTCTTCATACATAGATGTGGGGACAAGTTGTAAAGTACCAGCAAAATAGGCCATGAACTATGTTGGCTACTGAGGCTCCGATATGGATTCATTCCATCAGTACACAATCCCATTCTGAGATTTCTAACTTCACTTCCAAAATCATGAAATATTTTATCAAAACTCTTCCACTGTGGTGAATCGGCAGGGTGACGTAAGTTACCATCAGAAATGAGCTCATCTGAATGCCATCTTAACCTTTTTGCATCATTTAAATTTGCAAATAGACGCTTCAAACGAGGAATAATTGGAAGGTACCAAAATGCTTTAGATGGAGTTTTGATTTTGGTACCTAAAAATAAACCAGAATTGAATTATCAGAATTGTTTGAAAAAAATATTGGATGATATCATTGGAAAGTAAAAAAATTGATTTTTCATAACGTTACATGACATCACCTGAAAATGAATCTGAGTTGACTTTCTCATCCATCTTATAGAACGATGTTCCACATGTAGGACAACTTGATAAATGTTCATTTTCTTTCCTATATAGTACACAATCATTGGGGCAAGCATGTATCTTTTTATACCCCAATCCCATTGGGCATAATATTTTCTTCGCCTCATAATTGGAATCTGGAAGCCCATTGCCTTCTGGAAGAAGCTCTTTTAAAAGCTCAAGTAAACTGGAGAAACTTTTATCACTCCACCCATTTTTTGCTTTTAAGTTAACTAATCTCAAAACTGCTGATAACACTGTATATTTACTGCAACCTGGGAATAATGGTTTCTCAGAATCTCCATACAATCGTTCAACAGTTGGTGTTTTTTCGATGGTTTCAACACCTAAATCATGAATTAATTCTTCAATACGATCCTCTGCCTCATTATGAATATCGTCATCAACATTGGATGTTGAATTTTCAGTTCTTTCACCATGCAAGATCCAACGTGTATAATTAAGGCTAAAACCATAACAAATGAGATGATCTTTTATTTCTCTGAAGTTTAACTTTCTCATATTTACACACTTCACACATGGACAGAAAATCAAATCAATATTTTGATTATGCCGTTTAGCAAATTCCAAAAAATTGTCAACTCCTCTTTCATATTCACTAGTAGTTCTTCGTAGATAAATCCAATTATGATCCATTAATACCTGATATCACAATATAATTGATGAATATATTAAAACATAAAAACATTTAAATATCTATCAGATAAATTGTAAACAAAAACATATTCCATAAAAACTATTGATAATCAGATAAAAGACATCAAATATGAAACACGTTTACAAATATAGTAAACAGTTAATTTTAATATTATATACATGTGTGTTATATTGAAATACAAGGACAAAATGGTTAAATCAAAGGTTTCATTTTTTGAAAATAAAGTTTCATGATATAAATATTATATGAATGACATACAAGATAATATGATTTCTCACTATGACTACTATTGATCACACTATATTTATTTTTTTATTCATTTGATGTAACATGAATGAATCATGGAAAAATTAATGTGAAAAATAGTGCAATAACTATCCTTATTTAAAACAATGTGTATTAAGAGACATGATACAATTTTTGGTGACTATGATAACTCAACTCCCTCAATCCATGAGTTTTATAATAGGGAACTATGAATATATAAATTCATTATGGAGGGATAAAAATTCCATTGCATATTGTAGGTGACAACTTACACCCCCATCCATGGGTCTATTGCAGCAAAACATGTCAAAAAATGGATCAACATGAAGAGAAATATATTATCCATCCATGAAAGATTAGATCATGAGAATGTTTTATTTGCAGCCTATGACTTAGAGGGAGAAGTAAATCATTTCAGGACTATTATTTAGAGGGAGAGAAAGATGAATAAATGTAATCAATGGAATGAGATTAGTTTAAGAGGACATTTATTAAAAATGCATGAATCTAACCCCACATATGAAAGTGGAAAGGTATTTTTGAACATTAATAGAGGGATAATGATTATATTATTATCTACGAAGATTACAATACATTATGATTCTAGTCGTATTATGGACATTGCAAGAAAAATTATTTATTATATAATGGCATGAAAATAATTATTCAAATTTTTTTAACAAAATAGATAGTGGTAATTATTCATGTCTTAGTTAAATGATGAGAACCAAAAAGAATTGAGGAATTTGGCATGGTAAATCTCAAGAAGTATTGAAATAACAACAAACTACATGCAAAAATGTGAGTGAATTCATTTAACACAATAAAATTATTTTTTTGAAGAATAATTTATTAAAATGGAAATGGAATTAAAAATATAGTACTTCATAATGTAATGAAAGATCATTTTAAACAGGAATAATGATAATATAAACAAAAAATTTGAATTTCAACCCGAATTGAGATGTTAAATCCAAACTGCGACCGGTATAATTACTTCCAAAAACAAACAATATCAAATCTACACCAACAATGATAATACAAAAAAAAATTATGATAAATTACAACTAAAATCTAACCAATAATCAAAATAACGCAAAATAGGGTTATTGATAAAGAAATAAACAATGGGATATGAAACAAGAGATAAATAGGAAGAACACATACCCAAAATCGTGCAGACGACAAAAAACCTTCAACAATGGCCGTTCAAGATCGCAAATCAAGTTCGAAGGTCGTCGGGAGTCCGAAGCGCCACAGCGGAACTCGATTTCGACGGACGAACAAAATGAGGGTTTCTGGCCGTGAATATTTTTAAAAGACTTTTCGCGTCGGTTTTCATTAAAACCGACGCGAAATATATTTTTTTTATGAGTTTCGGCGTCGGTTTTCATGAAAACCGACGCCGAAACATTTTAAAAATTTATTTTCCGCGTCGGTTCTCAGGAAAACCGACGCGGAAAATATAGTCGAATTTTCCGCGTCGGTTTTTTAGAAAAACCGACGCGGAAAACCGGTTTCAACCGGATTTTCCGCGTCTGTTTTTCTAAAAACCGACGCGGAAAATATAGTCGAATAGGTTTTCCGCGTCGGTTTTTCTAAAAACCGATGCCAAAAATTCCCCGCATATACTATTCGCGTTGGTTTTCTTAAAAACCGACGCGGAAAATAAACACATAATTATTTTTGGCGTCGGTTTTGTGTAAAACCGACGCCAAAAATTCCCCGCATATACTATTCGCGTCGGTTTGTAAAAAACCGACGTTATTACGACGACGTTAAAGCCCGTATTTCCACTAGTGCACTCAGGGGACTCAGATGAAGAGGTTCCTGCTCAAGAAGTTGTATGCACAGACACAAATAAAGAAGGTGTGCGTACACGAAATCAAAAGATTACCCAGAATCTGGGTGTTCCTTTAAATAAACCACTTCCCCCTCTCCGAAATGGATCAAAAAAGGGCACAGGAATGAATCAGGTTACATATCTTTCCTCTTGAGAAGGCTAATCGCTCTCACTAGAGCAAAGATTTGCATAACAGGAGGAAGAAATGAAGGAATTAAAGAAGATGAATGCATAACTACTTCAGGGTAGTCTTCCTCCTAATCGTGCTAGATTTAGTCATCCAAGGGAGTTTGTTGCAACTATTGAGATGGATCAAGAATATCCTCCTTTATCTATACACCCTCACAGGTCTAATCCTATGGGTCAAGTGCAACAACAATTGGTAGGATTTCCATCGGTTGCAGTACCAGCTGCCATACCTATCAAAACTCCAGTCATTGCACCCACCCAAGTCCAAGTTCAACCGGATTTTTCTCAAAAGTTAATAACTACCATTGAGTCATTAACAACTCAGTTATAGAGTATGGAAGGAAAGTGTGCACAGGTTCAACCAGAAAAGAATGCCCACCCTGAATGGGTAGATTCAATATCTCCCCCATTAAATTTTGGGAATCCTGTATTCCCTATTTTCAATGGATCGGGCTATCCTGAACAGCATTTGATTCATTACGTGTCTTGTTGAGATCCTATGATGGGAACTCCGGAGCAGCAAGAAGCAATGAAACTCATATGCTTTGTACGAACCTTACAAGGACCATCTTTTGTCTGGTATACAAGCTTTAAATCCTGGTCAATTACTAGATGGGAAGATCTCCATCAACGATTTCTTCTTTAATTTAGCTCAACTTTTCCAAAGACAATAGTTTTTGATCTTAAATACTGTAAGAAAAGGTAGAATGAAAGAGTCTCTGATTTCATTGCTCGCTAGAAGGTATTAACATATTCCCTAATCTTAGAACTCCCTGAAGAGTAACTGCTGCAAATCTGTGTGGTAAATTTACATGACGAATTACGCACACTGCTGATCCCTATGAAACAAAAAGGAGGGTTCCGAGACCTTACTTTAATCGCTCAATAGATTGAAGATTCTCTTATATAGACTAATCCAAATCTCGTTTAATTCCATCAGCTCCAGGAAGAAGAATGGTTAAAGCATAAACTGCTATAGTTATGCTGAAACAAGCCCATGTACCTGCTTCTACCTCAAAACCTTCATCTTCTCGAAGGGCTCCACCTCATGAGCGTCAACAAAACAGGCCTTTTCGTCATGACGATCAAAGAGATCAAAGATTAAAACAATTTGAGGATCTAAAGAGAAAATTATACTCTTTTCAAAATGAACATGTTCCTGGTTACTTCATTTTGGCTCTAGAGAATAATTTGGTTCAATTGCCAAGGCCCAAAAGGTCATACAAGGAAGGAGATAAATACCTTCCCAATTATTTCCCCTTTCATCAAATGTTGGGGCATCCCATCCATGAGTGTTTTGTCTTCATAGACCTTATGTAAAATATGGTCGACTCGGGACAAGTCAAACTGAAAGGCTCTTCAGCCCAGGTAGCATGTGTTACTGCTACAGTTCTACAGGAGGAAGGAAAGTGGCAAGAAGTCAAAAGAAAAAATGCACAAAAATATGATGATTGGATGGTAATAAATATGATTAACCGAACTCATGCTATTTTGTGAACACAATTGAAGAAACCAATTCTACCTTCTACCATGAATACCGCAGAAAAATCTTCTTCAGAGGGAAAATCCTCAAAAGGGTGGTATAATTCCAAGAAGGAAAAAAAATCAGGAGAAGATGAGTATGTGTCAAAGATTAAATTGTCTTTGACCCTGGAAGACTTCATGCCATCTACATCAAATCAACAGACACCGCCCCACCAAACGGCACAACCTAAGTTGTCTAGGTAGGCAGAATACTCATCGGATGAAGAGTTGATTTTCGGTTCTATTAATATGATTCAATTAAGAGATCCATATGTTAGTTGATGTTTCGATTTCGATGAGCCTGAATTCCTTGTATCAAACAGAGGAATCAGAGGAAGTTCCAGAGGCTTAGGATACAGGGTAAGATGTGGATATTTCAGAATCCACTATTACAATTCAACCCCTGCTAGAACTGTGTATGCAGCAGAAACTCATAGTAGATCCCTTCAGTGAGCTCAATAAGAACATGCAAGTTCTTTTACCAATAGAAAATTCAGTCCTGACACAGTTATTCTGGAAGACCGGTTGAAGGTTCCATCTTCCCCCTCTCAGCAAGTGAATGGATCTAATCATTCTAATATTCCAAAACTAGGAATATTGCCAACTCCTATCCCAATACAAGATTCATCAACTTACAAAGCATCTGATTCCAAGGCACCTACTAAACCACATGTTCCTATTGGGAAATACAGACCTCTGGATCAAAAGTATAATGTATTGAAACACTTGGCCCATATACCAGACATGTTATCATTTCTAGATGCTTTGAATCTATCAAAGGATCTTCAGGAGGCACTCATCGAGGCTTTGTCAAGTCCTCAAGAGTTTGAAACTGAAATTGCTATAGCTTAAGTCTATCACATAGAGAATAATCCTGCGGAATTCCATGCAGTGATATCTTTCACTAATGAAGATGAAGATGATGTTGTGCATGGGAATATTAGACCTTTGTACTTATCTGTCAAGGTCAATGGCGTAGACGTCTGAAGAGATTTCATTGAAAATGGTTCAGGAGTCAACCTCATACCCATTCGTACACTTCGTCGATTGGGCCTCACAGAATCTGATTTATCTCCTTCTACCATGATGTTACAAGGATATGATACAAATGAACAAGAACCACTGGGCGAAGTTACTCTCATAAATCAGTTTGGAGATCTTGTATCAAATTCAGATTTCATGGTTGTTGATCAAGACTCACCTTTCAACATCTGGCTTGGAAGACCCTGGCTACATCAACATGTGACTATCCCTTCATCATACCATCAATGTCTCAAATATTTTTTCGATCGTCAAGTTGGGACATTTTGTGGTGATAAGGCCTCGTTCAAGACATGTGTGTCTCAATACATTGAGGTCAAATTCTATCACATGAATGGAAGGGAGAAATCCACAACAAAAGAGATTACCAAAGTTAATGCTCCATATGGTTTGGAGAAGATTCCAGTAAATCCATTCGCGCATGTGAGTACAGATTTATTATTGCCAATTAGTAAAATTGACAAGATAGGCCCAAATAAAAATACTATTATGGAAAGATCCATAATGTCAATTATGGCAATCGAGCCAGAAAACATGGGAGAAATTGGTGATTCTATAGGAAATGATGAATGCTCAAATGGAGATGTCTTCATTTCATATGCTGAAATACAGCTAGTCTATACATCACCAATCAGGCCATAAGAAGTTATAACAACATCAGAGGTGAAAAATGATGTCAATTCCCAATCCATCATCTCTTCTTTTTTCCAAAGGAAGACCCTTCATGATCAATTGGGTCAGGAATGGAAGCTTCTTCTTCAAGATTTTCAAATTTTGATATCTCTTCTGATCATGCAAATTCTTCTTCATCATCTACTATGCAAGTAGAAATGGAAGAAATAACACATGTTAAAGAAGAAGAGGAAGATCTCAGAGATGCTCATCTAGCATTTGAAGAGGGTATCTCTACCACTGTGGATGAACTCAGAGAAATAAATATGGGTACAAAAGAATATCCATGCCCACTTTAATTAGTGCGGCCATGACTCTTGAAGAACAAGAGATGTATATTTTCTTTTTAAAGAAAAATCGAGACATATTTTCTCGGTACAATACAGAGATGCCCGAGTATGATTCTGATGTTTCTACTCATCATTTAGGTTTACCAGAAGAACATCGAGGATTTAAGCAACCTGCAAGAAGAACACACCCAACTAATGCTTCCAAAATTGAAGATGAAGTGGATAAACTTATCAAAGCTAACATCATCAGAGAAGTTCAATATCCCAAGTGGTTGGATAATATTGTCACTGTAAAGAAGAATAACGGACAGATTACAGTTTGCATCGATTTCAGAGATCTTAATCGGCATTGTCCTAAGGATGATTTCCCAGTTCCGATTACAGAACTTTTAATCGATGCAACAACTGGATATGAAGAACTTTCCTTCATGGATGGATATTCTGGATATAATCAAATCTGAATGGCTCCAGAAGATTAGGAATCCATAGCCTTTAGATCCCCTCAGGTGTGTTTTGCTACCGGGTAATGCCCTTTGGCTTAAAGAATGTGGGTGCTACATATCAGTGTGCCATGCATCATATAATAAAAACCTTTTTAGGGAAGTTTTTTGAATGCTTTGTAGATGATTTTTGGTTAAATCCAAACAATGTTCTAATCAATTGGCTGATTTGGATGTCATATTCTGCAAGCTTCGACAACATAATTTGAAGATGAACCCCTTAAAATGTGCTTTTGGGGTAACCTATGGAAAATTTCTCGGCTTTGGTTTATGCCATCGTGGTATTGAAGTCGATATTGACAAGACAAAGTCAATCCTTGGTCTGTCACCTCCTTGAAACTTGAACGAATTAAGAGGACTTCAAGGACACTTAGCCTATATTCGGAGTTTCAACGCCAATTTGGTAGGAAAAATTTTACCCTTCACCAAATTGATGAAGAAGGGAGTCACTTACCAGTGGACTTAAGACTTTCAAGAAGCATTCGATATTCTCATGAAATACCTCTTGAGTCCACTGTTACTCATGCCACCTGTTGAAGGAAGACCACTTATCCTCTACGTGACAGCTTTAGAGTGATCGTTGGGTGCCTTTCTTGCTCAAAAGAATTATGTTGGGAATGAAAACATACTCTACTACCTCAGTCGGACTATGCTTGAAGCAAAATCCCGATATTCAAGTATTGAGAAGAGCTACCTGGCATTAATCATTGCAGTTCATAAATTGAGACACTACATACAACATCACGAGGTCCAATTGGTATCTCGCAATAACCCACTCAAATTCATCCTTAGTCGTCCAATGCTTACAGGACGTCTGGCAAAGTGGGCAGTTATTTTGCATCAATTCGACATTCAGTATGTGTCTCAAAAGGCAATACAGGGCCAAGATCTGGCTGATTTTTTGGGTGAACACCCTTCAATGGAAGACACATCTTCATATATTGAACTTCCTGATGAGGAAGTCTTCTCTATTCAAGAAAGTCTTCAGGCATGGGAAATGTTTTTTGATGGTGCTTCCAGAAGTCCAACAGGGAGAAAAATGGAAAATCTTAAATTCAACAAAGTTGGATTAGGAATTGTTCTCATTTCTCCAGAAAAGGCAGTATTACCTTATTCCTTCTTATTGTGGGAAGGTGGTACCAATAATGAAGTAGAATATCAAGCTCTCATCACAGGCTTGGAATTGGTGCTTCAAGCACAAGTGAAACACTTAAAGGGGGAAATGTGATTCAAACCTGGTAATCAAACAAGTCAATGGGGATTATGCTATCAGAAAATAAGAACTAATCCCGTTGTATGATTATGTCCGAGAGTTAATGGAAGAATTCCCTTTAGAACTGAAATTTTCTTATGTTCTGCGATAAAAAAATGCTCAAGTTGATGAACTGGATAATATAGCCATAGCTCTGGCAGATCCAAATCGGGATGAGACAACCATCAATATTGACCACCATCGTGCGATTTCACCTTATGTTCGAATCAGAACAGAGTAAATTAATGAAATTAGTCCCATTCTTGAACCATATGGTCATACTACAGGATGGATGTCATGTATCAGGGAATACCTTCAAAATGGAACACTTCCACCTGATAGAGTCGGGAAAGAACAAATACAGTGACGTGTGGTCAATTTTACTCTTTATGATATCCCAGATCACCTAGAGAAAATTCTATACATGTGTGGTTTTTATGGAGTTCTCTTTTGATGCATTTATGGTGACGAGACAATGGCTGTCATGGAAGAAGTGCATGCACGAGTCTGTGGTGCCCACCAGTCTGGACATAGACTGTCTGATCAGATTCTAAGGCTTGGATACTTTTGGCCTTCAATAATACAAGATTGTGCTGATTTCACAAAGAAGTGTCATTAATTCCAAGTACATTCCAACTTCATTCATCAACCTCCAGAGTGTCTTCATACAGCTAAATAATCGTGGCCATTTTCCACATGGGGAATGGATGTGGTGGGAACTTACCCTTCAGCTACGACCAAGTAGTTTAAGTATATTTTTTCTGCTACTGATTTCTTTTCCAAATGGGAATAGGCAATACCTCGCAAGGAAGTTAGTGCTAAATGAATTGTTAGCTTCATTAAGTCTAACATCATTACCAGATTTGGAGTCCCTCATACCATATTGACGGATAATGGAACCAACTTCTATTGATCCGAGGTGAAGTAGTTGTATCAATAATACAACATTAAATCCAACCATTCATCTCGATATCATGCAGCGGCCAATAGCCAAATAGAATCCTTCAATAAGAATCTGTCAAATATAATGCAAAAGATGGTGGATAAAGATAAGAAATCATGGCCTGATAAACTCTTCCATTTTTTATGGGCCTATCAGACTACCACCCACACTGCAACGCGATCAACTCCATATTCACTAGTATATGGAACGGAAGTCGTCTTACCTATTGAAGATCAATTTCCTTCGCTCAGAGTAGCCATTTGTGATCAGTCATCTACAGATGAACAATCTCAAAAGATATTGAATGAATTGAAATGGTTAGATGAGAAAATATTGTGCACTTTTCACCACTTGGAAGATTATCAGAATCGAATAGCACGAAATTTTAACAAAAATGTTCTTCTTCATTCATTCACTCAGGTAGAATTGGTATTAGTTCTCAGAAGTCCAATGATACCAGGAAAGAAACCTCCCAAGCTTGAGCCAAAATGGGAAGGACCTTACCCAATACATAGGTTCTATTCTAATGGAGCTCATTCATTAATCTCGATGGATGGAGAACTCATCACTACACCAACCAATGACATATTTTTGAAGAAGTATTTTTTATAAACACAAAATATATCATCATGGTATAGTATGACCTTAAGCTGCACCACCGTCCAACATGACGTTAAATTGCATAACCAACGGTCCATGCATATGAACCTAAAATATTTTCATATACGTCCAACATGACGTTAAACTGTGTCCCAGTAATCATCCTTGCTATATGACATTAAACTATACAGCAAAGGTCCATACATATGACCTTAAAATATTTTTACTTTCGTCCAACATGACACTAAACTGTGACGTCCTAACTACATGACGCTAAACTGTATAAAAGTCATTTTCATACGGAAAGACGTTAAACTACATAACCAATGGTCCATACATATGACCTTAAACTATTTGTGTTACTTTCATCCAACATGACGTTAAACTATGAAAAAAGTCCCTAATACATCCAACATGACGTTAAATAGGGTACTGTGTTGTCCAACATGACATTAAACTGTGTTGTCTCCATCTTCCTAACTACATGAAGCTAAAATGTACAGAAAGTCCTTTGATACGTCCTACATGAAATTAAACTGTACTTTTTCCTTTCTATATTACACTAAACTGTGCATCACTTGTAGTCCTAACTGCAAAAATTTAAACTTCATAGTCCCTTTATATGTCCTACATGACATTAAACTATGCATCGTTAAGGTTATTGTTACCTCTTGTTTCTCACACCGAGTATGACTCACGTGAGCTTAGAGAAAACTTCAACCATAATACTCTCTCTGGGATACTAACCATGTGTAAGTCCAAACACCATCATTTTCAGGTCGTTGTCTCCAAGAACAACTTGATCATTAATTCATTCTTTAATTGAACTATGCAGACTTTGATCAATGCCTTCCAGGCTGGGTACGTAGGCAACCTCCCAAGGTTCAAGCCCAAAACCAATCTCATGACATAAGTTCACCTCCATCTCTTATGATGTTGATTCATGAAACCGCCCCTAGAATCAATATCTTTAATTGGTTCACTTTCATCCTTGCTATATGATGTTAAACTGTACAACATTTTTTGTCTTGTACGACAATAAAACTACAATATTCTTTGATACCCTCACCTGAGAGGGAACCATTATTTACATTGATTTTTAAATCATGTTTCATTCCAACGACTACGTGCATACATGGAAATGCCCAAACCTTTTATCTTGGGTTAAACCATCATTGCACTAAAGTCCCCTTTCACCCTTCACATGTATGAACCAAATTGGTACGGAGGGTATTTCTAGAACTACTTGGGCTCGATTCCCATCCTTATGGGATATGTAGGAACGTTCGAGTGTCCCTCGAATCCAGCCCCAAGTCTTTTGGGCCTAACCCCAAATTCCTCTTTTAGTCCCCTAGCTGAAAAGTCCCCATAAAACACACACTCTGTATTTCTTATAATGGTCCAAGCTCTATGACCCTAAACTAATATCTCTAATCCTTTTGTCCAACATGACGTTAATCTATAGTTTAAGAACTACGTATGGCTTGATTCCCATCCTTATGGGATATGTAGTAAAGTCCAACATTTCAATTCAGGACCCTGCCACAACATGATTATGGTTAGCATTAATCTGTGTATCTCTGTATACATTGTAAAATACCCTTATTTATGTGTCATAATCCTATCCTTAAATATTTTCATATCTTCATAACCCTTTTCTTTACTTTTAATCACAAAAATGTCAAATTTCTGAGAGTTCTTTTACCTGACTATGCATTACGTGCCCTTAGGCGGCCTTGCATAAAAAATCTCCATAACAGATTTTTCAGCTAATAGATACCATTATTTGACTATGCATCCATTGCTCTTAGGTTGCCCTGCATAATTCAACCCCCTAACGGGTTTTTTGAATACTGGTAACTTCATTCTTGGGAAGAAAGCCTCTTTTACCCTTATTGGTCTTAAATGACAGTATGTAGGGATCCGCAAAAATAGCCATCCTTAACATATTTTTCCCATATCCTTTTTCATGATCTGAAAGTATTGAAGTCTATGGTTTATATTCTCCTTCCTTACGTTTGGGTCAGACCTTTGTAGGAGTGATATCCATCCAGTTCTTCGATAATCTTGTTTGGAAATATCTTCTCCATATTCATGTACCTCTTTCCATACGACAAACTCTATACTTTGGAAAATTTGAATCTCTATAAACATTCACTGTCTTTTTAACACTAGGAATGTAAATTTCTGAGAGTTCTTTTTCCTGACTATGCAGCACGTGCCCTTAGGCGGCCTTGCATAAACAGTCTACATAACAGACTTGTTAGCCAAAAGATGCTATTTATTTGACTTTGCAGCCAATGCCCTTAGGCGGTCCTGCATAATTCAACCCCCTAATGGTTTGTTAGATAATGGTATCTTCATTCTTGGAAACTACTTCTTCTAATGCCTTTTATCTCTTTTTTCATATCATTCCTCAGATTCAAATATTCTTAAGCCATAGTTTCCATATTTTCCCTCATACTTGAGTGTTGTAATGTGTTTTAAAATAAATTTTCAAGGAATTTAGTCAATTCTAATTCATTCGGTCAAATCTATTTCGACCTTAAACATTAGCCTTTGTATGTATGACGTGCATGAATTTAAACTGCCCACAAAATAAAAAGGAACTCTGAATAAATGTCAAGTTCCAGCTCACTAAACATACATTTTTTATGATTTAGGTAATATTGAGAAAATTAAAAGATTCAATGTTTGTAGGTTTATTTACATTAATCCTAGTAAAAATCAAACTATGCTTACAAGGCCCATTGGCTTAGGTAAAATTTAAATCATGTAGCAAAAGAATGCATGTACAAATTATTGAAGATGAAAGTGTTTTTCATTCATACACATGAGATATAAGGACATCCACAGACTAGAGTCTCTTCTGTTTTCCAATAATTACAAGAGGCTTTCAACATAACTCTTCATTTGATTTACGGCATCCCAAGCTTCATCAGCAAACACCTGGAATTCATTCATTCAACTGGATACAATAAGAGATGTAGTGATACCAACGCTTATTGGAACAATTGTAAAAGGATGTTATTGAGTGCGATTTGAGAAAATGTTCTACTGATCAAACAATGACTCTGTTCTTGTCCAAGAAACATGGAAGATGGGTACATGGATTTGAGAATGGAGCATTGGAAGTAAAGATCCATTTGGAGAGAGTACTCTTTTCAGATATTTTTCTAGTGCCATGTTTGTCTTCTCTCCACCAACAAGCAACGGAAAACATTTCAGCCCATGGGTTTTCTATTTTCATATCTACAAGGAAATGACATGGAGGAAAATTTTGAATGTTCACACCAATGTTGTTTCTCTTTAGGCACAACATAACCGAAATAGAGGAGTAGTGGTGCAGTTGCATCTCTGGAATATAGTTCTTTTCATCTGGAAAATTTACTCCTTACAGATGAACATGACCATACAGAGGTAGGTAGATGCTTTGTGTGAAATTAAGATGATATTTCTTCAAGTATTTAGCCAAATATGGGAAAGTTTTGTTGCAGATATCATAGTAATCATGGACAACAATTTTCATCATGTCATCAATCCACTTGCTATCCAGTTCATTAGCCGTTCCGATTCTATTGGGAGCCATTGAATCTGCACAAAGGTTGAATAATTAACTCTTAAGTAAGTTGATTTTTCATAAAATTGGTGAAATAATTTGAGAAAAATGGAAAAGGCATTAAGGCGCGCAACTCTAAACTTGGCGCGCAAGTATGGATGTGCCACATAAGTATTTGGCACGCAAGTATCACCGTGCAAGTCCAAATAACTTAACAAAAGCGCGACACAAGAAACAAGAACCACGAAACAGCAGAATCACTTGTGCAGATGTGCAAAAGCCGAGAGCCAAGCTGCGCGCCGAGAGCAAGAAATCCGTGAGAGTCGAGTTCTTTTTGTGGAATGAAGCCCCCTATTCATAGAGGCAGCCTTGACCCTACGCGTTGTACCCTGCGCAACTAAAGGTCGTTGTTGGGCGGAGAAGTGATGGCAAGAGGGGGGTGAATTTCCTTTTAAAAAATAATTAACAATTTAAAATCAAAGTAAAAAGTGCAGCGGAAATAAAAGAGGCAAGACACAAAACTTGATAACGGAGTTCGGCTTAAACCAAAGCCTACGTCTCCACTCCCAACTCAACCGTTGAGAGATTTACTACCGCTTTCTTTTTAATGGTTTTAGTAAGAAACCCACTAGACTTTAAGGTAGTCTAGAACCTATTACAGCTTTCTTTTAATGGTTCAGCAAGAACCCACTAGCCTTCTTACAGGTGAAGGCTAGCTCACCTATGACACAAGCCTTTTAATGGGAAGGCTTGACTAACCTCTTCACACCTTGAAGGTGGTGTGAAAACCCAAATGAAATAAATATGAGAGAAAGAGGGGTTTGTAGGCACAAACCCAAATTGATGCTTAAAATAATTAAAACAAGAAAAACCGTAAGAGGAGAAGCCTTGGGCGCCAATGGATTGATTAGAGTTGATGAAGAGCGCCCCCAAGCTTCTTTGATGGTGCTCCTTGGATGTGGAAGTGGGTTGGAGAAATTGAGGTTCCTTGGAGGAATCCGCCGGAGGTTCGCCAAAAGATGAAAAATGTTCTCGTGGGCTTCCGTACGTTTCTGGGGCTTCCTAGTCCTTTATTTATAGAGGGGGAACCCTCAAATGGCCTTTGGGGGTCTTCGGTGCCGTTGGAGAGGCCTTCGGAGCCGTTGGGAGTCAAGTGGACAAGTCTGGTCAAAGCCCAACGACTAGTTTGACTGGCTCCACCGGCTGACCGGTTCTTGGCCACCAGTTGGCCGGTGCTTGGAAAAAGGAGGGGCCTTCTGCCCAGGCTCCACCGGCTGGCCGGTGAGGAGGCCACCGGTTGGACGGTGGTGAGGCAGTAGCTGTCGCTTCTGTATGGGTTCCACCGGCTGGCCGGTGATGGGACACCGGTTGGCCAGTGGTCAGGACAGAAAGGATGCCTTCTATCAAGACTCCATCGGCCGGCCGGTGGTCATCCACCGGTTGGCCGGTGGACTGAAAATCAGTCCACTTTTGCCTTCTGGCTTTCTTGGCCCAATTCCTTGGCAACCTGAAATCATGCCTATCATCTAAAAACTCTTAAAACGAGATTAGATAAAAAAGAGAGTGATTGTGATCATGAAAATTAAACCATGAGGGGTATGAGAGGTACAACAATCTCCCCCTATTTTGATGATCACAATCACCAAAACAAGCAATGATAAAGACATAAATGAAAGGCATGCTTTAAAGGATAAATTGAAAATAAAGCAAAGCATGAGAGAAAGATTTCTCCCCCAATCAACCAAGAATTTCTCCCCCTTTGTGATTATCAAAATAGCACGGGGCATAAAACTTGATTGAGGGAAAGGTTGAAAAACAAGATAGAGTTTTTAAACCAATTGAAATTTTTGAAATTTGAATCGAAAGTTTTGAATTGAAAGTTTTGAAATGAAAGTTTTGAAATGAATGTTTTGAATTGAATGTTTTGAATTGAAAATTTTGAATTGAAAGTTTTGAATTGAAAATTTTGAATTGAAAGTTTTGAATTTAAAGCAAAAAGGCTTAAACGAACCTAACTCCCCCTAAATACAAACAACAAATCACCGGGGAGAGGATTTTAGAACCGAGACAAATTTTGGTCCGGTGAGACTCGCTAAAAGGGATTTTTCAATCCATACTTGTCTAGTGGCGGGTCTTCTCCTATGAAATTCATCATTAAAGGAAATAGTTTTGGGCCTTCCATACCGGGCATTTTTGCAATCGCACTCATAAATTAAGTGCCCGAGTTTTTTATAATAGTTGCAAAATTTATATTGGGAGCTCCCCCTTACAAAAATAGTAGGAGCATGGGAAGAGGAATCTTGCTTGGAATAGCCAAGCCCTTGGGTGGTTCTAGATATGCATTGGGAACCAAGTAATTTGGTCAAATTTTGTTCACCTTGGGTGAACTTGGCAAGAGACTCCCTTAGATCTTTGATGGTTGAATTCAAAGAATCAACATTTGGAATATCTAGGATCTTGAGGGACAACTCCTCCTTTTCTTTGAGAAGTTGTTCCTTTTCGGAAGAAAGTTTTTTGAAATTCTTTTTTAAAGAAATAAATTTGGAAGAAAGTTTGTGAAAACCTTCCTCCAATTGATCTCTTGCATGTTGGAGATCCTCGTAAGATAAATGATTGAAAGAATTTGAAGAACTAGAGGAAGAGGAGTCGGAAGAGGATACCTCATGAAATGCCATTAGGCATTTTTTACCGTTGTCACTTGAGGAGGAGGAGGAGGAGGATGTGGATCTATCACTCCATGTGGCCTTGAATGCCTTCTTTTTTTCCTTTTGCTTGGCCTTTTTCTTGTTGAGTGGAAAATCGGGCTTGTAATGGCCTTTCTTGCCACACCCGTAACATGTTACCTCGGGCTCGGATTTTTCGTTGGGTTGAGCCTTGCGGGATTTCTTCTTTTTGTTCTTTTTCATGAATTTGTGCATCTTGCGGGAAAGATTCTCCATTTCTGAATCGCCGCTTAAAGAGGAAGACGATGAGGAGGAGGAGATTTCTTCTTTTTGAACTTTGAAGGCGATGTTCTTTGGAACCTTGATCAGTTTGGCTTCCTTTTCAGCTTGCCTCCTCATGGTGATCTCGTAGGTCATGAGGGATCCGACGAGCTCTTCGACCGACATGTTCTTGATGTCTTTTTCTTCTTGAATTGCCGTGACTTTCGGTGCCCATGAGCTTGGTAAGATCCAAAGGATCTTCTTGACCATCGTTTCTGCAGACACATCATCACCAAGGGACTTTCTCCCATTGCAAACATCAGTAAATCGTGTAAACATTTCAGTAATTGATTCGTGTGGGTGCATGGTGAAACTTTCAAAGTCTTGACGAAACATATCTAATCTAGTGTCTTTGACTTTGTTAGTGCCCTCATGGGTCACTTCCAAAAGCTTCCAAATTTCATGAGAAGTGGTGCAAGTAGAAATACGATTAAATTCATTACGGTCTAACCCACAATGAAGAACATTCATGGCTTTTCCATCAAGCTCAAAATTTTTAATATCGGCTTGAGTCCATTTGGATTCATCGGGAGAAGAAAGAGAATAACCATGCATGACAATTTTATAAATAGGATAACCAATGCTTCTAAGAAAAGTGGTCATGTGGGTTTTCCAATAAGTATAGTCGGTGCCATCAAAGAATGGAGCACGACCCAAAGAATAGCCTTCGGGGGCGAAAGAAGATGAAGCCATCACAATGGATCTTGAATTTGAAACCGGTGAAGGTATTACTCAAATTTTTCCTTTGATACCAATTGTTGGGCAGAGAAGTGATGGCAAGAGGGGGGTGAATTGCCTTTTAAAAAATAATTAACAATTTAAAATCAAAGTAAAAAGTGCAGCGGAAATAAAAGAGGCAAGACACAAAACTTGATAACGGAGTTCGGCTTAAACCAAAGCCTACGTCTCCTCTCCCAACTCAACCGTTGAGAGATTTACTACCGCTTGCTTTTTAATGGTTTTAGCAAGAAACCCACTAGACTTTAAGGTAGTCTAGAACCTATTACAGCTTGCTTTTAATGGTTGAGCAAGAACCCACTAGCCTTCTTACAGGTGAAGGCTAGCTCACCTATGACTCAAGCCTTTTAAAGGGAAGGCTTGACTAACCTCTTCACACCTTGAAGGTGGTGTGAAAACCCAAATGAAAGGAAGATGAGAGAAAGAGGGGTTTGTAGGCACAAACCCAAATTGATGCTTAAAATAATTAAAACAAGAAAAACCGTAAGAGGAGAAGCCTTGGGCGCCAATGGATTGATTGGAGTTGATGAAGAGTGCTCCCAAGCTTCTTTGATGGAGCTCCTTGGATGTGGAAGTGGGTTGGAGCAATTGAGGTTCCTTGGAGGGATCCGCCGGAGGTTCGCCAAAAGATGAAAAATGTTCCCGTGGGCTTCCGTACATTTCCGGGGCTTCCTCGTCCTTTATTTATAGAGGGGGAACCCTCAAATGGCCTTTGGGGGTCTTCGGAGCCGTTGGAGAGGCCTTCGGAGCCGTTGGGAGTCAAGAGGACAAGTTTGGTCAAAGCCCAACAGCTAGTTTGACTGGATCCACCGGCTGACCGGCGCTTGGCCACCGGTTGGCCAGTGCTTGGAAAAAGGGGGGCCTTCTGCCCAGGCTCCACCGGCTGGCCGGTGAGGAGGCCACCGGTTGGCTGGTGGTGAGGCAGTAGTTGTCCCTTCTGTCTGGGTTCCACCGGCTGGCCGGTGATGGGACACCGGTTGGCCGGTGGTCTAGACAGAAAGGATTCCTTCTGTCAAGACTCCATCGGCTGGCCGGTGGTCATCCACCGGTTGGCCGGTGGACTGAAAATCAGTCCACTTTTGCCTTCTGTCTTTCTTGGCCCAATTCCTTGGCAACCTGAAATCATGCCTATCATCCAAAAACACTTAAAACAAGATTAGATAAAAAAGAGAGTGATTGTGATCATGAAAATTAAACCACGAGGGGTACGAGAGGTACAACAGTCGTACCCCTGCATGCCAGACCTTGCGCGCCCGAAGCTCATTTGCGTGCCCAACCTTACGCGCCCCAATTTCCTTTTGATTCTCGGTTTCCTCAGAGTCAAATCCTCAAATATTTTGGATCCAACTATGAGGGGGACTTTTGTTGATGCTCCTTTCATCACAGAATCTAAATATTGGAAAAGGGGAATATCTGAGCAAAAATTGATTCATCCTTTGAAGAAAACATCAAAAATTGACAAAGGCATGAATAAGAAGATAATTGCACAAGGTTCGTGCAAGTTCTAGAATGGTCGCGCAAGTACACTTGCGCGCCGCAATGGTCGCACAAGTATACCTATGCGCCGACGTTGGTCGCGCAAGTCAATTGCGCGCCCAAGGTGGTAACCGTCTGGGGTCCTCTCCAGCCTATAAATACCCCCGGTGGGCCCCCCATTTCAGAAGGAATTTTACCAGAATTCAGATACAGATCTCTGAACGCCCAAGTCTCTTCTTCAGGTCTTCCGAACACTTATAAGGTAATTATTTACCTAGAATAGTAGGTCTAAACAAGATGAGTAAGGTCTATATGTTAAAATTCACTAACACTTGCGTGCCTAAGTGTTTTACCCTTAAGGGAAATGAACACGCTTGCATGCCGCCCTACTTCTTCACCATAACTTGCGCGCCATATTCTGGAAAGCCTCGAGGGATGAATCTAAAGGCTTCTATCAAGGATTTCCCAAATATTACTCTAAGGGCTGAAAATCGAGCAAGTAACCATGTGCCGCGTAGGTATACGTGCACGACCAGGACTTGAGCACCCACGCAGTACCTGCGCGCCTGCGAGGACTTGCATGCCCATGCCTTTTTGGGGGCCTTTCCTTCCCATTTCACACCTCTTATGACATTCCACCTCTCCTATTCAAAATTCTGTCTTCAAGACACTCTTCAAATCCATTTATGGCATGATTTATTGATTTGGATTTCTTATCTGAAAGGAAATACATGGAACATCTCTCAAAATCTAGTGATTTACACATCTTTATGTCATTAAAGATTAAGATTTTATTCATTCAACCTCATCCTTTAAGATGAGATAATCCTCAACCTGGGCCTCCTTTTCAAGAGTAAGCCCCAGTCCAAATTCTCATTACTGTGGGAATCCTCTTTAGAAGTAAGCCCCAATCCTTAATTCCTTTAACCTGGGACTCCTTTTTAGGAATAAACCTCAGTCTCAAATATAGGAATCCTCTTTGAGAGTAATCCCCAAGTCCCTTAAATTTCAAATCCCTTTAATCTGGGCCTCCTCCTTAGGAATAAGCCCCAGCCTTAATTTCTCTCAACCAGTCATAATTCCTTTTGATCTAGGCTTCCTTCTCATGAGTAAAACCCAATTATAAGTCCCCTCATAACTTGGTCATATTCCTTAGGAGTAAGCCCCAAGATTAGAGTATCCAAATCTCTATGAAGCACATGTACCTTTATAGACCCTATTCATGGATTTCTTCCCTAAAGTAAATCTTAATCCTGATCTATATTGGGCAGTCATACATACATAAGCCCCGCATCATTACATGGCACAATTGTCTGGTTTCACCAATACCTCTTGTTTCTCACACCGAGCTTGACTCACATGATCTTAGAGTGTAAAAGTAATCATGACATCTTTCTTTGAGCCATCAATCATGCATAAGAATCATACTCCCTTACTCGAACTACGTGGGTTCTAATTCCTTTTCCAAAACAAAGGATATGTAGGTAGCCCATCAGCAGGTATGATCCCAACTCTGAAATAATCCATGTCCTCCTAAATGAAAATAAACTTCAAGTGCCCCACTAAGTGGATTTAAAACCATTATGGTCATCATAATGACCATGAGATTTTTATGTATTTAAGGATGCCATCATCTAATAATCTCTAACAAATATAGATGATTATTCATCAATGAAGAACCTCAAATACATAGAAAAGATTCTCTAAATTTTTTACATATCAATCATTGTTTGTCAGACTAAAGGAAAGATCATTTTATACTTCGTAATGTAATAAGGATTCTTGAACATAACTTAAATCTATGAAGAGAGTGCCGGAGTAGACAATAATTCCCCTAAAAAAGGTGTGATGAGTCCAACCTCCCATCCTCTCATCTAAATCAAATTACTAAGCCTCATCAGTCCACAACTAATGAGTGCCTACCTTTGGATAGTAGGTCCAAATGGATATGGAATCATTTGATGTTTCCGGTTCTTTGAACAAACCCGTTAGAAACCGATTGGAATGTTTGAACCTTCAATCAACGAGATCATCCACCATTAGAAAGGAAACACCTGTGAACCATGCATAATCATTGGACATGAAATCATAATGTACATTATACCATCCCCTAACACTTCATGGTGGCCAATCATGAACACCATCATATCCCAACATGTTCTATAGAGGTCAACAATCACACTGACCATGTCAAGGGTTATTGGAAGGAACAATCATCATGAATTTCCATCTTCAGGGTTTTTAGAAGGACCAATATTGACAATTTCCCATCATGATGGTTTCTAAGAGTCCCAACCCCACCATCCCATCCTCACATGGCCATGGGAGGCCACACACAAGTACAATAATAAGCATTAACAAGCACAAGAACGGAAAGTGTCCCATCATAATCAGGATCCAACATCACACTCAAAAATTCTATGTTTACAATCAGAGTTAACCTACTCACTCATGGTTATCCTAGTATCACATGTTAAGAAAAGGAAAACAATACTGAAACCATTAGATTATTCACCTATTTCATCCTAGCCTGTTTAGATCCCATAAAAAACATTACAAGCACATTAACCCAAGTGGATAGATTAAATTTCATACCCTAGTAAAACGACATGATCAATATTTCAAGACACAAATCTATGGGGATTTCCAAAAAAACCCCAACGATAATTATTCAAGTCATCCTTTCAATTTTCGTACCAAAATGACACCGTTTGGGTTTATTTTCCAATGTGGAAAACCCATCTTCATCATCACCAGCACATGAACCTCATCTATCATTTCCAAATATCCAACTGAAGTAGATTCACTATCCAAATCACTATCACATATATACCACTCTCCTTAGACTCAATTGATCGCAAATGGATCCTTCTAAGTTCTAAAATCCCATCCAGACAACCCTATGTTTATTCCATGTATAAGGCTCAATTTCACTAATTCTATGGAACAAAACACGTACTTCCCATATAAGGAGTCTCCTAAAATAATTTGTACCTAAAAAAACCATTATCACATAAAAATTAGATGTATCATATATTCACACTCACAAAAATGAAATACAAGTCATACAATTTTATGAAGGCACATTAGAATGGTAATAAATTCCTACCTCAAGCTTGACTAACCCTAATTGATAATAACAACCACTCTAATTAATCAAGATGCATTTGATATTAGAAAATATATCTAAATTAATTTAAATAGTGTTCTAAAATATTTAAATGAAAGGAAACTATATTTTAGGGTTGAGATGTTGTTAGACATACCCTTAGGAATAAAATACAATAAATGTCACTTAAAACACCCAAGAAATGATCTTGGGGGATCCAAAATGACCAATAATTGAGTCTCCATCATCAACTGATTTGAATGAGTTTAGGGGAGAATATGGGAGGGTAAATATAGAGAAAATATGGGGAAGTACAAGGAATGCACCACTTAAAATCCCCAAATCACCAAATTAGCTAGACACCAGCGGAGGGCCCCCAGCGGGCTGGTAAGCCGATGAAAGATACCAGGCCCCTACCAAACACACTAGCATATTAGAGGATGGTGTAGTATCCCAACCATATTTTCTTACCTTAGTTAGTTTTACCAATTCCTTGGGTCACCACCCAATCCTTGAGTCCCATCCAAAAACTCATCCAATATATGTCCAAAGGGTCAACCCCCCCCACCATTCCAAGACACGATTGTCAAAATGATACATCCACAGAAAAAGATAAAATTTCCTCTAGAATATTTCAACCCACAACATGGGTCATTACAGGACTCCTAACCTTGATGATTATGGATATGCTACTGGTAGCATTATTATAGTTTGGATAAAAAATTGACAATGTGAACTACGTCGATGAAAAATAGATCATGTGATAGAATGTGGTATTGTTAAAGTTCTTAATTTTGGAATGGAGTAATAATGGGATCATAGTTAGGTGAGACTAATGTTCCATAGAGCATGGTAAGAATTGCCTCAAAGAATTTCTACTCTCAGAAGTGTTAGTCTGATTATGTGATCGGGTGGTATGGGAGTGTACACATATTATGTTTTCTTAAGATCGAGGTAGTAATCCTAAATGAGGTGCTTTTGGTATATTAAAATAATTATTAGGAGGCATGGGAGATTGAATCTGTTATTTTTTAATTATTTTGAGGTAGTGAATGTTGGTTTCCTATGATTTCTATTAGGTTATGAGCCAAAGATATTCATGAGAGATATGAGGAACAATTAGTTTTGATGTGAATTCTTATGCGCATAATGAATTAAGGATCTGTTAAAGATTTTGAAACATCCCTATATGGTATTGGAGATATTTCAAATGGGTTTCGCGCTATGGATGGAATTTTCATGAGTTGTAGATGAGTAATGGTTTGTGTTTTTGGCTAATGCTCGTAAAATATTGTGGTTGGGAGCATACAAACATTATGTTTGTAGATGAATGAGGTGTTGGTTATGGTTTTTTTGATACTGATCAAGTAAAGAAACAAAAATGACACTCTTATGGAGGGGAGTGATGTTTCGGTCATATGTGTGTGACCCTCATTTGGTAAGTTTTGGGGAAGTAAGTTTTTAGTTGTTGGATTGTTTTTGTAATATTTAATGACATTGAGTAAAGTTATTTGGTTGAATCTGGATTCCATGGTGAATGTTTGAGGTAATATAGGATAGGATGTGGGATGGACTCTGAGAATTTGTGTTTGGATCAATATAAAATAGGGACAGTCCGAGGGTTCTTAAAATCAAAAGTATATCAGTGGTGTTGGTACAACATGATGTTAAATTTGATTTATTAAGGATATGGTCATAGAATCACACTAAGATTCAGGTTGATTATTTGGTGGAAATCATCCTATGGTCACAGTTTTTTAATGAGAGTTTAAGGAACATTGATTAGGTGATTCTATTGAAGCATTAGAATTGGAATCTGAGCATTTTGGGACAGGTCAACAAGATGAGGCCTGAGAAAAATCACAAGTAATTGGATGTGGTGAGATGTAAAATATGTCAAATACATCATTTGGACATGACATATGTGTTCACGTGATATTAAGGGTTTTTTCAATGAAGTGTAATATTTTTCAAGCCCTATGCTTTAGAAATTTAAACTCGTAAAATTTATTTAGAAATCAGAGATGATATTATGTACAAGCATAGGATCATTGATCTTATGCATATTCAAGTGTGGTGAGTTGGTTATATTATCAGGAATGTCAATATACTGATAATAATGTTCTCCGTGGGGAAATTCCATTGATGGTAGACATTTAGTTTTAGAATTTGATTTTGTAAGTTGTGTATTTTAGTAGGGATAACTATACATTAATGAATAATTAGATGATAAAATGGTCATGTATCAAGGTTTTTGACATTAGGTAAAAATTATCATGGTTTTTAAGTAATTTTGATCAGTGTGTCTGGGGTTTATTGGAATTTTTGGCATCTTAGTTAAGAATTTATGTGTTGGATTTTATTTAGGTAATCAAAAACAGAACTTAAAACCTTGAATTAAATTGGATGCGAATGTAGGTTGTGTTATGGGGATGGAAGGCCATTGATAATTATCAGGGATGCGAAGATTTATTCTGGAGTGTTTTCAATACAACGTGTCGATATAGATGTTTGAATTTCCAGATATATTTGAAAATTAAATTTAGTGGATGGGTAAAATTTAGGTTGGAGATTTAAAAGTGAATTAAAATGCTTTGAGAATCTCAAAATATGTGTTTTGGACGTGGTATGAGGTTAGAGAATCATCATGGGGGGTTATGAGTGCCTTAGTAAGGGCTTTTGTGGGTGTTACACTAAACCATAGACTAGATGGTGTCTCCTGCCAACTATCTAGTGGAATTTAAAAGGGGTATAATTAAACTTATTCACACCTCAGTTTCATTTGGATGGAATCACCTCTATCCAATTAAATTTATTCAGAAGAGTATGGTAGACCCCCCTACTCCCCTCCAATGAGGGGTGTTTTATATGAGGGTTTTTTGGTTTTTTTAAGAGAGTCTCCATATCCAATTATCTATATCCTTGTTATTGTTTATTCCTTTCAAATTTATATTTCATTTGGAATAGGGTTTGATTTTAATTCCACCGAATCATGGTTTAATCATCCAATTCATATAGGGATTCCACTCTTCCTAAGAAGAAGACATCTTGATACCTAGTCTCCATGTAGTCTCATAACGTCCTGATGTAGTATTTCAACATTGTAAATTTAATAAGGTATATACAAAAAACTATATTAATTTAATTATGTAAATAACTGTTTCTTTTTGGGATTTGGGTTGGTGTAGGTTCAGTGGGGGTATTAGAGCGACCAAAACCAAGTTGCTCGTAGATGAAATGATATTTGGACGTATGGAGAGTTAATGGGTGTTATAAGATTTTTATTTTAACATGTTTATATATAATTAAAATTTTAACGATTATTAATGGATTGAAAAATTAATTATAAATAAATTTTAATTAATTATAAATAAATTTTAATTAATTATTGATAATTATGGTTGGAGACAATTTCTCAACAAGTTGGACAAGCCTGAATGAGTTTGGTTAGGCCTTGGTATAGTCACTAACCATTAGAAATTCAAAAGGGAAATATTTTTGGATGAGATAGGTAGTCGTTAGTATGCACCCTATGGTTTTATGCATATTATCATGATGCATAGATGTGTAAAAGTCCACTAATGAATTGAACTAGAGAAAAATGGTGAGTAAATAGATTAATTAAAATAATTTTTTTTAATCTAAAATGGATTTATCATTTTCAAAAAAAAGTTATATTTGGATGAAAAAATTTCCAAGGCCCCAATGGGATTTAGAACATGATGGTTTTCCTTGGTCATTGATGGTCGAGGCATTGAAGATCATGAGGTGTCCTGTAATGTATGGATCATGGAGAGAATATATTTGAAGTTTTTAAGTGAACATTACTCAATGAACCTAGGTTTAAGATCCTTATGAATGGGAGATAACCATGGTGTTTTCTCTTACCACTAAGACATGGTGACCTAGGTGGGGTGGACCCTAACGAGACAAATGAATAGGTTGGGCATTTAGGATGACCAAGAGCATTTTGAATGGGGTAAGGGATAGAGGTAATTACCCTTGGGACTAGGGTGGACCCAAGAGATGGGATGAGATTAAGGGACATATATGAGGTTTCCAGGACATGATGAACCTCAAGGGACACTAGAGGGTTCCTTAAAAACATGTTGACCCTAGTGAGTGGGTGTTTGATGTTCTTTTAGGAGATCTAAGGTGGGATTTCCCATGGGGTATTGATATTTATATATATTACTATTTTGAACATTTTGATTAGTTTTAAAAGAATTATGGGGTGATATTTTACTTATGTTATGGAAAATACCCATAGGGTATATCTTTTATTTATACATGGAAAAGGACCTTGGTGTTTTCTTGTATACTTGGTGAACAAAACTCCCATAGGGGAGGTTTGTGACATTTATGGGCTTATGCCCATGGATAAAAAACTATTTTTGTAACCCAATATAGGAAAAAAACAATATATGCCCCAAATTGGACCATGATAATACCTGATTGGTATTTCCAAACCCCATTTGATGGAGAATAGCATCCGAACATCGAACGAAAACTAGAGTGACCAAATTTTACAACGTGAAATATGGAAAATAAAATACAAGAAAAAGAATATTATAAAAAAGGAAAATAAGTCATAACCTAAAAAACAATGGTAGTAATACAACCGATGAAATGATCCAAACCCAAGGTATATTTCCAAAAACATACCAAATCAATCCCAAATACAATCATCTACTCTATGTGATATGTGGGTAACATCCCAATCTCTCACAACTATTTACCCATTCCCATCTAATAGGAAACCTCACCAACTCACTATGGAATCATTCATATTCTTAAATCATTCATAAAAAGGTCTACATGTCCCAAGGGAGTGTGTAGGATGTGAGAAAAACAATCCAAGTAGGATCCTACCCACGTATTCCATAACATGTCTCTATAAAATAATCCCAATATGCTCACTATTTAGAAAACCAGGCATGATAAAATAGTTTTAAATTATTTTTTTATCAAAATCATGGTATAGAATTGACCCCTTTTAAAATTTTAAATTATATTATTTATAACATAGTTCAAATTAAATTTTCGTATAATCCACTTATCATAGCATGTATCATTTATCCATATCAAACTGAAATCCTAAAATAGAAAAGAAGATGACAATAAAGATCACCCATAGGATAACATATGTCTCGAATGGCAAGGTAACTCGGACCTCAGTAATTAATAAGGACTAGTGTAAACTATAATGGTACCTTGGATTATAGGTCTTATGAAATAAAGGAACACAAAATATGTGAGCCCCTATGGTTTTATAATTAAGTATGTAGAATATCATGGTCTATGGAATATAAGAGCCCCATATGAAGGAAACCCATGGTAATAATTACATATACCAATACTAAAAATCCCTCCTAGTTACCCAAGTCCCCCATGTGAATAATATGTCAATATTTGAAAGGGATCATATCCTATCCTAAAACAATTCCCAAAAACCCCTTTTCCTATCAAAATAATGCTTTGAAAACTAATTTCACAAACAATGTCAATGTACATGAAAACATATTTATTTTCCCAAGACAGTGGTAAAGACCCACATTTCTTCAAAACCCATTTATGAACGCATCAATGAATCATTCCAATTGTCATTTAGAAAATAAGTTATAAAAATAGAATTATGTGGTTTACCAAACATATGATAGATATGGAAGCACCTATATAAAACAAGGGTTTACATAGAAAAGATGATGGAATCCAAAACCAAATAGGAAGATGGATCTAACAGAATCATGAAGTGGCCTTAAACCTTCAATCTCACATCACTAAACCAGAAATCCACATCCTCATGGTCAAAAGACACCAAGGGGGATATATAAAATGAATATTCCTATATTACAATTAGTTAAAGTCAACATCTATATCTCTTACTATGATCTGGCATCAAGGATAACTAAGAACTGAGTCTAGAATGTCCCAACAAACAATAATAACAACCATAATAGATCGAGGAAACCAAAATACCCAAATCCGAATATATTTCAATGATCTTCCTATAAATACCCGATTCATGACCCTAGATACAAAATGAGAAAGTAATGATTTATCAAATAAAAATATGGGGAAAAAATATAGATAAAACCCCTCATTATGATCCCATTAAATACCCTCAATAGAGATGAAACCTTCTTAAAAATTGGCAGCTACATCAACAATTCAAATTTTCTAAACTAGGTAACACCATGACATAGAGGGGGTTCACAACGCTAGTGGTGGCTTTAGTTGTAGATCACTAGAATACTGATAATACCACATCCACACACCCTGACCCTGATAACCTATGTGCTTTAGCTTTTCCATAGCCTCTACCACACCTTTCGTAAGGCTAGTTGGCTAGGGAGCATAGGGTATCCACCGATGAGCCACACCCTAGACCATGCCTTGAATAGATAATGGTGGCTCTTACCTTGTCACATAGGTGTATCCCAAGGGTTAAATAGATTAGAAGACACATTATTCCATCCTATTTACATTATAAAGACACTAAACACCCTTTTAATCAATCAACACATTAAAAAATATCCAAAATCTATAGTGAATCATACGAATTCTCAAAAAATAATGCACCTCAACTAAGGATGTTATTACCACACCACCATATCTTTTTTTCCATAGAAAGTGACGTTGAAGAATGAATATCCATAATGGGATATTGCCATTGATCCCTCACAAATGAATCATTCTCCCACGTTATATGAGAATATGATTCATTCCACCATATTAAGGTGACAGTAAAAATATCATTCCCACACATAACATTTATTTAAGAGTTAAAAATTTCCCCTAGATTCCCAATAATTGAAACAACTAAATCCAAATCAACTTCCTCCCAATTCATAAAATGGGAAGGATTAAGATGATACATCAAGATAAGATATTTGGAAAACATCATTCTTTCCTATCAACTATGCTAGTAACACAAACTGATAAGATACCAACCCTATTCACATAGTGTTCTTGAATTGTCTAACATATGTTGAAGACAACTTTTATTACCACCTTAGCTGATAGTGACCCAATTGAGAATAAACATTCAAGAAGACCCAATCACCAACATAGAACTCCATACGATGACATTGATAATGAGCATAATATTATTGATGAATTTGATCTTTAACCAATAATCAACATATATCTTAAATCCATTATAATTTCTCTTAAATGATACTCAGTTTCATGAGAGAGGCTTCTCCAACCTCTAGAAAACAAATAGGTTACTTGCATGAGTGTCAATATAAATCCATGAAATGATTCATTATCATTGTATCCTAGAAGATATTTTCCTAATTGAAATCAATAAATTCCATATGTTTATCCAAATATCCTACAAAATCCATGATATAGGCATGGATCATGTCCACCATCATTTGCATAGCTTGATATATCTATCCATCTATATATGGAAGATAAGTTGTTCTCAACCTGAACTAATTTCCCAAAACCTCTTGGAGACATTTACATATTTGAGAAGTAAAAATGGGATCCCTTCTAGGACACTGTAAGAGGGAACCCCATTAATCCTCACAATCTTCTATATAATAAAAATAACAAGAACATCAACCTTGATGGGGTCCCTAATTGGAATAAAATGAGTTCACCTTTTAACCAATCAACCACCATCCACATGGAAACCATTATGTGGGATTTACATGGTAATATGACAATTAAGTGCATGGATACGTAATCTCATTTCCACAATATCACTGAAATAGGTTAAAATAGACTAGAATGTTTCAGTTTCTCTAACTTGATATGTTGAAAGGTGTAAAAATGAGATGCATAATCCCCAATGTCACCGTTCATAACCGACCACAAAAAAGAAAATATAATTTCAATATAAAACATTAGTGTTCCAAGATGATAATCCCATGATTAAATATTCCATTCATATATAATTGAATCCATAATAGATAAATATATGATGAAATGACTATTAAAATAAAGAATCACATCACAGAGGAGAGAAGAACATAATGGTATCTCTACCATATAAGGAATTAATAATTCCTTCTAACTCCTCATACTATTTATGTTCATTTAGTATCAACTCAAGGGGAGATTATGAAAATATAACACTAGTCAAAGCAATAGATAAATCATCCTCTGGTACATCTAGATTAAACTGAGAAAAATCCTTTTGAGGTTTAACTCCTCTTTTTCTTCCAAGACTACCTATGAGGGAAACTTTCTATTGAGATCCTCGAAAATAAAATTACACTTATCAAGGGTGTAGGAAGTGTCAATTTCATAAATATAAAGGTAATCAATACATAACCTCTATATTAGATCCTGGTCGTTCTATGAAAGTATATATCTTAGGATCTTATTATCAGAAAATACCTTTAACCACTCCTTGAAAATATTGTTTCACGAATAATTCATAGAATTCATAACATCAGTGTGTTCTAAGTCATTAGTGTGGTAATTTTTATAATATATCTAATCTTTATGAGTACTATATTCCATAACAAGATCATCCTATATAAGCAT
Source organism: Viscum album (assembly GCA_963277665.1). NCBI lineage: Eukaryota > Viridiplantae > Streptophyta > Magnoliopsida > Santalales > Viscaceae > Viscum > Viscum album. Next base: position 992,221,726 of record OY728166.1, read on the forward strand.
GCATCCCATACCATCACCAAACGCATCTCAATACACCATACAACATGTTTTGGGTTGAAATTTTAGAATAGGATCCATTGTTAGAGGCAATTTCAACTCATCAAAAGAGGCATGACACTAGGAACCCCATGTGAATTTCACCAAATTATTGGTAATATAATTAAATAATGATGATTTATTTAATAAGTCTTCTGTAATCTATAGATAATATCTAGTTAGACCTAGGAATATTTGTATCTCGATGATATTACGTGGTACTTTACTAGACCAAAAAACATTTATCTTTTTATGATCAACTAAGAGGCCATGATATAAAAAACATGCCCCAATAAATTCCCATCTCAGAAATAGAAATTAAATTTTGACATCTTTGAATAAATTTGGTGACTCCTCAAGATTAAAAAAATATATTAAGAAAATACTCATGCAGTTAATTAGAAATTGAATAAACTAGGATATCATCCATGAATACCACAACTAAGGTGTCATGATACTATTGTAATATACCATTCATCAAATCCATAGACAACATATAAGAGTTATTTAGGACAAAAAAAACATCAAAATTTATTTGAAGTGTCCATACCTTCTCCTTAAAGTGTTCATCAAGATATTTGGATCCTTAATAATGATTTATGATAACCCAACCAAATGTAGATTTTTTAAAACCACTTTTCCCCATTTAATTGATAAGAAATCATCTCCATTTGGAAAATGATACTTATTTTCAACAGCTACTAGATTTATCATCCAATAATATATAAAAATATGAAGAGAACCTTCATTCTTCTTGGGAAATAGCATAGGGGGAACCCATGTAAAAAATTGAGAAAAAATAAACCACTTCTCAAAAATATCATCAAACTACATCTTATGCTCTTTTAATATAGAAGGTTTTATATGATAAAAGGTAATATAAATTATCTTCATACTAGGAACCAATTATATAGATAATTCTACATCCCTTTATGGAGTAAGATAGAAAAATTAATATGGAAAAAGATTGGGAAAACCCAAACAACTAAGAGAAGATCTACATAGTAAGATGAATAATCAAGATCACCACATAAATAAATAGTGATTTACTAGGATCTAGGTGAGAAGGTATTGCACTACTAGACCTCAGGTTCTGCGCTCCTCAAAACACTAAGGGGCTCTCATTGGCAGTAAATAACCTAACACAATAATGAAAAAATCAATCTTTTCTTGGTAAAATACACACCATTACATCCTGATGTTAATAATGGAAATATCTAAATCAAGAGTAGTAAATTTGCATACTATCTTAACATCATCAATAAAATTTAACAACCCATTACCATTCTGATAAGTACCTCTTAAAACTTGTCATGGTTTCCCTTTTCAATGTTCGAGTAAGGGTTGAGTTAGGATGGGGAGGATACCTATAATGTTAAATTCTAAAACATTATGGATTTATCAACCTTAAACAGGGTGTTTTTTTAAACTTCTTGGATATTACATGTCATGTAACTACTACCAGGTGTAAGATATGAAGTACGATTCATGTTGTGATGGTATACTCCGTGACTTACCCATTACATGACATGAACTATTTTTAAGTAAGTTATTAATTCATAATGATGGGGGTTTCATCATTTATGAATCACAAGAATTACAAGATTTGAATAGGGGATACATGTCATTTAATACCCCAACATTAAAGGGGAATTAAAAATTTTATGCATTTTCTCCATTACTGAAATTAAATCTTTCATACCGCGTAACTGGATTACATGCCATACAACACCTCGATAGCATCCTATAAAAGCAGTAGTGATCTTGGAATTTCTCTCATTCTCCCCTATTATTTCCTCTCCCTTGAACCAAATCCAATTCAAATGATTTATATTGTCTTCCAACTTTTTAGGATATATTCCTTTGGTGTTCGATCATCATTGCTTTGGCTGGTGATATATAGGTAAAGGTTCTTCATCTTACTTCATTTATCTATATTTCTCATCTATTTGTATTTATATGGATCTTCCTAAATTTTATGGGTCTATTCTCCATAATGTTTGACCTCGCTTCAAGGTTGTGTTTTGAGAACTTCTACACCTTCGTTCTCATTGGCGGAGGCTTTTTCCAGTGTCGAGTTTTGGGAAAAAGGTTGGTGGTTCAGTCTCGGTTAGCCAAATTGATTATCCATGTATTTTTTAATTTATTTTAATTTTTTGATTAAATTAAATTGCTCAAAATTTATTTAAATTAAACTAATAAAACCTGATTCCATTGAATCAGGATATTTAAAGCAATTATAAAATGGAAATTTGGAAAACCCCCCAATTCCATTGAATTAGGGTCTGTCTATGAAAATTGTTTGATTTTAATTGTTGAATTGAATTATGGAAATTCATTGTGTACAATATCGAATTCATTTTTAATGGATTTAAAAGTCATGAAAATGGCATAAAATGATTTGATAGAGACCTAGTTGTTTTATCTTGTGGAAAGAACATTTTTTTTATGAAAACCTGTTTTTGTTTTAAATGGAAGGAAATTAGAATTTTTGAGATGGAAGAATAGGATTTACTTTATTTAAATAAGTCTTAAAATAATATCCCCATCATTTATAAGAACATTCAATCCTTAGGTAATTGGTGAGTTATTTTGATACACTATATGATATTAAAACATTCTAAAACATACCAGCAGTGGGTCACATCCTCAATGAGAGGGTGATGAGTTACCTTTTGTCAGTGTCAATGAGATGTGAGTATACTCATTTGGATGAGATAACATAGAGAGTGCAGAACCCTGTTGCTATTAAATATAATTGTACTTACTTGGTAGATGACAATTTTTCTCTGTTTTTTATTTATATATGAGATATAAATGTATTCCAATGCTGTAAAAATGATTTATATTGCTTTTCTAGATTTAAATAAATTATATTATTTAGCTTTTTATAAGCCATTTTTTTAGAAACATTCCATCTCCTGTAAGGTAAATCATGTGATTTAAAACTATTTTCCACCATTTTGAAACTGTTTATCATATTTTTTTAAATATACCTTTGAATTTCCAAACCTATTTATTTTTAAAAAATTAATGTTTTATTTGGATAATCTATATATGCAATCTGTTACAGAATATTTGGTGGTGTACTAATAGGATTATACTCACACCCTGCATTTTCCTTTGGGTGATTGTAGATTTTCCCCTTCCATGTTCGAGCAAAGGGAAGGGATCTCCTGGAGGTGGATATGGTTTTTTAGATTTTAACATGGTGGGTTGAGTCCTTAGGATCCTTGGTGATGTATTTCCAATTTTAGTACTTGGGATACAGTACTTTGGGCATTTATGCCCTTTTTTATTATTGTATTTTACCCCTCATGGAGTTTTATTTTGTTATGGATACTTTCTTGCTTCTTTACTTCAACATTGTTAGTGGAAAAATCATTCCCAGATTTGTGTTGTATGATGAAAGGTGCTAGTCACCAACTTATGAGGATCAGGAACACCCTTTGGGATATGTTAGAGATGGCTAGGATATCAAGTTACCAGGGTACCTAGGATTGTTTGTGAAAAAATGTCATTAAAAGAAGGTTGTTCAGAATTTTTCTTAAAGTTGGTATGAATTTTTTCATATCGATACTTAGAAGGTAGTTGTGATTGAGTGCCTGTAATTATCTCACTATAATGAAACATATGTTTCCAAAGGTGGTTAGGGAAGTGAATATTATGGATTAGATCTAGTTCATTCCCTATTTTTATTTTGATAGAGTGGAATCCAAATATTCTTCTTCCATCTATTGGGACTAACATCCCTTGACGCTCTATTTTAACACTACCTAATGTCTTAAAACGTTGTATGCTAATGTTTTGATGCATCATGAATCTAATAGGAATCAAAAACCATATCCAAGAGGTGGATACTTCTGAACCAAAACAAGTAAATCATCCAATGGACCCAAATCTTTATAAGGTGATCATGCGCACTACCCAATCTTTGGGGTAGGCACCACCTCCAGTCCTCGTTCAAGATCTAGCTATGGACCCTCAAGAGGATTTTATTCAGAATTGTTTTCATGATTTACTTTTCGATAAGCCAATAGTTTTAAAGTGCTCTACTAATCTTCAAAATGATGAGGAATGGTTGAGCAAGATAGAACGTCTATTTGATTTCTTGGAAACACCTGACGAGATCAAAGAAAAGTACGCCACCATCATCCTAGAAGGACCGAGAATACGATGGTGGGACATGATAGTGATGATGAAGAAACATGGAGGAATATCATAGAATTACTTCAGGGTTCTTTTCTCTGATAATTTCTTCCTCGATTCAATGGTTCTAGCTAAGGTTGTGGTGTTTTTCAAGATTGGAAAGCCGACAGAACTGTGATGGAATATTCAAATCACATTGATGATTTGGTGTAGTTATCACCTAAGATTGTGTCTAATGAGAGGATGATGGCTCAATGGTTTGATTCGGGATTCGATCACATATTTTTTCGCATGTTTTCTTGATAATGCTACCCAATTATTTGGATGTGATGGATAGGGTGATAATGGTCGAGATGGACCTAGTTGGAAAGAGATGGTTTTTTAGAGTTTCTTTTTCTCCTAATTACATCATTGGTTCTTTCAAAGTATAATGTAAGAGTGATGATTCTTCCAGCAGATCTAAATGGATGTGTAATTATAGACCTCCTACAACACCAGGAATAAGTTTCATTGTTTTCTACCACTATGGCATGCCATAAAATTCAAAGAGGGTCTAAACCGAGGTACCCAAGAACTGTAGATCTTTCATAAGTTCATGGAACATATATATATTCTTCCATCACTTATATACTCCATATAGTGTAAAAATATCATCATATCCTCCTAAAACTGCTAGGAAATCAAATGATTTACATTCAAAAAGGTTCCAGCCATATGCATCCAGAACTAAGCTTCTTCACACAGTGGAAGAGTCTCTAGAGGAATAATACATTGGTCCAGTGACAGTGAGAGGTACCCTTACAATAGAATCATTATTAGTTTCTACTCTACCTGATACTGTTCCATCTCATTCATTTATTTCAACCTATATTTTTAATATTTTTAATCTTCATATGGAGATATTATCTTGTTCAATAGATATTACTACACACATTGGTATAAAGAGAGAGAAGGGTCTCTGTAGTCTTGGTTTTGTGTTCTTTCATTCAAATGTAAAACTTTATTATAATTTTTTGGTACTCAACATAAAATCTATTAACATCATATTTAGGATATATTGGCTCATTGCAAGTAAATCTTGGATTTATTTTTATCTTTCATGGGTCTACTTTACTATACATTGGGGTGTAAATCTTGTATTTCAAGGAGATTGGGACTCGAGGTCAAGCATATCCAGACCTCCTTATCTAGAGTTGGGGAATGCGATATTAGTTTTTTCATTTTATTTAGATATTGAATCTTTGATAAATGATCTCCCTCCAGTCCTCATTGAGTTTCTTGAAGTGTTTTCTTCGTATTTTTCAAGTCTACCACCAATAAGGGAAGTTGAGTTATCTATTTACTTAATCCCTAGTACTCAACTAGTTTCAATTCCCTCCTACTCCATGAAACCAATGAAATTGAATCTTCTGAAGGCCAAATTGGGGAATCTTCTCAAGAAAGAATTTATACACCAAAGTGTTTCACCTTGGGTGGCTATAGTTCTCTTCACATAGAAGGGCGATGGATCTCTTTGACTATGTATTGATTATCAGAAACTCAATTGATTCATGATATTGAAATTGTATCCATTGCTATAGATTGATAATCTATTTGATCAGTTGAAAAGTGAGAAGTGGTTTTCAAAGATAGATCTTTGATCTGGTTACCATCGGTTGAGGATAAAAGAATATGACATTCGGAAAACCACATTTCTGAGAAGGTATGACCATTATGAGTACCATGTTATACACTTTGGTCTACAAAATACTTATGTATATTTCATGCCTTTGATGAAAAATATCTTCCATGAGTATCTAGATATATTTTTAGTAGTCTTTTTCGATGAAATCCTTGTTTACTATAAATCCGAGAAGGAACATGTGAAACATCTCAGAACAGTTGTGAGTCTATAGATAAATCACCACCTGCATGCCTAGAATTGAAAGTTTTATTTTGGGATTTTATAAATGAAATTATTAGGAGATTTGGTTTCTAGAAAAGGTATTTCGGTTGATCCTAAGAAGGTGGAGGCTTTTGCGACTTGGGAGAAACCATGAAATGTCATCAAAATTTGAATCTTCTTGGGGCTTAGTTGGATATTACCACAAGTTTGTGATGGTCTCTCAAATGTGGATTCTATGATGAATGCTCTAACATAGAAGGGGGTGAAGCTTTCTTGGGATGATAATTTTAAGTGTTATTTTGTTTAGTTGAAACATTTTTTGACTATTGTACTGATTTTTACTCTTCCAGAAGATGATCATGACTCTGTATTATTTTTCGATGCATCAGGTTCAGGCTTGGGTTGTGTTCTTGTGATGGGTGATCATGTAGTAGCATATAGATCTTGAAAGCTTTGTCCAAATAAAAATAATTATCCTACCCATGACCTGAAACATGCTGTAGTGATACACAAGGTGAATATTTGGCTACATTACATTTATGATTAAATCTTTACAATGTTTTAGGATCACAAAATCTTGAGTTATATCTTCTCTAAAAATTATTTTAATCGTCTCTTGAGGAATTGGGTGGAGTACCTACATTCATTCGACTTTAACATCTCATACACCCCAGGGAAAGGTAATTTCATTGAAGAAGCGTTAATATGGGATCTTCCAACCCAGGAAGTGATGGAATATTTAGAGGAGTATAATTTGATGGATCTTTTTTCAAGATTTCATATTGGAGTTTCAGTTAAAGGGGATAAAATTTCTTTAGACATAATTCAATTATTCTCCAATCTTCTCGAGATGATTCACCATGATCATGAGCTTGATGGTGTGTTCCATATCATTATACACTCTTTTAATGGTGGGGAGATAGTTTCCCAGTGGTCTTTCTCTGAAGAGGGTATTCTATGCTATAAAAATTTCTTCATATTGCAGTTAGCAGCAATAAAAGTTGTAATGGGGGTTTTTATAATTCCCAATGTGTTGTTCACCTAGTAACACCTAATATGTTCTATGATATGAGATGGTAGTTTTGGTGGCCAAGGATGAGGAGAGACATTTCTAAGTTTGTCTCTAATCGTTATAAATGCCAGCAGGTTATGGTCGGGCACTATGAACCTTCTGGTTTTCATCAACCACTTCTTTTCCCTACATGGATGTGGGATGAAATATCTATATACTTTTTAGTTGGGTTGACTTGTGATATGAGGAATAATAATGCGATATGGGTTTTTATCGATAGGATGACCATGTCAGCTCACTATATACAAATTAATGATAAAACCAAGTTTGTGGAGTTGGGAAATCTCTATGTGAAATATATTGTTCATTTTCATGGAGTTTCATTTTACATAGTCTCTAATTGTGATCCTTGGTTTACCTATCTCTTTTGGAGGGGCCTTTAGGAGGCATTGGGACTCATAATTGTTTTAGTATAGACTATCATCTGCAGTCAGATGGAAATATTGAGAGAGCTATAGAGATTCTTGAGGATAAGTTGTGTTCTTGTGTTCTTGACTTTGATGGGGTTTGGATAATCACTTGGGACTAGTTGAGTTCTCCTATAACAAAAATTACCAGTCTATAATCTGGATTGATCCTTTTAAGGCATTGTATTTCTATCCATGTAAATCTCCATTATGTTGGTCAATGATCGGTGAAAGTTCCATGGTTGGACTGTGTTTGGTGAAATAGAAAACAATAAAGATTCAATTGATCCATCAGAGAATGTTTACAGAACAGAACTGATAAAATTGTTATGTTGATCGATATCATATACCTTTGGAGTTTCTAGTTTTTGGCCAGGTATTCTTGAAATTTTCACCCCAGTTGTGTCCTTGATGGCTTGGGAGGCAAGGGAATCTCACTCCGCTTTTTGTCAGACCATTCTAGGTAGTTGATCAGGTGGGGAAAGTTGCTTACCGTTTAGTACTCCCACTACAGCTGGCATTGATACATGACGTATTTCATGTATCTCAGCTAAGAATGTATCAATCAGACCCATATCACATTTTGAAATTTATTGATCTTGAGATTGAGCCGCAATTATATTTGACTAAGTGACCAATCATGATAGTTTATTATGAGACTGAGGTACTTCATGGGAGGATGATACCTTTGGATCATGAGCCATGGAAGCATGGTTCTGATAGTCACGAGATGTGGGAATGAAAGAAACTAATGATATTGAAGTGGAATTATCTTTTGGGCCCAGAAACTTCTTCATAGGCTTTTTGGGGATTGGAATTTATTATACTGGGGAGTTTGTAACATATAATTACCATTCTGATAAGTAAATCTTAATCATTTCCATGTTTTCCCTTTTCATTGTTTGGTTAATGGTTGATTTTGGATTCATATGACATTTATAAGGGTAATCACCAACACTTATGGAATGATTCATCTTATAAAAGGGTGTTTTTTTAAATGTTTAGGATATTACATACTGTGTAACTTGGTTACACACTGTGTAATTACTACCAGGTGAAAGACATGAATCATGGTTCATAGTGTGATGAGTACATTCCATGACTACCCATTACATAATGTGAAGTATTTTTAGGTTCTTTTTAATGTATAGCAACGAGGGTTTCATTGGTTACAAATATCATCCATTATATAATGTGAATAGGGGTTACATTTCATGTAATACCCCTACTTTAAAGGGGAATTAAAATTTGATGCATTTTCTCCATTATAGAAATTAAATCATTCACGACGTGTAACTCAATTACACCCCATGTATCACCCTGACATTGGCCTATAAAAGCAACAGTGTGCTTGGAATTTCATTTATCCACTTCTTCAGTTTACTCTTCGTAGACCCAAAGCCTTCCCTAGTTACTTTTATTGTCTTCAAAATCTTCTGGATCGATTCCTATTGTGTTTTATCATCATTTATTTAGTGGCTAATATTGAGGTAAACATTCATTATCATTATTATTTTCTATCTCTTTCTCTACTTTTGGGATTTATAGGAATCACCCTAAAGTTGATGGATCAATTGTTCATGATGTGGGATCTTGCTTCTAGTTTGAGTTTTGAGATCTTCCATGACTTCATTCTTATTGATGGGTGTATTTGTGAGTTTGGGGTTTCAGGAAAAAGTAGGTGGTTTCATACCGATTATCCAAATTTATTATCCATGTATGGATTGAATTATTTTAAGTTTGTTTTTAAATTCAATTTCTAAATTTTCTTTCAATTAAATAAATAAAACCCAATTTCAGTGAACCGGGATATTCAAAATGGTTTTGTCCTGGTAGTTTGGAAAACCCCAAATTCCATTGAATTGAGGAATGTCTATAAAAATTGACTAATTTAAATTGTATTATTTGAATTGTGGATTTGATGAAAATTTTTTAAATTAATTTTCTGAATTAATTGTGGAAAACATTTATAAAGAATATGAAAATGGTTTTTAATGGATTTCAAACTTGTGAAAATGGATTAGAAATGAATTAACATAAACCCATTGGTTTAATCTTCTAGGAATGTCATAGTTTTTATTAAAACCTGGTTAGGTTTTAAATGGAAAGAAATAGGCATTAATGAAATAAGAGAATGTGATGTATTGTATTTTAAGAAGACTTAAAATAAGTTCCCCATTATATAAGTGAACATGGAAGTTGTTGGTAATTGGTGAGTTATTTTGATACATTATATGCCACTACAAAGTTATAAAATATACCTATAGTTGGTGACGTCCTTGTTGGGAGGTTGATGAGTCACCCTTGGCCAGTGTCAAGGGGATGTGAGTGTACTCATTTTTCTGGGACCACTTCGAGAGTGTAGAATCCTATATATGGTTAATACTACCGTACCTACTTGGAATATGACCCTATTTTTTACTTCTTTATTTATATATGAGATATAAATGTATTCAAATATAGTAAAACAAATTTACATTCCTTTTTTGGATGTACATAAACTATTTTATGTAAATGTTTTATTTGAGCCATTATTTTAGAAATATTTTATCTCTTAAAAAGAAAATCATGTTCTATAAAAGTAATTTCCATCATTTTGAAACTATATAGAATGTTTTGTTTTAATTTTCTTTTGAATTGTTAAACATGTTTGTTTTAAATAATTAAATGATTTTATTTTAGATAAACTATATTTTTCATCTATTATGGAATCTTTGGTGGTGTCATACTAGGCTTAGGCTCACACCCTATTCTTTTCCTTCGGGTGTGTTTAGACTTTATCCTTCCTGGTTTGATAAAAGGTATGGAATCTCTTGGAAGGGGACAGAACTATTGAGATTTGGACATGGGGAGTTGTGTTCCTAGGGACCTTGGGTCTGTCTTTCCCATTTTGGTTCTTGGGTTGTAAAACATTGGGATTTTTCCCCTTTTATATTTTAGTACTTTACTCCCAGTGGAGTTTTATTTTGTTATGCACACTTTATTTCTTATTTAATTCTGAATTGTTAATAGAAAAGAAATTCAAACCTATATCTTGTATGACGGTAGGTGCTAGTCACCAACCCATGGGGATTGGGAACACCCTTTGGGATATGTTAGGTCTAGCACAGTTATCGGGTTACTAAGGTATCTAGGATGGTTCAGGACAAAAAAGGTAATCATAAAGGATAATTAAATCTATTCCACTTCCCCATTACATGAGCCATGTTCATATCCATAACATAGGAAATTATCTATGTCAGAATTTATAAAACATCCAAAAACCAGGCAGATATAAATGAGTAAAAGGAACCATTTTCAAAAAAATAGTTTCTATTGAAGATGTAACAATAATTGTAAATATCACTATAGCTTTATAAACATCGACTACCACCAATAAATTTTCTAATACCTGGAAATTATTCAATATAGAGGCTTGTGGTTAGTTCTATGTTGACTTTTAATATTCTAATTACAACAAATTTCCATTTAGAGATAATGATCCCAAACTATATTGGACCATATATAGAGCCCAAAAGAGCATCGACAATAACCTTGATTAAGGAAGACATTTTAGTTTTTTAGAGGTGTAGGAAATTCATTTTATATGTTCTATAACTAGCCACAGTGGATACAGGTCAAGGTAATAATAACAGAAAATACAGATTGAGAGTAAAGATCCCATTACTGTGAGCTACCTCTAATACATTCATGATTATGATGCCACTTTCTCCTCTTCCCATGTGTTCCAATGGGTGTAGGGACAATCCAAAACACGCTTGGATTTCCTTAAAAATCAATCTCTACCATTATAACTTAACCAAACATCAAAACATAGGTGGTGATCTTTAATATATACACTTGTGTGTTCAGATATCAAATCACAATCTTTGAAGGTATTTCTGATCCTTCACCTTATCATTCAAAACTACATCAGCATCGAAATAAAACAACTCAACAAAATGGTTAGTTTACTCTATCACCAAATGGTTTCCCTACTGAAAGTAGAGGAACTCAATATAAATAATTATTATGGATTCGAGGAAGAACTAAAAAATTAGAGGATCAGGTTGTATTCTATCTCTAAGCCCACATTTCAATTCACAAGAACCATATTGTTCCCCCGCCTCTTTCTTGGATGCTAGAGCATAATCATTGCACACTTCACCTTAATAGAGTTAGGTATCGTCAATAATTCTATGACCTGATCAATTTTGACCACCCAATCCTCTACCTCACCAGGTTTATTAGTACCCTTAAAATATGAGGGATTCTAGAATATGAACTCCTGTGCATGATCCATGTCTCCTAAATCACTTCATTGTTCCTATTTAGCTTCGTTCTGAATAGGTAACGCATTCTAATCCAAATTACAATCATACTATATGAAAATATGAATGATATTCTGATATATAAGCGTATTCCATATAGGATTATATCCCATTTCACCTTCTTAATGAATCCTTGGCGGAAATCTCATAGGAAAGATTTTATATACAAAAAACTAAATTAAATGACTAGAAAATGAAAATCAATATCTATATGGACTCAAATAATATATTCATAAACAATGATCTAGATCAAAACAAGAAATATGAGAGGCCCAACCTAAAATACCATGGTGATTTAAGACTCTATATGATTAGATATATCAAGAAACTCACTCTTAATATAACCCTTAAATCCTGAAATTCCTATCATCCAACTACTAACTTCCCATTACTCAATGAAACTAAGAAAAATATCCCATTTATACTAAATAATCATGACATGTACTAGAAAACCAAACAAATTTTACTAAAAATGGATCACTAAAATACCCCACAGTCATTCCTGGATCCCACAAGCACACTACCAGTACCCTAATATAAAATAAAAAATATAGGGAATGGTTTAAACAACATGAATCAAGAAACACGATATATAAGGAGAGAAAGATAATGATAAAAGGAAAGTATTACATAACAAAAAACCCACAATGGTATTTATACAACCATGAAAGCAATACAAAATTTTGGTACATGTACTAAAAAAATTCTAGTAGCATCCCACCCAAGTGTTCTATAATAAATATCTTTAATATAATCCTAATATTCTCAATATATGATAATCATTCAATTATAAAACATTTTTCACATTTATATCAAAATCATGGTAAACAATATACCTTTTTATATTTCCAAAATTGATTCCATGTAACATAGTTAAAATAATATTTTTAAATATAACATTTATCAATGTATGAATCATTCATCCATGTTAAAAATAAATCCAAAAAAGAGGAGTTCCCAATATTGATCACTCATATGATAACATAGGACCTACCTAGATAGGCCAGTCATACCTCAGTAATAGATTAGAATAGTGCTCACTATAAATTTTCCTATAATAATAGGTCCTTGGGATGTGAACCCCTTATGGTGTCATAATCTAGTCCCTACACAACATGGCCTATGGAAAATAGAAACACCCCATGATTAAAACCTCACATGGTAACAAAGAAAAAATCCCAATACTAAATCCTCATCCTTCGTACACAAGTCTCCAATGATTTATATATTTTAATGTATAAAAGGTTATATATCACATAATACAATATTTTTGAAAAAAACACATTTTCCATCAAAATAATTCTTTGAAAATGCATTTCATTAACAGACATCAATGATATTTGAAAAAATATTTATTTTACCAATATACAAACACAAAACTTTAAAAAAATACCTTTAAAAATTCATCAATGAATCATTCTAATTATATTTTAGAAAACAATCTACAAAACTAGAGCATATGAAGTTCACCAATAACAGGATAGAGACATAAACAACGAATTAAAACATGGGTTCACATGGAAATGGTGAAGATATCCACAACTAATTAAAAATATAGATATAAAAATAATAAATGGAGGTCATAAATCAAGGATTACACTTCAGAAAACCATACATCCACATCCTCTAGAACAAAATAAACAAATGGAGTTTCATACAATGTGTAACATCATAGGTAAATAAATAACACAACATTTTTCATATTTATTAATATTTGTGAACTAAATATTAATTCTACTTTAAAGGGAACACTATGTTCGATGGTATATCTGATACGCAACAATGGGTTTCTTTGAAATCTTACGTTGCACACTAATAATATAACATTATTATTTCAAATGGTAGTTAAAACCTAGCCTTTGTAAAGGAAAAAATGAACAAAACTAACTAAAAAATGATTATATATGTTTGTTAAATTTTTTTACATTTATCTAATAAATGATAGAGGCTTAAAATGTGAATGAATCTAATTTTTTACATAATTTACTTTAAAGGGCTAATTATACACCTTTTAATGGTGAACTATCACTAAATAAAGTTTTGGTCACTTTTATATGCTTAATTTGAAAAAATAGAATTCTTTTTTAGAATAGGGACATCAAAATTTACTATGGGTAAATTTTTGGTGTTTTTCTAATAATATACATTTTTTATGAATAGTGAGAAATAATGTATTTTAATTCAAAACTGCCTTTTAATATAATTTATTTATATGTTTAGATTATATTTTTAATTGGTTTTTATGTGTAATTAGATTATATTTTTACCCTTTAATCCAATTTTGGTCATTGGAATTAATGTCACATTGAAATTATATAAAAACAAGTGTCAATATTTTGATAGTTATTGTTTCTTAAAAACACGCTATTTGTTTTGACAATAGGAATTAATTTTAAATTAATTAATCCAACTTATAAGTTTTGAATTTTTTAAAATAGAGATCATTTTTTAATTCGGAATACCAAATATAGCATAGGCTGAGTTTTTTGGTATTTTTATGAAAAACATCAATTTTTGATGAATAGTGAAACCACTAAGTAGTAGTTAAAAATCTGACTTTTTCATTTAAATTAAAATTTACCACTTCTATGAATATAATTTTGAAAATAAGAGATACATTTTTCTTATTAGTATGTAATATGTGGTTCAATAAGATGAAAATAATTTTTGTTGAATAGTTACTTTTGACTTTTATTTACCACGGTTAAAGGTAAATAGGGTAATTAAAGGTAATATGAATATTATAATAATACAAAATTTACTTAACACTTGTCCTAACCTTATTGTAAGAGTCATGTCCGACCATGAGAATCCTTGGGTCAATTTTGGGACCCCATGGAGCCATCTATGAATGATAATGACACTTTATTTTAATTAACATAATGTAAAGACAAAAATGACTTTAACAAATATCTTTTAGTATATAAATTTTTAAATGGGGTTATATAATTCATCATTTCTAAGATATATTATAATTGGAAAGAAAAAAATATTTCCTACATTATGGTAATTTTTTATAATTTTTAGACATCAAAGAAATTAAATTATTTATGACACAACAATGATGTAGTATTTACCTCATTAATAAATGATTTAAATAAATATGATTATTAATTTTAAAATAATATCCAAAACCTGTCCAATTCTTATGAGATGATTTTATTTCAACCATGAGTTATCATATATTATACTTTAATTAGTTCTAGACCTTTAGAAACCAAATATCACTATATAATAAAATAATATTTTCACACTTTCCTAAAGAGCCCCTCCTCCCCCTTATAAAAGGACATCACTTCAAACCCATTCCACACACCTCTCAAGCCCATTGGCTCATCCAAACCCTGAGAACATAATCTATCAAGATCTCCCTATTACTCATAGAATCCTCAACTTAGGTAGAAGGCACTTCAAGAAGTCTTTTTGGTTCAAACCAAATGAAGTTACCCAAATTAAAGGTAATGCTTTCTGTAAAACTTTTTTGTTTTATTTTGTTTTATTTTACTTCTTCAACCCCCTAAACAGTTTTTATTACATTATTTTATAATTAATCTAGTATCCTAATTATACTAAGATGTTTTTATGATAATTATTTGAACTACACTTACACACACCTCCATTTAATGGGTGAAGAACATACTGTTTCTATGGATGAAAAACTAACACCTCACAAAACGATGATTGTTCGATTATCTCCTACTGCCTCTCATGGTGGCCATTAAGATGGAACTCTATTTATATATGATATATATATATTATTTTTATGTTTCCTTATTATTCTTTATTTTCCATTTATATCATTATTTTATGGTTTCCATTATGGGTAAAACGAGATAATTTTATTTGAGGAAGTGTGGACTACCACCCCCTCAAAATTATATGAATTGTTAATGCCTTATGTGGGGAGTATAATTGATGGAATTAGTGATAGTATATATGATATTATACTATAATTATAATATAATTATTTATCATTATGTTTTAATTCTATTAAAATATAAAATAGAAATGAAAGTAGCATTCATGTATACATACGGCTTACCGTCTCCATGAACGGTACATTTCATTTCTTATCACCAAATGTTACGTTCTATTATAAATATATATATATATATATATATATAATGGATATATAATATATATATGATATCTAAATAATGTATATCATTCTGGATATAATTGAACTTTGACCACATGGAAAAATAGTAATTATGACAAGTTCATTTTTGACTCAAGTTCCGAACATCGATAAAATATCCAATATGAACTCAAATAAATAACTAATTGTTATAGAAAGGTAAAAAAGGAATAATAAACTTGAAAAAAAATGTTCTTAATAAATTATAAATTAACTTATTCTTATTATTCAGGAATAACAAGGAACGTATAAGACATGTCGGACTTGAGGTAAGGGGTGTCTTACCTCACTTTTAATTATACGAGATATCCATTGTTCACCACATATTTATTGAATGTGGTTTATTGTGTACTTCCATTTTAAATATATTATCATTATTATCTTTATATTCATCATATTATTTTATTCATTTGGTGGTTAGTAACTTTTGTTCATATGACTCGATTGATAAAAACGAAGTACGGGTTTTTTTATCTCACTTTTTTTCCCATGAGATTCATGCTATATTAGCCACTATTTCCATTTGTGTGGAGTATGTACTACCCCTGATTGTATCCTTTTTGTAATATAATTTAATTTATTGGTGTTTAAATATTCATTTTATGATACTTCTTTCATGGGGTGTATGTTTCATAAGTAACCAAATCGGTAAGGGAATTTCAAATTTCAATTTCCACTCATTCGGCTTTACGCATACTTCATAGATTATTTTATTCCATGATTATGTGTGGAATCACTATTTATTTTTTGTGTAGTAATTTACACTCCCCTTTATGTGGATATACTTTTGATACACATAATCACTCCATTGATAAATTCTCAAGTCATCGATATGTATTTGAGAAGAGTAATTTTAACTCAATCTCCATTTGTTGAGTTAAAAATCCAATTAATTGGTGTTGTTTTTACAAGAATATGTGTGAATGTAGTCTAATTGATTTACACTGAATATCCAATCATATTGAGTGTATTTATATTTTTCACACATAATTATATCCTTGATTTATCCTTAACCTAAGCATATTGTCTTTATAAGAGATTTCATCTCAATTTACATTCCATTGAGACTTCTTTGTTGTTATACACCAATTCACATTTATATGGTGTATATAATATACTTTTACATATTATATCATGAATACCTTTATTCTCAAGATATTTTAAATTTTTTATTTCCTAAATTATTTTTATTCAAGTGTCTCTCTTTTGGTTAGTAACTCTAACTAAAATATCATTTAAATGTTTTAAATATTTATTATTCTAAATATTTATCATTAATGTACATATAATAAAAATGGTTTTAAGGATTTATTTATATGGAAATTGAAGTTTTAAAATTAATATTCCTTTTAAATGTTTCAAAGTGTTATGGGAAACTTTGATTCAAAATTCTATTTTAAACAGATTCTTGAAAAATAGTCTGCCTTTTAAATATTTTCATGAAAAATGTGGATATTTCTCTGAAATAGTTTTGATGATTATTTTCATCTATGTCAACATCCATCATTTTTTACGATTGAGGTTAATTTGTTACAATACAATACTCCATATTTTATTGAATGAGTTATGTTTTACTGTAGATGTGGTAATTTTTATACCATTCACTGTTTGTGGATAAAGTATTGACATTTCGTATGCTAGTTTTAATACAAATTTTTATGTTATGTTTCAATATTTTCATATGAGGAATGAATTGGACTAAGTGATGGGTGGAGCCTGATATAGCTCTTAGATGCTCTGGTAGGTCTAATGAG
The DNA here is from genome assembly GCA_963277665.1 of Viscum album. Classification (NCBI taxonomy): domain Eukaryota; kingdom Viridiplantae; phylum Streptophyta; class Magnoliopsida; order Santalales; family Viscaceae; genus Viscum; species Viscum album. The sequence continues at coordinate 992,239,477 of OY728166.1, forward strand.
ACAAACTGGTGTCTTGGAACATGGCCACGACAAAATATTATTTGTAGTCTTGGCATGAGGCCTTGAATTTGTGGTTATGAGGTCTGGCATTATGCATTCTATCATTATGAGATTAGATATTGAAATTTCATGTGGTTATTCAACTAGAAGAATGCCCATGACTATCCTTTAATATGGCATTATTTACTAAGCTCATGTTCCTGCCATAAAGTGTTCATGTTAATTATTTGTAAAGGCATTTGTTTTCAATTATTCACTATGCCTAATGTTTATGTTATCTTTCACTATATTTCTTACTCTTACTGAGCATTTGAGATCACCCCTTTCTCATGTTTCATTTTCTTAGGATATGAAGAAGTTAGTTTTGAGTGACTTGAAAGAATAACCCTTGAATCTTGGATGTTTCTAATGGAATAAATTAGTGTTTGTTTTTTCTGTTCAAGTTTTAGTGTTGAAATTATGTATGTATCTGGTTTAAAAGACTACTAAACCGATCAGTCCTTCAGGACGTGATTCCATTTAATCATGCAAATGTATTAAATTAATGCACCCGCTCTTGGATTCTGGGGTCGGGGCGTTACACTATGATGGTTCCCACACAATGACCAAATAAATCCAACCTATGTCTCCCTTACTATGATCTATAACCATCGAATAATGAGAAAAATTATGAGAGGGAAAAAATAATATCAATAAAAACTATAATAGATCAAGGGAATGAAATTACCCAAAGAGAAATAGATTCAAAATTTCTTCCAAAACTCATAAAATACCAATCCCTTGATATTTAATGAGAAAGGAAATCTTAATTGGGAAAAATATGAGTCCAAAATGCATTAAATAATGCATCATTAAGATCCCATAAAATAACCTCAACAAGTATAATACCTTTTAAAAAAATGGTTGCTTAAATAGGCCACTACAAATTTCTAAACAAGGTGACATCATAGTGTGGTGGAAGTTCACCATGAACATGATGGCCTCTATTGTGTCATGATAGTATCCCAAATAACCCACATCAAAATAACATGGTCATAAGAACCCGGGTGTTTTGGTCTATCCAGGTCCTCCACCGCATTTGTAGTGAGGTTGGTTGGTTGTGGAGGAAAAAGTGATTTCCAGTTATCCACACCCTGTACAATTCCCAACTCTGGGTACTCTAGTACTACTCATGGCACACCTACACAACATATGGTGATATAGCTTAGAACACGTTGTGGCATAACCAATTTTGTATTGGTAAGATTATAAAAACCATTTTATGCCACTAATACATCCAAAACTTATCAAACCTATAAATAACCACCCCAAATCTCCAAAAATAACATTCCTCATGTCAGGATGTTACAACTCCTTTAGGGGAGGTCTATGATAGCTAGTTGAGAAAACTCCCATAGGGGACATCTATGTTTCTATCAATGGGGCTTCCATGGATATAGAGTAGAGTTTGATCCGATATACTGGAATATAGATTTATTAGACCATTCCCTAGGATTGTGATACTTTGGGGCTTATGCCCTTGTTGGGAAAACTCCCACATGGGAGGTCTGTGTTACTTATTATAATACATATGAGACTTGAGTCTCACATAATTGGATACATGATCATCATGAAATGATTAGACACATATTGATACATTCTAAAATAGGTATTGTCAATAAGAGTCACATAATAAATGATTCAAAGTGGTATAGTATGTGTTACATGGGTTGGTAGAGTCCTCTCAATATGCTCACACTTTATTACACTTGAAAAAATGGTAATGTTGGTAGTTTTTCTTTTTAGAATTTATTATTTATATAGAGAATGTCACATGCATATATAACTATATATTTAATATTTTTTGGGACCGCATAAGTTGTTTCCTGCAGAGTTATGTACTCAAACCTTGCTAGGGATGCCATTACATATGGATACTTGAGAATACCTCATTTTTTATAGATACATGTTGGGATAGGGTAAGGATTTTATGATTGAGTTAGAGAAGCACAGATGGTATTTTGAGTGTTGGATGAGGTGATTCTTGAGGATTGTAGTAGAGCCTCTAGTACATTTTTTCTTCCTTTATTTCTTTCAGGAATAAGTGACTGGACTAGTGGGAGATCAACCTTTCTACTTGACTATATGATTTTGTATAATTTTACTATTCACAGTGGGCTGAGCTAAGATATTACAATTAAAATACTTAATTGACCATCAATGTTCTAAAAAATATATTAATGATACTCAATAAAACTCTGTATTGATAAATTCCAATTTTTTTATATTTTTGTATACAATTACTACATGAAAAATTAATATTTCAGAAAAATATCAAATTTGGAGATTAGAACCTAGGGGTATTATGTGTATGATGTTAATTTTGAGGGGTAAATAATTCTTTGGGTAAGACATATATTTTCTATCTATGTTATGTTTATGTGATTCCAAAATAAACATTATAATGATGTGGTGTGTGTAGATCATAAAAAGTCACTAAAAATAGACCATTTTATCATTAAATTTGATTATGATTCATGTATTTATTAACTAAAAAAGTTCAAGTATTTACACTAAGACTTCAACCCAATAATTGGTTCAATGATTCAATGAATTAAGGGGTGATCTCCATCCATATTGAGGATTATATTTAATCAAATGTTTACACTGAGTTTTCATTTCATTTCTCTCACTTGAAAAAATATTTCTTTTCAAAAAGTGTTATTAATCATAATGTGAAACTTTTAATGCATTTTTCATATTTTAATAACTTCGGTATGATTGTAAATTCCATATTTCCTACTTCCCCAATCAAACCAAAATATCCTTACTTGAGGATATCTTGAATTTTAGAGACTATTGGTTTGGTCCCGATATTCAAGATAGAAATTGTGAGAGATGATTTAAATATAGTTTGGATGCCATTCTTTATCACAATGAAATAGTTTGGAAGTAAGGTTAGCACTTAAATCATATTTTTTCCTTTTTATCTACCATAGTTTATATTTTGTTGACCTATGTAAATAAATAATTTCACAAAAATAATCTTGATGGATGGTAATGTATAAAACTAAAAAAATGTTTACTCTAATTCAAGACAACCGATAAATGATAGAGTTTTTTTATTTCAAAAAGAGTGGAAAACATGGGTTTATTAGTAACAATTCCATATATCAGTTTTGTTTGTAGTTATTTTTTCCCTTTTTTATATATATTCATTTATTATGATAGTTCCCTTTACTTATATATTAAATTTGAGTATCTTATGTGGCAAATGTCATCATATCTGGTACTTTAATGATGTTCCTAATGTAATACTTCATAAAATTCATACACACCTTGATTGTTTCTAGTCATTATTACTTAGGTCAATCGTTTAAACCTAATACAAATCTTCTTGAAATATTCTCTTAAAAAATTCTTTCTGGTTTAATGTGTAATTTTTCACCTATTCCCAACACAAATTATAGTGGATTCTTTGATAGTTTCTTCATCTATATTTCCTTGTGTGATCACAACCTCCAGACACATTATTGATAAGTGTCCAGATACACCCAATTTTACTATTTTTCATAAGATGATCTTTATGTCACTCACTAGTATACACCTAAATTCTCAATAAGTCTACCCTCTAACACCACTTGTTTATCCAAAATAAATTTTATTTTTTACCTTTATAGTTTAATGAAGATTTTGTTAAAAAAATAACTTGCTCGAAAACCAAAATCCATTGAATCCAGGAATCTAGACACTCAAGTACTCAAAAACCAACATTTTGAACGATGTTTCAAATTTTCTTCAATTATTGTCTATCATCTACCAAAAAATCACATTTTACAATGTACTTTATAGAATAAATGGTCCCCTATGATGAGATCATTGAGTTATGGTCCCTTTTGCAAATATATAATGCCACTATGACTCTACAAATGTGTCCCTTTATCATTCTAAATGAACAATATATATATTATATAATCACCGCACCTGAGATATTGGTCAGTTCATCAACTATGATGATTTCACTAATATATCTCCATTATTGGAAAAATCATCATCAACATCCTCCGTATTTTGGTATTATCAGTCAATGATCACTTGTGGGGCATGATGATGATCGCATTTCTAGTAATCATGGTTTTGGACTTTATAGTGGCCACAACAACACATTATATCAGTTATATGGCACATTGCGAAACCCTATTAGTTGTTATTTTTTCCTCCATGGTTTCTCTTATTTTCTACCATAGATGGATAAGAATACTATGGTCGATTCCATGACTCTACTATTAGATCTTCATCTTAATATGTATAATTTCACAAATGGGTTATAACTTATTCCTATAATTAGGCCACATCAATACATATTTCCGAGTCATTTTCCCTAAACTAGAAAATTACTACCATGAATTTCAGTTCCTATCATCTAATAACTTTGATAATTGATTTTTTATATTGGATCACAACAAAAGTGATATGCATATAATCTTCAACCATTATTCATATACATAAAATTTCGTTATCACAATTATTGATTAATCCCCCATTCCAATTATTTTGTTTAATTATTGTTTCTACAACAAAGACATTTGGTTGACATATGTACTCCACATACGACATAGCACATTCAATCTCTTTTCTAAAAATAATATTTCTTTGAATTTGAATTTTATTTCATTTTCAACATGATTGATTAAAGACTCAAGACTTTATTAAATGTATCCTCTGTGAAGGGGTATACAAGATCGATGTTTTTACATTTTTTGTTTATACATACACTTTCACTTGAGTTTCTGATATTCATTTACATCATGATCATCCATCCAAAAAATTATTTATAAATTTTTTTCTTAAACCTTCCTCCATTTTTTCTTTCTACTATAAGTCTTATTAGTTTTCAAGAATCATTAACCTTCTTCTGTGTCTTGGTCATTGAAATGTTTTGAGTTTGTAAATTATGAAGGATGGGGTCCGTGAACAGACACAAGTCGTTTAAAATATCTTTATTATATTCTATATATTTATTATTGGTCCCATATGACTAATATTTGTTTTGATCACCAACATTGAGTAACAAAAAACGTTCATATAATTTTATAATAAATTATATAAGTAGTTCTATACTACTATTAATGATCATGGTGTTATTCATTAGATGACCAACACTAGAAAACCTAAATGAAATAGTGTATTTGGGTGTAAAATGTTAATCTCTTAGATATCGTTTGAGCTATACTATTTCATATATAGTTATGCCTCCAGTTTTGTGGAAATTTTATCATTACAATCAATTATCTTATTAATAATTATTCATCTTATATCCTTCAAGGGTAGAGTACCTTTATGGTTATTTATCTATATTTTCCTCCTTATCCACAACCTCAGTATTGTTTTTATTTTATTAGTTTTGTTCATGACAATAAAACCCAATTTTGCTTGTATCATTAACCCTTATCAACATATTTTTCAGATACTCTCACACCTAGTGACAATATTGATGTTTTTTACCAACATGAAGAAATATGGGAACTTTATGGATGTATCCTTCATTGAGACCACTCCCTTATCCTCATATAACCCATTCCTTCTCATATTATAATCTTGATGATTTTTTCCTTTTAACATCTACCCACCCTTACCACCTCTCACACAATCATATAATTTTTTCATTGGTCAGGTTAATTATCATAATTCCTCAAACATTCCCTTCAGTTTACTAAGGCTGAAATTTCCCCAACATCATCTACCAATCTAGATACAACCATATATGACATTACAATTAGATCAAGGAAAGTCATTCATTCTTTTATGTCTCATTATATATATACACAAACATAAATAGGATTACGTGTAGGAAAAAAACTCAAATACCATCATTAGAGACCATACATGTTATTGTTATTATTTCGGAGACAAAATATCATCCTAGATAGGTCTATGAAATATAGAAAGAGTTACATGTTTTTGAAGATAACACATGGGGACTTTTATCAAAAAAGGATAAATATTCTTGCATGAAAATAGATTTATATGATGCATATGATTTCAATGATACTATTCATCCCTTTTAATAATTCATTATAGTCAAAGGCTATTCTCAAACATATTATGTGGATTATTTAAAAAAACTGTGACAATTAACGAAGATGGATTATGTTCACATATTCATCTCTATGGTTATCACCACTCATTTCACTCTTTATCAACTTGATGTTAAGAATGAATTCTTGTATTATTTTATTGGAGAGTAATATTGAAAATAACCCATTGGATTCATCACTCCTAGGAAAAAATATATTGTTTTCAGATTTGTCACTCTATTAATGGAATTTTGAGCTGTCCAATCATGCCTTGTTTGGCACATTCTACATTTTGGTAACTACATTTGGATACTATATTAGTGTGGAAATTCACTCCATATTTAATTGTAACACACTCTATGATAGTATATTACCAGCTATCTATGTTAGTCATATCATTATTAGTGTGAATAAATCACATGAGACCACTGACCTCAAGTATTTTCTTCACTAATAATTTTATACCAAAAACATTTGTCACCTAATATCATCCATGCATTGAAACCATAACCAATATCATATATGATTTGAAAACAGAACTATACATAATATGATATAAAGTATTTACATTGAATATGGGAAATCCTTTTTTTATACATCTTCAAGAATATTGAATATCCCTATGTATCAAAATCAATCATTCCTTATTGGAAATCCACTTGTTGAAAAATTAGCAATCTAAATCATGATATGATTTGTGTGGCTAAAACTGAATGTATTTATTTTAAATAGATATTTAAGTTGAAAACAAATGTCACATACTAAAAAAATGATCAAACTCACTTTAATTTTTTGTTTCCTTAGGAAAATGATCCTTATTTTATTTGTATTTTAGAAACTATCCACGCATCAATCCAAGACATGGTGTGACCTGTATGACTCAATGTTGATGATTTCTATTTAATATTGACATCTTAAGTCAAAGCATGCATCACTCCATAAAAATTGATAAAAAAACAATTGTATTCTCTTTATATTTGAGTAAAATTATGAAAAATATATTTATGATGTATAGGAGTAATCTATACATCAATCCAAAACACAATGTTCTTGGTATGGATGGTAGTGTATGTATTTATTTAAAATTGACATTTTAGTTCAAAACAAATATCCGAACCTCAAATATGAAAAAACTTTCTTGAATTGTCTTGATATTTTAGGTAAATTGTTCATATGTCAATTGTGATGTGTTTTAATCAATCACATTTCATTCCGACACATAGTATTCATAGTATGACTCAAAGTGCATGTTTGTAGTTTAAAAGTGACATTTTTGTTTAAAAGATGAACCAAACACTAAAAAATCAATAAAATAGTAATATTATCTTTATACATTAGAAAAATTATCGATATTTCAATTTTGACATGTATAAATTAGATGCACATTGATCCAATGCATGGTGCGGCTGGTTTGACTAAAAGTGTGTATGATTTTTTAAAATGGTCATTTTTGTTCAAATCATAGATAACATACTAAAAAATAATAAATCACACTAATATTTCATTGATACATTATTTCAATGATCCATATATGATCATTTACAAGTTAGAATCAATTGCACATTAATCTGACACACTGTGTTCCCGAAATGACACAAAGTATGCAATTTTAGTTTATAAGTGACATTTTATTTTTAACTTTATGTTACTCACTAAAAACCAAAAAAACACACATGAATTATCTTCATAGTTTATTAAAATAATCATTAAGTCATTTTAGACTTTTAGTAATTAGCTACATTTCCATTTAACTCACGATGTGCCACACATGACTCAAAGTGTGTCTTTTCATTTTTAAAAATAAATTTAAATAAAATTCTTCATCACTCACCAAAAAAATATAAAATACAATTATAATGTCAATATAGTTTATGTATGTGATCCATAAGTCATATTTGATGTGTAGTAATTAACCACACATCAATCTGACACACAATGTGCTTGATATGAATCAAAGTGCCTATTTTTTGTTTAGAAGGTATTTTTTAGTTCGAATTAAGAATCACTCACTAAAAAGAAAGAAATCACAATAATATTAACTTAATAATTCATAAAAATTATTTATAAGTTATTTGTGATGTGTATGAATAATCCTCAAATCAATCGAACACACAGTGTGACTGATTTGACCGGAAGTATGCGATTTCAGTTTAAAATAGATAGTTTTATTCCCAAACACACATCACATACTCAAAACCAAGAAAACACACTCAGATTTCCTTGATAAGTCAGAAAAATAACCCCTAAATTATTTTTGACATGTAAGAATTAATTAAACGTTAATCTGACAAAAGTGCCAAAAGTGACATTTCATTAATGTATTATTATATCATATTAATTTTTCATTGATTTATTTATAGTATTACTAATCTAATTATTGTTGTTTTTTACAAGTAGACACTTTTTTTGAGATGGGGTAGTTTTTTCAGAAACTAGTAGTATGATTGTGTTACATTGAACTAGGATCCCAAAGACATCGAAATACATGGTCACCATAAATTTTTTTCATTTGTTGGTATATGTTATGCTTGTAATAAATAGTACATACCAATGTAATTGGAATGTATTGAAATGTTTATACTATAATTTTTTTGAAATTAAATTATGATTTTTTTTGATGCATTGAAATTTTCAGAATTGATTATCAATATAATATTGTTGGAGTGTGTAGAAAATAAAGAAGCACATTACTGGAACTAGTGTTTCTATCCATACTAAATGTATCATCGATAAAAGATTCTTTTATCTTTTCTGAAATAAGCATTATGAAAGGAGACCCTTTATCAACACATTTCTCAGCACTAATAAAGGGTGATTTTTATCAGGGATTTTATTGGCATGGATATAAGCACTTGTCCAAAAAGGGTGATTAAATTTTCCATGAAATTTTTGTGATAATAATTGTGATTTTTAGAACTAATAAATATGAAATATTGAGTATTTCATGTTATGTTCAAAATATAATAAGATTTGATACAATAATTTAATAAAAAACATGATTTTATTATTAGTCCCACTTAGTCAGGTTGATATTTTTGTACACATAACTATGGGACCCCATCGCATATGACTTATTGCTGAAAACAATATCACAAGTAATTTTTTTTGGTTGGTCTGTCCCAAAAAAAAGTATTCGCGATGGGAAATTTTTCCATCCTAAATAGTTTATTCAGGTTTTAAAAAAACTCTATTGCGATGGGCCGGTCGCAAATAGTATTTGTGATGGAAAAATATACTCGTCGTAAAATAAAGAAAAATTAATATTAATATTAATAAAATAATATTTAAAAATAATATTTATGACGATTATATATACCCATTGTAAAAAACAAAAAAAATAAAATATTTCAAAAAATTTTAAAAATATTAAAAAAATTAAATTTTATATAATAATAATGATGATGAATAATTTTAATAAAATAATAAGTCAATAAATAAATAGTAAAGTAATAAAATATATAAAAATTAAATATATATAATAAAATAATAAGAAACACACTATTTGCAACAATATAAAAAACCCACTAAACAATGAGTCAAACATCGCATGTACTTCCTCATCTTCTTGTATTGATACTAGAGTAAAAACACATTTTCTCTTACTCCTACTACAACTGATGTCATTAACACATCACATTCTGTCTGCCCCAGTATATACCGATCACAACATGTGTCAGATTAATGTTTGCTTGATTCGTACACATCCTAAAGTCTCAAAATATAAGTGGCAATGTAACCACATTTCCATTTTCATTAAATGTCAAACAGTTGACACTACATATTTACTCAATTTTTTTAGCCGAATGTTTTTCCCATTTCTGAATTTCAAAAGGGTAGAATAAGATCAGGTTTCAATTATATCCTGAGAAGTCACCACAATGGGCACATGATCTTCCTTACTCACAATTCCTTTAAAAATGAGAAATTTTTTTTAGTTAACAACATCAAATTAATTTTCAGTGCTGGAAGTTCGACAAAGAAAGAGGATGAAGATAGAAAACGTGGTTACATTGGAAGAAAGAACCATTTTATCTTTTTTTTTGTGGCATTTTTCAGATATTAGAAAACAAAAACTGATTTCCCAAAAGGTCTGTGAAAAAAATAAGTGTTAGATAAATATTTTTAAGGAAATTAACTTACAAATAGTAGATAAAATTATGACAAAATTATTTAAAAAAGTACTAAGCATTCATCTTTTCCTGATTGTTGAATTCATTTTTGATTCATTTTCTAATTACCACTATTTATTAGTTTTTATTATGAATTATTACTATTTACAAATAGTTATTACTATTTATTACGAATTATTACTATTTATTACTAATGATTACTAATGATTACTATTTATTACATATTATTTCTAATTATTACAATTTGTTACTATTTATTACAAATTATTACTAATTATTACAAATTGTTACTAATTATTACTAATTATTACTATTTATTACTAATTATTGCTAATTATTACAATTTTTTATCGATTATTATTAATTATTATTAATTATTTTTAGCTATTTCTTATTAATCCTATTATTACTAATTAATCCAAATTATTATTAATTATTCTATATTTAATAAAAATTATTAGTAATTATTATAAATTATTACCATTTATTACTAATTATTACTAATTATTACAATTTATTACCAATTTCACTAATTATTACTATTTATTGCTAATTTATCCTAATTATTGTTAAATAATCCAAATTATTGAAAATTAATCCGAATTATTACTAATTATTAATACTAATTAGTAATAAATAGTAATAAATAGTAATAAATAGTAATAAATTATTACTATTTATTACTATTTATTAATAATTATTACTACTTATTAATATTTATTGCTATTTTTTACTAATTATTCCTATTTTTTCCAATAATAACTAATTATTACTATTTATTAATAATTATTATTAATTATTACTAATTAACCATAATTATTACTAATTAATCCTAATTAATCCTAATTATTATTAATTATTAATATTTATTTCTATTTGTTTCTAATTATTACTAATTATTGGGAATTATTAATATTTGTTAATATTAATTACTAATTGTTGCTAATTATTACTAATTATTTATAATAATTAATAATTAGTAATATTTTTTTACAATTTATTAATATATATTACTAAGTACTATTAATTATTACTATTTATTAATATTTAGTACTAATTACTACTAATTATTAATAATTATTAATAATTATTACTAATAAATCTTAGTTATTACAATTTAGTACTAATTATTAATAATTATAGGTAATTGTTACAAATTATGACGAGTTAATACTAACTAATCTTAATTATTACTAATTATTACTAATTATTAATATTTATTACTATTTATTAATATTTATTACTAATTATTATTACATACAACTATTTCTTAATACTTATTACTAATTATGATTAATTATTACTAATTATTACTAATTATTTTTAATTATTAATATTTATTTCTAATTATTACAAATTAATACTAATTAATCCTAACTAATCCTAATTATTACCAATTATTACTATTTAATACTAATTATTTCTAATTATTACTAACTATTTGTAATTAATCTTAAATATTACTAATTAATCATATTTATTACTAATTACTCATAATTATTACTAATTAATACAAACTAATCCTAATAATTATTAATTATTACTATCTATTAAAAATTACTACTATTTTTTTTTCTTGTTATTACTAATTATTACTAATTATTACTAATTATTACTAATTAATCCTAATTAATCCATAATTAGTCATTATTATTACTAAATATTGCTAATTATTACTAATTATTACTAATTAATCATAATTATTATTAATTAATCATAATTATTCGTAATTATTATTAATTATTAATATTTATTACTCTTTATTACAAATTATCACAATTTATTACTATTTACTGTTAATTATTTCTAATTATTACGAAAATTAGTACTAATTAATAATAATTATTACTAATAAATCCTAATTAATCCTAATTTTTATCAATTATTACTAATTATTATTATTTACACTATTAATTACTTTTTATTACTAATTATTACAAATTATTGATAATTATTAATAATTATTGATATTTACTATTAATTATTACAAATTATTACATATTATTACTATTTATTGACATTTATTAGTAATTATTACTAATTATTACTAATTATTACTAATTAGTACTAATTATTACTAATTATTTCTAATTATTAATATTTATTACAAATTATTATTAATTATTACCATTTATTAATATTTATAACTAATTAATACTAATTATCCCTAATTATTACTAATTAATTCTAATTAATCCAAATTAATAAAAAAATTAAAAAAAATTAAAAATTATTAAAAATTATTACTATTTTTTAACATTTATTACTAATTATTACTAATTATTTCTAAATATTACTATTTATTTCTATTTGTTACTAATTATTACTATTTATTACAATTTATTAATATTTATTTCTAATTTATATTAATTATTAGTATTTATTAATATTTATTACTAAGTTGTACTATTTATTTCTAATTATTACTAATTAATCCTAGTTATTACTAGTTATTACTTATTATTACTAATTATTTCTAATTAACACTAATTAATCCTAATTAATCATAATTATTACTAATTATTACTAATTATTAATAATTATTTCAATTTATTAATATTTATACTAATTATTAGTAATTATTAGTAATTATTACTATTTATTACTAATTATTACTATTTATTACTAATTAATTTTAATTATTACTAATTATTTCTATTTACTACAAATTATTACTAATTAATCATAATAAATCCTAATTATTCATAATTATTACAAGTTATTACTAATTGTTACTAATTAATCATAATTATCACTAATTAATCTTCAATAATGCAAATTATTATTAATTATTACTATTTATTACTATTTATTACTATTTATTACTATTTACTATTAATTATTTCTAATTATTAGTAACTATTTATTACAAATTTTTACTACTTAGTACTTATTATTTCTATTTACTACTAATTATTACTAATTATTATTATTTATTAATATTTATTACTAATTATTACTATTTGTTAATTTTAATAATAATTAATACTAATTATTCTTAATTATGACTAATTATTTCTAATTATGACTAATAATCATTAATTTTTACAAATTATTACTAATTATTACAAGTTATTATTATTAATTAATATTTATTACTAATTATTTCTAATTAAGACTAATTATCACTAATTATCACTAATTATCGCTAATGGCTATTAATAAATACTAATCAAAATAACTATTAATTCATAATAATTAATACTAATCACACATAATTATTTGTAAAAGTAATATTGTAAAATAAAACGATCTAATTCGAATTTAATTTAAATATTCCTATTCAACAATTATTATGACTAAAATAAAATAAATTAAATTAACTAAAAAATAAAAAATAAATATAAATATCTTAAAACTGAAGCTTTCAGAAGATCTAAGCCACAAATAATGTTCTGATTTAAAACATTAAATTTTAAAAAAAATTGAGAGAAAAAATATATTTAGAGATGGAGAGGGGTGTAGAGAAAGGGGAGAAATGAGAGGAAAAATGGATGGGGCATATATAGGTCAGATTATTTGCGATGTGCCCCGCCGCAAATACCAACTTGTCGACATACTATTTGCGATGAGATTCACTTCTAGTCGTAAATACTAAAAAACACCGTCGAGTATTTGGGACAAGATTTTATAACCATCGCAAATACCCTTCCCACGGTTTCACGTAGATGTCGCGCCAAACCTTTTGCGATGACAAGAGGATCCAGTCGCAAATAGTCTCTTCTGGGAGAGTGTTTGCGGCGGGACCCTCCCCCATCACAAAGACCCATTTTTTCGGTAGTTTTTATTTTATCCATTACAATGAAACATGGTCAAAGGATCTTCAATGTTTAAATATCAATTACACACTTAACCAATTATAATTTATGCATTGAGGAAATAGTTGGTATCATTTAAAATCAATGGGTATGTTTTCTGAAATAACGAATTAACAATTTCTAGATCTTTGCATCCATGAATTTGATGGGTCTATAATAATATATAGCATAATGAGATTAATGTGATCAATTGACTGGTTATTAAAAACTTTTTCTTAATTTTATTTTTGATTTCCAATGCTTTCATTGATATGATTAAATAAATTAATCACAATACGTATATTGAATATGTTCCCCAACTACCCATAAATACATGTGGTTCATCAAATATAAGAAACATTAGGGTCAACAATGGACTAATTGTAGTTGAAAGTTAACCTATTACGTTGATCAATAGAAATATAATGGGATTAATTTATCTACACAGTTGAGTATCAATCCTACTAGGAATCATACCAATATTGACATCCTTTGATAATGGTTATTTGCATCAAAATACGAATGATATAAATCAAATAAGGATTGTTTCACCATTACTGGAGTTCACTATTTCAACACAATAGAGATAATAAAAACATTACATCAAAAAAAATTATGAACTGTTTATATGGATTGAATATAATATCAACTTTTACTTTCATACTATCGAAACCATGGGTGACAAAGATAGGTCATCTTTAAATATTTTCATTTCTCCTCTCTTTCAACCAAATAGAGAATTATTTCATATTAAACTCTTAGACATTCCTCATCTCTTAATCATGAATCTTCATTTATATTTTCCATAAAATCCAAATATATAGAAACCCCGTTAGACCGACCAAAAAATTGATACCCCATGAGATGGGGGTAAGCTTGGGGTGATCAATTTTATATTTCTTTAAACAAAATCTCCAATAGTTTGATATTGATCATGATGTTAGTTGGATCACCTTCTAAATTCCTTAATGAGCTTATTTTCCAACACATCAACAGATGTATAATGATAATGTAAATAATTCAGAATTAGAATATTTACTTAGTCTACCTTCTATGTTGAGGATAATCAATGATGCAAGGACATTTCACTTCATATATGTATGAATATACTAAATCACTTATTGTAGTGTCTTTTGGAGGTGATACTCCTCACCCATGGTTCATGGTCTCTATAGTTTATTTCCTAGATCACTTATTGGAATAGGCTCACTGACTTTACAAATTTTGCATGTTCAAGGAAAAGGAAGGTCATCAAGTCCTTTCCAATAGTATTTATAATAATATTATAATTATATATAATGATTTACTATGGTTTTCATGTCAAGGAGTTCCACTTATTATTTTATTCTTTGTGCGGGTGTCACTTATTATTATTTTTGGGATTTTAAAATAATAAAGTCACGAAACATAAAATGTTATTTTAAAAAATGAAAAAATAATGGATGGAAGACACATAGGTTTGTGTCAAAGGTGTTTATTATGCAAGGATGGCTACATGAACTACTACGTATATGGAAATATTTAGAACCACCCATCATCGGTGCTCAACAAATACCGATAATGGGTAAAAGTTTATTGGTTCTTTCTAATATAATTATTAAATGGGAATATACTTTTTATATACGTATTTATAAAATAATACATTTTATATATAACATCCCATATATTTATATAAATACAAGATATATATTTTTAACCACTTATACATTGTTTAAAAAATATTAAAATTCACATTATATAATTGTAATATATATATATATATATTAAATAGGTAGGGTGAAGTTATATTTTTATTGAAATGAATAAACACACTCTTTTTATGTTGGGTAGTGGGGAACCCAATATATGGTTTGTAGGCCTTGACACACATGTACTTCTTAATTTGCTTGAAAGATAATGGCCCAAAGGCCCAGAAATATCTTAAAGGCTCACATACTACCCATACCTGTATTTATATATGTATACATGAGTGTGTGTCTGTAATTATATGTATATTTGGTGTGTATATATTCACATGTGTCAATTTGTTTGTGTGTGTACATGTATGTGTGTTTGTATATTCATGTGTATGTTTGTGTGTATTTATGTCTATGATTTTGTATGCATGTGTATATATATGTTTATATGTGTAACTATATTTGTGTTTATGCATGTGTATATATTTGTTTATATGTGTATATTTATGTTTGTAGTAAACTTGATACACAAAGGTATGTGTTGATTTTCCACTATATCACACAGACACATAAAAAAAGTATAGATTTAAATAAATAATAATTTCTTTAGTCATGATAATTTTTTTGATATATTTAATAATTATTTATATGGTATATAAATAATCAATAATATATATATATATCTTGATGTTGGGGGTTTGCCTAAGTGGTAAAGCCTCTATTTAATCTTCCATCATAACCGAGTTCAAATCTGGGTGGGAGCGAATTTCCATTGGCAGGAAGTGATGCATGCATGATGCTAGTAGGGAATGACGTAGACCCAACACAGACAGATGGTGATGTAGGAATGACCCTGCACTAGCCCTTCAGGCTAGTTTGTGGGACTTTGGGCCATGTAATAGGATGCATGCCCATTGGGCCTTCAGACCATGTAATAAATAAATAAGGATTGATGGGTGGACTATCCCTTTTGGTGGGGGGGGGGGGTTGGTCTGCCTTTTGGTTTTATGTATGTGGTGTGTGTGACTTTAATGTAATTGTACCCCCAAGAACTAAATATATATAATTAATTCATTAATAATATATATATATAAGGGGAGGTCATTAATGTCTAACATATTATTGCGAATTACCCAAAGGCTTCTTTTGAGGGATACCATGATGGTCAAACTAGTCATGTGGGTGTTTTTCATCAAGTTGTGGATCATGGAGGAATAAATTTAGGGATATGGGAGAGAAAATCTTAATCCCAAGAATGTTTGTAGTAGTGGGCCCTCATTTAAGGATTTCTTATCTATAGGAAAATAAAATGTTGTTGAGGGTGAAGGCCTCACCAATGTACCACCAAAAAGAGATCATGAAAGGACTATTAGGGTATTCTAAGGAATATGTCAACTAGATCATGCATGAGAGATTTGAAAGCTAATATTTCTCTAGAACCGGGGATGTAAAAGGCTAAGTTCTAGATGGTCATGTGCCAAGGGTACTCATAGTCTGATATGGAGATAAGTAATGATAATCCTGATTATGATAATGTTTTTTTGTATTATGATTCTTGAATCACATGTTTTACTTTTCTCTTTGTTGAGGGAAGGTCATTTTGTCTAACCAAATTAATTCAATTACATTGTAATTTTCCTTTCTAAATAAACGAGCTGAGTTGAGGTTCTCCTCATCTTTTTCCTAGATAATTTCTAATAACTTATATCTGTATATTAGAAATTAAAAATTATTTAAATATAATTATTAATATTATAACTTTTAATTTGATTGTTTTATAGTTAATTGTATATTATAGAAATCAATTAAACATGATATTACTATTTGTTCATTTGTTAATGATATATTTTTAAAAATATTTATTCATTTATAAATTAAAAATATTTTGAATGATAATTTAAAAGTTCAAATGTAGTTAATAATTAATTATATTAATTCATTTTTAAAAATTACTTATTAATATTAAAATGTAATTCTGTAACTTTTAATTGAATATAATATTAATAATCATATACATAATATTTATTAAAATATATTTACATTTTCAAATACAACAATTATTATATAATTAATAAATTTATCACAATATTAATACAATTATTATAATATAATATATTTATTATAAAATTATCAACTTTTTTAATACATTTAATACAAAAAATTTGTTTTATAATATATTTTGTTTTTTTAATATTTTTTCTTGTTTATAATTATATAATTTTTAAATTATAACTTTATATAACTATTAATTTATTATAAATTTGAAATTTAATTTTTAACTTTTAATTTTCACAAATATTTATCTACACGATATAATATGCTGATAAAAATTTCTTTATCAATACTTATTTGCTAATTCTGATAAAGGTGATATTTAACAATGCTAAAAAAGAATTGATGAATCCGAACTCTATTAACACTTTCCATTTTACCCCTCATAAAGTTATTTTTTATTATCATTTTTAATTGGTGATAATATTGCAACATACCTTCTTTTAATAAAACCTTAACAATGATTGTCCCTCACCCACATTGTTCAAGCTCTTTTAGAAGCCAAAGTCCATTGTTTCCACTGTCAAATGATTCAAATAAATCAACCATAAAAACAAAATATATTTTATCCATTTCACATTTTTAGTCATAGTATTATAAATTTTCACAATATTTTATTTTCCAAATCATCTCTATTATTGGAAAAAAAATTGAATTTTTTTTCATTCTTGTCATATGATTTATGATTGTCCCCTTGCACGGATGATATTTCATTATTCTTGTATCGATTGTTCATCTAATCCAAGGAAGGTATCCTCATTCCCTATTGTGCTATTTAGCTTATGATTCTGTATTATTTTTTGGTTGTGTAGCAGATCTAATAAATTATGAATGGTTATTTTCCTGAAAAATTAATTTCAATATTACAGGTTAATTTTTAGAAATTGTTATGCGTTATGCATATTTAATTTTTATGGTTGAATGATGATTTAAAAAATTTATTATGTAAATTGGTTACCTAAATGAGATTATTCCCTAATTAATGGTCAAGTTGTTATTAACAATAAATATGGGATTAATGTTAAATAAATAAGGATGAATTTGATGATTCTAAGTTAAATTGGGTGTTATTTTGGATTTTCACTACTACATTAACCCATATTGGTCTTATATGAGTTTTAGTGTATTGTTGTAATAACTGGACATATTGTGTAGCTAATATGGATATTTTCTACTATTCATAAAGTGTATTTTGATGATAAAGCGTGTGTAAAGGATACTAAACATTCTAAGAGTGTTGAAAGAATTTCATATTTGTTTTAGGTACTTATATATAAAAAATGTGTCAAAGAGGTGTATAAACATGTTGGACATTACTTTTAATGTGAAGAAATGTGAAATCTAAAGTGGTTGACGATTACATAATATTATTTTTATAATTTATTAGTTAAATTTTATTGAAACAATGAATCTTAGTATGTAATTACATACTGTAAATTTTGTTCAAATGGAAAAATTTGAATGTAAATGGGGGAAATGACGGTCTAATTTTGTTTAGACAAAAATTATGAAAATAAGGCTACAAAAATATACTTACAATTATTTTTTGATTTTATTTTTTGTATAAACCGTAGTAAGGTATGACCCACAATGATGTGATTTGTAGTCTCACCATCAAGGATCCTTTATATTGTAATATTTTCTTGAAACCCTAATTCAGATAAAGACATATTTTTAACAAAAAAATCTCATAGAATGTGAAGAAAATGAATTGTATCATTCAAAATGATTATTTTAATTAAAATACATTTAAACCAATTTTATGAATCTCAAAATACAAAAAAATTAATAATTATAAAATCTATAAAAAAATTATTGAAAAAATGATCACACATCATGAGGGTGAGTTAAAAAAATGAATTTAAGAAATACCGCTTTGGGGATGCAAGTTTGTGGAAGAAATATATAACATTTAAAAAATATAAAAACATAATACGAAAAATTTATGTGATTTATTTGTATTAAATACTAAAAAAATAATGAGAAAATTTTGTATTTTGTTTTGATATATGTTTTTATAGTGAAAATGTTTTATATATATACCTTTATACATATCTTTTTACACAAGCCCTAGGTTTCTTATGCACATTTACTATGAAAAGGACTAAATTATCTCCCTTGATTTTTTCCTTTAAAAAATAGAATAATTTAATATATTTGACTTCTTATAATAAAAAATAAGTTTCGTTATACTTTTATTTCATATAATTCTTCATCTTTATATGTTCTAACATGTTATTAATGCATTGGTAATTTATATAAAATATAATGAATATATGTGTGTATATATAAAGAATTGTCTGTTAGAATTATAACCCCATACCTTTAATGTATTTATATATTTTATTAATTATGATGATTTTTATGTCAATTAGGATGGATATAGATTGAAAATGGATGGATTCCAATCATATGATAAAAGAATATAATGATGAGGTTAAATATCTCATTATTTTATTTAAATATCATGTATATAACCCATCCCCAATCCTTTTTTACATTGTTATTATTCAAGGAAAATTAGTCAAGAGGAGTTCTAAGAAAACTTCTCCTTTAAGGGAATATTTAAAATTTTTAAATACTAGATTAAACAAGAGGATTTACAGAATATATCTAATGGATAAGATAACACTATAGTTTATAGATCATCTGATATGATTACAAGTGTGAATGTTGATGAAGATCATGTCAAGGATATTATTTCATGTGTTAATGATGATATATATCATGTTAACTAAACGAAAATGGTAGATGAAGATGAACTTCATGATTTTCCAACGTTATTAGAGAAGTCAAAGAGCAATGAAAGGATTCCATTGCACAATAGTTGTTCTAAATATATAACATTTTATGTTGTACTAAAGCAATATTATTTGAATTTTGGAAATAGATGGAATGACTCCAACTTTAGATAACTACTTTCTCTTTGGAGATATTTTCTACCAAATGATAATAAGCTTACTTGCAGAACATATGTTTTTAAATGAATGTTATGTTCAGTGGGTATGATATCTCAATGAATACATGCCTATTGTCATGACCCGTCTTCCTCAAACAACACCAATGTAGGAAGTAAAAGTAATACCAAAACAATCCATTCACATATGCATGTTCCATTAATGAAGTGATATAAAGTACAAGAAAAACTCCAAAGGGTAGTTATAAAAGAAAAGAAAAACAACAACATCAACAGTCTTAGAATATAAGCTAATAGGGTATGGCACAGTCCTTGAAGTCCTACTGGAAACCTGAAAGAATGTTAATATACGTAGGGTGATTATACAGGTATACTCAGTAAGGAAAACCAAAAGCCCTAGTGAAAATGTGGGGATGCATTCTAATACCTCGGGAGAAAAGGACATATCCAAAGCACCAAGTAATGAATATATACACCCAAACCACACTAAGGCACACAACACAAATAACGAAAGTTAATTAATGTAATAGTAATAGCACATTGATGTTTGGGTACCCCGCACCACTTTGCCATAGGATATTGAAGACATCCTACGTGTTAGACCTCTCCCGCCATTCTCACCACAGTCCAACTGCCATACCCCACCCGCACACACCAAGGCTACCACAACCACACATCCCACCTGTAGAAATCTGGACCACAACTACCACCACCATGCCCGAAGGAACTTGGGCCAGAACAACTATCTCTATGCCCGAAGACACGTGGGCCTCATCCTGAAGATTTTTGGGAAACAAACATCCTGCACACACCTGGGCTAACCACCAAAACTAACCTTCCAAAATAATATTGGGCTATAATGGACCCCATTCCATTACAGCCTTCCCGAATATTCTTGGTTTACATGGGAATGGGGTCAGAGAAGGAGGTAATGACCATCCACTCATTTGAGTGTTGGGAAAACACCCCCCATGAAGTTGGGGTGTTCGGAACAAAGTGATCAACTTGGGTGGGGAGCGAATAAGGAACATAAGAAGTAAAATTATACATATAAGTAAATAAGCACTCATCCCAACCTAGGGGTTCCAAACTAGCTCATACACAAACACCCTTGTTACTATTCATTCATAAGAATTACAACAGCCACAACCAAGTCACAACTAATTATAGGAAAACAATTCCCAATTAAAACCATCCTGGTTTTCATATTCATTGATTCCATTTAAATAATTTTTCAATACTGGGCAACGAACTGGCATTGCCGCAAACCATGGAAGGAAAGACAATCAAGAAGTTATTTAAGCATTCACACGAGGTTCTCTTGTAAGTCCCAACAACAAAAGAGATCCATGATATCCCTTAATGTACTAAAACCAAACCAAGCCCCACCATATGTCCCCATACAACCTTATACCCACAAACCAACACCTGCACCACAGGAGGGGATCCCATCCCCATCCATGTCTCCCAACATGAATCAAGCAGAACAACCACACATATTACCAACACAGAGAAATTGATTTTCCAAATTTAAACACACCATTCAATGAGATCCTTATTTTTCGTTGGGTTAACCGAGGTGATTACATAGGGATTCCTGTTCATTGGACATCCATTTAATCCACCGAGATTACGTGATTAACCAATTTCCAGGTTACAACCATTCAATCATCACATAAAATAGTGGTCCTTTACATTTCAAGGAAATACCACCAACAACCATGATTTTCAGTGGACAGAAGCCCATAAAATTCACAATATATAAGAAATGGTAAAAGAGTACAACAATATCATCAAACACACCCCTTAATTCTTTAAAAGTCTGTTAATTATCATTGTTAAGGTTTGGTTTCATCCAACCCTGTAGAAACATTGAAATACCCTCCTCGCATGATACACAGTAAAGAGAAACGAAGGATGAACCCTTCATATATGATCACTGATATAAGTTTTTATCCATGCACCAAGAATTGGGGATGTGGGACTTGCAGTGGAGGAACTCCGGGGGTTCAAAGAGTGGGTAGGAAAGGCTCCAGCACAGGCGCACCACTAGCCTTGGGAAGGGGGAATCCAAATGCACCAAGAAAATGAAAAGAGACAAGCCGAGAAGAAGAAAGAATTCCCATGTGATAAAAAGGTGAGATCATGGAGTTAGGAGATAAGAATTTTGAATGTATTTAAAGGAGGATAGGGGTTTCACCACGTAGTTGGGCGGTTACACACGATGGAATTAATTGTTATTTAATAATTCCCATCGGAGATATGTTCATAATAGTTATGAGTTAAAGGGTTTCTTTAAATAGATGAAACAGATAATAGTGGTGAAACTGGAAATTACAAGAATAGGGTGTGGAATCATGGAAAAAAGCAACATGTTTTGGTAAGTCATTGTTCGTCCGAATCATTGGAGATTTTTGATATCATTTATTGGATTTTAATGGCTTTTAAAGGGGTGGTTAAAAAAATCTTATGTCTAAAGATATGTAGTGGGATCGGGACTGGAAAAATAAACAAGGGTGGGACACCATTTGGTGAGACACTGTAAGTGGTTCTATGGTCACAGTGCCACCGTCATGGTGCCACCGTAAGTGGTGCCACCATTTTGGTGTGCGACTGTGATGGTGAAACTGTCATGGAGACACCATCATGGATCCACTATCATGGTTCCACCATCATGGTGCCACTATCAATGGTGCCACCGTTTCAGTGTGCGACCATGATGGTGCGACCATTACGGTGCCACTGTCACGGTACCACCATCACAGTGCCATCAGTTTGGTGGGACATCGTACGCATTGCCACCATTTTAGTGTGAAATAGTGAATGGTGCCACTGTTTTGGTGGAACCGTTTGATGGGACCGAGATTTTGGCAATGTACTGGACCAGGAGGGTCCATGCCATTACATCATATACCTCTCAAACTACTCTCACCCTCGAGAATCAACTAGACCTGAATAAAAGAGAGGGGGTCCGAACAACCACCTCAGTAGATACATCACAATAGTAAACCTACTTGAAATCTTGGAACAAATCTCCCTCATGTATCCATAGTAACATGTAAAGGTCATACCATCTATATATATGAATTAGGGAGTCCCTTCCTCCATGTGAAGATACTATCCACTTTGGTAATCACTGACTCGCCCTCATGGGTTTAACCACATCCACTTTAATGAGTATTGATTAGGGATCAAGCACTCTCCTCCCCACAGTCAGGACTCTTCACAAACATCTATTGAACAAGTTAAACTGACCATTTCCTAGTTAAAATGGTCAAAAAATACATCACCAACAAGTATAAAATAGAATAGAACAAAACTTCAAACAACTCTGGGTACGGAGTCCGTATCTATGTCTCCCATTCGCAGGTACTCTACTCGAGGACACAATTCCTCCACAACACACAAACCATGGGAATGGTTTGTCCATGAAGCACCTTCTCCTCATGATCCTTGATCATTACTGGTCTCTCTAGGAATGTCACATCATCCTCAATATATAGATTTCCCCAGTCAAGGAATGTGAATAATCATGTAGATATTGACAGAGCTGGGACACATAGAAGATGTCATGCACCTTCAGTAGCAGTGGTTGTACCACCATCAGATAATCCAATTCGCAGACCCACCGCTACACCTCAAAGGGTCTAATGAACCTGGGATAATGTTTATCCCCCTTCTGAACCTCTATTTCCCATGCTGAGGGGATACCATCAAGAACAAGTGGTCCCCAACCTTGAACTCTAGTGGTCTCCTCTAATGGTTGGAATATGACTTATTCAGGTCCTATGATGCCTTCAACCTCTCACGTATAAGCTAAACCTTCTCTGTCGTGCTCTGCACTACCTCCGGGACAAGAACACATACTTCCCCGACCTTTGTCCAACACATGGGTGACTGACATGGAATCCCATACAGGGCTTCAAATAGACCAATTCCAATTATAGAGTGATACATATTGTTGTAGGAAAACTATACCAAAAACAATTGTCATTCCCACGATTCTCCAAGGTTCAAAACACATGCCCGTAGCATATCCTCCAATATCTAGATGGTGTGATCTATCTGCCCATCTGTCTGGGGGTAGATAGTAGTTCTCATGCATAACTAGGTTCCAAAATCATGTTTAAAACATTCCTAGACCCGTGGGGTTAGCCAGGTATCCCAATCAGAGACTATGGATTTTTGAACTCCATGAAACTTCATCACATCCTCCACATACCTTTTTACTAGGGCATCCACCACACTCAACTCCTTGATTGCGAGGATGTGAGAAAATTTCATCAGCCAGTCCACCACAACCAAAATAGCATCACAATCCCCTTGAAATCGATGTATTACCATGACGAAATCCATCAAGATGTCGTCCCACTTCCACATGGTGACATATAAAGGGTTCAACATACCCCATGGGACGTAGTGTTCAACCACCACCTACTGACACTTGAGGTACTTTGGTACAAACTCTACCACTACCCACTTCACCCGAGGACACCAAAAATGACCCCTCATGCCTTGGTACATATTGGAATCTCTTGGATGTACTGCCATGGGAGAGTTGTAGAACTCACCAAGAACACTCTTGTGCATTATGACTAGGAAAAACAACTTTCCATGAAACAACATCTGGTTCTTCCTGTCTCCCAAAGATCCACCTAGAGCATCCCCCTTGATAACACGATCACGCAACACTACATATTCTAAGTCCCCCCACTACGACTACTCCACCTATAGAAACAGAGAGGACTGCACTGCCATCTAAAACTGAAAACCTCTTCCATCCTCCACCCTTTCATCTAGGTGCAGGGAAGCCAACTCCTCCATCGCATTTCAATCATCAGCCGACTCTCGAACCGCATCCTTCTACAACTTCTTGCTCTAGTCATCAGCCACCACCTTCCTCTTACCTTTAGTGTAAGAGATTTCAAAGTCTTAGTCCTGAAGAAACTCCATCCACCTCCACTACCTCAAGTTCAAGTGTCACTGGGAGAAGATATACCTCAAGCTCTTGTGATCCATGAAGACCAAAAAACACCCCCGATGAGTTAGTGCCACCACAACTTTAGTGTGAACACAACCACTATGAGATCCATGTCGTGGGTGGCATAGTTACGCTAATGGGGACATAACTACCTAGACCAAAAAGAGATCACCCCTATTGTTGCATCAACACACACCCCATGCATTGGCTTGATGTATCACAGAACACCTCAAGCATCACCCCTTATTTTAGAGATGTCATCACTGGGGCACTAACCAACTTCCCCTTTAGATAACTGATGGCTACCTCACAATATTAACTCAACAAGGAGTCATGTACTTTTGGGTCAAGGATGTAAAAGGAGCTACTACTCAAAAGAAGTCAGGCAAAAACCTTTTGTAATTGCCTACTAGATCCAAGAAACTATGAACCTCCATCACATTATTGGGTTCCACCTAAGAAACAACTGGATCAACCTTTTATGGATCCAATCTTATCCCCTGATCGGACACCATGAGTCCAAGGAAGTGTGATTCTCGGGTCAAGAACATACACATGGGATACTTCCCATTGGACTGGTGCTATCATAGGACCTCTAAAACCATACTCAGATGCTCAAGGTGGTCCTCCTCTAATCTTGAGTAGATCAGGATGTCTTCAGTAAACCTGACTTCGAACCAGTCCAAGTATTCCTGGAATATGGAGTTCATGAGCCTCATGAACACGGTTGGTGTGTTCATAATTCCGAATGACATGACCTTGAACTCAAAGTGCCTATATATGAAACTAAAGGGTGTCTTCAATATGTAACCTCCTTCACCCTCAACTGCTGATATCCTGACCGCAAGAAGATCTTAGAGAACTAACATTCCCCCTTCAACTAATCGAAAAAGTCGTCTATCCTTTGGAGAGGGTAATGGTTCTTGATCCTTACCCGATTTAGTCTCTGGTAGTCTATGCATAGCCTGATACCACCATCTTCCTTCTTCACGAACAAGACTGGATCACCCCATGGTGATGTTCTTGGTCAGAAAAAACCCTTCTTCATTAGATCATCAATATGAATTCATAAATCCCACATCTTAGAAGGCACTATCCGATAGGGAGCCATCGAAATCTGACGGGTAGTGAGTTGTAAGTCTATCACGAACTCAACATCATGTCGAGGGGGTAGAGTCACCACCTCTTCAGAGAAGGCTTCCAAGAACACACTAATAGTCCCTGATGCATCCATCATTTCTGAGTCCACTGAAGGCTTAGCCAACAAGGAAAGAAAGGGCACCACCCACCGGCTGCCCTCCTAGAAACCATGCTCACCGATAAAAGTCACACGTCGGCCGCCCATATCTGAAAACAAAACGTTTCTCCAGAAGAATTTGATAATGGAACACATGAAGAACAACCAGTTGATTCATAAAATGACATCACATAGCTGCATATACAACAAAATAAAGTCCCCACTAGACTAATGTGGTCCAAACCTCAGTCTACATTCTCAGAAAACACGAGACAAGCTGGTCTGACATCCAAATGGAATAATAAAAACAAGGGGTACAAAAATTATCTCTATGTATAGACCCAAATCATGGATAGAATGGGAGAAACAAAGGAGTGTGAAGCACCTAAATCAAACAAGGCACATGCAAGAGTACTTAACAAGATGATTGCACCTCAAACTACTTCTTTCCCTATTGGAAATGATGCCTCTGTGGCAAGAAACTTCCCACGACTATCTCATCTACCTCTCGGCTTTTGGATTACTCCCAAAAAAACCTTCTCCAGGTCCCTAAGGGGCGCCATGATTTTGGCCTCCTCCTGAAATTTGTGATCTTGGTGGATTAGGATCACGTTGTCCCTACTGATACTACTGAAAGGGCATGGCTAAAAACTGGTGGTGCTGAGGTGGGAGTTGAACCGGCCCACTCCAACTATACTGAACATGGTCCAGGAATTGATTCCGAAGGTTCCCATGGATATCTTAGATGAAGAATCTTGGTCCCAGGCCCGAAAATAATGGGAAAGGGCCGGGAGACTGAAAATCGAACAGTGTGGGCCTCCTGACAACCTGCTAAATCCTAGAATTCCCTGACTCTATAAGATTGCAGCTGACAGACTTCCCCTTTGATGAGCGCAACTGGATCCCTTCTTAAGGCACACCCACCACGTGTGAATCCTATCCACTACTTCAGCTTTCATATGGACCTACAAGTATATCAGTAGAGTGAAGGGTGTAACAGTATACTTAAGAGAAGGTCAAAGTGCATCATCTAAATGTCTCCCCCAAGACTCCTCGTCCAGAAAGAGGTCTGGAGAAAAGAAAATGAGATCTATGATCTTGATCCCCAACCCTCTCACTAACATACTCCCATTTTAATGGTAGATTATATCCTACCTCTTCTCAGCCTTCATCATGGAAGAAAGGAATTCCTCCTTGAACACCTACTCGAAGTCAGTCCACTAAACCTCAGCCTCCCTCTTCTCCCCAAGGTATAGCATCCTCCACTGACGCGCTGCTCCCCACATTTGGAATATAGCCAGAGGAACCCAGTACTCCATTGGAGCTTGAATCAAGTTGAAAGATATAACCAGCTCCTCGATCCATCTAACTATATCCATGTCTGAGATGCTGCCCTCGTACTTCCTGAGGGTGTGCCACTAAAAGGCACAAAGCATCCTCTTCCATTGGTGATCCTCCTCCTCTCGACCAGCCCTCTACTGATCAACTAAATTAGACTCCTAGGCCTTGATCGCCTGCTATACTAATGGTTGTAGTCTAGGTGCCATAACTGCAAGGTAAACAAAAAATGTATAAACCCGATAAGTGTATAAGATTTCATTTAAATTTTTCTTATACTCTTTATTTATTTAAACAAATCTATAAAACACCCAAGAAACACAAGATAACAAGTTATTATGATTCATATACATTCCTAATGTCTCAACCTTGAAATCATTATAGCCTCACTTGGTTGTTCCGTAGGCTTAGAGTCTTTACGATGGATCAAAGGGGGCCCTAAAATCCCGTGTCATAGGGAGTCTTCCCTGGCCTATCTAACACACCATGATTACCTAACATTGTTTCCGTACCATCCCTTGTAATCCTCACTATTCCTAACTCTGAACTCCACCCTATCCCTTGAAAAACCTCTCCTCTGATACCATTCTGTCATGACCCACCTTCACCAAGATATGGTAAGGGGAACTATATTGCAAAACCCTTCCTTTCTCAAGATGTAGGAGAGATAATGACCCCTGAGACCCACCTTCAATATGCCCCAAAGATGAGACTAGCACAAAGGGTATAGAATCACACTTTATATGGAAGGAATTACACTTTTTATTTAGTAGGATCAGGAGATTAGATAGTAAATACCAAACATCACCAAAGTTGGAAGTAAAAGTAAGGCCAAAACAATCCATTCCCAGATGCATGTTTCAATAATGAA
This sequence comes from Viscum album, assembly GCA_963277665.1. NCBI lineage: Eukaryota > Viridiplantae > Streptophyta > Magnoliopsida > Santalales > Viscaceae > Viscum > Viscum album. Next base: position 992,268,532 of record OY728166.1, read on the forward strand.
GTGCTAGGTAGTACATGAAAAACACTAAATGGAAGTACCAAAAGAAATGAAATATAACAAGGTCAATAGTCCCAACATCCGAGCTAATAGGTTTTTCTACAGTCTTCGAAGTCCTCCTGGAAACCTGAAAGCAGTTAAATATATCTTGGGTGAGTATACAGGTAAACATAGTATGGAAAACCAAAGGATCTCATACAAAAGTGTGGAGGAAATCTAATAACCTGTGAGAAACGAAGAAAACAAAAGCATATGGTATGTAATATTTCTACCCAAACCTTACCAAGTCACACTCCCCAAATAACTCAGTTCATGTAAATTAAGTGTTATAACACATTGATGTTTGGGGTAACCGCAACATTTTCCCAAGAGTTATTGAAGACATCCTAGGCGTCAAACCTCTCCCACCATTCAAACTGCAGTCCAACTACCATACCCCGCCCGCACATACCTGGGATACCCCAACCACACATCCCTCCCATAGACATCTGGGCCAAAACAACCACCCCCATGCTCGAAGACACCAAGGCCAGAACACCTACCACCATGCCTGAAGTCACCTAGGCCTTATCATGAAGAATATTCAGAAACAAACTACCTGCACACACCTAGGCCAACCACAAAAACTACACTTCCCAAAGTATAATTGTCTATTATGGACCTCAAGCCATCACAACCTACTCGAAGAGTCTTGGGATACTCGTTAAAGGGACCAGAAAAGGAGCTAATGACCAGCCACCCATTAGAGTGTTGCGAAAACACCATCCCCCATGAAATGGGGGTGTTCAACACAAAGTGCTCAAATTGGGTTGGGAATGAGTAAGAAACATTAGAACTAAAATTATACATATAGGTAAACAAGAACTGATCCCAACTGAGGGGTTCCAAACCAACTCATACACTAACACCATCATTTCTATTAATTCATAAGAATTAAAACAAACACAACCAAGTCACAACTCATTCCTAGAATACAATTCCCTATTAAACCCATTATTGTTTTCATATTCATGTGATTCCATTTAAATAACTCCTCACTACTGGGCAACGAGAAAGCATAGCCACAATCCAAATAAATAAAGACAATCAAGCAGTAATTTATGTATTCACACCCGGTTCTCTTGTAAGTCACAATAACAAAAGTGACTCGTGAGATCCCTCAGAGTTCTAGAACCAATCCAAGCCCCACCATATGGACCCACATGTTCTTAGATCCACAAAAAAACAACTGTACCACAATAGGGGATCCCATCCCGATCCATGTCACTCCAAAAGATTCTAAAAGAACAACCACACATAATACCAAGATAGAGCAAGGGGGTTTTCAGATTTAAGCACACCTTTCATTGAGTCACTTATTTTCTGTTGGGTAAACCAGAGTGATCACAAAGGGATTCTTGTTCACCGAGCATCCATTTAATCAACTGAGCTTATTTGATTAACCAATTTACATGTTACTTCCATTCAATCATCACCGAAAACAGGGGTCCCTTAGTGCATAAGGAAAGACAACCAATGATATTAATTTTCTATGGAAAGATTCCCAAATAATTCACAACATATAAATAAGGTTAAAAGAGTACAATAACATCATCAAACACACCCATTCATTCTTTAAATTTTTATTTATTATCTTCGTTATTTTTTTGTTTCATCCACCCCCATAGAAAAATTAGTATAACCTCCCCACATTATACACAATAAAGAGAGGCGAAGGATGAACCCTACCTCGATGATCAACGATCAAAGTTTTTCTCAATGCACCAAGAACAGGGGATGCATGACTTGCAGGGGAGGAACTCCACGGGCTCCATGAGTAGGAAGGAAAGGATCCAACATAGGTGCACCACTAGCCTTAGGAAGGGGGACTCCAAATGCACCAAGCAAAGGAAAAGAGACTATACCAGAAGAAGAAATAATTCTTGTGCGATAAAAATGCGAGATCCTGAGGTTCAGAGATATGAATTTTGAACGGCTTTAAAGGTAGATCGTGGTTTCACCACGTGGTTGGACAGTTACACACGATGAAAGTAATTACTATTTAATAATTCTCATCGGATAGGTGTCTATAATGGCTTTGAGTTAAAGGGTTTCCTTTAAATAGAGGAAGACACGTTATAGGGGAAAAATTGTAAAGTATGGGAAAAGGGGGTGGCACCGAGAAAAAAAGCCACACATTTTGGTAAGTAAAGGGTCGCCCAGATTTTGGGGGTTTTTTATATCATTTATGGGATTTTAATGGATTTGAAAGGGGTATTTAAAACACTCTTACATCAAAAGATAGGTTGCAGGAGTGGGATTGGAAAAAGAAACAAGGGTGGGACACCATTTGGTGAGACCCCGTATGTGGTGCCATGGTCATGATGCCACCGTCATATTGCCACCATTTTGGTGTGTGCCTATGATGATGAAAACATTATGGTTCCACCATCACGGTGCCACTATAAGCGGTGCCATTGTTTCATTGGGAGACTATGATGGTGCGACTGTTACAGTGCCACCGTCAAGGGGCCACCATCATGGTGCCACCAGTTTAGTGGGACACCATAATTGGTGGCACTATTTTAGTGTGTGAACGTGCCCGGTGCCACTATTTCGGTGGAACCATTTGATGGGAATGGGATTTTGGTAATTTACTGGACCAGAAGGGTCCACGGTATTACACCTATATAAATGAATGTATATTTTTTCTCAAGGACCATGAATCACTAATCAAATTCCATAAGTGTGGTAAATATCGATATAAAAAATATGAATCAAGTACTTAAAAAGTTTAATTATACTATCGAGTAATTCCATGTTTTAGGAACCAATTTAATAGTTAGGTGAATGCAACGAAATTTACCTAGAACCTAAATAAAATATTTCATGTTGGGAAACATTATCACCCAAAAAACCCTCCTTAATGGGAGAAAATTGATCATGGGAATCCTGATTTTGGAAACGAGTTGAGAAAAATCTATCTTTCACTACATATAGATGAAATGAATCTTTTATGGTATATATTATCACTCAAAATATAGGACCAGTTATGCTGGTAAATTATAACTTACCATCAAAGTTATACATGAAATTAAAAAAAGTTATAATACTTTTTTTTCAAGATGAAGGTAATTTATTAATGATATTAGTGTTTATTTATTTTCATTGATCAAATATTTGAAATTATTGTGAGATTCATGTGTTGAATTATTTGATTCTTATAGAAATAAATATTTTATATTGAGATCCATGTTGTATGAAATGATAATTAATAGTCACACATATAAAAATCTATTATGATATAGCATTAGAGGAATAATAGGGTGTCCCATTCGCGAATAAGGTACACACCTAGTTATGATGAATCATACCTTGAAGATTATGTTTCTATTAAATCACAATTTTTTTACATTGATGACATAAATATCGATCTTTGATGACATCATTCGATGGAAATTTATAAAATTTCACAACATCAAAACCACTAATAGGTGATCAATAATTTGATAAAGTGAATGATATGATCACCATTTTTGGTAAAACTTTTTCGAAAATCATATGAAAACCATTTTTTAAAACTGATCTAATTTTTTGAATTAGAAAACTAGGATTATTTTTACATCATTCATTTTCTCGATGTGATGCCTGTAGAAAAAATTTATTTAGTGATGTAATTGACATATTACTAAATGAATCTAAAAACGGATGATAATGAGGTTAGGTTTTCAATGATTGATATGAGTATAAAGAAATAATCCGTGATAGTGAAGGGTGAAAGTCATATTTTTATTCTTCTTGTATTTTCCAATATATCCATGTTTGAAAGATATATGTTTTGAAACTTCCAAAATTATTTAACAGTTTTGGAGAGGAATTAATTAAATATCAATAATAAAAATTAAAAGAATAAATTTAAGTTAAATGAAACAAAATCAAATTATTGTCATGTTTTTATTTAACATTTAATCCTTTTATATTTACGTTAAATTATTCCATATAAATTTTTTGAGATAGATTAACCAAGGTTTATTTCCATTTCAAAGATATATGAAGTAATGTAATAAACCCAGCAAGGTTTCTAACTATGTAAAAATAAATTGTTTTCATATTCAGTGAATTATAGAACATTTTACTATTTTCAAATTTTGATATAATGGTTCGCTTGATGAATATTATATTAAAAGAGATCTGACCATGTTTTCTTATATATTATAGATGGATGTACACCACTGAATGGTATATAATTATTTTTAATAGGTAAATACGAAAATCAAAGTCATCTAGAAGTTTTTATATTAGTGTGATATATTGTTGAGGAATATATTAAAATTTGTACTTTCTACCGGTCTATTGGAGATAGAATTAGTCTACCAAAATCTAATTATAGTAGGTGCCTTGTGGGTGACATAATATCAATAATAATTTTTTTTACAATTACCATTACAGATCAATAGAAGAGTCAATGTGACATTTTACAGAATAATTTTGAGGATCATATATATATATATATATTTAAACCAAAAATTAATTATTTGGAACTTTTATCCATTAATGGATGAAATATGAATATAAAATAAACTCAATTAGTAGTTTATAGGATTATTTCAAGACCATATTTTCATATAGTTATTCACAAATTTAAATTCAATTTTAGAATGAATTCAATTGATAGATATACGAAGAAGTGTGCATGAATTATATCATAATGGTTATATAATTAATTTTTATACATTCTATAAAAAAGATAATTTTGAATATAATACCATGAAAAATAGTAGCTAAACTCTTGTAGTAGATATGATGCATGTATATGGTACCAAGTATATACGTAAAATTTATTAATATATGTCATATTTTGGTATCATTGAAAAAATATGAATGTTGGATTATAAAACATTGCAAAAGATGATTTTTATTGAAATTTTCTTGATAATAGGAAGGTTGTTAAAATTGATTTATTGGTATTCATGAAAGTGTATTTTAGTAAGGGTGCAAGGAAGAACCATTCATAATGAAATCATAGAAAGTACATGTAATTTATGTCCTAAATCCAAAAAATAGGAACTGTTTATTTTTTTTTGAATTAAACCATTGTAGGTTCATAAGAAAATTCAATTGATGATGACCATTTCCTTGGGGAATATCAATCATTTCATGGTGCTCTAAATATAGTTCAAATTATATATGTTACTACAGGACACAACTTGTGGATTAGATACTCGATAGAGGGGATAAATCCATTAAAAAATTAAAGAAAATATGATTTTTCAGTGATTAGTTTAAAAGTGTTTTTAATATATAGTGTGTCACCTAATAATATTATGTCTATAATATTGAATATGCTTAATCTAAATTAATTTTTTGTTTACTTATACAGATAATGGATTCTCCATATGCTGATACACCCAATGTTGATTAAAAAAATGTTTCTCCACATACTAATGCTACAAATACTAAAGAAGAAAATATTAACAATGTTGAAACTGAAGAAATGGTACAAGATGATTGATCTATTTATTAAAAAACAAAAATATTTTTAGTGTAGAAAAAATAACAAAATATATTATGGTGTGAATTATAGACATAAATTCAAGTTTGTATAGAATGTATGTGGCCAACATATTGAACCAAAAAGTCAATTTTCATTCCATAGATTTTGGTACCCACTTGAATTCATGTTAAAATGTATATAGATTCATGGAATAATGTTGTTTTTTTGAAGAAAAAAAATCAATCAGAGATATAATGTGTTCCATTTTACTGAAAGTGTATGTTTTTATTTTAAATTGAAATTTTACATTTAAAAAAAGTATCACATACTAAAAACCTATCAAACAAGCTTATATTCTATTTTTTTTAAAATTTAGAAAAAAAGATCTATAGGTTATTTATGACTTGTAAGAATCATCAACACCTCAATAACACACATGATATTCCTGATATGACTGAAACTGCATGTTTTTTTAATATTAACATTTTAGTTCGAAAAAATCATCACCTACAAAAAACCCATAAAACACAATCACTTTATCTTGATAATTTAGAGTAATTATTCATAAGTCATTTGTGAGATATAATATCTTGACCTTATTCTAATTCAGAACATGGTGTTCCCAATATTTTTTAAAGTGCTTGTTTTTATTTAAAATCAACATTTTAATTTAATGAACACATAAAAAATCAAAACTTTTAAAATACACATGGAATATTCGGATAAATTAATAAAATTATATTTAATTAATTTTAATGTGGAAGAATTAACCACAAATAAATTCAATTCATGGTGTATCTTATATGATTGAAAGTAAATGTTTTTATTTAAAATTGACATTTTAGTTTAAAACATATGCCACATCTCAAAACTAAGAAAACACGATTGTATTTTCTTTCTTTACATTATGAAAATGATCATTATATAATTTATGATGTATTAAAATCAACCATATATCAATCAAACACATGGTGTGAATGATATGACCTAAAGTACGTGTTTTTTGTTTAAAATGGATGTTTTTGTTAGAAAAAATCTATCACTCACTAAAAAGTGAGAGGAATCACATATATTGTCTTAATAATTTAGTAAAATAATACATAAATAATTTTTAAGATGTAGGAATAAACCACACATCGATCCAAAACATGATGTGGATGGTATGACTCAAAGTGGATACTTTCAATAGAAAAGTGACATTTTATTTCAAAAATAATTCCACTGACCAAAAAAATAAGAAACCATTCTCATATTTTTTTGATACATTAGAAAAATGATCCACAATTAATCTTTGATGATTAGGAATAAAATGAATTAGAATATGACACATGGTGTTCCTATTACAATTAAAAGTTAATGTGATTTATTTAAAATTGATACTTCAGTTCAAAAAAATCACACACACTAAAAACAGATAAAACATGATCATATTATATCGATAAAATTACACATGGTGTCCCTATTAGGATTGGAAGTTAATTTTTTTTAAATTGAGACATTATTTCAAAACAAATCAATCAAACATAAAACTGATAAAACATCCTCATATTTTATTGATATTTTAGGAAAATGATCCACAAATAATTTTCAATGTGTATGAATCTACCTCAATCCAATCAAACACATAGTGTTTCAAATAAATCTCAAATATCCTTTTTCTCATTAAAAAAAAATTAGGTCAAAACATCTGCCACTTATTAAAAACTAAATAAAATTGTCAAATTTTCTTGATACTTTAATAAGATGATCCAAAATTTATTTTTGATGTGCAGTAATCAACCAAAAATCAATTGGACTCATAATGTACCCAATATGACTCAAAGAGTTTGTTTTCAATATTTAAATGAAATTCTAGTTTAAAACATCGATAAATCACTGAAAAATATGAAAGAACACACTTATTTCCTTGAAAAATTAGGAAATTTATCCATAACTAGTTTTTTGTTTATAGGAATCAACCGTATGTCAATGTGACAAATGGTGTTCCCAGTAAAAACGAAAGGGTTTTTTAATTAAAATATTCATTTTTGTTCAAATAATATACTACACACTCCAAAAAATGTAAATTTTCTTAGATAATAGTTTTAATTTAATAAAATTATCTTTAAATAATTTATAATCAATAGGAATCATGTTAACAACAATCTGACACATAACGTTTCCAATATGACTAGAAGTACTTGTTTTCAAGTTAAAAGTGAAATTTTAGTTTACCACACTCACCAATCAATAAAAACTGAGGTGACATATTCATATTATTTTTGTACATTACCAAAATGACTAATAATTCATTTTTTTATTATAGGAACCAACCACACATCAATTCGATACATAATGTGGCTCGTATGACTAAAATTACACATTTTCAATTTAAAAGTTATATTTTTAAAAACATGTTTTAATCATTGAATGATAAGTAAAAATACTAAAATGGTATTAATAAATTAGTAAAATGATTCATAAGTAGTTTTTTATGTGTTGGAATCAACATCAGGTAAATGTGATACACAATATGACTGGTATTATTGAAATTTTCTATTTCCAGTTTAAAAGTTATATTTTATTTAAAAATGTGTGTCATGTTATATTTTTATGTTATTAAATTTTTCATAAATTTTTATCTACTTTTCCTGATTTTTAAGGAAAATTTTCTAATTGTTTTAAAATCCCCATATTTTAATAGTTAATAAATTTTTTAAGCATTATTTTAATTAATCTAGATTCAAGTAATTTTACTATTTTAGTCATTAATGACACCCTACATATCCGAATTTTGTGATTATTGTCCTTTAGGATTCTTAATTAAATTTATAAAAATCCTTCAACTGTATATTTGGAAAATTCGTCCATCTAAAGGGTCATATTTACTAAAAAAATAAGGCTCTTTGAATCTTCCAATGAAAGTGGACTAGATATAATTCAATATTTTTATGGATAACTCTTAAGTCCAAATTCATTTTTTCTCTACCATATGACTAGGTACATTACATTTAAACTTGGATAAAAATTGTAATTCCCAAATAAATAAATAAGGATCCTAGTTGGTTTATGAATGTCCATACCAAAATTCTAGAAAGGACTTAAAAATATCCCAACTTTCTTGTCATTCCTACTAATCAAATTTACCAGTAAAGATGAGATATTGATTAGATAAATCCAAAAGTTAGGATACAATGTTTTTATAAAAAATTGTCCAAATTTTATGGTGTCATCCTGGGATAAAATCCATTCACATTATCGCCTTTGAAAACGTATATATAAAAATTGAAAGCAACACATTATTTATAAAAATAGTCATAGATTTTGTTACAGAAGTTGCGTAGATGAAATATTTGTAGGTTGAAGTATACACATCGAAAGATTTAACATTGATGTACAATTTTTCTCCATATTCATCTTTCTAAATTGTCCAATGGTTGATCAAAGATGAAGCGTAATTTTGGAATTCAAATAGTCCACCACCATTTTATATAAATTCGTCTTCATATTAACCTTGAAAGGGGTTGAAATTTCAGATATTAGGAAGAAAAAATAGCATAAACATTTCTCTTCCAAATTCTTAGGCAAACCTTCCAAAAACAATATTATACTTGGATATATTTCCTCTACTCTTTGTTTTCATGTTCTTTTTCGTTCACTTTCATTTGTAATCTTGTAATTATTTGAGTTGTAAATTTTTTAAAGGTTAATGGAAGTTTGTCAATGATTTATTATTATCATCCACAATTTCTTGTCTAATATTAATTTTCATAATTTTTTTTAAATTGAGTTGAAAACCATTCCATTCATTCTCTTTCTTATATAATCAAAAGTTCATGTTTAATTCCCTTTATGTTTTGTGTGAGTGTTCAGCGCACCGCTCTATTGTTGTCTTGTTATTTTTATTAAATTTATAACTCATCACCATAAATATCGTTAAACTGATTACTAACTATATCGTTGGAATAGTAAATCATCCATTAGGTTGAGTGATAAATTTGGAATGAAAAGTTAGTGAGAGCATTTTTTCATTAAATATTCTTTAGGTTAACATTATGTATATTAAACAAAAAATGACACAGATTAACGATTTATTTGTTTAATGTGTGGATTACATATATTTTTGGAACCACAAATACACTATGATAAATAGTCATTTATTGAGATCACACCCCTATTAAAGTTATGTCTTGGATTAAATCCTCCACACTTGGGAGTTATTATCAAGACCGTCTTGTGAAGTGGGTGTTAGTTGAATTCAATATCACACAATGATTTGCGATATAATAAAATCAATTCCATTAAAATGAAACAACCTATATATTTATTAAATTGTTAAATCATACATAATCCATCACTTACATTAAATAAGCTCTACAAATAATCCCCCAATCAAAAGAAAATCAATAAAAAAAAATCAACTTCAAAAAATAGTACTATCAATGTGGATTTGACCTGAGTGCTGCTATACAAACAAGTAGAGCAAAGGAACATTAAATAGTTTATAGGTTATAATCATCCACAAATCAAATGATTTCTTTTCAATGTATATTGCAACTAATTTTTGGTTGTTGTTTTTTTGTAAAAAACCAAAAACAAAATAAAAATAAAAAATAAAAAATAAAAAATATCTGAAAAACCCCAAAGAAAAGTTATTGTCTTCATCCTTTACAACTTTCTCTAAATTCCCCATAACCTCCCAAATAATAAATAGGATTTTTTGATCTATTAATTTAGTGAATACTTTACAAAATATGGAGGAACATTAGGTATAATCAAATCAATCTAGACCCATTCATTGCATGTCGAATTTTTCTAGATATGGACAATCCTAGGGAACATGCCATAATATAACTCACTTCCCCAAATATATATTTCCAACCCCTTATTATTCAATATACCAATATTGAGGTTGATATCAAACTAAAATCAAATTTCATTCATTTTCTACCTCATTTCCATGGGCTAGTCGGTGACCATCCAAATCTTCACCTCAAAGATTCATGTGTGGTGTGCTCTAACACAAAGCCTAAAGGGGGTTTTAAGGAAAATATAAATCTTAGAGAACTCAATTTATTCTTAGATTACTCCTACATGTCATGTATCTTTTTCCTCCCTCATGGTTCCATAAACACATGTAATGATATAAATCTAATCTTCTTATAGAAATTATTCCTTCCTTATATAACTTCTTCTATCCTAATGAAATAAAAGGTGTCTATCCATCCCCTAATGAATTACTCCACGAGTACCAGGAGAAATTCCAAAATATTTTTTAAACATAAACACACCATCAAAAAGCTGACCAAGTTTTGTTCCACTAATTCTATGAGGGGTTATTTTCAAGTTATTGATCTCTCATCGACACCACATATGGTGTTTATCTTATTGAAAAAACTTTTATAGTTGCATGAGAGCTCATAAGCAACATGTATGAAAATACATAGGAATTCTATACCCGAGAACCTAATCATGTCAACAAAGTCCAACGGTATCAATCAATATACCGAATAAGATGATTGATTGAATGAGTGAACTTACATGACTTTTGTGAAAACTAGCATTGAATGCCAATTCCCCAACCACAACTTCTCCTCAATCTCTGTTCCCTAAACCTATTTTTTTGGAGTCTGCAGCTCACCAAACCATCCAACAGACTCATTTCCACAACATCAAGATGATTTATATGATTCTTTTAGTCCAATGGAGTTTAGTGAAATATATTAACAGTAGAAAACCATCCCTCAATAATCAATCCAGTTCATTATAAACACTACACACCCCAATATGATCTATTCTCCCCTACCTATAACCGTACCTTGAGGTATGGTAATCCCATCTCCCGTATCCCAGAGTTACCTCCCCAAAATACAAATCAATTCCAAATTGATCAAGGTGGGGGTAAAATAAAAAAAAATCATTTTGTACCTCCACCTAAAATGAGAATTCATCCTTATACTCCTCCATGTTTCCAATGTACTATAGATCATTCTCAATTAAAAAAACTTATAAAAGAACCTTCCTAATTACAATAATCTGGGAAATACTAGTGTCATACTTGCCTCTTGTTTCATGAAACAATCGGAAAGTGATGTGTAATATCTTTCCTCTTTCACCTATTCAAACATTAAAAACATTCAAACCATATTGGACAACATTCTTCCCACCTAATTCGGTGAAAAAGTACAAATCTTCCCATCTCCAAGCTCAACCACTACCCAATACCATGGTTAATGTAAATGTAATTACACTTTGATCTGGAATGAAAATTTTTCTTTCTCATTATGAATCCATAAAATCCCCATTTAATTTTGATCTAGAAAAAGGAAAAACAAAATTCTTGAAAAGGAACTGAAGCCAATCCCTCACCTCCTTCTTTTCCACCATGAAAAATAATAATTTTCCACAATCCATCTCTAATTCTATTAATATTTTTTAGCATGATTATGAAATTATTGACATATTTAGACGTGTTAAGATCAACATTCACCTATTATATTCTATAAATAAAATCCATAATATGAAAATATTCTTAAATAATTGTGAGAATATAAAGGACAACATAGGACCATTGAAAATGTTTCAACCTAACAATCTATTCCAATGAAGTGAAAATATCCAAGGACCTTTACAGTTCCATGCCAAATATGTAGTTTTATCATTGATGACACACTCATAGACCAAAAATCTTTGATTAATTTCATTCCCAAATAAATATTCTCCAATATTTATATTGGTCCCTTGCAAACAGAAAGTGTTTTTATCCAGTTTGCCAATCGAAGCACCACTAGTCCCAAGGGAATAATTTAATCAATCCTTGTCTTGGTCAATAATATTATCTATCTAGAATATGTTCTTATCCTCGACATGGAATGTGATAAAAATTCCATCTAGATATCCAATAATTCTAGAAATACCACTCCTCATGATAGAAAAAATTAGATTTATGTCCATGAAGGCATCTTATACATTGAATTTTGTGACCAATTGGCCAATTTAATCATTTTCAAGCCATGTGATACCAATGGTATGATCACACTATAATCTATAAAAATTATTCCAAGGACACTTATGAGAGTTGATTAACCATAATCCATCATGTTATAGCGAGAGAGTGTTTTTTTTAAAATTTTCACCATGATTTACCAAGTCATAAATGGAGAAGTTGATATTAAAAATTCATTAATAGACCCCATAAATATAATGGATCTTGAAAACTCTCTAGAATCCCATCACACCTATAGTATCTAGTTCTCTATATAATGATGTATTGTGGAAAATGAATCAAAACCAGTCGAAATACTTCCCACAATTCTTATGTTGTATAGCCTTCAAATAAAGGATGAAGCAGAATTGAAACCCCTTCCTACACACGTGAAATACATATTCATTTTCTAGGGTCACTCTTATCATATCATTGTATCTGATTCACTTACCAAAACCAAGGATTACATACTTTTTTAGGTGTTATGTGAAAAAAAATTCATTAGGTTGTACCCTAGATGAAATATCGTACATCAACCATTCCATTTTGTATGCATCACATTCATCTCATAGAGCCATCCAAACCAATCATAAAACCATAAATAATAATCATTCCACTCATACTATATGAATTTTGGGAAGATATTACTATGATTCTTCAAATTGGTATTATCTACCCAATTTACAATAGTTAATGTGTTAGTTAGATTCATGTGGCACCAATGAAGGGTGGGATAACTGTTACAACAAATGAACATGGAGAGGTGGTTATAACTTGAGTGAAAAAGAAAATGGAATGTGTGATTCAATTATAATAAATTGAATGCAAAAACATGAAAAGATTACTACCTTTTTCCTTTACTTGAACAAATTCTAGAAATATCATCTGGAAATTCACATTATTACCTTTTTTATTAATACACCAGCTACTTATAAATTCAAATCGCACCTCGGGACCATGAAATGAATATATTCACTTCCCCCTTAGAACATATACATATAAGAGAATTATTTTTGGCCTCATTAATTCTCTTGTAACATTATAAAGATGTATGATGGGTATATTTTCTGAATTTATTGAGAATTACATGGAAGTATTCATGGATACAAGTCTGTCAAAGGTAACCCAATGTTAAATTATGAAACATTTCACTTCATGGTTACTAATGAAATTTTTATAGGACACATAATTTATCAAGATAGTATTCATGTCGATCTAGATAAAGTTGAGGTGATCCAATTAATTCCTAAACCTACATCAGTTGATGGATCCCTTCAATCCTTGGTCATGCTAGTTTCTATCAGGGATTCATCCAGAACATTAGTAGGATTTCCCACCCACTTAATCATATACTATATAATGATGTTAGGTTCCATTTCTATGAATCTTTTAAGAGGGAATTCATTGACTCAATGTTCTTCATACATATGCCCTAAGAATCCAACCTCCATATTGGTCCTCAAAATTTGAATTGATATGTGACTCTTTTGATACGGAAATTTGGTTGGTTCTTGGTCAATGAATATAAAAAATTTCTCATGTCAACTATTATGCCTCAAAAAACAATATTAGACCCAATATACCTCCATTATCACTAAAATGATACATTTAGCTTTGGTTACTCCTTGGATAAATTTCACCCCTATCTCTTAGATTCTTAAACCATCATCTTCATAGACCATTAATATTTAAAGTAATTACTTAATAAAAGTGATTCAAAACTGAGGATAATAATATGGATCCTAATGAACCATGATTTAGACGTTCAGATCGAAGATACACTAGAAAAACATTAACCTAGGGCTTCTCACAGGAGTAGAATTTCTAATTATTCTCATTCAAAAATCATTAATATTGACTTTCCAACAAAACAGCACATATATATCACTTTGAATTCTTCATGGAATATGCAAACTGTAAATTAATTAGATTGTAGTGTTTTTATTAAAAAAAATTCAAATGAAAAATATGAATTATATAAGTGGTCCAAAATTCTTTTTTGGGAAGATATTAAACATTGAAAAACAGGGGCTAACATGGTAATTAGGATATGTGTTGATGAAGAGAAACATTCCTAAATATTTTAATTCAAATATTCAATGCCTGGTGGTGGACATATTGGACCAAAAAGGACCTCCTGAAAGGTCCTTGATTTGGGATTCTTTTGGCCTTCACTCTTCAAGGACTCACATGGTTCTATCAATCAAGTCCCACTTTCCAAAAGATTGGCACAATTTCTAAATAAAATTAGATGTATAAAAATCCATTAATATCTCATGAGATCTTTGATGTTTGGGGAATATATTTGAAGGGATCATTAACCCTTAAAAGGGATTGGATAAAATTATTATTTTGATAGATGATGTTTATAGGTGGGTCGATGCCCAACACACTAGAAATGCTGATGCACAAACTATTTGTGAGTTCCTCAAAAACACATTTTAATAGATTGTGAAATCTGTGTTACTTGGTAAGTGGCTTAAGAAACCATTTATATAATCAGAATATAGAATATGTTTTGAAAAAGAATGGGGTTTCACTTAAAATATCAAATTCAAATTGCCTCAAAAAACTGGTAGGAAAAAATATTCTAATCGAGAACTGAAAATATTTATTGAGATAATTGTTAAGACCATAATAAATGACTAGACATAAAAACATAGTGAATAAAATTGTTACTATCTAACATATTATAAAACACCCATGGGAATGTCTCTTTTTAGTCTATTTTTTATTAAAGTGTGTCATTTACGAGTTTAAATCCATTATAAGTCATTTTGGGTAGTCAAAACATGTAATTTCGATTGAAAAAATCTGGTGAAGATAGATTTTTAAAATTTTATAAATTGGGGGATCATAAACATGATTCTTATAAGAATATAATTCTCTATAAATAAAATGATAAGGTACTATATGATAAGAACATCATAAGAAAGGTACTAAAAAAAGGTGAAAATGTAATGATCATCAATTATCAAATTCAGATTCACCTAGTTAAGCATAATTATAATTGGGAAGGTCCTTTTTATTATTACTACTGTTTTCCCATTTGGTTTATTTCAAGTAAAATGCCCTTATTTGAAATAGACATTCCTAGTTAATGGGAATTAGTAATTCCATCACACTTAGAGGAAACACCCCCTATGAACCATATCAACTTCATAAGACCCCGAACCACTATAGTGGACCCACCTCTAGATGTATATGTTGACCAACTATTTCCAAACTAGGCAGTACCTGATTCCATTTAACTCCCTCCCCCTGTCTTATTATCCCTCTTTTATCTCTCTCACTATCTCCCACTTTCTCTCTTTCTTCTTCTTCCTCTCCCATTACCACCTTTTTCCCTTTTTACTACTTTCACCATCAAACCATCTTTCGTCCTATTTTGTGTGAGTGTGTATTTTAAAAAAACTAAATCAATTTAAAAACTAAAGAAATACAAAAAATAATGTGAATCAAAATTACTTTCCATTAATTTTTTTTTGTTTTTTCCAACCATTTTGGGGAGTCGAAAGACTTATTTTCATATCAATTTTCATTAAATTCATATTAAATTTGGATAATTTATTCTATGTCAACACTAATAAATTTTGAACGCTAAATTTTTTATTTGGAAAATTATTCTTCAACAACCATGAGGAACGCCATTATACTTTATTCTATATTCATATATGACCATGTTTTCATTTTATTTTTTTCATCCTTGATTACGAGTCTTTATTTTATGGACATAAGAGCGGAATTTCCTCCATTAGGGTATATTAATTTGATAAAAGATTTTTCTAAACCATATTAGAATCAAAATAGAAAACTATCCTCTCAGTAACCTTATGTTGATCCACCTTTTGAAAGACTCTTAAAGCTTATGAAAAACCTTTTTTGATATCCACGTCACTAGACCAAAATGTTTTCTCACCCAATATCTATGTGGATTTTCATTTCATAGTTTATTAAAATTTAAGTCTGGGAAATGGGTTTCATTTCTGGTACCATTTCCTAGAATTTAAAGTATCATCATATGATTTATGGTTAGAATCAATTTATGTGTGGGGGGGGGGGGGTTAATTTACAGATTATTGTAAATGGATTAATTTATATGTCATTTTGAACAAATGTTATTTAAATGTTTTCAAATAATTGTAGAAATAAAATTATAAAAATAAATAATAGAATGGGTTGTGTCTTGTGCAGGTCAAAAACCAATCTTTTTCAACCTTTAACATTCTTATAACGTAAAACATTAGTTTCATGAATAGATAAAACAATTTTTGGGTGATTAGTACAATACTTCTTCCAAGATAAATTTCAAAAAGAAATTAAAAAACTGAAAAAAATTAAAATGGAAGATTTGATTTATAATTTTCTTGTGTCGTTGGTAGATGTTGTGTGTTTTTGAAATATGTTTTCATGTAATTTCAATATTATATCTCTTTTGGTCAATCCATAACACATTAATTACCATATAAATATGTTTTCCCATGACCTACCATGTATCATTTAAAAAAAGTGTGCATTGATTTTTCAATGCTGTTGTCTCACCCCTCTAACCCACTTTATGGATATTACATTCCTACTATACCATATACATTGAAAACCCTTAATAATATATATGGATTATTTTTAACTTTATAATAGGAAATGAAATATTTTAACTCTTAAAAACACTTTGATTTTAAATTTTATTTTGCGAATGACTTAACCTCCCCAAATAAAATTTTAATATCTTGAGAGGAGTGAATTTTCAGTACCCACATTTTCCATTCTTAATTTTTTACATGAATACTAATTTTTTTGGTCACCTTGATTCTATAAATTTTTTGTTAGAAGTATTTTGGGATGAGTGAACTAGTCTATACCCTATGATGAGAGAAAACAAAAGGTAAATTTTTTTGTGGTGAGAAAAAAATATTTAGTTAATTTTTGATATTTAATTTACATGAGGGAATGTAGAAGCCTATGTGTGTGAGAGTTGATTTTATTTATTTATTCCTAATTTTTTATCTAATAATTTTAATGATTTTATGGAAGATTACATATTTTGTTTCAAATACACATGTTTTGATATTAAATATAATTTTAGAGATTAATTTACATTATTCTAGATTCGAGTAAATTTACTATTTTAATCAGAAATATCAACTTGATTATAAAAACTGTGTGACTTTTGTTTTTAGGGTTCTTAAATCAATATTTTAAAAATTATTCAGCTAGATCATTGATAAATTCATCTATCTAAAGGTTCACATGGACCTTATAAGAATACCTATTGTATCTTCTAATAAAACTGGACTAGATGGGATGTTATAGTTTCTAGCATCAATCCATAATTCTAAATTCATTTATTCTCTAATAAATTAGAATTTATATTACATTTAAACATAGAAAAAAATTTCAAGGATCAACTCAAAAAATAAGGGCCTCAATTGATTCATAAATGTCCATCCCACAATTATGGTTGAGATTTGAAAATATTACACCATTAGTGAGTTTATTTCCAATGCAATTGACCAGTTCCCCAAAACTTTCTTGGAGATAATGTAATTATGTAAACATCCTGGATTATAGAAGAAATTCTTATGATTTTAGGGAATATTAATGTCCCAAAACACATTCACATTGTGGCCTTTGAAAAAGTTGGGATAAAAATTGACCTCAACACACTATTTAAGAAAACAACCATAAATTTGGATAAAATGGTCCAATGGCCACCAAATTTAGAGAGTTAAATTTCAAAATCAATATATACAACTCATTGGATTAATATTTCTCCATATTTATCTATTTAAATTTCCAATGGTCACTCCATCTGGAAAGGGAAATTTTAGATGGAAAACACTCCACTGCCTTTTATATATATTCAACACCCTAAATTCCGTAAAATTTATTAGAATTTTAGATATTAAGAAGATAAGTTATCATGAAAATAACATTTCCAAAGTCCTCAGAGGAAATTCAAACACAGGTTTCTACTTAAATTATATTTCCTCTACTTTTTTCATGTTCTTTTCCATTCAAAATTAATTTATAATCGCATAAGTGTTTATGTTGTGATTTTGTTTAAATATTAATTCAAGACACTTAATCATATATTATTCTATCCCACCTGATATATTTTATTATTAATGTTCTTAATTTTTTTAAAATTATGTTGAAAACCATTACCTTCTTTTAGTATCTTATTTAATCAAATTATTGTGTTTAGTTCTATTCAGATATTGTGTGTGTGTTAGGTGCACCAAATAGAGACCCAAAGCTTTAAGTACATGGACATTACATTACATTTGTGGAATACTTAATACATAACAATACCAGACACCCAAGGATCGTAATAGTTTAGTGTCATTGGATACTCGGAACATAATCTTATAATCGTGGTGAAAGATCTTCAACATCTCCCATAGAGATATTACCCTTTTTGTTTTCTTACCTAAAACGTTTCTTTAAATCCTGGGGAAAAGAAAAAATATTAATGGTGATCTCAAATGCTCAGTAAGGGTAAGCATAGATAAAATAATACAAATCATATACAATTGAACATAAAAACATGAACATAATGTTTAGACACAAAAACCTTGAGCAATGACATAAAACTTGGTAGTACATAAGGAATAGATCATAAATAAACATTAATCATGATAAAATAGAATAGGAATAAAACATGTGATTGTGGAATCCATTATGCACATGATATTATTTCCATATTAGCCAAGGCATTGCTGCCAAAGTCCCTTTCTGAATCGAGTTCACTCCTCATTCTAGTCCTGTAACACGGAACCGGATTAACTTACCGTTCAAGCCATGTCAATCTCATGAGATATAAATCTTTACCCAATGCATTGAAGAGAGATATAGGTCCCACCCATCTTCATAATGAAATCATTCTTACTTGTTCCACACCATAAACATAAATCATTCATCATAACCCAAAGAATAAAATGGGTTTCATAAACATCATCCCATCATCACATAATCCATATAAAACAAATGGATATATCATCATAAGAAAAGTGAAACCATGTAAACGATATAGATAATATACTTGAAACATACACAAATGAAATAATGTCATCTTAGATGGAAAATGGTTTTGATAAAATATTTGAAATGAATTCTTGAGGAAAATATCCTTTCTTCTTCAAAATCAATTTCTTTTCACAAAACATCATGCACTTTTTAATGAAAGAGATTTTGTTGAAAATAGTCCTGAAATATTTTGGAGGAAGCTTCATGAAAATAAGTATTTATAAAACCGTATAAATACTTTCATTCCGTATAAGTTAAAAAACATTCTTCTCATACTTTTTCCGGAAAAGTCAAAAAGTATCTCGTAACGTAAACAAAAGAAATATTCAAAACATACCATGTAGTAAAAGTAAAAAATGGGTAAAAAGTACTTTAAACATACATGAAACCATTTATAGAAAACAGGAACATGGATGATAAATATTACCACAGTGAATACGTACAAATAAACAATCTCGGATAAAAACGAGATTGGAAAAGTTATCCCTTAGCTTATGTCCGATTTGATTCGTATGTATTTGAACCTCCTGTATAATGATTTAAATAATGACATTGAATTATTAATGAATCATATTCATTGTTATTATATCATATATTTTTTCACTATTGACTTTATATTACCTGTTCTTTTGTGAATTCCATGTTAAATAACCTTTAGGGTAAAATCGTTTCATTTATCGTACGTGTTTTGAAATGTTGTTCTTGATATTATTACTTATATCCTGAATTAATTAATTACATAATGTAAAACATGATTTATATATATAATATATATATTCATAATATACATATATATATATGATAGATCGATAAATGGAATGAAAGACACCGTTCATGGAGACGGTAGGCCATACGTACGCATGAACGCTGTTTTCATTTCATTATTAAGTTGAATGGAATTAAGTAGATGTCATACATATATATATATATAAATCCAGTATAATTATTATTTCATATATTTAATTATTATTCATTATATATATACTTTATAATCATTCATTAATGGTTAACATGGAGAATGAATCGCATCACGTCATGGAGACGGTAGTCCGTATGTACGCACAAGCGATGATTTCATTCCCATGATCGTGGAATTGTATTGAAGTGTATGTATAATATTCCAAAAGCTATATAACTTTACTTTAATAATATATAGTAATTTATTTATACCATTATACCCATCCAAGTAAGGTGGTGGTCGAAAACAGAATACACCCTGACGTGGAGACGATATTCTGTACGTACGCACGCGCGGTGAATTCATTTTCCGTAGGATGGATATAAAGTGAAATAGGGTTGTTTCATATTTATAACAACATATCAATATATAATTAATAATGATGTTATTACTTTATAATGATACAACTAAAGAAGAATATGTTGGAGAATAAATAAACTTGAGAGAATCGGAAGAAGAGATTACCTCTTCTTCGATGCACCTCCTTTAAGCCTTCCCTTAAGAAAGTAGAGTTAGTCTTTTGAGAAGACCGGAACCTCTAGAATGTTTCTAGGGAAGTGTAGAAGAGAAATGGTCAGGGGTTGGCTGAGATTCAAGGCTAAAAAGGGTGTGAAGAGGAGAGGTAAGGGGTGCCCTTTTTATAGGGGAGGAGAGGGGCACCTTTGGAAAAACATAAAATATTATTTTATAATAGAGTCATATTCGGTTTTTAATATCTCAAAATTGATTTATTTAGAATCTAAGGCGGGGAAGGGTATAAATCCTCTCAACCAATATAATTTAGACAAGTTTATGTTTCTATTATAATCTTATCATTTAGATTTAACTTTAATTTAGATTATTTTACTTTTACCGTGTCTTCTTGTTTTCTTACACTATAATGTTAATAAACATACTATAACCAGCCAAACGAACCCCAAGTTGTTTATTATTAATATATATAACCTTACATAAGTCATTTTGCAGAACCTTATATTTTTAGAAAAAAAATAACAATTAATAATATAATATTTGATTTAAAAACTATTTTATGTCAATTTTGACACTATTTGGTAATTGATTTTTGTGAAAATTATAACAGAATGATTAGTTAAAAAAAGGTAATTAAATAAATTCTAACATGTCATATTAAACTATAAAATTAGTTTAATTCATAAAAAGTCTCAAATTACATTTATTTGATTATTTATAACATCAACTATGTTAATATTTCATTAATAAGATAATTACTGCATTATCATTGTGTCATAAATAAATTAAATTATTTAATGTCTAAAAATTATAAATAAATTACCATTATATAGGAAATATTTTTATTTTTATAATGAATATTTATAGTCGAATTTATCTAATGTATAAACATATATTAAAAATGTTTTAGTTATTAACCTTTGATTTTAATTATTTTAACTTTTCTTTAAATAAAGTAATATTAAATGTCTTAATCTAATCCATGTGGGTCTAAATGGTCATATTTTATTACTAAGGTTGTTTTTGGTCGAATTAAACTTATATAATAGAAATAGGACATGTGTTAGGGTAATAATAATATCATTTTTACCCTTAATTACCCTATTTACATTTAACCGTTGTAAAAATAAGTAAAAAGATACTATTCACCAAAAATTATTTTCATCTCATTGAACCACATTTTAGTACATGATATTAACCATGTCTCTTGGATTTTCAAAATTCCACTCACAGAAGCGGTAAAATTATGTTTTATGTGAATTTCCAAATTCTCCTAGGAGGTGGGTAAAAGACGGGGAAAATTTAAATAAAATTTTTATACATCAAAACTTATTATAAAATGACTCCAATGAATTAATTTGAACTTATATAGTTATTCTGTATGAATTTTGACCTAAAATTAATTTAAATAAAATAAATAATTATTTAAATAAAAAGTTGGTTTTTAAATTGTAACCCAGTGTTTTCACTATTCATCAAAAATTGATTGTTTTCAGAAAAATACCAAAACTTCACCCTAGGCTAATTTTGATATTACGAATCCAAAAATGAAGTCCATTTTGAGAGATAAAATTTATAAAATTTCAAAAAGTGGGTATTAATATTCATAATGACTAGTTTTAATAATATTTTAATATCATATCGTTGTTTAGTGAAACTCGGTATTTTGTATGACGCAAGCCATCGAGGAAGGTCACGATTGTGTGTAATGCAAGAAAAGTCAGAGATGCGTGTAGTGAAAGCTCCTTTTGGTGTAGCGTAAGACATCAATAAAATTAAAAAGAATATTTTTCATAAAATCTTGGGGTGTTACATTCTACCCCGATTAAAATGAATTTCACCCTCAAAATTCTTCGGGGTTATAAATGGTTTACTACTTGAAAGTTTCTTTAATAGAAACCCACATCGTAAAAAGGAATACCAAAACATAACTTTAAAAACTAAATTATGAAACGTAATGGTTACCCAAATTAACTAATCACTAGGTTTCCACATAGGAGAACATAGGTGAAAAATATGGATATAGAAGAGAAATCTAACTATCATGTTATGATGAAGAGTGGTAGAAAACATGGCTATGAATAATACAATAATCACAAAGCCATAAATTTGTGATGATCTAAGGTACTATCAGATTTATCGGATATGAGAGTACTAGGACAACATTGTTGGTTTTCAAGATCATTTACCTAATGTTGATGATTTTTTATATAAGGATAATTACATACTTTATTTCTGTGTAAAATCATCATTGGTTATTCCATGAACAATTTCCACTTCATCACTTATTTAAAGATATAGAGTTAAATTTAACATTCTTGAAGTATTATAAGATCACGCGATAGAATGATAGGTCATTCCATCTGTCTCTATCACAATAAAAGGTGAGTATATGATATTAAATATATATAAGTCCATATATGGTGAGGTTAATTGTACATGGTTCTAAAAATGGACTTATAGTTCATCTACCATACCACATAATAAATAAAACTAATTTCTACAAACAAGGGACTTCCTGTAGGCCAGTGGTAGGCGATGAAGGCCTGTCGCATTTCTGTTGTGGGTTTGATTTCTGCAACCTTGTCCGATGCGACGGTTTTTTACCCGCCCTACAGGTTTTCCGTTTTTCTAAACCTATACAATCATAATATCAAAAGGCTGTATCCTTAAACAAAACTATCTGATGTCCAAATTAATCCATTCCAACCTTTAGGCTTTTTGAAAATACTTCTGCCTAATCTTATAGTATAAAGATAATGATTACTAAAAAGGTCATATAAAAATCATGTGAATACCAACATTTATCCCTCATATATCACAAGATATATCTTTTTGATCGCATTCAAAACACGTGAATACCTTAATCATGTATTCTCGAGAAAAATGAATACCAATTAAAACATACTAAAAAAATGAATGCTATCAAAATTTAACTCTTTCCACATACCAAAATCTCAAAATTTTGATGTACTCAATCCATGGTATCACTTTGTCCTTATATCAGTCATGAGATCATGAATACTATCAAACATATTATTTTCTCCTTATCCATTCATTATGCACATATTAGGTGCTTTCCAAAAATATCTGAATAACCTTTCATGGATACTGGTAACATTCTACATATACTGTCAAATACTCTAGGAAAAACAATAGTATAACAATCCTTAGATGTCTATTTATTCCATAGTACCATGAGATTACTTATAAAACATTACTGTTGATAAACATGTAATCATTCCACTACCTTCTTAAACCATTGACTGATCTTGAACAAATCTTTCATCTCACATATCATTTGTAGTCTCTTTATCATCATCAACATAAATACTACCCATATGACTATGATGATTCTTTTCATGAGACTTTCCCTTAGGTAATTGGTTTTCATAAAGACAATACATTACACATTTAAAATAGTTAATCATTGTTGATTTCGTAGCAATGCCATTATCCTTGTCCATGGTGGTAACTGGACCTTTTCCTTTGCACTTACAGAATTTGTGTCCTTCCTCTCCACACCCAAAGAATCTACCAGTTCCTTTGAATCATCCTCCTTGATGCCTCTTCCGACATGATTTAAATTAGGGAAATTGAACCATATTTCCTCTACGGTCATCATGAAACTCCATCTTTCTCTTATTAAATGAGTCAGGAAACGTACCAAAGTTGATATTATTGATCATATTATGAGATTTCTGATTTGGAATAATAACAATGTTTGGACATCCAAATACCGTTTCATTTGGTTTCTCATAAATAATATCACTCCATTTCCCATCATATCCTCCATTATCATGAATATTCCTATTTCCAACCATTTTCTAACACCCAAAAAGAATAGTGTGAGAGGAAAAAATCATAATCAAAGGGGAGTAACTTCAATATCTAACATCTATGTTTAATTCCAAAATCATTATTGTAATTCCAGGAATATACCATATACGTATACTTAACCTTAGGGACATCCCTATACATAACCTAGAAATATCTCTAGGGATCTCACTAATGTTTTTGCATCATATTTTTCAAAGGTTAACTAAACCTTTCCTATAATACCAACTGTAGAGACCCAAATCTTGACGTACATGGACATTACATTAATTTTTTGGAATACTTAATACATAACAAAACCAAACACCAAAGGACAGTAATAGTTTAGTGTCATTGGAAACTCAGAACACAATCATCTAATTGTGGTGAAAGATATTCAACATCTCCCATAAAGATCTTCTACTTTTTGTTTTATTACCTAAAAAATTTCTTTAAATACTGGGGAAAATAAAAAATATAAAGGGTGAGATAAAATGATCAGTAAGGGTAAGCATGGATAAAATAAAACAAATCATATATAATTGAAATTAAAAACATGAACATAATGTTTAAAAATAAAATCCTTGAGTAATGACATAAAACATGGCAGTACATAAGGCATAGATCACAATGAAAAATTAATCATGATAAAATAGGATGGGAATAAAACATGTGATTTTGGAAACCATTAAGCACATGATATGATTTCCATAGTATCCAAGGCATTGCTGCAAAGACCATCTTAGTAGACAATGTCCCTTTCTGAATCGAGTTCACTCCTCATTCCAGTCCTGTAACACTGAACCAGATTAACTTACCATTCCAGCCATGTCTATCTCATGAGATATAAATCTTTAACCAATGCATTGGAGGGAGATATAGGTCCCACCCATCTTCATAATGAAATCATTCTTACCTTTTCCACAACATAAACATGAATCATTCATCATAACCCAAAGAATAAAATGGATTTCATAAACATCAACCCATCATCACATAATCCATATAAAACAAATGCATATTTTATCATAAGAAAAGTGAAACCATGTAAATCATTGATACATTATACTTGAAAGATACACATATTGAATAATGTCATCTTAGATGGAAAATGGTTTTGATAAAACATTTCAAATGAATTCTTGAGGAAAATATCCTTTCTTCTTCAAAATAAATTTCTTTTCACAAAACGTCATGAAATTTTGAAAATAAAGAGGTTTTTTTGAAAATATTCATGAAATATTTTAGAGTAATATTCATTAAAATAAGGCTTTTTAAAACTGTATAAATCCTTTCATGCCATATATCTTAAAAAAACATTATTCTTGTACTTTTGATGGAAAAGTCAAAAAGTACCTCGTAACATAAACAAAAGAAAGATTCCTTACATACCATGTAGTAAAAGTAAAAAATGTGTAAAAGGGACTTTAAACATACATGAAACCATTTTTAGAAAACAGGAAGATGGATGATAAATATAACCCCAGTGAATACGTACGAATAAACAATCTCGGATAAAAATGAGATTGAGAAAGTTATCCCTTACCTTACGTCCGATATGCTTCGTATGTATCCGAACCTCATGTAAAATGATTTAAATAATTTCATTGAATTATTAAAGAATAATATTCATTGTTATTATATCATATATGGTTCACTTATTACTTTATATTACACATTCTTTTGTAAATTCCATGTTAAATAAGCATTTTGGGTAAAATCGTTTCATTTATCGTGCGTGTTTCAACATGTTGTTCTTGATATTATTACTTATATCCTGATTTACTTAATTCTAGAATTTAAAACATGATATATATATATATATAATATTAATCAAATACATATATATATATATGATAAATCGATAAATTGATTGAAATACACCATTCAAGGAGACGATAGGCCGTACGTACGCATGAACACTGCTTTCATTTCATTATTGAGTTGAATGGAATTAAGTAGATGTTATAAATATATATAAATAAATCTAGTATCATTATTATGTCATATATTTAGTCCATACGTACGCACGAGCGATGATATCATTTACATGATCGTGGAATTGTATTGAAGTGTATGTATAATATTTCAGAATCAATATCACTTTACTATAATCATATATAGTTATTTATTTACACCATTATACCCATCCAAGTAAGGTGGTGGTCAAAAACATATTACACTATGGCGTGGAGATGATATTCCGTACGTACACACGCACAGTGATTTCGTTTTTCGTAGGATGGATAGAAGGTGAAATATGGTTGTTTCATATTTATAATAACATATCAGTATATAAGTAATACTGATGTTATTACTTTATAATTAGATAACTAAATAAGAATAATTTGAAGAAGAAAGAAACTTGATAGAATCAGAAGAAGAGATTACCTCTTCTTCGACGCACCTCCCTTAAACCTTCCCCTATCAAATTAGAGTTGGTATTTTGAAAAGAAAATAACCTCTAGAATATTTCTAGGGAAGTGGAGAAGATAAATTTGAAGGTGTTGGCCGAGCTTCATGGCTCAAAAGGGTGTGAAGAGAAGAGGGAAGGGGTTCCCTTTTTATAAAGGAGGAGAGGGGTACCTTTGAAAAAACATAAAATATTATTTTATAATTGAGTCTTATTCGGTTTTTATTAGCTCAAATTGATTTATTTCTAAGCTAAGGTATTGAAGGATCGAACTCCACTCAACCAATAGAATTTATACAAGTTTAGGTTTCTATTTTACGCTTATCATTTAGATTTAACTTTAATTTAAATAATTTTACTATTACTGTGTCTTCTTGTTTTCTTACACTATAAGGTTAATAAACTTACTATAACAAGACAATCGAACCCCAAGGTATTTATTATTAATATATATAACCTTATCTAAGTCATTTGGTAAAACCTTAGATTTTTAGGAATAAAATAAAAATTAATAATATAATATTTGTTATAAAAACTATTTTAGGTCAATTTTGACACTATTTGGTAATTGTTTTTTGTGAAAATCATAACAGAATGATTATTTCTAAAAAAGATAATTAAATAAATAATAACATGTCATATTAACCAACAAATTTATTACAATTAATAAAAAGCCTAAAATTACACTTATTTGAGTATTTATAACATCAATTATGTTAATATTTCATTAATAAGATAATTACTGCATCATCATTATGTCAAAAATAAATTAAATTATTTAATGTATAAAAATTATAAATAAATTACCATTATGTAGGAAATAGTTTTATCTTTCTAATGAATATCTATAGTCGAATTTATATTTTTAATAACCCTATATTAAAAATGTTTTATTTATTAAACTTTGATTTTAACTATTTTAACTATTCTTTAAATAAAGTAATATTAAATGTCCTAATCAAATCCAAGTGGGCCTAAATGGTCATATTTTATTTCTAAGGTTGTTTTTGGTCGAATTAAACTTATCTAATAGAATTAGGACATGTGTTAGGGTAATAATAATATCATTTTTACCCTTAATTACCCTACATAATTTTAACCGGGGTAAAAAAAAGTAAAAAGTTACTATTCTCCAAAAATTATTTTAATCTCATTGATCCACATTTTAGTACTTCATATTAACCGTGTCTCTCATATTTTCAAAATTCCAATCACAGAAGCGGTAAAATTATGTTTTATGTGAATTTCTAAATTATCCTAGGAGGTGGGTAAAAGACGGTGAAAAGATCAATAAAATTTTTTTATATATAAAATTATTATAAAATGAATCCAATGAATTACATTGAAATTATATAGTTATTATATATCAATTTTGACCTAAAATATATTTAAATAAAATAAAACTATATTTAAATAAAAAGTCGGTTTTTAAATAGTAACCTAGTGTTTTCACTATTCATCAAAAATTGATAGTTTTCAGAAAAATACAAAAAATTCACCCTAGGCTAATTTCGATATTCCGAATACAAAAATGAAGTCCATTTTGAAAGATAAAATTTAAAAAATTTCAAAAAGTGTGTATTACTATTCACAACGGCTAGTTTTAATAATATTTTAATAGCATATCATTTTTTAGTGAAACTCGGTATTGCGTACGGCGCAAGCTATCGAGGAAGGTCACGATTGCATGTAATGTAAGCCAAGTCAGGGATGCATGTAGTGAAAGCACCTTTTGGTGTAGCGTAAGACATCAATAAAATCAAAAAGAATATTTTTCATAAAATCTCGGTGTGTTACATTCTACCCCCCTTAAAATGAATTTCGCCCTCGAAATTTGTTGGGGTTATAAATGGTTTACTACTTGAATGTTTCTTTAATAGAAACCCACATCGTAAAAAGGAATAAAAAAACATAACATTAAAAACTAAATTATGAAACATAATGGTTACCCAAATTAACTAATCACTGGGTTTCCACATAAGAGAACATAGGTGAAAAATATGGATATGGAAGAGAAATATAACCATCAAGTTATGATGGAGAGTGGTAGAGAACATGGCTATGAAAAATCCGACAATCACAAAGCCATAAATTTTTGATGATCTAAGGTACCATCGAATTCATCGGATATGAGAGTACTAGGACAACATTTTTGGTTTTCATGATCATTACCCTAACGTTGATGATTTTTTGTATAAGGATAAATACTTACTTGATTTTAGTGTAAAATCATCATTAGTCATTCCATGAACAATTTTCGCTTCATTTATTATTTAATGATATGATGTTGAATTTGAAATTCATGAAGTATTATAAGATCACGTGATAGAATGATATGTCATTCCATCTGTCTCTATCATAATAAAAGGTGAGTATAATATATTAAATATATATAAGTCCATCTATGGTGAGGTTAGTCGTACATGGTTCCAAAAATGGACTTATACTTAATCTATCATTCCACTTATAAAAATAAAACAAATTTCTACAAACCGTGGACTTCTTGTAGGCCAGTGGTAGGCGATGAAGGCCTGTCGCACTTCGGTTTTGGTTTCGATTTCTGCAACCGTGTCTGACACCACGGGTTGTTGCCCATCCTACAGGTTGTCCTTTTTTCTAAAACTATACTATCATAATATCTAAAAGATATATCCTTAAAAAATTCTATCTGATGTCCAAATTAATCCATTCCAACCTTTAGGATTTTCGAAAATACTTCTGTCTAATCATATAGTATAAAGAGAATGATTACTAAAAAGGTCGTATAATCAGCACATGAATACCAACATTTATCCCTCATATATCACAAGATATATATTTTTGATCACATTCAAAACATGTGAATTCCTTAATCCTGTATTCTCAAGAAAAATGAATACCCATTGAAGCTTATTGAAAACATGAATGACGTCAAAAGTTAACTCTTTCCAAATAAAAAAATCTCAAAATTTGGATATACTCAAACCATGGTATCACTTTGTCCTTATATCAGTCATGACCTCATGAATACTATCAAACATATTATTTTCTCCTTATCTATTCATTATGCGCATATTAGGTGCTTTCCAAAAATATCTGAATATCCTTTCATGGATACTGGTAACATTCAACATATACTTTCAAATACTCTATAAAAAACAATAGTGTAACAATCCTTAGATGTCTATTTATTCCATAGTACCATGAGATTACGTATACAAAATTACTGGTGACAAACATGTAATCATTCCACTACCTTCTTAAACCATTTAACGATCTTGAACAATTCTTTCATCTCACATATCATTTGTATTCTCTTCATCATCATCAACATAAATACTACCCATACGACCATGATGATTCTTTTCATGAGACTTTCCCTTAGGGAATTGGTTTTCATAATGCCCATACATTCCACATTTAAAATTGTTAATCACAATTGATGTTGTAGAAATACCATTATCCTTGTCCATGGTGTTAACTGAACCTTTTCCTTTTCACTTACTGGATTTGTGTCCTTCCTTTTCAAACCCAAAGCATCTACTAGTTCCTTTGAAACATTCTCCTTGATGCCTCTTCCCACATGATTTACATGAGGGAAATTTAACCTTCTTTCCTCTACGATCATCATGAAACCCCATCTTTCTCTTATTAGATGAGTCAGAAAACTTACCAAAGTTGATATTATTGATCATATTATGAAATTTCTTATTTGGAATAATAATGATTCTTGGACATTCACATCCCATTTCATTTGGATGCTCATAAATAATATCATTCCATTGCCCATCATATCCTTCATTATCGTGAATATTCCTCTTTCCAGCCATTTTCTAAAACCCAAAAAGAATAGTGTGAAAGGAAAAAATCATAATAAAGGGGGAGTAACTTCAATATCTAACATCTAGGTTTAATACTTATATCATTAACTTAATTCTAGGACTATAACTTATACGTATACTTAACCTTAGGGACATCCCTAGAAATACATTAGAAATATCTCTAGGGATCTCACAAAAGTTTTCGCATCCTAGTTTCCAAAGCATAACTAACCCTTTCCTCTGATACCAACTGTAGAGACCCAAAGCTTGACGTATATGGACATTACATTACTTTTGCAGAATACTTAATGCATAACAAAACTATACACCAAAGGACCATAATAGTTTAGTGTATTTGGAAACTCGGAACATAATCTTCTAATCGTGGTGAATGATCTTCAACGTCTCCCATAAAGATCTTCCACTTTTTTTTTTCTTACCTAAAACCTTTCTTTAAATCCCGGGGAAAAGAAAAAATATAAAGGGTGAGCTCAAATGTTCAGTAAGGGTAAGTATGGATAAAATAAAACAAATCATATATAATTTAACTTAACAACATGAACATAATGTTTAAACATCAAAACCTTGAGCAATTACATAAAACATGGCAGTACATAAAGCATAGATCATAAAGAAACATTAATCATGATAAAATATCATGGGAATAAAACATGTGATTATGGAAACCATTAATCACAAGATATTATTTCTATAGTAGCCAAGGCATTGCTGCCAAGACCATCTTAGTCGACAGAGTCCCTTTCTGAATCGAGTTCACTCCTTGTTCCAGTCCTGTAACACTGAACCGGATTAACTTACCATTCCATCCGTGTCTATCTCATGAGATATAAATCTTTACCCAATTCATTGGAGGTAGATATAGGTCCCAACCATCTTCATAATGAAATAATTCTTACTTTCTCCACAACATAAACATAAATCATTCATCATAACCCAAAGAATAAAATGGGTTTCATAAACATCATCCCATCATCACATAATCCATATAAAACAAATGGATATTTCATCATTAGAAAAGTGAAACCATGTAAATCATATAGACATTATACTTGAAATATACACATGAAATAATTTCAACTTAGATGGAAAATGGTTTTGATAAAACCTTTGAAATGAATTCTTGAGGAAAATATCCTTTCTTCTTCAAAATCAATTTATTTTCACAAAACGTCATGAAATTTTTAAAAGAAAGAGATTTTTTTGAAAATAGTTATGAAATATTTTGGAGGAAGCTTCATGAAAATAAGGCTTTATAAGAACGTATAAATCCTTTCATGATGTATAAGTTAAAAAAACGTTCTTCTCATACTTTTTCCAGAAAAGTCAAAAAGAACCTCGTAACGTAAACCAAAGAAAGATTCTTTACATACTATGTAGTAAAAGTAAAAAATGGGTAAAAAGGAATTTAAAAATAAATGAAACCATTTTTAGAAAACATGAACATGGATAATAAATATAACCCCAGTGAATAGGTATGAATAAACAATTATGGATAAAAAAGATATTGGAAAAGTTATCCCTTACCTTACATCTGATATGCTTTGTATGTATCAGAACCTCATGTATAATGATTTAAATAATGTCATTTACATATTACATAATCATATTCATTGTTATTATATAATATATGGTTCACTTATGACTTTATATTACCCGTTCTTTTGTAAATTCCATGTTAAAGCAGCATTTTGGGTAAAATCATTTCATTTATCATACGTGTTTCGACATGTTGTTCTTGATATTATTACTTATATCCTGATTTACGTAATTACAGAATGTAAAACATGATTTATATAAATAATAAATATATTAATCATATACATATATATATATATATATGATAGAGCGATAAATGGAATGAAATACACCTATCATGGAGACAGTAGGCCGTATGTATGCATGAACACTGTTTTCATTTCATTATTTAATTGAATGGAATTAAGTAGATGTAATAAATATATTTACATAAATCTAGTATCATTATTATGTCATATATTTAATTATTATTCAATGTATATATATATATACTTTATAATCATTCATGAATGGTTAACATGTAGAATGAATCTCATCGCGTCGTGGAGACGGTAGTCCGTACTTATGCTCGAGAGATGATATCATTCCCATGATCATGGAATTATATTGAAGTGTATGTATAATATTTCAGAATAAATATCACTTTACTATAATCATATATAGTTATTTATTTACACCATTATATTTATCCAAGTAAGGTGGTGCTCGAAAACAAATTACACCACGACGTGGAGACGGTATTGCGTACGTACGCACGCGCGATGATTTCGTTTTCCGTAGGATGGATAGAAGGTGAAATAGGGTTGTTTCATATTTATAATCACATATCAGTATATAATTAATACTAATGTTATTACTTTATAATGAGACAACTAAATCAGAAGAAGTTGAAGAAGAAATAAACTTGAGAGAATCGGAAGAAGAGATTGCCTCTTCTTCGACGCACCTCCATTAATCCTTCCCCTACGAATGTAGAGTTGGACTTTTGAGAAGACCAGAACATCCGGAATGTTTCTAGGGAAGTGTATAAGAGAAATTGGCAGGTTTTGGATGAGCTTCAAGGCTCAAAAGGGTGTGAAGAGAAGAGGGAAGGGGTTCCCTTTTTATAATGGAGGAGAGAGGCACCTTTTGAAAAACTTAAAATAATATTTTATAATAGAGTCAAAATAGGTTTTTAATAGCTCCAAATTGATTTATTTTGAAGCTAAGGTAGGGAAGGGTCGAACAAATATCAATCAATATAATTTAGGAATGTTTAGGTTTCTATTTTACCATTATCATTTAGATTTAACTTTAATTTAAATAATTTTACGTTTACTGTGTCTTCTTGTTTTCTTACACTATAAGGTTAATAAAAATAATATAACAAGACAAAAGAACCCCAAGATGATTATTATTAATATATATAACCTTATATAAGTCATTTTTCATAACCTTAGATTTTTAAAAATAATATAACAATTAATAATATAATATTTTTTTAAAAACAATTTTATATCAATTTTGACAATATTTGGTAATTGATTTTTTTGAAAATCATAACAGAATTATTAGTTCTAAAAACATTGATTAAATAAATAATAACATGTCATATAAACCTATAAAATTATTGTAATTCATAAAAAGTCTCAAATTACATTTATTTGAGTTTTTATAACATCAATTAGGTTAATATTTCATTAATATGATAATTACTGCATCATCATTGTGTCATAAATAAATTAACTTATTTAATGTCTAAAAATTATAAATAAATTACCATTATGTATGAAATCTTTTTAGATTTCTAATGAATATTTATAGTCAAATTTATCTTATGTATAACCCTATATTAAAAATGTTTTAGTTATTATACTTTAATTTTAACTATTTTAACTATTCTATAAATAAAGTAATATTAAATGTTCTAATATAATCCAAGTGGGCCTAAATGGTGATATTTTATTCATAAGGTTTTTTTTGGTCGAATTACATTTATACAATAGAATTAGGACATGTGTTAGGGTAATAATAATATTTTTTTTACCCTTAATTACCCTATTTACTTTTCACCGTGGTAAAAAAACGTAAAAAGTTTCTATTCACCAAAAATTATTTCCATCTCATTGAACCACATTTTAGTCCATGATATTAACCTTGTCTCTCGGATTTTCAAAATTCTACTCACAGAAGCGGTAAAATTAATTTTTATGTGAATTTCCAAATTCTCCTAGGAGTTGGGTAAAGGACGGTGAAAAGTTCAATTAAATTTTTATATATCTAAAATTATTATAAAATGACTCCAATGAATTACTTTGAACTTATATAGGTATTATGTATCAATTTTGACCTAAAATAAATTTAAATTAAATAAATAATTATTTAAATAAAAAGTAGGTTTTTAAATAGTAACCCATTGTTTTCACTATTCATAAAAATTTGAACGTTTTCAGAGAAATACCAAAAATTCACCCTAGGCTAATTTCGATATTAAGAATAAAAAAATGAAGTCCATTTTGAAAGATAAAATTTAAAAAAATTAAAAAATTTGGTATTACTATTCATAACAGCTTGTTTTAATAATATTTTAGTAGCATATTGTTGTTTAGTGAAACCCGGTATTGCGTAAGACGCAAGCTATCGAGAAAGGTCGCGATTGCGTGTATTGCATTCCAAGTTAGGGATGCATGTAGTGAATTCTCATTTTGGTGTAGCTTAAGATATCAATAGAATTAAAAAGAATATTTTTCATAAAATATCATGGGGTCAGACACCACTCGGTTACAATATCATTATTTTAATTATATTAATAACTCTAAAACATAATTATCATAAACTAGATTAATAACCATAACAATGGATAAGTAAATTGTATGTTGGGATGAGTCATAATTTAGGGATGACAAGTGATTGAGATCCTTTTCTCGTTAAATAATCATTAGGTTAACATTGTGTATATTAAACCTAAAATTTCATGGATTAATGAAATTGTCTGTCTGAAATGTAAATTAAATGGATTATTGGAAGAAAACATTTACTACCATAAAAAAATTATTGATTAATATTAGAACCGTAGTGATGCTATGGCTTGGATTAAAACATCAACACTTTGGAATTCCGATCAAAATCATCTCATGAATTAGTGATAATTTAATGCAATATCACGCAATGCTTAAGGATATCATAGTATCAAATACCCAATAATTAACTCACCCCAATCATTATTAAATTTCTAAATAAAATTTCATCCATATAAAAAATTAATTAATCTCCAAAAAACCCCCCCAATCAAATGAAAAAATAAAACAAAAATTATCAACTCTAAAAAATAGTACAATCACTGAGGATTTGAGCCGAGTTCTGCAATACAAAATAGTAGAGAACTAGAACTTTGAATGGTTGATAGGATACATAAATCCATGCATTATATGAGCACTAAAATATACATTCAAAAGATAAATTTACACATTCATATGATTAATGAAATATATATATATATTCTGATATTATATATATAGTGTACATTTAATAAGTGCATATGATGCATTTATATTATCATGAATATGAAACATGAATAAAATATATATGATATATATATATATATATTATTTAATATACACTATATTCATATTAAAATTGATTCATGCAATGCAATAGTCTCTTGTTATATCTAAATATACTATTACACTTGGAGTGGGGAGGAATCAATGTATAAAGGTTTAAAAAATTATTCCCTAATATGTGTATTTTATTCTCTCACCTTGAAAAACATTTTAATTTCTCTGAATCTTTTCTCCAAATAAGAGATGAACTAATTAAGTGAAACAAGATATTTAACTTAGTTCACTCCCACAGAGATACATCAAAGGAGAATGCATGAAAATGTGTCTATGAACTAAAAACACTAATGTATACTACATTAAAAGAATAATTTGGAGTAGTCTCACTAACCCACCTAGTTCATTAGAATTAACATTTAGAGAAATCACCACTCTCCCCCAAAAGTGAACTTAATAATCCACCTATTGAATAGTATTTCATCACATCAAGATAATTTCAACACACCATTGTAAACTTCCAGTAAGGATTGGACTCTAATAATATCTCCTTCTATGACCTTTAATGTCTTATAGGAGATCTGGAAAACATGTAATTTTATACTCGTGTATAAATCCATCAATAATTTAATTATGTCCAACATGGAAAAACTTATTCTTCATCTTTTCATATAAATTGAATGATTTGGATTTTTATCCAATCTGTAGGATTGTTCCCTGTATCCCCTATGTTTACTAGGGCCATCATCCACTATAAAATATAATATAAACAATATTAGTTTCACCCCATAACTCTATTAACATAGAACTGTTATAATACTAAATCAATCTAGATACATCATGTCCATATATTCCATGATGTAGTATTAATAGATCCATATATACTTTGACATGAACCCTTATCACTATGGTGAAACCATCACATCCATGAACATACTTCATGGTGGATAAGAGTACCATAGTACGAGGTATTTTAGTTGATCGGATCCACTTTTCCTAATGAAATAACTCCTCTTTAACTACTCCTCTTAAGTTCTTTTCACTTGGTGTGATCTACAAAGTGGGTTAGAGTTTTACAGCATGGCCAAAAAATTTACAGCATGAACCCCTATAATATTGATAAAGATTAATTCTTCACCTCTTACAATTTCATACCATCCAGGTTAGAAAGAAGACATTCACACCATAAGGGGTTGTGAAATAGACCTTTTTATATGGCATGGGATCCTCAAAATTTCAAGAGGCACTAAAATCCATCACTTTTTCCCCTACGACATGGTATATATAACAATGATTTAGCCACCCTATATAGGATTCCATTACAGTTTATACATGGTGACTATGATGTTGTTTGACCTGATAATGTCCTAAATGATGTGGATCATAGGATGAAACCTAGCCCCCTCTTCATCTTTCTACTTCACTTATTCTCATGCACACTCAAAATGGATATTTGACAACAATACCCCTCTATGGGGTTTTCATAATTATAGAAATATTCCAGCAACTATAAAATAAGTGCATCAATGATACATTTATCATCAATTCTAATCCCATGTTTGTAATTATGTATGTGAGATACAATAATTCAATGAGAAGTTTTTCAAGAAAAACTTTGAATTATATTAATAACCCTGAAACTCCCTTATTAAATGAGTTTTTCAGTGATAAACTCTAAACTTTTATTTTAATTCCCCCATTTCAAAAAACACTTGAATATTTCTCCCCCTTTGGAAATAACCCAAAGATCTCACTACTCTAAAAATGTTATGATGAAGAGATTATAAATAAAAAAATTTTGTTTGAAGACAAACCATTCTTATCTTTGAAAGTGTGGGCAGTGGTGGACTATCCCCTGATCAATTAAGTATAAAATGATTGTTAAAATATAATATCATACTAATTATTCTCAAACACCACTTTTTGTAGTTTATTTATTACGATGTATACAAATTCATCTATAGTTGGAACATACTCCAAAATCAGAATACCTTGCTCCACCATATAAATTATGATGTGATTTTTTATCTTAATGTTCTTGGGTCTATAAATTTTAGATAGGGTTTTTATTGATATTTATTTCATTTGAGTTGTCACACATAATATGAATACTATAAATCTTTTCAACACCCACAACATAAAGCTGATGTTTTTTCCACAACAATTGAATACAAGATTGAGTGAAAGAAATATATTCAAACTATTTGGTACCTAAAGGTACTCAATCATGATTATTTATTTTCCATGATCTTCCTAAACATCCATAATAAAATGCACCACCTATAGTTAATTTTCATTCATATACCAAACCAGACATATTTTCCTAAGTAAATCACAATAAACTCTCTTGTGAATTATTGTGATAAAAGAACCCACAATGTTTCATGTGATGGATATATCATATAATTCCCTTCAAAAATTTCATATGTATTTCATTGGTTTAAATTTGAAAATGAGAGGATTAACATGTGGTAAATAAAATTTCTGGCTGAGTGGTAGTCAACTAGAGCATAATTGAAATTATTTTTGATATGTGGTCACACAAACATTATTTCACTACTCATATTTTGAAAATGATGATATTGTCTCTACCATAGCTCCCATGGGACACAAGTCCTTTATATGGAATCTGGTTAAAACCTCCTTGCAATTTGTTTTAAAGAAATATTCTATCCAATTGTTGAGTGACGTGCATGCTAAGGAAAAATAATATTTGACCTATTAGAGATATCTTGAGTTCCCACATTTGGAGCTCTGAAAACTTCTTGCATTGGTTTCCATTTGTGCCTCTAAAATTTATCTCATCAACATATATAAACACAATAAGAATCACTTAATTATTATTATTGATATTTAAATTTGGATCAACTCCTACATTATAGAAACAAAGATTATTTGGACATTGGTCTGAGCTATAATACCATGATCTTGGTTCTTGTTTGAGTATTAATAAATTTTTATTTATATTAAACACCGTTACATCATATTTATCAATGAAAAACCCAACTAGTTTCTCAATATACACTTCCTCTTTAAGGAAACGATTCAATAAATATTATTTTATATCCATTTGAAATACTTTTAAACCCATTTAAATATCGATTTCTTATATTAGATGATTAGTTTCATGTCGATCTATGGGTGAAAATGTATCATTGATGTCAATTACTTCAATCTGGTAGTATCTCTTACATATAGTTTGTTCTTAATTCAAAATAAATTTTCCATCTTTATTAAGATTTTTTTTACACACCCACTCTGTTCTTATTAAATTGTTTCCATTTGGCCTTGGAACAACATCCAATGTCTTGTTTTTATCTATTTTATCTTTCTTTTAATTAATTTCCTTGACCATGATATCATCACTTTCAGTTTAATTAAAATTATTTGGCTTTAACGATGATAAAAAATATATACATATGAACAAGTATTCATTATTTTGTTTTGAACCTGTGCTATTTTTCTCAACAAAATGTTTCTTCCAATGATTTCGACACTGCTCATTTCTCTCCTTAACCCTGCTCAAATTTCTATAATTTCATCCAAATCATAGTCTACATTTGAATGCTACTAATTATTTGTGACTCCCCATGAAAATTTCACCTCTATATAAGGTTATAATTTAAATAATCGTTGGTTTTTATATGAACTATGCTCTTTTGAATTCGTTATTTTCCAAATCTTAACCACTACAATATCATTACTCAAAAAATGTTTTTAAGTCTCTTATTTTTACACCTTTAAGATTTAATATTTGAAGACTTTCCAAGAAATATTCTTTCATCATCTCAATATTCCAATCTTATTCTCTTCTTCTTTTTATGAATGAAACATTTACTCTAAAATTTATTAAATTACATGATTATAGGTTTATTTCCATTGAAAAG
Organism: Viscum album; assembly: GCA_963277665.1. Lineage (NCBI taxonomy): Eukaryota > Viridiplantae > Streptophyta > Magnoliopsida > Santalales > Viscaceae > Viscum > Viscum album. The sequence continues at coordinate 992,308,430 of OY728166.1, forward strand.
TTTATATGGAGTTCTCCCTTCTTTTCCAAATAGAAAATATCTATTAGAAACGTATATGGATAAAAGAATGACTTATTTCTAGTATTGTTTTTGAGGTGAATATTCAATATCTACTATTCAGTGTATATTGTTGATTATGTGGTTTCTTCATTACAAAATACCACTTTACTACGGTGTTTTAACAGTTGAAACATATTTTTTAATTCCATAATTTTCTACAATTCTTTAAAATGATGATATGTAAATTTGGTCACATTATCATTTTGAAATTTACAAATCTTCACACCAAATATCTTTTCATCTTCCTTCTGGTAAAGTGTGGTACATATAAAAAGCATGGTCTTGTGTTAAAAAGGTGTGATCCATTCCATCTTGTTGAAATCATCAATAAAAACACATTAAAACTATTTCTATCAATTTATTTTGGTGATATTAGTAAAAAAATACTCATGTTAATAATCTCAAGAAACGTCGATTCCTTCATCCTCTTTATCTATTAGGTCTTTCACAGAATATTACCCTTTTAACATGAATTACATTTCTGAGTGTGATCAAAGAAGATATGTGGAATACAACATGTTCTATTTGTCTCAACCAACCTCTCTAGAGATGTCTGGATCAAATTTACAATACAACAATTCTATATCCTATTTTTCAATGATTTGGATAGAATGGAACATCATTATATCCAACAAGATATAAATATACCTTGGTCCAATATCCTTATAGGATATTTGATTATTTTTTTATTTGATGGTAAATATCTTTTCATTGAACACTACAACATGTCCATCATTACATAATGGGTTGAAATTTAGAAGATTATAACCATTTACCATCAATCAAAATAATTATTCCTGATACATTTCTCTCTAAATTTGGATTTTATAAGACCAATAAACTTAATAACATCACTATTCAAGAATTAAGTAACCCCATATTTATTGTGCTTAATATTGAGGCTTTTATTTCCATTCATTTGTGTTGTGGTTATACATTACAATATAATTGAGATTGAGTTACCAATTTAAAAAAATCTAATCTCAAAAATATTATCCTTCTCTTAATTCCTTCTCAAAACCCACATTTGTGAGGTGTTATCCTCCTCTATAGTTGGTTCTATTAGGTCATCTGCTTTTTGGAAGATTGGAATTTGTTTTGTGTTTCAATGAATTAGGTTGAAGGTTTTGATGTTTTTTTACTTTAAAAAAATGTAATTCTTGATGAAACTTATTGAATTCATAATGAGTAATAAATTACCTTATTATTGAATGAGTCAAAAAAATAAATAAAAATAACTAAAATAAAATGAATTGTAAAAAATTCTTCTTTCCTTTTTGGAATATTGTAGATCTTGGAGTGACCTATTTGAAATAGATCAGATATAATATATGTGTTTTAGCTATCCATAATAGAAACTTCTGAATTGGGATGAATTAAAATATTTTTTGGCCATATCATTGGTTTTATTTAAAATTTTGTAAATATAAAATTTATTTCAATGTGTTGGATGTTATCATTTTGTGACAATCACATATTTTCTTTTCTATTTAAACTACTAAACCTAAGGAACAATAATTAAGCCATCCAAAAAAATCTCTTTATATTGTCTTGATGATGATGTATATATTTTTTCTATCACAATTATTGGTGAATATTTCCATTCATGATATATACACTTCTAACATGTGTCCACAAATTCACCTTCTAGATACTAAATTTTCATAACCTTTTCATTGATCTTTTTATCCCAATCATCAATTATTTGGTTTTTTCATAAACTTTAATACATAGTAATGTTTCCTCCCCCCATTTCTCAAAATATAAAGATTTGTTTGTCAATTTTGAAATTCATCTTTAATTTTTTATCTTCTTTTTCTTCTTCTTTTTATTCTTCATCATTCGTATAAACATTATAATCATGACCACCACATTATACTTCTTAGTATTTTCTCTTAAAACATCATGTAATTTATGGCCTTATTGAAGTTATTTTTATAAATAATCCCTTCCAAAACATCTTTCATTATCATCATCACTATCAAAATTTATTGGACTATATTTAATAGTCAACAATAATAAATCCTTCATCATTACAATTTTCAACTTCTTTAACTTTTCTTTCTCCGAATTTGTCTTCTTATTTAGAAAGAAATTTATTCATCTTAAAGGAACATTACTTAGAGTTGTTTGAACTGTCCAATTTCATTGTATTGGATCATTCGGATTGATTATCATAATTTTTTAAGTTCTCATAACATTTGACTATAAGATGTCCATCATTACCATAATTAAATAAAGTAAGAGGAGGCTTACCCTGAGATGTTCTTTTTATTCCTTTATTATTAGAGTATATAAATTACATAAACTCATCAAAATAATCACCATAGGGGTTCTACATTATTGAATCTTTTTCCATGGGGTTAAATTATAATTATTCTATAATTTCGTTCATTATTGTCTCATTATTATCCTTTAACTTCTTATAATTAAAAAGAGTACAATTAATACTATTAGGATAAGTCACTTATAGATCTGTATCTTCTATAACTGACACATTTTCATAAAACTAAGTGGGGATTCATCTCATGATTCTCATAAAAATATTTTAATATTTATGATCTTCAATGAGGCATCTCATATCTTTAATATCAACATTTAGACTATTGAAAAAGGAATCAATGGTATCATTTTAAGTAATTGTTAAATAATCATATTTTTTCCAAATAACCATCCACGTTGCCTCCAAAACGATCAAATATACTTTATCAATATTCATAATGTTTTCACATATAACATGAGAGTTTTTATAGGACATTACCTTAATAAATATTGAATTGGAAAGGGTACTTCACAAAGCATTTATAGATTTAGATTCTGCATCAAATTCTCAAGGATCAATTTCTTCCAAATCTTCAAACTAAATATTAACAATGATTCTATTAATGGATTCTCTGTAAACATATATTTCAATGGATTAAAATAATGTTTCATGAAAATTTTTCACAATAAAAAATTTCATACATCAAATATATGGATACCTTTATGGTTGAAAAATGTTTCCATTATTTCAAGAGTTAAAAATAATAAACACACCTTTGATATTAATTATTAGATATAAATATAGTATTAAACGATAAGTGGGGGGGGGTTAAATCAAGGTATGGAGGTTTAAAACAATTATTCTTTGTTATGAGGATCTTGTTCTCTCAGAATGATGACAGTTTAGATTTTCATCAACATTTTATCTCAATGAGTGATGAAAGAAGTAAATGAAATAACATATTTTACTTTGTTCACCTATAGTGGACTACATCCTAGGATTATGCCTGAAAATGTTTCTATTATACAATAATACTAAATCTAGCTAATTCATAAGAATAATTTGGAGTAGTCTCACAATCCATTATGGTTCACTACAAAGAAAACATGGATAACATACTCCTCTCCCAAAATAGGGAACTCACTACTCTTCTTTTGGAATATTCACTATTAAAATGAATATTATACCAACACACCCTTATAAAATTACACTGAGTATAATAATCTTGGAACCAAATCATCTTAAACCTTCAAACTTCTAGATGAGAATTGGAAAACCACGATACTCATGATCACAGAGAAATTCATTTATAACTCTTTGTGTCCCTCATGGAAAATATTATTCTTCTAATTTAATATAAATAAAATGGTTAGGATTTTTTAATCTATTTCTATGATTTTTTCATGTGTCCCCTATGTTTTTTGGGGGAAACATCCACCATCAAATCTAATTTAGACACTGGGAGTTTCAACTCATAACTTCCATTTACTAAAAATAGTAGAAAGACTAAAAAAACATGGAAACCGTGTGTTCATATGTTAAATGATGTAGTATTAGAAAATTAAAATATACCATATCATGGTTACTTATCACTTTGGAAGATCCAACAATGTTATAAACATCATGTGATGTGTAAAATATTACTATGATTTGGATTATTTTAGTAGACTAGATCCTCTTATCCAAGAGAAATAAATCATCCACCTAACCACTTTTCTCAATGTTATATGGGGAATTGGAAGGGGTTATTTGGAATGGAAAAAAATATAATATCATGGACTCTTCTATGATTGAGATATCCAAATTCATCACTTATTCCTATTTCACACCCTTCATGTTGCAATATGTAGTTACAGTATGGACACCATTACAACTAAAGGTGTTGTGACATAGTATCCTTCACTAAGGAATGGGTACCATAAAATTTTTAATCCCACTAAAATCCATCACCCATGCAACTACGTTATGGTCTCTCTGACTATGGCATAACCCCTTGGCACATGATTCATTTACATCATAGTCGTGGTGAATTTGGCTTTGTTTCACATGAAATAATCTTACATGGCATGGACCATGGGATATATCATAGACTCCCCTTTAACTACCTTAGTACCTTTGTAAAAAAATTCAACTCATAGAAAATACAAAGGGATATTTTCCAAAACTGGTTCACTTCTCCCAAATGGTTTTATCACTATTAAAAGCTATGGTTTTTTCATTAAATGATTTGTATTAATTCCTTGAAATGATTGAAATTAGTTGTTCCCAAAAAAAAGTAATGAATGAGATTTGTTTCAAATGATGACCATTAAACTTTTCCAATATAAAGAGAATATTTATCTTCTATTATGATTAGATGGTCTACATTTCTTTGATTTTTTGGTGATCACTTCTTTCATGATTTTCTTTTGAAATAGAGATCTTCCTAAAATCTATCTTTCTCTTATGAGAAGGTACTAGCACCTCTTTAGATATTTTTTATCCTAAAAATATTATTGTGGATCCTTTTTTAGTGTATCACCTCATAGGTAGGGTTCGTTTTCCCCTTCTCTTTGGAATCATTCTCCAATATTATCCGAAGATCATGAAATATGACCGTTACAACTTGTATATGCTAGGTACTCTAGTCACCTATGTATTTATGATAATTCACATGATTAATTTAATAGAGACTAATCCGAAAATATTTAGGATTTCTTATATTATCAATGATTATTTTATGAACAATGGAAACCAATCATTAGTATCAATGAATGTTTCTTCAGGATTTAATTTTTTTTCATACTGGTTTTCTAAGAATAGTGAGTTGCATAATTTTGTAAAATAATTGTGGTATTAATATCTACATAATGTTAATTTTTAATTTCATTGGAACAAATAAATTTAATTATATGTAATTATGGGTTACATTTACACTGAATTGTTCCATGTGATGGCTGATCAGGTTACATTTACGTATAAACCTTCATGCCTAAATATATTCACACTTTATCTTTACGAAAATATTTTTCCATAATGGAAAAAAGAAATTATGTTTATGAAACATGAGATTCATAATTTTCCAGAATATATACTCTTATATTAATGGTATATGCATGGTAGTGAGAGGTTACCCTTTCACATAATATGTATTTTTCATAATGGGATGCAGAATTGTTTTGAATTTTTTTAAAAATTTAATGTTTTTAATGTTTTTAAAGATTATAAAATGTTTATAAATAATGATAAAATTAATTCTAGAAAAATTAAATTTATAAATAAACAAATAATTTATTTATTTTATAATTTGTATAATTAATTAAATAAATGTTTCCAAAATATTTTCCCTAATATTCAATGTTTTAATTTAATTTTTATTAAAAATTATGTGGTATGATTTATAATATATAAATAAAAAATTTATTTATAAATCACAAGAGGTAAATTATAATGTATCTATAAGTTACTCAATATATTTTATTTAGATTATCTATAATGTTTATATAATTGAAATTAAATTATAAAATGTTGAAAATTCCTGAAATAAAATATAATTTCCATATACTAAATAATATGGAAGATCTCATATTAAAATGAATATAAAATATTTATATTCATGGTTATAGATTTTCCATAACTTTTAGATAATTTATCTTATGTTTATAGTTATATTTTATTTATGAATTATTAATATATTTTTTTCTCATATTTTAGAAAATAAATATTGATTTATTTATTTATTTACGTAATTTGATATTCATGTTTAATAAATTTTTTAAGAAATATGAATATTATCTATGATTTATTCTTAATTTTTAAATTTATTCAAGTAGTTAGATCCCTAAATTAGATATTAGGCGTGAACCCATAAAATTTTATTATCTACTACCTTGGCCTCTGTTTAGTTTTGATGTTTTGATATTGAAAATAGTTTTTGAATATAATTTGTGTGTGTTAGGTTTTAAAGATATTATGAATTGGATTCTCTCTTGGATAAAGTCTCCTCAAGTAGTGGGATTTGGGGTTAGACCCCTATCGGTCTGATGTCTATGACTTATATAGAAAGGTCAATGATATTAGCTATTTTCTCAATAGTATTACCCATGTTAAGATTTTAAATCTTATATAACTCTAAAACTTTATATGAAAAGTTCATATACCTTATGAATACGATGCATTCAGATATGTATAAAAATATTTAGCATCTCTTTTTGGGTGTGTAATGCAAATTCATGGGTCATGTAAAGAGCTACAGATTAATGTTGTTTGAGAACATTACTTTGGTGGTTGGAATATAAAATCCAAAAATAAATCTTTAGAAGCATGCATACATAAAATGAAAAAAACATGGGAAGATAAATATTTCATAATATGCATATGATTCATATTAAATTGTTGATATTGGAAAACCCCCTAAATACGATGTGTGTGATTCATTCTAAACAGACACTTGTAAATAACTCATTTATTCCATAAAGTATTATCCAGATTAGGAAAAGTACCCCTAGATTATACTATATAAGGAAAAAAAGATATTAAATTTGGATTAATCTTGACGGGTAGGTGAAAATTATCTGGGTTCCCCATGAATAAAAATTGTTATCTTATTCTTGGAATATTATTTCGGTTACACTAATGAGAAGCCCTAATGGTTTGAATACTTGAGGAATAGAGTTGATAAAGTTTATATGATTGACTCTATAATTAGTTACCCACTCAACTATCCACGAATCACAACTGATATGATTACGATGATTCCTGACACAAATAATCATGGAATATCTACCATAAATATATGATGTATGTTATGATTAGATATGGATCATCGATAACTAAATAGATATGATTTTTTGGGTAATCATTTTATTATGGAAAACATCATTTAAAGACATTATTTAAATGATATAATATACTTACCCAAAAATATATCTTTATTTAAATAGATGTTATACTTAATCCCAATCATATTTATATTACTAATAGGTATGAAATATTAAATACGAAAATATTGGTATCTAAGGTTAAGAGGTGTTCTCAAGGAGAAACATTTTAATCATCTGAATGTGAATGTTATAGATATTGATTCCACCAACTCTGACTCATGGTTAATAGATAATTTGTGTGCATTATACATGTATGTTAAAAAACATAGAATTATAGATAAGAGTTAATTAACAAAGGATAAAGTTGATATCCTTGCTGGTAATAAAGAAAACTTTGCTGCAATAGAAGTTGTAACATATGATCCAAACCTTCCCAGTGTATTTTCCTAGAATTGAAATATTTTTATTATGTTCCCACCATAAACGTGAATTTTATTTCTATATCATGTTTGGACAATATTTGATTTTTATTAGTTATTAATAACAATTGTATTTTTACATATAAAAATTTAATGTTTTATGTGGTGGGGAATACAATTAATTGTTTATAAATTCCTCATATGCGTAATCCTATCTATAAATTTAAGAATAAGGTGGCTATGATTAATTATATTCCCACATATCTTTGGTATTTTCATTAATGAAATTAACATTATAAATACATTTAAATATTTAATAAAGATGGATTTTCGGAATTATTTGATTACGAATTAATTGATACATGAAAATATTATTTACTACAAAAAATTACCAAGGAATGTTTTGGGAGAAATGATGAAAGGACCATCAGAATGTTGGATCTCTTGCATTGTAATGTATGTTGACCGATGATAAATCAAGTGGAGGGTTTAGGTACTGTGTTAATATTACCAATGACTCTCATCAATGTGGTTTTTTATTTTTTATGAAACAAAAATGTGAAACTTTTGAAAAGTTTAAAGAGTTTTAGAATGATGCATAAAATTAAATAGTTAAATGTATTAAGAATATCTGTTCAGATCAAGGTGGTGAATAATTGGTCTAAGAATTCAAAAATATTATGAGAGATTGTGGAATTATTTCAAAAATCACTCCACTTGGAAAACCACAAATAAATGGTTTGTCTGAGAGGAGGAATCAAATATTTTCATATTTATTTTGATCAATTATTAGTTTATATGAACTTCTTATTTTGTTATGCAGGTATTCTATAGAGACTAATGTGTTATTAACAAACCATGCTCCATTTTATATAGCCAAAAATGCACCATATGATATATGGATTGAGAAAAATCCCAATATTTATTTTATAAATACTTGGGGTTGTGAAGTATATATATGATATTTTGATCCAAATAAAATGATCCCTAAATTAAAAGACTCTTATTTGATGGTTATACCAAAGAAACTATAGTATATTACTTCTATAGCTCTACTAAACACAATGTATATGTGTTTTTATGTGGTGTTTTACTTGAGATAGATCATATGAGTAAAATATTTAATGGATAGAATGCTGAACATAGAGAATTTGAAGACCAAAATATTGTAAGTGTTCTTGAAATGATGGTTCATCTTGTTTCAAAATCAATTTTAGAAGTATAACTAACTCATGTTACAAAATAATCTCAAAGGTATGGTAGGATTAATCAGTAACCTAATAGATATAGATTTATTGTGGCTAATGATGATGAGGTAAAATTCATTGTAGATGAACCTACTTCATAATGAGAATCTTTTGATATTTTTGATCATGAGAAGTGGCTAAAAGCCATGGAATCTGATCTGGACTCCATATACACTAACCATGATTAGAACATGTGGATACACCTAAATGGATAAGATCCATATGGTAGAATTTGGTTATATATAAGAAAATTGATATGGATGGAAGATTTTCTACCTTTAAAGTATGCCATATTGGATAAAGGTCACACAAAAATTCATGGTATTGACTATGAAGTATCCTCTTCAATTTTTGAGATGATAAATTCCATTTGGATTTTCCTTTCTATAATAGCTTGTTGGGATTATTAGATATAAAAAATGAATTTTTATATATGAAATGGATGTCAAAATTTCTTTACATAATGTGGATTTAGGGTAGGATGTGTATTTAATACAAACCAAAGGTTTTTAAGTTCCAAATGAGACTGATATGGTGTTCATGTTTATACAACCCATTTATGGATTAAAGAAAACTTCTTGGATTTTAAATATATAGTTTCATAATGTAATTGAAGAGTTTTGATTCTTTAAGATCATGAATTACTCTTATGTATATAAACTAGTTAGTGGGGTTATATTATTCTTTCTTATATTTTCTGTAGATAACATACTTATTATTAGAAATGAAATCCTGACACTTCAATATAAGAAGATTTGGTTGGATAAATGTGTCTGTGAATAACATCATCATGTATATATGATAGACTAAAGATATGTTCTTGTTATTTATGGGAGATGATGGATTATTTGTAAAGAGCTACACATATGCTAGTTTCCAATCCCGAAAAGGGTATTAGGAGCCCAATCGATATTTAATTTTTTCCTAAATAGTAGAGCTATCAGTTGGATGAATTCCAATAATTCCACCATATAATACTTGATATGAGAGGAAAAAACATCATTGCATTAGACCATATAAATAAATCTATTTAGATCAAGAATATCATTACTAAACAAGGCATGGTACCCATAATTTAGGGATAAATGGATTCATATTATGACTAATTTTGGGATATTTATTTGGATATAGAACCCCAATCTCACCATAAGACCAAACACATCCTTTATAAACACCATTTATTATATTGGATCCAAGATTGGGGTGATGAAAGTATTTATTAGGTGGGTATATAGGGGGATGTATCTTATCTATTGATGAACCCATCATCATAGAAACAACACGAGGGTCTTGTATTATATTTGGGTGTAAGATAAATGAGATAATAGTTGTAACAGTTGTTAAATTTATCATGTTGTTATAATAAAGGAGATCTCCAATTATCCTTTATTCATATGTGTCACAATTTATTTTACACGAATGGTATAATGATAATATCCCTTCAAAGTGATACATTAATTGACCCCAGTCAATGATCATTATATAATATTATGGGTTATGATGATATTTTAATATTAGGATGAATATATTCTTATAATCATTTCAAATAATTGAATAATAGATACAAATAATATAGTTTTGAGGTTATAAGTATAGACATATTACTTTGATTGAATCACAAAATAATATCTCATGAAATGTTGTATAATCATTGATATACAAAGGGGTATATATAATTATCAATCCTTATTACATATGGTTATACAGATACCTAGTATGAGAACCATCATAATTTGATACCCTACTTATGTATGTTTGAGAATAAATTAGCTAATACGGGGTTGGTCGGATATATTGATGATAATATCATTGATTACAGAACAACAAAGATGGTATTTTTTCACTAATATGTCAATTAAAGTCATCGATCTATTAGTTAAATTAGATTGAGGAAATTAATTACTGTTCTTAGTTGAGTTAAATATTATGTGTTTAGCTACATAGATGAATGACATGGTATTTTCCCACCTACATGATTAATTACATGCGATGAATTCTTTATCATTTTCAATATTTTTCATAGAATCAAAAAATGATGGGTTGGGGGGTATGGTTACGTTGCACTAAAATATATAATTACTCACCTTTTTGAATGTAATAAGAATTTCAATCCATTTGACGTTTTAAACTCTAAAAATCATGTTTGGGTTAGAGTTTATGGATTAAATAGGATTTTGTGGCATCCAAATAATTTTATGGAATTGTGATGTCAATTGAAATTCTAATTGAAAATGAAAAGGAAACAAAAGTAGCTTGCTTCAATCACATTTCTAGATTCTGGGTTGAAGTTGAACTGGGTTCTACTCTAGTTGATAAGGTAATGTTTTCAATTGAGGATGGAATTATTGAGTTGAATTTCATTTATGAAAAAATTTCAACATTTTCAAAAGGATTGCATTGTGATTGGTCATGATCAATCTACATGTAGGTTCTCCATTGTTTAAATATTATGCGCTTGGAGGGGACAAGATGCAAATAATTGTTTCAAGAAACACAAAAACATAGGGGATAAAATAGATACAAGGAATATAAATCTATTTGAAGGAGTGAATTATTATGTTACTAAGGAAGTGAAAAAAATCCACAAGTGATGAGAAGGGGGGAAACTCATGCACGAAATGTTAGGTTGAAAAATTTTTCACAGAGACGAATGCTAGAAATGAAAAAATTACATTAAATAGTGATGATGATTTGACGAATTATAAAATTTTTGAATATAATCTTCAATGGGATATTGATCATCAAATTTCACAAGAATGTATGGTTACTTCTGTTAAATGAAAGGGAAATAAAATTTTAGAAACTAACTCTCTTGACATTTCTAAAACTTTTCATGCCAACCCAAAATAGTTTGTGGATAAAGATGGATTTCTACTTGTTTCCTATAAAAAGAAAAAGGTTGTATTTGTTCTCCCAATGGTGGTTGAGTAGGTTACTACGTGTAAGAATAATCCGCTCCTGAATTTTTTATAATGGTGTTGATATGTCGCAAGTATCCATCCTGGGCACAACTAAAGAGTTGATGCAACACAATATTATTTCTCTATATGAAGCAATTGAAGATACATAGGAGATCAATCTAGTTTCATGTGGATTCTCTCTTGAGAAAATAAAATAAGACACATCTGATGATAGAAATGATGATGAAACATTACTGGAAAGGCTTCAGTGTCTAACCTCAACTAGGGGCAGAGAAAGAGGTTGGGGGTGTGACCAAGGGAGAGCGGGATGGCCTGTTCCTCAAAAGAAGGAAAGAAAACTCACTGAAATACTGATAAAAAAGATATTCAGGTAACTATTTGTTGTGTAATTTGATAATTTTTTCTGTACTTTCTTGGACTCATTTCCTTTACTTGTTTTTATTAAAAAAGGCGCAACCTCCAAACTTTTAAGAAAAAATAAATTATTGGTTGGATATTCTATATTGGCATTCTCAATGTCTAGTGGTCAATTAATTTCATAGGAAAATTTACTATATAAAAATACATATGAATACTATGATACATCTTGTGGTGAACATGTTTTTATAGAGATATCAATATGTTTAAAGATTATCCCTATAGAACTCTTAGTATATTTAGTAGCATTGATGGTTTGCTAGAGGATGTTGTTTTCTAACATATATGAAAAAATCTTATTTTTTGTGTCAATGTGGCTAAGGAATATAGGGTTAAAAAGTCAGGCCCCTAGATAAGGGTAAAATCATGGACAATTATTTTTTTTGAAATAAATATATTTTCTTTAAAATCCATATCCAAAAGAAATTTCCATGGATTCATACAGTCGGAATGTTTTTTGAAATGAACTTATGAGATTTTAGGGAAAGTGAGATATTATTTGATGTGCACTATACTTGATATTCATGTACACATTCATACGATGCATGTATATTGTCATACATATAATATATGAATATATATATGATAATTATATTATATTAAATATTCATGACATAAATATTTATACTATTTCGTGATATGCAAAGTCTTGTTCATTTCTCCAAAATAATTTCATCTACATTTTACCAGAGGTTGGCTCATAATTTTTTTTTACAAATTCATTTCAATGAATTCAATGAAATACACAAAATTAATAGAAATTTAGATTATGTGTTGCAAATGGAAAGCATCTGATATCACTTATATGATGAATATAGTTCTCCTCTATTGTGAGAGGATGGTTCACATTCATTAGATGTCTTGGTGATCATTAGTTTCATGAAAATATTTATGAAATATAATTCTTCCTAAACTACATTTTTCTCTACCAAGGAGGTGGTAGTATATTTTAATAAATTAAGGCATCCTCATGACATAATCTTGTATCCTTTGACCAATGCATGACCTCAGAGTCAACGTTCATTTATTCAAATCGCCTTGTGTTCTTCTTTAAATATGATCCTCATATCAACAATTATAGTTACAAAAAGTATTTTTTATCAGGTGATATATTCACCTTAGTTTTATGATAATTCACATAGTTGATTACTTGTATATATATCCTTCAATTTAGATTTTTCTTCCACTTCCAAGGATCACTTGATGATCAAATGAAACTCATAACATTAGTCACAAAAACTAGGAAAATGAAATCATATTTTATTTATACTTTAATAAAATTATTAATAATTTTTTTAATGTTTAGGAATCAACCACACATCAATTTGAAATACAGTGTTGTCGGTATTATTGAAATTGAATTCTTTTATTTTAGAAATGTGATTTTAGTTCGAAAAAATGGAACACATAGTCAAACCAATGAAACAAGTGTTGTATTCAATCTTTAGGATATCAATCTATGCCCTATTTTGGATGTGTATGAATCAACCTTATGAACATCTATCACATGGTGTGTCCATTATTAATTAAAGAGTATTTTCCATTTAAAAATTAACTTTTAATTTACAACCTATTTCATATACAAAAATTCAGGTGAACATTCTAGAAATATCTAGGTAATTTTGGATAATTACCCATGAATCATTGGTGATCTATTAGAAATAACCAAACATCAGTCCAATCCATGGTCTGACTGGTATGACTGAAAGTGCTTGTTTTTATTTGTAATTAACATTTATTTTCAAATCATGAATCACATTCTAAAAACAATTCATGCTCACTTCGTTTATAATAATTTTTTAAGAAAAAAAATCCCCATGTCATTATTTATATGTAGGAATGAACTATATATAATTTTAACACATTTTGTGGTCGGTATGAATGAAAGTTCATATTTTTAGTTTAAAAAGGTAATTTTTGTTCAAAATTTTCACCACTCACTAAAACCTCAGAAAAAAACAAGAAGTCTCTTGATATTACTTTTCAATATGTTTTATTTATGTATTCAATTATCCTTTTTATGTTCTATCATTTAAAATCCATGTTTTCCTTATTTAATTTTTTTAATGAATTACTGTATCATATTTATTTTTCATTTATTTTTTATAGTATTAATAATAGAAGTGCTGCAGGCCTATCATAGGGAACGGTAAAAGAAAATTATTTTCACAGTGTAGCATAGTGGCTAACCGGGGTTGTATCACTTATGGATATTCTTAGTTTTTTAAAATATATATTCTAGATCACAAAAACTAATTATTTTTGTTGTTTTATGAATATAATGAAAATAATGATAGTAATTTTTTGGTTTTATTGTTTTATGAAATTTATCATAAAAATAAAAACATAAACAATTATACAATTCTCAATAGAATATGTTAAAGAGAAATTACTTGGTTTTGGATTCTATTTTAGGTTCAATAATTATTCTCCTTTATTTGTTTTATTTTTTGTTATAATCTAAACATGAAATCTCATTTCATTAATAATATTATTTATTTAGGAATTGTGGAAATCATTAAATTAATAAGAAATCTCAATTCCACCTTCTCATTTTATCAAGGTCAATAGAACTCAGCGGTCTAGGATGTGATTTATTAATGGACCAGACCCTATCAATGTCATTTCATCCATTGATAATCTCAAATATTTAATATGAAGAGTTAACCAATAGAGAGAGAATAAAGTGATTTAAATAAAATAATTGAAATAGATTGAGTTTCATGTCATTGGTGGTCCCTCACCACATTAGGGGCATTCACCTCACTATGCATGCTACTCAAATCTACCTCAAAACCAAAATAAACATTAAAAAAAATTCAAGAATACCTTTACCTCGCCACTAGGACTATCCATGGGGCCAACCTCTAATTTTCAAGTGTAAGAGACCTCTTAGTAGTATAATAACAATAGAATAGTAAATAGGACAAATTAAATAAAGAATAATTTTAAAACTAATGGGAGTGAGAAAATACAAGTATAAGATACAAATTACAATTTTTATTAAGTATAGGGATACATATATATATATATATAATAGAATAATAAATGAAAATAAAAAAAAGAATAAAATAAGGAAATAAAATAATAATATTAATAATATTAATAATAATGAAAATAATAATAATTACAATATGATGATGATAATAATAATATTATTAATATTATTACTAATAATATTTATAATAGTAATTAAGATAATGAAATTGAAATAATAAAAATATGGATAATGGAACAATTTAAGAAAAAATGTATGAAATTCCATAATTAAAATTGAAAAATAATTTTAAATTACAATTCCATTTTAATGTAAAAAATGTAAATTTAAATGAAGAAGATGAAATAGGGGAGAGAGTTGCGGCAACCCATATCTCTTTGGTGGCTACCCTCTGGGATTCGAATGATAGTTAAGAAGGGAGAGAATTTCATCCTTTCGTAGGTAGGATAGGAGAGGTTCATAGCCTCCATGAGTATAAGAAAGATCTTGGGGGACCATAATCATTTCCAAGACCCTCACATGAAAAAAAACACCCATAGATAATGAGTGTTTGAGTTTGAGTGTGGAAATCGATTACATGAGGTGGCTTGGGTGCATTCATGCAGTGGTGAATGCAGTGGTAGTCGACTTCTTTGGGGTGTATAAGGCTATCGCAGTAGGAATTAAGGTATAAATATAGCTCATTCATGGTGGATGGGTGATGCAGCGGGCTTGCATACATCGAAAAGATTTGGTGGGGTGGAAAAAAATAACTATTCGACCACCTGTTCTCCTTTAGTCTTTACAGGGTAAGAAAGAGTCTCTTGTAGTGGTGAAAGTAAGAATACATGCAATAATCATGGAAATGGTGGCAGTGAGAGGAGATCGAGTTAGTGTCTAGCATGTGTAGAATTTGTGATCAGGGGTGTATCACAATAGCTGGGAAACATAGTAGAGACATCCACGATGTGAGTGGGGCATGGAAAAGCATAGTGGTGTTGCAAAAATGATGTGATCCCACATATAAATGGGATGATATGGTGTGAGTATTTATAAGTCTTGATGTGAAATGAGCTATCTAGAAGCCTACACTAGGGTGGGCTCCTAGACGACACATCACACACATGTGATAAATGTCATATATACAAGAGTCCCTCTTAGGCTTTGAGACCATGCTTTTATTGTCATGGGGTTCACCACCCACAACCCACTCACACGGGGTGAGATCACACATGCTCTTACTAGATTAGACTTCCTTCCCTATAGGCAGCGGGGCAGGCCGAGTCACATGACATGGCTATGTTGAACACAAACATCTTGGTTGGGGGCCTTCATAATGCTTGGCTCTATTTTTTTGGTAAATATATATTAAAATAGTTAGAAAAAATGATGAAAAATTATTAAATAAATTCCAAACCCAAAATTCAACATTCATTCATTATTTTAAAAAACATTCATCAATTCTACTAAAAATTCCAATTTTTATTTAAAACATTGCAAATCATAGGAATTAATATTAGAAAACATTAAAAAATCATTATAATTTGGAAAAAATATGAATCAAATTTATGTCTACCAAATACCCCCACACTAAAATTGTTCTTGTACTCAAGCATAAAATCACAACATAGATTTAAAAATTGCACTAATGTGTTCAATATTCAAATTTGTTAGTATTCAAATAAAACAATTATAAATGTCATACTAAATTTTAAAAAATTACACAAAAATATCCATTAAATTATATCAATATTCAATGAAAAAAATTAAGTCAAGCGTTTTACTGTTAATCATTTGAAATTGGTGAAAATTAACTTATCTTTAATTCAAGTTCCTTCATTCATAATTATTAAATATCCCAAAACATGATTTTCCACAATTTTAATCCTTTCACTCATCACTCAAAATAAAAATCAAGAAGATTTATTCTCATATCATGATAACAGTGTCCTTATTAATAGTATCTAAAAAGAATGACTTTCTCCACTTTATAAAGACAAAAAAGACTTAAAATCATTAGTTTTTTCAATTAGGGTTCTAATTTATCTATGGTTTAATGATGGAATGAATTTTTTGTTTAAAATTAAAGATAAATGAGGAGGCTCATCTCTTAAAGAATAAACCATTATATTCAAAGTAAGATTTTCATGAAATTATCCCCTTAAAATTGTAACACCCAACATCCCAAAATATCAATGTAATGATCATGCTAAAATTAAGTATAATTAATGTTTTTTGAACCACCTTGAAGTTTTCTCCTTTTATATTTTTCTTGAAAGAACGTTTTTCATATTTTTTTGAGTTTTATTCTTAGAATAAATCTCACATCCATTACTTATCCACATATGGTAGAAAGAATATGTATAATAGTGGTGATTTTTGGATTTCCATAATCACAACCAATTTTTCTAATTTTTTGGGTCCTTTTTTCCCTTTTTTAATATTAATAGGGGGAAAATAAAGTATCAATAATGAATGAACAACCTTACTTTATTCCCAAAATAGTAACCCACACACTTTTTCAATATAATATAAATCATTCCTTCCACCATAATTCTCATAACCCCCACTATTAAAATTTAAAATATAATGAAAATACAAATATTAGGGTTGGGATGGATAAAAAATGGTTTTCAACATGGATCATCCATAATAAGGCCATTCATGGTCTCTATAGGGTAAATAAGGATTGATATAAAGGTGGTATTTTAAGGATTATTGGTTTATCAAAACATAGATCAATTATTTTTTTAATTTTTTTTCATAGTCATGTATTTGAAATGTTAAAATGGATGTTCTGGTAGGAGACATGTCCCAATATCACTCAAAAAACATGCTCAATATAAATAGGATGTACGTGGTCTACAAATCCTATCATGAATGATCATAATATTTTGATAATTACTCAAATAATTAATTATAATAACAAATAAATTCACATAAATTTATAATTTCAATGTATGAAAAAAGGTAAGGAAATTTCATTTACATGACTCAATTAATTACATAAAATCATGAGTCCTTAGTATAATATATATGCTTCATTTTAATAATTCAATTATTTTTTTTACTAACTCAATATAATTATCATCTGAAATATAAAACATGGAATAACAATAATCTTAAGAAACTATTGTCTCTAATATTACTCTTGTAAATAATAATTAATGAATGGGAATTCAATTTTACTTGAACACTCAAAAAAGGTTTTGGAAACAAATGTAATGAGTTTAAATTTTAAAACACCAAAATTGAACTATATTTCCCATGATTCTTAGCCCTCTTTCTTCTTCCACTATTTGTGGATTCCTTATAAAATCATGATCCTATAAAAGAAAATTACTCAATCATGCACATGTATCATTTCATTATGATAAAAATGACAATAGGGAGTGAGATTCATGATGAAATACTTCCTAATAAATTAAATATATTTTTAAATTCTTTGAAATAAAATGAAAGAGATAAGTCTCAGTATGATCCCCAAAATGGGCCCTAAATTTTTACAGCCTTCAAACAGAAGTACTAGATGTTATCCAAAGATTGATGGTGGATAAAACTTATTATATTTGAAACACCACATGTGAATTTTCCAAGATTACACATCTTACTTCTTATTGAGGAATGATCAATGGATAATGTATTCTGAATATGCCTCCTTCACAATTAAGTACAACATTATTGGTGCTGGTAGGATGATGTATGGATTATAATCTTCCATGGTCTCTATATATGAAAAATTATCTTTCTATTACCATACTGGATCAATTGGGGATTAAATAATTGAATGATAAATGGGGAAGTAAACAAGTATTTTTACTTGAATAAAATATAAATTCCAAATTTTAATAAGTAATTTATCCAATTTAATTTGAGGAGCCATTTTATAATTTCCTCAAGCTCAACTAGTTGGGTTTTCTCATAGTATTATTCAAATTCATGTTCATTGAAATCAGGAAGCTCTATGTGTTCCTAATAGGTGTATTTGTTTTCCCCATCTTCCCCCAAGGAATGGAAATAATTGAACAAATCTAAATAATAACCATATTAAGGAGTGATAATAAATTTAGGTATATAAAAATCATAAAATAAATTGTTTAAATAAACATCATCTCAATGAGTTCATTACCTCAATTGAAAGTTCCTCTTGTAGATGAATCTCAATGGATATTGGTGGGTAATAGGGCTCCTCCAAATTTTCTTCAAATTCCACCACTTGAATGGTGTCTTCCTTCAGTGGTTCTAGATCTTAAACCTTTCAAGGTATGCAGAGATGAATAAGTTATTCAAATTCATTCTAAAATTCATCCATTTCTTGTTGATACCCACTTGTATCTTAGTAAGAAAATATTCTACATCATGGTCCTTAGGTATGATATGTGTCTCATATTCTGGTTTTAGTTTAGATTACTCTACTAGATCTTAGATATATACACTTATATAATCTAGTTGGCCTTATAGACCCTACAACATACCTCCAAGATATTAAATATCTTATTTGAGTTGGGTTTTTCTACTTTCCCCAAGAAATATTTTTGTGGGAACTTCTTCCAAATGTTTTGGGATGAAATGATGAGAACTCTTCTTGTCTATTAGAGGCATCTTGATAAAATTTTGAGATTTACTCCCCAAATTCATTTACCTCTCTATAAAATCCATCAACAACATGTTTTTTGAGGGTCTCATCAGGTTCATAGATGAGGTCCTTGATGTCCCCCTCTATAAAAATTTGTCTCCAGGCTCTTTTGATCTATCTAGACGACATGGAAATTCTATCTTCTGGAGATGAAAGTGATTCAACCACTAGTTCTTACACCTATGAGTAATTTTCGTTCCATGAAACATTATAATGATTTGAATACATCATGGATGTTTTTTATATTTTTGGTTTTTTATAAAAGAAATGAAATATATCTAAACTGTGAAAATAGGAGTAGAGAAACTAGTTATTATCTCCCCAACAAATGGTGAATGTTTAAAATGAATTATTATTTTAGGGTGTGGAAAAAAAAATTATTTTCTTAGTGAAGAATAGTGACTAACTAGGGTCCTCTCACTTAATTAGATTCTTAGTTTTTTAACCAACTTATTCTAAATCAAATAAATTCACTTTTGGTTTTTTAATTATTTAATGAAAATTATGATAGTCTTGTTGGGTTTTTGCTGTTATATGAAATTATATATAAAAATGTAAAGTTAAACAAAAATTCAATGCTAGAAAGAATGAGTAAAGGAGAAATGACTTGGTTTTGGTTATGGTTTTGGGTTCAAAAATTATAATCCTTTATATGTTTGATTTCAGTTTGTCAATAAAAATAGGAAATATCATGTTTGAACTACTATTATTTATTTAGAAATTGTAGAAATAATTGATTGGCCAATTAACCTCAATTTCACTTCATCCTTTAATAATGGTTGATGACACTCCTTGTTCAACGAGGTGACATGTTTTAGGAAGTTCCTCTATCAATGATGTTTCATCCATTGATTAACTCAACTCCATAGTATGAATAGTTAACCAATAAAGAGAGGGATATAAATTTAAATATAATATTATAAATATATTGAGTTTCATTTAATTGGTAGGAAGTCACCATGTCAGGGACATTCCCATCACCATGCAAGCTACTCAAATATATCACTAATATAAAAATATAATTTAAGAAAAATTCAAGAACAACATCCACTCCCACCTAGGACAAGCCTCTGGGTCAGCCTATCATTTTTTAGTGTATTAGATCACTTGGTTTAATGGGAATAATAGAAGAGGAAATATGATAAAATAAAATAAAGGATAAATTTAAAGAGTGGAGTGAGAAAAGAAAAGAATAAAATATAAATAGAATTGGGATGTGAGAGAGGAATGTAGAGTGATATAATATAAAATAGAAGAAATAAACAAAAGTAATAAAATAAATAAATAAAATAAATAAAATAAGAAGAAGAAGAATATTATTATTAATACTAATAATTATTATAATATTAAATTAATTCATAATAGTAAATAAATTAAGAACAGAAAAAGAAGAAGAATATGGATGGTGGAACAATTTAATAAAAAATCATGAAATTCAATAATTAAATTTAAAATATAATTTTAAATTATTATTTAATTTAATATAAAAAAACATAAATAAAACAAAATAAAAAATGGAAGAATAAGTAATGTGGGGGAGAGTTACAGTAGCCCGTAGCTCCTTGGTGGCTTCCCTTAAGAAGTTGACTGATAATTTTGAAAGGAGGGATATGCTACCTTTTATATGCAGTAGAAGAGAGGTGATCGTCCTACGTGAATTAAGGAAAGATAATAGGGGATCATTTTCTCCCCAAGACCATTGAATTAAAAAAATAATGCTGGATAGATAATATTTTTTTGAGTTTGTGCATGGACATAGATCCCATAGAGTTTCATGGGTGCACGCATGGAGGGTGAGCATTGGTGGAAGTCAGCTTCTTTGGGGTTGCATAGGGATGTGGTAGTTGGAAACAGAGTGACACGATAGCTCATTTAATGTGAAAGGGTGATATATTGGGCTTGCATGGGATGCGAGGCTTCAGTGAGGTGAAAGAAGTGATCGAGAAACTTCCTCTTTTCCACTGACCTTCATAGTGGTCAGAGGATCTTCTTGTAGTGTCGTTAGTGGGAATAGAGGCAGTGATATAGGGGTTTTTTTTATAAATGGGATATTTAATTTATTTTATATAAATGGGATAGCGTTACCAATATTTTTAAAAATGGGTCTCAAGATGCGTGAACCCCGTTCACACATCTTTGGCATGTGGAGATGCATGATGGGGTTCACACATCCTACGTTGATGTGATAAAAGATGTTTGAACCCCGTTCATGAATCTCCCATCGCCAGGAAACATGAATGAAGTTCATGCTTCCTTTATAAACTTTATAAAGGATGCACGAACACAGATCATGCATACTACAAAATGTGTATTTTTGAATTTTGAATTTTATTTGTTTTTTTTGTTTTGTTTATATATATATATATATAATAAAAAAATTCACATAAAGTCGTATGCTATAGAATATCTAGCAATACTTCCATTATAGCAGTCTGGATTCTGACAAAAACCCTCACCCATGGCTCTCTTTTATAAGAGGGTTTTCCCTAGAAGTCATTCTTTATATCTAAGGATGGATTCTGGTTCTGTCGTTACCACACAGAACATTCTACATTTCCAATGATGGATTTTTTTTCAAGTACATGATTTTGAAAGACTATAATATAGAATCTGTAAGACCCCTAAAAATGAAACAAAAAACACGGATTAAACATATAATAATTTGTTGAAAATAAAAAAAATCATAAAAAATGTTGATGAATAATAATTTATAAACATTCAAAACTACCTACTTGAAAGTTAAAATTTTTTCAAGTATGTGTCTTTGAAATAATATAAAATAAAAAAATATAAGACCAATATAAATGAAACAAAAAACATTGATTAAAAATATAAGAAATAGTTGAAAACAAAAATAATTTTGTAAAAAATGTTGATGAAATACAATATATAAGCTTTCAAAACCACCAACTTGAAACATAAAAATATATTAACTACGTCCCATTGAAAGCCTATAAAATAAAAAATAAAACACCAATGTAAATAAAAATTAAAACATCCATTAAACATATAATAAATAGTTAATTATTAAATATTTAATTAGTAATATAATTATTAATTAGTAAATAAATAATACAATTTTTTATATTTTATTTTTAAATATTAATTACTTATATACAATAGTTTATTACTTAATTAGTAATATAATTATATAATAATTAAGTTGCTAATTAGTAATATAATTATTAATTGATAATTAATTCGTTAATTCGTAACATAATTAAAAATTATAATTATTCATTATAATTAGTAATTAGTAATTAGTAATTATATAATAATTAATTAGTTAATTAGTAATATATTTTTAACTATAGTTATTAATTATTAATTATATAATTATTAATTATTAACTAAATAATAATTAATAAGTTAATTTTAATAAAATTAATAATTATAGAATAAATAAATAAATAAATAGTAATATAAATAATAATAATAATTATTCGTTATAATTATTAATTATTAATAATATAATAATTATTTTTTAATTAGTAATATAATTATTAATTATATAACAATTAATTAGTTAAGTAGTAATATCATTATTAATTATAATTAGTTGTATTATTATTACTTATAATTAAAAATTATTAATTATATAATAATTTATTATTAAATTAGAAATATAATTATTAATTATAATTATTAATTACTAATATATGACAATTAATTATTTAATTAGTAATAAAATTATATAATAATTAATAAGTTAATTAGTAATATAATTATTAATTATATTATAATTAATTAATAATATAATTTTTAATTCTAATTATTAATTATTAAATATATACAAATTAATAAGTTGTTTAGGAATATAATTATTATTTATAATTAGAAAAATAATAACTAATTATAATTAGTAATTACGAAATATATGATAATTAATTAGTTATTTAGTATTATAATCATTAATTATATAATAAATAATTTGTTAATTAGTAATGTAATTATCAATTATAATTAGAAATATAATTAATAATTGTAATGAATAATATAATTAATAATTATAATTAATAATTATAATTACTAATATAATTATTATTATTAATTATTAATTATTAAATATAGATTAATTAATTAGTTAATTTCCAATATAATTGTTAATTACTAAAAATTTATTATATAATAATTAATTAATTAATTATTAATATAATTATTAATTATAATTATTAATTATTAATTATATAATAAATAATTAGTTAATTTTTAATAGAATTATTAACTACAGAAATAATAATTATAATTATAATTAAAAATTATATTACTAAATAACTAATTTTTTATTATATAATTAATAATTGTATTACTAATTAACTAATTAATTATTATATAAATATTTATTAATAGTTCATAACTAATAATTATAATGAAAAATTATAATTGTTTATTATATTACTAATTTACTAATTAACTAATTAATTGTTATATAATTATTTATTATATTACTAATTAATTATTATATAATTAATAAATTTATTACTAATTAATTATTATAAAATTTATTATTATATTAATGATTAATTATTATATAAATAATAATTATATTACTCATTAATTATTTTATTATTAATAATTATATCACTAATTAATTATTATACAATTAATAGTTATAATACTAATTAACTAATAATTATATAATAAATAATTATATTTTTAATTAACTAATTAATTATTAAATATTTATTAAATTTGTAATGCATGTTTTAATTTTCATTTACATTGGTCTTACGGTTTTTACTTTATAGGCTTTCAAAGCTATATACTTGAAAAGTTTTTATGTTTCATGTTGGTGGTTTTGAATGTTTATAAATTATTTTCATCAACATTTTTTACAAAATTATTTTCATTTTCCTCAATTTCATATATGTTTAATCAATATTTTATGTTTCATTCAAATTGGTATTATAGTATGTATTTTATAGACATTCAAAGACACATACTTGAATCATTTTTAAGTTTGAAGTTGGTTATTTTGAATGCTTATAAATATTTCTTCATTAACATTTCTTACAAAATTATTTTTATTTTCAAGTATTTCTTATATGTTTAATCCATGTTTTATGTTTTATTGATATTGGTCATAACGTATGTATTTTATAGTCTTTCGAAGACACGTATTTGAAACAGAATCCCACATTGGATATGCAGAATGTTCTACGCAGGAAAGGGAGAATCAGAATCCCACATCAGAAATGTTGAATGATTTGCTGGGCTTGCCCTCTTATAAATGGGAGCTTGTGTGAGGGAATCTGTCAGAATTCAGACTGCTATAATAGCAGTACAGGTGGATATTAAATATCATATAAATTCTACTGATTTTTTTTGTTATGTATATATATATAAACCGAACAAAACAAAAAAATGAAAATAAATTTTTTAAAAAAATTTACAAAAAATAAAAAATTAAAGGTTTATATATGATGAGTGACCCCCATTCAAGAATCCTTCAGCAACATCATGAAGGATGTGTGAATGGGGTTCACACATCGTTCATTGCACCTATGATGCAAGAACCTCATTCACGCATCTTATTGGGATCTAGGATACGTGAACAGGGTTCACACATCTCTGGACCAATTTTTAAAAATGTTGTGAACCCTATCCCATTTTGCAAAAAAAAAACATAAAACCCCATTATAAAAAAAAATCTTGTGATATTGGTCATTGTGGAAGTGATAGGATCTCGAGCCGATGGCTATAATGGGCAGTAGGGGTGATCGAGGGTGCGACTCGACAGTAGGGCAGTGGCATCGACAATGTGAGTAGGGTGCAATGGAGCTGCAATGATTGTGTGATCACACATCGAAATAGGATGTTGTGGGGAGAGGATTTATAGACCTCGATTCCGAATGATCCATCTAGAACACAAAACCTGATGGGATCTCAGATGACACATCATACACACAAGATGTGGCCCAAACATATAAGGGGCCTGGTCGGGCTATGACTCAAGCAATGCACACTGATGTGTTCACCACCCAAGACCCATTTTGATGAGTCCTAATCAACAATGTGATCACAGGTCTAAATGCCCTTTTCTATAGAATTCATGGCCAGCTGGCTTATATAAGCTATATATAGAGAGTACTATCTACTTTTTTGAGATCCATCCTAGGGCTTGGATTTATTTCATGTTAAATAACAACTTAATTATTTAGAAACAAATAAGTAAAATTATTATGAAAAAATTATGAAATAAATTCCAAACAAAAAATTCAACCCACTTTCAGTATTTTATAACACAATCCTTAATTCAACTAAAAATTCCCATGTTTAGTTAAAACATTTCTATTCATGGGTATATACATTGAATAACTTCAAAAAACATCAT
This sequence comes from Viscum album, assembly GCA_963277665.1. Classification (NCBI taxonomy): domain Eukaryota; kingdom Viridiplantae; phylum Streptophyta; class Magnoliopsida; order Santalales; family Viscaceae; genus Viscum; species Viscum album. Next base: position 992,334,506 of record OY728166.1, read on the forward strand.
AATTTGGAAAAAATACACATCAAATTTGTGTATATAAAGAATTATTGTTTTTAATTCATGTGTACTCTACTCTTTTTGAGGTAAATTTGTTTGTTTAGAAACGGGTAGAATTATTAGACTCTTTTCAAAGGGGTCCTAATGAAATTGGAATTTTTTTTAATTTATTGGAATAATTCTTGAAAAATATTGTATATAGCAATTATGAATGGTGATGTTTTTATGAACTGTACAATATTTTTTTTCACTGTGATGTACATTTATTTGAAAATAAATTTTATATTTGTTGATAATGTGTAATGTAAATTATATCAAGATAGTATTTCAATAGGGATTTTATCAGTTCTTGAATTATTGTTGATAAAATATTCATTAATCAGGGTTAAAATACACCCTGATAAAAGCCATTATCATTCTAAGGTACTTATTGTCTATGATGTTTTTAGCCCTTATAAAATTCAGGTCTATTTTTTATAAAATCCTGGTCTATATTATTGATGGTTCCTTTACTATTACCTTTATATTTATTTTAAATTCATTCAATAATTGACAAAAAGACAAGGTGTGAATTACCTTCCTTCACTTTTGTGGTGCAACTCAATAATCCTTAGAGATGTCCTTAAAATATTGATCCCCATATCCTCCATGGTGACATGTAAATAATATAACCTGGTTGAGTCATTTCAAAACTCCATAGGTAACTCCAACGTATGTCACTCAAAACTTTACTTCCATGACTTCATCATAAAATGTGCGAGTAAAGAGAATAATGGGATAAAAGTTGTGGATGAAAATGAAACATGACCAAAAGTGTGATGATAGGATAAATAAATTAATAACCCAATCATCATACCCCAAATTTAATGTCATAAATTAAAATAAACACATTAAATAAATGAAGTGTATGGAATTGGGAACATAACTACCTCCATTAGGGATCAACCATCCTGGTTAGTTATTCCATGAAGATAGACATTAACAACATATGGTTTTGGATAACATAAGCTCCAAAGAAAATAAAGATAAAAATATAATAAATGTAATGAAATGCTATGATAATATTAAAATTATTATATATATGTATAATACTTATAAACTTATCTACTCATAACTAATAGTAATCCCTTTCATTTGATACTCATTTTCCCATTCACAAGGCACACAGAAGGTCCTTGAACATGTTATCCTCATCCAAATTGGTTCTACTTTTATGGTGTAGGTTTGATGATGTGTCCATGTGGGTTTCTTATAGAATCATTATCATAAACCTTGGATCATTACCAATCCTTCTCCAATATTCACAGGACCCTAATGATGATATTCTATTAGACACATGGCACATTGAGTTATACTCTGTAATTAACCGATATGTAACAAAAACATAAAGAAATATATTATTTATGGTTGAAGATCACATACGTCATGTACATGTGTATTTGGATTACGTCCAGGACCTCATTTAATCTTTTAAGGTATTTTTGGTTTTTCTAGAATAGTTGGTATACTTTACATAATGTCTCTATTGATTTCTAGGTGCTTGAGGTAGCGTAGTGGACATTTTTTGAGATGGTTATCGCATTGTATGCCATTGTAATTTGAAAAAATAGGATCATAATTAGAAATATACCTGTATCTCCTTTCAAAGAATCTTGTCATAAGTAATAGAGATTTATATATCACTTCCAGTGATTGGAACCATAGAAAATCACAAAAAATAGAGTGTTAAAGACCCTACCTGACATCTTATAAGTCATAAATGACAATTGGGACTATTGGAGGCGAGATAGTAGTGACATGGAATTTCCTTTGGTTTCTTTGGTATCACACCCCTTGGTATAATAATTTTTCAATAGTGGAATATATATGAATTCATGGGTACAATGCTATCATTTCCAACATATTTTTATTATTTCGACCAAGGGTTTAACTGTAAATAGGAATTGTACCATAGCATTGTTTGTAAGAATACTATAGATGAACACTTCTCTAAATAGCTTGTCACATGATAAAAATTACTCTTTAATCATTAACTCACCTTGAGAATAATAAATGGTTAAAATTGATTCAAATGATAATATGTTATATCTTAATTAATTCCAAAAATAAAATAACCCATTAAAATTAAATAGTAAATACATTTTCCAACTAAATAAATTTTTTAAACTAATCATATAATGTTTGATTAGTGGTCATTAAAATAATAAACTACAGGGATAATAACCAATGATATTCATATACAAATATGTGATAATATGGATCTAATAAGTTGACTACCTTATCTTGGTTTGGTATCACTACATTTTTATCCTTGGATATAGAGAAAAAGGATCCATGATTTTTTCTTGTATATATAATGTAAAAATATCACTAAAATAAAGGATGTTTAGTTATTTCATTGTAGCTCTATCTTCTTCATTAAACATTAAAATTACTCTTATTTTATGAATTATTAATTTTTTATTCATCATATCCATCCATATGTGGTCATTATTAAATATTATAGTGATTTCATATTTCATTGGATCATTCGACATGTATATAGAGTCTTATAGAAATTTGATATTGTTGAACATACATAGTTGTATAAGTCAATGAATGAGTTACTTTTTGAGGTTGATTATTCAAATATATAAACACAAATCCTCAATATATAATCAATGAACCATTATCTTCAATATTGAATTAATATCATTACATATATCTTATAATGTTTTACATGATCTAAGAAAATTTCCCACAATCATTTCTATGCTTGATCATTAAACCAAACTTCTCTTAGTTTATCTTTCCCATAAAATAATTTCGGTTATCATACAAGGGTATACCTAATTTAGGAAATGTTATTTAGAAAACCTAATATAGAGATTTTTTCATTTAATATACTGACCTGGATTTCTCTATAGTAACTAGATCATATAACCAATAAACCTTAGGTGTTCCTTCCCATACACCATATTCAATTGACTGGTAGTAAGAGCACAAGGGGTGATAGTGGGGAAACTATAAACTCTAAAGATAAATATGGATAAAAAACCAACACAAAAAAATTATTAATAAATGAAAATAATTTCATCAATGTAAAAGTAAAATCCATGACATACAGCAACACCAAACATAATGTAAAGGAAAAATGTCATGTTGATCATATAAAATTTATGAAATCCCCCATAGACTAATAATATAGAAAAATTATCAAAATTATCTAGAATAAGATGTCATCTAGAATCTAAGGATCCCCTTGATCTATCTCTAAAACCATATCATTAAACACATGTATCTTCAACTCCCTAATATGCTAAACTATTGCTGATGAGCCCTTATCCTTACTTTCTCCAGACACCGTAAAGCATACATGTTCCCAAAGGTCTCATGTATGGTGTGAGTATGAACTCTGTAGGATACCACCTTTGATGTTCATAGATGATATCAATTCATATTTTAGTGTATAAAAATTGAAATAAATTATTACCAAAGAACACCATATATATTTATCCACTTATGATTGACTACCCACTAGTGAAAATTTACCGTCTTTGACCAATTATAGAGAAAACAATGCATCCATAAACCGGAATACCAAAAGTGCCCTCAACCTTTAGGCAAAATTCATGTCACATGACATAAAATGCCAACCCCTAACTATAATAACCACTATATTTTAACCATGAAACGTAAACAACATATCCACTACCATATCACATGTTCCTCAGTCTCTGAAACACTTTACCAACCACTAGACCAAAAACTTGATGAAATTCAACATAAGAAAACATTAATAATTTACCAAGACCCAATTATTTTACCCAATATATATCATATATACAAAAATCATGCTACTCCCACTCCATGATCACAATCCCCATGAAGCTCCTATGTCCATATATAACATATCCTTCCTCTAAAATATTGATAAAAACCATCACCACAAGCCTCTCAATCCACAAAATATATCCCAATATTTTTTTGTTAAAACTTAATCAAGGACTATGTCCTATGTATGAAAAACCTAACGAGATCAACCACCATAATGAGTATCAATCACCCCTACCTATATCCACCACTCGGTTAAATTCATGACCCTTCCCATGGGGTCTATATGTGACTACCCCAAGCTTGCCTTCCATGGGTCAGGGGATGATGACAAGAACATGAAGAATTTTCTTGAACAAGGAAGGAATTTCCAGAGAGATCTGTACATACTCAAAAGGGTAAACTGAATTAAACAACCAGAAAAATTAATGTATAACCACAAGAGTAAAGTACAACTAGAAGTGGAACTATAATTTAATAATAGTGGGACAGAGTACAAGACCATAAAACTGAAAAGAAATTAAAAAAAATATCCCATGTGCCCTGGAACACTACCTTGAGGGTAGTATCAGTATGTATGAAGTTAAAGAAGAGGATATTGACTGCACCCATTACACCAAGCTCCACCAGGTTCTGAACCTCCAAATTCTGCCTCAGAGCATCAGTAGTCTTCCCCAGACACACACATGCATGTAGAACCCATGTAGGGGTGAGTATAACAATACCTAGTAGGGAAAACTAAGACCCCCAAAGGTGTCTCAGTAATCCACAAAGAAAAACATCACATTAAATACCACATAGGTAATATCGCAAGCATGATCCAAATCATGAAGCACAAAGAAAAAGAGATAGCTCACTTTAACAGTATAACTTTAATGTTACTAGGATAGGGATGACTAGTCATAATGCCAGATCATCAAATCTATAGTAAATATACTCCTAATCAGTGTGGGTCACTATATACTAACCCATATTGGTCGGTGATGTTTTCATGTATTGGTCACTAGTGCTGACCCTTATTGGTCACTGGTGATGACCCCTATTTGTCACTGGTGCTGACCCGTATTGGTCACTGGAGCTGACCTATATTGGTCACCGATGCTGACTTGTATTGGTCAGTAGTACTGAGGTAGGGATAATTATTCATATTACTAGATCATCACACTCTAGATTTTATTATTCCAACACATATTGGTTTCTCTTATTCTTCCTGTAACTACCAGCCACAAGATTCCCGCTCATAGCATGCTTGATTCTGGTAGAATTGATTATCAAGCCAGTAGTGGTATTTCAACTAGAAAAGAGTACCCTGATGAAGTAACATGATGATATGTAATGACACGAGGGTTCCAACTCAACAGATGGAACATCAACCGGATGCTCGGTCTCTATGTAATTGGCATTTTAGTACGGGGGGCCTAGTCAGATTCCGAGTTGATCTAACCTGGATATACTCATACATTATCCAAACCTATCATGGAGTATCTCAAAAGGAATATCTTCCTCCAAGGATCCCAATGCCATTGAAGGTTCGTCAAATAGACATATGGTTTGTAAGTTACTGTAACATAATTGTTTCTAGACCCGAGTGGGGTCTGGGTCCAGTTCAACCTGGGCTAGGTCCAACCCATCCAAGCCCGAACCGGCATGGTCCAGCCTAGTTAGGAAGGGCCGCGGTGCGGCTGGCCTACTATGCCATAGACCATCCCACTGGATGGGAGCGGCCTACAGGGCGACATGACCCAATCTGCTGGCGTGCCCTGTGCAGTGTGAAAAATCTGCCTCCCGAACATCTAATAGAGCTGTTCAGTTTCACCTAATGAAGAACCGGGTGGTGCCACCTTGTCCCCCATAGGCATGAAGGATAAATGTCTTCGCCAGCTCGCTGCACCTTCAAGTCACGAATCTCCTTCAATGTGGCGCACGACGACACACAGCCTCCACCCCCATGGCCGACCCACTACTGGTCGCCTGTCTGGCCACTACAACATCGGTCGCCAGTTCCACCATGCCAGTTTTGTGCCAACAGAGCTTCCGCATGGTTACAATGATGTTCTGAATCTCCGTTTCCATTTTTTCTATGCAAACGGGCCTCCCAAACTGCAACTATCACAATGTGACCATCTATCTCGCATTGTGTCAAATTGGGACAACCATCCCCAAAGAAAGCAAAAATAAAGTAGCGAAGGTTCTGTGTGTTGTTATTTTGGACCACGCCCTCCGTGTTACCTTTATAACAATGGGGAGATAATTATTCATCACATTTTAATAATTCTTAACCCCATTCAAATCCCCCACAATAACATCTCGCAAAATACAAGAACGAGGAATATAATCTAGCATAATTCTTGAATTAAAAGACAACCCCCACCATGTGATTCTTTGGGGACATCGCCGATGGTTGTGCTTCCATGTTCGAGGGTATTGCGGATGAAGGAGAAGGTTCGTGTGTGTGGGAATTCATCATTTTTCGGCCTTCAGATCAATCCTACAATGGGAGTCATCAATCCTCGGTTCACTATCGGTGGAAGGTGTGGGATCACATCGTCATGGGTTCATTGATTTATGAAGTCGTGCCAAAACCCACCCCAATCTCCATTTAAATAGGAGAGGAGTTTGTGAGTAACACATTGAGGAACTAATGTGTTTCATTAATTGATGTAATTAAACTGTCTTATTAATTGACGTAACTAAATTGTCTCATTAATTATGTGAGGGGTGGTTACACAACTAAATTGTAACCATGCAATTAACACCCCATAATTAATTGTCTGAACACCTATGCGGTCCCCACCAATTCCCCTCAACAAGTGGTAGGAGAAAGAAAAAGAAATAAAATAACTATTTATGTTATTTTATTATTTATTTAAATGTCGCAAAAACTATCTATTTCTCCCGACCAACTACAGTCGAAGTGAATCTTACCTCAACCAAATCCCGAAACTACGAATTCAATGATGCCCTGTGATTTTTAATCTGAGCACTAGTTCAACAGATAGAAAATGTTGCCAATGTGTTTACTGAATGCAACTTAAAAAAGTATAGAAATTCATTATTGGCACATCAACATCAAAATAACATGGCATAAATTTTCACAGACTCGTAATAATCCCATGTAATGAAAACAAATTACATGGAATTTTTCAGGCGTTTACATTCTCCCCACCGTGGTTCTTTACATCCCCTAAAGCCAAACAAGGGTACACAAACAAATAGGGGTAATGGGCACACATATGAGCCTCTCACTCCCATGTGCTCACCTAGAGATTCTGGTGCTGCCACAGATTGTGAACTAGAGGTATCAAATGCCCACAAAGGATCTTCTCTTATCGATCCTCTATATCCACCGAGTACTCCTCAAAAGTCACCCAATTGTCAATATCCATCTCGCCATGGTCGACGATGTGAGATGGTTCATGCCCATATCTCCTTGGTTGGGAGACATGGAATATGTCGTGCACCCTCTCCTACTATAGTGACAGTTCCATGTGGTATGCCACCCCACCAATCCTCCGAAGTATAAAAAATGGTCCAATAATCCTCGGTGAGAGTTTTACACCTCAACAAAATCTTGGTAGTCCCCATCGTGGGGAGACTCATAAGAAAATGTTTTCCCCCTCCTGGAACCACTATGGTCTCTGCCACCTATGAGCTTAAGAATTTTATCAGCTCTGTGGAGTCTTCATCGACTCTCGAATGACTATAACCTTCTCAGTGGTAGCATGTACCATCTTTAGGCCCAAAAATGCTGGCTCCACTAGATCCATCCAGCACAATGGTGATCTTCACAGTTGACTGTACAACTCCTCAAACGAGGTCATACAAATGGTGGAGTAATACATGTTGTTGTACATGAACTCCACCATGGGTAGGTGGTCCTCCCAACTATGGCCAAAATCTTGGACGCATGCATGAAGAATGTACTCCATGTTCGGGATGGTCCGCTCAGTCTATCTATCTATCTACATGTTAAAATCTATGCACAAGAAAAGTTGAGTGCCAAAATCCTATTACAATCCTTTCCACATCTGGGATGTGAATCATTCGTCATGGTCTGAGACTATCATCAAATTCACCCCATGAAGTCGCGTGATCTCCAGAATGTATATACATCCCATGATCTCTACCATACCCTTATCTCGAATAGCGAGGAAGTGTGCCGACTTGGTGAGTCATTCAAAGATCCCCCAGATGGTATCGTTCCCTCTAGATGTACGTGGTAAACCCATCATGAAGTCCATCAATATCTCATCCCACATCCACTCTAGTATCTCAAGGGGATGAGTCAAGCCTACTAGTGCCTGATGCTCGACTTTCACTTTCTAGAAAGTTAGGCATCTAGAAAAAAACTCTGCCACTTCTTTCTTCATCTCTGGCCACCGGTACAGACTTTGGATGTCTTGATACATCTTCATCATTCCTGGATTTATTTCCAAGGGGGATGTATGGAACTCCCTCAGAACCTCCTCTCGTAGTGACACTAGTAAAAAAAAATACATACTTTGAAAAGGATAGTGTGATCCCCACATTCAGACTATTTGTTAGGTGCATGGCCAGTGGATATTTGAGCATGTGTAGCCTCGCAGCTACTATATCCAAGTTACACCTCCCTGACTCCCTAATTGAGGGGAGGGGAAAATACCATCGACTAGAAAAAGATTGTCTCCTATCTATCCATGTAAGATATCTAATGTGAGGATAACTACTCTGAATCTGTGTTCAGTAGCTATGAACTCAATCATTGGAAATGTGCATCTACCACTACGTTCCCCTTCCCATGAGTATAGACAATCTCAAATTCAAAGTCCTGGAGGAACTCTTTCAAACATTGCAGTCTCAGACTCATATCATTCTATGGGAAGTTATATCTGAGACTCTTGTGGTCTGAGTATACATTTAACTTCTCACCCATCAAGTAGTGTCACTAAATATTCAGTGCAGAGAATACATATTCCAACTCCATGTCTTAAGTCACATAATTCTACTCATGAGGCCTCAGTTTTCATGATCTATATGCAATAACTACATCACCCTGCATGAGGACGCAACTGAGTCTGGTCACTGATGCATCATAGTAAACCACATAGCCAGTGAACTCCACCGGCAACCTCTGGATGTGAGAACTGGTCATGCTCTACCTATGCTATTGAAAGCTCTGATTGCATGTCTCTGGTCATAGGAAGGGTTTCCCCTTCTTCATTAAGGAAGTCATAGGTGATGCTACTATGGAGAAATTGGGTATGAACCTCCGATAGTAGCCTTCTAATCCAAGGAAGCTCTACACCTCAGTAACACTATTGGGTGGCTCCCAAACAAGTACTACCTCAATCGTCACTGAATCAACTAAAACTCCATCCTCTGAGATGACATGTCCAAAGAAGTGGACCTTCTGTATCTAGAACTCTCACTTCGAGAGATTCACATATAACCGGTGCTCCCTGAGTGTGTGCAGAACTATCATCAAGTGTACAACATGCTCCTCCTTGGATGATGAGTACACAAAGATGTCATCGATGAAGACCACAATTATGAAATCATGGAATGGTTGGAAGATCTCATTCATAAACACCATGAATACTACTGGAGTGTAGGTCATGACGAAAGTCATCCCCAAAAACTTGGAATGTCCATACAGATATCTGAAGGATGTCTTTGGGATGTCCTCATCCCACACCCGAAGATTGTTATAGCGTGTTCTGAGGTCTATCTTTGAGAACCACTTCACTCCTCTAAACAGATCAAACAGATCATCAATCCTTGACTAAGGCTATGTTTCTTCACAGTCACATTGTTTAGGTGCTGGAAGTCCATGCATACCCTCAAACATCCATCAAACTTCTTGGAAAACAACACTCGGGATGCCCATGGAGAAACACTGGTCCTTACAGATCCTTTCCTCTATAAGTCCTCCAATTGTACCCTCATCTCCCACAGCTTCGTAGGGGCATCTGATATGTTTATATAGATATCAGTGTTATTACTTTGTACAAGTCAGTGCAGAAGTCTACCTCTCTACCACGAGGTAGTAATGGGAAATATTTTGGAAATATTTCCTCAAAATCATCCCCCACCACTGGGATATGTGGACTCGACTCATCCACTGTGTCAAAGGTCATGCAATCCAGTTGATATGAAATCAGCTGCACCCCCCTGAGCCCAAGATAATCTCATGATCCTATGTTTTCCTTCTTACCAACAAAGGAAAAATGGATTGCATCTCTACGTGTACAACGCACTGTACATCTCAAGCAGTCAATATGTGCATGAACTACTAATAGCCTATCCATGCCTAGAATGACAGTGTAGGGTTTCAAAGTTACTACTAGAAGAACCCATCTGAAACTCTGTCCTCTGAGAGTAAGGTTACACTATCGGTACCAGTGTGTGACATCTAAATCTCCTCCTATGGGGGTATCCAAATGCAATGTTCAAGAAAATATCTTAGTCAGAATCTCAGAGTCTTGAACTAAGTCCAATATGCAGAAAGAATGGCTAGCACTAGTGTCGATAAACACAGATGCTAAAGTAGAGATGATACATATCATATTTCATATCATCTCAGGGATGTTAGTATCGTGTGTCTTAACTGCCAATAGATGGTCCTGTCCCCATCAAAATGCTCCCTAATCTTAGTGTAGACCGCCTGGGGGTGGTGGTGGTAGTGCCTAGTGATCCCGACCACCTCCCACTGCACATCCTACTCCCCTGCCTCATCCTCCACCTGGCTGATGCTCATGCTCCAACAAGTACCTTAGTGGCCCCTCCACCATCTTCCGGTCAACTGAGCAGGATGTTGGAAATTCACAAGCTCTATGACACTATCCCCCCGTAGAAAAAAATAGATCATGGCTAACTGGGGGCTCCCTCGGCCTCTCGAGCCACACACCTCTGACCCTACGTCCCTGAGTCACCCTCTGGAAGGTCTAGCAAGCTTGGGATTCTACGTCATCTATCCACTGCCAGCTGTAGATGACTCAACTACCATTCGTCTGGTATGGGATCTCACTATCAATGCCTACTCGTCAAGGAAGCTCTCTATCAGCAAAGCTCGATCTATCACCCCACCCTACTTTGGGATGCTGAGAAAAATTTCCATAGCTCTAATCTCTAATCATATCCCCTAAACAATGGTCCAGGCCCTAAATTAAGGGTCCCATACCATGTTGGTGGAGTATCATGAGAGGTCATAAATCTCACTGAGTACTGATCCATAGTATGGCTGCCTTGTTGCAGATGCAATAGTTATTGAATATGTGTAGAGCGTAGTTTCGTTGGCACAGACTTCACCCTAAAAAGGCTCTCAAAGTCTGTACAGGTGAGGGTTGTCTTCTCATGTACCTCAAGCATTGAGATCCACCATTTTACTTCTGATCCCTAAAGAAGGATAGTGGCCAAGATTTCCATAGACTCAGTGGGTGACTCTACTAAGAGAAATACCCGCAAAACCGCCTAAATCCAGTCCTTTTCTTTCTAGGGGTCCGTATCACCTTCAAACCTCGGAGGACTATTTCTCGAGAACACATACAACATGCTCATCCAGCGTGCATGATCCACTGGTAGCATCTGCTGATCAATGTGTGGTGTTGCTGCTGGTACACCACGCAATGGTTCCATCACTGTGAGTGGTCTATGTATCAACGCCTCATTGCTCGGTGGGCCACTGCCATGATCTCTAACCAGAATCCTGGTTGGCTGTCATCGTGGATGCATCTTGTAAGAAATAGATGTGCCACGGTAAATAAGTTATACCTGGTGATATGACTTAAAGAAAGATCATGAAAACTTTTTCAAAACACTATAAACTCGTTGTTTTAGGTACCGAGTCAGAAAACCAAATTTAAGGTCCTGGTGTATTAATATATTAGATGTCACACCAACACTAGAATCTCTGTAATAAAAACCTAACTCAAGGAACAATACACCATTGACTCATTAAAATTATACTCTTACTTATTATGGTAGGAATGTTCCCTCTCTGACACCACTTTGAAACGACCCATCCCACGGTGCAAGGACATGACTACCCCAAGCCCACTTTCCATAGGTCATGGTTAGTGACTAGAAACTAAATGATTTTTCAGAATAGGGAAGGCACAGCCATAGAGATCTATACTAACTGAAAAGGGAACCTGAATTAAAAACCCAAAAAATTGAAGTATAACCACGAGAGTAATGTAAAACCACAAAACAACTGAAAACTAAAAACAGTGGGCAAGAATACAAGCCCTGGAAACTAGAAAGAATGTAAAAAGCCTTCGCATCTACCATGGAGCTCAACCTGGAGGGCAGTAGTTGTATGTTTGAAGTTGAAGAAGAGGATCTTGATTGCTCACATCGCACCAAGATCTACCATTTCCCGAACCTCCAAAGTCATCCTTAGAGCATCATTAGTCTGTATCATACACACACATGCTGGTGGAGCCCGTGCAAGGGTGAGTATAACAATACTCAGTATGGGACCCTGTGACCCCCGATGGTCTCTCAGTAATCCACAAAGGAAAAAATAAAACTCGTTACTACAAAGGAAATATCATAAGAATGATCCAAATCATGAAGAAAAAAGAAAAAGAGACAGCTCACTCTAATGGTATAACTTCAAGGTTACTGGGATATAATGCTAGATCATCCTATCTATAGTGAATCTATTGCTGACCCGTATAGGTCACTGAATAGTGACCCATATTGGTCGCTAGATGCTGACATGTATTGGTCACTGGTGCTTACCCATATTGGTCGCTGGTGCTGACCTATATTGGTCGCTGGTGCTGACATTTATTGATCCCTGGTGCTCACCCATATTGGTCACTATTACAAAGGTAGGTATGATTAGTCATAAATCTAGGACATTCTTATATGGTGTTTCTATAGTTGACTTGTATTGGTTGATCTTCTTCTTCATGTCACAACCAGTAACTAAATTCCCAATCATAGCATGCCTGATTCTGGGAGAACTACTCCTCAAGCCATCGTTCCTATGTAAATAGGTAAGAAGTCTCATAAAAACTAACCCAATGATACGTCATGTCATAAGGGTTTCAATGCAATAGACGACACGTCAACAAGATGCCCAGTCTACAAGTTATTGTCATTTTAGCGCAGAGGGCCCAATTGGATTTAGAGTCAGTCCAACCTGGTCGTACTCCAACAATATCCAAAACTCACTTAGAGTATCTCAAATGGAAAATCTCACTATAACAATCCCACTGTTGTAGAATGTTCTTAAAATGGATGTCTGATGCGCAAGTTACTGCCACTTAAGCGTGTCTAGGCCCAAGAGGGGTTCGGGTCATGTAGGACCCGGTCGGACCGACCCGGCCTGACCCAGGCTGGGTCCAACCTGACCCTACCTGAACTAGCCCAGGCTGGAACGGTTGTGTTGGGCCATAACAGGATCGGCCTACTAGGCCATGGACGGGCCTGGCTTGCCCTGGCCGGGCGGGGCCATAGCGGGCTTGGTCCACTGGGTCGCGGACCAGCACGACCAGCAGAGAGATGAGAGCCCGACCTGCTAGCGCACCCCACACAGGGCACACGGTCTACCTACCAAATGTGTCATAGATACGTTCTATTTCACCTAAGGTTGGCACCAAGTGTAGTCGCCTTGTCACCCGTGGGATCCAAGGGGGCGGTCCCTTCAAGCTCGCCCCAAATTCAAGTTGCGACTCCCCTTCAACTTAGCGTGCGATGGTGCGCCGCCTTCACCCCTGTGGCTATCCCACTACAAGAAGACTATCCAACCACTACAAAACCATATAACGCCACACTCCTCCATGGCCGGTGAGCACCAACCTCCGTCTCTGTCATCGACACTGGTCGCCAGTGCTTCCACACCGGTGTCGCGCCGGTGGAGCATCCGTGGGGCCCCGACGATGCTCCAGGGCTCAGTTTTCATTCTCGTCTGTGCCTATGGGCCTACCAGACTACTTCTATCACAGGGTGACCCTCTGTCTCGCAATTTTTTTAATTGGGTACACCTTCTCTGAAGAACTCAATAAAAAAACAAGTGGCGAAGGGTCCAGGCGTTGTTCGTTTGGCTGGCACCCTTCGTATTAGATTTATAAAAAGTGGGAGGTAATTATTCATCACATTTTAATAATGTTGAACCCCGTTCAAATTCCCCAAAACAGCCTCCTGAAAAATACAAGAATGATGAATAGAATCGAGGGAAAATCAGGTATTAAAATACAACCACTACCTCATGATTCATTAAGGACATCGTGGATGGCTGTGTATCCACATTCGAGGGTATTGTGGATGAAGGAGAAGGTTCACATGCATTGGTGTTCATTGTTCATCAACATTCAGATCGATCCTACAAAACGTGTCTTCAACCCTCTATTCTCCATCAATGGAAGGCGTGGCGTCACATTGTCAGGGGTTCCTCATTTGATAATGCCAAGACAGAACCCCACCCTGAGCTCCATTAAAATTGGAGTGGAAAAGGTGAGTAATGCATTGAGGAATTAATGAGCTACATTAATTGACCTAATTAATGTTCCTCATTAATTGTCACAATTGAAGTGTATCATTAATTATGTGGGGGGAGGTTACGCAACCAAAGGGTAACTATGCAATTAAAACACTATAATTAAAGGCATGAACACCTCTATAGTCCCCTCCACCCCCACTCATCATATGGTAGGAAAATATAAAAACAATAAATTAACAATTTATGTTATTTTATTATTTATTTAAAAGTCATAAAACTTTCTTTTTCTCCCGACCAACTATGATCAAAGCGAAGCTTCCCTTAAGTAAATCTTGGTGCTTTGGATTCAATGGTTCCCATAGATTTTTAATCCAAGCACTAGTTCAAAACATAGAAAACGCCACCCATGTGTTTACTAAACATACCATAAAAAAATTTCGGAAATTCATTCTAGGCACAACTAGCCTTGGAATCACGCGCCTAAAATTTTCGTAGTCTCATAATAATCCCAAGTAATTAAAAGAACATTACTTTGAATTTTCTGGGTCATTACAGTTAGCCTCCCCCACTACATGAGATAATGGTAAAATCCATTCACATCTCATCAGTTAACCATATCACACTATTTATAGTGATCTCATCACCTATAGTCATGAATTTTATACCCATCATGTTTCTAAGAACCCACATCAACAATAACATCATTATAATGTTATCACACAACATGAAACATTATTCTCATCCAAACCTGAAGCCATATAAAAAGGTAATCCAAACCTCACTAGTCTAAACCCATCATTTAACATGGGAAAATTCCCCTTGGAATATCACATAAACAAATATACCCAAAATTGGTTCTATTCATTGGTTGTTCGCACAAACCAACCCATTCATGATTATCACATGATGCATATACACACATATAAAATTTAACGAATCTAGGCACCACCCACTAAAAGTTAGTAGTACTCCACTCATCAAGAATATTGATCTAATTCTAATTCAATCATAAGAAACCATATAACCAAGATGAATCCCAAATTTTTCATGTATCTAAAAAGATGTAGTAAATAATAACCGAAACCATGATTTGGAACCTTGGAACAACAATCAATTCCCATAACTAATCCATTTAATGAATGAAATGATGAAAAAATGGGAACCAAATATGATCTCCAAAGAGGGAAGGTAGAATAAAAGAGGGAGAGAGATAAAGAGGGATAGAGAGAGAGAGAGAGAGCGAGAGATAAGGAGAGAGAGAGAATAGTGAGGGAATAACTCTTGGCCGACTAGATGAGTTGAATCTAAAACACTCATCTAACATTAATTTAACAAAATTGTTGTTTCATTAAAAAACTGGACAAAAGGAAACTCAAGAAGTATCTCCCTTGGATTATGGTGTGACTCTATCTTTCAAGAAAACTCTTACAGTGTCATCCACCATATCACAATGCTACACATATCCCTTGAACCCAAACAAAATTATAAAATATTAATTCATATGGTTGAAAAATGGAATGAACTTTTTGTTTATAGAGTGATGACCCAACATGATCAGGTATTTACATTATTTCCCTAATCTACAATACACCTATCATACTGAAACCTACTGCATTGCAACATGACCTTTTACCAACTTTTTATTTTAATCACACTTCAAGATGTTTTATTCTTAAACAACATCCCCAAATCACAATCTACCCCACAATAGAATGATTCAATACAACACAATTTTAATAATACACATCCATTGATCATTAATATGAAATTACCACTACACCATTATCATGAAAGAAAAACATCAATTCCTTCCTAAATAATCATAATCTAAGAGTGTAACGATAATCCCACCTCCAATAGGACCAGAGCTAGTAACTAGAACCATGTAGGCATATCATACACATGGGAGGCCTTATCTTAACCTTCATTTCCATACACACACATCTATATATACCATTGTAATTCATATAGAAAATAGCTTCTACTATTAACGAATGAACAACATATAGTTCCTAATAAAATAAAGGTGAAAGAGTTTGAAAATGTGAAAGGGTAAACATACAAGCCCACCAATACTATTAATGAGTCTCACCAACAAACAAAAGGAGAAAAATACCAAAAATAAACTATACGATCCATTTGTGGTCCATTTATCCAATATAATCCCCACATACTCCTAGTACACCTATAACTCAATTAAAAATCCACTTGTATTTATAAGACTGGAAACATATAGGTAGAGCCCATGTTGGGGTGAGTATTAACATACACAACAAGACACCCCAAAATTACCTAAAATAAAACATCAAAGGGGGATTCAAATATAAATAAAAAACTTAAGGAAGATAAACAAGATATGAAAAATATTTTCAATGTGAGGATCCATGTACCAAGGTGAAGCCTATCCTCACTTCCATCTTTTGGATTCTACTTGAGGCTCCATTTTAACACTCATATGAGAAAAATAATTCATTAGTTGACACAAATTAGTTTTACAATTAATTCGAGAGGTCAGATTCAATGAGTCATACCATATTTAAGTGTAAAGGAACTAAGAAGTATCATCCGGGATACTCACTCTATCATTCTACACCTCATCAGAAAATAACAGATGTCGATACATAGATACAATATCACATGTAAAGACAATGGTGGAAACCCAACATTAACTGGATTTCCCCACTAGGTAGTGAATCAAACACCCAATATTTAGGTTACTTGATACTTTATCCTATATTTTGATAATGATGGGAATTAGGATCCAACACTAGGCCTCATATTAGGATACCAAATCAAATTCACCGAGGGGATTTTATGTCTAATTCTTAGTAATAGATACTGCACTAAACCATGTTATGGCCGAACTAAGAAAACTCACCCCAAAAATGGTAACTCAAACAAAAAAAAATCTGAAATAGGGAATTATTTTGATATAAAACTGAAGTTATACCAAGAGGATTAAAGTTTAGAACTTTAATTTAATGTAGTGCACCCCTTGTTCAATGGGTAAAAGGATATATCTCACTATGTCTTGTTGTACTAGTGTCCTTCCATCTTATGCGTAATGTAATTATCCAGATAAATATCGCATCTTAGTGAAGCTTGGTGTGCATTGGTCATCATAGTACTCCAAAATGTGCATTATACCAACATCTGTGTACTTTACTATGTAGAAATGGTGTGCGCCAACACACATAATAAGTGGGGTCACATTAGTTCTTAGGTGTATATTCATTACACCCACCAAGCTAGTTGGATAATGATCAAATTACATGTGTTCCCCCACATGGAGTGTGATATTTAACTTCTATATAAACCCTATATAACACACAAAAGGTTCCACACATCATGTGTTATTTTGAATTACACACATTATAGTTTGGAGAAACAAAATAATGTTGTTTAGTCGATGAATTTCCATCGGTTATACCATCTCCATCCCCTACACCCGAAATATAATCTTTGATTTCATATAATAACATTTTTTTGTCCCATTACATATATATTGGATGGATTCTAGGCACACTTTGACTAGGAATTATTCATTTTTATTCCTTCAGAGTACACACCTGATCTAGCTTTTGATACGTCCATCATCTATACCACCATCAAATATTTTTCATAACCTTCGTGTATCATCCACATATCCCACAACAATATTTTTTTTCCAAAATGATCATTTGATAAAAATTATGTTTGCATAACAATTAGGTTCTTTAATATAACTAAATGATTAACCAATCAAAATACTGATGAAAAATTTCAATGAATAGTGGGAGAAAGATGAGAAACTCAAAATTGATCATCGAACGAAGGACATGGTTAATATTCCATCACTGGAGTAATCCAAAGAATAAGAAGGATAGGAAAATCCAAAAATTGAAAAATATATATCAAATATTAATATTAGTAAAATAAAAATCGATGGGCTAAACAATAAAGAATGATCTATTAGTTGATTTCAATTGAATTAAATTGTGTTCATCACAAGAATCAATAATGGGGAATTAACCAAAAAATGTCATATCTTGGGTTTGAATAAATTGTTGGTGAATAAAATATCCACATCAATTTCATTAATGGGATATACTACATTATTCATTGTCTTATTAATTATCCACTTTCATTTTTCATTGATCTAGGATCCTGAGAGCAGTGACCAATTCACTTTCCAATGACCCTCCTTATATCCTCTCAATCCTCTTAGATTATGTAGATAACACTGGGGAATTATAAATATATGGTTATAAATAATAATTTTCTAGGTTAAAAGAATTTATTATATAATAAATAAATAAAACAATATTATTTATTTATTTTACATAACTTTTCACTAGTAACTTCACTATATTAAAATTATAGATTTCAAAAAAAACATATTTCATGCCTAGATTATAATTTGTATTATGTATTTGATGGATGCGTCATTATTATCTTTCAATAAAATCATTTGAGAGATATTTGATTATTTCTAAAAAATTCATGTATTTTATATATTATATTTAATATTTTTAATATATACATATTGATCTTATATAGAGATCATCACTCCCTGCCGAATCCACACCTTAATCTAATAATATTATTCAACAATTTATAAAATGTAAACAAAAAAATTTGGAGTCCTTAAATTCATCCTAGCTTCCGGGATTTGTTCCCAAAAAGTGAAATCCTACTAAGAATGGTGAGGATATAGAGCCTGAATTTGGTTCTTCCACTCCCATGTGTTTTATAGATGGTTCACATACTGTAAATAAAAACAAATAAAGATAATTATTTGCCCATTAAGTACATTGCACTACCAAGCCTTGATGGCCACCAAATAACCTGAAAAGGTAGCTCCATCCTCAATGTCCAGCTCACCTTTTTCAATAATTTGCAAAAGATCATGCATGTATATATTAATCCAGGATACATATAAAACATCATGCACCCACTATATCTTCTATTGTAGTGATAAGTGGGATACCATGTTTCCAGCCATGAATTATATATAGGAGAGGGAGATGAAACATAAAGATAGTTTGGTTCCATGGCCAAAAATACATAGTCATAACCAAGGTGAGACATTTAAGAACACATGGTCTCCATCACCAAACTCAAATGACCTCATTCATTGGTCTACATGTGAATTATGATGGATATTAGATGTCCTTATCCACTATTGTATGGTCTTCCCCTTCTCTATCATTGCTTTCAAAAACTCTAGGGCTATAATCATTTCCTCTATGACCTCCATATAAAACAATAATGACCTACAATTTCTCCAATATAAGGCCTAAAATGGTTCCATGATAATGGTGGAATTTTATCTTTATATACATAAACTCCAACAAGGGTATGTGATTCTCCCATCTATAATCAAAACCCAACATGGATGCTCAAAAAAATTCCTACCGAATCTGAATGGTCTTCTTTGTCTGACCGTCTATATGGGGGTGGAATGATGTCCTTAACTAAATCTGGGTTCCAAAATCCTCCTATAATCCACTCCAATATTGAGATGTGAAATGATAATGATGGTCCAAAATAATCATCAAAGGATCTCCATGAATCAAGACTATCTTTAGCATGGTAAAGTGTCCAAAACAATCCACCTTACTCTACATATGGATGGATAAGAAGTTTTCTGACATGGTGAGTTAGTCTATGATCATCTAGATGGTTTTATGACTTCTTGATAATCATCAAATTCGTATAAAAACTATAGAAAAACATTCATATTTACAATTAGTCTAAAATAACTAGTTCCTATTTCCCATCAGTCACTATTTAGTTAGTGAGGCATCAAGAGATAAACATGGTAACATTTATCATCATCCCAAGACACCCAAATTGATGTTTAAGTTCATGAAATAAATTCTCCACTCCTAGGTGTAATATTTTGGGGGATGTATTAATCATAATCATATAATTATCTGATATTGTGATTAGTAGCATCATCCATACTTGAAAAAAGATTTCATGATCCCACTATCCAAAAATCCATCAGAATCATGTGTTATAGATATATGGTAATCGAAGACCACAAATTTGATATCTTTAAGTTTTTATGCCCTAAAAATATGATGATGTATTGGGGTAACTTTCATATACTATAGGTATATTTCTCCAACATTATCTTCAAAGGACATCAAAAATGAGACCAAATACTCCATTAACTCACTCATGAACTATAAATGTGACCTCCTAAAGAGAGAACTTTACATCATGTTAAATTTCATAGGAGTATAAAATAAATAAAAGTCATATTCACTCATGAAATCCAACCATTTCCTCTACCTCAGTTTTATCTTCTACTATGAGAAAATCTACATTAGACTATTATAATCAGAATGAATAATGAATATCTTTCCCATAAAATAGTGTCACCAAAACATTAGGGCATGACATATAACTCCTAGATCCAAATAATTGATTGTGTTACTCTTATGATAGGATATCAGATACTAGTATCCATAATAATTCACTGGTCAACTCTGTATCAAAATGCATCTAAGCCCAACTCTGGAGGCATCTCAGAACACCAGGTACTCAACACCATACTCTAGAAGTCCTCATATGGCGTGCCTGTCAATCTCTATCATAAATCTTGAAAAGGTTATTTATAGTTTTCCATTCAAACAAGAGGAGTCCTCTTTCAGATCAATACTCTTAGAGGTTCTTGATCATGGTAAAATTGGGAATAAATCTAGGATAATAGCCCACCAATCCAAGGAAGCTTCATATATTGTTCACACACATAGTTGGATCCCAATCTAAAATTGACCCAATATTTAATGGTTCCACTAATAATACCATCATGAGATGAAATATCATGGGAAGTGGAACTCTCTAATCTATAAGTAACACTTTAGGATATTCCCATAAATCTAGTGTTCCTAGAGCATGACCGTAATATCCTCAAATATATCTAAATATCCTTATTTGATGTTGATTACACGAAGATGTCGTCTTTAATGAACTCCAAAGACTAATCTAGGAAAGGATAATTCACCTAGTTCGCAAGTATTATGAAAATAGTTGTATATTTCATCAAACCAAAGGGTAGCACTAAGTACTCATAGTGACTGTAGAAACACTATAACATAGTTTTCAATACACCCCCTCTTGAACATAGAGTTGGCGATAACTCACCCTGAGGTTAATCGTTGATAACTACCTCTACCCTTTTAGTTGGTCAAATATGTCTTTGATTCTTAGAACTGGATACATATTATTTGGAGTCCCCTCATTTACGTAACTGTAATCCATACACAACCTAATGCTCCAATCTTCTTTTTTTCGGAACACATATGGGGATTCCAAAGGGAACAAAACGGGTTTGGTGAATCCATTCCTCTAACGATCCTTTAACTACACATTAAATTATTGATGACTTTTTGGAGGCATTTTATATACTGTCATAGTTATCAGGGTAGTCCCTAGGAACACATCTACCCAGAAGACAACCTCTCAATGGGGAGGAGAACCCAAAACATCCTCAGGAAAGACACCACCACACTCCTCTACCACTTTAGGGAACTAAAAGCTCAAAATTTATACTACTAAAAGAGTCATACAATACATCTAATGAGAAATCGGATGTACTGTGACACCCCACAATTTTAAAAAGACAGTATCTTCATTACAATGTATGACACACAATATTGAGATTAAACGAATGATGAAATATTTTTTTTAAATAGGTCCATTTTAACCTAACCATTTATTTGGTGATTTTGAAAATATTTTAACCATATTGTAAAATATATTAAGTTCATACATGATAATATTTTTGATTAATTCTTTGGAAATAAACACAATATTTCTAGCGAATTCATATTATACTTCAAAAATATTTTTAATTAAAAAGTTATGTTTTAAACATTTAGAAACGGTATTTGAAAAAAATAATATTGGGAATCATCCTTTGAAAATGAGCTTAGATTTATTTTTTAATAATTTCTGGAAAATGGTTTTTTTTAATAGTAGTTAAAAAATAATAATTTTTATAGAAAACTATATTTTTATTTTACACATTTATAAAGGTCCATTTCATTTTATAATTATTTAAAGTTAAAATTAGTAAAATTATTTTATTAGAAATAAAATTAAGTTCATTGGAATAATTTTTCATTTTGAATTTGGTATAAAATCATTTTTGTATTTAAAAGGAATTTTTTATGAAAAACTACTTGTCATTACATTTTGTGTTTTTATATTAAATTAATTTCTATAACTACTAGAGATTTAATCTTGAAAAATGGATAACATATTTGTAATTTATAGGTAAAAAGTTTATATTTAGGTTCCTTTAATATATGGTAAATACAAAAAAGTAACCATAATTACTTTATTTCACCCATGTAAGGGTAAAAAGAGTAATATATGGTTAAAACACCGGGAGAAGTATTTAAAATTTCACTAAAACATGTATGTATCTTATTATTTTAGTATAATTTATTAATTCCCATCCATGAATATAATAAATGACCTGTTGGTGATTTATTTCTCTTATTATGACCATTATATTGATTTAATTAATGATAAAGTAAAAAATGTCACACTATAAACTTTAATAACTCTAATATTTTATCATAAAGAAGTTATTATTAATTATAAATAATTATTTAAAATTAAAAATAATTATATTTATCTTTGTAATTTATTTATTTTTTATTAATGTAATAATTTCCAAAAATTCGTACACAACACCAACTTAGTGTTTAATTAATAAATTGTAAAAAATAAAAAACTTATCTTTAAAAATAATGTAATAAAATTTGGATATATTGTTGAGATAGATGCAATTTTTGATAAATATGAAATAGTAGTGATGAAGGAATATATTATATTGTAATTCCATCTTTTTATTGTTTTCTTTAATATCAAATTAATTTAATGGAGTCAAAAATTACAGTAATGTTATTTTATGAAAATAATATTTTAATAAATTATTAAATAAGAATAAAAATATATAAATATGAAAAGTAGTTATGATATTGTATAATATTTAAATCCGTTTTTTATTTATGGGACAATCATTACCTTATAAGTTAAATTATAACCCTTTAATAGTGATAATAGTGTTATAATGATTAATGTTAAAATATGCTAACTAAGGGGTTAAATCAATATATTAGGTCTATATTCACACCTAAAAAAGTAAAATTTTATTTTTTGATGATATTTCAAGAATATAATACCTTATATTTGAATATCAGTCCATTTTTATGATGTTTTCACAAGAATGAATTTATTATATTTTAATCTTTCAAGATGTTCCAAGAGTGCCCCTCTCATCCCTAATAAAATGAAACCCTTAAACTTAATTAATTATGCAACTTTGATCAAACTATATTGATAGATACCCAACCATATATCTTTTAAAAATACTTAAAAACATTCTATAGGTTCTTATCATCCAAATTAACCAACCCTAGGGTCCATAAAGGGATATCAAAATGCATTTTTTCAAAGAATGGGTAATCGACTTAATCAACCAGTTTAATTTTTACATATTATTTTACCTTCTATAAATCAATTTTATTTATCATAAATTATTTAATTCATTGAACAAAATATAATGAAATGTTATCATGGTTTTTATAACCCTGTTACCAACCATTTTCCCATTAAATGGGAAATGAAATTTTCGCTCGTGCATACGTATGTCTTACCCTTTCAATGTAGTGATACCATTCATTTTTCATCACCATTGTTTATGTATGTGTACTATTATAGTTTTAGTTATTATACATGATATTTATGATATAATTATTCTTATGTAATGATAATATCATAATCTACATTCTTACCTTCCAATCTATGGGAAAATGATAACATCGCTCGTACATACGTGTGGAATGTTGCCTCCACAAAGTGATGAAGTTCATTTTTAATTTATGATTTACATTAATGGTAAAAAGGATGTATTTAGGGAATATATATGAAATAAAAATGATAATTTTAAATTGAATTAGTATTTACATTTTTTCATTCTATCATTCAAAAAGTGAAAGCAACATTCATGCGTACAAACGACCTACCCTCAGTATGAAAGGTGAGATTATTTTTTATTTTAAGGATATATATATGTAGTGAATATATATGACATTAATATAATTATTAAAATTTTGGATATTATGTTATTATGATCAATTTAAAAGTACCCAAACAACTGAACCGAAACATACATGAAAAATAGTGTAGTTATCACATGGAACTATGATTTTAATATAGAATTATTAATAAATAGGTGATAAAAGGTTATATGTATATAATATATGGTATGATAAATATTTGAGTATAGTTAATAAACTTTATTTATATAAAATCTATATTTATTATAAATTAGGTTCGAACACATATAAAGGATATGGACCAAAGGTAATGGTTCACTATACAATCTCATTGTTATTCGAGATAGTTTTTGGTTTAAGTCTATGTTGGGGGAAATATTTTATATTTCTATGTTAAAAAAATATATCATCTTATATACTATTAATTTTTATAAATTAATTATTTTCATTTAATTATTTTATCTTTAGGTACTCAAGATACCAAACTAATGAATTTAAGGAAAACTGACATTGTTTTTCAACTCAGTCGGGAATATTTTCCTTCCATGTCCATATATTCCTTAAAAAGTTTTCACTATTTTACAATGGTTTATTAAATAAATTTTTTGCGAAGTTTATTTTTTAAAAAAATTGTGTAAAAATAATATTCTTGTAAACTTCTAAATGTGTAACTTTTTATCATTTCTTATAAAATTTTTTAATGAAGGTTTTCTTATCTTTTACGACATAGAAGAATTTCCTACCATCTGAGCTAACTGTTACTTTGAAACTGAATTTACATGTTTCTATTAACCTTCTCAAAGAAAACATTTTCCCAAAAAATTAATATTTTTTTATATTTAAAAATTTATTTTCAAAGTGAAAAGGATATTTTCCAAAAGATGTTGTTTTTAAGGTATTTTTATTCACAAAATAATACCACCATTTATTTTAATTATGATCCATTAGTGATAAGTTATAATGACACCATATTCATTCATTTTGTATATGATTTATGATTAGTTTTACAAGGGAAAATATTGATGTTCTGTCTTTAATTTTATTCCAATATGTATAGTTATTGATTATATAGAATGTTTATTAAGTATTATTTTTTTAATATGATGAATATATTGAACTTTTTATGTGATTGGAGGAGCCTAAAATTGGATAGTCCCTCGATGCATCAGTATGTCTCACGAGTCAAAATATATTTATTATTTCATTGATGGAATACCCATTTTTTATATCTATTGCTACATGGCCTCGATTGTATGTTTTGGATTCCATACCCTATACATTAAATCATTATGAATTTAATTATTGATGTCTTTTTGAAAATTTAAATAGTTATTAAATCCATTGATGAGTTTCATGATGATGTAATTGTTTTAATGGAATTATATGATCATCGTTTAATCTAATTATATTATTATTCATGCTTATGTTATTGATTAAATGGAATATGTTGTTAGATATTTACATTTCTTTATTTATTATTCCCTATATATTTAAAAAAAATTACACTATATTTAACCCTTACTGAGCATCGGAGATCATCCTTTCATTATTAACTTTACCAAGAATTCCAAGAGGTGTACAATGATTTTTATACAAGGATAGTCTCATGATAATAATAATTTTACCAGTGAAAATAAATTGTTTTATTTTTTTTATTCAAATGTATGTCATATTCAAATATGTATATAGTTTACTAGGACTTGTATACTATTCACTCCTTCGAGTTGCAATTCCTTATATCTAGTACCAATGTAATATATTAATAACTAGATATAGGGTCTCGGTTTAGGGTATTTATATTTTGTTTGAGATAAATTTTAGTGGATGAATTGAGAAATATATTTACAAAAACAATGAATTTGGAACATGACCCTATGAAGGGATTTGAGGATTAGTCTAATTATAGGATTACATACTAAAATTGTAATACTGAAATTGTTTATGATTTTTTATTCACAAAATTTTATTTTATGGATTTAGGTACACAATACAAAAATTTATGATTTTTTATTACTCTAAACCATGATAATATTACACTATATGCAACCATACATTGGCTTGCATTATAGAAAACACTGAGTTTCTACAAAACCTCATTTAAATATTATAATTATTTAAATAAGATCGTTATTACATAATTATTAAACATAATAATGGGAATATAAATAAATAAGGTTTAGAAATTATATACTGTGGTTTAATAAAAATAAAACATGTTGACAATAAAATATATATATTTTCCAGTAATGTCTTTATATGTTTAAAAATATTATTTTCTCAAATGAATTGATTTTAAGTTCTTACTTGAAAACTAATTAAATTAATTTTATAAATTTTTATAATATTAGTTTTTTAAAATAAAACTCATTTTTAATTTATAATGTTAAAATTATATTAGTTATAATGTTCAGGATTTTTTTGAAAAACTACTTTTTTTGGATGAATGGTGGAAGATACAGAAATTTAATTCCAATAAATTTTTCTTCAAATTTATTTGTATTTTTGAATTAAATTTTAATTTTGTTTTAAATTATAATTATATAAATATTAAATAAATTAATCCAATTCAGGTAATTGGAACCATTTTCGAATTTAAATTTGACATAAAAACATTTCAAAATTTTAAAAAATTTCACTTAAAAAACCTGTTGCAGTTACACATTTGTAAGATTAATTTTAAATTGATTTATGAAACTTTTATGATTATAATTTCAAAAAATGGATTCAATATTATGATTCATCATAATTTATAATTTATGAAATGTTCAACTTAATCTTTTACAAAAAAATACAAGTGAAACTAATTTAAATAAATTATAGTGGTTGAGGTAAAAAAAGGTTTCATAGTAGTTAAAAATTAATTTAATGGGAAAATGACCCAGAAACATGTCAAAAAGAAATATTATCGACATATTTAGATAAATTAACCTCTTTCTTCAAAAATTTAAAATTATTGCAGACACATGATGTAAGGGAGACCTCTCAAGAGTGTTTTCATTTTTATATTTCCAAAAATGCCACTCATCCCCCACTGTAAAAGGGAACTCACCCCAGAACTTATGCACACATCTCAAGAAAATTAGACCCCAAAAAACCGACCAAAATATTCCCCCAAATTAAATACCTTCAATATATAATACTGCTTTTTAGAAGATACCAAACCAAGGAATCCCTTTTCATGAAAACTAAAAGGTGATACCCAAAGAAGCGGTAACATCCTTTCACAATATATTTTTTTACTTATCCACCAGAAAACATATTATTAATCTGTGATTATATATTAATCTATGTATCTTAAACATAACTTTATGTTGTTATGTTATGGGTTTGACATAAAATTACACACACTTCCATCATATGGGATACATAATTGTCATTCTTGTGTGTGGTGGACTACACCTCACGAACCAATATCATTCATTCCTCCATTTCCACCTATCATGGATAGGAATAATGATTCAATTTATGTTTTTATAAGTTTTATATGATATATATAAATTATTCATTCTAATTTAATTAGTATATAACAAATAAATTCATGCGTTTATTTTTTTTAAATATGATAAATTTGTTTGTGGACGTGTGGACTACCGCCTCCTAAAAGCGACATAAGTCCATCACACATTACATAGAATATATTATGGATGGGTTTAAAAAATTTATATTATATATATGACATAATAATTATTCTTTAATGAATATATATATATATATATGTCATTTACTTTATTTCCTTCAATACGACATGAAATGGAAACAATGATCATGCATATATACGACCCACAACCTTCATGAATGATGCATTTCATTTTATATATATACTTTTTTATAGATACATATATACTGAATCTATAATATATATACATCATGTTTTATTTTTTTTGGATAATGATGTAATTATTAGGAAATAAAATATAACAAATCAAAACACATGTGAAAACAAAGTTGTTATTACCAAAAATATTGTGTTATAATAGAATTATTAACAAAAGGGTAATATAAAGTAATAATTAAATAAAATATGGTAATATATAAATGAATATGGTTATATGAATGAAATATAATAAACATATATTTATTATACCTGAGGTTTTAATGAGTATTAAAAGAGTCAATACATTTGGTAAACGTATTTATAGTCTCAGTTTTATTTCTATGAGACTTATGCCATTTTCAAACTCATTTATTTTTTATGGTGTATATACTTCCCACAGATTTAATATATGATTATTATCCATAAACATATGAGTATTTTAATATTGATTTTATGATCGATATTTCTTGGGGGTTTGAGAATAAAAAATTAACCAAATCACTAAAGTAGTTTTGTCTCAATATTTCTTCTACGAGACACATGTTTTATTAATAACCTATATTCTATCATGAGTTGTAAATACTAACATTTGACATGTTATACCATCAATATCATTCTTTTATAATAATATTAAGATTAATTTTATTTTATTTTCATACATCGAGAGTTTGATTCATTATTACCAAAGTGGTATTATTTTATTGCAACAATCTTATACTTTATCAATATTGTTTATGATTATGTTTCCACTAATGAAATATTATGTCTCATCACTCAAGAAAACACATAAATGTTCCTATAATATAACTATTTAAGATATATTAATGTAATATTACCATTTTCCCACTATTTGGTACATAAAATAATTAATAAAATTCTTTTAAGAAAATATGACCTTATTTATCTCTACAAAAAGAATTTGATTTAATAAAAAACTTCTTGTTTTCAAAATTGTTTTCAAAAAAGTTTTTAAAAGGATATCTTAAGCTCATTTTTAGGTAAAAAGGATTTTAATAATATTTATTTGTATTCAAATATCTCTTTATATTTTTTCAAATATCTCTTTATATGTATTCAGAAAATATATTTCAATAAATTTTTTTCCAAAATGTTTTATGTTTTAATAAGTATTTTCAGAGAAAAAATTACCATTTCCTTAAGATTAAAAAAAATAAATTTACAAATTATTTTCCATCTCAGATGAAATTCATTATTATTACTCATTCCATTTGGGGAAAATGCTCCAAAGGTTCCATTCATATTCTTTCTCTGAATGGTTTCTATTTTGATAGAATTGTGTTTATGAAACTCTTTTATCTTTCACGGGTTATATTCCTATAAAACCCGTTTCTTTTCAAAGGTTATGATTTGTTGAAATTATTATGAAACTTATCTTTTTTACACAACTTATGAGATGATTACATGTTTATGATGCCTATTTCATTTCATGGGTTATGATATGCTGAATTTTATGATCTATTGGAAAACATATATTGATTTCATTATGTGGTTAGTGGGAGCTATATCCCTCTCCAATGTATTGGGTAAAGATTTATATATAATGATCTGGGAATGGTGGTAATTGGGATTGAAATTAGTCCAATAATGAAATATGTCTTCTAAGATGTACTGGAGAGTGAAACATGAATACTAAGACGGTTTGGGTAGTGAACCCATTCCACTAAGATTTCACTGGAAGAGATTCCATAAGTAATACATAATTCATTTTATATTCTTATGTGTCTACCACAATTACCTATATTATTAATATATTCTGATTTTATGGCTTGTTATTTTTATTTCCTTATGATTGATGTCTTATGAAATTCAATTTTGTATTCCATGATTCTTGTTTATGATCTTTGATGCATCGGGTATGATATTCTAAAGTTATGATCACATTTTCATACACTTATGCTCATGTTTATGCATAAGTATCTCTCCTATTTACCCTTATTGTGCATTTGAGATCACCCCTTTTTATTTTTACGTTCCCTAGGTTATGAAGATATGTATTATGTAGGTCATGTATAGGAAGGGTTTTAGTTATGATGAACCTTGTGGGAGATAATGTAGCTCAATTATGTACTAGTGATTATGTTTCTATGTTTCCAAAGGCACTAAACTAAAACGGTATTTGGTAACCTATTTGTGTAATGTATTAAGTATTAAAAATAATACAATATACTGTTAATAAAATATATAAAAGAGTGTATAAACTTTTTTAGAAAGTTATATATTATTTGGTCTGAGAATAAACACATCCATGTCTGTATACTAAAAGTTCACATGGTATTGGAGTAGATTACTCTAGGGGTAACAACCCCAAAAAGTGTTAGTCAGTATATGTTATCAATCATTATAGTGCACTATAAATATACCCCTATTGAACACCTAGTTTGATACTCCATGGGATATTCAATGGTTAATTCACATTTTATTTATAAACGATTATCAAATATATGATAATATTTTTAAAGTATACTAAAATAACAAGGATTCTAAATCTAATATTGTATATTAATAAATTTTAAAATTAACATTAATTGTTTAACTAGTTTCATAATTATAAATTATTATTATTGAGGTTATGATATGATCTAGTTCACATTATTTATTAGAAATTTCACATAGTTGAAGGAATGAATATCATATTGATTAATGTAACCAATATAGGGACATTTCTCATAGAAATGATAATGATAATGGAGTTCGATCAAGAACTAAGACAATTATGACTATATTATGATAGTTGAATCAAGTTATGTCCAATAATGTTTCTAATATCAAAGAGACTATGGATCAAAACCATATATAATAATGATAGACTACATCATGTGACAAAAACTTCTGATATTTAACAAAACCAATAATCCATTTATAGATAAACAATGGATAATTTACTTAAAAAATATATCTATCAATTTTAGACATAATTAAAAAGAAAATATTTTCATTTTAATTTATGATCTCCTAGGGGGGAGGGTAAATAAAATTTATTGATTAAAAACATTAATTATGAGGAGTAAATAGTGATATTAAATTGGAATAATTTTAAGATAATTTTTGTTGACAAATATTTTCCCCTTGAAAAATGAGTGGACATAGAGAGGCAATTTCTAAGTCTATGAAAAAAGGAAGAGGGAAATTATGTTATGTATAAATCTAACTTTACAAGGATTTAAATTCATTTAAAAGAATACGTACATAATAAATAGAATAATATTTTTATTTTATTTTATGGGTTAAATATAATCATTCGAAGGGAAATAATATCCCAAACATTTTTAATATTTGAGGATATAGTATCACACACTATAATGATAGAGAAATTATTACATATGTATTATGGATTTGGATGTAAATTATAGAATAAGGGAATGACTATGAAAAAATGGGTAAGGGGAAGGAAATAAATGAGGGTTTTCAAACATGCAATACTTGTGGTAGGAAAAACCAAGGGTATTTCTTAAAGAGAAAAGGAATTTTCTAAATGTGTGATGAAAAAGTTCAACATGTACAATAATTAAAGGATAATAAAAAATATATAAAAGTAAAATGATTTTACTATAACTGTAAGGGACAATATTCCAACCCATTCCCAAAACATCTGAGGAACTTACCCCAAAAGAAACTATTGGGAGAGGGATAAGATTCTGAAATTTATATAGATTAAGTAGAATGATTAAAGAGTTTATGTATTGTCATAAAATAATTATGTTGTTGGAGTATTTTTCCTATGATATTATGGTTTTAAAAATAATGTAACATATAAGGATTTATTTTTAGTAGTTTTTAATTATGGATTAAAAAACGAATGTCGAATGGTACATATAACCAAGAAAAGTTATTTAGTGGATAAGTGACGATGTTTTAATAGATTATTATTTTTTATGAAGTTAGATTTTATTAGTTACCTCAAAACGTATTATATATTTTATAAAAAGTAATTTAGGGATTATTTTTCTTCATTTAAAATTCATCGAATATATTTTATAATCAATTATTTTATTTATGGAATAAGGTTAATGTTAATATTTGGAATCAGTAATTTTTCATTGAGCTTTTATAGTGATAATGTTTTTAAAATATTTATTATATTCCATTAACAGTTAAATTAGGGTATTTTGGGCACTAATGTTATGTGGATTTTGGAAATTTTGGGATGTTATTTCTAAATTTTTTGATTTTGAATTTTCTAAGAAATATTTTGGAAGGATTTTTAGGATAAATACATATTGAATATATTAATATAAACTCTGAGTGTTGTTATTGAGGTTTTAGGGATTAATTTATCGTATAGGACAACTTTTAAAAATTATTTTGGACTTGTGAAATGTTTATAACAACAAGGAATTAATTTTCACCTTTTGACTGATCTTATGAAATACCAGAAGTTAATTTTAAAACATTAGGCATAAAAAATTAATTTAGAATATTAATTTCTTGGAGTAATAGATTAAGTGTAATTTGATTAAACCACATCCAAACAATGAAAGTGTCCTTATTAAATAGAAAGATATCAATTAATTATTTTTTCTAGTATTTTTTTTGAATTTTGGTTTTTATATTCAACTCTATAATGATATTAAAACGATACCTTAAAATTATGGAAAGCATAATTAAATAAAAATTTATTAACTTTACCTTAATTTATGATGAATAAATATTCTCCTCACCTGGCATGGATTTATGGTTTTATGGTAAAACACTTTCTCTAGAACATGTTCTATATAAATATATTTTAGTCCTTAAGAATTATTTTTATCCTCCATTTCCATGTTTCCCCAACCCACTAATCTAATCCTTTTTGGAAACCTATTTATTTGTTTTTTTCAGATAACCTTCTTATTTTCATTTCCCTATTTTGAGGAAGTGGTTTTATTAACCATTATTATGATGTGTGTTTTATACAAAGGAACATTGAAATAGAAAACAGAATATTTCATAGAAAATTTTCTAATTTTGGGGATGATATTACTTAAAGTGGGACAATGTGGAACCTTATGATTTTAAAAACCACTGTGTTCATTACTGTAAACAACATGCAACACCTAGGATAATTATAACAAAAAATACTTTTATTTAAATATCCATGTTATAAACTATCATTTAAATTAATGGGTTTTTATAAGATAAAACACATTATGGAATTTTTAAAAGACCTACTCAATAAAAATGTATTGATTAATGCTTATAAATATTCATGAAATTTCATGTGAATTCATATTATTCTTCAAAAATTAATTTCCTTAAAAAATGTTTTATTTCCATATGTAGAAAATATATTTGAAAAAAAAACATAGTTTTTAAATAATTATTTAAAAAATATTTTATAGTGAATTTTATGAATTTTCTAAATAGATTTATTTTTTTAATGGTCCCTAAAAAATATTGGTTGTTATTGAAAACTGTATTTTTGTTTTATGTATTTACCAAGTTTCAATTTTTTTTAAATTAATTATAATTAATATAAGTTCAAATAATTTATTATTAATCTGATTAAGTTCATTCTAATAAATTTTTATATTGAATTTGGTATAAAAAAATTTTATACTTAAAAATAATTTTTTAGAAAAAACTATTTTCATTAGGTTTTGTGTTTTATGTTAAATTATTTTATAGAACATATAGAGGTCGAATCATAAAAAATAGATTCCATATTTGTAATTTGGAGGCAAAAATTTGTTATACAGACCCCATTACCTTTTTTTGTTTAATATGAATAGTAACCACAATAATGTTTTGTCAACTTCGTAAGGGTAAAATGTGTAAAATAGGGTTAAAACATTTGGATAAGGATTTAAAATATCATTAATACATTCCTATATTGTATTGGATTGGTGGAGCTAATATATGAACATTGAATTATTTAATGTACAACTACTTGGTTTCATTTTCCTTTATTATGGCCATTTTATTAATTTAACTTGTGATAAAGTAAAAAATTTCACATTCCTGAATATAATATCTCAAATATTTATCTGTAAGTGTAAAAATAGGTTTTTCTCTATTATAAATGATTATGTGGATGATTAACTAATTTTATTTATCATATTAATATCTTTTTAATTGTTAGTAATTGAATAACTGTATTTAATGCTTACGGAACACCAGCTTTATATTTATTATGTTAATAAAAAAATAGAATAAATGATTTTAGAATTGATAAAAGTAAAAAAAATGGATGCATTTTTGATTTTATAAAAAATAATTTATAAATAAGAAATATTAGGGAAGTGTGGAAGTTTTATATTTGAATTACATATTTGTATTATTTTCCATTAATTTCAAATTAAATGGATAGTGTACAAATTATATTAATGGAATTTTAAAAAATAATATTTTAATAAAAAAATTCAAAAATCATAAAAATATTTAAATTGAATAGGTGAATAATATTTCGTCCCAAATTGCATCTATTTTCCATAAATGCACCAACTGTTACCTTATAAGTAAAATTATAACCCTTTAAGAGTGAATACATGTTACCAAAGTTAAGGATAAAATAGTTTAAATGAGGGGTTAAACTAAAAGATAATATTTTAAATAAAACATAAACCTATCAAATATTTATTGGATGATGATATTTCATAAATAACATAATATATATTAAATATCTATCCATTTTGAATCATTTTATCATCATTAATACTTTATTATATTTTAATCGTTTATGAAATTCATAGAGTTCTCCTTTCCTCCCTTATAAAAGGACACCCATTTTCTAAATTCATTACCCCATATTGAAATATCTAATTACACCAATACATATCCATTTATATTCATAAAATACTAATAAATATTATATAGGTACTGGTCTCCCGAGTTAACCAATCCTAGAGTTCTTGTGAGGATATCTAAAGGAGTTCTTTCAAAGAAGTGGTAATCACCATAACCAATAACTTACTTTCTTTAATTCTTCTTTTACCTCCTCTAAATATAATATATTTAAAATAAAATAAAAAAATCAGTATAATTAATAAAATAAAATATTATTATGATTATTTAACTACCATTTGTTTCGGTGCGGATGTGCGTCGGGTTACGCTGTTCCGCCAGGACGCGTTCGCGCGTGCACCCGTCAACCCGAGGGGATGGGCGCGCGGCTTGTGGTCCCGCAGTCCCGCTTTCCAAGGGCGGGCGGCATCCGTCCCTTATTCAGGGGCGTCTGCTCCTTGATCGAAACCGGGATGATGGGATGTCGGCTTCTCCTTCCTTGGACGTCTCCTCGGAACTTGTCGCCTAATCCGGGTCTCCCTCATAGACTTAAGAATGTTCGTGAATCTCGTTCCCGGCGCCATATCTTCATGGACACCGGTTAATTACGCTGCATCCGCCCGGACGTTCCAAGGAGTCTGGGCGGGGCAGCAACCTGCGGTGAGAAGGCCGGGTGGCTCTGGGTGCTGGGGGCGTGTCGTAACACTGCGGCTCTGCACGTTTGTCTTCCGTCCCTAATAGGGCTTCTCGAAGGCACGATGGCCTGAGGCATCCCGTACTAGGTGCGGGGAACTGTGTCACCTGAGGTTTTCCTCAGCTTCCCGTGTTTAACACGGGGTATGCCGCGAGTTTAACGTCCAGCGGGGACGGCATCGGACCGATCAACACGAAAAGTGGATCAGATGACAGAACCCCTTGCGGGGAACCTCCGACGCTGGGGCCAGCACATGGGCGGCTTCCCAAGTAACGTGGAGTGAAGTGAAGTGGCATGACCCCACCGGGATGTGGCGGCCCGGGTAAGGATCAGGATGGATGATGAAGTGAAGAGCTTGGACCCCAGAGGGGCTTCCTACGTACCGCGCGTTAACACGGATCAAAGTCAACGTAGTTCGGGCATACAGTTTAACGTCATGCTGGACGTCGGCAAGCCGACTCACGAAGAGGTCGAGGCCGCCGGGCGGAGGATTGAACCGAACCACCTCGCACGGAGGGGGATGGAACGGCCGGGTGGATCACAGTTTCACGTTATGCTGGACGATAAAAGGGGAAATGGAAAAGGGGGGCTGTGGGGAGGCACCGTGGAGATACACACGGGCAGTCTCCCACAGGGGCGGATTCATAGGTGAATCAACGCAAGCGTGAACCCTGGAGGGGTCCACTGATGGACGAACGGACGTAAATACGACCGGAACGACCAGGTGGTGGGCTTGGGCCTCAGGGAGGCTTCCTACGTACCCTGTATAGAAGACAGGGATCAAAGTCCACGTAGTTCATTCTGTCAGGACTTACGCACTTGGGGCAGCCCGGTTGCGGCAAAACTCAGTTGGAAGGGACTCGGACCAAAAGCAGAAGACACCTCGATCCCAGTCATACCCTCTACTGGCTTCGGCCGTGGGGAGGCGCAATGGAGATACACATGTGCAGCCTCCCACGAGGAACTAGGGGTTTGTAATACCCCGCCCCCGTAGGGAAAAGCCACTCCCATTAAATCGTCCCAAAAGGGGGACAATCCCGACATCCCTGCAGAGACGAGCGGGTGGGGGCCACATCCAAACCGGGGGAGACCCTGCGTGCGAGGCACGGGATCGAATGATGCGGACGGTTTAGCGTCTTGCCGGACGAAGTACAGTTTAACGTCATGTGTTGAGGACGAAGCGGACGGTTTAACGTCTTGCCGGACGAAGTACAGTTTAACGTCATGTGTTGAGGACGAGGCACTTGGCAGTTTAACGTCTTGCAGCACGGACGATGGGGGCTAGGCAGTTTAACGTCGTGCAGCTTGGACGTATGCTGAACAGTTTAACGTCTTGTAGCTCGGACGAGGTACAGTTTAACGTCGTGCAGGACGTATATGCAGTTTAACGTCATGCTGGACGAATATGCAGTTTAACGTCATGCTGGACATAGGTGCGTGTCACTTCGCGCAAGCCTGGAGGGCCGCACGGGAAGACAACGCACGGTGCGGGCACCCGGGATGAGAATCATCGGGTGCCACACAGGCGGGTACCCTTAGGAGGTCAACGGGGACGAC
The DNA here is from genome assembly GCA_963277665.1 of Viscum album. Taxonomy (NCBI): domain Eukaryota; kingdom Viridiplantae; phylum Streptophyta; class Magnoliopsida; order Santalales; family Viscaceae; genus Viscum; species Viscum album. The sequence continues at coordinate 992,371,591 of OY728166.1, forward strand.
CCTGGCAGATTGCGCGCAAAAAGGAAGCTTTGCGCGCAATACTGCGGGCCGGCGCGCAATCGGGGCGGCTGGCGCGCAATTGGGCCAGCGCCTTGCGCGCGGATGCTTGAGATTGCTCACACCGGGCTTCGGATAGCGCGCGGGGGCAACGGCTCATTCTTTAACGAATGGCCACTTGAAAGAAGGGGGGGTGCGCGCAATCAGGCCGGATTGCGCGCACCCCGGGGGCAATTGCGCGCAAGCGGGTTCTTTTGCGCGCAAAGGCCTTAGGGTGAATGTTTAGTCAAATGAAAGGAGCCAGCGGGGATTGCGCGCGAAGGCGGACCCCGAGGCTTTCTTGCGCGAAAGAAAGGAGGTTACCTGAAGTTCGTCATTGCGCGCGGAAGGGGTTGAATTGCGCGCACGGGAGACGTTTCGACTTCCAGCAACCTTTGAAACGTTGGGGGTCGCCTTGTATTTATAGGCAACCCCGGGCGCGGAATCCAGGGTGCGAGCGCGAAATTCCCCCCGCGGGCGCGGAATCGGGCGCGGCGCGCAAGGGAGTCGCGCGGACCCGCGGCGCGCAAAATTGCGCGCCGGACCGGCGCATTGCGCGCATCCCGGGGGGTTTGCGCGCGGAACATCACCTTTGCGCGCGGGCCTCTGAAATTCCGCGCAAGGCCTCCGGGCCCTCCGAAACGTTCTTCCGGCTCCAAATATCACTTCGCTTTCCGCATCCGGAGCTTCGTTTGGGAACAACGGACTTTTCCGGCGTCAACAAAAGCCCCCCCTCGGAATCTGATCGGCGAGAGGTCGCAACCATCGGGTTCCGAGGGAGACGCCGGAATGCCGAAGTCCTGGGCGGCGCGGGACTTAGGCGCGCAAAAAAGGGCGTCGGTCGCGAAATTCGCCGCTGCGGTCGCGCAAAGCGCTTTCCGCGCAGCGCGGACCCGGCCTCGCCTATAAATAGGGGAACTGGGTCCCGCGTTCCGTACTCTGGCCTTCCGCGCGATAAGCTCCAAAGCTCTCGTGCGCGAAATTGCCTCTTCCGGTCGCGAAATTCGCCCGATCGGCGCGCAAAACCGTCCGGATTTCGCTTGTTTTTGCGCGAAACCCCGGAACTTTGCGCGACAGTCTTCCCAATTGCGCGCCGTCCACTTGGATTGCGCGCCAACCTTCAAACTTTTCCACCAGCCTCGTCCGATCCCGCACGCTTCATCCCTTAACCCGCACGACTCCCGAATCTTCCGAGATGGCCGCGCACAGAGGAAATGAAGGGGATGCCGCCACCCGCAGAGCCGAGATGGCGACGAACGAGGAGGTTTACGGAGCCAAGGAGATTGTTTCTAACAATCAATCCTTGTTCGACTTACTAACGCCGGCCCAGAAGACATATCCACTGTCGGACAACCTGCCGCTCTGGAACTTCGGCATCCTCGATGAGGTTCCGGTGCCAGGATTCGAGGTTGATGCGCCGCGAACATGGGTGACTCGGGAGGACGAGCTTCACCGCTATAACATCACCAACAATGGGCATCCTGCCAGGGAAACCAGGCACTTGGATGTCTACGTCCTGAACCCGAGGACGCGAACCATTGATGGGGGTGAGCCTACAGCGGAGAATTCTCCAGCCCTCTACTCGAGCACATACCGTCAGAGTGTCACTGACGACACCAAGGGCTGGCTGAAGGACTGGGACTTGCGATCCGGGGGCAACTTTACCAGTGAATGGGCCTGGGCGTTCTGGGTACGCCACACTTGCCGAAACCATGATTTGGAACCTTGGAACAACAATCAATTCCCATAACTAATCCATTTAATGAATGAAATGATGAAAAAATGGGAACCAAATATGATCTCCAAAGAGGGAAGGTAGAATAAAAGAGGGAGAGAGATAAAGAGGGATAGAGAGAGAGAGAGAGAGCGAGAGATAAGGAGAGAGAGAGAATAGTGAGGGAATAACTCTTGGCCGACTAGATGAGTTGAATCTAAAACACTCATCTAACATTAATTTAACAAAATTGTTGTTTCATTAAAAAAACTGGACAAAAGGAAACTCAAGAAGTATCTCCCTTGGATTATGGTGTGACTCTATCTTTCAAGAAAACTCTTACAGTGTCATCCACCATATCACAATGCTACACATATCCCTTGAACCCAAACAAAATTATAAAATATTAATTCATATGGTTGAAAAATGGAATGAACTTTTTGTTTATAGAGTGATGACCCAACATGATCAGGTATTTACATTATTTCCCTAATCTACAATACACCTATCATACTGAAACCTACTGCATTGCAACATGACCTTTTACCAACTTTTTATTTTAATCACACTTCAAGATGTTTTATTCTTAAACAAAATCCCCAAATCACAATCTACCCCACAATAGAATGATTCAATACAACACAATTTTAATAATACACATCCATTGATCATTAATATGAAATTACCACTACACCATTATCATGAAAGAAAAACATCAATTCCTTCCTAAATAATCATAATCTAAGAGTGTAACGATAATCCCACCTCCAATAGGACCAGAGCTAGTAACTAGAACCATGTAGGCATATCATACACATGGGAGGCCTTATCTTAACCTTCATTTCCATACACACACATCTATATATACCATTGTAATTCATATAGAAAATAGCTTCTACTATTAACGAATGAACAACATATAGTTCCTAATAAAATAAAGGTGAAAGAGTTTGAAAATGTGAAAGGGTAAACATACAAGCCCACCAATACTATTAATGAGTCTCACCAACAAACAAAAAGAGAAAAATACCAAAAATAAACTATACGATCCATTTGTGGTCCATTTATCCAATATAATCCCCACATACTCCTAGTACACCTATAACTCAATTAAAAATCCACTTGTATTTATAAGACTGGAAACATATAGGTAGAGCCCATGTTGGGGTGAGTATTAACATACACAACAAGACACCCCAAAATTACCTAAAATAAAACATCAAAGGGGGATTCAAATATAAATAAAAAACTTAAGGAAGATAAACAAGATATGAAAAATATTTTCAATGTGAGGATCCATGTACCAAGGTGAAGCCTATCCTCACTTCCATCTTTTGGATTCTACTTGAGGCTCCATTTTAACACTCATATGAGAAAAATAATTCATTAGTTGACACAAATTAGTTTTACAATTAATTCGAGAGGTCAGATTCAATGAGTCATACCATATTTAAGTGTAAAGGAACTAAGAAGTATCATCCGGGATACTCACTCTATCATTCTACACCTCATCAGAAAATAACAGATGTCGATACATAGATACAATATCACATGTAAAGACAATGGTGGAAACCCAACATTAACTGGATTTCCCCACTAGGTAGTGAATCAAACACCCAATATTTAGGTTACTTGATACTTTATCCTATATTTTGATAATGATGGGAATTAGGATCCAACACTAGGCCTCATATTAGGATACCAAATCAAATTCACCGAGGGGATTTTATGTCTAATTCTTAGTAATAGATACTGCACTAAACCATGTTATGGCCGAACTAAGAAAACTCACCCCAAAAATGGTAACTCAAACAAAAAAAAATCTGAAATAGGGAATTATTTTGATATAAAACTGAAGTTATACCAAGAGGATTAAAGTTTAGAACTTTAATTTAATGTAGTGCACCCCTTGTTCAATGGGTAAAAGGATATATCTCACTATGTCTTGTTGTACTAGTGTCCTTCCATCTTATGCGTAATGTAATTATCCAGATAAATATCGCATCTTAGTGAAGCTTGGTGTGCATTGGTCATCATAGTACTCCAAAATGTGCATTATACCAACATCTGTGTACTTTACTATGTAGAAATGGTGTGCGCCAACACACATAATAAGTGGGGTCACATTAGTTCTTAGGTGTATATTCATTACACCCACCAAGCTAGTTGGATAATGATCAAATTACATGTGTTCCCCCACATGGAGTGTGATATTTAACTTCTATATAAACCCTATATAACACACAAAAGGTTCCACACATCATGTGTTATTTTGAATTACACACATTATAGTTTGGAGAAACAAAATAATGTTGTTTAGTCGATGAATTTCCATCGGTTATACCATCTCCATCCCCTACACCCGAAATATAATCTTTGATTTCATATAATAACATTTTTTTGTCCCATTACATATATATTGGATGGATTCTAGGCACACTTTGACTAGGAATTATTCATTTTTATTCCTTCAGAGTACACACCTGATCTAGCTTTTGATACGTCCATCATCTATACCACCATCAAATATTTTTCATAACCTTCGTGTATCATCCACATATCCCACAACAATATTTTTTTTCCAAAATGATCATTTGATAAAAATTATGTTTGCATAACAATTAGGTTCTTTAATATAACTAAATGATTAACCAATCAAAATACTGATGAAAAATTTCAATGAATAGTGGGAGAAAGATGAGAAACTCAAAATTGATCATCGAACGAAGGACATGGTTAATATTCCATCACTGGAGTAATCCAAAGAATAAGAAGGATAGGAAAATCCAAAAATTGAAAAATATATATCAAATATTAATATTAGTAAAATAAAAATCGATGGGCTAAACAATAAAGAATGATCTATTAGTTGATTTCAATTGAATTAAATTGTGTTCATCACAAGAATCAATAATGGGGAATTAACCAAAAAATGTCATATCTTGGGTTTGAATAAATTGTTGGTGAATAAAATATCCACATCAATTTCATTAATGGGATATACTACATTATTCATTGTCTTATTAATTATCCACTTTCATTTTTCATTGATCTAGGATCCTGAGAGCAGTGACCAATTCACTTTCCAATGACCCTCCTTATATCCTCTCAATCCTCTTAGATTATGTAGATAACACTGGGGAATTATAAATATATGGTTATAAATAATAATTTTCTAGGTTAAAAGAATTTATTATATAATAAATAAATAAAACAATATTATTTATTTATTTTACATAACTTTTCACTAGTAACTTCACTATATTAAAATTATAGATTTCAAAAAAAACATATTTCATGCCTAGATTATAATTTGTATTATGTATTTGATGGATGCGTCATTATTATCTTTCAATAAAATCATTTGAGAGATATTTGATTATTTCTAAAAAATTCATGTATTTTATATATTATATTTAATATTTTTAATATATACATATTGATCTTATATAGAGATCATCACTCCCTGCCGAATCCACACCTTAATCTAATAATATTATTCAACAATTTATAAAATGTAAACAAAAAAATTTGGAGTCCTTAAATTCATCCTAGCTTCCGGGATTTGTTCCCAAAAAGTGAAATCCTACTAAGAATGGTGAGGATATAGAGCCTGAATTTGGTTCTTCCACTCCCATGTGTTTTATAGATGGTTCACATACTGTAAATAAAAACAAATAAAGATAATTATTTGCCCATTAAGTACATTTCACTACCAAGCCTTGATGGCCACCAAATAACCTGAAAAGGTAGCTCCATCCTCAATGTCCAGCTCACCTTTTTCAATAATTTGCAAAAGATCATGCATGTATATATTAATCCAGGATACATATAAAACATCATGCACCCACTATATCTTCTATTGTAGTGATAAGTGGGATACCATGTTTCCAGCCATGAATTATATATAGGAGAGGGAGATGAAACATAAAGATAGTTTGGTTCCATGGCCAAAAATACATAGTCATAACCAAGGTGAGACATTTAAGAACACATGGTCTCCATCACCAAACTCAAATGACCTCATTCATTGGTCTACATGTGAATTATGATGGATATTAGATGTCCTTATCCACTATTGTATGGTCTTCCCCTTCTCTGTCATTGCTTTCAAAAACTCTAGGGCTATAATCATTTCCTCTATGACCTCCATATAAAACAATAATGACCTACAATTTCTCCAATATAAGGCCTAAAATGGTTCCATGATAATGGTGGAATTGTATCTTTATATACATAAACTCCAACAAGGGTATGTGATTCTCCCATCTATAATCAAAACCCAACATGGATGCTCAAAAAAATTCCTACCGAATCTGAATGGTCTTCTTTGTCTGACCGTCTATATGGGGGTGGAATGATGTCCTTAACTAAATCTGGGTTCCAAAATCCTCCTATAATCCACTCCAATATTGAGATGTGAAATGATAATGATGGTCCAAAATAATCATCAAAGGATCTCCATGAATCAAGACTATCTTTAGCATGGTAAAGTGTCCAAAACAATCCACCTTACTCTACATATGGATGGATAAGAAGTTTTCTGACATGGTGAGTTAGTCTATGATCATCTATATGGTTTTATGACTTCTTGATAATCATCAAATTCGTATAAAAACTATAGAAAAACATTCATATTTACAATTAGTCTAAAATAACTAGTTCCTATTTCCCATCAGTCACTATTTAGTTAGTGAGGCATCAAGAGATAAACATGGTAACATTTATCATCATCCCAAGACACCCAAATTGATGTTTAAGTTCATGAAATAAATTCTCCACTCCTAGGTGTAATATTTTGGGGGATGTATTAATCATAATCATATAATTATCTGATATTGTGATTAGTAGCATCATCCATACTTGAAAAAAGATTTCATGATCCCACTATCCAAAAATCCATCAGAATCATGTGTTATAGATATATGGTAATCGAAGACCACAAATTTGATATCTTTAAGTTTTTATGCCCTAAAAATATGATGATGTATTGGGGTAACTTTCATATACTATAGGTATATTTCTCCAACATTATCTTCAAAGGACATCAAAAATGAGACCAAATACTCCATTAACTCACTCATGAACTATAAATGTGACCTCCTAAAGAGAGAACTTTACATCATGTTAAATTTCATAGGAGTATAAAATAAATAAAAGTCATATTCACTCATGAAATCCAACCATTTCCTCTACCTCAGTTTTATCTTCTACTATGAGAAAATCTACATTAGACTATTATAATCAGAATGAATAATGAATATCTTTCCCATAAAATAGTGTCACCAAAACATTAGGGCATGACATATAACTCCTAGATCCAAATAATTGATTGTGTTACTCTTATGATAGGATATCAGATACTAGTATCCATAATAATTCACTGGTCAACTCTGTATCAAAATGCATCTAAGCCCAACTCTGGAGGCATCTCAGAACACCAGGTACTCAACACCATACTCTAGAAGTCCTCATATGGCGTGCCTGTCAATCTCTATCATAAATCTTGAAAAGGTTATTTATAGTTTTCCATTCAAACAAGAGGAGTCCTCTTTCAGATCAATACTCTTAGAGGTTCTTGATCATGGTAAAATTGGGAATAAATCTAGGATAATAGCCCACCAATCCAAGGAAGCTTCATATATTGTTCACACACATAGTTGGATCCCAATCTAAAATTGACCCAATATTTAATGGTTCCACTAATAATACCATCATGAGATGAAATATCATGGGAAGTGGAACTCTCTAATCTATAAGTAACACTTTAGGATATTCCCATAAATCTAGTGTTCCTAGAGCATGACCGTAATATCCTCAAATATATCTAAATATCCTTATTTGATGTTGATTACACGAAGATGTCGTCTTTAATGAACTCCAAAGACTAATCTAGGAAAGGATAATTCACCTAGTTCGCAAGTATTATGAAAATAGTTGTATATTTCATCAAACCAAAGGGTAGCACTAAGTACTCATAGTGACTGTAGAAACACTATAACATAGTTTTCAATACACCCCCTCTTGAACATAGAGTTGGCGATAACTCACCCTGAGGTTAATCGTTGATAACTACCTCTACCCTTTTAGTTGGTCAAATATGTCTTTGATTCTTAGAACTGGATACATATTATTTGGAGTCCCCTCATTTACGTAACTGTAATCCATACACAACCTAATGCTCCAATCTTCCTTTTTTCGGAACACATATGGGGATTCCAAAGGGAACAAAACGGGTTTGGTGAATCCATTCCTCTAACGATCCTTTAACTACACATTAAATTATTGATGACTTTTTGGAGGCATTTTATATACTGTCATAGTTATCAGGGTAGTCCCTAGGAACACATCTACCCAGAAGACAACCTCTCAATGGGGAGGCGAACCCAAAACATCCTCAGGAAAGACACCACCACACTCCTCTACCACTTTAGGGAACTAAAAGCTCAAAATTTATACTACTAAAAGAGTCATACAATACATCTAATGAGAAATCGGATGTACTGTGACACCCCACAATTTTAAAAAGACAGTATCTTCATTACAATGTATGACACACAATATTGAGATTAAACGAATGATGAAATATTTTTTTTAAATAGGTCCATTTTAACCTAACCATTTATTTGGTGATTTTGAAAATATTTTAACCATATTGTAAAATATATTAAGTTCATACATGATAATATTTTTGATTAATTCTTTGGAAATAAACACAATATTTCTAGCGAATTCATATTATACTTCAAAAATATTTTTAATTAAAAAGTTATGTTTTAAACATTTAGAAACGGTATTTGAAAAAAATAATATTGGGAATCATCCTTTGAAAATGAGCTTAGATTTATTTTTTAATAATTTCTGGAAAATGGTTTTTTTTAATAGTAGTTAAAAAATAATAATTTTTATAGAAAACTATATTTTTATTTTACACATTTATAAAGGTCCATTTCATTTTATAATTATTTAAAGTTAAAATTAGTAAAATTATTTTATTAGAAATAAAATTAAGTTCATTGGAATAATTTTTCATTTTGAATTTGGTATAAAATCATTTTTGTATTTAAAAGGAATTTTTTATGAAAAACTACTTGTCATTACATTTTGTGTTTTTATATTAAATTAATTTCTATAACTACTAGAGATTTAATCTTGAAAAATGGATAACATATTTGTAATTTATAGGTAAAAAGTTTATATTTAGGTTCCTTTAATATATGGTAAATACAAAAAAGTAACCATAATTACTTTATTTCACCCATGTAAGGGTAAAAAGAGTAAAATATGGTTAAAACACCGGGAGAAGTATTTAAAATTTCACTAAAACATGTATGTATCTTATTATTTTAGTATAATTTATTAATTCCCATACATGAATATAATAAATGACCTGTTGGTGATTTATTTCTCTTATTATGACCATTATATTGATTTAATTAATGATAAAGTAAAAAATGTCACACTATAAACTTTAATAACTCTAATATTTTATCATAAAGAAGTTATTATTAATTATAAATAATTATTTAAAATTAAAAATAATTATATTTATCTTTGTAATTTATTTATTTTTTATTAATGTAATAATTTCCAAAAATTCGTACACAACACCAACTTAGTGTTTAATTAATAAATTGTAAAAAATAAAAAACTTATCTTTAAAAATAATGTAATAAAATTTGGATATATTGTTGAGAGAGATGCAATTTTTGATAAATATGAAATAGTAGTGATGAAGGAATATATTATATTGTAATTCCATCTTTTTATTGTTTTCTTTAATATCAAATTAATTTAATGGAGTCAAAAATTACAGTAATGTTATTTTATGAAAATAATATTTTAATAAATTATTAAATAAGAATAAAAATATATAAATATGAAAAGTAGTTATGATATTGTATAATATTTAAATCCGTTTTTTATTTATGGGACAATCATTACCTTATAAGTTAAATTATAACCCTTTAATAGTGATAATAGTGTTATAATGATTAATGTTAAAATATGCTAACTAAGGGGTTAAATCAATATATTAGGTCTATATTCACACCTAAAAAAGTAAAATTTTATTTTTTGATGATATTTCAAGAATATAATACCTTATATTTGAATATCAGTCCATTTTTATGATGTTTTCACAAGAATGAATTTATTATATTTTAATCTTTCAAGATGTTCCATGAGTGCCCCTCTCATCCCTAATAAAATGAAACCCTTAAACTTAATTAATTATGCAACTTTGATCAAACTATATTGATAGATACCCAACCATATATCTTTTAAAAATACTTAAAAACATTCTATAGGTTCTTATCATCCAAATTAACCAACCCTAGGGTCCATAAAGGGATATCAAAATGCATTTTTTCAAAGAATGGGTAATCGACTTAATCAACCAGTTTAATTTTTACATATTATTTTACCTTCTATAAATCAATTTTATTTATCATAAATTATTTAATTCATTGAACAAAATATAATGAAATGTTATCATGGTTTTTATAACCCTGTTACCAACCATTTTCCCATTAAATGGGAAATGAAATTTTCGCTCGTGCATACGTATGTCTTACCCTTTCAATGTAGTGATACCATTCATTTTTCATCACCATTGTTTATGTATGTGTACTATTATAGTTTTAGTTATTATACATGATATTTATGATATAATTATTCTTATGTAATGATAATATCATAATCTACATTCTTACCTTCCAATCTATGGGAAAATGATAACATCGCTCGTACATACGTGTGGAATGTTGCCTCCACAAAGTGATGAAGTTCATTTTTAATTTATGATTTACATTAATGGTAAAAAGGATGTATTTAGGGAATATATATGAAATAAAAATGATAATTTTAAATTGAATTAGTATTTACATTTTTTCATTCTATCATTCAAAAAGTGAAAGCAACATTCATGCGTACAAACGACCTACCCTCAGTATGAAAGGTGAGATTATTTTTTATTTTAAGGATATATATATGTAGTGAATATATATGACATTAATATAATTATTAAAATTTTGGATATTATGTTATTATGATCAATTTAAAAGTACCCAAACAACTGAACCGAAACATACATGAAAAATAGTGTAGTTATCACATGGAACTATGATTTTAATATAGAATTATTAATAAATAGGTGATAAAAGGTTATATGTATATAATATATGGTATGATAAATATTTGAGTATAGTTAATAAACTTTATTTATATAAAATCTATATTTATTATAAATTAGGTTCGAACACATATAAAGGATATGGACCAAAGGTAATGGTTCACTATACAATCTCATTGTTATTCGAGATAGTTTTTGGTTTAAGTCTATGTTGGGGGAAATATTTTATATTTCTATGTTAAAAAAATATATCATCTTATATACTATTAATTTTTATAAATTAATTATTTTCATTTAATTATTTTATCTTTAGGTACTCAAGATACCAAACTAATGAATTTAAGGAAAACTGACATTGTTTTTCAACTCAGTCGGGAATATTTTCCTTCCATGTCCATATATTCCTTAAAAAGTTTTCACTATTTTACAATGGTTTATTAAATAAATTTTTTGCGAAGTTTATTTTTTAAAAAAATTGTGTAAAAATAATATTCTTGTAAACTTCTAAATGTGTAACTTTTTATCATTTCTTATAAAATTTTTTAATGAAGGTTTTCTTATCTTTTACGACATAGAAGAATTTCCTACCATCTGAGCTAACTGTTACTTTGAAACTGAATTTACATGTTTCTATTAACCTTCTCAAAGAAAACATTTTCCCAAAAAATTAATATTTTTTTATATTTAAAAATTTATTTTCAAAGTGAAAAGGATATTTTCCAAAAGATGTTGTTTTTAAGGTATTTTTATTCACAAAATAATACCACCATTTATTTTAATTATGATCCATTAGTGATAAGTTATAATGACACCATATTCATTCATTTTGTATATGATTTATGATTAGTTTTACAAGGGAAAATATTGATGTTCTGTCTTTAATTTTATTCCAATATGTATAGTTATTGATTATATAGAATGTTTATTAAGTATTATTTTTTTAATATGATGAATATATTGAACTTTTTATGTGATTGGAGGAGCCTAAAATTGGATAGTCCCTCGATGCATCAGTATGTCTCACGAGTCAAAATATATTTATTATTTCATTGATGGAATACCCATTTTTTATATCTATTGCTACATGGCCTCGATTGTATGTTTTGGATTCCATACCCTATACATTAAATCATTATGAATTTAATTATTGATGTCTTTTTGAAAATTTAAATAGTTATTAAATCCATTGATGAGTTTCATGATGATGTAATTGTTTTAATGGAATTATATGATCATCGTTTAATCTAATTATATTATTATTCATGCTTATGTTATTGATTAAATGGAATATGTTGTTAGATATTTACATTTCTTTATTTATTATTCCCTATATATTTAAAAAAAATTACACTATATTTAACCCTTACTGAGCATCGGAGATCATCCTTTCATTATTAACTTTACCAAGAATTCCAAGAGGTGTACAATGATTTTTATACAAGGATAGTCTCATGATAATAATAATTTTCCCAGTGAAAATAAATTGTTTTATTTTTTTTATTCAAATGTATGTCATATTCAAATATGTATATAGTTTACTAGGACTTGTATACTATTCACTCCTTCGAGTTGCAATTCCTTATATCTAGTACCAATGTAATATATTAATAACTAGATATAGGGTCTCGGTTTAGGGTATTTATATTTTGTTTGAGATAAATTTTAGTGGATGAATTGAGAAATATATTTACAAAAACAATGAATTTGGAACATGACCCTATGAAGGGATTTGAGGATTAGTCTAATTATAGGATTACATACTAAAATTGTAATACTGAAATTGTTTATGATTTTTTATTCACAAAATTTTATTTTATGGATTTAGGTACACAATACAAAAATTTATGATTTTTTATTACTCTAAACCATGATAATATTACACTATATGCAACCATACATTGGCTTGCATTATAGAAAACACTGAGTTTCTACAAAACCTCATTTAAATATTATAATTATTTAAATAAGATCGTTATTACATAATTATTAAACATAATAATGGGAATATAAATAAATAAGGTTTAGAAATTATATACTGTGGTTTAATAAAAATAAAACATGTTGACAATAAAATATATATATTTTCCAGTAATGTCTTTATATGTTTAAAAATATTATTTTCTCAAATGAATTGATTTTAAGTTCTTACTTGAAAACTAATTAAATTAATTTTATAAATTTTTATAATATTAGTTTTTTAAAATAAAACTCATTTTTAATTTATAATGTTAAAATTATATTAGTTATAATGTTCAGGATTTTTTTGAAAAACTACTTTTTTTGGATGAATGGTGGAAGATACAGAAATTTAATTCCAATAAATTTTTCTTCAAATTTATTTGTATTTTTGAATTAAATTTTAATTTTGTTTTAAATTATAATTATATAAATATTAAATAAATTAATCCAATTCAGGTAATTGGAACCATTTTCGAATTTAAATTTGACATAAAAACATTTCAAAATTTTAAAAAGTTTCACTTAAAAAACCTGTTGCAGTTACACATTTGTAAGATTAATTTTAAATTGATTTATGAAACTTTTATGATTATAATTTCAAAAAATGGATTCAATATTATGATTCATCATAATTTATAATTTATGAAATGTTCAACTTAATCTTTTACAAAAAAATACAAGTGAAACTAATTTAAATAAATTATAGTGGTTGAGGTAAAAAAAGGTTTCATAGTAGTTAAAAATTAATTTAATGGGAAAATGACCCAGAAACATGTCAAAAAGAAATATTATCGACATATTTAGATAAATTAACCTCTTTCTTCAAAAATTTAAAATTATTGCAGACACATGATGTAAGGGAGACCTCTCAAGAGTGTTTTCATTTTTATATTTCCAAAAATGCCACTCATCCCCCACTGTAAAAGGGAACTCACCCCAGAACTTATGCACACATCTCAAGAAAATTAGACCCCAAAAAACCGACCAAAATATTCCCCCAAATTAAATACCTTCAATATATAATACTGCTTTTTAGAAGATACCAAACCAAGGAATCCCTTTTCATGAAAACTAAAAGGTGATACCCAAAGAAGCGGTAACATCCTTTCACAATATATTTTTTTACTTATCCACCAGAAAACTTATTATTAATCTGTGATTATATATTAATCTATGTATCTTAAACATAACTTTATGTTGTTATGTTATGGGTTTGACATAAAATTACACACACTTCCATCATATGGGATACATAATTGTCATTCTTGTGTGTGGTGGACTACACCTCACGAACCAATATCATTCATTCCTCCATTTCCACCTATCATGGATAGGAATAATGATTCAATTTATGTTTTTATAAGTTTTATATGATATATATAAATTATTCATTCTAATTTAATTAGTATATAACAAATAAATTCATGCGTTTATTTTTTTTAAATATGATAAATTTGTTTGTGGACGTGTGGACTACCGCCTCCTAAAAGCGACATAAGTCCATCACACATTACATAGAATATATTATGGATGGGTTTAAAAAATTTATATTATATATATGACATAATAATTATTCTTTAATGAATATATATATATATATATATGTCATTTACTTTATTTCCTTCAATACGACATGAAATGGAAACAATGATCATGCATATATACGACCCACAACCTTCATGAATGATGCATTTCATTTTATATATGTACTTTTTTATAGATACATATATACTGAATCTATAATATATATACATCATGTTTTATTTTTTTTGGATAATGATGTAATTATTAGGAAATAAAATATAACAAATCAAAACACATGTGAAAACAAAGTTGTTATTACCAAAAATATTGTGTTATAATAGAATTATTAACAAAAGGGTAATATAAAGTAATAATTAAATAAAATATGGTAATATATAAATGAATATGGTTATATGAATGAAATATAATAAACATATATTTATTATACCTGAGGTTTTAATGAGTATTAAAAGAGTCAATACATTTGGTAAACGTATTTATAGTCTCAGTTTTATTTCTATGAGACTTATGCCATTTTCAAACTCATTTATTTTTTATGGTGTATATACTTCCCACAGATTTAATATATGATTATTATCCATAAACATATGAGTATTTTAATATTGATTTTATGATCGATATTTCTTGGGGGTTTGAGAATAAAAAATTAACCAAATCACTAAAGTAGTTTTGTCTCAATATTTCTTCTACGAGACACATGTTTTATTAATAACCTATATTCTATCATGAGTTGTAAATACTAACATTTGACATGTTATACCATCAATATCATTCTTTTATAATAATATTAAGATTAATTTTATTTTATTTTCATACATCGAGAGTTTGATTCATTATTACCAAAGTGGTATTATTTTATTGCAACAATCTTATACTTTATCAATATTGTTTATGATTATGTTTCCACTAATGAAATATTATGTCTCATCACTCAAGAAAACACATAAATGTTCCTATAATATAACTATTTAAGATATATTAATGTAATATTACCATTTTCCTACTATTTGGTACATAAAATAATTAATAAAATTCTTTTAAGAAAATATGACCTTATTTATCTCTACAAAAAGAATTTGATTTAATAAAAAAAATCTTGTTTTCAAAATTGTTTTCAAAAAAGTTTTTAAAAGGATATCTTAAGCTCATTTTTAGGTAAAAAGGATTTTAATAATATTTATTTGTATTCAAATATCTCTTTATATTTTTTCAAATATCTCTTTATATGTATTCAGAAAATATATTTCAATAAATTTTTTTCCAAAATGTTTTATGTTTTAATAAGTATTTTCAGAGAAAAAATTACCATTTCCTTAAGATTAAAAAAAATAAATTTACAAATTATTTTCCATCTCAGATGAAATTCATTATTATTACTCATTCCATTTGGGGAAAATGCTCCAAAGGTTCCATTCATATTCTTTCTCTGAATGGTTTCTATTTTGATAGAATTGTGTTTATGAAACTCTTTTATCTTTCACGGGTTATATTCCTATAAAACCCGTTTCTTTTCAAAGGTTATGATTTGTTGAAATTATTATGAAACTTATCTTTTTTACACAACTTATGAGATGATTACATGTTTATGATGCCTATTTCATTTCATGGGTTATGATATGCTGAATTTTATGATCTATTGGAAAACATATATTGATTTCATTATGTGGTTAGTGGGAGCTATATCCCTCTCCAATGTATTGGGTAAAGATTTATATATAATGATCTGGGAATGGTGGTAATTGGGATTGAAATTAGTCCAATAATGAAATATGTCTTCTAAGATGTACTGGAGAGTGAAACATGAATACTAAGACGGTTTGGGTAGTGAACCCATTCCACTAAGATTTCACTGGAAGAGATTCCATAAGTAATACATAATTCATTTTATATTCTTATGTGTCTACCACAATTACCTATATTATTAATATATTCTGATTTCATGGCTTGTTATTTTTATTTCCTTATGATTGATGTCTTATGAAATTCAATTTTGTATTCCATGATTCTTGTTTATGATCTTTGATGCATCGGGTATGATATTCTAAAGTTATGATCACATTTTCATACACTTATGCTCATGTTTATGCATAAGTATCTCTCCTATTTACCCTTATTGTGCATTTGAGATCACCCCTTTTTATTTTTACGTTCCCTAGGTTATGAAGATATGTATTATGTAGGTCATGTATAGGAAGGGTTTTAGTTATGATGAACCTTGTGGGAGATAATGTAGCTCAATTATGTACTAGTGATTATGTTTCTATGTTTCCAAAGGCACTAAACTAAAACGGTATTTGGTAACCTATTTGTGTAATGTATTAAGTATTAAAAATAATACAATATACTGTTAATAAAATATATAAAAGAGTGTATAAACTTTTTTAGAAAGTTATATATTATTTGGTCTGAGAATAAACACATCCATGTCTGTATACTAAAAGTTCACATGGTATTGGAGTAGATTACTCTAGGGGTAACAACCCCAAAAAGTGTTAGTCAGTATATGTTATCAATCATTATAGTGCACTATAAATATACCCCTATTGAACACCTAGTTTGATACTCCATGGGATATTCAATGGTTAATTCACATTTTATTTATAAACGATTATCAAATATATGATAATATTTTTAAAGTATACTAAAATAACAAGGATTCTAAATCTAATATTGTATATTAATAAATTTTAAAATTAACATTAATTGTTTAACTAGTTTCATAATTATAAATTATTATTATTGAGGTTATGATATGATCTAGTTCACATTATTTATTAGAAATTTCACATAGTTGAAGGAATGAATATCATATTGATTAATGTAACCAATATAGGGACATTTCTCATAGAAATGATAATGATAATGGAGTTCGATCAAGAACTAAGACAATTATGACTATATTATGATAGTTGAATCAAGTTATGTCCAATAATGTTTCTAATATCAAAGAGACTATGGATCAAAACCATATATAATAATGATAGACTACATCATGTGACAAAAACTTCTGATATTTAACAAAACCAATAATCCATTTATAGATAAACAATGGATAATTTACTTAAAAAATATATCTATCAATTTTAGACATAATTAAAAAGAAAATATTTTCATTTTAATTTATGATCTCCTAGGGGGGAGGGTAAATAAAATTTATTGATTAAAAACATTAATTATGAGGAGTAAATAGTGATATTAAATTGGAATAATTTTAAGATAATTTTTGTTGACAAATATTTTCCCCTTGAAAAATGAGTGGACATAGAGAGGCAATTTCTAAGTCTATGAAAAAAGGAAGAGGGAAATTATGTTATGTATAAATCTAACTTTACAAGGATTTAAATTCATTTAAAAGAATACGTACACAATAAATAGAATAATATTTTTATTTTATTTTATGGGTTAAATATAATCATTCGAAGGGAAATAATATCCCAAACATTTTTAATATTTGAGGATATAGTATCACACACTATAATGATAGAGAAATTATTACATATGTATTATGGATTTGGATGTAAATTATAGAATAAGGGAATGACTATGAAAAAATGGGTAAGGGGAAGGAAATAAATGAGGGTTTTCAAACATGCAATACTTGTGGTAGGAAAAACCAAGGGTATTTCTTAAAGAGAAAAGGAATTTTCTAAATGTGTGATGAAAAATTTCAACATGTACAATAATTAAAGGATAATAAAAAATATATAAAAGTAAAATGATTTTACTATAACTGTAAGGGACAATATTCCAACCCATTCCCAAAACATCTGAGGAACTTACCCCAAAAGAAACTATTGGGAGAGGGATAAGATTCTGAAATTTATATAGATTAAGTAGAATGATTAAAGAGTTTATGTATTGTCATAAAATAATTATGTTGTTGGAGTATTTTTCCTATGATATTATGGTTTTAAAAATAATGTAACATATAAGGATTTATTTTTAGTAGTTTTTAATTATGGATTAAAAAACGAATGTCGAATGGTACATATAACCAAGAAAAGTTATTTAGTGGATAAGTGACGATGTTTTAATAGATTATTATTTTTTATGAAGTTAGATTTTATTAGTTACCTCAAAACGTATTATATATTTTATAAAAAGTAATTTAGGGATTATTTTTCTTCATTTAAAATTCATCGAATATATTTTATAATCAATTATTTTATTTATGGAATAAGGTTAATGTTAATATTTGGAATCAGTAATTTTTCATTGAGCTTTTATAGTGATAATGTTTTTAAAATATTTATTATATTCCATTAACACTTAAATTAGGGTATTTTGGGCACTAATGTTATGTGGATTTTGGAAATTTTGGGATGTTATTTCTAAATTTTTTGATTTTGAATTTTCTAAGAAATATTTTGGAAGGATTTTTAGGATAAATACATATTGAATATATTAATATAAACTCTGAGTGTTGTTATTGAGGTTTTAGGGATTAATTTATCGTATAGGACAACTTTTAAAAATTATTTTGGACTTGTGAAATGTTTATAACAACAAGGAATTAATTTTCACCTTTTGACTGATCTTATGAAATACCAGAAGTTAATTTTAAAACATTAGGCATAAAAAATTAATTTAGAATATTAATTTCTTGGAGTAATAGATTAAGTGTAATTTGATTAAACCACATCCAAACAATGAAAGTGTCCTTATTAAATAGAAAGATATCAATTAATTATTTTTTCTAGTATTTTTTTTTGAATTTTGGTTTTTATATTCAACTCTATAATGATATTAAAACGATACCTTAAAATTATGGAAAGCATAATTAAATAAAAATTTATTAACTTTACCTTAATTTATGATGAATAAATATTCTCCTCACCTGGCATGGATTTATGGTTTTATGGTAAAACACTTTCTCTAGAACATGTTCTATATAAATATATTTTAGTCCTTAAGAATTATTTTTATCCTCCATTTCCATGTTTCCCCAACCCACTAATCTAATCCTTTTTGGAAACCTATTTATTTGTTTTTTTCAGATAACCTTCTTATTTTCATTTCCCTATTTTGAGGAAGTGGTTTTATTAACCATTATTATGATGTGTGTTTTATACAAAGGAACATTGAAATAGAAAACAGAATATTTCATAGAAAATTTTCTAATTTTGGGGATGATATTACTTAAAGTGGGACAATGTGGAACCTTATGATTTTAAAAACCACTGTGTTCATTACTGTAAACAACATGCAACACCTAGGATAATTATAACAAAAAATACTTTTATTTAAATATCCATGTTATAAACTATCATTTAAATTAATGGGTTTTTATAAGATAAAACACATTATGGAATTTTTAAGAGACCTACTCAATAAAAATGTATTGATTAATGCTTATAAATATTCATGAAATTTCATGTGAATTCATATTATTCTTCAAAAATTAATTTCCTTAAAAAATGTTTTATTTCCATATGTAGAAAATATATTTGAAAAAAAACATAGTTTTTAAATAATTATTTAAAAAATATTTTATAGTGAATTTTATGAATTTTCTAAATAGATTTATTTTTTTAATGGTCCCTAAAAAATATTGGTTGTTATTGAAAACTGTATTTTTGTTTTATGTATTTACCAAGTTTCAATTTTTTTTAAATTAATTATAATTAATATAAGTTCAAATAATTTATTATTAATCTGATTAAGTTCATTCTAATAAATTTTTATATTGAATTTGGTATAAAAAAATTTTATACTTAAAAATAATTTTTTAGAAAAAACTATTTTCATTAGGTTTTGTGTTTTATGTTAAATTATTTTATAGAACATATAGAGGTCGAATCATAAAAAATAGATTCCATATTTGTAATTTGGAGGCAAAAATTTGTTATACAGACCCCATTACCTTTTTTTGTTTAATATGAATAGTAACCACAATAATGTTTTGTCAACTTCGTAAGGGTAAAATGTGTAAAATAGGGTTAAAACATTTGGATAAGGATTTAAAATATCATTAATACATTCCTATATTGTATTGGATTGGTGGAGCTAATATATGAACATTGAATTATTTAATGTACAACTACTTGGTTTCATTTTCCTTTATTATGGCCATTTTATTAATTTAACTTGTGATAAAGTAAAAAATTTCACATTCCTGAATATAATATCTCAAATATTTATCTGTAAGTGTAAAAATAGGTTTTTCTCTATTATAAATGATTATGTGGATGATTAACTAATTTTATTTATCATATTAATATCTTTTTAATTGTTAGTAATTGAATAACTGTATTTAATGCTTACGGAACACCAGCTTTATATTTATTATGTTAATAAAAAAATAGAATAAATGATTTTAGAATTGATAAAAGTAAAAAAAATGGATGCATTTTTGATTTTATAAAAAATAATTTATAAATAAGAAATATTAGGGAAGTGTGGAAGTTTTATATTTGAATTACATATTTGTATTATTTTCCATTAATTTCAAATTAAATGGATAGTGTACAAATTATATTAATGGAATTTTAAAAAATAATATTTTAATAAAAAAATTCAAAAATCATAAAAATATTTAAATTGAATAGGTGAATAATATTTCGTCCCAAATTGCATCTATTTTCCATAAATGCACCAACTGTTACCTTATAAGTAAAATTATAACCCTTTAAGAGTGAATACATGTTACCAAAGTTAAGGATAAAATAGTTTAAATGAGGGGTTAAACTAAAAGATAATATTTTAAATAAAACATAAACCTATCAAATATTTATTGGATGATGATATTTCATAAATAACATAATATATATTAAATATCTATCCATTTTGAATCATTTTATCATCATTAATACTTTATTATATTTTAATCGTTTATGAAATTCATAGAGTTCTCCTTTCCTCCCTTATAAAAGGACACCCATTTTCTAAATTCATTACCCCATATTGAAATATCTAATTACACCAATACATATCCATTTATATTCATAAAATACTAATAAATATTATATAGGTACTGGTCTCCCGAGTTAACCAATCCTAGAGTTCTTGTGAGGATATCTAAAGGAGTTCTTTCAAAGAAGTGGTAATCACCATAACCAATAACTTACTTTCTTTAATTCTTCTTTTACCTCCTCTAAATATAATATATTTAAAATAAAATAAAAAAATCAGTATAATTAATAAAATAAAATATTATTATGATTATTTAACTACCATTTGTTTCGGTGCGGATGTGCGTCGGGTTACGCTGTTCCGCCAGGACGCGTTCGCGCGTGCACCCGTCAACCCGAGGGGATGGGCGCGCGGCTTGTGGTCCCGCAGTCCCGCTTTCCAAGGGCGGGCGGCATCCGTCCCTTATTCAGGGGCGTCTGCTCCTTGATCGAAACCGGGATGATGGGATGTCGGCTTCTCCTTCCTTGGACGTCTCCTCGGAACTTGTCGCCTAATCCGGGTCTCCCTCATAGACTTAAGAATGTTCGTGAATCTCGTTCCCGGCGCCATATCTTCATGGACACCGGTTAATTACGCTGCTTCCGCCCGGACGTTCCAAGGAGTCTGGGCGGGGCAGCAACCTGCGGTGAGAAGGCCGGGTGGCTCTGGGTGCTGGGGGCGTGTCGTAACACTGCGGCTCTGCACGTCTGTCTTCCGTCCCTAATAGGGCTTCTCGAAGGCACGATGGCCTGAGGCATCCCGTACTAGGTGCGGGGAACTGTGTCACCTGAGGTTTTCCTCAGCTTCCCGTGTTTAACACGGGGTATGCCGCGAGTTTAACGTCCAGCGGGGACGGCATCGGACCGATCAACACGAAAAGTGGATCAGATGACAGAACCCCTTGCGGGGAACCTCCGACGCTGGGGCCAGCACATGGGCGGCTTCCCAAGTAACGTGGAGTGAAGTGAAGTGGCATGACCCCACCGGGATGTGGCGGCCCGGGTAAGGATCAGGATGGATGATGAAGTGAAGAGCTTGGACCCCAGAGGGGCTTCCTACGTACCGCGCGTTAACACGGATCAAAGTCAACGTAGTTCGGGCATACAGTTTAACGTCATGCTGGACGTCGGCAAGCCGACTCACGAAGAGGTCGAGGCCGCCGGGCGGAGGATTGAACCGAACCACCTCGCACGGAGGGGGATGGAACGGCCGGGTGGATCACAGTTTCACGTCATGCTGGACGATAAAAGGGGAAATGGAAAAGGGGGGCTGTGGGGAGGCACCGTGGAGATACACACGGGCAGTCTCCCACAGGGGCGGATTCATAGGTGAATCAACGCAAGCGTGAACCCTGGAGGGGTCCACTGATGGACGAACGGACGTAAATACGACCGGAACGACCAGGTGGTGGGCTTGGGCCTCAGGGAGGCTTCCTACGTACCCTGTATAGAAGACAGGGATCAAAGTCCACGTAGTTCATTCTGTCAGGACTTACGCACTTGGGGCAGCCCGGTTGCGGCAAAACTCAGTTGGAAGGGACTCGGACCAAAAGCAGAAGACACCTCGATCCCAGTCATACCCTCTACTGGCTTCGGCCGTGGGGAGGCGCAATGGAGATACACATGTGCAGCCTCCCACGAGGAACTAGGGGTTTGTAATACCCCGCCCCCGTAGGGAAAAGCCACTCCCATTAAATCGTCCCAAAAGGGGGACAATCCCGACATCCCTGCAGAGACGAGCGGGTGGGGGCCACATCCAAACCGGGGGAGACCCTGCGTGCGAGGCACGGGATCGAATGATGCGGACGGTTTAGCGTCTTGCCGGACGAAGTACAGTTTAACGTCATGTGTTGAGGACGAAGCGGACGGTTTAACGTCTTGCCGGACGAAGTACAGTTTAACGTCATGTGTTGAGGACGAGGCACTTGGCAGTTTAACGTCTTGCAGCACGGACGATGGGGGCTAGGCAGTTTAACGTCGTGCAGCTTGGACGTATGCTGAACAGTTTAACGTCTTGTAGCTCGGACGAGGTACAGTTTAACGTTGTGCAGGACGTATATGCAGTTTAACGTCATGCTGGACGAATATGCAGTTTAACGTCATGCTGGACATAGGTGCGTGTCACTTCGCGCAAGCCTGGAGGGCCGCACGGGAAGACAACGCACGGTGCGGGCACCCGGGATGAGAATCATCGGGTGCCACACAGGCGGGTACCCTTAGGAGGTCAACGGGGACGACCCTGGCAGATTGCGCGCAAAAAGGAAGCTTTGCGCGCAATACTGCGGGCCGGCGCGCAATCGGGGCGGCTGGCGCGCAATTGGGCCAGCGCCTTGCGCGCGGATGCTTGAGATTGCTCACACCGGGCTTCGGATAGCGCGCGGGGGCAACGGCTCATTCTTTAACGAATGGCCACTTGAAAGAAGGGGGGGTGCGCGCAATCAGGCCGGATTGCGCGCACCCCGGGGGCAATTGCGCGCAAGCGGGTTCTTTTGCGCGCAAAGGCCTTAGGGTGAATGTTTAGTCAAATGAAAGGAGCCAGCGGGGATTGCGCGCGAAGGCGGACCCCGAGGCTTTCTTGCGCGAAAGAAAGGAGGTTACCTGAAGTTCGTCATTGCGCGCGGAAGGGGTTGAATTGCGCGCACGGGAGACGTTTCGACTTCCAGCAACCTTTGAAACGTTGGGGGTCGCCTTGTATTTATAGGCAACCCCGGGCGCGGAATCCAGGGTGCGAGCGCGAAATTCCCCCCGCGGGCGCGGAATCGGGCGCGGCGCGCAAGGGAGTCGCGCGGACCCGCGGCGCGCAAAATTGCGCGCCGGACCGGCGCATTGCGCGCATCCCGGGGGGTTTGCGCGCGGAACATCACCTTTGCGCGCGGGCCTCTGAAATTCCGCGCAAGGCCTCCGGGCCCTCCGAAACGTTCTTCCGGCTCCAAATATCACTTCGCTTTCCGCATCCGGAGCTTCGTTTGGGAACAACGGACTTTTCCGGCGTCTACAAAAGCCCCCCCTCGGAATCTGATCGGCGAGAGGTCGCAACGATCGGGTTCCGAGGGAGACGCCGGAATGCCGAAGTCCTGGGCGGCGCGGGACTTAGGCGCGCAAAAAAGGGCGTCGGTCGCGAAATTCGCCGCTGCGGTCGCGCAAAGCGCTTTCCGCGCAGCGCGGACCCGGCCTCGCCTATAAATAGGGGCGCTGGGTCCCGCGTTCCGTACTCTGGCCTTCCGCGCGATAAGCTCCAAAGCTCTCGTGCGCGAAATTGCCTCTTCCGGTCGCGAAATTCGCCCGATCGGCGCGCAAAACCGTCCGGATTTCGCTTGTTTTTGCGCGAAACCCCGGAACTTTGCGCGACAGTCTTCCCAATTGCGCGCCGTCCACTTGGATTGCGCGCCAACCTTCAAACTTTTCCACCAGCCTCGTCCGATCCCGCACGCTTCATCCCTTAACCCGCACGACTCCCGAATCTTCCGAGATGGCCGCGCACAGAGGAAATGAAGGGGATGCCGCCACCCGCAGAGCCGAGATGGCGACGAACGAGGAGGTTTACGGAGCCAAGGAGATTGTTTCTAACAATCAATCCTTGTTCGACTTACTAACGCCGGCCCAGAAGACATATCCACTGTCGGACAACCTGCCGCTCTGGAACTTCGGCATCCTCGATGAGGTTCCGGTGCCAGGATTCGAGGTTGATGCGCCGCGAACATGGGTGACTCGGGAGGACGAGCTTCACCGCTATAACATCACCAACAATGGGCATCCTGCCAGGGAAACCAGGCACTTGGATGTCTACGTCCTGAACCCGAGGACGCGAACCATTGATGGGGGTGAGCCTACAGCGGAGAATTCTCCAGCCCTCTACTCGAGCACATACCGTCAGAGTGTCACTGACGACACCAAGGGCTGGCTGAAGGACTGGGACTTGCGATCCGGGGGCAACTTTACCAGTGAATGGGCCTGGGCGTTCTGGGTACGCCACACTTGCGATCACTTCGCAGAGGAGCTGCGGTACATCGGCCTGTTCGAGGCGGTGTGGACGTCGCAGTTCCACTTCTACCAGCAGTCTGAGCTCGGGCCGGAGCTGTTCACTCGCTGGTCCCCGGATACCAACACCTTCCATCTTCACCATGGGGAGGTCGGCATCGGTCTCTGGGACATCCACTGCATCGGAGGTATCCCACTGGAGGGCTACCAGTACGATGAGTTCCTGCCACCGAAGAACATCTGGGAGGACAGGTCACGGACTCCCATTCTGACCTGGCATCTTCTTGACCTGGCTACGCAGCGGCTCGGGATCCAAGACTTCCAGAAGGACATAGCCTACAAGGATTGGTTCGGCCAGTTCCTGGAGCATGACCCGGCGGTCAAGATGCCAGGCAGGGGGAAGCGGTGCCCGACCGCAGCTCAGAGGAGCCGGAACGGGTCGTACTGGCGGGTCCTGGAGACGGGCGATTACCGCTCATGGGGGTACCGCGTCATCGAGGCCCGGGACCCGAACGTCCGGTACGCGGCGTTCCTGGCTGCCTTTCTGAGCGGGTGGCTCCTGCCAGTGCGGGATGCGAGGATGGGCGTCCGCCCGGCGACGCTGGCGATGGCGGGCGCCATGGCTGCCAATAAGAGGTACAACCTCGGGGTCCCAGTACTGGCGAGGCTGTATGCCATTCTGGGACGCATCTCACGAGGGGGGTCGCCACGAAGGATCTGTGGGCCCTTTCAGTTCTTCCACGGCTGGGTGGCTGCTCACCTTGGTGGGTATACGTTCCCAAATGCCATCAGTCCTCCGGGCAACGGCCTGCGACCCTCCCTGCTGAACATTGCGGGGGTCGCTCCGATGACCCTCAGTGAGGAGGGCGTGAGGGTTCGGATTGGCAATCATGCCAATTTCAACTTCAGCTCGTTCCCCACTCCCGTCGGCCAGATGATCGACAACGGACAGGGCCCACTGGAGCAGCATGAATATTTCCTGAACATGCGGGGCGGGGTGCTCGTGGCTCGGATCGACGGGAAGGTGATCTGCGAGCCTTACGTGCCGACCCGGTTCGCCAGGCAGTTCGGGTGCCTTCAACGGATGCCGAAGAGGGTATTCACTGCTGTTCGGGAGGAGACGAACCCTTGCGTCCTTCGCCAGATGTGGCTGATGTTCGTCGCCTTCGGCTCTGGCGACGTCATCACCCTCCCTCCTACCGGAGTTAACGCAGGCTTGGCAACCGAGTACGCCGAACACTGGGCCATCGCGTACCCTGAGGGGCTCTTGCGGAAGCTAGTTCGGCGGCTCGAGGCTACCCGTGCGGAGACCGGGCGTCAAGGAAGGAGGCGAGGCGCCGCCACACGGGGGAGAACGGAGGCGCGCCAAGCAGCGGGGCCGGCGCGAGCAGGGACTTCGGCGGCGGGCGCATCGCAGGCTGCCGCTACGACCTCGGCGCCCAGAGAGGGGGCACATGCGGCGGTCGAGGAGCGGCCCGGGAAGCAGGTGAGACGTCTGCTCGAACCCTCCCACGATGCAGTCTTCCCGGCGCTGTGGTCGGCCTGGATGACCCTGCGGCAGTCACTGGGGACCGACGTCATCTGGCGAAAGATACTCAGAGAAGGAATCTATCTGCCAGAGGTCGGGCGCCTCCAGATCACCGACAGGGTGGACTTCAACCGGCAATATGCATATCTGACGGCCATGGACGAGTACGCGCGCCAACGTGGTCAGCGTGCGGAGCCATCCCTTCTGGTGAAGGTGATGCTCGGTCTCGAGCCCGCTCCGGAACAGATGCCGCCGGAAGAAGATGACAGTAACGACTCCGAGGAGGAGGAGGAGACGGGGGAGGATGAAGGCTCCGAGGGAAGGTCCCATCGGGGGAGCCCACGGGAGAGCGGCGAGGTGGCCGGCTCTGACAACGTTGATGTCACTGAGCTCCTCGAGGTCCGCTTCTATCCCTACTCAACTTGCTTCATCCATTCTCTTATGCAGCTTCTAACCCGTTTCTCCATCCTTCTCAGGAGCACACGGACGTCGGTCAGGCGTCCTCAACAGGAGTAGGAGAGGCGCCAGCAGGACAAGGCGGGGGCCAGGCACCCATTATCGAATTGACAAGCGCTAAGGGGTCCCCTGCTGCAACTGTTCCTGCGGCGACCGGGGGTAGCGGAAGATGACGCTCCGAACTCCCGTAAGTCTCCTTGCTTTACTGCCGGTGCTTGCCATTGACGATCCGTGACTAACCATGGCATGCCCCGCGCAGTGATCTCAACATTGGAGGCTCGTCGGGTTGCCGAACCCGGGCCATCTACGAGTGGACCAGTGGTGGACATGCCGCCTGCTCCGGAACAGGCTTCCCAAACCGAGCCGGCCCCACCAACTGCTGATCAAGGGGCTGCGGACGTCGGCGGTGCTGCCACCGGAGAGAGGTTGGGGGCTGACGAGGGTGTCAGCGCCGCTGGGGAGAGAGAAGAAGGTTGCCCGGATGTTGGGGAACCTATCCCTCGTGAGGACCTCCCAGGGGCGGACCCTGCAGCAGACCTGCTGGCTGCCTTCCCTGCTTACCGGCCTGCCGACCCCGAGGAGATGGATGACTCGGACGCGGAGGCGGTCGAGGATAGCCGGGTAACGCGACGCAGGGGGTGGAAGTGCATCCAGCGCTTCCTCAAGCGAGACCCATCGGAATGGCTGGGGCGCATGGGATCACTTCAGACCTGGCTGCGCTTCCTGTGTGCCGGGGGAGCTGATGCTCAACGCCTCCATCTGACGGTCCGTGATTTCATGGCCGAGAAGATGCGCGAGAGCCGCCGGCGTGCCGACGTCGCACAAAGTCGGGACATGTCGGAGAGCACGGCAGGCGCTCATCGCGGCAGAGCAGGAAGTCCGGCGCCTCGAAGGGCAGGCGGCAGAGAAGGAGGCCTTCGTCGCAGCATGTACCGAGCTTGTGGAGCAACTATCGGCACAACTGATCGACGCTCAGGTACAGCTGACGGAGGCGGGCCAACAGATGGTCACACTCCAAGTCGAGCGGGAGCGTGCACAGGCCAGGATTGACGAACTGCGTGCTGCGACCGCCGACGAGGAGAGGGCACGCAGAGAACGAGAAGCAGCCCTGGAGGCCGCCAGCCAAAGGGTAGCGGCATTAGAAAGACTCATTCAGCACGCTAATCCTAAGGGCTGTTTTTTGCCATTCCCAGAACATTTGCTTCCGCTACTTAATATTTTGATCACTTTATGAATCGCCATATTTATCTGCGTCTTTTGGTTTAACATGCTCAACCACAAATTGTCTCGCGGGAGCGTTAACCAAGCATCAGGCATCCATAATTGGGCCTGGGTTTCTGGAGAAAAGAGGGAGGTCATTCCTAGGAAAGGAGACCTCAGACCTAACCAATGTATCATCCCCCAACTTGTTCCAACACACGAGCGGGACAACGCTAGGGGCGTTGAGATTTTATCCGAACATAGGGAAATGAGAAAGGGTGAATCGCGTTGTCCCGAATCCAGACATCCACAACGGTCGGCCTTCCAGGAAATGCCCAAGACGGTAGGCGGACAGTGGATCGACCATAACAACTGCAATAGACGGACCGAAAAAAGGCCATCATTCATATTGCAGGAGGCGGGACCACATGTCATCATGAATACCGCTTTGGGGTTCCTTCAGACACAAGGGGTGGAAAATCCAGATCAACAGGGCATGCGAAGCGTGGGGCGAAGTGACGATTTGTTCGGACAGAATCCAACGCTCTCAAAATTGCGCCCACCGTGGGGAAAGCGTATTAGGCGGATGCACTAATCTGGCCGTGAGTCACCTCAATTCTCAGACAGCACCTCTCTGAAGAGGAAACTGTCGCTTCCCATCATTGCGATGGGGCATCCCGAGCTGAATCGGGGAGAATATCACAACTGCACCACTCTACCCGAAGTCAGGCCAGACGGCCGGCGACGAGGAGGGGCGGGACTTATCGATCCCTGAGGCTGGACCCGAGTCGAAATGCCCGGGCGTTCCTACGTACTCCATCAGGCTGGAGATCAAGCCACACGTAGTTCTGTGAGTGCAGTTTAACGTCATGCAGGACGTAGGACCCCATTTGGGGTAGATCTTAGTTTAAGGTCTTAGAGCTCGGACCATAAGGGCTGGATCTTAGTTTAAGGTCTTAGAGCTCGGACCATAAAGGTGGAGGATCTTAGTTTAAGGTCTTAGAGCTCGGACCATAGGGCTAGAGGATCTTAGTTTAAGGTCTTAGAGCTCGGACCATAAGGGCTAGATCTTAGTTTAAGGTCTTAGAGCTCGGACCAGAAGGGGAGATCTTAGTTTAAGGTCTTAGAGCTCGGACCATAAAGGGGGATCTTAGTTTAAGGTCTTAGAGCTCGGACCATAAAGGGGGGATCTTAGTTTAAGGTCTTAGAGCTCGGACCATAAAGGGGGGATCTTAGTTTAAGGTCTTAGAGCTCGGACCATAAGGAGAGATCTTAGTTTAAGGTCTTAGAGCTCGGACCAGAAAGGAGAGATCTTAGTTTAAGGTCTTAGAGCTCGGACCAGAAAGGAGAGATCTTAGTTTAAGGTCTTAGAGCTCGGACCAGAAAGGAGAGATCTTAGTTTAAGGTCTTAGAG
Organism: Viscum album; assembly: GCA_963277665.1. Taxonomy (NCBI): domain Eukaryota; kingdom Viridiplantae; phylum Streptophyta; class Magnoliopsida; order Santalales; family Viscaceae; genus Viscum; species Viscum album. The sequence goes on from OY728166.1 coordinate 992,401,444, forward strand.
CTCGGACCATAAGGGCTCAAAGCACGCCACATCGTGGTCATATCCCCTGGATATGCGAAGATGCAACTGAGGGATAGTGTCAAGAGTGTCGAGGTTTCACCTGGTCAGAATGGGAGGTGGAAAATGTGAATCATGCGGCCATTCACTCGAGGACCGGGAGCACCGGCGTGACGATATGAGAATACTGCCGACCGTGGCGGAAAAGCAGCATCAACATCGCACCAACCGTTGGTGGAATGAGGCAGCAAATGAGCATCGACCGCTCAATCGCAGGATTTATATCGATTTGCTGCCCGAGGCCATTGGGGGTACCGGCCCGAGTCGGTGGGAGAGCACTGAGGCATTGTGTCCGAACCGTTCACGGGGGCTCCACCCAGGGCGTAGACGATGGGTCCGAATGAAAGGGAGCACGAAGCCTGAAAAGTGGAGGAAACCTGACCAAGCAGATCCTGACCCTCCTGGCAATAAACCAGAGTACTCTTGACACCGGTGGACCACGGCAAGGGGTCGGGGAACACGCCTTGAGGGTGACCTGAAGGCGGCGGATTCCCCAGAGAAGGGGGAATCTCTAAGAGGTGGGGGGCTGGACCCGAAGTTTCAAACATCCGGGCGTTCCTACGTATCCCATAAGGATGGGAATCAAGCCGCACGTAGTTCTTGAAGCGCGGTGCAACACAATCGGGCACCAGCGCGGGGAAGAGTGCGGGTCTGACCCTCGCACACAAAAGGAGCGGCATTTGATATTTCTTGTTTGTCCTTAAAGATGAATGGTTTTTCTTTGTGCGGCGACATGCCCGTGATTGAGAAATCTCTGGCGTCGCCACAATAATCAAGCCATGGGAGGCATTGATGAATGGCGTGGTCATTAACCAGCGCCCAACATGAGTGTCCCCTGAGGAGGACATCACGATGCAGTGCCGTTTCTCGTCGGGCGGCCAAGACGATCACAGTTTACGGTCGTGTGGTAGGACCAGACAACACAGTTTAAGGTCGTGTGGTTCGGACCATGGAGGAACCCGCTTATCGCGGTACGGCGGACACGGCGGAGGTGGGAACATACCCAGCCCTGCGGTCACGCACGATTCCAGGAAAAGAGTCTTGGGATAGGGGTCTGCGTATGTCCATCACCCGAGGGGCAGAAATGCTAGCCTCCAGATATACTGGGCCCAGAACGCAATTGTTCGGGCGACTCCCTCCTCCTTATGGGGACGAGGGTCCAGCTACGCGTGGCCCTTAGGGAGGATATCTGCATATATCCTTGGTGCTCAGATCATGGGAGCCTCGAACGACATCATTACCCTGGTTGGTCTGCCTAACGTGTAGAGGCGTACCGGAGGTCGGTATGAAGAGAGTGTCAAGATCCCACTACAACGCACAAAGGCGGAGTGTGATGAGGACTGCGCAACCAATGTTCAGAGCCCGAGAGAGCTGACATGGCGATCAAGGACGTTGCTGACGCATTCGCAACACAACATCCGATCGCGTCAGCCTAAGACGGGGCAAGAAAACGAGCATCAACCGCTCAATCGCAGGATTCATATCGATTTGCGGCCCAAGACCCACCGGTAAATCGACCCGGAGCGGTGGGAGAGCACTGAGGCATCGTACCCAAACCGCTAACGAGGATCCCTTTGAGTGAAGGCTCGAACAAGAGGAAGCGCGAGGCCTGACAAGCAACACAGGACTTGTCGGGATTGAATCTGACACTACGAGTCATAGACCGAAGCACCCCAAAACATGTTAACAGATCTCCGGAAAGGGTCGGAGGACTCACCCCGAGAGCAACCGAAGGGGGGCAGATCCCCGCGATCAACCAAGAGACGGGGCTGGACCTGAGACACAAGCGTCCAGGCGGTCCTACGTATCCCATAAGGATGGGAATCAAGCCATACGTAGTTCTGGAAAGGCAGGTTTAACGTCATGCAGGACGATGAGGGGTGTGAGGTAGTCCCACACACGGGGGAGGCGTACGGCGCGGCCAGTAGACCGACGTGAATGAGGACATAATCCCCTGCTCACGCGATACGCCTCGCACAAAAAGGAGGGGAACTGGGGCCAGAGGCCCAACGCGGGATAGAGATTCCCGGGAAATGGGGCTGGGCCTGAAACATGAATGTCCAGGCGGTCCTACGTATCCCACAAGGATGGGAATCAAGCCATACGTAGTTCTTGAAGTGCAGTTTAACGTCATGCAGGACGATGAGGAAAAAAGAAGGGGGGAGCAGAAGGCATCCCCAAACGTGGAGGGGGGCGTACAGCGTGACGAACAAACCGACGTGAATGAGGGCATAGCCCCGCACTCACACCATACGCCGCACATCCCGGGGCAACTGGGCCAAGGGCCCGAGATGGGATGGAAATTCCCGAAGGATGGGGCTGGGCCTGAAACACGAGGGTTCAGGCGGTCCTACGTATCCCATAAGGATGGGAATCAAGCCGCACGTAGTTCTCGAGTGGCAGTTTTACGTCATGCAGGACGAATGCTGAACAGTTTAACGTCTTGTAGCTCGGACGTAGTGCAGTTTAGCGTCATGCGGGACGAAGCACTTGGCAGTTTAACGTCTTGCAGCGCGGACGAATGCTGAACAGTTTAATGTCTTGTAGCCTGGACGCATGCAGTTTAACGTCGTGCAGGACGTGGTGCAGTTTAGCGTCATGCAGGACGAAGTGCAGTTTAGCGTCATGCAGGACGAAGCGCAGTTTAGCGTCGTGCAGGACGAAGCGCAGTTTAGCGTCGTGCAGGACGAACGGACACTCAGGCAAAGTATTGCTTGAGGAACCTAGCGTTGGTGGGAGGAGTGACACGCTCACCATCCATAGTCGCTAGGGAGTACGCGCCATTGGGATAGACCTTATGGACAACAAAAGGTCCCTCCCACTTGGGCTCCAACTTGGGCGGCTTCCTGCCGGGGATCATCGGTGCTCTTAGGGCTAGCACTAGATCACCCTGCAGGAAGGAGCGGAGGCGAACCTTCTTATTGAAAGCTCGAGCCATCCTGCTTTGATGCCTCTCCAAGTTGTGCAAAGCGCGAAGTCTATTCTCATCCAGTGCTTCCAACTCGACTAGACGGGCTTCAGCAACTCTGCCCGGCGCTTGCTGGTCGTAGACCACAGTGCGCAAGGACGGTAACTGGATCTCGATGGGCAGGACGGCCTCAGCTCCATACACCAGGGAATAAGGGGTCATCTGGGTGGAATTGCGAGTCGTCGTCCGATAAGCCCAGAGGGCGTTGGGGAGCTTGTCCGGCCAACTCTTCTTGTTCTGACCAACCATCTTTTGCAGAATGTTAGAGAGGGTTTTGTTAAACGCCTCGATCTGTCCATTCGCCTGCGCATGATAGCGAGATGTATGGTTCGAGCAGATGTTATACTTGGCGTACAACTTCTTCAACTCGGCTGCTCGGAAATTGGTTCCGTTATCCGTGAGGATAGCGTGAGGCACTCCAAATCGATAGATGATGTTGGAGGTCACGAAGTCAGCGATCGAACAGGATTTGACCTCTCTGAGCGGAATCGCTTCTGCCCATTTGGAGAAGAAGTCCGTGGCGGTCAGAATGAACCGGCACTGGCGAGCTGTCGCCGGCGGGTAAGGTCCCACAACGTCCAGTCCCCAGACTGCAAAGGGCCAGGAATACCTTGTGGTATGGAGAGGCTCCGGCGGCCGATGCACAAAGTTCGCATGAACCTGGCACGCATGGCACCTTCTGGCGTACTCGATGCAGTCATGGATCATAGAGGGCCAGAAGTATCCCAACCTCCGAATCTGGTGGGACAGCTTCGGCCCAGTTTGGTGGGCGCCGCATGAACCAGCATGAACCTCTTGCATGACTCGTGGGATCTCAACTCCCTGAAGGCAACGGAGGAGAACACCATCAAATCCGCGTTTGTAGAGGATCTGCTCCAGGCCGGGACTGCTCTGGAGGACGAACTGCGATGCGCGGCGTCGAACTCGCTCGCGCTCGGCCCGATCTGACGGAAGAATTCCATGTTGGAGGTACTCAACCAAAGGCGCCCTCCAATCACGGGCTGATTCGACTGCTATATCCGGGGTACTCGGGGCTCCGGGCATAGGGGCAACCGTGGTGAGATTACTTACCAACGGGCCGCGATCTTCTTCCGGGATAACGGGAGCGATGAGCCTGCGGCGCGTCACGCGGACGATCAGGTTGTCCTGTTCAGGTTCCGCAAGTGACGCAGCCAGGCTGGCCAAAGCATCTGCTCGACCGTTCTGCGACCGGGGAATATGGACAATTTCTGGCCGAGAAGGGAACCGGGCCATCAGAAGGAGGGTGCACTCCAACAATGGCACAAGTTCCGGCTTCCTGACAACGTAGTCGCCATTGATCTGCTTAACGACCAGCTCGGAGTCCCCTTTCACGCACAGACGGGGCACGTCGATCTCGAGAGCTAACTCGAGGCCGGTGATGAGGGCATGGTATTCCGCCTCATTGTTGGTACAGCCCTCTGACAACAGGAAAGAGTATGGCAGCACGGCTCGCTCCGGGGTAATGAAGACGATGCCCAAGCCCACTCTATTGAGCTTAGGATTATCGAGTCTTCTACCGGTGGGGCTCCGGGAGGCACCGTCAAAGTGCATCTGCCAGCATGGATCGGCTCGATCAACCGAGAGAATGGTCTCATCAGGAAAGCCTAGATCCAGCGGCTGATCCGCGGAGGTCGGGTGACCGGCCAGAAAGTCTGCCAACGCTTGCCCTTTGATGGCCTTCTGAGACACATACCTGATGTCGAACTGCTGGAGAATCACAGCCCACCGCGCTAGACGGCCAGTCAACATAGGTCGGCTCAGGATATATTTCAACGGGTCTACCCGAGAAACCAACTGTACCTCATGGTGCTGCAAGTAGTGCCGTAATTTCTGTACGGCAAATACGAGCGCCAGGCAGCTCTTCTCGATGGGGGAATACCTAACCTCCGCATCGAGGAGCATGCGACTGAGGTAATAGAGGCTATTCTCTGTTCCCTCGTTGTTCTTCTGGGCGAGAACGGCACCCAGGGACCGTTCCAGGGCGGTCACATAAAGGACCAGCGGCTTTCCGGATACGGGCGGCATCAGGACCGGAGGTTGAAGCAGGTACTGCTTGATTTCCTCGAAAGCGGTCTGACACTCTTTATCCCATACATAGGTGACACCCTTCTTCATAAGCCGAGAAAAGGGCTTACACTTGCCGGCCAGATTCGCGATGAATCGGCGTATATAGGCTAAGTGGCCTTGGAACCCTTGCAGTTCCCGGACGGTACCCGGGGGAGGCATCTGGCTAATCGCCCTGATTTTCTCTGGGTCGATCTCAATACCCCGGTATCTTACCACAAATCCAAGGAACTTTCCGGAGGTGACCCCAAAGGCACACTTCAACGGGTTCATCTTCAGGCAGCGAGACCGGAGGAAGCTGAACACTTTCTCAAGATCTTTGAGATGGTCCTGACGCTGGCGCGATTTGACAACCAAGTCGTCGACGTAGCATTCCACCAGTGTGCCGAGGATTGGCTTGAATATGCGGTGCATCGCCCGTTGGTAGGTGGCACCTGCATTCTTCAGGCCGAAGGGCATGACCCGGTAGCAAAAGGTACCTTGGGGGGCCCTGAAGGCAGTGAACTCCTCATCCTCAGGGGCCATCCGAATTTGGTTGTATCCGGAGTATCCATCCATGAAGGAGAGGGCTTGGAACCCTGCTGTGGCATCAATCAACAGCTCTGTCACTGGAAGGGGAAAGTCATCCTTCGGACAGTGGCGGTTGAGATCGCGGAAGTCGATGCAGACTCTAATCTGCCCGTTCTTCTTCCTGACCGGCACAATGTTGGCCAGCCATTTGGGGTACTGAACTTCCCTCACGAAGTTGGCTTTGATAAGCTTGTCAACTTCGGCCTCAACCATGGCACCATGGGATGGGGGCATCTTCCTGGGAGGCTGCTTGAACCCGCGATGGTTCGCCGGGAGACCAAGGCGGTGGACGGCTACCTGAGGATCTAGCCCCGGCATCTCGTCATAGCCCCAAGCGAACACATCACGGTGCTGCCTGAGAAAGTCCACGTACTGCTGCCGCTCCTCAGAGGGCATGGCGGCACTAACCAACGTGGGTCTTGGATCGGCCTCGGTTCCAAGGTTCACCTGTATTAACTCATCGACCGTGGCGGGGACGCCCTCCTCAAAGGCTGGGGGTGCATCTTCCACGTCCTCTCCACTCGGGGAGGGATCGTCCACGGGAGAGGCTGCGTTGGCAACTGCATTGGGGCTACCAGGTCCTGCTGGGCCACTGGTGCTGGCACGGGCGGTTGCGGCCATCTCATCAGGAGACTCGCGGACCGTCGAGACCATGGCCACGTCCAACCGGTGAATTGGGAGGACGTAAGCGTCATCCAGACTTGCCCAGGGATCGCTTGCAACAGCGACAGGCTCAACCTCACCTGCCAGGATCTGCTTATCCTTGCTCTTGTAATAGTCCGCGTCCAGATAGCGGGCTTCACATGAGGCAAAAGGAGAGGCATCTCCTTGAAGCACGCCTACTCGACCATCAAGGGAGTATTTGAGGCATTGGTGGTATGACGAGGGAACCGCCGCATGAAGGTGAAGCCATGGCCTGCCCATCAATGCGTTATACGCAGTGTCCTGAGAGACTACCATGAATTCGGTGTTGGCAACCAAGTCACCGAACTGGGTCTTCAAACGTATCTTGCCGACCGGGGTTTGCTCGGTGCGGTCGTACCCCTGGATCCTGAGGTCGGAGGGAATCAAGTCATCCTCAGACAACCCCAATCTCCGGAGCGTCCGAGTTGGAATCAGATTAATCCCAGACCCCGTGTCGACAAGACAACGCCGGACTTCAAGGCCATTGAACTGGCCAGTGACATACAGCGGACGGATGTGTCCCTGTATAGGAGGGTCCTCATCCTTACCAGAGAACGAGATAACTGCCTGACATTCGGCGTCTTCGATCGTTTCGGCGTGGAAGGCCTCTGCAGCCGCAACCTCTGTCTCGAACTGGAGGGGGCTCTTCAGGGCTTCAACGAGTGCCTCGCGCATCTCAGGTGACATGCGCAGAGCCTCAAGGATGGAGAGCCTTGCTGGGATGTCGGCCAAGTGCTTCAGGACATCATACTTTTTGGCCAAGCGCGAGCTCCTGGTTGCAGGAGATTGCTCTGCGGTTGGTGGCATGACGGGCCTTACCGGTTGGATCGGCGGCCGACTGGTACTTGGCGCATCTCGCTGTTCACTGGTCGCAGTCCGGGAAATGGTCACCGTACTGGAGTCAGGAGGCCGGGATGGACTTGTGGCAGGGCGGAGCTGGTCGCGACGCGGCTGAGGCGGTTCTGCCCGGTCCCATACCACAAACAGTGGCGGAGGCGAATCCGTCATCCCCGGATGGGGAGCCTGCGCACGTTGAGCTCGATCTTGAGCCTGCCGCCTAGTCTCAGTGGCGTGCACGGCCTGGCCGGAGGTACCGACGGCTGTGCCCCGGCGACTCCTGCTGCTGCGGTTCTTCCGACGGTGGCGACGACCGGGGACACTAGGGAGGTCCACCTGGTGTTCTTCAACGTCGGGAACCGAAAAGGGATTTACCAGCTCGACGGTGTTAACCGAAGCGTACCCAAAACCGTCATCGGATGAATCATCCATCACCGGGCGGATCCGAGGAGGGACCCTAATCTCCGGGGGCATGAAATCTCCGAGAGTACGGGATAGTGGCGGAACTGGCGGGGCGCGCTCTTCCTTCTTGCGCTGCCGCCGTTTGCTCCTCTTGGAGGAGGCAGACTGGGACGACGATGCCGAAGCAGCACCCGCAGGTTCTGGGGGCTCAGGCTGATTCAAGCGCGCACGGATGATTCCCTGGGCGCGAATGGTCGTCTTGCGGGCCATCCAGTTATTATACTTCTGGGACCCGCGGTCGGAGACCAGCTGCCATTCGTCCTCGTTGCCACTATCGTCATCTGATCCCACGAACACGCCCGCTACCTGTGCTGGAGCTGGGCCCAACCTGATTACATTGTTGTTAATCTGGTCTTGGAGCCAGTCCTTAAACACATAGCACCGCTGGATGGTGTGCCCCAGGGCCCGATGGTAGGGGCAGTAGCGGGGGTTATCCGTGAGATGTGCCTCCTCTGGCCTCCAGCACTCAGGCAATCGCACAATCCTCTGCTCCAGGGCGCTCCGGAAATAACCGGGGACCTGATCCTCATGGAATGAGTACGTCAGGTGTCGCGGGCCCCTGGGAGCGCGGTCTTGACGAGGGGCTGGAGGGGCCTGCCGAGGAGGTGGACCCTGATTATCTCGCCTGGGTTGTGGCGGTACATTACGCGGAGGGGCCGGCCGGTTCTGAGGCTGCCGTTGCTGGGCCGGGAACTGAGCCCGTGGAGGCGGATTCCTGTGAGGCTGCGGAGCTGGCCTCACCGGCAGCAGCTCCAACGGCCTGGGAGCCTCTATCTGGGCCACAGCAGCGGGCTCAGCCCTGCTGGCTCTCCTTGCAGGAATCATAGGAGGCAGCGGGTGTGCCTGGCTGGCCTGTTGCAGGGCTTCCTCAAGACGTTGAGCTTTGTCTGAGAAGTCCCTGAACCCTCCGGGGTAATTCTGAGTGATCAGGGAAGGGACCAGCTCGGTCTTGACGTTCCCGACGCACATTGTCAGCAACTGCTCCTGAGTCAATGGCATGTCAAGGGAATACGTGAGACCCTTCCATCGGGCGACGAAGTCCGCGACTCGCTCATCAGGCCTCTGCTTGCACTTGAAGAGGTCTGCGATACTCGTCTTCCGGGTCGTGGAACTGAACTGGTAGAGGAACTGTCTACGGAGGTCCTCCCAGCTGGTTACCGACCCGACGGGGAGCTGGCTGTACCAGACAAATGCTGGCCCTTCCAGTGTCTGGACAAAGCAGCGAAGCTTAGCGGCCTCTTGCTGCGCCGGAGTCCCCAACATAGGCCCGCACCTCGAGTTGAAATGGGCCAAATGTTGTGGCGGATCTCCGGTCCCGTTGAAGGGGGCGAAAGTGGGATTCCCGAATCCCGGAGGCGCCGGCATGTCATCCACCCATGCTGGGTATGGCTTGCCGTCCGGTGGGATCGCCACCTGCCGAGTCTCCAAGGCTTCCAAGCGGGCAATGAGTGCCGCCATCGGATCGTCCGGACATGGGTTCCAGTCCTGGCGAGGATCTCTAACCACGAGCGCATTGCATGGCCCTTCAATCGGGTCGTCGACCGGATCGTCGAACTCGGCAGCTCGTGGGATGGCTGGCGGAGCGGCCCTTGGGGCAGCGGGAGGAATCCGAGCGGGATCTCTCGGGTAGTCCCGCCGCTCGGGAGGGTGTGGCGAAACATACCGCGCCCTCTTGCCATAGGCAATGGCCTCTCTCCTGTCGGCGAACACGGCATGATCACGGTTGCCCGGGAGAGTCTCGTCGAGGTGCGGTTGTTCCGGTCCCTGCTGTCCTGGCCTGGGATCACCGTAGTCAGGCCGCCGTTCTGCAGCGCGCTCGGCGAGGAGCTGGTCAACCAGCTTCTTCTGTTCGGCGAGCTGCTGACGTAGCGTAGCCTTCTCGGGATCCTCCTCTGCCCTCTGCATGGAGGCAGATGGGTCGGCGGGCCTTACAGCCTCGCTGTGCTCTTTTCCTTTGCTGACGTTTCGGCTTAACGTCAGTGCTTCAGTGGGTGCGGGGAGCCCCAGGAGGTTCCTCTGATGACGAGTAACTCTCACCGATGGATCTGACGACGGCTTGTCTTCGGGGGGGAAGCCCCCGTCGAGAAGTTCCAAGTCGTTCCCCTCTCCCGACAGGTCAGCCATGTTGACCGTTCCTGTCCCTGGGGATATACCCTCAGGGCCACCCAGCGAATCGGGCTGTCGGCGGATCACACTGAAGCGTAGGGCAGCGTACTGCCCCCATCCATGGATATACACGTGGGGAGTGGCTTCCTCGATAACTTTGCGGAGTACTTGAAAACACTCAACGCATCGTTGTTGGAGGGCCTCATGGTGCCCAAATGACCCGGGGTGCCGAACCGCGGGGAGCATGGCCAGGTCAATTTGACGGCACTGCTCACCAATATCCTCCAGGTGCAGCTGACTCCCGGGGTATGGCATTTGTAGGCAGTGAAGACGGGAGTGAGTCTCCCGGAGAGTTCGGCGGAAGCACTCGAACTCATCCGGGGTGAGCGATTCGGGTGCATCAAAGCCCGGTCCTGCGACTGGCCAAAACTTCTCAGGGAAGTGGCCCTCTGCAAGGACGGTCCAGAAGCTCCACGACTCAAACTCGGGACCCAGATATCCTCGGTCCTCTTCCATGGCTGGGAACGGACGGGGAACTGGTAGTGGTGCCGAGGCGGGCCGTCGGGCCGACGGGCTGGCCAGCGGTGAATACGGCGAGCAGGCCGATTGGCCTCCATATCCCGGGCCTCCCCCTGAGGGTGGCGGTGCCCCAGCTACCACATCACGATAGGACGGGCCGGCGAGCGAACATCCTGCCGTAGCATCGGCGCTCGCCGAGGGTGCACCAGATCGTGGTTCGACAGTCGGTCCCCAGAAAAAGTCTCCGGCTTCTCTGATCGAGACGGAAGGCACTTCCGGAGGGGCCGGTACCCACCGCAAGTTTGATCCTTGGGGGTCTACCAGGCCCTCGTTACTCCGGATATACCTTCGGAGAGACGCGGGGATCACATCGATCTCGCTCTCGGGGAGCACGAGGCTGACGTGCCGCATTCCTACCCCTGCCCTTGACTGGCAGGATTGGGGAAGGGGCTCTGTCGCCGAATCGTACTCTGCCTCTGAGTCAGAGAAGCAAACCGGTCGGATCTCTGTCCGGAACTCCGTAACATTCTTCCCTCGGCGTCGACGCCTTGCCTTCCTGCCCCTGGGTGGTTCTTCGGGGCAGGGCTGATCTCTGTCCTGGCGTCCTCCGGCCGCACTGGTGCTGGGGCCGAGAGGACTGGGAACCAAGGTGCGAGGGGCACCGGGACAGATATCAAAGGGGACGCGGGGAGAGATGATTCCGGGCAGGCCTCCGGGCCGGGATCGGAAGGTGGGATGACCCACGCCTCCTGGATCGGCCACACAGAGTAGATCCTGCCGGTGAATAGCGCTACCGCGAGGTGGTCCGCGGTGGCTACTGCCAGTGCCAGCAACCGGGAGAGTCAACCCAACCTGCCTTTGGGGCGGTCGGGGCCTCGATCCGGGTCGGGCATAGGAGTTCCCCCGCTCAGGATGCACAGAGGCCTGGCGACTGGAGCCAGCAGTGGCTTGGGCCAATGCGGCCGCTGTTGCCAGAGCCCCAAGGTGGGCATCCTCTTCCGCTCGTGCCCGACGTTGGCGTCGGGACAGACGAGTCGGAATGAGCGTCGCGGGCAGGTGGAGAGCCTGTTCCTCGACTTGAGGGGCCTGGCGGCGATGTCGCCGTGGCCTGACGGGAGCCCTTATCGTGGATCCCTGGAGCGGACCTCAGATAGGGTGATCCTGGGCATCTCCCACCTCATCCGCATAAGGAAGGGAACTGTCAGAGCGCTCCGGGGATAAACTCCCGAAGCGATTGGACGTTGAGGTAGGCAGCGGTGCCTCCCTGCGCGGCCCTCGGGGGCGGTGGTGGTGGCGAGGCGCAGCCTTCTCAAGGTCTAGGCGAGCCATTTCCCTAGTGGGGATGACTCCCTCTTCCTCGTATCTCCGCACCAGGGTGTTGATCACCCTTCTCTGGATGACCTCCGAGGGGGAGAGAGGGCGTGGTCGTCCCGCAATTGCGGCTGCTGGGACGACTGTGGAACGGGCAGGACCGCGCGGAGTAGCCGCGTCGGTGTTTCCCCTGTCCCTGCGCCAGCGGGCGGGTGGCGATCGGGCACTAGATCGGGCGACATGATTTCTGCAAGCAGGGAGAATGACCCATTAACACTGACAGGAAAAAGGAATCGACAACCAACCATTAGCGCCACGACGCCTTCCGTGGGGGGAACCCAGGCCCTCGACGTTGCGAGACGGAGTGCCCGATTTCACTTCCCCAGCCCCTGGCGGGTAAGACTGAATGCTTGGCCGGGCAACACGCCGGTCTTCCAACACCTCTGAAAGCCATCGGTCTTCGTATCGAGGAGAAGAGATTCACGTCGGGTTCACCATTTTTCTGTTTCGGTGCGGATGTGCGTCGGGTTACGCTGTTCCGCCAGGACGCGTTCGCGCGTGCACCCGTCAACCCGAGGGGATGGGCGCGCGGCTTGTGGTCCCGCAGTCCCGCTTTCCAAGGGCGGGCGGCATCCGTCCCTTATTCAGGGGCGTCTGCTCCTTGATCGAAACCGGGATGATGGGATGTCGGCTTCTCCTTCCTTGGACGTCTCCTCGGAACTTGTCGCCTAATCCGGGTCTCCCTCATAGACTTAAGAATGTTCGTGAATCTCGTTCCCGGCGCCATATCTTCATGGACACCGGTTAATTACGCTGCTTCCGCCCGGACGTTCCAAGGAGTCTGGGCGGGGCAGCAACCTGCGGTGAGAAGGCCGGGTGGCTCTGGGTGCTGGGGGCGTGTCGTAACACTGCGGCTCTGCACGTCTGTCTTCCGTCCCTAATAGGGCTTCTCGAAGGCACGATGGCCTGAGGCATCCCGTACTAGGTGCGGGGAACTGTGTCACCTGAGGTTTTCCTCAGCTTCCCGTGTTTAACACGGGGTATGCCGCGAGTTTAACGTCCAGCGGGGACGGCATCGGACCGATCAACACGAAAAGTGGATCAGATGACAGAACCCCTTGCGGGGAACCTCCGACGCTGGGGCCAGCACATGGGCGGCTTCCCAAGTAACGTGGAGTGAAGTGAAGTGGCATGACCCCACCGGGATGTGGCGGCCCGGGTAAGGATCAGGAGGGATGATGAAGTGAAGAGCTTGGACCCCAGAGGGGCTTCCTACGTACCGCGCGTTAACACGGATCAAAGTCAACGTAGTTCGGGCATACAGTTTAACGTCATGCTGGACGTCGGCAAGCCGACTCACGAAGAGGTCGAGGCCGCCGGGCGGAGGATTGAACCGAACCACCTCGCACGGAGGGGGATGGAACGGCCGGGTGGATCACAGTTTCACGTCATGCTGGACGATAAAAGGGGAAATGGAAAAGGGGGGCTGTGGGGAGGCACCGTGGAGATACACACGGGCAGTCTCCCACAGGGGCGGATTCATAGGTGAATCAACGCAAGCGTGAACCCTGGAGGGGTCCACTGATGGACGAACGGACGTAAATACGACCGGAACGACCAGGTGGTGGGCTTGGGCCTCAGGGAGGCTTCCTACGTACCCTGTATAGAAGACAGGGATCAAAGTCCACGTAGTTCATTCTGTCAGGACTTACGCACTTGGGGCAGCCCGGTTGCGGCAAAACTCAGTTGGAAGGGACTCGGACCAAAAGCAGAAGACACCTCGATCCCAGTCATACCCTCTACTGGCTTCGGCCGTGGGGAGGCGCAATGGAGATACACATGTGCAGCCTCCCACGAGGAACTAGGGGTTTGTAATACCCCGCCCCCGTAGGGAAAAGCCACTCCCATTAAATCGTCCCAAAAGGGGGACAATCCCGACATCCCTGCAGAGACGAGCGGGTGGGGGCCACATCCAAACCGGGGGAGACCCTGCGTGCGAGGCACGGGATCGAATGATGCGGACGGTTTAGCGTCTTGCCGGACGAAGTACAGTTTAACGTCATGTGTTGAGGACGAAGCGGACGGTTTAACGTCTTGCCGGACGAAGTACAGTTTAACGTCATGTGTTGAGGACGAGGCACATGGCAGTTTAACGTCTTGCAGCACGGACGATGGGGGCTAGGCAGTTTAACGTCGTGCATCTTGGACGTATGCTGAACAGTTTAACGTCTTGTAGCTCGGACGAGGTACAGTTTAACGTCGTGCAGGACGTATATGCAGTTTAACGTCATGCTGGACGAATATGCAGTTTAACGTCATGCTGGACATAGGTGCGTGTCACTTCGCGCAAGCCTGGAGGGCCGCACGGGAAGACAACGCACGGTGCGGGCACCCGGGATGAGAATCATCGGGTGCCACACAGGCGGGTACCCTTAGGAGGTCAACGGGGACGACCCTGGCAGATTGCGCGCAAAAAGGAAGCTTTGCGCGCAATACTGCGGGCCGGCGCGCAATCGGGGCGGCTGGCGCGCAATTGGGCCAGCGCCTTGCGCGCGGATGCTTGAGATTGCTCACACCGGGCTTCGGATAGCGCGCGGGGGCAACGGCTCATTCTTTAACGAATGGCCACTTGAAAGAAGGGGGGGTGCGCGCAATCAGGCCGGATTGCGCGCACCCCGGGGGCAATTGCGCGCAAGCGGGTTCTTTTGCGCGCAAAGGCCTTAGGGTGAATGTTTAGTCAAATGAAAGGAGCCAGCGGGGATTGCGCGCGAAGGCGGACCCCGAGGCTTTCTTGCGCGAAAGAAAGGAGGTTACCTGAAGTTCGTCATTGCGCGCGGAAGGGGTTGAATTGCGCGCACGGGAGACGTTTCGACTTCCAGCAACCTTTGAAACGTTGGGGGTCGCCTTGTATTTATAGGCAACCCCGGGCGCGGAATCCAGGGTGCGAGCGCGAAATTCCCCCCGCGGGCGCGGAATCGGGCGCGGCGCGCAAGGGAGTCGCGCGGACCCGCGGCGCGCAAAATTGCGCGCCGGACCGGCGCATTGCGCGCATCCCGGGGGGTTTGCGCGCGGAACATCACCTTTGCGCGCGGGCCTCTGAAATTCCGCGCAAGGCCTCCGGGCCCTCCGAAACGTTCTTCCGGCTCCAAATATCACTTCGCTTTCCGCATCCGGAGCTTCGTTTGGGAACAACGGACTTTTCCGGCGTCTACACCATTATCAACCATTTTTTTCATCAAATGGGTAATGAAGTAACTTCTCATCTGTACGTAAAACTTATCGTCTCCACTGAAAGATACAAATCACTTTTCATCCCCATATTTTAGGGATAGGTATTATGATTGGGTTAATGTTTATATATGATCTTTATGGAATAATTATTATTATATAATGATAATATCATTTTTAAATTCTTTCATTCCAATCCATTGGAAGAAAATAACATCGCTCATGCGTATATGTGGACAACCACCTCTCTGAATTGATGCAATTCATTTTTTGGTTCTGATTTACATGGATTGTAATAAGGTAATTTTTAATGAATATATATGATATATATGATATATAAATGATCTTGGGATGGTGAATTACTATTTACCTTTATTACGTTCCATCTGTTAGAAAGAGAGAACAACGTTTACATGTACGTACGACCGACCATCTCAATGAATAGTGCATTTAATTACTATTTATATATATATACAATGAATATAAAATAAATTATTATCATTATAATTTTTTTGACATGATTCATCCATTATCTATGTACGAGGACCAACATTACTGAACAAAAACAAATATAAAAAATGATGTTGTTATCACCTGGAACTATGATTTTAATAATGAAATATTAATCAATGGGTGATAAAAGGTTAAAATATATAGAAATTTGTATTATATATATATAATAATGTTTATATAATATATGTATAATAGGAATATAATTATTATATAGGAGGTTAAAACACGTAAAATGGAAGTGAAACCTTAGGCAGGTGTTTATTTCAAAATCTCATCATTATTTGATGTTGTTTACATTTAATTCTCTATTAGTAAAATATTTAATATTTACATCTTAAAACCAATATATTTTATTATCAAAAATTTTCCTATAGAAATTATATGTTTTACTTTAATTTTACTCAATTTATGAACTCAAGATACCAAAATAATATTTTACAGAATACCAACATTATTTTTCTACTAGGTTGCAAATATTTTTCATCAATGTCCATATTAAAACAAAAAGTTTAAAAGATTGATTTTAGTATTAACCAGTTAATTATTAATGTAATTTTTAGCCATGGTTAAATTTTTATAAATTTTTTGAAAATGAATCCTTAAGTGTTCCTTATAAGATACTTTTTTGAATTTTTCATATAGAAGTGTAAAAGGAATGTTTTTTAACTGATAGAGCATGAATGAAATTTCCGGCCATTATGACTGCCAAATGATTTTATACATACCTTACATGGTTCTATGATTATTTTTCAAATAAAATGAATTTCCAAAATTTCTATATATTTTTAGTTCTTAAAATGGAATTTAATTATGAATAAGTTATTTTCCTTAAAGAATATTTATAATAATATTTTTATGATATTTCAATTAATCAATTTAAATTACCCATTTATTTTATTTAAGATATACTGGGAACATCATTTATTTATAAAATTATTAGCCTTTCTCTTGATTTTTTATGATATTGTTTTTGGAGAAAGTATAGGCATTCCATATTTATATTTTTCCAATAAGTCAATTATTGATTATAATGAATGTTGATTAGGTTGTATAGTTTATTCATATGATGAATTAATTAGATATATTATAGGACATGTGAGGCTAAGAATTACATTGCACATGGATTCCTCAATATATATCATAAGACAAAATATATTCGGTATTTGTGTTAGATCAAACCCATTTTTATAGATGTCTTGAATGAGTCCCTTATGATATTTTTAGACGTCTTTGAAGAAGGACTTGATGGTAAGTTTTAAATGTACTATATTATGACTCTCATCATCATTGAATCAATTATAAATTCCCATGTGATTATTTAAATTGGTATAATATGGATGGATAAGTTTTAGGAACATGATAATATTTATATGCACTTAGTTACTCAATATTTATTCCTTCTATATTTTTATTCATGATCAATTTATTTATTAAATGGAATTTGTTCTCAATTATTTACCTTTCCATAATGATTATACATTATGTATTCAAGATAGATTAAATTGTATGTAAAACATACTAAGAATATAAGATCACCATTTATTTTTTTCTTACCCTAGGATATTAGGAAGCTTAATCTAATTGAGATTCAATGATATACTAGATAGAATAATATTATTCTCAATGAAAATATATTTTTGTATTTTTGTTTTTAAATGTATCCAAGATTCAAGTATGTTTCTAGTGTACTATTAATAATAGACTATTAAGTAATTCTAAATTATATTCATTATATATATTACTAATTTAATTAAGTAATAATTCACTCTAGGATATTAGGGTCAGTGACTTTACATATATCCTCCTGCATACGAGTCTTTCTTGCTCCATATGGGGTTCTCTATTTACAATGATGGAAAATATTATCTCATATACTTGGACACAATGATAACCATACTTGTAATAGTCAACAAAGAAAGAAGAGAATAAGAAAAAAATCCATTATGGAGATAAATTTATTTTGGTCTCATCACCACTACTAAGAGATCCCACATGAATCTCTCTCCTATAAAAGTCAAATCACACTTCCATTAGAAGAGCCTGATCTTTGAAAATCCCAAGTATAGAGTTTAAAATCACTAGGTTTGAGCAAAAGGATCCACTACAATCTCATGGTTACGAAAAAGGGATGCATCATGGAGAAAATTGTATTTTTTTCATGTCTACCAAAACTAAAGATAAAGTAGAGATGCCGCAGATCATACCACAGATCATACCCTAGGCCTCCAAGACATAAACCTCGACTGCATACAGTTTTCCATAACCTTACCACTTTTTCTCAATAAATATAATTTCCTCCAATAAATTTTCACATCTAAAACAGACATAACCATTCCGATCAAAGGAACCCAACCACCACACCATTACAATATCTACTATGGGTGGTCCAAACTCACCTTCAAGTCTCAAAAAGCATCACAAGTTAATGTGTCTTGGTGGGGGAAGTGTTCCTCTTATTTTCATGATCAAATAAACATTTCAAATTACCAAAAATAGGATCCACTAATGACCTACATCTTCCTAAATAAATTTAGTTATTAGGTCGACTATCTAACTATGAGGGGGCTGCAGAAGAAAAATACCCAAGAAATTGCCTCTTGCTAGTCCTCAACTACCAATGGGTCTACATTACCCTATGAATTGGATAATCTAGTGCTTTGAAAAATCAGAATCATGATCCAACTATGTGGATCACCATTATAAACTACTCAAATTATTTTATACCTAATATATGGGATGATATCATCTGATGCCAGCAGAGTTAGGTATGCATATAATTCAATGGGAGGAAGTATATCTCACTATCCACTAAGATGAAACTGATCCTGAATGGGCCCTCGATCTGATTCCACTTTACTAAGATGAATGTATCATGGTCTTTCAATGGAATTATCACCAACTCTTTATATCATTGTTTTTTCTAGCTTAAACAGATGTCCCATGGTCAAAGAGAATATCTGAGGTGTTAAATCAAGAATGAAATAAAAATAAGATCCAATTCATATACATTGCATATACTATTTTTTTTCCTAACAGCTAGTGCATACATTCAACGAGAGAACAAGTTGGGTTTTTGAGTCCTGTTGAATGGATACTTCATACACCACACCATCAAAATTTTCACTAGCCTGAGACCCATACTCCAGGAACATTTATAATATTTACATAGTTCCCAAACTAAATCTACACAAATAGACTATATCTAGGCTCTGATCTAATTATAAACAATTATTTTGATACATCTATTTCAATACCCAAGCCACTAGGGTCCACCTGGTTAATAGTAAGATGAGAATAATAATACAAACACCGTAAAAAGAAAATGGGTTAGGAACTAGAATCATGTAGACATATCAGACACATGGTAGGCCCCAACTTAACCCCCCACATATCCCCATGCACAAATATAATGAAAAATGTTATTAATTGACATTATAAACATGTTTAAAATATCTAGACCCACATCCATGTTTGAATAAATAGTATAAAATTTTAGAAGGGTCCAAATAAAATCCTTCTAATACTGTAATGTATTCAAATCTACGAACAAAAGCGAAAACTACAAAAAAGAAATGTTGGGATCCATATGAAATATGTATTTCCCAACTATGCTCCAGGTATTCTTCATCCACATAGAACTTCATCAAAAGGACCATCGTTAGCATATGATAATACACATGTAAGTAGACACCACACAAGGGTGAGTATAAACATACCGAGTAAGAAACCCCAAAATCACTAAAAACAAAGCATCAAATAGGGAGTTAGGAGTAAATGAAAAAATCAAATAAGATAAACAAGGTAACCTCAATATTTTCAAAGGAATATTCCAGGTCCCAAGGTGAGGTGTGTCATCACTGTATGCCTAGGTTTTACTCTTGAGGGACTATAGAAACACTCGTATGATAGAAATCACTACTTAGGTCATTCTAAAGCTTATGTCACTCATTTGAGAGTCCATACTAATCATGACATTAAATATTGGAATATGAATGAATTGAAAGGGATTATCCAATATACTCACTATATTGTGATAGACCTTATTAGGATATAAAATATTTTGGAACATTGATAGGAGATCACACACATGGATAATGGGAGACACATAACCTTAACCAGATCAACCTGCTCCACAATGTATCAAATGTCCAGTATATAGGCTGTGTAATACCAAACCTTACATTGGTAGAATAATGATAATTATGATAAAACACCAAGTCTTATGGTGGGATACATGATCTAATCCACTAGGGTGTCTTACAAAAATTCCCATGACTAGATTACGTACATAACCCTCATTGGGGTGCACTGAGGAGACTCACACCATAACAAGGGAACCCACCTAAACCAAATCGGAAAGATGGGACACACCCATGATAAAACTAAATTTAGACTTAGGGGATTGGAGACTCTATCCTACCCTGAATGGATTACACGCCATGTTCGAGGGGATACACAAAGTGTATCACTATGTCTCATTCTACCCATTACCACTCATATCATATAGTATCTGTTTCCATATATACAAATTATGTATTTGGGAAGAATATCATATAGAGGTAACCATGTTTCTAAAATATTTGATCCATAACTGTATATGTATACTCTCTAAATTACATAGGGTGTTCCCTAAAATAAATGTCATGTGGGGCCATTGGATTTCTAGGCATTTATGTGTTTTTCATAATGAAAAGTCTTGTTAATGATCATATGGTGTGAGATAATTTACTTCCATGTAAACTGTAGATACTTCACATAAAGTGATACAATATTTTTTTTCTTCCAATGTACATGTTTTGTAGTTGTGAGAAACTCAAAAAACTATTTTCATATATGTGTTTCCACTCATGGTTCCACCTCCTTCACCTCCACTATGAATATCACCAAAGACTGATTGTAATAATGTTTTACCATGACCATGTCAACTAAAATTTCAATATTATGACAAACGTTTACCTAAAAATCACTCATCATCTATCCTATAGGGTACCCACATGGTACAACTCACAAAACATACATTTTCCACACCACCAGTGATCCTTAGTCATTTCAGTCATGTATTTTCTATAAGAGTTGGTTACCATATCCTACTTTTTTAGTACATAATTATATGTTTTTTTCTTATTCAATTTTTATGACATAATTATTATTCTTCTACATGATATTTTTAAGAACCCATCATTTCTTGTTATGTCAATCGTTGAGTTATTAATTTGAAACATGGTGGATAATCTTGTTTTTAGACTAAGAGGCTATGTTAGATAAAATGTCTAAAAGATTAGGGATGCATGAATTTTTTAATTAATGTATTTTGGGTATAAATGAGTTAACTTTTAATAAGGGTTCTTGGTATATTGGGAATCTTTAAAAGTGCTTATGGTTGTTTAAAGGGAGAATGAGATGAAAACCCATCAGAAAATCATTTACATGTTTTGTAAAGGGATTACACGTCATTTAATTTTTTTAGTGGTTTTAATAAAATAAATCCTCAAGAATAGTTTTTTATCATATTCCATTTAAAATATTTAAATGATGTCTAACTAAATTACACATCATGTAATTATCTGACCTACTATTTTAAACATCATTTGCGGGTGAATATGATTTCAACCTTTATAATCTCTTCTCATTTCAACCTAAAGAAAACATCCAGGAAATTTTGGAGTCCGAAATTCCCTTTCAGATGTCCCTTTTATGTGAGAAATCCTAGGTAAGTCCATTTAGTTTGGTTTCTACCTTCTCTCCCGTGGTTCTCAAAATCGTTGTAGTAAAATAATTTGATTGGATTCATTTTTGGATTTGGTCTTGATCCTTATTTATCTAGGTTCAACTTTGTATCCATCCAAACCTTCTTCCTCAGGGGAATTTTCCATTGGATGCATTTTGGGATCATTTGTTTATGGATGGGTGTCTAGATCTTAAGCCTATGGTTTGATAATTTCCATGTATATGCAATATTTTGATTTCATCAATGCAGAGTGCACCCAAATAAATTAAATAATGAATGATATTATTCTTTGAATTCCTTTTTAGTTCAATTGGATTATGATATGGCCTGTGGTTTTCCATGAGATTATCAAACCATGAATATAATTGAATTGGATAATGGATTAATGTGTGTTTAGAAAGATGTAACACATTAGGTGACTTTTGTCATAAAACCCCTAAATTGATGCTACAAATTACTGATATAACTTTTAATCAATTGTGACATAATTAAAAGTTTGTTTTTAAAGATTAATAGTAATAATAATAATTAAATATTGAGATATATGATGTGATATTGGGATATCAATGATATATGAAATGGCTTGTGTTCCACGCTGAAATTATTATATATAGGGTTATCCCCTGTCACTTGAACACTTATATGATGTAATGGTGATATTTATAGGGATCATACCAATCCCATGTGGTTATCATTATAGACAGTTGGCTATGTCGAGTCTCATGCTGTAATTATTTTAGGGATTTTACCCAAGTGTTGTAATGCTTATATGGATTTATACACACTTGTTGTGAATATACCATTGTAATATGGCGGTGGTTGGCATGGTTGAAAAAAATTCTAAGAGATATTATACCATGGAACTGAAGAAGGTTATTATACATTTTTTATATGGCTATGGTTGTCATGGTTATATGTCTTTCTCATAGATATTCTGACACAAAGACGAAGTAGGTGGTTGTTTCACACACTTCATATCAGATTAGTCAGTTTAGGGACATTGGATTTGACCGACTGAGATTTACTCACACCTTATTCAGGCTACCATTTGGAACATGAGTAGATCAAGTGGATGAATGTTTTGATAAGGGAAAAGGATCTTTCTATTAATTTCTTGTTTACGGGAAGGATTGATATTATGTGATGGGACCGACATGGTATTCAAGGATAGGGAACTATCAAGTATTTCTTTGGGCATTTCTATCTTTTAATTGTATTGTTCCAAGCAATAATTTTATATACATTCTAGCACTTCATTACTTTATTCCTTAATATTTACTGGATTTTTCAATTATTGGTTATTGTTGTCTTTAGACATGTCTATACATTTATTTTATTTTTTTATTTGTTTTATTTGTTTTATTTTATTTGATTATGAAACTTCATTCTAGAGAGTATCATCTCCCCACAATACATTTCATGCCCCTGATGCTAGTCTGATTCCTCTGGAATACAAGGAGGCATGCTTGAGATCTCATAACCAACCCTTTCTAGCCATGTGTGAGAGTTCCTAATTGGGGTATGGTACAAAGTGATATAAATGGAGCATGTTTTCTAAGAATCTACTTTACTATATGGGAAAGGTAGGAAGGATTGGTAATGAGCTTGTTCATGGGAGTAATTGACCCATGTGTGGTGGAAAATTCATGTTCTTAGTGGTGTGGTTGTTATTTCTATTCTATTCTTGTTATAGTTGATGTAATTTCACCTTGGTTGATTCACATGTTGTTTGAGGTTATTTTTTTATGATGTTACTATTTATTGAGATTTGTACATAAGGTCTAGTATAGTGTAAGATGGTAATACATTCTTCATAATAGTAAAATGGGGGTATATTTATAAGAATTATTCGTGACAGGGGTACATAAATTTTTTATCAGGTTATATATATAAATTCCTATTGAATTATTATATTAGATATCTGTTTCACTAGTTAACAGATATGAGTTGACTTGTCATGATAAAACACATGTAAGACATGTTTTGATAGACCATGGGTTAGTGATACTCTATTGAAGTCACCGGTTGATGTTGATAGTGTTTCAATCTATTTATCTACGTTGTCGGTTTTTCTTGTAGAGAAAATTCCTTCATATCATCTTCTTCTTCAGAATTAGGAGAGTTGAAATCATCACCCCCATAACATAGCTAAACCATAGATTCTTGTAGTTCATGAGGAAAA
The DNA here is from genome assembly GCA_963277665.1 of Viscum album. Taxonomy (NCBI): domain Eukaryota; kingdom Viridiplantae; phylum Streptophyta; class Magnoliopsida; order Santalales; family Viscaceae; genus Viscum; species Viscum album. The sequence continues at coordinate 992,424,694 of OY728166.1, forward strand.
TAAGGATGTTCATCTCGGTGAAAACTTCCTGAGGGTCATGTGATCCACAAGAACGTGAGATTTTCCGACCATTAATTTGATGTATGATATGACTAGGGAGTTTTAGCTATAGACATTGTCAATGATAAATAGGGAAGGAGGACCTAGGAAGACATGTTCTAGATCAAGTTAGTCCTGATAATCTTCAATAACCAAAAGACACCATTGTATATGAGGGTGAATCTTGCTGAATATATGCTTCATATACCTAGAAAGAATTGGTAGGATATTTTTGATGGATATTGTAAGTAAGATGAGCAATCTTAGAAGGACATAAAGATGAAGTCACATAGCCATTTATACCCTGAAACATTGAGCGATGAAAAATATTATGAGTTCATGCATCTGAAAAAGGGGGGAATGATCGTACTAGAATATAGTGGAATCTTCAACAACCTATAGTGCATTACGCCATCTATAGAAGCTAATGAGATATCTAGGGTGCGATTTTATTAAGATAGTATTCACTATGAGATAATGTTATATGTAAATGTTTTCTATTTAAGAAAATCCGAGGATGTGATGATCCTTTCACTCATCACCATTGGGAATCTATGCTAGTTTTCCCTAGTAGTGCAAAATATATTTTAGTGGGGTGATCTGGGATCTATTCCTTGTGTGAATAGAAAGGCCTATATGAAAACTTTGAACAAGGTAGTAGTTGGAAGAGGAGTTAGAGATGTCAGAAAGAATCTCAAACTGTTTTCCATTACAATGTTATCAGTGTGGAATTCCGAGTCATATGTGCCTATAGTGTCCTTACCCGATAGTTGAGTGATGTATCTATAGAATAATAGGGAATATTCAGAGGTTCTATATGATCTTTCTACAACATAAAAGTGACAAGTGGTCCTAATAAGAATCAGAGGTAAGAAGTGTTTTTGGTAACGCTCATCATGTTGGTAGCTGGAGTTCCATTGACCATTCAGGTTGAGGCAGGAAACATGGAACACTAGTGATTGAGCAATAGTACGAAGAAAAAGAAATATCCTAGGGTAGTTTGAATATAACCAAATGTAGAGGGATTAGTTAGTTTCATGTTATGAAGACAACTCTTGTTAATGTAGATGCATTACCATCTGCTGTAAGAGGTAGGATTCTTGTATCTTATACCTTAGCATTCATTTTATTTGACACATGAACATAAAATTCTTTTCTATATAAAAATTTTTCAAATGGTTTGGGCTTAGATGATTAAATATTATATATTGTTCTAAAAATAGGCAAACTGATGGTTGTGAGATTAGAGAATATCAAACCATGTAAGGAGTGTTCTCTAGTGACTGGTGGTTACCATTTCTTTTGGAAAAAATTCATACTAGAAATAATTGTATTTGATTTTTTTCTTGGTATGTATTTGATAGTTCTGTACTAGGATCATATTGACTATTATATGAGGAATGTTACCTTTAAATCCCTAGTGGTAGGTAGGTATTCCAACTTAGGTGAGTGAGATCTTTAGAGAAGTTATTCAAGATTAATTTATTGTATACTAGATTGAATCCCAACCCAGATAACATGTCTTGATCTAGAGAATGGTAGAATTTAGTAGGATTATTCTCCACCAATGGTAGAAATTTTTTATGATGTATTTCATCAATATTTTTACATATTACTGTTAAATAAAGAGTTTTAGTTCATGATTGAGTTGATGTTGGGAGCATAGATAGATTCAATACAGCCTTACATAATGAAACTAATAGAGTTTCTTTATTTAAAGGTTCAGTTGGGAGATCTAGAATCTAAAGGCTCTATACCGCCTAGTAGATCTCTATGTGTATCTCCAATACTATTTGCCTATATTTTTTATGGTTCTTTATACTTGTGTGTGGACTATTAGAGGTTAAACAAAATGATGATCAAGAACTAATATCATCTTCTATGCGTTGATAATATTTTTAATTAGCTTAAATACCTACAAATCACAACTAAAAAATTTATAAATATAAACAATTATCAATGAAAAAAATTCCAATAATAATAAAATTATATAAAAATAAAAAAAAATATTCAGAAAGAAATTACAATCTAATGAAAATTATAACAAAAACATCATAATTACCAAATATGTATATATAAAACAATAAACAAATGAATAAATATTATAACTAAAATAATGGAAAAATATTTTAAAAATATAATATATATATATTTAAAAAATTGGAGATTTATTAAGAAAATATATGAAAAAGAGATCACAAATGATGACGAGATAACTTAATATTACAGGAAATGAAATAATACTACTCGCAAGGGATATCCAATGCCAACGACAATGAAACTCAAATAAAATAAACGTAACATAACTTTGTGGGATGAATTTATCCAAGGATGAGGGTTAAATGGGAAAAAATATAAGAAATGTTGAAAATTAAGTAAAAAAATAAATTCAATGTAGAATATTTTTGTTGATAATTTGGTGTTAGAGGTTGTGAGTCTTGCATCATATGGTTTTTGAAAAACAATTATTGATAAAATGAGGGAACCATTTTTTGTATATTTTTTGAAAATATTTTAATGTTTTTTTAAAATAATAATTAAATGTTTCTATTGTTTTATTTGACAAAGGTTTTACATTTAACTGACATTAAACTTAATCCATAAAAACATTTAACATAATTCTTAAAAAATGGCATTTAAAGTAAATCAAGAACACTAATAATGTCAGTTTTTTTAGAAAAACTGATGTTAAAAGTTTCTCTAGGTGGATTTTAATGTCATATATGTAAAAATTTAAGCTAACATGCTAACAAAAAACATATTTTCTAATTAGGGATTAACCAAATTAGAAATCCTCTAAACATCAAGCATGATACCCCATACACCAATGGATGATTACCAACAACAAGCTTCTAAGGGGTGACATTTGTGTAAGTATAACTTATAAAGATAAAAAATAATAACAACTGAACAAAAATAAAATAATAAATAAATAACATGAATTTTATAACATAAAAAGGAAAATATTAATATAAAATAGTCATTGAAAAATATATATATCAAATTCCATGTAGGTAATACAAAATTTCCATGAATCTTGCCCATGATTATTAAATAATAACATTCCACAATGTAACTAAAACAATCTCTTAGCCCAAAATTGAGGGTCCACCCAATCCTTCTCTAAAACCACAATTTCCAATCCATGAACCACCAATACCACCTTTTAATGAACTCTGGATGATGATCATTTATCATTACATATGTTATGAACTATATAGTAATTATGCATCATATATTTCTTGTATAGGGTGTCAGTATTATCCATATAAGCCTCTACCAATGATGTTTATAGATAATATCCATTTCTATATGAATGTATGAAATGTAAAATTAATGAAAACCAAAGAACATCACTTAACATAGCCTGCTTTTTCTAGACCATCCATGACTGATACTTTACCTTATTTTACTAGTTCTAGAAAGGAATGACGCTTCCCCATTCCATCATACCTGAAATTAACTCATCCTTATAACCACTTCATGTTATATAAAATCAAACCCGAAATCATAAACAGAATACCCACCCCAAGAAAACCCCATTTAATTAACTAAATATCTTCAATCATATAAGATGTTCCTCGATCCCCTGATCCCTAAACTAACTAGTGGATAAATAGCTCGATGAAACCCTAGGCATGAAAACACCCATCCTTTACCAATACCAAATCATTTTCCCTAACATGTGTTGCAAATACCACACATATCCTACTCCTACATGGTGAAATCAATCACCTCCAAGATCCCATGACCATCTACTTTTTTTAGATCCTCCAAATTGTTAATTAACCTCATCACCCCTAAGATTCTCAACATATAATGGATACCACCAAAAACTAATGGTCAATACCACCTCATTCCAGCGAATCCCAATGGGTATTTTTTTATTTCTACCTTTTCAAATTTGGATAAGGTGTAACATTCATGTCTCAAAATCCCAGAGACACATAAGCCTAATGCATGACCCGTAGACCCAGAGGAGTGTTGACTAAAAAACAACCTAAAATCCTCCAAAAACATAAACCATAGAATAGACCCTTCGAAAAAATATTTGGACAAAAAACCAAGCACCCAACATTTTAGGGATACATAACTAGCATAACCCCATGTGGAATTTCACAAGGATCGGTACTAAAGGAAAAATACATACCCTATTATTATATCAATATATTATCCTTGAAATGATATGGGGCTAATCCCTAAATCCATATATGGATATAACATTATATTGAGTTCTAAAAAAATTTTCTAATATCTAAAGACCATCTCACCCACCACAAAAGTCATCAAAATTCCCAAACCACACATGACAATCACTGAGGGACACCACATACCATCACTACTAGATGGCCAACTCCCACAAAGATTATTCCAACACATAGGGACCTCCTTTACACCATCGACCATCATCGATAGAAAATACCACCCACCAATGAACCTGAAGGCGATGCCTCCCACCTACTTACTAACACCAGGGATTGCCTCAGGAGACTTTCATCCTCACACCCACCGATGGACCATCCCATCAAGGGACTATCACATTTCTCCCTATGCTGTCGAATTACACCAATGTCCATGCTTCCAATAGACCAGTAGCTAAATCCATCCCAAGACAAAAATTCCAATACACTAAAGATATAGCATACCTAAAGTGAATGCCCAAATCCTCTACTCCACGGGGAGTTGACTCTAAAGAGATCATATAAGGAGACCAGTGGATAGAACCCTATGGGATGATAAGTCCTACCCCCATGTTGAGTGACAGAGGCTTACATCCTACAACCAAAACATAGTGAAACCCTATAACTACCCAGGATAATATTCAACAAAATCTTCATCTTAGTGGTGGACTATATTACCATATTCTTGACGAGATCATAATTTATAGTCACACTGGTTACACCCCTCAAATTATTATGGAACCACAAAACCATTATATACCAAAAACATCATAAAAACATATTTCAACATGACCATATATCCTCAAAACCATGTAACAAGGAAAGTGAAATCATACTTGTCCAAACCATCCATTTCATACATGTGACTTACCCTCAACATCTCACATGAGTAATGGAAACCCTATGTTGTTCCATTTCATTGTTTCTCACATGACCCCACCCATGATAGATTATCACACTATGCAAACATACACAGGTTTCATACGATGAATACAGGGACCACCTATATAGAGTGAATAAAAATTAACTCATCAAGAATATGTTATCTATTTACACCAATCATAAGAAATCAAATAACTTTTCATAATCCCTAATTTATAGAACAAGAAACATGAAACAAATAAACAATGATAGAATGCATGATTAGACCCACCAGGGAAATCTATCCTTACCCATGACTACTCCCTATGATGAAGGATAGGAATAATAGACAAGTACTATTGGAGATATCTCAAAAGGGAAGGAAGAATGAGGGGGCGAGAGAGAGAGAGAGTAGAAAAGAGGAGAGTTTAGGAATTCCCCTAGGTCGATTACACGTTGTATGGCCAAAACCGTTATTTAATAATTAATTTAACCATTTAATTAATTATTTTAAAAATTGGTCATATGCCACATTATGATGTTCCCTGGTAATCTTATGACATGACTCCATTTTCCAAGACAACTATCATAACATGACCCCCTTAAAACAGTGTGATAACCATTATTTACCTCCTAAAATCATGTCATGGTGTGACCCCTGCATTCAAAGTGTGATAAACTTGTGCGATCAATCCCTTATAATATAACCCATACCAAGATACCACCATAATGACACTACCCACATCATTGTGGTGTGAACTAATACCAACTCTCCATTTTAATCACACCTTCATAGATTTCATTCTTATATGAAATCCTCACTGCAGAACCTACACCCAGCATGGCATGATTCAATAGTAATATAGTTTTAATCTTATTCACCCCTCAATAATTCATAAATGACTACCACTTTTTCACAATGAATTTGGTAACATTGTGATCCTTGATCAAGCTTAATTATTAATTGCAATGCACCATCGATGACATGAAGGTTCCCCTCATCTATAATGTTTCCAACAACCAACACCAAACATTTTATCACACATAATGAATTTTTTTCCTTACAAAACATCGAGCATGATGAAACCCCTCAACTTTAGGATGTGACCATCAGTTTGAGCTGAAAATTAAATTTGACACAACCCCTCAACATATCATGATTCCCCCCATCACAATGTGGTTTTCTATAAGTTTCAAAATTCTATCCCCTTGATCGGTTCAGCTCCCAAACATTATTCCTAGACCATTCCACCACCCTCAAAACCTCAATAGGTTCATAACACAATTGTCTGATTTGAGTTCTAGGCCAATTTACCTCTTTAGAGTACCCGATCCATTATATATACCAATCAAAAAATAATTAAAAAATGGAGATAAAAAAATAATTAGAATCATAATATACATTTTTATTAGATTCAAAATATTTTATTTTAATTCTAATATATATTTAATTGGTTTTTTGTGGTGTTTTATAACAAAATAATAGAATAAATATAAATAAAATATAAATTATATGAAAAATAAATCATTCATGTAGAATTAAATAACCCTCATACCAAAATATTATGGAAAAAATCAAATATATATTAGATGATAATTACAAGGAAACTAACCTTAGAGTATAGAGGAAAGGGAAAATATATACACTCTAATGATCAAACATCTTACTGAATATAGTACATTTTAAATAAATTCCGGAATTGAATATTAATAAATGTAATTCTAAATAAAATGTTAATAGATAACATCAATTCCATCAAAGATCAACAATTGATTAAAAATAAATAGAGGAGGATAGGTTTGATGGTGATGTGTTATGGGGGGAAGAAAAAAAGGATGTGAGGGATGTATGAGGACTTGTGGTGATATAAGGTCATGTGAGGTGTGATAAGAAGGGATTGGTGATGGTGAGACCACTATAAAAAAAACTAAAAATGATTAATGAACTTTGTCATAAGTAATATAAATTGAAGACAAATATAAAAATTTATTAGAACATATTTTAGTGAAGATGAATATTATTATAGTGTTTAATTTTACTAAAACCATAAAACACATGAAAAATTGAATATAATAGTCATTTCTATGATTAGAATTGAGACACTAATCATAATATTTTTTACTTAATGAAGCCAATATAAAAATTTACAGTGTTCAATGTTCAAATGAAGATAATATTGAAAACATAAATATATTATAAAACATGGGTTTTCACTACTGTAGAACTTATTTCTCTCAATTCATAAAACTAGATTTATCAGTGTTTAAATTTGTTATATCTTTTATAACAGTAGGGAATCATGGAAGTATTTTTCAATGATCGATCTTAATGCTGATAGAAGACCGTCCTATATCAATAAGAATGTCCAAATATTATAATTTTCATATTTGATTGTTATAGAATAATACATAATCCAAATAAAACAAATTTATTTACTATATTTAGTATTAAACAAGTACAATTTCAAATATTAAAAATAAAACATTGCATTACATTGATTTTAAACAAAATATTAATTAATTAAAACCAAATTACCACTTTAAAAATTTCAAACGTCAAGAAATTATTTATTTTTATATTCAATGTGAAATTAAACATATCACAAGATGTACTAATCACACAAATAAAATAATGAATATTGCAATGCATTAAAAAGTATATTGTTGAATGATCAAGCTTACTTTTAATATTTTATAATGAAAATAAATATATCCATAACCTTAAATGAATAATAATAAACCATATTTTTCACACAATTAACAAAATAAATTTAAAATATGCATTAATTTAGCTAAAGGACACATAAATTATAGGAAAATTGCATTTTGGATGGACATGTGGGTGGTTCATACACATCATAAATTAATTAGTGGTTATTTTCTATAATTTTTAGGATAGTTTTTAGTTTGTAATACTGGATTTGGTTCATTTCATCAAAATTTATATAACGTAAATGAGTTAAATATAAAAACTGATTTATTTTAGCCACATCACACATGCGATTGTTGTGTGGATTATTCGTACTGATTAAAAGGGTCTTTAAGGTTATTGTTCTAAATTTTCAAAATAATACAAAGTAATTCATTTAGTTTTCATTGTTTACTCCATGTTTGGAACATAAAAATATATAATATTTAAAACACATGTCGAATAATCTTAGATACAATAAACTTTTGATTGACATGTGGTTTATTACAATAAATTATAAACCAATTTTTTATCAATATTCAAAAAAATCATTGCAATCTAAACATGTTTACTATGTCTTAATTTTTCTCATACATATTTTTAACTTAAAATATTGTTATAATTCAAAAAATACATATTGGGTTATTATAAGAAAATAGAATGTTTTATTTGAATGTGGTTAATTCCTAAAACACATTAATCAATCAATTATCATTGTCCAAATATTTCATGATAATCTGAGCTATTTTCTCAAATTAATAGTTTGATGAGTATTTATAAATTTAGATCAATAAATTAAAAAATAATAGTTGGATCATTGTTGGGAAATTCACTATATGAGAAAGTGATTTTTTCAATGAGTCATTTAAGACTAACTAGGGGCGGACCAAAAATAACAAAAAAATATCAATGTATTTTCAATGGGAAGTAATTCCCTTCTTAGATAACAGCTAATTTTTAGTTATTTGTGACATTAGTATATTCCTTTTGCAAATACTTTTAGAGTGACTATGCCCCATGAGGTGGGAAGATTTTTTTTTGATAGAAATAAGCTTCCCATTACAAATACCATTATTCATGATAGGCTAGTCCCTTAATGAGAATGTGTATTTTTATGGAAATTAAGATTCTGTCAAAAATAATGTGTCAGTCGGGAAAATAAAGAGTATTAATGGTGGGTAGTATCTTCCATGTGACTGAATACTGGTCAAAAATACTTTTTATATCATGGTCATATCTATTTAATGTGAGAAGTATTTACGATAAATTCTACTACAAATAATATTATTTGTGTTGGAAATTTAGTTACGAATAGTCCATTATTACTAATTTTATTGGTATATATGGCCCTAGTAGAATTCTTCCATCATAGCTCCTGTACCCATCTAGTTTCTCCTCTGATTTCTCCCTGTATAAATTTAAATTCTGATAGAGACCCAACACTATCAGGATCACAACACTATATTAAATCTGGTAAATCACCATTTTTGTGGTATTTACATTATTGTTTTTAAATTGTTAACTAATTAGTTTTTTGATATTAGAAATAATTAGCAGTAATTTTCATTAATTAGTTGTAATTAGACATAATTTTATGTAATTGAAATTAATTTTTTAAAATTGAATAATTATTAGAAATAATTATATACAGTTAGTAAAAATCAGTAAACAATTAGTAAATTTTACTGAACATTCGAAAAAGTTTCAAAATGTTACCAATAATTAGTAAAAGGAAGCAAACAACACCAAAATTAGTAAAAATTAGCAATAAACACTGATAATTTGTAATAATTACAAATAATTTCCATTAGTTTGTAATAATTACAAATAATTACCCATAATTACCAATAATACTTATTAATTATTAATAAATATTATTAATTAGTTATAAGAAGAAATACTACCTGATAGTTAATTTTAATTAGTAATAACATTGACAGAAATTATCAATAGGTAATTAAAAAATAATTAATAATAATTACAGATTACTAGTGACAGTTTCCAATAATAAATAATAATAAGTAATAATTACAGATAATTAGTCATAATTAGATATAATTATAAATAATTAATAATAATTACCAATAATTTTTAATAATTGTTAATTATTAGTGATTATCACCAATAACATGTAATTATTTGCGATAATTACTGATATTTAGTGATAAATAGAAATAATTATTGTTAATTTGGGATAATTTCAGATGTTTGGTGATAATAACTAATAATTGGTCATAATTACCGATAATCGGTGATAATAACTGATAGTCATTGATAATTACTGATAATCGGTTATAATTAATGGTAGTTGCTAAAAATAATTGTTAATTAGTGAAAATTACTGGTAATTGGTGAAAATTACTAATAATTGGGGACAATTACCGATAATTGTTGATAATTAATGATTAGAAGTGACAATTATTTATAATTGGTGATAATTAATGATAAGTGGTGACAATTACCGATAATTTTTTAGAATTACTAATAATTGGTTGTAATTAGTTGTAGTTGTTAATAATAAGTAATAACTAGTAATAATCATCAATAAATTTTAATAATTACTAATAATTATCAATAATTAGTTATAATTTATAATAATTCATAATAATTATTAATAAGTACAAATAGTTGGTTATAAATATCGCTAATTAATAATAATTACCGATAATTAGTAATAATTATTAATAATCAGTAATAAATTGCAATAATTACCAATAATTAGTGATAAATAGGGATACCAGCCAATAATTAGTTATAATTAGTAATAATTATTGATAATTAGTCATAATTATGGATAATTAGTGACAATTACTAATAAATAGGGATCATTACTAAGAATTTGTTCTAATTGTACATAATTATTAATAATTATTAATAATTAATAATAATTACCAGTAATTAGTAATAATTTGTAATAATTAGCAATAACTTATAATAATTTCAAATAACTAGTAATAATAAACAACAAATAATAATAATTACTAATAACTACTTGTAATTATTAATAATTACTAATAATTTGTAATAATTCATAATAATCAGTAAAAATTTAAAATAATAGTTTTAATTAGTGATAATTAATAAAATTATTAATAAATAGTTGTAATTAATAATAATTACTAATAATATAATGTCCCGACCTCATAGACATTAAATCACTACTCTAAGACGGTTCACCATAGGACCTCAAGAGCATCTTAATGTATTCCTATGGATGCCGACTAGAAGTGGGGGTCTAAGGTGGATATGGGATGAGACTATACCCCATAATAGAGTGCACCACTAGAAACAAATAACCAAACATAGTACACATCAATGTAATAATGGTGAATAAATAAACTTATACTGAAATATTTTATAATAAAATTAAACACACTAAGGGAATGAATGACCATTTCATACATACAACCATGACTTCCCACTAGTGTATATTTGTGTTGAACTTGATCTGTCTCACCCTCTATCAGCTCCAATATTTCTCAGAGTGAGAGAATCAGTTTCATGGTGGCAACCTATGATCTTCCTCTCCCCAGCATGCTTCTGCACAAAAATTTGTCTTCAAGTTCACTCCATCCAAATCAATAGAAAGCATTGGCCAAGATCGTATATCCAACCTATGGTGCGCCCTTTTTCTTCTAATTATAACAAAGATCCATTAAAAATGTCACTTCCATCGGAAAATCAATGACCTCAGTTACTTTAGAGATGATTCTTACACTCCTACTAGTTTCTGGTTAAGATATTCAAGATGAAGGTGGTTGTTCCCCCTCCCCATTCTAATCACCATGCCCTCTTGAACTGTTCCAGTCTAGGTGACTATGGTGACCATCCATATAGCTATTCTTATTGATAATCAAGCTGATATAGTCGAGCCCTAACCATAGTCTACACTAGTTACATTAATTTTTTTTATTTTTTATCCATCTACTTTTACTAATAATTGTATGGATGTAGCATCGGCTCAGTTGGATCCTTCTTCTCCTACATATAGTACTATGAAGGTTGACCTTAGAGAATGAAATGATGTTGTTTATTATGTGGCCATTCCCTTTATCAGAAAACATTATGTCACTCCTCCTATTCAAATATCAAATAGGTTCAGTGTTCTATCAAATGTGGAATTGGATAAGATAGCATTTTAATCTCTTCTTTAGATATGAGCCTATTTCATAGGCCATGAAAACAAGTGGAGGGGATCCTTTCTTCCATGGTTATGAAGCCTGTGTTGTGGGGGGGAAATTCCCCGCGGTTTCTTTTCCAATGATATCTTTTCTCATTTGGAATTCCTGTGGTTTAGCTTGATTTCATTTCTTTAGAACTCCGTCATTGTAAAGATTCATTGGTTATTTTTTAAAGTAAAAACCATAATCTGAGAGTATTATTAATTTCGTTTCCATGCTTGGTATCTGAAATCACATCCACAGGGTGCCTAAAAATAATCACATTTTTATTTTAGGGAACAATTATGTCATATTGGAGAGAGTGGTTGTCATTGATCAAGAACATTATATAAAGTTTCGTTGGGATTGTTACCATTTTTTCCTAACATTTGTTCATGTGAAGTGTAGTGTGAGGGAGAGTGAACTTATCTAATAGGAATTGGAATATCTTGATACGATTGATATGGGTTGGCTTGTTGGTGGATATTTCAATGTCATTATGGATCCACCTAGGACAAAGGAAGGATAGATTTACCCATGGAAGAACATATAATATTTTGTAAGCTTCGAAGCCTATAATGGTTTTCTTGACCTGGGATACATAGGTGATGTTTTCACAAGGTGAAACAACCAAAAGCAAGATTGTCATAGGTGGTGTCATTTGGATTGTTGTTTGGAAAATAGTCAACCCATTTCATCCTTTACCAATGATAAATATGAGCACCATGTCATGGATTTATCTGACCATTATCTTTTGTGCATTTTTATGGAGGATAATTCTACACGAAACCATTATTTTTTATTTAGGGTAGTGGGACGTTGACCCTAGGTATCATGCTATGGTTCATTCTTCGTGGGGTAAATTTATGAATGAACAATCTTGGGTCATGTTTCATAACAAGCTTCGGTGATTTAAAGGGGGACAAATTATTTGGGAGGCCAAGAAAAATAATCATTTTCAGTACATTGATGATCTTAAGGTGGATATTGAACAGGTTGATATGAATCTTGAATCACATAGAGATGGTGACATTTTCTGAAATTTGTTCAACATGATGCGTCATCTTTCTGAAGTGCTTCTTGAATAATAATGAAATTTTAGAGAGAGATCCAGAGTGATATGGTTCAAAGAGGGAAATCATAATAATTCCTTCTTCGAGGAATGCATACATGAGAGGTAAATTTACATTTCTACAAACATTTACATGAGGATGGTTCCTTTTCTTCTGACCCACATATTGTAAATGGTATGGTTGCATCTCACATTCCAACCTTACCTGATAGTCTTTATCCTTTCATGCATGATGGTTGTCCTACAAGGCCTACATTGTTTTTTGGAAACATACAACTTTGTGTATCTACTGATTCAAATGATATTTTAGAGTGAATACTACATGATAAGGAGGCGAGGGATGTTGTATCCTTCCTGAATTCTAGATCTTCCTGGGGTCTAGATGGTTTCCCATTTTCTTTCTAGATTAATGCATTATACATTGTTAAAAATGAATTTAGGGAAATCATTCCAGATTTCTTCCATGGTGGAATTATTACTATAGTGGATTTTTTCACTTATTTGATCCTCATTCTGATGGTCAAGAATAATTCATTGTTGTAGTAGTTTTATCTAATTAGCATGTGAATATCTCTTTATAATGTTCTTTCTTTGATTATCAACAAGTGATTATCCATACATCTGTTGAAATAGATATCTGAGGAACAACAAGGATTAATTCATGGAAGGTATACATAGGTTTCTACAACTATTTCTCATGAAATGACTTGTTATATTAGTAAGAAGGTCACTGGGTCCAACATTTCTATCATGCTAGACATGAAAAAGGCATATGCTAGGATATAATGGTGTATCATAATTAAAGTTATGCATGATATGGGGTTTCTGGACAAAGTTATTGATCATATTTTTAGGTGCATGAGTTTCCCTTGGTATTCTATCACCTATATGGGGAGAAGCTACGGATTTTTAAAGTCAATGTGGGAGATAAGGTAAGGAGATCCTCTATTTCCAACTATCTTTATCATTTACCAATGATATTTTAGTAGATATTTTAACATCAATAATGACGATGGATGTATGAGACCCTTTTATTGCAAGCCTGTCATTAGGGGACCCTCTCCTTATTTCATTACAAATGATCTTCTTCTATTCATTCATAGAAATATCAGAAATATTCATGTGATTAACTGTTCTCTTTATGAATATTTACATTGGAGCTTCCAATCCATCAACAAGGAAAATAATAGTGTTTACTTATAAAAATAATGTTTAGAATAAATGTGAAAAATAATTTTTGATAAATTGGGAGTCCAAAAATGATCATTTCTAATGGAATATCTGGGAGCACCTATTTCTTCAAGTAGAGTTTGATTTGAACACTTTTATACACTTGTTGATAAAATCACCATACATATTCTTAATAATAATAACTGATTTCTCTCTTTTTCCAATCACATCACCCGAGGTAACATCGTACTATATTCAATTCCTATGCACTCTTTGTCCACTCTCATTAATCCTAAATCTGTCCTAAGAAAAATGGAAATTAATCATATCTCCTTCATCTAGGATAATCACAATGAAGGATCAAATCATTGGGATTTATGAAATAGGATGGCTCATGAAATTGAAGGTGGAGGCATAGGTCATAGAAGTGTTTCTGAATCTATGAGCAGTCTCCAAGCCATATTAGTATTGGAATTTATAGAAGCTACATCACTTTGGGAAAAAAATTCCAATAAATATTGGATGGTTTGTAATGGAACAGTAAGAATGATTTAAAATCTATGGAATTTGATCATCAAACATGTACCTGCTCCCAAACTTCACTCTCATTGGGTCATTGGATGGGGTTCTCTCGGTTATTGGAATGAAAACAAAGTAGGTAATTGTTTCCCTCTGGAATCAGGGATGACCTTGTTAATTAAAGGTTCAAACATTCCAATCGGTTTCTAACGGGTTTGTTTGTAGAACCGGAAACATCCAATGATTCCATATCCATTTGGACTTACTTTCCAAAGGTAGGTTCTCATTAGTTGTGAACTGATGAGTCTTAGGAATTTTCATTGGTTGAAAGGATGGGAGGTCGGACTCATCACACCTTTTTAGGGGAATTATTGTCTACTCCAGGATTCTCTTTATATATTTATGTTATGTTCGTGAATCCTTATTACATTACCAAGTATAAAATGAGATTTCCTTTAGTCTGACAATCAATGATTGATATGTAAGAAATTTAGAGAATCTTTTTTATGTATTCTAGGTTCTTCATCGATGAAGAATCATCTTTATTTGTTGGAGACTCTTAGTTGACGGTATCCTTAAAATACACAAAAGTCTCTTGGTCAATATGAAGACCATACTGGTTTTAATGACACTCAGTGGGTCACTTGATGTTTATTATCATTCAGGAGGACATTGATTATTTCATAATTGGGATCGTACCTGTTGATGGGTTACCTACGTATCCTTTGTTTTGGAAAAGGAATCAGAACCAACGTAGTTCGAATAAGGGATCATAATGCTTATGCATTATTGATGGCTCAAAGAAATAAGTCATGAATACTTTTACACTCTAAGCTAACGTGAGTCATGCTCGGTGTGAGAAACAAGAGTTATTGGAGAAACCAAACAATTGTTCCATGAAAGATGCAATGATGTGGGGCTTATGTGATTATGACTGCCAAAAATAGATGGGGATTAAGATTTACTTCATGGAAGAAATCCAGGAACATTGTCCATAAAGTTATATGTATTTTATGGAGATTTGGATACTCTAATCTAGGGGCTTACTCCTAAGTAAGATGCCCATGTTAGGAGTGGACTTATGATTGGTTTTTTACTCCAGAGAAATAATCCCCAAATCCAAAGTAAATTAGAACTGGTTAAGAGAAATTAAGACTAGGGCATACTCCTGAAAAGGAGGCCCAATTTAAGGTACTTGAAAAATTAAGGGACTTGGGGCTTACTCTTGAGAAGGATACCCATATTTGAGACTAGGGCTTACTCTTGAAAAGGAGGCCCATGTTAAGAGAATTATGGTTGGGTCCTACTCCTAAGGAGGATTCCTATATTTGAGACTGGGGCTTACTCCTGAAAAGGAGGCCCAGGTTAGAAGAGTTATGGTTGGGGCTTACTTCTAATGAGGATGCCCATATTTGAGACTGGGTATTACTCTTGAAAAGGAGGCCCGGGTTAAGAGAATTATGGTTCGGGCTTACTCCTAATGAGGATGCCCATATTTGAGACTGGGGATTACTCCTGAAAAGGAGGCCCAGGTTAAGAGAATTATGGTTGGGGCTTACTCTTAAAGAGGATGCCCATATTTGAGACTAGGGATTACTCTTTAAAAGGAGGTCCAGGTTAAGGATTATCTCATCTAAAATGATGAGGGTGAATGAATTAAATCTCAATCTTTAGTGACATAAAGATCCATAAATCACTAGATTTTGAGAAATGTTCCACAGAGTTCCTTTCAGATAAGGAATCCAAATCAAGAAATAATGCAATAAATAGCTTTGAAGAGTGTCTTTAATGCTGAATCTTGAATAGGATAGGTGTAATGACATAAGAGGGGTGAAATGGGCAGGAAAGGCACCCAAAAAGGTAGGGGCGCACAAGTCTTGGCAGGCACGGAGGTACTGCCTGGGCGCGCAAGTCCTGGTCGCGTAGGTATACCTACTCGACACATGGGTACTTGCGTGATTTTCAGTCTTTGAGTAATACTTGGGCGACACTTGGCTCAAACCCTTGGTATTATCTCTATAGGCTTTCCAGAAGATGACGTGCAAGTTCTGATGAAGAATTAGGGCGACACGCAAGTCTGTGCATTTCCCTTAAGGGTAAAACACTTAGGTATGAAAGTGTTAGTGGATTCTAAAACATAGACATTACTACTCTTGTTTAGACCTTCCATTCTAGGTAATGAGTTACCTTATAAGAGTTCAGAAGACCTTAAGAAGAGACTTGGGCATTCAGAGCTCTGTCTGTGAATTCTGGAAAAAATTCCTCTTGAAATGGGGGGCCCACATGGTCTATTTATAGGCTGGAGAAAACCCCGGGCAGTTATCCTTTAGGGATCTCAAGTCACTTGTGCTACCATTATGTGGCGCTCAAGTATACTTGTGCGACAGTGATGGAACTTGCGTGACCCTTGTGCATTTGAAGCCTTATTCATGCCTTTGTCGATTTTTGATGTTTTCTTCAAAGGATGAATCAATTTGTGCTAAGTCATTTCCCTTCTATTCTTTTAGACAATGTGATGAAAAGGAGCGTAAAAACAAGTCCCCCCCACAGAGTTGGATCTGAAAGAAATGAGGATGTGACTCTGATGAAAAGAAGAAAAGTAAAGGAAAGGCGGTGCACAAGGGTATGGAGTACAGGCTATGGCGCACAAGGTATGGTGCATAAGTTCCATCTGGAAAGACTTTGGTGCACAGGGTACGGTTGTGGCCTATAAATATGTGGCTCCATTTCCGTACAAAGCATCCAGATTTCAAACATTCGAGGTCTCTCCTTGAAAGTGGCCTTCTCCATGCAGGTTGCTCTGTTTTCTGTTGTTTCTTTGTTGTCACGCTGATGTAGATGTAATAGGACTTGCACGGTGATACTTGCACGCCAAAAACTTGCAGGGCACATTAACACTTGCGCAACACATCCATACCTGTGCGCCGGCATTAGACCTGCGGGCCTTAATGCATTTTCCATTTTTTGAAATTCCTTCACAAAATTTATGAAAAATCAACTTACTTGAAAGCTAATTTATTCAAATTTTGTAAAGAATCAATGGCTCTTAGAACCGGAATAGCCGATGGACTGGCTAGCAAGCGGATTGATGACATGATGAACATTATTGTCCATGATTACTATGATATCTGCAACAAAACTCTCCCAGATTTGGCTAAGTACTTGAAGAAATATCATCTTAATTTCCCATAGAGAATTTACCTATCTCTGTATGGTCATGGTCATCTTCAAGGATTCAATGTTCCAGAGGCAAATAACTATACGCTTGAAATGCAGCTGCACTGCTACTCCTCTATTTTGGTTATTATGTGAATTAAGAGAAACAACAATGGTGTGAACTTTCAAATTTTCCTTCCATGCCATTTCCTTGTAGATATGAAAATGGCAAACCCATGATCTCAAATGTTTTCCGCTTCCGGTTGGTGGAGAGAATACAAACATGATATTAGAGAAATATCTGAAAAAAGTACTCTCTCCAAATGGATATTTACTTCCAATGCTCCATTCTGAAATCCATGTATCCATTTTCCAAGTCTCTTGGACTGAAACAGAGTCACTGTTTGATCAGTAGAAAATTTTCTCAAACTGCACTCAAGAAAATTCTTTTACAATTTTTCCACGAAGAGTTGGTATCACTGCATCTCTTATTGTATCCAGATGAATGAATGAATTCTAGGTGGTTGCTGATGAATATCGGGATGCCATAAATCAAATGAAGAGTTATGCTTAAAGCCTTTTGTAATTCCCAAAAAAGGGAAGAGACTCTAGTCTGTGGATGTACTTCTATCTCCTGTGTATCAATAAAAAACACTTTCATCTTCAATCATTCGTACATGAATTCTTCTGCTACATGCTTTAAATTTTACCTAATCCAATGGGTCTAGTAAGCATAGTTGTATTTTTACTAGGATTATTATAATTAACACTACAAACTTTGAATCTTTTAATTTACTCAATATTACCTAAAACATACAAAATGTATGCTTAGTGAGTTGGAACATGACTTTTATTTAGAGTTCCTTTTTCATTTGTGGGCAGTTTAAAGTCATGCACGTCGGACATAGAGAGGCTAATGTTTAAGGTCGAAAAGAGATTTGACCGAATGAATTAGAATTGACTTAATTCGTTGACAATTTATCTGAAAACATATTACCATATTCATGTATGAGGGCAAATATGTAAACTATGGCTTATGAATATTTGAATCTGAGTAATGATATGAAAAAGAGCTAAAAAAATCATAAGAAGTAGTTTCCAAGAATGAAGTTACTATTATTTAACAAACCCGTTAGGGGGTTGAATTATGCTGGGCCACTTAAGGGCATTGGCTGCATAGTAAAATAAATAGCATGTTTTGGCTAACAGGTCAGTTATGTAGACTGTTTATGCAAGGCCGCCTAAGGGCACATGCTGCATAGTCAGGAAAAAGAACACTCAGAATTTTACTATCATAGTGCTAAAAATCCAGTGAAAGTTTATTGAGATTCAAAATTTCCAAAGTATTGAGTTTGCTGTATGGAAAGAGGTACTTGAATATGGAGAAGATATTTCCAAACAAGATTATCAAAGAACTGGATGGATATCCCTCTTACGAAGGTCTGACCCAAATGTAGGGAATGAGAATATAAACCATAGACGTGAAATACTTTCAGATCCTGAAAAATGATATAGGACGAATATGTTAAGGATGGCTATTTTTTGCAGATCCCTACATACTGTCATTTAAGACCAAGAAGGACAAAAGAGGCTTTCTTCCCAAGAATTAAGTTACAAGTATCTGATAAACCCGTTATGGGGTTGAATTATGAAGGGCCACCTATGGGCATTGACTGCATAGTCAGATAATAATATCTTTTGGCTAACCAATTTGTTATAGAGACTGTTTATGCAAGGCCACCTAAGGGCACGTACTGTATAGTTAGGTAAAAGAACTCTCAGAAATTTGATATTTTTGTGATTAAAATTCAAGAAAAGGGTTATGAAGATCTAAAAATATTTATGTTTAGGATTATGACACATAAATATGGGTATTGTCTAGTGTATACAGAGATACATAGATCAATGCTAACCATAATCATGTTGTGGCTCGGCCCTGAATGGAAATGTTGGACTTCACTACGTATCTCATAAGGATGAGAATCAAGAAATATGTAGTTCATAAACTATAGTTTAACGTCATGTGGGAAAAAAGGATTATAGATATTAGTTTGGGGCCATAGATCTTGGACCATTATAAGAAATACACAGTGTGTGTTTTCATGGGGAATTTTTAGCCAAGGGACTGAAAGTGGAATTTGGGGTTAGGCCCAAAAGACTTGGGGTAGGATTCGAGGGGCACATGAACGTTCCTACATATCCCATAAGGATGGGAATCAATCTGACGTAGTTCTATAAATACCCTCTGTACAAACTTGGTTCGTACATGTGAAGGGTGAAAAGGGACTTTACTTCAATGATGGTTTATCACAAGATAAAAGGTTTGGGCATTTCCATGTATGCATATAGTCTTTGAAATGAAACATGATTGAAAAATCAAGGTAAATAATGGTTCCCTCTCAAGTGAGGGTATCAAAGAATATTTTTAGTTTATTGTCATACTGGACAAAACAGTGATCTATAGTTTAACGCCGTATAGCAAAGACGAAAGTGAATTAATGTAAAGATATTGATTCTAGGGGTGGTTTCACGAATCAACATCGTGTGAGATAGAGGTAAATCGATGTGAAGATATTGGTTTTGGGCTTGAACCTTGAGAGGTTGCCTACGTACCCATCTTGGAAGGCAATGATCAAAGTCTGCATAGTTCAATTAAAGAATGAATTAATGATCAAGTTGTTCTTGGGGACAACGACTTAAAAAAATTGATGTTGTTTGGAATTACACATGGTTAGTAGGGCAGAGAGAGTGTTATGGTTGAGGTTTGCTCAAAGCTCATGTGAGTCATACTCGGTGTAAGAAACAAGAGGTAACAACAACCTTGGCGATGCATAGTTTAATGTCATGTAGGACATATAAAGGGACTATGCAGTTTAATGTCTTGCATTTAGGACTATTCGTGCTACACAGTTTAGTGTCATGTAGTAGGGACAAAGTACAGTTTAATGTCATGTAGGATGTATAAAATACTTTTTGTACAGTTTAGCGCCATGTAGCTAGGACTATGGAGACAACACAGTTTAATGTCATGTTGGACAAAAAGACGACTGTGCAGTTTAATGTCATGCAGTAAGGACAAAAGTGTACACCATTTAACGTCAAGTTGGACGTATTAGAGACTTTTTTCATATTTTATCTTCATGTTGGATGAAATTAACACAAATAGTTTAAAGTCATATGTATCGAACATTAATGGTGTCATTTAACATCATGCTAGACGTAAGGGACGTTTTCACAGTTTAACTTCATGTTGGATGAAAAAGGGATGATACAGTTTAGCGTCATGTTGGAAAAAAGTGAGAATAGTTTATGGTCATATGCATGGACTGTGGATGGTGCAGTTTAATGTCATGTTGGACGTAAGGGACTTCAGTATAGTTTATCTTCATGTAGTTAGGACGTTACAGTTTAACGTCACGTGAGATGAAAGGAATGCAAATAGTTTAAGGCAATATGTATGGACCGTTGCTGTGTAATTTAATGTCATATAGAAAGGACGATGAAGGGGACACCATTTAACGTCATGTTGGACGTATGTGAAAATAGTTTAGGGTTATATGCATGGACCGTTGATGATGCAATTTAATGTCTTGCTGGACGGTGGTGCAGTTTAAGGTCATACCAGACCATGGATGATATATTTTGTGTTTATACAAAATAATTCTTCAAAAATATGGCATTGGTTGGAGTAGTGATGAGTTCTCCATCCATTGAGATTAATGAATAAGCTCCATTGGAGTAGACCCTATGTATTGAGTAAGGTCCTTCCCATTCTGGCTCCAGCTTGGGAGGTTTCATTCCTTGTATCATTGGAGTTCTGAGAACTAATACCAATTCTACCTGAGTGAATGAACTAAGATGAACTTTTTTGTTAAAAGCTCGTGCTATTCGATTCTGATAGACTTCCATGTGGTGCAAAGTGCACAATCTTTTCTCATCTAACCATTCCAATTCATTCAATCTCTTTTGATATTGTTCATCTGTAGATGATTGATCACAAATGGAAACTCTGAGCGAGGTTAGTTGAACATCAATTGGAAAGACTGCTTCCGTTCCATATACTAATGAATATGGAGTTGACCGAGTTACAGTGCAGGTGGTAGTCCGATAAGCCCATAAAGCATGAAAGAGTTTATCAGGACATGATTTCATATCTTTATCCACCATCTTTTGCAGTATATTTGACAGAGTCCTATTGAAAGCTTCTATCTGGCTATTGGCTGCTGCATGATACCGAGATGAATGGTTGGATTTGATGTTTTATTCTTGATACAATTTCTTCACCTTGGATGAATAGAAGTTGGTTCCATTTTCCGTCAATATGGTATTAGGGACACCAAATCTGGTAATTATGTTAGAATTGATGAAGCTAAAAATGAATTTATAACTGAATTCCTTGAGAGGTATTTCCCTTGACCATATGGAAAAGAAATCAGTAGCAGTAAAAATATGCTTAAACTACTTGGTTGTAGCTGAAGGGTAAGGTCCCACCACATCCATTCCCCATGTGGAAAATGGCCATGAGTATTTAGCTGTATGAATAAACTATGGAGGTTGATGAATGAAGTTGGCATGTACATGGCATGAATAACACTTCTTTGTGAAATCAACACAATCTTGTATCATTGAGGGCCAAAAGTATCCAAGCCTTTGAATCTGATCAGATAGTCTATGTCCAGACTGGTGGGCACCACAGACTCCTGCATGCACTTCTTTCATGACATCCATTGTCTCTTCACCATCAATGCATCTGAAGAGAACTCCATCAAAACCACGATTATAGAGAATTTTATCTAGGTGATCTAGGATATCATAAAGAGTTAATTTGACCACACGTCACCAATTTTTTTTTCTCGGCTCTATCAGGTGGAAGTTTTCCATTTTTAAGGTATTCACTGATAGGTGACATCCATCCTATAATATGACCATACAGGTTAGGAATGAGACTAATTTCATTAATTTCCTTTATTCTGATTAGAACAGAAGGTGAAATTTCACAACGGTGGGCAATACTGATGGTTGTCTCGTCTCGATTTGGATCTTCTAGAGCTGTGGCTATATTGGCCAGTGCATCATCTTAAGCATTTTGTGACCGCGGGACATATGAAAATGTCAGTTCTAAAGGGAATTCCAACACTAACTCTATTATGTAATCATATAAAGGGATTAGTTATTCTTTTCTGATGGCATATCCCCATTGACTTGTTTGATTACCAGGACTGAATCACCTTTCACCTTTAAGTGATTCACTTGTGCTTGATGTTCCAATTCCAAGCCTGCGATGAGGGCTTGGTAATCTGCTTCATTATTTGTACCAACTTCCCACATTAGGAAGGAATACGTTAACCCTTCCATTTCTGGAGAAATGAGCACAATTTGTAAGACAACATTTTTGAATTTAGGATTTTCCATTTTCCTCTATGTTGGACTTCTGGAAGCACCATCAAAATAAATTTCCCATGCCTGAGGACTTTCTTGAATAGGGAAGGCTTCTTCATCAGGGATTTCAATATCTGACGATGTTTCTTCCACTGAAGGGTGTTCATCCAAGAAATCAGACAAACCTTGGCCATTTATTTCCTTTTGAGACACATAATGAAGATTGAATTGCTTCAAAATATCTGTCCACCTTTCCAGACGTCCAGTAAGAATTGGATGACTAAGGATGAATTTGAGTGGGTTATTGAAAAATACCAATTGGACCTCATGATGTTGCAGGTAGTGTATCAACTTCTGAACTGCAATGATTAATGCCATGAAGCACTTCTCAATACTTGAATACTGGGTTTCTGCTTTAAGCATAGTCCAACTAAGGTAGTAGAGGCTGTTTTCATTCCCAGTATCGTTCTTATGAGTAAGAAAGGCACCCAATCATCACTCTAAAGCTGTCACGTAGAGGATAAGTGGTCTTCCATCAACAGGTGGCATCAGTACCGACAGAATCAAGAGGTATTTCTTGAGAATATCTAATTTTTCTTGACATTCTTCATTCCACTGGTAAGTGACCCCCTTCTTCATCAATTTGGTGAAGGGTAAACTTTTTCCTGCCAAATTGGCGATGAAACTCCGAATATTGTCTAAGTGTCCTTGAAGTCCTCTTAATTATTTAAAATTTCGAGGAGGTGACATACCGAGGATTGAATTTTTCTTCTCAGGATCGACTTCAATACCATGACGGCGTACAACAAAGCTGAGAAATTTTCTTGAGGTCACCCCAGAAGCACATTTTAAGGGGTTCATCTAAAAATTATGTTGTCAAAGCTTGTGGAATATGACTTCCAAATAATCCAAGTGATTATAAAGTTGTTTGGATTTAACCACAAAATCATATACATATCATTCAAGAAACTTCCCTAAAAAGTGTTTGAAGATATGATTCATGGAACGTTGATATGTTTCACCTTCATTCTTTAAGCCAAAGGGAATTACCCGGTAGCAAAACACACCCTGAGGGGCTCTGAAGGCTGTGGATTACTCTTCTTCTGGGGCCATTAAGATTTTATTATATCCGGAATATCCATCCATGAAGGAAATATCTTCATAGCCAGCTGTTGCATCAATTAAAAGTTCTGTAATTAGAACTAGGAAATCATCCTTAGGACAATGCCGATTAAGATCTCTGAAATTGATGAAAACTATAATTTGTCAATTATTCTTATTTACAGGGATAATATTAGCCAACCACTTGTGATATTTAACTTCATTGATGAAGTTATCTTTGATAATCTTATCCACTTCAGCTTCAATTTTGGAAGCATAAGTTGAGTGTGTTCTTCTCGCGGCTTGCTTAAATCCTCAATGTTCTTCTGGTAAACCCAAATGATGAGTAGCAACATCAAGATCAAGCCCAGGCATTTCTGTATAGTTACATGAAAATATATCTCTATTTTTCTTTAGAAAGGAAATATACATCTCCTGCTCTTCAAGAGTCATGGATGGACTGATTAAAGTGGGGCGTGGATCTTCTTTTGTACCCAGATTTATTTCTCTGAGTTCATCCATGGTGGTAGAGATACCCTCTTCAAATGCTGGAAGATCATCTCTGAGATCTTCCTCTTCTTCTTAAACATGTGTTATTTCTTCCGTTTCTACTTGCATAGTAGATGATGAAGCGGGATTTTCATGATCATAAGAGATGTCAAAATTTTCACATCATGAAGAAGAAGCTTCCATTTCTGACATGATTGACGATGAAGTGTATTCCTTGGGAAATAAAGAGGAGATGATGGATAGAGAATCGACATAAATTTTCACCTCTGATGTTGCTATAACTTCCTCTGACCTGATTGGTGATGTATATAGTTGTTGGATTTCAGCAGATGAAATGAAGACGTCACCATTTGAGCTATCATCAATGCTTGGAGGATCACCAATTTCTCCCATGTTGTCTGGCATGATTGTCATAATTGACATTATGGATCTTTCCATAAGAGTATTATGATTTGGGTCTATCTTTTCAATTTTACTGATAGGTAATACATAATCTGTACTCACAATGCGCAAATGCATTTACTAGAATCCTTTCCCAACAATATGAAGCACTAATTTTGGTAATCTTTTTTGTTGTGGATTTCTCCCTTCCCTTCATGTGATAGAATTATACCTCAATGTATTGATAATCACATGTCTTGAACGAGGACTTATCACCATACAATGTACCGACTTGACCATCGAAACAATATTTGAGACATTGATGGTATGTTGAAGAGATAGCTGCATGTTGATGTAGCCAGGGTCTTCTGAGAAGGATGTTGAAGGCTGAGTCTTGATGAACAACCATGAAATCTGAATTGGATACAAGATCTCCAAACTGTGTTCTGAGTGTAACTTCGCCCAGTGGTTCTTGTTCATTTTTATAATATCCTTGTAACATCATGGTAGAAGGAGATAAATCTGATTCCGTGAGGCCCAATTGAGGAATTATATGAATGGGCATGAGGTTGACTTCTGAACCATTTCTAATGAAAGCTCTTCGGAAATCTACTCCACTGACCTTTCCAGATAAGTACAAAGGTCTAATATGCCATTGAACGAAATCATATTCATCGTCATCAGTAAAATATATTATTGAATGGCATTCTGCAGGTTTATTCTCTATGTGATAGACTTCAGCTGCAGCAATTTCAGTTTCAAACTCCTGAGGAATTGATAAAATCCTCGACGAGTGCCTCCCGAAGATCCTTTGATTGATTCAAAGAATCCAAAATTGATAACTTTTCCGGTACTTGGGACAAGTGTTTTAGTAAATCATAATTTTGATCCAGAGGTCTGTGTTTCCCAAAAGAAACATGTGGTTTAGCAGGTTCCTTGTAAGAAGATTCTTTGGAAGTTGATGCATCTTGTATTGGGATAGGAGTTGGAAATATTCCTGGTTTTGGAAGATTACACTGATTAGAACCATTCACTTTTTGAGAGGAAAAAGATGGAACCTTCAACCGTTCTTCTAGAATAACTGTTCCAGGACTGAATTTGCTATTGGTAGAAGAACATGCTTGTTCTTGTTGTGCTCGCTGAAGGGCTCTACCATGAGTTTCTGCTGCGTACATAGTTCTAGTAGGGGTAGAATTGTAATAGTGGATTCTGAATGATCCACGTATTCCCCTGTATCCTAAGCCTCTGGAACTTCCTCTGAATTCCCTATTTGATACCAGGTATTCATGATCATCGAAATCGAAACTGTGACTAGCATATGGATATGTTAATTGAATCATATTAACAGAACTGAAAATCAACTCTTCATCCGATGAGTATTCTACCTGACTAGCCAATTTAGGCTATGCCGTTTGGTGGGTCGGTGCCCATTTATTTCAAGTAGATGGAATGAAGTCCACCAGAGTCAAAGACAACTTAGGCTTTGACACATACTCATCTTCTTCTGATTCTTTCTCTTTCATGGAATTATGCCTCCCTTTTGAGGATTTCCCCTCTGAAGAGGATTTTGTTGCGGCATTCAAGGCAGAAGGTATAATTGATTTCTTCAATTTTGTTCGCAAAATAGCATGAGTTTGGTTGATCATCTTTCTGACCATCCAATCATCATATTTTTGAGCATTTTTTCTTTTGACTTATTGCCACTCGCCTTCCTCCTCTGGAACTGTAGTAGTGACACATGCTACCTGGGCCAAAGAGCCATTCAGTTTGACTTGTCCTGAGTCGACCATCTTTTGCAGGAGGTCATTGAAGACAAAACACTTCTGGATGGGATGCCCCAACATTTGATGAAAGTGGCAATAATTTGGACGGTCTTAAACTCCTTTCTTATTTTGCCTCTTGGGCTTTGGCAGCTAAACCAAATTATTCTCTAGGGCCGAAATGAAGTAACCAGGAACTTGTCCATTTCGGATAGAGTATTTTTTCCCCTTCAGATCCTCAAATTGTTTTCGTCTTTGAGATTTTTGATCGTCTTAATGAAACGTCCTTTGTTGTTGGCACTCAAGAGGTGGAGCCCTTCGAAAAGATGAATGTTTTGAGGTTGAAGCAGGTACATGTGCTTGTTTACGCATAACTATAGCAGTTTCTTCTTTACCCATTCTCCTTCTTGAAGATGATGGAATTAAATGAGACTTAGCCTTAGTCTGTATAATAGAATATTCAATTTGTTGAGAGATTGAAGTAAGGTCTCCAAACCCTCCTGTGTATTTCACAAGGATCAGTTGTGTGCGTTATTCGTCATGCAGATTTTCCACACAGATTGGCAACAGTTCCTTTTGAGGGAGTGCTAAACTTAGGGAATATGATAATCCCTTCTAGCAAGCAATGAAATCATAGAATCTTTCATTATCCCTTTTCTTACAGTTTGTAAGATCGAAAACTTTTGTCTTTGGAAAAAGTTAGCTTAATTGAAGAAGAAATCATTGATGGAGATCTTCCCATCCGGTAATTGACCGGGATTTCAAACTTGTGTACTAGACAAAGGATGGTCCTTGTAAGGTTCACATGAAGCATATGAGTTTCACTGCTTCTTGCTATTCCGGAGTTCCCATCATAGGATCAAAACAAGACACGTAATGCATCAAATGCTGTTCAGGGTAGCCTTCTCCATTATAAATAGGGAATACTAGATTACCAAAATTTGATTGGGGAGAGATTAAATCTACCCATTCAGGGTAAGATTTCTTTTCCGGTTGAACCTACGCATGCTTCCCTTCCATAGTCTCTAACTGAGCTATTAATGACTCAATGGTAGTTATTATCTTTTGAGAAACATTCGGTTGAACATGGACTTCGGCAGGTGTAATGACTGGAGTTTGGACAGGTATGGCAGCTAGTACTGCAACCAATGGTTGTACTGCCAATTGTTGTTTCACTTGACTTGTAGTATTAGACCTGTGGGGGTGTAATGATAAAGGAGGATATTCTTGATCCATCTCAGTAGCTACAACAAACTCCCTTGGCTGACTGACTCCAGTATGCTTAGGAGGAAAACTACCTTGAAGTAGTTCTGCGTTCAACCTCCTCAATTATTTAATTTCTTCCTCCTGTTGTGCAAATATGTTCTCTAGTGAGAGAAATTGGCCTTCTCTAGAGGAAGGATATGTAACCTGATTCTTTTTGTTCCCCTTGTTTGATCCCTTTTGGAGAGGGGTAAGTGGGTTATTTGAAGGAACACCCAGATTCTAGGCAAAACTTTGATTTCGCGTACACACACCTTCTTTATTTGTGTATGTGCGTACAACTTCCTGAGCATGAACCTCTTCATCTGAGTCCCCTGAGTGAACCTCATCTGGTGGAATAGAATAAACGGCATTGATGACATTTATTGATGCATAACGCATCACATCCCTTCTATCAGCATTTCTGTGATATTGTCTTTATCCATGTCTTTGATGAGACATTGCATTTTGTTGACTCAATCCCTCATGAACTTCTTGAAGAACCGTAATTTGGAGATAATTTACTGATAATTTGGCTCTTCATTCCTCTTGAGGCATCTTCCCCAATCGAGAGAAGACAGAATTTATCTGAGGAGTGGATTGATGATTTGTAAAAGTCCCCAGTCTGGTGGAATGGGGCTGTTCCTTCTATCTTTTCTCAACTCCTCAAATATTATTTATTGACACCAAGGGTTAGTTTAAAAGAGTCCACAGTCTGGCGAGCTGGGGTGGCTCATGACATGATATGTCTGAGACTTTCTTAAAATCTCTCCTGATCTTGAGGAACTTTTTCCAGAAATTAGCTGGATGCATCATCCTGTATCTACTTTTATCTCCCGGTTCGAAAGTCCGTTGGATGATTTAGGACACTTATGTCACTTAATTATGTTCTTGCTCCATATGAGAGGCATGTTCAATATTCTGATTTTCTTGATGCAGGAGTAATTCAACAACTCGTTCTATGTACTCTTGATTTTGAGAGGAATTAGTTGAGTCCTGTTCTTGGGAAAGCTTTTGATTACAAACAAAGCCCATTGACTATGGCCGGCCATGGGAAATAACATTGCATGAGACCATTTTCGGCGGGATTTGCTGACTGGAGAGCACCGTCAAATGTAGTGCTCCATGAACACCCCATCCTCTAACATGAATACCAGATGGGGAATTGGAAATTAACTGGAGCAGTCTTCTTAGTGCGCCAAGGCATGAATGCCGAAAGGCTCTCTGCTGCTTTTTAGCCTTTAGATATCGAGAGACTGATAGAGATTCCAAATAAATCTGATGTTGTAACCCTTCAATTATCTTAAGATGATTTTCATATTCATCATAAGATAATACTTTCTTTTTCAAGTGACAAAGATTTTTCCATATGTTGAGACAAATATCATGAATTCCATCATCTGTTAACATCTCTCGAATGTCATAATAAGAGTCAGCCAGAGGCCAAAACAGAACTGGCACTTCACCTTTCACCAGTTGTTTTCTCATGGTTAGTATTTCCTCTTTTTCATTCAATGAAGATTATTCTACCTGATTTGACCAGAGCTGGTGCTTCCTTGTTGCTTCATTAGATTCAACAAAATTGGTAGAGAAATCACTGATCAAACTAGATGATGCATGGCTTAGGGGTGGTTAGGAGAATGGCCTATACCCTGGTCTATCGTCTAATTGAGAAAGTATTTCACCTGCTAGCGATGAAGCATCAGACATGACTGGTTTGACATTTCCAAGTGCCTCAAGATAAGAGGGATTTCTCGGCACTACATTGTCCACTGGAGCATTTTCCGAGCAATGTTCATCACTACTGTAGAGAGGAATTTCGCAGCGAAATTCATCATCATGGGGAGGACCACCAAGGTGGGTTACACCAATAGATGAGATCTCTTGCTCCTTGGTCTTCCGGCCATAGAGAGGGTTATTGTAGCTCTCATCTGAAGATGAACCTTCAAGATCGACCAAAATGTCATGAAGCAAGCCTTCATGAGGAAGTTTCTGTTGAATACCTTCAGAATTAATTTTCCCACTATTGGGAAATGAGGGATTAGAATCCTGAATTCCAATAGATAACTTTCTGAGGGCTTCAAGAACTCCAGCACTGAGCAAGGCCTTATTAAAGATTGGCTCTTGATCTCCTGACTATGCTGGGCAGGTATTCTTCCTAGAAGCATTCTTACTCTCCTTGGAAACCACTTGTTGATGAAAGTGGTTACTCTGAGCAGGTGTATGTGCCTGATCAGGATATATGGCCAGGTTAGGCTGGCGATCTCCACCCAAATCAGGTGTATGTGCCTAACTTGGTTATTCATATGATATGAGATAGTATTCCCCACAACCCTCTTGGACCGGAATAGATGTCTGTGTCTGTTCCGGAGTGAACTATTGATGTATCACTCCACTGGTAGGGATAGATTTATGTGTCTTTCCCTGAGATGCTGCTGAAGCTGTTATATTATCCTGGCAAGCATCCAGAATATGAGCAGGGATTTGCTTCTGCTCTTTCACCATTGATAAAATATTCATGGTGACTTCAACTACCAGAATGGGGATATACGTCCATTCTGTGCATGGAGTAGGTGTATGTGCCTTCTCCTGTCCTCCTGTTCCTGTCAGTGAATCTTGACAGTACTCAAGTGTGGGGGTAGAGAGTTGAGTCTACCTCCTGTTTGTCGCTGGAGCTTTCTGACTGACTTCTCCGTGTGCTACCAAGTGAGACTATTGGTAGGCTTGATTAATAATAGTAGGTGTATGTGCCTGATGATTGCACTTAGCTGAACATGGTTGACAAGATCCATCATATGTAATCAGATGAGCCTACTGACTAGCTGATGATGTATAAACAGGTGTATGTTCCTACATATAGTACTCCGCCAGAATTTACTGGCGGGATTGATGTGACGCTGTCATAAGAGTTTGCTGGACAACGAAATTAAAACGGGCAGGTGTATGTATCCGCTCGTTGCTGGCCACCAAGTTAGGTTGGTGTACTTCTCCAGAGATAGAAGAGATGAGAACCTGCTCACTGTTGACCAGATTCCGCCTCTGGTGGTTCGCCTTGCCTGCTCGGGTTCGAGGAACCTATGCCGAACGCCTGGAGTTGTTACCCTCATCATGTTGAGGGCGTACTTCCACATGATTCTAGCGGTGATTGTTGATAGGATCCCTCATGAAGGACTCCAACTTCTTTGAATTAGGGCCCTGAGGGACCTGCTTATTCACCTCCCCAGAATATAAGAGCGAATGGAGATTGCGTTCCGGGGATAATGACCTGAAACGGTTGGAGAAGGTAGTTAGCACCACCTGCTTCTTGATCACTGTTCGTCGCTGTCCGAACGACCATGGTGAATTTATCACTTGGAGGGCTTATCGAGCAGCCTCCAGAGTTGGAATAGTACCATGTTGACGGTACTCCTAAACCAGCGCATTTGATACCCAACATTGAAGACGCTGAGTAGGTGATGTCATCCTCAGAGCGTATGACGATCCAGAAGGAGTAGCAGAAGTGGCATTTGCATCAGCGGTATTCAGAGCAATGGTATTCATAGATGTGAACTTGAGAGCTGCCATTTCATAGAATGCAGAAAATCTTGAAAAAGAGTGCATGTTTGATGTAATATAAGCAATCAAGATAAATTCAACCACTACATCTTTTGGATGAGTACATATGTCAATGATTTTTTTGTCCCTGTCATTGAGTTTTAAATAGGGGCCTAACAAATAAGAAAAACATTATTTTAACCTGGTTAAGGATTCACATCGGGTTCACCATTTTTTGTTTCCCTCTAGAATCAGGGATGACCTCATTGATTGAAGGTTCAAACATTCCAATCGGTTTCTAATGGGTTTGTTCGTAGAACAAGAAACATCCAATGATTCCATATCCATTTGGACCATCTTTCCAAAGGTAGGCGCTCATTAGTTGTGAACAGATGAGGCTTAGAAATTTGCATTGGTCGAGAGGATGGGAGGTCGGAATCATCACACCTTTTTGAGAGGAATTATTGTCTACTCTGAGACTCTCTTTTTTGATTTAAGTTATGTTCATGAATCCTTATTGCATTACCAAGTATAAAATGAGCTTTATTTTAGTCTGAAAATCAATGATTGATATGTAAGAAATTCATAGAATCATTTATATGTATTTGAGGTTCTTCATCGATGAAAAATCATCTATATTTTTTAGAGATTCTTAGTTGATGGTATCCTTAAAATATATAAATGTCTCTTAGTCATTATGATGACCATACTAGTTTTAAATCCACTCAATGGGGCACTTGAAGTTTATTTTCATTCAGGAGGACATGGATTATTTCTGAATTGGGATCGTACCCATTGATGGGCTACCTATGTATCCTTTGATTTGGAAAAGGTATCAGAAACCATGTAGTTCGAATAAGGGAGTATGATGCTTATGCATGATTGATGTCTCAAAGAAAGAAGTCATGATTACTTTTACACTCTAAGCTCATGTGAGTCATGCTTGGTGTGAGAAACAAGAGGTATTGGTGAAACCAGAAAATTGTGCCACGAAATATGCAATGATGTGGGGCTTATGTGTTTATGACTACCCAGAATAGATGAGGATTAAGATTTACTTCAGGGAAGAAATCCAAGAACAGGGTCCATAAAGCTATATGTACTTTATGGAGATTTGGATACACTAATCTCGGGGCTTACTCCTAAGGAAGATGCCAAAGTTAGGAGTGGACTTATTATTGGGTTTTACTCCTGAGAAAGAAGACCCAAAGCAAAAGTAAATTAGAACTCGTTAAGAGAAATTAAGACTGGGGCTCACTCCTGAAAAGGAGGCCTAATTTAAGGGACTTGAAAAATTAAGGGGCTCGGGGCTTACTCCTGAAGAGGATGCCCATATTTGAGACTGGGGATTACTCCTAAAAAGGAGGCCCAGGTTAAGAGAATTATGGATGGGGATTACTCCTAAGAACGATTCCCATATTTGAGACTGGGGCTTACTCATGAAAAGGAGGCCCAGGTTAAGAGAATTATGGTTGGGGCATTCTCCGAAGGAGGATGCCCATATTTGAGACTAGGGATTACTCCTGAAAAGGAGGCCTAGGTTAAGATAATTATGGTTGGGGATTACTCCTTAGGAAGATTCCCATATTTGAGACTGGGGCATACACCTAAAATGGAGGCCCAGGTAAAGAGAATTATGGTGGGGCATACTCCAAAATAGGATGCCCATATTTGAGACGGGGGCTTACTCTTGAAAAGGAGGCCTAGGATAAGTATTCTCTCATCTAAAAGGATGAGGTTGAATGAATGAAATCTCAATCTTTAGTGACTGAAAGATCTATAAATCACTAGATTTTGTGAAATACTCCACAGAGTTCCGTTCAGATATGGAAGCCAAATCAAGAAATCATGCCATAAATGGATTTGAAGAGTGTCTTGAAGAATGAATTTTGAATAGGAGAGGTGGAATGACATAAGAGGGGTGAAATCGGCAAGAAAGGAACCTAAAAAGGTAGGGGCGCACAAGTCTGGGCAGGTGCGCAGGTACTACTTGCGCATGCATGTCCTGGTCGCGCAGGTACACCTGTGCAACACATGGGTACTTGGGCAATTTTTAGTCTTTGAGTAATAATTGGGCGAGACTTGGCTCAAACCCTTGGTATTATCCATAGAGGCTTTCCAGAAGATGGCGTGCAAGTTCTGATGAAGAAGTAGGGCGGAGGGAAAGTGTGTTCATTTCCCTTAAGGGTAAAATACTTAGGCGCTCAAGTGTTAGTGAATTCTAACACTTAGAACTTACTACTCTTGTTTAGACCTTCCATTCTAGGTAAAGAATTACCTTACAAGAGTTTGGAAGAACTAAAGAAGAAACTTGGGCGTTCAGAGCTCTCTTTGTGAATTCTGGAAAACATTCCTCTTGAATGGGGGGGGGCACAGGGTCTATTTATAGGCTGGAGAAGATCCCAAGCAGTTATCCTTTAGGGCGCACAAGTTACTTGAACGACCACTTAGTGGCGCGCAAGTATACATTCACGACTGTGATGGAACTTGCTCCACCATTGTGCATTTGAAGCCTTATTCATGCCTTTGTCGATTTTTGATGTTTTCTTCAAAGGATGAATCAATTTGTGCTAAGTCATTTCCCTTTCCATTCTTTTAGACAATGTCATGAAAAGGAGCATCAACAATAATATTCAAGCTTTTCTGGGAAGTCCAATACTAGATATTTATGTCTCCCAAGAAATAACACATCCTATGTTTTTTAGTATGACTCTTAATCTGAATTATAAGGATGTATTTAATAGTTTCATCATCTGTTTGGAGAATTATAGACTGGTTTTCACAAGATCATCTTCTGGGTATTTATTGACGAAGGAATACGGGTGCATCATTCCAAGGGAATACAATATCGATGCATGGAGAGATAATATGTGATGCAAGTAAATCAAAGCTAATATTATTTTCTTTTCATGGTGGGTAAATAATCAATCCTTACTTATAGATGAAATGGTTCATAAGAGATGAGTTTCTTTGGAATCTCGGCTTAGCTGTTATAATCTTCCTCATGAAGAGACCCTGGATGATATATTAATTGAAGGTGATTGGGCATCCATGGTGTGGATTTATTTTCATGAATTTAGTAGTCTATCCGGACCGCAACATCCTAACAATGGGTTCCTTCATGATTGGTATCACGACTCCTCTTATAATCCCCATGAATGAAATGAAAGTTCTCTCCTCCTGGATGTCAGGTGTTGAACCCTCTGGAATTATCTAAATAACGGTTGGCATGAATGGATTTTATACTCTCTTATGGTTGTACTGATTTAATATCACACATTATAAATTGACCATTCTCTTTTCTCAAGCACCGAGAATCCCCATATTCCCTATGACACCTCATCTATTATAGGATTAATGATGACACAATTCATACACCCCAATTACAAGGAAATTCAGTTTGATGGTATCCTCATGATAATGGTATTAAAATAAAATTGATGGATCATGTATCTGTTGTTTTATGAGAAGGGGTGGATTTGTTCACAATCGGGATGGTTCTATTACTCTTTCTTTTAGTACAAATTTTGGCATTGGGAAATCCGTTCTTGTGGAAACTATGTCTATGTTTAAGGGATTGGAAGTGTGTCTTTCACATTATATTATACTAAAAGGGGTGGAACCTGACTCATCTATCCTTCACGGATTTTTGAAAGGTACAATCTTAATTTGTTGGGATATCACCTATATAGTGCTTACATGCAAGCACATACTATCAAATAACATTGCTATTACTCATACATGGTGTGGGGGTAATAGAGTGGCAGACTTCCTCGCCTCCAAGGGATCTCTGGACAACTGAATTTTCATTTTTAATAAAACTGGTTCCCATCCCCCATAGTGTGTTACTATTGTGAAAAAATATGATATTAGGATTCATTATTTTCGACCCCCATGATGTTTTTGAGATATTTCCTTTTTCAATAACATTTCTTAATGTTGGATGGATATCTAGTCTCTAGTGCCATGTCATGCTACCATAGCCCGACCTGTAGACTTCATGCAAGAATCCCACCCAACAATGCAATCCAGGGCCTCGGCCCTACCAATGTACATCTGTTATCAAAATAAATGTAGACATAAGGTCTATACACACACCAAGGTCCATGTACCAGAGGTGGTAAATAAATCACAGTAGGCTACCACAAAGGGAAACCTATGAGATTCTTCCATTAGTGATTTATCATGAAATATTGTCATCTTGGACGATATACAAACAATAAATAAAAATAAAATAAAAAAATATATCAATACTTAGGTATAAGACCATGATCAACCATACCTACTTTAGGAAAAGATAGAGTGTCTTTGTTCACGTCTCAATGACAGTTCATCCAAAAAAAACCTACATGCTTCATATCAGTGGTATTCATAACCAAACCTGACCATTTTAAGTGTCATAATATGACATTCCTATCATTTGAGATACTAATATAAGTCTTCCCATAATTCATACTCATGAACCAAACATAATATCATACTTGGAGACTTGACACAACTAACAAGTTACAAAAAAAGTAACACTAATCACATAACCTTAGCCTAACATCAATATTGTGTATCATAAAAAATAATGCCTCGATCACCAGTATAACATGTAACATAGGAATCCCAACCCACAGTACCAATATAGAATACTGGGGCCTGTAAAATCATGAAACATAAAGGTATTTCCCAAAACCTCTATCCGATAACCATAAAATTGATGGTTTCCATAGCATCAGTCTATCCCAATAGAAGGAGAAGGAGAATCAGTCAAAAAACATATTTCATATGGAATGTCATCATTAACTAAAGCATTAATTTTCACATTACATATGATCTATACTATCTGTGTCCAGAGCCTTGGTATAACACCATCTTAGTAGTATACCACCTATGTACAGAACATCAAATCCAAAACCATACAAAATATATGTGACATAACATTCATTGTACTAAATATTATAAAAAAACCTGCTAGAACCCTTGGTATAGAACTCAAACGATTGATGCAGAGCATAAGTCCACTATCCATCTAGCTGGTAGGCCATTAATTCATAGAAAATTAGTCTTTCATGTATCTAACAAAGTATACTACCTGGCACTAGAGCATCATTATGACTTCTAATATGTTGTATACTAACCATACCTAGATCCTCATGTCCATCATTATCAATCATGGATCTTTGGAATGATACCAATGGATCATTTTTCAAACTCTCTTAGTTATCCTAGCTCTTACCATTAAACTGAGTTCCAAAATATGGAAACTCAACCATATCAAATCTCCCCTAGTAATAATCCAAGACACAACCTCAATGAACTAAAACATAACAAGTTATGGCTATGCATCCATCTCAAATAACAACATCTCATCCCAATCAGCCCATATATCATCCTGGGTCTCAAAAATAATCCCTATCCAAATTAGATAAGATCACAAACCTTCTCAATGTTTTCCTATCAATTGATCATGCATGTGACCCTCTGGATCAACACAAAACTAGTTTCATTCCACCTTGAATCCTTACAATTATCACTCAAGAGGATGTCATTAACCAAACACATAGGCCAAGTCATATCATAAGAAACTTCCTCAAATGGATTTTAGTGTCCTCCAACCAATCATTGATAAAAAATTCCAACAAGGGGATTCAAAAGAAAATAGATAAATCATTGGAATGCTCATCATCTAACCAAGACTTCAAACAATCCCTTAACTAGAAAACAGAACACCATGGGAATCCTCAGGAGTACCTCATACTCTACTTGACACCACAATAACAGTCAATCATAACCACCATCCTATGGTGTCATCCAAGCCTCTAGGTCACCATCCACCATAATCCTCAAACATAGAATCTAAAAATAAACTTATCTAATATTGATCCACGATTATTTATAAGTAGGTAAAGACCAATATCTTCATAGAGATAAAAATAAAATCCCATATTCTTGGATACACTAAAGAAACCTAAAGAAAAACACAACGGTCTGCTTAGGCCAAGACAAATACCAAGGTCACAACCCTCACAAGGGTCTCATAGCTCACAACCCAACCTGATAGGGGATTCTAAATCCACAACCCAACGAAATCTTCTTACTAAAATATCATCGTCCAATACACCATTCATACGAACTCTATATGGATGAAGGATACCACCCTTAAAATCTATGTGAAAAAACCCTCCGAATGGACTACTCAGAAGTCCAATTTTATATCTGAGTCACAAAACACCCAAACCCCTTAAAGGTTAATAAATGAGCATAAAACAAACTATATGATTGAGTACATAGTGTTTTCTCTGACATCCCCACATGGGCATGTACTCCATCCAAACATGGCATGTAAAGCCCAAGTACACGACTTCTAAACTAGGTACAAGACATGTACCTTACATGGGGTACCTACTTGTGACCCTCACAAGGACTCATCATGTTTCCCTTCCTATATGGCTACTCACACATGATGTTTCACCCACACAGGGTCTAGCCATGTAGCCTACACAACCATATCCCCATTACATAGGTCATCTGGACATGTTATCGATGATATGATGAGTGACAATACATGACGAGTCAGCTAGAATACATGTATTGTAGTCACCTTCTTCTATTCTGACCTTAGTAAGAAGAACACATGGAATTTTTTCCTCAAACTAGTCACCATGTAGAAAGTGTTTATGAATGGAAAACCCACTATGACCCCCTCAAACCCCACAACTCACCACACATAAGTACAGATTGACCCTTATGGGGTCCTATGTAGTAAAAATATATCTTTTAAAACAAAAAACAAATAATCTATAGGGAATGCGGATTAAAAATAAAAAAATGTCTTACCTTGTGGCATAAACATCAAATAATTGGGTTCAATTCCAATACCATAAGTTGTTATACCTCAATCCGGTCTTGATCTACACCAAGGATGATTTATGGAGACATCTACTCATCACCCCCTCTCGGTCCGGATGTCGCGCACAAGGAAGGATCCCTTCCCTCTCCATTCAAGCCTAGTATCACCAAATTGGTGGGGGGTATGTTTTATTATTTTTTATTAATTTATTTATTAATTACCTTTTTACAAACCTTCCTAGGTTCTCAAACTCAAATCTAGTTTCTACCCCTCCTAGGACAAACACCCCATTCCACACTCAACCATGAAGTCAAAATCTCAATCTGACACTCCATTCAAAATATACAGGAATCCAAAAACCACACGAATTATTTAATATTTAATTAATTAAATATTTAATATTCTTTCAAAACAAAAACTGCTCATAATTTTACAAAACATCTATCCAAGGGTAAAAGCCCAACTTTGGGACCAACAGAGTGGTTGGAAAAATTATCTACGACCATATAATAGAGGGAAATGACCATTTTGACCTCTCATGATCACATGAGAACAGAAAATTTATTTTTTCCCACATTTCAAAATCTGAAAAACTCGGGTCTCTATAGCCTACCCACCATAACCCTTCTTGCCCTAGAGAAGCCTAAATTGGCTACCAACCACACATCCTGACCCAACTTGGTTATCAAATCCTGAAAAAAAAACATAGATATTGAAATAGAGTTCCCAGGAAAAACTGTAATGAAAATGAATACAACCAATGAAAGTACTAGCCATCACTTTCCGCCATTAAAAAACCACTAAATTATTTCCTAACTGTCCCCATATTTCACGATACATCATATATCATCTAAAAATCTTCATCAAACTCATGGTTCTCCCCCCCATAGATCTCAACCCACATCCAATACTTCGGATCCATGATACTTCCCATCATGTATGTCACCTCTAAAAACACAACCTCAATTGTCCACAAACTCGCTCGATAAGGCCCTCACTACATCCTCAACCATACCCAAACAAGGGTCACACCACTATACTAGATATGGTACTCTACACCATAAGAGTATCCTTATAATCATCTCGTAACAAAAAATATTTTCCTGCAATCAACACCCGAACTTCAAACAATCCTCATAACTAGAAATAGCCATCTCAATCCCTGTAGAGAGACACAACAAAGCAAAAACTATTATCAATTCCTGAAATCTGAGATTGAAACCCATGGTATTCATCTATATATTTTCCATCAGATATATCTTACTCACATAAAAAGGAGGATGTTTTCCCCACTATAAAACATAACAAGAACTACCCTGTGAAAAAAACCACCAAAGGGGCCCCTTACAATCAGAAAGAAACATTTATATAACATTCCATAATGTCATTGGTCTCTCAGTAAAATCTGGATTATATAAATATATTGTTCATGATCATATAAAATCTATGAGTATGCGAATATATTGTCCAAAAATACCTCCACAACCTGATCCATTCTAGAATATCACAATTCTATCCCCATGCCTCAATTCAGCATGCCCACAAGCCTTTCATCGCACCTGCAACTATTCTCATCCCACTCACGACTGCCTTCCCAACTCAAGCATCACAAATTTATAGTCCCATATAGTTTGGTTTACAAGACAAATAATACATCCCATTCCCAATGTTTGTATCTCCAAGGATCAACTATCCAAAAACTGTACCATTTACTTATGTAACCCTACAAAAAAACATCTTTTTACTATAATGAGTCACATATCACGACGAATAAGACCAGAAGCATAAAACACACAACACAAGCACTCCCTGTTCTCCTAATCCAACTCAACTCCCATGTCTTAACTATCCTACACATCTATATCCCGGGATGAGCATCTTAATGAACCTTCCTCTCCTAAAACAACCTTCAATGTATAATAAACAACAGACAAGTGGACCATCTACAAACAAATTTCATCCAATAAGACTAAACCACTAACATATCTACACCATTCATTCACCATTTTCAAGAGTCTACTGAATAAAGCTTATCCTCAAGCACCCATAAATGAACAGATATATTGGTCGAAACCTCTCATGGGTCTCCCTCAAAAGTCAATGGCTTTGTCTTCCTGCTATGGAGTCACATTATCTAGGCCACCAGGCTCTCCCTCCTAGCCCTATAAATCATGTATCACGTCAAGTCACATACCAAATATTAGTAGGGAAAAAATGATGCAGTTTCAGAAACCCATGTCTCATCATAAAATGAAATCATTCAGAAAAAACACCCATCTCTAGGGTCTCACACTATAAAACATTGTATACTATCCAATTACTCGCAAATACTGTGTCCATAATCTTTATGAATCTGCATGTAAGACCGCTTTCTAGAGGACCTGAAAATACAAACAACCTATAAAAACCATCCACAATGGTCCAACGATTCTACAATTATACCATATTGACCCACCAGATTCACCAAACCAACTACACCCAAAGACTACACCAGAATCCTCAACACCACGAATGTCACCAGATATCCACAAAACATTCAATCAGAAAGAAATTTGTAAAATCACACAATACCATGACTACAAAATGGGGATCCTATGTGCATAACATGGTTCATGAGACACACCATTCCTCTATAGTCCAAGAGTCAAAACCAAATAACATGTCTCTTTCCAATGGTCCAAGATAGTGGAATCCATCATAAACCATCAAATCTAGAAAATATTTTCATCACCCGAAGTCAAAGTCATATATAACCATAAAATAAAAATTCTAGAACATCAATTACGGTCCCTAGTAACAGATAATTCTTAACAAAAATGGTGTTTGTGACACACCAACCCAGTATCCATCACAAGTTCCAACACATTCCAATATTTCTTGTCTTCCAACCCCAAATAGTGAAATAATTGGAAAGTAACTTATTTGATAAAAAATTGGAACATCCTGATCTGGTAACCACTAAATCGGTGCTCTGATCAGGTTCACCACATGTCATCAAGTAAACCTCATCACACAGGAGAGGCTACTGACTAGTAGAGGGGGTTTAAGGTGGTTTTTTAGGAGACTATACCCCTATATCAGTGTGCACACCTAGAAATAAATAACCAAATATCATAAACATCAATGTTATATGGAAGAATAAATAAACTAAAATTAAAATGTTATATAATACAATGGAATTTAATAAGGGCCCAAAAATACATGAAATATATACAACCACGATCACCTAGTGGGTTGATCACATGTAGAATAATAAATAACTGAAAAGAAAATACAACAGGAACTTCTACCAATTCTAGACCGTAATATATTCCCGGGAATCCAATACCCTATATAGCTACCCCAACAAGACCTATAGGCTTCACATTAAAATCTCACACAACAATAAAATCTAAGGAGTCAGCCCTACCATTGTGAATCTATGCTCAACATAAAATAATACTTGAGGTATGTATATACACCAATGTTCTTGTTCTGGGGGTGCGAAATAAATATCAATAGGACACCTCCATTGGTGAATGTAAAAACGTCATACAAAAGTGAATGATCATGAAATATGACCATCCTAGTCGATATACAATAGAAAAAACAAAATAAAAATTAAGCAACCAATGATTATTATGTCCATAACCTTAGTAGACCATACCAACATCATCCACTATCAGAGTGTCTCTAAACATGTCTCAAAAACTATGTATCCCAAAAAACATGCAGGCTCCATATACATGGAAGACAAAACCAAACAAGAAAATACTGAGACTCATCCTATGATATTCCTATCATAGAAGATACCAATCTAAGTCACCCCATACCACATCATCATGACCCAAACATCATCTCATACATAGAACCTCGTCAAAACAATCCAGTTTCTAGAAAAGTACATTCATTCCCAGACCCTCATTATGAAATCTATCTTGTATAGCATAAAAAATAATTACATGGGAATCATTCCAACATATAAACCAAAAAAACCATTGGTACCAATATAGAGAAACAAGGACTATCAAATCTGTCACAAAAAAAAGTTATTCCATGAACATCCATATGATAATCATATGATTGGTAGTTCCTAGGGTATTAGTATATATCAACATAACGAGAAGAATAACTGTTCCAACATAATATTTTACATGTAATTCCATCAATACACAGATCCCCAATATGCACTATAACCATGAAGTATACTATCTATGTAAATAAACTCATTCTAACTCTGTCTCAGTAGTATACCTCCATTTCTCAGAACCTCTAGTCTAAAACCATACCACATATATGTTATGTCACATTTAATATAACCAATAGTATAAATAGTGTTCCCAAAACATCGATCTAGCACTCAAAACATGGATGTTGAGAATCGGACAACCATTCATTCAAGTTTGTTTACCATTAATTCCCATAACATTAATCCAGAGTATAACCAAAAAAGTAAAATATCTATCTCTAGATCCTTATTATGACACCTAATATGTACTATAATAACCATTCCCAGAGTCTCATCTCCCAAAATCTAAATCAAAGAAATTTAGAACGAAGCCTATGTATCAATAATCCAACTCTCTCAGTGATCGTAACTCTTACCATTAAATTGGGTTCCATAATGTTGCATCCCAACCTCATCAAATATCCCCATAGTTGAAATCCAAGTTTCTAAATAAATGAACTAGAATATAAAAATGGCAGGATATACATCCAACTTGGCCAGAAACATCTCAACCCCTTCAGCTCATACATCATCTTATTTCTTAAGGAACTCCCATAACAAGTCTTTAAAAGAACACACCCACTAAGGGTAATACTATCTATCAGGACCACACAAGACCCTCTAGATGCACACATAAATAGAGTAATCCCTCCTTATATCCTTTTAACTAACATTCATGGACATGTATACTCTATAAACACTATTAACAACCAAACTCTTGGTCCAAGACCTATCACAAGAATCATCTGCAAGAGGCCATCAGAAGCATCCTACCTATCCTTGATAAAAATACTTGACAATAAGGAAATCCAAAAGAAAACACATTCAATGTGGGAAATCTCATCAGCCAATGACGAAATCCAATGATCACTTAACTAGAAACCAACCCACCATGGGAATCCTTAAGATTCCCTTAGAGTCAACTCAACACCATAACTATAATCGGCCACAACTGATATCCTATGGGGTCAACCAATCCCCAAAAACTCCGTCCACAATGATTGTCAGTCATAGAATCTCAATATCAACTTCTCTAA
Organism: Viscum album; assembly: GCA_963277665.1. NCBI lineage: Eukaryota > Viridiplantae > Streptophyta > Magnoliopsida > Santalales > Viscaceae > Viscum > Viscum album. The sequence continues at coordinate 992,468,530 of OY728166.1, forward strand.
CCTCGATACACTAGTCCTAAAATGCATAGAGAGTCAATGAACATCCCATATATACATTTAAAATCCAATTTTCTAGGATTGATCGATGAAACTTTATCTAACACATCATATAATGACTAGGCCATACCAAACACTGAGTTCACAACCCTAAAAAAGGTCTCATTGGTCATAACCCAACCCACTAGAGGATTTTGAATCCAAAAATCAATGAAATCGTCCTACTAAACTATCATTCTTGTATATACCATCAATACAACCTCTATATTCTATAGGGATCACACCACTGTGATATATGTGAAAAAAAACTCATAATTAACTACCCAGAATTCCAATTATGTATTTGCGGTACAAAACACCCAAAACCACTTAATGGGTAACCAACGAGAAACACACGACATGCATGTTCTGGTACACAATGTGTCCTCGCACAACCACATGAGGGAATGTACTCTATCCAAATGTGGCACGTAAAACCAAAATAAATAGCATGTAGAAAAGTTACATGACATGTACCTTACACGAGGTATATAATAGTATACCTAACCTGGTTTGGTGATGGCACCAAAAATCGAGCCAAAAAATTAATCAGCAAAAGAACAAGATGAAATTTCCAAAAAAAGGCCACCCCGTGAAGCTTCTCTACAATGCCTCATGCATTGCAGTGCACCAAAACTTCTTGGATACTGAATTTACGATCTCCGAGTAATGTCACAAGGCACCATTGGGTGCAATGGGCTCCTCCTACCTATGGTATGAAACTTAATACCAATGGATCTTATCGCTTGGGAACCATCTATGGAGGTGGAGTTGTTTGGGATTCCAAATTCAAAGTCATTATGGCATTCTCTACATATCTAGGCATTGAGTCTTCTATCCAGGATGAAACCAAGGCCACTCTTACTGAATCACCCTTTGCCAACATGAAAATATCATTCTTTCATAGGTGGAGACAAACTCCTTTATTCTTTATAATTCTTTAAAGGGTGTTGGTTCCCTCCCATAGTCAATATCATACACCATTACAATGTGCCCAAGTGTGATTATCAATTACAATAGAAATGTGCTTCACAAGTGGTGTGAAGAGAACGAAGTGGAAGACCACCTTGCCTCCTTGGATGTGCCCCAAACTAACATATACTACCTCTCAAATATGGAAATCTTGAAATTGGAGGGTGTGGATCTCATAAGGGGGGATGGCCTTTTGTTACATTACATCAGACCTCCTGAGGCATATGACTATTATTACTTTGTCCCTAGAGGTGTTTGTTATTTTCCATCCTTCCCATTTTATTTATAAATAATTAAATGATGATGATGAAATGAGGCATCAACCTTTTTTAAAACTGCGGAGGAGGCGACATACTCTACTGTGACTCAGAGAAACATGACGAAATTCCGAAGCCTCGACGACCACTATAGAGGGAGCAACTGAATCGTCTGTGACTTCCAGAAACATAACTGATTAAACTCAAGTTGTGAAGTGTGAATTACATCACGGTGTGCCCTCATGACATCACACCCCATGGCACCTGAAAATACTAGGCTCCCCTCCCTCTAAAGGATCAACACCCGAACCCATCTCTTTATGGATTCTCTAATTTCAAAGCATCTTATAATCTGCGATTAATTGAGAAAATGAATCATCTGAGGTAATTATTATTTTCCAATCTAGTTTTCACATGGTATATTTTACCACTGCTTCATGTGGGGATTCTCTTCAGGAAGCCATTAGGCCATCACAAAGGAAGAAGACCCATTTGGGTACATGGAACCTCAAGAAGCACTCAGTCTTTGTGAATCACTATCCAAGTATATATAGACTCTATTTCTAGGATAGGTCATTATTATTAGTGAAGAACCCTCATTAATGAAGCCCCTTCACTCTTGGAGGCACCATAGCTTCATGAATCCCCTCTCAAGGAGGCCTCCTACCTCAAAAACCCATCTTCCATGCAGACCTCCAGGAATGTATGTAGTGATTACATGGTTCCCAGAGGTGTTTCATGTTACAATTCCCTACTTCATGCTTCTTAACATAGGCACACTAACAAATACCATTTTCTACATATCCACACTAACATGAACACCAAATGTATCACTCCACAACCCCGTTAAGCATCATAATTTTGGTGGCTGCCCTTCACCATGGGTTAAAGTGCACCAGTTATGTATGTACTATGGATGAGGAGAAAATCCTCATCATCTAAGATGTAGGATACTAAATTTCCAAGAACCCACATCCTCAATACACGATATTAAATTGTGATCCTTGAAAAGGTGATAATCCCTTAGAGGAAAGCGAAGGGGATTTCCACAAGCACCCTCTCACTCTCCCTCTTCTTCTGCACTTTATCTACAAGGAAACCTCTTGCAGTCTCCGTGTAAGCCCTGCACTATCTTGGTAGGTTTATCCTTGTTTGAATACCATATACTCCTTGTACATTTGAACATCCTCCTTAGGCTTCCCTCTCGATGTAATCCCATTAATACTTTTTGAACTAGTATCCATGCCTATTCCCCACACTATCCCTCATGGACACCCATTTTGTGACATGATAGTAAAGTCAATTTCAACATCTTCTTTATCACACCAAGAATGACTCATGTGTGGTTAGAGTGAAAATCAACCATGGAATTATCTTGGTTCCACCATGGTGAGAAAGCTTCATTCCCTCTACATCAAAATACAAGGACTCAGATCCTTTACCGTTACAAGAGAGGTAAGTAGGGAGAATCTCTATGTTTCAATCCCATCACCCATCATTCCCAACCCCTTCATGTTAGTTCATCATCATCCCATATGATGTTAAACTGCATATCCCATTCCTCCTTTATGACGTTAACTATATGATTTCAAAATACATTGGTTTGGATCCCTATAACACATATAGATAACGTAGGATGAATCCCTGATGTAACACCATAGAACACTCTTATACATTGGCGTCCACTTTGAGGTACACACATCCTCAGCCTGCCCCCCTTTTGTGGTGTCAGACCAGTTCTCCGAAATCTAACCTCCCATTAGCCCTAAAATAAATTCATACTCTTCCAACCAAAAGTGTCCCTCTTGTGATGGGAATTAGCCCCACGTAAGCCCCCAACATGTATTTGGGACTATGTCCATTGTGTACACCCCTAATCGGTGACCCATTCCTAAACTACATGGACTTTGATCTTTTCCCCTTTTGAATAAGGTACATAGGAAACGTACCTATGGTTCAAGCTCGTCTCCCATGTCCTATCCTCAACTCCTATCCATTATTCATTTCTTGGGAATATAGTACCTTAACCAAGAGGATCTAATTCTTTTGGTTCCCATACATGCATAAATTCTCATGAGCTGCCTCCATAGGTGACTCATCTCCATAAATGCAGAACTTTTTTGACTCTAATTCATTTCCATGATGTTATTTAGGAATCCTTTATGAGGTTTAAACCCAATATCATCTCCTTCAAACTGGTTTTCATTTCCATACCCATTCATTCTATCCTTCAAAACCTCATCCATGTGGATCCTGATTTTACCTAGGATGATACCTCCATGTGAAATCATGCCATCCATATTGGCCGCAAACCATACATAAGCCCAAAAAATTTCCCTGGTTGATTTCATTTGTATACACCTTGATTCCATTCCCCACCCATTCGAACTACACATGTTTTGATCTATGTATTCTACACAGGGTACATGGGATGACACTTCAATGTTCAATGCTAGGCAATGGTAAACCTTGGTTTCCCCTTTTCATAGACCCATATTTCTCTATGATCCACTCCAAATCATTATTCATAGTGGGAAACCATCTAATTTTGGGACAAGCCATCCCGTGCCTGTTCACATTAGGAGTTATGATCGATGCATCTAGTAAAGATTCTTGGTGCTCCCTCCTGGGGATGTTCCCATCTGATCCACTCTCATCAGTGTTTTGATCAATCTGATCAATCTATGCTAGAAGTTAAACTCGTAGCATATCCCATGTTAAACATGGAAAGACTAGGAAATTCTCGGAGAAAAGCCTCTATCACATAATTCCCCACATTCGACGTTGTATTCCTCGTGCTACCGTACCATTGAGAAGCCCTATGATAAGGAAAAATCAAGGTGTACCAGTGTCTCAACATCTAGACATTATAGTGATGACCCAATATGACTACACACTTGAATGAAGGTTTCTATCCTAACCTGACCCCTTGGAATATCATGATAGATTCAGTTTAATTAACTAGAATCCAAAAAGTTATGGTTCTAGGAAGAGATTCATGAACAATGACTTAATCATGAAGGGAAACCCAGACTAGGAGATGAATTTTGAGGTGGAATCCACAAATGGTGAGACTGACATCCCATCATCCAATTTCAATCATGGAGGAAAAAATATGAAGAAGTGATGAATGTCTCTTACCTTTAGAAAGCATGAATGTGGGGATACAATAAGTGCATCCTCACAGATGATGCACACCTCAGTGAAAGTGTCAAAACAAAAATGGTGAACCTCACATGAAATTATTCTATACAAAAATAGGATTAGTAGTGTTTGGTACATGAGTTGATGTGGGTGTTAACGAATCTAGTTATTCGATGTTAGGTCCCACCAATAAAATAGTGACCCGGGGTGAAAATTAGCATTATTTGGTGGAGTTAATCATTGGGCATCCATGTTTGTGACGTTGTCTTCATGGATATTTCTATAAATCCATAGAAGATAAAACGATGCTGGGACACTGGGTATCACTTTACTATTATCTGTACTAATGGTTAAATCTTCATTCATTGTATAACACAAGCTACAACTTCAAGAAATTGATCACCCCACCCACAGTTGTAGGGTTAGGGGTATTATGAATGTTGTAATCCCACATGGAATCGCCTCTTCTTCGAAGACTCCTATGACCACAGCTACTGGGAACCCACACCCCATCTCATCATCCAAATTTATCCAGAGGTGGTTGATCGATGAAATTGTTAAATGATATAAATAGGAGGTGTTCATCCTGAAGTGGGATATGTACTATCACAATTTAGAGGTCTTTGTGCCCTGTTGACGTCACTACCCCCATGGGCCGCCTAGAGATCAGCTCCTCCCAACTCTGACCTTCAATCATTTCGGGAGCCACTCCCTTGAACACTCTTATGACTCACTCCCTTACGCTGATGAAGTAAGGGGTGTAAGAGTCCTCCCAATTGCAACTTCATCCATAGGACAGCCATATAAGGATCCCGCCATCCAACAACAACACCGCCTTCCTATCCCGCAAAATAAAAAATAGGTGGTCCACACCCATGCACAACCGTCCCTTTTTCAGTTGACCCAACATGAACTCCTGGCATATTCTTAGAAGGACGCCCACTAGGGGGATCATCTGCTACATATTTAGTGGACCGATCCACCAATGATGTGTTTTACCAGCTCCCGATTACTACACTGTAGGAGAAACACTATGAATGATTAGGATTTCAAACCTAGCCACCCCTGGGTAGGTTTGGTTGACTTTTCTAAACATCGGAACAAGAATAAGCCATTGCAGGCGGACCCATGGTGAGTAAATTCAGTACAGAGGCACTCTCTATACAACTAAAAACTCAAGTGGAGGTCCTCCCCACTCTTGGGTTTAGTATGGTGTTCCTCCCCATACTACCATCATCAGTCTAGGTAGAGATCATACATATATTTTTGATCTTCAACACGAAGGTCCTCCTTGTTCTAATAGACTCGTGTATAGAGGTTCTCCCAATATTTTATGGAATCAATGTGGAGTTACTCCTCACATATTCACCAATACAAGTGGGGGTACTCCCCACTCCAGCATTCCAAACCATGAAGGTCCTCCCTATATTCCATTTGACATCTTACCTAGTTCTCCTCACACCCCGGCTCATTAAAGAGGATGTCCTCCCCATCCCAAAGATCCACCTTTCACTGAAGAACCATCATGGGGTAGGAGGTAGGGTTGGTGCCACAAGTGGAAGAACCTTGAGAAACCTCAGATCGCAATCAAGACTGTCTTCTTTTCCAAAAATGGACCAGAGTGTGACTCGGTGATGGAACCCTCACCCTGATATCTTGTATTGGGGTCATGGGAAGGATCTAGGTGTACCAGCCTCTTCCTCTCAGAAATAGATGAGCACCGAATCCTTGAATCCCTCAATAGATACATAGACGAGGAGGATTACTAGATCCTCTTAAGGGAATTTTAATGCAATCCTCTGTTTCCTCATTAAGATCATTCTCCACCTCCACAATAGATCAAAAAGAATTGTTTTGGGGACTGCTCGGTGATGAGCACTAGCCTGATCCACCACCAATGAACAACCATAATATGTAGTAAGTAGTGGACATTACCCCATATTATAAGGATGTGGGGATACAACCAATGCATTATCTGGAAAACAACTCAGAATGTAGTGGTTTTCTTGCTAATGAACCGTACTCTCCCCCAACCAACCTACCACTAAAACGGTCCATATCTGTTTCATTACAGATCCCTTAACCACCCCCAGTCTATGAATGGGGAAACCAAGGATTGAATCCAGAGACAAATTTGAGAAGTTTGTGGGACATTCTCATAGTGTATCATTTCCCCGAGATGTTCTGGCTGATTGCGACTACATGCTGCAATATTCCAGAGTCCCACACCCAAGATGAGGTTTTGTGTTTCTACCAAACCATAGGGAAGATGAATTTCTGTATCCATAATTGATTATTAGCTTACCCAAAATGCTAAGAACACTTCTACGTCATTGTTCAGTAGTGCATCCTATTTGAGTTGGCCACACTTCTTGTTTCTCAACACCCTACATCATCTGGTTATCATTGGACCCTATAGAAACGATGCGTTCCGAGAATTACTATTATTTATAGTGTTAGTAAGGAGTGTTCCCCAAATGTAAAAATACATGGATGGGGGTAGTACATGGCCCTTCATTTCAATCCTATATTGTACCAACCTGGTTCACTGGGTGGTATCGAGGACATTCCTTCGGTCATCATCACATAAAATATGGTCATTCTTAAGATATTCCTAGAAGGGGAAGTCAAAATATGTCCTAGAGAATATTAAAAAATAACAAGGGAATATTAGTACCCTAAAAACCCTTTGGGTGTCCACACTCACCATCAAAGGATAACAATTGGCCTCGAAGAACCCAAAAAGTCATTGCCTCTCAATTGAGACCTTGATATGGGTAAGGAGCATGCCCAGACCTTGAAACCCCTGACCAATCTTGCTTAGTGAATAAGATGGAGGATATTCCTTAAAAGGCCGTGTTATGTTAGTATCTCAAAAAAAATCATTATTTTTGATGAACTCTTTACCAAAAGCATGGCGTAGAGGAGACCAAAATACAATAACCCTCCATCAGGGTAACACGGACTTGCACATATCCCCCTTGGCGAGGTTCCTCCTTGTCATCTCAATAAACCATCCCATGTAGATTTGGTATAAGCTAGAGTTTATGTAATGTGAACATTGTATGCATCATCAAAACCACCCTAGATATGTGACAACCTTCCTCGGGACCTGTCTTAGGTTCTACCGGCCGCTCCTTAAGCTATATCGTTCACTCTGTAGGTTCCTCTAGTAGCCAGTCAAGTCATCCCACCAGCAAATCCATGATTCTATCATCCATATTACCAATTTTAAGAACCTTCCAATTCTTTTCTGGAAAAATACCCTCACTACAACAAGAATACTCATCAAGATGATTCAATCGATGATATTATTGCTCACCTCAAGGAACATGAAACTCGACAAGTCAAAATCTTATCTGATGGGAAGTTGTATCCAGCATAGGTGAATGATATGCCAACACCCCAAGATTTAAAAATCATACATTCTATCATTTAAATGGTACAAGTGATCTCTTTTAGAATATATCCCACAGTATTTCCATGTGTGAACCCATGATGGGAACTCCAGGGTGGCAGGAGGCAGATGATCTTGTATTTTTCATAAAAACACTACAAGGGACCACTTTTGTCTAGAAAAATATTTACCAATTGGTTTAATAGATATTTTGGAGGATATTCAAAGTTAGTATCTCTACTAGTTCAGTTCCACCACATGGAAGACTAGTATCGTCAAATTCTTCATGTGCAAGAAAAGGATGGACGAGTGAGTTGTAGACTTTTTCACAAGGTTAAAGGGCCTCACATATTCACTAAACATGTCACTGACTCAGGAAAAGCTGATAATGATATGAGTAGGGAATCTGAACACCAAACTGGTCCCTTATCTCATCACTCAGAACATCCAAGGGGGAATTCTGGATTTCTCTATTAAAGATTAGCATCTCGAAGTAGTTTTTCAATAGGCCAAGCAGGCGCGCCCACTGCCTACCTTAACTCACCAATGAGAGATACCAAACCCGAAACCACTATTGTCACACAAATATATTCCCCAAGATAGCTAGAATTATTACTGGAAAATACATCTCCAAATCATTGATGAGGGACACTACCTTAGGCTTAGCCTTCCGTTCAAAATTTCCCAACTCAAAATCGACAAGCATCATCACATAACTCACCACTGCCTCTTAGGAGAGTCAACTAGGTTCTACCTCCTAATCAAGCTCTACATACACCTCTTCAGGGCCAAGCTCTCAAAGCCCCTTTTCTAGATCGATGAAACTAGAACTACACATTCAATGAGTTTTAGTTCCTCAGATATTTCTAGAGTGCCTTGGATCTGGGAATCCATAGATTTCTAGATTGAAAGAGGCATGATGTAGCTGATCTCACCAATGACAACAATTTTTGTCTCTATAATTTGTTCCTTGGAAACATATCAAGATGTGCTATCTATTTAAACACTGGCTCCCTGAACAAGTAAATATCAAATTAGGTAGGATGGGTCTGGCCCCGACAGAGGGGGTTAGTGTGTCTACAATGATTGATAGTGACATTGAGGGTGAATGGAAACGAGATTCTAGCCACGAGTCTCAGAAGTATAATGACTGGATAGCTCACAGAGAAGTCTCCCATTACCATGGTATTATCCATGCATGTTTAAATCAACAAATTCCTTCAAAGGTCACTATGTTATCATTCACTACAACCTCTATATCAACGTCTTAGCCTTTGCTCATTCAAGAGAGAATGCATCGACAAAATAAGGGAAAAAATTCTTATAACTATACCAAAGTCATCCAATAATCATACCGAGTTCATTCATACATAGATGGGGATTAACCACAAAATACCACAAAATACGGAGGATTCATCAAGTGATGATAAAGAGTATTCCTCGATGAATTCCATTAAACTGGTAAACCCCTACATAGTTCATGATAATGAAGAGTTCCATTCGAATCATTCCAATATTCCAATTCACCATGAGTGTCGATGAACCGATGGATATGTGAGTCATAAAAATTCATAAGACAGTGCGTCCAGCCAAGCTGTGAATTCCACCAATACAAGATGGTAAGCCCAGTGCAGAGCTCAGTATGGACATCCTTATCATCCGGTCTCGTTAGATTCACCCAAAACACTATTTGTACTTCTTGATCAGGAAAAGTAGCCAGGGATGTGATATCATTCATCATATTCAGTTGTGGACATTCCTTAGTCATTTGGTCACAAGCCTGGGGTCACTTTGTATGAAATTACAAATGATCTATAGGATATCCCCAAAAAATCCAAAATAAACCAATCCTCCCTATAACGTCCGCTAAAACTCCTTCTATCGAACAACCTCATGCCAGTAGAAGTGTGCATCTTACATTGAATTATGATGTAATTAAGCACCTTTCAAGCATTCCCACAGGACTCTTGATCCTTGAGGCCCTCCTCTTGTCTACATACATGCACGGATCTCTCATAGAGGCTTTAAGAATCCCCCTCCAATTTGAGGTAGATGTAAGAGCCGCCAAAGCCTTCCATGCCGAAGAAGTCGAGCATGAAGAATGTCAAGAAATTATTTTATTCTTTTTGGATGATTAGGGTTCCCCCATATAAGTTCACACCCACAAATTGTACATCACTAGTACGTTCAATGGTGTGGAAATCTGATTCTACATTGTCGAAACGGGTTTTCCAATCAATCTCATCCTGACCCAGACACTCCACAAGTTGGGACTATCTGAAATAGATCTGATTCCCTATGTCGTAAATATTTAATTTCATGATAGGACATAGTAGACACTAGATGGAAAGATATACCTAAAGACCCATTTCGGTGGCCTAATTACCATCACTAAGTTCCTGGTTGTCTCACAGTACACTACTTATAATACATTGAGGGTTAGTCCATGGCTCCAATTTCATACATAATTTCATTCATCCTATCACTAATGTCTTATTTAATCCTTTAATGGTCTAGTGGGTGTTCTACGAGGTGATTTTTCACCCTTTTAATTTTGTAAGGCCCACTACTAAGATTCCGACTATTACAATAAAAAGGGGAATCTGGTTTAGACCAATGAGGTTGATCACACTACTACAGTGACCACCCCATGGAAAGACAGGGAAGATGCCTTCATTCTCCCAATCCACCGGCTGGAGGCCATGATCATATAACTAGGGCACCTCTACATCATTTCTAGTAGATGTTAAAAGTGCATTCTCAAATATACATAATACAATAAGATCGCTTTTTTATTTATACACAATGTAATCTCAGGTGATTCCAGAGCCCCTTACCCCTCTAAGGTATCAAGATGTTCACCACATGGAAACGAAAATATGTCATACATGCTTGTTTCACCAATATTGGATGAACCATCTCAACATAACGTGCTAATACTGCTTTGATATTATCAAGCGGGTCCCTTTGGGTCGAAGGAAAAGTGGAATTAGACCGATAGTTTTTGTTTCCATAGTTTCAGCAGATCAAAGGTCCTCCAATGAGGATTTCACCACTAATCAGGCCAAAACCTGCATTCTATCAAGATCAGCCAACTCATAATAATTACCCTTTTCCGATGATCATCACACAGTTAGTGATGAATAGGATTTGAAAGATGCTACTATCGCAATTGAGGAAGGTGTATTTACCACAATTAATTAGTGGTTACCGGTGAACCTCAGTACCGACTGATTCAAGACCAACACTGATTAGAAAGACTATGACTATGGAATACAGACAATAGTATGTAGATTTATTAATGTTGTATCAAGATTTTTTTCCAGAATAAATGATGAGTTTCTAGTACAAGATCCTTAGGTCTTCGTCCACCTCCTCGGTCTCCCAATAAAACATTGTGGGTTTAAAAAACCTCCCAGATTGATGCACCCTTCTCACGATGCCATGGTCGAGGATGAGGTTGATAAGCTCATTAAATCAGTCTTTTTAAAGGATGTATAGTACCCATGATCATTATCAAGCATTGTTCCCATCTGAAAGAATAAATTATAGATCCATGTCTGCATCGACTTTTAGGATCTCAACTGTCACTATCCAAAGGATGATTTTCCCCTTCCTACGATAGAGTTGTTGATCAATGCTACTACTGGATTCTAAGATATCTCCTTTATGGATAGGTATTCCAGATATAATCAAATCTATATGGACCCCATGGAAGAAGACACTACCACCTTTATAGCACCGCAAGTTACCTTTTTTTATGTTGTGATTCCTTACAGTCTAAATAATGTATGTACCACCAACCCACATTCCATGAAACACATATTAATGTTGTTCCTTACAAAATTAGTGGAATTTTATGTATATTATTTGGTTGTAAAGTCCCTTCATCATTAAGACCATCTTAGAGACCTTGAGAAACTATTCAGATTCCTCTTCTCCCACCATCTCAAGATGAACCCCATGAAGTGTGTCTTTAGTGTTACCTCTGGAAAGTTTTTCACCTTCATTTTTAGATATAGGGTCATCAACATCGATCAATAGTAGATCAAGGTAATTAGCCATATGCCTCCCCTGAGAAACATTTGGGAGCTCCGGGGATTCTGAGGACACTTATCCTATATATTTTAATTCATCACAAATCTGGAGGGAATGTTTCTTATGAAGAATGGTATCAATTACTAATGGGATGATTAATGTTAGGTCTCTTTTGAGGACATTAATAATTAATTGTTATAGCCTCAGTTTCTGATGCCACGTGTTTTCGGATGGCCACAGAACTATTACATGACTTCCCTAGAAAAATAATTCAGTGCCCTTCTCACCCAGTAATAAAAACTAGGGAATAGAGTACAACTTATTCAATCTCAGTTTCATGATCCTTGATATAGAAACTCAATATTTCTCTTTTTAGAAGGGATAAATTGTGCCAATATTCACACTCAAGAATTTGATACATTAATTATAGCACCATGAGATATATCTAGTGTCTCGTGTTGATTTACTGATGTATATTCTGAACCACCCCATGTTAACAGAACATCTAGCATAGTGGGTAGTTATCCAACAATAGTTTGACATCAGGTTTGTCCCATAGAAATTTTTCATATGAGAGGCATTAGAAGAATTTTTTCTGTCCATATGGCCCCTACAGATTAGTATCTACATCATTATTTCTCATATGAGGCAATCTTCTTGGTTGATCAAGTTGTTTCGTGTTGTCATATGCACATCAACAGTGCCTCGCGAAGCCCTACTAGAAGAAGACTCAATGATCCCATACTCAACAGAGTTGGCTTGGGTATCATCTTCATCGTGTCTGCACAAGATTATCTACCCTATTTGTACTTATTTTCATAAGGATACACCCACAAAGAGGATGAGTATAAATCCCTCATCACTGGACTCATGATGGAACATGACATTGATATTCCCCACCTGCATGTCAATGGGGACTCCGAACTGGTCATCAAGAAAATCAATAGTGACTACACCATTAGGAAGCCAAAGCTCATGATATTTCTAGAGAACACTCACCCCTTGCTCACCCAACACACTTATCAGATATAAGTTACTCATGTCCCTAGATCATTTAATGGTTGAGACAATGCCTTCCCTAGCCTTGCTGCATCTCATGCAGAGACTGAAAAAGATGATTTGATTATCCATGTAACGCATTGAAGGGTCATTTCTCTTATCACACTAAATGATGATGATGACAACAAGCAGGTAACTCATCTCACCATCGGTGCATCCACATTAGGACCCCAACTCCCCCTATCGCAACAGTGAAGACCCATAGTTAGACAACTTGATTTATCAAGTATCTCCAACATGTTAATTTCTCAATAGACGAAGCCGAACATGAGTGAGTTCATCAATGCACAGTACATTTCACCCTCCTTAGTGGTCCTAGTCTAGTGAAGTTCCTCTATACACATGGGTTTGATGGGATTCTCCTCTTTCTTCATTCAAGGGGATGAGATTCCCGGTGTTATGTGGGAAGTTTAGGCTAGTTCCTATGGAGCTCATCTTGGATGTCCAGAACATTATCATCAGATCTAAAGGTTGGACTATTTTTGGCGCACCATAGTCCATGACTATATCATGTTCTCCAAATGGTTACATGCATTTCAGATCTTAGCTAATTTTGTGCATTGGCCTCCAGATCCCCTATATAAAACCATTTACTCTTGGTCCGTTACGGTTTGAGGACTCGATGTCATCAGACCATATCAACTAGCAATAGCTCTCTAGTGCAGGTTCATCCTGACCACTACAGATTTCTTTTCCATGTGGGTAGAGGAAATTTAAATCAAGTATTTCATGTCCCATTCCATTATTGACATCATGAGATCCAATATCATACACCAATTTGGAGTCCCTCACACCATCCTCACTGATAACGGCACCATCAGTTGGGAAGCCTAACTGAAAAAATATGATGCAAAGTACAATATTTGTTTTAATCATATCATCCACTATCCTATAGATGCAAATGAGAAAATTGGGGTGTCCAAAAAAACCCTCTCTAACATATTCAAGAAGTTGTTTTTTCAGAATAGGATGAGTTGGCTGGTTATGATCCCCAACACTCTCTTGGATTACCTGAAAATGACTCAAAATTACTCCCATGTTACTCCATATTCCTTGGTTATAGAACAAAATATTTCATACCCATCAAGATTCAGATACCTTCACTCCACTGAGAAATCTACCATCATATGATTTAGAAAAATGTAGAAGAATTATTTTGGTCCAAATTGGAATCCCTTAATGTGAACAATCTTTTTACCTTTCACAATATAGAGAGACATTAGAAGAAGATTTCCTGATCATTTAATAAGAAAATTTGTCTCAATTATTTCATTCAAGGTGACATGGTACTAGCCTAGAGAACACAAATGATAGCCAACAAGAGGGGAAAAAGTTGGAGCCCAAAAGGGAGAGAACTTTTATCATTCAAAATCATTACACCAATGGTTCATATTCCTTAGTAATCATGGAATGTGTGTGTATTAATCCCCCCACCAATGATAAATTCCACATTAAGTGTTTTTCATGAGTGGTCCCTATCTTCTAGCATGATGAAAAACTACAAATGGTCAAAGATGTATGACCATTAACTAATATATCTTTCATTCAACATGATAATGAAATGCAAGTTGTAAACCTGCTTCCTGGTTGGATCTCAAAAGACCTTAAACTAAGATCTCTGCCATCCTTGCTGCAAGATGATAAACTACACGAGTACCTCCAACCTTCATGCGCCCCATTATTTGGGTCGTCATCATCTTTCAAATCCAAAAGGACCCCCTAGCATCCTGGTATCAGGCATCCTTGGCCCACCTACCATTCTGGACCAACGTCCCGAAGGATCATGAACAATAATTTGATACAAGTATTGCATTATAAATACGGTAATCGGTTGATGATCAATTGTTTTTCCAATTTTAGGTCACATGATATGGATACTGTGTTGCGAACATAGTCAGCAGTTATCCTCTTTTGTTATCACCATCCCCATTGTGTCCCAAATACCAGTTGTAGTGATTCATCCATTCCTACACTTTTGTTGCACATAGATGACATTATAATAGGCATCTACAGTCCGAGATGTACACCTTTAAACTAAGATCTTCTACATTCTAACCATATCATGTTAAACTGTAATGCCTTTCTAGAACTACGTATGACTTGATAATCATCCTTATGAGATACATAAGAATTCCCAAATGCTTTGTCTTTGGGTCTAACCTTAGGACCCTTGAACTTTCTGGCCTCTTGGAAAAAGTTCTCTCCTGGGATTTTACAGTGTGGTATCGACAACTTTTCATTATTCACATTAAGAAATTTTATTTTCCATGCAACACACATCACCTTGAGACAAAATTTATTTTGAGTCCTTATCTCATGTCACTAAACAAAATGGAATTTCTAGAACTATGTTTGGATTTTTTTCTTCCCTCACTGGATATGTAGGAATTCCTAGACCTGTTGTCCTTGGGTCCAACCTCAGGTTCTTCTATTTCTTATCCCAAACCCATGGCTTGATGTTCCCTCTTGGGATTGTGCATGGTGTGGTGTGGACTTATCCCATCCCCATTCTTGTGACTTATGCTTTATCGCTACATGTATATTCCCTTTAGAAGCCCATTATTCCATTTTCATCCATACCACATGATGTAAAAACTGCATGACACTTCCAAATCTACATGTGGATTGATTCCTGCTCTCATATAGTACGTAATAATTTCTGTACAATTCATTGTTTGGTCTATCCCTAGGTTCATCAACCTTTTAGGCCCTTTAATGATTATCCTATGGTCCGAGTTTGATGACCTACAACTAAGATCACACTCATCATACATGACATTAAAATGTTTTTTTCTACATTCAAAAAATTAATCTACAGATCATTCAGTTTCCTTTCTACATGATATTAAAATATAAGTACCCTTCATCTTGTATGAAATTAAACTACATGACACAAGGGAAAAATTCCCTTTATTCTAGCCCCATGGCTCAAGTCTCATATTGGTAGTGCGTGGTGTGGTATGGGGATTCATTTTCCATATTCACATAAGGCTATTGTTTCCATGCCATAATCATTCCAATTGTGAGATATTCCTTTCATATACAGTCTTACCGCATGATGTCAAAATACTCATTATTCCATAACTATGTTTGGCTTCATTCCTGTCATCACAGGATATGTAAAAATTCATGGACATGTTTTCCTTGGGTCTAGCCTCAGGTTCCTCTATTACTTCTATTGACCCCTTGTCCCGGTATATCCCTTTAGTATTGTGAATTGTCTGATATGTTTACTTCATTCATCCTTATTTGTGTAGGGTTATTCATCCATGCCATACACATTTCTCTCTTGAGAATCCTCTATCCCTTGCATCTTTACCACAAGACGTTAAACTAGTTGGAATTTCAAGAACTATGTATTTCATGATTCCTACCCTTACATGACATGTATGAATTCCCCGATATATTGCATCAATTCTATCCATGTGTTTAACAACCTATATTTAACCCTTTAACTCCACTCACCTTCTAGAGTTTTCCACCATTAACTGGACCCCTCAACCTCTGTTGTGCCTCTTCAACATGCATCGATTAACTGTAGTTTAGGACCAAGAGTGTAGGGTCCTACAAGAACAAGACTTCGTTCCATATCCATGAATCATGTGTCCCTTAATTTTGGTCTCTATCCTTTCACACATCTGAATGGACCCCCGAGTGGTATGGATGCTCAACCTTTTGGCTCGCCTACCATTTTCTGTCTGCATCCTAGAGGATCTAAAATGAAATTAGAAATTAGTCATGCATCATGAATATGGTCAGTGGTCACCCCTTTCTTGTTTGTTCCTATCCTGGGTCACACAATATGGATACTTTGATTTGAATATGGTCAACAGTTATCCTCCACCATTACACCATCCCCATTATGCCCTGAATATTGGTTTCGTGATTCACATCCTTTTCCATTTAATCATGTTAAGAAAAAACTTTGACGATCATGGTGTTATCCCTCTATGCACCATTTCACACTAAGTGGATGAACCAGTGTCATGGGGTCATCTTTGACATTGCCCATTCATCCCCTATCATGTGCTCTCATGCATTTTAATGATCATTTACACCCATGTTTCCCAAACCGAGAATGGATCAAGTGGGATTTGGGATTTGGGTATGGTTTGTGTGTGTGTGTGGGGAAGAGTCACAATTCCCTTTGGTTCAAACTCTATGAGCTTAAATTATAAGCCTACGGTCCATGAAATATGAATTTGAACTGTTAGCCTAGTTCCAGGATGCACGAACTTAAAGCTATGTTCAATGTCTTGGTCATATGATGTTAAACTATTCCTTGCACAATCCTGATTTTATAAACATAAACTATATATATATTAGATTTGTTTGTGAGAAATTCTAGGTCCTCACAATCGAGTTCTTGTATGGAAGTAAATTTGATCTTGACTTAGACCAATACTCCCACCACACATGCCTTCGTCACTGTGGAATAGTTTCCAGAGTGTTTGAATTCCTTCGAGCAGCTCATCACTCCATCCCATGCTTTGTGGACCCCTTATTCTGATCGCCATACTCCTTTACATCTTAAAGGGCCCAAAATGGAATGGGTGCTCAGCCATTCAGATCTCCCACCATTTTAAGCACACATTCTAGAAGATATGGATTGAATCTTCATGTTTGGGCCCATGATTTTGAATTCGGTCAGTGGTGGGACCTCATTTACATGTTCCTATTTTAGGCCAACACAGTGCGAATGTTGTGTTTTGAATTTGGTCAACAATTATCCTCCATCGTCATTCTAAACTCATTGTGTTCCAAAACATGGGTATCACAATTTACACTTTTCATTCCCCTTCTTTTGGGTTTATTCCAGGGCCCCTAGAATATTCCAATTTGTGCGCGAGAACATGTTGGGAAAGGGTAGTTTAGATGTTTTTAGAACTCTAATCTCTAACTATGGCTCCCTTATTTCCTCTAGGAATCTCAATGTGGACAATCAAACCCTGGATATCTGGTGATGGGTTGGCACTCTAATTTCCAAGGTGAATAGTTACGTAGTCATCCCATTTTCCTTACACTGGGTATGGCCCATGTGATCTAAGGGATTGATTGCTGATCACTTCATAGATATGATTTAGATTCAATAATAGAATTAGATAAGAATACTCATGCGTGAAACCAAAATAATAAAAAAATCATAAATGTTTGTTTGTGAATTTGTACAAATTACATCTCACATGGATTGACCCCTTTGATAGATGGGTTGACCTCTTCAATGGAGTCTCCCAGCTCTTCCACTCTTATGCATATGGAATCTTTGATTTTTTACCACCTGTAAAACTCCCTATCTTCTTCAATGGCTTTGGGGTTCAGTTCTTTCGCCATGATCTGTGTCTTCTCTTCAATAGCTCGAATGTTATCCATCTGTACAGATGTTCACCTTCTCTTCTCTTCAGACTCTAAAAATTGTACCTTCAATCATGACATGCATTCTGACCATGCATCGATGAAGGAAGAGTGTTCATTCACTCAAACCCACAGGCATTGGATTTCTTGTTTAGCCTCCTAACTTATCATGATATTGATGGAATTCTTAAATTGCTCACGAACACCAAGGCCATGGTCGTATTCCCATATCTTCTATGCCATGTAACTTTTAATGATCATATAAGGGTGTTGGAAATCCAGTCCTCTAGTGAATAGTTCTCGTAGATGGGAATGAGGTCTCCCCATCTGGTTTACCCACTCTACTTTTGGGGTACCCCTGATGAAGTGATTGATTAGTTTCCATCACAAGTGATGGAAAACCATGCTTCCCTCCTCATCAGAAGAAGTTTAGTCTATATCTTCTTGATCAATAGGTTCATATTCCAGGAATGCCTCTAGGAATTCATCAGTAGGGTATACCATTGGTATCCCATAATATAATATGTGATCCATATTGTGTGAGTGGTATTCATCTTTAGATTTCAGCTCGAAAAACTATGGTTCCATCCTTCCAGTCACTCACTTGTTTCTTTACCTTCCACGATTTGTTTAGATTGGGCATCCATGTCCATGAAAATAATAATTTTACTCAGGAGTAGAGCACCATTATCCCCTTCATTCCTCCCTAGTATAGCCCACACCATTTGAATAACTGTTCAGACAAAAATACAAAAATTTCGGTTTTCCTGGTTCAATAAAAATTATATATGGATTCTATGAGCGATAAGGCTTAATGAGATCAAATTATTGTTCTCTTCCTCAAATAATTACTGTTGGATCCCCAAGAAGTGGCCCCTGTATATTTTTGGATGTTCTTATGGTTTCATAAGGGTCACCCTACATATCACAACCCTAGTGGATTCTACACTCACCATCATCCCATGCACAGACCCTGAATCTACTTCCACTATTGTGTGGGAAAGGGTCTTGCATATAAGGTTCTCCTATATATGAAAAGTGTTAGTCGAGAAATCCTGGATGACCTAGGTAAGTGTTACAGTGGAATGTTTTGATTTTTACCTCAAAATTCATAGGATAATCTTCTAACTCAAAGGATGTAACCCCACCTTTCTCCCACGGGATCCCTCTGTTAGCCCCGTCTCCCTAAGGGTACCCCTCGTATTCTTCAGGTAAGGGGAAACATTCCCTCAACTTAATAGTGGATAGTTTTGGTGTGACTATTTTATTGAGCAGTACCTTCACTTGGTCTGTCATTGGATATGGAGCACCCAAAGAGTGAACAAAGTCATGCAGCTCTTTGATGTATTGAACCCATTCATCCAGATACACCAAGAATCTATCCTTGACAGGGATTATCTTTTAAAGATAAATACAATGATGGATAAGTTGGCCCCACATCAGAGAAGGACTGAGAAATTTCTTTTTGACATCCCAGGTGTCCCAAGCCTTAAAAAACTGCATCCTCAGGTATGTCTATATAGCACAACTTCCTTCCAGGAGCATAGTGGATATCCAGTAGAACACCCATGGTAGAATTCCTTCCTGTCGTCTCTTCTCATCAGCGATCACTGGGTCCACTGCTACCACTTTCCACCCACTAGGTGTTGGTCTGGGAGTTATTTGACTTGTCTGTGCCACAAATCCAACATCATGGCATGTTATTGTTATTTTATGACCCCATCCTCTAGGTTGATGAAGAACCCCATCATCATCATGGGAGATTCATAAAATCATCAATTCCCGCAGGTAATTCACCTCCCATCTCTTGGCAATTTCCTTGACTATCCCGTAGAAAGTAGTGAGTAGAGGGATCTCATTCTGCATTTTCTTATCCTCCTGCACAAACATGAGACATATATTTACCATCATGCATAGATGATCCCCATGTTTTACCCTAAGGAAGAATTTCATGGTCAATATCTACATACAACATAAAGGCCTTACAAAGCGATGTAGAGTTTATGACTCACAGATGGGATCGCGGTCGATCGTGCCAGCAGAACTCCCCCCAGAAGGCCAAGAAGTAGAACCTATATTCTTTAGTTCTTCAACCGACATCAATTAATGCCCATATCAGTAGTGGAAACATATGAATATTGAATTAATCTACCTTCCAGACTCTGTTCAACACCCTTGGTGGAGTCATCTTGGCTGGGAATCTCCCCACCGCATTGGGGATGGATAGTCAAAAGTCTGACCTTGGGTGAGAAATATGGTTGGGATATTTGTAAACACCTATGTGTGGAAAAATCCATCTATAAAAAAATATAATATTCCTACACCCTTTGTGTATTCATTTCCTTACTGATGTCCCACAACACCTTGTATTGTTTTACTAGCATCGGGATCCCAAGGTTGAAACATTCACCCATCACTAGCATGGATTCGATAACAAATGTGCTTGGTCATACTCCCATGTTCGTGTCCCTGACTGGAAGAATTCATCCAAAAATATGTACAGAGATAAATCCATCCATCCTAACCACTATTTGATTCTCGATGTTGACTCTCTACCACCAAAGATTCTACTGGAGATCCTCTAGAATTCACTTTAATGCATTATCTTTTTTGTATTGAGATCCCTTAAAACATGTGGGAGGCCTTTCTGGTAGCTTCTTAGGTGCCACCTACCATTCAGTGACATCCTTTGGTGGGATGGTTATGAAACTTCTTAACCACATCATTAAATAGACATCCATCACCGACTGTTTTTCACTGCCTGACACTAAGCCCATCATTGATTTTTCATATGCGATATCTACTCCATATCCTCCCATGTGTTCTCCATTGGGAGTAACTCATTGTACATCACCCCTAGAATGGGAATCCCTATCATTAAATGGAGATCCCAATGGAATATTTTGATATCACCATGATGAAGATGGATAGTGTTGGTCCTCGATTTCCACCTTCTTACAAACATTGGTATAATATATTTCGGTTGGTATATATGGAATTGTGAAGGCCATACAACTTTATACGTGCCTACCCACATCAATTATGACCCATATTCCCCACAAGATTCAAATGCCCAAAAGGACTAGGACCATTCATTCATGATGTATTCTCCCTATAGTAGGACCCAATAATCTGCCCAGCCCTTCTCCGGGTTCCTTAAAGCTCCCTTGAGGATGGTGTGGTACTATGGGGTACATACATCTGGCTACAGTGCCTTTCGATTAATGGTGCTAACATGGTTGTGTAGGAATTCGACATTAAAAGGGGAATGGTCTTCCCATGTCTGTCCATCAGTAGCTCTAAACCACTAGTGCTGACCTGAAGTACTCCAGAACATGTAATCTAGTTCATCTCTACTTGCTTTAGGAATGATAACACCATCCTCATAACAAATTCATACAGTGGAAATATCTAGAAAATAGGGGGTAGTTCTTTTTCACATAGAATAGTAATGCCACCAGGGAGTGGTGATCAGAATGGATTCTCACATATTCTCTAGTAACTAGATAGTCTTCCATAACTTCCCCTTGAAAAAAATCCACAAGGACCTCTCAAGAAGCTTATTTGTTGTCCATTTTCATCCCAAAGTCTCTGGTGTGTTTCATTCCTATTCGTAGTGCTCAATCTCGGAGACTGATCCCTGAGAAACCTCATAGATCATGTTCAAAAAATAAAGACTTGTGGAGTGCATGGTCACCGAGCCTAAGGACTCACCGCCTGACACAGAGCCAAAAGGTATCACAGAGCCTAAGGACTCACATAGAGCGTTCACAGAGTTCAGGAGCTTCGTGAATCAAGAACACAAAACATGAGTTCAAAATGATAGATTCAAGAAAAATTGGGATCCACATGCTCTATTTATAGGCTATGTACCTCCAATATTCATGACATTCTTGCCACACCATGCTTCATGGTGCTCCTAACCCACACCCCACCTACCCGCATCATGACTCTCCTTCATGATAAGCCTCATTTTGGCGATGTACCCTCAGAATATGACCCTCATTTTCTCCTCAGATACCACTTTGAGGGGTGGGGGGGGGTGGATGTTTTTTCCAATATATGATCCTTAAAATAAATAAGATAAGGAACAAGAGAAAATTTCCAAAAAAGGGCCTCCCCATGAAGATCATCCATAAAGTCTTTAGTGTCGCAATGCTACGAAACCTCCTAGATGATTCCTCTGTAACCGACATGGAGGAAGGTATGAACTCCTATGAGAGTCTGAGGAAATTTACTGGAGGTGGAAGCATCCACGAACACCACATAGGAAGAAACAAACTCCTCTAGGAGTTCGAGGAACTTGATGGAAGTCAGAAGCCTCTGCGACCACCACATTGGGAGAAATGAACCCCTTTTTGACTCCGATCAACTTAATGGATCGACATCCTGTTTTGAAGTGAAAATTGAACTATGGAATTCCAATGGAACATTGAGGCACCCCAAGATCTAATAAATAATCATCTCCCCTCACTCCAAAAGATTTACACCATGAACTTTTGGCTTCCGAATTCTTGAATCATGAAGCTTCTTATTCTTTGTGATTCATTGATAAAATTAATCATCCTATGTACATGAGATTTTGAAAACCACATTCCCCTTTCTCCATTTTACCCTCTATTCATGTGGGGATTCCCTTGAAGATGCCTTTTGTCCATCATAATGGAAGGAAACCACTTTGGGTACATGACACTTCGTGAAGCACTCAGTCTTCCCTAATTTCCCTCCACGAACATGTAGACTCTATGCCTAAGATGGGTGACTATGCTTCATGAAGAACCCTCCTTCACAAGTCCCCTTTTCTCCATAAAGCACAAAAAATTCAAAAACCCCATCTCTGAGAGTCCTAATGCTTCACAAACCCATTTCTGTTCGGCCCTCCCGAAAGGTACATTGGGATTACATGGTTCAGCAAGTGATATTTCATATTGTTTTTCCCTACCGCATGCTTCTTCGCATTGGAAAAATAATGAATATCAATTGTTATCTTAGCCACACTAATGTGGACTCCCAAATGGGTCACTCCACAACCCTGTTAACAAACATAATTATCGGCACCTTCCCTTCACATAGGGTTAATTTGCACTAGTTTTGTAAGTCGTAGGGGTGAGGTGAAGATTCTTCCCATTTGAGCTGTAGGATATTAAACTACCAACAACCAACATCCTCAACAAATTATGTTAAATTTTGATCCTTGTATAAGTGAAAATCTGAGAGAGGGTTGTAAAGGGGATGTACACCAGCGCCCTCTCACTACCCCTTACCCTATGCGCTTTGTCGCCATGTATACCTCGAACCTTCTTTATATATGCCCTGACCCAACATGATAGGGAGATATTTGAATGAAGACTGTATACTAATCGTACATTTGGACATCCTCCTCAGTATTTATTCTCAGATTAAGCCCATGTAACCACATTGGGATGCTAGCCATGCATAATCCCGACACCAACCCTCTTGGATGCACCTTTTGTGACACGATGGTCGTGTCTATTACTACCTCTTGTTTTTTACACTAAGCATGAATGACATGGGCCTAGAGTAAGAAACGACCAGGCTGTTTTCTTTGGACCACCTTAGCTTTTACGCCACACCCCCTATAGATAAAACTATGTGTACTTTGGTCCTTTCCCTTTTTATGAAAGGTATGCACAAAGCCTCTCTATGGTTCATTCCCATCATCCAATGTTCTCAACCACTTCATGTCAGTTCACCCTCATCCCATAAGACATTTAACTATTTTCCCATTTAATAACCCATAATGCTAAACATTATGCTTTCAAACAATGTGGGTTTTGATCCTTGTATCCTCGAAAGGTTACGTAGGAATCCTCCTTGATGTTCAACCCTAAAAAAATAGTAATCATTGGTGTCCCCTTTGAGGGACCCACATCCTCAATCCAACCCCCTTTTGTGGTGTAAGACCAATTCCTGTGAATCTAATTATGCATAATCCCCACAATCATCCCATACTCTCCTAACTAATAGTTTAATTATTTTGATGGGTTACTAACCATGCATAAGTCCTAAACATGACATCATGTTTTTGTCCTCCGTGTACACTCTGAGTATGTTCCCCATTCATAAACTACATGGTCTTTGATATTTTCCCCTTCTAATCATGGTATATTGGAAGCCTCCCCAAGGTTCAATCCAAAATCCTATGTCCCATCCTAGTCTCTCCCTCGAACCTTCTTGTCTCGGGAAGATCATTCCATAACGTAGTGGTTCTACTTCCTTCATGCCCTATCCATGCATCCATTCTAATAAGCCTCCTAATAATGTGAATCATCACCCCAATACTAGGACTATTTGGAATTTGATTACCTACTAAGAGGATTCGTAGGAATCATCTTTATGGCTCAATCCTAGTACCTTCACCTTCACAACAGTTTTCAGTTCCTTCCCCATTCTTTCCATCATTCGACCCATCATCCATGTCCATCATGATTTGACCCAGTACAATACCTCCTGGTGAAATCATGCCATCCATATGGGTTACAAACCATTAATAAGACCCATAATACTCTCTGGTTATTTATCTTTTTGTACACTTCGATTCCATGGCCCACCCATACGATCTACGTGTGTTATGATATCTATCTTCTACATAGGGTAAGTAGGAATCCTATTCAGTGTTAAATCCCAGCCAATGGTATAACTTGGTGTTCCCTTTGTTTGGACCCATCCTCCTTTCTTATCATACCTTTTCGGCATCATAATCAGTTGTCACGGAGTAAAACCTTCCTTTTTGGGACATGCCATCCACGGTCTGTCCAATTTGGGCGTAATGATCCATCCATTTGGAAAACAGTCTATGTGATCCCTCCTAGGGATGTACCCATCTGATCCTCTCTCATCATTGTTTAGAATAGTCTGATCCATCTCTAGTAGATGTTAAACTCACGATATACCCCGTGTTAAACATGGAGAGCCAAGGAAAAAATTAGAGACACGACTCTGTCATATAATTCATCACATTCGACGTTAGATTCCTTGGCTTCTGTGACGTCGAGAAGTCATATGATAAGGTAATATATATGTGTACCCATGTTTCATAATCCAGACAGCCCAGTGATGTCCCAATGTGACTACTCACCCGACTAAAGGATGATTTCCTCACTTGATCTTCTGGAATGTCTTGATAGAAGCAATGTAATTAACCATAGTCTACAATGATATGGCCCTGGGAAGAGTTTCCCGAACAATGAATTAATCTTTAAGGGAGACCCAGACAAATAGAAAAATTCCATGGAGGAATCCATAAAAGGAGAGACTAAAATCCCATCAGCACATTTCAATCACAGAGTAACATCTCTGAAGAAGTGATGAATGCCACCCACCATTGGAAAGCCGGAATACAAGGAAATAATCTCACAACCTCATAGACGTTAGAAGACCCGATGAACGTGTCAGAAAAAATGGGTCGTTTTCCCTACAATTCCATGTACTCAGACACATATTTTCACTGACACAGGGCCTATACAAATACCCTACATGGACATGTACCCCAATATGGTTTATTTAGCATTGTTCTCGGCCACAAGCCGAGTGAAACTACACGATGTTTCATCCATACTACACACCATGTAGTCATCTCGTTTTATTTTTCCCTATGAAGGAAGAGCGCACGACATGTGTTCTTCAAACACACTACAAGTGTTCTTCAAACACACTACATGTGTTCATCAAACACATGCCGTGTAATATGAGTTTCCTAACTTGAAACCCCCAGTAACCTCTCGAAACGCTCCATTTCTCCACAAATAAGCACAGATCAACCCCCGAGGGGTCCTTAACCGTCCAAATAAGGATATGAAACTTAATAAAAGTAATCTACGGGGATTGGGGAATAAAACACAATAACTGGCCTACCAATTGGCATAAACACCAATGCTTTGGGTTCAAATCCTCTCACAGAATCCATTGTATGTTGATACAGCCCGATCTACGTAAAGGAAGAAGTTCGGTGGCATATCCTCCTCTTCCCCTCTTGATTCATCCATTGCGTGTGAGGTAGGATCCCTCCCATCTCATGTTTGAATATTGTGGGCGGTATATGTTTTATTAATTTTAATTATTTAATTAATTACCCATTTTACAACCATCCCAAGTCTCAGAACCCGAAGCATGTTTACAACTCACCATCGAAAACACTGCATTCATGACTCAACCATGGAGTCTAATTCTGAATCCTATGCTCCTTTAAAAATATACAGACCCCTTAAACCGTACAAATAATTTAATATTTACTTAATTAAATATTAATTATTATTTCAAAATTCAAACTACTCACAATTCAACCAAACTCATGTCCTATGGTAAATGGTGTATTTAGGGACCAAATGAGTGGAAAAAAGAATTATGAGAGACCATATGACATTGGATAATTCCCATTTTTACACCGTGTGAGCTCCCAAGAACAAAAATTTAAATTTATACTCTAATTTTTAAATCTATAAAACTTATGTCTCTATAAATAATTTTTCATCAGTACCAAAAAACTAGTGGTAATTACCAATAATTATTGATAATTACCAATAATTAGTCACAATTATCTATTATTATTAATAATAACCAATAATTAGTAATCATTATGAATAAACATTAATAATTACTTGTAAATATTAATAATTAGTAATTATTAGTAATTATTAGTAATATCTAGTAATTATTTTTAATAACTAGAAATAATTTATAAAAAATGTGAATAATTAGTTATAAATAATGAAAGTTATTAATAATTAGTAATAATCTGTAATATTAGTAATAATTAACTATAATTACTAATAATTACCAATAATATCCAATTATAACAAATAATTACCAATACTTATCAATAATTTCCAAAAAATTCCAAAAATTACCACAAATTAGTTCGAATTGTTTATGACTTCTAATAATTTAGGATATTTGGTGATACTTACTAATAACTTGTAATAATTACCCATACATGGTGAAAATTACTGATAATTGTTTATTATTAGTAATATTTTTTTTAAAATTACTATTAATTACCGATAAGCGGTAATAATTAGTAATAATTAGATGTGGTTTCCTAAAATTAATAGTAATTTGTAACAATTTGTATTAATTTATAGTAATTAGTATAAAATATTTTTTATCACTATTATTTTATCTTCAGTAATAACATATGATATTTAGTTATAATTACAAGTAATTATCAATATTTGGAAATAGCTACAAGTAATTTGTCATTTTCTAATATTTTTATTTATTCATGGATCATCCCACACTTATATTAGTTTAACCACAAGAAATATTATTTATTATTCATTTTTTAGAAATAAATATATAATATGTATGTAGACAATAATTTTTATTATAAAATCATGATTAGATAAATAAACACAAAAATATGAAGCGTTATGGTATAAATCAGGTATATATTGAGGGTGGATAAACTTTTTTATCATTTTTATCATCAAAACAAGAATTTGATTCAAATGGTATAGTTATGTTTCCATGTATGAATTTTGATTGTGGGAGATTTGAAATATTTGACCACATTGGGGATAATCCATCAAATTTTGGTTTTTGTAAATATAATGTGTATTCTGTATCAATATGGTGACTGAAATACAGGAAAAGATATAAATATTTTACTTTAAGATCCATCCAAGTTAAAAAATTTAGTACATGAGGTTGTTAGTCCATTTTTCCATAAATAGAAACTCAACATTGAGATTAAAATACTGATTTAGAAACACCTAGATTTTTTGATTTGCTGAATTATGGTGAGGAAGTCTTATACAATGGTTGCATGTTAAGAAAATTTGAATATGTTAATAATTCTTAGATATTAAACTAGATAATGGATTGTAAAATAGTTTTTTGATAAAATATTATGTTCAGTGAAATCATTATTACCTAAGGGAATTCTGTTTCCTGATGATTTATTTCAAAGAAAGTGGTTGGTATATAATTTGCGTCTTGGTTATCATAATATTCATGCATGTTCAAATGATTGTATCCTATATTATGATGAAAATGTGAAAATAGTTAAATTTTATGTGTGTGTATAATCAAGGTATAAAGAAGTATATCAAGGTAATTCTTGATTGGTTCTCCTTAAATAGTTGTGGTATTTATCCCATACAGATTTATTTCAGCTTTCATTTATGTCTCATTAAACAATGTCACAAATGTGTGACACAAATCCAATATTTCCAAAAATAAAATATTAAATCTTTATTATGATGGTTATTCATGGAAACATATTTATTTTTTGTATCCTTCTATTACTTCATAATTATATAACACATGATTATGTATTTCTATTGATGTTTTCTTTCTATTTGGTTCTTACGGTAGTTAATATTCTTATTGGACCATCATTATAACTCTGTACAACTTACCTCATTGGATGTTGTTTAATTAAACATATATCCCTTTGACATTACTAATTTGAAAACATAATTTTGTTTGTTTATTTGTATCCATTTATTGACGAGTGTGATGCATTGTGGGGTAACTTTGTTCGTACATATGCTGTTTATACAAAATAGAATTTAATAATTAATGATGTATTAGTGATTATAATTGGTGACATTATAGAGTTTGACATGTTATCTAGATAGAGTAAACATGTTTAAAAACTATGTCTATATTGTATTAATGATAATAAAGCGTGGTTACTTGTCATTGGAAAAAACCATGTCTTTTCAGCTCTCATCATAAAATTATTTCTTCAGACCATCCTTTCTGAAGGAACAAAAATAATTCATGAAAAGGTACAACTGAAGGAGTCAAAACTAAAAAATAATCTTAGGAGATGATATAAAATTTAGTGTATCTTCATTAACTCATATTACACTTGGAATAAAAATAAACCAAAAAATAGATGTATTTGGTAATGATCAAAATATGATAAAAAAGGAATATTTTTTGAGATTTCAATATTTGTGTGATTTTTGTTCCATCACATGTTATATGTCATTCCTGTTGAGAATTGTTTAGACAAGATATTTTATATAGTTTTGGACTCATATAGTGATACAAAAGATATTATAATAGCATGATTTGATCATTCCCAAATTTACACGCATCTCGAGCTTTTGTTAATTGAGAATAATAAATCACAAAATTTAATGAAGCCAGTGATGGTTTAGATAGTTTTTGTTGAATGTAATTTATTATATTTTTAGTGGATTTCAGATATGAGGATACCTGATGCTTATATTTAAAAATTATCATTATGTTTTATAAATGGTCATATTACTAGATTGGTGCCATGATTTCCATGTTTAAATGAAATGATTAATATAAATTTCCCTTAAGGGTTTTTTAAATTCATCATTTTTGGATGTTCTAATAAAAATATCATATCTTTCCTAGTTATTTTTATAGAAGTAGTTGAAAAAGATTCATTAAGTAGGCTACATAATGATATTGTTTTAATTTTATTAAAACATGAATTTATTGTCCCCCCCAAATTTCTTTGGATCAATTTTATTATAATTATTACATTTTCCACATGTGGAAAAATGTTTTTGAGTAGTATAGATCTGATGGATGTATCCATATGAGAGATGAATATATGAATTGAAGAAAAACACAAGTAACAAGAAATTAGTTGAAGGGTCAATTGCAGAATCCTATTTTCAAGAGGATATTTCATTTCTCTTCCCACATTATTATAAACATGAATATGATTCAAAAAATAGTGAAATGGGTCGAAAAGAGGGAAATGTTGATGATGAAATAAACCATTAATTAATTATTTTTAATCAGTCTAAACATGTCTTTAATGGAGTTCATGGTTGATGGATTTTTGATGATCAACAACACAAAGCTCATTCATAAGTTATACTCAATTGTGAATAAATGAAATAATTTATATATTGATTCCTAAATTCACATATTATTTATATTTTTTATTTTAATAATATTAAAAAAAATCTAAAAATTAATATTGAATCTCTTAAAGAACACTCGTAATGTATTTTTTCATTATTAGATCAAATATATGGAAAATAAATTGTTTGTGGTATAATAAATAAAATAAATTTACTAATTTTTATATTTATAATTATTTTTAATAATTTTAGGTATCACAAAAGGTTGAAAAAATTGATAATTGATTATTTGTATCGAGTAATCGATCATCCAACTTGTTTAAACATTATAATTCTTATATTATTGTTGGAGTCATTATTCTGAAGGGTGAGCGTCTGTGGAAATTTTAGGATCTAACTAAGAGGGTTGTAGAAGTTTGGGGTTTTTGATGACTGGAGAAGGATTTCAATGGGAATGGGATATTACCATGTGGACTTCCCAAAGGATGATGGTAAGAGGAAAGCATAGAGTATGGGAACTATCTCCATGAACCTTGGATTTTTAAATGTGCAGGAATATGATCATAATTTTGATCCCATGAATGTCTGGAAAACTCACACTCAACTATGGATCCAAATTTACAAGATAAATTGGATGTATTAGTACCCAAGGATCCTATGAGACATTGTGTTTCCTATAGGAAACCCCATTCGCTTGGACTGACAGACAGACAATCTGAGGCTTGGAAACTATGCAAGAATCTTAGTGGAAGTTGACATGTAGAGTATGCTGGTTGAGGAGGGGGTTCTTACAGTAAGGGATGATAGCATGAAGCTTGAAATTTTATATGAGAGGAAACCAATGTTCTATTTGAGATTCTTATTCATCGGGCATATGAATACTGAGTGTAAACGGGACAAGGAATGAAATGATTGTAAGATGAAGGGCCATTATGATAGTATGTGAAGAATAAATAAGGGGAAGGAGAAAAGTTATCTAGAGCCCCTTGAGAACAAGGGAGATGGATAATGAAATTGGACCTAGGCAAGATGAAGCTCTGAATACGGGGGGATCTTCATCTGCAGCCGGGGAGAATGATCTGCCTAACAATGTGGCACAGATTGGGTCTGCATTTGATGTGGAGGGTAGGGATGAAGAGAATCCAGTGGCACATCCTTCCTGTAGTGGTCATGTGGTGGTCAGGCCGGCTGTCCTACCTCTGTGTGTCACTACAGAGATGGGTGCATCTGATTGACCGAGGGATTAGAATAATGAAACACGGTGCAGATCATCTATTCTAGCAGAATGTGACGAAATTTGTAGGGGTTTGGATCTCAATCCAGCTTCTAACCCAGGAGGGAGTTTCACCAAAATTTCCCCCTCTAAGGATGCCTGAAGGAGACTTATGGTTGGCAGTAACCCCCCTCTCAAATATGGAAATAAATTCATGGCCCTAAGTGAAAGACTATGGGCTGATGAGGTGGAAGAGGCTCAACTTAATATATATATTTTTTCGATTATAGGGGGTGAAATTTCTACCTTTAGTGGTTTGACGAATGGACGACCAATTGATGATAATGATGCTAGGAAAACTGAAGACACAACCCGCCAAGGAGAGACTATTGTTTCATCCAGAGGTTGAGGTAGTGATGAAATTAGTGGGCGGGTGAATTATGGAAGCAAGGACAAGATGGTGAAGGGGAACCAAGATTCAAAACATGTTGCAGTCGGCCCGGGTGGGGATGTTGTGGTCCCCAATGATAGATTGGAGTAGACTGCTACATATGACCCACAAATTCTATACACCGATCAAGAGAATGGAGATAGTGGGGCACACCAGGTGACCAAGGAAACTCATAGTATCATTTTTCCTGGACAAAAGCAAGGGCATGGTGATCAGGGGAAGAAAGGGAAATACCAGGTCTCGCTAGACAGAAAAGGGGAGCCTCTGACAAGAATCATGATCAGTAAAAAATTAAGATTTTTTATTGGAATTGTCAAAGGCTATGAAATTCCCACAGGGTCAGGGCCCTTCGACATTATCTTATGACCTACAAACTGATGTTTTTTTAGTATTGATGAGCCAAAAGACCTCTTTAAAAACTAGAAAGGATTCAAATGTGGCTCTTTAGGATACAAAATTGTCTCTAATAATAAGAATGAATCTCACATTGAACACTTATGGGTGTTATGACATGATGACATTAAGATCACTTCCTATGATAGTGAGCCTCAAAGTGTCCTGGTTAACTGTATATTTGCTGGGAAGGACATTTCTGTATCTTTTGTTTATGCCTCCACCTCGTATATTAGGAGGAGGGAGTTATGGGAGGAACTAAAATCCACCTCTATGAGGATGGATAAAAAAGGATTCTTATTGTTTTCTTCAATACAGAGCAGAATACTAAGGATATAATTGGAAAAAACATCAATAGGGTTACTGCTATTGAATTATTTGAGTGCATTGACTATTGAAACCTGGACCAAGTTCCCATAGCTGGTTCAGATTTCACATGGTGTAGATACACATGGGAGGGGAAGCAAGCTAGTAAGATTGATAGATACTTCGTCTGTATTGATGATCATGCTACAACTCCGGGATTTTCCAGATTTATGCTTCTTAAACATCATTCTAACTACAATCCAATGGTTATTGATGTCAATACCCATCTCACAAGGTCATCTCCTCTTCCCTTTAGATTCAACAATGGATGGATTGTGACTCTAGGATGTAGAGATATTGTCTTGGAGGAATGGAATTATGAAGTCATTGAGTGTCCTCTCCAGATACTTTCTATGAAACTCAAACAAATTAAGGGGCTACTAAAGAAATGGAGTAAAAAATCTTTTTCAAAAATTGATGAGGATATCAGGAATTCAGAGGAGGACCTGGCCAGGAATCAGATTTGTCATAAGCATCACCCTACCTTATCCATAGAGGAAGTAACAGCCCATAATAGGCTTGATGATCTTTTAATGGTAATGGAAATTTTGGTAAGAAATCAACTGAATGTGAAATACTTAAAGTATGGAGAAAATAACTCCATTCTCTTCAACATGTTACACAAGGAAAAAAGGGCACGCGTAGGGAATATGGTGATTAGCATTGATGGGAACCTGTACAGTGAAGAAAATGATATTTCTCTGGCTGTTATTGAACAATTTAAGGGAATATATTCTGATAATGGGCAGTCTTGAATTCACTGCATGGTCGATAACATCAACCCTTGTATTGATGATCACTCGAACCAGCTTCTAATTTCTTCCCCATGTAAGGAGGTGATCAGATCTTCTTTCCTATCTCTCAATCTTGATAGTGCCCCAGGTCCTGATGGATTCACCAATAAATTTTTCATGTTCTATTGGGACATTTTTCAGAATGATATTGTGAAAGGAATTAAGGATTTATTTTCACACTCATATATGCCCCAGGGAATGAATTACTATTTCATTTCTCTCATCACCAAGAAAGAGAATGCTCTTGGAATTTAGGATTTTAGGCCGGTTGCACTTGGGAACACAATACCCAATCTTATAAGAAAGGATTTTATGACTAGTATGAGTTGGTTGGTAAATGGAATAATTATTGCTAATCAATTTGGATTTTTCCCTAGGAGGAGCATCCAAAATTGCCTCTTTATAGCCTCTGAGAGTGACCATATTATGAGAAGGAAGACAAAGGATGGGAATTTTTCTCTCAAAATTGATATTTCCAAGGCTTTTGACACTCTTAAATGGAGCTTCCTTCTTGATGTCCTTAGAAGGTATGGCTTCTTAGATGGTTTCGTGAATCTGATTCACATCATACGTTGTTCTTCCAGGTTATCAATTCATGTCAATGGTACCCCAAAGGGATTCTTCCCTTTCGACAGGGGGTGCGACAAGGTGATCCCCTTTTGTGACTGCTTTTTTCCATTTCAG
Source organism: Viscum album (assembly GCA_963277665.1). Lineage (NCBI taxonomy): Eukaryota > Viridiplantae > Streptophyta > Magnoliopsida > Santalales > Viscaceae > Viscum > Viscum album. Next base: position 992,502,505 of record OY728166.1, read on the forward strand.
AGGATTACCTTAGTAGGTGTATTAATGACCTTTCCCAAATGGGAATTTATAAGTAGATTAGGGCTCGTGTGAGTGACCATGCCCCGTATCATCTATTTTATGCGGATGACATCTTGCTCCTTGGTAAATATTCAAGGAAAAATATCTACTCTATTAAATAACTTTTTAGTCATTATGAGGAGGTCTTAGGCCAAGCCATTAGTTGGGACAAATATTTCATTGTTTTTGGGAATGAAATTTCAGTTGGGAAATGGAATAGAATTTTCAGGCATCATAGGGTGAGGAGGGGATCCGATCCTTTACAATACCTTGGGGTCCTATTGTTTTTGGGAAAAGTGAAAAGATAGTACTTGGAATGAATTTATGCTAGTATTGTACATCAGATGGCCACCTGGAAAGGGAAAGCTATTTCCCAGGATGTGAGGGTCTGTCTTGTGAACTCAGTGATCACATCAAATTTTTTCTATTCCTTCTCTATATATCGATGTCCGAGAGGACTTCTCAAGGAACTTCAGAGCATGGTACCAAATTTCATATGGACGAGGTCACCACATGAGAGGATGCTGATTAAAATTGCATAGAAAGAGTTCATCAAGCCTGTAGAGCTGGGGGGGGGGGGGCTTGGGCTCAAGGATCTTCGTACCTTAAATGATGACTTGATTGGGAAATTTACTTGGAACCTGCTTTCTCAATAAGCTGACAAAGACTTTCTTTCAAAAAAATCACAAGGAGGCTTTTAAATGGATACAATTATTATCTCGCCTCATCGGTTTGGGCCTCTATCAAGAAGGCATATGTTCGAATTATGATGGATACCAAATGACTGGTTTTCAGCGACCCCACACTAAATTTATGGAACATAAAGTGGCTCACCCATCCCCTTTGTGATCTAAATTTGACCCCTGAAGCATACCCTTGGTCTATTTCGGGTTTACACTCACAGATGCACTCTTCTATTTTTAGTGTTTCTGTGCAGGTGGAAACTGAAATCAATAATTATGTCTTTATGAAGCATGAAACTTTTTTCTGGACCCATAGAAGAACTGGGCAATTAAATTGCAGGGATTACTATAGGAACCTATGTGGGGGTCAATTTCCTCTACCTTCTTGGCTTATGAAATTCAGATCTCGGTTTATTAGACCTTCCAGATTCTCTCTAATCTAGAGGATCTGAAAAAACCGACTTTCCATAACTAATGTTCTTAAGAGGTCCGGTATTCATATGGCTTCTATATACTCTATCTGTAAAACTGATGAGGATTCTATTCAGCACGTTTTTATGGACTGCTGTCATGCCAAAAAATTGTGGTCATATACTGGCTCCTTGTTTGGTGTTGTTTTTGACACATGCCGGTCGATTCTGTAACTACTGTTCGATTTTTCACATGGACATTTAAACGGGTAGATATCTAACTTGTTTTCGGCTACTATTACTGCTTCTATTGCAGCCATTTGGGAGGCCCGGAATGTTGCAGTGTTCATTGGTGTGTACTCCACGGTTCAACAAGGAATGATAGTAGTTCATATAGATGTTTAATTTTCCTCCCTTGTGCAGGATGGATCCATGTCTAATACAGTTTCTAATATTCAAATTCTAAGAACGATTGGTGTCTCTGGTTAGTCACACAAGCCTCAGATGCTAAATTATATTCAATGGATCCCACCCATTAGTCCTTGCCTCAAGGTAAATGTTGATGGGGCTGCATTGGCTGCACCAGGCTCGTTGGGTTATGGGGGAGTGTTCCGAACCTATAGTGGGTTTGTAAAAGGATGTTTCCACAATGCCATTGGAATTGGCACTAGCTTTTAATCCGAACATTGGGAAATGATCTATTCCATCAGGTACACTATCCATTTTAATTGGAAATATATATGGATTGAATCAGACTCTCAGACCGCATTTCATGGCTTGAGCACCAAGATGTGCCAGGTACCTTGGGGTATGATACCTCAATGGGTTGGTTTCCTTATTGATATTTCTCATATGTGAGTGGACGTTTCACATGTCTACTAAGAGGCTAATCAGCCGGCAGATGCACTAGAAAAGCGAGTGCTCAATGATCCTGGAGAGATGTGGTCTTTCACAGCCCTGGACTACTATAACCCATTGGTGGAGGCAGATAGGTGTGGTGTGATGCACACTCATTTATGTAATAACCCCTTTTATGAATGACTCGTTTCATTTATTATTTAATATTATTAAGACCGACTACCACCGGCTCCTTGATTTTATAATATAATTATTATATGGTGAATAGTCCTCAATTTCATACATGTACATACACCGAATCAAATAAAAATGAATATTGGTGTTTTCTTGAAAGTATCTCATCATAAAAAAATTAAAATTTAATTTTATGACATTTTGGATGGAATAATTGAGTTATTTTCCCAAGAACAAATTTATGTAATAATGTTTAAACTCTATTTGTTTTATACAGATAGAGGCTTCCATGTTCATCAACACTGTATATTCAGTGATGTTAAATAGAAAAAAATTCCTATAATAAAAAAACAATTTATATATACACAATTTATTATAAAATTTAGTATGATATTTAATGTGATGTGGTATGAGATTTGATTTACCAGCGGATAATTATAAAAATTACATCATGTGAAAATAAATTTAGTGGTGTGAAATTAATTCTACTGATGTGAAAATAATTGATATTTTACAAGTGAAAACTCCATTAAATATTTTACATGAAGAGATAAAAATCTTTATGATAAGAACTAATAGTTATGGAATAAAGGTGTTGATAATATAGATGGTTTAACTAATAAATTTTAAATAGTAAGAGATGAAGAAGTTAAAGATCTTATGAAAACTGATTATTCTAATTAAGAGTATAATGATATTGACTCTATCAAATAATAAGATGTGTATTAAGAATAATTATGCAATTAAATGATGTTTATAGTCACAATTAATATATTATACACATTTTCAATTATTTGAAGAAAAAAATTACTTTTTATGTTTCAGATAGCTTAAGAAAATTTCAATGAGTTTTTCTATTTCCTTATAGATTCATTGTTTCCTAGTGATGTGATTTATTCCTCATATTTTAAAATGTATGAATCTCTCAATTAATCATTTAATTAAAGGGACTATGGTCTTGGGAGATTAATGATTATAAAACCTATTATTGAGTGACTCCCAAAACTATATTTTGAACCATAAATGTTGAGATATGTTTAGGTGTCTATTTTACTTAAATTTCATTAATTGTAATTAATTGAAAATAATTTAATTATGTACTAATTATTTTATTGTTTGTTATTTTTACCTATAGTTATTCATAAATAGCTCCTTCACAGGGGAATCATTCTTTGGAAGTAGTTTTTTGAAACACGGGTGACATAGGATTAGATTCCATTTATGTTCTTCAACACATGTTTCAATACTATATTTTATATATATAGATTATAATTAATTTAAAATTTATCTAATTATAAAATTTATATTAAAAATAATTTATAAGGTTTAGGAGATACCATTGAAGATAGATGAGAGACCATATTAGAGATTTTAGGGAGATCTTTACTCATGAGAATTATTTTCAGTTTAACCATAATCTATGAAAGAGATCCATTGATAAAGATGGAGCCATAGTTTTTTATTAGTCTTGTAAGAGACATTGATATGATTACATATCATCTCATATTTGTGATGGATTGTGATCTTTTGAATTAGGGATATTTTTTAGAGGTTATCATCATTAGGGACGTAGAACTGGGTGATGTAAGAGGTTACACATATAACATGTAGTTATAGATTTTGAATTCATCAATGACATATGATAAGTATTTATATTTAATAACCTATATATACATTAAATATAAATTGTTTATTTTTGTATTCATATAGGTAGTTGATCATCCTGATGTCATAGAGTTCAATTTTTCTAAGAATATGTACACTAATACTTCCACTAGAGTGATTACTAGTGGACATAGACATCATATTTTGGTCAGTATATTTTTTGTTGGAATTTTTAAATTAAATAAAATTATTATTTAATCCATTTAAATTAAAAATTGAATTTCAAGGAGGCAGATGAGGCTGCAAATTCTCTCACATAAGATGAGATCTAAACCAATTCTGATGTCTATAAAACACGTGTGTAATAATTTGATAGGGTATCTTGTATTCAAGAAACTTCGTATTGTATCGAGAAAGGAAATGTGGTTGGTATCAGTTCTCAATCGACACATTCTAGCTATTATTAAACTATTGTGTGGTAATTTTACAACATAAGGGGAGCTTTCGTAGAGTTTTCATCATCATCTACACACTACATGGAGAAGATTCTAGCACAAAATGAGGTTATATATTGCATACATAGAAAGAAGGAGGTGCTTCATTGACACTACGAATTGTAGGATGAGGAGAAGCATCGATGACTGGAGAAAAAATATGTGTAGATGATGGAGTATGTGTGATGAATTTTGTAGATTAAAGGGATGGATTTCCCACCACCTAGTCCTATAGTTGATTCACCGCTTCCACAATGATTGGTATTTTTTTACAAAAATATTATCATAAGTTTCAGATGAACATATTATGTGTATAGTTATTAGTTAATTAGTATATAGTTTTATATATTTTGTTTATAAATTTTTTTGATGTTTTTTTAATAATATATATATTTATAATTTTTTAGTCATTTATAATGGAAATTTTATTCCATCCAAAATAAAAATTATTCTATATAAATCAAAAAATTATTTATGATGGAATCAATTACCACCTCAAAAAGCCTTTATGATTCTATTTTCAGAATTGGGTTAATTATGAACGGATCCCATTGAAATTGACATATATTAAAACCAAAATTTACAGTTGTGATTCCACGTCATATTTTTGTTTAGTTTATTCTGATAGGTTTAATATTAATTTATGGTCATTGATCTAAATGTTTTAGGTAATCCAATATTGTTTTCTCCTTTTTTATGTTATGGTGAATTTATATTACATAAAAGTGATGAATTTATAGAAAATACACATTATGTTTTCTATATATAATAATATATTTGGGAAGTGATTTGTGCCCCAAGAATTGTTTCATTTTGATGTGCCCCATTTTTTCTAAAATGACTAAGATGGGGGGGTTGAATTATTGGTATAGTTTTCATAATTCATTCTTTAAAAATTAACCAATGTGACTTTATCAATTACAAATTATCTCTTATTTAATATCGCCCAAACAATTTTTAAATTTGGATTAAAAATTCAAATCACATGTGAATGTTTAAAAGGACCAATTCCTATGTGAGTACCTACTCCATTCTAGGTTCAGGTCAATTTAGGATACCTAGATTATCTGTACAATTAATCAAGAGACTATAAGAGAGTTGGGATATGTTTTTCCTTAACAATTTTAATTTTTTCAATGATAGTATAAGATACTGGTATAATATATCCATGAAACATTTTAGAGAAAAAAATGATAGGGGTGTGGTTCATATTGGAACCACCATACTCTAGTAAGTTTTTCTGCTCCATTGAATGAACAAGATATTCATTGTTTACCTAGATGTCTCTAAATATTAGAATAATATATTCTTCCTTCGGATCACTATTTTTCTCCAAAAAAAATTCAATGATGTTTCATGCATGTAGACCATCCTTATCATGCTTTCATAATGATGATTATAGTTTTATGAAAGAATGAATGCACACCTCTATATTCTTCCCTCTTGAAAAACATATTATAACGACAAAAAATATTATCAAATTTCATAAACATAGATAATTAATATAGCAGTAGCCAGTAGTTTATCATCACTTCTTTATTTCTCTTTGATATATTATTTCTATAGATAGAAAATATATCAAATTATAATTATATAGTTTGCACACACATAATTCCATATTTCTTTTTCTTATTTTATATTCACAAATAATATCATAAATAATATTTTCCTATTAAAAAATGGAAAATCCCAGGATTTTAGGGAGAAAAATATTTAATCAAAAGACTAATAAATTCTTTAATCTTAACCTCATTTAGATACCAATCAAATTCTTGATTAATATCTTCATTTAATTTACTCAAATAAATAAGAATTTATCTTCTTCAAAATCCTTATAAAATACATGGATATTTTATAATTCTTCTCCCTGAGATTCACTATGATTTAAGGATGGACATAAATCACGATAGTGAAACCACTCTTCATTATATATAAACACCTTCAACATGATTCATTATTCATATCTTGAAATAAATCTCTCTAGAAGGGTGCTTTTCATGAACTCCCCTCCAAACACTTGAATAAGGTTATGGCCTATTTGATTTCCCCTCTCTCCAGGACGGGACTCGCTGCCCTTAAGTGGATATCACAACTAATATATCCCCTTTTCAATCACTGGATTTATTTGGTCATTTTTAGAATATCGATCTTCCTTAAGGTTTCTTATTTTCCAAGGTTGACCATAGCTCCCATTTCTATTTCCGTGTTCAATGGGTGTTCCTCTCCTCTACGATGAAATTAAATCTATTGATTCAAGGACCAATGGTCCTCATTGGAAGAGTTCGATAGGTTTTTCTCCATTCATGGAACCTACATGATCGAGTGATGATGGGGATCCTAGATGGCATTCACTTCATGATCTGCTTCACCTTAGAAGAGGAAATGATTCAATCCCAGTAGTCGGCTCTCACAATTTAAATATACAGAAGTAATTTCTTCTTTAATGGGACTAAGATTTTCATATGAAATGAGATTATATCACCTCATCCATCTGGGTAAGATTTTAGGAACATTATATCCCCTTAAAAAACCCCTCCATTATCTATATGTTAGGAAACATGGTAGGAATATCTATCTTCTTGGATAGTAAAACTTTGTTGGTGTGACATCTGGTCGCCCCGATGTTGTGTGTTAAAGTTGATGTCTCACAAATATGATTTGGTTTTATATGGATATCTATTAGTGAAGAACTCTATTACAATAATATTTTCATCTATGAATCATGGGTTTGTTTTTTGATTCTCTTATGTATATGGGACATGAACTGGTGAACATTAGTCAAGTAGGAGGGATAATGGCTCATGATAAGTTAAAATAGCAGGTGGCACATCCTTATCTAAGGTTAAAGGATGTGGAATTTGTGGATGAGGTAGGAAATCGATGTATCAACCATGAGGATGTCTGGGTTTATCATACATGTGTCATGGGGATATAGGAAAATGAGTTAGGGGCTTGTATTCCCCATAGTAATGCAGCCTCGTTGCACCTGAGTGCAATGGTTAACACTGTTTTTTCCAGATTGAAATGTGACATACAGTGGAAGAATGATGATTTAGAAAGAAACAGGAATGGAGATATGGATTTATGATATGAAACCATGGGTAGAGATGATGCTATTACAAATTGGTAAGAGGCTCCATTTTTCACCCTGGACCCAAAACTGGGGATTTTGGGGGAATGAAAAAAGCAGTGTTGAAGGACCATCCAGGCAAGTGAATGACATCAATTTGTCATAGACACATGTTAATATCCCAAAATGAAATTGATTTGATGGTGTAGAATATATGGAGTTTATTTATTAGAGTAATGGTACATAAAATGGGATGAACGATGTTGTGGGTGAATATTTCATATTAGAGTTCCCATGTAAAAATGTCTTAATTGGTCCTTGATGTGGGTATGAAACCAGGTGCTCCTAATCAACCCATTGAAATTGATGTAAATGAAATAGGTTGTTATGATCATTCCACTAGGGGGATTATCAATGTTTTTCTTTGATGGACATCATTATCCAACCCCATGTTATGAGAGAACAACGCAAAGAGATGAAGTATATCAATATTCTAGGGGAGTTCCCAATACTATATCCTCATTTCCATTACTTAGAGAGGTGGGGTAATGGATTTGGTGGTGATAAAGTAAATTATATCCTCTCTATTAAAATTTTTGACAGTGTACCCTACAGTGAAATCATCAAGAAGAAAGGGACAAATGTGAATGATAGTAAGGGAGTCACCACTGCTCTACAAAAAAGAATGTCGAGGAATGATTACTCCAACATGGAAAAGACTATGCTTACTAGGTCCTACTATAAGGCTTCAAGGTGGATAAATGATGATAAAAAAGGTCAATTCCATTAGTCACTACATTATTGAATTTGATTAACTATATAAATTTATTCTTAGGGATAGGTACATCAAATATCACTACCAATACAACTTACAATCTGAATTGGTATCATCTGATCCTAGTATAATCACTAATTTTGGAATGGTGAGGAATTTGATCCTTTTCATATGTATTAATTTTTATGGATATGAGCTTATTTTCCTTTACTTTTATTTACAATAATCATTTATATTATTAAAAATTTTGGGGAACTGTGAAATCCCGGTTCTATGCCTTCTATAGTAAAACTGTCCATATTAGTTTCGAGGTTTAAAAATGAATTAAGTGATCATACAATGACTTGTTTTAGATTTATGAATAATTTCTAAATTTATCATATTAATTATTATAAAAACATAAATAAGATTTTTAGTCTTCGTATCTATAATTTTTATTGAAATTCATCACTTTACATGATACATAGATATTATCCTTTTCCGAATTTCCATTTTCCCTAAATACAGCATCTTATGCATTAATAGTTTATTTTAACTTATTATGGATTTTTTATGATACTTTACTTTGTTTGGATTCAAAATCATAGAAACCAAGTGTAACATAGTACATACTAACCAACTTATTACACATCCACCAACTTCTTATGTGTAAGAAGGTTCCCTTTAACAATCTCCAATTAGGAGGTAGAATAATATATCACCTATGAACCAAAAATCCACTATAAGGAATGGACATATTATTAATCAATTTAATATTATTAGGTACCTTCCAACTATATTATGTACCCATAAATAATCATATGTGTCCACTACCTAATATTAAACTAATTCTCAACTCAAAAACCATTCTTAATTATTAACCATGACTAAGGAAAATTCATACCTAAAATTCCTTAAATAATCAACTACTCTTAGAACTAATGAAAAACTACCAAGGACAGTCCAAATCACCATAAAACATTAAAAATTAGAAAATACCTTTATAAGAATTTTTCTCATGGTTAACAATAAATAAAATATTTTTCTACAATTCCATTGGGTTATTAAATCTCCCCATTTCAGTAGTTTATCAACATCAAAATCTCACATAGGAAACACCAAATCCAATCCTATCTCATGTATTAATTTATTGAAACAACATATGAGAAACCATAGATTAAAACACATTAATTGAGGATTTATTATATAATGGTACACATTGTACAATCATATAAGATCATTAATAATATGGGTTTGGAGATATTAGGTACATAACACAATATATTGAAACATGGTTATAATAAATTTATTTAAAAAACATTATGAAATTCCATTAAGAGTTAATTTCTATTCAAAAACTACATGGGACAACCTAGGGACATACCTAATACATTAGTGAGATATAAATCCAATTAAGGGAATATTACCAGAATTGTATAAGGAAAAATAGAATGCGTGCATCAAGATGTAAATCAAGGTCACATAATAGGGAAGAGAATCTTAAACTTCAACATCAACATATGATATAAAATGGTAATATAAAGGTAACATGGTAGTGTGGAAGTAATATATAACATGATATTATAAACATAAGTAAAGGAAAAATGGAATGTGATCCTTACATATTGTTCATAGGATATCCTCCCATGCACCATACATGGTAACTAATGAGATAAAAATATTACCCATTTCATTAGAGGGCTATGTAATTCTGGGGCCACCCAACACATTAATATTATGTAAATGAATAAGTGTTCCTCATAGATCATGAAACCTAAGCATGAATTTCATCACTTTTAATCTACAAAATTAATGAGTATGGTTTACATGCATCTAATTCCCAAATAAATTAAGGATATGTTCATCTTGTGAATACCCATGAGTTGAAATTGATATGGGTATTCAGTACAAAATTATTTTCCATAGAAAGTAAAAGGATAAATACTACAACATAATAAGAGTTCATAAATATTCAAAAAGGAGTTTAATTAGAGTGAAAGGGGCCTCTAACAATGTCTACATCATATGGTTAGTAATATGATTTTGTAAAAACATATACGAACAAGAAAATTTGAAATCAAAAGGAATAACATTAAAAAGGTTCTTGGATAAAAAACAAAATGAGAGAACATTTTACCATGAGAGGGAACTTTTTAATGCATTGTAGAAGTTTCTAAAAAGATTTTAGGAACATTGGGAGGGATATAGAGAGGGATATATAGAGTGAATTCATAATCTAACATTTTTTAGTGAATAAGGATTGGATGCTGGGTAGGGTTTTTATTGAAAAATATATAATAATTATTTATTAATTACTAAACAGAAGTTTGAGACTCTATATGATAAAATAATCAAAACCACATACAATACCATGATTTATACCCTCAAATACAGCAATGAAGAGTGGTTTTAAATATTTTATAAGAATAATAAATTAACTCATTAAAAATAACACAATTTGTGATATAGATGTAACATCCAAGGTAGATAAATAATGTTACATTATTATGTTTATCAATATTTGTGAATAAAATGTTAATATTACTATAAAGGGAATTCTATTCTTGATGGTGTACCCAATACGCAACAACGAGTTTCTTTGAAATCTTACGTTGCACACTAATAATATAATAATATTATAATAGTTAACGCCTAGCTGTTGTAATGGCGGGAATGAACAGAAATAACTATAAAATGATTAAATATGTTTGTGAAATATTATTAAATTTGTCCAATAATTTTTAGAGGCTTAAAGTCTAAATGAATCCAATTTTAAGAATAAATACACTAATATTTTTAAAAGATTGTTTTACCACCTTTTGTTGGGGAACCTTTTTTAAATCTAACTGTTGAAAATTTTATAAGCTCTATTTGTCAAAATAAAATTATTCTTTATGATTGGGACATTGAAATTTACTTTGGTTAATGTTTTGGAATGTTTTTGACATTGTTCATTTTTTTAATGAATATTGAAAGAATATTGCATTTTACATTAAAGCTGCTTTTTCATCAAAATTAAATATATGGTTATATTATAATTTTAATTGGTTTCAAAGTGTAATTTGAATATAGTTTTACCATTTAATCAAATAGTGGTCATTGGAATTAATTTAACTTTGAAATTGGACATAAACTAGTGTCAATCTTTTAATTGATATTGTTTCATAAAAACACGTTATTTGTTTTGACAGCGGGAATGAATTATTAAATTAATTTATGCAACTTATATATTTTGAATTTTGTAAAATAGAAATAATTTTTGAATTCATAATTTCTAATATAGCTTAGGGTGAATTTTTGGTATTTTTCTGAAAAACCTCAATTTTTGATGAATAGTGAAACCATTAAGTGGTAGTTAAAGAAACTGATTTTTCATTTAAATGAAACCTTACCACTTGTGTGATTTGATTTTCAAAAATCTGACATACATGGTTGTCATTAGGAAGTAAAATGTAGTTCAATGAGATTAAAATAATTTTTTGGTGAATAGTAAAAATTATGTTTTATTAATCGCGATTAAAGGTAATTAGTGTAATTTAAGGTAAAGATAATGTTATAATAATATGAAATGACTCTGACACATGTCCTACCCTTATTGGATGAGTCATTTCTGGCCATGAAAATCCATGGGACAACTTGGGGACCCCATGGAGCCACTTTTGTTGGAAAATGACATTAATAACTTTTTATTTAAAGTTAAAATTAAAATGTCACAAACATGTATTGTTTTACTAAAACAATTTTTACATGGGGTTATACAATTCATCGTTTTTACTATAAATATTAATTATAAATCTAAAACTATTTCCTACATCGTGGTATTTTTTTTTATAATTTTTAGACATTAAATAAATTTGTTTATTTATGACACCGTGATGATGCAGTGATTACCTCATAAATGAAAGATTTAAATAAAATAAAAAGATAGGGCGAAATATAAGTCTTAAAAATGTCAAAAACCTATTGGATGGGTGGATTTCGAAATCGTATCACCTTTTCCTTGAAATATCTCCTTTTGGGACCTTTGAAATCCAAAAATCTTTTTAAATAAAGTAATAGTTTATAACTTTCCAAGAGTGCCCCCCCTTTCTCTTATAAAAGGCCCCCACCTCTACCACCTTAGCCACAACTCTCAAGCCTTTGGAACAGCCAAACCCTACCCATTTCATCTCTCCACATCCCTATATTCATCATTGAAGCCTCACCTTTGGCAGAATGCTCTTCAAGAAAACCTTTTGGTTCAAACCGAGAGGAGTTACCTGATTTAAAGGTAATGTCTTCACTTGTGTTCCTTTGTTTTATTTTTCTTCTCCAAACCCCTAAACTATATTTATTCATTTATTTTGTAACAAAAACAGTATCTTAAATATACTAGGATATTTTTATGTTAAATATTCATGCTACACTTATAGAAACCTTCGTCTAATGGTTAAAGAACATACTGTTTCTGTGGATGGCGAATTACTGCCTCATGAAATGATGATTGTTAAACCTTCTCTTAACACCTTTCATGGTGACCATTACGATGTCGATATATTTTATATATGATATATATGGTATTTATGTTTCCCATATTCTTCTTTATTTTATATTTAAAACATACCATTCTGCTTTTCATGTTCTGCAATTGCGATAATTTAATACGAGGAAGTGTGGACTACCACCTGCTCAAGTGATGTGACTCGTTCATGCAATACATGGAATGTATAAAGAATGAAGCTAGTAAACTTATGTGAACTATAATTAATATATATTATACTGTAATTATAATATATATATCTCTCAATTTTTTTAATTCAATTAATATGAAAAATAAATGAAAGTAGCGTTCATGCGTACGTACGGCCTACCGTCTCCATGAACGGTGAATTCCATTTCTTTTTATCTCCAAATGTTATGGAATAGTATAAAATTAATATGTACAGGATATATTTGATATTTAAATCATTAATACAATTCTATAGATGATTTACTTATAACTACATGGACAATCAATTTCAAACAAGTTCATTTTTGACTCATGTACCAAACATCGACAAAAAGGTCTAATATGAACACACATTATTAACCAATTATTATAACCTTGTAATATGTTATATGAACTGAATAATAAAATTTAATGGAGTACCTTAATCAATAATAAATTGACCAAAGTTTATTATTCATAAATATAATGAAATGAACAAGACAAGTCGAATTTGAGGTAAGGGATCTGACCTCTCTCTTTCTTTTCAAGTACCCTCTTTTATGTCATTTCATTTATGCTCCATGTTATCATGTTGGAGGATATTATTTAATATTAAAAATACTGTAATTTTTATTTTAATATGATGAGTTACCCCCTCTTACTCTTAACAATTCCTTTTATGAATTTTTATGTGGCGCCGTTAGGCTGCCGAATTTTTGTAAGGGATCCTACCTCTCTCTTTCTTTTTAAGTACTCTATGTTATGTCATTTCTTTGAAACTCATCTTTCTTATGTTTGGGGATGTTCTTTTATATTCCACATTATTTAATTTTTATGTTCATATTATGAGAGACCCTATTTGATCTCATAAATCAATTTTTGGAGGTTTTATGTGGCACCGTTAGGCTGCCGATTTTTCGTAAGGGATTTTTCATCTCACTTTTATTCCCGTGAGATTTATGCTACATTGGCCACTATTTCCTTTTGTGTGGTGTATGTACGGCCCATTATTTTACTATTTTTATAATATAATATCATTTATGATTATTTATATCTTCATTGTATGACCCTTGTTTCATGGGGTGTACGTTTCGAAAGTTGCCCAAATCGGTAAGGGAACCTTTCACACTCCTCTTTTAAAAAGACATATTTTGTTATGTATTTTAATTTATATCTTTTTATGTTGGGATATGTTATTATATATCCATATTGATGTAAATTTTATGTCCATTTGATGAGATACCTTTATCTCTCTCATCAATTAATTTTATCAATTTTAAAGTGACGTCGTTGGGCTGTCGAATTTTACCAAGGGAATTTTTTAACCCAATTTTGATTTCATTGGGTTCAACATGTAGTTATTGAATATGTCATAATTTGAATATGTGTGAATGAAAATTTATTGTTTTACACTTAATGTCCACTTATATTGGGTGTATTTATATTTGTCTCACATAATTTTGAGATTGATTTATCCTTAATTTAAGGATACCTTCTTTATAAGGGATTTCATCTCATTTTACCATTCTATTGAGGCTTCATTGTTGTTATGCTCCAATTCACTCTTATATGGTGTATATACTGTCCTTTGGACTATTATATCATGAATCCATTTATTCTCATGACATTATAATGTTCTGATTAAATTTTATTCCTCAATTATTGTATTCAAGTGTCTCTAATTTTGGTAAAAACCCATTAACTAAAATATCACTTTAAATGTTTTAATGATTTGTTCTTATTAATATCCATGTTTTAAAAATGGTTTTAAGGATTTATTTATTTGTATTTTAATGGTTTAAAATTTTAAAATCTTCAAGGGGGTATGGGACACTTTGATTCAAAAATATCTTTATTAAATGATTTAAATGGTTTTGAAAATGGTTTTTTAGAATGGATTCATTATTTCAATATCATAAAATGTTATATTGTTGTTGAAATGTGGGAATGTTACCTTTCGTTTATGCTTAAGTTATGTGCTATTTTTATGTTATAGTTATTGGGTATTTTTTATGAAGACGGGTGCTTCCGTGATAAAATAAGGGTGGGTGAGCCTGATATAGCTCTCTAATGCGTTGGGTAACATGAAGTGGTTAAACGTTAAGGTTTCTCTGAAGAGATTTAAGGAATATACTATGATGGGTATTACAAACATAACCATGAGGGTTACTCCCTACGTAATAATGTTATGAATGCCTCAAGTAACCATTATGTCGTATGATTTCTATGAGTTATTCATAAATGTTATGATTTAATGAGGTATGTTAACATTATTATGTTTTATGAGTAATGTATGATTTTATTTATTCTTATGTATACATGTACTAATGGTTCCCTTCAAAAGTTTTATATCCCTCACTGAGGATTTTATGATCATCCAAATTTTTTGAAATGTTTTTCACAGGTCAAGGGAAAGGTACATGATATGATGATAGTGTCAAGGAAGTTTCAAGAAAGAATCCATGTTTTATTTTAAATATGTTTCGGTTGATGGGAAAAAATGAATACTATCTTTTATGTAACCACTTTGTTTAAATGTGGAATATAATGCATGATTTTTGATCTAATTCTCTAAAACTCTAAACCTAAAAAGATCATCAATGTGTATTCTTGAAATAACTCAAGATTAAGTAATGTTTAATGCCAGGTACTTATTGTTGGTATCAAAGGCCAGTTTAGTTAACTTTAGAGTATTGAGTGTTGTTTAAGCATAAGTGACATGTTGTGTATAACCACAATGGTTATTTTATTAGACAATTTCATTGTTATTTTTGAAGGTTGGAATGAATTTGAGATAACTTGGATAAGTATATCTTAGTGTTTATCTTCTTCTTTAGTCCATGATGATTTTGTTGATATACTCACACTGAAATTTTTGGTTTTAGTAAATAGATGGATCTAGTAGGCACCAAAGTGACAATGGGTTTGAAGGAAACTGTGATGGTTCTCTGATTAAGAGACTGGATGAAACGGGGGATTCAATGAGAAATATCATGGTTATTCTAAACCAACTATCAGGAGTCATGATCAACCACTTGAAACTTGGTGAGTTCTCTAATGCCTCT
The DNA here is from genome assembly GCA_963277665.1 of Viscum album. Taxonomy (NCBI): domain Eukaryota; kingdom Viridiplantae; phylum Streptophyta; class Magnoliopsida; order Santalales; family Viscaceae; genus Viscum; species Viscum album. The sequence continues at coordinate 992,518,344 of OY728166.1, forward strand.
TGTATGAGAGAACCAATTCGATGAGGAAGTTCATGTGATAATTATAAAGGTAACCATTAAGGTATATATAATCCTTAATTTTGAGGTAATTATGGGTTACTATATTTTTATGATGGAAGATGAAAGGATTGAGGTAAAACTGAGGTCAAATTATGTTATAGTTATTTTTGAAGATTTTATCTCCTATTGGGGAATGTTTTAAGAATTATATAGTTTTGGAAAAAGGACAACACGCAGACTGTGTGACAACCCGTCACGTCAGAAATAGCTGTGGGAATCGAACCCACATCCAAAGTGCGACTGGTATTTATTGCCTACCACTGGACTACGTGAAGTCCCTAGTTAGTTTTACTAATTATTATTTTTTATATAAATGATTTTATGAATCAAGAGTAAGTTTATTTTGCGTTGTCTATGGAAATTATTAACCTATCATGGAAGATATGTGATTAGGTTAATTACTATTCAATGTTAGACATTAAGAGAAACTGATGTTATTTGGAGATAAATGTTAATTTATACCTTGGGAGACTATGTGATTAATCCTTCAAATATTTGGGTTTCAATAATAGTTGGGTTTAAATTGAAGAATTTTTTGTACAAATTGAGTATTAAATGGTCTTCGTTGAACTTTGGGTTTTGTTTGAGAAATTTTGGATATTAGGAGTAGTTTTTCTTTTTATAAAAAAATATCCTTTTTGGCTATTATCTCACCTCGTACAAAACTTTTTGGTTTGGTTTTGGTTGAGATCTAAAGACATGGGAAATATATAGTTCTCTTTTCTGGATTAGGTGATTCTCAAGAAGTTTATTATAGTACTCTTAATGAGAAAAAGTCTTCCTAAATACTCGTCTTTTGGAGAAAATATGAGTTTGACTAAAGAATCTAGTAAAAGTTAAAAGTCTATGTGACTAGTAAGTATGTTTCATTATGATTTAGTTAAGCTCAAAAATAAATTCCTCAATGAAGAGTTACTTAAAAAAATGTTGTTTGTTAACTTTTCCTACTGGGGAATCGAATACCATTTAACCCATCACAAGTTTGTGATTTTCTTGTGGTTAACTTTCTCTTAGACATTTTTTCTATCACTCTACATCAGAACATGACACTTTGTTTTCTCCTCCATATCAATATTTTAATACATGGAATCCTAGTATGTGTTAACTAGGTTGACCTTTGTACTTATCTCCCTTTCTTTTAATGTGATACTTTTACTCACTCTTGTTCTGATGTGGGACTTTCAATGAAGTTTCCAAGACCAATTTTGAAATTAGAAAGATGCAATTCCCAAAAGGGGGGAAGGATGTAAAATCCCAGGTAAATAAATTATATTAAATTCTAATGTTTACCAATATTTGTGAATAAAATGTTAATATTACTTTAAAGGTAATTCTATGCTTGACGGCATACCCTATACGCAACAACGAGTTTCTTTGAAATCTTACGTTGCACACTAATAATATAATAATATTATAATAATTAACTCCTAGCTGTTGTAATGGTAGGAATGAACAAAAATAACTAAAAAATTATTACCTATGTTTGTTAAATATTTTTACATTTATCCAATAAATTTTAGAGGCTTAAAATACAAATGAATCCAATTTTAAGAATAAATACTCTAATATTTTTAAAAGATTAATTTACCCCCTTTTGATGGCGAATCTTTTTTAAATCTACCTTTTAACAGTTTTATAAGCTCTATTTGTCAAAATAAAATTATTCTTTATGATTGGGACATTGAAATTTACTTTGGTTAAATTTTTGGTATGTTTCTGACATTGTTCATTTTTTTAATGAATAGTGAAAAAATACTGCATTTTACATCAAAACTGCTTTTTCAACAAATTTAAATATATGGCTAGATTATATTTTCAATTTGTTTAAAAGTGTAATTGGAATATATTTTTACCATTTAATCCAATAGTGGTCATTGGAATTAATTTCACTTTTAAATTGGACTTAAACTAGTATCAATCTTATAATAGATATTATTTCTTAAAATCATGCTATTTGTTTTGACAGCGGGAATGAATTATTAAATTTATTAATTCAACGTATATATTTTTAATTTTGTAAAATAGAAATCATTATTGAATTATGAATATCAAATATATCTTAGGTTGAATTTTTTGTATTTTTCTGAAAAAACTTCATTTTTTTATGAATAGTGAAACCACTAAGTCATAGTTAAGGAAACCGATTTTTCATTTAAAGGAAACTTTACCACTTCTGTGACTTGATTTTCAAAAATCCGACAAACATGGTTGTCATTAGGAAGTAAAATGTGGTTCATTGAGATTAAAATAATTTTTTTGTGGATAGTAACTTTTATGTTTTTTAATCGCGGTTGAAGGTAATTAGTGTAATTTAAGGTAAAGATAATGTAATAATAATATGAAATGATCTTGACACATGTACTACCCTTATTGTATGAGTCATGAACGACCATGAAAATCCATGGGTCAAATTGGGGACCCCATGGAGCCACTTTGGTTGGAAAATGACATTAATATGTTTTTATTTAAAGTTAAAATTAAAATGTCACAAACATGTATTGTTTTACTAAAAAAATTTACATGAGGTTATACAAGTCATATTTTTTACTATAAATTTTTATCAGAAAGATAAAAATAATTCCTAAATCAGAATATTTTTTTTATAATTTTCAGACATTAAATATTTCTTTTTATTTATGACATCGTGATGATGCAGTGATTACCTCATAAATGAATGATTTAAATAAAATGATAAGATAGGGGGAAATATAAGTCTTAAACTTGGCCCAAACCTATTGGATGGTTGGATTTCGAAACATTATCGCCTTATCCTAGAAATATATCCTTTTGGGACCTTTGAAATCCGAAAATAATTTTATAATAAAGTAATATTTTATAACTTTCCAAGAGTGCCCCTCCTCTTCTCTTATAAAAGGCCCCCACCTCTACCACCTTAGCCACTCCTATAAGCCTTTCGCTCAGCAAAAACCTTCCCACTTCCTCTCTCCAAATCCCTATATTAATCATTGAAGCCTCACCTTTGTCATAATTCTCTTCAAGAAACCCTTTTGGTTCAAACCAAGACGAGTTACCCGATTTAAAGGTAATGTCTTCACTTGTGTTCTTTTGTTTTATTTTGCTTCACCAAACCCCTAAACTCAGTTTATTGATTTCTTTTATAACAAAACCAGAATCTTAAATATACTAGGATGTTGTTATGTGAAGGACTAGAGATACACTTACACACACCACCGTCTAATGGTTAAAAAACATATTGTTTCTGTGGGTGGGGAATTACTGCCTCACGAAACGATGATTGTTCAACCTTCTCTTAACACCTTTCACGATGGCCATTATGATGTCACTGTATTTTATATATGATATATATGGTATTTATGTTTCCCATATTCTTCTGAATTATATATTTAGAACATAACTTTATTCTTTTCATGTTGTGCAATTGCGATAATTTCATACGAGGAAGTGAGGACTACTGCCCCCTCAAGTGATGTGACTCGTTAATGCAATACATGGAATGTATAAAGAATGAAACTAATGAAATTATGTGACCTATAAAACATATATATTATACTGAATTATAATATATATATATCTCTCAATTATTTTTAATTCCATTAATATGACAAAGAAATGAAAGTAGCATTCATGCGTACGTACGGCCTACCGTCTCCATGAACGGTGCATTTCATTTCTTTTTATCTCAAAATGTTATGGAATATTACAAAATGAATATTTCCTAGATATAAATGATATTTAAATAATTAATACTATTCTGGAGGTGATTCAATTATAACTACATGGACAATCATTTTCAAACAAGTTTATTTTTTACTCATGTACTAAACATTGACAAAAACGTCTGATATGAACTCACATTATTAACAAATTTTTATAACATTGTAATATGTGATATAAACTGAATAATAATCTTTAAATGAGGAACTTAAGAAATTATAAATTTACCAATGTTTATTATTCAGGAATATAAATAAAGGAACAAGACAAGTCGGACTTGAGGTAAGGGATCTGACCTCTCTCTTTCTTTTCAAGTACCCTCTTTTATGTCATTTCATTTATGCTACATGTTCTTATATTAGAGGATGTTATTTAATATTCAACATACTGTAATTTTTATTTTAATATTATGAGTTTCCCCCTATTACTTTCATCAATTCATTTTAGAAATTTTTATGTGGCGCCGTTACACTGCCGAATTTTCATAAGGGATCCTACCTCTCTCTTTCTTTTTAAGTACTCTATTTTATGTAATTTATTTTAAGATCATATTTATTATATTTTGGGATGTTCTTTTATATTCCCAATTATGTAATTTTTATGTTCATATTATGAGAGACCATATTTGATCTCATAAATACATTTTTGGATGTTTTATGTCGCACGGTTAGGCTGCCGAGTTTTCGTAAGGGATTTTTCATTTCACTTTTATTCCCGTGAGATTTATGCTACATTGGCCACTATTTCCTTTTGTGTGGTGTATGTACTGACCATTATATTACTATTTGTATAATATAATCTCGTTTATGGTTATTTAAATCTTCATTTAATGGCCCTTCTTTCATGGGGTGTACGTTTCGAATGTTTCCCAAATCGGTAAGGTAACCTTTCACACTACTCTTTGAAAAAGACTTATTTTGTTATGTCTTTTAATTTATATCTTTTTATGTTGGGATATGTTATTATATATCCTTATTGATGTAAATTTTATGTCCAAGTTATGAGATAGCATTCTCTCTCTCATGAACTAATTTTATGAATTTTATTGTGACGCCGTTAGGCTATCAAATTATACAAAGTGAACTTTTTAACCCAATTTCGATTTCTTTGGGTTCAACATGTATTTATTGAATATGTCATCCTTTGAATATGTGTGAATGACTTTTTATTGTTTTACACTTAATATCCACTAATATTGGGTGTATTTATATTTTTCACACATAATTTTGATATTTATTTATCCTTAATTTAAGGATACCTTCTTTATAAGGGATTTCATCTCATTTTACATTCCTATTTTGAATTTATTGTTGTTATACACCAATTCACTCATATATGGTGTATATATTGTCCTTTGGAATATTATATCATGAATCCATTTAATCTTATTATATTATAAATTTCTGATTAAATGTTATTCATCAATTATTTTATTCAAGTGTCTCTAATTTTGGTAAAAACCCTTTAACTAACATATCGCTTTAAATGGTTTAATGATTTTTTCTTATTAATATCCATGTTTTAAAAATGGTTTAAGGATTTATTTATATGGATATTAATGGTTTAAAATTTTACAATCTTCAAGGTGGTATGGGACACTTTGATTCAAAAATGTCTTTATTAAATGATTTAAATGGTTTTGAAAATGGTTTTTTAGAATGGATTCATTATTTCAATATCTTAAAATGTTTTATTATTATTGAAATGTGGGAATGTTACATTTCCTTTATGTATAAGTTATGTGTTATGATTATATTATGGTTCTTGGGAATTTTTATGAATACGGGTGGTTCCGTGATAAACTAAGGTTGGGTGAGCTCGATATAGCTCTCCAATGCATTGGGTAACACAAAGGGGTTAAACTTTAAGGTTTCTATGAAGAGATTTAGGGAATATATTGTGATGGGTATTCCAAATGTAACCATGAGGGTTAATCCCTACGTAATAATGTTATGAAGTCCACAAGTTACCTTTATGTCTTATGATTTCAATGAGTTTTCATAAATGTTATGATTTCATGAGGTATGTTAACGTGCTTATGTTTTATGAGTAAAGTATGATTTCATTGATTCTTATGTATACTTGTACTAATGTTTCCTTTCCGAATTTTTATATCCATTTTTGAGCTTTTTATGCCTATCCCATGTTTTTGAAATGTTTTTCACAGGTCAAGAGAAAAGTATATGATATGATGATAGTGTTAAGGAAGTGTCAAGAAAGAATAAATGTTTTATTTTAAATATGTTTCTGTTGATGGGAAAAAATGAATACAATCTTTTATGAAACCACTTTGTTTAAATGTTAAATGTAATGCATGATTTATGATCTAATTCTCTAAAACTCTAAACCTGAAAAGATCCTCACTGTGTATTCTTGAAATAAATCAAGATTAAGTAAGGTTTAAGGTTGGGTCCTTATAATAGAAGATGTTCATGTTCATAAAGAATTAATTTTAAAGCCTTAAAATATAATATAGGATTTAGAGGATTAATTAATGGTGTATAAAATTAATAAAATAAATTAAAAAGAAAATTATTTTAAAGGGTAAACATAATTTTTATTATGGATACTAATTTTAGTATGGATTACATCCTTTTTTTTATAATTTCATAAAACAAGCTATATATTTATACAATATGTAATTTTTACCTCAATATTTGTCTGTCTCAAAAAAATGAAAAATTAATCATTTGATAATTCCTATATTTTTTAAAAAAATTAATATTTATTATAACAAAATTAATTATATAAATTTGAAATGTTTAAAATTGAAAGAAAAAAATATCAATTTATAAAAAAATATTTGTTTTGGTAATGATAATAATATTTTGATCATGACAAGATTTACATTTGACTTTATAAAACTATAGTATAATTCATATTTAAAAATTTAATTATCAAAAATATTTTATTAAAATGATCATTATTTCAAAAATTATTCTATTCATAAAAAATAGTTTCATGGTTGATAATACATATTTCACAAAAAAATACAATTTGACTTTCAATGTATAAAAATATTATTTTTAAAATAAGTCATTATTTATTAATTAATAATGATAAAATAAAAGGGATAAATATAATAATTATTATAGTAAAAACAAAATTATAAAAATTCATACATTTAGGGTCTCGATACATAACCCCTTATTACACCGACATATTCCTTAAGGCTATTGTGTGATATGGTGACACTTTCTTTGGATAGTTTCACAAACTTGGTTGGGGACATGATCTCTATGAGATTGAACTTATACCATCAAAAATTGTAGTTATTCTTTTGTTGATAAATTTATATTTGTATTCATCACGGGAAAATAATAATTATGATATAACCCACAAAAGATCTGATAAATAGGTTTTATAGGGAACGATATTTTGGGTCAAGGCCATCACATCTTTCATCTATGTCACTTATATTTATCATAACCCGTAATATATACCAATCAAAATAATCATTATTATATATATATATATTATCAATAGTTATGATGCATAATAGACTTTTAAATTTGACAGGACAAATCTTTTAATAGTCCAAAATAACCATAGAAGATCATGTGTTTAATATAACTACATTTATTAATAAGGAATTTATCCTTTTAAAATAGTATTTCATTTATAAATGTTTATGTCATTACACCACACAACTGGATAATGTTTTGGTTTTTAGAGAATTACATCCCTCAATGATAATCATATTATGTACAAGTGATCTAGATGGTCTCCCCCCTAATTCGAGAACTCATCAAAATGTTTTTTCCTATATTTTTCATAACAAATATCATTGACTCACACAAGAGAAAATCAATTTTTTTAATTATTCTTCATCCTTTATAACAGAATGAAAATCATGGTTGGAGTAACCCAAAGCGTCTCAAGTGATAGGGATGGGATACATGGTTATATTTGGTTTTGAAAACTCAAATCTATCCTTGGGAATAATCATGGTGAATATATCCTAAAATAAACCCCTTGTAGGATTGAAATAAAAGATATATTTCCATTGTAATCCTTATATTTGAGGAAGTGAAACTTAATATATATTTTATTAGGAAGAGAGTTTGGTACTTTTTATATGTTAATATAACATTGAATTTTACATGAAATTTTTAGTTTCAATTTCAATATACACCCTAAAATATTTAAGATACTCATTTTTTAAGATCATATAAATATAATAACTTATAATTTCAAATTATTCATCTTCCATGGTTCATAAAGAAATCGAGATATATTTATCAAAGTTTTTGATATGAAAAATCATGAAATATCACACCTTTAGTCTAACTTGTGTCATCATTATCATTTTACAATTCATAGTTAGTATAACAAACTAGATTCAGGTGATCACCCCATTTGTAAATCATCTTAGGGTACATGGTTCATTTTATGTACTTGAGAACACTTTTGGATTCTATTAAATGTGATTCATTAGTATCACTTTGATACCATGCACATATGATCGCTGCATTGACAATATCTTTTATAGATGTAGTTTGATTGAGTATTTTATATATCAACCTTCTAAAATAAATCTTATTACATATTTTCCATTTATAATCCTTTCCAAGATTCATCCCAACCATTATTGGTTTGGAAATTGGTTTGGAATTATTCATTCTAAACTTATTTTAAAATACACTTTCATAATTTTCTATGGAAAATAAATAAATTACTTCTTTTGAAACACCAATAATATGAGAAAAATATATCAATTCACCCAATATCGATATCTAAAAACCTGTCTTAATTTGTTTATAAAACATCTTCCATTAAATCAGTTGGTAACGTGAAAATATAATTTTATCATTATATACAATTAAAGTGAGATTACCTGCCTCCACTTCCTTTATTATAGGGTTGTTTTTCACTTTTCCTGTGGTGAACTTCATCCTTCGCAAGAATGAATCATAATTAGAGTTACATGATACAAAATAATATTCTAACCCATAAAGAGAACACTTTTCTTGGAAAATATTTTCACACAATTTTTAAGGATAAATACACCTGTCTAATTAATGTAAACTTATCATTACACCACTCAAGTAAAAAAGGTATATTTTACATCTATTTGATAAATTCTATACCACCTGGGAGAAATACATTCCAGATAAATTATAATAGATTATTTTCTTTCAATAAGTTGAAATTAATCCTCAAAATAAACTTATTAAACATGTGAATTTCACTTATATACATGTCATTAATTATTCTTTGAAACTTATTCTTCATCATTTAGCATATTTCTAAACATCAACTTTGTACGAGTTATAATTTTCACATATTTCATATGGGAAAGATACCAAAATTCATTATTCTAAATTTGATCTAGTTTATTGTAAATAACACTATCCAATTATTTTTGATCTATAGCCTCTATTATTGAATGGGGATCAGTCTTTATGAAGGGAGTAGTTTGGAAATAATACTCAATTCATTATGGTTTGAACATGATCATTATAGTTTCCAATTATATTCTCAACATTCACATGATTGATTATATTTATATAATTCAAATTTTTTTTATCATTAATGGCCTTTTATTCATCAGTAGTTTGATTATAGTTAATATAAACAAAAAGTGGTTCAATTCCAACTTGTTCCCCACTATTTACCTCAAGATATTTCTCAATTTAATCATCAAAATTAACATAAATTGCTTTTTTTAAAACACTAATTTTTTATTTATTATCAATTATTATCATATAATATAATTATACTATATTATAAGAAAAAAATTTATAGTATATATAGAATTTTACACAATATAGATACCGCATAAAGGTATGTTCGTTTACCACCTTTCCTAACATTTCGAGATTCTTATTCTTGATATTTATTAACAAAGATTACAAAACACTCATAATTAGTACATATTAGGTTTCCTGTTATACCAAATTAAGTAATATATTATATTTGAACTTGTTATTAGTATAAAATTTTTCTAAAAATGAATTATTGTACATAAAACCTTTAACCAGTAAACCATTATTAGGTTATACTCTATTAGTAATGTTCTACCTGTCTCTACGAAGATTTAATTATTCCTTTTGGCTACCAAAACGTTATTGTGTGTACAAGGTATACTATGATAATGTATGATTATATATTTTTTATTGTGTAACTCAAATAAATTTCTTATAAAATCCCTATAATTATCAGATCTAAAAATCATGGTAAATATCCCTAGTTCATTTTAAATGCTTCTCTTGAAAATTTTATCATTTCCAATTATTATATTTTATTTTTTATTAACACCACACTAGTTATTACAGTATACTTAATAGTGAAAGAGATGATGTAAATATCAAATTGAGTGGATTTTCACCTTCTTGGATAGTACAAAATAGCATGTATCCGCTCAAGTGTCCAGGTGGATTATATTTATATCATTTCATGACATCATTATTCTATATTTTCTTTTTCATTATGTTTCACATTTTTCATCTATTTATACCATTAGATAAGGAACATATCTTACTATACATACCATTGAAATCGTTCTAAACTTATTTTATAGTTATCTAATGATCTTCTATTCCAAAAATATCTTTATCTTCAGATCTCAAACAATTAGAATTAGGTGAGTCAACATTTTGAATAACGATACCATTGAAACATTTAATTCTGCTGACAAATTATATATATTTTATCCTCTTAATGAGATAATATTTGTTTAAAAAATAATAATACCTTAAAAAAATATTAGTCTTAGTATAAATAAGTTATTTTTATGCTCATCTATACACATTGAATATTTACAAAACAAATTTTTATATTTAGTTACAGTAGTACTAATTCTGTTTATCATTAGATAGATTTCATTCCCAAACATGAAAACACCATCACTATGTTAGTATGTAATCTTCAATATCATTTAGTCTCCAGTTATGTGTGATGGGCACCCACTATCCTGAATCCATGGTCTTCTCCTCTTTCATTCAATGAGATCCACTTCAATAATAAGTGATTTATTTTTATTTTCATTCCACTTTGAGTCTTCATACCTTTACTAACATATTGATATTTCCTAGAATGTGTGGTCATATAATCCTTATCATAATGTCCTTACTAGACACACATCTAGTAAATCTACTCTTGGTATTCAAATATACCTTGGATTATTGACTTATATAAATTTAAACTCACTAATTTCTTCCTATAAAATAACCTTCTACAATTATATGGTTAGATCCCCTTAATTACTACATTCTCTAACTCCGTGGATGATATATATTATTCCAAAAAAAGAAAAAATTAAAAAAAATTATGCTAGAACAATATTAGTATAATTTAAAACTAGTTCCCCCTTTAAACCATTCAGTATATCTTTAATACCCATCATCCTATCCTGATATAATTTTATCTTCCCTCAAATTTTATTTTTGGAGAATATTTCCCTCTAATGTTGATTTCATATTTAATGGATATATAGGGGATAGTTTTTTAGATTTTATAAGAATATTATTTTCTAGAATGGTTTTTAGATCCAAAAATATTTGATAAAATATATTTTTATTTTTTTATTATTACAGGTGTAACATTTACCTTACATTTTGTAAAATACTTCTCAAAACTCTATTATTATTATACCCTTACTTAAATACCATTTTTATAGTCATTTATCATTTTTATAGTGTATTATTATTTTTAATAATCATTGAATCTATAGTGCTAAAATATTCTTCTATTTATCATATTTATTTTTTAATCTCATCAACATACTATCTTTTTCATCAAAATTCACTTCAAGAAGATCAATTTTCACAACAAAATTACTTTATTTGTTTAGAATTTATTCACTATATATTTTTATTTTTACTACCTATATATTTATATATTTACTTACCACTTTATTTGTTCTTATCAATTAATAAATTATTATAAAATTGTAACACTTTTTCTTTGTGGGTATCTACTTCTTATTTATCAATTATTGAGCATTATTCTTGATTTTCAACCTAGTCCTTAAAATTACTCAACATTTATAGATTTTTTTCATTATAATGATAAATTTTAATAGATCAACCATTATCTTATTTAATTTATCCTTCTTTTTATCCTTTGATGTTACTTTGTACTAAGACTACATTTCTTAACCTTGATAAAACATCTTCCATATTTCTTGACTTTATTTAAATCATTAGGTTCATCATCATAATACTTCCCACTTTTTATTATCTGATAATCTGCTCCTTACATTCCAATTTAAACCGATTTAAATCAATTTACCAAGGTATTTAATAATACTTAACCTTTATATTTTTAATATTTTTGGAGATAAAAGAGAATATATTATTTTATTATTCATTATTTTCCTCAACTCCCATTTTATGATAATATATTATAACTCATTCAGGAAGCGGATTATTATTTGTTGTTGGGATGAAAAATTGGATCAAATCTGTTATGAAATATTTCATTAACTTTCCCAAAATTGTTCAATATCATAAAGTATTTGATAATCCTATGATATGACTTAATATATCATTATTATTGTTTAAATAAAGACCAATTGACTCCTATTCAACCATTATAATTTCAATAAATTTATATCTCCATATTTATATTTTGGATTATTTAATTTCAACATTTACTTCATATATATTCTCAATCTTGTCTCACATTTCCTGGACTATTTATATCTCATTATTTTTGTGTACTGTTTTTTTACAAGGATAATATAATTTAATTTATTTCCATCCTATTTACCTTTATTTTTTTTATTTTCTACAAATTTAATGGGAGAATCTCTTATAAGGGCTACAAAATCCAACATCACAACATCACTGATTTCAAGCCAGTGGGATAAAAGATATTAATGTATTATATTCTTCCTGTAATGGAAGTGCATTGCATTAATTATTTTTAGTCCATTTTAATTGAAAAAAATTATATTCTCTATAACTCATTTTTTTATTAATATGTGAAATAAATGGGTATACGTTTAGCTTAGAAAAAAAATTTAATCACCTGGGTTAGTCATGGTACCATAGATAAAGGAGGGGTTGAATAATTGGTATAATTTTTTCAATTTTTTATTTTTTATTTAACCTATTTTACGTTTTATGGTCTTGAACCTCTCTTAATTAATTTATCTCTCACCCATACGGAGATGATATATTTTAATGAAAATCACACATGAATTTTTACAAATTTCCCATCATGTTTAGGGTACTAGATTATCACTATAATTATTCAAGTGATGAAAATAGAGGAGTAATGATATTACTTGACACCTTCATGGTTGCCAATTCTTAAAGAAGCTAAGTAATGAATATCTCCATGATTATTTATTGAATGGAAACAATAATAGTGGAATTTTTATATATTGTAATACCTTATATCTAGAAAGTCATTCTTCTCCATAAAATTAATAAGATAGTCATTTTATACCTAGTTGTTAATATATATAGGATTAATATATTTTTATTAAGGGACAATCATTCTCTTCCAGAATAAATTCAACGATGTTCCTGCACAATGTCTTCCTTATCACCCTTTTAGAATGTCTTAAACATGAACTAGAGCACACACACACACTCACCTTAGTCATATACTATATAAATAGTATGTCTCCAAGTTATCAAAAATAATATATACTAGAATCAATAAAGGTAATGATAATAGTATTTAGAACTGATGATCTTATATTTTATTTTTCTCTCTCTGATTTAGTAGTTCCAAAACATAGAAAAACATATCAAATTATCATCTTCTTAATACATAATTATCCACACATATGATCATCTACCTCATATTCTCATTTTATGTTGACAAATAATATCATGAATAATTGTTATATATTTTGAAATTTAATGTCACCATGGTTTTTGGTATCCCTATTTTTGTTCACTTGATCCAAAAAATACTCAAGATTAACCTCATTTAAATCAAATTCAAATTCAGGGTCAATATATAAATTTAATTCAAAATTAAACATGGTATGTTACCTTACTTAAATGATCAATGAAATCTATGGATATTTTTGAATTATTTCGATGCTATAATTAAAAGAGATTTGTGCTATGACATAAATACTCATGAAAATATTATCCTCATCAAACTAAACATCTTTCATGTACATTTTTTTCTCATATTGAATCACCACTCTTTATAATGGTTGTGATGTATAGTATATAAAAGGAAAAATACAACATTTTTTAGTTTTAGTTTCAACATTCATCACAAAATTTCACACATTTCAAAGTACAAAACATGACATGTTCATTATTGTAACAAAATATTTATATGAAAATCCATCATTTGAACCATTTGATAATATATTTTCCTTGTAACATGTCTAATTTTTATTAATATAATGTCATAAACATTAATAGTTTACCTTAGCTTATTATAAGAATGTTTTCAATGTTTTCCTTTGTGATATTTATCAAAAATAGTAACCCTAGAAAAAAAATGTATTCTCAAACTTCTTTCACTTAAACAATCTTATTTTGGGTAAGATGATAGAAAAATTTTAGTTATGAGAATGAATGACATTTCATATGAACCTAAAATCTTCCATATAAACCAAGAATCATATATATTAATTAAATATTGATATTCAATCACCAATCATATTACACACGCATTAATTATTATATTTATCCACTTCCTTTGAAAAAATTCAATCACAAATGAATGAAACTGTTAACATATTGATATAAACTTAGACCAATTAATTAAATAAACTCCATAATTCATTAAACAATCTCTGAACCTATTCCAAACTAATTTGGATATTCTCAATCACATTAAAAAATTGAAATGCATATTTCAAAAGATATTACATATAGTTGATAATAAATACAACATTCTACAAAAAATGATTTTTTTAATATTCATAAAAGATAATATCTATATTTGATAAAGATAATGTTGATATGATGGAATATTTTTTCATGGTCTTTTTTAGCACATAAATTATATTCAATCATAGAATAATTTAGCAATTTCAGATGAGTTGTGTGACACCCCAATTTATCATGAAATAATTGTTTCCAAAAAAAATAAATTATTCGATATCTTTCACTAGAGACATCACCGAGTTCAAACAAAACACGAAACACAATTAAAATATTATAGTTATCGCCCAAAAATTGGGAATTCTATGTGTTAAAATATTTAATAAATTATGAAAATATATGGGTTACACATGTATATAAAATGTATTCTTTGATGACAAATTAATTTGAAAAAATCATTTTAAAATAAAGGATTTTTTTGAAAAACTATTTTTCTACACAGAAACATTTTTCTACTCAATAAATTAAAAAACTACTTTTAGAGATTTAAATTAATTAAATATATATAGATATGTAAATCAAAATTTTAAAATTTATCTATTTTTTCAAGATATGTGATATTAATAAATCTAGTTTTATGCTTAGGTTTTTTTCCCAAATAATATTGTTGTCTCATTTTGAGCACTGAATTTTAAATTATTTTTTGACCATTTTTTAAAATTTATTTTAAAAAGAAACTTTATTTTTTAAATCATAATTAAAAAATTATCTTGGAGTGAATTTTTGAGAATTTACTAAAGAGATAATTTTATTCTTAGTGAAAAATGAATAATAATTTGTTTTTATTAAAAATTATATTTTAATTAAAAGAATTTAATACTAATTTTTTTGGGTCTTAAAACTAATATTTTTCAAAAATTATATTTATTAATTAAATTTATGTCATTAAAATAAATTTTATATGGAGTTTTTATATAAAAATAATAATTTTTGAAAATTTTCTTTTTTTCAAAACTGCTTTCCAAATTGTTTGTGGGTTTATTTTTAAATTAATGTCTATAAATTCTGTGAATGAAATTTGAAATAATCAATTCCAAATTTTTAATAATAATAATTTATATTTTATAAATAAATCAACATATTGTTTTTATAATGACCCATGATTTTCATTAGAAAATATCCCATAATTTTAGATGAGTATTCATTACTTTACACAAACACATGCCCATCGATCGAAGTAGTTTAGAGTATTTTGAGACTATTAACAGAATATTATTATCTATGGAATGATATTTAAAACATGAAACAAATATATTATCACATATTATTCCTATTAGTAATATCATTCATAAACCTTTCTTTGTATTATGGCGAAGGAAGCTTAAGAAAGGGTGAGCTCAGATGCTCATTATGGGTATGCATAAGAGATATAAATATATGATCACATGAAGGAATATTATAAGAATAATGGAATTTCATCATGAATATAATTTTTTATATTCATACAAAACCTATCATATATTATAAACATGAGTCATGGGATAAAACACTTTCATTGCAAAAAACATTACCTATAAGAGTGAGAAATCATCATAATTCAATCATTAAACATAAGATCATTTCATAAAGTTTTTAACTATCATAAATATAGAAAAAAAATTCATATTTCATTCTTAACTACTTGGAATATAAATATAGTTCATTATGACTAATCACTTATTTCCTATATTGAATGAGGATTCACATGCTTCCTATAGTGGATCAGGATGTAGTTGTTTCTAATAGTGGATTTGGACACACCTACTTCCTATAGTTGATGAGGACACCCCTATTACCCAAAGTGGATCAATACAAACTAATTTTTTCCAATTTAATCACATGAGATATAATCTTTTCCCCAATTAATTATATTGATATATATGTCCCACATATATCTTAATAAAAATCATACTTATGTGTGCCATAATATCAAAAAACATTTATCTCATCATCACATCATCACTGATGTAAAGAATATAAGTTTCATAAAAATTTCATCAATTAACCACATCATAACCCAGGAAAAAGAAATGAGTTTCAAAAAATATTAATTTACCTAAACATTAACCATCTAGAGAAGGAATATGTATGGTATTATTAAATATTCTCCCCTTTAAATTATAAGTAACATCCTCAGATGTCTTCCTAGATAGAATATGAATTTTATTTCTCAACAGATTCATTTCTTGAGGAATATGTCCTTTAAAAATTGAAAAAAAATTAATATAATTTTTTTTTGTGAATCCTTTTATTTAAAAATAACATTGGAAACTTATAAAGGGATCTTTAAAAATAATATAAAAACATTCTTGAGGAAAATATACTTTCCATTTTAAAAATAAATTTTTAAAACCAAAAACTCATAAGACATATTTGGAAATAATTTGGTTTTAAAATAAAATTTATACATACAAATTGTGCATTAAAACAATTTTTTGGTCAAGATGATGTAGAATACCATTATTTCTATACATGTTAAATAAAATATTACTTTCAAATATTCAATAAAATCTAAAATGATATTGTTTGGAAACAGACATGAAGATCCATTTCAAAACATTTTGTAAAAACTCAAAAATATATAAAATATTCATTAAACAATCATATAGATAATTTTATAAACATTTTTGAAAATAGATTTAGAAACTTGGTTTTGGAAGAGAAATGGGGGTTCACTAAAAAGTTAAATAATGATGTTTTTCATGAAAATATTATTTTGAATTATTGAGTACATAAGTAGAGGAAAATTAAAGGAAACTATTTATTATCATGTTATTAAAATTTGATAATAAAATTCATGAGTTTCTTTAGATATTGATTAAAACACTTTATTATTTTAAACATAAACATAAAAATCATGATAAATGATGAGACTATACCATAAAACCCTTATCTATTTATTATCTTTAGATTCATAGGTACAACTAAAGAATAAAATTGAATGGAACATTGAATATAATAATAATAAGGAAATTACTGATATAAAATTTCAAATGTATTGTACTTATGGCTCATAAAATTTTATAGTTGTATAATACAACATATTTCTCAAAGAGGGGAATTTGAGACAAAAATACCTTACTATTTTGGAATATTTTGAACCATAAACCCCATGGAATATAGATACTCACAATGATATACAAATCATGATAATTTTCATGAGAAGAATAAAAAATTCATTAGAAGTATTTATACCAAGAATAATAAATAGGGGGTGAATATGGAACGTGTCTCCAAGAAGTAAAAAAGTGAGGAAAAAAACCCTTACATTATGTCTCAACTTCCTTCTTACATGTCCAAAAATAATATATAATAAATATAATTTTTTTAAATGTATTATAGAACCATAAACACACAAAAAACACACACACAAATTTATGTACATATATACCTATATACCAAACCATATATGATTTACATATGACATTTTATTACATATTTGTTGACAATTCCATGTTAAAGTCACATTTTGGGAATCATAATCTTTGTTTTTCATGTATGTTTTGATTTATTATTTTTGTTAATAATAATTATATTGGGGTAAAATCATATCTATAATTTTAATAATAATATAAATATAATATATATTAAATATATATATAATTATATAAATCATCAAAAGTTCCTGAGAAAAACAGAAATACAAAGTTTATAGAGAGGGTAGGCCATAAATTAACATGAACATTGAATAAGGTTCCAAGATGGGTTGTATAAAGATAGGTAAATAATATAATACTATCACAGAATCATTAATATGTCATATATATCACATATTTTCATTAAAAACAACTTTATTATATTCCATGTAAATCATGAATGGATCAAATTGCTTCACAAGGTGTTAGTCTACTGGAATGACTATTGACATTATCACATTCCCACAGAATAGAAAGCAAGAATTCATATGTGATATAATGATTCAAGAATAATAAAAATATCATATGAATATTATATAAATAAAAAATCTCTCATTATATCTATACATGAGTGGCCATTTTTGAAAACGAATAACCTCAGTTCATGTGGTGGTTGTCCATCGTGCATAGGAATGATTATTTCGTGATCCATTTGATGAAATAAGAGAATACGTTAATATATAAAATTAACATAATAACATAAAGTTATATGTAATATACGAATACTATCATACCCACATGGTTTAATAGAAAATCAAGGATGTGAAGGAAGAAATAAAATAAAATGCTCAATTATGGATGTTACCTCTCCTTTTGAAAATGTCTTTCAGTTGGCTCTAAATGGTTACATATGTTGTATTTTTGACCCAAATAATGATTTTATGATTAGATTATTGAATAAATAAATTTATTTGGTTATGTATTGTCCAAACCAATATGTTTTTATAGTTTGAAAAGGAGAGGGGAGTGGGTGGCCATTTGTTTGTGGGCTGAGTATCACACTTGTATTTTTTTGAAAAGAAAATGGTGAACCCAATTTTTTCATATAAAAGTCCCCAAAAATATAAATATTTAGAAACTATATGTGATTAGATCTAAATATTTCCACACAAATATGTTTGGTTATGTTTGGGTCATGTTTGACTGTTATCGTTTTAGTTTGACCCCTGAGAAACCAATTTTAACATTAACTATGATTAATATTTTTTGTAAAATTTTAACTATTCACGATAGAAAAAATATGTTTAACCTATTAGACAATATAAATTATTTTTATTGAAAATACTGAATACATTTTATGTAAATTACATTATTTTAATTGGGAATATTTAATTGTAAATTAATCATGTAGACATGATGAGAAAGTCGTTTTTTAAAGAGAAAATGTTCAAAGGTTTTATGAGTTTTTATATCAAAATTTAATATCAAATTGATTAAAATTAAATAACAAGTATTCATAGATATATAATTAAAAAAAATTATCTTTAAAATCTTATTTTTTTAATTTTATTATTCTTTAAAATGAATTACTATTAATATTAAAAATGAATATTTTCCCTATTTGTCCTAAAAGTTATCTTATCAGAAAAATATGAAAAATTAATCATAATATTATTTTGAAATGATTATTTAAAAAATGAATTTTATTTTTTCAATTTTTTTCTAAAATTGGGGAAAATAAATTTTCAAATTAATGTGAAAATGGTGAAAAAGTAAATTTTAGAAAAATGTAGTTTTTAAGTGAAACATTTGATTGATTCTCACATATTGCCTAGAAAACACATAAGTTTATTGTTAAATATTTGATTGAATATACACATTTTAAATTTTCATAAAATCATTTATCCAAATTATTTTCTGAAATTTATTTGGGTAAAATTCATGTGTGCGCATAAAAATAGTTAATCATAAGAATATTTCCTTTATTTGAAAATAGTTTTTATTTTCATTTATAAATAATTGTCACAAAATAATTAATTTTATATACATGTGTAGACATTATATTTTTATAATTTTTTTAATCCAATTCATATTCAATATTCTAATGTCAAGGTTATAACTATCATATTAAATAATAATATTTTAATAATATTTTAATATTATTAACACACAATACAGAAGAAAACAGTCTGGGGACTCAACCCCACGACTGAATCCCCACCACCCATCCTCCATGCCACCCCAGCCACCCCTGGGGTGAATATTTTAATTGTATGTTACATTTCTTTTAAAATCGATGTTAGATGTAACATGATATAAACTCACCCATTCATGTAATGAAAGATAAACTTGGTTATGGATGAAATGTAAAAATATCAAAAAGATTAAATTTATTTGGAAAACATATATTTCAATAATTCTTATGTTGTTACATTATAGTCCATTTAAAATGAAATTCTCCCTCAAAATTGGTCACCTTAATCCGAAGAAATGAGTATACTTATACATCATTACATCATTGGTTTCCCACTTAGCTCCCTAATGTTTGAGGTTTCCTAAAAAATAATGACCATGTGAGTGATCATGTTTTGTATAAAGTTATCTACATTATTAAAAATCCCAATCGATTGTCCATTAAAAGAAATATCATGGCCTGGTGGTATAACATAAGAATTTTTTACATGTGATGGGTCAATTATGTTCTTAATTTTGATAAGTACATTGAACAAGTCATGAAATAGAGAGAGGTTTGGTGGAAGAATCAATCGATAAGCTATTATACTGATACATTCAAGAATGTCTAGGGGATAAATATAACTATAGATTACATTTCCTTTTTAATATAATAAATATTTTATGCTCTGGTTGTTCTTTGATCAATTTCCTCTGCATCCCTAATTCAAATAAATTAAGATGAATTTTCTTATGTCTGAAACACTAACAGATAAAAAAATCCACAATAAAATGATAATTTATTCCTTCTATATATAGTTATAAAAAATAGTTTCCATTTGTTATCCAATATAGATAAACCTCCTTATAGTGAAGTATTACCTTGACATCTAAAACCTGATGAAAACCAAAACATAAACCATTTCATAAAAGGTTAACCTTATGAACTTTCATAAATATTAAAATACAAATATTTATAAAGAAGGTTAATAAATTTAAAAAATGAGCAAATTAGTAATCCCCTTAAAATATGAATTAGCTCTTAATTGTCACATACCAAACATTATAATGCCTTCATCATGTAGTTTCTTGAAATGTGAAAATAACTATAATTACCATTAATCGTTATAAAAAACATAAATTTGTCCTTATTAATTAAATAAGACACAAATTATTTTATATATTACTTAAATGAAAAATTATGTAAACTCCATCAATAATTGTACAGAAAACTTTGTCGAAAAACGATTAAAAAGATAAAATGTAATCGGTACTGTCCAATTTACACTAGAAATATAAAAATATATTTATCCCAACATCACTATCTCAACAATAGGAAATTAATAACTGTTATCTTTCCCTTAATCATGTTATTTCTTGAAATATCACCAATTTTTACAGAAATTTAATAAGTCATTTTCACCATTAAACAAATTCTAGAAAAACATTAATGAAAAAAATATATTGAATAGTTTTTATATATTTCATAATTCATGAATTCCAATATATTAAAACATCAATCATTATACATCATTTATACACCACTAACTATTATTCATCATCTCATTACTTAATAAATGATTCCTTCCATATTTCATTGGTTGTTTCTTAATCATCAGAAACAAAACCTTTACGTATAACACCATTATGACCCTATTCGTGAGAATTCCCCCTAAGAAATCTATTTGAATAATTCCTATACTATCCATATTTATATAATTCAACCATTGATGATTCCATAGAGAAACAATTATTCTAATCCATTGCATTTACTGAATGTTTCATTTTTCCTCAAACATTACCTATTTTGTGTCATTCTTTTCTACACTAATAAAATATATATGTTCTTTTGGGACATTAATGTGGGAGCTTCCTGGCTCATTTATCATAATATTATTTCTTCTATGGTTTTAACCACACGAGGTCCTAGTGAACTCTATTGTTCTCTTATTTTCTGAGTCTCAGTGTTGGTTGAGATGGATGTTGTTAATCATATATCATGATAACTTAATAGGCCTAATCACAATATGGTTTAATAAAATTATCACCACATTTTTTTCTCATCCACACTAAAATTTTCACCTTCAATGTTAATTTAGTTCTTTATAGTTTATATAATTGAATAAAACCAAAATTAATTGTGTGAGTAATAATAATAATTATAGGGAACCAAATAATCATGAAAATTTACTTTTAAGATGTCAAAATCATGGAACCATATATTCAATCTATTATACCATACAGTTAGCATAGATAATTCATTGTCATTATCTATTTAAATACTTCATGATGGTTCATATACATTTTGTGAATTTACAAATCAAATCTCCCATGAGTAAAAAATGTGTTATGATGAAATTACCATTTTCAGGCATTTGATGATGATTGAGACTGTTTGAATTCACCATTTTCATTGTTACTACCCCTTGGAACCTCTATGATAGAGACACATCCTCTTATAGTATCCAAACATGGATAGAATTTCTTAGAAACCACCTTTCCTTTATCGAAATTCTAGGAAATGTTCCTCTACATTTAATTATCCTTAAAATTATCCTTAGAAATATCCCTAGAAATATCCTTATCAATATCCCTAGGGATCTCACTAATAATTTATCATCATTGTTTTTGAAGGATAAAAAACCAATCCCCTGATACCAATTAGAAGGACCTAGTATTTTCATAAACAAATATCTTATCTTTGATGGTGAATATTACGTACATTACAAAGACAAATGCTCAAGGATTATAATAGTTTGTTTTATTTGGAGATAAGAATAAAATATTATATTTCGTGAAATATCATCAATATCTATTATATTGATATTTTATCATATTATCCCTCTTAAGCACAACCTACACAGGGAAAGAAATATAATAAAGGGTGATCTTGTATTCTAAGTAACTGTAAAAATAAATTTTATCAATTTATGGCCATATGAAAGAATTCAATATTCCTATAGTTCTGTGATGATGAAAGTAAATTACGATGTTCATACCAACCTATCATATATCATAAAAATGTGTAATGGAGTAAAACATTATCATTTTAGAAAACATGGTCTATAAGAGTGAGAAGTCATCCTAAATAAATCATTAACCATAAGATCATTTCTTGAAAGTGTATAACCATAATAAATAAATAAAACCACTTAATATGTCAAGGTAAACTAATAAGAACATAAATGTCGTGGATGGGGACACATAACTTATTTCTTATTGTAGATCAGGACAAACCTGTTTCCCACAGTGGATCTGGACGCACCTGTTTCTGATTATGGATCAGGTTTCACCTTTTTACCATAGTGGACCAAGACAAAAATGATTCCCATTATGTATCATGCGTGAAAACACATTTTCCATTTTTATATAATGAAATTTAAAGATTTATTCCATTAATTGGAGGGATTTATACCCCCTCCCATCTATTTATGAAAACCCTACTTTTGTGTTGAAAAATATATAAAAAATTCAATATATCACTATAACATAACTCATGTAAGGAAAATAGGGTTCATAAAAATTTCATCAATTCACCATAGAATAACCAATAAAAACTAACGGGTTTCATAAACATTTCAATAATATAAACAATAACCATTCATTGAAATAATAAGGATGATATAATTCAAACATATACACTGAAAATAATAAGCAACATTGAAGGATGTAATATTAGAAGGAAAATTAGTATAAAATATTACTTGGAAGACTTTTCTTGGAATATAAAATTTATATTTTTAATCTTTTATTAAAAAAATAAATGATTTTTAAATTCCTTTTATTTAAAAATAACCTTGTAAACATTTAAAGGAATACTTAAAAATCTTTTGAAACATTTATTAAGGAGTATATTTTTTCCATTTTCAAAATAAAATTTTCAAAATAAAAATTCATAAAAAAAATTAAATTATTTTTATTTGAATGAAAAATTTGAATCTTATAAAGTATATTTTAAAACAATGATATGGCCGTTACATCAGAAAATATTATTCCTGCTATACATGTTAATATAAATATTGTGTTCACATTTTTGAAAAAATACAGATGGAAAATAAATTAATATAATTTTTCATTATATAAAAATTTCACCTCTTGGGTACATAATGAGACAAAAATGAAGGTAAATAATTAATTCTATAGAAATAAAAAAAAATTGAATAAAATTTATGAGTTTCTTATGAGATGGATCATAAGGGATTATAATTAGAAACAAAACTGAATACAATCCCTATAAAAGAGGAGACTGTATCATCAAACCCTTAAAACATTGTTATAATTTGTAAAATAGGTCTCATTGACAAATAAAATAAAATGAATTTGAATATCTTGAAAATAATTATATTCATGAATGAAAATATTAATGGGTCTATATATAAACCACATAAAGTACCATAGGTATATAACAAAACAAATGTATCAAAGAATGGAAATTAGGACAAAAATACCCAACCACTTTGGAATATTTTGAACTATAAACCCCATGAAAAAGGGATACTATAATTTATGTCTAAATACCTATAAATGTCAATGTAAATATCAATATATCCATTTATGTGAATTATATACACCACATATGATAAATAGGAAGTGTAAATGACATGTGTCTCAAAGAAGTAAAAAGCGAGATAGAAATCCCTAACATTAAGTCTAAACATCCTTCATAAAAATTATATCCCCTTGTATAATAAATATATGTCTAATATTAATATAATATATAAAAATTAATATATATATATATATAAATAAAATACCATATATGATTTACTTATTATCGTTTATTACCAGTTTATTAATAACTCAATGAAAAATTCACATTTCGAGCAACAACTTCTTTGTTTTCAGTGTATATTTTGATATTTTAATTTCATACCTCTTAATATGATCAAAGATAAATAATATATATTTTTAACTAGGATATAAATATCATAAATATTAATTATATATTAATTTATAAAAATATATAAATGTTATAGATAGAAAATGTAATACACCCTTCATAGAGATGGTAGGCCGTATGTACACTAGAATGTTGTTTCCATTTTATTAATGGGGTGAAATAAAAAAAATTTAAATAATATATTAACATTAATGAATAACTATTATATAATATAAATCCAATATTTTCATTAAAACCACCTTTATTTCATTTTATGTAAAGCGTGAACAAACCACATTGCTTCGCGATGTGGTATTCCACTGTACATAGAATCGACATTGTCCTATTACCTTAGAATGGGAAGTAAAAAAAGGAATATGTGATATCATGATTATATAATAATAAAAACGCTAAAATAAATATAATATATTAAAAATAAATTAATCATTATATCCATCTATGAGAGGTTGTGATTGAAAATGTATAACATTCGTTCACGTGGTGGTAGTTCTCTATACTCATGAATAATGATTTAATGATTAATTTGATAAAATAGAAGATAGATTAAAATAATTTCACTAAAATAATAAAATATTATTTTGAATAAGATAATTATTTTATAATATCATCATATTTTAATAATAATTGAAAGATGTGTAGGATGAAATAAAATAAAATGCTCGATTTCGGGCGTTACCTCTTCTTTAGAAAACATCATTTGGTTTTTACTAAAGGGCTTATTAGACAGGCTTTATAACCAAAATAATAATTATATGTTTATATTAGGGAATTTATAAAATTATTTTGGTAGGTATTATCTATTAAATGTGTTATGTAATAATGAAGTGGAGATGAGAGGTGGTGGCATTTTTCAAGTGAATTGACAGGTACACTTGTAATTTTTTTTAAAAAAAATGAGTAACTACATTTTCCACACATATAAAGGATTAAAAACGAGATATTATCAATAATAGAAAATATAAGATCTATTATTGTACTGAAAATGTGTGGTGGAAATGTTTAGGGTCATTTTTAACCCTTATCATTTTAGTTTCACCCTCATTAGACCTATGTTTATCTTAACTACAACAAAATATTTTAGCAATTTTTACTATTCATTAATGTCAAAAAACATTGTGGACCTTATTAGATAATATAAATTATTCTTATTCCAAATATAGATCAAATGTTTTCAAATTACCTTCATAGAATAGTGAAAATTAAATTAAAAAATAATCTTTGAGATGCCCCGAGAAAAAAGTTTTCCAAACAGAAAATGTTTAAAAGACTAAAAAGATTTTATATCCAAATTCAACATGAAATTTATTCCAATGATATAAATTGTAATAATAGATATAAAATTTGACTAATTTTCATTCAATAACATATTAAAATAATTTGTACGTCTTGAAATGCTTTAGATGAAAAGAAAATTCATAATAAAAACAGTATTTCTCAATATTCATTGAAAAGATTATCTTCTTAGAGAATCATTAAAAATAAATATGAAGATAAATTTTACATGATTATTTATAAAAGTATGTTTAATTTTTCAAATAAATATTTTTAAATAGTAATAAATTAATTTTACAATAAGTATTTTAATAGAGAGAAATGTTCTTTTTAGGAAAATGCCGTTTGAAGTAGAAAATTAGATTAATTATTATATCTTTTATAGAAAACACATATGATGAATTTTAAACATTTAATTGAATATATAACATATATATTTAATTACAAAAATTCAAAAAAGAAATATTTTTAAATTTATTGAGTTAAAACACATTTATGTATATAAAAATAGTTTTTATAAGAAGATTTCCATTATTTTCAAATAGTTTAAATTTTCTTTTCTAAATAATTGGTCAACAAATAATTCAATTTATATAAATTTACAGATCATATATTTTCAAAAAATAGTTAATAATATTCTTAAACTCTATTCCATTGGCTTGGTATTATCTATCTTATCAGATAAAAATATTTTAATATTATTCCACATTTCATTTAAACATAGTGTTACATGAAATACAATCTAAAATCAGTGTTGGGTGTAATATAAGAGAAAATAGGTGTTACGTGCAATGAAAATTAAAAAAATAATAAATTTATTTATAAAATTAGATTTCATAAAATATTATGTGTTACGTTTTTTTTCAAAAATGAATAATAAAAAAATATTAATTAATTACTGTATTTAAGGTTAAAACATGATTACTATGGGTTAAACTAAAATAATAAGGGGGTAAAATGAATGAGAATCGTATAAAAAAAACCTTAAATGGGTATATTTAGACCTTGTAACCTCAATGGGTTGCTAATGTACCATTTTGGATCTCTTTTCTATGTTAAAAACATGGGTACACATTATTCTATTAATGAATTTCCTTGTGTGTCCTCTCCAACACTTATAAAAGACCGCCCTTTTTCATAGCAACTTTATAATTACAAAACCATTTGGATGTTGTAATAAAATCTTAATTATATTCATTAATTATATCCTCAAATAATATATTACTTATATTGATTAGTAATCCATCCTAATAATGCTTTAGGTGTAAAAATAAAATGGTTGTCTAGAAAAGAGGTATAACCATTTTACTTATGTTTTCATTTTATTTATTCGTTTTAAATTTCCTCCTCTAATGAATAGAAATAATGATGTATTTAATGCTTATATAAGAAATTTATGTTATTATTATCCTTATGTAATTATAATATCACACAGAAATTCTTACCTTCCAACCCGTTGGAAAATAATGATGTTGCTTCTGGGGAAAGAGAACTACTGCCACACGAACAATTGTGATCTGTTTTCCATTTTTGATTTTCATGGTTGAAAATATTTGTATATAAAATAAATATATGTGATATTTGTAACATAATTATACTTATTAAATTCTTAGATAACACATAACTTCTTACTTTCCATTTTGTGCGGGATATGAAAACATCGTTCGTGTTTTCGGCAAACTACCGCCTCATGAAGCTATGCGATTTGTTTTTCAGTATCGGTTTTCATAGAAGGTAATATGGGAAATTATAGTAAATATATTTGATAAATATTAAATAATAATTATTATTTAATGTCTAATTATTATTAACGTTTATTTTATTCCATCTATTAAAAAATTGAATCATCATTCACGCATAATTACATCCTAATATATCAATGAATAATGTATTTTATTTCATATATCTAACTCTTTTAGATTAATCAAAATAAATATATAATGAATATATATGATATTTATAGATTTTTAAATGTATAGATATTATGGAACCATGATCAATGTAATAGGGTATAAAATACCAAATCAAAACATACCTGAAAAACAACGAAATTATTTCCCGAAACATGATTTCCACAAGGAATTGTTAAAAAAGGCCACTAAAAAGTCATATGTAAATCAAATTTGGGATGGAATATATAATTATGTTTTAAAAGATTTATATAAACTTATATTTATTATTTCTCTGGTCCATAAATGTTATAATGAAATAATGATTTAAGGTATGAGATTAGTAGTCTCTCTTTTATTTTTGAGAGAAATATATCATAATCAATACTCGATTATTTTGGGTGGTGTATATATTTTTCACTTTAAAATTTTTAATCAATAGTCTATATATTTAATTATTTAATTATTTTATTTTTTGTTATTCTTAAATAGTTCTTAGGATTCAAAATATTTCCGACGTGATAAAATATTTTTATCTCATTTTTTCTTC
Organism: Viscum album; assembly: GCA_963277665.1. Taxonomy (NCBI): domain Eukaryota; kingdom Viridiplantae; phylum Streptophyta; class Magnoliopsida; order Santalales; family Viscaceae; genus Viscum; species Viscum album. Next base: position 992,547,029 of record OY728166.1, read on the forward strand.
TTTATTTCATACATTATGTTGTTAACCTATTTTCTTTTATAAGTTGTATATATAGACCATTCAGCAAGAAATATTTTGAATTTATTTATTCAAATGATATTTTAGGATTTATTAATATTTATTCCTTTATGGGTCTTAAGTTTCAATATAACTAATTAAGTAGGGGTTTTATGATATAATCTCATCATTTATCATAATTGGGTATGTTTATGCATTCGATGATGAAATATTATGAAACATATCTCATGAAATTGATGTATTTTATTATCCTATTGTTATTTATTGAGGATAAAAGTATTCCCTTCATTTTCTTCTATTTGGGTTCTCATGATTACCAAATAATTTTTTATATAATATTAACATTATTAATCTCTTCAGTCGAAAATCATTTTTTATTCCATATCCATGTTTTCTAAAAAATATTCAAAAATCTTTTTATCATTATGACAAAAATATTTTAAATAATTTTTTACCCATGTTTGAATTTTTACAATTTTCATTATTTAATATTAATTTTATTTTCCAATCAAATTCTATTTGGATTTAAATAAAAATGTGAAAGGTATTTTTGATTTAAATTAGTAGGAATGAATATTAATTTCCACTATCATGCCTTCTCAATGATTTAAAGATTCCCTTACATGTTTAAAATGTTCTTTTCAAAACACATTTCTTAATATTTGAAAATTTAAATGAATTTAAATATATTATTTCAAATTGAAAATGTATTTTCTTCAATAATTTTTTAAATGATCATAAAATCATCCTTTATAGGATTCCAGGTTTATTTTTAAATAATTGGATTTTGAAAATATTTTATTTTTTAAAATGATATTTTTAAAGTGTAAAGTTTGATTTACTCAATGAATGTTCCTAGTGATTTTATTTTCAAAACTACCTTATAATAAAGATGACATCCTTTGATGTTACATACACTTTACTAGGGATATGATCCATGGATACCATTATTATTCTATCTCTGAATCATTTATTCTTATGATGGCAAGATATTTATGAATCATGTTTCTTTTCCATAGGTTATATCATGAGAAAATTACTAAGAAACCCACTTCTTTTTCTAGGATCTATTATATGATGAAATGATATGAGACAAGTTTATATTACACGAGTTATGCTATAAGGAAGTTTTTATAAAAACCATTTATTTTAAAAGGTCTAGATATATTGAATGTTTTATGATCTTGGAGAACACCATTTTATTACTTTCATTATGTGATGGTGGTTACATTATACCCTTGTATAATGGTTATGTTTTAACCAATGATGGTGGTTAAATTGTAACCAAGGATGGGTGTGACCTATATATCCATATGATGTAATGGGTATTTATTGATATCTCATGAGATAAATATTACTACAATGGGTAGTGAACCCAGTTTAGTAAGATAACGTTTACACTACAAATTTGTTGGGAGTTATCCTTTCCTTCTATGATTGTTTGGGGGAGTGAAACCATTCTACTATGATTGTCTTCAGAATGAGCATTGTCTAAAAATGAGATGATATTATATGCCTATGTTTACACCACAATTCAATGAATTATTTCAATTTTATTCTCTCACATATTATGTTCGAGGATTACCATATAATTGATGTCTTATAAACTACCAATATTTATGAAATTACTCATTATTTTTATCTTTGATATGAATGATATGATTCTAATACGATATACTAATGTTCCAAACAACAATGATCACGTTATGTTCAAACATTTCCTATATTGACCATTACCAAACATCTAAGATCACACTTTCCTATGTTTATTTTCTCCAGGTTTTGATGATATGTATTGCATTCATATTTTTATTAATGGTTCTAGTTATCAGTAACTATGTTGGAGACAGTGTAGAATTCTTATGATCTAGTTGTTTTTGTTTCAAAGTTTGTAATTTCACTATAACATTAAAATCCTCAAACATCTATTTCTGTAATGGAATGAACATTTATCTGAAAAGATATAATATCTATTCATGAAAAGCCTATGTATATATAGTTGGAAACTGAGGATATGTTTACTTAACCTTTAGATACTTGAAAGGTAAAACCTTAGTGAGAACCCAAGCGATATGCCTAAGGATATATTTAAGGATAATTATATGTAAGTTAAAATATCATAGAATATTAGTGATGGATAGAGGGAGTGATTTCAAAGAAATAAATCCCTTTCCAGACACAATAATTACATGTGGTTATAAAATAGGTTTATGTTGGGGTAATACCTCTCAAATTGGCCCGTCGAGATTGACTCAAGCATTAGTGGGTACATGAAAATGGAAAATACTATGCACATGGTTTGACACACCCTAAGGATTTCAATTTAAAATTCAATGAAACTTTATGAACCCTATTAATAATGAAAAGGAATAACCTATGTTAAGCATAAGGTGTCAATGTTTTAAAGGGCCGTGTCATTATTTATACATCCAATAAGTCATTTTTCACAATTATGTGTTTTTACACTCTGATTATTATTGTTCACACTAACTTTTTGTCTATGTCAATGGATGGAACCAGAATGAATCAGTTGAAAAAGAAACCAGGAGGACAATTCGGTGGCTAAGAAACCAAATTAAATGACGAATAGAGAGAAATATATTGTGATTATTTAAAACTTCTTGTCATGATATATGATTAACAACATGAACCATAGCCAACATCCTAACTCACCAAAGAATAGAGTGATAGAGTTTCTTGATACTACATGTGGTGTAGACCATAGAAGAAAAATGATTCAATATCCAAATTTTTTAGAGTATGGAAATAATCAATAAAGGGAATGTATCTATGGAACATGAAGATATTTTATTATATGGAAAACAAGTTAACAAAGTAATTGATTTTCGAGGAATAATGTAGTGTTCAATTAATGAAATTGTTGAGAATAATGTTCTACCTAGTGTGACATTAATTGTTGAATGTTATCAATGTATAAATAATAGTAGTTATAAAAATAAATATTTTAATAGGAAAGCTCAAGAAGGGGAAAAGAAATGTGGTACATGTAGAGGTTTGTTGTTGATGATGAAGATATTAATATTGATATATGAATGGAAGGAGGTATTAAGGAATAAGATCCTAAATAATAGAAAATGGGTTAAGAAATAAGTATAATTATTAATGTGGGTATTTTTTAGAATTCTATAATTACTCAATATATAATAAATTTTCTATAAGATTTTATCATTTATGAGATTCTGGAATATGTTTACTGTCAATGATGACCTAAAAAATTTATTTAACTGAAACGTTTCATTTGTTAAAAATCCCATGATAAATGGAATGATAACCCTTAATATGTTATTGATATTGGGACAATGGTGTCCGGAAAATGGAATGATTTATTCAGATATTGTTAATTGGATAGTATTGTTGACATAGGAACTAATTATTGATTTTTTGAAAATGTCTTATATGTTATCATTAAGGTAATTGAAGACATATTTGGATATATTAAATATATTCAATAATTTGTTAATTTATTTTAGTAAATTTAGTGACATTACTTATAAATATTAATTTCGGATGGGTTATAAGGTAAGCATTTTATGGAATAGTTTATGTTGATCTTTGGATTTGGTTTTATTGATTAATTTATAATTCACTATATAAATATTTATACATAATACATAACTTATTATTACCATTTTATGATGATAATAACTAGATATAGAAGGAAGGAATGAATTATAGTTATATTATGGATCATTCCGACCATTTGTGCTTCAGGTATACCTAATTAATAATCATTTATTTGATTCAGAGAGGAATTGGAAATTTATCAAAGATCAACCAAATTATGAATTTTTGAAATAATATAAAGGAAACATAAACGGTTAGTATGTAGTTCCATTTTAAATTCTTGATTACATTAGAATGGTATTCTATAGATTGATGTTGCCACTAACACTCTCTCAAGTTTACAATGTGTTCCATGTATCTCTCCTGATGATGTAATACCCAAACCATCATAGGTACTGAAATCATAGGTCGTAACACTTTAGAATTATAATTCTTTTGATGATGAACCAGTTGTGATTCTATATCATACATAAGAAGTTCTATGACACAATACCACTCACCTAGTCAATGTTGTGTCAAAAAATATATATCTCGAGGAAGCTATCTGGGAACATGAGGATGTAATGAGGAATACGTATCCTTATTTTTTTTATCATAGTAATGAATTTTGATGGAATGATTAATTTTTATGGGGTATAATGTAACATAATATTATTTTTCATAATATATATATATATATTCAAATAAAATCTGTTTGTTTGAAAACATGCACAACATGCAACACCACGTTTTAGTATAACACTACATACTATTAAAATTTTAGTTTTATAACATATCATTTCAAATGGAAGGTATTAAAAGGATTAAATATATTATTATAATATATGGTTTACACATGTATATAAAATGAATTCTTTCATGACTAATTAATTATTAGTGAATACAGAACTGTATTAAAATAATGTAAATCATTTTATAAATCCATTTTTCTTTGCACAAATGTCTATTAACATTATTAATTAAAAAAATTACTTTTGGTTAATTATTTTAATGAAGTATATATTTTATATAAAACAAATTTTTTTACATTAATGTTATGAGTTCTATAAGAATTTGATAAGAAAAAATATAATTTTATACTTAAAAATAGTATTTTTATAAATACTAGTGTTGTCACTTTTTCCAGACCTATTTTAAAATTATATATAGAAACTTTTATAATTTTGATTGAAAAAATAAAAAATATTCTCAATAAGAATGTAAAAATTATATTATAGTGATTTTTTGTGAATTTTATTAAGGGGTATTGTTTTAATGAAGAGTGAAATTTAATTGTTTTTATAAAAAATACCTTTCTATTCAATGAATTTACAAAATAAATTTTATTTTTATATGGGTTTAAATGTAAAATTACTAAAAATATTTAGTTATTAATCCAATTTAGGTCATTGGTGTAGAAACACCGAACCTAGTTGATTGAAGGTGGTGTTGTACTTTATTTACATTGGTATAGGATATAAGGAATGACATACTGAAAGACAAAATAGTTTAATTATCTTGGTAAACTAGATACATACATGATTCCAATATTATATTTGCATACAAAAATTACAACACAATTATCTTTTAAAGAATATTTTTATTCCATATATTGTATTCCTATATAAAATTCTTAATAACCTTCCTTGAATCCTGGGTAAATGAAATAAAATAAGGGTGAGATCAAATTCCCAGTAAGGGTTAAGTATAATGGATACATTCATGAATAAATAATCATAAAAAATATGTAATGTAAATTAATGAATTTAATGCCATTTAAGAAACAAAAAAGTATGAATAAATAAGTAATAATTAATTTTTAAGGGAAAATAATTGAAAACACATTCCATTTAATCAATAACTAATTATAAAATGTACCCAGATATAATATCATAATAAAAATATGATGGACAATAATAATAACCGAAATGAATGAAATAATTAGTTATTTGAAGTCATGATTCTTAAGATCATGAAAACATTACCATTAAGATATACCCTCAATATTGATTAAAAAATTCAAGGTAGAAACCCATATATTTAGTTTCAAGACCATTCACAAGACAATTACTCTAAAGATAAATCCTCTAGAAAGATTAAAACTGCATGGTTACAAATACGAAGGGATTTTGGCCAAATGATCTTATCTCATTATACTACTAATGAATTGAGGGAATTTCATTAACTGGAGATTAACACGTATATTTTTTATTCAAAACACTACCCATATATCAAAAAATCTATTAAAACTTATAAATAATATTCATTATCAAACATCCATGTTGATTGAAGGATGAAAATTTTGTCAATATTTCCCCAATTAATAAAATATTTTTCAAAGTAAACTATATCGATAAAAATTATATTCAGGTTATTAAATAATCATTAACATCAATCACTAATATTTATATTTAATATAAATTTCATTTCCAATGAAGAATGGTTAGAAGAGCGTTATTGATTCCAGAGACAGTTAACAATCACAAAAGAAAATGATATTGCCCAATAACTCTAACCATTTGTTAAAATCCATGTAAAATCCCTTTGGATGAAATAATTTATATTGAATCATAAAATACTAGGAATAAATATGAAGTCATGATATTTAATTTCAAAGGGTTTTTATATACACCTATTGAATGAATATAGGTTCATAATACAATTTACATCTCAAAGAAGGAAAATTGAGACAAAGATAAATTACTTCACACTTTTCATTAGTAATAATTAACTGAACAACTTTTATAATGGTTTTCATCAATTTATTAATTTATAAAAGGACCATATTAACAATTATAATACCCGAAATTATCTTTTTTTTATATATAATCATCTATTCATTAATAATATTTTATTATATTCTTTGTTTCTGGTGTAAATTGCCTTTTTTCTGCAGCATGGTTTATCATGAATGATCTAGTTCATTCACATTTTATATAGTTTCGACATATCAAAAAAATATAATAATAATAATTAAATAATTATCATATTTAAAAAACAAATTTAATTTTAAAACCATTCATTGATTATGGCTACAAAAATTATGTATGTTATGATCATAAAGATGGTATATTGTACATACACATGAGAAACATTTTCCATTTTTCGATGATCATTATAGAATTTTGGTATGTAATACTATAACCTTAAATTATAATAGTAATATAATAAATACCATATATATATATATATCATTATTGTGGTGTGATGAAAATAGAGTCCCATAACTTTATGAAGGATGTTATATACACATTCACGAACAACATTATCAACATTCATTGAGTGAAAAGTATGAAAATTAAATTATAAATTATAGTTCCAAAATGATAAATATATCATAAATATAATAGTTATTTCATTTATAGCACATATTATTATTCCTAATCACATTCCATGAATAAAATTAGTGACATTTTAATCATATCACTTCCTGAGGTGGGAATCAAGTGTACACCCAAGAGACATTATCATGTCTCCATAAAAATGAGAAGTAATATTTTACATATGATATAATGTCTCAATAGCTTAAATGGTGTTATATATATTACATATTTTCTTTAGATCCATCTTGATACCCAACTGTTAAAGGAGGTAATGAATTGATGACATAAGTTCACAAGGTGGTAGTGCTATGTACAAACGTATGTTGATTTCATAACCCATTGAATGGAAGTGTGTGAGATTTTATGTCATACAATTAGAATAACAAATATAATAATATGGAATGTATTTATTTAATTATATCTTCGTAGTTTGAAAATAATTTAATGAGGTGGACAAGGAAATAAAATAAAGATACTTGTTGGAAAACATAACTCATTTTAGGTATCTTCCTTTGGTTTCAACTAAACCCTTCATAGGGTTTATTTATGCCCTCAATAAGCCTTCTAGATTATATGTATAGAAGGTTTAGCTAATTTGGGTAGAGTTAGGGTTAGGAAAATGGGTTGATAGGTGTGAATAAGTTCTCATAGTTACTGCATTTTTATAGATTAATATGAGTGGAATTCTCATAAATACTCTAAAGTAATCAGTGTTTGGGGTCTCTATTTACTCATTGTGGTTCAAAAAGTTAAAACCAATTGAGGTATTGGTTTATTTTTATGATTAAAACATCTCAAAAATTGAAATAAATTCATTTTATCTTGCTATTACTTATTCTTTATGATACATTTTATTACCCTTTTTATTTTTACCACGGTTAATCATATTATAACCTAGGAAATTTATCAACCTAAATTAAATTAAACTATTAAATATTAGCAAATTATGTTTGACTAATTATAAATATGATAACTATTTTATAGTAGAAAAAATATCTTGTGTGTTGAATGCCAATTTTAATAGAAGCACATGTAATTCGCAAATACAATACTTTTAACCCTAATTGTGAATATATTTTTTTACTCACTAGGGTTAAAATTTTCATTACAAATGAATAATAGGGCCATGAATAGAAACATATTCAATATTTTTTATAATTTAAAAAAAATTGGTATATGTTAATATTTTATTGATTTAAAAAAAGGTACAAAAACACCATTTATTATAAAATAACAGTAATGACCATTTTTACATTAATTATTTAATTTAAAGTTAAAAATATCAACCCAATGATATAGTTTTATTATATTAATATCACAATAATTTGAAATCATATATTCTTCTAAAAAATTAATGGAACACAATAGTTTATTCAATTTAACTAATTTTATAATTTTTATTATCATTAATTTTAGTAAATTATTTACTAAATAATTACTATATTAGTGTCTCATAAACATTTTTAGTAACTAATTAATCCCAAAAAAATTCAAGATAAATTATTTTGATAAAAAATATCATTTATAATCCAAAATAATATGTACAACTAAATTGATGTTGTTTCTTCCATTTCCGAAAGAATTATAGAAATTAAAGGAATGGAAGGTTCCTTTTTTTTACATAACATATTATATTGGTATATTTCATGAAATAGTATCTAAATAACATATAAAATAAATAATAAGGTTATAAGTGTTGATATATGGGTATAAAATTGGTGTTGGATTCATTGGTAGGCCATTTTACACCGTATATTCCATGTTTAACCACTAACTCACTTTTACCTTAATCAAATAAATTAATTTTAACAATTTTCAATTATCATTATGGTCATAACATAGTTTTACCTTTTTATATAATATAAATTTCAGATTATTCCATATATGGAATCTATTTAGTTAAGTTTAACTACTAGAAGTGGTATAATTTAATTCAAAATTAATCTTGCAAATATGAAGAGATGGAGATGTTTTGTAGTGAAAATTATCAATATATTATGAGGTTCTAATATAAAAATTCAAAAAGAAATTGATTATTATTAAGTAAATTTTATGAATGGATATATAATTTATCTATTTTACATTTAAAACAACTAAAATGATAATTTAATAATATATATTATTTAAAGATAGACATTGTCAGTTAAAAATCATGTAGTTTTACATTTTCATCCAAAAATGATACTCCTAAAAAAATATCAAAAATTTAGTCTAAGATAAATTTTTTAATAAAATTATGATTTTATTTTATTTTTTCGAATAAATTTTATAAATTCTTTAAATATTAATATTATATTATGTGAGCCAAACAAGATTATAACGTTTTTAGAAAAAATACTATTGTTTAAAAAACTTATCTTTTTCTTTATAATGAATATCTAACTAATAAATCCATACGTAAAATCTATATTTTTATAATTTAGTTAATACAATAAAAACACACCATTCAAATTTCTATGGGATAAAAAAATATTAAAATAATAATAATAAGAGTATGTTGTTGTTTTGTAAAACTCATTCTTTCTTGTATCGTAAGCTATTCGAGAAACAAATTATTGTGTGTAATTGAAGAAAAAATTATCAAGAATTGAAAGATATAAATTATATTAAATTTATTCAAAATATAAAATATATCATAAATTATCATGATGTTATATTTCATTCTAATATTGGTATTTTATTTAATAGAAACTATCAATTATGGTGTTCATATTTTAACATTCCACAAAGTTTAGTCTTCCCACATTAAGTAAATTTCATCATTGTAATTTACACTTGATATTGGTAATCACGGTATTGATATTTGAAAATAATTTTTTAAAAATACCCACATAAAAAAAGGGTTAAAAAATATCCTTTTAATAAGAGAGAAATAAAAGTGCAAAGGCCATGTAAAATAATCATATAAGTAGGATTCTATGTTGGATAACCTTAGTGGAATGTGAAAATATGGATTTTTATGATAAGAATAAATAATCATAGGGTGTAATTTATGTTATTTATGTTAATAAATTAGGTGATCAATAGAATGTTAAGGGCCTCAAAACCATAAATGTGTGATTTTCTATAGACCATATGATTCATCAGAGAAGAATGTAACAGGTTGTCTTTTTTCTCTTCAGATACATTCCCTATTGTTAGGGAATTATTTTACTATATATGAATATGTGGAAATATATTTACTAGATAAGATTATAATTTATAAGCACAATTTAATAAATTTTTTGTTCTTTTACCAGTTTTAAAATCATCCCTTAATCCAATAAATGAAGATAAAAATGAATTTTAAATGCATGATGAAAAAAAATTCAATTTTAACATATCATAATATCCATAAATTATTGACATATGTTTCCATATAACTATTTTACTATGTTAATATGGCTAACACATGTTATCAAACAAACTAATATCTAATCCTAAAAAGATAAACCATTGGTTAATCTATAATATTTATTATTATTTTAAAATCATTTCAATAAAATAGATGAAAATTAACCAATACATTGCATAGGATAATTATATGTGCTAAAACATTACATCTACTGGTCATGGGTTAAGGCCGCTTGGCCTTTCTAGACATAATGGGTAGTATCCTAATATAATTTTTTCCTTTATATAATCTATATTTATATAAATTCTATAATGTTCTAAAAAGCTAATGGACAACATTGAAATAAACATAATAATTATATTAATATTTTACTATGGATTTCAATAAAATATATTTTTTACAAAGTCTAATAATCTTATTTTAATATTATTATAATCCCATCAATAATCATATTTACCCTAAAATATATCAATACATTTAAAATTATTTATATAAAATGTAAAGGCATTATTCCTCAAATAATGATTCCCCAAACACATATGCATGTTATAAATTTCTATAGATTGTCAATAACCATGGTAGATTCCCATCACATAAAATCATAAAATATTTGTTTATGACATTAATATTTTGATAAATAATAACCTTATAAACCATAATGATATACATAATTATTAATTTAAAAAGTTTATAAATTACTATATATTCTAACACAATCATTATATTCATCATGATTCATATAAAAAACACCATTAGTAAAATATATCTACAATAAATTATTAAATACTAATAGGTAAGTACATTATATATTTTGTTCAAACATATTATCATCCATGGACAATATTTTAACATAGTTCATTCATTGTCATAACATATTCAAATACATTATAATGGTCTATAATGAAAATGTGAATTATTCGAATCATATCAATAGGTAGTGTCAAACTAGGTGCATAGTATGGCCCATTGTTAGGTACTAGGTAACACTCCGGTTATGTATGTGAAAACATTTTCATAGTTATTAACCCTAGGTACCTCTGTATAAAACCTATGCCAATTTTTAGTATCCTTAAAGGGGTTTATTTCTTGTAAAAATCTAATAATATGTAAAATACCCAAAAAAATTGGTTGTTTTATATACATAAGCTCAATGTATAGCATAAGGTTATGTTCATTAATCAATGTTTTTGTAAATCTAGTTTCCATGGTTCCTACAAAGAATTCAATGATAAGAAGTGTAGAGACCCCTACCACCAGAGTCCTGATCCAATTTCATACTTCATTACATTAGCATAAGATACAAGGAAACACAGCCTTAAGGACTGCATAGTTTATTACTCTTGGTAAACTAGATCCATACATGATTCAAATATTAAATTTGAGTACACATATTACAACATTTTTTTTATAAATTACATACTGAATATAGTGTACCTCTACATTTCAGTCATAGTTAACTTCATGGAATCATGTGTAATGGAAAAAGATAATGGTGATCTCGAATTCTCAATAAGGGTTAAGTAGATAAGAAGAAATTATGAATAAAAAAGTGTAAAAAATATGGAAAGGTAAAAAACTGACCAGACATTCCATTTAGATAATAGGAATAATAGAATATATAATCCATAATGAATAGGTAATTTTAAATAAATAAAAACACATTCCATTTAATAAATAAATGAGGATGAAATTCATCTAGATATAATATCATTGTTAGAATCTAGTAGATAATAATAAAATTTGAAATGAAGGAAATGATTAATTATTAGATACCATGTTTCCTAGGTACATTATACCCTTACCATGAATATATATCCTCAAAATTGTTTAAAAAAAGTTGCGTAAAAAACGATTTTATTTTTGTTCAGACTTTTCATGAGACGGTTACTGTCGAGAACTATCCTCCACAAATTTTAAAACTACTTTGTTATAAATGTGAATGGATTATCGACAACTGATTTCATATCATGAGACTGTTAATGAATCCTAAGACATTCATTAATTAATCCCCAACCTATGCAATTAATTTTTAAATCATTACTAATATATCTAATATGTGATTTATTTTAAAAAATCGTGCCTTATCAAACATTCGTATTGTGTAAAGGATACAAATTTATCTATATTTCCCATGTTAATCAAATAAAAATCAATAAAAATAGTGTTTATAAAAAATGTATAATTTGTAAGAAGTAAACATATCCATAACATAAGAATATTTAAATTTCAGTGTAGTTTAATTTCCAATGAGAAATGGTTACAAGAATGATATTTCTTCAAGATAATGATAACTTTTACAATAGAAAATGAGATTGTAGATAAGTCTTACGATTTAGTAATTTCCAAGTGAAATCTCAAAGTTAAATAATAAAAATTTAAAATTAAAATATCATGAATATATAATTATTTATTATATTACAAGTCAAATTTTTCTATATATACATATCATGTAATAATATAGGTGCACAACAGAACATATATCTCAAAGAATGAAAATTGAGAGAAAAATACCTTACCTCACGCTTTTCTTCAATTAAAAATTATCTAAAATAATTTATAATGGCTTTAATAATTTAGTTAATTTATGTATGATCTATATTAACAATTATAATATCTTACATGATCCTTTAATTTCATCAAATCCCCCATTTATTAATAATATTTTATTATTTTCTTTCTTTCGGGTGGTAATGGATTTGATTTTCCTTGGATGTTTTTCATGAAAAATACTGTTATTACACATATTATATAATTTAATCATATAAAGAATAATAATCATGAAATAATAATTATATTTATACACCAATTATACTTTTAAAACCAATCATTAATTTTGGTGATAAAAAATAAAGTATCTTTTGATTATGGGGATGGTAGGTCGTACGTATGGAAGAATAACATTTTACATTTTTATTGTTCATTATAGAAAAATGTTTAAGAAGTATTTTACCATTATATAATGTTAAAAATATTTTTAACACAATTTTGTTAACTTATATTTATCATTCATTTGGTGTGGTGATTAAAAGAGAGTCACATCGCTTCGTGAAGATGGTAATCCACACATTCATGAACAACTTTATCATCTTTCAGTGACGTAAGATGCATGAATTGAAAATGTTATATTTTATTTATGCAATGATAAAACTTTCATGAGTATAATATTTATTTCATTTATATCACAAATAATTATTCCTTATCACCTTCCTTTTTATTAATTTTTTAAAGACGAATCACATCATTTCACAAGGCTGTATTTTTTCGTACACACAAGTGATGTTACTGTGTGTCCTCAAAAATGTATATTAATAAGTTGTATATGATATAATTACTCTGTAGGTATAATAATTTAATATACATTATATTTACACTTTATATACATCATACTACCCTACTGATAAAGGTGGAAATGGAAGAAAAAATGACAACAGTTTGCGAGGTTGTAGTCTTCTGTACACACGAATAATGATTTCATAACAAATTTTATTTAAGTGTGTGTAGTTATAGGTTGATCCATTAACATTATAACATATTAATATATGAAGTATACATAGGCTATTATATCAAAATTGTTTAAAATGAATTTATGGAGTTGAAGGACCAAATAAAATAAAAACGTTCACTGGAGAACATTACCTCTGATTTGGGTATCTTCCTTTGGATTGAACTCTAACCTTAAAATATTGTATTTATTTGAAAATTACTTATTATAAGATGAGGGGAGGGAAGCTTTGGATTGATCTGCCTTTTAAATTTTAAGAGGATTTCCATTACTATAAATATATAAAAGTATTAATTATTGCAAGGTCCCCCTTACCTCATGAGGTTACAAAATTAAAATATACATCAGAGAAGGTTTTATGAGGAAGAGGAACACCTCTAACACAAAAAAAATAAAATCATTTTTACATTTTTATTCAATAGTATTATAGTTTACTCTATTTTTTTAGTTTTTTCTATACCATGGTAACTAATGTTTTAACCTATATAATTTATCCATTAAGAATAAATTAAAGAGATGATTATTTGAAAATTTAGACCCACTGATTCTAAATATGATATCTAATTAATAAAATAAACAATTCCATATGTGTGGGAAATTAATTTTACCACAAGAAAATGTAATATACCAAAACAACGCTTCCTCCCTAACTATGTTAACATGTTTATTTCTATTTAGCGGTTAATGTTTTCATTATAAAGGATAAATAGGCTTATGAACGAAAATTATTTAATATTTTTTATCATTTAAGAATCACTTGGTAGAGTATGGGATTTATTTGTAATTTTAAATTGTTTAATAAATCCTAATTTATTATAAAATAACATAAATTTGAATTTTGAAATTATTTATTTAAGTTAAATTTAATAATATCAACAAGATGGTGGAATTAGAATTTATTAAGATCATACCTATGTTTCATGATATATTTATAAATAAAATTAATGTAACTCAATAATAAATTAAATTTACTTCATTTTTAATATTTCATGTATAATTTATTTTAGGTAATTATTTACAAAACAATATTATGTTAAATTTTCTTAATAATTTTAAGTTAATAATTCATATATAAAAATTAAATATATATTATTATGATTACCAAAACTCAATTATATTTCAAAATATGATGTATAAATGAACTAATGTTGTTTTTCCATATGTTAATGAATAATAGATATTAAAAGCAAGGAATGTCCCTTTTTGACTTTTTCTTTACCTATCTTATTAAATTGGTCCATTTCAACAAATAATACCCCAATAACTAGTAAATATCAGTAGTATGGTGATAATTAGAGAAATATAGCCATCCAATGGGTGTTAGAGAAGTAGGTATGTCATTTTACAACATTTATTCAAAGTTTGACCATGATGTAAACATATTTTTTCCTTAATCACTGTAATTAATTTTATATATAGTCACTAACCGTTTTAGTAGAACATTAATTTGACCTTACAAGATAATATAAATTTTGATAATTCCAAATATGGATTCTATTTGACAAAATTAAAGTCACATAACTGACATAATTTTGTTTAATATTAATCCTACATATGTGAAGAGAATGAGTGTTTTTAAAGTGAAAGTTTTCATAAGATTACATTGTTTTTATATCAATATTAATGATGAATTTGATTCCAATTTAATAAATAGGACTAGTGGATACAAAATTTACCTAATGTTAGTTTTAATCTAATAAAAAAACTTTACCAATATAAATTATTTAAAAGAAAACTTATTTTACAAGTAAAACTCAATATTATTCACCATTCATCAATTGAAAAGAAACTCCTTATAAAAATACAAAAAATTCACCCTATGATAATTTTGGTTCTATAAATTCAAAAATGTTAATTATTTTTTAAAATAAATTTTCCAAAAGTGGAAAAAATTCATTTTAAACTATGTGTGTGATTCTCTATTAAACAATGTTTTATAAAAAATAGTAAATTTCATAAAAAAATTATTTAACTTAAAAATCAATAGATAACGAAGAAATATTTATGTAAACCATATATTTTCATAATATAGTTAATCAATTTCGTATCCTATGTTCCAATAAGTAGGAGATAATTGGCATATTAAATAATAATATTAGTATTATATTATGGTTTGATAAACCCGGTTTTGCGTGCATCATATACTATCAAAGAAACATGTTATTTCTTGTTATTCAAGCTAAACAAATATTTTGGTGCATTGAATGATATATAATGCATTGATTTTTTTTTAAAATATTAAGTGTATCAAAAAGCCTCAACAAGTTATATTCTATTATATTCTTCACACTTCATGTCATAAATCCTATCGAATATGATGGAAAAATTTTACAATTTCAAGGTGCTACATATAAGATTATTTTCATATTTAAATTTTATATAAAAACTGTTTAACTTTTAAAAATTAGCAATCTGGAAAACCATTTTTTTGTTGCATCGGTAGGATTTTTTTAAATTAAATCATACTAATTATATGAATGTAATTTGTAAAAATAGATTCCATATTTTTAAATAGAAAAAAATATATTATATAATATGTTAAAATAATTTTTTGTTCACAATTTATAGTAAATATAGTGAAAATTATTTACTTATGTTAAAGTTGAAATGGGTTCACCAATGGGGGTGGGGGTTAAACTAAGAATGTAATGGGTAAAATGAACTAGAAACAAGTCCACTACACATTTTGTGTCTATATATAGACCTTTTCAACTCTATGTTATGATAATAAATAATTTTATAGTTTTTTGGGTTGTGAAAAACTTAGGTACAATATTCTTTTCAAAAATTCTATGTGTATCCTATCCCCATTTTTGAATGGCCACCCCTATCATATCCTCTTCACATAAGAAATTCCATTTGTTTTATCAAATATGTACCTAAATATCTATCTTAATTCCATAAAATCATTCATGATCCATTATATTTATTAGTAATCTGTCCAATGGAGGATTAAGGTTTAAACCAAAAGAGGATCTCCAAAGAAGAGGTAGAGTCCTTAAAATTTACTTTTCATTTTATTTATTCCTCTAACTCATTAAAGTATTCTTAAAATATGATGATTTAATAACAAATAATTTTCAAATAAACTAATATTTTATTATTTTAATGGAATAATTTATATCGCTATCCTCTTCCATAAAATGTTAAGCGAAACCATCAATCTTGTGTACAAAATACAACTGCCTCACAAACTAATGTTATTTGTTTTCCATCACCACCTTTACCATATGGATATAAAGATGGATTTAATATTTATTTATCATATTTATGATATTATTATACTTATGTAAGAATAATATCACACCTAACATCTTACCTTCTATCCCATGGGAAAAAATAACTTTACGTGTGTATAAAAACTATAATCCCACAAACCAATGTGATGTGTTTATTAATTTTGTTTACATTAATGGAAATAAGGATATATTAAATGAATATATATGATATTTTTTATATAATTATAAATATTTAATTATTATTTCATATATATTTTCTTACATTCCCATCCATGCATGTTATAGTAAAATCGTTCGTGCGTACAACGGACTAACACCTCACGAAGTAATGGGAATCAGTTTTCACTAACATTTTTCATGGTAGAAAATAATCATGGATTTAATTAATATATATGTAATATATGAAATAAAAATTATTATGTAATAGTTAATTATTTTTTACCTTTCTTTTGTTATATCCATTAAAAATGGAAAGAATGTTCATGCATACGTACATCCTACCGTCTCCATGAATGGTGTATTCAATTTTCTATCTCTAAATAATTATGGATTAATCTGAAAAAAATATACTAAATATTTAGGATATTTATATCATGTTTAACATTATATATATGATACAACCATTATCAATTTAAGAAGAAAAAAAATACCTAATCAAAACTTATAAGAATAAAAAAGTAGTTATATCCTAAATAATGATATTGATTGTTAATAAATTGGTAATACAAGGGAATATGTAAATTATATATTTTATGATATATTGAATTATGGTTCTTTAATATATTTATAATTATCTTATATTTATTATACATAAGGTTTTAATGGTTAAGAATGAAGTTTATTCTTACGATAATGGATTTCTAGTCTCTCTTTTATTTTAAGAGACATATGTCATAATCACTACTCATTTATTTCTTGTGGTGTACATAATTAACCTTTAACATGTCATATCATTAATAATGTTCTTTTAATTATTTAGAAAAATTATTTTATATTACTATTTAATGTGTTTTACGATTCAAAGTATTACTAAATTGGTAAGGTATTTTTGTCTTAATTTGCCTTCAGCGGGATATACATTATTTTATACACCTATCTTCATTATTTTATATACATCCCCTTGTGACATGTATTATTATTAATATTCTTATTGTTGTGATATTTTATGTTTCTTTTTTATGTTATTTCATCATGGATATTATGGTTCCATTTTATCGAATTGGTATGGGTTTTATGAAAAAAATTTATTGTTTTTCAAGATTGTTTAAGTTTATGGTTTTGGTGATAAAATCATATGAAGTATATGTAAAGATATTAATACATTTTTTATAAAATTCCTATTCAATGAGAACAATTTCTTCCATTAGTATGAATAACTTTATGTATTCATGTTTCTAGATGAATTGTTTTAATGATAACCGATTTTATTTCTCTTCGTTCGAAAACCAATTTTTTTCCATATCCATATTCTAAAAAAAATTCAAAAATAATTTTAACAATTTAAAAATTATTTATTAAATAATTTTTTTGGTTTAGTATTTACAAAACTATTTCAAAGGATTCTTCATGTAGTTTTTAAAAAAGTAATGTTTAGCTTTTGCTGAAAATGTAATGAATCATTATTTTAACATACCTGACATGAACAATATTACTAGCTATGATGACCACAAAATGATTTAATTTATTCCTTAAATTATTTCATGTTTCCATTATAGGAAAATAATAATATAATATTTGAAAAATTAATAGATTTAAAAAAAAATATTTCGAAGTAAAATTATATTTTTCTCATGAAAATTTTAAATTATATTTAATTAGAATATTATATGTATCCAAGGTTATTTTGAAGAAAAAATAATTTTTTTATTTTCAGAATGTTTTTTAGAGTGAAAATATTATTTTCCTTCAGATATGTCTAAAGTAATTTTATTTTCAGAATCATTTCCCACAAAAGATGACATAAATTGATGTTACTTACGTTTCACTATAGATATAATCGAAGGATACCATTCTTATTCTTTAAATGAATAGATTATACTTATGATGATAGGGTGTTTATGAATCTTAGTTCATTTCCATAGTTTATACCATGATAAACGTATTATGGAAGCTGCTTAATTTTTAATGGTTTATGCTATGGAGATGTGATGAAATTATTGTAAATTATTTTAATTTTCCATATTTCATACTATGGTAAAATGTTTATAAACCCAATTTTTTTATGAGTTCTAATATGATAGTTTTTTTATGATCTTATATAAACTGAATGTTTTATTATTATAATACGATGGTAGATTAATTATATCCATGGATGGTCGTTACACTATAACCAAGGATAATGGTTATGTTATAACGAGGGTATAAGGGGACCTTTTTCTACCTCCAAATAATTCCTTAATAATTGGTATCTCATGTGATAAATAGGACTAAAATAGTGATTGAACCTATTTCAGTATGGGAATTTATCAATTATGTTATTCTTTGGAGTGAACTAGAAATACAATGATGGTTTTGGGGGGTTAACCCATTAGAATATGATTTCCTCATAAATTATTCTTGACTACTTTGGAAATGATTTTCTATTCATTTTTGTATTACAAAATACAATGTCTTATGCTTATTTAATTATCCCATGGATCGTTTGGTTTGATTTTGTTATGATTCTTGTCTTATGAACGACCAATATTTTATGTTGATACTTAAAAGTTTGATATTTGATCAGAAGGTTATGGGTTTCATATGTCATCGTCTTCTTATCATACCCATATGCTCATGTTATATTTATATATTTCCATTTTTTGCCCATAATGAGAATCTAAAGTCATTATTTCATACGTCTATTTCCCTAGGTTATTATGATAGTTATTAAGCGAGATATGACAACCAAGGGTGATAGTTATGAGAAAGAAAATGGGGGTATGATATATAAATCCGTTCAACTATGTGTTTATGTTTCCACGATTCTAAGGGTACTATAAATTTATGATCCTCATGCATGTGTCTGTGTAATTTAATGAATATTCATCTAAAATATGTAATATCATTGTATGAAAATTATGGGTTTCTTTAATGAAAATTTCATTTCAAAGATTAAATTTTTATAGAAGGATATTAATCTTGAATCATGGCATTTTATGTAGTTTGGAGCAAAGAAAGGAAAACAATGTCACTGTGTTGACTAAATAAATCATATGAATTTGGTAAAATTAATTATGAATGATCAGAATAATGATTGGAATATTTACTATGGTTTTTATAATAATTTATGTTCTCCATGGGGAACCTAAACCATTTTATGATCATGTCTAATTGACCCTGGTGGGTGGAAATATTTTATGTTTTTTTTTTCAAAATTGGCATGGATTGATTACAAGATAAATAAAATTGGTACTTTCCTTGTTTATATGTTGAGAGAGAAAATCAAAAAACCTATTTCGTCATGGTGAAGCTGTCACAGTCATGGTTGATTATATTTTCAGACAAGAATCACCAAATAATTTATATGTACTAATAATAGTTCTTATTAGAGAATAAAAATGGGTTTTGAAAAATCTTTAGTTTTCTGAGTTTCTTCTGGTTAGAAAATAGTTTAAATGTAGTTGAGTAGTTCATGAAAAACACACCATGGTTTTACCTGATTACTCCATGGTTTTCTAAAAATCGATGTTAATAAATTTTTGGACTATTTTTCTTTATTATTAACACATATTCTAATACATCTCCATATTTTATGTTCTTAATATATATTACGGGCGATTTAGATGAATATACTGGATTTTAAGGCTTAAATAAAAGTAGTTTTTAGTGGAATATAAGGATGATTTTTTGGTTTTTAAATTTAAATTATTAAATAAATTAAAGAGAAAGGTATATTATTACCATGTGAAGATAATTAGTGCTGTGTATGTATTAGAAAAAATAGATTGTATAGTGTAATAAGAAAGAACCATGTAAGTGAAGAAGACGACTTAGAATTGATCATTTATTGTTCTTAATGGAAGAATACATATATAGTAATGGATAAAGGATTATTTTTTAATAAAATAAAAATATTTAGTTTTTATTTTTTAATATTTTTTTCTCGTTGTTTGATGAAAATAATTTTTTCCATATTTTAATAAATCTTGTTAAAAGAAGTATGAAGATGATGGGTGGTCTGGAAGAAGTGTTTGGTTTCTAAATTTTATAGTTCCAGTAATTCATGTGAAGTAGGGGAAGCATATTTAAAGATTAACGTTGATGATAAAATATCATTATAGGTATAAGAGTTATATTACAATGTGTGGGTCATATATTACTTATAGAGATACATATTTTGAATCCCAATTTCAAGGATAAACACATTTCATTATAGTTCTTTTATTGATTCAATTGGATCATGCACAATTGATGATACCATGTCATGAAAAGAATGTAACCATTCATTTTGAATAGTGAAAATTATGAATTTTTTCATTCCATTAGATTGTGTTGATTTGGAAATTAATTATTCGAACTAAATTTATTAACTTTATAAATGTTTTTTCTTTACGAAAATATTTTGGAGGTAACATGTTTGTATTCATATTTTGTCAGTGATTAAATTTAATTAATGAAGAATCATAAAATATATCTATTGAATAACTGATCCCTTAATAAACTGAACACTTTTTTGGGACCTAACATCTCTTAATTTCAATGTCTTATATAATAATTATTAGAAAATAGAGCAATTTTTATTTAAATATATTAATGCTATTTGATGTTAAATTTTGGAAGTTCTCCATGATTAATATTATATTTGTGTTTTTATTATTTTATTTTAATAATGGATCCGGAGAATTTTGTAAATAAAAAAGTTGTTCCTCTATTTTAAGGTAACAATTATAATTTCTAGAGGGAAGGAATGCTACTATTCTTTCTCACATAGGGTATATGAGTAGACGACATTTTAACTAATGCTTTTACTGTAGTCTAAGGAGGTGGAGAGATAAATCAATTAGATAAAATGAGGATTATGATTGATTGAAATGCATGAAATTAAATCCTAGGATAATTTAATCGGAAATAATTAATAAAGTTTGTTAGGATTATGAAAATAAAAGGAATTCGAGAGAAGTTGTTGAATATTCATAAATGGAATATTATAGTGAAACCAGATAAATATCAAATCTTAATTCTTAATTTGAATGCATTTATATGGTTAAAGGAGAAATGTTACATGGATTATTTTATAGAGTTAATATTCATATCAAATCTATAATCGGTATTAATGAAAAATTATAGGATTCAATTATTATCAAAAATTATATTATTATCATGCTAGATGGGTTTTATGTAAATATTTTGTCTATTTAAGAGAAGTATTTGAAAAAAATTTTATCGTATAATTTTCAAAACTTGCTCTTATTAATATATATGAGTAAAGGTGATCATTTTAAATCTATTTTCAATCCATTAAAAAATTTAATAAATTTATGGAGATCTAGAAAAATGATAATGATGAATACTCAGATGTGTATTTTGATGTTGAGTTTCAAAAGATAATTCTCTTTACCTTGAGAATCATATGAAATAGTAATGGTAGATACCATGGTAAACTAACTTTTAGGTGTTTCAACTATTAAGGTATTAGACATTTTGAAGAAAATTTCCCAAAGATTAAGGAAGAGTAGATTAAAAGTGAATATGGGTCCTCAATTAAGCTCTCTAGGAAGAGTACATAAAAAATTAAAAAATAAGAAGTCACATTCCATTGGAATGGAAAATAACCTATATAAATTCAAAAAGGAATGTTATTTTAAAAAAATGGATGAAGAATAATGTTATGATAGTGAGTTTGAATAATATTAATCTTTTAGTGATCATGGATAAAATTTATTAATCTTTAATGTGAATGAAGAATAATTATATAGTAAATGAGATGATGAAGAATGATCATATTATTCATGATAAATAGAGAGTTGAATGAGTGCATTGTGAAAATATACATACTAAATAAGGCAAAGAAGAAGTTGAGAAAGGTACCTCAAGAGCCAAATACGGTTGAGAAATCCTATGGGGAATGTGGGTTGCTTCTTGTAAAATAGTTTTAAAATATTAGAATATCACATGTGAAAGAGAATAGGTTTAATGATTTATTGAAGAATAAATTAAATAAAAATAATATAAAATATTTAATTGTTATAAAAAAATTTAGATTGAATATCAATTAAATAATAATAAGATTTAATTTGAAATATATCTTCATGAAGTTGGTAAATGTTCTTAGTGGAATGTGAACAGTGATAAAATATTCAAGAATGTAGATGATCAATAAAATAATAAAAAAACTATGCATTAAATTTTTTATAAATTTATGTTAAAAAAATATATCATGATAATTAAAGAGATATCATAAGAATGACTTCCTTGATAGTGGGTTTCAGATTTTAGAAATTATTGATGTGGAAGATTGAAGATAAAATATACTATAAACGAAAATATTTATAATAAATAATATTTTTGGACATGAAGGAAAATATTACAAGAACACTACAGAATTTTGGTTTATAAAATATTTTAAATCAGTTTCCAAAAAGGTGAAAAAATTGAAGTTTCCCAGTTTTTACCAAATGCACCATTTACTTGAAAATTTTTATTTTTTAGATAATCTTAGTTCCATAGTGGTGATGAGAATGTGTAAAGGAATTTTTTTTTTCAATAAAATATATTGAAAAATTATTGTATTTTTATAATAAATGAATTTTTGGGTTATAACACACAAAAAACTAAAATGGTTTTGAAATGAGATTGAAAATTTAAGAGCATAAGCTGAAAATAAGCTTCAAGTACTCAATGGATTTTTTAGAATATTTCATCATATAATTGACATGATTGATATTTTATGATCATTTTTTTTCTACAAAATTTAATTATGAATAATTCTAAAATAATTCAAAATTTGATTTTTATATGGGAGTAGAAATCACCTATGATGGGTGTTTTTTGAATATATATTAGAAGAATCACCCATCAATACATTAATGTTGTTGTTCATCACATATGAGGGGATATATAAAAATAATTTATTGGGAAGATTGAATGTATAATATATCACACAATATTAAAGGGATCATCATGATATAAAATAGTAACAGATAGATAATATCAAAGAGTACCCTCTTTGTTATTGGAATAAAATACAACATTCTCGGTGTTTCTCAATAATATGTCGAAGTAACTGAAGTGATATTTTATAGATAATAAATTTTAAGGAATATATTGAAGGAAAAATGTATTATCACTTGATTAAAATACAAAAAGTAATTTATATCAAGTTTATGAAGATTAAAATTTATATTACTTAAATTTAATATATTTAAAAGATTTGTGATATTGAATGATATGTAATGTGAAAAAAAGATCATGAACAAGCTGAATTAAAGAGAAATTGTTCATGATGCTCCATTTTAATAGTGGGAAAGGAAATCAGAATGTGATACATATTAAAATGGTTTGATTTTTAATTTTTTATATAAACTAGTAGAAAGATAAACAACTCATCACTAGGGAATTTTCCATTCAAACAATTTTGGAGCGATTATGAAGAAATAATGTAATTGTGATAAATAATTTATATAATTCATTGATAACTTTACTTTGATCATATGTGTCATTTTTTTATGAATATATTATGAAGTCCTAAATATGTTCAATAGTTGTGATGTGTAGGAAAGGAAAAATATTTTTCATTTAATTAATATCATTTGGAGAACAGATCTAAATATAAAACTGTAATAATTGATGAGTGTTTTTATAAGTTTTTAGATTCATTAAGAATGCAATGTTCCACATACCACACCAAAAATGGTGATGTTTATAAGAATAGTCATTGTTTTGATAAGATGTATTTCACTATGTTTGTTGAAAATGATACTTCCTGACTTATTTAGGAGGAATGAGGCTATGCAAGCAGTAAATGTTCAAAAATAATGTCTATATCATCCAAACCGTGGTCTGTATCTTTTCAAATACATCATTTTATGTCAAAAATCATGATTCTTATGATATTAATGAGTTTAATATATTCTATATGTATTTTAAAATCTGGGATAGGTCAAAAAAATTTCAAATGTATAAGTCACAGTTGATATTGAGACACCATTGAGGATGATTCAACATCAAGACAAACTCACCTCCAAGCTGACCCACCATAAGACACATCTCACCACCAATAAGGGAAAATAGAAAATTCCTAAAATTAGTCCCCATCACTATTGCCTTATCTTCACCTATGATACACTTCCAGATAATGTTTTTGTAATGTATAAGACACCACTAGTATGACCTAGTTTCAATAGAATTTACTACAAATAATGACTCACCACCAAGCGAGAAAACACTAGTATGAAATTTTGGCTGTGTACACGTCACTGTTAGCTTTGAGTCACTATTACACAGTGACACTACCATACACACTACCAATTACACACTTCTAGACTGAGACACTTCCACTATTTCTGACCTATTTATTTTAAATTAAATTATTCGAACGACTATATTATGGATTTTAATTCCAAACATATTTTAATGACTTTAGAATAAATTATTGACAGAGTGCATTGAATAGTGTGAAAAAAATGATGTATGAGGATACACGATATTCAGATACATGTGGAAATTATTCCAACTATTACTAATTAAAATAGAACCAGACTCCCACATTTTCATGTGTAAAGTAGTGAGATATCACATACTAAACACAAAAGGAGCTAAATCATATTTCAAAAACATGAAGATTTTTTAATTTAATGGGAATTTTATTCACATCAATACATCCTGAGATATCTTACAGTAATGAAAAAGATCCTATGATACTATATTCAACTTAAAATTTCAAGATAACATAACTCAAGATACATTTCAAAACTAATTTCAAGGAGTCATGAGATTTACTGAATAAATACCAAGCACTTCAACTCATTTAAATTCATATAATCACTATTATATTTAAATTATTTTATATTTTGAGAAGTCTGTGTGCATACTCTCTTATATCACATGCACATTGTCTCATTCTATTAACTAGAAGATTCATAGATATATTATTAACTACTTTTTACACGTATTCTCCCATGTATAACTGTGGAAGTTGTCATGTGTGACCTGTTGGTTTATTTATGCCATGTATAACTATGGAAGAGGTCATGTTGAACCTGGATTATTATATACCATGATTAAACCTGATCTTGGTTTTGGATCAAAATTTTTATTTTATATAAATTGGTTGGTGGCGGGTGATAACCATGTTGAGAAGACCATGTATCTTATTAAGACTAAACCTATTGTTCTCAAATATCCATTGCATATTTTATTTTGAGTATAGTCTTTAAAATTTAAAATTATTTTAATTTAAAATAAATAATCCATTGATAGTTAATATTAAATAGTGGTTTTATAATACTTTAATTTATTAAAATGATTTAAATGTTTTCAGTAATACTGTATATTATGTAGCTGGTAAATAATAAATCTCAATGAAATATTTTAAAAAATAGGATCATATAATGATATAATATTTAGTTCAGGTGGTCTGATTTTAAATTAATTAGATGATCTATTTTAATCCATTTTAAAGATAAATTTTATTGGGTACTCAATTCACCTTCCCCCTTGAGATACTCACTCCGACCAAAATTTGGTATCAAAGGACTATTTTCATTGGTATTAATGTTTCCCAAATATATTTAACTATTTTTATTTATGCTTTTAATGAAGTTAAATTTCTATCATTTCTAAATTTATTTCATTAAATGGATTATAGAAAATAATGTTATCCTACTAATATATTTCCCATTTTTAATTGTAAAAATTATGCTCGAGAGAAAAATTAAAAATGATTAACCATAAAGAGAGTATGTGTTTTGATATTTGGGATGTTATTGATGAAAAACATGTTTACATGATACTTCTATATATACAAGGGATGATGCAACTATGTTATCTTATAATAATAATTATAAAGCTATAAATGGCATTTACTATGCTTTAAGAGATGGGAAATTCAATATAATATCTTCTTGCAAAATTCTATATGAAATTTTGGATAATTTACCTATTTCACATAAGGGAACAACTAATGTTAAGGAGATGAGGCATAACACATATAGTATTAAGTATGAAAACATAATAATTAAGCATGATGAACCTACGTTGGATATTTAACATGGATTCAATGAAATTTTCAACATAATGAGATTTATTTGGAATCCTATATCTAACAAGGATCAGATCATGTGACTACTTAAATTCTTACCTAAAATATGGAGAGGTATATTAGTGTCAATTAGAGAGTCCTATGATATCAATATGGTACCTATAAAAGAGATAACAGGTGAACTAATGATTCATGTGGAAGAATTAAAAGTCAAAAAGTAGATGAAGAAGAAGCTAAGATTAAATTCACAGCAATTAATAATACTACATATATAAACAAAATAGAAATAAAAAGAAAAAAAGAAAGTCTAAGTTATAAAGAAAAGTGATAATAAATATATATAAGATAGTGATAACCAGATTCTCACCTAGCTCGAGGATTCATGAAATTTTATACGAAATATATGTTTTTTATAAAACCAATCTATAAAGGAAAATTTGATTACTAGGGAACATGGAATAAATACAGGTGAAAATATGAAAATGATATTGTATACTATGAGTGAAAAAAGAATGGATATGTGAAGGTTGAGTATACAAAGTCGAAGTAAAATAGATATTTGATGAAAAGAACCAAAGGTACAGTAACGCAATGAAAGATACATGGAATGATTATATAGACAAAAACAATAATAATAATTTATCTTCTCAAGTGAAATTAGATAAAGAAAACATGTGATTTATGAACAAAATTTCTAAGGTACCTTCTTTATTTATTTTACCTATTCTCTCAACTATCTCATAAGAGCATAATTATGTTTCTGAAAATAAAAATTCTAGTAATGAAAAGTACAATGATGAAATTTTTTAACAAGATAATATATCAGAGGATACATTCAAGGAGCTAAATGATAAGCATATTGTTTTCATGAGATAGAATGATTTATCTTATTATTTTAAATTTTATATGTAGATTGAAAATGAGTATAATGTTTAACAACTAAATGATAATATATAACATAAACATTCAAATGATTTATTGTTAAAAGACTTATAAAAAATCACTAATGGTAGAGAAAAACTCACACTGATTTTAAAAAATTATGTTTTACTTAAATATGTTCAATAGTATTGGATATCGACTTGGAAAGAGGAGAGTAACAAAAATTGAAATTGTTCCTAAGTCCGAACATGAAAGTTATTCTACCAATTATTTTTCTAATGGATGCAAAAAAGTCTATATTTAAGAAATAATTCACTCTAAATATTGGAACCCTATTAAGAAAATGTGGGTTCCCAAAGATTTAATTACTAAAATTTTTGGACCCAAACAGATCTAGGTACCAAAATCATTTCATTCATAAATTTTATTTTGTAGGAAGACTATTTTATGAACTCTTTTAAGATTTTATTATACTCGGAAATTTTTTGATCATGGAATATTACATGATATTATTCATGTTTCAAGGTCTTTATTATATTTGAGGGTGGTCGTGTCACCATTGGTGACAATACTATAGGGAAAATCATATTCCTTGGAAAAATTGATAATAGTGATTATAATTTGACTTATAATGATATATTTTTTAATAGATTGAAATATAACTTGCTTAGTATTTCACAATTATGTGATAATGGTTTTTATGTTAAATTTGAAAATAATGCATTCAATGTAAATGATTATAAAAATTCAAATGTTTATGTTTGATGTGGCCTAAAAAACACAATTTTTTGAAAATTTAATGAAATTATTTTTATGTATTTATTTACATAATATTACATTTTAGGCTAAATAAGTGAAAATTTTCATTTTTTGAAATAAATTAAGTATTTAATCAATTTTTTGTAATTAAAATTGTATTTTTAGACATTATATACTTAATTTATATCTTACTTTATCATCAGTATAATTAATTTCTATTTAGTTTGGTGATTTGTTCTCTTCATTTTTAATAGTTTAACATATATAAATTATTTAATCTTTTTATTTATACTTAAATAATGTAGTTGTTAATTTAACATTTCATGTACTAAAACATAATTAATTTAAATAACTTGAAAAAATTATTAGATTTCCTTTAACAAATCATTAATTATAAATTTAAGATTAAAAACTCACTACATTTATTAAATATATTTAATTTAATTCCACTAATTAACATAATTATTTAATAACAGAATAATTATATGTCAACTTAAATTAATTTAATTTTTTACAAAAACTATTCAAAATAATTTAGTGTTGTCATATAGATGTTTAAAATTTATATTAAATTTGAATAATTTATTTCCTTATTAATATTAATTTTAGTTTAGTAAAAATTTAATTTTTATAAATTGAAGATAATAAAAATTTTACTTATGTATAGAAGGTTTTATTATTTTATTAAAGTTTATGAGTACATAAGTTTTCAATTGTTGTAATTAATTTTTAGTTTAAATTAATTACTCTATTTAGACTTTATTTAAGTTCTTTAATACGTAGAACCATTAATTCTTATATAATTTTTCATTTGCAGTGTGGCACCATGAATGTGCACTTAGTGGAACTGATTATACTCTTTACAGTGCCAGTGTAACCTCTCTTACTTTCTCACGCTTTCATCATAGTGGCATAACATTCATCCACTACTATTTCATTTCGCTGTTTTACATCTCTACTATGCCATTACAACCACTTCCAATGTTTTCCTCCACCATTATCTTGTATGTGGAACCATTTCCCTTTACATCATCCATAACTTCATGCAACACCTTACCATGGTTTCATCTCAAATAGTGCCACATCTTAATACCACTACACTATAATTATTCTATTGCAATTTACTGGAACCGTTCATTCACAGTTTCACCACACCTGTGGCATAGAAACATCCTTCCTGCCACCATAACCTCTCTTGTAGCTGTTTCTATTCTTGTGTCTGTAATCTTGTCACGGTGCCACATAACAAAACTTGGAACACTGTTTCACTGTAGAACCACACCACCATCAACCATAGATTCCACAAAAATTAATTCAACTCACTCAAATTCATCCAACAAGACTAGAATCACTGAATCATAGTGAAATTACAGATCTAAAACTTAAGTCAAATATTACAATCCAAGTAAACTAAGATCCATTATGCCTTGATCTGATGCATAGCTTGGAGCCATGCCGTCAACAAGCAGTGTAGGATCCGCATAGGAGGGGAAACTTTCATGCTCTAGAGAAGCTGAATTCACCACTACTGGTACTAAGGCACTGCACAGTATGGAGGAGCTGAGATACCCTACCCTATTACAGATTTGGAGCTACATGTTGTAGATGAGATAATGTCAGTGCCAGGAAGAGGCCGAACCGAGCCGGTGTGACACTACTAGTGATGGAAAATTAGTAGGAAGTTATAGACCTGCCTTCCTATAAAAGGAACCGAAGACCCCCTGTGTGCTGAATTTGGGGGCGGGGATTGAATAAATTAATTGAAAAAATATATATTAGAGAAAAAATAAATAACTAATAAATTAAGGAAATAAGCAAAATTAAATATATAATATTTTTAATATATAACTATTATAATATTATAAAATATATAAGTTATTAAATAAAATAAAATATAAAATAATAATATTTATTAAAACTAAAATAAGAATCTTTAAAAAAGGTAATTATTTATTAAATTAAGTATATTTAAATTAAAACTCTAATTAGAATGTAATTTCTTAAATAGAATAATTATAATAATTTAATTTAAAAAATTAATTTAATTACAAAATATCAATATGTCATAAAAACTATTTACTAATAATACAAAAATTAATAATATAAACAAATAAGTAATATTAAATTAAAAACATAATAAATTCATTTAATTAAAGACTAAATTATAAATTAATAACTATAATAATAATATTCAATTATATAAATAATAATTACAAAATAAAATATGTATTAATTATCATTAATTAATATTTTTAATAATAAAAAACATTATAAAAAATAACTATAATACTTTCATTGTGTTCTAAATTTTAAATTTCGTTCTTTAATGTGTAGGTTCATACTAGAGTTGGAAACACGTGTAGGAACACACCAAATCCTAAAAAACATCCATGAGATTTCAACTAACTCAATTAGAGTAACTTACAAGGGAAAAACATGTGTGACATGTCAGTCATGAATAACACATGTGTGCGGTGCATAAGTGAAGGACACTTGAAGTTAGAGGAAAACAGGGGGTGACATGTAGAAAAGGATAGAAAGATACATATGTATAGCAACGAGAATTATTTGGGGGTACATTCATGTGATTCATTCGATGATCCACTTCCTTCTAGAGTAGAGTAAGAAGATGGAGCAATTCTTGGAACACTTCTTGGAGAACCACTTCCTCGAGACCCGAGGTCCAGCATCAATAGTGATACATGCTTGAAGAGGGTGGTCTCTTCCTATATATTCATATAAAATTTCTTACATGTAATCAAATGATTTCCGATTACATAATGGAGTTAATGTTCGAATAAATCTTCTAGTTTGGGGAGTAATTGATGTTAGGTTTGTTATCTTTTAATTTTCCACTTAAATTTACATTTTGATGTATTCAGTATTGATCGATGATATCAATACTGAATTCATTAAATATATTTTTACCTTTATAATTTAATTTCAAAATTCCACAATGAATGAGAAAAATTAATTGTGGATACATATTTCAAAGAATAATAATAAACTCATAATACTTCAGGACTTATGTTGAGTTCATCATGTTGTAATTTTTTAGTAAAACATTTCACAGTTGATTTATTTTGGAGTGGAGAATTCTTGAATGAATCAGCTTTTGTGACGTAACTCATAGAGGGGGAGTAAATTCATTCTCTTTATGGTTTTACATTTCCACAATTATTAAGTGAATTGTAATACATTTAAAACCATTAGAATGAAGAATTTTCTATGAGGGTTTTACTTGATTGTCCATTTATCATCATTTTTATTTCTTTGTTTCTCTATGTTTTAAATATTTTATTATTTTAATTTATTTTAGATAAAATATTTGAAAAGTTCATTCACATTACTTCTAAATAAATACACAAAAAATAGTAAATTATTATAAGAAAATGAAAAAAATAGAAAATATACCACACCACTAACAATAATGGGGTATTTTAGAATGTTTTTAGAATAATAATGGTCAAATTTTCCTTCTCTATGGGTTCGACCCTACTTCCCACATTTATAGCAATTAGTAGGCATATAAATAATTAAATTTTGACCTTCTTGAATGATAGTTGTAATCATGTTTTTGGTACCACTTCTAGGGAAGGCATGTGTGACCATTGCTTTTCAATAAGAATCATAAAAAAATCACATAAAAACACAATTTTTTTAAAACTACAAAATTCTATTTTTTTCTTGCTGTTTATATTACTATTATCAAACATGTTCTTACTCCTATTAAATTTAGTTCTAATATTGTGTTAAATTTAATTGTTTATTCAATTTCATGAGAACAAGAACCTATTTTGGTAGTCTAGATCCCCTCAACCGTGAAATAGAAAAACATCTTACTGGTCTTAGATGAAAGTAAAAAAAATTGAATTGGAGAACATAGATAAGAGATTCCCTGATAACAACTTCCAAAAATAATTAGAACACTTAGATGAAGTTTAATGTCCTTGGATAAGGGAGTTCCAACTTCCTCAAGTTTCAACCAATCCATCATCCATTAGACTTAGTCTTATAACTAGAAACTATGATTTAAAACAATCACCCATTTCACTACTTCCTTCATTTAATGGGATCTCAAATGAGTACTCTATATCCTTTATAATATACTTCTACATATTTTTGCAGTAGTTACCTCTTATAGGACTTACATAAAATGAGCTATAAATGGGATTCATTCCCTTTTTCTTTAAAGGGAATGCTAGGAATTGGTTTTTGAGTCTTGATGAGAACATATTTGAAAACTGGGATCAAGCCTACAACTTTTTCATTATGAAATTTTATCCCCAAGGACATAAAGGAGAACTTATAACCAAAATAAATAGTATTTATCAAGAAGATGGAGATGATTTTCACGAAGCATGGGATTGATTTAGGTACTTGCTTAGGTATTGTCCCCATCATCAACATCTTTCCCACCTTCTCATGGATACCTTCTATAAGGGGTTTCCATCATCTGGACAAAATCTAGTGGATCAGAATGCTGGGGGTAATTATCATGATAAGATAGATTAAGAACATATAATGTTTTTAATAATACTTCACTGAACACTCAACATAAGAATTAATGATGGGAAGGATTCAATATAAATGATAATTCCAACATTGTTTCAATGAATGAAACTGAATCCAACTTTCTAAAATCACCAATGAACTTCAATCCTTAATGAACAAGAATTATATTCAAACTTTTAATCAACTGGGCTGTCCAAAAACCAATCAATCTTTAAGATAACAATTATCCCAAAGTTGAATGGTTGGGAATAAAGAAATCATTTTTACCAACATTGATATGATAACCCAACAACAAGATAATTATAATTATGTAAATTAGGGTCCAAGAATGCATCCTAATGAAGATCCATTTTCAAAACATTATAATCTTGTTAATGGGAACCATAAAAATTTATCAGGGAAAGATCAAGGCCTAATTAAGCATTCTGCACCCCCTAACTATTAGAAACATCTAAGACCAAACATTCGAAATCAATAATTGTGTGATTATTCAAATGCACAAGAAAAAAGTGATAAAAATTTGTCTTCTATGCTTGATCAAATCTTGAAGAAAATTTACTCTCAAGGGGAATGATTGACCAATCTGCTAACCAAACATAAAAATATATATGAGTCAGATAAAATGAAAATAATTGTGAGAATGAAGAACCAGGAAACACAGTTAGGTCAACTTGCAAGAGATTATTCCTCTACAGAAAAAGTAAGACTTCCAAGTACCATTGAACTTAACCCTAGAGAGAATTTCATAGATATTGTAACTAGAAGAAGGAATAATAATCAGACTATTGCTAAAAGAGACCATGAAAATTACCTAAATGAAAATCTTCTTCAATCTGGTAACAAAAATATACTTTTTTCACATGATGTATAACAATAGAACAATCTTGAAAAGGATGGAAATATTAATTCATCACTTGGATCACATGATAAAAAATTATCTAAAAATTAAAGGAATAAAAGAAACAAAAATGTAGGGGAAGAGGTGAGGGATATACATAATTTCCTTAATTTTTTTCTGCAAGCATACCATTCTCTTTGAAGTAGAGGCCACAATGTAAAACCAATACTAAACTTCTTTAGTTCCTTGGTCACCTTTTAAAACATCAAGTAAACATTCCATTCATTTAATATTTGATTCAAATTCCATATTATCTAAAATCACTTAAAAATAATTTCTAAAAAAAGACCCTTGTAGAATTTTCTACTAATAGCCTCACTGAATAGTGCAGTGATGTACTTCAAAAGAAAATCCCACCTTAATTGAATGACCTAGGTAGTTTTTCTCCTTTTCTCCCTATGAAATTATGATCATCTCATCTGTTTGTGTGATTTAAGTTCTAGTATTAATCTTCTCCCATACTCACTATTTCGACAGTTGAGGTTGGCTGACCTAAGACCAACCACAGTCATACTACAGTTAGTTGATAAATCTTTCAGTCATCATGTGGGCATGGTAAATGACCTTCTAGTTGGGGTAGGGAAATTGTTTCTACCAACAGAGTTTTTATCCTTGGCTATGGAGTGTGATCAAGAAATTCATATCATATTGGATATATAATTCTTGGCCACAGGTGGTGCTGTTATTTATTTGTCAAAGGGTAAACATATTTTTAAATTGTACAATAATAAGAAGAGTCCAATGCATTTAAAAAATGCTAAAGGAACAAATTTCTCTAAAAATTGTTTAATGATAGAGTCATTACAAAATGAGAACTCAATTAGAAACTTTGAAGAATCATAAAATCAATCCTATGCTGGAGAAAATAATTTAGAAGCTGAAAATTCTATTGAATCTCCCACAGAAGATCAAAATTATGATGAATAAACTAATCTCGAAACTTTTCCAGAACTTGACAACTGTCTTGTTTCTGCTGTAGGAGAGTCATCTGTTTTTGAAATGTGATGTTTTTTGAGTGAATTTGACGGTTTCCCTGTTAACAATAATCATTCTGAACACTTTTATGATGTTGAGGGAGATTTTTTGAAGCTGCATGGTGATTCTTCTTTGATTAACTTGTTAAATTTTGAACTGTAAAGTCTTGATAGTGTGCCACCCAATTTGGACAATAGAACTGCTATATTTAACTATGAGCATGAAATAAAAAATATTTCATAATTTAAAACTTCTTTCAAGGGTTATGTTGATGATCCTAGACCTCACAGGCCAAAGAGTCTCCCTTAGACTGTAGAACCACTAACTCTTGAACTAAACCAAATCCCTGTTTATTTGAAATATTTTATTCTGGGTGAGAATTCTACCTTTCCAGTTTTAATATATTCTGAGCTTAATGAGAATCAAGATGGATGTTTGTTAAGTGTTTTCAAAAAGATTAAATCAACCATAGGCTGGACCATAGATGATATTAAGTGTATTAGTCCCTAATTCTACATTCCTAAAATACATATAGAGCCTGACCATAAGACTAGAAGATATTGTCAAGGATGATTCAACCAAAATATTTGATAAGTTTTGAGAGAGAAAGTGATCAAACAGATAGACACTAGACTCATGTATCCCATTTATGATAGTATTTGGGTCAGCCTTGTCAAGGTTTTCCCATGTAGGGAGGTTTCACTGTATTAAAAAATGAAAAGAATGATGAAATCCATATTAGTAAAGCTACAAAATGGAGAGTTTATATATATTCCAGGAAGATTAAGGAATCCACAAGGAAGGACCATTTTCCAATTCCCTTCCTGGATCAAATTCTTGAGAATATTTCTAGAAATGAGTTTTTCTATTTCCTATACAGGTATTCTAGTTACAACCAGATTCCCATTGCTCTAAACGATTAGGAGAAGACTAATTTCACATGACCCTCTAAGACATTCCCTTATAGGCTAATGTCTTTTGGGTAGTGTGGAGCTACAAAAAACTTTCAAAGGTTTATGATGGCTATCTTTTCAAATATTATTGAAAAAATCATTATGTTTTTTATGGGTTGATTTCTCCATTGTGGGATGTAACTTTGATACTTGTCTTGGAAATCATGAGTTAGTTTTGGAAAGATGTATTGAAACCAAACTTGTTCTTAATTGGGGGAAGTGTCAATTCATGGTAAAAAGAGGTATAGTTCTTGTTCATATGTTTTACAAGAGTCGTCTAGAAGTAGATAATGCTAAAATAGAAGCCATTCAAACACTGTCACCTCCTAAAAATGATCAAGGTGTTAGATGTTTCCTTGGGCATGCCAGTTTCTTCTAGAGATGCATAAATGAATTTTCTAAAATAACTAATCACCTGTGTTCTTTTCTGGTCAAAGATGCACCTATTAACTTTTATGAAAAATGTTTGAAATAATTTAAAATTATTAAATAAAAACTCACTACATCCCCATAATCACAACACCTAACTGGAAAATACCTTTTGAACTTATTTGTGATGCTAGTGGCATGGTTGTTGGTGTTGTCCTCGGACAGAGGAAATATAAGAAATTATATGTGGTGTATTATTCTAGTAGATTTATAGATGAAGCCAAAAAGAATATACCACTACCAAAAAAATTGTTAGCTGTTATTTTTGCTCTAGAAAAGTTAATATAGTATATATTAGGCTGAAAAGACATCATTTTCACTGAAGATTATACTTTGATATACTTTTTGTTTAAGATGGAATCAATCCCTGGGATAATTAGATGGATTTTTTTCTTCAAGATTTTGATTTAG
This sequence comes from Viscum album, assembly GCA_963277665.1. Lineage (NCBI taxonomy): Eukaryota > Viridiplantae > Streptophyta > Magnoliopsida > Santalales > Viscaceae > Viscum > Viscum album. The sequence continues at coordinate 992,584,008 of OY728166.1, forward strand.
AGATTAGGTATAAGTATGGAGATTAATATTTAGTTACTAAACACCTATCTAGGATTCCTCTTACTCAATATGATGATCTTATGTGAAATAAACTCTTCCTTTCCTAATGAAAATTTTTTCACTGTGTCTATTAAGAAATTTGTTTGGTATGAAGATTTTTCCAACTTCCTAGCAGCATGTCTCTGTCCCAGAAATCTGTCAAATAACCAAAGAAATAAATTAATTTCGGAGCTTAAATACAATCTATGGGATGATTCCCTGTTGGTTTGGAGATGTGATGTTGGTATCCTTAAGATATGTCTAGATGAGAATGAGATGTTTCTTATTTTAGATTGATGTCACTATTCACAATGGGGAGGTCATCATGGTAGTAAAAGGAAATATAAAAAATTCTTACAATATGGTTTCTATTGGCATACAATTTTTAAGTATTCTAGAATATTTTTTGTTGGTTATGACAAGTTCAGCGGTTAGGAAATGTTGGAAGAAAGCAAGAGTTAAACTAAAAATGAATTCTTGAAGTAGATATTTTTGATGTCTAGTGTTTAGATTTCAATGGTCCATTTCCACCATCTCATGGGAATGAGTATATTCCTGTTGCAGTAGATTATGTTCCTAAGTGGGTTGAGGATTTGTAATTTCCCAACAACCAAGCCAACTATATATAAAAATTTGTCACAAAGAATATATTTTCAAGATTTGGAGTTCCCAAATCCTTTATCATTGATAATAGAAGCAACTTTAAGAACAAAAAATTTAACACTTTGATGAAGAAATATGCTTGTGTTTATAAAACTAAAACACCTTATCATCCAGAGTCCAGTGGACAAGTTGAAATCTCAAACAGGGAACTGAAACAAATACATGAGAAAACTATTTTAACATCAAGGAAAGACTGTGCTCTTAAATTGGATGAAGCCTTGTTGGAATTTAGAACTGCTTTCAAGACCCCAATAGGTATGTCTATATATAGGATGTTGTTTGTGAAATACTGTCATTTTCCTTTGGAGTTGCAAAATAAGTCATATTGGGAAGTTAAGACTATGGACTCTATCATTAAGAGTGCTGCTGAGAGGATATTACTTGAGCTAAGTGAGGTGGATGGAAATAAGAGAGAGAGAGAGAGAGAGTTTGGACAATTAGATAATTTATTAAGATAAGACTAAAATCATTCATGATGCTATCATTCAAGACAATAAATTCAACCCTGGATATAAGTTCCTTCTCATTAATTATAGACTCAATATTTTACCTAGAAAACTGAAGTCCTAGTGGTATTTACCTTTTACTATTATGAGAGTTATGAAGAACGGAGTTGTTGAAATTTTAGGTGATGATAGAAAACCCATGTTGGTTAATAGGAAAAGAGTGAAACTTTATTTTGAGGGACATAAAATGGGATTGGTGGCCTTTACAATGATTGAGAACTATTATCTAATCAAGTCTAGCTGAATACATTAAAACATAACACCACATGGGAGGCAACCCATGGTTCTTTCAGTCCTTTTATTGCTTCCTTTTGACAATGAATAAATTGTTGCTTCTGTACTCTTTTTTGGTGAAATTAATAATACTGTTTGTTCTTGGTTTTGTTGTAATGTTTTGGATTTATCAAGAATATATTGTTTTTTCATTTATAGATTAGAATTCTTATATTGAAGGGTGATTAATAAAAATATACAGGGATGTTATTTCACATTACTTTCTCACTTATTTCTTCTCCAATTTTATATTAAAAAAATCTATTTGTAATGTAAAAAAAACCCACGTCTTCTCTTGAATTCCTATAAATTTGTACTTGTATAAGAAATTCTTCTATGTATTTGTTGGAAAATATGATGCATGACATGCATACTATTTTTTTGTTGCATTTCATAAGTTGAATAAAATAATTCTGCATGTTCCTCCTACATAAAATTTGAATTTCACTGTTGTAAAAATCATTACTCTTCATTAGAATAAGTGTGGAGGGGGGGGTAAATGCTTGTTGGTTGTGTTTTTTATAGAAATAGCTTATATAAATGGTGTGAACATGTATGTTTTGGATATATTGAACATTCATTTGAATCATACTTCCTCAAAATGTTTTCACCTTGTATATTGTGCACTTACCCATCTCATATTAATTTTACATTTTATTGAAAATTATTCAGTGGACATAAATGTTAATGTGTGTACATGATTTTGAACCTCATGTTAAGATATTAATTGTGGAAAACAATATATTTTTAACTTCAATGAAACCCTTTATACATGTAAGAGATCTACTAAATTGAAATTCTGTTTTGTACATTAATTGTGTAATTGTTCTTCAATATAATAGAATCCAACTTGGGGGAAATATTCGGGTATTAAGTGTGGGGAGGGGGGAAATTCTTGTCTGTGCTAAACTATGCTTAATTTTAATCTCAACAATTCCCACTTAAAATTGAATATTTTTGTAAAAAATGGTTAATTTTTTTTTCATAATTTTAGGCATTACACTGTTTCTCAAATGGGTCTTTCATAAATATGATGCTTGATTAGTAGTTTAGAACTTCTTTGATGCTGAAATTATTGAGTTTGGACGATTATTGAGTACTCTTTCATAGTTATTTAATGGAAATATGGTTTAGGGAAAATTATTTGAGATTGCTATGGGTAACCTGTAAGTGGAGTTGTGATCATAAACCTTGGGAATGGATGTTTGAACATGATTATAGGGGATTAATTTTTCATTTAATTATAAAAATCCATCACTTAAGTGAAATAATATAAATGGTTTTTATATAAATCATTTGAACTAGAGTAGTCTGGGCATATTTGATCCCACATTGAATCTCTATGACCCTAGATTCTGGGTGCGTTTCTGTTTACCATAATCCCTCTGTACACCTCGAGAAAGTTCATTGCAATGTTCTTGGGACATGAAAAATGGCTTGGGAAAAATTAAATAAAGTGAGTATGGTTAAATAAAAGTTCATTAAGGTGAGGGGAATACTGAACGCCAGATGAAGAAAGGATCACATGGTTTATATAGAATTCATTTAGGTTATATTATTATGTTGATTCAAAAAAAATTATTTACTTTTGGAACCTATGTGAAAATTCAATGTATAAAGTTCTTCTAGTTATGTTCTTAATTCCATTGATTTTTTACATCTTGTCACTCTTGGACTTAGAACTGGAGCTTGGATTGAAATTAGTCATTTAGTAGTATCATATATGAGGTATGGAACTTTATTTGATAGATTATCTTTTCAATCTTGATTACCCTTTGAGTATTTATTCTAGGAAAACATGATTTGAAAATTTCTTTTCTTGAGAAAAAACACAGTTTCTTATCATGTTGTTTGAATGTTCCTCACATGATACATTTTGAGAAAAATAATAAACACCCAATTCCATTTCTCAATGTTAATAAATCATGGGATTGTTTGAGGGGAAATTTTTTTTAAGTGTTGGGGAATTTGATTTGGCCTTAAAAACAAATGATTTTCCACATTTAATTAATTAATTTTAATTGATTTATTTAATTATTAATATATTATTTTCTAAATAATTTTACATTTTTATTTTTGGAAATAAATCTATTATTTAATCATTTTTTAACTAAAATTTTATTTTTAGCCTTTAAATAATTAATTTATATCTTACTTTAATTTTAGTATAATTATTTTTTATTTAGTTTGGCGATTTCTTGTCATCATATTAATAGTTTGACATATATTAATTTTTTAATCTTTTTAACTGTAATTAAATAATGTAGTTATAAATTTAAAATTTCATGTACTAATCCTTAATTAATTTCAAAGAACATGATCAAATTATTAGATGACTTTTAACAATTCATTAATTATGATTTTAAGATAAAAACACAAATCAAATATTAAATCTAATTAATTTAATTTCATTATTTAACATAATTGATTAATAACAGATTATTATCTATATACATTAATTAATTTAATTTGTTACAGTAACTATTTTAATTAATTTAACTTTTTTTGATAAATGTATAAATTTTATATTAACTTTTATATTTAAGGGATTAATAATATTAGTTTTAGTTTAGTACCAATTTATGTTTTAAAAATTGATGTTAATAATAATTAAACAAAAGTATAAAAGGTTTTATCAATATATTAAATTTTATGAGAACATAAATTTTCAATTTTTGTAGTTACTTTTTAGTTTAAATTAATTATTCTGTTTAGAGTATTAATGTTCTTTAATATGTGGAACTATTAATTCTTGAATAATTGTCCATTTGTAGTGTGGCACCATGAATCTACACATGGTTTAATTGATATCACTCTTTATGGTTCCACTTTAACCACCGTTAATATCTCACCCATTTTCCCCAGTGGCACAAAATTCATCTGCTTCTATTTCATTTCACTATTTCACATCTCTGTTGTGCAACAATAACCCTTCCACTATTTTACACCAGCATTCTCTACTAAGTGGAACCGTTTCCTTTCACATACATCGTAACCTCATGCAAAACCACCTCACAGTTTCACCCAAACCGGTGTCACAACCTATTGTCACTGCACAATAATTCTTCCATTGCAAATTACTGGAACTGCTCATTCACAGTTTCACTACACTTGTGGAACAAAAAAATCCTTCTATCCACCATAACCTCTCCTGCAGTTGTTTCTATTCCTACTTCTATAATTCTATCATGGTGCCACCATAACATAACCTACAAATTTTTTTCACCATAGAACTGGAACACTATCAACCAAATATTCAACAAAAATGAATCCAACTCATTCACCTTCATCAAATTTGAATAGAATCACATGATCAATGTAAAATTCCAGATCTGATACTCAGATCAAATTTTACAAACCTATAAAACTGAGATCCAATGTGCATGGATCTGCAGCACTTCTTGGAGTTGCGCCCTCATCATGTAGGGAAAGATCTACACTGGAGGAGTAATCATCGGGCTATGGAGAAGTTGAAATCAATGATGCTAGTACCAAGCCACCATGGAGTAGGAAGGATTCGTTAAACCCTACCCTATTCCAGATTTGGAGCATCATTCCATATTTTAGGTGAAGTCGATTCTAGGAGGAGGCCGAACCGAGCTCGTGCAACACCATTGGTGATGGGGGAGTAACAGGGAGGCACAGACATGCCTTCTTGGAGAAGGAACCAATGACCCCTCATGTGCGATTAATTGGGGGGGGGGAGTGAATTAAAAATTGTAAAATAGAAGATAACAATACAAATAAATAATTAATAAATAAATTTAATAAATATAATAAAATATATATTAATATTAATATTTAAATATTAGAATATTATTAAATAATTATGTTATTAAATAAAATATCAGATAAAATAATATGATTTATTAAAACTAAAATAATAATCTTTAAATAAATTTGATTATTTATTAAAATAGATATATTTAAATTAACAGTATAATTATAATGAAATTTATAAAATAGAGTAATTATAATAACTAAATTTATAAAGTTAATATAATATTAAAATATCATTATGTAATAATAACTATTTACTAAAAACACTAACATTAATGAAATAAACAAATAAATAGTATTAAATTAAAAACATAATAACATTATCAAATCCTTGATTAAAAAATAAATTAATAAATATATTAATAATACTTAATTGATTAAATAATTATTATCAATTATAATATTTTTTTAGTTATCATTAATTAAGCTTTTTAATAATTAATATAACATTAAACTAAATAATAACTATAATACATTCTTTGTGTTCTTAATTGTTTATTTTGTTCTTTATTATGTAGGTTCATGCACGAGTAAGAAACATCTGATGGTTCACACCAATGCATATAAAATGTTCAGGTGGTTTCAACTAACTCAACAAGAATTAGTTACATGGGAAAAACTAGAACGACGTGTTAGTCATGAAAAAACACATGTGTGCAGTGCATAAGTGAAGGACACTTGAAGTCAGTGAATAATAGGGGTGATATGTACAAATGATAGCAGGACACAAAAGAAGAGAATGGTAATTATTTGGGGGGAAATTCATTCAATTCATTTGATGATCCACTCCCATCTAGAGTAGAGCAAGAACTTGGGTCAGATCTTGGAACACTGTTCAGAGAAACACTTCTTAGAGACCCGAGGTCTCGGAGAAGAAGCGATATAGGCTTGGAGAGGGAGATCTATTCCTATATTGTCATTAAAAATTTCATTCATGTAATAAAATGATTCAGATTATGTAATAGACATAATGATAGGATAAATCTTCTTGTTCGAGGAGTAATTGAATTTCTTCTAGATATCTTTTAATTTTCCTCTAAACTTTTTCATTTCAATATATTCTATATTGATCATGAATATCATTACTGAATTCACTCATTTGTGTTATACCTATTTAACATAATGTCCAAACTCCCCAATCAAATAGTGAGATTTATCATTGATAAATCTCTCAAAATAATAACTGTAATGAACTCATAATACATCAGGGCTTAAAGCGAGTTCATCCTGTAGTCATTTTTGAATCAAACTTTTCATAGTGGATTTATTATGCAGTGGAGAATTTCTAAATCAATAAGATTGTGTGAATTAACTCTTGGTGAGGAAGGTATGTCATTCTCATTATGGTGGTACACCGAAATAACTCTTAATTGAATAGGAATAATTTTTAAACCAGTATAATGGATAATTTTCCCCAAGTATTTTAGTAGATTGTTCATTTGTCAGCATTTTTATAACTCTATTTCTCTATGATTTTAACTATTTATTGTGTTAATTTAATTTTGATACAATATTTGAAATGTTTAGTCACTTTAATACTTAATAAATACACAAAAAGTAGTAAAAAATATAAAAAAATAGTACAAATAGAAAATATACCCACTGTTGACAACAATGGAGTCTTTTTGAATGTTTTTAGAAGAATAGTGAAATATTTTCCTTCTCTATGGGATCGACCCTATATGCCATATGTATAGTATTTAGTAATAATATCAATAATTAATCTTTGACTAGCATCAATTATGGTCAACATCAATGTTTTGGATTTAAATTCATTAATTTCTCAAAATGTTTCCTACTTGTGTGCTTTTCACAAAGAATATGAGATTTGGAATTAGTAACTGTACCATTTCAACATTCAATCACATGAAATGCTTATAAAGATATGTTCAATTATGGTTTTATCTAAACTTGACTTCACAACAGATATAGACTAAAACCATATCAAAATATAATAAACAAAAAGTTTTAAATTAAAAAAAATAAGTGTTAACCTCTCAACCTCTTCAGTTGGTTTATGTGGATTTATTTAAACCATGTAGACTTTATAGTTTAAATATGAAGCAATATTTCTATGAAAATTAGATGATTTTTCTATGTATAATTGGGTAATATTTATATATCAAAAATGTGATTATTCTTCTTATTTCATCAAGTATGAAAACTTTTTATAGAACTTATGTGGACATAGAAATAAGACCTTAAGTAGTGACTGTGACCATGAGTATGAAAATCAATATTTTCAATCTTTTTTCACACAAAATGACTATAGTAATAACTTCTCTACTCCAAGGATCCATCTATAGAAAAAAGTTATTGAAAGTATAAATATAATATTATAAGAGATATGCTAGACCTTGTTAAATGAGTATGACTTACCAGTCTATTTTTTTGGAAAGTCTATGAATACATCAAAATACATCATAAATAGTGTTTTAATTCAAACAATTTTGAAGAAGGCCACTTATGAGTTTATAAAAATTTGAAATCCAAAGATGATTTAATTTAGAGTTTTTGGTTTCAATGTATTTATTGTAATCACTAAGGATAATTTGGAAAAACATTCCTCCCAAAGTAATGAATGAATTTTCCTAAGTTATTCAATATTTAATAAATCTTATTGAGTTTTAAATTATTGAAAAAACTCCATGGAAGAATCTATACATGTAAAATTTGATGAATCATATTCAAATGATCCTAATACATCATTAAAAAATCATGAAGATAATTTTTCAAATTTGAACTTAAATTATAAAATATTAGATTATGTTGTTAAGTAGCTAGAAAATTCCTCTAGTTTTGATGATTTACCTAATTTTCATGAACCTAAAACTGTAGAAAATTCTACAGTTAAAAGGCACTAATTTTTCTTGTTTATTTAGAAATATATAGTATCAACCCATAGATGATGATTTAGGATATCTAGATAGGGGTACACAAACATGAGCTACTCTATGAAATTAAGTTTAACATCGAGAATTATTTTCATTGTTATAACATAAGAATAAAAATGGATATTGTAATGATGAATTATGGGTCAAGAAAATCCAAGGATAATTGAGACAATTTGAAAGAATTTCCTTTTTGGAACTCGTAGATAAAACAAAGGACCCCTTTACCAAATGAACAAAATGGTTGTTTAGAATCATGGTAGATGATCTAGGAATAATAGTTAGAAATAAGGAAAGACTTGTTATAAAAGTTTATTGTGAAGAAGAAGGGATATACTACGAGAAAACCTTTTCCATAGTTTAAATACATGATTCTATTAGAATCCTATTATCCTCTACAGAACATTTAGATTTCAAACATTATCAAATGGATATTTAATAGTGATTTCTTGAATGGTTATATAGTTGATTATATTTTTTTTGAACAACCTCATTATTATCAAAATACTTATTTTCTAAATCATGTTTTCATATTAACTAATTCTTTATATGGTTTAAAATAATCACCTAGATCTTTGTATGAATTGGTTAGTATTTTTCTAATTTGAAATGTTATACCTGATCCTAACATTTTTTTAAGAACAATTTCAAATGTTGTTCTACTTTTTAAAATCAATATTGATGTTATTATTTTTAGATCTTCATTAAATTACATATCTATGAATTTTTAGAAAAATTATTCAAAAAAATTGAAATATGGTTAACGGGTGAACTCAAATTCTCTTTTTTACTTAATTTTAAAAATAATGATATATTTATCTTAAATCAATGTAAATATATGAAATATATTTCAATTTTTTTAACTTGGATGAAAATAAAAGTAGTTATACTTCCGGGAGTAACATTTTTTAAATTAGATCTTAATGATTTTGTCAAACTAGTTGATCAAAACCATTATAAGGAAATGATTGGATGCCTTCTCTACATGACTACCATCCGACCTCATATAATGTTTTGTATGTTTATGTGTGATTTTTTTCAAAATAATCTAAATTATTCAAACTTAGTTACTATAAAAAATATATTAAAATACCTCAAATATACAACCAATTTATGATTGATTTAACCAAGAGGAAAAGAATTAGATATTGTTAGTTATTCTGATGCCGATTTTAGTGGATGTAAGTTAGATAGAAAAAGAGACTTTGTAAAATGTAACCTTTTAGGAAGGTCTCTAGTTTCATTGTGTAGTAAAAAACAAAATGTGATAACATTTTCTACAACTGAAGTTGAATACATTGATGTTGGTAGTCACTATGAACAATTTTTTTGGATGAAACACACATTACTAGAATATAGATATCAATTCTGATATGTATCGATAAATTGATACAATATAAGTACTATTAAAATGTCCAAGAATCACTTTTCACATTATAGGACAAACCATATTGATATAAGACATCAATTTTTGAGAGATCATTTTCAAGAGGGTTATATCAGTCATTTATTTATTAGTATAGAACATCAGTTAAATGATATTTTTTACAAATCCTATAAACTATAATACAATTAACTATATCAAACATGAACTATGAATTGTTAATTTTGGTTATTTTTAATTTTCTATGAAACACCATTCTGAAAGACAAACCCTTGGGTACAACAGACCATTGGGTATGACACACCATTTTGGTTGTTTCACCATCATAGTTGTCTCACCATTGCCTTATCAAAAAAATTGTTTTTACGAATATATGAAATTATCTTTTCAAAACTGTTTAACCAATGAGTTTTCAGTTGTAAATGTTTTGGTTTATTTTATTTCAGAAACCAGATTCAAATATTTTTGGATTATTGAATTTTATTTAAAGTATTATTTCATTTTTAATTGATAAATCACAAATGATATAAAATCGATAGTTTTTTAGTTCCAACACACCTATATTCCCATTCCATTATATTCCCTTGAGCCTAGTGCAACCCTCTATCTCCTGACCATCAAGACATCATCTTCTCCTTCATAATTCGTTCGATCAATCATACGAGACCGATCTGCATGAAAAGAATGAAGCGTATTTCAATATCTTCACCAGAAGAGTCATGTCCTTATAAGAATAAAAAATCATGATCTAGTAGTTGAGCTTATAAAGAATCAATAAATATTGGGCTATCAAAAAGAGTTGTAGTTCAATTAAAGAAATTTAAGAATAGTGGATTATCTTTATGAAGGTATTGGTTCTTAAGGTACTTCAAAACCAAGGTTGGTTAGATTGGTTCTCTTTAAAATAAGATTCCATTTTATTCTATGCTAATTTACAAGTTTAGACAATAAGTTGATTTTTTTAATGATTTGGAATAATATTAGTTGAGGAAAAGATTTAATGCTGACAAAATATTTTTTCCTCAAATAAGTGGGAAAATTTCTTGGAAGTTCCTCATTATGTGGTATATGATGACTACTGAGGATATATTCCTAAGGATATTGAATTATGTAAATATGAAAAATAACCTGAGGATCTAAATAGTGATGGGTTAGTTATAATTCTAGTAGATTCAGAACATGATGGAAAATATATACTATTATTCAAATTTATTGCATATATGGTTTATCTATGAATGTGTTCTTTTTCTACTCTAATCTATCAGGATGTCAAATTTCATAGTCATGTAAAAAGTGGACATAAGAATAATATGTGGAGGTATATTATCATCCATTTTTATTAAATGATCATTCATTCATATACATCTAATTCCATGATTTATCCAATGAATATATTAACTTTGTTAAAAGAAAAAAATGATCACTTTCTTATGATGAGGAAACAGTTGTTGAATGTTGTGGTTTTTTTCATTTCAAAATCAAATATCTCAATAAAAATAATTAGTTGGAACCATTGGATGTATAAAGTGGGTAGTTTATAAGGTTTAATTTTATGTTGACTTTAACCTGGTAGACCATCCGATGAGACCCTGGGATATTACTGGCTTTGTTTTAGAAGTGTATGAGATAGTGGAATATTCAGATGAAGAAGAGGATACTACCTCAATAGAAGAAGAAGGGAATTATTCTATTGATAAAGGGAGTTACCCTGATCTATCTCCCATGTATCCACCTATCAGATATGGAGCTCCTGGCTATCCTTGTGGACTACCCAAATGAAAGATGTTTATGAAAAAGGATAAAGAAAAAAATATATATATCCATAGAAGAATAGTTCAATAGTTATTATATGATTAATGATGATGACAGTGGCTCTGGAGAATAAAAAGAAGAATAAAATAGATATAATGTTTGTTGAAATGAGGATGCTGAAAATAATGATGATCATGATAATTCTGACCCTGAGCATTCAGTTGAAAAAATTAGAAGATGATATGCGGAGACGAATTGTTAACTTATTATTTCTTCAAGTTTATATATAGAGAGACAAGACTAGAATAAATACATTGATCTAGTTTCTAAAGAGAAATATTATTTTTTACGGGGATAAAATACCATGTGTTTAATATAGTTCTGTTATTTAGGATCAGAATATTTCTAAAACATCTATGGCTATGCAGATGGTTGCCATATATACAATTGAGCCATATATATATGAATTATTTTGGATGGAACATATTGAGAATGAATATTGAAATGAACAAATTGATGATCATCCTGTTAATAGGATAGTAGGAGATATAATATAAGTTGTTCTATAGAATTATGATATTCAAATGGGGGAAGCACATACTACTAGTGAACCAGATGTTACGGCACATGGATAAGATGTTTAGAAATTAGATGAGTTCTCTACTGCAATTGTGAAAATTCTAGATGGATATTTTCAAGATAGTCAGATAAGTGGTGAGACATATGTGGTTTTCCTACTTTTATGGTACATCATTCATCTTTACCTTTTATTTATGAGGATTCTGAGAGATGGGTTGATCCCATGATAGAATAATGATATATATTATGTAAATTTCCCCCAATGGATCTTGGACCTGAGGTTCTAAAAGAAAGGGATCCTAAATGATCTATGGTTTCTTAGATTGATGTTGTAGGACTGTTGGAAAAGTTGTTATCTATATGAACACCAACTCTTAAACATGATGCTATAGATCCTCCAACTATACCACTTGAAATTGTCACAAGAAGTGACTTAAATACTCATTGTAAACTGTTTTCGTCATAATTTGATAATATATTGAAGAGTCAAGAACCTCTCCCGAAAAATAATAGTTAAAATGATGCACAATGTTTTTTTAGTTGGTGATTCAAAATATCAAACCTAAAATGATGCATCATATCATAGGGATTGATATTTAGAATAAGAGGATTTTTAGTTAATTTAACTCTATAATGTATATTCTTGGAGACTTAAAGTCTTCTTTTATATCCTCTTTGGATGGAATTATGAAATTTCATGAGAATTTATCCTCATACACTTCCAACTCCACTATTTTACCTATATTAGATATTGATCAAATCATAATGTTGATAAAAGAATAAGTTGTAGATTTTCTAGCGCAACTACTATTGGAGATAATGTCATACATTTAGAGATTTTGTGGAATTATGAACATAGTACAATTCTTGATCACATGATGATAAATATTTTTTCTAATGATATAAATTCATACTAAGAGACAATTACCAAATCCAAAAAGTTTTAACTCTATAGAATTTATATTATGTTTACCGTGTATTCCCACATTATGTTATTGGATGAGAATATACAGATTCCTATTGCTAATCAACCATTTATAAAATAAGTCTGATAGTTGAAGGTGATGAATCCAATGCTTAATATATTTTTTGAAGATATGGGTGACTTTTTTAGTTCCATAAAGAGAGGTGTCTAGATTATAATGGATTCCATCAACCTATGAGGCCCTTTTTCATATTCAGTGTATATATGTTGTGGATAAAAAATCAATTCCTATTTCCCCCTAAGAATATTCTACACTTGGAGTTATTAGAAATCTTCGTTCACTACAACCTACCACACTCTAACCCTATCTCGTTCCTTTATAAAAAACTATGATAAACATTGGGATGATTATTATTATATTGTCTTGACATCAAGATCAAGAAAAAATATGAGTTCCTTCAGATCCTACTTATCCACCAATGATAGATCTAAAGAAAGCCATGTTCAATAGAAAATCCTCAATGGACCTTTCTTCCCAAACATGAGAATTTTGTTGGAGTAAACAATCATTTAAATGGGAATTTTTTTTGTAATAACTTTTTGATTAACCCTTTCTAGATGGACATTGAAAATTTTTATCCCTATTTTATTCATATGATGTTTATATTTATTTCTTATTAATTTTTAGTTTTCCTATGCACCTTTTTACAAGTCTGATAATACCAAAAGGGAATTAATTATTATAGAATATTTATTTTAGACAACATACTTCATTTCATTTATTTCTATTTTTAAATCTTTATATACTTGATAACATTTCACCAACTTCATTGATACCATATTTATAGATTCTTTTGGTTTTTCTGTAACTCATATATAAATATTTACTTACTTTAGATTTGTTATATTCTGAATGATATATCTTTCTTTGCTTTTAATTTTACCTTGGACACAAAAGATTATGGTACCTTTGATACCATAGTTTAATTTTTTTATATTACTTTTTATTCCATGATTTTTATAATAAAAAATGGGATTTTATTGGACAACTTTTTTAATGATAAAAAAATCCTGATTCTAATGATATTAATGAATTTTATGTTTCATTGTATTTTATAATATGATACATGTGATATGATTTTCAATGTATGTGTCACTGTTTATGTTGAGACACCACTAAGGATGAGTCACTATCAAGACTAACTCATGTGCAAGATGACACACCACTAGACATATCTCACCATCATCATGGAAAAATGTAAAAGTCCTAAAATGAGTCATCATCACCAATGTCATGTTGTATCTTGTGAGACACCACCAGAGTAAATATTTGGAGAAGTAAAAGTTATCATCAGTCTGACTTACTGTCAGATGGACTCATCACCAAGGATGACTCACTTCCTTCTTTGAAACATTGAACATTAAATTTTGTATATGTATAGGACACTGCTATCTTTATGTCATCATTATTAGAAGACACCACTAGACAAGCATTGCAAATGAAACATAATCAGACTAATACACAACCACTATTTCTAACATATTTATTTTCAAAAATATTATTATTACTACTATATTATTGATTTTAACACCCATTTTTTTATTATTATCTCTCAAACGATCGATAGAGTTCATTAAAGAGCATATCGGACATGCTACATGAAGAAGTAGGATATTTGGATACATGTGCATATTCTTCCAACTACTGCTAAAAAAAAGTGAAGCTACCTCCCTTGTTTTCATGCATGAATTAGTCTAAGCTATCATACTAGAAACAGATTGTGTTTAACATCATTATAAGAACATGAAGATGTTACAATAATTTGGGAAGATGAATCACATCTTTACATCAATATCGTTCCATCAATCAAGACTAGATGTCTATGAACCCTTATTCTAATGTTGTTTTCAAGATAAACATACAAAACCTATATTGAAAAATACTTTCAAGGAGTCATGAGATGAACTGCATATTGACCGATCCTATATATTTATTTACACTCTTATTTTCTCTGTTCTATTTTCATTCTTTGACATTCGTAGAAGTTTGTCTGCATAATATATTTTATCACATGCACATTGTCTTCTTATAATAAATGGAATATACATAAATATCTTTTTAACTCCATTTACACCTATTATTTCTCGTATAACTATTGTATAGGTCCTGTGTGACATTTTTTTTCTCTCATCTATAACTATGGAAGTGGTTGTGTGTGACATGGATAGTTGTATACTGTTATAAATCCTAATCCTAGTTGTGGATCAGACTGTTTAATTTTTATAAACTTCTTGGTGGTGGGTGATCACCAAGTGGAGAGGACTAAGTATCTTCTTGAGACTGGACATCTTGTATTCAAATTTCTATTTCTTTTTTTCTCATTATGATTATATCCTTTAAAACTGATTTTTAACTATAAAAAAACTATACATTGATTATTAATTTTAATTAGTGTTTTTAATATGATTTTAGTTATGTAAATTTATTTCAATGGGTTGAGTAATATTGTATATTTTTTACATGACAACTAATATATATTTAAGAATTATTTTTAAAAAAAGATAATCTTATAATGATATACTATTTGGGTTAATTGGACTGATTTTAAATTAATTAGGGATCCTATTTTAACCCATTTGGAACAAAAAACCATTGGGTACTCAATTCACCCTCACCCTCTTAATATTATCACTCTGACCCATAGTATTCTTATGATATTTATTGTAATAAGATCCTAATATTGAAGTATATATGGGTGTTTTCTATCCCATGTATCATAACCATTAATGGTTTAAATATGAGTTTATTTTTTATAGGAATGTTTCTTATATATTCACCAAATGTTAGGGATATTGTTTCTTTATTATGGAATATTGAAATGTGGTTGGTGTTATTAATATAGAGTGTTTTAGAACACATTTAAGGGGTGTGTAAATAATGAAAACATTATGAAATTGGTAATTAATATTAATAATTAATTGGAAAACAATTACTAAATTATTTAAATTTGGTAGATATATGTGATGATGTAACAAACTAGCCCAGGATTCCATACGAATTGGAACCTGAGTCAACCCACCACTAATCTAAGGGGCATCCCAATCCCCTCTGTATGAGTATAAAAATCAAGGGTAATAAGAATAACTGATGGGAATAGTTTCACCCTCATGAACCCAAACATAAAAAACCGAACATGGAATGAAAAAAAGAAAAAATAATAAATTAAAAAAAAATTCATTTACATTAAGTATTTATTTATTACATGATTTAAAAAAATCAACCAAAACTAAGATAAATGGATTAGAAGGATGAAGATGTTGACACATATCATGAGCCAAATGGTTCCATGAAATTAACGGATCGACCATAAACTCCATCTTACTCTTAATTCACCACCAAAATCCCAAAAAAAACTTCCTATTCTAAAAGAATACATCACCAAATCAACCCAAAATAACTGGACCTACTGAAAACTACATAAGAGATGAAGAATATACACCCACCAAAATGAGTATGTTGGGTCTGAGACAAAGGCGAGTAGGATACCATTATGAGTTCATTTCATAGTTTTGTAATATAAACAAAAAATAATTTTTTTAATATAACATAAAAAATTTGGTTTCATTTCCTTTTCTTTGAAAAACTAAATTTGGGATAAAAAATCACAAAATTTTTTCAAAGTAAGTAATAATAAATAGTAGGACATTGAAAATATTCCCCATTTTTAGTTTTAAATATTTCACACACCCAAATCAAACGTTATATAGGAAACATGGTTAATTTTGATTAAAGATGATCCATGGTATGTTCTAAAGAATTTTGATAAATGGATGGAAACATACTATTCAATATAAAGTCTAGGTTTTAAAAGGATCAATACTTTAGAGAAAGTATATCAAAAAAATATGAAATCCTCATGCCCATTAATAGGTAAAAACATAACATAAGTTATATAAAATAAGTAAATACTTGATCGTCTTTTGGGGAAAGTATATGTCATGCAAGGTAGACCAACTAATATATTGGTAATAGTTACATATCCATTAATCAAATCACTCTAATCCTAGTATCATTATTGACCTACCCACTAGATATAATTATTTATAAACAAGGAAGATTATATAGTTCTTATTATAAGCTATCCTAGACATGTCTGATGACTTCCCAGTAATATCTTAGGGTTCCACATGGAATTAATGATGGATTTTAACCACTATTAAGTTAAATTTCATCTCTTGAAAATAATAAATTGCATTGACTAACATACCAATCACATTATTACAACTTCCCAGACACAATCTATAAATATCTCCAAACCATAAGCACATCATGAATAAAATCCTAAATATCCATCACATATACTCACACAATATCTTAAACCAACACATTGGGGAACATAAGGGAATAAAAAACTATTCCATCAATTATCACGTCAAAATATTCTGAAAGGGACTTTCAGTAACCACTTATTGTATATAGATTTGGAAATATTTTTTTTAAAATAATTTTAAATCGAAACACCAATCCATGGGAAATCACGATCATCATTAAATCAAAATGAACAATTAATAAAGGAAGAGATATTTTATTTTACAAAATAAAACCACCCATTAATATAAGAAACCTTTTATACCGAAAAAGGGAAAACAAATTAAAAATATCACATTTCGATTTAAACACAATGAACACATTTTTCTTATTGAAAGTTATCTATGCAATTTTATCAAATATATAGAATATATAAAATACCAATTTACATTAGGTTTACATTTAATCATGAAATTACATCAACTAAGCCATGTGAAAACCAATCAAAGTTAATGAAAACATTGACAAACCAAACCAAGATAACCCACACTATAATATCTTGATCAAAATAGAATTTACAAAGCTAATCATCCATGATAATTTGATGTAAAATGGAATGAAATGGAAACACATACTTTATGTGGTGGAATCATATGTCATTCAAGGAAAACCATGAGTTTAGGTCTCAAATAGTGTCTCAAAACCACTAAAAATAAGAAATCAATTTTAGAACAATAATAAGTATATAATTATCCTAAAAATAAAAAAATTATGTTATCGAGAAATAAGAAAAATGGAAGAAAACCCCAGAGGAAGGAGAAGGAAACCCTATACATTCATTTTGGTTGATGAATCGACAAGAAACCACATTAAAATTGACTTATAAGATCCTGGAAAGGGATAGATCCCATTAGTTGTCTCATAGGTTGGCGGAGAAGAAATATAGAATCCATGGGAGAAAATCCAAATAAAAAACATCCAACACCCCCACTCTTCAAATAGGATTCATGTTTTAGAAACATCAGTTACCAATCTTTTGGGTGACCATGCTTATTTACTCTTTTAAAATGTACAAGGTTTGTACATAGAGGCTACATGATTACTTAAACAGTAAACCTTAACCATTTCAAATAGAAAATGTTTCAAAAAAATCACATTCTCAACATAAAATTCCTCTATTTTGTGGGGACAATCTCTGAAACAAATTCCCACAAATAAAATTGACACTTCGGTGTCACAATCTCCGAACCATTTCCCTTATAACCATTGATTGTGTTATTAAATATAAAACAAATGAGAATACCAAGAATAAATTCCCTCCAATAAGGACTCTTTTAAAAACAACATTCCAAACCTTAAAACCAAGAACATAAGGAATGCATGACCTATTCATTAGGATAACCACTACTAAATGATGTATACTTCACCAATTGAAAATTCAATCTAATTCCTAAGATGAAAATAGTTCACTGAACAATAGAGAAAAGTAATCAAATGATGATGTTAGGATAACAATACCTATGATCATATTGGGATATGTAATATCAAGATATGAAACACTAATAATAAGTGTCTCTTAAAAACCAAACTATATTATATGAAAAAATGTAAACACCACCTTCAGAAAATATGAGGTTAATGAATCCAAACAAAAAAAATCCAAACCAAAGGAAACTTAATTGATCACTCCCTAATAATGGAAAAAGTCACAGAGACTAATAATATGTCTCCCCACTATTTATAGTTTCTTATTGATAGTGAAACACTAGTTAATAACACCCCAAAGGATGACCATCACCAAACAGACACAATTACACAAACCAGGAAAAAAAGTATAAAATACCATAGGAGAGAACATCCTCGAGAAAAAAAGTTCACTAGACCTGATCATAAAGAGAACTCACTACCTAAAATATGTGGGACAACCAATCATGAACACACCTCAACATGGAAATTCGTGGTTGTAAACATATGTCATGGAAGTACACATTGTTTAACATAATGATAAACATATGAAAATCCCACTCATAAAGATTACATAGAAACCATATATACATTATCTCCCAATGTATAATAGGAAAAAAAATTATCCCCATTACCATATCACAAAACCAAGAAATCTCCGTGCATCCATCAAATAGAACTCCACAGATGTTCCTCACCATGCATAAAAGACAACAAGAATAAAGAATTCCGGAGGAATGAACATTCCAAAATATATGAAACCTTAGTTGAAATACCTATCATCTATTATATTAATTGAGTATATCAGAACACAATGGATGGGGAAAGGCCCAAACCAAAAAAAAATTACCAATGATGATTTTACCAAACACAATTCTTTTCATACAACTCTAAAAGGAATGAAAATCAAAAATAACACTGAATTGATTCAAACTAGGCCCATGAATTTTTCTTTTCAGTGATCAACCACCATTCAAAACAATAGAATGGGGATAAAAAAACAATAAAGATGAAATATCTTTCATGGTTATGGATTCGAGTGCTTAACATGTCCATAATTTCTGCATTAGAAACACATAAACTAATTTATCTTTACTAGGATAGGAATGGTACATTGAGAATACATATTACCATTATTAAGAATTATTTGTTTCCCCTTATCAATATTTTGATCATATTTAATGGATCCAAAAGGAATTGAAGCATCGCCCATTATAGTTTTCCACGAAAATATTAACTAAATGATGATGGCCATATAAACCATATCCATAAAAGTAGTTAGGATAGACTAAAGCACTATAGAATGTTTTTCTAGATGAAGTACCCTAAAAGAATACTATTCCTTCTTCAAATCACGAGTAAAAAACATTGGAGTGAATGGTACCAATCTAGTAAACTATTCAACATAGTCTTTAATTAACTGATAAACCTGGAGAACACAAAAAAACACAGTCACCTTATGAAACTCACATATTTCAGATAAAACATGTAAACGAAGGTGATAGTGAGACATCTCCATGATATATCCCCAAAGGGATTATCATTAATAGTTATCTTCCACCACTCCAAATCCTAATCCTCTGAAAAAATGTAATTCCGTACCTCACCCTAGAGGCTTGAAGAATTTATAACAATTTAAAAATATATTAAACTATAGTTAGTCATTAAATTACCTAACATGATCCTTTGTCACAATATTAGGCTAGAATATATCCGGTAAATAACACTCACGCATGATGCATGAGTTCATAAGAACATTCAACCACCAATCCATCATGATTCTAGAAAGCGTTAGAGAAAAAAATAGAACTCTCTTAAGTCACTAATACAACTACATGGGGCATTTTATTCATTAATTTATAGTTCATTCTTAGGTATTTCATTCTAAAACATCAGAAAACAAAGCACCCAACCAATTTATATTAAATTTCTACCCACGTAGAATAAAAAAATGAAACCAAATCAAAATAACCAAACCAAATAAAAATTCTTCTCAATGAAAAAAATTCTTGAAAAAAAAATCATGCTCACAAACCCACATTCATGTTTTCCCAAAATATTTGTAACCATTTCACATTATATAACCAATGAAATTTAAATCTAGGAAAATCCATGGATTACTTTATTTACTCAATCATCATGTAAAATTGTTAAAAAATTAATTCAAAAGAACACCTCACTCACCCAAAATCTGGGTTTTCCAGCAAGCATAACTACTAAATCATAAAAAAAATTATTTTGATTCCTGATAAAGAAAACATCACTACTCGTGAAATTCCATTAATGAAACCCTAAACAAACACCATTACCCAAATAGGAAGAAAAAAGAAACAAATGGTTGAAAAAATCGTCATAATGTTTCCACTGAGCACAGTTTGTACACATTATTTGTTATACATAGTTCCAACTATGTGAGTTCCACCAGATGTCATCCAGAATTTTTCATACGACATGCACATATCTAGAATACTATTTTCCTTAATGATTAACCCACTATATCACTTATAATATTACTATAAAATGAGTAATTTCTTGAAACATCTTCCAAAATCTCCCAAAAAATCGTGGTATTAAAAAAATTAGAATATCTCAGAAATATCCATGTAAAATTAAAAAACTCAATATAAAACCCAAGAACCCATGTATACTTGAGATCATACATATGGAAGATCCTACCAAGAACTTCCCTATACCTACCTCATCATTCCAAATTGTGTTATCTCTTTTATACCATCATCCCACAAAGAAAAAAAAGGCGAATCTCAGAAACCTAGGCCCATTTTAAGAAACCTTTACCCTAAATCAATTTTTAAATAAATCATCCTAATCCACCCTCTAGACCGGTAATGGATTTACCCACCCCTAACCTAAGTAGAATTCTATACCTCTTAGGTAGATGAAAAACTTCTTGGGTAACAAGAATAATAGTTGGAAATCTTGTCACCCTTATGAATCTGAATATAAACTTCAATACTTTGGATAAAAAATAATAAAAAAATAACAAATTATATAATTTTTTCAAAAAAGTACCTTTTAATACATGATTATAATACTAAAACAAAACTAACAATGATAGAACATGATTTAAAATACAGTGAAATATAACTCAAGCCAAAAATTACATGAATCTAAAAGACTAACCACAATCTCCATGGGAATCACAAGTCTCCTCCAAAACCCCAACAACCATCCTCCTTCTATGGAAGAAGATAGTAAATCAGAAATAAATGACAAGACCTGAAGAAACAAACATAAACATTTAAGACTACATAACCGCCAATATGAGTATGTATGATGTGAGGTAAATGCTAGTAGGATACAACCACGTGTAAATTTCATTCCATTTATACAATAAAACAAAAATGATGGTTTTATAATTAAATATGAAAAGAAATTTTTATTTCCATTTCACTCAAAGTGTTACTTTTGGAAAAAACCCCAATATGATTTAAAAAAAATTCCTAGTAATTAGCTATATAGTATAACACTTTGAAAAAATTTCCCCAATATTAATTCTAAAGATTTAGAACACCCAACTCAAACATTAGAAAGGAAATAAGGGTTTCTGTAATGAAATATAAAACATTCTATGTTATAAATAAGGTTCATAAATATAATGAACAATACTAGTAAATATTAAGACTAAATCACAAGAGTATAAATACATCAAAGAGATTTTTTTAAAGAAATAAGCAACACACATACTAATAAATAGTGAAATACATAACACATGGTACAGATCATGAAGTTACACATGATGGGCTAATTGAACAAGGATAAGACACACATGGTGGACTAACTACTTCTAGGTTTATGGTCACACATTCAATAAATAAATCACTCTAGACATAGTATAATCATTTATCCTCCCAATGGATATAAGTTTGTAAATCTAGGGGAGAATTTCCAATGAATTTTCTTAACTACCCTAGTAATGTCTAATGGAATCCCACTTATCATCCAAAAGTTACACATATAATAACTAAAGCATGTGATTTATGTTTTTTTATAAAAATTCATCCCATGATAATTATAAATTCCGAAGGCTACCATCACAGTCACATACTCGTCACCTCCCATACTCAACCTAGAAAGGTCCTCATCCCATAAGAATATCATGAATCACATCACACACACACACACACACACATATATATATATATCAAATTGATGCACACAACATCATCAATAAACTCAATGTGGTACTAAAACGAAACAATAAACCATTCAATCAATCCTCACATCAAAAAATTCCAATTGACCTTTTTTACTTTTCCCTTATAGTATATAAACATAGAATCCCATTTTAAAAATTAATATTAAATTAAATATAAATCCATCAGAAATAAAAATAATATATAAAAAAACTAAAACAACCCAAGGGAATAAAAATTTAATGTAATAAAATAATGTAATATTTTAATAATAAAACACTTTAAACCCCAAAGGGAAACCCAATGAAAAAATACAATTTTTTCATAATAACCAATGAATTATTTTTCTTATATAAAACCATTCATGGAATTTTATGAAGAATGTAAAATGCATAAAATATCAATTTATGCTAAAGATAAACTTAAACCAAAATTCCACTATTGAGACACATGAAAACTAGTATATGTTATTTAAAATTTGATAAAAAACATATAGAACCCACACCAAAAAAATATAGACTAAAAATTAATTTTGAAATTTAAGAATCCATGGAAATCATCAATAAAATATACTGAAATAGAAATACTTACTTCTTGTGGTGGGATAATATTTAAATAGAGTAAAACAAGTAGTTTATGACATAATGGATGGATCACAACTACTAAAATGTAAAACCTTAATTTATAACAACCCTAGGTATATAAATATGCAAACCATTGAAACTTGGTTTATAGTCGAAGTAGAAAAATGGAGGAAATGCATAATGGGAGGTGAGGGGAACCCTAAATCATAAATCAAGGTAAGGAATCCCCAAGAAACCACTTATAAATCTATTTGGAGGAGATTGGTGTTTGGTGAGGGTAAAAATAAACCACTCTAACATTACAGACACCCTTCCTTAACATTGTTGTTGGGTCCTGGCCATCCAGGTACCACCAGTTTGCCTACAAACACATGGTCCCTACCCCTAGCACATCCACATGACCAAATGGGTCATTAATACAATTAATGTCCCCTTAGGCCAATATATTTTTATTCCAATGTGCTTTTTCCTCACTCACAGACACCCTGGGAAACATCCTAGAAGGTCACCCATCCTGATAACTACTACTGGCCAAGAACACTTTACTCTCATGTGTTAATCGGGTAGGCTCCCTAATGAAATGTTCACCATATTGACATGAGTCGTATTATTTTTCCATTTAACCTTTTAACATTTTGTGGTATTGAATTCAACCCCATTATAGTAGAAAATCTTTATTATAGACCCTATATCTCAACCCAGGGAGTGCTACCGCACATAATTCTAGGTTCCTAATATAATAACAATATAACAATTATACCCAGCGGACAACATATACACACTCCTTAATATGGTAATTTCGTCCTTGCCCGAAAGGTACCACCAACTTCTCTACAGAGACATTGTCCAATAGCTAGTTCCAACCCATGTTCCTGAACAGGTCTTCAGACTAATTTATATCCCCACATTCCATCACAAGTTTCTTCATGTGTACGTTTTCCTCACTCACACACATTCTGGGAAACTTTATAGAAGATGGAAAATATATATAAGTACTCCCAGACAAGCTTTCCAAATGTGGTATTCTAATCAGGTAGGATCTTAATAAAAAGGTATTAGTTTTGGAAATGATACATATCATTTAGTCATTTAACCCTATATCATATTAATGTTTTATAGTGATAACCCATTTGAAGGCACCATGTTCAAGGGAGAAGAAGTGAAGAAGCTAATAGCGAAAACCCCATTTAGAATGAACAACTTGGAAAAATGTCCCTCTTTGAGTCGGTGACATTGTTTAACAATCTACGTGGTAACCATGTAGATCACTACTTCTAATAAGTTCATGGACTACATACATATGCTACATAGTTAGTTCAACCATACACCTAAAATGTTCTACCCTGAAAACATCCCAAGGATTTACCTCTTCATCCCAAAATGCCTCCAGCATGAGTGGATAAGCCATGAAATAAATGAACTCACATAAAAGTGACACTTTTTTTTCATAGATCAGAATGAATATGACATTGATTTAATTATATAATATGATAAGAAAATGAGAAATAATTTTTTTCATTGTTTAAGGAAGGAAATGGTCATATAAAATATCATTGGTTACCATGGACCATCAATTGAAACAGGGATAAATTTGTGGAAAACATATCACACCTCATTGATTTATTAATTTTAATTGAGAAATAAAAATTGAGAATTATAGAATCAATATGGGATTCATGTTATGAATGTTTAATTAGATCACATTGATAAGATATACACATTAGAGTTTGTTCCAAATATTGAAAACATGATTGTTATTGGAAAATAATGGATTTTTTGTAAGAATTTAGAAGAGAATGGAGAAGGGAAAAGGAATAAATAATGTAATATATATAATATATAATCTCATGTTAAAGGCATTAAATTTTTATAGACATTTTTTATGGTTTCTAGACTATAAACCACAATGGTTTATCTTAATATCACTACTTGATGGAGATATATGATTTTCTAAATGGATATAAATGTATCGTATCCCACTGGTGAACTTCAGAAGGAGGTGTAAAATTAAAACACCAAATTATTTTTACTTAGATAAAATGAAATATGTATTTATTAAATAAATAATGAATATTATTGGTTAAAATATATCTCTGAGAATAATACTCAATGCATGGATGATGTTTAATGTCACCAGAATCCATGAAAATAGGATTGGATAGAAATATTAATATCAAATAAGGAAAAGAGATATTTCTCATTGATATCATCTATGTTTATTACTATATATTTAATATAAATTAAGTAGATTGGTTTTTTAAAAATTCTATATTTTGGATGTCATTTTTGGGAGAGATGAAGTAATTTTTCGGAATTTATGAAATGTTTAATTTTGTTCTTTAATGATAGATGTATTTGTTTGAATTATTAAAAAGTGTTGGAATAAAATATGATAATAGAGTATCTACAACAAATTTATTGATAAAAACACTTTTAAATATTGAATATGGTAAAGAATTTGATAAAAAGATGTTTAGAAACACTACTGAGAGTTTTATCAATTTGAAATCATCATGATTAGATGTCTTATAGGATATTACTTTTTATATAAGGTATTGAAGTTCATTTAAGGAATCAAATTTCATAAATATGAATAATATTATATGGTTCATAAAAGGAAGTATAGACTATGATTTTTTATATTATATTAATGTAAAACATGATTTATTTGGTTATAGTACTATAGATTAAGAAATAATTGTTGAGGATTGGAAGTCGATGCTTGGTGGAGTGTTTGCCTTGTGAGAAATGTTTCTTAGATGAAAATTAATGAACAATTTTTTTTATTACCATTTAAAAAAATATTTAATCATGTAACTAGATCCCATTAAATAACATAGTTGATATGTTTGAGGAAAATATTTAAAGACTTGAATGTGGAAGTTATGTTTCCCTTATTTGTGAGATATGATAATCGAAGTGTCATCAATTTTTTGAGAAATATTTCTCAACAATCTAGATCAAATTATGTTAATAGTTAGTATACTTCTTTAAAGGATAAGTTAAAATAAGGATCTTTAAATATATAGAATGTTTTTATAAAGGAACAATGTATATTTTTTAAACTACCAACTAAAGATACATTTTAGTAATTGTGGTTGATGATGGATGGTTAATATCAATATTCATAATGATAATATATTCATTTTCATACCATCTATCTCTGATTCTTTGGATATTGTTCTTAGAAGGGTTTAAAGATATCAATATAAATACAAAGATATATTTTTTTCTAATTAGAGAGAGATCTCTTAAAATTGGGTAAATATTTAGGTGGATTTTGTTAAAAGTGTAATGTTATGAGTTCAATGTAAACAAATGATGTCTATGTGAAACTATTATTTTAAATTTTGTATGGTTTTTTTAAAATTTTTATCTTCGTTATTGTGTATGTATACAGAAATAGTTTTTAACATGTACAAGGATAGTTTTTTTGATGAAAAAGTATAGAAATGTTGTCTGAGTGTCTATTTAGAAGTGTTTGTAACCATATATTATGGATTGATAGACATGTATGTTTTGGGGCCTCATATAAATTTTTTTATTACATCTAATGATATCTTTTTATCAATCAATTATTTGGGCATGGGAGTTTTAGTATCCTATCACTTATGTATTTTTTTATTTTTCTAAAATTTAAAATCATAAAAGACATGAAAGTTTATTTTGATGTATGAAAAACCTTGAACTAAAATGAAAATTCATATGCATGACAAAATGAACAAAAGAGATCATTCAAAAATTGATTTAATATTATTCTCTCTTCTTGTTCTTATAAATTAAATTCATTATTATACAATCCATGTATTCTAATAAACTAAACACAACCCTTATATCTATATTCAATGAATTAACATCACACTCAAGAAGATATCCCCAAATGATATGAAAAACACACTCTATAAGGTCGCATATTTATATGGCAGTTTCCCCTAGTTGCTGATTTCTTCTACGGACTTTACTGAGGCTTCTGCCCTTCCTAATATAACTTTAGTTCCTCGTTTCAAGCAGCGCCAAACGTTTGTAGTTGCGTTTGACAGATGTATTTTTGGCTCTTGGGGTTTGCAATTTCGTGCCAAAGTTGGACTGGTGGACAGTAGAAACCTAATGATTCAATTTTCATCTGAGGAATACTTAATTAGGGCTTGGTCCAGTGCCCCCTGTAACTATAACAAACTTTGTTTTTATCTTTTCTGGTGGACCTTTGATTTTCACAAGAAGGGTGACTCACCAAAAGTTGATGTCTGGGTATGCTTCCCCAAAATTCCCTTACCCTTTTAAAACCCCTCAATATTGTGCATGTTAGGGAATATGATAGGTACATATTTCTGCTTAGACAGAAGGACCCATGCTGTTTTCCACCCTATTGCTCCATGAATTTGTGTGGAAGTGGATGTGTCCAGGCTTTCAACTAGGTATATAAGGATTTGTGTGGGGGAGGAATTCTGATGGAAATAGTTCATGGATTTTGAGGCTTGGTTTGAATTTTGTTCTACCTGCAAGGGAATTGTTCATACTACGGTTCAATGTAAGAGGGGAGTCAAGGCCTATGATCCTCCAAGATTGGGGGCCTCAGAATTCATGGGTCAAGGACCTGTTGAAGGTTTGTATGGATATTGCCATCTGGATGCTGGTTCTATTCTAGACCTAGGCCTTGGTGGACATAGTGCTTCTCAAGTGGGTATCTTTTTGGTTTCTGATATTTTCAATCAAATAAACAAAGATATAGTTATTACTATTAGTCACATGCCAGGCCCTTCGGGTCATGAAGGACCAGAGGAGGGTTCGGTTGTCAATGCTGGTAGTCGGGTGCCTGGTAAGCCCGTTAGTGTGGACTCTCAGGTTAAACCTGTAGTGGATGGGAGCAGTGGTCCTCAGGAAGTGAATCCTTTTGTGAATGATGTCTTCAGACACTTGATGGAGGATCTGGGTGGACCACAATATGCTCCACCTGTTAAGGGTGATGCTGTGGAGGAGGTGCTGCCCAGTAGTGGTCTGAATGTGGTGGATTCACTAATGGTTGAAGTAGAAGGAACCAGGTCTCCTAGGAATACTTCATACACTGAGGCTGTACGCATAGGTATTGGAACTAATACCCGGGGTCTGGAATCTAAGGAAACAAGGGGGTGACTCTCCTGGCGTTAAGATGCTGCAACGGGATCTTGGAAATTTTACGAGTAGGGAGATGCCTGCAATTTCTTTGGACAATAGATTTAAAGGGATGGCAAATGTTAATACAGAACAGGAGGCCGAAATTTATCTGCCCGACCCTCACTAAAGAAGAGAGCATCTGGGACAGATTATAGTGATGGGGAAGAGGAGCTAATATCTAGTGATATTGGATCTGAATTCTAGGGTGATCCGGTAAGCCTGAGGCGAAGTAAGAGCCGAAGGGGCATTCAGAAAGAGAGAAAAGACAACTCTTATTTACCACAAAATGGAAACTAGATATACGAAGAAGTTGAAATCAAATATTATGATTTGTAATACTCTTCCCTCTACCATGTTTGATACTTTCCAACCCCAAGAGTCTAGTTCAGTGACTGATCCTTCATGGGAGCTGCTTATGCACTCGAGAGAAGAAATGGTGGAAACCGTTCTAACAATTAATTCTACCGACGAGGCAGCTAATAGGATGATTGTAAGATATTTAAGGGTGGATAACAATCAAGAGCATAATTACTGGATTGACAAACAAGATATAATATTTATTAGGGGATTTAATGATGGGAGGCTCAACCTAGAAGAGTACATTTAGTCTTGGGAAAAACTGGGAGATTATTTCAAAGATATTCCGAAGGATGATCTCGATACTCAGGTTAGTACTATCTCTTGGAATCTAAGTAGGGAGATAAAATCTAATCGGATTAAGCTGTTCTTTAATGGTTCATATATTTCTATTAGTGTCTGGACTTTGGATTCTCACTTTTTCCAAAAAAGTGTTTCATTAATAAACAAATTTTATTTTCAGTCTAATAAATGTAATGGAGGTAATGATACTTTTGGTGATAATTTAAAATGAAAGGGAATTTTTTTTTGGGGTGGTTCGTAGATAAGCCTCTCATCATCCACAAGAACTTGAGATATCACCTGAATTCATAGTGGGTGAGAAATATGAATAAAATATGGGGAAAAGAAAAACATATATGGTTGGAATGAATTTAGATTTAAAATATAGAAAATTAATATTGAAGTTCTTAAGAAATAATCATTGGGAACAAACTCCATTTAAAAATCGGATAGGATAATTATTTTTAGCCATTATATTATTCTACTCATATTCAATATCGATGTGATCTCCTTCCCCAAATATACAACTACCAAATGTAATGGATAAAGGCAGATATTGATTCTTTTGGACGAATCTTTCATTACTTTTCCTAAATTAATAATTTAATAAAGGCTCTATGAACCTTTGAGAAAAATTGGACATGGGATTATTCACTGGTTTGAATCTATAGTGAAATAAATTTTTTTCTGCTGCTCATGTGAGGAGTCTCACATATGGATATTTGTAGACATATTTTACTAGAAAATTACCTACATTGATGGAATTAAAACTGGTCTTGCACTTGGGCCTAAATATCACTAATACTCTGGATTGTGTAGAGTAGTGAATAACTTTGTTGATCCAGTCATGAGTTGATTTGTTCATCATCAATGCTCTGATGAAATCATCCCAAGTAAGAATTTTAGAATATGTATTTAAGAATGAAAATCATCATGCTGATGATGGGTTCAGTGTTATCCTTAGCTTGAGTTCTTTTTGGGATGAAATCGATCTACTCACGTATTATTTGTATAGTGAAGAGGATTTAGTTCCTCAATTATGAATAAGAGAATTGAATATTGTCAATATGGGCTCGAGTACTGCGTTGAATGAATTTCATGCTGATGGTTAATTCCTCTTTCAAAATCAGGTAGTGTAATTTAAATTTCCATGCATTTTAATTTATCAGGTAAATACAGTGAAGGCCTACGATGTCACATTATCAGATAATATAGCTAGTTTTTTTTGGAAAAAATAGATGATTAAATTCACCTAGAATTAGCGTAGGGAACAGACATAACAATGTTTTAAATATTCTATATCGGTAGTATTTTATTCTATAAATCTTGAACCCCAGTCATCTCTTTTCCCGAATTCTGTAGGAGGAATCAAGAATATTCAATGTTCATTAAATTTCATGTGAGATTATTCTATCAAGAGAAATCAACATTCATTTCATTATAAATTCTATTTGATTATCATAATTCTAGTTAATCAACCTAAACACCAGGATTTACATGGCATATGATTTATTATTCGAATAAATTCATCTGAATTTGAAATTTACATAAATTGAATTTGAAATTACCATAATAAAAAAATGAACATTTTTCACTACATCGTTAATTCTTCTATGATGATTTTATTTACATGTCATGTTATGGTCCCTCACTCCCATTAAATTAACATCAATTATGTTAGTATTCATTATCAAAATCGAACATTCTTTCCCACTTTTTTCCTCTCAAATTCCAAACTAGACATATTTGGATAAGTCCAAGAACATTATTTTAGTCACAGATAGAGGGAATTTATACTTTCATTATTCATTAGTGGTGTTGAGTGTGGTAAATTATAGGAACTGAGGAAATAAGTGTCAAATGTAGATTAACTGACTATGATAATGAAGGTATTGTAGTAACTTGGTTTTTGGAAAAAGAGGGCTCCTGAGGTGGATATTGCAGTAGGTTTCAAATATGGTCTTGTAGTCACATGAGGAACGGATGTGGAACAAGTTCAGTTGAATGTGACCACACAGTAGGATAGATATGAAGCTTGAGGTATTTTAACATATCAGTAGGAGATGTTTTTTTTCTTCTCTAGTAAATAGTCTTGGTTACTTAATTATTTATCATGTGGACAATATGTTTTCCATATAGTGTAGCACGGTGGTTCCATGATTGGTTGTGTGGTCACTTGGAATTAATACATACAGTCACTTCCAACATGATAAACTGAGTGATCATGAGGTAAACAATGTGTTGAGTCTTATCTCTTGTGCAACACCTCAACTCCAGAATCTTATATCCATTTCATTATTTTATTATATTGGCATGTTTACAAAGGATGAAATCATGATGTACCAAAAAGATTAAAAATTTTGGAAAGCGATAATGAATTCATGATACCCATAATAAATTATTAAATGAAAATAAATCATTAAAGAATGAAAACTTAGCATCCTTGAAAACTCATTAAATAATTTATTCCTTATATCCTGGGAAAGGAAACATAATAAGGTTGAGCTCAAACACTCAGTAAGGGAATATAATGTAGAGGAAATAATGAATAAATGAAAATAAATCAACATAGAATGGTAAATAACTGATAACACAAGCCATAACTAAATGAGGAAAAATAATTATATAAAGGTAAGAAATTGAAACACATCCCATTTAATCAATTAACTGAAAATGGGATGAATTCATAGATACATTGACAAAAAATCTCATGTATAATTAATAACTGACTATAAATGAGGGAAATGCATAATTATTGAATTTCATATATGAGGCACATTAAAAAATATACGATCAATACCTTTTACAACATAATCTAAACTGCTATGATTTGACCAAATTATTTGAACCATGAGAACCTATCGATGCATTGGGGTCTATATAATGTCTATGTCCCACCATTTATTTAGAGTCTAAAACATTTCTCACATCAAGTAATCGAATAAATTAATAACTAATATGCATATTAAAATATATGTATTGAATTAATAATTTCAATATATCAATAATTCCCCAATGTAGGATAAGTAACAATAAGGGTTTTTGACATTGATGAATGGAATTAATATAGAAAGCTCATTAAATACATTCTTGAGGAAAATAATATTTGAACATTCCAAATTGATCCATAACACATTGAGACATTTGAATCACAGTTCCTATGAAGGAATAATGTAAAATGATACCTTTAATGTTATTAAAATAAGGATATTAATGATATAATATGTCAAAATTTATTTTATACACCATATAAAAGAAACTATTTGTATAAAATTCAAATATGCTTCAATTAAATTAAAATAAGATAAAATAAATTCCCTTCGATTTCATTTTCGGTGATCACCCTTAACCACATATATAATGGTTTTAAGAGTGTAACAAAATTTTTAACTAACCATATTAATATTTAATATATTATATATGATCTTCTTATATTGTTTTATCACTATTTGGTTTATAATATTTTGTTTTTATACTTCTTTTAGGTGTTAATTGTTTCATTTCCTATGCATGTTTTATCATCAATGTCTTGGTTCACATGAATAAGATATATATACCAACTCAAAATAATTATATTAATGATAAATATATTACATTTAACTATAAAATACATTTTATATCCATTCTTGAATATTATGTATGGAAAATGAATCACATCACATTATAGAGATGTTAGTCCATACGTATGCACGAGTGACAATATCATTCTCTTAATAATTAGAAGGATAAAAATGTTCAAGGTGTATTAATTTTATAAAGTAAATATATTTTCATAATAATAATATATTTAAATTATTTATATCATTATACCCATCTAATTAAATTGTTGATGAAAAAATTACACCACAACATGGAAAGGGCAATATGTACGTACACACGCACGATGGTTTCATTTTCCATTGTTAGGATAAATGTTGTAATATATACATCACATAAAAATAAAAAAATCTCATAATATTGATTATGATTTATTTATTAAATTATCATTGAAACTAAACGTGAAAAGGATGTATAAGAATAAATGAACTTGAATGAATTTGTAAAAATGACTACCTCATCGTCAGCAGACATCCTTTAGTCTCTACTTAACTGCTATAGGGTATGTATCTTGGATGAACCAGAACCTTGATAACATAAATAAAAAAGTATTTAATATAAATTGGAATGGGTGGTTCATTCTAGAGGGCTCAAATTGGAGCAAGGAAGAGAGGGATGAGGTGTCCTTTTATAATTTAGGTGAGGGGTACTTTTTTAAATCCTCAAAATATTAACATATAATAAATAATTCAAGAGTAAAAGACTTTAAAATGGATAATAAATTAATAGGAGAATACATTTAGACCATATATTATCCCCTATTTATTATTTAACATTTTTTTATTTTAAAAAACATTAATAATATATAAAATCCATAAAATATTATGTTGTCAAATTTGACAATATTAATTACTTTGACTTCAAATATATCAAGAAAAAGTGATAATAAGATATAAATATTTCAATCCTCTATAATATATTATATATATCTCTAAAAACATTTATAAACATTAAATCACCATAAGTATATAAATAGTAATACATCTAAACTAAATTATTTTATTTTTCTGTTAATTAAATCAATTCTATTTTAACATTGAATAATCTTTTAAGGTAATTATATAATTTATAAAAATTAAAAATAAATAAATATAATTAAAATAATCTCATTAAGATAAAAATAGTTATTTATTATTTTTTATATCCATATTTTTTCCTCTGTGGACACATAAAAGATATTTAATACAAAGAGAGAGACATTTTGTATCCATCTTTGATTAAATTAATAGAATGGTTTTTTCATATAAAAGAGTCCATTAAATAAATACCTTCTATATTAAAGTGACAAGGTACTACTAGAAATCATAAAATAATTTTTATATATGTTTAAGTCACATTATTACCCTTATCTTTGAGATTTAACACTTAGCTAATCCCTTCAACTATTATAGTGACAATTTGGCTCTTTACACGTTAAGGGTTAGTTTAGTTACTATAAAACACCAAACGACCCATAAATGTTTCATTGATGAAATTTGGAAACTTATAGGAATTATTTGGAATATTATATACTTTTATGTATTTTATATCATTTACTAAAATTTTATTTATTTTAAAATATAAATAATCTCATTTTTGAAACAATTCATTATTGTTCTTATACAAAAATAAAAACAATAAGATAAATTAGATAAAAGACATTTAAATTATTAATAAAATTTAAAATTCATCATTAAAATTCATGTATGTCGTTAACTCTCTCAATGTTTATTTATTTTGATAGTTTTGATATCATTTATTTCATTCTCCCACAAATTAAAAAATTGGTGCATCATCATTGTGCCACCATTTAATTTAATTATTTACTTCCAATAAATAATAATTAAATTATACAATTTTGATAAACAAATTTTATTTCAGTTGAATATTTATAGTCAAATAGGTCCTCTAAATAACCATATATAAAAATTTAATATTTATTTAAATAATAGTGTGCCATATTGGACTTCCCTTAGCATAAAATACTACCGAAGAGTTAAAGAAATCCATATTGATCCAAGAGGCCATAAAATCACCCCAATAATACATTTTGAGGAAAATAACACATATAATTAAATAAGTACATGTGTAATGGTAATTTATTATACATATAACAATATTTATACCATTAACTACTTGATTTTACTTGAACCATAGAAATGAAAATCTTACTAGATTTACTATTTATATGACAAAAAATAAAAGAAACAAATTTTCATAAATTTGACACAATTATTAAAAAATGTTATCCATTTATCAAAAGTTAATATATATAGGATTCAATAATTAATTTAAAATTAACCCCTCTGATGAAATTACAAAATGAGTTATTAATTTGAAAATGTACAAAATATTGTAATATTTTGGTATTAATATTCAATATAAAATTAATTATAATGAGATTTATTATATTAGCTGAAAAAATTATCTAATTGCACTTGAAAACTAACAAAAAATAAAAATTTAACCCTATAAATTATTTAAATGAAAAATCTATTTTCAATTAATATGAAAAATTTTATCACTATTAATAAAAATATGAAACATATAAAAAAATAAAAAATAAAAGAAAATGAATATTTTTATATTATCATATAAAATAAGAAGTTTTTTTTTCAAATTAAAAATATAAAAGTGTCAAAATTTAATCTATAATAGGTTCTCCATAAAATGGTGGTAAAAAGGCCATTATAAAAATATTCGTTTTTATGTGTAATATTGGGTTTGTTCCAATCTCTGGCCTATCAAATATATTTGATAAATGTATAAAATATTTTATTAAATATATAAAATATATGATTCATTAATATTATTCACCAATTTAAACTAATTTAATTTATTAAGGTAAAATAGATTTACAAGCATGAGAAATAGTTTATTATTAGCAAAATTCTTAAATTATTAGTTAGTTCCTATATTCATTTCTAATAAATCTGTAACCAATGAATTCAACCATATATTTTCATAAGATTGTAAATACTATTCATTAATTCCAACTTTATAGCTTTTTTATATCAAATTATATTAAATAATATTATTTTAATTATATATTATTGTTCGGTAAAAGACAAAATTATGCATAACATAATAAAACACATTGATGTGTTTAGCACAAGCTTGACACGGTGTTCTATATAAATAAATATAGAAAATATTAAATTTATTCAAATATGAAAATATTGTAATGTCTCTGTATGTTACATTCTCCACACCTTAATTAAATTGCATCCTCAAAATTTAAACATAATATTAGTAGTCCAGGGTATAATATTTGAAAAATAAAGATTTTTTTTGAGAAACACACATCATAAATAGGTTTTAAACAATATTATCTTAATAAGAGGTAAAAATAAATGAGAAGGTCACCAGAAAACTAATCTTCATAGTACGAAGCCATTAGTGAAATCCTGGACATGGAAGATAAATTTTATCATCCTGGTTAGATGGAGGGTGACACAAAACATGCCCATGAGAGAATTTTTTTAAAACAAAATAAAAAACTAGTGGTGTGAATAACAGTCATTGATATCACAAAAAATGATGATAACAGGATAACATTTGTTTCTATTCCTTTTTCCTTGAGTTATGAAATTATTTCACTCTCTATGAATATAAGTAAATATATTTTTATATAAACACATTTTATTTTATTGTATTGGGACATTAATTAGTTCCACCTAATCAAGTAGAACAAGATATATCATATAGTGAAGTAATACAATATCCTCTAAAACCATATCTAAAGATAAAGAACATCATACAAGGATAAACTTTCTGAAGGACTATTATCCAACAGTGGAGAATCATTTCCATCTTATTTATTAGTAACCAATTTAGTGTATCCATATGAATAAACTTTTTGTCCAAATTTCATTACCTCATTATTAGAAACATATTAAGGCTTATCTTTCACATAACCATGTTTTTTTCATAAAAGAAAACTTTCAATTTAATCATATTTATTTGTTATCAGTTCCAATCAAAAAAAGATTTTAAATACTTTATGAAGAAGTTCTATAATAAAATCTTAATATATTTCAAAATTCATATAAATATTCCATCATCAATAAAATAATTTTACAATATTTTTCATAGACCCAAATATAGAATAACATTAATCAATCTACTCTAGTTGTGTCAATACCATTTGATTTACCTTGATCGTTTATATTTTTATAAGGAATATTTCTTTGATACATGTGGAATTAGTTTTCATAGTGTACTATCTCTATATAGTTGTAAAACTAAATAATAGATTTTCCTTCTTATCTATCCTTTATTTTTGTTCGTGACCTTACTCTTCACACTTATATCATACTACCAATAATTTCAATCATTACCTATGGTGATTATTTCAATAGTTATAACATATTAAAAAATTATTATTTTTCTTCTACCCTTTATATTTTATTTTTTATCCATTTCTCTTATTCTCTTGCTTCCCTTTGAAGATTTTTGTCTTTGAGAATTATGTCTCTATATTGATAGCATATAAAAATATTTCATCAAATAAAGAAAATATTGAGGAACCTGTGCCCTTCGGAGACTGGCACAATTCCTTAAAATAAGTTTTCTATATTACACTTCGTGTTGCATATATAATTCATAGAAAATATAGAAATCATTTTAATGATTGATTCATTATCAGAAAAACTATTTTATTCCTTTTACATAATGAAAATTGAGTTCCCCTTCATCAAAATTGTTTGATCACAAGGGAGGTATTTATCAAATGTTGTATCCTAAAAAAATCTTTCTTCCATGACTTCTATTTTTTCTTCTCCCCTAGTATTATGGATCAAACACCACAATTGATCCACATCTACATTAATAAAATACACTATGACCGTATCCTATTATTTTTCACCACACCCCAATTCCAAAAATATCTTCTCCGAACATGTAATCCACTGCTTAGCCACCATTGGATCAATAGTCCAACTAAATGATGGGGGCCTCTGTCGCATAAAGTGACCCAACATTGAAAATTATATCTGTGGAATAGTTTGATCTATCCCGAAAAGGATATTTGTCATAACCTGATTAATTTTCCATTTTATCTCCATAATTATCATCAATCCAGTACAGGAGGTATTGGTTTTCTTAGCTGGGAAACCCCTACAGTTCCCTTAAGTGCTGACACCATTTTCTGTTCTAGGATCTATGTATAAATAATGAAATATATTAGATTATCTCATATTATCATTAATTTAAAATATGTTATAACACGCAATATAAATTTAATTTTTTCGAACCAAAAATTATAAACATTATATTCTTGTGGGGAATCAATAATTTTAAATCCTTCGTAATGGTTTGTAAAGAAAATTTTAATTATGAAAAGTATATCTTCCAAGAGTGTCATACTAGGTGCATAGTAATGCATGTTTTTATATACTATGTTATGATGTGTTAGGAATGACAATCCTTTTAGGAGTTGTTAGTCCTTAGTACATCTTTTTTTGAGAAACAACCACTTGCAGTATCCAAACATGGGTCTTTTAATAGAAATACCCACATAAATTTGGAAGAAAATTATATAATCATCTTATATACATATCCACAATGTATATTTTATTGTATTATTCCCTAATATATGTTTTCTAAATCATGTTTCCAAGGTTTATAATAAACATCCATTGTTACCAAAAGTAACTCCCATACCCCTGAAGCCCGGAGCCAGTGAAATATTTTATTATATTAGCATTTTTACTAGGAAACAAATCTTAAAAGAGCCATATAATTTAGCAGTTTTGGAAAGTAATATTACCTACATGATACCCATAATATATTCTATAGTGGAAATAAAGCACAAGACATGTAAATAATCATCATCATTGAAATATCATTCAATTTTTTTCTTCATATCTTGGTAAAGTGAACATAATAATGGTGAGCTCAAATTCTCATTAAGGTCAAGTAAAAAAGTAGTAATAATGAATCAATGTAAATAAATAAACATAGAAAGGTAAATAACTGATAACACATTCCATAATTATATAGTAAAAAATAAACATTTCATGGTATGAAACTGAAACATATTCCATTTAATCAATTAACTACAAATTAAATTCATGCATCGATATGTCGATGGAAAATATCATGGATAAAAAAATTATTGATTCTAGAAGGGTGAAATTCATAACAGTTGGATTTAATGTGTGAGGCACATTTTAACCTATACATTCATGTCCTTTAATAATATATATAAAAATATTTGGATTTTTCCAGCTTATTTTTCTCATGAGAACATTCTAATGCATCTTGGGGCTGTATAATGTTTCATCCACACCTGTCATTTCTAATTCAAATCATTCCTCATATCACGTAATAAATTTAATTAATAATTATCTTGTCTTATAAAATATCAGTATTTAATAAATATTATAGATTTATCAACAGTTCTATGATCAAATATATGTATCAACAAGGTTTGATGATGTTGATGAATAGAAATACTATTGAAAATCCATTAAAAACATTCAGGAGGAAAATAATATTTTAGTATTCCAAAGTGTTCCATAACACATTAACACATTTTCACCATAATTACCATGAAGGAATAACAATAGATTATACTTATAATATAATTAATATAATTATATTCATGGTATAACATGTTAAAAGTATTTTTATACAACATATAAAAGAAACTAGGTGCATAACATTACAATATGCCTCAATGAAATGAAATTGAGATGAAATCCCTTACCTTGTGTTTCCTTATGGTGATCATCCTTTGAACTCTTTTATAATTTTTTAAAGTGTTAATAATTTATTAAAGATATTTACTAATATTTATGATATCATATATGATGGTATTATATTGTTTTATCACCCAGTAGATGATAATATTTCGTTGTTACACTTCTTTCGGTTATTAACTACTTCATTATCATTTTCATATTCTTTCAGGACTATCAAGGTTCATTTGCATAGGATATATATACAAATAAATAATGATATTTACACTTTAAATATATTATTTAACCCTTAAATACTTTTTTACAACCATCCTTCAATGTTTGATATAGAAAATAAATCACATCACGTCATGGAGATGATAGACCATATGTACACACGAGCAATAGAATCATTCAAATAATAATGGAAAGGATAATTTTTTTTGGTATATTAATTTTAAAAAATAAATATAATGTTATAATTATCATATATATTAACCTTTTCCTCCATTAAACCCATCCATGTAATGTGGTGATGGAAAACAAATTATAACATGACGCGGAGATGACATGCTATACGTACACACGTACAATGCTTTTGTTTATCATATGATGGATCAATGGTGGAATATTATTTTAACATAAAAATAAAAACATATCATATTATATATAGTATTGTGGTTATTAAAATAACATGTAAAAATGAGAATGATGTATAAAATTAAATAAACATTAATGAAATAGTAAAAATGATTACCTTTTCTTCAACAGACTTCCTTTAGGCTCTTCTGAACTGATATCGGGTAGGCATTTGGAAAGGACAATAACCTCTATAACATAAATAATTATTTTTAAAGAAAAATGGACAGGGTTCTGTTGTTCTAGATGGGTAAATTAGGGTGGGGATGCGAGGGAGGAGGTTCGCTTTTATAATTGAGGTGAGGGGTACTTTTGAAAATCCTCAATATATTAAAACATAATACGGCTATTCTAGATCCAAAGACATAAAAATGGCCTATAAATTTATAGGGAAATATATTTTAGAACATATCAGAACATATTTTGGGTTATTTAACATTTTTTTATTTTTAAATAATTTTTTAATTTTTTCATTAAATAGAATATCTTTACTGTCAAAGTTGATACATTTTATTTAATTTGACTTTAAATACATAAATACAAAGTGTTAATTATATTACAATGATTTAAAAATTATATAATATATAGTATATACGTATAAAATTAATTTTACACAATAAATAATCCTAAATATATCAAGAGTAAAACATTTTAAATTCATTATTTTTTCTTTAAATTAAATTAATATTGTTTTGACATAGAATAAGATTTTAGGGTAATTATATAATTTATAATGATTAAAAATATAATTATATAATGAAAATATTTTTATTAATATAAATATATACACTTAGGTTCTTCAATATCATGTTTTTTCTCTGTGTGAACACATAAAAGATATTAAATATAAAGAGGTTAACATTTTGTAACTTAATTTGATTTCAATAATATATAAGTTTTATTCAATGAAATGTTTCCATTGAACACCTAAAATTAAATATTAATGTGATAATGGGCTAATATTATTCATTAAATATCTTTTATACAAGTTTAGGTCACATTAATTCTCTTATTTTTTGGCTTTAACCCGTAGTAAAACCCTTTAACTCTTACTATGCCAACATGGTATTTTACTCATTAAGGGTTAATATTGTTACTATAAAATCAAAAATGATGAATAAATGAATCATTGATCACATTTTGAGACTTATCCCAATTATTTTACTGAATTTTTTAATTTAGAATCTTTTTTATCATTTAAGAAAATATTATATATTTTAAAATAGTAATAATGTCATTTTTACATTATTCACTATTTTTTCATCAAAAAATCAAAACAACAAGACAAATTATAACCATGAATTATAAAATATTAATAACATGTCAAAATAATCAATAAAAATAATTTATTATTTTAAATATCTCATATTTTATTTATTTTAATATTATTAATATCTTTTTTCTGTTTCTTCTATTAATTAATCAATTACTAATTCATCATTATGTCAAAATTTAAATTAATTATTTATAACATAAAAAATATAAATAAATTTCCATAATGAATGAAAATGTTTTATTTAATATTACTATTTATAGTGGAATATATCCTCAAAATAACCATATACAATTTTTTTAATACTTATTAATACAAGAGTGTGACAGATTGGGATTCCCATATAATAAAATAATATCAAATTCTTATAGTCATCCAATTG
Source organism: Viscum album (assembly GCA_963277665.1). Classification (NCBI taxonomy): domain Eukaryota; kingdom Viridiplantae; phylum Streptophyta; class Magnoliopsida; order Santalales; family Viscaceae; genus Viscum; species Viscum album. The sequence continues at coordinate 992,625,654 of OY728166.1, forward strand.
AATTATAGATCCCCAAAAATCATCATTAGGATGATTTGGGTCGAATATATCTCATAAAATAAAATTATGACATGTGTTAGGGTTATTTTATAATACTTATAATATTATTTTTACCCATACATACTTGTTTTCTCTTTAACCGTAGTAATTGAAATATCACTAAATTTACAATTCATATTACGAAAAATAAAACAAACATATTTAAATAAATTGAAACCACTTATTCCAAATATGGAATCCATTTTTAAAAAATAAAAACACAAATTTTGCTATAATTAATTTAAAATTAATCCCTTTGATTGAATGAGAAAAGGGTTATTAATGTGAAAATGCACAAATGATAATAATATTTTTATAATAATATTCATTATAAAATTGATTTAATTACCAAAATTATATTAAATGAAAAATAATTTATCTAATTATACATTAAAACAAACCAAAAATATAATTTGACATTATAAACTATTTAGATGAGAAATCTGTTTTCATTTCAAATGCAATTTTTTATCATATTAATCAAAAATTGAAAGTTTTCAGGAAAATAAAAAAAAATAACAAAAAGTAAATTTTTATATTTTTTTTATAAAATAATAAGTTTTTTCAAAATATAATAGATAATGTTGTCAAAAAATGGATTTAAAATACATTATCCCTTAAAAGACGGTAAAATTGTCTTTAAAAAAATTGGGTTTTATGTATAATATTGGGTTTGATCCTATATTATGCAAATAAAATATATTCATTTAATGTAGAAATATTTTATAGAATATATAAAATAGATAATTCATTAATTTATTTCCCCAATTTTAATTAATTTTATTTATTAGGATAAAATGTCTTTGTGAGAATAAAAATAGTTAATTATAAAATTATTTACTATATATTTAGGTTGTCCATATATTAATTTGTAACCACTAAATTTAATCATGTATTTTCATATGTTATTTCATACTATTCATAAATACCAACTTCATGCATGGGTTATATCTTATTATATTAAATAATAATATTTCAATAATATATTATTGTTTGATAAAACATAGTATTTCGTGTAACGCAAGACAACTCATTGTTATCTCAAGTGTAAGATTAATATGGTGTTGCATATAAGGAAATGTAAATATGAAATTATAATTATTTAAAAATTAATGTATTGTAGTGTATGTTGGTGTAACATCATGGTTATTTATTATGCCTTAACATCCATTTCAAAAATACAAATTGTTTTTGTATTGTCCCTTTCAAGTTAGATCCCACTGAATATAAGAAATATTTACCCATTTTAATAATATTTTAAAATTTAAAATTTAATATAATTTTTTACAACTAAGAATTGTTTTCTAATTCATCATTTTAGAGACAGATTCTATAATTCTAGATCAATATTTAAATATTTAAAAATCACATTTCCCAATAAAAATCAATTTAAATTCATCAAATAAATTAATTTATTTTATTAAAATAAAAAATTAATAAAAAATAATCACCCATAATTAAATCCATTTAATCATATTATTTAGATATTTTAATTTATTAAAGAAATTGAAATTAAAAATTACGAATCATTATTATAAATTAATTTTAAATTGAAAAAATTAAATAAATGATTCAAAAACATGTTCTATTCCATTGACAGATTAAGTTCTAATTTTATAAAAAGTATCTAATATGTTTGATCTTATTTGGATTGTTTTAATTAATGGGGGTTATTTATCATTGAGAAAAAATAGAAATTTTGAAAATTCGAATTCTAATCACTCCCCAAAACATGAAGTATTTCACTCCCAATAAATAAATTAAATTCCAGTTACCCAACAATTATTTTCCCTCTTATACCCAAATATAAAATCTAGAGAAGAATGAAATATCATGTTCCTATATTATTTTAATTATGATGTATCTTCTTGGATTTGAATTCACTATCTCACTTCAATTCAGTAAATGATCCAAGTCTATGAAGGAAATAAATTATATTTAAGTATAATAAATTTTTTAACAAAAAAAATATATATTTATCTCATTCTATTAAGTTACAAAATCTATAAATCAATTTTATACTTTATTAATACAAGTTAAATAAATTTTTTATACTAATTATACCCCTTCTTCATTTTTGGTCATTATTCCCCACACCTAAATGAATTCTATTTTTACTATTAAGCACATTAATAAAAAAATTAATTTTTATATTTTCCAATACATTAATGGGTAAACCAGTGTGAATAATCACTTATTATTTATGTATAAAATTAATTACACATGATACAAATTTCTAATGACATAGAGATTCACTAAAGGATCCCAATTTATCTGTTTACACTTTGTTCAAAGGAAATACATCAATTTATCCTTGGATAATACCCTATGGTTTTTTTCCATAGAGTCCATGATACATTAACTCATGTTATAAATTCATGTGACGGGATTTTATAATTCTGGTTCAAAAAAATATACCTTCTCTGACTATATTTCCATGTTGTGAGACCAAATATCTATGAAAATAGTGAATAATTTACCCGAAATTATCTTTGATTTATAATTTCAAAACCAATTAGTTATGTATACAATAGTAAGGTATTTCTCCAAGGCTATAAAACATTTGTATCAATGAAATTATGAAAAACAAAATAAATGAAAAACTATACAAAAGTAATATCTACATAATATGTAAGTATATCTTTTTTTGTTACTTTTTTTCTTCTAAAATGTATACACTAGAATAGATCCTATATACATAATAAATAGTTTTTATTAATTTATTTTAATATTTCTATAATATTTTAAAAAAGAATTAAAAAATCATAAACAAGATGCGTTCTTTCCCCCACATGTATTCATTTTTGTAACCTCAAGGATTTTTTATTTGTCAATAAAAGTCATATTAATAATAAGTAGTTCCAATATCATGTTATAACAATAAAAATACATTTTATTTATTACATAGCAGGTTGATTTATACTCTCCCATAGAGTATTGTAGATATATTGAGATAATTTCATAGGTGATGTTCACTTTGGGAAACCTATAATGAAATATGTTTAAAAAAATTAGAAATATTACTATAATATAAACAATATTAAAATGAATGAGTAGGAAATATATTATTTGGGATTTCCCTTCGAAGAGGGGCTATATTTAGAATGTAGAGAGTAAAAACGTACTAGGTTCATCCCTAATCTATTGTAAAATATAGTTTATGTGATAAAAACCCTGACATTATCTTTATTTCAATTTTTTAAATCTTATGTTCTTCTTAGAAGTACCATTAATTTTTTTTTCATATTTATTCACACTTATCATTAAATTGTTTCTTAGAAAGTAATGGGGGAAGAAGATTAATGGGGTCTCCTAAAAATACACTATAGCTATTTTGGTCTCTAATTCCTCTAGTAGATTCTCTATTAACTCTATTTCATAATCAGCTAAAATATAGTCATTAAATAAAAAAAGATGATTAATATTAAAATAATTAATTTCAGGTAAAAATTATCTCCCTTATAAGAAAAACAGCTAATCTTGTTTCATCATGAGAATACATTTGATATTATTACTCTAATGTTCCTACCTCTAGTTGATGTTTTGGGTGATGTTGGAGGGGTTTTAATTCACCATAGGTCTCAAAGATCCTTCGTCATTATCATCTAATTTTGAGAATGACTTATATTCCCTATCAAGGGATTTCTTCCATTTATTTCTCTCATTTGATCAATATTTTTCTATTTCCTATCTTCTTATCCACTTGTCCGTCTTCTTTAACATCTTATAGAGAGTATTGTACAATAACTATTCAATCATCTCTATTTCTTCATTCTATACACCCACTTAATTAATCTGTATCTTTAATTTCTCTTCTTCGGTGGATGAATCAGGTTCATCATGATCATCATCCAAAATGGGATTTAGCTGAGATGAGTCTGTAAAATAAAAAATTGGTAGAATATTTTTAAAATTCATATTTCATAAAATTTAAAGGTTATGAGTTCATTTATTTGGAATATATCTCTTTGGTCTCAACATGCATCTAATTTTTCTTGTGTAATGATATTTCAATGTTTTCATTTGCGAATGTGGGTTATAGTGGGAATTCCGACATTTCCTAACATATGATCCCTTCCACATCATCTTCATCCTATAAGGATAACATCGATTATTTTATATCATGATTTCATTTACTTTACGATAAATATGAATAGAAAATTGAGTTTAATAAAAATTATATAATGAAATTTTCAAAAAATATACCACATTAGTAGCTTGAAATTATAATTTCATTTCCAGGAACATGATCGCTTAGTATATTTGTTTAATGCTAAATTATAAAATATCTTCCACTTATGAAGAATCTCATAATATCACATCATTATTCTCTTGGGTAAAGAAAATTGGAACTATGTCTTCAAGTTCATTTTGGTACATTTTTACTATGCGTTTTTGGAGAGTGGTTGTCAATTAATTAATCATTCACTTTAGATCATCCATGTACAATATTTATTCATATTTTTTATCTAGAACCAGAGAAACTTTATTGATATGAGACATTTCAAATATCAATTATTTCATCTCACAACTATTGATTTATTGACCTTGACATCCTCTCTATCCTTAAAGATTGTGCATTGGTTGTTCGAGTGTTTCTACTCCCAGTGAAGTTGTGGGAATGTGAAATGTGAAAATAATTGGAAATCCATTTTTATATAATGGTCACTCTATTAATTTTCACCTCAAATCTGAGTAAATAGAGATATAATAAAACAAAATACATTATAAAAAATTAATTACATTAATTATATTTTTTTAATATAGTGTTTACTCTACCTTACTCCTCTACAATAGTGCCATGTTGATGGAAGGGCCTATCATAGGGCCTTATCAAACAAATTGTTTTTACTCTTAATACAACATATTGTTCAACCATGGTTATTTTTCAAAGATCAAGGTGTGGTATCTTCACTATCCCATCACTTATGTATATTTTTTCAAAAATTTTAAATAAATAATGACATGGTAGTTTATGTTGTATGTATAGAAATAATTAATTAAAATGGAAATGAAGATTCATGACATATTGATAAGAGGTGAGAAGATGCCACAAGATTCAATTATTATGTTATTTTGTTGTCCTATAACCTAAAATACCTATTCCATTCTCTTCATTTTCTAATCAACTACACATAACCCTACTATCTATATACTATTACTGAATATCAAAATCAATGAGATATCCCAAAATTATCTTTCAACTATTATACCTACGGAACCATAATAATGTACTCATCAATAACTCTAACAATCGAAATCATATGACGTGGGATATTTCATTAGTGGATAAATGATTTATTTTAAATACCATGAATGAAAATAGGGGAAAAGACATGTGATTTCTAATTGTTTTCTTATCCCCTAATCACTAAAATTCATAAAATAATGATAAAAAATCATGTTGGGTGATTAAAAATTGTTTCAATTGTTTTCATCTAATGTTTTATCCTTGAGTTATCCTCTCATAAAAAATAAGATCTTGATAGATCATAAGACTCACATTTGGTGAGAAACACGAATAAAAGAGTGATAAAAATGAAAAATGTAGTTGAATAGAATTAAATAAAACATTAAACACCTAAAAATTTGAGGCGAGTTCTTACGATATAAATGGTGGTTTACAAATACATTCTAAAATGGGATAACATAATTTTTTATATCTTTTGTATTCTTCCTCATAACATTTACCATTGGGAAGATCTCCATCTTTAAATAGATGAGATTTTTTTTGTCTTGTCTGAGGGTGGAGATGGATTTTTTTCAGAGAAAATTCATTTATTTTTACATCATTGCTACCCTTATAATGATCATAATTTTTATTCCATCATGAATAATTCAAGTTGTAATGATTATATTCTTTGTGGATTCAGTGAAAAAATGTTCCATTTGATGTATACGTGAGTGGTCTCACGTACAAGAAGGATCATGCATATTTTTCTATTGGAAGACTTTCATGGATTGATCTGGTGACATCCTATTACCATTCTATTAATTACATAATTAATCATCATCAGGATTTTTCTTTTCTATTGTTTAGGTAGGGTGGACAAGGAGTTGAGAGGATACATGTAATGTTGAAGTTAGAGTTTTGTTTAAATGTTCATCATAAAAACAACTCGTTCTATAGCACTCTGAGGATTTACATTCTATGTAATATGTTTACAAACTTTGTAAATTATAAAATTTTATCTAATTAATTTAAAAAAAGGATCTTATTTTTTCAGTGTTCATGGGTGTTTTCAATTACACAATTTGTAATTTGGTTTCACATTGTGTGAAGTCCTAAGAGTTTTTTTAAAATAGGTGGCACCAATGAAATTTTTATTTCAACTTCTCCAAGAATCCCTTCTCTGGAACTAAAATCCATCCATAAGAATTTTTGATCCATCCATCCCTTTAGGTCATTTATTTAAATGATTGATCATTGTTGTGGTTCAAACGTGACTCTCTTGGATAGCAGTCACCTGGTCTCACCATATCATACAATTTATCTCCTAAGAGTTTGTTAGATAATCTTGGAATTTAGGGATATAAACTTTTTGTTGTTAAATCTTTAATCTATTTTAATTTCCTATACCATTGGAGCCTTCTTTATTGTTGGTAGGTTCCATTTTGGTCATTATTTTTCTGTGAAAAACGCAGTTGCTTCCATTATGATGGCCAATTTTGAATTAACATAAATTGCATGATTTGAATTCAATATTATGATTTATATTAAATTATATTTATTTCAATTGGATGATTGAATACGCAATTCTTGTGGATTAGGAATTTGGATTTTTTTGGAATAAAAATGGGAAAATACCCAAATTTAATTGAATTAATGTGTGTTTTTGAAATTGAAGGAAAATTCTAAAATTTAAACTATTAAATTTAAATGGTGACATCTATTTGATCAAATTGATTTCAAATTAAAATATGAGAGAAGTAAATTAAAATTTTATTTATAGAAACCCAGTTGTTTAATCTTGGAAAGAGGCATCAATTGATTATAACACCCTGAGTTGGTTTTTAAAAGAAAATTATAATGTTTTAAATGGGATAATGAGATGGATTGTAATTTAAATAATATTATACTAAATGTCAAATTATTGTTTTTTTCTTGAGAACATGAAATCCTAGGTAATTAGTGAGTTATTAGGGACAAAAATGCTATGATGTGAATATTGAATCAATGGGTTGATGCTCTAAAAATCTAACATAAAATATTTGGCATAATTTATTCCACAGTTGGAAGTCGTTGAGTCGAGTTTGACCATTGTAGAGGGATGTGTTTACAAATGTCCATTATCATTATGTAAATGTGATGGGATTCCATAACATTAAACTATTATACCACTTGGTAGTTGACCATGTTTACTATTGATTATATTTGAAATATAAGCCATTATTTATAAATTATTTTACACATGTATTTTGAATTTATTTATAATGTTTTATATAAAATGTTTATTAAGGAATATTCTAATTGTATTTCAATAATTTTTAATATAAATAAATATTTTTTTAAAATATTTTTTTTAATTTCCATGCATATTTATTTAAATATTGAGGCCTTCAATTTGTTAATTAAATATTTGAATCTTATTATGTAATTTTTCATGATACCGTATGTGGTTTTTAGGTCACACCCAACCCATGACTTCGAGTGTTGGTTAAATATTTCCTTCCATGTCTGAGTAAGCAAAAACCTCCACTTAGAGGTGGTTCTAGTTTCTAATCTTGGGGTTTGGTGTTCCTGAGTCCCTTGGAATTTGGGTTATTTTTCATGTTTTTTGTTACATTAAGATATTGATGTCTTTTTGACCTCGGAAACACTTCTACATGGTGAATTTTTCTTATATTCATTCACACATCTTTATCATTCTTTAATTTTGTTTATTTAATTATTTTACCTCTTTTATTATATATGATTATAATTGATTTGTTTCGAACCAGTGGGGATCCAGAACTTTGTTAAGGACATGTCAGAGCCGACTCAATTATTGGGTAATTAGGGTACTGTGTCATCAGTGTAAAAAAGTGGTATCAAAGGTGTAAGATTATCATTATTCCATGATGTCAGTATTTAGTTATGCATGGTTTCTAAGATATAAGAGGTATTTGTGATTGAGTTCCTTACCATCTCTCACCACAATGAGCCTAAAGTCACAAGAGCTGGTTTTGAATGGATGACTTGAGGATTAGTTCAAATATTTTCCTTACCGTTGATTTATATATACTGAAATCCAAATCTCATTTTTTATATTTTTTGGGATTAATTTCCCATGTCTCTCTATTTTATTCTTAATATGATGTCTTCAATCTTGTATAATGATGTTGCATAGCATCTTTACAATGAGAATATGTGAAACTATGATACATGAAGAAGATGTTTATGAACCTAGGTGAGAAAATACTCTCATGGATGTGATTATGGTTGATGTGATTGTGTGTACTATCCATGTTGTGGGTTAGGAACATACATGAATCCACATTCAGTATCTAGATGCAGAACCATAGAGGGGTTCTTTTCCAAATACTTCTCTAAATTTATTTCGCCAGAGGAAACCAACATTCAAATGCTCCAATGATCCTCAATATGATCCAGAATTGATGAGAATAATTGAGAAATTATTGGTGTTCATGGAGACACCTGATGAAATAATGGTGAAATATGCCACCTTCGTGATGAAGGGACTGTGCAGGAGTTGGTGGGACAAGATGGTTGTGAATAAGAAGAATAAATGTTTAGAGTGGGAATGAATCAATGATATTTTCATTGAGTATTTATATCTAGTGTCAATGATATTTTCCAATACTATAGTGTTTTTAAAAATCATGATTTGGCTATCAAGACCGCAAAATAATATTCATAGCATTTTGTTGAGAGTGTGTAATTTTCACTAGATCTCATATCAAATGAGAAGATTAATACTCAATGGTTCGAGTTGGTAATATGATATTATAATCTATGTTAGGTTTTCTTGTTGATGTATCCCTCTTATGTTGACGTATTTGATAGGCTATTATTGGTCAAAATGGACATATAAATAAAGTTAGGGTTGTCGAGAGTTTACTTTAATCCATATGGTAGTTTGACTTCCTATAAATGAAATATGAAGCATGAGGATTTTCCTAGTGGATCTAGAAATTATTTTATTTATAGATCTCCTATAGTACACGTAAAATTTCATTTTCTTTGTTACTAGTGTGAAAATTTAGGGCACACTAAAAGGTTTTTCACTAAGGTACCCAAGGTATGTGGTTCTTTTGGATGCTCAGGTTGCTTTTAGACATTCTGCTAAATTTATTCCACTCTACAATGTGGCACTAGATCATCAAAATCTACTAAAAAATGGGGAAATTATATTTTTCAATGAAAATGGGGTTCCATACATATGAATTTGAAACAAATATTCTACACGTAGTGGAAAGGTTTCTAGAGGATATAGATACGGGTCCAAGAACTGTGAGAGGTAACATAAAAAAATATATTTAATTGGTGACTAATTTATTTGATAACGGTTCATATCCTTTTTTTATTTAAACCCATAATATTAATCAACTAAATATTTATACATATCATTTTTTATATTCTTGATATCAATATGCCCCTTTGGAATGAAGAGATAGAAGGGTCTCCGTAGTCGAGCTTGCATTTTATCATTACCAGATACCTTGATTTCATTGAATTTATGGTTATCAACATGTAACTGCATGATGCCATATTTGGGATGGATTAGTTCAATTCTAATAAATCTTGGATTGATTTTTTTCTTTTGTGGGTCACCTTTTTGGTATATAATGGGGTTTTCTAGATGACTTAAATAGAATGACACCTAAGGTCGAGTAGAGTTGGACCATCTTATCGAGATTCTACGAAAGTAATATCATTTTTTCTCTAGGGATAGAAAATTTGAGTGGTGATATCCCTCCATTTTCTTCAAGTTTCCTAATTTTTTTCATTTAGACTTCGGTTGTATTCCACTAGTAAGGTTTCTAGAGTAACCTATCAATTTTGTGCATGGTACTCATCCACTCTATTCTTTCATACCATATAAAACCAACTGAAATGAAAGATCTGAGGACTCAATTGGCTGATCTTATTGAAAAATGATTTATATACTTGAGTGTTTAAACATGGGCAGTACTGTTTTTCTTTGGTAAGAAAGATAATGTTTAACCTTTTCATTATGTGGACTTCCAAAAAATTAATGGAGTTATGATAAGGAATAATTATCATTTTCCATGGATTGATGAACTTTGTGACCAGTTGAAAGGGTTAAAATGGTATCTAAATAATGATACTTGATCTGGTTAATATCATTTTAGAAGAAAAGAATCTAAAATTCATAAAAATCTTTTTATACCATTTATGACCCTTATGAGTATATTTTAAAGACATTCCGTATAACCAATTCTCTTACTATATTTAGGAATTTTATGAAAAATATATTTCATGAGTATATTTATACTCTTGTGGTAGTTTTTTTTGATGAAATCATTATACATATCTACACCAGAAGAGGATCATGTGCATCATCTAAGAGAAGTTCGGGAATTATTGAAAAATCATATACATTATCCTAAAATTTCGAAATTCAATTTATGGATTCAGTAAGTAAAATTATTATAAAATAGGGTGTTGGAATAGGAAATCTCATTTGATTTGGATATTGTGAAATATTTTATGACATGGGAGAATATAAAAAATGATTTAGAGATTCAGAGGTTATTTGTTCTAGATGGGTATTATTATTGGTTTGTAAAGGAAGTTTCCAGGTTGGCTTCTCTATTGACTAAACTCACACAAAAGGGAACACATTTTTCTTGGGTTGTGAAATGGGAGAATTAGTTTTTTATTTGAATCATCTAAGGACTAATGCACAAATTCTGACTTTTCTATAGATTGGGCAGGGCCATGGGGTCTTCATTAACACATCATGTTCCGAGTTGTGTTCCATTATTATTCATGGTGAACATTTCATTTTCTATTGATCTCTGAATCATTGGCTACATGATAACAATTACCCAACCCATCACTTTTAACTTGCAGCTGTGATTCGAGTTCTAAATAGATGAAAAAATTGTGTTTAATGAAAAAGGAGCTGTATTTTTTTCTAAATATAATATATTGAGCAATATATTGTATTAAAAATATTTTAATCTCGACCTGTGGAATTGTGTGGAATACCTGTAATCATATGATTTTGATATCACCTTTACACTAATATAAGAAAATTTCATTATAAATGCTTCAAAAAATAAAATCCAAACAAAGTCATAAAATGAATCATTTAAATTTTGGAACATTATGATTCATTTTTCATAGTGTTGTATTATATCTTGAGAAATATGGTATGAAGTTTCTTGGATATAATTTAGTTTACATCTTCCCTTCATTAGTTGATCCTTCAAGAGAATAAGCACGATGATGATATTAATAGAATTAGAAACTCTTTTTATGGTGATGAGACCATGAATAACTTTCCATAATCCTCTAAGGGAATTGTGGTTCAGAGTAGGACACTGAAAATACAGGTGATTTTATTTCTTATAAAAATATCTATTAAAAATTAAATTTAAAAGATTCCCCCAATTTAAAACTTAATAAAACTATTAATAAATGTTGTTAATTTCTAATTTTATGGTTGTTCAACTATTTTTTTAGATGATTGGTAATTTCATAGCTGTAATAACATGAGATATTTATACAACTTTTGAAACTAATATAGCATGGAAAAATAGTTATAAACACTATCCAATACTAACTATCAATGTGAAATTATGTTTTCCAAAATAGAGGTAAAAACAGAGGAAACGAAATTTGAAAGCATAGTAGACATAAAACAAGTCATTCGGTCTCATTCCATGTCATAGTCGTCTCTACATGGTGATCACCTACCACGAAGTAGTCATATATAGATTATGGTTTTGATCCACATCCTGGATCGAGGTTAACATAATAATTTACAACTGTCAAGGTCACATGAACTCTGTTATAGTTTTACATGGGAAAAAATACAACCAGGTTATAAATGACCTCTACCACCATTCTATGTGGGATAAACATGTGTAAAAATATTGTTGTGTGAGGATATCGAGTATCCTCTAGTTTAGTGTAGGAGATAGTGTTTTTGTATTAGATAGATTCACGTATTGCTCTGAATTGAATATTAAATGAACAGAACAGACACCAGAATAAATAGATAGAGTATATAAGGATCATTGTGTTGTAAAATAAAACATTTGACAAACTGGATGTTGCGAATGTAAATCATGTGTCCAATTTTGAGAAAATAAACCAAATAGAGAGTTAGGGGGCTTGGTGTTCTGGTTTCTAGGAAGACGATGTTCGTCTATTTGAGTCTATTTTAATGATTTTGAATATTTGGTACATAGTAATCTATTGGTTAATGGATACAAAGAATGAGAGTTCTTCATTTGTTCTTTCTCTATTCTTTTTTGGTTTAGTGGGTGTGATCGAGAGGTCTAGTGTGTATCTATTTCATTCGGTCTCATCATTCATCTTGAGTCCTTTTCGTTTATATTCTTACATCCCAAAAATGTGTATTATAAATGAAGGTATTGAAACTCATACTTATGACATTCAAATTAATATTTTATTTAAAAAGTAATATCATTAATTAATATCAATAAAAAACTCAAATATGACAGTTAGATAAAACGTTTGAATAAATAATATTTAAATAGTCTGTCGGTGAGTCCTATGTCGATATTTCCTTCAATCGGTGACTCGTTCTATTAGTGAGAAATTCCATCAGTCTCTCCATGATTGGTGACTCATTGTGTTGGTGACTCATATAATCGGTAACTCATTTTATCGTTGTCTGCTTCTGTCAGTCTGTTCATGTGTTGGAGAGTCATTTCCTCGGTAGCACCATGCATCTATAAGACCACGCATTAGTAGCACCATGGTTCGGTATCACCATGAATCGTTATCACCATGCATCATTAGGACAGTCCTTCTATCAGTGTAACAATTGATCTGTTGGTTCCACTGAGTCCTTTGAGCTATTGGCATCAGTGGCATAATTGTCTTTCAGTGGACGCTTCTCATAATTTGTAAATACTTTTTTATGAACTGTCTTACAAAATAATTATTATTAGAATATGTTAAACTTATATGTAACCATAGATAATCATAATTACTCATATTGGAACCAAAATAAACATGATTGAAATGAATAGACATGATTAATAACATTCGTCATGATTTGTGATTATTAAAACTAGATAGGGTGTCAAACTATCTCTTGTGGTCCAATAGTCACCCCCTTTTTGATGATCACAAATCGTGGAATTGTAATGTACAATAATATTATGTGTAATATAATCATTCTACGTTTCATCTATAATTACTAATGAATATGATAAATATATAGATAAGGTTCAAAGGTGAAATAAAATTTAATGGTATAAAAGGAAACAAAAATAATGGTATCAAAGACTAATGCATTATCTTCCCATATGAAATTAGATGTTAGGAAAATAAAATATATAAGAGTGGTATCAATTGTAAAATAAAATATGGATAATTACAAACTATTTCCCCCCATCTGGGATTACCAAAAAGGGGAAGGGTCTAATGGATAAATTCAATAATTAATGGGAATCGAAGGAATAACCAAGAACAAAATAGGTATCAATGGAATAATATGTATCACATAATAATAGATATAATATAAATAGTGGAAATGAAAGAGCACCAAATTCCTTTAAACAATGTTGTAAAAGGTATTAAAAATGTTTGTGAATAACAAAAAATGTACAATACATCATCCAAATCAATCAGAGGTATAGTAGGTAGTGGATGGGAATATGGAGGATCTAAAGAAATCATTAGAAGAGGTAGGATTACTCCTTATAGAACATTAGGAGCATGGTTGGGTTTGAGTTGTGACAAAAAATGAGGTTGAGCCAACACTGTGATAACTTCCCGAATATGGATAAAAGCTTGAGAAAATGTCATCTTAGGTGGAGGCGCAAATCCAGTATGTGCAATAGGTGTAGAAGTAGGGACCACAACTGCTTAACTCTACACATGAATGTATGGATTCAATATCATGATGAAATCCACAATTTGTTCTCCACTACATTTCATATATTATAAAATCCATCTTTGTTTTCAATGAAGTTTTCCAAAATTGGGATGAGATCCTTAAAATTTTGAACATGGTGCTTGAAGGCACCAGTCACTAGAGGTATTGTAAAATTCTCTATCAAATATTTTAAAAGGCTTGTAAACTGATGCTTGGAATTAATCTTATTGAAACAATATTCCACCTTCTCCATAATCTGATCATTGATAGTCTCATAACTCTTAGAATAGAGTCTAACCATATCATGAACATGGTAACTATTCTTCACAATTTTGGTAAGGGATTCCAATACAGAAGCACCAATAATAGCTTCAAGTTCATCATTAAAAATATTTCTAAATACCTCAATTTCAATGGCCTGATATTTCTATATATAGGTAGAAGGAGCAGTAGGAGATGAGGTGTGAGTCTTCAAAACATTAATAATAGTCTCCAGATAGCCTTCACACTCAGAGGTCATATGATTTATTATGGAGACAATACCAATCATTTATTTTCTCAACATGGTTGTGTTTTCAAAAATTGTTTCATCTGTTCTGATTATGTAATGTTTAATTTCAACATTAAAATTTTCAAAAAAAATTACTACATTAGGCTCACTCACACCAATTACCATAACTGGAGCTGCTGCATCTTTAAAATACTAATTCATATCATTAATTAATGATTTGGGAGAGTGTAATTAACCACTCTATTGAGTTTTTTCACTTCAAGATTGTGGGATCTCATGGAAACTATTATATTAAATTGATACTCTCATAGCTGAACAGATTTCATCCTTTAATTTCTCAAAATCTGATCTAGTGACATATTTACTAGGAACTGAAACAACATAAGTAGGGACTGAGGAAAATTCCACTACCTTAGGTGCTCAATAAGAACATGCCCTTCAATTTGTGGTCTATCAGAATCAGTTGATCACCCTCAACATGAGGTCTCTTTCTTTGATAAACTATCTATGGGGCATGGACCACTTGAGCTTCTAATTCTCTTTGAGATTCAACCACTCTTATTTATTCAACATAATCAATAAAAGGTTTTTGAAAAACATACTAAAAAAATCATCAACCATCTCTACATATTCTCTATGATCATCATCATGATGGTCACCATCACCTTCACTACCATAAATATTGACTCCATTATCATCATCAAGTCTATAGGCATGCCCTTCAATTCCATTTCCATCCACATTTTCTTCACCTCCTATTTCACCGTCTGAACCAGAATCACATTCACCACCACTGTTACTTTAATCACTAATAGATTCATCTTATTATCTCTTATCTTCTTCTTCTTCTAATTCTGATTCATATTTAGAGATACCAGACATTCTAACATACTTTACAATACCTGAGTCATCTATATCATCATCTCCATTAGGGATAAGAATAAGTTCATTTAAGGGTAAAGTAACTCGTGGAAATGGAAGTCCAAAAGAAAAATTATTTTGAGATTTTATGTTGTTAGGGTAACTTATATAATAAATAGGAGACAAAAGATCTTTGAATGGTGTGGGAGGTTCTTCTTCTACATTTTAAGAGTTAAAAACATCCCCATCTTGTTCTAAACCATGATCAGCTATATCTCTTGGCCTAGTTGGATGGTCCACTGGACTGAATCTCTCATAAATCTAATCTTCATCACCAACCCATTCTTTAGTCCAAGGGTTATAATTGATTTTAATCCTTTTAAATATGTCTTTTATTATGAAGATATCATTACAGTTGGGAATATTTTTACCACCCTCATCTACATAGCCTTTCTCCTTATGCCTCGATGAGATCATCATTAGGTTAAACAAAGAGTTGGTCTTCCAAGAATGATTTATCAACTCACTGATGTTAACAATAAGGTATTTATATAGATACACCCTAATTAACTAATTCATTAGGTACACTATAACTCCCCAAGATTCTAGGTTACGAGTCTCTATGAATAATGCAATTTTTACATTGTATGCAACTACGAGTTTTAGCACACCACAACCAATCAAACTCGCCGATATGAATAGTAATACCCACGTTTTGAATTTTTTTACATTTTAATTTTCAAAATGGACATCATTTTTGTATTAAAATTATTAAAATTAGCGTATCATGTTTTTTTTTGTATTTTAATTAAAACATTCAATTTTGGATGAATAGTAAAAAACACAATGTTATTTTATAAAAGTGACTTCTATTTATAAATTTTTTTATTTTTATTTAAATTCTCTTTTAAGAAAAAATAGATAAAAAATACCTATATTAGTACAATTTAAATCATTGGATTCATTTTGAAATTTCTAATGACTTTTAACATCCTTTTAGGCACATTTACAAATTTTTGTAAAATGTAATTTTTCCACTTCTATCATTTTAATTTTAAAAATCTAAGAGAAAAAGTTGAAATCAGTAAGTAAAATGTGGTTCAATGGGATGAAAATAATTTTTGGTGAATTGAAACTTTTGAATATTATTTTCCACGGTTAAAAGTAAATATGATAGTTAAATGTAAAAATGATATTAAAATTACCCTAAAACAGGTCTTAATTCTATTAGATAAGTTTTATTCGAACAAAATATACATTAGTAAAAAATATTGTCCTATTTTATCTACTTGGATAAGATTGTGACATTTATTTTATTTTATTTAATGAAGATTTAATATTGTTAAATTTAATGTTTAATAACTAAATCATTTTTAATATAATGTTATACAGAAGATAAATTTTCCTATAAATATTAATTAGAAATATAAAAATATTTCTAACATCATGGTATTTTATTTATAATTTTAAGAAATTAAATAAATAAATTTTTTATGACATAATGATGATGCAACGATTACCTTATTAATGAAAGATTAAAATAATTAATATTTTAAATATTAAAATAAATGAAAATTGACACTTTTGATGCATTGCACGAATTTTCCAAGATAATATGTCATGTTAAGGTTGATTAAATAAATTTTGTTCGATGTTATAATATTTTTATGACTTTCACAAAATCTAAATACCAAGAAATGACAAAAATTAACATAAATGAGTTTTTAAAACAAATACTATTTTATTAAATGATATAATATTTTTTAAAATATAATTTTATTCCAAATTTCTTAGATAAGGTTAAATATGTAAATAATTAACCACATGAGTATCTCTTGTATTTTTATTGTATATTTATTATTAATTTATTATAATAATAAAATAATACATTGTAAAAGTTAAACAATTTATCTAAGAGTTAAATAAAAAAGATAAGTTTAATATGGTGACCTAAACCTATCTAAAAACTAATAGTTTAAAATTTTGATACCCGTCCCTATATTATCCATGAAATAAATCCATTTTAATCCATTATAAACAAAAAATGATTTTATAATTAAATAATATTTTAAGCTTTTCCTAAAGTGACCCTCACTTCTCTTATAAAATGGTACTTCCCGTTCTCTTAATTTCACAACTCCAAAAACATTTATGTCGGCCAAAACCTGATCCAATATCCTCCCAACAACCCTCAAGTCATCAAAGTGGCCTTACTTAGATATGAAATCCAACCTAAGGATCCTTTTTGTTCAAATCAAATGTAAGAACCTGAAAATGAGGAAATTACTTCATCACATCTTGCAAAGTTCATTTTTTCATCCACTTATAATTTCATTATTGTTTATATACCAAAATAATAAATCTCATACCTTTTACATAATATGATTTTATTATAAATATTGTTCCACCATATTAATTATTCTATCCATCCTATGAATGAAAAAGTCACCATACATGTGTACGTACGACTTACTGTCTCCACATCGTGGTGTAGTTTGTTATTCAACACTTCATTCTTTGGATTGGTATAATAATGAGTATAATTTCGGTAAATAATAAATATAACATGTTAATGATTATCTATATATGATATAACATCAAACTATATATAATTTCATCATCAACACAATGGAATTGTCGTTCTTGCATACGTATAGATTACCCTCTCCACGAATGCGATGTGATTCATTCCCCATCGTAACAATTGAAGAATAATTTTCATTTATTGATTAAAAATTATGTTAAGGAACTCAATATAATTATGGATATGAATAAAATACATCCTATCCATATAAAACATGACTCACATAACAAAACATAGAATGGAAAAAAGAATATTTTAAGACCTGGAACAATGATACTACAAAAACATTTTTTACAAGGAAATATTAGTAGATCATATATGATATCATATTAATGAATTCGGTTCTTGTATAATTTAATAGGAACTACATTACTATTATAAAAGCGGTTAATGCACCAAATACCAATTAAAAGTACAAGTAAAGGGTTAATTTTACAATCACTTTATTATCCATTATTTTTTTACATAAGTATCAACTTGGACTTCTTTATCATCCGCATCCATGTTTCCATAAAATGAATTTAAAAACATTTTTACTATTTCCTAGAATGCGTGTTGAAGTAATTTATACCTTTTTTGAATTTTTATAATATTATTTGAAATTAATTTTTCCATCGTCTTCCAAACAAGGTACTTTATGAACATTTAGACAAATTAAGGTAAGAATGTTTTTTTAACCTATACGGCTGGTGCAACGACTTCCCCATTATAACACCTTAGACGATTACCATACAATATTATAAGAATATTTTCAAAATAAATATTTTCTTTTATTATTTTGCGACTTTTAAATGATTTCAAAATAGAACGAGACATTTCTCTTAAATAGTTTTGATTTCATCTATGTAAACATACTTTGATGGATTTTACTCTTTTTTTAAGTTAATTTATTATGATAAAATCCTCCATATTGTATTGAAGGTTTTGTGATATGTTGGACTATGTATGGGTTATATTTATACCATTCATGTTAATGGTTAATGTGTTAATATTTCATAATTTAGTTTTATTACAAATGTTTATGTTATGTTTAAACCTTTTCATATGATTAATGCATTGGACTTAGTAAGTGTCGGGTGGATCCCGCTATAGCTCCTCAATGAATCATTAAATCTCATGAGACAAAATAGTGTCTTGACACAAGGATTTGATTTTTTTTGTATTTTTGGCATGAGGCCTTGACTACGTGGTTATGATGTCCGACATTATGTAGTTCATCATTATGAAATTATCTATAGATATTAAATGGGATTATTCGACTAGTAGAATATCCATGTGAATAAGTAAATGGAATTATTAGATTTATTGTTCACATATTATTTAGATTTTTATTTTTAAAAAGATTTTGTTTTTGTCTTATACATTTCCTTAAATTTTTATGCTTATTTTTGATAGTTTCTACTATATTGTTATCCTTACTGAGCATCTAAGCTCACCCCTTTATTATGTTTTCTTTTTCTGAGGATGTGAAAAATTATATTATGATTAACTTTTAGGGATATGACAATGGATATGAGTGTGTGGAAAGGGGACACAATGTTGTTTTTTTATTTTATGATGTAATATAAAACTTATGTATGTATCTAGTACTTTTAAGTATACTAAATTAATCTGTCTTTCGATACATGATCTATTGTGATCATTCCAATATTATTTAATAATAAACAGACCCTAGGTAAATTTAGGTTTCAGGAACAACAATTGTTTCTATAAAAAGATTACTACAATCATTAGAAAAATGATTTATAATAAATCTGATTAGAGAACATTACCCTAAGATAGTCTTTGAGGATTATTATAGAATAACTTCCTAGAATTTTGGTAATGTAGTGATTTTGTGAATTTTACAAGCAATAAATTCTTGTATGGATACTAGTAGGTAGATGTGGATCTGGAATAGATGTATCTAGGGGTAAAACATGGGAACACATCTTTGAGATAAACTTGAACGGGAACTGGTGCATGATAATGGGCTTTGCTGCACTCTTGGTTACAAAACACCCGGGGGATAAGCTTAGGATAATTAACATTTTCATTAAAAGCAATTACGAATAATTTAAGAGTAAATACTTTCTCAAAGAAAACATTTTTTTATAATTTTTGATTATATGCATGAACAGATCAATTTCTGCTAGGTATTTTACAATTTTGGAATTAAATATTTTGGCTCAAATACTAATCCAGTGTATGCCATTGTTCAGAAAATGAACCTAGTAGAAGGAATTGAAATCATAAAAATGAACATAATCCATGTATGTATTTCCCTCCAACTCAAGATTACTATATTAGAGCTGGTGATGCAACTGGTGATGCACAAATTATAACTAGAGAGGTAAAACTGACTTTGGTTATGAATAATAACCATACCTGTGTGGTGCACCCTGATCCACAACAAAGAGGATCAATGTTAGAACACTTGATGAGGCAACTCCCACCAACATTCAATGGGACTAAAAATCCATTTTTAGCTAAACAATGGATAAGTTATATAGAGAACATATTTCATGCTTTATAGAGTAGAAAAAGAGAAAAAGTTATCACGGAATTTTATCACTTCACAAGAGATACAGATAAATGGTTGTCATTAATTCAGAACACAAAGGAGGATGAATAAGTATCAAATATGAAATAGAGAGATTTTAATGATATTTTCTAAGAAAAATACTTTCCTCTTGACCATCGAGCTGATATGAAAAGTAAATTTTTGAGTTTGAGACAAATTGAGGATGAGAATGTCGCATTGTAAGAGGCTAACATTGCAAGGTGAGAAAGTAATGTTGCATATTATATATGTAATCCAAGGAGTAATATTGATATATTTATTGATGGGTTAAAACCATTTATATGTCGAGAGTTTGTCTCACATTCCTTCTCATCGTACGAAGATATAGTATCATGTGCTATCAAGACCGAAAAATAATTCTCTAAGTCTTATGAATATAAAGCAAAGAAATAGATGAAGTGATTTTCTAAACACATTGGAAATTTAAATAAGGGGATGAAGGGAGAATTTAAATTTTCATCATGTTGTAAATGTGTGAAGAAACACCCTGAAACATTATTGAAGGGAATGTGAGTATGTTACAAGTGTGGATAAAAATTAAACCAAGTTTGTGATTTCAAGGGAATGAAAGAGGCTGTCAATGTTGAATTATACATTTTTAAAGAAATTGGGAATTATGAAAATGGATGTCCTAAGTGTCAGGGAAACGTATCTCAAAAAAGGCCAAGGATGAAATGACAAACATATGCGATCACTACTGATAATGTTGAAGCTCTTAATGACATAGTGAAGGTGCTTTAATAGTTTCATCAAAATTAGGAAATGCTTTATATGATTTTTGATCATCTCATTCTTTTATATATTTCGAGTTTTCTAAGAAAATTAGATATTTCCAATTTGACTTAACAAGGGAGTTGTTAGTCAAAAATCCCAACTGAAGTATCATTGAAACAAATTTTTGTGGATCAGTTACCATTAAGGAATATAAAAATGCTTTATCCCCTAAACATATTATTATATCCATTATTGAATTATATATAAATTTCAGAATTGACTGGATTTGTGACTATGCTGCAAAAATTTTTTGTAAGAAGAAGAAGGTTGAAATTTTTGATGATGATAAGGAATACCATATCTTAAGAGTAGAAACATCACCATCATATTCCCATCTAGAGCCACCCCTATTATATCTATTAATTAAATTATTGCGGAGGAAGTTAGTGAAATAACTATGGGTTAGGAAAACAATTTTCAAATAGAACATGTACCTATTGGGCAAGAATATGTAGATTTGTTTTCGGTGGATTTATCTAGACAACCATCAAAATGAGAAATTGTGTTTTCCATTAACATAATTCCTGGTTCAAGGCCCACATAGAAGACCCTTATTGAATTGACACTGTAGAATTAGTGGAAATAAATAAAAAAACTAGAGGAATTGAGTAATAAAGAATTTATTCTCCCTAGTATTTCTCCATGGAGATCCTATATTCTTTTTGTTAAGAATAAAGATGAAAATATGAGGTTGTGCATTAACTACAGGGAGATCAATGCTATAACAATAAATAAAAATTATCCCATACCCCAAATTGATGATTTATTTGATAAAAATAATGAAACTAAATATTTATCAAAGATTAACCTTCGATCTGGATATCATCAGTTGTGTATGAAGAAGGAAGACATTCCCAAGACAACATTTCATACCATGTATGGGTATTCTGAGTTTACTGTAATTCCTTTAGAACTGATTAATGACCTCACTAACTTCATGGATCTAATGAATTTAGATTCAAGGAATATCTTGATGAATTTTTTGTGTTATTTTTTGATGATATATTGATATACTCCAAAAGATACAAAGATCTTGAAAATCACTTGCGCAAAATTCAAAATACTCTTCGAAGAAATGAATTATATGGGATGTTTAGAAAGGCTGAATTCCAGCTTCATGAGATTTATTTTCATGGATATATTGTCTCTATAGATGATAATTTTGTTGATCCTTCTAAGACAAAAGAAATACAAGAATGGATAGCATTGATGAGTATAACTGAGGTACACTGGTTTCTTGGTTTAGTATGTTATTATCAGCATTTCGTTCATAATTTTTCACTATTATCTAACCCATTAACCAAGATCACACGTAAAGTGGTTAAATTTGATAAAAAAAGAGTGTGAATAATTTTTTGACTAACTGAAGAGAAGATATGTCAATTCTTCTATATTTAATATACAATCAAGTAATGATGGGTTTGTTATTTATATTGATGCATAGATTAAAGTACTGGGTTGTGTCCTTATGATGAATGATAGTGTTATAACCTATGCATCATGATAGCTAAACATTCATGAACCAAATGATCATTCTCATGATCACGAGTTAGTAGCGGTAATCTTTGCTTTGAATATATAGAGACACAATCTATATGGTGAAAAAATGTAGGATATATACTGATCACAAGATTTTGAATTATATTTTCTCACAAAAAGAACTCAACATGTGGAAAAGGATATGTCTCTAACTACCCAAGGATTATGTATGCACTATACACTACCACATTAGGATGGAAAATAAGGTGGTAGATGGTTTGAGTAAAAATTATCATGGAGTTATAAACAATATTAAAGTTGAAAAGAATCCTATATACATGGATATGGTAAAGATGGATTTTATAATAACTGGGGATGGTGAGAAAAAAATAATTTTTTAAATGGTTTTCAAACCATATATATTAAAAAGGATAAAAAGTTTTAAAAATATTGATGAATAGTTTCAAATGAAAAATAAAGCTGTGTATGATGGGAGATTGATCAACTTTGTATATGAAGATGGAATTTCAAAATTTGGGAAAAGGCTTTGTGTTTCTGATATACCTGATATAAAAAGTGAATTTTTGGATGATGCTCATAGATCCAATTTCTCTATACACAGTCGTTGTACTAAGATGTATAGAGACATGATGGATCATTTTTAGTGGGACAAAAAGAAGAGGGAGATTGCTGATTATGTGTCATGATGTATGGTTTGTAAACATTGGAAGGCTGGAAGACAACATCCTAGAGGATTCAAGCAACATCTTCTCAAACCTGAGTGGAAATGGGAATATATTATGATGGACTTTATCAAGGGGCTACCAAAGACTCCTAGAACGAATGATGCAATATGGGCCATTTTTTATCATCTTAAAAAGTCAGCACATTTTCATTCAATATGAGAAGATTTAACACTGGAACGATTAGAAATACTATATAATAATTATGTTTATTGACATTATGGTGTACCCCTATTTCTTTTTTATGATCGAGATTCCCATTTTACATAAAGATTATGGAAAATTATTCAGAAATCCCTAGATATTGAATGACATTTGAGCACTGCCTACCGCCCTCAAATTGAGGTACAATCAGAGTGAACAATTCAATACTTAGAAGACATATTGAGATCATGCTCACTAGACATTCAAGTTATGTGGAATCAGTATTTACCTATAGTAGAATTTTCCAATAACATAGCTTCCATTCAAGTATTCAGATGGAACCATATGATGTTTTATATGGAAAGAAATTTCACACACAAACTTTTTGTGATGATTCTAGTGATTGAAAACTCGTAGTCTAAGATCCTTTTGAAGAAACAATGGAAAATGTGAAGATTATCTACACCCACATCAAATAAGATCAATATAACAAAATAAGATATGCTGATAACTGAAAGAAGGAGTTCTAATTTCATGTTGCAGATCATGTTTTCTTAAAGGTATCTCCCTGTAAGGGTGTTATATGATTCAGTAAGAAGGGTAAATTAAGTCCCTGGTAAATCAGACCTTTCAAAATTCTAGAATGGATTGAATTTTTAGATTACCAATTGACAATTCCACCAATTTTTACCAAAGTTCATGATGTGCTCCACATGTCACTTTTGAGAAAATACATGCCTGACCCAATTCATATACTCACATTTTAGGAAATAGAACTGGAACCTAGTCTTTCTTATCATGAAGTGCCTATCAAAGTTTTTGATTCTGGATAACAAGTGTTGAGAACCATATGAATCATCGGGTAATAGTTCTATGGAGAAACCATAAGATGGAAGAGGCAATGTGGGATCCTATGGAACATATGATGAAGTACCGCCGACAGCTTTTTTGGCAGTAATATTCTAGAAATTATGATGATGAAATTATTCGATGGAGTGGAGAATGTAACACCCTATTCTTTCACAATATGCTTCTCTTTTAAGGATGAAATATCTAGATTTGTATGCAATATAGAGTTCTATCACATCACTACCAATCAAACTAGCCGTAATGAATAGTAATAAAAAAATTTAGAAGTTATAGATATTTTATTTTTTAAAATTAACATAATTTTTGGATTCGGAATATTAAAAATAGCTTTGGTTGAATTTTTGGTATTTTTCTTAAACCATTATATTTTTGTTGAATAGTAAAAAATACAACATTTTTGATTAAAACTGAATTTAAGTTAAATAATAATTATTTTTATTTAAATTTATTTTAATGTAAAAATAGATACGTAATACCAATATTATTCTAACGTAATTAATTGGAGTCATTTTATAATAATATTTGATATATAAAATTTTATTAAACCTTTTAACATCTATTACCCAAATTCTAGAAACATTTACAAATTTTCATAAAATGTAATTTTACCACTTCAATTATTTAATTTTAAAAATCCGAGAGACATAGTTGACACCAGTAAGTAAAATGTTGTTCAATTGGATGAAAATATTTTTTTTTGAATAATAAATTTTGAATTTTATTTACCATGGTTAAAAGTAAATAGGGTATTTAAAGGTAGAAATGATATTATAATTACCCTAAAACATTTCCTAATTCGATTGGATTAGTGTATTTTGACCAAAATAAAGCTTACGAATAAAATATTATCCTATTTTATCCACATGGATTATATTTGGAAATTTATTATATTTTCATTAAAGAAGAGTTAAAAGTGTTAAATTCAATATTTAATGACTAAATTTTTATTAATAAAGGGGTATATATAAGATAAATTTGACTATAAATATTAATTATAAAGAAAAAAATATTTCCTATATCATGGTATTTTATTTATAATTTTAGAGATTAAATAATTAAATTTATTTAAGACAAAATGATGATGAAGTAATAACTTTATTAATGAACGATTATAATAATTGATATTTTAAATATTAAAATAATTTTGAATTGAGATTTTTAATGAATTCCATGAATTTTCTAGATTAATATGACATGTTACTATTGATTAAAAAAACGACGTGACAATGTTGTTATGACTTTCAGAAAAAACGAAATACCAAATAGTGTCAAAATTAACAAAAAATGAGTTTTTATAAAAAAATATGATTTTATTAAATTATATAATATTACTAAAAATATAATGGTAATACAAAGGACATATATAAGGTTATATATGTCAACAATGATGCACTTTGGTTTGTCCTTTCTTTTTATAGTATGTTTTTTTAACTTTTTATTAAAATAATACAAGAATACATGGAAAAAGTGAAACTATTTTACAATGAGTTAAATCTAAATGATAAGGTATATATGGTGTCCTAAACATATATAAAAACTATTGGTTGAGATTATTTCCCCCTATCCTCACCTTATCCTTTAAATAAATCCATCTGGGGCCATTATAAACTAAAAATGATTTTATAATAAAATAGCATTTCAAGCTTTTCCTAAAGTGACCCAGACCTCTCTTATAAAATGGTACTTCCCATTCTCTTAATTTCATACCTCCGAAGCATTTTTTACCATACAAATACCTCTCAAATATCCTCTCAACTACCTTTACTTCAACGTAGAGGAATTAATTTGATCCAAAATCCAACATAAGGATCACTTTTTTCCAAATCAAAAGGAAGAACCCGGTGAAGAGTTAATTACTTCATCAACTCTTTCAAAGTGATATTCTTCTTCCACTTCTTCCTTAATTATTGTTTCCAAACCAAATTAATGAATTCATAACCTTATATATAAGGTGGTATTTTTTTGAATATTTTACAACCATATTCATTATTCTATCCATCCAATGAATGAAAATGTCACCATACGTGCATACGTATGGCTTACCGTCTCCACATCGTTGTGTAGTCTGTTATTCAACACATCATTATTTGGATGGATATAATAATGAGTATTATTGATTTAAATAATAAATATAACATGTTATTTAGTCATTATATATTATAAAATTTAACACCCAATGGTTTTGAAAATAAATAGAGAATGCAATTTCATAATCTAACCAGTAAACACAACTTTGCATCTACTATATTTTGAATTTAAAAAAATGGTCATCTAGAGTTGTATTCAGTAAGTCATTTGGAGTATGATAGATCACACTTTATTTTTGGTGAATAGTAACATACCCCTATGAATAGAAATATGACCCTTATTAATAGTAAATAATATTATTATTTTATTTTTTTATGGTAATATGATAATGGGATCATAATTAAATTTTCAATGTTACATTAAACTAATTTCACTTCAATATTGTTATTTTTCGAAATAACTAGGACCATATTTAAAATTTAAATTAATAATATTTAGAAACTTATTTTTGAAAAAATGACTTCAATTTTGAATTCTACACATTGATAAATTGTAGGGGTGAATTTTTGGGATATTTCTGAAACTCTAAAATTTTTCATGAATAGTGAAATACGATAAAATACCGTATATACAAATTATTAGTTAAATAACATATTTATGACATCACAAGTGATGTAAGGCCACTTGGTTCAAACTCAAATTCCCTTATTACTATTAAGGGTCACATGAAAAAATACTATTGGTTTTCTTGATGGAAATAATAAAATAAAGAATAAAATATTCAAAATTTACTCCTCCCCTCCACTATAAAGACCCCTCTCCACTCCCTCTACACTTCACTTCTCTAAGCCTTGGATCCCATAAATCTTCAGAAAAATTACCCTTACCTAGTCTCTCCCCATGTCCAAGAATTTCTGGTCTTTCCAAAAGATCAAAACCCATTCCTTTAAGGAGTTTCTCAAGGAGGCTATTTCAAGAGGTAAAGCTCCCTTCTTTCTCATTTGGTTTTATTTCAATTTATCTACTTCTATTATCCCCTCCTCACCTCCTCTATCAAAATGAGAATGATAAATCCAGTAACATTTATATACTATATTTATATCATGTGATTGGAATAACCATCCTAAAAATTCTTACTCCATTCCTTTTATTTTATAAACCAAATCAACGTCCATGTGGATCCGATTTGTAACCTTCTTGGACGATGAAGTTTCATTCTTCAATTTGATCTTCATTACTGGTCATGAAACCATATTCATGGTTGAACCGGACTATAATATTTGTGTTATAACCTAAATAATATTCCGGAAGCAGAATATGTACATATAATTACGTTATATGACAAAACTAATTCATAATATTCCAAATACCGCCGAATAATTGAAGTGGTGGTCATATAATGATTCATCCTTATTCCATGTAACCAAATGATAGAAATGAAAATTATAAATTATTTATGTTCATTAATAATATATAATTCAAATCCTGGAGATTTATAACCATTCAACCAGAACTTCATTACATAAAAACAAGTGAACCGAATATGAAAATAAAGGAAACGAACACCCCAGAGCGACCAAATTCAATACAATAACTTGTCAATAGAGACATAAAAAAATAACCAGAATTATGGTATACTAAATAAATGTATAATAGGTTCTGAATTTAGTCATTAAAAAGTATAATTTCATATTCCAGGTGCTTAAGTGCAAGATAGGAACACGTTTGGAGTTAAAGTGAGGGTTTTTCCACCCGAACATCCATTTTCATTCGGGATACCTTCATTTTCTAATTACCTCAATGAAATTCTTATGTAATATTATGTACTCATAATATATTCTTTTTAAGTAACATATATATGTTTACAAACCAGAACCCTTCTTTATTTTATCGATAGTTACACGTTTTAAAAGGAACTTTCAAAATTGTTTAAAAAATTCAAGCCCGATTTAAGGGAATTTATGAAATTCTTACCTATTTTCAAGGGTACTATATAATATTTTTTGGAAACCATTATATTTATAAAATCACTCATTTTATTATGAAAATACTATCTTACTTCACTTCTGGTTTTATAAAATTATTTTTCCAAATGAACTCTTCTTTTCAAAATAACAGAGCATTTATCTCTAGAATTTCTTTATGATATTATAAGAGTTTTTTCATCTAATTCAACACTGTTGTTGATTCCATGATATTGTCGAGATTAATAATTTATGAATTCATATAACATATTTGATTTAATTTTTTATGAATTATTCTATTATATATGATCAATCCTAAAACCCTTCAGTATATTACTCGAAAGGGATAGTGTTTTATGTATAATGATTCGGGAGATATAGTTATATTTCATATGATAGTTTCAATATGAATTTATATGTTGTTTATGTTTATCCCCACTGATATGAAGAATTCATTGGACATATTATGTGATGGGTGGGGCCCGATTTATCCTCTCGATGCATCGGTAGGTCTCATGAGACAACTAGACATGGAATTGGCCGAGGCCTTTCCCAATGTGATATTGATTTTGGCCGAGGCCTTAATCATTAGACGTCATGGACGAGGTCTCGAAAAAGTGTTTCAGAATGTCTGGCATTATGAATTCCATCATTATGAGTTGAGTTATTGATATTTCATGTGGTTATTCGACTAGTATAATACCCATGATTATGTTTTATTATGGATTTATTTACTCAGCTCATAATCCTGGCATAGTTTGTTCAAGTTTATTATTAAAGGTATGTGTTTTCAATTATTCACCATGTCTAATGTTTATATTATCGTAAACTATATTTATTACTATTACTGAGCATTTGATCTCAACCTTTTCTTATGTATCGTTTTTTAAGGACATGAAAAAGTAATTTATGAATGACTTGTTAGCATAATCTAGGAGACGTGATGACTCTAGTGGAATAAATTGGTGTTGTTTTTCCCTTCCATATGTAAAGTTAAATATGTGTATGTATCTTGTTTCTAGTAATTCTAAACTAAACGGTCCATTAGGATTCATATTCCTTGTATTTATTCCAACGTAATCAAATAAGGCACCAACTCCGGGCAACTGGGATTGGGTCCTTACATTTATAATCAGAAGAAGTTTAGTAGAATACAAGGAAACATGATTTAGAAAACGTAGAATTAGGGAATTATCATTACTACAATGTTCATTGAAGCAGTTCCCATTAGGGCATAAGAATGTTCTTTATCTGCTGATGTCATCGTCATACCCATGATTGAATTTGATATAATCCTCGTTATGGATTGGATTTCAGCCCATGATGAAAAAATTTATTGTAAGAAGGAGGATTCGATTTTTGATGATGATGATACAGAACAACTTATCTTTAGAGAAGAATCATCACCACCTGATTGTAATCTAGATGCACCCCCAGTAGCTCATCTAAATTCAATTATTAGGGAGGAAAAGAATGAAATAACGATGGGTGAGGAATGAAATGTTCAAATAGAGGATGTGCCTACTGTGAGAGAATATGTTGATGTGTTTCCAGAAGATTTACATGGACATCCTCCAGAATGAGAAATTGTGTTTTATATTAATTTAATTCCTAGTTCAAGGCCAATATCGAGGAGCCCTTATAGAATGGTCACTGTTGAATTAGTGGAGCTAATGAAAAATCTATATAATTTGAGTGAAAAAATATTTATTCGACCTAGTGTTTCTCCGTGGGGATCCCCTGTCCTCTTTTTCATGAAGAAAGATGGATCCACGAGGCTTTTCTTTGATTATAGGGAAATCAAGGCTATTAAAATAAAGAAAAAGTATCCCCTACCTCACATTGATGATTTATTTGGCCAACTGCATGGATCTCAATACTTTTCAAAGATTGACCACCTTTGATCTGGGTATCATCTATTGAGTGTGAAGAAGGAAGACATTCCAAAAACAGCATTTCGAACCACGTACATGCATTATGAGTTTACAGAAATTTCTTTCTGATTGACTAATGCACCCTTTGTCTTCAAGGATCTAATGAATAGAGTTTTCATGGAATATCTTGATGATTTTTTTGAGGTATTTTTTGATGAAGTGGATCTGCAACCCTAATAAGAAAAAGGTTCTTTATTTTTTTGGAGTTATCCATATCAGCACATTATTTTAGCTAGACATTGATAGAGTTATGTATTATCCATCTATAGTCAATTATGGTAAAAATATAGTTATAAAGTGGAGTGTCAGTAGCATAAGAAAAATAAAAAACTATTTGAATCTTCTCTATGATGATTATGAAGAAGACATTTAGAGAAATATTGAATCCTAAAAAGTTTCAAGAAAGCCTCCATGGGAACCGAATTATAGGAAAGATTCCAAATAAGAGTTATTATTTAAGGGTTTATCTAATAATTATCAAGGCATTTAATCCATTTGAAGTCATTTTTGGATTTATAGAAGTTGTGGTTATAGATTTTTTTGAATTCAGTAACCCTTTGTTAGCAGGTTCCAAAATAAAAAAAACCTCTAAGAAAAAAATGGTTAATTATCAATTATTTAAAGAACATTAACATGAAGAGTGTCTATATGAGAAACAAGAACATTGTTAATAGTGATGTTGATATTAGTAGCAGGGTAGTCTGGAGTAATCAAGAAGGTTACAAGAGAACCAGTCCAGTTGTCTAACCAGAATCTCATAGTCGAGATTCTAGAAAACATCCATCTAGAATTGTTCATAATGTATTCATACATGTATTTAATGGAGGACTAAATAGAAGAGTTCAGGAAATTATTTTTAACAAATTTCAATCTATCAAGGAACCTATTTCTGATGAGCACAATTGATGGGGAGTCATTGTGAATCAGGTTCCATCTTAATCTAGATTGTATGTCCTCATTAAAAAATAGTAATTTTTTTATTCCACGACCACCCTTGTCTAAACGTTTACAACAAGTAGTTCAAGGAATAGTCACATGTTTCTTGTCTAATGTGCTGCCAGACCAAACAACATTTTAAATAAGAATTTATATTTTAAATAAGAACAACCGACCATATGTAGGCCATCATAGAGTAGACCAATATGAATACAATGACATATTTGAGAGGAAAAACGCTCCCTACCATGGAAATATATTTTCCCTTCAAATTAGGGAGATGATTAATAATTTTATCAACAATTTTATAAAAGTAGCTTGCTTTGGGACTTCCCTAAAAATGGGTAACCTACTGTATTTGTACTTAATAGTTCCTTCTTCAATGCAAAACTCATTGATGGTAGCATTTTTCTAGAATAAGGAACGTCTTCCCCAAAATAGTTGATGGATTTATGCCAGCCAATGACTTGAACCAAGACCTTCTCATAGTGAGATATAGTAGTTTTGAATGTTTTGATATTCCTTTTATATCCATTTATGAAAAGAATGTTTTCATTGGCATATAAATGGTGAGAAGGAGAATTGACATTACTATAAGAAAGAATAGATTTGAGATTGTTTTGTTCAACTAGATGAGTTAGTAGAAAACTTAAATAGTCATCATCAATATAAAAATGGATTGTAGATAGGGGGTCACCTTTTTTGACACCTTTAGAGAGATTAAAGTTTCCTATGGGAGCTAAATTCATCATGATGGAAATATGTGTAGATTTCAAAAGGTTTTTAATTCTAGATATGAAGATATTGTTGAATCCAAATCTTTGTAAAACATTTAAGTTGAAATTCAAATCCATAGTGTCAAAGGACTTCCTAATATAAAGTTGAATGGAAACGTTTCCACCTCTATTTTTATTGTTAAGCATGATAATATATTCAGAGTCGAGACAAGTATAATCTTGGATGGATCTTCCCTTGACAAAACCAAATTGGTTCCAGGAAATAATTTTATCTATGATAGTGGAGAGTCTATTAAAAATAAATTTGGTGATAATTTTATAAAGAGTGTTGATGAATGAAATTGGACAAAAGAGATGAATTTCAAAGACATTTTCTATCATAGGGATCCAATTATGAAATTGGGCATTTAACCCAAGGGGTAGGATGCCACTAGATAATAATGTTTTAATGTGTTTGTAAACATTAGTTTAGATGACATGGAAATATTTTTGATAGAAACCATTATTAAAGCCATCAGGACCTAGGGAACGGTCAAGATTTAATCTGAAGACAATTTCTATGATTTCATGATCAAGGGGAACATCAATGAGGAAAGTGTTGTCCACATAAATGATAATTGTTGATTTTGTTTCATTAATTATCCCTTTTTACAAAGCTGGGCCATTGAATAAAGATTCCAAGTAAGATACAACATTATTAACTATGTCATCTTCCTTATCCAAGTGGTTGTCACCATCTTTGAGAGAGGCGAGCGGTCTACAGTCCTTATGAACTATCTATAATGAATTTTAGAATTTGGAATTTCTATCACCATTAGTTAACCAATTGATTTTGAATGTTTTTTTTTGTGAATTTTTTCATTAAAGGAGAGAACAAAAATTAGATTCATAGTAATACTAATTTCATGACTTTGATCCGAAGAAAAATCCGAGTGTGTGCTTTTGTTTTGGATTTGAGGAAGCTCATTCTCAAAGTGTAAAATATCATTATCAATTTGTTCAGGTTTAATTCCAGACCGTCTCTTGGACATTTTATTGAGATACTTTAATTTAACATAATAAGAAAACAATCATACAGGAGAAACATAGAGGTCCAAAAATTATTAATGAGATTACAATAGTCAAGATCCAAGAACCAAGGATTATTGAATCTGAATGGAAGATTCAGTTTATTAGTTTTAAGGGTGATAGTGACCAAAATAATTTGATGGCTAGATTGAATTTTTGGGAGGTTGGTGCTAGAGATGGTATCCCATTTATCCAAGGCATGTCCATTAGTGAACTCCCTCTCTAGTTTTCTTACAACCACACTATTTTAATGATTCCTATACCAAGTATAAATGGCTCCATGTAGAGAAATTTCAATTATATTGGCATTATAAATATCATCCTTAAACTCCATTGAAGATAATGTTGTGTGGAGAGGTCCTATTTTCTCACTTGAAGAATGGACGACATTAAAGTATCCAACAACCAACTAGGGAAAATGAATAATAGATATAATGTATGAGAGGCTATGCCAAAGAGTCCTCCAATCAGTATATTTATTCACAGAATTGATAAAAGTGAAATAGAGGTGAGTGCTCCCAATTATAAAGTCATAGGTGAAACATTGCTCTGTAATATAGAAAACAATTATATTCGATAAGGACAAGTGAGAAAAAGTCCATAGAGAATCCACAATGGTTTTGTTTTGACATGCACCTATGAAGGTGTATCCAAAATGACAAAAGTATACTAAATAAGTGGAGAAGTTTATTTTGTGTTCAGGAATGGAAAATAATAACGGGTCTTGTATGTTTACCATTCGTTTTAAGATAACTAAGGTGTTAGGATTTGCAATACCTTAACTGTTCCAAAATAATTTTTCTATTTAAATATATGTATGGAGTTAGAACTCCCTTTTTCACACTATTCGAGACTTTGTGTCTAACTAATCTTCTATTATTTTTAGATATATTAGATATTAAATTTTACACCTTCTTACCTTTAATAGTGATTAAGGGGATGATATTCTCACCTACAGTCAAATATTTCATGGAAGCATCTTTAACAAAATTACTTGTTGGTGATTTAATAGTTATATTAATGTCATTATTGTTAACAACATCCAAATTATTATTACAAAAAGTAACATCCATCACATCAGAGTAGTAATAATCTGGGAGTGTCCTTAGATCAAGGGTACCTGGGTGTTTATCAGCATGGGCAGTACACTGCATTTTTGCAGCCAAGACAATAGATCCAGAGTGTTCATCCTACAGTACAATATAATCTATATGAAAATTAATCAATGGACTAACCTATATGTGCTGACTGCAATCATTGTAGTCTAGACATAAAAACTCTTACTATTATAACCCAGTCCTTTGTGGAAACCTGGACCTACAGTAGTGAAGAAGCAGACTACATCGCTTCCCTAATATCATTGTCAATAGGGACCGAGACCTAGGAGTTCTTACCATGGGAGTGTAAAATGCTCAAAACCGTGACAATGGGGTCACACCATTCCTGCAAGTTATCCTGCATCGAGAGAGAGGTTTCATCTTTAGGAATGAATGTTTGTATAGCATTGGTGCAGTTATCATCCATATCAAATATGAAATCAGAGTTGGAATGTTTCCCCAAAATCACATTAGTTCAGTCCCTATACATAGCCATTGTGTTGGTTAATCTAGAAGTGCTAATTTGGGTTTGAGAATTTTCAAGAGGATGATACTGATGATCTGTACCATTTTTATTTTATTTTTTTTTAGGATCAAGGGTGTTCAACTATGGGTGGAATAGTTTGGTCCAATGACCAAATTTACACAGTTGTGGTTCACTTCATTCACAGTAAATGACCCATGGAAACCTATTTAATTATTAGGAGAAGTGAAATGAAAATCAGGAATAAAATTACCTTGAACAGGTGAAGAAAAGCTATCCCTTATACCCAAGTTATTGACATCATTAATAAAGAGTTTTCTTCTTGATGTTTGTTTTAATGAACACGCATTGATATCAACCATCTAAATTCCTTATTTGGAGAGAGTTAGGGTATCAAGAACCAGAGTCTCTATTTCAGCAAGGAGATTTTGATCCTTATTGAAATTATCCTCCCTTTCTAATTCCTCATCCCAGGTGACACCTGGGGAGTCACCCAAGAGTGTTAGGTTATGATATTTTTTACCCAAACACCTGTTTTCTTTTTTTTTTCTAGTAAATATATCATGGGGATTTATCTTTCTTATTTCTATTTGTTTACTTACATTCATTTTATATTGGAGGATTAACTTGATTCCTAACCACCATGAAATAAAAAATTTTGTAACCAATAATATTACATAGCTCGCAAAATGGGGGATTTCTATCATATTCAATTCTGACATTAGTTTTAAATTGTTATCATTGAATGTGATAGTGTTGGGAAGCTTTTAATGAAGATTTATTTCAACCATGATTCTTGAAAAAGTCTATAATCAGAGTGTACATTTCAAAAGTATATTATTAATAGGGTTCCTAAAAATGATACAATGTAATTTAAAATATTTGGATGCCTAATAAACCAAGTCTAGTCCACACTTGAGCCATTGTTTTCCAAGATTTCTGTAGATTGATAGAAAAGTCTAAATCTGATAAATTGATAAATCATGTATTTATATTAATATCACAAATCCACAATATTTTATCAAGATATTGTTATGTACTTAACAAAATGTGGTAATAACCTTTTCCTATTGGTATCATATTGTAATTCGAGAAATTACAACAATCATAAATGCAGAAATATAAATCAGTACGAGTCTAGGGATGATCACCTTTGAGTTATGAAACACATCCTATAATATAATATTGACACAGTTTTGTGCCCTGTAGTTGTGAGTTTGTGTCCACTTCCACCAAGTATCCTCCATCATCTGGCTTTTTGAAGAGAGGTGTTTTTGTCATGTTATTCGTGCCCAATGCAGTGACTTTCAGAGCATCTAGAAAGGAAATCCTATGTGATCTTCCTGAAATCGATTGAATAAGGATTTTATCATCAAGGATTCCAGAACATTGAATGACCATGCCTAGAGAATGCTCGTTGTTGGATTTCTTCATGAAAAGAGAGACAAATTGAAATGATTTGATCCTTCCTAACATGAGAAATGAATCATCCATGATAAATAATATTGAGAAAGAGGTCCAAAAAACCCTAATCTCATGATTATTTTAGGGAGACATGGTCTCTAATCTCTCTAGAAACATTTCATTATTTTCTCATTTAGGAATCTATTTATTATATAGAATTCTTTATTGAAAACTTCTTCCCAAAATTATATAGGAAGACCATAATCACTAAGCATGGCACTAGAAATTTCTTATAGGGTTCTATTTATTATTTCAACAAATCCATTTTTTTGTTGTTTCCTAGGAGAAAAGAAGTTTGTACTATACCCATTTTGTGATAGAAAAGATTCAAACCCTTGTTTCTAAAACTCATGGACAGGTTCACTTATTAGGGATTTAATTATAAGATGACTACAATTTTCAACATTCTAGAATACTTTGTTATATGAGATAATTATTCAATTTTCAGACCCATGAAGAAGGTCAAAGTATATCTAGAGTATTCATCTAAAAGAATATATACATAGTGATTCCCACATAGACATGAAAATATAGAAGGTCCAAATATATCCATGTGAACCAACTTGAGAGGTTTATAAGATTAACAATATTTTTTTTGTTTCAATGGGATTTTGTGTTGGTAACCCTTTTGATATAGATTACAGACTTTTTCATTTGGATTCTCATGTTTTGGTAAATCCTTGACTAATTTTTTTTAGTAACATTTCTAAGTGACTGTATATTTTAGTGACCTAATATCCTATTCCAAAGCCAATTATATTTATGAAAATCATTCAAATAAGAACATTTTTGGAGAAAATTAAGAATCTAAATCAATAGCTTAATCATTTTAATTTATAAAAGAATACAATAATAACACATTTTTAGAATTAAAAACATTGAATGAATCATCCTATAATCTATCATTAAAACTATAATCACATAACTATGAGATAAAAAGTATGT
This sequence comes from Viscum album, assembly GCA_963277665.1. NCBI lineage: Eukaryota > Viridiplantae > Streptophyta > Magnoliopsida > Santalales > Viscaceae > Viscum > Viscum album. The sequence continues at coordinate 992,662,927 of OY728166.1, forward strand.
TTAATTTTAATCCATTATCAAAAATTACTTTTGAAATTAAAACCAATTTAGAGTTTCTAATCTGGCCATTGCTAATGATTTTTTATTTAGTATTATCACCAGAGGTGACATTCCCACCATCATTGTATATCATGTTTTTGAAGGATGAATAATCAACTATCATGTGTCATTAAAATACACTATCTAAATGAAATAAACATTTTTAGGGCCCCTTCAAATAGTTTTCCTACAAACAGATTAGACAGGAAATGATTTTGGTAACCAAATTTGTTTCGGTCCAGTAACATTAGTAATAAGAGTTTTCAGAACCCCGATTTTTTGGATGGGTTTACTATAAGGACTATGTAAATTATTTGAAAATATAATTTATTTAGTCAATAAAAAAATGAAATATTAAAAGATATTTTTTTGTTGGAATGTAAAGAAACTTTTCCACAACTAAAAATAAAACTAGATTGTTTAGATTTTGATACAATATTTATTTTGACAAAATTTGTTTTTCTAGGTTAGTAACCAATAACACTAGTGTATTTTTCTGAAATATGTTTACCAAGAATTTGAACAAATATATCTTTACCATTAGTAAAAAAATTCAAATCTTTTTTCAATTTATCAGTGGAAAATATTAACTCATTGTTTTCCTTAGCTGTTGATAAATTTTCTCTTTTTATACAAAATTTTCCGATTTAGTAGTGGTTTTTAAAGAATGTTTTTTCTTTAATGAATTGAATTTATCCTTTAATTAATTACAAGTGACTTCAAGAATTCCACAATATTCAAACATTTCTTCATTCCTCTTAATTTTAGAATCACTTTATCTCCACAATAGTAATCATTATGTTTAGGAGAGTTCTGTGGTACCATAGATGTGTTTTTCATAATCTTCATATTTTTATTATTAGACTTTTCATCATGAGAGGATTATGAGTCACTTGAGAAATCTTCAGAATCACTCCAAGTTTCCTTTATAGTCTTTTTATACTATATGTAGTTATTATCAAAATTCTTCATTTATTTTTTTAGGAAATTTAGGTTTTTCATGTCCCATTCATTTTCAATCATAGGATATTTTTTCATTTGAATTTTTACTTCTTTTCTAATGCTTTTTAAAATGGACATTTTTATCATACATTACATTGTATTTGTTCTTCCGGAGTAATGTTTTATTTCTTAAAAATGTATTAAACCTTATATTAATATGATCCATCTCTACATCATTGTCTATTTATGATTGTTTATCACATAAAAATTAGTTCAATCTTTAGCTTTTTTCCTTATGTTTGGATGATAAATATTTGAATGTAATGTATTTTATTTTGGGTTCATTTTCCTTTTATCTGTTTACTTTTAGTTCATCCTCATACATCTTTAACTTGCCTATCTTCTCCATCTATGGAAATATTTTGAGGTCAAATGACTCTCTATTTTATACATAAGTCCCTCTCCATATATCTGGTAAGCATCTGAGTATAATGATAATTTTCTCCTTCACTGTAACTTCTCTTACTAAAGTGATAATGGTGTTCACAATTTCATTAGACCTGGGATACATTTTATAAATAGGCCAATCCAATGTCATAATAAAATTACAATACTTAATAGTACATGTGTTATGTATAATTTCATTACTAGTAGATTTTATTTAATGTGAAATAGTTTAAGTTCCCCAAATTTCATAAGTAGATATACAAAAAGATATTCTATTAAATTCTTCATATCCTAGTTCACAAAAGAGGGAACTCATATGTTTGAAATTATTATTATAAGTAGTATTTTTGGAATCACTCAATGTATTCCTAGAAGTCTTTGGTACTTCATATTTATCATCCATAACTATTCAAATATAATAGACCATAGTTTCTAAATGCATTTGCATCTTCATATTACGTTGGGAATATTTTGTTCCATTAAAGTCAGGAAGTCTGTTTGTAACACCACCATAAAATATATTATTCATACGTAGAAATAAATTTTTAAAACCTAAAAATTTATAATTAACATAAATTTTTAGCTCATTAAAACATTACATAATAATAGTTGAAAATATTAAAAATTTATTTCATATTACTCCTCTGATACAAAATGTTGGTCAGAGTAGGAAACTCAAGAGGGGGTGTATTGACATCCAAAAAATATTTCAGCTAAAAATTTTATTTAAAATATTACCCCTATTTAAAACATAATATGATGGTTAATCAATGTAGTGAATTTATAATTATTTCAATTTTCAACTAATTTCTCAAGAAGATTGATTATTTCTTAGTTGAAACAATATGAGATATTGATACAACTTTTTAAATTAATATAATGAGATAAAAAAGTTATAAACACTATACAAGCCTAAAATTCAATATGAAATTTAGTTTTTTGAAATACATGATTAATTATAGATTTTTTTGAAAGAATAGAGATATAAAATAAGTGGTTTAGTCTCAAGATGAAACATAGTCCTCTTCATTTGGTGATCACCTGCCACCAAGTAGTCTATATAGAAAATGTTATTTATCTACACCGTGGAACATGGTTTACCCATAATTTTACCAATGTCTAGGTCCCTTGACCTCTTCTATGGTTCTACATGGGATCAAAATACAACCAGATCACACATGACCTCTACCAGAGTTCTACATGGGATAAACAAGTATAAAAAGATAGTTGTGTGATGATATCAAGTATCCTCTAGTTCCGTGTTGGATAGATTGTGTGTGTATCATATAGAATCAAAAAATACTGAAATGGAAATCACAAAATGCAAACAATAGAGAAGACAAAAAATAGAAAGAGTTTAGAAGGCTATGTGGGTTGTAAAATTCAGCTCTAGACTCTTTGTATGTACCTGAAGTGAAGCTTCAGTCCTATTTTGAAAATAGACACTAAAATAGTATTGCGAAGCATTATGTTTTGGTTTCCAAGAATATAATATTTTTCTCATTGGGTCTATTGGAAAGATGTTGAAACATCAGTATAGAAAAATCATTTGGTTCATCACTAGCAGGATTGAGAGTTCCTCATGTGTTCTCTCTCTTATAATTTTAGGTTCAATGGGTGTTTATAGGCAGTCTAATGTGTATCTCTTTCATGCATTCTCATATTTCAACTTGAGACCTTTTATTTTATATTCATGCAGCACAAATATGTGAATGTTTTAGGTAGTTATTCTAACTTGTAATTATGACATTCCAATTAATGTTTTCATCAAAAATTATTACCTTTAATCAGTAGCATTAAAATAATTAAATATTACCGTTGGATAAAAAATTAGTATAAAAAATTTTTGAATACTCTGTCAATGAGTCCCTTATTGGTATATCTTTATATAAGTGTCTCATCCCATCAGTGAGTAATTCGGTCGGTCTCTCCATGCATCAGTGAATAATTGTGTTAGTGACTCATTTTATCAATGTTTTCATCTGTGGGTCTATTCGTACATCAGTGTGTCCTTGTGTTAGTAGCACGACGCTTTGGTAGCACAATGCATTGGCATCACCATGAATCTGTAGCCCCATGTGTCAGTATCACCATATATCTGTATAACCATGCGTCGGTAGCACCATGCATCGATAGGTCAGTCCTTCTATCAGTGATACAATAAATCTGTCAATATCAGTTAGTCCTTTGTGTTGTCGGCATTACTGACTCAATTTTCTATTGGTGTTAGTTTCTCATACTTATGATATATTTTTTTTAGATTGTATTACAAAATAAATACTATCAGAATGTGTTAAATTGATATGTGATCATAGATGATCATAATTACGAATATTAAAACATAAATAAACAAGATTGAAATGATTAGTTATGATTAATAATATTTATGATGATTTGTTATTATAAAAACCTGAGAGGGAGAAAAACAATCTTCTATGGGCCAATAGTAATTCTATGCTATTAGAATAGTTTTGTAATACCATTAGTAGAAAAGAAGGATGTTATGTGCTATTTTAGTAGTTCATAGTTGGAAATGTACCGCGGAACCAAAAAGATGATATATTCCATCTGCCAAAAAAAATTGATCCCTAGGTATGAGATAAGGCATTGATAATTTATTCTAGTGATGTTTTACATTCCAATGGGTCAAGGTCGATAACCAAAAAACAATTGGGTTTTCTTCAGCCACTTATAGTCATGACTTGGATGTGGTTTTATATATCAATGGAATGTGTGGTTTGATTTTCACATTCCAAGATAACTAAAAATGTGATATGTATTTTGATTGATCATCAAAATAAATGAAATCACATAATTCCCGTTTTTTATACAACCTATATTTAAGAGTTCAGAAATATCTATCTGAAAGGGATTGTTCATTTTACTGAAGTTAAATCTCCTATAGTTTATAGCTGATAGTCTTGGTTCACATATCACTTTCAGTGAATCATTTTAGAGGCACATTTATTTCATGTCTGTTTGACTATGGCATACCATCCATAATCTGATGACCATACAAAACGAGATATATATATTATTGAAGATATGCTCTGTGAATATGTTCCCATATTTAGTAGGGCTTGGGATGACCATATGGTGATGGACACATTTTCATATAACAATATTTATCAGTCTACTATTACACTGGATTCTTTTGAGGCCTTTTATGGTTGAACTTGTAAATTTTTATTTTACGGGTTGGAGATTGGTGAATGATATATTTTTTGGAACACGATTGGTTGACAATATGAATAAAAAGGATTCCGTTTATTCATCAAAGGATGTTGATGGCACAAATTTAGTATTAATGAAAATATGATTGTCATCATACACTATAGTAATTTTCAGTCAGTGGAAAGGTGTTCTTGAAAGTTTCAACCTATTTGGGTTATCAACATCTTAGGAGTCAAGGGATGATTGGGACATATTTTTTAGTACCTTTTGAGGATTTTTTGAAGGTTGGAAAAGTGGGATATAGTTTAGTACTTCTACTATTGTTGACATCTATACATAACATGTTTCACATATCATTGCTTGAAAAGTGTATTTATTTTCTAACTCATGATATGAGCTGGATAAATATTCAGGTTATACTTGATTTATTCATGACCTATGATACAATCAGAAGAGGTGATTTTGAAACCAAGGTTCATCATGGGAGAAATATACTTTTAGTTCTAGTGAAATAAAAGAACGGTTCAGATTTTCATGAGATGTTGGATTACAAGGCATCAATGAGAGTATAATGGCTTCATGTTTTTGTTAAAAAATATTCTTGATAGGATTTATGGGTATAGAATGTTTTTATAGTGGGGATGTTATGAAATTTCATTATATTTATATCAGGTATATTTCTATTCCAAAATTTGGTTTTCTTTTTTAGTTGTCTCGGTAGGGCCAAGAAATATTTGGGAGGATACATGTAATGGTGAAGAGAGAGTATTGTTGTAATTTTCAGCATAAAATGTTCTAATTATATTATATTCCATGGATTTAGAAAACATTTAATATGATTCAATGATGTGTAAATTATAAAATAGTAATAAATCAACTCTTAACAAAATGATATGAATTTTTCAGTGGTTAGGGGATATTTCAATTAAATATCATGTAATTGGGTGACAAATCAAGTATAGTCCCAATATTTGTTTTTAAATGGGTGACTTAGATGAAATTTATATTTTATATTCTTCATACATCCTTTATTTCAACCTAGGATCCTTCCCCATGTAATTATAGAGCCCTCAAACCCATTCATGTTATTTCATTATGTGATTTAACATTGCAGCGAATACGATGTACTCTATAGGTAAGCAGTCTCCCTGTCACTCCGTCTCATTCTTTTTCCCTCCATAGTGTTTGGAAAACCATTTTGGGATTGATTGATATAAACTATATATTGTTTAATAATGTTTATAGGTTTATTTATTAGATCTTATTCACCTTCATTTTTATTTGAGGACACCATTTATAATGTTGAGTTTCTGTGATAAAGTTTGGTGGTTCTGTAATGATAGATAATTTTGAATAACAGTAAATTAACTGATTTATGTTCAATTTTTTTACTTAAATTAAATTTACTGATTTAAATTAAATATATTTCAATTTTAGGATTGAAATCCCAATTCCATTGGATTGTGTATTTGAATTTGACTAGCGATGAAATTGAGAAAACCCTTAATTCTATCAAATTCGTGTGTGTTTGTGAAATTGATGGAAAATTTTGAAATTTAAATTTGTTGAGTTGAAAATTTAAAAATGATTTTAGGAATTTGATTTTTTTGAAATTGATATAAAATTTTAATTTGGGAATAGTCGAATAAGGTGATTTTGATAGAAATCTAGTGGTTTTATCTTGGAAAAAGTAATTAATTTTTTAAAACCCCATGAGTGAGTTTTAATAAATGAAATTTCCAAATTTGACCGTGGAGAATGAGATGAATTATATTTTAAAATTTTTGAAAATAAATTTAACATCTTTTATTTTTTTGAATGTATTCAATCCAATGTAGTTAGAGAGTTATTTGGGACAAAAACACGATGATGGGAATGATATAGCATTATATTGATGGTTTACAACCGAAACATAAATATTTTGGACCATTTTATTTCTCAGTTGGATGTCGATGAGTCCTCCTAAGATATTTTTGAGGTATTTGTGTAGACATTTATATTATAATTATATAAGTTTGTGAGGATCCCATAACGTAGAACTATATAACCTCCTAGAATATGACCATGTTTATTTTTGATTACATTTAAAATATATTCCATTGTTTGTAAATAGTTTTACACATGTCATCTGAATTTATTTACAATATTTTATATTAAAATTTATTTAATACATATGTTTAAATTACTTCCATAATTTGAAATATAAAGCATGATTTTTTATAAATATTATTTTGAACTTCTATACAATTTTTATTTATTTAAATCTTCATTTTGGTTAATTAAATGTTTGTATCTTATTGTGGAATATTTGGTGAGACAATAATAGGATTTTAGATCACACCCTACGTGTTCCGTCAGGGTGTTTGTAGATTATATAATTCTAGGATTGATAAGGGGAATATTACCTCATGGATGTAGTTCTTGTTGAAAATCCATGGGTTTTTTGGTATATATTCTATTGGGATGTGGGATGTTTTATCATTTTTCTATTACTTTGAGATATTTATGCTTATTTTAATAATGGTACAATTTTTACTATGGATTCTTTCCTATATTTGTACTACTCTATTATCTTGATTCCATTGTGTTTGTGAAAAATTATTTCCCGCATTCATATTTTATAATGCGAGGTGCTTTTCGATTACCCATGGGGACTGACAACTCCCTTCGGTCCATGTAAGAGCTTCCTCGTTTATCAGGTTACCATGGTTTCCTGGCTAGTTTGTGATATATATAGGTATAATATTTCACATGGGAATAGTTGAAACTGATATATGGGATTTAATGGAGTAGTGGTCAACTATTTTGATCCTAGTATTAGTGTATGTGATGATCATCATCCCTGGACGAAATTAGATCGAGCTAAAATTTGAGATCGAGGCTCTATGGATGTTAATCAACTTATTGCTACATAGCATAGAAGTATAATTTTCTCAATTAATTAGTGTGATGAAATATATCTTCTCAATTATTAGCTATGTGTATATTAGGATTTGGTGGCTCAAGATTGAATAAGTGTGGGGAAGACATTGGGACATTAGTCCCTTATACTTCATTAATGTAATTACATAAATGTTCTTACCACATCATTCGAGCTTTGGTAGTACGGGTATTGGTTTCAAACGTTTTTATTCATTTGGATTAATACTTGGAAAACATAGCAGGTTGGATTATGTGTTTCTTCAACTAATATATGTTAAAAAACTATGGTTTCCTTCATCTTAAATCTATATAGTTAATGAACATAACAACTTCGCAAATGCTCAAAATTGGACGAAAATTATTCTATACGAAACATACCACAATCATATCCTTTCATGGAATATATATATAAAAAATATAATTATTCAATATTCATCCAATTACTCTCTATTACTGGTCACTAATTTTGTTCAATTTCCCTTTCTACAAATAATCCTCGTTTTTTCTTCTTTTCAATAAGTAATCTCATCACCAAGATTCACATGACTCAGTTATCATTAGTCAAATGAATTGGTTAGAATTCATAACCTACATAAATTCCATTATAATTAACCCCACATAAAACAATTAATGTCAATTGGATCATTAGTGACTCTCCATAGAGGATTTTCTTTCCATGTTTTCTTATGTTTCATTTCTCTCGTCAACTGAGCATGGACTGTTGTTCTCTTTTTTGGAAAACTCATTGTAGATTACCCATTGTAATTCAATATAAATATGAAATTGATTTCATATGATGAACATAGGCTTATTGATTCTATAATACATTGTTGAAATTTATTCTATTGTTGTTCATTTGTGGTGTTGCAATGTCATAATTTGTATAAACAGAGGAAATATAGGGGCTCAGTCGATTGAAAAACCACGATATGTAAGGGCTTGAAATAATTTGGTTATAGCAACATGAGGGTGAACGAGGATGATCATATTATCAGTTTTACATGTGTTCATATGGTAATTTTATGTGGGGGGAATGTGGTCACCTACTGGTGAATGAGTAGTAGGTAAGAGATATTGTTTACAGTTGGTTTACCGAGAAAGTGTTGATCTTGTAGTCATTTATGGAAAATAGGCATGGTCACATATGACATCATCATGTTGTTAATATATATGTTTTGATGTGAAATAGTATATGATCAATGTTGGCTATATTATTACATGGAAATATCAAATGAAGACACATCCCACATGGTCACATGAGTGATCATGAGGTAGAAAATGTGTGATAGATCGACTCTTTTCTTTAATTTTATTTCTGATCTAACACTTAAAAAAATTAGTACTTGATTTTCCAATTAGTTCCAATTGAATTTATGATATATTTACAAATTTCAATCACTATTTACTATTTTAAATTTAATTCAATTTTTTTAGAATCACGATTATATTTCAATTCAAAATCTAAAAAACACATTATAAAATTCCAAAACAAACATTTCATTATTTTAAAATCACAGTTCCAAATTAAAATATAATCATATTATTTAAATCAATTTATTTATTTTATTTAATTTAAAAATGAATAAAATAATTGAAATTCATAGTTATATACATTTATGAAAATTAATTCCAAATTTAATTTGAGTCAAGTAATTAGATTTACAAATTAAAAATCAAAATTTTTACTGATGATTGAATCAAAAAAATAATGTATAAAAACATTGTTTAATAATATTAACAAATACATTTCTAGTTTTTAGAAAATTATAAAAAATATGTAATATGTTTTATTTTATATAACTAATGTGGTTAATTTACCATTGAAAAAATTTAGTTTTTATTATTATTTTGGATCTCATCATAGGAATTTTTGACATCAAAATTTATTACCCATCTTTACTCTGCTGATTTCTCCAAAAAAGAATTAAAATTACTGGATGATGATTCATTATAATGTTTAGGGTTATTTTTTTTCTGGTCAAAAAATCTATTGAGTGAATTTTTCTTTCAAAATATATGTTTGATAAGTCTATTGTTCTTTAAGATATTTACTCATAAAAGGGGATACTTTTGGCTTATTAAGATGAAATGGATATTATTGAAGGTCTTTGTGTTTTTTTCATTAATATAAAAATCATTTTTAAACTCAAATAAATACATGTGTTTCAGATGTTTTGACTGTTATTTATATATTTGGATGTGTGTGGAAAGAAATTGAAGTTGAATTCTAGTTGTCGAAGCTATTCAGAATGATGATAATTTTTTCCAATCTGTGGTATAAAACAAACCATGGGTTATGACTCTAAAAAAATTGTGAAGGATCATAAATATTAAACATTAAAATAATGTGTGGCCTATTTCTATAGTTTATAAATTTAACAACACTTTTACTCATAAATTTTCCGGATAGTATAATATTAATTTCAATCTTTTTCCCTCTTGATATATGTTTGTAACTAAAATGATTTATATTTCCTAAAAATAGACACCTTCATTCATTTTTAAAATACTTCTAATCAGATAAATGTGTAATATAATTATATAAATCACTAAATAATCACAAAAATATTACTAAAATTTCATTCATATATATGTTTGTTGAATGGGATTAAGTTAATTTAAATGTGTTTTTATATAAAAATAGTTTGAACTTGATAAATGATTATTTGATAAATTCAAAATATCACATATTATATTGATTTGAATTTTTTTCTATCAGTCACATATTAATTGATGGTCATTTTATTAAATTTTCATGATAGTAAAAACTTATTTATTCAGTTTTGATCTCTTTCTTCATGTTTGTAATTTAAAAGAGTTATAATTTAAAAAAAAATACACATATATTGAGTCTAGTAACATTATATTATTGATTAATGATTGGCTACATTAAATAATTTAATTAAGGAGAATTTTAAGAATTTCTCATCACTACATGAGATATCTATCATGTTTTTTATAATTCATCACATATTGTTATGGTAAAATAGGGTAGTAGTTTTAAAAATATACATTTTATAATTATGAGAAAATTATCATGCTAAATTGGTGTATAGTTTTTCTAAAAAATTTAAAACCATTTTGAAAACATTTTCCTATTTTCAACAACAATTTGTGTAGATTTTCATAGTTATTAACTTTTGATGAACATTTATAAAAAAATATATATACTTAAAAAATTAAACTTTAATTCATTACAATCGTATGAAAAATATTCTCAGTGTGAATTATGTTAATAAAACTGAAAATAATAATTTACGCCAGTTTTCATAAATTCTAATGAAATATTGATATTTGTTTCTTTACTTCAATTATTTAGTGAACTTTTATAACACAAAAAGTTCATATTTGAATGATTAAAGTTTTATAAGAAAAATATAAGGAAACAAAAATCATGTAATGATTTCTTCATTTCATTTCTCATTGAATGACTCTTGATGATGACCACTATGTACAAAGGTATGATTAAAAAATAAATATTTATATATATTAGAGTAAATTCGATTTTGTAAAGTGAATATCTCAAAAAATTAGTTTTATGAGAAGAGATTTTGTTTTTGTGTATCCCCTAATTTTATGTTTTATACTAATATTATAAAACTATATTTTAATATCAGAGTAAAATAAAGGAGAAATAGATACACATGTATAGTAACTCCTCTAATGAAAACAAAATTTTAGCCTTCTCATTTTATATAGTTGAATAATCACAAATAATTGTTGAATATTAATTTAAAATTATATATTTCAATTAATTGTAAATAAATAGATAACAATATGACTAGAATCATTCATTAGAAATAGAAACATGACTACATTATATAAATATAAACCTATTTAATAATATAGTATTGAAAATATAAAAAATATTGCCTAAAATACAAAAATCATTCAAGATACCAAAATATACATCAAAGAAACAAAAAATAATATGATTTAATAAGTTCAAAACTTATATTAGTCATGGTAAAAGAATACATGAAGTAAACTTATAAAAAATAATATCAAAGTAAGTGATATAATAATACATAGTTAAGGAGTTCACAAACATTCGAACTCCATGTAATGTGGCCAATAATATCTATGTGAATATATAACATATTTTTAATATTATTTTCATTATATATCCTAACACACCATAAATATATATATAAATAAATGGTTACAAAACATTGTAAATGAAAATTTATAAATTTTGAAAAATATATACATGTCATAAATAAATATTTTATGATGTTATTTTTATATCTAACATGAAATATTTCATAAACATATAAATATAGTTGATATTGATATATCTATTTAGTTACTATGGATTCTACAAAAATATTGAACTCTATAATAAATTTTTTATGATGTATGAACAAATACTTTTTCAGCTACCTCTATTTCTTCAAACATATAAGTAACAAACTTTGATACTACAATAAATTAGTTTTTCTCCATTATATTTTCAAATTTATATGTATCATGGTGAATTATATATTGAAAACGACTAGTCACATCAATCAAGACTAAGTAACTATTGTATAAATGTATGAAAAATGAATATTGTTTAATTTTTATAAAAAAACATCTACAGTAATAATTAGTTATAATAATTATATAAATCTTGATAATGTATCTGTTTATGATTGGGGATCGTGACCCGTCATGGTTAATAATTTAATTTACATTCTTATGACCAATAATGTCATAATTTTTTTTGTGTTTTATATATTTGTTAGAATTATATTTTTATATTTATTATCATATTGGAAATCATTATTTTCAATAATTTTAAATGTAAATAAGTATGAATATGTTTTATAGGGTAAATGTTATTTCTTAGGTTTAATTTCATTCCATAACAAAGAAAAAATTTTAATATATTAATATGACCGAATTTTTTATTCCATTTTTTCATTACATATAGTAGTTTAGAATGTTTGTTCCAATATTAAGAGATATAAAATATATTCTACCATTATAATGTCATACACCATTTTTATTTAGTTCATTGAGAAGATTAAATAGTTATTATATGAATGTTACAATAGTATGTCACATATTTCTAATTACATCACCCTTAATGTGTGTAAATAACTCAACTATTAATTTATGAGTGAATGAATTCTTGACTGACATAAGATATACAGTGACATTTATTAACTTAAATGTTCCACAAAAAATATATTGTAAAAATGCAATGTATGAGTGTTGATAGAAATTAAACAAATTCAATTTGATCTTGATTTTTTAAATATAAAATATAATAAAAAATTAAATATATTATTTTCAAATATTATATAAATTTATTGAAAATAATTATCTTAGATAGGTTTTTATTTTGAGTGGAAAACATTCATCAATATTAGGGGTTCCCATATCTTTAAAATATTCATCAGTTAGTGTTGAAATTTTTTTTGATAACATATTCTGCATGTGTTATATAATATTTTTAAAAAATAATAATGTGGATGATTGAAATGTTATAGAAATCAAAGAATCATTTTGAACTAAAGAGGATGATGTAAATAGAGTGCATAGATGATGTGTAACGAATAAAAATATGATATTGTGAATGAGTTTCAATTGAAAAAAATAATATATTGATTGAATAATACTTAATAAGATTGTTTAATATTGACATAAATATTACATTATTTATGTGAGGATAGAATGAAATTTGAATTTTATGTGTTTGGATTAATAGTTGTTAAAGGAAATGTACCAAATGGAATTATTGATGATTTTATTTTTTTGTAAAATATGGTTTTGTTGATAATTAGAATGTGGTTTGATTTGATATAGATTTGATTTAAATTAGTGTATAAATATATTTATTATTTGAGGAATGTGGTAAAAAATCTATTATTTTATGGTTTTAGGGAAACTTTATTTATTTCTAGAATCTATAAAAGTCATTATGTTGTCAAATAGTCACATTAATTCAATAGTGGAAATTTAGAAAAGGCATGAGAATTATGTAATGATTACTTGTGCCCTATATGGGTTATTTAGGCTTTTTAAGGATAATTTACAACTTTATAAGCCTCATTTTAACTCATTAATTGAAAATTAGAAAAGGTGTTGCATGTTCATATAGAAGAATCACCTATTTCGAAAGGATGAATCATGGACTCCTAAGGATGTGTATGCATGTTTATAAGGATTAATATTCTATATTTTTAGGATGTTTGGGTAATTCATATGGATTAATAAATATTCATAAACACCATTAAACCATATGATATTGTTACTACATAGTAAAATTAAAAAGGAATGAAAACATCGTAAGGATCATTTATCCTCATGAAATATAAGATGGCCAAAAAAATCATAATGAAAAAAATCATACAGTGAATAAATGTATTTATTTATTTAATATAAAAAAAGAATATTATTTTGATTCAGTATAATGCATTTGTGTTCTATATCATTATAAAATGCGACACATCATTATGAAATATACCTTGAACACATCAAATAAATTTGAAATTTTTTAAATAATGTTGATTTTTTAGAGAAATAATAGCGATAATTATAATGTTTTATAATGATTAACCAATTTATCTTGTATATTTTAATGGATTTTATAGGATTATATTAACCGTTAATTAGTTTTAGAAGGTTATATTGATGTGAAATATAGAAACTTTCAAGATTCAAAGTGTGGAAAAATTATTTACAGAATTATCATTGAATATATAAGAAGAAAATAAGGTGTTCAGATCAAGTACTGAGTATTATGGCCTTGATACATTTATTGAACTGAAAATACACTCTATCAAAGATAAATATGAAGCAATAAACTTGTTTTTAAATGTAAATAGAGAACAAGAAAATACTGAACATTTGATGATTTAAAAAAAATGAGATCATGGAAGATATGAAGGAAGTGAGTAATAAAAATTAATGTGATCATGATCATCTTAGCTTGATGTTATTGAAGAATTGAGAACATTCTATTTTAGTGATTTTGATAGCCTGATGATTAAGATCACTAACAAATATTTCCAAAGAAGATAGGATAAATAAGATGTATTTCTTATTCAGTTATGAAATTATTATTATTTAAGATAGAAATTGTGATTCTAGTGAGATTATAGGTAGTATGGTGCAATGATATATTGATGTTGGATGTATGATGTTATCCTAAATAATTATATTATGGCCACTATAATTTTATATTATAGGAATCCTTTATTGGGGAAACTGAAAATTCATAATAAAGGGTGGACTTTCTTCATAGTGGCTGAAACTGAAAAAAATTATTGTGTCTCGTAGCTTTTAATTCATGAAATAATTCAATTGGGATTATATATATTTGAAGAGTGTATCATACCTTACTGATAAATAATGCTTGATTTGAATATAAATAAATCAAAAAAATATCTTTGATTCATCACTCTCTTTAATAGTGAAATGTCCTGACCAGGGCACTTCAGGTTCTATGTGATCATACCATGTTTCCTTTAAAATATCCAAACATTATTGATGTTATGAATAAAATAAATAATTCAAGAAAAATTATGGGGTTCACCACATATGGTTTAAATCAATACCATTTTTGATAAAATTTGATGTTGGCCTATCTTTTTTATTTTTTTATTAAAATATAGTGTTGACAAAATATTGGGACTTCCTTATACTAAGAAAACTTCTCCTTTTTATTTCATGAATACTATAAATATTTATTTTTATGAAAAGGAATAAAATTTTATATCTTTGTCTCTATGAGAAATTTTATATGTAAAGGTCATGGGTATTCAAGATACAATTGGAATTTGAGATAAGTTGGAGATCAGTTAGGATTGAAAAACGAATATGAAGGATGTCAAATTAGAAATTTAGAGAAGTTTTTTTAGGATATAAACATAATTAAGTAAGAAAAAATCAATGGAAATATAGAAATATTACATTAATTTTTCATCAATATTTTGATTTAATGGAGAAAAATTGTAAAATTACATAATTGTGAAAATATTTGAATAGAAATTCAATAGATATGTTTGAGCTAAATATTTCAGGTTTAGAATATTTAAAGGATATTACCCTTGATGAATTACAAAATATTGTCCATGCGTATGAAATGATATATTTTTTAGTATTTAAAAAGAAAATAAATGATGAAATAGATTTTGAGACCATTAGAGAACTAAAAATCAGATAAGATTAAGATAAAGGGTCAAGTGAATCTAAGGATCATTAAAGAATTATAGAATATAATATAAATATTATCAAATTACCATAGAAATTCATGAAGGGATAGAGAAAAATAAAATAAAATTCCCACCATGGTATTAAAATTGTAATGGGATTAGTTACTTTTTTATAAATAAACCAACGTATATGTCTATTGAGTATTAATATGATTAACATGATGAAAAATCATAGAAAATGAAGTTGGGTAAAAGCTCAAAATAATTAACAAAATCTAATGGGGCAAAAATAAGTACGCTAGAGGTAAAGGAAAATGTTTGATGAGTTTATTACTCATCTTTATGAATATAAAAAAAGTATTATTCTATTGAAAATATAAAAAAATTATGGATCATGATGAAAGTGGTATTGAAAACTTAGGAAATTAATAAGATGAATGTGAACCATAAGAGACGAAACACGTGTTGAAGAATGAATTAAAATAATTTCCTGAGCATAAAAAAGACTCAATAAGGTGAAGAGGATATTGATGAAAGAAATATAAATATGGTTTTATTTCATTAAGTATGATAAATATATTGATGAAACAATAAAATTCTAATTTACAGTGTATGAGCAAGATAAGACGGTGAATTACATTTAGGAGAAACTTTCTCTAAGAGAAGAATAACTCTGAAAGGCATAATAAATTAATATTGAAGATTATAAATATTTTAATATGATAATATAATACTTCAAAAAATATAATTAGGCTAAACATGAATAATCACAAGTAGTATAAGAGAAGTCTCTAAAAAGTAATGTTAATTGTTCTCCTAATAAATCACAAAATTAACCTCTTGCCTTTTTCAATTTTGGTTTTAAAATCAAACATGGACCAGTTTGGACTAAAAAGGAAAATGAGAAATACAATTTGCATCAAAATATGTGAATTGTATCTCAAAAATATCACTTCACCCATACTAATGTTAGTTTTAGTTTATATAATGACAATAACAACAATATTCAAGATAAAATTATTATAAGTATAGAAGATCTTGTACTTATGGGTATTGTTGGTGAAATAGTGTTTAAAAATAAATCATACACATTCAAGTAAAATAATCCATTACCCTATATTTGGTATGAATTAAGGGATATTTATTCTATGAGAATAAAAATACAATCTCAAATGAATACATATATGGATAAGAAATCATCTCTTCTGCAAAAAAACATTATTGATTACTCAGAAGAAATATGTTGTAGTTGTGATCAGTAGGGTCATATTGATGAGAAACGAATCAATATAATGCCTATATTGATTTAAAATTGTGAAAAATTAAATATAAATAATTTTCTAAAGTAAGAAATGTAATTATTAGATATGGTTTAAATTTATATTTTGAAGAGAACTAAATCAAGGATCCTAGACATTAGTTTCTTCTCCCACAAGAATTGTTATAAATCTTTTTTTGAAATATTGAAAAACATGAAGGAGGATTATTGAAATGTTTAAATAACTATTATCTGAAAATTGATGGTGGTGGCTCCGGTCAGATATAATGTCAACATTTAATTTCATATGATATATTATTTATTATGAAGATAAAGTAGAATTTTTTGTCTTCCAGTGAACTCTCTAAAGATTTATTTGATACAATCACTAAATAATACTCATGTTTAATCAAAATCACATTGGTTGGAAGTATTTTAAACCAAGGATGAAGGGGAAAAGGGATTTGTTTCTATTTGGTTATGCTACAAAATATTTTCAATTGAGTGAAAACTATGAAAATATGTTATGGAATAACATGATATGCCATCTTATCCAAATAATTCCATTTAAAATTATAAAGTAAGATATTGTGAGAGAACTACCTAAGATGAATAGAGAAAGTGATCAAATATATTAAACTTTCTATAAAGGGAATGTCAATTAAGGATCACATAATAGAGTAGAGTAAACCAAAAGGTTTGAAATGCTCTACCAAAATCTATTGGATTGTTTAACAAAAGTACACAAAATCAACAATTTCACACTTCATTAACAACCACTTAAACCACTATCTAATGTAATCATATATATTTATACTAACTGTCTGAATTAACCATGAATATATAAGAAAATGAAATGGAAATTAACTTCTCAATGATCGTGGGATGAAAAATCGATCTACCAAACTAAGAATTCCATTTGAAGAGGTAGGATAACAAGAAATGGTATCTCCATTATATAGGGATCCTCAAATTCCCAATAACTCAACATAATTCTAACGACTCTATAGAATATAATCAAGGAGAGAAGATGATAAATGACACCTAATTAGAACCGTTCTTTAATCACCCTTTTGAGCATTCAGATGCAACTGAAAAAAGATCCATATAAGGTTTCTCGCTTCTATAGATTATAAAAAAACTTACAGTGGATATTTCCTAAAAACATTATTTTCAAAAACATACCATTTCCTTCAGGTTTGTGTGATATTGAAGTAAAATTTCAAAAGGTATTCAACCCACCACCAATTATTATGATTCAATTCATTTTGAAAAAAATAAAACTGAAAATAATTTTTCATAAATGGCTGTGAACCTTTCCAAAAAAGATATTGTCTATAACCCTTATGTTCATGGATAACTGTGACAAGCTCTTAATCCTGAGTGGGGTAATTATTTTATGGCTTTTTTTATGGAGGTAACCATAACCCACCACATGATCATGCAAAATGATCACACAACACTAAATACTCCTAAAAGCATCATAGAAGACCACACATCCTTTATCAGGTTCAAGTAATGTAATAAGTGGATCAGATGTTTGAGGTATTTTAATCTTGTAAAAACAAGGTTTACAATTTTCATTCAATGTTATTTAAACCAATTTATTGATATGAGTGTTCAATGGTGATTAAAAATTTTAGAAATCCATAAAAAACAATATGTAGTATCCAAAAAGACTATGGAAGCTCTAAATTTGATATACATTATGTGGTTTTCCCCATGAAAAATGGAATTTACCATCTCAAGTTCAAAAGAAAATCCACGATTATAAATCATGTTCCCTAATAATTTTAATTCCGGAATACATCGTTTTCATTTTAATTTTTTTTATAAAAATAGTGAATCATTAGGATTTCCAAAACCAAAATCAAATGGGGCATGTTGCTCGCACATAAATCTTGAGTAAACTAAAATATCAACAACCAACACTACCATGATGTGTAGAAATACCATTGTATTATCCAATTAATTTAATCTATAAAAAATAAAGGAGTGTTTTTAAGAACAAACTGAATCATAGGATATTCATATTGGCTATACATATTCCTGAAATTCATCTTTGGTATATCACCCACTTGAACTCTGAGCTAATGATAACCAGACCAACTATAAGTCTCCAGAAACCAATTTAACCACTTTAAATGATCAAAAAAATCATCAATAAGAAGAAATAATACTTATTCTTGTTAATTATATGTTTCAATATTGAATATTCCCCACACAATTGGTGTTAACTATCTTATTTAATTAAAAAGAGAACTGTGGATGTCCAAGGTGAAACATAAGGAAAAAACCATTTCCAAAAGATAGTACAACTAAATATAGATATCTTTCTACTCCGATGTTTCCATTAGATAATTAGTTAACAAAATTGATGGGATAACTTTAATAGTTCAATTGAAAACTCTACCTCCGTATCTCATGGAATCATAGAGAATTTTTTTGGTAAAACATCTAGAAATTTCCGAACAATAGTGGTATGATCCACAAAAGACGGAACATAATTGGGGACAAATGTTACAGAAGAAACAATATCCTAATATCTAGGAGGTAAGGTCCGACATAGCTATACATTAGATAAAAATCCCCCTAAATCACATATGATCTTCCATCGGCCATAAAAAATGAGATACACCAACGAGAATTATCCATTGTATCATGATGATAAAAATATAATCCATCTTGATGATGATGAATAATAGATCTAGAATTCGAAAAAAACCTACACTACCTCTTTATCATCTATAGATAATACACAATATGGAACCCAAAACCCCTACTATTTCTTCTTTACAATGGGTGTCTCTAAAAAAATTAAAAATGAAATGAGTTCTATTAGAAGACTAAGAATTACAAAAAAACATCCAGATATAAATGAGTGTGAATCCCCAATATCAAATAATGTAATCTATACTAAGGATAAAATAAATATGATACCTCTACTAGGAGATTTACACACATCCTCCTCCACTATAAACTCATATACATCATTATGGTGCTTCAATACTTAGGCCTATGGATGGATCCCTTTAGTCTTTGTAGAACCAGACTATGAACCATATTCCTTTAGAGATGAAGATCACAGACCATATTGAGTTGTATACCTAGCTTGAAATAAACACTCTATATAATAATAATTCCCTATAATATTACATAGTTTTGCATGTAATAGAAAATAATTCCCTTTTTTCAATCCTTTCATGCCTATAAGAAGACATATGATCACAGCTAGCTACTACAATATGTGTTGAAGATGCCTAAAATTGAGAATATAGAGACCCTAAATTTCATTACATGGCCATCATATCATTTTAACATTAAAAAAATATCAGAATTAAAAAATCCAAATCCAAAGAATCAATATCATGGAAAATTATATAATCACGCCACTTATACATGATAAAACACAAAAATTTATTTATAGTCTTATTTATTATCCTTTTAAGGAACACATTCATAGTTGTACTTCTTGTAACTTGAATATATACATCGAAAAAGGGTGAGATAAATGCATAGTAAGAGGATAAACAAGGATATTAATTAATATAAAATGGTGGAGAAAAATAATATTTATTATACCATATGAATAGGATCATCACAGTAATCATGACTAGAAGAACTAGATAAAAGCATAAAATGTAAAAATTCATAAAAATGAAGCATCATATCTTAGTCATCAAATACCACATAGATTTTCAAGCAAATATAGTATAACGTTCACAAAAAACATATATTCATAATCATAACATCATAATTTTTAAAAATATAGCATCACTTTTAAACATTTTGAAAATTATATCATGAGATGAATCACATTACCCAGTACATTAGAGTGCTATATAATTTTACACAAACCCATCACTTCATAAAATTTACATAATCAATAATTCCACATAAAATTTATATCAATTAATGTAATTAAGTAACCTATTTAAAAGAACGAGTTTCGTATGGATTACATTAGTCACAGAAAAACTTGGTTTTCTTGATTAATAAGAGAAAAAGTATTTGGTAGAAGATTCATCATTTTTGGGTGAAGAAGAAAAAACTCAAGAGGGTTCTAATTTTTTTTGGAAATTTGGTTTATTTTAGAAAATAATTGTATTTTTCATAAAATCGGATTGGAAACAAGTATATTCTACGGAATAAAAGGCAAGGACAATGATATGATATTTAATGAACATTAAAGAAACATCTATACTGAATATGGGGTAAAATAGGGAAATCCCAAAGTAAGAGAGTTGGCTTTGAGAATCCCCTTACCTTTTCTCTAAATAATTTATTCACATTAATATGTTGGATAATAAAATTAAATTCATTAATTATGAAATTTATAACATTTTCTACATTTATTTCTTTTCTTATATTTTTTTTATATTCAATTATTTCCATTTTTATGAGTTATTGAGTTCAATTTCAAATTTTTGGGAGCACACATTTTCATGGATTCATGGTCAATTTACATCTATATAATTATGGAGTTCATATAAAGTGATAATAATATACTAGAAGTGAAATTAGGTGTCATTATAAAACTTCTCGAAGTTTAAGTGGTATCATATACAATTTTTCTTATATGGTTTGGGGATGAATGCATAGAAAAAATGTTGGTTAAAATGTCTTAATTTATGTTGGTGATTCGTATGACCATCGTGAATTAGTATCATTTAATTTAATACCGTTAATATATATTGGTTCTAGTACATGATAAAAGTTATAATTTTTATATTAAATCTCATTTGACTGTAATAATTGTTTTATTACTGGACTTATAGATGGTAATGGAAAACTAAAACACAACCTCCACAAAGGTACTAAATCGACACATTAGAAATGATGTTTTTCATTTTAGTATAGAAATGAGGACATGAGAAATTTAATGATGGATATACCATTATTTTAATAATATTACTGTACATAGATGATACTACAGCTATCATGATTCTTTTTACAGTATAGGTTAGGAGATAAAAAGAATGGAAAACAAATTAAATGACAACTAATGTGGATTTTACCTCTTGAATTTCATCTACATGATAACCTATGACACTTGTGTTTGGTGTTTTGTGGAGACTTGATGATCATGGGAGTGGGGAAGATTATTAATAAGATAATTTTGTAGAACTTATACAAGCGTCAAGAATTATAAGGTTTGATGAGAAGAGGTGGAAATGGGTGGAATTTATAGGGCATGAGAGTGGTGTTTTTCAATTATTTTATCCATTAGTTTATTATTATGGATCAATCCTATCAATATCATTGATTATTTTGAATAAATATAGTAAAATGTCAAGGATAGTTAAAAAATTGGGTTTTACCTAATCCATAAATTATCCATGACTCAATAATTCATGTATTTTGATTATATTGTAAATTATTGCATTTCAATATTCACTAGAAATTCAAATATTTTAGAAAAATCCCAAAAACATTAACCCACCAATTTTTTTATGTGTAGAATTCAAAAAAGAATCCCATTTTTTAAAAATAATTTTCTACTTATGATTAATAATATTTTTAACTAATTTAATAATTTAATTTAAAAATACAAAATTTTAATTTATAATGGATTTTACAACATTTTCAAAATCAAAAAAGGAATCATAAATGTATCTTATAATTATTGTAGAAAAATTATTATTACATAAATATATTTTATGAAAATAAATTTTCTTCTATATAATTATATTAATTAAAATATTATAAATAAACAATTAAGTTTAAAATAATTACAAACATCTGATTTATTATTTTAGAACAATTATTTACTATAACTATGATATTATTTAATCATATTTTCATTTATATGATATATAAATTTCATTTAAACATTCATATGATAGGTTACAATTTTATTGGATGAATTAATATTCATAATGGTCATGTTACTATTCCAATGATCATCTTACCATTCAATTGGAATAGGTTCCTTAATTTCTATAAAATTTTCGTATTTCATTATTCATTTATGAGAATGAATTGTTTATTTGGATATTTATGTGATGTAAGTGTTTTACAAATATAAATAGGTAAATTCAGTTGATAAAATGTTGGGTTGTTACATCCCCCACATTGAAATTCCTCCTTCAAAATTTCATTTGAAAAACTAATGTGAAAATAGTTGATTGAACTTATCATTTATTACTTCCACCAATTCCCAGTTCACAACATCATATGTATGATTCCACCAAAATACGTTGAATAGGATTTTTGTCTTGTTGGGTAGAAATTTTCCTCTTTTTCTAGCATCTTTACCGGATGCCCTTAATATGTGAGTTTGTTCTCAAGTTGTACCACCTCCGGATTAAGAATATATGAGGGTTCAGGTATGTGCTTCCTTGTGATGGATATATGGAACATGTCATGAACATAAGACATATTTCGGATTGGTGAAAGATGATAGCTTAGTGATCATATGAGATCAAAGATCTATAATGGTCCAATGTATCTTATGATAAGATTCCCTTTCATTCCAACCCACATGAATCTTTTCCATGGTGATGATCGAAGGAATAATTTATCCCCAATATCAAGATGAATGTCCATTAAATGATTGCTATCATAGATATTTTTTCAAAAATGAGTAGAATTTATTTGTTGTAGGATATCTTGATCATTATCAATCATATATTTTATAAGATCATGTTCATATAGCTTTCATTCTCCAACTTCATCCCACCAGGATGGATTTATAGAATTATTACTATAGTGAGCATCATACGACATCCTCTAAATACTCATGTAAAAGCTATTATTGTATGGTAACTCCCCAATGCGATACACTGATACCATCATCTATGGAATTGCATTTAGTAGGATCTTAACATGTGACCAAGAATAAAAATAGTCATCACATATTGGTTATCAGTATCAGAATGATAGTCCATGATGAAATTCAACTTACTACTCAATGAATTTTCAAGACTTCTACAAAATATAAATTTAATCCTTGGATCACAATCAATGATGATCGAATTTAGAACCCAAGGTATCCTCAATACATCCTTCACATATATCATGGTATGCTTTATAAGAAAGGGAACATCATGAATAGAGATAAATTGGAATGTCAATGTGAGTCGATCCACTACAACCCATATCACATTGAATACTTTAGATGTATTTGAGAGACTAGTGAAAAAGTTCATATAGTAATAATACAACATCAAAATGTGTATATTAAATTATTTCATTATCCACTTGAACTTTTGTTCTCAACATCAATTTTCTTACATATAATGCACATTTCGATATAATTCACAATCTCATTCATCATGTTGTCCCACTAGAAGTGTTCTTGAAGATCATAGTATATCGCGATACTTCTATGATAGATGGAGAAAAGTGATTTATGTGTGTTAAACAATATATAATTCTTTATATATGGAAAATAATTCACAAATATCCTTGTTCCAAATACAATCACACCATCATCATCAGTGTAGAACTCATGTAGAAATTATCCCTTTAGTGAATTCACCATCTTTTGTACTTCTAGATCATCCCTTTATTACTCCTTAATTTTCCCTTGGATATATAGTTGGGAAATAATTTTTGAAATTAAAGATATATTACTTGCCTTTATGATTTCTAAATCCACCATTTTCATGTCTTTAAAGATAGGTTTTTTCTTAAAATGAAACATAGATAGAGTAGGAGGTTCTCTTCCCCTATGTGATGCATGTTCCTTTCCTGCCATTCTTGGATGGTAATGAATAAATAAGTCATTGTCATTGATTATCTCTGACCATCTTATTTTATGCATATTACGATCCTTCAATGTGAATATATACTTTAAACTCTTATGATTGATATATATGTCACACTTCTCATAATAGAAATAGTTAAACTATATTTTCAAATAAAAAATCACAGCCAATAGCTCTAGATCACGTGTCAGGTAGTTCTACTCATGTATATTCAAATACTATGAGAAGTAGGCTATCAGATTATCATTTTCCTTGAGTACACAACACAAGAATTTCATTGAAGCATCACTATATATCACAACACCTTCTACACTTATTGGTAGTGTGTGTACATGTGTATTGACTAGACTATTATTTTTCTCCATGAATATTTCCCCACATTCATTCATCTTGAAATAATTTGATATTTCCTTATTAAATTAGTTATATGGATACAGAATCATGAGAAATTTCCAATAAAATCTTATTAGTATACTGGAAATCCATGAAAACAATGGATTTTAATGACATTAATGGTTCTAGGAAATTATCAATTTCCTTTGTCTTCTAAAGATCCCTAAAGACTCTCTAATTTGTGATAAAACGTCCCCAAAATGTGAATTTCAAAATTCAAAAGTCACATATTCAGAACATAGAAAACAATTTATCCTCCTATAATGTCTCCAACACAATCCTTATATGTTCTTCATGTTTTTACTTTATCATGTAGTTGATGTTAATTTAATCAATAAAAACAATCAAAAAAATTTCATGGTAGTGTCTAGAGACACCTTTCATTAAATCCATGAACATTTCATGGTAATTACTGTTTAATAAAAGGAATCACTGGAATCTTATTGTGCCCATACAATGTATGGAAATAAGTCTTTTAAAGAACCTACTTCTTAACCTTCAACTAAAAATATACAAATTAAAAAACCACCTTTGAGATGTAATGATCTCTTCATAGTTGATTGAACTAGTAATCAACCCTTCGAAGTGGATACTAGTTCTTTATGGTGGATTTATTGAGCTCACAGTAATCAATACCCATCTATATTGATCCATCCTTTTTTTACAAAGAGCACTGGTGCCACCCAAGGATATGTATTTGGTTGTATAAAACCTTTTTTCTAAATTCTCTTTTAGATGCTCCTCTTTAGTTCTATTGAGGCTATCCTATAATGAAATTTTATGTTAGAATTAGATTTAGGAATGAGTTCTATTGATAAATCTACTCCACGATCTCCAGGAAGTCTGGGTAAATCGTCAGGAAATACATCACTATATTCCCTTTAAATGTTAAATTCCTCATGGTTCATTCATTCCATTAACTCAACCATTTTAATAATGTATTCTTCTTTATTGGGCATGGATAGTGACACCATTAATGGAGTTATCAAAGGAGATTCACTGTTTTCTTTGAGTTTGTAGAAGGCCAGAGGTGGTTTGGGATATGAAACTATATTTCATTTTCTTAATCATTGATTTTTTCTCTATATAAGAAGAACCAATAAACCCTTAGTATAACATCAATTCAGAAAAATAAAAGTATGGTGATATTTTATAGAATAATTTACCACATAAACCAACAAGAGAAGAGTCCAACAACTGGAATGAAATGATTTTACCACAAGATGATTTTATGGATATCTACACTTAATGCTACCAGGGATTTAATTTAATAGTTCTAGAAAACATGACTGATATAAACGAATGAAATAAAAAATAATCAAATATAAAATTGGATATTATTTACCAATAGGATGTTTAACATGTACGACATCATTCTCTTGTTACAATAAAATGGATGTAATCCCAAAATATTTTTTCCTCTCCTTTCACTTTAGTGGATTATGAAATTTATTACCCATAAGGATAAAAGTTTATTTCACTAGCTTACATAGTTCCCTTGTTACCAATAATTGATGCATTTAACCATGGGTGGTTCTCTCCATTCCTCTATCATATTTTCAGTATTCATCACGTATCCTCGACATTCATGAGTGGGTGTCCTTCTCTCCAACACTATATGCATTTCCTCATCCCATTAAGGAAATTCCCATGACACATCTTCCCACATTAATGATTTTTGTGTGGTTTATTTTTCTTTCCACGTTTCTCATTAGATCCTATATATTGAAAATCCATTTTTTATTGATTATATCTATCAGAATCGGACCATTCTCCAAAGTCCATATACCATTTGAGAGAAAATTAAAATACTTATTCATAACTCTCAAAGTATCTAATTGATATAGCCTATACAATATAGGGTTTTAAAACACTAGATAATCTATCTATTTAGCTATCATTATTGAGAACAAAATCTGAGGATAATCTTTTAAACCTTATAAAATTCTATTTGTAGGACGTGATAGATTCAACTTTTTTTATTCATCACTATAAATTCTCTATCCATTATTGTAAAAATAGTTTAATAGTAATATATGTTTATAAATATTTTCATTTGGTCATCCCAGCCTATATATGCTATCATCTTTTGTACTGGTGTTCTTATTTAATTCCCATAATTGATTGGTCTCTCTATCTAAATGAGAAAGGGAAAGGTTCACAGTCTCTTTATCAGAATAGGAAACCACATAATATATATTTTCCATTATGTTCATCCACTATTCATCCATGAGTAGATTAGAAGACCCACTAAATTTCATTGGTCATTTCCACATAAAAGAATTATTTTCCAGTTTCGCTTTCTAAGGGGAATGAAGACGTTCCATATTTTTTAGGTCATTAGTCATAACATGAGATAGATCGGTAAGCATCACCATGAATTTTTTTACTCCACCTACCAACGAATTGGGGATTTCATTCGTGAAATCATTGTGATGTCCTCTACATTGGTTGTTGGCCGTATTTCTCATAGTTCGCACCATTTTCTAAAATATAAATGGTTTGAACGAAACATAATTCAACCAGTCATGAATAAATAATTTTTTCCGTTTTTCAATTATATGTAATGGTATTTATTTTAGCATCCCTATGTTGAGAATATTTATAAAATAATATTTTTGGGTTCTTATATATATTTTTTCTAAAACAATTGGTTTTCATTAATTTTCCCTAATATGAATTCAAACATTATGTAAACCATTATCTGTTGAAAAATATAGTGACCCAAGAATTTCTTACATGACCATAAAATCATTTTAGATTTAGAAAACATAATAACCATAAAAATGAATATCAAAAGTTTTAGTAAATTTGGAAAATATGTACTATACAACACATATTCATAATAAAAAATCATTATTTGTTAAAATTTTTATTCTTTATTATATTGAATCTTACATTATCTATTGTACATGTAGTTACATGAGGATATACATAAAATATAGGGTGAGCTAAAATCCCGGTAAGAGGATGAATAGGGGTATGAATCAATATAATAAGGGTGAGAATAATTATCTTCATCATAAAATAATTAGAATATAATCATCATAATCTTTATTGGAAGAATTAGAAAAAGGCATGGAATGCGGCGATGCATAAAAATAAAACATCATGTCATAGTGGTCAAATGAAACCCATAGTTCTGAATAATATTGGCATTTTGTTCATGCATAAAATATGTTAATAATCAAAAAATTATCATTTTTAAAAAATATAGTGTCATGTTCATGCATACATTAGATTATCTGAAAATATTTATCACTTTACCCAATTAATTAGAGCACTATATAATTCCAGGTGCACCCATCACACTATAACATTTATATAATCATGCATGGAACATATACCATATATCAAAAAAATTCATTAACTAACAAATATAATGGAATGAGTTTTATAATTATTTCACCAAGAATGAAAAAACATGGTGTTCTATATTGAATAGGAAAAACATATTATGTATATGATTAATCATCTTTGAGCAAAGAAGAAATAACTCAAGGAAAGTAAAAGTGTGTTTGAGAAAGAAGAGTTCATTTAGAAATACATTTGTGCCTCATAAAATCAAATTGGAAACATGTATATCCCAGAAATAAAAGGGAAGGAAAATTAAATGATATTTAATGAATTTTAAAGGAACACTACGACTTAAAATGGTTCAAAAGAGGGAAAACACGAAGAAATAGTGTTGGGTTTGAGAATACCCTAACCATATGCCTGAAAGATTTCACTAATTTAATATGTGATATAATCAAATTATAATAATTGATGAAAAACTCCATAAAATATCTTACATGTTTTCTGATTATTATAATTTTTAAGTGTCTTTATGTCCATTCGATGAGTTATTGAGTTCAATTTCATCTTCTAGGGAGCATTTATTTATAGGGAGTAATGGTCGATTTAATTTTATGTAATTGTGAATGTTCATTTTAAAAGAGAATAATTATCTAGTAGTGATGATTCTAGTACCTGAATAATATAAAAGGTTTACGTTAGTTCTAAATAGTGTGTTCTTACTGCCTCCATACATTATATATGATTCAATAACTCATGTATTTTTCTTATATCGTAAAATATCATATTTCATTGTTCACTAAAAAATTTAACTATTTTATAAAAAAATTCCGAAAAAATTTCTCGATGGGTAGAATTTATAAATTGGAATCCATTTTATGAATATAACTTTATAAATTTGATGAATTTGTATTTTAATTAAAATATTCTTTTTTAAATCATTATATTCATTATAGAACATTAAATAAGTATTTTTTTTTCACAAAAAATAAAAAAAAATTATTTTTTCATTTATAACCAAGGATTTACATGCACTGTGATATAATTAATTCATATTTTCATTTAAAAGACATAAAATTTTTATTTATACTTTCTTAGGTTATGTTACTATTCTATTGGCCAGATTACTGTTCCTAATGGACATATTACTATGTCAATAGTTAGGTTTATTTTTCATTAGTATAGGTTCCTTAATATCATTAAGCATAAACCTTTTTCATTATTTATTTATGTCATTGATAGTTTTATTTGGATTTTTTATATTATGTAATTTTTTTATAAATATTATAATATAAATTCCATTAATAAAAGATTGGTTCATTAAAAAGAACTCCATCTACCACTCCAACAATGAACATGAAAATTTAGCTTTTTCTTGGGTGCATGACTGATGTTTCCACTAGGGGGAAGTGAAGGGGTATAAATGCAACCATGCCGACCACATTCATGGCATCCATCAGATCCTTAACACTATCTTCAAATAGTTCAGAGGCTTTAGCCTAAATAACTACATTCGAATATATTATGGAAAAAACTCAAGGTACTTATATGTTTTAAACTCATCATTTTTTAATGAATATCGTGCTAAAGGAACCATATTAGAAAACTAATTGGTATATACCCACACCAAATTCTCCCTATGGCACAAATTGAAAAATTCCATATAATTTTACATCATCACCAAATCTAGACCAAACTTTGGGAAGAAGAGTACCTTGAAATCCTTCCATACGAATCATAGATGACTATATTATAGTAACAAAGAATCTAATAGTTATTACTAGAACCCTAAAGTCTGAACAACACCCACTTTATGATAATACAATGAGGTGTGTCCTAAAATTCAATGATCAGATTGATATTTTCATGCTAGTCCTCTGCCTCATGAGATTTATTTGGACCATTAAAGGATGGTGGTTTATCACACAAGAACTACCATGATCAATCAATTTCTCCTATATCTCTTTACAACATCTCAAGTATTTCATTCTGAACTTATGGAACATTCTGGTAAACAAAAAAACATCCCGCACAATAGCCTTGATAAAATCAACATTGATGGGAGGATTCCATTGAGGACCATTAACTGCAATTTCCCAATGAACTCAATGAACATGTTATAGAGGTATACGACCACATGATGAAATATAGAAAATCATCAAACAGTAAAAAAAATCGTTTAATCCAGGAGACCCATAAGGTGAAACGGAGATGAAAACAAAAACTCAAAACCAGAGGCACACATCCCAACATCTATAGGTAACATGGGACTCATCATGTCAAGAACCGATCAAACACTAACCTGAATAAGCCTTTCAATTCTTGACAGTACATTCTCCGGTTTATCTAATGACAAAACCCCAAAACTTGAACCTCTAATACCAAAATAAAATTGACCAATCTAAATACCCTCTCAAGATATTGTCCAACATGATCCTCCAAAAGATTAAGGAGTGTTCCCCATCCCCATGATATGAAAACTACCCATAGGCATTGAATAAATACCTAAGGGAATTATTTAACCAAACCTAAACATACAAAAAATGTATTATATACACATTTAAAAGAATGAAGAATCAAAAGATATAGATATATTCTATAGAAAAACAATTAAATTGAAACAAATCAGGTGTAGAAACAATCTCCAAGTATAGGTCTATCAATAAAGGACATCCAAAATAATAAAAAACTGACTATTCCTAGTGATAGTGTTGGAATTATCCAACGATACCACCACTAGATACCCAATTAAGATCCTAAAAAATATCATGTCCTCACTAAAACACCTTACCATTCAATACATCAAAATAAAATATCAGGTCTACATATAACCAGAGGTGTACGTAGGTCATTAGCTAACGAGCTCTGTAGTGTCACACCCTAGTATTCGATATCATGTCACTGAACAATAATTAAGGAAAAATCATTTTTGATTAAAACAAGGAATTTTTATATAATAAAAACACTGGAGAAGTGCTTCGAAAAAATTAATTTCACCTTTTCCCACATTTCTAAATGAACAGGTATATCAATTTCAAATCATTTTATAGACACATATCAAAGTAGATAAACCAATTCAAAACAAATAATTCATCACATATTATATAAAACCCATATTTGTACAAAAAAAGCACAAGAAAAAAGAAGTAGGCACATGGAAAATAATTTCAGGGATGCAACTAGTTCAATATGGCTAGGAAAATCACATAGAAAATCATGTATTGCTCAAGCCACTAGACATATTCATGGAGTTTAGATAGTACAAGAACACCCTATAAAGTGAACATCCCAATATATTTGACAATCACATGTAAAAATATTCCTAGGGAAGAGAGTAAATCCCCATGAACTAACCCCCGAAAATGAGTAAAACATATTAAAATAACTTCCACTCAAGTACTCAATGCTTCCCATGTTCTTTTTTTTTGCAAACTAGATCATCAAATCATTTTCATCAAACCATTATTTGTAAAAAATTTCACAAAACCCTTTAAAAATTCTTTCAGGAACAATTTTGATTTACCAAAACCAATGGAAAGACATATTTTATAAAAACCCATTTCTTCACACAGAAATCATATCAGTAATATAAGGAAATTTCAATTAATAAAATAGTTTTTCAGAAATAGGGTTAATGTACCTCTCTAACATTGGCTAGAGAGGGAACTACCCACCTCAGGACGTAGGGTTACACATACACACAATGGGATATAAGAACAAGAAGAACGAAATAATGTGAACAGAGGGACAAGAATCAATACACGAATATTATAATTTATCTAGTTCATTAAAAGTAGTAAGGATGTAAGAGGAAACAACACATACCTCACGAATCAAACTCCAGTCGCTCAATAAAAAAATTATTGGACCACAAAACAAGACCACTCAATGAATATATATGTAAGTAAGAGGAAACATCACAAGGGTTAAAAAATCCTATAACACCATGTAACGATAGTTCCATGATCAAGGTAACAAATATGAAGAAAAACATACTCACCTAGAGAGATGAAACACAACCCAATGGTGATTATTCACTGAAAAATCAATATGTATTGAACATAGAATCCCAAAATAACTAAACAGGATACCTAGGTTGAGAGAAAGGAGTTAATTAGAATAATGAATGAAAAATTTGTCATTGTTGAAGCCTAAAAAATAACATCATGATACTTACATAAAGTGTAACCCCTTTACACGTCATGTAATTCACGGGGCTAAAGTATGCCATAAAACTAGTTTCCTCTTTATTAAGAATAGATCCTTTAACTTTACACATAATGTAAAAGTTACACAACATGTACTCATTTTATATTGTGAACATAGTTCATGACTTGGGTTAGGAGACCATATACATGTTGTGTAAAACCTTTATACACTATGTATTATACCAATACAAATTAGAAAACACAAGACTCATACACAAAAACCCCACACCTATATGGGGGTTCTATGATCATGAGAAGAACCCTGTCAATGCATTAACACATTTATACCCAAAATCCATTAATTTAAATAAACATATGTCCCTAAATGTAAGGTCACTTTTCTCAGAATTTTTTTTTCATACCTAAGAGTCTCCATACACACACAATTAATGAGGAAAACTACCAAAGAGAAGAGATTTATGTAAAAGAATGTAACATGATGTTGAAATTTACAATAAAATATTTTTCTCACCGTTATGTGAAATTATTTCATTTAAGATTCTATTATAACTTTATAATATTCTTTTCAATGAATGTTTTTCTAAATATTATAAAATTTAATTTTTTTTGAAATTGGATTTCCAAATTAAAAGTGATTTTTCATAAAAATGATTTAAATTGTATTTTATTGTATTTATATTCATCATCTAAAACAAAATTTAATTCTGCACTGGTTATATTTTGTAATGACACCATTATTATTCTTTCTCTAGATGGTTTATTACCAGTTTGATTTGGGAATGTTTTGATATTACGTATTCCAGTTCTTCAAATACAAATAATGTTTGAATAAGGTATGTTTACAATGTTTCTTTATCCATATGATGAATGATTTGGACAAATTAGTTGATATATGGGGCCTAAAATTACATATCCTTCGCATGAATCCATATGTATGATGAAAAAATCTTGTTTGGGTATTTGGTGAATGTAATACCAATTTAAATAAGATGTATCAACACAACCCCTTGCTAGTATGGTTATGACAACCTATATTATCAATTACATATTTATAAAATTAGTTACTGATCCCCATGTGATTATTTTATATGTTGTGATATCTATAGATAAGGTTCAGGATTATTTGATTAGTTATAAGGAATTATCTAATTATCAATTATTCGTGATATATTATTCTTTTTTGCTCAAATAATTTATCTAATGTAATTTGATTTAATTTGTTTAGCCTTATAAATTGATTATACATTATCTAATACTGATAGATTACACCTTACGTAACACTCAATGAAAAGATGATATCCACATTTTTCTTCATTTCCATAGGATATAAAAATGGAATCATTTAATGAGATCAAGGATGCATAATATTTACTTTTACCATGTTTTATATTTTTTTTTATTTTCAAATGTAATGTTATATTCATATATGGAATTAGTTTACCAAAAGTACAAAATTGTTTTGTCCTTTGGGACGTGATTCCCTATTTCTGGTTCCAATGTAATAAATTAATAACTATCTCAAGGCTATTTGGTTCAGTGTCCTCAAAAAATCTATCATTAAGAAAATATTTGTACATATAAAAGATGAAAAATGAAGTATGACATTTGAGTATTTAGTTTTATGAGGCTAATACATGGTTGAATTAAAGAACCACTATATAAAATAGAGAGGAAGAAATACTGAAGATAATATTATAAGATCTTGGTTTATCAATTGATGTAAGAACCCTTTAACATTTAGTTTTAACCTATTGTTTTATTCTTATAAATATGATTAAGTGTTTTTGGAAGGGTTTGGGAGTGTCTGGGGATTTTCAAATCCTAGTGCCTTAGTTTTTTAGAAGAACAGAAGAGGTGAATGGTTATAGAATTGTTACTTCTCACTCTAGACCTCAATCGTGTATCCCCTGGAGGGTGTTGCATAGATTTCCAATCAATGTACCCCAGGCTGCACGACCATGGATGAAATTGGAGTCCTATTATAGAGTGTTTTTCTTTGGCTATTCACGGTAAGAAAAACTATTCACCTATCCATGAATGGGAGTTTCTCCCATGGATAGTGTTGTTTCAAAATTTAGACAAGGGTTAACCATCCGTATCTTTCAATAGTGCCTCCCTTTAATTTTGGGTGAAAGTTGGGCTTTCTCTTTCATATTTTAAAACTATCACCCTACTTTCTTTCCATATCCACACACATTACCCTCCATGTTAGAATCAATATTATTACTCATACAATGATGTAATCCGGCCTCACTGTATGATGTTTAATTGAATAACTATCTATCTGACTGGATTTCTCTCGATAAGAGGTTCAATTTGTTGTGTTATTTTCACTATTTATGTCTATATCTATTGTCATATCTTTAATTTGGTTCTTTTTCATTTTTTTCAGGATTTTTTTCCATTTTGTGTCATTATAGATATGATCTATGTCCAATATGGAATTATTATTCTTTTACCTTAATAATGTAGGTGGTATATAATGTTTCATAGAAATTCAAATCCATTTATAAATGTGTTCATTATTCTGTGCATCATTTTTACCCTTAGTTTTCCAAAAATAGTAATCTACCTTAAATTTATTACACTATTCGACATCAACACTCCCTAATAGACCCCATGTTAACATAAGTGGTAAATGAGATCAATGTAAATGGTTTAAATTCAATTAATGAATCTACTAAATATAAATTTTTGAACTACTGCATTGTGATATGGAATGAATGATCACTTGGATTGATAAATATGAATAAAATGTTTAATTGTATAACGAACCATTTATACTATTTTCATTTAAAAGGAAAGGAGAATTTTTTAGTTATTTTGAATGGTTATTAGACCTAGATTAATTCAAGGGTTATGATTATTTATTAATAGATCCAACTAATAATGTTCTTTTTCTTGTTAGAGAATTAGTAATACTTATTCTATCCTTGGATTCCTGAGGGAATGTATTGAGGATTTAGAGGATTCCACCAAGATTAATTAAGATAGTTTCTAGGGAAGATATCTATATTGGAATTCACTCTTGGTCGGAGTACATGAATTCCTCCATGTAGTACTAACAATTAAGTTTATTTATATATTGAAATTAGAAGTCTTCAGATTATAACTATTTATTAAACATTATGTCTTCATACACAAGACACATTGAGTGATTTCATTGTGTTTGTGTGTGTGTGTCATGCATAGACCGAGATTAAATATAGATATACTCTAAGGACTCAGTTAGAGATAGTTTTCCTATGGAATTTCATCTGTGCATCCATCAGATTATAGGTAGATCGTTTTTCTAGGTTTCATGGTTATTACTATGAGTAGGAAGAACCATATATGGTCATTGATGCATTGTTTTCACCTTTTCTCCTATATAATTATTATTATTACACAATCACTTGTATCATATTCATGGGATCTTACTTTTATATGTCATCTATTTATATAAATCTATATTAGGAAAAAGAATCTATAGTTGGTCGGGCTTCCCATGAGGAAACCGAGCATAACATTGTTATTAATTCATATGATCATTAATCTAATTTTCATTTTACCTACAGATTTATATATTTATACATACATAATAGATTTGTTATAGGTAATGTTGGTGGTGGGATACCATGTTTTACTCACAACCTATTCGAGTTATTGACTTGTACCCAAATAAACAACCGGGTTTTACATCAGTATAAATGAAAGGGCCCGACATTGGATATTCTATTAATTAATTATGTTGTTTTTTGAAAGAAGAGGAATGATTGTAGGATTTAGATGATTTTATTTTTTTTGAATTTCGGTATTTCTATATATTTTTTGTATGAAATGTTTTTATGTATATATGATTCTAGCTTTATATAGAATTGTCAAATTCCGATAAGGTAAATTTGTGATTTTGAAATTTTAGATGTTTTTTAGTTAAAATGTTCAGTTGATTCATTTCCTATGCTTTATGTTAATTTTAGTACAACTATTTAGTTATCTATCATATTCTTCTGTAATCCACTCTGAAAAGAGGTCATAGTCTACCCATGTACACAACATAGACCCTCTGTAATATTCAATGACATCTATGAAAATTTGGACGCAAGATTTAGGTTATGTGGACTATCATTTCAGGGATTTTTCAGTGGATTCAAAGTCGGGATGTCAGAAATATTTTTGTAGATAAAAATAATAATGATGTAGAGCCTGAGAATTCGATAATTTGAGACATAAAACTAAATCAATAATGATATTAAGGAAAAAATAAGGACCAATTGATCGGATCATGATCATGAAGAATTAATGTCCATTAAAATTTATGAACTCTCTATTAGGGTGATTTTTTATGATCGTAGGGGAATTAATTTATAAAATATTACTAATGAAATAAAGATGAAGAAGTGATCTTTCTATTTCTGTTCTAATCATATTTTTCAACCATTGAGAAAGAATGAGTCCATTGGGATTCGGGGTAGAATGGTTAAAATCAATAATGATAGAGGATATATGATGTGATAATGACGACTCACTTTTTAACCATTTTAAATTATATTGAACAAATTTTTTGGGGTGACTAACCATTCATAAAATGAAGTCGGATTTTTTAAATGGGAAAAAATGTAAAAATTAATGGTTTCTTATGTTTTTCAATACTAAAAATATTTTAATAGTGTTTAGAGACACAATAGGGGAGAATTATATATTAATCAGTCACTAAAGTTGATCTAAATTGAATGAAATTGTAAAAATGATTCAATAAATCACACCGCCCATGATAAATGATATTATTAGACCATGAAACTTCAATAGAGTATTTTATGATATTGATTAACCATGGTACTATATCTCACTAGTTTGAAAATTAATGTAATGTATATCATGAAATTTATATAAAATTCCAAGGACTGTAAGACTGGACTATGATCTATAAAATATATATAGAATTTCATTATATGTGATAATGTTATATCATGTTGAATTAGTAATTAAACATATTTTCTAAATTTCAATACTTCAATAAAAAATCATCATAAGAGTAAGTTATATGTTTTTATACCACACATTATTTTTCTATATTTTTCATAATTTCTTAAATTATAAATTTAATGGTTTCTGTAGCATTTATTCTGGAAACAAAATCTACCCACTAGTTTCCAGAGTTCACGATTCAACAAATGTTTTTATTTTTTATACCATTTATATGAATTTATGGATTTTAAAATTAATAAAAATGACTTGTATAAAAAGTTATGTGGCATTTTAATAGAGGAAAAAGAAGAATAAAATTTATTTGTGTGTAGTAATACTAATTTTATCACTACATGATAGATCAGGAATACTGTTGTAAGAGTATATTAGTTATTATGACACAAATTTTTTTATTTTACAATAGATGAGTATATAAAATGTTATAAACAACATGAAATCAAAAGAATAAATTTTATGTGGGGTTCTGGCTATGCTTTTTCTATTGAGAATAAAAAGAGACTCATGAAATGACACAAATAATATCGTAAAATCGTGGATGAATGCATACAAACACACACATACATTTTTTGAATATTGGTACCTAATAAATCATCTTCAATGTGATTTTATATATTATTTATATTGATATATTAAGAGAATGTGTAAGAGTCTTATAAAATAATGGGTGATATATTTATAAAAGTTGTCACATATATCAACTTATTCTACTAGTTTGATCTTGATATTAATAATATGATCAAATAAATTGTAATATCACACATAAAAAAACATGTATTTTCCAATCACATTGAGTGATAAAAATTGTAAAAACAATCCGTTTCAAGCCATGTGTTTTTATTTATTCATGGTAATATTTGAGAAATATCAATTCATTAGAATTGATGATGATGGAAAATTTTTAAAAAGTTTATTGAATATTTATTTACCTCTAATATTTCTCAATTTTAAAAGTCAAATGCAATTACTATAAAAGCCTAGTTTTCATTTATGTAACTTATTGGAAATCATATTTATGAAATTTATATGATGTATTGTAATATTTATATTGGACACCATTACATTCCAAATATAGAGAGAAACATCTTTCATACATGAATATTTAGAATGATTATTTATATCTAATCTCTCAATATTGATGTATCGAATATGTTTTTCATGGGTTTTATTATCTTGAATGGTTGTAAATTATATTCAAATATTGATAAGAAGAACATTCTATCTTAATGTTTCGTTAGGAATAAAAATTTATTTTTGGTGTTGATGAAATATTCTATGAAGGACAACAGATATAAAACAATAAAATAAATTTAGAAAAATATTTAGATAATTTATTATAGATATAAAAAGGATAGAAAGTAGAAATTAAATCATTATCAAAGATAATTATAGGATATTTCAAGAATCGATTATGGATATATTTATTTTCTCATCAATATGGTAAATATTATTTTCAGTACCATTCATGGGTATGGTGAATAAAATGTGATTCTTCTTTTTTAAATAGTTAATTTGAATTATACCTAAACAATTTAATATAAATACATCAAACATGAAAGAGAATGTTTTAAATATAATCTTTCAATGAGATTTAAAAAAATTTAATTGCATATATTATGATGATATGGACAATAATGAAGAAGAAATTCAAGAGTGAATATTGATAATATTAATGGATCTAAAAGAGTTGAAAACAAAGGTATAGAAAATATATATTTAGTTTACATTGAAAATAAACATGATGATAATGTTATAAAGAATATTTATCCTTATTCAAGTAATAACCCAATTTATATTTAGTTTTATTTTTTAAAATGTGTATCAATATGTCAACAAGAATAAGACCTCGGAAGGAATTAGAGTGTACAAAACATTATGGTGAAAATAATAGTGTTTCCATGAATAGTGTCTCTTTTTAGTGTGTATGTGGGGATTTAAAATATATATTGAATCATTTATGTAATAATGGTTTAAAGTTTTTTGGGGAATGGAAAAAGTCCTTGAATCATGGATGCAAGGTAAGATACCACTATAGATGTTGTATTAATGAATAAAAAAGAAATGAAGTTATTTCACGAGGCTAAAGAAGATCCATTTAAATAATCAAAAAACTAATTGAATTTTTAAATTACAAACATTTTTCATGAGTAAACAAATGAGGTATATTCTTGGTATTTATATACATAAAACATCTATGAAT
Source organism: Viscum album (assembly GCA_963277665.1). Classification (NCBI taxonomy): domain Eukaryota; kingdom Viridiplantae; phylum Streptophyta; class Magnoliopsida; order Santalales; family Viscaceae; genus Viscum; species Viscum album. The sequence continues at coordinate 992,702,589 of OY728166.1, forward strand.
TTTTTTTATAGAGAAGTTAGAGAAATATAGATTATTAATGTTGATGAATATTATATATTTTTGAAGAATTTTAAATCATGATGATTATTTAAATATTCTTGGTGATGAGGAAATTTATTAATAAGGTGTTTTTTTGTCTATATGATGTTATGGAAGATGAAATCTATTACCATGTGTGGTTGTTCATATTGGATATAATGATGTATAAGTAATTTTATATATAACTAAAGAGATCATAAATTAAAGGTAGATTCCCTCTATTAAGTACAATGCTTATCCATGTTGTTGAGAATCCATAAATATTTGACGATGATTCGTAGAGATTGTTTGAGAAATTAAAGTAAATCTATGTGTTCCTTAATAGACTTCAACTGTGTAGGTGAATACTATCAATATTTCCTTAATAGTAAGAACCTATGTGCTCATAAGAAGATATAAAAATATTTAAAAGGAATTTCAACATATGTTTCATCATTCTTCACTATAGGTATCACCCTATAGAGTGTACATGTGTTTTTTACAGTAGCATAACAACTATTAAGCTACATGTGGGTGTGTTTGAAGTAGTGAAGGAGTCATCATCCTTAGTGTAGGTTTCATCATAGTGAGTTTATTTTGGAAGTGCTCGATGAAGGTGAGAAACCATTGGGAGTAGGTGTTATTTAACACTCAGAGAAAATTAAATATCAATGTAAATGTACCTCAGAAAAAGAAATACTGTGTAAGGGAAATTAAGTGTGTTTAAAGATTCTTATATATTCTTAATAAGTGAGGAAAATATTTGTAATGAACCAATCTATTTTCACATGACACATAACCCGAGATGGATTTCTATATGGTAAAGGTAAACACAAGAACCAAAATATTCCTCATATAAAACATTAATGAGATACAAATATTAAGTAAATCATGTACAAAAATGTATATAATATTGAAACTCACAGAAAAATATAAAGGATAAACAATTAAAATGAAACAATGCTAATACTAATGCCAAAAAATCATCTCCATGTGAATATCCATCACAACCATCCAAACCATATATGATGAAAAAACCATACAAGAGAAACAATTGAGATACAAAAACAATTCCATTTATTTTTGTCTTACAAACCGAATTTATGTGTACCAAAAGTCATATGATGGGTGTGAAGAAAATTATTAGTATAAATCCACCACGAATCTCTATAATTCATGTTACCACTTAATCATTAGTAGTATAAAAAACATGTTTTCAATGAAATTTACATGAATATTTTTATAGAAATCAACATTTTATTTTCCATTGGAAAACCCATATAAAAAGTCAGATAAATAAGGAAATACAAATGAATTAATTATAGAGTGATATAAAAAAATAACTAATAACCCCAATGAAAGACAAGTGGGATATAAAAAAATAATACACAAATGATTCAAAGAGAAGAGAACATAATTACGCTCTAGATTATTTGAATACAATAATATGACACAAGGAAAAGTATACGGACATAAAGGGAAAACTAATGACATTGAGTCCAATTAAAATATACCAATATCAGAACCATATTATCTCTCCTAGGGATGGATGTTTTTCAAATTTTCATTGTTTTCTTAAAACAAATAATGAACAACACTTAGAATTTCTGAAATCATTTTTACAAGAAAAGAATTAACACTCCTATGGTTGAAAATACTCTTATATTCAAAACCATCATTGGATAAATTCATCAGGGTCATGGTGAGGGAATATGGTTTTAAATGGAAAATATATATTAAAAAAATTTCACAAGCCACCTAATATATAATTTATTAAACAAATATTATATGTTTCAAATTAATGAATTTGATAAACAAAAACATAAGAATTTACAAAAATGGAAGGTAAATAAATCGATTAAATCATTGTATAGAGACACCCACATTGACAACTAAGAAAAACCTAATCCACATAGATAATTGTTATTGAATCAAAGAGTTCAGGTTCTAACAAGACTACATATATATGAAACATCATAAATTCCTCATTAACCCCTATACGTATGATAATCATATCCCAATTGGATTATAGTGTATAAAAATGAATAGATATTGTGGACTGGTCTATATAAAATATAAAAAATCAAGATGATATATATAAAAACATTATTCATATATGCCCATTTCAATAATGAATAACCATGGAACCAAGTAGAAACCCCTTTATAGAATCATGGAAATGATGGTTAACTATAATGAGTGATTATGAAGAGATTCCACATAAAAATGACAATAGTGCATAAAAGAATTTATAAATTGTATGATGTTTAGATCGAGGTGGATGTTTATGATATATAGTTAGATATATAATGCTATATTTTTGAGGTATCTTATGACCATTAAAAACTAAATAGAATAATTTCTTGTGAATATCCATATAGTTAGAAAACCCATGATTAATTTATGTAATAACTATTGGATGAAACCCATACTCTCACATCACATTAATAAAGACTCATATGTTGAAAAAACCTTTAATAAATGCATTAAAAACCATATATTAGCTTCACATGGTTAACACATGGTTACTCCTAACCATGTTGAGACTGTCTGTTTGGATTATTTTTGAAAAACCCCAATTATTTATCCCTCAAATACAAATGTCCTCACAAACCTCAAAGGTGAATAACTATGATAAAAAAAGAAATATTCCTCTCAACATAAGGAGATCCCCATTCTCCCCACTATGAAACATGATAACCACAAAAGTTTCATAAGATTTCAGACTCAAAAAAAGAGAAAGAAACTATTTCCTCATCAATAATTGCCACTCCCACATCTCATAGCTACACCTCATGTAATTTCATATTACACAGACCAAAAAAATAATTTTATCGTGAAACACCTTATCCTAGAAATACATATTCTAGACTGGCTTTTCAACTACTAATGTTTTAGGTTGAAGATCAACATCCTCTTATTATATCATATGGGAGGGATCTAGATGTCACCACCTCAATTATTTATCCTGAAATATATCATGGATTTATGTAAAGAAAAGTGGAATTTTCAAGTGATAATAAACTATTATACATCCTTTTATATCTCAAAATGACTAATAATACTCAGTAGAAACTTACATTTCTTACCAAAATGATGTTGTCCCAAATGAGGTGGATCTCTGAGAAATATGTAATCACAAAACTAGAACATTAATAGGTGATTGTTATAGTGCACATGGGATTTATAGATAATCTCAGATATTCCATACCACTTCCAAATTAACTAAACACTTTTCATGTTCTCTTGAATAAAACTCAATCCAACTAAAATTTATTATCCTAAATATTTCCAACTCAAATGTGGTTGACATGATCTCCTATACAATGCTTAGAAGGATTAAATTTTAATCATATCCAGATAAAAATTTTTATATGAGAATTATTGTAAAGGATAACTATTTTCCAAAGAACCACAAAAATCAAGAGCACATTAAAGAATCATAACATCAAGAATCAGAATGGATTTCTTAGTCTTATCATATATTTGAGGGTGATATGTTGTGCTCAAATTCAAATAGGTACTCACCTATTATGAATATCTCTAATAATAGGATTTAAACCACGAGTCTCTATATGAAACAATTATAGATCGATATCCATAAATATTCATATTATCTTGGACATATAGGCACTATGATCTTCTACCTTCATCATCTCCTTAATAGTAAGGAAATGAGATGATTATTAAGTAAATAAAAAATTCCCAAAATCTCATATCACCCACTACGAGTCTGTGGAAATCCAGTGATAAATTCCAGGGATACTTCATCTCACTTACCAATTCAAATTAGTAAATGATACAATAATCTTATGGGCCTTTTGTGCCCTATTTTAAACTTTTTATACATAATGCATCATGATACAATGTCTACAATCGACTGCCTCATCCCCAAACACCAAAAAATACATCTCAAATCATGATATATCTTGGTATCCTTAAGATGTATGTAATAAATAAATTGATACCCAATAGCCATTAAATCTTGTATCGGGAATATAAGAACAACCAACTCCCTTCAGAAACGTTAGACAACATCAAAAGACTGAGACTGATCATCGAACATTCCCCACGTAGAAGGACATTACTAAAGCATTGATATTCAATGTTAGTTACGTTCCTATGATTAATCAAATGATCATGTGTTGAATCAATTTTAAATCTTCTAGTAACACCTTCTCACCATCATTTTCTATACCGAATATCCTCTCATAGGAAAATATCATCAATGAAAACTTAAATACTGATTTGTACATGGTTTTTCTTGGAAAATTCCTACACAGTGCATTAGTATCTACATTCACTTTTCTTATTGTATATCAAATATAAAAATAAAAAATCCTATGACACTCGAACCAACATCTCTGTCACAAGTTTATGTTTCATTGGGTGAAAATATATTTCAATCTATTATGATCCAAATAAACTGTAAACCTCTAATTAGATTAATACTAGTCCCATGTATTGAAAGAATGAATTATTTTATAAAACTAAAGAACCTAGGTAGGATAATTATTCTTATTATAATGTAGTAGTTGATATCCATATGACAATACCTTTATCCCATATAACAGATGGCATCTTAATCTCGTTCGCTAGGAATAAAAATACACCATATCCCAAACCGAGTTTTAGAATAATTATAACTGGATCTAAAGCCAATCTCACCTTCAGTTCCTTTAATTATATATTACAGTTTACATTTAATTTGAAAATTAAACCCAAATGGTTTAACATAGTCACTGAATTTGATATATTCTAGACATTTTTATAAAATCATCTTATGTATCCATATTAGTATACATACCTTCAAATGTCATCTCCATTCTTGAGATTGTCCCAATAAATCATTTCATGGATCTATTATGGATTTACTAAGACAAACCTATCAAATGATTGAAGTACCACACAACATAACCATTATATCCAAATACGAGATTTATAAATAATTTTGTTTCTGAAATTTTCCATCAAGATGTGTCTGCCTTCCCACAACGCATGTGGTTGTGTGCTGGCATCATTAGTTTTTTCCTTATACCACTTCCTAATGGGGGGATACATTCATCACATATTTTGAGTTTTATTATCATTTATTGAAATTGGATGATGGTATCACAATCCCTCCTTTGATTGATTCCTCCTTATATTTCATCACTTATTCTGAGTATCCCTGGATGATTAAGATTTTGTTCATGAAACCCATTCCTGGTTAAATCTTTTCATAGATACCATTTTAATTACAGTACTTCTATTTTGAAATTCCAAGTTTTCATGTTAAGGCAGTAACCTTCTTTCTGGATTGTAGTCACATTGGTCATCTCTAAAATTGTATGGATGCTGGAAGATTGGTACACCTGTATTCTTCCTCCAAATGTGGATTCTAAATGGTTCATTACATGATTAATCTAGTGATAATCAAAAGGTATTTTATTCTTATGTAATATCTTCCATGGTTTTACTTAGGTATCAATGGTTACAATAAGTTAGACTATAATTTTAACATCTAGGAAAGATGGAGGGTCAGAAGATTAAAACCTTACAGAGATAGAGGATGATCAGAACACTTATAATGAGATATCAGATAAGAACTTCTCCACGATGGATCACTTAGAAGGTTTACTGTGTGGATAGATCATAATGCCCTATAAGGTTGAAATGGAAGGCGGTGTGTCCCATAAATGGAAGTTTTTACACCATAAAGGATGATCTAAACACCACTGATGGTGGATAAAAGTGGTATACCCTAATTTGGGGGATAAAATGGTTTACCATTGGTTGGGATTGAACCTCATGGAGGCTTCCTGCATTCCATATTTATAATATAGGGATAAAAACCTGCATAGTCCAACGTATGGAGTAGGTATTACAAACTGAGACAACCAGCATGATGCTAGAATGAGTGATGTTGTGGATGAATAGAGCATACATTATAATACAATTCATATGGATAATGTAACCCCACTAGGGTAAGGTGGAGGTGATGAAATGAGAAACTGGGTCCTATGCAATGGATATTCATGTATGAAGCGTGTGATCCTACAATGATGTGGAGGCCCAGGTTAGGATCATGTTGTACATGGATTATGTTTCAGAAAATGGTTGAATGGATGTGTTATTGAAGGTGTTGTGGTGATGGAACCTTGGGGAGGTTTTCTACGTATCCTAGTTGGTTTGGAATCAATGTCCATGTAGTTCTCAGATGGGTATTAGGGATTACACCAAAAGAGTAGGCCCATATGAAGGTTGATCTAGACACCACTAAGGTTAGATTATGGGGGTAAACCCTAATGAGGGGGAACATTAGAATACCTTTGGTTGGGATTGATCCTCATAGAGGATTTCTATATATCATTTTTAGAAGACATAGAACTGAACCCACATAGTTAGTTGCATGAATGATACATTGATTAAATGTGAAGAATCCTCTATATGATCTGGGGATTACTTGAAGATGGATTCCTAGAGGAAGAAGGGTGTCATAATCACCACTGTACTCTAAGAACATGTGATTCATGCTCGTTGCGAGAAAAAAGATTAAGCAATATAGTAAATGGTCACGTTGGGAAAGATGCATCAGTAAGGGGTGGATTGGTGATTATGCCTGATATAAGACCATGAAGAGAATGTTGAAAGGAAAAGGATAGGGGTATTTATAATCCTTTATTCCCATATCCCCACTCGTATTTTTATCTAGTGGATGAATGGAAGGGAAAGAGTGCTTCATCCACAATAAATGATAGGGGCTTTTACACGGATGGCGTCCCTTCCCCACAGGTGAATTTCATTCCTTGTGATGATGATCTAATTCCATGTAATGATGATCTCACTCCGGTATAGATGAGTGGGCCTAAAAATATGGCAGATTCAAGGCACCCTCTCTGAATTGTATTGGATGAGGCTATAGTTTAATGTCATGTGCTGAAGACAATGCTACTTGGATGTTTATCATCCCGCAACACAGACTAGGAGGGATCACCCCTCACCCATTAGATATAAATAACTAATACCCACCCACACATGGGGAAGGGAAGTCACAAAAATTCACAATGGGAGTGGGCTAGAGGAGTGGTCAATTGTATGGTCCATGTTATAATAGATTTTTTAAAATTAAATAGCCCTTGTTATACCCATTAGAAAAAGTAACATATGAGGAAATGAAATAAAGAACACCAAATGAGGGACCAGGAAATTACTATCCACAAGCCTAGAGGGATGCTCAAATGATGTGTAAGAAGGATGTGGTTATTTTTTATAGGATGGGACAAAAAATTATGCTTCAGATAATGTAAACCCATGAAACACTAGGGATGAGTTTCATAGAGTATTGGAGGCTTTCATACTGAAAGGAGGGGCTTGAGTGAAGCATAGATGTGAAAAAGGGAAAGTGTTGTGCACAATTAGGGTTTTTTCACATTCTTACCTTATTAAAAAAGGAAATGGGTGAGGATCATAACCTTGTGGGCCCATCGTAAGGGGAACCCATAGGGGACCTATCACATAAGATATTGAACCTTGAGGGATCCATGGCTTGCATCCTATCGTAGAAGAGGTAGTCTTACACATGATTGAGAAACTATATGACTTCTGGATCATTACCCTTGAGAAATGGGGGGTTCCCTTATATATACACATAATTTTGGGTAGTGAAATTCAAGAATTGTATCATTTAATTGGAAATGTTTGGTCATATTAGGCATGTAAGATGCTTGTGTAGGCCCGCCTTTTACGTGAAACACTATAAATATTTTTTCATCTTTCCATGGAGGTTTTTAGGAGGCCATGGAGAAATATTTACCCTTGAAGTCACATAGGATAAATAATTATCTTACCTATGAATTTATATCTTGTATGAAACATTTTAATATTGTGCCAAGATAGCTTGTATTTCACGAAATACGCCACTGAGTCAAAGGGGGATTGAGTTTTAAAAAAAATTTCCATTTGTGGCCTCAAGTGGAATTAAAAGCCAAAAAATTTCCCACCATGGAATCTTAGTAGATAGGGGACCATATTTTTAGGTTTAGAGGAAAACAATGAAAATAATGATGCATCCAAATGGGTTAATGAGAATCAACAGTCCAGCACGGAATCTATCATACGTGCATGCGGAAGACCTGGTCTCTGCTTATAAATAGGCATCAGGTCCCTAGGCATAGTACCGTGAATTTATGTGTGATAACATATTATTATTAGATTCATGTATGTTTCACAATCTTGTAGAGATAACCAATATTATGTCATATCATTTGGCGCATCCACTGAATCATCCATGTCGATGGCCAATAGTATGCACATTCAAAACTTTTTTGTGCCAAACATAAATCATTAATGCACAAAAAATAGTTTTTTCATAACTCAATCAACATGGATGATTGAAATAATGTTCGTAGATAGAATATTCCATAGATATGTAGAGGTTAGAGATGATAGGGAACCCTGAAATACTCTATCCAAAGAGGGTCCTATTAGACAATCAAATGATCTGTGTCATTCTGTCCTAGAATCAGAATGATTTTGTCTTGAGCGATAGTCTCCCATAGTGGAACATTGGGATTATATATCAAGTGCCAATATAGTGATTTGAAATTGAATCCCCATGGTCATGGTGAATTCATGAATACATTCTCAACTGATAAAACATCACTGTAAATGTCCATGTTGTCCGGGAGCATCGGGACATGGCTGTTTTCATCTTTACTCTGAGAACTAGGATGATCATGGGAGATGAACCAGTGCTTTAGGTATCCCATTCCCACTAAGAAATCACCATCCAAAGTAGTATTATTGATGAATATGTGAAAGAAGGAATGGTAAATGAGGTTTGGGGTTAAATATAAAAGGGAATGGGCATGGGCGTACATCGTGCACCACCCATGTGAGGAATATAGAGAATAGTTGTGCCATATCGTGTTGTTTGAAGCTTTATGGATATCACAATTTCCCATATACCATTAATTGGAACTGGTGTTGGAGATTTTTATCTAGTGGTCCCCTTACACAAATACATTCCACCTCTAACATGGGGAGGATATAGTCAGTATATTGGGAAATTACTTTATTAGATGCATTCTTATGGAATGAATTTGATATGATGAATTCCACAAAACAAAAGATATCTAATGGATAGATCATGATCCCCCATCATGATGTGGAATCTACTAGATTTGATGAAAGAGAAGATGGGTATTGATTATATATTTAATGGAATCTAATATCCAACATGGCTTAACTACTTTATCAAGAATTATATGAATGAGAGGATGTCTGGATGAAAAATGCAGTGCCCGAATGCATCCCGAAGGTGAAAGGTAGGATCATATTGTGTGGTCCTAGAGGGGGTATATCATATGTCGTGGTTCATCATGGATGAGATATGGGACCCACAAATATTATACATTACCTTTTCTACAACATTTATGAGTGGGTGGATATTTCATGTGAGTGATACAAGGATGGGGGTCTTCCCAATAACTTTATTGATGGAGGGGATAATTGAATCCCACGACAAGGTCAATCTTAGGGTGCCTATCATAGAAATACTCTTCATTATACTAGGTAAAATATTGGTGGAGGCATTCCCATGAGAATTTATAGACCATTACTAACCTATATGGCTGTATTGTATCCCAAGTTGGTGGATATGATTTCGTTAATGCCATCTGTCCTCTAAGAAATGGCGTAAGACAATCTATTTTGAATATTTATTGGGTATGGACACTGACGCTAAATGGCTAAGGGGTCTAGATTTGGATTAGTAACCATGAAAATTTCAACATCATTCCATACACAAAATATAGTTTTCTAGATATTTAATGACTATAGACGTTCACTAGAGTATATATAATATCTACTGAGCATCACATGAGGTGTTCTAGTAGTTCAGATTAACATAAAAATAATTTGTGAACTATACATTTTATCTCTCTTATCTAGATAGTTTGGATGCCATAAAAAACTATCAAAGAATGTGTATCTAGATGTTCATGAAGAGAAGAAATAATGAATCCACCATTATTTTTTGTTTATATTTTTGTTATTTGTATTTGGATAAACCATTACACTACCCATACATATTTTTATTTCTTCTTATCAATGGAATATTCCTAGAAGTGGGTGAAAGAACATGAGGAGGTGATCTGAAAAAGATGCATTCGACAGATTGAGGTAGTGGAGCCAACATGGTGGGAATTTAGGTGTGATGCCATTCATGTGGTGATCCAGGAGTAATATCAGGAAGCATATACAACATGGGCTAGAACATCGATGGGTAAATCATAGAGTTATTCTGCACATTTTCTTTCTAAGGAGTGGTGGTCACGAAGGTTTCCTCGAGGACTAACAAGAGATTCCCTAGGGAAAAAATAATGTATCTTTTATATCCAACTATAGATTCCATTTTCCACACCCTATTTTCTTCTTAGACGAAGTTCCCTCAATCCGTATCAATTTATGACCTATGGTGGAAATTGATTCATTTTAGTTTAGAACTACCTCATGTTTGGCTCATTCATGTTGCAGGAAATGTGTAATTTCAGGGGTGGGATGTATACATGATCTCCATTTAATCCTATGTGTGACAATGAGGGAGATATGAAGAACATAATCTCCTGGTTATGGTGATTCTCAGATGATGTTGATAGAGATTATGATGAAGAAGAATAATAAGAATAAGTGGATGAAGAATATGTAAATGTAGACTAAGAAGAGGTTGAGGATGAAGATCGTAGTAGTGGGGATAACTAGGGGACAAAGTCTCATCAATGGAGTCCTTAAGAGAGAGGCAAGATTACAAGCTCTGATGAGAGGCTCTCCAAACATATAAAATTAAGTCTCAAATTATATCTCTCTTGGTCCCTTACATTTTCAAAACTCAAATCCACTAACCAGAACATGTCCTGCATAAGAGTAGTTTGATGTTCATCAAGGGGCCTAAGATGTAGAAGATGAGGATGTATGAATGGATGTGTAGGGACATTCTATGTGGGCAACATTTTGAGATAAACTTGTAAATATGTTGTCTATGGTCAATGGGGATAGCTGTTGGCCAACTGAGGGTGGAAAAGAGACAACATTGGAATCCTAGACTACTCCCATTGTATATGTGGAGCTAGTTCCAATAATCAAATTAATGAGCTTTGAGGGGTCTCTAATGGTGGACATTCTAGTGGTGACATAGACACTTGATACGACTATGCTCATCTCTCTCAATTCTATACCATCATAGAGCCATACATATCATCTAAGGATCAGGCTGACTAAGGTTCGTATTCCATGAAATGAACACAAGAATATAGTCCGGACATGATGATGATTATGGGGAATCTATGAGAGATATTTTATGAACTTCTATCATTAATGAGGATATGATCAATCTTATTGATTTGTACTTTGCAAATAGGACAAGTACATGTATCTTAACGTCATGAGGTAAGGATGACGCAATATAGTTTTAGTTCATGTTTCCTGGACCACATGTTCTTAGTTTAATGTCATATAACTTTGACAAAAATTTTGTATAGTTTAATGTTGTGTATCTAGGGTGAAGTGGCTGGGTTGATTTACCACCTAAAACACAGATGGAAGGACTTTATGAGAAGTAATACTTGAGGAACATTTCATTTTTTAGAAGATATATGTGATCACCCATCCAGGCTGACCAAATAATAAGCATATTTAGGATAATAATTATGGATGATGTAATGTCCTTCCCAATTGGGTTCTAACATTGGTGGCTTCATTCATGGTATTGTAGGTGTCCTTAGAGAAATTATTATGTCACCCTAAAGGAATAATCTGAGAAAAACATTATTGTTGAAAGCCTGAGATATATTTTTATGGTTTTTTAGATTTAGATAGGCCCAAATAATGTTATGATCGAGGGATTCCAATTATTCCATTTTTACATTTGATATCTTTTTTTTGACATTTCCTGATTATAGACATAATTTTGGAGAAATGGTAGAAGAGTTATAACAGGTAGGACTATATCGGTCCCATATACTATGTAATATGGATTCCCCTAGGTGGAATTATGAGTAATCATTTGATAAATAGAAAAGAACATTGAGAAGATTTTTATTCACAGTTTTCTTTTTCTAACCAAACTATTCTTTAGAATGTTGTAGAGGGTCTTTTAGAACATATTTATTGTCCTATTTTCTTGTGCATGGTATCAGGATGTATGATTGGATAATATGTTGTACTTATCATAAAATTTAGTCATATCATATTCTCCAAAATAAATGCCATTATTGGTGATAATATCATGAGGTACTTCGAATTAATGGATGATGTAGGAGCTCAAAAACATGAAAACAGAATAGGCCTCGACTTCCATTAGTGGAATTGATTCTTCCCAATTAAAAATGAAATCTATTGAAGAAATAATTTACCTGCATTAGTTACATGTATGAAGTGGGTATGTTCTCACAAAATTGAGTCCCCAGAAAAAAAAGTTCTATGATTACATTGTAGTATATATGGGTTCTATAAATTTATGCAAAAATGTTGTCAGGAATCTAACATGTGTGAAACCTCTCGGAGAAAATTATATAGTCCACGACCATGGTGGTCCAAAAGTAACCTAACCTTATGATATAGTAGGACAACTTAATCCATACTTAACTAACTCTATAGGAAACAACATAGCATTCCAGAAAAACAGGGACAAGCTAGTCTCATTAATGCAATATAAAAGAATCCCATCGAACGCACATTTATGAAGAGTCTTGTTAATGTTTAGACCAATCAATTCAGTGAATTAAACTTCACGTCCATGGGTTCTCTCCCATTAATCTATGTCTATGGGGAGGTTCCCATATTAGATATACTAAACAAGGATATTCTTCTAAATAGGGGTCTATTCAAATCTACAGGGATCTAGAGGTCCTGATGTGTAGACACCTATAGTAATATGGCTCCCTTGCTCATTTTCATTATCATCCAGAGTAGCGGTAGTGAGACTCTTCAATGAACAACATGGATTATCACATCATCATTGTCGGTTTGTGCAAGATATGTGTATTGAATATACAATACATGACCTCAACAATTATTTGACTAGGGAACAATAGTAACCATTGGATTAGAAGGGAACTATTACATCATCCAATGAGTGTGTTCTACCAAGGGCATGTGTTCTAGATTCCATATGATGTGGTCACCCTTGATCTGGCTAATGACCAACTCAGAGTCTCCCTTCACATGTTTATTGAGAAAATCAATTTTGAGTCCCAGCTTGAGAGTAGTGATGAGAGCCTCATGCTCTGCCTCACTATTTGTGTATTATTCTAATATAAATAATTAATACAAAAAACATTCCATTTGGGTAGGATGATGATGATTACCAGACCTACCCTATATAGTCTGGGATCATTGATCCTTCAACCAGTTGGGCACTAGGAGGAACCATAAAAGTTCTTCTTCAAACATGGAACATCCTTTTCTACTGAGATGATCTCCTCTTATGGGTTTTCAATATTGATGGACTACTCTACGGGGGCTAGATGGCTAGCTAGAAAGTATTAAAATTCTAGACCCTTGAAGTCCTTATCCTAGAGGAACCTAATGATGGACTATGGAAGAAACACTTCCCAGTGAACTAGGTGGACTTTAAACATGGGTTGATTCAATATACACTTTCAGGGATCCAGATGAGACATAAAGTGTATCTCATGATTCTGAAAATAGTGACTTAACTTCAACACCTCAAAAATCAATGTGAGGAAGATATTTATTATAGAATAGTATATGAACTCCATGTTGAGGAGAATATGAATGAGATATTATAAACTGATATATATCTTTTCATTGGTATTCTTGGTTATCAGTGAATCAATAGACCATTAAAGGGAAGTCACATAGTGGACAATTATCTTCTCAAAGATGAGTGGATTCAGAACTAGAAGCTGTAACAGATACTTTTTGTTCTCATCGAATGTGGTCTAGAACTCTACATCCCACTAGTAGATGGAACCCTTTCATGAGCGAGAAAAATGTATTACAAATTTTGGATAGATTCATGTTTAATTAGAATATATAGGCTATGTGGCCTCCAAAGCCTCAGATCTCCTGAAGGTTTCTCAAAAGAGGAATCTAATTGATAGCCTTTATATTCAATGAGTAGTTATTGATGCCAATGTATCTCTCAATGATGATAAGAATATTCCCTGAGGTAACCCGGAATGTGTGATTCATAGGGTTCATATTCAGATGGTTAGAATGATGGAAGTTGAACAATTTCTCATGATCATTGATATAGTCTTGATGCTAGTAGGATTTGACCACAATTTCATCTATGTAAAATTCCACTAGAATCCTAAGGATTGGTTTGATTATGAAGTTAATGGAACACTGATAGGTGGATCTGGCCTTATATAGATCAAATGGAATTTGCAGATAGTAGAACACCCTCTACGAACCATTGAAGGAATCCAACTATTCATCTTCAGATTCCACTTATATTTTATTGTGCCTAGAATACCCATCCATGAAAGAAAGATCCTATAATCTAGTGATGGAATTGATCAAAAATTTAGTCACATGAAGGGGAAAAAAACCTTCGAGTATTGGATGTTGAGATCCAAAGAGATGATTCAGAGTCAGATTTATAAATTATCATTATGTATGGTAACTATAGAGACCCTCTATTTTCATAACATTAACATTTCATTACTTTTGTGGAATACATAACATTTATTCAAATAGACAACCCAAAGACCGTAGTAGGTATAGTGCCTTTTGAAACATGGAAACAAAAACACTGGTATATATGTGGGATACATTATCTTCAATTAGGTTATTCTAGACTAAAAATCTTATTAGAAATATATTACATAGTACATATAATCATAAATATGGGGAATTGAAACATAAAATAGGTGACATAAAATTCATAGTAAGGAGACATGTAATCATAAACACGATCATAAGGTTATGAGAATGTGATCATAAAAATAGAAGAGCATACACCGAATATTAATGATCATAATAGAGATCATGGAATAAATATTGGATGTTCATAAGACATGAATCATAAAGATACAAATAGCATAATCCAAAAAAAAATAACGTAGTAATAACTCATGGAAATGTTGAAAACACATTATCATATAATTATTTTCATCGTATCAAAGGAATAGCTACCTATATAATCATAGTCATATGGGTTCACTCCACATACCATCATAGTAGTAACGGTTCACTCCCATGGACATAATAGTATCATTATATCACTCATCATACCATCTTAGTAGTCATGGTTCACTCTCATGGTCATTGTAGTAGTCAGGGTTCACTCCCAAAAAGCTTATTTTTTTCTCATGAAATTTAAATATTAATCCAATGTATTGGAGGGTGATATAGGTCTCAATAGTCCCATAAATAAATCATACATACATGGGTGACAATATCATAAATAATTATATAATAAACCATGGAAATAAATGGGTATCATAAACATTTTAAAATATCACAACCTGTGTAAAAAATTATAGGTTTCATAATTATTTCATAAAATGAATAACCCATGAAAGAGTAATGGATTTCATATACATATAACACTTGAAGGATAAATGTGTTTAATAAAGACCATGACATTTGGAATAACCCATTCATAGAAAGGATCTGAATGTACCCTTTATATTTATATGAGTAACATCAATAGATGTCATCTCAGATGAAAAGTAATTTTGATACAAGTTATAATAACTTTTCTTAAGTAAAACATCCTTTCTTGTTTGAAAAACGATTTTAATACATTAAACCATTTGAAAATATTTTTCTTATAAAATACATTAAAAAATTGAGAAGATGTTATGAAATCATTTTGAAAACCTATTTCCATGAAAACAAAAAAAATTCAAAATGCATAAAATGGTTTTTGGGGAAACATTGAAAACATATAAAAATAGTATGAGAACATTTTCAAAAAAATTTATCATGAAAAAATATATATTAAAATGGAAAAAATTTGAAATCTTTTTTTCTGAAAATTTTCTTTTTAATTTTTTTATAAAATATTTACATTTTAAAAATTCATATATAGCTTTAAATATATAATTGCGGTTAATTACATACATGTCGTACCAGGTCAAAACTATATTGAATATCATGATAAAAAAGGATAGAAAAGTTCCTTTTTAAAAAAGTGAAAAAATGATTAATTTTAAGAGATTGGTTAGATAAAAAAAGTTTAAATGTGTCTTTTATAGATTATAAGATAATTTTACAATATTCCTAGAAAAGTTTTTTTATAAAACTTTTATTTCTGAACCAAGAAGAGTAAAATCATGATTTCATAAAAATAAATTCCTACTATCCTATGTAATAAAGTGTATAAAATGTTAGAAATATATTAATATAGCATTCATAATTAGAGGATATGAAAATTGATGAATTTCATGAGATATGGGTTATAATATTTCGTGAAAGGAAGAATAAACATAAAAAATCTCGAAAACAATATTGAGATTGTCTCAATAAAATCTTATAACATGGTATCTTGGGATCATACTCAACATGTAAGAAATGAAATGAAATTATGAATATGATATTGGGAAAAAATTGGATTCCTGATATTTCATTTAAAATGGAATTATAGACACCTCTAAATATAGTTTTGGTGTATAAGAAAACAAGATCCATAGGGAATGAAAATTGAGACCAAACTATTTTACCAATTTGGTAAATTTTTATTGTTAATCCCCATGAATAATGATCCTAAAATGGACATGTTAATAAGAATAAATTTATATATTTGATACATATAATACAATCATGGTCAGTTCATTCACCACACAAAAAGAATGAGTGGTGAACATAACATGTATCTCACAGAAATTAAGAATGAGATGAAATCCTCTTACATTGTGTCTTGACTCTCATTGTACTTGTAGAAGATTCATGTATAATAATTATGAGTTTATTATACATATTTTAGAAAACATTATTCATTTACCTATTATCACCTATGGTTATATTATTACCTTATGTAACCCTCTTGTTAATGAACCAATGTTATGGTTTCACTTCGTGTAATATTCGTTTTGTTCTTCCAATATGTATTAACTTGTAAAATAATTGGACCTATACATAAATCATGATTCATAATGTATATCATAATATGAAGATAATTTATATGTAGTATATTCATATTATAATACTCCATAAAATAATTACATATGAAATAAAATTCCTCGTTCATGGAGACAGTAAGTTGTATGTATGCATACAAAATCTTTCCATCTTTATTGTTGTATCGAGAGAAAAAAATAAAATAACAAAAATATAAAATTATTATAGTATAATTAATATATCATATAAATTCACTAAACTAATATTACATACATTCCATATGGTCTGTGGACGAATCAAATTGGTTTTAGGGGGTGGTTGTCCAAACCTCCTCAAATGAAATTTTCCTATTAACACCAAATGGAAAGTAAAGAGATTTGTGTTATAAAATTAATAATGAATCATAAAAAAATAAAAAATAGTATATATATAACAAATATTAATATCACTTCCATCGTATGAGATGCCATGATAGGTGTTAAATTAAAAGTAAACAATCATTGTTTCATGAGGCCATGGTTTACCACACACAGAAATAGTATGATCAATATCCACTAGATGGAGGTTTGTGTTAGTGTAGGTCTAAGCAGTTATATATAATAATCATATTATATGTATTAAAGTGGTTTTTTTCTCACAAAATTTGAATAAAGTGAGTTGAGGGGTGGATAAGGAAAATATAGGAAAGGAGCATGAGAGTAGACATTTCCTCTAAATCGAGTGACTCCTTCTGGTTTGTTCTAAAAGGATTCCTTGAGTGGAATTATTACCTAAGGGGGGCTTCAATGAAAAAGGGAATATTGTTTAGAAGCTAAGTTGGGAATTTTGGAGAAATATAAAAGGTTTTATAGGTGTGTGGAATGGACCGTGGTGGTGGCTTTTATAGGGGAGGTGGAGTAGCACTCATATTAATATATGAAGAGTGAATTAGAACCACATTTTTATGTTAAAGGTTGATCTACTAATGGACTAGGTTTGATCCAATTGATTATGTGATCAAACTATTGACATCCCATGGGTTTTGAATAGACTTACAGGTTTTTTTTGTGTGATAAATATAAGGTTTAATACTTTATAAGACTAATTTTTCTCTTAACCAAGGTAATTAATTTTAATCACCATCACTAATATTTTAATTTTCAAAAAAATTGATATTGTTATAAGTTATAAATTACGATGAATCCAAATATGGAATCCATTTTTTGAATTATAATCACAGAAGTGGCAAAAATTATTTTAAAAATAATTTCATTGTCGGGATGACAATGCGAATTTTAATAGTAAAAAGGATCAAATGTTTGTTAAGTCTTTATGTGAAATTTAATTGAAGAAAATGTTAAAAAGGAAACAATTATATTAATTATAAAAATATTATGTAAATAAAATTTTTAATAAAATTAAAATATATTTTAACCATATAAATAAATTGTATTAAAAATCATTTTTGAATTAAAAACATGTATTTTTACCCTATTCAACAAAAAATGAAGTTTCTCAAAAAATTCCCAAAACATCTCCACAATATAATTTTTAAATTCATAATTGAAAATATGAGTTTTATTTTATAAAATTGAATATCTAAATGTGTATACAAATAATTTTATTATTACATTAAAAATAGTATTTTTAGATATAGAAGTATTTTACCAAAAATCATATATTTTTTTATCAATATGTTTCAATTATATAAAACATTTACGATAAATATTAAAAGAATTATTTAATAATATATATATATATAATTATATTAGCTATGTTATGATTATTTTATTTATATAATAAAATGGAATTATGTATAGAAACATACTTTTTTTTGTATCGTACTCCAACTCCTTGTTGTGTGTATCATTCACCAACTCTGTGTTGCGTGTATCATATGCCAACATTGTGTTTCCTATATCTTATGAGAACTCAATTGTTTATATATAGTACACCAAATCAGTTTTTAATTAAGAGTACAATAAGTTGGTTAAGTGAAAAATGAATCTTTTTTCATAGTGGATTGTATAATATAAATGAAAATTTTAATTTATTCAAAAAAATTGATCCAAAAAAACGTGGAGTTCGACATTCTACTACTGTAAAATGAATTTATCCCACAAAAATAATATGGGTTATAAAATGATTTATAATTGAATGTTTCATTCATAGATACCCACATCGTAAAAATTGATGGAAAACTTATCTTAAAAAAGAAAATTTGGAACCATTAAGGTTACCCAAAATAACATATAACTAGATTTCCACACATGATAACATATTTTGGGAGTGACGATTCGACATGGAGGAAAATCGTAAATATTTATATGGAGTGATTTAGGTAATCAATCAAAAAATAGTGAATGTTAAAAATAATGTTTTAGGCCACAAATCCAGAAATCTGTTATAATTTAAATTGTTATCACCTTAATGAAAATTAAGGTATTAGGAAAATATTTATGTTGACCCCTTTCAGAAAATTGTGTAATTATTGATAAATATATATAATAATAATTTCATTCTTTTGTTGTTCTTTGAACTATTTATAATACATCCATTACCTCATGGAATGAATTTCCATAAATTAACATTGATTCCTAAATCAATAAAATACAATTTTAATGGATCTTATGGGCAGTGAAATGATGAAACAGTATAACTATTTGCCTTTTAAAAATCTACATTCATACACATAAAATTTAACGATACAGGTTATCATAAATATTTATTCATTACAAATAATTATAATATAACCAGGACATCATGTAGGATAGTTTTTGGTGTGAAACCATTCTCATATTTCGATCAAAGGTTCAAGACTCATGGCCTTACCAGACATGATTAATCATCACCCGACATAGATGATTTCTTTTTCGTAATATATATAATATTTACATCATTAAAATAAATTTAATCTCTAAATATCCTTTATAACTACCTTTTTCAAAACAAATATAGTGCATAAAATATTTCCCACAATGTTTAACTGAAACTTTTCATGAACTATTATCCTTATAACACTTCACAAAGATAAATATCCAAAACATTAGAAAGAATATTTTTAAATCAGCCTAACATTAATTACCCTATATATAAAAAATTAGATCTCAGTTGTTACATTCTAAACATGTGAATACCCTCATAATATATTCTCTTGAATGACAAAAAATAATTTTAAAAAACATTCATACTTTCTCATTCCAATGCATATTGGATTTACACCTTTTATCCAAAAATGTTGTAAACATCATTAGTGATAGCATAAAAAACCTGTAAACAATCCCTTACTTATATATAAGGTAATCAATTATATACAATTTAATTATTCATATCCCATTATTAATTATCCCTAAAAGATTATCTTATCATAATAAACATATAAAGGGTTTACTTTCCTTAGTCCAAATACCAAATTGTCATTATATCACTTCACTAGTCCAACATAAAAATGTAAATACTGAAAAAAATAAAAGTATAAATATCCTTATATATTTCATCAGTCAAAAAATTTGAATCCAAATACGTAAATAATTTTGTTAGTTTATCTTTAATCCATTAACAATAATAACCCTTTCCTTTCAAATATCATCCATAATATCGTCATCATATATAATGTAACTGTTACATGCACCACCTTGATGAATCTCTTATGAATCTTTCCTAATGGTACATTAGGATTCATAATGACCATTCTATCCACAATTCATGCACTTAATATTTTATGTTGAGTTTGGCAGGACAAAATTACCATCAATTTTTTTAATCAAACTCTTCATTTATCCCTTTAAATCACCATGTTTCCTTTTTTTTCATTGTCAACAAACCTTCTAGTCCCACTAAGACATTCACTTAGGATATTATTTCTAAACTCTTGACACAAAAGAAACCAAATCATCAATCCTCCATGGTCTCCATTACCTGAATGCTTTAAAAAATCCTTCTTTATCTTCCTTGCTGAGTCCGAGAGTTGGTTATGGTTAACATTGTTATTCATGTTATGTGAAGATTTATTAGGCATGATGAAGACATATTTCTCTATAGTAATCATCCCAGAATAATTATCATTAGAATATATTTCCTCACATTCATAATTTTTCTAGTTCATTCCTGTTTCCACCATTATCTAATACGAAAAGCATAGTGTGAGCATTACTCATTATAGAAAAAAATACACAGTCCAGAAAAAATTACTTATAGAATGTCAAAATCATAATACATTCCACAATAAATGACACCTTCAGTTTATCCTAGGATATTCATAGATAACTTATATATAATCCTTAATTATGGTTTTTGAATAGTTTGTGAATTTCCAATGCATATCCCCTCAAGAGTGTCAAACTATGTGGGTATCAATTTCATTTTTTGTGTACAAGATTTCCCTGAGTTAAGCCCAAAACATGTTTTTGGATTTGTTACCCCCAGATACATCTGTTACCAATCCACATCCACTTGTAGTATCTAGACAAAGATGTATTTCTAGGAAACCACTCACTCCATCCTGTACCAAAATTCAATTAAATTTTCCTAAGCATTAAATTATCCTTATAATTATTTCTAGATACATACATAGATATATACATAGAAAAATACCTATTGATTTCATTAATGTTTTCTCATCCTAGCTTCAAAAGGTTAGATATACCTTTTCTTCGATACCAACTATAGAAACCCTATTTTCAAAAACATTATCATTATATATCATTTATATAATACAAAACAATTATTCAAACAGACACCTAAATACAGTAAATTGTATTGTGACTTTGGAAACATCAGAAAATATACACGGGCACATATGTGAGCTAAATAATATCCCATAAGTGTATTCTTGACTGTCACCCTTCTTAGACAGATCAAACATAGTACATATCATCATAAACTGGGGTAAAAGAATCATAAAAGGCGTGATCTCAAATGCTCATTTTGGTTTAAAAGGGGATTTGTAAACATGATCACAAGGAAATGAGAAATTGAACATCAAAGTAGAAGATCATGCCCTTTATATCAATGAAAATAATTGGGATCATGGAATAAGTATTTGTAGTTCATAAGATATGAATCTTAATGAAATAAAGGGATTAAGAAATGAAATAATAAAATAGGAATTAAACATGGATGTGGAGAAACACATAAGAATATAATTATTAACCTAATAGATAAGTAATATCTTCTAATACCATTTTAGTAATGTGGATTCACTCCTCAAACCATCAATGTAGTCATAGTTCACACCCATGGCCATCATAGTAGCATATGTTTACTCCTCATAACATCATAGTAGTCAAGGTTCACTGGCATTTTCATCATATTAATATAGGTTCACTCCGAAGACCATCATAGAGTATCTCATGATATATAAATCATTACCCAATGCATTGGAGGGGAGATATAGGTTCCACACATCACATAATGAAATAATACCTTAATTTTCCACATGATCATAAATAATCATATCATAACCCATGCAATGAAGCAATAATTAGAAAAATTTAAACATATCACAAAATATTAAAAATTTACACGTTTCATAATCATTTCATCAAAAATAATAACCCATAAATGTGTAACATATTTCATATACATATAACCCATTAAGTAGAAATGGTTTTCATAAAGTACATGAAGTTAATAATAACCAATCATTGAAAGGATCAAAATAGAACATTTATATTGCATGAGTAACATTAATATATGTCATCATAAAAGGAAACTAATTTTGGAATATCTTTTTGGAAAATTTATTGAGTAATATTTCCATTATTGTTTTAATAAGGGTAATTAAAACATAAAAACATTTGAAAATTGTTTTCATATAAAATAACTTTTAAAAACAATAAAGAAGGTATATAAACATTTTCAAAACCTTTTTCTTTGAAATCATACAAAATAAGCTTGAAAACATTTTCAGACACTTTTTTCTTTTAAAACACTTTGAAAAATTATAAAAAGTGATCGAAAATGTTTTGAAAATTATTGTAGTTCAAATCCTATAAAATAATTGTGAAAAAAAGATTTATACCCTTTTTTATGAAAAATATATATTAAAAACATTTTTTTTAAGATTATCCTTTTAGTATTTCAATGTTAGCTTTTAAGAAATGATGGCGAGTAAACCTATAAACTTCTTATGAGGTCAAAAGAACATTTATTTTGCACAATAAAAAAGGTTAAAAAAGTTCGCTGTTTTGAAAGAGGAAATTAGATTCTTTGGAATAGATTGGTAAAAGAGAAAAACTGGTTAAAAGTGTATATTATAGAATATAAGATAATTATATAATATTCTAGGAAATCCTATTTTAGAAAACCTATATTTCTGATCGAAAAGAGGGTAAAGTTAGGATTTTAGGAAAAACATTCTTTTTATATTATGTACCAAAGAGTAGAAAATGGTGCCAATACATGAATATATCATGAATAACTTTATGATAAGTAAATTCATGGGTGTATTTTTGGATGGGTTATAATATTTCATTAAATAAATCATAAACACAAACAATATCTAAATAAAAATAATGAGATTGTCTCAATAAACTCTTATATTTTTATACCATGTGATCATATTCACCATGAAACAAATGAAATTACATGGACCATAATATATAATTAAAAATATGAGATTTGGGATATAACATGTAAGTTGTTTTTATATACAGCTCAGAAAATAGTTTTGGTGAATAACAATACATGAGTCCCAAAAACAGAAAATTGAGACCAAACTGTTTTATCAATTCTGTATCTTTTAAAAGTTAGACCCCATGAAAGAAAAATCATAAAATGGAAATTTTAATACCCAGAAATGTATGTATAATATACTTAATATTAAATAATTTCCATTATGTTCACCACTCCAAAAGAAATATGGTTGAACATTACATGTCTCTCACAGAAATTAAAAGTGAGATGAAATCCCCTTCCCTTGTGCCTTGTATATCTCTGTACTCTTACAAGATTCATGTATAATATATATAATACTATTATACATATTTTATAGAATAAAATTCTTATATATATTACCATATTTTTTTATTATGACCTTATATTACCCACTTGTTAACGATCCTATGTTACGGTTTTGCTTCATGTAATATTCGCTTTGTTCTTTAGATGTGTGTCAATATGTTATATCATTTCTCCTTATACTTATATCATGATAAAAAAATTGTAGATAATGATAAAAATGTAATATATATCTAGTATATTTATATTAAAATTGTCTACATCATAATGAAGTATGAAATGGAATCCACCGTTTATGGAGATTGTGTGTTGTACGTACAAATCAATTTTTTGGGGGTTTTATTGTCATATTGAAAGAAAGAATGTAAAATTACCTATATATATATATATATGTATTCATGAATATATATATATATATATATATATATATTCCATTAGCTATACTACATCATATTTTTTCATATAAGTTCACTAAGACAATGCTCAATACATTCCATGTGGTTTGTGAACAAATCCCATCACATTGATGGGGCAGTAGTCCACACTTCCTACAAAGAGATTAGCGTATTAGGAAAAGTGGAATGTTAAAAAATGTGTATTTTAAAAGGGATAAAAAAATATTAAATACATAATAAATACTACATATATATCATATATATATAGAGCTTCCATCATAATGGTCATCGTGATATGTTGTAAATGAAAAATGAACAATCATCATTTCATGAGTTAGTAGTTCACCATACAAAGAAAACATATGTTAAATATCCATTAGATGGATTTGTGTTTAAGTCTAGGATAAAGTATTAAAATAACAACATTCTAGTATATGTAGGATACTGGTGTTACCACATAATAACGAAATAGTGAGAGTGTAGAGGGCAGATAAATAAAATAATGGAAAAGATCATGAAATAAGAAGATACCTATCAATCGGATAACTCTTTTTGGTTTTTTTCAATAAGAATCCTTGAGATGAATTATTATATAAAGGAAGATTAACATTCAATTAGAAGATTTTTGGTAGGCGATTTTCCATAAATTGGCTGATCTTAAATTTTAGGGAGGTGTGAGAAATGGGTAGAGGTGGTGTCCTTTTATAGTGAAGGTGGAGTGGCGGTGATGTAAATATTTGAAGAGAGAATTACACCAATGATTTTTATTGTTAAAGTGGATCCAATAATAGAAAAAGTTCTATAAAAATTATTATAGGGTTGAAATATGGACAAAAATTGGGTTTTGGAAATGTTTCAAGGCCATTTTGGGTATTGGATTTATGGTTTAGTACTTTATTAGCATAATTTTTCTCTTATGTGATGTAATTAATTTTAATCTCATTGACTAATATTTTTGGTATAAATAAGTAGACCCTATTATATTTTATAAATTATGCAGATTCCAAATATTTAATTCATTTTTATAAATTCAAATCACATTTGTGGAAGAAATTAAATTAAAAAAATCCTGCTATCCGGACAACAATACAGATTTTTCAAGTAAAAATGATCAAAAGTTTGTTAAGTCTTTATGTACAATTGAAATTTTAAATGGATCAAATGAACTAAAATAGATTTAATAATTAAAATATTATCTAATTAAACATATAAATAAAATTTAAATTTATTCTATCTGTATAAATAAATTCAATTAAAATAATTTTTGGATTAAAAACTGGTTTTCATTACTATTCATAAAAAAATGTAGTTTCTCAGAAAAATCTCATAATTTCACTCTAAGATATTATTTACATTATAAATAAAACAATTATGAGTAAATTTATCAAATTAAATTTATAATTGTGTATATGATTATTTCTATTATAAAGTCATTAAAAATACTATATTTAGAAAAAGATGAACTTTATAGAAATTCATATCTCTTATTATCGATATGTTTAACTTGTATAAAACAACAATTATCAATATTTTAAATTTAGTTAATAATATACATATAACTATGTTTGACATCTAGGAAATTTTTATATTATATAATCAATAAAATGATTTTTCGTAGATACTCTGTGTTGTGTGTATCATATGCCAACTAAGTATTGTGTGTATCCAAGACCAACTCAGTGTTGCATGTATCTTATTCCAAATCAATATTACTTATATCATACTATAACTCAGTGTTTCATGTGTCGTACAAAAACTCAGTTTTATGTGTAACATATGACAATTCGGTTCAGCATAAAAGGAATCAGGGTCTTAGTGCATTGGATGATATAAATGAAAATTTTTATTTATGTGAAAACAATCAGGTCCATATAAACAAGGATTGTTATAGGAACAATGTTATCTAGCCATATAGAGAGTTGGGAATCCAAGATGATGTTTTATTTTCTAAAATTATCAAATTCGGCCTTGACCACAACACCTTGAGAGGTGTTTATGCTCATGGGATATTTTTTGAATCTTTTATGACTCACTGAGAGGCCAAGGGGATGGATGAATACATGAGGATATAGTCATAGAATATATTAATAGATATAAGAAAATATATCATAATTCTACTTAATGGAATCCACAAACTATTGTTGTTCCTCTACAGGAGTAGTTGTGCTGATCAGCGTGGGCCTCAGATCTGTCACAGTGCCAAGGTTCACCTGAACTAACTCTTCATTGGTGGTGGATATGCCTTCGTCAAATGAAAGAGGGGAATCCACACTGTATTATTCATCATATGAGGTAAATGAATCACTAGGGGGAGGCAATTGATCCATGATAGCTGATTCTGGAAGAACATTGATACCTACTTGGATGAACGTGGAATCTTCACGAAGAGACTCTTCTACTGATGAAACCATGAAAAAATAATATAGACCTCATTCCATCATTACATCGATAGAGGGGTCCATGATTGACGATGTCAAACTATTGGTGGAAGGTCATCTTGTGTTGA
This sequence comes from Viscum album, assembly GCA_963277665.1. Taxonomy (NCBI): domain Eukaryota; kingdom Viridiplantae; phylum Streptophyta; class Magnoliopsida; order Santalales; family Viscaceae; genus Viscum; species Viscum album. The sequence continues at coordinate 992,729,520 of OY728166.1, forward strand.
TTCAAACTAGCTTGGTGGAATAATACTGTTTGATAGTCAACTATTGCTATTGGGTGAACATGTCAACCCCAGACAGGGGTAGTGGTTCTAGTATCACCCGGGCCGGACACATATAGTTGTATGGGGTAATAATCCACCATTCCTTGTACCTAGGAATGTATCATCCACTCATATCAAAAATGATGAAGTAGTGGACAAATTCTAGGGTTGTGGCCTCTAACTGGTGAATTGTGAGGATTAAGGAATTGTCTAAGCCCATCCAAGGGTTGGCCATAATAGTATAGTGATCAAACTCATTATTTTGAACCCAATGAAACATGATCCTATAATATTCAGTATCAATATCGTGGGATTCACCAGAGGAAAAGGGAGATTAATCAACATAGACCACACCGACTCGACTATTGAGGAAGTATTTGAGGCATTAGTGATATGAGGAGGGAACTATTGTGTATGTGAATATGAAGTTAGGGTCTACCAATCATAAAATTTTATGTCTTATAATGGGAGATAGCCATGAACTTGATGTTTTAAATTATACCACAAAAATGGGTTTCAAGAGGATTCTTCCACACAGTCCCTACTTAGTCTTATCAGAACCATGAATCATTTGGTCATAGTGACCTAGATCTACTTCTGTTAGTCAAAGCTTGTGGATCTTCCATTTTAGGATGAAATTGATCCATGAACTAGTGTTGACTAGATTGTGGTGGACCTCCATTCCATTGAACAAGCTACCGATGTACAATGGATGGATTTTCCCCCTATACAGGTGAGACTTTGTCTTCACTTGAGAACGAGATAATGACACGGCACACTTCTTTATTAGTTTCATCACCATGGAATGAATCTGTGGTAGGTGCCTCTAATCAAAATAGTGGTATATTTTCGATGCTTATGTGATGGTTTCACATATAAATTCTAACAATTGTAGGGCCTCAGGAATTGAATGATTTCAGAAATTATGGAAAGGCACTTCAACACATCGTACATATGTGGTAGGTTCAAATTTATACCTGTATAAGGATTCTCATTAGTAGGAGGTGTGATAGGAGTTTCTAGACGAATCGGTGGATTCTCATAAGTGATTGGAATTTCTCACCACTCACTAGAAAAAATATACAAAATTACTACCGGCTGATCATTAGGCGATTGAGACCTAGATAGAGATGGGTGCATCCAATCAAGATGTTATCCTTGAAGTTATTCCCGGTCGAGCAGCATGATCGGTGGTGGAAGAAAATATGAAAAGATGTGTAGAGAGGACTATATCTCTTTTGACCTATTATCAACCTTCTCTCTGGACTTGGTATAATTCATGACTCCGGTTAGATTCCATAGCGTAATCATTCCTAAGATTTTCAAATCCATTACCACTTCGATGATTACATAATCTAGGTAAATTGGGAGGGATTGTGTTATACTGATAATCATCGGGAACTATATAGGGATCCCCCATACTCAATTGTATTCCAGGAAGAATACTCCTAGTTTTTATTAGATTAGTATTCAAATGCTGAATAGGTTCTAGCAGTAATTACCATCTCTAGTGGTATGAAATGTAAAAGGGGGGAGATGGATTTATCACCATTAGGGGATTCTAATTTCCCCTACAATGATGGTGTCCTCTACTCTCAGAATAATAAGGCTATGATCTGGAAGTAGAAGCGGAAGCCAGAAAAGGTTCTGAAAATTCATGAGACCTAACACGATTCAAATGGGATCGAATGATTCCAAAGGACTGAGAGACTGCTATGTATGATAAACAATCATCATACATATGAGACAAGTGACTGGAGACTTACTTCCATTCCCCATCAGTGTCATTGTCACGTACTATAAAGATGAATTCCACCTATGCTAGTATAGGGACCAATCACATTACATTGCAATTGACATGGTCCGGAATCCAGTCCTTGAACACATAAAATTTTATGATGATGTGAATGAGGATTCAATCTTAATTATATTAGTTCAGGAAATTAGTGATCTCAAGCTCTTAGGGTTTAATTTACTATTGTTCCTTAATAATTCATTGATCCAAGGCTCTGTAGAAGTATCCATGAATCTAGTCCTCATCAAAAGTGTAATTCATGTTTCTCTAATATGGGAAGAGAACTCTAGGAGCATAAAATTGATGATGGTTTTGAGGATAACAGGCGATAATTCCTAATTGTGTCTCCTAGGTGGCGGCACATTATGTAGAAACACCTTTCCATTCTATGGTCGGTGATGATGAACTTAAGGATGGGTAGGAGTCTATTTCCCTCGGTGAGGCTTTGGATGAGGCTCTTCCAGAAACAATTCTAGTAGCTTGGGGGGATCTATATATGGGATAAAAGTAGTTTTTTCCTTGTATGGTTTTCTTGAAAGAGCAAGACAAGTCAACAAGCAAGCTTTATTAGTTTCTTATAAGGCTTCCTCTAGGCACTGATCCTTGTGAGATAAATCCAAAAAAATCCAATTGGGAAATTATAAGTGATGTTGGACGGATCCAATTTAGTATTAACATTATCCATTAATATTTTTAATATCTTTTCATGATTTAGTAGAATTTTGAGTGAATACATAAGGCCCATTACACCTAGAAAATTTTTTGGCAACCCACTCAACTATCCATTTTTTACAATAAGAGGTCGGTGATAATTATCTTGCATGTGGTGGACCTAATGTGATAGAGGAACTACCCATGGAGATCATACCAACCAGTGATAGACCAGAGAGGTAAATGGATATAGAACACATACACATTCCCATACAATGTCTGTATGAACATTCAAAGCTTGGTGAATAATTGATGTGTTAGTGTTTCCAACATGTTTACACACCTTTAAATAAAGAGGTACAGATGCTACAGTGGGTTTCCAATCCTATTGAAGGGGGAGAGGGAAGGATTCCTCATATCCAAGGGTGATTTCATGTCTTCCACCAAAGCCAGTTATGGATTTCCATCAGGTAGTATTTCCCACATCCATGCCTCGAGGGGCTCAAGGTGGGTGATTAGAGTGATCATCAAATCATCCTAACAAGGAATCCTATCTGGGTGAGGATTCATGAAAAACATCATATTGATAGGATCATCAACATTATAGGTTTGATCATCATCTTGTTTAGCAGCTAGATTAGACTATGGAGTAAGTGGATGGATGAAATGTAAAGATATAGGAGGAATTACTTGAGACGGGTCTCATGGAAGGTTCTCATGCAACATAGGAAGATTTGGTGATAAATCCCATGGTTTCATTCTATAAGATCTAGTATCTTCCAAGTCATGATGCACATTGTTATCGATATTTATTGGAGGTAACATGTAAAAGATGATATATGTCTACCCAACTACCCCAATGAAGGAGGGAAAATATTGTATCAAGTATCACCATAGTTTAGATGTTTCGCTATAAGGAAATCACCTTGGTTATTGTTAAAGTTATTTTATAATATGAAAGATGTTGGAGAAATTATTCCTTAGTAGGCTCCACCTCCATTTTCATCACTAAAATAGACATCTAAGAGTTATTAGGGGTACCGTTCTATCTGTTACCCTAGTTGGGGTCTCGATCGAAGGGTAATGAATCTGAGGTCTATGAAAGGCCTATTAACTTCCTCTGGTGGTGAGTAATAATGCTCATATGAGAATCCAAATTGTACTATGCTACCCTGAGATGAATTTCCTCTCAAATAATCAATTCCTAAGTGTCTATATCCTTGTGCAGATTAAGGACATCCGTATTCATTGTGATAGTATTTAGAGAAATATCCTCAATATCCCCAGGATATTCAGTTTCACATAAGATGAAACGAAAGTGAATAATAGAAAATGTTTCGAAGCCCTGGATCAAAACATGTTGATTTTCCAGAATAAAAAATTTATTGAACAAGGTGAAGATCTAAATGCATCATAGTCAAATGATCCAAGGATAGCATGGTCAAGTCGGGTGTTGATCCACGAGAATCAATGCTAACTTAACTATGTGACAGTGATATTTGATTTTGTTTAAATGGACCTGAATCATTGGATATGAAAACTGAAATCTATTGTGGCGGAAATTTTTCACCCATATAGTTTGGTATAAATTCATGACATCATCTTGGGTGTTTGAATAAGGAATGATGAAGTCAGGAGTAGTGGTCAACTAGAAATGTTTGGACAACTGATCGATGGATGCATTGCACCAAAAGTTTCTCAGCATAAAAATAGGATTTGACTCTATTATTTCTCACTCTTTGATCGAGGTTTGACGAGAAACAGATATCATCACTGCTATAGACCATTGTGGTGGTGGACTAGATGGTACAGAAATTGCCACACAAGCTGAATGGACACGCTTTCTAGGTCGTCGTTGAGGCATTATCGACCACATCATAAGGAATCTATAATATGGGGTATATACCACTATCTCAGGTGTAAGGGAAGTGAAAAATGGAGGTGAATATGGAATGTGATCATCGTCTACCATCCTCCATTATAAATCTCTGTGACAATGTTTCAAAGGAGATAATGAAACTGGTGATGAAAGATAGGGATTCAATGAATGTATCTAGACGAGAGACAAATATTCTTCCTCATACATATACCATTCAATGGATTCAATGGTCTAGGGAATCACACTTTATAGGATGATGAAACACACATGCCGAGTTCCTTACCCAGACTCTTATGTAGAGGATTTTAGTGAAGGATCCATCATTAAGTCACATTCTGCTTCAAAATTTGAAAGGTGTATTGGCTTCACAATGATTTGGCACTTCACAAAGTTATTAATTTGGTGGTATGGATTTTACTTCTTCCTTAAGATGGATATTTTAGGTTCGTTAGATCTTCGGCATGAGGAGGACCACTGTGTGGGTTGGTGCTGGAGTGGGGACGGCTTCCGCTGGAGTTTCTAAGAACATGATGATGAACTCTATGTTGGTTGTCATCTATGTGGAGAGGAACATTATTGGGACTATTTTGAGAGTGGGTAGGTATTTCTACTCGATGATCTATGGTGTGAGGAGAACATGGGAATATGAAAAATGGGATTTTGGGAGGGACTCTATGACGGTAAGATTGAGTATTGGGGGACCTCAGTATTGTTTTCTATCCATGTATGGAGGACCTCCTTTGGATATTGTGGAAACATAGGAAGGTCCTCAATGATTTATTAATAAGGTACAAAGAGGACCTCTACACTGGTTGGTAGTGGTAAAATGAGGAGGACCTTTATTCTAATTGAAATGGACATGGGAAGGACTTCCATGTTGGCTATTGATAATGTGGGGAGGACCTCTACTTTGATGGTTTTTGGAGAGGGAGGACCTATACCTAATTTGGTAATGGAATGAGAAGTAAATTCAAGTTTATTATCCATGAAACATGAAGGAACTCTGTATCCTATACCATAGGCATAAGTAGGAACTTTGTGTTAGATGTCAACTAGGCATAAATGGCATCCAATTGGAATAATGATGGATGAGAGGGGTGAAAAGTTGTGATCATGAGTACAGAAATGGTGAGGACCTAAAATAATTCTATTTATGGAATGGGTAGGGCCTCCATACTAGATATAATCATCATAGTTCTGCACGAAATGACTACTGGTTGTGCCATCGATTGAAAGAGTAAACCTATCCTGACCATTCAGCGACTGATGCCTTGATTCTGGTTGGGAATTGATGAGTACCGTCTATAATATATTATTGAGCTAGTGGAATGTACCATGGTTGGTATGGTAAATTGATCCATGGAATAGGATTCCCCCTAAAATGTGTCATCCTATGATTGAACCTGATGTTGGCATCAGGTTATCTATAACAGGGATGATGGGGTAGGGGTGTAAACCACATATTCTTCATCCTGAAGGGCTAGTAGTTGGTGGAGATAACATGTCCTAGTTGAAGAATTATTTGGCATATCTTGAGAAATATTCATAGCCATGTTTAATTGAATTTACCTTACATCACTGGAGTAGGGGAGTTAGTCTTAGGAATTTTTTGGGTAGAGGCTCCAAAAGTAGGTGAATATAAGAGCAGGGAGGAATAGATCCCTGCACTAACCTTGGTAGCATCATTGAGAATGAGGTGTAGAAGCCTCCTGATCCTAGAGGTCAATGTGTTTCAAGATAATGACCCCCTATTTCTCACACCATCATCCATGAATGTGGATGACCATACTCTGCATAGTCTCCTAGTTGAAATGGGGTGTGGGGACCCAATAGTCATTGTTGTGGATGATGTTGTAGTGAAGGTTGAATCATGTGTGATTGGTACATTATTTTTCATCCCGCTCCTACATCTGTGGGTAGAGGTCGATTGATTTCTATTGTCTTGGGTCTTGTAAAGAAGATACATTCCACTATAAGTACATATAATACTTATGTTATTACAAATTCTCCTTTAATTGTTGAATCATCCATGGTTGTAGAGAATATTCCATGTTGATGATGATGCATACCAGAATACACATCGATCAAATTCCCCATTCTCTAGTGACTTCCACCCCATGACCACTGTTTTCCTTGAAGGAACTGGTGTTGGATATATGTATCCATTGATGCACTTATCTTTAGATATATCAAACACTAAGAATCCCCATATTGAGGAGAAGAGTTTCACATCAGGTTCTCCATTTCTATTTCTAATGCTTTCCACTAGGGCGTATCTTCCTTCGTTCATTGTATGTGGATGTATGTTGGATTCACTATTGATTCCCCGATTTCCTGCTTTTTAATGGCTTGATACAATCATCACTTCTTCAAAAATTTTGGCTCCTTGATCGAAACATTATGATGGAAAGTTAATCGTTCATTCAATGGATTCTTATTCTAAACTATTCTCATTCTATAGGTATCCCTTGAATATTAAGATTTTTTAATAGAATATGTTACCTGTACCATGATTTCATTGATTCTTGTTATTTACACTACTTTTATTTCGACATTATAAGGGGTAATGTCAGGGGAAAAACCATTGGTCCAGAGAGAAGTCATTATGGGCATCACTGAGCATGTTTGAAATCTAGAACATTGGTACCCCTATATTATTCTTCATATGTTTAATATCCAGAAGGGATGTAGGGAAATGAGTTTAACATCTTTTGGATATATAGGGATGATCAAAACACATGAGAAGGTATATTTGATAGGTACATCGATTTGATGGAGAACCTGTAAGGTTAAATGGGTGTATGGATTAGAACTCCCAATGTGGACGGACTCATTAGTGGTGTGTCCAATAAAGAGAATTCTTTACACCATGAGGGATTATCTAGACACAAGTGAGGGTCAATCAAGGAGGTATAACCTAATGACCGGGACGCCAATGTTTACCATTGGTTGGTATTGAACATAATGAAGGATTCCGATGAATCTTGTTTGGATTAAAGGGATCAAAACCCACATTTTTCATTAAATAGATTGGGGATTATTCACATAGACTAACAAAATGCTTCTAGGAGTAGGTTTGATGTTGATTAATGGGGATTATGCCTTGAGATTTCCCATATAGTTTATGTGATCCCATCAGGTTAAGGATTAGGTGATGAAATAGGAAATGGGGGCTTATGCATAATAGCTTCCCAGATGAATGGTGTGACCCACCGGGATTTAGTGGGCCTTATAAGAATCCAAATAGAAATTCATGAAGTTGGTGAAATGTATGGAATTAATGGGTAATTGAATGTGTTGGTATTAAACCATAGGCATGTTTTCTATATATACTAGATGGATGGGATATAATTTCCATGTTGATCTAAGGGGGGGCATTATGGCTTAAACCTATGGAGGAGGCCCAAGTCAAGGATGAACTGGACACTACTATGGTCAAATCTGGGAGGTACAACCCTAAGAGGGGGCACTGATGTTTATATTTGGTTGTGGATGAACATCATGGAGTCTACATATATACCATGTTTATAATAAATTGATCAAAACTCACATAATTTGGTGTATGAACACTACTATGCTTACACATGTAAGTATCCCGTATAGAAACTAGGGCTCAATATATGTGTGATTACTATAGGAAGAAGGGTGTCATGGTAACCTCCAACCTCTATGCCCTTGTGATTCATGGTAAGTGTAAGAAACAAGATGATGTAATAGACTATATAGTCTTATATAGAATGATTCATCAACGAGGGATGAAGTAGGGCTTAGGCACGACAGCAACACATGGAGACAAATATCCAAGAGTGAGGGGTGAGGTGTTGATAGTCCAATGATCCCATATTGCATCTAGTATATGTGTCCAAAGGAGGAAAGGAAGAGGAAGAGTGCCATATACTAGATGAAATGTTATGGTTTTACACTAGGATGGATTCCCTTCCCCATGGGGATAATTTCATTCCATGTGAGGAAGATCTCATTCCCTGTATGGAGGATCTCACAACCATGGAGACAAGTGGACATAGATAATGCTTGAGGTAGGGAACCCCATGTGCATTGCATGGGGTGAGTCTATAATTTAATGTCTTGTGCTAAGGATGATGGAGCATGTAAATTTAATGACCAACAACATAGACAAGGATGGTACCACCACTCACCCAGTGGATATACATAATTGATACCCACCCAGATTTGGGAAATGGAAGGTATCAACAATACCATATGGGAGTAGGGTGGAGGCGAGGTCTATTTTGGGGTCCATGTACCATTTCTATGTGAAAAACAAATATCCACAATCTTACATAAGTGAAAAATAAATAGGTGAGGAAATGAAATAAGGAACATCACACGAGGGGCTGAGAAATTACTACGCACAAGCCTGGAGGGATTCATGGTGGAGGTGCACACAAGATGTGGGGGTTTCATGTAAGAGGGGATTAACCATGGTTCTTTAGAGTAAAGGATACCCAAGTTGCTTAAGGGAAGGGGTGTACACAATATTTGAGGGTATTTATAAAAAATGATGGTCCTGATCGAAATATGGGTGTGCACAAGGGAATGTCTTTCATGCAAGAATGACCTGCTGAATATAGATTCCTTAGTCAAAAGGGAAATGGGTGAGCATCAAGACCTTGTGGTCCAACCCAAAGGGGAACCCATAGGGGATCCTTCAATCTATATCATGTACACTGAGGGATCCATGGATTGCAAGCTGTCGTAGGAGAGGAGGTATTGTATGTGCGGGAGCGACAATTCAACTTCGAGAACATTACCATGATGAACGGGAGGATTCCTACTATATGTAGAAAAAATTCTAGGTAGTTACATCTAATAATTCTGGCATAAATATTTTAATTTTACACAACATTTTTTGTGTAATATGATTATGTGTGGGATCTCCTTTCGTGCACATCTTTCTCCACCCTTGCACATATTCGTTGGCCATTTTTGGGAGGCTTGGGAGAATGATTAACCTTTTATGTCACATTGGGAATGTAAGGCTCTTACACCTGAATTTACTTCTAATGTGAATCCTTTTAATCATGAACGTGAATCCCTTGTGTTTCTCATAATGTTCCGATGAGTCAAAGGGTGGATTTTGTTTTCTAAAAAATCACCATTTGTGGCTTCAATAGTAAGTCGTCACCATCAAAATTATATATAGATAATGATAATTTAGAGTAATTTGGATGATATCTAGATGATCCATATGTTCATACACTAACTAAATTTAGACTAATCTATCATCCAAAACAATTGACCACAAAAGAGTTCAAAATATGATGAAAAATCCAATTCATAAAATCTATAAACCCCAAAAGATTTTTAAAGAGACCAAATGGAATAAAAAAGTACTCAAAACGTCTATTCCTTATCATGAGGGATGTTTTTGGAATATCCTTCTAATAAACCCTTATCTAATGGTACTTAGAAAGACTATCAATCATAAAAAACAATATTCTACCCATGAGATGAACAAAGGGTTCATAAATCCTAAGAAATTGATATTTTTTAACATCCACCAAATTAATATTTCTGCAAACAAAATATAGTTGGATGCTTCAATTTTCATACATCATAATGTGAACATTAAAATCCCAAGGTAAAAATCATTGGTGAATGAATCGTTCCCCATCATGATATTCAAGATAAATTCTACGGTTCTTTATCTCCATAGGTTCTATATTATAAGATGACATAGAGGTGGGATTAATCCCCTAAAGTATGTTTACAGATAAATCATCATCCCTTTGGGGAAATAACCCATAATATAATAATGAAAATATTTAGGGTACTCACTAACAACAACATGATAAGAACTATATGAAAAATAGCCAATATCTTCAATTAACATCTTCAAAAACTAGCATGTGATCATTCTAACATCAAAATGATTCAGCCCCACTCTTCATGTCCTAGGATCCCACTAACCCTAAAATACACGGGTATCCCCATAATAATATATAAACTAATGTTAAAAAATATAATAGTTGATATAAGAATAATAATATCTAACCATCTAGTTAATTCCAAATATGAGATAAAATTTATCAAGATCAAGATAAAAAATTTACTACCTTTCCTATTGTTTAGCGATCATGACCTGGAACTCATAAATCATGAAATATTTTTCATAAACTCATCCCAAGGGAGAGGAAAAGATATCATAAATATCATAATACCAAAAAATAAATCAAATTAGCTAATAAAACTATTATGATGTTCATTAGTATTGAACAAATCTAATACCATAGGGGAAGAAATGTACATCGTGCCTCACTGTGGATGACCCAACATCATATTCCTCTAGTGTATACTTTGCTATATAAATATGTACATCCGTAGGTCATACATGATCCTTATTTGTTTAATGAATATCCCCCATTTAATGGTAAGGATCTCCACCACCCTTTTTTGTAATTAAATGAGTCAGTTTGGCATTGAAAAGAGTGGATGAAGATCTACTACCAAATAATAAACATTTAAAAAACACTGAATATGATTAGATTTTCTAAAATAGTGTAAAGACCTATATTCCATCATAAATTGTAGATTAATATGGCATTGTATTCCAAATTTATATAAAAACAATTAGTTCTGTCCTATGGAATCCTTGGAAAACAACCCCAATTTGAACTGAGAACCCTTATTATGTTCTTTTTCTTATTAGATAACACACACATGCTATAAACTATTGTAAAAAAATCTCATCATAAACCAAAACTACCACATGTATCAAACGCTCTCACAAATACATTATCTACAATCTAAAAAATAGTTGGAACACGATAATTATAACTGATTGAATATCTTACTTTATACACTTCTTAAATATCCGAGATATGAGGTAGTCATTCCAAAAAAGCTCCGGTGATTGGTGAATTAACTTGGTGAAGCAGATATCATAAATAAAATCTGAATTCTTCACATTATACAAGGAAAAAATACATTGGTTTTCACCAATTAAAAAATTTTAGGATAATTTTTTTTAATACAATCATGAATGTTATCCAGTTAAGGTCATCATCTAATTTATTTAACATGATAGAGTACCACCATTTAAAAATTGATCATTGAAGTATATAAGTAAAGATACCCTATTTTGAGTTCTATGGAGTCTTAAATAATTGGAAAATTCTATCAGTCTATTTAGTTAATTATTTTAATTCTTGGGGTCCCTTTTCACCATAAATGATATGTGGATTCTTCTCTGTAAATTATAAACTTGCTTCATCCAGCTCTAATAAATTCCCTAAAAAATATCCAACATTGATTATAGAGTTTATGAATATCTCATTCAAAAAAAGAATGATGTAGTAGAAAATTTTCAGAATGAAATTTTCCAATGGATTCTTATTCTTATTTAGAAGATCTCATATTGGATGAGTTATCTATTAAGCATATCAGTTAAGACTAGATTAAAGAAGACATAGTGAATATACATTTAAATCCCTTAAATGTAAATAATTTATGTCCTCAATAGATTGAATTATAGAAATAATAAATGATGGTTTTAATTTAAATAAAAGATGAAAATTATTTTTATCAAAATTACAAAAAAATAATCTGAAACCTTGAGGGAAACCCCTGACCACCCTTATAACTCAAATTAAATCATGAAAGTGAGCTGGATAGGAACCCATCCATACTTACCAGTCATATTTAGATAGTCATAAATCATGTCTAAAGTAATCCCAAACCTAAACTCTAATAGCGACATCACACTTATATATGTGTATTCCCTCTGATACCATTTTTTAATGAACTTACTCAAGTTGAGATAAATGTCACTGAAGATGTATCACCACAAGAACAAAAAAAAATACTCAATTAAAAAAGAGAATAATGATAAACAAATAAAGTAATTTATTGAATAGTTACATAAGAATGAGACACAAAAATTAAGAAAACTAATAAACATTTAAATTGGAACTAACTCAAGAAAAAAATATGAAACCATATCTCCACCATGAACATACATAACAACCAAACCAACCAACTATGAAGGAAACAAAAAGAAATAGAAACCAAAGAGACACATGACACCCTTCCCTTTAGATATATAATAAAAAAATTATTATTCCCCGTGTCATATGTTGGATATAAAGAAAATACCCAGTAGGTTTGAACCCTGAATCACTACAATGGTTGTCCCCATGAGATCATTAGTTCAGGATTTTAAAAAAACTAATAAAGTAATTCTAATGAAATTTTTTCTATATAAATAATAAATTGTTTTTCCATTCAAAACAATTGTTATAAAATTACACAGGATTAGGGAAATAAAAATGAATTAATATATAGAGGGAAATAATCAAAAGAATTGATAACAGATAATATAACCATGTGTGTACTTAAAACATGATTCAAAAATGTATCAAAGATCTCCAGAAATAATTGGTCTCTAGATTAGGGGGATATTAAACTAGGACACATAAAAAACTATATAATAGTATAAATATAATCTTAATGATATGAAGTCCTATAAAAGTATATCAAAATCATAACCATATATCCACACCCAAGGATACCAAATAATCCCATGTACCATGTTTTCATAGCATTTACAATAAAACATGATCAAAATTCAAAACAATGATTCACAATAATATTACCACTTATCCAATCAATGAATTTCCATTTTACGGTAGAAACCACCTTGGGGAACACCTTTGAGAAGACTGTGTGAAAACTTTATTATTAAAGAAACCCCCCTTTAAAAATCATTTCAAAGGAAACCAAAGATATAATTTAATAAAAAGAAATCATACATTATGAATGAAAGGATATGATAAAAAAATAAAAGTATTTTACCAAAAAAATAAGGTAAATCAGTGTATAAAACTTAGGTATAGTGAATCCTACCAATAAAATAGAGAAAAAAATTGCCTCTTTTGAATATTAATAGTATAATTGGAGAGGATAGTTTTTTATAAGACTAAACCTAATTAAACAATAATTAATCACTGATAAAAAAATCAATATCCAATAATCATGACCCAATTAGGATACAATATGACAAGGGGAAGAGGTATCAAATATATATTTAGGAATAAGAGTAAAAATTTATAGGATACTTGAATTTATAAGGAAGTGATCCAACAATGTCGATCGATAATAACTATTAAACTAAGGAGAGAACCCAATAAAGTATCGAGGGATTTTTGGTTTTATCTAATGGGATATTAGGAGGATATTAAACACAAGATAACCAATGAAATTATGCAAATTTTCAAAATTTTATAATTTTAAATTGAGGATCATGGTTAGGCCCCATAGTTATTAAAACTATGTGCTAACCATACAAACACCCCTTCCCCTCAAATTCCAAATCAAATATTTTTCTAAGTGTATCCAAATAGTTAGAAAAATATTTCTAAAGCATTATGAAAACCCATATACCAAACGTTACCTCATGAATTGTTATTTAGAGACATTAATGTTTATAAAAACCATGATAAAACCATTCATATTTTATAATAGAAACTACAATTCCACTTAACATAGTTACCACAAGGATACATATAACCATGCATAGACCATGCAACAGGTATGTTTTTTAAGATCTCTAAAATTTTGTCCTTGGGCTCTTGAAGGCCTCTTGAAACTCTCAAGAGACAAACTAATCTAAAAATCATACCTTTTTCCCATTGGGAATAAAAAAGTTTAGATGATGAAAATAATGTGTGATCAAGGAAGATATATCAAAATAATAATTACTATGGGTTCATTCTAAGAAAAATTCGATGATGAATTATATATTTTTACCACACAGAAGAAAAGAAGGTCCAATCTAAATTATTTACAAAATAAGCAAAAAAATACAAATCCAAAGTAAACCCCATAGTGATATTTATGATTTAAAAAATTAAATGTGTATGAAAATTATGTCCTAGTGATGTAAATTTAAAAAAGGAAAACTGCATATGAAAAATTGTGATATGAAATCATATCATGGTTAATGTCTTGGAGATATAACGCTGAAGATAAGTGTTTCATGTCATTGGAGAAGGGACCATGTTGAAATTACATGATGAAGTAAGAGATATTATCCACATGTGGAATATGAATATGAATCTTCCATAGAGTGACGTTAAATTATGAAGAATCCACGATATTTATATACATCATATAAAGAAGAAAGTAATAACCATGTTTTCATCAAAATAAAAAGGGATAATTTATTGAGGTTGAGACTTCATGAAGACTGATGAAGAAAGACACTTGATATATGAGATTATAGAAGAGTAAAAGTACTTAATAATTAAAAGTTAATTATATATATTTTTATAGTGATGTGAATATATAAGGCTAGAATAAGAAAGGGACTTTTGAAATTGCCTACTTTTTTTCAACATTGATATTCAATAACTTGAATAAAGAAAAAGAGACCTAGTTCTATATTTTCACACTGAAGATGTATAAGAATAGAGTGTATTGAATCTAAATGAAAATATTTCTTTGATAAATTGTAATATAGATTAAATATAATCAATTCAATGTATTGATGTTATTTCTTATGTTATTATGAATTAAAAGAAGAATAATATAAGAGAATAATTGACAATGACTTCTACTAATAAGATTCTGGATTAGAAGATGAGAGAGATAGCCTAAAAAAATCAGGCTGAAAAAGTCTGAAGAAGAGTGTGTGTATATGTGCTTCTATAGATAATATCCATTTATAAGAGACTATGTTTCCAACATATAGTACAAATATATATTGTAAAATAATGATGAACAATTTTCTTATCCCACCGGATTGTTGTATAATTGGAAGAACATCTATCCATACCATCCATGAGGGAATCAAGAAATCAAAGATGCTATTTTTTCGATAACAGGAATGTTTATTCTATTTTACAAAGGGAGAGTAATAAATTACATTCTGTGTATTTGGTTGGTTGTAGGATTAGTAGTCCATGCTCATACCCTTGAGCATTAATTATTTTTATGATCATAAGGATTCTTTTTTATATGGGATAATAACTACAATATACTAAGGACATAGTTATACTTATTGAGGTAAACCTTATTAACAATCCTTTGGATTCTCTAATGCTACATTACATTTATATATCTACATAATAAATATATGAGATAAAGGGAATAATATATCCGCTCACTAAATATTTAATGAGGTGTTTAATGGATAATACTAAAATTCGAATACAATTATTCCACCACAAAACCACCCCATACCATTTTTAGAAAAATGCATATATGATCATAAAAATTAGTATTATAGAAATTATCACAGCCCAATTTGGATTATCTTGTTTGAGGTTTTATTTAATGTATAGAATTTCTATTTTTAAATGCTTTATAAAGTGTATTTTAAAAGAATCTATTGAATTCAAGGTCAAATAAACTAGGAACAAAAAGTCTCCGAAAATAATAAATAAGAATAATAAATGAGAATAGTTGATGTAAATAAAAGATTCTTCTAAGAAGGAAGAGAAAAATAACACTATACTAATTGACATAAATAAAATATAATATCATCCAAATATTTCAAAAAATAATATATATCTTAATGTATCTTATGACAAAAATCCATCCCACTTTTGTAAAGATAATGAATAATTATTTTCCCCAAGAAGTGATCCAAATAACGAAAAAATCACACATGGATACATAGATCTGGAGGAATAATAGAACCCAAAATAATTATACAAAAATATAATCTCATATAGTTTATCATCTCAAAATGAATAAGGGGTAGCAATAATTTAACTTTGAAACATTCCATTTGATTAAAAATATATCTGTGTAAAATATTACAATAATTATAATTCATCATATAAATTAATTGGTACTATAAAATATATATTTTATAACTTCCCAAATGAAATTTTATCACATATTTTTTACATTTTTAAATGTTTTTTAAAGGATATCACCCTCGATGAGGGTGATCCTGAAATGATGGATAAGAATTTTGAAGAAAGGATATAATCATTTGCTAATTTAGAGTTCAAAATGAACTTGTTTTGAAAACTATTGGATCAATACAATTCCTCAAATTGTTGAATCTAGTATTGGACATGGGGTTAATATCCATTAATTAATAGAAGTAACCATTTTTAAATATGCTCAATTGAAGATTAAATCCACCATAATTAACATGATTGAAAGTATGCTAGAATAAATGAGTAAAATATATAGAGGAAAAGAAATATATTTAAGGGATAATTTAAAATAATTAACAATTTCAATGGAAAAGGAAAAATAAATTCTTTATTTAATATTACCATATCTTTAGGAAAGAAAAAAATAGAAACATATCAAGCCATGTATTCACAATAGGTTTAAAGATAAACTAATGTGAAAAAATCAACTTGGGAGAATTATTCTTCTAAAATTCCTTCATCTAGTATTAAGTCATTTTTGATATCCTTAATTATTAATCAAAATTATATACAAAATAAAAGGTACCATTTATATAAAAAACAACGTTTCTAGGAAATTATTTTTCCAAACTAAGCAGATTTCATTAAAAAAATATGTACAAAGATAGATAAAAAAGGTTTTTAGGAACTGAACATTATATCAATGGTGGGTAGAATATCTTTCATGAAAATATTCCCCCTTAGTGATTCTGTACTAGTCGATGTAATTTATGAAAAATTTAAAGCTATCGGTTTTGTAATATTTGGACAGTGTGTAGTTTTAAGAATGAAACAATGGGTTTTTATAATTTTGTCTATAATATATTCATGAATATGACATCAAAACATTAAAATAATTTATTATTAAATGGAAGAAAATGATAACCCATATGAAGGGAGATTAATCCTAAACTAAAGTTACATCCAAATATTTTGTAAAAAAATATATCAAATTGAAAAAATATAAAATGAATAAGAATACCTATGATTTATGTGATTACATTGAGCTGATTAAATTGTTTTGGAAGTAAAAATAATTTAATCTTGAAAAAATGAAAACTGAATACCATAGAATATGAAGAATGAAGACAAGATAACCCTGATAAATAATCTTGAGAAGGATAATAATAAAAATATTCCAAATATGTTTTTGAATATTAATGGTGAGTTATCTTTGGGTGACAAGCATATGAAAAATATTGAATCGATCTCAAATAAGAATATCAAGAATAATGACACACTAAATAGGGTAAGATGATTCTTTTTTTGGAATAAAGGAAAAACAGGGTCCCATGAAATAAAACATGGATGAATTGGATAATGTAATGAATTATTATTAGAATAAAAAATAACTCTGAACTAAAAATCAATATACTGATCAGGTGAATAACTCTCTTGATAAACCATATCGAAGAACACAAAAAAAGAGACAATACATATAATAACCATGCTATTTATTTCACACATAACCATACATTATTACCTAAAATCTACTCTTGATATAATATAGAATATCGATAGGTATAATGTCTTTGGGGATTAGGAACATTTCATAACAACTTATAACATGAAATATACATCTTTATAGATAACTTCTTTTATAGGACCACACACATTCCTTTGCACATAGCAGTAAATTGGGTAACCTGAGGATATGAATAAAAAAGGATGAGATATAAAGCCCTATTTGGGAGAAAACAAGGAATTATTTGATGAATATTGTATATGTTAGACAATAAGAGTATAAATGTATCATATGAGAAACATGAACATAATGGTCTGATATAGCGTTATTATCATAACATGGAAATGTGGCAGTAACATTTAACGCGATTTTAGCATGATCCAAGGATCATTGAACCTATATAATGAGTTAAACTGAAATAAAATTTAATTATCATGAGTAAATCCTAATTACACTTGACATAAAATGACACTAATCTTTACCTAATACAATGGAGCACTATTAGGGAACTCCCTTCTTAATCATTTCATTTCACGAATAAGTGTGCCACAAATATCATATAACATGGATTTATTAAACATCATCATTTATTCCATGATAAGGGAATGTGTAATTCATAAATTAAACTATATAATTAGTTTGTAAATGTTTATAAAGGTGAATGACATTGATAGATAAATGTGGATGATATTCCCCACACAATGACATTGTCATGGAAAATCGTGGTGCAATTTCAGAAACATAACTGTAAGACATAATAATTCATAAAAATGAATAATGAGAGAAAAAAGGGTGTATCATAATATGTACATTAAATGATAATTAATGGGGTCATATAGATACATGTACCAAAATTTTTAACGGGATATACATTCATAACAAAAAAGAATTGATTGAATGTAAATGATAAGTGTGAAATTCCATACAGAATTTTGGCATGGTAACAGGTTTACATGAGAAGAATTAATGAAAGTGAAAGAGGACTCTCATAACTCCACAATAGTGAGGGAAGTATGTGGGAGGTTGAAAATCATACCCTAATATTTGCAATTGAAAAAATGGAATATCAACATAATTAAATTTGGACAAAAATGAGAAAGGATGAAATCCCTTACATGGAAGTCTGATGCCAAAGGCTAGGGAGGAAATTCGGAGAGGTTTATTGGAAGCTCAGGGCTCTTTGGGGGATTTTAGATAGAGGATGTCAGATTTTGGATGATCTCAAATGATTTTTAGTAAAGAGGAAGTGGGATCTTGGGTGGGTTTATATAGGAAAAGAGAGGTAATTCATTATTATTTAGGTTTTGGACACTATACATTAATCTAATCCAAAAAAAACCGATACCATGGGTTTTTCAAATTGTTTTTTACAATGGGGATTGGAGAAAAATATTTTATAAGGAAAATGGAAGAACTTATTAAAATATTATGCTTGATTATGTGGAGGTGAGTCACACTCTCAAGGAAATCATTTTAAAACATTAAAAAACATTATAAGCCTTGGAGGGTCCACTAATGATTTTTAAAATAAATAAAACAAACTTAAAATAAATTTATTTTAATGGAAAACATATATTTTCTAAACATTTCAATTATTTTATTTTATTACGTCACTATTGGGTCATTATTATTTTATAAAACACAATATATAATTAAACAATATTTAATTTTTATCCAAATATTGAATTGTCTTAGAAAATTATGAAAAATTAACCATTTGATAATTTATACTTCCTAATTACAAAACCAATGTACATTTTATCTATATAATTTCCAAATATATGATTTTTTTACATTTAAAATAAAAATTTAAATTTATCAAAAATTCATGGGTTTTGACAAAAATAGATTTCATACCATAATAAAAATCACAATTGTATTCATAAAAATTATATGATCATTTATATTTAATAAAAATTAATTTATTAATAACATTATAGTAAAATATTATATAATTCAAAAATACATTAATTTTTCAAAATATATTTTTTAGTATAATAATCACTAAAAATAACATCTATTATTTAAAAAATATTTACAAAGTAACAATAACAAAATAAATGTATATTATTTATCATATAAAAAAATAATTCACATAATTATAGTGTTATGGTCTTGATATATACCCCCTTATAACACCTAAATAATTCCAAAGTTTAAGGTGTTCAATGGTTACATACTCTTTGGGTGGCTCATATAACATTGCTCGGGTGGTAATCTCTATCAACTTCCACTTCTCCCAGAGCTGGTTCTGATCATGCATAATGTGTTGAAGCCCGGTTTAGGGATTTTCAAGAGCAAAGCCTAATGAGGCTCCCTCTTTTCCAACCTACGACAAATAGGATTCTTATTGGGAAATTCTACTGTATGAGGCCTTCACTTCCATTATCTGAGTTAATTAGAATGGTCGAAACCCTAAATTAATACTCATCTTGTGAAAACTATTCAATGACTATATTAGCAGCAATATAAATTCTTATTTTTATTTTGAAATCCAAAATCCTAAAACAAAATAAGATCATATTTTATATAACCATTTTACATAATAAGACATTTTATTAGATCAAGAGGAATTTTGGTTGATAAATGTTTGGGTCATTGCAATATTCCCCCGTGGAACTTTTACCCTTGAAATTTTCTTTTCCCACCCTAAAACATGCGAGGGTTACTCTGCATCATAACATACTATGATTCCCATTTTTCTTCTTCAAACTTGTGGTTTCTCCACAACACATTCACGAGGGGAATTCTCTTATTTCATATAACGTTCCCCCCTACGATCTTCGTTCTTCACTGACTTCCCTTCATTGGAGAAGTCATTCTCCTATGATACCACCTTCAGATATAAGTACATGCTATGGGTTAGGTATGTACTTCCCAAAGAGTGATACATGGAATACATGTTGTACTTGAGATAGGTTGTTTGGGAGAGCTAGTCAATAGTCCACTGCTCCAATGCCAGTAAGGATCTCAAAAGGGCCGATGTACCATGGACCGAGCTTTCACTTATCCAAAAATATCATAGATCTCTTCTATGAAAATATGTATATGAATAAATTCTCTCTAACATCTAACTCTAGGTCTTGTTGATGATTATCAGAAAATCTCTTTTTTTGACTCTAAGAAACTTTAATGTGTTGTTTGGTGGTCTTAACCTTCTCCACCATTTCTTTTTCCATTTCTGGACCTTGTAGTTTTTACTCCCCAACATCATCCCAACATGCCAGTGCTCTGAAACTCTACACATAAAGGGATTAATAAGGATCTATTTGGATTCGTGAGTGGAAACTGTTATTGTAAGAGAACACTACCAGAGAAATATGTAGATCCCATCATCTTTTAAAGTCTATTGAGCATGATCTCATCATTTCCTCAAGTGATTGGATATTCCACTAAGATTGACCATTATTTTGAGGATGTTAAGATGTACTTAAGATCAAGTATTTATTTAGAGAAAGATTAATACTATTCCCGAACTAATATGTGAATATTGGATCTCAATCAGATACAATCGATAGTGGTACTCCAGGCACCCAAACCACATCTATGATTTATATCTGCTCCAGTTGATCCAATGATAAATCATCTCAAATTGTAATGGAGTATGCAGTCATTTTAAGACAATCCACAAAAACCTAGATACCATTTTTTCCTTTTCAATTCTTCCAATGTACGCTAACGAAGTCCATGTTTATGATCTCCCATTTCCATGCAGGTATGGGTAACGGTTACATAATCCTCTTAGAAATCTACCGCTCAGACACCACTTGAGAACATACCATACCCATTGATTTATACTAAGTTGTCTCCTTATTAATGTTATCCCACCAATAATAATCTCAGTGATCTCGATTGATCTTTGTGTTTTTTTAGTGAATAGAAAAATTTGATCTGTGTGAATCATCCAAAAATTATTTATTAAACTATGGATTTGATGGAACACATAGACTTCACCCAAATCTAACAATTTCTTCTTCATTAACATTGAAATCCAAGGATTTCCCTTCTCTAATAGTTTCCATTTTTTTCAATTCCCACATCATCCCTTTGAGTATCAATTAACCATTCCAAAAGAGATGGTTGGGAAATTAGTTATTAAGGGATTGATGATGTTATATTTTTATGATTCCCATGTATATCATTATCAAATCATAGAATATTTGATTCTTTTCAAATATCATCAATGATATAATCACTGGGAGCTTTATAATTAGATAATCTACCACTTTTTTCACTTTCATAGGGTGGTAGTTGATTAAGCATTCATAGTCTTTGATACACACTAACCATCATCATTAGAACTTGTTCAAATATTTATATGTTAATATATAGTTGAGGATTTTTTGATCCGTATATATTTAATACTTCTCCCCAAATTAGTATTGTCACCAAAATTTTAATGTTAAGATTACTACAAACAACTCCATATCATGTGTTGGACAGTTTCTCTCATGAAATTTTAGTTTCCTTTATGCATATGAAATGAATTTTTCATTTTTCATCAACACCCAACCCATTACCTCCATCAAAGAATTACTAAATACCACAATACATTTCTCTATCTGTGGGTATTGTGAGAACTCGCACATTTGTAATCCTCCTTTTAAACACCTTTACACTCTATTTTCATTCATCACTCCAAGAAATCTTGAATAACTTCCGTGTTAGCTAGGTAAGAGTGTTTTACAATCTTGAGAAATTTCTCATGAATGGATGTTAATATTTAGCTAACCCCAAGAACCTATAGATATCCATTACCAATGTTGGCCTCGTCCATCCCTCTATTACAACTATCTTGGAGGTATCCACAGATATCCCATCAGTTGTGATGATATGACCTAATATTGATACCACCTTCAACCCAAACTCACTCAAGTTTTAATTTTCATAGAGCTTATACTTTTGAAAGGCTCTGTTATAGTGCTAAGATTCACCACATGCTACTCCCTGGTTTTGAAGTATATTAGAATATCTTCTTTAAATACTACAAAATATTTGTCGAGGTAATCTATAAAGTCTCTATTAATTAAGTCCATGAAAATTTCTATTGAATTAGTGAGTCCAAAAGAAATTAATATGAATTCAAAGTTCTTATACCTTGTATGAAAAGCAGTCTTGGAGATATCCTCCATCTCCACCCCTACATGGTAATATCCTGACCGCAGATCCTCCTTGGAGAAGTACTGTTCTCTATGTAGTTGATCAAAAAGGACATTAATTTGTGGAAAATGATACTTGTTCTTTATCATGATTTGGTTTATCTCATGATAATCATTGCAAAGGTGCATTGTATCATCCATCTTCCTGAAGAAGAGGACTGTTGAACCTTGTGGTGAAGCACTTTAGGGTATAAACCCTTTATCCAGATTCTTCTGTAGTGGTTTTTTCAGCACCTCAAGCTCCACATTAGTTATACTATATAGAGTGGTAGATATTGGAAATTCCCCAGGTATAAGATCAATTTAGAATTCAACATCTCTTCTAGGAGGAAGACTAGGGAATTCCTCTAGAAACACTTAAGTGAATTCCCTCACTATAGGCATGCCTTCAATGATGGTTGCTTCCCTAGAATAAATCATCTGAGATTGATACATGTTATCATAGGGTAGTAATATCCACACTTGAGAAGATGGTATTAAATAATATTCATCCTCATCCATGCACTTTTATATAATTGAGGGTTGATTCTGCATATAGAGAGTGATTTCCCTTTCAAGGCAATTTATGTTGGCTCTATGTAAGGAATGCCAATCAATGCCAATAATAGAAACAAATTCCACCAAAGGGAATATGCTGTTATTTTCCAGGAAGATCAATCCAAAAATTAGGATAGGGGAGGAGTTATATTCATGGGTTGTAATGATTTCCCCATTTTCCATTCTCATCAACATCTTTATTTCCATAAATTGTGTTAGTGTTGGGATTCTTCTAAAAAACATTTGGGATATAAAATAATGTGTAGAACCATAATAAAAATTTAAGTTTTCTATTATTGAATGAATAACTGCTATACATGTCACCACTTCATTTTTGGGGTTCAATTTGGTGGTAGGGATGGAAAAAGTTGTCTCTTTCTACCTTGGAGGTTGTTGGTTGCAACCAAAAAACCATAGCATAGGTAACTAATTTTCAAAGTGCTCAAGTTCTATGTTGTTGAAGCAATGAACAACGTGTTAAGGGTCAAACAAAATGTTTCTTTCATCTATCGCAGATGAGGGTTTTTCTTGTTAGTTGTTATTGACTAGGTGCTCTTCTCTTCCACACCTAAAGCATATTCTCATCCCCTTCAGGATATTTCCAGGGTGCTTTTTCCCACACCTTTGGCAAGTGGGGTAAGAGATTTTCTCAGCACCATTGGATTTATCCATTAGACCTTCTGAATTAAATTCCACCATATGCTTCTTATCTCCATGATACCCCTAAGATTCTATGATTTCGTTTTTTATTTTAAGGGAACATTAGAAATTACCTCATAGTTATCAATGTCACGGATCCTCAGGGAATTCCGTAGGTAAAGTTTTATCCCACCAAAGAAGTGGTAAACTTAAAATTCATGGGATAATGAAAAATCCAGAGGCATATCATGTAATCCTTATGAAACTTTCATTGTACGATTCAAAAGATTCATTGCCTTTTTTATTGAGGTCAAGGAATTCCCATTCCATCTTAAGTGAGAGGGTTCATGGGAAATATTTGTCAAAAAACATTTTCCAGAAATCCATTAATTCCAATGCCTCGATCTCCTCCTCAATCATTGTATTTTTTATCAATGTCCACCACTGATAAACTTCAACCTCTATATGATATGTAGATAGAAGTGCCTTATGTTGTTCTTAACATTGAAGGATGGAAATATCTTCTCAAAGGAATTGATCCATTGTTTGGAGATTGAGGTTTCAAATGATCCATTAAAAGTTGGAGGCCTTTGTCTCATTAAGATCTCGATTGAAACTTTTTCATTATTATGGGGGGCTGAATAACCTCTTGAACAATTTCATTATTCAAAACATGAGTCAAAATATAGAGTACCGTGATAAAGTTCTCTATTTCTGTTCCCATCGAATTGAGCATCTCTTTAGAACTTTCATCAAATTGGTCTTCAAATAATATGTTAGGTGGAGTCCTCCTATTACCATCCATTGGTTGGAAAAAAAGAAATCATAGTGGTAACACAAAAAGGGGATTCCAAATACAAAAAGTGATGACTTATAAATTACACTTAATTCCTTAACTTATGAAGTCCTAGTCTTTAATATATGTTATCCATGATCTACTTCCCAACATATAATTTAATGGTAATTTTTTTTATTACCATAACATTGGTTCATACAATGCTTATAAATTTACCAAAGCATATCTACTTGGAGTGTCATAACCAAGAGTGAAGCAATGCCCCTTTTCATGCACCAGTTCTCATTCGAGTCTAGCTCAAAGCGATCTTTTTGGTTCTACCCATGGATAAATCTCTCCCAGAGATGCCTCTAACAACTCGTACACAGAACTAGATGAATTTGATTTATAAATCACTTACTCAATATGCCCCAAATTTTAGGGATGTTTTTATTGTACTTTGTATTATCCCTAAGGCTTTCTGTATGGTTTTATAATCATAATCCCTAAAATAAAAAAACATATCTTTTGAAACCAACTACAATAAACATTCTCTTTATTTCACACCTAATGATAATTTATTACATAAAATATTCCCTTGATAAAACATATAATATAGATAATTCTAGCGTCTTTTGGGCTTAATAACATTACATAAAAACATACAACATTAAATACACATCTATATTGAAAACTTCTTTTACATGACCACACACATTCATTCATACATATCATTGTGTGGGATAACATGATGATGTGAATAATTAAATGGTGAGATATAAAGCCAAGAATTAGAGTAAACATGGAATAAAATTAATAATAAATTACATGTTAATAAATATAGATATCAATGGAGTATTATAAACACATGATCATAATGAAATGATATAGCATGGTGATCATAATATAGAAAAGTGAAAACAAAATTTACCATGATTTTAGCATGAGCTAAGGCTCATTTCCCATGGAGCATGAGTAACCCATCATTGAACTTTATCTATCATGAGTAAAATATCATTGCACTAGATATATCACGATAATAAGTTTTACCCTATTCATTGAAGAACTATCAGGGTGCACCCTTCTTAATCATTTCATTTCATGCGTAACTGTGAAACATGGATCATATAACATGTAATAATTAAACATAATCATTTATTTCAACATAATGGATTGTGTAATTCAAACGAGAAACCATATATTCAATATTTAAATGTTTTTATTAGTTAATACCCTTGATAGAGAAATGGGCATGGTATTAACTACACAATGACTTTGGCTTTGAAAATCACGATGCAATTTCGGTAGCATAACGGTGAGACATAAGAATTCAAAAAAATGGCTGATGATAGAGAAATGGGTTTCTGAAAATATTTAAATTAAATCAAAAGTAAAGGGGTAATATAGACAAATTTACCAACATATTTAATTGAATTTAACTTCATAACACAAATGAATTACTTGAATGTAAATGAGAAGAGAGAAATTCCTTACACAATTTCAGCTTGGTAACAGGTGTACATTAGAGGAATTAATGACAGATAAATACGTCTATCATCATTCAAACAAAAGTATGGAAGTATGGGGGTTTGAAATAATACACCCAAAGATTTTTAATTAAATACCAAATAGTATAATAATATAATATAATTTTGAAGAAAATGAAAAAAGAAGAAATCCCTTACATGGAAGTGTGATCTCAATGGCATGGGAGGGGATTGAGAGAGGCTTCTTGGGAGCTTGGGATTTTTTGGGAGGATTATTGTGAGAGTATTTCAGTTATCTTTTGATATCTAATGGGTTTTAGTGATGAGGAATTTGTATGTTGGGTGGGTTTATATAAAAAAAAGAGATGGAATTCTTTATTGTTTTGATTCTGGACATTACACATTAAACCTATCAAAACACCCAACCAACTCTTGAATATTCCAAAGGGGTGAAGAAAAAATTATTTTTTAAGGCCAATGGTGGAATATATTAAAATATTAGGCATACTTATGTGATGTTTATTCACACTCTAAAGGAAATTGTTTTAAAAAGTTAAAATATTTTTTAATCCTTAGAGGGTCCCCTAAATCTTTGTAAAGTAAATCAAACAAACCTAAAATCAAATTATTTTAATGTCAACACATATATTGGTCGAAAAACCAATTTATAGTATTTTATTACATCACTATTTGGTCATTATGATGTCAGAAAACTCATAATAGAATTGAACGATATTTAATTTTTTCCCAATAATTATACAGTCTCAGAAAATTATGAAAAATTTTATGTTGGATAATTTCAACAACCTATTTATTTAAAAAATACTAATTTTATGTAAAAAATTGATAAATAACTGATTTTTTTAACTTTTAAAATAAAAACCAACATTTATAGAAAAAGTCATGGTTTTTGACAAAAATAACTTTCAAACCTTAATAAAAATCACAAATTAATTCATAAAAATTATAAGATAATTTATATATTAGAAAATTTATTTACTAATAATATTTTATTTTAATATTATTTACTTCAAAAATCCATTAGTTCATCAAAATTTATTTCATAATTGAATATTAGCTTAAAATAAACTGTTCTTTATAAACAAGTTACAAATTAACAAAAAAAGAATGTATATTCCATATTATATGCAAAAATGAGGCCCATAATAATAGTGTTAGGGTATTATTACATAACCTCTTATACCACCCTCATAAGGCCTAAGGTTAAGGTGTGAGATGGTGATAGACTATTAGGGTGGCTTAGATAACATCACTCGCGTGGTAACCTCTATCAACATCAACTTCTCTCCTAGGCGGTTCTGTTCAAGATTAATGTTTTGAAGCTCGGCTTGGTATTGGTAAAAAGAGAAGCCTAGTGATGCTACCTCTTTTCCAAGCTCTAAAAAATGGATTTCGTATGGAGCTATTCAACTAGATTAGGTCATTTCTTCCATGGTCTGAGTAAATTGGATTTGTTAAAACCCTATATTTATACTAATCATTTGATCAATATTCAATGGATATATTTGGAAAAAAAAATTCATAACAGTATTTTTGAAATCCAATATCATAAAACCAAAGAAGTGCATATGTTATATGAAAATTTTCAATAATAAGACATTTAATTAGATCAAATTGTTTTTCATTGATAAAATTTTGGGTCATTACAATTTATAAAGTGTGTTTGGAAATTTGGTTAACAAATTTAGTGAAAGAAAGTGAAATGGAATCCTATAAAAAGGTAAGATCCAATGTGAATGAAAAAATTAACCATAAATATGAAATCATATTTAATGGGAGGTTTTCAAATTTGAATATCATAATACCTCATGAAGAAATTTTTTGAGGATTCAAGATGTTTAAACACAATTCAAATGATGGTGTAAATATTATTCCAACACATGATTAAATATTTAATAACATTAAATATTCACAAAGATATGCATTTTATTTGATGTATAATGATAAAAATTTAATCCCACACATAGAGAAAGTAAAAGAACTAATGCATATCAAAGAAAAAATAATAATTTTCTAAAAAATGATTGTTCAAGATGAAAGAGACCATCTGAACATGGAGAAAAATGAAAAATGAAAAAAATATTTGATAAGAAATTATCAATCCAATAACTCACATTTATGAAAAAGGAGTTTTACGATATTACATAAATCGTTGATGTTTTATTTTTTATGCTACCAATATGTGTATGTAAAGGTTATGTTAATTATCAAATGGATAAATAATGAAATGAAGTATTTTAGAATAGATATTATAGATTTGAATAAGTCATTATAACTGTATGATTAATTATTTTATACTCTAAATATAATGTAATGAAAAGTTTTAACTTGATAAAGTACAAATAGAGATCATCCGTTTTTATAGATTTATTATTTTTCCTCTAATACACTATCATTTACATAATAATATTAATTCCAGTTTTTTTTGAAAATTTCAATTAAAATATAGGTTATAACACTATACCATCCTTGGGTTATTTAGAATTTTTTGTAATACTATGTAAGAGAATTTGAAATTATAAATGAAAAATGTGGAGAAAAATTTGGAGACACAATGGACAATTTATTAAGATTTTTACATGTGATTTGATATTTATACTCCATCTACTGAGATATGTGAATGTTTTTATATTTTTATATTTGAGATAAATAGTTTTTGTAAATTTTTCCTTCATTTTCCCTAAGAATATTTTAACAATACCTGAATGAAATATTCCAATGATTTGTATGAGTTAGTATCATATGTTATTGATTATGGATATCCTGGATGTTTAAATAAAAAAAATCTAAACCAATTATGGATCAAGAACACAAAAAGTGGAATAATTGTAATATATTTTTCATGGATGAAGTGTTACCATCCCCTCTTATATGTTTTTAATTATTTCCAATACTAATGATATAGAATAAAATTAGGTTTGGTGTTTAAAAGAAAAAGGTGATATTTATTAACTCCCTTTGTTTTGTGTTTTATTTATTATCAATTCTTGTTAATATTTTTATAAGAAAAATATCTTACTAAGAAAATGAAAGTAAGCATGATAGATGTTAAAATAATAAAGTTCCCATGTAATGTGATGGTCTCTATTGAGTGTGTGAGGATATGAAATATTCTATGAGGCTTAGAAGTAAAAAAGGTGTTATATTGTTTTGATTTAGTGGAAATATACAATAAATATTAAATAAATTTAAGATTCCACCACTATTTATATATAAAATAAATGAAAATAAATGAGGTGATTCCCCGAGACAAATGAAGGTCTAATTACTTCATGTAAAAAATAGTTGGAGATTTTAATTACATCATTTGTTCATATAGAAATTAATAAAAAAAATTCTTATTATTTCATATGAAAAACTAGATAAATTAAATATTATTTATAGATAAGATATATTTATATGAAATTTTAATATTTTTTTGATATTAAATCTCTATGAATATTTTTAGGGATTGAAAATTATTGAATTATTATTCAGGATAATGAAATTTGTTTTTAATGTGTAATGTAATTATAAAAAAATTTACATAATTTGAATGATTCTAAATTTGTGGATGTTGACATTGGATGTAATCTATGATAATTTTTCTATTAAATGAGTAATGATACAAAATATTTATTGGAGATTTAATTGACAAAGTTTGGAGTTCATTCTAGTTGTTAGGAATCCTTATAAAATTTTTAATGTGGCGTTAAATTTTTTTGAGAAAATTCAGAAATTGTATGCATGATTGATATGTCTATGTATGTTTCATTATAGATTGTATATGTTTCATTATATATCTGAGTAAGTGTGACCATAACTAGACATGAAATTCTAGAAAAAAAATTCAGCATATGTGTCATCCTTCTTTAACATAGGTTTCACCCTACTGAATTTATATGTATTTTTACCACAATATATGTGTTATCAAACTAAGAATAAGTGTGAATGATTCAATGTAGTTATAGTCTCCTAGAGTATCAGTGACATAATTTTTAAAATATGTGTGTTGTTATTAGCATATATGAGAAACCTCTAGGTGTATGTGTCATTAAAAATGTATAATCATTTATGAGTAGCATAAATGAGACTCTGATAAACCAAGTCCTACATTAGGGATATGTAACTTTTTATGAATGTATTATTTTACAGAGTATTGAGGAGTAAACTGGATGATAAAAATTCTATGCATTAGAAGTTGAAATTTTAGGACTTCAATCATCTACGGTTCATGTTGAGATAAACTCAATGATGAAGTATGAATCTTGACAACACCATGGAGAAAAAGGAATAAACTTCTGTTTTTTAAAATTGGATTGGAATTGAGGCAACGACATAAGGAAAACTATTGGGTATTTATTTTTGTGAAATGGTATTTTTTTAAACTATACTCTATAATGATAGGAATCTCCAATAATAAAACAAAATGTAAAAAATTACATGACACAACCATTTCATAGTCGATTCCATGGTTAATCATGATTGAAGATAAGTGATGTGTTTCACAAAAAAAGGCTCCACATCCGAAGAACGTGATAAAAATGAGATCAAATTCACACATGGAATTTGTATAAGTAGAATTTATATTGTTAATTTATATGAATAATAAGGCATAATATTTCCTTGTATAATAGATATAATAAATAACGACTTCAGTTAACATCCTAATAAAACGGTATAATTTATTGAGGATGAGTATTTGATATGGACAATGAAGAATTTTACTTGAATATAATATTTGTGGAGATTCAATTTTCAAGATGAAAGGAAACTCCAAGAGCTATATATTAATGGTGATGATAATGTGTATGAAGAAAAAAATAATTATTTATGATATATTGTCACCTATGTGTTCATTGAATATAATATACAAGTTGAAAAAGTAAGGGAGCCCCAGTTTTATTATTCCTCACTAAAGAAGAACAAGAGAGATATTGGACTCTTTTTTGTACATTTTTAACGTATGATATCAAAAAGGGAAAATATATATCCAATGATATATACAAAGTATCTTCCCAATGTTTTTATGAAAGAATATAAGAATAATAGAACAAAGGACCCAACCACGACTAATACTAACAATATTAAGGTATGAATATGTGATACCCATGCCTATACTATAGAAGGCCAGGGAAGAGTTAGTTTAATTTTAATTCTATTGATAATACCTAGTGCCAAGATGATGAGTAAACCTCTTAGAGTATAAAAATATATTGTATAATCCTGCTGAAAAATTGAGGCATCCCACCTAATTTAAATAGAATATGATGTATATCTACTTTTGCAGTATTGTGGGGACTCGATCCATCATAAGTGATCATTCTTCAAGGAATTGAAAGTCTATTATCTTATACAAAGGGGGAACTATATCTCACTTGATTTGTAATAGGTCTTTTCATGCTTAGTGAGTCCAAGGTAATACCCTATTTCATTATTTCTTTGATAATAATATATATTCTATACAAATGGGATAATAATATGTGGTCTTACATAGATCTAAAACGTATGTTCCTCATTATTGGAGAAACATATCATGGAAACATTTCTCGATTGGAAGAGAATTTTTTCATATTGTCTAAATATGCTTCAAGGATTTATCAGTGGATATGATTTCAGTAAATTTGAAATTGATAAAGTGTATTTTGGTAATCTTAGTTTGGTATCTTAATTTCATCCCCACGACTCAGAAGAAAAACAATCCTCAAATATAGATCTTCATGAATGAATTGAATAGGTTTTACTAGTAACCTAAGATTCTCAATGATCTGAACTCATTTGTTTGTACTATGATCAAAATGGATTAGCGTACTCTTGAAGGTGAAATTGGGTTTTTATCATATTCTTGTGGATGTGAATTTCTATGTTGAACATTATGATAATATTACTCATATTTCCAATTATAAAAATATAGATTTTAGTGTAGATTATGATATGGATCGTCCTTCATTGATCGATGTAAAATTGTGGAACACATTATTGAAAAGTATAATTTTATTTATTTAAATTTCATAGAATCACCTAATACTAAAGATTATAAGGAGGTGACAAATAAATGTAAGAATAAATGCATTTTTCTTGATAAAGGGGGTTCCACAAAGGCTCCAATAGATACCATACTTCCAAGAGATCTCCTACCACTGACTCATTTGAAGAAAAGATGTGAAGATATTGTTAAGGAGGAGTAATATCATACCTATGTTCCATACTCTTCCAAGATGGTAGGGACTATGTATTCTGAAAAATAATCATACTAAGATAACCTTCTTTTGGTTCGGAAAATTCACATGATATTAGTGATTTTGTCTTTAATCAACAGTGTGATTGGGAGGACTAATTTATGTCAATAGATATTTCACATAATATCTAAAATCCTATTAATTTAGAAAAAACTGTGTCACATGTATCATACTATGTACTTGTACCTGTGAGCTCTATTTCTCCTTTAATGAAAATAGAATCAGTTATTTCTGATACTTATACAATTCATGGTCATGCCCTAATTATTACAGCATCTACATGTGATATTATAGCAGCTGAAATATATTTGAATACTCAAATGGGGTTACCAATCATGGGTTATTCCTTTTTTCTCGAAAAATGAATTATTTCTTAAAATAATGTTTTCCCATATTCTAATAAGGGGTTTGACACTTATTTGGTTAAGGGTTGTAAAATCAG
Organism: Viscum album; assembly: GCA_963277665.1. Classification (NCBI taxonomy): domain Eukaryota; kingdom Viridiplantae; phylum Streptophyta; class Magnoliopsida; order Santalales; family Viscaceae; genus Viscum; species Viscum album. The sequence continues at coordinate 992,762,518 of OY728166.1, forward strand.
ATAATCAATTGTCACGACCCAACCCAACGAGGCTCGAGCCACGACTCCCCAAGCACTCCTCCAAAAGGCCAGGTGCTGGCGACCAGTGCCGAGTAGGCTATCAAACACATGGGAGGCATTAGCCTAAGTTACCTATACACACGCACCCACAAACACCTCCATGCAACAGTGCATAGATATAGAAACTGAAAATTAAATGCATGCATACAATCTATCCAACAACCAGAGTACAACAGAAGTACAAAGGGAAAAACAGGGCCCACCAAAAGAAAACTACAAAGCGCGTCCAACCTGCTCTGACGAGGGGAACGCTTCCACAAACACTCGCCGGAAAGCTCCCACGGCACAGATCCAGTAAACACACCGGTCAACACGCTCACTAAGCTCCGCCTGCTCCGGGTCCTCCTGGAACTCCGTCGAAAGGCCTGAGGTCTGCACAAGACACAAACATGAGCGGGCAAATCCCGTGTAGGGGTGAGTATAAAAATACTCAGTAGGAACCCCAAAAACCCAAAACCCAATGGAGAAAGTGAAAGGCAACAGTCCACTCAACCTAGATAGAGGGAACCCAGATGAGAGAGAAACTCCATCTCGTGACCATCCTCAGCTAAACACAACTAGTCAGCTCAGCTCATCTCAGGTGTATGCCCATACATACACCTTGAAAAAGCCAGATATACTCAGATCATGCCACAAATCCACAAGAGGTTTCGACCTCGTCACCAGCAACCGTCCAAAACCAGGAGAACACGCTCCACGATCACTATCATTCCCGATGACACTCATCTGAGAGATGCACGCTTGTCGAATAACATCACTAAGGAAACATCACTGAAAAAACATATCCACCAAACTCCTTGGATAGGGGATTGCCACTAGGGTCTTTTAGGGGATACCAAGACCCACTTCGGTAGACGTAGCACACAGATTGGGGATCACTCCCAGAGTCAGCTGGGGGATACCACAACCCGATCTGGTGCTCGACAGAATCACACCACTCAGATAGAAGATAATCATCTATATAAAGGTGGTGATGATGATACCAGATCCCTATCTGGTATGACTCACAATGTAGGGGATCGAACTGATGATGCCACAACCCTACCGACACCAAGCACTGAGTAGGGGATCGTATAATCAACGATACCTCAACCCTACTATAAACCTCATGCTGAGTAGGGGATCATATACCCGACGATGCCACAAACCTATTGAGCACGACCCACCGCATAGGGGATCATATTTCCGATAATGCCACAAACCCTACAGGATTAACCTGCTAGATAAGGGATCGCTGCCCGTGAATAAGCGGTCACAGTGATACCAAGAACCCGATCTAGGGTAAAGATGCTAGAGAATCCGCTTCGGCCCAGAGGAGTGATACCACAACTCTAACAGTTTAAACATCCCATCGAAAGGATCACAAAACCATACAAAGGTTGTGATTCCCCACGAACACTCGTAGGAACGAACCAAGGAAGAACCCTCAACAACTGGTGGTCCAAACGTCGCAAACCCGATCGACTTGCCACAACGCCACACTACGCACCTCTTAGGCCAAAACAGAGGCCACCATCGCGTCCCACATGGAAAAACACACAGGATAGGCTGTTTACTTGCCCGAAATAGAGCACCGGTTAAAAAGGCATTATTCACCGAAGCTAGATCGTGTGGGGCCCACACAACAATCCCGAAACCCATCGAGCAGACCATACCCTGACGATCCCCTCGTAAAAACAAGCGGAATCGACTACTCGCTCGTCCGAAAACAGACACCCGGTGAAAAAGGTACTATTCACCGAAGGCCAACTCGGGTGGGGCCCATACCTGGATTCCGAAACACATCGAACGGATCACACCATTGCGATCCTCTCGGAAAAAACACATAGGATAGACTAATCATCCACCAAAATCAGACTCCTGGTACAAAAGCTGTGTCTCACTACAAATGCCAAAACCCGGCCTCGTGGGGCCCGCACCCTATTCTTAGTCCCAACACCCAGAAACCATCTCAAAATGTCTGTCGTACCATCAGGGTCTCAATTCCACTGATGACACGTCAATCGAACGCTCCGGGTAGAAGTTACAATGGCCCAAAGTCATAAAATAATAAAACAATATTATTTTATATGACATTTCTAGCTCTCGGACCATGATCCCGAACCTTTAAACCCTCGAACCCACACCGGAGGGTTCGCCTTGTCGTCAGGGTCGCGTTGCCACAAACGGCGCATGAATCCGGCTCTCGGATTGCATGATACGGGGGTCTAAAGACCCACGTATGAGAAAAGGGGCCGGACCGGCCTGGACCGGCTGCGGCCGCCGGGCCGCCCTGGCCGGCGGCCCTCCACCACGCGCCGCCGGCGCGCCGGCATATCTTCCGCGGACCGTCGGGGGCACCCCGATGGTCTGTTTTGCGATCCGGAGGCGTCTACATGACCCTCAGGACACGATCAATACTTCTACGGCTTCAATTAGCAGAAATACGCAGCAATAACGGGATCAGGGGTTAAAACTAAAATCTGCCTACCTTGCGGGCGAAACGCCGACGTTCTGTCTTAGATCCGCGCTCCAGAGCATCCGATGCATGCTCTTGGACCATTCACCGTCGAATTCCGAGCTCGTGGGAGCATTGTTTTCTCAATTCGGCAGAGAGGCGGCGAAGAACAGCGAAGAACGTCGAGAGGAATGATAGGGGGGGGCGCTGATATTTATATTAGTCGCCCGCCAGCGCCAAACCCGCCTCCGACCCGACGCCCGATGCGAACAAAAGTAAGGTCACCCCTAGTGTAAACGCGCTGTTCTGAATGCAACGACGGACTCAGATTTCCCATCCAAGACTCCTTTCAGAAGATATTTGAGCCAACACTCGCACACTAACTTCTCCATTTAATTTCGAAAACGCCCCTGGTGGCGTTTCTCACCGCAGGCCCGCCCCCGCAATGTTTACACCTCGCCTAGGGTAAACGACATGTTCTGGACGCAACTGTGCACTCAGATTCCCGTTCGAAGCTACCTTTTAAGAGATATCACGCCCCCGAAACGTGCATAGTATATAAATACTTAATATTTTTATAAAATTAATTCCGGGCACACCGGGCCTTGGAATCGCATGCCGTCTTCGCGCCTAGATCTGAAATTATTCGTAGAAATATTCCAATGTTTGATAGGACCAAAAACCCAAGTCTCTACATCCTCCCCCCTTAGAATGTTTTTTCCCCAAAAAGCCCTAAGCACAAGGAAAGCGACTGGACTCTCAACTGGGTCTGACACACTAGTGAGCTCACCAAAAAACACCCATGCCCGAATGTATAAGTCAGAGGGACTCATCTGTCACAACTCAATACTATCCACTTTTGGAGGCACTGACTCGCCCACACAGTTTTAATCGCGTCACAAAAAGGCGTCTCGGTGGGGGAAGGATCCCTATTCCTCACACATTCGAATCATGACGAACAACACCCACACAGGGTCTTACCAACTCCCTGAACAAAACTCGGGAAAGGAAAAAAAAGGAGGGTACCACTAAACAGTGTCTAACAAACTACTACAGAAAGTAGAAAAGACACAAGGCGTACCTCTATCCATCCGCGGATCCTCTGGGTCAACAGCCTCCAGGGTATGAAGCTTTCCTCACCCTCGGGCACCAGCTCCCTGAGCATGGCGTGGACCACCTGGGGGTGGGGGTGGTGGGAACTGATTCTTCTTACCTCCTCCTCCTCCTGCACCCGCTCCACTGCCCTACAGACCTCCTTGCTCAAGATGCTACCTCTGCCAAGGCGGTCCATCGACCGGCTCCCTCTCAGTGGATTGTCGGGTCGGACAATCTATAGAAAGATGTCCCCGACCGTCACAAGCATAACACCACCTCTCCTGTGGCTGACCAAAACTGGTCTGCGAGCCCTGAGCCTCAGATCCTCCATCCTGGGATCACCACTTGAAACGTTGACCACGTCCGGACGCCTGAGTCTATCGTCGGCAACCAGATTCCAATCCAACTGAAAAAGTCACAGCCCTCGAGTGCCCAGCACTAACAGGGGGATTCTGCTCAGCCAGAAAACTCTCCACCACAAACGCTCACTCCAGCACTCCAGCATGGGTGGGAAGGCACAAGGAAACCACACCTGCTCTGATATCCCTGCGTAAGCCCTTCTTGAAGGTCCGATCCCTAAAGAACGGGTCTCAAACCATATCTAGGGAGTAGCACGACAGGTCTATAAACCGCGCTGAGTACACTGACACAGTCATGCTCTCCTGAAGAAGATGCAGAAGCTCCTGGATCTGCACTGACCTCAGTGTCACTGGATAGAACTCCTCCCTGAAGAGCTACTCAAACTCATCCCATGTGAGTGTCTCCTCGTCATGGTACTATGTCACCAAACTCCAACATCTCCTGATAGAACCATGCATAAGGCTCGCTGCTAGGACCACCATCTGATCTGGAGGTGTCCTCGCTAGGCGGAAAACTCGAGTGACTGCCTCAAGCTAGTCATCAGCTGCCTGGGGGTCTGGATGACCCCGGAACCTCAAAGGTCGCTGCCTCTGGAACTCGTGCAGCGCACTCAGCCTGTGCGCAAAATCGTCCAAAACCGCCGTCACAACCAGCTGCTTGACAGGTGGGGGCTCAACTAGAAGACCACATGGAGGAGAAACCTCAGAACCTGCGCCCTGCTCCACACCCACTACACGGGGCGGGTCATCAGCACAATCCTGCTACAGAACCCTCACTGGCGGTCATCATGGTGGCATCCTGAAAGACATTCAAGACACACCACAGTCAAAAGTATATATAGAGATCTGACACAAGAAGGACAAAGAAAACCTAAAAACCCAGTTCTATATGATGCATGTACTGTTATGTCCCCGCGACCAGTGTACGAATGTGCCGAGTCAAAAGGCAGGTTATCAGAGTCCTGGTTTATGGATACATCAGCTGCAGCACCAACACTGGGGTCCCTGGCCTGGAAGCCGAACTCGAAACATCCTATCACTACCGCTATGCAACCCAAACCAAACTCACAGATAGACCAACTATGCTCTGAGATCCCAAAGGTGGAACCTCCTCTGATACCACTCTGTCAAGAATCGAACCAACAAGGCTTGAGCAGAGACTACCCAAGCCCGCCTCCAATAGGCCAGGGGCTGGAGACCAGCGCCGAGTAGGCTATCACACACATGGGAGGCATTAGACTAAGCTACCTGTACACATGCACCCACAAACACCTCCATGAAACAGTGCGAAGATATAGAAACTGAAAAGTAAATTCATGAATACAATCTATCCCACAACCAGAGTACAACATAAGTACAAAGGGAAAAACAGGGTTCACCAAAAGAAAACTACAAAGCGCATCCAACCTGCACTGACGAGGGGAACACTGCCACAAACACCCGCTAGAAAGCTCCCTCGACACAACTCCGGTAAACACCCTGGTTTACATGCTCACTAAGCTACGCCTGCTCCGGGTCCTCTTGGAACTCTGTAGAAAGACCTGAGGACTGCACAAGACACAAACATGTGTGGGAAAAGCCCATGAATGGGTGATTATAAACATACTTAGTAGGCACCCCAAATAACCAAAACCCAAGGGAGCAACTGAAAGGCAACAGTCTGCTCATCCCAGCCAGAGGGAACCCAGACGAGAGAGAAACTCCATCTCGTGACCATCCTTGGCTAAACACAACTCGTCACCTCATCTTAGCTCGGGTGTATGCCCATACATACACCTTGAACAAGCCAGATATACTCAGATCACGCCACAAATCCACAAGAGGTACCAACCTCATCACCAGCAACTATTCACAACCACGAGAACACACTCCACGATCACTGTCATTCTCGATGACACTCATCCGAGAGACGCACACTCTTCAGATAACATCAGTGAGGAAACATTGCTGAAACAACATAACCACCAAACTCCTCGGATAGGGGATCGCCGCTAAGATCCGCTAGGGGATACCAAGCCCCACTCCGGTAGGCGTAGCTCACAGATAGGGGATCACTCCCAAGGTCCGTTGGGGGATACCACAACCCAATCTGGTGCTCGACAGAAGCACATCACTCAGATAGAGGATCATCATCCATATAAAGGTGGTCACGAAAATACCAGAACCCTACCTGGTATAACACGGGATGTAGGGGATCAAACCGACGATGCCACAATCCTACTAACACCAAGCGCTGAGTAGGGGATCGTATAACCAACGATACAACAACCCTACTATAAACCTCATGCTGAGTAGGGGATCGTATACCCGATGATCCCACAACCCTACTGAGCATGACCCACCATATAGGGGATCATATTTCCTATGATACCACAAACCCTACGGGGTTAAACTGCTAGGTAGTGGATCGCCACCCGTGAATAAGCAGTCACAACAATACCAAGAACCCGATCTAGGGTAAAGATGCTAGAGGATCCGCTCAGGGCCACTGGAGGGATACCACAACTCTAACAGTTTAAAAATCCCATCGAGAGGATCACAAACCCATACGAAGGTTGTGATGCCCCATGAACCCTCGTAGGAACGAACCAAGGGTGAACCCTCAACCACTACTGGTCCAAACATCGCTAACCCGAGTGACCCGCCACAACGCCACACTGCACACCTCCTAGGCCAAAACAGTGGCCACCATCATGTCCCATGTGGAAAAACACGCATGATAGGCTGTTTACTCACCCGAAACGGAGCACCGGAGAAAAAGGCATTATTCACCGTAGCTAGATCGTGTGGGGCCCACACAACTATCACGAAACCCATCAAGCAGACCATACTACGATGATCCCCTTGGAAAAACAAGCGGAATTGACTACTCGCTCATCTGAAATGGACACCCGGTGAAAAAGGTACTATTCACCGAAGGCCAGCTCGTGTGGGGCCCATGCCTGGATTCCGAAGCACATAGAATGGATCGCACCATTGTGATCGTCTTGGAAAAACACATAGGATCGACTAATCATCCGTCAAAATCGGACTCCTGGTGAAAAAGTTGCATTTCACCGCAAACGCCAAAACCTGACCTCGTGGGGCCCCCACCCCGTTCTCAGTCCCAACACCCAGGAACCATCTCAAAAAGTCAGTCGTACCATCAGGGTCTCAACGCCACTGACGGAATGTCAATTGGACGCTCCGGGTAGATGTTACAATGGCCCGAAGTCGTAAAATAATAAAACAATATTATTATATACGACATTTCTTGCTCCCGGGCCACGATCCCGAACCATTAAACCCTCGAATCCACACTGGAGGGTTCGCCTCATCGTCAGGGTCGCGTCGCCGCAAACGGCGCACGAATCCGGCTCTCGGATTGCATGATACGGGGGTTTAAAGACCCGCGTAGGAGAAAAGAGGCCGGACCGGCCTGGACCGGCCGCCGCCGCCGGCCCGCCCTAGCCGGCGGCCCTCCGCTGCGCGCCGCCGCATCGGTGCCGCGCCGGTGGATCTTCCGCGGACTGTTGTGGGCACCCCGGTGGTCAGTTTTGCGATCCGAAGGCGTCTACATGACCCTCGGGACCCGATCTATACTGCTACGACTTCAATTTGCAGAAAAATGTAGCAAAAACGGGATCAGGGGTTAAAACGCAAATCCGCCAACCTCGCGGGTGAAACGCCGACGTTCTGCCTTAGATCCATGCTCTAGAGCTTCCGCTGCGCGCTCCTGGACCATTCGCCGTCGAATTCCGAGCTCTAGGGAGATTTGTTTGCTCGATTCGGAAGAGCGGCGGTGAAGAACGATGAAGACCCTCGAGAGGAACGATAATGGGGTGGGGCGCTGATATTTATATCAGCCGCTCGCCAGCGCCAAACCCGCCTCAGACCCGACGCCCTATGCGAACAAAAGTAAGGTCACCCCTAGGGTAAACACGCCATTCTGAACGCAACGGAGGACTCAGATTTCCCATCCGAGACTCCGTTCAGTTGTTATTTGAGCTGATGCTAGCACACTAACTTCTGCATTTAATTACGAAAACACCCCTGGTGGTGTTTCTCACCGCAGGCCCGCGCCCACAATGTTTACACCTCGCCTAGGGTAAACTGAACATTCCGGACTCAACCGTGCCCTCAGATTCCTGTTCCGAGATACCGTTTAGGTGATATCACACCCCCACCACGTGCATAGTATAAAAATACTTAATATTTTTATAAAATTAATTCCGGGCACACCGGGCCTCAGAATTGCACGTCGTCTTCGCGCCTAGCTCTGGAATTATTCTTCGAAATATTCAAAAGTCTGAAAAGTCCAAAAACCCGAGTCTCTAAATCCATTAATTTGATCATATACCTAAAATGAAAGCTGTTAGGCTCCTAAACCCTAAACAGAGAAAGAGGTTGGATAAAAGAAGGGGGGACTAACCCCAAACTCAAGTCCAAATAAAGACCCTTTTTTGGAATTTCTTTGTACTGGCCAATATGAGACATCCAGATCCCTTAGGCACTATATTATAAACTAGAATCCCATTTTAATTATGTTGGATGAACCAAAAATAATTTTCTCTCCTAGTATTTACAATATTACAAATTTAGGTTTTCATTTATTTGATACTAGTTGATGTTATGCTAATGTTCAAAATTTATGGGTTATGGTTCACACTTATTTCAGTGATCGAATTTTAGTTGCCTCTAGGGTTCATCATGTCAAATTATCTTTTAATTACATGGGCATTCAACAATTTTTTTCTATCATTTATGATCATAACATGTATCAAGATCATAGAAGATTACAGTTGGATATTGATGCCTTGAAAAACGTTATTTTTGGTCATTTGTCCATGCTTGTGTATTTTAACTCAATTATGAATATAAATAAGAAATTGGAAGTTATGACATGATCTAATTCCTGTATTGAATTTAGAGCATTATTGAATGTAATAATTTCATTGAGATAAATATGGTTGAATATAAATATACATATTATTGAAAACACATAAGTTGAATGGATTATAAAAAAATTTATAGAGCCGTTAAAAATAATGATGTTTTTGATACATGTGACTCTATATCCTCTACTAAATTTTCAATTCTTAATTTATATCATCATCCAATTATGCTTATTTTTCAAGAAAAAGTTATGAATCCTTCTTTACCTATCATATTCAACAATATATGGGTTCCTAAACCAAAATTTGGAAAACATATTAAAAAAATTTAGACACCTATTGATTTCATAAATGATTATTTAGCTTGTTTACTCAAATTAAAATAGGAAAAAAGAGGCTAAAATATTGGAACAAGGATCATTTTAGTTCTCTTGATGGTGATATCTCCCCACTTGAGTCATCCCTTCCACAATTTTAGGAGCACAATAACTTCAATGATTTTTTATGGAATTTTGATTGAGGGTGAGCTTTCACTTATTCATAATAATATACATAATATCATGGATTCAATGTAGTCGAATTCTTTTAAGGATAAATGACTCAATGATGATGATATGAATTACAACATCATAAAATATCATCTATGTGCAAGAATGATTTCTATGATTTTATCACTTATCAGTAATGTTGGTCAGATAATGGATAGTAGGAAGGATCACTTTGATTATGTGGTATATTATTATAGGTATATTTTTATAGTTTCATGTATTCTTTCTGAGTCCATGGATGATATTATTCCTTATCTTGTTAGTTAGGATGACAGTTTTAGACTGATTGTACATATTTTGAATTCACAGATCAAGAGGCATTAATTGGTCCTAATTCTAAAATATCTCTTAACATTGATGACTCTATATATTTTTTCTTCTAATACAATTTGGAGAACCTTAATGTGGATTTTTTCTTCTTATCCTCCATTATTTTGTGGTTGGGTTTTTTCCCTGAGGATTGTATTCTAAATTTCATACATTAATTCTGAAAGTTGAAAATGCCAATGAAATTCATCACTACAGGACGTTTTCTTTGGTCAATACCAATTATAAAATCATCAGCAAAGTAATGGATAACATTTGGGCCTCTATATCATGTAAAATGGTCTCTTCCAATCAATTTGGATATATTAAGGGTATAAATAATTTGTAATCTATTGTTAATACCTCCAAATGTGTCAATAATGTCAAGAATCCCATTAGAGATAATGAAATTTCCCTCAAACATGACATCATAAAATATATTTAAATTATATATTAGACCGTTATATGTAAGGTTATATAATTTTTTGTGTTTTATAGCGCATTAATCAAATAAATTAAAATAGTCTTTGGATCAGCTCATATTTCATTTCTTGTTAATGGTGACCCTAACTGTTATTTTAACTACTCTAGAGTTGTTAGACAAGGTGATCATCTCTATTATTTTATTTTATCCATTATTGAGGATAATATTTATAGGATTTTCTCCATCATGGTTGATAATGGGAAATAAAAATCCATTATTGTTGGTAGAGTACTTTCTACTCATTCCCACCTTTTTTATGCAGATTAAATTATAATTAAAAAACTGGGATAATTAAAATATCAAAAAATAAATATTATAGTGTTAAATTATGAAGAATACTTTGGTTAGGTATTCAATTGGAATAAATACTTTGTGTAATTTTGTGGGAGATCTCTACTGTAAAAAATCCTGACCAGATTTGGAAATGGGATTCATAGAGGGGGTCTTTTGGGTTCTCATCTTGCTGTTCCTATGTTATAGGGTAGGATTAAGAGGTTCCTTTTGGCTGGTCTAATTTGTCAAATTGGAAATAAACTTTCTTCATGGATAGGTATCTCTCTTTTCAAGGCTGAATGTATTTTTTTTTGTGAATTCCATCATCACATAAATGTTTTCCAATTTATTTATGGGTTATAAATGAATTTTTTATCTTAGTAAGAATTTTTTCATCTCTATTAAAAAATTTATTTTGGGTTGAAGTATTTTTGAAATGATATTATCCACTATGTTTTGGAAAACATAATGCATGCCCAATTATTCTAGGGGTCTTATTATGAAAACCCATTAGTTTATTAATCAGTACATGAAATCTCATTTAACGTGGTGATTTTTGAATGGTAATACTCTGTCACATGACTTATTCATGCTATATTTTTTGTTAGAATTAAAAATGGAAATCCTCCTCAAATGACATCAATTATTTGGTATACTCTCAAATACATCTTTTCTACTATTTAATTTCACTCAAGGTGGTTAGTCTCAAGGGACTAATCTATGAATTTTTGGATGGAAAATTGTACTTGTGATCATTTGGTGGAATCCCTCTTGGATTATGTTATTAATAAATATTTATCTATATAAATTTCATAAAAATTGAACAACATAGATATCCTTTTAGAAATTAGTAGAGATATTATTAGAACATATTGGTTCTCACCCAAATATGATTTTTGGGTTTAAGAAACTGTGTATAATGGTATTTTTACTTTTTAATCATTATATACTCATCTTTTAGGCTCGGATGCCAACTTTAAGTAGCCTGTTAAAATGAATATGAGTTTCATCCATCTATTGTAGTCAGTCCTCGTATGGTGTATGGCACATTGTAAGTTACTAAATGATCGTTTCATATTTTACAATTATATTACTCAATGATACCCGTGTTCTCTCGACCATCAACACAAGTATGATATTGAAAATTATTTCTTATTCTATACCACAGTGTTGTCAATTTGGAATTTCCTCTTTGAGATTTTTGAGATCTCTTTTCCATATACGTGTTCCATCTATGATTTCATCATAGGCTGGTCATAGATCTTACGGTCCCATAAACTCCTCAATCATTTTCATGATTCTACATTGGATATAATTATAATAATATGTCTTTCTTGTGACAAATGGTTACATAATTAGGTTATGCTTTCACCTCATGATTATTATTATTAATTATTGGTTGTTATTAGAGAACTTAATCAATCCCAAATGGGTTTCAGGTTTATCAATGTTCATGATCCCAAAGTATTAAAACAGATTGGTATTAGTGGTATATTCCATCCTTCCCATGGCACATTTGATGTTTATTGGAAGATTTCATTCACATGGTGGATTAAAATTAATATGGATGGTTCCTAAATGGATAATCTGTATCCTTTGGGATTTGGTTATATATTCATAAATCATAATGGGGATATTTAAGGCTATCTTTATGGTTCTATTTATTTTTATTCCTCGGTCAAGGAAACAAATATTGGTGTCATTGAGGCCATTGAATGAGCTATACATCATCCATGGGGTATGATTTTGTTGGAATGTGATTCATTAATAAGTGTTCAAGTTATCAGTGAAGGTTCAATGAATCTGTTAGGGATGTTCAATTCTCTATGGATTATTTTGATGGACTATATTTCATCCATTGATTACATTTTCACTCACCTATATAGTGAATAAAAACCTCTGGAAAATATTATTTCCAATAAGGGTGCTAATGAAAATAAATTTTTTTAAGTATAATATGGCTATGGATGATCTTTTACCACTTCTTCTGAATGACGTGTACAAATTTCCTAACTTTTGACTTTTATAATAAAATCATTTTTTAATAATATAAGATACATTCTCTTCTAGGGAATAATTTATACTATTCAAAAATGAAAAAAATACATAATCTAATATGAATAAAGTTATACTGCCTTCCAAAGGAATAATATGTCTCATAAAGTGAAGAATATAATGTTCATGAAGCCAAAAATATGTTTTTATAATGAAAATAAATACTCTTATAATGATGAATTTTCTCTTCAACTGATAAATAAAAATCATAAATTGAATATTTTTTAGAATAAATGTAAAATATCATGTCATAGAAATATAAAAATAGAATAAAGATAATACTTCCCCAATTACAACACTTATTTTAAAAAATCATAACAATGAGGTTATCACAAAATCAGGATTTACTAAAATATATTCATTGTATCAACGATTTTTTTATGAAAATATATATATTTATTTATGAAATAACTTATACAATATTATCAAAATTTGAGGATTTTTATAGATTTTAATTAATGGATATTGACTTAGAAAATAACATAAATAAATTAAAATTTATATTTGAGATATATGTTTTTAAAAATAGTGAATGTATTATAACTTCTAAAAATTATGTTTTGAATTAAAAACAACCAACTGAGTGTTTTAATAAAAACAGTAATAAATATCATTTGAAAACGAAAACATTATTATAAAATTATTATTTTTTATGATAAATAAACATACTACTGATAATGGTTGTATCATGCAAAAACAAAAAGATGTAGTTGTCTAATCCAAAGATTTTGATAAAACATAAAAATATTTTGCAATATTCAATGGGAAAATTTTCATTAAAATACTAACATATAATATGGATGGGAATATCAAATATTAAAATTATGGTTAAAATAATGAAAAAAATAGCCACTTCAGTATTTGAAAACTCAACAACTATAATATTTATGAAAAAATTGTTCTTCCATGAGAATGTTTTAAGGCTATCATTGGATTTGTTGGACATATGGGAATAAATATTATTTTTGATAGTAAAACATAAAAATATTAAATGAAGATATATTTGTCGATAAAATGGGGTTATTATAAAAAAATTTAAGACGGTGTAACTATAACATGTTACAAGAAACATTAATACACAAAACCCAAAACTGTTTCTTGAAGAGACATATGGATAGTGTGATGGAGAAAGGATTAAAAATAATACCTTTATAGATATTATTGCATTAAAATAATAGAAAACATTATTCTCTAAAATATTACATAACAAAAAAGATGAGTTATTATAATAGGTGAATGTTAAAGAAACATTAAAATCTTTAATGATTGATATTCAATGAATTCCTGAATGTGATTATTAATTATACATGAAATGTGATCAAAATATTCATGAGGTGGTTGAGAAAAATTTTGTAGAAGAAATTTATTTTAGAATTTATAAATTATTTAATATAAATGTTTTAATATAATAAAAAATAATATCAATAATCTCAAACCTAATATAACAACCTAGAATAAGTAAAGTGGAACAACCCAAATCACTAGTAGTCCTCAATTGAACTTTCATAATATTAGAGGCTAGTACTTGTTATAAGGGTTAAAAGTATCCTAATGGGAAAAGATTTTTCCTCATTTAAATCCATAAATTACCCAAAATTATGTTATAATATATACTATAAAATAAATAGATATACATAAAAAGGAATTAAAAAGATTTAATTACATTAATTGTTATAAAATGGGAAATTAATTCTATGAAATGAGAATATCCTAAAAATTCAATTACCAATACGTACAAAAGATTCCAAGAACCCTATAATCATTCTCATTAAAGAAGATGTTCCACTATCTAAATGAACCACACATTCTATGCAACATTTAAATCCCATAAAAAGTAGTACCCCTTAAAATAAATAATAATGTCTACCCAAATCTGAAGAGTATATGTGTAGGGTTAGGGCATAATGTACCAAGTAAGTGGTCTGCATCCATCCTCAACCCCAATATATTAAGTGAATGTATATTGAAAAGTAATAAAAGATGGATGAAAAAAATATAAAATATAGTTTTTACTTACACATAATTATTAAGCAAAATAATATAAATATTTATCTGGTTGTTAGTTTTATATGTTCTAACCAATCCACCATAGATATCAACCATACCCATAATGATACATTCATTAAATCCTAAATAGGATATCATTAGTTAGTGGAAAAAATTACAAAAAAATATCCCAAATAGGTAATGAAACTATTTGATCGTCCTTAATAAGGGGAAAAATAATCAAGGAAACAATAAACCTAAAAAATATATATATTTATCAATTTCCCTATTTTTTCCCTAAGAAACCAACATAAAAAATTAATATTGATAACTATTTATATACTAAACATTGAGAGGGATAACCATAAATTATAAGGATATAATTAATGATAATATGAGATAAAAACTAGTTAAAATAAGAACTAGAGAACAAGAAATCATTTAGGAAATACTAGAGATAAAGTTAACATGTAAATATTATAGTCAATTTGTAAAAGTAGAGTCATGTAATGATTTTTTTTATATCAGGTAATCCAATAAAATTACTATTAACATGCCTTGAAAATTTTGAGAAGATGGTTATTTATCTACCCCATAGTATGGAATAGATTGTTTTAATGAATAAGGGAGAAATATAACCATATGGTCACCAAAAAATTAGAACAAAAGGCATCCTACTGCATCCATTTAGATGATCATATTAAATAGTATGGGTTCATGATAAAAGAATATTTGGATAATGAAGTTTGATAGTATGGATATTAATAGTTATTTTTCTATCAAAACTAATGAAATCAAACGTTTATAAGTTTTTTAAATAACCAAAATTAATATTTTTGTAAATTTCTATAACATTGTACTCTATATGGCACTCAATAGGGATACATTAGTCATGCAATGGACACTATGTACCTGATGCCTATCTGTACACCAATAGATGCCATGAAAATAACCCTTTTCACTAAATTAGAATTCATCATTCACTCAGTATCATACCATTGATTAACCTCTACTACAATAACACCAATCAAATTCATTTTTATTAACTCCACCCTCAACCATTAATTATCTATCCCTATTTTGATTTATAATTTCACAATTATTTAATTAAAAGTTATCATGTTAAATAATAAAAAAATACTAAAATGATATTGGTTGTTATAAATCCCCTACCCCAAATATTATTTTTATATAAAACCATATGATATATTTCATTTTGAATTACATCAATGGTCAGTAATAATATTTATATTTATTTTTAAATATTTACATCCTATGGTTCCTTTATATAATCTATGGCTCCCCACCATTAAATAATATTATATTTAAAGATGTATATCAGAATAGAATGACTACAGCTAAGAGAGATTGTGGAAAAATAGCATTCTATATAAACATTTTTCATAATATAAATTTATATTATTTTACGAGATAACTGTAGGAACTTAAAAATATGGTCAGAAATTTTTTGTGAATCGAATAAATTATTATCAATATAATAAAAATAAGATAAAAATTTACCTCACTATAAGAAGAATATACTAATGGGATCCTTTTGTGCCACATGAATAATAATTAACTTATGTGTGGAGAACCATAAAAAAAATTCCAGTCTCGTTACATGGTGATGAGAGTATCCTATCTGAAGTAGGCCACATAACCCATCCATTTTTAGGGAGAAGATCCAACAAATCATCATATGTAATTTCAAGTTCATTTTAGGCATTTATAATAAAAAAATTTATTGGTATAATTTATTTTCAAAGGATAAATCATTCAATGTGTTTTGATTTGATTGATTTTTTAAATAAAATAGGCTCTTAGATCAAAGGTGATAATAGTTTTAAGATTTAACTTTTATAAGTTTAGTCAAATTATTGAGGGGATTCATCATCCAAATAGACCGAGAATGTGTTCCATTGAATTCGAATGTGCACACCTAAAAGTATGAGCATGAAATCTATGTAACAGTGAGTTATTTTGATACTCAAAGACCAATTTGCACTCTAATCATATCCTAGAATATGATATACTCATTAAAAAGATCATGAAATATAATGGGAAAGAACCCAAATACAATTTCCGATATATAATCTCTCAAACATCACATTTTATACAGACAAAATATGGAATAAATAGAGTGAATAACAGACAGATAAACTCCCAGATTAGCATTCCAATGCTTTGGGTAATAATATTTTTGCTTTTCAAATAAAAATCCAATGAATGATGGGTAATATTGTGATAAAAAAGGTTTCATACATTATATATTCATGAATATTTACATTATCAAAATATTAAAATCTAGATTTTAAGTCTAGAATAATACAAAAAAAGTGGGAGAGTTGAATTCTATATTTTCTATAACGATGAATGAATTTTTCATTTAGATTTTTTTTGACATTATGTATAAATTTAATGTTATCTTTTTTTTATTTTCAGTAGTGGAAAAATAGTAATGGATAACACAATAATTTTTATATTGGTTTGGGTAACAAAAATCCACTAGTCAATTCAACCAACATGCACACTCTCTATGAGCGTGGTGATTTTGACTAGAAAGATTCTCTTATCACAAGACCTTAACAATTGATTAGAGGAAGTAGAAACATTTACAACTAATATTTATAGAGCCTTATTGTTCTTGTATGGGGAATCAGTTTCTCCAAAACTTAGTCTAATAAGATTATACTCTACCATGATATAGTTTGAGTGGCAAACACTATAATAAATCAGAAGGGTTTTATTGGATTTATTAAATATGTTATTGACATAGTTTTAGTAGTAACAAATAAAATACATATCATATTCATTAGTGATACATTTCTTAATGAAATAATATCTTGGAAGAGATCTTGGTTGTGAATGACAATTAATAAAAACTATAATAAAAAAGAATCATTAGTTATATAGAACGAGGTGTAAACTTGTATATCCCTATTGTATAGCTTCATCCAATTAACAATGTGGTTTAATATTTTGTTTCCCTATAGAATTTATCTATTCAATAATATATTTCATATATGATATGATATGATATTCTAAGAAAGGAATTTTTTTCCATATATATAGAATATATTTCATTCATTCAATTGAGTAGATCAAAGAAATTTTCCTAGAAAATCATAATATTTTCAAATTTAAATCATTTATGTGTGACATGCCATCCATTATAAATAGGAATGATATACTCTAATGAATACTAGTCATTGAATTGATGATAATATAACATTAAAACAATATTTGATTATATTGAGAGTATTTCCATAATCATTTAAAATATCATTAATTTTAAACATTATTGCTGAATAATCAAATGCAGGGTTACATCATGTAATAACAAAAATCAAATATAGGGTTGACAATGTACGGTTTCTCACAAATATAATATTGAAAAAAAAATCCCTTTATTCAAACATATGGTTCCCTCTAAAACTATATTTCATGATCAATGCATTTTCAATAGTGTAGCGCACATCATCCATATGTGTTATTTCAGATGAAGTGTTATAAACCATAAATTATTCAAACAATTGTAGTGTACGAGCAGCATTTCTCGAATATGATAAAAAAATATTAGAATACATTAAAAAATATTTGAACTTGTAAATAATATAATCCTCTTAGATAATATATTCCCAAAAAATACTAAAAGTTATTTTATATGTAAACAAGAAATTTTTATATGTTAGCATCAAAATAAAACCAGATTGAAAGAGTATTATGGAGAAAATAAATGCTAAAAAATATCCCCCATTTTTACGATTAGAAAAAACCAAAACATTGAAAATGTAAAATATAGGAATTTAAAAAAATGAAATAATATATTGTAGAAATATATATACATTATAGTCATGTCAAATAAATATACACAAAAAAATCCATTTCTTTTGATTAAAATAGAAATTGGTATTATTATAAAAAAATTTGGGCTTACCAAATTATCTCATTATTTTTTTGATATCAAATAAATGTCAGATAAAATGGATTAAAACACATTAAATATAGTTCATAACTATAAATGAATGTTATATTACTTATATTATTTAAAATGATATTTGTTCTTGTACTAGGAATGGGTAGAAATATTGATAAATAGAAACATAAAAAATTGAATAATTTCCTAAAATGTTGTATATGATTACAAGATTCATTTTTTACTGAGAATTTATTAAAATATAGGAGTGGATAAATGTGAAACAGATAGTTCAGAATTTTTTTAGATGCCGGTGATGCTCGATCATACTGGATTAAATTATTCCACTATAATAAATATCCACTTAAATATTCAGTTATATTTTGATCTAACTATCTCATCAAAATAAATGAATATTTAAGAATATTTAACCTTTTAACAAAATTAACTTTTAAAATCAGATGATCTATTTATTCTAATTGAACAAATTATGATAGAATATCACACAACTGATTAAGAAGATTATTATTTTTGGGATCTTCTAAAGTTATCATCTCAATGTGTTCTCACTGGTTTAAAAATAGAATATTCCGTGGTTCACTATCACATTGAAGTGTGTGTAGAAGAACCTTAAAAATAAACATGCCAATAATAATGGCTTTAATCCTTCAAACAAAGTCCTGAGAAGCATGAGGTCCTATTATAGATTCCTTGGATTTTTTGGATCTATATTTGAAAGATTTAATATGAATGTGTAAATACCATTTCTAATCTCCATTTTTTTGAATCATACTATGTTTATAGATTTAAAAATATATTTGCCATTTATATTTGAAATGAATCAAAATAACATAGTAAACCTAAAATTTATCTATTATTTTTTAGTTGGTCCTTGGTAGATTTTGATTCCACTCTAGGAATAGTTATACATCTAAAATATTCTAAATATTTCTATGTAGTATACAGTTCACTTTATAGACTTGAATTTTGTTCCAACCACATTAAAATCATAATAAAATAAATTTCAATTTGATTATTCAAAGAATTAGATGATTCTTATTCTTAATCATGTGATGGTGTTTCTTTTTTATCCAATTTTAATTATTTTTATTTAAATTAATCACTATAAGTGGAAAATTAAATTTCAAGAACCTTATTTTCCCAATAGGTTAGAAAAATTTATTTGCAATGAAAAATCTACAATAGAAACTGAATAAATATTAGGTAATATTTTTTCCATCAACTAGTTTTTTTTAATTTTTCATTTTCAAGTTCATTATATTGAATTTTTTATTCAACCTAATATCAATAATTTTTACTTTTATCAAGATCCACATTCTCTTTATTTTTCAACTTGTTTATTAGAAATATCCTCTTTACCTTCTTTGATGTCTGGTTGATTTTCAAGTTGTAATTCTTCATAAGTAACCAACACTCCTAAAGAAATTGTCTAGGAAACTTCACCAGTTGTAAAATATTCTTCATATAGTTCTTGAACTTTAATAGCCAAATAAATAGGATCATTCCTTCCTCTAGGACTAATTACAATGGCGTCATCATTTGATTCATCCATATTTTCATCATTATATTGAGGGTCATCTCTTATAGCTTCTAGATCCGAGACATCATATCAAATTTTGAATATTTTTTTTGAATTTTATCATGGATTTTAAATTCTATAAAATATTCTTCTCAATTTTGAACTGCACCATTAGATATCAAATTTACGTTCTCCCCCATGAATTAAAACCAAATTGTTGTTGGTCTCATGAAGAAACAGGTAACATCATTCCATTAACTAAACTCTTAAAGAAACAAATTGTCCTCAATATTCAAACATTTAAAATGATACTATGATGATACTAGGTGTGTATCTATACATCTCCAATCAAGCCTCTTTTACACAATAGGAATGAAATTATACTTCCATTAGTTTAAAATGAATTTTCTTCCTTTTCCTTGTAATATTGATGAACATACCACATAATGTACATTGTGAAATAAATCATTACATCACTAATAATTAAAAAAATGATATACATGTTAATATAAATAATCATTGAGACCATATAAATTCATAGAATTACTTTTAATAGAATAAAATTTACCCTAGACCTATGTTAAACCTCAATATCCCTTACAATAAACATCCTTATCAAGGTAGAGTAGAAGTGAAATGATATAATAACCTTTCTTTTAAGTTCATGATTTCCATTAAAAAAATTGGAATGAAAAATCCCTTTATGGGGTAAATTAAAAACAATACCTATTTAAATTTAAAAGATAGAAAAATCCCTACCATTCACTGAAGATACAATAATGTCCTATATCTCCTAGAAATAGAACTTAATATTTAAAAAAAATATTTTTATTATATATTAATAATAAACACTCTACTTCCTTCTATAAAATGAAATTCTAGACAATGAAAATCCGGTGATTTCCACAGAAGAATATGTTTTTTTTGAAAGATTCATTCTAAATATATAATCATTCTTTTAAGATTTTTTTTATAGGTGATGCGATTTCGCTTCGTTTTGATTTGTTCACCATCTTTTATTCTCTTAATCATCAATGATGGAATGAATAAGAGGTATAAAGGTTCATATTCGATGGATTTAAAAGAATTTAAATTTCTTTAAAAGTCGAAAGTTCATGAATAATGAAGAAAATAGTGAATAAAAGAGATATATAGAGTTTTTTTAACATTTTTGGTGACACCGGTCTATTTTCTTGATCCAATTACTCAATGTAATCATTATTTTATTTTTTATTTTTAAATGAAATGATTTTTAAAAATTGATATAAAATTTTGTTTTATTTTAACAAATAAAGAATAATTAAAAACCTAATAAGTAATATTAAAAAAATTATTATAGAAATTGAGAAAACAAATTAATATAAATTAATTTAAAACTAAACATTCTTAACTCCCCCTTAATAAATTCAAAACCACATGTGAGAAAAGGTTTAGTAAAAATATTATCATGTTTGTTTTATATATTATAAAATTATAAATATATATTCTTTTTAAGAACATTATATCTTTGTAAATGATTTTATATAATAATATTATTTCTTATTTAATCAATTATATGATTTTATTAAATATTAATTTCCCTTTTATTATCACATAAAATAGAAAAATTATTAAAATTAAGTCCAAATCCTATTTAGTTGTGTTTCAGCCATAGAACTTGAGCACAATAACTGCAAGTATGTATATATGTTTCCTTATAGAATGACAGAGTAATTTAATGTAGTTTCATACTTGATAATGAGACTATTGTTTTTTTATAAAAAGTTATTGGTTCCTGATGTTCTTTTTCTATCTAATATACATCATTCAAAATCCTAATTTGAATATGAAATTAAATTAAATTTAGATGTTTTTAATAAATGTAAAGATTGAAAAATATTTCCCATTGAATATCTAAGAATAATTTTCACACCAGTAAGATGGTATTATATTTGGTTTCGTTGGAATATAAAACACAAAATACCAAAAAATATATATATGGTTTATAAATAGTATTATAATGTAATCAGCCAATCATAGCTCCGTATAACCTTATGTTAACTGGTTTTCCAGCTTCATGAAAATCAATGTTCACATTAGTAGATATTAGAGTCGTATAAGTCATTCTATTTTCCAGTCCACACTTTTACAATAAATTAATAATGCATTTAATTTTTATTTAAAACACTTCCACAATATTTTTAATATATTTGAAATACCAGAAAGAAATTTAATTCCCCAATAATATTCATTTAAAAATATTTTTTGTATCTTTTGAAAAATCATTAACAAATATTTTTATTTTTTGATCGAAAAATAACATCATCTATATAAATTTTCTGCCAATAGTATATTTGAACAAAAACATTTCAAAGAAAGAGTATCTTCTTCAAACCATAATGAAAATAAATTTTGAAAAAAATTTCTCATTCATTGAAACTAAGTTCTAGGTAAATAGTTGAGGCATAAATGAGAATTAGTATGTATACAAACTGAATTTGGTAGTTCATGAGTTTCAGAACCAGGTAGGTGAATAATATAAAAATCCTTCATCAAATATCCATCAGTAAAAGTAAATTTTACATCAATATGATAAAATATAAAATACATATTAGTGCTATAAGCTATATGGACTCTAATAGCCTATAATATAAAGAAACGTGAAAATGATTATATCATAGTTTATCCCTTCATCCTAATTATTTCATTTTTTTAATAAACTATCTTTATTTAATGAAATTATCCTTTGACCATCTTATTTAAAAAAAACCCATTTGGTACCTATTACTGGATAATTGAATGGTTAGTAAACTAATTTAATAAAATTATCACTAAATAATTGACTAATTTATACATTCATATGTATTAAATAACATTCATTTTTTAATACTTCTTTTTAATGTCTTATGTTCTAATTTTGAAGGAAGGAAGACAAAGATGCTAATTTTATGACATTTCTTCTAAAAATTTCTCATGTATCAAAATTGTTTTAATAATTTATAATGTATAATCAATTAATGTTGTAGATTGTCTATGTAAGAAACATTCAAGATAATATGGTTCATGTTCTTCTAGACTATACAAAATTTTATTTGTTATATATTCAAAATTAGTAATCGGTGGTTCAAGCCTTATATTGTGTAAAGAGTAAACCAATTCATCTTTTTGACCATTAATTTTCTCAAAATTATCTCCTTCATAAAAATTACATGAAATAATTTATCAAAAATCCATGAATTTTTTTATCCACTATATAGATAGTAGATATAGAATAATATCATAGAGTTATTCATTCATCCTGATTTGGATCGAATTTATAATGGTTTTACTTGTTATTAATGATATACACCATGCATTTAAATTCTTCAATGTACCTCTTGTAATGTTTTATGTTATTCTAAATTTCATAGGGAGTATTTTTAATAAGGGTTACTTATAAAACATTATTCATGATATAATAAGGCATTTATATTGATTTTCCCAGAAATTGGTTATCAAATCCTATATTTATTTAGCACAGTCCTTTGTATCTCTTCAATTGTTGTATTTATTCTTTCAACAATTATATTCTCTTGAGGCATTAATATTGTAGATAATTTGAGTGTAATTCCTAAAATTGATAAAACATAATTAAATTCTTGATTCTCATATTCTCAACCATTATCAATTCTTAATAATGTTTTTTGGAAAATATATTAAATTTTTACTATTTTACAAAATCTATTTAAATAATTGAACACTTCACTTTTATGTTTTAGAAGAGAAACACATGTAGATAATGGAAAATCATTAAATAACACATAATCAAATAATTTTCCTGCCAAAATATACACCCCTTATGCTCCAAAAAATTGATGTGGAAAAGTTCTAACAATTTCGATATAGAAACACTATTAAAAGTTTAGAAAGATTATTTTTGTTTTTTCTTAGATTGGCATAAATCATAGAATCTATCATTATCAAATTTAATACTTCATTAATCAGCAAATATTTTTTTAATAATTAATATATATAAATTTAATATATTTTAGTTTCTACGCACTCTATTCCTGATCAAGGATTCATTTGTCTCATCTATTATAAAATTCTATTTTTTACACAAGGAAAATAACCATTTTAAGTTCTAGGAGCTATGAATTTAAGTAGTTTATACTTTTAAACGGAGCATTAATTATTAGATAAATTATCATAAAAACCATCATCACTTATTTGAGAAATACTTATCATATTATGATTTCACCCCTAATCATTTAGAAAATTATTAATTGAAATTGTCTTTGGATCTCCATATGATCCAAATTAAACTAATATCCATTTTGAATTGTCTATAAAGGTGTGTAGTCCTTCATATAGTTTTTCCAACGAATGAAAATTAGAGTAGTGTATACTCATGTTTCATGGGAAACAATTGTCCATATACCATAGAGATTTTATTGTTCATTTGTCATTTTTCCTACAAAATTATTTAACCAAGTGTTTTTTTGTATCCATATTTTATTATGCCCAACCATGTCTATATGAAAAGATCTAGGAATACATTATTTCTTTGTTTTACGAATATATATACTACAAGATTTAGATATATTTTTTGGAAATACAAGAATCTATAATTACACTTAAATGATTGTATCCTAAACGAATATTGTTATAAGAGTTTACATTAATTAAATAATAGAAATAATTCATATTTTAAGAAATTGGCACGAAATATTTTTAATACAATTTATATTTTTTCCCTTAATATTTGATATTTTTCATTTTGAATATTTTTTTCCAAGAATATAAATTTTTATTTTTTTTATCCTCCAGTTTATATAAAATGGTCACTTTTGAATGATTATACTTCATATTGTAGTTATTTTTATTCTATTTTCATAAATATTAAAAAAAAATTGTAGATTTATTAAATTTTAATATTAGCTACTTATTTTTTTGGCATTACATGTTTTTCAGATAAAATAAATGTTATGATTATTAATTTGTGACTTATTCTTTTTTACTAGAGATTCATATTTATCATAAATCATTTAACTATGAGAAACTAAATTTCATCTCTAGAAGCTATTAGAATAAAAAATAGAAGAATAATATGATGGTACAACATCTTCTTACTTATCCATATATGATAGATTTTATTTCAAATTAATTAGATTTTTTTAGTTTGAATGTGAAGATCTGTTGGAGTATTTAGAAACACTCCAAGTAGCCTTCATAACACTATAATATTTTTTCTCATAAGTAGTTTTTTTCACTTAATGAATTTATATATTTTAATTTATTATATTAATAGTGTTAAATTAAACCTACAATGAACCATTTTTTCCATTTAATGAATATTAAATATTTAGATCCATTTTGAATTTCATGAAGGGTTTATTGAACTGTCACATTATTTTATAAAAATGTCAAATTTTCTAGCTATTTGGGAAAATGAAATTCTAGAATTTGAGTAATCTGATTACTCTATGATTTTGACATATTTTTTCAATTTATTTTCATACTTATGATACGAATAAATAAGGGAAACATTTCCCCCCTTTTAATGTCTTATGATTTTAAACTTCATCTATTATCTCTTCTTCACACACCATAAAGATTCTAATTAATTGTTTTATAGTAAAACCATATATTGGTGATGATTGTATTATTGTAGTAGATATTCAAATCCATTTTTATGGTAGAAATTAGTGTAACTTCAGATCTTGATCTGATTGATTAATTTCAATACCTATAGTATCAATATCATTGACTATTTACGTCAATCACCCATTATTCAGGGTGACGATTTCACTATTATACATTCTGATGGTCTCGAACATTATTTTTTAGTAGCATACCTTAAATTTATTTGAAATTATAAGTTCTCTTAAATATAACAATATTCATCTTCCAAATTTCATAAGTAGTAGAAAATTGAGATACTCGATTTAATTCTTCTTGTCTATGTAAAAATATAAAAGCAGTAATTTCTTCAAAATTTATTTCATAATCATATTCATTAATATAATCAAATGATTCTTGATTTTCTGTAATTTCATACAATGTGATTAACATTATATATATATTTTAAATAACATATTTTTTAGGTATATAATCATATGATATTTCCAACATCTGTAGATAACACTATTGAAGTATTTGGCACATGTCACTGACATACCTTATCTATGATCATCCATTGATATATGTCTCTATATAGACTATATACTATTGAGATTGTTAATTCTTATCTTATTTATTAAAAAATAACTCCAATTTTTCATATTTTATTTGGAATAAAACAAATATATAGAGGAGGGGTGGGGGAGTGAATTGTGTATTTTTGAAAATCCTGAAAAAATCATTATGATTTTTTAATGTTTATATAGATATAAATTATTATCTATTTTAAGTATTTTGAGTAGTAGATAAATAGAAATGATGAATTTTGTAATTTTTACAGTGGTTTATGGCACAAATATCCCATATAATTGCCCCAATAATCTCTGTACGATCATGGTGATATTAACTAGAATGACCCTCTTACCATAATACCATAACAAATGAGTGATGATAGTTGACGCCTTCAATATAATGCTTTACCAAGTCATCTAGTTATTTTACAGGGAACAAATTTTTCTATAGATTAGATAAATAAGATGACACTCTACCACCCAAGGGTTATAGAATTCATATATCTAACAATCAAAAGAGTTAGTTTCGATTGATTAAATATGATATTGACTACACTTGTAGAAAAAACTGACATAATACACATCATATCCTTCAAAGATTAATTACTTATAGAAAAAATAGCTTCCAAGAGATCCTGATTATGAATGATCTATAATAATAATAGAAACTAACAAATAAGAGTAGTTCTATAGTACAAAGCTGCAACATATAATTCCCCAAAGTGTAGCTTATTCAATGTAATAACGATGTTTCATATTCTATTTATCTAAAATAGTAGTATATTCAAAATAATATTTCATATATTATATAATTTGATCCTATCAAAAATAAAAAAATACACTGGCCATAATTATTAAAAACATAGATTTCTTTGGTTGTGTAGATCCTAGAATAATGCCTACAAATTCATTATCATTCAATTTTTAAATTATTCAGTAGTCTTAATACCCTTATAAATTGAAATGATTTACTCCATTGAATAATATCCCTTAAATCATTCTTAAAATATCTTTAGAACTATATTTAATTCCATTGAATCCACTATAGTAATCGTAGAGATTATCTTTAATATTAAACACCATATTTGAATAGTCAAACATAGGGTTCCTTCATGTAACAACAAAGAAAAAACATAGGTTTGAATATATATGGTTGATCATAAATATAGTGTTGACAAATAATTCTTCCCTTCTGAAAAATTTTTGGTTCATTCTAATTGTAGGGTTGCTGATCAATACTTTTCCAATAATGTAGGGTACATGATTCACACATGTTATTTCAAATGAAGTGTTGAATAACAATAATTGATGCTTATAAAAAATAACATGAAAAGTATTTCTTGAATAATTTGAAACACATTCAGAATTATTTAAAAATTATTTATCCTATAAATGAAAAAAACATATCAAAAAATATAATATTAACAAAATACTTAAATTATTTTTGTCAGTAAAAAAACATGACAATTTGTGAGCATCATAATTAAAAAAATTTATAGAAATATTAATGTAATATATGCCCAATATTGAATTGTGAAAATGAAGTGAAATATTAAAAAATTGATTTTGAATTATGCTAAGGGATATATATTCCATCTTCATTTAGTCTAAGTATATTTTTCCAAGACCAAATGCCGTACCAATGGACTCGACAATCACCCAAGTCACCTTACCTGTGAAAAGAATCATAATTTCATTCATGTACCTTCCTCACAACAAATAAACTCTTTTCAGATATCCACAACATATTACATTCTGATTAATCATTATCTTGGTCAGTTACCAGGGTTAAATAATTCCATTTTACCAAAGTGGATTCCTGTACATTTGTGGCATCACATTACCAAGGTATTATATTCAAGAAGATAGTTTATCTAAACCCTCATATATGGGTTCAATATTTACCCATATCAGTAGATATAATCATCATGAGATACCTAATAGTAATAATACCTACACATTTACCATGCTTATCCACTAATATAAAACAAAATGGATACTCATGGATAATCACCTCACTAAACCCTTACTAGAAATATATAACCTTGTGTTCTTAGTTATAAGGCTCTAATGAATAAAAAAGTGGTCCTTGATGAAAAACCTTAATTGTTAAAACACCAGTAATTTTTTTATAAAAAAAATTGTGTATTAATAGTAATTATTATTTAACTATAAAATTTATTTTATTCCTTGAAATTCAGCAACAAACACTATGAGATTTTATTTTTTTCACGAGGATACACGTGGAGCACCCTTCATGGTCTTAGTGACACTATCATAACACCTTCCACATTCAATAATTTTTCATTTTTTCATTAATAGAATTAAATTCCATATTGTGTTTATATATATATTTTAACAATATTATAATAAAAAATTTGGCTTAAATAAGAAAAAAAATATTTCTATTAAGAGACATAAATTTATATGAATTTGATTCTATCAGTCAAATTCATAAAAGTGTAACTAGTACATTTACATTGATAAATTTAAAAAATATGGATTAAAATTATAATGGAGTCTTGGAATAGAAAATAATATCTTTATTTGCATGATTCAAGAACTTATCCTCCCTATTTCGAACCATATATCCTGCTAAAACAAACCCATTGTTCATATAACAAAAATGATGTAAAAAAATTGATGAACTAAAAATGAAATCCTTCACTTATGATACAGATTGAATTATTATTCACATTCATTAGTGATACTAAATTAACATTTTGTTTTGTTTTTTCTCATAGAATCAAATTTTATTCTTGAGCTAACAATCCCAAAATAATCCAGATCCCTATACATCCCATGGGAAATTAGTTGGTGACAATTGTTAATAGGATCCACTAATAAACAACTCTACATTCTTATATTGCCACTAGTATTACTATAATTGTGTCACCTCTATGTAATTGACAAAAAAAATCAACTACCCAACACATATAATCATAGAACGTGAATGTAATGGTGTAATTGTACGTTAATGAATACATAATCTCAACCCTAGAAAGCGCCACTGAATGTTTAGAGGGGTTGAGACCATAGAGGTTGGATTCAGACTAATAATTCAATATAGAGAAGGTAGATCCAATCACATAATGAAACTACATCAAGAGTCTATCCCTAGAAACAAATTATCATCTTCACAACGTCATGTTAGTTGAGGAGTTCATATCCAATATTTTTGTGATTTACCAAGATCTTCCAAGGAGAGATCCTACTTATAAGTGTTTCCTCCACCACCATACCATCTGAATTCCCCAAGATATATTTGTGGCAGATATATGCTTAATTATTTATACTAAAACACCCAAAAGTATATCACACTGGGTGAAATTGAACATGTAATTTTAGTAGTAGGTATATATCCTCACTAACATATTTAGAATGGATGACGATACTCCTTCTAGTGATCAATAACCAAAAAACCGACAAGTTGGTGAAACTTATACCATATTTATTCCAATGATTTTTTCTTATCAATTGATAATTTTTAAAATAGATAATAAAATGAAAAAATCTTTATTTTTTGTCAGTTATTCTTCCCCACATAAACTTATCAAGGGTTAGGTATAATTCCAAAAATTTCATTTTTTCAACATGTTAACCAACATGGTAAAACATTCAATGTTGTTCCAATGTGATAACTAAGTACCATGAAGTAAATTTTAGGCAATTAAGTTCCATTCATCTATATTAATAAAACAATACTATTTCTAAATCACATTTTTTATGTATATGATAAAATAATTAATATATTATATCCTTCAGTTTACATCCTTGAGATTAATAATTGTACTGGAAATTGGGTGGTTAATCCTTATAGACGAATCATTCTCTACAACAGCAAAATATCATCTAAAACTATAAATAAATATGACAAATCCAACAGTTGTTAGAGTAAAAAAAGGAAATGAAAGAAGATATTCAGTCAGAGAACAAATTTCCAAACTATATCCCCTAACCATATGGATATGGATACTTTTACCCAATAACTAATCTTAGTATTATCAATAAATCACAAATGATAATCAGGTCGATGATTAACATCTACTAAAAAATCCGATTTTCTTATGTCATGATGCATCCTCACTAACATAATGCAATATATCTCCTTTATTAGGATTATCTTATATCATGGAAAGAGTATGTTCCCACAAAATAAATTATCACGAGTGATGCAGGGAGTTTATCATAGGTTTCAAGCCCAAAGTATTTTTATAATAGAAACAATGTACTTGTTTGAATAATATGGTAATATCCTATTAAGATTCAGTCATAGTGATATTATTATAATTTGTTAAATTATTTAATATTTAAAAAAAATATAAAAACATAAGTGCATTGGATTTGAGAAAATTCATGAAAAAGAAAAATAAAACCAAAAAAATTTGAATAAAATACATGAATGAAAAGAAATTAGTCCAGATATTATCCTAAAAATTCATTTTCTATGCATTAAAAATAACTCATAACATAACTATATTGTCACAATCCATTGTATTTATGATCATATTTATTACTTGTTTTGGTTTAACATACAATAATTCTGGATATCTCCCATCCTTCACACTCCACTACCTACATGTTTTCAAAGAGTGAAACACCTCAGCGCATTGGAATATTTCATCAATATCATGTGTATTTTACTGTATCCTCGTTATATCTCAAGAATAATTTTCCTTATATATCAACTCTCAACTAAAATGATAGAGAATAAATTTTCAAAAAAATGTTGAAAATAAGAGAAAAACAATATAAAAAATACTATCAACACCCTTAACCCCATTCATCCTTTAGTTCCCAAAATTTCAGAATTAAAAGAATGAATAAAATGTATTATTGAAAAATGAAGAAACATGGGTTCCCCCATTAAATAAAACCTCATGGAGACATTCATATCCATTAGAGTAGAATATTATAAAAACTATTAAGAAGAAACACTATAATTACTCTAAAAAATAATGAAAATTTTTATTAGAAAATAAATAGAAAACTATAACTAATCCCTTATAGTGAATTCTATTAGGAACCCTTATTATAGATGTTTCAAATAGAATATATATATACAGGAAACTCCATTGATCTTCAGCAAAATTTCAAGAATTTTCTTCACTATTTATATAGATGAAAATCCATTCCTGTGATATCCATTATCATTATCTCTGAGATAATATACTAGATTTCCCATTTCATTAAGCCTCATGAAATTTTTTTAGACAAGTCTTTTAGATATTCCATTATAGTCCATAGGGGAATTCATGTAATTCAAGTTAAAAAAATCATCAATGAAAAAGGCTCATATTATCTTATTATCTATTTCTATGTCGAAATTTTTTTCCTATGATAAAATAATTATGCAACATAAATATTATTGGGTTCATACTTACATAGGTCCACATTTAATATTATGTAGCAATATCTGTTCCAAAAAAATCTTATGTGATTACCAATTATTGTTATTTAAGATAAGGTTAATCATACATGAGCTTTGAAATTAATTATTTAATCGTACATATCTTCCCCAAATAATTTTTATAGAAATGTGTTAGTCATACATAGTATCCAAGAACGAGAAGTTATTCTTATAAATGACTTTGAAATAAAATTTAACTCTTTCATAAATTTTGTTTTTTATATATTGGTGGAAAAACTCATCACATGAGTTTAAAAGGAAAATATTTTATTTTGTTGTGTTTTTGATGAATTACTCATACACAGCTAGAAAAAATTCATAATTTATCATAGTTAACTAGTATGAAACCTAGTTTATTCATATAAAATTTCCTGTCTAGTAATATCTTCATCTTGAAAATAAAAACACCCAATTTAAGGTATGATAATTAAATTTTAACACGAAAATTTTATTAATGAATCAGAAAGTAATATTATAAAAATACATAGAACATCAAAAAATGTGGCATTTTTCATTATGATAACAAAATAGTTGGGGTTTCATAAATGGATTACATAAAATAAAATTTGAATTTTATTTTACTCTCTTAAATATATAACTTTTACTCGTAGATAACATCTATACATTAGTCAATATCAATCCTTATAAATCAAAATTTTCACTAAACTATCTTTATCATCCCATTCCTATGTTGAATCATTAATTTTTTAATATAGTCATAATTATGTTCATGAAATTTCATTAAGGTATATTTGTCCATAAATAAAAATATATACCTATATCTCCTTGAAATGTATCTCTCACTATCATGAAATGTATTTTTCCTTGTTTTTATCTTCTTAGAATCATTAATACTCTTCATAAGGTTTCAATATCATTATATCTTCGCTCAAACACAAAATATATACTTATGAAAAATATCATTTTCATCGGTTGTGCCTATGATTTTAATTATTCAATATAATTTTTTTTAATTTTTTTCATTTTTTAGTGATATAGAGGGAAAAAATATTTTGATGGATATCATTACTTTTATCCACATTTAAAAATGGAAACAACTCTCTCAAATTCTCTCAAACTTGTAACTCATACAAAAATTATTTATAAAATCAAATATAATAATAAATGCATTAATGTTTAAATTCTAGATTAGATAATAATATATGAGAATAAGGGGACAATAATTTTATTCTGACTCTTATAAATTCGTTTATGTCCTTTAAAACACAAAAAATAATGTTAAATTAAATGTAGTTATTAAAATCATCTTAAAAAGGGGATATAAATGTAAAAAATTACATTTATATTTTCAAACACTTATGAATTCATAAAATTTGTTATATGTTTAAAATCATGAAATATATTATGAATCATATCTGAATCTCCCAATAATTAAAGAAATATATTTAGATTTTTAAAATGTATATAAATTTTTCAATTTGGAATTTTTGTTATTTATCTATATTCTAATTACATGTAATACTAAAATAAACTCAAAATTATTAAAAAAACTCAAAAATAATTATATATCATGAAAATATCTGTGATAATTTGAGTTTTAGATTTATAATTCAATGATATTGAAAAAATTAACTCAATAGTAAATTGATGACAAAAGTGTTCAATATAATAAAATAGAAAACCCTATTAAATTAAAAATGTTATAGCCATGGGTGAGATGAACACGACCATATAATGCTTAATTTCAAAGATAATTAATCATATGATGATAAAATCATGTCATAAAATCCTAAAGATATGGCAGGAATGGACTGTTATTAGATAGTTATATGGGAACCCGTTATCCAGTATATAAAGCACATGAATCCTGCACAATAAAAGAAGAATAAAATAAAAAACCATTCTTTTTGTAGTTCATTTTTGCTGGAAGAGGTTAATTACAATAGTATCCATGACCATGGTTGTATATATTATATTATAAAGGGTACTACCATTGGAATCAAAGCCTGTGGTATTAGTGAGTTATAGGGAGATGGAATTTCTATGGGAATTCATAACTGCAACCATTGGGGGAGGGTATTACCTAGGGATTAAGAAATAATAATAGTGGGAACCACTATAATCCTTAAATCACATGTTATTAAGGGTTTTATTGGAGGGAGTACCATTATTAGCGTGACTTCTAATGACTATATGCCTCATAAGACCAGAAGTACAGATTTTTTGTATATAACTTATGGTTGTGTCGACCTTTAAATATAGTATAATTAATTTAATAATATAAAAATATTGTCATAAAATTTTACACACATAAATATTTATATTTATATAAAAAAATTATATATATATATATAAACATAATATTAATACAATTTTAGTGGAAGAGTATGTTAAAATATAAATATGTTATCTGAGTTCAAGACTGAACGATGTATGATTTTTTCAAAATTTCACAATATTTGTCCAATAAGAAACACATATTTTGGTAAATTAAACATATATTACCATCGGAATCCATCCATGGCTACATTCCAATACATATATGGGGAGAACCAATGGATAAAGTCCACAAGCCCATGGGGGTTATTACAATTGTAATATACCAAAGCCTAGAGCCAAGAGGCTTTTCCTTAACTATAGACCCCCACTATAGGTGTGGAAATATGTTGTAAAAGGCCTTTCACATGTCTATAGGGACACTCCCATAGTCTTAGACTATAGGATATGGCCACAATAATTAGGGATATAGGCTATGCATGTGGTCATTATTTAAATTTCCATGACAATCATGTCCATGGGAAACACTCCCATGGTTGTCGAACTTTTTTATAGTTTTGGAATGATAAATTCCCACAAAAATTAAAAAAGTAAATTGATACTAAATATATCCAAATATACTAACAAACTATGCTCTCTCCAAAAATTTATTGTTACTATCTCTATTTTAGATCATATAAAAAAATGTATAATAATCAATCAATGAGTATAGAGAAATAAAACATTGTGTTTAGACTTAGGTTGGAAAATAGCTCAGGTGACTCCATTCAGTGAGTTGTTCCACCCATTTAACCCCATTATTATATAAGATAAATGCAAGTAATAGTAAAAAGCTAATGGGTAATGAAAACAATGAGTGGTAAAAAATAATCATAGTTTAACCCCTTAAATAAGGGTTCATTTTTACTTCCCATCTAAATAGTTCCATTATATTATCCACAATGTGTAAGATGATGGGGTTTACATAGTTAGAAAAAACATAGGTTTCACAATATTGTGCCCTATAAAGAAGGGGTCCTCAAGGGAACTCACAACAAGTTATTCTTCCTTACCCCAATTCAATCATTACATCTGAAAAAATTTTCCATAATCTTAATAGGGTTCAACATGTTCAAATTGAATCATAAAGATTGTAATATAGGTACTAAAACCAAAAATTCATCCTCTGTTTCTATTATATTTTATCCAATTATATCATAGAGCTCAATCAGTTCCTCGTAAGGTGATTCTTCTTTGGAGTTATAATATTATAGGGACACCGAAAAATTTACTAACTCTATAATAATTTCATAGTAGCAGTGAGTTCTCAATTAAAAATCTATAAAACATAAATAAAACTAATTCATTATGAAAATATCTCTTGTATAAACTTTACTTCCCTCTTCTGTTTTTTTGGCACCAATGTGTTCCAATTACATGCATATGATCGATCAATATTAAATTCGATTAATAACAAGATTTTATTTTTAATAATATAATTTTATATATTTTTTAATTTATAATTATATAAAAAAATAAAAACATGTGAGACATAATATCTTTGAAAATACATTGAAATTATTTTATGTATTTTTTTGACATTATGTTGTCAATAGTTTTTTAGTAACTCTTAGAAAATATAATTCCTGAAAACTAGGATCGTCTCCCAATTAGAGTCACCTAAAGACACTGATATTTATTTTTATTTATTATATTAATTAACCATAATTATATAAAATTATAAAAATAAAACCAATGAATAATGAATATTAGTAAATTCATGTTAAATTGAAGGAAACCAAAAAAAATATAATGTATTAGACGTTGATAAATTGACATTACTCTCATGATTAACCAAAAAAGTCAATCATTGACATTCGGAAATTATTACTAGGTAGTTTTGATGATCATATTTCATCATCTATATCATCATATTCACTGCTCAATTTTTTGAACACATAGTACAATATTAGACATCCAAAAAACCACAATCCAATGTCTTTAATTTTTAGAAGAAGAATGAATCACAATCATGTTTGAATCTGTCATTAATATTACCCATTTTTATTCAGATTCTTGTAATAACTAAAGCACTAGTTCCACCATATACTAATAATTACGTGAAGTGAGAGAAAATATATTCACATATGAAGAATGAAAACATGGTCAAACTAAGACGATTGGAAGTATCATTAACCCCAACCATAGTCTCCCATAATTTTATAAAACATTTAAAAGAAAAAACATTAAAAGCTCATATTAAATAAGATAACACTCAAATTAATCGTAGAAATAAATAATCTACATAACATATCATAACCATGACAGTATGAGATCATATATGATAAAAATAATAAACACAAAACTCCAATTAAAACAAAATGAACTATATTATATGAAGATAAAGATAAAAACAAAAATAATCACACACATGGAAATTTATTGTGAAATTTTTTTATATGAGTTGAGGTTGGAATATATATTAATATCTTTTGATTTCCTACTATCTCCCTTGACATTCATTTCATTTGCATGTAGGTGAGAATCAGTACCCATGATCTCCCTTATAATTGTGTAATGGATCAACTTACTTATGGATCATTTCATTATGGTTTACAAAATTTAGTTCGAGACTTTATTAGAACATTAAATTATGTTTTTTTCGTGTATACATTTAATACATATAGAATTTTTTTGTAAATGAATATAGTTATTCTTCTCTTCATATATATATTTTTTTAATAAAATTATACCCCTAGAAAAATCCTTACATGACATGTAGATTTATATTTTTATCACTATATTGGTCCATATATAATATTTGGTGTCTATATAGGTTCAATTAATTTATAATTACGTTATTTGTAATCTTATTAGTATATAATTTAATGTCACCTAATAATTGAAATTATTTATTTAATATTATATACTTGAAAATTATTCAATTCTGTGGTAATGTGTTTACTCATTCATAGAATCCTTATGTCCAAAGTCAAGCTTACACGAGATTCAAGATTTAAATATTACTATTATATATATTTTAGTTATTAATATGTGTGTAACCACCCTCCTCACATTATTTGTAAAGTAAAATCTCTATAAAATGTGGTTTTTAATGAATTACTCTTACATATCCATATCAGTTTATGAATTAATCTAACTTGAATGATGTAAGAACCAGTTTATTCTTACATAGTGATCTTACCAATCATGTCATCCTCCTACACATAAAAAGAATCCTATTTTTTCAATGAAATTTTAACATAATAAATAATTAAATAAAGTAAAACTAAATATTTTATGTTTTAACAATAAACTATATAAAATATACCAATATACTAAAAATGTTATATTTTACATTATATTAACAAAATAAGGATGATTTTTTAAATAAATTACATAATATAAATTTTAGAACTTTGTGTTTTATCAATATTGAATCTGTAACATTTTATAGAAAATAATAATATGAGAGATTATGTTTCCATATATTTTATGAAAACATATTGTCTTTAGACATGTCAATAAGAATTATTGATTATAATATGACCTCTCATAACTACTCAAAGGTTGATAAGACCCCATAACTCTCAAATGCATATGGTGATATGGTTAAGGAAATTGGATTTCTGTCAACTAACAGATTCAATACTAATCTGTGGGTTGTAGTGGAGAAAGATTTTGAGAATGGACAATACAATAAGAAAGTGTCTATAGGTAATTTCACCCATTTATATATATATTAATATGGTCTATATAACTTACAACAAAAGAAATCCCAGGTTCTATGATCCACTCATAATATTTCATTATAATAATCATGGTGTGCTAGTAGTAGGGATAAAAGAAAAAATGTGACTACATCTACAACCCACATTTTTACCAAGATTATTGAGACCACCACTTCTGGAGAATATTTTTTTCACAGTAGAAAAAATAGAAATATTGAATAATCTTAATAAATAATATATTATTGGCAATATAATTATTAATTTCAACTTCTATGCAAAGGCCGAACCCCTATTAATCATACCTCCCTAATAAGATAAAAAATTACAACGTATAAATGTATCATAAATTCAGCATGATAACCCAATATCATAATAGGATATTCATTTTTTGAAGTAATATTTTACTATAGATAGTGTCTTCTATTGGGTACTGTATTCTCTGGTAAATGCTAGCCACCATAGGGTGAACTCAATTTGTTAAACAATTAACTAAGAAGAAATATTGGATGCATTTATCATCCTATTAGTGGAAATTGAATCTTAATATACAAAAATACATCCATAGATGAAGACATATCCTATATGGTTAATAATGACACCCCTACCACAAAATTTTGGTTGTGTTAACTTCTATATATTGAATAACATTAGATCTCTAGAACAAAACCTACACCATTTAGAATACCAGTATGGTATAGTACTTGTAACTCTAAAATAGTAGGAAGTATACATGATATACTATTATATATATATATATTAGAGGGTATAACCATTTTTTGGTTTAATAATTTTTTGACTTATTCTATTATTGGTTAAAAAGATTTTCATTTGTAACTCCGATATTAATTCTGCTAGAAAATAATGAAAATAATCATTCATGATAATTAGAAATATAACCAGTCAAATAACAATAGAGTAACATATTTCATTTATATATTTAGTGACTGGACTACTCATTAGAGAAACATATTTCCTATATGGGATTACTAGATTTTTTTATTAGAACATATTAGAAATTTTAATGGAAAAGAATATCTCATCAAAGTATGATGGTGGATTATGAGAGTTTATTCCCAAAACAAATTTTTAAAGGAAAATTTAATGAAACTACAAAAAAAATCAGAAATAACTACAACTATAAGCTATAAAACATGTAAATAAAAAGGATACAATTATAACTCTTAAGACGATTGGAATACCGGACAAATCCTTGAAGCCAGGCAGGTTTAGTGTCATAACCCATACATGATAGTATGAACAACATTGACACTATATTAAAAACACATTAAATGATAACAATTATTAAGGAAAATGTGTCTTCTAAAATTTGAAAAAATATATTTTATTTATTTTAAAATGATAATGTTCTCAAGTACTTCATATTATATTTAGAGTTCAATTCCATCATATCTCCAAAGCTGAACTAAATTAATAATATTGGGGTAAATAATCAATTTATTTTTTGATATTACCCTTAGAACATAGGACACATTATCCATAAATTCGTTATATTTAATTGATTAGTTTAAAAAATGACATGGAATAGTGTTTTTAGACAGCCCCAAGGCACATGTCACAAGTGTTCAGACCAATACCCTTGAATTAGGATAAGAATAAAATGATTTAGTAGATAAAAATGTATAGAAATTAGTTAATGGGATGATAATTAATTTATTTAATTTAGTTAATTAAATTTCCATGGATTTAATGAATCAACCAACTAGGACACCAACTGCCACCACAACTCTATTTGTATCATCCAATTATTATCAACCATTTAAGCATCAAATTAATAAACTCAAAAGAAGTAATTTGAATGAAGATGATTCATCACAAATCCCAAAACCACTATATACTATCATGTAATTCATGACATAATCATCAACCTTTCTAAATAAATCAATCATCTAATAAAGAATCCCTTCTTTACGCTTTCTACGTTATCTGATTTATATATATGTTTGTTATGTTTGAATAATTTGTTTAATAGGTATCTATAAGAAATTCAGATTTAAGTATTTTCGGTAAAGGGATGAATATCTATATAATAACAAAAGTCCAAGGATTGATCACTATGTATACATTATATGACTATGAAATTAAGAGAAGATATATCCCTTGGGTAATACCGGAAAATCAATCCAATCCTAGAACATATAATGCTCACCATTCTATTATCTTGTTAGTGGGTTGAATAGTTGAATTGAAATCACATGATTATCCATGAAATATAGATAAATTTATTATACCTAACCCAAAAGTAATAAAAATTCCATTAATTTATACTCAATGGAGTCATGCTAGTAGTAT
Source organism: Viscum album (assembly GCA_963277665.1). NCBI lineage: Eukaryota > Viridiplantae > Streptophyta > Magnoliopsida > Santalales > Viscaceae > Viscum > Viscum album. The sequence continues at coordinate 992,802,271 of OY728166.1, forward strand.
GTTCAACCATCCTCCATGCTATATGCTCTTGAAAAAGAATAAGGAATGAAGCAAAAGCCTTTGGATTAAAATATTTAGTGTGGGAAATAATAATAATATTATTATAGAATTTATATAATTTTAATACTCTCAATTAATTTTAAATTAGCTGAGAAAGCCCTCTACTAATAGGATTTTCATATCCTCAAGTAACCATGATCTTCTATTTTTTATATATTTAAGAAGTTGTAACCATTTTTTGGTTTAACAAATTTGTGACTTATTATATTATTGGTTAAGAATATTTTCTTCAGTAACACCAATATTAATTCTACTAGAAATTAATGAAAATAATCATTCATGATGATTATAAATATAACTGATAAAATAATAATAGAGTAACATATTTCATTTATAGATTTAGTGTGTTGAATACTCATTAGAGATACATATAACCTATAAGGGACTAATAGAATTTTTTAATTAGGACATATAAGAAGATTTAATGAAAATGATTATCTCATAAATGTATGATGGTGGATTCAGAGAGTTTATTAGAAAAACACAAAATTTAAAGTAATAGTTAACTAAAAAAACGTTCATAAATAACTACAAATACAAGATATGAAACCTAGAAATAAAAAGGATACAGTTGTCACTCTTAAGACAATTGGAATACTAGATCAATCCTTTAAGACAGAAATGTTCAGTGTCATGCCAATTTATTTCTAGTATGAACAACATTCACAGTCTTTGAAAAACACATAAAATGAGAACAATTATTATAGAAATTGTGGCTTCTAAAATTTGGGAAAAAAATTTATTTATTCTAAAATGATAATGTTATAAAGTACATCATATAAAATTTAGAGTTCAATGCCATCATATTTCCAAAGGTGAATTAGTTCAATAATATTGGGGTAAATGATCAATTTATTTATTGATATAACCCTTATAACATAGGACACATTATCCATTAATTCCATATATTTAAAGATTTATTTAAAAAAATGATCAAGTATAAAGTTTCTAGAAAAACCTAAGTCACACATTACATGTTTTTAGACCAATACCCTTCAAGTAGGATAAGAATATAAATATTAAGTAGATACAAATGAATTGAAATTTGATAATGGGATGATAATTAATTTATTTGATTTAGTTAATTCAATTCCCATGTGTTTAATGAATCAACCAACTAAGACACCAACCCCCACCACAACTCTATTTTGTTGTAAGCAATGCCTCTCAAGAATCTATGAATAAAACAATGAAACTCTAAAGAAGTAATATAAAATAATATGATTTATCAATGATCCCAACACCTATATATAATATAATGGAATTCCAGACATCATCATCCACCTTTCTAAAGAAAATATTCATCTAATTAATATTCCCATTTTTACCCATTCATTGTTATCTGATTAATTGTTAAGTTTGTTTAGTAGGAATAATTTGTTTAATAGGTATCTACAAGAAATTCACATTTTATTATTTGGGGTAAAGAGATGAATACCAGTAGAATAACTAATGTCCAGGGATTTATCACTGAGTAAACATTATATGACTATGAAAGTAAGAGAAAATAAATCCTTTGATCTATACATGATAATATATCCAATCCTATAACATATAATGCTCACCCTTCAATTATTATGTTAATGTGTTGAATGGTTGAATAGAAATCACATGATTCTCCATGTAATATTGAGAAATCTAATATACCTAACCCAAAAGTAATAAAAATTCGATTAATTCATACTCAATGGAGTCATCCCATTTGTTTGGTCAACCATCCATTCTATATTTTCATGAAGAAGAATAAGGAATGAAAGATAATCCTTTGGATAAAAAATATAGCATCCGAAATAATATTTTTATTTTTATAGAATTAATATAATTTTAATAATCCATATTCATTTTAAATTAGTTGAGAGAGCCCTACATTAATGGGGGTTTCAAATCCTCAAGAGGTCAGAAGTAATATGGTTGTCATTGAGACATAACTTTCCAAGAAAATATACTATAAATGATATAATGTCATAAAATCTATGGATTATGATCAAGATAAAACTATAATATTATATGTTGGACCCTTATATGCACGAGAACATATTTATGGTGTCAACATATACCAAGACATAATGGAATAAGGTTTGTGATTTGACCTCATTCATTCATTGGTCAAATATTGTTTTAGATAACTTTTAACTGATTTAGCTATATTTGATGTGGAAATATGGGGATTGAAAAGTGTAAACAAAAAATCAATGGTAATATCATTTTGAGATCCAAATTTGTGTATCTTGTCTCTTGATATGATTTCATTATGTTCCATAAAGACACCACCTACAATTATATTCTATAAATTCCATCACTTCATCTGTATACAATAGTTCCCCCTTTCATACACTAATTCCTAGAATATCATACTATTGAAAAAATATATGTACATTACGAGGATAACATCACTTTTAATTATTATGATTCGTGATAAATTGATTTGGAATTCTACAAGAGATAATGGAAGAAATCATTATTAAAAATTAAAAAGGTCATAGCCTATAAAATATTCAAATGAAGATTATTAATCTCCTAGAAAGACATAATGGATAGTTTATTTATCCATATTTTTTAATTGAGGAAATAAAGAACAAATTATAAAATAGTATATTACTTTTTATTAAAAGAAAATACCCCTTAATCAAATTCTATTACAATATTGATCAAGTTGAAATTTATTTTAAATCATCTATGTATACATGATAAAGGATACCCGTGTGATCCATGAACAATGATACTATATTTTAAAATATCTATTTGAAAAAATGTTCGTATGGTACTCAGTAATACTAGTTGAGATAAATTGATATGGAGGAGTTACATTTCCTGTGGAAGATAGAGGGTTTGTGAACAACTTTCACCATTTATATTGTACTACAGGAGTCTGATAATGTATCCTCTACTTATTAAGATATTACTATTGAAATTGAAATTTATATTATTTGGTAGTAATCCAAATCTCAAAAGGTTGTTCAATTTTCTCACCCTATGTTTAGAGATATCGATGATTATTGTGTTACACTTCCGAGTCTAAAGAACACATATCTACACCTATTGGTATAATAAAATAAGATGTTTTCAATGAGGTATTTAGGGATGATTCATTTATGGAAAACATCATTCAATCCGTAATATAAAAATATATATCATGTGAATGACATCAAAGGTAAATTCTATTTATAGGGTCCACACCTATAGTATTATTTTACCCACCCATCACACCATTGAAAATAGAAATCCCATCAATATGTCTTCTTACCATCACTCACTCGATGATTTTGGGGTCATCACTAAAAAAGAATAAATTTTTGAGTTTCATGAAAAAATAAGAATCCCTAGATAATTAATAACATATAACATTGGGATAAGTTTTCCATTTATTATATTTTATAGTCTAAATATCCACTTTTATTTTGTAACCCATATTGATAAAAAGAAACCATTTAAGAAATGAGAAAAAAATTGAGCTACATAGATAAACCTATACATCATAATCCCATTCGACTATGAATTTCCACATTAAGTTATCATGGATATTCCCAATATAGTGAAATACTTTTATGTTTATTAAATGGTCTTACGTAAAATAAATTATTGACGTCCATAGTTCTTGGGAAATTACCATGCCAGTCACAACATAATCTTGTTATTTTCAAATAATGGACAACCTCAATGATTTCTATATTGACCCAAAAAAGTCTATGTTTTCCGAAATAATGAAATCCCAATTGATGTAATAGTCATAAAAAACATCAAAGAATCAGTCAGTCGGGTTTTCGAAACCATTTCAAAATAATATCTTCTATCTCATTCTTATCCAGACTGAAGAATAAATAGAATAATGAGGAAAATGGCTATAAAATTAACAATTTAATATAAAATAGTATATTATAGTATTTTAAACTAGTGTCTGTTATTTAGCACTTCATCCTTTTAATAGAGAATAATTTTATCACTGTCCTTAGTATTATGGGCCTCAAGGAGGTGAAAAAAGGTCCATTAAAATTACTACCCCTACCATTGATTATATGGGTATCAATTCAAAGAGTGATTCATCTTTAAGGAATGGATGTAGAAATAGAAATAGAATGGAATAATATGGTGGGGATTCCAAAATCTCAAATCAATCAACCAAAGAACCATGAAGAAAACATTAAAAGTGTAAACAATAATGATGGTTACATGTCTCTCATGTATTAATGAAAAAAGGGGCTATTTCGTTAGTCCTAAGAATGTTTCTACACACGAAATTTATTCTCTCAAGTATAATGAAGTTAATATTTAAGATATTAGGAATTGTAATGAACCACGATTTGAAATTTTATCCCAAATATTTCCCTTATAATTTATTTTTGGGCAATTATAAACATGAATACATAACATTTAAATACTTTTTAAAGATGACATATTCATTCTTGATGAATTTAAATTAGACCTACAACAATTATAGAAGTGTGAAATCCATCCTAAACTAACTATGTTATCTTTAATGTAACCCTAAAATACATAGAAAATGATTCTTATAACATAAAATTAAAATTCAGAGTATGTTATCCTCTTTTCAGGACATTAGATTACACAAAACATAGTCTATCTCATGTGACCTTAAACTAGATGGAATGGTCCATCCTCTAGGACTTTAAACTATGTGATTATTTTTATGGATGATTTTGATCAATGAAGGATACCTCCATTATTTTCACACCAAGTGGTTATTTTTTTGTTTTACATCTACAATATTTGGATTCACCAAATTTATTGTGAAAATTCATCTTTTCTAGAACATTGTGTGAACCGATTCTTATTTCTATAGGATACATAGTGACACCAAAATAATATATTATAGGCCCAAACTCAAAAATATAATCCATTATATTTACACATACCACTCAAGTTAGTAGGCCCATAATTTTATACTAGGCTTCATCAACTATCCTTATAAAAACAATGTTTCATGAAAACTATTTGTGGCTTGATTCATAGTACAACATGATCTATAGTGATGGGAAAATGCTCATTCCACTTATCATCCACTAAAATATAGTCAATTTAATCTCCCATTAAACCTTGATATTTGTGTCCCCAAAAATTGATATCCATTCATTCCTCTATTTCTAACACCAAGGTATTATTTTACTTTATAGAACATTGTCATAACACACTCCAACATTTCATTTTTTTACTTATTTAGTTTATTATTCTTATATCGGAGTTTACTTCTAGACCTATATGTGTCTTAATTACTATTTTGAAATGATAATAGTTATAGTTGTATCTTTTATCCTATGTAAAACCATAAAATTCTCTTTTCAATGCATCCCCCATTCTAACCATCATTGTGTGTGGGACTAGTAATTCACATCATGTATTCATTACTAACCTTGTAATAAGATGTAACAATGGGACACTTAAATATGCATATATGGTACTAACCATATAATTTCTATCAATTCGACTCTACATTCAACATTATCACACTAGTCCTATTTTACCCTTAAATATACATTAGATATTTTGAATGTATCCTCATCTTTTTTTGTGCTCCATGACCTTACACTAGAAGCTGATTCCTAGTCAATGTTTTTTAAACATAGACATTATACATGTAATTTGTTTTATAAATTACAACCATAAACAAAATTCATATTTACCCACTATGGTTTATATTTTTAATATTGGTTTAATTATTCAAATAGTTTTTATTTTTTCCTTATCACGAAGTAAGAAGCATAATTTTGGTATATAATGTATGACCTTAAACTAGAAGTCACCATTTTAGTCATTTTTTATTTTACTTAGACATCACGAATATTAATTAAATCATTCTTGAAGCACATTATTCTATAATTATAAAATATAAAAATCAATTTTGGTTCCAAACCCATAAATTTATTCCTGATTAAAATTCATGACATCAGTCGTAATGAGATTATCATTTCATGGATTAGGTAAAAGTTGGATGAAATATCATATCATAAAGATTTCAGTCCTAGAAATATTCAAACCATTCTTTCTATGTAAATTTAAATAAAAAATAGATAATTATTTTTTATCCATGCACATAAGCTTAATCTATAACAGGGACTCAACATTCGGATCATTAATACTGATAATAAGTTCAACTGCTTATTTATATTAAAACTACCATTTTTGTTGTGATTTCTCACACCTCAAAATTTCCCCACTTAAATTCCCATAGAGACTCATTTAAGCATTTTATCATTTTAAATCTATTCATATTAGATAATAATTAGCTTGTTTTTTTCATGTCATATTAGTTTTCCTCGAAAATGTGGTCGATGAATTTTAGCATAACTATCTGTGTGCTTGAATCATTCTTAAACATCCATTTCATAAAAAATCCAATTAACATCATTGATTTATGAATCATCACTAATTAAGATCATTCATATTAATTTTAAATGAGTTCATTATATAATCTAAAATAATCCCCTCATCATGTTGGATATTAAAATATCTATCAAGTTGCTAACCATGGTCAGTTTCATGGACAAAATTAAAATCCCCTTAACCCCATACACTATATGTTTTCATTATAAATCAATAATTTCCAAGAAATTGGTATTGTGTTTATTTACCAACCACAAAAGCAATTTTCATTATCCCTATCAAAATTCCACCTAATTTCATTCTATATTATTTAACATTATAATTGTTATATTTTTATTTCCAATTGTCAGTAAATTACCACCTACTATACTCTATCATTGTATCTCATAAACTTCTTGGCTATTATTTAACTTTTATATTTTTTCATTTCCCATGTAGATATAAATTCCCATGATGTTATTTATTCATGAATAATTTCCACTATGAAAAAATTATTATAGCATCGCACTCATGTATCCACTATAAAAAGGAGTGAAAATAATTACCAAAACACAGAATTTTAGTTGACATATCCCACTTTAAAACAAAATTATTGATCCATGATCCACCAGATAATTATAAAATTATTTATCTGAGATCCAAAACTTCCTATCGTAATCCTTGAGTCAATATCCTTCTTTTGGTAACAACAACCTTTGTTATAGATCCACCCATTTGTAATAATAATTTTATAATGCCAAGAACCTCTTCATTATAATAAAATAATTGAGTTTAGATTCTCCTCTTTCTATCAAGATCCTTAAATCCAAATTTACATCTTAGTAAAAACTACTTTTAGTTGAGATCCACTTATTTCTATATAAAATCCACAAGACTATACATTTCAGTTTCTAAAAACTAATTTATTTTAGATCCTCCACTAGGTATGAAAACATGGGTGGTGATCTTGCTTTTGTTAACACAAAAGTTTTTGAGTTTTGATCACCCTCGTAGTAGTAAAAATTGATTTGGTTGAGATAAATTTCTTGGGATAAAAAATCAAGGAGTCCAGGACCTCAACAGTGTAATAAAAAATTCAATGAGTAAATATACTTCACTTTGAAATAAAAAATGTGTTGAGTTAAGATTACCCTCTTATTAAAAAACATTAAGTAAAGATCCTCTTCTTGGTAACTAGAGCCTTGATATAAGATCCTACATTTTTTTAACAAATTTATTGAGACCATATCGTCATCATGGTAAAAAAATCCTGGAGTTGATATATTCCTATTGGTGACAAAATTATTTTATGTGAGATATTTAAAATTTTAATAAAGAACTACAATTCATGATCCTCTTTCTGGTAAAAAATTAACCTAAGGAAAGATCCACCTCATAGTAAAAAAGAACCTAAATTATGATCATTCTATTGGTAGAAAAAATACATGATTCAACCTTCACATATTTGATAGAATATTATTTAAGAGTTAACATAAAAAACATACTTAATCTTCAATGATGAAAAATCACCCTATTAACATAAAATGAAATTGTATTAAATTTAAAAGAATGAAATTATAATGGTGTAAATATAGTAACCAAAAAATATATCACAAACCTTACCAAGAGGATTATTATATGATAGTAACTTTTATGCCATAAAACTGATAGAGTAACTCACTTTATGAATAACGAACAAATAGGGTCTCCATGTATCCCATGACCTCTCATTCAAAGAGTTGAGAATATATATAAAAATCGTTAACTAATTTGATGAAATGATGATGAAAACCTAAAATATGAAGAACAACAATCTTTGTATCAACTATTGAAGGAAAAAATATATGAATCACTGGAAAAAAAATTTAAGAGTCTTCTATAAATATTTTAGCGAATAAATTTTGTTTTCAATTCATCTACCCAATAGGGGGTAAATGATTTAATAATATTTATTTTGAAAACTGTTGGACCTAAAATGGAATCATAGATAAGAATTTATAGCCATTTTAGGATGAATGTTTTAAAATGATAACAAAATTATGACCATCCCATGCACTAAAGAAGAAAAACACATGTTATCTGAAATCTAAGTACACATTCCAAAAAGAATATATGTTCACCCTACCCAATGCTGATTATGCTTCATACCCAAGATAAAAATTATTACCTAATCAATGTTCAATATTCCCCAAGTTATAGTCTATTCACTTGAAATGTATTTTTTTTATAAATTAGCCATTATACCTATATAATTGATATGAATGATGGTGGTAACCATTATAGTGAAATCGGTAAGAAATGTTTCAAGGATTTTTCTGTATAAATTTTATAATCTCCCATAGGTGACACTCCTATCATTACCTAAAGAAATACAGTTGATGTTTAGTCCTATGAAGGTTTTATACCTAGAGATTTCATGAATGATCATTTCACATAAGTATTAAAAAATTTAAACACTTTATTCTAATCACATTTATGATAAACTTCATTGATTACCCAAAGATAAATACTCCCTATGGACAACATCAAATAAAAAGAATCACCGTTTCACCCCAGTACCACTCCTCAAACAAATAGACTAATTTATCCTCTATTTCTTTCACTATGGGAGGGGTTTTGACTAGAATTTATATAATACAATGGGATAAAACATCCACCAGGTCACTTACCTAGATGAAGAACTCTCATTTAACCAATGTGGAACCTCTGATAGTGGTAGTACCATTTCACACATGTCTTTTATTTATGAATATATTTTTTCACGCACATATATATCCAACCAACCTTCATCCATGTTTTTATTTTTTTTCTCATCATAGTCCACCTATAAAGTATAAAACCGATAAATTCATTAGTTTCTTATACTAATATAATATAAAAGAGATGAAAATCATAGGTCCTATAAAAAATTTATTATGAATCTATTTCCTAGTGGTAATTGGATTATGAAATTAATCTACAATTCATATTTTTCCTAGAAGCACTATCTTAAAAGGACCACCACTACTCATGGTTTTATGAAAGTAAAAGGAACATTAATAGTCCTTGACACTTGACGTTTCATGGTAGGGAATAATTATAAATCTAGTATAAAAATATTTGGTCTTAAAAACCCTTAATGGGAATATATAAGAATCATATTTCATATTCCGATTATCCCCATCAAAATTCCCTCCACCTACCCATATCCAATACTATGTAATACAAATGATCCTACTATAGTATGTAAACAATATATCTTTATCTATCACACAATGCACATATTAAAGAGGCCTTATTCAAATATGTATTTAAAAGTTAAAAATTATATATTAAATTTCGCTAAAATAACATTAAATTTTAATTTAGTATATCCAAATTATCTAAATATGAATTTTTGTTCCTTTTATTAAAATGATGGTTTTTTTCAAAAACTATGTCTTTCACGAAACCTGTAATCTTTATGACATTATAATTATATAAGAATGAAATAGAAGTTAAATACATTTTTGGTAATAATATGTTATTTTATGTAATAGAAATATTCATGTCAAAATATTTTTTATTCTTAAATATCATTTGTTTAACATTTTTATAACCATTTGAAATGTCGCTTCAATAAAAAAATTGATTTTGAAAATATATTTGAATATTTTTTTAATATAGATTTTGTTATGGATTTACATGAAATACTCATAGAATATTTTTCTTATATAAAAAATCAATATATAACATTAAAATTAGAATCCATGATAATTTTATCTTATATATAAATTTAAAGATTAAAAAATTATTTTTTTTAAATTTTTTATGTGATTAAGTGTATTTATGTTAAAATTATCATTTCATGGATTTATAAATTTTATTCGATAAAATTATATTTATAATTTTAATCAGAAGTATCTAATTTTTAAAATTGGAACTCATACTATTTTTCAGTAATATTGATTACTAATGTTAAAGAATAATTATCATGATGAAAGTAAATTAATTTAGTATTTTAAAAGGTAAAATAAAAAATCTATAAAACACTCAAAGTGTAAAACCTGAGCCTCAATTTTAGAAGGTGAAAATTATTTTTTTATAGAACTAAAACAAGAAATTCCAATTTTATAGGTTGAATATAAATTTTTAACATACACAGTCAAGTATGCCTAAAATGAATGTGTGTAATTTTCCATTAGAAATATGATCATTTGAATAATAAAAAATTTAGTATTTATCCTTTCGCTATTTTATTTTTAATAATTTTTATTTCTAGTTTTAATTAAAATTTTAACAACAAATATTTTTTTATAAATAAATAAAATATCAATTAAATGAAAATATATGTATTTTCTATATAACAGTTTTTTTCATCAGAAAACTATTTAAAAAAACATAACGTCGATTTATTTTAGTTAATTAATATAAAAACTAACGTTAAATTATATAAATGAAAAAAATATATTAAATATCTAAATATTATAATTTGAATTCATAATATTATTATTAATAACCATATACTTAATATATGATAATCATATTATTCAAAAATGTGTTACCATGAAAAACAACCTTTTCATCCTATTATGCATGTTTATTTTACATCTAATTATTACACTTTTGAGAGGAATTTTTTAATATATATCCTTTATATTGAATAAAAATAATTAATATTAGGTAATAATGGTGAATAATTTTTTTTCTTAATTATTAGTAAAAATTATAAAATTTAATTTCGTTACTTAATGTTGAAATAGGTTAACCAACGGGGGATGTTAAAACATATGATACGGGTATCATTTTCAATTAAACATGAAAAAACAATTTTATAGCCATATTTAAACCATATATTGCCCCAAATTCGAATATATAATCATTTGGAACAATTTTAGTTTATAATGAATTTAAGGTTTTAGAAATTGTTTTCAAATTTCCAAGAAGTTTCTAAGATTTCCCCATTCACCACATTAAAAGGGATTTTGTCCCTTAAATTATACACACATATAATTTCATATATATTGAAAAAAAATTCCAAAATCACTCTAAAACACACTTACCATTATAACCATTATATAGGTATTGGTCTTCCGAAAAGAATAACTGTATGGTCCTAAATAAGAGATCAAAATGTGGTTCTTTTAAGTGAAAATAATAATTTTCAATATGAAATATATTTTTAATCCTCATTTTCAACCCATCAACTAGGTATTAACACAATAAATACAATAAAAATATTATAAATTGTATTATTATCTGTTATTTTATTTATTTCCTAATATGTACTCTTCTCCTTCTCTATCAAATGGGAGATAAATCCATCACTCATGTGTCTGGAGGACTACCGCCTTGCGAACAGATGAAAAAAAAATTATATTACCAAATCACATGGATAGTCATAATGACATAATTAATGAATATATATTATAAATATTACATTATATTATTTATTTAAAACTAATATATCATCCACTCCCATACCCTTTCACTCATTAAGGGAATGATACTATCGCTCATGTGTGTGTATGACCTAACATCTATATGGTATGGTGCGATAAATTTTCAAATTCAAACATTCAAGAAGGGTTATAAAAATGTAATTAATGATAAAATATTATACATAATACATTAATATAATTATGTATATTTTTTAAATATATCATGTATATAAGAATAATATATTTCCTGAAAAAACAGGAATGTGAGAATAAGAAAATTTACACCCGAAACTACATTTATAATAAATTATTATTATCAAATAGTTGGTAATATGAGAAAATAATATTTTATATTATATTATAAATAATAATATGATTTTGGTATAAATTAATAAAATTCTAAAATCAATTATATTGGATTTTAAATCACATTCAGCCAAATGTAATTCTAACATAATGGATTGAGTCATAATTTTCTTTCATTGAGACATATTCTATTATAATCCACATAATGTATTATATATGGAATCCTTAATTAACATTTGGATGTTTATATAATGAATTATAATTTTTAATGATATTTAATGTTTCATTTTATGTTATTACTTTGTGGGGCTCTAGATTTAAAATATACCAAATTGGTAAGTGTTTTGTTCCCATTTCCATTATATTGAGATATATTTTATTAATATAAACCCATTAATTGTTATTTAGAGTATATAGAGACAAATATATTTATTTGACATGAAACAATATTCATTAATGACGTATAATGTTTCAATTAATGTTTATCCATTGAAGGGGTGACAATTTGAATGAAACCAAAGATGTAAGAATCTTTTTAAAAATCCCATTTTCATTTTGAATTGCTTTTATTTTCATTGATAGAATCATATAATTTATCCTTCTTAAGATCTAATTATATTATTATACACTATATATAGAAATAGTTTCACTATTTTCATTTAATGTTTCCATTCATTGGTACTTGAGTCTGTCAAATAATTGTTTAATGAAAAATATATTTCAGTTCTTTTTAAAATTGATTTATTTTTCATCTATGTTAATGTTTTTCAACATTTAATACACAAATTTCATTTTTACTGAAATTATTTATAATGGAAAATTTAATTTACATATCAATTATAAAAATGGATTTAAATGAATGTTTATACAATTTCATGAAAGGTAAACTTCCAAAAAAATGTTAAAAGGAATGTTTTTAAATGTATACGATGATAAAAATCATCCACACCATCGTAAACGTTTTAAGAAATTTTATACATTATAAATGTTTTCAATGTTTTTTCAAAGAAAAATATTTAATTAATGATTATTTTAATATTTATATTTATTTACACTTATTTTTCGAAAGAATATGATTTTATTATAAAACTAGATACTGCTGATGAAGCATCAGTCAACTCTAATATCTTGATTCATTTTTTTATTATTAGACATATACTAATATAATAAAATTCTTGTGATCATTATTAAATGGAAATTAAATTTCTCTTAAATATTAATATTTTTTGTATCATGGATATTAATATTTCCTAAGCCATTTAACCTTGGTAGTGTTTACATTGAATGTTATTAAATTAATAAGGGAAATATTGATAAATCTGTATTCATTACTGAATATGTATGTTCTATGATAAGGAATGTTGTTCCTAAATTAAATTGTTCTTTTAAAAGATGAAAAATATTTTGGGAATGTTTTGATGGGTGTGACCTAGAATTATATATCTTGTTGATGCATAAGTAACTCACATGAAATAAATTAGTTGGAATAATAAAATTGGGTTTTACCCATGCTTTAAAATTTTTATATGGAAACTCTTTGAAGTAAAGATATCATGATCTCGGAGATCATGACATAAAAAATAAATAATATTCCATCAGTATGGATGTAGTTACTGTTATCCATAAAATTATTACATTTATATGGTCTTTAGATGCATTTTATGACCAATTTAATGATTAAATGACATTTGTTTTTCAAATATTTACCATTCCATGTTCATTATGAATTATTTGATCATGATATTCAAGTTATTGATAAAATAAGTTTTTTATTATTTATTTAAATTTATATGTCTACTATTACTTAATGATATATGATAGTTTCCACTGTATATAACCCTTACTGATCATTTTAGAATACTCTTATTTTTTTATTCACCCATGATATAAAGAATTATTCTTTTAATATATTCAAGAATTAATTTTTTTTTTCAATTATTATATTTAATATTCTATTACAAATATAAAATGGGTATCATGTATGAATTTAGAGTTTCAATACTACTAAACTGATAAATCCTTTGGGGTTTGACCCCTTGTGTCAATACCATTGTAATAATGTTGACACCAAATGTAGGTTATTGGAGTTAGGGTTGTCAAAAAATTATAAAGAAGTAATGGTTGAGGAAAACATGATCCCATAATGACTACTCCATCCAATTATTATTTGTTTTATAGAACCTTTAATATTAACCTATATTTATTTAATATGTAAGGGTTATTCCCAAAACTACCCATCCATTCACTATAGAAATAAAAAAATCCTTTCCACATTAGAATGAACAATTCATTTTAATTTCTTCATTAGATAGTCCATTTTCTACCCCCAAGAAACATATCCCTTGCTAAATATCTTCTTATCACCATTAGTTATCATTTAAAAGTCATATTCAAGGAGACTTCCAAGGAATATTCAAGTCTCTATCAGGAGTATTATCAACATCTTAGATTCTCCTCTTAATAATATGAAATAAAAATTTTCATATCCATCCAAATATAATGATATTAATATCATTTATAAACATTAATTGTACATTATTAATGTGAGTATCATTTTTTATTTATCTAAATCATCCATAATAAAAAATGTAATCTTCATTCATGCATATGTGTGGACTATCTCCACCACGAGTAATGAGATTTATTATTCATTACCCTATAATTGGTGGTTCATATAAAGGATATAAAGATGAAATATGATGTTTACAACATCATTAAGGTAATTTTATAAAAATTAATAAAAAAAAGTAATTATATTATCCACAAAAAAACATTGTTAAATCAATACTTTAATATAAGAGTATTAAGAAGAATTTTTTTTCCCAAATTAGATAATTTTTTATATCAATTAATTTTTCTAATATATAATTTATAATTGGATATATCAAACTAATAATAACTAAATAAGACAATTATCCCCATGTTAAAAATTAATTACAATAAAACCACCTCATAATAATTCTATAAATCATGGTATGTTCATGTTTGATCCAGTTTAACATCGACATGAAAAATACTTTTGAATTTATATCATGAATTACTATTGGAAAACAATTAATGATATAATGTAATATAAATTTCTAAATAATTATTTTTCTTAATTTGGAGATGTAATATAAATATTTTATTCAACAACCAAGAAAACACCCATCGACCATCAAGAATAACTGAAACATACTTTTTATCGATTTCAACATCAAGGATTAAGAATAAAATGATGTAATAGTGAGTTACCTAGACCTAACTAAATATTGGTATTAAATATACCTTCCATGTATACAATGGGTTTTTATTGATGTACACTTATCATTATAGTGTGGATATTTCTACATCCACTATGTAAGTGGAAATGTTAAAAGATTATTTGTCATATCAAATGGTTATAACAGTTCATTGGATATAATGATAAGATTGATATAATATGAAATTAATAATAAGAATATAACATTCATTTTAGGTACATCATACGATCTAAACATATTTGAAGTTATATTATCATTCATAGGGGACTCATAAGCATTGAAATTTTTTTTCTAGAATTTTGAAATTGTGGAGCTTTAGTAGGTGAGATCCTGATCATAGACCCACTAATAGATAAACCACATGTTTTAGGAGTCATTGGGTTTTCTTATCTATGAATATGTTTATTGGTCACTTGAATTGAGATAATTATCAATGTATACCATTTTATTCTATACAATGACCCAAACAACTACAACATTGAAGTTTTGGTGAGGTAGCTTGTGTTGGATGCGTCATTGGTGGTATGAATGTTTTTGAATTATGATTACATAATTTTCCTCATCTATGTTGAGGAAGTGATATACAAGTTCTAGTTGATAAAGATGGCCATACCTTTATTAAATAAATAACAATGGTATAATAAGGTAATTCCATCTAATTAGGTCAAAAATATTATAAAGTAATAAAGGATGATGAAATTAATTATATGTAATTATTAGTTAGATAAATTGATGTGAAGAGATTATATTGAATAGTGTCTATTTGCAATATTGTTTGGTGTATCTATGATAATTAGATATCTCTGTATCATTTATTATGAGTTTCTATACACCTCTATATGCCAATGAATAAAATTCACTACTATCGTTGTAGTGGCCTAGAGGGTCATACACTATATCATATTCAAGAGGGTTTACTATTTTAGTGAATATGTATATAAGGAATGGGTGGACCCACCATGGTTTATAAGAGTTTTACATGCTTAATGATCTCCAAAAAATAAATAAATTCATTATTATTCAAGTATAAAATAACTGTGTTGACTTTATTTTTTACATTTTTTGAAAAGGTATTAAGTGAATACATGGAATAATATCATACAGATGAATATTATTTTAATATTAAAGGTTCATTTAATATTAGAATGAATTACATGAGGAGTTAATAAATTAGTCTTATCACTTAATATATATAATATATATTACAAGTAGGTGATAAAATAGAAATAGTATTTATGATCTAGTTATTTATTCATGACTATTTTTTATTTCTTATATAGAGGATGTTAAATATATGGGGGATGAGGAACCCTATATGGGTATTTTGGATGTCAAAAAA
This sequence comes from Viscum album, assembly GCA_963277665.1. NCBI lineage: Eukaryota > Viridiplantae > Streptophyta > Magnoliopsida > Santalales > Viscaceae > Viscum > Viscum album. The sequence continues at coordinate 992,818,932 of OY728166.1, forward strand.
TATATATCTGGAGGGGATAATTTATGAAATACTATTAATTACAATTGATATAGAGAACCTATTTCCTCCTACATCCTAGAGAGAAAAGGTTCTACCTATGTGAGTAAGCCTAGAACAACATTACTGATTAAATTGGAGAGATCAAGGTGTTAATCATGACATGAGAATGGTATTTATAGATGTACCATAACACTCAGAATTTTATGATAATTGTTTGCGTGGATTCTGGATGCATGTGTGGATGTTCTAGAGGGGTTTATCCTATGACCCTTAATGTAATATATACTTGTGACTGGCTTTTGTAAAATGGAAATCTATTCAAATGAGGAATTTGTTCCGTTTTTGTTTTGTTCTTTGATACCAATTGATGGTATCAAGATTCATAGTGGATTCCTGTGAGCCATCAATTTAAAATTTTCATCAATAAAGTGATGAATTTTCTTTGTCTTTTACAATATGATCTCCAAAAATGATTGCAATTTAAAGAATGTTAAATCGTTTATTTTTTAGGTGACCAAACATAATAAAATGTTTACAATGAAAATTGTAAGTATACTATAAATGGAATATTCAGAACATGTTTCTAGGAAATTAAAGATAAAGAGTGGGAACATTCAACTTGCTGATATTGTTTTCCAAGTGGAATGATATGTCACTGGATGAAAAACTATGATGAATTTAAGGGGAAATATGAACAAGATTATACTTCTAGTATATTTATCCATAAAAGTTATATTTATTCTATGATCCTTGGTTATTAAAAACAATATTTCCATAGATAATATTTTCAAAATACATTATTAAACTAAGTCAAGAAACATTACTAGAATTCAAGGTGCATTCTTCAAACTGCATTGGGATCTTGATAATTACATCAATGGTGATATGGACAAGATTTCATTACCAAGTATATGGATATTGTAAAACTATAATTTTGTGTTCAATGCTATCAAAACATTAATGAATGGTTTTTTATGTTATTTCATACACAACCATTATTTACTTAATACAAGAATCTTGGTAAATATATAAAGAACATTATTTGAAGGAATTTAATTCATTGTTTTGGATGTATAATTCTCTGTAATGTAAAACAAATATTGGACACCAAGGACATACCCAATATAGTATTTATAATTCTTAGAGCTAAATAATTTAGGTATTATGAATGTGTATACTTATTTTTTTGGAAAAATAATCCTTTAGAAATAATGGTAAACAAAAATTGATTCAGAACCAGTTTAGCTAGAGATCATGAACTATTCTAAGGGTAATATAGTGGAACATATACATCATAATATTAAATTAATTGATGTTTATATAATTTTAAATTGAAGTATTATATATTCATGGTTAGAGGATATGGGATTCTTTGAGCCCATGTGCAGGAGATTATCTTGACCAATCATTCACCTATCAATATAATGTTGCATGGAGTTATTCATAAATGAAGATTTCCTTATCCACATCGAATTTATGATGTTATTAAGGAGGATAAATGATGATCCTTACCTAAAAATTGATCAATAAAATGTAGCATGAAGCAATGCCAAAACATATATCCCCTTATACACATTACGGTCCTGATTTATGTAAAAGGAGAATCAATGTTGATACTTATATGCATTGAATAAACATTTTTTATTTCAAAGACATGCTTCAAAAATTATTGGAGTTATCCTATAACCATACTTATATTATAATAAATATGGATATCATATTAGTCATAATTTGATATAAATATATTTTATCATTATAATATTGGTTTTGGATGCAAAGTGTCTCTTCATGACATAAACAAACATATATTAAGAAAAAATAAATTTTCAACTAATGTAATAAAACTGATGTTTTCTAAGGATAATATATAGTAAATTCTAATGCTTTAAAAATATTTGACATGGGGAAAAGTTCTGAAAGAGAATATATAAAAGAATTATTATAGAGATACATACGTCATAGGAAAGATAAAATCATGATAATGGTTTTATATTCAGTATAATTGTTGATAATGTATTCATTAAGAATACATAATCCTATAAGACATATATGGAATTAAGATAAGATTGAAAAGATCAATTTAAAATCAAAAATTTATTCCATGTGTTAATGTATAGGGGGCTTATAATTTTTAATTGTATGGAGGGTATTCACGTGAAATTATAAATCGATGGAAAACAATGGTACCAATAATGTTTAATTATTTAAACCAAGTCAATTTTCCAAAGGACTATAAAATTTTACTTATCATATCTTCTTTATTTGATCATTTTAATGGGCATTTGATGTCAACACCACAAATCGTGGAAGATGTCTATAAGAAGCATCCAGAAGGGGATGGTCACACTATAGAATAACAATAAAGGGGTTATGTTAATAAAACATAGTTTTAGATTTAAAGAAAAAACAATATCATTGAATATTCATTTGGAATGAATTGAAGCCATGTATCTATAAGAGGACTATGGAAGCACCAATGTTTCCTTGAAAAATATGTTTGATAACATATGGAGAAAAAATATCATTCATAACATTAATTAATAGTGTAATGAAATTAATTATCTATATATTGACATAAATTAGAAACCTATTTTCTAGTGATAGCGATATATTGTGGAATATATAGTAGTTTATTTGACCAATTCAATTCTATATATAACAACAAGGTATAGAAACATACCCATTAGAACTATTTGAGAGTGAAATATTACCAATGTAAAACGGAATAAATTACTTAAATAAAAGGTGTTTATAATTTAAGAGGATATTAATATGGTTATATAAATTTCATATGCTTGTCTGATGGATCAATCACATATTCAATTATATGTATAGTAATCTTTGATTTACATTTAAACATTATTATAGTAAAATATCAATGAAAATCTAGGAGAACTATTAGGGAAGTGGTTGGAACTATCCAGTTTTAGTTGAGAAAATATAAATTTTTATTAGCTGGAACATGGAGAGGAAGGGATACTATTTATAAGAGGACACATAATCACTTTCGATTATATCAATTCGATCTAATTTTATAGTTAGTATATTTTAATGAGAAAGGCATGATCATTCAAGGTAGTGGATTCCATATCTATAAATACTGAGTGTGTTTTATCTTCTGAGGAAGCTCAATAAGTAGGGTAAAAACATACTGATTTGGAAGATAGATGAGTATCCACCTAGTGTATATATGGAAGGCCTCTATCAAAATACTTATATTCAATGAAAAAATTGACATTTCTTGTGAGAGATAAAATAATATTTTTAAAGTTATATCTAATGAAAGTGTGTTGGTTATAATAGCAGGTCCCCTAATCCCAACTAAATAGTAATTTCTTTTTACCTCTCATTATATACAATGATTTATGCATAATTTACCCATATCATTATATTTTTTAGATTTCTGTATCCTCTATTTAAATGTTAATGTCCACAAATTAATTATCATATAAAAAGTTTATAATAGTTACCACGATAAAAATAGAACCTCAGGAGACTATGACATTAATTTTAAACATACGTCATATGGTAATGACACATAATACTAACTACACATAGTTAATTTATAAGTATCACATAATGGGAAATCATTATCATTGATAATTCTTCGGATGAAGTTCACACTTGATGATTTTGAGTCTGTGAGATCATGAGGAAAGACCCGCCCATATGAGAAAAACATATTTTAGGTGTCATTGGTTGTTCCTATCAACAAACATGTGTATTGGTTTCCTAACATGAGATAATTTTAACTATATAATATTTTAAATTGTACTTTGTGAAAGGAAAAAACTATGACATAGATGTTTTGGTGAGGCATCTTCTGTCTCATGCATCATTGGATAAATGGCCAAGATATAATTTGTTTCTTTTGAGTTATAGAAGTGATATCTCAGGCCTGGTTGAATAGGTTGGTAGTAACTCCATTAAATCCATGTACATTGTAGAAGAAGGTAAGTTCGACCAGGTAGGTTAACCAAAAATAAATTAATAAAGGATGATGACAAAAAAATTTCATTCTACATTATAAGATATCTTGAGAAGAAGTTTTTATATTTCATATTGTTAGTTTAAGGAATATGTTGTCATTTATATGACTATTCATTATATATTTAATGGGTTTGATGGTTATATAGGAACTAATATTGTACTATGAGTAGTATTATTACTATCGAGATACGTACCTTGAGGGTCACACACAATATGAGAGGCAAGATTCTTCCTTATTCTAGTAAATAGGTATATAAGACATTGTGGGAGCCATAATGGGGTCTAAGAGTTGTCAATGTTTTAACGATGACATAAGAGTAAATAAATTCCGTATTATTTGATTATGGTATAATTGAGTTGAATTTATTTACTAAATGTATTCACAAGTTATTATGTGAATACATGGAATAATTTTATATGAATGAATATTATTTCAATAATCAAGTATTGTTTTAATATTAGTGGGTTTTATGAGCCGAGTTAATGACATTGGATTATCATGTATACTATTTAATATATAACAATTTGGAGAAAACTTATAAATATTATATAGGACTTATTTAGGTCATTATAACTATTTATTTATTTTTTATTTTGGGTAATATAAATATAGAGGGGTTGGGGAACACTATCTAGTGATTTCAGACATCCACTATATATGTTGGGTGGAACTAATTTTTGTGAGACTATTCATTCAAATGGATTGAGATCTTATCCCTCCTACATCTTTTAGTGAAAGACTATACCTGAGTAAGTGATCCATGGATCCCGTTACTAATGAAAGGAAAAATATTGATGTGTTCTTAAAGAATTTAACGAAATTGTTATAGCTCTTTTTTAATACCTGAAATACGATGATTGATGTTAAAACAGATTCATAATGTGTGTGTGGATGATATAAAGTTGTTCAACCATAAATCCTTCAAGAAACAATCACTAATGACTAGCTTCTATTGAATAAAATTAAATTAAAGGGGAGTATTCAATCTATTTAATTTATTTTATTAAAATAAAAAATGAGATCCCCAAAGCTTACTGTGTACCATATGTCCATAGAAATAGATGTTTTGTCACTTGGCTGACGTGAATTGGAATTCCACGACACATCATCTTCTTATTCATTCCCCAACACCTTAACAAAAAAAATCATAAAATAAATATTAAACATTATAAATAATAATATAAATCCTATAAAAATATCGTTAATGAGCTAGTAATGGGAAACATTATCAGAATAATGAATTAAAACCCCATTGTTATGAAAATAGAACAAATAATCAAAACAAAATACAAATGATGTGGAAAATAGGAAGAATTAATATATAAAATCACTAATTAAAACAATTATAGATGAAAATGTAAATTAATAAAGTTATATATTATGTTATTAAGATATATATGTCTCTGGTACAATATTTTAATGAATGTCCACAGATTTTGGGACCAGAGATAAGGTGTTTCTATCTAAAATTACTCTCATTGAGACATGTTTTTTTATTATACACATAATTCATTTTATGTGGAGTATATACACAATATTTGATATTTAATATCTTCAAATGAATTTATTCACAGTATTTGAAGATCAATTTGAATCCATCTCGATAAAGGGGATGAAATTGAAATTCAAAAATTTTGTAATTGGGGTATTTCCATCTTAGTTTTTAATATTCACGGCACTAGTTAAAATCAAAACAAATTTGATTTTATGTGGTGCATATAGTCCCATGGAAAAATTTACCCTATCCCTCATGAATTTTAATTGATTTAAAAGTTTATATTTTTATCCCTCTCTCCAATCTGTTTAATTAATGAGTTACTAAATGTATTATAAAACAAAATCTCTTCCATGGTGGAATAACCATTTTTTGTTGAGTAAATGTGTGTGTAGATTCCTAGAAATAATCTGTCTATCTAAAAAATTGACAGTGTGTGAGATTATGGAATAGATTCACATTTTGCTAATCACCCCAAAAATGGTTGGCCATGTACTAAATCAACTCTGATACATGATTAATGGGTCTAATAATGCACACTTAGAAAAAATCTTAGAGGGATATGATTTGGAATATTCATATACTCTTCATGAACCATAATGAAGGATTTCTATTAATATTTCATTCTTTTCCTACTAATTAATTCTATTGAACCGAATTATTATCATCCATAGATAATCTGAAAAATTAAAATTACACCCACTACAATTTTTCAATGATAGTGGTAATTCATGTTACTTAAATGACACCCCTAAACTTATATTATCGTTAAATGATGTATTCCTAGAAAAACACATTATTAAAATGAATATGAATGTTTTTGACTTCTATATTTCTAATTATACATATATCATTGTTTTTATTCTGGATGAGTATAGTATGAATGGTTTGGATTAGTCCAATGGTGAATTCGTGGGACTTGATTAGGTGATGGGTGAAGCCAAGAATGATATAGCCCCTCGTTGCATTGAATTTCATCTAGAGACAGCGATCTTGGTGTTTTGTTGAATACCTATTCACACAAATTTATAGTGTCTTTGAATAATTCATTGAAAACATGTTTTTATATCCATCATTATGAATTAAATCCATCTGATATTATTGATTATTTTTATCAATGTTTCCATTCATTATCATAGATATATCATGCCCTCAATTTCAGTTGATTATCATTTATTGTTATTATTTTATTACTTCCATATAACTAATGCATTGTTTATGTTGTGATAGCATCCATTGAATGCTTATCCATACTAAAAATATGATTTCACCCTATATTTTTCCTTTTCATATGAAACAAAATGGAAAAATATGTATAGTTTTCAAGGAAATGAGTGAAGGTCTAATAATGCTCATGCAATGTGTTCTTATTATATCTTATGTTTTGAAATTTAACACCTATATATATCCTAACATCTATGATTACTATGCTATATAATCATATAATAACTCTTGTATTATATACCAAAAACTTAATATTACAACTCAAATAGGGATTCTATGGTCTAGGATATTGAAATTGGTATCAGAACAATTTTAATGGGTACATTGGGGACTATATTAGGGGAAACATGTTATATAGAAAATCATCGATTAAAACCTACATAATTTCTAGGTAACACTTTGGAAAACATAATATAAGTTATATTTTAGAATTATATATCATGAGTTGATTATTTGTGTTCCATTTTAATAGACATGAGGTATAATATAAGGATTGTAATCCATATAAATACCCATATTCAATGATGGTATATTCCCCTTGAGGAAGCCAAAAAAATTGGTGTTTAGGCTAACCATATCACAATAATGTTGGAATTATTGACCTGGGTTATGATGATTTATCTCAAATACATTGAGAATCTTATATATTCACAACACAGGGTAACATTGTTGTTCCACATAATATGACAAAAACTCTAGTACTCAGATGTATTAATAATCCCTAGGTAACTGAACAATAGATAACATCCTTATAGAAGATCTTTCATGTTTTGGGTTATAGTGAAAAAGAAAAATTCATCATGAAGTTAGGTCTTCCAATGAAAGATGTGGAAAAACGGTGATCAGTAATTAAAAATACAAGAGAGGAATATCAATATAAATATATGAATAAAGAAGATATCATATGACTATGTTATGTAACTATAGTACAAAAAACATTAATGTTTTTTTAAAATAAATATATAGTCATCCACCTATGCGTAAACTTGAGTCTTCTATTAAAATTGTTCATGGTGGAGGAACTATATCTAAAAATTCATGGATAATGAAACTAGTATATTTTTTGGAGTTAATGAAACAACCATAGTATCTGAGAGATAAGGGATTTATATTACATGTGGCTTCACCACAGGGAACCCCCATTTTATTCTATAAAAAGAATGATGGGTCTATGATGTTATGTATCAATTACATGAATTTCAGTTCCATTACTATAAACAAATATAATTTACAACTCATTTATAACTTATTTTATCATTTTCATGGAGTTGATTAAATTTCAATGATCGGACATCACTTTGGTTATCTACAATCAAGGGGAAATAATAATAACATACTGGAGACATAATTTAATACAAGGTCTGGACATTAGGATTTTAAAGTAATGCATTATGGATTAAATAATTAAAATTAAATGTGTAGGTAAATGATTAATAAAGTATTTTATGGTTATAGTGATAATTTTATGGCAGTATCCATTTGTGATATCTTAACATACTTTAAAACATATGAAGGGGATGAAATTAATCTGAAAAAAAATTTGGAGAGCCGCTGAAAAAATTTAATATGGGAAATATAATAAATGTAAATTTTAGCACAATTAATTTTCTTTTTGTGGCATTATTTTATCTAAGGATGGAATATATTTTCAACATTTTGAGACAATGATATTTAATTGATGGAATACATTGATGAAAAAAAATTGAGACTAAAAGTGTCTTGGGTTTAGCAGGTTAGCATTGGTGGTTTTTTTATAATTTTTCCCGATTGGAAAACACATTTACCAATTTAACAAATAATGGAGTTAAATTCAAATTTTCAAAGGAATGGGAGTAATTATATGAAAATATTAATAAAATAATGATTAATACACCTGTATTTTCATTACTATTGTGTATATAATGATTCATAATATATAATGATGAACTGAATAAAATACTTTGTAGTATACATCTACATAATGATTGGGTGATTTATTACGCTTAAAGGCGATTGAAAATACTTGAAAATAGTATATAAATAATTAAAATGAGTTCTAATCCATAATATTTTCTCTAAATATTTTTTCAAAGTAACTCTATTGTAAAATATGTAATCTATATAGATACCATAATCATTTTATATATATATTCTCTCATATGGATATAAACATGGAGAAAATAAGATGGAAGAAACTACTTCAAGACTATGATTACTCAATAAACTATAACCAAATGAAGGTACACTAGGTGGATGATGAATTTAGTAGGAGATACCATATATTCTTTCCCATGATGAGGATTAAAAATGTTACTATATTTCATGATCTAGTAAAAATTGATATTTTGTTTTTTAGAAATAGGGATCTATCATTCCGTTCATTTAATATTGGTAAAACATATTTTCTAGAAAATATAGAGATGTACCAATAAGATAGAATATGCCTTTAATGGAATATTATATTATTAAATAATGTGAAATGATAGAATACAACTTTATAGATGGAGGGTTGAATTTTCAGAATAGGATATATGATCAATCCATAGGAGAGTTGAAGAGGGAAGTGCTAGATAAATCATATAAATCATATCTATTGAAAATAATTTAAAGAAAAATGATAAATTTGGTGTTTAGATAATATTTATTACGAGATAATATGAATTGGTAAATTTTTTAGTATGTGTCTCAATACATTGTACACCAATAGGTATTGAAAAAAACCTAAAAAAAGAGTCAAGAAATCACAACCTATACCTATTTGGAAATTGGAAAATATTACAATGAACATTGTTTTTAGACTCCAAATGATTCCAAGGAGGAAAGGATTTATATGGTCCATCATTGACAATATTAATAAGTCCAACAATTTCACAATGACAGGAAAATATCTACCTATTGAGTGCCTTTCTTGATTCAATATAAATTAAATTATAAGACTTTATGGAGAACAATTATGGATTGTATCTTATCATGACCCTCAGTTCATATTGAATTTTTGGAAGTGTCTTTAATTGGATATTAACATAGTGATGAAATTAATCACTATCTATAATCCCTATACAAATAAGAATAATAAATGGACTGTCTAGAATTTGGATGACATGTTGAGATAATGTTCTCCTAACTGCCATGTTATGTGATATTTGTATGCATCTTTGTTCCAATTTTCATAAAATATAATTTCCCATTTTAGGATATAGATAGTAATATATAATGCATTGAATGAGAAGAGGTGTTATACTCTAACCCGTTTGAAATATGGTTAATAAAAATGTTAGTGGATATAATTCTTATTGAGGAGATTATTGTTAATGTACAAATAATTTTTAATCACAGTAAAGCATCACAAAAAAGAAAAAAATATATAGTTGGATAATCAAGGGAATTAATTGTAAGAAAAATTTTGGGATCATGTATTCATTAAGGTTTTACAACATAATGGGGTTTCAATATTATTTTAAAAGGAAAATTTGAGCTTTTTGTACATTGGTCGTTTTGAAATACTAAAATGAATCAGAGCTGTAGCTGACCATTCGTCTTCTCCACCCAACAATTCTAAAGTAGATGTTGTATTTTATGTTTAATTAATTAGGAAATATATTATAGATAATATACATTTCCTCACTAATGATGTAATAAGGTTGGTTCATAACGTGTCTTCTAATGAGTATCCTATTTAGATTCATGAAACTAGAGAGAAATCATTATAGAATTGGAAAATTCATCAGTGAAAGTTTATTATAGAAATAAAGAACATGAATAGGAAACCAATGATATGGAAGAATATATGATGAAGTAATATCCAGATTTTTAAATATATAATATATACCCAAATATTGGGGATTAAATTTTTTAAGGGGGAAAATGTAATGTCTGAGACCCTACTTTTTTCGATGAACACCATATGAGGAGGAAGAAAAAAATGTTCAATTTGAATAGCCTTTATTCAATAATTTATTTAAAAACTAATTTTTATTAAAAAAAAAATTTAATTCATTCTTGAATTCATAATTTTAACATTATCTTTGTATTAATTTTTTCATTTTCTCTAAAAAAACGTTTTAGTCAAAAATATGTTTATCCTAAAACCTATAAATTACTGAATTTATCATTATATAAGAATGAAATATAGTTCTAAAAAACTATATAACTAATCAAATATTAATTTATGGAGTATAAATAGTTTTTTAAAAATATAATTTTAATTTCTAAATCCTATGACTAATATTTCTATAACTAATTAAAATGTTATTTTAATAAAATATTGATTTTATAATTTTCATTGAATACAATAATTTTAATGGATATTTGGTTTTTAATTTCCATTATAGACTCAAAAACTTTATTTTTTAATAAATAAATATATTTCCTATAATTATTATGGAAAATAACATTATCTTATATATAAATTTATTAATTAGATCATATTTTTTAGAAAATCACATTTTATGTGATAAAGTGTGTGTATTTTAAATCTAAAAATTAAAAATATTTAGTAACATATTTGAAAAAATTATATTAAAATAAAAAATAATAAAAATAAAATAAAATAAAATAATTTTATTCATTAAAATAGAATAATAAGATTAAAAATTAATTACCAAGATTATAGTATATTTTAGACGAAGTTAAAAATTTAAAATCAAAATCCATAAAACACACTATGATTTCTCATAATGGATTGGATGAGGTGGTATCTAATCCAAACACAATATTTCATCATCTTTTTTTAAATTTTATTTCCATTTCCCTTGAATAATAAGTTTACATTATGGAAAAGAAATTTCTTACTTCCGGAACCACTATTTAGTCTAATTATAAAACATTAAAAAACCCACAACATTAATACTATACAATAAAATGAATTTAAACATGAAAATATTTCATTTTTATCATACTATAACCCTCTCTCATGATTAAATTATTATAATCACCAATTTATGTAATGTGGCATTAATTTCAAAAGGGACTTCTAAGGAAAATTCAAGTCCCTCGTGTGAGTATTGTCTACTATATATCTTTTATTATTAATTAAATTATTCTAAATTTAGTCGATACATATAAATTTTAAATTTTATAATAATTTATATATTTTAATGTTGAAATATTAATGAAATATTAATTTTTTACAGATTTATCCCATCCATTTAGAAAAATGAAATCATCATTCATGCATATGTGCAGAGTACCACCACTATGAGCAATGAAAATCATTTTTCATTATATACCACCATTTATGGCACATAGAAAGGATTAAATGAGAAAATATTTTTTGTATGATATCATTTAGTTTCTATAAGGAAATAATAGTGAACCATGTAATGGTATGATGAATAAAAAATCATCATTAGTTTAATATTTTATAACGTGTATTCCAAAAGGAAAACCATTTATTAAAATTAGGTAAGATTTTCATATCCATCACATAATATTTTACCAATGTTATAATTCTATTATATAACATCAATAAACACTAAATAATATCGTTTTGATATTTTTGTAATTATATATTAAGAAACACACCTCATAATCAGTCAACAAATTTGGATATGTTCCTGTTTGAGTCGGTTTAACCACATAATTGAACAATACTAAGAATTTATATCACAAAGGGATATTGGAACATATTTACTAGTATGATATTTTTTAGATACGTAAATTATTGTTATTTTTTAAAACTTAACTAGATATGTAATTATTTAATTCATAAATTATTAAATACCCTTTGATTATCATGAATCATGAAAACATGCTTTTCATCAATTTCATCATCTAGTATAGAGACTAAATCACACATGAAAGGAATTTATAACATCATAAAAAATTATAAAAAACTCAAAAGTGAAACTTTCAAGGCCTTGTAATGCAGATATGTCTATATATAATGAATATATACACCGTTATTATGAAACAAGTATACATGATCGAAATAATAACCATCTAAAGTGAAAAATATGTAGACATCATATAGTTAATTAATATATATGATGATTATAACTGAAAATGGCTATGAGTGAGTTTATTAAATAGGTGACTAATATATATATGTTTTTGGTACAACAGTTTAATATATGTTTTTTCCAGTTAGGAAAAGAATTATGGGTTGTCTAACTCAACTTCCACTATTTGATACACTTTTATTGTCACACACCTTATTTAAATTATGTGGTGTATATAATTCCTATTTGAAATTTTATATCACGAAATTTATTTATTTATGTAATTTAACATTCAATTTTAATACCTCCCTTTCATGAGGTTTGCATTTAAATTTTATCCATGGCATAATTTGGGTGGTTCTATCTAAATTTCTATTCTCTTGGGCTCAAGATATATTCACCCAAAATTTGTTATTGTGTGGTTCCTACATTTTCATTGAATATTTTACCATATAATTGATCATATTTGATGGATTTAAATGTTTATATTGTTATCCCTCCCTAATATTAATTTGATTAATGTGTTAAAAATCCATATTAAAACTTCATCATTTTAATGGTGGAAACCCCATCCTATTTTTTGTAGTAAAAAATGTGTGTTCATGTTCCTATAAAATACATCCTTATTTTGTTACTATAAATTGAATGCAACTATATAATAGATTAATATTGGATTAATCACCCAAATAATGGTTCGTAGATCATTGGATCAATTATCACTCTCATGCAAGATGAGTTAGCCTAAAATTACAAACCTAGCTAGACACCCTAGGAGGATATGCTTTGGAATATTCTCAAGGACTTTTTGAACTGTGATGAATAACATTTCATACCATTTCCATGGTATACTTCCAATGAATACTATAAAACCCAATTACAATCATTCACCAATGAGCAAAAAAATTTAATATGTCCTCACCACTATATTTCCTTGATAATAGAACATCATGTTATATTGAAGATACACCATGGAATCTATGTTTATTAGGGGATGTTCCCCGTAACATGAACTTTATTATATTGATTGGGGTATGTATTTGAATTATACATTTCTCAACATCATGGTAATTATGTTTTAAGTCAGAAATATTTTATTTTCATAATTGTATGAATGTACTTGATAACACATTAGGTGAATGAATTGAATTTAATTTTTTGATGGGTGGGGATCACAATTATATGTCCCCTTAACACACCGATAGGTTCCATGAGACAAAATTGGTTTGGTTTTGGTGTATACCACTACCCATAAAATGATAGTGTATTCGAATAAATACCTTGGAATCATGCTTTTATGTCTGTTATTATTCATTGAATTAGTATGGTATCAATGAATATTAATATCCATGTTTAAATTTAATGTCATGTATAAATAATTACCTCAGTTTCAGTGGAATATGGAATTATGTAACTATTTTATTCATTAAATATCACATAATCCATGTTTATATTATGATATATTATGTTGTATTCTACTCCTTAATTAGCATGTATGCTCAAACTAATATGTTTTCCATTACCTAGTAATCATAGAAGAGAAATATGCGTAATTTGTAATGAAATTTTGAATGTAATAGTAATGTTTTTGTAATTTTTTTATGTTGTATCATATTTTCCTAAATTTATTTTATGTAAGTATCTTTTCATTGAATATTAATAATATATTTTATCATTTCTTAAACCATTAATTTGGTACCAATACTATAATATAACTATTGTCACCAGGTTTTTGGGGACCTCGATTTCACAAACACATGGGTCTAAAAACATTTCATTATTTAATCACCATAAACATATCCTAACTTCTTTTTAGAACACACATTTTCATAGGGTACCCAGGGGAACACATGAACAAAGGAATGAGCTGAAAATTCCAGTAAGGGAATGAACATAAGGATATGTCTTAAGAACAAGAGTTAGGAGGCATTCCATAATGATATCCAAAGCATGGAAAATATAAAATAGTATCATATAAGCATGAAATCTGATAAACATGGAATCATATAAATGTGGAATAATAATAAAAAATTTATATTGTACGAGTATAGGAAAACTGTTTATCACGTTTCCAATTTTAGTATGGGTCAAGGCTAACTGCCAATCTCGTTTCCCATTTTAGTACAGTTTAAGGCTGTCCACCAATCTTGTTTCACATTGAATCTCGTGAGAAATAACTATACCCAATGCATTGGTGCACATTCAAGTCACACCTTTCTAAAACAATTTAGTAATATGCTTTCCACATAAATAATCATACATAATAAACTATATATAAACATAAGGGTACTGGTGGAATGAATTGGGTATCAAAATCTTGACATAAATAATAACCAATGGGCGTATCATGAATGTGTCCATGAAAGAAAGGATTTATTACATAAATGGGCTTTAATACGGTAAAATCATCATATATGAGAGTATGTGGTTTCAAATAGAAGTGATGACATATAAGAAATGTATTTTTGAAACATTATCCTTAAACTAATTTGCACATTTTAAGGAAAATACTATAGAACCTTTAAAATTGAAAAGAGGACAATCATTTATATAAAATAAGAATAGGAACAAGTTTTTTTTCATAAGAAAAAGTTGGATTTTATAAATACAATTGTGGCTTAAAATAGAGGATATATTTCACTTGAAATTGGGTAAACAATCCGGGATGTTCCCTTTAAAAATTGTTTTCTTATAGGAATGTTCTATAGTGGGAATATTTTAAAAATAATTTATATCCCCAAAAGAGAGAGATTATAGGGCATTCATAAATGAATTTTGAATAACTAAAAATCATTTATAATATTTAATTAGACATATAATATAACTCCATTTTGAAATAAATAATGATAACGCTTCCTAAAAGAACAAAGAATGTTCGGGTGGAATTCATTACTGTTTATCATCCAGGTGTCTGGTATACCTAAGAGGGATTTATGAGAGAGAAAAGGACCTTATCATCAATTATGAAACATGAGGTCAGTGTGGGGGAGGTGAGAAAACATACCCCAACATTTGGGATTACATATAAAAAGGAATAACATAGAGGATAATCTTGAATAAGAGATAAATGAAGAGGATCCATTACCTTAAATCTGTTGATGTTATCAACTTTTTATTAATGACCTGAATAAACTAATTAGGTTTATTAATTAATAATTCCAGATCCTTTCCTATATTTAATTGGTTTAGAATAATCATATTATGTTCATTTACAATTGTTTTGATTGGTTACGATGTTCAATTTAATTTTTTTTGGCTCCTTTGTTTACTTGGTTTTAATAACCAGTTCTCTTACATTCATGATTATATAAATATATCTGATGAAATTGGTTGTCCATAATTGAAGTTATATAATATTAGTGAACATATATAAGATTAAATGGTTTCATATTTAATTTGGATAGTTATAGTGAAGTTGAATTATTATATACAACCATAGTGACATTCGTTCTTGTTAATCGATGGTTTGATTAAAAAGAACATGTTTTTCATTATAACATAATCAAATTTGTAAAAAATGAAAACTAAATAAAATAGAAATTATTAAAAATATAATAATCTGGTTCAACCATAACACACATGGTTTCATTACCAAAATTAAATATGATAATCGAAATTGATTAATTATTTTCCTAGATTGTGAAAAAATTAACATATCTTTAATGGTGCTTTCATTACAGTCATATAAAATGATGGGTAAATGAGAGAAAATAATTAAATATACCATTATCATAAAAACATTACATTACATTTATGTTACTAGATTTATCATTATATTTTGGTGAAGGGAGGTGAGGAATGAAACAGAAAGAGAAGAACTTAAATGAAATGAAAGAATTGGAAAGAGGAATATACCTCTTGAGAGTTACTCTTTTGAGAACCTCTTATAGGGAGAGGTTTTGTATTTTGAAGAGTACAGATGCTTTTGGACATGGGGGAGGAGCTTTCTGGGATATTTGTCCATAATATTGGAAAGGCACAAGGCATGAGAGTAGTGAAGATAAGAGGGAGTTATGAGGTTTTTAAAGTGGAGAAGAGGAGGGTTTTCATAATATTATAATCATTGGTTTATTATTTTCCATCAAGACCTGAAGTAGTAACGATTCCATGACCAAAAAATGTAATAAATTCATGTGACTTTGAATAAATTAGGCTTACATAAGCAGATCATCATCAATGACTCAATAATTCAATTATTTAGTATTTATCGTCATTTTTTGTATATTACTATTCATAAAAAACTCAAGTATTTAAAAACAAGATAAAAATCTCACCCTAACCATTTTTCAACACGTAGAATACAAAAAAAATCCATTTTCCGAAAATAATTTTCTTAATTGGATTATTTTAATATTTAATTAGAATCATAATTTATTATCAAAAAACAGTTTCAAAACATTCATTTACTTATTCTAAAATATAAGAATATCATACAATAAACATGAATTTTATTTATATAATATTATAGGTAAGGTTACTAATCATTAGGGTATATCACTATTCACAAGGGTATGTTACTATTCATAAGTGTAGGTTACTATTCACCACAAATTACGTTTTCCTTATTGGACTCCAAATAGCTTATTGATTACAACAGTGTATGTAAAATTTTCAAAATTCTAAACACAGAAGTGAAAAACTTATGTTTAAAGGTAACATATCACTTAGTAGTTCATTATATTGTTTTTTCATGTGATTTTACGACATACTTATATGAATAGAATTTCCATTGAAAAACATTAGGTCATTACATTCTTCCCCCTTAAGTAATTTTTCTCTCCAAATTTCATTTTATATTATAAGCCAAAAACATGTGGGGGTACAATTCATCCATTTCTTCTTCCAGTTCCCATGTTGCCTCTTCATACTTATGGTTTCACTGTAGTAAATTGATTAGACAAGTAGTCTTGTTGGGTAGAACTTCGTCTCTACAATCTGAGATTTTCATTCGCTACTCCTCATGAGAAAGATCATGGTCCAATTATACCACCTATGAAGTGATTACATGTGAAGGTTAAGGTATTTACATTCTTAAGAGGGATACTTGAAGGACATCATTTACATTTGACAGGGTAGGTTGACGTGCAATTCAATAGGCTACAACTCCAACTCGATCAGGGATCTCAAAGGGGCCGATATACCTGGGACATAACATCCCTTTCATTCCAAAACTCATGACCTTATTCCATGAAGATATGTGTAGAAATTCCATGTATCTAACTTTAAACTCATGGTCTCATCGACGATTGTATACATAATTTTTTTATCGACTTTGGGCTACCTTGATATATCTATCAATGGTTTTCAGCTTCTCAACCAAATATTCGACCATTACAGGTGCTTGTAGCTTATAGTCGCTGACTTCATCCCAACACAAAAGTGTTCTCCAACTTTTCCCATAATGGGCTTCATATGGTTCCATTCAGATTCTCGAGTAGAAACTGTTGTTGTAGGAGGAATCAACCAGTGGAAGATGTTGGTCCCATCCTCCTTTTAATTCCATATAACATGTTCTCAACATTTATTCCAATGTCTAAATATTTCTATCATATTGTCCAGTAGTTTTACGATGATAGGTCGTACTAAAGTTCTGTTTAGTGCTTACAACATGTTAGAGGATTTTCCAGAACATCGAGGTGAATCTCTAATCATTATCAAATACATTAGGTAGTGGTACTCCATGAAGCCTTATGACATCTTTGATGTAAATACATGCAAGTTGATCCAATGAGAAGTCCTCATGAATGAGGATAAAGTGAACTATTTTTGTAAGATGATCCACAACGACCCATATAACATTGTTTACTCTAGATGTCCTTCGAAGTCTATTGACAAAGTCCATGGTAATGTTCTCCCACTTCCATGTTGATATAGGTGGTGGTTAAATCATCCCCTGAGACTTTTTCCTCTCATACGTCACTTGCAGACATGTCATGCATATTGATGTATATTCAGCAATCTCCATTTTCATATTGTCCCACCAAAATTTCTCTCGGAGATCTTGATACATATTTGTGCTCTGCGTGTGGATAGAGAAGGTTGAGTTATGTGCATCATTCATAAGATCCTTCTTTATATCTTGATCATATGGTACACATAATCTTGTCCTAAACCATACAACTCTTTCCTCATCAATTTTGAAATAAAAGGATTTTTAAGAACCCGGTTCTTATTCGTGAGGTACATGTTTCTTCTTTTCTCTTTTCCTTAAGTGTTTTGGAGAAAATAAGGAAAACGGTAGAAAATCCTAAATTTTTTGACTACACTCCATATACTTTTCCACACATTGTGTAATTTGGCTGTATGGAAGGAGTACACAGGGCGTGTAGGCCGGTCGAGGATGATGGTTGTAAAAACTGACCACACCGTGTGGTGGTTATTTACATGTCGTGTAGTCAGTCGGCAGGAAAACAGTAAGGTGGTGGAAGCTGAGCGACAGTACATGTCATGTAATCATGAATACACGTTGTGTAGTCATGTCTACAGATGAACAGTGCCGCGGTGTAAAGAATCCACCGAATGAATAGTTAAAAAAAGAAAATTACACATCGTGTACTCAATAGAACATGCTGTGTAGTCTGTTTTTCTTTTCAAAAAATGGAATGTTGGACCCCCTATTCACATGGAAGGCATATAACTAGAGAAGAGCTCGGGAGGATGATTGGACCTTTGGAGATCACCCGATCAAGCACCGAGAAATCGATTCCGCCTCTATCAATCTCGTTGGAACCGTACTAGTACGCCCTCCCCTCTCCTTGAATCATTAATACCAATTATTTCGCAAGGGGATGTTATTTAAATTTTAATGATATTTATTTTACCTCATATCTACATTATTCTCAGGCGTTTCGAGGAGAGTCATTCACGTATACCGATCAGGGGAGATCGAGGTAGGTGTTCTAGTGTTTATTTCCAACTACTGTGGTGAATTTGTGCACCTTAGTGATTCACGCCCATGAATGGGTTGTTGTATTGATGAGGCCTTGAAGAATTATATGCCTAGAATTGTATAGGTATTCGAATATAATTATAACATGATGTTTGAGATCATTTCTTGGATCCAGGACCACCCCTAGGGTGCGTTCATCTTTTTAGGTGTTTTTTCAGGTTACTTTAGGGTATACCGTAAAATTTAGTAAGCTTTAATAGCCTTTAGAGGAATTTTATATAATTTCTTGTTTATAAGTTGGTCTCAGCCTGGTTACTTGCGGCTGAGGGTAGTGTTCTATTTAGCCTGAGGGCAGTGTTCTGGTTTGCCTAAGGAAAACTCCTTCCATGCTTGAGGGCAGCATATTCTGTGCCTGAGGGAGACACTTCGTATGCCTAAGGGAAATATCTGTTATGCATGTGGGAATCTACCTGCAGGTTGTGACTCCGATTAACTGATGGTAAGGTTCATTTGTCTGAGGAAATTGTTATCATTAAACGTTTACTATGGTGATTTTTATTTGTTATACCTATCAAGTTAAAGAACAGGATTTTCATGGTTAAATTAATATTAAAATGGAAATACAAATGTTAGATTTAGTTACTTTTGAGTACTGCTTAGTTTATTACATTTACTACTGCACACTCCTATTGCACATTTACACTGACAGTTGGGAACAAACCGTTGGTGGGTGCCTACAGGTATTCATTTCTCATACCCTATTTGGGTCATTTCTTTTCCACAAACAGACTATATTACTACAGGTATGGATATGGGAAAGTGACCCTATATAGGTACATGAGTGTTGCTGAGGTGTAGCGGGGCATGGGACCAAGCTCAGGCTCGCGATGCTGCCAACTGTTCTATTTTTTTCTGCTATACTTGTACTTTCCTGGTCTTGTATTTTACTGATGTGTAACATGTTATAACTATTTTCATAGAATAGTGACATGCTGCATCTTGATATATATATATATATATGACTACCAGTTCTTTTTAGTACAGTTTTTCATTTAAGATTTGTATGTTTTACTTCTTCCGATGTTGTTATAATTTTGTTCTTGTGTTCCACTGTGCTACACTTTGACAAATGAAGGAATAGTTTCCCCACTATCGGACATGGGCCCTCACTACTAGTCAACAGCCCGTGGCTTTTGGAGAAATGCTCTTGTGGTCATGTGACCAACCGGGTTCGGGGCTCCTGTGCAGTGGCTCCTAGATCTGGGACGTTACAATGTGGTATCATAGGTTTTCTTTTCTTTGACATACTAGTTGGATCCTTAGTTTACGATAGGATAGATATGGTAGTTGGTAATAAGCTGTGTCTGGGAGAAGTAACCCGTGTACAGGGGAAAACCAATTTACCTCGTGTTTCAATATTACTGGTTTTGGAATTTTATAGTTGATTTTATTTTCACCATTGGGTGACACACTTGAGATTGTGCTGTTTATATGTTATATATGGGTTCTATTTAGTTGCATCCCAAGGAGATGAGGGTATGACATCTCATGCATCAGTTAGGCACATGCTAGAAATCACATGCCATGCATAGTTCCATTCCATGTAGGTGCATTAGAAATTGCATAATGTTGTGATAGTTTTTGTGCTAGAAAATCATGTTTTTGTGATAACTTCTTTGATAGATACATGCTATTTGATAAGGTATTTGTTTTTGTGTGAGCCTATTGAAATAATGGACACCAAACATTAGTTTTTGGGGATTATGGGCCCTCAATAAAAATAATTTGGCGAAACACTGACTTGTTTACTTGTGTATAACATGTATAAGTTGTCAAACATTAATTCACGGGGATTATGGGCCCTCATGGATCGGAATTTTTTCACTTAGTTGTTGTTTTTCAGTATTTTCTGGGTTTCAGTGTAGTATCTGAGGATTACTTTCCGGAAAACCAAGGGTACACGTCGTGTAGTTCCTTAGACACACACCCTGTGTTCTTCTGTTCAGGAAGAAATGAAGACTTTTTGAGTGCACGCTATGTACTCTAAGTACACGCTATGTAGAATCATCATGTGTCATAGACTGTGTGGGCGGGGACACCGGGTAGGAAAAGACATGGGAAAAACACAACGTGTACCGGATGTATACACCGTGTATTGTTGACCTGGATTCCACCCCTGTAAATAACAACATGGTCAGAGGATGCCTTGAGACATACACGTCGTGCCCACCTTGGAACAAGCCGTGTAGTCTGGCCTGGGACCCGACCTTGTTGCTAATAAACACGGATCAGTTTTACCTCTTTTTGAACACGTCGTGTCCCTGAGGGCCATGTCGTGTAGTCCATACTGGTGGGATACCGTATGGACATAGCCTTGTGTCTTGGGAAACAGGGTGTTGTATATGTCGTGTGCAGGTGTTACACGCCATGTGGTGTCATCTGAGTAGTTGACCGTGTCAATAACGACAGAGGTAGATGGAAATTAAACCATACAAGCCATGTAGATTCCATACACGCTGTGTATTCTTATTCAAAGTGATCCATGTGGCTTAGCCGTGTATAAGGTCTTAGGCAGGGAAGTAGGATTCAAGTACATGCTATGTATTTAGAAGGAACGTTGTGTGTTTGGGGTGTTACACGACCAGTTTATGCTGGGGTACATGCACATGTGAATGGCTTTCAAGAACACACCGTGTAGTTTTATACATTCCTTGTAGTTATGTTTTGTAAATTTTGAAAACATTCCTTCCCTGTCTCCTTGTTTTCAGTCCTTGATAATCTTGATCTAAGGTGTGCGTTTGACCTTATAGAGTCATGCCACTGAGATGACCACTGGTTGTTCGTCGGGAGAGTGGCGACGATTATACTCTAGAGATGGTAGGACATGGGCTACTAGTGGATCATCCAGCAGAGCTAGATGTGACACCATCCATTATAATGGACATAAGTGTGGATGCGCAGTTCTGTGAAGGGTTCATGTGGTTCATGCAGACCTTTTAGGGGGCACTGCTGGCTACCACATCTATGGTAGAGATGACCCGTATATTCTAGTAGTAGCATCAGCCTATGTTTTCAGGGAATGGAGGACCACAGGCTGCAGAATAATGGTTCGATTCAATGCAGACTATTTTTGAGCATATTGGGATTCCACTTTGGAGGAGTTTCAAGCTCGAAAATTATATACTGCGTGATTCCACCCAGTGGTGGTGGGATGTAACCACCTAGTCTGAGAATCGCCACGACATGGAGTGGGAATACATTCATGCAGATTTCTATGAATTATTCTTCCTAGAGACGTAGAAGGAAGATCCATCTCAAGATTTCATGGGTATGCAGCAGGTCGCTATGTCAGTGATGGATTATTCTGCTCACTTTACTGAGGTTTAGCATTTTTCACCCGTTCTGGTGGGTGATGAGACGTTGAGGGTCAGATGCTTTGATGATGTTCTTCAATATGAAATCCGAGCACTGGTGAATGTTTTCAGGTTTTCTATTGTACATTCTATTGTGAAACAGGAAATTATTACCAATAGGAATCTTCTTGAAGCTAGTGATGTGGTCCAGGGCAGTTCAACACCATTTTCTGGTACTATTTCTACCAGTAAGAGGAAGAGACATATGGACTTCTATCACTGTGGTAGTACCCGCCAAAAAAATACTTAGGGTGTCCATGTTCTGTGCTACTAGTGGGGTTAAGAGGGTTATACGAGACCAAAGTGTCCATGTGACCCATTTGAGTTCCAAGAGCGCAGCAAGATGGATCATCTCCAGCGTTATTGCAGGGAATTTTCTTTAGTGGCTTGTGAGAGGGATTCTGTGTAGACTCCGCATGTGGGAGCATGACCAGAAACATCTTACTAGTTCTTGAAACTGAAATACGTCATGACGTGAATGTCTAGATGGTGGTCATGGCCGCTATAGCAAGACCCTAGGATCATAGAGGCAGAAGGGAAGGACGACATAGGGTATCCAGGCTGTGTCGCAGGGCCACAACACTGGGCAGGCATATGCAGTGCAAGAGACCCAACATGAGTAGGATCCCGGACCTTCTACTGTCAGAGGTACTATTATAGTATATTTTTATATCTTCAGTACTTTTCAATATAGGTGCTACACATTGGTTTATATTTGTGCCTGTTATGGATAGACTTGGGCTTTGTGTTTCTTCTTCTTCTGATGTTGTGATGCTAGACACTCCATTGGGGATTCGAAAAGCTGGTGTGCGCTAGAGCATAGAGTTCCCCCTTGAGGTAGGTGGGTGTTACTTTCTATGGGACCTCTATGTATTAGAAATGACAAGCTATTATGCCATTCTCGGGATGGACTATTTGGTCACTTTCGAGCCTTTGTGGATTTCTATCGTCGCATGGTGAGTATCATGTCACCAAAGGTCATAAAGTTTCTATACAAGGGAGAATGGGATGTCTAGGCGAGCCGTGCTGGACCTGATCATCGTGGGAGAGGTGGTGTGACAGCCTATATTGAATGTTTATATCTATATGACTATGGAACTTTCTAGAAGTATTTCCCTCCTATAGTTGATCGTTTCAGGTATTTCTTCATGGATGACATTTTGGGTCTACTTCTGAAGCGATAGGTGGATTTCTCTATTGAGCGTGATCCCAGAGCGGCAATGGTGTCCATTCCTCCTTATAGGATGGCGACACCAGAGTTGTAAGAGCTCAAGTGACAGTTTGAGGAGTTATAGTCAAAAGGTTTCATCCAACCCAGTACTTCTCCATGGGGTTTTCCAGTCCTATTTGTGAAGAAGGCGGACAGTACCCTCAGACTCTATGTGGATTATCAAAAGATGAACAAGTTGACTGTTAAGAACTGATACCCATACCGAGGATTAATGATCTTTTTGATCAACTTAAAGGATCATGATGGTTCTCGAAGATTGAATTGTGTTATAGATATCATCAGTTTCACGTTAGACCATCTGATATACCTCTCACAGCCTTCAGGAGTAGGTATGGTATATATGAGTACTTGGTGATGCCATTCAGACTCACGAATGTATCAACAATTTTCATGGATTTGATGAATCGTGTGTTCCACCCTTATCTAGATTCTTTTTTGGTATTCTTCATGGAAGATATATTGGTGTACACTCACACTCGACACGACCATGTTACCCATCTTGGTATCGTATTGAATACACTGAGAGTGCATCAGCTATATGCTAAGCTCAAAAAGTGCACCTTTTGGATGGACCATATACACTTCCTAGGTCATATTATCTCAGAGGTAAGAGTTTCGGTTGACCCATGGAAAGTGAGAGAAGTAGTTTCATGGGAGTAGCATAAGAACGTGTTTGAGAAATGGAGTTTATTAGGGATGGTAGGTTGCTACATGCATTTTATACATGACTTATCCTACTTTGCAGTGCTGTCGATGGGTTTGTCTAAGAAGGGTGTGAAGATCGTTTGGCCAGATGCTTGCAAGACATCCTTCCTGGAGCTGAAGGGAATGTTGACATCATCACCAATCCTGATACTCCTAGAGTAGGGAATGAGCTATTATTTTTACTATGATGCATCAGGTATTTGGCTGGGATCTATGTTAATGAAGGGTGATCGAGTTGTTGCGTATGAGTCTCGGCAGTTGAGGCCACATAAGAGGAATTACCCGACACATGACCTCGAGTTGGCTGTAGTCGTTCATGAATTGCACTGTTGGATACATTATCTCTTGGGAGAGAATATTGTGGTTTTCATTGACCACAAAAGTCTCAAGTACATATTTACTCAGTGTGACCTGAATCTGAGACAGGGAAGGTGGGTCGAATACCTTCAGTCCTTCGATTATGAGATTGCCTATACACCAGGTAAGGGTAATACAGTTACTAATGCACTGAGCATGAAGACTCAGATACATGTAGTGCAAGAGTCCAATGGTGAGTGGAAGCTTATGGTTTTTCTCTCTGAGATGCATTTGAAGGTTCATGATAATCAGGGGTAGACCTGTCTTTCATCATTAGATGTGAATTCTACCCTCCTGGAAAGAGTGAGTATGAGACAACAATCTGATTCAGAAGGCCCAGTTCTCCGGGAGTCAGTGGAAAATGAGGACCCTCCTCATGGGTGGAAGATTGGTGATGATGAGGTATTATGTGTCCATAGATGAGTATGGGTTATAGTGGATATACGCGAGGAGAAGATGCACGAGTTTCATGCTTCATCTTGGGTAGTGCATCTCGGGGTTACCAAGATGTACCGTGACTTGAGTCGTCGGTATTTGTAAAGACCCGTAAAATTCAAGGAAAATTTTTTCTTAATTTTCTTTAGAATTTTACAAGAGCGCGGTTTCAGACGGCATCTGATTCCGAGGCCCGGAGTGCCCGGAATTAATTTCCGAAGTTTGGCTCGGGTACGTTCAGTGAACGAACGAGCGGGAATTCCTAACTTTTGATCCGGTGCTCGGAATTGAAATCCGAGGGCACCGATGAACTCGCAGCGCCGATATTCGCTTAATGAGACCTTTTCGGGAGTTGCGTTTGTTGCGGGTTGAAAGTTACGTTTTGGGGTTTTTCAGTTAAGTTAAATAAAATTTGTGCAAAACAAATTTTATTTTAACTTATTTTAAAAACCTACCAAAGGAGGTTAGAAGTGGGACCCACACCCACTTAACCTCCCTTGGGAGGATTAAGTGTGGTGGGGCCCACACGAACCCCTTTTTCTTTTCAAATTCCTTAACCTCTCAAAACCCCCCTCTTAATTATGTAACTCTCCCCTACTTTAACTCTTGCCAATTTATCTTTTCATTTAATTTTGTCAACTCTAGACTTAATTAATGAATTGAATTCAACTTTGAATTTTGAAAGGTTGGCAAAGTGAGAATAAAATAAGATGTAGTCTTATTTTATTTTGGGTTGATCGTTTGTTCCCTTTAGAGCTTTTGAGAGCATTCCTCTTCATCTTCAACTCTGACGAAGAACGAAGAACGAAGAACGCTCAAACTCCGACGAAGAACGACGCCTCTCTTCTTCGTCCTCGGTGTCAACGAGAGGGAACGCCACTTCCTCCTCTGACCATCTTTGTCGGCGTACAAGTTTCGCCAACGACGTGACTCTTCGAACGCATCCCTTCGTCATCGGATTTGACGAACGACTTCCGCGACACCCGACCTCCGCGACGCCGTCTTCCGCGGAACGTAGACGATTCTTCGAATCTTAAACCCGAGGTAGGGGTTGTTGAATTTCTTTTGGATTCCTCTTTTTTTTATTCTTGATTGTGCTTTTAGCAAGATTAACATGTGACATGTTTTTTCTTTAAGTTGCGTTATTATTGTTAACGCGAGGGGGGGGCCGGACCGCACGAACACGGCCGAACCCCCCCTCCAACGTTCTTGTTTAAATTCTTGTGATGGAAGCAAAGTGGCGTGGTGCCGTCGCACCACGCGGTTTGCCGTGCGATTAATTTACGCAACGCCGTCGCGCTTCGCCGAGGAGAGACTTCAAGAATGCGACGCCGTCGCGCCGCGTTGGGAGGATTCATGGCACGGCGAAAGGGGCGCGGTGCCGTCGCACCGCGCCGGACGACGAAGACCGCGGCCGGTTCCGGGCCGCGGCGGGACGAGGAGACCGCGGCCGGTTCCGGGCCGCGGCGGAAGGAAAGAACGGCGGCCGGGCCGCCGGCGTCGGAAGTCGAGGGCGGGACCGGAAATTCCGGTCCCGTTGGTAAAAACCGGCCGGCCAGCGGGCCGGCCGGATGTCATAAAACCGGGGGATTAAACCCCCGGCCGGTTCTTCAAACCCCCCCTCTTAATGAGGGGGGCGGTTCAATTAAAGGAGGGGGGGGGGGGCAAAGCCCCCCCGGTTCGTCCAGCCGGCCCCCACTTGCGGGGGCCATTTTTTGGCAAAGGCACGGCTCAAAGCCGTGCCGCCTTGTTCAATCAGCGGGGGCAATCAAGCCCCCCGCGTGCTGCCACCCCGTGCGGCGCCCGCCGCCGCCAGCGCGGCCTGCCGCCGCCGCCAGCGCGGCCCGCCGCCGCCGTCCGCCGTCCGCCGCCGCCGGCCGCCGCGCCGCCGCCGCACCGCCCCGGGGGGGTGGGGGGGGTCGGGCCGGGTCGGCCCGGACCCGGACCCCCCGTTTCGAACCTGTTTTGGTTTTTGGCTCATAACTTGAGCCTCGGACCTCCGAATGACGAAACGTCAGCGGCAACGCGATCCTTGGATCGAGACGGTCGTTTCGGTATATCGCACTCAAGGTTTCGGGTTACTTTGAGTTCGGCCGGGTTGGTTCGTTCACGAAACCAACCGGGCCTTCGGAGCGGAAACGCTCATATCTTGAGCCACGAACGTCCGATTGACGCGCCGTCAGTCGCGTTGTGTTCCTCTTAGTGAATCGGATCTTTTGGCATACTCCGCCCGAGGTTTGGACGCAGGTGGAATACAGTCGGGTTGGTTTTTCCTTAAAAACCAACCGGGCCCCGGAGACGAAAATGCCAATAACTCACAGACCGGGCGTCCGATTGACGCGCCGTCTGTTTCGTTGACTTCCTCTTGATGAGACGGAACTTTTGACATACTCCGCCCGAGTTTTGGATGCAGTCGGAGTATGGCCGGGTTGGATTGTTCCCGAAATCCAACCGGGCCCCTGGAACGGGAAAGCTGATATCTTTCAGACAGGACGTCCGCTTGACGAGCCGTCAGCGGCGTTGGTGGTTACGTTGAGTAACGGTCCCTTTGAGTTTACCCTATGGGAGTTCGGGGTACAGTTGAGATACGGCCGGGATTGGTTCGCACTCGAAACCAACCGGGCCCCTGGGACGAAAAGACTATTAACTCACAGACCGGGCGTCCGATCGACGCGCCGTCTGTTGCGTTGAGACCCCTGTGACGAGACGGACCTTTGAGGCACTTCTTCGTGGGACTTTGTGATACTTGGAGTATCGACCAGTAGCTCGTGGAGCGGACCCTCCCGGAGACGAGCGTGCAGAGTACGGAGACCGTGTAGCCGGCTGAGACCTGACGACTGCTTGACCGACTCGACTTGGAGTGAGTCGACTAGCCCAGTGGACGGAGCGCCCGGTACTTGGCGGCAGACCCACGGCGGACGGAGCGCCTGGTAGTTGGCAGCAGACCCGCTGTACTCGACAGGAGGAGTACCTCAGTAGGCTATCTGGGTAGCGCCCGGTATTTGGCAGCAGACCCTCAGCGGACGGAGCGCCTGGTAGTTGGCAGCAGACCCGCAGTACTCGACAGGAGGAGTACTTCAGCAGTCCTAGGTTAGTGAGCGGCAGCCTCGGAGTCGTGACAGGACCACTGTACACTCTAGAGACGGAGCTCTTCAGCAGTTACGGTTTCGATAATGAAAATCCTGGTTTGAGCTGAGACTTTTGACCTTGTGTTTACTTCATGATTGAGATGGGTCACTTGCTAACTTTGGTATATGTATGGGCATATAACCGGGTAGTGGTTATCCGTCGATTTCACAATCCTTGTGTTTCCTCATGATTGAGATGGGTTACTTGATAACTTAGGTATATGTATGGGCATATACCTAAGTAGGGTTTATCTGTTGAGATCTTCTTGTGTTTATCCTTGTTGGTTTTAGTGAGACCTTGAGGGTCTCGGGGTCCCTACTGAGTATCGTTATACTCACCCCTGCACGGGCTATGCCCGCACCTCGTTGTGTTGGTTGCAGACGACGGCCAGTACTGGCAGAGGCCGAGTGTTCGAGGACTGGACGGTACCTGGAGGTGGACTATACGACGAGGCGGTACCCAGAGGCAGACCACTGGGCGGGTCATACTTGGAGCAGACGGCGGGACCCGAGGAGAAGAAGAGCTATCTGTACCCACCCTTCAGGTGGGATTTCCAGTGGACATCTCAGCGTAGCAGCTTTACTTTTCAGTCGCTGTTTTCCCTTTCGAGTTGTACTTTACAGTTGGGCTTGTATTTCCGGCCCCTTTTACTTTTCAGCTCTTCTTTTTGTACTTAGTGTTTTACTTCCGCTTGTACTCTGTGGTGCTTGTTTTCTTTATAAAGGCAATGCCTTCCCAGTTATCGGGATTTTACGCCTTTGGTGCTAGTCGCCAACCCCTGGCCTATGGAAGGCGGGCTTGGGGTAGTCACGGCACGGGCCCCGAGGATGGGTCGTGACAAATTGGTATCAGAGGAGTTCGGTTCTACCGCAGAACTTATAACTCTGATGTTTCTTTCTGTGAAGCAATAGTGTTGAGAGTACCAAGTGTGGTTTTCAGTTCAGGGAGTCCAGTGTTGGTGCGGGCGGCCGACGTATCCATACACCAGGACCCTGACAACTGATTTCCGACTTTGTGCACGAAAACACTGATTGCGTGTGTGTTTTCAAAAGTTTTTCCCCTAAAACAGCTCAAACCAGGTCAGCTCACCAGGTATAATCGTTTGATCGTGTTACGTTGTTTCTTTCAGGATGGCCCCACGATGGCAGCCAGCTAGGGTTCCGAGAATCGAACGTGACGACAGCCCACCGAGCGACGAGGCCTCGGTGCAGGGCCCTTTGTCAGCAGTGGCACCGGCGGTAGCTCTACCCACCGAGCCCCCGATGCTTCCAGCAGCAGCCGCTGACGATGCACGTCGCCTCAGCGCACTGCATGAGTTTCAGCGCCAGCGACCGCCCAGGTTTCGCGGGGAGACGGATCCCCAGGCTGCAGAGGACTGGCTGGAGGCAGTAGTACGAGTGTTTAGGCTAGTGAGGACACCAGCAGACCTCATGGTGATCCTCGCTGCGAGCCTACTACACGCAGCAGCAGGACGATGGTGGAGCTTGATGCTCCAGGTACACGATGAGGCATCTCTACTTTGGACAGACTTTGAGAGCCTCTTCCGCTCGGAGTTCGTCCCGGCCACCCTCTGAGCGGTGCGCATCCAGGAGCTTCTACAGCTGCGGCAGGGCATCATGACGGTCGCTCAGTACTCGGTGAGATTTACCGATCTCTCGCGCTACTCGACCGACATGGTACGGGACCCATTCTTCCGGGCCCGGACCTTCGAGCAGGGTTTGAGACACGAGATCAGGGCATCGCTGATCTCCCTCAGCTTACCGACTCAGACAGGAGTACTGGAGCGGGCTCTTCTGATTGAGAGCTTCCTTGCTGAGTCTTCACCAGCGCAGCGACCCACCGCAGGGCGGCACGTAGCGGAGTCTTCGGTAGCAGGTAGCCGACAGATGACTCAGGGGTCCAGACAGACCAGACCTTCAGGCAGACGACCTCAGGGCACTGGCTCAGCAGTGCAGGGCACACAGCGCGGAGTCAGTCTTTTGAGTGGAAGACAGTGCTTTGCATGCGGCGGGCAAGGCCACATGGCTCGTGACTGCCCGACCCGCCATGCGGAGGAGCAGCAGACGGTTGAGGGACCACCTAGGCAGAGGCAGAGGTTCGACCGTGGCGGTCCGCATGGAGGAGGCGGACGAGGCAGAGGAGCTGGCCGAGCAGCAGGTGGTGGACGACGCTTTGAGGCACTGCCACCACCACCACCAGGAGGTCCACCCCGACCACAGGGAGTAGGTGGACATGCGAGAGCACAGCTTCAGGCAGCTGAAGCTTACGATCATGGAGCTCTGGGAGCTGGTGGACAGGAGCAGAACTAGTGGATACATCCTTGTACTTCTGGTTCCTTGCTGCTTTTGTGTAGCGTCTTGTATTATGAGCTGCAATAATAAAAGACGCATACTTTGCGATGTTTTCATTCCTGTCCTCTTCTGTGATGTTACTAAGAGGTTCCAGTTGACTGTTGACTTGACCCTCACTTGTGAGACATCTACTGGAGGAGACCCAGTTACCACACACTGATGCCGACAGTGTGACTCAACCCTTGGAGGCGAGAGTAACAGTTGGATCTCTTAGTAGTAGCGTCGAGGCCTTACGACGTCATCCTTGGTATGGATTAGTATCATCCATGTTAGGATTGACTGTTTTAGGCAAAGAATGTGGTTCATCCAGGGGATGAGACCAGGTTACTCTTTTCGGCAAAGAAGAAATCTCGCAGCTCTTGTGGGACCAGAGATGGTCCGGGCCACGTCAGAGGAGGTCCATGTCATCCAGGAGCGGGTTCTACATGGGCGATCGATTCCTCTTGTGCGCAGCAGATGGCGGCACGGAAATCTCCAGGAGAGCACATGGGAGCGGGAGGCTCAGATGCGTGCTCAGTACCCTCTTTTGTTTCCCTAGTTTTTGATGTAGCTTTACGGGGACGTAAAGCCCTGAGGTGGGAGTAATGTAAAGACCCGTAAAATTCAAGGAAAATTTTTTCTTAATTTTCTTTAGAATTTTACAAGAGCGCGGTTTCAGACGGCATCTGATTCCGAGGCCCGGAGTGCCCGGAATTAATTTCCGAAGTTTGGCTCGGGTACGTTCAGTGAACGAACGAGCGGGAATTCCTAACTTTTGATCCGGTGCTCGGAATTGAAATCCGAGGTCACCGATGAACTCGCAGCGCCGATATTCGCTTAATGAGACCTTTTCGGGAGTTGCGTTTGTTGCGGGTTGAAAGTTACGTTTTGGGGTTTTTCAGTTAAGTTAAATAAAATTTGTGCAAAACAAATTTTATTTTAACTTATTTTAAAAACCTACCAAAGGAGGTTAGAAGTGGGACCCACACCCACTTAACCTCCCTTGGGAGGATTAAGTGTGGTGGGGCCCACACGAACCCCTTTTTCTTTTCAAATTCCTTAACCTCTCAAAACCCCCCTCTTAATTATGTAACTCTCCCCTACTTTAACTCTTGCCAATTTATCTTTTCATTTAATTTTGTCAACTCTAGACTTAATTAATGAATTGAATTCAACTTTGAATTTTGAAAGGTTGGCAAAGTGAGAATAAAATAAGATGTAGTCTTATTTTATTTTGGGTTGATCGTTTGTTCCCTTGAGAGCTTTTGAGAGCATTCCTCTTCATCTTCAACTCTGACGAAGAACGAAGAACGAAGAACGCTCAAACTCCGACGAAGAACGACGCCTCTCTTCTTCGTCCTCGGTGTCAACGAGAGGGAACGCCGCTTCCTCCTCAGACCATCTTCGTCGGCGTACAAGTTTCGCCAACGACGTGACTCTTCGAACGCATCCCTTCGTCATCGGATTTGACGAACGGCTTCCGCGACACCCGACCTCCGCGACGCCGTCTTCCGCGGAACGTAGACGATTCTTCGAATCTTAAACCCGAGGTAGGGGTTGTTGAATTTCTTTTGGATTCCTCTTTTTTTTATTCTTGATTGTGCTTTTAGCAAGATTAACGTGTGACATGTTTTTTCTTTAAGTTGCGTTATTATTGTTAACGCGAGGGGGGGGGGGGGGGGGGCGGACCGCACTAACACGGCCGAACCCCCCCCTCCAACGTTCTTGTTTAAATTCTTGCGATGGAAGCAAAGTGGCGTGGTGCCGTCGCACCACGCGGTTTGCCGTGTGATTAATTTACGCAACGCCGTCGCGCTTCGCCGAGGAGAGACTTCAAGAACGCGACGCCGTCGCGCCGCGTTGGGAGGATTCATGGCACGGCGAAAGGGGCGCGGTGCCGTCGCACCGCGCCGGACGACGAAGACCGCGGCCGGTTCCGGGCCGCGGCGGGACGAGGAGACCGCGGCCGGTTCCGGGCCGCGGCGGAAGGAAAGACCGGCGGCCGGGCCGCCGGCGTCGGAAGTCGAGGGCGGGACCGGAAATTCCGGTCCCGTTGGTAAAAACCGGCCGGCCAGCGGGCCGGCCGGATGTCATAAAACCGGGGGATTAAACCCCCGGCCGGTTCTTCAAACCCCCCCTCTTAATGAGGGGGGCGGTTCAATTAAAGGAGGGGGGGGGGGCAAAGCCCCCCCGGTTCGTCCAGCCGGCCCCCACTTGCGGGGGCCGTTTTTTGGCAAAGGCACGGCTCAAAGCCGTGCCGCCTTGTTCAATCAGCGGGGGCAATCAAGCCCCCCGCGTGCTGCCACCCCGTGCGGCGCCCGCCGCCGCCAGCGCGGCCCGCCGCCGCCGCCAGCGCGGCCCGCCGCCGCCGCCGCCGCGCGGCCCGCCGCCGCGCCGCCGCCGCCGCCGCACCGCCCCGGGGGGGGGGGGGGGGGGGGGTCGGGCCGGGTCGGCCCGGACCCGGACCCCCCGTTTCGAACCTGTTTTGGTTTTTGGCTCATAACTTGAGCCTCGGACCTCCGAATGACGAACCGTTAGCGGCAACGCGATCCTTGGATCGAGACGGTCGTTTCGGTATATCGCACTCAAGGTTTCGGGTTACTTTGAGTTCGGCCGGGTTGGTTCGTTCACGAAACCAACCGGGCCTTCGGAGCGGAAACGCTCATATCTTGAGCCACGAACGTCCGATTGACGCGCCGTCAGTCGCGTTGTGTTCCTCTTAGTGAATCGGATCTTTTGGCATACTCCGCCCGAGGTTTGGACGCAGGTGGAGTACGGTCGGGTTGGTTTTTCCTTAAAAACCAACCGGGCCCCGGAGACGAAAATGCCAATAACTCACAGACCGGGCGTCCGATTGACGCGCCGTCTGTTTCGTTGACTTCCTCTTGATGAGACGGAACTTTTGACATACTCCGCCCGAGTTTTGGATGCAGTCGGAGTATGGCCGGGTTGGATTGTTCCCGAAATCCAACCGGGCCCCTGGAACGGGAAAGCTGATATCTTTCAGACAGGACGTCCGCTTGACGAGCCGTCAGCGGCGTTGGTGGTTACGTTGAGTAACGGTCCCTTTGAGTTTACCCTATGGGAGTTCGGGGTACAGTTGAGATACGGCCGGGATTGGTTCGCACTCGAAACCAACCGGGCCCCTGGGATGAAAAGACTATTAACTCACAGACCGGGCGTCCGATCGACGCGCCGTCTGTTGCGTTGAGACCCCTGTGACGAGACGGACCTTTGAGGCACTTCTTCGTGGGACTTTGTGATACTTGGAGTATCGACCAGTAGCTCGTGGAGCGGACCCTCCCGGAGACGAGCGTGCAGAGTACGGAGACCGTGTAGCCGGCTGAGACCTGACGACTGCTTGACCGACTCGACTTGGAGTGAGTCGACTAGCCCAGTGGACGGAGCGCCCGGTACTTGGCGGCAGACCCACGGCGGACGGAGCGCCTGGTAGTTGGCAGCAGACCCGCGGTACTCGACAGGAGGAGTACCTCAGTAGGCTATCTGGGTAGCGCCCGGTATTTGGCAGCAGACCCTCAGCGGATGGAGCGCCTGGTAGTTGGCAGCAGACCCGCAGTACTCGACAGGAGGAGTACTTCAGCAGTCCTAGGTTAGTGAGCGGCAGCCTCGGAGTCGTGACAGGACCACTGTACACTCTAGAGACGGAGCTCTTCAGCAGTTACGGTTTCGATAATGAAAATCCTGGTTTGAACTGAGACTTTTGACCTTGTGTTTACTTCATGATTGAGATGGGTCACTTGCTAACTTTGGTATATGTATGGGCATATACCCGGGTAGTGGTTATCCGTCGATTTCACAATCCTTGTGTTTCCTCATGATTGAGATGGGTTACTTGATAACTTAGGTATATGTATGGGCATATACCTAAGTAGGGTTTATCTGTTGAGATCTTCTTGTGTTTATCCTTGTTGGTTTTAGTGAGACCTTGAGGGTCTCGGGGTCCCTACTGAGTATCGTTATACTCACCCCTGCACGGGCTATGCCCGCACCTCGTTGTGTTGGTTGCAGACGACGGCCAGTACTGGCAGAGGCCGAGTGTTCGAGGACTGGACGGTACCTGGAGGTGGACTATACGACGAGGCGGTACCCAGAGGCAGACCACTGGGCGGGTCATACTTGGAGCAGACGGCGGGACCCGAGGAGCAGAAGAGCTATCTGTACCCACCCTTCAGGTGGGATTTCCAGTGGACATCTCAGCGTAGCAGCTTTACTTTTCAGTCGATGTTTTCCCTTTCGAGTTGTACTTTACAGTTGGGCTTGTATTTCCGGCCCCTTTTACTTTTCAGCTCTTCTTTTTGTACTTAGTGTTTTACTTCCGCTTGTACTCTGTGGTGCTTGTTTTCTTTATAAAGGCAATGCCTTCCCAGTTATCGGGATTTTACGCCTTTGGTGCTAGTCGCCAACCCCTGGCCTATGGAAGGCGGGCTTGGGGTAGTCACGGCACGGGCCCCGAGGACGGGTCGTGACAGTATTGGTGGCTGGGTAAGAAGAGATAAGTAGCTGGTTTTGTTATGAGATGTTCCATCTGTCAGTAGGTGAAGGTGGAGCATCAGAGGCCAGCTGGACTATTAGAGTAGTTACCCATTCATGAGTGTAAATGGTATGATGTCACAATCGATTTCTTGATGGGGTTGTCGAGGTCACCTCGAGGCAATGATGTCGTGTGGGTCGTTGTGGACAGACTTACAAAGGTATCTCACTTTTTGCTGATCAAGGAGACCATTGCTGTTGACGAGCTCAAAAAGATGTATATCCAAGAGGTCGTACATCTTCATGCGGTACCTTGTTCTATCAATTTAGATAGGGATGCCCATTTCATATCTCGGTTCTGGAAGATTTTTCAGTGGGCACTGGGTAAATAGGTGCTTTTGAGCACAACTTACCAACCTACAGACCGATGGCCAGTCAGAGCGTACGATACAGGTGCATGAAGACATGTTGTGTGCATGCATAATAGATTTTTGTGGCTCTTGGGAGATGAATATACCCCTAGTACAGTTTTCCAATAACAATAGTTTTCAGGCAACTGTTCAGATGGAACCTTACAAGCCTTTATATGGCAGGCCATGCCGATCACCTTTGTTCTAGATGGAAGTATGCGAGGCAGCTTTACTGGGACCATTTATCATGTAGGATTCTTATGATTAGGTCCAGTTTATTCAAAAGCGGATGGCTACAACACAGTATCATCAGAAATCTTATGCAGATCGCTACAGACGACACATAGAGTTCGTGGTCAGGGACCAGGTTTTCTTATGCGTTTATCCAAGGATGGGACACAGGTGGATCAAGAGATAGGAAAATGTTTTCACCGATGTATGTGGGGACATTTGATATTCTGGAGAGAGTTTGACTGGTTTCCTATTAGTTGCAGTTACCACATAAGTAATATCCCATTCATGACATCTTCTATGTATCTGAGTTGCAACACTATTATTCAGACACATATCACGGCTTTCAGCTAGAGGATGTTGTGCTTCAAATTGATGAATCCAATGAGGTGCATCTATTTTGTATAATAGATAGAAGCAAGATGGTTCTCCGAGGCAGTTCTATTCCTCTCGTACTGGGGCTATGGCAGCATGTCCGAGTGATGGATGAAAACTGGGAGCGGGAGACCAACGTACATGCTTAGTGTCCAGAGTTATTATGAGTGTTATCTTCACCACCCATGGAAGTGATATTCATGGATGAATTACATTAAGTGGGGAAGTTTTTAAGAACCCAGATCTTATTCTTGAGTTACGGGTTTTTTATTTTCTCTTTTCCTTATGTGTTTTTGAGAAAATATAGAAAAATGGGAGAAAATCTGAAATTTTGTGACTTCACATCGTGTTCTTTTCCACATGCCGTGTACATTGGCCATGTGGAAGGAGTACACAAGGCGTGTAGGCTGGTCGACGAAGATGGGTGTTAAAACCAACTTCATGCCGTGTGGTGGGTATTTACACATCATGTAGTAAGTCGGCAGGAAAACAGTAAGGCGGTGGAAGCTGAGCGAATTTTCATGTCGTGTATTCATGAATACACGCCATGTACTCATGTAGATAGATGAAAATTGTCACGGTGTAAAGAATCCACAGATGGAATAGTTAAAAAAATAAAAGTACATGCCCTGTACTCAATATTACACACCGTGTAGTCTATTTGCTTCGCATAAAATGGGCAGTAGCCTACCCTATTTATAGGGAAGGCTTAGAACCGGAGGAGATCTTGGAAGGATGACTGGAACTTTTGAGATCAACCAATCAAGCACTGTGAATCCGATTCTTCCTCCGTTGATCTCGTTGTAAACGTACAGGTAAGCCCTCCTCTCTCCTTGAACTATTCGTACCAATTATTTCCTGGGGGTCAATTATTTACATTTTAACAAGATTTAATTTACCTAGGATCTACGTCATTCTTAGGTATTTCGAGGATCATCGTTCACTTATACCAATCAAGGGTGATCGAGGTAGGTGGTCTTGTGTGTATTTCCAACTTCTGTGGTTAATTTGTGTACCGTAGTGATACACACCCATGAATGGGGTGTTTTATGGCTGATTCCTTGAAAAATTATATGCCTAGAATTGTATACGTCTTTGAATATAATTATAACATGACGTATGGGATTGTTTCTTGGATCCAGGACCACCCATATGGTGCGTTCTTCTATTTAGCCGTTTGTAATGGTTACCTGAGGGTATACCGTACAATTTTGTATGCTTTAATAGCCTTGAGAGATATTTTATATAATTTCTTGATTATATGTTGGGCTTGGCTCGGTTACTAGCGTCTGAGGGCAGTGTTCTATTTAGCCTGAGGGTAGTTTTCTTTTTAGCTTGAGGGAATCTCCTTCCGTTCCTAAGGGAAGTAGATTTTGTGCCTGAGGGAGGCACCTTGTACGAGTGATGGAAATATCTGTTATGACTATGGAAAACTACCTGCGAGTTCTGACTCTGATTACCAATGGGTAAGTTTTGTATGTCTAAGGACAATGTTATCATTAAATGTTCACCGTGGTGATTTTTATTTGTTATACCTGTCAAGTTGAAGCATGGTCTTCGAATTGTTTAATAAATATTAAAATAGCAATACAACTGGTAGAGTTACTTAATTTTGAGTACTTCCTTAGTTTATTGCATTTACTACTACATACTGCTATTGAACATTTACACTAACAGTTGGGAACAAACCTTTGGTGGGTGCCTACTGGGATTCATTTTTCACACCCTGTTTGGGTCATGTCTTCGGCCTAAACAGACTATATTTTTATAGGGATGGATAGGGGAAAGAGTCCCTATATAGGTACATGAGTGTTGCTGAGGTGTGGGAGATCATGGGACCGAGTTCAGGCTCACGATGCTACCGGCTATTCTGTTTTGTTCTCCTATACACGTACTTCCCTTGTCTCGTATTGTACTGTTGTGTAACATGTTCTGGCTATTTTCATAGAATAGTGACATGCTGCATCTTGATATATATATATATATATATATATATATATATAAATATGACTTCTGGTTCTTTTTACTACAGTTGTTCATTTTAAATATGTATGTTTTACTTCTTCCACTTTTGTTGAGATTTTCTTCTTGTGTTCCGATGCACTAAACTATGACAAATGAGGGAATAGTTCCCCCACTATCATACATGGAACCTTGCTGCTAGTCAACAACCTCTAGAATTTGGGGAAATACACTTGAGTTCATGTGACCAAATGGGTTTGGGGCACCCATGGAGTGGCACCCGGTTCTGGGACATTACTAGATTTCCCATTTCTGATAGCTTCCACCCTTTTCTAAATTTCCACATCTTTTTTGAGCATCATTTATTTTCTCCAAGAGGGATGGTTAAGAAATCATTTGATAAAGGATTGATGATGTTAATCCCTTAATAATTTCCATTTAAATCCTTTTCAAATCTATGTTGATCAGATCCTTTTCAATTATCATCATTGATAATGATGCGGGAACCTTTCAACTTAGAGCATTTTCCACCTTGTCTGCCTTATCGGGATGGTAGTGGATTGAGCAGTCATAATCCTTGATGAGCTCTATCCATAATCACTGGCTCATATGAAGCAATTTTTGTATGTATATATATTTGAGACTCCTGTAGTCCATATATATCTCACACTTCTCACCACAGAGATAATGCCTCCAGATTTTGAAGGAAAAGATCACCACTGCCAAATCCAGATCTTTCATAGGATAGTTTTTCTCATGTATTTTTAGTTTCTCTGAGGAATAGGATATCACTTTATCATTTTTCATTATCACATATCATAAGACCTTCTTATAAGAATCACTATACACTATAATGTGATATGCATTTTTTTGGAGTGTGAGTACTGGCATAGTGATAAACCCTTTTTTCAACTCATTGAAAAAATCTTCACATTCTGGTGTCAAGACTAACATTATTCCATTCTATGTCATCTTGGTTATTGGGTTTGATAATCCTGAACTGTTCTTCACAAATCATCGATAATACCCAACTGAACCCAGAAAGCTGTGGATCTCTATTACATAATTTTGTTTGGGACAATCTTCAATTACCTTTGTCTTGTAAGGGTCTACAAATATCCCTTTGTCGGTGATAACATGCCCCATGAATGATACATCCTCCATCCATAACTCACATTTACATTAATTTTCATATAGCTTCTCCCTTCACAAATTCTTTTATACAATATTCAAATGCTTCACATGTTCCTCCTTGCTCTTGGAGTATATCAAAATATCATCAATAAAGACTACCACAAATTTTTCAATGTAATACCTAAACGCTATATTCATTAAATGCAGAAAAATTTATGGTGCATTAGTGAGTCCAAAGGTCATCAGTATGAACTCATTGTGTCCATAACTTTTTTGAAATGTAGTCTTGGTAATATCTTCCTTCCTCACCATTAATTGGTGATATTCTGACTGATGGTCCACCTTAGAGAAATAACATTACCCACAAAGTTGATCGAGCAAGTCATCTATCAGTGGAATGGGATAAATATTCTTTATCATGATTTTATTGAGCTCGGGATTATCAATGCATAGGTGAATTGATCATAAATTGTTCTTGAAAAATTGGACTGGCGCACCCCACAGGAAGCATTTGGGTGTATTAAACCCCTATCCCTATTCTCCGGTAACAGATTCTTTAGCCCTTCCAGCTCTACGCTGGCCTTTCTGTAAGGTGTCTTTGATAAAGGTAGTGATCTAGGGATAAGTTTAATAGAGAACACAACCTCCCGTTTAGTAGGAAGACCCCGCAACTCTTCATGGAATACATCAGTTTAATCCCTCATGATGGGCATGTCTTCAAGCATGATTCTGTCCTTTATCTCAATCATTTGAGCTAGATATTCCTACTCACAAGGAAAAAATATCTACAATTGAGATGCATAATCTAAAGAAAATTCATCTTCCTCTTTACACATGTAAAAAATCAAAGGATGGGTTGGGATGTGAAGTGTTATCTCCCTTTCTTGATAGTTGATGTTGTCTTTGTATAATGATAGCCAATCCCTACACCAGATAGAATCAAACACCAATAAAGGACATATGAAATAATTTTCTGTGAGGTTTAGTCTACAAACATTAACCGGGGAGGAGTTATAAACCATGGACACAATGATTTACACATTAGATATTCTCACAGATAAATTTTCCTCCAAATTTTGAGGTGGTGTTTGAATAGTTCTACTAAACTTTATAGATATGAAAGAATGAATAGAGCCAGAATAAAATATTACATCTGCTATTCTTGAATGAATGACTAGAGTACATGTAACCACATCGTTTTATGGCTTCACCTTAGTTTTTGTGATAGAATAATCCCTTCATAATTTCCTTGGAGGTTGATACTGATTGCCTCCAATAACCCTTGTCTTAGGGAAATTGCTTTCATAATGCCCATGTTCCTTATAGTTGTAACACTGTACTGTAGGCGGAGTGTTGATCTGTAACTTCCATCCCCTTTCACCATTACTGTTATTTTCATATACCTTATAAAGATCTTGTCTAGATGACCAATATTTCAACATTTTAAGAAATTCTTGGTTCTATTCAGACAGTTATCATGATGCTTCTTCCCACAAATTTTACAATGGAAAAAGGCATGCTTCTTCCATCATGGGATTTTTTTTTGAACCACACATGGTGTTCTCCATTTTCCACTTCTTTTAACTAGGCCCATGAGACCATTGTGAGTCTCCGATTTCCATTTCAACCTTTAGGGAATAATGAACAATATCCTCATAACTGTCAAAGTCGAAAATTGCTAACACATTTCGTAGACTCGACTATAGTCCACTAAATAATTGATTCACCTTGCTTTCGGTGTTCATGAAAAATCAATAGGTGTACTTTAAAATCCTTTTGATTTTTTCTTCATACACCCCGATGGACTCATATTCTTTTTTCTTGAGTCTGAGAACACTCATTCCATCTTGAGATAGAGGGATTGAGGAAAATATTTATTGAAAAAATCCACTTATATTCCTCAAAATCCATGGAATCAATATCCTCTTAAGACTTGGTATTCTTGATCAGTGTCCACCACTAATCATCTTCCCCATCCAAATAATAGAGCATTAGTACAACCTTATCTTTTACCGAGCACTGTAGGATGGATAATATCTTTTCAATTGAGTTATTCCACGGTTTCATAATTAGGGGATTAGAAGATCCGGTAAACATGGTAGGCCTTTTCCAAATAAAGGATTCTATGAAAACATGATCTTTTTTTGGAGGAGGAAGTGATTCTGCATGATTCAAGTTATTATTCATAACTCTAGCCAACTGAACATGTATTGTCATTAAATTTTGAGCACCTGATCTCGTCATAATAGGCATATCATTAGCGCAATCTTCACATTTCCTGTCACATTAATTATTGGAATGTGTTCTTTTGTATCATTCAGTTAACCAAGAAAATGAAAATATAATTAAGGGTCTTGAATTATTATCAATTTAGAATAAAAAGGAAACATAGAACATAAAAGAATAAACTTATAAAAAATAAGTATATCATAACTTGTGAAACCTTAGGTTTAAATATAGTTTATCCTAAATATATTTCATAACATATATTCTTATGGTCTTATTTATCCTCAATATTGGTTTGTAAAAAGATCATGAATCTAAAAAATAATATCCCTTTGCAGTGTCGTAACCAAGAGTGAATCAATTCCCTTAGTCGTGCACCCGTTGATGTTTGAGTCTAGATCAAAGTAGGGTTTTGGGTTTTAACCCTAGATACATCTGTTCCAAAGCCACCTCTACCTGCTCATATCCAGACATGGATTTATTTTTTTTGATAAAACACTTACTCAATACTCACCAATTTTTAAGAATGTTTTTTATACATTCTCTCATCCTTACAGTTCTCACTAAGGTGGTCTATTTCAAATATCCAAAAATAACTATACCATCCTTTGATTCCAACTATAGTGACTGAATCTTTTTACATATAATATTAAATGATTTTAATCCTAATTATACATTAGAGTACAAGCCAATGATATTTATGTCTAGTGTCTTGGAATACTAGGTACATAAAACCTAAAACATGGGGCTAAAAAGAAAATTCATTTTTTTAATCTCCATAAAGAGCTCCTAAACTCCATTGAGCCCTTACATCTGCACATGATACCCTAGGGAACACATGAAAAATGAGATGAAATGAAAATCCAAATAAGGGAATGGACATAAGGATACATCTTAGGAAAATGAGTTAGGAGGCATGACATAATGATATCAAAATCATGGAACGTATAAAATCATATCATATAATCATGGTATCACATAAACATGGAATCATATAAATTTGAAATAATCATAAAAAAATTATTTATTACTGGTAAAGGCTAACTACCAATACCGTTTCCCATTTTAGTATGGCTCAAGGCTAAATGACAATCCCATTTCACATCGCATCTCATGAGACGTAACCTTACCAAATGAATTAAAGTTCAATCGGGGTTCTCTGATCTCATATTTTTCATGAATATTCTCTCCACACAAATAATCATACATAATCAACCATATATTAACATAAGGGTACCCATAGAAAGAATTGGGTACCACAATCATGACATAATTCATAACGAATGGTCGTATCATGAAAGTTTCCATGAATGAATGGTTTTTGAACATTTATAAAAATTTGTAAGGTAAAATCAGCATATATCATAGTATGTGGAGTCGAACATATGTGAAAACATATAAGAAATGTATTTTAGAAACATTATCATTAATGTATTTTTTCACATTTTTAAGGAAAATACTATATAACCTTTAAAATAGAAAGGTGGAAAATCATATAAATAAAACCAGAATTGAAACAAGATGGTTTTCATAATAAAAATACTGATTTTGTAAATACAATGTTGTTTTAAAACAGATGATAGAGTTCACTTTAAATTGGTTAAAAATTTCCAGATGTTCCCTTTAAACTGGTTTTCTTATCAGAACGTTCTAAGGATAGAATATTGAAAAAACATTTATATCCCCAGAAGAAAAATATGAAACAGTATTTATAAAAGCATTTTTTAAAACTACACATAATTTAAAAAATATAATTAAATATATAAGATATCTCTTTTTTGATATAATGATGATAAGGACACCTGAAATAACAGAGAAGGATTGTGTGGAATTAATTATAGTTTATCATTATGGTATTGGGTGTACCTAATAGGGGTTGATGAGATAGAAAAGGGGTTCCTAATCACCTATAAAACATGAGGGAGGTATGGGATAGGTGCAAAATCATACCCCTTTATTTGGGATTATACATAAAAAAGGAATAGCAAAGAAGACAATATTGATTAAGAGTGAAATGGAGAGGATCCCTTACCTTAAATCCATATATGCAATCCACTTGGTATTAAAGACCTAAATAAACAAATTAGGATGAATAATTAATAATTACAGAAAATATTTTATTTTAAATTTGTTTATTATAATAAATTTATGTTCAATTATAATCATT
The DNA here is from genome assembly GCA_963277665.1 of Viscum album. NCBI lineage: Eukaryota > Viridiplantae > Streptophyta > Magnoliopsida > Santalales > Viscaceae > Viscum > Viscum album. The sequence goes on from OY728166.1 coordinate 992,863,042, forward strand.
TTTATTGGTTATGAGGTTCAATTTCCTTGTTCAGGATAGTTTGTTTACTTGGTTTTAATGACCAGTTCACATATATTCATGTTTAGATAAAACTCTAAGATGATAGTTTTTGTCCAGAATTAAAGTTATAAAATATTAGTGAACATACAGTTGATTACATAGTTTCAAATTTAATTTGGATTTTTAGATTGAAGTTGAATTATTATATAAAACCATAGTGACAACTATTTTTGTTAATTGGTGGGTTTGATTACAAAGAACATGTATTTCATTAGAACATAATAAAATTCGTAAAATATTATTACAGAACCATAATAAGATATATTACATTTATAATAATCTGGTTCAACCATAACAAACATGGTTTCATGAGAATATTTAAAGAGGATAATAGAAATAAATAAAAAGTTGTCCATGAATGTGTGAAATTAGGGCATCTCAATCGGTGCTTCCATTACCTTGAAATAAAATGGTTGGGAAAGGAGAGAATATAATATAAAATCCTAGTACCATAAAAACATTCTATTACATTTATGTTAGTAGAGTTATCATACTATTTGGGTGTAGGGAGGTGAGGAAAGAAACAGAAAGAAAAGAACTTAAAGGAAATTAAGGAATTGGAAAGAGGAATTTACCTTCTGGGAATTACTCCTTTGAGAACCTATTTAGAGGAGAGGTTTTGGTATTTTGAAGAGGATAGGTGATTTTGGATGTGCGGGAGCATATTGGGAAGGGATTTGGGAAGAATATTGGAAAATCACTAGGCAGGATAGTAGTGAAGTGAAGATGGAGTGAGGGGTTTTTTATAATGGAGGAGGGGGGGGGGGTTTCATAATATTATTATCATATGTTAATTATTTTCCATCAGGAATATAAATAGTGATGATTTCATGACCAATAACAGTAATAAATGCATGTGACTTCGAACTAGTTGGTCTTACATCAGCATAACATCATTAATGACTCAATACAGCCATTATTTATCATTTATCATAAACTATCATAGTTTACTATTCAACAAAAATTAATGTATTTTAGAAAATTACCAAAAATTCTCCCAAACCATTTTTCAATGTGTATAATCCAAAAATTAAATCCATTATTCAAAAATAATTTTCTTAATAGGATTATTTTAATATTAAATTAAAATCATAATTTATTATCGAAACCAGTTTTAAAAGAATCATTTACTTATTCAAAAATATAGGTATACCGTACTTTCAACTTGAATATTACATATACAATATCAAAGTTAACGTTAGTATTCATTATGTTATATCACTATTTATAAGTGTATGTTACTATTCATTAGGGTAAGTAACTATTCACCAAAAAATATGTTTTTCTTATCAGACTCCAAATAACATACTGATTGCAACCGTGTGTGTCATATATTTGATCTTCCAAACAAATAAGTAAAAAAATAATTATTTAAGCTCAATTATAACTTATTAGTTCATTAGTCTGTGTTTTCATGTGATTTTATGACATATTTATAAGAAGTTAATTTAAATTGAAAAACATTAGGTTGTTACAACATGTATTAAATAACAGAAAAAATAATTCCATGTGTAGTGTTATTTTAATTGTATTAGTGTCAATCAATATATTTATAAAACATATAACCAATAATATTATATATAATTCGGTCATGAACATAACTTAAATCTACATGAGTGTCTCATATTCGAAAATTATCTCTTCTATTTGAAGATTTCACCTCCCATATTTGGAATCTGAATCGTATATCCTTATAAAAAACAAAAAACACATATAAATGAAATATTGTATAAAATAACCAATCTAATTATCCAATAAAATAAATATAAATACTAATATATAAAATAACAATCATACAACAATGATTTATAAAACAAAATACTCACATTACCAGTAATTCAATGTTAATAAAAGGTTACATGTTTTTAGTGATTTATAAATCATTAAGCTTATATAACAAATGGAAAATTAAAATTCTATAAATATAAAATATATTAAACAAAATTAGATCATTAAAATTTAAATTTTATAATCAATTTAATAACACATACATAAATCACTTACCATTGAGTCATCTCAACTAAGAGTGACAAAATAAACAGAGTACATTATCCACAATTTTCTTTTTAAAACCTGAATACATGATTATTTAAACCAATACATGCTTCATTATTCCCAAATAAGTATATAATACAAAAATTAACTTTTCAATAATGTTAAGAATCAAAATAATCATGGATAACAACTCTGAGATATCTATATTAATTGAAAATTTCAATGTAAAACTATGGAATGTATCAACATTCCAAGATAAATAACATATTACAATCCAATATGAAAAAATTTTAAAAAAATTATTCCCCAATAAATATAATAGAATAAAATATATACTCAAATAAAAGTAAAATTATATGAATTTTAATATATACTTTTAATTATTCCTTTTACTTAACATAAAACAAATAGAGACATCAATTTTAGATCCCATACTGTTGAAAGAAATAAATATATTTCATACCTTTTTACTTTATTTAGGGTTTACTCATTCTATGATATTAAATGATAGATCAAACTAATATTTTACCAATAGAATAACAACTCAATTATATCATTTTAAACACACACTAATTGGGTAAACAATTTCATAATAATTTAATTTTAATATCTTTACGAGAACACTATATTCTTTAGATCCTTCTTCAATAATTCTTCTTTTAAATTTATGTTATTATAAAATGGGTAGTTGTTAGGGCCAATAAGGGCCTATATACCCTGAGAGGGGGGTGAATCAGGGTATGGATATTCTTTTTCAAATTCCTTTATGCCCCGCTGGATCTTGAACTCTTTGTTACAAGGGTCACTTTGTTTGCACTTGTGTGTATGTTATGATCACTTACTTGCTCCTTTATCTGATGATGATTCCTTAAATGCAATGCATGAAAATTAACAGGCAGACACAGAGATTTTTACTTGGTTCACCGCTAAGGGCTACGTCCAAGGAGCATACGCCGACAAGTTGCCGGTTCGTAACAAATTCCACTAGACTTCACTAGCTGTGGATTACAATGTTCGGGCTAGATCACTTCTATGCCCAGGCTCACTGCCTAAACAAAGTTTAGGGTCAGCTCACTGCTTTCCCAAGGGTCACTCCCTTTTTCTCTCTCTCTGGCTCACTGCCGGTGGAGAGGATCACCTTCTTCCTTTTCCTAAGCTCACTGCTCTTTGAAGGAATCCACTCACAGTTTATAGACCTGTAGGTCTCTTCATTTGCATGAATGAATGCATCTTCTCTTGTATGTAGATGCTCTGTTGAAGTTTAACTTTCACCCGTTGATGAATATCTCTTTGCACCGAAGGTATCGGGCAAACATCCAGCTTCCCCGCAGCCCGAAAAACACTGCTGGAACAAACCTTATTTGGCGCGCAAGTCAACCACGGCGCGCAAGTATCAGCGCGCAAGTCTTCCTCAAACACTTGCGCAACACAACCTTCCTCAACTCCAAACTTGTGCGACTCTCTTCCTTTTATGCCCAAACAAATATTGGCGCCCAACTGCTAACTGGCGCGCAACTTCTAATGCAGGCGCACAACTTCAACCTCTGGCGCGCAAGTCCCACCTGCGCGACCACACACACCACTTGCGCGACCACCACACCTGCGCGACGGGAGCTCTCGTCTTGAACTCCGGTGAAAAATGAGGAGGGGTGGTCCAGTATTTATAGGCAATCTGACCACCCTGCGCGACGGCGCGCAAGTCACCTACGCGACCCAATCTCGGCGTGCAAGTCTTCTCTCCTTTAGAAACTTGCGCGACCAACTCCCAAACTTGCGCGATCCTATTTACATAGCCATATTTTGATCTTCTGATCTTGAAAAACATGTGGCGCGCAAGTTTCCTGTACACCATGTTCCCGGCGCGCAAGTCCCTTTGCCAAAAACACTTTTCTTCATTTGCCGATTTTCAGGCCCAAAAATTTGGCAAACACTGGAAAATGGCGCTACCTTGTATCTGTTCTTTTGTACCGCCTCCAGATAATCCATTCCTTTTATCGACATTCTTGAATCAAACATGGATCGTTGAACTCATCTCCTGAACACGATATTCCACCATGAAATCCTCTTTGTCAACAATCACAACTCAGATTTCCACTTTGTCAACAAACACAATCACCTCAAAAAGGCTTCAATGATACCTTGAGGGATTTTTGCCCAACAATCTCCCCCTTTGGGTTTGTTGAAAACTCTTCCAAACAAAGATACATCATTGATTTTTCAGCCTCCATTCGCCTCATTGCGATTCTGATAGCGACCAAGGATTTACTCAACACATACTCTAAGCCCACATGAGAAATGCTCGGCATGAGAAACAAGAGTAAATGAAAAGTTCATCAATGAATCACTTTGTCTCTGACATCCACTGTTGACCCCAAACACTGTCCAACACCACTCTTCTGCTTTTATCACGATCCTCAGCTGTCGTGATATCTATTCTTTGATCGATCACTTATAGCATCGTCAGATTCAAAACACTAACTCTCCCCTTTTCTCATTGCTCCCCCTTTCTGGTTGCGCCACCTGTCAGCTTCTCCCCGTATCAATTATGATTTATCAAAAATCCGCACGATTCTCTCCCCCATTAACAGACACTTTTCTCCCCCTTTGTCAACGAACCCAAAGGTCACGCCTTTGTAGTCTGTAACATAGTAGAGAACACATATCAGCGCATTAGGGAAAAAAACACCATACCTCGGGGAGAGGGGGGGGGGGGGGGGGTGATACCACATCCACACTATGTCAAGTGCGGGGAGTCGACTGAACTCCCAGATCTAGTCGATGCCTCTCAAATGCTGCCTTGGGTAAGGCCTTTGTCAGGATGTCTGCAACATGTAGTTCTGTAGGCACATACTCCAAATTCACGATACCCTGCTCAACCTTCTCCTTGATGAAATGATACTTGATCTCAATGTGCTTTGTCCTGGAATGATGGACATGATTTTTGCTAAGATTTATAGCACTTGAGTTGTCGCACTGGATTCCGATCGGAGACTTCACTTCAACTCTCATATCTTCAAGATGCTACTTTATCCACAATAATTGTGTGCATTCTTGAGTGGCCGCAATATACTCAGCTTCTACGGTTCTCAATGAAATGCAATCTTTCTTCTTACTAAGCCAAGAAATGCACAATCCACCAAGATAGAATGCACCACCTGACGTTGATTTTCTATCATCTGCTGAACCGGCCCAGTCTGCATCAGTATATCCCAATAACTCTGTCTGAGATTTGTCGTTGTATGTCAAGCCGAAGTCCACCGTGCCCTTGATATACCGAAGTATTCTTTTCACTGCAAGCATGTGATTTTACTTGGGATTACTCTGATATCTCGCTGCTTGGCATGTGGCGAAAACAATATCAGGCCTTGTTGCGGTTAAGTACAACAGACTTCCAATGATTTGCCTGTATTCTATGATATTAACTGCCTTTCCATCCTCATCTTTTGATAATTTCATCCGGGTAGCAACCAGAGTCTTCATTTCCTTGGAATTATCCATTCCAAACCTTCTTAGAACCTCCTTGGCATATTTGGATTGAGAAATGAAAGTTCCATTCCTTCCTTGAGTCACCTGTAGACCAAGGAAAAACGTTAGCTCTCCAATCATTGACATTTCAAACTCATTTTTCATGAATTCGGAAAACTGTCTGCACTGAGCTTCATCTGCTCCGCCAAAAATTATGTCATCGACATACACTAGCACCATCATCCTTTGATTACTTTCATTTCTGAAATAGAGGTTGTAGTCAACTCCTCCACGCTGGAAACCAAGCTTCTTCAAGTACTGATCAAGCCTTGAGTACCATGCCCTTGTTTCTTGTTTCAGCCCATACAACGCCTTCTTCAGCCTGCAAACTTTGTTTTCATCCTCATGAATGAGAAAACCATCTGGCTGTTCAATATACACCTCTTCTTCCAGAACCCCATTCAGGAATGCGGATTTGACATCCATCTGGAACACTTTGACCTTTCTTTGCACTGCTATGGCCAAAAGTAATCTGATTGTCTCCAGCCTTGCAACCGGTGCAAATGTCTCATCAACATCTATTCCCTCTATCTGGGAGTATCCCTTGCACACTAGTCGTGCTTTGTTCCGAATCACTGTGCCATCTTCATTCATCTTGTTGCGATAGACCCATTTAGTCCAGATGACATTCTTGTCTGTTGGCCTCAAAACAATCTCCCACATCTGATTCTTCTCAATCTGGTCAAGCTCTTCAATCATCGCCTGAACCCAGTTATCACCTTTAGCTGCATCAGTAAAGCATTTCAGCTCAACCAATGTTATCTTTCGAATAATTTTCCTCTCGACTCTTTGGCTTCCTTGCATGCATATACTCAACTCTCTTGTTCATCATCAGTGTCTTCTTCTAAGTCTGCATCTGCCACTTCTACTCCCCCGGAGTCTCTTACCGCATCCTTATTTTCAACAGATAACTTTTCACTGTGTCATTGCTGTTAAGGAACTGTTGATATTATCTCACAGCTTCTTGGTATCCTGAAAACGGGCAGCTGATACCACATTGTTAGAGCAAAATAAATAATCATGAAATGCTTGACTATTGCTGCTTCTCCAGAAATGAGTATTCCCCCGTTCGAACACTCCTGATCTGACTTTTTCGGTTGAATGCTCCCCCTTGGTTGTGCACCACTTCCTGGGGTTAGGCCACTGTTTAAACCCATAAGCATTCGTTCTTCTCCTGCATCACTTATTCTCATCTTCCACCTGGAATTGAGCCATTAACAAAATCTCTAAGCCTACTTAGTTGAAACTCGATGTAGGAAACAAGAGATAGAGTTAGTAACACAATTTCTTCCTATTGTGCTTCATTGCTCCCTTTCTTCTTCAGCTTTAGTACCATATTTGAGTTCATTGAACAGATCATCAGTTAATAGCATTTATATACATAGGGATAGGGGATTATTCCGGACTCCTCAAGATGAGGATTGTGGTTGATCCTGATGGGTCAACCCTTTGATTCTTTCTTGGAGGGCATCACACTCCTTTCTTGCTTCCTCCAACTGCCTGACCAACTTCAACTGTTCTGGCCATATGACTAGGCATTCATTGCCTACATTCTGAGACTTTTTTTTGATATGTAGATTTGGTAGGCTCGGCCTTTCTCACCGCATGGGGTATAAAACCGCTAGTACACATTTCCTTCTTTGAGGTTCTACCAAAATTCCATTTTCCTTGATTATTTCTCTGAGTAGGAACCTCTCTATTTGGCATCTTCTATTTCTTCTTCTCCCATCTTAGGGGTCTTACTCTTTCCTTCACTTCTCGCTGAGAAACATGACATGTGGATTTTTCAATGCGTTCTTTGCTAATCTGCCTTTTATCAGATTTATGAGTCGCCACCCTTTTTTGCATTGGTGGTGGGTCCTCCACTGAACGTTCATTCTTCTTTATCACAACTGGAGTAGATCTTCCCTTAATCTTCCAGGTTTGTTCACATTCTCTCCTTGAGAGCTGTTGTGAGTACGATAGAGGAGGTGAATGATACACCTTTCGATCAGCTCCATGTGACTTCCCCGAGGCTCTAAGCCTATTCTTCTCCTTACCACTTTGTCTCCCAGTACAAGCTTCTTTCTTGTACACTTCCTGTGGTGGAGATCCTTTTTCTTGTTCCTTTCCCTTTCCTTCTTTCTTCTTACTGCAATGTCTCACCATGTGCCCATAGTGAGAACATATAAAACATTTTCCCTCAAAGGCATACCTCATTTCATCATCTCTCTGCTGAGATGTTGATGCACCTTGAGTTCTTCTTTTTATATTGGGCTCTTGAGCTTCCTAACACGTACTCATTGTGTGTCCCATTCTTCCGCAATAATATCATCTAACATATGCTTTCCTCTGAGAGACTCTTCTCTCTGATTTGTCATTATACCTCTTCATGTTCTTAGATTTATTGAAGTTTCTATTTTCACAGCCTGAGATGTACTCCAGAGCCTCTGTACAGAAGCTTGATGTGTGGCCATGAACTCCGCAGAAATAGCACATATCATCACTCCTTGAAACTACCCTCATAGGCCTATCTCCAGCACCTACAGTATTTTTCATACCTTTGGAATTTTTCACTACATTTTTCTTATCAGCCATAGGAGTGGGATTATCATATCCAATTCCAGATTTTCCCAAAAAGGATGACCTTTGGGAAGATACAATCCTTTCATGCTTCTCATCTATTGCAGCATATTTGGACTTCATTTTATCATCACCTGCTGAAGGATAATCAAATAATAGGTGCAAGGCATCCTTCATTCTAGGCTTTTCTTCAGCATTGCCTTTCTCCATTTCCTTCTTCACTGATTTTAGCTCCTCTTCCAACTTTTGAATCTTCATATCCCTTGATTCAAGTTTGACATCATTTTCTTCCTTGAGAAGCTTCCCTCTACTCATCTCATCTTCCAGTTCATGCTTCAACTCATCAACCATGTCATTTTGCTCCTTTACCTTCAATTTTTCTTGAGTAATAGAATCAGAGCAACATGCATTCTCTTGCTGTAGTCTTTGATGCTTCTGAACTAGTTCAGATAGTTGTGTAGCCAAATCATCACTTTTGGCTTTCAGATTCCGAACTTCATCGAACTCTTGATTCTCTTCATAATCACCAGCCTTTTGTTTTCCTTTCATTTTAGACAGCTTTTGTAGTTTCTCACCTTGAGAATCATTCTTCTCTGTTAGGTCAGTAACTATATCAATAAGCCTTTGATTTAAGCCTCTTAGATTGTTGATCTCAGTTTCCAGATCATGGATCCGAATGCCTTTATATTTAATTTCCTCAGTGGATTTCTGATCCAATTCTTTAGCCTCATGGACAAATTCCACCTTTTTGTTCAGGCCATCAATCTCTCTTTTCTGTTCTTCAACCATCAGCTTATACTTACTAACTGATTCTGAGTTCTCTGATGTTGATAACTTAAGTTTCTCAATTTCTTCCATCAGCTCAGACTTCTCTTCTTCTTGCTGCTGCATATAGAGTTTGGCATCGCGAACAATTTTGTTAGCTTTCTTGGTTTTGGCCCTCCAAACATCTATCTCTTCAAGAGCAGCCTCCAACTCAGCTCGCATATCAATTCTTCCTTCAATTTCTTCTTCTTCACCGTCAGTGGTTCCAACGTCACTTGGAAAGTCAGGTTCTTCACTCATTCCATCAGTATCATTGACTGAGTAAGTATTTTTGTTGTATGATTTATCCAAATCATTTTTCTGTTCACTACATGATTCCTTCAGTAAGCTGTTTGATTCGTTTAGTTGAATCACACTTTTTCCAAAAACACTTCCACACTGAGGGATACCACCTTACTTCTGATTCTTCTTTGAAGATTTTCTTTTTCCCATGGTAGACCGAGATAAGCGCAAACAATATCTTCAACTACACAGATCGATACACCAAGTTAAAGCAAAAAAAATCTGATAGAAGCAACCAGTCCCTCTGATACCAATTGTTAGGGCCAATAAGGGCCTATATACCCTGAGAGGGGGGGTGAATCAGGGTATGGATATTCTTTTTCAAAGTTCTTTCTACCCCGCTGGATCTTGACCTCTTTGTTACAAGGGTCACTTTGTTTGCACTTGTGTGTATGTTATGATCACTTACTTTCTCCTTTATCTGATGATGATTCCTTAAATGCAATGCATGAAAATTACAGGCAGACACAGAGATTTTTACTTGGTTCACCGCTAAGGGCTACGTCCAAGGAGCATACGCCGACAAGTTGCCGGTTCGTACCAAATTCCACTAGACTTCACTAGCTGTGGATTACAATGTTCGGGCTAGATCACTTCTATGCCCAGACTCACTGCCTATACAAAGTTTATGGTTAGCTCACTACTTTCCCAAGGGTCACTCCCTGTTTCTCTCTCTCTGGCTCACTGCCGGTGGAGAGGATCACCTTCTTCCTCTTCCTTAGCTCACTACTCTTGGAAGGAATACACTCACAGTTTATAGACCTGTAGGTCTCTTCATTTGCATGAATGAATGCATCTTCTCTTGTATGTAGATGCTATGTTGAAGTTTAACTTTCACCCGTTGATGAATATCTCTTTGCACCGAAGGTATCGGGCAAACATCCAGCTTCCACGCAGCCCGAAAAACACTGCTGGAACAAACCTTACTTGGCGCGCAAGGCAACCTCGGCGCGCAAGTATCGGCGAGCAAGTCTTCCTCAAACACTTGCGTGACACAACCTTCCTCAACTCCAAACTTGTGCGACTCTCTTCCTTTTATGCCCAAACAAATATTGGCGCCCAACTGCTAACTGGCGCGCAACTTCTAATGCAGGCGCACAACTTCAACCTCTGGCGCGCAAGTCCCACCTGCGCGACCACACACACCACTTGCGCGACCACCACACCTGCGCGACGGGAGCTCTCGTCTTGATCTCCGGTGAAAAATGAGGAGGGGTGGTCCAGTATTTATAGGCAATCTGACCACCCTGCGCGACGGCGCACAAGTCACCTGCGCGACCCAATCTCGGCGCGCAAGTCTTCTCTCCTTTAGACACTTGCGCGACTAACTCCCAAACTTGCGCGATCCTATTTCCTTAGCCATATTTTTATCTTCTGATCTTGAAAAACATGTGGCGCGCAAGTTTCCTGTACACCATGTTCGCGGCGCACAAGTCCCTTTGCCAAAAACACTTTTCTTCATTTGCCGATTTTCAGGCCCAAAAATTTGGCAAACACTGGAAAACGGCGCCACCTTGTATCTGTTCTTTTGTACCGCCTCCAGATAATCCATTCCTTTTATCGACGTTCTTGAATCAAACATGGATCGTTGAACTCAGCTCTTGAACACGATATTCCACCATGAAATCCTCTTTGTCAACAATCACAACTCAGATGTCCACTTTGTCAACAAACACAATCACCTCAAAAAGGCTTCAATGATACCTTGAGGGATTTTTTCCCAAAAGTAGTATAAATACTCAATATTTTAAAAAATAACTATACTATAACAAACAAAGAAATTCCTATAAATTTTTCAATATATAATTATAATTATACGAATTATTATTTCTCTTATTGATTCATTTGTTAATCATAAAATAAAAACACTATAAAATAGTAATAATTTTTTTCTTATCTTATATAAGAATCACATAAATAGATAAATAAATAAAATAAATTCATATTATAAAAAATTGGATAATTTTAAACAAATTTATACTTCTGTTTATATTCAAAAACTAGGAGTAAACTACAACAAATCTAAAAGAAATAATCACATAAACCAATTCACATGGTCTAAAAAATATCAACAATTTTTTAATACAAATTTAATTATAATTAATTTATATTAAAAATATAAAATAATATATATGAAACCAAACCAATTATAAAATCATTTAAGTTAACATAATTTTACTAATTTCATTTAAGAACTACTTATAAAGGATTTTATAAAAAACACAATAGAAATTTAAAATAAATTTTACAAATCACATAATAGGAAAACAATATTTCTAAAATAATATTGTTTATAAATTAAATAGATACAAATATAATAAAGTTCCTTATAGCCCCAATTATTTTTCATACCATTCTATATTACAAAATTTAATATGTACTAGTAAATAAAAAACTAGAATCTTATTTCAATATATAACACTAATACCCTATAAATATAAACCATCCCTAAAAAATTTTCATTTAAACTAAAAATCCAAACAAAATATTAAATTCCCCACAAAAAGATGTATTTTTTTCTTAAAACTTACTGAAACCACCTTTTGAAGACACATAATCAACCATTTAGGGAAAGGATAATATCTAAAATGAATCCCAAAAGTATCTTTTAATAATGAAATATACCGAGTTTCAAAACAAATTTTGAAATGAAAAAATTAAATAAATTTATTTTTGAATATATTTCTTTTAAAATAAATTTAAAATAAATTATAATTTAATTTGATCCATTTTTTTTAAAAAATAAATTTAATATAAAAAACATGATTTAATATCACAAAAATAAATTATTCTTCAAAAAATAGTTGTACTCCATTTTTATAAATAAATAATAAAATAGGAACATAAGTTATATAAAAAATTACTTCATTAAAAATATAGAATTATTCAAATAAAAAGATTTATAAAAATATTTTTAATATATTTTACATCTAAAAAAATAGTTTACAAAAAAAATGAAAAATAAAAATATGAGAAATATAACCCAAAATCATAAACAATCACTCCTCCAAAAATTTATTAAACACGAGAAGGTTAAAAGGAGAGATTAATTTTATGATCCTTGATCTTATTAAGGTATGTTTTTGTTTAGGTTTTGGTTTGGCCTCTTCTTTTGTTGCTAAATAAGTTATTCCCAAAGTTCATGCGAAGGCTTAGGGTTGTTCCAGGGGTTCAAAATTTCAACTCTAGGATTTTAAACCCCAACACAAGTTTCATCTTTACTGCACCCATGTAGACCTAGTTATGAGCTTAGACGAACCAAGGTTCCCAAAGGTGTTTCTCTTTTGATTGTTGTCCATTTAGAGCATTGTTGTTTACAGATCGAACCCCCAGGTAAGTCTAATTTTCTTCTAACATTGAGGTTTCATCCCTCTCCATTTGAAGGTAAAAGAACCTCCTTTTTCTAGGAGTATTCGGTTGATGCTTCAAGGGTAATTTGAATCCGGATCGATTTCCATGATCAAGAGTGCGTTCATTCTTGAATTCAAGGTATGTGGTCTATTAGTTATATCCCATATTTTACTGATGGATTTTGGCATGGGGGTTGATATTTTTTCTATCTCTTGTTGTGTAATGGTTCCCTTGAGTAATATATCATAAATTGGGTGTCTAAATGATTTCTTTGAAACCCTCATAATCCCTGTGGGATACGTAGGGGATTACTTGAACATTTTATGGCCACACATGGGGTGCACCATCATTTCCGAACCTAGTGGATGGTAAGGGTTAAGTGAATGGCTGCTGAATGATAATGTCAAACCCATTTCAAATTTTTTTTGGTTTATTTGGTTTTAATAGAGATTAAAATAGAGATTCCAAGGGTGATAGGCATAAGGGGTTGTATGGAATGACATTAAAATTAGTATTTGTTTAAAAACAGTTGTTTCAATTTTTTAATGAATTTTTATTTAGAAATTATTATGGAGATTAGTGCATATTAAATGGTTAACATGCAATTGGGTAAGGGAATGGCGATGTGGAATATGTTAATCAGACATAATATGGGTATTTATGAACTTTTGGAATGGGTTAATTCCAGATAATTAGGTGGTGCACCTAAATGTTTGAATGTAATGAAGGAATTTTGTTATGTGATATGAGAAGTGTGTTTGAAATGTATAAGTGGGTAAATGGTTGTGGAATAAAAAAAGGGCTAAATTTGTTAATAAAGGGTCAATGATGAATTTGACTAAAGGGACTGTTGAATACATTAAAAGAGTTAAGGAATGAGAATGAGAATTTGGCTAAATGAATATGAATTTTAAATGGTAAATGTAATAATTGGTTATGTAATAGTATTATTTCCCATGTTGTCGTTGTGAATTTTGACGTCCAATGGTATTGAATTTTCTTGGTTGTGATGAGTTATGAATAATAATGAGAACATGGCTTGGTAGAGTGGGGTATTGACTTGGGGTTCTACACCCATGGGTCGAGTTAAACTGAGGCTCTAAACACCACAAAAAAACACAGGATATAGAATAGGATGAAGGCTCTATTCCCCTAATGGTTTCATTCCACTAGGACTGAGTCATTATGGTGAAGATAATGTGTTGATGTGATATGTGGATCTCTAGTGAGATAGGGATTTGATTTTTTTCCGCATTTCCTAGTGATTGATTTCACAATACCCTTTTTTAGATGATAATTTTGCCTATCCCACGAAACATGTGGTAAATATGGATTATGTTATTAAGATGGTATAATAAATGAAATAGAGATAAATTCTAGGAATAAATTAACCAAACTATTTAACGTATGGGACCCAAAATTTCCCTTATTAACATATATTTTATTTATTACTTTCATGAACTATATATTAGATTAGAAAATTTTTAGACACCGTTGGCGGTGGCCTATTGAGTATTGTACTCACACCCTGCTCGGGCCACCGTTGGGTACCCGAGTAGATCTATTGGTTGTAGGATTGGACTAGGGAAATGACCCTACTGTAAGATTTTGATTGGAACTCAGAATGTACATGGGGAAGGATCCATATTTACAGTCAAGATCAATTTGGAGGTTTAGTCTTCTGTTTTATTATGGTTTTTCTATCACTTTTCACTAATAGTATGGCACAATATTGTTGTATTTGATTGTGTTATACCCTATATAGGAAATATAGGTTATTCATGTTTATGAGTAGTTCATATTATTCCGCTATTCATATTGTGTTCTCTTGTGGCTCACTTAGGTAAAGAGGGAATATTCTCCCCATGTGACTCATTAGACCCTCTCTACTATTCAGTATCCTCTGGTATAAGGGGAGGCACGATTGAGGTTATGTAATGACAGGGCTCGAAGCACCCATTTAGTGGTATCTAGGTCGGGGATGTTATAATGTGGTATCAGAGGAGTTTTTACATTCCTTTCTATTTGGAGATGATTTAAATGAGATTAGGATGTGTTGGGACTTCGTAATGAGATCATTATTGGGAGTAGATAAACCATGTAGGATGGAAAACCCAAGTCACCATTTGTGGGAATTGTTGTTCTTGTGGTGTGTTATTAAAATTGAATGATATTTCACCATTAGTTGATGCACATGTCATGTGATTTGACTAATTTATTATATTTTTATCATTGTCAGAATAACAAGGGTTTGGGAATTAATGCATCGTTTTTTGCACCTAAGGATATAGGTGTCATGCATCATTATAGGCACACACATGAGATGGGTGTGAGGGGGATAAATAGTAGAATGAATTTTCTTTTCTGATTGATATGAAGAAAATGATCAGAAATAATTGTAATGAATTCTGGTGAATTAAAGGAATGAAAATGAATAGTTAAGGAATAACATATAAAATGAAATGTTTGGGATGTGCTAAAATTTTGGGATGTGATAAATTGAAAATTTTGGACTCAGTATCCAAACTAAAAAGGTTTATATAATTATGGTAACATTTTTATAGATTGTTTCATAAAGAAAGGTTTCAATGAATTAATATGATTATTGTAACAAGCTGTGAATTTGGAAACGTGCCTAAGAGGATTGATTGTGTCGAAAAAAAAGAACTGGTTTGAAGAGGTGTTGATGAAATACTTCTGATTTTTTAAATTGGTTACCACATGTTGACCACGACTCATGGTAGGTCTAGTAGAGTGTAGTGTTCATAGTGTGATGATGACAATTCAGATATATTATGAAGATTGGTTTGGATAAGGTTTATAGTTTGAGATCCTTTCCATCTATGGTTAAATTATATTGGTCATTCTTCGAAGCGTCGGGTGAAAAATAATTTTACAATGATAATTTTTGAGTTCAAAGATGGTTATCGTTTCTATTGTTAGTTTTACCCCTATGTGTGTGCATTGGAACAGTGAGAGTGACCTAGTTTGAGATGTTGGATTTGGATTGTGAGGCCTTTCTGGTTATGATAAGACCTAGGTGGTTTTTCTAGGGAATTGTTGGTAGGGTTGAGGTGGTTGGGTTGCGAATCATTGATCAGTAATGTGACTGTGGAAACTCTCATTGTTCATGACCGTAAAGAGTGCATGATGGACCCTAAGGATGGGGCCTTGGTCATGGTGACCTTGTGGTTAGATACATTTCGAGTTATGCCTTAACTCCCATAGACGGTGGTTTTCTCATAGTGTCATCCAATGTGTACACATTTGGTGTGTAACCAAGAGAAAATGGATGATTGGTGCAGTTGGCAAAGTGTGCATCGGAACTAGGGGAGAGTGTCATGCATGGGTGCTACCTTTTTTGTGCCAGGATAAGGGTGTCTTGGAGAGAGGACTAATGGATTTTTGTTTTTGTTACTCCAGTCTTGGGGGTTTGTAACATTCAACCCTTTAAGTGACATAAGAGAGAGGTCAGATGGGTTTTTAAGTGCTTTTGGAGGTGTGTCTCACATATAGATGTTTTGGACATTGATATTGGGACTCAAGAGTGTTCTATAGTGCAAGTTTTTCATTGAGGATAAGTGTGAAGGTTGATTTATTGTGATGTGATTCAAGTGGTGGTCACACAATGATAGTTTCAGAAATCAAGGGTGACTTAATGGAAAGATAGCCTAGTGATGTGGATTTCGTGGAATATGAAGTATAATATGTGCAACGAGGAAATGTTAATGTATGTTTTGAGGATGGTAATTTATCTATAGTTCATCCATAAAGGTACCCTAGTTCTTGTGATAGGAATTAAGGTTTTTTTAATGGGTTGAACCATATAGATTCCTAACTCGCCTATTGTATGGTGATTAATGATTTTTTTTTATCGGAAGAGACAAGGGTGAATGGAGTGTTGCTATATTCATTCGGTTGATGGTGAAACTCAAGGTTAGTGTGGTCGCGTGGATGAAAGTTCTTGAATGAATGGTTTTCAATGTTTTCTTAGATGTAGAAGCTGCCTCAGTGCTAATGAGACTGACTAACAAATATACATGGTTATGTAAGTAAGTAGGCGATGGGCTGTACCCAAGTTAAGGTAGATTTGTGAGAGGCTGTTGGTTTTATTGGTGTGGTAGACTATTGTGATTTTGTTGTTAGTCGTATGGGATGTATCAGAAGATCTCAAGTGGTGTGGTGAAAGTAGTTACACATGAAATGGTGGTTCAAGACTTCTTGCCAGTTTGGTCGTGGAGAGATGGTTAAACATGGTTGGCAATCACACCTGAGTGGTGGTGGTTAAGTGTTGATAACATGTGTTCGATATGGGAGTTGGAGAATACATTCCAGGTCATGGTGTCCCATATCATGAAATAATAAATGGATAATTTGGTGGTTGAATTCTTGGAAAACTTATTAATGTACCTCACCTAGTGACAAGCATGACCAATATCTTGACATCATCCCATGTACAATAAGAAGATATAGCTCATTCCAAGAGACATGAAGGTGTTTCATTGGATGAGGGACACCATGGAGTTTTCTCTAATGGAAATGGTATATGTGGAGCTTGATTATCGGATTTACACCCTATATGGATTATGGTGAGGTCCATGGGACCGACTGAATGTCAGCACACGTCATGGGTGTTGTTCACGGAATCCGGGGATAGGAACTGGGTGAAACTTTTTTTTTGTTTTGGGAAAAAGCTAAATGGTAATGCCTATGTTTAGGGTTTAGTTTGGGATTGAGTATAATATGTGGTGGATGAAATCCCTCTTGATAGTTGTGGTAACATCACTCTTAAGGTGTGGAGTGACGCGTTAACCTTAGATGTGGAGAGGACAACATCAAGTTGATGTGGTGGCACCAAGATGACATTATGGAACTTGTAAAGTGTATATTAGGTCCCATCGAGAGGAAATGTGGGACTTAATGGTGTTGAATGATGATCCAAGGGTAGTCTTGAGCTCAGGGTGGTTCCAAGTTAGGATTGCAATGTATTTTTTGAGTCGTAGAAGGGTGTGGGTGGATATGGAAACACGTTTTGGAAAGATAAGTTGGGGTTCTATGACCCCAATGAAGAATGGAGTTATTGTCTTGTAATTTTATTATTTTTTGGTTTCGAAACTTCATAATGTTGGGTGATCATTGGGCATGTGATGTGGTGTCATCCCAAGGGTGAGGCTGATGATTGTCTGGAGGGTGGTATTGCCTCGATGATGGAATTACACTAGAGTTTAGGGAAATACCATAGTTGAGTGTGTGGAATGGCAATGATATGATTCTAGTTAGTAAGAACATTGCGAATGTGATAAGGGGGTAGTGTAATGCCAGTATAGAGTGGGATCTTGGGGGAAATCTAGTTCGGTGTGGACTGACCTGAGATTATATACTTAAATGTATGTGGTGGGAATGACCCACCAAATTTTTCATGTTGTGGCGGAAAGTGACTTTTGAAAATGAAGTTGATCTTGAGTGATGTCATGTTGATCGTAGTCCTTTAAGGGATGGTGTATTATTTTCCTTCCGAATGGATTTGATGGTGCAGTTATAAGATAATGTATGTCAGTTCCTTAGTGATGCTTGGGCGTGGTGGGTTGGAATATTTTAGGCAATGGGAAAGTTTCGTTGAGTTCTGGTGGTCCTTCATAAATAGAAAAGGTTCCATGTAACTAGAAATGGTAGAATGAACCATCCAGTATAAATGTTTGGTGTATGGAGGGATCAATGTTTTGGGTTAGAAGGACTCGATTGGTCACTTTTCCTATGAGTTTTCCCTTGTAAATAACTTTGGAATAGTTTAATTGGTCGAGTAGCTGAGAGTCATGAGTTTTTTCTAGAGTTATAGTTTTGGAATGAATCATCATGAAACGTGGTTGGAAAAATCATTTCTTCCACTGGGTGATATCTGGTTTGGGTCACCATTAGAGTTTGAAAAATAGAGGATAATGACGCCAAGTGATTTGGGTCATGAACTGTGTAGAGTATTGGGCCGATGAGGTGTCAGTTGGTACCTCTATGATGATTTGATGTTGTGTGTAAAGACTCCATGTTTTGTGAGTTATTTTTTATCACCTAATATTCTTCCATTATGTCATTGTGGTGAGAATGGTTGAAGTGGATGCATCCTTGAAGAGATTTTATTGTTCGTGTTGATGGTTTTGGTGAGGAAGCCTTGATGGGCATGTATATGCCCTTGATATGTGTTCAGTGGCCTTGCGATGTGGAACCAAAAATTGGGAAGGTGGTAATGGGTAGGCAAGCCCTATGGCATGATCACTTTTTACGGGAGTTCAGTGTTTCTACTAAATGCAGTAGAAGGCCGAGTCGTTATATGTTTTGTAGGATTTAAGATTAAATATATTCTTAAGGAGTGTGTTTAGCTGTGTTTTGGTTTTATACACATCGTTTTGGGATAAATAAGTTTTTCCCAATGGTCATGCGAAGGTTCAGGGTTGTTCTGAGGGTTTGGGACACAAATATGAAAGAAAAGGGGGTTCATGGGCATATTGCATAGTTTGAGCATGGTTATGAAAAACCGTGCAGAGTATCCCAGGTAACCATACAACCATGGATAGAGGCATATGCATCATTTTTTCATAGTTTTCAAAACTATGTGGAATTACCCTAGAAATGTTTGAAAGGGGGTGATTTTGGGAAGTAGATTCTAGACAGATTGTGCACGGTTTTGGAAAACTGTGCAGGTAGACCATGCATCCACGAAAAGACAGAAAATTTTCAAAATTGCAACTCTAGAAATTTAAACCCCAACTCAGGTTTCTCCTTCCTTTCACCCACTATTTCTCTAGTGATTATCTTGGATGAACCAAGCTTCTCAAAGGTGGTTCAACTTTATTTGTTTTCTATTTGGAGCCTCGTTAGATGCAGATCAAATCCCTAGGTGAGTATAACACTCCACTTGTGTCTCTATTTAAGGTTAGGGAATCTGTTATCTCCCATATCCATCCATATATCTAAATACCTACTTTTTAAAAAAAAATAGGTTGATTATTCAAGGGGAGTTTGAATCTAGAGGGATTACCTTGGTTTGTTGGTGGGGATTTTAACACCATTGTGGATATATACGAGAAGAAGGGAGGCTAAGCGATTCTCAATAATGGTATGCTTAATTTCAATAGATGCATATCATGTAAGGGACTCCTGGATTTGGGTTTCTTGTGGAGAACATACACCTGGTGTAATAATCATTTTCGGAACAACCGAATATGGTGTAGGTTAGACAGATGCTTGTCAAACTTGCAAGGTCCAAAAGTCTTCCCCAGGACCACGGTCACTCATCTTTCACATGCCCTCTCAGACCACTTGATGCTACTTATCGACCCTATGCCAGGTAATCAAGAGATTAAAGGCTTCCAGTATTCAACAGAATGGAATTGCATGGAAGGCTTCATCCAAATGTTGAAGGACTCCTGGGTTCAGGAGGTTGAGGGAATAGCATGGGTCGTGTTGTCCACACACCTCATGTGCCTAAAATATGATATCGGCAGGTGGATTGCATGTAATCGAACAGTGAAGGACACGTTGGAGTCCCTGAATATAGAGATTGACAACCTGGATGAAATTCTTGAGCACAGGTGGAATGAATCCTCCTTCATTCTTTTATGTGGAAAGAAATCCTTGATGGTGCAGAGGCTTCTGGAAGTGGAGAGTATCTTATGATAGAGATAGAGAGTCAGGTGGCTTAAGGAAGGAGACAGAAAAAGTGGGTTTTTCCACTCTATGTTGAAGGAACGCAATAGTTCAAAAGTGAACATAAGGCTAGGGGATGGGTCTTTTTCCTTTGATGTGAATGTGGCTGGAAGGCTTGCATTGGATCACTTTGAATAGCTGCTGGGGGGAGAACACCCGGAACCCTCAGGAGGGGATAATATTCAGCAGGATAAAGAGTTATTTATGGGAAGTATACCTCAGAGTGTTAACATGATAGGGAATGAGTCCCTATGATCGCTGACATTATGGGATGAGATTTGGGAGATGGTTAGTTTAATGACATTGGAGAGTGATCCTGGTCCGGAAGGGTTTCTGTGCTCCTTCTATGTGGCTTCACGTGATTTTTTGAGACCTCAGGTCATGGAGGCGATTTAGTACTTTTTCAGGGTAGGATCCCTCAACAGGGGCTCATGTGCCTCCATGGTGGTGCTGGTGCCGAAAGTAAAATACCCATCCTATGTCAATAATTATACGCCTATTTGTCTATGAAAATTTTCATATAAAATCCTGGGTTGTCTTATTTCTAGGAGGCTGAGTAATGTGATTCCAAAAATAATTTCCCAAGAGCTGTATGGATTTATCCAGGGTAAAGGCATTGAAGGGGCAGTTTGAGTTTCCCAAGAACTGGTGACAGGTTTGAATAAGAATGTGGTTGGTTCCCACTTGATTATTCAAGAGGATATGGACAAGGCTTATGAAAAACTTGAGTGCAGTTTTTTAATATGGGTGATGAGATGAATGTTTTTTCATGAATGGTTTTGTGACCTTTTCTTCTGATGCTTCTATTCCCCATGGCTTACTATATCGTTGTTGGGGAAGGGATTTGGATTTTTTTAAGAGTGTTCATGGAGTGCGCTAAGGGGACACCCTTTATCCCCCTATCTTTTTAATTGAACAAGAGACTCTTTCATGTAAACATTATAGATGCTTGAGGGATATGAAGATCTGTCCATACGAGTCCCAAGCCTCAAATGGTACCTTCTCACATATTATATTTTCTGATGATATTTACATTTTTATTAATGGGAGGAGGTCACCCCTGAATAATTTTATGTCATTGATGTTGATCTATGGAGGCCTTAGTGGGAATCAAATCAATGCAAGAAAGAGAAGTGTGTTTATATCAAACAAATGTTCAAGACAGAAGGCTTAGAACATATAAGACATCTTGGGTATCCGAAGGAAACAATTACCTATGACCTATCTTGGGGCTCCTATTTGGAATGGCAGAGTAAAAAAGGTATTCTTTGAAGACATATCAAATAAAATTTTGGGAAAGATACTAATTTGGAAAACAAGGTTCTTGTCCTTTGGAGGCAGGGTGACTCTGATCAATAGTGTGGTCTCATCTATTCCAATACATGTATTGTCGTTCATCACCCCTCCCAAAAGAACTATTGATTTTATGGAGAAGATGATGAACAAATTTATATGGGGAGGAAATATCTCAGGAAGAACCCACTGGGCTTCCTGGTCTTGTTTAGCATTACCGGTGGAGGAAGGTGGGGTTGGTCTCAGGGAAATTTCGGCCTCAATTAAATCCCTCATGTGCGGTTAGCATGTGATTTTCTATAGGTTCACTTGTTATGGGCCAAAATTATGATGACTAATTATGGTCTAAATTGGGAGGAGTGGGAGGTTAAAAACATTTCCAGACTCAGGAAATCGGTTAGAAACCATTTGTAAATTCTCCAAAAGGCTTCAGGATTGGTTGTCAGTCGCGGGAATATCAACATGTGGTAGGATACTTGAAATGGGGAGAAGCTATTATTCCATCATTGTCTAGTTCCGGAATTCACTGTCAAAGAAGCCAGTCGACATCACATATTTCTTGAAGATATTCTTAGATTGAAGAAGGTGTAATTCAGTAATGAGGTAATGTTCTCGGAGGAAGCCGAAAGACACTACTTTACAAAACCCACCTCCGGGGTATTCACTGGGCAGGACTACCACCGTTTGATCAGCCTGGGGGGGGTCTGTGAGGAGTGGGGAACACGTCTATTGTACAAATAACTTCCCTCCCAAATTCCCTTTCTAGTTTGGAGGGCAAGGAAATGAGCTCTGGAGACAGATGACAATATCCATAAGAAATGAATTAATCTGGCTACAAGATGTTTCTGATGCTCTCACCTACAGTCGGAGTGGGTGCTGCATTTATTTCTTAAGAGTGATTGGGCCGTTTTTCTATGGACCTGTGTGGATGTTAGGGGTAGGTTTAGTATAAAGTTTCCCTCCTTGTAGGAGTACCTCGTTAGCTTGTTCTCAGGTACAGGTCAGGATGAGATGATGTCTAAAATCCATGGTATTGTGCTTATAGTTATCTTCTGAATGATCTGGGAGGCGCAAAATAAGGCACGTGTTGAGAGCAGGTGGTCCCCTTCCTTAATTTTATTGAAGATGAATGGAATGGTGCATGAACTAGGAAATATACTGATTGGATTTCAACATTCTCAAACTCTTTGTGATTTTCAGAACAGGCCAATGGTTTTCCCCAGGTCATAGGGCAGCTGGGTAAGGTGGGTTCCTCTTACATTGGGATTCAAACTTAATGTTGATGGCTCGCTCATGGACGGGCTGATGCGTGTAGGTGGTTTGGTGCACAACGTTAACAGTTCTGTTATTATGGCCTTCAGTATCTTCCATGCACCAGGTGTTTCATTAGGGACAGAAGTCCATGAGTTACACACAAGGGTGGATCTTTGTATCTGTTTATCCCTAGTATGCTCAGAAGTGGAATCAGATTCTGAGATCATGATCCGGGCCTTGCATGGGAATGTGAAGGTTTTGTGGGCCTTTACATACATTGTTCTTAGATATGCTGCTATGATCCCGTATGATTGTTCTACTTGTCATATTCCAAGTGAAGGTAACATTGTGGAGGATTCTCTCTCTAGAGGGAGTGGCCCGGAGGAACCTCGAAGGGTTTTCATGAATGAGGGTTATTTACCCCAGATATGTAAGAACATTATCCAAGGGGATGCCTTTGTACTTCATAATTTTTGGCCACCCTAAACTCTTCAGGGAGGGGTCTTGTTCCCTGTTTGATCATTTATAAAACAAAAATTCAATTTTTAGTCAGTTTGTCTAAATTATTCCCTTGAAACTCTCACAATATTTGTAGGATAGATATTGTATTACATGACCATTTTCAGGCCCTCGAAGGGGTGCACCGTCATTTCTGAAGCTAGAGGATGGTAAGGGTTAAGTGAATGATTTCCAAATAATAATTTGAAACCCATGTAAAACACGTTTTCATGGTTTATTTTGTTTTAAATGAGATTATAATATAAATTACTGGGGTGTTAATGCCTAATGGATTGTCTGGAATAACACAAAAATGAGTATTTGGGTTGGAAGAGATTATGTAAATTGTTTAATCAATTTTTGGTTAGAAATGACTAAGGGGATTAGTGAATATTAAATGGAGAACATGAAATTGGATAAGGGAACGAGATATGGGAAATATGTTAACGATAATTTACAATAGAATAGATGAAGTTGTTGAATGAGTTAAGGAATGAGAGTAAGGTGGTGCACCTACATGATTGAATGTAATGATTGAATTGTTTTATGTCATAGGAGAATTGTGTTGAAATTAATAAGTGCATAAATAATTTTGGAATGATAAATGGGATAATTTTTATAATGAAGGATTAACGATGAATATGGATAAAGGGATTATTAAATACATTAAAATGGGTTATCACACGAGAATGAGAATTTAGTTAAATGAATCTGAATTGTAAATGGTAAATGTAATAATTTGTTATAGAATATTATTAATTCCCATGTTGTTGTTGTGAATTGTGATATCTAATTGAATGGAATATGCTTGTCTGTGTTATGGTATGGTAGTGATGAGTTGATAAATAAGAATGTGATCATGGCTTGGTATAGTGGGGTATGGACATGATGTTCTATGCCCATGGGTCGAGTTAGACTGGGGCTCCAAACCCCACTCCAAAATGCATGGGTTAGGGAAGGGAATGGATGATATATTCCCCTAACAGTTTTATCGCAACCAGACTAAGGCTTCGAGGTGAGAAGAATGTGTTGATGTGATATGTGGATCCCTAGTGAGATAGGGACTTGATTTGCTTCCAATTTAGAATGTGACTGATTTCTTTATACAATTGTGTAGACGATAATTATGCCTAACCTATGGAAAATGTGATCAATATGTCTTGTGTAGTGAAGATGGTATAAGAAATGAAATTGTGATAAATGCTAGGAATAAATTAAATGAAGTTTGCAACTTATGGAACCTGAACTATCCCAAGTTTTCTTACCTTTTATTTTGTACTTTGCTGCACTATCTTTTATATTAGATAATTTATAGACACCATTGGTGGAGTCCTACAAAGTTTTATACTCACACATAGCTCAGGCAATAGTTGGGTAACCGAGAAGATCTCTGTGTTGTAGGTGATGACAAGGGAAAGGGATCTACACAAAGATGTTGGGTATGGATCGAGATCTACATGGTTAAGGATCCAGACCTAGATTCGAGACCCATTTGGAGTTTTGGTCATTTGTTATTTTTTTGGGTTTTCATTCTCATGGCACTACTAGAATGGCATGACATTGTAGTATTTGATTGTTATTATACCCTGTTTTGGAAACTCTGGTTATTCATGTTTACAAGTTTTTCACATTATTCCTCTATTCATATTGTGTACTGATGTGGATTACTCTGGTAAAGTTGGTATAGTCTCCCCATGAGACTCATTAGACCCTCGCTGCTTGTCAGCATCCTCTGGCATACAGGGAGGTACGCTTGAGGTTATGTGATGACTAGGCTCAGAGTTGCGGTTTAGTGGCTTCTGGGTCTAGGATGTTATATTAATTATCATATATTTATCATGAGAAAAAATAATAATTGGAAACTATAACTATTAAAAGTGTATATGTTCTTTCAAAAGTTAATTAATTTTAATGTCATAAACAATCCGAGATACCGAAGTACCACAATACATGGGATGGACCTAACATTAATTTAAGGGAATTTGTGATCCCCATCAGACAGTGACTATTAATTGGAATCTAAAATGAAACAATAGTGAGTTTTTTTCAGAAAAAATAAGAAGATGATAGATAAACGTAGGTATTACCAACTCTCCACAACTAAAACATACCCAAAACAAACAATTAAAACAATTTAGAAACAATACATCATCACTATACCCAATACCAATCAAGATAAAATCTCTATCAATCCATGAAAAAAGTGGATAACATATCCACCAATAAACTCCATCAATGATGGTCCGGAAGGATCGAGAACATCCACCACCTTTAAGTGGTTGTTTCCCTTTGCTCGGACCTAGAAAATTTGAATCTACAAAATTACAACTAAAATAATAGGGTGTGAGATTAACATCCTTGTAGGGTCCCATTAAGTGCTCCAAAAATTATACCACAATAATATACCAATAATTCCCTCAATTTCAATAAAAATGTCTTGAGAAATAATTTTCATATTATTAATATAACATGCATTCAAGAAAAATAATTACAGACCTAACAGAAGTTGATAAATTAAAATTTTACATAAAAAAGTATTTATAAAATAGTTGGAAATAATAATATAGTTCTATAACCAAATATAACATCTCAAAATACATATAAGTACAAACTCTTGTTGATATCCCAAAAGGGTATACTATTTCAAGAAATCCATCTTCACCTCACTAGGGTATCCCAAATCAGGTAGTCAATTAACAACCTATTTCGGAATCCCATTATAGTTGTTAATCTACCAATCAATCATGGGAAACTAAAATATTTTAAATCCATTCATATATTTTTCCAATTTTATGTTCTCAACATTCTTGTCTTCATTCCAAATCTAAAATACTATTTTCATCAAATTCGATCCCATTGAAATCATGGTTAAATTTAAAACATTTTACTAAAGGTTCAATATCAAATTAATTTCATATAATTAGTTTTCAAAATAATCCTCTAATTTTCATTAATTCTCCGAAAATTTCAATATCATTTAACATGGGTTTATTTTCATGAATTCCATGAAAATCAATAAAAAATATTCCAATCATCCCAAATACAAGTTTCAAAAATCAATTAAAAAAATATATTTAATAAAATAGTTGAAGGTTTTAATCTAAGGTTTATTTTTTGGGGAACTACCTTACTTTAATCAACGGTCAATGAAAACACACACAACTATATCTCCAATGATGAATGAGGTGAAAGAGATCAGGAACCACAACCTGAATCAATATCCACAAAAAAAATTAGTTCCATCAATATCATGATGATATTTCAATATTTATGGATGAGGGAAGAGTATATGAGAATAAAACCTCTAAAGAGAAGATCTAATTATCGGATGGAGATCAAACTAGATCACCAGTTCTTAGATCAGCTAATGGTTGGTTTTTGAGGATCCAAAACCAATTCTCAGCGTCGTTCAAGACCAAGGAAATCAGTTTTGGGTAATGTGGGGTCAATTAGTGGTAAAACTGGGGGTCCTAATATTTTAAAATTAGTTTTCAAGGTATTTAAAACAGCTGGGAACAATCTTCTTCACATGACACCTGGTTAATAATAACCATGTTCTGTAATAGTGTAACCTATATAGGATTCTGTTTGGGGTGCACGATCTGAAAACATATCTACTTAAACTATTAACCAATGATGAATAACTCCACTATTTAAAGCCACATGTTTTTGAGGGGGAGGTATTATGGTTTGGAAAAAATATGGTCCATCATCCAATGGAACATCCTATTCTACATGTTTTTTTGGTCCAATTTGCACGATTTTCACCATCTATGTGCCACATATACATAACCCCTTAATGATCCATATTATATAATATTCTCCCAAACCAGTCCAAAATGAACCCCACATATAATGTAAAACCAAAAAAAAGGTCAATAAGTATATTTTAAATGGTATCATGATGTTACATCCTCCCCACCATCAGAAATTTCTATCCCTATAATGCCTTTATAAATGATTACATGTCCAAGAGTTGGGGTCACTACTCTCTCATCAACTCTTAAAAATCCCATGTATCTTTAGAGTTATATCCATGCTACCATATCACAAAATCCAATGGTCTGCTCCACCCATGAAGTATCACTTACTCAAAATCAACCTTATTAGATGAATGATTAGTCATGGATAAATCTGGGATAATATCATGATCACCCTAGATAAAATATGATAACGTTCATAGGTACAATTTTTCATCTATAAAAAATTTAATAAATTTTGGATTAATGTCAAATCTAATAACATTGATAAATGTTAAGACACTTTCCCCACCCACTCAAAAATTTCCAAATGAACCATAAACATTAATTAAATAATTCCCTATTTACCAATACATTAGTTACCCATCCTCTGTGTAAATATAAATGAAACATGGTAAGAAACTATAATACACTTACATTAATAGACGATGATCATATTATGACTTATACCATCTATCTTACACAACCATTCTACAAAAAATCAACTGAATAATATCCACTATCTCTTAGACCAAAATTGGTCTAAGAAAGGAAGATCCACAAATGTGTGAACAATATTACATATATTTACACAGCCTTCCTTATATGGCCTAAAAAAAGAGAAACATGAATTTCATTCTAGTAGTTTTTTTATTTTAATAAAATTTAAATAGTCCTAAAATAGATATCCCAAGATCCACCAAAGTCTAGAAAAAATTTACATTATTTTTTTAGGATATGTATAGATCATTCTATATAACGGTCCATAAGTAGAAAATATGTTGTTCTCAAATGAACCTGAAATCTCTATTCCTCATGGGGCCCTTCTCAGTGCAATTCGTAAAGAAGTTATACCTTTTAGAGACAAAATGAAAATGGACATTGTGCAATCTGAAAATCACCAAATCATAGAGATGTCACATGTACTAAATATTGGATGTATCTAGAATGGGTATAAAGTGAGATAATTTGGTCAAACTATAGATATTAACTCATTAGACATTCTTTCCCCTGAGGTGTACATGGAATCCCAACCAAAACATCTATGGAGATATAGTTCCATTTCCAGGTCAGAATAGTAACTCACTGAATAAATCCTGAAGGTCCCTATTACATGCCATTGACCTAGTGAAAGGTGTTATAATGAGAAAAAAGATCAATCATATCCCATCTAATACTTGGCCTATAAAAACGTCTCTGCATATCATTGAAAAAATTATTAGTACCTAATTTCACCAACCCTATGAATTACTAAAATACCCATTCACATAATTCATCATAGTTAATGTCACATCATAATAGTTTTAAAAACATAGGATACCCTCTAGAGATAATTTCCACACACCCAAGATCCCATAACTAAAAAGTGAATCCCTAATGGTACTGAATTCATCATCAAATTGATATTTTTAAAGAATATTCTTGAGAATAGGAGTGGTTAACTAATAACTTTACAAGACTACCTCAACATCTTCCACCAAGACCACCAAATGATACTAATATAAATAATGTATCATTATATACTAATATGATAAATCATTCAAGGCCTAGTATTGATGTTTCCTACTTAATGTGTCATTAATGAAATTTCGGTTCCTAGGGTGTATGTAATTATGAAATCAAATGACAACATGTACTCTACCATATTCCCTTAACTAAGGTTAAAATATTTATTATATAATATATAACTCATTATTTTTTAGTCAACATAAATGTTAAATCAATCTCAAAAAGGAAATTCCACCAAATATTAACAGAATTGATCAGAACTGTTAGTTTGAGATCATTATTTGGATAATTATTATCATGTTTATAATCTATATAGTTCTATAGGATACTAAATGATCACCTTGTTTAGGATTATAGGCCAAACCTACTCCTGAACGATCAAATAAGACCAAATACCCCTACGAGGCCATTGGAAGACTCAACACATGCACATAAGTCAAAAGACATATCTACTTAAAAACAATTATTGAAAATTTTCATTCCAAAATAAAATCACTAAATGAGGGAGGTTATTGGATAATATTACATGGATATATCATTAATAAACTAGTGGTAATAAAATTCAAATCCCAATAAGATCCATATCTAAAAGACATTATCAAATTACTTATATTTCAAAATATCCTTCAATATCTTATGATCTATTGAGATTCTGTTCTATGAGACCATGTGTCACATGAACTTAATTTATCACATTAACAAATTACAATTTGAATTATATTATTAATGTATATTATCTCTTGATATTTCCAAAAAATATTCTGTTGATGAAAATAAATCCACTTTGTTTTAAGGGAAAACCAAAATATAATCCAAAAATACCACTATGAATGTATCAAGGTAATCTTGGAATATTTTTTTAATCCAAACCATAAAGTATATAAGAGAACTGGTTAGGAGAAATGGAATAATATACTACTGATAGTGACCATATATTCTTCTAAATGAGTTATTTGGAATGTCATATTTATTAATTCTCAACTCGTAACAGCCAGTATGATGATATGTATTCTATAATAACTTTTTTCCTTGGAACTATTGAAAAAATAAAATAAAAAATCCATGTTATCATATACTTTTTCATCATAGTAACTCGATTGAGATTTTTGTAATCATCATAGAGGTGATGTGTTATATAATATTTATTCACAATGAAAAAATGTGCCACCCAAGGTAAGAAAATCGATAATAAAAATAATTTTCCTAATAGATAATCTCACTAAGTTATTAAAATTTTCATCATATCTAGTTCTGTATGGTAATAAGAAATAGATACTGTTAATTTACAATGTCTTAAATCAATAAAGAACTATACCACTTTTACTAGTGGAAGATGAGAGAAACTAGAAATAAATAAGTCGTGAAACTCGATGAATACCCGAGGGATATCATCAGTGGAATATTCTCTCTCCAATTAAAAATTTAAATTTAATATAACCCTACGTAACTCTGATAAATATGGTTCCACTCTACTCGGCCTTAGGTCCCATTATCCTTGAAACCCATAAAACACTTCAACTGGTGCATTAAGGGAGACCCATAAATGATACCTATTAATACATGCATTTTTAACAAAAATATAATGCATCAAAAGGATACAGTCTTGTGGATTTATGTCAAGAACCTAAATATCCCAGCTAATTAAATGATCTGATTAGGATAAAACACAATATGGACAATCAAGAACATACTCTCTCTTTATTCTAACATGACTAGTAATATCCAACACCTATGATAAAATCTCCCTATGATGATTTAACAAGGATAAAACCTGAGAAGAAAAAATTATTGAGATGAAACAATTAAAATAAATCATTCACTAAACATGAATCTATAGTGAAAATATCATTCACATATTATAGAATCATATCTGATTCCTTTGGAGACTGTTCCATGACACGAATTGTATATATTCCAAATTACAATGAAAACAAACCTATACATTTTGAAGCATATTATTTCACTATATTATTTTTATATGTGGAAGAGCCTATTCCAATATGAAAATATTTAAATATATTGATGTAATTAGATAAGTGGCTTGAATGACGGCCTGAATTACATGACATGGTTTCTTTTCTGAAAACATGTTTTGAATTATTGTCCATGCCATAGTAGAAGAATTATATAGGGCCTCTTTCAGAAATTATAGGAGGTGTGTGAGATTCGTTATTCCTAGATATACTACATGACTCATTTCACATTCTATTTATCTTAAAAGAATTCATTGAATTGCAATGGGGTGGGGTGAAGGGAACTCTCACCGACCCCAACTGATAGTCCAAATCATTCACATTCATCAACACTCTAACTAGTACATCTACATGAGAATTCTGTTTCAACATTATGACTAGAGACTAGTATTTATTATGAATAAACATATAATATATTGGATCCATTAGTAATTCATTTGTCAAAACATCTGGAGTGAAATTTATGGGCTTAGAAAATGGGTTTCAAACAATTTCACAATTTTATAACCCTGATAGTGGTTAGAAAAATAGAGAGAATTTATTGAGACCATGGGCTCTATAAATAAATGATCATAGAAAATAACTGTAATGTATTTCTACATCAAGCCCTCATGAATCTATGCTTTCACCATTAACTCCCATTATCTTCTACTTACCCACCCAGCATGAATGTATATCACTTTCGCTTAATCAAATCATACATTTCAAGAACCCAAAAATGACGCTCATTGTTAAAAAAAATCCCCATGCTCTTGACGCCCATTATATCCTTGTATAGTAGGTGAATTCAAGTGAAAAAACTATTAAGCATGATTATAAAATTATTCCCCATGATGATTCATAACTAAAGACTAAAAAATAATGAGTTTCATTGCATATTCCAAATATGGGACTAAATTGACTACTACCTCAATATGATTCTTGTCTTCTAGAATAATGTTTTTCACTATGGTTCACTTGTAGCTTACAGTTGGGCACATTCACACAGCTTGTCAGAGAAATGATGTTATAAAAAATCAAATAACAACATTGAAATCATCAACAAGATTAAATACATAATAGATAAACATATAAAATATTAAATAGTATCAATTCCATAAAATAGAATTCATTACTGTGAATTAAAAAATCTCAAATCAAAGAAAGGGGAAAGAATAAGATTAGATCAAAATATTTTTCTTGTATATTGTTACAATCATCGATGGTGACATAACAATTTTTATAACGAGATACATCCTGGAACATTATCATAACAACCTCTTATGTCAAAAAAATTAAACTTACTACCTTCCAATACATCTGAACTGCATTCTGACATCATGGAAAGATGTATAACCCTCATTGTGAACATTCTTTCATAAACTATCATAGATACCTTGGTATATTGATATAGAAGAGTTCCCAAACATAACTCAAATGAAATTTCCAATCCCCTCAAGTTGGTGACTAGAACCTAACATCATATAAGAAAGATAAGGGATTAGTTTTATAGAATAAAATAGAAGATAATAGATACAGTTCGTTATATTCATAATCATTAAGGATAACTCACCTAAAACAATGGGTAAAATAAAAAAATTAAAATCATCAAGTTAACCAACATCTATAAAGATAAAAGATAAAAAACCATTGGGGAATGTTGATTTCATTTCCACTTGTCAACTATATATTTCTAGGTCCCAGGGATTAGAAACCTCCACCACATTTTAGTTACAATCTACCTTTGATCAAAATAGGCGAATGATGATACATAAATGCGTAAAATAAAATCTATAGAGTGATAAAAACATATCAATGGGGTATCACCAAGTGTTCCATAAACAACACCATAATAATAATCAAAATATGTGGAATATTTCAACAAAAAGGCATCGAAAATCGTTTTCAAAATTTCAAAAAAACTGACTTCAAAGAGAATATTGGAAGATATATCATAAAATGATTAAATGAACATTTTATATATTATAGTATATAAAAAATATATTTGGAAAGAATACAATGATTCTAGAATCAAATATCATCCCTCGAAACAGATTTATACGAATATTATTTTCAACACCCAATTTGGGGTGTCTATTTAGTGTTATCAAACAAGACCACATTTGGCAAGCCCATTTGGAGAAATCAAACTACACATGATTAGAATATCACATATTGGTTTGACAATATACACCACATTATGGGATAATAGAATAGAAAAATAAATTACCAACTATCCATGGTGAAATCTATCATTTCAAATCAATTCAAAATACAATTTCCCAATTTTATTTAAAAATAAAACCACAGTTTTCATCAAATGCATATACGTTCAACTATTATTTTTATTTATTCCATTTTCATAAACGATAAACCTAAAATGAATTTCACCATGAAATATTTCAAAACAATCAATCTATTATATCAAATTCACCCAATAATTTCAATATCATTAAAATTTATGATTTTATAAATTCCATGCTAATCTCAAATTGGGCATAGATCATACAAAATATGGGGTTTTTAAAATTATTTTAAAATTAATTTCATGTTAATCATAAAATTCATGGATTAAGTTGAAAGGTAAATCTTTATATAACCACCATAATTTAATCACAGAGTCAAAGAAAAATGTTGTAGTGGGATCACTAATAGAGAACGAGGTGAAAAAGATGATGAAATACAACCTAGAATAATTATCCATCAATATCATGTTAATTTATCAATCAATTTTGATGATAGAAGAGGATATCATATAAAACTACTTGATAGAATCTCCTCTTACCTGAAAGATATCAAAAAAGATCAATCATGCATTGATCTACCAACAAAAGGGGTTTGAGGATCTCAGACAACTTCTTGAGGTCATGGAAGACCAAGGAAACTGATAAAGGGTTAAGAGGGGGTTATTAGTGGTAAACA
Source organism: Viscum album (assembly GCA_963277665.1). Lineage (NCBI taxonomy): Eukaryota > Viridiplantae > Streptophyta > Magnoliopsida > Santalales > Viscaceae > Viscum > Viscum album. The sequence continues at coordinate 992,896,727 of OY728166.1, forward strand.
AATGGGGGTACCATGATTTTAAAATAAATTCACAATTCATTAAAAACTTATACACATGGTTTTCTACACATACCACATGTCTAGTAGTAATCATTCTCTTATAATGGGATTATGTTTTGGGTACATGGTTACTTAAACTATTTACTAACAATGAAAAACAAAACTATTCTAGTCCATATATATTAATGGAGACGTCACATTGTTTTGATAAACAATGTGCCACATTCCCGTGGCACATCCTTGGCCATAATTTTTAATGGTCCAAACCAAACTATTTTTTCCAAACTCTGTACCACCCATGGAAAACCTCTTAATGCTCCAAAATTTTCTATACATCACCCAAAACTTCTCAAAATGATCCCCAACTAAATTAAATAAATGGTTAATAATTAACTATAATATGGTAATGAGATGTTACATTAAATAAATAAATTTTTCAATATAGATATTTTATAAAATAAATGTAGTTAACGATAACAAAAAATATGACACAACATTACCATAAATCATAATCCTCCATCTACCTCAAAAAAAAATTAAAAGAATGTCTATATAAATAAAAATTTGATTGTTGAAAATTTGATAAAAATAAAAAATATATTAGCTAATTGTATAATTTTAAAAAAATGTATAATATCCACAAAAATATATCACACATAATGATTCCTTATACATCACACTATTAATGTCCCTAACAATAATCAAATCTTGTAGTACAATAATAATACATACCAAGTGAAAGGAAAACCAATGGTTATGTTGTAATCAGCGTTTCTTGAAACCCATTCAATTTAAAGATATTTCCTTAAATAAATTATGATATATTTGAAACATTATTTTTAAAACATTATAACATATTAATATAATTTTAAATATATATTTCTAATATAATTATTAAAACCCGAGAATTTTCACCAAATAATTATGCCCAATTTCAATAAAAACAATGTTAATAGAATACTTATTATGTTTCAAAATCAGAAACTTCTATTGAACTATAAGATATTCATCCGTTATAAAAACTATTTTAGTTAAATTTTAAAATCTATTTTTTAGAATATCTTATGTAAACCCATTTAAATTTTTTAAAAAAATCTATAATCTGTTACGCTTTTCATTTCGTGATAAACATTTTAGATAAAACATATCTATATAAATTATTCATCAGTTTATTAATTATATAGTAAAATAAATAATCAATAAAATCCATAGTAATGATACATTAGAAATAAAAAAATCAACACTTATATGAATGATTTAATTATATACCCAAAAATAAATCTTTAAAAAACAAATAATAAATATGTTGTAAAATATAATTACATATAATAATTTATAAGAAAACTAAAAAAATAACATTACATTACATTTATCTCATCATACAAGACTCCTCACTGGGAAAACAATGAAAAATAAATGGACAAAAACACACTCAATTGTTGATGGATCTCTTATAACCCTTATCATCCTAGGTAACTGACACATTCACCACAATTATGATATACAGATATATCTAGTACCTGATCATGAGTATCGGTAATATCATATACTATCTCTAGCTCCCTAACCACCCAATATGACATTGATAACATTTTAAAGGACCTTGATCAAAAAACCGTGTTTGGATTGAATCACCACTTGACACAAAGGGACAATGGTTACCATGTTGGAAATTATTTACCCACACTATAATGCACAAATAAAAAAGAGAAACCATGGCCAAAATATTTCAAAAAAATAATAAATTCTACAATATAATAAAATATTATATTTTATAAAATATGAGATTATAAATTAAAAAACTTAATTCTATTAAAAGTGTATAAAAATTATGTTATCAAACTGTACAAATCATTATACGAAATATCTACCCATACACATAGAATATGACTCATCATAATATCTAATAACCTCTTAATCCAATGAACTATTTATTCCAATAAATTAAGAAATTAATTATTATATAATTAATAGAGTCTATATGTAAATACTCGGAAATTCCTTGAATTTTTTTTAAAAATATATGGTAATATTAGAGTCTATAGTTTCAAATGGTATTTGATTCCAGGGCCTGGAGAGCACAAAATGTTTTTCTAAAGTTTCTTAAGTACTTTCAGTAATCGTGTGAGAGTGGTTTTTTGTAACTTTTGAACCGGTGCTCGGAAATGAAATCTGAGGGAACCGTCAATCGTTCAATGCTTATATTCACTTAAAAATACCATCACATTGACCATAGTAGGTTGAATGTGGTTTTTGGTTTTGGGACCTTTTGTGGGAGAAAATAAAAATAAACGAGAATTATTTTATTTTGGAATTTTAATCCTTTTAATTTAAATTTTTTGATGGGGACCACCTGACCCCTTGAACTCCCTCTTTAATAAGCGAGGCGACACTTGGTTTCTTTTCAAATTAATTTTGACAACTTCAATATTAATTAATGTTCCAACTCTAGTTAAATTAATAAATCTTAATATAATAATTTGGCTCTTGTTTTTGTTGAATTGGGGGAGTGTTGTCAAAGGGAGACTCAGGGAGAACATTGGGGAAACACGTCCTCCAAATGAAGAACATTTCATAAATGAAGAACTATGTCGAAGGATCTCCAATAAGGAATTTATTCAACAAAGATGAACTGATGTCCGTATTTCCCTCTCGTCAATGACATCAACGAATATTTGTGGTGGATATTGTTTCTTTTTTATACCCCTTACACATTCAAGTCATTCTTCTCAATTCAAGAAAAACTATGCCACCTGCTACCATTCTAATGTGGAGAGTGCAGGACAAACAAACACGGCCTCACCTCTCCACAACCCTTGTGGATTTTGGTTTTCTTCACTAAATGTTTTTGGGTTGAGAAATTCGTAACCATGGTGGTCTAGAATCGACGGTGATGTCTTGACATGAGTGCGGGAGTCTATGGAATGAAGAATGGGCCACCGAGGTGTGCCCGATGACTCAAGGAATGTCTCCGACAACTGGCGCCGGAAGGGCTCAGGAGCGGAATCCAGTAATCTATCTATTTATGACGAAAGTGGAGGCACAACCACACACTTTGAGAAGGGCTACGTCCCATAGGCTGCGATAAAGAAAAGGTGATGGCCGACGATCGGCCGGCCATGGGAAGTGGGCTGTGTCGCGCGCCGGTGCCACAAGTCGTGCAGGGGCCGCGACATGAGGCCATGATGACAAAGGATGGGCGGATGGCTCACTTCCAGCCAATGGTGGTGGAACGATGCTCGAACACACCGTACACGTGGTCTAGCCGTCTATCCAGCTAGAGAGCCGAGCGAATCCTCGTGTCCTGCGTGCCAGTTTTCAGTGCCACGTGGCACCAGCAGGTCAACCACCCATCCAAAATGAACCAGCTGTTTGGGGTAACAAGGGGTGCCTCCCTCTTGGGCGGCAACTAGGGAAGACCCCACTGTGGGGCCACCCAGCTGCGGGCCATAGCGGGTCGGGCCTCACCCAACTGGATGGGTCCGAACAAGGGCCATACAAGGGTCCGGCCCGATTGACCTGAACTGGACTCGGTCCAGCTTCGACCCATTTTCACTATTTCGTCTATAACATGACCTATGAGAATCCGTTTAATGAACCAGCTACGACAATGGAAATCATGTATCGATATGTTCCTTTTGGTATACCCCACTTGAGTTTTGGATTAAGTTGTGGTACAACCGGTTTGGATCGAACACGGATCCTACAAGTCCCTTGGGACTAAAAAGCCAATAACTTACAGACCATGCATCCAATTGATGCACCATCTATTGCATTAAGACCCCTTTTACTTTGTTGTCCATTGGGATACTTTTTCTTCGGACATCATGGTTTTTGGAGTATCAAACATTGGAAAGAAGAGTGGACCCTCCTGTAATCAAGTGAGCTTAGTGCGGGAACCCTGTTGGTGGCTATAACATGGGAAAGGGATCATACGTGGGTCAATGATTTGGGATCCTATGTGGGTCTGTGTTCCTATATCCCACATGGATCCACTCTAGGAATCCAAATGGGACTACTCTAGGTTCTTATGTGGGTCCATTTTTCTATGATCCTACGTTGGTATGATGATTTAGGATCATACGTGGGTCTGCCTCTCAATAGAGAATGATGATTAAGTAGTTACATAAAATCATATTTACTAATGTAACAAAGTTATACTTGGTGTGAGATAATTCTTTATTGTTGTGGTACACTTCTATCTGATGATTCCATTGTGCTATTTTTCTGTGTGGTGTTACCTATGTGGTACTACATTTGTGGTACTCCCCTTTGTGGTATTCTATCCTTCACGGAACTATGGAGATTTGGGTTTTGAGTTGGGCCTAGTGTTTCCACATGATAGAGATGGGTATACTCAAAAAGAAAAGTGTATGTATGGGCATATACCTATTTAGGCTATTCAATTGTTTTCATTATTTGTGGTTTATCCTTTGTGGATTTTGAGAGCCCTTCAAGGGTCTCAGGGTCCATACTAAGTATTGTTATACACACCCCTGCATGGGCTATGCCCAGAAATTGTTGTGATTGGTGCAAATGATGGATAATGTTGACTGAGGACGAGAGTACCAGGACTTAAGGTAGCTCAGTGGTGGATAGTAGACAAGTAGAATTGCAAAGAGGATTGTTCGATAGTTGTACCTACCTTTCATGTAGGATCATTGGTGGGTGTTCACATGAGCTATTTTCAGTTATACATGTACTTTTCAGTTTACTTGTACTTTCCAGTTTTACTTGTTCTTTTTAGTTGGGCTTGTATTTTACCCCATTGACTTTCTGTACACACCTTCTTTAAATTATAGGTTACATTGTTCTTGTATCCTACTTTGTTCTTAGTTGTGTGATTTTACAAGTTAAAAAGGCATTACCTTCTAGTTTTTAGGGAATACACCATTCAGTTCCTGTCGAACACCCCTAGCCTACGGAAGGAGGGCATGGGGTAGTCACGACACGGGCCTCGGGGGACGAGTCATGTCAAATTGGTATCAGAGGAGTCATTTATATCATAGAAAATTGGACTATTATCTTTTAAAGGAAATAGTGCTAAGTGTTATGTGTGTGGTTATCAGTTTTGGGAATCCAGTGTTGGTGCAGCAGCCGATGAATCAATACACTCAGTCCCAGACTTCTTATTTCTGACTTAGTGAATGAAATCACTGATTGCATGTATGTTTTGAAAAGTTTTATTTGTGATCTATTTAAGTCATCTCACCAGGTATAACTTATTTTCTATTGCGAAACCTATTTATTTTCAGGAAGCCTCCACGTAGATAGACAATATAGGTTTTGGGTAGAGCGTGCCGTGATAGCCCACCGAGCGATGAGGCCTTAGTGCATGGACCTTTTTTTGTAGAGTCACGTGCGGAGGCACCGACGATATTGTTACCCATTGGGCCACTAGTGCCACTTTCCCCAGAAGTAGATAGTGCATGATGCTTGAGCATGTTACATGAGTTCTAGTGACTGAGGCCACCCAGGTTCAGAGGTGAGATGGACCCACAGGTAGCTGTGGATTGGCTGGAGGCCATGGGGAGAGTCTTCCAACTTGTAGGGGCAACAACTGTTCTCAGGGTGATCCTTGCCGCCAGTCTTCTATAGGCGATAATAGAAAGTTGTCACAGAGGTCCAAGAGGAACCAACCTATAGGTGGATGACCACAAGATTCAGGGTTGGTTCTGCGGGGAACCCGAGGGTGATATAATCATGAGAGGAGCATAAAGTGTTACACATGAGGCAGACATAGTCTAATGTCTTCTAACAACTCGACCTGCCATACGGATGATCATAAGATGATCGAAGGACCACCTTGGCATAGACAGAGGTTTGATCGAGGAGGTCTGCAGGGAGAAGGCAGATGTGGTAGAGGAGTTGGTTGTGCAGCTGGTGTTGAGAGATCATTTGAGGTGTTACCACCACCACTACCATGTTATCCACCTCGACCATAGAGAGTGTGTGGATATGGGTGTGCTCAATTTCATGTAGCTGAGGAATATGATCACGGTGCTTCGATGATGATATGAGGTATGATATGTGTCTACTCCACCTTATCTATAGTACTTATAGACACAATTTCCAGTAATTCTTTTATTTCCACTACCATCATTCGAAGATTCGATATTTCAGTGGATTCATTGGGCCAATACTTATGGCTAGATACTTCTATGGGAAAGAATACGATGATTACACACTGGTGCCGGCAATGTTAGCTCACTCTAAGGGGAAATACCTTTGGATGCGATCTTCTAGTAGCTGTGTCGAGGCTCTGTGACGTCATCATGGGTACAGATTGGTTATCTACTGTCTATGCCTCGATCAACTGCATTAGGTGAAATGTGTTCTGTATCCGCGACGATGGGACTTTGTTTACCATCACCAGAAAGAAGGGAGCCTTTGAAGCACATGATGTACTTACCCGGAGGAGAGTGCAGCCAACCACTCATCAGTTGTCTAGCCATATCCTAGGAGTGGTTGATGTGGAGAGTCTGAGCAATCTTGTAGGGGTCGAACAATACACAGATGTCTTCCATGATGATGTTTCGGGTCAACCTCCTTGCAAAGATGTGGACATTTACATTGACTTGTACCCCAGGATGGTACTGATATCTACACCATCATATCTGATGTCTCATTCATAGCTTTGTAAGCAGTGGGAACAGTTAGAGGACTTATAGGGGAATGGGTTCATTTGTCCCATTGTTTCACCTTGGGCAGCCCTAATTTTTTTGCCAAGAAGGAATATGTGAGCTAGTGACTTTGTGTTGAATATATGTGCCTAAAATAGGTGACCGCGAAGAACAAGTACCCACTTCCAAGGATTGACGAACTCTTTGATCAGCTAAAGGTAGTATAGTGGTTCCCAAATATATACCTCAGGCCAGGCTATCACCAGCTCAAAGTACAAGACGAGGATGTGCAGACGATGGCTTCATGATGTCGGTATGACCATTATGAGTTTATGGTTATGCTGTTCAACATGAACAACGGTCCAGTTGTGTTCATGGGACTCATGAATAGGATCTTTCAGCCATACCATGATCGCTTTGTAGTAGTCTTCATCGATGAAATTTTTATCTACTCGTCTACTGAGGAGGAGAATGACTATCATTTCCAGGTAGTTTTGAACACACTCTGAGAGCACAAAAATTATGGTACACTTTGAATGTGCCAGTTCTAGATCCGAGAGGTTCAGTTTCTGGGACATGTCATCTTTGAGGCTGGAGTTTTGGTGGATCGAGTGAATATTGAGGCAGTACTCACTTGTGTTCCACCCCGGAGTGTGACGAAGGTGTGGACTTTCTTACGTCTGGTTGGATACTACTGGAAATTTGTGCCAGATTTATCTAGAGTTTTAGAACCATTATTAGCATTGTTGAAGAATTGAAAACCCTTCATGTTGTCGGAGAGCTTCCAATAAGGTTTTCTAGAGCTAAGGTAGAGGTTGAACAGTTCCCCCATTTTGATTCATCTGGAGGAGGGTGTTGGGTATGTAATCTACTGCGACACATTAGGGACCGGAGTCAGATGTGTCCTGATGCAGAAGAAAGCAGTTATCGCATATTTTTATCAAAAACTGAGATAGCATGATCAGAACTACACTACCCATGACCTTGAGTTAGTAGTAGTGGTCTTTGATTTGAATATGTGGGGACACTATCTGATGGGTGAGCATTTTATAGTCTACTATGATCACTAGTGTCTCAGGTATATCTTCTCTGAGAAGAAACTGAACCTGATACGGCGATGTTGGCTTGAGTTCCTCTAGGACAATGACTTCCAGATAGTCTATACACCAAGAAAGGGGAACATTGTAGCAGATGCACACAACAAGAGATCTTGTATAAATCTGTTAGGTGAGGCGACATAGTAACTGGTCTCGTTGTAGATATCCTTTGTGGATCGAGATGGATCATATTTTCTTCAGTTTCTTATATTCACTCCCCCACTCCTTCAGTCATTCAGTGAGGTGCACCATAGAGAAACTGACTACAAGATTCGGCATGCTAAGAAATCCACAGGACATGCACCTGATGGATTTTTTGAAGGTGGGGAAGACGTCATCATTTTCAGAGAACATATAATTGTTCCAGTGTTTCTTCTGTGGGAAATGTTGAGGGATTTCCACACATCCCCGCAAGCGGTACATCCTAGAGTGGAGAAGATTTATTATGACCTCAGATGACAGCATTGGTGGTCGGGAATGAATAAAGCAGTAGAAAAATATGTTTCTCGGTGGCTCACTTGCCTTCAAGTGAAGGAAAAGCCTTAGGTACGAGCAGTATTAGTTCATCCATTAGAGGTCCCAGAGTGGAAGTGGGATTAGATATCCATGGTCTTCATGATAGGACTTACACATACATATAGGTTCCATGATTCTATCAGGGTGATTGTCGACTGAATGAACAAATTGGCCCACTTCCGACCGATCAGAGACTAGGGTTCAATAGAGAGCATGAGATGCCTCTATGTGCAGGAGATTATGCAGATACTTGGAGTGACCTCGAGGATTGTATCTGATCTTGATACACATTTCACTTCCCGGGTATGGAAGGGGTTATAGGAGGCTTTCGAGATGCAGCTTCGTTTGACCACTGCCCTCAATCCTCAGATCGATGGCCATACTGAGCAGACTATAGATACCCTCGAAGGAATTCTATGTGCTTTCAACCTCGGATTTGGTAACAGTTGAGAGGATCAATTTCCCTTGGTAGAGTTTTCATACAACAACAACTACCACTCCACCATTGGGATGACACCATTATAGGCTCTGTACGACCGACCTTGCAGATCGCCTTTGTGCTAGACAGACCTAGGGTAGTCAGCACTCATGGGTCTAGAGATGGTAAAAGCTACCACAGTGAAGGTGTAGATTATCAAGGAGTGGATGAAGACTACACAGAGTAGATAGATATCTTATGCCAATATGAGTTATAGACCTATTGAGTTTGAGGATGGTGAACATGTCTTTCTACGGGTCTCACCTTGAGAGGGGTTGCTGGAATTTGGTAGGGGCAGCAAGTTATCTTTGAGGTTCATCAGACCCTTTCAGGTCCCTAATAGAGTTGAAAAGGTGTCTTACCACATGGATCTTCCACCTCTGCTGCACTAGGTGCACAACATTTTCTGCATATCCATGATAAGGAGATACGTACATGACCCATGTGATGTCATCAACCAAGGAGTGGGGGACATCAATGATGGGGCGACATTTACAGAGGTTCCATTAATGATTGGGGATCGATAGGAGCAGGTCCTTCTTGGGCGGTCGATACCTTTAGTGTGTGTACATTGGAAGCAAATGAACCTACAGGAGTGCATGTCGGAGTGGTAGGCTCAAATTTGTGCTCAGTACCCCCTCTTTTTTCCCTAGTTTTTGTGATGTGACATTCGGGTACTCAAAGCCCTAAGGTGGGGATTTATTAATTACCAATAAATTCGATCTAATTTTTTTTATAATTATATGGAAATATTCTAGCATGTAGTTTTAGTCTGTACATGATTCTACGGCCTAGAGAGCCTGGAATGTTTTTCTGATGCTTCATAAGTACTTTTAGTTAGTGTGTGAGTGAGTTTTTTTGTATCTTTTGAACCGGTTCTTGAAATTGAAATCTAGGGGCACCGTCGATATTACAACATTGATATTCACTTAAGGAGACGATCACTTCAAAAATAGTTGGTCGAAGGTGGGTTTTAGTTTTTGTAAATTTCCTGGGAGAAAATAAAATAAACTAGAATTATTTTATATTTGAATTTTATTCCTCATAATTTGAATTTTGTTAAGGGGACCACCTGACCCTTTGAAATCCCTCTTTAATGAGGTGGTGACTCTCGGTTTCTTTTGCAATTATTTGTACCATCCTCAAAATAAATTAATCTGCCAACTCTAGTTAAATTAATAAAATATAATTTAATAAGTTGGTTCTTCTTTTTGTTGACTTTGGGATGTGTTGGAAAAGAGAGACTTGGGGAGAAATTTGGAGAATAACATCCTCCAAATGAAAAAAATCTATCCAATGAAGAACTCAGTTGATGGATATCCAAAGAGTAACGTCTTCAATGATGACGAATCGACATCTGTCATACCCTCTCCTCCCCGACATCAATGAATCATTAAAGTTGGGATCATTTCATTGGTATATCCCTTACCCATTCTTGTTGTTTTTATAAATTAAATAACAATTATGCCACTTGCTACCATTATAACATGGAGAGTGCAGGCTAAACGAACATGACACGATCTCTCTGTAACCCTTGTGAATTTATTTTCTACATGTCTTGTTTTCTGGTTGAGAAATTTCCAACTGTGGTGGTCTTGAATCGATGGTGATGTCTCGAGATGAGTGTTAGCGTCTACATAATGAAGAACAGGGAACTAGGGCATGCCCGATGACTCCAGAAACATCGCCAACAACCGGTGAAAGAGACCGATGTTGGAAGGGTTCATGAGTAGTCGTTGGAACCCTCGCCAGCTCTGACGGCAGAGACGATGTAACCACGCCACCAGAGAAGGGTTTAAAATAGTCGGTCGCAGCGGAGAAAGAGTGGCGGCCGGTGCTTGGACGGATGCATGAAGGGGGTTACGGGGTGTGTCCACGCTGTCGGGCATGGAGGGGCTGCGGCATGAGGCCGAGGTGGCGAGGGAGGGGTGGTTGGCTCACTTCCGGCTGTAGTTGGTGGTGTGGCGCACGACCGCGCTATGTAGGTGGGCTGGTCGTCTGGCTGTCTAGGGAGACGAGCGGGACCTCTGGTCCCCCGTGCAAGCTGTCAGTGCCACGTGGAACTAGCCGGTTAGCCACCCAACCCAAATGACCCAACCATTTGGGGTACCCAGGGGGCTCCTCCCCCTTGGGTGTCAGCTAGGGAGGACCCACCTTGGGGCTACCCATCCACGGGCCACAGTGGGCCGGGTCAGACCCAGGGCCAGACCCGGGTTGGGCCGGGTCCGGTGGAGTCATTCCGGACCTAGACCAGCTTCGACCCCTTTTAACTATTTCTGTATTAACATGACCTACGGGCACCCGTTTGATGAACCGTCTATGGAGATGAAATGTAGAGACCCAAGATTGACGTGAATGGACATTACATTACTTTTTTGGAATAATTAATACATAACAAGAACCAACACTCAAGAACCGTAATATTTTAGTGTCTTTGGAAACATGGAACATAATCTTCTAATCATGGTGAATGATTTTCAACATCTCCCATAAAGATCTTCCCCTTTTGTTTTCATACCTAAAACCTTTCTTTAAATCATGGGGAAAAGAAAACATATAAAGGGAAATCTCAAATACTCATTAAGGGTTATAATGGAGAAAATAAAACAAATCATATACATTTTAACTTAATAAAACAAGAACATAATGTTTAAACATCAACATCTGGAGAAATAAATCTTGGAAGTATAAAAGGAATAGAACATAAAGGAACATTAATCATGATAAAATATCATGGGAATAAAATATGTAATTGTCGAAAACCATTCTGAACATGATATGATTTCCATAGTAGCCAAGACATTGCTGCCAAGACCATCTTAGTGGACAATGTCCCTTACTAAATTGAGTTCACTCCTTGTTCCAGTCCTGTATCACTGAACCAGATTAACTTACCATTCCATCCATGTCTATCTCATGATATATAAATTTTGACCCAATTAATTTTAGGTAGATATAGGTCCCACCCATCTGATAATGTAATCCTTCTAAGCTGTTCCACAAACATAAACATAAATCAGTCATCATAACACAAAGAATAAAATGTGTTTCATAAACATCATCTCATCATAACATAATCCCTATAAAACAAATGGATATCATTTCATTATAAGAAAATTGAAACCATATCAATCATAGAGACATTATAATTTAAACAAACACATATGAAATATTGTCATCTCATATGGAAAATGGTTTTGATAAAACATTTGAAATGAATTCTTGAGGAAAATATCATTTCTTCTTCAAAATCAATATCTTTTCACAAAATGACATGAAATTTTAAAAAAATTAATTTTTTTGAAAACAATCACAAAATATTGTAGAGGAATATTCATGAAAATAAGGAGATATGAAACTTTAAAAATACATTCATTCCATATATGTTAAAAAACCTTCTTCTTTTACTTTTAACGGAATTCAAAAGGTTCCTCGTATGGTAAATAAAAGAAATATTTTTTCCATAACACAATGTAAAAGTAAAAGAGGGGTAAAATTGATTTAAAAATACATGTAATAATATTAAACATTTGTTTAAAAAAAATTTATGGATAGGGATGAAAAATATAACCCCCATAAATACTTACGTATAAGAAATCTCAGATAAAAATGAGATTGTAAAATTATCCCTTACCTTAGGTACAATTTATTCCATTCGTGTCCAAAAATCCTAAATAGTGGGTTTAAAGATATCATTAAAATGTAAATGAACAAAAATAATATTTATGATATCATAAATGATTCACTTATGACATCATATTACCAATTACTTTGTCAATTCCATGTTAAAGCATCCTTTTCAGTAAAATCGTTTCATTTATTGTACATGTTTTGAATTGTTATTCTCGATATTATTATTACTTATATCATGATTTAATTACTTATAGAATGTAAAAAATGATTTATATAACACATATATTCATTATATATATATATATATTTAATAGATAGATAAATGAAATGAAACACACCGTTCATGGAGATGGTAGGCCGTATGTACACATGAATGTTGTTTTCTGTTCCTTATTGACTTGAATCAAAGTAAGTAGATGACATATATATACATAAGTCAAGTATAATTATTATGTTATATATACCATTATTATTCAGTGTATATACTTTATAATCATTCTTCAATGGTTAACTTGGACAATGAATCTCATCGCGTTGTGGAGACGGTAATCCGTACGTACATACGAGCGATGATATCATTCCCATAATTTTTGAATGGAATTGGAGTGGATGATATAATATCTCAGAATCATTATGATGTTATAATAACCATATATAGTTATTCTTTACACCATTATACCCATCCAAGTAAGGTGGTGGTGGAAAAACAAATTACACCACGGCATGGAGACGGTATTCCGTACGTACACACATGTGTTGATTTCGTTTTACATAGGATGGATAGAAGGTGAAATGGGGTTTTTTCATATTTATAATAACATATAAATATATTAGTGATAATTATGTTATTACTTTATAATGAAACTATTATATAATAAGAAGTTGAAGAAGAAAGAAACTTGAAAGAATCGGTAGAAGAGATTACCTCTTCTTCGATGCACCTCTTTTAAGCTTCCTATTAAGGCACAAGAGTTGGTGTTTTGAAATGTCTAGAACCTCTATAATTTAACTAGAGAGTATCAGAAGAGAACTTTTGATGATTGTTTTGAGATTCATGGATCAAAATTAAGTGAAGAGTAGAGGGAAGGAGTTTCCCTTGTATAGGAGGGGAGAGGGCCACTTTTGGAAACATCAAAAATATTAATTAATAATAAAATGAAACACCACTTAAAAACCCAAAAAACCCCTCCATTCGAAGATGAGATGATATAGGGTTGTTATATCATCAACAAATAAAATTTAGTCATGTTTTATTTTTATTTTAATCCTTATCAACTTGATTTATCATTATTTAAGCTATTTAAATTTATTTGTGGTAATAAAATTCTAAATTCTAAATTGTTATAAATACATACTTAAATGTTGTGACATTACCATAATTGGATAATTTTTTTATCATTTAGTCCATATAATTTTCAATTTGTAGTTTTTAAATATTTTTTTTATTTTTAAATAATTTAATAATAAGTTATTTTTATAAAATATCAAATATGTCAATTTTGACACTATTCCTTATTTGAATTTAAATAAAAACCACACAGAAGATATGTTCGAAAAAAATATATATAATAGATTAATAACTTGTCTTATTCATCAAATATATTCATGGAGCATATTAATATGTTCATATATTATTTATTTAAAAAAATTTATAACCATTTATTTGGTATATCTCTTAATATAATAATTACTAAAATATTGTTGTATAATTATTTAATATACTTAATTTTTGCATAAAATTAAAACTAAAATCCTATGATGAATATTAATATAAGTAATTTCCTAATATTATCTTTACTATAATTTATCATTTTAAAATCAAAACATTTAAATTATTATATTTATTAAATTACAAAGATGACATCTTTGACATCATTTAGAATAAAATAATATGAATTTCCTAATCGGTTTTAGAAGGCTACAAATACTCCACAAATATACCCTTATTAGGGTATATATATACTCGACCAATAATGTTTGGTCATGTTTCAAGTCCTTTTGATAGGTAATGTTATTTTAATAAAAACTATATTATTGAATTTTCACTAAATAAATAATTTCTACATCATTAATTTATAAGATATTAAGGTAATTAAATATTTATTAAAAATTAAAAATAAATTACAATGATAAATAAAAATATTTTAGATTTCAAATGAGTATTTATAATCAAATTTATATTCTATATAACCTTATATTAACAATAATCTTACTGTTAATGTTTGAGTAAGACATATTTAACATTCTTTTAAATTAAATAAATAGAAGGTCTTAGTCAAATACCAGTGGGTTCCATTAGATTCCATTTCGACCCATGTATGATTTAGGGAAAAATATAATCATCCAATTATATTAAGACAAGTATTAGGATAATTTTATAATATTATATTTTCCCTTTATTACCCGATTTGCCTTTAACTACAGTAAATAAAATTTAAAGTAGTTACTATTCATAATGCCTAAAAATAAATAGTATCTTATTAACATAATTTAAACCTAATGATTACAAATATGGAATCCATTCTTACAAATTCAAAACAAAAAAAAGTTGCAGTATTTAATTTAAAATGAATCCCACTGTTGAGAAAACGGGGTATAAATGTTAAAACCTTGAAAAAGATTGAAATGTTTTTACTTACGAATTCAGTGTAAAATTAATGATAATGACTTACATTATATTAAATGGAAAAAATATATTAAATTTATACATTAAAACCATTATATATTTTAATTTACCCATATAAATTATCTCAATGAAAAAAATAGTTTTTAATTAAAATGTAGCATATTTTTACTATTCATCAAAATAAGAAACTTATCATAAAAATATCAAAAAATTTCCAAAGTAAATTTTTATATCCAGATTAAAAAGATGATTTTTATTTTCCCAAATTTAACTTATAAATATGTAAAAAACTAAATTTAATGTGGGTGCTCCATCAAAAGGTGGAAAAACTGCATTTTTTGAAAAATACTTATTTTACCTGAAATATTTATTTTGTTTTAATATCATGTTCTATAAAATGTGTAAGATGAATTATAATTTCATAGAATTAAAAATTTATTTACTAATATTCATAGTGTCTAGTTCATAATAATCTTATCAAAATATATCATTTTTTAGTGAAACTCAATATTGCGTATAACACACACTATTGAAAAAGGTTGCTCTTGCATGAAACACAAGACACAAATATTGTTTTCATATAATATAAGATAATATGGTGTTGTGTATAGCCCAAGATAATTTTGGTGTAGCATTCAAAAGAAGACATCAATGAATGAAAAAAAATATTTTTCATAAAATCTCGGGGTGTTACATTCTACCCCCTTAAAATGAATTTCGCCATCGAAATTCATCGGGGTTATAAATGGTTTACTACGTTAAAGTTTATTAATATAAACCAACATCATAAAAAATAATACCAAAACTTAACATTAAAAACTCAATTACGAAACGTAACGGTTAAAAAAATTAACTAATCACTAGGTTTCCACATAAGGGAACTTAGGTGATAATACTGTTATGGAAGAGAAATCTAACAATCAAGTTCTGAAGGAGAGTGGTAGAGAACATGGATTAAAAACAGCCGAAAATCACTAAGCCATAAATTTTTGATGATCTAAGGTACCATATGAATAATCATATATGAGAGAAATAGGACAAATTTTTTTGGTTTTCAATATTATTTCCCTAAAGATGAAAAAATTTTGGAATTAGAAGGAATAGTTTCTTGATTATGGTACAATCTCACCGTTGGTCATTACTTGAACAATTTCCACTTCATCTCTTAATTAAACTATGTTTTATTTTTCATTCGAGAAGTGTTAGCAGATCATGAGATATAATGATAGGTCATTCCAACTATCTCAATCAAAAAGCTAGAAAAAGTTATTAAATATACATAAGTCCTTCTATAGTGATATTAATAGTATATGGTTCCTAAAATGGACTTATACATCATATATCATACGACTTAATAAAATAAAATTAATTTTTACTAACCAGGGATTTCTTGTAGGCCAGTGACAGGTGATAAAGGTCTGTTTCACATCAGTTGTGGGTTTGATTTCTGCATCCTTGTCCGATGCGAAGATTTATCGTCTTTCATACAAGTTATCCATTTTCTAGAACATCGCCATTATAACATTCCAGAAATAATATAAAAAAAGGTTTTGGCCTTAAACAATACTATGTGATGTCTAGTATTTAGGCTTATCAAAAATACATCATTCCAATATCATAGTATAAAGAAAATGATTACTTGAAAGGTCACGTAACTAGTACGTGAATACCATCATTTATCCCCCATATATTATAAGATATGTCTTGTTGAACTCATTTCAAACATGTGAATACCTTAATCATGTATTTTATTGTAACATAATTTACCATAGAACCTTAATGAAAACATAAATGCTATCAAAAGGTAACTCTATCCACTTACCAAAATCCCAATCATTCTATATACTAAAATCATGATATCACATTGTCCTTATATCATTCATGAGTTCATTAATACTATAAAAAACTTCATTATATCCATATCCCTTCTTTATTCGCATATCATTTGCTTTTCAATAATATCTAAATAACCATTCATGGTTACCTGTACCATTCAATGTATACATTCAAATACTCAAGGAAAAACAATAATTTTACAATACTTAGTTGTTTTTTTATTCCATAGTACAATAAAATTACCTATACAACATTACTCTTGATTAACATAAAATCATTCCACTTCCTTCTTAAACCATCGAATGAGATTCATCTTTTTATTCCTCAACAATTCTTTTATATCATATATCATTAGTAGTCTCCTCATCATCATCAACATAAATAATACCCATATGACCATGTTTACTCTCTTAATGAGACATTCCCTTAGAGAATTGGTTTTCATAATGCCTGTACATTACACATTTAAAACATTTAACTGTTGTCGAGGTCTTAGAAATACCATTATCCTTGTAAATAGTGTTAACTGAACCATTTCCTTTTTAGTTACTATCTTTGTGTCTGTTTCCACACCCAAATCATCTTCCAGTTCCTTTGAAACATTATCCTTGATTCCTCTTCCCACATGACTTACAAGAGGGAAATTGAACTTTTTTTCTCTATGATCATCATGAAACTGCATCTTTACCTTATTAGCTGAGTTGGGAAACATACCAATGTTGAGATTATTGATCATATTATGAGATTGATGATTAGGAAGAATAATGATGTTTGGACTTCCAAATCCCGTTCCATTTAGTTTCTCATGAAAATTATCATTCCATTGTACATCATATCCTCCATTATCGTTTATCTTCTAATTTCCATCCATTTTCTAAAACCAAAAATGAATAGAGTGAGAGGGAAAAATCTTAATCAAGGGGGATTACCTTTAATATCTAACATCATAGGATAAATTCTAATATCATTACCATAATTCTCGGAAATTAACATATACATATATGTAACCTTAGGGGAATTACTAGACATACCATAGAAATATATTCTAGGGATCTCACTAAAGTTTTCACATCCTAATTTCTATAGTTTAACTAATATTTTCCTCTGATACCAACTATAGAGACCCAAGGTTTTTGTGCATGGACATTACATTACTTTTGTGGAATAATTAATACATAAAAAGAACCAACACTCAAGGTCGGTAATAGTTTAGTGTCATTGGAAACACAGAACATAAAATTCTAATCTTGGTGAAATATATTCAACATCTCCCATAAAGATCTTCCGCTTATGTTTTCAAACCTAAAACCATCCATTAAATCCTATGGAAAAGAAAAAATATTAATGGTGATCTTAAATTCTCAGTAAGGGTAATCACGGAGAAAATAAAACAAATCATATACATTATAATTTAAATAAACATGAACATAAAGTTTAAACATCAATATCGTGAGAAATAAATCTTGGCACTACATAAGGTAAAGATCATAAATACATTAATAATGATAAAATAGCTTCGTAATAAAAACATGTAATTGTGGAAAACCATTATGAACATGATATTATTTCAATAGTATTCAAGGCATTTCTTCCAAGACCATCTTAATGGACAAAGTCCCATACTGAATCGAGTTCACTCCTCATTCAATTCCTGTATCACTGAATCGAATTAACTTACCATACTAGCCTTGTCTAACTCATGCGATATAAATATTTACCCAATTCATTGAAGGGAGATATAGGACCCCCATCTCCTAATGAAATCATTTTTACGTCTGCCATAATATAAATATAAATCATTCATCATAACCCAATAAATGAAATGGGTTTCATAAACATCATCTCATCATAACACAATACATATAAAACAATGGGATATAATTTCATCATAAGAAAATTGATACCATTTCAATCATAGAGATGTTATACATGAAACATAAACATATGAAATAATGTCACTGTATATGGAAAATGGTTTTGACAAAATATTTGAAATGAATTCTTGAGAAAAGTATCCTTTCTTCTTTGAAATCATTTTCTTTTCACAAAATGCCATGCAATTTTAAAATAAAAGATTTTTTTTAAAATAATTATGAAATACTATAGAGGAATATTCATGAAAATAAGTCATTATGATACTGTAAAAATCCATTCATGTTGTATAAGTTAAAATAACATTATCCTCGTACTTTTAACAGAAATGTCAAAAAGTTCCTCATATGGTAAACAAAAGAATGATTCTTTCTATAACAGAATGTTAATGTCAAAGTGGGGTAAGCATGACATTAAACATACATGTAATAATATTAAAAACTTATTTAAAAACATTTTATGGACATTGATGAAAAGTATAACCATAGTAAATACTTATGTATAAACAATATCGGATAAAAATGAGATTGTAAAATTATCCCTTACCTCAGGTCCATTTTCCTCTGTACATGTTCGAAACTCTTGTGTAGTGGGTTTAAACATATCATTAACTTGTAACAGAACCATAATAATATTTATGATATCATATATGATTCACTTATGACTTTATATTACCCGTTCTTTTGTCAATTCCATGTTAAAGTAGTGTTTTTGGTAAAAACGTTTCCTTTATCATACATGTTTGGACTTGTTATTCCTGATATTATTATTACTTATATGGTGATTTAATTACTTATAGAATGTAAAACATTATTTATATATCATATATATTCAGTATATATATATATAATAGATATATAAATTAAATGAAACACCCATTCATTGAGACGGTAGGTCGTACGTACGCATGAACACTGTTTTCCGTTACTTATTGACTTGAATCAATGTAAGTAGATGACATATTTATATATATATATATACACATAAATAAAGTAGAATTATTATGTTATATATACCATTATTATTCATTATATATACTTTATAATCATTTTTGAATGGTTTACATGGAGAATGAATCTCATTGGGTCGTGGAGACTGTAATCCGTACTTACGCACGGGTGATGATATCGTTTCCATAATTATTCAATTGAATTTAAGTGGATGATATAATATCTTTGAATCTGTATGATGTTATAATATCCATATATAGTTATTCATTACACCATTATACCAATACAAGCACGTTTGTGGTGGAAATACATATTACACCATGTCGTGGAGACGTTATTTTGTATGTACGAACGCGCGGTGATTTTGTTTTCCGTTGGATGGTTTGAATGTGATATGGGGTTATTTAATAATTATAATAATATATCAGTATATTAGTGATACTAATTTTTTTATTTTATAATGAAACAACTAAATAAGAAGAAGTTGATGAAGAAAAAAACATGAAAGAATCGGTAGAAGAGATCACCTCTTCTTCGACGCACCTCATTTAAGCTTCATCTTAAGGAACTAGAGTTGGTCTTTTGAGAAGACCAGAACCTCCATGATATAACTAGAGTGGCTGAGAAGATAAATTGGCATGGTTTGGACGAGTTTTAAGGCACAAAATTTAGTGAAGAGGAGAGAGAAGGTGGTTCCCTTGTATAAGAGAGGAGAGGGGCACTTTTGGGAACCTTAAAAATATTAATGAATAACAAAATGAAACCACACATAAAAACCACAAAAATTGTATCCATTCGAATATGTGATGAGATAGTGTTGTAATCTCATCAACCAATAAAATTAAGACATGTTTTATGTTTATTTTAAACCTTATCAACTTGATTTATCATTTTTTAATCTATTCAATTTTATTTGTGGTAGTAAAATTTTAAATTTTAAATTTTTATAAATACATACTTACATGTTATAAATTTCCCATAATTTGATACTTTAAAACATTTTTGACCATATAATTTTAAATTTTTAGTTTTTAAATATTTTTGTGATTTTGAAATAATTTAATAATATGTTATTTTTACAAAATATCAATAGTGTCAATTTATACACTATTCATTATTTGAATTTAAATAAAACCCACCCAAGAAGATATTTTCAAAACAATATATATAATAGATTATTAATATAAGGGTTAAAATGGCCTAAAAAATGGACCAAAATGGTCAAAAAATAGACCCCTGGATGCTTATGGTATAGATATACTCTACCAATAATGTTTGGTCATGTTTTTGGTCCTTTTAATAGATATTCTTATTTTAATAAAACTATATTATTGATTTTTCACTAAATAAATAATTTCTACATCATGAATCTATATGCTATTAGGATAATTAAATATTTCTTAAAAATTAATACATAAATTACCATGATAAAGAAAAATCTTTCAAATGAGTATTTATAATCAAATTTATATTCTGTATAACCTTATATTAAATATAATATAATAATTAAAGTTTGAGTGAGACATATTTCACTTTCCTATAAATAAAATACATACAAGGTCTTAATCAAATACAAGTGGGTTCCATTAGATTACATTTCGACCCAATCATGATTTAGGGAAAAATATAATCATCTAATTATATTAAGACAAGTGTTAGGGTAGTTTTATAATATTATATTTACCCTTAATTACCCGATTTACCTTTAACAATGTTAAATAAAATTTACCGTAGTTAATATTCATAATGCCTAAAAATAAAAATTAGCTTATTTATATAATTTGTACATACTGAATCCAAATATGTAATCCATTTTTTCAAATTCAAAAAACAAAACATTCAGTATTTAATTTAAAATTAATCCTACTGTTGAGAAAATGAGTTTTAAAGGTTAAAACATTACAAATGATTGAAATGTTTTTATTTATGAAATCAGTATAAAATTAATGCTAATGATTTAAATTATATTAAATTGTAAAAATATATTCTATTTATACATTAAAACCATTCAATATTATAATTTAACCATATAAATTATCTCAATTAAAAAAGTTATCTTTAAATAAAATTTAGCGTATTTTTACTATTCATCAAAATAAAAAACTTATCATCAAAATAAAAAACTTATCATAAAAATATCAAAAAAATTTCCTAAGTAAATTATTATATCCTGATTGAAAAATAGAATTTTATTTTGTCAAATTTAACTTATAAATATTTCAAAAACTAAATTTAATGTAGGTGCGCCATCAAAAGGTTGGAAAACTGCATTTTATGAAAAATACTTATTTTACCTGATTTTGGTCTCATACCATGTTCTATAAAATGTGTATGATGAATTATAATGTCATAAAATTCAAAATGTAGTTAATAATAATATTATAACAATTTATTGTTGTTTATTGGAACTCAGGATTTTGTATAACACATGCTATTGAGGAAGGTTGCTCTGTGTGCAACACAAGCAACGAATAAATTTTGTGTACAATATAAGCTAATACGGTTTTGCGTATAGCACAATATAGTTTTGGTGGAGTGTATAACACAAGACATCAATGAAATTAAATGATTATTTTTCATAAAATCTCAGGATGTTACATGGAATCCTTGGATCGAGACGATGCCTTTGGTATACCACACATCAGTTTTGGATAAAGTTGGGGTATTACTGAGTTGGATCGAAGATGAATCCAAACGGGCCCTCGG
Source organism: Viscum album (assembly GCA_963277665.1). Lineage (NCBI taxonomy): Eukaryota > Viridiplantae > Streptophyta > Magnoliopsida > Santalales > Viscaceae > Viscum > Viscum album. The sequence goes on from OY728166.1 coordinate 992,919,064, forward strand.
GACTAAAAGTCCAATAACATACTGACCAGGCATTCGATTGACGCTCTTTCTATTGTGTTGATACCCCTTTTACTTGGAGGTCCTTTGGGATACTTTTTCATTGGACTTCGTGGTTGTTAGAGTATCATCCTGTGGAATGAGGAGTGGGCCCTCTTGGAATCAAGAACGCAAAGTGAGGGAACCTTATGGCTGGCTGTAACATGAGAAAGGGATCATAAGTGGGTCTATTATTTGGGATCCTACGTGGGTATGTGTTCCTGGATCCCACATGGATCCACTCTAGGAATCAACGTGGGACTACTATACGATCCTATGTGGGTCTGTTTTACTAGAATCCTACATTCATATGACGATTTAAGATCATTCGTGGGTCTTCCTCTCAATAAAGATTGATGATTCAGTAGTTACATAAAATCATTTTTACTACTGTACCTAAGTTATACCTGGTGTGAGATGAGTCATTATCATTTTGGTGCACTTCTACGTGATGATTCCTTTGTGGTATTTTTTTGTGTGGTGTTACCTTTGTGGTATTACGTCCTTCATGGAACCGTTGTGCTTTGGTTTTTGAGTTGGGCCCTGTGATTCGTCATGATAGAGATGGGTATACTCGACAACTTAAGTATATGTTTCAGCATATACCAATATAGGATTTTCAGTTGTTTTCATGCTATGTGGTTAATCCTTTGGGGATTTTGTTAGACCTTCAAGGGTCTCAAGAGCCCTACTGAGTATCGTTATGCTAACCCCTACATGGGCAATGCCCGTACCTTATTGTGTTTGGTGCAGACGACAGACAGTGCTGAATGAGGATGAGAGTACTAGGACTGGAGGTAGCTTGGAGGTTGACATTAGATGAGTCGTACCATAGAGATGATTATTCGAGGGCTGTACCTACCCATTTCGTAGGATCCTTGGCAGGTGATCACATGAGCTATTTTCAGTTATACATGAACATTCAAGTTTTCTTGTACTTTCCAGTTTTACATTTTCTTTTAAATTGGGCTTGTATTCTTACCCCCTTTATTTTTTGTACACACCTTGTTTACATTATTGGTTAATTTGTTCTTAAATCCTACATTGTGCTTATTTGTGTGAGTTTATAGGTAAAAAAGGAAATCCCTTCCCAGTTTTTTGGGAATATACCTTTCAGTGCTAGTCGCCAACCCCTAGCCTATGGAAGGCGGGCATGTGGTAGTCACGGAACATGCCCCGGGGGATGGGTCATGACACTACACACATGACAAAGGTATAAATTTATGATGTGAATACAATATATCATATATTCAGTACCCTCTCCTCCTTATCCCCATTTTTATATGTGAAGGTGTATAAAAATGAAAACAAAATATGGTAGAAATTTCAAATAATAATAATTATTAAATCATAAGAAATTATACTTTAACAAATAAATACTTTTAACACAGGTTATAGATTTCAACATGAAAACCATGAATCTATAAAAATCAATGACAGAACAAAAAATCTATGCTCATAATCCTAAAGTGCAAAATCCTCATTAATAAGAAAACTAAATAATAAGACATCCTAACTATGAAAAAAGTAACTATTTTGAAATACTCAAGTATAGGGAAAATAATCCAGTTTATCATAAACGTTAAATAGTTACTAATAATACCATTATATCATATACATTAATATTTATGTTTTTAAACTTCTTCATAAACTCAAGGATACAATTAAAGAATTTATAAAGTTAACTATTGATATGTCATCTTTTTGGAAGATTTATATCCCTATTATATGTGTAATCAATGATAATATGAATTAGTTTTAGTAACAAAAAATTTAACCATCATTATTCATTACATAATAATGATACAATCAACCCATATTTATTCTAGAAAATATTTCAATATATATTTATTTAGAAAAATGTTTCCCATATTTTTAAACCACAAAATCCTATTCCAGCACCACAAAACACTTTAAATATTTATCAAAGGGAAGATATCAAATACAAAATAACATGATGGATATTATTTTGAAGAAGAATGAAGATGGATCACTAATTATTTTTATGAAAATTAAAATATATGAAGGGTAATTAAAATAATGTGATTATTATCCATGTATTAAGATTATATAAATCATTAAGAAAATAAAGTGATTTTCCCAGACCATATTATAAGAAGTGTCCTATAGTGACTAAATATACCATCATATTAAAGAGGCCTACAGTCAGTCTATAAGAGGAATGGGAAGAATAAGTATGAGTATAGGGATATTTATATGTGATATTCTTTGATTCTTGAAGGAAACTATTAGTTGTATGGTTTTTAGAATAAAAATAATTAAAACTTTTTCTGAGATTTAGAAAATATGAACTCTACTAGGTATGTAATTTTAGTTGAGTAAACATATGGTTGATAATGGGTACTCAATGATTATCCACAAATCTTCTTTTATTGAGTCTATATTCTATATCTAACCACCTATAGACCAGTTTATTCCGAGTACCAGACCCATGAGAACTTGATGTTCATCCACCACCAATTCAATTTTTTCACTAATAAGCATTCCTTATCAATCATTTTATTAACTGATAATAAATCTATTAGTTAAATAAATAATATAATATATAACTATTATTAAATTCAAATTATTAGGATCATTATATTTATGAATATCGTTTTTCTTTACCGGGTTCAAAAAAACATTTGACATGCCTGTCAGCTTCTTGATGATGACAATGTGAAGGGTGTATAATACAGTGGTTGATAAATGGTTCTATATTTACTATGGGTTAAAAATAATGAAAATAAATTTCATTTAGAAAATGATAATAACCCATTAAACATTGGCATGAATGATTAAATTTCTATTTTTCCTTAAAGGAATTCCCACCACATAAAAAAGAATATGTGAAGATGGATTCATGAATATTTTTTTTGAATGATATAGTGATACAATGAGGTGTAATTGTGTGAGTATAATATATTTTTTATTTCACCTTTTTCTTTGGGTGTGTACATGGATTATTTTTTAGAGTTTATGATGTTTTTTAATGGTTCATTGTTACAATTTATGGTTTATAAACCGTATAGGATCCATTGAAGAAAATATGTGAGTTGTGATATTGAGGAATTGGAAGATCCACAATATGTGTATTGTTAATAAAATAATATAAGAAAAATAGTGAGGACTTGTAGTTTGAGGTTGTGGTAGGCACACTATATTTTCACAGTTCGGTAAACCATGGGAGACAAACATGCATCCTGCATCGATTGGGATATTTTGGTATTTTCCATTTTTTATTTGCGGACTTCACTAGAAGATTCGCCCACTAAAATTATTCAACCTAAACACCTCCCATGGTATTCTCAAACCACCTCCTAGATTCCCCAAGGTGATTTATAGGGATCCTTTAAGGTTTCTTCATCCAGATACAGTGGTAAGAGTTCATTTTATCAATTACTCTTATTTCCTCTATATTCCTACAACCCATCCAACCCAAGTGCCCATGTTTGGATGATTTCATTGGTTCTGGTTGGTAGATATTAGATATTTTTCTTTATAATGGTTGTGATCCTAGGTAAGTGTTTCTTTCTAGTGGGTTTTGTTGATGGAAACAATGTTTGGACACTTGAAGTATAGTTTTTTTTATTAATTACCTTTTATTTTAGACTTCTTTATGTTTTTTATTATTTAAAAGTGGTTTACATTTATTGAAATGATATATATATTATCTAGTGTTGATTATCTAATGTTTTCTATATTTGGGTGGACATTTTCTATTGAAAAAATATGTTATTTATCGATTGATATGGGATATTTTTTGGAAATTGGTCCTTTATGTATTCTTTATGGTTGATAAAATTCCAAAGAGGATTTACATGCTCAAATGAACTTGCTCTTAGATATTTCCACCAAATAGATTTTTAATGTGGGTCACCCTATGGTTTTATAAAAAGGTGGTTTTCATGTATTAAAAGGTGGTTTAGTTTTATAAATAAGATTTTGTTATCATTGATATTATTTTCTTATGTTTGTGAATTCTTATAAATTATTCTAAAAATAGGATTAAATTAAAAATTATTTAGTGAAAGAAAGGATTGGCACTTGTGATGTGATAGTGTTTACTAAATTCTTAATTAACATTTATTTTTAATGTTTATATTATCCATTTAATTGGTTTTTTATATAATTAATGCTTTGATCTTAGGTTTTGGCACTTTTTAGGGAACATGTCAGGTGGGATGGTTGTGATTATGGTTTTAGCCTATGGGGTTTCATGATTATCATGTGGCCACATTGTTTCTCATGGCCCAACTTAGTTTATTATTTCATGAGGAGACCAATGTTGATCGTTCGGATGGAGTGAAATATAAATATTTCTAGTTGATTTGTTCGGATAACTAGTCAGCCAAGTGGAGATTCATGTATTGGATATTGTATTTTCAACGATGCGGCATTTTGAGAGGGACTTTTTTGAATGATTCACGACACTTTACTACTTTCTTGTATTTTGGTCTACTTTTCACTCATGCCATGTGAAATATTTATAGTACATGGGTGTGTAATCATGATATGGATCCTATATTATGTCTTTTTTTGGGTATTGAAATGGGTATATTTGTTTCATATTATTGTATGAATATGTTTGATGTGGCGATCATTTAATGGTTTATTCATTTCGTTTACAGGTTTTGTTCAATCTATTTTACGAGAGCTTCTTGTGAACTTTTAGGGTTTTGTTTTATTCTATTCAACATTATTCCTTTATTAACATTATGCCATATGCATTATATATTTTAATAGAATGAGGAAAAATGGTTTTCAAGATTCACTTTCAGTTCCATTCATTTGAAATGTTTTAAACCATGCCTGGGTTTATTTTTTTTCAAATTGGGTTGTTCTTAACGTTAAATGGTTAGAAAATTAAAATTGCATGGTTTTTTGTAAAACGTCATTATAGAAGGTTTTTTAAAATATGTGACTTGTGAATGTGAATTTCACATTTTTTGAGATTATTATAATATTTAATGTAGAATGAAAACCTATACTCTCTATTATTTCCAAACTATTGAAATTAGTTTCTTTTATAAAAGGATTGAAATTGAATAATTGTTGAATCATAATATCTTTGGATCAAACCCTACATTCTCAAATTTATAGGTATAATGTTTTAAAATCTTATCAAGGTCTTTTAATGTGTTGGATTTTTTTATATATAATATCATCTTCCTTATAAGTGGATGGTTGTTGGGATAATGGTGGTGACATTAGTGTCTTGAAGAGATAATGATAGATATTATTGTTCAAACAACCTGTTTTAATAAATTTGTTTTTATACCTCATATTTATTTTCTTTTATATTCAGTTGTATCTCTGTATTGAATAATGATGTTTTATAAGTGTTTTGTTTAGTTTTCATCTTTCCCCCTTTATTAACATCCCTTGCATAGATGTGGTATTTGGTGATTTTTTATGGAGAAAACATCCCTAATGGTTATCTTGGATACCCTGGACACCTGTTGATAGCCCAGGGTAGGGAATCTTCTCAAGTATGTGTTAGGCATGTTTAGGCACCAGTTCATATGGTGTCTCGAGTTGGTTCATTACATAATTGTTTAACAGGTTCTAAGTTATTGAATAAGGCATAGGTTCCTCAGACTCAATTTTATTTTATATGTGTGTTAGGGGTACGAATAAGATAGATCCATCAATACTCAAGTGGTATGTTTTGGATGTTCATGGACCACTCTTCCTTGCTCCAGATCTTGAGCTAACATGGGTGTTTGAGAGTATGTTTTTTGTTTTTCAGGTTAAAGTTGATTTTTATCAAGATATTATGGTGTGGAGTTATAATAATTTATGTTTAATGGAGAATTTAAGAGACACAAATATATATAATTTATTTTTGAGGGATTATAGGAATTAGTTTTAGGGGAGAATAGTGATGTGGAATGGTCTATCAAACCATAAATAGGTGGTGTTGAGTATTCAGAATAAACTTCCAACTACAATCACTCGGTCGGAACAAGGTTTGACGTTGTGTGGGACCAACCCATGAATAGTGGGGAACATTGGAAACATTGGTTGTTTTTTCATATTTCTTTTATTGAACCTATTTTATAATTTATAGAACATTCTTTTATATGTTTAGCTGCTATTTTTTAATAGTGGTTTCTATAAATAATCATTTTAGGATTTTTATGCATGTTCTTTTGAAACTCTTATTTTTGTTACCTTTATTACATAAAGAATTATTTTTTAAAAAAATAAAAATATTATTTTTTGTGTATTTTTTCAATGAGACAATTTCATATTTTTTTATATGATGAGATCATTGAAATTTTTTCAGTGATTTAAGGTATTGTTATGAAAAATTATTGTTACTATATTAATAGAACTTATGAGACTACTTTGGTTTTAAAATTATTTGGGTTTGTGCTGTGAATTTTATCCAAAAATTTATAAAACAATTTTATGACATTAATTTGGTAAATTTGTGATATGGGAGACTTATTTCGAATTTATGGGTTCCATGTGATTTTATTTGGGTTGGAATTTTTGTGGTTGTTTTCTTTTGGATGTGATATTTCAATGTGGTTAGATTGAGTGATTTTCATTATGTTATTTTAGTCTGAGATACCCATAAATGAATTGTAAATTTAGTAACTAAATGTCTTCAGCTAGTTTACCTTGTGATATTGGAGCTTTCTATTCCGTTTATGGCCCTACCAAGAGTCAAGATAGAGAGTTAGAACCTTGTTTTTTCCAACACATGTATCATGCCTTAGAGTTTCTGAAAATATAAAACACTATTTTCTATGGTGATTTATGACTACATGTGATGATTTAGTGCTTATCTAGGGATACATATATTTTCAACTCTTTATAGAATTCTAAACCTATTTGGTGAGATGCACTATTCCCATATTCGATTGTTTAAATATGTACAATGTTTTGAGCTATTTTCATAAATGTAGTCAGACTAACTACTATGGACAAATGGGTTTTAATGTCTCTATTAATCAATGATATATTTTTATGAAAAAATGTGACTCATGATGTCTCATCATAATATATTTATATTAAATATTATCTTTCCAGTGGGAGGTAGGAAAAATATTGGGATGAAGATGGGGGGTTTTCTTCTCAACCAACCATTCATATTTTAGATATGTGGATACCTATTGTTTGTTTTAGGTGTGGGAAGCTTAGTAGTTTTCTATATTTTTTTTGTGAAAAATCAAAATAACATCTCTCAATGTGCCCATTTGTTACACATTGATAGGTTTTGTGTGATTTTAAAACAATATATGAATAAGAATAAGTTTCAAACCATGCATCTAACTACTGCATGGTGTCATCCCTTCCATGGGAAATTTTGAATTTGAGTTTTTCATTAAGTGATTCCAATTTTAATTTTTTTTATCATTCTGATTTCTCAGTTTTTGTGTCTAATACCATTAAAAATGGATGAAAAGGGATGTTGAACATGTTTTATATCTTTTATGGTACTTGCACCTATTTTTTATTCTTGTTTCCTCTACGTGGTGAGTTGACCAACACATTAGGTGTCTCTAATAGGATTACCATGAGACAGTGTTCTGGTGAGTTGGATGTTGGCACTCTTATTTTACAATTAGAAACACTAAGTTAGGATCCTATCATTTCTTGATGAGGAATATATTCTATACATATGATTCTTAGTTTTTTATTGATTCCATTAGATTAAATGATCCAATTTTAGATCCTTCTTGATGGTCAACAGTTATTTTCTTGGAGTTTTGGGTTTTTTTAGATTTGGTTTTTGGGGAATCAGGAGTTCCTTATGAATATTTCAGGAATATAGTTGCTAAATGTCATTCTACGACTATATGGGAAGTGGTTGATATTGAGCCACTATTCTATATTAACTATAAATTTTATGGTGGATGATGTAAGGTCACTATTTACTTATATCTCTTATCAAATAAGATTTTTGAATTGGTTACATAAACTCTTGGTTGCTATCGTGGGTGTGATCCCATATAAACTAAAAGGTTGTTGTGATTGGTTAAATCATGTTTATTTATAGGAAAATATTATTTATTTGGTGTAACTCTCCATGTCCCACCATTTTATAGAAATTATCGATTATTGGGGGGGGGATTCCAAGCCTTCAAGTGATTATCTCCATTCTTATGGGTTGATCATTGGATTGAATTTTATTGGGTTGTGAAGCTATTTATTTTTGGTAAACCTCAATGTTTCAATGGTGGGACTCTAAGTTGAAACCTATTATCTGGATTGAGATTTTAGTGCTTCTTGGTAGAAGTGGTTGATAAATCAGTAATTTTACTTTAAATTGGATGACATGGGGTATTTTTTCTTGTGCACTTGGTTTTGAGGTTTGGAATGTCTATTATTAATCATCTCCACATGAAATGTATTTTGTTATCATTTTTATGATTTTCTTAAATTTCTAGGTAATTAATTAGGGTATAATGTGGTATGGTGAGGAGTTTTTGACACCACATGTTGTCACTATCTTGGTTTAATCATATAGTGTGTTTTACCCTATGGTTCATGGGTGTCCTAGGTTGACTTTTTTTTGACATTGGGATGTTTTTAAAGGGGTGTATTTTTATAGTTCATATTTTGAAAAACATTTTGTCTCCCTAGGGGAAACCACATATCATGGGTAAGTGAGGTAGTGTAATATGCATGTTATGTGCATGATTAAGGAAATTATGCATGAAAAATGATACTGACTAGGTGTTTGAGTCATTTTGATACATATGGTGTCTGCACAGTTTGGTGAACCAGGAGAGACATCTATGCAACCCGCCATACTGGCGGTATTTTTTAATGTTCCAATTATATCTATTTTATTAATTAACAACATCCTGCCCATCATAAAATAGTTAGCCTAGATGCCTCATAATGGATTCTCTTGGATCCTCCAAGATTCTGCTAGGTGATTTAACATGTTCCTTTGGTAGTTATCTATTTATATTAGGGGTTATGAGTTATTTTTTTATCTTCCACTTATTTTTCAAATATTTATCCAACTCTTATTACCAATGTGGAAATGTTTATATTATTTATTCTGGGTATAAATGTCATATTTTTTTATTTCATTTTTATTATACAAGGTTGGAGTCACTTATCAATGGTTTTCATTAAAGTTGACAAGTTCCTAACACTTGGGGTTGGTGTTTTTGGTCCATTTAATTTTAATTTAAGAGTTACATGGGTTATTGATGATTTTAATGTTTTTTATATTTAATTTACGGTTTTATAAAATATCTAGTCAAGATTGTCTAAGGTTTTCCATTCTTGGGCTGTTCATTTCTTATGGAAAGAATGGGTGAATTGGCTTGTGCAGTAGAATTTGGTTGTAAATGTTTCTTTTACTCATTTTTTATTGTTTATAAAATCCAAAATTGTAATTTCGTCATGAAATTAACAATTTTTTAGTGTTTTATGACATAATGGTTTTAATTTATGTTACCCATTTGAGTTTAAAATAGGGGGTTTCTTGTATTAAATGATGGTTTGGTTTTATTAAAAAAATATTTTTCCATTGATCATATTTGGTCATGTTTATCAATATTTATGATTTCATTTTTAATGTTTTTATATATTAAAAATCATTTTATGATGGGTATTTACAAATGTAAATGAAAAAAATGTGTGGTTTTGATCGTTCGATGTGACACTACTTTTGACATTCCTGAGCCCCATTACATACTATTAATGTTTATATTATCTATGTAATGTATGATCGTAATTTGATCCCTGATGTTCTCATGGGTTGGGAATCATTTAATAGGACGTGTTAGGTGGGAATGATGTGATTAGGGTGTTAGCATTTGGTGATTTCTTATTTTATTATGGTGAAGTTTTTTCTAGGGAAAACCATCATATATTATTTCACGATGAGATCAAGGTTTCATGGTGTGTTGTACACAGACATTGATACCGATAGTTGACAAGTCATTCTGAATAGTATTTCGCTAGTGGACTTTTCATCGATGATGCTAGTTGAGTGTGACTTGGTTGACAATTTTGTGTGACTATATTACTATTTGGAAGTCATGTCCAATTTTTACTCATGACTTATGGTGTCTTGGTAGTACCTATGATGTGGAATCATGAAATATATCCTATTTTATCCCATTATTTGTTATTATATATTATAATATATATTTCATAGTAGTTTATGCATTTATTTTATATGATTATCATTTAATAGTTTAGTAATGTAGTGGGATAGTTTTTTTCAATCTATTTTAGGAATGTTGTATGTTATATTTTAGGGTTGTCATTTAGTCAATTTTCTTTTTTTACTTCTTTACCTTTGGGATGGGTGTGTAAAATCATTTTATGAAAAAATGGGAAATTGTTTTTACATGACACTCTTAGTCCCGTGATTTTGAAATGTTTTTAAATTATGTTTTAGTTTATTTTTTTCTATGTATTAAATTTTTAATGATTATTTTTTGGAACATGAAAATGGAATGTTTTTTGGAAAATCACTTTGTGGAAATTTATATAAAAGTGGTTCCTTTTTAATGCACATGTTCCATATTATGAAATTATTATATAATGTAATGGATAATGAAATCTGATTATCTCTATTATTTATAAACAATTTTATATAGTTTATATTATAAATGGATTGAACTGGAATCATGGAAGTATCATACTAGGTTTGGATAACACAATACAAGCTCACGTTGTTGAGAATATGGTCTTTATGTTTTGTTCATGCCTTTTTTGGTCATGGATTTGAGGTTGGATAAAGTGTTTTCTTCCTTAGAATAGAATGGTTATTAAGGTCATAGTGGTGAATTTAGTGTCATAAGAATATGGTGATCAGGCGTTCAGTTCATACAAATGATTGGATCGAGTTTGTGTTAACCTCTTTTGACTTCAATTTTTTTCTTCTAGCTTCATTTATATCTCTATATTTAATGATATTGTTTTATTTTTCCTTTTTAGTTTTATTAATTTCCTCTTTATTGATATTTGTTATTAATATATTTTATTTGTTTTGATTTTAAGGGTGAAACAATACCCAATGGTTTTCAAGGATATCCTTGAGGCTTTTTCTTAGCAATAAGGGATTAGTGATGTACCTCTGGTATGTGGGAGGGCTGTTCAGGTGCTGCTTTAGATGGAATCCAAGGTTAGATTTTTATTTTTTTTAATTATAAATATGGATAAGAATGTTTCATGAGAGGTAATTCATATAATAACAACGTAGAATCAACATCTCAATATGTTAAAAATTAATATTCAAAGGACACTATTGTGAATTCATTCCAATGTTTGATGCCTAATGAGTAAGAATACAAGAAAGAGAGATAATTTATAATTAATTTTATTGATTACATTATGTGAATTATATGTGGTATATTCATGTCTAGAAAACCACATGTTGTATCTATGTGTACGAATTATAGAAGGTATATTGATAAGGAAAATAACTATCTAATGAAGTGGTTTATATTTGAAAATAGTATGAACTAGTCTTGTGTTTTATTTTCAAAATATTTTAAAATATATGGAATACATCATATGGTTAGTTCCCTACATACTTATTAAAATATTATATATAAAAGGAAGTATTCAATATTAGTGTATGTGGAATGGAATATAGTAATAGAGAATAATACTTCATTGTATTGATTTTAATTTTAAATTTTGAAAAGCATATAACTAAAAACCATTGTATTTTAAGAACACATTAAATCATGGAATTATATTAATAATGGTTAAAAAACTAAATTTCAATCAGTTTTGAATATTTAGAATTTTATTTCTAATAAACATGACAAATTTGTTTTTGATACATTTAATGAGTGAGTAGATAATTAAATATTTCTCGGATACATTCCTATTAGTAGATCATGTCATTTATATAAATAATAAATTTTAAAAGTTGAATTATAAATTTTTTTAAAGGCCACTGAAGATACCAGAGATCATTAAAAATAACATTATATTTATTATGATACTGAAAGAATTACAATGGGATTTTCTATAAAATGAGGAATAAGATAAAATAAAAAATGTCATCCCAAATGATATAGACCACAAGAAATATAGTTTTTATAATACAAATACCTTTCTCCAAACCATAAAACTCAACATTTCCCTGAATTGTGTACTTATAAGAGGATGAAATAATTAAAAAAAATTAATTTCAAACACACTTTCAAATCACCAGTTAAAAAACAGGATGATGGTAACAATAAAATTCAAAATATCAAGTTCTCAGACAGACCAACACTTTGATAAAATATAGAATCTTATTTCCTTTTTATGTTTGTCGAAGTAGTAAATTTTTTTAAAGTATTCTCTTAAAATAACCATGTTTATGAATGTTTGACTACAATATCAGTTCACTCATACAAATTTTAAAAAAAACACACAATTATTTAATAATCAATTTTTTTTTAAAAAAGACATCAATTTTGGCTCATAATGGGTTTCAATATATTAATCTTAATAAAGAATAAAAACTAACTATTTCAGCACAAATTTGTTATTTAGCATGAAAATTATTAAGAAATAGTGGAAATAAGATGTATATTAGTTGAATTCCTTTGAAATATTATATTCTATTTTGAAAAGGTATATATGTTAAAGAATACAATAATGTAACAAATTTTCATTCCATAAAAAATAGAACCAACAAACCATAAATTAATGAACTCTTTATCAATATTTTTTTAACATCTAATAATAACTAAATAACATAAAAGGTTTTGGTTAGAAGGATATAAGTTGATATTTAATTTCAATATAGAATGAAGATACCTATTATTCTTATAATTGTGAAATTATTTTCCCCTTATTCATTATTAAAGTAAAAAACAAAGACACATTACAAAATGGAAAAAATAGAATGAAATTTACTTTTTTTATTCTATGTGAGAAACAACTATATTTTACCTTTAATAGAGGGCATAGTTTTTTTATACATTACACAAAAAGGGTCAAAAAATATTAAAATAGTTTGGTTATTCTAATAGAGAACTAGAAAATTTGAAAAATATGAAAATTTTCGTATAAACCCCTAATGTGTTCAATTATTAAACTATACACTATTGGAAAACAATGATTTTATCTACAATATTCTTGATGATTTTCCTTCTTACATAGATTTTTTTTAATAATTTTCCTTTTAAGGGATTCAAATATTAAGAAATCAAGGTCACATGGAAGTTGAAGCATCTTAAAATTATTAAAGAATAAATTACTAATTTTATCTGGCATCAACCAATTCAAGACTAAATTTATATTTAACAATCGTGTAGAATAAAAATAGAAAAGGAAAAAATGTATAATATTCAACATCCTCCTCAGTAATTCCCACCTCAACTATAAAATAAATGTATTTATCTTCAATAGATCCTAAATTTGAATTTTCCATATGAATTGTAAGTTCCATAAGTTCTTTAGAAGGAATATTTTTATTTTATATCATAACTCTCCATAATCTCAAAAATTCATAATGGCTCAAAAAATCTATACATGGAGGAAAAATATTGGCCTACACTCAACATATTTAAATTCAAATAAAAATACTTCCTCTTCAAAAAATTAATCTTCGCCTTAAAACAATATAGAATGCTAATTGTATTGTTTACCCGATGCTATTCGGATTATGTATATGGATGGATAATGGTAGTTATATTGGACTAGATGCTACTAAATGAAACCCACCATACATATGGTGTGATTTTGGATAAAAGAAGGGAAATCTTCACCAGGTAAAAATTATTTAAAAATTGATAAATCATTCAACAGACCTATAGGTTAAAACCCTATCAATTATAAATAGAATCAATTCATCATAATAATAAATTATAACTTTTCCCATCTCTGTATATTCATGTTATTTCTATCCCTCCCAGAAATTCCAAAAAATAACAATCTTATAGTTTTGGAATAAAATTAGTTGTAAGATCCTAGTAGAAAGTGGATAAGTCCTACTCTTATTGAAATTTATCTTCTGTTTATTCTTCAAAAAAGATGATATTTAAACCTTATCTATTCATATTAAGGAATTTAATTTGATTATTTTTCAATTAGTTTCATTAATCTCTCGACTAAAACCAGTCCTTATACAATGGGTACATTATATAGGTTTTCTCATAGCCAATCTTGATAATCATTCATGAATTCAATATGTTTATAAATTGATGAGTAATCTATAACTGAATATGATTAAGCACAATATGATTCTATAAATACACTAAAATATAATTAAATGAAAATTAATAAGTACTAAGATAATCATGAATCCCATCAGATAATTTTAATTTTAATGTGGGATATCATGATCCCCCCCAAAAATTCACTTATAAAATCTATTGATATGACATAGTGGTTAGCGTTAGGGAATAATCCTGGAGGTTTATTTTTTTATTAGTGAATAAAAAAATATTTTTTGAAATTTTTATGATGTAAATTTTAAAGAAAGAATTAAGAAAATTGATGTTGAAATAATAGAAAATAATGAATAAGAGAAGAAAATATTGGAATGAACCTGGGAAAAGGATAAAATGATGACAGAACTATCTATAGTTTATCCACATTTCTGTTGATTAAAATAGATCAATTAAATATTTGGAACTGTAAGACTCATCCTTACCGAGTTTATGATTGATGTGTCAACACAACCACCTATCTTAGACATAAGAATGATCATTTATTCATATGATGTCTCTTAGTGTGTGATGTATTATTTTCGATATAAAAAAGTTACACTTTATTAAATCAGTTACCATGAGAATTAATTTAAGAAATAAGTGATTTTAACAATATAATTGAAATCACATAATTCTACCCAAAACTGTACATTGAGAAAAATAAATAATTAGAAATAAATTAATAAGGGAAACAAGTAATAAATATATATTTAGAGTGAACATATAATCCCATATTTCAACTTCCTTATCACTTTCATCCATGAGAAAAAATATTTAAATGTTAATTTTGATAATTAAATTAATAAGGAGATCCAATATTCACATCCTAATAATATACAGATTGGTTATCCCTCTATTTTCTAATGATGATGAACATAAGGAAAGAGAACAATACACTTTTTATTTGTAATTCGAAATAGGGGATATAGAATCAAATTCTCAAGAATGAGAAAAGAGGAAGGAATTTTCAATAAAACTAGAAACTACTATTTGTAGAGGAAATAGTAAAACATTGAAAATACTATGAAACTAGAAGCGATCCATTTAGTATAAACCTGTGATGAACATCATGATCTATTGGTATAGCTCCAATTATCCTAGAAAATCTCTTAATGGAATATACTCCCACTACATAATTTACAGTTTAGTTTTGTGAGATCATTTATTAGATCTATACACAATTCTATTCACTATTAATAATCTCCTTTATCTTGAATTGAATTAATGTTGTGCTTAAATATAAAAACTACACAAGTTATTGCCTCTATTGCAAAACATTCTTTACAACAATTAAATTCCTACTCGTTTTCCACTGCATAACATCATCAATAAGGATTGTGAACTTCCCAAATTTTTTATAATTGGTTTAAATTTTATTGATTTTGATTTTTTGTGATTATTTCAAGACATGTATTTAATTTCCATACCAAATTGGTTTAACATGAATTTTTATATAGTGAAATACATGTACATAGATCAATAACTTTTTGAGTCAACCCTTACTTGATTTGAACCCTTGTGATGTCCATTACACTTCCCTAGTTATCATTACATAGGTATTCATTAGTGTGGTAATTACCATTACATATCCCATTGAACACCAAGGCTAGAATTACATGATGTTAATCTATAGTGTTACCTTTATATAATATCATTGATAGACAGTGGCCCTTTGTGTAGCTGGTAAAGACATGAAAATGGATTTTTTGCATGTTTCCATGAATCATATGAAATTTCCGTCATGGTTGTATTTCCCGGACACTATATCAAAATTCCGCAAATAATTAAACTGATGAACTCTAGATATTAAAATAATAATTAATAGTGTGTTTCGAAAAATCATGACACATTAAAATAGTGATTCACTGAATTAAATACATCAAATGTCTTCCGAAATTATTTTTCAAATGATTTTTTTTTCATAAACAATTTTTTTTATAAATTATAGAGATTAAAAACCAACGAAATTATAAAAATAAACACGAATAAATATTCATAAAAAATTTAATCAATTACAAAATTTTATCAAATTGAACATGATTCTAAATATTATCAATTAGTGAAAAATTAATCATCAAAATATCTATATTTTCATGAAAATTATTTGTTAAAAATATATCTCGATTAAGATGCATCATTGATTCAACATATTATAGTAATTTGAATGATTTAAATATGTTTGAAAAATATTTTGAGGGTCCAGAGAAATAAAATAGTAAAATTATTATTAGAAATTATAATAATGGGGTGAAACCAAAAATTAAAACATGAAAACATGCTACAAAAAATTGTATTCGTGGATAGAGTGAAGGTGAAATGTCACATAATAAGGAATTAATTGGTTATAAAAAATATTCATAAAATATTATATTATAATTTCTTGATCATTTTAATCCAATTTTATAAATGAAAATACATAGAATATTTTTTTCAATTGACACCAAAAAATATATATATTTTATGTGGATTTCAAATCCTAAAAGTATCGATGAGGCTGTTTTATTTGGGAAATGATTTATTTAATTTCTAATGATCAATAAAATGTATCTAAATTGAATATCTCTCAATATGAGTTAAAAAAATACTCATAATCGCAATATTTTATGATATATACGTACTTCATATGCAATAATTTTAAGAAAGAGAAGGTTGATTTCCTGTAAAATGATCTAATATTTTATTACTCACTGAGATTGTGAATATTGATGGAATATTTTTTAAGGGAGTTAAAATTTATACTTTTAATGTGTTTTATGTAAAGTGAAAATTAATATTGTCATGGAAATTCATGAAATGATAAATTTTTCACTATTTTTCAAAACAATACAAATTAATAATAATAACATTCAATCACTTGACAAAATATAAATTAAATTTAAATTTAAACTTTTCAAAATGGAAGAATAAAATTTTCCAAAAACAACCATATTAATTAATTAAAATACTATAATATTTACTGAAATTTAAAATATAGGGAAAAATTTAATTATTAAGGATGATTGAAAATATGTTATTGTTGATAGTTTCATAACGTGATTTTTTATATTAGGTGGAATTATATATCAGATTCTTATGTAATAAAATTTAATATCAAATTATGGATTCCAAACTAATTCTTAGAGATGAGAAATAATCATTTGGATATGTTTTTGTGCATGAAAGATATGTAAAAAAATCAATATTTAGAATTAAAATGTTTATTAGACCGATAATGTTGATGGTCATAATACCACATTATAAACTTCTTGATTTATTAGTTGAGGATATTATGGATGAAATTATAAGAAACTATATTATATTTACATGATTATAACTAAGTATGGCTTCATATCAATATCAAAAGCCACAAAATAAATTATGTGAATGAATAATCAACATGATGATGTGAAATTGTTTGTGGAATTTATATTAGTGATTATATTTTATAAAAAATGTTCCATTAACTTATCAAATATCCTAGTATAACACTAATTGTTTGATAATATTTGACCTAATTATCACCATTGAAATAACAAGGCTAAATAAGGGCTATTTAATCTATTATTGTCTATAACATAGGATCAAGAAAAATATTTACGTTTAACATAATTTTTAAAAGGGGATTTCAAAAGTTGATGTAATTGTGTAATATTAACCCCCTATATTAACAAAATATGGGTATATATAAACTCATTACATTCTAATTTTTTCCTTTGAATTATTGTTTTCAAATTAATAAAATGTAAAAAATCTAATAAGTGAATGTTTTTAAATGGAAGGACCCATTTAGGTAGATAAAAAAATATGTATGTTCAAGAAACTTTTTTGTTGGATATTTTTAATTTATTTATTTTACATGTATGTTGGAAGTTATTTTATCTATTGTGAATTAGGATTTATATGTGTTAGTTTGATGGGAGAGTGAAATAGAGAGTTAATTATTGGTTATAGATAAGTTTGAGATTTAAACATACCACCCTTATATTCACTAATGAGTTTAAACAAATATAATTTTAGTTGATTGATTCATATTTAATTAATAAGAAATAATAATTTATATAATATGATGAGTATTTTATAACTTATTTTTATTTTTCAATTGGTATAAATCTATGGTATAGTCATTATCACTCCAGTAAAGATAGATTGAACATAATGAAAAATTATATACATGGATTTACCATGATATATAATTATATTTAAAAAATAATCCAAACTTGGTGGTTTCTAGGACTATGTTGGGAAGCTTATTGAGCATATATTCTCCATGTATTGTCTTTTTTGTCCAAATATTATCAAATGGATGACAAACATTCTAGAGACTTCCAATAAGTAGTTTAAAATGTGGACTTAATGTCATTAATGGGGTTTAACAATCTATTGACAAAACCATTTTCAATTTAAATACGTATTAAATAACTGTCACATGGTTAAAATTTAATTTTGAAGGATTATAGTAGGTTGGATTCATATGAAAGGGTATTACCTGAGATAAATTAGTTATTGTAGTATGTTACATGTGATTGAAAATACACATATGTGTAGTGTATGAAATTTATTTAAAGTCATAAATACTAGGTTTAAGTATAACAAAATATATAAAAGATATGTAATATTAAAATACACCTTATAATAAAATGTTTTTTTAAATAAAAAATTACGTATATAATGTTATATTAGATTGTTGAATCCAATTGAAGAGGAAATATTTGTTCTCTGTTGTCTATTATGTATGATTATTTTTTCCAATTATTCTTTATCTATTTCCATTAAAAACATTATGGTTTTAGTGAATATGTATTCATGATATATAATTTACCTCAAAAACATATTTTTCCAGGTTTGGAAACATTGGATGAGTTTTTAAATTTTATTATTTGTTATAATTGGCCATATTAAATTACATTAGAGTACAAAAAAATGAATAGGAAATTATAATTAATTACATTGAGTAGGTCACCATGATTTTGTAATGGAGTAATATTATGAAATTATTTAAATTATGATATAAATAAATATTGAGAAGAAAAAATTTGAATATAAACATAATAGTAAATATAGAAAAAGAAGTTTAAGAAATTATAATGTGAATGTTACCTATACATTCATTATGAAGAGAAAAATAAAATTTAACTAAAATATTAAGGGTAATGTAAAATTTAGGATAAAGATATTTTAATTGTTTATAAAGTCATGTAAAAAATTAATAATCTTATATTTTATTAAATAACTCAACCATAATCTAATATTTAGATAACAAATGGATGAAATATAAACAATGAAATGATATATATGGAAATGGGTATACTAATTTACTATGTTCCTATTTAATTGACCATGGTAATAAAATGAATATCATTGGAAATGTGATATATTATATAGTACACTAAAATTCTAGAAACTCACATAAAATGCGTATCATTATAAAATAACTCAATACTAATATTTACTTATTTCTGTTCTTTTTTTTTTGAGTGAGAGTTAGAATGAAATATTCGTTGAAATAAATTATGTTGGAAATTTAGTTCTAAAGGTAAATTAATGATGATCCACCCCAAAAATAAATGTTTCTTGATTCTATAGGGTATGTTTATTATAATTGTAGGTTAATTAGTTAGTGTAGTTTATCCATTCAAATGATACATTCTTGAATTTTATACCACCTTTTAATTTGTTCAAATTATTAATTTAATATATCATTTAAGTTACAAACATTGTCTTTTAATTATTTTAATTCCCTTTCATAATTAATCCTTCCTCATGTTTTCTATTGTAGTCTCTTGATGAGTATCCAAAACATGTCTCTTTAACATGATTAATAATTATTTACACTACATTTACATCATTAGTTTTTGTTATTTTCTAATTATAGAAAACTAATTTTGTGTAAAAACTATAGTAATATGATAAAATAATGTATTCTTTATCATGTTTTGATATATTAAAAAATAGATAAATTTTATTTACTACATACCAATAAATACGTACAATGTTTTGTGTGTGTTTCCATCATCTTATTGTCTCTTTTTATTTACATGATCTATTTTCATCAAAAGATGAAAATGAATGAAGGAACCAGTTGAATATAACTAAAAAATCAGAATAAAAATATAAGATAATCAGCATTTTTTTGTTCATATCACATAAATTCTTTTGTTATAAATTACCATTCAACTTGTTGATCAAGTGTTTCATTACCCATATTTAATTATCAATTTTGGTATTATCATATTACGCATGTTTTTGATTTTATGAACTACTTTTTTTGTATTAAAAATCTATATTTGTAAATTTCAATACATTAAAGATGTCATTTAAAATAAATTATGATCTGTTAAATTTTATATGAACAATTCGGTCTACATGTCTAATAAATATCGGATCACAAGTTTCTTCGATTATGATGCATTGATATTTAACTAATGAAAGAGGATTGATTATCAAAATATCAAATCAAAATTATTTAGTTTAAATATCAATATATTATACACTACGAATTTTTATCATCACACAATATAATACTCACCCTATTTTATTATAAAATGTATTCATTATTAAAAAGATATAAACAATGTGTGTAGTAGTAATTGATTGAAAATATAAAAAAGTGGGTAATATACATGTTGTGGGAATGCCATCCCAAATGAATACCATCACTGATTGTACAATTTTTTTTAAAATATTCATTCCAATTATGACATGAATTATAATAATATTTCTAATAATATAGATGATGATGGATTTTATTAGGTTAATTGGATTCTAACACTAATTTTACCCACCATCAAATTTATACCCTATAACCCTTTCTTTGATGACCTCAGTAAATTTAATTTTGTGAATTATGATATTGATTTCTAATTATAGAGTCTCCCATTAAATTTTTTTAGATTCACAATACCTATTATACAGGTCCTTTTGGAGATCAGTAGAATTAGGTGGAGAATATATTATTTGAACTACATGTTACAAAAATATATTAAAGAAGACCACAGATATAACCCGATGTGAGACACTAAGTCCCCACCCATTACACTAGTAATAGGAGTGTAAAACAGTGTAATATCTATAATAGGCTAGATGGTGATGAAATAATCCAAGAATGCATGTCTTGAAATTGTGTTCCTTATCCAAAAAACATATAAAAAAATAATTTATCCCCGAAACATTATATTACAATGAAAACCAATGAATAAATGTATTATCTATATGAAAATATGTGTGAAAAATTAATAAATCTCCCAATAATTCAATAATATTTCGGCATACAAATCAGGAAATCACATTCTAAATAATCTCCCACGAAAACAGAATAGATGTGTTATATGTCCGGTCAACATCGATACGAACACCACCATAGAAAATAATTCAGAGATATTATATTCAGTATCTTCATAAGCATAACTAAGTCTTAGACCCCCAAATTTTGAGTCATATACATAGACAACACACTTTTGGTAATATGGACTATGTAGGGGTTAGTAAAAATATACTTAGTAGTATAACCCAAAAACATAAGAGTAAACAAAGGTCATGTAGGTCATTGATCAAGAAAATTAATCTCCACTAAATTCATATGATGATTGGAACATGAATTACTCAAAAATTGTATAATGACAAAAATGTACTAGATAACATCTATTAAATCCACTTAATCCTTAAATATTAGTAGTAATATGGGACCATGACTCACTAAGGGCGTTTTTATTTGAGGGATTGCTGAACCAAACAGATGAGTCACACCTTCTCATGTGTAATTTTAATTTTTCAATAGGGTTCCCATTTCTATTTATAGATTAATGACATTCAATAACTATTGGGGGGGGGGGGTTATCCACCCTACTATGTAAATATATGTCATGTACTATGGATATGATAATTTTATATGGGTGTTACCAACCCTATGTCAACTTTAATTTTTCACCCACACTCATGTACACATATTTAATTCTAAGACATTGTTACCAAAAAATCCTCCAATACAGTCCACATATGATGAATAGATAAAAAAACACCACATTATATATGAAACAAATTCTTAGAAAATACTTTTCATACATTCAATATAGACACATGATAGTGAAAACATGAAAACTGTTGAAAATAACCTAGTACATGGTATGTATATGGAATTACATAATGTGTAGGTTCATACAGGATAAGTTGTGTGATAGTAGATAAATTCCATGTCCAATCACGTTAATTACATAGAGTTATTATAAAATAATTGGTGTGTGCTTCCACATATATCCTTGTAAAGTATATTCGGTAAATTCCATGGGTATCCTTCAGATATAAATGATGTATTCAAAGGGAAAATTGATGTGTTATTTCGATGCATTGAACTAACACATAATCAGATATTCATTGAGGTGATACTATATTATAAATATTATGTATAACACAATGTCACAAGATATGAGGTATTTATAAAAATTCCTGACCTTAGGAACCACACAACATGTGATACATGACATGTGACAAAGAGGACTATAGAACATGATGTTGGGGTTTCCAAAAATGAAATTTTATTCTCTACAAAATTCATACTACTCCCTCCACTTTTAAAAATACATTTAGTGTTACCCCCATTAAATACCATCATGGACTTCAATACACCTTACTAGTGAGATTCCTTTCCATCCATTATTAGCATGTTCACTGTTGAAATCCTACTACATCAAATCCATGCCTGAAACTCCCTGAAATAACTTTCATATTACACCTATATTGCACACACTGAACTATCACCCATTAGTATTTAAATTGTATCATATTTGCGAATGAATCAAAGTAATGGTACATGACTGAATGATTTTAGAATGGTGTTTCACTGAATACCAAAATGAAAAATCTTGGTTTCTATATAAAAAATATTACAAAAATAAAATACGAAATACATATTTTTTGGAAATATATATATAATGAAAAAAAACATATTCTAACAATACAATAAAAATCAATTCAAAAAAAAATTTATTCAAAATGGAGGTTTGATCCCTATGTTTTCTGCATGACCAAAGTGATCACTAAATAATGGAAAATACGACATTGACTTAATTAAGTAAAATTTGTTCATTCCATCTCACATACAAAAAAAATATTTTGAAATTTCCCGATTATATTTATTATTTCCAAAAAAAATTTATATAAATTATAATTTAAATATCATTATAGCATTGAATAGTGATTGATTTTACAAAAGAAGGATTTTAATAAAACAAGTGTGATGTGAAAAAATAATAAATATTTATTTTCTCAATGTTATATCTATTTTTATTTGATAATTGAGCCTCAGTCAGTATTATTAATTAATTATATTATAATGAAGAATATTTGAACTCTTAAAGAATGTCAATAAAATCTCTCTATTGAGTTTCCAACATTAATGTAAATCACCATTGGAAAATATATAGCATGATATTTATAAACAATCCTTGGCTAATCTGTTTCTTAAACAAGGTATTTTAATTAATAACTAACAATTAGTTTGTTTGAGTGCTAATGCATGAAAATAAAGGCCACACCTCTCTTAAAAAATATTTAATTCTTGTCTCTAATATGGTGTCAAAATTTTGATTTAGGACTATGTTAATGAAGGTATCAAATTTAATCATTTGCATTGTGAGAAAAAAATATTTTCTAAATTATTTATTCTTTGAATTATTGAAATTCCAATGAAAATAAATATTTTTTATAACCATAATTTAAATTATTTTTATTTATATATTGTGGATTTATTATAGAAATAGAGTTTTTTATTTCCACCTCACCTTTAAAAATGTTCACCCTAGAAGGAATAAATCCTAAAAATAGTTGATGGTATTGAGCTCACATCTGATTATTATATTCTCATTAATTCTCTAAGATAATCCCCCACAAAACTATACATTTTCCAAGGGGATCAGATTTCTATAAAGGATCATCTCATGGAGATAATCAATAGCCATTTTGTACTCCGTGAATGAATTTAATCCTCAACATCTAAATTTCCCATGTCAATAATGTGCGATGGGTCATGCACATAGTATCTGAATTATGAAATGCAGAAAAAAATTGCGGAAATGGTCTATATAAATAAAAATCTCAAGGTGATAAGAAACTGCACCTACCCTAATTCTATCCTAGAATAGTGCAATGAGTATCAACTCTATATTGTTACTTTTATAAATATAGTTGAAGACAAGATAATGTGATACTTTTAGGAACAAATGGTCTCATTCATCAAAAAATAACGGTATATTATTTCTATCTAAATGAAACATATAATGGGTTTGATCTATTTCCATATCCTTTTAGATCATCAGTACATTCATCATCATTATCCACACACTCTTATGATCCATAAGAGATGATTCATAAATATAAATATACAAAATGGAAAACCTATAATGTAAACCATATAATGACTCAATAGGTTTCATTCAAATAATGATATTGTAGATATTATTATAAGAAAACCCAATTGATGAATGATTATTATCCCAAAAAACCCAAAATCTAGCACACAAGACAACAACATATCCTCTAAAATATGAATAATATTATGGAATTGAAAATTCGTATAGGGGTGAAAAGCTATACTCAAATTTAGATAGGGTCTCGAAAGGCCCCTATAAGATCCTCTATAAAAAACCTTAATCAAGAATTATGGTTGAATAAAATCCTTTGGTGTTCACCACAAAAATACAATACAATATATATATGTGTGTTTTATATACACTCCAATTAATTATATTCATTAATAGGAAAATAGATCAGTTAAGTTGGTGAGGTGGTCAATGATCTCCTATTTAGTGTCATGAACCTTGGTCCATCATGGATGTGTTGGATCCAAGGATATTCAAAGAAATAAATTTAGTTTAGTTTCTAATTTTTTTCAATCCACACCAGGTTGATTTGAGAGTTTTCAGAAAAATTGATATTATAAGTACAAGATTGCTATATTTTTTCATGTTTCATAATTCCATAGTGATAAAAATATTTCTGCGCTCAAAATGAGGTGGTTAGAGAAAGATGTATTAAAGTTTTTTTTATTATTGAATCATCTCAAATAAGGTAATGTAACTAGTTTCACAAAGACTGGAATTTATAAAATATTGTTCTTAATAAATGTATGGAGCATCCCTAATTCAAAATAGAACTAAAATGTTCTCTACGACTAAGACAAGAATCGTGAGGGTGTGATGCGTTGAGGGTGAATCTTCATGACTATGAGAAGCATAGTGAATGTGATAAATTCCAATGAATCTTTGTTGATAGAAGAGATTCGTGAACATTATTATAGAGGTTTTTGAAAAGGCCTCTAGAGGTGTAGGATCTTTTCGATGGGTTTTGATTATAAATAAGTGGCTCCCCCTATTCATTTGTCATGAAGAGAATTATTGAAAATTGTAATTGGATATTATTCAATAAAGGCGGCGAGATTCATTAATTTAGAATTCAATGAATGATTGATCATTTTGAAAAGACATGTTATTTCTTAACCAATTCCAATGATTTTTAGTTATAGGAGTTTTGTTAATACTTAGGGTTTCATGAAGAGTTAGTGTTCTACGATGGATATGAGCTATATGAAGGATGTGTTCTCCAGAAATTCTATGAGATTCGTGAAGGATGAAATATTTTTGAAGGTGTGTGGGTTCATGAATGCGGGTATTTCATTGAAATATAAATGGGGATTCGCGAATGATAGGTTCTTTGTGAATAGTTGTATTTAATATTTAGTTATAGTAAATAGTTCTTTGAAGTGGATCATGTCAACATTATAGTGTATGTAGAGTCACATGGTAGTTAGGGGAAAAGGCATAAAGTAAAATATAATATAGAAACCTTTATGTCCTTTAACTGATTATGGCTTCTTCCAATGTAGTGGGCTAGGGGGAGTCATAAGAAGTGTTCCAATGGAGGTAGTGTGTTTTCATTAAAATATATTTGAGGTAGTGTTCCATGAATATAGGTACTGTGTGTAAAATACTATATTCTATAATAATTAATGAAGATTAGTAAATTTATGAATGACCCCCAAAATATCGGTTTAATTTCTATAGACTATCCAATAGTGGTGAACCATATAAAACTACTTTTTAGATTCTATGAATGTGAATGTTTAATTAATTCCTGATTTGATCAGACATGTTTATCAATTTTTATCCAATGGTGGAATAATATCCATAACATTAAATGAAAATGTTGACACCTAGAATCACTCCTCTCTTCTTAGAGTGTTCTAGGGTCCTATATGTGTTATAAGAGTTTATAGGTAATGGAAGTTAAAATAGTTCTCTCTTAATTTTTTTGATGAATTCAATCAATGATAGGGGTACCCCTATATGATGGAAGAAACATACATATTGGGAACAATATGATGAGATATCATATGTGAGACTATGGTATGGATGTTTTTTAACTATAAAGAGGATTCAGATCACTAATGTGACATGTATATATATGACTGAAAAAGACATTAAAATGGTTGATGATGATACCAGAACACAAAATGATCTTACTATAGATCTATTGGATAAAATCTATTTGATGGTGATTATTTTTACTTCATCCAAGTATATGTGGGAGAAACTAAAAAATATGTAATAAGGCAGTACAAATGTGATGGAATCTAAACACCATATTTTTCAAAATAATTATGATGATCAGATTATGTATCCAACTGAAAGAGTAGGTTTAGTTTTTTTATTTGAATGACTGGATTCATTGGAACAACTTGAGAAATTTTTAATGAAATTAATGATATTAACAATATGATGAGAATTTTGAGGAGGCATCCACCTATGGATAATCTATAAGGGTCATCCCTTGTGGTAATAGATTATCCAATGTTTTCTCTTGAGAATATGCATAGAATTTAGGAGGATTTTGAAATGAGAGTTGAGACATAATGTAACGCCCCGACCCCAGCTACCCAGAGTCGGTGCATTACTTCGTAACATTGGCATGATCACAAGAAAGATCAAATCCCGAAAGACCGATTGGTTTAGTAGCCTTGGAAACACTAGATATAATCATAAAGTTTTACATTACATTTAAAAGTGAAAAACTACTACAACAACAAAGTCTTCATATCCACACTATTAACCCCTCATAATATCCCTGCAAGTCATTCATAATTTACTTCTTCACTACCTGGGAAAAAGAAAACATAGAAAAGGGGTGAGCTCAAATGCCCAGTAAGGACAACAATATAGCGGAACATTCAAAATAAGCATAAACATTTAAGGCAATGAATTACTAAAACAAAAGTCTTTTAAAATTGAACCTCAACATAGTATGGAAAAAGTAAAATGAAATAATGCCATTTACTTGTTCACATGGATATTCTACTAATCAAATAATCACATGCAATATCAATAACCACATTCATAATGTTGGAATGGATAATGCCAGACTATCATAACCACATAGTCAAGGCCTCGTGCCAAGACTACAAATAAGATTTTGTCAAGGCCTTGTGCCAAGACACTAGTTTGTCTCATGAGACCTACCGATGAAATTTTTTTTAGAAGATACTTATGTTTAAAATTGATAAAATATACTCCAGTGTTTTTCTGAAAGCAATATGCAAGCTTCTGAAAACAAAATAACTAATTCTGAGACTTCTCGATTAATTACAGGCCATGATGGGTCCACTCCCAATCCCTTCCTGTCTACCAAACTCGAGAGTCAGGTTTTCTGAAAACATTTTTAAGCTTGCGTTAAATACGTATACATTTACACTGGATTTTCATATATTTTAGGGAAATATCTATCTTTTGAAATCATTTAAAAGTCACATAATTATAAAATAAAACATTTACTTTGAAAATATCCTTGTAAGCTTGTAAGGGAAGCTTTGAAGATTTTATAATGACGGTAAATAGCCGCACCCACCGTATAAGTTAAAAAAAACATTCTTACCTTAATTCTGTCGAAAAGGTCAAAAAGGACCTTGTTTTGAAAACGACGGAAAGATTCATTTATAAACCTCTTATAAAAAGTCAAACAAGGGTATAAATGACTTTAACACATATTCTTGTAAATAGTAAAAATGTTTTGAAATACATTTTTAAGAAACATGGATGTGGATGATAAAGAGATCCCAGTAGATTATTACGTATAAACAACCTCAGATAATGAAGAGATTGTGAAATAACCCTTACCTTGTACTTTTCCTTGGTTGGGGTAGGTTAACCTCCTGTATAATGGTGAAATAATTGTTATTAAATTATACAAGAATCATATGCATTCATATGATATCATATATGATCTTTTAACATTGTTTTGTTAATAATATCTTAGTATTATCGTTGTTTCGGGTGTTAACTTACTCGTTTTCGTTTATATGTTTTGTTAGGTAAGACATGTTTGTAAAGGATAGGTTGTATATTATTCAAATCCAGAATGATATCAATTCCTTAAACATCATTTTTAAATCATCAAATGATAATTATACTTGAATGGATACGATGGAGAATGAATCTCATCGCGTTCGTGGAGACGGTAATCCGTACGTACGCACGAGCGACAATATCATTCTTTTGATATTAAAATAATATATAAATGGATGGTATATCATATATACAGAATCATTAACATGTTATATTTATTATTTACATGAGTTACACATCATTATTATACCCATCCAAATAATATTATATTGAATAACAATTACACCACGACGTGGAGACGGTAAGCCGTACGTACGCACGTATGGTGACATGTTATTCAAAGGGTGGATAGAATACTGAATATGGTTGTACCATATTTATAATAACATCACAGTATATTTGAGATACTGGAGTTATTATTTTATAAAGGTAAGAACAAAGGAAGAAGAAGTGGAAGAAGAAATGAACTTAGAAAAGGGTGGTGAAATCATTACCTCTTCTTCGGGTTCTTCCTTTTTGTTTGATCAAAAGGGCTCCTTAGGTTGGCTTTCTGATCAAACTAAGGCCTCTAGGTTGTATTGAGGGATGTTGGGAGAGTATTTGGGCATAGTTTGGCCGATCCAAAAGGCTTTGAAGGTGTGAAGAAATGAGAAGGAGGAGTGCCCTTTTATAAGAGGGGTGAGGGGCACCTTTGGAAAAGCTAGAAATATTAATTTATAATAAATTCATATTCGGTTTGTAATGGCTCCAAAGTTGATTATTCAATGGTTAAGGTGGGTATAGGTCGAAAAACACTCAACCAATAGAATTTAGACAGGTTTGGGTACTTATATTAACCTTATCTTTAAGTATTAACTCTAAGTTAATTAGTTTCACTTTTACAATGTCTCTTTGTATTTTTATATAATATGGTTAATAAACATACTATATACATCCAAGCGACCCCCAAGTGGTCCATTAATGATTAACCTATCATAATATAAGTCTCTTTGCCGAACCTTAGATTTTTAGGAATTTAATATCAATTAATAATATAATATTTGTTTTAATAACTCTTTTATGTCAATTTTGACACTATTCAATAGTTGAATTTTGTGAAACTCATAACAGATTGATTACTTCGAAAAAAGTCCATTAAATCAATCCTAATATATCATATTAGCCTAGAAAATTAGTTTAATTCATTAAAAGGTTCATATTATATTTATTTGGGTATTTATAATATCAATTATATTAATTTTTCACTATTATAGTAATTACTGCATCATCATTGTGTCATAAATAAAATAAATTATTTAATGTCTAAAAATTATAAATAAAATATCATTATGTAGGAAATCTTTTTAGCTTTCTAATGAATATTTATAATCTAAAATCCAACATATATAACCCTATGTAAAAATTGTTGTTCTAAAGGATATATGCTTGTGTCATTTTTGTATTCATTTTAACTAAATTAAAATAAAGTGTCATTATCACTTACAAGTGGATCCATGGGGTCCCAAAATAGACCCAAAGATTCCCATGGTCGACCATGTATCAACCAATAGGGTTAAGACACGTTTTAGGGTAATTTAGTATTATTATAATATTATTTTTTAACCCTTATTTACCGGATTTACCCTTAACCATGGTAAATAAAATATTTACCACAGTAATTATTCAAAATGTCTAAAAATAAAAGTCACCTATTTACACAATTTGGACATCCTGATTCCAAATATGGAATCCATTTTTCTAAATTCAAAACACAGAAGTGGCAGAAATTAATTTAAAATTAATTCCCGCTGTCAAAACAAAAAGCGTGTTTTTTAAGAGATAATAACTATCAAAAGATTGACACTTGTTTATGATCGGTTTAATTGTAAAATTATGTCCAATGACCAACATTATATTAAATGGTAAAAATATATTCTAAATATACTCTAAAACCACTCAAATTCATAATTTATCACTATTAATTATTTTGATTAAAAAAGTTGTTTTTAATTAAAATTTAGTAATTTTCACTATTCATCAAAATATTAAAGTTATCCGAAAAGTACCAAAATTTCACCTTAGGCTAAATTCGATATTCCGAATCCAAAAATGAAGTCCATTTTGAAATATAAAGTATATATAATTTCTAAAAGTAGGTATTACTATTCATAACGGCTAGTTTGATTGGTTGTGGTGTGTGTTAAAACTCAAGGTTGCGTACAACACACGCTACTGTATTATTCAAAGAAAGCGTACCGTGGAAGCTTGGGATGTTTCATTTTAAATTTTTGATGTCCCCATTTAGTCAAAAAGTTTAAAATATTGTATTTAAAAAGGGTTCACTATTAAAAGTTGATAAAAGTGCAATACTGAAAATGAATTTGTTCTTGCATTATATCTAAGAAACTCATAATATGGATTCTAAAATTATAAGGATTATATAAAGTTTAAAATTTAGATAATACTATTCATAACCTCTTTTGAATGGCTTTTTTTTTAAGTCATGATGTGATTGAACTTGGTGTTGCGTGTAGTGCAAGTTATTGAATTATTTTGAAGAAATAACACACTATGAAATCTTGGGGTGTTACACATAATATACATCCACTTGAGTAGTAATGGAAGTGGAATTCAAACCAATGGAAAAACATGAGTTTTCTAGAGAAAGTGATGATCCGTAAGAATAAGTTCCTTATCTTTTTTCCATGAAATTAAAAATAAGAAAATGGTAATTTAATGAAATGATTCTGTTGTAATATTTTTTGTTATGGTACTGTAGTTTGAATTTCCTCTCGATGCCCAAAATAATTTAATGGTGATGATAGTGAAGAATAAATCATGAATAAGTTGAAAATAGGTTTTCTAATAATAGACACATCAAATTTGGAATGAAATATCATAGAGATATCATCATCCGCAAAGAATAATAAGATGATATAGAATATACAAAGAATACTAAACCATAGAATAAATCTCGCCCTGAAGCATCTATGATGGATATAGTTGAAAAAGAAGATCCTTCAAAAGATAAAGATAATTTTCTTCTTAGTGTTGTAGATTCGAAGGAGGAATTCAGGGGGTGAACATGGTGATCATTGAATCCCATGAAACAGAAACTAGATGATTAGAGTTATGCTGAAATACTCATCAGTGTATGTTGATCATATTGAAGAAAAAACTGATCAACTGGATGGATAAGAGGAATAGCATTTATCAACTCTTTAAAGATCGAAATAGGGTGTCAATTTTAAAATACATATTAAAGAGTTGGAAAAATTCATCAATGACCTTACATTGAGATAGGGGGAAAAGTATAAGGTTTTTTAGTGGTGTGACAAAGAATTTGTTACTCAGTGGATTGAACTAGAAAATAAATCAACAATGAGGGAAGAAGATAAAGAGTTATAGTTTCAAAAATACACAGATAAAAAGATATGAGAAAGTGTTGAATATTATTATGAAGGAGTTGACAAGGTTATGAATGACTATAAATGTATAATTATTTGAAGAAGTGTAATGGGTAGATATTTTGAAACAACAATGGATGGAAATAGGATTAACCAAAAAAATAATCATACAGGTGTATATATCATAAATGAAAATGATGTAATAAATAGAAAGATTTAAATAATTTATAATGGATAGGTAAAAATCATCCTCATGTTTCTATAGTGAATAAGTAATCAAATTCATTTACAATATAACATAACACATGGAGGAATTTAAATGATAACATATTTCCTCTTATGATATGTCAATTATGTGGTTTTCTGGGATATATAATTTCATAAATTAAAGAGGTAAAGAGAAATCTTAATAGGGATGCTCCATGAAGTCAATAATGGTGATTGAGACCATATCCCTCATCATATAGAATAAATAGTGTCTATGGATAATTTTTCACTATTCTAACTATGAACAAAAAAAATTTCATTGTAGGAAGAATAATGGTAGGAAAAATACTAATATAATTCATAGACAAGTTAGTACCCACCAATAAAGTAGATAAACATATTAAATAGTTATTCTCCTATTGAATTATAATATGTGTATGATAAGCCCAAAAAATTTAAAATAGACTATGAAGGTGATATTTATCCTCCACCAAATAATTTATCTCGTGGATGGAAAAGTTGAATATCATGAAATCCAACATTGTAAAAATATCTCTAAAAGATATAATGAAAAGTAGCACCCAAAATCATTACTGTGGATGATCATCCCACCTAAAAGCGAATGATAATTTTTTTGATGAATGTTATTACAAGGGTTAATCCAAAAATTTTATTCAATAATAATGACGATTTAATGATCAAAGGTATAAGAAATATATAACTAGAAAATGAAGAGATAAGGAAGACTAATGTTTTATATTATGAAAAATTTCATCATAATATTTTGTGTGTGAGTAAACTCTATATCTCAAAAATGATATTAAAATATAATAAAATGGGGTCCACTAATAATGGTAATATAGGTAATTCTCTTAATAAAGGATACGAACAGATGAAAATGTATACTAGGATGATAGAAAATAAACAAAATTTCAAATAAAATTTAAATCATAAAATAAGTTGTGGAACTGGAGCTTGGGAAACATTAATCAATGTAGAATGAAAAAATTTACATGTTTCAAATTATTTTCAAAATTCCCAAATCTGAAGCATGTTCGAGAAAAGACATGTCATACATGCATACAATAAAAGATGGTTAGTAGATTATGTCAGCTCAAGAATAAAAGGGTATCAAATATACTTGATCATATCCAAAAATATGTATTTGGTCTAATGAATGTGGCTGGAAAAAATAAATAAAGGTACATTATTATTCTATTGGCCAATATATTAGAATGTCTTGTGTAATGACTATGCAGAGGAAATGTAAAGTGCTTGATTTCATGAAGAGTTATTATCAATGAGATGATATATAAACTGGTCAAACAATAAAATTTATAAAATAATATAATGGAGGAGAATACACATTCTTTGATTTTTAACATTACCTAAAAAACATAGGACAAAGAATGAGGTGTTTTTAGTGTTAAACCCTAAACGAAATGGGGGTGTAGACTGTATAAATCGACAGGTGTACAATATGTCTAGAACTATGAGTACTGATATTTGTGTTTCTAATCATTATTAGAATAATTATATTCAATTAGAAGTGTATGATTAGAATCATACATGGATTATATGGGGGAAACCATGACACCATATGAGATATGGTTTGGGACGAAGACCTATCTGATGTATTTTTATGTTTTTGGACGTAAATGTTTGATCCAAAACAAATAATGAAATACTGGAATTTATGGTGATGTATTAGATTATAGAATACTCATTTAATATTTAATGAAGATTAATGACTAAAAATGATACAATAATCACCACAGAATGATTTTGGAATTCAATAATGTCATGATCATTGAGGATAAAACCATAAATACCTCAAGAATATTATACATTGATATGATTGAAGTTTAATTAAAATGTATAAAAAAGATAGATTAAAATGAGTAAATAATATAATGCTTGAAAAACATAAAGACGTCACAAAAATATGATTATTCAGATGAAGAATTAGAACTGGAATACATGGAAGAAGTAACTTCATTAGAATGTTACATCAGAAATAGAAGAGATGAAATTTATCAATTTAACATTATTATGGATTTAACCACGCCAACAAAGACAAGGATAATAATGAATAATGCACATTCTCCCTTCCTATTAATTCTTAAACCGACCTCATTTGAATATACAGTAAAGGATAAATAATGGGGTAAGGAAAAAGCTATAGAATAAGATCATATATATAAGAACATGACATGAGATCTTGTTATGTTCCCTATAAATGACAATGTGATTTGAAAAAAGTGGGTATTAAATAATCCATGAACATGGAAATGTGATTAGAAACAATACAAGATTAGTGTGTAAAGTCTTTGAATAGATTGAAGGAATAAAATTTGAAGAAAAATTTTCTCAAATAGATATATTAGAGTAAATTAGGCAATCCATTCCATGGAAATTCAATGATATTATAGGGTTTATCATATGGATATCCAAATTAAAATCTTAAATATAGTTCTTGATTAGGAATTATTTATTGAAAAATAGTTGGATTTCAAATTGTGAATGACGAGACTAATGTTTTTAGATTGAAGATGTCTCTTTATGATTTGAAGAAGGAACCACAATTATGGTATTCAAGACTGATGGATTTTTTTATCAATTTTGAATTTAATAGAAGTGGTTTTGTCCAAAATATATATGGGAGTAATTCTGGGAATGATCAATTATAGTTATTGTGTATGTGTATGAAATTATTTTTGGTGGAAGAAGGAAGGGATTAGTGGAATGATTTTTTAAGCAGATGAAATCTTAATTTGAAATGTCTAGGATTGGTGAACTCACATAATTTTGGTAGTTGTATGAAGTTCAAAAATAGGATTATACATTAATATCTCTGATAAAATATAAAAATATGCTACTAAATATATTAAACATTCATGATACCAAATCAATATTCACTCTTATTGGATTTCGGGAAAAACTTGGGAAGCATGCAAATGAAAAATCTATGGATCCCCACCTATATAGGATAATCATAAAAATGTTATTATACATGATGAAAAAATTACTAGTTTTTTTATTTGTAATATGTTTACGTGCGTCCTTTCAATGTAATCATAAGTAAGAGAATTTTGTAGCAATTAAACAAGACATGAGTTATATTTAAGGAATTGTAAATATTGAATTGTAAATTATAATAGGAAGATATCACAAATTTTCGTAATTTTTTTATTCAAATTGGGATAGATATTTGGTTGGTCGAATTTTCACTAGTGGTTTTGGTTTCATCAATGGAATCAAATGTGATGGATGATTGAATAATACATAATAAATAAATTCTCCTAGTACATCTGAAGAAGAATATATCTCTACTATAAATGATTAAAATCAACTTCTATGGATGATACAATAATGGACTAATATTTTTTATGAGGTGAAGCATCCAATAGTGATTCAGTACTATAAAAAGAGTGAAATCAATCTTATGAAAAATATGGTACAGTATAATGATACCAATAATATTGAGATCATATGTTATTTCATCAAAGAAAATACATAACATGTTTTGATTAAAATAGATTATGTGGGAACTAATGACGAAGTGGCTGACATTATGACTAATCCGTTTGTGGAAAAATTATTCGAGAAACATCAGTTGAAATACAGTGTTAAGCCACCTCCATGTTCTTGAGAACATTATATTTCATCATATCCCCTACTTGGGGACATCATATAGGTTTGTATGGGATTAATGATTCTGGGGATGTTTTTTTAGCACGAAAAATACAATCTATTGTCGCTTTACTTTTATTTAAAAAGTAGAATATAAGTTAATCATACATAGTATTGAGTATAGGTTATCAAGAATGGTCTGCATTTAATGGTGGCATGAAATTATCATTCCTAACATATTATTTCTACACAGATCCTTGACCATATAGACATAGAGTGATGGATGTGTGATTTGACATCAATATTGTACTTATTTTAGGCTGGTTAATTTTTTTATTTAACTAAGAATTGAAGAAAACCCCAAAGAGAGATATTATTAGTTCCAAGGCCTTTAACAGTTGGAAACAGAGGCTTGTTTCTATTTCTTATCAATCAATACTGGGTGGTTGAGGTATTACTCTTGTAATTTCATCTTATAAGTAAATTATGTCTACAATGTTGAAGGTGGAGTCATTTCTAGGTTTTTTCTGTATTTTTTTGCCAAAATTCAAGTGAAAAGTGGATCCATCATGAATGTTTGTTTTTTGAGACAAAATCTTCTGCAATATGGTCAAGGAATGAGTTTTACATATACTTTTTTTCACAAAAAGGTGATTATCAGAAAGGTCCGAAGATTCACTAAAATGTGATGGAAACAAAATATTATTTTCTAGTGTGACAACCATCACAAGTTCATGATGGATCGATAGTGAATATGTAATAATATGAGAAGCTTCTCGAACAAGATAAATTTCACCAGATATTTGAGAATAGGGGATTTTTACAAAAATGTTTTTTGAGGATTATGAAAAGGTCGTTGGAGGCATGAGATCTATGTGAATGGATATGGAAACATATAGGATATTAACACTAGTTCATTTAACATAAATAAATTTGGATAAAATTGTAAATAAATCTGATTTCATAAAGGATGGGGCCTTTTTTTAGAATTCTATTCAAAATTGAGAATCATGCAGAGACAAGTTTTGTCTTAACTGAGGAAAATGATTTTTCGTTTTTGGGATTTTTGCAAAGACTTGGATTTTCAAGAAGAGTTAGAGTTTAGTGAAGGATGTGATCTTCATGAAGGTTGTGTGCCTCATGAAGGATGTGAGTTCTGTGTTGGTTGGGAGATTACCAAAAGTTACTGGGAACACGAATGATGGCATTTCATTTAACATCATGGGGTGGGGGTCTAATTCTTAGTGATTCGTGAAAATTTTATTGAATATTGTGTTTTAGTGAAGAGCTATATCATGTTCATTAATTCAGGGATATGGTGTAAGAAGAGTCTCATGAATGTTAGGGACAAAGACATGAATAAAAATCTATTGATGTGACCTTGAATTTATAAAACTAGTTAGACCTCTCCCAATGTACTGGGATTGGGGTGTTAAAGGATGTGTTTTAAGAGAGGTAGCATGCTCTCTGAAAAAACATGTTAACATAGTGTGACTAGTATAGAGTTTCCATGTCTGGACATATATATTTAATAATAACTAGTGAAGATTAATGGATATAGATACGATAAGAAAACTACCATTGTATTGTCATTTTATAATCCCACAAGGGTGAACCATGCAAAAATTATGTGTTTTCTCCCTACATTATAATGTTTATTTACATCACATTTCCATCATATAGGTTTGACAGGTTCCTACCAATGTTTGAAGAAGATACACCTTATTAAGAAAAAAATATTACACCATCATTCACCCCTTCCCACTTAGTTTGTGAAAAGATATTTCTGGAAGTACAATATTCAAATCCATGGAAATATTTCACACTAAATCCCTTGAAACAAAATGGGTTGGATCAATCTATTGATAACTCAGTTTTTATCATTTACCTACTGACAAGTGAGGTGGTGTGAAATGAACTAAAAAACACTCTATTTCATGCTTGGACACCAGAACTAACCTTTCAAAACTCAATAATACTTTACCATGGCAATATGTACCACTAGATGAGATCTTTAGAATCCACTCAATATATCCCCCCAAATTGATCTAAAACCCAGTATCATCCATCAAAATAATATTTCAAGATTTCCATAATTATTTAATACATTAGGTTTGTCTCTATAGGATATCCAATCTCATATGATATTACAATAAATATCTTTAAGGTAAGCCTCATTTATTTATTAAATACATGTACGAAAAAATACTATTTACTATGGGTAAGTAATGTATTACTCCTTTGTATAATATAATCATGGAGAAGATAAATACTACACCCCTCCTCTATCAACTAATCATGGGATTTTAGCTATGTAAATATTCCCTCACATTCCCCTTCCATATAGTATAGACTATAACAAATTTATAGTTCTATAAGATCTATATCCATCAATTTTACCTCAAATTGATCTCCCTATATGAAAAATTATATGTTTTGATTTTCAAATTTTTTAGAAACAATTCCCGTAATTGAATATATTTTGTTTCCAAATATTCAAGGAAAACCATACCATATGTTGGTCTACTTTGTGGGTTTCATAATTCTACTCATGAGGTCATTGATTTATTAACCCATAAGAAATAAAAGATCATCTCTATATCAACATATCACCAACACTGTACCTAGAGGCATTTTGTCACCTGTTATACTCCACTCATTCCATTAGTGAATAAGGCTACGTCATCCAATTTTTAACTTTCATGACATCTCTCTAGATATTATATGCCTAAATGAAGGGTTCCTCATATCTGGTAATTTCCTTCATAGGAGCTTAAATCTCTAATAATTATTCCAGGAATATATAGTAATATGTCACCAATATAAGGAAACAAACCATCTCAAACACGATCTTGGACTGATCATGATATATTATTTCTGCAACCTTCATGTGATAAAAAATTACACCTAACAATAAAATTACATTCTTTATGAAATTAAATTCTAAAATAAAATATTTACAATTAAATATAATAATATAGAGATGATTCTCATGTAGTAATTCTAGGAAAATACTCAAATTCTTTCTATAGCCCTTCCCTAATGTTCAATAATGAATGATGATGTTATTCAAAATAACCAATAAAAACAAGTTTAGATAAGGCTAAAATATCCAATTCATGAGTCATATGAACACTATACGGGCATTGGTCACCCCAAATAATACCACAACAAAACAATACTGACAACGTAGGAAAATAAATTTCATCTTCTTGATATCATCCTCATGATCCAATATATTGTGATAACAATACATAATATTAATATATAAGAATCATTTATATCATTTTGTCTTATTAAAGTGATCATAAATGTTTATTTGAGGGTATTTGTTCTTTATTTTCAATTGATCCAAGTGTCATTAGTTATTTTATTATAAAACACTTTTATGGAATCATGGCATGGTGAATAGGATCTACAAGGAAAGATATACTAGTTTGGATAAATCCTTTCTCAAAAGGTCCTCAAAGAGTACTTTTAGTTCCCATATAATAGAATAGTCCATCTAAATATTAAATATATTAGTGCTTTCATGGGTGAAATTATTTAATGAAATATGCCTCTAAAATAAAGGGAGAATATGTTAATTACTATAAGAAAAAATAAAAATAATCCACTACCACTATAGGAAACTAATCCTCCATAGAGTTAGTGGTTCACAATGCTAAAATCACATGTTTTGGGTAATATAACATAATTTCATGAGGATCATCCTTGAAGTGTACTATATGATATGCCCACTCACCAATGAATGTGTATCTCAAACAATCTACCTAATTACCTATTTACATACATCAATTTCAATCTTTCCTTCAATGGAATTTTGATAACTATTTCATATAGATATTTTTATTATATGGATTGTTCTATACCACTATAAGGTCAAAACAACAGTCCTATTATAAGAGTAATAAAAAACTAATGAAATATGACAGTAAGAGGATTATATCCCATAATATCAGTCTCTATTAAAACATTATAGTCTAGTAATTCCTTTATAACATCTAGTTCTTGAATAAAAAATACTGAAGGAAATAAATAATTCAGACAGGTACCAATGAGAAAGATCTCTAATGAATTGGATGCATAAATCACACATTTAACCATGTTGGAAGATTCCAAATCAAATCCATCAATAAACTATATCTTAATTATTCTCTATACTTTTAAGCCTCGATCCTATCAGGGTATTCTAGGAGGAGGACATGGTTGGAGTTGATAAAATCACCATCCACCCCATGTTTCTATTGTACAAGTAGCTCCTCTTCCAAAATGTATTCTAGAAGGGCCATCCAATACAAAAAGAGGATGTACCTAATATATGAATTTACACTTTATATGTGCTCCATTAATTATGGAAAGCTTTTATATCTTGTAATCCATGTTATGTGGTGAAAACTAGAACCATGTTTCCTCTTCTTTTAGAATCATAATAAGATATATCTTCTAGTCGGATAGAACTAATTTGGGATCCCTTTTCTTCTTCTATCTCAGTTAAAAGACATGAATACCACTATATATGATGGTGTGATACTATCATATGTTGTCAATTTTTTTACTAATAATGAATTTTCTCCCAAAAATATAGACCCGGTTCTATCACTGAGCTATGACTTCAGTAGAGAACTATCAACCACTAAAAAGTTTTCTAAAACAATAAAAAATATCGGAATACAAATTCGCATGGTTATAGTTTGAATCTCCAATCAGTGGCCTCAAATAAAATATTAATATCAATGAGATATATAATGAATAATATTTTTATAATACCACATGTGGTTTATTGAAATTACTATATACTTAAATTACATCACACTACCATATTGGATGTCAAATATTTGGTGGACTCCCACCATCATCAGTATTGCATGATAATACTCATCCTTGAATAATTTCTTAATAGTCGAACAAGGTAAAGTACCCTTGATTGAGTTTATGAAATCATTGATCACTAACAAACAACTATTACATGCAGTAGACTATTCATAAGAACCATTATATCGTCAACAGGTGTCCACACCATAAGGACAATATAGTCTGTAGACTCTAGGTAATCTTGTGTTTTATGAGGACCATTGCTTCTATGAATCAATGATAGCCTAAATCTATTGAAATGAAAAAAATAACACATATTTTATTGTTAGTATTATTTAAAGAGAGGTTGATTGTCGCTTATAAGTTTTTCAATGTTCCGATTCTCTACTAATGTGTATAGAAGCACTCAGGTCAAATCCTCAGTCATGATACTTTTTAATTGTCAATTGTTTTTTGTTTGTTGTTTTTTGATTGGGGTGTTTGTTTTCAGAGATTATTAAATAATTTATTGATGATTTTTTATTTAACTATTTGATAAATATTGAGGTGATTTCATTATTAGAGAATTAATCTTGTGATATCCTTGAGCAATATTTTACATTACATTAAATTGATACCCACATCACAAGATGGTGTTTAATGGAATTCATATATGTTAAGACTTTAATCAAAGAATTAACATAACTTAGGGTGCTAATCTCAATCAGAAAATTTTAATTGTAGTGTATTTATGGTTCCAATAATCAATGGAAAAAACACGTTAAACAAAACAAGTCATTAATCCATAACAAGTTAAGTCCAACATAGGCCATGCTAATTCCAAAAATATTCATTGAGAAAATGCTCTCAATCACATAACATATCCAAATAAATGCTCACATAAATGCTAGATTTAATCAGAATTTATGATTATTACTAATATAGTAATATGCCTTTTTGGTGATGAATAATAAATATAACAAAAAGAACAAGATAAGAAATTATTGTTTCACCGAACACACACACACACGAACAATGATGAGAATTAAAGATGAAATTTAGTTTGAATGAAAAAGTGAAATAAGGGAAGGGTACTCAGAAATATTTAAACAAATTTAAGACCATTAATATTATTTAATAGATTTTTTATAGGAATAATATATTTAGAATAAGAAACATTCATTAAAATTCAGTTGAAATGAAAAGATAATTACACGATTACAAAAGAAAAACATAAAATAACGTGAAATGAAAGAGAACATTAATGGTATATCATGTCAAAACCTGAGTATAGAAGGTTATCCAAAGCCTTTAGTAAGGATTTGTTCATTCAAATGTATGCTCCTC
Organism: Viscum album; assembly: GCA_963277665.1. Taxonomy (NCBI): domain Eukaryota; kingdom Viridiplantae; phylum Streptophyta; class Magnoliopsida; order Santalales; family Viscaceae; genus Viscum; species Viscum album. The sequence goes on from OY728166.1 coordinate 992,960,977, forward strand.
TCTTCTGAAATACCATCCTCCTTTAAGGAGCTGAGGGGGGTGTATTTATAGCCTATTGTTGTGGGTTGTTTTCATTCCAAAAATATCCATCCACTTTCCTCGCCAATTTGATATTTCAACCAATAAAATATGAAGAAATATTCTTATTTTATGTTTTATATATTAATTTTTTAGTATTCTATAAAATTGTTGAGGCATTTGGAATTATGGAACCAATGTTATGGCAGATTTCATAAATAATGTCAAACTGTCAATTTCTATCATTTCTTTTTTATGGCCAAAATGTGAATGGATTTATGAATATTAAGATGAACACAAATCCAATTGCTTTCTTCAAAAAATTCAACCGCATATAGCTCCTCTTTCCCAGTGAAATATTGCAACTCAAATGGATGTATCTATTATAGAAAATATCAAATTTTGTGTACTTATCTCACTTCCCATAGACAAATGTGTTCTGGACTGCAGAGCATTATTTTTCCCCCTTGTTTTTTGAGTTGGGCCTTGAAATTTTTATACATGACTCATTGAGTGATTCCTATAATTTTGGAGGAGAATAAATGAATTTGGACTTATAGATTCAGCTCAGTAATTCAATATTCCTGGATGATCTAATTTCTTCACATATTCTTTTTGTCCTATCGTGTGGATCATATAACCTTCCAAATGGATGCTTAGCCCAGAGGAATCTTCTAATTTAATGTGTTAATTAGGGTAAGGAAGTAGAAAAATAAATACTAATGTAATTTGGATAATTTGAGTGATATTTATTATTAAAATTCTAAACTGAATCGATTTGATTAATTCAAATAATGCTTAAAAATTTCATTTAATATAAAAACATGAGTATCTCCAAATAATTATGCACTTTTCTTATAAAATCAGTAAATGGAGTATATAATAAGATATGACAATATTAAAAACACCCACTCACCCATACATAGTCTTGTGAATGTCCTCATGTGAATTAAATATAAAAATATAAAAAAATCATTTTTAGTCATCAAATAATATTTAAATTTTGTTTTCCCCATTTATTGAAGGTTTTGACTATTTTACTAATTCGTGTTGAATTTCACCTCAAATTGATATAGGAAAAATAATCTAAAAAATATCTTTTGTCCTGCTCAAATTTAGAACTAGAAAATGTGGACACTCAAAACTCACACCTCTCTAGATGATAAAATTCAATCATAGAGGTTCACTATTTCACCAAACAAAAGTGAAAATTACAGTGTTTTATAGAGATCTCATCTCCCATTCCATATCATAATGTGGAAAATAATAAAGAAGTATTTTAAGGGTTTTTCTATGGGTATATGCTGGTTGGAATATAATTTCCAAGAGAGATGTAAGAGGGGTAAAACATCAGCATGGGTTGAATAATGCACTATTTTTATTGAAATGATACTTTGAAGGAAATCAAAACACATATTTACAAGGTCATGATTATGTGACGAAAGAAAAAAAATGGTTTGGAAATTTTATGTGGACGAGAAGATGAAATATTTACAAAACACTAAACTTCTCTCAATGACATAAGTGTTCCTTTTTTCACTTTTTCTTCTATTTTTCTCAAATTTTGAACTTATAATAGATCTCACACTCTTATCCCAACCCATGTTTGATCTCCTCATGACACTAATTATAATAGCTATAACAAGATAAAAGTTTGCGAACGTTTTTTTAAACTACCCAAAACACAGCCCATTGTTTTTGTTTTTATTGTTTTTTGAACACTTGTCAATATCATTTACAAAACTACATAAATGAAAGTACAATCCCCAAAACCCACTAAATGAAAACCTCCCCCCAACACTAAAATGTTTTATTTCCCTCACACATATGATAACTAGTTAAAAATTAATAAAAGGGAACCAAATAATTAAATCCCCCCTCACATAATTTTTAATAAATAATTCAATGTAAATCCATGTAAATAATGGGTGTGATAATGTATTTGCAATTTAATGTGGCTATAAAAGAAAATGTTTTCAAAGGATTGATAGGGCTTTCAAAAGGATGATTAATGTAAGTTTAAAGGGAAGATATTTGGCTATTGTGATACACATGAGGTTCATAAAATTCTTCTACCATATTAATGTACACCAAAGTAAGAAATTTAACTCAAAGGTCCACAAACTCATTACTCACAATCATGAGTGAAACACACATTTTTAAAAGATGACCATATGTGGCCTTGGCATATAATGTAATTATGTTCCTCAAGGTTGTGGAAAATCATTTTCCAAATCAAAAAATGAGAATTCAAATTTTTTTGGTTTTGGCACAATATTCATTATCCAAATATATGATGAAAACAAAAGAATTAGATGAAACTATGGATTTTCTGTCCTCAGAATGGTTGGACAAAATTTATAACTTGATGGTGAGTAAGTATTATTATTTTGGGGTTTTATATGTTTTTATTTATCTTATAGTTTTTTGTTGGTGTTTTTAAGACACACACCCACACAAAAGGGAAATAGAAAAATAATTTATTTGATTAAGAATGTGGTAATTAAAATAATGTTAGATGAAGAAGAAGAAAGTGGTAGAGAGACGGGAAGAGAGAGGGAGTTAATGAGAAAGAGGTTCCACTGGTTGGGATTTGGTGGGTTGCCAGTTCCATCTAATAGTGGGTATAAGATAGGAGTTGGGTATTCAATGGAAGTCTATTTGGTCATCAGGATGTGTTCCATCTCATTGTGATTCTTAAAACGATGTCCATTAACTATGAATTTCCTTTTTGGAGATGGTTCTTGGAATTGAACTGTACCAAATGGGTAAGCATTAGTAATAAAAAATGACCATCCTAATGAGAATTTAGCTTACCTAGGTGAAGCCGAAATCAATAATTTAAGAGTATTACATTTTCACATTCACGAAATTCCTTTTGAATAATGTGTTAGTAATGGAGTTCCATGGATTTTTCTTTGTAAAGATTAAAATTCTATTAAGAATCAAGTAATTTATCATATATTTCAGCCAATTGCAACAATATTTCTTCACCATATTTTTCAAATTCAAAATTACATGTTTTCAAATCCCAAAATGACTTATGTTAGATTTCCACTCAAAAATGACATGATTTACCAAAAACTATCCTAAAATGAGACATCCCAATGGGTGTCTTACAGATAGTTTGATAATCCCAAAGTGCTTCACCATGTCTTTCATGATCGTCTTTTCTAGTGCGTTTTACAATTCTCTCTGGCACTCTTTTTCAATTCCCTATTAGAAGGTTCTTCCATGCAATTTTTTGGGGTGATATTCAGTTGATTTTTATATTTACAACCCCATTCTTTTTCAAAATAAATTCCATGGTTTTAATAAAAAATGTGTTTCAAAGTGACTTATCGAGTCATGTAGAGTTCAAAATATGTGGAAGACGTGGGTTTTTAAGAACTCATTAATAGTATCTAAATAATCTTTCCTAGTTGGTTTGGCCTATAACCACCTAGAAACATATTCGACTACAATAATAATTTATACAAATTCATTGTAAGGGGAGAATGATCCCATGAAATCAATTCCCCAAACATAAAATATCTCCCATATTATTAAAGGATTTTGGGTAATTTCATTTCGTTTGGAAATTGGGACAATCTATTGTCTTGTGGGACATGACTAACATAACTCATGTTAGTAATTGAAGAGTGATGACCAAATGAATCCAGAGTCTATATCTTTTTGGGAGATCCTTTGTGGTCCAAAGTCGACATATCTAAGAAGTGAGTGAAAAAAATTCTAAAATGGGAGAATATTCATCTTCATCGACACATCTTTTTATTACCATGTCAGTCCTAATTTTCCCATGTTTATTTTCATCCCAAAAATATTATTTTGAATCACTTTTCATCTTTATTTTTTGTTCTTTTGAAACATTTTCTGGAAAATTCTAAAAACCATGTAATTTACAATTGGGGCATACCATGGTATATTTGGAGTGAGAGATGAAAGGTGCCCAATGGGGAATTCAGGATCAATGATATTTGTATGAAAAGAATTAAAAATTCTACTCTGGTGATGAAAAATAGAATTTTATTTTCTAGGACTATCTTTGATTTCAAGTTCACATTCTTAGATCATTAGGATCCATGTTATTTGTCTCTGTTTGGAATCAATTTTCTTGAGTATGAAGTTTATAGCAGAATGGTCTATGAAGATGATGAATTTGGAACCTAAGAGATAAGGATAAAATTTATCTAAAGTAAAAAATAAATGAGAAAAGATCCTTTTATGTAAGATTGAGTTTTATCCAATGTTATTGAGTCGTAATAGATGAAATTAGGAATATTTTATCTTCTTTTACCAAGAAAAGACCCAACGGCTCTATCAGAATCATCACACATAATCTCAGAGGGTAAGGACTAGTCTAGGGGTTAAATTATCAAGGAAGATGTAATAGTAGTTTGGTGTTCAATGAAGTCTCCCTTTCAAACCTCATTGAAATGGAATGTGTCGTCATTTTGGAGAAATTGGGTGAGTTGGAGGAAAATACTACTGATGTTATGGATGATACTTCGATGATAATTGGCATGAAAAAGGAATAAACAGATGTCTCAAATAGGAGTGGGTTTAGGAAGTTATTGTATCAATAATATTTTTGTAGGATCAACATCAATAACCTCTTTTGAATCTATGTTCCCTTGAACAATCCTATTTTCCACCACGAGGTGACATTTTTCAAAATTTAACACAATTTTAGACATGACACACATTTGATGGACTAAAGAGAATGAATTTAATAAAGATTCAAATGAATGATCATAATTGGTAAAATCATCCATGAAGACATCCAGGCAGTGTTCAATGAATTTAGAAAATATACTCATTGTACACCTCTGGAATGATGAAATAGCATTACAATGTCCAAATTTACATCTCTTATACTAATATGTTCCAATGGGGAAAGTGAAAGTAGTATTTTCATGGTCTTGAATTACGATTTTCATTTGGAAGTACCCAGTGTATCATTAAAGATATTGTTACTTTCCAGCTAATCATTGGAGCATTTGATCATGGACTGGAAGTGGGTGGTGTTATTTTTCTTTTTTCAACATTAAATTTCCTATAGTCGATGCACACACACCATTTTTTCTTCACACAATATGTGAATACCACTCCATGTTTATTTATGACAACAATTATCCCGCCTTTTTAAGGTATAAAATGAATTTTACTAACCCATTCACTAACTGAAATTGAGTAATTAATACTATCTTGAAGATACTAGGTGATATCTTCCCTAACTACCTCATTTATGAGTTGATTTAATCTTATTTGTTGTTGTCTAATTTGTTTTTATGATTCCTCAAGATGGATGTGATGCTTGAAAAGAGGAGGTTTGATTCAATGTATGCCATATATGGTCAAACCTGAGGCCTTTAATGTTTTTCTGTAACAACTAAACAAGTTTGGAATCCTCAGTTATAGTAAGTGAAACAGAGATAATGACATGATAAGAGTGGTCATGGGAAAGAAATTCATATTTCAAGTATTCAAGAAGAGGTTTTAGATCAGTCTCATATTTCATTTTTTGGTTAGATAACTCGATAATAGAGGAAGTTATTTTAGTTGTTTTTTATTCATTTTCCTTGATATTATCCAAGGTGGAGTAGTAGTGATTGGAGTTGATGTGGGATTCAAGATAGTTTTACAGATCCTCTAGATTGATAGAGTCTAAAAAAGTATGGGCCACATATACTTGCCATTTATGCCTTGGTTAAACATGGTGCGGATTTCAAAAGACCAGATCTCTTTATATCATAATGAACATGAAGAAATGTGGTTAAAATTAAAATCAGAAGTTCCCTCTGATGCATGGTTTGAGAATGTAGAGTGATCATCAGATGGGTATCGTATGGCATGGAAAATGTGGAACCTGACCAGTTGGTCACCAAATTCCATGTATATGATGCTATAATGGACATCAATCATGGTTCTTACTATCATTTGGAATGGTATTCCCTGAATTTGGGGAGATCGAGAGGTTTTCTTATCACCTTTCATGTAGTGGACATAGAAATCAGCATGGAAAATAATATCAATCACACGAATAAGGACATCCTTGATTTTACCCTCCAAAATAGTAGTGCATTGATTTTCCAATTGAATTACAACAGATTATGGATGTAAGGGACCTAGACCAAGGTTAGAGAAGATCGATTTGTTGATGAGATTAATAGAGGCTCCTAGTTCTATGAGTGCATCATCGATGTTGGAACATCCAATTTTTAATGGAACTGTAAATGTGCACAGATCATTTCAATTTATGGGAATAGTTAGCTGGGTGGAAACATTTTCGAGGTTCCTAAGTTTTCTATTATGGGTGCACAATTCTTTAAGAATCATGGAATACGTAGGGATTTGTTTTGTGGCTTATAAGATTGGTATGTTGACGTAAACACGCCTAAACATGTATAGAATTTTGGGATCATTATCAAAGGGATTCTTTGGAATAAAAATGGATTGAGGAAAATGAATTGGGTTTTAAGTGGAATGGATGGAGGTGAGAGAACAAACTAAGATTCTTTTTCAAGATTCTTTTTCTTTTAATTTTATAGGTCAAAATTAAAAAGAAATTTTGGGGACTTATCTTGATGAATAGAAATTTTATTCCCTGATATATGTGAAATAGCTTTTATATTACCCTTGGGGTTGGGTAATGGTTGATCTGGGAGTTGGGAAGAATTTTATTGTTGTTTCTGGATTATGTGGGATGCAAGTTGACCAATTTGGGTTTCAATATTTTTAAGGATTCAATGGGTGAAGGATGTTGGATATTCCACTGCACTTTCCCATGGATTCATGGAATAAACTGCTTGTCTTGAATTAGGATTTCCTTCATATTGGTTCTTGGGAAATTAATTGTATTATTTTTGAAATTGGGAAGGATCAATAGGATAGTGGAATACAGGAGGAGGTATAGGATGACTGATCCTTTGAGGTTGAGGAATAAAAGGGTATGGTTGTTGGAAGTTACCAACACCTTGACCATATTGGAATTATTTTGGGGTTTTAGGATGGAATTTTGGGGGATGAGATATGATATTACCATGCCTCAAGCCATGGATGAAAGTACAAGAGAAGGACTTGGGGCGGGGTTGGTTGATGATTCTAATGAATTTACCTGATTATTGAGGGTTGGGGTTCTGCTGAGCAAATGCTTCATTATGCTCCATTGTTCTGAATGAATCAGATTGATCCTCGTGAAGTTGTGGACATGTGTTTGTTGGTTGAGATTGAGAACATCAAATTCCACAGTTCTTGATAGGTATATGGAATAGAGACTGTGGAGAAGATGAGGTTGGGGCTTCGGATTCCACTACTTGTTGTCACACAAGACCTGTAAGTTCACTCACCCTATCTGTCATGTTGTTCGCCTCTATTGACTAATATTCATTGTCTTGATTGGCTTGATCATGTGCATGAGTATGAAATTGTTGTGTATTTTTATCCATGTTACATATGAGATATCTTGAATCTGTGGGAGTTTTATCATCTAGAGAACCACCACTTGCGACATCAATGATAGTTATCTCCATAGACAATAACCCCTTGAAGAAGTATTGGATAAAGATTTGGTTAGGGATTTGGCGATGTGGGATGGTTTCCACAAGCTTTTTGATCCTCTCCAAGTACTCATGGATTGATTCATTTGGGAATTGATGGAAACCACTTATTTTTTTTATATAGAATTAGTACGAGAAATAGAAAATAAATTTTCTATGAAAATACCCATCATGTCATTCAATGTGGTTATGGAACCAAGAAGAAGGTTGTAAAGCCCAGGAAAATCAGTGTCATCTAGGGAGAAAGATAATTCTCAGAATTTTATGTATTCTCAGAAACACTTATAGGATTCATGGTATATCATACCACTTTGATCCCTTTAATAAAATATCTGGATCCTCACCAGTTAGCCCGTGCAAATGAGCTAGAAGGTGAATCAAACCATATTGAAGTTTGAATTTACACTCTATGTTTGGAAATTGAATATTTTGGGGTTGGTAATTCATATCAAGGGAAGCATGTTCATTAAGGTTTTGTTCCCCATGATTGTACATATCAAATTCAATTGGTTGGACAATGACTACTTCTTGAATTTTTTGACTATCCCTAATGTTCCTACTCAGTTGGCGATGTGTTCGCTCAATTTCATGGTCAAAGAAATTCGAGGGATTTTTTGGGAGGCTACAGGGCATTCAGAGAGATTTTTAAAAGGACGAGGAAGGTGAATATTTTATTATGTGTTTTCTTTTTATGTTTTTTCTGGGAAAATGAGTTATTCTTTGTGACTTTATTTAATTTTCATTAAAATTTTGATTTTTTTTGGTTTTTTTTACAAAAACCAGAAAAAGTATCAATTATTATTTAAACCATCCTTGGAAATGATGCCATTTTAAAGTACATATGGTTGTCTCCTACCAACCATTTAATGTTCTGATGTTCATGTTCTGATGCTCTGGTAATGTGTATAGTAACACTCGTGTCAAATTCTCGACAATGATACTTTTTAATAGTCTATTGTTTTTAGTTGATTGTTTTTTTGGTTTGGGGGTTTGTTTGTAGAGATTATGAAATAATTTATGGATGATGTTTTATATAAAAATTATATAATGATTGAGTTGAGTAAATTATTTGAGATTTGAGAATGGTATATCCTTGAGAATTGCATTATATTGAATTAAATTAACTCCCACATCACAAGATGATGTTGACCGGAATTCGTAAGTGTTTAGGGTTTAATCAAAGCCTTAAAATTACATAGGTTTATAATATCAATCAGTACATGTTGATGGTTTTTTATTTATGGTTCCAATAGTCCATGGAAACCACACGTTAAACAAAAAAAGTCATTAATCCATTACATCTTAAGTCCAACACAAACAATGTTAACTCAAATAGTATTCATTGAGTGAAAGATCACAATCACTTAACATCCACAAATAATGACTCACCTAAATGGTATTTTTACTCAGACATTAAGATGGTTATTAATCTGGTAATAAGTGTTTTTTGAGACGAATTATAAAGAAAATAAAAAATAATGAGATAAGAAAAGAGTTGTACACCGATCACACAGACACACACGAATGATGATGGGAATTAAAAACAGACACTAGATTAAATGTGAAAGAGATATAAGTGAAGGATATTCAATTGTTTTTAAACTATTTTAAGACCATTAATGATATTTTAGATAATTTTTATTAGAATAATTGATTAATAATAAGAAACATTCATTAAAATTCTATTGAAATTAAAATAGACTTACAACATTACAAATAAAATAACACATAAGAACATGAAAAGAAAGAGAGGAGTAAGAGTATCTCTAGTAAAAACCTGAGAGTGTAAGGTCATTTAAAGACTTTGGAAAGGCTTTGGTCATGCCAATTTATGCTCCCCTTTTCTGAAATTCATTCCTCTTGCAAATAGAGGAGGAGGATATATTTATAGACTAATGTGGTGGGTTGATTGCATTCCAATACTACCCCTCAACATTCCTCGCCAATTTGATATTTGAGACAACCAAATATAGATAAATCATATCCTTAAATGTTTTATATATTAATGTTTTCATTCGGATCTCAAAATGTTGAGGCATTTGACTTATGAATCCAAATTTATGGTGGTTTTCATAAATAATGTTAATCTTTCCATTTATATCCATGCTTTTTCAATGACCAAAATGTGAATGGGTTATTGAATATTAAGATTCCCTAATTTACTAATGATTTTCTAAAAATCATTGGAAACCTATATATCTTCTTTAGAAATGAAAAATTTCATTTCATAGAATGTCTCTATCAATATAAATATCAAATATGGTGCGTTGATCTCAATTCCCAGATAGAAATGTTGTCTAGAATTCAAAGATTCATTTGGCCCCCTTGTTTTTTGAGTTGGGGCTTTAAATTTTTATACAATAACCCTTGAATTTTTCATATAAGTTTGTATGAGAATAATTGAATTTGATATTTTGGATTGATCATAGTAATTCAATATTAATGGCTGGTCTAGTTTTATCATAGATTCTTTGCGTTTTCTTGTGTGGACCATATGAACCTTTTAATGGATTCTTGGACCCAAGGTACCTTCTAGAGAAAAGATTTTAATTTATTAACTAACCCTACAATGGAATAATAATTAAATATGGATAAATAGGGTGAGAGTTATAATAAGAATACTAAACTGAATCTATTTGATTAATTCAAATAACATTCAAAAATTACATTTAATATTAAAACATTAGTATTTCACACAAATTATGCACACTACATATAAAATCATTAATGTGAGTATATAATGAGTTATGAAAATATTAATAACATCACTTCTCCTACTATATGGGGAATACTATCAGCGCTATGGGTGGGTCTTCTCTCTACTCAAATGTTGGGGGATAAACCCTATACTTCACTAGTGGGGGAAACACAACCTAATTAGGTCATTGAACTCATACCTCATTGCTCAACAAGAGGAAGAATTGCTGAAATTGGATCTATACAATCATACCTATAAAGTTTGTGTCTATTTTAGGTGTGGAATATGATTTTTGACACGATGAGCAATAATTATTCAAGCATACCTAGAAGATATGACTTAAAAATCAGTGACGAAAAAACAATTGAAACTCTATATAATGAATATTATATCCTATTAGTTCATATATTTTGGAATTTAGTGATATTATTCTAATAGTAGTTTTTGAGGGTATTGGTTATAGGTTATTTCTACTTCCCACATGAATCATTATGTTCGTTGATCTATGAACAAAAATTAAGAGCCCCTAACATTGTTTACCTATGAATTTTTAACGCATACCGACAAAACATTGAACTAAAAATTCCATCCATATGACTCCAAATACATTGATGCTATTATGAAACAAACTAACCCACAACATTAAAAATTATCCAAGAAATGATCTGATTGTTCAAACCCAATCCATCCTCCAAGATAGGGGTTGGTGATACGCAACATGAAATAATGTCACAAAAATTGGAGTCTTAACCCTAATAATATCTTGATATCTAAAAATATATTGGGGAAGTTATATGAAAATTAGAACCCATGTATGCATATATCAACATTAAAAAACTTTTTTGAAAAAACAATAAATACCACAATAATGTAATAAAACCCAATTCTAATCAGAAGGAAACGTAAAAAATCCAACACACCATGATAAATAACAACATTGAAAAAATAATGAAGTGAACTTATGATCATGTTTAAACTCATAGGAACACCCCCACCAATGAATAACTACACAACACTCTATGAATGATCCCCAAAATCTCCATCAGCTCCACATCATTTGAGAAAACTATTACATTTTTCTTTGGTTAGAAAGAAAAACATGTGTTGGTTTGAGGCCCATGTAGGTTTAAGTATAAACATACTCACATGGATTTCCAAAAAATACAACAGAAAAATATAATAAATGATTGGTCAGTATAATGATCCATGTTTTTATTTATGGTTACATGGAACCAAAGTGAATCAGGACATCAATTGACACAACATAGCTCCACTAATTTCATATGTTGATAGGAACAAAAATTACTCGAAAAAAAAGAAAACACAAAACAACCAACCTACCTCACACTGATGTGTTCCATATAATTCCACAGAAGCAATTGTGAGGAATAAGTTATTCCTCATTAATGATGGTGTATTTTTTTGGGGTGTTTTAATCCTAATAGAGATCCCATTACACATCATGTGTTAAATACAATTATGGGGGGTATATAATTTATATATATAGTTCCCATGACCCATAACTTTAGGTGGTTATGGCAGTGTTTATATGGGTGTACCTAGTTCACAAAGATTATAGAGCACCCTTGTTCGGGAGATGGAAAGATACCTAGGGGATACTAAGCATATTTATACTATAATAATACATAAACACCAACTCTCTATGATTTTATGATAAAATATCACCTTGTGTACCTCCAAATGGATTAGAAGATTAAGAAGCTATATATACAATTATATGCGTTGTATAAAAAATAGAAAATAAATCCATAATTGAATCCTGGGTAATAAAATGTGATGATTTTTTGAATACTTCTTACACATGAAATGTAATTGGAATTATATTATGTGTTGGTCGACATGGAAAAATCAACACTTAAGTTGGATACACACTGATTAATCATGATATTTTCACAAAACAATATCATAAAATATATGATGTGTGAGACATTATGGTTTCATTCTGAGTATAATTTGTACATTCAAACCAACTTTTTATGATCTACATGGGGTGTGATAAGGGGAACATAATGTGTGTGTTTAAATTGATGACTTCTCATGATGTTAGATACATGTTGGGAAACTCATTCCTAGAAAATATGGAATGTGAAATAATGTCACACGATATGTTATATTTATAAAAATATATTACCCTAACCGCACAATATGATAGGTACATGTCATGTAAATGTAAATATTTCATTCCATGTAGATGATATTTCAAGATAAAAACCCAACATCTCCCCTTTATTAATGTTGTGTATATGAAAAAAATCACTGGTTCATATTGTTAGATCGTTATGGAATTTGGGATATAATTATTTGGGAACAAGAGATGATTTTAGTATTTGCATTGGGATTGATAGTTTGAATTTATAAATATGTTTTTAGTGATTAAGATGATTTTTATGGAGTACTAATTTAGTTACAGGTGAATGAAATCTAGTTTTAAGTGTTATGAAGGTTGGATAGTGTGTGGAGGTGGCTATAGAGGGTCATCAGGTACCATATTGGATATCATTGATTACATGGTTAGGTTACATGGTGTATAATACCAATGTATGTGGCCATACATAGGTCATTGCATGGAACTAGACACCCAGTGGATCCCATAATCATTTTAAAGGGGGAATTTATATAATTTGGGGTTTTTATTTTAAACCTAATATTCATGTTTTTCTCCCTTATATGGATTAGATATAGGGGAGTCTAATCACTTACCATCATCTTTATATCCCTCACCCATTCTATATTGGATAACTGAGGGTGAATTTATTCAAAAAAAATTATAAGATCTCGTTCCATTCTTCTCTTCTCTTTATTCCATTATTCTTACTCTAATTTTGTTGGAACTTGGTCAGGAATTTTTATATCAATCCCTTTATAGTATAGTTGAATCAGGTCTTGATGACCAGGATTTGGTGTATTTGGGAGTTGGTAAAACGTGAGAAGATAAAATATTGAGGATTCATATGGTCTAAATTTTTGTAAGACACTTTTAAAATTTATTAATGTTTTCATCAAATTTGGGTTGGTTTGGATTAGTGGATTTTTGTGAGATATTTGGTTTCACGATGAATATAACCATGTGGATTTATTGGTGGTAGATCACACTCCATTTTAGGATGTTTAATCACTGTGAGCTCATTTAGTGAGTTGTTTTCTTTATTATTCCTAATTTAATTGACAATATTTAAATATTATATTTTATTATAAATTATTAATTATTAATTATTTTCATTATTGATGGATTTAGGGCACCATGGATGTGTTTAATGGTATGTATGGATTTAGAAAAACCTAGTCGATGATGACTAGGTCCTTATAAAAAGGTAAAACTACAGGGTTGAGTTGTGTGGTTCATAATATTACTAGTATATATTTAATTTCACATATTAGTTAGAATATAATTGTGTATAGGCCAGTGTGAGTAACTTGAGTGGGGACTGTGAATGGTATCCCTTATATAAAGCATAGACAGTGAGTTTAGTGAGACTCTTTATTGGACGAGAAGGTGTATGTGTAATAACATGTCCCCAATGGATATTTTATCTTTGTGATAACCTTGGTTAGAGGTATGTTGAACCATGAGTGGTGTCCATTACTATTTGTACATCCCACAGAACATATGACGGTCTCTTATCTATATGTTATGCTCATCTTGGTAAGAATCATGATATGCGTCTATTTTAGTGTGATAGAGAATATAGTACTAAATAAATTATTGATAATGTATATTTTAATGACCATGGACAAAACAAAAATAGGCCCCAATTCCTATTTATTGAATTATTGGGATACCTATATCATTTTAATCCCCTCTAACATGTTGTATTAGTAATAGGACCCTAAAATGTTATACCCCTTTTGGTATGTGAGCAGAATCTTAGGTAAGTGAACCATGAGAGGGTGTCCACATCCCTTTCATATGTTAATTACCATATATTGAATATTTAATCAGTAATTTGTAGATATAATCATGTATTTTTATTATACATTTAGGGTTTATCCATGTGATGAGATGTTGGAGTACTTAGTGCCACTGTGGCTTGAACCTTATGATTAGGGTATCTATATAAAATCTCAATCCCTTTTGTGGATGATCAATAATATTCAAGTGTTCTATGTATACAATGTTGGGGACATAACTATTATAGAAAAGAACAAGGTTCGTGGTGTTGATTCCTATGGTGATATCATTTTCACTATATAAATGATATATGAGGATTTTCCTATTATATAATGATCAATCATCCACTTATTTTGGGTTATGATCGTAGTTATAGTTATATTAAATTAGTTTTTGAGTTTATAATAAATCATTAAACATAATTTCATTTAGGGAAACAACTCATTCACTAATTGATTCATTATTGTCCTGGATATTATATCTAAAAATCAATTTCCCAAGGAAACTGTACAATGATGGTAGACCATCCACCTTAATATTGTATGTTGGTAATAGATTACTAACATGGAGTTTATAATTGGAAAAGCCTCATATTGCATTATATGATAAACATAGTGATATATCATAACCTGGAGATAAATAATTAACCCATCATTGATGAGCATTATAATATATTAGTCATTATGATATATAATATAAAATTTTTTACATTGAGCATAAGGATATAACATTCACCTAGTGAATTTTTGTTCGTACTTTTTATTACTGTTATGGAAATTCCTCATTCAGGTAGTGATATATAATTTTCAGTAATTATTATTTTCTTGATGATATATCTGTCACCTTGATAAGTGAGAGTGATGTGATTTAAAAACATGTCAATTGATATTGGTGGTCTGCAATCCTCCTATATTTTCTTAGGGGTGGGATATTTTCCACTAAAGGGTTTAAATTTTGGTGGTGAAAATCTATCATTAAAATTCTAGATTAGTGGTTTATCATTCATCTAATGTTGAAACATTTTAAATCATCCACATGATGACTATTCGTGGTGGTTTATCTTTGACCCATTAATGAGTACCGATGTTAGTTTTCCACCTAGGGATTGGTAGAAGTGGTATATAATCCACCGTGAGATGTGTATTGGTGGTTCATCACCCCTAATAGATATGGTGATATATCATTCACCTATGATATGGGCCATAATTATATAATTAACTAGAATAGTATGATAGTGATGCATTATTCACCTATGTGTTATGGTATGTAGATAAATAATTCTACTTTATTGGAGATATGAGATGTTATATGTCATTCATAATTAGGTATTTCTCAAATATATGTATATCATCCCATTATAACATTGGCTAGAGTATATGAATTTATAACACTACTGTGGCTTCATTAGTACCGAACAAGGTGACATGTTATGTATGTGATATTACATATCACTTTTTGTTTGTTAGATGCTTGAACATATATATTAGTATTTTGTAGGTAAAATATTGGGTGTGTAATGCTTAGTGTCATGAAAAATCCATGAATGACCACATTTGTGAATGTGATGAACATGTGGTTACCTTATATGTTGGGTTAGTGTCTATAGTATGATTTTTTGAGATGGGAGAGATTAGATATGTTTGGGGGGAAGATCAGAGTAGAAGATAAGGATATAATCAGACACTTGTTATTATTTTTTATTTTAGTATAATTTTGATTAATTTATACAACAATTACATACGGAGGAATTATATTAGTTTTTTCTTGATTACCAATATATTTATATTTTATTATATAATGTCTATATTATTGTTATGGTTTGATTTCCAAGGAAATCCCATATTTTACACTAAGATTCCATAAATTTTGTGGAAGATTATTTTATTATTTTTTAATAGATTCAATGATACTAGATGATATAATCTCCCCCACAATGTTTGTTATACCCATACTCTTGGAAAACATGTTATGGTGCATGGAGAGTTTCACTTGAGGTAATATGGTGATCCTAGTATAGTACAGTCTTGGTAGTCCTGACCATTGATGTTAAAAAGTAGTTTCACCAACATTTTTCATATTCATAATAATTTTTATATGATATTTTAATATTAGACTGATAAAAAATTAGGATGGACACTATATCATATTCCTTTCATACACCTGGATGAGCTATAGTCATGTGACCATGGAGTGATGATTTCTTCTCTCTCCTTTCACTTTTATAGATGAGATATTTTCTATCCCAACCATGATCATGGTTATTGATTTATTGGTTTTAAAACATATTTTGTGTTGAAATATGATTATATTCTAGAATCACATTTTAAACATGGATTTCCCATGATATTTTTATGCCAACATTCAATTAATTAGGTTAATTTAAAGGTTCATTGTTTAAAGTGTAAACAACAAGTAATATACTATTTTGTTATATAAGTTATTGGTGGCATATTAATTAGGTAGATATATTTTTATTGGTTCCAATGTGGTATATTATTACTAGTTATCTAGACAAATTTTTATTTGATGTCCGACCATTAGAGAGGGAATGTTTAACTAGTGTGGGACATATGATATTTTAATCCATAATTTCCAAGGGTGTGTATTGAGTTTTGAGGAATATTTCCAACTTCTTATTTTATATAATTATGTCATACTTTTATTCTAATTATAACATTAAAATGGGATGTATGGGGTTTTGGGTGCATAATATTTATAATAGCACTCAGATATAGAATTAACATATAAGTTTCCTTGAACTTTTGAGACTGATGAATCAAGGGTTTTTTGTGTGGTTGAAATACATGGGTATGGTCCAAAAATAAGGTGTCATAAACTGGAGGTGATTATATTAGACATAAATTTTGGTGATTTGATTATATTAGTATAATAACTGGGTTCCATTCCAATTATATATTGAAATAGATGTGAAATTTTAGGGTAATTACCGAGAAAGAGGTTATCCTAGGCACACAAACACCATAGATATGGAAGAAAGAGTAAATAATTCAGGTTAAGGGATCAATTAAATGAAGTTATAATCATGTTATATTAATAGTATGTGTGGAAATACATACTTATTTATTAGAATAAAAATAAAAAATGTTCTTTAAGTATGAAATATGTTTTCTATACAAAATAATCATGGTTTGTAGTTTTATTATTCACGCTATCATAAAAATGATGTAATATGACTCATGTTGGAATGATCTAAGTTCCATGGATGGGTGGACCTAGGGTTCTATCCAATATAAATAATATTATTTTACAATGAAGGTTGTTTTAAATTTTATGGAGGGTCATATGAATACTCTCTTATAGAGTAAATAAGTGAGTGTGCTTATACCTGAAAATTAGTTTGTGTGGGAAGATGTGATAAAAGATAAATTGGGGATCAATGAGTTTAGTACTGATTAGGTTTGATCATACTAGATGAAATTTGGTACATTACAATTGGTCTATTTTGGAAAAATATTTGATATTAAGAGATATTGTGGTGAAGGTTGGGTGAATATTTGGGATTAGGTCATGGTGATCTTATTAATGCATCGTGAAAACATATGTTGCATTCCTACTATTTTGTTTGGTAATGTTGGGTGTTTTTTTATTACCCTGAAATTTTCAGGGTATGAAATTCATTGAGGAGTTCCCAATTGTTGGGATGGGGTCATATAATCCTTTCATTTACCGAACATCATGGAGTGAGGTCATGGGATACTGAGATTTTGACCAATTATCATACATGTGGGGTTATGTTTGATTTTTTATCATGGGACGGTTTCAATGAACTATTCCTAAGTCTAAGAATGGTTAAGGTGTCAAAACATGAGACTATATCATGTGTGAGGATTTTAAGGGGATGGCTAGGTGTGAATTGACTAGGGATAATTGGGGGATTAATGAATAAACATTTTATGAGTTGAGATCTTGGTAGAGAAGTTCAGTAATAAAACAGGGGTCATAATGGGTTTTGTTAGGAAAATGGTATACTTATATGAGGGATGAGATATGATACATGAAATTCAATAGTTTTTTTTAAATACCATGTAGTTGAGTATATCCTCTAGATTTTTTGGGAATATGGTTAGTTGATCGACATCAGTAATTTGGGAACTGATGAGATGGTGAAGAAGATGTATAAACAAGAGGAGTCTATAATGTGTTGAAAAAAAAGGTTTCTTGTGATGGTGAGTCAGTTAAGACATGATGTTATCACATAATCTTATGGATGAATTATATTATTGTTTCATGGGACTATGTGATCGAATAGACCATAAATAAGGGCCAGTGGGATGTGTCTGTAGAGATGTAATGAGTTGGGAATACATGAATCAATGTTTTTAAAAAAATAATTTAGTTTAGATAATTTTATTTTATTAGTAACAGGAAAAATGAAAAACTAGGGACCAAACCATTTCAATGTTTTGCATTCTAACCGTTGTTTGGAGTGTGGTATGGTGAGAATTAGATGTGACATGTTTGGATAACAAGACCCCATAGTGGTTAAGGATTCCCACTAGTTGTTGGAGGCTAGAAAATGAGTTGTGTTTAATAATGGAAAATTCATATATGTGGGTAATTATCATTGAGGATTTTGGAAATCGAATATTTTTGATAAATGACAAGCACAGTTTTTGGGTAATGGATTCGTGGAGATGTTGGGCATCAATTTTGAGAAACATACTAGTAGGGTAACTTGGTTAATAAAGTCTCAGTACTTGTGGAGGTGTATAATGATTAAAATAATGGAGTGGGAATTTTCAATATGAGTATGGGATCAAGGTTTAGTATTTGGGTTTTGATGAGGATAGTCCAGATACCCTCGTATGGGTTCCAAGTAGGAAATTGTTTGGTTTAGACCAACTTTATCAACAATATGAATATGATTTCAAGTAATTGATAAATCATCAATATTATTTGATATTTTGGATTCTTCATAGAGATTTTTGAAATATTTATATATATGAAATGTGGTCTATCAGGTATTTCAAATCATATTAATGTAGTAGGGAACCAACTAACATGATTCATGCATGATAATGAAATATTTCTCAAAAAGTAGTTGATGCAGAACATTTTATGAATGATCAATGTGTACAATGGGATTTAGTGGTGACCAGATATACAAATAGTTAATTATCATGGTGGAAAAAGAATAGAATTTATATTTTCCACATAACTAATACTACACTTTGTGTAATATAATTTTTGCATGAGGTCGATCTGACAATGTTCAAGGATCCCAAGTAATTTCTTTATAAAAATATTATAGGATCCTCATAATATTTCCAGGATTATGAAGTTAACTCTAAACATTTTTTAAATGAGACTCGAGAATAAATTAATTCATATTCAATTAGGAGAATTAAGTGAGGATAATAAATGTAAAAATATGGTTTTCTATCCATTAAAAACAATTTATATCCACTCATAAGGGGAATCAAAATAATGGTTATGATACTCATTATAAATATTTAATCCCACATAGTTCATGCTGACTAAAATTACCAAAATCTATTAAAAACAGTGAATGTATTATAATAAAATCAAGGTGAACTATTATTTATCATGAAATAAACAAATAAATAAGGTTGGATATCATGATTCCTTTCATCCTCACCACATTGATGATTATCCATTAATTTCCATTACTATAGAAGGGAAATGGGGAATGAGGTGTTGATTTATGATCAGTGTGATAGTAATTAGAAAGATTAATAGAGGGGTGAAGAAGAATTTTTAAACATGGGATGAACATTATTTTATATCAATATAAAACTCCCTCATATAGTTATCCATATATAATTAAATTATAATAAACCAAAAATAAACTAAGCATCATAGAGGAGACAATATAACTAAAATATCATAGAAACTAATGAGTAAAATAATAGTACATAGTTGAATTATGAAGAAAAATCCATAAAATGAGGTGCAAAAATTAAACAATGTTAAAAAAAGAAACTAAACCCTAACTAAAACATCCAGAGTGTTCAATACAAATTAGTTCCTCTCATATCATAGATCCCTTGTTTTCTAATTCCTCTCATATATATTGATCTTTGTTTTAAAATATCACATTGCCTTCTTTCCATAGATCTAATGATATTTCCTTGAATATATAGTCATGTATTCTAATTGTTCAATATTAGTTTATTTCAATACTTTTTTATAATTGACTAAATATGTCTTTGTCAATGAATGATCCCCAAATTATTACAATATTGTTTCTCTCTAGTCATTCTATAATGATAATTCACTATAAAGTTCATGTATCCACCAAATATAGATTATATAAATTTTATTATTTATTATTGAAAAGTTGTAATTAAAATTCATCATTTCAATTTTAATGTGATTTTTTCATTGATTTTCTCTATGTACCTGCCTATTTTTTTATTTTTCATTAATTTTAACACATATAATATTTTTAAGAAATGGATTTTTAAGAATCCTAAAAACATATCGTTTAATGCACCATTAATATCTATATTAGTATATATAAAACCTCTATAATTTCGTGTTGAAGATTTTTTTAATTTATTATCTATTTAATATTTTCCTTATTGTCTTAGTTATTTATGTTTGTTGGGATGTCACAAGAGAATGTTTTGGAGAAATAATAAATAATTATAGCTGGAATTATGCCACATGTTGTTAGTATTATTGTGAAAAATTAATGTGGAACTATGAATATTTTAATAGAGTATAGGCCAACTATATGAGACCAATATCACTATAACCCTCATGTGATACATAAAAATAAAGTTAACCAATGGACTGACAATTTGTATATGGATTCCACACTGTGAACACCAATATTGTTTCATGAACTTATCACTGGGATATTATTTATGAAATATGTAAGCCTTAAAATTTCACTAGAGGATCCCATTAATTATTATTCCTCCTCCACCATAATCCTCACTTAAAGTATGTAATTTTGTGATACTCCCTTGGGTGATTTTGGCACCTAAAACCACCTTCCTTTAACATTTATCATTTTGAACATTGTAGTGTCTATCTTTTTGTGAGTCTATACCCATCTTGGATATATATTTATTCTTCTTCCACTATTTTTTAACAAAAAATTTATAGATTTTAGGATGATATTATACTTATAGGTGTTTTATCATGAATCAATGGTTCATCTAGGAAGGTTCATAACGTTAGGATTTAACTAGGAAGGGATTACTGTGTTGTGAATTTTGTATAATGATTTAGGTCTCAAACTATATTGGGGTGTCTGTTGAGACTAGTGAGAATACTTTGTTTCTTATTATAGTGATCATGATAGATTGTGTGGTTATGGTTTATCACTTAGATGGGGTAGTTTTAGGTTATGACATATTCAAGGTGGTAAAATGACATCAATTAATGTGTAGAATCATGTATTCCCTCCCAAAGAATTTGACCATAAGGGAGTCATTTGAGAAAACTTAATGCCAGAATGTCCTGTTATAGTGGATTGTTTGTTTGGTTAATTTTTTCCATCATATGCGGTAGATTTTCATATGTATCTATTTGGCTTCCAAATGTGTTATCCTCAATGTCGAGGTCATCCGTGAGTGATAATGTGTGGTTTGGGACATGGATGTTACCAACCATTAATAAGAAGGGATGGGTTTGGTATGATAAAGGAGGACATGCCTTGGGTGATAATAAATATGCTATATATTAAAATGTATCATGGGTATTGATAGTTAATTTATTTTATCATGGTGCCATAGAATGTTTAATGAGTAATTAATGGAGGTATGGTTTGAACATGATGACCCGACAAGTATTACATGTTCATTTATTTACACAGTTTGTTAACGAATACAAATTTATAAAACCTCTTAACTTATTACAAATTTGAATAAATTGTAAAATACTAGGTTTATACTCACACATTGAATGGTAATATTGACATTAATGTAAAAATTATATACATATATAAATTCAAGGATACCTAAAATAAGACAGAATATTGAGTAGATAATGGTGTGTGGGGATTAGGGCGTTATTCATAAATACATTGTAATATTTTTTAGTGAAGTATAAGTTATTATTATTTATTTTTTATATACAATTATACACCACATGTTAGTTTTCTTTTATCATGATTTATTATTAAACGCCACTATGATATTTCATGATACGATTCTATTATTACTTAAGGTGTGTTATTTTATTATTTAGGATAATTATTTCTACAGTTTAATGTGTTTACTATGATGGTTATCTATATTGATTTAATATTATCCTCATGGTGACATTTACACCATCACCACTATTTTAAAGAATCTTACATGTGGGGAGGAATGTATGAGGATATGTGGTGTTCAGTATTAGACCTATTGACTGGAGAAACAGTGTAAAATCATGTCATTGAATTCCATTTTCATTGATTGTTCATTTGGGATAATTTGAATAGATATATGATATTCATAAATTTGGTGAGAATATTTGTTTATGATTATAAAATAGTTTTCTGTTGGATAAATGATTTAATTTTTTAGTTGTATTTATTTTTATTGGTTGGGATGTTACTATTTCATGAAGTTACCTTATATTGTAATGATGTTCTTATTTATATGACATTGTATTAGTATAGTAGAAATAGTGATTGTGATTATAAATCATATTTATATACATAAAATCAAATTCAATGTTATTGATTTCATGTGATTGAGTTTGGATAAATTAATTATCAACAAGGGAGTATATATTTTGTCTTTTAATGAATGAAATTATAGTGAAACTTAATTAACTTAAAATTATAATTCTTCAATTTATTTATTCTGAAATTGACAAGAATATAGGTATATAAGACATGGTCATAAGCTATAGGTAAGCCTTTTGGGTTTAAGCCTAGTGTCATTATGTAAGACACAATGATATGGTTCTTAGTGTCATCGTATATGCGTAAGCCTATTAATTAGACTAGTGTAATTAATATTTAATCTTTTAATTATTTTTTTGTATCTATATTTAATTTTGGGTTATTCAACATCATTGAAATCCTATGGTGTCTCCACGGAACTTGGTTGAGGATGTTCCAAATGTAGGGAATTTTTCTATTGTATATATATATTTCTAGGATGGTAAGAATGATCATGATTCTCGTGCTTCCTATATGGTCTAGAAAGAAGAGAATTTTTGGCCAAGAATTTTTACTATAGTTCTAGTGAAAGGGAGAGGTACACATCAAGAATGTTCTAAAATGGTGGATATTTTCAAAGACTTTAACCAATAGAACCCTATAAATTATTAGGGGTTTATTTTTATTCATGATTCTTGGGATTTTATCATTATTCTTGAGGAGATCATTACGCTTTCAAAGATTATTTATGACAATTAAATGAATTTTATAGTGAATATTCCATATGAAACTTCTATAAGGTGGGGGGATTAATTTTCCCATCCAAGAGACATGATTGTATGATGTGGGAATCATTAAAGGACCTCTTTTTTTAATATTTATTTGAAGAGATATTTAGGTCTTATAGAGAAATTGAGTTTATGTATCTACAACCGGGGATACATTTATGGATTACTATATGTCCTTTTTTGGGAATTTAATCCATTCTATTAAGTTATTATTTGGTAATGTGTCTCATAAATCTATGAGGGAGAATATTGGCCTTCATTTTAAGGTATGTTTCCAAGGATTATTGTTTTTCATGTCCTATTACTCTAGGGAAATGATCAAATATTTACCTAATTTCCTCTTTCGAAAGATAAACAAAGTTAAAATTCATCCTTTTTTTATAGTCCATGTAGCGGAATTCATATTGGTTTTTATGAATCTTAAATAGGTCGGATGAGATACATTGGGGGTGGTATCAGTAATACGAATAAGGAGGGTTTTATATCGTGAAAAATTGGAAGGGACTTGAGAATGCTCTCTTACTGTGGGTTTTATGATAATTAAAATAGGTTTTGTACTTGTTAATAAAGTGAGTTCAATACATGTGGATGAATGGAATATTTATAGTGCTTCTATTTGATGATATCTCAGTCGGGTAAGGGTATAGTCTTCCGGTAGATGAAGTCATCGAGGTCTTGGAAAATTCGGTCTCCGATGATTTTCAAGGATATATATAATAGTTTGATCCATGGATACGGATTAGTTCTCTATAGAAATAGTAGTATATCCCATAGAATTGTGTCCAATATTTGGGTTTGGGATCATGAGGTTAGGGTAGAAGATCCATTGAAAGACGAATTTATGCTTTGATGTAGGTTATAACTGATAGATCATCGAGTCCTTTGATTATTGTGGATATGTTTTTGATTATCCCCATTAGAACCCCAAATCTATTATCCTAGAGTCAGTTTCTTCTTAATTTCATTGGAAAAAATATAAGGGATCCAATCATAAAGGACTGATCATTTTAGTATTTTGGGAGAACCAGATACATACGTGATACCTATTTTACATTGGGAATAAAAAACCCATAACAGAAGAAATATTCTCACCTCATTGATATTATTCATAATACCCTTCTCTATATCATGGGGAAAGGGAAACAAATAATGGGTTTTTCATATTTTCAAGAAGGTTTACATATAATAGAACCTATCATTAGTAAATAATGCCTAACCAATTTAGAAAGTTAAATAACTAAAAATACATGACATTTAAATGATAACAAGGGAACAAAATGAATCCATAGACAATATCACTTTAGTATCCTGACAGATAGCAATAACCAAATTCTAAACGAATTAAATTTTAAATATTGGATTTCTTGATCTAAAACATCTTGATATCCCTGCTATAAAATCCGTGTACTAAGAAACTTTAAACTGTGTTTAGGAAAATATAAATAACCTACTTTAATTAAGATAATTGATTTTTCTTATGTGTCATATCAATTAAACTAGGGGACATATAATTCCATCCCCCACCTATTAATGTATGTCTAATTTATTACTCATATATTGAATTTAATTCAAAACAATATAGATTATCCACAAATATCCATATTGAGTAATGAATACCATATATCATCACATTCATTCTCAATAAAATAAAATTCAAAGTAAAACACCACATCTAAATATTGTATAAGATTTATTAAATAATATTTTCCAAGATTCAAATAATAAGGATATTTAAGTCTAATTTAATGTCCAAATGATCATAAGGATGTTAAAGTTTCATAGAATTTTTACGACAATAAAATTAATAATATATAGGAGAAGACCAATGATTCATCATAAATATAAGTGTTGTAAAATAATCCTGTATTTTGGAAAATGAAATTCCAAAATTTAAAATCTTCAATTAAAAATAGTTTCATTTATAAAATCCAAAAATTCTTGTAGATTAATATATGAGTGTAAAATAGTTATGGTGGTTTGAAAATCCATTAACACGTTATATGAAAAAAACATTTTTACATTTTATTATGAAAATGAAACATTCATAAAAAATTTCAAATATTAATATAAATTATTTTAGACTTAAATTATTATTTCAAATTTTGATAATAAAAACTTCTGCAAATTAAAGAACATTTTTAGAAAAAATTTGATAAATTAAGACATGTAAGAAAAATAGTCATGATCTAGAAGATAAATATGATCAAATTATCTTTTCATAATTTATTTTTATAAAAAGCATTCAATTGAATAATTTACCATCATTCATATATATATATATATATATATATATTTATAATAACTCAAATGGGAAATATATACACCACATATAAATAAATATGTTCATAATACCAAATATGTCACAATGGAGAGGAAATTAAGATGAAATGCCTTACTAAAAGTGTGACATAACTCATAAGTCCTTTTAAATTCATATATAAACAATTTATATTGATTATACATACATATATAGAACTTTTTAATATTTATAATAAAATATATTATCAATTTATTACATTTTATCACCTACTTTATAAAAAATACTATTATTATCATTTTTAGGGTGTTAATTGCACCATTTTTATGTACGTTTTGTTTCTGTACTTCTATTTATTGTATTTTGATTATGGTTAAGTCATCTCCAGAATTTAATTCAATATATAAATACAATATATATTCGATAATTAAATATTTATAGTTAGACTTATTATATAGAGATAGAAAAATTAATTACAATGTTAACGAAGATGATAGGTCATACGTATGCAAGAACATTATTTTCACTACTATAAGGATGGGATAAAAGAGAGGTAAATAATAATTTAAATTTATTATATATATTTTTATATAATATATATAATATATATCAATTAATTATATCTTTATTACAAATTTTTTAAATTTGAAATAAAAAATTTATCACTTTTCTATATGGTAGAGGTAGTCCGCATATGCACGAGCGACGTTATCATTGTCCAATAAATTGTAAGGTATTAATTTATATCAGATAATATAACATAAAATATATAATTATGTCATAAATAACATATATATTAATTATTTCCATCATTATAAGAGTCCATGTAATGCAAGGATGAAACAATTATTACATCGCAACATGGAGATGACTAGTCATACATATACACATGAAAGATTTTCAATTTTAATCTGGTGAGAAAGAGAGAGAAAATGGTTCAAATATTATAATAATAACACCACTTTAAATTTATTCTAAATTATGTTTTATTTTAGGATAGTAACAACACATTAAAAGTATATTGAATTAAAAATAAACTTGAAAGTGTCGATAAGGACGATTACCTAGTCTTTAGTAGTGTTACTTTAGATACACTATTAAGGGAACTATGGTCGATATTATAGATGAAAAATAACCTATATACTTTTATAAGTTTTATATAAGGATATTTGAAAGGTTTTGGTTGATATATATGGTATAATGAGTATTTAATAAAATGAGAGAAGTGGTGTCCTTTTTTATGTGATGGGGGGAATTCTTGGAATATTTTAATGTATAAAATTAATATAAATTATTGTTAACATACAAATTTTTATAAATTTTTATAATTAATTATAATAAGATTATGAGACTAAATAAACTCATGAAAAAATGTTTTTATAGAATTTGGTTTTGTTTCCACCCATATGATTTACTTTTTGGCACCCAATAATACTTTTAACAATTATAACAAAATTAATGTTTTCATCCCTTTACTGGTCAGGAGTGATTCCATAAAATGAAAAACCATTAATGGACCCTGGTATAATTTTTAAACAATTTTATGTTATTATTTTCAAATATAATATTTTTATTAATTTTAGACGAATTAATTAAATGGAATATATTATAAAATACTGTTAATTCAATTATGACACTATTCATTTAATTTGTTTTTAATACATATAAAGAAAGTGGTAATTCAAATAAAATTATTTAAAACATCAATAACATGGAATATGTGTATATAAAAGTCATGGAACATATTAATTCAACAAATTTTTAGTAATTGTAATATTTTTAAAATCATTTATTTTGTTTTTCTATTAATTTGGTAAATATTTTTTCAATATAACATATAAATTTAATATAAATATTCAATCATTAAAAATTTAAAATAAACTGTTGTAATAAAAAAATTCGTCCATATTTCAAATAATTATGTTTAACACACCATAAGATAGATTTTTCTCTATCATAATATATTATAAGTATTAAATTCAATAAAGTTATATTTTCACATATTTCTTTTCCTGAAATAATATAACGAAAAAACTAAAAGCAATATGGCTCTAAGATTCCCAATATTTTAATTTTGATTGTTATAGCCGAACTAAATTCATAAAATAGTATAAATTAATATGTTAGATAAATTATAAAGGCTTCTCCTACAATTTTAATATTGCATTACTTGTTTTACCCTTACCAAAGAAAAAATACATATTAAGTCTACTTTCAAAATGGACATAAATAAAAGGGACCTATTTACCACATTTTCACCTTTTGATTCAATATATAAATCCATTTTCCCTGATTCAATTACACATAGTGGAATAAATTAATATTAATATCAATGTGTAAAAGGCGAAAAAATAATCTTATGAAAAATGCATTTTTATGAAAAAAATAACATATATAAAAAATAATGAATTTTTTAATCCAAATTAATATATTATAAAAAATGTGTTTTTTAAATTAACTTATTTGTTGCATATAAATGAAAATATTTAAAAATTGTTATTTTTTACTATTCTGAAGAAGATCAATTAATTTAGAAAAATTAAAAAAAATTTACCTTATGTTAAATAAAATATAATGATTTAAAAACGAATTTAATTTAAAAATATTTTATTTTATAATTTGGATATTATATGGTTTATTCACATTCTGGAATAAAACTATGTGTATTGTGCTCATGTTTCTTTAACAAAATCATACTATTGTTGATGCTTATGTGTTAGGTTCTCCCCTATTTAAAAAAACATGGATCTTTGAAATTTCATTAATGTCACATAATGATGATATTTTTGTAGTTTTTCATCAATATTTATTTAGTTTCACACACCACCTATTCAATATTATAATTTATCCATGTAAAATTAGCACCTGAGTCATCTAATTCATCAACACTTATTCTCTTATGTCCAGAATGTATATATGATTCCCAGAGTAAGATAAATCTAGTTCAAAATATATATCCTCATGAAATGTGTTTGATCTAGAATTTAACTGCATAATAAAGATATATGTAACACATCATGGACTTTATAGACGTTATATGGCTTTTACAAACGACAATCCACAACACCAATTCTATCTTAAATTTTAAAAGTTCTAATTTAAATTAGGATAATAAGTCCATTCATACCAAACATTACAATACCATTCCATGGAGATAAATTTATGAAAATATTTCCACTCACCTGAAATTAAAAATCATTCCTTGGATTATTAGTATATCAATTTTTTCCAATTTAAACTGCATTAATGTTGGTTTGAATAGACTTTACCTTCACTGTTGTCTCCACAACATGTATCAGTCCAACATGCTTTCCTTCATCATCGTCATCTCAACATGTTGGGGAATAAAATCACATTCAATACAGTTCTTCATATGTTTCCATTAGAAAACAAGAGTGGATTCTATTTTTATAGGGAACTCCACCAAAGGTAAAATAATGATCCCACATACCTTGAAAGTAATGTTATTAGGGCCTTAACTTGTATTATAATGTTTCAATAGTCCTTGAAGACTATTAATTTATTCGAGGGATATATGATGTACAAAAATATAGCTCAATTTCATGATCCTTATAAATTATTTTCAAGATTTTATTTAAAATCTAGACCATGAGTAGATATAATTGAAAGAGGATCTAAATAATGTCTTAAAAATTTATTATTATAGAGTATTAAAAGGAACTCAATAGGTAAGTCATCTATTATAGTGAGTAAATGTGCAAAATTAAAAAGATGATCAACAATAATCCATAGAGTACAATAATTTCAAAGAGTATTTTTTAATTGAAGGAAAAAATAGATATCAACTTAATCTTATTTCAACATAGTAATATTTATATATTACTTGAATAAACTAAGTTACTATCTCTAATAATTCACCTACTGAATATCCAATTGTGTTGACATAAAATAATTAATTTCCAACTTCGTATTATCTCACAAAAAATGTTCCATAAATTCACTATACATACTTGTTCATCAGGGGTGTATAAATAAATTCAAAAAATAGAAATTCTCTAATAATTTCATTTTTTATCTTGTATATATAAAAAACTTATAAACTATAATTCTTGGTTTTAATGGCCACTATTGATTTAAATTTCCTCTACGATGATATTTTTTAAAAATTTACCTTTTATATTACATTATATTAAAATTATATAAATTTCATTTAGAGATACATAATCGATGGATCAACTACCAATGGTTACTTTTCATAACCTTAGTAATCTTCCCTATTATGACTTTGATCTTCTCAGTTACCATATTATATGTATTTTTTTTCTTTGTTTGAAAATCTTTATATTTCTTTCAAGTGTCTTTTCTCATTATTTTGTTTGGTTATGTCAATGAATAATGACACCAACTGAGTCACCTCATAATACTGATGAATTTTGAAAAATTTAATAAAATCCCAACAATGTATTTTTTCCAATACTATAAGATATTATCAAAATTTTCATGATAAATATTATTTTAAATATAGTTTTTATGGTTTCTACTAAAAATTTATCGATAACAACTATAACAACCAAAACTCAACTCACCCATAGTTGGTGTCTACATTATTATGATGGCATAGATATGATGAATCTAATCATTATGAACTGATAATTTTAATAGTCTTATAGAATTTTTTACATACATGATAACTAATTTAAATTGGGAAAAAAATACATCCCCTAAGAATTATTCTTGCTTCCGTGATGTTATGAAAAATATATTTATTCATACCCTGGGGAAAATGGAAAAATAATGGGAAATTATATATTCTTAGAAAGGATAAATAATAGTAAAATCAATCATGATTATATTAGGAATAATAAATATAGCATGTTAAATATTTGAAAACACATACCATTTACATAATAACAGAAGATCACAATAAATCCATGATTAATCTTAAATTATTAATATTGTGAATAATAATAAATATATTGTTTGTGGTGTAATTTTATAATGATTAATTTCATTCTCTTAGAAATCATTATATAATTACCATCTAATCCTAGTTCTAATATAGTTTAAACTATGAGAAGTTATTTAAACAACCTATTTAATTTGGACAACTGATTTGTCTCATGACACATGTCGATGCATTGGGGGAATATATATTTCTGATCCCAACACATTTCTGAATTTCTAATTCATTCCTCATATATTGAATTTGATTTATTAAATTACTCCTTATCAAAAAATATATATAGAGGAATGAATATGAATTATCTATATTTTCAAAGTCAATAAAATAACATCAAAGTAAAACATAATTTATAGAAAAGAAATATGATATATGAAATTTTCATATCCATGATATAAATGATATATAATTTTAATATAAATGTGATGTCCCATTGGACAAATGAAATTACATTTTTAATGAATGTAAATGACCACAAAATTAATAATATAAAAGATGTGTCCATTAATTCATTATAAAAATTAATTTTTAATAAAATAATTTCTTTTGGAAAATGGGATAATTAAATTTAAAATATTATTTTTAAAATTTTATTATTTACACAATAATTGAATCCTTATAGAATTAATTAATAGCATAAAATAGTTTTAGAGGCAAGAGAATCTGTTAACACCAAATATGTTAAATATAAATTTACTTTCAATTTTTGAAAGAAAGTAAAAAATATTATTTTGTAATAAAATTGAAATATTCTATTATGTTATTTTAAAATTAATGGATAATTAATAATTCCCTTACTAAATAATTTGAGTAAATGAAATGACTTTGTTATAACTATATTAAAAACATGGAAATAAAAGACAAATATTCTTGATTAGAAAGAGAGATAATATATTATTTTAAATTAAATAGTAATTTTGGATGAGTAATTGGAATTGTATAATT
Organism: Viscum album; assembly: GCA_963277665.1. Lineage (NCBI taxonomy): Eukaryota > Viridiplantae > Streptophyta > Magnoliopsida > Santalales > Viscaceae > Viscum > Viscum album. The sequence goes on from OY728166.1 coordinate 992,992,660, forward strand.
AATCCTCATGAATTTATATATATTCATGTTAAATAGGTCTAATGTATTTTAAATATAATAAAAATTGACCCATAATACCAAATATGTCTCAATGGAGTAGAAATTGAGATGAAACACCTTACCTTAAGTTTGACATTCCATGTAAGGTATTTTAACCTCCTAAATAATATAATTAGTTTTATTATTAATATATTAAAAAACTATACATATATATATAATTTCATATAATATCCATTTATAACATTTCATTTTTATTTTTTATTATTAATTTATTATTATCATTATTTTGGGTGTTAGTGGATTCATCTTTATTATTTACGTTTTCATTCATTAGTACTAGTCCTTATACTTTGATTATGGTTTCATGATATAATAAATGTTATTTGTGATGTTAATATAACATATATTCACTATATATATTTAGATTCATTTATAAAATATATAAAATAAAAATGAATTACACCATTCATGGAGATGGTAGGTTGCACATAAGCATAACACTATTTTAACATTATTTTGGAACAAATAAAATAAAGTTAATTAAATTTTACATTATTAAAATCAATATTATATCATGTATGTCATATATATTAATTAAATTTTATTTATTAACATAAATGTATTGTACAATTGAAAAAACATCAAATCGTTTCATGGATGTGGTATTGCAAATGAACGCATAAGAGAGATATTATTTACCCAAATAATTGTAATTTAAGAAGGTTAATATGATATTATAATTTCATAAAAATTATTATTTCATAAATTTAATATATAAACATAATAAAAATCATTATAACCATTCATGAAAATTGGTGATGATAAAATAATTACACCGATATGTGGTGATGTTAAGATGTATGTACGGACGAGTGATGTTTTCGCTTTTCAATGAATGAAAAACGGATAGAAAATGGTTTTCCAACAATCATAATTATATATAGTATATTCATGGAGTTGTATTTATTTTTTTATATGGTTAAAATACATTATTATGATGTATAAGAATAAATATACTTAACTGAGTCGAAAAATACGATTAACTATTCTTTGGTACAATTCCATTTTCAGCCCCATAATGGAATGAGGGTTGGCCATTTAGAAAGATAAAAACATCTAAACATTATATAAGTATGTGTATACTATAATTGGGTAGGTTTTTATTGAGTTCAAAGCATCAAATTTATGTAATTAAAAGAGAGAATATGTGTCCTTTTATAAGGATGGGCAAGGGAATTTATTGAATTTCATAAAGTGTTAAATTAATTTAAATTATTGATTATGATAAAATTGATCCAAATTGAAATTATTTTGTGATATTTTGATAATATTTCTATTTAATCTCATGTATGTAGTTTTTACATGTTTTTGTTAAGTCTGCAAACATGTATTTTATTTTAAACCCCCCATTAACCCTTTTGACAATTACCACAAAAATATTGTTTTCTAGACATTAATGATCAAGAATGTTACACTAAAACATAAAATGAAAAATAAATTGACCATATATTATTTTTTCATAAATATTATAATAATTTTTTCGAATATAAAAATTTTATAAATTTTAAATCATTTAACTAAATATTTTTTATTATAATAATTAATTATTGTCATTTTTACACTACTCATTTAACTCATGTATAAATAAATAAATACCAAGATGGAATTTATTTATAATCCATTCAAACTTACATAACACCTAATATTTTCCTTAATGATATATGGAAGATAATAATTTATCAATTTTCTATTACTTTTATTTTTTTTAAATCATATATTTTATTTTTTCATTCATTTGAATAAATAGTGTGTTTTTGTTCAGTAACAATTTCAGCTAATTATTCAGTCATAAAAAATATTAATTAAATTTTAATGTTAAAAAATACATTCATATGTCATATAATAATTTATAACTAATAATATGTAGGATTCATCACTATAAAAAATTATTATAAATATTGAATGGAATAAAGATACATTTCGAGCTCCATCTTTTACAAAAAAACATTATAATTGTAAAAATAAAATAAATATGGGAAAAAGATATAATTTTCCATAATATCGATTGAAATTATATAACTAATTTATTAAATAGGATAAAGTAAAATTTTAGACTAATTTGAATCATTATCAAAATGTTTTAACAATGCTTTACCCATTTTACCCATACAAAAGTAACAGATATTTATTATGATTTCTATTGATAACGGAAAAAAATAATATTTTCATAATAACAAATTTTAGACCATATTAATCCTTATAGATAATCAATAATGGATGATTCAATTTATATGATAGGGCTAAAATAATTTTAAAAATATTGCACAAATGTAAATGAAATACAAGTTTTTTGAAAAATGATTTTTCAAGTATAAAAATTAAATAACATAAAAATAAAAAATAATTGATAAAAATAAATTATTATAATTAAAATGGATTATATTTTAATTTTATATCCAATCCAAAATAAAATATTTTCTTCAAATTATATTATTATTTGAAATTAAATGGTTGAATATAAAAAAATGGTGTTTTCACTATTCACTAAAAAATCAACTATTTCTGAAAAATTTCAAAATGTCACAATATATTAATTTTGATGTTATGATTTAAAAAATGAAGTTTCATTATGAAAATTAAATTTATAATTTTTTCATTTTAATATTTAATACATTGTTGAATAAACCTATGTTTTTGGTACTGTTATTTCATTATAAATGAAAAATTACTATAATTAAAGAACAATTATTTCAACCTAAATACTTCATGTATATTTATTTAAAACAATATATGACCATTACATTATTTTTTACTGAGTTATATTTTCTTTGGGGTTGACAGTGGTGTTTTCCTGTGAATTTTTAGCGCTTAAGACACATCTTTGGAAGAGGTCATAATGTGTTACAAATGCTTTTATATGTAACATAATTGTGGGAAGAGATATGAATTTCGATGATTTATTAGTCTTTAATATGTTGATATTCGACAACATTTTTGTGATGGATTGGGTGTCGTGATTTGGGACACGCATTATCTACCACTAGACATGTGTGTCTTTTACCTCGCTTAGTGGAGAATATTATGTACAAGTGGGAGAGTAGATTCTAATATAGGTAGTTCTCAACCTAATATCATCTAGGTTAGAGCCATTATAATATATTTGTATAACATCATTCTTAGAATGGATCATGAAATAGTTCCAACAACTTTTTTTCTATTGGTGGGATGAATTTGGATGTCTCTATAATGTATTTGTTTTGGAATTTATCCTTAGAGAGGGATCCCGTTCATGTATGATACTGTGATAAGTATAGATTTCATATTGATTACTCCTTATATCATGATACCAACCGACATATTTGAGTTGTGAGTACAACATGAGGACTTTAAGGTGAGTGGTATTTTCCAACAGAGTACATCCCCATGGGGTTCTCCTATTCTACTCTATATGATTTTGGATGGTGGGCTTGGGTTACGAATTGATTACTAAAACATGTTCTATTATATGATAATTAATTAAAATCCATTAAAAAGGTTATCTAACCTATTTTACGGGCTAAGGGGAACATTATGGTTATCTAAGATAGACCTATGGTTAGGTTACCACGAGATGTGCGTTAGGATAGATTATGTGACCAATATAGTGGTCGAAATAAGGTAATATTTTTGTGAGTACCTCATGATGTCGTTCAGATTAATAAATTTCATATAATTTTCCATGGATATCTTCATATTAGTTTTACACCGCAATTTATAATTATTTGTCACTATGTTTTTCAATAATATCATGGTGAAGTTATATACCCTAGAGTCACAAACAATGAATCAATATATTATTATTTAAATTCATTGGTTATGTTTGATTTATTATACTTAAAAAAGGTTCACATTTTTATTCAAGTGGTGAAATTTCATTGACACATTATCTAAAAATTAGGGGTGTCAATTGAAACCTAGAAAGCTGAAGTTGTGATATGTTTGTCTTGACACATTAATTTGTTTGACGTTTTCTTTCCAATACAATGGATGGATAATATATGAGGTTCATGTAGGACATATCTCAATAGGAATAACCCATGACTGGACTGACAATGAATGAGGTCATATTTGAGTAGAACAGAAGGTGTGAGGAGGCATTCCATGAGTTGAACAAGTGTTTGAAGTCAACTCTTATTCCATTTCATTATGAATCTATGATTAGTTATACGGTCGCTTTTCATTCCATAGGAGTCAAAATTGGATATTTTCATATGTAGGGGGATTATATGGTAGAATATGGGTCTAATCACCTATGATCACATAGGAAGAACTACCATATCCATGATATAGAACTAACAATTGTTGTTCATTCAATGATGTATTAATTCAATTATCAATTTGGTGGAAGAATATTCATAAAAATTATCCACAATAGAATGTGGTATGTATTCTGTAAAAATGAAATGAATATAAAATAAAGATATTTGTTGGAGTTCTCTTATACATTTGACATTGATTTGGAATATTCCACGAGGAGTTGGAATTTAATTACGGATGGTTTGAAACATATTACATAGGAGCTAAACATTTAGACATTAGAGAATGAGTACAACTCAATGAATGGAATGTGGATATGTCCGTGGACATAGAGGGGTTAGTTTGGGTTATTTTAATTGTCACATCATCAGTTGTAAACTTAGTAATGGCTATCTAGATGTATAATCTGGATTTTTCAATGATATATTAATTACCCATGAAGAATGATTATATCCAAGGGTATACTCAGGATAGTGATGAGGTATTGTATGTCCATGGTAAGATGGTTCTTTCTTCTTCTACAGGGGTAGATTTGATAGGGGAATCCTATACCAAACGACAGATAGTAATCCTAGGTTTATTGAAGAAGAATCATGACAAATGGGGCCTTTATACTATCTAGGAATGAAGAGGAATATTAATTATTTTGTAACATATTTTAGTATGTATCATAGGATAATTTTGAAGCACTAGAAATCATATGGTTTACTTATACCCCTTCGAATGAAAGTAGAAAAGTGGAAATATATTATAATTTACTTCTTCATGGGGATTCCCAGAAACCTATAATGTATTGTTGTATTATGGTATAAAATTAAGAAATTTATTTGGGTTCACATTTCATTCCCATTCAAGGGAGTCAGTCTATGGATTAGATGGTATTTTTATATGTGTGGGAGATAGTTTGGTTTCACTATGTTCTAATAAGAATAATATCATATCCAGATGCAAACTTCACACCTAAATTATTTAAAGGCCTATAGAACTCTATGGTATCTCAGTTGGAAATATGTACGATGTATTATCTCCATAAAGATGGATCATCAAAGGGGATGATCTATATATTGGATGGTATGAACAGGTTGTCCATATATTATTTTAGATGTTTATTGGACATTTTTATAGATTTAATAGATTTTTTATATAATAATAACATTCATGAATAGATCAAGATTCCCCCTTTGTGCAGTTTAAGGTAGGATATGTAACTCGCTATTGTGTTGGTTGGTGGCATATGAGTTGGCAACAATTAGACTTTGATTAGTTTAATAAACTACTTATTGAGTTTAATTAATCAAGAAATTTTAGTTTAATTCATAGATATCGAGGAATTAATTTTCCGGATAGGGGTGGTTTCCCTTGGAGTACCCCATGGGTGATGATGTGTTCATACATGTATAATCATGGTTGATGAATTGATGGCTATGAAAGTAGAGGAATTCTGAAACATAGTTCATCAATCTATTATAGATTATAGAATGGATTAAAATGGTGGGTAATTTATTGTTTAATCCTCAATGAAACATAGTAATGAATTATTTGTTACGTGTTTCTCTTCTATGGAATTATGATTTGGACCCTATGCAAATGATCGTTGATGATGTTGCTAAGTTGATTGAAGATGCTTCATTCAAGGAGATCGTATTGTGGGTTCTATAATAGAGTGACAATGTGATTTATGGTATGATATTGAATAATTTATTTATATTACTGATCAATAGGTATACCCATGAAAAGACTTGGTAACGAGAGATTGATGTGCATGGGAAATGGTTGGATCTATTCAACCATAGCCCCTAGAGATTCTTCAAAGTGGATGAAATGTCCTTAGAAGGTATGTATGAAAGAAAACTGAAATTTAAATGTATTGTTTTATAAATTTTAATTTTTTTATAATGTATCATGATGGGTATTGTTTATTTTAGGTGTTTGGGATATCCAAGGAGTGGGTTTTAGAGAAACAAACTAGGTCTGCATATAAAATTCTGTTTTAAGTGGACGATCATGGTATGATTCCTGAACATCCTTCTAGGATGGTTTTAATAATGGGTAGGGCTTATGAATACCTACAATCACTCTATGACCCTTATAGAATGTAGGAAGTCTCTATAAATATATGGTCTAGGACACATCATAGTGAAAATTACAGCACTACTACCTATGTTGTGGCATTAATTGTTTATTAGGTTTTTTATGTTGATAGACTGATTAATTTAATCATTGAACCCCTGTAATTGATTTTTAACTTATTCTCAGCACTCACGTGACCCAAGAGTCATTTGGAGCATAAATTGGGTGATTTCATCTCCTCTAACACCACATATTGAATTTTTGATGTGTCAGTCATGATAAATGATATCTTTTAGCAAAAAAACTCCATATTAGACCAAAATGTTTTTTTAACATATATTTTTTAGATACTACATTAAAAATGTTAGGACATGACCCTAGCTTTGCAGATCTGTATTATTATTTTATTACATAGGTTTATAAGCTATTAATAGTCATCCTAATGGACAGAGTAGTTTAGTTTATTTGGAAACAAGAAAAAAACTTAAGTTTAACATTATAACGTAAAACTAAATACAAGATATAAATTACATTTAAAACATCTATAACTCCTAGGTTGTCCCTATAGTTCAATCATAAAAAAATCTTAACATACATGGAAAAAAATATAAGAAAGGGGTGTGGTCAATCACTCAGTAAGTGTAAGAAATACAACATAAGATATTAGAAACATAAAAATTAGGCATGTTGAATTACTAAAAATACATGCCTTAAAAAAACTGTAACATAATATGGTAGGAATAAGAGATAAATAAATAATTTCATTATAAATCAAATTAATTGGTATTCTACTAGTCTATTAACCCCATGAACCTTAAATATCATGTTTCAGAATGAGGGAAAATATAATGTTGTATATCATTACCAAATTTTCAAGGCCTAATGATAAAACCATTAAAAATAATTCTTCCAAGGCCTTATGATAATAACATAGTTTGTCTAATTAGACCTATCGATGCACCATGGGACTATAGAGGTCCCAAACCAACACTTAATATGATTTATTCATCTCTCGTATTAATGGGGATAAACATAATTAACATATACAATCATATTGAAACTAACATGTGACATGTAAATAACTTTCCCTGAACATTAATCATAAACACTAACCATTCAGAGTAAATTATTGAATGGTTTTATAAGAGAACATCCACAGTCAAACTAATCATTAACCAGTAAATTAAATATGGTAGATGATATTGTATAATATTAATCCCAATAATTAATATTAATCAACAAGAGTGGTGAAACAAATGATGATAATTTTATAAAACCATTGAGTAATAATTTAGAACAATTCCCTTTTACTTTGAAAATAAGTGTTCTTTTGGAAGAGTCATTATATTAAACCAAAGGTGAAGTAATATAGTATTTTCTTAACAAAATGAATTATTTTAGAATTATAATGATTTCTAAAAACATATTATATTGTTCCCTTGAAAATAGGTATGAATTTCAGAAATTTCCTTGAACTAGCCATGTATTTCCGAAAGAATTTTCAAATGATCTTTTTAAAACATATAACCCCAAAAAATAATGTTGGATTAATGTTGTTACACATATATATAAAATTAGAAAAACAATATTTTAGGAGCAAATATTTATAAATAATAATTTATTTGAGTTATTTATAGTATATGAGTAACCTGAATGAAAATGAAGGTTCCGGTAGAAAACCCTTACCTTAAGTCTGACGGTGTCCCTCACTTAAAATCAATTAACAAAATAATCATATTTAGGATCCCAAATTAGTGAGTCCAAAAACCCCTCTACATTTAATAGTTTCAGTATAACCTTATTAGGTTCATTCATGAACTTTTTATGGGTTAAGAGATTAATATTCATCATTTGGGAGTGTTTTCTTTCTTGATTTTCAGGTTTGGATTATATATATTCATGTATGGAAAAAAAAGTAGAATGATAATTTATATACATAATTTAAGTTATATGTTATTTTTTTATATCCAAAATAATACATAGTTATAAAATTAATATGGTTTTCTAAAGTGAAGATTAATCGTTATATAAAACATTAATGATAAATGTTTATGCTATTTGATCGATTTTGGATCACAGCCAACTCATTTTGATCTATAAATTAATACCATATTTATATAAAGATTACAAAACATTAAATTGGATATATTTTATATAAAATAATATGGTTATACCATAATAATGGTTTCATTACCATAATTGAATATGTTAATATTAATTGAAAAACTATCATCCTTGAGTGTGATAAATTAACACATATCAGAAAAGTGGTCGAAAATTATGTTTACTAGCCAGGTTATAACAAAGTGGTGTTTTTTGTGGAACTCAGTATTTCATAAATTCAATATTAAAATTACTTATAAATTACTAGGGTGTTACATTCTTCTAACCTCTCTATAATTTATTCCTCAAAATTATAAGAATGTTACCTCACAAAAAGATTTATGTAGTTCTACATCACAACCTTTATAGGCTCTCATGTTGCCTCTTTGATTTTACAATTATTCCAATGTATCACTACCAATAAATTTGTTTGATTCCTAAAAACATGTTTTTTTGGGTCTAAATATGTATAGGCTCATCATAGTTTGATAGGCCATGTTCTAATTCCATTCCTTCACAAGTAATGACATACGTTGGTTTTGGCATGTGCTATCTTAAAATGAGACATGGAACAAATTTTGTACTTTAGATAGGCTAGTAAACATAGCCAAACATTATGAACCAAATATAATACTCTCATGTATTTAAAAAGGTCCAATGTTCCGGGGTATCAGTTTCTATTTTCCCCAAATCATACAACACCCTTCCAAGGAGACACATTCAAGAAAAGATGATCTCCTACTTGAAATTCCAAATCCTTCAATCAATTATCTTCATATCACTTTTTTCTACTTTAAGAGGCATTGAAATAAGTTTTTATAGCCTTTAAATTTTCATTTTTTCTCCAAAAATCTCCCGACCCACAAACAACCTTTCTCCAATACCATCCCAACCAGTTGGTGTACAACATCTCTTTCTATACAATCCTTTATATTATTCCATTTGAATTCATTAATAGAAAATATTACTTTTGTAAAACAACCCAATGTATAAAAACCATTCCAACATTTCTTGAATGTAAATTTAGCATGATGTCAATATTTCTTATTTATTTTGGATTATCCTTTCAAATATCCTATCAGTTTTAGGATGATAAGAATTACTCAAATAAATCTCAGTGTACAAATATTTCGGAAGATTTTTATAAAATTTCAATGTAAATCAAAGATCATGATCAGACACTATTGGAGGAGGATCTCCATGATATATTAAAACTATATTAATATCAAACCATTCAATCCACTCTAATGAAAAATCCTCCCATATAGTGAGGAAATGATCAGATATTAGAAGTCGATCAATAATTACCAATATTGCATCTTTCATTCTTGATGTGTTTGGAAATCCAGTAAGAAAATCCATGGTGATGTCATCCCATTACCATGTAGGAATTGGTAGAGATAACATGAATCATGTTGGATGTTGTCGTTCAACCTTCACTTTTTGACAGACTAAAAATCTTGACATTTAATCATCAATTTCCCTCTTCATGTTGTCCATCCAAAAATGTTCTTTAAAATATAATTACATTTTATTGCAAACAAGGTGTATAAATAAATTTAAACAGTGAGAATTATCCAATAACTCCCTTTTAGATCAGGTACAGCTAAAACATAATGCCTCTTCCCAAATTTCAAAATTCTAACTTCACACATGAAGTCATCCAACATCCCATCATTAACACCATTAATTTTCATTTGAAGATTATCATCATCAAACTGTGATGATTTTATCCTTTCCAATAGATATGTTGGGGAAACCAAATGAAAAAATAGTTATGTTTCACTATCATTGATAATTTCTTAATCCATATGTACTGGATCCATATGAAAAGGGCCCTTATAAGTCTTTATTTTGATGAGAAATCCATAATCCTTCCTAATAAAAGCATCATCTACCTTATTTACCGTTACAATGTGGTAGTGTATGGAAAATCATTGTCCATGAGTAGCTTGAGACATCACTATTGCCACAGGTTGAGATCTTTCTATGAAAAGATATATTTCAAACTCTTATGATTCGTATATATCTCACATTTCTCACCATATATATAATTTCTCCATATATATAGAGAAAAGATTATAGTATCCAACTCATGATCAAGACTAGTATAGTATTGTTCATTTATTTTAAACTGACTTGATTTATAATTAATAACTCTCTCATTCTGTATAAGCACACAACCATGTCCTTTCATTGATGCATCACTATATATCATAAACCCATCATTCCTAAATGGTAGAGCCATGATCAGATTATTCACTAATCTTCTATTCAATTCACCTTAATGGCCCCAACATTCTTTTTTCTATTCAAACATAACCCATTTATGTGTAAGATTTGTCTTTGGGTTGGCTGAACGGGCGATGTTCTGAATGAAACCCTGATAATAACATACTAAACCAAGAAAACTACATACCTCAGTTATATATATTGAATTAGTCCATTCTTGAACCAACATTATCATCACTATAACAACAAATATTTCATCCTTAGATAAAATGTGTTCAAGAAAAGGAAAATTATTGAATCCCAAATGAACTGATGCTAAACATCCCATATATTTCATTTCTTCTAAGATTATTCAGAATAGTGCTCACGTGAAATACATGACCTTAATGTTTTTTAGAATATACCATGATATAGTTAGTAAATACCACCAATATGTCATAAATATATTCCTTGGAAATGCTAATAATTAAATCCATGATGACATATGATGCATTAGTTATTCCAAAATTCATTACTGTAAACACATAATGCACATACTGTAAATACATAATGCCTATACGTGTTCTTTATTATTATTTCATAGATCCCCATATAGTCAATGAAAAACCTCATAGATCTATATTTCATCTTAAAAAAAGATTAGGGGCATCCAATTGATGGACACTAAGGATAATAAATCCTTAATCACTCAATTAATCTATTTTTTTTATTTAGTTATACAAATTCCAGATTTGATATTCTATAAGGGGTCTTTTATATGTGTCTTGAATCATGAATTATGAAAACCTAAAACTCAATTTCACTCTCTATTGGATGTCTAGTTAAATAATATGAATACACATAAACACAATCTTGTATAATATTTATGTACTCCATTTGAACATTTCATTCATCACCTATAGATATTACATTCCCTTCCACCATAAGAATTGAATTCATTAGTGCTACAGGGAGTGGATCCAGAGAAGATCTAGTTAGCAAGGTTTCTACTCTAAAGATAAGTGATTTAACACCATAATCAAAATTCATAAAGTCCCTCTTTAGGTAATAAATCATCACATCATAATGTTAAAGAAAACTCATTCCATGGATTATTTAAAATTCAATCATATATTTGATGATAATGTTAGAAAGTAATGAATGTTTATGTGTCACCAGGGTGACTGATCGACCCATATTTGTTGCAATGATAAATTCCCCATATATTTTGACTAACAACTCATTTAATAAATAATATTAAAAATTCCTACTTTTTTTGGAAAACTAGAAAGATTTAAACCAATTTAACAATCCAGAATAAAATGAAGCACTGGCTATGTTTAGGGAAATGATTAAAGTACATGACACCACATTGTTAGGAACTTCAACCTCTGTAGTTGTGACCATAGAAGAATGGCCCTTCTCCCTTGGCCTTCGTTGTTGAACGTTTCCTTTAAGCCTAGTAAAATCATTTGAATAATTTCCCATGTCCCTAAAATTGTAACATTGATCATTCGTAGCTTCATTTTCCCCATAAAATATTTGGATTTGGGTCCTATTTATCAACACTTGTATGAAACACCCATACACATTTATGCTAGTAACAGGGTGTATATTTCTACAATTATCACAAGTTGGAAGGTAAGCTTTTCCCTTATTCCCCATTTACTTATTTTTTCCAATGTTTTTGGAAGCCCTCTTCTTCTCTTACATTCTTTTAGAATCATAAGATTTAGAAAATTCATTTTCCATCTTGATAGCACATGAGACAAAATCTTCATATGATGTGAAACGTTTGGGTACTTGATCAATTTAGTGGAATGGTTTTAAACCATCAAATAATTGATCAATATTGTACCTTTGATTATGTATTTTTTTTATAACATTTCCTTCCATCCATGTGAAGTTATCTTCATACATTGCAACATTCTCATCATCTTTCTACCTCAGATTCCGAAACTGCCTTTCTATATCTTTTGGTAGTTCATGAGTTATGTATTGCTATATGAATATATCCTTAAAATACCTCCATTCCATTAAATCCATTTCATATTCCTACTTTATTTTTTGATTTATATACCTCCACTTGTTTTCATCTCCCGATAGATGATAAACCTCCATGAAAACCTTATCTCTTTCGTTACATTCCAAAGTGAAAAATATCTTCTTTAATAATATTATCTATTTCACCACTATGAAACTGTTTGTAGCCCTTGTAAATGATGGAGGAAGATATCCAATAATTTGTTCCATCTTAGATCCTCCAAATTGTGAATCTAATTTTTCTATATAGGTAAGGTTATTGATCATATACTGATTCAAATACCCCAGTACATTTATAAGTTTCTCTACACTAGTCGTAGCACCATAACAACCATCATTATCTTGTGTTATAGGTAAATACATACACGGGACACATGCGTTCGTGGGGTCTCCATTCCTTCCACTAGGCTCCATTTATAAATAATGACATACATTAGATGACATTATGAAGCATAATTTTTAATATCAACATATAAAAATACATAGCATAGCTAGTTTCATTATCTTAAACATGTTTTATTTGAGGAAAATTTTACATTTAAATTTGTCATAGTGGCATGAAAAAAAAATAAAAATTGTCATCACCATAGCCTATGAGAGTGTCAAACCAGGTGCGTAGTAAGGCCCATTTTTTGGTAATAGGATACTCCGGGCCAGGCCAGAAACTCATTGTCAGACTTTTTACTCCTAGTTAGATATTTTAAAGAACCACGAAAACAAGTAGTATCCAGATAACGATTCATTTTGTAAAAATAGCCCCATAATATATTCATTACAAAAAATTCAAGGATGTTATTATATGTTTATCCTCAAAGACTCTTTAAGGTTGTTGTTTGCTAATCTAAAATTAATAAAACCTATTTATAATTTCTCTACTAAACATCCTTTAATACCAAACGTAAGGTCCAAAACAGTTTCCTAGAGCCCATGCCTTATTTTATTATATTGGCATATAATCATGGAATATTAATCATGATGGACAGAGTAGTTTATTATCTTTAGAAACAAGATTCATACACATGTTCAACATTACATCGTGAAACTAAATACAACATATATCTTCACTTGAAAACATCTATATCTCCTAGGTTATTCTTGTGTTTCATTCATAAAATACTTCTTCACATTTGGGGAAAAGTAAAACATAAGAAATGGGATAGGTAAAACTCTTAGTAAGGGTAATAAATACCCTAAAATATATCCTAAACATTAATATTATACATGTTTAATAACTAAAAATATATTCATTTTAAAAAATATACTACAACATAATATGGTAGAAAAAAGAGATGAATAAATAATTCCATAATAAAAAATATTCATGGGTATTATACTAGTGGAATAAACCCATGAAAATTTATCTTATAGCTTCATAATGAGATAATTGATAATTTCTGGCATCATAACCATAATGTCCATGCCTCGTTCCAAGACCATAAATAATCAATTTGTAAAGGCCATGTTCCAAGAATGTAGTTTGTCTCTTGAGACATGAAGATGAAATGAGGGGCTATAGCGAGCCCAAAACATCATTTACTAAGACAAATGAATTCCTCATATGAAAGGGGATAAACCTAAAAAATATAAAAATTCATATTGAATATAATACATGAAATATAAAGAACATTCCACGAAGATTATGTATAAACATTAACCATTCTGAGTAAATTGGTTAATGGTTTTAAGAAAGCACAACAAAAAACAATCATAAAAAATTAAATTAAATATGTTAGATGATATCATAAAATATTAAATCCAATAATAAATATGAATATTTTTTTTGAAACAGAGGAAGATACATTTATAAAATCATCGATTAATTCTTATGATACAAAAACTTTTACATTGAAAAGAATATTTATTTTGGAAAATTTGTTGTATAAAATAATAATTTAGCAAAAAACTATTTTAATAAAAAAATTATTGATCTTATAATGATAATGGTTTCCAGAAACAGATAATATAATGCCTTTAAAAATTTGTAAGAAATTTTAGAAATTCCCTTGAATCGAGCGTGTATGTCGGAAATATTTTTTGAAAGATCCTTTTAAAACATATAACTCCCTATAAATTAAAGTAGGATTATTGTTTCTATATATATAAAGGCCATTGAAAAAGAATATATGTTGAGTAAATATGAATAATTAATAATTTATTTGAGGTATGTATAGTATAAGAATAACTCGAATGAAAATGGAGGTACGGGTTAAAACCCCATACCTAAAGTCCAATGGTTCCCCTCCCTTGACCTTAATGATTGTAAAAAAAAATTAGGTTAAGAAATTAATTTTTAGAGAACCTATTCTACATGTAATTAATTTACTATATAAATATTAAGTTCATTCACAGACGTCTTATCTGTTAAGAGATTCAATTTCATTGTTTCGGAGCATTTTCTTCATGGGTTTTCATGATTGGATTAATTATATTCATGTATGAATAAACATGTAGAATGAGAATGGATATCAATAATTGAACTTATATGTGATTAGATAAGAAATATATTATTACATATTTATAAACATTATTTGGTTTTTTGGAGTTAAAATGAATCATTATAAAATACATTAATGATAATTATTTGGGTTATTTGAAAGAATTTTTTTCACAATGAACTCATTATCATATATAAATTAATACCATTTGTAAAAAATAATATTGATCCATATATAGGGAATATTTACTATATAATAAAATGTTTTATCCATAGAAATATTTCTATGACCATAATTGAATGCATTAAAAGAAATTGAAAATCGATCGTCCTTGAGTTTGATAAATTAACACATATGGGATGGTGTTTTCCTTTCTAGTATAAAAGAATTGTAAAAGGGAGATAATGATGAATTACTCCTTTACCATAGAATCATAAATGTACTAGTAATTGAATGAATTTATCATAACATTTTTATTAATGGAGGTGAGGAAATTATAAATAAAGAAAGGGACTGAAAATAAAATTATTGAGAAGAGGAATTTACCTCTTAACGTTTTCTTCATTGAGAGCCTCTTTAGGGTTGAGGGTTCAGTATTTTTATGAGATAAAGTGATGATTGATGTTGGGTAAGATATGGGGAGGATATTTGAGTTGAATTAATATAAGGAACAAGGCTTGAGAGGAGTAAAGAAATGATGAAGTGAGGGGGATTTTTATAGTGGAGGAGTGAGGTGATTTTTCGATATCTTATTCATTATATAATTATTTCCCAAAATAAAAACAATAGTATTTATTCATGTGACCCATTATAGTAATAAATGAATATTATTTAGAAATTCCATCATCTATGATGCTCAAAATATTTAATTTAACTAATAATATATATATACGGTAAAATACATTATTTTACTTTTTATAAAAAATTATAGTATTTACGAAATCCCAAAAAATTACACAAATAATTTATTGGTGCTTAGGATAAAAAAAGAAATAAATTTTTTGAAAATAAATTACAAAATATTAAGAATTTTTTTAAATAAAATCACAATTTGTTTGAATAATAATAGTTTTAAAACTATAATTCGTTTTATATCACATTCAAAAATTAATCATGCTCTCATTATCTTATAACCAAAAGACACTATAATAATAATATGAAATACTATTCATAATAGTCATATTAAAATTCATAAGGGTATATTAGTAGTCACTATAAATTATGTTTTTTGCTATCCGACTCTAGAAATCTTACTCAACTGAACTGTGAATGTAATGTTTTTGAAATTCAAATCCATGAGGTGGAAACATTATTTTTACTATCTACGTTAAAAAAGTGGTATTTTGTGGAGAACCTGGTGATTCATGAATTTAAAATTAAATATATTTATTAATCATATGGATGTTACAATATAAAATAAATATTATTCTTTTGGGATAATGTTAGGGTTTTCTAGAGCTCTTGATTGAATAAGAGGTTATTCTTGGAATGGTCACTCAATTAAGAATGAGTTCAATAATATTTATAATGTTACAACATTCAAATAATTTGGATGCACTTGAATAGCTTATTGGTGTCTATGTAGACATATATAGAATATTATATTCCTATTAAAGTTATCGGGTAGGTCTGTGTTGGTATGTTGGGCCCCATATAGTTGAAGTTAAGGGTTATGTCTTGGTAAAGGTTGTAACCTATCATCGACTCATTAGTTGTGGATTTTCTACCTATATAGGAAAATTTAACTTTAGTGATCCATTTGAGGTAAATTTAGGCTAGAACAACTTCATAAAAATATTTTGGATTTAAGGTGACTTTTCCCCTCAATTCCAGCAACTTTTGATGTCTTTTTATTTCTATTTCTTATTGTGTAATTGCTAATGTATAGGTCATTTTTTTAAAAGGTGTGTCTTGGGGGATGGATGTGTCCCAATTTAGTGTTAAATGATGTGAAATGTAGGAAAAATAGTCCATTACTTGATTTTGAAAGAAAAATATATCTTATACCATGTATAAGAGGTTCTAGAAAAAAGTTCCTTCTTGTATGAGGCTGATGCTAGTATGGATAAAAATTTATGGATGCATGGTTAGTGAATGATGATCTAATAGGTTTTTATGTTTTTTATTTATATGTGAATTTAAATAATCAACATTTATATAACTAATGCACTAATAATATGTTCATATTGATATCATACTATTGGATTAATACATATACAATAAACATTCATCTCATGTGTATGTAGACATTATGGTCAGGATTCCAGCCAATGGAAAGGGCCATGAGGCATATTATTGAGTAGATGCTGGTGGAGAGGGATTGAGTGGATAATAAGACATACTCAAAGAAACATTATTATGATGCATCATTTATTTTATTTTATTTTTCTCTATTTTATTTTATGTACGTTGATCTTATATATATGGGGATCCTTTTGACATATTGTATTTACCATTATTTGACACATTAATATTTCATTAGATCATTTTAGTTTTACATCTACCCCATTATTTTGATTTTTAATATTGTTATTTATTCTCTATCATGTTTTTAAAATGATTATTATTTGATACTAAGGGAATATTTTACCCATGGTACCATTTAGAACCTTATAACTAGTTGGAAGCCATACGTATATAGGGAAAGTCACATAGGTTCAGTTTTCCATCTCAGTCAAACTAGTTTATCTAGATCAGGGTGTCACAGTTTGTATTAATTCATTATTCTCAAAATCTATGAAATTTTATTAAAAAAATTTTAAATCGGGGTTTGATACTTCCCATTTTAGAATAGTAATTCCCAAAATTCATTAACTCCATCATGGAAGACATTGTTGTGGTTTTATTCTTGATTAAACATGAGAACCATAAAATTTAAGGGAATTCATTTTATATATTCCTCCAATATAATGGTTTTTTACCAAAATAAATTCCATGCTCTAATAAAACACAACATTATCAATATCTTTAGAGAACTATAGAACATGTCACTGAAATTATAAAATCACTAATAGATCCCAAAATGGACCTTAGATTTCTCTTCCTTCATTTTACGTACCATTATATTAACCTGGCCCTACTTTGGTGAATCATCAACATCGTAGCATATAGAATCCCATGGTTGAATTCAATTATTCCGAATTTTTATATAAAACCATGTATCAATAAAAAAACATCACAACATAATGATATCATGGTTCCTTTAGTATAATATTCCCCAATATTTAGTTTAATATTCCTTTTTGATATTGTAGATTAGTTATTCACATCTTGAAATATTCACAATCTATATATGTTATTTACAATTCATTAATTATATCTTTAGAACATCGTAGAATACATAAAAAGATAAAAATTCTCACAATAACTTCATAGTCATTAATATGTTGGTGCAATGTTGTGTGATTTCTCCTTTTAACTATTTTTTATTCACGGTCTCCATCTTATATACCAGCACTCATAAGAAACAATCTATATTTTAATAGATTAGAAATTAAATATGGATTTTTTTAAATCATCCAATAAAATTTAGATTATTCATAAAGCTTCAGTCATCTAAAAATGATCAACAACAAAAAAAATTATCCAATTTAAATTAAAATAATATTGTGAAAAATTGATAAACATTTATGTAAAAATTAGCTCAGTCAAATTCCCCCATATTTAATCATCATTTTCCACTTGAAAAAACCTCAATAAAAAATAAAAATAATATATTATAAAAATTAAGTAAACATTAATTTTATAATAATAAAAAATATAGTCATAATTGATTATTTTAAATGTACACAACCCCTTCAAATAAAATATTTCAATCCTAACCTATGTCTAATGAAAATTAAATTATTTTCTCATAGTTAATTCACAGTGTTCATCTTTCAATATTTTCTGATACCACTAATGATATTTCATCCAAAAAATTAATTCCCTCACCACAAATGATCATTTGACAACAAATATTCTAAATATTCTGTATTTTCACTCTATCTATAGTCTTGCGAGGGATATATATATCTTCCCATAAGTAAAAGAAAATAATAATTAGGAAATTGATTACAGTTGTAATTTTTTTATGGATAATAGTGGGTAGGTCGTTGAAGTGACCAGATCTGTAGGAGTATCATTGATTTGGGGGGTGAATCCGTGGAACCGGTTTTTCTAATTATTTTTTACAAAACCAATGAAACTGATTAAGGTTATAACCCAATCTCTACAAACCCCTATTTTTATCACATAAAAAAACAAGAATAATAAATAATTATATATATATATAAGACGTTTTTACATGGTTTGGGTTCAATGTGAGAGAATACAACTTACTATACTTGGATTGCTCACAAGACAAAAATTATTTCCTAGTACCAAATTTTACAGGGAATAAGAGCATGATATTAACAAATAATTGTTGGACATAAATTATCCACATCCAAAATATGATGTAGAATTATTTACAATGGAACCACAAGTATATAAGATTATATCCCCTCTTCTTAATATGGAAAAGATATCTTATATATTACTAGTTTTGACCTTATAAAAGATGAAATCTTATTATTTTACCACAATCATTGAGTTCTATCTGAATATAAACAATGACACATAAAATTTATCCTCTATTCATAAGAATTTAAACTAATGGTCATGTGTATGAGATTTGAAATAATTAATACTCTTCCTCTTAATAAAAATGAAATATATTATATGGTTAGTATTAATATATCATGCCAATAAAATTACAATGAATATTGTTGTAACACTTGTCAATCGCTTCTTCTCCATCTCTCTTAAAAATTTTAGTTCTCTCACTTCTCAAAATATCAACTTCTCTATCCAACAAAAACATTCAACATTCATTATTTTTTTAGTTTTATATTGGTAAAAAACAATTAATAATATTTCTATAATGCAATATATAATCTCCCCTTGAATCATGGATTATTTTTTAGTTTGGCCAACATCTTCCAAAATAATAATAGCTCAATTTGTAATAATGTATTTGATATATTTTATTAGAAAATCCAATGAACATAGCTCCATGATATTCTCAATTAATATCAATTAAACTATCCAAAATTTAATAAATAATTTTGTATTTGACTAATAGGTTGTGATATTTAATGATATAAACCCCAACTATGCATTATATAATGTGATGACTATATCAATATTTTCATATACAATCTATTGATTATAAACATTATGAAGATACAATTTATGTTCAAATTATCATTATAGAGTAAAAATAACCTTTATAAACTTATGTAGTCACTTTTAAAAATTAATTCTCTACTCTTGAAATGTAATGTACAATTATTTGAAAGACTATAATTTCCATTATAGTTTCGGAAAATACCCTTATAGTGTTTGTTGTTACTCTTCTAAACCCATTAATTAATTTTTAGAAGATTATACATAATAATTTTAAGTAACTAGATACTATTTTAAAGTAACTCAATACTCTTATGAAGAAATTTGATACTCTCCCAGTGAACCGGGATACCATTTCAAAGTCTATTGAGTATTCTGTCATAATTTTATTATCACGTTGTGACCCAAAATAGTTCTTTCAATGAAGTAAATACACAATATTCTTCATGATTGTGAAAAATAAAAATAAATTTTAAATTTTTTGAACCCTTTAATGGACCATTCCAAAAACCATAAATATTCTAAAAAACCATCAATCACTTAAATAAAATGTACACAAAATGATTTGATCTTCATTAATGGTTGACAAAAAAATTATTCTTTATTAATTCATATGTTTGGTCCAATCCCCCCTTTGGTAATTGTTTCCTAGAATAACAAATCTCTAATAAGAAATAAAAAAACCCAAAATTTATCATATTGAAATATCTAACTACCGCACAACGAGATAATGTTTTTCTTTTAATTTAAATTTGCCCCTTAGTGAAAAAGAACTTTTGGGCCATGTTATAAATATTCTCTGCACAAAAAATGGATCACTCACCAAATTTATTCACCTTTTTTTGAAAAAAAAAATCTTGATTAAAAAAATATTTAAATTTTTTGTCCCATTTCTCTATTTGATGAAATATCAAAATCATATTAGAGATTTTCCCAAAATTATGTCATCTGAGATGGAACGGGTGAATCATAATGTTTATACTCACATTCGAAAATATATTTTTATGAATTTATATGGTTTATATATCAGCCAACTAGTATTGATTGAAAATAAACTCTAGATTAACATCACTACTGGGAACCATTTCATTAATAAAGTGAAACCTGACATCAATGTGCTCATATCATTAGTTATTACTTGGATTTTTAGGGAGATCAATATGTCTATGATTGTCACATCGAATTCTATGTCGTCTTCAATATTCAACCTCATGTTTTCAAGATGTTACTTCATCCATATCATCTTGGTTCAATAACTAATAATTTCACATATTTATCTTTTATGGTGATCAAGTTAACTATGTATTTCTCCATATAATTTCAACTCACATCGATTCCTCACAATAGAAACATTCCACATAAAGTTGATCATTTTTCTTCATTATCACATGTGCATAATTTATCAGTGAAAATGAAAAGATTAAGATACTCACCATTAATGAAAAAATTCCAAAAATCATAGTCCCTTTGATATATTTATGTAATCCATTAGAATCAATCTGATTTGATTATTTTATATAACATTGGAATCTATATGAAAATAAAATTTCCTAGACAATTACATGCATAATAAAAATGAGATGGAATAGACTAATAATCTATATTTTATGTTCCGTTTGATTAAACATTTATTATTTATAATCCTTTCGAATTTTTATTCAAAATTTTAATAACGTTGATTCCATTTTTGATTCATCCACATTAAAATTATTCAACAATTCCCTTAAATATTACGCTTTATATTGAGAAATTAAATTTTCTTTATATATTACTTGAAACAGTTGAAAATTTATTTATTCTATGATCATGAATATATCGAATTATATATTCATTTTCTTATAAAATTCATCAAATGTACTCTCTTGGACCCCAATTTAAATAATGTAATAAAATTATATAATTATAATGAGATTGACATTATTTATTTGATGTCCATGTAACTATCAACTTTTCCCATTATGAGACTCATAGTAATCACACAACCATCTATCATTGAGTAACTGAATCCCAAAAAAAAAATTCACAAAGAGAAACATTTTACTGAAGAAAAATTTTGTTACAAAACATTAAAGAACAAATAGTTTAGGATAATAAATATACATTTTTTATTATATCAATCCATAAATGATGGAACATTTAAAATCAAGTTAAAATATTTGTTTTACTTATAAATTATAACAGTAAGGAACATTATTTGGCTTCATATTTTTAATGAGTGAAAATTTCCCATAAATATTAATCCCCTTAACCTATGAGAAACCCTAAAAAAAAGTCTATACATATTATTTAAAACTACTACCTTATAATTATACTTAATAAAGAAAACCTATTTGGTCCAAGTTAAATTAATTTCATTATAAATTGGGGTATGATATCAAGTGGAATCAATATCTATATGGTCTAGTTCCTCGAATATATCTCAATCATATTATTTTTAATGAAATATTAAACTAAAAATGCGATCCTAGTTTGGAAATTAGTGTGGTTCTATTGTCATACATCAACCTTATTTGTTTGAACTATTTTACATTAATCAATTATTATATTTTTTAAAGGTAGATGATTCTTCAG
Source organism: Viscum album (assembly GCA_963277665.1). Classification (NCBI taxonomy): domain Eukaryota; kingdom Viridiplantae; phylum Streptophyta; class Magnoliopsida; order Santalales; family Viscaceae; genus Viscum; species Viscum album. The sequence goes on from OY728166.1 coordinate 993,015,537, forward strand.
GCTATAGTACATCAGTTTTCACTTTTCATAATTGACTTCATAATTAATATTCTAGTCAGAATCCATATTGATAACATGTGTTCCATTTTCAATCTATTTATCAATGATTTATTCAAATAACTACAAAATATTGTCATCATCTTCTTGAAAATATTATATAGTAAATTGGTGAATAATTTATATTCAATTAACTTTTTATCATAATAAATAATAATATCATGTAGTATTATATTCTATAACTATGTCTTTTTCTATTGAAAAATTATACAACAATGATGCAGTCTTTAAAATTCTAATAATATTTATCTAGTTGTGAGTTATAATTTTCATCAAACAAGGGATTACAAATACTTTTAATTAATTATTAGATTGTATCCATTTATACCACATATTAGAAAAATTAATTTTAGATTCAGGTCAAACCAAAAATACATTCTGGATAAATATATTTTTTCCCAAAACAAATATCTTGAATTTTTTTCATATTAAAATTATCAAACATAGTACTTAACATTTCACCCCATAATTCTATTAATTCATTTTACAACCCAAATCTAATGGGGAGTTTAGGGAGTAATTTAATGATTAATAGCCCCATGTTTAATGAATATGAATCATAATAATTCACATAAAACCCCTTAATTTTTATATCATCAATTTTTTTAACACAGAACATCTAATCAATTTTAACTTTTCTTCTGAAAATATTGAATATATCCACTACATCCGACTTCTCATTCATAAATTACAAAATTTAATTTTTTTTAAATTAGAAATGAATATATTGAAATAAAACTAAAAAATAGTGTATTTATTCCACATTTTTTATATAAATTTAATATTTTTGATTAAATTGGTATGGTTGATTTTGATTAAAATATTTTCTACTTTATTTTTACCATCATCCCCTTTTGACAAACTATACCCACCACGACTAATTATATACTTATTTTGGGTACAACCCATACACTATTTTATCAGGAGTTATTTCCTAAATTTTTCTATGAAAAATGAAAAACATTTCTATGCTAATGATTATCTTCTTCTATTTTATTTATGTAAGATGGGTTTCCTGGGTTACCAATTTGAAATAGATTCACACTTGTTGTTATACATTGTCGATTAATCTTCCACAACTGATTTTCTTTATAAGGAAAGTGTTTATTTGTAAACTAAAATATTTTAAAATATTATAGAGATATCTTACACTAAGAATGTTATGATTAATTATATTTACAAAAAACATCTATTTAGACTAAAACATTTGAGGTTCAAGATTTGATGAATTTATTCACAAGATATTCGAATATTTTTCATTTCCAAAAGTAACCATAAAACCATTACATTATTATATATTATATTATATCATGAATTATTATATTATATTTGATGAGTATCCACTATCAATAACCAATGGATTTATCCTATTCCTAGATTTATGATCTACCTAAAAAATAAGTGATTTTTAATCATAATTATTCCAAATCTGTTATTTTCTCCAAAATAGAACATTTCTACGCTAGTAATATGGTCATGAATTATTATTTATAGTGACTACTCTGGTCACATCTTCTTTATATCTCACTATGATAATGAAATTGATATTGGATTAGAAGTATTGATAAACAGTAAATTAATATATTCACCTTTGTAAACATGTGACGTCTATTCTCTAGATAAATCATAATAAATTCTATAATCTTACGAATCCTTGGGAGATACATATTATAATATAAGATGTATTTTCTCTAATAACTCCACAATAACAATAGTTTGACTTAAACCTGGTTTACCAATGAAACTATTGAGTATATGTATCATCTCTATCTTATTATTTTATTATAAAAAACTCTTCTTTTTTTGGATTAAAATATTTCATCGCATTCAAACTAAATTTTCAATTATTCTTAAATAAATCAGATATTATAAAATCTTTTCTGAAAATATGAATTCCAAAATTTACCTTTAGAAAATGATATTATTGTAGAAATAGGAATGTAATTTTGAAGTAGTTCTATGTTTGATTTTATGTGAACTTGTGTACAATATTTCATATCATTTCATAATTACCCACCATTACTTCCACAAACATATAATAGTCATTACTCACTTTCCCATATGTATTATCAACATTTAAATACCATTACATAGGTATTTTAAATTTTTATTCATTGTCATGAATTTTCTCTACAAAATCCATTATAAAAATCACTTTTCTATCAATGTCTAACTTTTGAATCTTGATCTCTTCAATGTGATCATATACTATAATTTGAGTATCATCCAAATAATTATTTAACATATTAAGTTTTTCATAATATATTGATTTTTATTGTATTTAGTGTGTTTTTAAGACACAATTAATGATATAATTTCATAATGTTCTCTATTTTAGTTTCTTTCCAATATTTATTTCCTGATCATTATTATATTCATTTACAAACACTAAGATATTACTATCATTTTAAACACTGTATTCCTCAAAATAACATCTTGAAGAAAGGAAATAATCATCTTATTTATGTATAGTAGTCATATTTATTCAGGGATTATTCTATTTTTCCTCCGTTGACATCTTGTATTTGTATAAAATTTTTCTTATTAACTTTCATTGGGGTCTTTATTTATCTTACTCAGATTTAAACTCTATTTTTTAAAAATAATCAACAATGAAGTTTATAATATAACCAGATATATGGAACTTATGTGGTAGTTTTCACTGATACTTTACATTATACATTTTATGGTTCTACAAATTAGGGTCTTTTACCTTTTTAAATTCATCTGCATTTACTTCTACATATCATAATTTAATGCAGAACACAACTATAAATATTTCCTCCCTAATTACTAATTTATTCATTGACATGAAGGATATTTCCTATTTTTAAGTTTCCTTAACAAAATAATACTTCCTCCTAAAAAGCTCAAAATATTACTTTTAAAATCACCAAGAGATAAGCCCTACATTTCTTCAAGGTAAGAAATATTTAGATGAATTCTATATGGAATGAGTATTATTAATTTATTAATAAATGTATAATCTTAAAAATTACCTCCAAATTCATTAATGTGATAGTGTATCTAATTAACCCTAGTATGACAATCATATATTATCTGATATTCAAGTATTATAATGTCTTTAAATTTTGTGTTGGTCCTAGATGGTGCATGGCATTACACTTCTAGAAGAGATTGAATTGTATTCCCAAAAAATTAACAATTTTGTCACACTCTATATGTATGTATATAGGATGATATATATTTTCAATCGATATAGAATATATCAGAGTAAAATAATTTTATATGTCAGGGAACAAGTCTATTGAAAATAAAAGTATTATCTGATAAATAAAATATATATATAGAATAAAGTAAATAAATAATATAAATTAGAAAGCAGGCATTGGATTGCAATCCTAATACACAAAATGATTTTTTTTTTCAAATCAAAATCTAGTAATGAAACAGATCAAATTTAGACCAAAGTAGAATGTGGTTCATAAACAAAACTAATGTATCCATTTTATAATTATGGTATGAGTTTGACTATTATCCCATCCATAGGTGAAATTATCATATCTATATAAATATTATCTTTTTATCCTTGGAATAACTTAATAAACTCATTCAAAAAATCCATCTTCATATTCTAATATACTCTAGATATCAAAGGATTAAAAAAACCCTATATTCATTATCACAGAATCACTAAATCACAACAATTATAAAAACCATATTCTTGATTAAAATATCATGAATAAAAAAGGATTAGAAAATAATGATTAATATAATAAAAAGTGTGTTCTTTATAATCAATCCCCATAGAAAATACCACATAACACACTGAAAGAATGATTATAATAATGAAAACATAGATATAACGATTTATTTTCACGAATTCAATAGAAATCAAATTTATGGAAATTGAAAATAAATTTTTATCTTTAAAAACACGACTTAATCTATAGATATTCATGTAAAAACTAAAAATATTCAATTTCATGTTTTTTGGTCTAAATGAAATAGCATGGGATAAAAATAACAACTGAATGATGGATATTGAATTACTAATATTATAAAAATTTGAAAAAATTACTATTTTCATACATCATTCACTAACAACAATATGGTTCATGTCATCCTGTGAACATTATTAAAATTAGAGCATGTAAATGGAAAATAAATTTTATAAAAAAAATCAAATAATGTGACCCAAAATTGTTTGTTTAGAAAAAGCATTTAATATGAGTATATCGTGATTTTTATGTCCATGTATAATGTTAAGACATTTCCCCAAGAATCTTTCCCTTCTAAAAATTAGAATCATGAATGACCATATTTATTTTTGCAGAAATTTTAAACACAAACTCTTTATAGAATAAAATTAATTCATTTTACTAAAAATATTTTTTTATTATAATGTATTCTATTAATTTTGGAAACTCATTCCCTTATAATTAAATTCCTTCAGTGAAAAAGATATTCTTTTGATAAAAATAGATAATATTTGTAAAATAATATCAGAAATAATAAATATTATAATTCTAAATTTAAACAATTTGAATGATCCATAATAAAAAACAATAGTAACAAATTCTTTGTGAACTAAATCGTTTCAAAATTCTCCATATTTTGATATTCAAAAATAAAATCTTGGAAAAAATATGAGTATGATTATATTTAAAATGTATTGAGTAAAAATTAATTCAAAATATAAAACATCCCCTAAATTTATATTAACAAAATAAAAAATATATATATATATTATGATAAACACCATTATGGTTGATGATATTAGTTAATAATTCATGATACATTTCATATTTATTATAAATAAGTTCCAGTAGGTGAGTTCTTTCTGTATAATTTTTTATTTTTTATTTTTCTTAATTTCAAGGTCATTCAGACATAATAAATATAAATTAAAAAATATACAATGTTTATTGAGTTTTGAAAAATAAAACATTTAAATATTTAGAACATATTTTATGATTTTGTGATTATTGATTTCAACTACATCAATATTTTCTATTTGTATTCTATATTTTAATTTTTTTAAATATTATGAACTTCACATTAAATTTTAATATTTCAAATAATTTTTTTAATAACCAATGAATGGATATATAGAATCATCTAAATATCTAACCAAATGTAGAAAAATTAATTTCTATGGTTTAAAAAATTCTAAATATTTAATATCTATGAAAAAAAACTGTATACACTATAGTTGAGCATGTATTATTTAAGACCCATAGAAGAATCTACGGTATTATTGTTCCAATGATCATTCATATGATATATGATATAAGACTAAAATATATATATTAAAAATTATACTCTGTAAAAATGTTTTTATCTGGAAACATTCATCTATTGTTGTGAAAGGAAGTTAATATTCGTTTATATGTTTTGATATATAAAAAATAAAGATGTTTTATATTATCCTAAAAAATAAATTCTACATTATATCTATATTTTTATTAATATTCTTGGATATCCATAATTTAATAAGAAATGTGATTCAAAGGATCAAATTATGTATGGAAATATTATATGCCCCTGATATCTCAAATATAGATTTCATATTCTGTTGACATCACTTAAACATGTCAGAAATAAAAATACACTTCATATGTTTCAGAATTGAAAGGTCCAGATTCCCTTCATTATTCTTTCATTTTATTTTCTATGGATGTATAAATTTTTTTAAATTTCCTCATTATATATTTTTAGAGTATAATTATTTATTTTCGATTTTTGAAAAAAAAATTGTAAGAGAGGTTTTTCTGAGACCCGACCCTCTTCTAACATTAATTTTTCTTTTCATTTTTTGTGCATATTTTTTGTAAATTACACTAATTCATTAAAAACTGTATTCAAATATATTCTCCCTGATATTGAAATATGAAATAATTATTTGAGACTTCTCATAGTTTAATGAAAACTCATATTTTATAAGATAATATTTTTAAATAACTAATTTTTCTATTGATGTTTTTACATCATATTTTTATAGTCCATGAATGTATTTTCATATATTCACTTTTTCAAAAATTCATTCCACATTTTTTTCCCATAAATCAATATATATTTCAAAAAGTATGTTTTATTAATATTGAATGGTTTCTTAAGGTGTCCCCTTCTTCTAAAATAGTTATTCATACATTTAATGTTCTATAAAGTTTGATAACATTAAATTCTACTCATTATAAAATAGATAATCCACCCTATTTGAGTTTGCAATACTAGAATCTATTACATAAAAAACACTTCTCCATCCTATTATACACTAGTTTTATCCTTTTTATGGAATCATGATTTAAATAGTCATCCTTAATTCATTACTTATATCAAAATTACAATTTATGTTCCATATGATACTTATTCATTATAATTTTTTTAAAAATTAATAGTAGGGTAAAATTTTCAATATAAAAATTGAAAATCATACAGATTCCATTGAATACCATAAAATATTTCACAATGTTATGATTTTCAATTCCATATAAGAATTCCAAAAATGATGTGTCTTGAAATTTTATGGTATATATATCACATTTTATCAGTAGGAAGAACGTTTAAACCAATTGAAACATATATATAACTTCTATATAAAGTTTAATAATATTATAAAATTTCTCAATAACATCAAATAGGGTTTCTTTATCCTAAAAATCATTAATATATAGGGATTATTCATGTGACTCATGTATAAAAAGGTAACTAACCATAAAATGTTAATCTAATGATCAAAAATACATTACCATAGGCCTGGAAAAATTAATTATCATGAATTTTTAAATAGATCTTATTTTCTACACTGAAATCATAAAAACTAATTGTAGAAAAATATTTATTCATAAGATTAAGAAATAATGGTTCATATTCTTTATAATGAAGAAACACAATATCTAATCCCTGAAACATAATGAGAGTATTAAAATGGGATTCATGATGGTTAAACCAATTGGATTGGTCAATTAATCATGGAAAATTATTTTAGAATCAATTTATATAGTAGGAACCACATTTATTTCAAGGATAAAAGGAACATGTTATCAAATTATAAAAAATGGGGAGGGGGGAAATGTTTTTCTAAATGACAAAAGTGTAAACCACTAAGGTCTACAAACATTTAAATATGTATACTATCTAATCATTGATCATGACTTATCTAATGATCTAGATTGACTCCCAAAAAAATTTAACAATGTCAAGTATCAATGAAAATGAATGTTATAAATCTCTTAGTAATTAAATATGATAAATTACAATAATTTAACACTCAGTGGATTATGTTTTCAATTGACATTGATATACCCAGTAAAATTAACAATAATTATTTAAAATTTCATAATATGGGAATGAAGAAGACATCAAAATTATTGAATTAATATTATGTAGTAATGTTATGATCCTATTATATAGAAGGTATATATCAATAAATATTATATTTAAATCCATTTGTTTTATTTAATTTACTGTTAATTTTTTTCATGACTGTTAGTGAAATAAAAATAACCCACAACCTAAAAAATACAATATATATAAAGAAAACATTATCGTATTTGTAATTTCAAATTAAAGTAGATAAGAAATGTTTTTATAAAACTAATTTTTAACCATTAAGTCATATAATATTTTACATATCAGTAGACATTTTCTTGTTTTGATAGAATGTTATGTCTGAGGAATATAGACCAACTTTTATATAGAGTATTTTGAGATAGGACTTTAGGTACCCTACTCTATTAAACCCTATTCAGTTCTAGAATATGATCCTATTCTGAAATTTTATGACATTATTGTCTAAGAGATTTAAATTTTTTTAAATATCATATTATATTTCATTTTATGTCACTTTTAAACATCATATATATAGTGGACCTATATTGTATAAACTAGTTTAACTAATAACGAAAAATTCAAATGGATTTATTTCCACATCTAGATGTAATTATATTTGGCCTAAACTATCTATATATATATAATGAAAATAGTTTCTATGATTTTTAATAAAGTTTGCCAACTTATTTACACTTTAAACTTTTGAAATATTTTCCAAAAACTAATTTTTATCTTCGAGAATGGACAAATACTTTCTTTAATTATCTGAATCTAACAAAAAATGTTTACATATAAACTTTTACAACACTACCATTTGTTTTCAATAATAACTTTTCAATTTATATAGTTGATAAATAGATTTTGTAGGATAATAATATTTTTTTTGACTTCATTATTTTTCATGTTATTGCTTAAAAAACTTTTCTGTTAGAAACTATCAAATTTATTTATAAAATATATCATTTTAAGGAGCTTCCATATATTCATCATAAATTTTAGCTTTTCTATTTATTTATTATCGAAACTTTGGTTGTAAAGATAATTACAAAAAGTATCATTTTTTTCTCCCATATGAATACTCACATTAAAATAATAAATTTTTTTACTTTTCACATCAAATTCTATAATTATGTTACATTCATCGCTTTTTTCTAATTAACTATTTAAATATAGAGCTTCAATAACGCTTCATGTAAGATTGGTTCCAATAAATGATTTATTCCTTTCTAATTTGATATTATATACTATTAGTTTCATTTTATTCATCGAAAATACAGTCGAATATGTAAATTTTTACTACACTCATAATAGACAGTGTCTTATGATTCTATATTTTCATACAAACCTTTTTTATCAATCTATTTTTTATGTTATATAATGACCACAAAATATTTTGAAAAACCAAAAATATTTTCCCTAAGTATGTTCATGTCCAATATTATTTAAAGAGAATATAGACATCATTCCCCTTCAAATTACAGTGATCAATATCTTGAACTTTAAATATAAGGCATTTTCAATTGGAGAAAAAACACAATTTTTCCTTTTATATTTTTTTATCTCTATTCAAGTGATTTTAATAGTTTATCAAACAACTAATTAATTCATCATGAACTATCTTTATTAAGTTTATTGTATGAAAAAATATTTCAAACATAAATTCCCAATCGGTTTGTTGGATATAGATAATTTTTATAACTAACCAATCATCTGAAGAGGATGTTATTTGAAAAAATAAAATAAAATTATTTTAATGGTATGCTTCTGGTTAAAACATGGTGGTAATAAGATGAACAAAAATAAAATTTTTCTAAGAAAAAAACATCACTGACTGTATACTCATCAGTCTGTATCATCACCCTCTCCATAAATACTCTATCTTCTTATCAACCATAGAACTCAATTTTAAAGGATATTAATTACACTTTATCTTACTATACCAGAAATCCATTAATCACTAGGATAAAAAAAATTCTTCAATCATGGGGTCTCTTTAATCAAGAAGGATAATTCAGTGAATGATTATAATAATAAAAAATAATAACATTACAATCAATTTTAATGGATGATAATTCTTAGTACACCCATAGAACGTTAATAAGTGTGAGAACACATAAAAAATGATATGTTAGTACTATTTCTTTCGATATAAAATATTAAAATAATTTAAATCTATTATAACTGTTGAATCCTAAGTTGAATTTTCTGAAATCTATGTGATAACTCCAATGGACAGATTATGAGTTCTTTGGGTTAATCTGTGATATAATATAATAAAACTCACTATTTTTTTGATGTATGTAGCTCCTCATATATCATTAAATGCATTAAAACCCATCGTAGTTTTTTACTTAATCATATGAAGATACTGTAACACATTTCATTCAATGAACATATCCACACATTAGAACATGTAATCAATTGATGAAAAATTCACATACAAAAAAAATATATCCCAAATAGTTTGTTTCCAAATATTGTTTAAGATGAGTGTTTATTTATTTTAAAAACCAAGGATACATTTTTGTCATTATCATATAATTTTACGCTCTTAATTTTTATTTTTATTTTCACATTTTCTTTATATTGGTTTTCTAACATATCAAACATTGCTTTTTCTACCTTGAGACACAGTATTTTAGTGTAAACTATAAATGTCAAGGAAGATAGAATATTATTTATAGAATTTAAATCAACATAAAATATCCCCTTACCAAAAAAAATTCATTGGAGAGTATCTCAAATAAATTGTTAAACCAACCATTTCAAAATCACTCACATCTGATCCTTGTGTTAAAATCTATCAAAGAACTATATTTTTTAATCCATAAAATTTATGACCATAAATGTCATGACCCATCCCCCAGGGCCCATGCCTAGACTACCCCATTTCTGCCTTCCATAGGCCATGGGTTGGTGACTAGTACCCAAATGCGTCTTCCCTAAAAATGGGAATGCATTGCCTTTATAACTATTAACCTTACGTAACCCATCACTCAGTAAGATACGATCACAATAAAACTGTATAACCAAAAGCGTGTTGAATGTAAAGGGGTCGGGATACAAGCCCAACAGCAAATGTACAAGTATAACTGAAATACAAAAAAACAAAAAAATAAGAAGTGATAGCTACTAGATCATCCTATGAGGTTCATACAAGAAGGGTATGTACATATCGCCACCTCAGCACTCCATGTCCACCTGTCTCCTCTGCATACCGACAAGCCATATGGTCCACCTCTGGGTACCATCCAGCCCTGGTCCTCTCATCCTCAGTTAGTGATGTATATCATCTACATCAAACACAATAAGGTGAAGGAATTGCTTATGAAGGGGGTGAGTATAATGAAACATAGTTGGGACCCCCGAGACCCTTAAGGTCACACAAATCCACCAAGGATAAACCACAAAGTATGAAATCAACTGATAAACCTACTTAGGTATATTCCCCTAGATATACCTACATTATCAAGAAATTCATCTCTATCATAAGGAAAACTCAATGATACTGACTGATCTCACACCAGGATTTATTCTAGTTGTAGAAACAAGTAATATCCCCAGTCACATCAGCAAATACCTTGCCTGCTGTAGATCCCATCCTCTAATGAGTATAGTCGGCCCACCACATCACACAAAGGCGCTTACCAAAAACCTTGCGCTGCTGAGGTACTCCTCCAATCGAGTACTTTGGGTCTGCCGCATCACACAGAGGTCCTCCCCACCATGGGTCTATCACGACAAACATAGGTACACCCCCTCATCACATTCTAATTTACTTCTCATGTCGAGTATCGTGGGTCTGCCACGTCACATAGAGGCGCTCTCCATCATGGACTACTGAGGAACTCCTCCTATCGTGTACCATGGGTATGCCACATCACATTGAGGTTCTCCCCACCATGGGTCTGTCGTGTCACACAGAGGTACTCCCCATTGGGCCTGCCATGTCACTCTATATCGATAAGGTCATCATTCTTCAAGTCTTAACAGTCTATTGGGTTCCCACACTATGTTCTCTCTTCTCCAGGAGGATATGCTATACAAAGTACTGGCCGATAATCCATGTGCCATGATGTCCCACAAAGAGGCATCTAAATGTTCTGCCACATTATAGGGGCGTCAATGCAATAGACAATACGTCAATCGGACACCCAATCTTTGAGTTATTAGCCTTTTAGTCCCGTAGATAGGTTGGATTCGTGCTCAATCCAATATGACCATTCCCCATCATAATCCAAAACCCCAATGGGGGTATACTCAAAGGGGACCATCTCACTCCATGATTTCCAAGGCTGCAGACGGTTTGTCAAACAGACGTCTGGTTCCATAGTTATGTCCAAGAGAAGTAAATGGGTCGTAGTGGTCATGGGTCCGGTGTGACCTATTCAGTCTGATCCAGCATGCAGTGTGGCCCCAGACCGTTGGGTTTTGGCATAGCCTGCTGGGTGCGTCCTGGTCTGCTGGGCGGTCTGGCAGGCCGCGAGAGGCCACAGGGGTTCATCTGCGGGGCGGATGGCACGTGGCCGCATGTCGACTCGGCTAGGGCACTTAGCCTGGAGGGTAGACACCACGGGGTGGCTCGGCCGGAACATCATGGGGCAGCATGTGGGTCGGCTGGAGAATATCAGTCGTTGGTGGCATGACCGGAGTGTCGCGGCCATGGGCGGCTCGGCCAGAGCGACTCGGTCGTGAGGAGCTCAACCGGAGCGGCTTGGAAGGCCACAGGTAGTGCATCCAGGGTGGCTCGAAAGGCTGCGGACGGTGCGACCAATGCTTGGATAGTGGCAAGTTGGTACTGCGATAGCTCGGTTGATGGTGGCTCAGAAGTCGGCAGTGGCAGTGCGGCAGACGACGATGCAACCCGGTCTGTGGCGGCAACTTGGCTCGGACGGCAACAGCTTGGGGCAGCGCTGTAGTGCCACGGGGGGTAGAGCCATGGGGTGCGGTGGTTGTGGGTGCTGCGGAGCGGGCTCAGCCGCAAGGGGGGGGGGGGGGGGGGGGGGGGGGGGGGGGGGGGGGGGGGGGGGGGCGAGGGCATGAAGATTGCGAGGTATTGGTGGTAGTGGGTCGTTGTTGTTGTGCTGTCACCTTCGTCTAGATCAACACCATAAATCATCACAAGATTTGTGGAGGGGTCGAGCCATGTTTGTTTTGCCCATACCCTGCGTGTTAGTGTGGTAGCATATTGATGAAAAAGAATTTGAAGAAGAACGTAAGGCTTTACCACCACCAGCAATGATTTATTCACCATCCCGAAAATGAAATCAACGGAATAAAATGGGAAATGTATTCATACACAAATAAACCCCTACCTCGTACGTTTGATTCTTTTATGATTTTCTGCGCGATTGGAGACAATGTCGTTGGGAAAAGACCGACATCAGTGACATCGGTTTTTCCTTGGTCATCGGTGTATTAACACTGTAGATGTTATTCATCAACGAATGCCTCATGGAAGAAGGAGTCGATGTCGACATTCTTCATTGGCATTATTCATTGGAATGATTTTCTCCAAGATCTCATCCCTTTTCCAATCCTTTCCCTAAATCCCACCAAAATGAAAATAGACAAATTAATTATTTAGGGTTTTCATATTAAATTATGAGGGCACATTTGAAGTTGGAACAATATTAATTGGCTTAATTAATTAATGGTGTTGGCACAATTAATGTGGAGGAAGCTCAAGAGGCTCCTCCTCCTTAAAGAGGGATTGGTAAGGTTTCTCCCCCATTAAGTGTGGTGATCAAGAGGTTTAAGCCTCAGGTGGTCCCCACCACCATAACCTCTCTTGGGAGGTTTGTTTGTGTGGTCCCCACAATTATAACCTCCCATGGGAGGTTTAGGTCTGGGTGTCCCCACATCTCGACATCCACATGTAATAAAAATAAAAATAAAATTGACATAATTTAATTTTTATTTTATTCTTTCACGAATATGTGAAAAGATAACTTCCACCCTCAACCAACTGTGCTCGAGGTGAGGGTATTGATAATAGAATATCGGCACTTTGAGTTCAAAGGTGCCCTTAGATTTCAATTCCATGCACCGATTAAAATGTTAGTGAAACCCACTTTCCCATTTACTGAACTTACCCAAATAAAAGTTCATAAATTTATTTTGGGCACTCCAGGCCTTGGAATCACGCACCATAAATTTTCATGGACTAGTGAAGTTCACAATTAATAACAAAAATACATTGAAATTCTGGGTATTTACATTCTCCCAACATTAGGGGTTTTCGTCCCCGTATGCCACAACTTAAAACTAGTTAAACAAGTGGGCGTACTGAGAATGAATCTGAGCCTCCCACTCCCATGTTCTCTCACAGAGGTTCTTGTTCTACCAGTGAACGCACACCCGAGGTATCGACCCTCCATGAACGAGTCATTACGGTCGATCCTCAATCTCTACTGGAATCTCTGTAAAAGTCACCCCATTATCGACGTCCAGTTCTTGGTGGTCGATGATGTGAGAATGGTTGTGCATGTATCTCCTCAACTGTGATACATGCAAGATTTCATGCACCCAGTGCAACTAAGGTGGAAGAGATCAGCGGTATACCACTTCGACTACTCTGCTGAGGACCTGAAAAGGTCTGATGATCCGCAATGATAAATAGTTTCCTCAACCAAATCCCTGCAAACCTCATCGAGGTGAGACCCGTAGAAAGATATTGTCACCATCCTTTAAATCTAGAGGTCTTCATCTCCAATCGGCATAAGACTTTTTCCTACTCTGTGTAGTATTCATCCACTACTAGATGATCTTCACTATCATTGTAGTAGCCTGCACCATCTCTGGTCCCACTAGTGCTAACTCCCCTGGGTTAGTCTAGAAAAAATGTTATCTACAAGTTTTCCCATACAACGCATCGAAAGGTTCCATCCAAATGGTGGAGTGATAGTTTTTGTTATATGAAAACTCCACCAATGGAAAGTGATCCTCCCAGCTGTGATGGAAGTCGAGGTCACAAGTACACAACATGTCCTCCAGGGTCCGAATGGTCCGCTCAGCCTTGCCTTGTATCTGAGGATGGAAGGCAGTGCTCAAATAAAGTTGCATCATGAAAGTCTCACGCAACCCCTTCTATAACTAGGAAGTAAAACATGCAACACGATCAAAGATAGTCGTCAAGGTCACTCCATGTATCTGTACAATCTCATGCACATTGAGGTGTCCCATGAACTCTACTAAACCCTACGCTCTGATCGGTATGATGTGGGCTGACATGGTGAGTCGTCCTAAGATCACCGAGATTGAGTTATGACCCCTTGATGTACATGGAAGTATTGTCACGAAGTCCATGGATATCTCATCCCACATCATCTCTGGGACCTCTAATGGCCGAACAAAGCCTGCTGGTACATGATGCTCTAACTTCACTTATTGACAACTAAGGAACTAAGAGACAAACTCTACTACTACTTTCTTCATTCCCGGCCACCGGTGCTGTTGTTGGAGATCCTGGTACATATTCGCCACTCGTGGATGTACTTCTAGAGGGGAAGTGTGGAACTCCCTCAACACTTCCTCTTGAAGTGACAATGGTACCATGGTACGTCCTTGAAATAGGATGACGTGCTCTCCACCTTTAGAAAAACGATAAAGTGCATGTCCTATGTATATCTGAGCACGTCATGTCTCGTAGTCTGCATCCCCATGCTTCTCCTCCATGACACGCTGAAGAAGTGGTGGAGTGACTGTAAGAGACTGAAGGAAAACTGATCCATCAGGTTCCACGAAGGATATCTATAATGAATCCAGCTTCTCTGTTGCCTCCCCTAGTAGGTGTATACTAGACCTCCTACTGAGAGCATCTACAAAAATGTTCCCCTTCTTAAGAGTATAGACTATCTCGAAGTCATAGTCCTGGATGAACTCAACCCAACATTGTTTTATCAGTTTCAGGTCCTTTTGAGAGAAGATATACTTATGACTCTTGTGATCCATGTAGATTGTAAAGCCTTCACCCATCAAATAGTGTTATCACATATTAAAGCAAAATACCACTACTCAAAACTCTAGGTTATGGGTAGAATCGTTATACTCGTATTGTCTCACCTATCAAGAACCATATGTGATCACAACTCACTCATTCATCAGGACACATCCAAGTCCAATCCTTGATATTTTGTAGTAGATTGTGTGCCCTACACCCTCCTATAGAAGCCTCAAGATGGTGGAACTAGTCAGCATCTGCCTAAACTTTTGAAAACACTTCTAGCATCTCCCCGACCACAGAAATGGTTGCCTCTTCTTCTTCAAGGCTAATAGTGGTGTTGCAACTCTTTAGAAATATGGCACAAATCTCTGGTCCTATCTAGGAAAACCTAGGAATCTTTGTACCTCCATCACACTTCTCGGTGGACCCCAAGTAAGTACCACCACAATATTCACTAGATCCACTACCACTCTAGCCTCTGATATGACATGTCCCAGAAAGAGAACCTCCCAATTCCAAAACTAGCACTTCAAGAGATTACCATAAATCTGGTGCTCTCCGAGTGTGTCTAGTACTACCCGTAAAATATTGGCATGCTCCTCCATTGTAGTCGAGTAGATTAGAATTTTGTCAACGAAGACTAAAACAATGTGAACAAGGTATGACTGAAAGATCCTATTCATGAGTCCCATGAACACTTCTAGAGTGTTGGTTAAACCAAATGGCATAACCATGAACTCATAATGGTCGTACCAACATCTGAAGATCGACTTGTACACATCCTTATCTCGCACTCTGGGCTAGTGATAACCTGATCTGAGGTCTATCTTTGAGAAGCATCGTGCTCCCATTAGTTAATCAAAGTGGTTGTAAATCCTGTACAGTGGGTACTTGTTATTCACAGTTACCTGGTTCAGGCACCGGTCATCAACAAAAATCTTCAAGCTTCTATCCATCTTCTTGGAAAAGAGAATCAGGGTTTCCTAAGTTGAAACACTATGTCAGATGAACCCCATCCCCTTTATGATCTCCAGCTGTACCCGTAGCTCACGAAGCTCCACGGGAGCCATCCGATACGCAGGTGTAGATATCGTTGTCATCCTAGGGTACATGTCAATGTAAAATTACACCTCTATTCAAAGAGGTAGACCTGATACATCATTAGGGAAGACATCCATTTATTGATCCACCACTATAGGATAATTCCGACTCTCCACATAAACTACTCTGAGGGTAAATCTATCCAACTGATGAGTAATCGACTACACCCTCATCTGAGTAAGTCAATCATGTGCTCCAAAGGCTCCCTTACCTATAGTGAATGTAATCCTGGTCTAATATGGACAAACACACCACACATTGCGCCTAATACATTCAATCTGAGCATAGACTGTTGATAACTAGTCTATACCCAAGATAATGTCATAAGACCTCGACGCTGCTACTTGGAGATCCCAGCCATAACACTCACCTCCTAATGTAGGCTCGTACTACCTGCACCAGTGCATAATCGTCGAATCTTCTCTCGTAGGAGTCTGTATCCATAAGGATATAAGCAACGACTCCATCGGAATCTCTGAGTTGCGAACAAGGGTATTGGAATTAAATGAATTATAGGTACATATGTCTATAATTACTGCAGCTATGGTGTAGTAGACACATATCATAACTTGTATCGTCTCTGGAGTGTTGTGATTGTAGGACTCAGCTGTTTGGAGCTGTGCACTCCCCTATCTACCTGCTTCCTCTGGTTGGGGTGGACCATTTGGTGTTGGTGGCGGTAACAACTCGAATCATCTCCCACCGGCAGCTGCACAATAAGTTCCTATGCCATGTTACTCTGCTCTCAGGGGACCTCCTCTGTCAAATTTCTTTCTCTATCTGGGCAGTCCTTCGACCGTCTGTTAATCATCCGAACGACTCGTAGGACTGTTACGAGCCATTTGACTCTGCCTTCCACAAGCGTAACAATTCTCGATCTTGGCATGACTAGATCCACCTCGGGTTCTCCACACAACTGAACCTGAGTCATGCAGTCATCCACCTGTAGGTCTGGTCCTCTTTAACATTTGTGACATATGTCTATTGACAACTGCAGAAGACTCTTCCACGTGACGACAAGTGGTGGGTCTCACTGTTTGTGACTGCTCATCAAGGAAACTCTCTACTAAGAGGTCTTTCTCTAACATCAACTCGTGCGTCGGGATGCTAAGTGTGAACATCGAAGCCCTGATCTCTCACCTGAGCCCCTACTCTATAGTCGGAGCTCTGATGAATGGGTCCCACACAATATATGTGGAGTAGCGTGAGAGGTCAGTGAACCTCAGTGAGTACTGAGCTACAGTCATTCTGCCCTGCTGTAGATGATGAAGCTCATTTATGCGCATTGCGCGAAGATTCACTAAAAAAAATCTTTCTGAAATAGGCTCTAGAGGTCTACACAGAGAAGCATCAACTTGTCAAAAACATGGAGCATCAAGCTTCACCATCTGCCTACTGCTGCCAGTAGAAGGCTAGCAGTAAGGATCACCATGAGATCTTCTCTTCTCCCTACCAGTCGAAAGACTCTCACTATAGTGTCCAGCCAATTCTTAGTCGCTTGTGGGTTCGTCTATCCCCTGAACCTGGGTGGCCTCTGGCACTGGAACTCGTGTAACTCGCTCATTGGGTGGGAACTTTCTCATACTGAAGCTTGTGGCGTCTGTTTCCCAACTAGGAATGGTACTGATGGTGCCTATACTAGTAAAGGGACCTTCACTGAGGACTCATCGCTCGATGGGATATCCGTGTATGCTACTCTCAGAACCCTATATGGTTTTCTACGTGGTGGCATCCTAAAATGAAACAAGTGCGCCAAGGTCAGTATGTTATACCTAGTGATCTAACTTAAGAGATAAAAATGAAAATTCATGGAAACACACCCAATCTGTGTTTTCGTGAACTGAGTCAAAT
Organism: Viscum album; assembly: GCA_963277665.1. Taxonomy (NCBI): domain Eukaryota; kingdom Viridiplantae; phylum Streptophyta; class Magnoliopsida; order Santalales; family Viscaceae; genus Viscum; species Viscum album. The sequence continues at coordinate 993,033,787 of OY728166.1, forward strand.
GTCAGATGTTGCGGTCCTGGTGTATGGATCCTTTGATCGCCGCACCAAAACTGGATTCCCTAAACGGATAACCACATTCACTATACTAAACACTATTTTCATTATAAGAAAGATTAGAGTCCTATGTTTTGTGGTAGAACTGACTTCTCTGATACCAATTTTTCACGAACCGTCCCAAGGGGCCAGTGCTGTGACTACCCCTGGCCCGCCTTCCATAGGCCAGGGGATGGTGACTTGCACCGAAAGGTGTTTTCCCTAAAAATGGGACGACATTTCCTTTGTAACCTGTAACCCCACGTAACCAATCAGAATGTAAGATAATAACACAAAAAGTCTTTATAACCAAACGAGTGATGAATGTAAAGGGGATATAATACAAGACCGGTAGTAAAGTTTCAAGTATAACTGAAATAAAAAACAACAGAAGGAAGAGAAAAGATAGCTACGAGATCTTCTTTTGAGGTTCCTACCTGATGTGTAGGTACAAATAGCCTCCTCATCACTCCACTTCCACCCATCTCCTCTGCATACCGACATGACGTATGGTCCACCTCTAGGTACTGTCTAGTCCTGGTACTCTGAGCCTCAGTCAGCACTGTCCATTGTCTGCATCCAACACAATAAGGTGTGGGAATAGCCCACACAGGGGTAGGTATAGCAATACTCAGTAGGGACCCTGAGACCCTCAAGGTCTCACAAATCCACCATGTATAAACCAAAATGTATGAAATCAACATATAACCCTGCCTAGGTATATGCCCATACATATACCTATGTTATCAATTAATCCATATCAGTCATGTGGAAGACGCAGAGATACTGACTCAACTCACACCAGAATTTTTTCATGAGGTAGTAACAATTAACATCCCAGTCACATCTTTGAACACCCTGGCTGCTGGAGATCCCCTCCTCTAAAGAGTATAGAGGGCCTATCGCATCACATAGAGGTGCTTCACAGAAACCATAGAACGCTGAGGTATTACTTGTATCGAGTACCATGGGCCGACAGTGTCACATAGAGGTGCTCCCCGCCATGGATCTGCTGCATCACATAGAGGTGCTCTCCCTTGTGACTTTCTTAGGTACTCCTCTTATCGATTATCGTGGGTCTGCCACATCACATAGTGGTGCTTCCCACTGTGGCCTATTGTGGTACTCATCCTGTTGTGTATCGTGAGTCTGCCTCATCACATAGAGGTTCTCCCAACCGTGGGTCTGCCGTGTCACACAGGGGTGATCCCCACTGGGCCTCTCAAGTCACTCCAATTCAAAAAGGACAGCATTCTACAAGTCTCAACCTTCTACTGCGTTCCCGCACTATGGTTGCTTGTCTCTGAGAGGATCCCCTCCACATGCTTCTGGTCGATATTCCAACTACCACGATGTCCCACGACGATGAATCTCATAGGTCTTCCATGTCCTAGGGGTCCCAATTCAACATATGTCGCGTCAATTGGACACCCTGTCTATGAGTTATTATCCTTTTAGTCTTGGGGGCCCTAATGGATTCGTGCTCGATCCAACCATAATGTTCCCCATCTTAATCTAATACTCTAGTGGGGGTAAACTTAAAGAGACCGTCTCACTCCATGATTTCCAATTCCATAGTCGGTTCATCAAATGGATGTCTGATGCCAAAGTTATGGACAAAAATATTAAACGGGTTATAGTGGGCCCGGGTCCAGTCCGACCCGGTCGGTCCGACCCGGCCCGGCTGGCTGGGTAGTCTGGCAGGCAGTGAGGAATCACAGGGGTTGACCATGAATGGAAAAAGTCCATAGGGAGACTCGGCCGGTGCAGCTCGTCCAGGAGGGCCGAGGTTGTGGGGCGGCTCAGCTAGAGCGGCTCGGGGCCATGGGGCAGCTCAAACGGAGTGGCTTGGGGCCACAGGCAGTTCGGCGGAAGTCTCTCAGCTATAGGCGGACTTTCCAGAGTGGTTCAGGCTCGGGAGGCTAGACCGTTGGTGGCCCGACCGGTGTGGCTTTTACGGCCATGGGCGGAGTGTCCAAGGTGGCTCAGATGGCCGCGAGGGGTGCGGCCAACGACACACATGACGATGGTAGCTCGAAGAATGATGAAAGTGGCATAGCTCGGTCGGCGGTGGTGTCGTGGCCAGGATGACATCGATTGTGGGCATTGCGGTGGGGCTGCGGGTGGTAGAGCTGCAGGGCGAGGTGGTTGTGGGTGCAGCGGAGTGGCTCGGTTGCGGGGGTGCTATGAGGGCGCAGTGGTCACGAGGTGGCGGTGGCCATAGGGCAGTGTCATTGCACTATCACCTTCACCGCGTTCAACACCACAAATCATCACAATATTTGCAGAGGGGTCAGGCCATTTTTATTTGGCTTGTACCTTCTACGTTAGGGTGGTAACATATAGGTCAACAAGAACATGAAGAATAATATCAATCTATATAACCACCCGGAATGATTTATTCCCCATCACGAAAATTAATTCAAGGGAAGAACAAGGAAAAATTATTTGTACAGAAATAAACCCCTACCTCATACGTTTTTTTCATTGATGATTTTTCATGGGAATATAGATGATGTCGTTGGGAAAAGACGGAAGAAATTGATGTTGGTGTCACCACGATCTTCAGTTTGTTGACGCTGAAGACATGCATCATCAACCAATGTCTCGTAGAATAAGGAGTCGAAGTCGGCGTTCTTCGTTGGAATTCTTCGTTGGAGAGATTATCACCAAGAGCTCTCCCCTTTTCCAATCCTTTCCCTCAATCCCACCAAAATGAAAATAGCATAGATAATAATTTATGTTTGTCAAATTAAATATTGTGGGCACATTTCAAGTTAGCTTAATAATAATTGGATTAATTAAAGTATGGAATTGGAACTATTAATGTGGAGGAAGCTCAAGAGGATCTTGGACCATAAAGAGGGAGTTGAGAGTTTTATCCCCCATTAAAGGTGGAGTTCAATAGGTTTAAAACTCAGGTGGTCCCCACCACCATAACCTCTAGTGGGAGGTTAGTTCGGGTGATCCTAACCGTCATAACCTTTAATGGGAGGTTTAGGTCTGGTAGTCCCCACTTCTCAACAGCCACATCGAATGTAAATAAATATAATACTTACACAGTTTTATTTTTATTTTATTCTTTGATGATTATGTGAAAGCATACTTCCACCCTTGACCTACTACGGTTGAGGTGAGGGCCTCCTTAAATGAATATTGGTGTTGCGAGTTCATTGGTGCCCTCGTATTTCAATTCCATGCACCAATTAAAAATTAATAAAAACTCACTCACTTTTTTATTGAAGGTACTAGAACAGAAGTTCATAAATTCATTCTGGGCACTCCGGGCCTCGGAATCACATTCTGTCAAATTTTGTGGACTTGTAAAATTCCCATTTAATTAAAAATATTACCTAGAAATTATGGGTCATTATAATAAAATTTAGGTAAAAATTAACTATTAAAATAATTTATATTATACATGAATCATTTTTGAAATAGTATGATGTTAGAGGGATTTAGGATAACTCTAATATCGTTTTAAGATCCTATAACTGTTAGAGTACCACTCGGGGTAAATCATCGAAACCACTTTTTAAAATTCTTTCGAATAACACCCATTTGGTTGATTAAGGTGAAAATCCCTTCTAGATAAACTTTTATTTAACCATTTCGAAATAATATCAAATTATGATGAAATAGATTTGTTTTTTAAGTGGTTTTTAATCAATGAGAGAGTCTACTCTAATATGTGGTTTGTTTGTTACAAAGACACTAGTTATCTTCCATTATTAAATAGTTATGTGTACACATTCCTGTAAATTAAAAAACACTTTGGTAGGGACCGTACACTTTATAGGGAATATATCATACAAATCTTGAATATTATTTGGAATTTTTGTTGTTGTAAAATTTTATGATTATATCCCCTCTCTTGAATGTGAAATGATCATCTGCACACTATCAAATGTATGAATATAGAAATGAGATATTCTTCCTCATGAATGGTATTTGACAGATCAAACAATATCAATAAAATATAATTTATTTTTATCTACCTTTCCGAGATTTTCAAATACACAATGTGTCTATGAGATCATTCAATAAAACAGTAATCTTTAGACTCCTAAAAATAAATCCAATATATGATTAGTAGGAATATTTCGTTCTTTGACCTAGAAAATGAATATAGTATTATCACTTTTTTGTCTTTTCTTTGTTATGTATATTTATTATAATTGTTCTATTTATTTATACCATATGAACATCTCAATTTATAGAGAACATTATTCCATATTCATTTTTTCCTTTTATATTCACATTAATATTTGAGTTATAATTTTATGATATAATATGGAACCTCCCATTAATTTATTATTGCTTTATATTTTTTAGTAAATATATTTTCTAAAAAAACATGATCAATAATAAAGGATTAAAAATATATGAATTTGTAATTACATATAATATGTCAAAATAATATTATCAATTGATATTCTTTCAAAATTCAATAAATATTTTGTATAATGATGGTTTTGAACAATAAAAATGACATTTGTTGATTTGAAAACAATTTAATGGTTTCATAATTAAATATCTATTGCAATATTCTAACATATCACATATGGTTTATGTACCTTAAAAAGTTACCCCTCATCTTCGAATTTTCCTTCCATTTTAAAAACTAATCTTATAATCCATTTTCATTAATTTTAAAATGGCAGTCATTACTCTTAGAAATTATGAAAAAATAATACAAATTAAAAAATAACCCTTATAATGTTTGTTAATATACCGATAAGGTTATGTGTTACTCTTCCAAATTAAGTAATTACTCTTCAAATGCATTGAAAACCATTTTGATGTCACTATATTCTCTTGATATGTCACTAGAAACTATTCTCAAGTCATTGGATACTATTTTTATGGCTACCTCATCTTCTTCCGATTTCATAATCATAGAAAAATTGACTAAATAAATATGATGAAGAAGTACCCGAATAATATTGTCTATAATGAAAAATCTCATAATAAAAATAAATTCCCCAGATAACCTTCAAATGACTATTCCAACAGTATCAATTAATCTCAAAATCATAAAAATATTCATAAAAAATACAAAACAATGTCCTTTAAACTAAATTAATATTTGAAATTAAGTTTAATATTGTTTAATAATTCCATCAGGTTCATTAACAATAATGTAATAAAATGATTCAATGTTTAAAAAATATGATAAATAATTAAATTTTAAATAATTATGTTTAATTAATATCACTAAATAAAGATACCACAATTTTTCCTTTATTTTATCATCAATCACCACTTCAAATTTCCCCTTTATTATTTAGATAACCACCTTTACATTTGAAATAGTAATGAATATATATATATATATATATCATTATATATATATATATTTATTAATATTCTAATTTTGGAAAGACTAATTACACACCCATAGAATTCAAACCAATCTATCACTTTTATATTTACTATTAATCATCCATCTATAGTAATTGAAAAAGTTGACATAATATGGGAAAAGTTGGGTAGACAATGGTCAAGCCAGGATATCGTATATATTTACATTTTTACCTTTCTCTTTTATTATATCATTTAAAAATATGCAGAAACCATTTTAAAAACAATCAATAGTAGTTTATGAAATTTTTTTCAAATAAATCGAAACCAAATTTCTTATTTTCCATATTTTAGAATAGAAATTATTGTAGCACAAACAAATATATAAAACCACATTTTTAAAATAAATTAATATCATGTAATTATATTCAAGAATTATGGTAGGAAGGGAAAATGTGTTTCTTAGGTTTATTCTTAAAAATAAATCAATGGTCTTTTCATGAAAATAAAAGGATCAAAAATAGGGAATCAATCATGATAATATGGGTTGATAATATTTAATAACTATCAAAAATCATTTTAATGTGGTTTAAAATCAATTTTTCTGGATACGATAAAAATTTAAGATCATTTAGTGATACATATCTTGATAAATGATCAAGAATTTGGGCTTAATAAATTATATATCAAAATAGGTTTGGAGTTAGTATTAAGAATTGGGATTCTAATCATTTATCATACTATAATTTTATAGAATAGAAAAAACTCCCTCAACTAATTGAAAAATTTCATGAATTAGAAACAAGAAAATAAATCATATGAGAAATAATTTCCAAATAACTAAAAATTTGAAATCACATGTATATTTAAAAAAACCATATACATATTTATTATTTTTAATCATGATTAATAAAAACTTTCCAATTTGCAACACATTTAATATAATAATGATGTCTACATGATTAATACTAGGGAAATAAAAAAGTAGTGAAGTCTAGTTTTTCATCCCCCAGAGTTGAATTAAACAACATCATTGATGTTTATCTATGGTTGGAGTGATTCCTGAAAAATTATGAATTAATATGTGGTAATGGAATGGTAAAAATAGATGAAAATGATAAAAATATCCAATAGTTAAAGAGGAATCAACTGTTGACCCTTCATGGGAAATAATTTTTTTAATTTTTCTATATTGTTTAGAGTTTTTTTACCTTCTAATTTTGTAAAATAATCATCATTCATTAATTTTGAAAAATAGAAATAAAATTTTTGGTGAATGATCAATTCCATTAAAACTCAAAAATATTATAGACTCAACTTCAAAAACAATGATTAATCATAAAACTATTCGTAAAATTAATTTCCATTAATGTATGAAATTTTTTATTTTCCTCCCATAATAACTTTTTCAATTGTATTTCTCAAAAAAAACCATACTTCATGTCTATTGAGATATGTAAGGACCCCATACCCTATAACCCAGAGTCAGTGGTTACATTTTTTCATTGGTTCTAGATAGAAGTGATAATATCTCAAGGGATTAAATATTTTAGTTTTATTAGAAAAACAGATACACAATTTAATTAAACATTACATTTTAAAATATAAAATATGACTTAATATTTTTGTTAATAAAACCAGTATACCCATTAGAATATTCATTCATAAAAATTATAATACACTTCCAAGAATAATGGGTAATGTATTCATAAAAAAGTGGTGTCCTCATATTTTTATTAAGGGTATTCATACATAAGATTATATGCTGAATAATTTTGATATAATTAATGTATAAATGTAAATAACTAAAAACACATTCAATTTAATCAATAACATATGATTGAATATTAATATAGAAGGAATAAATGATTATAATATAATTATATATAATTAATTTCATGATCATGAAGCATTTCCATGGATATCATAACTAACAGAATAAAAGAAATTAAATAAATAAAAAATATCATAATTAGTGAATTCAAGGTATTATAAAAAAACAAAATATCATAAAATCATTCCATGAAATCATACACAAATGGGATAGGGCACTGCCAAATATGAAACTAGTATGTCTAATTAGATTTACCGATGCATCAAGGGTTTATAGTTTCACTTCCCATAACATACTAAGAATAATTCGTTCCATACGTGAAATGGATAAAATATAATCCACGTAAACATTTAAATAAAAAATAAATAAATAAATGGTAATACATTCAATAATTAATAAACACAATCATAAACAATCCTGAGTAATATAGAAAATTGTATTAAAATAATTTGTCCCTATTCAATGTGATCATAATGTATCTGGATGAATTTTAAGGAAATTTCACTAAAAAATATCCCCTAGGTAGAGAAAGTAAAATAAAATGGGGTTTTCATTTATGAATAGAAATTCCATTAAAACTTCATTAAAAACATTAAGGGAAAAATAACACTTCCACTTTAAAATAAATTTTAGTAACTAAAATGATTTAGAATATCAAAAAAATAAGTATATTAAAAAAAATAATATTTTGATAATATGAATGAATATTATAATCCTTTATTTTTAAATATTTTGGGAAATATCATTCATATAAAATAAGATAAAGAAAAAATTCATTTCACACTTTTGAATAAGGTCATCAAGTAAGTTGTTTAAGGAATGGATAAAAGAATGATTTTAAAAAAAATTATAAAATTTATATTTTCTTAAATATTAAATAAATATATATATATTAATATAAAAAACATTAATGAACACATTTTTGTATAACATGTATTTTGAATAAAATATATTGTCATCTGATGAGGGAAATGAGGGCATATATTTCTAAAGAACATTTTCTCAATAATTTTATGTACCAAAGTGAGTAAAATAAAAAATTACATGATACATTCATTAATAACTACTGGATAGGAAAATATATAGTTTATAGGATATAAATTTCAAATAAATCCACAATTGGATACTTCAATATATACAATCCCAAAAAAGATGAGAATGTGAAATAATCCCTTACCACTTACAAAAAATGGATTCATAAGTCCAATGAAATAATAATATCAAATTAAGGTCTAAATATCATGAAAATTTGTGTATTATTGAAATAAAAATTCCCAGGGAAAAATATACACGAAAACAAATTAAATAACTCTTGAATATAGAATATGTCCTATAAAAATGTGATATGAGAAACACTTACCAGAAGTATGATTACGATCGTATATGCTCAAAACTCTAGTATGAAATATAAATATTTATTATAAATATATTAAAAATACATTAATAATATATTTTATACCATATAAGAATATATTATAAATTTTTGTCACCATTTTATAAAAATTATTTGTTCATATCGTTTTTCAGAGTAATAACAACATTGTTTTTCATGTTTGTTTTTATTTAGTAGTTTCTATACCAGAAACTTTTTCATATATAAATCATATAATAATTTTCCATAATGGTTTAATAATAATATATTTTAATTATATACATATTTATGGTAATACTTAAATCTTATTTATTGAAAAGTGAGTTACATTATTCATGGAGATAAAAAGATGTTTGTACGTAGGAACACAATATTCATTTTTTTTGATAGATGGAACCAAATAAATGTAAATAACAATTCACTATTCATGAAACATTATTAGATTAATAATTTCATATATTGTTATCAATTCAATCATTATTACCATCTATTTCAAAATTAAATGAAAAATGAATCACATCACATTGTGGAGACAACTATCTGCACATACACAAGAGCGATGTTATCATTTTCCAGTGGATTGGATGTTATGAAGGTAGTGATGATATTATAATTAAATTAGTATAATTATGTAATAAAAATCATAAATATCCATAAAATATATAATTATATGTTGGTGTGAGAGGTGGCCATGGAAAATAAAATAATTTTATTAGTGAGGTGGTAGTCCACCGTACACACAATGAATGGTTTTGTTTTCCATTTTGTGGAAGATGTTATGGTTAAAGGTTATTCCATAAAATTAAAAAAATCATAGAATATGTATGATGCAGGTGTTATAATATTGGAATTATTAAAAAAATACTATATGTGGAAAGAGAAGATGAAAACAAGATAGAGTATAGTAAAGACAATTACCATCTCTTAGAGAAACCTCCTTCGGATGTCTTATTAAGGACATTAGGTTTGGTCATTATGGAATACCAGGATCTCTAGAATGAAGATAAGAATTCCTAAGAGATAATTTTTTAGGTTCTTGTTGTGATAAATTGATTGTGTTATGTAAATAAGTGATGACCATTTATTCATTTTTATAGTCAGGGAGGATTGGATTTTTTGTAATTAAATGGATATTTAAAAATGTTTAGTGAAAAAATCAACCCCAGTTCCCGATATATTGATACATAATTGTTTATAGGGAATATATGATCAAGCCACGACACTTATAAAAATATATATGTTTTAATCATTATATTCTTTAACCTCTGCGTTTACATACTTTTTCCATTTTTCCTTACACTTTGGTAACATGTTTATTTTTATAATTACCTCAGTAAATTATCTTTTTAGAAAAAATAGAAATTTTTATATATTTTTTTTGAATAAAATTATTTTCTAATGAAACATTCAATAGATGAAACACCGAGGTTAATCATACCACAAAATTTCATTGATATTATTATTTAAACATGGAAATTTTAACCTAGTTTTTATAAATATTGTATGTATCTGAATAAAAATAATTTAAAGATTAAATATATGGGAGTTGTGTAATGAAGAAATAAAAATTTTAGTTTTAATATGTTTTCATAAAGACTTTATATACATAGAAAATACTATTTTCAAAAAAAGTATTTTTTATTGACTATTGTGAACATATGAAAAAATTATTTTTTCATATATTTATAAAATTTATTTCAAAAATTTATCAAATTATTTCAAATACAAATTTCAAATTTATCTTTGAGTTATTTTTTTAATTTTTTATCAAATATAATTTTTTTGATGAATTTAAAAACTAAAAATTATAATTAAAAACATCAATATCATTAATAGAATAGAGAATATTTTTTAATAATATTTTTAAAAGAAAATTTGTCCAATTATATATTTAATTATCCAATTACATCATTAGAATCAATTTCATTTATTAATTTTGATATTAAAATTTTCAATTCTTATATTGATTTTTACATTAGAAAACTGCTCTTTAATCACATCTGTGGGACTAAAATAAAATTTTCCACTTCTTTTGACTAAATTGGAAAAAATATATTCCATTATTTGAATAAAAATAATCAAATTTATATAATAAGTTAAACATAATATTTTTAAAAAAAGATTAATTTAATCAATGAAATTACATTTTCTACGATAAGCATAAAACAAGTTATCATGTATTAAACTAAAATTATAGGTGTTATAATGAACAAAAATATTGTACTACTTAGATTTTATGGGAATATTTAGACCTTAAATCATCTAATATTTAATAAATAACCATTTGAGTTCCTTGTATAATTTTTAAAATGTGGGTCTACTTTTTGCATTTCAAAAATTCCAAGTGTTTCATCTCCCTCACTAAAAAACCCCCTCTTCTCCTATCTTCACACTTTCGAAACCCTTTGTATTGTTAAATAACTACCCATAAAATTAAATAATTTTAACCCAACATCCTAGAGGCCAATGTTTTATTAATAAAATCATATAGTAAGGCTTTATTTATAAACATGTTGAGGTTCTCGGAAAAGAGGTAAAAAAATTAACTTGTGATCTTTCAATTCTTCTAAGACTATATTAAAATATTATTAGAATTTTAGGATATTATAAAAAACATTATTTTCTATATACTGAAATATGTGTATGATATTGGTAAGACCAGAAACTAAATCAACTTCAAACAAATGAGAAATGAAACCATCGATCATGTGTACCACAAACATCCACCTCTTAGACAAATGTGATTCGTTTTCCATCACAACATCTCAATGGTAGATATAATAATGTATTTAAATTATATATATGAAATTCATAACATAACTGTTCTTCTTTAATTATAATATAATATTTATATTCCAGCTTTCCTTTTGATGGGAATTCAGTATTGTCGCTCGTGTGTACGACTGGATATCGCCTTGTGAAGCGATGCAATTAGTTTTTCAGTAATGCATTACATGGAAGAAAATAAGGATAAACATAATTAAAATATACTATATATATATATATAAGATATAATAATAATTCTATGTAATATCCAAAACTGGGTGCCGCATTCAAGTGCCCAAAGCTAGTCAGTCACATGGCCTCAAGTGTACCTCCTCGTATGCTTGATCATACTAACTAGTAGTGAGAATATAAATCAATCATGGGTAGACTATACCCTCATTATCAGAGTAATATTAAATATAAAATAAATATTTAAAAATTAACCAAAGGACATGACCATAAGAATAATATTACAATTATTAGATGATGTTGAAAATAAGAAATATAATTTTGAAACAAAATAGAGATATATAATGAAAAATTACTCATCGAGTGTCAGTATTCAAAAATCAATATAAATAAATACAATGGAAAATACCAAGAATCTTATAAATCACTTTTGGTTGCCTTATCCAGGCTCCATCCCAACTCATCCAACTAATGTAGAGCCATTTACCTTGTTATTTCCTATTAACATTATGTCAATTCTGGTGTGGATCTGGAATCCAGAGTATTGTATGAGTAAGAATCAGTAAGCCACCACTCATGGTTTCTAAAAAATTTTATGGTTAATAAAATTTTTTAGATTTGGATAAAGAATAAATTAAAATGCATAAGTAAACAAGTTTAATTTTTAAAATTACTCTTTCATTTACCATATAAAACCCTTCGGTTCTTAAGGACACCCGAACCTCAATACATGATACATCCCATTATATATTCTAAACCAAATCACATATTCAATTTAGAATTCATATCAGTTCAATTTAAATTAGTTCAAATTTGGACCATGACCAAATGCCAACTCATGGCCATATAATGTCGTGTCAAACACCCCATGGGTATTTAGATCCTTAATCTCTATCCCACACCTCAATATTCACTATGGGATTTTCAAGCAGTTATCCATGTACTAAACTGATTTATTATTATTTTATGTTAATGAAAAAAATATCTTCCACCACACATATATCAGTTAATAAAAATGGTATTTCGATACAATGCACCCTGCCCCACACACGAATATTAGTTTTTCAATATCCGATTTTGATGCAGCAGACCATGTCCCACACATATATATCACAATATCATATATATCACATCAAACGAGGTCAATCAACAATAATATACTTATCAGATTTAAAAATTTTAACAGATATTTAACAATTAAAAAATAAATTAATCCAATTCAATATTTTTCACAATCAAAAAAAATTCTGACTAATTAATTCAACAATTAATTAATCCTATTTAATTATCACGTTATCCAATAAATTAATTCCATAATGACTTAATCAATTTCTAAAATACGAATATCCCATAAATTTCTCAATAACACATCTCATCAATTAATTATGTAATTAATTAATCTAATTACAGTAGTGTTAGAATCATCGTTATTCAATTAATTAACTATCAAAATATTTAATATAATATATTTATCCAAAAATTAATTTATTGATTAATTAATTCAATTCTAGATTAAATTGAAAAAGATAAAATTGAAATATAAAACTTCTTACATGACATTAGAAAGAAGGGTATATGAAAATTAGTTTAGATCACCTACCACAAATTATTGGTATGAGATTACCAAACAACAATGCCCCAAATTGAAATAGAAAGATCATACCCATGATCATGAATGAGATATTGAATCAAATAATAGATGAAAAATCATATGAATCATGATTTAACAACCATAGATATAGATCTATCACAATAGTGAACAACATCCTGTAATTGGATGAGATTATACCATGATAAGAATTGTAATGCAATCCAGATTGGTATCACTAAATGAGATAGGTGCTGATATCTTATTTTGGATTTTAATCAAAAATAATGGAGTCCGGAGGATTATTAATTCATTTTCCAGCCTTTAAAATGATATTAAAAGGTTATGGTTAATCTAGGGTCAATTTGAGTTTAAAATGGAGGTTCCGGAAAATTTAAAACATATTTTCATCTTAATAAAAACCAAACACATGATTTCATGGGCAGGGGATACTAGTTTAAAAAACTATTAGCCTAAATCATGTGACTATTATTAGGGGGATGCATAGTTACTCTTAATAGGGAAATAATATGATGAATCAGGGATAAGTTTTGCAATTACTCTATACCAAAGGATTCATGGTTAACTGGGGAAAGGGAATGGTTTGGGAGAACCTTGAGCCAACTGTGCATTGTCCAACTACCTTAAATATTTCTCATATTTTTTCTCAAACACCTTAAAGATAAAACTAATAAAAATTAATCAAATAATGATTAAAGAGTACATGTAAACATGATTCATGCATCTATATAAAATTTCGGAATCCTAAAGTATCCTATTATAACATATCATCCCATAGTTGTACTCCCAAGAATCTCTCTGATTATGAGAAAAAAATGATTGGGCCTTTGAACCCTAATATCTTATTATATATCCCCAAATTCCTCCTACAAATGACCATGTTTTCACAACACCCAATTAATCATCATAGTCTTTACCTACCATACATTATCACTATAATCTAAATCACATATCATATGATTATTATAATACACATTTATATCAAGCTCAACATCATCCATATCGATCACATGATATGGGTTGAGGTGTTACTGCCAATGTTATAACCCATGAGAAGTGAGAGGCATATCTCTATATCTATATGAAAGAGCCTATCAGTATGCCACTAGCATGAATATATTCATAGTGTGAAGCCATCTAATAAAAATGGGTGCCATTATTCCCTATATCTATATCCTGCGGTAACCCATCCTAAGAAACTCTTTATGGAATACACGATCAACCTATGTAAATTCTAAAGGTCATTTATGATGATCTAAATACAAATTTTATATAATATGAGTCGTAGGTATACGTTTCTAAGTCAGATGAACCTACTATGAAGTCTGATGCATGCGACTTAGTCCCAACAACACAGACTCAACTACCATTATCAAATATAGAGGTACTCTTCCTAGAATATAATTACAAGACTTATATGGTGCCATCTCTATAGTTTCTTGATTAATTTTTTATAGGTAATCTCTACCAAGTCATTGTTCATTTTTCAAGAACCTATTATGTATAGGTCGCACACTCAAAGAATGTCCTCAAGAACCTATATAGTATGTTATGAAAATCCTTCTTTCTATAGGTGGAAAGATTTACTCAATAAAACCTATGTACCAAGAAAATTATATATTACATTTTAGAAGAACAAATTATAACATAATTAATGGTGTTAAATAATATCCTCTGACACCCCATTCAGATAGGATATTTATTAAGAGTAAAAATCTCATAACTAACCCTCTATTAACGTCACCAATGTTGGAAGAAATAAACTACCTTTGTCAAACGATCCACAATCCCTAAAATTGAATCATTCTTCTGATGCATCTTCAAGAGACTGGCCACAAATTTCATGGTAACATTGTCTCAATTTGATTTCGAAATGGGAAATTCCTATTGTAAACCAACGGTTTATTGATGATCGGATATCACCAATTAACATGTGTAACATTGTGTCATGAATCCTTCTATCTCATTTTTCAGGAACAACCACCAAAACTATCATCATAGGTTAGGGTACATATTTTTCATACCTTTATACACCACTGACATGTGTTCCACACCCCTAGTGCATTGTGCTACCCTATCACATGTCCTCAAACATGCCTCCCAATATACAAAATGGTGCCTACTAGTTGTGGGGGTCAAATATCTACCATGGGTAGACTATATCCTATTAATCAGTTTAATGCCATTTTGGAAATAAATAGATAAATGATAACAAATTTACATGAGCATAAATAGAATTTTATAAGTATCACATCATGGCCAAAGAAAGAAATATAATATCAAATATAAACAACAGATATTCCATTCCAATGTACATGTCAAGTTTCAATATACAAAACCCAAAATAAAAAAGAAACTTACAACACTATGTGGGTCCAAAATCACATTTAGATCACTCATCCATGCTCTATCCCCACTCATACATCTAACACATGGTAATGTCCCTTAACCTATCCTATAAAAATAAATTCTATTTAGGTATCAATTAGTAATCCTTGGTATAGTTTGAATATAACTCTATAAGCCACCACCAATAGAATCAAAAACAATATCTAGTCAATAAAATTCTATGTTGCTGTATAAATAATAAAGGAAAATGAATAAGTAAAAATATATCACATTACAAATTATCTATTAATTTATCTTCATAAACACCCTAGGATCTCATGGTCACATGAAACACAATAACTAATTTTTCTTGTTCCATAGTCTAAACAATATCACAGAATAAATTCACAAATAATTACATTTAAAATTAAATTATTTCTAATTAGAAAAATGTTCTAATGCTAACTCCTTGGTATATGACATTATGTCTAACACCCAATGGGTATATGGAGCCTCATTTTCCTTTCTCCCAACTCAATAATCACAATGAGATTTTAAGCATATGTCCATGTCTCCCACAAATTTATCACTATGGTATTTTGATATAGATAACATTACTGCACACACAAATATGAGTATGACAATATGGTCTTTTGATCTACAAGACCATGTCCCACACACACATATTAGTTTATAAATATAGTATTTTGATCTTACAGACCAAGTGAAAAAAATATCACAATATCATATATATCACATTAATAATGTATAAATGACATAAACATTATTATCACATTTCACATTCCTACCAACAATTAATTAATTCAAAAATTAATTAATCCAATTCAATCAATTATAAAATCAAAATAATCCCATCAAAAAATTCCAAAATTAACTAATCCAATTTCACATTCTAATCACCCAATCTATTAATGCAGAAATTAATTAATCAATTTCCACTATTAAAATATCCCATAAAATCAATCATCAATAATACTCTTAAATAATTCAATACTTAAATTATCTAATTTCTCCAACCATAGAGTAAAAAATTCATTAATTAATAATCATATAAATTAATCAAATTCCATGTATCCAAAAAATTATTTATTAACTAATAATTTGAGATATAGACATAATTTTTAAAGGACAATTGAAATATAAAAATGCATATATTGAATTGGACTCATGTATATGGGAAATTGAATTGAATCCCCTACCTTAAATCATTTAAGAGCAATCACCCATTAGAAATTCCCATAATTGAAATGGAATGATCAAACCCAATATGAAGAATGATATCATGAATCAAAGCCTAGAAACAAGATAAAAAAATTAATGATCTAATAACCCTATATCTATATCCATCATAATAAATAATAACATCCATAAAATGGCTTTAAGAATAATAGGAGATGAATGAAAAACCAATTGGGATTGTAATCTGTTATTGAGAGAGGAGAAAATATAAGTGATGGGTTCCAAATCACCCAGAATGGTGGTTGGGGGACTTAAGAGTTTTTTCAAGAGCATCCAAATGAGATAAATATGATATGGACAAGTTAGGGTCTATTTTGGGTCATTATGAATGTTAAATAAAATTTAAAGCAAAATTTAATGGGAATTAAAACTACATGAATGGTTTCTTGGGAAGGGTTACATGGTTTTAAAAATCATGTCCCTAAACAAAAAACATCATCTAGGGAATGGATTGTTACTCAAAAAATGGTAACCCATTTAAAACTCCATGCACCAGTTATGAAATACCACTCTTCTAGTGGTTACATTGGTATTTAGGTTAGGCACATATTTATGAATAGATGGGCAACAACCGTGCACTTCCTAACAGCCTTCCAAAACTATAATATTTTTATAAAATTAACCCATGATAAAACCCAAAAAATACTAAAAAAATGTATAATAGTAATATTAATAATTATTGAGACATATCTAGAAATTTTTGTGATCAATCATTCTGGAATATTGATATATAAGTTATCTTTATTCTATCTATACATCAAGGAAATAGAAACAACGTTCATGAACATGTATGACCTTCCATATCTATGAATGTTTTAATTAATTTTATATATTTAAAATTGATGTATTACTATTAATACATACATTATTAATATATAAGATAATATAACATTTTTATGATTATAGTTATTATTTCACTATGATCAAAGAAAAATAATTTAAATTACCAAACCAAAACATACATAGATAACATAGCAGTTATAACATGATATGTGATTTTAACAAGGAATTGTTAATATATTGGTAAAAATGTTTATAAGTAAATAATAAATGGTATGAAACATTTGAGGATGGATCCATAATATAATTATAAGAAACCTATGTTTATTAAATAGGTGGTTTGATTCATTATAAAGGAAGTCAATTCTTAAGATAAAGGATTTGTTTTCTCTATATTATTATTGGGAGACATGTGCATATTCACCACTCATTTTATAATGGTGTGTGTATTATACAACTATATAATTATATATTATGAATTTAATTTCTATTATTAAACAAAAAGTTTCATTTTATGTTATTCTTTAATGGGGATTATGATTCAAATTTTTTCTTCGTGTTAACGGATTTTCATCACACATTTATTTCCATGGGACACATGCCTTATACCCCACTTGTTTATTTTGTACAGTGTATATATAATTCCCATGAATGTATTTTTGGATTATTATAGCTAAAATTTTCTTATATACCTTTCTATATAATTATATTTCTTTCATGGATCATACTACTCAAAAGATAATAACGTGGTAATGGATTTATATTATAATCAGTTTATTTATTGAGATTGTTTATTATTACGCTTCCAATTAAGAGATCATATTATATAACTCTCCATAAACACAAAAATTTAAATCTCTTCTAGTTATTTCATGAAAATACATGTTTTAGTTCTATTTTCCTCTCATTATCAACTCAAGAGTCCAATATATTCATTTTTTAATCACCACTATTTCTATCTTCAGGAGAATGTTCTGTTATATCAATGTAAATGTTTCATAAAAATATCTTAAATAATTTTTGAACTACTTTATATTGTTTATTTAAATAATTTTTACCCATGTAGGACCTTTTATATCCTTATTTAAAATGGATTACTCTTTTTATTTTCTGAATGAGGTACTTTTGACATTTACTATAATTATAAATGGTGTCATTATTATAAAGGTTTTAAATATAATGTAATTTTCCACCATCATGTTGACTTATTGTTTGAAATAATCATATACAATCTAAACATTTATTTTAAAAGAGGAAAAGTTTTCAGAATTAATTAAATTTATGGATTTAATTTAGGATATTTCAAAATAGAAATAATATTTTCCCAAAGAAATACATCATGTGATCTTTCAAAATCAGTTACCATCGATGATAAAATTCTATTATATTAAATAATATATAATAAGAATATATTACAATTGTAGTATCTTTATTGTTTCTATGGATGGTTCTTGTTTATAATGGAATGATGTTTATAAAACCCATTAGTTTATCCATAGGTTATGAAATGATGATATGATGAAATGTTTATGAAACTCATTTCTTTTACATGGGTTATGCTAGGATGAAAAGTTTGTGAAATCCAATTAATCTAATGGGTTATGATAGGATGAATTTGTTACGATCTTGTGGAATAAATATTTATTATTTTCATTATGTGATGGGTATGACCTATTTCTTCATCTAATTCATTTAGTAAATTTTGACATATCATTAAATAAATATGGAACAAATAGGAAGTAAACCTGGTTTATTGATCTAATTTTTCATCTAATTCATTTTGTAAATTTTGACATACCCATCGTATCCAAAATTATGTGTATTCTAAAAACATATCTATTATGCCAATGTTATGCCCTATTGGATCAGGTTCATTGATTAAATTAATATTCTTTTGTTATGAAATTACATGATTTTATTTCACAACTCATTTTTATGATATACGATATGATGGGTATGTTTTTTTAAATATTTTTATATTTTTCTCAAACCCTTTTTCTCATGATATATTGAAATATTCCTTTTTACCCTCAATAAGCATCTAATCAAATCCATTCGTATGTTTCTTTTTTAATGATTAAGATAAAATGTATTCTATATGATATTTTTAAAAATGGTTCCAACTGTGAATAACCTAGTTCAAGATGATGTAGTTATCCTATTAAATTGTTATATATGTTTTTCTGTATATAAAGGCACTAGACCTATAAAATTCTGGAGCAGGTCCTTAATTTATGTAATGAATAGTCAACTATTATGATTTAATATATATTTATAAGAAGTAAGGGTCATTATGGTAGTATCAGAGAAAGGTTTAGTTTGAAATTATAAACTAGGATTATAAAATTTTATTGAGAACCATAAGAATAAGTTTGTGTATGAGAAAGTATCCTTGAATTTTAGTGAATTATTGAGTGAGTGGTTAAAAGAACATTACATCTCACTCTTAACATTATAAGTGGATCTGGATCAGGAATAGTTTCACCTATGTGTTATTAGAACTAAAACGAAAAATATTGATTTTATAGGATAATCATTTGGTTCCTAAAAATAGGCCTTTTATCACACCTATTTCTAAATTTGAATGGTATATGTGTTGTAACTTCGCCAAACCATTATAATCAATCATTTAGGATTTGAATAAGTGTTCAGAATGAAAAACCTACATTAAACCAATGGTTTGATAGATTCAAATTAAGGTGTTATAATTTAGATATACTATGATTAATTTTTTCATAATTAATCACTCTGATAAATAATGCATTATTGTAATGAATACCCTTTTTGTTATAGTATATGCTTGAAGATAGAAAGATAATGCTGTGGTGGTAACAAGGATGACTGATTATTAAGGTAACCATTTTGAGTTATGTTATAACAGAGTGTGTATATATTATAAAATATTAAGGGATGTTCATTTTTATCCTAAAGATATGTATGTTGAATTATTAATGAAAAACCCAAATGGAATAATGATCATGTCTAATGTATATGACTCATCTATTGTAGAGGTGTGTGAGAATGTGCTTCCATTAGACTTTATCATTCACCCTCTGGTTGAATTTGATGATATCTTATGTACATATTGGCCTTATTTACATAAATACCATATCAATTGAATTGTAAGGGATGTGACATTTCATATTCCCAACCACCCTACGATTTTCTATCTATGTGGTTTTATATATGAACATCTGATGGAGATCACATTCATTTTATAGGTCTCAATTCCTTTTAAAAAAGGATGTTTATCTGATTTGGTTGAGGATGAAAAAACATAAATTATATTCATTTTTATTGGAGTTTTAATATGTTTTTATGGAAAATTTTACAAGTATTCTACAAAATCTCAATGTTATGTTTCAACTAGGACTCATAAATTATGTAATGAATATTTCAATGAAACTATATAGAATAAAACTGATTGATTTTAATTAATTGTTGAAAAATATCATGGAGAATTTTAAAAATGGATTTATTCATCCTAGTGTGAAAACATGGATTGAACCCATTCTTTTTGTGGGGAAGAAATATGGATTGATGTGACACTGTAATGAATAAATGGAGTCGAACAAGATCATGATCATTATGAAGTATATAATACTATGCATCAATGCCTTATTTGATTAAATTGATGGATTTAAATATTGTTCCATGATCAAACATTATTATAGATATAATCACATAATATACAATAATGATCATATTCCCATTGACACATTCAATACATGTTATACACACTATCAATATATAGTGAATCCATTTGGTCATAATAATTACCCAAAAATCTTCTTAGATTTAATTTATAAATTCTTTACATAACACCATAATTACTTTTTGTTAGTATTTATAGGAAATACTATTGTGTATTCGAAGAGAAAAAATCATAAAGATCTTATTAGGATTGTACTGGAGAAAATAAGGATGAGGAACTGTGGGAAAATTTTAAAAGTGTTACATTTTCATATGAAATGTTTCATTTTTAGGTCATACATTCTCAAGAGAGGGAATATTGGTTGATTTATAATATAAATAGGCTACATAATGTGGGATGAGATCAACCACTCTGAGATATATATGATGTTTTCTTCTTCTATAAGAATAATATCAATGGTTTTGGAGAATTTATCCTAACTATCAAATTAATTCACCTAGTTAATATAGATGGTGTCCACATTAGTTTTGGGAAAATAAATAATAGAACGATTTCAAGGGAATAAATTAAATATTAGTTTTCACACTTATTTTTACTCTAACCCATAATAGAGAAAGGTACTTAATCTATCGAGATAAATAAAAGAATACACTAGGATGAATTCTCATCTAAAATGATATGGTGATCTCTTGTGCCTCAGGCAAATTAAATGATCATGAAAAAAATTACACAACTCATGATTTGGAGTAAAATATGGGACATTATTGAATTAAATATTTAGAGGTAGTACATTTATGAATGTGTTAATTATATATAGATGATAAAATATTAAAGTATATGTATAACTATAAGGATTAGAATACGTGCCAGTGATGATGGTGGAGTTGATTAAAGATTATGAATTATTAAAAAAAATACTATAATCGAAATGGTAACAAGGGGGATAATGATTTGAGTCAAAAGGATCATGCTATAGTATCTATGTTGGGGATCCCAAAACATAAAATATTTAATTACTTTTAAATAATATATCATGTAATATTGAATGAAGTGGAGAAATTTTATCTTTCTTTAATGCGTGTTCAACTGTCAATAGATGTGATCATTAAAGAGCTTAGAAGGAGGATTTCGATATATAGAAGAAGTTGAGAAATATTAATAAATTTAACCCTGATTTTGGTGGAATGATATGGTTTAGGAATTATTTATTTATTATATCCATACTAGATTTAAGGAAAGAGCAGTTATAGTAAGCATATAGATATTAAATCTCTATTCATTTTGAATGTAAATATATATATAGTTATCTCTAATAGTATTTTGGATTGTATAGTAGGAGGAAATATAATATAATGTTTGTATCTTGGTTCTATGTGTTTTAATATGTTATATTTGAGAGACAAAAACAAAATAAGATATTAGAACCATTACCCAAACCGCAATGTTAGTGGGAAAACATTACCATGGATTTTTTCATTAGAGTCCCAAAAATATATAGTATGAGATATCCTTCTAGAGTTAGTACACTTCATCACTATGAGTGAATATTTCTCCCTATATCATCATTAAATACTATACACTTTAGAAGTCATAATGTTTAAGGGAGTACCGCATTAAATATTATCTGATAAGGATCTGAGGATTACCATAATGTTTATGAAATGTATTCCACATTCTCTGGATATAGAGATAATTTTTAGCACTATTTATCATCTCGGATAGATATTTTTTCTTAGAGAATAATTCAAACCCTACATGTCATGTTGAGATATTTATATATGGATTTCATAGGATTTTGGGATCAACAACTTCATTTTGTCATTTTTTCATATAAAAATAGGATTCATTCATGAATTTAAATGGATACATATGAAGACCATTATGGAAAAAATTGTAGGGATCCAATATAATTTGACTAATTTAGAGAAACATACATATTGGGATGAGAGCTTGTAAAATAAATATCTGAGACAGTTTGGGCCAGTTAGGAATACATAAGGGTTGTAGAATGTTTATAGAAAAGATAAGCTAAAAATCTCTAATGGGAGATTGATTTTGGAATTGGTGAAATCATTTTTCTAATAATTTCTCCTTGGTAGAATGTAATGATATTTGGAATCAATGGAAACCTAATTCCTAGGTATATCAGTGTCTTTGAAATTCTTTATCGTATTAGGATGGCATATTATCGTTCAGTGCTTCCACCAAACATATCTCAAGTCCATGGTGTGTTAAATATATCTCTCCTAAGTATATAAATACTCGAAACATCACATGTACTAATCTCTGAGGAAGTACTAGGGGAGAAAGATATTTCTTATGAGGAATAAATGGTCGAGATTGTAGATCATAGAGATAATTTTCTACAAATTTAGACTACTCAATTTGTCCAAGGCAGTAGTGAAACCACTAATTTGAAGAAGATATGGGATCCAGAAGATATAATTAGGTAGATTTATCAACATTTGTTTGTATCAATGTAACTATTTTTAGGGTAATATTAATTTTATATGTGTACAATGTAATTCACTAAGAATTTCTAGGTTTTTTTCAAATATATTTAATTTTATAGATTTCATTTAGTACAAGAAACACAAAGTTTTAACAAACCACAAAATACTATTATTATTATTACACAAATAGGAATATTATATCCTAGTTATTGAACAAGGATGTATTAACATGAATATGTTTTTTAAGTATCATTATAATTTTTATGATGAAAACTTATTTATAAAATTGTAATTAACCTCTATTAAAAAATTAATATGAATATAAAATAATATTTTCTAATAAAATGGGTTTTATTTAATTTTGTGAACAAATAATAATGTATCATTTTTATATTTATAAAATTTTGCAGAAAAAATAATGGCCAATTATCAAATATACATTTTGATGTTAAATTTGAGTGAAGTTTTAAAAATTTTCTATAATGGTTTTTTTCTTGTTGAATAGTAAAAAAATACCGATTTAATTAAAAACCACATTTTCGATTGAAGAATTTAAATCCCCTTTTAATTTTAATATTGTTTTAAATGTTAAATTAGTTTAATTATAAATTTTTTAATTCAATTTATGTCATTATATTATATTTTATAATGTATTTGCAATTGGAAACTATGTATTCTTATGAAACATTTCCCCTTGGAGAACCACATTTTCATCATGTCTGCGGGTTTAATTTTAAAATAAAATTCTCCAATTCTGTGAATGGAATTTAGAAAAACAAATTTCCCATAAAAAATTTTATATATTAAGGTAAAATTAATTTTTGGTTAATATAAATAGATAAAATGGACAAAATTATATAAATAATATTAGGTTAAAAATTGTTTGTTATGGGTTAAACTATAATGATATGGGTTAAAATTAAATAAAAACATGCATAAATACTAATTTATATCCATATGTGATCTGTAACTCTTATATCCTTTGATAATGAACAATTTTAGAGCCATATTGAATTTTTAGATACTGGGTATACTACTTTTATTTTAAAAAATTCAAAGTGTGTCCTCTCCCACACATATAAAAGGTTTCCCCCTCTCCACCCCTATTTATACTTCTAGAACCCATTTTTTTAAACCAATATTTTAAATATATATTACATAATTTTAATAAAATATCATATGTTCCTTTGTGTTATTATCAAACCATCATATGAAGGATTAATCTATAAACCCAAAGAGGTTCTATTAAAAAGTTGATACACTCTTTTACTTGTGTTTTAATTTTATTGCTTCGTAAAATTCCTAAAAATATTCCTAAATTAAGATGATATAGGAAATAAATTTTCAATCATATACTAAAATTTTATTCTATTTTATAAAAACCTATATATATATCCACTTTCATCAAATGGGAACAAAACTATCGATCTTGTGTATGGAAAACTACCTCCTTAAGAAACGATCTAATATGGTTTTCATCACCACCTATGAAAGGAGGATATAATAATGTTTTTAAATTATATATATTATATTAATACTATAATAATAAATCCATAAAAATAACATCAAATTTACAATTTTAGTTTCCAGTCTATTGAATATGATAATGTCGATCGTGTGAATGGAAAACTCATGCGTCACAAACCGATGTGATTTGTTTTTCACTTTAAATTTATATATAAGTTAATAAGGATAAATTTAATGAAATTATGTGATATATATATTACAAAAAAAATAATTTATAATGTTTATTTTTAATTTTACTTTCTTATATTCCATAATTTATGGAAATGAAAATAGCGTTCATGTGTATGTATGACCTACCATATCAATGAAAGGTGTAATTAATATTTTAACTAAAACATTTATGGACTACTATAAAAAATACATTATAAATATAGATGATATTTATAACATGGTTATTTCTCTTTTTATTATTAATCCATGATCAAATAATAAGGGCTCAAAATACCTAAACAAAACATTCCTGGAAAATGAAAAAGTTACTACCTGAAACATGATTTGAACTTAGAACTTTTATCTAATGGGTAATTAAATTTTATAGGTAAGTCAAATATTATATAAAACATATGAGTATGGGTCTATAAAAAAATTATTGTGAACCTATATTTATCATATTATATGTTTTGAAGTTGTATGATGAAATTTGACACTTAAGGTAAGGGATTTTTAGTCTCCCTTTTAATTCTATGGGGCATATTCCATAGTCACTAATAATTTCTTTTGTGTGGTTTGTATACTGACCAAATGACATGTTATATCACAATTTTAATTTTTTTAAATGGTATTTAAAGTTCCATGTGATCTTATTATGTAATGTTTTTAATGATTAAAAACATTTCAATGTGGTAATGTGTTTTCATCACAATTTGTTGTGGGACACATTCCTAGTACACCACTAGATTATTTTGTGTTGATTATATAATAAACATCAATCTATTTTATGATTATTATCATGAAAATTAGAAGATATAAAATATATATAATTTCTATTCTTTCAGGGGTATAACTATTCAAAATATACCAAATTAGTGATTACATTAGGCTATAATCTCTTTCTTTATCGAGATTGATTATGAATATTCCTAAAATGATGATATCTTATAATATAACTATCATGAAAAACATGAATTTTATTTTAATAGGGTTATCTAATTAAGATAAATTTATTTGTTTCATTTTCCACCCCTCATGTACTCAATAGTCCAACCGAATTTTTTTATGAATTGTTTTATTTCTCTCTTTGGTAGGGAATATTTTTCCATCTTTACCATTGATTTATAAAACTATATTAATGATTATTTTTAATATTATTAAATGATTTTATAAATAAATTATTACCAATGTTTTATCAATTTAAAAAATTGGTTTAATGAAATATTTTTATCATTTTCCAAACAAGGAACCTTTATCATTTATCGAATATTTGAATGGATTTTCTGTTTTAACATATATAACCTGAATATTATTTTCTATCATCATAGGAAGTCAATGTTTTGAAAAATAATTAAAATATTAGTAATTTCATTTTATTATAAATTTTTTGCTCTAAAATTTTAGAATAAAATAAATTTTATATAAGTGAATTCAATATCGAAATAATTTTTTCTAAAAAAATGTCCCATGGGATATTTCAAAATCATTTTCAACAAAAGTTTACATAATTGTATGTTATTTATGATTTATATAGGATATAATCCAATGAAACAATATGTATTCTTTCTCTAAATGTTTTACTTTTATAAAGAAAATATGTTTATGAAACTCTTTCATTTTCACGTGAGTTTTGATATGTTAAAATGATGAAATATTTGTGAAACTTGTTTTTTACACAGGTTATCCATGTTGAAATTTATATGAAACCCATTTCCTTTCACAGGTTATGTTGTGATAAATGTTATATGATATTTTGGGACATGTATATATGATTTTAATTATGTGATGGGTGGGTACTATCTATCACTATAACTCATTGTATAAATATTGATATCTCATGAGAAAAATATGACTGGAATGGGGAGAGGGATCTGTTTAGTGGAAGTCTTTTTCCACAATAATAGTCTTGGGAATGTACATCAACTATTGAGATGTTTTGAGGAGGAAACCCATTACCTTATGATATTTTCTATAATTATGGTTTACTACAAGAGAAATTATTTACCATGCATATGTATATAGCACAAATCTATGACTTATCCTAATTTTTCCCCCGTAGATCATTTTCATTGAATATATGGCTATTCATATAATATGAATGGCCTATATTTATTCCATAACTCATTTTTCAGATCCATGACAGACATGGTATAGTTTATAATCGTTTTTCTCGTTTTCTCATTCCTTATTATCACTTTATGTTGATATCTCAATTCTTTACCTTTTATGAGAAACTCATATCACCATTATTTATGTTTCATTCACCCTATTTTTGAAGAATGGTGTTATGTTTGATATGTTTATGAAAGGAAATATTTAATATGAAAAAAGTGAGATTCTATGTAGTTCTATTGTGAACTAGTTTTTTATGTATCTGTGTTTCCAATGGCACAAGACCTATACAATTTTAATTTGGATTATTATGTTATATAATATATATTAAAATTTTAAGATATTATATAACTGAAAATTATTGTTAGGATATTTAAATTGATACTAAAAATAAGTTTGTGTTATAAGATATATTGGTCCCATTAATTCAAATATGAAATCCAATTTATGAGACAAAATTCATATGATTCTGGGAAATTAATTTTAACACATGTTCATGTAGTTTGTCAAACTCTTTTATAAACTCAATAATAGAAAGAAATTCAAAATTGATGGGTTATAATGTTTCTTATAATATAAAAATTGAATCATAAATGAAAAAGAGGTTAAATTTTACCATATTTATAATACTAATTTTTCTCTATCATTATTTTTAAAGTATTTAAATAATTTATTAATTTTTATTTAAAATACCATATAATTAATATCATTTTAACACTATTAATTTAATTTAACATTGAAATCATCATGAAAACTAAATAATTTGTATAAAAATGAGTTTTATAAGATAAATTGGGCCGCCTGATTTTAAATATGAAATCTAATTTAGGAAATTGAATTTCTATCTTTTTGGGAAATTAATTTTAACACATGTTCATATAGTGTGCCAAACACTATTTTAAACTTAACCATAGAAAAAATGTTTTCAAAATGAATGTGTTATAATGTTTCTTATAATACAAAAATTTGATCATAAACATAATGGGGTTAAATTGTATTCATATTATAATAGTAATTTTTAACATTCATTATTTTTAATAATTAAAATAATTAAATATTTTTGTAAAAAATAAGATATCATTAATATGATTTTTACATTATTCATTTAATTTAACTTTGAAAATTACATAACAACTAAATAATTTTAATATAATGCATTAAACCATCACTGGTACTTTATTTGTATCAATAAAATTATGGGATCACTAAAAATGATTTAAATTATATTACATGTAATACTTTTAGAGTCATTTATTTTATTTCTCTATTAATTGATTAAATACTTGGCCAAGATTGTTTAAACATTTCAGCTAATTGTTTAATAGAAAAATAAAATAAAGTTACTATGAAAGAAATAATTTCTATTTTTATAAATATTGAAAATTGAATATTAGTTATTTTTATTCTTATCAAAAAATTATATTTTTATTAAAATGAATAATGTGACATTTTGGATTTTATTGATAAAAATTCTTATAAGGGTCACATCCATGTCCATAAGTATGCAAAATAAGACATTTTTATAAATTTTATCATATAAATTTGATATATTTCAATATAATATAAACATAAACGTTTTTAGGTCATTAGAATAGTTATATCTTTAGTTTATCCTCTAATAAACATGTATTAACCTATACTATGGTAACTAATTTTTTTTCAGTTTTTTTGATTCATTATTAATATAATTTAAGTTGAACATATTAACAAATATTTCTTATGATGATTCCATGGCAGGAATACATTTTGAATTAATAAAATTCATATAAGTTGTATAATTTAATTTAAAAACAAATCCACAAAACATATCCAAAACGGGGTTAAGAAATGTCCTTTTCGACGATAAGATGATATTACATTAACTATATAACTACTCATCAACATTATATGGATTCAAATTCATATTGTTAGTTTTATAATATTTGAATTCCATTTATACTATTAATTATAAATTATTATTTAAATTTTACAAAATGGAAAGACATTATGTATTTGAAATTTGTTTTCAATAAAAAGAAATATTTTTCCCCATTCATTGAAAAATTTTACATTTATAAAAATAAAAACTTTTCACAAAATGATAATTTTCCAATTTAAAATTATTTCATTTTATCAAATAAGTTATCTAAATGTTTCAATGATTTATTTTATTATTTAATCAAAACTAATAGAAAAAATAATTTTTGATGAAAACATATTGTTAAGGAATAGAATAACAATACTAAACATTGGGTAATTATTTCACAATCATTAATTAGTAAATATATATTGGGAATTAAATTCATATTTTATTCATATTTTATTTATTTCATTTTTACCCCAATTACAAAAACTATTTTTAAATTTCATATTAAAATAATAATACTTTATGGTTAGTTTATGATCATTGTTTCTTGTCTTATATGATATCGAATATAATATTATTATTTGAAAATCTCGAGGAGTTAAATTCATCCAACATTTAATAATTTTCATCCTCATTATTTCAATTTATTCTTAGAAATCAATATGTTAATATTTTTAAAATCATTTTTTGAAGACCCACATTATAAATTTGTTAAGAACAATTACTCATAAAAAGTGACCAATTAATGTAAAATTATTATATAGAATATCCAAACACAATGATACCAAATAAGATAATAATAATGGAATGTGATTTTATGGACATAGAGGAGAAACAAATTTCCATGGAATAGTTGAGAGTGATAGGGAACATGTCAAAGAGGGATTTAACAACCACAAATACATAAATTTTCATTTTCTTTAATGGCCATCAAATCACCAGAAATGATAATAACAAGATAACATTTTTCTCAATATCCATTTCAAATATTTGAGTTATTCTTTTTATGCCATGATTGGTAACATTATTTTGTATAATTAAATAAAATATTTTTATTCCCTGAGTACCAATCAATCTTTTGGTGGTTCTTTCTCAATTTCTATAACATTTATTACTTTAAGAAAAGAATATCAAAGTTGAATTTTTTGTAACTTAACAACTAAGAAATTATTTCAAGAGATCAATTAATATATAAAATATTATAAATATATTAATTATATTTGTATGAAAACAAAAATGGTTCAAAAAAATGCAAGATAATACCTTATATTAATAATAATTCATATGAAGAAATAATACATTAATCACAAATATTAAACATCAAATAAAATGGTTTTGATAGATATCATTACAATTTTAAATAAATCTAAATTTAAATATATTTTAAAAAACTCAACATTATTTTTTTAACATAAATGTTTATCTTATAAATTTCTTCTTATAACACCAAATATTTTATAACATTATTACAAAATAATCATTAATGTTATAACTAAATATATATATACTTTTACCCAATAAAACATCTTCCAAAATATCATTAATCACCAAATAATAAAATTAATTTACATATATTTGATCCTATAGTATAATTACAAAAAATAAACATAATATTTATTCATAAAACCATTTATGTAGAAAAAATCACAATAACCAGGACATCCCTTAGGATTGTGGCATGCGCTTCACACATGCCGCATTTCGAATATGGTATCAATCCTTAGAACCTTGCCAGATATGACAGGTTATCACACGATATGAATCTTTCCATTTTTATTATACTATATTAATATAATTCATATAAAATTCCTAGAGATTTAATGAATGTACTCAAAAATAACATTATCATAAAATAAATTTTAAATGTCCAATCTTTTCAATATAGAATATTTTTCTCACGGAATTAATTAATATTAATTTCTGTCATTATATTAACATTATTGTTCATACTAAAAATAAAGGTTATAAATATTCCAAAACATCTGTAGACTAAATATAAACATATTAATCCTCAAATAAAATTCTCACTAATTAACATATCATATATATGTGCTACATTTTCCTTTAACATATATTATAACACAATAAGTATCTCCATGTTTCATCCATCACATAAAACATTTGATAGAGTATATGAGAATTTAAAACTATAAACATCTTTATAATTATTATCCCATGATAGTACAAAAAACTGATAAACAACCCTCATTTAATGTAATGATCTAGGTACTTATATAATAATATGTTTTCATTTGTAAATTAAATCGTTAAATTCATTTTAAAAGTGTAATTAAATAGGTGTCATATATAATTAATGAATATATACTAATAGAATAGCAACCTCTCATATGAGGGTATGAATTAAATTTATGTATCTGGTAAGGGTAATCATGATATATTAATATCATGGAATAAGTAAATAAATGTTTTGGAAAGGAAAAAATAATTATTGTTATTTGTATAATTCATAAATATTTAATTAAAATTTTAAAATTAATATAATGATGTAAAATAAAATATATTTCATAAAATATATTTATAAATAAATATATTTTTATTTTAGGATTATAAGATAATTTTATGAGGCCTTAATTAATTTTCAAAAGTATCATAAAATTAGATATAATTTTAAAATTAGTGTTTCTTAAATAAATTATGTTATGAATTAAAAATTATATTTCACATATATATAATTTTATTTAAAAAATGAAGTTCATTTTTGATTAATAATCATTGAGAAATGGTTATGGTGAATTATTTGGGATTTTCCTAAAATACTAGAATTTTTGTTGAGTAGGACAATGGGGTAATTTATGGTATATATAAATTATAAGTTAAAAACTATATTCCTTGATTCATGACTAATGTAAGAATAAGAATATCGAATACTAATTCATTTTTTTAATATATTTAGTGAAAAATATCAAATTATTCACTATCTTGATCCAAAGAAATAAACTAATGAAAATAATAACGAGACAACACCCCTCGACACCACTATAAATACCGCCCCTCACCACCTATTCTGTCCACACATCAAAGCCTTGTATGTTGTTTAATTTATACAAAATTCCCATTATAATTATCTTACCCACACGTAATAAATATAGTTCTAACAAAAATCTCCAAACCAAGGATTTTAAGAAGGTTCACAATTAGGATAATTCAAGAGGCAAAATCCTCATTCACTTTATTTTATTTATAAATTCAAATTTATTATTATTTTCACTTCAAGTACCCTTATCCATGTTGAATAAAAACTAAATTATCTTATTTATACATTATTTTTATCACGTTTACAAAAAATATCATCATCAATATTATTAATCTCTTCATTTTATTATAAAATTTAGAACATCATCTGTGATTTATTGGTTTACCAGCATCAGGGACAATACACGTTCATTTTTTATTATCACCAACAAGTCTGGTCAAAAAATAATTATTTTGGTTAAATAATATTCTATTATATATTTCAAATGTTATTTTATGGTCTAGAACCACGAAAAAACTCGATATTTGATAAAATAATATAGGTTTATGATGATTGTAAAAACCACTAAAAATATTAAATCATTTTCATTATTTTTTTATCTAATGATTCGTCCTCATATTACAATGAAAAATAGTATATCGTATTATTTAAAATTAACGATACATATTAAAACAATTTTATAAATCATCTATATTTTTCCATCCATTTGACTAAAAAAATCCACAACGAACCAACCATGGACAGTATGAAATAATTGTACCAGATACCATGAAAATACCAAATAACGAATATTAAATGGGCCGATATATTTTCACTATAATATCAAATAACAAATTATAAATTTGAATTTTGTTATTTATTACATTAAAAACATTATTTAAACTATTATACAAGAGGTATGAAAAGGTTTTATGTAATAAGAAGCCATGGTAAGGGATTTCCTAACCCAATTTATATTTTTTGGTTAATCTTTAACATCATTGATGATGTGGTACTATGATTATTTGTGGAATAAATTTTGTTTATATAATATTATTATGTTTATTTATAATGTATAAATATATTATATTTTTAATCAATTCTCCCATCAATTATATGATATATTTAAGTTTAGATTCTTTAAAAAATAATCTATTATAAATTTATATTTTTTAAAATTCAAAATGACTGTTTCTATGAAAATATTATTATTTTTTATTATTTAATACATATTTGGAATTTATTATGTTGAAGGTCTGGAACAATATCCCCTCCAATTCATTGGGTATGTATATATTGAAAGTCAAACATATAGTTACTCTAAGTGTAACTATGAGGGTTACACCATAAGGTAGCCATCCAAGTTATATTATTAGGTATCTGTGAGTGTTAAAATGTATGGTAGTTGTGAGGGTTAAAAATATTATAGTTTACATGAGGGTTAAAATCTAAATTCTGTATTTCTTAATGTTAAAATTATGGTATTATTTCTATTTTTAAGGAAATCACATGTTTTAACAAACTGACTATATGATACTAATTCAGTGAGATATATTTCTTTGTCAAAATAATATCATATATTTATTAGCTTTCATTGAATAATAGTTTATGCCATTATTTTTATGTCCCTTAATAAGAGACTTTTTCTCATCCAATGTTTATAATTTTTTATTAGGATTTAAGGATGGGAAAGTGAAAATGAGAATCCAAGAATAATGTTGTGAAGAATTTTCATGAAATGTTTTCATGTTTTTATTAAATAAAATTATTTTAGAAGAAATGGATTCTATTTTAGTAGTACCCACATTGTATAGTTGTGGGTTGATATGTTTGAATTATTTCATAATTTAATAAAAATATAAACCCAAAATATATTTGGGAATAAAAAGATGTTAATTATGAAATAATTTATTTGGTTATGTAATGTTTATCATGATGTCATTATTGTTGATATCAAATCATGATATAAATAACAATAGGAGTTATCATGATATTAATAGAATACCTAAAATTATTATTTTTCATTATGGTTAATTTTTAATTATATTTAATCTGAATATTATCATGTTGATTCATCTATGCATTGTCTATTTAGAATGGTTTTTCGTAGAATAAATTAGGAAGTTCATGATGGAAGGCACTGAGAGGATGTAATCTTTGTAAATCTACAACCCAGAATAGTGGGAATTAGAACTTAATAATTTTGGATAGTAATGGATTACCTGTAATTTGCTATAAATAGTGGTGGAATCCATATAAAGGAATAACTAGAGCTACCATAAAGGAACATGAATATAGTGGAACGGTTTATGAGGAAACACACTCATTCTTTAAATTGATCTTCTATACAAATAAGGGATAATGGGTGGATTACGGCCCTTTAAAATTTATTAAATATCATGAGGTTTTCATATTATAAAATCATTAATATTTATACTTATCATTTTGTAGTTGAGTCTATCCAATGGTGTTTAATGGTAAAAATATATAAAGGATAGTGGGGAGACTGATTCCTTGGAAACATATGTATTAAAAAATTAGTCCCTTGAGATATAAATTCCTAAAGTGGTTCAATTATGGATGAAAATTAAATTCTATTAATTAAAAAGAAATGTGGAAGCTTTTGTAACCATGTATGACGAAAAATTCACCCGATTGGATATGTATTCTTTAAATATTTTATAAGATCTTCATAGTAAAATCAATAAATTTTACGTAATATTGAAGCCAAGATATCGATGGGAATTGGCCTTCCATGAAGTCAACTGTTTTGAGAAAATTATTTGATCTAATAATAGGGTAAAAATTGAGTTTTTCGATGATCACATGTTATTTGAAAATAAACAGTATAAGAGGTCTATATGAAGAGTGAATAGTAAAAGTAAATCAAAAAAATCTAAATTGAAGAAAATTAAATTTCCAATTGAGGGAATTCTGCTATGAATCACCATGGGGAATGGGTTACAAAAATGGGAAGTGTTAATGTGTAGTAATATTGTTCATATGCACCGAGAATAAAAAGAAAAAGATCGTATTGATGGTTTTTTAATTCTAATAAAAAATATTAATGATCTTTAAATGGGGTGAGATGGGTGATTATGAAAATACCCACCCAACAAAATATATTAATTAATGGAAGAAGACATATTATAATAATAAAGTTGAATTGAGATTGTATGTAACTACTTTATCAGATGTCATGTCATCCAATAAAGTGATATCATGCACTTTGATTGATTGTGTAGACATTTATAATGGGTTGTGTGATATGAATTAAACACATTCCATTATTTTGGGAAAATTTTCTAATAAATTGGAAATTCCATCTCTTAAAATAAGGCAAAACCTTATGGTAAAACACTAGGGAAATATTGTATAAAAATGGATTATAATAATCTTACATTTTTTGTATGTGTACAAACTTTAACTTCAAACATTTTCCACCTAATTAGAGTTTGATGTTATTCTAGGTATGTATTTGATTTCTATTTGTTATGATAATATTTATTATAGAGCTAAAAAGGTTGTTTTTTTTGTAATGAGATTGAGTCTATATACAAGAATGAACCCATACCCTTGATAACATATCTAGTCGTTGAGAAAATGTTAAAATATAGAAAAAAAATTATCATTCTTATATTGTAGAAAAGAGTGGTACTGCTCAGATTAATGATGTTCCGGTGGTAAATAAATACCATGTTTTTTTACTAACGAGTTACATTAGGTTATACCTGATCAAAAAGTTGAATTTACTAATTACAAAGAGTAACATCTCAATATTTAATAAACACAATATTTTATTTTATTTTTAGCATATAAATTATACAATAATTTACTTTTAATAATCATAATAAGATAATATTATTAATAATAATTAAAATATAAAATAAATAGAAAAATCATAATGACATTTATTAAACACGATTTGATGTTAAATTTAATTTATAAGTACACCTTTTCTAAACATGCTTTCATTTATTGAAAATGTTATTAATTATAAATTGATTTTATTGGTTATTCAAGTATCAAAAATCAAAATTTTATAACATTATTATAAATAATTATTTCAAGATTTACTAAATAACAATTAACAACGACAAGAATTTAATATAATATAATAAAATGATAAAAAATATAAAAATAGTAATATATATTTATTTTCAATTTAAAATAATAAGATAATTATAATTATCTACATATGACTATTATTTTTTATTATTAAATGTATATATTGAAATAATGGGTAAATTAAAATAATTGTATTATTATTTTAGAAATTTCTTATATTATAACTATAATCATTAGTTTTAAAAATAATAAATTATTTTTATAAATAGTATAATTATGTTTGATTACTCATGATTCTGAAAAAATATATATATTCATGAGGTCATGAAATTATGTAACTATAGAATATGTTATTATTTTATAAGAATATAAATTCATTTTATTTAAAATAAATGTTAAAAATAATCTATGAGTTTAATAAAAAAACTGAATAAAAAAGTTTTAGAAGAATCTCGAAAGTTGAATTCATGATTGTTTAGTCTAAAATCATGAACCGTGTCATGCCAAGAAGGGGGTATAAATTGTGGAATGTCCGAGAAGGAATATAAATCAATATTATTAGAAAGGCCAACACTAAGATGGATTCCATCCAAGGTATCGATCCTATGGTGCCACCACAGTTTATGTTTTGAATAGAGATCTCAGACAATTCTGATGGTTCGAATCGTTCTGACTGAGCATGTAAGAGGTGGTTTAGAGTCTGAGATTTATTATGGGGCATTCTATGACTTGATCTGAGCACAAATGAGTTAAAATTAGCCTCTAGCTATTGTATTCATTCCATTATTCTTACAAATATGAAGTTATGTGTTTTTTTAGTCTGAATCCTTCTGAATTTATCGTATTGATTATCTAATGTTATTTTATGAGGATTTTAATACGAATTATTCATTATTCCTTCATATAGTGGCTAGTAATGGGAATTTTCCAAAAATAATATTGATATGTTCAATGTATTAAGCATTTTTTAAATAATATATGTCTAATTCAGTGTTCAAATTATCAATCTAAATAATTTAATCATTCTTCTAAAATATCATTTTTATTATAATCCATTTTGGAATATATTTATTGTTCTATGAAAATATTAGTTTGATGAAAAAAAATATAATTTATTACTTTCATCAAAATAAAACTAATCTTGGAAGATTTCATTTTTAGGTAATGTTTGAAAGGATCCACGATATCAAAGACAAAAATAAATAAATTTTTATTTAAAATTGTTATTTAATTTATAAAGAAATAAAATTTCATTTGAATCATGAGAACTGCTATATAAAAATCATTTCTCCAATAGTATGGGATCAAATACATGCTTTGTGTATGAGGTTGGTGAGATAAAATATAGGCTATACCTTCTTCCCCTCATGTACATTTTCCACTTATGAGAGTATGATAGTAATAGTGATGGAAATAGGAATAAGAAAAAATAATAAGTAGTTTTCTAAAAATAACAACAGATGTACTACTATCCATTTGTTACTAATATAATAATCAATAATTTCTATTTTTGTGTAAGTTAAAATTAAATTTAATGTAATTATTTCTTTTATTAAAATTTTCCTTCTCGGTTTGACTTAATTCAATATAAGTGAAATAATTTTTTCAAATTTTTTTTATATCTGGATATGAAATTTATTTTATTTCATTTCAACAACGTTATGTTCCGCTGAAAGGGATATTATATATTATATTTTTTTATCTTTTTAATTTTAATTATAAATTATTATTTTCAATTTATAATTTATGTTTATATAGTATATTTCTCTTTATAAATATTTAAAAATATATAGTTATTATAATGGATTAAAATTACTTATATCTGTCAAAATTATGTTAAATATTAATTTATTGTTGTGTAAGGGATTTTATACATTTTATAAGAATTATTATATATTTTTTATTTTTTCTTAATGGATTGTTTATTTTTCAATTTTTTTCTCATCTAACAATATAATTACAAGGTATATTTTTATTGTATCTAATTATTGTTTAATCATAAATATAATTAGGTGATTCCCTGTTATATTTACATATACAAGTGATTATTATGAAACATCAAGTTATTTTATATAGAATTTATATTCAATGTATATATATGTGTGTGTGTATTTATATATAAGGATGAATTTTTTTTTATCATGTTATGTTTTTTGTTATTTAGTTTTTAAAATAATTTTCAAAGCATGCCACTATGTTATATTAAAGTTACGGACTTCCCATAACATTTTTATATAGTCATGGCCATGTATTGGGCATAAAATTGACATACCTTGATTTCATTATTATCTCATGTTTTCAACCTAAATTTTACGGTTTACTTTTGACATTATTAGGAACATAGATTTCTTCATGATTTAAGAGGTATTATTTAAGATGTATAATTTATAAGTTATAGTGAAAAACATAAATATTAATTATTATGATAATTTGTTTATATGAATAGAAAATGTATTCCATGAAATAATATATGAATGCATCAATGAATTATGGTATGCATTTTTCTTTTATCAAAACATCTAATACATATCAAATAATAGTTAATATGTTTATATAATTATAAATAAATATATCTGTGAATGTGTATCTTAATTCATTGACATGATTTCCAAAAATAATCTCCAATTAAATTATATATAAGTAAATAAATCATAAAACGTTTTTTTAAAATCCCACACAAAAATTTTGTTAATATTGTAGGGAATTGGGTAGGGACCCCATCCCTCGACAGGTGGGTTGGACCAAGATAGACTTAAATGATTCATGTTAGAAAAGATTTATGTTTTCAAAATCATTTATAATGTTTTCTAAATTCACTGAATTTTATATTTAAAATAAGGTTTTATGTAAGTAATTTTAAAATACGTATAGTATTTTAATAAGTATTTAATTTCAATTATATTTTCCAAAGGTATTTATAAATTTATTTTTATTTTATTTACAAAAAAATCATATCAAATCCGAAAAGATATTTTTAAATAAATATTTTGAAAAATTATTTCAATGATTTTAAAACCCCTTACTGGTAAAATAAATTATCATCACACATATTACATGATTTTCTTAAGAATCATATAATCATTAATTCAGTTATCTATAATTAGACTTAGCGCACCCAGAAGTGTAGTATGAATTTGTTTTATTCTTTTTCAACACTGATAAACGTAAGGTGTTGTTTAATTTTTCAGAAACAAGTCCAGTAAAAGGCCCAATAATGAATAAAACATTTTGTATTTTTTAGTTATAATTAAATAAATACACAATATGTTTTAATCACAAAATCTAGAAGCCTAGGACTGTGGTATTATAATTGGTATAAAATGAATGGTATATAATGATTTGGCGAATAGATATTGTCTTCTCGGGAAAAAAATCTACACAAAAGAAATTTCATTAGATAATTAAGTCCCATTATAAATTCATTAATTATGAAGATGAAAACTCATAATTTTCTCGAATCAACCATAAAAATTGTTAGACCACAACTCAATTAATGTGTGGATAATGTAACCTCTTGACTTTAAATAAACATAATTATCTATTTTATTATTTTCATTCAAATTAAACAATAATTCAATGTTATTATTCCTAATAAAATAAAATATTAATAAATTTAAATTATTAAATAAATTATGAAGACATATTGACATTAACTAAATAAAAATTTATATTAAAATAAACTGTAGGTACTCATATTTCTAAATGTGTATTTATTTTTGCTGAAAATATTATCATAATATAAAAAAATTCAACATATTATTTTTTATTAAAAATAAAAAAATTAAAAAATTATGTAAAAAAATTATTTAATGATATTCATAGTAACATTTAAGATTAATAATAACGTAATTTAGAAAAAATAAAATAATGAAAATATTAAAAGAATGATTTCTAATTGAATTAAATTTAAAATAATAACATAATTATAATTATATATATATGACTATTATTTGGAATTATAAAATTTATATATTGAAATTCTAAATAAATTTTGATATTTCTATTATTATGTTCGAAATTACCAGTATTATGACAATCATCATTGGTTTTAAAAATAAAAAATTATTTTTGTAAATTATAGAATTAAGTTTATTGGAATATGATTCTAAATTAGAATACATATATTTATGAGATCAAGAAATTATGTAACAATACATTATGTTATTATTTGATTATAATATAAAATCAATTTTATTAAAATGAATGTAAAAAATGTTATATGAATTTAATAGAAACAAACCGAATAAAAAAGGGGTAGAAGAATCCCAAAATACAGATTAGGGATTTCTTTG
Organism: Viscum album; assembly: GCA_963277665.1. Lineage (NCBI taxonomy): Eukaryota > Viridiplantae > Streptophyta > Magnoliopsida > Santalales > Viscaceae > Viscum > Viscum album. Next base: position 993,074,339 of record OY728166.1, read on the forward strand.
GGGAAAACTGAGAACCAATCAAGGTAAGAAGAGAGTATCGATCGAGGAAAGTATTAGAATTGAGAGTCTTTGATATTCAAAGAAATGTGAGAACTAAGATGGAGTCCAACCAAGGATTCAATCATATGATGCAACAACAATTAAAGATTCTAAAATAGTTCTTAGACAAAGTGGAGGGTTTGAATCATTCAGGCTGAAGATGTAGTAGGTGGTTTTGAGACCAATCACCAATGTGAAAATAAATCAATGTCAGGATCTCAAATTAAAATGTTTAAAATTAGGCACGAACTATTATTTTCTTTTTTTAATTCTCAAGGATCTGTAGGTAGCTATGTTTTCTAGTTAGAATCCATCTAAATATATCATATTTATTACCTGATATCATTTTTATTTTGATTTTTCTATGAATTATTCAGTCTTCCATCATATTTTGGCCAGTATATGTGATTTTCCAAGAATCCTTGTGATATGTTCAATGTATTAACCAATTTTTCAACAATTTCGGTCAAATTCAATGGTCCGATTATGAATATGGTTATTTTGATCTTTGATGGAGCATATCTATTTAGTAAGAAGTAGTTTTAGAATTTTTTTTGTAGTGTGGTGAAAATATGGGTTTGATGAAAACAACAAATTTAATTTATTTCTCTTATCTGAATGCAATGAGTTCGCTTTTATGTCATTTTTGTGTTGTTTTTTAATGGATCCACGATATAAAATACACAAATAAATATTTATTTATTTAATGTTTTCAATAAATATGTAGATAATTATAATTTTATTTTAATAATGAGCTCTTCTATATAAAGAAGTCTTTCTCCTACCATGTGGGATCAAATCGGTTCTTTGTATGTGGGGATGGAAAGGTAGGATGTAGGATCCCCTTTACTTACCTCATGTTTATATTCATCTTCTGATTATATGGATGTTATAGTTGTGGAAATATTATGAAAAAATAAGTAAACAGTAGTTGTCAGCAAAGAAAAAGTAAATAAATATATTTTTATTCATTATTTTATGAAATTATGATTTATAATTTATGCATTTTTCATAATGGAACATTTACTTTCAGATAATTACTTCTTTTAATAAAATTTTTCATCTCTATTTTACATAATTCTGTATAGGTGAAATTATATTTTTAAAATTATGGTTTTTGATTTCCCAATTATTAATTTAACATATTTAATTTCATCAATGTTATATTGTACCTAAAGGGATATTAAATATTATACTTTTTAGTTTTTAGATATTTATTATAAAAACTTATTTTCTAGTTATAATTTATTTTTGTGTAAGGTATTTATATATTTTAATCATTCAAAATTTATAGTTATCCCAAGGGATTAAAATTATTTTAGACTATAATTGTTTAAAAAAATGAATTTATTTATTTGAAAGTTATTTTATGCATTTTAATCAAAGTAGTAGACAATTATTATATTTATTTTTGGTATTATTTATGTTTAAAATATTCTTCCTCCTTAAATAACATAATAACAATGGATATTTTTTGGCATTGAATATTTGTTTAATGCCTAATTTAATTCTGTGATTCCATTTTGTATATATACATGATATTATTAATAAACATTAATTTATTTTATATAGAATTTAAATTAATAGTTTTTATATATATAATGATTAAGTGATTATTGAAACATTTTAATTTTTTATTTTCATATTAATAAAATAATGCACATAGTATATCATCATGTTATGGTTCTATTAAGGATGTCGCAATGCATTTAAAAATAGTCATGGCCATGCATTGTTCATAACATCAAAATACCTTGCACTTATTATAAACTCATGATTTAAAATTAAATTTTATGTTTTACTTTCAATAATACTATGTACATGGATTTCATCAATATTTAACATGTTTAATTTATGATATTTCATTTATAATGTTTTGTGAAAAAAATAAATTTTATTTATTATGATCAATTATTTATATGAATAATAAATTTATTCCAGGATGGAAATTTTGAATACATAAACGAATTATTTCATGATTATTTATTAAAAAACATGAAAGAATTTTCCAATTAATGTTAATATATTTATATAAACATATATAAATATATTTGTGAATGTGTATCTAAATTCATTGACATGTTTTCAAAAAAACCTGATGTGAAAGTATATATATGTTATGAAAGATTAAATTTTTAGAATATATGGAACATAGTAATCCTAAATATGGTAGAGAATTAGGGAGTGAACCCATCTTTCAGAATATGGGTAGACCTAAGATAGCCATCAATTATACATGTTTCCAAAGTGTTTTGTTTTCAAAAGCATGCATAGGATTTTCCAAAATTGCTGGATTACATTTGAAATAATTTTCTGTGTATAATTAATTCCAAAAGTGATATAGTATCTTAAATAATAAGTAATTTCAATTATGTTTTCCAAGGTATTTTTAAATCTATATTTATGTTATTATAAAAATAATTTTAAATCATTTCTCAAAAGGTTATTTTCATGAAAATAATTTTTTAAAATGTATTTCAATGATTTTATAACCCCATATTGGTAAATTAAATTCTCATCCTATGTTTTAAATTATTTTCACATGAATCATATAAAATATAAGTCGTTCATTGAAGCTTTTGGAGTAATCCTGCATGGAAGCGTAGTAGGAATTTATTTTATTCTTACCTAACTCTGATAAATGTATGTTTCTGTCTATGTTTTCTGAACCTATAATAGTAAAATTTCCGCTATGGTATAAAACACATTGTATTTTTGGGTTATCTTTTAAAAAATACACAACATGTATTAATCACTGAATTTAGAAGCCTGGGTTTGGGGTGTTATAATTAGTCTGTCATACTAAAACAATTCAAAACCCCATTATCAAGTGGTTGTAGTTGAACTTTTAGGTTATAAGAATTAGTTACAAGGGTTTGATAAAGGAATTATTCATCCAATCACATTATCATGGGGTTCTCCTATTTTTTTAAAAATACAAATTGTTCCATGAGTCATTTCATTGATTATAAATATTTTAATAAAATTAATTTTAAGAATACTTATCCATTTTCTCATATCGATTAATAACTTGATCAGCTCTAGGAGATCAGTATTTTTTCAATATTTTTTTGATATCCAAGTTCCATCAGCTGATGTTTAATAATGATTGCATCACAAAAACTACATTTCATAGTAGCTATGGTCATTATGAGTTTGTTCTTATTCCCTTTATTTTGAAAAATTCCCTTGATATAATCATGGATATTCTGAATAGAATATTCCATGAAAATTTGGAAATTATTTTTATTATTTTTATTAATTATATATTCACATTTCCAAAATGTTATGTAGAGCATGAAAAATATTTATATATAGTCTTTCAAACTCTCAATGAAAATAAGCTACATGTAAAATTTAAAAAATGTTATTTTTGGTTTCAGTAAATTTATTTTCATTGGAACATTGTATGTAAGTTTCTCATAATAGTTGATCACAAAAAAAGTGTTTAATGAATGGTCATGTCCTAAAAATGTTACATATATTTTCAATATTCATGGATTAGCATGCTATTACAAATAGTTTGGTAAAATCATTTCATGGTTATCTAGCTAGATAACTAATATAAAATGAATATGGGTTAAATTTATTTAGATATAATATTGTTATGTTTGTTTTCAGGAACTGAGTATGACATTTTTTAATTCCCATGTTTTGGCCATGCCTTCGAGATACAGACTCCTTTTCATCTACATTGAAGAATATTTGAATGGACTTGATTATGTTATGATGCTGAATGATCTCGTAATTGTTTATGCTTTAAGAAAACATAAATATCAGGAAATAAATTATTCCACGGATGATTTTGAATTAGAATATGTGGTTTTTGATTTTAAAATATAGACACATAATTTATACAGAGCCAATTGTGAAATATGTATTGAATATACAAGTTTGAAATATATATTTACTTGATAAGAATTAAACATGTGACATGGAATATGGCTTGAATAGCTAAAGGACAATGATTTCACGACAAATTAACATCCATGAAAATGAATCAAAATGATGGATTCCTTGATTCAAAAAAATCATGCGATATAAACCATGTTATATTTGTAATATGATCCCATGATTAATGATTTGATGAATCTTGTCTTGGATGTTTTTGGTGGAGGAAATTCCTCTTTTTTGTTTTAGGTGTTAGTGCAGTCTTCTCTATCTGACCGAATTAAACATGTATAGAAGGAAGAATGTATGTTATAGAATATTGTATAATTGGTTAAAAGGGGTATGTTTCTAGAATTTAACATTGGTAAATATTGTGTTTTAAGATTTGGGAATATATTATGTGTTTCTTTTTTATTCTCAATTAAAGAAATAGTTGTTCTATGAATATCGCTATTCTATGTTTTCAGTTCATCACAGAAGATGTTCTATTTATAGATTCCTTCTTGAGAATTAAAAGAAGATGGAATAAAAATTGTTATTTTATATTTTAACCTGAATGAATTGACATATCAATAGGTTAACTATGACTGAAAACTACTGAAGGGTGTTATTTATCCTTTTTTAGTGCTAGAGTGGAAATCAGAAAATATATCCATTGACATCCTGGGGGGATAACAATCCATTCTTGGAATGGGCTTCAGAAATCATTGGGCACAAAATTAAATTTCACAACTACTTTCCATCTCTTATATAATGGACATATCAAGCGAATAATTCTTACCATGGAGGATATGATTAGATCCTGTTAAATAGATTACCAGAGAATTTGGGAACAACATCATTCTTTATTTTCATTATCATATAATAATGGTTTTCATTATAGTATATAAATGACACTTTCTGAAGAATTATTTTTAAATATGTGTCAAACACCATTATTTTGTGATGAATTCAGGGAATAGAAGATGATGTGACCATTGTTAGTAGAGGTAGTATCTAGATAATTAACGATGATCCACCAGCACATGTGGAAAACCAGAAGCATTTGTAAATGTTATATAGATATATGAAGAAAAACATTTCTTCTAAAGTAGGTGATCATGTTTTCCTTAAAATGTCTATATGGGATTGTGTAATGTGTTTGGGTAAGAAATGAAATTTAATCCCACTATTAATTGAACCATATGATATCCTGGAGAAAGTTGGACCAGTTTTCTACTGAGTAGCTTTTCCTATGATTTTATCTCAGGCTCACAATGTTTTTTTTGTTTTTATGTGGAGAATATATGTGCTAGATTCATCTCTTGTTTTCATACATGAAGTAGTTTAGATATAAAAGAACCTTTCTGATAGAGAGAAACGTTTTTAGATTCTTTACCATAGTGAGAACGTATTACAGAATAAAATAATTCTCCCTGTTAAGGTATTTTTGGAGAAACCATATTGTTGAATAAGAACTATTGGAATGTTAACATGATACAAGAGAAATTTTTCCAAACATGATTACTAAGTAAATAAAAATTCCAATCATACAATTTAATGAAGATAGATGGAATATAAAACACATTTACATATATAATAATTTGTTTTTAATTTATAATTAAAGTGATAAATGAATTATAATTGTATAATTAAATAAATGTAATTTATAATTAATAAACCAAAACAAAAAGAATAGTAAACTCACCTATGAAATTATAAATAAAATATATGTATTATTATTTTTAATTATGATTTATTTATATCATGGAATAAAAAAATAAATGTTTTGGAAATGATAAATTAAGTGTTGGTATTTTTTATGTCAAAATTATTTAGTTACAATTTTATAATTAATACATTTATTTAAAAGAAAATATATTTTCATAAAATAGATTCACAAATTAATATATTTTTTCTTATGATTATGAGATATTTTTTAGTGGCCTTAATTAATTTTTCAACATGTGATAAAATCATTTATAATATTAAAACTAGTATTTTGGATAAATGATTATTTAAATTAAAAATTAATTTTCTAATATTTATAAAATTATTTTCTATAAATGGAATCTATTTGTAATTCTACACATCAAAAAAATGTTAGGGTGAATTTGTCATATTTTTCTAAAACACCTAATGTTTTGTAGAAAGGTAAAATATGTAAATGTACAGTATATATCAATTTTAGGATAAAACAATATTAATTGAATATTCTAGGATGTAATAACAAAAATATATAATACCCATTAATTATTTTAATATATTTAGTTATAATTCACAAACTATTCAAACTTTTGATCGAAAGGAATAAATTAATGAATATGATAATTCGAAAACACCCCTCTCATTCTCTATAAATACCACCTCTCACCACCACTTCTCCTTACACCTCAATTCATTGTAGATTATTTAATTTTACCCAATTCCCTTGCCAATCCTCTCCCTCATAGCATAGACCTTCTGGTATCACCAAAAGGTGAAAATCATGGGCCTAATGGACGTTCTCAAGGAGGAGAATTTAAGAGGTAAACTCGCAGATCATTTTTATTCTTTTCAATTCTATTACTTGTCTTATAATCTATTCACATACCCTTATATTAGTTTAAATAAATATTAGTTAACTTATATATAATATATATTTCCCTTGTGGATAAATAAATTCATCATAAATATTAGTATCCCCTTTATTTTATTCAATAAATGGGAACATCATTTGTTATGTGTCGATTTACCACCATCATTGATGATATACAATCATTGTCATTTAGCACCTACAATTATGGTCATAAAACCATTATTATAATAAAATAATATATCATTAATAATATTATATGTTATATAATGTTCTAGAACAAATTTATAAACTTGATATTGAGTAAAATTATATATGGTTTTGATGATCAAAAAATCCACCAAATTAAAATAAAAAATTTTAATTAATTTTTTATATAAAGATTTATATTAATATCATAAATAAAAAGTTATAAGATTAATTTTTTTGAAAAATATTAACACCATTTCATACCACTTTTTCAAATTTTATTCCATTCTACATGAAAATTCATAATGAACCAACCATGTAAACCATGAAATAAATGCACAGAATCAATGGAAATATCCAGATAATAAAAATAAATAGGTGGAAAATGGTTATAATAACATGATATAAGTAATTATAAATATTAATATAGTTATTTAAAGTATTAATAACACTATTCAAACAATTATACATTAGGTTTTAACACGTTTGATGTAAGATAAACCCAAGGTACGAGAATTTATAACCCAATTTCCATTATTTGGGATAACCTTCAACTTCATTGATTATGTGGTATTAAGATAATTTGTAAAAAGAATTATTATTATATAATGTTCTTTTGTGTATTTTAATTTTATAGACATATTAAAATGTTTTTATAAATTCATACTTCAATTATATTATATATATAATTGGATTTTTCATAGAAATCTTCCTGTAAATTAATTTTTTAGAAAATTTAAAAGGATTGTTTTTATGAATGTATTCATAATTTCTGATTATTTTAATTTTATTGGGAATTATTTATGAATAATGGGGTGAACTATATTTCCCTCCAATGAATTTGGTATGTTTATGTCATAGGATGACTATATGGTTACTCTAAGTGTAATTGTGATTGTTACACCATATGGTAGTCATGAGGGTTCTATTGTAAGGTAGAAGTGAAGGTTACATTGTAAGGCATACCTAAGGGTTAAAAAAATATGAAATCCATGAGGGTAAAAACTATATTTACTTATTTTTCTAAGTTACAGTTATGGTATTATAAATGTTTTCTATGAAAGTTTCATGTCTTCAAAATGTAACTATATGATACTAATTGACTAAGAATAATTTCATTATGAAAATGATTTCATATGTTAATAAGAATTAAGGTAAAACGAGTTTCCCTCCTTCTTTTTATGTCACTTACTTAGATTTTTGTGATAATACTTTTTTTAAAAAAGATTACAAGATTTAAGGATGGTTAATAGAAAAAAATAATCAAAAATTAATGTTGTGAATAATTTTCATTAAAAGATTTCATGAATTTTTTAAAAATATTTGTATAATGGAAGAAATGGATTTTCTTTTAGTAGTAACCAAATTTTATTCTGTTAGGTTGATATGTATAAATTATGTATTAATTTTATAAAATCCTAGTCCAAATAGTCCATTAGGAATTTAATTATGTGAATTCTAAAGTAATTTAATATATTATGTGTTATTTAAATAAATTTCATTATATTTAAATCATAAACATTTTATCTTTTGAGAATATCAACAATGTTTTCATAAGATTATGTTCTTTATTCTATGTCTCCATAAATCTTGTTACTAATGTTTCTATTTAACTTTCTTTAATACCAGTTATAAAATCATTATCCCCTATAACCTAGGGATAATATAAACTTAATTACATTTGTGCTAGATATAAGAAATCACATCACAAATTACGGAATAGTTTATTAGTATTATAAAATATGATACATACATTAATTATAATGTTAATTTAAAAATATTAAATAAATAATAATATATTATTAATGATCCTTATTATTCCCATTAATATATCATTTTATATCAACCATTATTTACATCCTACCATCCTAGAGAAAGGAAACATAAAATGGTATGAGATAAAATGCTTAGAAAGGGTATTTGTATAGTTGATGAAATAATGAATACATAATGTATAATCAACATGGAAAGGTAAATATGTACAAAAACATTCAATTTAATCAATAAATAATGCATGATGAATAATATTACATGTATAAATGAAGATCAAATAATAAAATATAAAAAATTAAATAATCTTGGAAATTATACATGGATATCAAAACTATTGTCCCTTGTAACCTAGGGATAATAGAAACATAATTACATTTGTTCTAGATACAAGAAATCACATCCCAAATTATTGAATAGTTTATTAGTATTAGAAAACATGATACATAAATTAATTATAATGTACATTAAAAAATATTAAATAAATAATAATATATTATTCATGAACCTTATGATTCACCTTAATATATCATTTTATATCAATCATAATTCACTTCCTACTATCCTAGAGAAAGGAAACATAAAATGGTGTAAGCTCAAATGCTCAGAAAGGGTATGTGTATAGTTGATGAACTCATGAATACATAATTTATAATCAACAAAGAAATGTAAATGTCTACAAAAACATTCAATTTAATCAATACATAAAGCATGACGAATAATATTATATGTATAAATGAAGATGAAATAATAAAATATAAAAAATTAAATTATATTGGAAATTATACATGGATATAAAAACTATTCAATCCTTCACATGGAAATTAATAACTAATCTTGAAATTGGGTAATTTATAATTCTGTATATTATAAACATACCATCAAGGGCACATCCAATGAAATCATACATAAATGTGTAAGGCCAATACCAAATACAGAAGCTTGTGTTTGTCATGAGAACTACTGATTTATCAAAGAGCTAAAACAATCCCCTCCAGTTAGAAGTTATGTCCAATGTAATACAAATATTAATTCAATGACACATAATCAACACAAATATTTTAATTGAAAATCTATGTTATGAAATATTAATACCTTCCCTAATAAATAAATATAATTATAACCCATGAAGATTAATAAAGTGAATGGTATCAAAATAGTATATCCATATTAAAAATGATCATAAACCATCTAGAAGAATACTAAATATGTTATAATTATTTTATATCTCAATTGGATCGTAATTAAAATAAAGTGTTTTTGTCGTTGATAAATAAAAATGCCATAAAATTTTTATTAAAATAGTACAGGTATAAATACCATTTTCTCATCCATAATCAATTTTAAAAATTAAAATTTCCATAATATTAGTAAAAAAATTATTCATAAACGAATGTTTTAAATGTGTGAATAAAACCTTAAATTACTTAACATTCATTATTTTATGAAATATCATTCGTGCCCAATAATTTAAAATAAAACATTCTATCAGCACTCTTGTAAAAAGTCAAAAAGTACATTGTTCAGAAAACAAAATGATGATTCCTTTTAATATTTTTTATAAATATTATACAAAATGTAAATATTTATTAGATATCATAGTTTAACATTAAAATCATTATTGAAAACATTTTTTATAAAACATGGAGTTTAAAGAAGACTGAATATTTACTGATGTAGAAAATATGATAATATTTTAAAAAATGTGTACTAATGTGAAGAAAAAATATAATGTTAATTCATTATTTAAGAATGAATAAAATTAAAATAATATATATATTTATATAATGTAATTATCAAATAATTCCTCAAATAGAGACATAAAAAATAACAATGATGTAAAATAATTATATTGTGAAATAATCATTTATATCGTTTTGTAAATTTTGAATCATTTTCTCCATGAAATAAATAACGTAAAATAAAAAGTTAAATAAATTTAAGATAAAAATATTCATAACATAACATTAAAAAGGGTAGTATATACACCATAAGAATTAAATAAGTGGTGGATATGGAATGTTCTTCATAGAAGTAAATGTGATATGGGATACCCTTACACCAGGTTTGTTTTCATTTATACATATTTAAGCCTACCATATCATAAGTAATTACGTTTTGTAAATAAATTAATAAAAAAATATTATTATAAATTATATCATATAATATTTACTAATAACTTCTGACCACCATATAATTAATAATTAATTATTAAAATCAATGTTATAGGTAATAATTGCTTCGTTTCTATGTATGTTTTTATTTGTTAGTATTATTCATTATATATTTAATAAGGTTAATTCACATTAATAATTTTAATTAGGATTTAAATATCATATATATTTTAAATTCACATATTTATATTCATCAATAGAATTTATATATTCAAAAATTAGTGATAATGATCTCGAATTCGGTAGGTCATACGTACACAGGTACTCTATTTCTACTTTTTTTTATGGAACTAAGTAATGTAAAATTTGAGATCTCTTTTCTAGAAACACTATTATATCATATAAATCATATATTTCCATTTAATTTATCCTTATTACATCTATGCCAAAAAAATGAAAAATGAGTCGTATCACTTCATGATGTTTGTAGTTCACACTTACTCATGATAGATGTTATCATATATAAATATATTGGATGGTGTAAAATATTATTTGAGATTATAAATATTAAGAATAATAATCTCATAAATTATATACTTATATACATTAAATTCATCATTATATCTATCTCTGATATGTAGAGACCAAAAATAAATTACATCGTTACTCGAGTATGTAGTCTGACGTACACACATTCACCATTTTCATCTCCCATTTTATCAAAAAGAGCATGATATATGGTTTTGACTGGTTTTATAATGTTTTAAATATTAATATGTGAATGATGGTGTTAAAATATGACGTAAAAAATAGAGTTTTTAGTGAAGATAAATACCTTTCCATAGAAAAACCTCTTTAATCTCTTATTAAGGATCATAAGGTTTGTATTTTGGGAATAAGTGTATCTAAATAACGTGAATAAGGATGTTTTGGAGAAATTTTCTTCTCCATGTTTTAATAAATGTAACTTAATATATGTAAATATACGAGGGTTTTAGGTGAAGGTTTATAATTGAGGTGGAGTGACATAATTGTAAATACCCAAAAAAATTCAATAATAGAAAGTCACACTAATCCCAAGTGCCTCAAAAATTGATAATTGATGGAATTGATGGATTATAAAGTCAAAAAATACCTTTAAAATTCAAACATTATATCTTTTAAGCATTATATTCCTTAACCTCTATGTTATCTTAATTTTATCATTTTTTAACAATAGTAACTGGTTTTTTATTTATTTACCAATGGAATTTATTATTTAAGACTAAAAAATTATAATTATTAGATTATTTGGTATTGATGATTATAAATATGAAATCCAATTTATAAAATAAAATTCCTGTGTTTTGGGAAATTAATTTTAACAGAGGTTCATGTAAAGGGAATATCTATGTATTAACATTAACAATAGTAAGAACTTTTTAAACCAGTAAAGGATATAATATTACATAGATGATAATAAATTTATAATAAATGATCAACTAATGAAATATCAGGATATTTATAATCATAATTTACATCATGAATTATTTTTTAGTAATTTTAAATATTTTTAAAAAATCATTAATCTTTCTTTTAGAATATTCATTTAATTTATCATTAAAAACACGAGAACAACTTATTTTAATATAATTTATTATAACATTCGTAAAAATATATTCCTATATATAGAATTATTGGGACACAAAAACACAATAAAATTATATCAATTATTGTAATTTTAGTGTTTTTTATTTAATTTTATAATTAATTGAATGACTATTTTGTTAGTGCTTCATAGGAATTTAATATAATAATCAAATCATTAAAACAAAAAATTAATTATCATTATAAAAAAATATTTATCATTGTAATTACTTGGTTTTTACATAAAATAAGATATTTATTTATTATAAAAAATATAATAGTTAGTGAAAGCAAGAACATATCATTAATGGATTTTAATTACAGAAAGTAATAATATGGTCATAATTATGGGTATATGGATTTAAAATGGTATGTTTTCTGAAATTATATATGCAGGGTCAAAATATTTTTATCTAATAAAAATTATTTGTCTTTTTATTTCATTATGACACTTAGATATTTAATTCTGTTACAAATATACCTGTTTTACCATTAATTGAAGTAACATGAATTTTTTCGATTTTTACTACTACTTTTGCCCAAAAATTAAGTTTTATTTCTTAGGTAATATTAATTATTATGAATAAAAATACGAAATACATTTTATTAAATTTTATTCACAAAAGATGAAAAGTTTAATTTACAAATAAAACCACAAAATGTGTTAAAAATGGGTTTTTTAGGAAATCTAATTTTCCAGCATCAGATGATATTACATTAACAATTTGAAATTTCATAATTATTATATGTATTTAAAAGAATTATAACTTATTATTTTATATTAAAAAATTATAATCCAATTATGTAATTCAATTTATCCAACTCAATCAATTGACATAGAAGAATACTATTAAAAATGAACATGGAAAATGTTCTAAAATAAATTTTCATTTAATGTATTTTTAAAAGATACGATTATATTACATTTACAATATGACATTAAATCATAAATAAATATATTAAAATTCAAATAATTAGTAATATAATATATTAATTATATTTAAATGAGTCATTATTAATGACCATTTTTATTGATTAAAATGGAAAGAATTTATGCATTTCAAAATAGTTTTTAATAATAAGAAATATGGTTTCACTATCCATATAAATATTAAACATATCAAATAAATTACAAAAAATTCACACTATGATCACTCAAATTATGAATTGAAAAATGATTTTTTCTATATCAAATAAAATATTATATATTGTAAAATTTTAATTATATCATTTTCTCAAAAAATGATGCAATAATAAATTATTAATTGAAATTTATTTTTGTATAATAAAAAGCCTTAACTAATAATTGAGTGAGTATATAAAATGGATTAATTAATAATTTTTATTGAATATGATCTTATATTATATTTACTAAATTCAATGAACTTTTTTCTCTCCTATTCAATAACAATTTTATATTGGGAATTTTTTAAAAATGATATTTCATGATTCATTAAGTCTTAGTGTTGCATGTCATATTCTCTATAAAACATAAAATACATATTTTAAAATCAGTACATGATACATTATCCATACATTAAAAAAATCCCTCATAATTTTTAATTTTTCTTAGAAATCCATGGTTTGACATTTGACAATTTTTTTTTTCAAAAAACCCACACCATTGAAGGGTTAATAAGAGTTTATTTTAGGATGATGGAAAGTGAAATTCATATTTAATCTATCGTAACAAAAATATATGTTTCAAAATAATAGAAGCATATTTATAGGTGAAAATATAGTATTTGGGAATATAATTAATGTTCATGGTCTAATAGATAGAGATAAATAACATGGTCAGTTTAAAGTTAATGTCCGCTAATCTATAAATATATGATTGGTTAAATAAACCTCAATTAATTAGAAATAATCGTAAAATTGTTAATTGTTTTAAAATAACCTTTTCATATAGTTGATGGATTTTTTTACTACCAAGATTGTTAAACCAATTAAATATATTTACATGATATTCATATATTTCATGAAAAAAATATAATACTTTGGTTGTGCTTTCATAAATTTTTATGTCACTTCATACATCTAGGAATGAATATCCAAGAATAATTTTCGTATTCACAAAGAAAAAAAATTACATTTTAATATATCATATAATCCATAAAATAGTATCATGTTATTCAACTTATTTATAAATAACCAAAAATTGATCGTAAATTATTAGATAATAAACAATATAAATAATCCTTATTACTCTTCATTAAAAAAAAGGTTTTTCATTGATATTTCCTTAAACAATAACCATAAGTACCAATTAACCATAATATAATCAATATTAGATATTTTTAAATCTCAAAGTACATCCCATATCATTCTTCTAACAAAACCAAATATGTAATAACATTCTTTGCAAATAGTCCATAACTTTATGATGAAAGGATAAATATTGCTTATCTTAATGAATTGTCTCCTTAAATATCATTATGAAGAAAAATTATTTTTTCCTATATTTTCTTATAAAAATTTAAATAATATTTCTCTCTGAATACATTCTATTAATAACAATATCATACTAACTAGAAAATTATATTTTCTAGTTGAAGGCACTACACCATTGTAACCCTAAAATTGTAGGTTTTATCCAATGACCATTCTTGATGTAATGGGGTGTCTCATATTATGTAGTTTTTCCTTTTTATAAATTAATATTAATATAATCCCAATAAAATACCCAAAAATTAGACGAATGTTATAAATTTTAACATTAATCATTAAATAATGTTTTTACAATAATGGTTTTCAATATTGATTATTTCTTCCTAAAAAAATAATATTAATAATTTAATATTATTAACATAACATCAACGATCATATAATCTATAAAGGATATCAATAACATTAAACTTGTGTCTACAAAATAAAAAATCATTATTAGTAAAATAAAATTCTCACTAAATCAAATTTTATATATTAAGTTTATATATAACTAAATCATCAATTTAAAAAATAATTGTCCCCATGGGATATCGATCACATAAATCTATTGAAGGAGTGTTGACTGAAAATTAAATTTTCATTTAAAAATAACTTTTGAGGAAAAAGTGGGAAACCCAGTACAAGAAATTACTCAGATCAAAACTACAGGAAACAACCCATCCTAGTAACTACATCGATATTTTATGTCTCCACCTTACATGACCGCTCTACAAGCTATCCCATGCAGGGTTGAATGGGCCCAATTCCGATGGAAACTCCATACCCTCTCATTTATCCAAATATTAATGGTCATGCACATATAGATGCTTTATGCTCTACAATCTACATCTGACACTAATCCTTATAGGTTTTTTGTTTCTTTGACCATAAAAATTCATAATAAAAACTAATAGGAACACCCATTTCAGCATTAAAAATCCATAACTCAAATACTAAATCCAACAAGTCACAAAAACCATTAAACTAATCCTCCCCAATGATTTCCCTAGACAGGTGGCTTGAACTCACATCCCCATGAACCAATAAAAAACCATGATTCTCTACCTCATAGATAGTAGAGGAATCTTGGAACCAGCAAAAATGACCTAACAAATAAAAACAGTAAAAAAAATCCAATGATGAGATGGCCCAAATACCAATCAATTGCACCGACGAAATTGTTGACACATCCTCTAGTCCCAAACTTCACAGACACAATCATCACCTTTTGAGACAGAAGGATCATAAAACAAAGTTGTAAAATAACAATAAGGAAAACTACCACAATAAAATCGAGATTCGTGACCTGAGGCTATGAAGACCAAAAAAATATAATCATGATTCCACACACTCCTCTATTGAAGTCCGGAGGATTCATCAGCATTGATGGGACCTCATCTAGGGATCCAACAGATCTGAATGAAGATCTTTTTTTGTATCTACTTCAAAGTGGCATAACATCAACAACCAATTCATCATCAATTAACCTTGGTCAAACCTAGGGCTCAACATTCACCGAAGGAAAAGCAAAACAAAGCAGCAGCTACCCGACAACATCAAAAGGCTCGTATCCTTCATTGACTTTGCTGAAATCCAATAGCCAAGTTGAGCTAAAACCCCTTTATTACTGCTTTAAGACAGCAATGCCCGAATCCCGAGAGATCCATAGAGCCACCATGAGGAAATATGGCCTATGGAAAGCCTCTGAAGCCACTATTGATGCAGTTTATGTGGCATTAAACATATAATCATACATAGATTTGTTAAACCATAAAAATACCTAAAAATCATAAAATATTATCACCTCAATCATAATCATATTATATTTGTTGAATTTCTATTATAATGATATATTATTTAATGAATTTTTTAATATATATATTTCCCAATGTTTCTACTAAATATTCTCTTATTCACATTGGAATGACCATAATCCTAGTAACCCATAGATATTGGTAACATTATTGCATTAGTTTTTGATACAAGTCATTTCATTCCAATGGACTAAATAGTTTAGTAGTATTGGAAAATAAGATACTTACATAATGTAGACACAAAATATTAAAATAAAAAATAAAACATAGTATTATCTTGCAGAAACCAATTATTCAAATTATAAAATCTCAACATATTATATATAATTATTTTCCTTAAACCATTGGGAATGTAAACATAAGAAAAAAGTGTGAAAATATGATAAAAAAGAGTATGCATACAACTAAATCTATATTGAATAAATAATCCATAATCAATATGAAATTTTAAATAAATAAACAAATTCCATATAATAAATTAATTAATCATGAATTACAATTCATAAAGAATAAATAATGATAAACTAATTTCATTAAATGATTACATGATCTTAATACTTACCCATGTATATAATAACTAATCAAATAATAATAGAGAAATAAATTAATAATATCATAATATGGTAATGAATAATATAGGAAATCACAAAACATAACATAAAGCCCTCAGGACAAGACCTGTTACATAAAAGCATTTTTCCTTAACCTAATACCCAAGATAGTTTTTCACAAGAGACCTATCAACGCATCGAGGGGCTATAACAAGCCTCAACCATAACTTAATAATGTTAATTCCTTCCTTATCTAAAATGGGTGAATACAAATCAATATAAAAATTTGTATTGATAATATATATTTTGAAATGTTAATACTTAACATATTTAATAAACATAATAATGGTCTATCTAGAGTAATATTACAAATGGTTTCTAAAAAGTGCATCCCCAATCAAACTGATCATAAACCACCTAAATGGGTAAAATTTCTAGTATCATTAAAAAATTTATGTATTATTTTTCATGACATGTCAAATTTATTATGATTTTAAGATAAATTTATAGTATTTGGAAGACACTAGTTTGTATCTCAAGGAGAATTAATATGTTAAGTGTATGTGGTTTTAATAAAAAGTTCTGAAAATGATGTCATTTTTAAAACTATTTAAATAATATTAATTAACATAAATAAATAATAATCCAAAAAAACTAGATCTTAAAAACTATGAGATGAACAGGCCATCATGATACCACTACAGACATTTCATGTTTATTTTTATTATAGATTAATTTAGGTTTATATTACTTTTTTCGTTAAAATTTATTGGAAAGATGACTAATTTGTACACCATTATTTCATTTATTGATGAACCAAAACATGAGTTAACAATTTTATTTTCAAGGTCCAAAAAATATGGATGTAATTAGAGATTAGAAAAAATATTGAAATATCAATAAAGTGGGTAAGAAAAGTATTCTTGTTTTGTCCATTCAGAATAACCCATATCACACACTCAAAAACTCACACGGATCGGTTATAACGTAAGAGAATAACATTCACATTCCTAAAAACAAGCATTGAAAAATGAAATCATGTAAGATACAAGGAATGAAATATTTTAGCACCATAATTACTCTAAACTAGTAGATAGTAGATGTTGCATAACTCCATTTAAATGTTAGTTTCTCCCTCACAACGAACTTCCACCATTTATCCTGACATCGAGAGTAGAAGGATGCTAGTGTGGAATACTGTTATCATTATTGATCCTACTATGAGAATAGAAGACTCAGGAACATTTCAAATTTGTAGGGGACTCATCTAGGGCTCAAAAAATTTATTGTATTACTTTTGGTTAGAATAGAAAAATGAGGAGTCCAAGGTTTCATTTTAATAGCAATGTAGAAAGTGGTTTTGGGAAAAAAATTTTATAAAAACACTTAACCCATTGTTATTTATGGATAGACAGCCTTATCGTTCTTTGGGAAAAAATAAAAATCATTTTCCCACATCATCATTATCTCCACCGAAGGTTTGGATACATTTTGATACATATATCTCATAATATGGAATGATCATAGCACACCACATTGGACTACGTGCAGATTAAGTGTGAAGGATAGATCAGTTCATTGATCCACTTAACGACCGACAGGGGATTAAACTTATTTTGATGAAATCTACCTCTATAATTTTTGGACAAGTTCAAAAAATTACAGACCATTTGGATTCACGGTTTAGTTTAATTGTTTGGTTTAGTCTATTAGAATTCTAGGATCCTATGCAGTCTGACCCATTTTTATTGGACATCATCACAGCCCCCCAAATCACCTCCACCTATAATGTAGTTATCAAAACAAGTAGAATTTCTGTTTTAGATGAGATAAAAACAAAATAATTGTATAAAACAAGGTGTTTTTATTATTTTTATAATTTTCAATACAAAACTAGTTAAGCATAGGGGTGTACGGGTGAAAATGAAACAATGACTTTTAATATGATCAAACACCCACACATATACATTTTCACACTATCACAAAGACATATTTCCAAAAATAATGCATCTAGGTATTTCCAACTTCATAAAGATTTAAAATTCAGTGGAAATTTAATCCCTAATATAAATGTGATAAAAAGAATCACATCGTGGATTTATTTCTTGTGTTCATAGAAAATAACACCTCAAAAATTGTATAAGAATGAAATTCCTGGAGATGCAAGATACCAATAGAATAAAATAATTCCAAAATTTAATCATGTCATTATTTCCCTATGATTGATTATTATAATCATTTCAATATATTCTTCCCACTTTCTATTGAGTAAATATAAATATATTTAAAAATCATCGACATATATGATCCTTTCCACCAAACCTTCCCGACATCCATTGCAATCAAATTTCCTGACCCACTCACTTAAGCATTGACAAAATTCAATCTCTAGACTAAAAAGCTAGATATACCCATATGTTATACATTTCATCACACCCAAAAATGTTTATTATTTGTTTTGGTTTTGTTTTTGGTTTTTTGAGGTGTATAATAGTCGAATAACAGACACACACACATATGTAGATATATTAAAATATTGAAATAGATCGAATGAGGAATGGATGTATGGAAAAATTATTTTTTTAGTTTGATAAAAATTAACAAAAATTGTATTTACCGTCTATTAAGTAAGGAATATTCACATGTCATGGTTTCGTGAAACGATGTGGGGAGAGAATAAGTCAAACAATTTTCCACTAATCAATTCACAAAAATAGTACCACTCTTATCAAAGGTTTTAGAATTATACAAAATTTAATATCATCGACAAAAAAAAATTTCAAGAGAATGTAACACCGCAATATTGAATTCCTGATGAAATTAAAATTTCATTAGAAATTTTCTTTTTAAATTTTAAAACAACATAAAATAGAGATATTACTCATGCATTTTCAATAAATTGCATGAAAAGTGGGAATTAAAAAGTAACATTCTAGAATAAAATTGAGGGGTGAAAGGGGAAAGAATGTGACAACACAATCTGAAAACCCAAAAACAGAAAAAGAAGAAAGATGATGAAAATTCATAAATATCCCAGAAATATACCAATCCCCCCACACCTAATGTGTACAGTTTTCTCACTGTAAAAAATTAAAATGTGGCATATAAGGATAAAATTGGTTGGGTTTCATTCAAAGATTGCTTCTGGAACATAGAGTTCCTCCATTTGGGACACCAAAATGGATTTGTGGAAGTGATCCACCCATTTCCCATTGATAGTGAAGTTTTTCTTGGTTTCTAAATTTTGAAACTGGGAAACACCATATGGATATTCATTAGTAATAGCATATGGGCCAAATCAGTGGGAATGTAGCTTTCCAGGATACAACTTACACCCCGATTTTAAAGAAGGATCTTTTATCCAATGAGGAACTCTACATGAAGGGTGAGGTGGTCTTCAACAGCCTTTGTTCTCTCTTTATAAATATAGAGGTTATCTTATGAACCTCTTTTCATTTCCCCCAACTCATGGAAATGTAAATTCTTTTGATAACATGCACCATAATGACTATAATTTCATTGTTTAATATCCAAGTAGGTCTAGTGCTCTATCTCAATAGGGATATGAGAACTCCTTCCAAAGACATATTGAAATTGTGACATTCCAATGGTTGAGGTAGTATGATAAGACCATAATGAATCATTGAGTCTAAGACTCCAAGATTTTTTGTTTGGTTAAACCATTTTTTTGAATAATTTATATTACCTCTCTATTTGATAGCTCAACTTGGACATTGTAATATGGGTGTTATGAATTGGACACTTGATGACTGACAGAATACCATCTAAAAAGATATTTCATTGTTCAGTTGCTTAAATGATAACCCTAGTCACTAGGGATGAACATATGTAATAAAAACCTACAAAAAATACGAGTTCTCAAAAATTACCTAATAGTCATAGAATCATCATTCCTTATGGTCCATGATTCTACTTATATTGAAACAAAATCAACTTCCAGAAAAATGTACAAGTTCCCAAAAGAATTGGGGAATGGTCCTATAAATTTAATTCCCCAAACATCATAAAAATCATTGATGATCAAGGGTTACCATGGAATTTCAATTTTTTAGAGACATTCCCCATTATTTTATAGTGAGGATAATATTTTAAAAAAAATCATGGGCATCCAAAATTTATGATGGCCAAAAGAGACCAGAATTGAGGACCTTGTGAGTAGTACGTTATGACTAAAGAGGCCCCCAAAAGTGTGTGGTGGAACCAAAGAACTCACAATCATGAACACAACACATGTGGAATTGGTCACTAATGTGCGATAATGGTAGGGGTCATCCAAAATATACCAACAAAACTCATATTTTAGATTAAAGACATGGTTTTTATTGAAATCATCAGGAATGAAGGATTATACAAAAAAAAATTTAATTTCATTATAACAGGTAATAACATCTTGTACTTGGTACAATTCCTCATCTGGAAGCATGTCATTTATGAGAATATAGGGGGATGAGTCAATATCTGAGGATGGGTGGTTCCTACTGATATGGTCATCGATCACATTAAATGATCCCTTTTTATCCCTATTCTATTGATTGAATTCCTAAAGGAGGATCTTTTAGATAATGTACATGGTTTGTCTTCCAGTTTATTCAAGAGACACCAGAGGGCTACATAGTTTGAGAGAAAAATGACTTTATAACATAAAAGGTATTACCAGAATTTATCCAATGCAATACATTTAAATGAATTAACATTAATTTGTGGTTTAGTTCTCATTGTCAAGGTCTAGTTAAAGTTAGAAATAGGACATGACATGTGGAGCTCTCTTGACCCTTCGTGATAAGACTTCCCCAACTGCATAACTGGAGGCATCAAACATAGACTCATATAGTAAATCCCACTGAGGTGGTTGGATTATTGGTTGTCATGGGAGAATAAATTACAATTTATTAAAATAATCCTCACATTATTCATCCAAAAATGATTTCTTTTTTTTTTTAGATTAATTGGGTTAGAGGGAGTGTAATATTACTAAAGTCATGAATCAAACGATTGAAAATCCAGCATGACCTAGGAGAGATCGCATATCCCAAAGATTTTTCATGAATGGCATGGTAGAAATGATATTCACTTTTGATTTATCAACATGTATACCATCCTTAGAAATGAAATATCTAAATATTATACCATTTTTAACCAATGAAACATTATTTCTCATACTTTAATAAGAGATTCCTTTCAAAACAGTGATGAAGGACTAAATAGTGAAAACATCCATGAATAATTCCATGCAATTATCTAGGTAATCAAAAAATGTACTAACCATCCATATCTAAAAAGTACTTAGATCATTGGACAGAACAAATGGAATCCTCCAATATTCAAATCATCCAATGGCGAATGTAATGGTTGTCTTTTCATGATCCTTGAGAGAAGTATGGATAAAAAAGTATCAATAATACCCATAAATAATTCAATAATGGGACTTCCCTACTAGGATCTCTATAATTTTTTCATTTAATGGTAATAGGAAATTTTACCTCCATGTGTGTTGCTTTATAATGAAATAGTCTATATTGATATGCCAACTATTCTTCACACGAGTTGGAACCATTTAGTTATTTTCATTTTAATTATCATGTGACTAGTTTTTTTAGGAACCAAATGTTCTAGACTAACCAATTGGCTGTATAAGATGGGGTAAACAAGCAATAATTTTTTACCTCCTTTTTAAATAAATCTAAGAGGTTTATGTTCAGTCATTATTTTTCCTACCTCACCGGTTTAGACTCATCAATTAAAAATATATGATGTTAAAAAATTGATGGTATAAATATAGAAATGTAAGAATATGTCCATTTCATTTCATTTTTAGTCTCCCATAAAAGTTTATGCAATAAATTTTTTTTCATTGGTGGATGTGAACATGCAATGGTGATAAGTATCCTATTTCTATTCTCAAGATATTAATATTTTCATTCTTGATGAAGTTGTTTTAGTTCCAATTTAGGTTTCTTTTTTATTGATGTGAGTGTGTGAGAATGTGATAGGTCACTAATCATGCGTGACTACTAAATGGTATCGTCCGTAATTGAGGAATGAGATTTTCAAGTATATAAGTATCATCGATGGTCATGTGATCCTTAATGTTCAATAATTCATCAACTAAAAAGCATGCATGGCATTTTTCTAATCTTGTACAACATTTTATTCATGATTCATTTCCTAGCATTTCAATCAACGAATAAAACATATAAAGTGGATTAGTGGTATAATGAATTGTGTTTTTAGGGGAATGGATTACATATATATAGTTAATATAGAGAGAGGAATGTTCTTCCGAGGGAATCTTTATGGAATCAAGGATGTTGAATTTGATAATGTCTCAACCAAACTCTATAGATAATTGACCATTTTAGACATTAATTATTATTTTTGATGTTTGAAAAAATGGTCTCCCTAATATAATCAGGTCATGTCTATTCATCATTCCATATTACATTTTATGAAAATAAAAATCACCATGAAAAAAATTACCCACACAAGAAAATCCTCTAACACACTAGTTGTTGTGTTGTACATTAATTTGAGAGTTAAAAAAGTTCAGGTTAGTTTTACTTCCCCAATCTACAATGTAGAGTAAATGGAGCGAGTCATAACATTTATAGAGGCACCTAAATAAAACATATCATTTGAAAATGAATACTCCCCTATTGTATATGGAATTAGGAATATTCCCAGATCGTTTCAATTGGTAGAAAGTGATGGATCTATCAATGCTAATTAATTCCTCCCCAAGATCACCATATCATTACCTTTATATTTCCTTTAGTGTGTACACATATCCCTAAAATGAATGGATTATCATAGAATATTCTTCACAATAATGATCAAGGGAATGTTAAACTGCACTTTTTTTAAATTTTCCATCATTTCTCTATCGAGTACAATTTCTTTTGGTTTTCTTCATAGGGTGGAACATTGGGAAATGGAAGTGGAATGGTTGAACATTGTAAACCATCACTATAAACACTCATTCCTATGGAATGTAATCTCTCAGGATATGGTTTTTCAATATTTGGATTAATAAGGAATGTTTGGTTGATGTTTTCCTCTCGAGGGGATGACTCTAAAAGAAGCTTCATTTGGATTTTAAGTAGTGTTCCACTCCTAAGGGTGATGGAACACACATTTCCCTTACCCCTATGGTTTTATAGTGGCTGATAGGGTAGTTTACCCAACCCATTAATTTGAATTTCCCCCACAATGATAGTGACTTGGCCTAGTTAGGTTTTAAGCCTTATTTGGATTCTTGGGTGTTTTGATTGAATTGGAGATTGTTTTCAGCCATTGTTTTCATCATATCAACAAGTCTAAGGTCAGGTTTTATAGTGGTTTTTAGAATGTCCTTGGTGGTGTTTGGTTATTTCTAGGTGGTGGTGGTGGATGACTCTTATACCGCAATTGGTTCTATTTTGGTTGATTTTGGTTTGAATACACCCTTTATTATAATCTTGGTTTTGTTTCCACCCATTTTTGGATGGATAGTATTGTTCATTCAAAAAGGTTTGGTTATAGGGACAACTGGGAATGATTTCCTCACAACTCCTAGAAGTTTCTCTTTATTGGGGAATTGGTTAGAATAATGGCTGTTAGAAGAATATATTCCATAGTAGATCAGAGGATATGATTTACATTTCCCTTGGGAAAGAGAAATTTGTCAATGAATGGTACTTAGTTCATTGAAACCTATGTCCAAATTCTTCTCAAATTTAATATTTTTCACCCAATGGACAAAATTAATTAGTACACAAGAACTTGACACAATTAATTATTTGTGTTTTATGCCATTTTCTCAATTATGGTCCTTAAAAAAATTGTGGTTTTATCGACTAAGGAATCACCTACAACAACATCAATCATAATATGGTCAATTTGAGTAATACCTTCATAAAAATACTGAAATAGTATTTGATCACTTATTTGGTGGAGTGGTAGCTTGAGCCTAACATGCGAAGTATGTCCTAATATTTATGAAGTGATTCTTCTTGTTATGTTATTATCCCAAAACATTGCATTCCTTATTTTTATGGTTTGAGAGGTTTTGAAATATTTTTCATTAAAAAGGAATTTCATGTCTACCCAACCTCTAATTTTTGAATTTATATAATACACAAAATCATTCGTAGTGTCCAATAATGAAAATTGGAATACCCTGAGATTAACTTGTCCTCCATCCCCATTATTAGGTTTTAATATTGAACACACATTAAAAAATTCGTTAAAATTCCTGTGTGTATCTTCTCTCACGAGTCCATGAAATCTTCAATATAAAAGAATTAATCCGGATTTAAGTTCAAAATTGGGCACCTTATCATGAATTTAAAAAAACATGGGATGGATATCAACATCTGGTGAGGTTATTTCGTTTAATATTTGAATCTTTTCAACCATGTTAAACAAGTTTAATTTAGTTTTAACATTGTTTTATGAACTTAAATATTGATGAAGAATTTATTTGATGCTTTGTGTGTCCTCCTTCTAATGGTTCTATTTTGCATATCGTTGTCCCTAACATAAGATACTCTCCAGTTTTTTATCAAGTGGAATTATTTCAATTCATTAATATCGAGTCATGAAAAAGGAATAAGAATGAATTATTTTTTAAATAATCATAAAAAAATGAAGGGATCAAAAAAAAACATTAATAAAAATTTCGAAAATATGCAATACATTAAAAAACACACACGAAAACAGAAGATCTCTTTCGCAATAACAAAAAACATTGAACGATTTGTTATGACATGTCAAATCGATTATGAATTTAAGGGTGATTTATAATATAGGTTAGAGACTATGTCCTCTATCAAGGGGCATTGATAGGATTAGTGTATGCATTTTAAATAAAATGTACTAAAAATGAGATGATTTTGAAAACAGTTTGAAGAAAATAACCTAACATAAAGAGTTTAATAGCATATATAAGAAGTTTATTTTAAAAAAATGAGATTAAATGGTTATTGTGATTTATCTGCACATTTTTCATTTTCATTTATCATAGATATTAGTTTCGAGTTGGAGAAATTCTTTGGTAGAAATTGATAGTATTCTTGATTAAATGTTAATATTTTATTTAATTACATAAAAAACCATGACATAAAATTCATATTAACAATGTCCCAAAATTATTACCGGAATAAAAGGATAAAAAAAATTATTCTCACTAATTTTCTATGAAAATAATTCATGGGCTGTATAACCAGAATAACACATTTCACATACTCAAAACCTCACATCGATCATCTATAAATTAAGAGAATAACATTCACTTGCATAAAAACAAGCATTCAAAAAATGAAATAATGTAATATGCATGGAATGATATTGATTAACACCCAAATTACCCCAAAAATTTAGCTAATATATCCATCATAAATCCTATTACATATGTTTATCTCTCTCATAACCAACACTCATTGTTTAGCCTGACATTTAGAGGGGGAGGAAGCCCATGTAAAACTACTTCTTCGTATGTGATCCCCATTTAAGGATATGGGCCTATAGAACTTTTAAGATGTGGAGTGGACTACTATAGGACACCAAAATTTCATATATTTTCTTCTGGTTTGGATTTTATAATTATGATCCCAAGCTTCCATCATATATGAAAAGTGGAAGGAGGTTTTTGTCACATAGAATTCTAAAAAAAATGGACCATTGTTTTCAGGGGATAGATACACTTATATTTCATTGTGTAAAACTAAAAATTTATTTACCCTCCTCAGTAATATGTCCAAAAATATTTTTCCATCATTTGGAGTAATAATGCTCAAGATATAGATTGATCACAACACACCACTTTTGACAGTGTGCATATTTAGTTAGTTGGAAAGATCATGTTGGTTGGGCTAACTAAGGCCTGAATTGGTCTAGGTTTCATTTAGTTGAAATGAAGCACATTATTATTTTTATGTGATCACTATATATAATCCCATTTGGATGAACGATTTAGTATCAGTGTGCACTTTATTCCCCATGTGTGCTTGGAATTTGCACTATTTGGCCCATTATTCGAGCAAATCATCTAAGACCCTCTAGATGACCATAAACTAAAATTTAATTATCAATACCAGTAGCATTTCTCTTCTTAATAATGATACACCAAAAAAAATTCCATAAATTATGAATTTAAATTTTTTATTATTTTTATAATTTTCTATAAAAAACATGTTTTGCATAGATGTGTAACATTAAAAATGGAATAGTGAATCGAGGTGGGATCAATATCCCAAGTGAATGATATATAATATAAATGGTTATTGTAATTGAGGAATAGTAGTACCAAAAAAATTCATTAATAACATTTTTTAGAAAAATAGACATTTCACATTAAAAATCACATTTAAAAAATTGAAAAAAATTAGGAAATATATTTTATTTGAGAATATAATTTTTAACATCTAATTAAAGAATCAAATCATTGCGTGGTAATGATGTGCGGAAATACTATTATTCCCAAATAAATTTAAAGAAAATATACCTCTGACGTATTAGTATATAGCCAAAAATTACCACATTCAGAAAATGAAAGGATGATTTATTTTAAACGGTTTATCAGGAGTAAAATTTACATTAAAATTAATATATGAATATAAAAATTATTCATAAAAAAAAATATTAATAAAAATTATTTTGATGAAAATTTTTTATCGATGAGGGGAATTAAGTCGGGGTTTTCATTAAAATTATATTAATAATTATTTTAATTTAAAAAGTGAGAAAAATTGAACAGTTACATGAAAATATCATTAATTTACATATTAAAATAAATTTTACTGTTTTTATGATTGAGAGATCAAATTATTCCCCAAAATGAGATGTGAGAATAAATAATCCTAAAGAATCATGTGATTCTGAAATAAACCCTTACTGATTTGGTAACTTTTGAATTATAATCCCTATGAAGAAATTATATAAAATGAAAAAATAATACAATGAAGAAAAATTGATTCAGGATATAAAATCTAAAAGGATGATAATATAAAAAATTAAAAAATAATTAAGCGTTGAATATGGTATATGACCCAATGAAGTAAATGTGAGATGGAAACCCCTTACCATAAGTCTGATTTCTTTCATTTCTATTCAATGCACTAGTAAGATAAATATACAATTAGTATAAATCCATTATAGAACAATAATAATATATATTATACCATCTATTTATTACATATAACCTTTTATCACATGTTTATTAATATTTATTTCTTAACATCAAATTTCTGGATACCAACTACTTTTTTTCATGTATATTTGGGATTGGTAGTTAAAGTACTTGTAATATTATCATAGATAAATCATATAAATAATTATAATACGGATTTTTATGTCATATACACTCATTATATAAATATTATGACACATATATAAAAACAATATTCTCAAAAATGCATTACATCGCTCATTGAATCGGTATACCGTACAGGCACATGAACGATGTTTAAATTTTTTTTGGATGAACATAAAAAAGTTAAATAAAAAATAAAATTTAACGAATAATATCCATAATAAATTTATTAGATATTTTTATATAATATTTTCTTTTTTATATTATATTTCAAAAATATATTTAAAAAAATTTAATCACATCGTGTAGGCTGTTGTCCACAAGTATGCATGACCGATATTGTTTTTTCTATGGATTTGAATGTATTAAGGTAGATGTTATGTTTTAATTCATTAAGTATAATTATGTAAAAAATAAAATATATATTAATTAAATTTTTATTATATCTTTTTGTGGGAGGAGTAGTTGGAAAAAAATTGCATCGATTCGTAAGGCGGTAGTCTACTGTACACAGAATCAATGATTTTTTCCCATATTATGAAATAGTAATGGATTTCATTTTATAAATAAAGAAACAAAATCATTGTATATTTTATATTATTATATTATTATTTTAGAATTGTTAATATATGAATGAAGTTTGTAATATATGTATTAAAAAAGAAATCTCTTAGTGAAGACAATTCCTTAAATTAGATAAACACATATGGTTATCTTAATAAGAACCCTTGGGTTTGTGTTTTAGGATCAAAAATTCATGTAAAGCAATTATAAGGATTATGTGGAGGTATTTTAGCAGGTTTTGGTCATGATAAATGGAATATTAAATTTTCTGATGTGATTAGAAGATATTCACTTTTATTTTTGAGGAGTACCAATTATTAAATACTCAAAATTTTCAGCAATGGTCACACTCAACTGATGTGACTTCAAAATGGATAAATAATTTATTGGAAAGAAATATGGTTACCCAAAAATTCTAAAAATAAAATATATACCTTTTTAAAACATGTTATTACATATCGACTAAGTTTAATTACATTACCCTTTTAGTTTTTACCACGATAACTAGGTTTAGATTAATTTAACTCGATAATTTATCATATGAGAATAAAAATAAATTATACACAATAGATATTATTGAACCACTAATTCCAAATAGGAAATATAATATATTAACTAAAATTGTTTTGTTTATGGGAAACTGATTTTGACAGTAGTGTATATATCATGAAAAACCATGCTTTAAATGTAACCCAAGTAACATCCTTTTCATACTGAAAGGGTTATAATTTTACATATAAGATAAAAAATTAGATCATAAGTGAATATGAAATGAAATTTTCAAATATTTAGAATATTAATTTTCTTCTTTCACAGTTTTTAATTTTTTTAATTAATTTAGTAAAATTTTATCTACTATAAACATTCTTTAATTTCATTTTTTTCACTATTCATTTAATTTGACATTGAGCACAACATGACTAAAAAATAAATTGAATATAATCCATTAAAACTCATATAACATGTGATTTTTTCAATAAAATTATTATGTTTTAAAAAATCACTCAACATATGTTACATTTTTAACTTTGAGAAACATTTATTTTATTTTTTTAATAATTGAGTAAAAACATTTCTACTGTTCGATAATGATTTGAAGTAATTATTCAATCACTAAACGATAATATAAAATACAATAATAAAAACATTCCTCTTTAAAATCTATATTTGGATAATATGATACGTTTTTTATCCTTATCAAAAAAATATTATAGTTATTAAAAGTTAGAAAGTGACTTTTTTTTAATTTTCTTTACATAAAGTATTATAAAGTTCACAATCAAGTCCATATGTCATTATTTATGAACTTTCATGATCCTATATGATATAGGGTAAAAATATTTCCAACAAATAAAATATAGACATCTTTTTTCATCACTTAAAGACATAAATATTTTCTTTAACCATCAGAAAACTTATTTTACACATAAATAGGGTAACAATGTTGTTACTATTTAGCATATTGATAATGAAACAAATTATTTTGACCTTATTAAATAATATTAAATACAATAATTATAGATAAATAATCCATTTTATGAACTTTATTTCAAATAATTGGTTTAATTTAATTTCAAAATGAACAAGAAAAATATGTCAAAAATTATTATTTTTTGAAATATTTTTTGAAGAATAAGATGATTTTATATTAACTATATATAAAATAATAATAATTATATGGATTTAAACTCATATATTTAGTTATAAAATCTCTATATTTCATATAACTTAATCATTATTTAATATTATTTATATTTATTATTTCATTTAGATTGATCATTCCCCATTTTTATTTAAAGCAGATTGACCCTTTATTGGGTTCAAAATAATAATTTGTATGTCTTAAATTATGAAATTGTAACTCATCGGCTAAGTAAACCTATTATGAATCCTCCTTCATCAATTCACCCACCTATGTTTCTTCATTTTATTCAATGTGCATCTATAATTCTATATCTTTACCATACACTTCCCTTATTAATTTCTTTTTTCTTATCATTCATTATCTTCTTCATCGATTTATGCAAATACATGGCCTCCTTCCTTCCCCAAATCAATCTCAAATTCATATTCATCTATATATTAATACTGTGAATTATTAATAATCTAAATATAACTATTTGATCGATCATTTGATTTGAACATGACTTTAGCTTCATCTTTTGGGAATTATTTTTGTTTACAAAACACTATATCAACTTTTTGTCAAATATCACACACACTTATTTTAGATTTTATCCATGATTCTGAGATAATCATTCATGACACATTGGTAATATACAGTTTTATGTTAGTGGTATGATTCTAACCCCTATCATAGATTTTAAATTTAATTATTTTATTTTAATGTATTTTAAATTAATTATATTTAATTGTATATCAACACATATATAGTCTATTATATTAAAATATGATTCCATGAATAAAAAATACCCAATCATGTACAAAAATAATATCTTACAATTTTTTCCTAAATAAATATTCCATAAACATGACAATTTGTGAGAATTGCTAGATCTCAAGGAGGAAAATTTTGTAATTTATATTTTTATCAAACTAAAACTAACCCATATGTGTCTTATAGTATATGTATGAGGTTGATCTCAAAAAGAAAATTGAATACAAATTATGAACTTATATATATTGTTTGATATGCAACAAATCATGATGATTATGTATTGAAACAAAGAATACTTTATGCTAAATTAGATTCATGTTTTAAAATATTAATAGTAGACGAGGAGAAATAATAGAGGGGAATCAATGAAAGTGGATGGTTTTTCATTATTGAAAAAAATTAGCCACCATTATGATGGAAATATAATCAATAACTATGTGTGAACGTAAATAACTTAATGGAATACTACTAGTAGTAATAACAAATAATGAAATCTATTCAAATCCTAGGGTCAAATAAATATATTAAGATTTATATGAATTATCATTTATCTTAAAGACAAACCAATATTTTGGTTGTATCTTATAATCCCATTCATCCTTAGCAAATTTGTGTTAATCCAATATTTATCATTAAATTTGTGGGAAATAATTAATAAGGAATTAATTTTTGGATAAATCTGATACTAATTAACAAGACCAACTCAGTGGTGAAGAATAATTCTAAAAACATGACTCACAATATTTTTTACATTTATCCCATCATATTCTATGAAGTTATGAATCCACAGTAGAATTATAACCTACAATTAATAAAATACAAATCATATAATTGGGATTAATACAAAAAAAACATTGAGAATATTGAATAAAAATGTAACAAATATTTTAACCATGACGATCCGTCCAATGTTGTAATTAAAAAATCACTTAATGAAAAATAAAATTGAAGAGAAAAATCATTACTACAACAACCCAGTGGTCAATGATGAGTGGTTTATCCTAAAACATGGATCCTTGGATGTATCGTACACCTCCATCTGATTCAACATTAAAAATCATCCATTATATTATTTTTCCTGGATCTCAAAAATATAACATAAATTAAATTATAAACAGTTAAAAATATTCCACACCAGTTAATACCCATGATTTTATAGAATGGGATAAATAGATAATGGTTAATTATAGATCATTAAAGTATGAAAATTTATTTCTCTCTGCCTTCTCCACTAAATTTAATATATATCATAGTCAAGGGTCTTCAAATTTTTGGTCGGATGATAAATTCTCCAATATAAATTATAAATCATTAAAAGTATTACAGAATTGGTTTTTATATTATTTTAACAAATATGGAATCCATGATTATCTATTAAAATATCTCATTGGTTAATCCATTTCAATCTATTGTGATTTTCCCAACAAACGTTTTATTGATGAATCCTTTAAGTATATCAAGTGAAGCTGAAAAGAAATTGCATGTAGTTCGTATTCGTTTAATGTTTATTAAATCAATCAGTTCTCTATAAAATATGAATTCATGAACTATCACTCTCTTTTACTGACTAATATTGTCAATAAAGTATTATATTTATTGTAGAGGACTTCATTAGGGAATTATATTACATCAAAAAACATTTTCATAATAATATGGTAAAATAAAATATTAAATTTCATGAATATTTCTGGGTGATTTCTGAAATCTTCATCAAAATCATCTTGAATACAGTATAATCAATACCCTCATGACACTATAAAACATCTTCTCAAATCCTCTTCTCCAAATGGTCTATGTTTTACATGTCGATATCTTGTACTTTCTTTCAATTTCCATCAACATTACACTACCATATTATGGAATTTTAATAGAAATATGAAATAAAGCATTAGCATGTTAAATTCCGTTGTTTTCCATTATAGAACATCATTTTGACATAGTAAAAAACATTATATTTTGATAATATAATATCACATCATGTTTAATTCTCCAAAAAATAGTTTAATCCACCATTTTTGTATTACTTCTCAGGGCTTCACATCATCTAATAAAATCTACAAATAACAATTTTTCACACTCCAATCATCACATCATCACGACATTGAGGAATTCTTTATGAAAAAATCCTTCTACTCATCTCTTACTTGGTTCGGTGCATTGTGATAGAATATATTCAGCCATGGTTTGTTTAAATTGTTGACCAATCCATTTTTTTATGTTTTTGAAAAACAATTTTTGAGGTGGGATTAAAGAGATCATTTATTAAATATAGAATAACAAATTCAAAAATTAATGAAAAAATGAAAATAAAAATCCAATTCAAATATTAAAAAAAAGGGGAAATAACATCTTAGGACTGTAATAAATTCTTATTTCTGTTAAAAGACAGAATATTTTAAAAATATAAATGAAGGACTATCCTAATTTATGGATGAGGATGATATTACACATATATCATCTAAAATTTTATCTTGAGAGTGTTTGAAATACACTTTTACCTCCACCACACATCTCCCATGCTTTGATGTCATTTCCCTCCACAAATATTGAAAATTTCCTACCATTATCCTACTCCTGGTGTGTGGCATTACCCAATTTCCACTATCCCATTCATTCCTACTAGGAAACTCTTCGTAGTTTCTCATTGTATATTCATTCCCTCCTATTTTACACTCATCCCACAAAAACATTTCAATATTAGACTCCTCTAATTTATTATTTAACCTTTTGATGATATATTCCCACTGTTGTGAGTAAGCCACATAGAATAATCTTAAATCTCATGTGATCTCTCACCACCCACAACATATTTTCCAAGGAATAACATATCACTCCAAATCTTCTCTCAACACCACCTTTATCTAGAAATAATGTGAGTCATATTTCCAAAATAATTCATCTAATTTTACTTGGTTTATCAATGAATTTATTTTAATAAATTCTATTCCATCATATTTTTTATTTGGTTTGTTAATTAATATAAATATAAATTGAAAATTCATTTTTATATTTTAAATTAATTTATTTATTCATTTTATTGATACAGGTTGATTTATTTTTTAAATGAACCATTATACAACTTTCAAATGTATATAGACTTATTGTCCATGAATCAATAGAAATAATTAATTATTATGGGAGAATATCAATGGGATGGGTGTAAATCGAGGATATTTCATTTAATGAAATATTAATATTTATATCTTCAATTTTGATGTGTGATGTGTAACTTTTAGATGTTAAATTTTCATTATAGATTGACATTGTAATATTTTTAGATGTTAATGATTATGGAGTATTTAAATAATTAGTCACTTATAATTAATTTATTGCTCATGTCATCATTATTTTTATGTCAGATGAATTTTATAATTTACAATGGATATATTTATATGTTAATGAATTGTTAAAAATGATTGTATTTTTATTTTTTTCACACATTCTTGATGAACTAATATTTTATATATTAATTCATCTGTTGAAGTAGTTGATGTGAATTAACAATAATGTATATCATCTAATGATGATTCCCAAATATTGTGTTCTGAAATAACAAGTGTACATTGGTTGATGTCAGAGTTAATTTCTATAAAGATGGATAAATTGTTGGTGAATGTTGAAATTTGTTTTCCTCTAACTATAGCCTTGATGAAGATGATCTTCAAGTGTATAATTGAATAGTTACATA
Source organism: Viscum album (assembly GCA_963277665.1). Classification (NCBI taxonomy): domain Eukaryota; kingdom Viridiplantae; phylum Streptophyta; class Magnoliopsida; order Santalales; family Viscaceae; genus Viscum; species Viscum album. The sequence continues at coordinate 993,109,275 of OY728166.1, forward strand.
AATATAAATTTTTTTCTATAATCGTAGATATTTTTGTCAATTATAATGTATAGAGTTGTGTATAGAAGTTAACAAATGATGCTTTGTGGAATTCAAATCCATTTCACTGTGTGAAATCTTTTAAAAATCCTCATATAATATTATATAAATATATACGAATAGTTTCACAAAAACAAAATGAAACATTAATTTCCTCTATAATTTGTTATAAGGTGAAGTGTAATATTGAGAAATCTAACAATTATATTAAATTTTACATATAAAGAGATTATGGTATACCCCTTATTTATCATTATATGCTAAGATGCAAGGTAATATTTAACCGGGGAAATATATGGGGTTCCAAAGAAATCATATATTTCAATCCCTTACATATGGAATATATTAAGGAAAATTGATTTGAAGATAATATCCATGTTTGTTAGATCTAAAACATCGATTTTTTGAATGATTCTATATTGGATATTTTATTATCTATAGTTTCATATTAGATTATTGAATTATATTCTACATGGATGTGTGTTTCTAAAGAATTCCTTGTAAATGTTAATTTTTAGATATATAAAAATATGAAACTAAAAAAATATTCATATTGGAATATTTATTTATTGATGGTGAATAGTATGACGATTTCATATAGATTTTAACCAATAGAAGTCAAATTACTTGACCAATTGAACAGTTTATTATATCTAGCTGACACATTCTTATTTCAGGTGTTTTTAGAGAAATATTTGGGGGAGATATAATTGCATATTATTATTGTATTATGAAATAAAAATTTAAATATAAGATTACATAATTATACATGGTAATGAGAAGAGGAACTATGAAACATACATTAAAATTATTAGATTCCATTGATAATTTTCTATTGGAAAATATTTTTAAAATTAAAAAGAATATTTTTGAATGATTTTTTCTAAAATGGGAATGATGGGTTGAAAATGATAGTGATGTGGATAGTTGTTAAATTTCATGATTTCCAAACCATCGAGTAGATCATATAAAAATAAATTTTACCGAATAATTCATTTCATGGATTATCATGTAGAGGAGAAAAATATTTTTTGTAGATTAATGAACATCACGAGATATTAATTGTGAAATTTGTTTCTACTAAAGAATACCAAAAAAATGACAAATAATTTTATTCATAGTCTTGAGAAAAAATTTAAAGTGGATATCATGAGGGATAAAATAATGATAATAAAAAATATGAACACAATATAATAATATATCATATTGATTCTGTGGAAGTTAGTGTTCAAATGTTTAATTGGAATTCACTTATCAATCTGAGAATACATGTGGTATTCCATGTTCTCATGAGTGGTAATCAATATGAATCATCTAATGAAATTTCCATTTTATTTTTAAAATTGTTATCTACTTAGGACCCATGAAAATATTTATCTTGGCCATATGAATATTTTTGAAATCAATGAAATGTTATAGTTTAACGCATTGAAATATAACTATTGTGTGATTTAAAAACAATATCTTTGCACCAATGACATACCATCCCCATAGTAGACTATTTGGGAATCATACTAAGTGGTAATTTTTTGATAAGAATATAATTTACTATTTTAACTATAAATAAGTTGACCACACATGAAAAAGGATAAAAAAATATCAAAAGAAGTTAATATGAAAGCTATAATGGGGGGTGGAATTTTTTTCTATATGATTATTTTCTACTGTTTATAAATTCAATGATTATATAAAGAATATTAATGATAATTTTAAGGTAAAACCATGACATTAATTTTAGATGATGCAATTTCCTTTTTAAATGATCTTCTTTATTATAACAGATATCATCAAAATTTAAATATTATTATTCAATATTTTACCACTGATATATAATTAAAAAATTTTCATTGATTTGGGAATGTAAACATGAATATTTTGAAATATTGGTGTTATTTTTATTCCTTAATTTTTTTATATTATTTTTCACTATTCAGTTAAATATAATATATTGATATTTATTTGTTTGGTTTTTCTCAATTTAAAATACAATTGATAAAAACACTATTATATTTCATATATTATATCTATATGTATATAATCAGTCAATGAATCGTTATTCAATTTATTATATAAAACATATCACCCAAGAGAAAATAAATTTATTTAATATTTGTCTCAACATTCATCTACAAAGACATTTTTTATGTCCTGAAAATTTTGTATTAATTTTAGTGATGTATGGAAATGTATGGGATTCAAGAATTACAACACCCTCTTTAATTTAGATGAGATAATTTATATATTTTAACATTTATCTTTCAGATCAAAAAATATATAATCCATAGTTAAACATTACTATTCCATTGTTTTCATTTTTGTAAAAATTTCTTAGATCATGTACTCTTTTTCTATATTATGGTGTTTCATGAAAATTCAATGCATAAATAGATTTGATGTTTAATCATAGATAAAATTATTAATCTATATTAAATAAAATTCATTGGGTAACCTTGTTACTTTTATTTCAAATTAACAATACCAAGAATTTGTTAGTTTATATGCGCGGGATTCCATAATTTAAACCAAGTATTTAATTTTAGAGAACATAATTTCCCCAGTTTTAAAACTATAAATGATATTCCAACATCAATAATCTATATATTAACAGTGATCATATATATTTTGAAAATTATATTCTAGTTTTTTTTGTTTTTTTGTGAAAAAAACTATTAGAATGTGATGTTTTTTTATTTATATTCTCAATGAATATATTGTAGAAATTGTCTTCCTTAATTTCCGAAATCATTTTACTTGTAAATGTAACACTATTAGTAGTACACTGAGAATCATATTGATTCAATATTATAAATTTATATGTATCATTATTCAATTTTATTCAACAAAAATTAACTGGACATCAAAAGATTATAAATGAAATTGGATAACATTTTACAGTAAAAATTATGTTGTTCTAAAAATTATTCTTTCTGTGAAACAAGATTTTTTAAATATATAGTTATTCATGATTAATTATTATTAAATATATATGTTATATGTTAAATAAAAATGTTTCCATTCATCTAATATATTTTATTGGAAATAAATAAGTATAAAACTGAATTAATTCTTAAAAAATTTGTTCTTTTTCAAAAATGTGGTTTCATTATGTTTTGTGAACTTGTTTTATAATTAATTTTTATCACTTTTAGAAATTTTATTTCTATAAATTATATGAATTTTTGAAGTAATAATTTCAATATTATCTTAGATTGTATTTTCAGGGAATTCTATGAAAATATTAATTTTTCAATGAATATTGAAAATCACATATTTCATAAAACAATTATATTGTTATTTAAAGTATTGAAAAAGTAATTTTTATTCTAAATGGTTAGAAAAGATTAATCAGTTAAATTATATTTCTATTAATAAAATTTAGTTTATTGGAATCGTATTTATATTGATGTTTTATATATAATATTTTTATACTTATGAAATCATATTATTTTGAAAAATACATTTGTATCACACTTGAGTGTTTAGTTTTAAGTTAAGTTATATCAATTAAATGAATTTAATTTTGTAAAATAGATTCAATATTTGGAATATGAATACAAATATGAGTTAGTAAGTATAATATATTTTTTATTCTTAATGAATTGTCATGATAATAAACAATAATTATTGTGGTTATGGTTAAAACACAAAATTGAGAGTTACATACACCTACATTATATTTAATTTTACACACAAATAGAAATATTATTTCATAAATTTTATTTATTAATTACATAAAATTTGTATAAATTATATAATTTTTATCATTTATTTTTATGCATAACCGATAAATAAAAAAATAAAATAAAAAACTATATACCGTGGTGAAAACAAAAAAGGTAAATATAAGAATGATTATTTAATATATAGATAAAACATTTAATAAATGATTACCATTATGTGTTGGAGGTCTGGGAAACCTTAAATTCCCTAAAATACATTAGTTATCAATTTTATATTCACCAGGTTGATATTGAAGTCGAATTATTGAATACTTTTGGGAATTGAACAAAATGTTCATCATCCTAAATTCTAAAAGGGAACTACCTCCCATCAGATCTCTACGTGTCTAAATGTAGTTAAATTTATATGTAACATCCATAATAAATCTCTAAAATCCATATCATTTTTATATGGATACTTTTGTTCCCAATATATCAATCCTAGGGTCCATAATAAGAGATATAACATAGGTTTTTTAAGAAAAGGTAATTTTAGTCACTAAGATCCATATCATACCAACATATATAATATTTTAATAATTAAAATATAACAACAAAATATTATAAAATAAAGTTTTAGGTTAATATTTTTATAATATAAAATATATTTATATCCTCTTTCCTTAAATTGGATACAATACCATGAATCATGTGTATGGACGAATATCACCTCACAAACTGTTGTAATTCAATTTTCATACCCATCTATCAAATATAGATATATTGGAGGAGTTAATATATAAATATAATATTTATGAAATTATTAATATTCTCTAATTTTGATATCTTTTATATCTTCTTCCTTTATAATCTATTGGAAAACAGTAGTGTCACTCATACGTACATGTGGACTACTGCCCCCAAAATGTGATATGATTCGTTATTAATTATTCTTTTAATGGATTATGATAATGATTTATTTGATGAAAAATGAATATTTATATAATATAATAAAATTTTTGGAACATAAAATTATTATTTACCTTTATTTTGTTCCATATATAGAAAAATGAAAACATCATTCATGTGTGTGTATTCCCTATCGACTTCGTTAACGATTTAATTCATTTTTATATATCTAATTTTATAGAAGAATCAAAATATGTATATAAGGGTGATATATGTTATTTATATAATTATAAAAATTTTATTTATTTTTTAACCATGATTAAATTAAAAGTAAGAAAAGTAAAAATCCCTAATATTAATTAAAAACGAAGTAGTTATTACCTCAAACAATAAAATTAATAATGAATTCCTAATATATGTGTGATAAATATTTATATTTAAATCATATATTCTATGAAATATATATGTATTTTTATTTAATAAATATATATTTATTACATATCTGGTTCATGTACAAATTGAGGAATTCAGATGAGAGGTAAGGGTTTCCAATATCACTTTTAAAACAATGAGACATATACTCAATTCATCACATGTATCTTCAGTGTGGTGTATATAATCCCACAATGATATGATAAATAATAATTATATTTATCACCATGGTATATAAATTTTCAATGGTTTTTATATATTTCCTTCGTATTATTATTCAATCATTACAAATGTGGTAAGGGTATATTTCATAATCTCATCATTATTTGAGACTGTTAATGCTGAAGCCAACCTTGATGGAATTGTCTGATATTCTTATATTATTACTAATATTTTTTATTCTCCTATAGTTATTCATGATAATTTAATATAATAGTACTATTATTATCTTCTTGGTAAATAAAATGATTGAAAAAATGTTTTCAATAAAAAGAGGACATTATTAAACTATCTCCTCAACATTCATTTTTCATGAATTTTTATGTCTTCTAAAAATAGTTTAAAAATTATATTAACATTATCCAAATGAATTATTAAATAGATTTGTAACAATTTTTTACGATTAAATTAATTTTTAAAGAAATTTATGTTCATTTTTGGAATGAGGAACCTTTAACCTTTTTATATTAGTTTGAAAAAAAATTTGTATACTTATACGACATGTGTGGAATTACCCATTATCATGACCTGAAAAGTTTTAAAAGCATACATCTTGATAATAGTAATGTAATTTTTGATTTGTTCCCTAATATTCAATTTTTATTGAATGTGGTTCTGTAAGGGAAAAGTTTATTTTCTTCTAGAATGTATTTTATGATATTTTAATGGTATTTGTAATAATAAATGAAATACTATTATTTTACTAATGAATATATTTGAATATATGATAATCATACCATCCAACTTATTTATATGAATGATTTATGATTTTTAGGCTAGTGTTGTCTTATTTATATACAATTCAACTTATTAATATGGATTGTTTCTGATTATGTGTATTGATTGAAGATATTATTAATAGTATTTATGATACATTTAAATATGAATTTTAACAATGATAATGTCTCAATCCTCTCATATGAGGAATGAATTGGACTTATATAGTAATGGGAATGGCCCACTATATCCCCTAGATGCATTAGTAGGTCTAATAAGAAAATGCATATCAAGTATTTGGTTGAGGCCATACACATTTATGTATTGTGACTTATCATGAGGTCCTGATGATGTGCTTATAACATCCATCAATATTCATTCCCTCATTATGAGATTAATTATTGATATCCTGGTTAATATTTGATTAGTTATGGAATTAACAGAAATGATTCAAGATCCAGTGAATATTTATGTGGGATTATTTAATTATCATTTTTTTGGGATATTATTATTTTTAATCAGGTTATTAACTATTTGTTATGTTTTTTTAGTTATATAAATCTCTATATTGATTATACTATATGTTTTAATGATATATTCTTCTATACTTATACCATTATTGATAATCTATGATCACTTATCTCTTATGTCACCATTCCATATGATGCATGGAAATATACTATGATTAATTTGTAGGGACATGCTATAGGGGACAATGGTGTTTGAAAAGAAACATTTTGTTTGTTTTTTTATGATTTCAGATGTAATTTTGAAATCATGTATGTATCTAGTTTTCCAATACTAAACAAATATGATGTCCTTTAGGATAAAATATCTTCAATATGATATCAAAACAACAATGTAAAAACCAAAATATATGATATTTGGGTTTGGGTCATTATCTTTTGTATCAATGAAATTTTAGTACAATACATGGGAACTAGATTTTAGAAGAAATAGACTAGATAACATAACCTTATTATTTTATTCAAGGATAATTATAGGTATAGTATAACATGATAATGATTTTTTAAGGTATATATTATGAAGTTTTCCTAGTAATACATCCATGTTTGTATAAAAAAAGTGAACATGTTTTTAGAAACATTTTACATAAGGGAAATAACTATGAAATTGGAGCAATGGGGCTTTTTATCAATTGTTAATTTGTAAATGAAAATGGGCCTTGCTGCACACCTAGTCTGACACGACCATGGGATATGATTTGGTTAATTAAAATTTTCTTTATGAACCTTGATGAATGATTTGAATAGATAATGATCATTGATAACCTAAATAAAACCGATGGTTTCACTGATTAATAAGAATTTATTATTATTTTAACATCCTACAAATTATTTTTCATAATAATTAATATTGTTTATAATTATATGATTTTTTTCAATGAATAGAACAAGGATGAATGATTTTAATAAAAAATATAATGGAAAAAAAGATAATTTTATGAATCCAAAAGAAAATATGTGTGAATTAATATTTTTTTTATTCTAAATAGTTTATCCCAACATGTGATAAAAAACATATATATTAACCATGTCTCAAACTCACCAACGAAATGTTGGATATAGTATTCTAATATATCAAGTGGTGGACACTATGGTTGAAATAAGGTTCAATTTCCCTTATATGGGAAATGTGTAAAAATAAACATAAGATAATGTCTCATGGTAATATAAAAATGTTTAATGTACGAAAAATTATGGCATAAATAAATTATTTTTTGAGGAAAAGTGAGGAGTTAAATGAAAAGAAACACATTTCATCTTTGAGAATGATTTATAGTTCATTATCATAAATGTGATGAACTTGTGCATAATCTAAGTCAATTACCACTTTTATTGGTTGAATCCTTTACAATGGAAGGAACTTTGTTATACCAATCATTGAAGTAAAATAGTATGAATATTTGAACATTAGGATGTAAACTTTTTATTATAGACGTATTTTCCTAATTGTATTTTTGTTATAAAATTGATAAACATCTAATGATTATGTAAATATTTGGAAGAATATAGGTATTAATATTCCATTAAATTAAGTGTTATGGATATAATCATTGTTTAATGAGTTTAAGGTTTATCATAAGATCAATGTCTTATATGAAACATTTTTGGTATTATTTGATGTATGTCAGCTATTATTAAGATTTTTTTGGAGAAATTTATGGCAATATAACCCACGGTATTTGTGTGTTTTTTAGTAATATATTTATTTGAGGATTAATACATTTAAATTTGGTGTATAAATGCTTAATGTTATTGATAACCATTATGTATTATTTGATCAATGATATTATGGTAATAATAGTGAATTTAGATTATCTAATTTTGTGAAAAATGTATTCCTAATGAAAATCATTCCGGTTAAAAAGTGAATTAATGAAAAATGTTATTTTAGGATATTTATCATTTTTTGGAAAATTATAACAATTATATTAATATAATCTGACAAATATGACAATACACATAATAAATTAAAATCCTTCACATTATATAAGATGTATTTCAAGAACCCTCAACCAAAGAGTGACAGGGGTGTATCACCCACCACCAGAATATATGATGTACTAGGTAATAAGAAATTGTTTTTTCATATTGATTTTGATTTTTTAATATTATTTTGATATTATATTATAAATTTGTTATGATTTTCATGTCATTAATTGTATTTTAGGAGATTTTTTGTGTTATTGAGATTCATGTATAAGCATTAGTTTTAATATATTTTTTGGTTAAGAATGATATAATAATATTGGATAAGTATTATCTAGGGTTTAATGGATAAATACCTTGGAAAGGGGTTATTTAAAATTTTTGTGTTACTTTTGAGATTTAGAGACTGATATATTGTAATAGATAACGTAATCCAACTATATTGGTTTTGGTAAATATTTAGAGACATTTGGATGATTTTTTCTCTTAAATGGATCTTATGATCCATTAAAATTTAATTTTTCTTCTTTTTATAAAAATAAAGATTTCTCCTTGGATATTTATTTCATGGAGTTATAAATGATTTTGAAATTGATTGAAGCATAACCGAATGATAAAATTATTCTTATGAAATAAAATTATATTAGCTAAGATTATTTTTTGGAATATTCTCTAATTAAATTAAAATAAACTCCCAACTTCTATAACATTATATTAGAATAATCATATTATACATTTACATTATTTTCCATTGAATGAATTTTGTTTTTCACATATCATTGGTAAATGGTTTTGTGTTCATTATTTTTTAAAAAAATTAACTTTATTATATTCAATGATGTATATCACTCTCCAGGATTAATTTTTATTTTATTTAATTATTTATATTCACTTCCCACTATTTTTTTATAACTTGGAGACCTAGTAATGTTTGATTCATTATGTTCTTTTATACTTCCCTTTAAATATAATAATGAGTAGGTTTTCATAACCCATTTTTCAATGTGGGATTCAACGAAGGTATTTTTAGATAGGGAAAAATTATTCATTTAGTGCAAGATAGAATTTTTTGGAAGTAATTTATTGAATACGGGTAGAATATAACACCCTGATAATTTATAGGAATAATATTTTTTTAGATAGTGTATATGATACAAAACATTGAACATAAACAACATGAGAAATATATATTTTATATATAACTATTATAACCCAATTGTAAATTCTTTAGTATAAATAAGATTATATAAATTATTAAAATTATATGGTTAACACGTTTATTAAGAAAATTCATATGTTATAATATTATTTGAAATTGAAATTAAAAGCAGTTAAACAAAAAAGAAAAATTATTATGAAAAATAGTTTTTATCCGTGAAACATATTTTCTTAAATTAATCAATATTTTTTAATTTTTCTAATGAAATTTATATATAATATACTAATTAAAATTTTATTATTAATATAATATTTTTCATGGAATGATATAATTATAAAACTAGTTTTCTTCTTAAAAACTATTTTTTTAAATTGATATAATGGTGTTTTACAAACATATATTAACTTTTTATATATATATTAAAAAACATTATTTGGAAAAATGAAATTTATATTTGGAATAAACAAGTAAAAAAATTATTAAAGTTATTTATTTATAAATTTTAAAAAAATTAATTTTACGATGATTACTTACAAATAAAAATATTTATTATAAATTAAATTTTGTTTGAAGCATTGACAAATAATTTTTTTATTTAAATTGTTCTAAAAGAATAATTTGTTAAATTATATTATTAATAATCAAATTTAGGATAGTGTATTGAGAATAATGTTAAATTTTTATAAGTAATATTTTTCTATCTATGATATCTATTTCCTTAGAAATATAAATTTTCATCACGCTTGCGGGTTTATTATGAAATTAAATTATTCCAATTATTTGAATTTAATTTTTTAAATTGGAATAAATATTTTGGATCCTCATAATTAATAATTGTTATTTATAAATAATTAATTTTTGTTCATAAAGTATATTAAAGATAATAGAAATTAATTTCTATAGCTAAGGTATCAAAAGGGAATTACATGTTATATGCATCTATAGTAAAATTTATTACCCAAAAATATTGGAATTTCATTTGATAAATTAGATTTCATATTTATAATAAATTGGTATAACTTTTATAATAATGTCTATTTATATTTAGTCTTAAAGGATAAATTACATAGGTAAATAAAAAAACTAGTTACCATTGTGAAAAGTGAAATAATAAAAATAAAAAATAAAATAGGATAAGGTATTAAGTAATATTAAAACGTTTATTTTTATGTGTTGGAGGTGTTGATTGACCTTAATCACCGTAAAATCGATTATTTTTAAATTTTAGTGGAACATGTGTGGATGGTGACTTCCGATAATTGAAGTGTTGGGGGTATTTAAAAAAGTGCCACTCATAATGAATTCTAAAAGAGAACCAACTCCACTTACTTAATCACATCTATTATGATATTTAGATTGACTAAAAATTATATCAAAATATTTTAATCATATATATACATATTATAGAGCTACTGATATTACAAAAAGAAACAACACAACGTTCCTTATTAAGAGATCTAAAGGAGGTTTTTCTAAGGAAAGTAAAATATCTTCACAAATATATTTCACAATTAACATTCTATTAACACCAAAACTAATGTATAAATAATTAAAATGTAATAAAAACATTATTTACCATATATTTATATTTTATTTTTTAGATGGAATAACTTATATACATATCATCTTCTATCAAATGAGAAATGAAACTACCTAGCATGTGTATAAATGACTACCACTTCACGATCTGAGGTAATTCATCTTCAATAGCCACATATCATATTAGGATATAATTATGTATTTAATTTAAATATATGATATTTAATATATGATTATGTTTACATAATTATAATATGATATCTACCTTCTTCCTTCTAATCTGTTGGAAAATGTTAATGTCCCTTGTGCATTCATGTGGACTACTGCATCCACAAAGAGATATGAATCATTTTTAATTTATGCATTTAATGGTTGTTAAAAATAATTTATTTGATGAAAATTTATAACCAATATTATATTTTTTATCTTAAATGGTGAATTATTTTTTCCTATCATTCATTCACTCATAAAAAATGAAAAATGTGTTCATGTGTATTTATGTCTTACCATATCCATGAATGATATAATATATTTTAATATATCAATATTTATTGAAGACTATAAATATGTATATAAGAAGTATATATAATATTTATATCAATTACATTATAATATAGATTATTGAATCATAATCAATGTACAACGAACAAAACAAAAAAAAATCAAAATGTACATGAAAAATGAAGTAGTTGTCACCCGAAACAGTAAATTTAAGAAAAAAATTTCTTTACAAAATGTGGTAAATATTATAGAAAGATGATATTATTTATTATATATATTATTTTTTTAATTGAAATATATATATTATACAGGTGGTTTTAAAATATAGGATGGATTTTAATGGTTTTCCAGTTTAGTTTTACTTTACTGAGACCAATAACCTATTCACCAATTATTTCTTTTGTGTGGGGAATATTTGATTAACCAATAAAAATTAATATTTAAATTACATTTTAATGGTATTAAATGTTCATTTTTGATCTTATGGTCCAGAGTTAGTGCATTTTCATTATGAACATCCATTCTCATCATCTGTGCACTTCATGCCTAATATACACCAATTTAGGCCCAATGAGTCATATAATTCTGAGGAATGTAATTATCAATATTTTAATTTGAAATTTTGCGAACTATATCTACACTTAAATTTGACCTTTTTTCATTCATGTATAAATGGATGATTCATAAATGATGATGGAGATATTTGGAGATGAATGGAAGCAATTCTAAGAGAAGGCATATTGGAAACCAGATAACATATGAGACTTTGGGGCCCAACATACAGGCCCAATGAATCCAAATTTTTGTGGGATGATAGAAGACATGTATAGGAACAAATCACTATTCCTGATCCAAAACTAATTAGGCCTCTAGGGTGGTCACTATGGCGTCCCAAGTTACAGATACAATTCTAGGACAGATTTTGCGGCCCAAAAAAACAGCCCACTAATTTAATCTTATCCCGTAATCCACAACTCAAAATGGGCCCCAATTTTATAGGCGGTTAGAAGACATCCGGATATCCATTTTATGATGCTATGGCCTACTATGTTTTGGCCATCTAGGAGGTCATCCAGGCGCGTCTGTTCGTTGAAGGAAAGTTGGCTGCCACCTCAGGTCAAGGGTGGAAAAATCAACTCTCCCTTACTTTCCACCCACCTATGACCTACCAATATTAATTGAGGAGACTTGGACTGTTGGAGGGTCGACCCAAGGGCTCAAAAATGCATATTTGAGGTAGTGGTGTTGGAGTATTGAATAATCTTTGGTTCTTGGTTTCATTATAGTGTTATGCTGCCGCTTTGTGTTTGTAATCGCATTTCTTTCTCATGTAGGTTGTTTAATTCACCTTAGTTCTTAATAAATGTTCTTCATTTACTCTTATTATATTCTTATACTTATCATGTTGATACTATTGGTTCAAGGTGTGTATTTATTCATACCATACTTTGTGATATTTATCACACAACGGAGGAGTAATTTTTTGTTATTGTTGTTTTTACTTCTTCAATTCCACCCTTGTTAGTCTACTTCCCGCTTCTGTTGAGGAGATGTCATCAATGGAGGGATAACTATTTTATGGGTTGATCCAAGGGAGTAGAAAGGCGATGGATTGGATGTTATTTATCACTCCATTAATGGCTAATCACTTCTTTTAAATGAGATTTTTATTTGATGATTTTAAAACAAATTGATCCTTGTTGAATTTAAGGTCACACATTTCAAGTGCTAATACGAACCTCTACCTTTGAGTGCTCAAAAAGTTGATCCTTCAAGTGTAAAGTTGATTAGTATTAGGGTATGTAGGAATTAAACCAGTAAGTGATGATTTCGTTTGATATTCATAAATGAATCTATCTCAATTATAAGAAATTGAAATCATTAAAAAAGTAATGCATCTAATCCACCCCGAGCGATAACCTAGGATCAACTCATTCTTTTAAATTTAATTATCTTAAATCATTTAGTTATCTTTAAACCCATATAAAATCAACCCTAGTTGGCCACTTCATATCCAAAAACAGTCCACAGAATATACGTGTCTATAGGTTACCTCTTAGGTCTCTGTGGATTCGATAACCCAAGCTAAACTACAAGGACCGTTTTACCTTCATATCTAGGTTAATTTTGAGAAAGATTCAAATTTTGGAACCTTTTCTGGGGACCCAATTCAGTCATCTAAACACCCATAATATTCTCCCCCATTTCATCTTTTCTTATCCAAATTCTCTTATCTTGTCCCTTTCTCATTTTTTTTCTTTTGGCACATGTCTGCCTACACCCGCGATCAATCAAACCATCTTGTTAGGGTGGATAGTCCTGGGGTTGGGGAGTCAAGTACACCAAGAGAAATCATTACATTAGATCATAATCTTCCTAATACTCTAGAGTCCAAAAATGAGCCCATTTCAATAGAAGGTTTTCAAAGAAACCAACTAAAAAACCCGAGTGGGAACCAAAATGGAATCCCAAATGGGGCATCCCCAAACATGGGGAATGCGGTTGATCAAACCATGAATGACTACCTCACACCTTCCTGGACCAATTCCCCCTCATGAATTAGACAAAATTTCCTAAGATATTCCAACTACATCTTTAAACCCCATGTCCTAAACCACCTTCCCACATTCCAGGGAATGGATTCCGAGATTCCCTACCTTCACATTAAGGAGTTCAATGACATTGTAGAAACCTTGTGTCCCCCACATCAACTAGAATCTGATAAGATGATGCTATTTCATTTTTCATTAATGGATCGAGCTAAATATTGGATAAATAATTTGAGACCATCATCCATAAACTCTTGGTACCAACTACAAAGATAATTATACAAAAAATACATTCCCCACCATAAAACAATTTCACTTAAAAAGAGCATCCAAAACATTTTTGAAAAAGAGGGAGAGTCATTCTACGAAACATGTGAGAGATTTAAAGACACTCTAAACATGTTTACACACCATGGTTTTTCTATTCCTGAACAAGTGAGAATGTTCTATGAAGAGTTGTGTCCGGGGAACAAACAATTCAGTGACATGATGTGTAATGGAACCTTTAAAAACAAAGCCCTAAATGATGCTTAAGAATATCTAGAAAGCCTTTATGAGCAAAACCATACATGGAGAACTTCACATTTTTCTGAAAAGCCACAAAGAACTAATGGAATTCATACACACAGAGAAGAGGAAAGCCTTAGGGCTAACCTCGCAGCACTCTCTAGGAAGGTTGAAGAGATAGACCTTAGGAATGTCCATGAAATCCAAACTGTTGACCCTATTTGCACAATTTGTGACAAACATGACCATAAGACAAACATCTGCCCAACCATTCCATCCATCAAGGATGTCCTCTTAGGAGGACCCCCAGTGGATGTAAATGCTTTGAACTTTCAAAATACTCAATACCAAAACACCTTCAACCAATGGTATAAAGACCACACAGGCTTCCGCTAGAAAGATAACCAACAACCTAGCCAACCACAGGGACAAAATCCTTACCCCCATCAGAACTACCAAACCCATAACCAGTTCCAAACCCAACCTATCCAATACCAACAGCCACCGGTCCTTTTTCAATAAACCACCCAACCTCCAAAATATCCCCCTAAGATAAACCAACCTACTCAAGAACCCACCCAAACTGTTCCACAACGCTTACTAGAACAACTGTGCAAAAAATGGAGAGGATGAACTCGGAGGTATCATCCCTAAAACAAGAACTTCAAACCATCAAAACTGGAAAGGCACCCATGCCTACTCAGGAAGTGCCATCCTCAAATTCAAGGGGAGATTCATATTGTGCTCAAACAACTCATGAACAACTAAAGGTTGTGACAGTTTTAAGAAGTGGGAAATCAATTGATAAACCTAAACAAATAATTCAGAACCCACCTGAAGATTCATACATGTATGAAAATTTAAATGAACTACAAGATCAAACTGAGGAAACTGATAACAATGTGAATGAAACAGCTCTTCAACAAACAACCTCACAACCTGCACTATTTCCTCAACGCTTGATGGGGAAACCCAAGCCTGAACTCCATGAAACATTGAGGAAAATCTTCTCACAAGTCAAGTTGAACATTCCCCTTCTCAATGCCATCCAAACCATACCTGCCTACTCAAAGTACCATAAGGACATGAGAACTTTTAAAAGAAAATTTTCACATAAAAACCAAGTCCTTTTGGCTACTAATGTGAGTACCACCATTCAAGGGACCATTCCTCCTAAGTTGAAAGACCCAGGTTTCCCATACATCAATTTTGAACTAGGAGAAAGCAATGTTGTCAAGGCCTTGTGTGACCTTGGTGCTAGTGTCATTATCATCCCCTATGTCGTGTACTGATAGTTATGCCAAGAAGAACTCCATCCCACATCTGTCATACTTCAACCTGCTAATTGTAGCATTAGGGTTTCAAAGGGGATTTTAAAGGATGTTCTGGTAATGGTTGAAAACTTCATCAACCCTACTGACTTCATTGTTCTGGAAAACCATCCAAACTTGGGAAATAAGGAACAAAACCCAGTCATCCTTGGTCGTCCATTCCTTGTAACAATCAACTCTGTTATCCATGTTTGAAATGGGAACATGACCATCACCTTTGGGAACATGAGTCAAAACTTGAACATCTATAATGCAAGATCAAAAATAAGGGATGAAGAGGACATTCATGATGTAAACATGATAGGAACCATTGATAATGAATCCATATAACATCAAGGAATTTTTAAGGAATTTTTAAGTCAGGATGAGATTGATTTCTTTTGTTCATATGAAAGATGTTTATCTCCTTGGCTTGAATCATTTTTAAATTGCTTTTATGATGAATTCTTAGGTCCAGCAATCAGTGAAACCTTCCATGAAACCAATTTCATGGAGACCAATCAAAATTCCTTCCCAAAATATGATCAAGACAATCTATTATCTAAAACTTCTACATGTGGGGAATCAATCCTATCTAATACTTTAGAAAATAAAATTGATCTTGATCCAATGTCCCAATCTTCTGCTGAAATTCTGAACCAACCTGATCGTGAATTGGAGGATATTCTTTATGCACTAATGTATGCCTTCCTAGGGCACAATCAAACACATAATATTGTCATTTCTTCTTCTATTGAAGCCAATCATGAGAGGATGCTTCTAGATGTCCTTAGGAAGCATAATAAATCCATTGGTTGGACCCTTTCTGATATTCCTGGGATTAGCCCACTTATTGGGACTCATATGATTATTCTAGAATCTAATTTAAAGCCATGTCATCAACCTCAAAGACAAATCAATACTAATATCATGGAGGTAGTAAGGAAAGAACTTCTGAAATTGTTAAAAGCTGGTATCATATGTCCCATAACAGAGAGTGAGTGGGTGAGCCCAATCCAAGTGGTTCTAAAAAAGGCTGGAATCACAGTGATAACAAATGAGGATGGAGAGATTCTTCCAACAAGGGTGAGTAGTGGATGGAGGGTCTGCATTGACTATAGGAATCTAAACTCATTCACCAAGAAGGACTATTTCCCCTTACCATTCATTGACCAAGTCCTTGAGAGAGTGGCAGTTCATGCCTTCTACTGTTTCTTAGATGGGTACTCGAGGTACAAACAAATTGAGGTCTCCCTAGAGGATCAAGGGAAGACTACATTCACATGTCCTTTCGGTACCTTTTCCTTCAAACACATTCCTTTCGGGTTATGCAATTCCCCTGGAACATTCCAGCGGTGCCTGATGGGAATCTTATTAGACATGGTAGGGGATTTTCTAGAGGTCATCATGGATGACTTCTCTGTGTTTAGGGATACATTTGAGGGAAGTATGAGGAATGTAGAGAGAGTCTTGTCAAGTTTTGAAGAAAAGAATCTAGTCCTAAACTGGGAAAAATTCCATTTCATGGTTAAAGAGGGACTAGTTCTAGGCCATCTGGTCTCAGGTAGGGGGATTGAAGTTGATAAATCCATGGTTGACATCATTTGTCACCTTCCATCACCCAAAACTTTCAAGGAAGTAAGGTCTTTCTTATGACATGCTAGTTTCTATAGAAAAATCATCAAGGACATTAGTTCAATCTACCATCGCCTTTATGATCTCTTAGTAAAGGATGCTCTATTTGTTTGGATAGAAAGATGTGAGGGTTCATTCTCAACCCTCAAATACTCTCTCACCTCTCCTCCTATCATGAAATCTCCAAATTGGAACCATCCTTTCAAACTTATGTGTGATGATTGTGACTTTGCTGAAGGAGTTGTGTTAGGAAAAAGTTATGATAAAACTCCTTATGTCATTTCTTATGAAAGAAAATCCTTAAATGATTCCCAAATCAACTACACCACCACTTAAAATGAGTTACCTGCTATTGTGTTTTACTTAGAGAAGTTAAGGTACTACCTCTTAGGATCCCCCATCACTGTGTTCACTGACCATTCTGCACTAAAATACCTCTTCCAAAAAACAAGATGCTAAGGCTAGACTGAATAGGTGGGTCCTTATCCTACAAGAATTTGATCTCACAATCAAGGATAAAAAGGGTGTTGAAAATGTATTAGTCTATCACCTCTCTAGAATGGAATTCAAAGACAACTCCAATCACCTTTCTGTGTCTGATTCATTTCCTGATGAACAACTATACATTGTGAGTGACTGCCCTTGGTATGCTGACATAGAAAATTTCTTAGTGTTAGGAGTCATTCCAAAATTCTTAGGGACTCATGCTCGATGTAAATTTCTTTCTGTTGTTAGACACTATGTGTTTGATGATCCATGCATATATAAGTTCTGCCCTGACCAAGTCATTATGAGGTGTCTTCCAGAATCAGAACAAGAGTCCATCCTTAAATTCTGTCACAATGAGGCATGTGAAGGTCACTTTTCCTCTAAGAAAACAACTTTTAAGGTTCTTCAATGTGGTATTTTCCAGCCCACCATTTCAAGGGACTCTTATACATTTTTTCAAAGTTTTCCTAGGTGTCAACAATTATTGTCCATCACAAAAAGGAATCAAATGCCACTCACTCCAATCTTAGTGGTTGAAATATTTGACTGTTGGGGAATTGATTTCATGGGTCGCTTCCCAAACTCTTAGCTGTAGATTATGTCTCAAAATGGGTTGAGGCCATTACCACTAAGTCCAATGATCATCAAGTTGTGATTCGATTTCTGAAAGAGAACATATTTTCTCGATTTGGAATTTCTAGGGCTATAATCTGTGATCGAGGAACCCATTTCTACAGCCGCCCATTCTCTTCACTCATGTTTAATTATAGTATTTCTCATAAAGTGTCCACTACATACCATCCTCAAACCAATAGTCAAGCGGAGTTAGCAAATAGGGAGATTAAAAAAATTCATGAAAAAACTATCAACCCCTCTAGGAAAGATTGGTATGAGAAACTCTTAGATGCTCTTTGGGCCTATAGAACCGCATATAAAACCATTTTAGGAATGACCCCATATAGGTTTGTTTATGGTAAAGCATTCTATTTTCCAGTTGATATTGAACATAATGCCTTTTGGGAAATTAAGAAAATTGATTATGATCTCTCATTGGACGGAAAAAAAGGAAATTAGATCTCAATGAACTGGAGGAACTAAGGATGGAGGCTTATGAAAATTCATGGATCAATAAAGCTAGAGTTCAAGCCTACCAATCTAAGAATATCAAGGTTGAACATTTTGAACCGGGAAAACTTGTGCTCTTGTATAGTTCAAAACATCATTTACACCCGGGAAAGAAAAGTTCTAGATAGTCAGGTCCTTTCATAGTGCATCATGTATACCCCCATGTGGCAGTAGAGATTCAATATCCCGCTAGTCGTCACATTTTCAAGGTCAATGGTAAAAGGTTAAAAACATTCATTGAATCATTAAATAAATAGAAAATAGATGTTGAGTTAATTTATCCAATCTATAAACCATGAAAAAATTGATAAATTTATGATCTATGTCAGGGTAACGACTTTAAACAAAGCACTGCACGGGAGGCAACCCGTGGTTTTTATGTTTCTAATCTTTCTGAATAGTCATTATTTTTTCAAATAAGATAAATTAATCATTTTTATATTTAAAAAAAATAGACTTTTGACCACTTCTTCTATTATGAGTATGGATGGGTACGAATGGGGAGCACCATATTCATCTGTGTCACGTGGTGTGATCCTTGAGTAATACCTTACACATAAATTTAATAAGTAGACAATGTATCATCAGTTTTTTTTTTAATGTGTTTTTAGGTTAAAAAATTTTAAAAAAGTAAAAAAAAAAATATAATAGTAATAAAAAATTCCACATCGTAGGTCATGGGGAAAACCCCGTCACAACCAGCGAAGCCGCGATGATTTGAACCTAGGACCGAATGGAGACAGGGGTGCGCACTTACCACTGAACAACAGCTTCATGTTCTTACTTTTTCTATAATTTTTATATAAATACTTATATTTTACTTCTTTTATTATATATATATATATATATATATTGTTTTGTTTGATTGTTTTCCTTTTCCCACAAGGGAACTTTGCAAGCGACATAGGTATCAAAGGTCTAAATTCAAGTGGAAATAACTTTAAACATCAACCACTCGGTGACTTCATTCCATGATCATCATATTTCAATTTCCTTATTGAACTCCCTTTTTATTCCTCTACCCCGTTCTAAATTTTATTTTTACGAAACTATGGACAGTTTCATTCTATGTTGGGGGGTGTGGAAACAAAATGTTTGTTTAAAAAAACAATGATAAAAAAAAAGAAGTTAAATTCCATTATCATTCATATAATAACATCTTTTCTCAGATAAAAACTACATATAAAATAACTTTTATTTCCTTGACTCTTAATTTAATTCATGATTATGATTAAAAGAATTGTTTTTGGAAGTTTGGTTGTCCAATGAAAATTTTCATCATTTTTATTTTCATCCATTAAATAAAAATGCCATAATGCACGTCCTATAGACTGTGGTGTACTAATTTGAATTTTTAGGGTCCCATAATAAATAGCATAGGCTGGTTTAATTTTTATGAATAATATGCATATTCAAAAAATTTAAAAAAAAAATAAAAAATAAAAAATAAAAAAAAATAAAAATTTGTGTGTAGAGCAATGGATTGATAAACTGCGAGGATTTCAGCACTTGTGGGTCATGACTCCAGAGTTGTCTAGCCCTGAGTTTTTCAATCTATCTCTATTTACGGTAATATGACTTTGTTTTTGATTTAGTTAACCCGAGCCGATGTCCGAGTATGTGGGCTTCACTTGGTGCCCTAAGGCCTTTGAGTCTGGGAGTCATCGACAAAGTTTTGTTACATGGGATAATTTGATTAACTGCAATCTCAATTACTATATCAATATTACAAAAAAATCCAAATAAAGGAATGAAGAATACTAAAATTAGGATTAAATGTGATTCCACCTAGCGCTTCCATGATTTCCCCCATGAATGAAAATAAACCCTCATATCTATAATGATTCACAACACATCATTACACAAAATTGAGTTGGATGAAGTATGGTGATGTTTTTGATCAAAGGAATGGGATTTGGATTGGGATATTCTTTTAAATTCATCTTGTTTTAAATTATCTTGATAGGTTATAAAAAAATATTTCTGTGCAGTTTACATTGTGAGCACTGTTTGTTTTAATTTGCTTGAAGAAAGGAATTAAAATAAAATCAATGAATTATTTGCTGGAGACTAGAAAATCTCAAGTTGGGGGTGTTATTATCAAATAAAAACATATATTTTATTTACATTTTAATGGTATTAAATGTTCATTTTTGATCTTATGGGCCTGAGTTAGTGCATTTTCATTATGAACATCCATTCTCATCATTTGTGCACTTCATGCCTAATATACACCAATTTAGGCCCAATGAGTCATCTGATTCTAAGGAATGTAATTATCAATATTTTAATTTGATATTTTGGTAACAATATCTACACTTAAATGTGAACATTTTACATTCAGGTAATAATGGATGATTCATAAACGATGATGGAGATATTTGGAGATAATGGAAGCAATTATAAGATAAGGATGATTGGAAACTGGATAACTTATGAGACTGTGGAGGCCAGAATACCGGCCCAATTAATCCCATATATTTTAGGATTCTAGAAGACAAGAATAGGAACAAATCACTTTTCATGATCTAATGCTAATTCGGCCTCTATGGTGGTCATTAGGGCGGCCCAATTTAGAGATACAATTCTGGGCCCCATTCTGCGGCCCAGAAAAACATCCAATTAATTTGATCTTATCCCGTAATTCACAACTCCAAATGGGCCCAAATTTTACATGCGGTTAGAATACATCCGGAGATCAATTTTATTTTTATATTTCCCACTCTGATTTGGCCATCTAGAAGTCCTTCTAGAGGCTTATGTTTGGTGAAGGAAAGTTGTCTGCCACCTCGGTTCAATGGTGGAAAAATCAACTCTCCCTTACATTCCACCCACATATGGCCTTCCAAAATTAATTAAGAAGGCTTGGACTGTTGGAGGCTCGACCCAAGGGCTCAAAATGCCTATTTAAGGCAGTGGGGTTGGAGTATTAAAGAATCATTGTTGCTTGGTTTCATTGTAGTGTTATGCTGCCACATTGTGTTTGTAATCACATTTCTTTCTCATGTAAGTTGTTTACTTCACCATAGTTCTTAATAAAGGTTATTCTTTTACTATTATTCAATTCTTATACTTATCACCTTGATACTGTTGGTTCAAGGTGTAAATTTATTCACACCATACTTTGTGATATTTATCACACAACGGAGGAGTGATTGTTTGTTGTTGTTGTTTTTTACTTCTTTAATTCCACCCTTGTAAGTCCACTTCCCGCTTCCGTTGAAGACATGTCCTCAATGGAGGGCTAACTATTTTATGGGATGATCCAAGGGAGTAGAAAGGGGCTGGATTGGATTTTATTTATCACTCCATTAATGGCTATTCACTTCTATTAATTGAAAATTTTATTTGATGATTTTTAAACAACTTCATCCTTATTAAATTTAAGGTCACACATTTCATGTGCTAATACGAACCTCTACCTTTGAGTGCTCAAAAAGATTATCCTTAAAGTGTATATGTGATTAGTATTAGGGTGTGTAGGCATTAAACCAGTAAGTGATTATTTCGTTTGAACTTCTTAAATGAATCCATCTCAATTATAAGAAATTGAAATCATTAAAAAAGTAATTCATCCAATCCACCCCGAGCGATAACCTAGGATCAACTCATTCTTTTAAATTTAATTCACTAAAATATGTTAGTTATTCTTTAAACCCATATAAAATAAACCCAATTTGGCCACTTTATAGCCAAAAATAGTCCATAGAATGTACGTGTCTATAGGTTACTTCCTAGGTCTTTGTGGATTCGATAACCAAAGCTAAACTACAAGGACCGTTTTACCATCATATCTTGGGTAAATTTGAGTGAGAATCAATATACTATAACTTTTATAATTTATATCATAAATATATTAATATAAATGGTATTTAAGAATTATTTGATATTTATTTATTTTATATATCATTAGATTAAAAATATACCAAAATGCACAGGTTTTATTTCAAAATTTCATCATTATTCGGGATTGTTTATGATTAAGCCTCCCTTGGGATTATTATTCAATATTTAATTCATAAAACCAATAATTTTTCATATAATATGTTTATAAATGATGTTTTAATGTAATATTAACATTCTCAATTATTTGTTACTATAAATTACTGGGAAATTTTTTCTAGAATAGATGTATTTATTTCTCTCTTAGGTCAAAAATCAATTTTCTCACAAATCATTGTTTACTAAAAATATTTCCAATAATATTATTATCATTATAAAAATTAATTATTAACAAAATAATTTCGTAAGTATTAATTTTTACAAAAAAAAATCATATTTGAAATGAATGTTTTTACCTACATCCAAATGAGGTACTATTTATCATTTTCACTATGAAAAGAATTTTTTTAACATATAAAAAATTTATCGAATAACACACTCTCTTTAACACTCCATATTTTGAAACATCCATTAAAATTTTCTAATATTATTTTAATACCATTTTTTTATAATATTCTATATTTTTTATTTTTTACAAGTGATTTTAATGGTGAAAATGGTATTTTCTCTAAGAATTTATTTAATGAAATATTTATTTTAATTATTTTCATGGTAAAAAAGTCTAATTTTAATTATTTTCTATTTGGGATATATTTTAATAATACCATTATCTTTATTTTTTGGATCGTTTATGATTTTTTTGACCATAAATATACTATTTTGATACCATTTTCTATATTACTCTATATTTTTTAGGATTATGTTTATTGATTGTGGAAATTATTAAGATTTTATATTCTAGATCATCAATAATAATGTTAATTATGGTTATTTTTATCCCCTTATATGTGATAGATTCATTTTAAATAGTATGTGATAAGTAGGGTCTTCTATAGCCTCTCGATGCATCCATAGTTCTCATGATTCAAACCATATTTAGTATTTGGCCTGACCATAACCATTTAGATATGATATATAGAAATGAGGCCTTTGTGGTATGTTCATTACTTCCATTATTATTTATTACCAAATTTTGATATTAGTTTTTTATGTACATGTGATTATTTTATTAGTAACAATATTAATAGACAAGTTTCAAGAATATGTTATTATTTATATGAAGTAATTTTATCATCATTACATTAAGGAATATAATTATTTTTGTTAAATATATTTATTAAAAGGAATGTTTTTTTAGTCATTTACCATTAAATATTTTTTATTCTTTATATATTCATGATATATTATGTTCAATGCATACCCCTATTGAGAATCTGATCTCTCCCATTTCTTATGTTCCGTTACAAAAGGATTATATTTAATATATTATTATTAATATACTAGGACATTGTAATAGTAATAGTGGTTTTCTAAAAGAAAATAATTTTTAATATTTAATGTTTTTAAGTAAAATCCATAGATTAAATAGTATTTGGTTTGATAATTAATCCATAAAGAATACTTCTGAAAATGATGAAGAAGTATATATGGTTAAAAATAATGATGATACATTTAAGAAATTTATAGTAAAACCTCTTCAGTCCAATGATATTGTTATTATAAATATAAAACATCCATTAGTAAAAAAAATGGGAAAAAGAAATACAAACATGCCATTAAAATGATTTTGGCACACTTCATTTGGATCCATCATTACTAGAAATTCTCTATATATGATGACAACAAAGACACCAAAAAATTGATGAATGGGAATCGTCCTTGAAAAAAAAATCAATTATGTAGATTCTAATTTTTATTAAAATGAATTTTATTTAGGATATTTATAGGATAAATTTAATAAGCATTGGAAATTAACTATTGAGATATTTTATGTATGAATAAATCATAACTGTACTGAAAAAAAATACCATTGTTCCATGTTTTGATTAAGTATATGTAATATATATATATATATAATATTTAATGAATTTAGAAGGAAATTATAAATTATATAAATAATAAAAAAAATGTATTTTATTTATTATACATTTGTAATTAATTAGTAAATTTATGAAATCTTGTAGAATATATAAAGAAAATGTTTATTTAATTTAATTAAAATAAAATTCCAGATGAAGCGACATGAGAGTCAATATAAAATTAAAATTTATTACAGAGAAGAGTACAGATGTAATTATTATTTTTTCGAATAGGTTATTTTTTAGAAACAATAAAAAAACTTTTCCAAACACTATAAGAAAACTAGGGGACCCCTAAGTAGAATTGTAAGACCCAACTAGTTCAACCACATGGAGGGTTCTACCCGGGCCAAGCTAGATTTGCAGTTTGATAGGTGGTTAGTCCCCTATAATGGTGGTGTCGATTCGTAGATTAGGTTACGATTCTACAAGGCTTCCTATAATCTAGTTATTGCATTGGAGGAACATGACCCACATGTGTTGTCATTAATAAAAATACCTCATTAATAACCTCTAATATTATATGGATGGTTATTAGATTCTATGGGGGAAAATGACCACATTTTTTTTGATGTGGGATAGAAATAACATTTACTTTTCATAGACATTAAAATTCATGTCCAGATAATTGTTTTAGATAAAAGAGATCACATCCATCTGTTATCATTCGTCCTTCATATTCCTCTTCAAACCTCCCCCTAATTTGTATCTTCTTATCCTACACACCAAACCAAATCCACCACCATCACTACCCTTACTGAAGTGGTTTCCTTAATGTCCAACTTTAAGTGAAATGAAATAATAGTATGAATTAAATATATAAAATATTATAATAATTTTTATTTTTCATTACTAAAAAAATAAAATCCCTAATTTAAACCATATTTTTGAGTCTATAGTATAAAACAACCCAAGTAATTATCCTATCTTCTTATGGAATATCAGATATACATATAATTTCATAAGAATAAATGTTTAATAATGTTATAGATGATTAATGTGGTTCTAAAATAAAATCATCCCATTTTAAACCACCTTTTCATTGATATGTTAATAAACTATGGAAGAATCTCTTAACACCTCGGTTGAAGCATAACAATACATATGCATACTATAATGGTTTCAAATATTTTCCCTTCACAATCCCATGATTCTCTTATATTTTTTAAAACCCACCTATGAAGGTTTACAAACATACTTATACAAATTTATTTATGGAAATATTATTATAGGGGGAACCTCCTTTTAGTCAAAGGAATAAACTATTCACAATCCCTCTCTCCACCTTTCACCCCTATCCTCTCCCATAGGTTCAAGCATCCAACTCATGCTGGAAGAAGAATATGCATATTAGATTCTAGAAATTGTTATATGAAATCTGTATTTCATTTTAAAAAATTAATATATATATATATATATAAATTAAAAAATAATGAAGTATATTAATTTATTATAAATCCATTTTTATAAGTGTAATTTATTTATGTATTTATTTTCATTAAACCCTTTAATATAAGGTGATATCTTCGTTTTTGAAACTATAATACTTAATTATTAAATATATTTTGAAAGAAACAAATTTTATTTCATCCAAAACCCCATGTATGATAAATTTATTTATTTGAATTCCGTAATTTTAAAAAATAAGATCTCTTTCATTTTTCATTTCAAGGGATAATCATTTTAAAAAAACTATCATTTCATGTATAATTTTTATAAATAGTTTCTTTATGTATATGTTTTAGACATATAATATTTTTTTAATTTATATTTATGTAAATGGAAAATTTATTTATTTTTTTGAAAATAGATGTAAAAAGGAAGAAATAATTTCTTGGTATTATTTTATGTGAGGAATAATATTGAAAAAAAAATATGTTTATGGTATGAAATTATAACTATTCAAACTGCCATTTTATTCATGGATTGTATATTCAATGGATATGAATTTCATTCATGATAATGATTATGGCCATAAATTATATCTATTAAATAAACTTCAAACATTTATTTATAAACACACACACACACACACACATATATATATAATAATGTTTATAAAATAAATTTTCTTTTATATAAAATATTTATAAATGGTTATTTATAAATTACAGATATCAACAATTTTTTGAAATTAAGAAAACTAGTGTTTTCTAAAAAAATTATTTCGAAAGAGTATATTTTATGTAAACTTATTCTCCATTGAATATAATTTATATTAGTTTTTAAAGTATTTTTAAAAGTGTTTTCCAATGATATATTTTGAAAATCCTTGAAAACAAAATTTGAATTTGTATATAAATTAATAATTTATATTCATATAAATAAAAAATGATTCCAAAGGTGTTTTTAAATGGTATATTCAAATATGTTTATCACTAGACATCTTTATGAACCCCTTACTGGGAAATTATGCTCACCCAAAGTCATTAACTATCTATTGGGTATAATTTATAATTTTTATGTGTTTTATCTTCTATATAGGTAAAGTATGAGAAAATTAGAAAATATGTATTATAATTTATTGCATAAACTATAATAATATTAAATAGAGTAATGTTTCTCTAATTTCATGACCAGAAATGATTCTAAAAATAATAATGAAGAGTTTTTATGTTTATTTTATAAATAAATATACAACATTTTTTTATAAGATCTATTAGTGTTGGACTGACGTTTTTATACTTGGTATATGAGGAATGGTTTAGATAACAATTTTGATTATGAAATTTAAGCTTCAGTATAATTCCTTTATAAAATTACTTACTCGTTGAAAAATGTAGTTTACAATATTCCTCAAAATGGAAGGTGGAAAATAATAAAAACCATGTTATATATTCGTAATGAAATGTGTGTTATCATCATCACCAATTCATGAGGTTTTTTTGTCAATGGATTTTAAAACATTCACATATACTACAAGAAAATGAATGATTTATCATACATCTCCTCCATATTTTGATATAATTTTGGATCATGGGATGTTTTACGACCCACCCAAAGATCCAAACTCCACATACATTCCATGATGGGATGATGTCACCAAGGGATTATTAAATATTTTACCTTATTACAAGAACTCCAATAACTATTTTATTTTATAATATATATAGAGTAATTGGATTCTCATTCAACCTATAGAAATTTAATAATAACTCATAATCATTTCAATCCGACTCATAGTGTTTTAGAAGAAATTCATAATGATAATTTTAGAGTTGAGTAAATATTTGTATACTATAAAAGGAAAATAATACGATATGTTATGAATGTATATATTGATAAAACTAAATTTCAAAATCATTTTATTACAACCATATATAAAATCCAATCTATTTTAGATGATTTGGAACAATAAATGAAAGAGACATTAAAAAAGATTTAGAACATCATTTCACTATATGGACTATCTATATTCATGAGTAAAATTACAATCAAAATAGGGGGATACTCTGATAATGTACCTGAAAAATAAATAATCCAGTGTGAAAATAATTATTAGGATTAAATTCCATTTAAGGGGGTAGAATGTAACATCCTAGGAATTTTTGACAATGAATGCAGTAAATAAGAAATAGGCGATCAAAGATGAAGTTTATCTGATTAAAAATAAATATTTTTTATTAAAATATAGTAGAATAACCCCTCCATAGATAATTTATTTAAGAGTTTGAAATATAAGTCAAGATATAGTAATGAAATAGGACATATAAAAACAAACATGTTGATGACATGAATGTTTGAGATTCCTTTGGATCAATCAATAATACAAACCATCCATAGATGATGATGGTAAAAACTCATAAAAGTGTAAAAATATTAGTCATACTCACAAAAAAATACTAAATAATGAAGATTATATATTTTTTAAATCATATCTATATATAATATTTATAGGGAAAATGGAATGTTTACAAAAATTCACTGATGGGTTATTTTATTTTTTGAATAAAACATTATATTAACGATTAAAATGAAATATATGCATTGTTATGTATGGATAAAGTTCCAGAAATACATACTTCAATATATATGTATCTATAAATAAATTTAAAATGAAATTATAAATTATAATAATAATAATATAAATAGTGTTATATTTATGATACTTTTATAATTTATTATAAAATATAATAAATCATGGAGAAATTTAAAATCAAAATTTAGAATTTTAGTAATAAAAATAAAATGATAGAATAAGTGACATGTGAGTCAATCTAAAATTAAAATTTAATATGATGAAGATTAAAAAATAATTTTTCTTATATAATAGTTTGTGTTTTATAAATTATATGAAAAAATTGGTCGACCAATCAATGAAAAACTAAGGTAACCCTCAACAAAAATATGGGAAACAACCATGTAAACCATATAGAAGGTTCTTCCCAGGCTAAGATTGAGTAGTAGGTATAATGGTTGATGGTATCCCCACATGGAGGCAATATGTAAAGGCTCTAAAAATCACCCATCGGGTTGTTTATAAGACTATAAGTCCATGTGTGGGACCTGGCATGTAGGTGCATGTCTATTTTGGGAGAATACATAATTGATCACATTTGGTATTTGAAATTTTGTGACTATTTTATATATGGGAGAGTAATATTAGATATTTTTTATGTGGGATCAATCTCTCAGTTACTGTCCATTATTTTATAAAAAAACGTTTTTGTCTTTTTTGATTGATCTAAGTGATCTCATCCATCCATTTTCATTCAACATTTGTCTTCCTTATGAACTAATCCTCCTACTATTCATCTTCTTCCCCAACATTTTATCCCTAATATATTATAACCATAATCTGTCCTAATGTCAGTTTCTTATTCTATACCTTTTAGTTGAAGGAAAGAGAAGTACAATTGACCTACATAGAGTATACTTATAATATCAGTTATCCTTGATGAAAATCCATAATAATTGATTAATTTTATATTTATGAGCCTACAACAAACCCCAAACCAACTATTGATCATTTCTTATTAGGAATCATGGATAGGATGATAAGGAACGTAAACATAAATTTTTAACAATGTTTCAAAGGATAATTTTTGTTTTAATAATATCTACCCATTTTAAATGCCATTTTTGGGAATTTTATTTGTGTATAAATATTCATTAAACACCTCTGTGGATGTAAATAAAAATATAAGGATTTCTTAATGCAATCAATGATTGGCCCACCATAATCCCAAGCTCTAATTTCATACTTGAAACGCTAACAATGTGCGTATCTGATAATATATATATATATATATATCTCTCTCTCTCTCTTTCTGTGTGTGTTTTTATGAGCATATTCTTATAGTAATAACAACAATTAACTCACTAGTTGAAAACACTCCCAATACCTCCCCCTCTACTTCCCCCCTCATCTAACCCTATTTTGAGCACCTAAATCAAGAAATGGGAAGGATCTTCCACTTATTTTCTAATAATGTGTAATGGGGATTTCTATTTTAATTTTAATATTGAATATACCTAATTATTAATTATTTTTCATAAATAAAAGGCATATTTATTTGTTTTAAAACCTAATTTACATGTGTATATTTCCATATTTTGAGCTGTTATTTTCAAAAACCAAATCTATATGAGGGAATTTTTTGTTTTTAAAACTTTTATATGAAAGTATAGCATTGTTTCAAAAAAACTATAAAATATATTGTATTTCATCTAAATCCCCATTTTTTATAAATCTCATTATTTAAATATTATATCCAAATAAAGAGTATTTTCATATTTGATTTCAATTGGATGCTAATTTTACAAGAAATTTTATTCTATGTAATATTTTACTATGAAATTTTATTTTTAAGGGTGTTAGTTTTGAAAAATAATTATTTTCAAATTTATATTTTATTAAATGGAATAATTATTAAAAAAATATTTTTTTTGATAATTTATATGGTGGGGAATCTATAGTATTGAGGTATTATTTTTTGGGTGGGACAATAATGAAAATTGTCATTATTTTTGTTGCTGAATAAATATCTATTATATTTATAATCTTATGTATGGATAATATATTCAACACATATAAATATCTTTCATAATAATGACTACAGACATCCATTATATATATTCAAGATATTTCATACATGTGTTTATATATATATATAATCATCGATATAAAAATAATTATTCCTTTATATGATCTATTTACAATATATGATTTATAAATTATTGATTTCTCTAATTTCAAGAAAAAAATTGTGTTTTATGACAAACTGATTTAGAAAGATTAAATTTTATGTAAAGTTATTCTGTAATGGAAATCATATATTTGGTTTTCAATGACTTTTTTTAGGAGAAATTATACTAGAAAATCAACCCCAATAATTGTTTTTTTAAACCTTTCCCTTGGGTATCCAAATTAATCAAGTGGAATGAGGAATAAACCCTACACATGTTGGAGACTCAGTCCATGAAGTGAAATCCCATGTGACCATATTGATTTTATAAGGGATTTATTTTATAATTTTCTTTTAGTAAAAAGATATCATTTTAAAAAAATAATGGTTTTTAATAATCAGATGAGAAATCCAATTAGTTTCAAAGGAAATGTGTTTTCAAATTTTTTTAATGATTTTAGTATTATTAAATGATATTATATTTTTAAAAATAGATTTAAAAAATACAAGAATTAAAAAATATTATTATATTATGGAATATATTTTTAAAATAATATTTGTTTACAAATAATTTTTATGTTTTTTCTCAAATTCTATATTCTGAATACCCTAGAAATTATAGTTTTTCAAAAGTATACATATATATTTATTTATTTAGTCATATAAATGTAAAATGTTTATTGACATATTTACAAAGGTATTTTCATCACATATTTTCATTATTTCTCTTTAAAAAGGCCTTACTGAGAAATTATTCCAAACCTATTTTTTCAAAAAAATTAGGATAGTTTGGAATTTTCGAAGAGGTTTAACATCAATATGGATCTTGGATGAGGAATGTAAAATAGCTGTCTATTTATTTATTTGTAATAATATAATAATTTCTAACTGTCTTCCATTACCTCCAAATCTGATACCATAAAATATCCAAAAATTTGTAATGGAATTAATGTTTTTTAGTTTTTCTTATAACAAAATATATCATTATTTTATAACGGATCTGAAAGATAAGGACACATGTTGCTAAATTTCAAATATATTTTGAAATTGAGGTTTGCATCCAGTTTTTTAATAATTCTAAAAAATTTGGTGCTTTTGGATGTGATATATTTTTTCTAGACCCAATTAAATGCCATTGTATCTAGGATACATGGGTTGGGTTCTTAACATCCACTAGTCCCCCAATAACGATTCATGCTACCATGTCTCGTGAGAATATGGTTGATGTTTCGATAATACAATTAAACAATCAATAAATTTACTTTATTCATACTTCAACAAGGTGTTAATAATCTACATTAGCTCCCCATCCTATAATACATATGTCTCTTAAACAAATTTTTACCAGGTTATAGCATGGGATGGATCTATGTGATATTTCTTATGTTGAGATATGTGGAAGTCATCATGAATTATAGTTAGATGAGATGGAAATTTCAAATGATAAACAAAATTTTAAATTACTTTAATGATAAAAAATTACAATATATATCATATCGAACAATCTTACTTCCCACATATACGTTTACCCATCTATGGTCATACTTCCAATAAAATGATATTTCAAATAGTGAATTACAATGGAGACCATCGAAGATTGGTATAAATGTTTTCTAAATCTATGAAATAACCATTAACTGATATTTAACATGACACATATATATCTATTAGAAAATATTTGGTCCCATAAGAGAGGCCTCACCCACTTTTGGCCAACAAATAGGATATTTAAATGATAACACATATAAATCCTTGAATTGATAAATTATAATTGAATATAAGTAGCTATTGTTAATAGAAAATTTAAATAGTAACCATTGGGGATCCAATGATCTCTCAAAATCTAGGACATATTCATTAAAAATATCCTCTATAATTTGAATAACATGATCTAGTTTAAGATTTTTCAATGAATGGTATTTTTTACTCAATATAAAATGAGTCCCCATCACCTCCAAGAGACCCTTCTATAACATGAATTTATAATCTAAATCCTTATATAAGATGATATAAAATGATACCCCATTTAATTTTATACACATTATACTTTTCGAAATACAAAACCATATTGGTGACATGAATCAATATAATTAGTTCCATTTCATTCAACGAATCAATCAATACTCAAATAGAGTAATTCTTTCTGGAGGTCTGTGTGTAACACCCCGAGCTTCCATGATACGCCTCTCTTTCAATAATGCAATAGCTTGCATTGTACGCAAGTTTGAGTTCTAAAACACCGCGACTAATCAAAGTAGCTGTTATGAATAGTAATAACCACCTTTTAAAATTATAGAAATTTTATATTTCAAAATGGACTTCATTTTTCTATTCGTAATATCGAAATTATCCTATGTTGAATTTTTGGTATTTTTCTGAGAACTTCTAATTTTTTATGAATAGTGAAAATTACTTAAAAACAACTTTTTTAATCAAAATAATTTATAGTGATAAATTATACTATTTAGTGGTTTTAAGGTATAATAAGAATATATTTTTACCATTTTATCCAATGGTGGTCATTAGAATTAATTTAACATTGAAATTGGACATAAACAATTGCCAATCTTTTGATATAAATTGTTTCTTAAAAACACGCTATTTGTTGTGACAGCGGGAATTAATTATAAAATTAATTAATTCAACTTATATGTTTGGAATTTTTTAAAATAGACATCATTTTTGAATTCGGAATATCAATTATAGCTTAGGGTGAAATTTTGGCATTGTTCTGAAAAATTTCAATTTTTGATGAATAGTGAAACCACTAAGTGGTAGTTAAATAACTGATTTTTCATTTAAATGAAATATTACCACTTCTGTGATTTGATTTTCAAAAATCCGACATACATGGTTGTCATTAAGAAGTAAAATGTGTTGCAATGAGATTAAAATAATTTTTTGGTGAATAGTAACTTTTAAGTTCTTAATCGCGATTAGAGGTAATTAGTGTAGTTTAAGGTACAAATAATGTTATAATAATATGAGATGAGCATGACACTTGTCCTACTCCTATTGGATGAGTCATGGCCGACCAAGACAACCCATGTGTCAACTTGGGGACCCCATGGAGCCACTTTAGTTGGAAAATGACATTAATATATATTTATTTAATGTTAAAATTAAATTGACACAAAGATGAGTTATTTTACTAAATTAGTTTTTAAGTGGGGTTACAGAAGTCCAAATTTTGATTATAAATATTCATTAGAAAGCTAAAACGATTTCCGACATCATAGTATTTTTTTTATAATATTTAGACATTAAATAAATTAAATTATTTATGACATCATGATGATGAAGCGATGACCTCATTATTTAACGATTTAAATAAAATGGGAAGATAATGCAAAATCCAAGGCTTACACTTGTCAAAAGCCAATTGGATGAGGAGATTTCGAACCCCTATCACCTAAGACTCGAATGATATAAGTGTGGGACCTTTATAATCCGAAAAGCATTGTGTAATAATGTAACATTTCAATCTTTCCAAAAGAACCCCTCCTCTCCTCTTATAAAAGGCCCCCACCTCTCCCACATAATTTACACTTTAAAGCCATTTGGCTCAGCAAACCTCTGCCCAAATACTCTCCCAACATCCCTCTATTACTCCTAGAAGCCTCAATTTGGGAATAACTCTTCCCAAGGAAGCCTTTGGCTCAAATCAAAAAGAGTTACCCGATTTTGAGGTAATGTCTTCTCTAATGTTGTTTTGTTTTATTTTTCTTCTCCAACCCCCTAAACTCTTTTTATTCATTTCTTTTGTAACAACACCAGTATACTCAATATACTAGGATGTTTTTATAATAAGGATTCGAGCTACACTTACACACACCTACATCTAATGGTTAAAGAACATACGGTTTCTGTGGATGGAGAATTTCTGCCTCACGAAACGATGATTGTTCAACACTCATATAACACCTTCAAAGGTGGCCATTAAGATGTCACTATTTTTATATATGATATATAATATGTTTATGTTTTACTTATGCTTATGTATTTCTCATTTATTGCATACTTTATGATTTCCATTATGGGTAAAATGCGATAATTTCATTTTAGGAAGTGCGGACTACCGCCCCCTCAAAGTGATTTGAATCGTTAATGCAATATGTGGGATGTATAAATGATGGAGTAAATGGTATTATACACTATGTTACACTGGAATTATATTATAAATTTATATCATTATGATTTCGTTCCATTAAATATGAAATTGAAATGAAAGTAGCGTTCATGCGTACGTACGGCTTACCGTCTCCATGAACGGTGCATTTCATTTCTTACCTCTAAATGTTACGTAATATTATAAATGAATGTATATACTGGATATATAAGATATATATGACATCTAAATCATGAATATAATTCTGTAGATAATGGATATTCTACCACATAAACAACTTGTAATTATAATAAGTTTATTGTTGACTCAAGTACCAAAGATCGACAAAACGACTATTAACTTAAATAATTACATAATGTTCATGTCATTGTAATAAGTGATATAATAAGGATAATGAAATTGAAAATGGTTCTTAATAAGGTATATATTAACTCTAGTTAATTCTTCAGGAGGTTAAAGAATGGTTGAGTCAAGTCGGACATAAGGTAAGGGAATTTCTTAACCCAACTTCCATTCTTTGGGTTAATCTCCTACTTCAAAATTATGTCATGATATTATTATGTCATATCTTGAATTTGTACTTTCTTTATGTGTAATTATAGTGAATACACATAATATATCTATTTTATATAAATTATCTTTGTTAGGGAATTTCTTAACCCAACTTCCATTCTTTGGGTTAATCTCCTACTTTCAAATAATGTCATGATATTATTATGTCCTATTTTGTATTTTTACATTCTTTATGTGTACCTATAGTGAATACACATAATAGATCTATTTCATTTTAAAAATGATCTTTTTAAGGACTTCGTCTCAATCTCCTTTCATTGAGGCATATTTGGTTTTATACACAATTTTCTTTTATACGGTGTATAAACCACTTTGACTATTACGTTTATTCAAAAGGAATATTTTTTTATACGAAGCGTTTTGATAAACGACAAAAGGGAATGTTTTTCTTTCCGCACTTATGCGGTGACAATGACTTCTCCGCCGCCGTGACCATTATTTGAGTTTCGACTTCCTCTACAAGCCATCATTTTTTTTAATGAAAAATAAATACAAAGTTTTAACTTTCTTTTATTTTGGTATTGAAAATGGTTTTGAAAGTTTTTTTATTATATCAATGTGTTGTATTGATATCTTGTGATTGAATTGTGGAAATGTTTTGTTTCCTTTATGCATGTTTTATGTGATACGATTATGTTATGGTTTATG
Organism: Viscum album; assembly: GCA_963277665.1. Taxonomy (NCBI): domain Eukaryota; kingdom Viridiplantae; phylum Streptophyta; class Magnoliopsida; order Santalales; family Viscaceae; genus Viscum; species Viscum album. The sequence continues at coordinate 993,145,856 of OY728166.1, forward strand.
ATATGTTTAAACCTATTAATATGAGGAATGTATTGGACTTAATAAGTGACAGGTGGAGCCCGCTATAGCTCCTCGATGCATCGGTAGGTCTCATGAGACAACTAGACGTGGAATTGGCCGAGGCCCTTTCCCAATATGATTTATGGTTATGGCCGAGGCCTTAATCATTTTAGACGTCTTGGACGAGGCCTTGACAAAATGTTTCAGAATGTCTGGCATTATACATTCCCTCATTATGAAAGTGGTTATTGATATTTCATGTGATTATTCGACCAGTAGAATATCCATGTGAAGAAGTGAATGGCATTGTCTCATTTTATTTTTGCCATATTATGTTGAAGTTCATGTTTAAAAGGCTTTTGTTTTAGTTATACATTGCCTTAAATATTAATGTTTATTTATGAAAGCTTCCGCATTATTGTTATCCTTACTGAGCATCTGAGCTCACCCCTTTCAATGTTTTAATATTTTCCAGGATGTGAAGAGGTATTTTATGAATGACCTGCAGGGATAGTCATAAGAGGATATGAGTGTGGACTATGGAGACTTTGTTATTGTAGTTTTTCACTTTATGATGTAATGTAACGGTTACGAATGTATCTAGTGTTTCCAAGGCTACTAAACTAATCGGTCTTTCGAGACTTTATCTTTTGTGATCATGCCAATGTTACGAAGTAATGCACCGACTCTGGGTAGTTGGGGTCGGGGCGTTACAGTTGATATCAGAGGCAGTTTAGTACTAACCTTGGAATCTAGATTTAGATAAACTCTGATTAGAGCACATATCTCGAAGATAGACTTTGAGGATTAGTATAGAAGAACTTCCTAGAATTTTGGTATTGTAGAGATGTTGTGAGTTTTCCGAGCAATACATCCCTGTCTGGATACGAGCAGGTAGAGGCGGCTCTGGCACAGATGTACCTAGGGGGAAAACCAGAAAACATCGCTTTGAGCTAGACTCGAACGGGAACTGGTGCACGACAACGGGCCTTGCTGCACTCTTGGTTACGACACTCCCGGGGGATATGCTTTGGATAATTCCCATTTTCTTCACAAACCACTATGAAGGGTTACGAGTATATACTTCCTCAAAGAAAACATTTTTATAATTATGGATTATATCCATAATTAGTTCAATTTATGTTAAGTGTTTTACAAGTATGGAATTATGTATTTTGATTCATGAACTAATCTAGTTTATGCCATTATTTAGAAATGGAGCCTTGTGGAAGGAATGGAAACCGTATCAATGCATGCACTCTGTGTAGGGATTTCCCTCCTGCTCAGGATAATTATGGTGGAGCTAGTGATACAACTGGTGCCGATCAGCTTCTCACCGTACTGGGACAACTCACGCAGGTTATGAATAACAACCTTACTCGTATGGAGCACCCTGATCCACAACGTGGAGGATCAATGATAGACCATTTCATGAGGCAAAAACCGCCAACCTTCAATGGGAGTACAAATCCTATAGACTCTGAGCAATGGATAAATTCCTTAGAGAAAATATTCCATGCCTTGGGGATTAGTGAAAGGGAGAATGTTGTCATGGCAGTTTACCGCCTCACTGGAGATGCCGATCAATGGTGGTCACTAATTCAAAACACAAAGGAAGATGATGAATTAACAAACATGGAATGGCAGGAGTTCAAAGATTTGTTCTTAGAAAAATACTTTCCTCGAGACCATCGAGCGGATATGGAAAGGCAATTTCTGAGTCTGAGGCAGAAGGAGGATGAGAATGTCCCAAAGTGTGAGGCTAACTTTACAAGGATAGCGAGGCATGCTTCCGATTATATACATAACCCAAGAAGTAAGATTGATCGTTTCTTTGATGAGTTAAAACCATTTCTCCGTAGAGCTTTAGTATCACAAACCTTCTCATCATACGAAGATATTGTCTCGTGTTCTATCAAGACAGAAAAGAAATTCTCTAAGTCTTATGACAACAAAGTAAAGCAAGAGAAGAAGAGTACGGTGGAACAAGAGACAGATAAAGGGAAATGGGGAAAGAAGGATTTTCCATTATGTGATAATTGTGGGAAGAATCACCCTGGTACTTGCCTAAATGGAATGGGAGTTTGTTATAAATGTGGAGAATAGGGTCACCAGGCTCGTGATTGCAAGGGAAAGAAAGAGGCTATCAAAGTTGAATGCTATAATTTTAGAGAAATGGGTCATTATGCAAATGAATGTCCTAAGCATCAGGGAAACTTACCTCAGAAAAGGCCAAGGGATCAAGGACAATCTTATGCTGTTACTACAGTTGAAGCAGAATAACTAATGTATTGGTGCTTTTGGACTGATGGATTATATTTCGGTTATTAGAATAATGTGATATATATATAAGGATTGTACTGCAGTACTTGTTTATTTCAGTAAGGTTTTAATATGATGAAGGTAATCATATTTTTAGTATGTGAAAATAAGAGAAACTTTACTTTGTTTGGGGAATCTGATAAATTGATTTTGGAATTAAGAGACCTTTTAGAGAACGTCTGGACAGAGGTATTTTGGATAACTATAAAGGTTGGAGTGGATTAAGTTGATCTTTGGATAGTATTGTTTAAGCTTAAAACATTTATGAAGATTATTTTTGGAATATTATAGTACTATATTTTTAGGAAAAGGACAACCTGCAGGGTGGGGCATAACCCGTCGCGTCGGACAAAGCTGCAGGAATCGAACCCACAACCATAGTGCGACAGGCCTTTATTTCCTACCACTAGCCTACAGAAAGTCCCTGGTTATTAGAAAATAATTTTACTAATCTAAATTGTATGTGTTAACATTTGGAACCTTATACAATTAGGAAAAGTATAATATTTTTGGGTTCTATTATCTTTTTGAGTGAAAGGTGAGTTGAAGGTTGAAACTCTAATTGTCAAGCATAAATATATATATACCTATCTCTTATTCAATGAATAAATTAATTCTTAAACTTTAGTAAAGGGATATTAAAACAAAAAATGTGTTATCCTAATACCTTATGTCTTGTTGAACTGATGATATTTTAAATCAACATAGATTGAAGGCTTTGAGGCCCTCAATTTGACAGTTGATTGTGATTGATGACCTCAATCACTCCCTACGAATATTTACGTTTTTCCTCCAATTATATGTCTCTAATTTCCACCAATGTTCTCCTAATCAAGATCATAATTGGGTGGTGACTTTTTCATTTCCCTTTCCCTCTTATTAAGGCTAAATTTTATTAACCTTATTTCCGATGTGGGTTTTCCACAAAGGTATTTTCTATTTTCAACCTTTTATTTTCAAAGAAAAATATCAAATTGCGAGGACGCAATTTATTAAAGGAGGGGAGAATGTAACACCCCAAGCTTCCATGATACGCCTCTCTTTCAATAATGCAATAGCTTGCATTGTACGCAAGTTCGAGTTCTAAAACACCGCGACTAATCAAAGTAGCCGTTATGAATAGTAATAACCACCTTTTAAAATTATAGATATTTTATATTTCAAAATGGACTTCATTTTTGTATTCATAATATCGAAATTAGCCTATGTTGAATTTTTGGTATTTTTCGGAGAACTTCTAATTTTTTATGAATAGTGAAAATTACTTAAAAACAACTTTTTTAATCAAAATAATTTATAGTGATAAATTATACTATTTAGTGGTTTTAAGGTATAATTAGAATATATTTTTACCATTTTATCCAATGGTGGTCATTAGAATTAATTTAACATTGAAATTGGACATAAACAATTGTCAATCTTTTGATATAAATTGTTTCTTAAAAACACACTATTTGTTGTGACAGCGGGAATTAATTATAAAATTAATTAATGCAACTTATATGTTTGGAATTTTGAAAAATAGACATCATTTTTGAATTCGGAATATCAATTATAGCTTAGGGTGAAATTTTGGCATTGTTCTGAAAAACTTCAATTTTTGATGAATAGTGAAACCACTAAGTGGTAGTTAAATAACTGATTTTTCGTTTAAATGAAATATTACCACTTCTGTGATTTGATTTTCAAAAATCCGACATACATGGTTGTCCTTAAGAAGTAAAATGTGGTTCAATGAGATTAAAATAATTTTTTTGGTGAATAGTAACTTTTAAGTTCTTAATCGCGATTAGAGGTAATTAGTGTAGTTTAAGGTACAAATAATGTTATAATAATATGAGATGAGAATGACACTTGTCCTACTCCTATTGGATGAGTCATGGCCGACCAATAAAACCCATGGGTCAACTTGGGGACCCCATGGAGCCACTTTAGTTGGAAAATGACATTAATATATATTTATATAATGTTAAAATTAAATTGACACAAACATGAGTTGTTTTATTAAAACAGTTTTTAAGTGGGGTTACACAAGTCCAAATGTATATTATAAATATTCATTAGAAAGCTAAAAGGATTTCCTACATCATAGTATTTTTTTTATAATTTTTAGACATTAAATAAATTAAATTATTTATGACATCATGATGATGCATTGATGACCTCATTATTTAACGATTTAAATAAAATGGGAAGATAATGCAAAATCCAAGGCTTACACTTGTCCAAAGCCAATTGGATGAGGATATTTCGAACCCTTATCACCTTATACTCGAAATATATAAGTGTGGGACCTTTAGAATCCAAAAATCATTGTGTAATAATGTAACATTTCAATCTTTCCAAAAGCGCCCCTCCTCTCCTCTTATAAAAGGCCCCCACCTCTCCCACCTCATTTACACTTTAAAGACATTTGGCTCGGCCAAACTCTGCCCAAATAATCTCCCAACATCCCTCTATTAATCCTAGAAGCCTAAATTTGGGAAGAACTCTTCCCAAGTAAGCCTTTGGCTCAAATCAAAAAGAGTTACCCGATTTTGAGGTAATGTCTTCTCTAATGTTGTTTGGTTTTATTTTTCTTCTCCAACCCCCTACACTCTTTTTATTCATTTCTTTTGTAACAACACCAGTATCCTGAATATACTAGTATGTTGTTATAAGAAGGATTTGAGCTACACTTACACACACCTACATCTAATGGTTAAAGAACATACGGTTTCTGTGGATGGCGAATTTCTGCCTCACGAAACGATGAATGTTCAGCACTCATATAACACCTTCAAAGGTGGAAATTAAGATGTAACTATTTTTATATATGATATATAATATGTTTATGTTTTACTTATGCTTCTGTATTTCTCATTTATTGCATACTTTATGATTTCCATTATGGGTAAAATGTGATAATTTTATTTTAGGAAGTGCGGACTACCGCCCCCTCAAAGTGATTTGAATCGTTAATGCCAAATGTGGGATGTATAAAGGATGGAGTAAATGGTATTATACACTATGTTACACTGGAATTATATTATAGATTTATATCATTATGATTTCGTTCCATTAAATATGAAATTGAAATGAAAGTAGCGTTCATGCGTACGTACGGCTTACCGTCTCCATGAACGGTGCATTTCATTTCTTACCTCTAAATGTTACGTAATATTATAAATGAATGTATATACTGGATATATAAGATATATATGACATCTAAATAATGAATATAATTCTGGAGATAATGGATATTCTACCACATAAACAATTTGTAATTATAAGAAGTTTATTGTTGACTCAAGTACGAAAGATCGACAAAACGACTATTAACTTAAATAATTACATAATGTTCATATCATTTTAATAAGTGATATAATTAGGATAATGAAATTGAAAATGGTTCTTAATAAGGTATATATTAACTCTAGTTTATTATTCAGGAGGTTAAATAACGGTTGAGTCAAGTCGGACATAAGGTAAGGGAATTTCTTAACCCAACTTCCATTTGTTGGGTTAATCTCCTACTTCAAAATTATGTCATGATATTATTATGTCATATCTTGAATTTTTACTTTCTTTATGTGTAATTATAGTGAATACACATAATATATCTATTTTTTATAAATGATCTTTGTAAGGGAATTTCTTAACCCAACTTCCATTCTTTGGGTTAATCTCCTACTTTCAAATTATGTCATGATATTATTATGTCCTATTTTGAATTTTTACATTCTTTATGTGTACCTATAGTGAATACACATAATAGATCTATTTCATTTTAAAAATGATCTTTTTAAGGACTTCGTCTCAATCTCCTTTCATTGAGGCATATTTGGTTTTATACACAATTTTCTTTTATACGGTGTATAAACCACTTTGACTTTTACGTTTATTCAAAAGGAATCTTTTTTTATAAGAAGCGTTTTGATAAACGACAAAAGGGAATGTTTTTCTTTCCGTACTTATGCGGCGACAATGACTTCTCCGCCGCCGTGACCATTATTTGAGTTTCGGATTCCTCTACAAGCCATCAATTTTTTTAATGAAAAATAAATACAAAGTTTTAACTTTCTTTTATTTTGGTATTGAAAATGGTTTTGAAAGCGTTTTTATTATATCAATGTGTTGTTTTGATATCTTGTGATTGAATTGTGGAAATGTTTTGTTTCCTTTATGCATGTTTTATGTGGTACGATTATGTTATGGTTTATTATATGTTTAAACCTATTCATATGAGGAATGTATTGGACTTAATAAGTGACGGGTGGAGCCCGCTATAGCTCCTCGATGCATCGGTAGGTCTCATGAGACAACTAGACGTGGAATTGGCTGAGGCCCTTTCCCAATATGATTTATGGTTTTGGACGAGGCCTTAATCATTTTAGACGTCTTGGCCGAGGCCTTGACAAAATGTTTCAGAATGTCTGGCATTATACATTACCTCATTATGAAAGTGGTTATTGATATTTCATGTGATTATTCGACCAGTAGAATATCCATGTGAAGAAGTGAATGGCATTATCTAATTTTACTTTTTCCATATTATTTTGAAGTTCATGTTTAAAAGGCTTTTGTTTTAGTTATACATTACCTTAAATATTAATGTTTATTTATGAAAGATTCCGCATTATTGTTATCCTTACTGAGCATCTGAGCTCACCCCTTTCAATGTTTTAATATTTTCCAGGATGTGAAGAAGTATTTTATGAATGACCTGCAGGGATAGTCAGAAGAGGATATGAGTGTGGACTATGGAGACTTTGTTATTGTAGTTTTTCACTTTATGATGTAATGTAATGGTTACGAATGTATCTAGTGTTTCCAAGGCAACTAAACTAATCAGTCTTTCGAGACTTGATCTTTTGTGATCATGCCAATGTTACGAAGTAATGCACCGACTCTGGGTAGCTGGGGTCGGGGCGTTACACTGTGAGAGTCCAACAATGAAATACATGTCCACCACTCGCAATTTCAACACCAAAACCATAATAGTTTAAGGAATAATTGATGTATTTTCATTGTCATTGTTAATCTATTGGTACATAAAACATTCAAAAAACAAACCAAATTTAATGTGATTTATACATATCCACTAGAACCAGTTCTTCATTTCATAATTAATCCTAATGGTGATATGGTTTAACAAACAAGAAGAACTATTAAAATATTTCATTATTTAGATCATAACAAAATGTGGGAAAAAACTGATACCTAATGAAAAGTAATACATAATAATTGAGAGTCCACTAAATCATAATATACCAAAAATATAGATAATACATAAATAAATTTTACACCGCATCCAAATGACATTCCTGATGAATTTTACCATGGAGAGATTATATTAACAACACACTGGTAATAAAAATTATTTAGAAATCCTTCTTATCATCCAGATGAAACTGACTAATAAATCCAATGTGATTCTACTCCTTGTTAAATTCAAAGACAACATGATGGAAAAAATAACTATAGAGGATGTTAGGAAAAATATTTCTCATTACATGGGAGTAAGTGATGTGAATGTCAAATGTACGGAGGTACTCCACATGTGAACTTTTCATGAGGTTTAATTGTTTCTATAAAATAATTACTGTTAAACTAATATAATCAAAATACACAATGAACCTTGTTACAAAAAAGTAGTGTCAGTAATTCTTATGGTCATACGTGACATCCACAAGTTCCAATTCTTGAGTGAGATAATTATTCTTATGTGTCAAATGTTTATAGGATTTATATACCATTTCATGACCAAATAAGAAATTTCAATTCCATAACCTGCACCAAATGAATAACAGTACACTACATTCCATTGAATGACTTTTATAATGATCATGATTATAGATGATGTTAGATTTAATTTTAGACCAGCAAAGGATGTATGATAATTTTTTTTAAAAACAATAATCATATCCTTATCATAGTATGATTTGTACATGTCAATACAATATTTTATAAGAATTTAAAAAACCATTTATTGTAACAAAATTTTCCCATGAAGGTCTATATTTAAATGAAATTCAGTAGCACGTCACAGAATAGGACGACCTTCACCATTTTTGGATCCACTAATATGCCATATTACTACACCAAATTACTTTAGAGAGTCACTTTTTTGGATCTAGAAGTCGCATTTTTATAACCCATTATAATGTAAGTGATTCTGAAATATTCCAAAAAATATTCTCAAATGATGTGTGATCTCTTCACAAAATTTTGGATGAATTAGAATATAACCCAAAGTACAACAATAAAAGAATTTAGATAAGGGTAAAATATGTTGTTCATCTGTACCAAAAAAATAAAGGTGTCTTAGTTATGCCAAATAATATAATATGATAATAATAGATTCCATACAATCTCCCAAATTGGAATTTAAAATAATTTACACCCTAACTCTAAGTTGATAATAACAAGATAGAATAATGAATTTTGAAAAAAAATATATCCCATTATGTAATTTAATAGTCCGTAAATATGTGTAAAGGGATATTTAATTGATATCTGGACCTAATTAATATTCTAAAATAAATATAACGACAAATGTATCCACCATCACTCTTGGGAAAATTCATAGGGGATACCAAAAAAGATTGTCTAGGAAATATGAAACCCTTCTCTAAAAGATAATTCGACTATGTCATGAGCCCCATTACCTCAAAATGTTATATAAATTATGATGGATTATATAATGGATGAGTAACAATGACCATTTCAATAAAAAAAAAATTTCTCAATAGGATTCCATAATATGTCTTCAAAAAACTAATGAAAGTACCAAAATACCAAGGGAAAATCAAAATATGAAATTAAAATATTGAGGTCAAACATACTAATAGACACTATATTCCTCAACTATGGATGATAAGGTATTTTACCAATTAAACATGTAATATTCTCTTCGTGAAACACCATGGAGATTTCATTAGGAATAATGAAGGTAACAGAGAGATGATGGTAGTTAATCTAACTTATTTGTGAATCCAGTTAGTCCACCCTAATAATAACATCAATTATAAGTAGATAAACCACTAGAAAATCCCATATTGACTCAACATCAAATATATAGAGGTAATATGGTGGAAATAAAAACCCATACTAAATTTTCATTATAATAGTTATTGTAAAATTCTTAACATATGACATGAGTTATGTGGGAATTTTCCAAAGATCAAAAAATTGAATATTATAAATGAGTGGGGGGAACCCATCTCAAATATTCCAGTCAATAGAGAAGATGTATTAAATAACATATATATCAATCCTTATAGGTTCCTGTTGATATACACATTGATTCTTTAACTAAAAACATATACTTCAACATGAAATCCTATGGCTAGAGCCCTATGGTTTTGAATCATTATTATAATTCCATACCAATTTTTAGAGCTGATGAACTGAAACAAAACAAGGAGTGAATATATATTGGTAGAGCCTCTGTATATGAATACTAAATTGAGATGAATTACTGGTATTTATAGGTTCATGTATGTAATTTATATTGTGGTCCATCTTTCCACAATATTAACAAATTCAAAGGAACACTGCTAGCTACTACAGATGGAGTAGAGGAAGGACATTACTAAGAACTTACACAACCACTAAATCTGGGGGACTTGTTCCTTTTACTAATATTCTCATGTTATCTATTGAATTTTTCATTGGTTTGAGATGAGTATCCAAGTATAATTGAGATGAATGTTTTGTCCAAATATTCGATAATAGACCAATAAACAACTTTTGAATAATAATCGAGCTTTACATTAATATCTATGAATGAATTTCTATTCAAAATATATTTTGTAACCAATAATCCATTACAGTTTCCTTCTCTATGACCATGGTTTCAAATGAAACCATCCTAGAAATGTGATTGGAATATTATAACATTTATAAATCACTCTATTGGATGATGAGAAACTCTATAGACTTTTCCAAATTTAAATATTCTATTACTATTATTTGATAGAAGATAGTCAATAATTATTTAAACATGAAGTATTTGTGAAGGTTTTACAAAACCATAGTTTCCCAGAAACTATTATTAAGAACCTCAATTTTTAATGTAACATGCATCTCATATAGAAATTCTAGATCCTCAATGATGTAAAATATATGGTCATTATTAAGAATAAAACCATCTACCTCAAGAAGTAATTTTATCCCCATAATGGATGGTGGATTATAATATAGAATCTATTGAGATCAATCTCTTTATCCACCAGATCTCGATTGCACCTCTCTTATTGGAGTTTGGGAAGGTAGAATATTTTGGTCAATTAAATGAACTCCCTATATTATATCCTTAATTTTATACTGATAAATGAGAGGATACCCTTAATGAATATTACCTATTCAACCATCTTGATGAACAATGGTATGTATTTTATAAGGAATTAATTTTCACATCATATAATTAAAGGATATCATTAGATGAGAAACAATATAAGTTTGTGTTATGATAATATAAGTATAGAATTGATATTAGAATAAAGATCAATATAATGGACACATATCTCATCACCCCTTGGTTACTAAAATATGATCATAATAAAATTTGTACATACACACAAATACATGATAGGATTACCCCTCGAGTACCAATTATAATGTATTTTATCTACCAAGCATCACAAGGAATGAGAACATAGGGTGAAACTCATTTTGATACCATAATGTAACAAATCAACTTTGATCACCCATTCATAGCTCATAAGTTACACACCCAAGACCTCATTATGGAACCTTTCAATTCATACATCAAATAAAACATGGACTACACACACCTAAGGGTATATGTAAAGTGTTAGTGAAGAATGACCATTACTGTCCCATAATGTGTTCTATAAGAAATATTTTCATACAAATATAGATATAGCGAATCTAAAGAATACAAAGAATTAAAATAATTAAATTTATATTAAAATAATTGAAATTAACCCTTGTTTTAAGATAAATTAATTTACATAAACTATTTTAAAATGACATTAAACAAATTATTTTCCATTTCTCAATGCATTCATCAACATCCATATCAATAAAAATCATAATGGACGATAGAACTAGAATAATATTGTACCTAGACACCTCGGTTTCTTATATAATTATATAAAATGAACAGTTTACATTAAAAATACACCTGAAATTCCCACTAAATGAGAGTAGGACTACCTTTATTTGTAATTTCCCTCGATGATTTCATTTAAACAAGACCATAGAACTCATAAAAATTTAGTATTGATATACCTCAGTTTGTTATTCCCACTCAAAAAATAATGACATGTCAAATTACCAAAAAAATCATTGTTCACAATTATTTAACTTGTTTCTCATATAAAAACATTTCATATGACATACCAAAATTCATGAAATCTATATCTATCCATTTTCTCATTATCAAAAAAAAAAAGAGTTAAAAAAATCTATAACAAAACATTGATTTTGGGAAATCATTCTTCCATTATTAATTTTTATGTGCCATCCATTTTATAAGAAAATTAATTATAAAAGTGTCTAATATATAATTTATCCTACCAAAAACAAAGTTAATGAATCATTTATAGTCACGAATTAGTCAAAATTCATTTTAACTAGAATTCATACAAAACGATCAATGTCAACCATGATTCTCATAGTGAAAATAAATCATCCAAGAACCAAGTAGAAATGTATCATAATAGTAGATAATAGTAATATCTATAAATAAATTTCATGTCATAGAAATAAAATTTTATTATAACATCATCATTATTTGAGAAAAAAAATAACATAACATTTCATACAAGTGATGAGTAAAATGAAAAACATGATATAGACTCCAGGAATCAATCAATTAATAGAAAAATTGAAAATATGTGAGGAAACATCACATGATCAATATGTTAGATAAATATAGAATAGATATTCTACCAAAACAATAGAATATGTAATAAAATGGAAAAAATAGTTCAAGCATTCAAATTATAATACAAATGATTAATTTCGGCTGAAAACTCCAATCATAGAATATTGAGGGAAGAATGAATTACATAATGAATCCTCATTAAAATATCTTGTCAAATAAGGTTTGGGAAGAGGGAATAAGGAATAAAATATGGGATTTTTGTGAAAGAAAATATGATAATACCATTAATAATATTTCCCAGATCGACACCACTGGTGAGAAAGTGCATAAATTATAAATACATTGGATACTATCTCACCTATATAGTTTTTGTAGGAAATAGGGGAACTTTGTAGCCACTATCAAGACCAAAAGCAATCTAGTGTACTTATACAACCACCACTATGTCAAATGCACCTTGAAACGCCACCAAGTAACCTCTCTCACACTATAACCTAAAAGGTATCCCCTTAAAACATAAATGTTAGATGTACATTGGCCATGATGTGATATAGTTTACCAAAATAAAATTAAATTGTTACAATAACTCGTATTCATCTAAAATATTATCTTTATTTTTTATCTAAAAGGGAATTTAAAGAGTATTTTAGATGAATTAACATCAGCATTGACAATTATTATCTGTCAATATCATTGTATTTTGAATTATTATAGTCCAGGACATGATGATTCTATATTGTTAATTATATATTGATGAAAAACATTAACCATTCAATATCATAGGTAAAAAAAATTAGTTGAAAATATAAAATGTTTCACCTTATAATGGTGGGAAGACATATAATAAAACAACAATAACACTACATGCCACTTTTTAGAATATATTTTTTTCCCAAAAATATTGTTGATCTAAATTTGCTGGTCATAATAAAAAAAAGTCACATTAATATATATATGAAATTAGTACCTTGAATAATTGATCAAATATGTATCTATGAATCATTATTTAATATCATTGTTCATTTACAAGTGATCATGTGATAATGTTAACCATATATGATTCCATTACTTTCATTCATATTTTACAATTAACATTATGAGAAAATAGTTGATTAGAAAGGAAACATATATAAAACCGTGTTGATCATGAATTATTAGAGACCATGCAATGATATAAAAGAATAGTCAAATGGTAAATAAAACTTTCAACAATAATTATCAATGAATTTAAAATACCAAAAATTTACCAAACACAATAGCGTATTTTTTTAAATATGTATATAATAAGATTTTACCACTCAAAAGTTCCTAGATTATTGAGGTACACCAATTAGTAACCATATTTCTTATGCAACATTCTTCTCAAAATTGCGGACTAATATATGGTGATCATTTTTTTGTCATTCTTTATTATAAACACATTAGAGTTGTTCCCTCAGATATCTCTCTGATCCCTATTCAACTGCATCAAGAGTTGCTTCATCATACATATCCACTATTTGTATATCTTCCTCATTAGATTACTCATTCACCGCCACATTTTATTTTTCCCCTTTTTCGATGACATTTTAATCCTATTCATCTTCATATAATTAGTCATCGCCTCCATATTTCATGAATTCCTCTTATTACACCTCATCTTCTTCCATGGCCTCTTCTTCCTCTTCAGTTTCCATTTAATTATACATAGAATCCCCATAAAAGTTTACTCCCTATAATTTATATGCATTAGTGAAATCAAAAATGTCTATTTTTGAATTAGAAGGCCAATATAATAAATTTTATAGAAATATATGGAGGTTAAATAGGTTCTCATTAAATATTTTCATACAACCATCAAAATAATCATTAGTATCCTATAAAAGTAATTGTCAGAAATATTTCATATGTGAAGATAATGATTCAAAAAGAAAATTTATTAATTTAATAAAAATAATTATAATTTTAATACTGATAGTCTAGTATATAAAATTATATATATATATTTTTATACCATAATTACATATTTCAACATTACAATTCATGATGTTAACACTAATATTATAATTATTAATACATTAGTTAATAATGTCAACTAAATAATTATAAAATATACCATTATGATGTAAATAGTAAGAAAACACATTTTAACATTTATAATCCATAATTTGACACTAAAACACAAAAATTACTCTTTCAAATTTAAATAGTCACATTCCATATTCTAACACTAATATTATTGATTTTAACATGGCATTACCATATGTCAACATGAAACTTCTATAACGAAACACCAAGAATATAATTTTATGTCTCCACATTTAAACATCGATTGTCCATAATTTGAATAAAAAAATATATATTTTAATTATACTATTAAAGATCTATAATAAGATAATATATATTTTAACACTGACATTCTGTATTTTAACACTAAGAATCCTTATATCAACATGATTTGTTTAAAAATTAACCATAAATAATTTAATAGTATAAAACAACATTTCACACTGGGTATCAAAAACATTAACACTAAATATTCATATTTTAACCCCAGGATTCTATATTTTTATACAGGGAATATATATTTTATCACTAAAACTTAATATTTTTATCTAATAATTCCATATGTAAATATTATTCTTTGAAATTGAATCAATAAGATATTAATATTATGAAACAATCTTTTAACATTGACCACATGAATTTAACACTAACACTTTGGAGTTTTGCAACAATAATCTTCATTTATTTAATCACATTCTATATTTTAACATTCTCATTACATATTTTAGCACTATATTTCAAGATCATAACATGAGGAATAAAAAATGTACCATCATTAATTTTATAGTAACAATCCACATTTTAACATCGAGAATCCATTATTTAACACTATGTATATAAATTTTGAAAATAAAATTATATATTTTTACACTGAGTTTTTTTATTTTAGCATTGATATTATTGATTTTAAAACTATTATTCTATATGTCAATCAAAACGTTTAAAATATACCATAATGAGTTTAATAGTATTACTCATCATTTTAAAACTATAGATCTATAATTTTACACTGCAAGTAAATATTATCTGAATATATATCAGGATTTATAAAAAGAATCTTCAAACAAGAAGTATTCAAAAAATTGAAAATGATTATTTTACCATATGGGGGAACAATGATAAATTTGGACAAATTATCTAACCTAATTTTATAAGGGCCTAAAAATTTCTTTTTTAAAATTTATCCCAAACATCACCCATCATTGGATGATTTATTAATCCTAAAATTGTAAAAAAAATTAGGAACCCTTAATTATCAATATTTCGAAGTGGGTATTGGATGATAAAAAAATAGGTAAATTGAAGTGTCAAAATATTCATATTAGTAACATAAATTTTCAAACCAATAAAAAATATCCAATATAGGTAATCATTTTTTAAATAATACAAATAATATTACTGATAAAAATCCCATAATATTATTTTGGTAGACATTGTGGATTGACTTATTGTACATATCCTCTTCATAAGAAAGATGAAACTAAATTAATAGAGACCAATAAAATTTACATTTTTTGTAGACATAAAGTATCCCAAAATATATTCCATTGAAAAATAACTTGAAATATGATTGAATATGGTCACCAATTTAAATAGCATAAATTAGAACAAAACAATTCCTTCATCCCTCAAAAAATCATACCCCATGGAGTATTTAACTTTTTTCCAGAGTAAATATTTTTCATTTATATTTATTCAATACCATCCCTTTCCAAATTTATAGATCATCCTATAAATGAAAATAATAAAATGTAGTTAAAATATCTCATTGTAATATTCCTTTCTTTTCACCTAACAGTTATAATATTGGTTGGAGGGTCAAGACTGTCTTGAAACCCCCTAAAATTATCTATTGGAAGTCATTTCCATTGAAAATACAAACATATGACAACTTCTATTTGAATAAAAAATTATTTTAAATTTTTCACCGAAATGAATTAATCGAAAAATCATTAAATAAATTTAGAATAAATATTTATTTTTTAATTCTTTTATGTATAATACTTTTTACTATAAAAGAATCAATGTAGTTATTTTCCATTGAATATTATGTTTTCTTAATTATTATTGATACTAATAGACATGTTTTCAATATGACACCATTTTCCCGGCTATCATCATTAAAAACACCATTATTCTTAGAAAATTGATTTTTATATCTCCTCATATTAGAAAATATATATATTTAATAAACTGATTATATCATTCTTTTTTAAAACAAGGAAAATTAAAATTGATTTTTAAAACCAAAAAAAATAACTTCCTCACAATTTCTGCCTCCTCTACAAAACAATAAAACTAGAATAAATTTTTTGATATCATCATTTTTAGGTTAGTAGTAGGAATTATTTCATATCCCATCGAACGTTTATAGTGATATTTGAAAAGTTGAAACATAATTTCCAACAATTGAATATAAAGGTGATGAATGTAATAGTAATATAAAAAAGAAACCATGAATAAAAAAATCATTAAATTTACACAAAGAATCCATATTCTAATAATATATCATACCACTTTTACTACCCCAATTATATAATTTTAGTGTTATGAAATATTTTTTAAATTTAAACCACTAAATAATAACATATCCCAAAATAAATTATAAATATTGTTTTTTAAATGTTCGTATATGTATTACCAACATTGAATTTTAAAAGTAAGATATCACACTTTTACCCCAGTTTTTTCAATGTTCTAACACCAATATATAATATTTTCAATTCAATGTTTCTACATTTGAACAACTACGTTTAAAATTTTTATATTATCTAATGAAAAAATATTTTTAAAATTAATTTAAGAAATCCAAAATTCTAGCTTTAAAATTTAATAGTGTGTTACTATAGTTTCATATCATATTTTATATAATTTAACCATAAAATTCTATACATATAACCCATAGTCTCATGATTTTAACAAATTTGATTATGATTTTAATAGATAAATAAATTGAAATGTATATATGAAAACATAGAGAGAGAAATTTTATAAGAAAAAACAAAAGAGGTATCAAAAGATTTATTTGTTGAAAATAGTTTTACTATATTATATCATCTGATTATTAGTATTCATTAATATAGTGGTATAATTTTGTAAACCGAAAATATTACCATTAACCAATCCACTTACCTTTAGATTCCATAGTATTAAATTAATATTAATAATCATGAAAGACTATTAATAACCAAATGGATATTTCATTATGGAAATTATAATAAAATACTAATTTTATAAAATAATTAATAGATTATGAAGTTTATAACCATTTTATAAATCTGAATGTTTTTTAATATAAAAAATTTTAAAATCAGACTACTAGAATAAATATAATTAGTCTGAAAACTATATTTTAAATCACTTTTATAGGATAATAAACATTTCATATAAAAGTTAAATAATATAAAAATCTATAAATTAACTTTCAAGTCATATTAATTTAAATTATTTTAGAAAAAATATATTATAATTTTATTAAAAAAACTAACATTGATTTTTTTCATACATTATATGAATATTAAAAAATGAGAATATATATTTTATGTAAATATGAAATAATTATAATATAATTTCAGGAACATATTTATAATTATTAAATTATAAATATTTAACTAAATTTTACCTTATTTTTGAATCACTATGTTGACACCGTGAAGTGTGTTCCAAGAACATTTTCACATAATTAAAGATATGAACCTCACTTGACACCAAATGTTAAGTTTGAGTATAAATTCATATATATGAATGAAGTAAAAGATTTAAATTCTACATGATTAAATAAATAAAATCCTCAACCAAGATACAAAACATCATTAGATACCTACACATGAAACATACCCGAGCACCTATGTAGGACACCTGCATGGGACACCTCTGTGGGACACATGTGAGGGACAGATCTGTGGGAATCCTACATGGGACACATGCACATGAAAACTGATTGTGAAACCCTTTTAGAGGGTCAAATACAAACAATACCCTTCGACTAGGGTCCCCTATTTAACTATAAATAAGCCACCATGGCTCTTCATTTTCACAACCAGAATATCGAAACAAGCCCTCAAGCCCATGTTGTACATCCCCTTCACCCAGGTCATCGAAA
This sequence comes from Viscum album, assembly GCA_963277665.1. Lineage (NCBI taxonomy): Eukaryota > Viridiplantae > Streptophyta > Magnoliopsida > Santalales > Viscaceae > Viscum > Viscum album. The sequence goes on from OY728166.1 coordinate 993,164,164, forward strand.
ATTCATTATGTAGATATCTAAAACCCTAAAGAAGATAAAATGAGGGGAAAAATTGTTATCGAACCCCATTATAGGTCTGAATCAAAAGACACCTCCAAGAAGACCTTTCTCACATAGTGAAAAACCACGTGCGCGAGGCCCCTGTCCCTAAACAGGGACATATATGAGCACCATTTAGAGACACCTAATGATACCCATGGGGTATAGCATAAATCCTTGATGAAGTGTTTTTTCCCTGGTGGTCTATTTCCTGAGGCATATCAAACTCATATTGGACTATAACCCTTGCACGATGATCTTCTAGTTCCTCTCATGACCTACACGAAGAACCATTTCTCTCTAATAATTTCCCTATGTGGGCCCCCATTTGGGTCCTCTTCCAAGACACAACTGGTAGCATTCTTATTCTCAAGAGTAAGCCCTAAAATACTCAAAATAAAGCCCTAAAATACCCATCTTTGGGCTTCATCCTTAGGCTTAATCCCTGAATAATCCTCCAAATCCCTATGAGTCTAGGGAACCATCATGAACAATTTTAAAGGGGATTCCTTACAGAAATGTTCCCCATCTTAATCCTAAAAATTCTACATTCTATCCTGGGGGAGAAAACCTGCTAGGGTATGCATTGATGTGATCCCTTGTAATTAAACTACATGGGCTTTGATTGCTGTTAATGTTGGCTATGTTAGAAGCCTATTTGAGTTCCAAACCCAACAACCCGAATCCATCAATTTCATTATGACACATTCATAGTAGTATATTATTTATAATGGGTCCTCATATCCATTCCATGATACCTTGTCCACATTGATATAATCCACACACCAAACATTGACTAACCAGATTCCTCCTAGACATCCTTACTGCATGATGTAAAACTGCATGGTTTGTTCTATATCAAATGATATTAAAAAGTCTGATGTTCCCCATTATATGGAACCGAACTATGTGAATTATGATTCCATTCATGGGGATATGTTTGAAACCAATGCCATTGGTCTTATGTTAATTTAAAAAAATCCCATGTACATGGAAGATTATAAACTCCATAGCGCCCCACTATGTGGCTGAAAACCAACATCATCATAATAATTACCAAAGAATATCTAATCAATACATAAGAAGAAACCATTGATGAATTCCCTATTATACATAACTGTTTTATCATTGATGAAAAAATTAGATATTTACATATGATTCTATGTTCCATACATGTTAATAATTGATTGTTAATTCAATGGTAACCCATGTAATTCATGAGAATTAATAATGGATTCATGAAAATAACATAAATATATAAGAGATTCTTAATGTTGAAAAAATTACCACTCATAAAGGTGTGATTTCTTGACCAATCCTCTCAACCAATGTGAGTTCTTAAGCATCATTTTACAGATTCCCCAATGTGCACCTTCTTTTGGAATGAATGTCCCAATGGATATAGAACCATTGGTTTTTTTTGGATTCCATGAACAAACTCATTTGAAACCATTCAGAGACATTGAACACGATTTGAATTGTTGTAAAAATATCATCCTCATAAAATCAAGCATCATAGAGACACATTTTTTCACTAGAATAAAAAATTAGGATCCTAACTTGAATCTTTAACCAAGATGAGAGTGTCTCCCACCTATCAGTCCCCTGTAGATATCAAATGAATGAGGTCCAAAAAAAACGTTCTTGTGTTTATTCATATAAGTTTCTTCATTGGCAGGGTTGTCTTGTTTTTTTTCATATATTGGTTCCCTTTTTTCATAACTCCTTTTTATCCAATGGAATGCTTCTAGCTTCCACAAGTGTACTCCACGACTACTATTCAAGATGATTCCTCATCCAAGAATAAGAATCTATCACCAACTAAACAACATTTAACTATTGGTATCGAGTGACATGGTTCAGTAGTACCATCTTAATACTAAAATACCAACCCTAGAGGCCACCAAACAAGTTAAACAGTTCTTGAATCCCCACTGATCTCCCAACCAACATCATCTAGTGGTTGAGAAGCTGACAGAACCTATCACCATCTTCAAATATTTCAACAGTTTATCACTGGATTTCTACAACTGTATACTCCGTTATATCTAGGTGGTGGATCAATATGACACATAAGGCCTCTCCCAAAAGGCATAATGGTCTTTCCAAATGTATCCTTTGTTGGAACCATGGTCTTCTATGCATGATTTGGAGTATGGTTTGTGTTTTTTTTCAATCATCCATGGAAGTTTGGATCGTGTACCATCAAAGAGATTATACCATTCAATCAGACAACAGTATTGAAGGTGGCGTCATTTCCCAGTGTTTACCAAATTTTTGGGGTCCAAAATCTAGAAGTTGCTGAGCATCACGAAAAGTGTATTTCCATGAAGATAATAATTAAATATGGTAAAGGCATGAATTTTACGATGAGAGGATGCATAGTTTGGAAATCGCGAAGACGAGAAGAATGGAGGCGATGAGTCTTCGTGATTACGTCAAACCATCATGAACGGAAGAGTTGAAGCGCATCGCTACGGTGAAGGGAATTGTGAGAAATCTTCATGGCGGAGGTGCAAAGGAATGATGACGGTGATACTCCACGATTACTACATGATCTGCGGTCCAAAAATTGCCGAGGTGCTTCGCGATTTGGACAAAATTCTGACGGAATCTTAGGAGCTTCGCAATTTGAGATGACGTGGCATTGATTTCGCGTGAAAATTTCGAGGGTCGGTGGAATCACCTATAAATTGAGGCTGACCCCCTCAAGATAAGTAGAGATAATTTTAGAGAAAATCATTTGCTCTTGGTTCGAAAAGGTCACTCGCAAAGGCAGTGTGCTTCGCAAAATAGGAGCTTTACGGCGGCTATTCTAGCTCCGCGAAAGTCGTGCGCCCCTTTTTGTCTCAGTGAGCTTCGCGAAGAGGGAGGAGCTCCACGATCTCCATGCATTGCGAAGGCTGGAGAATCGCGATAGTGAATCGCGATTGAGATTCGCGAAAAGGCAGGGTACTTTGTGAAGGCCCTTTCCAAAGGTTGTTTTCCAAGTGGACAAGAGAAAAGGGGGTATTCATCAGTGGATGGAATTTGGACTTTAACAGAGCATCAACTCCGGACTCTGATGCAAGAAAATTCTCATCCTGAATAGGAGACAATGACCTTCATGTATATCTATTGATGAGACCATAACATCTATAAATAGAGTGAGACTTCACCAATGGCATTGAGCAAGGGGGAGTCATCGGGAGTGACCCGAGGGACGCAGTGAGCTATCCTTGAACTTTTATAAATGCAGTGATCCTGGGAGAGAGTGACTGTACCCAAAACATTGTAATCTACAGCTAGTGAAGCATATTGGATTTAGGTATGCCCGACATCATATCGACGTATGAACCATGGACGTAGCCCTTAGTGGTGAACCAAGTAAAATTAGTTGTTCCATCTCTCTGCATGTGAATATTTCATTGCTGATCATATCCATCATACAGATTTAAGTAGTTCCTACCTACATGGGAACACGATCCACATCATTAAGAAGAAAAAGTTGACACATTGACACACCCCTCACCTCTCAGGGTGCCCCGGGGTCCTACAGCCTTCCAATAATCATCGTGACCAATGACAAAGGGTAGTGAAACCTTAATATGATGGGGGTGTCATCCTTGTCCATCAATATTTGGTCATTTATATCTAAGCGCACTTCTAGTTCTATCGAGGGTAGAATCCAATCAACATGTAGTAGAGTAACACCTCTTACAACTCCATGTAATCCCACAAACCCAATTTTGCGGAAAACTATGTCTCGTAGTATACACCCACTAACCTTAATTTTGCTGTCTAGTAGACATTCAAGAATGCACCAAAAAATCCCATTGTACAAACCTAATAGAAACAATGAAGAGGAAAATTCACCTGCCCACACTAATCAAGACTGTGAGGTGACTGATTAGGAAGGACACAATGTATCCCATAAAAATATTTGTTGGAAAACTACAAGAAAGAGTGCACTCCTACCTAAAATTGTTAAACCTAATAGCAATTTTATCTTGAAGCACCTGGAAAAGTCATTTTTAATGTACCCATGCCAAATAGGTGGTCAACCCAAATCTCTACCCCCCCCCCCACGAGTAATGTTAGTATCCACTAAAATGAAATGGATGGTATGATAAGTCACATACAAGTACTACATATACATAATGGGAATATATACATGTTCCAATTGCTGATGTCACCATGAATGTCTTAGAAATGTTGAAAAGGATTACAAAAATCCCTTCCCACATTTTATCATAATTATATAGCATCACTAAAGTGAAAAAATAGTACCAAAGGTATGGATACAAAACACCATCCCCACAGATGGTGTGGATAATTATTATTCCACCTTTTACTATAAACACACCTCTTTCCCCATAGAGAATGGACATGGGGAAACTCCCCAAAGATATATGGACAACCATAAGTGTAACACATGCCCACTCCAATTAGAGGAAATCATCCAATTCCAATGGCCAGTCCATGGTAGGTGAAAACCCCTACTGAAATTCCTGATGACTATTGGAAAATTTAAGAAGCAACACCAGAGCTAGCAACACAATATTATTATCTTGAAAACCAATTCCCCATGAAAGTGGCCCGTTTCGCTGGAAAGAAGGAAACAAAGAAGAAGCATCACAAAAAAATTGGGAAACAAATAACCAATATATGATCCTCATCTATAAAATTATATGATTTGTGTATTCCTCAAATTCTTATATATTGAAACTCAAGATCCTACCCTTTTTTTACAATATTACTAGGGTAGTAGCTATACTTCCAATGGTAATCCTTATAAACATCATCTTATAGTCTTACTTAATAACCCTAATCTAATTGATCTCGAGTTACCATCTCTTCATCGGAATCATATAAGACCTTCATATGGCTGTAAGAACATGGAGTACATGGGTCTTCCCATTTCAATAATCCAACTTGGTGGTCCTCTCCATGAAGGATTTTCCTATGAATGTTCACTCTATAGTAGTGTTTCATGATGGAAAGAGGGTCCTCCCCTTGGTAAGGTAGTAATGATCATGCCTTCATACTATGAGGCACTTGGGAGAACAAGGCCAAACATGTATGATGCCTTGTCATGGACATGTGAAATACTTTATGAACTAGAAAACATGAAAATGATACAATAATTCTCTAAACCACCCATAGGCCATATTCCTTCTAATATAAAATAGGAATTGCCTACCATTCTCACAGAAAACAAAAAAAAATAGAATGATAGATTCAACTCTTCTTAGACCAGGTAGAAGATCCTATTAAAAACTTTTTATATGACATGATAAACACAAGGAAACAATTGGCTAATGATGACACATAGTCCTGTTATGACCATTTTCTACCACTCAATATAGTATTCTAGAGGCATTTTATGAAGATTTTGTGCTCCACTTCATCCTAAATACATGTAAAACAATTCATCACTTGAGTTAAAAATTATTATCCTATTATGAGTATCATTGATATGTTAGGTTAATATATGGTATTCAACATCATTTTGATATAGAATATCGCCTTACTTGATGACATATAGAGAAATAACAAGGATCCTTACAACACACATGCCTCAGTATGTAAAAAGTACTACCACAACTGATCACAAGTGAACCATCCAGTGTTTATATTAGAGGATGGGTTGCACAAACAGAGATGAATTTTATCATTTTCCATGACTAGAAAATTATATAAAAAATGGTATCATGAAAGGTTTTAACATTATTATGACTTCAATGAAATGATCATATTCATGATATATGATGTGCTCAACCAAAATAGGACCAAATCAACTCTTACTGACGTCTGTACATAAGAGAGAAACATATTGATAGAATTATGGGGAAACCATATGAAAATTTTGACCTAACCTCCTACACAGGGGAAGTTGGTCAATTGATATGTCAAATCTTAGAAATAAAAAAATGGTCTTAAAATGTAGGAGATTCATGTGCCTAAGAAATAATTCATCTGGCATACGTTTGGAAATAAAATCCATAAAATTAGAGGGGTTGTCGTAATATTTTTAGGAATGATAGTTCAAGAGAAATACCAATCTGCAGGGTTAGGGGATTTATAAACTATACTTTTTAAACTAATGAACCAGGTCTGAAGAATTGTGAAAATCAAACCATAGCAGCCCCATATCTCAAGGGTGGGGGATTTTCACCTAAAAAACACCCTCATATTAATTCATTATTGTTCCTGTTATGGGAGACACTAAAATATGGATCCTCCAAATTTGTCTAATCTCAGGATCTGATAACCTCACTAGGAACACTCCTGGCTGAATTGTATATAGATTCTATTTGGATTATTATCACCCAAATAGTTTCTTTATAATTAATGAAGTAGAGGACAAGGCCACATTGTGGTTGGAGAAAAAGGATGTCTCATAAAGAAAATGATAGAATTACTTCCATGCATTACTCATTAGTAAATGTCATTGATATATCCATTGGTGACCCTATATAAAATTAGTGAAATTCAGTGGAGGAGTTCGAGGAGGAAGTACCGGCTCAAAAAGTGGTCCACAATGACACAATTAAATGATGTGTGTGTACCCAAGAACAAAAATATTTCACTAAATCTGATAATACCCTCAAATAATATAATATTACCCCCTAAAAGTAAATCCAACAATGAAAATGGTCATATTTTTCCTCTCTTTCCTCTCAGAGAGTGTAAGTCCCTCTCATCAGAGGAATGATTCACTCAAAATGAGAAAGAAATGAAATAATTGAGAATTATAATTATAGAACTATGTAGAGGAAACATACATTTTAGATATGTTTTATAAGAAAATCCTATACTCACACTTCGTGTTGGAACAAATCACCTTGGAAATAAACATTGATTCCAAACATCTTCTCAATGTGTTATACTAACAACAAACATAGTTTGATTGTACGGTAGCATATTATGAATTTCATCACATGGGTGCATAGCTGGAGCATGGATAGAAACATCCTTTTTGGTCTTACCCAATATTGTACCCATGTATGATACTAGAACTGCCACCAGTGATTTCCCTAATGTACACTACACCTACTCATGTTACGACATATCCAAAAATTCCCTATGGAATCAAGAATGTTGCTGAATCACTCATAGCGCAATTGGAATCCAAGGAGAAATGGTGGATGCTGATACAACTAGAATAAAAAACATACCCCGAATGTGTAGATCTGAATCCTCCACTAAAAAACATTAGTAATCTAACATGTCCCAATTTTAATCTCTCAAGAGACCCATTGAATTATTTTAGGCATTACATCTCTCTCTACGATACCATGGTGGGGACCCCTAAACTACAGGAGGTAGCTAAACTCAGTTATTTAATGGAATCACAATAGGTTCTCGCCTTTATATGGTACAAAAATTTTGAGGGATGCTCAATTATAGTGTGGGAAGACATCCATAAAAAATTTATCTTCATGTTATCTCAATTCCATATAAGAAAACATTCCTTGAACTATCATAATAAAAAATGCAATTTAATTGAGGTGTCTTGGATTTTATTTCATAGTGGAAATGATTGAAGTACTATTTAACTATAATTATCCCTTAGGAAGAATTGTTTTCCATCTATGTAATAATTAAACATGATGATTTTTACATACCCCTAATCTATATGAAATACGCAATAGTGTTTCTATACCTCTCCATGATCTTTGAATGTGTGGAAGACTTCGTATTAGTGAACAAAACTATGTCCTGAGTAATTCCATAAAATCAATGAAGGATAAAATTAAAAGTAGCGGCTTCTAATATTTCACTGATATAGGATTTTTTACCCACTCCCACTCCATGTCTTACATCATATCATGCATTTCCAAATCCTAAGAATCAACAAAAATTCCTTCCCCATTAGGAGTGTCAATGAGAATAGATGATAAAATGTTTGAGGATATAATAAACAACGCATATTCCTTTCAAAATGACCAAGTCCCTGCATACCTCTTTTCAAAATAATAAATAATAAACATTAAGTTTACAAACCCATGGAAGCCTAAAAAATTTGGTGATGTAGATCTCTAAAATTATAGCCCCTTCTATAAAGCACTATTGAACAACATCTAACAGTGCTTTATTTTCAATGACATCTTGTAAAAGATGTTTGAATCAATGTATGTGAAGTTTGAAAATTGACTTTTTCAAGTGGTGCGTGTTTTATGCACAAATCTGGTGGAGGATAATGAATGGAATGAAGTTATCAGTAAGGGTGAATAAATGTTTTGTGAATGGATGGTTAGAAATAATATCAACCAAACTCTTTCTATCCACTGAGCATATTTACTACAACTGATTGTTCTTAAAGATACATATTCTACAACATGAACAACACCAATGAATTCTATTTCCATTGAAATCCAGTATTCAAAATAGTGACATGTCTGAAAGAGTAGGAAGCTAATAAATGAATATGACTCTAATTAATGTCTTGATTTATACTTGAATTTATAAGAAAACATATAGAAATTTGTAAAAGCATGGGTAGTGCCCCACCAAATTGTACAACAATGATCCACCCCCATATGGAATATCCATCAGATGAATAATTTATTTTTAGCCCTATTAATAGTATTCAATAAATTTATACTTTATTATAATATGGGAATGATTATAGACAAAATCTACTTACACATTATTGGTGAACAAGAGGTATAGGACTTCATAATTAAGGATATAGGGATAGTTGATGTCGTGTTAGAATTTAGTAAATTAACCACGTCTCTAGTCAAACTTCCTATATGGTTTAGTGTCATGGGATATCTCACTAGAGTTATTAGAAATTGAAATGGAGTTCCCCCACACATTAAAGGGTATTACATTACTTGATCATCCTATATGACAGTTTAGATGAAACATCTTCACCTAATCATCCTTGATGTGTATAACAACCTAACCAACCTAATTCACTAGGAGGAGATTCACCTTAAGCTCCTATTACAATGACTAATCCATCAACATCATGTATATTAGATATTAAAATAATCATGTGATTTATAATCCCCATCGATGAAATTTCATACCCTACAAACATATTTATGACTTTTTGAAGCAATTATCCAAGGTTCCAACCAATATTTTAATCATGCGTGCTCTGATTCTATCAAAATACATTTAGGAAGCACCCATTTAGGACCTTTTCAGCCCTCAGAAAATATGATGTTAAGGTGTATTATGATGAAGTGTATCATATATATAATGAACCTACTGATTGCCTCATGGTCATCTCTTTCACAACCTAGTATTAGGAAGCCATCATACATGGGGACATGATACATTTTTATTTACCTACCAAAAAACTACATTAAATCTGATGAGACTTCATTGAAAATAGATGAGGAGACAATCTTATCCCCATCTAAACACTTCACCTACAAGGATTCAATGTATCCCTATTTTAACTATCTACCATAATGGAATAGGTTACTGAAATTATTGAGAAAAAGACTCTTAGTGAAATCAAACTCAAGTCTCAATTCAAGTATCTTGTGTCTAACTCGAAATTCATTGTTCATAGGTGAGATACATCATTCAATGTTTCTATGGTTAGAGCCTGGATATATCAAAATATGTATATCCCTCGCCATACCACAAATTCCTAAAATATATTATCAGTGGTACAATTGAGAAATTTAATATTCAATAATCCCCATTCATGTCCTATGAGTATTAATACATTGATGCAAGTTTCAACCATAAGAATGGGTAACAATCCATGGCTCATAATGTCTCTTGGATCAATGAACCAAATGGTCAAGAGTTGATTTCATCCATTCCATTTAATAAAATTAGTGCATGGTATGTTCTCATCATCAACCAAATTGAAGGGGCTAGTCATAATGTGAGCACACATTCATCGATTCTGTGATGTAAAGTGTTATATATGAAACATGAAGCACTGTAAAAGTTATTAACTCACCAATTAATAATGAAATCCTTGATGAAAATTTCGTCATCCGGTTCCATGAACATCAATATTAACCTATCCCATTATCTAGCCCTAAAAAAATTGTAAAACAAATTGGATAAAATTGATATACTCATTCTCAGACCATCATATTCCATTCGAGCCTCCAAAAAGTCCTCACACGATAAAGCTATCCAGAAATAGTTACTTCAACTTCTGGATGTCCAAATGTCAAATCTTTCCAAAATTATGAGAAACAGTATTCATCACTAAATAGCTAGGAAGTGGTGATATAGGTAAATCATGAGGAAAATAGAGAATTGTATGACTTCAAGGTTGCCCCATTATCATTTGAGTATGGTTTATCCATCAATGTTGTTGGGCCCAAGGAGTTAAATTTGGGTATAGAAAAAGATTCATGACCCAATATGATTAGTGGAACAATTAATTACAAAGAAAAGTAGTTGTATACTTCTTTTCGGAGGACATGCCAAGATGTGTTTACTCATAATTAAACAATTATTCTAGGAATTTCCCTCGATGTGGCAAACCATCACTTGGGATTTCCATAACACCATCCTGGATACAAGGAGCTAGCCTAAAGAACACAACCCAATCACACATCCAACAATTGAGGCTGAAGTGGAAAAACTCATCATGGATGACTTCATATGAGTGGTAAAATAACCCAAAGTGATTGAAAATGTAATCTATGTGGAGAAAAAAATGGGAAAATCATAGTTTTCATTTACATGAGATATATCAACTAATACTACTCAAAATATGACTTCACTATTCCTATAACATAACTCTTCATTGATGAGACAACTGGTTTTCAAGACTGGTCATTTATGGGTGGCTATTCAGGGTAAAACCAAATCAAGATGGTTGAGAAAGGCCAAGAATCCACCACCTTTAGATCACAACAAAGAATATTCTTCTATGAGTTAATACTATTTTGACTTGAAAAACAATGATTCCACATACCAACTTTCCATGAATTGTACCATAAAACCAATCATGGGGAATTTTGTTATATTTTATGTAGATTATCAAGTGGGCATGTCATGAAATTGTTTCAACCACCTACCCAAACTAGAGAACATCTTCAATAAGCAACATTAATAGATCTTGAAGAAAGACCATTTAATGTTATATTTTAGTGTATCCTCAGGGAATTTTCACATATTTTTTATATTCCATAAAGGCATTGAAGTTTTCCCTATGAAAAAAACATATATCATCATCATGTTAACTCCTTGAAACCATAATTATTTGAGAGGACTTTGAGAAATCTTTGCCTATATCATCTGATTTACACCCAACCATATTGTAAACTATTTTACATTTAACATATTTATGTAGAAGGTTGTAACATATTAGTGGACTATTCAATTACAATAATTCTTTGAAAACCTCATAAAAGAGTAGTTTATTAAACTAATATTAATACCACCTATTTAAGGAAATCTAATGTTCCTTTATGTGATATCCCAAGGGAGATCACTATGTGCCTTCCATATACAAAATCATGATGATTGGAATAAAAAAACATTATTATATTAGTCATTCCAAGATCTATACTGATAATTGTTATTAAAATTTCATTAATATTTTCCAAGCATTAATATTTACTGTTCAAAAATTGAGGAACAACATAAATCACCATAAAGTCCAATTGGTCTCTCAAAATAACCATCTCAAATATTACCATTGTTTTCCAATATTCATTTGAAATCTTGAACAATGGGAGGTTATCCTTTAACAGTTAGTTATAAAATTTGTACCTTAGAATGTAGTAAAAATCCAGGCCTCTGGAGATTTCTTTAGGGAACACCCGTTTATAGAAAAAGAATCTTTGCAAAACAAACTTCATGATGAAGAGATATTATCTATTTATGTTGGACCCAAAATGTGGGAAATGTATTTTTATGGAATATCTATGAGACCAAGTGTGAGGATAATGGGATAACCTATGCTCCAAATAGTTGGGTTAGTGATCGTGCTCAATTCCCCAGAATTGGTAGTATTACCATACTCTTTCATCATGTTAAAAGGATGCACTAATAATGATGAAGAATATTAGTCCATCATTATAGGCCTAGAAATTGATATCCAAATACTAGTAAACCACATAAAGGTGTGGGGTGATTTTGATATGTTAGTCAAATAGATCCATGGGGATTATTCTATAAGAAAAGAAGACGAAATCACCACGATTTACTATGTTTGAGGATTGACAGAGGAATTCCAGTCTAGGGATACATTAACTGACCTCATATGATCACAAAATGATCAGGTAGATTCTTTGGTGAGTGTAGCTGCAACTATAGTAGATCCAAACTAGAATGAAACTGTAATTATCATTTCTATTATGGAAGGGTCTCACCATTATTTTTGATTCCGAATGGAGGAGATCAATGAAGCATATATTATCCTAGAGCAATATGATTCTTTCACTAGGTGGATGATCCCAATCCAGGGAAACAATCATGATGTATTACTCCCACTAGATAGAACTGGAAAATCGGAATTTTTTTGGAGAAAAGTCAACTTCACCATTTATGATGGCCCAAATCATCTGGATATCATCTATATGTTAGGATTTGATGGAGTCTTTATTAGATCTAATGATAGAGAAGAAACAAATTCATTCATGATTTATGAATACACTAGAGGCTAGAACACCCCCTAGTTGTGATATATTATTTCCAAAATATATTAACCCATTGTTACCACTATCCTACTATGACATAAGGTTGCATAGAATTTACCATGAAATTTCATTCCTAGAAACTACATACCAAATTCATCCATAAACCCCCTAAGTTGGAAGATATAGGCATATAATCTATTCAATTCTCCTTATAAAGAAAGGATATTGTTTGAACATATACTCTAGTTATGGTGAATTAGTTCAAATACATCTTTACAATAATTGATTTATTCTCCAAATGGGATAAGGAAATACCCCCAAATAAATTTGGGGCTAGATGAATTTTCATCATCATGAAATCCAATAAAATTATAGGATTTTAAGTCTTTAGTACTATACATATAGACAAAATAAGAAATTTAGGCTTTTCTGAGGTGGAAAACCTGTATTATGAGTACGATATCAAATATAACTATTCATACCACAATAATATAGTAGGTAATGGACATATTGAGACCTTTGAAAAGACCATGCCTAAAATACTTTAGAAATTAGTTGATAAATACAAAAATTATTCACCTGATTAGCTCTTGCATGCATAAGGGTATTACAGGCCCATAACCTAAACTACCAATTACTGAAACCATACACATTGTTATATGGATCATAAGCATTCCTTCTTATTGAGTTCCAGTTTACATCACATTTTTTCCATCTGTGACAAAATATAAATAGATGGCCAATCCCATATATGAAAAGACATGCTTTAGTAGCTTGATGAGAAATTATTTCACACTTTTAATCACCTCAAAGTCCATCCAATTCAGATAGTGCATGCCTTTATCAAGTATATTTTCATCTGTTCATTCATCCAAAGTGAACTTTTATTGGTTCTCTGAACTCCAATGATACTAAGAAGAAAGCCTCCGAAGCCTGAAAAAATGGGGGGGACCTTACACAAAAAACAAGGTCCAATATTACAGAAATTATTCCTCAATAATAGAGGATGGAGAGATAATTATATCCCCATATAATGCATGATTCCAGAATAAATTCTTCATATAATAACATTATGTATATCCAAGCATAAAAAAAATAAATGGAATTGCTGGAATTTTTCACATTACCTTAAAATAAATTACATTATACCAAAGAATTATGATGTAAAATACATAGAATCGTCATTATTTTGACACGATGATAAACAGAATTTCATATAACCCTTTTCACAAGATTGTAAATTGAAAGACACCATTCTTCCTCACTACATTACATTAAAACTGGCTGGTCAACATCCATATCATTAGATGTTATGGAAACCCAAAATTACCATGAACTAAAAAACTCATTGTGGTCCCATAAATATGGGACTCTATAAAAGGTTTAAGTCCCCATCAGATCCATCTAATTCCCCAGTGGGTCAAGATTCCCCATTGTCTTGGAATGAGGAAGAACTGATTAGAATATCCAATTCATAAGATATAATCACAACATTCCCATTCCATAATGGAATTTGGGACCCCTTTACTGGAATAATCCCAATCATGATCATGTACATAAAACTTGACAAAAACCTTCATGGAAAACATATTAACTTGACAAAAAACTGCATGATATAGTCAAGAACTACATACATCTTGATTCTTATTCTAATGAGATACATAGTGACATTAGAACCTCCCGTCTCAGGACAACCTCAATAAAAGAAAATAAAATCCCCCAACTACCAATGTATTAATTAGATCTATATGACAAGTATTCTAGAATATATGGCTTGATTCACATTACAATAATATATGTAATGATACATATACCTCAATACAAGGTCCCAAATATCATTATTGAAAATAGTACAACCCCTTTCCCACTTCAATACCTAATTAATGTGGGGAATAATTTTCAAGAACTATGTGTGGCTTGATTAATTCACTAAAATGAGATGTAGTGATAACCTCATCATATCCCAGGGTCTTGCTTCAATATTCCTTTGCGAATCAGTTGACCCAAATCTTTACTATATGTCATCAAGCTACATGACCAACATCCTTGTATAATGATGATAAACTGCATGATCTTTTTTAAATACATGTGTCTTGATTCTCATTACGTTGAGATGTGTAGTGGCACATATATCACCAATATTTGGACAAAGTGAAAAAAATCCAAAACTCCCTATGTATGATTCAAACCTACATATAAAATATTTAAGAACCACGTGTGGTATAATTCCTACCATTAAGAACTACATGCATCGTGATTCTTCCTCCAAAAAGATATGTAGTTTAAAATCCCACCTCGTCCCACTGGGTTGAGGTGGTGGAGAAATTTTTGATGGCTTTAAAAGATGTTCCCATGGCGCCAAAGGCTGGAAATAAATTTCAAGGGCTTATAGAATCATTATGTAATGATTTTACCATATGATAAAATTGACCAAAAAATTTTAATTACCAAATAGGCGCATAATGCATTTCAGAAAAACAACCCAACCCATACATTACCAAGATCTATCGAAATGAACAAACAGTACAAAAATTATATTACTAAGAAGAATACTAAAAAATAAGACTCCAAAGGAACTCAGATACCATTAATAGATCAACAGAATGCTCCATCCTTGAAGCACCAAAACATCACCAAGGAATCATGCCGACCTGCTAGAAAAATGAGATGATTTAACCATACTAGTGTCCTAGAGTTCAACATCTTCAAAATCACACAAGTGAAAAATTAGGGGGTGAGTAAAAATACATAGTAGGTTTTCCCCAAATGACTTCCCTACACACTCTAATAGGATAAACACCGTTTTCACATTTATATAAAGAATTTTATAAAAACATTAAATAGTGGAACAAATCACACAAGACAAACACTCTTTTACCAAGCCATTTTGACCAAGTTTCCAAACCACATAGGAAATCCAAAAATCCATTCTAGAATAATTCTACCCTTACAGATTAGCACAATTATTTTCATCTTTCATAGAAAAAAAATAAGTAAACTAACTCTGTGGAATAGCTCGTCCAACCACGTTTACTATTTTCCAAATCAAGTGGTAATTCTCACCCACATATACTTGATGGTGGCCCTTCTGACTACTCTCCAACTTCTTTTAATAGTGGTAATCCCCACCCACATCAAATAATTATAATCAAAACATAGAATTAAAAATCCAATAACAACATATATAATACACTATGTCCAAAACAACATTAAATTAACAATTTCCATCACATGGCAATCCACTTCAATAAATAACTCATTTAATGAAATCACACTTAAATCATTTTCCATGATAAAAAACCTTTCAATAACACAACATATTTTTTGAAGACCATTTGAATAAATGATTTTGAAAAATCAACCCATGCAACCAATTTTAAAACCTCTATTTTGAAATCCATCAACAAGAACATTACATGACAAACACACATTTTCCCCCCAAAACCCCCAAAACATTACCAACTGGATTTCTTTCCAATTACACACATCAAAATCACCAATTAATTCAAGAAAACCAAATTAATTGGAATAATAATTCTTGTTCTAACAAAGTGGTTTCGATAGATAATCAACCTAACATTAGGGTTTCAGTGAAATCAACCCACAAGCAACCGCACCACAAATCCGGGAAATGGCTACACTAAAACCTCTTTAGATATCCTTCTATATCATAAAAAATCCCTAAAATAAACACCAATGAAATCAGAAACCCTATATCTACACACATGAAGTGTAGATCTTGAAAAACGAGAGGGGGGGGGAGAATAGGTATTGAGAAAGCCACAAAGAACTAAGCACGGAGACTTACTAGAGAAGAATCAACTAAACCACACCACGAAAAGTCTTAGATTTTCTTCCAAAATGAGTGGGAGAGCACCCCGAAACCTTGAGAAGAATAAATCCCTAATAATGCTCGACTAGGAGAGTTTTCAGGTGTTTATGGTAAATCTGACAAATATCGTATTTTTAAAACCCCATTTTTATGAGCCGCACAGTTAACACGCATGGTTAGACAAATCGCGAGCTAATTGTGCTCCAATTTCTACATTGAAGGGGATCCTCACATGAACCAACATTCACATTTATGAAAACCATGTTCAAACCCTGTGTACCCCTCAGAACACACATTACCACTGACATAGTTTCTCTTAATCATTCTTAAACCGTGCAGCCTTAAAAAGGCCTCCATTATTTTCCAAATCCATTCAAAACTCTCATAAACTCTTCCAAACTCATCATAAGCCCATTAAACACATAATATTTCATTAATAAAAGAAATTTATATCACACTAGGTGTGATAAATTATCCCCACAATTGTACTTTCCCACCTCAGAATGTAGAGAACATCATTTTGCCGAAAGAGGTCGCGCAATTGCTCGACCATCTCTTTCTCCCGCTCCCAAGTATCCTTCGGAACCTGAGCATGAAACCAAAAAACACAAACTAAACTGATTATTTTACCAAACCACACATTCTCTTGCCTATACACAATCTTCATTGGAACATGCACGAAGGAAGCACCTGGTTCTCGCTCGGCATGATCCCCACAAATCACATGGTCACGATCTGACTGCTACTTTTTCAACTGTGACATGTTAAAGAAATTGGGCACCACATTAAACCATAGTGAAAAATACAACCAATAATCCAATCTACAATATGCTCATGTATCACAAAAGTCCCAATATACCATGGAGATAACATACCCTACTTCCCAAACCGACAATGTCCCACCCTATGAGAGATTCTAAAAAACAAATGATCACCCACCAAAAATGACAACGGTCGTCGATGATTGTTCAAAAATGATTTATAACGACATTGATCCATATCCATACTATATTTAGTCAAAATGATAAATTATGTAATCTCTTGTAAAATGATCAGTAAAATCATCAATGTCTCACCCATTTCCACTGAACTTAGAGAAGAATGAAAAAGACGCCCATGAAATGACTCAAATGAAGCAATATATTTTGAAGCCTAAGGAATGTTATTATAGGAGAACTCCACTAATATAAAACTCAACTCCCATGATCCACCAAAATATATCAAACAATCACTTAACATTGCCTCAAAAGTTTGTATCATCCTCTCAGATTGGCCATCCGTATGAGGATGATACATCGTGCTCATCTTCAACTATGTCCTAAGGGCTTGGTGTAAGGATTTCCCAAACCAAGATGTAAACTACAGATCTCTATCAGAAAGAATAAATACTAAAACATAATTCCCCTTTTCCACCTCCTAGATTTATATTTTGGATAGATCCTCCACCATATGAGATTCACGAATCGAGATGAAATTGGACGACATTGTGAGCTGATCCAAAATCACCTATATGGAATCATGTTTCCTGACCGTTCATGGGAGACCCCTCACAAAATTCATTGTTATTTTCTCTTATTTACACACTAGGATATGTTAAGTCTTCAACATTCCATGTGTTCATTGATTCTCTCCCTTGACCTGATGACAAGTCAAGCATCTCGATACAAACTCCACCACATTCCTATTCATACTAGCCCACCAAAACTGTGCTTTCAACCCTTTATACATTTTCTGATTTCTAGTACGAACAACCCACCTGGGATGATTATAAGGCCTGAGAAGTTCATCCTAACATTCCACAGGTACCACCATATAATTCCAAAAAACACAAGAATAAATTCACATTCATTTTTAAACTCTCAATGGTCTACCCACTATTGAGTTTCAAACTCATCTTCATTCATTCGAAATTAGATGCATGTGCCCCTTTAGCCAAACTAACCAAGTCAGGAACAAATGAAATCAGAAATAACATTGATTTGTCCCCAAAATCCTTATATTATAACCATATGTTAGAAATTATTGACATCAAATGCAACTTATCTAATTCCAGATTCACTACATAGGAATATGATTTCTTACTTAATGCATCTGCCACCAAATTTACCTTATGAAATGTGTACATTGAGTCAAAATAAATCATCTATAGATATTTCATCCATATCCATTGGCTCAAGTTCAAATATATACATGAGAAAATATTTTTTAACCTCCATTGATCTGTAAACACTTTGAATTTCTCACCAAAGAGATAATGAGACCACATTTTTTAAGCATGATCCACTAATCCCAACTCCAAAAAAAGTGTTGGGTAGTTCATCACATGCAACCTCATCTTCCACGATCCCTATGCAACCACATGATCCTCCTATATGAGAAAACACCCCATCCTTGATCTTGAGGCATAACAATACACCACATTCCATTTCCCTGGATTAGGAAAAACCAAGATTGGTGCTGATGTAAGGAGACCCCTTAGATATTCAATGCATTTATGACACTACTCATCCCATTGAAATGAGATATTCTTCTTTTTCGAATATGTTATTGGAGAATCCAAACATGATAAATCACAAACAAAATTCCAGTAATACCCCATTAGACCAAATAATATATGTATCTCAAAAACGTTCGTTGGTGGTTTCAATGAGATAACAACCTATATCATTTCCAGGTCAACTAAATTCAATTGTCTGAATTACCATGGCCACAAAAAATAACCTCCTTTATCCAAAAGTAACATTTTAAATAATTTTCATACAACCGATGATCCCTCAATATCCAAAATGTGCTCTCTAAGTGCTTCTCATGGTCTACCATTGCCCTTGAATACTCCTATATGTAATCCAAAAATACCACAAAAAAAGAATATAAATATCTATAAAATATTTTATTAATAAATTCCTTAAACATAGAAGGTGCATTCATTAGTCCAGAGGGAATAACCACATACTTGTAATAGCCATATCTACTTGTAAAAGCTTTTTTTGGTAATATCCACCTTCCAAACAATCAATCGCAGATATCCCAACATCAATTTAATATTGTATAACCACAGATGTCACCTCAACATGTCAAACAAATCATTAATGTGTGGATGTGTATATTGATTCTTTATCATAACCTGATTAAGTCTACGAAAATCCACGTAGAGCTGCAAGGTTCCATCTGCCTTTTTAACAAACCAAACCAGTGCTACCCAGGAAGATGTTCTAGGACAGATGGATCCTTTGTTCTATAACAAATCTAACATGACCTTTAATTACCAATATTCTATATGTGTCATTCAATAATATGGAACAAAGATTTCACCTGTCCCTAGAAGGATATCAAATATAAACTCCACTTCTCTCACTGGTGGAAACCCATAGAATTATTTTGAAAAGACAGCCATAAACTAATCCACGACTAATTGAAGAAAACTCCACTCAACACCTTTTACTTATTCAAACTAACAATCCACTAACTGGCACGAGATTGTTACAATTAATTATGCCAATTAATCCATTGCGCCTTGGTTTTTATTCTTCTTCCCTCTATAGAGATGATGAATCCCATCCTCCATCAAAAAACTAACAGTTCAAGCATAACAATTAATGTGGGACTTAAATATCTCCAACCAATCCATCCACATGATTATATTATAAGAATTCATATCAAGAACTATGAAATACTAAATCAATTCAATTTCATCAACAAATAAACAAGATGCAAGAAAAAGGAAGGCTTGACACTCTCTATGAACTAGGGAAGTTCAAAGTTTCAAAACTAAAGGCATCATTTTCACAGATAAACCCAAAAAATCAATTATTAGATAAGAATGAAAATAATGGGAAGAACCCATATAAAAAAAATACAGAATCAATGTGGTATTTCAAAGAACCATACATCACACTATAGATAGTATTGACCGATCATCCAACATAACCTATTCAGTCTGAAACAAGCCCCTGCATCCAACACTATACTCTTTATTACCCTATCAAGGTATCATGGTATTTCCATAATAGGCTTGAATAACCTTACTCTGGTTTCTAGGTGTATACTGATCTCCCCATCCAATCAAGGCATAAGTCTAATGTGACCCCTCAAGAGTGTCACATACACCCAACCTCATAACATTCAGACAATACCACTACAGATGACCCATATTCTTACAATCATGATATTCACGATGTTGTGTCAAACAATCCCCCATGATGTTGATTCTAGAACCACAGTAAAAACATCTTTTCTTACACTAAGGATTTAGAGGAGGATTCACCGATCCTTCCATCAGATTTTAAGCCATACTACCACCCTAAAAATAAGTGTCCCTATTCTACTTAATCCTAGAGTTTGAGTTCCCAATATTTCCTAGGGGTACCAACATGCTTCCCCCCCCCATCGGTATCCCCTAACAGATCTTTCTTATCCATCACATATCTATTCTCTATTTATATGTTATCATTTATACATAGCACTACTATCAGGGAATGAATTTTTTTACCTCAACATAGCTTCAAAAATCCATTCCTTAAATGATGTTATGCCCTCCCACATGGGTGAAAACCTCAAAATGATAATAAAAATAGATGCATATTCTGTTATCAAAATGCTATGACACTTCTTACTGAAGAAACATGTTGTACGCTGAATTCTAAACATTTGAGGGTATAATTGTTTGTTAAATAATTCCTCAAAACCCACCCACATCATAGCTTGGCTTGTCCCATCTTAGAACCCCATCTCTTTCTTCCGAAGGGAATGATCCTTCAACATGTACATGGATAATTTCACTTTCTGATCTGATGGTGTTAAAAATAAATTCAAATATCATATTAATTCTTCTCATTTATGCTTCAACCCTTTATGGATCTAAATCACCCCTATACATTGGTGTATTCTGCCTTTGAAAATAAACTACATGATCCAAAATATTATCTTTATCCACTTTATTCACACTTTCCATAGATTGGAAAGAATTCACTATACTCTGTAGTAGCTTTTGGTTCACCTGGGCCTCAGGTGCAGACACAATTTCAGCAGTTTCCTCTAGTTGGTCGGTATGATGCCTACCCAGTGCCATTTCCATCAACGCAAAAAAACCATAAGTCCCACTCCCTTAACAAGAAAGGTTATAAAATTTCAAATAACAACTATCACAACAAGGCATTCCACACGTTTGAATTTCCCTTATTTCTCTATTTTATAAAATCCTCTACATTTTAAAAATCAACTCATTTTCAAAATACAATGAGCTTTCATATTTTATATCATTCCGTTCTTAAACCCAATTCAGTTTTTTCAAAATCCACATATTTATATAATTATATATATCATTATACCCCAATGAAATATACATCCTAGTGGGAATTTAGTTCTACCAGGCATTCTATGCTCATCTCACTAGCCACACCCACAACAATGAGATTTCCATTTCCTATATGTGCCTCCATAAATCATTTGTACTCATATCTCTAGTGACATAGAGTTTAGTATAAAATGGTTAGATACATATTTTTATGCTATACATTCCATGTTCTGACAATCCCATGCCTTACTACAATCCTGATTCATGGAATAGACCACAAACGAATGTCAACAACCAGACCAATAGTCAACACCAAAGGACCAAAAAACCACTCCCACATAAAATCCATGCACTAAAAAAACTGACAACATGTGTAACATCATGCCCCATCCCATTTTCTAGAGAGGGTGGAGGAATTCTACATGGCCATAAGAGACATTCCTAGGGTAGAAAAGGCTGCAAATAAATTCCAAGGGCTTCCAAAATCATGGGGAACAATTTTCCCTTAAGATAAAATTGGGAAACCAAAAATTCCATCTCCATCCTTTCTATAGGAGGAATATTTATAAAACAACCCAACCTATATATTACCAAGATCCAAAAAAATGACCAAAAAATACAACAATCAGTGTACCATGCGAAATTCAAAACAACAAGACTCCAAACGAACTAGGACACCATCCAATGCTCCACACCAAGGTCCTTGCTCGAAGCACAACAACATCACCATTAAATCATGCCAACCCACTAGAAAAATGAGATTATTTACAGTTACATGTTTCATAGAGTACAACATCTGAAAAAGCGCCCAAGTGACAAATAAGGGAGAGTGTAAAAATACAAATTAGGTTTTCCCCAAAAGACTTCCCTACGTAGTCCAAAAGGATAAAACCATTAGAACATTATTATAAAGTAGTTTATTTAAAACATTAAATAGTGCAACAAATTACTCCAGAAAAACATTCTTTTACCTAGAAATTTCACCCAAATGCCTGCAACACATATGAAGTCCAAAAAACATTTCCACAAGCCAATCCACCATTTCACATTAGTAAAAAAATTCATCATTCATAGAAATACTCAAAATGGAAACAAACATAGTGGAACATCCAATCCAAACCCATTTACTACTATCCAAATCAAGTGGTACTTCTCTCCCATCTATCCTTAATGGTGGACCTAACACCCACTCTTCATCATATATATATTGTGGTATTCCCCCCCCCCCACTTCACATCATTCTAACCACAAAATAACAATCATAATAAAATAACCACGCATATAAAACACTAAGGCCACAAAAACCTGAAAATAACCATTTACACCTCATGCCAATCCACATAAATAAATAAACCATTTATTGAAATTACCGTTAAATCATATTCCATGATAAACCACATTTTAATAAAACAAAACATTTATTGAAAAACCTTTTTCATTAACAATTTTTTCAAATAAACCCATAAAACCAATATTATAATCTCAATTTAAAAATCCTAAAACTAGGGCATTACAAGAGTATAACATGTTTTCCCCAAAACACCCCAAAACATTACCAAATTAATTTCTAACCAATTTCTCACATCAAAATAACCAATAAATTCAATAAAAATCCAATTAATTAGAACAATACTTCTTGGTCTTAAAAAGAGGAGTTGAGATATAAGCCTCCTACCTTTAGGGTTAAAGAAAAATATACCCAGAAGAAACCACACCCCAAATCCAGTAAATATCCACACTTAAACCAGAATGATAAAATTTCATAACATCAATAATCCTTAAAATCAACACAGAAGGAAACAAAAACCCTATATCTACACACAAAGAGTATAGATCATGAGAACTGGGAGAGATAGGGAAGAGTAGATCTAGAGAAACCCACAAATAACAGAGCATGAAGACTTACTAGAGAAGAATCAACTCAACCACACTATAAAACCAATTATATTTTCATCCAAAACCTATTTGAAGAGAACCCTTATCCATTAAGAAGAGGAAATACAACGTAAGGCTCAAGTTGGAGAATTTTTGGGTTTTTTATGGAAATCCTGAGTAATCCAATATTTTTAAAATCCTATTTTCACGAGCTGTAGAGTTAGCTCCCATGGATAGAAAAAAATGTGTGCTAATAATGCTCTTAATACTACGTTTAAGGGTAACCGCGCATGACCCACCTCTCTATTGGTAGGAAAACCATGCTCAAATCATGTGTACCCCTATTCTAGCATGGTTACTCTTATAGAATTTCTTATAACTGTACTCAAATAGTGAAGCCTTAGAAAGGCCTCCAATGTTTTCCAAAACCATTCCATACTACCCCAATCTCATCCAAACTCTTACAAAAAACAATAAACACATAACAATACTTAAAAAGTATTCATACCTAATATAGAGATTGATACATGTATTGATTCCAAGATCTCCAATCTAGGGACTGGCAGAAAAAAATATGAAATGTCAGATCTCCCTAAGTATCGGTCATACATGCATAAGGAATTTTTAATGAAATATGTGTGGACTGATTCTCAATAAAATGATATATTTAGTTACACTTTGATTATACCTAATGAAATAGACACCTCAAAAATTATAATTCACAAATCATTAACATAAATATACTTAGTTTTTATGTAGAAACCGTTCTTAGTCCTTACTTCTCACGCCGATCATAGCCCACATGGGCTTTGGAGTTTTGGTTATATAATTCCCCACATAAATAAGTAATATCAATTAAAATTATGGATATCATGGACTCATATAAAATACAATAAAATCTAAACTATATGTGCTCATTTCATGATAATAAATTTCAAAATTTCCCCAAGAACTATATTTTTATTGATTCTCATTCTAATGAGATATGTAGTGATTTTCTGATATTCAATCCTTGGAATAATGACAAAATAATATTAGGGATTCCCCCACGTTCTTTTCTATGATTCAGATCTACTTGAAAGATTCAATATGGGTTCCCATTCTATGCATGATCCCATCTTTCAAAAACTAACCTCTTTCCCCTCACATGAATTCCATCGGCAGGGGGAATCCATTCAAGAATTTTTTCTTGATTATTTATCTAACAATATTCATAAAAAGACATGGGTCTTATACTCAGGTCTTTATATAATATTCATTTGTTTTTCACATCGAGTCACCATCCCCCTAACAACATGATTTTTATTTATATGATTAATGACTAGTCATTAAGCCTTTAAACTTCAAAGTACCTCACATGGCTCTATGTCTTTATTCCAATTCTAGTGAGATACAATGGGACACATAGCCCTCGTGTCATAGTCCAAACAACATGGTAAAATAAATACATAAACCCTCAGTTATGTGAAAACCAAAATCTATATTGATTTATTAATTTGTGTCTCCTCATTAGGGGATCCACCACTAAAATAGTGTCACACCCTTCTATATATAATTCTGATCCATTAAAGTCCCTGAATCTTCATATACAATACTGATCCAGTAATTCAATTTATTCTAGGAAATACCCCTTCTATAGGTCATACTCATAATCTTGTACACATTTTGATTTTCATAATAACTCTCCCTCTCTTTCTGATAGAATGTATGATACTTGAAGACTCATTTTCCCAAATATACTTGAACACTCACCAATTTACATGGCATAAAGAAGTCCACAAAATGGGTTTTTTGGCCAAAGGTTTCCACTGTTGGACTATGCTATATTTTGGCCTAGTTTTATTTTCACAAAAGATCTCATAAAATGTGATTTACAAGTAGTGGTAACATCAATATTCTGGGAATCCACATCGGCCTCTGTATTCATTAATGAAATTATGTTGGAACCCAAAATTAAATTTAGTCTATGGTAATCCCCTAATATGTTTTCCCATATAATTTATCCTAATATGAGTACCCCTAAGACAATGGATTATAATTTCTACCCTCATGAATGATGTGTGACGAAACAGACCTCGACTGATAGGCTACATATAACATATCGTTTCTACAACATTATGGTCCTAGGTGTGTGACCTAAAACTGCAAGAACCATATTTCCCATGAATGGGTCAGCCTAGTGTAGGGAAACTTTCCCTCTAATTAATGTGTAATTTTTACCTAAAATGATCCTCCCATATTCAGGTATTTTCCTTCCTGAAACTATACTTTTTTCTTGGGGATCTATGAAAATTCATAAACTTCCATTTTCTTTTATCAAAAGAATATAGGAATTCATGAGAACATCCTAGCCTAACAATACTATAAATCACCCCAGTTGGAATTGCATAAAGTATCCAACAAGAAGGGTTTTTTAGGTAAATTATGACACTATTTACTTTGATGTAACAAGATATAGTAGACTTTGAATAATGTAGAAAGTGAAAACCTGTTTTCAGATAGTGGTAACTTCATCCTTGGGAGAGACCACCCGAATCACCACAATCCCATAATTTATATCACTCATCAGATTATAAGATCCCAAAATAATGTCTCACAACATTACTATAATCATATCAAAATATGGTCGTACAATCCTATAAATATTAACAATAATAGAATAATCATCAACCGTTCTGCAAATTTAATAACATTAAATTATATCCCTTAATGTCCATGCTATATGAAATTATACTACATAACAAAATGTTATTTTGTTATGACTCTAAACTATATAGAATAATTTCCTTTATTTGTGATCATAAAATGAAATTTATAACATCATATTAACAAGATGATAAAATTTAAAAAAACATCATATTCGTAAGATGAAATTTTTTAAAGAAACATCCTTGCAGAAAGAACTACATTTCCATCATCCTAGTTTGATGACATTGAACAAGATAATGCTTCAACCCATGTCATAGATGGTCATTTCCCCAGCATTGTTCATTTAACAAAATGAATCATCCGTTATATGATCCATATTCATATAGGAGTGGATTCTTATATAAGACCAATGCTAATATATATTCTTTCTTCATTCTAATACATCTCCTATGGAAATAACCACCCATCATTGTCTTGAGAAATATGAATCTCCATAAACTACCTTCGGCATTTAACAATGGAATGTCCAAATTTTAGAAAATTCATTTGCATTATTATTTTTCAATACAAAGTAGTTGGATTTGCATATCTTTTCCACTAGGTTTCATACCCTCTCAACCAAATAATTTCACAATTTTACAATGCTATAACATTATATAGTTTCATTTTCATAAATTATCCCGCAAAACATGATTGTCATCAAATAGCAACTCTTACTTTAGGAGATACCTTCTATATTACTAGAAGATGTTTTTAGATTTTGAAAACACAAGATCATGGATCAAAATTCTTTATATAGTATTTGATAATATCCAAACATTCTTTTCCAAAAAAATATTTTGGGCCATAATCCAAAAACTCATGTTCAAATCTATTTGACTTGAAACACTAGCAATGTTAGTATTCTTTTAATGAATTTGAGCTGCCGAAAAAAATACATAGAACCCATTAGATTGAAAACCCAAAAAGGTTAATTGTGGGAAAAATTTAAATCTTAACTACATAGATATATACTCAAATGGGTTAGATAAAAAATTGAGTAATGAAAAGAAATTGGAAAAAACATGTTAGGCTGAAAACCCAAAAAAAGGGGGTCTAAGAAAAATCCATGTCTCACCCACTAGGTCTTCATATTACACTTTGGAAAAGACTATGGGGATGATATAAAAGACATGAAGATTGTATAATTTTCCATATAAACCTAGAAGAATTCAAAATAGGCATGTCAGGTCCTATGGATCAGGCAGAAATTAGATCATCCTTGAATTGATGAGATTGATCCAAATCCATCCAAATGATGTTTGGAATGTGACAAAGTTCCACAGAGTTACCTTAGATCCAGATTCATCTAATTATTATCTAATCTAATTCAAATGTCTGGATTTTTTTGACATCATGAAATGTGTTCCATGCACTTTTCCACGGGATTCTACATGTGAACCTCACTTGACCCAAAATTTGAAATTTGAGTAGAAATACATCATTACGGTAGAATGAGATGTTTTGAATTCCATGTTTCATAAAAAATCATTGATATTAATAAAAATTTTCACAAGAGACCTACAAGGTACACCTATGAAGGACACATGTGTGGGGCACTTGTGTAAGAACCTAAGAAAACTGTATAAGAAATTTGTACATGACACCTACCTGGGGACCCAAAACAATGGACCTACATAGGCATGATACTTAGACTTGGACCCCTTTTTTCTTATAAATAGAACCCTTGGGCTCCCCTTTTGAACAACTAGAAAAATGGATGAGGCCCCCAAGGTCTGGTCAAAAAATCCATTCACACTACTATCCAAAAAAATCCTTATATATATCTCATAACCCAAGTGAATAGAAAATTAAGATTGATAAATGGTATAAATTATTATTCAGGATTTGAAAAAGAAGAGAACGATATGAGGACCCCTTCTCCCCTAAGGAATAGACACTTACATAAGGCCCCTATTTCTAATCAGGGACCTATACAAGCATCATAAGGGGTCACCTAAGGAGACCAACGGGTCTTAGGACAAATAATCTCCCAAGAGTTTTTTCCCATGTGTTCCAATGCCCATGGAATATCCATATTGAACTACCTTTACCCCCACATCAAAAAGATCTTCGTATTAATTTCAATAACTATGCAAATAATCATTTTCAATAATCCGAGACATGTGAAAGCCCACCTTTGAGTCAACATTCATGACAATTATAGACGTAATACTCTTCCTTTGGCTACAAGTTTTGAGAGGGACCAAGATGAACACTCCACCAATGCCTCCTAACATCAAAATACATGGAAAGGAATAATTGGCCATTCTTCCATTTGGATATCTATTATTACAGTTACTAGTTTACCACACTCAACCTAACAGATGGACAATTACCTAAGGGTGCACCTGGATATGAATTAGTACCGTCATGAAGACTCCGACCATATGGATGGTGTCAAGGATTTTATAATCATGGGAATTAGGGATTAGACCATGTCCTTCCCGAATCATCTCAGAGACCCAGAGCCTCTTGTTCTAGGGGAAAGGGGGAGGATCATTCTTACATTTCTTTCTAACAAGGAATGAAATCATCTTTTACAACATGTGAATAATGTTTAGGGATCTATCCAAGAGTATGTCCCTGGACATATTTTTAGGAGGTGTCACTATTTATCCTCCTTGCTCTTCAAAGTCTGTGTCCATATGGGTAATCATACATTACAATCCTATATACACAACAGGAGAGGGAACAAGCACATCCATTCCCCTTTTTCTTCTCCAATCACCCCATCTTTTTGCACCTGTGGAGGAGGAGAAGTGTATAGTTTGATGAATCATCGTCTTCCTTTTTTTTCTAGAATTGAATCATGAATAATCTTAACATGTGGGATTATATGATATGAATGATCAGGTTTTCCATACAGGTGGATTCATGTAATGGAGGAGAATCTTCATTTGGATCTTTTGATTCCAATATTTAGACTACCTCTATTAGTGTGGGTGCTTATGGTGATGTATCCAATATCAAGTAAAATAAGATCATCTAGTTTACCTATATTATCTATTTCCTTTTATATCTCATACTGATCATGACTCACATAGGATTGGAGTACGATAATGGCCATGACATCATCATAATCCAAAGCCTGATGGATCTCAATCGAAGTCTGAGCCCCAACCAACCTATGTAATCCACCTCAGGAATAATCCTTGAAATCAAACCCATAGGAATAATTCCATATGTTTTCCACAAAAGAATCTAGGACTCTTATTTTGAATAATACTTATCCATTCACCAACATGGGAATCCTTCTTTGGAATATTCCCTAATCAAACCAATCTATAAATCCTCCTAAGTAGTTAGCCCTGAAGTACTCATCCATGGGCCAACTACTTTGGTGTAATCCCAAAACGAGCCACCAAATCACCATGAGTGTAGAAATACCTCATTTCCCCTTTTTCAAGGCATCCTTTTTAGAAAGGAGTATCCACAAAATCCACTCAAAGGACCTTAATCCCCTATGATAGAAACCATCACTGGTCTTTATATATGTGATCCATCATAACTGAAATATGTGTGCTTTGATTCCCATCATAGTTGAAAATTTAGAAAGACTCACTAATTTCCAAATCCAACACCCCAAGTCAACCATATTATCTAGAAACAATTCATTGTAGAATCTTATTTAACCTAAGAACTCATATCACTTCTAGTTTCCTTGGCCCACTTTGACATATGTCCCACACAAAACATTGACTACGAACCTTATGCCAAGACATCCTCACTTCATGAAGCTAAAATACATTGTTTTTCCCGTATCACATAACCTTAAAAGGTGGTATGTTTCCCATTAAGTGGTTTTGAACTATGCAAGATATGAATACATTCATGATGGTACATAGAAAGTCCATCTTAGGCGTTCAATCCTGATAGAAAAACCCTCAACTCTCTAGATGTTGTAACACATTAGAGCCCCCCCATTGTGTGGATAAAAATAAGAATCATATTAATAATGAAAAATTATCTTTAATTAGTACATAACATGATAGAATTAATATAGAAACATGGATACATACAGACGTCTACATTGATGAAGAACCTCATATACAAATAGATGATTCTATGTTCCATCCATTCTAATGATTGATTGTTATTTCAAAAGTATCCCACGAAATATTTAGGAATTAATAATGTATTCATGAACATTTCTTAAATTAATAAGAGAGTCTCAGAGTTTGTAATAATCTCCCCTAACGGGTTTCATGATCCTGACCTCCCATCCTATTTAATAGTGTGATATCTTAAAAAAAATTTCCAAATTCACCAATGAGCATATGCCTTTATAGGGAAGGTCCCTAGGGATATATAACCATTGGGTGTTTTTGATTCGAATTACATATGCATTTAAAAAAGGTTCAAAAATAGTGAACATGAAGTGAATGACTACACAAAACAAAACCCCATGCAATCAGTCATCTTGGAGAGACATAATTTTTTTAGAAACACACCTCCATGACACCATTACTGAATTCAATAAATATATGGAAAATAACATCAAGGATATAAAATAATGATTGTAGATAAATTATTAATCGATTTACTTCCATAATAAGATTTTATGAATCCATTCACTATGGAAAATCAGTGTAATACACGCATTTATTATTCATTTATACATTTCATGTAATAAATTTATTAATTTTAATACAATTATATTTAAGGAAGTCAAATATAAACATAACTTTGTAAGTATTTTAAAATTTCCAACTCTACCCATAATAAGAACTCCCTTGATTTAAATATTACATTCCTAATCATGTTAAAACATCATTTAAAGTTGTAATTAATTAATATTATTTAAATATTATTACTAATGAAATTAAATTGTTTAGTACCTAATGAAATTACCTATTTCATAAACTAATGGAAGTATTTTATCATATTATAACTAATTAAAAACATAATATTACTCACTTATTTATGAAACTCGTTAAATTTGAAAATAAAACAATACAAATTAAATCTAATAAAACAAATCATGTTAATAAATTATGAAATATTTTTAATAAAACCATATCTTTATCAAAATAAAAATTAAAAATATTGACTTTCAAAACTCTTAAATAAATATACTGATCATTCCAAAATAAATAATCATATATTTAACTATTATTTTTTTCAAAAAAAATCATTAAATTCTATAATACATGCAATCTAGGAAAAAGTTTTAACAAATATAAATGAATTCACAGATAATATGAAAAAAATATTAAATAAAATATGATATATAATATAATTAAAAACCCCCAAGAAAAGAAAATATCTAGAAAAATTTAATAGAATATTAAAATAAATGATAAAAAATATGAATTTAAGTAATAAAAATTATCCAAACACTATTATAAATCATTGAAAAATTACCATCAAATTATATAAGTATTTTAAATAAATAAAATAACATAAACATGGAAAAAATAGGGAATATACACTAATTAATTTAATTTAACACTAAATTCTTTTACAAATTATTTGCTTAAGAAATAACCAATTTTCACAATCAAATATAACATGTTGAGTTTTTTCAATAATAATTTAAAGATGAAAATTTAGATAAAATTTTTCAAAACAGTTTCTGAAAGGATAATTATAAAACCCAAGAATAAATCTAAAATAAATGATATTTAATTTCTCAGAATACTTTTATAATGCAAAAAATTCTTAATCCATCAGTAATCATGCATAAATTTTCCAATTAATAAAATAAACCAAAATACAGAATAAGAAATAATATGAATACAACATAAATGTGTATTAAATATATATATTACCCCACAAATACAATTCAACAAAATAAAAATCAATTACTAACTAGATTCTTATTTACAAATACATCTCAAAAAAATCTCAATCATTTGACATATTTGTTAGGACGGTTCTCTAAAAAAATATAGACGTATACTTTTTTTAGGGATGGTTATCCCATCACATAAATGGTATTAAATAAAACTCAAGCTTCAAAAACAATGATATATGTATAATAAATTGATATATTAATTTTTAATCTGAAAAAAAGTTTATATCATAATTACCACCCATTCCAAAATAAAGATAAATATATTCAAACTAATCAATCAAAAAATATTCAAATATTAATATTAAGTGATCAAAATTTTAAATTATGGTTTATTAGTATTAACACTAAACTCAAAAAAAAATTCACTAAGTACAAAGATTTTAAAACCAAACATGAGAATATAAAAATATTAACAATAAATGAAAAATTGAAAATATAATTGGGGATAAGTACAAAATAGATATTTTTATTTTAAACTAATTAACAATAATAATACATGGAATAAAGAAATGTAGAGAAGAACGATCACTACAACCCCTAATTTTTTCTAATACCCAAAAATAGTAGTAAATATCATCTAAATAGTTAGAAATCCAAATTTCAAAATTAATTATAAGTTTCCAGACTTTTTATATTTGGGTAGTAGGTTAGAAAAGTAATATTCTGGAAATATAATAATTTTAGATATTAACTCTAATGTTGCACATTTTAATTGATACAAAAATAAAAAATAAAACTAAAACCCAACAATAGAATAGTAAGAGAATAATATATAATGATATTAAATTTGGTTAAAATTTAAAACAGTCATAAAATAAAATAAATTATTTTAATAGTTCATTATCAACAATTTAAAATTCAACATGTATAAATTATCTTTATACGTATTAAATTCAATTGATTCAATGAGCCCATAAAATTTATATCAACCACCTTGCAATAGTTAACACTAACATAGATAAATATTAAAATTAAAAAAAATTAAAAACCACATTTCTATTATATGGATTTGATATTTTAAAAATGACGTTATATATTTTAAATTTCATATAATAAATTATAGAAAAATAATATATGAAACGTTATTGTATTAATAGTAAGATAAATTAAAAAAATATAATTAATATAATTTTAACATAAACACTTTACTATGAGATTAAATGGGAAAGAGTTAAATTTTAGAATAGTTAACAACTAGAGGATACTGGATAAGAATAGTTGATAACGTAAGTAATAACACCCTATAAGTAAGGCTAAAATGATATTCCATATAGGAGGTGATGGTGGGAGAACAATGATGTTGGGATGGTAAAAACTACTGGATGAGAAAAACGACTATAGGATAAAATTGAGTTATGTAGATGAAAATGGAGAGTGATGATGATGAGATGGGAATGAGAGAGGAGGGTGATGGTAGGTTAATGTTTTCTTTAATTTTGGATTGGGTATAATTTATTTTCTATGAGTTTAAAATTTCGATGGGCATATGAGTCATTTTTTCCTCATTGATAAATGTAGATGGTACATAATCAGTATTTTTTTCATTTTGGTCAATTATGTGGAATTATGGAATTTATTTAATCCTAGTAATTTAATCACCCAAAATTCTAAAATGAGCTTGTGGGGAGTCTCTGGATGGTTTCCTTGAGCGATGCAGCAATTTTATGAATGATTTCATTTAACATGATGTCATAATTACTATCAATGATGTCATCCACTTCTAGATGAATTTCTACACCAACCTAAAATGCATAAGAACTATGAATCCATAGTGCTTCACCAGAAAATAACTAAGACAACAAAAACTACGAGGAAAAAGATGGGATGTTTTCCACCACCCAAACAAAATCATTGACCGAGGCACCATCCTAAACCATGTCTGTGGAATCCTGTTGAAGAGACAATAAGAATCTAAAATATGAATAACAAATAAATAAATAAAATATAAGTGTATTTGAAAATTATCCCAAATGAAAATTCCAGGGGAAAATATGAAATATATATAAAAAACAATGTTGAATTGAGTGTATCCATTGAAAGGGCGGAACCAGAATGTTGTGACCCAGAAGAAAAGTTCTATCCAAATAGGGTGAAATAAGGAATGACCTTCATCAATAGAGTTCCCAAGGAGAAATGTGTAGACCATAACACCATGAGATTATTTAATTTCGAATAGAACACATCACAACTCTAATTCATTCCACCAAATAATAAGGAATAGAAAATAGAATGAACGAGATCAGGGGAGGCCACTATAACTTTGTGATAGTAGGTTGAAAATTTTCTATTAGACCCTAAAACAAGACTAAAACACATACAATAATAAAATCATGAATATAGTACCCTGTAAACTCAAAAACTCGAATGGGAACATATCAACATCCACCAATATAAATCAATAAGAAATAGCATGCTTGCACAACTAGGGAACAAAGTAAATATATATTTATGAAATCTATGAGATAGTGAAATATTAATTAATGGGAAAGTCTGGTCAAAGAATGAGTTATCATATAATGATATGGAATATGAACCATTCATCACCAATGTGGGTGGGTTTTAATATAATCCCATGGACTAGAGACACTATCATGTGAATGTAGATATATCATGTTTCCATATTTTCTTCTTTGTCATTACAATCTATAACTCCTCTCAAGAGAACAACTACATAATTTAGTGAATAAGGTATGATTTTTGTAACATTATTTCGTAATACTCAATGAATATTAAAATTCATCATCAATATTTAACGAATAATAATTCATAAAATGAATAAATAGGGTAGTATAATGATGTGTGGTTTTTGAAAAACCAGATAAAAATATATGAACCAAATAAAATCATCTTCTGATTGGGGTTTGGGTGTGGGGGAGATTTTTTTTGGTTAGTGTACAGTATCGACAAAACCCGAACAAGTTTGTTTTTGAAACTAGAAAGTGAATTATGTTATGTTGATTAATATGGTTCAAATGAGATATATTATGACTTATCAAGGATAATATGTTTTATAGTTGGTAGGATGTAATGTCTCAAAATAGTATTTATTGGTAGTGTTGGATAGAATCTAGGTTCCAATGAGTTTAAAAATGATTCCAATTGAATTTTTCATATTATGAATTATAATTGGAATTCATATATGTATTTTAACTGTTTGAGATGATTTTCTATTGTTGATAGCTTGAACGGATAATTACCATTGATTTTTTCAATAGTTTGGGATAATTTATTATTCATGATAGTGGGTTTAGAGGGCCACTATGTACCTGGTTGAGTGTCATCGGGTACCGGATGATGGTACTTATGGTATAAGATCACATCCTGGGGCCATCCAGTGGTCAGTTTGGGTACACCAGGTACTTTTTGGATCCATACACCATTTTTTAATGAATGTAATTTTTATTTTTTTAGTATATTTTTTATCCTAATTTATGGTTTCGCCCTTATACTGAGATGAGATACAAGAGATGTAACTATTTTATTATTCTCTTCATCACCTACACCTCCATTGTGTCTAGGGAATATATGGGTGGTTTCATTAATGATATTGAGGTAGGTTCTCATAACTTATTTCACTTATCTTGAACCACTCTTCTTTGTATTATATTCAATGAATTTTAATTTTAATGTGAGTATTTATTCCAATATATCATATTGTAATCAGGTCTAGATTCTAAAGACCCGTAAATTTCAAGGAAATTTTGTTCTTAATTTTCTTTGGAATTTTTCAAGAATGCAGTTTCTCACGGCACCTGATTCCGAGGCCCGATGTGCCCGGAATCATTTTCCGAAGTTTGGCTCGGTTACGTTCAGTGAATGGATGAGCGGGTTTTTCTAACATTTGAACCGGTGCCCGGAATCGAATTCTGAGGGCACCGATGAAATCGCAGCTCCGGTATTCTCTTAGAAACGCCTCTTCCGGAGTTGTGTTTGCTTGGGTGTGGTTTTTAATTTTTGGGCTTAAAGTTAAGAAATAAAATAATTTTACGATAACGTTATTTTATTTCACATAAGCCACATGGAAGCCACTTGAAGCCACTTAAAAGTGGATTAAACTAAGTTGAACCGGATAGGGTACTATCCAGAAATATCCTACCCCATTGGTAGGATATTTGTGAGGTTGGGCCCGCACGAGCCCCGCCGTTTTTTCCTCTAAATAACGCACCCGCGAAAACCCGTCATTATGTTAGTCAAATGACGCGTTTTCTTAAATTCTTAACAAACCATTTAATTGGCCGGTTTATTTCGTTAATTAAATGAGTTGTTACTTTTGTTGAATTAATACAACAAATTGATGGGTCGTTACTAACCCTTTTTCGTTTGTTGGCGTAATAATAAAATAAGACCAACAAGGTCTTTTGAAGGATTACTCGTTGAGAGGCTTGACAGAATCCTTGAGCCTTCATCCTCCTTGGCGAAAAACAAGAATAACGCGATGAACGCAGGCCTCTGATGAAGAACGCTGAACCTGGAAATCGACGACGCGACGTCGTGATCCGCGACACCGACGTTCCCATCCTGCAACGTTCTTCTGTGACGTCTCTTCCTCCGTGACGGAACTTCGATCGGTAGTTTGAGTTCGCCGACTCAACGCCGGTTTCTGCGACGACGCGTCGTCCTTCCGCGACGACGCGACGATCCCCCTCTTCCGCGACGAACAATTCCGTGTAGAATGCTCATGCGCGACGACTACGAGGTAGGGATTTTATTTCTGGAATTTCCATTTTTCCAGTGTTATTTCCATTCAAGAATGAAGAACCCGGATGTAAGGACAATTTTATTCCCTTAAAATTTTTAAATTCATGTGTTGATATTATTCCTCCCGTTGTTTATCACTAATGTGGAGGGTGCGGGCCAAACGAACACGGACCGACGACCCTCCGCCGTTCTTCATTGTTATGCGGATTTGACGGGCGATGACAGAACGTGCCGCAACAGAAGTATGATGATTCCGCAGTGAAGAACGGATCCCGGGAGGGACAACGGCGCAAACGGGAAGAAAAACGGTCCACCGGAGCGACTCTGGCGGCCCACGGAAGCCAGCGGTGCCCGGTGCGCCGCCGGACAAGACCGCTACGGCCTCGGCCACGGCGGCGGCGCTCGCGGGACGCGGCTAAAGCCGCGTCCGGCCGCCAGGGAGACACCCCGCTGGTGTCGCGGGGGTGTCACGCGGGGGGCGGCGGCTCCCCCCCCCCCGCATCACTCGGGATGTGGCTTCAGCCGCGTCCGGTTGTCTGGCCGACACCCCGCGGGTGTCGCGGGGGTGTCACGTGGGGCGGCGGCTCCCCCCACGTCGGCCGCTCGGCTGCTCGGCCGAGCCAAGCGGGACCGGCCCTGGCCGGGACTGACCGGTCCGACCGGGTCGGACCAGGTCGGACAGGGTCAGACCGGGTTCAGCCGACCTAGGGGGGGTCGGGCCGGGTCGGCCCGGGCCCGGACCCCCCGTCCACGGACTCTTTTCGTTCAAACGCCCGTAACATGAGCTACGTGCCTCCAAACGACTCTTCGTCAGCGGAAACGCGATCCTTGGATCGAGGCGGTCATTTCGGTATATCGCACTCAAGGTTTCAGAATACTTTGAGTTCGGTCGGGTTGGTTCGTACACGAAACCAACCGGGCCTTCGGAGCGGAAACTCTCATATCTTGAGCCACAGACGTCCAATTGACGTGCCGTCAGCTTTTTTGTTTTCCACTTTGTGAGACAGATCATTTGGAATACTCCTCCCAAGGTTTGGATGCAGGTGGAGTATGGTCGGGTTGGTTTTGTCTTAAAAACCAACCGGGCTCCTGGGACGAAAAAGCCAATAACTCTCAGACCGGGCGTCCGATTGACGCGTCATCTGCGACGTTAAGTTCCTGTTGATGATACGGAACTTTTGGATACATGAACTTCGGACTTTGTGATAGTTGATGTATCGGCCTCTTGGCTCGTGGAGCGGATCCTCCCGAACGATCTTGCTGTGTGCGGGAACTCTAGAGATGGCTGCGACTGCTACTTCGACGACGACGACTGTACAGAAATCCTCAGTGGACTGCGATGATGAAGACAACTGGTCTTGTATCCTATGTGGGTCCTAGCTGTGCTGGTCTTGTATCATATGTGGGTCACAACCGTGCTGGTCTTGTATCCTATGTGGGTCCCAGCTTAGATGATCCAATACTTGTCTTGTATCCTATGTGGGTCCCATTAGAGATGGATCGATGAAGAGTGTTGGTCTTGTATCCTATGTGGGTCCCAGCCATGCTGGTCTCATATCCTATGTGGGTCCCAGCTTAGATGATTCAATACTGGTCTTGTATCCTATGTGGGTCCCAGTATAGATGAATCAATGAAGACAACTGGTCTTGTATCCTATGTGGGTCCCAACTTAGATTATTCAATACTGGTCTTGTATCCTATGTGGGTCCTAGTATAGATGGATCAATGAAGAGTGCTGGTCTTGTATCCTATGTGGGTCCCAGCCGTGCTGGTCTTGTATCCTATGTGGGTCCCAGTTTAGATGATTCAGTATCTATATCTGATCATCTTTATCGTCATTTGAAAAAGTATACCTCCGTGAGCTAAATCTTGTGTTACTCTCCTTTGTGGATTGTGTTGATCTATCCTGTATGGATTTACTGTTTACTCTCCTTTGTGGATTGTGTTGAGCTATCCTTTGTGGATTTACTGTTTACTCTCCTTTGTGGATTGTGTTGAGCTATCCTGTGTGGATTTTCTCTTTACTCTCCTTTGTGGATTGTGTTGTGCTATCCTGTGTGGGTATACGTTTTCCTTTCTTGTGTGGACTGGGTTGTGCTTGGGCTCGGACGTTGGAGCCGAATGGGAATTGATGACTTAGGTATATGTATGGGTATATACCTAAGCAGTGTCAGATGTTACATCGTGATTGTACCTTTCCTTTTTGGATTATCCTTTGTGGATTTCAGAAGACCTTCGGGGGTCTCAGGGTCCCTACTGAGTAGCTTAAACTCACCCCTGCACGGCCTATGCCCGCACTACGTTGTGTTGGTTGCAGACGACGGACAACACTGATCGTGGTGGGGGCTTGCGGAGCAGGATGGTACCTGGAGGTGGACCACTAGGCGGGACGTACTTGGAGTGGTCAGGTGGACCCGAGGAGCTGTGTAGGCTATCTGTACCCACCCTTCAGGTGGGACTTCCAGATGACGGCTCGACGCTGCAGCTTTTCCTTTCAGTTGTTGTTTTCCATTCAGTTGTACTTTATAGTTGGGATAGTATTTCAGGCCCCTTTTACTTTCAGCACAGCTTGTACAGTTTTTACTCAGTGTTTACTTTTCGGCTGGCTTACTCTGTGGTGCTTGTTTACTTTTCAAAGGCAATGCCTTCCCCTTTTTTCGGGATTTATTCCTTGGT
This sequence comes from Viscum album, assembly GCA_963277665.1. NCBI lineage: Eukaryota > Viridiplantae > Streptophyta > Magnoliopsida > Santalales > Viscaceae > Viscum > Viscum album. The sequence goes on from OY728166.1 coordinate 993,203,629, forward strand.
GGTAGTCACCAGCCCTGGCCTTTGGATGGCGGGCTTGGGGTAGTCACGGCACGGGCCCCGAGGATGGGTCGTGATAAATTGGTATCAGAGGTGCTCGGTTCTACTACCGACTCTGATATTTCTTCTATGAAGTAATAGTGTTTAGCGTATTGAGTGTGGTTAGCAGTCCAGGGGGTCCAGTGTTCGTGCGGCGGCCGACGTATCCGTACACCAGGACCCTGACTTCTGATTTCCGACTTAATGCACGAAAACATTAATTGCATGTGTTTTTCAAGTTTTATTTGTGATTAATTATGTCAGCTCACCAGTTATACTGTTCTGACCGTGGCGCACCTGCTTTTTTTCAGGATGGCCCCACTACTGCAGCCAGCTAGGGTACTGAGAGTGGAGAGTGATGACAGCCCACCGAGCGACGAGGCCTCGGTACATGTCTCGTTGACAGCAGAGGCATTGGTAGTACCTTTACCCACCGAGCCTCCGATGCTTCCAGCGCCGGCCGCTAAGGATGCACGATGCCTTGGAGCTGTGCAAGAGTTCCAGTGCCAGCGACCACCGAGGTTCCGTGGGGAGGCGGACCCCCAGGCGGCCAAGGACTGGCTGGAGGCATTCGTCCGAGTTTTCAGGCTAGTGAGGACACCAGCAGACCTCATGGTGATCCTCACGGCGAGCCAACTGCAGGCAGCAGTAGGGCGATGGTAGATCTTGATGATCCATGTACACAATGAGGCCTCTTTCATATGTACGGACTTCGAGAGCCTCTTCCGCTCAGAGGTCGTCCCGGCCACCCTCCGTGCGGTGCGCATTCAGGAGCTTCTTCAGCTGCGGCAGGGCAGCTTGACGGTCGCCCAGTACGCGGTGAGGTTCACCGACCTTTCTCGCTAATCGACAGACATGGTACGTGACCCCTTCTTCCGAGCCCGGACCTTCGAGCAGGGACTGAGGCACGAGATCAGGGCTTCGATGATATCCCTCAATATTCTGACATAGGCAGAGGTGTTGGAGAGGGCCCTTCTAGTGGAGAGTTTTCTCGCCGAGCAGGCTCCAGTGACAGGACCCTCCGTAGGTCGGCCCGTAGTAGGTTCTTCTGTAGCTGGCAGTAGACAGGTGACGCAGAGGTTCAAACGGGCCAGACCATCAGATGGGCAGTCTCAGGATGAAGATTCGTTTGTGCGGGGCACCCGAAGGATAGCCAGCTATGCAAGGGGAAAACATTTCTACGCATGCAGTGGGCGAGGTCACATGGCTCGAGACTACCCGACTCATCTTACAGATGAGCAGCAGGCATTAGAGGGACCTCCCAGACAGAGGTTCGGCCACGGTGGTCTGCAGGGTGCAGGGGGATGAGGTAGAGGAGTTGGCCGAGTAGCCAATGGTGGGAGACACTTCGAGGTGTTGCCACCACCACCACCACCAGGAGGTCCACCCCGACCGCAGGGAGTTAGTGGACATGGGAGAGCTCAGCTTCATGCAGCTGAGGCCTTCGATCATGGAGCTCTGGGAGCAGATGGACAGGAGCAGAACTAGTGGATACGTCCTTTGTACTTCTATTTCCTTGTTGCTTTTGGGTGGCGTCTTTGTATTATGAGCTGCAGTAATAAAAGACGCATACCTTTGTGATGTTTTCATTCCTGCCCTCTTTTGTGTTGTTTCTAAGTGGTTCCAGTTTTGACTGTTGACTTGACCCTCACTTGTGAGACATCTACTGGAGGAGACCCAATTACCACACACTGATGCCGACAGTGTGACTCAACCCTTGGAGGTGAGAGTAACGGTTGGATCTCTTGGTAGTAGCGTCGATGCCTTACGACGTCATCCTTGGTATGGATTAGTATCATCCATGTCGGGATTGACTGTTTTAGGCAAAGAAAGTGGTTCATCCAGGGGATGAGACCAGATTTCTCTTATCGGCAAAGAAGAAATCACAGCAGCTCTTGTAGGACCAGAGAAGGTCCGGGTCATCCAGGAGAGATGAGTACAACTCAGAGCCGGCAGAAGTCTTATGCTGAAAGGAGGCGGAGGCCACTAGAGATCGAGGATGGCGACCACGTCTTCTTGCATGTCTCACCTCGACGTGGTTTATAGAGATTTGGCTGAGGCGTCAAGTTGTCTCCCTGCTTCATCGGACCCTTCCAGGTCCTCAGCAGGGTTGGCGAGGTGGCTTATCACTTGGCTCTGCCACCTCAGTTGCACTGGGTGCACGAAGTCTTCCACGTATCTCAGCTGAGGAGATACGTACACGACCCGACACACATCATTGACTATGGGGAGCTAGACGTGGATGATGGGGAGACTTTTACGGAGGTCCCGGTAGAGATAGAGGATCGACAGGAGCGGGTCCTACGTGGATGATCGATTCCTCTTGTGCGCATCAGATGGAAGGACGGGAACCTCCAAGGAGCACATGGGAGCGGGATGCTCTGTTGCGAGCTCAGTACCGCCTTTGAATCCCTAGACTGTGTTAAAGCTTTACGGGGACGTAAATCCCTATGGTGGGAGTAATGTAAAGACCCGTAAATTTCAAGGAAATTTTTTTCTTAATTTTCTTTGAATTTTTCAAGAACGCAGTTTCTGTCGGCACCTGATTCCGAGGCCCGGTGTGCCCAGAATCATTTTCCAAAGTTTGGCTCTGGTACATTTAGTGAACGGACGAGGGGGTTTTTCTAACTTTTGAACCGGTGCCCGGAATCAAATTCTGAGGGCACCGATGAAATCGCAGCGCCGATATTCGCTTGGAAACGCCTCTTTCGGAGTTGCGTTTTCTTGGGTGTGGTTTTTAATTATTGGGCTTAAAGTTATGAAATAAAATAATTTTACAATAAATTTATTTTATTTCACTTAAGCCACTTGGAAGCCACTTGAAGCCACTTAAAAGTGGCTTAAACTGAGTTGAACTGGATAGGGTACTATCCAGAAATATCCTACCCCCTTGGTAGGATATTTGTGAGGTGGGGCCCGCACGAGCTCCACCGTTTCTTTCCTCTAAGTAACGCACCCACGAAAACCCATCATTATGAAAGTCAACTAACGAGTTTTCTTAAATTCTTAACAGACCATTTAATTGGGCGGTATATTTATTGAATTAAATGAGTTGTTACTTTCATTGAATTAATACAACGAATTGATGGGTCGTTACTTACCCTTTTTCGTTTGTTGGCGTAATAATAAAATAAGGCCAACAAGGTCTTTTGAAGGATTACTCGTTGAGAGGATTGAAATAATCCTTGAGCCTTCATCCTCCTTCGCGATGAACGCGAAGAACGCTGGACTCCAACGAAGAACGCCGAACCCAGAAATCGACGACGCGACACCGTGATCCGCGACGCCGACATTCCCTTCCTGCAACGTTCTTCTACGACGTCTCTTCCTCCGCGACGGATCTTCGATCGGCTGTTTGAGTTCGCCGACTCAATGTCGATTTCTACGACGACGCGACATCCTTCCACGACGACGCGACGATCCCCCTCTTCCGCGACAAGCAATTCCGTGAAGAACACTCACGCGCGACGACTACGAGGTAGGGATTTTATTTCTGGAATTTCCCTTTTTCCCGTGTTATTTCCATTCAAGAATGAAGAACCCGGACGTAAGAACAATTTTATTCCCTTAAAATTGTTGAATTCATGTGTTGATATTATTCCTCCTGTTGTTTATCACTAATGCGGAGGGTGCGGGACAAAGGAACACGGCCCGACGACCCTCCACCGTTCTTTGTTGTTATGCGGATTTGACGGGCGACGATGGAATGTGCCGCAACGGAAGTTTGATGATTCCGCAGTGAAGAACGGATCCCTGGATGGACAATGGCGAAGACGAAAAAAACAGTCCACCGGAGCGACTCCGGCGGCCCGCGGAAGCCAGCGGCAGCGCCCGGCGCGCCGCCAGACGAGACAGCAACGGCACTGGCCGCAGCGGCGGCGCTCGCGGGACGCGGCTGAAGCCGCGTCCGGCCGCTAGGGAGACACCCCGCGGGTGTCACGGGGGTGTCACGCGGGGGGCGGTGGCTCCCCCCCCCCCCCCCCCGCATCACTCGGGATGCGGCTTCAGCCAGGTCCGGTTGTCTGGCCGACACCTCGTGGGGGCCGCGGGGGGTGTCACGCGGGGCGGCGGCTCCCCTCGCATCGGCCGTTCGGCCGAGCCAAGACGGACCGGCCCTGTCCGGGCTAGATCGGTCTGACCGGGTGGGACCGGGTCGGACCGGGTTGGACTGGGTCGGACCGGGCCGGACCGGGTTAAGCCGACCCAGGGGGGTCGGGCTGGGTCGGCCCTGGCCCGGACCCCCCATCCACGGACCCTTTTCATTCAAACGCCCGTAACATGAGCTACGGGCCTCCAAACGACTCACCATCAGCGGAAACACGATCCTTGGATTGAGACGATCATTTTGATATATCGCACTCAAGGTTTAGGAATACTTTGAGTTCGGCCGGGTTGGTTCGTACATGAAACCAACCGGACCTTCGGAGCGGAAACACCCATATCTTGAGCCACGGACGTTTGATTGACGTTCCGTCAGCTTTGTTGTTTTCCTCTTTGTGAGACGGATCTTTTGGAATACTCCGCCCGAGGTTTGGACGCAGGTGGAGTACGGTTGGGTTGGTTTTTCCTTAAAAACCAACCGGGCCCCTGGGACGAAAAAGCCAATAACTCTCAGACCGGGCGTCCGATTGGCGTGCCGTCTACGCCGTTATGTTCCTGTTGACGATACGGAACTTTTGGATACATCAACTTCAGACTTTGTGACAGTTGATGTATCGGCCTCTCGGCTCGTGGAGCGGATCCTCCCGAACGATCTTGTTGTGTGCGGGAACCCTAGAGCTGGCTGCGACTGCTACTTCGACGACGACGACTGTACAGAAATCCTCAGTGGACTGTGACGATGAAGACAGCTGGTCTTATATCCTACGTTGGTCCTAGCTGTGCTGGTCTTGTATCATATGTGGGTCCCAGCCGTGCTGGTCTTGTATCCTATGTGGGTCCCATCTTTGATGATCCAATACTGGTCTTGTATCCTATGTGGGTCCCAGTATAGATGGATCAATGAAGAGTGCTCGTCTTGTATCCTATGTGGGTCCCAGTCGTGCTGGTCTCGTATCTTATGTGGGTCCCAGATTAGATGATTCAATACTGGTTTGTATCCTATGTGGGTCCCAGTATAGATCAATCAATGAAGACAACTGGTCTTGTATCCTATGTGGGTCCCAGTATAGATGGATCAATGAACAGTGCTGGTCTTGTATCCTATGTGGATCCCAGCCGTGCTGGTCTTGAATCCAATGTGGGTCCCAGCTTAGATGATTCAGTATCTATATCTGATCATCTTTATCGTCATTCGAAGAAGTATACCTACGTGAGCTGAATCTTGTGTTACTCTCCTTTGTGGATTGTGTTGAGCTATCCTGTGTGGATTTACTGTTTACTCTCCTTTGTGGATTGTGTTGAGCTATCCTGTGTGGATTTACTGTTTACACTCCTTTGTGGATTGTGTTGAGCTATCCTGTGTGGATTTTCTGTTTACTCTCCTTTGTGGATTGTGTTGTGCTATCCTGTGTGGGTATACGTTTTGCTTTCCTGTGTGGACTGGGTTGTGCTTGGGCTCGGACGTTGGAGCCGAACGGGAATTGATGACTTAGGTATATGTATGGGCTAATACCTAAGCAGTGTCAGATGTTACATCGTGATTGTACCTTTCCTTTGTGGATTATCCTTTGTGGATTTCGGGACACATTCGGGGGTCTTGGGGTCCATACTGAGTAGATTATACTCACCCCTGCACGGGCTATGCCCGCACTACGTTGTGTTGGTTGCAGACGACGGACACCACTGATCGTGGTGGGGGCTTGCGGAGCAGGATGGTACCTGGAGGTGGACCACTGGGCGGGACGTACTCGGAGCGGTCTGGTGGACCCGAGGAGCTGTGGAGGCTATATGTACCCACCCTTCAGGTGGGACATCCAGAGGACGGCTCGACGCTGCAGCTTTTCCTTTCAGTTGATGTTTTTCCTTTCAGTTGTACTTTACAGTTGGGCTTGTATTTCTAGCCCCATTTACATTCCGCACATCTTGTACAGTTTTACTCAGTGTTTACTTTTCTGATGTCTTACTCTGTGGTGCTTGTTTACTTTTCAAAGGCAATGCCTTCCCCTTTTTCGGGATTTACGCCTTGGTGCTAGTCGCCAGCCCCTGGCCTATGGAAGGCGGGCTTGGGGTAGTCACGGCACGGGCCCTGAGGACGGGTCGCGACGTAGATGATGGGGTTCTTATGTTTCTTGGGTAAATAAGGTGTCAATAAGATAAAACCTTTAGGGTTCAAGAGTTTTTTTCTCAATATAATCCATTTACCTAATTAATTTTTTTAACATATTGGGAATAGTTTAATTGATGGGTTAATGTAAGGTTTTTGAGCATGGGAATGTGGTAGGTTAAGCTATTTGTTGAACATATACCATAATAGGTTGTTTGAGATATATGAAAATAATGGTCATCTGATGAGTAGTAAATCTAATTTTTCTAATAAAAATGGGGTTTATGGATGGTTATAATTATATATAATTTCATCATAGTTAATTATTTTTGAAATTAATTGATCTATGTACTTTTTTAGGTGATCAATAAATGGTATCGGCTTGAACGGGCTTGGGTGCTGTATTTTGAGTCTATACAATAGGGGATAATTTTATTTGTATGGTAGGTGGTTCTTAATATGACTAATGTATATGTAATTTCTTATATAGCTTGTAATGTAAGTGTGAGTATGGGGGTTTGATAGTTCTCATAGTGAACCATGATAGGTATTTCATTAGTTAGTCATGGTTGGGGATTTTAGTGAGACTGTTAGTAATCTTTGGGATTATTGGATTTTGAATTATTCATCGATGTGTCTTCATGTTTTGTGAGAACCTTGGTTAGTATTTTTAGTTACAATACTAAAAATGCTTATTTCACCTCTTGAATCGAAAAAATAAATTGTATAACTCTTTTAGAAAAAAATATCTTTCAAAATACAACTGTATTATAAAATGTATATTTGGGACTCTATTAAAGAGATAATAAATATTCTCAGGTGTTTTGATATAGATAATATATTTTATTTTATTTTCATATAATGATCACAATTCTAAAAAATGGAAACATATTTTTAAAAATGATTATAAATATTATATAAAATTATTCAAATTTATTATTCTAGAAATATGGGTCACTGAAATATAAATCAATAAAAAACTATATAAATTATAAATAAAAATTTGATGAATATCAAACATTTTGGATATAATATTATTCATTTTTAATGGATGAATGTTTTACCTTTATTAATGATTATAATCCCATATCTATGGTAATATTTAATAAACAAGTCACTATATCTATTGAGACCATCATGAAATGATGGTGACATGTCAAGGAATAAATTATCCCCAGTGATATTTTAATTTCTTTTTTCTTTGGTTTCAATTTCCAAAAAATATACCAATTACTATTTTAATGATATTGTAAATGATTTTTTTATGGGTGTGATTTCATTATTATGTTTTGAACTTTATATATTAATTTATAAAAATTCCCACCATAAAATAAAATCTAATCAAAGCTAACTTCACTACACTTATAAATCCATTTTCTCATAAAAATAACGACTTAAAATAAAATATAATCAAATATTCATTTTATTGATTTTCCTAAAATAAAAACAATTATAAATGGAATTTCATTCCATAACTCAAGATTCAAGAAACAATTTATCCACATTTGTAGATCCAATTTTTTCATCATGTTTTATTCATCATAGACCATTATATAGGATATGTAAATATTAATTACAGACCAATTATATAATTATACATATATACATGTTTCTTTTAATAATAATAATACACTTTTAGTAACAAATTTATTGAATTTTAATAACTATTTAAAAATATGGTTTTAAAACCAATATATATATATATATATACATGATTATATATTTTTATATTCTACTATCTAGTCAAAATGGAATTCCATTTTGATGATTCTTTAGATGATTTTCAACATATGAATCAATATCCATGATATTATGAAACATATTCTGGTGATATTTCCCTCATACATTGGTGGGTTTTAAAATAATCTCTCAATTAAAAACAGTACCATGTGAGATTCATATGATGAGATGATATTTTATGAGTCTGAGGCTTTATAAATCATATAGACATTCAATATTAATATTTAAAACACATTTAATAATTTAAAATTCAATAATAATATAATTGGACCCAATTTTATTTTTAGACAAACCTTTTAAGAATATTTCTTACATTATCTAATATAGAATATCCATAAAAATGTATAAAATCAAAAATTCATATCTATCATAATAAATAATTCATCAAGTGAACCATAATATTAAATATTTATTGTGGAAAATTTAACATCATTTCCAATAATATAATAGTATTTTATTTTTATATAGATAAAATATTCATCATCTTAATGGATTTTATACATATTTATTTGAAAATGAAAGAAACCATATAGATTTTATGTAATAAATTTGATAACAAAATAAAATTTATAGATAAAAAAACTAAATATTTCATGATAATTTTAAACTAATTTGATTTATATCCCTTTATCTAAAAATAAATAATGATTAAAAATATTATTTATAACCGATGAACAACCACTTGGAAAATTTTAATAGTTACAATGGATAAAATAATTATATGATTATTTTAAATTAATAAATGTTCCTTATATGATACTGTTACACAAAATTGGTAGCAGCAGATTAGTTTATTTGAGTATTGTAAAAATAAATAACCTTTTTAACAATACTCATCGTCATTTTTTCATATCCTTTGATCTCAAAACCCCTTCTAAACATGGGACATTTAATAATAATATTAATGTCACAAGTAATGATAACCTAAGATAGGGGTGAGATCAAATACTCAATAATGGTAAAAGGAAAAAACTATCATATCAATATGTTTTCTTTGTGATCATAAGAATATATGACCACCTGAATATGGGAAGAATACCATATCATTGTAGGTGATAATAATAAAACCTAAAATATTATAAATGAATGTTATATAATAATATAATGTTATAATTGATCAATATGGTTTCATAAAAGGTATAAAATGGCCTACAAACATTAACTTAATTTATTTATGGAAAAAATATTATCATAGGGAAAATTTGCATTCCAATGAAAAATTATAATTTCCCACACTTATGGGAAACAAGAACGTAATCTAAGATAAGTTGTTCATTAGATAAAATTTATTAATCAATATATTTAAGGATGATATATGATCCTACACATCATTCATATATATATATATATATTAAAATAAAAAATTATTCAATTTTCACTAAAAAAATATCCCATGTATGTAAATTGGTTTTTTCATAATATAGAAATTGTGTAAAATAACATCATGAATTAATCCATTTGATATCGAACACCTGGTAATGTAAAATAAGCACAAAAATAAATAAAATACAAAATAAAAATTTAAATGTAGCACTATTTTATTTATATAATTTTAATGATAGATATTAAAATTATAATTAAATCTCTAAAAAAATTCATGAAAAAAATAATTTATCATTGTAAAAGAAATGGTTAATAATAATTTTCAAAAAAATTACTTCGTTTCTTTGAAATCTAGTGAAATGGGAAACATTCAAAGAAATTTATTTATTTGAAGAACACTTTTTCTATAGAAATAAATATAAAAAATAAATAAAAATGAAAATTCCAAAAAAAAATTAAGTTAATACGAAATTATATAACTTGAATAAGGAGATTGAGTTACGAAGTCCCTAACATTTACTCTTTAAGTCCATAAAATTAATAAAGACTCAAATATAATAAAGATTAAAATATTAAATTTATATTTCATATCCTTAATTAATTTAATTTTATTGATAAAAAATAATTATTTTTTATTACATTTTTATAATATCTTTTAAACATTGGGTGTGAAAAAATGGGATTATTTTAAACTAGGTTCATAATAGTGGTTTTGATATTTCTGTATTTTCCAAATTTTTATCACATTAAAACTATAAATGTAATTATATTTAATGTTTTATAATAAACTAAATTTATATTATTTTATTACTTGTTATGTTTATTCACGTTTCGTGAAGAAGAAAATGATAATGGACTAGATTCAGGATATTTGTTATTATTAATGGATTACATTATAAAGATAAATATTTTTTGTGTTTTCAATAAATAACTATACAGATCATATGTATTATATATATATATATCATGTTTTCTCCAAAAATATTAACTAAAAACATAAATGTGTCATTATTGTAAAAAATTGCATTATTCCATGGGGGTGGTAGCTAATACATATGCATGGATGATGATTTAATTTTTGAAAGTTATGAAGAAATAAGTGTAAGAACCCGGATCTTTATTTGAGGTATGTCTTTCCTTTTTCGGGATTTTATACGAAAAATGGGGTTTCTGGAAATTTTTGAAGTATACGTCGTGTACTTTCTGAGTACACGTCATGTACTCTTTTCCGGCTCGAAATTGTGTGCTGGCCATGCCCGGACCACACACACTGGGTGTAGGGGTAATGTGGAGGATTCTTAAAGCAGAGTATGGAAAAACCTAGTACATGCCGTATAATTTATTTTTTTCATTAAACAGACTGAGGTCGCGCCTAATCGAAGAAAATCTCTTCTTCTCTAGCTTCTTCGTCCGAGAGCGCCGGGAATCCGCGAATCATCTCTGAGCCACCGTTCCTCCGTCTTTTCTTTGTTTCAATCGGTGAAGATTTCGATGGAACCACAATGATGATTTCTCCCTTCTCCTAGATCCTGGTTTACCATTTCCTCTTCTTTCTCACATTATCATCGGTTGAACATTTTGTGCATCATCATAGATCATCGCTATTTTAAGGAGAATCAGTATGCGTGGCTCAATTATTTTGATCTCCCAGCATCCAGGTAGGTGGTTTGTGACTTTTCGTAGAAATTCTATGAATATTTTTTTCAAATTACCCCAATTACCTTGAAAGGGAATTGTGGGTTTACTATTTTTCCAATTTTGTTTGACTGCTTTTCTTGATTTCTTGAATAGAGATCATTGCATATGAATTTGGCTAATTTATACTATGTTCTTGTGCTTTTCCTTGCATGTTTTTTTATTAAGATTTTTTTCCAGTTTCCATGCCTAGTTGTAGGATAGGTGGGTTGTTTTGTTGTTGTGTTTTTGTTCTGTAGAATGATATCCAAGTAGATCATGAGGATTACTTGGGATGATACACGCGCGTTGAGCATATTTATTTCACACATGACTGTGAGAAGCTACAGTATTAGACCATATGAAGAATAGACGTAAGGGCTTCTCCATAGTGTCTTTTAATACAATGTGAGACCAAGGGGGGATTGATGATGAGTGCTTCATCAGAGAGTCTGTAGTTCCTCGACGTCGACCAAAGGGGGAATGAGACGTTGAGTGCCTTTCTAGAGAGCCTATAGTATAATATGAGACTATAGGGGGTATTGAAGGTGAGTGCATCCTCAGAAAGACTACTCTGAGAAAAATAGGAGGGGTGAGACTGTGTATGCCTCATAGAGGGTTACTAGTACTTGTAGGATAAACCATAGGGGTTAGGCTATGAGAGCTACATATAGTATTACCTGTTTTTACGTGTTTTTGGTTGTTTACTTGTGTACATTATATGCTAGAACTGTGGATTGTAGATGATGTGTGCATTTTCTATTTACTACATCCTGCACTTTTACTTACCTTGTATTCATTAACAGTTAGGCACAGATCTTTGGGTGATTGCCTACTTGATTGTATCTCTCATCTTATTTGGGCTATTCCTTTTGGCCTTAGGAGTCTTTTTTGTTGTAGGTATAGATAAGGGAAAACCCCTTTTACTTTTGGTACTTTATTTCTTGGAGATGGGTAGATTGGGACCAAGCATAGGCTTTCGATGCTGCATGAGTTTCTTTTATTTTATTACATTGTTTTTACTTTTATTTCAGCACGTTGTTGTGTTTGCTGCATTCCATAGATACTTGTACCTGCTGCATCATTATCATCTTTATTATATATTCATTTCTTCCGCTATTTGGTTTCAGTTGTTGAGTATTGCTTACTGGTTCTGCTATTTACTGTTAAATTATACTCTTTTTATACCTTTCCAAATGAGGTCATAGTTTCCCTAATAACATAACAAGGCCATCACTGTTAGTCGCCAGCCTCTGGCATTTTGGGATATGCGGTTGAGGTCATGTGGCGAACCGGGCACAGGTCACCTCTGGGTTGCTTCCAAAGTAGGGATGTTAAAATGATGTATCAGAGGAGTTATTTTCACTTGATTTACTATTTATAGCCTTTATCATGGGATAGGATGGATTCAGTACTTGGTGTTAAGCTATGCTCAGGAGTATCTAACTCATGTAGACGGAAAAGCCATACTACCTCGTTTATTGAGGTTTTCTGGTTCTATTTCTGTCGCAACCCGATGAGATGAGGGTATGCCATCTCATACATCATATAATCACTTGCTAGAAATCACATGCCATGAATTTTGTCATTCCATCTAGGGTGCATTAGAACTTTCTTTTTATTGAGATAGACCTTGTGTAGATTATGCATGCTATTGTGATAGACACTTTGTTAGAATCTCTAATGTTTGTTAGAGGATTGTTTGTAACACACTTGCCTTAAATGGTTCCCAAGATTTGATTTGTGGGGAGTATGGTCCCTTAGAAATCAGAATTTGGTACCTTTTTTCTCATTTTTCAGCGATTTCTGGGCTTCGGTGTAGTTTTAGAGCTACTGCCGAAAAAAACAGATTACACAGTGTGTACATTATATATACATGACATGTAGTTTTAAATTGTGTATTTGACTGCGTGAGAAGAAAAACGGGTGGTAAAAATCACCAGGAACACGCCATGTACGGTAGGTACACGCCGTGTAGTAGTGAGCATGTGCCCGGCCGTGTGACTAATAACACCGGTTAGGGAAGATCAAGTAGAACACGTCGTGTTGGATAGCAACACGCCGTATAGTCTTGTTCCAGGTACCCGGCCGTGTCATGAGAAACACAGGTCAGTGTTATATTCTTCCATACACATCTTGTTTGTTTGGAACACGCCCTCTAAGGGTCAGCTGTGTACTTGGCCGTGTCGTCAACAACATGGGTCGAGAAAAATCTTCAAGTGCACGCCGTGTTTGTTTGGAACAAACTGTGTACTCTCAGCCGTGTAGCCAGCCGTGTAGCTAGAAACATGGGTCATTGAAACCTTGTCTACTACACGCTGTTTCCACTATGCACACACCCTGTGGTCTCAGTTTAAGAAGACTGTCTGGGTTAGCAATGCAAGGAGAAACAGGTAGGGAGACAGAGTTAAGTACACATCGTGTAGATTTTATACACGCTGTGTAGTCTTGTTTTTTAAATCTCGTGTGCTTCCTTATATAGTATTCATTTTGTACTCCTTGGTTCTCTGTCCTTATTTTCATAATCAAAGGTATGTTTTGATCATCCAGAGCTATGCCCTAGGGACATCCTCCAGTTGTATGTCAGTTTTCAGGCAGTGATCAGACGCCAAATATGGATGATTAGGGACTTCCTGTCGATCCTCCAGTTGGGCTAGCCTTGGCACCTACTGTCATACCAGTTTCACACGTTGATGCACAGTTCAGGGAAGGTTCTATGAGGATTATTCAGACCTTTCAGAGAACACCACCTCCTTCCACGACTATGGCAGACTCGACGTGGGTTTTCCAGCAGCAGCATCCTCCCACTTTCTCAGGGGAAGTAGGACCTCTGGCTGTAGAGTCATAGATGGAAGCCATGTTGACCATCTTTGAACATCTGTATATGCCTCCGGAGAGGTGGGTCAATCTCTCTACCTATATGCTATGAGACCCTTCCAAGAGGTGGTGGGACATGATCTCATAGGCGGGTCATCAACTGGTTATGGCTTCGGAGGAGTTTCAGCACGTCTTTTATGACTACTTCCATCCGGTGACCTTGAGGGCCGACCGTGCCCGGGAGTTCATGAGCCTAGAGCAGGGTACACATTCTGTTAAGGATTACTCCTCTCGTTTCACTGAGCTATAGCATTTAACAACCCTTTGGGGTGGGTATGGGATGTTCTTTGAGAGGTTTTTTGAGGATGGTCTCAGGCGGGAGATCCGCTCATAGGTGAATCTCTTTCAGTTGACTTCAATCACTTCCATCGTCAACCAGGCACTGATTGTGGAGTTCAATCTGTGAGACTCCGGAGCCATGAGCCGGTGCGATTCTGCATCCAGAGCTAGTTTTCTTCCAGATGAGAGCAGGAAGCTCTGTAGGGAGTCTACGCACGGTGATCAGAGGTAGCAAGATGCATCGTCAGGCAGCCAAGTGATATGCTACCTGTGTGGCCGATCAGGGCACACGAGGCCGCAGTGCTAGAGAGACAATGTGGAGTGCCGATCTTGCGGCAAGATGGGTCACCTTCAGCGTTTCTGGTAGGTTTTATCACTAGCTACTGGTGACGAGAGTTCTTCTATGACTCCTTGTTCAGGAGCAGCACCACCAGTTTCTCACCAGTCCGTGAACTGGAGTTCCTCCGGCAGTTCAGGCCGAGGTGGAGGTCGATTCCATGGCGGTCAGCCACCAGTCTTTTATCTCTAGCAGGGTGGATCAGTTCATAGTGGTCAGTCAGGGTCACAGGGCCACGGGAAAGGCCATACATTTGAGGTGGAGTAGACCTATCAAGAGCAGGATCCTGGACCTTCTACCATTCGAGGTACGATTTTAGAAGCCTCATTTTTATCTTTAGCACTTTTTGATACTGGTTCTACTCATAGCTTTATCTCTGTTGCTGTCGTGGAGACCCTTGGTCTCTATAACATTTCTTCTGCCAACTTGTTGACACTAGACACACCATTGGGGACAATGAAATCTAGTGTATGTTAGTGTAGAGAGTTCCCTCTCTAGGTTGCATAGTATCATTTCGTATGGGATCTCGGCGTCCTAGATATGACAGGATATGATGTTATTCTCAGGATATACTGGTTGGTTCCTTTCCAGGCAGTCTTTGATTGTTATCACCAGAGGGTGAGTCTTTTCTTTATAGAGGCGAATGGGATATCTGGGCGAGTCAAGAAGGACTCGAGCATAATGGTCTAGGAATGGTGACGGCCCAGATTTCTAGTCATTATCTGGATGATCAAGGGACATCACATATGTACTTTCCTCCAGTGGTGGATCATTTCAGGGATGTCTTTCCAGAGGAATTTTCAGGTTTTCCTCCAAATCATGAGGTGGACGTCTCTATTGAGCTCGTTCCAGGAGAGGCACCAGGGTCCATTCCTCCTTATAGGATGGCTAAACCTGAGTTGCAGGAGCTCAAAAAGTAGTAGGAGGAGTTGCATGCAAAGGGTTTCATCTGACCCAGTACTTCTCTGTGGGGTTCGCCTGTCCTGTTTACAAAGAAGACATACAGTAGCCTTAGGATCTGTGTGGATTATCAGATGTTGAACCTTTTAACGGTCAAGAACAGATATCCCTTCCCAAGGATTTATGGTCTCTTAGATTAGCTTTGAGGATACAGGGTGTTCACGAAGATCGATTTGTTGTCTGGTTAACATCAGTTGCGCGTTAGACCATCAAATATACATCTTATAGCCTTCTAGAGCAGTTATGGTCTCTACGAGTATATGGTTATGCCGTTTGGCCTCACGAATGCACCAACAGTTTTCATGGAGCTGATGAACCGAGTGTTCCCTCCTTATATGGATTCCTTTATCGTGGTCTTCATGGATGATATCTTGGTGTACTCTCACACTCGAAACGACCATGCTACCCATCTTGAGATCATTTTGAGTACACTGAGAGAGCATCGTCTTTATGCTAAACTCTCGAAGTACCACTTTTGGATGGATCAGATTCAATTCTTGGGTCACGTCATCTCAGAGCCAGGAGTATCTGTGGACCCAGATAAAGTGAGGGCTATAGTTTACTAGGAGCAGCTGAAAAACATTTTAGAGGTGCAGAGTTTCCTAGGGTGGGATAAATACTAAATACACTTCATTTATGAATTCTCACACCTATAAGCACCGTTGACAGGTATGACCAAGAAGGGAGAGAAGTTAATATGGTCCGATTATTGTGAGTCTTCCTTTCAGGAGCTGATGGGGGGGATGATGTCAGCACCGATACTAGTCTTTCCAGTGCCGAGCAAGAGCTGCACTGTTAACTACCATGACTCAGGTGTCGGGTTAGGAGCTGTGCTTATTCATGGAGATGAAGTCGTTGCGTATGGGTCTTGGAAATTAAGGCCACATGAGAGAAACTACCCGACACACAATATAGAGTTGGCAGCTATTATTCACGCCTTGTGCTGTTGGAGACATTACCTTCTGGGAGAGCACTTCATGGTTTTCACCTACCACTAGATTCTCAAGTATATCTTCACTCAGCGTGATTTGAATCTAAGACAATGTAGGTGGGTCGAGTATCTTCAGTCTTTCAATTTCGATCTCACCTATATGATGGGAATGGGCAACATAGTGGTAGATGCATTGAGCAGGAGAACTCAGATTCAAGTAGTTCAGGAGGCCAGTAGTGAGTGTCAGGTCATGACTCTGTTCTCTGAGATGCATCTGGAGGTGCATAATAGACAGGGACACACTTACCTATATTTTGTAGTGGTTACCTCTATGCTTCTTGATTGGGTACAAATGAGGCAGCTATCATATTCATTAGGCTTAGTCCTACAGGAGAACATGTCAGGAGAGGAACCTCATCCTGGATGGATAGTGGGTGAGGATGAGATCTTGCACTTCCAAGGACATGTATGGGAGCCGGTAGATATACGTGAGGAGATGATGCTGTATTTTCATTCCTCTGTTTGGGAAATTCATCCAATAGTCACCAAGATGTATCGGGATCTTCATCACCAATATTGGTGGCCAGGTATGAAGAGAGATGTTGCTGGTTTCGTCATGAGATGTTATACTTGTCACAGGTGAAGGCGGAACATCAACGACCACCATGCCTTTTACAGTAGTTACCCATTCCGGAGTAGAAATGGAATGACGTCGCGATGGATTTTGTGACAGTGTTATCGAGGTCACCTCAAGGGAATGACACTTTTTGGGTTTTCGGGATAGGCTTACAAACGTTGCTCACTTCTTGATAATTGAGGAGACCTTCAGTGTTAACGATCAGGGACAGTTTTACATCCAGGAGATTGTACGTCTGCATGGAGTTCCACACTCCATTGTTTCAGATAGAGATGCGCGCTTTACTTATCGGTTCTGGAAGGGGCTTTAGAAGGCTTTGGGTACACAGGTAGTTTTGAGTACGACATACCATCCCCAGACAGATGGCCAGTCTGAGCGTACGATCCAGGTGCTTGAGGATATGCTCTGAGCTTGCATTATATACTTTAGTGGTTCTTGGGATAAGCATATCCCTCTGGTGGAATTCACCTAGAATAATAGTTTTTAGGTGTCTATATATATATAGAACCTTACGAGGCTTTGTACGGTAGGCCATGCCGATCACCCTTATGTTGTCTAGAGGTAGGAGAGCCAGCTTTGATGGGACCTCGTCTGGTTGAGGAGACCTTAGAGTAGATTCAGAAGAGGATGGCTACAGCACAGTCTCGACAGAAGTCTTATTCTGATCATCAGAGACGGCCTCTGGAGTTTGAGTTCGGGGATTAGGTTTTCATATGTGTCACACTGATGTTGGGACACAAGAGGATTCAGAGACAGGGTAAGCTTTCACCATGGTACGCGAAGCCATTTGAGGTATTGGAGAGTTTTAGACCAATTACCTATAGGTTGAAGTTACCTGAGAGGTACATGGCCATGTATCACGTCTTCCACATCTCTCAGCTCCGATGTTAATTTTCAGACCATCTTCATGTCTTTCAGCTCTAGGAAGTTGTGATCGAAGAGGATGCATCGTTTGAGGAGCATACTATCTGGATTGTTGATCGTAGTACGAAGGTTCTCTATGGGCGGTATGTTCCTCTAGTACGGGTGCTATGAAAGCACGAACGAGTATAGGACGAGACCTGGGGAAGGGATCCCGATGTACGATCGTAGTAGCCAGAGTTGTTCGGGGTTTCTTCTTCCATGCCTCATTAGAGAAATTCTTTGATGAATTCCTTTAAGGGGGGAAGTTTGTAAGAACCCTGATCTTCCATTGAGGTATGTATTTCCTTTTTCGGGAGTTTTTGAGAAAAACAATGTTTTTGGAAATTTTTGAAGTACATGTCATGTAATTTCTGGGTACACGCCATGTACTCTTTTCTGGTTTGAAGACATGTTTTGGCTGTGCCCTGGCCACAGACACGGGGTGTAGGGGTGACGTGGAGGATCCTTAAAGCGGAGTATGTAAAAACCTAGTACACGCCTTGTAGTGAAAAAGTACAGGTTCTGTACTTTTTTCATTAAATGGAATAGGGTCGCGCCTAATCGATGAAAAGATCTTCATCTCTAGATTCTTCATTCGAGAGTGCGAGGAAATCATGGATCTTCTCTAAGCCATCGTTCCTCTGCCCGTTCTCCGTTTCGATCTCCATTGATTGCGTTGGAACCGCATCATTGAGTCCTCCCCTATTCTAGAGCCTTGATTACATATTCCTCTTCTTTCTCAAGTTATCGTTAGTTGAAAGTTTTGAGCGCCTTTGTAGATCTTTTCAACTCTAAGGAGAGTCAATCTACGTGGCTCATGTATTTTCATATCTAAGCATCCAGATAGGCGGTTTGTGCCGTGTCGTTGGAAGTCTGTGAATATTTTGTGAAAATTTCCCCAATTCCCTTAAACGGGGAATTGTGGGTTTCATTTTCCCCCCCTTTTGTTTGACTACTTTCCTTGATTGCATGAGTAGAGATCATTGCTTGTGAATTTGGTTAATTTATACTATGTTCATGTGCTTTTCCATGCATGATTTTCTTTTTAGAATTTTTGCCAGTTGACATGCCTTGTTGTTGGATAGTGGGGCTGTTATAGTGTTATATTGTTGGGCCTTAGAATGATATCCAAATAGTTCTTGATGTTTACTTGGGATAATATGTGTGTGCTGAGAATGTTTATTTCACACAGAACTGTGAGAACCTAGTGTAGTAGATCATAGAGAGAATAGACGTAAGGGCTTCTCCAAAGTGTCGTTTAATACGATGCGAGAGTGTAGGGGGAATTGACTATGAGTGCTTCTTCAGAGAGTCTGTAGTTACTCGACGCGGGCCACATGGGGAATGAGATGTTGAGTTCTTTCCCAGAGAGACTTTTATATGATATGAGACTATAGGGGGAATTGTCAGTGTGTTCGTCCTCAGAAAGTCTACTCTTAGCTGAACCAGTTGTGTGAGACTGTGTGTGCCTCCTAGAGGGTTGCTAGTACTTATAGGTTGAACCATAGGGGTTAGGCTATGAGGGCTACCCAGAGGATTACCGGTTTTCTACTTTTTGTTGGTTGTTTACTTGTGTAATTTATATGCTAGAACTGTGGATTGTAAATGCTATGTGCTTTTTATGTTTACTACTTCCTTCACTTTTACTTGCCTTGTATTCATTGACTGTTAGCCATAGATATTTGGGTGATTTCCTACTGGGATTGTATCTCACACCATATTTAGGCCATGTTATTGGTCTCAAGTAGACTTTGTTGTTGCAGGTATAGATAAGGGCAAGCGCCCTTCGACTTCTGGTACATGATTACTTGGAGCTGGAGAGCAAGGGACCAGGCATAGGCTTGCGATGCTGGAGGAGTTTCTGTTATTTTAGTACTTTGTTTTTACTTGTATTTCAGCATGTTGTTGTGTTTTCTTTGTTCCTTAGATACTTGTACTTGCTACATCATTATAATCTTTACTATATATTCATTGCTTCCTCTATTTGGTTTCAGTTGTTGCGTATTGTTTACTACTTCCACTATTTATTGTTAATTTCTTTTCATTGTATACCTTACCAAATGAGGTCATAGTTTCCCCAATAACTTACCAAGTCCCTCGCTGCTAGTCGGTAGCCTTTGGCATTTGGGGAAATGCGCTTGAGGTCATGTGGAGAACCAGGCACGGGGCACCTCTGGGTAGCTTCCAGAACCGGGACGTTACAATAATTATCATTATCTACCATTTTATGAAAACTAATACGTTTTACATATATTGTATATATTTAATTAATAATCCTTTTGGGCCATTCATGTTAGGAGGTGAAAGAAAATGAACATTATTTCTTCTTGGAGGTGGTATTATGTGTGTACACACAATTCATGTTTTTATTATTCTTATTGGAAAATGAAAATATAGTTAATTATAATAGAATAATTATAATAGATTATTGGTATAACAATAATAATAATTTGTAAAATTTAATATGGTGAAATATAATTTTAGTTAAAACATGGGAATATAAATAAATATAAATTATAAATGAGAAATTAAAAATTTATACCTAACCTATTAGATTGTCCCCTTCGGAAAGAAGATGAAGCCCAATATTGATTTTTTAACAAGTACTTGAGATATTTTAGGTGTTTATAAATGTTAAGTAGAATTTGTTTTAGTGTTTTATATGAACTTACAATGTTTTGGTGTGAGGGGGAGTGAGGAGAGAAGTACTTCTATTAATAGGGAAAAGGGATGACATTTATGTAAATTCCAAACTAAATTTATTAATGGGAAGTCACTCTCAATCAAATTAACCCCATGATAATAAAACAATAGATTTTAGAAGGAATATTTTTGGTTCATTGAACAACCACAATTTCATATATACGTTTGAACCATGTTTATACTATTTTGTTCTTAGTTTTATCCCTTTTCCAAATATTTAATTTTAAACAAAGAAACTAGATATGACAAAAGTAATCTATATTTTGTATTTTAAAATTAAATTTCCATTATTACATTATTTATTATAGTAATTCAAAATTTGGAATATAATTTAATATTTAAATTATATAAATGTGAAAAAATTTATTTAAAATTACATATCATATAATGTATTATAATATTCATCAGAAATTATAATAGATGATATAAAATACAAAATAAGAGTTTATAAATTAAAACCAACATTTATATAATCATTATATCACATTTAAAAAAATATTGTGTCTGATTAAAATGTTCCAATAATTATCAGTTCATATTCATATGAGAATAATTTCATAAGAATAATGTTATTGGAAAAAATTATATTTTTCACCATTCAACTAAAAAAGAACTATATTTTTTAAAAAATTTATAATTTATTTTTATTTTACTATTTTCACGATATGAATAAAAAACAATTAATTTTTTTCAATTTACAATTTTAATATTTATAAATTAAATTTTGAATAATATAATAATATTCTTTGATTTTTTATAAGAAATAATGTTATTTATATTAATGACTCTATTAAAATTAGTTTTTATAATAAATATATAAAACATGTAAAGTAAACATTTTAGAAAATAAAATACAAGTAAAAAAATTTATAGTATTATTATCCAATCATTTAGAAATAATATTTGAATGGTATTTTTTTAAGAAGGATGTTATAACATTGTGTATGCACTTATTCAATGGATACCATAGTTGCAACATATATTTTAATAAATTCAAAAAAATCCATTTGGGTTCAATTTCTTTTATGGAAAATGAAATAAAATATTTTATTTATTCAATGAGTTATATTTTACTAAAACATTGGTAATTGAAATCTACCTCCATAAATTAATTTGATCTTTTAAATGTTATTACATGGAAGAAAACATGGGAGGGTTATTTTTTCTCATCACACCATCACGTTCAAATGTAGCCTTGTCAAGCATATGGTTTTACATAAAAAATACAAGATGGGTGGCATTGTTCATTTTCAATTTGTTTATTTGATATATGATCTCCAAATGTTCTTCATCATATAAGTGATCAAAATCCAATTTCACAACGTATTATCTTAGCACATGTAGAGGTTATATTATATATGTTTTTAATATAAATATATGAAATACATAATGTAATATGGATAGGTCTATAAGGTTTTCTAATTGATACGCTACAAACCCGAATGACCAAATTCCTAGAAGGGAATGATTTAACATTGTATAAGCTTCCCTTTATTCTCTATTCACATAATATTCATATAAGAATATATGCAAAGGAATTGATTATGCTCAACATAAAAATATTTATCTAATTTATGATTATCTAAACAACTATTTTTTCGACTTTTTTTTGGCTTTTATAAGTTTTAAAATGGTCTCAAACTTATCCATAATTTCATGGAAAAGGATATGAAGTATTATCTTTCTCTATCAATCATCATCCCTAAATGTTGTATTCCAACTTATCTTCCATTAAATAACCATATATAATTCCTTATTAATTCTATAATATAATCTGTTTTATATAAGAAATCTAATAGGGGAGGTTTTGATCCCATCATCCTTGGAAGTCCATCAAGAATGATCCCACCATATCAACTATAATTTGAATCACCCTTTTAGTCATAATATCCATTTGATGATGATATTTATGGATGAATCATAGATCTATATATAATACGTTCTAAATACATTTATAGAACATCATGTTATAACATTGATATGGAAAGGATATTATAAATAGTATTACACCATGAAACCTTGTCGCTTACCTTATGTGTATCACAGATAATTGGGAAAGATATAAATATTATTTTATGGTAATAAAAGAAACAAACTTCATTCATTTAAAAATAACATCTCAAATCACATTAAGATATTTATATATTTTGGGGAATCCTATAAATAAAATTATTGTTGTTTTATAAGATTTCCATACTCAAATGGGTAATGGTTGCAACGTACCCATATAATTTTTTTCATTAACTCTTAAATTACTTTCCAATAAAGCCTCAAGATATGATTCCTTTCATATACCTCATATAATTATCCCACAATTAGAATTCATTAAATCTATATATAATATTGTTCATCCTTTATGAATTGATAAAGGCGATGTATAGGCATACGCCATAGGTATGTTCATTAGTTATATATTCAATAGGATACATATTAGTGTTCTATACTATGTATCTCCATATTTATTGAATATAGACATAGAATTATATTATACCTCTTTTTATATGTCTATGTAATATTTGTTGGCATCATTTATCTTAATATAGCCAGAAGGTTAAGAAAATATTTGGAAACATTAGACATCACATCTTCCCTTAAGACATCAATATTAATCTATTGAAAATAAGTGAATATTAGGTATCTTTCAACCCTTATAACTTATATGTTAGCATTATATTTAATTTGGAAAGCATCGACCGCCATGATTTCATTTATAGCGTGGTAATGTATTGTTAATTTGTAGTAATTATTAAATTACAACAATTTCTATTTTTGTATATTTAACTGTTTTAGTGTTAATATATAACGTAAACTCTTTTAGTGTGTATAAATATCACACATCTCACCATAGAGATAATATTTCCAAAATGTTATTGTAAATTTCACCACTTACATCTCCAAATCATATGCTGGGTAATTATTTGCATTGTACATTAATTAGAATGAGGCATAAAAATTTACTTATTAATTCACATATGGATGAAACCCTAACATTAATTTAATTAATCAATATATATTATCAACCCTTTTATTATATAGGTTAATGAAAGAACTTAAGTGTTGAAAAACCTATTTTTTAGTTCCATGAAACATCCTTTACATTCCTCTATCAATTAGAACCTTAATAAATCATTTGTTAGCATAGTGAGTGGTTTTGATATCCTCGAAAATTTTCTCACAATTAATTTATATTATCAATTTAACCTAAGAAAAATATAGATGTAGGTTACAATAGCATTTTTATACCGTTACTCGATAACCTCTATACTTTATGGATCTATTAATATTCCATTTATTGGGATTACATAGCCCTAGAATGAAAATTATGGTGGACATAATACACACACTCTAAATCCTTCAAAAACTATCTCATATCTCAAGGAGTTGAACAAAATCCTAATATTATCTTCATGCTCTTCCATGCTCATTTTTTATATAAGAATAACATTTATAAAGAACACGATAAAATTATAACGGTTATCTCTAAATACCACATTCGTTAGATCAATTCAGTTTTCATGGAAAATAATAAATCTAATTGAAATGATATTAAATTCATAGTCTTCATACTTCATTAGGAGAGTTTTATTTTCAATATCTTCCTTTTTTGGACATTAATTAATAATATATATACTATAGGTCAATATTTGGAAAGAATTTAGTTCCGCTGTGCTAATTGAAAAAGTCGACAATATGAGGTTGATGATACTTGTTCTTAATAATGTTCGTTTTAATACCAACATAAAAATGATGAAGGTGTATTGTTTAGTCATCCCATTTAATAAAAAGGACAGTTCACCCAATGGTGAATAATTAATGATGATAAAACCATAGTCCATATTTTCGGGAAACTATTTCTTTAATTCCTCCAGTTAAATGGGGTCCATTTTATATTGACCCCGTGAGATATCCATATATTACGGAATGTATTCTATTTTAGACATAAACTCATTTAATGGGAGATGATTAAGTAATTCATCTTGGAATACAACAATATATTCCCACACAATAGTCATGTAATCAATACTAACTTCCTCCCTGATCATTGAAGCTATAAATAACCCAGTACTTGTTGTCAAAGAATATATTTTAGAATTTTATTCCACCATGGGATCATCCGTACATTGATACATGAGAATAGGTTAATTTTAGATACAAAATAACATATCCTTATCCAAATAATTAATATTGGGTCTAGGTATGTATAGATAATCCAAACAAATATTTTATGTCAAATTTAACAATGGGGATATGAATTATATATGTAGGATATATCCTACAAAACATATTATTTAGAGAATATATATATATTTGATATATACCATTATTCAACCTGGTGATATCACAAATAGTTTTATATCCACTACATGAAGTGGTGAATCATCATTCAAAGAAAAACGTATTGATATTACAGATTATGATAATATATAATTGAATATAATACGTAATGAAATAGAATAAAGAGTCAGTATAACTCACATCACCTTTCTTACTATTATCTACCTTAGTACTAGGGATTTTGACCGCCCTTTAATTTCCCCATAATTTGAGATGTTTTTGGGGTGTATTTTTTAATTTTTCCAATGGTTGTCAAATTGATTCCCATAGTGTCAAGAATATTTTCACATGAAGAATTGGAGTGTGGGTGAATCATTATAGGGGACATTCTTCTCTGTCAGTGTGTTATATGACAATTCGCATTATGTTAGATATTGTGGGCTCAGGGGACTCCCTTTCCATGATTAAAATAGTTTAATGATCCTTTAATGTAATTACATAGGTTAATGTACCCAAACATTTGGAGTGTATGGGTAGAAATGTCTTCAACCCAAGTGATGTACCATCAGGATTCCCATTGTATTCTACCATAACTTTTCCCTCCATAGAGTACTAATAGACCCTAGATTTTATTTCCACTTTTTGTGATCATTGAAAAATATCTTCAAGTATTCCAAGGTATCTTATGGAATGATATTTTTGAATGATAGACTTTAGTCCCATAATGAAATGATAGATTTTAATTTCAAGATTACATATAAAACATGATGACTATCATGTTATCATAAATATGTTTTTTTCCATGTCATCTATTTTATTCATCATCTTTTTGAATCATGTCTTAGAAGTTCTTATCTATTTCCATGAAAATAGTCCATGGAAAATACATTGTAAAGAACCCTTGCTTATACTCCTAAAATTTCATAGAGTGTTCTTAAAAATTAATTTTTGAATTCTTAATGAGAGTCCACCATTGGTCAACATCATCATCCTTGTAGTAAATAGAAAGAAAAATATTATCCCATTTTATGTACTATAAAATGAAAAATATTTTTTCCTGTACATTGATATATTACAAAATTAATGGTGGAATTTAAGAACCATGAAAAGAGGTTGGTTTCTTCTATTAATAATACAATATAGCAAGATTATCATACCATGGTGTGGTCATGAGGTTAATAAGATCTATTTTATTATTAATAATTTATGGAATTAGAGTTAACATTATTAAAAGCTATTTTAGTCCAGATCCAATTCTATGGTGTTTTTTCTTGGGGAAATGAATAGATTTCCCTCAAACCAACTATTAACCCAGTCACATTTGGTTCTATATATTAAAATAATAATAATCATTTACCATCAGTGAAAAATAATTTATATCATAATGGAATTATCTCATTTAAATAATTCAAAATTAAAACCTATAACTCAATAACAAAAACATTTTAGTTTATAATTCATTTAGTTCAAATTATATCATTTTCAGTAAAATGTTATGTTTTTGTTTCTCATAATTTCTAACCAACTATGAAAATGTAACCAGGAAATAATTCCATCATAATAGTTTATTAATCTCATCAAGTATAAAAAATTCATATTAATGTTACTAAATATTAAAATAATTATCAAAAAATAGTTTCACAACAAAAAGACCTAATGGTTTACTTTCATGATGATTAGGTTAATTAAAATCATATTTTTACAACACATGAAATAATTTATCTATAAATGATCTCTTCTGGACACATTATCTATATCATGGAGGATATAATAATATATATAATATGAGAGATGAATAAGATAAGAAATGGGTGGGCTCATACAATCATCAATAATTTCCTGGATTATGAACATGAAAGAGAATGTATATAGGATAAAAATTATCATTATAAAATATCATAAGGCCATTTATGGTAATCATAAAATGTGATAGTGTAACATTCAATCCTTACATGGTCATTAAGGAAATGAAAAAATCACGACATGGATCAAAATACATATCAATTATTAAAAAACATGTGCCGAAGATATAAGTGAGTATACAAGTGTAAAAATAAATCATTATCATAAAAACATAGAATTTCATAGAAATGAAATGCATCCTGAAAATTTTGAATAACATTATAAAAAATAGTTGTGTTTCTTATTCATAATAATATTAAAAAAATTGATATAAGTTTATATACCCATTCCTATCTAAACAAACACATTATGTCCATGTTTACAGTTTGGAGAAAACCCATCATGTACATGCCTATGTAAATAATGTTTTTCGGTCTGTTCCAAAATACAGAATGAAATATAATGATAATCCAATTAATTATAGTGAGATATAATATCCCAAAATCCATCATCAATAGATATGTTCTGCACATAAAATTAATCATAATATTATTTTAAAAAAACCAACTAAAATATTTGGATTTCATGAAAATATTAAAAGGAATATTTCATTTTTCATAAAGCACCAATGGGAGTAAAATGTGTTTTATGAAACATTCCAATTTTTTACATTAACATGAAGAAATTAATCATTTGAAACAAAAAACATGTTCAAATAAAATAGAAACATAATTAATGAATGGAACATAACACTTTTGGAGACAGGTTAGTCAAATATAATGACAAAAAATAAGAAAGGTGATATTTGAAAACTTATTGTTTTCATCATTATAAAAATCATAGTTACTAATAACTTATCAAAAATATACCAAGGTTATTTTTGAAAAATTTAAATGAAAACCATTAATTTAAATATATTGTGATGAAATACACTTTTCCCAATAAATAAAGACGGTATATTATATTAAATGACAAATGTACTAATTGTTTGGGAATGATAATATATAAGAATTTGTGTAACTGAATGGGAGAGAATTGTGGAACCAAGTCCCCTACAATTAAAAATGATTTCCATAGAAGTTCATTAGCCTCACATATATTGAAGTTAACTATCTTAATAACTTATATAATAAATTTAATATAAAAATAATACCATATTAAGTATTATTTTAGAATAGTATATTACAAATATATTATTTTATTGTGGTTTATTTTTTATTTTTGAGTGATAAAAATTTTGGTTGTTTGTTTTGTGAAAGCTTCTTGAATATGAGATCAATATCCACAATGATATTTCCAGTTTATAATTACTAGACAATAAAATATTTTATAATATTTTTTTAAAATTATTTCACATGTTCCATTTTCATTATGATAAAGATAGGGATATTACTTTTGGAAATTAAAATCACGATGAACCTATTTTTGATGTGTTCACCAATTAAAGATTAATATTTTAATAAATATTTAAAAAATCATAAATAAATTTATAGAAATAATAAGAAACATAAATATATCACTATTAAATGACAATTTCATTAGTTTATGTCCCATATTATGTTATGATATAATCAATATAACATCGTTTACATAGGTAGTTAAAATGACCCAAATATGATGTTTTTGTAATGTTTTCATTAGTAGGAGAATTTAATGAGATAATGATATTATGAAATATTGAGAATATTTAAAATATAATTATTATTTTATATTTTCATAAAATTAATTACTTGAAAAATCATTGATGGTAGGTAAAAATTAACGACATTCATTATTTGTGGAGCCGATAGTCTTCACGTCCGCACAATTAACAACCCCATTTGTACATAAATAAAAAATGATGGTATTTGGGATATGATAATTTCATAATTATATTTTTGATAGAGATAAAATATTAATTCATAAAATATATCCTTGAAACTAGCCATGTGATTTGGTGATGAAAATGAAAGACATAGCTTTCTGGTGGCGTTTTTCCACCACTATGAAAAAAAAAAATTATTAGTGGAGGAAATATAATGCATAATATCATTTAAAAATATATAAATAAATTTAGGTATTATAATGATATTTAAGTCATTATATTAATTTGTTAAGTGAAGTATTATGTAGTAAAAATTATGAAGGAAATACTAATTAAAGGTGGATACTCACTTCAAGGGATCAAAATTTATCTAGCGATTCTTATCTAAAATGAAACCCTTAAGCTAATTATTAGTGTCCAAAGAATTTTTGGAGTGGTACTGGGTGATATAAAGATAAATTATGTAAACATTAAAGGAAATATTAGAAGGTAATCAATGTCTTGGAGAGGTGGAAGTGTTATATTTTTTCAATAAAGATAAGGGTAGTTTTGGAAGAAACCCTTAAATTTTCAATAATAGAATGTCACTATTCATTGTTCGATCAGAAAAAACATAAAAAATGTTGAGGTTAAAAATTTATGTGCTCTAAGGAACAACAATAACTCATTTTGGAGACATCCCTGGGTGTGTTGAAGATTTTATTTCTACTTTATACGTATTACCCTTATCAACTTTTACGTTGGTAATTAATTCTATAATATAGTTCTAATCTTTTTTGAAATAGTATTTATAAACTCCATTAATATATTATAATGAATAATGTTTTCCCTTAAATAAGTATTTTATCATTTAAAAGGTTTTTTAAAACTTCAACAATATTCTATTATTATGATTAAACCCAAAATTATATATTTTTTTATAATCTAATTTTTTTAACTAAAACTACATTTTAGTAAAAAATTAATAAATTAATATTATGTAAATATTAATTTGATTAATTTTAACAGAATTTTATTTTTTAAAACTTATATTCTAGAAATAATTTATCTCGTTTTTAAATTAAAATAATTAATATAAAGAAAACTAGTTTTATTATAATATAATGTTTTCAATTTTAACTCTTTTTAAATGTTTATCTTCAAAAGGCAATTGAATTTAATAGATCAATGTATTAAAGATAATTATTGATTTAATAATAATTTTCTAATTTTCATTGATTTAATAATATTGGGTGTAGTATATAGATTATGTACATGATCATAACCTCGATTCTTCAATGTCTATAATTTATGTTTATTATATTCTATACCTATATTAATATTTTTTTCCCTGAAATTTTATTACATATAAGGGAAAATGTAAAGAAAATTTATTACACAAAATCATTAGGATCTCTTTTAGATACTATAAGTAAGGAATACTCCAATATACATCGACCAACTGAGTAGTATCGTTCCTCTAATCATTGTCTCTATAAACTAATATCTCCAATTGTTGTTCCCCATACGGGAGATTATGAATAAATTACAAGGCTTTCGGACTTGGCACATATGAAGTGTTTGGTATGTACATTATCAAAATTGATATTAGGAAAACATGGTTTCCATGGGATAGTTCTAAAAATATTAATAGGAAATAATATACTACCATGACTTGATTAAGGATCTTAATGGGATTGATATACCTTTTGATCAACCACCTTTCTTCCATAATATCAATATAATCATCTAATGAGATAACTTTATGAACATGTTGTCACCATATTCAAACCCTATATATCATATAAGGTTATTAATAAACTATTATATCAATATTGTGATACTTGAATGTGATATTGAATTTTTTTAACCTTATCATTCATTTTATAAAAAAGATCATGAAATAAAAATTTCATCTCTCGAACTACATCCTAGAATTTTGGATTGCTATATCTCTTCCCATACTGTTCATAATATACTAATATCTATAATTAAGAATAGAAATTACTGTTATACAATAACTCTACCATGGATATTTTTTCATCCCAACATCCTTTTAAATCTATCATATATGATATCAACATATCCAGTTCAGTATGAATAGTATTATTAGAATAGCTATCTTTTTGAAGATGACAAGTAGTTCTAAACTCATCTCCATATTGAATATTTTATAATGAATTTATAGAACATCAAGGTAGAACAAAAATCAAAAATAGATACAATATATAGTGGTACTCCATGAAACCTCACCACCTTCCTTGTGTATATATTGTCTAGTCATTCAATGTAGAAATATTTTTATGGCCATAAAATGTGCTAAAATCATAATAATGTCAAATTAAAGACAGATATAATTACAGTACTTATATGTTTTGTAGAGTCTTATGATGAAGTCCCTAATGATGCTTTCCAATTTGAACACTGTTATGGGTATTTTTTCAACATACCCTTCTATGTTGTTTTTAACCATAAATTATTGGAATACAATACACTGAGAAACAACATATTGAATTTATCTTTTCATGTTATAAAATTGATACTTTTTGAGGTTTATAAATCATTATAATTCCATTTTCTATTGACAAGTACAAGATATGTTCCTAATCCTAATGTTCTACCATTATGTATATCTTTTATGGGACATTTTACCATCTTATGAACCTTATAACTTTAAAATTTTAGAAATTAATCTTTGAAATATTTAGAACATTTTTTGTTTCACCACATCATCTTTTTGGGAATATTTGATCGTTACATGAATTAAAGTTGAGTACCCACCTAGAAGAGATGAATTTTTCACCTTCCCTTGTGAAATCAAGATTCATACATTTAAAATATTGTAATATTTGTTTTTTTTCAAAATTCATCATGGACTGAGTATCATGGAATTTCAAACTCACTGCCCCAACCGCTTTATTGGACTTCCACAAGTGCTAATGTATTGAGCAGTCATAATATTTTATCAATTCCAATTGTCTTCTATGATGGTTATTTAATTACATTTGTGTGAATATATATTTAATGATACTGTGATAAGAATATATATATCACACATTTTTCTAATAAGATAATGTCTTTAAATTATTAATGAAAATATCACATCCAACATAATTAATTTGCGTGTCAGATAATTTTTCTCATTATTATATAACTTCTGTCTATAATAAGAAATTACTTTATCATATTTCATGAGTTTTCAACCACAAAAATTTTTCAAATAATCACTATATATTACAATCCCTTCCCCACTATCGGGTAATATATGTATTGAAGTATTGGATGGCCACATTTTTAGGTCATTATAGAATTCATCCAATTTATATGATTAATGAATCTTAACTCCCCCTAGGAAAATAATGTTATTGGATTAGATATCAAAGAGTTTTTTTAACACATATTAAATAATATAGTGACCAAATCATAACATACATGGACAATAAATCATTTTAGATGAATATTAAGTACATTAAAAAATACATGCTCTAGGACCATAACAATTTAGTATATATGGAATATACCAAATAATATATATTATCCTAGTAAAAAAATTTCAACATCAACCATAATGATCTCCACCGTTAGTACTTCTACCTAAAACCATTCTTCATATCCCTAGTAAGGAGAACATATGAAAGGGGTGAGCTCATATGCTCAGTAAGGGTAAATAAAGGAAAATCATAAGTAGAACAAAAAAAATGTTATGGGACAGGATAATAGCATTTGAATATAAAATAATTTATATTATAAATCATAATAATTATTGAAAGAACATAAAAAATCAATTATAATTAAATAAAGAACATAAGGTATTAAATAATAACATTAGAATAATGCATGGAATTGTGGAAAACACCTAAGCATTAAAAAACCCTATATCCAGGAGTCCATCCAGGGACTTTGTAACATGTTAGGCTCGGGTAAATCACATGGGTAATTTATATGGGCTTGGGAAGACATCCCATGTATCCTATTTTTTCGGGCACTGGATATCCTCTTATGTGCCCTCTTGTTTCAGGATTGGGACATCCTCATGTTTATTGTCTTATTTTGGGCTTTGAATTTCCACCCACAAACCCTCTTATTTTGATATTTAGATGTCCTCCCAAATACACCCTCATTTCATGCATGGGATGTACTCTTGTATACCATCTTGTTTCAGGATTAGGATATCCTCCCATATACCCTCTTGTTTCAATAATGTGATTCCCTCCCATATAGACTTTGAGGGTATAGTGCAGTAATCATTACACAATTTATTAGAGAGAGATATAGTTCCCACATTAAATTTTATAAATCTAAAATATTTGTTCCAAACAACATTCATCATTTCATGGCGCATTAAAGGAGATGGGTTTTTTAGTCATCAAGTTATAACTCGTAAAATGTAATGGGTATTATAAACATTCGAGCACACCATAAAATATAAAAAATACATAGGTTTCAAAATCATTTCATCAAATCATAACTAGTGATGAGAGGTGTGTTTCAAAATCATATAAAAAGTGAATGTGAAATTTATTTGATAATAATTAATCCATCAAAACATAAACCATTCCATAAATAATTTGAATGGAACATTTGTATCATTTCGTATAAGATTTTGATTACAATCAACAATTGGCATCATAGATCGAAAATAACTTTGAATGTTATATTTAAAAAACATCACAAGTAAACATCATTTATTCATTGATAAATTCTTTTTAAATCATAAAACCTTTATGAAATCCAATTTATTTTAAAATAATTTAACAACTTATAAAAAAGACATGAAATCATTTTGAAATCCATTTTCCTAGAAAATATTTATTAAAATATTGAAAAAATATGAACAAAAAGTCCTTGAAAATAATTTTCAAAACACTGTCGTAAAAACTAATATTTTAAACATGAAATGGATGTATCACAGAATTGACAGTGGGTAAATCTGTAAATATCGTATGTGGTAAAAATTACATTCATATTTCACTGTAAAATGTGTATTAAAAATTCCTTGATCAAAAATATATAATAATATTCTTTTTGAAACATTTGGGAAAAGGGTATAAATTTATTTTAAATATTATAAGATAATAATATAATATTATTAGAAACCATTTTTAAGGATAATGGTTTTCAAGGAACACATATTTCCAGCCAATGAGAGAGAGAAATCCAAAATTTCATAAAAATAATCATAATTATCTTATATATATATATTTTGAAAATGTTACCAATACATTAATAAATCAGGTACAACCTTAGCATAATGATTTTCTTTAATTTTCTTGAGGTAAGTATGATAAAAAATCATCAAAGGAAACATAAATATAAATAAGATCGATAAGTAGTGAGATTTGTTCTGTAAACACATACAACATGGAAAAATTGAACCATACTCGCTTGTAATAAGGTGAAATTAAAATAAGGTTAAAAATCCATTAAATTAATTATATTAAATAAATCAAATTTTAATTTATTTATATACACATTGAAAAATAATACATGCATATAATAAAACATGTGTGTCAAAAAAGGAAAATTGTGACAAAAACTATCGTACCAATTTTGTAGCTTTTAAAACATTCACACTAAGAAACAAATATCATAGAATGCTTTTGTAAATATATATAAAATTACGTATTAGAATAATTTTATATATCCTTGGAAAATATACACACCAAATTAAAGGAATGGGTGGTTAATAAAGAATGTATCTCACAGAAATAGAAAGTGAGATGAAATTTCGTAACCTTGTGTCTTTACTCTCATCATATAGAATACATGAATCCTTAAAATAAATAAAATTTAATAATAAATATTTTTATGTAACATATTTTTATATATAATACCATATATATATTATCTATTACTTTACATTTCCCTCTAGTTATCATTTTCAGGTTAAGGTTACACGTCAAGTAATATTCGATTTGTTCTTCACATGTGCCTTAATTTGTTATATATTTGGTCCATATGATTCTATCATGATTTAATGAATGTCAAAAATAATATAAATATAATTTATATTAATTACATTTTTACTAAAAGAATCTGTAAAATATATATGTATGAAATGGAATACACTGTTTTTGGAGATGGGAAGTTGTACGTATGCATAAACGTTTTTTCTATTTTTTATTATCGTATTGAAAGTAAAAAAGTACATGAAATATATGTATATATGTATATCAATTTCAAATTAATATAATTTTATAATATATAAAATAAAATTTTACTAAACTCATTATTAATACATTCCATGTAGTGTGTGAATGAATCACATCGCTTTAAGGGGTGATAGTTCACACTTCCTCAAACAAAATTATCCTATGTAAACCAAATATAATGTTTAAAATATATGAGTTGTAAAAAGAATAAGGAATATTGAATACATAATTAATATAAAATATAATATATCCATATATATTCCCCATCACAATGTCCACCATTATTGGAACTAATGGAAAATCGAACAATCATCTTTTAGTGGGGTGATAGTTCTCCGTACACTTAAACTGTTCATTCATTACCCATTTGATAAATGTGTGTGTAAGTGTAGGTAAAATTATTTTCATAAAAATACAATATTATATTAAATATATTGGTGTTGTTATAAAATCATGGTATAATGTTATTGGATAGTTGGATAAATAGAATAAAAGAAAATACCTTGAGAGAAGAGGATACTTCTTAATCGGGTAACTCCTTTTGGTTTGTGCCAAAATTATTTCATTGATTTTATTCTACCCAATAGATTCATTATAAGATGATTTTATGTATTATAAGATGTTTATTGGGAATATATTTTATTAACCTAGGAGTTTTGAGTGGTTTTATGAAGACGGATATGTGGTGGCGTTTTATAGGGATGGAAAAAGTCTCACTTGCAATTTTTGAAAACATGTTAGGTGTAATGATGTTACTACCTAAATAATGTCACAATAAAATCAATAATGGATGTTTTCTAGATGTAATATGTAATGGAAATGGGTTTTGGACAAGTGAATAAG
This sequence comes from Viscum album, assembly GCA_963277665.1. Lineage (NCBI taxonomy): Eukaryota > Viridiplantae > Streptophyta > Magnoliopsida > Santalales > Viscaceae > Viscum > Viscum album. The sequence continues at coordinate 993,239,129 of OY728166.1, forward strand.
TAATTTGGGATCCTAATATTAATTATTAATGCAAAATTAAAATTACATTGATATTAATCACTCTGAATAATTTGATTCACTTTTACTATTATTTTTGGAAACAAATAACATGATGTAATTAGAATATAAATAATTAAATTATTAAAATAGTTTCTATAAATTTTTAAAAATTTAATTAATATAACTAGTAAAATTATGATTAATTTCAATCCCACAAACAGAATTAAATGATGAGATTTTTAAGTAGAAAAATGATCAAATGTTAGGTATGTTTTTTATATTTCATCCCAATTATATGTTTATTAAAATGAGATATAATGTACTAATATATGTAAAATTGATCTATTGTGACCTTAAAACAAATTTAATTTATAATTTTTCATTAATAATTATTGAAAATAAAAAATAGTTATTAACTTAAATAATGTATTTTTCATTATTCATCAAAAAATGATGTTTTACTAAAAAATACCAAAAAAACCCTAAGATAATTTATCTATTCTAAAATTATAAAAATAATTTCATTTTATCAAATTCAAAAATCTTTATGTCTCTAAAAAAAATTTACTCTTCATAGAAGGACCTAAAAAACAATTCCTTCGATAAATTTGATTATTTATTCATATAAAGACATTATAACATATATATTTTTCATTATAAAAATGATTTATTAATATAAAACCATTATACATTTTTTGTGTTTATTACTACTCTTATTACTTTGTTTTAATATATATGATATAAATAAATCATTTAAAAAATTATATCAATAAAATGATTTTTTATAAAACACTGTATTGTGCGTAACGTGCGCTGATTTGTTGTTGCTTCTAGCAAAATTAAAGTCAGCATTATGTTTAGGGAAATCCATGTTTGGTCCCTGTGAAGGAGTTTTTTGATTAATTTTATAATATATATATAACTATTTCTATTGTAAATTGAAACAAAAATTATCAAAAATATTAAATTAAATCAAAATTAATAATTAAAAAATCATGTGGTGTGATATTATACCCCCTTAAAATTAATTTCTCCATCAAAATTATTATGTTTTATCAAAGGTTTAAAACATGAATGTTTATTTCATAGAATCCCACATATTAAAAATTACTATTATTTCTTCCCTTAAGAATTGAATTTTGGAACTATAACATTTACCCAAAGAAAAATATAACTAGGTTTCTACATAGGGGAGCATAGGTTGGAAGTGAAAACATGGACATGGAATCAAAATACGACAATAATATTCTAATGTATAGTGATAGAAAAAAATGTAAAGATAATGTAACAAATAAAGAAGCCATAAATATGTGATGAGATAAAGAACCATCTGATTCATCGAATATAGTGGTAACTGGATAACATTTTTTTTGGTATCAAGATCGATTTTCTAATGTTAATTTTTTTATTAAAGATAAACTTTCTTGATTTTGGGATAGCCTGACCATTTTTTTCCTTTATCCCCTTCCCCAAATCCTCAAAAAATGGTGGTTACTTTTTCATTCTGAGAGTACTAACAAATCATGATACCCATGGTATGTCATTTAATTTGTTGATAGTTTCCATCGATAAAAGGTAGTTTGATCATGTTGTCCAATATGCATAAATACTCATACAAAAAGATAAATATTTAATCTTACTAACATAATCTAATGATAAAAATTAAATTTCCAATAATAAATAACCTTATACACCTTAAAAAATATAACTCACCCTTTATTTATTAAATATTCTCTCATCTAAAACCAAAAACATTTTTATTATAAAATTGCCTCTATATTTGTTATAATATAATATGAAATGTGATGTTATTTTTCCATAGTCCATTTAGGGAAGGATAATCAAATGAAGTCTCACCAAATGATGGACAATAATAATTTTTGATGGATTATTCATTAAAAATCAAAAAATAAATTTCTATCATAGAAGTTTAGGATACATGTACCATAGTTATCATTATTTACATCATCCATAATGATTGAACTTGAAATAAATTTTCCAATCAACTTAAGATATTGGTAATGTCGTTATTTTTCCTTAACAATATGATTTAATAACAGCCTAGTATAGTGAACATACTCAATACATTTGAAACACTAAATTGTTTTATATTCAATCTATGAAGGATACTCTTTATTCAGATTACATAAGCATTCAACAACTCTATAACCATTCATTCCACACATGGAACATATTTTAGTTCCTATAACATAATTTTCTTCATGTTTCCTTCCACACTTTGAGAATTAAGTAAATATATTATTCATCTATCCATTTTATTTAGAGTTCCATTTGAATTCAAAGATTCTTTTTTATCATAACCATATTATTTATGAGAAGCTTCAGTATATGTTTCTATAAGAAGAAAATGAAGATGTTGCATTCCAAAAAATATTTTCATGAACTCATCCAAATCCATGGATTTAATTTCATATTCTTACATCGTATTCTTGATAATGTTACACAACTGTTTTTGTTCTCCTTCTATGTGAAAAGTTCCCATAATTAACTTTCTGAATTTTGAAAGATAGGGAATGAGAAATATTTTTTCTTGTGGTACATATCCATTTCTACACATCTACTAGATTAATATTTAAACTAGAATAAGGTGGATTTTTCCTTAAAAAGTATTAAATAAATATTTTTCCCTCATTTGGTTATTTAAAAAATCAGCATGACTCATGGTTTAATAAGGTTGTGTGGTCATAGAAATGATGTTTTTCATTCCATGTTCCATAATTTGTTTTCTCCTACGGGGGCCATCATTTCATTTTTCATTTCAATCATCATTAGATGTGTTACTTTGGGTTCTACCAATTTACCAAAACCAAAAATTATAGAGTAAGAAACAATTAACTTATAGAATAACCATATAATCAAGAAAAGTAACTTTTAGGGTGACTAAAGTATGATACCTTACTTACCTTATGAAACAGATGTTTTTTCCAAGGTTGTTCATAAGAAAATTATATTTTAATAATTCATGACAGTTCGTGAAGAGATTTTTAATTCCAAATGCATATCCCCCATGATTGTCAAACCATGTTTGTATTAAGACTTATCATCTTGTACAATATTTACCAGAGTGATTCTCGAGAAAACTTTTCAGTGTTTATACACCTAGGTACAGCTATCCAAGATCCACATCCCCTTGTAGTATTTATAACAGGATGTATTACTTGAAAACCCCTTACTTTATCCTTTTACATAATTCCTAGAATTTATCCAAAATGATAACTCATTTTTATACTTATTGTAAGATATATCTGTAGAAATATCATTATAAATATTCCCAGTGATATCACTATAATTTTATCATCCTAGTTTCCAAGGTTTGACTAAACCATTCCTTTGATACCAACTATTGTCACCTAGGCATAACCTATATGTATACTTGATAATTTTATAGTAATATTAAATAAATTAAAAAAATACATGCCTAAGGCTAATAATTGTTTAGTGTCTTTGAAAACATGGAAAACAAATTCTATATCCTACTAAATGATCTTCTTCATCCCAAATAAATATCTCCACATTTAGTACTTATACTTTTAACCAATAATTATTACATAGGGAATGAAAAATCATAAAAAATGGGTGAGCTTATATTCTCAGTAATAGTAAATAAAGGAAATGAATAATCATAACATGAAAAAAAGGATATGAGAATTTATTGTTGAATTTTAAGATCATACCCTATATATTTAATATCATAATAATTATTGGATGTTTATAAGATTTGAATCAGTAGTAAATAAATAAAATAATCCATGAAATCATAACATAGTAATAAAACATGGAATTGTTGGAATCACAAAGCATATAAAAACCCTATATCAAAGAGGCCTACCAAATACATTTTATCATGTTAGACTTATTTTAATCACCTATGTACCTATTTTGGGCTTAAGATGACCTCTCTCGTACCCTTTTGTTTTGGGGTTGGGATATCCTCTCATGTACCCTATTGTTTCATTCTTTGGATGTCCACCAATTTTCCCTCTTTTTTGGGTATCGAATGTACTATTTTTTACCCACTTATTTCATGCTTGGGATATCCTCCCAAATACCCTCTACTTTTAGTTTTGGGATATCCTTCGGTATATCCTCTAATTTCAATAATTTGATGTACTCTTGTATACCCTCTTATTTTGGGCTTCGTATTCCATCATGTGTACACTATGACCTCATAAAACAATTTATCATTAATTAATTAAATTTTTAGAGATATTGGTTCCACCCATTACATAATTAAATCTTACATTCTTGTTCTAAAATCGTTCCTCATGTCATGACCCATGAAACGAAATAGGTATCATTAAAATTTCATCATATCACAACCTATGGAAAATATATTTGTTTCATAATAACTTAAAAAAATAAAAAAAATGTGAAGAGAAGCGGGTTTCAAAATCATATAACATTTTGAAATGAAATGGTTATCATAAAAATTACTCTATAAAAACACAAACCATATATGAAAGAATATTAATTGAACCTATATATCATTTCTTAGAAGGGATTGATTAATTTAAATGTATGTCTTATTAGATGGAAAATAATTTGAGCAGTAATTTTCAGAACATTTCATTTTGAAATTATCCTTTCTTATTAACTTTTTTAAAGTATAAAACTTATTTCAAATTCATTTTCATTTAAAATACATTGAAAGCATAGAATGAAGTCTTGAAATTATTTAAAACAGCATATTTATTGAATCCATATAAAAGTTGCTTGAATTGTTTTTGAAGACCATTTCATTGAAAGTAGTTTTCAACACACTATCTAGGATAATTAACTTTTAAAAACAAAAAGGAATCATGGAAAAACGACAGTGTGTAAATCCTTACATTCCATATGAGGTAAATATAACATCATTTTGCATAGTAAAATGTTTAGATTATTCCTTGTTTGGATAGTTGAAAAAAGATTCATTTTAAAAAATAGGAAAAAATTATAAAAATCTCATTTATATATTATTGGTTAATTGTATAACATTCTTTGAAACCCTTTTTGGAGAATTTTTTTTAAAGAACACATATTTCTGACTGTTGAGAGTGCTAAATTAATAATTTCTCAAAAAACTTTCATAACTATATTATATACCAAAAACTAGAAAAAAAAGTAAAAATACAAGAATAAATAATGTATTGTGGGAGGAAAATAAAATTCAGGAATATTATTTAGAGATGAATCATAATATATCATCAAAGTAATAATAAAGATAATCAATATCGATAAGTGATGAGATAGTTTCAATAAACTCTCCCCACATGGAAACATTGGACCATACCCCCATATAAGATATTTAAATTAACAAATGCATACAATATCAGGAAATTAATTATACTACGGATATGAAATTTCAAATAGATGTATATAAAAATTAAAAAATAATGTTCCTTCCAAATATAACATGTGTCTCAGAGATGGCTATTAGATACTAAACTCTTTTACCCATTTGGTAGCTTTTGAAACGTTAACCCCATCAAATAAATATCATAGAATTGATATTTTAATTGATATAAATTTATTGATAATAAATATTTAAAACATCCATGTTCAGTATACACACCAAATAAATGGAATGGGTGGTGAATAAAGAATGTATCTTTAAGAAATAAAAATTGAGATGAAATTCCCTTACCTCGTGTCTTTACTCTCATCATACCCATTCAGACCTATTGTATAATAAATGTAAATTTATTATACCTATATTAAAGAACCTTATTGCTATATATAATACCGTATATTATTTTATTATGACTTTATAGATCCTTCTAGTTAGCAATTCCATGTTATAGATATGTTTGGGATAATATTCACTTCGTTTTTCACTTGTGTCTTAATTTGTTTTATCTCTAGTGCTTATGAATAGATCATTGTTTAATTAATCTAAATAAATACATAGGTATAATTTAAATTAATAATATAATCTTTATAATAATATATTTAATATAGAATTATTAAATGAAATACACTATTCTTTAAAACGGTTAGCTGTACGTACGCATGAATGTTGGTTAAATGTTTTATTTTGCTTTTAAAAGAAAATAAGTACAAGAAATATATATATATATATACATATATATAAATATATATCATTATTTCAATAGAATTATTATATTATATATATATTATAATTTCACTAAACCCATATTTAATACATTCCTTGTAGTGTGTGAACGAATCATATCTCTTTGAGGGGGTAGTATTCCACACTTCCTCATACAAAATTATCATACTTTCACCAAATGGAAATTAAAAAAGACATGGGATTTAAATGTATTAAATATTAATAATAAAAAATAAATAATATATATTGCATATATAAATAAATTATCCACCATAATATCCACCATGAGATGGAGTAACTTAAAAATGAACAATCATCGGTTAGTAGGGAAATAGTTCATCATACTCATAAACCATATTGTAGTTACCCATTAGATGGATGTGTGTGTTTTTGTAGGTAATAAATAAGGAATCAAAACACCATAGTATATTTTATATATCATTGTTTTTATACAATGATTTATTAATGTAAGTGGATGGCGGATAAGGAAAAATAAATGAAAGGGGATTTAGAGGAGAGGTTACCTCATAATCGGGTTACTCCATTTGGTTAGTAACAAAAGGCATCATTGGATAACTTTATTACAAATAAGTGGATTCTAGGAGGAATTAATGGATGTTAATAAGTCTATTGGGAAAATATTAAGATGTTTGAGATGTGTGATGAAGAGGGAGATGTGGTTGCGTTTATAGTGAAGGAAAAAGACTCACTTAAATGTTTTGAATAGAATTTTATTGTACACGTGTTATAAAAATGAAAAAATCATAAAAAGTAAAAAAATATCACCACTGGATGATTTATGGTGAAAATAAATCTAGAATATGGGGTTTTGAATAATTTCTATATTATTTGGTAACCTATGATTAAGGTTTTGTCTCTAATTAATCTTATTTTGGCCTTAATCACTGTGATTAATTTTAATAACTTTTAATAGTATTTTGGTCAATAAATAAAATTATTTATCTATAATATAAATATTATAAATATTATAATTGGTAATGACCATTTTCATAAATTAAATTCATATAATAAAAAAAATTAAAGTAAATTCTAACCCCTCAAAGAGAACGATATAACATGTTAGTTTAATTGAAAAATGCTTAAAAGTTATTTATGTTTTTATATTCAATCCCAAATGGTTATTTATTATAATGACATATAATTTTTTAATACATGTAAACTTGATATAATTTTAACTTAAAGAATAATTATAATATAATATAAAATTAATATTTCTTTAATCGAAAAGGTATTTATTAACTAAAATGCATTATTTTTCACTATTCATCAAAAAACGATGTCTCTCAAAAAAAATCCCAAAAATTCACCCTCTGATAATTTTGAAAATATAAATTCAGAAATGATGTGTATCTTATAAAAATCAATTTCTAAATGTTTATAAAATAATTTTGATTTATTCATCATTAAAGGACATTAATACCAGTTCATTCTTGAAAATTGTAATTTTAAGCATATACTAACTTCACAAAATAATTATATTTTTCATTATAAATATGTTTTATATATATGATAACATTATAAAAAAATCGAGAAATAGATATTACTATTCATTTGAATATATTTAATTTCTTGTTTATATATATCTTATTTAAATAATTATATAAATGAAATTGTGTTTCATAAATACTCGGTATTGTAGGTAACAAACGCTATGTTGGTGTTGTATGTAGGGAATAACACGTGAGTGTTACATGTAATAGAAGCCTAGCGACTATAATACTATGTTAAATCCATTTATGTGCTATGTGAAATGAATGACTAAATTATTTTGTTATATATATATATATATATATATATATATTTCTAGAATCATGTGAAATGGAAAATATCAAAAATATTAAATTAATTTGAATTTAAATAATTGAAAAAATATTTGGGTGTTACAAATAATTTCCTAAAATATATGATTAGTATAGATCATGGTTATAGTGTTTTATTTTGGCTATTGTCTTGACAAATTTCAACTTTTATGGATCTAAAAATATTCCATTAATTGTTATTAGATGAACCAATGAGGATTATTTCTATTTATATATTTCATAATTGATAAAAGTGGAATATAATTTGGCATTTTGGAAGGTCTTTAACAAAATTCACAAATGATAACTTTTCTCTTATTTACTCATTGAATATATAATACTGTCATCTAAAAACCCTAAATTGATCAATGTAGTCTATATATACTCAATAAATTCAATCCCAAAATTTAGTATCATAATTCATAAGTCCAAAGGGAATCAAAACAAATTCATTGATTTTATACCAAATATGGGAATATTCCTTTAAATTATGTTCCCATCTGACCCTTAAATGATGATATCTAGATCAATGTTTAACCATTAATTTGCATACTTCTCCCTGGAGTTGATCAAATAAAAAATCAATACGAGATAAAGAATATTCATTCAGGATAATGATTTAATTAATCTCATCATAGCCAATGAAATTATATACGGATCATTACATTTTAAAAAAAATATGGCTTGTGCACCCCATGAAAAAGTAATAGGTTATATGAAATTCTCCTTTAAATTATCTTATAGTTACTTATTTAACTCCAACAGTAAAATTGGTGCCATTTTATGTAGACTATTTTAGATTGCAATAGATATAGTTATATGATTTAATAAAGACTCAGCCTCAGAATTATGGGAAGAGTATATAGTTCCTTTAGAAATACATCTGAATATTCCTCTATAATTGGAATGCCTTCAATAATGACATTATTCCTGAGAATTTGATCTAGAAACCCCTGGTTATTGTGTATCAAAACCCATAAACTGTAATTTTATCTCAAAGGTTCTTTATAAGTGATATTTATATTGAAAACTATTAAACTATTAGTTTTGAAATAGATTATCAATGTTTATTTTTATATTAGATTCTGTAAACTAATTAGTTAACATCATAATAAAATCTTTTATTGTGGTCTGTAAAAAAAATTAATTTAACCAATGAGTACTCACTAGGAGTGTTAATAAATGTGTATAGTTATGCGTCTTTGATATCCACAATGTCACAATTGATTTAATACATAACACACCATATTCAAGGTTATTACCCAAACCTATATCTATACAAGTGTCATCATCTACTCTTAGTATACACATAGGGATGTAATTTCCTAGATAAACACGCAATCACTACTTTACCAAAACCATAGGATTTTATAATATAATAAGAACAATCCCATAACATTTCCCTAATTTTTTTATAATGTTTTATAAACTAATGTCTAAAAATACATATATGTTTCTATAGTATCAACTAATGTGATCAATGATAAACATTACATAATTAATTTAAGAATATCATGATAAAGATAAAACCCCTAATAAACAATCTCAAAACCCAACAATGAACATGTAGAGTGTATAAGAGATTAAAAATATAGAAATATTATTTTGTAACAAATAAAAAAATTCTCCATAATCAGTCTCCCCAAAACCATATTAGTGGAATCACACATGATATAATCTTATTCATAACCCGTGGGATGAAAAACATAATAAATGGGTGAGATTAGATGATGTGATAGGGATGTGAAATAATAATATACCAGATCAAAAAAATTAATATAATACGAGGAATGAATAAATATAGTAATAGTATATAATTATTCTATTAATAATATCAATAAAACCTAATAGAGAAATATAGTATCAAAAAACTGACGTCAAGGAAACATTAATCTTATGAAAGGGATCAAAATATATATCAATCATTATATAAAACATAAGAATTATATAAATTCATAAAATAATTTAAAAATAATGTGTAATCATGGAACCATAGAATTTCATTGAAATGAATTGCATCCTACATACTTTTTATTATTTGATAAACAACATGGAAATGTTGCACAACTATAAGTGGAGTAAAATACTTGTGAGTTTACCCACTATATCCATTCCTATATTAAACAAAATCAATATATAGATGCCTATAAATTTTATTAAACCTATCATTCATGTGCCTATGTGAATAAAATCATTATGTCAATTTCTTCATATCTCATGAGATATAAACATAATGAAATACGTTGGGGTGTGATATTGGTCCCTACCCATTAGCATCCATACATATGTGTACCACATAAAATCTTTAATTTATATATCTTAAGGAAACCATTTAAAAACAAGTGACAACATCAAAATCCAACTAGAAACCCTTAAAAATTCAATTATAAACCAATGAAATAAAATGGACTTAATACTTCAGCCAACTGGTATAATGTAAAAACATTAATTAAATCATTTCATGCAGAAAAATTGGCCAAATTTTTTTTGACATTATATAAAAATATATAGGGTAAAATATTCAATACAAATATATTGTAGATATACCAATTTTTATCAAATTAAAAATAAAATCATGAAAATGGATTTTTGAATACATTTTTTGTATTTTTCATTGTAAAAATCATATTTATGAGTCTCATATAAAGATGTATGAATTGTTCTAAAAATGTGTATAGAAAAAAATTCATTGAAATGTTTGTGGATTAGAAACCATTTTTATTATAAATATATAGAAACCATAATTTAAAATTTATAATTTAATGATTATATGGGAAAGAAAATCGAGATTATTGTGTATAACTCATTTGAAGAAATTTCAGTTGCTAAGACCCTTAACATTAGATTTTATTTTCACAGAAGTTCATTAAAATTCTATATAATGAACCTAAATATGTTAATAACTCATATAATAACCGTAATATATATTTTCTACTATTTTTATAATTATTTTAAAATATCATATTACGAATATATTTATTGATCATTGTTTATTATCATTATTGAGTTTTAGAATATAATGCTGTTTGTTTCATCAAAAAAATCAGGAAGATAATATCTATTCTCAATAACTAGTTTCATGTTCATAATTCATTGATCATTCAATATAATAAAATCATTTCTGTTCAAAGATTTATTTCACACCATTTTCATAATGATAAATACATATATACGATTTGTGGGAATGTTAATCATAATGAACTAGTTTGTAAAGTGTTTAATGGCTGAAATATAATAACATGAATTTTAAAAATTAACAACACATTTTCATGACCATTAAAAATATAAATATTTTATTATTAAATTATATGATGATTTTATGACATCCCATATTATTTTGTTAATGAATCGTAATAACATTGATTATAAAGGCACTTAAAATGACCCAAATTTTTTATAATATTTTATTAGTTAAAGGAAATTTTCAAATAATTATAATATTAAATAATAATAATAATGAACATGTTATTTATCTCATGTATCCTCAATAAATATATTATTATAACCATAAAAGATGGGTGGTGATGAAAAATGAAACCATTTTTCCCTAGAGGTGGTAGTCTGGACAAATGCTTGATTAACAACCCAATTTCTCAATGAATGGAAGAAATTATTATATATGGTAAATGAATATTTCCAAATTTTATTTTTGATATAGATTAAATTATTATTAATAAAATAAATTCTTGATAGTAGCCTTTTGAGGAAGCAGTGAATAATGAAAAACATCAGTTTTCTGAAGATGGTTGTCCACACGTACACACAATCGATAATTTTTTTTTATTGGTAGAAATGGAATGAGCTATAATTGTTTTAAAATTTAATGATATTTTATTAAACAAATTAAACATAATTATTTATGTTTATATTTTTAGAGAGGGATGTGTTAATAAAAACTAATTAGGAAATTCTAAGATGAAATTGAATCCCCCCTTGGGGACTCAAATTTATTCCATTAATTCCAATTTGAAATTAATTTATTATGGTAACTAATAGAGACACAAGATTTTGAATATGGGGAAGTGTTATATAATTATAAATTTGGTATAATTTCAAGTATAAATTTTAGGTAATGTTAATTAATTAACTGGTGGATATGTTATCTTTTTATAAGATAAGAGACCGTCATATTATTTAAAAAATATTGTGATTTTTAGGGATTTTTCATTTACCTTCACAACATTTACCATAATTTTGTTTTTCATTTGTAAATATTTATTAACCATAGTAATTAATTTGTATTAAAAATATTAATATTTAAAATTTTACCTAACTTGACTATTCTTACTTCTAAAATTTTATTCAATTTTTTTAAAATAATCATGTGGTATGAAAATTTAATTACATGATTAGAGAATGTAACAATTAAAAAGAGTTTTTAAACAATGTGTGATTTTATACATAATATATATATATATTTATAATCAATAGTAATTTAAATTAACAATTCGCATTATATATATTGGTTTTTATGAAAAAAAGTTAAATATATGAGCCTTTCATGGATACCCAAAACTGAATCCCATTGTGAAAATATATTATTTGTGGAATATACAAAAAAGTGTATTTATTAAAATAGAATTTGAAGATTGTACTTAAAATTATGGATATTGTATTTTTAATTTTAAATATTATAATAAACTAAAAAATTAAATTACTTATATATATATTAACTTAAAAAGGATTTTAACATCTTTTTTTCAAATACATAATAATAAAATCATAAGAATTATAAATTATGAAAGAGTGTATTTTTCGAATAAAACATAATACTATTTTTAAAAAGTAAAAAATCAATATCTATTTATTTTTATGTGAGTAATTTAAAATTGAATTTTATTTTATGAAGTAACATTTAATAAATTTTAATTTAGTTTTTAAAATAAAATATTGAAAATAAAGAAAAAGACATTACTTGTAAATAGATTTTTTAAATATGAACTGATATTATATTTTTATATTATAATAATCGTAACATATAATTGTTTAACATCATAGAATTTACTAGAGAATTGTTTATAATGTTCTCATAATATGTTATGGTTTTTATATGTTGGATTTGGAGTGTAACACATATTATCAAACAAGGAATCAATTTTATAATGTCTATAATTTCAGTTTGTTACACATATTTCCTAGGTGTGTCCTAGAAAAATGTACAATCTTATACCAACTCATCATGAATCAATCTGTTCATCATTTCCCAGATTTACCATGTCCTTTCAGGTTGAGTAATCCTAGGGGAATTTGTTTCATAGTTGATTCCACTTTCTAGTATTCCAACATGGGTTTATTTCTATAAAATCCACATATTAAATATTTGATCAATATTTCAATATAGCATCCTATAAATAGATAAATTTAAAAAAAAATTCACTAAATGTTTATGACAATAATACTCAAAAAATGTAAACAATAATTTATACCGTTATTTTACAAGAATAAACATTCTATCTCACAAATGAACATACAGACTGAAGGAACATAGGGCTAATTACATAGAAGATTAGAGACAAAAAAATATTATATTACAATATTTTTAGAACATTATTTATATCATATCAACTCTAATCACCCTTATAGACATCTCAAATGTAATACACATCTTCAAATATCATAGATTAAAATCACAATAAAGGGGTGATCTCAAATGCTTAGTATGGGGAAAATAAGCACATAAATATTTCATTAAATTTGAGATCATAATATTATAAGATAACATGGGCATGGGAGAATATCATTAGATAAGAGTGATTATAATATTACATAAGTGAGAATCAATGGATGAGAGAAAAAAAATTCATAAAGGTTCAAAATGAGATCATAACAGCCATAACATGGATTAAATCATTTAACATAAATCTTGAATCATAACTGAGTAAGATGATGATAAATATCATTCATTAAATATGGAACAAACAGTAGCATATGTAAACATTAATTTCATGAGGTTCACTATCAGTTCCCATGATTACGAGAAACTAAATCATAATAACAAATACATTTCTATAGAGATGAAATCTTTTTTTCAACATATTGGAGGGTGATATAGGACCTACCCATCTTTCATTTATAATTATGCGTTCTAAATAAAAAATTATATTTTTGTAAAATATATAATCCATAAGGAAAATTGGTTTTTATAACATCTATGTGGTATAAAAGAACATCTAAAATTAAGTTATTTGATACTAAATACTTGATTCCTAAAAATAATTGCTAAATAAAAGGAATTATAGTGTAAAAAATGAAATGTTACTATATTTTAGGTGCACCATTTTTGATGATAGTGTGTAATATGAAAAGTAATTCTTGAAAATAGTTTTCATGAAATCCTTTTTTCATCAAGGTAAAAACCATAGTTATTAGAAAAATACCCTTTGAAAAAAACTGAAAAGATTACATTTCATAAAATATATTTGAATAAAAAACAATTTCCCCATTATATAAATACATAACATGATTAAAAATGGAATTCCATGAAAAAATGGTATGAAATTATATATCCTGGAGAAAAGTGTTTGATCTATCAAGTCTCATTCCTATACCCTTGATTTCAATTAATTTTATTTTTCCTCATATGTTATAAATATAAACATCTTAATTTCATATTTTAGAACCAATATTTGTTAAATTTATCTTTATACTCACTATTAATGAAAATTACTTCAATTTTTAGATTGTTATTATCATTTTTCAACATTAGGTGTTATCAATTTTGACCATTTTTAAATAGGATCATAAAAGAGATGTTAAAATACCATCACCCCCTAAATTAGATCATTTTTTAAAACATTAAAGATACTTTAATTAATGTTTTATAATTGATAATACTATTATAATTCCATTAAATTGAATTTTCATTATCATTTCATACTACAAATATTGACAAATTAGTTTCGGGTTATTTATCGATATTGATGATTTACCTTATAATGAGAGTTACATTTTTATTATAAGTAAACATACAGATTAATAATATATGTTACATATATATGATATTTAATATTACAATTAAAACAAAATACCCTGGTAGTTGTAGTGAAAAAAAAATTCATAATTCCATGACTCTGAAAATCCGCATATAACAGTATATGGTGATTTTATTTTTCAAAAGGAAGAAGAGATAAGTAACATGTTTTTTACTTTTTTGAGAAATATTATGATATTTATAACACATATTTTTTAATTAAAATTTTTGAATTTCAAGATTTCGAACTGAATGAAAATTAAATATTATTTTTCATTGGGGTGGTTGTCCACATGCGTACATGAATTTAGGTTTCTATATTAAAGGAAAATGGAAAGATGTTTTATGATTATACCATTATTTTAATAAAATAAAATTATATTACTATTACCAATTTTATCATTTTAATTTTTTTTAATTGAATTGGAGTAAGAATATGTGAAAATAAATAAATAAAAATTGGAATGTAGTTTGTAGGAATTTATACCCCACTTCTTGGATTTCATCATTTACAAAGATGGTAAATCCTTTCTAGGATGATATTTTATGGAAAAGAGAACCAATAAATGATTTATTATAATTTTTAGAATTGTTATTATTAGATTTTGGTATATATTAATTGTGTTTTTGATTTAAAATATGTGAGGAGAGGAGTCCCCACTTTATAATTGATATTAGAAGGAACTTATTTGAACACCAAAATACTTTTAATAATGGTAACTCACTCTCAAAGAGTGTTTCTCAAAAATTTCTAAAGATTGGTGCTAGCATTGGATAAGGTATATAAATTCCTCATCCACCCACTTCTATAAATGTTCTAAACAGGTTGTTGCTCATTCCCCCTTGGTTAAAACCCATTTTACCACGTTTTATTATTATCAAGGAAAATATTTTTTACTATTGGGATTAATTATTTATAAATGAAAATAAAATGGTCTTTATTAAATAATAAATAAGTAATTGTTTCAAATTTTATATATATTTTGTTATATTATTTTGATAAAAGTTATAAAAATTAATTTTAGAATAAAATATGTAAAATGTATCAAAATAATTTATTGGAAAAATATAACATATGTATTAAATTTAAAAATAAATATTTTTCATTAAAACTAATGTGTTACAATATATATTTTCACATATAAAATAGATATATTTTTTTATTATTTTTTTCATTAATTTCCACAAAATAATTATATTCAAATAATGTTATAAAATTCATGTTATTTGTAAATTAGTATTTTTCTCTTTTTACATAATAATCGGACTTTTTAGAAAAATAATATCTGTTAATATCATGTTAATATTGTTATATTATGTTCAGAAAGAGTTTTTTTAATTTAAATTTAGTCATTTATAATTTAATCAATAAAAATAAAATGATATTTTTTTGAAGAAACTATAATTTATTGGAAATAATTTTTTGCAACATTCACTACCCGAATAAAATTTTGTAAACCCCATATATATATAAAACATGAAATATATCCATTTTATCCATAAAATAAATTTTATCAACTATTTATCCACACATATTGATATATTATTAAAAATTAATTTTTTTTCATTATATGGTTATAAAAACTTGTAAAAGATTATTCAAAATCCACCATAGTATATAAAAAATTTATATTTATAATATTTTAAACACCCATTTGGATTTAGTGTTTCATACGGAGAAGTCTATCAATCATTATATTTACTAAAGATGAATATTTTACTAAAACTTATGTTGTTCTAGTTATAAAAAAATGAATGATATAAAACTGAAATTTCTATTTATTAGAATGAAAAAAAGATATTAGAAGAATAAATTTATGTTTTATATCCTTTATTATTGATAAATATCTCTTTATCTTTAACACCCCCATTATTTTAATGTATATCTATTTTTAATTTAATATATTATATAGTTTACGTTAAAATGAATAGTGATTTTAAACAACCAATTAAATATGATTGTTTAATTATTATATTTATAACCATGATGTTGCAATGGTGGGAATGAAATAGATTAACTAATTTTTTAATATATAGTTTACACATGTTTATAAAATCAATTCATTGGTTAACAATAAAATAGAAATAAAAATCAGGACGAATTGAACATAAAGGATGAATAAAAAATCTATATTTATGACCACAATGTCATTTTTTCTTAATATATTTAATGAATCACTTTTAGTGAAAGATCTGAACAAAATTTATATTTATTATATTTTATTAATGGTTCTTAAATTCATCCAATATATTTTATAGGCTTAAAATAAGAATAAATCAAATTTTATTCATAAAAATATATATATTTCTAGAGGATTTTGTTTCTCAATTTGATGGAGAATCTATTTTAAATATATATTTTTATAGAATTATATGTTTTACATGTAAAAACAAATCTCATTTTTTAATGATTTATATAAAATATATCTTATGGTAATTTTTTTATTTGTTATGGAAGTTTCATTTATTGATGAATAATGAAAAATATTGAATGTTTATTGAGAAATATTTTTCATCTAATTTAATTATATAAATAAGTTATAATTTAAATTTGTTTTAAAGTATAATTATATATTTTATATATAAAAAAACCAATTTTTTTAATTCTAATCAATTTTATTTTCAAATTGAATATAAAAACAATTAAACCTTTTGACATTTTTACTTTAAACCCATCTTTTTTATGTGTTTATAGTAATAATTTTTAATTATTTTTTTTCATTTCTATCAATTTAATAATGAAAATTGACTAAATATTTGTAATAAGGACCAAAATATTTTACAAGCTAAATTAAATATTTAGGCGTAAAAAAGATAACATGGTAAAATAATCCTTTACCACGGTGTAGGTAAAATAGTGACAAGGGATAATGTTAAAAGGTAAAATCATAACATACATAATAATTAAAACCATTAATTGTCGATTGATGTATTTCTCAACCCTAACCAGTCTAAATAAAATAAATTAACAATCTAAATTGTTCAAATTATTTCCACCTTAATGTGGTTGGCTTTAAATATAAAATGATGATTATTTTAATAATGTAACCCCACCTCTCACCAAGTATAAATACCACCCCCAACACCCCATTGCAAACAAAAATCCATTAAACTCTAAATAAACTTTGAAAAAACCTCTCAAAGCCACACCATATCAATGTTCTACTGTTCCCACAAAATATCAAATTCATGGTCCTCGAGGGTCTCTTAGGGGGGTGATATTCATTAGTTATTTTTCTCAAAACATCTATCTTATTTTCTTTTCTAATTATACTTTGTCCTAATATCATTCATATAGAAAGGAATAATAATTATAAAATCATTTATATTTGTAAATTTTTTTATTGGAAAAATTTATATGCATCAAAATTATTACATCCTCTTACTCAAAAAAAGAAAACTATTCTCCATGTTAGGTCAGTTAATCACCCCCGTGAATAATGATTTTTTTCCATTAAATTCTATAATAGATAGTCATTAAAATATCATGATGGTAAAATAATATATTAATATGAATATTATAACCTATTTAATATTATATAACTAATATATACTAATAATATTAAACAAAAAAAATTAGTTTGTGATGTTTGAAAAATCACCCAAAACAAACTAATCATTTATCACTATCAATTTATCTAATGAATGATCCAAATGTATGAAATAAAAATTATATATGAGAGAATTATGAATTATTTAAGTTAATTAATAATATTATATACAACTTCTATATTTGTAATCCCATTTTACCTGATTACCAATAATTTCAAAAAAATGAAAAGATCATGAAACCATGAAACACATGAACCCAAACCATAAAAATAATGAAATATTTATAATGAATGGGTCATAATATGTATTAAAATAATCACATGAGGATTTATAAATATTAAAATAGTTTTTAAATGAGTAAATTACATTATTTAATCCATTATATATAAGGTTAAATAATTCTTCATTAAAGGGATATGTCAGGTAAGGGTTTCTCGTCTCACATTTTCTCTTAAGATATATATGACATATTCACTATTTGTTTATTTTGTGTCGTATTTTTACATAAAATTAATTTAATATGTGGTAATTTTAATTTAATTAATTCATATTTAAGTATCTATTTTTTGACCTCTCAATTATGGGGTAAATGTTTCAAAAGTTTCCAAATTGGTATGGTAATTTGTCGTAATTTTCCTTCTTTGAGATACATGGTGTGTAATGAACCTATATTATTATATGGTGTATATAAATAGACCCTTTGAAATATAATATCTTTAAATTAATTATTCTCATGTTTATTAATTTTTTGATAAATTCAATTTTGTCATTGGTCGTATGATTCAAATGTATCTAAATGGTATGAGACAATTTAATTTAAAATCCTATTATTAAATTGATTATTAATTATGTGAATAATGACTTGAATAGGAAATAAATTGGTTGTGTAATTGATAATGAAATACCCTACATGAATAAATACTCTCATGTGATGAATTATATTGGTGAGAACCCCTTAATGTTTGTTTCCAAGCCGAATTAGACGAGTCTCTACCCATATACATAAACATGAATGTTGATGGTCCATGATAGTAATTATCTAGAGGAATTATCTTTAATATTTTGATTTCATAAATTATGAATAAATTTCATTATATTAATTACTATCCAGAGGATGTTTACTATAAAAAAAAATATGGATATATTTAATTCACAATACATTGAATAAATAACATGTTTGTGCAGTTATTTACATTTACATATTGATTATGATAATTTATTCGTATTTGATTCCACATTATTTAACCCTTAATGTGCATTTGATCTCACTAATTTCATATGAATTATTTTCCATATGTTTTTAGGATGTTTTTAATGTTTGGTATCTTGCTTTACGTTATGGGGGTATAATGGTTTTCTCAATGAAAATACATTTTGAATTCCACTTCCAAAAATTTAAATTTAATTTCAAATAATTATCAAACTTACCTAGACTAAGAAACTATTTGGTAATTTGGGATATTATTTACTATAATTAATTCCAATTTAATTAATTAATGCACTAGCTCTGAGGTTTTGGGATCGTGGTCATTACAATTGGTTCTTAAAAGGTTTAGTAGAAACCATGGGAACTACCATTAGTTATAAATAAATTATATAATATAACCATATGAGTAATTTTGATGATATGTATCAGTTTAATATATCATATTATATACATGTTAATGACCATATATAAACCTATTCACTCATCTATTGAGAATAATGTATCATGATTTAGACCTTCTATAAATGATTCATTATCACTATGTGATTAACTAGTATGGTTTGTGTTGCTTACACTATGATATTGTTTATAGATAATTTCTATGCATATAAGGAATTTGGAAAAGGATTAATGTGATAGAAAATGGGATAATTATTATAAGGAATAATATTTTGAATATCCTTAACCAGTTATAATAATATATTATGAACAACATAAACTTTAACCAATTATTAGAATATGAAATAAGATAAAGATAGCGTTCAATGAGAGATCGAGTGGTGGATACAATAAATTAATGATGATTGAATTTCATATATGTTTATAGTGTTAGAAAAAATACCTAGGTGTTTATAATATAATAATGGTAAGATGTTTTGTGTGTGAAAAATAAGAAAAAATAACATGTAATTCTTCAAAGAAATGATAAAAACATTATTAATGAAATATTAAAATAATAATCTCCATGGTTGAATTTTTTAAATGAGTAATGTACAATAAGTATAAAAACCTGTGTCCTAGTGGGAAAACTCATGAAATGAAGCATAATGTTTATACAAGTATTGGTTATAATGGTGATTATTAAGTGACCACAAATATAAAGTGAAAGAAATGACTTATTAAGGAACTAGACAATAATGTGTAGTTAATAGTTTATGAATTGAGTAGAATAATTATGATTCAAGAATTATTTTATCAATAATTCTGTAGTTATAATAAACTGAGATATATAATGATTTTACTCTAGTAATTCTTTATTAAGCATTCGAGGGCACATGATGAATGGTTCTAATTAATAGGAAGCTGATTTTGTGCAAAGATGATCTCTTAGAAAACACTTGATTAAGGGATGATAATCCTTCATATATTCTTGATATTGAGATACTATTTCAAATGGTTTACCTATGGGATATACTGGGTGTCCATGAAAATTTTATGTGATTCTATGGTTTATATTATCTTTATTGGGTTAACTATATGTTTAGATTGAAGGAATATATTCAATAACATAAGATTTTATGGTGGAATCATACTTTTTTTCATTATGTTTTTTACAAGATCATGGTATTAATAAATTTGGTATGTGATAATAAGAGTTGCATTATAATTCATAGGTAATATCATATTAATTTTGGAAATATAGAAACCATACTTATTTATTTTTTTATTGTGAACTATTATTGATGTATTTTGGATAATTTATAAGGATAAAAATAAGTTTAATGGATTATGTCAAACATTGGATATTGTTATATGAGATTAAAGTATTATTTATTATATTAGATATCACATTCTAACCATTTTGGTGTTCGTAAAAATGTAAATACTAAAAGAATGAGTTTTGGATCTTATCATCCATAAATGGGCTTTAGGCATAAGAAACCATTTTTATGATCATCCTCTTCCTAGTGTATGGGATGATGTTAAAGTATATTGAATGAAACCAAATGATTATATTATGATTATAAAATAAAATATAATAAACTAATATTGTTTTTCTTATCTTATTATCTAAATATTAAAATAATTCCTCAACTATAAGAAAGGGAGCATTTCAAAAATAAAATGTTATATATTAACATTTATTAATATGAAATCAATGTTCATTTATCCAATCACAAGATTTTTTGTTTTGTGATGGTAAAATTTCTAATGAACATGTCCTCTATCAATCTCCATCCATAAATTATAGTATTTTTCCACTTTCATGTCCTAGGTTTCTCATCCCACTAATGTTTTCCTATTGAAAAGATTAATTCTAGGGTGACTTTCTCATTTCCATTTCAATAATATTAATTAGACGTTTTATTAATGATATTTAAAATTTTGGTTTCCCAAAAAGGTATTTTCATGTACAAAAATATATATTCGATGTAAAATTTTAATTTTTGTGGACCAATTTTACGAAAAGGAGGATAAAATGTATCTACCCAATATTTTACCGTGTGTATATTTTAAATTTAATCTTTTTGATAGATTTTAATACAAAGAACATTGATACTAAACAAAAGAATAAATGTCATTATATACTAATTATCCTAACAGTCTAGTAGTTGTAATGGATAGAATGAAAGATATTATCTGAATTATAATAATATTGTTTCCAATGTTTATGATATGACTTCATTTGAAAATAAGTAATTGGAAATAAAAATAATTACTAATTGAGAAAAAATGAAGTTTTTTTATAGATGAAAAATATTCTATACCGACACAGAATATTATATTAACAAATAGAAATAATCACTATAATATAATGTTATAAATGAAAATTATATGGAATAAATTAAATAAAAAATGATATATATTTATTATAACAATTCTATCTCTTTTTGATGGTACACGTTTTATAAATTTAAAATTTTAAAATTTTAGTAGTTTTTTTTGATTTTTAGTCATTTTTAAATTGGTTATATATTAATTATATTAGGGTAAAAGTTGTTCATTTTGTATAGTTGTTTCATTATCTAATGAAGAGTGAAAAATATTGAATTATAATTGAAAAGTGTATTTCATATAAATAATATATATAGTTAAATTGTATTTTCAATTTATTTTAATGTACAATTAAATATATTATACATCAATAAAACTAATTTAGTCCATTAAAATAAATTTCACCGTAATATTGGATAAAAAATGTCCAAATTTTGAACCTCTCACATTAAAAGCTCACAATCTCATTATATTTGAAGAATTACTTATATATATAATTTTCAAAAAACTAAAAGTTTAATTTTGCATAATGACTTAAATATTCATAGTTATAAGGTCAAAAATAATTTATAATGTTAATATAATTTTTTGGAAAAAATACCATGGTTAAAAAATTATTTATCGCAATGTAGGTAATATAGTGACAAGGTTTAAATTTATAAGTTAAAAGTTGAACATACCAAAAAATTACAATAATTAATGATTTTTTGAGTTATTTATTATCCCTAACTAGTATACAAGAAATTAATTAATTTAATAATTCGTTGAATTTAATTCCACGCCAATGTGGTTGGGTTTAAATATAAAATAATTATTATTTTATTCTCTTAAGCCTACCTATCGTAATGTATAAATACCAACCATCACAACCCCATGTAGACAAAAAATACTTTTAGAAAAATTATATAGAAAAACCTAATAATGATCTTAGCCATGTCCAGGCACTTTTGGTTTAAACAAAACCCCAAATCCAAGGTCCACATGGGTCTCTTTATGAAGTGATATTGAAGAGTCAATTTTTTCAAAACTCATCTCCTATTTTCTTTTCTTCTTCAATATTATTATCATATATTTCATCCATCAATAAATAATAGTTATATAATGATGTAAATAGAATTATTATATATATATAATTTAATATCTTATATCCATCTCATTTAATACATCATCTTATTCAAATATATGAATCGATTGTCCAAATTATGTCGGTTAATCACCTATGTGAATAATGATTTTGTTTGTTTTTCCATTACCACCACTATGGATGGTCATAAAACTATCATTATTGTTAAATAATATATTAATATCTATATTATATCCTATTTAATTTTAAAATACTAATTTTAAATAGTAATATTAAACAAAAAAATAGATTGTGAAGTTCGAAAAAACATCCAAAATAAACTAAACATTTATCATTAACCTTTTATCTAATGTATCATCATTAATTAATAAAAAAATGATATATTGGACCATTTTTACATCTATAAGTGCATGAATACTATTTCATTCAACTTATGTATTTGTAATAAAATTTTACAAGAACAATAATATTTTTACACAAATGCATCAATAATGAAACCATGAAATGAACACACATGAAACCTTGAAAATAATGAAATATTATTAATGATTGGGTGAAAATATTTTACAAAAATAGTAAAATAAGGAATTATAAATATTAATATATATATTTAATAACTAAATACAAATCATTAATACATTTTACCAAATGTTAAATAATACTATACTAAAGGATGCGTGATGTAAGGGCTTCTCATCTCAGTGTTTTTTGGTGAGATATATCCCTTATTCTCAACATATTTCTATTTTTTGTGGGCTATATAAACCCCAATAATTTTCATATATGACCCCTATCCTTTAATTTATGATTATATACAACATAATTTGATGAACCCTCTACCATGAAATTTACATTTCAAAAGATAGAAAATTGGTAATGTAATTTTGTCCCAATATTCATTTTTTGAGTAGAATGTTGTGTTATACACATATGTTATTTTATGAGCTATATATAAAAACATTTTACATATAGTATCTTGAATTTATTTATTCTCATGTGATTTTTTATTTTGTTAAATTTTATTTCTTTATGTGGATTATTTGTCATGACCCACCCCCGTGGTCCCTTGTTGTGACAAGGCCAAGAACATCTCTCATAGGCCAGGAGATGGAGACTAATACCAAGTATGAATTTATCACAACAGGAACTCATTCGAATATAAACATTCACACACACACACACCCATCCACATGAAATGTTCTAAAACTAAAAACAATGCGTAAATAGATATACAACCAACTAAGGAAACCACTAAGAGTAACAGTACAAACATAAAGGTAAATGCGCCCAAATTCAATCCCAACTAAAATAGAAATGTACAAGATATTTTATCTCATTTGTTAAAATCCATACTTGGTGGGTAGGCATAATATGTTGTCTGAATATCACTGAAGCATACCTAGTTCATCGAGTCACATGGAAGCACAACCTGTATCTGACCCACCAAGTACACGGTCAAAGATATTGATCTTCGACACAAGATATGAAACATGTGGGTGAAATATGTCTATGGGTGAATAAAACTATACTCAATAAGGACCCAAAACAACAAATGTAAAGCACAAAGCATTACACGAGGTAGACTAAGAAATAGGTACATCAAGTGTAGCATCAACTAAGTACAATCAGAAGAATCACTATATGAAACTCACACTAGGATGCTTGTACTAATAATTTCATGGCATAACCAAATCCATGGAGATGAAATATGAGTCTTCATAAGAGACACACTCTGCTTAGGTATAGAAGACACACTCCACACATGTGTATGAGATATAATCCATGTAGGCACATGAGACACACTCTGTGGGAGACACACTCTATATGGGCACTGGAGACACACTCCGTAGAGGAAAAAATATGTATTTTCATAGGAGACACACTCTTTTTGGGCGCAGGAGAAACACTTTGTATAGGTCATAACCAATCATAAAATTATGTCCTTAACATTCTCACTCTGAGAGAACTTATTCCTCGACCCAATAGTTAGTACTCCAACCTCCATGAAATCTCACATATAATATCTCAAAAGGACAAGCTCATTGCGAGGGTCTCAATGCCACAAATGTCTCATCAAACAGACACATGGTTTAATGGTTATGGATATTTTGTTAAAAAGGTGTCTTATTGGGCCCATATTTGAACTGACGACCCGAACCAACATGACCTAGGTCCGACCTGAACCGTTGTTGTCGAACCCAACCACCAATTTGACCCAGCCCACTAGGTCCATCCCAGCCTACCTACTTCAGCCCGACCTCAATGGACGTGGGGCAGTTCGTTCCACCTAGACCTGTCACCTACTGCCTCCACTCTAGATCAATGATGTCGGCCGTTGACTCGATTTATTATCATGCATACGGTACGTGGGTCTAAGTGCCATCCAGTTCGATGTGTCACCCTACCGCATTACTGGTCTTCATGGCCGTAGCTCTTCCTTACCAAAACATACATCGCTGCCTATAGCTACGGTTCCATCATATCTCATTATATAGGTCTTTGACCACACTCCAATGATCTACTTTTAAAAATTAAAGCACACATGTGACTGTCATGTCACATTCCTCATTATATTGGGATCGAATCTAGGTTTCAAACATCTCCACTAGTAAAATCTTGAGTAATGGCATCCCATATGTCACATAAATCCATCTGCTGCTATGACTATTACATCTCCTCTAGGTCTTTAAAAATATGGATCATTGGTTCCAGATCATTGAACTAAAAAATTGTTATTCTATGGTCGTCCATTCATATTCCCTCAAAGATCGTAAAGAACACGTTGAATAAGAATGAAGAAAATCATATGTAACAACCCAAGGAATGGACCTTTATCTTTTCTCATTCATTACATAAACTATTATGTTGGAAGGATCAAGAAAAACGATAATTGAATTCATATACACAACAATTTGAATATGAATGAACATCCCCTAGACAATTGTTGTAAATAAAACCATCCCAAAATAATTAGAGATCCAAAGGAAACCTATTCATGGTTTGATATTCATTTCTCATTAATCCCACAAATGGGGAAAGAAATACTAATAAATAAACCCACTTGTTGGAAAAGGATTAGTCAGAGGAGAGAATATTTGTTGAAGGTGATCGCTCAATGAATGTCCTTGAACCATCATTCTTTTTCATTTTATGTCATCAGATGTCGAAACAAGGGATAAATAAAATTGGAATACTGAGCATGATTCTGAGCCTCATTCAACCACATGTTCTCATGGAGATTCTGATAATTCCACCGAACACACACTAGAGGAATTGATTGCCAAAAAGGGGTCCTTTTATATCGATCCTCGATCGCCATTGCGAACTTTTAAAAAGTCACACTATCGTCAACATCCATCTTTCCCCATTTGATGATATGTGAAGGGTTTTGTTAGTATATCCTCAGCTGGGATATGTGAATGATTTCATGCACCTACTCTAAATGTGGATGTACAGCCAAGTGGTATGCCACCTCTCCCACACTATGTAGTATTAGAAAAGGTCTGAAAAATCATCATGATAACTTCTATCACCGACCAAAGCTCAATATCATATATCTAGGAGATAACCAAAGAAACACATGGTCTCCAACCTCATGCACCAAGTGAATCCATCTACTATTATCATATGACTACTGGTGACTCTCTATATTCTTCATCTACTCATGGATTACCTACACCATCTTTGTAGTATCCTACACCAACATTGGGCCCATGAGTGCTAAATCTTCGGGGTCATTATAGTAAAGTGGAATCATAAAGGGTTTCTCATACTAAGCCTTGAAATGCACCATAATAATGGGGGAGTGGTCGTTTTTTTTCGGAAAACTCCACCAGAGGTAGGTAATCTTTCCAACTACGACCAAAATCAATGATGCAATAATGTTGCATGTCCTCTAAGATCAGAATGGTATTCTACTTCTGGCCATCTTTTAGCAGTTCGAATGGTGTGGAAAAGTACAGTTGTGTCCCAAACTCCACATACAACCCCTTCTAAATCCATGATGTTAAACGAGCATCTCGATATGAGAAGATCATCAAGGGGACCACATGGATTCGAAATAACTCTTATACTTAGGGGGTTCCCAATATCGATTCTGAATCTTGTTCATGAATCCCTATGTAGTGGTATGAAATAGTTAGTCGGTCAATGATCACCTAAATGGTATCGATCTCTTTGGATTTACATGGTAGACCTATCCTGCAGTCCAACAATATTCCATATCACTTCAACTCATGAACCTCATGAGTTGGGTTCAAAACCACTAGAACCTAGTTTTCAGCCATCACATTCTGATAATCCTATAGATAATCTCAACAACTACCTTCTAAATCCCCTGCTACCAAAATTGACCTCGTGGGTCTTTGTATATCTTCGACACTCCTGGACATACCACCAAAAGAGAGGTATTAAACTCCCCTAACACCTCCTTCCATAATTTCTATGGTACAACTATATGTCCTCTTAAAAGGATGAAGTGATCCCCACCTTTCGAATATCCATCAGAGGAATGCTAGGTGGAAATATGAGCACGTGTAGTCTTGAAGATGATATATCCAAGATATTTCTCCCACATGCACTGTAAGAGTATATGGTTAACCACCATCAACTATATATACGGTTCTTTATCTCCTTCCATGAAGGATATCTGATGTGATGCCAACTGATATGAGGCCTTGTTCTGTGAGAGTGAACTTGATCTCTAGCTCAAAGTACATGCCCCCACATTTCCCATCCTAGGAGTATAAACTATTCTGATGTCATATCCTTGGTTGAAATCTACCAAACAAAATTGTATCATGTTTAAAACCTTTTGTACAAAAGATATACCTTAAAATTTTGTGGTCAGAGTGGATGATAATCCACTCACCCATAATGTAGTGTCTCCAAATCTTAAATGTGAAGATTACTATTGCCAACTACAGATCATGGGTCACATAGTTCTTCTCATGTCGCCTCAACTGCCATGAACCATATGCAATCATCATTTTCCCCTACATTAGGACACAACCAAAATCATTCTTGATGTGTCACAAAACACCACATATTGGACTCCCTCCTCTGAAAATATCACAATGGGAGAAGCCATAAAACATTATCTTAGTTGCTGAATTATCACTTAGAACTTCTCCACCCATATAAAAGGTTTCCCATTTAGTGCCAAGGTTGTCATGGATGCTTCTACACTAGAAACTTCGTGCAGTAACATATGATTATACCCAACCATCCCAAGGAAACACTAAAACTCAGTAACATTCTTCTGTGGCTCCTAGGAAAGAACCACCTATATCTTTTCTAGATCTACTGCATCTACATCCATCGAAATGATGTGTCTAGGAACATAGACCCTTTTTATCGAGAACAGAAACTTAGAGAACATCTAGTAAATATTTTTCTCTCATAGTATGTCTATGACTATAATTTTGTGTCTTGCATGATCTTCCTAGGATGTTTAGTACACTAGGGTGTAATTAATGAATAATAATACCAACCATTCTTGGTAAGGTTTGAATATCCTCTTCATATGTCCCATTAACACTACTAGGGAATTCTTCATGCGAAATGACATCCCTATGTACTCTTAGTGGACGTAGTGATGTCTAAAACCACTCTGCATATTGTCCTAATCCCGCACCAAAAGATAGTGATAGCCTTATATGAGAAATATCATCGAGAACCATCTATCTCCCTTCAACTGATTGAATATTTCATCAATCTTTGGTATTGGATACTTATTATTTATGGTCATCTGATTTAATCACTGGAAGTCCATAGACAAGATCAAGATCCAATCTTCATTCTCAGAAAACAATACATGGTCTTCCCATAGTGAAACACTAGGTCTCATGAAGCCCTTCCTCGATAAGTCCTAAAAATGTAACCTCAATTCACAAATATCTATGGTGGACATATGATATTCTAGTGTAGATATCAGTTATTCCATGTGTATAGGTCAATTTAGAAGTCTACCTCCCAATACTGAGCTCGCCCTGGAACATCATCCAAAAAGATATCCTCATACTCACCCACCACTACATGAACTTGTGGACTCGTCTCATCCATCACATTGATTGACATTCTAGCCAAATATTGTGTGATCAACATCACAGTACTATGTGTTAGTCCATCTTTCATAACCTGTGGTTCCCTTTCACTGAAAAAGGAACACATATTCCCATCTTAGTGGACACACTGCACTATGCCTTTAAAACCTTGGATCAGAATAAGAACTTTGGATAACCCGTCCATACATACAATTTTTTCATAAGGCCTCAATGTTACAACTAAGAGGTCCTATATAAAGCAATTTCACCTAATAGTAAGGTTGAAATATCGACACCAGTGTGTGATCATCATGTCTATCCTGATAGGATTCGCTTAGTGAAGGGATTGACTCTGTGGTTCAACAAGAATATCAATGTATCGAAAAAGGTATGTGGTGGGTATATTTTGAATTTCACTCCAATCTATCAAAACAATATCTAGGTAATAAAAGACACATATCGTAATTATAATCATATCAGGATTTTCGGGTTCATAAGCCTCCATTTCCTAGTGCTTGCCTCTACCCGATCTACTATCTCCCTGAGCACGATTTGGACTACCAAGGGGTGGTGGTTGTAGTGTCTCAAACCTCCAATTCCACCTCTTGAGTACCATACCACTACACTTACAAGTACACTTTCTGGAGGACCACCATGTTCTTACCTCCGATATTACCACAGTAGTCCCTTGGCTCTCTCTTATTCAGTTATATGAGTGGTCAGACAATCTCTATCCATATATCCCCAACCACAACATGAGTAGCACAACTTCTCCTTTAGCTGGCATGTTCTACCTTGGAATTACCATACCAATTATCCCATGTCCCAAGGTCATCATGTGGACTATGAGATCATCTTAGACCCATGTGTCATCTGTTATATACATTATGATAAAGACCCAACTACCTGTTTCCCTATGGTAGCTCCCACTGTTGGTAGCTCCTCCTCAAGAAATAACTCTACAAATAGAGCTCACTCCATCACATCAAAATATTTTGGGATAAAAAGGGATATCATTTACACCCAAATCTAATAGTGTAATCGCTTCTTGAAGGTATGATCCCAAAAAAATGGGTCTCTCGCAATCCCTGTAGATTAGCGAGAAATATCCCTTAATCTCATTTAGTACTTTGGGACAATCTGGCTTCCTTGCTGAAGATACATGAGCTCGTGAATTTGGAAAGGGCATACCATCATTGGAATGAACTCCTCCTTGGAGATATGCTCAATTATTTTCCTAGAGTGGGACACCTCCTCATGCATCTGGATTGTCAAGATCCACAATCTCCCATCTATGACCTATAGAAGAATCGTAGTTAGGACCTTCATCTGGACATGATGCACCCACACTAGGAGTAAAACTCATGCCACAACCTCCAGACAGTCCTCACCTACCCTTGGAACTATCTCAACTCAGAAACTATGAGGTTACTATCTCTTAAACTCAAGCAATACATTAATCATTCGTGCATCCTATATCGGTAATGACTGTATAAAATACTGTTCTTCGGGTAGTGGTATCACGGGTACATAGCCATTAGGTGATATATCATGCAAGAGTCCCCATAATTATGCCTTATCACTCAACATACCATCCCCGTGGTCATGCCATGGAATCCTGGCTAGAAGCTTATGTAGAAACTTCCTGAAAAACAACAATATGTTCCATGATCAATAGACTATACCATATTGAGATGATCCTAACTGAGTAAGGACATGGGAGAAAAATAATTTCCAATATGATTCATATAGCATTAATTTCCCAGGACACAACTGTTTTCATGTACCTAGTTGAGAATGTGAATTCAAGATCCTGGTTTATGGATTTGTTGGCCGCCACATCAAAACCGGTTTGCCTTGTAACACCCCAAGCTTCCACGGTACGTTTCCCTTCGAATAATGCAATAGCGTGTGTTGTACGCAACCTCGAGCTCTAACACACACCACAACTAATTAAACTAGCCGTTGTGAATATTAATACCTACTTATTGAAATTTTATTAATTTTATTTATCAAAATGGACTTCATTTTTGGATTCGGAATATCGAAATTAGCCTATGTTGAATTTTTGGTATTTTTCTGAGAACTTTTAATTTTTTATGAATAGTGAAAAATACTTAAAAACAAGTTTTTTAATCAAAATAATTTATAGTGATAAATTATACTATTTAGTGGTTTTAAAGTATAATTAGAATACATTTTTACCATTTTATCAAATGGTGGTCATTATAATTAATTTAACATTGAAAATGGACATAAACAATTGCCAATCTTTTGATATAAATTGTTTCTTAAAAACACGATATTTGTTGTGACAGTTGGAATTAATTATAAAATTAATTAATGAAACTTATATGTTTGGAATTTTGTAAAATAGACATAATTTTTGAATTCGGAATATCAATTATAGCTTAGGGTGAAATTTTGGCATTGTTCTGAAAAACTTCAATTTTTGATGAATAGTGAAACCACTAAGTGGTAGTTAAATAACTGATTTTTCGTTTAAATGAAATATTACCATTTCTGTGATTTGATTTTCAAAAATATGACATAAATGGTTGTCATTAATAAGTAAAATTTGGTTGAATTAGATTAAAATAATTTTTGGTGAATAGTAACTTTTAAGTTCTTAATCGCGATTAGAGGTAATTAGTGTAGTTTAAGGTAAAAATAATGTTTTAATAATATGATATGAGCTTGACACATGTCCTACCCTCATTGGATGTTCCATGGCCGACCAATAAAATCCATGGGTCAACTTGGGGACCCCATGGAGCCACTTTAGTTGGAAAATGACATAAATACCTTTTATTTAATGTTAAAGTAAAAAAATGACGCAAACATGAAATGTTTTACTAAAACAATTTTTATATGGGGTTATACAAGTCATATGTTTGACTATAAATAGTCCTTGGAAAGAGACAAAGATTTACTATATCATAGTATTTTTTTTTAGAATTTTTAGACATTAAATAAATTAAATTATTTATGACATCATGATGATGCAGCGATGACCTCATTATTTAACGATTTAAATAAAATGAGAAGATAATGCAAAATCCAAGGCATACACTTGTCCAAAGCCTATTGGATGAATATATTTCGAACTCTTATCACCTTATACACGAATTGTATAAGTGTGGGACCTTTATAATCCGAAAAGCATTGTATAATAATGTAACATTTCAATCTTTCCAAAAGAGCCCCTCCTCTCCTCTTATAAAAGGCCCCCACCTCTACCACCTTATTCACACTTTCAAGACATTTGGTTCGTCCAACCTCTGCCAAAATACTCTCCCAACTTCTCTCCCTTCATCCTAGAAGCTTTACTTTAGTCAGAAAGCCATCCTAAGGAGTCCTTTTGATCAAATCAAAAGGAAGAACCCGAAGAAGAGGTAACATTTTCATCACCCTCTTTCAAGTTTCTTTCTTCTTCCACTCCCTCCTTGTTTATTATTTCAATTATAAAACTATAAATCCAGTATCTTATATATAATGTGATGTTATTATAAATATGGAACAACCATATTCAGTATTCTACCCATCATTTGAATGACATGTCACCATACGTGCGTACGTACGGATTACCGTCTCCACGTCGTGGTGTAATTGTTATTCAATATATTATTATTTTGATGGGTATAATAATGATATGTAATTCATGTAAATAATAAATATAACAAGATAATGATTCTGTATATATGATATACTATCCAATTATATATTATTTTAATATCAAAATAATGATATTGTCGCTCGTGCGTACGTACGGACTACCGTCTCCACGAACGCGATGAGATTCATTCTCCGTCGTATCCATTCAAGTATAATTATCATTTGATGATTTAAAAATAATGTTTAATGACATGATATCATTCTGGATATGAATAAGATACAACCTATCCATGAAAAACACGACTTACGTAACAAAACATATTAAAGAAAACGAGTAAGTTAACACCCGAAACAACGATAAATCTAAGATATTGTTAACAAAGCAATGTTAAAAGATCATATATGATATCATATGAATGTATATGATTCTTGTATAATTTAATAACAATTATTTCACCATTATACAGGAGGTTAACCTACCCCAACCAAGGAAAAGTACAAGGTAAAGGTTTACTTCACAACCTCTTCATTATCCAAGGTTGTTTATACATAATTATCTACTAGGACCTCGTTATCATCCACATCCATGTTTCTTAAAAATGTCTTTCAAAACATTTTTACTATTAAATGGAAAATGTGTTAAAGTCATTTATACCCTTATACATTTTTTAAAGGAATCTTACTGTCGTTTTCCAAACAATGTACTTTTTGACCTCTTTGACAAATTTAAGTAAGAATGTTTTTTTTAACTTATACGGCGGGTGCGGCTATTTTCCGCCATTATAACTTCGTCGAAGCTTCCCTAACAAGATTATAAGAATATCTTCAATGTAAATGTATTATTTTATAATTATGGGACTTTTAAATGATTTCAAAAAGGAGAGATATTACTCTCAAGTAGCTTTGATTTCATCCATGTCATCATCCTTTGATGGGTTTTAAGTTTAATTGAAATTGATTTATGATAAAAAACTTCCATTGAACATTTTGTGAAATATTTGACTGTGGATGTGTTATTTTTATACCATCCATAGTTTATGGAGAAATTGTTGACATTTCATATGCTAGTTTTAATACAAATATTTATGTTATGTTTAAACCTATTCATATGAGGAATGTATTGGACTTAATATGTGACGGGTGGAGCCCGCTATAGCTCCTCGATGCATTGGTAGGTCTCATGAGACAACTAGACGTGGAATTGTCTGAGGCCCTTTCCCAATTTGATTTATGGTTTTGGCCAAGGCCTTAATCATTTTAGACGTCTTGGCAGAGGCCTTGACAAAGTGTTTCAGAATGTCTGGCATTATACATTCCCTCATTATGAAAGTGGTTATTGATATTTCACGTGATTATTCGTCTAGTTGAATATCCATGTGATTAAGTAATGGCATTATTTTATTTTACTTTTGCCATATTATGCTGAAGTTCAAGTTCAATAAGGCATTTGTTTTAGTTATACATTGCCTTTAATGCTTATGTATTCTTATGAAAGTTTCCGCAATATTGTTATCCTTACGGAGCATTTGAGCTCACCCCTTTCAATGTTTTATTTTTCCCAGGATGTGAAGAAGTGTATTATGACTGACTTGCAGGAATAGTCAGTGAGGATATGAGTGTGGACTAGGGAGACCATGTTATTGTAGTTTTCATTTTTATGATGTAATGTAATGTTTATGAATGTATCTAGTGTTTCCAAGGCTACTAAACTAATCGGTCTTTCGAGACTTGATCTTTTGTGATCATGCCAATGTTATGAAGTAAGGCACCGACTCTGCGTAGCTGGGGTCGGGGCGTTACAGTTGGTATCAGAGGCAGTTTAGTACTAACCTTGTAAGCTATATGTAGATAAACTCTGAATAGAGAACAAATCCCGAAGATAGACTTTGAGGATTAGTATAGAAGAACTTCGTAGAATTTTGGTATTGTAGAGATCTTGTGAGTTTTCCGAGCAATACATCCCTGTCTGGATACGAGCAGGTAGAGGCGGCTCTGGCACATATGTACCTAGGGGTAAAACCCGAAAACACCGCTTTGAGCTAGACTCGAACGGGAACTGGTGCACGACAACGGGCCTTGCTGCACTCTTGGTTACGACTCTCCCGGGGAATATGCTTTGGATAATTCCCATTTTCTTTACAAACCACTATGAAGGGTTACGAGTATATACTTCCTCAAACAAAACATTTTTATAATTATGGATTATATCCATAATTAGTTCAATTTATGTTAAGTGTTTTACAAGTATGGAATTATGTACTTTGATTCATGAACTAATCTAGTTTATGCCATTATTTAGAAATGGCGCCTAGTGGAAGGAATGGAAACCGTATCAATGCACGCACTCCGTGTAGGGATTGCCCTCCTGCTCAAAATAATTATGGTGGAGCTAGTGATACAACTGGTGCTGATCATCTTCTCACCGTACTGGGACAATATAAAGAGGGAGATTTATGATTTTGTGTCGAGGTGTACGGTTTGTCAACAAGTGAAAGCTGGAAGGCAACATCCTAGTGGAGTATTGCAACCTCTTCCCATACCTGAGTGGAAATGGGATAATATTACGATGGACTTTGTCATGGGACTACCAAAGACTCCTAGAAGGAATGATGCAATATGGGTCATTGTTGATCGTCTTACTAAGTCAGCACATTTTCTGGCTATACAGGAGGATCAACCACTTGAACGTCTAGCAAGATTATATATTAATGAAGTTGTAAGACTTCATGGAGTACCCCTATCGACTGTTTCTGATCGTGATCCTCGTTTTACTTCAAGATTCTGGAAAAGTATTCAAAAGGCCTTGGATACTGAACTTTGTTTGAGCACTGCCTATCACCCTCAAACAGATGGACAATCATAATGGACTACTCATACCTTAGAAGACATGTTGAGATCATGCTCTCTTGACTTTCAGGGTATGTGGGATCAATACTTACCACTGGTAGAATTTTCCGATAACAATAGCTTCCATTCAAGCATTCAGATGGCACCTTATGAAGCGTTATACGGAAAGAGATGTCGTACACCAACCTGTTGGGATGACGTTGGTGAAAGAAAACTTGTGGGACCAGAACTGGTGGAAGAAACAATGGAAAAGGTCAAGGTAATCCAAAACCACATCAAATCAGCTCAAAGTAGGCAGAAGAGCTATGCCGATAATAGAAGAAAGGTTTTGGAATTTCAGGTGGGAGATCATGTTTTCCTAAAGGTATCTCCATGGAAGGGAGTTATACGTTTTGGTAAGAAGGATAAGTTGAGTCCCAGGTACGTCGGACCTTTCGAAATTCAAGATCGTATTGGGGCTGTAGCTTATCGTTTGGCGATGCCGCCAATTCTCTCCAAAGTTCACGATGTTTTCCACATATCGCTATTGAGAAAATACATCTCCGACCAAACAAATGTACTTACCTATGAGGAATTAGAACTGGATCCCGATATATCTTATTGCGAAGAGCCCATCAGAATTCTTGATGTGAGGGATCAGGTGCTGAGAAACCGGACGACTCGTCTGGTAAATGTTTTGTGGAGAAATCATAAAATGGAAGAGGCAACGTGGAAACCTGAGGAACTTATGATGAAGAACCACCTGAGTCTTTTTATGCAGTAATATCCTAGAAATTGCGTGGACGCAATTATTTGAAGGAGGGGAGAATGTAACACCCCTAGCTTCCACGGTACATTTCCCTTCGAATAATGCAATAGCGTGTGTTGTACGCAACCTCGAGCTCTAACACACACCATAACTAATTAAACTAGCCATTGTGAATAGTAATACCTACTTTTTTGCAATTTTATAAATTGTATTTATCAAAATGGACTTCATTTTTGGATTCAGAATATCGAAATTATCCTATGTTGAATTTTTGGTATTTTTCTAAGAACTTCTAATTTTTTATAAATAATGAAAAAAATTAAAAACAACTTTTTTAATCAAAATAATTTATAGTGATAAATTATACTATTTAGTGGTTTTAAAGTATAATTAGAATATATTTTTACCATTTTATCCAATGGTGGTCATTAGAATTAATTTAACATTGAAAATAGACATAAACAATTTCCAATCTTTTGATATAAATTGTTTCTTAAAAACACGCTATTTGTTGTGACAGTGGGAATTAATTATAAAATTAATTAATGCAACTTATATTTTTGGAATTTTGTAAAATAGAAATCAATTTTGAATTCGGAATATCAATTAGAGCTTAGGGTGAAATTTTTTGCATTGTTCTGAAAAACTTTAATTTTTGATGAATAGTGAAACCACTAAGAGGTAGTTAAATAACTGATTTTTCGTTTAAATGAAATATTACAACTTCTGTGATTTGATTTTCAAAAATCCGACATACATGGTTGTCATTAAGATGTAAACTGTGGTTGAATGAGATTAAAATAATTTTTGGTGAATAGTAACTTTTAAGTTCTTAATCGCGGTTAGAGGTAATTAGTGTAGTTTAAGGTAAAAATATTGTTTTAATAATATGGGATGAGCTTGACACATGTCCTACCCTCATTTTATGTGCCATGGCCGACCAAGACAATCCATGGGTCAACTTGGGGACCCCATGGAGCCACTTTAGTTGGAAAATGACATAAACGCCTCTTATTTAATGTTAAAGTAAAAAATGACGCAAACCTGAAATGTTTTACTAAAACAATTTTTATATGGGGTTATACAAGTCATATTTTTGACTATAAATAATCAATGGAAAGTTAAAAAGATTTCCTACATCATAGTATTTGTTTTATAATTTTTAGACATTAAATAAATTAAATTATTTATGACATCATGATGATACAACGATGACCTCATTATTTAACGATTTAAATAAAATGAGAAGATAATGAAAAATACAAGGCTTAATCTTTTCCAAAGCCTATTGGATGAGGGGATTTCGAACACTTATCACCTTAGCCACGAATTTTATAAGTGTGGGACCTTTATAATCCTAAAATCATTGTATAATAATGTAACATTTCAATCATTCCAAAAGAGCCCCTCCTCTCCTCTTATAAAAGGCCCCCACCTCTACCACCTTATTCACACTTTCAAGACTTTTGGTTCGGCCAACCTCTGCCCACATACTCTCCCAACTTCTCTCCCTTCATCCTAGAATCTGTACTTTATTCAGAAAGCCATCCTAAGGAGTCCTTTTGATCAAATCAAAAGGAAGAACCCGAAGAAGAGGTAACATTTTCATCACCCTCTTTCAAGTTTCTTTCTTCTTCCACTCCCTCTTTGTTTTTTATTTCAATTCTAAAATTATAGCTCTAGTATCTTCTATATACTGTGATGTTATTATAAATATGGAACAACCATATTCAGTATTCTACCCATCATTTGAATGACATGTCACCATACGTGCGTACGTACGGCTTACTGTCTCCACGTCGTGGTGTAATTGTTATTCAATATATTATTATTTAGATGGGTATAATAATGATATGTAATTAATGTAAATAATAAATATAACATGATAATGATTCTGTATATATGATATACTATCCAATTATATATTATTTTAATATCAAAATAATGATATTGTCGCTCGTGCGTACGTACGGACTACCGTCTCCACGAACGCGATGAGATTCATTCTCCGTCGTATCCATTCAAGTATAATTATCATTTGATGATTTAAAAATAATTTTTAAGGACATGATATCATTCTGGATATGAATAAGATACAACCTATCCATGAAAAACATGACTTACGTAACAAAACATATAAAAGAAAACGAGTAAGTTAACACCCAAAACAACGATAAATCTAAGATATTGTTAACAAAGCAATGTTAAAAGATCATATATGATATCATATGAATGTATATGATTCTTGTATAATTTAATAACAATTATTTCACCATTATACAGGAGGTTAACCTACCCCAACCAAGGAAAAGTACAAGGTAAGGGTTTACTTCACAACCTCTTCATTATCCAAGGTTGTTTATACATAATTATCTACTGGGACCTCGTTATCATCCACATCCATGTTTCTAAAAAATGTCTTTCAAAACATTTTTACTATTAAATGGAAAATGTGTTAAAGTCATTTATACCCTTATACATTTTTTAAAGGAATCTTACCGTCATTTTCGAAACAATGTACTTTTCGACCTCTTTGGCAAATTTAAGGTAAGAATGTTTTTTTTATCTTATATGGCGGGTGCGGCTATTTTCCGCCATTATAACTTCGTCGAAGCTTCCCTAACAAGCTTATAAGAATATCTTCAAAGTAAATGTATTATTTTATAATTATGGGACATTTAAATTATTTCAAAAAGGAGAGATATTACTCTCAAATAGCTTTGATTTCATCCATGTCAACATCCTTTGATGGGTTTTAATTTTAATTGAAATTGATTTATGATACAAAACTTCCATTGAACATTTTGTGAAATATTTGACTACGGATGTTTTATTTTTATATCATCCATAGTTTATGGAGAAATTTTTGACATTTCGTATGCTAGTTTTATTACGAATATTTATGTTATGTTTAAACCTATTCATATGAGGAATGTATTGGACTTAATATGTGACGGGTGGAGCCCGCTATAGCTCCTCGATGCATCGGTAGGTCTCACGAGACAACTAGACGTGGAATTGGCCGAGGCCCTTTCCCAATTTGATTTAGGGTTTTGGCCGAGGCATTAATCATTTTAGACGTCTTGGCCGAGGCCTTGAAAAAGTGTTTCAGAATGTCTGGTATTATACATTCCCTCATTATGAAAGCGGTTATTGATATTTCACGTGATTATTCGTCTAGTAGAATATCCATGTGAGTATGTAATGGCATTATTTTATTTTACTTTTTCCATATTATGTTGATGTTCAAGTTCAATAAGGCTTTTTTTTAGTTATACATTGCCTTAAATGATTATGTTTTCTTTTGAAAGTTTCCACTATATTGTTATCCTTACGGAGCATTTGAGCTCACCCCTTTCAATGTTTTATTTTTCCCAGGATGTGAAGAAGTGTATTATGACTGACTTGCAGGAATAGTCAGTGAGGATATGAGTGTGGACTAGGGAGACCATGTTATTATAGTTTTCATTTTTATGATGTAATGTAATGTTTATGAATGTATCTAGTGTTTCCAAGGCTACTAAACTAATAGGTCTTTCGAGACTTGATCTTTTGTGATCATGCCAATGTTATGAAGTAATGCACCGACTCTGGGTGGCTGGTGTTGGGGCATTACATGCCTAGACTAAATTCATAATTCAAAACACTTAACATTGTTTCTCCAAAACAATAGTAAAACTGATTACCCTCTGATCCAACTATATCATGACTAGTCCCCTAGGGCCCATGTGATGAGTACACCAATCCCACCTCTGATTGGCTAGGGGCAGGCAACTAGCACTTACTAGGCATTTACCACAAAGGGAAGGCAATTTTACATAAACCTTCACACACACACACACACACACTCATCCCCAGTTAATTAATTGAAAATATAAATACATATTAAAGAGATATGATTACCACTAATAAAATCACTAAGAGTAACAGAACAAATCAATGGGTAAATGGTTTAGAATAAAAAACCAACTGAAATAAAAAAGTAAATGCTCCTGGATCTCATCTGCAAAAATCCCTAGTTAATGGATAGGTAGAGTTAGTTGTTTGAATGTCGCTAAAGCGTACCATATCTATCAGGTCACCTGAAAGCACCACCATATTCTGACCCACCAAGGACTCTATCAAATCTATTGATTAGCTTCATAAGACACAACAGTTGTGGGTAAAGCCTATGTAGTTTTGATTAAAACAATACTCAGTAGGGACCACAATCTACCAATGTAAAAACCAACGTAATACAAAAGGTAGGATACCAAAGAGGTGCATAAAGAGTATCCTATAAGAAGTAAAATATAGATAGTAACTTGCGTAATATCATAGTAGGATACATATACAAAGAATGTATTGTGATATCAAAATCCCAGAAGTCACACATCGGGCCTTCATAGGAGAAACACTAAAAATAGGTGAAAGAGACACACTTTGTGTAGGAGTAGAAGATACCCTCTGTGTAGGCGCATGATACACACTTCATATGGGAATAAGAGACACACTCCGTAAGAGAAAAACTATGTATGGGAAAAAGAGACACACTCTATTTAGGCACAGGAGACACACTCCATATAGGTCATATGCAATTGCATAATTCCACCCTTATCGTTCTCTATATGAGAGAATATACCACTCAATCGAATAATCCATAAGAAAACCTCTATGCAAACACTCAGACACTATCTCAAAAAGATCACCTCATTGTCAGTTTCCCTACACCGTAAATGGATTGTCAAACATACACACAGTTTGATAGTAATGGGTATTAATGTAAAATGGGGCATGTGGGTTCTGGGTCTGGACTGACTCGGCCAGACAGGCCAGACCTGACCCAACCCAGGTCTTGCATGTCATCAACTCCCAGGTCTGAACATGGCCAAATTGAATTTGGTTGTAGTCATGGTTAGCTGTTGATAAGTTATATTCTCCCACACATTTTATATGGGACTTAATGATATACAGTTCTATGCAGTTCCCTTCTGTGATTCTTGTCCACAGCTACAAGGCCCACCCTGGCATCAGATTCCATCATTACATGTGGTCGCGCTACCGCGAGGCCCTCTACCGCTGATTGCTGAGCTGAGAACCACCTAATGTCGAGTGTCCCTGCCACCCTATGACCCTAGTTTTTCTATCTATGGTAGTCTTCAGTCACACTCTAGTGCTCTATTTTTTTGAAATTAATGTTCTCTCTTGAACCTCAGGTTTTGTTCAATATCTCCATGGGATCGAGTCAATGTTTCTACCCATCATGCCTGTAAATTTTAGATTAATTGCATCTCCCATGTAGTTTCAATTCATCCTTCGTCATTATTGTCATAATTCTATATGGTCATCAAGAGGATGTAATTTTTATTCCAGGTCATTTCACCAAGAGAAGATTCTACAAGGATAGTCCATTTATATTCCCATGCAGAACATGAAGAATGTGTAGAACAGTAAAGGGGGAAGGGAACATGTAACAAACCAAGGAACTGACCTCAATCATTGTTCATTCTATCCTTGATCTATTATATTATAAGTATTATGAAAAATTATAATCAGTTTTAGAGACTAAAAATATATGAAAAAGAATGATCATCCCAGAAACAATTCATATAAAAGAAACCATACCACAAGAAATGGAAATCCAGGGGTGAACCTATTCATTGGTTTATCTGTGTTAGCCAATAATCCCAATGATGGGGAATGAAATACTATAAAATAAACCCCCTACCATGAAATATGATTGGTCGGTGGAGATAATATTCATTGAAGTCTATCCGTCCGCAAATTCCCTTGATTTACCATTCGTCGGCATTTGCTAATCATTTGCGTTCTTCATTTGTTTTAAATTGTAAGAGAGCTTATGTCTCCTTGCCTAAGGGACACATCCGGGCTCCTGGGAGGAATTTTACAGTATTACAATATTCTAAATCTGGTCCCTGCATGTGATTAATGGTGGAAACATTTTACTGAATTTCATCATTTTAAATGTGTTTCGACGTTTGATACATTTTTCAACATTTCCAAAACACTGTGTTGCAGCGTCACTGACTCACCACATCGTAGTGGTGTTGAGTTATTGTGTCACATTGACGAAAAATAAAATGAAATTACTTATTTAGATATATTTTATTTTTTTCCTAAAACATCCACAAATAATCATTTTCAGCGGACCCGCGTTTGCCGATTTTAGGCCCCTCATAGGGTAAACACACTTTTCTAAGCTCAATGGTGCCATCAAATTTCTGATATGGGTACCCAATTAGAAGTTACTAAAACTAAACTCAATCCCAATGTTACAAACAAAACATTATGGAATAAAATTCCCTTTCTTTTAATTTCTTAGGGATATGGGAAACACGTGCACTTTTTATGTTTTAAATAAACATTAATTATCATTACAGTTGATAATATAGTCTGTAGATAGTGAACACATGTACAGTTTAAATATTGGGTTTTAACTAAACCTTTTGGCACAAATAATGGAAGTGATGGGCTCGACTAGTATGATAAATCTATTTGAAGTCCATTTATCAGATATATCATTCAATATAATATTTTTGGGATTTTTTCTAGAACAATACCATGCCAAGATCAAACAACATTAGCTTGATCGAAATAATTTATGAGATAATTTCCTGATTATAGAGATCATGACCCAAAATATTTTCACCGAACAGTCCCAAGAAAGCCCCACAATTGCATGACATATTCATAAGGTATGTGATGGTATAATAAAGGGATATCTAATAAGACCCTATCATTAGGATTATGAGCATTATTTTTGTATATAATGAAGAATATAAATTCATTTTATTATTTTTACTTTGTGAATGGTTTTATAGGAAACATATTATTTATAGTTAATATATACATTCAATTAAGAATTAAATTTTTATGAATTAATGGATTTTTGAATTAAATAATATTTTATAAAATATTATTACTAAATTACTTCTTATTATATATATAATTATCTTTTAATTTTTATGAATACTATTGAAATTTTTATTAAGGTTTCAAAAATATTTTTATTAAACCTCATAAATATTCAATAAAAGTCAGTATTTATTTTCAAACAAAATATTCACATATTTTGAAATTATTTAAATAAAATGAATTTTATTTTTGGAATTATAATATCTAAATTATCAAATATTGAATTTTTCATAATTTTGTGAGATAATCAATTTTTTAGGTAACAATTAAATACCTTGTAAATATATATAATGTTTTATGACATCCTATTGACCCAATATTGATGTAATA
Source organism: Viscum album (assembly GCA_963277665.1). Lineage (NCBI taxonomy): Eukaryota > Viridiplantae > Streptophyta > Magnoliopsida > Santalales > Viscaceae > Viscum > Viscum album. The sequence continues at coordinate 993,283,052 of OY728166.1, forward strand.
AAATACAATAAAATATAAATTTTCCCACCATATGTTTTACCAATAAAATAATGTGATTTTTTATTTTTTGATTAATTTTACAATGCCTTAGTGGACCCTCTATGACATATAAAATATTTTATCATTTTAAAATGATTTCCTTGAGAGTGTGACTCACCTCCACAGAATAAATACAAATATTTTTATATGTTTTGTCATTTTCCATATAAAATAATTGTTTCCACTCCACTTTGGAAAAAACCATTGGCACAAACCAAGGGAAGTTTTGGGGTTTTGAATATTTAATTACATAGATTACAAAACCTATGTTTGTGAAATATTAAAGAGTTACCCTCCGAATTTCTATATAAACCCACCAAATCTCTCAATTATATTCCCTAAAAATACTTGGAGAACGTCCCTAATCTTCCATCCCCCATTTATAATCCTCCCAAGGCAGCCCAATCATTAAAGAAACTCCTCCCCAAGCTCTTGAAGTTACACACTCAAGTAAGGGATTCCTTCCATTCTCTTTTTTATCCATATTTTTTATATGTTTTAATACCATTTTACTATAAAGTAAAAATTTTAGGGTATGAATTTTTAACTCTCTCATTCATAATTAATTATTTTTAATGATTTGATACCAATTTATCCCTCATTTTTTCCTCCCATGTATGCCTGTTACCAAGCCAAAATTTCGCAAGGGTTATTCCATTTTTCCAATTTTTTCAAGTTTCTTTATTATGTTATGCCTTATATTTCGAAATTCCATATGTTGGGAAATGTATATATATAGACTCATAACTTTTATCTCCATGTAAATATGATGAGAGACACTTTTATCTCTCATCATCCATTTTAATGAATTTTTATGTCACTTCGTTAGGCGGTCAAAATTGCACCACAATTTAATAACCCAAAATCATCATGTAGTGGATACCAAAATAATTTCTCTATCAAATTTATTCACCATTATGAAAATATACCTATTTAATGGTACTTAAATGTATGTATTACATATTACCAAATCCGGGACAACTTGTGATTCTTAATGATTCCATGTTATATGTTCCATGTAGCAGACATATGCATGAAATAAAAATTTTATAAAGGGTATTCCATAATAGCATGGAAACACATTGGGTAATGTTTTGTATCATGATAGTCTGTGTGAAATAAGGGTTTACTCATGATAATTCAGTCACAATGAGGTTTTAATCATTATAATTCACGTGAAATGTGGATTTACACATTCTAATCCATGTTCAATGACCATTGAAACATTTTAATATCATGTTGTATATTGTTGAAAAATTTCCATGTTATGATAATCATGCTATATAATGCCTTATGTTCATGTTTCACTTTTTCACCATTCATATACGTATTTCCAAACATGTACTGTATTTTTCATGTAATGCCCTATTTAATCCTTTTTTGGGATTTATAACACACCATTTTCTTATGTATGTCCTTAGGTTATCCCATTCAATGATAAGTACAAAGGAATGTTGTGGTCATTTAAAAGATGTCTTCAATTAATTTATTGTATTTTATGTCTCATGTTGTCATGTAATGTTCCATATTTTTCAATACACATTACCTCTTGGTCCTCATAGTTGTCTAAAGTTTATATTTAGGTAATAAATCATGCATAAATATGTAATAAAGAGAAGGTTTTTTCATTATTTGTATTAGAGGATAGGTTTAGTTATTTCCGGGATTTCGATGAGAGAAATCTAGTGAAAGCCATATGGATATAAATATGTATAATAAAAGCATCCCTAACTTTTTGTGAGTATAGACTAAGAGGTTTATCATGATAATACATCCATATGTAGATACAAACATGTAGAGGTGGGTCTGGAAAAGTTTTATCCAGGGTTAAAACCTGAAAACCCGCTTTTAGCTAGAATCAAACAAGAATTGGTGCATGAAAACGGGCCTTTCTGCACTCTTGGTTCATTTTTCCTGGGGGATATGCTATGGAAAATTCATAAGATTAGTATTAACTATTATTAAGGGTAAAATGCCACAAATAATATATTTTGGGATGTAGATCAGGGATAACATTGATTAACATCTATAAATTCAAATCTTAAGGAAATAAATTTAATATATAAGTTATCCCATTTTTTCATTGGATATCCCATTTTGATTTACCACTAAATTTTCTTTTATTCCAACCAATGGATGGTAATATGTGGACAGGGGCTGACAACTAATTCAACGATAAATTTGATGATTGTTTAAATGAGATTCCCAATATGATGAGAATGGGAAATGCAAGATCTATCACAATAATATATATTTTAACTCATTTTTTTAATAGAAACATGGATGAAGAGGGACATCCAACACCTCCAATGAAATAACAGGTTTCAATCAAGTGATCCATGGGTAAAAGGCTCCCTACATTCAATGGATCATCTGATCCTTCACTCGCTGAGATTTGGATCAACTCAATTGAGAAGATATTCTCCATTATTTAATATACTGAACTAGAAAAGCTTCTTCTAGTTGCTTATCATATTGAGGCCAAAACAAATCAATGTTGGAAATTGTTCAAATATACGATCTGATAGGAAATGATCCAGTCATTGGAATTGTAGGATTTCTAGAAAATGTTTCTCGATAAATATTTTTCTCACACCCTCTATCTTAAGATGGAATGGTACTTCCATGAACTCAAACAACAATATGAATAATCCACTGTAATGTATAAGAAAATTTTCACAAGGCATGCATGAAACTCTTCTAGCTTTTTCATTACCTCAGAATCTGAGGTTGACTGGTTTTTTGGTGGGCTAAAACCTAGCCTACGGAAAGACACAAAAATCCATGACTTTGATATCTATGAGGAAACTGTCTAATGTTCCCTCACAGTCAAAATAGAGATTAGAGAATCTCATAGTTATAATTGGGAAAGTAAGTGGAGGGTGGAATTTAATTCAGGTTTTCTTATGGATAAATCCCGTGGTGCTAAGAAACTCTAGGAACCCACTTTCCAAAGGTGTGGAAAGAACAACCCTAGAAATTTCTTGAAGGAGACAATGAAATTAATTAGGTGTGGAAGAGAAGGGAACTTAAGCACAAATTTTCGACATGAAAAACTCATTCATGAGCTAGATGAGAAGAATGCGTCATTAAACCCTCAACACATTTTACATTTCTTCAACTGTAATGTACTAGGTAAATTTTCAATCCAATTTCCTAAGAAAGGGGGTTTTGGAGGAAACCAATAACCATAAAGGTAGTAAGTGTGGTCTTTTTCCAAAACTACAGCTAAAATAACTCATGACAACAATGTGGTGATAGGTCAACTAGTCATTCATTCAGGAAGGGGTAACATACTTTTTGATTCTGGATCTAATCATACATTTATATCCAAAAAAGATAGAAGAAAAATACAAAACCCACCACAAATAATGGTAGTAGAGATGTTGGTGAGATTGAAAAATGGGTAGATTATTTCATCCCATGAATCTAACTCACACCCTCACATAATTTGTGTATTGAACATCCCAGTGAACCGCTTCATACTACCTCTAGTTGAATTTGAAACAATTATTGGAATGGATTGGCTTTCCCTATATAGAGCCAATATAAATTGTCATGAGAGGTAAATCACTCTCTATATGGTGAAGAAACCCCTGATCCTATACAAATTCATGGAGGAGGATGAATATTCATTAACAGTAGAATCTAAAACATGGATATTACTACCCTATGAGCATGTTTATAATACTCAGATGATTGATTCTTAGGTAAGATCCATCCTTGATGATATGACTATTATGAGGGAATTTGCTGAACTATTTCCCGAGGGATTTCCTAGTCTTCCTGCTAGAATAGATATTTAATTCATGATTTATTTTATACCAGAATAATTCATAATATCCAAAACTCCATATATAATGGAAATTTTGTAGATAAAGAAAAAACTATAAGATAATCTGGATAAATGGTTTATATGCCCATGTGAATCTCCTTGGGGAGAACTAGTCCACTTCATCAAGAAGAATGATGGGTCAATGCCCCCATTACATTGATTATTGTGATATCAAAAAAATATTGATAAAAAAACTATCATCTACCATGAATTTATGACTTCTTCTATCATCTATGTATAGCACAATACCTATCCACGGTGGACCTATCGTTGGCTTATCCACAAGTAAGGGTGATGAAATAGGATATCACCAAGACTACTTCTCATACTATGTATGGGAACTATGAATTCATAGTGATGCCTTTGAGACTCACTAATGATCTAGAAATATTCATGGACTAGATTAATAGAGTCTTTAGATATTAAATCGACACATTTTTTGTAGTCTTTATTGACGATATTCTAATATAAACCAAAACCAAGGAGCATCATTAAGAAAATATAATAAGTGTACTAGAGACCCCGTGAAAGGATATTATCTATGAAATATACAATATGTGTGAGTTATGGTTAAAGGATGTCTCATTATTGGGTCATATCATCACAAGAAATAAGATATTTGTGGATACCTCCATGAAAAAGGCAATTGAGGGATCGATAAGACAAACATCTATGACAGACATTCGTAGTTTTCTCGGGATAATAGGATATTATTCCCAGTTTGTGAGAAATTATTCAAGATTTATAAACCCTCTTACAAAGCTATCTCAGAATTAAGTCATGAATTTTTAGAATGAATAATGAAAAGATAGTTTCAAAGACTTGATAAGAAGGCTTGTCACTACAATCATGCTCAAATTATCCCCAAGTAGAGAAATCTTAATGGTATTTAGTGAGGCTTTGAAGATGTTCATGGGATGTGTGTTGATACTAAATGAAAATGTATATGCCTTTGATTCCAAGAAATTTAAATTTCATGAGAAAAACTATCCAACACAAGACCTAGAGTTAGCTATAGTGATCTCAACATTAATAATTTGTAGACATTACCTATTTGGGGAAATTTGTGAAATATATATAAACTATAAAAATAAAAAGTTTATATTCACACAAAAATAGAAGAACATGTTCCAATGAAGATGGTTATAGATGATCAAATATAACAACTACTCAATAAATTAACACCTTAAGAAATATAACAAGGTAGAAGATGAACATTTTCGAAAGGACCCATTGATTCTATCATTGGTGATAATTGAAAGGGATTAAATATTTTTAGATTTGATGAAGATGAACATGGGAATCAAAAATAAAGGGACGTCATCAATCATTTCACAAATTATTTCTCAACTGTCTATTTTGGAATTGATAAAGGATGCCAAAAATTATGATGTGGGAATTCATAAGAAAGTAGAAACTATAAAAAAGGGAAATCCTTAGAGATCAATGTTAACAAAAAAGGAATTGTGAGATTTGTGTCAAGATAATGTGTTCCATTAAATTTTGATTTAAAGAATGTACTTTTGGATGAAGCACATAGTTCAAATTTCTATATTCACCTAGGAAACACAAATATGTATCAAGGTCTCTGAGAGATTTTTTGGTGGGATATCATAATGACGGAGATCACTGATTATACATCAAAATTTCTTGTATTTCTACATGTGAAGGCTAAGTGGATGAAGTCTAAGGTGATGATGCAATATTTACCCATACCAACCTGGAAATGGGAGAACATCACTATGGACATTGTCACTAGATATCTGAATAAATCCAAAGTAATCAATGCAATATGGGTTTTGTGGATCATCATATGAGGAAAACACACTTAAATTAAATTTGAGAGGATTTCTCAATGTATCAACTTGCACGGATATCATCACAGATGTGGGAATGAAATATAGAGTAACATTATCTATTGTATCTGATCGAGATCCAAGATTCACCTCTATGTTTTGGAAGAATCTCTCAAATCTCTAAATAAGGATCTAAACATCATTACAACTTATCATCCTAAAACAGATTGCCAAAATGATTGTACTATCAAAACACTTAATGAAATGTGGAGAGCATTCTCAATGGACTTGAAAGGAGGATGGGATCACCATCTTCTTCTGGTAGATTTCTCTTCCAACAACAGATTCCACTCAAGCATCCAAATGGATCCTTATGAAGAACTTTATAGTAAGAGGTGAAAATCACCGGAATGTTGGGAGGCATTTGGGGAGTGACAACACCTAAGCCCAGAAATGGTCATATAAATGGTGGAGAAGGTTAAGACCATCCAGTAACACATTAAAGCTTCTCAGCGTCGACAAAAGATCTATGAAGACAATCATCAATGAGACCTAAAATTTTATGTTTTGGATATGGTATTACTCCGCATATCACCATGGAAGAGAGTAATGATATTTGGGAAGAAGGGAAATCTTAGTCTAGGGAACATCTTCCTTTTTTATCGCATTAGAGTAGGGGCCTATCGACTAGCACCCCCACTAAACCTACCTCATGTACATGATAGATTCCCTGTATCACTGTTGTGAAAGTACATAACAGACCCACAAAATTTATTTAATCATGAGTTCGTACCATTTAAAATGACCACTATTATGACGAGAAGTCGATGATGATATTAGATCATAAGGAAAATTTTCTATGAAATATTAAAAAATTTATCGTCCTAGTGTTGTGGAGAGAGAACGTATTTTAAGAATTAATGTGGGAACTAGAGGAAGTAGTGAGGTAGTGTTACCCACATCTATTATAGTGTAGGAAAAGAAACTTTTGAGGGTGAAATTTTTAAGGGGGGAATGGTGTAATGACCTAAACATTTAGAAATAAAATTCTCATTCCTTTATGTCTTATGGATATATAAAACACATTGACAATTTTTATTGGGGTTTAATAACCATTATGAATCATTACTATGTAATATATAGTTGTTGGAAAATGATCCTTTGTCTAGTATAAATATAGGGTTTTACCTAAACCTTTCGGCACAGACATAGGAAGTGATGGCCTCAACCAGTATGATCATTCCTTTGGAAGACCATTTATCAGATCATTTTAGGGAGATATCATTTCAGGGCTTTTCCCCAGACCAAGGCCAAGCTATGTTCCAACAACACAAGTATGAGAGAAACTATTTATGGGACAAGTTCAAGATCATCGAGATCACGGCCTAAACCATCATCAATCGACCCCAAGAATGCCCCGTCGTCACACACCATACTCTTTTTGAATATACCTGGTTTAATAAAGGGGTATGTAACAAGACCATGTTATAATGATTATGTTCATAATTTTTTAATAGAATAAATAATATATATTCATTTCATTATTGTAACTCTGTAAATGGTTTTTAAATCACAAATTGTAATTTTAGTTAACATTTAAATTTAATAAAGAAATATATTTTGATAAATTTATTTATTTATTTATTTAAATATTTTTTTAATAAAATATTATTACTAAATTACTTCTTATTAAATATTAATGATCATAACAATTTTATGAATACAATTGTAATTTTTATTAAGGCTTGAAAAATATTTTTTTCAAAACCAATGAATATACAATAAATGAATGTATTTATTTTAAATGTTAAAACTCGCATATTTAGATTATTATTTAGATAAAATGAATATTATTTTTGGATTAAGGACTTCTAAATTATCCAATGGAGAGTTTTTCATAATTTTCGGAGACAATCAAATTTTTGGGTAAAAATAAAATACCATATAAATATACATTGTGTTTTATGACTTCCTAAATACCCGATAGTGATTTAATAAAATACAATAAAAGTTATATTGGGACAATATATTTTAATCTTTAGAATAATTTAATTTTATATATTATTTATTGGTTTTATAATGCCTTACTGGACCCTCTAAGGCATAAAAATATTTTATCATTTTAAATTGATTTCATTGAGAGTGTGACTCACCTCCACATAAGAAAGCCTAATATTTTAATATGTATATCCATTTTAATTCTAGAATAACATTTTCAAATATTAATTGGAAGAAAAAATTGGAAAAAACTAGGTTAGGTTAGTGGTTTTGAAAATTTAATTATATAGATTCAAAAACCTAAGATTGTAAAATATTAATGAATTCCTCACTCATTTCCTATATAAAGCCACATAATATCCCACATCCCTTAAGTAAATATTTATTGAGAACATACCTAAAATTCCCAACTCAATATATAAATCTCCAAAGGCACCCCAATATTTCAAGAAGGCCCTTCTCATGATCTTCAAGTCAAACATTCATGTAAGGGATTTCATCCTTTCTCATTTTTATCAATATTTCTTTATGTTGTAATAATATTTTAATTTCAATTAAAAATGTTGGGGTATGATTTTTCACCTCCCCCATACTACCCTTATAAGGTTTTAATGATGAGAGACCAATTTCACTTTCATTAATTCCTCCCATGTACACTCGTTACCATGCTGAAATTTCATAAGAGTTATTCGATTTCTCCTCTTTCTTCAACATTCGTTATTATGTTACGCCTTATATTTCCAAATTCCATATATTGGGAAATGTATATAAATTACCGCCTTACTATCCATATCATGTAAATAATATGAGATACACCTTTATCTCTCATTGAAAGTTTTTATGAACTTTTATTTCACGTCGTTAGGATGTAGAAATTGCACCACAATTTTCCAAGGCAAATTCATCATGTAGTGAATACCATACCAATTTCTCTACGTCGGTTAATCACATTGATGAAAATATACGTATTTAATGGTACATACATGTATTTATTCCATATTTTATAATCATAGAATAACTTTTTATGTTTAATGATTCAATTTACATGATTCACGAGGCACACTTACTAATGAAATGAAATGTTTATCAAGTGTGTGCCCTGATAGCGCTCCAGCACGTTGAGTAATGTTTAGTATCACGATACGCATTGTGAAACAAGGGTATGATAATAATAATTCATGTTAAATGAGGGTTTAATAATACTAATTCATGTTCTATGAGGGTTTACTCAGGCTAATCCATGAGAAATGAGCCTTGGCTTATGTTAATAACATCTTGTCTATTGTTGCCACATTTCCATGTTTTGATAATCATGATACCTCATGACTTTATGTTCATGTCTCTCTTGATATCCATTAATATTTCTATAACCTAAAATATAGTATATTCTAAATGGTATTCCTTCTTTACCCACTTCCTGTGCTTTATAGCTCACCCTATTATTGTGTATGTCATCAAGTTATTCCATGTAATACTAAGTGAGAAGGAATGTAGTGGTCATGTAATAGATAATGTCCATAACGATGTTGTATTGTATTTCTTCAGTTGTAATTCACTATTCCTAATTTTCTAAGAAACTAGACCCCTAAATACTCAGATTTTTCATAGGTGAAAGCCTATTTAATAAATCATATTTAAATTAGTAATAAAGAGTAGGATTGTAATATACTATTTTTAAGAAACCTAAAATTTGTTTGAAAATTTATTCTGGTCACCTTGAGCCTTAGAATCATGTGTCGTCTCCATGATTTTTCTCGAAATAATCCCATATTATTTTCAAAATTCATACATTGAAAATCTAGGACATTAAATTATTATTCGAATCTATCAAATTTTTTTGGGAATCACTAATTTAAAAATCTATTTTTAAATTGATTATTAAATATATAACGACTTATTTTTTCATTAAGAACACTAGTTGGAGACTAGTTAATGAATTACCATAGATTCATCAGTATTCTTGGGGGTTAAATTTAGATTTATACAAACCCATACCATTCTTTAATTAATAATTATATGGTTATTTCCATATAGACATAAACTGGAATGTGTATTGATCTTGACAGAATCTATCTAGGGGACATATATTGATATTTTAGATGTCCAACAATGTGCATTTATTTCATTTCAATTTTTACCTTCCATTGGATTACCACTATGAAAAAAAAATCAATGCTTCCATTTTATGTAATGAATGCAACTTTTATCAGTGAAAATTATTTTCTTATAATTATGTCATATAGTATAGACCACATAAAACCACTTTGAGAAAAAACTTAAAATTATATGATTAGTCTATAAATAAAAAAATTATTTCTAGAAATTAAGGAACCTATTCTGATAGAATAATAACTTGACCTTCGGAATAATAAGATGACCATTAGAAATAGTATGTCATTAAATAGAATAGTAACCCCACCTATGAAATTGTAATTAATATTTTTTAATTTAAAAAATGTAGATATGAAATATTTTATCATTGTTTTATTAAATAAAAATTTTATAAATGAAAAATAATGTGTTGGTGTTTTTATAAAGAGTGAATGTTAATGTAAAATATTTTAATTAATATAATGTTTAAAAATAAAAATCCCTTTCAAAAAATAGATTAGTAAATAATTATTTTTTAATATGATTATTAGATAATTTAACGAGATATTAACTAATATTTCAATGTTTTAAAAAATTAGTCATTATATTAAAATTGTTATTTTTAAAAAAAATATGAATTTAATAAAAAATTAAATTTCACATATTTAGATAATTATTTTCATAAAATGTGGTTCTTTTTTTAATTCTAAATTTTTTAAAATTTTTGGGGTCAATTTTTAGGAATTTTCTAAATCAGTTGATTTTTTTGTGAGAAGTGTAATATAGAAATTTCTGGTATTTAATAAATACATGAAATATTTAGTCATAGATGATTTATAGATGAGGTAATACTCTAATACATATATTTTGTCATTTATTTTAATACTATTAATGATAAGGCTCAAACTATTGATATTTGAGAGCCAAAAAATTAAAATGATAAATAAAATAATGAAATAAGGCTCCTCTTTTCCCCTTTAAATACCACCATTAACACTTATTTTACTCACACCATAAAATCCTTGAAGCATGTCAAATATCATCCCAATAATCTTACCAAGAACCAACCCCATGTATAGGATCTCTTTTTCTCAATAAAATACCATATCCAAATTCCCTAATGAGTTTCACAGTGAGAAGAATACAAGAGGTAAAATCCTGTTTCTTTTTCGATGAATTTTTATCAATTTCTTTTTCTGTATTATTATCTTCACAACACCCATCATTTATAGAATCATGATAAATTTTTTTATATATATAATTTTTAATTTTATTTGTTAGTGGAATAATCTATCATCAAACCTCTTCTCAACTCACATTTATTCCAATAATGAAAATATCACATGTGAGGTGTAGATTTATCACCTACTAGGATTATAAGTTTTCATTATATATTAATTCTTTAAAAAATATATATAAAATCATTCTAAGATTATATATATATTTTTTAAATTTATTTTATATTCTTTTTTCTTTTATTTATCTAATATATATATATATATAATATTAAATAACCATACAAAATGATTAGGTTGTGATAAAAAAACACCAAAATTAATCTAAAAATTATCATTGACATGTTATCTATTGAATCATCAAAATATCTGAAAAAAAATTAATATAAAAAAATGTAATCACATATATTCACTAAAAATAGATAATTTAAATTATATATAATTATTCTAATTTTTCATGATCTTCCATACATGTATGCAAGTGAACTGGTCATGAAAACCAAGAAAGAAAACACTCTGTACTATTGAAATTGAACTCTATAACTCATAATAATGTCCATAAATGAATTTAATAATGTTATAATAAAAATAAATAAATTGATAATAATTTATTTATTTATTTATTTATGGCATTAATTTTTTTATATAGGATATTAATGTCAAAAAACCAGTCATACTTAATGTAAGAACCCAATTTTCTTTTTTGGGTTTTTCATTATTCACTATAAATTTCAGAATGGTTGTTCTTTTAATATTCCTATAATAAATCACAATTTTTATTCCCATTGTGTTTATGCAATTTAAATTCATCCAATCTTATATAATGTACAATACCAATGTTTTAATAATAAAACATTTCCTTTGAAAAAACACATGAATTTCTTCTCTTGAGATTCCTTCTTCTTCACTCAATATTGATGATTCTTATAACAAGTAGGTTATTCAATTTTATTGGATACCAATGTTTATTAATGAATTAATTATTTATTAAATTATTATGAAACCTTTTTTCATTCCATGGTTAATTTTATAGAATATATTTTTATACATTCTATGTGGCATGCATTACTATGTAAATGATGTGATGTGATGTGTGTGACCAAAATTATATAGTTCTTCAATTAATAATTTAATCTAAATTATCTCATTAGATAATGTGCAATAAGAGTGAACATTTTTTTATATTTTTTTATAATGTTAATGTTATGGTTATTCTTATATTTCATGTATTAACAAGATGTTGTCTTTGTTCACCACCATGAGTGTTAGTTGGCCACATAGACTTAATGATTCATTTTTATGAATTCCAACATTCCATTAATTATTTTAATGACTCCTCTCATGATTTTTATGATAATACCATAATTATGTTATGATTATTATTATTATTCTCACCCATGTTATATTAATTCATGTTGTTACTTATCCTCTTTCTATGATTTTAGGTCACCCATTTTGTTGATGCACATCATCATGTGACTACTTAAACTAAGGAGAAAATGTGGTTCACTAAGAAGCAAGATAATAAGGAATTAAATAATTTCTATGTTTTATTATGAAAAATTTATGCATTAGCCTAAATTTACCAAGGAAACCAACGATTTGATCTTTGATTTGTAAGACTATTATGTTTTTTCTATTTAGAATGGTTAAATTGTAACGCCCCGACCCCAGTTACCCAGAGTCGGTGCATTATTACATAACATTGGTATGATCACAAGAAAGATCAAATCTAGAAAGACCGATTGGTTTAGTAGTCTTGGAAACACTAGATATATTCATAAGTCTTAAATTACATCATAAAATGAAAAACTACTACAAAAACAGATTGTATCCATAATCCACACTCATATCCCCACATAATATCCCTGTAGGTCATTCATAATTTACTTCTTCACATCCTGGTAAAAATAAAACATAGAAAAGGGGTGAGCTCAAATGCCCAGTAAGGATAACAATATAGTAGAAACTTTCATAAATAAGAATAAACATTTAAGGCAATGTATAACTAAAACAAAAGCCTTTTAAACTTGAACATTTAACATAGTATGGAATAAATAAAATTAAATAATGCCATTTAGTTATTCACATGGTTATTCTACTAACCGAATAATCACATGGAAAATCAATAACCACTTTCATAATGATGGAATGCATAATGTCATACTATCATAACCACATAGCCAAGGCCTCGTGCCAAGACTACAAATAGGATTTTGTCAAGGCCTTGTTCCAAGACACTAGTTTGTCTCATGAGACCTACTGATGCATCGAGGAGCTATAGCGGGCTCCACCCATCACATATTAAGTCCAATGCATTCCCATATGAAAAGGTTTAAACATAACATAAACATTCGTATTAAAACTAGCATACGAAATGTCAATACTTTCACCATAAACTATGTATGGTATAAAAATAGCACATCCACAGTCAAACATATCACAAAACCTTCAATACAATATAGAAGTTTTGTATCATAATAAATCAACTTCAAATAATCTTAAAATCCATCAAAGGATGTTGTCATAGATGAAATCAAAATTCTTTTTAAAGAAATATCTCCTTTTATTTTGAAATCATTTAAGATCCATATAAAAAAATAAATTTTCTTTGAAAATAATCTTATAAGCTTGTAAGGGAAGCTTTAAAGATTTTATAACGGCGGAAAATAGCCGCACCCACTGTATAAGTTAAAAAAACATTCATACCTTAATTCTGTCAAAATGGTTAAAAAGGACCTTGTTTTGTAAACGACGGAAAGATTCCTTTATAAACCTCTTATAAAAATTCAAACAAGGGTATAAATGACTTTAACCCATATTCTTGTAAATAATAAATATGTTTTGAAATACATTTCGAAAAAAACATGGATGTGGATGATAAAGAAATCCCAGTAGATTATTACGTATAAACAACCTCGGATAATGAAGAGATTGTGAAATAACCCTTACCTTGTACTTTTCCTTGGTTGGGGTAGGTTAACCTCCTGTATAATGGTGAAATAATTGTTATTAAATTATACAAGAATCATATATATTAATATGATATCATATATGATCTTTTAACATTGATTTGTTAATAATATCTTAGAATTATCGTCGTTTCGGGTGTTAAATTACTCATTTTCTTTTATATGTTTTGTTACATAAGCCATGTTTGTTGTATCTTATTCATATCCAGAATGATATCAAGTCCTTAAACATCATTTTTAAATCATCAAATGATAATTATACTTGAATGGATACGATGGAGAATGAATCTCATCGCGTTCGTGGAGACGGTAGTCCGTACGTACGCACGAGCGACAATATCATTCTTTTGATATTAAAATAATATATAAATGGATGTTATATCATATATACAGAATCATTAACATGTTATATTTATTATTTACATGAGTTACACATCATTATTATTTCCATACAAATAATAATATATTGAATAACAATTACACCACGACGTGGAGACGGTAAGTCGTACGTACGCACGTATGGTGACATGTTATTCAAAGGGTGGATAGAATACTGAATATGGTTCTACCATATTTATAATAACATCACAGTATATGTGAGATACTGTAGTTATTATTTTATAATGGTAAGAACAAAGGAAGAAGAAGTGGAAGAAGAAAGGAACTTGAAAAGGGGTGGTGAAAACATTACCTCTTCTTCGAGTTCTTCCTTTTGATTTGATCAAAAGGGCTCCTTAGGTTGGCTTTATGATCAAACTAAGGCCCCTAGGTTGTAGTTATGGAAGTTGGGAGAGTATTTGGGCAGAGTTTGGCCGAACCAAAAGGCTTTTAAGATGTGAAGAAATGAGAAGGAGGACTGCCCTTTTATAAGAGGGGTGAGGGGCACCTTTGGAAAAGCTAGAAATATTAATTTATAATAAATTTATATTAGGTTTCTAATGGCTCAAAATTCTATTATTCAAATGTTAATGTGTGTATAGGTCGAAAAACACTCAACCAATAGAATTTAGACAGGTTTGGGTACTTATATTAACCTTATCCTTAAGTATTAACTCTAAGTTAATTAGTTTCACTTTTACAATGTCTCTTTGTATTTTTATATAATATGGTTAATAAACTTACTATATACATCCAAACAACCCCCACAGAGGTCCATTAATGATGAACCTATCATGATATAAGTCTCTTGGCCGATCCTTAGATTTTTAAGAATTTAATATCAATTAATTATATAATATTTGTTTTAAGAACTCTTTTATGTCAATTTTGACACTATTCAATAGTTGATTTTTGTGAAACTCATAACAGATTGATTATTTCGAACAAAGTCAATTAAATCAATCCTAATATATTATATTATCCTATAATATTAGTTTAATTCATTAAAAGTTTCATATTATATTTATTTGGGTATTTATAATATCAATTATTTTAATATTTCACTATTATAGTAATTACTGCATCATCCTTATGTCATAAATAAAATAAATTATTTAATGTCAAAAAATTATAAATAAATTATAATTATGTAGGAAATCTTTTTATATTTCTAATGAATATTTATAATCTAAAATCCAACATATATAACCCTATGTAACGATTGTTTTTCTAAAAGATATATGCTTGGGTCATTTTTGTATTCATTTTAACTTAATTAAAATAAAGTGTCATTATCACTTACAAGTGGATCCAGGGGGTCCCAAAATCGACCCAAAGATGTACATGGTCGACCATGTACCAAGCAATAGGGTTAAGACACGTTTTATTGTAATTTAGTATTATTATAATATTATTTTTTAACCCTTATTTACCAGATTTACCCTTAACCATTGTAAATAAAATATTTTGCCGCAGTAATTATTCAAAATGTCTAAAAATAAAAGTTACCTATTTACACAATTTGAACATCCTGATTACAAATATGGAATCCATTTTCCTAAATTCAAAACACATAAGTGGAGGAAATTAATTTAAAATTAATTCCCGCTGTCAAAACAAAAAGCGTGTTTTTAAGAGATAATAACTATCAAAAGATTGACACTTGTTTATGTTCGGTTTAATTGTAAAATTATGTACAATGACAAACATTATATTAAATGGTAAAAATATATTATAAATATACTTTAAAAATACTAAAATTCATAATTTATCATTATTAATTATTTTGATTAAAAAAGTTGTTTTTAATTAAAATTTAGTAATTTTCACAATTCATCAAAAAATGAAAGTTATCCGAAATGTACCAAAATTTCACCTTAGGATAAATTCGATATTCCGAATCCAAAAATGATTTCCATTTTGAAATATAAAATATATATAATTTCAAAAAGTAGGTATTACTATTCATAACGGCTAGTTTTATTGGTTATGGTGTGTTAGAACTCGGTGTTGCGTACAACACACGCTATCACATTATTCAAAGAGAAGCGTACCGTAGAAGCTTGGGGTGTTACATTCTCCCCTCCTTCAAATAATTTCGTTCTCGAAATTTCTAGAATACTTATCACATGAAAAGACTTGGGTGGTTCTTCATCATATGTTCCTCGGCTTCCCACATTGCCTCTTCCATCTTATGGTTTCTCCACAAAACTTTTACCAGACGAGTCGTCCGGTTTCTCAGTACTTGTTCTCTCGTATCAAGAATCTTGACGGGCTCTTCACAATAGGAAAGATCGGGTTCCAGTTCTAATTCCTCATAGGCGAGTACATGCATTGGATCAGGCATGTATTTCCTCAACAGTGATACGTGGAACACATCGTGAACTTTGGAGAGACTTGGCGGCATTGCCAATCGGTAAGCTACAACCCCAATTCGTTCTACAATTTCGAAAGGTCCGATGTACTTGGGACTCAATTTACCATTCTTACCAAAATTTATGACTCCATTCCATGGAGATACCTTCAGGAAATCATGATCACCGACTTGAAATTCCAAATCCTTCCTTCGATTATCGGCATAGCTCTTCTGCCTACTTTGAGCTGCTCTGATGTGATTTTGGATTACCTTCACATTTTCCATCGTTTCCTCCACCAGTTCTGGACCTACAAGTTTTCTTTCACCGACGTCATCCCAACAGTTTGGTGTACGACATCTCTTTCCATATAACGCTTCATATGGTGCCATATGAATACTCGAATGGAATCGATTGTTATAGGAAAATTCTACCAGAGGTAAATATTGATCCCACATACCCTGAAAGTCAAGTGAGCAAGATCTCAACATGTCTTCTAAGGTTTGAATAGTCCGTTCTGATTGTCCGTCTGTCTGAGGGTGGTAAGGAGTGCTCAAATGAAGTTCAGTATCCAGGAATTTCTGAAGACTTTTCCAGAATCTTGAAGTAAAATGGGGATCACGATCAGAAACAATTGATAGGGGTACTCCATGAAGTCTCAAAACTTCATTAATATATAGTATTTATAGATGTTCCAGGGGTAGATCTTCTCTTATATCGAGAAAATGCGCTGACTTGGTAAGACTATCAACAATAAACCATATTGCATCGTTCCTTCTAGGAGTCTTTGGTAGCCCCATTACAAAGTCCATCGTAATATTGTCTCATTTCCACTCCGGTATGGGAAGAGGTTGCATGACTCCTCCAGGGTGTTGCCTTCCTGCTTTCACTTGTTGACAAACCATACATCTTGACACAAAATCAGAAATCTCCCTCTTCATGTTGTCCCACCAAAAATGTTCCTTCAAATCTCTATACATTTTGGTGGTCCTAGGGTGTATAGAAAAATTGGAACTATGAGCATCATCCAGCAATTCCCTTTTTAGATCAGGTATATCGGGAACACAAAGTCTCTTCCCAAATTTCAAAATTCCATCTTCATACACAAAGTCTCTCAATGTCTCATCATTCAAAGCTTTAATCTTCTTTTGAAATTCTTCATCATCGGTTTGAGTACTCTTAATCCTTTCTATTAAAGATGGTTTGGCAACCATTTGAAAAAGAAATGATGTTTCGCATTCCCTGGTTATTCCCATGTCCATCTTCACTAGATCCATTAAAATTGGATCCCTTTCAATTATCATATTGTTCAAAACTCCATGGTCTTTTCTACTCAAAGCATATTCCACCTTGTTTGCCTTCCCCGGGTGGTAGTGTATCGTGCAATCATAATCCTTGAGTAATTCAAGCCATCTCCTTTGCCTCATGTTGAGTTCTTTTTGTGAGAAAATATAATTCAAACTCTTGTGATCAGTATAAATCTCACATTTTTCACCATAGAGGTAGTGCCTCCATATCTTCAAAGCAAAGATCACAGCTGCTAACTCGAGATCATGAGTAGGATAGTTTTGTTCATGAATTTTCAACTGTCGTGATGCATAGGCAATAACTCTATCATTCTGCATAAGGACACAACCAAGTCCTTTCTTCGATGCATCACTATAAATAACGAACCCATCATTCCCCGATGGTAGAGTCAATATAGGAGCATTGACTAATCTTTTCTTCAGTTCTTCAAAACATTCTTCACACTCTTTTTTCCAAACAAATTTAACCCCTTTACGTGTGATCTTCATTAATGGGTTAGCCAATCGGGCAAAATTCTGGACGAAACATCGATAATAACCTGCCAAACCAATAAAACTACGTACCTCAGTTATACACGTAGGTGCTGGCCATTCTTGGATTGCCTTGGTCTTAGAAGGATCAAAAGAGATTCCATCTTTAGAGACAATATGGCCAAGAAAAGAAATCTCATGAAGCCAGAATTCACACTTGTTAAACATCCCATATAATTCATGCCTCCTCAGAGTCTTCAAGATAATGCGCAAGTCATTTTCATGATCTTCGTAGGTTTTGGAGTATTCCAATATATCATCAATAAATACCACCACAAATTCATCGAGATACTCCTTGAAAACTCTATTCATCATATCAATGAATACAGAGGGTGCATTAGTCAATCCAAACGGTATTACAGTAAACTCGTAATTCTCGTACCTGGTTCGAAATGCTGTCTTCGGAATGTCTTCCTTCTTCACACACAACTGATGGTATCCAGATCGAAGGGAAATCTTTGAAAATTATTGAGCTCCATGCAGTTGGTCAAATAAATCATCAATACGAGGTAGGGGATACTTGTTCTTTATCGTTATCGCATTGATCTCCCTGTAGTCAATACATAACCTCATAGATCCATCTTTCTTTTTAACAAAAATAACATGGGCTCCCCATGGAGAAACACTAGGGCGAATAAATCCCTTATTACTCAATTCCTCTTGTTGTTTCTTTAGTTCGACTAACTCTACAGTGGCCATTCTATAAGGGGTCTTCGATATAGGCCTTGATCCAGGAATCAAATCAATGGAAAACTCAACTTCTCGTTCTGGAGGATGTCCAGGTAATTCATCCGGAAATACATCTACAAATTCTTTCACAACAGGTACATCCTCTATTTGAACATTACTTTCCTCACCGACAGTTATTTCATTCTCTTCCTCCCCAATAATTGAATTTAGTTGAGCTATTGAGGGTGGATCTAAAAAAGAATTAGGTGGTGACGATTCTGCTCTAAAGATAAGGTGTTACTTATCATTATCATCAAGAATAGTAACCTCTTTCTTCTCATAATAAATCTTCGCATCGTAGTCTGAAATCCAATCCATACCGAGGATTATATCAAACTCAATCATAAGTATGACGATGAGATTAGCAGATAAAGAAAATTTATGTTCTCTAATGGGGACTGATTCACAAAACTTTGTTGCAATGATACTTCCCTTAGGAGTTTTAACTGACAACTCCCTTATTAAATTAAATTGGAAATATCTAATTTTCTTAGAAAACTTGGAAGATATGAATCAATGCGACGATCCAGAGTCAAATAATGAATTTGCTAAACTTGAGGAAACCATTAAATCATCTGCCACCACGTCTTTTGGAGCTTCTACCTCTACAGTAGTGATAGCATAAGCCTGGCCTTGATCCCTTGGCCTTTTCTGAGGTAAGTTCTCCTGACGCTTAGGACATGCATTTGCATAATGCCCCATCTCCCTCCAATTTTAGCACTGAATGTTGGTGGCTTCCTTCTTCCCTTTACAATCACGAGCTTGGTGGCCTTTTTCACCACACTTGTAACAGACTCCCATTCCCTTCAAGCAAGCACCGGGGTGTTTCTTCCCGCATTTACCACAATATGGATATTCAACCATTCCCTTCTTCCCCTTATTTCCATTCCCAGATTGATCAGCAGGTCTCTTCTTCTCTTTCTTTGCTTTAATGTCATAAGACTTAGAGAATTCCTTTTCGGTCTTGATAGCACATGAGACAATGTCTTCCTACGATGAAAAGGATTGTGAGATTAATTCTCGACGGAGAAATGGTTTTAACCCATCAAAGAAACGATCAATCTTACTTCTTAGGTTGCGAATATAATCTCTAGCATACCTCGCTAACCTTGTAATGTTAGCCTCATACTTTGTGACATTCTCATCCTCTTTTTGTCTCAGACACAGAAATTGCCTTTCCATATCTGCTTGATGGTCACGAGGAAAGTATTTTTCTAAAAACAGATCTTTGAACTCCCTCCACTCCATATTTGATACTTCATCATATTCCTTCATGTTTTGAATCAATGACCACCATTGATCAGCATCTCCAGTGAGGTGGTAAACTGCCATGATAACGTTTTCCCTTTCACTGCTCCCCAAAGCCTGAAATATTTTCTCTAGGGAAAATATCCATTGCTCAGCTACTAAGGGATTTGTATTCCCATTGAACGTTGGTGGTTGTTGCCTCATGAATCAATCTAACATTAATCCTCCATGCTGCGGATCAGGGTGCTCCATATGGGTAAGGTTATTATTCATAACCTGAGTAAGTTGTCCCAGTATGGTGATTATCTGATCGGCACCAGTTGCATCACCATCCCCTCTATAATTATCTTGAGCAGGAGGGCAATCCCTACATGGAGTGTGTGCATTGATACAGTTTCCATTTCTTCCACTAGGAGCCATTTCTAAACAATGGTATAAACTAGATCAGTTTATGAATCAAAATACATAATCCCATACTTATAAAACACTTAATATAAATTGAACTATTTATGGATATAATCCATAATCATATGAATGTTTTCTTTGAGGAAGTATATACTCATAAACCCTTCATAATTATTTGTAAAGAAAATGAGAGTTATCCTAAGCATATCCCCCGGGAGTGTCGTAACCAAGAGTGCAGCAAGGCCCGTTGTCGTGCACCAGTTCCCGTTCGAGTCTAGCTCAAAGCGGTGTTTTCGGGTTTTACCCCTAGGTACATCTGTGCCAGAGCCGCCTCTACCTGCTCGTATCCAGACAGAGATGTATTGCTCGGAAAACTCACAAAATCTCTACAATACCAAAATTCTAGGAAGTTCTTCTATACTAATCCTCAAAGTTCATCTTAGGTCTACGTGCTCTAATCAGAGTTTATCTAAATCTAGCTTCCAAGGTTTGTACTAAACCTCCTCTGATACCAACTGTAATGCCCCGACCCCAGTTACCCAAAGTCGGTGCATTATTACATAACATTGGTATGATCACAAGAAAGATCAAATCTCGAAAGACCGATTGGTTTAGTAGTCTTGGAAACACTAGATATATTCATAAGTCTTACATTACATCATAAAATGAAAAACTACTACAAAAACATATTGTCTCCATAATCCACACTCATATCCCCACATAATATCCCTGTAGGTCATTCATAATTTACTTCTTCACTTCCTGGGAAAAATAAAACATAGAAAAGGGGCGAGCTCAAATGCCCAGTAAGGATAACAATATAGCGGAAACTTTCATAAATAAGAATAAACATTTAAGACAATGTATAACTAAAACAAAAGCCTTTTAAACTTGAACATTTAGCATAGTATGGCATAAATAAAATTAAATAATTCCATTTACTTATTCACATGGTTATTATACTAATCGAATAATCACATGAAAAATCAATAACCACTTTCATAATGATGGAATGCATAATGCCAGACTATCATAACCACATAGCCAAGGCCTCGTGCCAAGACTACAAATAATATTTTGTCAAGTCCTTGTGCCAAGACACTAGTTTGTCTCATGAGACCTACCGATGCATCGAGGAGCTATAGCAGGCTCCACCCGTCACATATTAAGTCCAATGCATTCCCATATGAAAAGGTTTAAACATAACATAAACATTCGTATTAAAACTAGCATACGAAATGTCAATACTTTCACCATAAACTATGAATGGTATAAAAATAGCACATCCACAGTCAAACATATCACAAAACCTTCAATACAATAATGAAGTTTTGTATCATAATAAATCAACTTCAAATAATCTTAAAATCCTTCAAAGGATGTTGACATAGATGAAATCAAAAATTCTTTTTAAAGAAATATCTCCTTTTATTTTGAAATCATTTAAGATCCATATAAAATAAAACATTTTCTTTGAAAATAATCTTATAAGATTGTAAGGGAATCATTAAAGATTATATAACGGCGGAAAATTGTCGCACCCGCCGTATAAGTTAAAAAAACATTCTTACCTTAATTCTGTCGAAAAGGTTAAAAAGGACCTTGTTTTGAAAACGACGGAAAGATTCCTTTATAAACCTCTTATAAAAAGTCAAACAAGGGTATAAATGACTTTAACCCATATTCTTGTAATTAATAAATATGTTTTGAAATGCATTTCGAAGAAACATGGATGTGGATGATAAAGAAATCCCAGTAGATTATTACGTATAAACAACCTCCGATAATGAAGAGATTGTGAAATAACCCTTACCTAGTACTTTTCCTTGGTTGGGGTAGGTTAACCTCCTGTATAATGGTGAAATAATTGTTATTAAATTATACAAGAATCATAAATATTAATATGATATCATATATTATCTTTTAACATTGATTTGTTAATAATATCTTAGAATTATCGTCGTTTCGGGTGTTAACTTACTCATTTTCTTTTATATGTTTTGTTACATAAGCCATGATTGTTGTATCTTATTCATATCCAAAATGATATCAAGTCCTTAAACATCATTTTTAAATCATCAAATGATAATTATTCTTGAATGGATACGATGGAGAATGAATCTCATCGCGTTCATGGAGACGGTAGTCCGTACGTACGCACGAGCGACAATATCATTCTTTTGATATTAAAATAATATATAAATGGATGGTATATCATATATACAGAATCATTAACATGTTATATTTATTATCTACATGAGTTACACATCATTATTATACCCATCCAAATAATAATATATTGAATAACAATTACACCACGACGTGGAGACGGTAAGCCGTACGTACGCACGTATGGTGAAATGTTATTCAAAGGGTGGATAGAATACTGAATATGGTTGTACCATATTTATAATAAAATCACAGTATATGTGAGATATTGGAGTTATTATTTTATAATGGTAAGAACAAAGGAAGAAGAAGTGGAAGAAGAAATGAACTTGAAAAGGGGTGGTGAAAACATTGCCTCTTCTTCGGGTTCTTCCTTTTGATTTGATCAAAAGGGCTCCTTAGGTTGGCTTTCTGATCCAAATAAGGCCCCTAGGTTGTAGTTATGGAAGTTTGGAGAGTATTTGGGCAGAGTTTGGCCGATCCAAAAGGCTTTTAAGGTGTGAATAAATGAGAAGGAGGAGTGCCCTTTTATAAGAGGGGTGAGGGGAACCTTTGGAAAAGCTAGAAATATTAATTTATAATAAATTCATATTCGGTTTCTAATGGATCCAAAGTTGATTATTCAAAATTTATTGTGGGTATAGGTCGAAAAACACTCAACCAATAGAATTTAGACAGGTTTGGGTACTTATATTAACCTTATCTTTAAGTATTAACTCTAAGTTAATTAGTTTCACTTTTACAATGTCTCTTTGTATTTTTATATAATATGGTTAATAAACATACTATATACATCCAAACGACCCCCAAGTGGTACATTAATGATGAAACTATCATGATATAAGTCTCTTGGCCGAACCTTAGATTTTTAGGAATTTAATATCAATTATTAATATAATATTTGTTTTAAGAACTCTTTTATGTCAATTTTGACACTATTCAATAGTTGATTTTTGTGAAACTCATAACAGATTTATTACTTCGAAAAAAGTAAATTAAATAAATCCTAATATATCATATTATCCTAGAAAATTATTTTAATTCATTAAAAGTTTCATATTATATTTATTTGGGTACTTATAATATCAATTAGTTAAATTTTTCACGATTATAGTAATTACTGCATCATCATTGTGTCATAAATAAAATAAATTATTTAAAGTCAAAAAATTATAAATAAAATATAATTACGTATGAAATCTTTTTATCTTTCTAATGAATATTTATAATCTAAAAGCCAACATATATAACCCTATGTAACAATTGTTTTGCTAAAAGATATATGCTTGTGTCATTTTTGTATTCATTTTAACTTAATTAAAATAAAGTGTCATTATCACTTACAAGTGGATCCATGGGGTCCCTAAATCGACCCAAAGATGTCCATGGTCGACCATGTATCAACCAATAGGGTTAAGAAACGTTTTAGGGTAATTTAGTATTATTATAATATTAATTATTAACCCTTATTTACCGGATTTACCCTTAACCATGGTAAATAAAATATTTACCGCAGTAATTATTCAAAATGTCTAAAAATAAAAGTTACCTATTTACACAATTTGAACATCCTGATTCAAAATATGGAATCAATTTTCCTAAATTCAAAACACATAAGTGGCAGAAATTAATTTAAAATTAATTCCCGCTGTCAAAACAAAGTGTGTTTTTAAGAGATAATAACTATCAAAAGATTGACACTTGTTTATGTTCGGTTTAATTTCAAAATTATGTCCAATGACAAACATTATATTAAATGGTAAAAATATATTCTAAATATACTTTAAAAATACTAAAATTCATAATTTATCAGTATTAATTATTTTTATTAAAAAAGTTGTTTTCAATTAAAATTTAGTAATTTTCACTATTCATCAAAATATGAAAGTTATCCGAAATGTACCAAAATTTCATCTTAGGCTAAATTAGATATTCCGAATCCAAAAATGATGTCCATTTTGAAATATAAAATATATATAATTTCAAAAAGTAGGTATTACTATTCATATCGGCTAGTTTGATTGGTTATGGTGTGTTAGAACTCGGTGTTGCGTACAACACACGCTATCACATTATTCAAAGAGAAGCGTACCGTAGAAGCTTGGGGTGTTACACAAATAGTAAGGGAAGAAAAAGCAGGTTCCCTATAGTTTGTATCAAATAACTTTTTTGTTATTTTGTAATTTGGCTTAGAGACATTTTTTGAAACCCCTTAGTATGAGACTATTTATATGTAATCGCCCAATAAGCTGTTTTTTAGAAAATAATAATCATTTGTATCCCAAAAGTTAACTTCAAAAAAGAATAATTTTTTTTATTAATTATTTGTTTTCCTATGTTTTTTTAGTAATTTTTATTTTATAAAATAATGGGTACTGGGAAAATCATGGCCCACAATCCTTCTGTATTATAATGTTCTGTTTTTTGAACAACATCCTCAATTCCATGGGATATGGAGGTCAAATTTCATGGTGATGCTTACCCAACTATGTCAAGATATTTACAATAACATGAATAATATTTAAAATCCTCCTCCACCTAAGAGGTAGCAACTAGATATCGAGTATTAATGTGGAAATGGAAACAAAAATTTATTGGATCTTTTAAATCACAAGTAATATAATAGATAGAATAAAATAGAGAATATCAATTATGCACATCATTGATCTGAGATATTGATGGTGACATAGTCCATTTAGCATTTTTATGGAGAGGTTGATCAATGGTGGGAATTGATTATGAACACCATGAAAATTAATGGAACCTAAATATATTGTGGGATGTCTTCAATAATATTTTTCTTAACATTTATTTAATTTAAACACTTTATACAAATATTGAATGATAATTCAAAGACTTGAATTAAAAGGATGGTGAATATGTAATGACTTTCTAGGAAAAGTTCCAGAGCCTTTCAAGGTACACCTTGGGTTTCATTATCAACCATGATTGAAAAATAAATATTGTTTTATTGGTATTAAACAACACCAACAAATTGTACGTGAAATTCGAGACTTTGGGTGTTATGAAGAAGTTATTCAATATGCTCTCAATGTGTTCATAGAGTTTGGATAGCGCATTGATGGATATGATGGTAAGAAATAAATGACTAAATTCCATGATAAAAAAACTAATGAAGAAGGTGGAAAGAAAACTCAACCACTCGCATGTCTAAAATGTGTGAATAAGTTTCATCAGAGATTCCTTAATGGTATGGGGGAACGATCAATGTTTGGGAGATAATCCATCCTAGTTTATGAATGTCAATGATTCATAAGGAAGATATAAAATTTGGTGGAAAAATGAGAGCACCACCCATGGTTTAACAATTCCTCTATAGTGATCTAGGGAACTATAAAAGATACTCAACTAAACTTAAATCCCTCGAGTGTAATCCTATTCAATAACCACCAAATACAAAGGAGAAAGCGAATTTTTTTGTCAAAACTATTGTTGAGGTGGATCCATACAATGATTTTGTGATAGGTACATCGGTTAATTATTTAAGATTAGAAAACATAAAATTTGATTCTAGTCCTATACATTATTTTTTATGTTTCATGTATTGTATAACTATTCAAACACCCCAAAAAATACAGTGGTTTATTTATCTGTGAGATCAAAAAAATGGGAAATTATTGAATCAAAAGTATTTAAATTCTCCATTATTAAGGATTGTGAATTGAACCTCCCATAAAATCATATCTTAATTCCATTGTAGGGTTTTAGTACTATATTTGGCATTGATTTTCTATCATTATTCATTTACAAACTTAACTATTGGGAATTGTATGTAACTATTCACATCCCGAGGCATTCTCCAATTATGTTCAAGTGTAAGTATGGTGACGAATCTTCTTCAGAGTCATCGTCTCATATGTGGATATAATTTATTAATGGGAGATAATATATAATATAAATGTTTGAGATAAAGGACAAAATCATGCTAGAAGGCATGATATTCGTGAGAGTCAACACTGATTGGTTCCCTAATGAAAAGTATTTTTTGACTCCAAACTAAGAGGCCGAGTTATCAATTCAATTTTATTGGATCTCTGTCTATATCAAATAAATGTTATAGTGTGAACAACATTGAGTTATTGTAACTGAAGAATAAGTTACAAGAGAATCTGTAAAAACGTTTTATATACCCGAGTACTTCACTGTGGGGTGTACCAGTCCTCTTTTTCAAGAAGAATAATGTATTAATGCACCTCCACATTGATTTCTATAATCACAAAAAAAGATCGATTAGGAAAATGTATCCCCTTCCAAGGATAGACAAATTATTTGATCAGCTTCATTGGGTATGTATTTTCTTAAGGTGGACCTTTGGTTGGGATATAATGAATTAAAGGTGAGTAAAAAAGATATTACTAAGAATACATTTCAAATATGGCATGGATGCTATGAGTTAATATGGATTCCTCTCAAACACATTAATTATATTGCAATATTAATGGATTTTATGAATACAGTTTTATAGATTACCTCAAATAAATTTGTTATCTCTATTGATGATATTTTGATATACTTCAAAATAACGGGGGATCATGAGGATCATTAGAATATAGTATGAAAACATTACAATGGGATAAAAACTATTGAATGTATAGTAAATATGAGTTCTAGATTAGATAACTATCATTATTTGGAATATTATCACTTATAATGGAATGTCATTGTGTATTTTCAAGATAAAAAAAATGAAGAGTGGTCTAGGAAAAAAAATTTAATTGATAACCGTATTTTTCATTGTGTAGTAATGTATTTCTGAAGATTTTTGTAGAAATTATCACAATTTTAAAATCCACTAACCAAGATGACTGATAAGGGATTATTGAATCTCTAGACAATTTAATGGGAAGAAAGATTTAAACTATTAAAAATGAGACTTATCACCACACAATTACCCATACATATGGAAATTGTGGAACTCTATGTGGTATACAGAGATGCTTCAAATAAGATACATTTGATTTTCAATGGTTAAAAATTATACACTCATACACTATACCTCAATTAAGTTGAAAATTAATGAGAAAAACTATCCCATATATAATCTAGAGTTAGAGGTTGTGAACATTGTGTTAAACATATTTATGTATTATCTCTATGGGAATAATTGTGAAATATATATTGATCATAAGAGCATGGAATATATATTCACACCGAATGAGCATAATATGCGCCAACAATGATTATCAGAGCTTGTCAAGGATTATGATTTCTGAATCAAAATCCATCATTGAAAATAGAATAATGTGGGATATTCTTTATTTAGAAAGGATCCTGAAATATCATCAATGATGATATTTGAGAAGGATCAAATCTTAATGTAATTTCAAATCCTATATATGGTAATCATTAAGAAAGTAACATCATCAATCCTATCATAAATTGTTTCTCAATAATCTATCATGGAAGCATAAGGGTCGATCAAGGAAAATGTAGGTAAATTTAAAAAAATGTGGAAGCTATTAGAAATGGGAAATACTTAGAGTACACAATTTAAGAGGAAAAGGATCTCTAATATTAGGGTCTTGAAATTTTTTACCATACAATATATAGATAAGGAAATAACATGTGAGTGATGGAAAGAGAATAACCTTTTCTATTCACCTCGGGAGCACAATGATGTATCGAGATTTCAAATAGAATTATTCTTGGAAAATATATAGAATGAGATCATTGAATATACATCAATGTTCCTGATATGATATCTAGTGAAGGAATTAAGGAAAAAAATCTATGGGGATTATGAAAACATTATCCACTCTAACATTTGATTGAAAAACATCACCATGGACATTATCAGAAGGCTTTTGAGGAAATACATAGGAAACAACATGGGTTTTGGTGGATCGTCCAAAAAAGACAGTGCATATCATAAAAATTCCAGAGGAATTTTCACTGGATCTACATGTATATGTATACATTAGAGAAGTGGGACGAAATCATGGAGTAAAACTATTTATTATATAATATAGAGCTCTGATATTAACCTCTATGTTAAGGAGATGTCTCTCTCATGATGTAGAAACTTATATAATCATTAGTACAGATTATCGTACATAAACTGATGGAATGTATGAACATACTATTCAGACACTAGAATACATGTTGAAAGACTATTCAATGGACATTATATGATGATGGTACCAATATATTCCTATTGTTGAGTTCTCTTAATACAATAGTATCCACTAAATCAACCAAATGGAACCATATAAATCCCTTTTATGGGAAAATATTTAGGACACAAAAATGAGGGTATAAGTTCAGTGAATGTAAGCTACTAGGACATAAAAAGAACATGAAAATGGTGGATATGGTGAAACCCATTTTTTATCACATTAAGGAATCCAAAAGTCAAAAGAAGAGATATGAATTCAATCATCAATGAGACATAGATTTTAATGCCCGATACATGGTACTCATACACATATCAACATGGAAGAGGATCATGACATTAGGTAAAATAGGAAATTTGAGTCCTAAGTGCATTGGACCCTTAGAGATTCTTGACTGAGTCATATCTATAGAAAATAAACTAGAACATGCACATTCCATTTCTCCAGTACATGATGTATTCTGTGTATCCCCATTAAGGATGTACATACACGATACCTCATTAATACTGAATCAATTTGGGAGCACAATAGGGAAATGATCTCTCTTGTGAGGATAATCCATGGAAAATCATGGCCCATAGAGATAAAATTCCACACAACAAGAATTTTCCCATAGTTCATGTATACTGGAATAACCATAAGTATGAATTTGCGATATGTGGATATATGTAAGTGGTGAAGGAGATGTGTACTTAAATTTTTTCACCATAGAATGTAAAACCAAATTTGGATGGATAGATTTCATAAGGGGGTAGAATGTAATAAACAGATAGATTATCTTTGGAAATTACCATATTATAATTATTTCATATATTAAAAGAACATAAACTCACTTTTAAAACAAATTAAAAACATTATAAATGAAGAATTATTGATATAAGTGTTGTTTCATGAATTTAAGAAACCAATAATGATGGAATAGTATCATGAAATTTGTAATAGTAAGTGACCATTAGGAATATTAAATAATCCAATAAAATAGAAATCTCACTTGGGAAAGTGTAAATATAAATTATGAATGTTATAAATTAAAATATGATATATCTATATCTTTGTATAAGAAAATACATATTTTAGAAATGATAAATTATGTTTCTGAATTTTTTTTAAGAAAAAATGTTTATTTACAATATTACGATTCATATCATGTTTTTAGAGAAAATTAATTATCAGGAAATGGAATTATAAATCAATATTTTTTGTCTTATTGCTATAAAATAATTTTATAAGACCATTAAAATTTTTCAATGTGTCACAAATCAGTCATAATATTAAAATAGTTATATTGGAAATAAGTGATGAATTTAATTAAACATTATATTTCACATAATTAGAAAATAATCACAAAAATATGGTTTATTTTTTATTTTAAAATTTCAATAAATGGTTTGAATTAATTTTTTCTATTTATCATAAGATGTTGATTTACTGGTTAATAGTGAAATATGGTAAATTATGGTATTTAACAAATAAATGAATTATTAGAATTATTGATGATTAATGGAAGTGGTAATCATAAAATTAAAAAATATCCATATTTATTTAAATATATTTAGTGATAAGTTTCAAATTATTTATAGTATTAAGGAAAATTATAAAATTGTGAATAAAATTATGAAGAAACACCCCTCTCCTACCATTTAAATACAACCCCTTACCACCACTTCTCCTCACACATTCCATGCTGAGAAGCTTTTTCAATATGTACCAAATAATCTTCCCTATACCATGTCCCAAATACATAATTATTTGTTTTTAAAAAGAAACCACAACCAATTTCCCTATGGTGGTTCTCATGGAGATGTATAAAATAGGTAAAATCCTTTTATTTTTCTTTTAATTTGATTCAGTTTTTTTTAGTTTTTTTATTTAATCATCACCTCCCCTCATCCAAGTGGAATTATAACTCTAATATTTTATTTAAATTTAAATTTTATTATGTTTTTGGAATAATTAATAATCAAAACACTATTTCTCTCGCATTTATTTTGAAAAATAAAACATCATCCAAGAGGTGTTGATTTATGGTCTTCAAGTTTGAAAAATATTCAATTTCCATTAACGACTTCAAGGATGCTCAAAAAAACATCATAGTGGTTGATTTTTTTTAAAATTTATGTTATAAACTTTTTTATGTTATGAAATTAATATATATATATATATATATTTATATATATTATAATAGAAAAAATGAGAGTGTTGTTATTGAAAAATGATAAAATTAATGTAAACGATTATCATTAGCATGATATAAAATGTATCATCCCCACAACCGAAACAAATAAGACCAATAAATCATTTAAAATTTCACTAAAAACATTTAACTTCAATATTGGTCAATTATTCTCATTTTACCTGGTCTTCCAAACAAGCATTCAAGTGAACCGATCATGAAAACCCAAAAATCAAATGCTCCTGAATGATGAAATTTAACTCTATAACACATTATAATGGTGATAAATGAACTTTATAAAGTTATAATAAAAAAATACACAGGTGGTTATTTATTTTTCAGTTAATTAATCTATTTTTATTATCTTGTATATTAAAGTGAATAAATAATTTAGACATAAGATAAAGGGATGGTAAATATGATGTTCCTTTCATCGGGTTATTCATTTTTCATGGAAAATTTAATTATGGATGTTCTATTGATATTTATAAAACATAAAATAATTATTCATATATTTTTATTTATGGGATTTACATGCTTCAAATCTTATTTTATGACATATTAAAATATTCATCCAAAAGAACTCATCCTTAGGAAAAACACATGATTTACCTCACTTGAAATTTTTTTGTATTCACTCATGATTGATGATTCTTATAACAAGTTTGATACACCATTTTTGGGGACACCAATGATTATTCATGAAAATAATCAATATTAAATTCTATGGAAATCAATTTTTTTCCATGTGATATTTTAAGGAAAAGATATTTTTTTCGTTTTAAGTGGCATGCCAGACATTGTAATTATTTGGATGTGATATGTGCACCAAAATATATATACTACTCTAATGAAATGGGTAATGTTATTTATCTCATGATATAATGTAAAATATGAATCATCATGACCCAATATATGTTCACAATTAAAATATTATGGTAATTCAGATATTTTATTCTTAAACATAATGTTAATGTAGTTCACAACTATGTGTGGTATTTTTCAACTAAGTCAAAAAGTTTTATTTTTATCAGTTCCCAAATCCCATGAACATTTCTAATTATTTTTATAATTATTATTTTTATAAAACGACAATTATGATATGATTATAAAGATTATTCACATAAATATTATATTGATTTATGTTATTACATAACCTCTTAATGGGATTTAATCTCACCAATTTCTTTGATGTATATCCTCTGGTGTCTACTTATAATAATGAGTGTGTGGGGGCCATTAATATTCTGGAGAGAAATGAATTAAACAATATTTACATTTTATTAAATATAATATATGTATAATTCTAATTTTATGAAGACAGTAAATCATATGATCCTATATTTGAAACACTATAATGTTTATTACATTTTAAATTATTTAATAGTAATGTAATAAAAATTAGGGTCCTCATATTTCATTATTAGTTTATTGATTAAATTGAATTTTTGTTCAACTATTAACCATTAAATATTAATTATTCTCAATGATTCATTTTTTCTATAGCTGTATGAAACCCTTAATGAGCATCTGATCATTCCTTTTTCTTATATTTTATTTTCCCAATATTTCTATAATGTTTCTTATGATTGATATGCATGGTTAAATTAAAGGGAATAGTTGGGTTATCAACGAAAGTACATATTATATTTTATGTCCATTATTTAATTTTAATTTAATATATATATAGTTTATGAATAATACTAAACTATTCATTCATTTGGGATTCGATTTTGTCTATCTTATGCCATGGTAATAATGTAAGTCCATAACTTTGGGATAATGGGATTGGGGTTATTAGAAAATCCCAATATTGATCATGTGTAACCATTACATGATGCCGTAAATCATCATTTTTATTGGTTATATTGTTGATTAAATCTGGTTTATTATTATATATGGTTTTGACAATATAGAACACATATCAATATGGTTTTGATTAAAGTTATAGTTGGTAATTGAATTTTTATTGTATACACACTTATTGATCAAACATTGGTTCCATTAAAGTAAGAATATGTTTATATTTTCTGGAATGTAATACAAATTATATAGGTGTTCTGATCTTAACACATTAGATTATAGATATAGTGTGTACATCCATTATAATTTAGCGTGTTTCATTTTATATAGTTGCAAACAAACCCAAAGATCACTATTTATGTTTTGTTGGTTTTTTCTACATTGAAGGGTGTAAATAGAACCAAGGTATTTTTTTAAAGAAAGGTGTGGAACGATTAATACCATTCCTATAATGGTTTTAAAGTTTTAATTATCTCAATTCATTATTACCTCACGAATTTAATTTTTATTTCAGTTAGTTCATACTAAGATCTACCACTATATGAGGTGTTATTGATCAATTAATTTATCTCTTTTAATTATTCTTTTTTGGAACCTTTGTGAAAATGTGATTCTTACATTATATCATTGTATATTTTAAATCAATAATATCAATGACCTCCTAGATATTGGATGATGTAACTTCCAATAGGTTTAAGGTTGATGAAATCAAGGTGTGTATTTTTTTCCATATGTGAGACAGAGGAAGAGACATATGTTACAGATTCCTTATTGTGACAATAGTGTCAAATATGTTTTAGGATTCAAACCTTATACCATTATATAAGAGTATATTTAACATATGTCACATGTGTGGAATTTGTATAACTAGGATCTAGTCCATAGATCCCCTTCCATTTTGTAAAATTGTAGAGGAGTCCCATGACTAAAATTATATGGTTAAAATAACATCTTTTAGGGAATTTAGGGTCATTATCCATTTAGAGACTTGTGGTTTTGGCAATATTAGACTTTGGATTATTTCTATGAAGAATTACAGAGCTAGGCGTGGAGACGGCGTGCGATTCCGAGGCCCGGTGTGCCGTAAATTAATTTTATAAAAATATTAAGTATTTTTATTCTATGCACGTGGCGGGGGTGTGATATCTCATAAACGGTAGCTCAGAACGGAAATCAGACAGCACAGTTGCGTCCGGAATGCACTGTTTACCTTAGGAGAGGTGTAAACATTGCGGGCGCAGACCTACGGGGAGAAACGCCACCAAGGGCATTTTCGTAATTAAATGGAGAAGTTAGTGTGCGAGCGTCCTCTCAAATAACTTCTGAACGGAGTCACGGATGGAAAATATGAGTCCTCCTTTGCGTTCAGAACGGCTCGTTTACCCTTGGGTGACCTTACTTTTGTTCGCATATGGCGTCAGGTCCAAGCCGGGTTTGGCGCCGGCGGGAGGTAGATATAAATATCAGCGCCCCCCCCCCCCCTTATCGTTTCTCTCGACGTTCTTCACCACCGCTCCGCTGAATCGAGCAAACGAAGCACCCACGAGCTCGGAATTTGACGGCGGACGTTCCAGGAGCGTGCAACGGAAGCTCTGGAGCACAGATCTAAAGCAGAACATCGGCGTTTCACCCGCGAGGTAGGTGGATATGATTTTTAACCCCCGATCCCATTTTTTGTTGTGTTTTACTACAAATTGAAGCTGTAGCAGTGTAGATCGAGTCCCGAGGGTCGTGTAGACGCCTCCAGATCGCAAAACAGACCACCGGGGTGGCCCCCGATAGTCCGCAGAAGATCAGTCGGCGCGGCCCCGGGGCGGCGGAGCCCGGCCGCCCAGCGCGGCAGATGGCCGCCTGCCAGGCCGGGGCGGCGGCGGAGCCCAGCCGCCCAGCGCGGCAGATGGCCACCGGCCAGGCCGGGCCGGCGGCGGCTGCGGACGGTCGGACCTCTTTTATCATTCGGGGGTCTTTAAACCCCCGTATCATGCAATCCAGTAGCCGGATTCACGTGCTTTTTGTAGTGACGCGACCTTGACGATGAGGCGAACCTTCCGGTTTGTGTTTGAGGGTTTAAGGGTTCGGGATCGTGGCCCAGGAGCTTGCAAAGTCGAATAAAGTAATGATATTTTATTATTATTCGACTTCGGGTCGTTGTAACTTCTACCTGGAGCATCTGAATGACGTGTCGTCAGTGGCGTTGATACCCTGATGGTGCGAAGAAGTTTTTGAGATGGCTTTCGGGTGTTGGGACTGAGAATGGGGTGCGGGCCCCATGAGGCCGGGTTTTGGCATTTGCGGAGAAACACAACCTTCGCACCAGGAGTCCGATTTGGGCAGATGATTAGTCAATCCTTTGTGTTTTTCTGATAGGATTGCAATAGTGCGATGCGTTCGATGTTTTTCGGGAATGAGTCGTGGGCCCCAATCGAGATGGCTTCGGTGAATAATACATTTTTCACCCGGTGTCTGTCTCAGACGAGCGAGTAGTCTATTCCACTTGTTTTTCTGAGGGGATCGCAATGGTATGATCCGCTCGATGGGTTTCGGGATCGTTGTGTGAGCCCCACACGAGTTAGCTATGGTGAATAGTGCCTTTTTCACCAGTGATCCGTTTTGGGTGAGTAAATATCCTATCCTGCATGTTTTTTTGCGTGGAATGCGTTGGTGGCCTTAGTTATGGCCTAGGAGGTGCGTAGTGTGGCGTTGTGGCGGGTCGCTCAGGTTAGCGACGTTTGGACCAGCAGTGGTTGAGGGCTCTCGCTTGGTTCGTTTCTACGAGGGTTCGCGCGACATCACAACCTTCGTATGCGTTTATGATCCTCTCGATGGGATGTTAAAACTGTTAGAATTTTTTCATCCCTCCGGTGGGCCCAGAGCGGGATCCTCTAGCTTCTTTACCCTAGATCGGGTTCTTGGTAACGCTGTGACCGCTTATTCACGGGTGACGATCCCCTATCTAGCAGGTTAACCCTGTAGGGTTTGTGGCATCATCGGGAATATGATCCCCTATGCGGTGGGTCGTGCATAGTAGGGTTGTGGCATCGTCGGGTATACGATCCCCTACTCAGCATGAGGTTTATAGTAGGGTTGCGGTACCGTTGGTTATACGATCCCCTACTCAGTGCTTGGTGTCTTTAGGGCTGTGGTATCATTGTTTATGTGGTCCCCTACTCAGCGTGTGGTCTCGGTAGGGTTACGACATCGTCGATTTGATCCCCTACACCGCGAGTTATACCAGATAGGGTTCCGGTATCGTCGTGACCACCTTTATATGGGCGATGATCCTCTACCTGAGTGATGCACTTCTGTCGAGGGCCAGATCGGGTTGTGGCATCCCCCAGCGGATCCTCGGTTTGATCCCCTATCTATGAGAACTACATATTCCAGATCAGGTTATGGTATCCCCCAGCAGACCCTGGGAGTGATCCCCTATCTGTGAGCTTCATATACGAGAGTGGGTTCTGGTATCCCCTAGAAGACCCTAGGAGTGATCCCCTATCTGAGGAGTTTGGTGGTTATGTTGTTTTAGCGAGGATTCCTTAGTGATGCTAACCGACAAGTGTGATCTCTCGGGTGAGCATCTGAGAGGTTTGTGAGAAACCCGATGGAGTGTATCTCTTGGATGAGTGTCATCTAGGATGACAATGATCATGGAGTGTACTCTCCTGGTTGTGGACGGTTGCTGGTGATGAGGCTGGTACCTCTTGTGGCTTTTTGGGGTGAGATGATTATATCTGTATTGTTCAAGGTTTATATATGGGAATACACCTGAGCTAAGCTGACTAGTTGCGTTTAGCCGAGGATGGTCACGAGATGGAGTTTCTCTCTCGTCTGGGTTCCCTCTGGCTGGGATGAGTGGACTGATGCCTTTCAGTTGCTCTCTTTTGTTTTGGGTTTTTCGGGTACCTACAGAGTATATTTATACTCACCCCTCCACGGGATTTTCCCACACATGTTTGTGTCATGTTCAGATCATAGGCCTTTCGACGGAGTCCTAGGAGGACCCGGAGTAGGTGTAGCTTAGTGAGCGTGTTGACCGTGGTGTTTACCGGAGCTGTGCCAAGGGAGCTTTTCGGTGGGTGTTTGTGGCAGTGTTCCCCTTCTTCGGAGTAGGTTGGACGCGCTTTGTAGTTTCCATTTGGTGGGCCCTGTTTTTTCCTAATGTACTTCTATTGTAATCTGGTTGTGGGATAGTGAATGCATGCATTTACTTTCAGTTTTCTATATCTCATCACTATTACATGGAGGTATTTGTGGGTGCGTGTGTACAGGTAACTTAGGCTAATGCCTCCCATGTGTGTGATAGCCTACTCGGAGCTGGTCGCCAGCCCATGGCCTATTGGAGGTGGGCTTGGGGATTCGCAGCTCGAGCCCTATTGGGTCGGGTCGCGACAGAGTGGTATTAGAGGAGATTCCACCTATGGGATTCAGAGCGTAGTTTTTCTAGCTGTGAGCTTGGTTTGGGATGCATAACGGCAGTGTTATGATGTTTTGAGTTCGTCTTTCAGGCCAGAGAGTCCAGTGTTGGTGTAGAGGCCGACGTATCCATACACCAGGACTCTAATAACCTGCCATTCGACTCGGAACATTCGTACACTAGTCACAAGGACATTATGGTACATGCATCATATAGGACTGGGTTTTGGTTTTTTCTTGACCTTCTTGAGTCAGCTCTCCAGATATACTCTTTGAATGTGGTGCGTCATGAATGTTTTTCAGGATGCCTCTACGACGATAGCTAGCGGGTGTTCCGCAGCAGGATTGTGCTGATGACTCGCCCCATGTTGAGGCTGTGGAGGAGGGTTCGGGTTCTAACGTTGCACCTCCAGGTGGTCCACCAATTGAACCACCACCTGTCGAGAAGTTGGTTGTGCCGACAGTGCAGGACGAGGTTGCACACAGGTTCAGTGCGCTTCACGAGTTCCATATGCAATGACATTTGAGGTTTTGGGGTGATCTAGACCCCCAGGCAGCTGATGACTAGCTTGAGGCAGTCACCCGAGTTTTCCGCCTAGTGAGGACACATCCTGATCAGATGGTGGTCCTAGCGGCGAGCCTTCGGTATGGTTCGGCTGGGCGATGGTAGGGCCTGGTGTCGTAATCCCATGACAAGGAGACACTCATGTGGGCAGAGCTTGAGTGTCTCTTTAGGGAGGAGTTCTATCTGGTGACGTTGAGGTCAGTGCAGATCCATGAGCTTCTACAACTTCGATAGGGAGGACTGTCTGTGTTAGAGTACTCAGCGAAGTTTACAGACTAGTCGCACTACTCCGATGATATGGTTCGAGACCCATTCTTCAGGTCTTAGACCTTTGAGCAGGGCTTAAGCAGGGACATCTGAGAAGGTGTGGTTTCATTGTTCCTGCCCACCTATACTGGAGTGCTAGAGCGAGCGTTGGTGGTTGAGATATTTCTGGGTGAGGAGATTCCCTCTGTTAGTGCTGGGCACGTGAGAGCAGAGATGTCGATATCTGGTAGTCGAAGACAAACTCAGGGGTCTGGACGTGGGCGTCGTTTCAGGAGGCAACCCCAAGATGGGGGATCTGAGCCTTAGGGCTCACAGGGCTCACAGTCCAGTTTTGGTCAGCCGCAGGAGAGGCAGTGTTATGCTTGAGACGGTTGAGGACATACTGCTAGAGATTGTCCGACCCGACGTGTTGCTAAGAGGGAGTCGGTCGATGGACCACCTTGGCAGATGCAGCGTCTCGATCAAGGAGGCCTACAGGGCGGCGGGCGTGGTGGGGGAGCTGGTATAGCAGGAGGCGGTGGTGGTCGGTACCAGTTGCCACCACCCCCACCCCCAGGTGGTTCATGCCACGCTCAGGGAGCTGGTGGCCGAGGGTGAGGCCTGCTGCATGCCCTGGATGTAGTTGACCAAGAGGCACCGCGGATGGATAAAGGTATGCCTTGTGTCTTTTCTAATTTCTGTAGTAGTTTGATAGACACTGTTTAGCGATACTCTTTCCTTTTTTTTCTTGCTCGAGTTTTTCTCAGGGCGTTGGTAAGACCCTGAGTGAGTGTTGTTTGGCGTTCTTCGAATGCGTAAGAAAAAGAGATCCTTCCCCCACTGAGATGCATTATGTGACTCGATTAAAACCATGTGGGTGAGTCAGTGTCGCCCAAAGAAGATATTGTTGAGTTGTGGTGGATGAGTCCCTCTGACTTATGCGTTTGGGCAGGGGTGTTTGTTGGTGAGCTCGCTGGTGTGTGAGATCCAGTTGAGAGTCCAGTCGCTTCCCTTGAGCTTAGAACTTTTTGGGGAAAAAATTTCTAAGGGGGGAGGATGTAGTGACTCGGGTTTTTGGCCCTTTCAGACATTGGATTAATTCTATCAAGAATTCCAGATTTAGGCGCGGAGACGGCGTGCGATTCCGAGACCCGGTGTTCCCGAATTTAATTTTATAAAAATATTAAGTATTTTTATACAATGCATGTGGAGGGGGAGTGATATCTCATAAACAGTAGCTCAGAACAGATATCTGAGGGCACAGTTGTGTTCAGAATGTTCCGTTTACCTAGGAGAAGAGTAAACATTGCGGGCGCAGGCCTTCGGTGAGAAATGCCACCAGGGTCATTTTCGTAATTAAATTGAGAAGTTAGTGTGCGAGCGTCGGCTCAAATAACTTTTGAATGGAGTAGCAGCTGGAAAATATGAGTCTGCCGTTGCATTCAGAATGGTGCGTTTCCCTAGGTGTGACATTACTTTTGTTCGCATCGGGAGTCGGGTCCAAGGCAGGTTTGGCGCCAGTGGGCGGCAGATATAAATATCAGTGCCCCCTGTTATCATTCCGCTCGACGTTCTTCGCCGTTTCTTCACCGCCGCTCTGTCGAATCATGCAAACGATGCTCCCACAAGCTCGGAATTCGATGACAGACGTTCCAGGAGTGTGCAACAAACGCTCTGGAGCGCGGATCTAAGGCAGAACGTCGGTGTTTCGCCCGCGAGGTAGGAAGATTTGAGTTTTACCCCCTGATCCCGTTTTTGTTGCATTTTACTGCAAATTGAAGCTGTAGTAGTGTAGATCAGGTCCCTTGGGTCGTGTAGATGCCTCCGGATCGCAAAACGGACCACCGGGGTGCCCCCAGTGGTCCGTGGAAGATCCACTGGCGCCGCGCCGGCGGAGCCTGGCGGCCCGCGGTGGAGACGCAGCGGCCGGACCGGCCAGTCCGGGCCGGTCTGGCCTCTTTTATCATTCAGAGGGTCTTTAAACCCCCTTATCATGCATTCTCGGAGCATGATTCATGAGTCATTTGTGGCAACATGACCCTGACGATGAGGATAAACCTCCGATGTGGGTTCGAGCATTTAAGGGTTCGGGATCGTGGCCCGTGAGCTTGAAAAGTCAAAGAAAGTAATGATATTTTATTATTATTCGACTACGGGCCGTTGTAACTTCTACCCAGAGTGTCTGAATGACGTGTCGTCATTGGCGTTGAGACCCTGATAGTACGACAGACTTTTTGAGTTGGTTTCTGGGTGTTGGGACTGAGAACGGAGTGTGGGCCCAACAAGGTCGAGTTTTGGCGTATGCGGAGAAACGCTGGTTTTGCACCAGGAGTCCGTTTTGGCGGATGATTAGTCGATCCTATGTGTTTTTCTGAGAGGATCACAATTGTGCGACCTGTTCGATGTGCTTCGGGAACGAGGAGTGGGCCCCACCCGAGCTGGCTTCGGTGAATAAAACCTTTTTCACCGGGTGTCCGTTTCAGACGAGTGAGTAATCGATTCCTCTTGTTTTTTGGAGGGGATCGATGTGGTATGATCCACTCGATGGGTTTCAGGATCTTTGTGTGGACCCCGCAGGAGTTACCTATGGTGAATAGTGCATTTTTCACCGGTGCTCTGTTTCGGGCGAGTAAACACCCTATCCTGCGTGTTTTGCTGCATGGAATGCGATGGTGGCCTTGGTTGTGGCCTAAGAGGTGTGCAGTGTGTCTTTGTGGCAGGTCACTCGGGTTAGCGACGTTTGGACCAGCAGTGGTTGAGGGTTCTCCCTTGGTTCATTCGTATGAGGGTTCTCGCGGCGTCACAACCTTCGCATGGGTTTGTTATCCTCTCGATGGGATGTTAAAACTGTTAGAGTTGTGGCATCCCTCCAGTGGGCCCGGATCGGGATCCTCTTGCATCTTTACCCTAGATCGGGTTCTTGGTATCGCTGTGACTGCTTATTCATGGGTGGCGATCCCCTATCTAGCAGGTTAACCCTGTAGGGTTTGTGGCATCATTAAGAATATGATCCCCAACATGGTGGGTCGTGCTCAGTAGGGTTGTGGCATCATCGGGTATACGATCCCATACTCAGCATGAGGTTTATAGTAGGGTTGCATTATCATTGGTTATCTGATACCCTACTCAGTGCTTGGTGTCGGTAGGGTTGCGATATCGTTGGTTATGTGATCCCCTACTTAGCACATGGTCTTGGTACGGTTGCAGCATCGTCGGTTCAATCCCCTACATCATTAGTTATACCAGATAGGGTTTCGGTATCATCGTGACCACCTTTATATGGGCGATGATCCTCTATCTGAGTGATGTGCTTCTATTGAGCGCCAGATCGGGTTGTTGTATCCCCCAGCGGATCCTGGGTGTGATCCCCTATCTGTGAGAACTACATATGCCAGATCGGGTCGTGGTATCCCTCAGCGGACCCTGGGAGTGATCCACTATCCGTGGGCTTCTTATACCGGAGTGGGTTCTGGTATCCCCTAGAAGACCCTATGAGCGATCCCCTATCCGAGGAGTTTCGTGGTTATGTTGTTTCAGCGAGGTTTCCTCAGTGATGCTAACTGACAAGTGTGATCTCTCTAGTGAGTGTCTGAAAGGTTTGTGAGAAACCCGATGGAGTGTATCTCTCAGATGAGTGTCATCTGGGATGACAGTGATCATGGAGTGTACTCTCCTGGTTGTGGACAGTTGTTGGTGAGGAGGTCGGTAGTTCTTGTGGCTTTGTGGCATGAGATGATTATAACTGGATTGTTCAAGGTGTCTGTATGGGCATACACCTGAGCATAGCTGACTAGTTGTGTTTATCCAAGGATGGTCATGAGATGGAGTTTCTCTATCGTATGGGTTCCCTCTGGCTTGGATGCGCGGAATGATTCCTTTCAGTTCCTCTCTTTTGTTTTGGGTTTTTGGGGTTCCTACTGAGAATGTTTATACTCACCCCTGCATGGGCTTTGCCCGCACGTGTTTGTGTCTTGTGCAGACCACATGCCTTTCGACAGAGTCCCAGGAGGACCCAGAGTAGGTGGAGTATAGTGAACGTGTTGACCGGGGTGTTTATCGGAGATGTGTCGAGAGAGCTTTCGGGCGGGTGTTTGTGGTAGTGTTACCCTTCTTTAGAGCAGGTTGGACGCGCATTGTAGTTTCCATTTGTTGGGACCTGTATTTCTCTAATGTACTTCTGTTGTACTCTAGTTGTGGGATAGTGTATGCGTGCATTTACTTTTCAGTTTTTACATCTCTGCACTGTTTCATGGAGGTGTTTGTTTGTGTCTGTGTACAGGTAACTTAGGATAATGCCTCCCATGTGTGTGATAGCCTACTCGGCACTGGTCGCCAGCCCCTGGCCTATTGGAGGCGGGCATAAGGAGTCGTGGCTCGAGCCCCGTTGGGTCGGGTCGCGACAATCCAGATCATAAATCATAGTTCCCTTTTTTTAATTTATTTTTTAATAATAATTTTATTAGACCAATTTTAAAATTTTATATTTTATTTTCCATTGTGTCCGTTCTAGTTTTACACATTCACATTTAGTACATTGATAATTGATCATAACATGTACTATCCAGTCAAATGATAATTCCGATGGGATAAAAATTGTAAAAACATATTAAAATGAAATTCAATTCGACATGTAGTGACATGTATATATTTAATGGGAAAATATTTATCCCTAATCCTTACCCTCTTCACTCTAGATATTTATACATTTTTTTATAAAATATTTTGTATGTTTTATATATTTATTTTTTCAATCAGAAATTTTATATGTTTCCTTACATAACATAAATAGTAGATGAATGATCTTTTTTCAATATAGAAGTACCTTATATAATAACTATTGAAAATATGAATCCTAACAGACCAATGATCTTTAATGTTTTAGATTATATCTTAACGATATATAGGATTTGGAAATGATATATTAATATTTTTGTTCATAATTTTCTTATGATGAATAGAAGTTAAAAAATCTAGTAAAAGAATTATCTCTGTTTACATGTCATGTAAAACTGGATAACTAAATAAATTAATATACTCAAAATTCTTTACTATGTTAAATGACTCATAATATATATCGTCAGAAAAAATCACCATAAACCATGATATGAGTTTCTAAGAATCAACAAATATTTCATATTTGGAAAATCTTATGTCTTTAAGGACACTATGGTATAACTGAAAAAGATTATCTGGATTTTGATTTTATACCTAGTGAAGCGCAGACATAGATAAATAAAAATTTTATGATACAAATTAACAAAAATAATAACTTACTGATAATTATATTTAAATGATATAATTCTTCAGAATGTGATTGATACTTTTCCAAATGAATGTCAATCTAATAGGAAAACTATAGATGAAGCTAAGCATTTTATGAAGCTAATCCAAGATAATTAAATTATAACATTGATTCTATTTGAGAACCACATAAAAAGAGACATTGAGAATGAGATGAGAAAGAACAATGATTATTTTAATTTATTTTTTAGTTCATTAACTTCTAATTATAAAATAAAACAATCTACTTTAATAAATAAGAATTCCAAAACTCAATCAGATGGGGACTCTTCCCAGATAAAATAGAGAGAATAATCTAATGTTTAAAATGATTCTTCGTGTGATTGTGGTAATCAATATTATTCTTATAAAAAATATTAAGTGGAATATTTTAATAACCAAAATTACATAATATTTTATGATTCAACTTCTAAAAATGATATTATGTTTTGGGGAAATGTAAAATTTGAATCCGATTTGAAATTTTATTTAGAATCTAATTTTCCTTTTATATTGAAAAAGTATAATAGTTCACATTCAGGAATTAATAATGATGATAGTATATTATTACCATAGTGTATTTATATATCAATTTCCTAGAAAACTAAAATGTCATTTTGAGGATGTATTTTTTACCGTCTAATGAAGTCCATGATAATGGAAAGGATAATTTTTACCAACTAACATTTATTGTTACTATGATATCATTCAATTCAGATGATAAATTTAATTCATTTTTATAACAAAAAGAGTGAATTTTATTTAACAAAATAATGTCCATAATTATTTATATATATGATTTTATCTAATTTTATTCTATGATATATTGTTTTTAGTACCACTTATGTCAGTTGAAAAAAAATAATTCATCTCATGGAATGGGTTTTATATCCTAAAATTTATGATTTAAGAAATAAATATTTTCTACCTAGTAGAATGGATTGTTAATATAAATTTTAAAAAGGAGTTTATTTGAGAAAACATTTTTATTTGAATGAAATTCAATATCATAGACATCATAAATCATATATTTTAAAAGAGATAATAGCTTAATAATATTTTAGAGTTAGAATTATATGTATTGATAATTTCTTATTTTCTAACATTAACCGATCCACGAATGTTTTTGTAAAAAAAATTTAATTTTGATTTTTCTAGAATATTAGCTATGTACAAGTAGCT
The DNA here is from genome assembly GCA_963277665.1 of Viscum album. NCBI lineage: Eukaryota > Viridiplantae > Streptophyta > Magnoliopsida > Santalales > Viscaceae > Viscum > Viscum album. The sequence continues at coordinate 993,327,935 of OY728166.1, forward strand.
CAAATGTGTGATTAATGGACAATAAATGTACATGACACATGTTAGGTGATAGTTCCTATCATTATATAATATTAAAAATGATGGGAGGGTGAGTAATATTTTAAGACATGTATTGATAGATGGTTTTTAGTATTGGAATTATTTTCATTAATAAGGAATTAATTTAGTTAATACATTATAATTCAGAAATTAAGAAAACCCTATATAACATTTTCCCACTTTTTTATGACGGATACACAATAAATTTTTTTAATTATAAATATACCATTAAATGTTCAAACAGATTTCACGTGTTATATGATTATATGTGTGAAAAAATTTAAATGAATAATCTAGAGGATACTAGTTTCTATAACCAACAATCCCTAAGTATTGAATATTATAAATCATGGACTGAGAATAAAATCACACAATTTTTAAACAATTCAATCATACCAAATATTAATATTAATTGGATAATAAGGGATCTACAATAACATTAAACGGATTCATCTATAGTCTATGACCCATTATAATATATTAAAAAAATTATATGTTTTAAGATTTTCAATAAAAATCATCATATCTATATATTTATAGTTGTTGCACATATATCATTTTCGTTAATGAAAAAATAGAAGTCTTGAAGGAAAAACATTGTATGTCTTATTTGATGGTTTTACATTATATACATGGGGTTACTTTATTACTCTCATGTCAGAAGAACCCAAATTTTTAAAAACTATATATTCATTTTTAATTAAAAAAATATACATATTGTTTATTTCTAAAGAGATAAAAATTGTGTGTTTGTAAACTATTATTTTAAAAAATTTATAGGGATACAAGTACTTCTAATTACTTTTTGGAAACCAGTAATCTATAATAGAATAGAGTATTTGAATTAAGGAATAAAATCCTTTAAGAAATCACATGAATATTATAATCTTAATACATGGTATATATTTTTTTTGGGTGGATGCTCTGAATACTAATTTCTAATGTATAAAATTTATATTTAAATTTTCAATAATTAATATAACATCATATAAATTGTATATGGAGTGACATAAAAAACATTTTTATTTCAAAAAAATTAGATAATATCTATTTAATTTCAACGCAAAAAAAAATTTCAGAAATTTGATATAAAATATAATTATGATACATTTCAGAATTAATTAACAACTTCAATAAAGGATTATGTTTTCAATAAATGGATTTTTATTATTGAAGAAACAATACATGTCATGTTTTATGGAAACAAGCCTTAGCTACAATCTAAATATCATAAATATATTTTTCCATATTTCATTTTTGAAACCCGAATAATTTGATTTCCAGAAGTTACTTATAATATGTAAACAATTAAAAAACAATAATCATAACAAATAAAATAATGTCTACTAAAATATATCATAATGAAAAATAATTCTCTAATAGATGAAAATAATTATTTTCTTTTACTTATTAATTTATTTATTCAATGAAATCATCATAGTAATAATATCACTAGTTATATACGGATCGATTAAAACTATAATTTCCTTAAAAAATAATGTGAACATTTTTTACTTTTATTCCAATTTACACATAATATAACATATGATACATTGGGTTATGATTGTTTCTCTAGTATATAATCAATAAATCATAATTATTTTTAATGTAAATATGATTGGACAATGGTATAACTTTTGAATGATCAGTCATTTATAAGATAAAAATTGGTATTTTTGAATTAGTTTGATGAAAATTATATTATTTAACAGAATAAATTGATAATAGTTTCTAAGGGTTATAACATGGATGAGGGAATATATTATTGATAAATATTTACTCTAGTCATTATGAAAGAGTACCTTATTTTTCTACTAGAAATTTCATCTCACATTTACTATAATATTTTTTTAATGTGTGTATATAGTTTTTAATTAATATATATTTTGAAGATGATATTTATGTAGAAAACCCTCTTGTTTTGAATATATAAATTTACCTAAATATGATTTTTATATCACCACAAAACATAATATAATTAATTAAACTACAAGAGTCTGGTATCATAGTTTTAACAAATTAATTATTCCAAATTGTATTGTAAATAGAATAATGAACCAACAATTTTATCAATAAATACTTCAATGATATTATCATTGTATTTAATTTGAGACAATATATTTGGAATAACATAGAAAACACTCTTAGGTAGTTTTTCTAAAACTTATAAAAAGCAACCTTGATATGAACATGTTGTGCGATCTTAACTATTTTTCACATCCAAATAACTCATATATTGAAAGGAAAAATCATTACTCAAATTAATTTTATAATATATTTACATAAAAATTTGTTTTTTATAGTGATTTATGTTTTAATACTATAATAGGTACATCCCATAATCATAAAAATAACTAATTTTGGAATCTTGTAGAACAAACAAATTAGAGTGATAAAATTAATCTAACATTTCATAAAATCTTGAAAATATAGATTAAATATTTATGTTTCATGTATAGAAAAAATAAAATTGAATATCATCATTCAACAATCAATATAATCTTCTATTTTTTACAGAAAAAATAGAATTTTGGATTATTTTATTCAATAAGAACTAATTTTATTCTAAAGTTTTATTTTGATGCTGACTTTGGTCATTATAGAATGGATCAAATGAAAATTCCGTAAACATGTGATTTCATAGGAAAATAATTAGATTCCTCATCCACCTAAAAAAATTGTTAGACATGAAACTAGTGAGGATAAATATGTGTTAGCATTAATTTTCTCAGTTCATTATTATTATAACAACACACACTCATGGATTTTTGGTTCGGGTATTATTTAAATTAAAATTATTTATGATGGGGCATGGGATATATTATTTCAAAAAAGATATAACATCACTCAAATGAGAATAATATTAATATATGTAACTGCTTCTATTTAATAGAAATCTCAAACAAATGACAATATTATCATGTTTATGGGAACAAAAAAGTACATGGATTATATTTTAATTAAAAATTGATATTATGTTATATTTATATATATTACACAAAATATAGGTGTGATAAATTTTAATAAATAGATAGTATATCTCGATTTTCATTGATGATGCTCTCAGTCTTGATATCCCTTAAGGGTTTCTCGAAGGTGGTGTGCATGCTCCTTTATCTCCTACCTTTCTATGTCGGTTGTCTCTATTCTATAATGGTATTTAATTTTTTTCATCTCCTAGGTTTTCCATTTTATCTGGATCTTTTTCTGATTCTCTCCCTCCATTATTCTTAATCACATCATTCTCATGGATAACATTTTGTTTTCATCCACCCTATATTAGTTCCTCCCGGGTATTGCATCATTTTGGGATCACTAACTATAGTTCAATTTTAAGATCATACTATCAGTGGTTCATTCATTGGTGATGTTTATTAGTTATGAGGGTCTTTATTCCCACCCCAAGTGGTGTCACATGGGATTCATGTTCCTTGATTTGTCAAAATTAAGGGATTTCTATTCCCCACCTATTCCAATTCTACTGTGGAGTTGTTTGTCGGAGCTGGACTAACGGTTGTGGATTGAGGAGATAGGGTTTATTTTTCATTTTAATTTCTAGTTTGGTGTTTCATTTATGTTGATGATGTTTTTCTTTTGGTTTTTTTGTTATTCTGGGTGGACCTTCAACCCCTCTCACCAATTGATTCTTTTTAGTTCTGATGGTATTATTCCTCCTCTTGACGGTTATGAATTATTTTTCATGGCTCAGTCGATGTTAGACACACCCAACATAGGCTTGCCCTATCTAAACAATTCTCTTGCCTCATGTTCCTTCTCATTATGAAAGGTTGATATTGTGTGATGGTTCCTTGGCGTGTTTTGGGATGGTGTTATTTTGAGATATTATGGGATTTTTATGTGGATCAATCTAGAATATTGTGTTCATATCTATCATGGATTTGTGATTCTGGTTTTCCCCCATGATCATATTCGAAGTCTTCTATTCTTGTTTTTTATTTAAGTGGTATTATGATATTGGATTTATTTTTATCAACATTGATGGTGGTTAATGGAAGACTCTTTATCAGTATATTCATGGCTTGACCAATTGATGCCTCTAAATTTTTAAGTTATTTATTATAGATGGGGTAGGGATGATGACGATGTTCTCTAATGCGTATGGTGTGCGACTTAAGGGTCTCATAGTCCATTATAATGATGATGTGTTCTATTTTTTTAAATTTAAATTTGAAAGTATTTTGTGTGAAATATGATTTTTTGGAAGATTTTGATATTTTCTATGGTGTATGTTTTTTTGGTATAGTGGAATTTGTGAGGTTCCCACTCAACCATAAAAGTGTTTTTTCATAAAATGAATAAATATAATTGGTGTGATAAATTTAATGTGATCATAATTTCAATATATCAATTTATTATCCATATAAATATATAAATTCACAGAGAAATGATAATATAAGTAATTATTTATTATTTTATAAATTATTTATATATGTACAATACAACCTACTAATGTTCATGGAATGAATATTATCCGTTTAACTATGAAATTTTTCCAGAACCATACTTAATAAATGTTAACTTGTATAGTTTAATTTATTGGAAATAAATTTTTTTGTGGTATGTCTTATGTCAGGGTTTTCAATTCAATAAAAGAACTTTTGTTTTATTTTAAATTATAAATATCATAAAATGTGTAATAAATTATATTTTAAAAATATTATTCATTATTATTAATTTTATGCAGTAATGTATTTATGATAATTTTGGAAATCATTCATAGTACTGTTGTTGGGATTCTATAATGTTCACTCTCATTCTCTAATATGTATACATTTTTTCACATATAAATTCAATACTTTGTGAAATTAGGATTCTATTTCATCAAACCTTAGTTAAATGTATAATAATGTTATTTTACATTTAATTGGAGTCTATATTTATTTTTTCATATAGTAGATATAAAAATATTGTTTGAATTTTCTTCAAATCAATCTTCATTACAAAAATATCATTTGTAATAATAAACAGATTACTTATGGATATTTCACAGTATTAGTTCTTATCATTCCATGATTTATTTTATGTCATTTTTTATACTCACTTATCTCAAAGATAGAGAACTAGTTTTATTATATTTGTTGATGTATCATTAAAGAGGATACACGGACATCAAGAAATGTGATGATATAATTATGAAGGGGAGAATGGATTTATTTCGTACTCTATGTCTATAATATATTGAATTGATATTACCAAAAGTTTAATTACTTGGATATTTTCATATGTTCTCTATTATTTAAATTTCACAATTTTCATTCATTTTTGGGACAATTTCTCCATTACAAAGGGGATGAAATTAGAGATTTTAGTTTTAATATATATTAAACTATTCTTTTCATTAAAATTGGGAGAGAATTTGATGATTACTTATATGTTAGTGTTATATACTAAATGATGGGAAAATATCATCGAGGGTGATATTTATTCTTAAATAAAGAGTTTGTTTATAGATATATGTTTTTCATTTTAATTTATAATCCATTTTTTCAACAAATAAAATATTCTAGTACATATAGTTTTTTTAAATCATGTTAGAATTTAAATATTACGTTGTATCATCAGATTCTAAAACATGAGGAAGGTGTTTAATCAATTAAATTTCTTATTATATTGGGTTTTTTAATATTTTATACAAAACAACGAGTTGTTGATATAAAGTTTTTTATTTGATTAATATTTATAGTAAATACAATTATTAGTCACTCATAGGTTTCATATAACTCAGTTGATTTATACACCTAATGGAAAAAAGAAATTGTTGTGAGGGAATGAAGAGTTGGACATGACATATGACAGACTTAGTGCCTATATCCATTGGAATATTGATCACATTAATAGATATAGATGCAATCTATCATGAATGTTTTATCATTTAACCATTTATTTTTGTTACGATGAATAATATATGTTAAGAAGTGGGATTTGAGGAATTAAATGTGTGAAAAGTTTCTAAGATAAATTAAAGTTGTTTTGATGTTTTTTTCATATCTATGATTTAAACATTTTGGATAGTGTATTTTCAACATATGATTATTTTTTTGATATAAACCTATGTGTACTATTGTTTTTAATGGTCCAATAATCACTTTTAATTGATCATTTTATTATTATTTTTGTTAAATTGTGTACATAACATAGAATTTTTTTGTTTATTATTGAATAAATCAACATTATTTTGGGACTAAAATGGGTACAATCATACCGATTTATAGTCAACATAGTCCAGTTGTAGACATCCATCAGATCATGATATTAAGGGGGATTAAAATGATATATAATTACGCTACTAACCATGGTTAAATGATGTTCTAGGTTTTTGAAATTGATACCTACTGATAGGTATACAGTGTAGAAAGATCAATATATGGACCTTATAGGCCTAGGATTAGTTTTCATGATCCCCAATACAACAGTAGATAATACTATAAGATTTTTTTATTATAATTATATTATTAATATAATTTCCTTTTTATGTTTTTGGAACATTATAGAGATGTTAAAGATTTTTGCGTTATTTTTGTTATAATATTCATTATGTTCATTACATTTATTTACCATTTTTTAATTATCTATAGCTTATGTTCAACAATTTTTTTACAAGTTGTATGATTTTACATTTTAAACTTTAATAATTGTTTTAAACTTGTTCGTTCCAATTAAACTAAAAAACGATTCAGAGAAAAAAAATTGGATGAAATTCCACTTTAACCCCCCTCAGATATTACCATATCACCCTTTATTGGGACAAAAATTACTTTTATATTTTTTATGTTTTAAATTATATCATCATATAATTTTTTTCAAATATAATTATTTAAAAAAATGTTTCATGAGAAAAAATGATACTTTTGTAATTCAAAGAAAATTAAAAATTTTCCCAACATATTTCTGCATTGTTTTAGGGAATATTTACTGAATGTATTACCAAGATAATTTTCATTATAAAATTTTTCATCTTGTTTTTAACAGACAAGAAAACAAAAAAAAATTGAGTTCCCATAATTTTTTTTCTGGAATAATATTGTATATAGGTAAAAATTTATAAAATCGATGAAACACAGTATTCATAAAATATTTTAATGAAATCATGTTCATAGATTTCTCATATATATAACAATGTCGACCATGTTTACTATCGAGTCATACAAAATTACCTAGGTGTGGAACAAATTTCTCATAATTTTTTTTGAGAAGGTGAACTATTAATTTTTATGAAAACAACATACTATAAAACTCATATCCAATATTAATTATAGTTCATAATTTAATGGAATCAAATAATTTCCAATATCATTATCTTTTTGTTTTAGAACTCATATAAGTATAAAATAAAATACAAGATTATAATTCATGATACCTAGGATGGTAGGTTATAAAATACTAACACATCTGACCATGTAATATGAGTGATACTTCGAATACCATAACTATTCATGCCAACCATAGATAATGATAATATGATTTTTCTGAGAATTATTTATAAATTTGGAAACTATTCATTTATTTTATTAAATCAAAAGTACTTGGATGGTTTAAATGATTCCCATATTTAATTATTTTATCTGTGATCTATTTTCACTGACAAACAGTCTCCAAAAAATCTTATATGCATATAAATGTGGTAAAATTGGAAACTCTGTATGAATTTCAATGAGTTTGGTTAATTTTTTTAAATTGAGGCACATTACACATATATATATTTTTAATGAATCACACTCCTTATTTAATAAAATTTATTCACTATGATAAATTTGTATATATTAATTAATCATATCCCAAGAACCAAATATCTATTTAACTTCATATATTTTATAAGGGAGCTCAATTTAAATTTTTAAATCAACCCTCATGAAATTAATTAATAATACAATTTTTATATGGTTTATATCAGCCAATAAAATTATTTCCTTCATGTTATATGTTTTTAGAACAATTTAGAGTATTTAAATTTAATAAAAGTATCATATGATTGAATAGTTTAAAAATTATTCATCTTCTAAAACAATTTAGGAGAAAATTTAAATTGACCTTCAAACACTATTTTAATTTCATCTATAAAACCAACGCCATTATATGAAATTATACGTAAATTATACAATCCATAGCACATATTTTATTTGATTTAGAATATATATTTATATCCTCTCTATTTTTAATAAAGAATCTATAACTAAAATCATTTATACAAAAAATTCCTTTTTCCAATTCATATATACCAATTAACCTTGCGTAATAAAATAATAAAAAAGAGAAAGTAACTCAATAAGTGTTTTTTTCATGGTTTATAGAATATAATGTGGAATATTTGAATCATCCTCATATTATTTGGACAAATGATTAACAATTATTAGTTTTTATTCAAATTTATCCTATATTTTAATAACATTAAATATATGAAGAAAAAACATAAAAAATAATTTTACAATATTTCATGAATTATTTAAATTACATAAAATTTTTATAAAAACCACCATCTTTTTTATTTTACAATTAATTTATATAATTGGTTTAAGACAAAAATTAAATAAAACATATATAATTATTATAAATATATATATTTGTATATATTTGTGTGTTTTGAAGGTGAGTATGTTATAATTTCATGCAGACACATAATATTATTTGATTATCTAGATATGTAAATTTAATATATATATATATATATATATATGAAATGTGTGTGTGTGTGATAGGGATAATAAATATACTGTTTATGTGTTATAGTTTTTGTTTCAAGCATTAAAATATTCATGTGATTGGTTTTTAGTCAACATAGACATGCTTTCCAATTGTAGTTGGTTATGAGTACATTAACAACAGCACATGGGTTGTGTGATGGTTGAGATGAATGGAGGTCAGGATTATCACACCCATTAGGAGAGGCTTATTTCATAATATGGGTATCACTTATTGATTAATATGTGTTCATTAAACCTTCCAAAATCCTAGTTTTCAAGTAGTTACTTTATGATAGTTATTGATCGTCATCACATGTTGATGTAATCAACTTTAGGTTTTGTTGGTTCACTATCATTCACTTATGAGTTTGATTATGCTAATGTTTAAAGCCATATATTTGGGTGATCCAGATTTTATCAACATCCATGGCTGTCATAGGTGTTTATGATGTGGATATTGGGCCAATGAGAATGTACTTATTAATTTTATGTGATAATTTCCAATTAAAAGAATTATAATTCCACGCAGGGTATAATTTTAGGTGAAAGGTACCTTTTGATGGATTGTGTAAAAATTATTCATGGGATCATTTTTTACCTAAATTGGAATATGGTACAATTATAATTTGCTTCTCTCATAATAAATATAACCCAATTTGATATGAGGTTAGTTTGGACCATGGGGATATGACCCTCTGAGTTGGATATTTCATGATCAAGAAAATGGAATAAAAAGAATGGTTCCCATTGAATATAGTCCCTATGAAATGACATCTAGACTCAATGGGAATATTGCATAATGAGGAAGGTTGTGGGAAATTCCTCGAAGAATATGGTCCCAATGAGATAGGTTTTTATGTTATATGGAACAAGTGAAGTTGAAAAAGGGTCATACAGGGAATATTGCCTAATTTTTGAAACAATCTAGAATTTTATGGAATATAGGACAATTAAAAAGGATATTGATGGTTAATATGTTCAGTTTTAACATAACTTAATTGTTCTATATATCCAGTTAAAATATGAATGATGGACTACATAGTTTGAATATCACCATTTAAGGCCATGTGGTAGTATTATAACTATGAAATATAATATTGTTCTGAAATCATATTATTATACATTTTTACACCATGGGGCCGGGACATATATTCCTTGTAAAATGATACAATGATTATTGTGTGGGTGTTATGAGTAGGAAACCCATATGCATGGTTTGGATGATGAATTTTATAATTGAGGGAAGATATGGGGAATACATATATTTAGAGGCCTTGGGTACTACTTTGGAGTAGAGAGAGAATGATTGGACACAACATATGAACATATGATTCTTTATTATGATAGTTCCAAGACCATTGATGTTTTGTAGTAACAAAATCACCAACGAGAACAATTTTCCGGATTAAACCTAAAAAGGAAACCCATCAACTCTTGGATCATTATGTGGAAAATTCTAGTAAATGTAGAACTTCAAAAACCAATATGGGAAACCTAATCCAGGATATAATTCTCTGGTGTCCTAAAAATAAAGACCCCCATTATCAATGACTTATATTATTAAGATCATTCTATGGATAATAATTTTCTAAGAGGATAATACCTGTGCATCATTTTATCTTGGCATGATCAATATGCTTGTATTTGGGTTCACAACAAAAGCTATTGGGTCAGGGATTTAAAAATATTCATCACCGATGCATTTAATCATCATCATATCTAGTGGTATGAGCCTTGGTAAGGTTAATGGAGCTCATCTGAATATATAAAAGAAAAAATTTAAAAATTAATGATTACCTTATCTAAATCAAACCACACAAGACTATCACTTATCACAGGAAACCATTTCATGAATGATCTATGGCCTTACCCCTCTAGATAATCAACAAATTCTTCAATAGTCCACAAGAACACCATTCATTAGAATATATGTTCTATCACTATGGATCAAAAATGCTTTAAACATCCAAATAATCTCCTCAATCATGTAATATCGACCCATGAAAGTATTCATGGGTCGATCAGTTAAACATATAATTTCCCTATCTAAGATGTGTGGGGAGAGAGAATTTATTAATTCTAAATGAATTATTTAAATTTGGTATGATAGTTCCTTTTATGATTATATAGTGGGAGGTAAAATAACAGAAAAGGGATCACAGACCCCGGTATATGCAATATCCACTAAATAAATGAATAATGCCCAATTTTATGAATTAAATACTTTATATACATCATTAATAATTCATAATATAATTTAAATATATAATAATTATTTTTAGTGATAAAATCTATTCATTTATTCAACTCGTAACACTTCCATTATTAAAAGGACCGTGAATATTAAAATAATATTAGTTTGTATCATATTTTCTATAAATTCACTTAAAACCATGTAAAAAATTAAATAAATTTATTCATCTAAATTATTCTATAATCAAATAATAATGAATTCATTTATTTTTCAGATATGAATAATATTTAGCCAACTGTTGTTCCTCATGGTAGGGACCACTTTGTCTTATACTGCAATTCATCAAAATAGGGTTGACTCTTGAATATATTATAACATGTAACTCTATATCCATGTAACTCAATTCCAGTATACAATATTCATATACTAGGAGTCGAGTCTAGCAATCCATAAATTCCCCAAATGATATATGGAATAGTAATAGTAATATAAACCATCATATGAACACACAATATATATAATATTTCTTTGTCTACCAAAATCATATAAATAAGGACACATAGCTTTAATCTTCTTCCGTTCTTATGTTATTATTTTTTAACCTAACTAGATGGATATAATTTTTTTCTACCATTCCCATCTAATTATTAATGTACTACCATCTTGATCAAATAGGCCTAAGATATCACTTCCTCAACTTATAAGTGAAAAATTCTATCCTGGCTTTTCATTGAATGTCATACTAGGCAACATGCCCCCAACAAAAGATACCTCACCATCACATTAATGTACTAGTATTTTCCACGTATAAATGTTCATAATCATAGGGTACTCATTGATAATGATCTAAATTTTAGTGATAAATACAAATATTAATAGATTGGAAAATCCATTGACAATAGAAACATGTGGTGTTCCATTTGGTGGGTCTGTCCTCGTGATCACATCTACTTGACATCACAAGGTACGAACATCATGTGACAAAGTCTCAATGCTTATGATCCTAAAACAAAAAATGTTCACATATCATTTGATTCCTATCATTATGATATATCAAAACTCTATGATGTATTTTCAAGACTATTATCATGGTATCTCTAGGTTCTCATTATAGCATAGGAACTAGTATAAGACTTGGATACAACATGTTATTTATGTAAATTCTCATAAAATTAGTAGACACAGAAGTACAAAAACTATTTTTATTAGATAAGAACATGTATATATTATAATATATACATGAAATGACAATAGACCCACATAAATATGTTGGGTCTATGGAACCCAGATACCACACTCCCACTTGCACTATAGGTATATACTAAAAATTATCAAATATAAGAACCCGATTCTAATTTGATGTATGGATATATTTTTTCCCATAAATTATAAGATTAATTAAATAAATATTCCCTAAGGCAGAATAAATTTGGGATCATTTATGTATCATTGGTGTTTAGGGATAGGCCATAGCTTGGAATCCATTGTTTTAATTTTTTTATGCATGTTTATGGTTAGTGAAAACAGTGGGGTGAAGGACATGTGCATTGACTAAATCATGAGAGGATAGAAAGTGGTGGTTTAAGGTAGAATTGCATGGATAAACCATCTGAGAGGATATTCCTAACAGGTCATTAGTTTTCAATAGATTTTGTCATTTTCTTTTATCATGGATTGCCCATGGTTTGAAAACCATGCAGGGTAACTATGTGATACCCCCAGAACTATTTTTGGTTTCCTTTAAACAGACATCATCCTTCCCCTTGGGAATGATCTCACCTTCAACATATATTAATTTCATTTCTAAAATTTTTCTGATCTCTGATTTGAAGTCAATTTGGATCCTTGGATCTATATCAGTAATGGATTAATTCCTTGTTATCCTTTCTAAATTATTCTGGATATCGATTCCACTATTTGGATTTTGTCTCAAATACCGTAATTTCTCATTCTTCATCCATTATTCATATTTCATCCAATACATGATGAATCAAAGCATGATACTAGATAAGTTATTAAAAATGAGCCTATTGTAGGTGTTCTTGGGCTTTTCATTGAATATATGATCATTTATATGTACCGGTGTTCCAAACACCAAATTTTTGGGTTTCCCCATTATTTGAAATTGAACCATATTTTTAATATCATGATTTAGTAACTTGAATAGGTGTTTTCATACTCGGTATGGTTTTTTTACTTGAATAAGGATCAACCCATGTGTGAGTTTCCTTGAATGACCCTTTATGGGTTTTTTCCCTGGATTCTTATAAAGCCTAACCTTTTTCAGATGTCACATGATTTCTAAATTTCAATTGGTTTATGAAATATATTTTATTTTTTTAATATATATTTATATGACTTTAGGTTATGGGAATGGATGACTTCCCCCAAGCCCCATGTATGACATTTCATATTTAAGATTTCTTATTTTGTCTATTCCAATTTCATGTGAATAAAGAAAAATATATGAATTAAATAGGTGAAATTGGATTGAATTTATTAAATATGGACTTTCCCATGTGAATTATATTGTAGATAATAAATGTGTTATCTTGAGAGGATACTATGCCATTTTATCATGAAAATGGCCTTGTGAGTATTTGAATAGACTATGAATTACTAGGCATTGTGAAATTTTTTAAGACCATTCAATACAATGGATTGATTAAGAATTGGAGTATCATTACCAAAATGTTCCCACATGAGTTAAATGTAGATAATTCCATGTATTAATTTATTATGAATGAGATTATTTTTAAATGAATTATGCATGAATGAGTAATTGGATTGTCAAACACTTTGTGGTTTGTAAAGGACTAATAAACTCTTCGAGGTGATCTTGGAAGATTCATCTAGTATTGACCTTTAAAAATTAAATGAATTCTTAAATTGAATTAATTTTGTTATAGGATAAATAGACATGGGAGATATATGAATTGAAATTAAAATTATGTTTATGAACTCATGTGACTAATTACCTTTATGTTGTGGGTGACACGTGGATCCACTTTAGGATGACCAATACCAACTCAGTTGTTAATATGATAGTATCATGAGTGATGTGTGAATCTATGTGAGGAAATACTTGAATTGACACATTGAGACATGACTTATATGATGAGTGATACCAGGAATCTGAATAGATTTCCAAGGACTATCTCAAAGGGTAATTAATTAAATTTCATGAGAGATACTTGGGGATTACTTAGAAGACTTCCAAGGAAGGAGTCATATGATAAGGATGTTATACCTCACAAATAAAGATATTGGGATTATAAGAGGTTCTCATAGGTCAGGCTTGTAGGGTGTTGGTTAATATTTCACCTAGAGTGATACTTGAATTCTAAATTAGGAATTTCAGGGATGGTATTGGGTTCTAAATTTATTTATAAATGAAATACATTATAAAAATTCTAACAAGATAAAGCCCAATATATTATTTGGTCTTCACTTTTACCTATATATATGGCCTTCTAATGCATTTTTTGTGATACAAGATTAATAGGGGATACCATGTTTTATCCACATCTCGATACCTTAAATTCAATGTAATTGAATTAATAATTGAAATGAATGATAATGTAAATATGTTCTTTTAGGATGTTTAGTTATGAGTTCTTCCATGATTATTTCATTTATTATTTCCCACTTCCTACTATATAAATTCACTAGTTTATTATAATAGATCTTTGGAGGATTCCAATAGGGAGTGAGTATCACATCCTATTTGGTTAACCTTTGGGAACCAAAAGGGTTATATGATAGCAAGTAATGAGAAGGTAAACCTCCCTCTTATTGGTACTTTATATTATGCTAAGAAGCTGGAGAACATGTGACCAACATGAGACTTGAGATTCTACTGGGATTATTTTGGGCTTTTTAACTTCTATTATATGGATTTTAAATCTACCTTGTATTCATGTTATGATGTTTTATTAGAAACATGTGACATATATCATCATCTTGTGTATGATGTGATTTATGGATTGATTATATTATCTATCTTTTACTGTTTACTTCTGTTTTAAGGTTTACTAATTTTGCTATTTTTATTATTTATCGGTATTCCAATGTGCTACACTCTACTAATGAGGGAATGGTCTCCCCACAGACTCAACTAGGCCCTCACTGCTAGCCAAAAATCCTTGGTGTTTGGGGATATGCACTTGAGGCCATGTGACCCAATGGGCTTAGGGAACTTTCTAGTTGCATCTAGGTATAGGATGTTACATAGTTGTACCAGAGGTCTTTTCATGGTCTGAATTATTATTTGGAATTAATAAAAATGGATAAGAAGAAATATGACATTGGTAATGAGTTGGGCCCTGTAGTATATAACCTGCATATAGAAAAAGTCCAAATTTCCTGGAATTAAATTTCCATTTTCTTTATTTTTAATATTACAGTTGATTTTGATTCTACTGTTGGGTGATGAAATTGATATATGTTGTTATAGTTGATATGATTTTGGGTTCAATTATGTTTTAACATGATAATATGAAGTTATTCTATCTCATTCAACATATTGGAACCTGATAGTCTTTGTATTCCATGCATTATTCCATTCCATTTATGATTCATTATAGATTGGATATTTTTGAGATAGGTGTCGTGATAATGATTCATGTTGTTGAGTTAGGTTTAATATGATTTATTATGGTGTGAAATAGATGGATGTTATTCCTTGTTACCTGAGGTGTATGGGCCCTATTGGATCAGAATTTAGAGGATCATTATTCATCTTTAAAGTGGATTTTGTTATGATGTGTCATAGGTTGATGGTAAGATTTGATTTTAGGGGAGTATGGAACCCCATGGATAACAATTATTAATTAAAGTAAATTGAATTTTTTTGAAGGGATGTGATGAGAATGATATGAGAATCAATTCAGTGAAAGTGATATTGAACTAGATTTGAAATAAAATGAATATAATATAAATTGAATTAGAAATATATTATGAAAGAGAAATTGAATAGACCCACCCTAATTGGTGGGATTTTGGTAGTGTATGTCACTTGTTTGACACGTAGATATAATCCATGGGGTAGGTTAAGGGGTGAGTTATAAGAGAAGATTTTTTTTACCTATACTATATTGTTTTCCACTTTTGTGTTGTGAACTCTATAATTACTGTAAACAAAGGCCTGTGTTTGGCATTATATATACATTCCACCATGATGAAATATAGCTGTACTCCCGGAGGGTGTTGATGATCACAATCTGATGGTTGTAGGACATGGGTTACCAGTGGATCTTGAAGTATTTGATGTTATGGAACCATATGTTATACCATATGTAGGTTCAGAGGCATTGTTCCATAATGGATTTTTGTGGTTAATGTAGACCGGTCAAGGAGCACCATGATCTACCCAGTATATGGCATGTTTGAAACATGGGATTTAGCAGTAGCATCCACCCCTATCATTAGTGGATGGAATAAAATAGGCTATAGATTCATGGATTGATTCCATGAACTCTATCATCAATCACTAAGATAAGCCTCAGGAGATGATTTTATGGAAAACTACATAAATGTTGTGTGATTATTGTATGTGGTGGTGGGATGTTATCTCTCAGACTAGTCATCATCAATAGATGTCAATGATGGAGTATCATAAGGCCTTCTACAATTACTATTATCTCGAGTCTTTGATGTATGATAAATTAAACGGTTTATTACATTTGGGGAAGGGTGTGCTATCAATAATAGAATATTTGGCCAGTTTTACTGAGCTCGAACACATCAACCCTATTCTAATGGGTGATGATTTATTAAATGCTTTATGATTCGAGGATGGTCTTAGGTACGACATCCTGTAACATCTGATTGATTTGGATGACAACTATATTGGTAATAGAAAATGAAGCGATGATTATAGAGCACAACCTAAGGGATTCTGGAGGTGTGATCCATGGAGGCTTGGCCTCTAGGACAAGTACTGAATCAATCGGTAGTCAGATGATTTGTCTAGAGATTCCATAAATTGATAATACTAATCAAAATATTCATTCTTGTATCCAGGTGAGGTTCTACCAATGTGGTAGGTGGGGACATATGAGTTTGAAATGTATGAAGTACCCTATCGAGTTCCTATCTTGTGGAAATATGGGACATCTACACTGCTTCAATAGTATATTTCCACCAGTATCTAGCGAGATAGTTTCAAAAAAAACTCTACGTTCAGATGAAGGGGTATCATATTATCACCAAATAGGGAGCTAGGGTATGTCTAGTTGATTAGGACATGGTGGTTGTCATGGATATGGTATCCAAAATGTTGGATAACAGCAATATAAGGGAATATCATATCAGGGTATCAAGATAGTGTATTAGGGTTGTGGTATATGTCAAGAATATATAGGTCAATAGACCTATTAAGTGTAGGATCTTGAACATTCTACAATTAGGGGTTCTATTCCAGTAGCCTTCATTTTAGATTACTTGTTTTTTTCAATAATATTGATATAAAATATCATGTGGTCACACTATAATCCATTGAAACAAATTGTTTCGGTCAAAATTATATCTATTACATGCCAAAAAATGAATATAATTTTGGTTCATCACATCACAGGGATATCTTGTCGCTACCATGAATATATGATTAATATGATGAACTTTAACCAAGAGATTAAACATTTTTCGTAGAACATTATTTGCACAATAAAAGATTTATTCATGTTTTTATTCATTGATAATATCATTATCCAATGTTAAAACTATTTATTTTAGAACAAGTTAATGATCTAGTTTGTACGTATCCTAGAAATATTCAATGAACACATCATGAACTTCAGAGAGATTCAGTGGAATCTCCAAGAAATAAGTTATCATTCCTACTAGATCAAGAATAGAGATGGGTCTAATATACCAAGGTCTTAATATTCTATTCTTTATATACTTAATAATCATATTCTTGGGATAAATTCATAGGGATACTATTTCAACAACTTCAAATTTTATATCTTTCTGATGATAGTCAGCATAAATATTTTTCAACTCTTAGATTCAATGATGTACTTCTAGATGTATTTAACCTTATTATATATTTCCTTCTCTGTCTAATTTTCATATTGATTATTTTCTATAACCTTTTCCTAACATGTTTTATATTTTCACTTCTTTTCATTAATGGATTCATAAGAATCCATCTGAATGCTTTAGTGAATTCTATTTTTATAAGATAATCTCATTAGAGGATGGTGTTAACCACAACAACAATTTAATTATAGATAACCTGATCTTAGGATACACTATATGGTTTTAATTATTCTCTCAGACTAACCACATTATTGGGGATGAAAAGTATAATTGAAACACTACATTGAATGAAAATAATACTAATGGCTTCTTCAATACATTTTGATAAACCATGGCCATTAATTCGAAATAATAGATTTTAGTACTGTATGTAACTTTCAATTTCCAAAATATATATTCAAGTAAATTAATCAATAGATAAATCTTCTTAGATATGAATGAATTTTTTTTAAAATTCATAATGTGATAAATAACAACCGAAATGTAATTATTCCATTTGTTTGTTATGAGAAGTATTATAATGAAATCTAATGTGAATTTTTCCAATATAAATAGAGGTTTCATTAATGGTTGAAGTACCCAATTAAAAACCACTAATCCACATTAGCATGATGGCATACCATGCATCAAGATCTATAATCAACAATATATATTTCCGTGTTATCCTAGAAAATATTTTCATTTATGTATTTATACATACAATTACTTCCATTGTGAATTGATAATGATTATTTATGAGCTTCATACAACATATCCTTCGTAGTCCATGGTATAATAGAGAAACGCCGAATATTAATAATCCTTTTCATTCCATCACAATTAATTTTTAATAGTGGAACATTTCTCACATTATATTACAACTCAACATCTTCCGTATATTCCTAGATTAATTTTATCATTGATAAATAGATGATATATCTATTGAGATAGATCATATTTCCCCCCTTCTATTAATTTTACTAATTATATCATTTAAAAGTCCACAAATATTATATATTTTCCATCGTCATCATTGAATAGTTAAGATGATAAATTCAACAGAAATCATAAGAAACCTAATTCACATTTTCACGGTTATAATGCATTGAAAATTAATAATCATTAACAAACTCCAAACATCTTCTATTGAACATATTTAGTTATGTTTGGGTGAAAATATACTTCACAATTTTATGATCTGCTTATATTTAATACCATTTTCCATAATGATAATACCTATATATCATTAATGTTGTAAAGACACGTCCCCCATGACCCGTGTCATTAATACCCCAAAATTAACATCCATAGGCTAGGGGTGGGATACTGGAATTGTATAGGCATATCCCAAAGAAGGTAAGGCATTGCCTTTAAACTTTTACTAATTAATGAATCTCAAAATGCACAAATTAAACACAAATTAAATAATAAGTGTCACAAAAAAGCTAATAAGAGTATAGTAAAAACTGATACTAAAAAAGGGGAAACAATATAAGACCAAAACCACAAGGAAAGTACAACTACCATGGTCAATATGCCCGAGATCCCACCTGAGGGCAGATAAAGGGTAGATGCATGTAGCCATAGATGTATGCCTATCTATTCTGTCTCACTGAGGACCACCTATTCCTAGACCACTAAGGACTCTATCAAAGTGTAGATCACCTGAACAAGACACAAATTGTATAGGTGAATCCCATGTAGGGTGAGTAACAAACAAATTTTTAAGGACCCAAAAACAAAAAGGAATGACCACAATGAAATACAACAAAGTAAACCCAGTACACACTAGGTACCACTCAATGTATATAATATAATATTATAATCCATAAATCTAGAAAATCATGTACAGCTGAGGGACTCATCCCTGATGAGTCACTAGGGTTCACTCCACAACTAGAACACTATGGTCCGCTCAGCTACTGGATCAATGAGTTCTGTTGGGATACTGAACCACTAAGATCAGCCCAGCTTCTGGACCAAGGTGGTCTTCTTGTATACTGAAACACTGAGGTCCACGGAGCTACTAGACCACTGAGGTATGCTCGATTAATGAACCACTAAGGTCTGGTCACCATATCCATTGTGTCTCAGGCAGTCACAGGATTCCATCTCCCTAGTGCACTTCACTCTGAGATTATCTAATCCTCAAGTCATCAGTTGTATCTCTACTGCCTTGAGAACTCACTTATATTATACCAAAAGGATTGTCTCATTACATGGGTCCCAATGTCACAGAGGAAGCGTCTATCAGACACCTCATATGAATGATATTGGTGTTTTGGTAAATTGGGGCCAGTTACATCACATCCCAGTCTGAATTGTTTTAGACCAACCCGAACAACACCACATATGGGCCCTCTTTGACCCAGACCAGTATGGTCAACCAGACATAACTTGTTCTGTCCTACCCCAGTGGCCAGGCCTATTGGGTCTTACTGGACCCAGCCTAGTTTGGATGTGGGTCTAGTCTGCTGGATCTCCCTTCAACCAGGTTTTGATCTGATCTGGTATGACTTAGTCGGACCAGTTCTTACCAACATCATGATTACAAATTCAGCCCCACTCACAATTTGGTGGTCCGATTATTCTCTAGACTAGGCCACCCGGTGTGTAGGTTTACTCCATTGTCCTAGCCCACATCAGTAGGCTATCATTGGTCCATCATAGATTCTAGCTGGCCTCCGGTTCAGTCAACTGCCTAGCCTCATGAGGACGGTCACCACACTTTACATGTAGTCCAACATGAACTGTGTGATAGTGCATGCCATGGACCCCCCCACCCGAGGGATGTTCCACCGAGCAGGGTGGTCGATCATCATCAACTCACTACCCCACCATGACCCCTATTGGCTGCGGTCTCTACCACCATAGCACAACAGTGGTCTCCTTTGTAGGCCACATGACATGCTCCTAGATTTTGTTTACCTATCCGTCTTCACTTCAGGCTTCATAGGTTTTTGCTGTCACTATTGTGTACTAATTTTTGTTTGTCCATCTCTTCGGGTGTACATAATCATTTCTAATCTCCTTGGAAAATATCTGATATGACCTCATGGGTTCGTTGATGAAGAATAACAAGACAGAGAGATATAGAGGATCACATAGAACATCCAATTAATAGACCAACCTTTTTTCGTGTCAGCCCAGAATTGTTCTAGTTCGTGGGATCAGGATGCATAAATATAAATCACTATGACATTATCCCAAAACAAATCCATCAATAAATATTTCCCAATCTCTCTTAGAGAATCCATCCACATATGAACTTGTTAGATATCAGATCTGCGTTCTTCATTTATAGGGGATAATTGGAGAAAAGAAATCACTATGATTTAAATCCCTACTATGAAGAAATTTTCTACTAATTTCTGATTCTCCTGTGTTCTTCATGGAAGAGGATTCCTTAGTCGTTCACCAGAGGAATTCCAAGGTAGTTCGACAGCCCTGAATCCCTGATAAATTAAATAATGTAGACATACTATTCATTGTAGTGTCACCAAGTAGATTCATTAATGAGGTTAAATAATAGAATCATAATTGCAATTTCATTGTACCACAACACTAATGAGTGACTGTGTAATGATGAAGAAAAATAATAAACTAAATTTTTTAGGTTATTTTTTTTTCTTCTCAATGTGCCGAAAACTATCTATTTCAGTAGACCTGCTCAGGTCAATGTTAATCATTTTCTAACCGAATCCATAAACAATATGCTCAATGGTGGACTCAAATTATTTATCTGGGAAACAATTTAGAAGACTGTAAAACCTGCCCACACAATTATTTAATGACCTTTAAATAGTTCAAAAATACATTCTTCCACTCCATGCCTGAGAATCATGTTCCATCTAAGAACATATTCTAGAAATAATACCATTTAATTTTCGTAAAAATTACATAGATTCCCAGTGTATTAAATTATACCCACATTGTGGATTTACGTCCCAAAAGCCAATCTATTCCTACTCAAACAAATGGGGGTACTAAGCATGAATCTGGTCCTCCCACACCCACATGCTCTCCTGAAGATTCATATTCTCCTAATGAACATGCAACAGAAGAATCAACAATCCATGATGGATAAACTGTTGTTGATCCTCTATCTTCCCCAGGTACACCACGAATGTATCCCAGTTGTCAATCCCCATCTCATTATGGTTAATTACGTTAGGAGTGTTGTGCATTTATCTCATGAGTTGGGATACGTGGAAGATGATGTAAGCCCTCTCTAACTAGGGCTGTAGAGCCAAGTGGTTTGCCACATCGCCCACTCTACACAGCATCAGGAAAGGTAAGATGAACCTCGAATATAACATGCCACCTCATCCAAATCTCAGTATCCCCCATCAAGGAGAGACCCAAAGAAATGCACGGTACACCTCCTACTACTCTAAGGGTATCTGTATCATATCAGTATATGACTTCCGTGATCTTTGTGCAGCCTTCATCCTCTATCGTATGACCTAAACCTTCTTAGTGGTGGCCTATAAAATCTATGGACTCATGATTTGTGACTCTGTTGGGGTTTTCCAACATAATAAGGTCCTCCATGGTCATCCATATAGTTCCTTGAATTCTTCCATACTGATGGGGGAGTGGTAGCTGCTATTGTACGAAAACATCACCAGTGGTTGGGGGTCCACCAAACTAAAACTAAAATCATGGACTCAAACATGAACCATGTCATCCATGGTCGATATAGTCCACTTTTTCTGACCATCCATCTACGGGTAAAGGGCTTGTCTCATCCGCAGATGAGTCCCAAACTTCTTCTACAATCCATTCCACAAAGATAATGTAAAGCATGGATCATGATCTGAAACTATCAAAAATGGGAATCCATGGATTAGAACTATATTCTAAATTTATAGGGGTTACATGATCACTAATGAACTTTTCTCTCAAATTCATCAGAAGTAGGATTAATTTGTATGTCGGTTTATTATCACCAAGAGGGTATCATGCCCCCTGTACATATGTGATAAACCAGTTACAAAGTCAATCAATTTCCCATCCATCTTCCACTATGGTACCATGAGGGGTTGTTCCAATCTTGTTGGAACCTGGTGCTCAGCCTTAAAAAGTAGAAAAGTGAGGAAAATAAAGGAAAACTATACCACTGTCTTCTTCCTCCCCATCCACTAGTATGAATGTAAGAGGCCCTAGTACATCATCACCACACCAAGATATACTACCAATGGGGATGTATGGAACTCCCTCAACACCTCCCACCACGATTCCACTAATACTATGGTGCGTTCTATAAAAATGATGAAATTATCCACACCTATCGAATATCCATCAAGGGAAAGCCCTATAGATATCTGAGAACATGTAGTCTCACAGTTAGAAACACCATGTTTTGCCTCCCTGAATCATTTTAAGATTTGAGGGAAAACACCCATTGACTGTTCAAAGGATGTCTCCTCTCTATCCATAATGTAAATCTAAGGAGAGACCAATGGCTCTGAGGCCTCGTTCAGAATTTGTGAACTCGATCTCCTTCTAAGGGAATCTACCACCACATTCTCCATCCTCATATTATAGTCAATATCAAAATCAAAGTCTTTTAGGACCTCTATACAGTATTTTTTTCTCATATTATGATCTTTATGAGAAAAGATGCACTTGATACTCTAATGATCATATTACATGATGAATCATTCTCCCATAAGGTTGTGTCGCCACATCTTCAGTGCGAAGAAAACCACTGCAAACTCAAGGTCATGAGTTTCATTGTTCTTCTCAGGTGGTCTCAATTTTCATGATCCATAATAAATAACTACTTTACCCAATCTTAGAAAACAACCAAACATTTTTTCTTGATGTATCATTGAACCCCATATAGTCGGTTCCCACCTCAATCAACCTCAAGATTAGAGCACTTTTCAAGCGCTTCCTTAGATGTTGAATGCTTTAATAGCATACATCTTTCCGAACAAAGTGTTTTACCTTATTCTACAATGATTCCAAGGGTGATTCCACTTAGGAGAAGTCAGGTACATCCCTCTAATAGTACCCATCCTACCCATTGAATCTCCACATCTTGGTAACACTCTTTGGTGGCTCTGAAGAAAGAACCGCCTAGATATTTTCTAGATCCACTAAAAATACCGCCTATGAGATGAAATGTCTAAGAAGTCTACCTCTCTATACCAAAACTCACACATAGAGATATTTCCATAAATCTAGTTCTCATGGAGTTTGTCTGGAACCATCCACTAGTGTAGCTCATGTTCCTCCTAAAACATGGAATAAACTAAGATGTCATTAATTAAGAAAACTACAATCCGGTCTATGTACAGATGGAATATCATATTCATGAGTCCCTTGAAAACATATTGGTAGCTCATCATACCAAATGGAATCGTATTTACTCATAGTGGTCAGTGAAACATTTGAATGATGTCTTTGAGATGTCCTCTTCTCGTACTCAATAATGGTGATAGGTTGTTCTATGGTCTATCTTCGAGAATAATATCTATCTCTTAAGCTTATAAAAGAGGTCATAAATCCTAGTTATTGGATAATTGTTATTCACGGCACCTGGTTTAAGAATAAGATGACTAGGCATAGCCTCATGCTTCTGTCTTCCTTCTTCAAAATCAATACTTTGACTTCCCATGGTTAAATTTTGGGCCTTATAAACTCCTTCCTCTACAAGTACTCCGATTGTACCCTCAAATCCCAGCACAATGTGGGAGATGTCTGATATTCTGGTGAAGATATCAGTTATATCCCAATATACATATCAATGTTGAAGTCTACAATTCTAGGATAAGGTAATCTTGGAACATTATTTAGAAGCACATCCTTACGCTCATCCACCAATATATAAAACTGTGGACTTGCCTCATCATCATCACTGAGGGTCTTGCTAACCAATCAATGAGTGATCGGATACACCCTCATATGTGTGAGTACATCCCGTGATTATCTATTTTCCTTCTCCCTGACAAAGGAAAACCGGATCCCATCTCCATGTACACACCACACTACGCATCTAAAATAATCGATCTTAGCATGAACTACAAATATACAATGCATTCCCACAACGATAGCTTATGTCCTGAACGCCGCTACTAGGATATCAAAGATGAATCTATTTCCTCCAAGAGTAAGATCATACTATCGACACCAATGTTGTATTATTGAATCCCCTACCATGTATGTCTCAAATCATAAGGATTGATCAAACAAATCGACAGGAATATCTAAGCATTAAAAAATTCTTGCGGTAAAAATATTGTGGCCGACACATGTGTCTATAAGAACTGCAGCTAATGTGTAGAAGACACTGATCATATATCAAATCATATATGGGACACTGAGTCCATTATACTCAACAAAAAAATGTTTAGATAACACCTGTCCAACTGCTCTTGGATCATATGGTCGACCACATGTGGGTGGTATTTATAGTGCCTCATTCCTACACCAACCTCTTACCTCTCTTCCTGCTCCTTTTCCACATCTGCCGCCTAGAGGACCACCCTATTCAGGTATCTACGACTTCTTTTGTGGTCCCTCGATCGTCTTTCGGTCCACTGCATGGTGAGTTAGGCAATCAAAAGCCATGTTCCTCTGCCCGCCACACGTATAGATTATATACTCCCCTAATGAATCCCTCAACCCCGAGAGCCTCATACCACCGAACCTAGTCTTGGGGTTGTCCTTAAAATGTCCTGGCCCATTTGGTCCTCTACGTCATATGTCAGCTTCCCTCCACGAATAACTCAAAAACCTATTGCCCGATGTTTTCTCCTACCATTGGTGCCTTCTCAATGATGAATCTCTTCACTAGTAACGCCTTATCCAACAACCTATCTAGTGTAGGAATGATTAGGGGAATCATTGATGCCCTGATCTCCCATCGATGTCCCACCTCAAAAGAAGAGGACCTTATTAATGGGTCATAAACCATATCCGTAGAGTAATGGGAGAGGTCTGTGAACCTCGTAGAGTACTCTTCCACTGTCAGGATGCCATGATATATGTGAAATGGCTACTTTATTAACACTGAGCACAAATTCATTGGGTTTAACTCCTCCTTAAAAAGTCAATCGAAGTAAGAACAGGTGAGAGTTAACACCTCATTAATCTGGATCATCAATATCTACCATGTCCCTACTGATCCCAACAAAACATTCACAGCTAGAAATTCCACCTAGTCAAATGGCATCCTCACTATGTTGAAGGTTCACACAACCACCACCAACACAATCCCCAATGATCTACAGATATATCTCTCCCATAATCCTGTGAGTAATTTGTATCTACAACTCATGTAAGGAACTAACCCAACATGCATCATGTACGGCTAGTGTTGGAAGTAATTGATTACCAAAGGACGGTGGAAAGTCTAGGACACTGCCTGAAGGTTCCATCTTGGGAAATGGTCCATGTTTCGAATCCACATCACTCTGTGGAACACCGTCATTGTTAGGCATTGGAATCTTGGTTGTCTGTCTGCATGGAGGCATCCTGAAAGACATTATGATGAATCACGATTAATAGATTATACCTGGTGAGCTTAATCAGACATAGAAGGATCATGAAAACCAATCAATGATGCATTAAATAAGTTTTTTCATGTACCAAGTAGGAATGTAGAATTCAAGGTCATTGTTTATGGATATGTCATTTTCCACACTAACACTGGACCCCCTATCCTGACAGAAAAACTCAAAACACTTAACAAGGATTACCCATAAAAATTTATAGACTCTTAGTTTTTTAGTACAACTAACATGGCTCTGATACCACTTCGTCATGACCCATCCCCCAAGGATCTTTCCATAACTACCCCATGCCCTCCATCTATAGTCTAGGGTATTGTGACTAGAACTAGGTAGAAAAATCCAAAAAAAGAAATGATAATGCCTTTAAACCTTTACGCATGTAAAAAGATCAAACTGCAGAAATCAAACAAAATGTAATCCAAAACTATCACTATGACGACTAATGAGAGTGCAACAAAAAATAAAAGTACAAAGGGGCCAAAATAAAATCCCAAAAAAATAAGGAATGAAAAACTTCCATGTTCTGTTTTGGAAAGACCCTACCTGAAGGTTAGGTGATTGTAGCTTCTTGTAGCCGTAGAAGTATGATTTCTCATTCCCTCTCACCGAGAACCACTTGGTCCCATACCACCATAGTCTCTGTCAAAGCATTGATCATCTGGAGGATACATGGCATGTAAGGGTGAAGCCCATGCAGGTTTGAGTAAAACAATAATTAGTAGGGACCCCAAACCAAAAAGGAAATACCATAAATCTAGAAAAGAAAGAAAGACAACAGAACAAAAACAACTCACACTATGAATGGATCTAAATAAAGAATTTATTATTATATTTTGTAAAGATAGATCAGCTGGTACTAATGAAGGACTCATCCATGATGAGTCACCAAAGTTCTCTTGTTTACTAGACTACTGAGGTCTACTTTTCTACTAGAACATTGAGGTCCGCTGGGCTACTGGACCACTGAGGGCCACTCTTCTACTGAACCATAGAGGCCCGATCAGCTATTTGTCCACTAAGGTATGCTGAGCTACTAGACCATGGATGTCTGTGATGTTTCTAGACTACTCAGGTCCACTCAGCTACTAGACCAATGAGGTCCACTCTTCATATCCTTCGTTTCACAACCGTTCAATGGGCTCAAACTCTCATGTGGTCCTTATTTATGGAGAATATACTCCTCAAGCAGTCATTCATATCTGGATTGTGAGGAAAACTCACTTTCAGTATTCCCAATGGACCCTCTTGTCGCAAGGGTCCTAATTCCACATATGAAATTTCAATCAGATACCTGGTTTGAATGATATTTGTGTTTTAATAAACAAGTGTTGGATTCATTTGGGGCAGGTCTGATCATGTGGGACTGACCTGACCATCCCGACCCAGGGGTCCCATAGGACCTGACCCAGTTCGGGTGATCCCACCCAACTCAGTTGGGTCTGGGCTGACCCGGTCAGGCATGGCCCATTAGTTAGACCCATTGGACCTTACTGGACCCATGGAGGATCAACCATGGGTCTAGCCCGCATGGTTGCCAATGGACCCGGTTTACAGTTAGTCAGGTGTGAATTAGTCGGAATGGTCATGACTAGTCAGGCATCCCAATGTCCTGGTTTACATCATCGGCCTGACACGCATCAGTGGGTCAGCTTGCGTCCAGCCTGGATTCCCGATGGAGTCTGGATCATGCAGCCATACGGCCGGCTGATGCTGGTTGCCTCCCTCCACATGTGGTCCATTTTAGACCGCATGATAGAAAATTTTGCGTCCTATACCAGGTGCTGCTCCACATCACATAGAGATCGACCAATGCTGCCACCTTGCACCGTTTTGAACCATGATGGATGTGGCATCCACCACCCTATCACACCACTAGGGAAAGTGGCCTCCAACCCTTGGACACTGTAGTGTTCCACTGTGGCTGTCGCCACCAAAAATCTCCTCCACATTCCAGTGTACTTGCTTTTGGTTTTCCATTTCGTAATCCGTATGTGATTCCAAGAATCATGGGGTGTCACCGTTAATGCTACATACTCACCTTTTTTCCATCGCTTAGGGGGTCCAACCTCATTTCGAACCCCCCGACAATGATCCAATGCAACCACACATGTTATTTAAATAAGAATAAACATATAGATTGAGAGGATCATAGATAACATCCAATGAACAAACCAAAATCTGTTAGTGTCATCCCAAAATTGTTCTTGTCAGAGGGATAATAAAGCATAAATAGAAATCACTATGTTTTAATCCCTATTACTAATCCCACAAAAATTATTTTCTTATCTCGCAAGGAGAATCTATATACATGTTAACTTATTAGAGAGTTGATATGTGGTCATTTTCTACAGGGTAGAATGGGGTAAAATTAATAACTAATATTTAAACATCTATATGGGAATAGGATATTGATCAAGGAAGATCTCTCGTCATCGTCTGTCGATCTCCTGTTCTGATTATTTCTCCAGGGGTATCATCACCCCTTTTTGATTTTTTGAAGTTTATCATTGGAGATCTTTCTATCATCATTTATTATAAGAATTCCATGGTTGTTCGTCAACCATGAATCCATATTTAATTAGATAAGATGATGTAATGCGCATTATAGCGTCACCTCATCGTTGTACCATAGAGCTGATGATTTGTTGCGTAATGATGAATATAAAATAATAAAATAATTTTTTAAAGTTATTTAATATTTTTTTCTCAAAGTCCAGAAAATAATCTTTTTCACTCGACCAGTGTCAGTTGATTCTAGACCCTTCCTAGGAAAATCAAAATTTTCTATGTTCAATGGTGCCCTTATATTTTTGAACCGGGAACAAGTTTAAAATTTAGAAAAACCCATTAACATGATTATTTAATTGTCTTTAAATATAGTTCTAAAATACATTTTGTCCACTCCACGACTCAAAATCACGTGTCTTATTAGTGGATGGTGTCAAAAAAATCCCATTGAATTTTACAAAACATTACTTGGGATTCAGTGGTATTAAAAGAGAAATGATTAACACTTTTAGCTCCATGTCAATGAATTAGAAATTATTCTCATTATCCTTTAGTCGATGAGAGGATACACTACCATGATGTTGCTCTTCCTAAGAACTCAACTCAGTCCCTTCTACAATGCATACCTAAAAATTACAATACCTTATCCACTCCAGGGAAATGTGAGAAAAATATTATGAAGGAACCTCATAATCATCACATTGACATTTTATTCACATGTACCAATAAAAACATAATTTAATACCATATATTTTATCTTGGTGGGTGGATATGAAAAAATCCATAAATTATTAAAAAATCATTGAAAATATGCATCTAATCCAATAGAACCACGGAACTAGTGACAATGGTTGTTCTAGGAAAATTATCAATGAAGTATTTCATATAAAGATATAATAATATACCCTTTATAGTGAAAAAAAATTACTACCAATTATACATTAAATATCGATAATTCACAATTCTCTACATGACTTATAGTTTCTAATTTTGTAGGTTCATCAACAAAATTCACAAGTGAACTTTATTCACATGTATAATCATAGTGAATATAATAATGTTATCTATAATGAGTACCAAAAATTGATCATGGTAATTTCAGAAGTATCTACCCATTAATCCCATGAAGATAATGGGGGAATTACTAATTCTCAATGGCATCATTATAAATTCATACTGTCTGTATCACATATGAATGGTTGTCTTTTATATGACTTCACTTTTGACACTTAATTGATAATAACAGGAATGAAAGTAAATCACTAATAAGTATTTATCTAATCACAATTGAAAAAAATCATCAATATAGTGTAGAGGATACTTATTCTTGATTATAATCTCATTAACTACCCAGTAATCAATATAGAGTCACATTGATCAATCATTCTTATTAACAAAACAAATAGGTGAAAACCATGGTGACACACATATATAAATTAATACTTTATCAAGCTTCTATTAGTGTAGATTCTTCAATTATTATAAGTATTTTAGGGTCATTCTATAAAAAGTAATTGAAATAGGTGAATCACTACATCTAAGTTCTTATAAAAACACAATCTCACAATTCAGAGAAAGCAAATATTTTTATAAATATATCATCAAACTACCATACAATAATAATATCATCGATTTTTTTTAACATCCCAACCATAAGAGATACATAATCCTTATAAAGATGAATAAAAACACATAAAATGTATGATATTTCCATTTTCATCTCATATTTTTCATCATAATGATAAATGATAACAATTTCATTTGGAATATAAAATGTGACTTACCTTCAGTCTAAATAAATAGAGGATCTATAAAGAAATATCCAATCCATTACCAACATAAGATAAACTTAAATAGATAGAGGAAAACCATATTTTTAGGAAGAACATTTTCACAGACACTGATAAAAATTAAATTATAGACTTGATAAGTGATTATTATAACATTAGTAGTTTTCATTGCTAAATAAACATATACATACTATGTTGTTAATTTGATTCCTTTAGTAAATGCTGAAGGATAAAAATTATGTGTAGAACCAATATAAAATAAGATATTATTGGTTATAGAGTGGATGGAAAATGTAACTTTCCTCACTTCATTCTCGTAACTCATATTCATAATAATAATATAATGGTATTTCATTTTTCCTATTTTATTAATAGGTTTCTTACATCAATCCTCTACATTTACCAATAGAAATTATCAATGGTTAGAATAATATCCAAAATACTTTCAATTGAATCAT
The DNA here is from genome assembly GCA_963277665.1 of Viscum album. Lineage (NCBI taxonomy): Eukaryota > Viridiplantae > Streptophyta > Magnoliopsida > Santalales > Viscaceae > Viscum > Viscum album. The sequence continues at coordinate 993,359,171 of OY728166.1, forward strand.
TGGAGTCTAGTTGATGGATTCTATGAACGTTTCTCTCAATTTTAATCAATAGTTAACTTATTACCATTACATTTTAATATTATTTCCCAATGACCACCCTTTTCACAATTAAATAATTTAATAATATCCTTTAGATAGTTTTTTCTATGATTCATTCCACACTTCTGGAATAAAGGGAGACTCATCTTTTACCCTATATAATTTTGGATATTATACTTACCACTGAATTAAATTATTATTTTCCTATAAAAACCATGAGGATCATGGATGAATCTATCTATATTTATACATTAATATAACATCAAAATATTTATTCATTGCAATTAATTTCACATTTGGATAAATCTATTTGGACAATTGGTTTTAGATCAATACTGTTTCAATCAATCTAACATTCCTTTTTGATGATTATACTATATGCATACCTCACATTTCTTTTTGAATGTATCATCCCTATCATTTATCTAGAGTAATTTGATCTACATTCACATAAGATGAGTACACATTATGATATTATTAAAAAATTACACCAAAACTCATCTAACTCTATAGATTCATTTTCATTATATATCCTCATGATTATGATATTAGTCTACTAGTGATCTAATTTCCCATCCCAATGATAAATATCTAATATACTATTTTCCGGATCTATGATCTTGATAATGAAAATTATAATTTTTTGGTAATGATATATTTCTAACAAATAAAGAGATTAGAGTATTCACATAATGATATCAATTTTTCATCATGAAAAAGAACATTATTCCCACTTTTCATAATTTTGAATATCATTAAGATTCATTTATTTTAATGTTTTTTAATTTCTGTAATAATATTTTTCATTCAGTCTTCTATAAAAATCGGTTTCTCATGGAGGATGTAATTAAATTTCTATCAAAATTTCTATTAACAAAATTTATCAAAGATAAAATAATTAAATAAAATATAAAATTATATCATGAGAAATAGTAACCAAATTGGGAAATAAAAAATCATAAAAAATTATTTATAGTATTTGAAAATCCAAAAACATTGTTTTTAATACATGTTAGCCTAAGTCATTTAAGGTCAACATCTATTCAAATCCATCCTATGTGTTCATAAATAAAATATTAATTAACTAAATATTATCCCATAGGAGTGTCTACATAGTTGTACAGTATCAGTACGATACCCATAGAATTTAAAATAACACTATGTTCGATAGTGTTTGAAATATGAAATCTCAATCTCAAATGACCTGTAGAAAATATTATTTAAATATGATTATTATAACCACATTTTCAAATTGATGGGTATAAATAGGATTAAATAAATAATTATATATTGAATAATTTCATAATAAATATAAATATATTGATAAATTCTTGTTAAAAATTAATTCAATTTTTAGTAATGTATTTTTGTTCATCAAAAACACATTTTCTTCAAAAATGGAAATAATTTTTTTAACAAACATATATTGGCAATAATCTACGGAAATTTTAAAAAATTTATTTGATGAAAATGATTTCATTTCTAAAATAATCATTTGATAATTTTATTATAATTATATTATGATACTTTTCTAAAATGATCAGTTTTTTATTGAATAGTGAAAAATACTGATTTTTATAGATTATTGAATTATTTTCAATAAATAATGTAATTCATAGTCGGAATATGTTTTGTATTTCGACTAAAAGTAAAAACATTGTCGGTTTTATTTATAATAATATTATTAATTTCATTTTAATAATAAATTATAATGATTTTGTTATAAATACATTTTTATGATTAAAAACATATTTTCTCTAAAAACCATTTTTATGTGTATAATGTTTTTCCATTTAGATTAATTAAAATAATCCACAATAAGTGAATATTTGAATTAATTTAATAGAATATATATTTATCTATTTCAGTATAAATTTATATAATTAATACTCAAGTCATAGATTAAATGAAAAATAATTTGTTCCTTGGAAAATAAATTTTCCTGAAAATCTTCTTTTCATCATGCTCTTTGAGACAAATTTTAAAATAAACTCTTGAACATTTTTTGAATTGAATAATTAAAAATTGATTCCACATTAGGAATGAAGTGTATCAAATTTCGAAAATACTCTTATACAATTATTAGTAATTATTAATTGTAACTATAAAAAATAATTATAACCACACTAAAGTTAAATCAGTTGATTAAGCAAACAAATAATAAAAGATAGAATTTTAATTAAGTATAACACTTCATTTGGACAATTTTATGAGTCTAGTTTGGATATTTTATTAAATATCATCAATATATGCTCATTTCATTTCTTATTTCTTTTATTTTGAACATCATTTCATTTATGTAAAATTTAGAGAATAAAAATATCAGGTTCTAAATTTTTGTAACTATAATATTTTATAAAAAGGATTAAATAAATCATTTTAGAAATATTTAAAGTAATATAAATTAAAATAATTTTTCTTTTCCATGATTTATTTTGTTAAACATAACCTGTTTGTGATTTTTTAAATTATTTTATTTTAATTCCATTCATGTCATCTGTTTTTCATTTTCAAATTATATGAGTTATTTTAAAATGACCTTAATGATATTTTATAACAAATAATATTATATGAATTGATTAAAAAGTCCATAAATATATATATTATATCGATTTATTTAGATATAGTTATAAATATGAAAAACTTTCCTTTAAAATTCCAATTTTATTTTAGTAACTCTTAGGACAGCAAAAGAGTAAAAACCTTATTACCATGGTAATTATAAAAATTGGTTAATTTGGGATAAAAAAATATAAGGGTAAAAACCTACACTAAACATGTAAATTGTTTATTTAATGATATGATATCAAATAATACTCATATTATTTTAAAATCATATTTGTTTGGATACTTTTCCATTAAAATTAATTTATATTAGTTTAATATCATTATAAACAACTAATGGCACCCCAACATATAAAAAGGCACCTCCTCTAGTTATCTATGAAAACATAAAAAAACATTTTAGCGAAAACAATGCATATCATAATCTCTTAACTACTTGTATTAAAACATTATATAGGCCTTGGATTAATTAGGAATCCCTTCAGAGGATGGATTTTTGTTTAAACCTAAATAGGTTGTTTATACAAGAGGCACCGTTCTTAACCGAGAATTTTTTTATTTATTATTCAATTCCCATATAATTTTATTCGAACATTATGGTAAAATATAAATTTCATCTAATGAATTACGATTGTTTTCTTAAATTAATTCCATATGCTATATTCATCTCCTATTCCATAAAGTGGTATGAAAAATCATCTTTCATGTGTAGGAAAAACTACCACCTTGTGAACTGAGAAAATTCAATTTCCATTACCATCATTTAAGAATATTTTTAATGGTTGGACTACAATATATATAGATATATTATATTTAAATTATATATTTTTTTATTCTAGAATAAAATATAATATTATTTATTAAATATCCATTCATTTATAAATGATAACATCCATTATGTGAATTTTTGGAATTCCATGTCCATGAAGTTATGTGATTAATGGTTCCTAATAATCAAGAACATTCACCTCCTTGATGTTGAATATTCTCATTTCATGAACAAAGAATAATATTGATTAAAATTGGTCAAGGTACTAGTAGTGTTTGATCTATACAAAATAGTATGGTATCACCATGATTTTAATAATCAAGTAATTATAAATTAAACCAATTATGTAATAAATTTAATTAAATTAATGAATTTCATTAAACTTACATATTTTTAACAAAACTGGCTATAAATTCAAAAATGATGGATGTTATATAAAATAAATCATTTAAAAAAAATTAAATGAACATTCTATATGAAATAATTATATTAAATAGTTTTTGTGAATGAAAAAGTTCTATAAATAAATAGAATGTAATAATCAAATCAATTATATAATAGAACAATGTATCAATCCATGTTATATGTTACTATTTTTTAATAGTATCCTGACACAACTCAGTTAGTAATCTCATATCATTTTTGTACACATTCGAGGACTTAGTTGATTAGGACTCAACTCCCCATTATGGAAAAAGGTCATGCCCGAATATGTTTATGTCACTATTGTATTAAAAAATATAATGATAGGGTTTATATCCTATTGTGATTTTCCGAATCATACATTAACTTCCTACAATAAATTTATATTTAGTTAATCAATCTATACATTATGAAAAATTCATTCATTTCAAATTAGTTAAAAATATAATGTATCATAATTAGTAATCAAGATTCATTTATCATTACAAAAACAATACAAATGATTTTTCCAGTTCATGCATATTCAAATAATATTTCAATTTAATTCATTTATATTAAAATTCATTTTCAAATCAATCTATCTATTTTTTAGGAAACCCTCCCAATAATTTCAATTACATCAAAACTGGGGGTTTTAACAATCACCACACCTTTATCAAAATCATATAACAATCCTCTCAAATTCATGTTTTTATTCATTTAATTTTCATTTAAATAAAAAGGTAATGAAATTATTCAATTTTATTGTGAAATAATATGGAACTACCTACTTTTTAATATGTTATTTAATCAAATCAAAACACACAAAATGTACATCTAATGTTGATAAAGGAAATATGAGATCTTGTACCACTACCTAGAATCGAGGCTTGTAAAGAAAATTTGATGCATATATAACATAATGGTCTATCACTCTTTTTGTAGGAGTTAAAATAACAGTGATAATTTAACATTAAAGACATATCTAATATTAGATAAGAATATAATGCTTCTATCGAAGCATTGATCCGAGAAGAAATGAGTTTGGTTTAGTAAAAATTGCCTCTTGGGAGCCTCAGGGTGACAAAAGATCAAATGGGAGTTGAGTGAGGGGAAAAGAACATAAAATAGGGATGAAGACATTTACATCCTTAAAAATAGATACCACACTACAAACCCATTTCTATATCATAAAAAATTGAAACTTACCAGACCACGGTGCAACCACCTCACACTATACTACATCCACCCCCTATCAACTAACATCTTGAAATAATGAATCGTACCACAAACATTCCTAGTTCATTATGGGTTAATATATAGTGAAGGACAAGTACAACTCCACGACTATACCAAAATAGGAAATAACACTGAAATCCAAAAACTAGGGATTTATGATATAACTATGCTATAATTCGATGTAACTATAAAAATATCCTACAATAATTCAATGTGTGTCCAATATCCCATAAAAAATCCATTTCACATCAAAATTTTACCTATGTTATAGATTTATTTTCCACAAAATAGCTAAGAATTTCCACACCCCAAAACATACACTATATCAATGCTTCCAACTATACATTAATACCCATACCCCTTTATATCAAATAAATTTCCATATCCATGAATTAGGTAATTTTTAATAAAAAAATATCTCCAATGTCAAAAGACCTGATACCATCCCAAAATCTATGTAATTAAGAGTGAAGAAGTACTGTAAATAGTGTACAGGGATGTTATAACCACCCGACCATAAACACTTTTTGTCACGAGACATCCTGTAAAGATGATTACATATCAAAAATATGCTGCCAAAAAACTCTCATCAGTTCCTCATTCTATGTAATAACATTATAATAAGAACCATGATTCTATATCACATGGACCAAATGTATCATCTTCCCACAGAGAACCATTGTCTCAGAATCAATAATCTTTATAGGATTCTTAGTCATGGTTAAAATAAAACCTAAAATGACCCCCGCAGAACAGATCATGGTAATGGTCTATAAGATACATTTAATGTTGGGATAGATGAAAAATGTTGTGGATATATGTAAATGATGGTGGAGTGTTCAAACTTTAAACCACCTTCCCCACTCACTCAATAATTTTAAATGACCCAAAAACCACAGTACATATTTTCACTATTTTTCAAGATGTTGATGACCCAAATGAGATGAAAATCTCAATAAAACATATCCACCAATAGAAAACTCTAATAATAACCGATGAATATAGACATATGATTTATACCAAATTTAAACCATCATGATCCATTTATGAATCAACAGAATATTCAACACCATATTTTGGAAAAAAACATAGCCCCAATAAAGCACAATAACTAATCTCCAACTGATATAATAATGTTTTTTAATTCCATCCATATAAGTCCTCAAAAGGATCCCTTATTATTGTAGACTGGTGACTATTATTATAAGTGCACTGAAATGGTCCCAAATAGTCATCCCAACCTCTAACATTGTCGGGGACATATACATGTAATATTCTATTAGTAGTATATATAACTCACTCTTTTTTGGAATCAATTTGATGACAATATACCTTGATCAGAATTTATTGGGATCCCATGGCCTCATAGAGGGACCCCAAATAGTGATAAATGAAGTAATGATCCCTATTAGAGACAATATCTGATGAAACTTCATGAAATTTGACAATCCCCATCCTTTACATATAGCCCAAGTCCTCAATATTGTTTATATATAAAATGGGAGTAAAGTGATATGATTTGGTCATCCAATCAATCACAACCCATATCATAATAATTCTCTGAGGGGTATGAAATATCCTAATAACAAATTTTATAGAAATACCATCCAATTTATATGTTGTTACTAGATGTATCTAATGAAAACATGATTCTCTCTAGTGGTCATCTTTGACCAATATGAAGGTATAATAATGAGAATCAAAGTTATAAATGCCTCTTCTCAAACCATGCGCTGAGAATTGGTGTCACATGTCGTATAATGTCTTTGTTGTTCTACAGTACACCACCCACTATGAACTATGAAAATCTCCAATAATGGCCGTTATCATTATAAAATGAACACAAAAGTAGTTATCGAAACCTAGGTTACCCTATGAAAAAACTACCACTCACCAATGGTATCGCAACCATTATGTGAGTTTTTAATACCATTGAATTCATCATCAATATTTTGGTCCATAAGAATTCACTAGAGAAAAGAGTATATGTACAACACACTAGACAAAATAACCTCATACGTATTCTACCAAACTCCAATAGGAAACAATGAAAATAAATCCATCTTATTTAACTCTTATGATAATTATTTTATAGAATGGGTTGGAAGATTCATTTTCAATGCATTAGAAATTGCATTCCTCTTAATATGGATGTAAGAAATCTCAAAATCAAAAGTTTTTAGGGAATACACCAGAAACCTCTATCATAGACTCAAATAATTTTGAGGGAAGATATGAATGAATATTTTTTTCCTAAAATAATAGTAAACCATCCACAAAAATAAATAATTTCACCAAATTCTAAGAGCAAGAATCACAACTAGGATTTCAAGGTCCTCGGTTAGGAAATTATTCTCATGTAAATAAAGCCATATTAAACTATGTGATAACATGTGCTCACCCTAACCGAGGAAAAAAACCAATCTAAAACAAAATGAATTACAAGGGGTGATATATCCCATCCTGGCCTTTTGAAGAGTCAAAATCGATATAGAAGTCATATGGTATGGCATGTTAACAAACAACACTAAAATTTCTCATCAAGTACGAACTTCACCCATTGCAAAGTGCAATAGTTCATTTAGTAATCATACTTAATTAAATATATTAATAATTTTCTGTACATCCTACCCATCCCAACATCCTCTATATATCAAAAACATTATGAGTTTTCTACAATATCATAATAGATTTCACAATCTCAAGAACAACTGAGATACTATATTATATATTAATGTTTCCCATGAAAATTAATTCTCAAATCTAGAAATTTTATTTTTAATTAATTTTATAAAGAGGATTATTTATCAATTTTTTTAAAAATCCTCTAAAAGTATTCAAATTTTCCTCCTTGGTATGAGAATAATCTAAGTTTTCATCCAAAAATAACACAATGAATGGTTCATGTTACTAATGAAATATCATGATCCTAAATTCCATAAATACAAAGGGATAATTAGTTATAGGAATATCACTAATAATATATTTAAAATTTAAATATCTTCTCATGAATTATATCTCCTGAATATCAGATTATTTTATCCAAAACTAAATGTTACCATATCGAAGGTGGGATATTGAAAAATTCTTCACCCTATTAAACTGGTCAGGGAGATCTTTAATTTTTGGAAACACATATTTTTTCATCCACATAACTTTAATGAGTTTTGGTAATCAAAACAATGGAAATTTGTCCCATCATATTTATATTCATGGATAATTGGTTCCACCAAATGTAACACACACATTGATATGAACCCTTTCTTTAATAGACCATCCAACTGATAGTTCAACTCGTTTTTCTTAGCTGGTTCTATACTATATGAAAGGATTGACACTGGTTGAGTACTATGTACTAGATAAAATTAATGTTCTGCATATCATACTAGTTGAAAACCAGTGAATAATTTGGAAAAAACACATGAAACTCAATAAAAACTACATCGATAGAGTCAAAATATTATTCTGACTCCAAGTCAAAAGGAAACCCCAATATTTCCTATCCCACCTATGGAAAAAGGTATCTAAAAATAATAAACCTCACTTAAATATAGTAGTTATCTAAAATTTCATGAGAAATCACCCAATCTATCCAAGTGTTTATTTAAGGTGGGTTTATGTCGACCACCAAAATATTGAGTGGATGCTCAATCACTAATATTTAGAAAATTTTATCAGCACGCTGTTGAACCTGATATCTCATCATTCTGTGGGGCTGTATAAAATCAATCACATAAGAAAAATGACCATAAGAAGGTTAAAAAAATTTACTACATGTGAGGATACAAAAAAGTGATAAGCACCAGTATCTAATAAAATAATCACTAAATATGAATCAATATAGATGATACCTCTCACAATCATTGAACATGCATAAACTTCATCCGTTGACTCTTCAAATGTGTGAAGAATATTCATTTTGAATATATGTTAATCAAACCAAATATTAATTGAACTATATTATTTCAACGTGACACTTTTATGTGTTGATGATCCCATTACACTGTGTGATGATGGTAAAAGGTTGTATAATGTATGTAGGTGTCCTGAGCGACAACAAAAAGTAATGATATAAGGTTCTTTAGTGAAGAACCAATTAAAATTCCACACCATTATACAATTTAAGAAATTTGAAGGTCTTATTCCATGAAATATACGAGTAATTTATGATTTAAACAATTTGAAAACACTATAAGACTCATCACACTACCTATTTACATTAACGATCTAAAATATCTACCAATGGAAGAAAATAATCCCACCCACCCTGACTAACCATTCAGGTTAAGCTCAACTAATGATGATCCATCCAAAACCTAAGAAGGTTTATAAAGAAAACTTATTATATGAAATTATGTTAAAGACCCATCTCAAACCATCAATCCATCATATTATCATTAGAAACACCCTCATCAAAAAACATAACAAGCTCACCAAAATGGTTTGAATACTATGCCACAGTCCTATCATCTCATGGAAGGTGGAAAAATTCCATGGATTTTTACAATACAATTAACTATATACATAAATAATATGTGAAATGAACTCTAAATTATTTTTAGTAAAAACCCTAAAAAATATTTTCATTCACCATCAAATCCCATAATCACTTTCAACCCCCCCCCCCCCCCCCCCTCAAGCATAGAGGTTGAACATTTCACCTTTATAGCTTCTGGTCATTACATGAACACAATAATTAGTTATATGAACATAAATAAATATTCCACCTATTAAGGATCATTAAAATTTATGGATTATATGGTTTATAATGAAAATAAATATTGATAACATTATTTACATTTATCATTTTGAGGTTCCAATACTGAAACCTGAATTAGGAATAACATACGTACCATTCCCATAGCATGGAAAATGCACACCAAAATCTCAACAAGACTCTAGTACACTTGATGTTATTCTGTTTTTGGTTCACCAACATCTTCAACCAATGGAATAATCAAACATATGTTCAATGGTATGTTTCTAAAAACATAAATTGATAACAATGGAAGTGTTAACAAGGATACAATGACCGAAAACTAAAAAGATATATTAGAATGTCAATTCCATCAAGTGGAATAAAAAAATTATTTTTAATTTACTCAAATAAAAAAAAGTGAAATACATTGAAAATTGGTCATAACCATCAAAATGATAGATTAATAAATAAACTGCAAGGTGACATAAGGCTCCTTATAATGAAAGATGGATAGACACTCAATAAAAACTACATCTTATGTAACATACATCATACCTCCATTTAACAAGAACAATCCAACTACATGATTTAATCAAGTAAAGACACAAAACCTATAGCATTGAATCTTCATTATCATGAACTATACTAGTTTCCCTCGTACCTTGATGTATGATGCCTCTCTTACAAGGTTCTAAAGAAATTTTTGATCTCAATGGGTTGGAGAAAAACACCTTACATCCTCTTGAATAATGAGATAATGATATTTTTCGAAAAAAAATTGATTAATATAAAAAGATACAAGTTATAATGTCCATCCCTGAATAATTAAAACATTCCAACATGAAGTAAGTACAATGAAACCCAAATAGAACATCGTTAGCAGTCATATAATATTTCAAGATAAAAACTCATAAAACCCAATTCAACAAGTGTATCACATCTACACTTATCAACTCCGTCGGTATGGGTGCTAAGGATGAAGAACATATACTACCTCCAATAAGTTAATTTCCTTTTCATGGACCTGATATAAGATAATATTTTATATCTCAATGGAAAAGGTAGTTTGTGAGCTATACACAATTGTTTAGTCTCACTATGTTTTTCATAATCAATTCCATAACAATTAAACCAATTATTATACCATTTTAAAAAATTTATATTAATGACAGATCCATATTTTAAAAAAACATTATTCTATGAATTCAAACATGAAATAAGATATATAAAAATAGGATTTCCAATAGGATTAAGTGAATATTTATTATAAAACATTTATATAAAAATGTTTTCATGAATAAAATCGTTCTATTAATAAATAGAATATAATTTTTAAATCTTGATTATAATATAACCATGTATCAATACCAATGGTACATTTTTTTCTAGTAATTATTATCAAACTACAATATTAGTTATCTCATATCAATGTGGGAACATGTTCCATGACCCAGGAATTTGGTAATCAACTCTACATCAGGTAAAAAATCATGGAATGGTATTTTCATGTTTGTGTTATAATCATTAATCTATTTCTAGGGTGTCTAATATTAATAATTCATGCTATAATCTCCCAATTACTATAGAGTATTATAGATTACTCATTCAATCAATTGATCAATCATGGTAAAATAAATAATTATAAAATAGAGAAAAATAAAATTGAATTGTTATAGTTTCAACATGAATTTTTCATTTCAAAAACAAATCATATGATTTCATTAGTGCACAACTTTTTAAATAATCATTTAATTTAATCCCTTTATTTTAAAAAATGTTTATTTAGGACAACGATTTCTTCTCATATCTAACCATTAATTTTAATTTCATTGGAAGCAGTTTTTTTAAAATACCTATGACTTTATAAAAATCACTAATAAATTATATCAGATCAGGCGCATAAAATCATTAATTTTTTTAAATAAATCATATAATTAAAAGGTTTAATTTTTGGGATATATCATATGGATCCACCAACCATTTAGTAATTAATTAAATCTTGTCAACAACCAAAATGACATATGTTAACATAGAATGTGGTCATAAGAGATCATGTAATCCAAATTAGAATAAACATCAATAAAAAATGAGAATAGATCCTTAATTAACATGTTGACTTGTGAGTCTATAAGGAGTAGAGAAATGAAAATAAAGGATAATACATTAATGATAAATCTCTTATAGTAGTGGAATAAAACTCCTCACCAAGATCTATTATTCTAGAAGAAATGAGTTCATACGAGTAAGAATTACATTTTGGATTCTTCAATAGTGAAAAATTAACATGATATAATTATTAAAAAATAGAAAGTTGTAACTGAATTGACTAACCATGGATCCTAGAATATACCAACCCCATATGATATAGCTATACAAAAATTGGTAGTTTCTCTGATAATCGACCTCTAAGGATTCACAGTGCATCCAACAGCCTATAGAAAATTCAGGTGGTTATTCAACCATCCTTACATCATATATTGATTTTTTCACAATATATCGGGGTCTATCAATACATTATCCTGTAGAAAATATTTAATCTCTCTACTTCACATATAAACCTGTACTCTATTATAGTAAAAAAATATAATTAACTAGACATTATGTTATTTCCCTCAATAGAATATATCTTTCCTCAAAGGGCCTAAAATGCACCCAATAAGGAAAATAATATAGAAGATCCAAAATTAATGTAATAGCATGTTACACACAATCAATTCACTGATTAATTCTCACATAAATGGAATTATAGTAGATAGATATATATACTCTCAATTTCCACAGTATTATGAAATATTTGGAATTATGCACCTATTTATTTTTATAAGGATTATTTATTATGCCTTTCATATGATATATCATGAATATTATTATATTATCAAATTTCAATGTTTAATTTTATGTTATTTATTTTTTGGAAGTTATTATTCAATAGTTACAAGATAAATAAGGGTTTATATAATAATCTCATAATTATTTGGGATCATTTACGCTTAACTCTCTAATGAGGGAATTCTTTGATATTTTGATTTTAGAACAAATAATTTCTTTTCATATGGTTATTTGAAGATATTATATGTTTTCTATTCATCTTCCACTCTTTATGTACTCAAGATACCAAAATCATGTTTTTAAATAAAAGTGACTTGTTTGTATACTCCTTTAAGGATATTTTTCTTCCATATGTATATTTCTAATAGTGTTTTTCTAAATAATATATTTTTATGTAATCAAATTATTTAGTATAGAAAATTTTACCAATGATTCAATTTTCAAAAAGTCATATAAAATGAATCTTACTTTCATTTTCCATATAAGGTGATTTTTGACATTTTTCAAATAATGTGAATGGAATAATAGTTTTAATGTACATAAGAATGAATGGAATTTTACCATTTCCAAGACAACCCATTAAATTGAATATTCTTTTAAAAGTATCCATGCATCATTTTAAAACAAATCACCTTATATTCTATATTTTGCAAGTTATTAAATGTGGATTTCGAAATGAAATTTTTATTTTTCCATAATAAATTATAAATAATTTTTATTGTAAATTTATTTGAAAATAAGAAAAAAAAATTTATCTTCTAATGGTGATATTTTTTTGATATAATTTTTTATTTTTATTTGGATTTATTTTGATAAGTTTGAATGAAAAATTATTGAAATTTCATATTCTAGTTTTTTCTTATAATAATTTTTTTTCGAATATGAAATTTTGATTAAGTTCAGTTGTATATTTGACACATGCCTAATGTGGTATGCTTCATAACAATACATAAATTACCTCTATAAACTATAAAAATTAACACCAAGTATTCCCCTGAGGAGGAGTACACAAAAAAATGGTTTTCACTTTTGACGGTTTTATGAAATAAATTTATTTAAAATATTTAGTATAAAGTGAGTCCATGAAAAAGGTTTATTAACTATTTTTTATAATAATTGATAATGATTGTGGTTGGAGTTTTTTTAGAAAGACCAAATGTTGTGTTATCATGTTTTCCAAAACGTACACCTTTTAATATATAGAAAAGTAAGAGGGAGACTCATCTATCGATTCCTCTCACCTAATATGGGTAAATTGTTTTTATAAGAAAATTTCAATCTAAATCCTCAAGTTAGTCAATTTTCCTTTCTATATGCATTGCATTATTTCAGGTATTATAAGTTAATTAGGGAAATCCCTTATTATGAATTAGTGTTCCCTATTAAAAAAATATTCCAACATATAATATTACACACATGATGACATCCATTGAGAACTAATCACCCTACCATATTCATTTTTCACTATATAAGAAAATTAATGGGGTGATTAAATATATTTATAATCTACTAGATAAATTAAAATTAATATAATTGAAAGCCAGAGCAATCACAGTCATAATTTAAATCAAGATTTTTAATTGAACCCATATGAAAAAAGAAGAATAGATTTTAATAAATAGAATAAAAATGAATAATATCACCTAGGTAAATCATCCCCCATTCATGATCACTCAATGGAACTACCCCACTGTTGATGGAGATGTTGAGTTTATTCTAGATTAGGGGGACATCACTACGTAAATAAAATAATAGAATAAGAATGTAACGAAATAAATCATAGGGAAACCATTATCCAGAGCTTCCATCACTGACAAATCCTATTAAATACAACCCTATCATCATATATATAGTAATTAAAGATTATTTTTGGAATCTTAATGGTAAATTAATGGGTTTCAACACACAATGGGTTATCCATGGTTAGAACTTTTGATCTATAATTTTTTATTCAATATTTTTCATGATGTGTCCTCTATTTTGACAAAATAAAATAATATATTATTACAAAAATGTGATCAAACATATGTTTTTAGTTTTAACCAAAAATATTATTTTTATCCTCAACATGTAGAAGATATTATTTTTAATTTACACTATATTTATATTCCTTCTATGGAAAATCATTTAATTTCTGAAACCTGAATTACCATGCATTTATGGACATTCTATCAGTGGAATCTAATGGGCCCATAGTTATTAATTTTGTTCAAACATTGTGATATCTTAATCATATTTTAATTTATGATAAATTTTGGCATCCACTTATGATACATTTTCCCAGATCAAAAATATCAAAATCTATCCATAAATTTTGATTCATGATTTGTGAGAATATTTTGGGCCACGATGTTTTGGATTCAACTCTTGTTCTAAAATAATGAAATAAATCCCAATATGTTTTTAAAAATATAAAAAATAATTTCTTAAATTAGAAAATTGTATAAAAATTTATTGATGAATATAAATAAATTAACGTACACAACATTCAAAATTAGACTATTTCTTCAATTTATCTAAGAATGATTCTAAAACCATAAAATGTTATAATTGAGATTAAAATATAATTTTTTCAATTAAAAACATTGATATTAATGTTTTAATGATTTAAAATATTTTATCTACAAATTACAACATACATGAACAATTCTTGTCCTCATGAATAATATATCAACATTAAGAAATTGGGGGAACCAAAGTTATCATTATTAAAATTTTAAGGAAATAAAATTTAATAAACCTCTCTCTCAAATAAAATTTTTAAATGTGAAATAAAATATCAATTGAATTTTACATTATTATAGATATAATGAATTATAGTATTTTTCTTCATCCTATTTGAAAATTCATTAACATCACTTTTCATCCATTAAAATTTCTCTATTAGTTATTATAAAATAAGCCAAATCATTACATTCATCACCTTTAAATTTTTCCTCTCATAAATCATGATACTTTTAAAGTGGAGTTATAATAATATAATGAACAATTTATAATTATCTATAGGCCTATAATAGATTTAATTTATCTCCCTTTTAAAAACAAAAGTTACATAATATCACGAGGACATGGAATAAGAGATCATGTGAATATAAGGATTAAGGTTAGTAGGAATTAAAAAAAATCTCAAGGAGGTGGTTAATCACAAACTTAATTTTCATGATATAAAATGTATATTTTTAGTGACATTTTCCCCTTAAAATTGTAACAACTCACAATTCCCCAAACTGAAGGTATGTTTATAATTAATGTTAAGAAAATGTTTGTTTTGTGTACCCACTTATTTTTTTCTTATTTTTATAATTATATTGAATAACCTTTTAAATTTTCTTATTTTTTTTAAAATTTATTTATGAAATAGAACTCAAATACATCACATAACCATATATGATAAAAAAACATCTATCCAGTAAAATCATCTTTACATTTTCCCAAATCACCATATATTTTTTCCATTTTTTGTTCTTTTTTTCATATTCTCAAATTATAAGAGGGGAAAAAATAATGATTAGAATGAATGTTCAAAAAAATGTTAAAAAAAATCTAGAACCACCACAAATCAACCATACAAGATAAATAATGGCATCCACCATGACTCCCTTCACCACCGCACATCAACATAAGGATATCATGAAAATATAATGAGGAAGATAGGAAGGGAAAAAAATGGATCGAAACATGGATAATATCAAAATTGTTCATTTATGTTCTCTATGGGAAAAAAATTTATTTAAAGGTTATCATTAAAGATATTGTATTTTATAAATATTCATCAATATTTTTTAATGTTTTCTTTTGTACAGTCAATGAATATACATGTTCAAATGCAAGATCTAGAATATGGATTCTTCGAAGATCACTCTAGAAATATGTTCCAGAATAAGTAGGAAGTAAATGGTACAGAAATCATATCTTGAATGAGACATATTTTTTGGGACAATAACTCAAGGAATGAATAATAATAAAAAATTATTTCACATGTATTTCATAATTTAAATTCATGAAAAATGTCATAGGAATTTATTTTACATGAATAAAAAAGTTTCTTAAAATAAAGAACCATCATTTTAATATCCGTGATTCAGATTAATCATTCCATTAAATATTTTACAGATTCAATATCATTAATATTTCAATCGAAAACATGGTATCCCAAAATTCCTATGAAACTCATGAATCCTTAATAATTAAAATAAAGCATAACTGATATTTTGGGCATGAATTTTTCAATTGATGTTTGAAAATGGATTTTTTAATGAAATATAGGTAATTAAAAAGATATTTTATATAAAATAATATTTTAATTAGAAATGATGCTTTAGTGAAGTGTTTCAAATTTAATTCCTTCAGTTCTAGTCTCCATCATTTTCATGATTTTTATATAGTTCCCAATGTGTGTTCTTTTAAGTTTATTCATTTTTAGCATTTAATAATCATCATTAATTGAACTTAAAAATAAGAATAAAAATTAATTATAGTGCGGGAATGTTCAAATATTCTAAAATATTACTGATGAGAATAGTTGACTAACGAAAAAAATGTGGGTTGCCTCTTGGAGGTGATTTTATTTAATATTGTTCTCTCAAGTAAAAAATTTATTTTTTTTAAAAAACCCAAGACTACAATATTACATCCCCAACACTTAATAAATGGATTGGTCTTAGTGAATTTGATTTTTTCCATTTAATTAAATTAAAAATGGAAGTGTTTATTTTAATCAATTTTAATAAAATGAAGAAACGGTGTAGGTATCTGTTGGTAATCAGGGTGAAGTTGTGTGATCACCTACATTGTTTCTAGAGGTATGGTCTCATAAAAATTCACCAACCTATGCCCATTTATTGTTAATGGTTTTACTCTTATATCATTTTCAATATTCACAACACTAATGGGGTACTTGTGAATAACATTAAAGGGACCATACCATCTAGAATTAATTTTACCTATAGTTTTTTAAGTTAGGATTTTTATAAGAACAATTGATCTCTAGGGTTTATGGTTATTAGAAGAATCATATTGTCATGAGATATACTTGTTTTATCACTATAGATATGTGAATTTTTGAACTCTTCCATATATATTTCCACAAGTTCATACTTCTAAAATCTCATATATTTGATAGCTTTATCAACGTCTATATTCATCTCTCTTACCATCCAATAAGCTTTGTGTTCTAATTACACTACATGATTGAATCTATTTACCTAAATCAAAATATATGGGCTCATCCGTGTGCATGTCATTTATGTTGTTATGTAATCCCAATATGTATTATCTAACCCTTGGAACCATTCCTTCCTATTTGGTTTAATAGTCATTTACAAAATTTGATTTCATTTAATAATTAGATACTTCTTCTAGGAAATTTTTTTATGGAAGGTACGATAATGATGTTTTATGATTTACCCTATATGTTATATCAAATTCAATTATTTTAATATTTCATAAATGAGTTACATGGTTACTAATGATTTCTTATGTAACTCAAAACCTAGATAATATTATAACCCTAAAAAACCACCTTAAAATAACATCTTTAGTCCTAGTGAATTTTTATTCCACAACTTTTAAAATATAATCTACATTTAAAAAAATATATGGATTTACTAATGAAATTGGGAATATTCTCATTAATTCTATTCCCAATAGATAAAAAATTTAAAAAAAATAAAAAATGAATTTTGAGGGATTTCCTATCGTCCTGAAATATTAGTAGAAAAATATCATTTTTAAACTATTTTAAAAAATTCATATGCATATTTTAATAAGGTGGTATAATAAATTCAATATTCTAAAACTTTTTGGTATGTACTCTAAGGTCTAAAGTGGAATCCATGATATATTTATGATATAATTCCAACACTTATCCAATTTCACTTCCAAGTCAGTATATTGTAATGATTTTATCGCTAAAATATTTCCATTGAAGTGGTCTTCACAAATATAAAATCATGTATAATATTTGATATTATTTTGTAAATTAGAATTTAAATTATAGATTATTTTTAAATGATACCCAATAAATGACATTTTTCTGATAACATCATAGTCAGATGTTGATTATGTGGAGTTTTTCTATAGGAATCGCATCATTACGTGGGTTCTAGTTTGAATTTGAACTTCAACGGTGTGGAGTAGTCGGCATAGATGATGAAATAAAATATTTTTTGTTCCCTTTTTATATTAAATTTCGAAATTTAACTCTTGTAACAGTTGTATCCATTTCACTATCATTGGTTTAACATCTCCATTTTTCAATAAATACTTTAGTTCCACATGAACAGAAAAAAATAATAACTTAAGTAACAAGAATATATAATGAGAATTTTTCTAGTGACAATATGACTGAAAATGACTCCTTTCTAGTTATTGTGTAATTCATTTGTTTTGCACACCAAGTCCTTGATGTATATGATATAACACAAGGACTTCATTCAATTCATTGTTATATAGTATCTCCCCACATAGTTGGATACATCACAAAGTAATTCTAATGGGTATTCCTTATAGGTTGGATTTACAATTTGTGGTGTGATAAACCTTTTATTCAACTCAAAATATTATTTCATCCACTCATAATAAAAATTAATTTTATATTCCATTTTTTAATCTTTAGAGTGGTAGATATATCTTAATAATATCATTGATGAATCTTATATAAAATTATTCATGTTCTTGAACAGATCTATTATGTTTTAAACAAGTTGTTTATGGAAAAACATTTGTCCCTTCACTGTTGATTAATCTGACTCAATATTTTTAAGAGAAATTATGTTCCCCAACACTATTACCTTTTCAAACAAGAAATTATATTTTTGAAATTTATGACAATATTTTTTTCAATGCTTGTTTTGAAAACATTTTTCCAATTTCCTATGAAATGGTCATATTATTTTATGAAAACTATGAAATCATTAAGAAATATATCTGGGATGTCCTCAATTTGATCTGAGGAAATACTCACTATAGACCTTTTAAATTTAAATGGGGTGTTTCATTTCCCAAAAATGTCTTTTTGTTAGAGAATTTTCCAAAAACAGAAGTGAAGGTTATCTTCTCCAAGTCTTCTAGAGTTCTAAATACTTGGAAGTATCCTGAAAATCCATATAAAAAGAGTAATTAATATTTATATCTATGAATTCAAGCATCTAATTGTTTAATGTAATATGAATGTGAAATTTTTAGGTAACATGATTTAGATTCTTGAAATCATTAAAAAATCACTAGATATTTGAACTATCTTGGGGATGAGTTCATTTATATTATGTTTAATAGTGGACATTCCCATTTTCATTGGGACAACATAAATTGGACTATGCCACTAAGAATTAGATATTGGAAAAATTGTGTTATCTATTATAAATATCCCTATCTATTTCCAAAAAAACCTTAATGATGATAGGATCGATTATTTTCCTTGGGTTTCTAAATGGTTTTGGATCACATTCAAAAAATATTCTAATAGAATGGAATTTGGTATTGAATCTAGTTTTATTGCCTAAATATTTTCTATATCATGGGAATTTCTTTTGATAAGGACATTCAACAATTTTTATTTTAAATAGTATAGGTTATTGGAAACAATTATTGGAAATTTCTATCATTTCATTAGGTATGTATACATCAAATCACATTGAAATGGGTTATGTTCCGGACAATGTGGTTATTAAATGGATGATATTAAATTTATGATTCATACTCTAATGATGAAGTATTTGGTAACATCTCATTATCTTTTTAAAAAATCTAACAAATAAGATTTTATAAATGCATCTAACATGATATCTTGATTTTAGGGGTCTTTATATTTATAACTTTCACATGAAAAATTTCCCCTGATGATAAGGAGTTACGATGCATACCTGAATCAACAATTAGATATATAACTTCTTTTAGGAAGATCATATAATGTTGGGGATTGATGGAATGATATTTCCTTGAATCAAGGAAATTCAAGTTTACATTACTATCTCTATATTCCATTGTAATTGTCTATTAATTAGCATCAATTATAGTCTATTTTTTTTTTCAGGAAGTGTCTCCCTTGAATGGTTAGAGAGTGTCATAGTTCTCTATGTCCATCCATTGTAAATAAATAATGGTCTAGTAAAAAAGATCAATAGTCATACTCTCGTGAGTATATGTTTTATAACTCTAGTTGGTAAAATGGTGGATATGTTTGATAATTGTACCACCATTCATATTGGGTTTAGTTACCTGATATATAAGATAAAAATATCGAATGAGGAAGAACATTTAATGAAACTTACATATCACATAGTTCATCAGTTAAATTTAAATACCCAATAGTTTTAGGAAAATAAAAATCCCTATATCTTGAAATATTTACAGTATCTGTTGTGTTATATGGGTTATTTTTCTTCTTCCTAAGATGATTCTCTCATATCCATCCAACTACCTTATTTTAGTTCACAATTCCTTTAGAAAGTTTTCATTCATTGTTATTTTTAATGTATCCTCTAAAAATGGGATGTTTATCTCAACTTTCTAGAAGGATTCTTTAATTTAATGTTGAAGTCACTCCTCTTCAACCATTTTATCTTCATCTAATGTAGAAGAGAATGATTCACTTGTACCATTATTTTATCTTTTCAACTTCTATATGGGTTTTTCTCGAATTTCATTTCTGAATATGGTTTATAAATTTTCATGATACTAATCCTATTATTTTGTTAGGATGGGTAAATATTTAAAGATTTTCTCATATTTTTTATCATCATGTTTTTCTATTGGCTGGAGCGCCTTTCTGCTTTTTGTTTTAATCATAAATACATTTTCAATAGGATTTTGAATGGTTGATGCTTTTAATTTTATATGATTCTTTGTCATTATGTCCACAAAAATACAAATTGAATTGTTAGATAGGTGATTTTATCTCATAAATCACCAAACAGGCCCTTATCCACCACTCTTCAATTTTTGGTTGACATGTGG
The DNA here is from genome assembly GCA_963277665.1 of Viscum album. Taxonomy (NCBI): domain Eukaryota; kingdom Viridiplantae; phylum Streptophyta; class Magnoliopsida; order Santalales; family Viscaceae; genus Viscum; species Viscum album. The sequence goes on from OY728166.1 coordinate 993,380,668, forward strand.
AATGATTCCCATAAATCTATCTCAATAAATATGCTAATGGGAGAAAATGTCATTGTAAGAAGGTATTTTTGTAGGGTTGTTGGAATGAAAAGATATTTTAGTATTTATATTGAAAATTAGGTCTATATTTATTATATTGTACTATATATACTAGTTAGGATTGGGGATTACATGTATTAATTTATTAGAATTTCCATTTTAGATAAGTAGTAGTACCATTTTCAGACCCCTACATATCTAGACATTGATCTGTGTAATAATATGTAGATAAAAAGACATACCTTATTCTGGACTTGTTTTTTCCATCACATGGTTCAAAAAATTTTGTCTCATCACAGTGATCCTTTCCATAAGTAAATCATCAAGTAAGATTGAGAAATAATCTGAATTCATTACATCATTGATGCCTTCAGTGCATTTACCACTAGTTCTAAATTGCAATGAGTTTTAAGAAATATTTTCAATCAAACCTCTTGAATCGACTAGGGAGTTGTTAATAATGGATCCTCTAAATGATGTGCATAGATAAAAAAATCATAATTGAGCATTTTGTGATAGCATACTTCTAAGATGTGGTGTTCCTAGACAATTTGAGTTGGGAATCTTGCGCATAGCATATTCAATCACTCCTAGTATTCGTATATAGTGCCTCTCTAGTTGATTAATTAATATCATAGATCAATCTTTGAATATTCATGACCATGGATGTGGAAAGAAACCATTTAATTAAGAACCTTTTTATATCATCCCATTCTAGGACCTATCATATCTTTCTATAGAACAAAAATTATTTTTCCTCTTGCTCAATTGAGAAGGAAGATTCCCTTTAGATTACATGCCCTTCTATAACTCCATGAGGTTTGAAACATGAGAACACATTTATAAATAATTGAATATATATGTTTTGGTCTTATACTATAAGAATATATAAATTAAGTAGAATTTTAATCATGTTAATGAAAAACTCAAAATAATTCTCTATGTCCGAGATAACAGGTTGATATTTTTTAGTGAATTGTGTTGTGCATAGATCTCACAAAGCTTGGCTGGGATTGTCATATATTATTGTTTGTTCATAGTTATTAGTGAAAGTGTAAGTTATATTTGTGGGGTTAATTTCTTCAAAATATATTTGAAAATTTTAATTTATCAATTGGGTTTTTACTCGATCAATTTTAGGGTAAAATTTTGAAAATAATTATTTGAACTATAGGTCCTTATTTTTTTGTTTTTAATGTTTTTAGGAACTTGAACCATAGAAACAATGTTGTGTTTGATGCACACCTCTCGTAGGGAATGTAGAAACAATATTTATATCACATAAGTATAATGAAATAGTCTAATCGAGGTAGTCTCCTAAAATGGAGTGCACACTATATAACGTTCTCACTTTTGTTGGTGTATGAAACAAAATATTATTAATAAATTTTTATAAATTGAGTGAATGAAAAATATTGGTTAGATGGAAATGTATAAAAATTGATAAGGATAGTGATCAAATTCAGTTTGGATTGACCTAGTGTTGTTCTATCATGGTTTCAAAAATGTATCCCTTCTTCTTCTATCGATTGGTAAAAAAGAGATTAATCAACAATGTCCTGTATCCCCTTTGACCAAATGTATTTAATGAGAATATTCCTATCTAAATTATCAATCTAGTCTAACCTCTTTCTATTCTACACAGAAAAGCTTGACAATTTTTTGATTGATTAGGGAAATACGTGAACAGGAATTGTTGTTCTCTAATAAACCAATATTCAGACCTAAGATTTTATAAACATTTTGATGACCATAGAGCACTAACCACCAAACTCTAATATTATCCACTATATATATATAATAATTGGGAATTGGGGTATATGGATCATAGACCAAAAAAATTAGAAAATATAAACCTAACACAACCCCATTCCAAAATTAAAAAAAATTATTAATTGGAACTAGATGTATAAAAAAGAGAGGATTTAATTAAATTAAATTAAAAATACACAATAAAATTACATAGATCTATACCCCAATTTCTAGATCACTCAATAAAATTACCCTTATATATATGGGGATGTCCAATTGATGTTGGTAAGGGGATACATTAGAGAGTAACAAAATTAAAAGAAGAAGAATGTATGAAAATTAAACTGATGCAGGGGATCATACAAAGCTTCCCTCTCTAATCTATCATCATCAATATATCTAAATTATATAATTTAAATGTATTGAAGAGGCTTCGTGGTGTCATAATGGTCCATTAATTTGTTTCTAGAGCTAATGGTTTGAAAATTGTTGAAATTATGGATCTAGTATTTCCATTCATAATTTTTCAGGTAGTAACCCCCTTTCTAATCAAATCACATACTATAGTATTCCAAAATGTTTTTTAATTTTTTTTTCATATTACAAAAAAATATAGGCTTTAACATCTACTTTTAGAAGATGTTATAGCCAATTAAATATGAAATTTTATTATAGAAAAGTAGAATATATGAATTTTAGTAATCCAATGTCTCATGAATTTATGTCCTTGATAATGTGAGAATAAAGTGGGTTCATAGTCACAGAAGTTGTTCCAAAGTATTTATTCTTTATCATTGTCTACCTTCAGCTCAAATTTTCCTTCCATTTTTGAGATATAATCCCAACTTCAAAAATATCAAGATCTACAGACAGATTTTATACTCTTGACTTGTGATCTTATTCTGGGACTCTAAAGGTGGGATTCAACTGTTAGTCTAGAATAATGAAATGAATATCACATTTATTTAATCTCAAAAAGAGGAAATTAATAAATTATATAACAGTGTAACATGTTATTTCAGAAATACAAAAATGAATTTAAACATTTATAATCTAAAATATATTTTTTTTTTCATTTTACATTAATATGATTCTAGAACCATAAAATATGACAATTAAGATTAAAATATCACTTTAGTGGTGTTAAAAAATTTCTATTAAAAATAAAAACATTGAAAATATTTTCTCTGTAAATATTTATATGATGAATGCATCGGAGTTATTATGTGATGTGTGGGGGGAAAATTATATACCCCCTCGATGCATTAGTAGGACTCATGAGACAAACGACTTGGTTACCTTTAAAAATTATGTTTTTACTAAATAACAATCTACAGTAAAAATATTCATTGAAAATGAATCATTGATATGTTTTAGATATCTAGCATTCAATATTCCGCCATTCAAATATCTGTTGTTGATATCCATGTTATTATTGAATTTTTATGATATCTAAATATAATTTAAAATATCCTGTATTTATTTATACGGAATCATTTGATATTAATTTACTCTAATCATGTTATAAATTATTTTTAATGTAGCACCTCAACCCTAGTTACCAAAATTCGGTTCATTATTACATAATATTTTAATGATCACCATATATGATGTATCGAATAAATGATTTGATTAGTAGCCTTGGAAGTACTAGATAGAATTATAATTTATACATTACATCAAGAAATAAATAAAAACAACATTGCCCCCCCTTTGAACACACTCATATCATTTGGAATATCCCTGCTGGTTAATCATAATATACTTTTTCACATCCTAGAAAAATAAAACATAGGAAATGGGTGAGATCAGATGATCAGTAGAGATAACAATATAGCAGAAACTATCCTAAATATGCATAAACATTTGAGGCAACATATAAGAATAAAAAAAGCCTTTTAAACTTAAACACCACCATAATATAGCAAGGATAAATTAAATAATACCATTAACTTATTCAAATAGATATTTTAGTAGTCAGATTATCTCATGTAATATCAATAAAAAATTTAATTATGATGGAATGCATAATGTTGGACATTATAACCACATAGTCAAGGCCTCGTACAAAGAATATAAATACGATTTTCTCAATGACTTGTATCAAGACACTAGTTTGTCTCATTGTAACACCCCAGGTAAATAAAGAATAGACATTTTCATATTTTGCCATATTTGTGAATAAAGTATTAATATTACTTTAAAGGGTTTCTATGTTCGATAGCGTACCCGATACACAACAAAGAGTTTCATTGAAATCTTACGCTGCACTCTAATAATAAAATAATATTATTTTAAATGGTAGTTAACATGTATCCATTGTAATGGTGGGAATGGATATAAATAACTAAAATATGATTATATATGTTTTTAAATGTTTATACATTTACCCAATAAAAGATAAAGGCTTAAAATACGGAAAGAGTTCAATTTTAGGCATATATACTCTAATTTTCACTAAAGGTTCAATTATCACCTTTTAATGGTGAACCATCATTAAATATAGTTTTGATCACTCTTATAATTTATTTTGGAACAAATATAACTCTTCTTTAGAATCGGGACATCAAAATTTACTTTGTGCAAATTTTTGGTACCTTTTTGATAAAGTTCATTTTTTTATGAATACTGTAAAATGTTGTATTTTAATTCAAAACCTCTTTTTAATCTAAATTATTCATATGATTAGATTATTATTTTAATTGGTTTTAAAGTGAAATTAGAAAAAAAATTACAAGTTAATCCAATGGTGGTCATTGGAATCAATTTCACTTTGAAATTGGACTTAAACTGGTGGCAATCTTTTGATACTTATTGTTTCACAAAAACACGCTATTTGTCACGACAACGGGAATTAATTATTAAATTAATTAATTTGACTTATATGTTTTGAATTTTGTAAAATGGACTTCATTTTTGAATTCGGAATATCAAACATAGCATAGGGTGAATTTTTGGTAATTTTCTGAAAAACTTCAATTTTTGATGAATAGTGAAACCACTAAGTGGTAATCAAGCAAACTGATATTTCAGTTAAATGAATGTTTACCACCAATGTGTATTGAATTTTGAAAATCCAACATACATGGTTTTCATTAATAAGTAAAATTTGGTTCAATGAGATTAAAATAATTTTTTGGTGAATAGTAACTTTTTTTCATTAATCGCGATTAGTGGTAATTAGTGTAGTTTAAGGTAAAAATAATGCTTTAATAAAATAAGATGAGCTTTACACATGTCCTACCCTCATTGGTTGTGTCATGGCAGACCAATACAAGCCATGGGTCAACTTGGGGACCCCATGGAGACACTTTGGTTGGGAAATGACATAAATAACTTTTTATTTATTGTAAAAGTAAAAATGACACAAACCTAATATGTTTTACGAAAAAAATTTTTACATAGGGTTATAAAGTTCAGATATTTGATTATAAATAGTCATTGGAAAGATAAAAAGACTTCCTACATCATAGTAGTTTATTATTGATTTTTAGACATTAAATAAATTAAATTATTTATGACATAATAATGATGCAGTGATGACATCATTATTTGGCGATTTAAATAAAATGGAAAGATAATGAAAAATCTAAAACCTACACATGTCCAAAACCGATTGGGTGAGTGGATTTCGAACCCTTATCACATTAGCCACGAATTATATCAATGTGGGACCTTTTAAAACCGAAACACATTTTCGAATAAAGTAATATTTCTTTACTTTCCAAAAGTGCCCCTCCTCTCCTCTTATAAAAGGCCCCCACCTCTACCCCATTTCACACACTTCTAAAGCCTTTGGCTCGGCCAAACCCTGCCCAATTACTCTCTACACATCCCTCTCCTCATACTAGAGTATTCCCTTTAGGCATAATCCTTTCAAAGGAATCCTTTAGGCTCAAATCAAAAGGAGTTACACTTTTAAAGGTAATTCATTCTCTCTTGTTCATTTGTTTTATTTTGCTTCTCCAGCCCTCTAAAATCTTTTTATTTAAATCTTTTGTAACAACAACAGTATCTTAAATATACTAGGATGTTGTTATAATATTTATTTGAGCTAAAATCTCACACAACTACATCAAATGGTTAAAGAACATACGGTTTCTGTGGATGGCGAAATTCTGCCTCCTGAAATGATGATTGTTCAATACTCATTTAACACCTTCAAGGGTGGCCATTATGATGTCACTATTTTTATATATGATATATAATATGTTTATGTTTTCTTTAAGCTTCTGTATTTTTCATTTTTGTCATACCTTTATGGTTTCCATTATGGGTAAACACGATATCTTCATTTAAGGAAGTGCGGACTACCGCCCCCTAAAAGTGATGTGATTCATTAATGCCATATGTGGGACATGTAAAGGATGGATTTAAAGTTATTATATATGATGTTATACTGGAATTATAATATACCTCTATATCATTATTATTTCTTTCCATTAAAGTATGAGATAGAAGTGAAAGTAGCGTTCATGCGTATGTACGACTTACCGTCTCCATGAACGGTGCATTTCATTTCTTATCCCCAAATTTAATGTACTATTAAAAGTACATGTACATAATGGATATATATAATTAATTATATATCTAAATGATTATCATAATTCTGGAATTAAAATATACATACCTCTCATTTAGTTTTATTTCCACTAATATGACAAAAAAATGAATTTAGCGTTCATGCGTACGTACGGCTTACCGTCTCCATGAACGGTGCATTTCATTTCTTACCTCTAAATGATTATGTAATATTATAAATACATGTATATTCTGGATATATATGATATATATGATATCCAAATCAGGAATTTCATTCTGGATATAATGAACTTTTGACCACACGAACAACATGTAATTGTAAGAAGTCAACTTTCGACTTAAGAACCAAATATTGACAAAACAAACATTATAAACTTAAATGGTTACATAATGTTTATAACATTGCAATAAGTGATATAAAATAAATAAAGAAGTTTAAAAAGGTTCTTAATCAAGTATGAATTAACTCAGGTTTATTATTCAGGGCGTTAAAGAACGATCGAGTCAAGTCGGACCCGAGGTAAGGGACTTCGTCTCAATCTCCTTTCATTGAGGCATATTTCATTTTATACACAACTTTATTTTATACGGTGTATAAACTCCTTTGACTTTTACTTTTATACAAAAGGAATATTTTTCTACGAAGCGTTTTACTAAACGACAAAAAGGAATGTTTTTTTAACGTACGCGGTGACATCGACTTTTTCCGCCGCCGCGAGTATTATTTGGTCATTGGCTTCCTCAACAAGCTGTATTGTTTTTAGAATAAAATAAACACCATATACTATTTTATGTATTTTGGTATTGAAAATGGTTTTGATAAAGGATTCTATTATGTCAATATATTTATGTTATATAATGATTTAAATGTGGAAATGTTATCATTCCTTTATATTGGTTTTATGTTTTATGATTTTATATTGGTACTTGGACATTTCAATGGGTGGTTACGTTATAAACCATATGACGGGTGGTGCCGTGAATACCTGGACGGGTGGTTATATTATAACCTCCAATGCATTGGGTATGGAAGTCGGCCGTATGGCTATTCCATTAAGTATGTATGGAAATTGGCCGTATGGATATTCCATTAAGTGATATGTGTGGAAGTCAACCGTATGGTTATTCCACTTCAGTATGTTTATGTCCCAAGTTACCTTTATATATTCTATGTGTTCTTTATATGGGTTTTATGGTAATATTTTGGTTACAAAAAGGTAAGTAATGATACTTTATTCAGTGAAGATTTTTTTTACTACTTCATGAAGGTGAAGGTATTACTTTGATATAGTATACATGGTTTACTTGATGTTTGAAAAACTAACAGTTTTCAATCTTTTTGTATCCCTTACTGAGCTTTTTATGCTCACCCCAAGTTTTTCAAAAAAAATTTCACAGGACTTAAAGTGGAATAAGGTCAAGTATGGGATCAAGGGAATTTCATGCTATCTAAAACATAGAATCTAGACATCTTTCTTTTTAAGAGTATTTTTTATGGAGACTTAGTAGAAGTGTCTACTTTGTAATCTTTTAAGATGTAATAGTTATGTTCTAATTCTCTAAAACTCTAAACCTGAAAAGATCCTCAATGTGAATTATTCAATTAATTCAATATTAAGTAAGGTTTAAGGCTGGGGCCTTATAGTTGGTTTCAAAGGACGGTTTAGACAACTTTAGGGATTAGGAGTTTTTGTGAGGCACATGATTAGTCCCTATAACTATTATTTCAGTTAAATCCTTGTTTTATAATTTTTTTCAGGTCAAGTAAAGTCGGTTACGAATGGAAGGAGGAGGATCTCAAACGACATTCCTATCTCTCCCTGATGACATGCTTGCAATAATTATTGCAAAGTCATCTTCGGATGACTGTGAATGTTTTTCTATCATACAACTCACTTGCAAGCATTTGTTTGAAATATCAAACACCTCCGCTATACCTCATTATCATCGTGGATCATGGGTTGTTTTTGGAAAATACTATTTTCACAATATTCACATGTTTTCAAGAGAGGTAAATATTATCAAGGTATTTTCAAATATTTTACCTTATCACAAGAATTTGAAGCATATTATGATTTTCAAAATGGTGCTGAGGAAGGAGACCCTTGCGCAACCTATTTATATTTTCTTTTAAAATATAGTCTCACATCTCATACTTATGGTATTTTAAAAGGACCAATGATAGAATGTTTCAACTCAATTTTGGTCCAACTATTTTTTAGAAATCATGTTTTATCAGATGTTTTGGAATTATATGTCCTACATGATTATTTTCCAAAACTTTTTTTCTGTGAACACCCATATGACCCATGTTGTGCGAGGTGTATTTGTATGGAGGAAGAAAATGATTTTGAAGGATCTCTAAATCATTGTTGTAATGCATGGGACTTCTCCCTACGTGAAAAAGATGACGATGAAATCGAGTGGACACCATGATCAAGGTATGCTATTATGAGTTTGTGTAAGAAACCTAGAAAGAGTTGAAAGTCAACATGACAAGTATGTTTCCTTAATATCAAAAACTAAATTCCTAAATGAAAAGTAACTTAAAAGAAAAATGTTGTCTATTAACTTTTACTACCAGGGAATCAAATAATATTTAACCCATCACAAGTTTGTGATTCTCTCATGGTTAACTTTCTCCTAAACATGTTTTCTATCACTCTCCATTAGAACATGACCCTATGTTTTCTCCTCCATGTCCATGTTTTCATACTAGGAATCCTAGTATGGGTTAACTCGGGTGACCTTTGTACTTATCTTTCTTTATTTTAAAGTGATTGTTTTACCGATCCTTGTTCTGATGTGGGACTTTCAAGGATGTTACCAAGCCCAATTTTAAAATTGCGAGGACGCAATTCCCAAAAGGGGGGAAGGATGTGACACCCCAGGTAAATAAAGAATAGACATTTTCATATTTATCCATATTTGTGAATAAAGTATTAATATTAGTTTAAAGGGTTGCTATATTCGATAGCGTACCCGATACACAACAAAGAGTTTCATTGAAATCTTACGTTGCACTCTAATAATAAAATAATATTATTTTAAATGGTAGTTAACATGTATCCGTTGTAATGGTGGGAATGGATAGAAATAACTAAAATATGATTATATATGTTTTTAAATGTTTATACATTTACCCAATAAAAGATAAAGGCTTAAAATACGGAAAGAGTTCAATTTTAGGCATATATACTCTAATTTTCACTAAAGGTTCAATTATCACCTTTTAATGGTGAAACGTCATTAAATATAGTTTTGATCACTCTTATACTTTATTTTAGACCAAATATAACTCTTCTTTAGAATCGGGACATCAAAATTTACTTTGTGTAAATTTTTGGTACCTTTCTGATAAAGTTCATTTTTTTATGAATAGTGTAAAATATTGTATTTTAATTCAAAACCTCTTTTTAATATAAATTATTCATATGATTAGATTATTATTTTAATTGGTTTTAAAGTTAAATTAGAAAATATTTTTACCAGTTAATCCAATGGTGGTCATTGGAATCAATTTCACTTTGAAATTGGACTTAAACTGGTGTCAATCTTTTGATACTTATTGTTTTACAAAAACAAGCTATTTGTCATTATAGTGGGAATTAATTATTAAATTAATTAATTTGACTTATATGTTTTGAATTTTGTAAAATTTACTTCATTTTTGAATTCGGAATATCAAATATAGCTTAGGGTGAATTTTTGGTAATTTTCTGAAAAACTTCAATTTTTGATGAATAGTGAAACCACTAAGTGGTAATCAAGCAAACTGATTTTTCAGTTAAATGAAAGTTTACCACTAATGTGTATTGAATTTTGAAAATCCGACATACATGGTTTTCATTAAGAAGTAAAATGTGGTTCAATGAGATTAAAATAATTTTTTGGTGAATAGTAACTATTTTTCATTAATCGCGATTAGTGGTAATTAGTGTAGTTTAAGGTAAAAATAATGCTTTAATAAAATAAGATGAGCTTGACACATGTCCTACCTTCATTGGATGTATCATGTCCGACCAAGACAAGACATGGGTCAACTTGGGGACCCCATGGAGACACTTTGGTTGGAAATGACATAAATAACTTTTTATTTAATGTAAAAGTAAAAATGACGCAAACATAATATGTTTTACGAAAAAAAATTTTACATAGGGCTATAAAGATCAGATATTTGATTATAAATAGTCATTGGAAAGATAAAAATATTTCCTACATAATAGTATTTGTTTTATGATTTTTAGACATTAAATAAATTAAATTATTTATGACATAATAATGATGCAGTGATGACATCATTATTTGGCGATTTAAATAAAATGGAAAGATAATGAAAAATCTAAAACCTACACATGTCCAAAACCAATTGGGTGAGTGTATTTCGAACACTTATCACCTTATCCACGAATTATATCAATGTGGGACCTTTTAAAACCGAAAAACATTTTCAAATAAAGTAATATTTCTTTACTTTCCAAAAGTGCCCCTCATCTCCTCTTATAAAAGGCCCCCACCTCTACCCCATTTCACACACTTCTAAAGCCTTTGTCTCGGCCAACCACTGCCCAATTACTCTCTCCACATCCCTCTACTCATCCTAGAGGATTCACTTTGGGAATAATCCTTTCAAAGGAAGCCTTTAGGCTCAAATCAAAAGGAGTTACACTTTTAAAGGTAATTCATTCTCTTTTGTTCATTTGTTTTATTTTGCTTCTCCAACCCTCTAAACTCTTTTTATTTACTTCTTTTGTAACAACACCAGTATCTTCAATATACTAGGATGTTGTTATAATATTTATTTGAGCTACACTCTCACACAACTACATCAAATGGTTAAATAACATACGGTTTCCGTGGATGGCGAAATTCTGCCTCCCGAAACGATGATTGTTCAATACTCATTTAACACCTTCAAGGGTGGCCATTATGATGTCACTATTTGTATATATGATATATAATATGTTTATGTTTTCTTTAAGCTTCTGTATTTTTCATTTTTGGCATACCTTTATGGTTTCCATTATGGGTAAACACGATATCTTCATTTAAGGAAGTGCGGACTACCGCCCCCTAAAAGTGATGTGATTCGTTAATTCAATATGTGGGACGTGTAAAGGATGGATTTAAAGTTATTATATATGATGTTATACTGGAATTATAATATACCTATATATCATTATTATTTATTTCCATTAAAGTATGAGATAGAAATGAAAGTAGCGTTCATGCGTACGTACGGCTTACCGTCTCCATGAATGGTGCATTTCATTTCTTATCCCCAAATTTAATGTAATATTAAAAGTACATGTATATAATGGATATATATAATTAATGATATATCTAAATGATTAATATAATTATGGAATTAAAATATACATACCTCTCATTTAGTTTTAATTCCACTAATATGACAAAGAAATGAAAGTAGCGTTCATGCGTACGTACGGCTTACCGTCTCCATGAACGATGCATTTCATTTATTACCTCTAAATGATTATGTAATATTATAAATACATGTATATTCTGGATATATATGATATATATGATATCCAAATCAGGAATATCATTCTGGATATAATGAACGTTTGACCACACGAACAACATGTAATTGTAAGAAGTCAACTTTCGACTTAAGAACCAAATATTGACAAAACAAACATTATTAACTTAAATGGTTACATAATGTTTATAACATGGAAATAAGTGATATAAAAGGAATAATGAAGTTTAAAAAGGTTCTTAATCAAGTATAAATTAACTCAGGTTTATTATTCAGGGCGTTAAAGAACGATTGAGTCAAGTCGGACCCAAGGTAAGGGACTTCGTCTCAATCTCCTTTCATTGAGGCATATTACGTTTTATACACAACTTTCTTTTATACGGTGTATAAACTCCTTTGACTTTTACATTTATACAAAAGTAATCTTTTTCTACGAAGCATTTTACTAAACGACAAAAAGGAATGTTTTTTTTAACGTACACGGTGACAACGACTTTTTCCGCCGCCGCGAGTATTATTTGGTCTTTGGCTTCCTCAACAAGCCGTATTGTTTTTAGAATAAAATAAATACCATATACTCTTTTATGTATTTTGGTATTGAAAATGGTTTTGATAAAGGATTCTATTATGTCAATATATTTATGTTATATAATGATTGAAATGTGGAAATGTTATCATTCCTTTATATTGGTTTTATGTTTTATGATTTTATATTGGTACTTGGACATTTTAACGGGTGGTTACGTTATAAACCATATGACGGGTGGTGCCGTGAATACCAGGATGGGTGGTTACGTTATAACCTCCAATGCATTGGGTATGGAAGTCGGCCGTATGGATATTCCATTAAGTATGTATGGAAATTGGCTGTATGGCTATTACATTAAGTGATATGTGTTGAAGTCAACCGTATGGTTATTCCACTTAAGTATGCTTATGTCCCAAGTTACCTTTAAATATTCAATGTGTTCTTTATATGGGTTTTATGGTAATATTTTGGTTACAAAAAGGTAAGTAATGATACTTTATTCAGTGAAGATTTTTTTTACTACTTCATGAAGGTGAAGGTATTACTTTGATATAGTATACATGGTTTACATGATGTTTGAAAAACTAACAGTTTTCATTCTTTTTGTATCCCTTACTGAGCTTTTTATGCTCACCCCAAGTTTTTCGAAATGTTTTTCACAGGACTTAAAGTGGAATAAGGTCAAGGATGGGATCAAGGGAATTTAATGCTATCTAAAACATGGAATCTAGAAATCTTTCTTTTTAAGAGTTTTTTTATGGAGACTTAGTAGAAGTGTCTACTTTGTAATCTTTTAAGATGTAATAGTTATGTTCTAATTCTATAAAACTCTAAACCTGAAAAGATCCTCAATGTGAATTATTCATTTAATTCAATATTAAGTAAGGTTTAAGGCTGGGGCCTTATACTCATGATACCTAATTATGCATAGAGGTGCTATAGTCGGCACCACCCATCATATTCTTTGTCTAATTAATTCCATATATGAAAATGTTGGAACATAATCTTAACATTCGTATTAATTCTAACATAACCAATTTCAGTTTTTTAACCCCAAACCATGAATGATTAAAAAAATATAATAAATACAGTAAAAAATAACTCATTCAATACAATATGGGAGATTTTATTATAATAAATCTACCTCAATAAAGAATAATTAAGGATATTGACATAGATGAAAATAAAAAGTAAAACTTTTTGAGGGAAATATCTCTTTTTTCTTGAAAACATTTTGATGTATCACTTTTTATCAAGAAGCTATTAAATATAGATTTTTGATTCAACGTATCCAATTGAACATTAAAACATTTAAAAGGAATTTCAATTTTTAAAAATTAATTTCCATTTAAATAAATACTTAACACCATTTTTAAATCATCAACATTAATGAGAATGATTTTGAAGAATAAATAATTAAAACATTTAAATTGATATTTTTATTAGAGTTCCTAACCAAAGGAGAGACACTTGAATAAAAATAATTGGGTTAATTACAACAATATAATATCTGGAGAATAAAATTATTCATGATATACTATGTAAAATTATAGTATGTAAACCATATAAATGTGAATTGGCGCATAACAACAATGAAATTTCAATGGAATGTAAATTGAGATGAAATCACATATAAACACTATATCCTTAGGTTAATGATAAACCAATGAAATAATTATGTATTAAATATATAAATACCCTCAATATAATTTTATATTCATTTTAAATCAATCAGAAGACATTCACACATATTCTTGTAAAAACAACACCAATGACATGTATGTCCAACTTAATGAATGGAAATTGAGTTAAGATTTATTTTATCATGCTCATATCAATGACATTAGAATTTTTCAACGGAGTGATTATGTGTATCAAAAGTATATACACACAAAAGGTAGGGTAAATTAATACATTAATAAATAAATAGTTACTTCGCACATAATCATGGAGTATAATAATCAATGATGTTTATATAAAACCCAATTGGTGGAAATCAAAATTAAAAATTCCCTTTCCGACTTGGTAACTTACAAAAAACACCCAATGATAGAAGGATCATAAAATTAGGATATAAATACCCATAAATTAATTTATATTATAGAAATAGTAAAATCATAGTCAATACATATAGCACACAAAAGTAAATAGTGGTAATGTAGCGTGGATCTCATGGGAATAAGACGTGAGAGGAAAACCCATTACTGTGTACTTTTCCATAATAAAGGGTGGGATGAACTCATGTATAATGTTCATATATATGTGTTTAAATTATATGAGAACCACATACATAAATATAATATCATATATGATCTTATAATATTGCTTCGTTAATTACAATTCAGTAGTATCAATGTTTTGGTTGTTACAAGATTTGTTTATATTTATATGTTTTGTTATGTAAGTCATGTTTGTTAGGGATTGGATATATTTTATTCATATACATAATGATATTAAGTTCATAAACATTATTTCTAATCATCAAATGAATATTATTCTTCAATGTTGACAATGGGGAATAAAATCTTGTCACATCGTGCAGACCGTAAGCCGTACGTTACGCACAAGCAACAATATCATTCTATTAGTGGTGAAATTGTGTGTAATTTGATGGTATATTATATATAAAGAAACATTAACATGTTATATTTATTATATACATCACTTATAATCATTATTATACCCATCCAAATATTGAAGTGTTGAATAAAAAACCACAAAACGACATGGAGACTGGAAGCCGTACATACGCACGTATGATGACTTATCATTCATATGAAGTATAGAATAATGAATATGGTTGTTTTATATTTATAATAACATAATTATATCTATAATTTACTGTATTTATTAATTTGGTATGTAAAAAATAATGAAAGAGGAAGTGGATGAAGGAAATAAATTTGAATGAGATAATGAAGTTATTACCTCTTCATCGGGTGCTTCCTTTTGATTTGATCAAAATGGCTCTTTAGGTTGGATTTCTGATCAAAATTATGGAATCTAGGTTCAAGTGATTTTATTTTTTAGGATATTTTAAAATATTTTGGATGATCCGAATGGCCTTGTAGCTGTGATATGGATGGAAGGGGAAATACCATTTTATAAGAGAGGTGAGAGTCACTTTAGGAAAATATTGAAATAATATTTTAATATAAAATAATTTTTGGATTATAATTACTAAAAATGGATTTAGATCAATTATATGGTAGTTATGTGTTGAAATCCTCTCAACCAATAGGTTTTATACAAGTTTAGGTCACCATATTAACCATTTCGTTTAGATTTAATTCTTAGCTAAATAGTTTATCTTCTACCATGTCTTCTTGTATTTTTATATTACATGGTTAGTAGGCATACTATAAAATTACAAGAGAACCTAAAGTGGATCATTAATGAAATATATATCATTATATAAGTCCTTTGCCTGAACATTATATTTTTTGGAATATTATCTCATTTAATTAATATAGTATTTGATTTAAATTCTCGTTTATGTAAATTTTGACAGTATTTTGTATTTCGTTCTTATGAAAGTCATATAAACATGATTATATAGATTAAAATACATTAAATCAACCCTAACATGTAATATTAAACTGGAAATTTTTTTAATTTTATCAAAATTCTAAATTTACATTTATTTTGATATTTATAATATCAAATATTTTAATCATTCATTAATAAGTTAATTGTTGCATCCTCATTGTTCCATAAATAAATTTAATTATATAAATTATATTATATTATAAATAAAACACCATGATGTAGGAAATATTTTTATCTTTCTAATGAATATTTATATTCGAACTTATCTTATGTATAACCCTACAATAACAATGTTTTAGTTATTAAACATTGAATTTACCACTTTTAAATCGTCTCTTAATATATTAATAATAAATGTCCTAATCTAGACCATGTGGATAAAAATGATCATATATTATTCCTAAGGTTTATTTTGGTCTAAATAAACTTATCCAATATAATTATGACATGTCTTAATGTAATTATAATATCAGTTTTATCTTTAATTTCTATATTTACTTTAAACTGTGGTAAATAAAATTCAAAAGTTACTATTCACCAAAAATTATTTTCAAACCATTGAACCAAATTTTACTTATTGATTTAAACTAAGACTCTTGGATTTTTTAAATTCAATTCACAGAAATGGTATAATTATTTTTTATAAAAATTTGCACATGAGCCAAGAAGGTGCATAAAAGAAGGTAAAATGTTCAATAAAATTATATATGTATGATCTTATTATAAAATTATTTTAGTTAATTACATTGGAATAATATAGGTATTATGTATTTATTTTTTATTTATAATAAATTTAATTTAAAAAATTATTTAAATAAAACTTTGTCTTTAAATAATAACACATCATTTTTCAAAATTCATAAAAAATTGAACGTTTACAAAAATAAACAAAAATCACCCAAATAAAATTTTTATATTAGAATTTTAAAATTTTTGTCTTATATACCAAATTAAAAATATAAAAGTTGTTTTAATTAATTAAAAAAAATATTCCCATTGTCAAAACCAAAAAATCAGGGTTTTGAGAAGTTAAAACTATCAAAAATTGATATATATTTATATCCAATTTAAAAGGTAAATTAATTATAATTAACAACATTGGATTAAATGATTAAAATAAAATCTATTTATACTTAAAATCCATTAAAATATATAATTTAATACTACTAATTATTTTTATTAAAAAATTTGTTTACAATAATTTTTTTTCAATATTCAACAAAATATGAAAGTTATCAGAAAAGAAATGAAAATTAATCCAAAATAAATTTTTATGTACTTCTCTAAAATAAAAATTTTACTTTTCCAAATTTAAAATATAAAGTGTAAAATTTTGTATTTAAAAAAGGGTTTCCATTAAAAGGTGGTAAAATTTCATTTTTTAAAAAATACTTCCTTTATTTGAAAAAATGATTTTGTTCTTATATTATGCCAAAAATAAAAATAATATGTAAGATAAAATTGTATAGATTATATAGAATAGAAAATTCATTTAATACTATTAATAAAAAAATTGAATGGCTATTTTGGTAAGTCGTGGTACGCTCGAACATGGTGTTGTGTGTAGCGCAAGCTATTGAATTAATTTAATGAAATTAAATTACTACGAAATCTTGGGGTGTTACATTCATCCCCTTTGGAAAATTTTGTCCTCGCTATTTTATAATTGGGCTTGTGAACATCATTGAAAGTCTTACATTAGATAAAGAGTCAATAAAACTATTACATTAAAATAAAAAAAGAGAGGTACAATGGTCACTCGAGATAATCCATACATGGATTCCATGCAAGAAAACATGGATATGGAAAGTAAACTAAGTGTCATGTTATGATGGAGAGTGATAGAAAACATGATCAAGAGAAAGGTAGCAACAATAAACCCACAAATATTTGATGGGCTTAACCTTCATTAGTTTCCCGTAAGGAAAACTAAATGGAAAATGTTTTTTGTTTTAAGATCCAATTCATAATGTTGAGGAATTTATTTAGGGGATTTAATAAGAACATAAAGATATATAATTAAATTTCAAATAGAGATTCATCCTATAATAAATTTCTTCCACTAACTCATCTTTTCTCCAAAAAATGAATATTCAAGATGACTTGGTCAGACCTGAAGTGCTAGAGTAAATTTATAGAGAATCACATAATCCACAAATAATTAATTATATATTTACCTTGTTTTTAAATATTAACAAACACCAAAATGGTTAGTACAATATTATATGGTCCGAATAATGGATAATCTGATATAGAAAAAATTATTAATGTTAATTTCCAAAATTAAACAAACAATACACAAAGTTCAATAAAGACCATTAAATAAAAATTGTCTTTAAAATAATTTAATATAATCCATACTAATATTGAATCCCAATATTGAGAATAATTTAATCACATTGTCTTTCATATAAATATTAACATTTATCTACAAATAACATCAACTACTCTTAATGTCTGATTCTGAAGTTTAAATAACCAAATAAAATAATCTCTATGATAGGTTAATCATTTCCATTAATGACCTGAATCTCTTTAAAAAACATAGATTCTTAAAATATTTATAAAAATCCACCATTATTAATAAAATGAAATCCCATAGTATATTGTTTTCCATATCATATATCGTTTCCAACAGAGTGAACATCATCTAAATAAACATTTATCACTTAATTTCCAAAATCATTATACTATACTAAGTATATCCATTTGATAAAACTTAAGATCCAAAATCAACATATTATTGATCAATAAAATCATTTAACTAAATAGAATTAGTTACACTAACCATGGACATCACGTAGTCCCGTGGAGGGTGATAAATCCCAGTTGCACATTGGTTGTGGGTTCGATTCCTGCAGCTTTCTCTGACGCAACAGGTTTTCACCCGGTCTGTGTGTTGTCCTTTTTCAAAAAAAATATTTTATAACATTACCAAAATGATATAAATTCCTCAAAATAACAATAACATAATTTTACCACAAATTTTATCACATACCTCAAATTTTCATCCCAAAAATTAATAACCTGTAATTGCCTCAAATTAAAGGATCAAAGAAACCCAAATGGTTATTTATACCTCTATCCACATTAGAAAATATTATTCTTCCCTAAATATCATTTTCAAATTAAAAACTTAAGGGTTACACATACAAGTGAAAATACTTCCAATGTAATCCCGTCACCAAAGTGCATTAATACATTTATAAAAATTTCTATCTAGTTATTTACACATATGTTCTTCCTTGACCTAGTGGTTATCCTATAGAATAGGTCATCGACTCAGTTAATGACAAGGTCTACTACATTTATGTAAAATTACTGTAAACGTATTATTAGGATCATTTTTATTTTCTTCCATTTTAATATTCATATTTCCTCAGAAATTATTTACATCATGTCCTTCTTTCTCACACATAACTCTTTTCTTTATTCCATTGGGACACATTCATTGGTGTCTCCTTCCACATTTCCTTCTTGAGAGGAATCGAGCTTTCTTATAGACATGGTCTCCACTGCTGGAGATCTTATCATTCTACACCATTATATTCTTTGTTGAGTTTTGGAGTTGGTTAGTGTATATATTTTTGACCATAATTTTCAAAATCATCTTTGGAATGAACATGATATCATTTACTCCTGTCAACATTCCATTTAGTTTCTAACTTAAACTATCATTCCCACCTTGTACAACATGTTCATTGTTAATATAACTTCCTTGGAACTCGCCCATTGTTGACTAAAACCTTAAAGCATAGTTTGAGTAAAAATAATCATAAAGTTATTTACAGAATATATTGACATGTTATTTTCACTCTAAACCACCTTGGTAATAACCAAGGTTGTTTATTCTCATCATAAATTAAAATCCATAAAATCGTTTTGTAAATAAAATGTAAATTGTCTTAAACATATCCCCCAGGAGTGTCGTAACCAAGAGCGAATCAAGGCCAATTTTAGTGCACCGGTTCATGTTCGAGTCTAGCTCAAAGCAGTGTTTTCGGGTTTTACCCATAGGTACATATGTGCTAGAGTCGCCTCTACTTGCTCATATCTATAAAGGGTTGTATTTCTGGTAAAACCCACATAATATTTAATTTACCAATTTTTTTGATGTTCTACTTTATTAATCATCAATTTCTATCTTAGTAAAAGGATTTATAATTTGAATTTTTCTAAATCTAGTTTCCAATGTTTGTACTAAACTTAATCTGATACCAACTGTAATGACCCAACCCTAGTTAACCTGAGTTGGTGAAATATTATATAACGTTTTCATGATCACAAGAGATTATGATTCGAAATACCAATTAGTTTAGTAGCCTTCGAAGTATGAGATACATACATAAGTTTTGCATTACAACATGAAATAAATAAAAACAACATTGTTTTCTCTTTGAAAAGACTCATATTCTTTGTCTTATCCATATATGTAAATCAACATATAAATCTTCAAATTTTGTGAAAAAAGAAAACATAATAAAGGGGTGAGCTAAGATGCTTATTAGGGTTAAAACTATAGTGGAAACTATTATAAATAAGAATACCCATTTAATCCAATGTATAACACTAAAACACATGAATTTTAAACGTAAACGTCATAATAATATGGAAAAGATAAATCAAATAATTCATTTTACTTGTAAACTGGAATATTTTAACAGTAGAACAATCACATGTAATATCCATAGCTAATTTCATAATGATGGAATACATAATGTCTGACATCTTAACCACATAGTCAGGGCCTCATGGTAGGATTACAAATAAGATTTTTTCAAGGCCATGTATCGAGACAATAGTCTTTCTAATGAGACCTACCAATGAATATAGGATCTATAGTGGCTTCCACTTATCACATACTATGTCCAATTCGTTCCTAATATGAAAAAGTTTTAACATATTCTAAAATTTATTATTAAAACTGTCATATGAAATGTCAATATTTTAACCACAAACAATGATTGGTATAAAAATAGAAAATCCTCATTAAAAAACCCATTAAATACAACATAGAATGTTTTATTATAATAAATCAACTATAATCTAGAATAATGAAGGATATTTACATAGAATAAAATAATCAATAAAACTATTTGGGCGACATATCACCTTCTTCTTGAAAACATTTAAATGTCCCGTTATTTATCAAGAAGTTGTTAAAAATTGTTTTTAGACTAAAAGTTTCCCACACCACATTGAATCTATTAAAATGAATTTAAATTTCAAAACATTAGTGTCCATATATATATATCCTTAACAGTATTTTTAAAACATGGACAAAAATGAGAAATATTTAGAATAATTAATCATTAAAAAAATTAAAATGATATTTTAGTTGGAGTTCATAACCAAATGAGAGATAATTGAATACCAATAATTAAGGTAATAAAAACATTATAATATAATGTAAATAAATTTATTCATGATATACTATGTCAATGTATATAATGTACATCATATAAAAGTGAATTGGCACATAATAACAAAGAAGCCTCAATAGAATGTAAATTGAGATAAAATCCCTTATAAAGACTGTATCCTAAGGTTAAGGATAAATCAATGAATAAATTATGTGTGTAAAAAATAAATACACTCAATATTATTGGATATTTATAGTAAATTTATCAAAGTAAATTCACACATATTCTTGTAACAACAACACCAATGACTTGTAATTTTAACTCAATGAATGTATATTAAGTTTATATTACTCTTATCAAGTTCATATTGATGACTTGAGAATATATTAGTGGATTTATTTTTTTTAATAAAAGAATATTCACACGAAGGGGAGTGTAAATTAATAAATAATAAATAAATAGTGATTTCACACATAATCATAGAGTAAAATAATCAAGGAAGTTTGTGTAAAATCCAATGAGTGGGAATCGAAATTAGAAATTCCAATAATGATTTGCTAACATACGAAATATACACCACATAAAATATGGATCATATAATGAATATTTAAATACCCATAAATTATATTATATTTCACAAAGAATAAAATATGGGAAGTACATACACTATATGAAATGAAATAGTGGAAATATAGCATGAATCAAACATAAATTAGAAGTGAGATGAAAACCCCTTACCTTGTACCTTTACTTAGTAGAGGATTAATTAACCTCCTGTATAATGGTGAAATTATTTTTATTAATTTAAAAACAACCACATACATAAATATGATATCATTTACAATCTTATAATATTCCTTTGTTAATGATATTTTAGTAGCATTATTATTTTGGGTGATAACTGATTTATTTTCCTTTGTATTATTATGTTACATAAGACTTGTTTGTTATGGATAGGATGTATTTGATTCATGTAATGAATGATAATATGTTATTAAACATTATTTTTATTCAGAAAATGAAAATTATTTTTTGAATAGTTACAATGGGGAATCGAATCTCATCTCATTGCAGAGACGGGTAGTCGTATGTACGCACTTGTCACAATATCATTCTGTTAGTGGTGAAACTGTATGTAATTGGAATATATATTATATATAAAGAGTAATTAACATGTAATATTTATTATTTAAATTAGTTATGTACATTATTATACTCATCCAAACAATAAATAGTTGAAAAACAAATTACACCATGACATGTAGACGGTAAGTCGTACGTATTCAAATATGGTGACTTTGTCATTCATAAGATGGATAGAATAATGATTATGGTTGTACAATAATAATTATTACATCCCATTATGTAGAAGGTACTAGTTTTATTATATTTATGTATAAACAACATTAAAATACGGCGTGGAAGAAGAAAAGAACATTGAAAGATGTGATTAAATTATTACCCCTTCTTTGAGAGCTTTCTTTTTATTTGATCAAAAGCGCTTCATAGGCTTGATTTATGATCATATTAAAGACTCTAGCTTAAAGGGATGTTGTATGAGATGATATGGGAGTAGGTTTTGGCAGAGAAAAATGGATTTGGTGGTGTGATTTTGTTAGAAGGGGAAATACACTTTTATAAGTGATATGAGTGTCACTTTGAGAAAAGCTGAAAATATTATTTTATTAAAAAATCATTTCCAGTTTATAATAGATCAAAAAAAATTTATTTAGAGGCTATAGTTGAGATGGGTCTAAATCCTCTCAACTCATAAGTTTTAGACTGGTTTATGTCTCCGTATAAACCATATCTTTTATATTTAATTCTTAGTTAAATTGATTAACTTTTAACATTCTACTTGTATTTTTATATTACATGGTTAATAAACATACAATAATATGACAACAGAACCTCAATTGGATCACTAATGAGATATAAATCATTATATAAGTCATTTGGATGATCCTTATATTTTTAGGAATATTATATCATTTAATAATATTGTATTTGTTTTAAATACTCATTTATGTCAATTTTGACACTATTTAGTATTTGTTTTTTTAAAAGTAACACAAAAATTTATTACATCAAAAAAAAATACATTAAATAAAACATTAAAAGTCATATTAACCTATAAAATTCGTGGAATGCATCAAAAGTATCAATTCACATTATTTATGTTATTTATAATATCAATTATTTTAATCATTCATTAACTAAGTAATTATTCTGTCATCATTGTGTAATAAATAAATTTATTTATTTAGTGTCTACAAAATATAAATAAAATACCATGATTTGTATAATATATTTATATTTCCAATAAATATTTATAGTCAATTTTATTTTATGTATAACCAAATATTAAAAATTGATTAGTTATTAAAACTTGAATTTTACACTTTTAATCATTCTTTGTATAAAATAATAAGAAATGTCCTTATCTATTGAAAGTGGATCACAAGGATCATATTTTATTTCAAAGGTTGATTTTGGTTGAAATACACTTATCCAATAGAATTAAGACATGTGTTAGGGTAATTATAATATCATTTTTATCTTTAATTACCCAATTTATTTTTATTCGTGGTAAATAAAAATCAAAAGTTACTATTCACCAAAAAAAATATTTCCATCCTATTGAACCACGTTTTACATACTGATGTCAACTGTGTCTCTCTAATTTTTTAAATTCAAATCACCAAAGCAGTAAAATTATGTTTTATGCAAATTTGAAAATGTTTCTAAAAGGTGACAAATAGACGGTAAAGAGCTCAATAAAAATGTATATATCAGATATTGTTATAAACTGAAATTAATTAATTAAATTGGACTAATTTAAGTATTATTTATATGTAATGAAATTAATATAAATTTTAATTTAAAATAATTACTAAAAAATGTGGCTTTAAATAATAACGCAGTGTTTTCACTATTCATCAAAAATTGAATGTTTTTAAACAAATACCAATAATTCACCCAAAGCTAATTTGGATATCGAAATTAAAAAATTAATTATATTTTACCAAATTCCAAACATAGTATTTTTGTTAATTAATTTAAAAAAATATACCAATTTTCGAAACTAGAAAGTGAGTTTTTGAGAAGTTAAAACTATCAAAATATTGATATGTGTTTATGTCCAATTTAAATGTAAAATTACATCTAATGACCAAAATTGGATTAAATGAAAAAAATTATATCTAATTATTTTTCAAAATAATTCAAATTTATAATTTTACACTATAAATTGTTTTTAATAAAATAGTTTTTTTCAATTTATATTTAGTATTTCCAATTATTCATCAAAATATGAATGTTTCCAGAAAAGCACTGATATTTTATCCAAACTAAATTTTTATTTCATTCTTCTAAAGAAGATGTTTATTTTGTCAAATTGTATACATAAAAGTATCTAACAATGAATTCAAAAAGTGTTCACCATTAAAAGGAGATAAAAGTTATTTTATAAAAAATTTATTCTTTTATCTGCAAAATTGAATTTTTTCTTATTTTATTTATAAAAAGAAAATAACATTAATTTTAAAATTAGATGGATTATATAAAATTAAAAATTTAGTTAATACAATTCATACCTATTTTTTGAATGGCTAGTTTGGTAATTCGTGGTCCGCTCGAACTCAGTGTTGCATGTAGCACAAACTATTGAATTACAGTAAAAGAATATAACATAATATGAAATCTTGTGGTGTAACATTGAATTTTTATATTAAATGGTTTGTGTTCCTATTTTTCCTATTCCATATTGTTTGTGGATTATTTAATTAGGATAACTTCCAATATACCCAAACCATACTAAGTATATCAGTTCATTCTTATTTTTCATATCCCTTAGGTGTGAAGAAAGAATAATTTAATGATTTTATGACTGGAAAAATTTACTATATCATTGTTTTTTGTATTTTTTGTTTTCATATAAAATTCATGATTATTTTAATTATCTATTCTATAAAGACAACTAAAATTTTTGTTCCATTGTTTTGTGATCTGTTACATTTAATTCCAATTTAATAAATAATCAACAAGGTATAATCTATTATTATCAGGGTATTTATAGTTTGTATCATAGTATGTAAGTTAGAATATTTTGTAAATAGATTTATGAAATAAAAGATTTGTAATATAACCTAAAAAATGAATTTTAGGACAACATAAAATATTGGACAATGTCCTAAAATTTTGGTATGGTAGAGATTATATAGTTTTCAAAAAAATACTTCCATTTATGGAAACTACATGTTGATGTACTTTTTGAAGTTAATCAAATAGTGTTAATAAACATGATAAGGTTTGGTCTTCTATATATAGTCCATCATTAAGATTAACAGTTGGTGTGCCCTGACCATGCACAAGTATACTTACTCTTGGCAGATATGATTCGGTTATTTCACATTTTATTTATGAAACATTATAATGGGATTGAGTAGATGATGAAAATGAATGACATATGATAAAAATAATTTGTTAAATATTTAAAAGCTTATATTTTGACATAGATATCCTTGTAATGATCCTTTTGATTTTAAAAAATGAATGTTCTTTATCATACTATGTTATTTGGTTTTAGTTAAAGGATTGAACTTGGAGGTATCATGTGAACACTGAATGTGAAGGAAAATGTGGTGATTATGAGAATCCAAATTGGATTACGATATTTAAGAATGATATTCTGATTATTAGAAATTTTTTATTCCGATATATAATTAAAAAATTAAACCTTAACCATATATCAAATTAAAAATGAATATAATGGATGATTTTTCTATGAGATGAAATAATGGTGATCACATATAAATGAATGTTGAATTTTCATTAGGTCAGTAATAGGAAAAGGGATAACCTGTTGAAGCACTCAATGGACATTTATGATGTTTTCTGTGTGTAAAAAATGTTAATATAATATTTAATTTTAGAGGAGTTAATTTTATTATGTATGGGGAAAATTTTAATTATATATGTAAATGGTCTAATCCAAGAGTAAACTCTCAGAACAAGGAAGGACTTAATCTATGAAAATATTTTCTGTTGAAGGATGTAGGTGTCTTAATACTGTGATTTGAAAATTATTTTATCAAAGTGTTACTTCATTGTTATTTTGTTTCTATGAATCTTGGACATATGAAGATTTTTCTATAGTATATTTATTTTATGACTTGAAATCATAGGTTAAATGGTGTTGTTGTTAATGAACAATTATTTAAATGAAAGTTCATATTTTATGATAAACACAAAATTGGTGGAAAGATAACCCTTAACATGTTCATCGTGTTGAAGTTATAAATTTTAGTTTGGATAAAGAGAATATTTTCATTGATTAAGTAAATCAATATGTATTTGTGTCCCTGAAAATAACAATTGATTACTTGAATAAGAAATTTATGATGGGGATTAAATAATTTATCGAATCACGGAATATATTAGATAATTTTTTATTTTTTATGTAATAATGAATTTGTTATTATTGGGTGTTTTTATCATTTATTTTAATGGTTTATGGTGAACACTATTTTGAAATATCTTGTTTGTGACATTAATAGTTACTTTATAATGCTTCAGGGATTAATGTTATGTTTATATCTAAAATTGGGTACCTTCTTTTGAATTTTTAATTTTTTCAAACATATTTGGGGAGGTTTATATCTATAAATAGTTATGTAATTGATTTTGTTAAACATTGGATGATAATGTTGATATTTTAGAGATTATTTTACTGTAAAGGGGTTATATATAATGACTATTTCAGTTTTGATATATATTTACTAATTGTATGAAATAATTTTCAGTATTTTAGGGATCGTGTGATCTATTATAATTTAATTTTAGTTATCTATGAATACCAATTTGATCTTGTATATTCACCTCAGGGAGTATGAAATGAAGATCCAATTGAATGAAGAAAAACTAATCGAATAAATTTTTCTTATGAAATAAAAATATATCATAAAATAATATTTTATACTGTTCTGTATAATTATAGTAAAATAATCACTAAATTTTTGGAAATGGATATTCAAATTATTTATTTATACATTTACCATCACATTTGATGAATCAATGGTTTTTTTACATATCCTATATTTATGGATTTGTGGGTTTTCTCATTCTCCATGTCATGTTCTATATCACTAAATATTAGTCCATAGATGTTATTTTTTTAATACATGGCTATAATTACTCAGCCCATTAATGGATTCCTATTTGGAATCTTGGTTTTATATATTTCTAGGCGTCCTTATAATTTCACATTTAGTGTTTTTAAGAGGTTTTTTATTAACTATTTTATGATGAGGGTCTTCTATGAAGGAGTTTTCAAATTTGATACCCTATATTTCCTTGTAGAAGTTAAACATTTGAGGTAGATATTTGTTGAAGGATATGAGAATATAACTGCTTGATATTTTATAATAACAACATGTTTGGTATCATATATAAATGAAAACATTGATCTTAAATGATCTGTAAAATATATTATTTAAATATTACTGTTATGACCTAAATAATAATTTTTTTATACAATTACAAAAAAATGGTTTTGCAAATATATAATATGGTCATACATAGTATTTATTTAGTTATAAAATTGTCATAAATAAACACTCAATTTTTAATATTGATATGATTCATCAATAATATGTTTTCTTCAAAGGTGGTTATTATTTATATTCCTAGAAAAAATATTATAATTTCTTTATTTTTTAGAATTTTTGAAACATAAATAATATAAATTTTTAGATCAACATATCAAAATTATCTTATGATAAAAATTTTAATATTTTAAAAAAATAATATACATTCCTTGAATTGTGAAAAATATCCATTTTGTAAAACTATAGATTCCTTTAAATAAATAAATAAATTTAAAGTATAATTTTATTTTATATTTGGTATTAGTTAACCATATGAATAGTAATATTTATAAAAATTTGATTAGTTTTTTATAGATCAGTTATTTTCATGATAATATAAATATATATATGTATTATTATAAATCATTTTATTATGGAAAATTTTTGTAAGTGATTTTTTTCCATATTGTTTATTTAAAATAACCACTAATTTCTAATCATAAAAATTAAATATACATATCATATACCTATATATTTAAATTTATATATATATAATGTATATTACTAGTCATACAGTTAACGAAAATTATTTTTCACTGAAAAAATAATTTTTTGGAAGAACCAATTTTCCTCAAGCATTATGAGTATAATTGTAAATTATAGTATACCACTTCTAAGAATATAATTATGAAAAAAGGATTATATATTTAAAATCATGGGGACACAAATTGATAAAAATAAAAATTTTACTTTTAGTCATTATGAATAGTAATTATAGGGAATTATTATCAGTATGGTATTAGTAAATTAGGCAATTGATGTTATATAAAATGTGTTAACATATAAGAATTAACCCAAAAAAATCTGTTATCCTATTAGATTATTTTTATTTATCCATTTTTATCTGGTTCCCTAATTTATTATAACTTACTTCCATATTTAGTTTATTTCGAAAATTTTAATATTTATATAAATAATAAAGAAAAAAATATCAGTTTCTTTGTTTTAATAATTATAATGTTTTTTTGATGCAGATAAAAAAGTAATTTTTAGATTTAAATAGTAATTTTTAGAATAAGTAATTAATTTATATCAAGGCTATTTATTAATAATTATTTTTAATGAAATAATTATCATCAATAGTTTTTCTACACTAATATAACATTTGTTCAATTAATTGAAAAATAAATAAACGATTTTGAAAATATTAAATAAAATATAAAATAAACAAATTATTGTGTAAAATGAATTTTATATATATATATAACATCCTAGTAATTTATAAATGGATAATATTCAAAATCAAGTCATATCATGAAATATGAAAATTCAAATTAAATTAACTGTATGAACCTAATTTTTTTATATGGTATAGTCCTTTAAATTTAAACCTAATAATTTATTTGGGACATAATATGGATGAATAATTTGTTATATAAATCCACAAGGATATTCATGGTTTGTTTGGAGAATGAAATCCATCCTTTTGGGGAAATTGGGTATGTCGCACGGTAAGAGGAAACCCTGAGGTTAGGCCGCATGGTTAGACATAACCATGAGGATAGACATCATTTTCAACAAGAGCTGTCTTTCATGGTTGGTCAAATTTTTCTCAAATAGTGTGACCAAACCATCTGATATTCCCTATTATCTAGGTACCCATTCAGGGTTTTCTCTTATTTTAAAAACCATATGGAATAACTGTAAATAGGATTAATTTTGGGTAATTTTACATTTTCTCCCTTACTGATCTAATTATCCCCTTCTTCTTGAAAAATATTATTTACAATATGATGAACCAAAATTTATCCAATTTTGCAGCTTTTGGATGGCCTATCCTTCTGATCAAATGATATACATCATCTAGATCTTCTCTCACTTTCGTTCATCATGTTGGATGCACAACAGTAAGTACACGAGTTTTTTGATCCATTCTTCATCTCTCTTTCTCTTAATGTAATTATTGAGGTGTAAGAATTATTACTCATATCTCAGATATACATTGAAAGGAGATGAATTAGAGTCTAATATTTGACAAGGATAGTCATACAAGCCTAAGGTGGGTAGTCTATTAGTCATCCCTCAAGTTCCCTGATTTTGGAATTCTCTTGTGGGGCCCACTTATTTCTTCTAGTACTGTTTATTGAAATTATATCAATTTCATAGTGTAATTAAAACTATATAGTTATTTTCATTCCATATACATGATTAATTTTTGGTGGTTACCCCCACAACACCCAACACGTCATGTAGGGTAACATTCCAAAAATGTGTTTTTAGTGTTTTAGTATTTTTGACTCATCATTTAGGTGTGCTCGAGCTCGACCAAAGTAATTGTAAGCCTCCTTAAAATAAATTTCTATTGAATTATGTAAGGGTAAATGGAATTTACCATTTCACTTATAATTTTACCAGAGTATGTAATTTCCTACATGCAATTAATTGATTATAGTGATAACATGGAATGTATGTGGTATGAATATGACATGGCCATATTAAATTAAAATGGATGGTTGGAGGCATCCATTAGCACCCCATTCCACATTAGGTGGATGGTACCAGTTACACCCAATTAAATTATTAAAATATATATTGTTAAATTAGAGGTTTTATGCTACATTACCTAGTCAAACTAATTAAATGAAATACATCAACCAAATAACATGATAAAAAAGAATAATAATCCTATGTAAATATTTATTATATTGTATTAAATGTAAGGTTTCCCTTAACAAACCTGGAACATGAAATCTATATAGGATTTCATGACATGTGTTAGCTCTTTGATTCCAAAGGTAATGCCTTGGTTACTCAAGGAGGTCATTCTGATTCAATAATGAAGGTTCTCATTGGTGAGACCTACTCGGGAAACAGATTCTGATATACCATTGGATTCCTGGTGTGGCACCGTAATATCCCTTAATTATGATTATAGGATGCCTTCAATACTCTCCTTGGATCTACCATGGAAAAGTAGGTTCCACGGTTACAACCCATCACGCCCATTCATTTCTTAGACCCATTTTACCTTTGAAGAACTCTTTGGACCATGTATGAATATTTTTGTGGATTTCATTTGATAATGATCATCTAATTTCACTCTTAACCTTTATATATACATTTTATTGCTGAATTAGAATCCCATGAGTTCTAGGTTTCCTTGTGGATTACCATGGAAATTATTCATAGTTAGTTTTCAATCAGGGTTGCATTGCAACATTTAGAACCTTCACTATTAATAATATAACGTGGCGATGTATGTGAAGGTTATGCCTCACATGAAATAATATTTTTTTTAAAGGATGGAGCAGAAGCCTCATTTTATTATTAAATCAAATTAAAGACCTCTTTTAACTGGGTAGAGGGAGACCCATTACATTTCCCGAAGGCCCAGTGGGCATGTATCCCATTACATAGACCGTAGGCCCAAATTTGTTTCCTAAATCATATTCTGTGAAAAGTAACCTAGATGCTACAATACTCGCCACTGCTACAATACCGCTGCTGCATTACTTTTCATGCATGGACACTATTATATATGGATTATATGAGCTAGATGTTATAGAAAAAATTAGTGGTGGCGCACTAATATTTATCTCACACCCTCTACATGTGCCATATGGTACCCTAGGTATATTACATGTATGTAGGTATCGTTAATGGAAACAACACTGCTTTAGACATAGGATTTTTTACTCTTCTATGATAGAGTTAGTAGTAGATGTCCATGTTGTAGCTCAGTGTGCTTGGTATAATTTATGTTTTTACTTTTATAAATTTTGTATTTCATGAATAAATTTTACATTATATCCTTGATTTCAATCTTTCTAGTGACATGACATATGACATCATCATGTATTTTAGGTTTTTTTAGTTGATCATATTATTATGGATTTGTCTCTTTCTTGTCATAATTCTGTTTACTTATCACATCTTCTATTTACAACTATTTAAAATTATCATCTATGATACACTCTGGTAATGAAGTAATAGTTTCTCAATGGACACACCCATTGAAATCACTACTAGTCGATAGGATTAGACTTTTAGGGAGTTGTTCTTGAGCTCATGCGGCCCACTGGGAATGAGGAACCTCCTAAATGGCATCCAGGTTTGGGACACCAAAATGTTTAAATAGAGATAGTTCCCATATTGAATTACTATTGGAGACAATATCTTGGAAATCTGTAATGCATGGAACATTGTCTGAAGTCATTCTTGGCCATCATGAACACGTGTTTGGGGAAAAGGTGGAGTTTCCAAAATTATAATTATTGTTCTGATTTTAAATATTAGATTAGATATCATTACACCATTAGGTGATACACATGATGTGTGGTGTTTTGGATTTACCTTCTCATTTAGATTTTATTTCATCCATGGCCCAGTGATATGAAGGAAATGGAAACTTTTACATGAATTATTATGGGTACCTATAATTTCAATGTCTTTTATATTTCCTTGAAATTGATGATCATTTAACTTTTGTTCATTTACTGTTGTGCCTGTGATTCTTGAGTGACCCTTACTGGTATATATTCTTATGCCACATTTTGGATGTGATTGATTGATTTCATATTTCAATTCATATGTTATTATGGGTCCTAATGGTATGGAATGTGTAATTTACGAAATCATGTACTTAATTAGAAATTCAAGTGGGGGTTAATCTTAGTGATAAGGAGTATGGGACCCGATTCACTGGGACATAAAACTCAATATAATGTAATTTTAATACAATTTATAATCAATTGATAACATAAAATTGGAAAGGTTGTACATATTTATCCTTTCATTTCCTTCTTATGAATGCTAAAGGAGAGAACCATGTGACCAAATGTTAATTGAATTAACATGGCTTCCAATTAATGATGAGGAAAGGTATTATTGGCCCTTCAGTTACAAGAATCCATTAAACCATCAATTTATAACATACCATTACATATACTTCTAATAGGGTAATTGGGGAACTATTATATTTATATTTGGTTATATTATGTTCATATTCTTTTAGTGATTTTATCATTATGGTTATATATATGTTCTGGAAAGTTTGATTGGATTCAAGGATTCCCAACATTCCTAGGTAGGTCTATTGGATCCTATTTCTTTTTAAGATGGCTCATTATGGGTGTTTATGACCTTGAAAATAATTAAATTTCTATAGGGTTTCATTTTTCTCGAACCCAGTTTGGCTTGATGGGACACTCTTAGGCCCCTTAATCTGTTAAAATGAATTTGTGTGATATATTTCTTAATTATATTTAGATATTAATAAATTCATTGATATTAAAATGGTGTTTTATAATAACATTCATGTTATTCTCAGGAGTGTTAGTTAAATATTTTACCAAGGGATCATGTTTAAAATTTGTTCTTGTGATTCTATTTGAATTATTTAAATGAGTAATGGTTTCATTTATACTTCTATAATTACCTTAAAATTGATCTTTAAAGTTGTGTACATGGTTAAACTGTCTTCTTGAGCTTCCTTGGAATGGAAACATGAGCGTTTTCTATAGGAATTCTATATCTTAATAATGAATTAAATAATATTATTTTGATCCTTGGAACTATTTCAGGCATAACATAGTTAAAGGGTCAACACTTGTCCATCATATGGGGCCAGTCGTGATAGATACATACCACAAAGGGAAAATGTATTGAAAAATATTATATATCTCTCACATTTGGTGTCATTCAGGTGTAATTATCCTAATTAGGACTCTTACCTTCTAAATGAATCCATTGATCAGATGGGTCTTCCTGGCATCCTTAACACTTATTATGAGAGTGAACATCTGATTATGCACATTTTTGTTTGGTAACACATTCCATGGGCATGGTCAGGGGTTACATAGGTCTAGTGTCCATTTCTTCATCCTTGGTAATAGGTGACTTGGAATATCATAATATAGGTTAAATTTTTTTGAGGATATACAAATCTAGGTTTACTCTATTATACAAACCACCTAATACTTGGTTACATAGGGAAGATATCTTATAGAGGGTATTGAGGTGTTGTCTTGTTTCTGAAACCTTTGGGTAGTATGCATTCATGTATGTGGTAATAGTCGAGTTGATAAATGTTATAATGAACCATTTGGGTTTTGTAAAAATCATTAAGCCTTGTGCGATTGGGTATTTTTTTTGTGAATCTCCAAAGTAGATTGACTTTTGAATTAAAGGAAATAAGATCATCCCAATATTCAGGATGAATTTGAAGAGACTCTGGTGTTTTGAGACACTTTTCAGTTTGGTTTTGGTTTTCATGAAAAATTCTTTACATATGTAAGCGTGACTCGAAGGAGTATCACACATTTGGTTAAGTTGAGTTGGATCCAGAATGATTATGAGTGGATTTTATGTCTCTTATTTTGATGACTAGAATACTCATAAAGTTGGTGTGTCCTATTAGTTTTGGTAAATATGTTCCCTTCCTTGTAGAAGGAGAAAATCCTAAGAGGACCCTAGGTAAATGATGAGTATTACTTTAATTACCATTACTCATTCATGTTGAAATAAAGACATCATTTTCTCATCAAAACAACATTCAAATGGTTGGTTGTGTATGAAAATATTGAAAAACAACACTGGATTTTGATGGACATTAGCAGTTTAGCATGTTCTATTACGTGATACCATGGGTAATAAAGGCTTTTGGATAGGTTGTAATGATGTGTCAGCATGTGATTTTGAACATATAATAGGGGAATTCAATCAGTGGTGGTTTTCTTGTCATTATTTAAAATCATGAAACATCACTGTGTAATCGTCGGAATGAGTATAAAATCTCCACAATATTAAAATCACCCATGATTCACTAAGAGAGCATCAATATTACACTAATCTAATGTTTAAAATCTATTGGTATGGTTAGTGACATATTTATGAGTTGAGTTTCAAATTAATGGTTTTGTTGAGGCTTGGTTAGTCCTTATTGATACATGGGTTCCCAAGTTGGAACACCTTTGGGGTAATTGTGGTAACCATCTTCTTTCTTCTAATGTGACCACTCGGAGAATGCCATAATAGGACCAGTCAATGTTTTTACATGAATGTTTAAGCTTGTACTAATGTATCAATATAACATGTGGTATAGAATATCGAAGTAAAATTCATTATACAAATTTTTAAATAAGTCAAAGTTAATTGGTCTAAATTTTGTGATGAAAGGTGATGTAAAAAATGACTGATGATTCTAGAGGGTTGGATATGGGTAACTCATTTGTTCATGATGAAACAAAAATGTTTAAATGTAATGATTATTGTTGATTGAAGAACATCACCTAATTTCCATTATTTTATTAAATGGATGTGGTTGGGAAGAAATAGAGGATTCCAGAGACCAAGTCATAACATATCAATGTGAGACATTCCAGCAATTTAAGTCAAGAACCTTTAAGGATGGTCAACCTATGGTGTATTTATTGTCATCATTCTTATTTAATATACATAGTAGGTGAAGAACCATTTTTTTCCACATCGCCATGTGGAGGTGGTTGTAGTTTTTGTCTATTAGGTATATTTATGGAAAGATGAATTTACAAGGATAATGTTTTTGTGTGTAATCAATCATTTAATAGTTTTTAAAATCACGTGATAAGCATCATAATAATTCCTATAGGTGTCCTTGGTAAGGAAATTCAAATTGTTTAGATAAAGTGGTTAATAATTTTCCCCTTTTATGATAAACATCATGGTGGGGACCATCATTGACGAGATGTTTAAAGAGAGTACGACATGATCATATCTCCTTCTAAAATATGCTCATCAATATTGGAGTCTTGAAATGAAATTTATGATAGCAGGATTTATAACTTGGTATTCGACCTATCAGTAGGAGAAGGGAGTGCACCAGAGAATTCTAGGATTTTTATTTATACATTATGTCCAGAAATTAAAATAGGATGAAATTTCAATGGATATCATATTTGGATTACACTAGACATAGAGGGTTAGAAACATTGTATGTGTTGTAACTAACTAACTAAAAAACATCCATCATCAGTTATATAATGTAGAAATTCTTAAATGGTGAGATGGGAAGGCTATATGTCTCTGAGATTATATGAATATATGGGGTCTATCATACTATCATTTCTGATAGGGAAACTCATTCCACTTCAAGGTTTTAGTAGGGCCTGAATAAATCTATGGGTATACAAGTTCATATAAGCACAAATATTTACCCTTAGACTGATGGTTAGTCGGAACAAAAAATTCAAGATCTAGAGGACATGCAATGATCATGTTTCCTTGATTTAGGTAGTTCTAGGGAGAAGTATATCCCTCTCCCTGAGTATGCCTATAATATTAACTTTTAAGAGACAATTCAAATGGATACTAATGATTCAATATATGGTAGGATATTCCCTTCACACCTATACTGGATAGAAGATGGAGAGGTATCCATACTATGTCCTCAGAACAAGCTAGATACATCAGAATAGGTTTAGTAGATCAAGATATGTATGACTATGGAACAGTCTAGATAGAAATAATAGTATTATTTTAATTAATGAACTCTAGAGTTCGATATCGTGGATCATGATTTACTTCAAGAATCTCCCAGGCTAGTTATAAAAGGTTATATACATAAGGGAATCTATCAACTTGTTATGTAGGGACATTTGATATTTTAGTGAGTGTACGAATGTGGCATATCAGTTGCTACTACCTCATAGGTACTGATCCATGAATGATATCTTTTATGTTTTATAGCATCTTCAATATCACATCATCCCGCCTGATACCTTTGATCATGAAGAAGCTGAGTTAGATGAAATTGATACCTTTTATATGTATCTAGTACACATTATTGATCAGATCATGATGGCTCTTTGAGACTGGTATGCCCCTCTAGTATGGGTTCTATAGAAACATATCCACATGTAAGACAAGTAATAGGAGTGTGAGACCAACTAAAATTCCCAGTTTCTATAGTTGTTTATAGATAGTGTATCACCACCATGGGGAGCTGAACTTGTGGATGAGTTCCTTTAAGAGGAGAAGACTGTAAGAATCCAGTTTTTCACTCATGTTTGGATCCTTCGAATTTCGGTCTTAATAATTATTTTAGACAAAATATGTATTATTAATGAGTTATAAAAGGTCTCAAGGGTCTTTGGGGGTTTCATGAAGCCTAGATCCCATCATTTTTGAAACAATTTGCATTTCACACAGTTAAAGGAAACCATGTAGTTAGTCCACATAGTTATATATGACCATGTGGATGGTATATATTTTTTGGTAGAACCATATCATATTGTTGGAATATTGTTGCTAAAACTGTACAACCTAACCATGATGTAATCCCCTCTTTTTAGGTAGATGTTCATGGTCTGTACACCATTTGGGAAACAATATGGACAAAATGTGCATAGGTGAAAAATTGGGTAAATTTATAATTTTTCCATTAATGATCTAATTAAACCCCTCTTTGTTCCCTAATCTAATTTCCATCAGGTTAAGATACCCATTATCCAATTTTGGGGATTTTTGAAGGAGAAACCTAGGGAGAAATAAATATACTTTATATGGGATCAATTTTAGCTTTTGTTCGTCATGTTGGTTGGAAAATGGTAAACTCTCAAGTCCATTTGAGATGTTCTTCATCTACCTTAATCTCATCCAAATAATCGATGTGTAATAATTTTTACCATTTTCTCTGATCTACTCTGGTCCAAGTTGAATTTGAGGCTAATACTAGATGAGAAGAGTTTGTACATGCCTAAGGTGGGTGGTCTATAAATCTTCCCTAAAGTTCATTGATTTTTGAATTGTCGTTTAGGGATCGTCAATTTCCTTGGGAGAGAATTTTAAAATTTTCATTAATTAATTATAGTTACTAGAACTATATGGTTACAATTAATTTTTATATGTGAATAATTATTGGTTTTTACACCCACAATTCTCAACACCACATTTATTTTAGTATGGCATGGTTGTGTTTTGATTGTTTTGAATCTTTTGAGCCATCGTTCTGCTGTGATCTAGCAAGAACACATTATTGATAAGCCTCCTTAATTTAACTGTCTAGTGAAATATGTTAGGGTGAATGGAAAGTACCATGTCACCTCTACTTGAGAAAACTAAGGTAAGTGACTATGTGTAATTAGTTGATTAAAGTGATCAATTGGAAACTATGTTGTATGACTATGACTTGGTGATATTAATTGAAACTGTATGGTTGGTTTCATGTCGAAGCACCCCTTTCTACATACAATGGAAGTTTGAGGATGAAACAAATAAATTTATTACGAAATACATGGTTAAATTAGAGGTGGCATTCTACATGGCCTTATCAGACTAATGAAAAGAAAACCTTGAACCAAACAACTTGATAAATGGAATAGTAATCCAATGGCCAAATTAATTCAAATGAATTTAAGGTAAGGTTTCCCATTATAAAAATGGACATTGTAATATTTATAAAATGTTTTTAATCATGTTAGATCTTGTATTTTTTAAGGAATTCTTTAGCTACTCAAAGATTTCATTACGATTCAAGGATGTTGGTTGCCTTTTTTGAGTGCTACGAAGGAACCCAATCATTTTTACCTCTCTATAATTTGTGGGAAACCATAAGATACCTTAATTATTATTATATAATTACTTGGATACACTTCTTGGAATCTTAATTAAAAATTAGTTTCCAAGATTACAGTACATCAGGGACAGTCATTACTTATCCCCATTTTACCTTAGAATAACACCTTGGACTTAGTAGGTGTGTTTTTGTCAAATGTGTTTGATGATATTCCTTGGATTACACTCTTACCCCATAGATAGACTCAGTTATTACTGATTAACCAGACCATGAGTTCTAGGTTTCCTTAGCGATTACCTTAGAACAACTTCCTATTTTGTTATCAATCTTGTTTTCCTTGAAAAAACATGGAACCTTCACTAATTATATTATCATGGTGTGATGTCATTCCAAGATATCCCTCACATGAAATATTAATATGAATTGGAAATTTATTAATTAATGAAGTTATTTCTTGTTCATAAACTACCCGAGAGTTGTTGCAGGAACTTTTATATTTAGTTAAATTGTACTACTTTAGATTATATCTGTATGCCATCACACATTTATATATCCATTACATGGGTCATTTGTTATTTACAATATTAGTGGTGGAACACTAAGATTTATCTCACACCCTCTTTGGGAATTTTTTTCACCGGTGGTAGATTACATGTTTGCAGGTGTTGGAAAGGATAAGTGTAATGCTTTAGAAACATTATTGGTTGTTGTACTAGGATGGAGCTGGTAGCAGATGACTAAGTAATAGCTTTCTATGATTCAGATAATATCTATATTTCCATTGATTTAGTGGGGTTTTCATGTGTTTATTCTACATTGTATCTATCATTTCAATCTCTCTAGTTAATTGACATGTAATTGTTATATATTTTATGTTATTCTACTTTATTATTTTATTATTTATTTGCCTCGTTCCTCTATTCATTATATTTCATTATTTCTTTCTCCATTTACCTCTGTGTATAATTTTCAATGGTGCTACTCACTAGTAATGGGGGAAACATCTCCCCACAAACAAAACCTACTCTTGTTCTGTTAGATAGAATCCAATAGTTTTTGGGGAGATATCCTTGAGACCATGTGGCCCGCCAGGATCAAGGCAACTCTTAAATGGAAATTGGGTCCATGACATCACATGAATATAACCAAAATTGACATTTGTGATATTTTAAAATAAATAATATTTTATTAAAAGATATAAAATTCACAAAATTCTTATATTTGGCTTTTTATTTTTATATTGGTGAAAATTTGAACCATGCTGAAATAATTGGACAATTTCTCCTTTATAGTGACAATCTAGACCCTTAAACTATAATAAATTTTTTATAATTCTAATTGTAAAAAGTTGTTAAATTTGGTTAAAAAAAGATAGGGGGAAGTCATTTACTATACTTATCAAAAATCTTCTTAATGACATTATTTCAAACAATACATATCCTATATTCTAATAATGTCTTTTTGGAACATTTTGTCCATTAAAAAAATTATATAAAAAATTCTTATATTATAAAATTTATAATGTTCCCCTCCTATAATTTGTAAAGGGATATTTCCCAATATTTTATTAAGATGTAAAATCATTTTTTTATCAATACCTACCCAAATACATTATTTACGTGCATTACATTGTTCCAGAGGCCTTCTTTTTATTATAAACCCCCTAGGATGT
The DNA here is from genome assembly GCA_963277665.1 of Viscum album. Taxonomy (NCBI): domain Eukaryota; kingdom Viridiplantae; phylum Streptophyta; class Magnoliopsida; order Santalales; family Viscaceae; genus Viscum; species Viscum album. Next base: position 993,420,756 of record OY728166.1, read on the forward strand.
CTTTTTTGACACAAATAGGTTTCATGAATAAGAGGTATCACTCTTAACTGAGAATCCTTGATTATATTATAATTACACATCATAAAAATCATATTCAACCAATATTATATAATAGAATCAATATATTACATGTTTTTTGATGTTTTTCAGGTAATGTAGTACCCTATATTCATCTCCTCAAACATGAAATGGGAAATAAAACAGTCGTTTATGTGTATAGAGGACAACCACCTTATGAACTAATGTAATTACCTTTCCTTCACCAAAACTCATAAATTATTTTAATTATGGATTATATATATTATATTAAATAAATATGTATTATTATATAATGATAATATATCATATATTTTAATATGTATCCATTCATTTAAAAATGACAATTTCGTTCATGTGTATGTGTGGGTCACCCCTTCAATGGAGAATTGTGATTCACTTTTCATAACCAAATCACATTAATTGAATATATAAATATATTAAAATATATAATATGATATTTATGTTATAATTATCACTATATGAAGGAAAAATAACACTTATCATCTTTCCATCAAGATCCATGAGTAATAGAAATGTTACTCGTGCTTTTACACGACTTACCGTCTCTATGATTGTAAAGTAATTCATTTTCCATAACCATATTTCATGGGTGTTTTAAAAATTAAAAATTTTATATAAAATTCATAAGTAATTGATAGTTTTTAATTTTATGAGGATGAAAAAATGAACACCTTTAATCATAATAATATCATTGATTACATTTTGTACATATGAACTAAATATCATCCAAACATATGAAGTGAAAAGTAATTATTATGTAATTAAATAAAATTTTGTATTAAATAAATAAAATTAATTTGAATGTTCAATATAAATTATCTAATTTAGCTAATTGTTTATTCTCTAACATAAATAACATACAACCTCAATCAGACCTAAGGTAATTAATTTCATAAGTCATTTTTTATAATTTGATTGTATTGATTTTTTATTTTATTTTATATTATAATATTATGTGTGTAATGAATTTGAATTATATTATTTTTAAATTATAACAGTTTTCTTGTTATTTTCATTTTAAAAACATAATTAATTCATTGATTAATTCTCACTTCTATTTTATATTCTTGGTAATATATTTCATCCAAATATCAACTATAGTGAGACTTATTTTGTTTTATGCTCCTATTTAATTTTATGATGTGTATCTACTACCTATTTGATATGTTATATATTGAACATATTTTTAATATTTGTATTTAATATTCATTTAAATCTATTTCCTTTATGGGTGTTAATATTTAAATGCTACCAATGTTGTAAGGGATTATTTTATAATCTCTTCATTATTTGGGATTATTTAGGATCAAGTCTCCAGAAAGGGAAGTATTTAATATTTATTTATTAAACTCAAAAATACATTCTTTTAATATGGATATTTTTAGAAATTAAAATTTATTCATCTTTTTACACCAATAATGACCTTATGATAATAGAATCGTGTCTTTTTTTGAAAATCTCACTTGGTTTTCTACTCGTTCCTGACCTAAAATTTATATTTTTATTCGATTTTCAAAAACTGGTTTTTGGGTGAGTGGGAACCGGGACATAGATCAGTGTACCAGATCACCAAAATCAAAAAATAGCAAAGGAGAAATACACCTTCATTCTAAATTCAAAATCTCACTGACATTGTAGGGTGCCTTAGGACATAGATCCTCAATCCACGAGCTTCCTTGAGCCATGCCCCTAACATCGACCCGACTCTCGTCGTCTTCATCACATTAGTCATAGATCTCCAATGAGAACCCACATGGCACCTCCAGCTGAAGACCTCCATCAACATTGTTATCCCATCAACACCCGTAACACCATAATGAGGATGAAAGATCGAACAACAAAGCATTCCAGAATGACCATAATCGGAACTCATTGCTTCATAAAACCACCATCAGAGAAGTACCAACCACATCAAACAGAACCATCATCAACTCGCAGTAGAAGATAACACAAACAGCCTCTACCAGATCCAAAAACAAGTAAGATCCAAGACCATGACTTCAAAACAGGCCACCTCCATCGATACCCTGAACCGACCGCTCGATCTCACAACCCAAAGAAACAAGACGACCAATGTGCTGCTCCACCTCGGAGAGATTAGGGGAGTCCCGGTACCAGATAAGAGAAACAAACGAACAGAGACATGATGAAATGTCGGCGGAACCTCTTCTCAATATTGTCGCATTTCCATCGCCTTCAACACAACATCACGAGCATCACCGACATAAAAAAAACTCATACACATAAATGAAAACCCTAAAACATGAAATAGGACATCGATGAAGAGTTGTGCTAGACATGTCGACAGCCACTACACCCCACATCCCAAAGTCGCTACATTTACACCACTCTCGATCTGCCTTGGAGGGGTGCTGAAGAACGAAAGACCAGAGCAGGGAAAGAGCGGTCGAGGGATTCAAGCGCCATCACCATCACCGAGGTAGAAGAGAATATCTAGACAATGTCAAAATAGAATAACAACACCCAAGCAAGAGGATGAAGGAGATGTGAGAAGAATTGGAGAGGGGGAGATGATGACAGATATCCAGTAAATGGCCTCCCCCACTCTGAGCTGCTGCTTAGGGTAAACCCTAGTGCGAGATAGAAATCAGTGAGCCGCCGCTCACTCTCTAAAAATGGTTGGATGGTAGTGTTTCAGGTTTTCTACTCGTTCACTAAACTTTTTCAAGCATATAGATATATTTTACAAAAGAATTATATAATATTTATAATTTTATACAATGATAAATTAAATTAATTTTCCCCAATGTTTTAATTTTTACAAAATTGATTAAAATGAAACTTTTTTTAATTTTCCAAAGACAATACTTTTGGAATTTTTACCAAAAATGTGAAAAGAATCATTGTTCTGAAGTACTCATCATGAATATAATTTTTCCACCATCATGGAAATTCATTTATATGAATGTTCCTTTACATTATTCAATTATTTTTTTCATATATTTTTTTCCTAGTATGTAATAAATTTTAATTTTTCTAAATGTTATTTCAATATAAAAATGTTAATTTCCACATGAATGTTTTAATGTCATCATCTTATAATTTCAATTAATCTTTGAAAAAATATCATTATAGTCCATTGAGGATATTTTAAAACGATACAACCCTATTTTTTATCTTTATTGTTTATGATTAATTTTACTAGGGAATGTATTTGCATTCTGTATTATATTTCTTTTTATATGTATAGTATTTGAGAAATTCATGCTGATTAATTTTTTATATTTCTCTCATATTATTAATTCATTAGACATATTAAGTGATTGGTGTGTCCTAGAACTATACAGTACCTTGATTAATATATTTGTATCATTAGAAAAACTTGTTATATATCCTTATTAAATGGGGTTTTGTTGCATAACCACCTATAGTTTAATGAATTTTGGTATCATGACTCAATTGTATGTTTCAGAAGACTGAAATTATGCATCCCTTCATTTTGAATTTATTTATTAAGTTCTATGTGTTTATCTAATTAATTATAATATCTAATGATAAGTAAAAATATCATTTGATTTTCTATGTGGCCTAATATGGTACTAATTTAATCTTTCCATATTATTCCTCATTATCATTTTATTGATTGATAGTTAAGTTTTTCAATTACTTTCCTTTTCATATTGGTTATGCCTAATTTACTCTTGATAGATTCTGGTATACATAACCCATTCTATGATTATATACACCATTATTTTTTATCTTCTAATGGATATGGAGATTGAATAATTGAATGAATTTTACAATATAAAATATTTATCCTCACAATATTTGTAATTTTATGTTTTCAAATATTATCTGAGAATTATTTATGATTCTAGTTTACCAATACTACTGAAATTATCAATCCTTTGGGATGTGATCTGTTTTCTCCTATTCCAATGTAATGAAGAAACCATTCATCGTAAGGTACTAGTGTCTGAGTCTTTACACGTTGGCACAGTCATTATGTAAGAGTGTAAATAAAGATAATACTAAATATACCCCTTTATATGTTGATACATTTAAGTGCATCTTTTCCATAACTGAATCAAATTTCATGTATCTATAATTGGAATAATTTATAGAAACTCCCAAAAATTTATACTTTACCAAATATTAATGATGTTATCCAATATTATACTTATTCCTAGAATTTTCACAAAGGATCTATAATCAAAATATTTTTAAATAATTAAACCATATATGGATCCAAATAGAGTGAATAAAACAATACATACATCAAAATTACATCATTTTAGATTAATATTGAATGTATATAATACAATGACACAGTAATGAACCATATTGTTATAGATTTTTCTAATAATAGATAAATAATTATCTTATTTCGTGAATATGTTCATCATCTTCTATAAAGTTCTTAATACATATCACCCTTTCTAAATTATATCTTCATAACCCATGTAAATGATACACAAGAAAGGGGGATCCAAAAATATTATTTAAGTTACAGAAGGGAGATATAATTATGTCATCACATATATGTATAACATGAGAATAAGGTTATGAATACCTGATTTTGAAATTTTAATGTAATACCATGAAATTCATAGTTCATAATCAATGAATAAGGATTTTAAAGCTAATAATAAATGAATCATTGAAGAATTATTTTTTTGGATATGATATCATTTTCATATGTAAATGTAATATATAATGAAATAAAAATCAATGCATAAATATAATCATAAATAGAGTATATGTTTGCTTCACACAATGATATTCATTACATGTTAGACAGGTTTAACCAACCATGTACTTGATTCATTAAAGGGTTAAAGACCCATAAACCTTCTATTGGGCTTACTAAAACCACTCATGTACCCTTTGAGATCATAAGTAACTAATAATTACCCAATGAATTTGGATACATACAAAAAAAACCTCTTTTAAAATGACCATAATCCATTATTAGGTATGAAAAAATATCATAAAATAATTTGTCATTTTTGAAATGAATTACCCTGGAGAACGAAAATGATTTTCAATAATATAACATTATAATAATTATAAACCATCTATAGATTTAATAAATACGGTATTAGTCGATCATATTTCATGTGAAGCATATGTAACATACCATACCGTACTATAATCATTTTTCCCTTAAAATTACTTTTTAATGATATGTGAGAAACAAGAGAGTATCTCTAATAGAGACTTTTATGTTTTGAAAGGGTGAAAAATGAACAAATAAGTATTATAGACACTCACAATTTCTTGAATATTCATCATCAATGTCATCCAAAATTTCATATTCTTTCTAAAACCACAATCATATTTTAAAATCATGACAAGAATACATCAAAACCATTTTAGTCACCAATGTTGTAGCATAGTGCCACCACCAAGCCAACAAAGCAACATAACACCATGGTGGGCTATAAATCACATCCAAATGAAGTGTAAGTATCAATTTAATCTGGAATGGGTCTTAACCATGTTTGAAAAAGTTTTCCCATCCTAGGGTAAAATTAAAGAGTTAAAATCATATAACCGTAGATGGATCTATATGATCGAGAATTTATCCGACATATGATCCTTATATCACAACTACTCAAGTATGAAATCCATTATATAAAAATTCTTAATTAATTCCATCATACAAATCATACTTTATTATATATTTTGAGTATAATATAGGAATTTATATTAATCTATGTAATTTTTTTTGTGGTGACGGATTACAAAACAGCAGACTTTATCCGCTTTTGGCCTTTTGTAGAAGCATTGATAGTGGAATCACCTTCACCTATTTTTTTTATAGTGAGTGAGGAGGATCCATTAGTTCACTCAAAGGGAAAATTTACCACCATAATATGTATTGTTACAATTTTTTTCTTTCTCTAATATAGATCCTTCCATGATAAAATCATTCATTGCATCAATTGAGATGTTTTCCAAAGAAGTAATGTATAGAGGTGGAATCTCTGGATGAGTTGGAAAGTCATCATGTACTATAACATACACATGAATTTTTGGGGAAATAATTATATGGTTTCTCAATAAATTACCTTATATGTGGATCAATATAACATATGATTCTTATTATATGAGTATCATTTATGATTGTTAGTTTTCTTCTCATTAGTAACTAAGTAATCACATAATTCAATTGTCATTTTATTTTATTTTCCTATCCATTCATAGAGAAATATTTTGGATACCCACCCTCCTAATTATTTTATTGAGATTTATAATTCCTGCAATGTTCAAATTTTCCATCTAGAATCTCTAGAGATTCATCCTTTTTGAAATTCCAATCCTTCATAGGATTTCTATTATTAAATATTTTTGGCACTTCTGAATCATTTAAATATGATGTCTCATTGAATGAATTTTAGCATATATTCTTAAGATAACATTCCATGGATAACATAGAGTTAGGATGGGTAGAGGATCCCTAGCTTATAAAAGAGGAACCACCTTTTATAGATAAATCTATTTCATGATTTAATGGGAGACATGCACCTTCAGTGAACATAACCCCTCCCTTGTTTCCCAAAAAATTATAATACAAATATACAGTACTCTATGATTTAACCAATCTGAGCCCTAATTTTATGATAATGAAATTAAAAATTCATTAGATATATTGGGGATAGAAGACACAACATTTGAAAAGTATCCATTCCCTTGAAAATGGCTGAATGTGTATAGAATAATTGGCTGAATAGTATTTGTTTCCTCAAACTATATTGTAGTGGATATATATAAATCACCCTCCTACAAAACCTCTACTTATTAAATGGTATATGAACCTAAAATATGTTCATATTTTTCTCTGAAATCCATGCTATAAATACCACATATGAATGTTTTAAATGAAGGACCATATTTCTGACCCACAAGTAATTATCTACAGGACTGTTGAAGATGGAAAAGATGATGAAAAGGGATTATGGAGTCAAAAAAATTGTTCACTATACACTAGGTTTTTTAACCAAAATTCAAGTTTGACATAAATACACATGAAAACATAAAGGAGGTTATGAAACATCAGTTTCAATATAAATTTCGAGAGAAATCTGATGGAAGAGAGATCAAAATCTATCATTAAAAAATAGAAATATTAGAACGAAATTTCCAATCATATTAATTATAGATGTTTTTTGAAAAGGAACAGTAAGTCTTAGAAAACATATATATTTTTGATCAACTAGATTATCTTAGTTCTTGTGAAAATAGTTGGACAACTTGAAGAATAATAACCAAAATATGTTGTTAGAATGCTTGATAGAGGACCAAAATAGGGTCATTTCATCTAATAACTATTAGTGAATGATTAGAGTTTTATGATCTATGAGTATTTTGATTAAGTGATTTTTAAAATTATAATAATCCTAGATAAACTGGTTGATGGTTTCAACTGAAGTTTGATTCTGACCAAAATAGACCACTAGAGAGGTGAAAAATAATCAAAGCCTTTCTGATCGGCAAAAGGGAATGTGGGAGTGTGGGAAAATGAATAATTGAGTATGGTACCTTTGGAATAATATCAATGTAAAGGAAATGATATGATTATATGAGTCTATTTATGGATTTAATAACCATGGTCCAGAGAAACCACACCCCCTCTCTATATAGGGAGGGACAATGAAAGAAGCCTACATAATTTAGCCCTAGATGGCATAAAACTGTGGATGATTAAGATAGAATTTCGGTATATATTATCATACATAACATGATTGGATATTTTCATAAATGAAAATACCTTTAAAAGATCATCATATTTTTTGAGAAAAGTATCATTATCATTTAGAAACCACTTATTAAAAAATAAAAATAGCTATATTATTTGGACAAAAAACTATTTCAAAATAACTATGAAATTTTTTATTGTAATATACGAATAAAAGATTATTCATGATGGTAGGAAAATTAATTGGTGTGGTATATGTTAGAAATATATTTAATTTACACCATCGGTAAAAAAATCATTCAAAAATAGGAAGATTCATTTTGAATCATTTTTACGAAATTATTAAATGTGTAAAAATGAGTTTAATATATAATTGGGTATTTTTAAAAACATTCCAAAAATATGTTAATTATAGCAGGGATATGAAATAAAAATATTCATGATTGAAGAGAGAAAAAATTTAGATTTTCTTCAACACATTCCTCTGATAATTTCAATACATTAAAATGGATAATTTAATGGAAGACTTTTAATATCATGAAATAAATAGATTATAATAAGTTACTTAATATTTTTGAGAGATATGTCATATAATTTAATCACCAATAAATTTTGTATAAAAACCATGTAAAAAGTGAGATTGTAATATAAAACACTAAACTCATATCTGAATTACATAATATGTTATATTGATATTATATATAATAAATATTTATTTTATTTATAATCAGTAATTGATTCATATTTAAACATGTAATAATTTATATTGTTTATATTTAATATTTGATGACCCGGTCATTATAATCACCATTTCAAGTGTTTGAAAATTCATTTTCCTTGTATGTTTTTATATTAATGTTAAGGTATACGAATTTTGATCATGGTTCTATCATCTATAAAATGTTTATCATGATATAAAGATAGTATTATGTCATTATATTCATATTTATAGCTATCCAAAAAAGGTAGATATAGAAAAACGAATTACATCATTCATGGAGAGAGAAGTCTGTAAGACTATATGGACACAAATTCATTTTCAAGGGAAAATATGGTGAGAGTGATATAAAATATTTAATTATTATATATTTATAATTATATCATTAGTAACCTATAAATATATTTTTTATCATTATATCATGAAATGTGAGGCAGTGATGGAAAATGTCTCAAATCTCTATGTTGAGGAGGTAGTACAAATATACACATGAGAATTAATTTCATATAGAATTCGACTAAAAGGATGTAGAAAATGGGTTTTACACATTCATAATAAAATCATAGTATAATTAATATACTCATGATTTTTTTAGGATTGAAATAGACAATTTAAGTGAAGTATTAAAAGAATTAAACATGGATTGAGTCAGGTAAGACAATTACCTCTCATTTTAGAGAACTCATTTGGGTTACACATTAAGCACTCAATGGAATATATTATGCAAAGAATATATGTAAAATAATAAATGTAAGGAATATATGATTGTTTTTTGGGAATTATTTTCTTTTCTATAGGGATCTATTTTTTTATAATGGAGGATAATATGTACAATTTAATAAGAGGGGGGAGGGAAACATAAGGAATTAAATAATATATTTAAATAATATAATTTCATAGTTTTTTAGTGCAGAAAAAATGGAATATAATATTATTATAGGATGATATAAGGGATAAATATTTTTAAAAATAATATTTAAACATTTTTATGTTTAATTTTTACCCTTATGTATTATTGTAACAGTTAATAAACTCATTTTAACTAGGACCTTGCTACCAATTATTTTAATGCAATTTCTATTAATTATGAAAATAATTAATGTTGAATCATTACTAAATATTTTATGCTTTGAAAACGAATATGATATTAATTTTATAAAATTAATTATTTTATAAGGGGATGGAATTAAATTTATAATAAGTTTTCGATAACCAATGAATTTCATTTTTTAGTAATAAAGATTTTAATATTTTAACTGAATAAACATTTATTACATTCCCAAAAAATACACTAGATTAATGTAAAAAATATTTCTTGGAATATAGGATATTAAAATATTTTTCATCATTAACAATTAGTGATTTATTTAATTTATTATTAAAAAACATATTTCAAAAATAAATAAAAAAATTTGAAATGTAACTAGTTTTAACTTCAAATGATTTTATGTTCATTGCTAAACATTTTATAACAAATATAAACGTAATTATTCATATATTTATAATAAATTTTATTAAAATAGTTTTTGAATAGTGATCAATATATTTTTATATAAAATGAAGAAAAAATAGAATAATATATTTCTTTATAAAAATCGGTCATGTAATCTGGTAATGATTTCTTTATAAAAATAAATATTATTAAGAGTTAATAAATAAATTTTAATTTAATAAATAATTTTTACTTATAGTTCATAATTTTTATAATAATATTTTGACATCCAATATAATTACATGGTTTAAAATGTTAAAATATATATTTTCTTATTTTTTCATACGGTTGAATTCATAGAAAGCTAATGAATAAAATTAATTTTATTCAAAGGACTATGTATAAAACAATTGGTTTTTACACACTATGTGTTTTATTAATTTATTTGTTCTGGATAATTACATATAACAGTTTTTGGTTCTGATATATCCCTATAATGAAATGGGTAATGAAGTGATTCAACTGGATATACCTAACATCTATGATAACATTTGAATTTTATGGGTATGGTTATCTATTGTTAGAGTGGCCGTAACAGTTATTGTAAGAGTTGTGTGAATGTGGTTTCTCGATTATTCATCACAATTATGTTTTATAATTTAGTCTATTTTACATTATTTTTACATAACATTTTTTTCAATGACATTGATTTAATGAGTATGAATGTAATTATTTTTTTCTCATGGTTAATTATGTAAAAATTGAATCCTTTTAACTGAATATAGTTTTTTCAATTAATGAACAAGTTTCCAATATTTTTTATTCCATAACGATATTTAATATCAGATACAAAAATCTCAAATTACATTTTTCATTTAATGATGTATAAGAACTCTATGAATGTCAATGTTTTAGTTATGAAGGAGAATATTAAACCAAGAAATTGAATCATGAATTAAACAAGGGTTCCAATTTAAATTTTAGTTTTTATAAAAAATTATATAAACTATATAGAAGTGTTATTTTTTATGATATATTTTTTTTACGAAATTTATAAAAATACGAACCTAAATGTTTTTGTGAATTTAGGGAAATGAAATAGTTATTTAAAATTTTGTAATTATGGATTTATTTTGTATGGGTCATTATACAATGAGTCACAAACCAGGGCCTTGTCTTGACATTGGAAATTGAATCCCATATAGGAACTTAGAAGCGAATCAATCTTGAAGTTACAATGATGCTGGAATTATACAACCTATTTTGACATATCAATATATATATAATGTTCTATTTAAAATTAATGGACCATTATAAATCCACTTTGTATTGATAAAAATATACATTGGAGGGGGTGGGTTCATATTCATAAATCACTAATAAATACAAGTGGGAAACTTCAATTAATATTTATAATTTATAAGTACAATCAAACAACTGTTGTTGAATGAATGTGTTGTAAAGAATGACTTGAATCAATACATCTTCTTTTTCATTACACCATGCAAACCAAAAACAACTCTTTGAATAGATAAATGTACTAATTGTCATAGAGAATGACGGTATCTCATTCCATTATGTGATTGGTTATTAGATACCATAATCGATGGATAGTTGATATGTCATAGTAATTTTTCAAGAAGATTCATGTGTCAATTCCTTCATGTTTAATAAATATATCTTACTCCCTCTAGTAGTGTGTGGGATGAGAAGGGTTTTATAGACATATTCCAAATCATGATTATATTTTCATATGATTATAGATGGATTTGGGTGGTTATTCTACTCTTAATTGTGTGGTTGTACATTTCAAAATCTATGAAGAGTCTTGGATTCAATTATATTTAGATAATAAATGAGCCTATCATTCCAATTAAAAAAATATAAGGGTCTACTGGTAATCTATGGATAAAGGGAATAATAATTTCATGTTGAAGTAGAGAATCCTATGAAATGTACCGCTCCAAAAAATATTCATATATCAATGACTTAAAATAGGGATATGATGAGGATTGATTCTACTTCATTATCTAGACAGATTTTTTATCCTCTGTCAATTCATACTAGTGCCTCATTCTGAATCACATGAATGAATAGTTATCCATGTGGAGTACAATATTTTATTAGGAATTATGGGTAATAATCAAGGTATAAGACGTTATATTGACTGTTTCCAAGTATATGAATACTCACATGAATATCTCCTTCTCAGAGAATTTGGAGGATGTGAGACATGACCTCAAACTAAATAGATCATGATCTATTTTCATAAATTCTAGACCATTATATTGATTGGTTCTTTGTGATTATTGTTTCTCAAGAAGTCATTATCTATGAAGGGGAACGTAATTTCTAAGGGGAAAATAAACCCTCCTCTAAACTCTTTCTTTATACCATAGTATGTAATCTAATAATTTATTCCCTTTTATTTTTTTAGGTTGAGGTAACAAGTTCACCATTAATTTACCCATAATTTCTAGCCTGATGAATGGAAGTAAATATTAGAACTTCTATAGAGGAAAAATCTAAATATTATGGACCAATTTGATGGTATAAAACATGTATAAAGTAATTTATTGTCCTTGGGGAGTTCCCCAACTTCTACTACCACCAGTTTCATCACATATGAGATTAACATCATGGGAATTTACTAGGAGGAAGAATGAAATATATCGAGGGATTCATATTTTCATTGGATCAATTAATAAGTATTATTCCTGATCTATAAAAAATAAAATTAATCATTTGAATTTATGTTGATTTATTGGTATATTCATATAATTCCATGCATTCCAAAATATTAATGGTATCAATTACCAAAGAGAATAAAACCCAATTCCAATCAGATGGGGAATCCATGAATGTGTTTGTGGGAGATGTCCCGGGATGATTGAATATACTTCAAGAACAAACTACATCAGTTTTCTTCTCTACAATCCTAATACTAAAATTTTATGTAACATGGGATCAGGTATATGATGTATTAGTTTTTAAATGAAATATTTCATGTGGTCATCTTAAAGGGTCCCTTGGAATAGAAATAAAATGATAAGATTATGTGTGGTCATTATCAGATCAGAATTCCTTCATACTAGTAGAACTAATTCATGAAGATTACGTTGTAGGAGATCTGAATTAAGGATTACCAACTAGTAATGAAAAAATAACTCATTTCTTCTAGATGGGTCCTTTATAATAGAGATTAAAATAGTAAAAACCCCAAAATATAAAGAACGAACAATCAAAGTTAATGTATTATGAATCGTAACCCTGTGTCATAGGATGGTGGATGACCTCATGGGGATTATAGCCCAATATGGTTATTCAACTATAGATCTCACAACCGAAATTTCACCTTTGGTAGAAGGTTTTTTCTCTATAACCTAAAATATTTATCTATAACCATGTTTATCCAAGTAAACCTTCACATGTGTCCATCCCTGGTAATGATTTGGGGATACTTCAGTTAGAGTTACCGTCTAGGATTACTAATCTAATAGAGGTTATGGATCCCTTGATGGAGGATTTAGTATCTCAAATCATAGTGCAGGTATTCCCATTAGGGTACCTACTTGTCATTCCTAAATAGGGGGTATAAAATATCATGTAGGAAAACATTGTGGTTCATGAAAGTGGGTATTAATTTTTTTTTATCATTTTACATATCTTTTTACAAATCATCCAAGATATTCTAGTGGAAATATTCATAATACTATAACATGCCATTAAAATTACATATTTCACTACCTGAGTATATCATTCAACTAAATATATGAGGTCGTAGACCAGTATAGGGATCACTCACTCAAGAGGTGTTGAGATAGACCTTCCAAAATTATCTTTAAACATGGTCACGGTGATCTTAATTCTTTAACTGCCACCAAATAATATGTATGACAAGATTTATAGAGGATGATCTCTAGAACTCATTTACATGGATTTATGACTAAGATGCTAATGCTTCTTCATATGATTATGATTCTTGAGTATGAGGGTTTCTATTACCATTCCATTCATTCCATGGTAATGGTCATAATTATACTAATATAAATAAGAAACATGGTCCATTTAGATTTATTATATGAAAAAAATATTAATAATCTATAAATATTCAAGTTAAAACAATTCATGATGATTCTTTGCATGCACTGGAAATGAACAACTAGAAGTATCAACCCACTATGGTCATGGTCTTGAAAATATATATCACCACGAACTTGATCAAAAATGTAAATATCACAATTTTTTAAACAGGTGGTAGAGAAACCTAGTCAACTAGATGAGCATGTTTAAAAATTTGGGAATAAATTGAAATTCATTTGTAGAGGTTTCACATTTTTAGGGGGATGTTGAAGATGAAATGATTCAAAGATCATTCCAATATATCAGTTATTCAAAATAAGGGACATATCAAATCCAAGATTACATATAACATTCCACATAATTATATACCTTGTTAAAATTATACTAATATAATTTATAGAGAGACCCAAATATATGGTGGTTTATGGATTATCTCTAATCAATGAATGGTGAAAACATTATTTTGATCATTCCAAATTATTTAGACATATATATTATCAAAATAATTAGTTTATGGTAAATTATGAGCCAATCATTAAATAATGATTCGATATATGAATCCTTATACACATATAATACTAATAAAATATGGTAAATTATGGTATATAGCATCCTGTGTAATGCCACATAGTAATTTGGGGTATAATGTTTTCGATAAAATATTAATTATTGATATGGTGTAGGCATTATTAAAAGAATTGAAACTCGAATTGTGAATTAATTAATTTGGTCCGCTTTTTGTGGTGAGTTTTGTTAGGTAAAAAGGCATTTTTAATTTTTTTAGTTTTTATAGAGGCATTATAGAAGCATCTAGGTGGACCATAGATGAAATTTCAGTTGTTGGTAGTAGGCCATGATACTACCTTTATGATTAAAACATATTTGGTTACCAAAATGGGGATGATAATTATACCTACCTAGGATCTATAAAATTGTTATTGTTGATGGTAAGCGACCATGGAGTGACCATAAGAGGTTACATTATAGTATGTGGTTACATGTTTTTATTTTTTATAATGGGGGAGTGCCACATTGCATCCTGGAGGGACACTTCATATTGTTGTTGTTTACGATTATGATATTTATATATGGGATAAAGACAAAATGTGATTCATGTAATATTCAATTGTGGGTGTTACGAAAGTGTACAACACATGGGTAACCACATTTACTCATATATTCATGAAGATCATATTCAAGTGGTAATGTCGTAGAAAAGAGTGTTGTTGAGGGTCCAAATACACCACAACTATGAGACGATTCTATTGTGTGGCCATAGTCTTATAGGGAAACATAATAACATTAATGATACACAATATATGCTAATGTGTTTATAGGGTGGACTTTCATTGTGTGGCTAAGCTATGATATAGTGTGGCCTAATTAGGAGGCTATACTGTAACCCTATTGTGTTGCACTGTAGAGGGGCTTCCCTTGGGGTTCGGTGGGACACTCAAGGGTGGATGGTATATAGATCCTAACTCTGTGACACATAAATGGGAATATTAAATGTCCTTAGGTTCCATAACATAGAAAATTTTCTATATAATTTCATTAATATTCGGTGGATAAATAATATATATGTCAGCCCATAATTTTTAGGTCGTAGGGTCTCACACATGGAGGTCATATGGTTATACCTCCACCTCCCTCATTTTCCATTGAACAAGGTCCCACCAAGTCATGTACACTTATATGGTTTTAGGATTGAACACCATCACCTAATACCACAGCTTCTCCAAAAAATTGAAACATGGTTTCCTCCTTAGTGTGTACAAATAGATGAATATGGGTATGAACACTACCACCATACACCGAATATTTTCCATTTAGTTGTGAAACAGGGTTTGATCAAATAAATTTAAATCATGAACATGGATTTTAGAATTCGGATAACCATTTTGAAATGGGTATGAATTCCAAATAATTAAACATTTTCCAGTTTAACATTATATTTTTTACCAATATTCTATGAACAAATAAGTGATAAAAAAATTCTAGGATAAGGGGCCTAAATAAGACAATATGTCTTTTGGTGGGATCATATATTTTATCATAAAAATATGAATGATTTTCTTTTTATAATCCTAAATTTATCTAATGTATTATATGGGGGATTTTTAGTGTTTAGTAACTCAGATATTTCTGAGGACACCAAAAATCTTTGTTACCTTCCCATTTTGAGTGATAAATCCTTTCTACGTCATATAGGATACATGCAAATGATGTATAAGACCAAAATTTTCATAGGATTCCCTTCGTGATTTTAAAAACCCGAGTTCTATTAACTTCAGTTTTGATATTTTAGTTATCTCAATTCAAATAAATGTAGATAGTGTTTAAAGTTAAATAGATTATATATGAAAGTATAAGGTGCTAAATATATCAAAACAGGAGATGAAAAACTAACATGAACGGTGATGACATGTTCAGGAATGTAGATGACCACGACGAATTATCCACAAGGAATATGGTCTTACTTCATGGACCATGGGTATTTTATTATTAAGGGAATTTTTTTACTGAATTGTGATATAATCCCTCCATGAAGGTTTATAGAACTCATTTTGATGGAAAATCACAATTCATGTTTAGATGATCCCGGGGATAGGTTCAAATAATTTGAGGATATAGTTTTTATAATAGTACATCTTGATGATCAGGGAATAATAATGAGGAATAGAGAATTTTTTATGAGTAAATATCATATTATTTATCTGATATTTTGTGTTATATATGGTTGTGTAACATTAAGGGTATCCAAATTCTCCTAAATAGATATATTATGAGTTTTTCAAATCATATCATAGGATATTTGAAACTATTTTTCTAGATATGAGATAAATGAAAAAGGGAAGGTCAATGACCAAATTCAAATGATGAGTTTTGTTATGGTGTTTTCATGAAATATAGACATTATAGGTCCTTTTACTGAGGCTGTAGATGACTTTGGTGGGTGAGGATGAATATGGTTGCACCTATTTTCATTACTAATAAGTGGTGTCACTTGGAGCTAGATACACAAAATTTCAGTGGTCTTGAAAATTTCATTGGGATTCAAACATATGAGGAATGATATATTTAGACAAATGGAAGGGAATCTTTGAATAATTCAGGTACCCTTATAGTTATTCCACCTTGTATTAACACATATTTGGAATAAAGAAATGTGGTTTTATTTTTTCTAATTTTTTCCTTGAATAGTGTTACTAATGAGAATATATTGAAATTTTAATGTTATATATGGTGGGTACCATAATATTTATACCTTATTCATCTATTATTTAATGTTTTTTTAATTTGGAACACTAGGGTGTGTACTTTAAGGTTGAATATATTGGACCAAATATTGATTTTTCTTAATTTCATTCAATATTGAGAAAACGTGGGTGATACAGTCTAAATATAGAGGGAATTGGGAAACAAAATGTGAATTGGGGACCTGATTCTAGAAGAGAGAATAGTAAAATGAGACACAAATTGATTATTTTCTTAGTTAATATATTATAATGAAGTGGAATAACTTATATAGTAAGTGAAAGTCAAAACCCAATGTGATTTTAATATAACATGGACAATACAAAATATATAATGAATGGGTACAGACAATTTTAATTCATGATTCTTAGGCCTATAATAAATGATGTGCCAAACCTTAGATCAGAACACCAATCCAACTTGGTTCTAAATAGGACCATGGAAAAAAATTAATGGTATTGTTGATTCACACATGAATATGTCATGAAATCATTTATCCAATATAAAATAAAGCAAATTATTTTCCCAATTTGGAAAACACACACTAAAACATTATAGTGAAAAATCAAGAATGAAGTATTCCAAAAAAATATGTAAAATGGTAGTGATAAAACCAATGTTATCCTGATAAAAAAGGTACATATCCACAAAACAAACTAAAAAGGGAATATCTATTACCATTTTATAGTCCATGTGATAGTTGGGAAACACCCCCACAATATAACCACCTAGACCCTTCTAATATAATCTGTACCTCATCAAATTAACACCATTAACATTCCAAAAAAATTCATTATAATATTCTATACACCCCTAAGTTATTATGAAGGAAGTGAGGTAAATAACAACCATTGGACCCCACCTAAATGTTCCATAATAATAATCATTCAAATATTCCAAATATGATAAATTTATAAAAATCATTTCATGATATAATATTATTCTAATTAATATCAAAATCATGTTCAAATAATTCTCTTTCTCATAGCTCTTTAAAAAAACCGAGATAATAAAATTTGAAGGAATATTTTAAATAAACCATTATATATATATATATATATATATATATCAATGAATGGATCATATCATATGAAGTCAAAAAATATAACAAATCCATGCACCATGGAGATCAACCTTAGGATAACAATGTCCGATGAAAGATTAGTCACTTCGACCACAACAATACTTCATTAATAGATCAAAATCAACTCCCTAGAGCCATATAATATGTAATATAGGGATATAGAAACACCCTATTAACATAAACCCCTTATAAGGTGAATTCCAGGTTAATTAGGATAATTTATCTATGATATTGGAATGGTGAAACACACTAGAAAGTGAACTACCTTATGGTGTTAATGGGTAACTCCCAATACTAAACCCACCACCTAGGAAACATTGGCTGTAAGGAGATGCTTATGTAAAATCATTTCAAAAGTTTTCATCACATATTATAATCCAATTTCAAAACACCCATTTTTAATCCCATACCATTATTTGAAAAATAATTTCACAACCCATTTGGTAATTATATTATAAATATTTCTTTTAATAAAATAATAGGAAACCCATATTTCATCAAAAACTAATTTAGGCATTAATACCAACCAAATAAAGTACCATAACAATTATCATTTAGAAAAACATTTAGAAAACTAAGATCATTCCCTATTAATCATTCACATGAATGAGACAGAACCCAACAATGCAGACTCGGGTCTCTGGCCATCCACCATAGGATTTAGACAATTGAAGTAATGAGAAAATAAGAGGAATATAGAGGATTCCCAAAAACTTGATTTCCAAATACTGTAATTGAGTCTCAATAATAAAAGGTTAGTTGAGAAGATAAACAATAAAATACCTACATGATATCATGAACCACAAAACAACCAATAAGGGATCCAATCTTTTTAAGATAAATAATTAATTAATATACAAGGTTATAGGACATATTATTTGTGTTTAATATGATAAACTAATGATAATTTAAAATAGAGGTAAACCCAAAATCATAGAAGATCTATCATTATGAAATTAATGCCTGAAATAATTAGAAAAAAGAGTAACTAGTAATTGAATGTTGTCACATATGCATTATTCACTTAGGTAGTGAATGATTTTGCGATATCATAATGAGCATTAAATAAAATTATAATTTATAAATAGTGATACAATATCCAATGGATCCATGATCTTCTCATGAGGATAACTAAGTAACTGAAGGGGTTATATCTGCATCTGGTGTGATATGAACATTTCTTTAGGATTATGAGTGGCTAGGAAGAGGTTTCACATGTATGGAATGCCCAAATCCATGACATGTTAGAGTTTAACATATCCCGTCAAAAATTAACTTTAATTATATCCAATTTATTCATACGTTATGAATATGAATAACTACCATCCATTTATCCTATGAATACATGACCTATATTATATATCATCGTATGAAATGAATTCCAAATAAATTCAATGCATTAAAATAAAAATAGTTCTGGGAGAGATATGAATAAGATATATATATTATTCATGTATTTCATGAATGAAAAATATATTCATAATATTCATGAATTAACTATTCACTCAATATATAATATCATACATATATATCATTCATTCTATGAATCTTTGAAGTCATATTATGCATGTACCTTTTTAGTTCCATACAATAATCCCACACATTCACTACCATCTAATTAAAGCCTTTCCATGAAACATAAAAATACTATTTGAATATATAAAAACACTTTCTGAAATATGTTTTCATAAATATCTCTTGATTTCAAACAAATAAATTTTTATATATTTTATACTTACCAAAGGACCAAATTGCGTGACCCTATGGGCCTTAGTAGTGCACAAATCAACTATGATGTTACGATTTCATAGATGTTAACAAAGAAAAACCTCTAGAGAAGATAAATTCCATTAACGATAATAAAGATACTTGTATTATCTCTATCACACACTATCACATCTCTATATGCAAATATCCACCACATGATATATCATATACATCATATATATCCAATAAAATCTAATTATACATTACATTAGGTGAAAAAAACACATGGAACAAGTCAATCTCGTATTGGTCTCTCATTATTTATTGATTCTATGAAAATGACAAACCATGTCAATAAATACATCTAATTCTATTATACTACATAAAAAGTACATCACTTGTCACTTGTTAATGTAGTTTAACACATCATATGTTACACAATAATCTAAGGGAATTTATTTCTTCGATACAATACAATCAAGGGAATAAGTGTTTTATTGTCATAGGAGTGTAAAAATCAGACCTTTGATTCACTCCAACCGATGACATGATCAAAAAATTCCAAACGACCACCTTATTAGATTTGATCATTTTTTAGCTTGTGAATTTATTACACCGATGTCTGAATGTTGTTAGGCTAGATTGTCGACAACCCAAAGTAATAACTACTGATAATATGTATAAATGCATAGGTACATATATGAATGTATGAAATTCCATGAGATATAATTTTTTGGATTAATAATAGTAATATGTACTGACAATTTACCTTACTAATATTTTCTTTATATCTCATATACATTCATTATTAATGAAAAAAAGATTCTACTCTATCTAACCTTTACATATCATCACAACACATTATACAATGTGATGATATATTGTAAGGGATAACTCAGTATTTTAATTTGAGGGGATATTTATTATATACCATTCATGTAGAGTAATGTTACAACAAAAATGAATGAATAGAAAATGGAGGTCTCATTTATAATTATTTAGGTTATACTTACAACTATTACTTCATATCACAACAGATTGAAAAAAAATATATAGCAATACCATTATACGGTGACTGTAGTAATTGAATTTATGTAAATAATGTGAATATATAAAACCTATCACTTCTTTATGTGAAAATATTTTAAAATTCACCCATAACTCTCTTAGTGAGTAAAATTTATCATGTATGATAGTTTGAATAATGACGATACGATGGAGTTATATTCCTTAAGTTCAACCATTTGAACATATATTCAAACTCATTAACTTCATACCATTAAAGGATATGATGTTTTCCTTCATTTTTCTAATTTGAACCCATTATAACTACATCATCATTATCCTTTTGACCAATCCCATCAATCAATTTCTTTGAAATCTTTTAAAAATATTGTTTCTAGTAACAGTATCATTTCATGAACATATCTGAAACACTTTTAGAACAGTGTGATATCTATTTCATTATTGTAACTAATGTTACTATTTGTATTTATCATTACCACCATACCATAAACAATTTTAAGATACCATGTAATAATTTTTTTTACTTACTAGTATACACTTTTATTTACTAGCAACGTTTTGTTGTCCTAGAATATAAATGAAATAATTTGATATTTTATTTACTATCAAATATGATAAAAATATTTAGGATGATAATTGAAGAAGATATAAAACCAGAAACATGTGTAATAATTTAATTAATAGGGATATTAATTTTTATACAGTTACTAAATATAATTATTTACTATCAAATATCCAAACACATTAGGATATTTTGTGATGGAAAACATAAATTTAAAAATAAATTCTCTTTTATTTGTAACTCTAAACAAATATATGTTCAAATATATAACTAGATTTATTGAAATCACACTCTATTTGTACTATCATTCTATACCATAATACATACTTCTTTGAATTATGAAATAAATCTTATTTCATTTTTGTTGAAATTTATAAAAAATAATGTATGGCCTCTATTTCTCATATAGAACACAATTTATTTCAATCATTTATCTTTATAAAATATGAAAATCATTAAAATATGTCACTCGTAATTGTTAGGAACAACCTATATATATTTTAATGAAACTGATAAGCATTGTATCCATTAAAAAACAAAATTATCTATTAGTTTGTCCATATATTAATTTTAGAGGATTCAAATATGAATTAATAAAACAACCTCAATTATTTAATATAAACAATTATTTTAAAAAAATTGAATGTATAAAAATTGATTCATTAAAATTCATCACTAAAATAATTTCATATATGATGTCAGTACAAGATTTAATAAACCAAACACCACATTTTAGTTCTTTTCTTCACCTTCTAAAGTCCCATATATTTACAACATTTTTCAAATATACAATTAAAATCATGTTCCAATAAAAATTAAATAAATTAAATTTCTAATATTAATAGCTTTTATAGATTATCAAATCTGTTTCATGTGAAATTATAGGTATTCATGATAATATCCCCTCCAATGAATATTCTGGAAATAATGATAGCATTGTCATTTCGTTTTCTTATTTGAAGTATCGTGTTGTGTGGATTCCCTAACGATATCATTTATTTCCATTCATTCCATATCATTTTACTTTTTTAGGTACCATTAAAATGATACTTGAGACGGGACAACTGATATCTCAATAGAAAATATTTAATATGATAAGGGGGTCAATTAAATGATGGAAATATTAATTCCTGATGTATTTAACTACAAACTGTGATAACTATTTATGTAGTGACTGTGGAATAAAACCTGTAGTTGTCTCTCACATTAGAGGTGATTCATGAGTCTCTAAATCATTATTGTACCCAATTGTATAATGTATATGTGTGTAGAATGGTGTTCCTACCAAAATTTTACTTAAAATAAGATATCTTAAAACATCATAAATTTCATTCCTTTCTTTTTCTTGATATATCCATTTAAATTTTCTATCAATTTATAAGATTTCATAGAGTTAGGTTACTATTTTGACATGGGGTGCATGATAATTTCAGAATATTTGAAACATATATAGACTCCATTAGATTATTATTGTATACATCAAACACTCTTTTTTTCAATTTTATTCTCTGTTAGTTTCTATGTATGTGACTTCTCTAGAATATAGAATTTATCCTCTTTATTTGGAATGAGTATCATGTTTTGGTACCAATGAAAAAAAAATTTCAATATACATTCATTTATATTGGAAATATATGATGTTTAAATTGGTGGATGGTTCTATTATCTACATTAATAAATTTTTTGATGAATATCATTTTTTTATATCTTTTAATAAAGAACATTTAATGAATGTGCTCCCTCTAAAGATGATTACCACATACATCTTACCCATTTAGTGAGAGATGGTCAATATTTCATTATACCTTACAATGATTATCACATCAAAAGGTCATTATTGTATTTGGTAGGGAATCATAAAAATCAAAATAGTTTTGGTTATTGAATATTTGAGAAGATAAACTTTTATTGAAATACATAATATGGGTTCAATCACCCCTACTCTTATGGTAACATTATTGTTACTGATCCCCTACTACTGTAACCCAAAGCAATCACTATGAAAAAGAAAACTAAGGACAATCATTGGATACTCAGGTTGACCATAGTAATACCAAACATTAAAATTATATGTTTCCTATATATATTTATTGATACAAATTATAATTGAGTGGTAATTGTTCTAAGATCAACAATCCTAGATGGATGATTGAGGTCTTGAAAAGTGTTTCTTTGGAATGAATATCACCATCAGTATTTGGTTTTAGTTTCAGGTATCACCAATTTAATAAAATCATATTTTTAGTTATTACAACATATGTAATTGTCAACATTTAATGTTATATTAATTTTTTTTATACATGATTCATTCATTTTAGTTTTATAAATCCCTATATCAATCTCCAAATTAATGTGTTAAAACCACATTAATATGTTTCTTCTTACAAAAATCATATGACTGTGATAATCACCCAATGATAGTTTTTATGTATATTAATAAATATTCAAATGCATCAAATAAATAAATTTTGTGACCACTTAATATAAAGTAATAGAGTTACATAATAATGAAAAACATCACATGAGTATACATGGGGAGAAATATAGCTAAACCAATTCACATTCTTAGCCAAGAAAACATTTATAAAAAGTACATGATCTAACACTATGACCTGATATTTGGGGAAAATATTTTTAACAGATAATTAAATTCCTGAAAATCTCCATCAACAAATTTACAAATACTATTCACAATAAATACTCCCAAGATCATAACTAATATTAAAAAACTCGGGGCACGGTAGATGAGAACTAAATTTTATGATATCAAACCTAGAATTATATATAAGGATATATACATGAATTAATTTACAATATAAATGGGTATACACAATATTCATATTTCAGAAGAAAAAAAATTGTAATCATTAATATAATTTATATTATTAAACAAAATGAACAATTTTTTTATGTTAAAAAAAATGAGCCATTTATCCACTACCCATCAATAAATATGAATGATAAATATTTTATGATTTAGTAAGAATATAAACTCTCTATATTCATCTGAATAAGAATAGTTTAATAATCATCATTATATAGAATTTTGATTTTAAATATATGATATTTTATGAACTATAATTAATATATAATTCAATTTCTATTATGTAAACATTTTACATAATCTAAAATCAAAAATATAATCAAACTTTAAACATTGTCATATTGATCGAAATAACTTTTTCCTGTTGATTTAATCATATAATAATAAAGCCCCCTTTTATTTATAAAATTTCAAAATAAATAAATATGAAAATTTCAAAATTTAGATATAAAAATTATATTCTCACTTCCTATTTCCAAATTTATACACAAAAAAATAAGTTGTTATGATTAATAAATTCACAATAATAATTCAATATAATTTGATTTTACACATAATTTTTCAAAAGGTATTTTTAAAATATTAACATTTAATATTTGTTAATTTTAATGTTTCTAATAAATTTATTAAAATAATTATATATAATTAACAAAGAATTGACAATTAAAAAAACCTTATAAAAGAAATTATCCCAAATATACCTTTTGTTATGACTTGTAAATATTTTATTGACTATAATTTCCATTTAACATGTTAAGAAAAAAATTAAATTTTTTTCACTACCCTAACGCAGAACCCCCATTCAACATAATGGATTCCCTTTATTACACATAATAAAATACCCTATGTAAGCATACTCATTTTTAAAGATATTATGTAAAGGAGGAATGTATCTTTATATAGCTTGATATCATTGTGTTAAAGTTGTACAATGATTACCTTTTCATTACTTCATCTTACAATGATACTACCACAAAAAAACCTTTTTATATAGGTAATCACAATATTAATATTTTGTGGAATGTTAATCATATGTAAATTTTAGGAATTTGATAAAATAACTCTATGCATAAGGATAATGGTCTAATGAGATTGATATAAACCCTTATGCATAATGGTATTACATTGAAATCACACAACAATACTATTGTGTAAGGATATAATGTCAGGGTGTGTGTGTATATATATATATATATACCATTACGTAATCATGCCACATAAGGGTATCACATAAGAATTAATTTATATCTACTTTTAAGTGACTTGATTATGTATGGTATATCAATTACACAATTTTTCTGTAAGGGCATTACATTTACAAATCGAATATACATATGGGTCAATCATTTATATTATTACACATCTCTTGTAAGGGTCAAAACCGAATATTAAATTTTAAAAAAATTCACATTTAAATCATCTTTGAAAAATATTTATTAACGAAATTAAAATTTTAATAATTTCTCATTTGTACGATTGATGTGTTTTTTAGGATTTTCTACTAATCATTTACAATGAAAGACACCCCAATACACCATATATATATATATATAAATTTATATCTTCAAAACATTAATTCATATTATTATACAAAAATATATTAAATATTTTTCAAAAGTCACAACATCCATTTTCACCACATTGAAATAAAACACTTATAAAAGTTCATGAGGTGAAATGAATGAAATCACATTTCCTAGGAGGCGATACAACAGACAATGGATCGATGATTGTATTGTGAGAATACCAAAAAATGGATGGGGTGCTAGCTCCATCTCAGGTGATGTGACTACTTTGGGAGGATGATATATTTAGTAATGTATATAAAACTATTTAACACCCACATTAATCGCATTGTAGTGTTTTATAAAGAAAAAATAAGGACTATCTTTAATTTTTATCTCATTTATTAACAAATTGAAAGTTGTAATTAGTTATTATTAATTCATCATATAAATGCATATTTGTTTAAATTTCAACCTGATGAGATGATTTATATTTAAATTTCAATCATTAAAATGAAAAAAAATATTGTGGAGAGGGATGAGTTATTTTTATATATATTATTCATGCATTGAATTCATGAAAAATTCATAAAACATATGCATGTACATTTTCAGTGGACATATAATATGATCAAAACATTACAAATAGATTCTTAAATCAAAACATTGGATTTCATCCAATAAAATGAGAAATAGTTGAAACGAAGAAGATTCAATAATATCTTCCAATTTTTAAAAAACCAACAAACTAAGGATCAAAATGGTAATTAAAATTGTTATAGTTATCCCAAGAAAACCCTAGAGAGACCTTTAGCTTGTAAAAAGTGAAATAGTGTAGATGTGTTTGGTTTTAGGAGTTTAACATGGGGTTTTAGTTCTATAAAAGAATAAAAAACCCCATATTTGTTTAGATGAACCCCAGGACATCAGATATGCAATTGTGTTAGGATGTGATTCTACACCAATGGAAGTCCCACAAACTGGCCATTGGAGTACTTATATGAACTCCATTCCTTTAGAATTTATTGGCTAGTTGGTGACCTTCTACAATCACCATATGAACCCTAATGGTTACCCATTCCAAATACATAACACACAAAATCAAACATCCAAACCAGTTTTAGTAATCAATTAATGATGAAAAAAATTATAATATCTTGTACATGATGGTGTGATGAGATATTAAAAATCATATCATCGTTGTAATTTCCCCCACAAAAATCCTCATGGTAAAAAAAATTATTCAAAAAATGTGGATGCCACTATTCCCATACTGAAGATTCGTTCTCCAATGTTTTATTAGAATATAACCCATGCCTCCATATCCTGTCAACCAATGTTATAGAATTCACACATAAGGATTTCATCAAACTATAAATCCTTTCCACTATAAATTACATAATCTATCCTTTTAGATCCAACTCAATCTACTCCCAATATAGAACATTTGAAGAATTAGGATAAAAATTCTTGAATTTTCATATATGAAAAAATAATGAATACATTTAAAATAAGCCAATAACTCAAATTGATAACTAACATAAATAACCCACTCTATGATATCAAATGTCCCCACATATCTCAGTTCCATCTTCCTCCATTATTCAATATGACATAGGCCCAACTGAGGAGATTCTTTCCTGAAGACCTAATCACTAATGGAAATCTAGAAAAAATGTCACTAATGATATGCGTATGATTTGTTTTCAATCTCAACTATATCCAAGTGTAGAAATATATACTCAATCCTCACAAATACCTATTAGACAATGTTTGGTCTCACAAGAGTAGTCTCACCGACCCTAAAAACATGAATTAGTGACATTAATGGGAGGCTATTAAAAATATTAAAAGGGACCATTTTTATTGAACATTGAGAACTATGATTACAAGAGTAATAGGCACGTACAAGATGGGTATCCTAGGATCCATAGAAATATATAACTCATATTGAGAATAACATCTACAATCTATATCTCATGCTCTATATTACCATATATCTATGGATAGTAATCTATAATCAACTTAAAGTGATAACCCATAAACTTTGGGAGAGTTTTCTAGGACCGGTGGTGGATCCTAGGATACCTTTAAAAAAATGGAAGAAATAATGCCATGAAACCTCACAATCTTTTATACATAAATATTATCATCTTATTCAACCATGGTGATATTTTTAATTGGATAAAAATAATATAATTTCATGAAATGATCAATCACCACCTAGATCAAAATAATTCCTTGGGGAGTCATTGTTTCCGCTGGAATTGGGGATGATCCATTGATTTAAAATTCAAACATTACAAGTAGTTTATAGCGGGTTCGTTCGTAGAACCGGAAACATACAATGATTCCATATCCATTTGAACCTACTTTCCAAAGGTAGGCGCTCATTAGTTTTGGACTGATGAGTCTTAGGAATTTTCATTGGTAGAGAGGATGGGGGATCGAACTCATCCCACCTTCTTTTAGGGGAATTATTTTATACACCAGGACTCTCTTTATTGATTTACGTTATGTTCTTGAATCCTTATTACATTACCAAGTATAAATTGAGAATTCATTTAGATCTGAAAATCAATTATTGATATGTAGGAAATTTAGAGAATCTTTTATATGTATTTGAGGTTCTTTATCAATAGAGAATCATCTGTATTTGTTAGATATTATTAGTAAATGGTATTCTTCAATACATAAAAGTCTCATGGTTATTATGATGACCATACTGATTTTAAATCCACTAAGTGGGAACTTGAAGATTATTGTCATTTAGAAGGATATTGATTATTTCAGAGTTGGGATCGTACCCGCAGATGGGCTACCTACGTATCCACTGTTTTGGAAAAGGAATCAGAACCCACGTAGTTAGAGTTAGTGAGTATGATGTTTATGATGATTGATGGCTCAAAGAAAGATGTCATGATAAATTTTACACTCAAATATCACATGAGTCATGCTCGGTGTGAGAAACAAGAGTTATTGGTGAAACCAGACAATTGTACCATGAAAGATACAATGATGTGGGGCTTATGTATGTATGACTACCCAAATAGATGAGGATTAATATTTACTTCAGGGATGAAATCCATGAACAGGGTCCATAAAGGTATATGTGCTTCATGGAGATTTGGATACTCTAATCTAGGGGCTTACTCCTAAGGAAGATGCCCAAGTTAGAAGGGGACTTATGATTGGGTTTTACTCTTGAGAAGTAAGCCCATATCAGAAAGAAATTATAAGTTGTTAATAGAAATTAAGACTAGGGCTTACTCCTGAAAAGGAGGCCCAGGTAAAAATGGATTATAAAACTGGGGCATAACTCTCAAGGAGGAGGACCAGGTTAAGGGAATTTTAAAATTAAGGGACTTGGGGATTACTCTTGAAAAGGATGACCATATTTGAGAATAGGGTTTACTCCTGAAAAGGAAACCCAAATTAAGAGAATTATGGTTGGGGCCTACTCCTGAGGAGGATGCCCTTATTTGGGAACTTTATGACAAGGGCTTACTCTTTAGGAGGATATCTAGATTAGGGGACTTGGGGCTTACTCCTGAAAAGGATGCCCATATTAATGAGTACTTGGGGATTACTCCAACAGAGGATGCCCATATTAATGAGAACTTGGAATGGGGATTACTCCTAAAAAGGAGGCCCATGATAAGGATTCTCTCATATTAAAAGATGATGTTGAATGAATGAACTCTCTAACTTTTGTGACATAATGATGTGTAAATCACTAGGTTTTGAGAGATATTCCATGGAATTCCATTCAGATAAGGATGTCAATCAACAAAACAAGTCATAAATGGATTTGAAGATTGTCTTGATGACCGAATCTTGAATAGTAGAGGTGGAATAGAATAAGAGTGGTTAAATGGGAAGGAAGGACACCCAAAAGTAGAAGGGCGCGCAAGTCCTGAGGTGTCGCACATGTACTGCATTGGCGCGCAAGTCCTGGATGTGCAAGTATACCTGCACAGCACATGGGTACTTGTGCTATCCTTCACCAGCAGAGTAATACTTTGTTGATTCTTGACCAAAGCCTTTAGAATCATCCTGAGGTACATCCAGAAGAGTGGCGCGCAAGTTTTACTGAGTAGGTAAGGAGGCATGAAAGTGTGCCCATTTCCTTTAAGGGTAAAACACTTAGTTGCGAAAGTGTTAGTGAATTCTAACACTTAAACCATATTCCCTTAGTTTAGACCTTACATTCTAGGTAAATAATTACCTTAGAAGTGTTCAAAAGACATGAAGAAGAGACTTGGGCGTTCAGAGCTCTATATCTGAGTTCTGGAAAAAATCCTTTTCAAATGGGGGGCCCATAGGTTCTATTTATAGGCTTCTGAAGACCCTGGGCAGTTTTCAAAGAGGGCGCGCAAGTCACTTGCCCCACCATTATGTGACGCGCAAGTGTACGTGTGCGGTATTATGGGAACTTGCGCGGCGCATGTGCACAAAAGCCTTGTTCATGCCTTTGTCGATTTTTGATGTTATCTTCAAAGGATGAATCAATTTGTGCTAAGTCATTTCTATTTCCATTCCATTAAACAATGTGATGAAAAGGATCAACAACAAAAGTCCCCCATTATAGTTGGATCCGAAAGAATAAGGATGTGACTCTATAGAAAAGAAGAAAAACAAAGGGAAAGAGGCGCGCAGGTGTTCACCGCACAACTGTCATCGTGCAGGTGCGAGTTGCGCTTGGATTGAGTGTGTTGGCTGTAGGTGTGTAGGTGGCCGGCCTGACCTATATATATGCACTCATTTGTCACGCATTGCACCGAACATTAGATTTTTGAGCTCTTTCCATGCAGGTCATCTTCGCCACACAAGTTGCTCTCTTTTCTGCTTTTCCTTTGTTTTCGTGCTGCTGTCAAGGTATCTGGACCCGCATGGTGTAACTTGCATTCCAAATACTTGTGCGAAAAATTATACTCGTTTGACACATCCACACTTGTGTTCCATGTTTAGACGTGCACACCTTAAGGCCTTTTCCATTTTTTCGGAATTCCATTACAAATTTTATGAAAAATAAACCCATTTAAGAGTTAATTTATTCATCATTTTAGCAGATTCAATGCTCCCAAGAGAATCGGAATGGCTGATGAATTGGAAAGAAAACTTCTTGATGATATGATGGTCATCGTTGACCATGATTATTATACCACCTGCGATAGCACCCTCCCCGATCTGGCTATGTATCTGAAGAATATCACTTTGATTTCCCACAAAGCACTAGTCTGCCTTTGTACGATTATGGTGATCTGCAAGAAGTCACTATTCTAGAAGCAAAGAACTATCTCCCACTTTCGTGGTTTCAGAATTACACCAATTTTGCTTCAGTAAATATCTCATGTGGAGGAGGATTTATTAATGATAGAACAGTGGAGAAGGCCCACATGATGCATCATAGCCCATGTATGCCAGATCTAAAACCTCATAAACCTGAGTTGCAACCACATTTTCAACTTTCAATCTTCTAATATGCTTAGATGGATCAATCCAATGGATGGAAGAAAATTTGGGACTTCATTCCTAGGGGAGGTGTGAAGCCAGCTTGGATGTGGGCATAATGGGTATGACAAAACTGTGTAGATTTTGTCGAAGATCAGAAAGGAGTTGTGATATATGAAGTTGTCTGGGTTGGGAAACATATGTTTATAGACATGATAACTTCGTGTCGGAGATACTCAGCCACTCGATCCCATAAACCAATTCTTTCCATCTGACCCATGGAGAAGTAGGCATCATTCTGTGGGATGTCCACATGATCTAAGGGGTTCCAATTTTGGGCGATATGTATGATGAATTCATTCCTCCCAAGGATACTTGGAATGATTCAGAGATGAATCTTTATTTGGCTCATGAATTATTTAAAATCTTCCACTGGATCAGGTGTTCAGAGACCTCCATAACTCATTCTAAAAAGGATATTCATCTAGAGGAGTGGATGAATATATTTCATATTAATAAGAAAGAGAAGGATCCAAAGGAGAAGGAGCAGAAAGAGAAAGGATCCAATAGAAATATATCCAAGGGTAAGAGGCACTCCCGTCCTACCACATTCCCAAAACCTGAGAAGAGGGGTGCTCCTAGAACATTCTGGCCAGCTCTAGAAGCAGCAGAGTTTTATAAATGGGGATATGAGGTGAATCAAAGGATCCCGAAGAAGACACGTCTGGTGGTATTCATGTCTTTGTCGATCAGTATTTATCTCTTTCCAGTCAGGGATTCGAAGGGAGGTGTCAGGATAGGGACCTTCGTCATTGCGGAAAAGTTGGCTGAGGGAAAAATGGTTGGGTTGGATACCACCATTTTAGCAATGATTCACAGGATTGTACTTCATGTCTTCATGGGTAAATCTCCTTTTAGAATAGTGGGACCATTCCAGGTTTTATGGAGATGGATCACCACTCACTTTCAGACTTACAATGTACAAAATGTAGTACAAATTCACAGAAGTTCTTTCAGGCAATTAGTGCAAGAATTCTCTGGAGTTGCTCCATTATATCTTAATTCTTATGACATGAAAGTGAGGCTGAGCATGTTTAATGAATTAAACTTATTTCCCTATATAAATCCTCCAACCGGGTGGTTTCTTGATGTGGAACAACCCACTTGGATTTGAGGGCATACATGCGAGCTCGCGGAGCTGGTGTGCTAGTAGCTATGATTGACGGAGAAATTATATGTGAGGCATATGCTTCATATTGATTTTCATGTCAATTCAAGTGTCTACAAAAGATTGTTGTATCTCCCCTAGTACATGTCAAGTTAGAGTAATATCTGATGGTTGCTCGGAAACTGTAATTGCTGATGTCAAGGGAGAGGACTGGGGCGGTATTTGATCGACATGTTGATAAAGTGGCACATAACTTGACCACATGGTATACCAAGAACTGGACAGCATCATAACCTAAAGGGGTGCGGAATCACCCAGTTTATTAGGTGGGGAAAAGGAAGAGGACTATAGAGAAAGGAACCATTCCTCATGAAGGTGATGCTTCCCCACCTGAAGCTGATTTTCTAGATTCCACATCAAGTACTGGCTCACCGAATTCCTAAGATGGGGATAATTAGGCACAAAAAACAGCAAAGTGGCCTATTGCCCGATATAATCCTCCGGTTAGAATAAAAATACCTACTCCATCAACTCCTGGTGAGTGAATTCATTGTGGTAATTTAATCACTATCACATTATAAATCAATAAGTCTTATTTTCTTATTATCTATCAATAGGTTTAGGAGTTGGGACGAAATTGAAGTCGAAGATTGTAGGACCTTCCTTGATGCCTTCTGGTACACGCACTGAATATCTACGACCAGAGGCTGTCCATACATTGCAGAGTCCATATTGTGGGACTGGGAGCACTTGGATGGATTTTTGTGAGGGTCTACAACTCCCTAGAATTGGGAATCGTGTGTCTTATAAAGATATCCAACATGAGGATAACCCCAATGAAGTGCGATATTACATCATAGAGCCGAAAATGATCATATATGCCACTGATTAGTCCATTACTGTCACCATGCAGGAGAAGGAAATCATTGATCGTGGAACCACTGAGGGGGCTGGTGGTTCTGGAGATGTGGAGTGGCATGATTATGTGGCTCCTGAAGATGTAAGTTTTCTTTCTTTATTTTATTTTCAACTTGATTCCAGTCGAAGATTTGTTGCTTAAGGAAGTTATTTTCGTCATCTTCCAGCTTGAAAAGAAAGGAACTATTGAGGTTACTTCGCCACTCTATCACCCTGGAGGTACTGCCATTGGGGGTGCTGATGAATCTCTTCGTGAATCAGGTGAGATATCTCCAGGCCAGCAGGCCATGAATGTTGAGTTGGACAAGGCCTTCCATTCTCCAATTTAAGTTCCAATAAGGGAGATTGCTGATACTCTTAAAAATCCAAAAGGACAAAGGAAACGAAGGAATAAGTCCACCGCTAAATGCTTTATAAGTAGTGGTAAGTCCTTCAGATAATCATAAATTTTAAACCATAAAAAATGTTTCACTTTTTCCTTGGGATTTCAGGGGCTTCTTCAATTTCCCCTATCAGGGAAAGGACTGATTATCCTTTGAGGATCACCGAGGGTGTTGTGGAACAAACAAAAATTCAGGATGACTTGGTTCCTTCTGGAAAACAACCAACATCTAATCTGAGTACTACTCCTGCTGCTGCTACAAGTAGAGAAGAACCTGCACCAGAATCATTGGCGGCCACAGCAACTGAATCTGCTATCCTTCCTGAAGAAGCTGTCCAGGGTCTGGGGCTGCATAATGAGGGTCCCCAATAGGACACATCAAATGCTCCCACTGGTGAGACTAACCAGGATTCTGAAATATCATTGGATGAAATGATGAATCGTGACATGGATTTCAAATAATTTAACGATCATGGTATGTTATCATGTGATTTACAATACCTTGGGCGTGAGTGTTATCATTTGTCCAGTAAATTTTCTTATAATTTACACTTATAATCATGACTAAAAATAATATGCAGTTCCATCCCAAGAAGCTGCTAAACTGCCAATGCCTGAAGAGGGTGTGGACATTGATGTCAACACTACTATTGCAGAAACATTAACTCAAGTGGATTTAAACCCAGTAAACCCTAATGAGACCCATCATGAAGATCCTGTTGAAACTGGGAAAGTTGGGGAAGATTCTTTTTAAGATGTTGATCTACTGTTAGGTAATGATTTCTCTGAGTTTTCAAGATATAAAACCAACATTCATTGTTCTATGAAACAAATCATACTTTTAATTGATCAAAGAAGGCTATCAACTTCAATGGCTAGATCTAGAGGTGAAGTCTCAACTTCTCCCAAATAGTATTAGAAGGCGAAGCAACCAGGTCTAGGGGGAAGGAGTAGAACATGGCACTTCCATAAGTGCATTAATACTAGATTATATGCCCTCATGTGATGGTGATGTTGAATTAGACCCAGAGGATCATAAGGCACTCATATTTTCATGAAACAAGGCATGGAACAACATATGGAAAATCAAATCTGAGCTGCCTTTAGAAGATCTTTCATCGAATATCCCTCAATTGTTGTCCCTATTCGTAATGCTAGGACTTGTTGGTTTTGGATATGAAAAGATCCATACCGCGGTGAAACAGGTCATTTTCAGGAGGGAGCAAGGGAAAAATGTCGTGAAGATCTGACCAGGGTGAAATTGTCAGTCAACATTGGGGAATTTGAGGCTGCAGTATCCCGAGCTGAGGCTGACTATGCTGCCAAGATGAAAGAGCTGAAGCATAAGATCAAAGATCAGGTCGTCCACCAGATGCACCTTCAGAAATAGTTAGACGTTGTTACTGGGGAACTTGACCAACTCAATAATTCACTAGAGGGAGCTCAAAAGAATGGTATGAAGGCCATTGTAGATGCCACGAAAGCACTACATCATGCTAAAAAGAGTGAACTTGGTCGAGTGCATGAGCTTCAAGTAGCTGCTGATGAATCTCAGGATGTTGTTCATCAAGTGAAGACTTATGTTGACAGCCTCTTGTAATTTCTTAGAAAAGAGAAGAGACTCTAATCTTTTGAGGTACTTCTAATTCTTGTGCATCAAATGGAAAGAATGATTTTATCTTCAATCACTTGTGCACGTATTTTCCTGGTACCTGATTTAAATTTTACCTAATCCAATGGGCCTCGAAAGAATAATTTGATTTTTAATAGGATTATTATAAATAAACCTACAAACATTAATTGATCAATATTACTTAAATCATACTAAATGTAAGTTTAGTGATCTGGAACATGACATTTTTTCAGAGTCCCCTTATTTTTTTTGGGCAATTTAATGTCATGTACGTCGGGCATTAAGAGGCTAATGTTTATGGATGAAATAGCTTTGACGGAAATGGATTAAAACTGACTCAATTCCTTGAAAATTTATCTAAAAATATATTACCACACTCAAGTGTGAGGGAAAATATGTAAAATATAACTTATGAAAATTTGATTCTGAGGAATGATACGGAAAAGCGCTAAAAGGCATTAGAAGAAGTAGTTTCCAAGAATAAAGTTTCCATTATTTAACAAACCCATTAGGGGGATGAATTATGCAGGGCCACATAAGGGCATTGGCTGCATAGTCAAATAAATAGCATCTTTTGGATGATAGGTCCATTATATTGACTACTTATGCAAGGCCTCCTAAGGGCACGTGCTGCATAGTCAGAAAAAAGAACTCTCCGAATTTTACTTTTCTACTGCTAAAAAACTAGTGGAAGTTTATGAGGATTCAAATTTTCCAAAGCATAGAGTTTGTTGTATGGAGAGAAGTACTTAAATATGGAGAAGATATTTCCAAACAGGATTTTCTATGAATTGGATGAATGTTACTCCTACAAAGGTCTGACCCAAATGTAGGGAAGGAAAATATAAACCATAGACATGAATTATTTCAGATCATGAAAACGTTTATGGGACAGATATGTTAAGGATAGCCTTTTTTTTGGATCCTTATATATTGTCATTAATACAACTAAGGACAAAATATATTTTCCTCCCAATAATGAAGTAACCACTATTTGAAAAACCTGTTAGGGGGTTGAATTATAAAAGGCCACCTAAGATCATTGGCTGTATAGTCGAATAATAGCATCTTTTTGCTGACAAGTCCGTTATGTAAACTATTTATGCAAGGCCGCCTAAGGGCACAGGCTGCATAGTCAGGCAAAAATATTCTCAGAAATTTGACATTTTTTGACCAGAAGTCAAGATAAGAGTTATGATGATCTTTAAATATTAAAGGTTAGGATTATGAAACATAAATATGGCTATTTTCCAATATATACAGAGATACACAGATCAATGCCAATCATAATCATGTTGTGGCTGGATCCTGATTTGAAATTTTTGGACTTCACTACGTATCCCATAAGGATGGGAATCAAGCTGTACATAGTTCTTGAAATGCAGTTTAACGTCGTGATGGTTGACAATATAGGATATCTTAGTTTAGGGTCATAGAGCTTGGACCATTCACAAGAAATACACAGTGTGTGTGTTCATGGGGACTTTCCAGCTGAGGGACTAAAAGTGGAATTTGGGGTTAGGCCCAAAAGACTTGGGGCTAGATTTGAGGGACACTAGAATATACCTACGTATCCCATAAGGATGGGAATCAAGCCCACGTAGTTCTAGAAATACCATCTGTACATATTGGGTTTGTACATGTGACGGGTGAAAGGGGACTTTAGTGCAATGATGATTTAACCCAAGATAAAAGGTTTGGTCATTTCC
Organism: Viscum album; assembly: GCA_963277665.1. Classification (NCBI taxonomy): domain Eukaryota; kingdom Viridiplantae; phylum Streptophyta; class Magnoliopsida; order Santalales; family Viscaceae; genus Viscum; species Viscum album. The sequence goes on from OY728166.1 coordinate 993,457,942, forward strand.
ATGTTTGCACGTAGTCTTTGGAATGAAACATGATTGAAAATCAATGTAAATAATGATTCCCTCTCAGGTGATGGTATTAAAGAATATTTTAGTTTTTTGTCATACATGAAAAAAAGTTTTGTACAGTTTAACGTCATATAGCAAGGAAAAAAGTGAACCAATGTGATGATATTGATTCTGGGGGTGGTTTCACGAATCAACATCATATGAGATGGTGGTGAACTGACGTGGAGAGATTGGTTTTGGGATTGAAACTTGGGAGGTTACCTACATACCCAGCCTGGAAGACAAGGATCAAAGTCCGCGTAGTTCAATTAAAGAATGAATTTGTGATCAAGTTGTTCTTGGGGACAATGATCTGAAAAAAATGATGTTGGGACTTATGCGTGGTTAGCATCGCAAAGAGGGCGTTATAGTAGAAATTTTCTCTAAGCTCACATGATTCATACTCGGTGTAAGAAACAAGAGGTAACAACAACCTTAACAACGCACAATTTAATGTCATGTAGGACATATGAAGGGACTATGTAGTTTAATGTCTTGCAGTTAGGACTATTGGTGCTGCACGGTTCAATGTCATGTAGCAGGGACAAAGTACAGTTTAATGTCATGTAGGACATATTAATGGACTTTTGTATAGTTTAGAGTCATGTATCTAGGATGATGGGGACAATATAGTTTAACGGTATATTATATGAAAGGGAACTGTGCAATTTAATGTCATGCAGTAAGGAAAAAAGAGAACACCTTTTAACGTCATGTTGGATGTATTAGGGAATTTTTCATAGTTTAATGTCATGTTGGACAACAAAGGGATGATACATTTTAGCATCATGGTCGAAAAAAGTGCGAATCGATTATGGTCATATGCATAGACCGTTGGTTATGCAGTTTAACGTCATGTGGGATGAAGGAAATGTAAATAGTTTAGAGTCATATGCATGGACTGTGGATGATGAAGTTTAACATCTTGCTGGACATAAGGGTCTTGAGAATAGTTTAGGGTCATATGCATGGACCGTGGATGTATTTTTTGTTCATAAAAAATATTTCTTCAAGAAATCTGGCATTGGTTGGAGTAGTGATGAGTGTTCCATCCATTGAGATTAATGAATAATCTCCATTGTGGTAGACCTTATGTATTGAGTAAGGTCCTTCACATTTTGGCTCAAGCTTGGGAGGTTTCTTTCCTTGTATCATTAGAGTTCTGAGAACAAATACAATTCTCCCTGAACAAATGACCGAAGAAGAAATTTTTTGTTGAAAGATCGTGTTATTCGATTCTGATAGACTTCCAAGTGGTGCAGAGTGCACAATCATTTCTCATCTAACCTTTCCAATTTATTCAATCGCTTTTGATATTTCTCATCTATAGATTACTGATCACAAATGGCTACTCTGACTGAAGGAAATTGAATTTCATTGGGCAAGACTACTTTTTTTCCATATACCAGTGAATATGGAGTTGACCACGTTGCAGTGCGGGTGGTGGTCCGATAAGCCCATAAAGCATGAAAGAGTTTATCAGGCTATGAATTATTATCTTTATCCACCATCTTTTGTAGTATATTTGACAGAGTCTTGTTGAAGGCTTCTATATGACCATTGGCCGCTACATGATATAGAGATAAATGATTTGATATGATGTTGTATTCTTGATACAACTTATTCACCTCGGATGAAAAAGAAGATGGTGGCATTGTCCATCAATATGGTATTAGGGACACAAATCTGGTAATAATGTTAGAATTGATGAAGAAAACAATTCATTTAGAACTGAATTCATTGAGAGGTATTTCCTCTGACCATTTTGAAAAGAAGTCAGTAGTAGTAAGAATATACTTAAGCTATTTGGCCGAGGCATAAGGGTAGGGTCCACCACATCCATTCCCCATGTGGAAAATGGCCCTAAGTATTTAGCTGTATGAAGAAACTCTGGAGGTTGATGAATGAAGTTGGAATGTACATGGCATGAATGACACTTCTTTGTAAAATCAACACAATCTTGTATCATTGAAGGCCAAAAGTATCCAAGCCTTCGAATCTGATCAGATAGTCTATGTCCAGAATGGTGGGCACCACAGAATCCTACATGCACTTCTTTCATGATAGCCATTTTTTCTTCACCATCAATGCATCTAAAGAGAATTCTATCAAAACCATGGTTGTAAAGAATTTTCTCTAGGTGATCTGGGCCATCATATAGATTAAAATTGACAACTCGTCGCTGGATTTGTTCTTTCACAGCTCTATCAGGTAGAAGTGTTCCATTTTGAAGGTATTCCCTAACAGGTGTCATACATCCTGTAGTATGACCATATGGTTCAGGAATGTGACTAATTTCATTAATTTCCTATATTCTAGTTTGAACATAAGGTGAAATTGCACGACGGTGGGAAATACTGATGGTTATCTCGTCCCGATTTGGATCTTCTAGAGTTGTGTCTATATTATCTAGTGCATCAGCTAGGGCATTTTGTGATCTTGGGACATAATAAAATGTCGGTTCTGTAGGAAACTCTTCCACTAAGTCTCTGAAGTAATCATACATAGGGATTAGTTCTTTATTTCTAATTTTATATTCCCCCTTGAGTTGTTTGATTACCTAGTCTGAATCACCTTTCACCCTTAAATGATTCACTTGTGCCTGATGTGCCAACTCCAAGCCTTTGATGAGAGCTTGGTATTATGATTCATTATTGGTACCACCTTCCCATAATAAGATGGAATAAGGTAACACTGCCTTTTCTAGATAAATGAGCACAATTCCTAAAGAAACATTTTTGAATTTAGGATTTTCCATTTTCCTCCCTATTAGACGTCTAGTAGCTCCATCAAAGTACATTTCCCATTCCTGGGGACTTTCTTGAATAGAGAAGATTTCCTCATCAGGGAGTTCAATATCTGAATATGTGTCTTCCACTAAAGGGTGTTCAGCCATGAAATCAACCAGTGCTTGGCCCTTTATTTCCTTTTAGGACACATATTGAATATCAAATTTCTGCAAGATATCTTCCCACCTTTCCAGACGTCCTGTAAGCATTGGATGACTAAGGATGAATTGGAGCGGGTTATTTCGAGATACAAATTGGGCCTCGTGATGTTGCAGGTAGTGTATCAACATTTGAACTGCAAATATTAATTCCAGGTAGCACTTCTCTATATTTGAATACCGGGTTTCTGCTTCAAGCATAGTCTGACTGAGAGAGTAGATGCTGTTTTAATTCCTTGCATCATTCTTCTGAGTAAGAAAGGCACCCAATGATCACTCTAAGTCTGTCACCGTAAAGGATAAGTGGTCTTCCTTCAACAGGTGGCATTAGTATCAGTGGACACAAGAGGTATTTCTTGAGAATATCGAATGCTTCTTCACATTCTTTATTCCACTGGTAAGTGACTCCCTTCTTCATTAATTTGGTGAAAGGTAAACATTTGAATGCCAAATTGGTGATGAAACGCCAAATATAGGCAAAGTGCCCTTGAAGTCCACTCGATTATTTCAAATTTCGAGTAGGTGAAATACCAAGGATTGACTTGTTCTTCTCATGATCGACTTCGATACCACGATGACATACAACAAAGCTAAGAAATTTCCCGGAGGTTACACCAAATGCACATTTTAAGGGGTTCATCTGCAAATTATTTTATCAAATCTTGTGGAATATGACTTCCAAATCAACCAGGGGATTATAAAATTTCTTGGATTTTACCACCAAATTGTCCACATAACATTCAACAAATATTCTCAGAATGGGTTTAAAGATACGATGCATGGAACGCTGATATTTTGCGCCTTCATTCATTAGGCCGAAGGGCATTACCCAATAGCAAAACACACCCCGGGGGGCTCTAAAAGCTATATATTCCTCATCTTCTAGAGCCATTCATATTTGATTATATCCGGAATATCCATCCATGAAGGAAGGTGCTTCATATCCAGCTATTGCATCGATTAAAAGATCTGTAATCTGATCTAGAAAATCATCATTAAGACAATGCCGATTAAGATCTCTGAAATGAATGAAAACTCTAATTTTTCCATTTTGATTTTTCACTGGGACAATATTAGCCAACCACTTGGGATATTTAACTTCTCTGATGAAGTTAGATTTGATAATCTTATCCACTTCAGTCTCAATTTTGGATGTTTATATTGGGTGTGTTCTTCTAGCAGCTTGTTTGAATCCTCGATGTTCTTCTGGAAAACCCAAACGATGAGTGGAAACCTCATGATCAAGCCCTGACATCTCTATATAGTTCCAAGAAAGAATATCTAGATTATTATTTAAAAATTAAATATACATCTCTTTCTCTTCAGGAGTCATGGCCACACTGATTAAAGTGGGGCATGGATCTTCTTATGTACCCAGATTGATTTCTCTGAGTTCATCTATAGTGGTAGAGATCCCCTCTTCAAATGCTAGCGGAGCATCACTGAGATCTTCCTATTCTTATTCAACATGTGTTAATTATTCTGTTTCAACTTTAATAGTCGATGATGAAGTATAATTTCCATGATTAAGAGAGATATTAAAATTTGAACACCTTGAAGTAGAGGCTTCCATTTCTGACCCAACTAATGATGAAGGGTCTTCCGTGGGTAACAAAGTGGAGATGATGGATTGATAATCGACATCATTTTTCACCTCTGGCATTGCTATAACTTTTTTTGGCCTGGTTGGTGAAGTATAGACTTGCTAGATTTTAGCAGAAGAAATGAAGACATCTTCATTTGAGCTTTCATCATTGCTTGATGGATCGCCACTTTCTTCCATGTTGTCTGGCTCGATTGTAATAATTGACATTATGGATCTTTCCATAAGAGTATTTTGATTTGGGTCTATCTTGTAAATTTGACTGATATGCAACACAGAATCTGTACTCACATGTGAAAATGTATTTATTGTAATCTTTTCCAAACCAAATGGAGCATAAAACTTGGTAATCCTTTCTGTTTTGGATTTCTCCCTTCCTTTAATGTGATATAATTCCCCCTCATTGTATTGAGATTCACATGTCTTGAACGGGGTCTTATCACCATAAAATGTCCTAACTTGACCATCAAAACAAAACATTAGACATTGATGGTATGATGGAGGCATAGCTGCATACCGATTTAGATAGGGTCTTCCAAGCAAGATGTCGAAGGATGAGTCTTGATCAACAACCATGAAATCTGAATTAGACACAAGATCTCCAAACTGAGTTCTGAGTGTAATATCACCCAGTGCTTCTTGTTCATTTTTATCATATCCTTGTAATATCATGGTAGAAGGAGATAAATCAGATTCTGTGAGGCCCAATCTATGAAGTGTACAAATGGGCATGAGGTTGACTCTTGAACCATTATCAATGAAAGCTCTTCGGTTTTCGACGCCATTGACCTTTGCAGAAAAGTACAAAGGTCTAATATGTCCATGCACGACATCATCTTCATCCTCATCAGTAAAAGATATTACTCCATGGAATTCTGCAGGATTATTCTCTACATGGTAGACTTCAGCTGCATCAATTTCAGTCTCAAACTCTTGAGTACATGAAAAAGCCTCAATGAGTGCCTCCCGAAGATACTTTGATAAAGTCAAGGCATCCAGAATTGATAACTTGGTCGGTACGTGGGCCAGGTGTTTAAATATATCATACTTTTGATACAGAGGCATGTGTTTCCCAATAGGAACATGTGGATTAGCAGGTGCCTTGGAAGTTGATGCCCGTGAATTTGATGCATCTTGTATCCGGATAGGAGTTGTCAATATTCATGGATTTGGATGATTATATGGATTAAGATCCATTTACTTGTTGATATGTTGAAGGTGGAACCCCCAACCGATCCTCCAAAATAACTTATCAAGGAATGATTTTGCTATTGGAGGAAGAACTTGATTGTTCTTGCTGAGCTTGATGAAGGGCTCTACCATGTGTTTCTGCCACATACACAATTCTAGCAGGGGTAGAATTGGAATAGTGGCCTCTAAAATATCCACGTCTTCCCCTGTATTCTGAGCCTCTGGAACTTCCTCTGATTCCTCTATTTGATATAGGTAATTCGGGATCATCAAAATCAAAACTACGACTGGCATATGGATCTGTTAATCGAATCATATTAATAGAACCAAAAATCAACTCTTCATCCGATGAATACTTTTCCTGATTAGCATGTTTAGACTGTTCCATTTGGTGAGGCAGTTCCCGTGAATTTGAAGTAGAAGGAATTAATTATGCCAGAGTCAAACACAACTAAGTCTTTTGCACATACTCATCTTCTTCTGATTCTTTTTCATTCTTTGAATAATGCCGTTTCATTGTGGATTTTCCCTCTGATGAAGAGGTTTTTGCTACGGAATTCATGGAAGAAGGCAAAATTTGTTTCTTAAATTGTGTTTGAAAAATGGAATGAGTTCAATTGATCATTTTTCTGACCATCCAATCATCATATTTTTGTGAATTTTTTTTCTTGACTACTTTCCATTCAACTTCTTCCATTCGAACTTTATCAGTAACACATGCTACCTGAGTTGACGAACCTCTTAATTTTACTTGTCCCGAGTCAACCATATTTTGCAGGGGGTCTTTGCAGACAAAAAACTCCTGGATGGGATTCCCCAACATTTGATGAAACGGGAAATAGTTGGGAGGGTCTTCATCTCCTTCCTTGTTTGGCCTCTTGGGCAATAGAAATTGAACCAAATTATTTTCTAGAGACGAAATGAAATAACCATGAACTTGTTCATTTAGGAATGGGTAAACATTTCTTTTAAAATCATCATATTGTTTTTGTCTTTGATCTCTTTGATTAACTTGACGAAACAACCTCTATTTTTAGCGCTCAAGAGATGGAGACCTTCAGGAAGATGATGGTTTTGAAGTAGAAGGAGGTACGTGTTCTTGTATATGCATAACTGTAGCAGTTTCTACTTTACACATTCTCCTTGCCGGATTTGATGGAATTACACGAGATTTATCCTTAGTCATTATAAGATAATCATTAATCTGTTGAGCAATTGAATTAAGGTCTTGAAACTCTCTTGTGTATTTCACATGGATCAACATCGTGGGTAACTCATTAAATAGATTTTCCACATAGATTGGTAACAGTTCTTCTTGAGGGAGTGCTAATCTTAGGGAATATATTAATCCCTCTAGCGAGAAATTAAATCTGAAACCCTTTCATTCATCCTTTGCATACAGTTTGTAAGATCAAAAACTGTTGTCTTTGGAAACATTGAGCTCAACTGAAGAAGGAATCTCTGGTGAAGATCCTCCCATCTGGTAATTGACTGGGATTGCAAGCTTGTATTCCAAACAAAATATAGTCCTTATAAGGTTTTCATGAGGCATCTATGTTGCACTACTTCTTGTTGTTCCAGATTTCCCATCATAGGATCACAACAAGACATGTAATGCATCAAATGCAGTTTAGGATCTCATGATCCATTGAAAATAGGGAATACATGGTTCCCAAAACATGATGGGGGAAAGATTGAATCTACCCATTCAGGGTAAGCTCTCTTTTCTAGTCGAACCTGCACAAGAATCCCATCCATAGTCTCTAACCAAGATATTAATGACTCAATGGTAGTTATTAACTTTTGAGAAACATCCAGTCGATCTTGGACATGGGAAGGTGTAATAACTGGAGTTTGTATAGATGTGTTGGCTGGTACTGCAACTGATGGTAGCACCACCAATTGTTGTTGAACATGACCCGTAGGATTAGAATTGTTAGGGTGTACTGATAGAGAAGGATATTCATGATCCATCTTAGTAGCTCCATCAAACTCCCTTGGCTTACTGACTCCAGTACGCTTAAGAGGAAGGCTACCTTGAAGTAGTTCTGCGATCAAACTCCTCAATTCCCTCATTCCATCCTCCTATTGTGAAAATTTTTTCCCTAGTGAGAGCAATTGGCCTTCTCCATAAGAAGGGTATGTAACTTGATTCTTTCCTTTCCCCTTGTTGAATCCTTTTTGGAGAGGGGGAAGTGAGTTATTCGAAGGAACACCCAAATTTTGGGTATGTCTTTGATTTCATATACGCACACCTTCTTCATTTGTGTTTGTGCGTACAACATCTTGAGCAGGAACCTATTCATATAATCCCTCTAAGTGAGACTCATCTAGTGGATCAACAACAACGGCATTGATGACATTAATTGATGCATAATTCATTGCATCCCTTCTATCAGCATTTCTGTGATATTGTCTTCTGTCATGCCCCTGACGAGACATTGCCTTCTGAGGATTTGATCCCTCAAGAACTTCTTGGAGAACCATAATTTGGAGGGAATCTCCTGATAATTTGTCTCTTTGTTCCTCTTGTGGCTTCTTCCCTAATCGAGAGAAGACCGACGTTCACTGAGGAGGGGATTGATGATTTGAAAAATCCCCAGTCCGGTGGACTGGTGATATTCCTGTTGTATTTGCTCATTCCTCAAACCTGTTTGTTGATTCTGAGGGTTGAGATAAAAGAGTCCCCAGTATGGAAAGCTGGGGTGGCTCTTGACATGCAAGGTCTAAGACTTTCCTAAAAGATCTCTGGATCTTTCTATCCTTAGTATGGAAATTACCTTGATGCATCAATCGATTTAGACTTTTATCACCTAGTTCAAAAGACCGTTGGATGATTTCTGACACTTCTGTCACTTGATGATGCTCTTGTTCCATACGAAAGGCATGTCCAATATTCTCATTTTCTTTATGCTGGAGTAATTCAACAACTTGTTCTCTGTATTATTGATTTTGAGATGAAATATTTGAGGCCTTTTCTTGGGAATGTTTTTGATTACAAAAAAACCCATTGACTATGGCTGGACACGGGCAATAACATTTCATGAGACCATTTTCTATGGGCTTTGCTGACAGGAGAGCACAATGAAATGTATTGCTCCATGAAAACCCCATTTTCTAACATGAATACTAGATGAGGCATTGGCAATAAACTAGCGCAATCTTCTTACTACGTCAAGGAATGAACACTGAAGGGATCTCTACTACTTTTCAGCCTTCGGATATCGAGGGACAGATAGATATGCCAAGTCAATTTGGCGTTGTAACCCTTATATTATCATAACATGATTTTAATATTCATCGTAAGATAATACTTTATTTTTCAACTGAAAAATAATTCTCCTTATGTTGAGATGAATGTCATGAATTCCATATTCCGTTAATATATCTGGAATGTCATACTGAGAGTTAGCCATAGGCCAAAACATAACTGGCACTTCAACTTTCACTAGTTGGTTTCTCATGTTCTGAATTTCCTCTTTATCATTCAATGAAGATTCTTCTACCTGATTTGAGCAGATCTGTTTTATCCTGGTTGCTTTATCAGATTCAACAAGATTGGTAGAGAAATCACTGATCAAACTAGAAGATGCAATAATTAGGGGTGGTTCCGAGAACGACCTACACCCTGGGCTATCTTCTGGCTGAGAAAGGATTTCACCTGCTTGGGATGAAGCGTCAAACATGACTGGTTTCACATTTTCAAGTGTCTCATGTTAGGAGATCTTTCTCAGCACTACATTTTCCACTGGATTATTTTCTGGGCAATGTGCATCACTAATGCAGAGAGGACTTTCATAGCGAAATTCATCATCATGGGGAGGACCACCATGGTGGGTTACAACAAAAGATGATATCTCTTGTTCCTTGTTCATCTGGCCACACATAGGGTTATTGTAGCTCTCATCTGAAGAGGAAAATTCAAGATCGACCGAACTGTCATGATGCAAGCCTTCATGAGGAAGTGTCTATTGAAGACCTTCTGAATTAATGTTCCCTCTATTGGAAAATGAGGGTGTAGAATCTTGGATTCCAACAGATAATTGTCTGAGGGCTTCAAGAACTCTAGCATCGAGTAAGGCCTTATTAAAGATTGTCTCTTCATCTCTTGACTATGCTGGGCGGGTATTCTTCTTAGACGCCATATTACTCGCCTTGGAAGCCACTTGTTGATCAAACTGGCTACTCTAAGGAGGTGTATGTGCCTGATCAGGTGAGATGGCCAGGTTAGGCTGATGTTATCTACTCAAATCATGTGTATGTTACTGACTTGGTTGTCCGTACGATATGGGGGAGTATGCCCCACAACCCTGTTAGACTGGAATAGATGTGTGTTTCTGTTCCGAAGTGAACTGTTGATGTGTCACTCCATGGTAGGGATATATTTATGTGTCATTCCCTGAGATGTTGCTGAAGCTGTTATAATCTCCTAGAAAGCATCCAGAATATGAGCATGGATTTTCTTCTCCTCTTTCACCATTGATAGAATATGCTTGGTGACATTAGCTGCTGGAACGGGGATATACATCCATTTCGTTCATAGAGTAGGTGTGTGTGCCTGCTCATGTCCTCCTTTTCCTATCATTGAATCCTGCCAGTACTCAAGTGTGGGGGCAGAGATTTTAGTCTGCCTCCTATTTGTCGTCGGAGCTTTCTGACTGACTTCTCTGAGTGCTACCAAGCGTGACAATTGATAGGATTGATCAATATGAGTAGGTGTATGTGCCTACTGATTCTACTTCACCGAACATGGTTGAAGAGATCCATCATATGTAGTCAGACGAGCCTGCTAACTACCTGATGACGTATAAACAAGTGTATGTTCCTGCCTATAGTACTCCGCCAGAATTGCCGGGTGGGATTGGCGTGATGCTTCCAGACGAGTCTGCTAGACAGTGGAATTAAAATGGATGGTTGTATGTTCCCGCTCGTTGCATGCCACCATGTTAGGTTGGTGGACTTCTCCAGAGATGGAAGAGATGAGAACATTCTCACGGTTGACCGGATTTCGCCTTGGCGATTCGTCTTTCCTGCTCGGGTTCGAGGAACCTAAGCCAAATTCCTAGAGTCTATACACTCATCATGGTGAGGGCACATTGTCACACGAGTCTGGTGGAAATTGTTGATAGGAGCCCTTGGGAAGAAATTCTTTCTCCTTTAATTAAGGCCCTGAGGGACCTGCTCATTCACCTCCTCAGAATATGGGAGTGAATGGTGAATTCGTTCTGGGGATAACGACCCGAAACGGTTGGAGATGGTGGTTAGTACCGCTTGCTTTTTTATCACTGGTCGTCACAGTCTGGACGACCAGGGCTAATTGTTGACTTGGAGGGTTTGTCGAGCATCCTCCAGAGTCAGAATAGTAGCGTTTTGACGGTACTCCTTAACCAGCGCATTTGATACCCAACGTTGAAGAAACTGAGTAAGTGATGTCATCCTAAGATTGGATGACGATCCAGCTGGTGTAGCAGCAAAGGTATTCCTAGATGTGAACATAAGAGAAGCCATTCTGGAAATGTAGAAGATCATGGAAAAGATTTCCTATTTGATATAACAGACATAATCAAGATAAGTCTGGCCACTACATCTTTTGGATGAGAAAATATGTTATTGATTGTTTTTTGGACATCACATTTAGTTTTAAATAAGGGCCTAACAAATAAGAAAAACATCATTTTAACTTGGTTATGGATTCACATCTGGTTCACTATTTTTTGTTTCCTCTGAAATTGGGGATGATCTCATTGATTTAAGATTCAAAAATTCAAAGAAGTTTCTTAATGGGTTTGTTTGTAGAACCGAAAAAATCCAATGATTCCATATCCATTTGAACCTACTTTACAACGGTAGGCGCTCATTAGTAATGGACTAATGAGGCTTAGGAATTTTCATAGGTTGAGAGGATGGGAGGTCGGACTAATCACACCTTTTTTGATGGGAATTATTGTCTACTCTAATACTCTCTTTATAGATTTATGTTATTTTCATTAATCCTTATTACATTACCAAGTATAAAAAGTGCTTTCCTTTCGATCTGAAAATCAATGATCGATATATAGGAAATTTAGAAAATCTTTTATATGTATTCTAGGTTCTTCATCGATAGTGAATCATCTTTATTTGTTATAAATTCTTAGTCAATGGTATTCTTCAATAAATAAAAGTATCTTGGTCATTATGATGACCATACTTATATTAAAGCCACTCAGTGGGGCACATGAAGTTTATTTTCATTCAGAAGGACATTGATTATTTCAGAGTTGGATACCTACAGATTGGATACCTACGTATCCTTTGTTTTGGAAATGGAATCAGAACCCACATAGTTTGAGTAAGGGAGTATGATGTTTATGCATGATTGATGGATCAATGATAGATTTCATGATTACTTTTTCACTCTAAGATCACATGAGTCATGCTCGGTGTGAGGAAAAAGAGGTATTGGTGAAACCAGACAATTGTACCATGAATGATTCAATGACGTGGGGCTTAAGTATGTTTGACTTCCCAAATATATGAGGATTAAGATTTATTTTAGGGAAGAAATCCATGAATAGGGTCCATGATGGTATATGTTCTTCATGGAGATTTGGATAATCTAATATTGGGGCTTACTACTATGGAAGATTCCCAAGTTAGGAGGGGACTTATGATTGGGTATTACTCCTAAGAAGGAAGCCCAGATCAAAAAGGAATTATGACTGGTTAAGAGTAATTATGACGGGGGCTTACTCTTGAAAAGGAGGCCCATGTTAAAAGGGTTTTGAAAACTGGGGATTAACTCCTACAAAGGAGGCCATGTTTAAGGGAATTTTATAATTAAGGGTCATGGAGCTTACTTCTGAAAAGGATTCCCATATTTGAGACTGGATCTTACTCCTGAAAATGAGGCCCAGATTAAGAGAATTATGGTTGGGGATTACTCCTGAAGAGGACGCCCATATTTGGGAACTTTAAGACTGGGGCTTACTCCTGAGGAGGATGCCTAGATTATGGGACTTGTGGATTACTCCTGAAAAGGATGCCCATATTAATGAGGACATGGGGCATACTCCAAAAAAAGATTCCCATATTAAGGAGAATTTGGACTAGGGCTTAATCTTGAAAAGGAGGCCCAGGTTAAGGAATATCTCATCGTAAAGGATGAGGTTGAATGAATGAACTCTCTAACTTTATCGACATAAAGATGTCTAAATAACTAGGTTTTGAGAGATGTTCCACGAAATTCCTTTTAGATAAGTATTTCAATCAAGAAAACATTCCATAAATGGCTTTGAAGAGTGTCTGGAAGTATGAATCTTGAATAGGAGTGGTGGAATGTCATAAGAAGGGTTAAATGGGTAGGAAGGATACCCAAAAGTAGAAGGGTGCGTTAGTCCCGACGGGTCACACAGGTACTGCATTGGCGCGCAAGTCCTGGATGTGCAAGTATACCTGCACCGCACATGGATTCTTGTGCTATCCTTCACCAGTAGAGTAATAATTGGGCAATTCTTGACCAAAGCCTTCAGATTCATCCCGATGTACTTCCAGAAGAGTGGCACGCAAGTTTTACTGAGTAGGTAAGGAGGCACGCAAGTGTGTCCATTTCCATTAAGGGTAAAACACTTAGTCGTGCAAGTGTTACTAAATTGAAACACATAAACCTTATTCCTCTTGTTTAGACCTTCCATTCTAGGTAAATAATTACCTTAGAAGAGTTCAGAAGACCTGAAGAAGAGACTTGGGCGTTTAGAGCTCTGTATCAAAATTCTGGAAAAAATTCCTTTTCAAATAGGGGGCCCACAGGGTCTATTTATAGGATGTTGAAGACCCTGGATAGTTTTCAAAGAGGGCGTGCATGTCAATTCCATGACCATTAGGCGGCACACAAGTGTACTTGCACGGCAGTAAAGGAACTTTTGTGGCACATGTGCATTTGAACACTTGTTCATGCCATTGTTGAATTTTGATGTTTTCTTCAAAGGATGAATCAATTTGTGCTAAGTCATTTCTCTTTACATTCCTTTAAACAATGTGAAGAAAAGGAGAATCAACAGTCACTAATAACAAAACATAAATACAATGGACATATTATCAAATTTATACATTGCAACCTGAATATGCTTGGTTATTCCAAAAGTGTTTTGGTACTCTACCATTATCTGCTTCTAGGTGTAACAAGGTGAAAAATAATCAGTGATTTCATGCTTCTTACCCAACCAATAAAAATAGCATCTCATTTAAGGACATATAATTGTAGTTCCTATATTCAAAACCCACAAATAACAATGACAATCTTAAAAAAAATATAATTCTAGAAATATGAAGGTATATATAATAAACCACCCAATGTAATGAATTATATCTAAAGGGGGGTACCAATAATAAATGGATTCTGCATCAAATAAGGTTTTCCTATTTCATTTTTATCATCATCTGACTAACATTTCTATAGAGTAGAATCGATGACAGATGATAAATATTGAGTAATGGTTAAACCATACCTAAATCAACCCTTAATATTCATCAAGATGAAAATAGGAAATACCAAAAATATTACACTCCCTTTTCTCTTAATAGTCATCTACGGAATGAAAATATATATTTAGAGTGCCAAAAATGGTATTCCCCTTCCACAAGTTGAAGGGAATGACAATTTTGAATGTTTATGGAACTCAATGAATCACCCCTTCCCAAGGATGATAACCATATGATGAAACGTGTAACATATGATCTTGTGATTGGAAAATTCTTTGAATGTCTCCCCAATGATATAATATCATTAAAACATAATAGTATTCATAACATCAATATGCTTCATGTCATTGGTGGGGTAATTATTATCATGTAGTTGAAGCTGTTGAGATAGATACAACACTACACGATAATCTTTTATAATCCCCAGTACCAAAAAAGAAATATAAGAATGCTTATAATCAATGTATCCTTACCTGGTTTTGAAAAGATCCTAATAATTGACAACATCTGGTATTTTTTAAATTTATAAAAAGAATATAGACATTTAGTATCCCATGTGAATTTTTCATCATTCTTATAAATTCCAGTCACTAATGAATCAATATTTTAAAAATCATTGATGAACCACAATTAATAAAAACATAGGCCTAAGAAACTACAAACCAAGAAGATAGTCCATGTCAATTCAAATGAATAAACTACCATAACATTTTTAGGATTGACTAAGAGACCATATTCTGAAATCACAATCCTTAGGAGCATAATCTCATGGTTCCCAAATTTTCATTTAGATTGTTTACCAAAAATTCAGTGACACTATATGATTTAGAAAACTAAATTCATATGGTTCTCACTCTCTTCCTTTTTTTTAAATAAACAATGATTTTATCCAAAAATAACATAACAAAGTTGTTGAAATACTGGTGAAATATCTTGTTTATCATATACATCAATACAAAAAATTCATTGGATATGATTAATATGCATCATAATATATTTTTAAATTATATAATTATCCCACATGACATTATAAAAATACTGAATTACTAAACACTATGATGATGATAACCTGTCCAATGATCTATTTTGAAAACCTCTTTTCCCCCCTTTTGACTAGTTAAATAGTTTATATATTATAGGAAATTGATAGTTTTTCTCAGTAGTTACTCAATATATATTATTATAGTATATTAATAGTTTATGATAACAAAACAATTTCATAGAAAATATCATGAAGGCCACCCATGATGAAAAGGTATGAGAAAATGGAATTATCCCTCAATAAATATAGTAGGTTCATGAGATTCTTCACCTATATATATGAAATATGATAAAAGGGTGTATAAATTAGTATTTTACCTGAAAATTAATTGATGAATAACTCCACCCGCATTATATAGGTTGAGTGAAAAGGTAAACATGGAAAACATAAGGAAATTAATAAACACACAATGGAATATAAAAATTATAGGAAACATTATCTTGATTTTCAACAATATATGATAATTTATTCCTAATGATATGGTCCAGCAATTTTTTCATTACCAGACCTTAGGTCCCACACATAGTAGACTAATAGGGATTTATTTTTAATAAAAGAGAAAAAAACAAATTGATGGACGAAATAATTCTAATCATGGTGGTTGACATGAAAATAAATCTTGGTGATGATGTTGAAAAATCATTTTTAATAAATAAGAACTCATAGAATAACTCAACATCAATTACCAAAATATAACCTGATAGACAATATAACTCCTAACCTTTCTTCATTCTAGGAAGAATCATCTTTTCTATATAAAATTAAATGTTATATGACATATATTTCAACACATTCAAAAACTGGGATGATATAAATGAGAGTGGGAACCTATATCAAATTTAATTGTTTCAATATATGATGAATAAAAAATAGTACATGTAACTATATTTTATCATACTTTATATTCCTTAAAAAACTCTTCAACTACCTAAAATTAGTTCACTCTTGTGGTATATTACTATATATCAGTTGTATTTGAAGAATATGACTATGTTGTATTGTCCTTCGAGAAGAAGAACTCCAACCATATCAGGGTGTAGATAGAGCCCAATATAATCTCTATAGATACATATGATAATAAAAATCATCGTAGTACTTCATATATGTGGGGGATGTTTTTTTTGACTATTACTCACCTTACCATATTGGTATATACTCAATGGTAAACTAGTAGCAGCTCTTGACTGTGTAAAATATCTTCACTATGGAGAAATACCCCCCATTACTGCTATTTCATTCCACATCCTCTTAATCCCATGAGTTCCACTTGAACTACTACATGGTAGATGTGAAGTCCAAAATGGGTATTTATTTCTCACTATATTCATTTAGTCAATAATATACATGTGGATTATCTTAGTGTTGGTTGTGAGGTTCAGCATATATATATGTATATATGACTGTTTGTGAGGACCTAAACCTTGCTGATATTTCTGAGCATTCAGGTGACCATTCATCACCAACTCTATAGAAAAATTAACAATATCCATAAAATTAATGGCATAAAAAGTCAACGAACACCCTCCATAATACACATAGAGAAACTCCATAGACTATTCCACAATCAAAGATTTTGAGAAGAACTACCAAAATATTATTATCATGATGTCATAGTAATATAAGGCCAAATTAATTTTGTCCAAAAATATAAAATCCTAGGACCTCTAGCTATGACCATTTAGAATAATCATTGTACAAATTACCTTTTCAAAATAGTGCCTCTAAGATATTTTTAACCTGAAAAATATTTTCTTGTGGGTCCTCTACCTCTAGAAAGATATCAAAACCCATAAAATATGGGGGGTTTGGGATATGACCATTCACACTTGATCCATATCTCCTATATCTCTTTTTTTCCCTCAATATCTTGATTCCTAAAAGGTGGTGTGTTCTAGACCATTAAACATGCATACTTAATGACATTATTTATGAGATTCGGACCCAGAGGAGGATTCAATTGTGGTGAATTTCATACAACACCCTTATATGGATCCCTTAGAAGAAATATTATAGGAATTTTTGTATAAAAAAACAAAACTAAATTACTAGGTATGTAACATCCCAAGTAAGTAATGAATAATAGATACTTTTATCTTTGTCTTTTAAGGAATTAGATAGTGTTTTAGAGGTTTAAAATGAAAATAAATCCAATCTTAAGCATGGAATACACTAACATTTTTAAAAGATTGTTTTACTACCTTTTGATGGAAAACCATTTTTAAATATAACTTTTGACAATTTTATAAGCAATTCTTGTCAAAATTAACTTATTATTTACGATTGGGACATCAAAATTTACTTTGTGTGAATTTGTGGTATTTTTCTGACAATATTCATTTTTTTAATGAATAGTGAAAAATACTGCATTTTACATCAAAACTGATTTTTAATCTAATTTATTTATATGAATAGATTATCTTTTAAATTGTTTTTGAAGTGAAATTAGAATATATTTTTACCATTTAATCCAATGGTGGTCATTGTAATCAATTTCACTTTGATATTGGACTTAATCTTGTGTCAATCTTTTGATTCTTATTGTTTCATAAAAACACGTTGTTTGTCATGATAGCGGGAATTAATTATTAAAATAATTAATGAAAATTATATGTTTCGAATCATGTAAAATAGACATCATTTTTGAATTCAGAATATCAAATATATCTTTGGGTGAAGTTTTGGTACTTTTCTGAAAAACTTCAATTTTTGATGAATAGTGAAACCAATAAGTGGTACTTATAAAAACCGATTTTCCATTTAAATGAAATTTTGAAACCTTTGTGTTTTGAATTTAAAAATTTCGACATACATGGTTGTCATTAAGAAGTAAAATGTGGTTCAATGGGATTAAAATAAATTTTTGGTGAATAGTAACTTATTAAGTTTTTAATCGCGATTACTGGTAATTAGTGTAGTTTAAGGTAAAAATAATGTTTTAATAATATGATATGAGCTTGAAAAATGTCCTACCCTCATTGTATGTGTCATGGACGACCAAGAAAATCCATGGGTCAACTTGGGGACCCCATGGAGCCACATTGATTGGGAAATGACATAAATAACTTTTTATTTAATGTAAAAGTAAAAATGACACAAACATAATATGTTTTACGAAATCAATTTTTAAATGGAATTATACAAGTTATATTTTTAACTATAGGTTTTCATTGGAATTCTAAATTGATTTCCTACATCTTAGTATTTTTTTATAATTTTTAGACATTATATAAATAAAAGTATTTATGATATCATAATGATGTAGCAATTACCTCATTAATAAAGGATTTAAATAAATTTAAAAGATAATGTAAAATCTATGACCTACACATATCCAAAACCTATTGGGTGGGTATATTTAAAACCCTTATCACCATAGACTCTAATTATATCAATGTGGGTCCTTTTAAATCCGCAAAGCATTTTCAAATAATGTATTATTTCTATACATTCCAAGAGTTCCCCTCCTCTCCTCTTATAAAAGGCCCCCACCTCTACCTCCTTAACCACACTTCCAAATCCTTTGGCGTGGCCAAACCCTGCCCATTTTGTCTCTCCACATCCCTATATTACTATTAGAAGCCTCACTTTTGGCATAAGTCTTCCCAAGGAAGACATTGAGCTCAAACCAAAGGGATTTACCTGATTTTAAGGTAATGTCTTCACTTGAGTCCTTTTGTTTTATTTTCCTTCTCCAACCCCCTAAACTATTTTTATTTATTTATTTTGTAACAAATCGAGTATCTTAAATATACTAGGATGTTGTTATAAGAAGGATTCAAGCTACACATACACACACCTATATCTAATGGTTAAGGAACATACTGTTTCCGTGGATGGTGAATTTATGCCTCCCGAAACGATGATTGTTCAACATTCTTTTCACACCTTGAAAGGTGGCCATTAATATGTCACTATATTTATATATGATATATAATATTTTTATGTTTTCCTTAAGCTTCTGTATTTTTCATTTTGGGTATACTTTTTTGGTTTCCATTATGGATAAACGCGATATCTTCATTTAAGGAAGTGCGGACTATCGCCTCCTCAAAGTGATTTGATTCGTTAAATACCATATGTGGGACGTATAAAGGATGGAACTATGATATTATATATGATATTATACTGGAATTATTATATACCTTTATATCATTATTATTCCATTCTATAGAATACTAAATAGAAATGAAAGTAGCGTTAATGCGTACGTACGGCTTACCGTCTCCATGAACGGTGCATTTCATTTTTACATCTAAATGATTATGTAATATTATAAATGAATGCATGTACTGGATATATATGAAATATATTATATCTACATCATGAATACCATTCTGGATATAATGGATACATGAACAACCTGTAATTATAAAGGGCTTATTTTTTACTCAAGTACCAATGATCGTTAAAACGACCGTTATTAACATAAATAATTACATTGTGTTCATGAAATGTAAATAAGTGATATAAAAGGAATAATGAACCTAAAAAAAGTTCTTAAGCAAGTAGAAATTAACTCAATATTATGTAAGGTTTAAGTCTAGGGCCATATAGTTGGTATCAAAGCTTGGTTTAGATAACTTTAGGAGTCAGAATTTTATTAAATGAGTATCCAAAAATATTTTTTTTGAAATGATATAGTGTTTGAATATTACCATGTTGCTTCATCTAATACATTTTTGTTCATAATGGTTTTCTGTAGAGGAAACATGGAAGCAGTGTTAGTAAGGCATACAGAAGGAAGTAACCTTCTGAATCAACATCCTGAGATGGTTGGAATTGGAATTGAACAGTTTGTTGTAGGAATGGCACAATTGACTCAGGAGATACATGGTGGTGGTATCCATGCATGAGATCATCCAGATCAACCACAAAGGAACATGTCAGTGGTGGAACATTTCATGAGGCAACATCCCCCATCATTCAGAGGATCATCTGACCCTGTGTTAGGTGAAGGGTGGATTAAAGCACTGGAGATGATTTTCGATGTCATGGGTTGTTCAGACAATCAAATGGATAGTCTTTCTATTTATCGTTTGGAGGGTGAATCAGATCAGGATGGTCAATGGTTAAGAATATCCGGGATGATGATGAGATTGATGCTCTCGACTGGGATGAATTCAAAGGAATGTTTCTTGGGAAGTATTTTCCTAAGGCTGTTCGACTTAGGAAGGAAAAACAATTCATGGAATTGAGGCAAGAGGAAGACTCAGTGGCTACCTATGATGAAAGGTTCACTCGATTGTCAAGGTATGCTCCAAATTTTATCTGAGACCTTGATAGGAAAATCAATCATTTTTACTCTGGATTAAAGCCAAAATATCAAAGGGCATTGGTGTCTCATGATTTTAAAAGTTATGAAAAGCTTGTTCGATGTGCTGAGAAGGTCGAAATGTAGTTTTCCGATGATCAAGTGTTCTATAACAACCATCAGAAGAAGAGACCGAGGTGGCAAGAGAATGGAATGAATTCTTCAAAAAGGTCTAATGGTAAGAAAAGTAAGTTCCCAATTTGTGATAAATGTGGTAAAAGGCATGCTGGGGAATGTCTTCTAAATTCTAGAAAGTGATACCGATGTGGTAATATGGGACATAAGGCTCGTGATTGCACTGAAAAAGATCACGGTGAAGGTAAGACCAAATTTGCTTTACAGTTAGTAAAATGTTTTAAGTGCAATGAGATGGGTCACTTTGCAAATGAGTGTCCGACAAAGAGCTTGAGCGATGGGAAGTAGTTAGACTACAAGCAGAAAGGGGTGGTGAAATCCTATGAAACTACTTCAGCAGATGTCGGGCCATCAAATGAAGTTGTATCAGGTACTTTTTTTGTTTTTTCAGATTATGCCAGTGTGTTGTTTGATTCTGGGTCTACACATTTTTTCATCTATGAAACATTTTCTAGTAAAATAGGAATATCATCTCAAGAAATTACTCCTGAACTTGTGGTAAATGCACCTGGGAGAAATGATGAGGCAAAAAGAATTTATAAGAATCTTCCTATCTTTATCCGTGAAAGAACCTACTTGTGAACCTTATTTTTTTTACCTCTAGTATAGTTTGATGTTATCCTGGGTATGGATTGGCTCTCTATTTACCATGCTAAGATTGACTGTAGAGCTAATGAAGTTTCTTTTCAGAAAGACTTTCATTTTGTATAAATAATGAACCCTTACTGTTGATAACATATCAAGAGGCTGAGAAACTTGTGAAAGATGGAAATTAATGTTACCTTGCACACATTTTTGAAAACAAGGGAAATGTTCAGATTATTGTTCTGCCAGTGGTAAATGAGTATCCTGATGTTTTTCCTGATGAGATTCCTGGAATAATTCCAGATCAGGAAGTTGAATTTACTGTTGACTTAGTTCTTGATGCTAAGCCAATTTCAAAACCCCCTTATTGAATGGCTCAAATTGAACTTTTAGAGTTGAAGGAGCAATTGAATGATTTATTATAGAAAGGTTTCATTCGACCTAGCACGTCACCCTGGGGTGCTCCTGTTTTATTTGTTAAAAAGAAAGATGGTTCTATGATACTTTGCATTGATTATAGAGCCTTTAATAACATCACTGTTAAGAACAAATATCCTTTTCCTCATATCGATGACTTGTTTGATCAGCTCCAGGGAGCTCAGTTTTTTTCAAATATTGACCTGAGATCAGGGTACCATCAGCTGATGGTAAAGGAGGCAGATATTCTAAAGACCGTGTTCCGTACAAGATATGGCCATTATGAATTTGTAGTAATTCCTTTTGGGCTAACCAATGCACCTTCTGTATTCATTGACATAATGAATAGAATTTCCCAAGAGTTCTTGGATATGTTTGTGGTGGTTTTCATTGATGATATTTTGGTGTTTTCTAAATGTAAATAAGAGCATGAAAGATATTTAAGGGTTTTCTTTCAAACCTTAAAAGAAAAGAAACTGTGTGGAAAATTCAGCAAGTGTGAAATTTGCTTGCAAAAAATTTATTTCCTTGGTCACATTATTTCTAAAGATGGGATAACCGTTGATCTGGCAAAAACAATGGTTGTTGAAGAATGGCCAAGACCCACAAATGTAACAGAGATTCATATTTTCCTTGGTTTGGAAGGCTATTACTGAAGGTTTGTTTTAAAATTTTCACGGTTATCTAGTCCAATGACTAAGCTAACTCGGAAGGGTGTTATGTTTATATGGACAAAAGAATGTAATGATTGTTTTTAGGAATTGAAAAAAAGATTGGTGAATGCTCCAGTTTTGGCACTACCTTCCAAAAATGGTGAGTTTGTAATCTACAATGATGCTTCATTTAATGGACTTGGTTGTGCCCTAATGCAGAACGATCAGGTAATTTCTTATGCTTCACGAAAGTTGAAAACCCATGAGGTAAATTACCCTACACATGATTTGGAATTAGCTGTTGTTGTTTTCACTTTAAAAATTTGAAGGCATCATTTATACGGAGTAAAGTGTGAAATATATACCAATCACAAAAGTTTAACGTATATATTCACTCAGAAAGAGTTAAACATGAGATAGAGGAGATGGCTGGAATTAATCAAGGATTAGGATTTTACAATTCATTACCATCCGGGAAAAGAAAATAAAGTGGATGATGCTTTGAGTCGAAAAATTAATGCTTCATTACTAATGTTGTGTTTGGAATGTGATCCTTGGGTTAAGAATTTGATGAACTTTGGCATAGAAGTTTTTGGTGCATGATGTTCTTCTGTTTTGTTTCAGGTAGTAGTGAGATCATCTCTATCAGATAGAATCAAGAAAGCACAGAAGCTAGATAGTGAGTTGCAGAAAAAGGTAGAGCTGGTTCAGAAGGTTATGTTGCCTGAATTCAACATTGGTAATGATTAGGTTTTGATATTTGGGAAGAGATTGTGTGTGCCTTGTGATTCACATTTGAATAATGATTTATTATGTGAAGCTCATAGTTCTCCTTTTTCAGTTCATCATGGCAGTACTAAGATGTATAGAGTTATTTGGGAGTATTACTAGTGGGATGGAATGAAAAGAGATATTTATGATTTTACTATGAAGTGTTTCACTTTTCCGCAGGTTATAGAAAAGCGGCAGTTACCGAAAGGGATGCTTCATCCTCTACCAGTTCCAGAGTGGAAATGGGAGAATATATCCATGGACTTTTTTGTGGGGTTACCAAAGACATCTTATGGTAATAATGCAATCGGGGTTATTGTTGATCGCTTGACCAAAAATGCTCATTTCCTTGCTATACGAGATACTTTTTCCCTAGATCAACTTTCCCATTTGTATATTAAAGAGATAGTCATGTTACATGGCGTTCCTCTATCCATTGTATCTGACCATGATCCCAGGTTCACTTCTAACTTTTGGAAAGGCCTTCAGAAGTCGTTGGGTACTGAATTAAATTTAAGTACAACTTTTCATCCTCATTCAAATGGGCAGTCAGAACGAACAATTCAGACATTGGAGGATATGCTATGTGCTTGTTCGATGGATTATCAGGGAATTTGGGACCAGCATCTTTCTTTAGTTGAATTTTCATATAATAATAATTTTCATTCTAGTATACACATGGCTCCGTTTGGGGAATTATATGGGAAGCGGTGTCGAACTCCAACTTTTTGGGATGAAGTGGGTGAAAGGAAGTTGATGGGACCAGAATTGGTAGAAGAGTTTGTAGAAAAAGTTCATCTGATACAGAAACACATGAGAACAGCTCAGAGCAGGCAGAAGAGTTATGCGGACAACAGGAGGAAGCATCTATCTTTTGAGGTTGGTGATCATGTTTTTCTCAAAGTTTCACAGTGGAAAATTGTGATGTGATTTGGAAAGAAAGGAAAGATGAGTCCAAGGTTCATTGGACAATATGAAATTCTGGAGAGAGTTGGATCGGTTGTTTATCGAGTGGATTTACCTCTGAGTTTATCTCAGGTACACAATGTTTATCATGTTTCAATGTTAAGGAAGTACATGCCAGATCCATCAGATGTTTTGAGTCCAAAGGTAGTTCAGCTGGAAAAGAGCCTATCTTATGAG
This sequence comes from Viscum album, assembly GCA_963277665.1. NCBI lineage: Eukaryota > Viridiplantae > Streptophyta > Magnoliopsida > Santalales > Viscaceae > Viscum > Viscum album. The sequence goes on from OY728166.1 coordinate 993,482,245, forward strand.
GAACAACCGGTCCATATTCTTGACCACAAGGAGCAAATTTTATGGAATAAGGTGATTCACCAGGTAAAGGTTTTGTGGAAGAACCACATGATTGAAGAGGCAACAAGGGAATCTGAAAATGCAATAAGGGATAAGTACCCCCATTTATTCGATAAGCAAATAAATTGTGGGGACACAATTTTCTAAAGCGGGTTAGAATGTAACATCCCAAGTAAGTAATGAATAATAGATATTTTTATCTATGTCTATTAATGAATTAGATAGTGTTTTAGAGGCTTAAAATGAAAATAAATCCAATCTTAAGCATGGAATGCACTAATATTTTTAAAAGATTGTTTTACTATCTATTGATGGAAAACCATTTTTAAATATATCTTTTGTCAATTTTATAAGCTATATTTGTCAAAAATAACTTTTTATTTATGATTGGGACATCAAAATTTACTTTTTTTCAATTTTTGGTATTTTTCTAACAATATTCATTTTTTTAATGAATAGTGAAAAATAGTGCATTTTACATCAAAAAAGATTTTTAATCTAATTTATTTATATGATTAGATTATCTTTGGAATTGGTTTTTAAGTGAAATTAGAATATAGTTTTACCATTTAATCCAATGATGGTAATTGGAATCAATTTCACTTTGAAATTGGACTTAAACTTGTGTCAATCTTTTGATACTTATTGTTTCAAAAAAACACGATGTTTGTCATGACGGCATGAATTAATTATTATATTAATTAATTCAACTTATATGTTTTGAATTTTATAAAATAGACATTATTTTTAAATTAGGTATATCAAATATATCTTTGGGTGATGTTTTGGTATTTTTCTGAAAAAACTTCAATTTTTGATGAATAGTGAAACCACTAAGTGGTACTTATAAAAACCGATTTTCCATTTAAATGAAATTTTTCCACCTTTGTGTTTTGAATTTCAAAAATCCGAGATACATGGTTTTCATTAAGAAGTAAAATTTGGTTCAATGGGATTAAAATAAATTTTTGGTGAATAGTAACTTATTAAGTTTTTAATCGCGATTAGTGGTAATTAGTGTAGTCTAAGGTAAAAATAATGTTTTAATAATATGATATGAGCTTGACACATGTCCTACCCTCATTGGATGTGTCATGGACGACCATTACAATCCATGGGACAACTTGGGGACCCCATGGAGCCACTTTGTTTGGGAAATGACATAAATAACTTTTTAATTTAATGTAAATGTAAAAATGACACAAACAGAATATGTTTTACAAAAACAATTTCTAAATGGGGTTATACAAGTCATATTTTTGACTATAAATATTAATTGGAAAGCTAAAACAATTTCAAACATCATATTATTTTTTTTTATAATTTTTAGACATTAAATAAATTAAAGTATATATGACATCATAATGATGTAGCGATTACCTCATTAATAACGGATTTAAATAAAATGAAAAGATAATGTAAAATATATGACCTACACATGTCCAAAACCTATTGGGTGGGTATATTTAAAACCCTTATCACCTTATCCTCTAATTATATCAATGTGGGCCCTTTTAAATCCGAAACGCATTTTCAAATAAAGTATTATTTCTTTACATTCCAAGAGTTCCCCTCCTCTCCTCTTATAAAAGGCCCCCACCTCTACCTCCTTACCCACACTTCCAAAGCCTTTGGCGCGGCCAAACCCTGCCCATTTTGTCTCTCCACATCCCTATCTTACTACTAGAAGCCTCACTTTTGGCATAAGTCTTCCCAAGGAAGACTTTGAGCTCAAACCAAAGGGAGTTACCTGATTTTAAGGTAATGTCTTCACTTGAGTCCTTTTGTTTTATTTTGCTTCTCCAACCCCCTAAACTATTTTTATTTATTTCATTTGTGACAACTCGAGTATCTTAAATATACTAGGATGTTGTTATAAGAAGGATTCAAGCTACACATACACACACTTATATCTAATGGTTAAAGAACATACTGTTTCCGTGGATGGTGAATTTATGCCTCCCGAAACGATGATTGTTCAACATTATTTTAACACCTTCAAAGGTGGCCATTAAGATGTCACTATATTTATATATGATATATAATATGTTTATGTTTTCCTTAAGCTTCTGTATTTTTCATTTTGGGAATACCTTTTTGGTTTCCATTATGGGTAAACGCGATATCTTCATTTAAGGAAGTGCGGACTATCGCCCCCTAAAAGTGATTTGATTCGTTAAATACCATATGTGGGATGTATAAAGGATGGAACTATGATATTATATATGATATTATACTGGAATTATAATATACCTTTATATAATTATGATTACATTCTATAAAATACTAAATAGAAATGAATGTAGCTTTCATGTATACACACGGCTTACCGTCTCCATGAACGGTGCATTTCATTTCTTACATGTAAATGATTATGTAATATTATAAATGCATTCATGTACTGGATATATATGACATATATGATATCTACATCATGAATACCGTATTGGATATAATGTATACATGATCAACTTGTAATTATAAAGGGCTTATTGTTGACTCAAGTACCAATGATCGTTAAAACGACTGTTATTAACTTAAATAATTACATAGCATTCATGACATGGCAATAAGCGATATAAAAGGAATAATGAACTTAAAAAAAGTTCTTAAGCAAGTATAAATTAACTCAAGATTATGTAAGGTTTAATGCTGGGGCCTTATAAGGTAAATAAAGAGCCCATGTTTATACTCAAAAGAAAAAAATAATAATCTAATATCAATGTAATAATCCTATACTAGAGGAACACAACTGAATATTCCATGGTGACTTGAGGCTCATTATGGTAATAGTAGTGTATGAACTGAAAGAAACCAACCTATACAGTATCAAAAATCTTATCTCATTTCATTTAAAATCCCATGAACTACCAAAACCATGTAATGTAACATAAATTGGTTAAAAATATCAATGAAAACCCACATAACTAGGCTTCTAAGAGGACCCTAAAAATTCTTTATGTGAATTCCTAAGCTATATAGGATATCCAAAAGCACCTGAGCATCCAAAAACAAATTTATGGTATAAATTTTCCAAAAAAATATCGATACATAAAATACATATATAGAAAAAAAACTAGAATAAAATATTACATAAAAAATAGAGACATTAATAGTTATTAAAAAAGTAGAACAAAATTATGATTGGTTTCCCAAAAACAATGAAAATGGGACACCCAAATAATCATCCCCCAATCCCATAATAATCAATATCCTAAGACTAAGCAACAAAATTCTCTAATACTAATGTCCCAAAATGATTTTATAATGAAGTGAATTAAATTTTTGTTTAATACAAAATGGGGAAAGTATATTTTATAAAAATATGCTTAATGTGTACATTTAAACCTAATCATGGATCAAGAAAATTATAATTTTTAAAAACATTTAAAAAAAATAGAATTCAGAGTTCAAAAAATATCGGCTATACACAAAACCCCAAACCTCACACTTGGGTTTCATGCCAACAAGAAGATGGCCTACTAACCAAATAATAAGAATCACATGAGTAATCATGATGAGACCCCATGATATTATTTCCACAACCCATAATCATATTAAGAAAAGAAAAATTATGGTGGGTCACACATGCCGTACTATAACTAAAAAATGATCTTCCATATAAAATGAAAAAAAATGAAAAATATATAATGTATTGAGTGGGATTGTTTCATAATAAATATAATCCAACAATATGTACTATAATAACTAACAATTAAAAGTGATGTAGTTAAAATTGTGAGAATTTGATCAAACATACTATAGGTAGAACCACCAACCAACCGAATATGATAAAACAAAGAAAAGATGACAAAACAATCCCTACAATCAATATAGATCCCTAGATCCATTGAAAAAAATATTGATGAAATAGTGGATTAATGCTGTTAAATGAATATATTGTGGCTATATAGTCTTGAACAACCCTTTTCTATTTTTCCCAATCACATGGAAATTATCTAATTACTGGTACCCCCCACCCATAGTATGTGGTGTTTGGAAGTGATCATGGAGTACTAATAGTCCCACTAGATAGCCTATGGAGTTTCTATAGAAACATAATTTTTACAATATACCACTGGATTTATAGTGGACTTGGGAAGCCACTAAAAAACAACTATGTGTTGCCCCTTCCAAATGACAAACTGCCAAATCCATACCTCTGAACATGATTCAAAACAGTATAAAATTGAAAAAAAAAATAAATTGTCATGTACCTAACAGAATAATGGGGTATAACACGATGTGTTATAATATAAAAAATGGTGTTCAATGAAAAATATTTATCTTACACCATCATATGTGGAGTGAAAAAAATTTATCTCAATATATGTTGTATTTAAATCCAAAATCAATAATGGGACAAGTGGGATGAGAATAAAAACTATCAAATATTTGAAGGGTGGGTTCCTCCCTAATGTTGTCAAGGGAATATTATGATTAATTGGACATTATCTATGATGATTATCCCACTAATATTCTTGGATTAAATGATTGAACCGATGATCATTAAAATAAAAAGTGTATCAAGGATCTTGATACACTCATTACTACTATAAATGGATGGTTTATAGCAATATAAAAACCAAATGCATTTTTGTTATGTACTATATGAATCATTATAAAGATAGTTGAAACATCACTATCCCAAAATAAACTTGATTAGGATATTTAGGGAAAATGAAATATTGTATATGGATGTTGACTTATAGCTTGGTCAAAACACATTGATTATATGTAACTATGTATTATAAAACAACTACAATAAAAACACTTGTTGTTCTAATGATGGATAACCCATACATCTATATAAATCAAATTTAGGGGAGGGTATTTATAAGGTCATTTTAAGATATTGGAGAAACAATGATCCCCATGGTCATATCCCGGGGAATGTACGAATGCATATGAAAAATATGAATATTATAATCCCAAACACTCTGAATATGAAGGGAAATTTGATCTTTAACATATTGTAGGGTTCCTATGTTATGAAATCATACATAGATATGGACCAAATATAGGGGAATTGGTTTATATGTTATATACCACATTATATGTATTCTAATCACATAAGATGGACGATATTACATGTTTTTTATCCTCGCATGATAATTAATAATGTTTTTTGAATATTAATGTCATAGTAAAAGGATTTAATTCATGAAGTTTATCCTCATCTAACTTGTAAATTTGGGAATTCCACATGAGAAGTGAGGAACCTTACATATCAGCAATTATTTGACTGAGCATTGATGAACCGTCAAATCTATAGTGAAAAATCGGAAAAAATCCATAAAGAATTTATTCAAATAGAGAATTTTTTACAGTGGTAATTTTAATATTTTAGGTTTAAGTATAAAAAAACATGATATTAAATGATTCTTTGTATATATTGATCATACATATGAGGGGGAGAATTTTTTTTATTTACCAAAGAATAATGGATTGGGGTCGTATGTTGTTGAATGTATTTCATGTATATGTCTCTAGTGCATTGCAATTAGGCCACATACGGTTGGACCCTCTACGATGTTTAATGTCATGTTACATGGTCAATATGTTAGACATTTTATGGTTATATGAATCAGACCAAGTGCTTCATATTTATACTTATTCAACATGGAATTAAATAACTGGGGTTATTTTGGCCCGTATATTAGTTTAAAAATAAAATAGGAAACACCCAAGGTCATACACTAATTTAGATAATGTAATGAATAAGATGGGTTTATCTCAATGATAGATATATTAAAGGGATATATGATCCAACTTGAGGGGAATAAATTATAATGTCAAAGAATACTGTAGTAAAATAGACATTTTTTAGTGGGTTTAGTACAGATTTTCAAAAAAAACAATCAAAATGATTTTGTTCAATTTTTTGGGGATGTTTGGAAAAACCAATCTTAATCAAGAAAACGTTCTGTATTAAATTTTTATATTAATTTTTATTATTTTTTAGAAGGTGTTAAAACCAATGATAACTAATATTTTTTATTTTTTATTTAATTTTTTCAGCAATATTTAAAGAACCACCACTATGCCACATGAAAAAAATATTGTCAATATTCATTTAAAATTTATTTGTGGTTTAAAAAAATGACAAATAAATATATTAAAATAATTAAATATAAATAATAATAATTTTTTTTATAAAAATATATATTTATATATAAATATTTTATAGATAATGAATAATAATGAATAAGTATTAATAGTTAATTGTTAATATTTTTCATAACAAAAAATTATATATTATCAATTACTCTTTACTAATTAATATATATATATATATAAATACAAAAATATAGACACAATCACACTCATAATATATATATATATATATATATATATATATATATATATATATGTGCGGGTGTACTAATATATATTTATAAGATGGAAAATTTTCGTAACTATTATTCTTAGAGATGATGAAAATTTGACTTCCCCATCAAATTACAATTATTATTGATTTAAGTGTCTATTTATTATTTAGGATATCCCAAATAGTAGTGTAAATAAATAAAAATAATGAAATTGTATATTAAATTTTAAATAGTTAATTATAAACGATTCATAACTATTTTAATAGAAATTTAAAATCGAAATTAAAAATAAAATAACCTTAAATTTTGATCCAGGATCCCTTTTTAGATCTACGAGATGTTAAATGCAATTTCATGAGGATATATACATCATTTAAGTTTAGGAAAACCCAAATACCATTTTTCTGAATCAAAAGGGCCAAAATACCACTAAAACTTTCTTTTTAATCGAGATACATTAATTTTTGAACATTCGGTGGAATTTCATCTTTGTTTAAGAGGGTTTTCTTATGCTTTTTGGGTTTTATATTGTTTTATTTCATTAATTTACATCATTATCAATATTATGGTTTTGAATACTTTTCTCGCATTTTATCTTTTGGTAATTTATTATTTATTACACACACACAGATAGATATATATATATATATGTGTGTGCGGTCATGAATTTCTTTATATTTATTTATATTTATTTAAAATTTTATATGTGCATATATATAGATTTATAATTATATATAATCATATATATTTATATATAATTTTTTATTTATGTATATTTTCTTATTTTTTTTATATATTTATATTTTTTTAATCTTCAAAAAATTATATATGTTATGTGGGTATATATATAAATAGATAATTATTTGTGTTTTGATTTATATTTATTTATATTTAGTTATATACTATTATATTTATTTATATTTACATGTGAAATATGTATATATCTATATAATTTTGTTTAATTATATACATGTATGTGTTTATAAATATTTATGTACTATGTATGTTTATTTGTACAAATTATTTTAAATTTAGTTATATGTATATATATTAATAGATATTTAAATTTATTTATTTATACCAAACATATATTTAATATGTTGGTATATAAATGAATTTTTGTATTTACATAAATTTATATAAATTAATTCTTATTTACATACTTTACAAGATATTTATATTTAACACTATATAAATAAATTTATATGTGAATGTATTTAGAAATTAATTTATAATTATATATTTTTATTATTTACCAATTTATTTATTTCTGATTTATTATTATATGATTATATTTTATTGTTGTTTTATTTCATATTGATTTATTCTTATTATTTATTTATTAAGTATTTATTTATTACTTGTTAATTATTATTTAATATTTAAAACTCATTAATTAATTATTATATATTATTTATTATCTCGTACTTATTATTTAGTATATAATATTTTTGGAAAATTAAAAATTAAAAATTACAAATAATAATAATTTATTAAATATTTATATGATATTTAACCTTTATTAATTATTTAATATAAATTTATCAGTAATAATTTATTTAAAAATATTATTAACTATTAAATAAAAATTTATATATTATTTTGTATATATTTATTATTTATTATTTATTTGTTAATTAATTAGTAATAATAATAAAAATTTATTTATTATATATAATTATTAATTAATTATAATTATTATTAACAATGAAATTTATTTTTTGTGTTGTTTATTTATTATTTATTAGTTATTACTTAATTATTATGTATTTATGGATATTTATATCTAGGTATGAAAACATACATATATGAATATATTTATATTTATATATTTCACTATGTTCAGTTATTAAATGTTGAGCTTGCTAGAGTGGTAAATATATTATAGAATAAACAATGGGTAATGGGGTTCATATCACACCTTAACCACATATATGATAAACATCTACATGATATGAGAAATAAATAAGTTGAAATAAAAATTTGAAATAAAAAATAAAAAATAATAAGTAATAAAAAATAAATTAATAAATTAATATCCTAATAAAATTAATATTTAAAGAAGTTATACAAAAAAATAAAAATGTTAAAACTGATTTTAAATGATTATTTGTTGTTTTAAAAAGAACTAAAAAATATTTTTTGACATTAGTTCACATGGAGGTATGTACAGACCAACATCAATCAATTATTGACAGATCAAACAAGTATTAAACACCAAAATACTGTTGTTAGTTGTTTTTTTGGCGTATTTGTTGGGACTCGATTAAGATTATGGATGGGCCTATGTGATGTAATCTAGAAATTAGTATATATTTTATGGAAACATTAACCAATCCATACATTGTTCTTATATATATTAATGTTTTTCCCTCTCAATATGGATTCCAGTGTAACAAGACCCGATGTAAATGAGCTAACAATACACAGAGAGTATAATAGATATTTGGGTTTTTGTATGTATTCAAAAAAAAGTGATATTCATATGACAACCAACCCTAATAAAATTATGGATCATTCTATGTATAGTTCTGACATATATGGGTATTTTATATTAGTGGGAATAAGTAAACACAATATAGAATCTTACATGTATCTGGCTATTTTTTATGGACATTTGGTCACTTGGATAGACAACCTCAAAAAAAATTGGGTCTCGCATGTGGTTGAATTTTATATTGTGAGTTTTAACATCATGTGATACAAAAAAGGTCTATGAGTTTATATTAGTATTGGTGGAAACCAATATACATAGATAGAGTATGGACTATGATTTATTACATAGATCTGGATCATATATAAGGATATGTGGATTTAAATTTTGGATAAATTCTGGTTAGACCCATGGTAGGATATCTGTGAATCACTACACAACCTATGGTAACATAATTATATCCACATGAGGTTATTACATATGAAAAATAATTTCTTCCACATTGAATATAAATGCATTAAAAAATATAAGAATTTGGAACTTATACAAATAATTGACTCTTATTTATGAGGAATTGGGATATACAAATTAGGCCCCTATATTTAGTTTAATACATCAATTGATAAAAAAAATTTATTGTAGTTAAATTTCATGTGATAATGACTAATGGTTCGGGCCCAACCTATTGTCATGTTGAAAATAAATCATTATTTTTAAATCTACATGAAGAGTCACAGAGGAATCTAATGCTCATATTAATTTCCAAATATTGTGATATAATTGGGAAATAATTTAAATTTTATTTGGCTCGTGGGGGGGACATTTTGTTTAGTGGTCCCCTTCCAATTATTTATCTTATATTTGTGTGAGACATAAGATTCATGAAATATGTTTCTCATGTAGGATGGACTATAATTTGGTATTTATAAATTATTTCAGTCATGAAACAAATAGCGTATAATTACCCAAATACTTGATCCATGGAAGAAAAAATTATTTTAGAGATGCGATCCAATGACCACGATGAAGTGGGTGGATTATTCTATAATATATAGTGGGGTCCCGTATAGGAAATCTGAGTGTTTCTAATTATCATGTATTAATTAGAATCAAACCACGCATATTTATTTTAATAATTCATTTAATTTTAAATATATGACTTTTAAAGGATAATAGGATTAACATGGGTTCCATGGTGAGATAAGGAACGGTATAACCCAACAAATATTTATCGGGGACTCATGGCAGGGTATAATCACTACAAGTAGATTGTGTGGATTGTCCTAGAAGAATATATCCTAGAATTTAAATGTATACTAAGGTAATAAGAATAAATCAACACATAATTCATATTATAAGTGTAATTCCATATAATATCGTCTAGTAGATGGGTAAAGGAAGCACTCTACTATTATATCCTAAATATAGATCATGTGTAAAGAAAATCTCACAAATACATTCCCAACTAGCCATATAGGATCTGTATGGTGGAATATATTTCATACATTTTTATCTCACATTACTATGAGTATGTTTCCTACCTATGGACATAATGAATCTTAATCATTTTAATCAGATAAATTTCTAAGGACATCTAAGCTCACAAGAGTCATGTTCATTATGATAATTAATTTCAAATTATGAGATTCTACATATGACAGTTGATAATATTCTTTAGTGTATGTAAAACACATCATATAGTTTATCATTAATCTACTATGATATAGGTGAAATGTATTTAATATTTATTTTTCCCACACATGAGCCATGCAGTTTTATATTTTTATTGATGATTTTAGTGTATGGTATAACATTTTGTGACCATGATTTTATGAACACAACCTGAATATATGAAACTTTTTTATTTAGAAACCTATCATTATATATTAGAATGATATTATGTTTATACAATTTGATACATGAATGTGATCCAGTGGAGTAGAACAAGTTTATGGGGGTATAGTCCCTCTCATTATAGTTATGGATTCAAAGCATTATTTCCTAGTATCATTGGATTTAAATTAACTAGCACATGTTCCCCATATATGAATGATCATAGGCGTTATTTCTAATCATATTATTGTGAAACTCTATTTCTGTACTTTTTAGTTATGCAGTGTTCATAGAATTTTCTCATCAGGTATCTCAAACTCACCCAGTCATTTTTGAGATTTTTTATATTTATAAAAATTTTAAAAATTATTATTTTGAGTTAGGGTAGTATAAAATTATTGGGTAGTAATACCATGTCCCTATATATGTAAATAATGGGTAAATTATGATCTAGTATCATTTTTTGAGTGAAAATATAGAAAAAACAGATAGGAAATATTTGGGCCATAAATTCTATTCGTTGTTCTCCATTATCAATATTACATTTGAAAATGTCTTACTAATAGCCATTATTTATTAATTAATTAATTTTCGATAGTAACATGAGTGGTTGGAATGAATATATTATTCCTGACACTGCATTTTCAATTCATAAAAGAATAACTTTTTTCTTATATCCATTACTATTTTTTATGGACAACGAGTTTATTATTGAAGATCAAATTCATGAAATTGATGATAGGTTTTATTCTAACATCCATGAGGGGTATTGATCAATCCACCTGGAGAATAATTTAGTGTATTTATGGATTATGACAATAAAAATGTCTATATCTAGAGGATATGACTCTAGGACATCTTTTAATAAGAAGAAAAATGGACAAGATTGTTAAACTATATGTATTAACACAATGGGATAAGGGATAAAATGTTTATGTGTCAGGAATCAATTATATTTGTAGTAAAATTCTATACTGTTAAATATTATTGATAGACAATATTATCAAAACTCTTAATTTTATGTGGGGGTATGGTTTATAAATAGTGGATGGTATATGATTCCATATGGACTTCTTTCATAATAATGATGATCTATCATATATGATGACATTCACTTATTAACATCAAATTTTCTCTCTCTCATCATGGTATGATGAAATAATTATTTTTCTTTGAAATCCATTATAAAGGAAATAGGTCCAATAATTCTATCTTTTAATGCAGATTGTATCATTCAAAACACCAATAGGGTGTTGGTTTTATTTTTTTCCCTAATTTAAATTTTCAATAAATAGTGAGACCACCCTAAAATGACAGATATGAATTATTATTTTTGCATTGTTAAAGTCTTCAAGGTCTTTTAGTGATTTTTTTAACATATCTTCGATTCATGAAGATATCTACCATCAAACCATATACATAATCAATAATAGGGATTGATTTTTATTTATTAAATTCATATTAATAATTAATATTAATGACTACCATGTATGAATCACCCTTGATACTAAATAAAAACATTTGAACCAATAGGTCCATCTCTAAGCCTACATTAAGAGATTGGTATTTTTATATAAAATTAGAGTATCCTTATGATAACATGAATGAATATTGAAGAATATATTTTCATGGAGGGATAATGAAAGTTATATATATATATTTTTTGAGTATATTAATTTTTATTTTTTTCACATTGGAATTCAAAACGAACTATCAAAAAATATATCTCATATATTTTGTGACTGTCTATAATAGAGAGAATGTCTTCATTGGTATTTTTTATATTCACTAGTTTACATGATGGATTAGGATTTTCTACTAAAAAAAATACCAATTAATGACATTTAACTACCTTATTTGTTTCAAAATTAATATGAAAATATTTTAGGATGACCACCCACCATTCAAGATATCTAGTAAATAGTAGATGATGGATGATGTATGTGAGTGGGTTAATGAGAAAGAAAATTTAGAGCATGTGGTTTTGTAGGAAGTGTTTAAGCTTCTATACAAAAAACAGTTGTTCATTTCAATTCATCTCAATGACAGTGTATTGAATCATAGTATCCATCATTTAACTTATAAGATATGTTTGGATATTTTATTTGTATTCATTAATATTATGTGAAATTGGGACACTAAGCGAATATTCCATTGAAAACATACAAAAAACAAGTGGATTTGTGTAAATATAAGACATAAATAAATTTGGGATCAATAGGTATTTCATGATTTTAGGAAAGGATATCAAATAATATTTACCCCATATATAGGTGTGTCCCTTCTTCATAAAAATTAAAAGTATAAGCAATTATGAATGACTTTATCTCTGAGTGTTTTATTTTAGGTTTAGAATCCTTCAATCCCAAAAAACATTATGGTGATAAGGATGTGAAATAAGAAGGCTTCCCTTTGTCTTAGTTGGGTCAACCTCGATGCCATGGTTATCCCTATGAAGTTGAGATATTTCTATAATTCCATCCCAAAAGAACTTATTAGTAGATTCATCTATAGGATTTGTTCTCATTTTTTTGTGACGGTTATTATATAGGCAGGGTGATCACAATAATATTGGGATTTGGAAACTAGATCAGTAATATATTATTATATTATTTTCCCTAAGAAGTTCTTAGAGATATAATATATGTAACAATGATATGTTAAACAAATATTCATCACTCCAAACAGAATTACCTAGTAGAAATATACCACATTGGGGATACTTTAATATTGTAACCTACTCATACTATAAGATCTTTTGGATATTATTATAACAATATCATCCTTCCATTAAGGATATTTCTTAAAAAATAGTATTTACATTAATCAATATCTCTATGATTGGGACCAAAATATAATCATGTGAGTAGTATAGGTTTTATTCCCTAATGTCAATGAAAAAAATAACCATACTATTATTATTCTTTATGGGGATTATATTTTAGAGGAATTTTGGGTATCAGAACATCAAAATAATTTTGGGTTTGATGATGTTTTCAATAATAGTTTTCACATTGTTAAGGTGGAAAGGATGTGTTATTCTAGAAACCTTATTATAACCACAATGGAAACCTACTAGACCCAAATGATGGATAAATACATTAAGATCGTGAATTTTTAATTATTTCCAATTATTGGACAATATATCCTTATGATACTTTATTGTGGTTGTGTATGTATCATTCTCTTCTGCTGACATGGAAAAAATAATAATTTTGAAAACTACACTTCCATGATACAAGTATTCACATGTTAGGATTAATAAATATTTCTAGAGATATAATCCTCTAATATTAGATATTAATATCATTAATCTTCTTTATATGCCATAATTGCATTATAGGTGGGAGATTAAGTGACATTTGATTATGAAAAATATGACATAGGTACATTTCAGAATCCTAAAAATGAAGAGTTTGAAGCTATAGAATATAAAGTCATCAATTCATCAAAATAATTTTCATGGGAAACCAGATTATGTTTAACATTATCTCTATAATCATCTTGGGAAAAAAGGTTCCAATAAAATTATATATATGATATAATATTGGTTTAATTTTTGTTGATGATGTGGTGGTATATTTTGATCATAAAATTGACGGACGGATCGAAGAGTGTTTATTTTTCCATGGATGTATTAATTTTTTTGGAACTTTAAACTTCTTCTATAATCATGATTTATGTATGTGTGATCGATATCATGAAAACATTGAAAAATTAATACAATCTTCTTGTAGGATTTATTATCTGATAGTTTTGATGTTCTCGATCAAGGTGGCTCATATAAAAGGCTTGGATATTGGATTGATATTCCCTTTGTAATGAAAATAATGATTGATTTTGATCTACATAATAAGTGAATCTACATTTTAAAATTTTTAGTTAATAATGATCTATAGGAATATATTCTTGAAATTTATATGAATGGAAGCTAATTGGATTCTTTGGAATTTCAAATGGTATTTGAATAGCCTGACGAATTTAAAAAATACTGGGTGATTTCATAAATTTTATTGACAGGAAAAACATATTCTTTACAAAAATCTATGAATATGTTGAATAGAAAAATTTATATACTCTTTGGGGTATTAATATATATGTAATATTCTGTTACTGGATGCATTAAATTCTTTTGATAGAATATTGAATCAATGTACAGGGATTAAAAGGATTGTAATGGGAAACATTCATCATATTTTTATCTAAACACTCCATTATAATAATAATTGAGACACTAATGACAAGATGAACGTACTTTTATATTCCTAAATATCCAAAAACAACATAGTAGGGAATTCAAATCCATGTTTGGATAGAAAAATACGAACATTATATAGGAGAAAAGGACTGAAAATTGGGTTATGATATTCATTTGAATTAGAGTATTTTCTCACTTTTTGGATAACCTTGTACTGTCAGAGTAGAATGAAATAAGTTGATTTTTTATGTGGACCAAATGTTTAAGTCTAGAAAACAATGTTAAGTATTATAGAGATGATATCATTTAGTGACTAATGGAAAACAATGTTTTCATGTTTAATTAAAATTAATGGATCCCTAAAATATCAGTATCTAGAAACATACTAATCTTTTTTTAATGAAATTACTATGGTGTATTCTATGGGGATAGACATTAAATGATATAAATTTGTTACAATGACCATATACATAAGCTCTGAATTATTTAAAATGGAAATAATTATTGATATATAAAGATCTATTGAATGATGAATGGATTATAATATTGATAGATTATATGAAAATAAAATAATTTATATCATGAATTATATTTTTGGATGAGGATTCTACATTTACCACTATGATGCATATCCATAGTCTAGGGATTAGAAGATACTAACAAATATTCTATCTTCTATATATTTTGATCATGGTTTAGGCCTGTTTTCAACACTTATAGACTATATTTGTTTTTCCCGCCAATATACAAATTTTGACAAGATATATGCACATTTTCTTTCTTGTCTTAAAATACAATTAAGATTTAATTGTCCTTGGATGATTTAATAGTGAATCGATTCTATTTATGATTATAATAATGTTATTTTCACTCTATATATATATATCATATAATGCATTTTAGAAATAATTTCATGACATTTATGTTCTATATTGCCTCATAATGATCAAAATTCTTCGAATTTACTACAACTCTCCCCAACTACCCAATTATATGTCGGTAGCTCAATTTTATAATCATATTATTTTTCAAAGAATTGTTATATCATGTGGATAATTTTATATGAACCATATTATAAATCATTTTCTGCAGGATATTGTATTGTGGGGTGGTTACCATTTACTCATTTTATTAGATAGTTCCCATATACCCAAAGATAATGGCAGGAAATCCTCAAGGTCTTAGAATTGAAAGGGAATTAAAACAAGATCTTCCTCCTAAACCATATTATTTTCTATGTGGGTAATTATTGTGCATATAAGTATATATTTTGTAATATTTTATTAATAGTGAGACTATATAGTTATCATAGATTGAAATTAGGTCATAACTAGTTGATTCAGGTTAACCCTATGTATAACATGAATTAGGTGAAATTTAATAATTGTCACCAAGTCAATAATATTGTCTATTCCCAAACATGAAACCTCCATTTCTTCTTCTTCTAATTCATCTGGTGAGATAATAGAGATAGAAGATAATTATTCCAAGGGTTGTCACAATTTTACCTACCCAAAATCAATCATCTTACTTTGAATGTAATTGAGGAAACTCACACTTATATATTATTCCCAAATATCTTCTAAAAGGATGGAATAGTAAGAGATATCCTTGAGAACAATTTCAATGGTTTTCCTTATTTTATGAAAATTTATAAAAATATTCCATGGAAAAAATTTATTATCATTGGACATTCTAAATTTAAAATTAGTATACGTTATTTGAAAGTTCATCATAAGGTTAATTCATCAGATCCATTCATCCTTCTATTATACTTTACTATTGTTGTTGTTTCCATTCAATATAATGATCCCGGAGATATTTCATAGGTTTTGGAGTCGAGGTTGGTTATATTTCTATCTTCAAAATAAATATATTTTGTTTAAAAAGTGATGAAAATCATAAATTAGACTTCTAGTTTATGTATATATTTATAATTCGATCTTTAGATAGAATCCTACAACATTTTCGTAGTATCTATAAACTAATAGAATCCATCTAGATATTTAAGTGGTATCAATAATGTCTATAATTCATCGAGTATATTTTAAAATATATATATACCATCATTTATTATCTGAGATTCATATTCATGAATAATTTCAACCCCTTCAATAATTTAGTGAAATATGATACACACTTATTCTAACATTTTATATAATTAGATTTATTAAGGACCATAGACTTTACCAATATGAAACTAAACATGTATAGAAATTATTTGCTTTATAATTTTTAACATGTGACTGGTAATTCAAGAGGAATATTATACCAAATTGATTATGGTTCATCTAGAAATTTCGAGAAGAAACAAAAGTTTTCTACTTCTTATTACTCAAGTGTTACAATTATAGGGCCTCACTAAGAAAAATGTTTATTATATTATTCTATATCTTATAAAAAATTATTGAAATATAGATGGTTGGGGTCCTTATGCTTATTATTGGGGGTGTCACATTCAATCCCTTATATAATAATCCTGTTTCATATTTTCAAGTGTGTGTTATCCTAATATGGATTTACTGATAGTTTCCACGGAAACCATAGTGTCAATAAACTCTCATACTATTGTTGGATGGGAAGAAAATTGAGTAGTGGAAGTAAGTATATCATGAATTGGAAAAATAATCAATTTTTATTGTCGATTTCCAAAATGATTTGGCCTAAGGTAGCTCAACAGAAATAGATTCAACTACTACCCATGTGATGGAAACTCTTAATAACATTCTACCACTATGATTAGATTCACAAGTACTATGAGACGAAATTCTATTGGATGATTGGATCCTACTATCATAGGTTTTATATCTTTATTAGGTTGGTTATAATGCAATTTGGGAGACATTTTGGTATCTCCCATGAATTTATACTTAGTAGGAATATCACACATGATTATTATAGTTTTGATTCACCTAGATTACACTAATTTTTCATTAGACAATGAAGTTTTTTTGATGTTATGAACCTCAAGTTATTCAGGGGGTGAGATGAATTCCTGATTTTCTACATTACTTTTTTATAAGATCACCAGTGAGGTGGATTCTAGGTATTATCTATAGGTCCAAAATTTTGAAATTTTACCTACGGTCTATTATGGACATCTTTATTGAGTTTTTTAAGGTTGTATGTATTTTGGATAGATACATCTTCCTTATATTCTTCTAATTAGATTCATTTTGTATATTATATATTGGTTGGATTTTGATAACCTTCACTGATACAAAGTACATGTTATGAATCATGACTTCATTTGAAGGATATGTTTATTGATTTCAATTTTATTATTTTTTATGAAAAATAATCCATCCACCTTAGAGTATTCCTTCATGAGAGACCATTTTTACTTGTCACCCAGGAAAAGTATTTTCATTTCATTCTAATTCCCAACATGAGGATAATTTTAATGTGTGATCCTAAAGGATCTCAGAAAAACCATCACTAATGTCATCCCTATGAGTTGCTTGGGTCATGAAATAGGAGAACCAATGAAAGCATGTCTTTCAATATTTAGCTATGTTTGGATATGACCAATATCCATGGTGAAAGAGGTTGTATTAAATTATTTATTCATTTTGGGTAAACATTCAATCACTTATATCATTATTATATCCTTTTTCTATTGGGGATTTTATTATCACATGTCCTGGGTTGGTGACAAAATAATTTCTAACCTCATGAGATAGAGCTTCTCCAATAACAGAACAATGGTATCTATTATTTCATATATATTTATTTTATGGGATTCAACTTTTGAGTTTCCATATGTAGAACACCATATGAGGGTGATCTATTTTCATCTAATTGTTTCTCTATAATAAAAGGTTTCCCATTCCTTAGTCAAGATGATCACTATACATTTTTGGTTGCATTGTATAAGAAATAGTTTATTTATTTGTCTCATTACATGAGTCTTCAGTAATGTGTATAGATGAGAAATTATTATTTATATACTAACATGCTTTTGAAAAAATTAGTATTTAGAATTTACATGATCGGATGATGTTACATGATGAATTTCATAGTGGAATACTATACCAGATATGTTGTAAGAATAAATGGCACCCTCTATGTTCACCCCAACCTCTAATGTGGACATTGGGTGCAGAGTTAAAAATACACTATTCTAGTGCATTAAAATAATTGTGTCATTTATATTACTGATTTTCATATTTCCTTCCTAAAATTTCATTTTTTGTAGCAGAAAGAAATCCATTTTAATTTTGTAGAATAATTCCCTCATCACCATGACATGGTTTGGTTAATCCCCATAAGAATGGAACATCCCCTCAGAATATTTATTATTTTTCCAATGAATCAGTTGTGGGTAATGTATGCAAACCAAATTAAATAGGTCATGAATTTTATAATGGTTGATTTTTAGGGGATATAACATATTTTTTTTATTTTCATTGCCTAATTATTTCCTAAAACCATGTATTTCCCCTCATATTTTAATAGTATTCATATACGTGGTTTGGAGAGAGTAGTCTTTTCCAAACATCCTTATCTAGAAGAGTGTGAATGGTTGGAGTCAAACTTTCTACATCTGGGTGTAAGAAATATTAATTTGGACTGTCATATGACCATTTAATTTATTATATATTTAATGGGAAGAGACATCAGTAGTTTGATATAAGTAACAGTTGGTGTTGTAGTCCTAATCCAATGGAGTGACTCTTTATATAATATCACTCTAACAATGGACCTAATAGTGGGAGGGCCTTCATATTATAGAATTATTTCTCATTATGAAGGACCTATATATTGAATTTATTTGGATAATACCTCCATGTATATAAACCTATTGTTTATTATATAGAGTACTTCAATTATGAGCCAACATTACAGTATAAGGAGGACCAGTGCAACATGTGCCATAGGGATGACCTTCTTGGTGTATCATCAGATATCAAAGTTATGTAACTTTTTAGTTTCCAATATTTGATGAATTTTTAAGGGAAATAGCTTCTTTATGAATGATATTTTTAATCCAATAAGTATTTTAGTACCTCACACAAAGAGATAGATTCCCATAATTTATCTTTGTGTTGAAAAAGGGCAGAACATTTTAGAGGACACTATTGGAAGTCCATAACTACTGATGGTAGTATTTCTTTGTGGAAATCCATGATTATAACGTATTATACCTTCTTTATGATGATATTTTATATTCTTAGTCTACAATCATTTGATATTGATGTTCTGTAATAACATTTCTATTGACTAGGGTTGAGATATGGGCCTTCTCTTGAGACCAATGTCTCTCTCAGTATGACATATTATTATATATTTTCTATTTATAATATGGTACTTTGCATAATAAATAAAAACTTCAATATGTGGGAAAACTTCGAGGTTTACCCTTGTGAAAATTAGAATATGTTAATGGACCTCTTGGTGAAGATAAGGAATATGATTCTTGGATATTCCATTATTCAATATAAAATAGTGAATTTTTTTAGAATCCATTATTTTGTGACAATATTTAAGCTTATATAAATATATTTCAACATCCAACATTATATTTAAAGGGACAAGGAATATGGGTTGATTTTTGAGCAGCTATTATAATATTCATGAAAGCCCCTGTGATGTTGGGAAGTATATCATCCAACCCTAAAGTATCTACTAATATATTTTATTGAACTATAGTGTGAATGGGAAAACGATACTAATATTTTTTCCATCATTAATTTGGATCGGATAATAAATCACTTTAATGGATGGGGGTATTTGGTCTTAAATTTGAGTAGCTCTGAAAATATACTGATGAGATCCTCTGATGATGAGGGTATGAATTTCATCATTCCATCTAATGACCACTAGGGTATTCCAATTATAATATTTTTCTACCACTTCTAAGACATGATGATATATATTAAAGGCATGATCATGGGTATTTTTCTACCCTTAGATAATCAATGGAATATTTTGATTTGATTTGTGCATTGGAATGGGAATACATGCCTTAACTTTTGTGGGTAAGGGAATATGATCCTAGTTTAGTACTCTAATTAACATTGAGTAATTCCAATAGCCTTTTTATGTATGGGAAATAATATGGGATTTTAATATGGATTCATACATTATATATCAACATGATCCTATTGATGATTCCATTGTATGATAGTATGCTTGATGGATGGGAGTACTGATAAACTCCCACTCCATTATAGACATTATAGTTTACTAATAAGATAATTTTATAGATTATGAAATATGACATCACTCCTAGGATTTTATGGTTTTTTATCACAGAAATAGATTCTTTATAGTTACCTTCACAAAATTGTTGGGGAATAAATCTTTTTGGAGGAATCCTCAATTGAGTATTGATGGAAAGGGACCAAAAGACATTGATGATGAATGTGGTTTGTAATATCCCTCCATAGTGTCTCCCAAGTAATGATGGATGAAATTTAATTTATCTTATGTATCATCTTAAGGGTGGGATTGTTTGAATTATCATGCTCAAAGGGTATTGTTTCAATGTGATTGGATAATATTCTAATTTCCACTAGTAATACTGAGTCCCAATATCAAAGATGTGAAATATTAGGACTAATCACAAAGGGGGTCTATCATGTCACCTTCATGATGTCAAAAAAAGGAGGCATACTACATAACCAAAGTATTGATAAAACATTATTTAAGAGATTAAATTGTTGAAAATGTATCTAAGTGTAGTAAGGTCATGGCCATTATGGAATTTGAGAAATTAATTTATATTTAAATGATACCATCTATTTTTATTGAATGGGGAAATTTTGTGTGTTTTTTAATGTAATATAATAATATATAATCAAATTAAGGAAAATATATTAGTTAAACAAAAGATACAAAATCATGTTGAATTGATCAACTTCAAGTGTAATAGACTCATGTCAGGTTCCTAATTTATTTTTATTTTGCGAAAATGTTTTTATGTTTTTCTTTCACTCGATGTAGCCATCCATTTCATGGTAATGAGGTTGCTAAGAACTTTACTGCAATTATTCTTTTCTACGTTGGATGAGATCAGTGAATTTTTATCTCATTAGACCATTTTTCAATTAATAATTTTACACTTCAACCCACCCTTATAGTTTTAATATATGTTAATGAATCCCTCTAAATTGTAGTATAAGATTTGTTTACATCGTCCAAGTGATTTATCATTAAAACAAATTGATGTAAACCTGAATATATATATTTGGTTCTCTTTATTTCTATTATTTTATTATTAGAAAACAATTTTGATTAATATATTTGGGGGTCCTTGAGTATATCATTCATAGGATATGTGGTATGGGTTTATAATATGGGGTAAGTTCCTTATAGAAGCGGTTCATATATATCTCTATGAAGGTAATTAATACCCAAATAGGTTTGGGATACTTGATATGATATTCCATACCATTTAATTTAATCTGACAAGGATCATTTATTGTATGATTAATTTAATTCATTGTATAATTTTTGGCCAAATTTTACTAGTAGTGTTTGATGAGATAAATATGCATCAGAGGACATATTTATTTTAATTTAAAAGGAAAATGTCTTAATAATGATGACATTATTTCATCTGGAATATCACCATGTGAGATACATGGTTGGTTTTGTTCATAGGGATATGGACCACCGTATAGTACATAAACTCTTCAAGTGCATGGAAAATTGATAATGGTTCCATAAGATTATAACCCTAGTGAATGTATTTATATAATTATGGGGAATATATCTCGGTGAGGAAGGATGTAGAAAATCACAACAGGAAAATTTCCTCTAGAAGTTGTATTCAATAAGAATATTATCCCAGTTAAGGTGGACATGGTTCTAGGAGGTAATATATAAAAATGATTAGGGATTTCAACATTTCACACTATAGTAAGACCATTTAGTAAGGATTTATATTGAAATGTTATTGGGATATAAAATTTTGGTGGAATCTTCTATATCGAACTAAAAAAAGAATAGATCGATATGAGTTCTTGGTTTATAATTGATATTTATATGAATGGACCATAACTATGTATTTTTAAATCATGCTAACAAGATATCATAGAGATGTATTATGTAATGCGACTAAGTTGTCCAGGGTGTGAATGAGTTGGAAAAAATATTTTTTGGGTCTTATGCTGGAGAATCATCGATTAATAACCTTGTTGGTGACCTAGGTGAATGTAGTAAGAGTTATTTCTTACACATGTTTGGATGATCATGGTACATCATGGGATATTGGAGGGAATGATTAGTGACTATTCCTGAATAATTTCTTCTATAATATGGGGTTTTTCTACCTCATTTATGTTTCCATGGTGTGAAATCATCAATGGAAACATGTTTGGGGATGAAACCTTTAATGTAAACCCCTTACCACAAGGTTCTTCAAGTTGTAAATTCTAGTAAATCTACCACATTGATAGCCTAGATGGAAAGACTAATCCATTAAATACAACTCTATAATTATTGTGGTAAATAAAATCATTATCATCGGGATACATAGTTGTGACCATCCTATGGGATATATCAATAGAGGAGATCACTCATGGAGAATCATTTTTTCAATGGAATACACTATTAAAGGTGGAAACTCAAGTATACATAGTGATTTGATGATGTATATATAGTGTTTTGTATAGAGGTAAGGATTATAATTTTTATGGTTGAAAATTTTATTGATGTTGTCCATGACGTTCATTTGGGTAGGAATGAACCATGTGGTAGTCTTAAGTGAAGTGTATGAAATGTGAGATGTATATTTTACCACTGTTTTAGTGATTCATCAAGTGACTATAAGGGTGAGGGATGCTACGTAGTTTATTTTTAATAAGTGTTGGTCCAAAAATATCTAAGGAGGACACAATCCCACATAATGAAATTTTATGTGAAATGGTGCATGTCATGTAGAGATTTAATTAAATGGCCCCTGAACATGGGTCATGTATGATCTTTTTTTTGTACAGGGGCCATTGGATCATTCAATTGTGAAAAAGATCCTGATATTATGGCTTACATGCCCTCTCAATCATGATGTAATTCATCGGGATCTAAATAATAAAATTGATTTTTAGTAGTTTCTTAATTTTTATTTATCCTATTTGGTTCCACAGATAACTAAGTATTACTTCATGAATATAATATAAGGATCACCTTGATGTTTCCTAGAATTCTATGTCCCTTAATGATTTTACATTTGTCTGCTGTGTTTATTTTTAGGTTAGTATTTTATATTTATAGGAGTGGTTGGTTAAATTCCATAACAATTATAAGTCTATATAGGGAGTATTCATCTACATAGTACACATCCCATAGAGCTGTAAATGAAGCAAACATAGAAATAAAATATACTGTATTTTACTGTATATTTGGTATTACCCTCTTCAAATCACAAGGGAAGTTAGTTAGTGAAACCACGATGTTCACAATGAATAATGTATTCAATTTGTTAAGGAAAAATTCATCGGGCCATGAATTCCCTCACTTATGCCACAAATGAGCACAATTTTCAAGGAAATGGGTTTCAATAGGAATCGACAAGTCACATTAATAAGGAACTATACATTAGGACAAGAATTACCCCCATTGTGAGTCAAATAATTTATGTTCATGAAATAATGTGGATCTCCACAAACAGACTGGGTTATTCACAAGTTACTACTTCATGATAAAAGTGGTACTTCATTGATTGTGAGTATTAACTGTTAATATACAGCCTTAATCAATTTTATTCGATGCTCGATCTCTTTTTCAGTGTTACCAAACCAATATTCTTTTGATTTTTGAAAATTATTATTGACATGGAAGTCTTAAATATATATTTATCTATATATTACAAATTGAATATTTAAATACAGACACACACATATATATTATTTAAATACATAAGTATATATATAAATAATATATAAAAAGAAATAAATAAATTCATGGAATAAATATATATATAAGTAATTTTCCATATATTTGAGTAGATATATATATTGAATTTGAAACCAAAAATATATACACAAATATACGTATTCTAAAAAACATAAATCTCTGGATAAAAAGCATATGTTTTAGGATTCATTCATTGAAAAAAATCACCGAAAATTGTAATACATTGGTGAATATTGAAGGAAAAATAATTTGTACAATATGTGGTGTTTAATAATATTTCGTCTATGATTTCAATATTTTTATTAGAAAACTTTTTGAATATTGAAACATTTGTTAGTTATAAAAAAACACAAATAAAAATCAAATATATATGAATAAAATAGGTTTTATAGAACTGAAATTAGAATCAAACATGAGACACTCAACCTGCAAGGTTGTTCATTGAGCACACGGCCTACATATCATATACAGTTACACTCACATAAGTAAACATTATATAATTATTTATATAATTATAAAAATACATACATATATATTATTGTTTGTTGTTAGAACTCCATATATTATTGTTTCTGGATGAAAATATATTATTTATATAACTTATATTAATAATTATATGCCTACATATACATATTTATTCATTTTTTTATATATAACTATATCTATATATACTCTTTATATATTAATAAATTTATATTTTTGATAAATATTGTATTTTAAATTTAATCATTATTTTAATATTAACAGTTTTTATATATTTACATAAAATAATTCATGAGAGAAAATAAGGAACTATTATTGAACCGTAGATTATCTTTCATATTGGTGGTGAACCATGTAAATTTATTGTTTTATTTTTTTCACAACTATTTATTAATTCTTTTTTGTAACATTAGAATAAAGGTTCATGAATCAGAATCCCAATCCACTTTCATCCCATGCCATGTGCTATGGATTGAGGCTTTTGTAAATAAAAAGGGACCAACTGTTGACAAGATAAAATTGAATTTAAGAAAATAATATATTGGTGTCATATAATAGAAAATGACTCTATATTTAAAGTGTCTTACAAAGTAATGAATGGATAAATTCGAAAAACATTTATCATGTTTTGAAACAATAATAGTCATTTACTGCTGTTAATGAATGAGTTATTTTGTTTTATTTTATGAATGACGAAAAATATGATCATATTAGAAGTGTATGTTTTAGTGTTTCAACATTTTAATACATAAAAAAATGCAAATAAACAAGGGGATATTTAGGATAATACGAAAAATATATATGCCTCAATAAAGACATTAATTGAAAACTTTATTTTGTATGATACTGTGACAAAAAAAGAATCTTTTCCAAAGGGTTCAATGATAATAATACAAATAGTAACAACAAAAACATGAAGATCCATACCCCATGTTTTAAGGATAACCATTACCCAAAAAATCATCCCACTAATGAGGAAAAAAAATTAATAATAGTTTCTACATAATGCAAATATAAAAGTATTGGTATGTTTCTTATAATCATATTTAGAATGGTAAAATTGATTTTTATTTATATCAATAAGTATCCACAAATAACTTATTTCAAGAGGAAAATTATAAAATATTTAAGAAGATATTCTAGATAATAATCAAATTCTAAAAGATCATGGCACTATAGGGATACTTGTAACTCACAATACCAACATTCACCGACCTATTACCATTATTTATCTTGATGTTCGCATGGTCAAAACTACTATTAAGACTTTTTTATTCATTCCTTTAAATTTATAATGATTCCTGATGATAAAGTGGTAATACCGCTTCATTTTATTTAATATCACCAAACATTTTCAATTAATAAAAAATGATTTCAACTAAGGCAGTTTATTATATATAGAGAAATAATAATGTTAATAAAAATTCACGTTATGAATATAGAAAAGATAAAAAATTCAACAAAAGAACCATCTAAGTGTTCCTTTCCCCAAATAATTTGAATTACACGTTTATCATAATTAAAATATAACCAAAATAAAAAAATTATAAGATGAAAATTTTATCAAGTAATACTAATGATAAAAAATATACATTTCATTGCATACATGATTGGTATTTAAATATAAATTAAATTACCTTTCTTCAAACATTTAGAACCATAGTGGTTAATTTATAATTGAGGAACATTTTAATAGTTAATTGGATCAATAATTTATATATATTTTTAATAATAGTTCAATACTATTAATATTATCTATAGATTAATATATCACAACAATGTAATAGGAGGACTGTGTAATGAAATACATTAATTTTTTACTCCTAGTGTAACTTATAAAAAAATATAAACGGATGAATTTTAAATTTTACAAACATTATAAAAGTATGCACAACATTGGAAACAAAAATAATGTAGTATAAGATGTTCTTAATACCTACATTATTGGGGTTAATATCCAAATTATAATCATATAAAATATATTATCATTTTTTCCATTACTTATTCCTATATGGTTTTATGACTCGTTGGATTATCATTATAATCTATTTAGATACTCAAAAGATATATATATATATATTTTGATCTAATTCTTGGTAATTAAAGTAATCAACTGAAAAAAATTTATATAATGATTTTTTTTAAAATAAATTCAAAATTATAAATTTAAATCTAAAATCATTATTTTTATTTGATTTTTTAAAAATAAACATTTATGGTCAGGTTGAATTTATTTAATTTCATAACCATGGTATGATGATGGTCCATGTTTATAAGGATCATATAGTTTTTTATAACTGCATGATAATAAGGTAACATATAATATGATTTCAATAAAAAAATATAAATTAAATTTTTTTAATATCATTCTCAAGGTTCATCTATTGTGAAAAAATGTAATCACAATGATTGGGAATATTGCGATTGTAAATTTATAAATGATATAATATCTCATATAAAAAATAACATCCTTAATGATGTATTTCTAATTGTAATTATAATATCATAAAATATATTTATAAACTATTTGATTATGAATTTTTTTACTATATTAATAGAACTATATAAAATCTAAATACTCTCAAGAGAAAATAGATTTAATTAAAAATGATTGGTGATATTACCTGGTGCCAATAATATTAAAGCAACTATGAATAGGGGACTTCCAATAATGTTTTTAAATTATTTTATTCATAGATATCATGAAAAATTGGTTTTTCTAATTTTTATTTTATTAACGTACATATCATTGAGTATCATTTTTAGTGATATTTTTTTGTTCCATTTACTTAAAATACTCTCACATGACTTAAAATAATCAATTTAAATCTAAATTGAATGAATATAATTTAATTAAAATGGGAAGACCAATTGTTTTATTAATTTTAAAGTTATATTTTAGTAAACAAATATATGTTGCATAAAAAATGAGAAATTGCATCCAGGTTTCTAGAATGCTTTAGGAAAATTATTGGCCATTTATTTTATAACATTTTGGAATTCACCACATGTCTATTAGACACATGATGAGACATTTATAACTGAAATATTGTGTTTATAGTTTCAAAGTGGCATTTTAACTAAAAACACACATCAGACACTGAAAAATACTAAAATTTAGTTGACTTTCCTTTATACCTTAGGCAAATTATTGAAAATTTTTATATTACATAACATTGTTAACATCACATCAATATCATATATGGTGTGGTCAGTATTAATTAATGTTTCTGTTATCATTTTAAGTGACATTATTTTAGAAACACATGTCAAATACTTAGAGGTGGAAAAACATACTCGAATTGTTGTAAAAAATAAAAAATGACCAATAATTAATTTTTACTGTGCCTGAATCATACACATGTGAATTTGATATATAGTTTGGCCGATGTGGTTTAAAGTTCTTGTTTTTAGATTAAAAGTGGAATGATTACTCAAAACAGAAATCAAATTCTCGTAATTGAGTGATAATTGTTATGTTATCTAAATTCATTAGTAAAATGTTTCATGATTCGTTTATGACATGTTTGATTGTTCTGAAAATTAATATGATACTCATTGTAGTTGTAATGATTGAATTTGAATATCATTTGATAATATTGAAATTTACTTTAAAACATTCATCACATAATTAAATAAATTTAAATTGTCATATAATTTTCAAGATACTTTAGTAAAATTATTGTTTCTTAATGTTTTAAATTTAATAATTATATACCCATAAATTTTATATATGGTGTGAATAAAATAGTTAAAAGAGTCCATTTTAATTTAAAACCATAATTTTTATTTTAAACCTTGTTTCACGTAGTCAAAATAGATATCATTTGTTCAAATTTCCAGGATACATTAGGAAAATTATTATTTAACTATTTTATAAATGTATATATTTACAATATGTTAATCCTACATGGAGAGTGACCATTATGAACAAAATCATATTACACACTCAAAATAGAGCAATTCAGCGGGGAGGTTCACACTATATTGTAATATTTTTTATTAACATTTTATTCCACCCATTTAATTTATGTATTACTAGTCATCAATCATGTTTCATTATTTAATTTTTATGTTATAAAATATTTTATAATGTTATTGTTTTATTTATTTCAATGTAGTATTATTAATTTAAGTATGGATTTTAATTACCAGTACCCACTTCCTTTTGTTTTGTTGGGGGTTTCGGGATTAATAACTAATCACTTTACTAGACTCCATTGTAAGAGGTTTTCAAGGGTAATAGAATTTAGGACCACTCAGTCATATATGAGGATGATTATTTGGGGTTTGATAGTTTGAATTGTAAATTTTTGTAATTTATTTTTCTTATAACTTAAATTATAATGCGTTAAAATTTTAGTAATGAAAAATTATTTGAAATGTCAAAATATTATAATATAAATTTATAGGAAATATATTTTTGTTTTACTTATTTGGATACTCTACTGTGATTTTCATATAAGAGAATGTTGTTGTAATTGTATAGGATTTATTCAGCACTAGAGATATCATTGTTAAAAGTTATTTTATGTGATTTAATACTAGCATTGTTAAAATAGTACTTTAAAAAGTGATAAATATAGTACTGATAGAAACAATGAAATCCATTATTTATTTGGATGATAAAAGTTAATGATTTTCTTTAGTTTTGACAACATAATTGGGATTTGAGACTTGATAAAGAAAATTTCTAATAGTGATAAAAGTTTAATTATCAATAGTGTTGGATTTATTTTGTTATTAGTCACCTAAAATGACTAATATAGTAATTTAATGAAAATAAATATCAACTAATAATTTTATTGAATAATTTCAACCCTGAATAATTTTTAACATTATAAAGGTGATATTAAAATTTTTGGATTCCCAGAGAGATTACATATCAAATAGAGAATTCAACTAGATGATGTAATAACACATGTCTTGTTGATATCACTATTAAAGACATGATATATCTGTTAAAAAAGTGGATATCATGGGAAGTTATGTTGAATTTATGCTACATATATAACAATCCGGTAATATAAAATCAGTATATATTGTGCTATAACCAAATCACATCATATGAATCATATATAATGGTAAGTTAGAAAAACCAAATCCAAATGAAACCAATATCATCTATCATAATATAAAATTGTATAATTATTTATAAATAAATCACATATAATGTTAAATTTATGTTCTTATATATTCACATACCCTATTATAGTGAACTGAACCATAAAATTGCATCATCGATTATAATTGAAATATTTTCATTTTAAAATGAATAATTACAATTTAGAAATAAATGAAACATAAATATCTGCAATAATGACAACTCAAATTGCTAAAGTTGATTCTATAAAAGGAGTAAACATTGAAAATCATTAAATGTTATAAGGAATAAAATCATACTAATTAATTTGATGACTATATATAAGATGATATGACTAGGATGATGGACTAGACTAGATTCATATCAGCAATATGGTGTCTTATCTTGTAAAATGTATTTTTTAGTGAAACAATACTTCATTATTATCATAGATTTAGACACATTAGTATTTATTCCATGCATTCTTATAAAAAATTAGGGAAAAAATGAAGGAATAAATAGTTTTTTAAATGATTCATGTCCATCGATATGGTCCATTTCTTATGTGAAATACATAAAATATTATAATAAAATGTCTTCCCATTCCATTAATTTTATATCTTATTTGATAAATCTGTAAATATATAAGATTAACAGAATTCCATAAATGAAATAGAATTAAAATGATAGAGTTCATTGAATTGGATAATATTTTGTGGAACTAAAATTCATACAGCTAGTGGAGAAACTCTTATGCTTGATACTGGTAGAAAATATTCACATACCACATGCCAGAATCGTATTCATGTTTCTTTCATATGGATGGAAACTAAATGAAGATGTATATTTTATAGTCCCATACCTTATACAAACCATTTTATTTATTTTAATATATAGGATTCAATTTTATTCTTTTCTATTAAAATATCATGTTTGGAGTTTTAGATAATTAGGAATAACACATACAAAATAATATCTTCCAATAATAATTGGAATCTTTCACTCAAGGAACATATTTTATTCAAATATATGACTCTTAAATTTAATCTATGGTTACATTTAAAATATATTCACATAATTTATGAATAATATCAATAGACAAATGGTTGATCATTTTATTGATTCTACTATCCTTAAACACTTTGAATTTTTTTGAAAATATGTCATGAACACAAAATGTTGGTTAAGGTATACAAAATGATAGAATAAGATTAGTAAATTTTAAATTAAATAAATTACCTTGATAATTTTCCATTTATATAATTTATATTTAACTCAAAATAATCATTTACATAGTTAATAAATATACTTCAGAAAAAATCATTTAATAAAATAACTGAGGTGAAATCTTAATGGAAAAATTATAATCATGATAGTCTCCTAAAAATCACTAGTACATATAAAAAAAGAATCGTTAAAACCATTTGTTTCTCCTTTAAAAAGGGAATATACATTCCATTAAACATAATATCATTAGCATAAAAAATCAAATCTAAATAATTCCATAATAACATGTTGGAAATCATTGATAATTCATATATTCAGCTTGGTACGTGATCTATATATCATTCACGCTATCACTCTTATAGTTACATATACAAATGGAATTACATACCCATTTAATTCCATCATATTTTATATGGAGAATACAATTATAACCTAAGGAATTATAGAACTAAATCAGGATCACACATCATAATAAATAATTTACACTGGCCATAACATAATTAAAACAAAAAAATGTTCATATTTCCAGCATAAAATCTCATATAATATTTTTTTCGCACATATCGATAATCACTTTCTATATTGACATAATAAAATTATTTAAATCAATCATTCAATTTAAATTATTTAAACATAAAATTCTTATAAGAACAAGAAATATGATGATATTTTTAAAAACATGAAAATGTAAAGATTTATCTTCTTAGAGAAAAATAGTCTAGATTGATGGAAATTGCATGCATGTCATATATGTAAAAAATGACTCCTTTCACACTTCTTAAAAAACATGTTTAAAAAACTCTAAAAACATTTATATTTAATCCACTATATGAATTGAAAAATATATTTTTAAAATTGTTTTAAAAACTAATATAATTATACAAAGTACAATGTTTAAATATTATAAGAAATTTGTATATTAATGGGAAAGATTTATATGAAAATATTGACAAATTTAAAACAAGGTTTTAAAAAATTCATTACCTCAGGTCCACCATGTCATGTAAATTCTTTATATTAACTATAAAAACATTTATTTTTTATTTAATTTATAATAAACATTTAATTATTTATTCTGTCTTTAAAATCTATTATTTATATAATTACCATGTTTTTTAGTCATTAAATTAGGTTTGTTTATTTCGGGCACTTGGAGAGCGTTTTGTATATAAAATTGATATGACATTGTTACATTGAATATCGTGTAAGGGATAATTATTATGCCATATATAGTACACTTATAATTAAATTAATTTGATTTAAATAAATTATAAATGATTTTAAAACTCTATATGAATGTAGGTGATGAAGAATTAAATACATCACTTCATAGAGGTGGAAATCCACTCATACACTCATGCAATGATTTTCCGACATGATTAAATCTAAGTTTAAAATGGATTTTACAACAATAATAATAAAATGTTAGAAAACTGGACATATATTCATTTATATATATTATTTTATATTCATGTATATCACATGTTTGAAGGAGTTATAATAATAAATAAACATGAAAGGGATCTATTATGAGTTATAAAATGTTATTGGAAAACACATTTTTTCATTCACTTTTATACTTATGTGGTCTTCTTTTGGTGGGACAAAAACCAATAATAAATATCTAGTAACTAGGGGGGTATATGGGAATGTATTATTTGAGCTAATCTGAATTTTATATGGTTATATATGGGATTAGAGAGTGGGTATTTATACATGGAGAGAGGGGTATTTTAGGGATAAAATATTGATTATTTTATCTTTAGTCAATATGAATTAGGAAAAGTGATGATTCCATTACAATGTTTTTGTTTATTATGATGAAAATGGTGTATATTTGACATTAGAACTACTATAATACTAATGGGATCTTTGAACCATATTATTAAAAGAAAATTCCGTTTTTTGTTTTTTGAATAAAATATAACAGTCTTCAAAATAAAAATAAAAGGTTTTAAATTTAAATGAAATATTTTAAATTTATAATATAACTCCATTAATAATATTTTATGAAAATAAATTTATTTATAAATTTTTATTTCAGTTTTATATCGTAATGATGTCATAAAAGTTGTGGGGTATATAAAAAAGTTTTTTTCACTATTAAGAATCAACTTTTTAAAAAAACACCAAAAGACTACCATAAGATAATTAATAAATGATTGATTTTAAAATGACTTAAAATTTATCAGTTTTAAATTATAATATTTGGAAATTTAACATTTAACTAAAATAAACTAATTTAATAAAAATAATTTAGTTTGATAAAAGAAATTTTTTTCAACTGAAAAAATACATCTATTAATGGGGATGTGAAACTATGAAATATAATCATGGATATTAATAATTAATTAAATGTATTTATCATTAAAATTTCTTGGGTTATCATATATATGTATCATATATTTCTATAATAGAAGAATTAAGTTCCTGAGAGTTATCATTCTAGTCACATCGGGATAAACTTGTATTTATTTTATTACATTAAAATTTGTTTAACTAGGCTCTATCCCAATTTATTTATCTCATTACAAAGAGAGATATCCCCATTATTCTATTATAAGTGGAAAAAACTACTATTGTTAATGATTTTATAATTATTAATACTTCCTTGTTTCTTATTATATTTATCATTCCAAATGTATTATTGTGTTTTCAATTAATGAGGTTTGAATAATCATCACAATTTAATTATTATTATTATTTTGCTTACATATTTCAAAATAAGAGAAATCAATTATTCTATTTTCATGATCATTCTTTGTATAATGTAGTTGGATGATCATTTAATGAGTGGTGAAACATTTCAACCATATTTTCTGGGTAGAAATTCTTGGGTCTTATTATATGTTGGATACATCACTTGACCATAGGTAATTTAAGAATATCATATAAAATTTATTCAATTTTTATGAATTTATACATGGAGGTAAATGGAATTAATCTATTTGTGATCTCAAAGAAAATCTAGGGAAATGGATGATTTGGAGTTGAAAGAGGAAATTAAACAAAAATAAATGTTGACTAAAAATGTTGAACAGAATAGTGTTTTATCTATGGATGATTTATATGTTTCATTATGTCATTGTTTTTATAAATCCTCGATCGCACTCTTCTGGACCCAGTTATTAAAAACGTTGTGTTAAAATTTTTTATAAAATTAAAAGAATAATCTTCAAACAAATTAAACAAAAGAGGAAATTTTTCTGTTATAGGTTTTGGAAGATTAGACAGAGGCTTACATTTATTAGAGTTGACACAATAAAGTAAAACAACCTTCCACTATGCTTCCATGTGTGTTATCTCTAAAAGAAATGAAATATACAAATATTATCATATGATACCTGTAAAAAATAATTTTAAAATTAAAGGAGGAACATTTAATTTATGAGTAAAGACTTTTGAAAACCTTTAGCAAATCTGATTAAAAATATTCCTTTAGTAATATATTCAGAAAATTTAATTATAAACACATTTGTAAAACAGATTTTTTAAAATACTATAATGGTAAAAATAATTATACTTCATAAATTCTTTAAAAATAATTCATTGACTCAGCTGAAAATACTAAGAAAACTCTGAAAAATAAATAAACTGAGGACACTCAATACTTTTAAGGATATCATGGGCCTACCCACTTGAGGGATGGATTGAATTTCCAATTCTCTATCATGTTTATAATGTTCAAGTACCAGTTTCTTTTTAAAATAAATTAGCTTGCATTACATACATATAATTTGTACTGTTATTTTTTTATTTATGGAAACATGTTGCTACATTAAATTACTAGTTTCCACTTATATCTATATATAAGTATATATATGTGTGTGTTTATTTTTTATTGGAAAACACTTGTGAGTATTGACTCCCTAAATCTCACATCACTTGCCTGTATATAAACACCCACATACTCAATCTTCCATTCATAATAAAAATCAATGACCTGTTTTCTCGATCTAATGACTTTAACCAATCATACAATTCAAAATCATAATATAATCATGAGTATGGACATAAAATTATAAATGATATATTTTTTAAAATCAAAATGTTATTAATGAGTAAAATTTTAAATATAAACCTGCATAAGACAACATAAAATTATAAAATTTCTATAAATATTTCATCCAATTCCATTAATAATCCATTCCTTTTTAATGTTTATCCAATGTTCATAAGTATGTGTATATACATTAATATGCATATGCATATATGACGTTCAATGAATAATCATCGATATTTGGCCAAAATCGTGATATTAGTATGACATGCATGTAAATCAGTCAATTAAATTGAAATAATTCCAAGAATTACCATTTTCAATATATTTTTGGACAATAATTTATAAAAATATATTTTTATAATTCAATGAACATATGTTCTTTATTATTCTATTATATGTAAATAAAATTCCTAATTAATTTTAGAATTGATAATCTCAAAATAGATAAAAAATATATCCATTCAAATATATAAAATAATCCTTATTAAATAACATTGAAAATAAATAATAAATATATACCCAAAAACAAAAAATAAAAATCATATATTTCCAAATAACTAAAAGAACTATACAAATATGTAGCTTCAAAAAATGAAGACTCAGAAGTGTTTAAAAAACTAATGATTGATTCCTTGGCAGAGAAATAATAAAATTTGAATAAATTATTGGCCTATAGTGTAAAAATCCATAAAAATTAACAATGAAATTAAAGATCATTTTATAAATAAGTAATCCCTTACAAAAAACACAATTATTAATTTTCTATTAAGAATGAATAACCATCATACCAATTTTACGATGAAATATTATTAGTATGAATCCCCTTACGACAATCTATCAATGTTTTAAAAAAACATGTTGATTTTTTGGATGAAATGCATAAGTAGGGTAGAAAGAAACAAATTATTCTACAAAATTTAAATTAAAATCCCCTGCATAAAATGTGAAGAGTCATGCTTGATGATAGAAAAAGGCTTGGACTAAAAGTCTCATATTCCTCTAACAAAAAAATATTGACTTATTCACCCCCCCTTTCCCTCTCCTTAAGTAGACTTCCTAGCCACTTAGGGTACTGCCTTAAATAATAGTTTAATCACTTATTGATAAACTTAAAATATATATTTATTATTTATTATTTTTATCATACTCATCGTAAGCCATATATATACTCAAAGTAATGGTTATTGATGATGCTTCCTGAGAAATCATTCATTTGTTTAAGAATATAATATATATTCTACTATAAGTGGCAATTTTATAAATGGCAGACACAACAATGCTTGGATTTGGATTACAACATGATATATAATCTATTTGATATCGAAATAGAAGGAATGGTGTTTAAAAATCATGTGCATGTATAAATTAAATTTATAAACTGTCATTTTACAAGAAGAAGATATTCACAAACGATGTAGACATCTCTTTCGGGTCATTATATGGTTATAAAAATGATGAATACAAATAAGAATACAAAGAAGAGATGAAAAATCTAAAACCACGACCAATGTAGTTGTATAAATTTGATACAACAACACTAATAACATATTCATGTGGATGAATTCAACGAATTATAAAATATTAAACCATTTTTCAGAATAATTGGATAACAAGAAATTAATTAAAGAGTACCTACTTGAAATTTCAGAAAAAATAGAGTTTGATTTCCCCAAAATCATATTCGGATCCTCCAAATGTATCATGTATAGCTGAAAATGTTAATTTAAGGCTCATATCCTTGTTACGAAAACGTTAAACTTGATTCAAGATTCGTCTAGAGGTTAAAACATCTAATCATCATGCTTGGCCTCGACCTCACATCAGAAGACGAACCATCCCTAAAATGGGCTGAGTCATCACCTGCAATTGACACCAGAAGATAAAGACGAATCTTTAGTGAAAAAGCCCTCAACATCGGCCCCGAATTGTGCTCGCTTTCCTTGAATGGTGACATCATCTGGTTTTGTATTTTCTTCATACCTAAGTGTGTCCCAGTTTCCCCTTAACCCAAAATTCTATTACTATTATATTTTCTATCATTTAATCTCATTTTAATATATATATATATATATATATTGTTTCATCATTAAATATATATCTATATACTTATATTTATAATTCAATTTTTTATTCTACTTAATCTGAAAATTAATGTAATAATATTATAAAGGAATTCATATTCATAAGTTTATATAAAAAAATAAAAAAATCATATATATATTTATATATTGAATATAATAATTATTTTCACTTAAAAAATGTCATTTATAAAATAAAACATTTTTCATAAAGGCATCATTTATAATATTAATTTGTAAATTTATTACTATATCTTAATAAACACTATTATTTTATTTGGTAATTCTAAAAAAAATTATAATTACATTAAGTTTTTAATTATCCTAACATCAAAATAGAATTTTTCAAAACTAAAGTATGGTTTTTAAATATTTATATATTAGTTTATATACATCATTTAAAAAACATTTCATAATCATTTTATTAAAACATATCATTATATAATTATTAAAAATAATTTCACACATTTAAAAAGTAGAATTTAATAATAATTTATTTCATAAATTTTCATTATATGAATTTAATATTTATTAAAAAATTTATTAAACATAATATTGAATTAATAAAATAATAGAAAAATAAATAATTCTATTATTTAAAACTTTGTGTTTTATATTTCCCCCCATTAAATGTACTGGACCCTTGCAATTCTGTCTGTCGGACTTGAGAGAATTCTGAATTTAATTTTTCTAAATTTATGAATTTCTAATGGGACATAACTATCAAAAGGATACTCTAACACATAGATTTTTTTCCTCAGATGACAAAATCTAATCGTCAAAGTTGTCTATATTGTGCTTCTGATACTAATAATAATGGCCCAAGCTCACTCTTCAAGACTCAGTGCTATAAATTGTTGTGTAATTGTTTTTATAAAATAAATGAATAATTACACAACTCTTTAAACAAAAGAGGACCTTTTACTAGTCTAGGTCTTATAGGATTAGACAAAACCTTACATTTTTTAGAGTTGAAAAAATAACATAAAACAATTGTCCACTATGCTTCCACACACACTATCTCCAAAAGAGATTAAATCTGTAAATCATCTCCTAAGATACTTGTGAAAAAACATTTTAAAATAAAATCGTGATTGTTCAATTTCTCAATAAAGAGTATTGAAAAACATTGATAAATCCCATTAAAAATATACCTTTGATAATACATTGGAAAATTCAATTATCAATTAATTTGTACAAATATTTTTAAAAATACTCTAATGCTAAAAAAATAATTATAATTTAAAAATTCTATTAAACTAATCCAGTGACCCAGTTAAAAATACTAAGAAAGATATTAAAATCAAAAAATTTGAAGACAATAGAAACTTTGAAGGCTCTCTGGGACCTACCCAATTGAGGGACAGATTTAGTCTCCAATTCCCTATCATGTTTACAAAGATCACATTATAGTTTTTCTATAAAACTTTTTTTAGCTATCCTTACATACATAAAATTTTCATTGTAGTTTTTTTTAATTTTGAAAAATTGTTACTACATTAAAATACTCATTTCAACTTATATATATATAAGTATATATATGTGTGTGTGTTAATGTTTTATTAAAAACAATTGTGAGTATTGATTCCCCAAAACTGAAATTACTTGGAATGTTCATACACACCCATATACTCATTCATCCATTGATAAAAATATCAATGACATGTTTTCATGATTTAATGTCATAAACCATTCATATAATTCAAAATCCTAAAATAATCATGAGAATGCACATATTATTATAAATGACTCATTTTTTGAAATCAACATTTTATTCATGAGTAATGTTATAAATATAAACATGTAAAAGACACCTTAAAATTATAACATATCTATAAACATTTCATCCAATTCCAATAAAAATCCATTTCTTCCAAATGTTTTTCAAATTTTCATGTGTATGTATACATACCAATATATGCATAAGAATTTATGAATTTCCATTAACAGTCATTGATATATGGCCAAAATCGTGATATGAGTTTGACATGCATGTAGATTAGTAAATTAATTTGATAAAATTCTATGAATAACCATTTACTATATGTTTTTGGATAATAATTACTAAAAATAAATTATTATATTTCAAAATAACTTATTTTGTTTATTCTTCTATTAAATGTAAATAAAATCCAGAATAAATAATAGAATTGAGAATTATAAAATAAATAAAAAGATATATCCTTTACAATATATATATAATGGCCCGTATTAAATAACATTGAAAACAAATAATAAATATATAAAAAAATTGATAAAATAAAAATCATATGATTTAAAATAATTAAACAAAATATACTACAAAATTATCTTAAAAAAATGAAGACCCTGAGTATTTAAGAAAATAATAACTGATTCCTTTTCACAAAAACAAATAAATTTTGAGGAACTTGATTACCAATGGAGTATAACTCTGTCAAAATAAAAAATTAAACTAAAGATAATTTAGTAAATAAGTAATACCTTTAAAACACAATTATTCAATTTCTATCAAAAATGAATAAACATCATACCAAATTTACACTGAAATATTTGTAGTAAAAATCACCTGACTAAAATCTATCAATGTTTTGAAAAACATGTTTTTTTTTGAAGAACCCCTTAAGTAAACATGAAAGAAACAAATAATTTGATAAAATAAAAAGTAAAATCACTTACATAATACTTGAATAATATTGATTTATGTTAATAGAAGACTCAGACTCAATGTATCATACTCCTGAAACAAGAAACTTAGAATCTTTCACTCTCCCTTTCCCTACTCTTAAGTAGACTGCATATCCACCAAGAGTACTACCTTAAATCCCAGTTTAATCTCTTATTGATAAACATAAAATATATATTTATTACATATTATTTCTATCATACTCATCATAATACATATATGGACTCAATTTAATTGTTCTCGATGAGGCTTTTTGACAAATCATGCATTTGATTTAGAATATAATAGATATTCTACTACAAGTGACAATTTCAAAAATTGAAGACACAAAAATGCCGAGATTTGGATGATAATAGGACATATATACTATTTGATATCAAAAGATAAGGAATGGATAACAAAAATCAAGTGTGTGTATAAATTAAATTTAGAAAAATTCATTTTAATAGCATAAGATATTCACAGGAAACGCAAATATCTATTTCAGATCCTAATACGTTTACAAAAAATATGAACAAAAAGAGGAAGATAAACGCGAGAAAAAAAATCTAAAACCATGGAAAAAGAATTTGTAGAAATTCAATACAAGAGCACTGATAGAAGATTCAATTGGATGAATTCAACTAATTGGGAACTAGTAATCCAATATTCAGAAGATTCAAATAACTAGAATTTAATTAAATAAAACCTACTTGGGATTTCAGACAAAACCAAGGTTGTTTTCCCCAAAATCATGTTTGGATCCTCTTCGTGTCTCAATTATATCCGCACATGTTGATCGAAGGCCTCAATCCTACTCGTAAAAATATCAGACTTTATTCAAGATTCCTCTCGATGTTAAAACATCTAATCTTCATGCTCACCCTCAGCCTCACATTAGAAGACGAACCAACCCTGAATCAGTCTTATTCATCACCCGCGATTCACTCCTGAAGACGAAGATGATCCTTCAGGGAAGAAGCCCACGACGTCAGCCCTGAACCACGCTCGCCACTCTAGAATGACGACATCCTCTGGATTAGGTTTTTCTCTAACCGTATGGACGTCCTGGTTTCCACTTAACCCAAAATTTATTTCACTATTCAATTTTCATTTTTTTAATCTCACATTTATATATATATATATATCATATAGTTTCATCATTAAATATATATCAATATATGTACATTTATAATTATTTTCTATATTGTATTTAATATGAAAAATAAAATAATAATATTATAATGGAATTAATATTCATAAGTTCATATACAAAAACAAAACAAGTTCATACATATATTTATATATTGAATATAATAATGATTTTCATTGAAAAAAATGTCATCTAAAATAATTATTTTATAATAGCAACATTTCTAATTTAATGTGTTAATTTATTACTAGATCCTATTCAACAGTAATATTTTATTTTGTAGTTCACAAAACAAAATTATAATTACATTAATGTTTTAATTTTCATAACATAAAAATAGTATTTCTCAAAACTAAAGTAAGACTTTTCAAATATTTATATGTAATTTTATATACATTATTTAAAAATCATTACATAACCGATTTAATTAAAAAAAATCTTTATATAATTATTAATAATAATTTCACATTTTAGAAAAGTATAATTTAATCATAATTCGTTTCATAAATTTTCATTATAATAATTTAATATTTATTAAAAAAAGTTTAAAATAATATTG
The DNA here is from genome assembly GCA_963277665.1 of Viscum album. Classification (NCBI taxonomy): domain Eukaryota; kingdom Viridiplantae; phylum Streptophyta; class Magnoliopsida; order Santalales; family Viscaceae; genus Viscum; species Viscum album. The sequence goes on from OY728166.1 coordinate 993,524,172, forward strand.
AATTAATAAAAAACTAAGAAAATAAATTAATATTTTATTTAAAACATGGGGTTCTACAGTTATCCTATATTATAACTAATTTTATAATGTCTAAATAGTTACAATCAGTTTAAAATATTTAACAAGATTTCATGATCTCTCTTATAATAAACAGTTCACAATGATCTTTGAGCTCACACATCGGTTCATTTCTCAAGAATGACTACATACATTATGAAATGGAATTTAAATAATAAAAAAAATACTTGAAACCCCATTAATCTAGTGATGTATCTATCAAATAGTAAAACTAATATATTTCAATTCATAAAAAAGGATGTAATCATACACCACACACTCCATGACCATCCAACTCTAATGAATAAAAGAAAGTCAATGAAATGGAATCATTTAAGGAACATATAGTAAAATAAGTAAATGAAATGTTTTAAAACAATGATAGAGTTGAGATCATAAAATGATAACTCATGATAGAAATAATAACAACTTATAGTAGTGAAATAGAATAAAAAACATGGTCACATTAATATCTAAAAACGAATTATATATGTTTGTTCCTCCGTGAACAAACTATAGATGGTAAATTATCTATTAAATTAGATATATAAATAGTTCCAAAATATAATTTAAAAAATTAACGACATTAACATAAATTTATATAAAATCAAAATGGTTGAAAATGAATACACTCTGGCTTATGTTTTTTCTTTTATATGACACCCCAACAACACCATTTTTTCATTTAGGATTTCAAAAAATTAATTTTTAAAATTAATTATAATTAAATAAGTTAATGAGACAGTAATTAATAACATAAATTCATAATAGACATTTAGTAAAATCATGATCAATACGTTATTTAAAATTTAATTTTATTTTCAATAATTATTGTATAATTTTCCTCCCCTCATACCCTTCTTCCTCCATAAATGGTGAACTAACTGAAGTGGATGGTCTGAGAGGGAAACAATTATTTCATGAGTTTATCATATCTTAATTCTTATTAATCATGATTTTTATACATTTAAGGATTTAGTGTATTGAGTTTGGAAAACATTTTCGTTAAAATATATTATTCATTGTACATGTTATTAAACATTATATACATTAATATTACTTTTCAGAAGGATCATTCTTCATACAATGGAGGTGAGTTACCATAGATTCAAGTGGTGTTTCATTGATGCCACATGTATTGTTATACACATCATAGTAATCATCTAATTATTTAATATATTATTTGATCGATTGTGGTTTAGTTAGTTTTATATATGGTATTGTGAACTTATTTTATGATTATTGAGTGGCTCAAAAACGTTCACATATATGAATACAAGACTATACTACTAGGATCATAGTGTTATTACACATACAGTTGAGAGACAACAACGCGTTACATAAAATATAAATTTTGATATGTAACATAATAAGAATAAAATTTGGTAAAACATATGTAAAATTCTAAGCTAATTCACTTAGTAAATAAATAGAGGATGGATATTGTTTCTCATTAAAATTTTCCTATCATTTGATAATTTGTATATCAAAACAAAAACCCACCACATTATCAACATTCTATATTTATTTCAATATAAATAAATATTTAATAATAAAAATATTTTTTTCTTAGTAATGCTCCTTGAGAGAAGGCTTAGGTTTGTACCATGTTTTATTATTTTAGGATATGAGAATACAATTGTATTAGAATCCCATAATATATTTTCTCATAATTAATCTTTGGGGAGACCTTAATTTATGTTTTTTAATATCTGCAACCTTCTATAAACATCTTTATCACCAATATAATAAAAAATCCTTATTTTTGAGTCAATTTTATTCAATAAAATTATTAAATAGTAATTAATATAATTAAATTCTAATATTAGATAAATAGCGAATATACATCCATAATTAATGAATTTATTAATTATTTGTAAAAATCCCTTAGATAGTTAAATTATGGGGGTTATGTTTTAATTAAATACATTATATAATTTAAAAAACATCAACTCTATCCATTCCATTACATTTATCCTTCTTGAAGTGCATAAGTGTTTCATTTGTTGTCAATATTGGTTGAAGAGAATAAGAGTTTTATTTGGGATCAATGATAAGTAAATATGTTAATTAAAGGTATTGATGAAGATGTTGGTGAAGCCATGGATAATTGTTGTTGATTCAATGCATTAAATACTACACTTGATCAATTATCCAAGAGGAATTTTTTTTGACGATTGTAGAACTGGTCTTAATTTCCAAGACCGGTATCAAGGTGATACATTATTAAAACTCATGAAAAAGACCATGCAATATTAAATTCCATGTGGAGGAAAAAGATCCATCCAATGACTCCTAATTGGATGATGGTTTTGAATAGAATTAGATGATTATTTCTACTGATCCTCAAATATGAAGAAATGTGTTTTAAAAAGAAAACATCACTCATTATAATAACTAAGTCCATGCATTATTCCTTAATTCATGAGGAATTGACAAATGATTCATGTATCATCCATGATGGGATCAGAAAAACATAAGTATTCGTGATGATGTTTTGAATAAAAAATAAAAGACAATAAAGAAGGGGCTTTGATAGTTGAAGGTGGCTATGAATTTAATTTATTATTTTGGAAAAAAAATTTATGAAATTTTGTCAAAAAAATAGCTAACCATGGATGGCCAGCCGAGGTCCTCACCACATGTAATTGCTGGACCCAAGGGTCTACCATGCTTGAGAGAATCCATCAAGGCCAGCCCCGCCTGAGGTAGGGCATGCTAGCCATGTGTAAACCCGTAAAGCAGGAACTGTGTTCTACCCATGTGTGCTAGGATGCATAGTGGGTATTAGGTGTGCTCCTCATGATTAGAGTGGGCGCTAGGAGAGCACCCACAGGTTGAACATGGTATAGGGCAGTACCGAGGTGGGAGGAGGGGTAATCTGGGCTGATGCCGCTACATATTGATATTAAAACCACAAGAAAACTGCATCTCGTTTCGATGTGGGATGGCATTTTACAAACACAGATGTGATATGTGTTGTTCATCTGATCTCACGTCTGATCTTTGTCGCATGCTCCATCCTGAATCCTGTATTATGATCCTGGCCATCTGTGATTAATCTGATCTGATCCAATAGCTAAGGAGTGACCCTAAGGTTATCTTTGACCTCTGGACATCCAGTGAAGCTCTATCACCATCCCCGAGCCAGATAAAAAGCCGATCCACCGAGATTAAGTTTCTATCCTCTGTTTGAGTTTGTTCTAAGATCTATTGGACTATCAATAAAAATAAAACACATTCATGCATTAAATGTTCCATGAATTCATCGAAAGAAGAAAATTTCAAGGATCCTAAGGTAAATGAGTTTTTCGAGGGCGCAATAGTCATTTGATGTAAAAAGGGAATATTTTCATTAATTTGAAAATTCTTGCACATGAGGATTGAACTATGAAATAATGAGTTTATGTTGAACAGGATGTAATCCATACTTACAGCCACATCTTGATCCATGTTTGAAGATTTCAAAATGACATATGTCTCGGGCGTTCAACGATTACAACTTCGATGATTTTAACACGCATCCACTACCTAAAAAAGGGGGATCCAAAAAACCATGGTGTTATTGTTCACATTGAAGAGAGATCATGTTTCTATGATGAAACAGAGACATCGTGGAGAAAACCTCCAGTTCACGAAGAAAAAACGACAAAGCACTTCCTGGTTCATGAATATGAATCCCACGTAGCCCATTGCTCTATGAAGAAGAAATATTTGTGCATCACTTGCATGAAGGAATCCCAAACATCCCTTGCACAGAGGAGAAGAGATAACCCATTGGTTCAAAAATGAAGTCGCACATACCATGCATGTAGAGTAGAACCATTAACCCCTTGGTTCTCAAAATAACTCGTACCCCCTATTCGAATTTCCCAGAATCACACGACAGTTTTTTTGAACCCTCATTTGTGTTTCTGAGGAGTTTCCCGGGAGTAAAAAAACTGCTTCACTTTTACCATTGTTGTTCCCTTGCAATGACAGAACCAATATCCTCCTTGTTTCTATGAAGGTTACTCTCATGTACTCAAAGAAAAAGGTAGGAGAAGTCATGCCCTCTAGATTTCATGAGAAGAAGAAACTATTCCATCATGTTTTTCATGAATAAGAAGAACCCAAGGCCTTTTGTTTTCACAAAGAGGAACACATGCATGAGGCAAAGGCATTCATAACCACTGGAGAAGATAAAGTCACACCTAACCCACCCACAAACTCATAAGGGTTTTGTATAAAAGATGAATTATAATAAGATTTCACGCATGGTAGATTTCATGTGAATCTAAACATAAAAACAATGCGTGTGTGCATATGTGAAGAAGGGGGGAGGAATAAAAATATAACACTCCCTTTGAACTCAAATTAAAAATAACTAGTGTGTGTGATTAGAACCAAAAGAAGATAAAGAGAGAAGCTGAAAGCTAAAAGATTGTGTGTTACTCCCACTGTGGTATTCACAATAGAAAGAAGATAAGAATTGTTCATGCATACATGTATGCACATTCACCCCTAAAGAGAGAATCAAAAGTGTGAGTGCATATTGAGAAATATGAATCCAAGAAGATAGTGCCTGTGAAAAATATTTAGACCCATGGATGAAATTATGCATAAACCCATGAACATATATCAATTCAGATGATACCAAGTGATCATATCCTTAGTGATTGAAAAATCACATAAGTGTATTTGATTCTTTCTAAGAGAACAAGGAGAAGTTTTAGTGCATTTAGATGTAGCACTAAGAATAGGAAATTGAGATATCTAAATATAACATGTATGGGATCCCATGAAATCCATGCATGAAGTGAATGAGAACTGATACTGATGCCAAACAAAGTTAAACAAGATATTCAATATGAGTTATTAGTAATTGGGAACCCATGAAAAAATACAGTGCTGATGTTGTGAAAGATCATTCTTTCATATTATATTATTGAAGAACTTGTCTGCACCATTGGCACACATCTTTGTGAAGCTTTTTAATCATCATCAGATGATGGAATTTCCTGATCATTATTGGGACAGGGAACTAATCCACTCATGTTCTCGGAAATTTAGAGCAAGGACAACAGACCTTACTAAATGTTGTTGATGATCGTTTAAGGGATTCATAGGAAGTGTGATTCAGCAAGCCTGTGTGAAGACAAAATAATAACATCTACAGTAAATTAAGAAAAAACATAAATACAAAATTTGTCTATGTGAATCGAGTTCTTAAAGAACCCTATGAGATTCTCTGAGGAGAAGAAGTCTTTAGTGGGACTCTGCAGCAGGCCATCAGGACATTGGTTACACTATGTGAAGCACTATAGAGAACCTATTGTTTGACTCTTGAGAGATACAGTGGGACACTATGTCAACCATTGTTATTAAAAATTGAATTATTGTGGGGAATATTTGGAGGGTTGAATATCCAACACTGCAAGGAGTTGGTCATTGAAAAAATCCTTGTAAATCCTTCTGTACAGTGCCTTTACATTTACAACATCATTCGATGTAAGACTAGGAGACACAAGAAGAGTGGATTGGGGATTTATGCATCCATGGAGGAATAATCTAAAGGAATCAATTAGAAAAAAATTAATCGGAATGATGATTCACCCCCTCCCCCTCTTGTTGATTTACACGTATCTGGGAACTTAAATTGGAATCAGAGGGAGGTTACCTCTAAAAGATCCAAGGGAGTATTTATGAATTTCATATTTGAGGAGATGAATGAGAAACCTCAAATGGATATTTCTACCAATACTCGGAAATATAGAAAGAAGAAATGGTAAAGGATGATGAAGATGAATTTTACTACTAATGAAGATACATATTCAACTGATGGTAATCTTAATTTTACATCATGTGATAAAACATATTATTCTTCTAATGAATAATTCTGAAGTTGTGATGATGATAGATCAATTAGTGGAATTCAAACTACTTTAAAATATCATTTGATGAATGTCCGTATAGAAGTGTAAAGACACATTTTTTCAAGAATTATTTATTTTCGAGATGAAAAAGTACAGTTGGAAGAAGAAGTTAATTCCATGGACTATGCATTGGAAAAAGGACTTGGCATATCCAACTATCTCACAAAACATGTGAAGGCAAAGGAAGAAATAATTTCTTTTTCCAATGAATAGAATTCCCAAGTTAGTAAGAATTTCAGGGGAATATTTGTGGATAATAATTATTTGGGATTGTATTTGTTGAAACTTTCCCTGCATTTGAAAAGTTTGACAAAGGTTATATGGTTTTAAAAGCTGGCCATCTTGAAGAAAAAACCAAAAAGCTTAAGAAACTTAATATATCTTTGGATAAAATAATCAATGTGCATGAAGAACAAATAAAAATAATGAAGGAGAATTGGGAATGTAAACTGAGATCTGTTGAAGATGAGAAGAACTCCCTCAACATTAAGTGTTTAGATCTGGAGAAGAAATTGATGAACTGTCAATCACTCTATGACGAAACTTCCCAAATAGATAAAAGAATTTATGGTTCCACTAAAATTTTCATTGAGGAATATGATTAAAAGGGAAATATAATATCATCCTCTAATATAATGGTGACATCCTCCAGCAAGAAGGTATCCTATAACCCAGTTATTTAAGTTTCTACTAATGCAGCTTTATTTGAATGTACAGGTTCAAAGCCAAAAGTTGGGAAGATGTGAATTGATAAAAATTTCAAACTATCCATCAAAATTTAAAAGATGGATATTGGGATGATTAAGATGAACAAATCCTAAATAGATGCCCCAAAGGTAGAAATATTATTCAAGAAACAACAATGCACTAAATCAATCCAGACATATTCTACCATGAAAAGGAAGATATTTGTGGGATAATGTTTCTATTATTGGATGAATGGGAATCGAGCCAATTATTTCTGGCATAATAAGTCATCATATGAAAATTGTTGAAGTTCTGCATTCAAGGAAAGTATATATGTGGAATTTAAGTATCCCACAATGAAAAAGAAAACAAAATAGATGAAGAAGAATCTATCCATCAAGAAGAGATTTGAATATCTTGAAGACTTCTATGATAATTTCAATAAAATGGGTCATAGTTATGATGAGTGCGGGTTTAATCCAACCATGCCACAAGGTGTTCGTTAGAATCATAGATAATAATAAAGGCCGGAGAAAGTAAAAAAGAGTGGAAAAGTATTCTGTTGGGAATATGCAATACACTAATATCAATAAAACTAAAAAACTATTTCCTTGAAGAAGTATATGATGGATTCCCACAATTTCATCTCAAAAAAAAGCTTCGACTATGGAGATAAAGGCCATACCATGGATCACTTCAAACAAACCATGGAATTTAATGGAAGCATAATGAAAATAAAAAGAGAATCAATTTAGAAGAAGCTGGGATTGACTTATGACATTCTTGAAGATAAAAAGTTTCTTAAGATTGGTACCATGAATACAATGTAGAAGGCTTGTGGAAACGTTAATTCATAAAATCCTAAAAAGTAGTGTCTAGACATCTGGCCTAAACAATTTCAAATTGATAGAGAACTACAAAGAGATAAGGATGAAGTAATAAATAATGTAAAATAAAAAAGGGAAAATGTCATTCCACATGAAAGAAAATTATAATTTCATGAGAGGTTGTCAGTACATGATATCCTAAGTGTCTTGCCACTACTATGTGGAAGGTGCAGGAAACATTAACATCATACAAAAAAATGTATAACTGTTATACCAGGACAAATGGAGATGTATAATATTGAAGAACATGCGCTAGTTGATACTATTTCACCACTGGCAGAAGTAATGGAAAAGAATCCACACAATATAAAGGTGAATGTATGTAAAGGGTCATTTCTCACAAAGAAGGATCAAAATTTCAAATGGATAGAAGAAATTATCATGAAGAGTACCAGACACTTTAGAGCTACGAGGAATGAAGTCCTTGGGATGAGAAGAAATTCTCATCCCCAGTGCACCTCTTAAGAAGCTCACATGTGTTGCATCATATTCTATTATATTTTTCTATTGTATATATGTGCATACATTGCAGGTAATTGATGATGGAGGTCATTCTCAAAATAATAATTGAATGAAAAAAGTGAAGAACTACAAGTTGAACTCATTAATATTGATTTTATAATTACTTGAAGTGATCCTCAGTGGATTATTATCAACATTCATATCTTCAAGCATATCTAATGATATTTTCCACCATGGCAATTCAAAGAGAGTGAACCTATTGAGGGGTAGAAAAAATGAAGGATATGATATCAAGTATTATTTCAATATAAACCATTTAAAATCATATCATCTCAAGAATCTGAAATTGAGATATTCCAATCACACATTCATTCTTTTTTCTAAATTGTATTTATTATACCAATTATGGGGATATCTTGATTGATGAAAAGATGGGATGAAATGGGGAGATTTATCTTTGAACATGAATGTTTTAAGGTTTTTAGTGAAATATGTGTATGATTTTTAATTTAATTGTTTAATATAATTATTTTTACCCACAGAATAAGAGTTGATACATTCTGATCATGATATCACATGTATTTTAGTTTATGGATAGCAGTGAAAACCACAGTCACATCTATCTTGTTTTCTACACTATGTTATCCCAAATATACATAGAGTTGATTAACTAAAATTCTTTTTAATGTAAACCATTTGACAACATCCCACTCTCAGAAACATTCAAAAAGATATTATTCAAAGGGAGGGGAAAATGTTTTTGAAGAGACCCCACTAACACATTTGCCTTTGGTTGTCAATAAGGGGGAGAAACGTATGGCACACATATTAACCCATTGAAAGTGTGATTATGTGAAATTGGAAAAAAATACAAATTGGGAGATAGAAGTGCATAAGAGTTACATTTTTTCAACATGGATTGATGTGAAAAAATAGATGTATTTCTGATCAATGAGAAGTAAATATGTGAATGAAAGATATTGATGAATTTGTATATGAAGCCATAAAGAATTGTTTTTCATTCAAAGCATTGAATAGAATACTTGATCAATTATCCAATAGGATATAAAAATTCATACGATTTTATAACTGGTCTTAAGTTTGAATACTTTTATCAAGGTGATACATTGTTACAACACTTGAAGAAGACAACGAAATATTCAATTGCATGAGGAGGAATATGATACATCCAATGACTCCTAACTTGATGATGGTTGTGAATAAAATAAGATGATTACTACGGTTGATCCTAAAATAAGAATACATGTGTTCTAAAGAGAACACATCACTCATTACAACAACGAAGGCCATGCATTATGCCTTAATTCTTGAAGAATTAACAAATGGTCCATCCATAATCCATGATTGGCTCAAAACAACCTAAGTAATCATGATGAGGATTTGAAGTAAAAATAAATTTCAATAACGAAAGGGCTTTGATAGTTGATGGTGGTTATGAATTTTTGTTTATTATGTTGCAACATTTTTTTATTAGAATTTGTCAAAAATTAGCCAACCATAGAGGTCCATTCGAGGTCCTCACCTTATGAACTGGAGGGACCTAAGGGTCAACCGTGATTGAGGGAAGACCTCAAGGCCAGTCCCGCATGAGCAAGGCATGCATAACATGTGTAAGAATGAAAATCAGGGACAATGATCTACTCGTGCGTGCTCGAATGCATAGTGGGCTCTAGGTGTGCGCCCAAGGAGAAGAGTGGGCACTAAGGGCATGACTACTGGGTGAACAAGGTACGAGGTTATACCATGGAGGGAGAAGTATTCTGAGCCAGAGCCACTGCGAATTGATATTTAAACTAAACGAAAACCATGAACCATTTCAATATGGTATGACCATTTAAAAACATGGATGCAATATTTGTCATTCATCTGATACCGCATATGATATGAGCAGCATGATCCATCCTGCGACTCAAGTTATGATCGTGGTCATTTGTGATTAATATGAGCTGATCCAACGGTTGAGGCGATACCCCAAGGTTATCTTCAACCACTGGACATCCCATGAAGCTCTCTCACCATCCACTAACTAGAAATGAAGCTGATCTACCAATATTTAGTTTCTGTTCACTGGTTGAGTTTATTACATGCTCTTAAAGATCATCTTGGAAAAAAAACATGCATGCAATAAATGTTTCATGCATGCATATAAATAAAGAAATTAAAAGGATGCTGAGTCAATCAATGTTATAGAGGGTGTACTGGCCATTCTTTGTACAAAGTGAAGATTTTAATGCATTCGAAAATGAATGCATGTAAGGATTCCACCGAGAAATTAGGATTTTACATAGAAAATAAAGAAACTGAGACTTTTGATAATATCTTGACCCATGTTTAAAGATTTCAAAATTCCATATATCTCAGGAGTTAAATGATTTGAACTCCATAGATTTAAACATGCATCCACTTCCTATAAAAGGAATATCCCCATGCCAAAACATGGTTTTGTCGTTCACATTGTATAAAGCTCTCTTTTCTCTGAAGAAACAAAGCTAATGCAGATCATCCATTTGGTTTGGAAAGAAAGAACCATGAAGCACTTATGGGTTTGTGAAGGAGAAGCCAGCATAACCCATTACTATTCAATGAAGAAATTTCCACAAATCTCTTGGTTGAAGGTGTCCCACGCATCACTTGCACGGAGGAGAAGAGAAAGACCCTTAGTTCGTGAAAGAAGTCATGCATCTATTGTGTGGATAGAAGAACCACAAACCCCTTGGTTCGTAAACGAACTTGCACCCCCTATACATATTTCCCACAAGCACGTCAAAGGTTCTATAAACCCTCACTGTGTCTTTGTGACAAGTATCCCACAGGTAAAACAACCTTTTCACTTGCCCTCTTGTTGTGCCCTTTTGAGGTCAGAACCAAGAACCTCCTTGGTTATGTGAAGGATAATATTGCGCACCCAATGTGTGAAGTAGGAGAACATGTGCTCCATGGCGTGCATAATGAAGAAGAATTATTCCCTCTTATTTTTCAGGAATAATTACAACCTGATGCCTTCTGTTTTTATGAACAAGAACACATGCATGACGCTGAGGCTTTGATAACCTCATGAGAAGAAAAACTCACACATACACCGCCCACATACTCATACAGGTTTTGTATTAATGATGATAAAAAAAGAAGGGTGCATGCATGGTGTATTTCATGTGCATGAAAATATAAGATCAATCTATGTGTGCATATGCAGAGAAGAATTAAGGGGAAAAAAGAAACCCACACTTTTTTACTCAAATTTAAAATAACATGATTGTGTTTGCTTAGATCCCAAATAAGAAAAAGAGAGAATGTGAAAGGGAAGAGATTGTGAGCTACACCCACTGGAGGATTCACATAAGAAAGTAGGTATGAATTGTCCATGCCTAAACATGCACAATTAAAGACAAAATCAAAGCTGTGAGTGAATATTGAGAAAGAAGAGTCCAAGAAGATAGTGAATGTGCAGATGCTTTAGACCCATGCATGAATTTATGCATGAATACGTGCACGTTAATCAATTCAAATCATGCCAGGTGAGCTGATCCTCAGTGATGGAATAATCACATAAGTGTATGTGGTTCTTGTCAAGAGAAAAACGCCAATTTTTTGTGTATTCAGTTATTTCACTAAGAAGAAGAAATTGATATATGAAAATACAATATGTATTGGATCGCATTAAATCCATGCCTGACGTGAATGAAAACTAAGACCGAAGCCTTATAGAGTTAAAGAAGATAATCTATCGGATTATTCAGTAATTGAGAACCCAAGAAGAAAGATAGTGATGATATTGAGAAAGATAATACTTGCATATTATATTCTTGTATAATTTTTTTGCACCATTGTCACACATATTAGTGAGGTCAGGTATTTATTAGAAGAATAAGTAATTGCATGGGAAATGTTGAGACTGAGAACTGATCAAACCAAATGATCAGATATATTGATCAAGTCCAACAGACATTACAAAAGGATGAAGTTCCTTGAAGAGATTCACAGGAAATTGTGATTCAAAAATCCTATGGGAAGTGAGAATAAGATTATATATACTTAATTAGGAATGAACATATTGAAGGAATCTTCTCATGTGAATAGAGAGATAGAAGAACCCTGTGAGATTCATGGAGGAGAAGACGTCTTTAGTGGGACGCTGAAGTAGGCTACTGGGTCTATGGTAACAATGTGTGAAGCAGTATAAAGAACATCTTGTTGGACTAAAGAGAGATACAGAGGGACTCTGTATCGACCATTTTAATTAATAAATTAATTATTGTTGATAATATATTTGGGGGTGAATAACCAACACATCAAGGTGCAGGTCTTTGAAATGAACCTTCTAAATCCTTGTGTTTAGTTCCATTACATTTACTACATCATTTGAGGTATGACTGAGAGACACAAGATGATTAGATAAAAGTATTTACCATACATAAAGGTTTAATTTTAAATAATCAATTAGTTAAATGATTTTAGAGGGATCACTGATTCACCCCTCTCACTCTGAGTGATTCACACTAATCTGGGAAGGTCTCTTCTCACTTTTAGGAATATTTATTCAGTGAATTAAAAGTAAAGGAATACCCAACCATATTAAAATATCCAAGTCATTGTGTGAGAACTATATATACACTTCAATAATGTAATTTTTCTATGTTCATATAGAAATATAGTTCTCTACCATTTCCCATTTCACTAATATAGTTTAACCACTTATCATAATTCATTAACACCTTTGACATACACTACGAGGGTTATATCTGACTCACCACTCAAGGATCATTTATTTATAGTTATGATCAATATATATGTACATGAAATATATCTATAATATTTCAATTTAGTTGAAAATTTCACACCAACCATGAATATACATGAAAGAGAAGTTCTGAGGTTAAAGTGTTAGTGGTAAATGATATGAAACTGCTAGGGGGCTATTATTGAAAATTTGTTAATTAATATTTATTTCATGATATAAATTAAATCATAATAGAAAATTATTTTTAATTTCCTTTACAAATGACTAACTTATATAATAACATAGTTTTATTAATTAAAAATTCAATTTAATGAAACAATAGTCTCGCGTTTTATAATTTCTATATTTCTTCAATATTTTATTTTAAATTTTATTATAGATTTGTTTATATACACATTTTTTAGAATATGTCGGATATTTAATTATAGTAGAATTATTCATTTCCAAAATTTATACCAATAAAAATTTTCACTACACACACCCATACTTATTATAATTTGACTACATAGAAATGAAAATAATGATCCAACCACTCAATATATAGATAGATGAACTGTACAATTTTAATATACTGATATATATATGGGGATGTAATAATATGATATCAATATATCATATATAATAATATATTTATTGTATATAACATATTAAATAAGTGCAAAATATTAATTTTGATTTAATATTTTTATGTGAATTAAAACACTTATAGATTCAATCATATAAATGAACCATAAGTAATGTTTTTTTGAGAAAAAAACATTATATGTTATTATAGTACACATATCACAAGATTATCACATAGGAGTGTATAAAAAAATATATCAAGGGGTTCAGAACACCACTTATGGATTTGAGTTTAAATATTGGACAATCAATCTTGGAAAAAAAATAATAACCATTCAATAGAAACATTATAACATAATTGAAACTAAAAATTATGAAATACATAAAAAAATTATATAAATGAATAATTTTATAATTAATAAAATTTATCACCATTGAAATGGTATCTTAATTTGTAGTGTTTCTTTTAATTTTTGTAGAATTATTAAATTTAATAATGGAAAAAATGAATAATATATTGATTCTCATCACAATAATTATTAATTATATTGTACAAATTATAATTACAATAAGATTATTTTAGTAATAAATATATGAAAATATATAATAATTATCATTGAAAATATTATCAATCTCGTATGTTATTCCAATTGATAATTTTTAAAAAACTGGTATCAATTTTGAATTTCTATAATAGAAAACAACTTAATTAACTATTTATATAAAAAAATTATATAAAATATATATATATATCTATTAAGAAACATTTTTTTCCCATTAAACGGAACAAAATATTTATAATATACAACATGTTAATATAAAAAAATAACCCCACATTGACAGGGGATGTGGTTTCTTTAATATGACTACACATTGTAAGTATCCTCTTAATTAAAAATGAACCTTAGATTATAGATGATATTTTATGCATGGTTTTGTTTTTACACCCCCTATCCACTAATAATCCTGTAATAAATGAGGTGTTTTATAATATTTGGCCCCTCCATTTCTTTATCAGTAGTGAATCTATAACCTATTAAGGATTTTATGTGAATATGTTGGTGTAACTATTGATCATATTGACTATTCTATTATTATTTAAACATTAGTTTAGTGAAAACATACTATTATTACTCATGTATTAGTACCTATGTTTATTTATTATATTTTTTACTCACTTAACACCCTTCTAATGTCGTTTTCCTCTATCATTATTCATGATATAACATTGATAGGACACTAATGTAAAATAAATGAGGTTTTATTTTCACATTATCTTATATAAAATTTGAAAACTATGCATATATAGTTTCTAAATCTCTCTAATATATATCAAATATTGTTATTTCCTCCACATATAGTACTATTGAAATATAATTGGGACTCTTATACAAATAAGGAACTTCTATAATTTTCTAAATCACCAAATTATTGAATGTTTCTCTTCCCAAAATGGTTCTTTTACTTCAAAAAATCATTTATGAGATCAAAGATAATAGAAATATTACTTTACACCAATGATATCATGCCATTATGTTTATTATTTAATATTCTTACATCGAACTACAATAAAATTTTATTTTATAAAATTTTATTTCATTGTCTCTATTCCAACCTGAACAGGTTTTGTGGATGTCCATAATAGATTCTTCAGGCATATTTCCTTTTATAATTATACATTTGATTTATTGGTAACTCTTATTGGGGATAACTTGTTTTAGTATCTTCTTTTTCTACCATTGGAATGAATTTAGATCATATTTTTTCATTTTACTCATTTGATCATGTATTGGATGCATCTAAATCAACTTTTGTTTGATATCTCATAATGTATGCTGGATTGAGAGTATTATATAAGGATAATTTTTTTTAAAAAGTAAAGATATAAAATAAGATATAGAAAACAAATTATCAAATCAAATACAATGTAAAACAAATGAAATCAAATTTATCATACAGCTAATGTTACCAAACTGGTGAGAGACCTATAATGGTGACATAAATAAATTTCAATTTTTAAATCCAATAGTAGTGAGATATAGTTAAAACCGTGGGTTATATCGTTAGGAGTAATAAAACAATTTTATATATTTTAAACAATAATTTACTGAATTTTATGGTTTTTACCCCTTTGAAATCGAAAAATATATTTATTATCAACTTATTTATTTTTAGGATTTTAAAATATCAATTTTAAGGGTTAGTGATAACCAAGGAAAACCAATATTAACACTAAAAAAACTAAATAAATTATTCATGCCACCGAAAATTATATGAAGATTGGTATATATTCCATAGATGACTTATATTTTTCATTATATCATTGTTTTCAATTAAAATTATCATTTTATCCACCTAGTGGATATAAAAGATTTAATTTAGGAAACCATATATCATTACCTCTCATTAAATAGTATATGCACTATGATTATTTATTTAATAAACTCATTATATCCCCACATTCTTACTTTCTTGAATAGTCAACTCCATCGTATGAAAGTTTATTTGTTATGATTCTACTTGTTGAAATATCCATGATTATGTGATGTATCTACAAAATATAATGTTCAAAGTGTTATATCCAATAATACATTTATATAATCTCATACCTGATATTCCATGTTTTTCCATATCTAACATATGAAGTATGATCAAGTTATGGGAATAATTGGAAGCACATATAGTGTAATAAGTAAATTTAGTATATGAAAAAATAAAAGAGTTCTAATTTTTGACCCCTCACTCGAGCCATGTAATATGTTGTATGTGTAAATAAATAAAAAAGGAAACATGGGGGTGATAAAAATATGAATCATTATAACTATATTGGCTCTTCCCCATGGTACTAACAAAAAATGGAGTACGAATTAAATGATATGATGATAAAATAAGGGGGATATCATAATTATATAAAATCATAATTAATAAATTAAATATATGCATAATTTGAACAAAACATAGTGATTTTTCTAAAATAATCATTTTTATTTTATAAGAAACCATATAATATTATCCATTTATTTTGGGATGAATCCATGTGTTCAAAGTGACATATAATTTCCAAATTTCATGTTAATATTTAATATATCTATATTTTGTAGCTACATATCCTCCAAAAACTTTTATTATGTCTCTTATAAAGGATTAATAAATTCCATAATATCTAACATTATACCTCTCTTTCATTAGTTGAGTTTCATCTATCCCTTTTATTTAATCATTTCCTGAATTTGTCAATCATGTTTTAGAAAGTGTAGCCGTTTAATTTGTGGCTATTTCACATATTATTTATGTATAACATCCAATACAAAAAAACAATTATTAGAAAATGTGGTCTTTGTTTCTTTATTACTTCATCATATTATATAAACTAATTAGGTATGTATTAGAGACTTGTTTTAATTATATTATTAATCATGATGTATTTTCTTGTTTAATTTTTTTTTGTAATACATGATAATATATAGTTAATATAGATCCAGTGCTGGTGGTAAAACCTATCAATATTAATAGTATGAAAATATCTAAAATAATCACATGATTTATTTTCTATGTCATATCTACAGATATAGTTATGTCGTTTCATTCAATTAAATTTGCAATAACAATATCATGTGTTTTTATTCGAAACTTTTTCTTTTACTTTCATTTTTACAGCTAAAATAAAAACATTTAACATAGATATGTCAATTATATTAAACACAAGGTCTTAATAGTAATATTAAATTAAAAAAATAACTCTATGGTTATTTCATGATATTCCAATATTGTTACTGGTGCTAATCATATAATATGATATACGATATCATAAAAGACATATCGATTTTTCCATTGAATTTACACAATTATAGATTACTAAAATTGGAGTGTTATAATAATTTATTCATTCATTAAAGGATTTATCCAAATATATTATACTTTGATTGAGTTATGGATAATGTCAATGCATTATTTCTTCTCAAAATATCCATTTCTATTACTTGATGAATCATATCACCAATAGGGATTTCTTCAAGTAATATTTTCAGACATTCAATATATTTATGAATATTGGAATAATTTATTTACTTTAATTAAGTTTATATTTTTGAATAGTTTATTAAATAATTTCCAAATACACTAATATACAATAAATATGTTACACTACATTGAATAAATTAATTGACCATCAATCCCTATTTGTTTTGATGAAATAGGTGAATCATTTAGGGAATTGGAAGAGGTGGGATACAATTAGTGATGATATTATGGGTATAATTTCTACTATAATGGAATTATATATCCTATATTTTACTAAATACATTTCCTCTACAATTATAATTATGAATTTTTAATTACACACATACCCTTAACCTAGAATTACCATTCAAAAAACCATCAAGATTAATTCATAACTTTCTTACATAGTCTTGATATTAAATTCATATAAATCCTATAAAAATGCATGTACTTGCGGATCAAACACATATCCAACGAAATGATCCTTTGGGGATAAATGTGTTTAATTTTTTATATTATTGGAAAAAATATTAATTATTATAAATGAAATTTAGAAGTATGAAAATGAATTGGAAGAGATAATGATAAATAGAAACAGATAAAAGGATGATATGTTCTATAATTTATTTGTTAATATTGTTATCTAATTTGTTTCTTGAGTTTCTATATTTTTTAAGCTATTCATTTACATTGAATTCATTGATGGTATTTTTCTATTAATGAAAATGATATGTTCATAGAATATAATAAATTCAAATTTTCAAATATTATATTCTCTAATATAATAAATTAAAATATCAGAAAATTTACATATTTATTGAAAATTATCAATTATTTAGTATATTTTTTTATTTGGAATTTGATAATTAATTTGGATACTAGATGAATTTAGTTGAAAATATTATTATTTTCAATTTTTTCTTATTATACACAAACATTAATATTGTTATTTTAATTATATAGGTGACAAGAAAGTAGTGGTTTAAAATCTAATGGCATATGATTTTATTATATATCAAATGAGTTTATGTATGGATATATCCTTCACAGTTTATATCCTTGTGAAAAAATAAATAATATTTTAAAATATCGAATAATATATCATAAATGATAAAAACAAATGATTATAGAAATATGATATCATGAGAAACGATATAGGTATGTCAGTCCCCATTACTGAGTTCTAGAATAAATTATTTGGATACATATAATTATAAAAAAATATTCTAAGCTATTCTTTTTTCAGTAATAGGCTTTGGAAAAAATAAATTGAAAAATCTATATTTTCATATACAACAACCTATATCAACATATGATATACATTTTCTATTGAGTATATTAACATATAATTAATAATCCTCATATGTCCCTTTTTGTTGTAACGTAACATGAAGACCAATCATTAGTTATGATCAGTATATTAGTATTATGGAATGATGTTTTTAGTGGGAGACAACGAATTAAATATGGTATTTATGTAGTATTAATACATGATATCATTAAAATATATCCATCATAATAATTAACATCACCGTTTTTACCAAAACAACATTGAAAAAAACCATGCCACAAATTATGATATCCTTTTACCATAAAAGATGACATGAATGATTAAATGTACTATACATATATAAAAAATATTACATACCATATTTTAAGACACATAATTTCAACCCTAAATCACATTATAATTAACAAAAATAGAAAAACCAAACACTCTAAAACATCCATAATTATTTTATAATATAGAAAAAAATGTTAGAAGAAGTAGTGTCCCATATGACCTAATGTTATCGAGGATGTAAACTATTGATAAGGAATATATGTAAAATTTGATGAAGAAAACTGTTATAACTATCCCATTTAAGAGTTTTTATATTCAACATGATTTTTTTTCTCTGAAAATATCATGTATGATTTATTTTATGAACCAAAAATTGGATCTATAATCCAATAGTTATAGTTTCCCATGATAATGATTTTATATATGGATTGAGTCCTAATATTTTACATAGGTAATTATGCGAGTTTCATGTTCTTTAGAATTTGTTTCTAATGTCTTGGAGGATTTTTCTAGGGAACATAGTTTGGTGTAAAATATTTCAGTGAAATTGATCATCATAGAATGATTTAATGGGTTTTAATTTCTTTAACATCATTAAATGGTTGAGTTTCATTTTTAGTGAATGGTTGTGTGTTAATTTTGGAAAAATTTATATTAAAACATATTTCTAGGTTAATAAAAGGGGATTCATTCACAATGTGTGCACAATTATAGAAAACCCAAAGAGATATTTCAAAAGTTTTCTAAAGTTAGTGCACAGGTGGATGACCATGTAGATTAATCATGTGATGTGTGATGCATAGTTTAGTGAATAATATACATCATTTTCATGGTTATTCCAAATTTCTTTCTAAAAATTCAATTTTCAAATTTTCCTCATATTTTCATAAGTGGGGTTCTCATGCTTCCCCTCACTCTAATATGCCTGAAAAATGGCCACCCATTATTTAAAATTTATTTAAATTTTATTTGATGTGTTTTGATAGATATTTTTCTATGAATACTGGAAAATTTATCCTTCTATTGACCATCTATACATTGATCCCCACTCCGCCTCTAATGCCCTTCTTTTCCAATTTAGGTTTCATGGACGATTCCATTGATTCTTGGTGGAACCATAAAAATATTGTTGACGCTCCTTTCGTCACAGAATCTAAAGATCGGAAAAGGGGAATATCTGAACAAAAAGTGATTCATCCTTTGAAGAAACATCAAAAATCAACAAAGGGATGAACAAGGAGAACATTGCCCATAGGTCGCGCAAGTCCCCTCATGGTCGCGCAAGTACACTTGCGTGCCGCCTAGTGGTCGTGCAAGTACTTGCGCGACGCCTTATGGTCGTGCAAGTGACTTGCGCGACCTAAGTGATAACCGCCCGGTAACCGCCTGGTAACCGCCCAGGGTCTTCTTTTGCCTATAAATAGACCCTGTGGGCCCCCCATTCGAGAGGATCTTTTTCCAGAAACTCGGATTGAAGCTCCCGACGCCCAAGTCTCTTCTCAAAGCTTCCGGAACACTTCTAAGGTAATTTCTTACCTAGAACGGAAGATCTAAAGAGAAAAAGGAAGGCCTAAGTGTTGAAACTTATCAAACACTTGCGCGCCTACTTAATTCCTTCAATATAACTTGCGCGTCCCTCTTCTGGAAGAACCTCAAGAGGATGGTAAAGGGTTTAATAAAGAGTCGCTCAAGCATTTCAATACTGGTTGAAAATCGCGCAAGTACCCCTCATGTCGTGCAAGTATACTTGCGCGACCAATACTTGCGCGCCGCCGCAGGACTTGCGCGCCTTTCAATACTTGCGCGCCCCTATCTTTTTGGGTGCCCATCTTGCCCATTTTTACCCCTCTTAAGCCATTTCACCCTTCCTATTCAAGATTCAGTCTTCAAGATACTCTTCAAAGCCATTTACGGCATGATTTCTTGATTTGACATCCTTATCTGAAAGGAATTCTGTGAAATATCTCTCAAAACCTAGTGATTTAAACATCTTTATGTCACCAAAGATTGAGAGTTCATTCATTCAACCTCATCCTTTAAGATGAGAGAATCTTAACCTGGGTCTCCTTTTCAGGAATAATCCCCAGTTATAAAACCTTTGATCTGATCATCTTTCTTAAGAATAAGCCCCAATCAAGTCCTTTAATCTTGGGCATCCTCCTCAGGAGTAAGCCCCAAACCTTAATCCCTAACCTGGGACTCCTTTTCAGGAATAAGACTCAGTCATAACCTTGGGCTTCCTTTTCAGGAGTAAGCCCCAAGTCCCCTAACCTAGGCTTCCTTCTCAGGAATAAGTCCTAGTCATAAATCTTGGGCATCCTTCTTAGGAGTAAGCCCCAAGTCTCTTAAAATTTCTCTTAACCAGTCATAAATTACCATTGATTTGGGTTCCCTTTTCAGGAATAAAACCCAATCATAAGTCCCCTCCTAACATGGGCATTCTCCTTAGGAATAAGCCCCAAGATTAGAGTATTCAAATCTCCATGAAGCACATATAACATTGTGGACCCTGTTCATGGATTTTCTCCCTAAAAGTAAATCCTAAACCTTCGTCTATCAGGGCAGTCATCTATACATAAGCCCCAAAACAAATTCTTATGATTGCATCTTTTATGGAACAATTGTCTAAATTTTACCAATACCTCTTGTTTCTCACACCGAGCATGACTCACGTGAGCTTAGAGTGTAAAAGTAATTATGACATTCATCTTTGAGCCATCAATCATAAACATCATATCCCATTTCTCGAACTACGTGGGTTCTGATTCCTTTTTCAAAACAAAGGATACGTAGGTAGCCCATTTATGGGTTCGATCCCAACATTGAAATAATCTCTGTCCTTCTGAATGACGATAAACTTCAAGTGCCCCACTGAGTGGCTTTAAAACCAGCCTGGTCAACAAAATGACCAAGAGACTTTTATATAAATGTTTTGAAGGATACCATTGACCAAGAATCTCTAAACAAATATAGATGATTCTATATTGATGAAGAACCTCGAATGCATATAAAAGATTCTCTAAATTTCTTGCATATTTAATCATTGATTGTTAAAACTAAAGGAAAGCTCATTTTATACTTGGTAATGTAATAAGGATTCACGAACTTAACTTAAATCTATAAAGAGAGTCCCGGAGTAGACAATAATTCCCCTCAAAAAGGTGTGATGAGTTCGACCTCCCATCCTCTCGACCAATGCAAATTCATAAGCCTCATTAGCCCACAAGCTAATGAGCGCCTGCCTTTGGAAAGTAGGTCCAAACGGATGTGGAATCATTGGATGTTTCCGGTTCTACGAACAAACCCGTTAGAAACCGATCAGAACGTTTGAATCTCCCGTCCAGGAGGTCATCCCCGGATTCCGCGCGAAACAAAAATGGTGAACCCGACGTGAATCCTTAACCAAGTTAAAGTGATGTTCTTCTTATCTGTTAGGCCCTTTGGGCCAACAAGGCAATCATTGACATATGATCATCCAAAAGATGCAGTAGCCGGATTCATCTTGATTATGTCTGTTACATGGAACAGGCACTCTTTTTTCAAGATCTTCTACAAAAATGGCTTTCCTTAAATTCACCCCAGTGAATACTGCTGCTGTGAACACCTCTACTATGAGGTCTGCTGCTGTGAAAACCAATACTGCTACTCCTGCTGGAACGTCATCCGCTCTGAGGATGACATCACCAACTCAGCGTCTTCAACGCTGTGTTTCTAATGCACTGGTTAAGGAGTACCATCGCAACAGTACTATCCCAACTCTGGAGGCCGCTCGTCAAGCCCTCCAAGTTAACAATTCTACCTGGTCGTCCGGACAACGGCGACCAGCAATCAAGAAGCAGACGGTGCTGACTACCATCTCCAACCGTTTCGGGTCGTTATCCCCGGAACGCAATTTCCATTCACTCCCTTATTCCGAGGAAGTGAATGAGCAGGTCCCGCATGACCTTAATTCAAAAAGACAGGAGTCCTTCTCAAGGGCTCCCATCAACAATCGCCGCCAGACTCGTGCGGTAGTGCGCCCTCAACATGATGAGGGTACCGACTCCAGGCATTCAGCTCAGGTTCCTCGAACCCGAGCAGGAAAGATGAACCGCCAGAGACGGAATCCGGTTAACAATAGGCAGGTTGTCATCCCTGCCATCTCCGGAGAAGTCCACCAACCTTTCTTGGTGGCAAACAATGAGCAGGCACACATACCTGCCCGTTTTAATTCAGCTGTCCAGTAGACTCGTCTGGCAGCATCAAGCCGATCCCGCCAGGCAATTCCGGCGGAGTACCATAGGCAGGAACATACACCTGCTTATACATCAGCAGTTAGTCAGCAGGCCCGTCTGACTACATATGATGGATCTCGTCAACCGCGTTTGGCGAAGTGTAATCAGCAGGCACATACACCTGCTAATACTAATCAGGCCTACCAACAGTCTCGCTTGGTAGCGCACGGAGAAGTCAGTCGGAAAGCCCCGACGACAAACAGGAGGCAGACTAAACTCTCTGCCTCCACACTTGAGTACTGTCAGGATTCACTGACAGGAAAAGGAGGACAGGAGCAGGCACATACACCTACTCCAAACCCGGAATGGACGTATATCCCCGTTCCGGCGGCTGAAGTAACCAAACATATTTTGTCAATGGTGAAAGAGCAGAAGCAAATTCCTGCTCATATTCTGGATGCTTGCCAGGATATCATAACAGCTTCAGCATCATCTCAGGGACAGACACATAAATCTATCCCTAGCAGTGGAGTGACACATCAACAATTCACTCCGGAACAGACACACACATCTGTTCCAGTCCAAGAGGGTTGTGGGGCCTACTCCCCCATATCATATGGACAACCAAGTCAGGCACATACACCTGATTTGAGCGATGATCGTCAGCCTAACCTGACCATCTTTCCTGATCAGGCACATACACCTGCTCAGAGCAATCACTTTCGTCATCAAGTGGTTTCTAAAGCGAGTAAGAAGGCATCTAAGAAAAAGATCCGCCCAACACAGTCAGGAGATCAAAGGCCAATCTGCAACAAGGCCTTGCTCGATGCTGGAGTTCTTGTAGCCCTCAGACATTTATCTGTCGAAATTCAAGATTCTACTCCCTCAGTTCCCAAAAACAGGAACATTAATCCCGAAGGTCTTCAACAGACACTTCCTCATGAAGAATTGCTTCATGAAAATTCGGTCAATCTTGAAGTTTCTTCATCAGATGAGAACCACAGGAACCCTCTGTGTGGTCAGAAGACCAAGGAGCAAGAGATCTCATCTTTTGCTGTAACCCATCATGATGGTCCTCCTCATGGTGATGAACTTCGCTGCGAAAGTCCTCTCCGCAGTAGTGATTCACGTTGTCTCGAAAATTCTTCTGAAGGCAATGTAGTGACGAAAAAGCCCTCCTATCTCGAGGCACTTGCAAACGTAAAACCAGTCATGTCTGATGCTTTACTATCGGCAGGTGAAACTCTTTCTCCATCAGAAGATAGCCTGGGGTTCAGGTTATTCTCCGAACCTTCCCTGGGTCATTCATCTTCCAGCATGAATAGTGATTTCTCTACCAGTCTTGTTGAATCCGATGAAGCAACTAGGAAACACCAACTCTGGTCAAAACAGGTAGAAGAATCTTCATTTAATGATAAAGAGGAAATGCTGAACATGAGGAAAAAACTGGCAAAAGGTGAAGTACCAGTCATGTTTTGGCCTTTGGCTGATTCCCAGTATGACATTCCAAAGATGTTGACGGATGATGGAATCCATGATATTCGTCTCAACATATGGAAAACTCTTTGTCAATTAAAGAAGAAGGTATTATCTTACGATGAATATGAAAATCATCTTAAGATAATAGAAGGGTTACAACGCCAGATTGATTTGGCATCTCTATCAGTCTCTCGGTATCCGAAGGCTGAAAGGCAACAGAGAACCCTTCAACGTTCATGCCTTGGCGCACTAAGAAGATTGCGTCAGTTAATTTCCAATGTTCCATCTAATGTTCATATCAGAGGATGGGGTGTTCACGGAGCACTACATTTCACAGTGCTTTCCGGTCAGCAAAGCCCGCCGAAAATGGTCTCATGCAATGTTATTGCCCATGGCCGGCCACAGTCAATGGGCTTTGTTCATAATCAAAAGTTTGCTCGAGAGCAAGCTTCAACTAGTTCCTCTCAAAATCAAGTATATAGAGAACAGGTTGTTGAATTGCTCCTACATCAAGCAGGCGAGAATATTGCGCAAGCCTCTCGTCTGGAGCAAACACGTCATCAAATGACAAAAGTTTCGGAAATCATCCAACGGTCTGTTGAACCAGGTGATAAAAGTGGATAAAGGTTAATGCATCCAGCTAATTTCCGAACTAAGATTCGCAAGATCAAGAGAGATTTTAAAAAGATCTCAGACATAGCATGTCAAGAGACACCCCAGCTTGCCAGACTGGGGACTTCTCTAACCCAACCCTCAGAATCAATGAATGGGATCCGAGGAGTTGAGCTGAAGCAACAGGAACACCCCCAGTCCACCGGACTGAGGACTTTTTCAAATATTCAATCCCTCCCTCAGAGAAAGTCAGTATTCTCTCGATTAGGGAATAAGCCTCAAGAGGAACGAAGAGCCAAGATGTTAGGAGATTCTCTCCAAGTGACGGTTCTCCAAGAAATTCCTGAGGGATCAAGTCAACGGAATGCCATGTCTTATCATGGACATAGAAGGAGACAATATCACAGAAATGCTGATAAAAAGGATTCCATGCAATATGCATCCATTAATGTCATCACTGCCGTTGCTGCTGATTCACCAGATGAGGCTCAATCAGAGGGATCAGACGAAGAGGTTCCTGCTCAAGAAGTTGCGCACACAGACCTAAATGAAGAAGGTGTGCACACACGTAATCAAAGGTTTACCCAAAATCTGGGTATTCCTTCAAGTAACCCACTTCCCCCTCTCCGAAAAGGATCCAATAAGGGGAAAGGAAAGAATCAGGTTACTTCTCACCCTTCCTCTGAAGGAGGTCAATCGCTCTCATTAGAGCAAAGGTTTGCACAACAGGAGGAAGAAATGAAAGAATTAAGAAGGTTGAATGCAGAACTACTCCAGAATAGTCTTCTTCTTAAGAATGCTGAAGTCCGACAGCCGAAGGAATTTGTTGTAACTACTGAGATGGATCAGGAATATCCTCCTTTATCAGTACACCCACAGAGGTCTAATCCTACGGGTCAAACGCAACAACGGTTGGCAGCACTACCATTAGTTGCAGCACAAACCTCCACGGCTGTCCAAGCTCCATTCATTGCACCTACCCAAAACCAAGTTCAACCTGACATTTCTCAAAAGTTAATAACTACTATTGAGTCATTAACAGCTCGGTTAGAAACTATGGAAGGGAAACGGGCGCAAGTTCAACCTGAAAAGAAGGTTTACCCTGAATGGGTAGATTCAATTTCTCCTCCATCCAGTTTTGGAAACCCTGTTTTCCCTACTTTCAATGGATCAGGCGACCCTGAGCAACATTTGACGCATTACGTGTCTTGTTGTGATCCTATGATGGGAACTCCAGAGCAGCAAGAAGCAGTGAAACTCAGATGCTTTGTGCGAACCTTGCAAGGACCAGCCTTTGTCTGGTATACAAGCTTGCAATCCCGGTCAGTCATCGGATGGGAGGATCTTCGTCAAAAATTCCTCCTTTAGTTTAGCTCAACTTTGCCAAAAACGACAGTTTTCGATCTTACAAACTGTAAGCAAAGAGAGAATGAAAGAGTCTCTGATTTCATTGCTCGTTGGAAGGGATTAACGTATTCCTTGAGTTTAGCACTCCCTCAGGAGGAATTGTTGCCAATCTGTGTGGCAAATTTGTGTGACGAATTACGCACGCCATTGATCCCTGTGAAATACACAGGAGGGTTTCGAGACCTTACTTCAATCGCTCAACAGATTGAAGATTCCCTTATACAGGCTAAGGTTAAATCTCGTGTAATTCCATCAGCTCTAGGAAGAAGAATGGGTAAAGCAGAAACTGCTACAGTTATGCTTAAACAGGCACCTGTACCTATTTCTACTTCAAAACCTTCGTCTTCTCGAAGGGCTCCACCTCCTGAATGCCAACAACAAAGGCTATTTCGTCCAAATGATCCAAAAGATCAACGACGAAAACAATTTGAGGATATGAAGAGTAAAACATACTCTTTCCGAAGTGAGCAAGTTCCTGGTTACTTCATTTCAGCTCTGGAAAATAATTTGGTTCAATTACCAGTGCCGAAGAAACCAAACAAGGAAGGAGATGAAGACCGTCCCAATTATTGTCCCTTTCATCAAATATTGGGACATCCCATCCAGGAGTGTTTTGTCTTTTAAGACCTCCTACAAAAGATGGTTGACTTGGGACAAGTCAAATTGAAGGGTTCTTCAGCTCATGTAGCGTGTATTACCGCTACAGATCCAGAAGAAGGAGGCGAGTGGCAGGAAGTCAAAAGCAAAAATGCGAAAAAATATGATGATTGGATGGTCAGAAAGACAATCAATCGGACCCATTCCATTTTGCGAACACAATTGAAGAAGCCAATTGTGTCTCCTACAAAAGCTGCAATAAAGCCTCCATCAAAGGACAAATCCTCAAAAGGGCAGCGCAATTCAAAGAAGAAAGAGGAATCAGGAGAAGATGAGTATGTATCAAAGCCTAAATTGTCTTTGACTCTGGCAGATTTCATGCCATCTACTTCAAAGCCACGGGCACCATCCCACCAAACGGCACAGCCTAAACAGGCCAACCAGGCAGAGTCTTCATCAGACGAAGAATTGATCTTTGGTTCTGTTAATATGATTCAATTAAGAGATTCATATTCCAGTCTTGATGAGCCTGAATTCCCTGTATCAAATAAAGGAACCCGAGGAAGTTCTAGAGGTTCAGGATATAGGGGAAGACGTGGATCTTTCCGAAGCCACTACTCTAATTCTACCCCTGCTAGCACTGTATATGCAGCAGAAACTCGTGGTAGAGCCCTTCAGCGAGCTCAAAATGAACATGCAAGTTCTTCTGCCAATGGCCAACTCAGCTTCGGCACAGTTATTTTGGAAGACCGATTAAAGGTTCCATCTTCTTTATCTCAGCAAGTAAATGGATCTAATCAGTCTAATTTTCCAAAACCAAAGATGTTGCCAACTCCAATACAAGATGCATCAGCTTCCAAAGCATCTGCTTCCAAGGTACCTGCTAAACCGCATATTCCTATTGGGAAACGCAGGCCTCTAGATCAAAAGTATGATATATTGAAACACTTGGCCCAAGTACCAGCCAAATTATCAATTTTGGATGCTTTGAATCTATCAAGAGATCTTCGGGAAGCACTCATCGAAGCTTTGTCAAGTCCTCAGGAATTTGAAGCTGAAATTGTTGCAGCTGAAATTTATCACATAGAGAATAATCCTGCAGAATGCCATGCAGTGATATCTTTTACTGATAAAGATGAAGATGATGTTGTGCATGGTCACATAACACCTTTGTACCTATCTGGAAAAGTCAATGGTATAGATGTTCGAAGAGCTTTTATTGACAATGGTTCAGGAGTCAACCTCATTCCCATTCGCACACTTCGTCGATTAGGCCTCACAGAATCTGATTTATCTCCTTCTACCATGATGTTGCAAGGATATGATAAAAATGAACAAGAACCACTGGGAGAAGTTACGCTCAGAACTCAGTTTGGAGATCTTGTTTCCAATTCGGATTTCATGATTGTTGATCAAGACTCAGCTTTCAATATCTTGCTTGGAAGACCCTGGCTACATCAGCATGCAGCTATTCCGTCATCATACCATCAATGTCTCAAATACTGTTTCGATGGTCAAGTTGGAACATTGTATGGTGATAAGGCCCCGTTCAAGACATGTGAGTCTCAATACATTGAGGCAGAATTTTATCACATGAAGGGAAGAGAAAAATCTACAATGAAGGAAATTACCAAAGTTAATGCTCCATATGGTTTGGAAAAAATTCCAATAAATCAATTTTCACATGTGAGTACAGATTATGTGTTACCTATCAGTCAAATTGACAAAATAGGCCCAAATCAAAATACTCTTATGGAAAGATCCATAATGTCAATTACGGCAATCGAGCCAGACAGCATGGGAGAAATTGGTAACTTACCAAGCAGTGATGAAAGCATAAGTGGTGACGTTTTCATTTCGTCTGCTGAAATCCAACAAGTCTATACTTCGCTAATCAGGCCAGAAGAAGTTATAGCAACACCAGAGGTGAATATTGATGTCGATTCTCAATCCATCATCCCCTCTTTATTTCCCAAAGAAGACCCTTTTTCATCAATAGGGTCGGAAATGGAAGCTTTTTCTTCAAAATGTGAAAATTTCGACATCTCTTATGATCATGAGAATTTCTTTGTTTCATCTACTTTGCAAGTAGAAGCGGAAGAAATAACACATAATGAAGAGGAAGAGGAAGATCTTAGAGATGCTCCCCCAGCATTTGAAGAGGGTATCTCTACCACTGTGGATGAACTCAGAGAAGTAAATCTGTGTACAGAGAAAGATCCACGCCCCACTATAATTAGTGCGGCCATGACCCTTGAAGAACAAGAGATGTATATTTCTTTTCTAAAGCAAAATAAAGATATTTTTGCTTGGAATTATACAGAGATGCCTGGCCTTGATCCTGATGTTGCCACCCATCATTTAGGTTTGCCAAAAGAACATCGAGGATTCAAGCAAGCTGCGAGAAGAACACACCCAACCTACGCTTCCAAAATCGAGGCTGAAGTGGATAAGCTTATCAAAGCTAACTTCTTCAGAGAAGTTCAATATCCCAAGTGGTTGGCTAATATTGTCCCTGTAAAGAAGAAGAACGGACAAATTAGGGTTTGCATCGATTTCAGAGATCTTAATCGGTATTGTCCCAAAGATGATTTTCCAGTTCCGATTACAGAACTCTTAATTGATGCGACGGCTGGCTATGAAGTACTTTCTTTCATGGATGGATATTCTGGATATAATCAGATCCGAATGGCCCCAGAAGATGAGGAATATACAGCCTTCAGAGCTCCTCAAGGTGTGTTTTGTTACCGGGTGATGCCCTTTGGTTTAAAGAATGCAGGTGCAACATATCAACGCGCCATGCATCGTATCTTCAAACCTTTTCTAGGGAAATTTGTTGAATGCTATGTAGATGATTTGGTGGTTAAATCCAAACAACATTTTGATCACTTGGCTGATTTGGTAATCATATTCCACAAGCTTCGACAACATAATTTGAAGATGAACCCCTTAAAATGTGCTTTTGGGGTAACCTCAGGAAAATTCCTCGGCTTTGTTGTACGCCATCGTGGTATTGAAGTCGATCTTGAGAAGACCAAATCAATCCTTGGTATGTCACCTCCTCAGAATTTGAAAGAATTAAGAGGACTTCAAGGACACTTAGCCTATATTCGGCGTTTCATCGCTAATTTGGCAGGCAAAAGTTTACCTTTTACCAAATTATTGAAGAAAGGAGTCACTTACCAGTGGACTGAAGAATGTCAAGAAGCATTTGATGTTCTCAAGAAATACCTCTTAAGTCCACCAGTACTCATGCCACCTGTTGAGGGTAGACCACTTATCCTCTATGTGACAGCTTTAGAGCGATCATTGGGTGCCTTTCTCGCTCAAAAGAATGATGCTGGGAATGAAAATAGTCTCTACTATCTTAGTAGAACTATGCTTGAAGCAGAAACCCGGTATTCGAGTATTGAAAAATGCTGCCTAGCATTAATCTTTGCAGTTCAGAAACTGAGACACTACCTGCAACATCACGAGGTCCAATTGGTATCTCGTAATAATCCACTCAAATTCATCCTTAGTCGTCCAATGCTTACAGGACGTCTGGCAAGGTGGGAGGTTATTTTACAGCAGTTCGACATCCAGTATGTGTCTCAAAAGGCAATTAAGGGCCAAGCTCTGGCTGATTTCCTGGCTGAACACCCTTCAGTGGAAGACACGTATTCAGATATCGAACTCCCTGATGAGGAAGTTTTTTTTATTCAAGAGAGTCCTCAAACATGGGAAATGTATTTTGATGGTGCTTCTAGAAGTCCAACAGGGAAGAAAATGGAAAATCCTAAATTCAACAAAGTTGGTTTAGGAATTGTGCTCATTTCTCCAGATAAGGCAGTGTTACCTTATTCCTTTTTGTTGTGGGAAGGTGGTACCAATAATGAAGCTGAATACCAAGCTCTCATTGCAGGCTTGGAGTTAGCGCTTCAAGCACAAGTGAATCACTTAAAGGTGAAAGGTGATTCAGACCTGGTAATCAAACAAATCAATGGGGATTATGCCATCAGAAAAGAAGAATTAATCCCTTTATATGATTATGTCAGAGAGTTAATGTCAGAATTCCCTACAGAACCGACATTTTTCTTATGTCCCAAGATCACAAAATGCTCAAGCTGACGCACTGGCTAATATAGCCACAGCTTTAGCAGATCCAAATCGGGACGAGACAACCATCTGTATTGCCCACCGTCGTGCAATTTCACCTTATGTTCAAGTCAGAATAGAGGAAATTAATGAAATTAGTCCCATTCCTGAACCATATGGTCATACTACAGGATGGATGTCACCTATCAGGGAATACCTTCAAAATGGAACACTTCCACCTGATATAGCCGAGAGAGAGAACAAATTCGGCGACGTGTGGTCAATTTTACTCTTTATGATGGTCCAAACCACCTCGAGAAAATTCTCTACAAACGTGGTTTTGATGGAGTTCTCTTCAGATGTATTGATGGTGAAGAGACAATGGCTGTCATAAAAGAAGTGCATGCAGGAGTCTGTGGTGCCCACCAGTCTGGACATAGATTGTCTGATCAAATTCGAAGGCTTGGATACTTCTGGCCTTCAATGATACAAGATTGTGTTAATTTCACAAAGAAGTGTCATTCATGCCAAGTATATGCCAATTTCATTCATCAACCTCCAGAGTTGCTTCATACAGCTAAATACTCATGGCCATTTTCCACATGGGGAATGGATGTGGTGGGACCTTACCCTTCAGCTACGGCCAAGCAGTTTAAGTACATTCTTACTGCTACTGATTTCTTTTCCAAATGGGAAGAGGCAGTACCTCTCAAAGAAGTCAGTTCTAAATGCATTGTTAGCTTCATCAAGTCTAACATCATTACTAGATTTGGTGTCCCTCATACCATATTGACAGACAACGGCACCAACTTCTGTTCTTCTGAGGTAAAGAGATTGTATCAAGAATACAACATTAAGTACAACCATTCATCTCGATATCATGCAGCGGCTAATGGCCAGATAGAGGCCTTCAACAAGACTATTTCAAATATACTGCAAAAGATGGTGGATAAAGATAAGAGGTCATGGCCTGATAAACTCTATCATGCTTTATGGGCTTATCGGACTACCACTCGCAATGCAACGCGGTCTACTCCATATTCATTGGTATATGGAACAGATGCAGTCTTGCCAATTGAAGTTCAATTGCCCTCACTCAGAATAGCCATTTGTGATCAGTTATCAACAGATGAGCAATCCCAATAGCAGTTGAATGAATTGGAACAGTTAGATGAGAAAAGATTGTGCACTTTGCACCACTTGGAAATCTATCAGAATCGAATAGCACGAGCATTTAACAAAAAAGTTCGTCTTCGTTCATTCATTCAGGGAGAATTGGTATTGGTTCTCAGAACACCAATGATACCAGGAAAGAAGCCTCCCAAGCTTGAACCAAAATGGGAAGGACCTTATTCAATACATAAGGTCTACTCCAATGGAGCGTATTCTCTGATTTCAATGGATGGAGAACACATCACGACTCCAACTAATGCCAGATTTCTGAAGAAGTATTTTGTATAAACACAAAATATTGTTCCCAGAACCAAGACTCTTACATTTGGTTGATACAGCAATGGTCCAGTATGACCTTAAACTACAACTTCGTCCAACATGACATTAAACTGTGTCACACTTCTGTCTGAGATGACATTAAACTATAATATGTCCAGCATGACGATAAACTGTACGGTCCATGCATATGACCTTAAACTATTCGCACTTATGTCCCTGCAACATGACACTAAACTGTGCAGCACCAATAGTCCTAACTGCAAGACTTTAAACTGCATAGTCCCTGATTTTGTCCTACATGACAATAAACTGTATAGAAGTTCCTATATTTTGTCCGAGATGACATTAAACTATATTGTGTCCTAGCAACATGACATTAAACTGTGTGGCACTTTCATCGTCCAGCATGACATTAAACTGTAAAAAAATCCCCAGAACTGATATCCTCATATTGGTTCACCTTAGTCCTAGCTACATGACTTTAAACTGTACAGCACCAGTTCGTCCTTTCTATATGACGTTAAACTATACAGCAATGGTCCCGTATGACTTTAAACTGCATCATCCCTGGTCCATGTATATGACCATAATCTATTTGCAAATATGTCCAGCAAGACGTTAAACTGTGACGTCCTAACTACATGACGCTAAACTGTATAAAAGTCCCTCACGCCCGGAAAGACGTTAAACCATATAATCATCAAAATTCCAGCATGACATTAAAACTACACAATCCCCCTTTCGTCCAATATGACGTTAAACTATATTGTCCCCATCATCTTAACTACATGACACTAAACTGTACAGAAAGTCTTTTTTTATGTCCTACATGACATTAAACTGTACATCGTTAAGGTTGTTATTACCTCTTGTTTCTCACACCGAGTATGACTCACGTGAGCTTAGAGCGAACATCAACCATAACACTCCCTTTGGGCCACTAACCATGTGTAAATCCCAACAATATTTTTTTTATTAGATCATTGTCCACAAGAACAACTTGATCATTGATTCATTCTTTAATTGAACTACACGGACTTTGATCCTTGCCCTCCAGGCTGGGTATGTAGGCAACCTCCCAAAGGTTCAAGCCCAAAAACAATCTCTTCACATTGGTTCACCACCATCTCATATGATGAAGATTTGTGAAACCACCCCTGGAATCAATATCTTTACATTGATTCACTTTCGTCCTTGTTATATGACGTTAAACTATACAACACTTTTTTCCGGTATGACAATAAACTACAATATTCTTTGATTTCCTCATTTGAGAAGGAACCATTATTAACATTGATTCTTTTTTCAATCATGGTTTTCATTTTTCAAAAGACTACGTACATACATGGTAATGCCTAAACTTTTTATTTTAGGTTAAAACCATCATTGCACTAAAGTCCCCTTTTTCACCCTTCACATGTACGAACCAAATTTGTACAAAGGGTAGTTCTAGAACTACGTGGACTTGATTCCCATCCTTATGGGATACGTAGGAACATTCGAGTGTCCCTCGAATCCAGTCCCAAGTCTTTTGGGCCTAACCCCAAATTTCACTTTCAATCCCTTGGCTGAAAAGTCCTCATGAAAACACACACTGTGTATTCATTATTATGGTCCGAATTCTATGACCCTAAACTAAGATCACTCATACTTTCGTCCTGCACAACGTTAAACTACATTTCAAGAACTACGTATGGCTTGATTCTCATTCTTATGAGATACATAGTGAAGTCCAAAATTTCAATTTAGGACCCAGCCACAACATGATTATGGTTTTCATTGACCTATGTATCTCTATATACATTGGACAATACCCATCTTTATGTATTATAATCCTAACCTTAAATATTTTCAGATCTTCATAACCCTTTTCATGACTTCTAGTCACAAAAATGTCAAACTTCTGAGAATTCTTTTGCCTGACTATGCAGCACGTGCCCATAGGTGGCCTTGCATAAACAGTCCACATAACAGACTTGTCAGCCAAAAGATGCTATTTTATTTGACTATGCAGCCAATGCACATAGGTGGCCCTGCATATTTCAACCCCCTAACGGGTTTTGTTAAATAATAGTAACTTCATTCTTGGGAAGAATGCCTCTTTTGTCCTTATTTTTCTTAAACGACATATGTAGGGATCCACAAAAATAGCCATCCTTAACGTATTTGTCCCATATCCTTTTTCATGATCTGAAAGTATTCAAGTCTATGGTTTATTCTTCTTCCCTACGTTTGGTTCAGACCTTCGTAGGAGTGATATTCATCCAGTTCTTCGATATTCTTGTTTGGAAATATCTTCTCCATATTCAAGTACCTCTTTCCATACAAAAAACTCTATGCTTTAGAAAATCTGAATCTCCATAAACTTTCACTAGCTTTTAGCACTAGGAAAGTAAATTTCTGGGAGTTCGTTTGCCTGACTATGCAGCACGTGCCCATAGGTGGCCTTGCATAAACAGTCCACATAACAGACTTGTCAGCCAAAAGATGCTATTTTATTTGACTATGCAGCCAATGCCTATAGGTGGCCCTGCATATTTCAACCCCGTAACGGGTTTTGTTAAATAATAGTAACTTCATTCTTGGAAACTACTTCTTCTAATGCCTTTTAGCTCTTTTTCATATCATTCCTCAGATTCAAATATTCTTAAGCCATAGTTTACATTTTTCCCTCATACTTGAGTATGGTAATATGTTTTCAGATAAATTTTCAAGGAATTGAATCCATTTTTTTAATCCATTTTCGGTCAAAGCTATTTCGACCTTAAACATTAGCCCCTTTATGTCTGGCATGCATGACATTAAACTGCCCACACAAAAGACAAAGGAACTCTGAATAAAAGTCAAGTTCCAGCACACTTGCGCGCTGCCCTCTGTGCCCTGAAGACTTGCGCGCCCCCTTTTCCTTTGATTGTATTCAATTTCCTCAGAGTCAAATCCTCATTTCTTTCCGGATCCAACTCTGAGGGGGGACTTTTGTTGACGCTCCTTTCGTCACAGAATCTAAAGATCGGAAAAGGGGAATATCTGAACAAAGAGTGATTCATCCTTTGAAGAAACACCAAAAATCGACAAAGGGATGAACAAGGAGAACATTGCCCATAGGTCACGCAAGTTCCCTCATGGTCGCGCAAGTACACTTGCGCGCCGCCTAGTGGTCGTGCATGTACTTGCGCGACGCCTTATGGTCGTGCAAGTGACTTGCGCGACCTAAGTGATAACCGCCCGGTAACCGCCCAGGGTCTTCTTTTGCCTATAAATAGACCCTGTGGGCCCCCCATTCGAGAGGATCTTTTTCCAGAAACTCGGATTGAAGCTCCCGACGCCCAAGTCTCTTCTCAAAGCTTCCGGAACACTTCTAAGGTAATTTCTTACCTAGAACGGAAGATCTGAAGAGAAAAAGGAAGGCCTAAGTGTTGAAACTTATCAAACACTTGCGCGCCTACTTAATTCCTTCAATATAACTTGCGCGTCCCTCTTTTGGAAGAACCTCAAGAGGATGGTAAAGGGTTTAATAAAGAGTCGCTCAAGCATTTCAATACTGGTTGAAAATCGCGCAAGTACCCCTCATGTCGCGCAAGTATACTTGCGCGACCAATACTTGCGCGCCGCCGCAGGACTTGCGCGCCTTTCAAGACTTGCGCGCCCCTATCTTTTTGGGTGCCCATCTTGCCCATTTTTACCCCTCTTAAGACATTTCACCCTTCCTATTCATGATTCACTCTTCAAGATACTCTTCAAAGCCATTTACGGCATGATTTCTTGATTTGACATCCTTATCTGAAAGGAATTCTGTGAAATATCTCTCAAAACCTAGTGATTTAAACATCTTTATGTCACCAAAGATTGAGAGTTCATTCATTCAACCTCATCCTTTAAGATGAGAGAATCTTAAACTGGGTCTCCTTTTCAGGAATAATCCCCAGTTATAAAACCTTTGATCTGGGCATCTTTCTTAAGAATAAGCCCCAATCAAGTCCTTTAATCTTGGGCATCCTCCTCAGGAGTAAGCCCCAAACCATAATCCCTAACCTGGGTCTCCTTTTCAGGAATAAGACTCAGTCATAACCTTGGGCTTCCTTTTCAGGAGTAAGCCCCAAGTCCCCTAACCTAGGCTTCCTTCTCAGGAATAAGTCCTAGTCATAAATCTTGGGCATCCTTCTTAGGAGTAAGCCCCAAGTCTCTTAAAATTTCTCTTAACCAGTCATAAATTACCTTTGATTTGGGTTACCTTTTCAGGAATAAAACCCAATCATAAGTCCCCTCCTAACTTGGGCATTCTCCTTAGGAATAAGCCCCAAGATTAGAGTATTCAAATCTCCATGAAGCACATATAACTTTGTGGACCCTGTTCATGGATTTTCTCCCTAAAAGTAAATCCTAAACCTTCGTCTATCAGGGCAGTCATCTATACATAAGCCCCAAAACAAATTCTTATGATTGCATCTTTTATGGCACAATTGTCTAAATTTTACCAATACCTCTTGTTTCTCACACCGAGCATGACTCATGTGAGCATAGAGTGTAAAAGTAATTATGACATTCATCTTTGAGCCATCAATCATAAACATCATATCCCATTTCTCGAACTACGTGGGTTCTGATTCCTTTTTCAAAACAAAGGATACGTAGGTAGCCCATTTATGGGTTCGATCCCAACATTGAAATAATCTCTGTCCTTCTGAATGATGATAAACTTCAAGTGCCCCACTGAGTGGCTTTAAAACCAGCCTGGTCATCAAAATGACCAAGATACTTTTATATAAATGTTTTGAAGGATACCATTGACCAAGAATCTCTAAAAAAATATAGATGATTCTATATTGATGAAGAACCTCGAATACATATAAAAGATTCTCTAAATTTCTTGCATATTTAATCATTGATTGTTAAAACTGAAGGAAAGCTCATTTTATACTTGGTAATGTAATAAGGATTCACGAACTTAACTTAAATCTATAAAGAGAGTCCCGGAGTAGACAATAATTCCCCTCAAAAAGGTTTGATGAGTCCGACCTCCCATCCTCTCGACCAATGCAAATTCCTAAGCCTCATTAGCCCACAAGCTAATGAGCGCCTGCCTTTGGAAAGTAGGTCCAAACGGATGTGGAATCATTGGATGTTTCCGGTTCTACGAACAAACCCGTTAGAAACCGATCGGAACGTTTGAATCTCCCGTCCAGGAGGTCATCCCCGGATTCCGCGCGAAACAAATATGGAGGGGTTTCCATATATCCCCAAAATAAGATTTAATAATAACATATCTATAATACATAACCATTGTATATATGTTTTCATATATTTGTATTATATTTCTAGGTCCTTGGACAAAATTACTGTAATTTATAATGATTTTTGTTTGAGTGGAGATGAATTTCTCTCCGGTTGGTGCTCGGAGTATAGCACATGCCTTGTATGGATGGCTTTTCTCAGTTTAGGTAAAGAATGTATATCTGATAAGTTGTTATAAATTTAATAGTAATTATAATTATTTTATTATATATTTATAATTTTTTAACTAATTATTACTTTATTATGATTAAATAAAATGGGTTTTAGATAAGATTATAGGGATTAAGGGATAGAATGATGGTTGGTCATTCTTGTAAGAGTCTTTGTAATAGATTAAAGGCCAATTTAATTAGGGGTAATCATATTTGAATTATTTAGGTGGTCCTTGGTGGCATAGACATGGGGTCATACCACAGAGGCATCTAACAAAATATTCTTGAAAGATAATTTGTATTATCAAGAATAGGGGGTTATTTGTAATTTATAAAAATGAAAAAAAAATAAAACCACTTTAAATAATTTTATTAGACACATGTTTATTTCTAAAAAAATTAATCAGATATAGAAAATTGTATAATGATTTTTATTAAAATATTCTTATAAATTACATTGAAAATTATGGACATATATAAATAATTGATGAGAAAAATTTATATAAAATTGAAAAACAAATGTATTAAATATTATAATAAATCATATACACTATAACCATTAGTTTAAAGGATTTAAATAAAATATAATTTTGGTATTCACAATACTCACCCAATCCATAGGCCACCCTTCTGAGCCATAGAAGTCCTCGATCACAAAGATCATACATAGACTCTATTTATCTTAACCATCAGAACACTTGATCATACTATAATTGTATCCTATATATTAACTTATAATAGTCTCCCTCAATAAAACCATACTAAATATAGTGATAATTAATGCAATAGTAATAATGAATTTTTAATGTGATATTACAATTAGATTTTTTCCGGAATAACACTATATAATCACATTGAATTTATTTTTTGTAAAAATATGTTAAAAATTAATAAAAAAAATTATATCTCTTTGGAAACATATTTCCTATTACTTAAATTCCCCTTTATTTACTAGAATACTTTTGACGGACATATTAAAAATTTCTTAGAATTGGATCCAATGCCAACTGATGAACTCTGTCTTCAAT
The DNA here is from genome assembly GCA_963277665.1 of Viscum album. Taxonomy (NCBI): domain Eukaryota; kingdom Viridiplantae; phylum Streptophyta; class Magnoliopsida; order Santalales; family Viscaceae; genus Viscum; species Viscum album. The sequence continues at coordinate 993,563,376 of OY728166.1, forward strand.
TTCAATGTTCAAAACATCATATCCTTCCAATAAACATGTTTTTTACACCAATATTGTGTATAAATGTACAATAAATATAATAAATATTATTTATCCAGTTTAATGTATGGAGTTCTATATTTTATAGAAAAACTAAATGTTCATCTACTAGATATTTTTATTCTAATGTTAAAGACTCTCAAATATTATAAGTAGATAATAATATGATTGAATTCTTTATAATACTTATAATAAAATTTATAAAGATATATTAATTAAATATATCCATTATTTATACAAATTACATGTCTATCTAGTAATGAAATACTATTTGATATCCTTTATAAAAAAAACCATTAACAGTGTTCCATCTAGAGGAAGGGATTTTCTTCATCTGATAAAACAATTACATTTCATCAAAAAAATTATTTGAATATTGGGAAGTATTAATGTTGAAAATGATGATGTATATAAGGAAGTGGATTTTGATGTTAAACATAATGGTTATATCATTTAGCATAGATCCATTATAATTAATAATATCCTTATTTTTTAAAATTAAAAAAATTATATTTTTAAAGGAAAAAAATATGAAAATATAAAATAAACATACACTTATATTATATAGTATAACCTAGAAATGTAATATTCCCCAATCATTAAATTTTAGATATTTTCACCAAAGCCTTTCAATAACTTTTTAAGACCCTTTCCGACCATTTTTCATTTTAAAAATATTTATATATGTTAATAACCTTTATATGAAATGTTTCTGAAAAATATAAGAAAAAAATGTAAATAAAAAAAGATACTAAAGTATTCATTCAATAAAATAGAAGTGACAAATTCATCCAAAAAAATATAAGAACATTAATCCATCCAAAACACATATGAAAAATACATCAGTTTATTTATTATAAATCATTTCAATGTTTTGATGGAATCAATCATACCATGATTGTTTCTTTATAACCACCTTAAATGTTTTAAGATCAGCATGATTTTCTTGAAAATCCTTTCAGATTCATTAATGTGTTAGTAACTAAAGCCTTTTATTTTTTAATTATTATTACCAAACATTTATCTTCTTATCCAATTTTTTTCTGAGATATAACATAATATTTCAATATATAAAGTGAAATTATATTAACAATCACTCTTGTACATTAAAAACATTTGGATGGACACTACCTTAAATCAGTGAAATAGATTTTACACTTTTTAATCCATTAATTTTTTCATAAAAAACAACATTTCTATACTTTTAATCATATTTAAAACACCATTGATTTATCATGAGCTGACATTTGTTTTTATAACAATTTCCTAAAATTCAAACATATAATTAATGAATATTTCTTCTTATTTTTTTGGTGACCATAAGATTTCTGAAAAATTCACTTTTACCTAATATAAATTCACCTATATATAAAATCTTTAAATATTATCATTAATAATTTATTTATATTTATAACTTTATTTAAGATGTTCAATTTATTTATAATTATTTTTTTGATTTTACTCAGTGAAGATATGGTATAATCACTTGAGACACCAATTACTGAAGGAGGATCTAGTTTTGAGGATAAAATGTCTACTCATTCACTGATATTTAATTTAAGATATTTAGATCACATTTAAATCTTCCTCAACCATAGATTATTTTGGATTTTTAGTACAATTTATTATCAATATCATAAGAAATTTATCGTTTGGAACACTAAGAGAAACATCACTTTTAGAGTAAGAGGTTTAATATGAAATTATTTAAACTTATAACTCTTCAATATCAATTTTCATTTTCATGTCTTTAACAACTTCTTACTTATTATCAATCTATATCATTCCAATTATATGATAATGTTCATTGGGACAAGTATATTAATAATTTCATCACTTATCATTTTCATCGTCATTATTGTACATGCTCTTGAATATCACCTCCAAAAGTTATATATACCATTTTTATTTCCCTTTTTCTTTCTAGATGTTTTAAGGTTTATTTTGATATTCTACCAATTGAACCCTAATTTTAATAATGGATATATGATTATTAGACTAAATATTAGATTTCATTGATGAATTTAAGTATTGAATCAATTATTTCCTTCCACTTTTGGATTTCCCAAGAAATATTTTCTTTTCATTATTTTTTGTTTTCCACATTTTCTTCGCTTCTTACATCTAATTTTATAACTATTTATTTTATGGCCATAGCTTGTGAAACAACTAATTTAAAAGAAGTGTTATCTTATTTATTTTCTTACATAACATTTTACTATAAAAAATCATCATTATAAATATTATTATATTTCATCCTTAGCATTGGATGAATACTTTTTCCTGTTTTTCTAGTTCTCATGAATTATTATTTTCTATGTCCAATATTACCAATATATGACCATTTTTTTAACTTATAAACTAGATTTTTCAGTTATGGAATGAAAACAAATGTTTTTTTGGTTATAGGTTTGTATCCAATATATGTATACTTTTATCTTATTATAATTGTTTAATTGTGATTTTTTTCCTTTTTAATGTTTAGAAAATATTTTTTTTTACAATTCTTGGTTACAAAAAGATTTTCTATTTTAGTGAACAACCATTTACTACCTCGATTCAACGTATCATAGGCATCATGATACAAAACATTCTCATATTTCATTAGATTTGAACTACAATGATATCTTTTACTATTAAAGCATTTATATCAATATTACATATAATTAAGATATTTTATATGTGTAAATGTAATATTATTAAATATAGTGATACATGTTATAATTTACTCACAATATAAAAATAATAATAATATTTCTTTTAGCATTATATTTCCCAAATCATATATACATTTTTGAAAATTTACGAGTGATGAATTATGTTTCCACTTCTAATTTGACCTTAAACAATTTAGTATGTAGTTTAATATTTAGGGTATATGATTTTTGAAAAGTTTAAATGTAACATTATTGATATTAGAAAAAATAATTAACATATTATATATATATATATAGAAATAATTGGTTAATGAAAGTAAATGTTTTTGAAACAAATTTTGATTCACATTCTTGAAAAATAATGGTTGACTTTAATAAAGAGTCATATTTTTATATAGAATAATTTTTATATATCATTCTTTAATTTATTTATAAGTTTTAATTTTTTTTAGGTTTCCAATGGTTTACATTGGAATGAATAAAATAAATTTTTTAACTAAAAACCAAAAGAAAATCCTAAATAAAGAAGACATAATCTATCATAAAAAATCAAGTATTGAAGGAGAAGTGGTGACCCACGTTCACTATTCATAACATGGAGTGAGTGATTATTGTACTTCATTAGATATAAAAATATATAATAAAACAATTCCAATTATAATTCAATGATATATATTCCAGATAGATGATGAAATGTATTTTTCAGTAAAGATATAAAATATGAAAGCAATGTGATTTATAAATTTAATATATGTTTTATTTGAAACAAATTCCTTTTGAGGAAACTTTTAATGATTGTTAAAATTTTTATATGTAATAAATTATAAAAATATAATAAAAACAATAAACAAACTAACAGAATATATGAAAATTTACTACATAATATTAAAAAAATTCCTCCTGATTATTTTTTTAAAAAATTTATCATGATTGTTTTTCAGGTAATTTAATAGTATTTTATTTTCATAATAAAAATAGAAAAATAATGTTGTATATCTGATGATATTTTGAACAAATCCTATTTTTATGAATCTTTATGTTTTTTCATAAATAAATTGTATTGAAATTTTAACAAAAAATCAGGAAAATTTATAAAATTCATAGTCTATAATATTGGAGAGAAGTATTATTTAACATTGTGAAAACATAGGAAAACACTTGTCCCGCATTTGGAATAATTTCAATAATATAAGATATAGATAAAAACAAGGTAAGGGATTATTTAATATTGGCCATTCTATGATTTTCATTAAAATATTTTGATCAATAGGAATTAAGGGGTTTTGTAAAAATATCAAATAGTTGTTTATGAATATAGATTAATTATAAAATGATATATTATTTTAATGTTTGATCCTGAAGGAAATAGTGTTTTATAATTATTTTCTTTTCTAATGAGTTATGTGATGTTTTTATAGTTATATATTTGACACAAGTGTTACCATAAAAAGTATAATTTTTATTAAACCTGATGTCAATGTCTATGAGTGTGGGTTGAATCGACCACACCTAATCAAAACAACATCCAGTTGTTACATTTTAATATTTAGCAGTGGAACGTGTTAATGAATATTGTTCCTTATATTAGTAATAAAATAAATAATTTTATAATATATATAAATAAAAAAATTTACCAATTATATCATATATATATATATGCACCAAATTAAAAATCTAAAATCTTTTTAGTTCCAAATATTTTCAAGATTAATAAAAATTTATAGTATTCATAGTTTTCTTATGTTAATGAAAAATTTATTTTACATATTATAAATTGTAATATTAATTTTTACCATTAAATCTAGCACAAACAAATATATAAAATAGTAATTAATTTTAACAACCTATAATTTAAAATAAGCAAATAAATATTCCAATAATATGTTTTTGATCAACTAATTTCCAAGATTATATAGAACTAATGATTTCGTGGTAATGATATGAGTAATAAACACCTTATCATTTTCAAATACAAAATGATTATGTAAATTTTTTATATATTTATGTTGACATAAAAAACTATATCTAGTTTTTTATATATATTTAATCAATTTAAAAATGTAATGTCAACTGTCACGATCATTTATAATAAAAATACATCATACCAAAAAAGCAATGTATGAAATAAACTTTTGAGTAGATGAAAATATAATTTCATAGATATAAATTATAAAAATAATGGTTTATTTAAAATAATATTTAACAATAATATTTCAATCCACTGATCATTAGACAAAAAATTTCAATAATAAATATTTGGTATGTTAATCATTGTAGGTTTTAGGGATTTCGTAATCTTATAGAGGTCCTTAGTATTTTTTAAAACATATGTTTAGATATTTGTTTTCAAAACTCTATGGTTATTATATATAAAAAACCTCTTATTATTATCCATTTTGAATTTTCAAGTTCAAAAAAATTTGAAAGGGATTAATGCTTAGTAATTCTTGATAGGGAGTGTGCATATAAATACCCTCAATTCTAGCTACCGGTGAAAATTTTTCTTCTTTGTATATTCCATTTTTTGATTATAACACATAAAAAACCATTTCATTATTTAATAAATTTTCTACATTTTCATAATATTTATTATGTAAAACCCATTTATAGATAATTAAAAAAATATATATAATATTTTCAAAAAAATTGAAAAGATAATTCATCTCAAATATATTATGTTCTTCATTCATTACCCTTGAAAAATCATTATAAACTCAAGATGAATCCTTTACATTAGGTTTAAACTATGAAAATTTTTCACAATTTTTATATTCATTTATTCTAGAAAACATCTTTTTAACTGGTTGACCAACATGAATAATGATATTACTAGCGGGATGCTTCTTATGTATATTCTAATTTATTAGGTTTGTAAGACATTGTTCCACAATTGTTTTTGGATTTCATCAAGTGTTAAAACATCATAAATTTGTTTCTGGTCATTTCTATGGAATTTTATTCAAAAAATATTTATAAACACGTCTGTTAAATATCATCCAATGATGTGGCTTCTGGTGTTCTGAAGAAAAATTGTTTACCTTGATCAAATTTCACAGACACTATTACATCAAAAATACTTTTATTTTATTTATAGAACATGAATTTCATGACTAGTTATGGAATTTCCCTAGGATAATCCTATATTATATTTTGTAGAAAATTTACTTAAACTATCTTTAGTATTCATGAATAATTCAATGAATCCATAGACACTGATGTAAGAGTGTTTAAATTATATCTTATTTATAATTCATAAAATTTTATATTTAAAAATGGTTTGAGTAAGAACAATATTTATAGTCTATTAGAATGTTTTGTTTTCTTTAGCACAATAATATCGATGAATCAGGAATTCACTCAACACGGTTCTAGTAATTCTCTGAATAATTCTATTTTTTTTCATCAACTACCCAATTTTATGAGGGGTTTGTGGAGTTGAGAAGTTAGGTATAATACATTTTTATTAAAAATGATTCAAAATCAAAATTAAGAATTTTCCACTATTATCAAAATGAATTGTAATATACATCATACCGTTCTCTTTTTAACATAGGATATAATGATCTAAAATAAAAAAGATCATACAAATTTTTAGTTGAAATAATGAAAAAAATATATCTATTTTATCATTTACTAATCCATATACATAGGATTATTCACCAATAATTTTAGTTTTCATTTATCTAAAAAATTTCTATTCACTATATATAAAACATCAAATGTTAAACTTCACTAATTTATATAATTCTTTGATTATGGTTCATACCAAATTAATAAAGATAAAAAAACATTTAAATAATTAAACCTATACTCTAACCCATCTCTATCATGGATATTAATAGAATTTTTGTAAAAATATCAAAACATAACAATTTCATAATATTTTATAACATAACAATGTTTGATCATCCATCTGACTAAGGAATGTAAGATCATATCTTATTTGGAGTTATGTGTTTTAATTTTATAGATTTTCATTCCTATTAATTGAGAGAATAATTTTCCCAAATGAACATAGAACATCATATTTATCAATTATGTTTAAAAGATATTATTCATCAATTAATTAAACTCTACTAATGATATTGTGCTTAATTCCAATAATAAATAAGACAATATAAATTAAGAAATCAAAAAGATGATCCAAATGACACATATCGTTTATTTCATCATGATAATTGTCTCCAAAAGTGTCTTTCCCACCTTTTATCATAAAAATATTTGTGAAATTAGTTTTTTTACAAGTCAAATATAGAGAACATCCATAATCCATACACTATATATGTTTGTAATTTGTACTTATATTTTATCGTTGAAATAGATAAAAAAACTGTACATAAAATTTTATGGATGTTGTATTATTTGAAAATATGTATTTTTAAATCCAAATCTATAGTAATATTTTATATTGTACAAATAATTATTTTTTATTAATATATTCATTACTAAACGAAGGGGTTTATCCTTATTCAAACAACATTTTTTCTAATATTTTCCACCAAAAAAAGTCAGATATTGGATAATATTTTGGGAACTACACAATTGTTTTTAAATTTAAATTTTTCATTTGTAAAACCAATAAAAAAATTATAAAATATTATTTTCCATGGTCTATAGATGATATTAATATTATACAAACTAGATTTTTATTTTTTATAAGTTGGTCAAGCTAAATATTACTATAATTAGATTCAAAATTGAATCCTTTTTTGTTAGACGAGTTAGACCTATATTTTTTTATATAAATAAAAAAGGTAGATTTTAAATTTCTAGGTAATATTATAAAACTACAAAATTTTCATTGAAAGGATATTAATTAATTAATTCATTATTTTTTAAAAACCTTTTAATACTATTTTTTGTGAAATGTATCATATTTGGATTCCGCTTTAATACTAGTTAAATTATTCTCATCATCAGTTTTAATAGTCATTTATTAATTCGAAGATGTTTTATATTCATCATATAAATTTGGAAATATTTCATTTAGAGTTAATTTTTTTGGGATCTAGGGTTAATCTTTTCCATCATGCATTTAATTTTATTTGATATAATTAAATATAAACCCATAAATTTTATATTATAGTAATTAATTCAAGAAGAATTTTTCAATGAACTATCTCTATCACATATAGTCCAAGCTTCAGAAGAATTAATGTCATTCTTATTTTTTCTTATATAACATTTTTGGATTCATACCCCTATTCTACTTCATTTGTGGACAATATATTATTATATAAAAATGGGTTTTCAATTAATATCAAATAACATCATAAGTATATTTATTTTCATTGGTATCTTTGTAATTATTATTATACATGTAATGAAAATCATCATTTTAATAATCTTATTCATTATCTATGAATTTTTATCAAATCCATCATCATAAGGCTCAGATGATCTAATTTCACTATCATATTTCCCTTTCTTCTATATTGGTTTACTAGTAACTTTTTCACATGATCCAAAGTTCTTATGAAGAGTAAATTTAATAAAAACATCTACCACAATATTCTTATTTTCATTTTATTGGTCTATTTTTAATCTTTCCTCATATAGAGTGAGTGTTCTAATTGAGTCATCCAATGTATGCCTAGAATGATTATTGGTATCATCAAGATCTATACACCTAGATAACCATTAATTTTGAATAATATGAATTATTTTATAAAAAATTAACTATTAATAAATTCATTATATCCCAGAGATTATTAAAAATTTATAATGGTCATAAAATATTGATGTATCTCAAGAAATGATTCTCCATGTATGAAATTAGATGTATGCTAACTGTCTCTTAATATAGCTCAAATGCTTATAAAATATTTTGAATATGCAAAATGAGTATCTTGTTATTTCATCCAAATATTGATTACTTTTTCACATTAATAAATCTAATTGTATGTTCTCCAAATCATTGAACTTGATAATTTTATTTTTCATGATATATAATCTTATATTTTAAATTCACATATCTAATTAATTTAATTACTTTTTTGTCGTTATTTTGATAATTTGACGTCATAATGAATTTTTTTCAACTGTATTTTTTATAAAAAATATTTTCATGCATTCCCTCCATTATTAAAAATTAGTGCCATCATTGATAGTTTTCCATCTTATATTCAAAATTTTGATGGTTTTAACTAAAAAATCAACATTAGTTAATGAAAATAATATTAAAAAAATAAATTAGGGAAACAAAATTTATAAATCTAAAATCTCATCTGAGAAAAAATGTTTGATCAAATGTGTATATGTTCCTCCATATGCAGGTGGTGGGATTAATTATAGTATATAATAAACCATTTTTTTATATTTAAAGAAAATTTTTGATATGAAGACTTATTAAGAAATATTTTGAATTATATATCGAATTTTTTAATATGAATTGTAGAAAAAAATTAATAAGAATCCTCAAAACAGAATAAATACATGTAAAAACATGTTCGAAAAAAAAATTATAAATAATGTTATATACGTATTTAAATAACATTATAACGAAGATTACAAAAATTAAATATTTTTATAATGTAATTCAGTAACATTCAATTAAGTTATTAATGACATAAATAATATTTTTTGTTTATCTATCATCGTAAAATAATTATATGATTAAAAATATCACACAAAACCTCTATTTATAATAAAAATTTAATCCAATGATTAAATGATTTATATACAATATTTATTCCTTAACAATGGAATATTTCAATGAAACTGTAAAATAAGAAATGATTATAATTTTAATAAAATTAATTAAATTTTAAAAAAACATAATCATATCATTTATAAATAATATAACGTCCCAAATGAGAATCTATTATTTAGTTCCTTGAGATTCTGGGACAGATGGCCTTAAGAACATCTACAAGAATTATAGAGGTTTCTGAAATTGTAGCGAGGACCACGGGGGTGTTTGTTAGTAATATATTCACTAATTTCCAAGTATATTAAACTCTTATTAATTATACAAATCAATATAAGATGAAAATAAATAAGGGGAAAAAGATAAATTATCCATCTGATTGTAATAAATAAAAAATAATATATAAATCTCGTATAAAATTACGATCATTTGATGGTTATAAAAAGTAAAAAAATAGTTATACAATAGTCAGTATAATATTTTAATCGAAATTCTAAAAGGCCAAAAATTAAAATCTTCTATTAGCATAGCAAAACTATATAGATTCCTTGAAACCATGTTTATATTAATTGGATAAATCAAGAATTTAAATATTATTTCTTTCCTTGATCCCTACATATATCCATTAATTTTATCTGAGTACCTAATAGTGGACCAAATAGGGTGTGAGAGGACACTAAGTATTCAACCACCAATAGTTTCTATAACAAGTCCATGATGTGCAATATAAGATAAAGCATGCAGTATAAAAAATATGACAGTACTAAAAGTTAAGTGAGGAAGTCAAATCATATTTTCCATCATACTAATGCACACTAGATAAATGTTCCTGATCCTTTAACTCGTAATTTATAAATATAAATGGAAAAGTAACCTTATCATGTTTATTTACTAAAATGTGATACACATACGAGGTATATCTATAAAACAATCCAAAATTCTAACCATAACCATGTCCTACAACCCGTAATTAAATTACCATGACCATGCTATATAATCAAGTCATCTAAAGCAACCTCAACATGTAATTCATGTTCCATGAACCACTGATCTAGATCCAAGCCACAGAATACAAATGAATCCTTATTGAGTCCCTCCAACATCTTAGTGGAATAATGGTTTGACCTGGGTGGAGTCCAAGGACCTCATCCATATCCTATGTCTAGTGTGAGACCATTAATTCTAGATCCATGGGGTAGAAATGAAGAAGGAATCCCACAAAATCAATATAGAATGATAAATAATATCCAAGGCATCTTCTACTACTATCAAGATCCATGAAATTAAAATATATCTCTTCTAATGGAATCAAGATCTAAGGTATAACTACCTGGACATATATAACAATTTCAATTCATCACATTCATTGATAAATTCACATTTCAAATCATCACATGATTTCATCCCACTCAAATAGAAATTAGAATTGAAATATTTTAAAAATTCAAATTATGTATAACATGGAATGGGAGAAAAAATTCCTCATAATCAACTCAAAAAATTAAATTCTTTTCATACAGATATTCTACTAACTAGGAAGGAACACACACCCCCCATGAGCTATATAAAATGGTGAAATATAAGGGTTCACACCATGGGTGGCCCAAAAGTAGGAAATGTCCTCCAAAAATATTGAGGAACATGTGGGAATCTCTAAAAGATTCAAATTGATTCAATTTCTTTATTTAATTAATTTTAGGGAAACCAACATAATGTATTATATTCTAAAAAACAAAAAACAGATCTATAAGCCACTAAACCATGTATGAAACGTTTATAACACCTATCATAGGTCTATATAAGAGTGATCTTCTAGTCTTAGCATATCATTTGATCTTGATTTGAGGAAAAAATATGAACTAATGAAGAACATAGAAATAGATAATATTATATTGAACCAAAAAAAATCCATCGATTAATATTTAATTGAACAATGGAACACGATAATCGATTTAAATACCAGAAGGAATCCTATGAAATGATTGGTACTTGAATATATGTTCAGATAAATATATGAGATCAAAAGCTATGAAATAGTATCAAAGGATTTATCGCAACACCCACATCTGGCCAACAATGAAGAATAGAGTAGTAGATTTAATATTTAATATGATTTAAGTGAAATTGTTTAATTTTATTAAAAATACATGGATGCATGTTTTGAAAACACGGTTGGCCAAACGTTTCACCAACTAAGTGCCCATTACAACATTAAGGGGAACCCTGCATGGTTAGTGTGCATAGTTTTTTTAACCATGTGAAAACTATGTCATAGCCCACTATCAGAAATCTATAGAAAATTGAGAAGTTATGTGCCTCAATATGAATAGATTCAATAAACCATGTGGTCTCATTCACTCTAGCACCCCGGCATTGAATAGATTCAATAATATTGTTACATGCCTTGGTTTTCTGTAATAGTGGGTTCTAGACTCAAAAAAACTATGGAATCCAGTTATATACAAATTATTTAATTGGGTACTCGTATTAGGTATTAAAAAATAATTTTATCCAATGAAATTTTTTTTAACCTGATAGGAAAATGAATGATCTTATAATCTTCCACCCATAATATAAGTCATCCCATAACATTCATAACAAGGGTGGTCAAGAAGTGAATGAGAATAAATCTATCCACCAAGCACGTACATCATCCTCTTTACCCCAAGCCTCATATTATAAATTTAAATGATTCCATAATATCCATAATATATGAAATTACTATTCTTAGAGAAATTTTGTGGTCCTATCAACAAAATGAATATTATTCTCCTCAAAGGATACATATCCTAGTAACTCATCCTCCCCATGCTTTAGTGTGAGATATGGGATTTGATGATAAAAACACATATAAAATATTTTGATGATTTCATGTATGGACTGGTACCTCTACGGTTATTGACACAAAATGTCTATAGGCACAAGTCTCTCACGAATATTGAAAGACCCGGCATATCACGGTGAAATATTACCATGTCACCTGATATACCACTATCGTCGAGTCAGTGTGATATGAGAAATGACATGATCCCTAACCTCAAAATCTATTGGTTAAAAAGGGATATCATATTAATATTTCTATCAAGGATATAATGAAACCTTTATCTTTTTGATCAACTGGACCTACTCTAAAGTCACCTTCATAAGTCACGATCCCAGTAAAGCAGCCTCACCAACCTCTTCCCAGCATTGGGGTGATGCACAAAAAATTAAAAAAACCATATAATTTTCAATATATATATTCTCTTAAAAAATATCATTGTATAAAAACTCATAATTGGATATATGTCTCTCCATAGGGGCATAGAAATCTTGAATTTATTCTCACAAAATGTCATTTGGAACATATATTGTACCCTATGACTGTCTGTCAGTCTGAGGGTGGAAAGTCATGATAATAATTACATATATACCAAAATCCCCATGAAAAAACTACTAGAAACAAGATGTAAACCAATAATCACTATCAAATAAAACCTTTACTTCATACCTATGAAGTTTTAATGTCTCAAAAATATATAACCACCCAAGACCATCCACTTTGGGGTTCTCCAAAATGAAATCTACATCACGGTGACCTCTAAGAACCAGTCATGAAATTAGTCATGATATACTCCCACCTTTACTCTAAAATGGGTAACTGATATAAAATCAATGATGGATACTGATATTCTGCCTTCACCTACTATTAGGTGGAATGCTCCATAACAAAACTATTAACTCAGATATCATCCCTAGCCCCTAATACTGGAATCTTAGATCATGATACATCATGGTAGTTTCGAGATGTACTACCCATACTCGGGAATTAAACTCTTGCATTATATCCTCCTGTATTTCCACTACAACCCATACATGACCAAGTATAAAGATAATGACAAAATTTCCAATGTTTTACCCATGAGGTTATTCCTCACATACCTCACTATCAAATTTTACTAAGCCCTAAAAATCCAATACATGCCTTGTCCTCCCTTTATATCAAAGTTTACAGGTCACAACTAAGATAAACAAGAATGTTCTATCCATGAAAATATTTTCACTCTAAGTGCATATCATAAAACAGAGTCATAATATGTAACTTACTATTCTCCTCCTGAGATTATTGTATCTGAGTCATACTTATTGGTACATCGACAACTTCATTTTATTTTATTTCCATGTATGAAATATCTATAAAAAATATTGTAGATACTCTACCCACATCCACTACCTCAAATTAAAGTCACACATTTCAAAAATATTCTTGAGCCTTTTGTGCTCCATGTATATCATAAAACTCTCCCAAAGTAAGTAATGTATCCAACAGTGTAATGAGTGAAAAACTACTACTAACTAAATATCATGTATCTGGTAGTTCCTCCCATGTGCCCTCAATATACAATACCCGTACAATAAGACTCTATCCCATTACATCAATACTACCCCTATACTAATAATATATGTGTCATAATTCACAGTGTTTCTCCTGCAAAGAACTGCCAGAATAAGGATTGGTGTAGAAGTTAGTCTTTCCTTCAACTCATAAAAGTTTGTCTCATAGGTGTGTGACCATAAATACTTTACACCCTCCATTATTATGACATTCAACAGTTCCTCTAAGTGTGATATTTAATATATGATATTAATATATTATATATCTAGACCCAATGAAATATTAATATTAAATGACTTCCATAGAATTATCTAAGGAAACTAGTTCTCTCACCTTATACGGGTTGATTGATAATCTTATTTGTGAGATAATATTAATCTACATGTGAATATTTTCCATCCCGAAGTTTAATTTTAAGAGAATACCTTATAAATGATGATATATCACTATATTAAAAATGATATCATGATGTTTGGAAATGCTGTGTAGATTATGACAATACGCCAAGAAATCTTCCATCAAAACCACAACAAAAAAATCTAGATAATGATGTAAAACCCATTTCATTTTTGTTAGAAATATTCTGTCGAGTTTGTGATACTGAACAACATAAAACGAAATTCATATAATCTATACCATCTTTGAAAATCTCTATGTTGTATTCTTTTTCACCATATAGTTATTTGGGGATATCCCAACCTTAAATAAATTTTCATTAAAACCCAAGTTCCTAAGAGATAATGAAAAATTTCACCTATCTATGGAAATTAATATCAGTTCATAACATTCAAATGATTAAATATATTATAATCAACACATATCATTAGGGTACCATCCACATTTTTGTAGTATGATTTGGGAAACCACACTAAGAATTATTGGGTCATATAAGCACCATTTCAACCAATTCCTCTAGATTCCACTTGTTCTCCTTCAACTCGATATTATCAATTGATTAAGGATTAATGGATGTTGGTGTAACTACAAGGACAATATAGACAAATAACTCCACCACTCTATCAAAAGGTAAACCAGAAATGTCATCTGGGGAAACATTACTGAAATGACCATCCACTAGTTGGAAATCACCATGTATGTGTATGACTTGCACACATACCTCATAAAATATTTTCTAATAGGAATGGTCTATATTATTATCTAGTTATTTCATTAAATCTAATGAACAAGATAATAGTTTTCATGGCACTGATGATTCAATATTTCTGTCATTATCTAGATTCATTTTAGGAGACTTTCCAGGAATATTTTAGGGATTATTCTTAAAATAATCACTACCATACCATTCATCTTGAGATCATTTTGGAATCACTATGAGAGCATCATTTATATTATACAATCACAAAGAAAATCTTTATGATGGAAATGATTCACATATTGGGGAATATTATCATCGACAGAGGAGTAACAGTTGACCTAGGGATGATGTATTTTAATTGTTTCCTTGGATTATCCAATGAACATATTTTTCATTCATAGTATTTAGGAAAATATGGATAGTACATGTATTTCATACCATAATTCCCATGAATAGAATCATAATTTAATGGATTCATATTGAAGGATTTGAACAATTTATAGATTGATTCCAATGATGAAACCATTCATTTTCTTAAGGGATGACTTACATCATCATGGATTATGATTCTTCGAGAACCGGGAAGGTGCTAAACTATGTATTATGATGAATCTGGTCTCTGGAATGTATTAGTTATGATATAGGGGGGATATTGTAGTGGAATACATGTATTGTTAGTTGGTTCCAGACCAGACTAACTACCGAACACATGATCTCATGTTCGTTATAGTTGTGTATGATTTGCAGTGTTGGATACATTACCTACATGGAGAGAATATTGTTGTATACATTGAAAAAAATTCTTCAACTATATTTTTACAAAACATGACATGAATTTGAGATGTAAAAGGTTGTTTTTGTATCTATAGTCTGGTTTGGAAAAAATCACAAAAGACAACATTGCAGAATTTTTGGGTTTGTTGACAAAGAAGGTTTTCGTGTTGACTTTTTGAGTTCCATAAAAGTTTTTGAAAATCTATGTTGACAAATTATCATGAAAAAGGAATGTAAGACTTGAGGGAAGTAAAAAAGAATATGTACAATGTGGAGTCCTTTTTTAGATTTTTCCAATTTGTTTCGGGCCCAAAATGATGGATTTTATGAGAATTGTGAAAATTTGACTTTCCTGAAGAGCATACAAAAATAATGAAAAGGAATGAACTTCATGTTGATTGGATTCCTGACATGAATTTCATAGTGACCAGAAGAAAGTTAATGATGAGCTCGATGATTACGATGATCTTTGTGATTGATAGAGATGAAGATCATTATGAGGGAGAATTGTGGTCGTTGCGCTATTAATGCTCCTTGATTTCAATGACCTCTGTGATCCAAAAATTTACATAGTTATTCGTGGTATAAATTGATTTTTGGTGGGAATTTTGGAGCTTTACGATTTTATATTATGTGATGCTGACTATGCAAGGAATGATATTGAGTCGGTGGAATTTCCTTAAAATACACCCTGACCCCTTGAGAGGAGGAGAGAGTTTTGAAATAAACCATGGTTTCTCTCGAATCGAATGGGAGGTTCTCGGAGGCAGCTTGCTTCGCGAAAGGTAGGATCATTATGGTGGATAATCTAGCACTATGAATGTGGTGTGTTCCACATTGGCTCTATGAGATTCACAATGGGAGTTTCTTTATGAATGCTTGATCTCTGTGATGACCTAAGGTATAGAAATTTTTGTGGTTTGGGAAGAAGTAGGAACTTTGTGAATTAATTCTTGAGCATTGAAAAATTGAGAGCATCATGACGTAGGGAGGTTTTAAATGGTGTTTCTAAATGTTGTTTCCCTGGTGATCTGTGGAAAAGGGGTATTCATCAATAGAGCATCTAAATACATTGAAGGATGCACTCATAAGTGATAATGAAGAGACCTGAATGTATTTAAACTATGATTGGATCTGATTAAAAAGTAGTGAGATCACTTCAATTGAGAGAGTAGTGAGTTCCCAAATTTGTAATGGGTGTAAAAAAGGATGGATAGTGAATCCTCTTTGAACTATTAAATTGTAGTTCACTTAGAGTATATTTGATACATCATAACATCACAAGTGTATTATCCTAGGGCATATACCAGTGAGGCTTAACCAAATAAAATTAATGTTTCATATTGATGTGTTATGATTCATTAATACTCTGTTATGGGATGGTAGGAGAAGGGAGTGTTTTTTTCAATCAAAAAAATACGATTCGAAGGGATCAATGTTTTAATTTTTCATATGATTCACCCCCCTGATGGTGTCGAGACTAGTGTGCCTAACATGTATTTTCAATTTAAGATTTCTTATATGATGGATAGTGGAAATATAGTGTCTGATAAATGTTGCGGGATGAACCAGATAAATTAAGGTCAATAGGCCATTAGAGTGTAGATTATTATGGATTTTTTTTGGAGATTTACTTGGAGGTGTATAATAGTCATGGATAACATCATTTTAACATTATATATGATCTCTAACCTTATATATATTGTTTTTATGTTAATATATTGTATAATAAGGTCCTCATCCTACAATAGAGGGTTGAAGGTGAGGGCCCACCTCTTGGTTGGATAATTGTCATGTATGATATTATTTGTATACATGGTCACAAGTGGGTTCTAGTGGACATATGGAACAATATGATATATGAGTTTCACTAATAATTTTGGGATGTACATCCTACCATTACCATGCTGTATTTTGAACAATGTCACCAGTATTGGTGTCAATGGATGGAATTTGAGGTTGCAAGTTTTGTGATGAGGTGTTCCACCTCATAGCAGTTAAAGGAGGAACATTAGTGACTAGATGAAATATTTTTTGTAGTTCCCATTTGGTAGTTGAGTTTGGATGAATTAATGATGGATTTCATGCATGTTTTTCGTGGTGCCTCGAGGTATTGATGTGATTTGTGTTGTCACTGACAGGATGATGAAGGTTTCTCATATCTTTCCTATCAAGGAGACCTTATTAGTGGATGAGAATGGGTGGATGTATACTAGATGGGTCAAATGGCCTCATGATTATATCCACAAGTTCCAGAGGATACCAAATAGTATCGAGTTCGTAGGTCACATAAGGGGGGAGAGTCTTCCCTCATGTTAGTGTATTACATAATGATAGAAATCATACATAACAATAGTATATGAAGATAAATAACTAAAAAAGATAAAAATCAAAAATATAATAATAAATAAACAATTCTGAGGAAATATTTTACCTAATGATGATAATTTCTTGTTTCTATAAGGAATCCATAACATTTATACCGAAATTTGGGAAATATGTTTATCGAAATACCAAAATACCAAAGCGAACTATCTCTTATGAGCATAGATATCCTAACATGGTCTCATGCTCCACTAATCCTAAGCATGGAACAAATCATGAATCAAACTATATGTGCCTTCCATGGTCCGTACCAAGACCCATGATTTTTATCCCAGTAAACAAATATTACATGAATTGTGTATGAGATAACAATCAGTAGGGTACCAACAATGATGTTTATGACAAGTCCATGATTTTCAATATATGAAAAGTACTGTGAAGTATTTAAAATATTGCCTTACTATACATAATTTCATCCCTTCAAATGGTAAAATCCTTCTTATGAATGCTACTATCAAAAAATGGTTGTGATCCTATAAAAGGAAAGCTATAAACATAAGTAAATAAGAAACCCTATCCAATAAATCTTTTGAAATTCAATACCCATACCCAGCGTATCTCCAAAACATTCCAAAAGATCCACCATGACCATGTCATATAGCCATGAATGAAATTACAACATCAATTTCATATAATCAAGTTAACCACAATTCCTTCTGTATGTATTTCATGTGTTATACCATGTATGGCTAGATCCAAAGTTCATAAAAACATGTAATCCTCATTATGTACTATGAGAAACTCAATAGAAACTTAGTTATACATAGGGGTAGTCAATGGAGTATGTCAATAATACATGTACAACTTGAGTCAATGTAATTTATAATCCAGTATTAGAAATGACCAAGGCATCCTACATAATCAAGACCCAAGGATAAATCTCACCAAATGTATCCACTATAGCTATAATGATCCATATTAGTAACCTCCAATGAAACTGAATGAATAATGCTCCAAGGTATACACACCAAGTTAACCACTACCATTTAATTCATCACATTCATTCATCAATTCATTTCATTATTTTATTCCCCGAACTATGTAGACACACACACTCCATGTTTATTTAATAAAGGGAAATACAATGGCAAACCCCATTGATGCCCTAGGTTTTGGAAAAAACCTCCCAAATCTCAAGGAACTAGTGGGAATCACTATGAAATATCTAATTCATTAAATTTAATTATTTAATTAATTATGGTTGCATTGTCAGAAATTTTAGAATTCTACATAATGACAACTAGATCAATAAAATACCAAAACACATGAAAAATTCACAGACCTTATATAATACGTCCATAGTAGAGTGGTCATCTAGTGTTATATTTATATTCAACCCAAATTAGAAGAAAAATGAAGAATAGACAATGAACATGGAAATAGGGATTATTTGGTTTCACCTAAATAACTCTATTGATACAATGTTAAAAACATAATGACACAACATGATCAAAAAACTCATAGGCTGAATTTCAAAGAGAATATCAATTCTTGAATCTGAGTTTAATTAATAAAATGGATTTATATTTTATGAAAGTGTCTCAAATAAGATCCCATGACACCCAATTTTCTCCAATGATTAAGAAAATAAGTACAACATAAATTAATATGTTTTGAGTGAAATTTAGTTATTTTTAAAAAAACAATACTCGATTGAATGGTTTGGTGACACTATTGGACAATAAGTGTGTCAACCATATTCCTGTCACTACATTAAGGGAAACCTAACACAATTTTACTAACCATTCATATATGATATTTCATTCCATAGTCAATGGTATGTTGAAATGTGAACTTTTTTTTAACTCAGTTCGCACAGTTATTTTAATCTGTGTGGGATCCTTCCACCCTCTTTCCATGCCTCACACAGTTTCTCTAACAATGCAGCCTTCCCTTCATAGTTTCTACTAATTGTGTGGGTTGCCTTATTTGTTTTTCATAAATATGGGTTTCTAGATATAAATAATCCTTTTACACCTCCGATATACCCATGATGGCATTGGTTACTCACATTTGGACATAAAAATCATTTAATCCAAAAATCAAAATATGTTAACCTTTTAAGAAAAAAATAAGATCTTATATTCTTCTCCCATTAATGAAATTCATCCCTAAATTTCACTATCATGATTTCTAAAAAATCATCTAAGAGTTAAAACATCCACCGATCATGTATGTCTTCCTCCCTCTCACAAGTCTCGTCCTAAAAAACACTATACATCAATAGAATCCATACAAGTGGAATTGACTATCCATTGAGATACATTATGTTTTTTTCAAATATATTAATATGATGCTTCTCAAAAGACACATCAACTTGTAACTCATCATCCAGAGGCAACATACTGGGATATGGGTTTGAATGAAAGTAGTGCCGCTAAGATATATAGATGACATCATGAATGGGATGGTACCAGTAATGTAATTGTAACTGATATGCTAGAATCTTACTCTCTCTAGAATCTCAAATGACCCAAAATGTCATGATGAAATCATACCATGTATCATGATAAACTGCATCCCTAGCCATGGTGAGATACTTATATAGGCTAGATCCCTAACCTCAAACACTATAGGCCATTAACTATAATCAACATATTTTTTCTATAGATACTATGTAGTATCCATCTATATTCTGATCAATTAGACCCACTATGATGTCTCATGCATGATCCAAAATACTAGTAATGCTTCCTTGCCTACATATAACGAGAACATGGTTGATCGACATGGACTAATATGAAAAACATTATAAGGATCAATCATTATAGTCACTAGATAACAGTTATTGTGACTAGACTCAAACAAGGGTACATTCCTCTACCAAGATCCCCAGAAATCCATGATTCATGCGTGCAGTATGTCCTATAGAACATGCATCATACACTCTAATAGAAAATTTGACCAGGGGTTATATGTTGTTATTAGAAACACATGTGTACTAAAATCACTATGAATACACAGCTTGAAATAAGATGTAAACATGGACTCCCTATTTGATACAACAATATTAGGAACCTTGTGAGTTCATAATATCTCATGGATATAAAAACACCCATTATCTTCCACTGAAAGCGTTTCCCTTATTGATAAGAAATTACCAGCCTTCGTGAGCTTATCCAAAACAATTAAATTGTCATTACTACCTTGACATGGCCTTAGAAAACTATTCCAAAAATCCATCCCCAAATATTATAACTTCCACTCAGGATAGGGTAACTATTGTAAAATCCCATCTAGTCGTTGATGTTCATCCCTCACCTACTGGTTGGTGGAAGAATTCGTAATGAAACCAATGACCTCATTTTTTATCCCCATCAACCAACACTACTGATTTAGAACACAATAATTATTGGAAATATTAGTTTGTAGTGCCAAAACATGGGAATAGAAATCCCACATCATCTGCTCATTTATGTCCATTGTAACCCTTGTGTGACTATGTATACACAAAATCAAATCCTCGCCAATTGTCCAACCATGCGGTGGGTCCCCACATTCCACACTCTCCCATTGTAATAGGTACTCACAATATAATAAATACATCATCCTCACTCTATCTTGAAGGGTAGATGTCATTTATAATGGGAAAATAAATATCTGTCTATGAATATTCTTTACCTCCAAGTGAATATCATAAAAACATTAATAATCTAACACTCACTACTAGTAACCTCACCCAATTTAATGTGAGTCATGTTTACTGTATCATCTATTATATTTATGTTACCCATAATATAAACTACATCACTATTAAAAGTCTATAGATGCTAATGTAAACATTGATGGATCAAATTCAAGTCATGATTTGTAGAAATATAGTTTAGGATTTTGTGTTCCACATAGACCAAAAAATTATCCACATGTATGTAATGTCCCTAAAAGAGAGATGTATGATCAATTATAGCATACTCAAGATAGTTCATAAGGTATCTCTAACCATATGGCCTAAACTGATTATATTTTTATGCAATTAATTTGTCTCCATCCATCAGAGTTGCTCCAATATCGGTACCTAATGTGTCACAATACAAAATAGATATCATTCTTGTCTCTAAATGAATCGGGACATATGTTGATGTTAGTCTTCCCTTCAACTCCTAATGGGTTTTCTCATAGGTAACTAACCATGATAAAAGCACACCAATATTTATTAATCCATTCAAGTATGAATATATTGTTTAAAAATTCTATATGTAATGAATGTATTATCTACCTAGCCTCAAGAAACTCTATATTTCAAATGTGTTTTTTGTGATTCTACTTTGAAACTAATAATCTCATATAATCTATGTTAATGAATACTCCTATCTCTAAGATAATATAACATAGGATGTCAATCGTTCCCATACAAAAGCTGAAATTCATGAGCTTAGTATATAAATCATCGTCTTTTAATGCATCAAAAACAATCTCATGATGTTTTCCATGGTCATGTTGATTTTATAATACCCTAAGACACTATCCATGAAAACCACCATAATCAAATCTAAATAAGGATGGATAATTCAGATCTCCCATGCTGTAAATGTTGTAGTTGTATTCATAATACCTAATGAAATAACCAAATAATCATATAGATCATACCTGCTATTCAAGGATTAATGATGAATGTAAGAAATTCATACACATACATAGTGATATCCCTACCTTGATTCAAATTTCTAGAAAACCAAAGGTCATTAGAGATAATAAAAAATTTCATCTATCCATGAAAAAAAATATTATTTCTTAATCATAAAATGGTTGAATTTATGATAATCAACACATATCTTAAGGGTACAATTAGCCTATTTCAAAAGGATTATTAGTGAAACACATGAAGAAGAACTATTTCATATAAAAATATTTTACTATAAGTCCTCTAGTTACCCCTTGAGCTCTTGAAACTCTATAATATAAATCCTTTAAGAAGAATCGATATTATTTTATCTTTTGGAACATGATATATAGAGAAATTCACCTCTCTTTTAGGAGTTAAACGCACAAATTCATTTAGGAAAAAATCAGGAAAAATATCAACCACTAGATGGAAATAAATAAGAACATGTATAGAATGCATATATACATCATACAACATTTCATAGAAAGTATGGTCTATATGATTATCTAGTTATGTTGTTCGGTCACATGAACACTCAAACAAATATAATGGAAATGTTGATATGATTATTCAATCCATATCTAGAATCATTTTTTTTTGTTTTCAAGCATGATATCTTGGTTTATTATCATAGTGAACAAGAATATACCAATCATCTTGAGATATTTTTGGATACATTGAGAGAGAATCTTGTATATTATATGCTCACAAATTTTAACTTCTGTATTGGAAAGACTTACTTACTAAATTATATGATGTCAGATAATAGAGTATTAGTTGACCCATAGAAGGTGAGAGAAGTTGTTTTTCAGGAGCATCCCACTAACATATATGATATACAATGTTTCATGGGGATAGATGATATTACATATATTTCACACAGGACTTATCATTCTTAATAGATCTGTTTAAGGTCTTGAATATGAAGGGTGTGCATATTTTATGGAAAGATACTTGGGAGATATCCTTTCATGATATTAAGGGATTATTAACTTCGTTTCCCAAATTTTTCCTTCTAGATTTTTGTAGGAACTGCACTGTGAATTATAACACATCAGATATGAGGCTAGGATATGTTCTGATGTAGGGTGATAAATACATGACCTGATGATCTCATGAGTTGAGTGTGAATGATAGTAACTTCCTAAATCACCAACTCAAGTTATCTACACTAGTTCATTCTTTGTACAATTAGATATATTTAATAAATGGAGAGAATTTTGTTGTATAAATGGACCACATCAGAATCATGTATATTTTTAAATAGTATGAATATATTTTGAGGAAGTAAAGTTAGGATGATTCAGAACAATATTTTGACATAAAAATTTCTTTTTTTAGTAATAGAAATGAAGTAGATCATTCATAAGGCTAGGGGACTTAGATACAGTCAGTTCAGGTTTCTAGTAGTTAGTGGAATCTTAAGGATTTGGTTTTCAAGATACACTTGGACGTGTAGGATAGTCAGGGACAAAAATTTATTTCATCCATATCTATGACCATTAATGTTTTGGAGATTGTGATAATGTGGAAATTATTGGAATTTGATGGCATAGTCTTATTGGATAGCATGGAAGTTGTGGACCCACCTACTGGTTATACTATTAGAGAGGATGGTATTTTCTGTATCTGAGGTCACATATGTGTTCCTATCAAAATATGTGAGGAGAAGAATATGGATCTTGAAGACGTATTAGGGGTTTCAAATCCCATCATTACAAGGATGTATTTTTTTGCATCATCGGTATTGGTGGTCGGGGTTGAAATGTGAGGTAGTTGTTTTTTTACAAGGTGTTCTGCAGGACCCCCAGTTAATTGTATGTATCCCTTTATTTATTTTTTTAATGTACATAATATATAATGGTGAATTTTGGGAGAGTTTACGAAATAGTAAATTAGTTTGTTGGACTTTTTTATAGGAGCATGGGTGGTGTAGGTTTTTGGGAATCCATGAAAAACATGCAATAAATGTGCACAGTGAGACAAGGGCTAAAGGTGAATTGCACGACATGTGCACAATTTGTTCACATATTGCAGAATCATTTGACAAACCATTCTGTGTGGTGAAAATGTTTTACATAGAGATTTTCCTTAGTTGGTGCATGGTTTGGAAGTCATGAGATCCAACTGTGTGAGGAATTTTGGATGACTGAAGTCGGAGCATGGTTTGTGAAAAATTTACCTAGCCATGTGAGTAAATCTTGCCTAGGGTCAATGTTATGCCCTTAAAAAGTGGAATTCACTTTTTTTAACCTTTAACCCACTCTTTTTCCACATATTCAACCCTAACTATGGATTCTGATTTCTCAATGGTCAGATAACCTCTCTCAGGAAAATTGGAAGTGATTCAGAGCCATCCCTTTATGTGGTGAATCCTAATTCATGCTGTAAGGCTTAATTCTTCATCGTTTTTGACACATTTTCCCAGATCTACTTCACCAACTCTGTATTTTTCTTACATAGATTCTCAATATGAGAAGATATAAGGTTATTGATGATAAATATGATTATATATGGTCATGTTGTTGAAATAGGAAGAGATCTAAAGCTGGTTCGTAGAGATTTAACATAGTTTTATGATGTTTTTCTTGTCGTTTATCATTTTCTACATTACCTTAATGTTAGGTGTCTTAACTATCGAGTACTCTATCATAGAACATAGAGTATTAATTTAAAATTTATTATAGTGACTGAATTTTATTTTTCATTTTCTGTCAAATAATTCTTAAACCCCTCTTGAGTGATATTTTGGGGAAATTTGGAAATTTGTGGGTTATTGAAAATTATTTAGATAAAATGGGATTGTATTTTTTATTTTAAAATAATTTTCGGTTAATTACATTAAATAAAAAAATTCAATAAAAATAATGATGATTTATTGAATCTTTTGAAAAAACATAGAGTTGGTATGAGTTTGACTAGTTTTGTGGCTTGTGTTCCTATGCATTAGGAGGGATAAGGGTGTGATGTGCCCCGATAAAATGTTGGGAAGAATATGGACATCAATTAAACCCATAAAATTTGTTCACTAAGATATAGATTAGTGGATGTATGACTCACCACTCTTGTGTATATGGAGTTCCATGGGTTTTATGCATGGTTTGATGACCGGTTTTGTGTAATGAAATGAGTTATTACAAAATTAAATGTTCGGGTACTTAATGTGTTATTGTGTGAATTCCAAGGAAATTTGTTCACAATATATTTAGTTTATATTTTTTATAAACTATTTTAGAAAGTGTTTTATATAACTTTTCTTATGTAAATGTTTCTAACATTTTATATCCTAATTTCATTACCAGAAAATTCATTGGGAAAAACAAATGAGTTTTAGTTCTCACACTGAAATGGTAACTTTGGTTATTTTTAAATGAAATTTTTTTGGATATGAGAAAAGGTAATGCATCACACATATTTAAAACAACATCACGATTTGTGGACTATTTGGTGATGTTGGATCATGGAGCTTGTGGATCTTTGAGTCTTCGGGTGATCTTGTAGGGTTCCTAGTTTTTATTTCATGATTTACTATGATATTAAAGTCTTAGGTTTTGGTTATTGGTTTCTAGTTTTTTTTGAAAGATGAAGTATTAGGTTATCATTCACAGTTATCAGGAACCATATAGTGGTTTTTTTGTTGTAATTTGTTTGGTTATTTTTGTTATTCTTATATGGAAAATTGTCACTCATATGTATTGAAGAACTTCATCATTTATTTATAGCATTTAGAGCCTTGGGATGTCACTGATGGTCCTATAAAATCCCATATCTTTCTCATGGAAATAATATGGGGATAAAAATTAAAAATGGAATCTATTTTGTGATCCAAAAATTCTTTTGTGAGAGATAGCAATAGTTCTATCCTATATGGAACAAGCTGTATTTAGTTTCTCAGTGTTGGAGTTGATAGACATTCAGGTATAGTCATTAGGTGTGGTTGGTATAAGGGGTTATAATTTTTAGGAAATGAAATATAGGGAAAAAATATATATCTAATTTTTTTTAACATCATATTACCAGGGTTTTTGAACATATGTATTTTGGGGAAACTTATCATATTTTGAAATCTCATTTTCATGTTTTTATCCATTGAGAAGAGTAAGACACATTTTAGGGGAATGAATTACCATTATGAATATATACATAATTTTTATTAATGATTTATTATCTTGTTTGAAAGTGATGATTTAAAAAAAAAATTAAAGTGCATTCAAATTAATGGTTTTGAAAAAGAGTATGGTTCTGTTATTTTATAAATATTTTGATTTCCAAAAAGAAAGATATAGTTTTCAAAACATTATTGATTTAGGAAATCAGTGTTTTGATAATTGATATTGTATAATTTTAAATATTTAATACATCAGTTTCTAGAGTGTGAAACTTATGGATTTTGTTGTTTATTTTCAAAATGGAACTTGGTAGGTGTCATAGAAACCAACTAGATCAACATGCAAAGAATGTGGTTGCGCCTGAAGTAATGGTTAACTAAGATATAGTTCAATGTATCATCCAAGAATTTTACGATGTGGACACATGGAATCTGATGAATAGGCCATGGTTGGTGTATCATTTAATCCATTTCTAGAAGCAGAATCCACCCACCATTTGAGTGGATTCTGAAACAAAAAACAAAGAGGTGTGGAGGACTTGGATGAATAATATCATTGATTTCCTCAGCACACCAATGGAGAATAAATTCAAACAGGTGATATATATGATCGAGTACTTTGCACAATAGTGGTGGGATCTAGAAGTGTAAGAAAAAGTGGAACAAGGCCTTTGATGGGTGGATTTCGAGGAATTGTTCAATAAATAATTGTTTCCTCGTATGTTCAAGATTAATAGAATGAAATATTTTTTTAGTCTAAAGTAGAGAAATCTCATTTTCATTGAGTATATAGATAAATTCATGAATTTAGGTTGGTTTTTTATCGATGGTGAACCAAATGTGTCCTTAATGGTGCATATCATGGATATATGGTTAAGGTTTGATATTCTCCCAAAGATATTTTTTCTTTTAATTACTGAATTTTATGAGATTGTGAATATGGTGATGGTGGATAAAAAAGGAATCTCATGAGCTGTATTAGGAGGATGTATATTGATACCCATAGGTAATGGTGGGAACTCTAATTATGGGAGAAAGTAGAATATGGGAACCTAAGTCCATGGTGAGAGTATGAATAACAATCAAATGGTTTGATTAATAAACCATAATATATAAACCAAGTAAAATGAAGGATGATTCAAATTTGGTTGACTAGAAAACACAAATATATAGTTTATAGAACAACCAAGATATTTCCAAAACTACAAATAGATAGGGTATCTTTGGCGCTATTGTCGTAGTTCTCCAAGGTAAGGTGAATGGGCCACTTCTAAGGTGTCACATACATTATAATCATTGACCAGACGAGGATAATAGAACAAATATTATCAGAAAAAAGAGGTCACCATAGTGATTATTGGAATAATAGGACACCTCAGGATGGGAAATATCTATAGGGAAATATAGAACAAATTACAATGACAAAACAATTATATGGAGCAAAGAAGTTAATTCAGATGACCAGGTATGACCTTCCTTGGTGAGAGGTAAAATTATTTTGAATTCTACCATTATGAATGTCCTATTTGATATTAATTCATTTCATTACTTTACTTATTCATTGGGTGTTGATTTGTTGTGTTTAAAGCTCGAGATGATTCGCTATGTAATTAAACTACAAAAATCCTCTTGGAGATAGAGGATGTCAAGATATTCTATGTAGATCATGATATATAACTATTGAAGGAGTAAATCTGTAATAGGATTTATCTATTCTAGAGATAGATTGATATGATGTAATCATCATTATGGATTGGTTCAAAATGTTAAAGGCCCTCATTGAATTTTATGGTTGAAAATTTGGCATCAAGGATGAGGATGGTGTCAAGAATATTATTAAAGGTTTAATTACACCATAATTTTGAACGATATCACACCCATTGGAGTATGTCACAATTAATTTTATGGAAGCTAACAAGAATATCAATATTTTAGTATTAGTGGATTTCCTTCTATATATTCTTCCCAAAAATTTCTCTACGTTGCCTCTAGTAATGAATGTGGAGTATATAATTGATCACCAAACAAGGACAAGTTCTATCTCACATCCATCTTATCGAATAGAACAAAGAGAATCAAGGGAATTGAATGTGTTGTTGGAGGATCTAGAATGAAATGTTTTCATTATATTTACCACGTCTCTGTGGGTAGCACCAAACTTGTCTTGGAATAAAGATAATGGAACTCAAAGGCTATGTGTATATTATCTTAATAATAACCATGTAATTATAATTTATAGTTATCCACGTCGAAACGTTGATGATAAATTTGATCAATTAAAGTGATCTTAGTGGTTCTAGATGATTGAAATGAAATTAGAATATCACCAATTGTGATTTTAAAGGAGGATATTATGAAGATAGCTTTTGGAAGAAAATATGGTCATTATGAGTATCTGGTATGTCCTTTTGGTCTTCTGAATTCACAAATGGTATCTATTGAATTGATTAATCAGATAATTCAGGAACACAATCATTATTTTTTCATAATTTTTGTTGATAAAATATTATAGTATTCAAGGACATGGTATGAGAATGAGAAACACTTGGATATTATGTTGAAAACCTTGAGGGGCAACCATTTGTGTGAAAAAAATCAGAATGTTATTTTTCTATACAATATGTATACTTTATTGGCTGTATAATTTCATAGAGAGACGTTTTAGTGGGATTAGAGAAGATTTAAGCAGTTATTGATTGGAAACATCCAAATAACTACATTTATATAAACTTTTTTTATCCTAACTTGATATTATTAGTGATTTGTTTATTATTTTTCAGGGCTACCTTATCATACAGAAGATCTGAAAAAGAATAATGTTCCATTACCTTGGATTGAGTAATGCCATAAATCATTTCATGACACAAATATTTCCTTTATATCCACACTGATATTTATTTTTTTGGAGTTAGGAAAAGGGTAAATAGTGTATTGTGACGCTTCAGTATCTAGTATGGGGTGTGTTCTTAGGATAGGAGACCATGTTGTTCCATATTCCATACAATAGTTACAGGTTCATGAGAAAAAAATACCCATCACATGATTTAGAGTTTTTTGTAGTTTTCTATTCTTTTAATATGTGTTTTCATTATCATTTTGGTGATAAATTTATAGTGTTCACATATCAAAAAAGTTCTAAGAATATTTTCTCACAAAGTTATTTCAATATAAGGAAAAATTTATTATTGGAGTGTCTACAAATGTTTGAATCTATCTTGTTGTATAAAATGGTAAAAGAAAATTACTTGACCAATGCATTAAGAAAAATGTTTTACACTTTGTTGGAAGAGAATCATTTGACGAGTGGTAGATGATGTCATTCTTAATCGACAATCATGTGGAATGTGAAGACTGTGATGATGTTTTGATTTTTATTACTGTTTTAACCATTCCAAATTTGGTAATGATGGTAAATGAGGCATTAAACAACGATGTAAAATGTGATTGTATGTGGTCAAAAATCAATGGTGGAGAGGCAATTATGGGCTAGAGGTTGTACGAGAGTTCATTTTTGTGGTTTAAAGATCATATGGTTATACGGATGACTTCTCATGATTAAATTCTTCATTCTTACCACCATTCGAGATTGGATGGCCATCCTGGAACAAAATGGTTGTATAAGTCATTGAAGGATTTTTTTTTGTGGATCAGCATGAAACGAAAGTTTTCTGATTTTTTTTTCTAGATTTTTAACTTGTCATCAGGTTAAATAATAACATTAGTGACGAGCAGGTATGTTTCAGTCTTAACCTATACTATTGTGGAAAAGGGAGTAGATTATCTTTTATTTTTTAAATGGTCTCCTAAAAATGATTCATAAACACCATGACATATTTGTAATTGCAGACTGACTAATGATGTGATCTAATATTATTACTATTCTTGAAACTCATATGGCAGAGTATTTGTCCAATATCTTTATCTCAGAAGTGGTAAAGAGACATTGAATCCTAGTTTCAATTATGTTAGACAATAATTTGAGGTTTACCAGTCATTTCTGTAAATACATTATGAAATCACAGGGGAATCTGGTGACTATGAGTATAGTTTATCATCTTCAAATGGATGGATAATTCTAAGGGATGATACGAATGTGGGAAGCTATGTTGCGGGATTAAGAAATTGATTTGGTGGCTCCTAGAAAGATCACATCTTGTTGGCGAAATTATCTTATAATAACTGCTATCAAGCCTCAATACACATGGATCTGTTTGGGTAATTGTATGTGTGTCATTGCCATTATCACCTTTTTTGGGTGGAAATATGTTAGATTTCCCTAGTCAGACGGTGCCTTTTCCATGAAAAAACAAAGATAGAATTGGTCATAAAACTGATAGAGACGAATCCAAGTCATCAGAAATCATATGTGGATCATAATTAATGGTCATTTTCATTCATGACTAGTGATAATGTGTTCTTGATGATTTCTCCAGGGCTTGGACATCATTGTTTTAGAAATAAAGGAATGTTTTTTCCTAGATACATATTCCCTTTTGAGATTCTAAAACTGTTGGGAGAGGTGGAATATCAGTTGGAATTACAAAAAAGTTGTTTTGTGCTACACATTGTGTTCCACATGTCTCATTTTATAAAGTATTAGACTAATATTGACCATGTAATCATATGATATCACATTAAAAATGATCTCAATGCTTCATTAGACTATATAGAGGTGTATATTGTGGATATGAAATAGAAATCAGTGCATGGAAAAAGCATCAGTCTAGTGTTGGTTTTGTGGAGAAATGTTCAAATTTAAGAAGAGTCTTATAAATGTAAGAAAGAAATGAATGTGAAATTTATGAGACTATATATGGACCGAATAGTTATCTATATTCTAGAGATGTAAATACCAATGGTGGGGAGAATGTATCACCCATGATTTCTGGATTGCAGCAACTTATTTATGATTTTGAAGTATATAAATTATATGGGTGAAATGTGTGATAGATTGGGGAACCATTAAAGTTTTTTGGGAACTTCATATAGGTTCACGGGTGATACAAAGTTCATGGAAAACCTGAGAATCATGTAGGAAACTCTACATAGTGAGATAGGGATAAAGGTGAGTCACATGGGCTACACACGGTTTGTCCAAACATTGCAGAAGCATATAAGCAATTATTAACTATGGGAAAAATGTTGAAAAAAGGTATCTGGAAAAGTCAGTGCAATTTTTGGAAGCAATTCAAGACAACCATATATTGAATTTCTTAAAATTGAAGCATGATCATGGTTAGAGCACAATCTTCTTAAATGTGCAACAAAACCATGTGTAGGGTAAAACATAGACCCATAAAAGGTGTATGAATATCATTTTACCCTATATCCCACTCATGATTACACCAATTCAAACTAAAATTGTAATTTTGGTCTCTTAGAGGTTGTAGAACCCCTCTCATGTGAATTATAAGTGATTCAGATCCATCACATAGTGCGTTGAATCCCAATTCTTGCGGTAAGGCTTCGTTATTCAACGTTCTTGATACTTTTTCTTTGATCTACTTCACCCTATCTATCATACTCTCATATATATGAATTTTGTGAGAATATAAAGGGCTATGGATACCAGTTATGTTTATATTTATTGTTTTTTTTGGTAGGGTATGAGATATTAGTCGGGTTCTTCGATATTGAAACCGGGTTTGTGATTTTTTTCATGTCATTGATCGTTTTAGCCAAAACACTTAAAGTTGGTGGATTCACTCTTGAATAGTATTTATCAGAACCTAATTTTTTAGTTTAAAATTAATTTCAATGATTATAATTCTATGTTTATTTACTATGAAATAATTGTAAAAACTTTCTTGAGTGGTGGTTTTTTGAAATTGGGAAATTGGTGGGGAATTAGAATGTTTTGAGATAACGTTGTTTGAAAATGTAGATTTTTAAATAATTTTTGGTTTTTCTATAAAGAAGAAAAATGTTTTTAAATATGAATATTGATGTATTATTGAATGTTTTGGACACACATAGAGTTGTTAGGATTTTTCTTAATAGTGTGTCATATGTTCGTACGCATTGAGATGAATACGGGTGTGTTGTACCCACATAAAAAGGATGGGAAGGATATTGGCGCGAAGTAATGTTATCAAGGTGGTCCACTAAGTGACACATTTTATAAAAGGATAAATCCCCACTCATTATTGTAGGATGTTCCATTCTTTTCATCCATTATTGGATGTATGATTCTGTTGAAAGGATGGGGTATTTCCAAAATAGAATGTTAAATTATTTAATGAATTTTATGTGATATACATGGAAAAATTTTTACAATAGATTTGGCTTATATTATTCAAAAAAATATTTTAGAACTTTTTTATATAAATTGATTTCTATAAAATTTTCTATTATTTTATCCTAGTTGCATGAGTATGGAAGATATTTGGCAAAAACCTCTAGAGTTTTAGTACTCAGCCCTACTTTAGCACTATAGTTCACTAGTATATGTCATTTATTATGACATGGTAAAAGGAAATGTATCACACCTTTTTAGAAATAATTCATGATACATGGGTTGTTTTGTGATTTTGGAGCATAGAGATTTTGTATCTTGGTGTCTTGTGGTTATCTTGTATTGTTGTTAGTTTGCCTTCCACTCTTCGCATTGATATTGTAGACTTTACCACTTGTACTTGGTTTGTAGTTTCATTTTGATAAATGATATTTTGGGTTATCTGTCACAGTTATCATGTATCATTTAGTGTTTTTTTGTCATATATGTTTGATTATGTTGTTTTTATTAAATGTAAAATCATTCCTAGCATGTATTGAATCCCTTTGTCATTTATTTCTATCATCTGGTGTCATAATATTTTCACTTAAGGCCAAGTAACATCCCACTACCTTCTCAATCCAATGATAAGGGGAATGATGTTACATGTTCCACCTGTCAGTCGATGATGATAGTACATTAGAAACCTGATAGGATTTCATAGCATTTACCCATTCCTTATTGCAATATGAATATGTTATGATGGATTTTGATTCTATCATTGCAACATATCCTTGATGTTTTAATGTCTTTTTAGTTGTTGTTGATAGGTTCATGAGGCATTATCATTTATATCCAATCTTGGATAGAATCTCAATGGATGATCTTGGGTGGTTGTGCATCCAATAGGTCAGATGACCACAATATCATCTCCTTGAATGCTAAAGTATTTTTATTCGAAAATATGGCTTATGGTGTGTCTTTAGGGAGGATATACCCTCATTCCAGCATATAACGGAGTGGTATCAATAATATAGTTCAATAGATTAAGTACACAAATAACCAACCGAAGAAAAATCATCTAGAAGACTATAATAAATAAACAATTTTAATGAAATATCATATATAAATTTTATCATGTAGTGTTTTTACAATGTATCCAAAACAGGTATATGTGCATCAGTATAATAAATGAATCAAAATCCCAAAATTTCCAAAAAAACCAGCACTGAGAAAAATAATGTTCCCAACATAGTCCCATGCTCCCCACATAATAATAATGGAATAAATTAAGCATGGAATTGTGGGGTCGTTCCATAGTCCCTACCTAAATACATGATGTATGTTAGGGTAAAAAACTATGTCCATAGTTGGGTAAAAGATAACCATTAGTAGGACAGAAACAACAGTGTCTATAAAATGTCCAAGTTCTGTAATATAATAAATTCATTTTGTCTTATAAATAATATAACATTACTAAAAGTAACGTGATCCTATCTAATGGTATGTTCTATACTAAAAATTATCCTTAAAACAATTTTCATGCTCTTATAATGAAGAAGTTATAAATAGAAATAAATATGTCAATATGTCCATTCTCCCTATATAATTATGATACCTGTAACCATGCTATCTATAAAACAAGACAAAAAATAAACCAAGATCACATCATAAAACCAATGAAAATATTACCATATCCATGACATATAATCATGTCAACCATAATGTAATCTCCATATAATCCATGTGTCATACCCCACGGGGCTAGATCTAATGTATAAAATACCTTCGCATCCTCATCGACTCCCATGAGCATCTTGTTGTAAAATTAGTTATACTTGAGGGGAGTCTATGGATCATGTAAATAGAATAATTCTCATGCGAGTCCAAATTATCTAGATCCATGGGGATGAAAGGCCCATGGAATTCAAAATTATCATAACCCATGAAGAAATATATTCCATGTAATCCACTACCATTATCAATATCTATAGAAGTTACACACGAGGAATCCCATCCAATCAAGATCCAAGGGATACCTACCAAGGTATTTACTACCATTTTAATCCATCATCTTCATTAATCAATTAACATTTCACAACATCAAATGATTTCATACCACTAATATATCAACTAACAAATAAATATTTAAACAATTGAAATCATGTTCAACAAGTCCATGGATGAGAACTATATTCTAATTTTCTAAAAAAAATTCAATTCAATACATTAATGGATTCCTATATTTATGAAAGGAGGCCCCCATGGGTGGTATAAAAAGAGGATATACGACGTTACCCCCTTGGATGGTCTAAGTAGGGGAATTAACCTATAATAATCTTAATGAACTAGTGATAATAAATAACATGTTATAGTTAATTTTGTTCAGTTATTCATTTAATTTTAGGGGATCTATCAGAAATATTGATGATACACGTAGTGGAAACAAGTTCTATAACGCATCAAACCATGTAATAAATTTATTGGACACCTATCGTAGGTCCATATTTGATTTATAATCTAGTTTCAGAATCATATTTTGTCCTAATAACATGAAAGACTATGAAAAAATAAAGAACCTAGAAAAATAGAATATTAACAAACACCTAAATAACTCCATCAATTCAATTTTAAATTAAGAATGAAATATTATGAAAGAAGCCCTTATTTATAGGAATACAATGAGATGCCATGTGATTGGATCTGAGTTTGTATGATGAAACATGATCGAAAGCTATGAAATTGTCTCAAATGATATCTCCATATACCTTGAGTAGAGGAAATTCCTCCCCTCGTGGATCTAGGGGTTTCACTGGGTGTCGATCCGAAGGGGGAGGCTCAATCGCTATCTTCAACGTTGAATCAGAGGGATTCTCCAGTGTCACCTCCCCCTCCTCAATCATTCAGCGTGTCTCGATGTGGTTCGTTGCAGGTTATCAAGCCCAAGTGGAGGATCTCGTTCTTTTGTCACCACCCATGAAGATTTATGAACTGTGATGCCATATTCTTGGTCCCCAGTGTGAAGTTGTTCTATGCTTCTTTACTATTGAATACGAATGAATTTTGGTTTTGAATTCGAGATGTGTGAGTCCCTTGACCGCGACAGTTGTTAAAGATATCCTGAAGTGACTTCGACACGGACGTATTCTGGTGTTCCCTTCAATGAGGTGATGTCGTCTCATCTTCCGGTGAGGGACATGGACATAACTTTTTTAGTAGAAGAGGGTCTCTATGTTAAGGATTCTCTGGAAACTTTGAGCTGCTTTAGTATGTAAATTTGAAGGTAACACTATTTTTCATTCATTTTTCTAGAGGTTTTGAGATCTGTGTGTTCCGTTCGGGATTTATGAAAACATAATGAGATGTGTGTCGAGCTGATCATCAGTGCTTCAGATGTGATTTTATGGTTGCGCATTGTTTGGGATTTCTAGGCATGGCCATTGGCTGATTTGTTGTTGCTGGAATTGTCGATGTGATTTTGTTTGATGATGATTAGTTGATGCTGTGGCTGGATTCTGCATTTTCTGTTGGAGGTTTTGAGGTGTTTTCGGTATTGGATTCTTCATGTCTTGCTCTAGAGGCCCTATCCATTCTTACGCTTAGTTGGATTCCGGGTCCATTTCCCCTTTCCGGGTCGGTTGCGTGTGATGGCTTCCAAGGAGGTTTTGTGATGTGCATGTGAGTGGTGTGGTGTCCCAGGAAGCATGACTTGATGTGAACTTCTCCTTATGGTTTTTTATTTTTCAATTTGAACTTTTGGGGAGCTATGGAGATGGGCCATGTTGTGGGACTTGACTGCGGGTTCCTCTGCTCCTGCTCTAAGATTTCACCACACTCTTCGAGGTGGATTCGAGTGGTGGTCTACTAGGTTCTTGGAGATGTGAGGGCGATTGACTGATGGCGTCTTGTGGTCGCACTGTACCCTATGGCTCCCAGTGATGTTCATGAAGGGTCTGATGATGTTGTTACATTCGAGGATGAAAGGCGGTCCTTTTGACTTTGAATTTTACATTTTAAGCATGCATGTGCATGCCTCCTCATGGTTTGTATCAGCATGGTTGGTATTTTGTGATTTTTTTATTATGATATGTGAAGGATTCTCGATAAGATACAAGGATCTGATTCAGATGAGGTTTTAGATAAGGGAGCTTTCCCTGATGTTTGGCCATCCGGATTTGGAAGATCGAGAGGGTAAGGCTATTTCCATCGGTACTGGGCCCATGAAACCTTGCATGGGACAGCTAGCCGAGTGGCCATGCGATGGTGGAGGTTTTTCATATTGATATAATCGCTAGGGAGGGGAATTTTATGTAGTTTTTTCTGGGTTTTATTTCATTTTATGGGTTTTTATAGTGTCTTGTTGTTAGGGTTCACACTTAGCCATTAAAAGTTTCGTCTGAAAATACAATGAAAATGGATTATGGAATATGGATATCTCCATATGCCTACTATAATCCAAATGGGGAAGGAAATAAGAATAAATTTTCGTTTCTATAGGTTTTAATTGAAAGGTTCTCATTTTCACCAAAAAACCCAGGTCATGTGGCTTGGATATATAGTTGGACAAAAAATGTACTAATCATGGACCCTAAACTACTTCAAGCGGAACCTCAAACAATTATCTCCCACATATTTCCTTATCATTCACTAACCATGTATCAGAAAACCAATAGGAATCTTCAAAAAATTTCATGAGCATGCACCTCCATTTTTATGGTTTTCATAAACATACATGATCCTTCATCTCCTTTTTAGGCCTCTCATGTATTCTCAAGTCATGCGGATTTAAATTAATTGTTTTTAAAAATCATTTTTCCTAATATTTTTTTCCAAAAAGTTGGGTTATGTTCTATGATTAATCCCCATGCTGAAATCATACCACCTGAAAATAGAATATATATACCTTAAAGGGAAACTTTGGATATTACAGCTGATGTCTCTAAAAATTAAAATGAAGTGATATATTGTAAAAATATTCCAAAAAAATATAAAAAACATTATTTTACATTGGAAACACACTTCATTTTTCTCGAATAGAACTTTATTCTTTTTCACTTCTAATAGTTTTATTTTGTATTTATCATATTTGGTTGCAATAAATAATGATGGAATCTATATTTTCTCAAATATTTAAACACATAATCCAAAAATCATAGTCCTATTTTTTATACCAATATAGAGAATATAGGTTCCATAAGTTATAATTAATATTCAGAATCCAATGGAATATATGAGGTTCTTCATCTGGTAAGTTTATGAAAATTTCATCAGGTGTACATATCTATTTATCACTAGTTACTTCTATTTTCTAGGCATGGTAGAAGTTATTCCAAGTTACATTATACTCTATGTAATAGATATTATAAACATCAAGCCGTTGAACTTTTAATACTTCTATTTGATGACAAAATTACATTTATTTATGTTAATGGATTTTTATAAGACATTATTCATTCAAAAAACATCAAGAATGGTCCATACATTGGAATAGATATTCTCTATGTGTTATAGAATTTTAACATTAAAAATTATATGAAAATTGATATGTATAAATGTTATAAATATAAATTTATATAGAGAAGAACATTTTTATTTTCATATGTTTGTTTATATAGTTGGAAAGGAAGTCTATAATAAGTTGTGGACCATATGGTGTGGACCCAAAAATAATAATGAGTGGTAATTCCTCATATGTATATACCATAAGGGAGGTGGTCATTAAATATTTTAATTTAAAATAAATCCACTTAATCCAAATGAATTTCTCACCTAAAATATAATTATCTTTATTACTATACACATTGTTTCAAGGACATGATGGACCTTGGGCGCAGGTTCATTTAAAATTTCTTCTAATGGCTAATGCATTGATGATTATGATATGCCTAATTAATTATAGACCCTTTGGTTTATACACAATAATTTTTTAAATTGAACATAACATAGTGGACTATATTAGTAAGACCACACAGAGACCATTTAGTTTAACTTATTGATGTGATAGGATAAATGGCCTAGGGTATAGACATGAAAGACCCTATAGGTTCCTTTAAGACATTAAGCAAGGGAGACAATAGTGGTATGTTCATTCCCTACTAAAACATGGTGACCTAGTAGGGGAAGACCCTAATGGGACATTTGGATAAGTTGGTTGTATGATCCAACATAATATATTTTATTGTCGATGGTCTTCATGTTATATTCATTGTTATTCAATACCAAAACATGAATGTGGAATATAGGATATTACATGTTGGGTCATGCTATAAGTAGTCTAATCGAGTTTCTGGGATGAGTTAGAATGATTAACACTCTTTTTTAACATTACAAGTGAATACTTAATATAATTTACACCCTTGGGATTTTGTTGAGGAAAAATTGTAAAAATCATATGGACTACAGTTTATTACCTAATGGAATACAACATATGTGTGGTATTCAATACTCCCTATTAATAGGTTGTGAATAATCCTTTCAAATATGATGTAAAATATATTTTTATGGAGTTTATTGATAATATAGGTGGATTATTCAAGTATTTTTCATTTTTTTATAGTATATAGTTGAGGATGATGTTTCTACAAAATTTGATATGACGAGGGAATGTGGGGCCCTTAGTGGGAATGGTAAACCATTGTGGATGATGAAATTTTTTTCATGAGATTATAATTAGGGTATTGGGAAGTATTTAGTGGTCATGGTGAATATTTAATGGATTCTATGGTTCAGATACTAGGAAATTTCATACTAGGATAGAGAAGCTCATATAATAAGATATGAACACAGATCATTCTCAATTCCATTATATTTATTACCTGGGTGAATTATTCCCTTTGTTAATTATCATAATTTTAAAGTAAAATATCCATTGTTCATTACAAAGTTGTAAATAAATTCATGGATTGGTTTTAGAAACATCATCTCAGACTAAAAAATGTACGGTTGATCGAGGTCATGGGTTTTAGGATTGATCATGGTTATTTTTTCTTATTTATTTTAACACTGTTTATTAATTATTTGTATTATGTAACATGAATATATCATTTCATTTTATGTATATACTAGACTATTTTTGTGGTGAACAGTAAAGTTTGATATGAACGACTATCATGGGGAAGTACTATACATGGTTACTCAAATAATCTCTCATTTGTATACAAGCACATGTTAGGTTGAGGCCCAATAACAATAGAGAAATATATGTAGGTAATAAATATGGTTAATGGGTTGAGGTAAGTCATAGAGTTTTAGTGGAACCATTTGTGATTTATTTCTATAATTCTTTATATATGTGAGATTTTCTTAGTGGGTGATTATCATAGTATGAATATATGTATGCTTTAACACATATTATTTGTAACATCCAACTCCTTCATATTGGATTGATAAATTGGTGAGATGATACTTGGCCTTAGGCGACTTTCCTAAGGCTCCAAAGGCTTGCAACAAATGTTGAGGACTTCAAGACCAATTGAGGAGTGATTTTTCATTACAAAAAAACCTACAAACTAAACATGGAATAACCAGCCACAAATACATGATTCATATTGTAACATCCCAAGTAAGTAATGAATAATAGATATTTTTATCCATGTCTATTAATGATTTAGATAGTGTTTTAGAGACTTAAAATGAAAATAAATACAATCTTATGCATGGAATAAACTAATATTCTTAAAAGATTGTTTTACTGCCTATTGATGGAAAACCATTTTTGAATCTATATTTTGACAATTTTATAAACTATGTTTGTCAAAAAAAACTTATCCTTTATGATTGGGACATCAAAATTTACCTTGTGTGAATTTTTGGTATTTTTCTGACAATATTCATTTTTTAATGAATAGTGAAAAATACTGCATTTTACATCAAAAATGCTTTTTAATCTAATTTATTTATATGATTAGATTATGTTTTGAATTGATTTTGAAGTGAAATTAGAATATATTTTTACCATTTTATCCAATGGTGGTCATTGGAATCAATTTCACTTTGAAATTAGACTTAAACTGATGTCAATCTTTTTATACTTATTGTTTTGTAAAAACACGCTATTTGCTCTGGCAGCGGGAATTAATTATTGAATTAATTAATGTGACTTATACGATTTGAATTTTGTAAAATGGACTTCATTTTTGAATTCGGAATATCAAATATAGCTTAGGGTGAATTTTTGGTAATTTTCTGAAAAACTTCAATTTTTGATGAATAGTGAAACCACTAAGTGGTAATCAAGCAAACTGATTTTTCAGTTAAATGAAAGTTTACCACTAATGTGTATTGAATTTTTAAAATCCGACATACATGGTTGTCATTAATAAGTAAAATGTGGTTCAATGAGATTAAAATAATTTTTTGGTGAATAGTAACTTATTAAGTTCTTAATCGCGATTAGTGGTAATTAGGGTAGTTTAAGGTCTAAATAAGGCTTTAATAATATGAAATGACCTAGACACATGTCCCAACCTCATTGGTTGTGTCATGGCCGACCATGACATGCCATGGGTCAAATTGGGGACCCCATGGATCCACTTTGTTTGGGAGATGACATAAATTACTTTTTATTTAATGTTAAAGTGAAAATGACACAAACATAATATGTTTTACGAAAACACTTTTTATGTAGGGTTATACAAGTCCAAATTTTGATTATAAATAATCATTGGAAAGATAAAAAGATTTCCTATATCATAGTATTTTTTTTATATTTTTTATACATTATATAAATTAAATTATTTATGACATAATAATGATGCAGCGATGACATCATTATTTGACGATTTAAATAAAATGGAATGATAATGAAAAATCTAAAACCTAAACATGGCCAAAACCAATTGGAAGAGTGGATTTCGAACCCTTATCATCTTATCCACGAATTATATCAATGTGGGACGTTTTAAAAACTGAAACACATTTTCAAATAAAGTAATGTTTCTTTACTTTCCAAAAGTGCCCCTCC
Source organism: Viscum album (assembly GCA_963277665.1). Classification (NCBI taxonomy): domain Eukaryota; kingdom Viridiplantae; phylum Streptophyta; class Magnoliopsida; order Santalales; family Viscaceae; genus Viscum; species Viscum album. The sequence continues at coordinate 993,605,238 of OY728166.1, forward strand.
TCTCCTCTTATAAAAGGCCCCCACCTCTACCTCATTTCACACACTCTTCAAGCCTTTGGCACGGCCAAACCCTGCCCATTTGCTCTCTCCACATCCCTGTACTCATCCTAGAGGATTACCTTTGGGCATAATCCTTTCAAAGGAAGCCTTTAGGCTCAAATCAAAAGGAGTTACACTTTTTAAGGTAATTCGTTCTCTCATGTTCATTTGTTTTATTTTGCTTCTCCAACCCCCTAAAATCTTTTTATTTACTTCTTTTGTAACAAAACCAGTATCTTAAATATACTAGGATGTTGTTATATGATTTATTTGAGCTACACTCTCACACAACTACATCAAATGGTTAAAGAACATATGGTTTCCGTGGATGGCGAAATTCTGCCTCCCGAAACGATGATTGTTCAAAACTCATTTAACACCTTCAAAGGTGGCCATTATGATGTCACTATTTTTATATATGGTATATAATATGTTTATGTTTTCCTTAAGCTTCTGTTTTTTTTCATTTTGGGAATACCTTTATGGTTTCCATTTTGGGTAAACACGATATCTTCATTTTAGGAAGTGCGGACTACCGCCCCCTAAAAGTGATTTGATTCGTTAATACCATATGTGGGATGTGTAAAGGATAAAGTTAATGATATTATATATGTTATTATAATGGAATTATAATATACTCTTATATCATTATGATTCCATTCCAGAAAATATGAAATAGAAATGGAAGTAGCGTTCATGCGTACGTACGGCTTACCGTCTCCATTAACGGTGCATTTCATTTCTTACCTCTAAATTATGTAATATTATAAATTCATGAATGTACTGGATATATATGACATATATGATATCTACATCATGAATACCATTCTGTATATAATTAACCATTGACCAAATTAACAACATGTAAGTGTAAGAAGTCTATTTTTGACTTAAGAACCAAATACCGACAAAATGAACATTATTAACTTAACTGATTACATGATGTTCATAACATGGTATAAAAGGAATAATGAACTTGAAAAAGATTCATAATCAAGTAGAGATTAACTCAAGTTTATTATTCATGAGATTAAAGAACGGTCGAGTCAAGTCGGATACGAGGTATGGGACTTCGTCTCAATCTCCTTTCATTGAGGCATATTTTATTTTATACACAACTTTCTTTTATACGGTGTATAAACCCCTTTGACTTTTACGTTCATTCAAAAGGAATCTTTTTTATACGAAGCGTTTACTAAACGACAAAAGGGAATTTTTTTGTCGTACGTATGCGGCGACAATGACTTCTCCGCCGTCGTGACCGTTATTTGAGTTTCGGCTTCCTCTACAAGCCATACCTTCTTTTTAAAAGAAAAATAAAAACCATGTTTTTCTTTTCTTTTATTTTGGTATTGAAAATGGGTTTCATAATGTTTTTACATCAATGTGTTGTATTGATATCTCATGATTGAAATTTGGAAATTTTATGTTTCCTTTATGCATGTTTTATGTGATATGATTATGTTATGGTTCTTGGGCATTATTATGAAGACGGGTGGTTCCGTGATAAACTAAGGGCGGGTGATCCCGTTATAGCTCTCCAATGCATTGGGTAATGCAAAGGAGTGAAACGTTAAGGTTTCTCTGAAGATATTTTAGGGAATATACTGTGATGGGTATTCCAAACGTAACCAAGAGGGTTACTCCCTACGTAAGAATGTTATGAATGCCTCAAGTTACCTTTATGTCTTATGATTTATTTGATTTATTCGTGATTTTACGAGGTATGTTAAAGTGCCAATGTTTTATGGGTAATTTATGATTTCATTCTTATGTATATATGAACTCATGTTTCCTTTCCATGTTTTTTTTATAACCCATACTGAGTTTTTATGCTCATCCCAAGTTTTTGAAACGTTTTTCACAGGTCAAGGGAAAGGTACATGATAAGATGATAGAGTCAAGGATGTGTCAAGAATTAATCAATGTTTTATTTTAAATGTGTTTCCATTGATGGGAATGAAGAATACTATCTTTATGTAACCACTTTGTTTATTTGTGGAATGTAATGCAAGTTTTATGATCTAATTCTCTAAAACACTAAACCCGAAAAGATCCTCAATGTGTAATCTTGTAATAACTCAAGATTAGGTAAGGTTTAAGGCTGGGGCCTTATAGTTGGTATCAGAGGTCGGTTTATATAACTTTAGGAGTTAGAATTCTATTAAATGATTATCCAAAAATATTTTTTTGAAATGATATAGCATTTAAAGAATACCATGTTGCTTCATCTAAGACATGTTTGTTCAGAATGGTTTTCCGCAGAGGAAACAGGGAAGCAGTGCTAGGAAGGCATACATAAGGAAATAACCTTCCGAATCAGCATCCAGAAATGGTCGGAATTGGAACTGAACTGTTTGTTGCAGTAATGGCGCAGTTGACTCAAGCGATAAATGGCGGTGGTATCCATGCATGAGATCAGCCAGATCAATCGTAGAGGAACATGTCAGTGGTGGAACATTTCATGAGGCAACATCCCCCATCATTCAGAGGATCATCTGACCCTGTGCTAGCTGAAGGGTGGATTAAAGCACTGGAGAAGATTTTTTAAATCATGGGGTGTTCAGACAATCAAAAGGTTAGTCTTGCTATTTACCATTTGGAGGGTGAAGCAGATCAGTGGTGGTCTATGGTTAAAAATATCAGGGACGCCGATGAGATTGATGCTCTTGACTGGGATGAATTCAAAGGTATGTTTCTTGAGAAGTATTTTACTAAGGCTGTTCAACTTAGGATGGAAAAGAAATTCTTGGAATTGAGGCAAGAGGAAGACTCAGTGGCTGCCTATGAAGAAAGGTTCACTTGATTGGCAAGGTATGCTCCAAATTTTATCCGGGACCTTGATAGTAAAATCAATTGTTTTTACTCAGGATTAAAGCCAAAGTATCGAAGGGCATTAGCTTCTCGTGAGTTTATATGTTATGAAAAGCTTGTTCGATGTGCTGAGAAGGTGGAAATGGAGTTCGCCGATGACCAAGTTTTCTATAACAACCAGCATAAGAAGAGACCGAGGTGGCAGGAGTAAGGTAAGAATTCTTCAAAAAAGTCTGATGGTAAGAGAACTAAGTTTCCAGTTTCTGATAAATGTGGCAAAAGGCATGCTGGGGAATGTCTTCTGAATTCTGGAAAGTGCTACCGATGTGGTAAGATGGGACATAAGGCTTGTGATTGCACTGAAAAGGATCAAGGTGAAGGTAAGAACAAATTTGACTTATAGTTAGTGAAATGTTATAAGTGCAATGAGATGGGTCACTAAGCAAACGAGTGTCCGACAAGGAGCTTGAGTGATGGGAAGCAGTTAGACTACAAGCAGAAAGGGGTGGTGAAATCCTTTGCAACTACTTCAGCAGATGTCGGTCCATCAAATGAAGTTGTATCAGGTACTTTGTTTGTTTTTTCAGATTATTCCACTGTGTTGTTTGATTTGGGGTCTACACATTCTTTCATCTCTGAAACCTATTCTAGTAAAATGGGAATACCATCTCAATCAATGACTCCTTATCTTTTGGTAAAAACACCTGGGGGAAGTGTCGAGGCAAAAAGAATTTATAAGAATCTTCCTATCTTTATCTGTGGAAAGAACCTACATGAAAACCTTATTGTTCTACCTCTAGTAGAGTTTGATGTTATCCTGGGTATGGATTGGCTCTCTATTTACCCTCCTAAGATTGACTGTAGAGCTAAAGAAGTTTCTTTTCAAAAATACTTTCAGTTTGTTTACAAGAATGAACCCTTACTTTTGATAACATATCAAGAGGCCGAGAAACTTGTAAAAGATGGAAATGAATGTTACCTTGCACACATCGTTGAAAATAAAGGAACTGTTCAGATTAATGATGTGCCAGTGGTAAATGAGTATCCTGATGTTTTTCCTGATGAGTTTCCTGGAATAATACCAGATCGGGAAGTTGAGTTTACTGTTGACTTAGTTCCTGATGCTAAGCCAATTTCAAAACCCCCTTATCGAATGGCACAAATTGAACTTTTAGAGTTGAAGGAGCAATTGCAAGATTTATTAGAGAAAGGTTTCATTAGACCTAGCACATCACCATGGGGTGCTCCTGTTTTATTTGTTAAAAAGAAAGATGGTTCTATGAGACATTTCATTGATTATAGAGCCTTGAATAATATCACTGTTATGAACAAATATCCTTTGCCTCATATCGATGATTTGTTTGATCAGCTCCAGGGAGCTCAGTTTTTTTCAAAGATTGACTTGAGATCGGGGTACCATCAGCTGAAGGTAAAGGAGGCAGATATTCCGAAGACCGCGTTCCGTACGAGATATGGACATTATGAATTTGTAGTAATGCCTTTTGGGCTAACCAATGCACCTGCTGTATTCATGGACTTAATGAATAGATTTTTCCAGGAGTTCATGGATAAGTTTTTGGTGGTTTTCATTGATGATATTTTGGTGTTTTCTAAAAGTAAAGAGGAGCATGAAAAACATTTAAGGGTTATCTTGCAAACCTTAAAAGAAATGAAACTGTATGGGAAATTCAGCAAGTGTGATTTTTGGTTGCAACAAATTTCTATCCTTGGTCACATTGTTTCTAAAGATGGAATAACTGTTGATCCTGCAAAAACAAAAGTTGTGGAAGAATGGCCAAGACCCAAAAATGTAACCGAGATTTGTAGCTTCCTTGGTTTGGTGGGCTATTACCGAAGGTTTGTTAGAAATTTTTCACGGTTATCTAGTCCAATGACTAAGCTAACTCGGAAGGGTGTTAAGTTTATCTAGACAAAAGAATGTGATGACTGTTTTCAGGAATTGAAAAGAAGATTGGTGAATGCTCTAGTTTTGGCACTACCTTTCAGGAATGGTGAGTTTGTTATATACAGTGATGCTTCATTGAAAGGACTTGGTTGCGTCCTAATGCAGAATGATCAGGTAATTGCTTATGCTTCACGACAGTTGAAAACTCATGAGGTAAATTACCCTACACATGATTAGAACTAGCTGCTGTTGTTTTTGCTTTAAAAATTTGGAGGCATCATTTGTATGGAGTAAAGTGTGAAATATATACCGATCAAAAAAGTTTAAAGTATATATTCACTCAGAAAGAGTTAAACATGAGACAAAGGATATGGATGGAATTAATCAAAGATTATGATTGTACAATTCATTACCATCCGGGAAAAGAAAATAAAGTGGCTGATGCTTTGAGTCGAAAAAGTAATGCTTCATTAACAATGTTGCGGTTGGAACGTGATCCTTTGGTTAACGATTTGATGAACTTTGGCATAGAAGTTGTTGGTGTAGGAAGTCCTTCTGTTTTGTTTCAGGTATCAGTGATATCATCTCTATCAGATAGAATCAAGCAAGCACAGAAGCAAGACAGTGAGTTGCAGAAAAGGGTAGAGCTGGTTCAGAAAGGAAAGTTGCCTGAATTCAACATTGATAATGATTGCATTTTGAGATTTGGGAAGAGATTGTGTGTGCCTTGTGATTCACAGTTGAAGAGAGAGTTGTTATGTGAAGCTCATAGTTCTCCGTTTTTAGTTCATCCGGGCAGTACTAAGATGTATAGAGTTCTGCGGGAGTATTACTGGTGGGATGGAATGAAAAGAGATATTGCTGATTTTACTATGAAGTGTTTGACTTGTCAGCAGGTTAAAGAAGAGCGACAGTTACTGAAAGGGATGCTTCAGCCTTTACCAGTGCCAGAGTGGAAATGGGAGAATATATCCATGGACTTTGTTGTTGGATTACCGAAGACATCTCGAGGTAATAATGCAATCTGGGTTATTGTTGATCGCTTGACCAAATCTGCTATTTCCTTGCTATACGAGATGCTTTCTCTCTTGATCAACTTTCCCGTTTGTATCTTAAAGAGATAGTCAGGTTACATGGAGTTCCTCTCTCCATTGTATCGGATTGTGATCCCAGGTTTACTTCTAACTTTTGGAAAGGCCTTCAGAAGTCGTTGGGTACTGAATTAAATTTTAGTACAGCTTTTCATCCTCAATCAGATGGGCAGTCAGAACAAACAATTCAGACATTGGAGGATATGCTACGAGCTTGTTCTATGGATTATCAGGGAAGTTGGGACCAATATCTTTCTTTGGTTGAGTTTTCATATAATAACAGTTTTCATGCCAGTATACAGATGGCACCATTTCAGGCATTATATGGGAAGCGGTCTCGAACTCCAGCTTTCTGGGATGAAGTGGGTGAAAGGAAGTTGATGGGACCAGAATTGGTAGAAGAGATGGCAGAAAAAGTTCAGCTGATTCAGAAACACATGAGAACAGCTCAGAGCAGGCAGAAGAGTTATGCGGATTACCGGAGGAAGGATCTATCTTTCGAGGTAGGTGATCATGTTTTTCTCAAGGTTTCTCCTTGGAAAAGTTTGATGAGATTTGGTAAGAAAGGAAAGTTGAGTCCAAGGTTCATTGGACCATACGAAATTCTAGAGAGAGTTGGATCAGTTGCATACCGAGTGGCTTTACCTCCGAGTTTATCTCAGGTACACAATGTTTTTCACGTTTCGATGTTGAGAAAGTATATGCCGGATCCATCTCATGTTTTGAGTCCGGAGGTAGTTCAATTGGAAGAAAACCTATCTTATGAGGAACAACCGGTCCAGATTCTTGACCACAGGGAGCAAGTGTTACGGAATAAGGTGATTCACTAGGTAAAGGTTTTGTGGAAAAACCACATGATTGAAGAGGCAACATGTGAATCCGAAAATGCAATGAGGGATAAGTACCCTCATTTATTTGATAAGTAAATAAATTGCGGGGACGATATTTTCTAAAGGGGGTAAGGATGTAAAATCCCAAGTAAGTAATGAATAATAGATATTTTTATCCATGTCTATTAATGATTAATATAGTGTTTTAGAGGCTTAAAATGAAAATAAATACAATCTTATGCATGGAATAAACTAATATTCTTAAAAGATTGTTTTACTGCCTTTTGATGGCAAACCATTTTTGAATCTATATTTTGACAATTTTATAAACTATGTTTGTCAAAATAAACTTATCCTTTATGATTGGGACATCAAAATTTACCTTGTGTGAATTTTTGGTATTTTTCTGATAATATTCATTTTTTAATGAATAGTGAAAAATACTGCATTTTACATCAAAACTGCTTTTTAATCTAATTTATTTTTATGATTAGATTATGTTTTGAATTGCTTTTGAAGTGAAATTAGAATATATTTTTACCATTTTATCCAATGGTGGTCATTGGAATCAATTTCACTTTGAAATTAGACTTAAACTGGTGTCAATCCTTTGAAACTTATTGTTTTGTAAAAACACGCTATTTGCTCTGGCAGCAGGAATTAATTATTGAATTAATTAATGTGACTTATATGAATTGAATTTTGTAAAATGGACTTCATTTCTGAATTCGGAATATCAAATATAGCTTAGGGTGAATTTTTGGTAATTTTCTGAAAAACTTCAATTTTTGATGAATAGTGAAACCACTAAGTGGTAATCAAGCAAACTGATTTTTCAGTTAAATGAAAGTTTACCACTAATGTGTATTGAATTTTGAAAATCTGAAATACATGGTTGTCATTAAGAAGTAAAATGTGGTTCAATGATATTAAAATAATTTTTTGGTGAATAGTAACTTATTAAGTTCTTAATCGCGATTAGTGGTAATTAGGGTAGTTTAAGGTCTAAATAAGGCTTTAATAATATGAAATGACCTAGAAACATGTCCCAACCTCATTTGTTGTGTCATGGCCGACCATGACATGCCATGGGTCAACTTGGGGACCCCATGGATCCACTTTTGTTGGGAAATGACATAAATTACTTTTTATTTAATGTTAAAGTGAAAATGACACAAACATAATATGTTTTACGAAAACAATTCTTAAGTGGGGTTATACAAGTCCAAATTTTGATTATAAATAGTCATTGGAAAGATACAAATATTTCCTATATCATAGTATTTTGTTTTATAATTTTTAGACATTAAATAAATTAAATTATTTATGACATAATAATGATGCAGCGATGACATCATTATTTGACGATTTAAATAAAATGGAATGATAATGAAAAATCTAAAACCTAAACATGGCCAAAACCAATTGGAAGAGTGGATTTCGAACCCTTATCACCTTATCCACTAAGTATATCAATGTGGGGCCTTTTAAAACCGAAACACATTTTCAAATAAAGAAATGTTTCTTTACATTCCAAAAGTGCCCCTCCTCTCCTCTTATAAAAGGCCCCCACCTCTACCTCATTTCACACACTCTTCAAGCCTTTGGCTCGGCCAACCCCTGCCCATTTGCTCTCTACACATCCCTCTCCTAATCCTAGAGGATTACCTTTGGGCATAATCCTTTCAAAGGAAGCCTTTAGGCTCAAATCAAAAGGATTTACACTTTTTAAGGTAATTCGTTCTCTCATGTTCATTTGTTTTATTTTGCTTCTCCAACCCCCTAAACTCTTTTTATTTACTTATTTTGTAACAAAACCAGTATCTTCAATATACTAGGATGTTTTTATATGATTTATTTGAGATACACTCTCACACAACTACATCAAATGGTTAAAGAACATACAGATTCCGTGGATGGCGAAATTCTGCCTCCCGAAACGATGATTGTTCAACACTCATTTAACACCTTCAAAGGTGGCCATTATGATGTCACTATTTTTATATATGGTATATAATATGTTTATGTTTTCCTTAAGCTTCTGTTTTTTTTTCATTTTGGGCATACCTTTATGGTTTCCATTATGGGTAAACACGATATCTTCATTTTAGGAAGTGCGGACTACCGCCCCCTAAAAGTGATTTGATTCGTTAATACCATATGTGGGATGTGTAAAGGATAAAGTTAATGATATTATATATGTTATTATACTGGAATTATAATATACTCTTATATCATTATGATTCCATTCCAGAAAATATGAAATAGAAAAGGAAGTAGCGTTCATGCGTACGTACGGCTTACCGTCTCCATGAACAGTGCATTTCATTTCTTACCTCTAAATTATGTAATATTATAAATGCATGAATGTACTGGATATATATGACATATATGATATCTACATCATGAATACCATTCTGGATATAATGAACCTTTGACCAAATTAACAACATGTAATTGTAAGAAGTCTATTTTTGACTTAAGAACCAAATACCGACAAAATGAACATTATTAACTTAACTGATTACATGATGTTCATAACATGGTATAAAAGGAATAATGAACTTGAAAAATATTCATAATCAAGTAGAGATTAACTCAAGTTTATTATTCAGGAGATTAAAGAATGGTCGAGTCAAGTCGGATACGAGGTATGGGACTTCGTCTCAATCTCCTTTCATTGAGGCATATTTTATTTTATACACAACTTTCTTTTATATGGTTTATAAACCCCTTTGACTTTTACGTTTATTCAAAAGGAATCTTTTTTATACGAAGCGTTTAGTAAACGAAAAAAGGGAATGTTTTTGCCGTACGTATGCGGCGAAAACGACTTCTCCGCCGTCGTGACCGTTATTTGAGTTTCGGCTTCCTCTAAAAGCCATACCTTCTTTTTAAAAGAAAAATAAATACCATGTTTTACTTTTCTTTTATTTTGGTATTGAAAATGGTTTTCATAATGTTTTTACATCAATGTGTTGTATTGATATCTCGTTATTGAAATGTGGAAATTTTATGTTTCCTTTATGCATGTTTTATGTGATATGATTATGTTATGGTTCTTGGGCATTATTATGAAGACGGGTGGTTCCGTGATAAACTAAGGGCGGGTGAACCCGTTATAGCTCTCCAATGCATTGGGTAACGCGAAGGAGTGAAACGTTAAGGTTTCTCCGAAGAGATTTTAGGGAATATACTGTGATGGGTATTCCAAACGTAACCAAGAGGGTTACTCCCTACGTAAGAATGTTATGAATGCCCCAAGTTACCTTTATGTCTTATGATTTCTATGATTTATTCGTGATTTTACGAGGTATGTTAAAGTGCCAATGTTTTATGGGTAATGTATGATTTCATTCTTATGTATATATGAACTCATGTTTCCTTTCCATGTTTTTTTTATAACCCATACTGAGTTTTTATGCTCATCCCAAGTTTTTGAAATGTTTTTCACAGGTTAGGGGAAAGGTACATGATAAGATGATAGAGTCAAGGATGTGTCATGAATTAATCCATGTTTTATTTTAAATGTGTTTCCATTGATGGGAATGAAGAATACTATCATTATGTTACCACTTTGATTATATGTGGAATGTAATGCAAGTTTTATGATCTAATTCTCTAAAACTCTAAACCCGAAAAGATCCTCAATGTGTAATCTTGTAATAACTCAAGATTATGTAAGGTTTAAGGATGGGGACTTATACATATCAACAAAGTAAACCATGATTTCACATTATAAAGAGACTTCCAAAAAACTGAAATCTTCCATAACAATTCCGAAAAATCCAAAACTACTATAACAAAAAAAAAATTCAAAAATCAGAGTACCAAGAGGAAGAATCATCAAAAAGTCCCAAACGAAACCATAAAACATTCCACAACTCCACACCAAATTCCATTCTAAAAAGAACACCATACCTCCCAAGCATCAGGATGAACTGATATAAAAATTTAATGCATTATATTTTCATGTATCTCGGAATACCACATCATCAAAATTTCCCATGTTCCCAAGCAGGGGGTGAGTAATGATACCCAGTAGGTTCTCCCCAAACGAAATCCCAACACACACCACTAGGATAGAACCATTAGAATATTTATATAAATGATTTTATATAAAACATCAAATAGTGACACAATTTCTAGTAAGCCAAACACACCCTTTCCATGAACATTTTCACCCAAATCCACACAATACAAGATAAATACAACAAAATAATTCCATAATCCATTTTACCATAAAATATTATCATAAAATTTTAATCATTTATATCCACACTCCTAATGAAAACATATCCATAATGTTTCAAACCCTCAAACTGGTACAACAATCATAGTGTAAATTTATATCCATGCATGTTTCCTACTTTCCCAATCTTGTAGTACTTTTTCCCACTTATCCTTGTTGGTGTACAATCTTACACTATCCATACCCTTTTTATAGTGGTTCCTGTAGAGATCCGAAGCCTGACGTACATGGACATTACATTACTTTTGCGGAATACTTTGTACATAACAAAAACACACACACAAGGATCGTAATAGTTTAGTGTCTTTGGAAACTTTTAATATAATCTTATAATCGTGGTGAAAGATCTTTAACATCTCCCAAAAAGATCTTCATTTTTTTTTACCTAAACCCTTTCTTTATATCCTGGGTAGAAGAAAACATAAAAGGTTGAGCTCAAATGCTCAGTAAGGGTAAACAAAAGAAATATCAATCACATCATATACACAGGCACATAAATTTTGGAAATCCTAACCTGCAAAAGAGATCATAATTTCATAACATGGGATAAATCATGGAAGTGAAATGTAATCACAATAATCATAACGTAAAACATGAAACTTTGTGGAATTCACACATAATCATAGAGAATCATTTCTTGTTAGTCAAGACTCATTGTCAAGACTATCTTAGTGGACAAAGTCCCTTTCTGAATCGAGTCACCCTCGTTTCAGTCCTGTTTCACTGAACCGGTATAACCTACCGTTCCAGCCATGTCTATCTCATGAGATATAAAATAAGTACCCAATTAATTGGAGAGAGATATAGGTCCCACCCATCTTATAATGAATCCATTCTTATGTGTTCCACATAATCGGAAATCATACATCATCGCATAACACATGTAACAAAATGGGATTCTTGAAACATCATGACATCATAAAACAAATCATATAAGGTAAATGACTTCATAAAAATAATTCACTCACAACATAATCAAATCAATGTAATAATAAGGATAAAAACAGATCCCTTTATTATCTTAGATGGAAAATAATTTTGATAAAACACTTGAACTCCATTTTTGAGGAAAATATCCTTTATTCTTCAAAAACACTTTTCTTTTCTTAACATGTCATACAATTATAAACTAAAAGAAGTTGATCAAAAATAAAAATGAAAACCTGTAAAGTAAGCTTCTTGGAAATAATTTTTTAAAAATCCATTCATTCCGTATATGTTAAAAAAACATTCTTTATACTTTTGTCGGAAAATTCAAAAAGTACCTCGTATGAAAAAACAACAAAAGATTCCTTTCATATTCTTTACCAAAAACTCACTGAAGGGTAAAATTGGATTTAAACTATTGTAAGTGGATGGAAACAATATTACATATTGAGGGAACATGGATGTGGATGATAAAATACACCCCAGTAAATACCAAAGTATAAAAAATCTCGGATAAAAATGAGATTGTGATATTTCCCCTTACCTTAGGTCTGATTTGCTTCGTAAGTGTCCGAACCTCCTCTTCTTTGAAGCGCCTCTTTGAGACCTCCTCTTAGGGCACTAAAATAGGTCTTTGAGGAAGACCAGAACCTCTAGGATGTTTCTAGGGAAGTGGAGAAGAGAATTTTGCAGGAGTTGGCCGAGATTGAAGGCTCAATGTTGTGTGAGGAAGAGGGGGAGGAGGTTCCCTTTTATAAGGGAGGAGAGGGGTACCTTTGGAATAACTAAAACTATTATTTTATTATAAAGTCAAATTCGGTTTTAAATAGCTCCAAATTGATTTATTTCGAAGATAAGGTGGGGATGGGTCTAAATCCTATCATCCAATAGAATTTAGACAGGTTTAGGTTCCTTTTTTAACCTTATCATTTAGATTTAACATTAAGTAAAATAATTTTACTTTTACCGTGTCTTCTTGTGTTCTTATACTATAAGGTTAATAAACTTACTATAAGAAGACAAACGAAACCCAAGTTGTTTGTTATTAAAATATATAACCTTATCTAAGTCATTCGGCCGAACTTTAGATTTTTAGGAATAAAATAACAATTAATAATATAATATTTGTTTTAAAAACTATTTTATTTCAATTTTGACACTATTTAGTAATTGATTTTTGTGAAACTCATAAAAAAATTATGTGTTCTAAAATGGTTAATTAAATCTATATTAACATGTCATATTAACCTAGAAAATTAGTGGAATTATTAAAAAGTCTCAAATTAAATTTATTTGGGCATTTATAACATCAATTATTTCAATATTTCATTAATAAAACAATTACTGCATCATCTTTGTGTCATAATAAATGATAATTATTTAATCCCTAAAAATTCTAAATAAATTCCTATGACGTAGCTAATTGTATTATCTTTCTGTAGAATATTCATGTTCGAAGTTTCATGATGTTTATCACTATATTAAAATTAATATACTTATATAATTTAAGAAAGTGACATGTTGTCACATTCATTGGTTTTAATAATAATTAAATTATTTTCATTGAAAAAATTTAATTAAATGAATCTTATCCGACCCTTAGGTGATATGGGTCGACTTTTAGTCATCCAATAGGATTTTGACATTTGTTAGGGTAATTTTAAAATATTATATTTACCCTTAATTACCTGATTTATCTTTAACTATGGTAAATAAAATTTACCGTAGTTACTATTCATAATTCTCAAAAATAAAAAGTAGCTTATTAACATAATTTGGACCCACTAATTCTAAATATGGAATCTATTTTTCCAAATTCAATACACAAAATATGCAGAAATTAAATTAAAATTAATCCCATTGTCGAAAGAAAATGGGTTTTTCTCTAAAACATTGCAAAAGATTGAATTGATTTAACCTACGAATTTAAGGTAAAATCAATGCTAATGACATACATTATATTAAATGGTAAAAATAGTGTCTATTTATACTTTAAAAACATTCAATATTATGATTTAACCACATAAGATATTACGATGAAAAAAGTTGTTTTTAATTAAAATATAGCGTGTTTTTACTATTCATTAAAATATGAAAGTTATCCGAAAAATATTAAAACCTTATCTAATGTAAATTTTTATATCCTGATTCAAAAGAAGAATTTTATTTTTTCAAATTGAACATATAAACATGTCAAAAACTAGATTTAATGTGGGTGTGCCATCAAAAGGCGGAAAAACTGCATTTTTTGAAAAATACTTATTTTACACAAAAAATTTATTTTTTTCTTATACCATGTTCTAGAAAATTTGTAAGATGAATAATAATGTTATAAAATTCAAAATTTAGTTAATACTATTCATAACGGCTAGTTCATGACAATATTATAATAATATATCATTGTTTATTAAAACTCGGTATTGCGTACAACACATGCTATCGAGGAAGGTCGCGATTGCGTGTAATGCAAGCCAAGTCAGGGTTGCGTGTTGTGAAAGAATACTTCGTTGTTTTGTATAACAGAATCCAACCATATTTCATTTATACATTGAATATATATATATATATATATATATACTCAATGTTTCGTAGAATAACTATTATCAAAATTCTGGGTAACACGGTCCAAGAATAGTGTTGCGTATACTGCAAGCTAATACGGTGTTGCGTATAGTGCAAGGTAATCTTGGTGTAGAATACAACACAAGACATTAATGAAATTAAAATAATATTTTTCATAAAATATTGGGGTGTCACATTCTACCCCCCTTAAAATGAATTTCGCCCTCGAAATTCGTTGGGGTTATAAATGGTTTACTACTTGAAAGTTTCATTAATAGAAACCCACATCGTAAAAAGGGAATACCAAAACCAATCTTTAAAAACAAAAGTATGAAACGTAACGGTTACCCAAATAAACTAATCACTGGGTTTCCACATAGGTGAAAATATGGATATGGAAGAAAAATCTAACCATCATGTTCTCATGGAGAGTGTTAGAGAACATGGCTATGGAAAAGCAACAATCAGAAATCCATAAATTTGTGACGATCTAAGGTACCATCTGATTAATCAGATATAAGAGCACTTGGACAACATTTTTGGTTTTCAAGATCATTTCCCTAACGTTGAAAATTTTGAATTAGAAGAAATACTTACTTTATTTTGGTACAATCTCACTGTTGTTCGTGCCTTGAAAAATTTCCACATCATCTCTGAAATAAATGAAGTTGAATTTGTTATTCGTGAAGTGTTAGCATATCATGTGATAGAATGATGGGTCATTCCATCTGTCTCAAACAAATGGTTAGAAAAGTTATCAAAAAATACATAAGTCCATCTATAGTGAGATTAATCATATATAGTTACAAAAATGGACTTATAATTCATATATCATACTGCTTAATATAATAAAACAAGTTTATACTAAACAGGGACATCCTGTAGGCCAGTGGTAGGAGATAAAGGCTAGTCGCACTTTGGTTGTGGGTTCGATTCCTACAGCCTTGTCCGACGCGATGGGCTGTCGCCCGTCCTGCAGGTTGTCCTTTTTCTAAAACTACATTACTATAACATCACATAAATAATATTGAAAAAAATTCCATCCTTAAACAATACTAACTTATGGTTAATATAATCCATTCCAATATTTAGGCATATCTAAAATACTTCGGTCCAAGCTCATTGTATAGAGAAAACGATAAATTGAAATGTTGTCAACCAAGCATGTGAATACCATCATTTATCCCCCATATATCTTGTTGGTCACATTCCAATCATGTGAATAACTTAATGATGTATTCTCTTGAAAATTGAATACCCACTAAACCTTAGTGAAAACATGAATGCGGTCAAAAGTTAACTCTTTCCACATACCAAAATCAAAAAATTCTATATAGTCAAACCATGATATAACCTTCTCCTTATATCAGTCATGAGCTCATGAATACTATCAAACATTTAATTTTCTCCTTATCCCTTCATTATGCGCATATCATCTATATTCCAAAAATATCTGAATAACCTTTCATGGATACTGGTAACATTAATCAAAAACTCAAGGAAATTCAACAATGTAACAATCCTTATATGTATCTTTATTCCATAGTACCATGAGATTACTTATACAACATTACACATGATAAACATGTAATCATTCCAATACAATCTTAAACCATTGACCGAGCTTCAACAATTCTTTCATCTCAAATATCATTTGTAGTCTCTTCATCGTCATCAACAAAAATACTACCCATACGACCATACTGATTCTCTTCAAGAGACTTTACCTTAGGGCATTGGTTTAAATAATGCCCGTACATTCCACATTTAAAACATTTAACCATTGTTGATGTCGTAGCAATACCATTATCCTCATCCCTGGTGTTAACTGATCCTTTTCCTTTTCACTTACTAGCTTTGTGCCCTTCTTTTCCACACCCAAAGCATCTTCCAGTTCCTTTGAAACATTCTCCTTGGTGCCTCTTCCCACATGATTTACATAGGGGAAATTGAACTTTATTTCCACTATGATCATCATGAAACTCCATATTTCTCTTTTTAGCCGAGTCAGGAAACTTACCAAATTTTACTTTATTGATCATATTATGAGAGTTCTGATTCGGCATAATAATTATGTTTGGACTTCCAAATCCCATTTAATTTGATTCTCATGAAAAATATCATTCCATTTTCCATCATATCCTCCATTATCGTGAATCATCTTGTTTCCATCCATTTTCTAAAACCCAAAAAGAATAGTGTGAGATGCAAAAATCATGCTAGGGAAAACCACATAATAAAAGAGGGAGTAACCTTAATATATAACATCTTAGGTTAAATTCTAATATCTTTAGCGCAATTATAGGACTATAACCTATACGTATACTTAACCTTAGAGACATCCCTAGACATTCCTTAGAAATATCTCTAGGGATCTCACTAACGTTTTCGCATCCTAGTTTCCATAGGTTGACTAAACCCTTCCTCTGATACCAACGGTAGAGACCCGAAGCCTGATGTACATGGACATTACATTACATTTTCGGAATACATAGTACATAACAAAAACACACACACAAGGATCGTAATAGTTTAGTGTCTTTGGAAACTCGGAATATAATCTTCTAATCGTGGTGAAATATCTTCAACATCTCCCAAAAAGATCTTCATTTTTTCCGTAAACCCTTTCTTTATATCCTGGGGAGAAGAAAACATAAAAGGGTGAGCTCAAATGCTCAGTAAGGGTAAACAAAAGAAATATCAATCACATCGTATACACAAGCACATAACTTTTGGAAATCATAACCTGCAAAAGAGAACATAATTTCATAACATGGGATAAATCATGGCAGTGAAATGTAATCACAATAATCATAACTTAAAACATGAAACTTTGTGGCATTCACACATAATCATAGAGAATCATTTCTTGTTAGTCATGACTCAATGCCAAGACTATCTTAGTGGACAATGTCCCTTTCTGAACAGAGTGACCCTAATTTCAGTCCTGTTTCACTGAACCGGTATAAACTACCGTTCCAGCCATGTCTATCTCATGATATATAAAATAATTACCCAATTCATTGGAGGGATATATAGGTCCCACCCATCTTATAATGAATCATTTCTTATGTGTGCCACATAATCATAAATCATACATCATCGCATAACACATGTAACAAAATGGGATTCTTGAAACATCATGACATCATAAAACATATAATATAAGGAAAATGACTTCATAAAAATAATTCCCTCACAACATAATCAAATTAATGTAATAATGGGGATAAAAATAGAACCCTTTATTATCTTAGATGGAAAATAATTTTGATAAAACACTTGAACTCCATTCTTGAGAAAAATATCCTTTCTTCTTCAAAAACACTTTTCTTTTCATAACATGTCATACAATTATAAAATAAAATAATTTGATCAAAAATAATCTTGAAACCCTGTAAAGGAAGCTTCTTGGAAATAATTTTTTAAAAATCCATTCATGCTGTATAAGTTAAAAAAACATTCTTCGTACTTTTATCGGAAAAGTCAAAAAGTACCTCGTACGAAAAAACGACAAAAGATTCCTTTCATATTCTTTACAAAACACTCAACTAAGGGTAAAATTGGATTTAAACTATTGTAATTGGATGGAAACAATATTACATATTGAGGGAATAAGGATGTGGATGATTAAATACATCCCAGTAAATACCAAAGTATAAACAATCTCGGATAAAAATGAGATTGTGATATTTCCCCTTACCTTAGGTCCGATTTGTTTCGTAAGTGTCTGAACCTCCTATATAATGATTTAAATAATGTTATTGACTTATTCTAGAATCATACTAATTGTTATGATATCATATACGGTTCACTTATGACTTTATTTTACCCATTCTTTTGTAAATTCCATGTTAAAGAGCGTTTTCGGTAAAATCGTTTTATTTGTCGTCCGTGTTTTGACTTGTAATTATTCATATGATTACGTAGATCATGATTACTTAATTCAAAAATATAAAACATGATTTATATATAATATATATTTAGAATATACATATATATAATAAATCATTAAATGGAAAGAAATACACCGTTCATGGAGACGGTAGGCCGTACGTACGCATGAACGCTGTTTTCATTTCCTTATTGAGTTGAACGGAATTAAGTAGATGACATACATATATATAAACATAAATCCAGTATCATTATTATGTCATATATTTCATGATTACTTATTATATATACTTTACAATCAATCATTAATGGTTAAAGTGGAGAATGAATCTGATCGCGTCGTGGAGACGGTTGTCCGTACGTACGCATGAGCGATGATATCGTTCTCAGGATCGTGAGACTGAATGTTAGTGTATGTATACTATTTAAGAATCAATATCACATTAATATAATAATATATAGTTATTATTTACACCATTATACCCATCCAAGTAAGGTGGTAGTGGAAAATAGATTTCACCACGGCGTGGAGACGGTATTCCGTACGTATGCTGGAACGGTGATTTCGTTTTCCGTAGGATGGATAGATGGTGAAATAGGGTTGTTTCATACATATAATAACATATCATTATATGAGTGATACTGATTTTATTACTTCATAATGAAACAACCTAAGAAGAATAAGTGGAATAAGAAATAAAGGTGAAAGAATCGGTAACGGAAATTACCTCTTCTTTGAAGCGCCTCTTTGAGACCTCCTCTTAGGGCACTAAAATTGGTCTTTGAGGAAGACCAGAACCCCTAGGATGTTGCTATGGAAGTGGAGAAGTGAATTATGAAGGGTTTTTCCGAGCCTGAAGGCTCAAAGTTGTGTGAGGAAGAGGGGGAGGAGGTGCCCTTTTATAAGGGAGGAGAGGGGTACCTTTGGAATAACTAAAACTATTATTTTATTATAAAGTCAAATTCGGTTTTAAATAGATCCAAATTTATTTATTTCGAAGCTAAGGTGGGTATGGGTCTAAATCCTATCATTCAATAGAATTTAGACAGGTTTAGGTTCCTTTTTTAACCTTATCATTTAGATTTAACATTAAGTAAAATAATTTTACTTTTACCGTGTCTTCTTGTGTTCTTATACTATAAGGTTAATAAACATACTATAAGAATCCAAACGAACCCCAAGTTGTTTATTATTAAAATATGTAACCTTATCTAAGTCATTTTGCAGAACTTTGGATTTTTAGGAATAAAATAACAATTAATAATATAATATTTGTTTTAAAAACTATTTTATGTCAATTTGGACACTATTTAGTAATTGATTTTTTTGAAAATCATAACAGAATGATAAGTCCAAAAAAGGTTACTTAAAACAATACTAACATGTCATAGTAACCTAGAAAATTAGTGGAATTCATAAAAAGTCTCAAATTACATTTATTTGGGCATTTATAACTTCAATTATTTCAATATTTCATTAATAATACAATTACTGCATCATTTTGTGTCATAATAAATGATAATTATTTAATCCCTAAAATTATAAATATATTACTATGATGTAGATATTTGTATTATATTTCCAGAGACTATTCATTTTCGATGTTTCATGAAGATTATAACTACATTAAAATTATTATATTTATATAATTTAAGAAAGTGACATGTTGTCACATTATTTGGTTTTAGTAAAAATTAAATTATTTTCATTGAAAAAATTTACTTAAATGAATCTAATCCGACCCTTAGGTGATATGGGTCGACTTTTAGTCATCAAATAATATTTTGACATTTGATAGGGTAATTTTAAAATATTATATTTACTCTTAATTACCAGATTTACCTTTAACTATGGTAAATAAAATTTACCGTAGTTACTATTCATAATTCTCAAAAATAAAAAGTAGCTTATTAATATAATTTGGACCCACTGATTCTAAATATGGAATCCATTTTTCCAAATTCAATACAAAAAATATGCAGAAATTAAATTAATATTAATCCCGTTGTCGAAAGAAAACGGGTTTTTCTTTAAAACATTGCAAAAGATTGAATTGATTTAACCTACGAATTCAAGGTAATCTCAATGCTAATGACATAAATTATATTAAATTGTAAAAATATATTCTATTTATACTTTAAAACCATCCAATATTATGATTTAACCACATAAGATATTACGATGAAAAAAGTTTTTTAATTAAAATATAGCGTGTTTTTACTATTCATTAAAATATGAAAGTTATCGAAAAAATATCGAAACTTTATCTAATGTAAATTTTTATATCCTGATTCAAAAGTAGAATTTTATTTTGTCAAATTGAACAGATAAACATGTCAAAAACTAGATTTAATGTGGGTGCGCCATCAAAAGGAGGCAAAACTACATTTTTTGAAAAATACTTATTTTACACGAAAAATTTATTTTGTTCTTATACCATGCTCTAGAAAATGTGTAAGATGAATAATAATGTTATAAAATTAAAAATTTAGTTAATACTATGCATAACGGCTAGTTCATGACAATATTATAATAATATATCATTGTTTATTAAAACCCGGTATTGCGTACAACACACGCTATCGAGGAAGGTCGTGATTGCGTGTAATGCAAGCCAAGTCATGGTTGCGTGTTATGAAAGAATCCTTTATTGTTTTGTATAACAGAATCCAACCACATTTCATTTATACATTGAATATATATATATATACTCAATGTTGCGTAGAATAACTATTATCAAAATTGTGTGTAACACGGTCCAAGAATAGTGTTGCGTATACTGCAAGCTAATACGGTGTTGCGTATAGCACAAGGTAATCATGGTGTAGAATACAACACAAGACATTAATGAAATTAAAATAACATTTTTCATAAAATCTCAGGGTATTACATTTTACCCCCCTTAAAATGAATTTCTCCCACGAAATTCGTTGGGGTTATAAATGGTTTACTACTTGAAAGTGTCTTTAATAGAAACCCACATCGTAAAATGGGAATACCAAAACCAATATTTAAAAACCAAAGTATGAAACGTAACGGTTACCCAAATAAACTAATCACTAGGTTTCCACATAGGTGAAAATATGGATATGGAAGAAAAATCTAACCATCATGTTCTGATGGATAGTGGTAGAGAACATGGCTAGGGAAAAGCCAACAATCACAAATCCATAAATATGTGACGATCTATGGTACCATCTGATTAATTAGATATAAGAGCACTAGGACAACATTTTTGGTTTTCAGGATCATTTCCCTAATGTTGAAAATTTTGAATTAGAAGAAATATTTACTTTATTTTGGTACAATCACACTGTTGTTCGTGCCTTGAACAATTTCCACTTCATCTCTTAAACAAATGAAGTTGAATTTGTTATTCGTGAAGTGTTAGCAGATCATGTGATAGAATGATGGGTCATTCCATCTGTCTCAAACAAAAGGTTAGAAAATTTATCAAAAAATACATAAGTCCATCTATAGTGATATTAATCATATATAGTTCCAAAAATGGACTTATACTTCATATATCATACTTCTTAATATAATAAAACTAGTTTCTACTAAACAGGGACTTCATGTAGGCCAGTGGTAGGCGATAAAGGCCAGTTGCACTTTGGTTGTGGGTTCGATTCCTACAGCCTTGTCCGACACGATGGGCCGTCGCCCGTCCTGCAGGTTGTCCTTTTTCTAAAACTACCTTTCTATAACATCACATAAATAATATCGAAAAAAATTCTATCCTTAAAAAATACTAACTTATGGTTAACATAATCCATTCCAATCTTTAGGCTTATCTAAAATACTTCGGTCCAAGCACATAGTATAAAGAAAATGATAATTTGAAATGTCGTCAACCAAGCATGTGAATACCATCATTTATCCCCCATATATCTTGTTGGTCACATTCCAATCATGTGAATACCTTAATGATGTATTCTCTTTAAAAATGAATACCCATTAAACCTTAGTGAAATCATGAATGCTGTCAAAAGTTAACTCTTTCCACATACAAAAATCCAAAAATTCTATATACTCAAACCATGATATATCCTTCTCCTTATATCAGTCATGAGCTCATAAATACTATCAAACATTTAATTTTCTCCTTATCCCTTTATTATGCGCATATCATCTACATTCCAAAAATATCTGAATAACCATTCATGGATACTGGTAACATTAATCAAAAACTCAAGGAATGTCAACAATGTAACAATCCTTAGATGTATCTTTATTCCATAGTACCATGAGATTACTTATACAACATTACACATGATAAACATGTAATCATTCCACTACATTCTTAAACCATTGACCGAACTTCAAAAATTCTTTCATCTCAAATATCATTTGTAGTCTCTTCATCATCATCAACATAAAAACTACCCATACGACCATACTGATTCTCTTCATGAGACTTTACCTTAGGGCATTGGTTTGCATAATGCCCGTACATTCCACATTTAAAACATTTAACCATTGTTGATGTCGTAGAAATACCATTATGCTCATCCTTGGTGATAACTGAACCCTTTTCTTTGCAATTACTGGCTTTGTGTCCTTCTTTTCCACACCCAAAGCATCTTCCAGTTCCTTTGAAACATTCTCCTTGATGCCTCATCCCACATTATTTACATAGGGGAAATTGATCTTTCTTTCCTCTATGATCATCATGAAACTCCATCTTTCTCTTATTAGCCGAGTAAGGAAACTTACCAAATTTTACTTTATTGATCATATTATGTGATTTCTGATTCGGAATAATAATTATGTTTGGACTTCCAAATCCCATTTCATTTGATTTCTCATGAAGAATATCATTCCATTGTCCATTATATCCTCCATTATCGTGAATCATCTTGTTTCCAGCCATTTTCTAAAAACCAAAAAGAATAGTGTGAGATGCAAAAAACATGCTAGGGAAAACAGCATAATAAAAGAGGGAGTAACCTTAATATATAACATCATAGGTTAAATTCTAATATCTTTAGCGCAATTATAGGACTATAACCTATACGTATACTTAACCGTAGAGACATCCCTAGACATACCTTAGATATATCTCTAGGGATCTCACTAACGTTTTCGCATCCTAGTTTCCAAAGGTTGACTAAACCTTTCCTCTGATACCAACTATAGAGACCCGAAGCCTGACGTACATGGACATTACATTACTTTTGCGGAATACTTAGTACATAAAAAAGACACACACACAAGGATCGTAATAGTTTAGTGTCTTTGGAAACTCGGAATATAATCTTCTAATCGTGGTGAAAGATCTTCAACATCTCCCAAAAAGATCTTCATTTTTTTACCTAAACCCTTTCTTTATATCCTGGGGAGAAGAAAACATAAAAGGGTGAGCTCAAATGCTCAGTAAGGGTAAACAAAATAAATATCAATCACATTGTATACACAAGCACATAACTTTTTGAAATCTTAACCTGCAAAAGAGATCATATTTTCATAACATGGGATAAATCATGGCAGTGAAATGTAATCACAATAGTCATAACTTAAAACATGAAACTTTGTGTCATTCACACATAATCATAGATAATCATTTCTTGTTAGTCAAGACTCATTGTCAAGACTATCTTATTGGACAAAGTTCCTTTCTGAACCGAGTCACCCTCGTTTCAGTCCTGTTTCACTGAACCGGTATAACCTACCGTTCTAGCCATGTCTATCTCATGAGATAAAAATCATTACCCAATGAATTGGAGGGAGATATAGGTCCCACCCATCTTATAATGAATCCTTTATTATGTGTGCCACATAATCATAAATCATACATCATCGCATAACACATGTAACAAAATGGGAATTTTGAAACATCATGACATCATAAAACAAATCATATAAGGTAAATGACTTCATAAAAATAATTCCCTCACAACATAATCAAATCAATGTAATAATAGGGATAAAAACCGAACCCTTTATTATCTTAGATGGAAAATAATTTTGATAAAACACTTGAACTCCATTCTTGGAGAAAATATCCTTTCTTCTTCAAAAACACTTTTCTTTTCTTAACATGTCATAAAATTATAAACTAAATGAAGTTGATCAAAAATATACTTGAAAACTTGTAAAGGATGATTCTTGTAATTAATGTTTTAAAAATCAATTCATGCCGTATATGTTAAAAAAACATTCTTCGTACTTTTGTCGGAAAAGTCAAAAAGTACCTCGTACGAAAAAACGACAAAACATTCCTTTCATATTATTTACTAAAAACTCACCGAAGGGTAAAATTGGATTTAAACTATTGTAAGTGGATGGAAACAATATTACGTATTGAGGTAACATGGATGTGGATGATAAAATACACCCCAGTAAATACCAAAGTATAAACAATCTCAGATAAAAATGAGATTGTGATATTTCCTCTTACCTTAGGTCCGATTTGATTCGTAAGTGTCCGAAACTCCTGTATAATGATTTAAATATTGTTATTGACTTATTCCAGAATCAAACTAATTGATATGATATCATATACGGTTCACTTATGACTTTATTTTACCTGTTCTTTTGTAAATTCCATGTTAAAGAGCGTTTTGGGTAAAATCGTTTCATTTGTCGTCCGTGTTTTGACTTGTAATTATTCATATAATTACGTAGATCATGATTAATTAATTACAGAATATAAAACATGATTTATATATAATATATAATCATAATATACATATATATAATAAAGTAGTAAATGGAACGAAATGCATCGTTCATGGAGACGGTAGGTCGTACGTACGCATGAACGCTGTTTTCGTTTCCTTATTGAGTTGAACGGAATTAAGTAGATGAAATACATATATATACACATAAATCCAGTTTCATTATTATGTCATATATTTCATGATTACTTATTATATATACTTTACAATCATTCCTTAATGGTTATAGTGGAGAATGAATCTCATCGCGTCGTGGAGACAGTAGTCCGTACGTACGCACGAGCGATGATATCGTTCTCATGATCATGGGACTGAATTGGAGTCTATGTATAATATTTCAGAATCAATATCACCTTAAACTAATAATATATAGTTATTATTTACACCATTATACCCATCCAAGTAAGGTGGTGGTGGAAAATAGATTTCACCACGGCGTGGAGACGGTATTCCGTACGTACGCACGCGCGGTGATTTCATTTTTCGTAGGATGGATAGATGGTGAAATATGGTTGTTTCATACTTATAATAACATATCAGTATATTAGTGATACTGATGTTATTACTTCATAATGAAACAACCTAAGATGAAGAAGTGGAATAAGAAATAAAGGTGAAAGGATCGGTAACGGAAATTACCTCTTCTTTGAAGCGCCTCTTTGAGACCTCCTCTTAAGGCACTAAAATTGGTCTTTGAGGAAGACAAGAACCTCTAGGATTTTTATAGTGAAGTGGAGAAGAGAATTTTTCAGGGGTTGGACGAGCTTGAACGCTCAATGTTTTATGAGGAAGAGGTGGAGGAG
The DNA here is from genome assembly GCA_963277665.1 of Viscum album. NCBI lineage: Eukaryota > Viridiplantae > Streptophyta > Magnoliopsida > Santalales > Viscaceae > Viscum > Viscum album. The sequence continues at coordinate 993,631,037 of OY728166.1, forward strand.
GTTCCCTTTTATAAGGGAGGAGAGGGGTACCTTTGGAATAACTAAAACTATTATTTTATTATAAAGTCAAATTCGGTATTAAATATCTCCAAATTGATTTATTTCGATGCTAAGGTGGGTATGGGTCGAAATCCTATCATCCAATAGAATTTATACAGGTTTAGGTTCCTTTTTTAAACTTATCATTTAGATTTAACATTAAGTAAAATAAGTTTACTTTTACCGTGTCTTCTTGTGTTCTTATACTATAAGGTTAATAAACATACTATAAGAAGCCAAAAGAACCCCAAGTTGTTTATTATTAAAATATATAACCTTATCTAAGTCATTGTTCCGAACTTTAGATTTTTTGGAATAAAATAACAATAAATAATATAGTATTTGTTTTAAAAACTATTTTATGTCAAATTTGACACTATTTAGTAATTGATTTTTGTGAAAATCATAAAAAAATGATAAGTTAGAAAAAGGTTAATTACATATATTCTAACACGTCATATTAACCTAGAAAATTAGTGGAATTCATAAAAAGTCTCAAATTACATTTATTTGGGCATTTATAACATCAATTATTTCAATATTTCATTAATAAGACAATTACTACATCATCTTTGTGTCATAATAAATGATAATTATTTAATCCCTAAAAATTCTAAATAAATTCATATGATGTAGATAATTGTATTATATTTCTGGAGACTATTTATGTTCTAAGTTTCATGATTTTTATCACTAGATTAAAATTATTATACTTATATAATTTAAGAAAGTGACATGTTGTCACATTCTTTCGTTTTAATAATAATTAAATGATTTTCATTGAAAAAATTTAATTAAATAAATATAATCCGACCCTTAGATGATATGGGTAGACTTTTAGTAATCCAATAGGATTTTGAAATTTGTTAGGGTAATTTTAAAATATTATATTTACCCTTAATTACCCGATTTACCTTTAACTATGGTAAATAAAATTTACCGTAGTTACTATTCATAATTCTAAAAAATAAAAAGTTTCTTATTAACATAATTTGGACCCACTTATTCTAAATATGGAATCCATTTTTTCAAATTCAATACACAAAATATGGAGAAATTAAATTAAAATTCATCATGTTGTCGAATGAAAACGGGTTTTTCTTTAAAACGTTGCAAAAGATTGAATTGATTTAACCTACGAATTCAAGGTAAAATCAATACTAATGACATACATTATATTAAATGGTTAAAATATATTCTATTTATACTTTAAAACCATTAAATATTATGATTTAACCACATAAGATATTACGATGAAAAAAGTTGTTTTTAATTAAAATATAGCGTGTTTTTACTATTTATTAAAATATGAAAGTTATCGGAAAAATATCAAAACATTATCTAATGTAAATTTTTATATCCTGATTCAAAAGAAGAATTTTATTTTGTCAAATTGAACATATAAACATGTCAAATACTAGATTTAATGTGGGTGCGCCATCAAAAGGTGGCAAAACTGTATTTTTTGAAAAATACTTATTTTACACAAAAAATTTATTTTGTTCTTATACCATGTTATAGAAAATGTGTAAGATGAATAATAATGTTATAAAATTAAAAATGTAGTTAATACTATTCATAACGGCTAGTTCATGATAATATTATAATAATATATCATTGTTTATTAAAATCCGGTATTGCGTACAACACACGCTATCGAGGAAGGTCGTGATTGCATGTAATGCAAGCCAAGTCAGGGTTGCGTGTTGTGAAAGAATCCTTCGTTGTTTTGTATAACATAATCCAACCATATTTCATTTATACATTGAATATATATATATATATATATATATACTCAATGTTGCGTAGAATAACAATTATCAAAATTGTGTGTAACACGGTCCAAGAATAGTGTTGCGTATACTGCAAGCTAATACGGTGTTGCGTATAGTGCAAGGTAATCTTGGTGTAGAATACAACACAAGACATTAATGAAATTAAAATAATATTTTTCATAAAATCTCGGGGTGTTACAGATTGCCCATGTAGTTATAATTAAATAATTTCCAGAATAGTATTAATGATTAAAATATCATATATATCCAGTAAATATTCATTTTATACTATTCCATATCATTTGGAGATAAAAAACGAAAAGCATCGTTCTTGGAGACGGTAGGCCGTACGTAAGCATGAACACTACTTTCATTTTTTGTCATATTAATGGAATTAAAACAAAATGATAGAGATATATATATGTTATACTTCCATAATTATATCCATAATTTAGATGTAATATATTACATATATATCCATTATATATATGTACTTATAATATTACATAACATTTTGAGATAATAAATGAAATGTACCGTTTATGGAGATGGTAAGTCGTACGTACGCATGAACGCTACTTCCATTTTTATTTCATATTTAATGGAATTAAAACATAATGATACATAATAGTATTTTAATTCCATTATGGTATCATATATAATATCATTATATATATCCTTTATACGTACCACATATGGTATTAACGAATCAAATCACTTTGAGGGGGCGGTAGTCCGCACTTCTTTAAATGAAGATATCATGTTTACCCATAATGGAAACCATAAAGGTACACCATAAATGAAAAATAAAGAAGCTTAATTAAAACATAAACATATTAGATATCATATATAAATATAGTGTCATCTTAATGGCCACCTTTGAAAGTGTTAGAAGAATGTTGAACAATCATCGTTTCGGGAGGTAGAAATTCTCCATCCACGGAAACAGTATGTTCTTTAACCATTAGATGTAGGTGGGTGTAAGTGTAGCTCAAATACTTATTATAACAACATCCTAGTATATTTAAGATACTTTATTTGTTATAAAATAAATTAATAAAAAGAGTTTAGGGGGTTGTAGAAGCAAAATAAAACAAAAGGACACAAGTGAAGACATTACCTTAAAATCGGGTAACTCTATTTGGTTTGAGCTCAAAGGCCTCCTTGGGAAGACTTATGCCCAATGTGAGGCTTCAAGTAGTGAGAGATGGATTTTTATAGAAAACTTGGGTAGGGTTTGGCCAAGCCAAGGGCTTTGAAAGTGTGGTTATGGAGGTAGAGGTGGGGGCCTTTTATAAGAGAAGAGGAGGGGCACTCTTGGAAAGGTATAAAATGTAACTTTATTATCAAATGAGTTTCGGATTTTAATGGACCCACATTTATGTGTTTCGAGGATAAGATGATAAGGGTTCTAAATCAACCCATCCAATAGATTTTTGACATGTGTAGGTCTTAGATTTTACATTATCTTTCCATTTTATTTAAATCCTTTATTAATGAGGTAATCACTACATCATCATGATGTCATATATAATTTAATAAATATAATGTCTAAAAATTATAAAAAACTATCATGATGTAGGAAATTTTTATATCTTTCTAATGAATATTTATAGTCCAAAATATCATTTATGTAGACAAAATTAAAAATATTTTACTTAGGTGATACATTCTTTGTTACATTTAACATTCATTAAAAATAAAAAGATAAAAAGTCACTTTCTCACAAAAGTGATTCCATGGGGCCCCCATGTTTGGCACAAGGAATACCATGGTCGGCCATTAGACAAAAATTAGCCTTAGAACACATGTTGTGCTCATTTTTTTTATTATGATATTATCTTATTATCTTTAACTACCTGATTACACATTAATCAAGATAATTAAAGATAATTACCGTCATTACTATTCATAATGTCAAAAAACAAAAGAGTCTTAATTATATAATTTGGACCTTCTGATTACAAATATGTAATCCATTTAACCAAATTCCAAACACATAAATTTCAATAATTAATTTTAAAAAAACTTCATGTTGTCAAAACAAATAGCTGGTTTTTTAGAAACAATATTTATGAAAAGTTTGGCACTTGTTTATGCCCAATTCCAAAGTGAAATTAATCCCAATGACCATCATTAGATTAAATGGAAAAAATATATTGCAATTATACTTTAAAACAAATTAAAAAGATAATATAACCATATAATTAAATTATATGAAAAAGCAGTTTTGATGTAAAATGCTGTATTTTTCACTATTCATTGAAAGATGAACATTGTCAGAAAAATACCCAAAATTATCCCAAGGTAAATTTCAACGTCCCAATCGTAAATAATATGTTTATTTTGAAAATTATAGCTTATAAAATTGTCAAAAAGATTGATTTAAAAATGGTTTTCCATCAAAATGGAGTAAAACAATTTTTTAAAATACTAGTGTATTCAATGCATAAGATTAGATTCATTTGTATGTTAAGCCCCTAATTTTTTTTGGATAAAAGTAAAAACATTTAAAAAATATATATAATCCTATTTTAGTTATTTCTATTCATTCATGTCAATACAATAGCTAGGCGTTAACTACCATTTAAAATAATATTATTTTATTATTAGAGTGCAACGTAAGATTTCAAAGGAACTCGTTGTTGCGTATTGGGTAAGCCATCGAGCATAGCATTCCATTTGAATTAATATTGAAATTTTTTCCAAAAATAGGGATAAATATAAGAATGTCATATTCTTTATTTACCTGGGGTGTTACATCCTTCCCCCATTTGGGAATTGCATCCTCGCAATTTTAAAATTGAGCTTGGAAACGTCTTTGAAAGTCCCACATCGGAACAAGAGTCGGTAAAACAATAACAATAAAATAAAGGAAGACAAGTACAGAGGACACCCGAGTTAACCAATACTAGGATTCCATGTAGGAAAAATGGACATGGAAGAAAAAAAGGGTCATGTTCTGATGGAGAGTGATAGTAAACATGTCTAGGAGAAAGTTAACCATAAGAAAATCACAAACTTGTGATGGGTGAAACGTTATTCGATTCCCCAGTAGGAAAATTTAATAGACAAAATTTTTGTTTTAAGTTACTTTTTATTGAGGAATTTATTCATATGGAAACATAATCACTTATCATTTTGACTTTCAACTTTTATTAGATTCCTTACACAAACTCATATTTTCTCCAAAAGATGAGTATTTAGGAAGAATTATTCACATTAAGAGTACTATAATCAACTTATAGAGAATCACCTAATCCACCAAAGAGAACTATATAATTCCCATGTCTTTTGACATTAACCAAAACGAAACCAAAAAGGTTAGTACAAGATCAGATAATCCAGCAAAGGATAACCCTTTATAAAAAAGAAATTCTATGCTTAATCTTCAAAATTTTCCCAACAAAACCCAAAGATCAACAAGGACCATTCGATAAACAATTTTTCCATAAAATTCTTCAATGTAAACCAAACTATGATTGAAAACAAAATATTTGAAGGATTTAGTCACATAGTCTTCCTAGTTAAATCATAACATTTATCTCCAGTCAACATCAGTTGCTCTTAAAGTCTCGTATTGAAAATTAATTAACCTAATCACATATCCTCCATGATAGGTTAATAAATTTCGGTAGATAACCCAAAATCATCTTACTCTTAATTCATAAAATCATCTAGCTAAAAAAGAATCAGTAAAACTAACCAGGGACTTCACGTAGTCCAGTGGTAGGCGATAAATACCAGTCGCACTTTGGTTGTGGGTTTGATTCCAGCAGCTTTGTCCGACGCGATGGGTTGTCACATGGTCTGTGTGTTGTCCTTTTTCCAAAAATATATAATTCTCAAATCATTTCCCAAAACGAGATAAAATCTTCAAAAATGATCATAACATATTTTAACCTCAAGTTTATCTCATGCCTTTCATTTTCCAGCATATCATATAATAACCCATAATTACCTCAAAAGTAAGGATCATATATTCCCAAATGGTTCTTTATAACAATGTCCACAAAAGAACATATAACTATTCATTGAATAAAATTTTTATATATTAACCATCTGGGTTACACATACTATAAAAAGTATTCTAATGTAACCCCATCATCAAAAGAGACTTAATAGTCTTAAGAATTTCACCATAACTCTCGAAGCCCTTATATGTTGACATCTTACTCATTCAACATTCTTCATGATCCATTAACCATTCCTTTCCAACTAATTCTGAAATACTTCTTTCCTACAAACAAAATCATGAATCATATCCTAAGATTCCAAAATAGGAAAACAATAGTTATGAAATAATCCATACTATTGATTGGTCATTTTCAGTTTCTTCATCCTCAATAGGAAAATAATTAGGTGTTAGTAAACGATCATTTGTACGCTCTTGGTGATCCCATTCATGAAACTTCTTCATAGGACATGTGTTTGCATAATGACCATGTACACCACATTTAAAACATTCAATTGATCCCTCAGAAAGAACTTCTTTCCCTTTCGTCGAGTCAACTGGATGCTTCCTTTTTCCATGGCAGGTTCTTGCTTTATGACTTTAATTTCCACATCTTAGCATATTTCTATCCCTTTGAAATATTTTTCTAGGTGTTTCGTTCCACATCTTTGACACATAGGTTTTTGAACACACTTTTCTTAATGATTATTACCTGTACTTCCGTAGGGATTTGTTTCTTGCATATATGATGCCTTAGCAAAATAACCATGGTTTAGGTGGTCAATCATGACTCCAGATAGTTGGTTGAGGATAATCACAAGAGTTCTCATTGCAGCTCCCATATCATTCAATTGCTTGCTCAAAAAACTGTCACAATTTCCTTCACATCCACTGTTACTTTAGTTCCTGCTAGATCCAGCCATTTACTAAAACCAAAAAGGTCAGTGTGAGTATATCAAAAAAAACCATCATGTACTAACGAGGAAGATAAACACTAAGATATACATACTAATTCACTTTATCTAAAACTAGGACTCTCTCTGAAATCCTAACCATTATGGTAATGTCACATATGCTTAGTGAATACCATAACCTCTAAAGTTGTCTAAAAGGACCTCTGATACCAACTATATGGCCCCAGCCTTAAACCTTACTTATTCTTGAGTTATTACAAGATTACACATTTAGGATCTTTTCAGGTTTAGTGTTTTATTGATAAATCAATTACATTATTATGTGTGAAAAACGAATACACCAAATATAAGTGGATATTAAGTGTAAGATAATCAAAGTTCACTCACACATATTCAAAGGATGACATATTCAATAACTACATGTTGAACCCAAAGAAATTGATATTTGGTTAAGAAGTTCCCTTGATATCCTAACGACGTCACATCAAAATGAGTTGATGAGAGATAAAAAAAGGGTATCTCATCACTTGGAAATAAAATTTACATCAATAAGGATATATGAGAACATATCCCAACATAAAAATATATAAATTAAAAGACCCAACAAAAGAAGTCTTTTAAAAAGAGGAGGGTGAAAGGTTCCCTTACCGACATGGGTATCTTTCGAAACATACACCTCGTGAAAGAAGGACAATACAAAATTGATGGAAATACTCAAAAATGAAATTATATTACACAATGATTAAAATAATGGGAAGTACATACACTACTCAAAGGAAATTGTGGAAAATGTAGCATAAATCTCACGGGAAAAAAGTGAGATGAAAAATCCCTTACGAAAACTCGACAGCCTAACGGTGCCAGTTAAAACATCCAAAAATGGATTGATGAGATCAAATAGGGTCTCTCATCATATTAACATAATGTTTATAGAAATAGTAATATAAAATAACATCCCCCAAAATAACAATTAAGAGCTTAAAAGAAGTGACATAAAAGAGAGTACATAAAAACAAAGAAAGAGGATAGATCTCTTACGAAAATTCGGCAGCCTAACGGCGCCACTCAAAACTTCCAAAATGGATTGATTAGAGAGAATAGGGTATCTCATAATATGAACATAAAAATTAAATTAATATTAATATAAAATAACATCCCAATAACAAGAAATATGATCTTTAAAAGTAATGACATAAAAGAGTGTACTTAAAAAGAAAGAGAGGAGTATGATCCCTTACCTCAAGTCCAACATGTCTTGTTCGTTTCATTATATTCCTGAATAATAAACTTTGGTCAATTAATAATTTCCTAAGTACCTCCTTTATAGATTATTATTCAGTTCATATCACATATTATAATGTTATAATAATTGTTTAATAATGTTAGTTCATATCAGACGTTTTTGCAGATGTTTGGTACATGAGTCAAAAATGAATTTGTTTGAAAAAAGATTGCCCATGTAGTTATAAGAAAATAATTTCCAGAATAGTATTAATGATTAAAATATCATATATATCCAGTAAATATTCATTTTATACTATTCCATATCATTTGGAGATAAAAAACGAAAAGCACCGTTCATGGAGACGGTAGGCCGTACGTACGCATGAACGCTACTTTCATTTTTTGTCATATTAATGGAATTAAAAAAATGAGAGACAAATATAAATGTTATAATTAGATAATGATATCCATAATTTAGATGTAATATATTACATATATATCCATTATATATATGTACTTATTATATTACATAACATTTTGAGATAAGAAATGAGATGTACCGTTCATGGAGACGGTAAGCCATACGTACGCATGAACGCTACATCCATATATATTTCATATTTAATGGAATTAAAACATAATGATACATAATAGTATTTTAATTAAAGTATGGTATCATGTATAATATCATTAAATATATCCTTTATATGTACCACATATGGTATTAACGAATCAAATCACTTTGAGGGGGCGGTAGTCCGCACTTCCTTAAATGAAGATATCATGTTTACCCATAATGGAAACCATAATGGTATGCCATAAATGAAAATTACAGAAGCTTAAGTAAAACATAAACATATTAGATATCATATATAAATATAGTTTCATCTTAATGTCCACATTTTAAGGTGATAGAATAATGTTGAACATTGATCGTTTCGGGAGGTAGAAATTCGTTATCCATGGAAACAGTATGTTCTTTAACAATTAGATGTAGGTGTGTGTAAGTGTAGCTCGAATCCTTCTTATAAAAACATACTATTATATTTAAGAAATTTATTTGTTACAAAATAAATGAATAAAAAGAGTTTAGGGGGTTGGAGAAGCAAAATAAAACAAAAGGACACAAGTGAAGACATTACCTTAAAATCGGGTAACTCCCTTTGGTTTGAGCTCAAAGGCTTCCTTGGGAAGACTTATGACCAATGTGAGGCTTCAAGGAGTTAGAGAGGGATGTGGAGAGACAAAATGGGCAGGGGTTGGCCGAGCCAAAGGCTTTGGATGTGTGGGTAAGGAGGTAGAGGTGGGGGTCTTTTATAAGAGGAGAGGAGGGGTACTCATGGAAAGGTATAAAATGTAACTTTATTTTCAAATGAGTTTCAGATTTTAATGGTCCCACATTGATGTGTTTCAAGGATAAGGTGATAAGGGTTCTAAATTCACCCTTTTAATAGGGTTTGGACATGTGTAGGTCTTATATGTTACATTATATTTCCATTTTATTTAAATCCTTTATTAATTAGGTAATCGCTGCATCATCATGATGTCATATATAATTTAATAATTTTAATGTCTAAAAATTATAAAAAAGAATCATGACGTAGGAAAACTTTTTATCTTTTTAATGGATATTTATAGTCCAAACTATCATTTATGTAGACAAAAGTAAAAATATTTTACTAAGGTGATACATTCTTTGTTAAATTTTACATTCTTTAAAAATAAAAAGATAAAAAGTCACTTTCTCACAATGATTCCATGGGGCCCCCAAGTTTGGCACAAGGCATCCCATGGTCGGCCATGAGACAACCAAGAGCCTTAAGACACATGTTGTGGTCATTTGTTATTATTATGATATTATCTTATTATCTTTAACTACCTGATTACTCACTAATCAAGATAATTAAAGATAATTACCATCGTTACTATTCATAATGACCAAAAACAAAAGAGTCTTAATTACAAGATTTGGACCTTATGATTCCAAATATGTAATACATTTTACCAAATTCAAAATTCATAAATTTCAATAGTTAATTTAAAAAAAACTTCTCATTGTCAAAAAAAATAGCGGGTTTTTTAGAAACAATATTTATGAAACGTTTGGCACCTTTTTATGCCCAATTACAAAGTGAAATTAATCCCAGTGACCATATTTTATTAAATGGTAAAAATATATTCTAATTAAACTTTAAAACAAATTATAAAGATATTATAACCATATAATTAAATTATATGAAAAAGCAGTTTTGATGTAAAATGCAGCATTATTCACTATTCATTGATTAATGAACATTGTCAGAAAAATACCAAAAATTAACCCAAGGTAAATTTCAATGTCCCAATCATAAATAATATGTTTATTTTGAAAAATAGAGCTTATAAAATTTTCAAAAGTTTTATTTAAAAAATGTTTTTCCATCAAAAGGTAGTAAAACAATCTTTTAAAAATACTAGTGTATTCAATGCATAAGATTGGATTCATTTGTATTTTAAGCCTCTAAAATTTATTGGACAAAAGTAAAAACATTTAACAAAAATATATAATCATATATTAGTTATTTATATTCATTCTTGTCAATAAAATGGCTAGGCGTTAACTACCATATAAAATAATATTATTTTATTATTATAGTGCAACGTAAGATTTCAAAGGAACTCATTGTTGTGTATTGGGAAAGCCATCGAGCATAGAGTTCCATTTAAATTAATATTTACATTTTTTCCACAAATAGGGATAAATATAATAATGTCATATTCTTTATTTACCTGGGGTGTTACAAAATATATTTCATATTAATTTATTATACACATTATTATAATCATTCTTGAGTGATTAACATGGAAGATGAATCTAATTGCGGTATGGATATCGTAAACCATATGTATGCATTAGAAAAAATATCATTCACTTAATGGTAATGTGGTAAGTAATTTGATTATATATTAATTATAAAGAATCCGTATACTGACATATTTATTATTTATAACCATTATATGATAAATGATTACCATAAAAATAATGCGGTCATGAATACAAAACACACCACAACATGGATATGGTAAGCCTTTCGTACACACGCATGGTGATATTATTTTTAATAGGATGTATAAAAAAGTAGAATATGGTTTCACTATAATTATAATGACATATAAGAATATAGATGATAATTAATTTATTATTTTAGTATGGACAACCCATAGGAAGTGGATATTGTAAAAGAAAAGAACTTTAATGAGTTGTTAAAATAATTACATCCTCTTCTGTGAACTTCCATTGGATGTCCTCATATATACACTAAGAGAGGACGTTTTATAAGACATGTACCTAAAAAAATTATCTCTCAATGTTTTTATTATAATTGGATAAGGTTTGGTTGAACTATAAGGTTCAATATGGTGTGAGGAAGTGTGTTAGGAGGATACCTTTTGTAAGAGAGGGGGGGGGGGTAATTTATAGAACTCACAAAATAATAAATAATTATAATTTGATATTTGATATAAAATAGATCCAAGTTGTGTTATATCAATCCTAATTTGATTATGTGTCTAGAAACTCTCAAATAATTATTTTTATAATGGTTTAGGTCAGAATATAAACCATATCTTTTCGATTTAACCCTTACATAAACCCCTGAACTATTACCAGGGCAACAAGAATTTTTGAACATTAGTGTTAATTTTACTACTAATAAATTCCAAACAACGACCAAATGGAAAATTGATGAATTATTTTTCCTTTTTATAGTTAGATGGATTAATTTTATGTTTTTATGAAAATTATATTGTTTAATAATATATTATTCATTTATAGTATCATTATGTCAATTTTGATAAAATTCTATATTTCTCATTTTAAAACTATCATAAAAACTAGATTAATAAAAACAACAACATATTATATATCACTAACATATTTAATATATCTATGAAGTTATTTGATTACAAATATTATGTCTAATTTAATTAATTTCAATATTTTTAATTTCTTTTTTTTTGATATTTCCATAAATAAATATTTATAGCATCATTATTATGAAAGCCATTAAATAAGTTATTTCGTTTCTAAAAATTCGAAATAAATAATATAGATGAATATACATTTTTTAACTTTTAAATTAATATTTATAGTCTAATTTATCTTCTATATAACTATATATTAAAAATAATTGAATTTTTTAAAATATGAGTATGACCTTTTTAACTATCTGTTAAATAAAATATAATAATTTTTCATTTATTAACCAATTGGATTAAAATGGATATAATTTAAGCCTAAAATTTATTTTGGTTATAAAAAAACATCTATTTAAATTAGTTCTTGTTTTGGTAATTTTATAATATTATTTTTACCTTTCAGTACAGAGTTTACCGTTAACCATGTTAATTAAAATATTACTACATTTTACAAATCATATGACTAATAACAAAATACCTAAAAAAAATATTGACCCACATATTCAAAATATTGATTCCATTTCTAAAAATTCAAAATACCTATGTTTTGGAAATAAAATTAATATTATTCATGTTTAGGGGGTGAGAAAATGGGTTATCAATGATTAAACAAGAAAAAGACTGAAATGTATTTATATGTAAATTCAATATAAAATTAATTCTAAACACCTAAAATGTAATGAATTATAAAATAATAACGTATTTTCACATGAAAAAAATCAATAATATAATTTATCATGATAAATTATTTTGAAGAAAATGTTATTTTGAATTAAAAATAATTATGTTTCACTTTTCATCAAAACATGAAAATTATCAGACAAATAAAAAAAATTAATGAAAGTAAATTATTTATATCACTATTAAATAATAAATTTATTTTTTAAAAATTAATGTTTAAAATGTTTTAAAAATTGAAATTATAATAGGTTATCTACTAAAATGTTATTAAACCGCTTTTAAAAAAATATCAGTTTCAATGTGTATTATTGGGTTTGTTCATATCTAATTCCTATTAAATATATTATATGAATATAAAATATATATTTCTATATATATAATATATATTTAAATTCTTTTATTCTATAATATTAATTAATTTAATTTCATATGATCAAATGACATTGTGAGCATAAAAAATAGTTCTGTATATACAAATTTGTTGTATATTTAGTGGGTTACTATATTGATATATAATAATGTTTTAACCGATGAATTAAAACATGTATTTTCATAAGTATGGTAATACTATTCATAAAAACCAATATAATGGATATGTTATATCTAATTATATTAAATAATAATATTTTAATAATATATAGTTTTTTGGTAAAACTCGCATTTTCTTGTAATGAAAACCAACTCATTATTTTTGTAATGTAAGCTTATCTTGGTTTTTCATAAAATGTATTCTATCTATGATATTTAATCTATTTATATAAATACATACTATAAAATCTTGTATTGTTACATTATCCTTGATTCAATAAATTTCATCCTTGTAATTGAATCTCAGGATTGAATACTATGATTTTAAATTTTCAAAATATCATTGTTGAAATACCACATCAAAAAAAGTATAAATTATAACTCTATTTAAAATAAATAATGTAATGTATGAGGTTAATGATATATAAGAAATAATAAGGTTTAATATAACAAAACATGGTCACGAAAGAGAAATTTTACAATCACATTTTTGTGGAGATTGAAACGGTACATGATCAGGATAAATTTTACAATAAAAAATCTATGAATTTACAATTAACTAATGGACCATTTGATTCATCGAAAAATAATGTAGTAAGAGAACATTTTTTGTTTCAATATCCTATAACTATATTTGAATAATTAATGCACTTCATATAATATTAAACTAATGAAATATACTTACCTAAAAAGTAGAGATTAATCTGTTAATAAATTTACATAAAATACGAATCTTTCTCTCAAAAAATTAAAAAAATTAAAAAAATTATATTTATCCTAATATTTTTGGGTTCCAGAATGTATATATACTTCTTCTGTAATTCTATTTAAATAAATAAAACAATTTTATACTAACTAGGACATCACGTGGGCATGTGGTAGGTGTTTCACCTGTGTCACCCTTCATTTGTGGGTTCAAGTCTCACAAAATTTCCAAATGAAATAGGTTGTCAAACTATCTATCAGTTATAATTTTCGGAAACTATATTAATATATCATTCTATAAATAACATTATAATGTTCAACATTAATGATATTTTTTAATGTCAAAAAATAATATCCAATGGTCAACTAAATTCATTCCAACATTAAGACTCTTCCAAAATACATCTGTCAAAAATCACAATCCCAACATATGAAAGGAACGCCACTAAATTTCTAATATCAAATTTACATCACATTTTCCCCAATAATATAATCCATATTTTTTTCAAAAAAAAATATAATTACCATTATCACTATAATATATTAATGAAAACATGCATGCTTCCAAAATCGTAATGACGAAATACTATAGTAAAATTATTATATATATCATCATTCTTATTAACAATATATAATCACAGAATTATTTTATTAAAAAAAAATACATTAATTATTCCCCTTAATTGGTAGTAACAACCTAAGCTTGATATTGGCCCATTTTCATATTTTTAGATATATTTCATTACAGCGTTAGATAATCATTTTCCTAATGTCTCATCTCTTTAAAATTATATCATTTAATATTTAAAAATTCATTCCTTCCAATACAATCTTGATCCTGATGATCTTTATCTCCACACGTGTAACAAACTCCCATTGCATGTATCGGGGTGTTTCTTCCCATAATTATCACATATGAGAAAACACATATTTCCATTTATCAGGTTATCCTTCTTTTAGTCCACCATTCTATACTTTTCTTCCTTTCCCATAATGTTATAATACTTGCCAAATTATTTCTTTCTCTTGATTGAAAATTAGACAACATCTATGTATGATGAGAATGTTTCAGAGAACGATGCCTTTCATAGAATGTACTAAAACCATAAATAACAATCAATATTACTCCTTGGGTTACATATGTAGTGTGAAACAAGACTTTATATCTTCGTAATGTTGGATTCATATTTTGAAACATACCCATCATTATTTGGTTTGACTTTCAATAATTGTATCACCATATCCTCTCAATGTGTGATAGGAAAATATTTTTTTATGAAAAGTTCCTTAAAATCCATCCATTCTATGTTTTCAATTTATTCCCCATTTTTCATGTTTTGATTCAATTACCACAATTGATACAAAAATCATTGAGAAAAAATAAATTCTGATAAAATATTTCTCGATTTTGTAGATTCGCAATGTATGAAATATATTTTCAGAAGAACTTATCCCTTTTTCAGATGTTAGTAGTTATTTAGTCCCATTGAATGCTTGAGGTTGTTGTCTCATGAAGTGGTCTAACATTGTTCCTCCATGTTATGGATCAATACTCTCCCTATTGGTAAGGATATGGTTTATAACATGATCCAACAGTCCCATTAAAGTAATTAGTAATTCCACACCAATTGTAGCTCAAGCTCCAATATCATTATCATTCATTAGAGGGAATCCGTACATTGAACAATTTCATTTATATGATATTCATTCCTTATAATATGTTCTATTTCAAAATAATGGAATACCCAATATCAGATTATAACCTCATGGAACATAATGTATCATCACAAAACTACTAAATCACAAAACCTAAATCAAATATTTAGGTATAACTAATCCCATAATCATATATATTGTTTCTTTGGAGGCATATTAATTTGTAAATACTTCATAATGGTATGTAAAAAAAATGGACTTATCCTAAGTATATCCCATTAGAGGGTGAACCCTAGTGCACAATAAGACCCATTTTCATAAACCAAATTATGACGAGACATGCCTGACACAACTCTTTATAGATGTTACTCCTAGGTACATCTTTTAAACAAACACATCCACTTTTAGTATTCATATTGAAATACATTTCTAGGAATTCCCACATAATATATTAATTACCAAAATCCTATAATTTTCTTCTATAATCATCCCCAAAGGCTATCTTATGGTTATGTTCACTGTTATTTGTTTTGAAAATATTGTTTCTATGGATGCTTCTAATCTTCCCATGATATCAACAACCCAGACTTAGAAGCATTTAACCAGTTAATTATTTTAATAAATTGATATAAATACACCTACTAAATCCCAAAGGAATGATCTGTTTAGAAGTCTTGAAAAATATATTGCATACATTTTTCTTGTATTACAATTCAAAACATAAAATAAAATATAGATAATCATTTTAGAATGACATCATTATCCAACCATAACCACACATATCAATCAGAATACTTATCTTTTCATCCTATTAAAATAAATATTATGGAATGGTTGAGATTTGATGCTGATTATGATTAAATTATATAGTGGAATAAATCACAAATTAGAATAAATATTTATGTAAAGGTGTAAAACTGAAACACTTTCCTTTTAATCATTTTCATGGGAATAATATGGAAATAATAAATAATACCATATAAAAATTCACACGAGATAGAAAACATAACCATGTATATTCTACTAGTTAAATAATCTCATTCATTATAAACATCTAATATCATAATGAGGAAATTCATAATGTCAAATATCATAAACATACTCTTAAGGCTTCGACCAAGGTAGCATACAGAATTAGGTATGATGTTAACCAATAACCAAACTAGATTTTCCCCGGGAATCTAATGATGCATCGAGGGGCTATAGTGGGACCCACTTATCACTTACTATATCCAATTCATTCCTCATATGAAAAGGATAACACTTGACCAACATAAAAATTTGTTTTAAAACTAGCATAAAAAATTTAAATACATTAACCATAAACCCCGAATCTTAACAAAATTGAACATACATTGTAAAACATATCATAAACCCTTCAATACAATATGGTATACTATATGAAAATAAATGAACCATAATCAAAAATAATATTCGTCAAATGATGTTGTATTTGATGAAGATACTCTAATAAAATTGGTATAATTATCATGTGAAAAAATCCCCTTTTCTTTGATATCATTTATTTAAAATCCATTCATTCAAGAATAAAAAAATTATTTTAAAATAACATTGTAAAATTGAAAAGGATGCTTCAAAAAATCATTGATTCATAAAAATTGTAAATTATTCCAATGAATTATATGTTAAAAAAATAATTCATTCTATATTTTTATTGAAAAGACATAAAGTCCCTATTTTTGAAAATGATTAAAAGATTCAATTCAAATCCATTTGATAAAAATTAATACATGATTGAAAAAATTAAAACACCGATAAAAAAATAGTAAAAAATGGTAAATATTTCTATAAAACACATACATAGATGATAAATACTCTCTAAAATATACTTAAATATAAATAACCACCAGTAAAAATAAATGTAAAGTGGTAAGGAATTGGATTGTATATTATTTATAAAGAATCATTATCAAGTTTTTTTTGGATTGAAATGGATATGAGATGGCACAAATATAAGAGGGGTGAATTTTATATAAAAAACGACTTTAATAAAATCTTTAGAAAATGTTTTTAGTCTAATATAACTAAAACAATTCCGAAAAACTTCTTATAAAGGAAAAAAAACAAACAATCAGATTGACTCTATGTTCGATGAAATTATTATGATACTATAGGTAATAAAAACATTTCTATTTGGGTTGAATACAAATATCAGAGTAATAAAGTGTAAATTATTCTACCATATAGTGTATAGAATCAATAATAAATGTATAAGTTGTAATTATAACAATTACAAAAGAATAAAAAATACAAAGAGGAAATAAAAGGATTCTATTTCTATTACAATAAATTGAAAAATATTATAATATATTACAATTTTTTTCCCAAAGAGCATGGTATCCTTTCAACTATGATAATAGGTTAGCCTCACCAACACAGTAATCCTGTAATATAATGTCAAACACTCATGTCTAGTTATCCCCCAAATCCCTCAGTTTTACATGTAATCGACCCCTCTGTCTTGAAAACACAATGATGCACTTGATACCATGATCGGTTTCACCTTATACAATTCCTCTGCATCCCCTGAGCATAATCACCAGATCGAACTCACAAAGGGAGAAAGAACAAATTGAAATACAAAAACTAAGAACGATCTATTCAAATTTTGTAATTTCAAGGATTTTACACAACGTCAAGAGAAGACACATAGTATAACTCTAGAACATTAAAGAAGCTAAAGTTAATCAATATCCTATATCTGCTTCAAATTAATTTCAATTTATAGGACTTAGGTTCCAACGATTATATTTTCCCCAACTTTCATATTTCTCTAAAACACTCATAGGGTCTTAGACACCTGGCATTATAATGGTCATATTGAAATAGAAAACAAGACATCATTTTGATTAGTTTATAACTAACTTCATGAAATCGTTTTATATTAAATAATAGGTATATGAAAATGATTACATGAGTATGATAGATATATATCATGTACATTGATGAATAAATAAAATCATGTATGTGATAGAACTAAAACAATAGTATGTAATGTATTTATATGATGTAAAGTGAGTACGATGCACAATGTAAATACAATTAACAAAGTATAATAAATAATGTGTGTATGATAGAAATAGTTAGTACTATAGACATAGTTAGTACAATATATTGATTCATTACAATATAGGGAGTCAATAAGATAGACAGAGTCAATATTATTGATAAAGTTTGTATGATAGACAGAGTCATTACGATAGACATAGTCAGTATGATAGACAGAGTCAGTATGATAGTAATAGTCAATATGATAAAATATAAACTATATTAAAATAAAGTCACATATTTTAAAAATAATTATAACGATATTTTTTAATTCCCAAACAAAATACATGAATGTCAAAATGAGATATTTGAATTAAACAATCTCCCCCATTTTGGAAAGCACAAAACACAAAGTAAAACATAAAAAAAATACTTCGCTCCCTCTGAGTTATGAAAACTATTATAAATATAAAATTTGATAAAAATAACTCCCCTTTAGATATATACTTTCTATAGGATTGTGTTCATATATTTTCCTTGATTTAGATGTATTACAATAGAGTAAAACATTAATAATTCTACATCATTGCAAAATATTCTCCCCTTTTGTAAAATATTCTCCCCCTTTGCGGTTTAGAAAAAGAATGGGGTAGTCTTGAGTTTCTTGAAATGGTTATATAGAAACAAAAAATTCAAAATATTGAGAGACATCCATACACTTTTTTGAATTTAAAATGTTCTACAATTTTCAAAAGGTAGATAAAAAAACAAAATAACATTTATTTGTTTTCTATTTCATTTTCATTCTTGGTCAACTAATGAATCACATAATTATTCGTCTTTATATATTTATTGTATTATGAAAAATAAACACACTGGGATTTGAGAAGCTCTTGTTGGTCGGAAAAAAGTTGATCCTTGTTTTTGATAGTCTTTTTATGAATTCAGATAACTTATTCAAGAGTATCAATTATATTTTTCATATTCTTATTATCTGGAGTAAACACTCTATTTGGTTTCTTTATCATAATTATTTAATCTTTGAAATAATAAAACCACGAAAAATTTGACTAGAATGTGTTCATACATTCTTGAAAATATTTTATCAAAGGAATATCAGAACTATTTGTTCTTGAAATTTGATTCAACCGGTCAAAAGTTTCCTTGAAAATATTATTAAAAGCAATGGAAATATCATTTGAAAGCCTCCATAAATCTTCAATAGATTCTTCATGTCCATTAAATGAGGATTTTGTTTTGTATGACCATTTAGTAATCATGTTTAAATCCTTTATATAAAGAATAGAACTATCACTTAAAACTTTTATATCGACCTCTAGTGACATTACTCTCTTTCTAGGATCTCTTACTGAATGAAATTTATTCCATTTATTCTCTGTAATGAAATCAATGATTTTTTATATTATCGGAAAGTAGGAAATAGTATCATCCATTATTCATTAAAAATGTACAATGTAATAACTATTATTCAAATAAATATTATGTTCTGAATCAGTATAATCATAATATGATTCATGTTCATTGGATTAGCTCGATTCATCATCATCCTATATTCCCTTTCCTTTCTCTATTTACTTTTGAACCCTTTTTTCTTATTTTTCATCTCATTCCTCTTCAACTTTTTCACCGATGACAGTTACTTTATCAATATGATAACTTTTATCCCCTTTATTGACTAGATATGGAATTATCCCTAAATGGATTTCTAAGGATTGAACTACTGCATGATCGGTAAGAGGATTCTATTGTTGTATTCATTTACATTCTTTTAAGAGATGATTCTTCCCTACTCTTCTTAAAACTCTAATGATAGTCTAAATAAAAATCATCTTCCTCTTCTTCGCCTTCCCGTAGTGAATTCGATCGAATAACTTCTTGAACAATTTGATTTCCTTTATATTTATCTAGAAAATTCGATAGGATTGGGTCTTGTTGAATTTATTCTTTCAATTAGGAACTTGTTAACTCATCACTTTTTATAAATTTGGAAACATCAAAATTGTGATATTTTCTTTTAAAAAAAATTTTATTCTTCTTCTCATCATGTATAGTATATTCTATTATTATCTGTTCTGCTTGAGCTTCAGCTGGATCAAGACCAAATTTAGGATCCCCTTATTTTCTTTTTTATTTATCCTTTCTCCACTTTGAAAAAACCTCATTATTGAATTTGGTTTTATTTGTAGGATTTTCACTGATTTGAGGACCTGACTTCTAAGAAGCAACAATTTTTGGAGCTGATTATATGAGAAGTGGTTCCGATTGATTTGGTGTTGATTATTACACATATTTTACGATGAGTTTTAATTTTTCATCCAAAAAACATTCAATTTAATTATTATATTCTTACTTATCCATGAAACCTTCAACACGTTCAATTATCCTTTCACTATAATATTAAAAACTTCAAGCTTTCAAGAATGATATTTTTCAGAATATATGGATACATGATAAAATGAAACTTGATTTCTCCAGACATCACATTATTGATTGTTTCAAAAATGTAACCCAGGTTTTTTACCATTCTCGTATTTATTAGGTAGTATAACATATACATCTTATAATCCTTAAGAGTTTATCTATCCCCATTATTTGGAATTGGAAACCCTTACATGAAAACGACAACAATATGATTCTCCATAGAGTGATGGGATAATTTTGTTTTGGACTTGTCTATAAGAAACAATTACTATTCATCTCATACCTTATTAAATGTACCTACATCCTTAGGTATCTTATGAGATAGATAAAAGGAATCACCTTCAGTCAGAACATTGAGGAATTGTGCTGCTTGTTTTACTAACATAACAAACATTCTATCATACACAACGATGTTAATAATAATATCCATTTCAAAAGAGATCATATTATAGAATTTTCTAAACTATTCAACAGGAATTACATCCTTAGAAATGGGTTTATCAATAGAAAGTTGTTCCCAGCATTTGAATAACATAATAATTTTGATTATTGAGTCAAAATAGTCCGTGAAATAATGAGAGAAAAACATGTCTCTAAAGAAATCCATTTATGAGAAAGTCATTGAAGACATATCAGCAGTAGTGTTAGAAGAAGAATGAGACATAAATATGACTGGAAAAAAGAAATGATTATTCCAATTCATAGTCAAGGGATCAAGCTTTGTCAAGAATCCTAAAGAACTTGTGTGGGTTCGAGAAGGGGGGTCCTCTATTTAGAGGATAATTTGGATGATCATAGGTCTTATATAGTTGAGATTAGAAAATATATAATTCAACAGTGGTGAATAAAAGTGGACTTTTTTTGAATTAAAAAAATAACCGGAAACTATAATATTAAAAGAAAAAAATACAAAATTAAAATTGAATTTACATGATGGATATTTCATGTATGATTTTGGTTTCATAATATTATGATAGTAAAATCATTATAAAATTTTGAAAAGAAAAGGTTAATATAATGAAAATAAGATACAATCATATATAAAACCAATGAAAAAGTTAGTGAATATCATCGGTTGTCATACCGATAAAAAACAACATCATTACCATAGGTTGTCAAGCTGATGGAAAACAAAATCATTACCAAAGATTTTCTAGATGATAGAAAACAATATTATTAACATTGGATTTCAAGAAAATGGAAAACAAATTCATTACCAAAGGCTATAAAGAAGATAGAAAATTAAGACATTATAATAGGTTGCTAATCTTATATAAAAAAATTTCATTACCATAGGTTGTCATGCTGACGGACTGACTTGAAAGCCGATAGTATGGGTTTTTAAACTGAAAGGAATAAACTAAAAATTAATAAAAAATGAAGTTGAAAGACATAAAACAAAAATAAAACAAATAATGAAACATATAATACAAATAGAAAAATAATCTAAATGATTAATGTATAATATGAAATAAGTAATAGTAACAAAAAAATAATAGATAAATCATAGAACAAATGATTAATGCTCTCCCCCTCGGAAAAGGAGTTTTTTAATGTAATTCAATTTGTAAAAAAATTAAATGTGAATAACTATTTTAATTTAATGATTCCATTATTCTTTTTAATAAATTCAAATCTATCAGGAGGTAATGGTTTTGAGAATATTTTAGCAGTTGTTTCATGCGTTCCGAGGAATTGTAAAATAATATCTCCTTTGTGTGTGTGATCCCTAAAAAAGTGATGCCTAATATCTATGACTTTTGCACGAGAGAGATGTTTAGGGTTTTTTAATAAAGCAATGACTCTTTTGTTATCCTATGATATTTGAGTTTTACTGACAAAATCATACCATAGTATGTGAGTGTGTGTTGCATCTATAACACTTGAGCATAAAAACTTCCATCTCTTAAATATTTAGCTATAGTAGTGGATATTCAACAAACAAAACAATAGAAATCAATATTTTTCTAAGGAAAATGATATTACCTTTATCAACAATAATTCCTTAAGCATTATCTCCAAATGTAACTTTTCCTCCTATAATGTTGTTATATTTTTCAAATATGTTTCTATTTCCATTTGTATGCCTAGGAAATCCAATATCTATGAACCATGTATTATTATTATTTCTTGTTTTGTTTTCTAGAAATTAAAAAAATTAATCTTTTAGAATCAAAACCTGTTTGGTTCTGGAAAAATTATAATGAATATTTTTTGGAATCTATGTTTGTTTTGAAAATTGTGAATGGTGGAAACCCAAATATTTTGTTTTATTAAAAGAACATTTCCTTTCCCAATGTCCACCACATTGAAATTTGGTTCAGAATAGAGCACATTGGGGAACACAAATAGTTATTATTAATATCTGGTTATGATTTAGTATAACCAATTCTAGAACTATTTATTAAAGGACAAATTTGTGAATTAATTTTATGAAACTCCTTCTTCCCATTAGTAAATTTTGATAAAATATCCTAATGTGAAAAATTAAATGATTTTATTATAATGACCAAATTCTAATCCTCATTTATATTAGTTTTTGAATGTAGTTCTTCATCCAACATAGTTTTCATATAAATCATATTATTATGATATTGAAAATGTTTTTTCTTTTCAAAATTCACATTCTCATAGTTTTTGGAAATACATTCAATATAAAGAGTTTTATAATCAAGATATTTAGAAATATAGGATACATCTCTTGTTAAAATATCAATTCTAGAATTTTCTTTTTCATGTTTTCTATAAATATTACAATTTGTTTTCGAAATGTTTAGAAAATCTAGAAACATTTTCATATGATGGTAATAAATTATCATTATCTAGTGAGGATGTTAATTCAACATAAGAAAACTCATTATCAGGATAATTGTTCCACATGGACATATTAATAGGAGATTTATAACTTTGTACCTTGTCTATTAAGAAAAGATAATGAGTTTGGTAAAAAATATCAATCTTCTTGGGATTTGAGGTATCACAATCGGAAGAATCCTCAGAAGAATCACCTCCACTGGACCTCTAGGAGTAATTAACTATCAATACATTCCTTCACTTGGAATTCCAGTATTCCCTTTTATTCCTCTTATAATATCATTCCTTTCTACCTTTTATTTTTTATGATATGACAATCAGGTCTAATTCGTCCTTCTCAATTACATTCATATCATGTGATTTTAGAATAATTCTGATCCTTGTTACATTTTGAGGTATTTTTATATCTATATTGTAAATACCTCTTTCCAAAAAATTTATTATTTATTACATAATGATTTTTAAAATCATTCATTGACTGTTCAATATCACTAGAATCTGATAAGACTTCAACCATCTTCTTTCTGTCTTTGGTTTTCACAGGAGATTGAGACTTTGTAGGATTTCATGTATTACTGAATGCTACTCTACCATTATTCCTTTTCACTTTATATGAATCTCTCTTAAGTCTTCATTCATATTGAAATAGTGTTCCAAAGAGATCATCATGATTAAGATTAGTAATCTTTCTAGATTCATCAACTCCAGTCCTCTTGTATTCCCATTCATTTGGAATAATATCTTTGATCTTATCAACCAAAACTTCAACTTATAATTTTTTCTCTCCCATAGAATGAATATTGTGGACTATTTTCATATATCTTTTTTGAACCTTAACTACTAGTTCACCATAATGAAATTAGAAATCATGATAGTCACCTTTTAGCATAGATCTTCTTATTTCAACAATTTTTGAAGTACCCAAATGTGTAATCTCCAATTTCATCTATATACAATTTGTGAAATCAAATGAAGATATTTGATTTTAAATGTTCCTGGTCATAAAACACAACAATTTATTGTGTACCTTGTCATTTGGCTGATATTCCACAATTTCGTGGGCAGTAAATGTTATGACATATATATCAAGGATTTTATATTCACCAGTGATCATAACAAAGTTATCTACAATAGTGGTTATGATAAAAGTATTCATTCGATCACGTCAATATTAAAATTCATTAACATAAAAAACAGTTTCCCTTGTAGGGTTAATATTATTGATTGATCTGAAATTCATCATTCCTTCTATAAGAGAAAAAATATCTTTTTCCACATATACAAGTTTCGGTATTTAGAAAACAATATTAATAAAATATAAAATGTAGTTGAAAAAAACCACTCTGAAACCAATTGTTGGATTGAAATGGATATGATATGGTACAAATATAAGAGGGTATGGGATTTATATATAAAACATTATATTAAAACCATTAGAGAAGGGCTTTAGTTAACTATAACTGAAACAATTCACAAAACCTTTTATAAAAGAAAGCAACACAAACTATCAGACTGACTCTCAGTCCGATGAAATTGTTATGATACTGCAAGTCAAAAAAAAACAATTGTATTATGATTGAATACCTATATTAGAGTAATAAATATAAAATTATTATACGATATATCATATAGAATCAATGATAAATGTATTAGTCTTAATTAAAACTATTATAAAATAAAACCAATAGAAAGAAAAAATAAATGGATTCTCTTTCTATTACAACAAATAGTATAAATGTAAAAGATATTACAATTCTTTTATCATAAATAGTATGGAATCCTTTCACCTTGGATAATATGTATGTCTCAACAACATCGGTATGACCTTGATATGATGATCGAAACATATATCTGGCTATCCCTACAAGCCCTCAATTTTATAGGCAATTGGAACCTCTGTCTTTCAAACACTTGAAAGCCATAAATAAGATGATCGGTTTCACCATCTACATTTCTACAGTATCCCTCGATCGTAATCAATTTCCCAGACACAAAAATCAAAACAAAACACTTATTGAAATAAAAAAATTAATAAAGATTCCATCATGTTTTTTATTTTCATGGCATTCGTACGAAGTAGAGAGAAGTCATACAGTCTCTCTCTAGAACATAGAAGAAGATAAAGTTAATCAAAGTCTTAGTTCTGCATCAAGTTAAATCATATTTATAGGCCTCATGTTTTAACGATCATATTTTCCCCAACGTTCATATTTCTCTGAAAAACCCAGAGAGAATTTGACAACTGGCATCGTAACAGTCATATTGAAACAGAAAAAATGACAATATTTTAATTAAATTATAAATAACTTCAAAATACAATTTGGTTAAAAAAATATGTATATGAAAATGATAACATGAGTATGATTGATATCGAACATGTTCTTTGATGAATTAATAAAACCATGTATGTGATAAAAGTAAAACATGATCATGTAATGTATTGATATGATGTAAAGTTAATATGATGCACAATGTGAGTAAGATTAAAAAATAAAGTATAATAAAAAAATGTAAGTAAGATAGATAGAGTCATTATGATAGATACAGTTAGTAGGATAGATTGATTCATTATGATATAATTTGTCAATATGATAGATAGAGTTTGTACGATTGATATAGTCTATACAATAAACACAGAAACAGTATTCAATGAAATTTCTTTATCTGAGAATTGAGTATAAAGAGATTTGTGACTCCCAAAAGAAAAGTAATAAAACCCAAAAAAATACTATTGACATAACAAAAATATTTACAATTTATATCCATTATAATCATCATTATACTAATCCAAAAAGTGTGATGATAAAACAACTACACCACCACGTGGTGGTGGTAAGATGTACATATGCACACATGGTGATAAAAAAAGGAATATTGATGTCCCATATTCATAATAAAATATCATCTTATAGATGATTGTGAATTTATTACATTAATTGGAAATAACTTAGAAAGATGATTTAGAAGAAGATAATATCATGAATGAGTTGGTAAAACAATTACCTCTTCTTTGGTGGTCTTCCTTTGGATCTTCTCTTAGGGACAATAAGGTTGGTATTTTTAGAAGACTAGGACCACCAAAAATTCTATAAGAATTTTTTGTAGTGAAATGGGTAGGGATTGGTCATGATAAAAGGCACAATGTGTTATTTTGATGTCCCTATTTGCATGATAGGGGAGAGGTACATTACGGAACTCTCAAAATATTAAATTGATATAAATTGATTTTATTTAAATGTAGCTCCAAAGTGAGTCATTTTA
Source organism: Viscum album (assembly GCA_963277665.1). Taxonomy (NCBI): domain Eukaryota; kingdom Viridiplantae; phylum Streptophyta; class Magnoliopsida; order Santalales; family Viscaceae; genus Viscum; species Viscum album. The sequence goes on from OY728166.1 coordinate 993,657,997, forward strand.
AATATAATATTTGTATTGGAAACAATAATATTGTTGAATGGTTTTTGGACATTTTTATGATAGAATATTAACCTTATATTTGGGATTTAACACTTATTTAAACCCTTTTACACTTATCAAGAAAACTCCGATTTTTACACATTAGGCTTAATAAATATACAGTAAAATGACAGAAGAATTCAAAATTGATAATTGATGATATATTTTACCAAAAAATTATTATTTTTCAAAAACCAATATTGTTATGAATATTATATTAATTATAAAAAATAATTTATTTTAATGTATCATTATGTCAATTTTGATACTATTCAATACTTGTGTTTTTAATATATAATGAGAACACAATAACATAAATCCAAAAATTAAAATATATCAATATAATTTCTATGTTTGTATATAAAATTATTTTATTTCATTAATTATGTCAACGTATATTTATTTTAATATTTTTTATATCATTTATTTCATATTTCCATTAAATAAAGAATTACTAAATAATTATAATGAATTCCTGAAATTAATTAAATAATTTATTAACCAAAATATAAAACTAAATAATCATTAGGAATATAAATATAATGTATTTAATGTTAATATATATAGTTTAATTTATATTCTATATAACCCTATATTGAAAATAAATTAGTAATTAAAAATATGAGTATGATATTTTTTACTATTATTTAAATAAAATATAATAAATGTAATCTTATTACCCATGATTCCAAAAAATGTGATTATTTTGGTATAATATTTATTTTTGATGAAACCCACTCCTCAAAATAAATTCGGATAACTATTACTGAAATTTTATAATATTAGTATTACCTTTAATTACCCGATTTACACATAACTATAGTAATTAAAATATTACAAAATTTCACTATTCGTATGACCCGAAATATTTGAATCAAATTTACATAATTTAGACCCACTAATAAAAAATATTGAATCCAATTTTCAAAATTCAAAACACCTAAGTTTCACCAATTAAATTAAAATTAATCTCATAGATGGGGTGAGAAAATTGGTTATAAATGTTTAAATATGAAAAAGATTGAAACATTTTTTTATCTAATTTCAGTGTAAAACTGCTCAAAATTACCTCAATCATTCTAATTGATAAAATAATAATAATTTTATAATTTAAAACCATTCAGTATGAAAATTTATCCCTGTAAATTATGTTGATGAAAAATTTTGTTTTCAATTAAAATTTTGTATCTTTCATTATTAATCAAAACATAAATCTTACCAGAAAAAAACCAAAGTAAATTATTATATTCCAATTTAAAAATAAAAAATTTATTTTTTCAATAATAATATATAAATCATTCAAAAATTGGACTAAAATTAGGTTCTCCATTAAAATGGGTAAAACAGCTTTTATAAAAATAATGGTTTTTATGTATGATATTGGGGTTGTTTATATATAAGTCATATGAAATGTATTACATGAATATAAAAAATTACCCATTATATAACATATATATTTTATTAATAACATTATATAATAATAATTAATTTAATTTATTATGATAAAATTATTTTTGGGCCTACAAATAGTTAATCTTAAAAACATTATCGATATATTCAGTGTGTTCCTTTATCAATTTATAATTAATTTGTAACCAAGGAATTTAATCAAATATTTTTATATGTCTGTTAATAATATTCATAATCTCATACATAATAGCTCGATTATATCTTATTATACTAAAAATTATAAATTAATAATTTATTGTTGTTATGAAAAACTCAGCTTTGCGTGGAATGGAAACCAACCAATTTTTTGTGTATAGTATGTTTATAATGGTGTTTTGTACACCATAAGATATCAATTAAATTTAATTTATTTATTAAAATACATGTTGTAAAATCATGGTGTTCTATAGGGATTTTTTCCAATTATATTGTAATGAAATTCTACTAAACCGAACTGGGTGAGTAGGATTCACTGGATAAAAATTATTGAAGGGAAATACTGACTGTATAGGTATTAATACGTGATTATTGAGGGGAAAATCATGTATGTGGATTCTCAGGGGAATTCGTGACTTTTAGAATGATTTAATTTTTTGTGGTTTATAAATGATGTTGACATGAGGCCATTTTAGTGGGTGGTGGTTTTGGCATGTACTTCCAGATATGTATATGGGACCACGAAGTTGGTAATTAGGAAGATGAGATTCCATATGATGGTTGATAAAGTATATATTTCTATCCTATGAGTTGTGACCTTTTATTTGACTCAATGAATAGGGATATATAGCAGCCATAGGGACCCTTCATAGACATCTCTGTATTTAGGTAGTGGGGTCTAATTGATGTGATTGGGAAACATGATTGGGGTGTTATTCTATTTTTTGTTTTCCATAGAGACAAGAAGCACAATTTGGTGATTTAGTTCTGTTATTAGTGCATGTGGGGTGTAAATAAGATTAATATAATAGAATATTGACTCATTAGAATATCATTAATTTGTATGTAATGTGTGTGTTACTGTTTTGTATTGATGATGGAAATTGAGACGAGGAACAATTGAGTTATTGATCCCATTGTGTTTTTACATGCATATAATTATATGATCTAAGAAAGGATGAATTCTTATAATTCTCAGATGACTCTGGTTGATGGGTGACCTTGTGATAGACAATGGAACTCAACATTTGGAAAATTTAAATAAAGATAACAGAGGGAAATCCTATCTTGAAAATTATAACATGTAGTCTACAATGGTTGTTTAGTGAGGTCGAAGAACCATGTTTTGATAATGAGGGACTCAAGAGAATGTGATTTGAGCTTTATTACCATGTAATTCAAGGGTGTACAACTATTTATTTTGAATGGGTTGGGGAATCATGTACTAGGTATGCATGGAAATATTTAATTTTTGAGAAGGGTGTGACACCTACAAGTTAAGGGATGATGTAATTGATGATGTGTTGTGCAAATAAAATCCTAAGGTTTTAATTGAATTTGAAATATCCCTATGTGGGGAGTGATAATATCTAAATAACCCAAGTGTTGTGATATAGTTCACAAAATATTTTTTTTGGGCCAATCTTGTTTTGATCTAATAACCTATTTTCCTTTAGAGGAGATACATGTGGGTATGGATGATAGAATAGGAATATTTTAAACATGAGAGTGGTATACAAGATGTTTGTTTTTGGTCAGTGAACCATCATCCATTGTAGGGTTCCACCCCTTCTATGGCTATGATTTTGGTGTATATCATTGGTAATATTCTATGATCTATGAAAATGAAAAAAATTTATGATTCCCATTAGTGATTTATTATTTTTATCTTAGACATAATGAGGTTATTGGAGGGGAATAAGCTCCAATTATTGGAATATGATCTAATAAGTAGTCAATGAGTTGTATTTAGGTTCAATGTGAATTGATATATTACTAGATTTATTTGATCTAAGATGTCACTAATAAAAATTGAATCATTTTCTATAGGTCATTTATGACAGGCTCCAATCACAAAAGGTTATTTTTGATGGCGTCATATCGCAGATGATCTTCTACCGAAAATGACATTGTAAATTGTTTATCCAGGTTAAAAAATATTTGGGACAGGCCCATAGAAAATAAGTAATTGCGATGAGATTAATTAACCATTTCAAAAAAACATTAAAAATTATTAATTACATGTAAAAACACAATATTTTATAAAATAAATAATAATAATAATAATAATTCAATAAATGATTATAAAATTATAAAAATAATAAAAAATTAATAATATTATAAAATAAAAATATAAGAAAGTAATAAAATAATAAAATTCACAAAATTCACAATAATATAAGAAGAACACTATATTAAAAGTAAAATATATGGATTAATATAATTATTGAAAAAATATTTATATATTTATCTGAAATATATATATAAATCTCTAAGTGGGAGGTTCATATAGACGAGCTAGAGGAGTTGGTGGAGTGAACTCTATCCCTAAACCATGAGTTAGGTGTCACATGTAGTCTATAATCATCCCATGTTGTCACCACTACCATCGACACATCTCCTCCTCATACAGATGCTACTATTAATAGAGATATTAATGCTCCATATGCATGGTGTACATAATCTCACTTTGATATAACATTCACTCCTCATACTATGATTATGATAATGATGACTCTCTACTAGCTCATCTAGAGCTGTACGATGGAATCACAACGGTACCATAATAACTCTCAAGTGTCAATCGAGAGCCGATAACACCAACATTACCTTTCGTGTAGGCATACTGAGTAACATTCATCCTTGTTTCATCATTAAATCCTACTGTAGTGGAGGAATGGTCCTCGGTATCAGCCTGAATCTCATCCTATGTCTGAGATTTCACGACCTTATATAAATCCTTCAATTGTAATTTAAAATTTATATAGTTAAAATATTTCTTTTAGTCCTTATTCAAAACTAAAAAAATAAATCATACTAACCAAAATATGATGTTGGAGATCACCTCTAATCCCCATAGTGATATGATTGAGGTAAATACTCTTAAATAAATCGAACTCTGTAATATCGTGTTGTTTGGATTCATATATGAGTATAAAATATAATGCTTACATTTAATGTTAAAAAATTATATAAAAGTAAAAACCATATGAAAATTATATGTACTAAATGTATGACTAACAGCTTGATGCATCCCCTCTGACCACCCCAGATTCTATCGACCTAATGATTATATCCTCTAAAAAGTAGCTTCTATCTTATATGAACATAATCCATCCCAATCGAAAGATGAGATGTAATGTAGTCGATAGTAGCAATAGGACTTATCAAATTTTGTGACTGCCACTTTCTACATGGATTTCCTCTTCATATTTTGCAAAAACAATTGCAACAATAATGCATACAGATCTCCCAAGCCTCTATGACTATATCATGCATTCTATCATCGATGGGATACCATAACCACTAAGAATAATTAATTATATCATTTTATTATGTAAATAAATTTAAAAATAAATATTATTTATTTACATACCATCCCATACTCATACAATCATCTGTAAACATAAATGGGAATTTGATCACATGTCGCATGGACCAGAAAAGTAATTCCACAATATAAAACACCCTTTCCAATTTTTATATGTAATAATCTATGAAAAAATAGAACAAATAATAAAAAATTATTATATCAATAAATTATTGATAATTAATGAAAAATATATAAAATATATAAGTAAATACACACTTATATGCATGGATTGATGTCAATATATGAATGTCACTTAGTGATAGGGGCATGAATAATCAATCTCACAAGACTAGCATCCCACTTATTCATCATTGAACCACAAAAAATTTGAGGGTTAGATGATGCAACATCATGCTCATCACCAGATAGATTTCCCTCCCCAAACTCAAAAAATAGATCTGATTCAATTTAAAACATCAAATAATGGTTTTAAGAAAATAGATGAAAACAACTGTTATATATAGATATATATAATATAATATTATAACAAGTATATGACTATGTCAATCTTCATATCCATCCTCATATTCAGATATGAAGGAGTAAATATGTTCATATTTCTCCTCAATATCATCAATTTCAATAGAAGTTTCAATTTCCTCATATCTTGCCTTTTAAAATTCAATTGCTACAACAATTACATCCTCTTCACCATCAACCCTCAAATGTGGGGTGTTATTGTCAATATTAATATCTCTTTAGAGAAAATATGGATTTTGGGTAGTCACATGATAAATTTCAATTCCATTAACTTTAGTTGAAGTCTATCTAAGTATAGTAGACATATTCTTCCAAGATCTTATTTTTATTATGCTCTAACAATCACATAACTCTCCTGAAGTGGCACAATAATTTTCACAATAAATTTAATGTTCGTAATTAGCCATAAAAATTGTTTATATACTACAAAAAATCATTTATAATTAATATCAATGATTACATGGAACATGTGAACATGTGAGCCTCTCTGAGTATCCAACCAATTACATTTAAACATCATTATGTTATATTGTCCTAGAAAATATAGTTGAATTATTTAATTCCAACATGTCATAAACTTAAACTTCACTTTATCTATGATGAGTTACTCTCAAAAAAACATGACTATTCATTGTTTTTTGGTTCCCCAAGTGCATGTGTATGTAATCAAAAAACCAGTCACCACATACGGATTATAAGATTAAACTATTTTGGATGGTTGGTTACTCAACTCATATAATCAATTATAAATTTTATCAGTATGTTGGGAAACTAAATGATTTTAAATCATTTATCAAAATTATAATTAATATATTGATTTTATATGTTAAACCCAAAAAAATTTGTTTTACTAGTTCCAAAAAGCAGTAGGAAAATTTATTTTTCTGATGTTCTTCAAGAGAAACTATTGTAATTTGTAGAAATTTTTTTTGACATGATTATCATATAATCGAAAAATAAAATATTATTAATTTTATTTAAAAAATGGTATACTATATGTGATAGGAGAACCCATAGTAAAAATGGTGGAATTTCATCATAGTGGGGTGAACATATGTATGATCCCTATGTTGTTTGTCATATAAAATCCCTTGTCAATGAAATACACTAAAGGATTGTATGGGATGATTAAAAATATATAATTTATTTTTCATTTCATCTTTGACACTTCCCTTATTACGACCCATTTGGTTATGTTTTTAGGGATAATAATTTTGAAAATAATGAGAGTAGAAAACATAATTTCCTCTTGAAAAAAATATTATGTAACTGATCCCTAAACTGATACTTTGTTATGTATCTTTTTGTTAAAATTTTCATGCATCCCTCAAATGGGTACATCAATCAGAACTGTACTAGACCTCGGAATTATTCATCATGAAAAAAATAATATCAAATATTCTATGGAATCAATGATAGACAGAAGTAAAATGTTATCCACATTAAAAAAAATTAAAACAACATCTTATTAGAGTTTACTTAGTTCAACTTATTCTATTTTCACCACATAAATGTATAAGAGAAATTATGATATTACAATTATAATACACCAAATTATACAATTCAAAAAACTCTAAATGCAATTGGTATAATTATTTCTATTATAACCTAACTGTCACAATATTTTAATTAGGTAACATAACCATTTTCAATATATCTACCCAAATTTAAAACATAACCATCAAAAAGCCTCAAATCATCAATCCAATAATAAAATAGTCAATTATTTTTAATAGAAACTATATATGACCCTTTTCTCTTCATTAACTTCTTTGATCTTTCATTTTCAAGCAGTTTATGTTCTTTTCACTTTTAAATTTGGAAAAATCTAAGGATGCCTTTACTTTATATTTGGTCATACCAAGTGTGACTAAAAAAATATAAAATATAATATAAAATATTTCATCTTAATAAGAATGGCATCCGAAATGTGATGGGCAATAAAATGAGACCAATATGGGAAATCCCAAAAAAAGATACATTTAATCCAAATGTGATCGTTTTCAAAGGAATATATTTTTTGTTCGAATATAGTCTGTCCAAAGATAATGAGAGGTAATGATGATGCAATGTATTTTAACTCATTAACTAAGATCATTTTTAGATGTTGAACACTTTCAATTATACCATTTATGAAATGATATATGCTTCTCTGAAAGAGGATAATTAGTAAGATAAAATATTCTATAATAGCTTAAGAAACACGGTTTTATTCCACTGAAGAGAATATTAATTTTCTATCTCCCATACAGTATGAACATGATTTTTGACTAGATATACTCTAGATAGATAACTTGAAAAATTATAAAATCGAATTAATTATAATTTTCATTGAGGCTTTCATTAGGAAAACGTTTTTCACAACCACATCATATGTACTGACACCATTACTTGATAATATTATTAAGTCATCAATTAATGACATAAAATAAATATCGATATTCACATTCAGATGTCCGGAAATTAATAAGGTCTAAAATATATGTAATCCATTCATCCACATCCATAGAGGTAAACTATACAGAGTAATAAAGACATTCCACCAAGAATATTATATACCGTAAGAACCAAATGGATAAAATGAGTATATAGAAAGACCCATTGAAAAATTTCAACCTTCTGAAGAAAAGGACATGTGTAAATGGTCAAAATGATTCCATGAATTTCCATCAGTAGAATTTATTATTTCTTTAATGGATGAAATATTTTATTGGGATATGAAATCAATGACGTTCTATTTTGAGACATAAATAAATGATGAAATCTAAGAGTAAACAAGATATACCTCAATTTTTTACAAGAATAAATCATGACATCCCTAATTCAACCTCTTTCTACATTAATTATCCACATGTAAGATGACCAACTAACGAATAATTTTATTCATAATATAATATGTCATCTTTTGGTCATGTGTGAATATTCTAATATCCAAGAACCAAATTTCGAACAATCCTCTTATACTCTATGAAATTTTTGGGAAACACTTTCCATTTAAGTAATAGCGCTTACACAAATGAGAATATCTGATCAGTATAGCTATTTCGAAATCAGTTATCTATGTTAATATACATAAATTTTCAAACCACATAAAATTTTCATATCTTGCAACTATCATACAAGGCATACCCAACATTCAACCAAAACGTATAAAATATTTAATGGTTCAAACACTAGATTTAAATCAATAACATATAATATTTTTGATTTTTGAAAAGATAGACTAGCCACATAATGTATTAAAATTTTAAAGCATCATGGATCTGGAACAAAATTGTTTGTATCTTCTCTTGAACTGCATTCACCAAATTGATAGAAAATAAATATTTTTTTAAATTAAATTGCAATAGATAACCCTCAATATTTTCTATTTTTTTAAACATCCATAGACCATATTTCTTTCATAGAAACTTAATCACCCCTTTAGAAATAACATCTGGTTTTGATCTTGTAAATGATAAAAAATCATCAACACCCTCAATAAATAAATGATTTACACCATTATAGTTTGGATTATCATGATGATTTTCCAATAGTGACTATATAATAAATACTTTTCTTGACTTCATTGATCAATATAAGTCAAAAAATATAAACTGACGATATTTTATATGATTATTTAATATAATAAAAAAGATGATTCAAAAAAGAGTAAATAATAAAACAATCATTGTTCTATTTATATATTTCCAATTTTATCTACATTCTACTAATATTTACTAATGACCATTACATTTTATTAATAAGGGGGATTTATTCTTCATTTATACTATCATTACAAATTACAAATAATTATTAATAAATATTTCAAATTACATCTAATATTAAATATTTAAAATGATTTATCCTTAATGTTTTATAAATTATCACTATTTTTTAATAATTTATTCCAATCATATCAAAACTTTTCATTATACAAATTTATGTCAACCATGTCATATCATTAATGTATCTCTTCCTCCACCTACTGATGCTTCCATCAACACGTCACATCTTGTATGTCCTGGTTCTAGTGACATAAAGACTAGTTTGTACATGGTTGGAATAGATTAGGTATTTCTAATCAATTGAATATTAGCAATTCTATGATTTACTAAAAAAGATAAATAATGGATTTTACAATCATTAGTTGATGAAATAAATTTAAACCAACCATGTCCTAATTATTCTTATATATTCCTAACTATTCCTATTCAAAATTAACCTTAATTATTCCTAATTATTTCTAATTATTCTAAATTATTTCTAATTAATAATAATTGTAAATAATTATTAATAATTATTACAAAATATTACATATTAATAATAATTATATTTAATTATTACTATTAATTACTCATTATTTCTATTTATTATTAATATTTTCTAATTATTACTACTTATTTCAAATTATTTCTAATTATTAGTCTTTATTACTATTTATTGTTAATTATTTCTAATTATTACTATATATTATTATTTATTCCTAATTATTCCTAATTATTCTTAAATAATACTAATTATTTTTTATTTTTTCAAATTTTTCAGAATAATTCTTTTTTATTCCTAATTATTTATTTTTATAGCTATTTGTTTATAATTTTTTCTAATTTTTTCTAATTTTTACTAATTATTCACACTTTGTTCTATTTAATCTTATTTTTTTCTATTTATTCATAACTATTACAAAATTTTCATATTAATTAAAAATTATTAATAATTATTAAAAGTTATTTCAAATTATTAGTAATTATTACTAATTATGAGTAATTATTAGATATTATAACTTATTATTACTAATTATTCTTAATCATTACTAATTATTTAAAATTATGACTAAATAATAATAATTATTCGCATTTCTTAATGTTTATTCCTAATTATTCATATTCAGATTTTTTGGCTAATTATTCCTAATTTTATCTAACTATTTGAAATTATTACTAATTATTCCCATTTATTAGTAATTTTTACCACTTATAGCTATTTATTACTATTTTTATTAAATATTTAAATCCTTATTAATTATTTTAAATTTTAAATTTTTTTATAAGTTATATTAATTGTTAATATTTTTGTTAAATAATATTAATTATGAGTAATTATTAATAATTACCAATAAATGTTACTAATTAACATGAAATTATTACTAATTACTTCCAATTATTTCTATTTTTACTAATTATTTCTAATTGGTACTAATTATTACTAATTTTCATTAATTAAGAATAGTTTTTTATTAATATATAACAATTTATTATAAATTTATATAATTTATCCAAAAATATTACTAAGTACCACCAATTATGAATAATTACCAAAAATTATAACTAATTATCTACAAATTTTACAATTTATCTCTAATTATTAAATTTTTTCTAATTAAACTTAATATTTACTAATGGCCTATAATTAATATAAATTATTTCAAATCAAAACTATTTAATTTTAATTGAAAACAATAATGTAAATTAACACTATATATTTATAAAAAATAATAGCAAGGAAAAATTAATTAATTTTAAGTAAATAGAATTACTTCAAATCTACAATATTTACTATTAATATTAAATAAAATAAATAGAAAAATGAAAAACAATTCCTAGAAATAAAATCATTTAGCGGATGTAATAATTGTAAGATGATCCCTTATAATATTTAAATTATGAAATATTTAGAATAAAAAATATCAAAGTAGAGGCGATTAGAGAAGTTGAGGGATGTTGTGATTGGAAAAAATTTGGGGGGGGTATATATAGGTTAGATCATTTGAGACAGATCCTTTTATAATTACTTAGATAATTATTAATTCAGGCGGTGGTAAAAAATAGTAGTTTCGACAAGACCTATCATAAATACTATCCTCTTGACACTTTATTTGTGATGAGAGTGGATCCCCATCATAAAGAAATAGAAAAACGAGAGGAAAATTTGCAACTGGGGTTTAACCCCATCAAAAATACTATTTATATTATTTGGAACATTGGGTACGAAGAAATTATATGTGATGTTTGGTCAGTAATACCTCTATTTGGGACATGTCAAAAATTCCCCTCACAAATAGTCTATTTCGAATGAATATTTTCCCGAGGTACTACTCCTATCATAAATAACCCATTGCAAAAAAGATGATATTCCTATAGTGTATATCGTGAATCTTGGTGTGGTAGATTCTGATTGTGAGATTTGGTTGGTATAAAATATAACTTGTAAATTACAGTTCAGGATGGGATGGAACCCCATTAGATGTATCATAAAATATCATGGGTCCAATTTTAAAGTATTGGCATTAGGAATTGGTGTTTAGGCAATGTTGATGGCTATATCTAGGCAGTGTTGATAAGATTTAGATGGAGAGGGACTAACTAGTGTTTATAATTATAATTTCAAATGAATGGATGAAAGTGCTTTAAAGTGTAATCTACGACACATTTGATGTGTTTTATGGGAAATTATTGTGATGGGAGACACCTATGTTAAAATTTATATCTAGTGAGGTATGATATATTGTCGGGAGAACTATAGGACTATTTAATAATTTGGTAATGATACAATTATGTCCCAAGAGGGATGAGTTTTGTTTGGGTACTTTGGATTTGGAGCTGTGTTGTGAGATCACGTTGCACATTTAGGGATGCCACATAGCCTAATGATGCTGATTTATTTAATATATTAATTTGGGAAATGAGACAGATGAACAATGTGAATTCTCCAAGATGAAAATTGATATTTGGGTGAGGTTGTTAACCCTTGGATAATTATGACTTTTCATTTTCAAATGATACTTAATTTTTTTAGAAATATGTTGTATAGATTAATTTCAATAAATGTTTTATATCATTACTCTGAGAGTTATAGAATATTAGGATGGGTTTTTCTCCAACTTATTTGAGGCTCAATAGGTGTCTCTGTTGCTCTGTTGAATATTGATATCATCATAATATGTTTTGGGACATTATGTGGTTTCTACCATGGTATATGGTGTGGTGTGTATAATTTATAAGAAATTGTGAAACACCTTGAGTGTGAGGATGTTTTTTTTCTCATTGTAAAGAACATGGTTGTATTGTATAGTCATTTATTGGTTGAGGATTTACCATGTTATTTAATATATTAAACCATGTAACATGAATTAGACATAGGAATATGATCATCATTATATAAAAACATATAAATGTTACAGAGGTGGCTTAGAGTGTAATTACATGGTTTTTAAAACCATTGGATTAAATCATTGATGTGTGATACCTTTGATAGAGATGGAAACTTGTTTTGACCAACCATGCTCCCAAATCATAATTCTCAATAATAATTTAATATTACAATTTTCTCTCTCAATTTATTAATATGGAATCCTTCTCTTCTTCAATCCTCCATTGTGAATGACTAAGGGGATCACCCCCGCCTCCCTCTGGGAGTACAGATCAATTTAGGGAATTATTAGAGTATTCCATCTTTTATTGTTGGTTAATTACTCTTTCCATTTACTCTATCTCCACCTCTCCTCCCTATCCATTTAATACCCTTCTTCTATGATTTAGGGATCAATTATAATTCCACTAGATCATGGTGGAATGCTAATGATATGATGGGGATTTTGTGTAGCCTAGAAAAAATATTTCATTATATAATGTCAGTAAACATGGACTTGATATTATTATGGAGGTATGAATCTTTATGAAATTTTATAGTGTTTTGAGTTAAATTTATATAATTTCTTATTATTTTTATTCTTTTTATAGGTATTTATCCCAAGTTCATTTGATGAGTATTGAATAGACTTACATAGGACAGTCGACCTCATTTAAGTGTCATTGAAGCACCTACTATGTAGTTATGCAATTATGCTTGAGTGAAATTATTTGATTAATTAGATAAATTTTTTTTAATTAAATCGAACCAAATTATGATTAATTAAATTTGTTATTGGATATGTGGAAGATCCTCTTTTGATTAGATAATAATTGTTCGGGCATGGATCAGTCTGAGTGAGAGTGGTCAAAAAACATTAACAAGGTGGAATGCATCTTCAATTTAGGTAGGTCATCCTTGATATCACCGTATAATAATAATAATTTTTTTATGAGGCATGTATGTGTGGTAACACCATAGTGGTGTTAACCTAAATAGATGGGATGATTTAATTAATTAATTAAAAAATTAATATTTTATCTAAATGAATTTCCCATTTAAACATAATTTCCATCAATTCAGATGCATAAGGTGCAAATGTATCGATTAACCATGGGACAATACTAGTTTCCCATGGTTATAAATGGTCAATTCCTTAATTATTATGAAATTCATTATGAATTATAGAACCTAATAGGAATACGTTGAATGTTATTCAAGGAACACAACATTGTGAACCCCTGTAGTGGAGTCAATACAAACCTCCAAGTATAGGGTAGTAAAGACCAGAAACGAATGAATGAGGGATAACCATGTGAGACCCATGATATTTCATTAAACCATTGATAAAAGTAGATGACTATGAGGTTTCATTCATATGATCTATGTTGACATTGACTGGGTAGATGCTGGTGATACATATGGATAAATTGGTTGTTCAGGCCATCGAAGTGGTTTTAAAAATGTGATGGTCTTGAGGGCATCACCCTTTTGATTATTTCTTTAAAGGCAAGTGATCCCTTTGGGATAAGACAATTTGGGTTGTTCCCTAGAGTGTTTGACAGCGGTAATGAGACAGATTATGTTATTTTCCACCCATGTCTTTTATTTTATGTTTCAATACATAATATAGTATATTCCCTCATGGGGGTTTTGATATGAAATTCCAAACACTTGTTAGTGGTATTTTATTACCAATTGGAAATCTCCCTAGAGGAGGTGGTGAAAAATCAATATGGCGAGGTATTCAATCCTTTATATAGGGATTTCATAAAAAAATCCAATCAAGGATATCTTTGATAGTGATAGTGGAACTATCATGGATGTGGAATTGGGGTTACATTGCGTTTAGATAGAGTGTAATTTTCCTTTAATATGTAAAATTTTTAAGTCTTTTGTGGATTTTATGGGTGTGGTCAAGCCTTCCATATGAAGCTTTTCATACCATGTGATAACTATTGGGGGATTCTAAAGAATTATTAATTTATGGTAAATCCATTTAGGCTTCTAGGGATATGTTTCTATAACCTTTGAATAATTACATAGTGTAGTCCATTGGTTTTTATACCACAATTGATCTTTCCATAGGTCATTATGATTGATATTGTGGTGGATGAGGCCCCCAGATCATAATTTAAATTATGTGGTGAAATACCCCTAGGTATTTAGAGGGTGGGAATAGTCACCACAATGTCCCTATAGACACATTAGCACAAGATGAAACAAATATGGTTGATAGGGTTCATGTTTCTAAGGATTGATGGTGGTTTCTTTTTTTTATTTTCCATTAATTTATTTTTAGAATTTCATATGAAAATATAACTAGATTTTCAGTATGTATGGGATCACGTTACTGATTTCATAATGATTTTTGGACTAAAACCATTCTTAATATGCTACTAGACGTCTGTACCCCATAAGACTGTATTTTTTCATTGTCATAGGTTGTGTTTAGTATCATCATTAATCAAGAGGGATAACTCAGTATGGTACATAAATATCAGGATGTATTATGGTTCAAAGCTTCTGTGGATATTTTTTTGTTTTATTTCCTATATTCATTCTGTATTTGTGATTGGCCAAGTGGGTGATAATTGTTTAATAATTGTATCTATACTACCACACATCAAGTTATTGGTAATTTATGTATTATTTATTTTTATTACCTAAGGGTTTTTTTGGGTGTTGTTTTTTATTTTATTCTATTATTTTACTCTGTGATATCGGGGTTACAATCTCCCTATTGTATCTTCTATGACCCCCACTGCTAGAGATCATCTTCCAAAAATTAGGTAGGCAGACCTAAGGATCATATATCATCATTTATAATTCTCATGTACCATATAATAAATAAATAATTTATATTCTATTACAAATTCATAAAAATGGACTTGAAAAACATATTTTAACCAGAAGTTAAATCACTATCCATGTTCACGATATGATTCTATGAAATATCCTTTTGGTTATAAAAAATAATCAAAATTTAAAATTACACAAAAATAAGAGTTTAATTTAAATTCTAAAAGCATGAATATTTATAAAAAATCATAATATTAAGGGAAGATCAAAATTCTAGGAGAATATGTTCATTCAGTCTATATTTAAAAATCATTCTTTTTTACTTTGGTAAAAAGAGTAAAATTTTACAAATAAAATAAAGGAAAATACTTTTTGTTTTACAGAATTTTAATGAATGGAAAAAATATAATAAAATTTATATTATCTTAATTATACATAAATACGTTCATGAAATTTTCTAAAGAATAAGGACATATAAGAAAATGATTTGAAATTAATACCATAAAACAAGGCCTTAAAAAATCTCATGTGTATTTAATAACTATTGAAAAATAAAAATTGGAGAAGACAACATGAAATAAATATGTAAAACACTCTTTTAGTAAATTAGTGATAAATATAATTAAAATTTTGTTTCATATAGCACAAGAAATAAAAAATGTACTGAAATTTTCTTAAGTGTCAACAACAAGAAATTGAGATGAGAAATCCCATACAATAAAAACAACATCAGCACGTTGACTATGTTCAAAGGGATTATTATTAAATTATCATTAAAATAATAAATATTATATATGTATAATATTTATAATTAGATAAACATTTAAAATCAACTATATATAGATGATATGAGAAGGTATAAATGTCATTTCCTAGATAAAGTAGTTCATACATGCGCATGAACGACGATTTTATTTTTAAAATAGGTGGAAAATAAATAATGTATGTAATATTTTAATTTTAAAAAATAATTATTATACTATAAATGTAATATTTATTCGTTATAAGTATATCCATGACTATCCTTATAAGGTGAAAATGTATATTTAATTATATCTCTTACTGGTTTTGTTATTCAATACATACATACAAGTGACGTTAATAGTTTGTAGTGGAAGGAAAATGTAAGAATGCATGTAATATATAACATTTATGGAATCATAATTTAAAAAAATATATCATATATATATATATATTAACCAGTTCCATCATTTAAACCATATATATGATCTACTAATGAGAAACGAAACACATCACTATTTGGTGGTGGTAATCCACACATACATATGATAGATTTTTTTCATTTCTAATAATATGTAATGGGATATGAAAATGATTATTAACATACTAATAATAAAATTTTGATATATATATGAAATTTATTTATTATGTTTTCATTGTTGAAAAGTATTTTATGGTGGAAAAAAAATTAAATAAACTAGAAATAGGTTTGTTTTGAATTATAACTTCTCCTAGATTTCCTAACATTTCCATAAAAATTATTCTCTATAATATTAGGCATTTCAAAACACCATAAACTATAGGATGTACAGATGTATATTGAGGACATTTTTTGATTGGTATTGGATGAACTAGAGTGCAATAAATGTGTGAGGAAGGAATGAAAGGAGGTTACCTTTTATTAGTTGGGGGAGTAGAACACTTGTAATTCATCTACAATTTCACATATTATAATGTATTTTTTATCACAATGTGGCTCCAACACTATAAAAATTCTTGTATAAGGTGTTATTTTTCAATTTACCAACAAATAATAAGAATTAACATGAGATTTTATTCCCTTATTAATTATATTTGCCTTTAATTATCCTGATTTACCCTTTATTGTGTTAGAACATGTTTACCACATATACTATTCATAATGATTTTAAATGAAAATTTTCTCATTAAAAATTTATAAACTCTTAATTTCAAAAAAGTGGTAAAATATTTATTATCTAATTTATGTAAATGATAAAAATTAATTCTGATATAAATGAAAAAAATTCAATGCAAAATAATTTTTATAAAATTGTTGTTTTAGAAAAAAAATAAATTTATAACAAAATCAAATATAATGTTGATTTTTTAGAATTATATGGATAATTTTTAATAAATTATAAATTATATAAATTTGAAACAAAAACATTAAATATAATTTTACTTTTAAATTAAATAATTTAATCGAAAGTAATTAATGTTCTAAAAAATTGAATATTTTCATTATTCATAGAAATTTAAATCATTAAAAAATGCAAAAAACATACAAATCCTATAAAAACATATTTAATTTTCAAAAAATAACTAATTATTAAAATAGAATTTATAAAATTATTAAAAATTAATTTTAATACCTTTACAGAAAATTCCCAAAAACCATTTTGATGAAAATATATTTCTGATATATATATTGAATTTATTGTGAATCCTTATCTAGTAACGAACATCATATTGATATTAATATATTACATTATTTAATGAACCATCATATATTATATCATTAACTATTGAAAGTGACTTATTTATTATGGTAAAATTTATAACATATTAAAAACATTTCATTGAAAAATATGATTCTAATATTATCAAACCATTTATTTTAATGACAAATTTTCTGGTATTATACCAATAGACTGTATAATCCGAAAAATGTTATATGTCTAACAACTATATAATACCAATGCAAATATGACTGTAATTATTAATTTAGCCCAATAATTATATAATTCTAATTACCATATTACAATATAATATAAAATAACACAAATCCTTGAAATCATTACTTCTCTCTCATCAAACCAATATTAGTTATATATATTTAAAATTTATTCTTATTTTTATAAGGATTTTGATATTCATGACAGACCATGGTGTAAGTATTATATGATTGAGGTTAAGTTATATATTGATTCATTTATTGTAATTATAATATAGTACTTTTGATTATTATAAAAAACTCATAATCTATTAATGTTTCTCTAAATTTGAAATATTTTATATGAATAAAACATGTTGGAAATTTTTAAGGATTCAGGAAAAAAAATTAATTAGTAATATACTATTTGAAAAAAATGAAATTTTAAAATATCTAGGTGTTACATTCTCCCCCCCTTAAACTCACAATTTTATCATGATATTTTTATGTATGTGACTATATTGTGTACAAATTAAAACATTTTGAAAATCAATTTTAATGATTGTTTGGGGAATTTGAACGTCATATTTTGAAAATAAATATCAAAATGGAACCTTGAAAGAGGAATAATGGTTATATAGAGAATGTATTGTGTAAAATATAACTAATATAATCATTAAAAGAAAAAACTATAATATTTAAAAATAAATTAACTAAAGATAAACATAATAAAAACAAACAACATAAGATCATATTAAAAATATAAAATAGAATTATTAAATCCTTAGGAATGACACATATTCAATTTGTTACATAAATAGAACATTGAACTGATGTAACAATATATAATTTTAAATATTATACATACAATAAATAAAATTATACACTTTTTATAATATAATAGACCATTATTTGATTATAAATTATCCCAAAAGGATAATATGTTCATTTTCATTATAATTTTATATCATAATGGTATTCATTCACCATCAAGATACAAAAAATTAAAAGATATAATTAAATTATTTCATTATTTTTCATAATATCAATTTAATAATTTTGTTTTTCTATGATCAATTTATAATTCTACCTTAACTCCCACTCAAAGAGATGAATTTTGAAAATGAATTTTTCAGTTCTGAAGCACTAAAATCAACCAATAATAAATTATACGATCCAAAAATGGTTAGAATGTTATATATCATCATTATATAAAAAAAGTAAAAAAATGTTGTCATATTTTTAGAAAAAATTCAATAAAAAATAATTTAATTTTTAATTCATTCAAAATAACATCCAAAGATCAACATAAAACATCCTATATTTAACAAACTATAAAACATTTCAAAATATTTGTGGCCTTAATAAAAACTAAAAATAAAAAATATTTTATCACACATTTTGAAAAAATAAACCTAAAATTTATCTATGAAAAATATTAATCAAAAATAAAATAAAACATCATAAATGTGAATTCCTTGTATAATATCTCAAATATGCAAAACGTTTCAATAAGTATCATGAATATGGGTAATGGAAAAATTAAATCATATACCCTTCTGAGATAAAAATAAAATTATATTACTCAAGTAAAATACAATCTTAATATATAGTATTTCAATTTACCTTATTTTTTTAACATACCCAAAATATTAAACTTCGCCAAAAATAACAATAATTGTAGTCAAGAAATAACATTTCAATCCCATGGTTATTTATATGATAAATCTTACGTTAAAAAAATTTAATAACTTTTTTATTTTAATTATCCCTTATTATATCAACATCAAATATCATATTAATCATAAATTTTATCCATAAATGTTATCTTATAAACTAAAAATATTAGATCATTAATCATGAAATGACTTTTTCACTATAATACAATTAATATTTTAAGTTTAAATGTAACATTCCAGGTAAATAAATAATATTAAATTCTAATTTTTATCAATATTTGTGAATAAAATGTTAATATTACTTTAAAGGGAATGCTATTCTTGATGGCGTACCCAATATGCAACAACGAGTGTCTTTGAAATCTTACGTTGCACACTAATAATATAATAATATTATCATAGTTAACGCCTAACCATTTTAATGGATGCAATGAACAAAAATAACTACAAAATGATAATATATGTTATTTTAAATATTTTAACATTTATCCAATAAATGTTAGAGGCTTAAAATCCAAATGAATCCATTTTTGTGAATAAATACTCTAATATTTTTTAAACAATGTTTTACCACCTTTAGATGGTGAAACTTTTTTAAATCTATCTTTTGAAAATTTTATAAGATCTATTTGTCAAAATAAACTTATTATTTATTATTGCAACATTGAAATTTTCTTTGGTTAAATTTTTCGTATGTTTCTGTCTTTATTCATTTTTTTAATGAATAGTGAAAAAATACTGCATTTTACATCAAAACTGCTTTTTCATCTAATGTAAATATATGGTTAGATTATATTTTTAATTTGTTTTAAAGTGTAATTGTAATATGTTTTTACCATTTAATACAATAGTGGTCATTGGAATTAATTTCACTTTGAAATTGGACATAAACACGTGTCATTTGTTTAATAGATATTGTTTCTTAAAAACACGCTATTTGTTTTGACAGTGGGAATGAATTATTAAATTAATTAATGAAAATTATATATTTTGAATTTTTTAAAATAGACAGAATTTTTTAATTTGGAATATCAAATATATGTTAGGGTGAATATTTTGTATTTCTCTGAAAAACTTCAATTTTGATAAATAGTGAAACCACTAAGTGGTAGTTAAAGAAACTGATATTTTGTTTAAATGAATCTTTACCACTTATGTGATTTGATTTTCAAAAATCCTACATACATGGTTGTCATTATGAAGTAAAATGTGGTTCAATGAGATTAAAATAATTTTTTGGTGAATAGTAACTTTTATGTTTTATTAATCGCGATTAAAGTTAATTAGTGTAATTTATGGTAATGATAATGTTATAATAATATGAAATGACCTTGAAAAATGTCCTACAATTATTGGATGAGTCATGTAAGACCTATACAATCCATGGGTCAGCTTGGAGACCCCATGGAGCCACTATGGTTGGAAAATGACATTTATAACCTTTTATTTAAAGTTAAAAATAAAATGTCACAAACATGTATTGTTTTACAAAAACAATTTTTACATGGGGTTATACAAGACTTATTTTTGACAATAAATATTTATTAGAAATATAAAAATATTTCCTAAATTATGATATTTTTGTGTATAATTTTTAGACATTAAATAAATTAGTTTATTTATAACACCTTGATGATGCAGTGATTACCTCATAAATGAATGATTTAAATAAAATGAGAAGATAGGGTGAAATACAAGTCTTACGCTTGTCAAAAACATATTTTATGGGTGTATTTATCACCCTTATCACCTTATCCTCGAAATATATCCTTTTTGGACCTTTTAAATCCGAAAATAAGTTTATAATAAAGTAATAGTTTATTACATTCCAAGTGTACCCCTCCTCTTCTCTTATAAAAGGCCCCAACCTCTACCACCTTAGATACACCTCTCAAGCCTATGGATCATCCAAACCCTGCCTATTTCATCTCTAAACATACCCATATTCATCATTGAAGCCTCAACTTTGGCAGAATTCTCTTCAAGAAACCCTTCTGGTTCAAACCAAGAGGAGTGACCCGATTTAATGGTAATGTCTTCACTTGTGTTCTTTTGTATTATTTTGATTCTCCAAACCCCTAAAATATTTTTATTCCATTATTTTGTATCAACAACAGTATCTTAAATATACTATGATGTTGTTATGTTATGGATTCGAGCTACACTTACACAAACCTCCATCTAATGGTTAAAGAACAAACTGTTTCTGTGGATGGCGAATTACTACCTCACAAAACGATGATTATTCAACCTTTTCTTAACACCTTTCATGGTGGCCATTATGATTTCACTGTATTTTATATATGATATATATGATATTTATGGTTCCCATATGCTTCTGTATTTTATATTTAAAACGTTACTTTATACTTTCCATGTTGTTCAATTGCGATAATTTCATACGAGGAAGTGTGGACTACCGCCCTGTCAAGTGATGTGACTCGTTCATGAAATACATGGAATGTATAAAGAATGAAACTAATGAACATATGTGACCTATAAAACATATATATTATACTGTAATTATAATATATATATCTCTCAATTATTTTAAATTCCATTTATATGACAATGAAATGAAAGTAGCGTTCATGCGTACGTACGACCTACCGTCTCCATCAAAGGTGCATTTCAATTATTTTTATCTCCAAATGTTATGGAATAGTATAAAATGATTATTTAATGTATATATATGTTATTTAATTCATTAATACTTTTCTGTATATGATTTACTTATAACTACATGGACAATCATTTTCAAACAAGTTCATCTTTTACTCATGTACCAAACATCAAAAAAAACTTCTGATATGAACTCAAATTATTAACCAATTATTATAACACTGTAAAATGTGATATGAACTGAAGAATAATATTTAAAGGAAGAAATTAGGCAATTATAAATTGTCCAAAGATTATTATTCAGGAATATAATGAAACTAACAAGACAAGTTGGACTTGAGGTAAGGGATCTGAAATCTCTCGTTCTATTCAAGTACCCTCTTTTATGTCATTTCATTTATGATCCATGTTATTATGTTGGAATATGTTATTTAATATTCAAAATAAGGTAATTTTTATTTTCATATTATTAGTTACCCCCTCTTACTCTAATCAATTCATTTTAAGATTTTTTATGTGGCGCCGTTACGCTGCTGAATTTTCGTAAGGGATCATACCTCTCTCTTTCTTTTTAAGTACTCTCTTTTATGTCATTTCATTTAAGACCATATTTATTATGTTTGGGGTTGTTATTTTATATTCCTCATTCTGTAATTTTTAATTTCATATTATGAGAGACTCTATTTGATCTCATAAATACATTTTTGGAAGTTTTAAGTGGCGTCGTTAGGATGCCGAGTTTTCATAAGGGATTTTTCATCTCACTTTTATTCCTATGAGATTTATGCTACATTGGCCACTATTTTCTTTTTTTTATGTGTATGTACTGCCCATTATTTTACTATTTGTATAATATAATATCATTTATGGTTAATTACATTTTCATTGTACGACCCTTCTTTCATGGTGTGTACATTTTGAAAGTTGCCAAAATCGGTAAGGGAACATTTCACACTCCTCTTTTAAAAAGACTTATTTTGTTATGACTTTTAATTTACATATTTTTATGTTTTGATATGTTTTTATATATCCTTATTGATTTAAATTTTATTTCCAAGTTATAAGATACCATTTTCTCTCTCGTCAACTAATTTTATTAATTTTAAAGTGACGTCATTACGCTGTCAAATTTTACCAAGGGAACTTTTTAACCCAATTTCGATTTCTTTGGGTTCAACATGTAGTTATTGAATATGTCATCCATTGAATATGTGTGAATGATATTTGATTGTTTTACACTTAATATACACTTATTTTGGGTGTATTTATATTTCTCAAACATAATTTTGAGATTGATTTATCCTTAATTTAAGGATACCTTCTTTATAATGGATTTCATCTCATTTTATATTTCGATTGAGTCGTCATTGTTATTATGAACCAATTCACTATTATATGTTGTATATACTATCCTTTGGAATATTATATAATGAATCCATTTATTCTCATGATATTATAAATTTCTGATTAAATTTTAGTCCTCAATTATTGTATTCAAGTGTCTCTAATTTTGGTAAAAACCCTTTAACTAAAATATCGCTTTAAATGTTTTAATAATTTTTTATTATTAATATTCCAGTATTAAAAATGGTTTTATGTATTTATTTATATGGATCATAATGGTTTAGAATGTTAAAGGATCATGGTGGTATGGGACACTTTGATTCAAAAATATCTTTATTAAATGTTTTAAATGGTTATGAAAATGATTTTTTAGAATGGATTCATTATTTCAATATCTTAAAATGTTATATTTTTATTGAAATGTGGGAATGTTATCTTTCCTTTATTATTAAGTTATGTGCTATGATTATGTTACGGTTCATGGGAATTGTTTATGAAGACGGGTGGTTCGTTGATAAACTAAGGGCGGGTGAGCCAGATATAGCTCTCCAATACATTGGGTAACGTGAAGGGGTTAAATGTTAAGGTTTCTCCGAAGAGATTTAGGGAATATACTGTGATGGGTATTCCAAACGTAACCATGAGGGTTACTCCCTACGAAGAATGTTATGAATTCCTCAAGTTATCTTTATGCCTTATGATTTCTATGTGTTATTCATAAATCTTATGATTTCATGAGGTATGTTAACGTGCATATGTTTTATGAGTAATGTATGATTTCATTTATTTTTATGTATACATGTACAAATGTTTTCGTTCTGAATTTTTAAATCCCTTAATGATCTTTTTATTCTCATACAAAGTTATTGAAATGATTATCATTGGTCAAGGGAAAGGTACATGATATGATGGTAGATTCAAGGAAGTGTCAAGAAAGAATCCATGTTTTATTTTAAATATGTTTCCGTTTATGGTAAGAAATTAATAATATCTTTTATGTAACAAGTTTGTTTAAATGTGAAATGTAATGCACGATTTATGATCTAATTATCTAAAACTCTAAACATGAAAAGAACATCAATGTGTATTCTTTAAATAACTCATGGTTAAGTAAGGTTTTAATCCGGGACCTTATTGTTGGAATCAAAGGTCAGTTTAGATAACTTTAGAGGTTAGAGTGTTGTTTAAGCATAAGTGAAAAGTTGTGTATATCCATAATGGTTATTATATTAGAT
Organism: Viscum album; assembly: GCA_963277665.1. Classification (NCBI taxonomy): domain Eukaryota; kingdom Viridiplantae; phylum Streptophyta; class Magnoliopsida; order Santalales; family Viscaceae; genus Viscum; species Viscum album. The sequence continues at coordinate 993,682,921 of OY728166.1, forward strand.
AGTGTCATTGTTATTTTTGAATTTTTGAATGTGTTTGAGATAACTTGTATATGTATATCTTAGTTTTTATCTTCCTCTTTAGTACATGATGATTTTGTTAATATACTCACACTGACCATTTTGGTTTTAGTAAATGGATCGATCTAGCAGGCACCCAAGTGACAATGGGTTTGAAGGAAACTATGGTGGTTCTATGATTACGAGACTGGATGAAATTGGGTATTCAATGAAAAATCTCGTGGTTATTCTAAACCAACTATCAGGAGTCGTGATCAACCACCTGAACCTTGGTGAGTTCTCTAATTCATCTTGTATGAGAGAAACAACTCTATGTGGAAGTTCATGTGATAATTATAAAGGCAACCATTAGGGTTTATATGATCCTTACTTTTGAGGTAATTATGGGATACTATATGTTATGATGGAAGATGAAAGGCATGAGGTAAAATTGAGGATAAATTTTTTTATGGTTAATTTTTAAGATTTTATCTCTTATTGGGGAATGTTTTAAAAATTATATAGTTTTGGAAAAAAGGACAACATGCAGACCGTGTGGCAACTCGTCGCGTCAGACGAAGCTGTGGGAATCGAACCCACAACAAAAGTGTGACTAGTATTTATCGCCTACCACTAGTCTATGTGAAGTCCCTGGTTAGTTTGACTAATTATTTTTTTAGTTAGATGATTTTATGAATCAATAGTAAGTTTATTTTGGGTTATCTATGGAAATTATGAAACTATCATGGAGGATATGTTATTAGGTTAATTACTTTTTCAATATGAGACTTTAAGAGAAACTAATGTTATTTGGAGATAGATGTTAATTTGTACCTTGGGAGACTATGTCATTAAATCCTTCAAATATTTGGGTTTCAATTTTAGTTTGGTTTACCTTGAAGAATTTTATGGACAAATTTTTTATTAAATGGTCTTCGTTGAACTTTGGGTTTTGTTTGACAAATTTTGGAGATTAGGAGTAGTTTTTCTTTTTGTAAAAAAATATCCTTTAAGGGTATTATTTGACCTCGTACTAAACATTTTGGTTTGGTTTTGGTTGAGATCTAAAGGCATGGGAAATATATAGTTCTGTTTTGTGGATTAAGTGATTATCAAGAATTTGATTATAGTACTCTTAATGCGAACATGTCTTCCTAAATACTCGTATTTTGAAGAAAATATGAGTTTGACTAAGGAATCTAGTAAAAGTTGAAAGTCTGCGTGACAAGTAAGTATGTTTCATTATAATTTAGTTAAGCTCGAAAATAAATTCCTCAATGAAGAGTAACTTAAAACAAAACATTTTTATGTTATCTTTTCTTACTGGGGAATCAAATACCGTTTAACCCATCACATGTTTGTGATTTTCTTGTTGTTAATTTTCCCCTAGACATGTTTACTATAACTCTACATCAGAACATGACCCTTTTTTTCTCCTCCATATCCATAATTTCATACATGTAATCCTAGTATGGGTTAACTCGGGTGACTTTTGTACTTCTCTCCCTTTCTTTTAAAGTGATAGTTTTACTGACTCTTGTTCCGATGTGGGACTGTAAATGAATATCCAAGCCAAATTTTGAAATTGCAAGTACGCAATTCCCAAAAGGGCGGATGGATGTAACATCCCAGGTAAATAAATAATATTACATTCTAATTTTTATCAATATTTGTGACTAAAATGTTAATATTACTTTAAATTGAATTCTATGCTCGATGGCGTACCCAATACGCAAAAATGAGTTCCTCTGAAATCATACGTTGCACACTAATAATATAATAATATTATAATAGTTAACGCCTAGAATTTGTAATGGCAGGAATGAACATAAATAACTACAATATGATTACATATGTTTGTTAAATATTTTTACATTTATCCAATAAATGTGAGAGGGTTAAAATCCAAATGAATCTAATTTTATAAATAAATACTCTAATATTTTTAAAAGATTGTTTTACAACTTTTTGATGGAGAAACTTGTTTAAAACTAACTTTTGAAAATTTTATATGCTATATTTTTCAAAATAAACTTATTCTTTATTATTGGGGAATTGAAAATGACTTTGGTAAAATTTTTGGTATGTTTCTCACATTGTTCATTTTTTTAATGAATAGTGAAACAATACTGAATTTTACATCAAAACTGTATTTTCATCTAATTTAAATATATGGTTAGATTATATTTTTATTTGGTTTCAATGTGTAATTGGAATATATTTTTACTATTTAATCCAAAAGTGGTCATTGTAATTAATTTCACTTTGAAATTTGACTTAAACTAGTGTCTATCTTTTAATAGATATTGTTTCTTAAAAACACGCTATTTGTTTTGACAACTGGAATGAATTATTAAATTAATTAATGAGACTTATATATTTTTAATTTTGTAAAATGTAAATCATTTTTGAATTCGGAATATCAAATATATCATAGGGTGATTTTTTGGAATTTTTCTGAAAAACTTCAATTTTTTATGAATATTGAAACCACTAAGTGGTAGTTAAAGAAACTGATTTTTCATTTAAATGAAACATTACCACTTCTGTGATTTTATTTTAAAAAATCCTACATATATGGTTTTCATTAGGATGTAAAATGTGGATCAATGAGATTATAATAATTTTTAGGTGAATAGTAACTTTTATGTTTTATTAATCATGATTAAAGATAATTACTGTAATTTAAAGTAATGATAATGTTATAATATTATGAAATGACCTTGACACATGTCCTACCCTTATTGGATGATTCATGGCCAACCAAGAAAATCCATGGGTCAGCTTGGGACCCCATGGAGCCACTTTTGATAGAAAATGGAATTAATAACTTTTTATTTAATGTTAAAATTAAAATGTCACAAACATGTATTGTTTTATTAAAACAATTTTTACATGGGGTTATACAAGTCATATTTTTTACTATAAATTTTCATTAGAAATCTAAAACGATTTACTATATCATGATATTTTTTTTACAATTTTTAGACATTAAATAAATTATTTTATTTATGACACTGTGATGATGTAGTGTTTACCTCATAAATGAACGATTTAAATAAAATGAGAAGATAGGGTGAAATATAAGTCTTAAACTTGTACCAAACCTATTGTATGGGTGGATTTAGAAACCATATCACTTTATACTAGAAATATATCCTTTTGGGACCTTTGAAATCTGAAAATCATTTTATAATAAAGTAATAGTTTATAACATTCCAAGAGTTCCCCTCCTCATCTCTTATAAAAGGCCCCAACCTCTACCACCTTATCCACACCTCTCAAGCCTTTTCCTGGCCAACCCCTGACCATTTCATATCTCCACATCCCTATATTCATCATTGAAGCCTCACCTTTGGCATAATTCTCTTCAAGAAACCCTTTTGGTTCAAACCAAGAGGTGTTACCGGATTTAAAGGTAATGTCTTCACTTGTGTTCCTTTATATTATTTTGCATCTCTAAACCCCTAACCTCTTTTTATTCATTTATTTTGTAACAAAAACAGTCTATTAAATATACTGGGATGTCATTTTGTTAAGGATTCGAGCTACACTTACACACACCTCCGTCTAATGGTTAAAGAACTTACTGTTTCTGTGGACGGTGAATTACTGCCTCACGAAACGATGATTGTTCAACCTTCACTTAACACCTTTCATGGTGGAAATTATGATGTCACTGTAATTTATATATGATATATATGTAGTATTTATGTTTCCAATATTCTTCTATATTTTATATTTAAAACATACCTTTACTCTTTTCATGTTGTGCAATTGCGATAATTTCATATGAGGAAGTGTGGACTACTGCCCCCTCAAATGATGTGACTCGTTCATGCAATACATGGAATGTATAAAGAATGATTATAATGAACGTTTGTGACCTATAAAGAATATATATTATACTTTAATTATAATATATATATATCTCAATTATTTTTAATTCCATTAATATGACAAAGAAATGAATGTAGCGTGCATGCGTACATACGGCCTACCGTCTCCATGAACGGTGCCTTTCATTTATTTTTATCTCAAAATTCTATGTAATAGTATAAAATGAATATTTAATGGATATATATGATATTTAAATCATTAATACTATTTGGATATGATTTACATATAACTACATGGACAATCATTTTCAAACAAGTTCATTTTTGACTCATGTACCAAACATCGACAATTACGTCTGATATGAACTGACATTATTAACCAATTATTATAATATTGTAATATGTGATATGAAAATAATAATAATAATTAAAGGAGGAACTTAAGAAATTATAAATTTAACAATGTTTATTATTCTGTAATATAAAGAAATCAACAAGACAAGTCAGACATGAGGTAATGGATCCGACCTCTCTCTTTCTTTTCAAATACCCTCTTTTATGTCATTTCATTTATGCTCTATGTTATTATGTTGGAGGATGTTATTTAATATACACCAAACTATAATTTGTATTTTCATATTATGAGTTACCACCTATTACTCTCATCAATTCATTTGAATAATTTTTATATGGCGTTGTTAGGCTGCCAAATTTTCGTAAGGGATCCTACCTCTCTCTTTCTTTTTAAGTACTCTCTTTTATGTCATTTAATTTAAGGTCATATTTATTATTATTAGGGATATTATTTTATATTACTAATTATTATATTTTTTATGTTCATATTATTAGAGACCCTATTTGATCTCATAAATCCATTTTTGGATGTTTTAAGTGGCGTCGTTAGGCTGTCGAGTTTTCGTAAGTGATTTTTCATCTCACTTTTATTCCCGTGAGATTTATGCTACATTGGACACTATTTCCTTTTTTCTTGTGTATTTACTTCCCATTATTTTACTATTTGTATTATATACTCTCATTTATGGTCATTTATATCTTCATTGTATGACCCTTCTTTCATGGGGTGTACGTTTCGAATGTTTCCCAAATCGGTAAGGGAAACATTCACACTCCTCTTTTAAAAAAACTTATTTTGTTATGTCTTTTAATTTACATATTTTTAGGTTTGGATATGTTCTTCTATATCCTTATTGATTTATATTTAATTTCCATGTGATAAGATACCATTTTCTCTCTCATCAACTAATTTTATGAATTTTAAAGTGACGCCGTCAGGCTGTCGAATTTTACAAAGGGACCTTTTTAACCCAATTCTGATTTATTTGGGTTCAACATGTAGTTATTGAATATGTCATCCTTTTAATATTTTTTAATGACATTTTATTGTTTTACACTTAATATAAACTTATATTGGGTGTATTTATATTTTTCACAGATAATTTTGAGATTGATTTATCCTTAATTTAAGGATACCTTCTTTATAAGGGATTTCATCTCATTTTATATTTCTATTGAGACTTCATTGTTATTATGCACCAATTCACTCTTATATGGTGTATATACTGTCATTTGGAATATTATATCATGAATCCATTTATTCTCATGATATTATAAAATTTTGATTAAATGTTATTCCTCAATTATTGTATTCACGTGTCTTTAATTTTTGTAAAAACCCTTCAACTAAAGTATCGCATTAAATGTTTTAATGATTTGTTATTATTAATATCCATGTTTTAAAAATCATTTTAAGGATTTATTTATATGGATATTAAAGGTTTAAAATGTTAAAATCTTCAAGGTGGTATGGGACACTTTGATTAAAAAATCTTTTTATTAAATGTTTTAAATGGGTTTGAAAATGGTTTTTTAGAATGGATTCATTATTTCAATATCTTAAAATGATATATTGTTATTGAAATGTGTGAATGCTATCTTTACTTTATTATTAAGTTATGTTATATGATTATGTTATGGTTCCTGTGAATTGTTTATGAAGACAGGTGGTTCCATGATAAAATATGGGCAGGTGAGCCCGATATAGTTCTCCAATACATTGGGTAACGCGAAGGGGTTAAACATTAAGGTTTCTCCGAAGAGATTTAGGGAATATATTGTGATGGGTATTCCAAACATAACCATGTGGGTTACTCCCTACGTAAGAATGTTTTGAATGCCTCGAGTTACCTTTATGTCTAATTTCTATGATTTATTCATAAATATTATGATTTCATGCGGTATGTTAACGTGCTTTTGTTTTATGAGTATTGTATGATTTCATTGATTCTTATGTATAGACGTACTAATACTTCCTTTATGAATTTTTAAATCCCTTAATGAGCATTTTATTCTCATCCCATGTTTTTGAAATGTTTTACACAGGTCAAGGGAAAGGTACATGATATGATGATAGTGTCAATGAAGTTTCAAAAAAGAATCCACGTTTTTTTAATTATTTTCCCATTAATGGGAAAAAATGAATACTATCTTTTATGTAACCACTTTGTTTAAATGTGGAATGTAATGAAAGATTTATGATCTAATTCTATAAAACTCTAAACCTAAAAAGATCCTCAATTTGTATTCTTGAAATAACTAAAGATTAAGTAAGGTTTAAGGCTGGGTCCTTATATTTAATATACCTCAATAATTTTTGAAAACACAATAAATATATCCCAAAGAACATATGTCACATAAAACAAAAAAATTGTATCTATAAAATTTTAATTATGATCAACCATATTCTAATTAACCCATAATGGTATCTAAAAACTAATAAATTGTCCTTAAAAACTCCATAATAATATAAGTTATCTAAACACTAACACTGATACCAAATAGTTCACCACATATCTTAATCAACCCATAATTAAAATTTTCATAACATGTGTTTCAATTTCTTCCATTACCAGGATCCTAATGTTTTAGTGTTTTAGATAATTAGTTAAAACCTATACATTAAAATTTGAAAAATTCACATATTATACATTTTTAAAAATAAACGTGATACAATTTCAGGGAGGTGGTAGTATAGAAAAATAGCCCAAAAAATGTTTTCCATTCCCATAAGATAAGAGATTAGATTAAAAGGTGTCATATGTAATAATTATTACCTTTTATTATATAGGAGATCCTAATGTTATTATTTAATCTTGACTGAATAATATTTTAGAGATGTGGAAGAAAAAAATCTGAAATAATTATGTTATGACTTATATCTCTTTCCCATTTATCTCAAATTTTATTACTTTTTTTTATTATATAATTGATGTTTTTTGGATAAATTGAATACTAAGACATGGAGAGGGTTGTTAGGGAGTCATTTTTATATTTAATTGATGAACTATAGTATCCAAAAAATGTATGTAAGGAAGGAGAGGAGGTTCCCTTTCTTATCTGTGGGGAGTGGTATATTTTTATTTTTTCAAAATATTCAAATATTATATAGTCTTAGTCATGGAAAATTGTCCGCAATACTATTAAAATACTAATATATGGTGATAAGAATTGAAAATACATCATCTAAATGAAATAAATAAAATTTTATGTGTCCTTATCACATCCGTTTTCAATTAAATAACAGAATTTTCCATTTAATGTGGGGAAAAATGTTTAACTTTGTTACTGTTCATAATTCCCAATAATTAAATTATTATCATTAATAAATTTGTAATAATAAATTACAAATATGGAATATAAATTTTATTATTAAATTATTATAAATTCCATATATGACTTTTAATACATGTTGTCAAAACAGAACAAAAAATGGTTTGCAAAAATTTAATTTTAAAACAAAAAAAGAACTTAAAACAAAAATAAATTTCATTTTTATTCTTATGGAATTATATAGATAATTATTAATAAAATGGAATTATTATTACATATTAATCAAATAAAAAATATAAAATGACTTACAAATTACAATATTTAAATAAAATAAAAAATAATCTTTTCGAAATTAGACATTTTCACTAGTCACTAAAAAATTAATATTTTTAGAAAAGTTACAAAAATTCAAACTATGACTTTTATGAAATGATTTGTTATAAAATTTATGTGACACATATTTCTTCTTATCATATTTAAATTTCTAATTTTATGTTATATGAAATTTGTGTTGTTGCGATGGGGAATTTTGTGTTTTGGGAGAAATAGTCTACGTGAACAGTTTGAGCATTATTTAAATTGACCATACTATAAAAATTTGATATGGAACTATTAAATTCTATTTTTATATTTGTGGTTTCATAACTATTTTTCCAACTATGTTAGGGACAATACAAACCTTGCATGTAGATGTGTTTGGGTCATGAGGTTGTCACACAACCTGTACCGAGTTTTTCCAAATGTGTTACTATTTAATGGTTACCATGAACATTTTTTTTTCAAGGGATAATATTATTCACAAAATTAACACATAGTTTGTCTAACTATTCCATAAAACCATTTGACTAGTATGAATCTTTCCTGAAATTATAATATTCCCCCTAATACCATTAATTGTTTTCATATAATCTCTTATAAATCTGTCATTATCATTTCCTAACTAGTCGATGATACTCTAAGAAGTTATCCCTTTGGAATCATGGTGATTTTTTAGGTCCTCTTCATGGTATGTTTTCGTTTACCCCTGTTTTCACTCCCTATATCTTGATCCCTTCTTGATATCCCATGTCCTTCATGTATTGAATCAATTAAGAGATGTGAGGTGTAGGTAAAGAGTATTTGATGTAAAATTGATGATGTCTCATATATATCTTGAATATTGAGGACTCAATCCATTAATTAATTACTACCATCTTCAAATCCATCAAATTTTACTCCATTAGCATTGTAGGTGTATCAATACTAAGGTTTTACCTCTTCAATTACATATCATTATTTTTAATTCCATTATTTTGGTTTGTGTAAATGATTGATTAAAAATATATGATAGTAATTTTGTGTAAATAAATATTGGTTTTATTGAGAAGCAGTTTTAACGAGTTTTTTCATTGATAACAGTTTTATACCCTTCAAGTGTTGAATCAAATTCTTCAATGATGGTTTTTTTATTAAAATAAATTCTAAATCATACGAGCTATGATGGTTCACTAGTCAACGTTTTTTATAAAATTGTGAGAATGTATTAATTCGATGTTTTGTGATATAACAACACTTGGGATCTTTGTGGTTTTTGGGTAATGGAAATAGGAAATCCATTTTCTGAGTGCAACCTATTGGGATTAATTATCCATTATGTTATGGAAGGTTTTTGATTTTTTTAATACTATCATAATGTGGTACGACATGATATAAATCATAATTATGTTATAATAGATTATTGTTCCCCATATATCCTTGTTACATATTCCCACTGTATAGTGCCCAAAATGTTATTGGTTTAATTTTTAAGGATTTATCATTTATTTATTACTCACATGTTCAACATATGGTCATTCCCTGAAAGGTTTTTATTATTGAACTCTATTTATTTCGATTATATGTTTTTCATCTACCCATATTATATAAATATAGAATGGATTATAGGATACTAAAGGATATTTTATACAATGTTTCTAACAATTATTTTTCTAAATTTTGATATTTCTTATACTAAAACTATTTTTATGCTAAAAATCATTTTATCGATTCATGGTGGAATTCTGCATATTGTTTTACTCATACTATAAATATTCTATTTATTATACGCCACTTTTCTAATAGTATACAAGTAAAGGAAATTTCATGATGTGACTCACTGCATCCTATATTTTTTTGTTGTCTTCATAGTGGTTTTGGATGGTGGTGACATAGGATTACATGGATATTATGATTTTATTTCTCTGATTTTTTATTCTTAGTTTAGCGTTTTGAATTTTCTATAGAATATAATTATTGTGTAAATTTTTTACATGATTCAGTCTTGATGTTAATCATTTATTGTTTTTAAAAAGGATTGATTTTTTATGTTGAAAAAATTCCAATGATTTTATTTGTTGATACCAAGGTGCTTGCTGAAAGCATGTGGTGATCGGGAACATGATTTGGTCCGTCTAGATGGCCATATTCGGTGATGATTCAGATCTACACTGTTACGTCATTTATAAAAGGTTTCAAATTAATGGATCTTTCTTAGTGGATTTCTATAAAAGTTATAGGAATTTAAAATATAGGGTGGTATGTGAGGAAGGTTCCCTAACCAAATTACCTTCTAATAAAACATTGTGTAACCATGGGTGGGTTTTTGGGTTATTACTAAGCGAGATCATAATTATTGGGATTGTTTATATTATCCTTGTTTTATTTTTAGATATATTTTAAGGTATTTTGTAGGAATTATGTTTGTTTTTTTTATTCAGTGATGTCATAAAAATATAATGATCTTATCCCTTGTAATAAATAGACAATGCCTCCTAGAAGAGATATTTCAAATATTTGAGAGAAATATGTGTAATGTGTTCCATAGGGGAATCCTTTAGTATAACCTTTATTGGTCAAATTATTTATTGAAAAAATATTATCTCTACTTCAGATGGGAATTGGAATATATGAATGGATGATTGATAATTAAACAAAATTTATGAAGAATAATACACTTATCATTCTTCCTGACAATAAACCCCTAATAACTTGAAGAGTGGATTTAATGGTTTTAGGGTATTTCCGAATTTAGGGGTACTCCTAATGTTTGAAATGTTGGTTTCTCAACATATAATATTGAAGATCAAATATGGAAATTTTGGGACTCCATCATGAAATATATGATACACAATGATCTTGCCTAGACCTGTTTTTAGATGTTATAAAAGAAAATACTATATTCTAAAATGTTTCATGTGGGGAAGACTCATAAATTTGTGACATTGGAAAAATTTAGATATTATGTTATGAAGTATGATACATATATCACTATGTTTGTTCACATATCACATGACATTGATTCAAATTATTACCTTAAATATTGGATGTTTTAGAATGGATTAAGGGCACATAATTGGTTGATTATGATCCTCTTGTGCCTACAAATATTTCATGAGGTTACTGATAAAGTTGTTATGGTTGATGTAGACTTATATAGAATGATGGGTATATGTATACCATCTATTTTACTATGGAATAAAAATTGTGTTCTATCAATGTTGAAAATAATTCCATGTAAGTGTGGTCAATTTACATCACGATTAATTTTATTGGATTCATAGAGAAACTAACATGAGGATTACTATTATTTTAGTAGTCATAGGTGAATTATGCTTCATTTTATACAAAAAACTATGTCCTGAAACTATTTTCAACTATCAAATAACAATAATCATTCTTAGAGATGAATGTACAAAGGTAATATAGTTGGTTCATCTCTTACCAAAGGACCCACTGACCATTATATTGTGAAACATTTTCCTACTTATCATTCTCAATAAAATTTGTATACTAATGCATTTAATAAATCACATGTGCGGGATGAGGCAATATGTATTTATGTAGAAGAGTGTAAATGGATACTATGGGAGGTATGATGTTTATCCTCTATAGTTCTATAAATGTATGATACAAGTTCATATTTTTCATTAATATACTATATTTGGAATGATTTGTTAGGATTATGATTAGAAATTATTCAATTTATTATGGATCATTCTACTCCCTTGGAAAGAGATAATTAATATAAATAAAAATATTTTTAATTATAGGTTATGAACAATGACCACATGGTCAAGTTGTATTTCCAAGTTTTAGATCATGATATCTTATAAACCTTTATTTTCATTGATTAGATGCTTTTATTTGAATTCTAAATTGATTATTGTCATCCTCATGATATGTTGATATATATTAATGTGGTTACTAATGTATTTCAGGGTGAGTGGGATCATAGATCTGGGAGAGTGTGGAGTGTTGTTCATAATGCTAAAATATTATCTTACTAATTGTAAGGGATTTTTCATTATTATATCAAACTAAACATTATGTTGATCAATTCATTATGTACTGAATGAATATCAATTTATTTTCATAATATTGTTAGTTACTTACCTATATAGAGGTCTTGTTTTATAATTACGTACTCATAGAAACAAGCCCATATCCTTACCATCTTATAACATCGATCGTAATTAGTTGAATAAGATTAATTTTCAACATATATAAATGGAGGTCATTTGATTTTTTTTGATGTTTATATTGGTATTCAACAGTTCTCTATACAAATAAAGATGGTGGAAGCCTTCAGGTATGGTTATATTACAAAAATCATAATGAGGTGATTGTTAAGAACAAATATCTTATTCATACAATTAATGGTCCATTTTACTAGCTTAGGGTTTCATGATGGGTTTATTAAATTTATATATGATTTGTTCATGAATATTTAGTGGTTTTGGAGTTGTACGTTCTTTATACAACATTTAGGAGCATTTATGGACATTATTATGTGTGTAAGACATTTGGTTTTATGAATTTTGCTTATGTGCTTATGAAATTTATGAATTAGATCTCTCAATTATTCAAGGACTCTTTCATGGTTATTTTTTGGAATATACTCTTGTTTATAAAAATATATAAGATTAATATAGATATCATCTCGACAAGGTTCTAGAAAACATGAATGTACATCATCAAATTCGAAATATTTCTCAAGGAATGTTAATGATCTATAAATTTGATATTCTAGGTCAAGTCTAATTTAAGGGGGGTATCTCAGAGAATCCTAAAATTATCAATGTAGTGATATATCGGGAGAAACCACGATGTTTATATGATATTCTAATATTTTAGGTCTCAAATGGTAATTAATGAAGTTATTTTTCAAATTTCTCCAATCATTAATTTCTTATGACATGGATGACGTATATAGATCTTATGTTCAAATGGAATAATTTTTGAGAAATGATATTTGAGGAAATAAAGGTGAGATTTTTTATAAATCTATTTATAATACGCTCAAAACATAGCTTTGGGTTTATTGATTATTCAGATACCTCACGTGTGAGATTAGGATGTGTGCCAATGCAAGAGAAGTAGGTGGATCCCTATGTCTCATGACAACAGCATCATCATGAGAAGAGTTCTCCTCCCCATGATATTTATTTGGCTTCTATGATGCATTATTTAATAAAATGAACCACTATCTATTGGTTAAGTAGTTAAAAATGTATTTGGATCATAATTGGCTAGAATATTTTTTTACATTGAGAAACCTAAACATATAAAAGAGATCACTAGTTGAGTATCTCCTGAAAATTGAATTTTTAATTTTATATACAATCTTAATATTGAATTTTGTCACCAAAACATAAACCATGAATTTAACTACTCATAAATTGATGGAATTGATTAAATCATTGTCTTTGATGATTTTTTCTCCACTAAGATGATCTTGGATGTGTTAGTGGATAAAAAGAAACAATTATTAGATTTTATGGCATTTGATTCATCATTTAAGGATCCAATTCATCTTGGAAAAGAATAAGAAAATACTTTTCAATAAATTAGGAAAACAAATATTTGGTTGGGATGCCTCAGGTGTTTATACACTATCTTCAAATAGTATCTTAATTTTTTAAGGATCATTGGTCATTATAATATATCTAATGTAGGATATAATTGATGGGGTACATTGGAATTGTTGGTCCCTACACCCTGGGTAAAACAATATGTAGTAGGATGTGATACATTATTATTGGTCGATAGGGATGAGGTGGTATATTATATATTTAGTCTCATGATATATTACATTCCATAAGACTACGGTGGAGAAAAAATAACTACTAGTTTGTTACAACATTTACATAATTCGATGATATATCCGTAGAATTTCTTGTTGTATTAAAATGGAGCCATTTGGAAAAAATTTTGATTTGGGAGAACATTTATCTACTTAAAAAATTAGGTCATTTTGTACCATTTAGGAAGATTATGAATGTGGATGATCCAATAAATATTTATGTTTAAATTTTTTTTATTCTCTATGGAGTGGATTATGTTATTGATTAAAAAAGATATACACGATTTACATTTCATTGTTGGAATGTTTTCCAAGAGGTGTTTGGTTCCCAGTTAATGTTAAAAATGTATTATCATAGTTATATATATGGGAATACAATGCAATCCATTCACATTAATATGGATATACATGGTGTGTTCATTTTTTTGATGGTTCTTGTGAATATCATATTCCATTAGTCAAATTCAATTATTTGAATAATTATCTATACTATTAAAAATGAAACCAGTTTGATTATTGGTATGGAACACCATGTATATCTAATTATTACTAATCAAATTTTAAATAATTTTCTTTTGTTTGACTGAGTCATATTCACAGGGTGATGAAAATGTGAATTTTATTAGAAATAGGTTATAAATTACATAGTGTGACTAGAAATGCTATGAGAATTGTCATCATTTTCTATTGGTTAAGTTATTATAATTTTCTCAGTGTAACACCCAATTTTTACATCTCTGTTTTCTTAATTATGGTATGTTAGCATTAAGGGTTATTTTTCCTCTCAAAATAATCAAATAACTTCAAAATATTAATAATCAGTTGGACTTTCTGTATCACTTAAAAATAATTCTTGAATGCTTTCATCTTTACCAACAAATAACTTATCAACTGGTTCCTTCCTGTGAAATAGAATGAGATAATATTTATATTGAGATAGATACCTCTTGGTTTATCGATCAATTTAGTTTATTAAATGCTATTATATGGTTACGGATGTAAAACAATTACTTGGGCCTATTTATAGTGGAATTGTGGTTGTGATTTCAATAATACATGAGAGTCTGAACCATTTATGGGGTGGATGTGGCCTTGTATTTTTATGATTACAAACCCTTAGTTGTCTTATAGGGATGTGAAGTGGCATGGTGGGGAGAATTGGGGCACAAAAAGTTACTATAACTAAAGGGAGTAGTCCATTGATAGTATCTTAATCCTTAATTCTTAAAATTTTAGGTATACACCTTATATGGGAGATAATACTCATTAGGCTGCATGATATCTCCCCATGGAATATAGATGACATTCTAATAATTCACTACAACTTGGTCATTTTTTAGTGATAATTTTCCAAATTATGTATACATAATTGAAATAAAACATTACAATAATCTAGAGAAACTATATCCCCTATTAGTTGATGGATTTTTTAATAATGTTTTCACCCCTATGGACATCATGTCCTTAGTGGGTCCTCATGATATTAGCGATTAATCAAATTCAATCCAATCATATAGGTATGGGGGAATTTTAACCATGTATATGAAATCTATAATAATAAATTCCTTATAAGGTTTAGGATTTATTTGTGGAGGTTCCACATCATCCCTAACCCTTAGTAATGGGTCTATTGTAATCATATCCCCTATAAAAAACAATCATTTTCTAGGGAGCATAGTGGTATCTGACAACCTATTTCTCAATCGTTCCTACTACCATGTTACACACACATATCACTTGGGTACTATTAATTGAGGAAAAAGGTGATTTCCATAGGTTCACTATTCATATACAAAAATCATGGGAATACGCAATGACGAAGGTCTAACCATTCAATGTTGACAAGCCTAAATGGATAGTAGAGATAAGGGGATGAGTGGAAGGCTGTGAAATTAATCATAGATGGTTATCATACATTTCAAAGTCACTATATTACACATATTTGGGAAAAATGATTTCTACCACCTGATATTCTTTGGTGGTTTTCATTACCATCAATCTGGTAAGTGACATAGATTGATCTATGAACACTGAGGTACATAGTGGGGGAAATAATACCCAATGATGTAGATTGTAATTAACTAGATGACTAGAAAATGTGTAACTAAAATCATGTGATGAAATATATTCCCCCCCTAATGAGGGCTTAATATACCATTATTTCAACTCTATCATAGATAAAGGGAATAGATTGGATACACATCACCGAACACCATGAAAATTGGATGTATAGTTTATATAAGAGAAGGTGGTGTAATATGTGTTTTAGATATTAATTATTAGTTGGATTAGTGATTATTTACATAGTGAAAATGTATCAACAAAATTCACCTATAAGAATAAGTGAATATCTATTCTCTCACTCACTTGGAGAGAGTTAATCTAACCATTAAAATAGAATATGAACATCCGGTCTCCTATGGAAAAAAAGTTATACTACTTGATTTTTAGGATGGATGATGATAAATATTAACATCTATTTTTACATCCAATTCTCTTATATCATGAATTTTACTGATCCCTGAGAATAACATATTGTCAGTAGTGGGCAGATGATGGTCGATCATGTAAAGAGTAACCCATTACCCACCCACTTGGGATGACTCAGAAAATGTTTCCCTTAGAACTCCTTACAACTATCATGTTTCTTGACAATTTAATGGAATCAATGTTTGGGCTTGTTACCTATTAAATAAAAAAGGAATCCATATCCTAGATGTATGTATTCCACTCCTCCTCCTTCCAATTTTTGGAAAAAATTTTCCTACATTATATGACATGGGAGATCTGGTATAGAAACTATCACAAATTGTGTCCTAATGTAGACCTTTGTTTTTTCCATGAGAAAACAAAGAGGTAGAAAAGTTGATGGGGTTTTTGTAGACTTTGGTGGTGTTATATTATTTTGGATTAGTAGCATCTCAATAGGGTTTATCTTATGATGATGGGAACTTCACCTCCAATTTCTAAAAAAATTCTGCTCCATGCAAAGAAAACTAATGGTTTTTTATATCATGAGATGTAAAGAAAAAAAATAAAAGGCTATATAGATTTATTTTCATATGGAGAGTCATGATGTTCATTTTTTGTATTCCAATCTCATATGAGATGTTTTTAAAACATAGTGTTTTGAATATATGTGATTAATAATATACATGATTATCTTGATAAAATTTCCTTGTTTATTCTGAGCTATTTTAGACATTACCCAATGAAAAGATAAAAATAATAGGTTAACCAAGTTAAAAAATAGTATCACACCAACAAGAAACAATAAATTACCTATTAAGGTTGAATCTAATTCTATCACACACAAACTAGCACCAGTTTCTATGGTATAACACATGAATGATGTACATCACACAATTCCTATTTTTGAGAAAAAAACAATCAATCCTACCATATAATGAGGAATATAGTGATCAATGAATGAATATATTTTAGGATTGGAAGATCAAAAAATTTACATTTGGAACCTAATAACTTCTTGATTACTTTCTTATAGACAAGGGAAATAATATCCTCAAGCTTCATGAACCTGGGAAACCCAATAAAGTAACACACATTGATAATATTTATTGTTGACATTTTCAAAATAGGATGGTACAATCCTGGAGTGACTTATATTCCTCCAAATACATCATCCTAATCATTTTTGATTTCCGAAATGTAATACCCGAAAAATACCTAGAGCAAGTGGCCCATGTGTCCACCACCTAATATGAATAAGAATGTGACTAACCAGAAGTTCAATCCAGGTGGGAAAAAAATTTTATACTAGATAAAACAATGGAATGTGGATTGTGTTGACACTGTTAAGAAATAAAAAATATATCATATAATTTAAGTCACTACAACTCTAAGATTATTCCATGTTCCACCATAAAATTCATCCCATAGAGGCAGCCATATAAGATACTAGTAGAACATGGATCAAGAAAATGTGTATCATATAACTCCCAAACCACCCTAGTTAAATATATATATATATATATATCCTCATTAGTATGATAATGGTAAACACCCACTAAAAATAATCATCATCATATACAATTTATCTCTTTGACTCTATTATTTTCATATATTTAGTAAACCCCTTCTTCGATGTAGAATATGCATATAAACAAAAATTCCCTAAACATGGTCGGTGAACCATAGTTAGAGGTTGTAGAAGAAAAATGAATTAGGATTTTCATAATCACTATCATGATAAATATAATAAACACATCCCTAATAAATCCTCATACATGGACAAAATTCAGTGGAATTAACTTACATGCATACAATTGGAGTGTGGACATGTCCCAAAACTTATTATGAGTCATGTAATCACAACTATTTTTTAAGATAGATTGATAGGTGTGAAACTGTATTACCATCATATAGGAATGTATTAGACAGTTTGGATCAACCCATCAATGAAAATCTTAGCTTCAACTTCTATGTATGTTTTAGATACTTCAAGATCAAGAACAAAATCCCTAATGCTGCATTCTAAGGTGAAACACCACATTAGAAAGTGATAACCTATGGTGAATAAGTATAATATTTTAAAAAATATGGATTTTTTCATTACCATGGTCATTATCCTAAATTATCATTATCATTGAAACCCCCCAGGGTGGCACATGCTAAGGACATCTAGAGTACCCCAGAGTTTGATATATAAGTCAATTTAATTAAGGGTTATTTAGAAGAAACTGTTTTAGAAAACTTATATACCACTATATCCTTGACATAAAATGATCATGAAGAATCCATTTTAAGGAATATATGACTCATTAAAATTACAATAATTCTAGATAATGTTGATATTTTATGGAATTTTATTTATAAGGGATCCAGGATTAATCATTTCTCATTCCTAAATCGGTGAAATTTTGGGTATTGTGAGGATTATTTGGCTGCCTCAAAAATACTTATTCAGGGGTATGAAAATTGGGAGAAAAATAACCTCTAATATTATAAAATGATGTCCCATATTAGGGACCATAATACTAATTTTAATTCATGTTTATCCGGAAGGATACAACATGTAATTTTCTACATTGTAGCCCTTAGATTCATAGCCATGTACTGTTTCCTTAAATATACCATAAATTCATACGGTAATCCATCTATAAAATGGTTGGAATTATATGTGGTTATATTTCCCCCTTTTAATGATGTGAATACAGTTTTTCCGAGACATGTTTCTATAATATATAATGAAAAATAATGATGATGGAGGGAGAAATCAAGTATTCCACTCCCAAATGTTCAGAGAGTACTCAAGAAAAACCCTAGATATTTCTCATAAAAGATTATGTATTTTATATCAATTGGATATAGGGAGCATGTTAGGGATTTCGAATCCTTCCTAGTTCACAAACATCAATGTCCCATATCAATAAACAATAGTTGTTTTAGATGAAGAAGGATTTGGAATACATACGAAGGTCATTTCCATGAACAGGAGTTCCCCTTTTCAACCATTGATAAAATTGGTTATACTTTTTATAGCATCTAGATAAGATAATTCCCATGTAACATCAATGAAATTTCAAATTATTGGTAAAATGTATCATATAACTCAGTATTATACTTATGTTTCTACCCTTCATTATCTTGGAATGATGAATATACCTTCACGTCTATAAATTGAGTGGGAGTTCACTAAGGGTAGTGAGCCAAGGGAAGTCAACGGGAGTGTCCCAAGGGACGCTGTGAGAAATCCCTGAAACTTTTGTAATAATGGTTGGCATGGGATTGAGCAACTATTCCCAAACCTTTTGTAATTCACATCAAGTAATGTTTAGTGGAATTAGGTATGACTCACAACCTGTCAGCATATGCTCCATGGAAGTAGCCCTTAGTGGTGAACCAAGTGAAAGTTGATGTGTCTCCTCTGTGCATGTTAATGTTTTCTTTCTGATCATATTCATCATAGAGGTTCAACATGTTCCTACCAACGTGGGAAAAATATCCAACATATTAAATGAAAAATTTGTCACCCTGATTCACCCCTCCCCTCTCATGGTGTCCATGTGTCCTTCAAGTGGTATCAAAGGGTAAATGTTGCTGGTGTTGTATTTGTATTCTGTCATCATGGAGAATGCAGTCAATGTCAGGGGAGTCCCTCACTTCGATGGAAGTAATTTCCAGATCTAGAAGAACAGAAAGAGATCTCATCTATGATATCTTGGAATGGAAGTTCTATTTCCTATTGTGCAAGGAATATAAGTCATTGATCCAATATACCTGGCATGGACTGACACAGACATGAAAATTCTTGATGTAGATGCTAAAGCACAAAATACACTCACCACATCCCATTCTGCTCAAATCAACCTAAAGGTGATGAATTTCACCTCCAAAAAATCCATGTGGGATAAACTCGGGAATATTTATGAAGGAGATAGCAAAGTGAAGGATGCGAAACTACAAGTGCTACACAATAGGTTCAATGATTTGAAGATGCATCCTAATGAGAATGAAGACTATTCATTAATCGAATAACTGAAGTAGTTGGAGTAATTCTGGGCCTAGGATAAGAAATAAAAGATGTTGACATTTTGAAGAAAATACTGAGAAGACTTCCTCCACTTTACATTGCAAAGGTATCATCCCTTGAGGAAAGAAATCTTTCAGAACTTTCTCTGGATGACCTTCTAAGCAGCTTGGTAGCATATGAAATGAGAATCAAACAAGAAGATGCTACAACTCATGTGAGCAATGGAATGGAATTTAAGGCCATGTATAAACTATAAATTACAAAATATAGTAGTGGTGAAGATGAAAAAGAAAAGGAAATTCTTTCTCTCATTGCAATGAAGTTATATAAGGGAAAACGTAAAATCAAAGGGAAGTTACCTCTCGCATGTTTTCATTGTGGAAAAGTTGGGCACATTTCCTCTCAGTGCTTAAGAAAGATCAATGATAAAGATAGTGAAGATGAAAGATTTAATAAGCCTCAGATAAGGTTTTTATAAAATTGAGACTTCAAATCTGGAAATAAAATGCAAAGGAAGAGTTTTGTCTATGAAGAGGAAGAAGAGGATAATGAATTCTATGATGAAGATGAACCAGAATTCAAAACATGGAACCATGCTTCCATGATGGCCACTGTTGAAAAGTCAGAAGATACTGGTGGAGAAAAATAGTTGAAAACTTGTGAAGATCTTGAGATACAACATAAGGATGCTATTATTAAGATTAATACTAATTGTAAGAGTTTCGATAAGTGGAAATAAATGGTAGAAGAATCAACTGAATATATTGATCACCGTGAAGCTAAAATTGAACTACATGAAGAATTTTTGAGGGTACAGTCTAAAATAATTTAAGGCAATGATGATGTAGTGGATCTAAAGCTGGGAATTGAAGAGCAGGAAAAGGTCATCAACGACATCACCACCATACTAGAAGAAAAATCCAAGACTGGTGAGGGTCTTGAGGAGGAAGTTGTTAATCTTAGGATTAAACTTGAGACTAAATAAATTCCAAAAGAACCAAGGAAGAAAATAAAGTTTGGATGATTTTCAGATGCAGAATTACTGGAATGAGCCAAGAGTGGTTCAATTGGGGTTGGAAAATTATTGAGTGATCTAAGACCCTCTTTCATGGGAAAGAGTGGAATTGGATGTGAAGCTGAGACATCAACTGCTAGATGTGAAAATATCCAAAAGAAAGATAAGATGAAGTTTTTACATGTTGAAACATTGCCTAATGTTTTGAAAATGGAACCCTCAATCCAAACTAAAAGGAGAAATGAAAATTATCCTCAAAAATTCAGAAATGACAGAGTGTCTAACTATTCTCCCAAGGAAGAAGTTATGAGGATAAATTCAAGTGAGAAGACATTTCCTCTCATGAAGTGTTAGTTCTGTGGCTATCTGGGACATACCATGTCTTATTGTGAAGAGGAAAGAAGGTATCAGAATGGAGAAGATATTGAAGTTCAACAAAGGAGAACAAATTCATATCCTAATTCTTGTGGAAGAAAAAAAATTTATGGATATTGTTTTGGTTGTTCTAAGTCTGGTTATAAGGCTGTTAATTGCAGGCAGAGAAGGGACATGGACACCTCATACCGAAGCTCAAGACAAGTCATGTCTCATCAGTAAGACAATGTTTTTCTTTTAAATAGGTTTTCTCCTCTCAAAAAATATTTTTACTATGAAGAACCATGGTATGAAGAAGTGATAATTGAAAGGCAATCAATACTCTATACTCAATCCAATGTCTCATGGAAGGAAGTGAATAAGATTGAGAAATCCAACCTTGCAGAGGTGGCCCATAAAGCTACAAATAACAACAGTACCTGGATTATGGATAGTGGTTGTTCATATCACATGACAGGTAATGCCATCACGTTAACGAATATCAAAAGAAAGGTTGATGGTACAATACGATTTGGTAATGATGGAGGTCATAAAATAAAAGGGAGTGGAAGTACCGTATTAGATAATGGAGAACTAAATAAGACTGAAGTATTTTATGTAGATGGCCTACGTCATAATCTACTAAGCGTGATTCAACTCTGTGACTCAAGACATATAGTTATATTTAATCAAAAAGGCTGCACAATCAAGGGAAAGACAGGAAATTTTCTTATGAAGGGATGAAAAATAGAAATCAACATGTATCAGGTTGATTGTGAAGAAAATGTCTGTTACATGACTATTGAAGGAGATAACATTTTTTGGCATCGGAGACTAGGACACATCAATCAACAAGACATGGAGAAATATCAAAATTGAGGATTTTTATAGACATTACCAACCTGAAGCATGATCGTGAAATGTCTTGTGATACTTGCATTCATGGGAAGCTGGTCTGCACTTCGTATCATCCAATGAAGAAAAGGGCATCTCACCTTCTGGATCTGATTCATACAGATGTATGTGGACCGATAAATGTTGCTGGAACACATGGAGAAAGGTTCTTTTTCCTTTTCATATATTATTATAGTATAATAGAATGTGTGATGGTCATTCACAGGAAATGACAAGTCCTTGACTGCATGAAAACATATCAGTGAATCGCCGAGAATGATACTAGACGAACAATCAATGTGTTGCGATCTGACAATGGAGGAGAATACACATCAATTGAATTTGAAAATTATCTAAAGAAGCATGGGATACAACATGAGGTAGCTGCTATTATAACTCCACAACAAAATGGATTTGTTGAACGTAGGAATCGACAGGTGAACAACATGGAATGAACTATGATGATTGAGGTTCGTATTCCAAGGGATTACTAGAAAGAGGTTGTTCAAGCTGCAGTGTATATTCAGAATCGAACAAGGCCTTATATGGGTGATTCGAATACATCATATGAATTGTGGAATGGATGAAAGACCACTTTAAAATACTTTCGTGTCTTTGGAAGTAAATGCTTCCACAGGAACAAAGAAAGAAATCATGGGAAATTTGGCGACAATGCAGATGAATGAATTTTCCTTGGTTACTCAATGAACCGAAAATCCTACAAATGTTTCAATAAGCATTTAGGAAGGATTGTGGAAAGCCCTAATGTGAAGATAATTGAAGAGAAAACCACAAATGCTTCAAGGAAATCATATGCTGATGTGATAGAAAGTGAGGAAGAAAGAGATTGTGGAGAAAATAAAAATAATTAAATAGAGGAAGTTATTCAAAACACTTAGCAGTCACATCATGATACTGACTCAGTGGAAGAATTTGAAGAAGAAACTATGGATGATGAGAATGAAACCGAACCTAGTAAGAGAAATCAAAGAGCTGAGATTGATCCATCCAGCATAATTGGGGACAGGAGTGCACCCACTCAAACAAGAAGGATGAGGAATAATACACAATCTGCATTTATGTCAGTTGTGGAGCCATCCTCATTCGAATAAGCTGCAAAGGATGAATCTCGGGTGAAATCCTTGAATGAAAAATTAGATCAGATTGACAAGAATCAGACATGGGATATTCTCGAGAGACACGATGGTCACAATGTGATTGGTACCAAATGGATCTTCAAAAATAAGTTTGATGAACATGGAAGTGTCATCATAAACAAGGAACGACTGGTATTTATATGATACTCCCAGATTGAAGGCATTGATGAGGAAGAAACCTTTGATCCAGTGGTTATACTGGAGTCAATCAGGCTTTCATTTGTCATGGCACTCCAAAGAGGATATAAAGTATATCAAATGGATGTCAAGACAACATTCATGAATGGTTCACTCGAAGAAGAAATCTACATTGAACAACCAGTGGGTTTTATTCTCGGTTCTAATGAAACAATGGTCTGTAAACTGATGAAATCTCTATATGGTGTGAAGAAAGCACCAGAAAAGTGGTACTCACGGATGGATTCATATCTTAGGAAGCTGGAATTAAAAAGAGGAGGATTATATCACAATCACTATATGAACAATTATCCAAAAGATAAATTCATGGTTCTATTCTTTTTTGATGATATAATATTTCTTTGCAGCAGGTAGAAATCAGTAGACGAATTTTCCAATCACATGAAATCAGAATTTGAAATGTCTATGATTGGGGAGATCACATATTTATTGGGGAAACATGTTATTCAAATGAAGGAATACACTTTCATTTCTCAAGAAAAGTATGCAATAGAGCTACAGAAGAAGTTTAATATGAAAGACTCCAAACCAATTTCATCTCCGATTGTAGTTGGAACTAAACTTGCAAAGCATGAGGATGGGTCCTCTATTGATCCCACCATGTACAGGAGGATCATTACAAGACTACTATACCGGATAGCGACAAGGCTAGATATTGTCTTTTCCACATTTCTTGCAGCCTTATTTCAGAGTAATCCAATGGAGGAACATATGGCAGCATTAAAAAAATCATGAGGTAAATTTATGGTACACATAACTTTGGGTTATTTTTTATGCAAGATAGGACAGTGAATTATCATCATTTTCTGATGCTGACTGGGCTGGTGATGTAGTAGATAGAAAGTCCACTAGTGGTGGAGCCATCTATATTGGCAGGAAATGTGTTGGTTGGTTGAGAAAGAAACAAGAAAATACTTCTCTTGGTACTACTGAAGCTGAGTATATATCCACCACAAAGGCATGCACTCAACTGCTATGGATGAAGCAACAACTTACAGATATTGGCGATGAGGTGAATCAACCAATTGTAATTTACTATGATAACAAGAGCGCAATTAATCTGATAAAGAATCCTATTAATCATTATCATAAGAACATATTGAGATCCGGTATCACTTTATCAATGAAAAAGTTGAGCATGGGGTGACTATAATGGATCATGTGGGAACTAATGAGCATGTGGCTGATATCCTAACCAAGCCACTGTCAGTGGTTGTGTTTGAGAAGCATCAGTTGAACCTCGGTGTTCAGCCACCTCCCAGTGCATAAAGAGGTTATGCAATTCCCCTATCCATGTTTATAATAACTATTTTCATCTGTTTACAGATGTGATGCAGGTTTGTCGGGTAGATACTATCCGGGGGGAGTATGGTTTGAGCTGAATAATGAACAACTGACTAGTCTTTGGGTTTATTGACAATGAGGGATAAAGTAATAAATTCAGAATTGTTCAGGAATGTAATGATTCTTGGGTGTCATTGAGAATTACAGAAACAATGAAACCCAATTCAAGAATACTCTATTGTTTTCTACACTAATCATTGCCCACATAGACTTAGAGTGTTGGTTGTGTTGATTCTTGTGTTTTTTGGTTTTCACAAGGATGGGGATCTATTGAATTTAATTTCTTATTGCCAACAAAACCAATGGGGGAGTTTGTTGGAACCATGTTCTTATATGCATGAATTGGAGTATGGTTTGTGTTTGTTGTCAATCCTCAGGGGATGTTCAGAATGTGTACCAGCAAAGTGATCATACAGTTCAAGTGATCATAAGTATTGAAGGTGGTGCCGGTTCCTAGTGTATGCCAAATTTTTGGGCCTGAAAATCGACAAATGGAGAAAAGTGTTTTCGGAAAAGAGACTTGCACGCTGTGTACATGAAGGAGTGGAAACATTCGCGCCATATGTTTTTCAAGATTAGAACATGGAAAATGGAAAAGGGAAAAGGGAAAAGCAAGGTTTGGGCTAGTCGTGCAAGTGACCTACGCGCTGAGAAAGGACTTCTGCGCCAATGCCCAGGAGGTTTGGAAGCTTGTGCGATGATTTTTCTTCATGATCAAAACATAAAAATATGGCAAAGGAAAGTAGGTCACGCAAGTATTGGTGTGTTCGCGCAAGTGAGTAGCGATGTAGATGCATGGGCGGTTGGAGCTGCGCACCGTGAGGACACTTGCGTGCAACCGCGCAGGGGGTCCACTTTTCCTATAAATAGAGGACCCCCCCCCCGTATTTCAAACGGAGTTCAATAAGTATAGTTTTTTCAAGATCTAGTCACGCTAGTGGTTGATTCTTGTAATTGTTTTCTGGGTCGCGCAAGCTGAGGATGCGCGCCAGTTGTTGGCTATGCGACCAAGGCGGTTTCGGAGTTAAAGGCGCATCGTCACACAAGTTTGGAGTTGAAAGAGGTAGTTCCATGCATGTGGGTTGGTGACACCTGCGCGCCGAATTTATACCGTGCAAGTGACTTCCATGCCATTATTGAAACTTGCATGCCGTTCTTGGAGAAGCGTGTCAGGAGAGGTTGGTGTAATCTAGTCTTTTGGAGCTGCAAGGAAGCTGGAAGATTGCCCGATATCTTCAGTGCAAAGTGAGATTAGTATATGAGTAAAACATTTGACTTTAACAGAGCATCTACACACAACAGAAGATTCATTCTCTTGCAATGATGAATATAACTTCACATCTATAAATTGAGTGGGACTTCGCCAAGGGAAGTGATCAAGGGGGAGTCAATGGGAGTGACCCGAGAGACGCTTTGAGCTATCCTTGAACCTTTTGTAAAGGTTGTGAGCTTGGGATAGAGTGACTGTTCCCACACCATTTGTAATCCACATCTAGTGAATTTTAGTGGAATTAGGTATGACCGACAACCTGTCGGTGTATGCTCCTTGGACGTAGCTCTTAGTGGTGAACCAAGTAAAACATGTTGTGTCTTTTCTAGGAATGTGAATGTTTTCTTTAAGATCATATTCATTATATAGGTTCAACAAGTTCCTACCAACGTGGGAACAAGATCCATCATATTAAATGAATATTTTTCACTCTGATTCACCCCTACTCTCTCAAGGTGACCCAGGGTCCTTCGATTTTTAGTCACAACTCAAGAAAGGCATGATTGCGACTTAATATAGATAAGTTCATCAAGGGTTTTCTTCTACCATGGTAGGGTTTCAAGATATGGTGGCTGATTCATGAGCATCTACTATTTCATGAATACTGTTGAAAAATATGTTTGAGGTTGGGTATTCGAGTAATTTCCACATTTATTTCAATGGATGATAATATTGTTATGTTTATTTCTATTGGATAAAAATTTTAAATTGTAATAATGATGTTAATAATCAAAACTAAAGAAATTGAAATGGGATTTTGTGATTCACATGTGATTAACAATTATCTTGATGTTCCTGATGATGTTTCATGCAATATTAATTAAATATATTGGTTTCTTATAATTATGGACTAATTTGAGAATACTTATTAAATGGTTAAATACATAAATAAAATAAATTAAAATAGTATGACGAACATTACTATTTTATTCATAATTTTTTGTTCATAGATTGATATAATTGTTTCCTGGGGGCAGGATTTTATTGGTTATGTGTGTCTCATTGTCCTTGGTTTCATTAGATTAGTGGCCTTATTTTTGAGTGGCTTTTTATCCATATTAGTTGATAGTTTCATGGCCTATGATGTGATTTGGCAGTTTGAATTGGATTTTTTGATAATGATTCGATAGAAGTATATTAGTATTTTTATATATAATAATTTTAATTCCTATATAATACATTGGATTGAATTTAATCTAAAACTTTATACATAAATGTCTATATATGATCATTGAATTAAAATGTTAATGTGAGTAGTAGCTTTTTACACTTATGTGATGCTTGTGGGATGTTTTTTCTATATTATAATAACCACTAGGTGGTGTGATTAGAGTAGTGTTATTACGATGGTTGTGGGTGTGTTTCTAATTTAAACACAAAATTTTCGACCTATGTGTGGATGTCGTATATTTATGTTCTCATATGTTTTTTACACACCATAACTATTTCAGATAACCTAGATGAAACTAATAGACTCTGAGGATTTTTCCATAACTTCACTGACTAGGATGATATAGAATGTTGAGTCCCACCTCAACCCCCACCACCACCATGCTCTTCCTTTACAAGTTCATTTTGTTGATATTATTGTTGGATGATGAGATATGGGGTGAGTGTTGTGTATAATATGAGGAGTAAATTAGATTGATATTCTATGCATTCATGACGCCATACTACAATGGTAACATGACATGATATTTAACTTTGGTTCAACACAATGTGATAAGTGGAACGTATAAGCCCCCAACCTTATTACTGTTGAATAATACTCTTCCATTATTAACCACTATTTTGATCCAAATAAGAATAAAATAGAAAAATATAAAAATTCTCCAACAATAGGCCAAAAGATCCAACATGAAAACTACATCAAAAAAAGTTACAGAAAATAAAGGAAGGATTGCAGGTGAATGATGTTCTTAATTATTTCAATCCAATAAGATAAATGATGATCGAATCAGATTTTAGAAAGAGGACATAACCCAATCCTATAGAAGAGTGACGAGTGATCTCTCATTAATGGGATGAAACTGCTTGAGGATAAAAGAATAAAAAATGTTTTATATGTTGTAAAATAATTAATGGAAAACATAATTTCTCCCTAAACAGACAATTCACATGGTTTGTCTGCAAGGTTTGGAATAATGTATATCTGTTCTGCGCCTTACACATTCTATAGATAGTGGACCCACACTGTTTGGGAGAAAAAAATTTATAACTATGATCAACCCTTGCACCCCCCCCATATGGAGCCCTGTAGCAACCCATGTCTATTTTAAATACCTGTTGGCCTCTTTTAGCAGTTTGATCAAACATTATTCTTCCCCTTTCCTATAAAATTCTATGATTCTGAATCCAATTAATACTCTAAAACTCATTATTCCTGCCTCACATGAATAATAATGTTCATAAGGATAAAACCAAGGATTATAAAGTAAATTTACAAAATAAATACCTCATATAAAACCTTGGATGTTACAAACCCCCGAACTCTTAGGAAAACTGAACCACATGCTTCCATTGGATAAGGGATGTGACATTTAAAAGTGTTATGACCTTTTGGACTATCGACATTTCACTCTCTCTCCCAAGAATCATTCTACACATAGCCTTTCTAACATAACACATGAAATAATAGGACATACCTACCTAATAGTTAAATAATATTCTAATTACCGATACATATTGGTTTATCTTTAATAGATGCATCTAAAATCATCACAACCTCAAATGATTGAAGAGTGAGAGATGGGTCTAAGTGATATTGATGTAACTAAGATATGTGGAAGATGTTATACATGTATTAGTACTTCTTCTACAACTAAATCTGATAGACTATTGGACCAACCATTTCCAAGATCTTAAATTATCTAATATAATGAGTTCAAATATTCCCTTATATCTGATTCTGTCTACGCCCCATCCTAGGTGATTATTTAAAAAACATTATCCCAAACTAAAAAAATCTAGAGATCTTCGACAACAATTGACATAACATTTTTTATATATTGATTTATAACTAAAAATTTCCTTTGAAACTAACCTTGAATTGATTTTTTATGAATGATTCAAGGTCTGAGAATCACTACCTCAACACCTACAAACCAACAATGAGGTGATCGACATTTACTACTGTATAAGGATATATAGGGAGCCATATGTATATTCACTTGGCAACTATTTATGTATCAAAATTCATCCAGGGGATATTTCTCTCCCATGATCCCCAAAAATCGAGGAGAAATTCTCAAATCATGTCCTCCAAAACCATTATTGTGCACTCTAACTTCTAATTGGTCTATGGGTGGTATGTGATGCTCAAAATAAATTGTGACCAAAATGTCCTCTGTAAACTATTCATAAACTAAAATGGGGACCAATAATCAAAAACAAAATACATCATTAAGTGGAATCTCATATAGAAATATAATCTCATGGATGAAAAGACTCACATATCATCTACTGACAATGTATCACTGGTATTTACGAAGTTGTTGAACTTTGTCATCCAGTCCAAAATGACACATACGACATCAAATCATCAAGTTGACCTTGGTACCCCAGTCATGAAATCCATTGAAACATAATTCCATTTCAACTCAATAATGGAAAACTATTGTAAAATACATTTTGTTTGTCGGTGTTTTACCTTCACATACTAAAAGTTGTAATATTGAGTATCAGATAACATCAATATATTATTTTATACCAAGCCCCATATAATTGTAGCATTTATCCCAATACATCATGTTAATACAGTGTTGGAAATCCCATATTGAGGAAGGAATTTATTACATCAGTTATAACTATATGTTTGCAGGACCCAAAAATGACCATTAACATATAGTATTTAATCCTATCCAATTGTCCCAAAAGATAGACGGTCCTCTCATTCTGTTCTCTCCTTTAAGACTATGAATTTTGGATATGATAAATCTCTCATCATAACCCAATCAATAAGTATATAGATTTCTTCTATATATTATAGAAAATATTTCTTATGATTATTTTGCAAGTCCAAGTGCATCTAAGGGATGACTGAAACTAACATCCCTTCATTACTGGCCTTTGATATTGCATGGGTCTTAGTATTCTGACATAGAGCATAAAATACACCATTGACATTACAAGGTGTATAGGATAGCTCAATATCGACAGACTACAGGTATTGAACACTCATTATCTTCTTGAGGCTAATGTCATTTTTCATGAAAATGAACAAGATGTTTTTTAGTATATGATCACCACAAAATGATCTCACAAAATGTAATGCTCCAACATTTAAAGGTGTGATCCCAAAAATACAAAACTAAAATACTAAATGAGGTAATTCCCCTCAGATAGCCTCATCTAGTTAGATCAATATTCCTTGACTTGATCCACCTATAACAGAACAAATCATATCCCGATTATTGATAAATCACACTAATCATTATAGATTATTCATGTCTTTAGAAAAATAATGATTAATGTTGATGTCACCCAGCCATTTATCTTCAAAACTTCTATTTCACATAGTTAGTTATATAAAAAATTAATCCCCATTATTGCTCAAACTTTTGATCAGCATAGATAGATGAATAAAGTCATGGATTAATGATTTCCAATAACCATCCAATCCAAAAGAAACAACATATATAAAATATTTTCTTGGGATATTCCAATGAAATGATAGTAATCACCTTATCTAGGTCCACATATAGTCCTCTCTCTATGAAGATTTTTCCCAGTATGTGGTCACTATTAACTCAAAAACGGAGATTTTTTAGCATTCCATATATCTTATGTCGTGTCAATGTATTCCTAAAGATATTGAGGTATTTTGAATGATTGGGTCCAGTCTAAGAATTCAGGAATTTTGTTCCAAAAATAACACCACAAAAGATTCAACATATGGTTGGAAAGACCGATTCATTATATCCATGAAAATAGAAACTGTGTTTGGGAAAGCGAACAACATAAATATGTACTCAAGGAGACCACACCTACTATGAACATTGTATATGATATATTTTTAATCTCGATATGAACATAGTAGAAACACCACCTCAAAACAATTTTAATAATAAACTGAGTTCCTAGTAGCTGTTCAAAGAGGTCATCTATACATAGAAAAGGACATTTATTCATAAACATCAACTAATTTATTTTTTATAAATCTATACATAAATGATTTGTTTCATCCTCCTTGTTTTTTGAAATGGAAAACAGAACCCCATTGGAAGTAATTGGTTATATAAACACAATTTTATACAATTTAAATAGATACATATTGAGCTGATGCTGCTTTATAGTATCCATCATTTAAAGATGAATGGATACCAGTACATCTCGAGACCCTAGATTAATGGAAAATATTCTCCACTCTATTTGAGGTATTTCTAAAATGTATTCGTAGTAAAACATCGTTGAAATTATCTACCAAAGGTGGGAAATATTCTTTCCACATTTCTTGCTCATCCATATATAATATACTGATATGGAATATCATCCCACCCAAACCAAAATTCTTGGGTCCAAATTGGATTTTTAGAACACCCTATTCACCCTTGTTAAAAAACCTTCCCCCAAGTGATGTGATAATAAACATTCAAAAATAGTAGTCAAATTAATCATTATAAGAAACCAAACGGTCACTCCCTATAATGATATCAAAAATTTTAATCTCATGGAATGAAATGAACCATACACAACAAATCCCACCTATCTCAAGGGGGACTCCCTACATTAGTGTACACTCTTTGATCAAATCCCAAAGCGAGTAGCAAGTGTTATCACACCATAGGAAAACTGCTCATTGAGCCGATGTCTCTGTATAGTGGGAAAAAATATGGAGGAATGAGAAGTATCCATACCAAAAAGAGCAGTTAATAAAGTAAAGATGAGTAGGATACAACCATTCACTATAAAATTTATGGTGTTGTTTTCTACATATATAGGTTTCTCTACATATGTCTAGATAGATCTATATACCCATGATATAACATGACATCACTAAGCAGTTATGCTCTACTAGATCTCTATTTATGGTGTCTTACTACCTTGACCACAACCACCACGTCAACCTAATCGACTGAATGTACCCTATCTCCCTTCATGAAAAGAAGCCACTTTCCTCGCTTATAATTTTTTTTGGTACAACAATCTCTCACGATATGATTATGTAGAAGACTTGAAATACTATACTGTATTTCACATCCTATAATAGGCTCTCATTTAAATGTTTTTATTTCATATTGGCTTAAAAGTTTCCCCTACCACCCACACTTGATGAAACAATAGAACATCCAACAGTCTAGGTTTGTATGGTAATTCTGTCATGGGAGATATCCTAGATTCACATCCTACAAATTTGAACTGCAGCCCCTCATCGATAAAGTGGAAAACCCTACACGATGACTGCATATATCCTTATGTTATCTCCATTAATATGCGAATGATTTACTATTTCAGCTCTGGTATCCAATCATACATATTTCCTCTATGATATAACTATATGCTTGAGCCACTTGTCAATGTGTGTCTCCCTATATGTCTCATTAGCAATATTGATATGCCATATAGCTAATTATATATATATTAAGAGGCTAATATTTCATAAAATATATAATACACTCTTATCGATGGTTAAATTCTATGTTCTGGTCTACCCTTTATGTCTCAACAATAATTTATTCATAAATACTATTTTGGAAGTCCCTCCTAACCACATACTCATGCAAATATTACATGTTAAATACATCCTCCCAATTCATGGAGGCTCCCTAATGAATATATATCATGATTTTTAATCACATCATTAGAGTCATCTATAGGTTCTCGAAAACAGTCTTGATAGTCTGAAGAAAATGCACTCGACCCCCTATCCCCCATCCCTCAAAAATAACGGTATATGCTATTATCTGAACACATGTTTATACTCTACCATAGTTATGGTAGACCATTGGGAACCCCAAATAGTCAACATAATGTGTTGTAAAACCTTTTGAATGTGGTAATCAAAACCTATATAAGGTATAACAAGAGGTTCCATAAAGTGAACTAATATAGGTTCTATGGGTGGACAAGGGACCACCACCTATGATTCTTGGGCATTGTTACCCTCCTGGAATACAACTATAGTTTGTCTTGGTGGATGTTATCAAAAAAATTCAAAAAAATTCCTCAAATAATAATTTTTAATGAAAACATCACAAATACACTAGAATGATATGTACAAGAATTCTTGTATACTAGTCTAATCCCACATATAGCTTATTAATCTAGGTTTGGATGGAACAAATATAATATGAATGTAATAGACAGTATCAACAACTTCATACTATGGTCGTTTCAAGGTCATGTTCTCTATTATAAATCAGGGGTCTTGGTATACAATGCTTCAATTTCATGTTATAAAGGGAAGAACCATTTATATTAAAATTAGAAACACAATTTAACGATGAATATTTCATTTTAAAATTCAATATACATATAAAATAATATTTATTTATATTAAAATCTAATTAAATGCATGGATTATATAAACTACCATTTATAATTTATAGAGGCCCATAAATATTATAATTTGAAGATGAAATCCATTTAATCACACCCAAAAACACATTTTATCCCATGCGACCAATTGCTTATGAATCAATGTGACATAATTAGCTGGTTAACGTTTTTATAACAATCTATTTATGAAAATAGTATTAGGTTGACATGGTAACATCAAGTAACTAATTATGTTTATCGTTCCACTAAATGAAACGTTGGTTGAAAGTTAATAAAATACCACAAGGAATATATTATAAATTACCTGTAGTCCAGAAATGTTTCCAATATAATATGAAATATGAATGCTATGTGGATTTTTGAAATCACCAAAATCCCACAGGAGACTAGTATCTCTTTTCTATTCTTATACAAGGTGAAAATCGAAATAAAAATCAATAACACAATACACATGGGTCACAAAAAAATGAAATTATATCAATATTAATAAGAACAACTAGAATATCATCTCCCATTTCAATGTAATTTTGTTCTCCCCTATACATGGGTTAGATACACCCAGGAACAACTCATTACCAAACCCCATCACGATGTTATCCTTTTGTATAGTGATACCAAATATAAAGTAAAAAAGGAGAGGAAACTCTATGATATAAATTATAATGACATGACCAAGGTTACCTTAAATGATGCCCCTAAGATGGAGGGGAATATAACCCTAATCATTCCTCCTTGTACACACAATATTTATGACAATTAGCCAGGGTATACGATGGTGTGGTGGTGAGACTATAAAAACATGATCAGAGTATTAAAGTTAAATCATAAATGAAAAAAAGCAATCGTAATATCAATAGAATACTAAAAATAAATATTCTAAACAACACTAGTAATATTCAAATACCAAGGAAAAGTCATATACAAATTGATATGTATGTCATGATTCTATAAAAAAGGCATGAAAAACATTGAAATTTTATCCATTATAACATATATACCAAAATTAAAAAATAAAAAAGTCTTTATCAAAAAATAATAATAAATCATGGCTAGATACAATGCTCACTAGCTCATATTCAACAATAAATCATGCACCTTCATGTGAGAAATATCCGATGTCCCTAATTACCTCATTGAAATATCTTCAGGTATGAAACAATGACTTGAACATGGTGTGAGATAACACAGAGTAAGTCATCACTGATCGTTTCGATAACATGTAAAATCATAGCCCACAATTTGTAATAATGTTCATGTATAACATGAGTAAAAGTGACAAAATAAGATGTTATACTATTATGTCCTCCATAACACACTATTATCTATAAACCAAAAATGTTTGATTAATATAAATCATGGTATAACATAATCAACATAATATGTCAAGGAACCGTGTATCAGACCTATATGGGCGATGAACCCTAGTCACAGACTAGGGAATCCTATTCAAGCCCATGGAGCACATCAACAATCAACACATTAAATAATTTTGGGGAACCCAAAGAGCTTGTCCAAGGTGCTCTAAGTAAGACAGATCCATGTTTTTAAAACCAAGGTATCCAAGTGGGTCTTTTCTTCTATACCACTAACACACTTAATGGTATCATACTATGTGTCCTCACACAAATAAAATACAGTGTGTACCACATTGGTTCTATACAATGTTGCGGACATTGGTTCCATATAATTATATCCATCGTCAACGTGATTTATATAATTTATCAATAGTTTATACCAATGTCTATTCTATTTAACATTTAATAAACCATAAACATTTCATTTTTCTTTTCCTAATCATATTGAATCCAAGTGATATTTTATTACAATACGTTCATATAAAACCATTTACAATCAACTATGTTCTTATATTCGTCGCCCAGTAATGAATAGGGATATCATTTCAACATAATGGTAGAATATTCCTAAAAAATGAATTATCCCACCACATGGGTGGTTCAGGGTGAGGCCACAGACATCATCATTATAAAAGGGTGTTATGGAAAGCATTAAAAACTACCTTTGATTTAATGTATTAATTTATAATGCAACACCCAGAAGGTTCATCATGCGATACGTCAATAATAAGTTATAAATAACCATAAAATTAGGGAAATGTTATAAATAACCAAACTTATTCACGTTAAAGAAATATCATCTAGTATAAACCTATGATTTGTTTTAGATCATAAGAAAACAAATGAATTCTTAAAATCCCTAAATGTATGGTTTAAAAACCTATATGAAAACATCAAGCCAGATGATGAAGAAAATGAATGAAGGGTATAAGGGAAATGATTCTCAACCACTATTGACACAAAAAATTAGAGTCCCTAAAATTGGATATCAAAATAAAGAGATAACCTAAAGCCTACAAAACAAGGAGGTGAGATCTCTTATACATGGGAGGATTTTGATGGTGAAGAAAAGAAAGGAAAATGTTTTATACATTTGATAGGGGATTAATTCCACCAAACACTTATGATTTTCATGGTTAGGATGTGTGGTTGAATAAACTAGCCATAAAATTTGAATCCAACACTATCCCTAGAGAGTGGAACCTAATGGTTGGGGAGATTTAAATCTAAAACACGCTCAGCCCATGTTCTTCTCTATGTTCTGCCCTACGAAACACCTCATGGTTTGTCCAAACTATGAGGAAACTAGGGTAAGATTTTGTCAGACCATGGTATTGAACCTTTCAAAAATAATTTGAAGAATCATGATCCTAAAAACCACCATACACTCCCAATGAATTACATTACTAATTAGGCACATTCTTTAGGATTAAATACAAGATTCAACCCAACATGTAAGAGATACAATACTCATAGAACATCCCATGATCATAATGGTTTTTCCCCATAATAAAACCAATAAAATATAGAATTTTTTTATTAGGAAGGATGTGGGTAAGGAATGTCCTATACAGTGTGATCAAATAGAATGTTTAAGAGATGAGCGGATGATCCCTTTTATGAGTGTGGGGATTGTATGAATTTCTTATAGTATTAAATTAATATGAAATAATTTACATTTTCAATTGGATAAAAATGATAATAGAATAATATAGCATATGGATTGTTTGAAATACTTATATATAATAAAATTTCAACATGTTTCGGTCATGTTTTCCCACATAGCTCTTTGTTTTACCCCCTATTAACATTGTTAAGAATTACCATGATATGAATTAGTTTAGAATTTACTGGTGTTGAAAGTTATAGAAAAATAATAATGACCAATAAACGGGGCATTAGTGAAATGTTCATCCATATCCCACTACATTTGACGAATATTGATATTTTATTAATTTTTTATCATTTAATTATGTATTGTTTATTATAAAATGTCATTAATTACATTTTTGGAAGTATATAATATATTATAATATAGTATGTGTCTAACGTGTGTAAAATAGTCCAAAGGGACATTAATTAGATGATAAGGAGGTTTATACGATAATATAATCTTGAAAACTAATTTTTATAAGTTTTTTTATCATTTTAGAACATATTTATAGATTATCCCAATGCCTATCAAATTTCAACATTAATAGTGGATATGAAAATTTCAAAAGTAAAGGGTTATATCATTACATAATTGATTAAAATTGGATCGAAGATTTTTGAGGCATGAAATTGTTAACCATTAATCATACTAATATTTATATATCCTCATTTTTTTTATTTTATATAATTTGAAAAAAATTATTTAACAGAACATATCAATAATAAAAATTTTAATTCCATTAATATAATTTTACTTTATAAAAAAGGGTGAAAAGTTTTAATAATAACAACCATTTATAGATCACTAATATGTTAAATTTAACTATAATTCTTTTTTTCAAAAAAATTAAACAAAAAAATTAATTTTATATTTGTTTAAATTATTCACATAATTATTATACTACTTTGAGAAGAATTATACCATCATTACATTATAATTTAAGGTAATTATTTAATCAATAAAATTAATAAAAACTCTCCCCAAAAAAATAATTATAATTTATGATCAAAATAATATTTTTTTGGTTTTATTTTTATATTTACTCACATTTGGGACATGATTACATCTTTATTAGGTTATTTTGTGTTTTCAGGCATTACACAGTCCTTACAAATGTATTCAGATGAGAATCTTGTTATAAAACATCATGGAAAAACATTCAACCACATTCCACTTTAATATTTTATGTTAACTAAATTTGTTTTGAAATAAAATTTATTACCCCATAATTATCAATATAATATAAAATTTAACTTCTATAGTGCCACCCAAGCACTGTTTCAACAATGAAGATTGTTTTTTATTTATCATGAAATACATTGTAATTTATATTATCAGGATTATTTTCTTATTATGTTTTAGTATATCATCATAAAATTTTTTATATGTTATATAATTTTCATATCATATTTATATATTTTAGATACCATAAAATATATCATATTCCATAAAAAATGTATTTTTCACTATTAAATAAACAATATTCATCCACAAAATATCAAAAATTTATAACAGTATAAAATTTTATTTATAATAAAATTATGTTCATTTAATAAATTTAAATTATTTAAAATTAAATAAATCTCTTTTAAAATAAATGTCTAAAATTCAAAGAAAATTGTAGTTAAAAATGTGTTTTAAGAACAAAAATATACATTTACAAAATGCTAGTCTAGTGATGACTGAACTATAATTAAATATATGATATCTAATGAACAATGATATATTTAGCAATAAGGATGAAATATTATAATTATTGTATGTTTCAAAGAAAATAATAATTATTGTTTTGAAAATAGGTATTTAGTTAATAATTACTGAAAAATCCATTTATTCAGAAAAATACAAAATATTCACTATATGTAAAATTTTATATAATTATTTTGAATAAAATATAATGTATTTAAAATACCATTTAAAAAAGATCCATAAATTATTCTAATATATCACCAAAATAAATAAATATTATTTTTAACATGACATATTTTTGAAAAATAAAACAACTTTACAAAATATCAAGGGATTATTTTTTTTGAATATGAAAATACATTTTTATATAGTGATATATTTATATATATTTCATAATTTATATAATTCAATTTGTATATAAAAATTTTATGGCTAGTTTATAACTATCAGTTTAAAATAATAATACTTCATGGTTCGTTTATGATTGGTGTTGTTGGTTTTATACGCCATCGAACATAGTGCTTTTTAAATCCTGGGTCATATAGTATCTAAAATAAATAAATTTCAACTTCATTATATAAATATGATGATGATAATTAGTTATTTAATATTTAAAAACAAATTTTTTGATAGTTCATATAGTAAAATAGTTAATAAAAAAACATTTTGAACAATTTGAAAAGAAAATATTTTGGTCATATAGATTAAAAAAATTAGTTATTTAAGTAGGAGAACATTTTTAGAAATAGAAAATATATCCATGATATTAAAAGGTAATGTGTAAATAATTATGGAGTGTGATAGATAACATTTATCATAATAAAGTGAATGATCATGATAATGTCAATTACCACTGAACCATAAACGAATGAGGTGGGGAGAATACCATCAATTCATTAAAAATTAAGTAAATAAGATATAAATTTTGGTCTATGATCCTATTTCTACAGTACTTGAATCCTTTTTCCACAAAGACTATGAAATATTTTAAATATAATTACATAAAATGTATAATTTCGTCCATTAATCATGTTCCCCCACAATATCAACTTTTTCTTTAAATTATGAGTATTCAAGATGCAATTTTCAAGCCTAAGGAAATAAAATAACATATAATAGATCACATAATCTAAAAAAGGAAGATAGTCTATTATAATTATATTTATACATTATCCAAAGACTACATTGTTATCTCGATAAGATATAATCCACTAAATGAATAAAAAATATAATGAAGAAATAAAAAATTAATCTTCAATGCCTCAAAAATATATTCCAATGTCAAAATTATATGATTTGATAAATAAATAATTATAAAATTTAACAAAATATTATAGACTAATATTTAAACCTAAGTATTTGAATTATTTGATGGCATAATCATCCATGATAAATGTATCATTTAAATCTAAATTGCATCAATCAGTTTTAAAATATCATAGTAATATTTTATATTCCCAAATTTTATAGTCAATAATATTTAATAATAATTTCCATAAACATAATTAATCCCCATATATTTACATTAAATTCATATTTACTTCCAAATTGATAATTCAACATTTATTCCACAAATAAAATATAATAATATATTTTACCTTATTCATATAATGTTGCTCAAAATTTTAGTGATCTTCCTCCAAAATAACATTAATAATTTAATCACTGATTCAATTTTTAATACCATTGTTTCCAATATAATAAATCATATGTTCCCAAAATTTACTTATTAGTTGTCTTTAAAACCATTAATGAGAATGAATCAATGGAATACTAACAATGAAATCACAAAGTCTTGTGATAGGTGTTGAACCCTTATCATCCATTGATTATGGTTCATAAACCATGGACTTATGGGATGTGGAAGGTTACCAATCATCCATTAGGTATCCCTTTTACAAAAACTATATTAATATAATTCATATAATATTCTAAAAAAAAATATGAACATCCTCAAATTATTACATAATTATTTTGACATAAAATAATATTTTATAATCAATGATTTTCTCATTCCTTTCAGCTCGGATCCCCAAAAATGTTTTAGAATTATTATAAAATAATAAATCAAATTAAACTAGAGTTATAGATACCTCAATATAATAAAATATCTCCAAATATATCATTAATCATTATAACATTACATAACATAAATTTTAAAAAATATTTGTTCACTCCCCAAATCATATGATTAACCATGTTCATATAAACCTATGATAATATCCATAACTCTAAAAAAAAGTATCATGAAAACAACATAATCTAAAACGTTTTCTAATCATTATAATACTAACTTTATGTTAATGTCCTTAAATAAACCATAAACTTTATATTTAGAAAAGAATTCACATTATTTCATTATTTTAATCTTGTGAGGATTAATATTTTTCTTAATAATTTTTAACTCATAAATACCCATAAAATTAAATTTGGATAGTTTCTCTTAGAATCCATTTTTAATCAATAAAGAATATTTAAATATAAACATGTATTTTTTTGAAAGACATTATTCATTTTTAACATAAATTTTTCATTTTCTATAACCTCAAAAAAACAATTGGAAAAC
Source organism: Viscum album (assembly GCA_963277665.1). NCBI lineage: Eukaryota > Viridiplantae > Streptophyta > Magnoliopsida > Santalales > Viscaceae > Viscum > Viscum album. Next base: position 993,723,970 of record OY728166.1, read on the forward strand.
ATTAAAAAACACCGGATTAAAATATATATAATAGTTAGGTATATAAAAATAAATAAGGAAACTCATTAGTCCATTATTAAAAAATGAGATAAAAATGATTGTTTCCCTTTAATGTTATAATCATTGAGCTAAAATAATCACTTACTTACACACAGAATCAACTTTAATACCCAAATATTTTCGTAAAAATCATTATAAGAACACATAATTAAAAATAATAATCATTATTGTTTATTAGACAACATGAGATCCAATGAATACCATTTTCTTAATAACTGTATTTTCAATCTATTAGGGTATAATATTCTATTTAAAAAATATCATTAATTAATATTGAAGTCAAATGACTAGCATGGAAACTAATTTTCAATCATAAAAATTCTATGTAGTTTACTTGGGGTATTATATTAATACAATCCTTACAAGAAACCTTATAGGGACTCTAAAAGTAGATATAACCATTATTGTTGACATCCTAGATAATTATCTAGAAATAATAATCATAACCCAACACATCCAAGATACATTTCAGGATCACCCATCATGATGAGATATTTCAAAATCACTCATCATCGTATTGTATAAAGAGATCACCCATCATTGTCAACCATTTTCATGGTCCATTACATGAAAAATTATTTTATTTATTTTAACATTTCATCATAAATTCCATAAAAAAAATCTTTGTATCCTATATGTAAAACACATTTATATATCAAAATATCCTTCAATTATTAAAGGTTTTTCAAAACTAAAATAAATAGAAAAAAAGGATTTAGTGTTTTTCATTATAAATGATATCTTGTAAATTAAGTAAAACAATCAAATAGTTGTTTTTGTAGTGTGAAAATACATTGATTCTATATATGTTAAAGTAGAATATTGTAGTTTTCATTTGTAAAGAATGTTAAAATGTTTTGTAAAAATATTCCATTAAAAAAAATTCAAAATTCAATGTGGCATAAAATTTCCAAAAAAAATATTTTTGTCCATAGAAATACATCAATAAAATAGGTTTTTATATATGAAAATGGAATAAAAATATCTATTGAATAATATTTTAAACTATTTAAAAACAATTTTATGGAAATATACCCTTACCTTGAGTCTGACTCAACACAGATGGTTCTTATCGTACAAAACAAAAAGAGTCTATTAATAATTTAATTTATTTATTATCATTTTCATGTGTATTATTTAATTTATTATATTAATTAAAATGTTATACATTATTAACTAATTAATTATGTTCACCTCAAAATATGCAATGAAATTCAGCTAATATGTCCACAATGACATAGGTCGTTTGATTATGGTCCATGGGATCATTATTCCATCATCCTTATAATAAAAATAAGGGAATAATTATCATTTTTATAAATAAATTATAATTTTTAGACCAACCATGAATGATGGTTATGAAAAGTGAACTATGTTACAACAGTAGAATTCATTGGTCATACATATTCATGAATAAATATTTCAATTTTTCAATTATCATGTTAGAAATAATGGGTTATATAATCCTAAAAAATCATAATTTTATTAAAATCACTTTAACTTTTTAAATAAACTTATAATTATATCCAATTTGTTATGTGGGGATGAATAATGAATAACATCGCTTCATGGACGTGGCAGTCCACACTAATGAGAGGATGATGTTATAGTTTTTCAATGGATGGAATGGTTTGAAACTATATGATATAATATATCTATATAATGATGAATATTTTCTGAATATCACATATAAACATTAAATATATATGTATTACCATCCACAAGAGGCTATTATGGAAAATGAATTACACAGTTTTGTGACAAGGTAGATCCCCATACATAAGATTAATTGTTTCGTTACATATTAGGTAAAAAGATATTGGTATATATATATATAAATATATATATATTTGTTTTTGTGTTTATGTTTATCCATTAAAAAAATAATATATATTTATAGAGAATATACTAAATAAATTATTTCAATGTGTTTGAATAATATTTAAAATATTTATAATTATAATATAAACAAAAACCTCAGGTTAAAATCATTACCTCTTTTCTTGAGCAACATCCATTATATTACAACTTAGTCCTTATAAGATTTTTATTTACCCAAAAGACCTTGTTGAACATTTTATGGGATCATATGATTCTTTTTGGGTAGGTATTTTCTAATCTTGAGTTCTCAAAATGTGTAAGGAAGAGATGAGATGGGGTCCCCTAATATTATTGAGGGTAGTGGTATTCATGGAATTTCATATAGTATTAAATTAATATAAATTAGTTTTTAAGTTAAATTAGAACCATGTTGATATAAATTTAATATATGATGAATATATTTCTAAAACACATCAAAAAAAATATTAACCTGTTTAGGTGATGTTTTCTAACATATTTTTATTTTTTAACTCCCCATTAAAACATTTAACAATTTCCACTATATCAATTTTTTATACTCATTATGGGTCAAGAATGATCGAGTGACCCATAAATAAACATTTTTTGATAATGTCAACCACATCCCACTAACATCTCTAAATAATTTAATTATATAAATTTTTAATAATTTAATAAAATAATATAAAATATAAAATAACATTAATGTAATTTTTGGAAATACATGAAATCTTATAATGAAATATGGGTCTATCTTGTTGAGTCTAAAGTCATTATTTCAAATTTTATATTGATTCACTTTTTTAAATTGAATAAATCATATTATAACTACATTTATTAACATTTATATCAATAGATTTTTAGTGTGACTTTGTAGAAAATAATACTTTATATTGGAAAAAGAAATAGTTCTAATGTAATATGAATATAAATTTTAATAAAAAAAAATAATCCATAGGAGTAAAGGTGCATTTGACTAATTGGAATAACCATTTTTATGAGTAGTCATTTGATATATGACATTTATATCAAACTGAAAAAGTTGATGAAAATCAGATATACAATGAAACTGATACATCATAATGACTCTTATTTACTTTATCAGATTGTAAAATGATAAGAAATTCAATCATACTATCCAAGGTTTGTAAACTCAGTATCAATATTAATATATATTATAAATAATAAAAAATATTATTTTATTGTTTTTGAACTAAATGAAATCATAAAATAGATGTATAACTCCTTCTTAGCAATTAAGATCAATATATAGGCTTTCAAAGTTCAATTTTTCAGAAGTTGTTTCATGTAATTCATAAAAATGACCATTGAGATAGTTCATAAAAATAGAAGAAAAATTGAAGAATTGGGAAATCATTCATTTGAAACTAATATCATCAAACTATTTATCTCTGTTAAAACCTCATTAACATTTACTATAATTATTTTAAAATTTGATGTTATAAGGAATCATATTATGTTTTCTAATTCAATAGAAACAACATTCTTTTTTAATCATGTTTTTTAATCATTGTATGGGTCCAGGGATTCTGGTTTTTAGAATGTAGAGACTGATCATTGTATTGAGGGTTTTCTTGGTCAAGAAATACATAGTTGATACTGACCCATCAAATTAAGTGTGTTCTTAATCATTAATAGTTGACCATAAAATAGTTACAGTACAATATTGATATATTTAGTAACGATTTTTTACTACTTTATCACTTATGGTTAATGTGTAAAAACATTTATAATATTTTAATGTATTCAAACTTTTATAATTTTTTTAAAGTCACACACCATAGTTTCCATGATTTGGTTCCTTACATTGATTTATTGGAATAAGATACAAGAAGCCACATCCAAAATGGATAATGATTTTAGAAGTATTTGAAAACTAGATACATACATAATGTTCACATATATTTTAAAACACCAATTACAACATACGTGTTTTATTTTATGAGAAAAAAATTATTCCATCAAGCATATCCTTGCATAACCATCAGAGAACAGTTCATTAATTAATGAGGAAAATACAGTATTAGAAAGGGTTGGGCACAAATTCTCTATAAGGGTTATGTATAATGGAAGATAATATGAATCAAAATCAATAATCAATATGGAATGTTAAATAAAAAAAGTCACACTTAATTTAATAAATATAATAAAAAATCGTCCATTTATTTTTTCATAGAGAAAATATATTTAAATATAGTTTCTGAAATATGAATTTAAGAATTTTTATACTAATAAGAGTCTTGTAATGAAAAATTGAACCACTAACATCAATAAATCTCACAAGATGGTTTAAATATACTTGGTACAAACAAATTAGGAATGGCAAACTCCATATATACTTTCATGACCTTCCCTAAGATAGTCTACAACAACAATTTACAAACCAACTAGGCTTGGCCGACATGTTTTTATCAGGAGTCCTACCGATGCATCTTGGTGAAATAAAGGTCCCTACTCTTTAATTATTAATTACAATCCCTTCCTCATATCCATGGATGAAAAAAATATAAACATTCATGTTAATAGTTAGGATACAGAATATGAATCCTTTCTCCACAAATCATGAAAAATATCACATCCATTGTAAAACAGTTAAAAAACCATTCAATATAATATGGTAACTGATATAAAAAGAGTTAAACATCTAATGTGAATAAGAATCCACATAGGGTGTCGACAGAAATTAAATTACTCTAATAATATAACTAAAAGTCTGTTAAGGAAGATACCCTTTTCACATTGGGAATAACATCTTATTAAAACTCTATGAAATTATAATAGAAAACGTTTTTATTGGAAATAGTAAATAAAAATCATAAAAGAAGTTATAAATATTTAATGTGTTGTGATAGTGGGGAAATACGCTCATGCCATATAAGTTAAAAAACATTCCATAATTATTTTTTTCGGAAATGTCTTAAAAAAAATTTTAGATAATGAAAATATATACAATTTAATGAATTTTTTAAAAAGAAAAAAATGGTTTAAAGGATATTAAACAAAAATTTAATAAAAAAATTATATATTTAAAAAAACTAGAGAACATTAACATGGAGAAGAAATATTCTGCAGTGGAAACTTAAACACAATCAATCCCAAATAACGATGATATTCTTAAATAATCCCATTGAACATTGTATTCAATTTAATAATTTGACCCATAATGTAAAATGTAAATTTAAATGCCAATAATATTTGGAGATTCATGATATTATATTATAGTTTTAGTATATACAACATGAAAAATATATATGCGTTGAATAAGGCATGTATCCCATTGAAACAAAAGTGAGATAAAAATACATTATTATACACAAGATTTAATTAGAAATGGTTTAAAATATTGTATAATGGTATTAAGAATGATATTAAATAATAATAGAACATTATTTATATTTACGATTACATATATTAGCTTCATATATATTATTTTATCACTAGTTGATTGGTAAAAGTTCCATAGTACCTTTCATTCGAATGTTAACAAATTCAATTTCTTATGAAAATATTTTCATGAATGGCTTGGTTATTATGAATATAAAATTGGTAAAACATATCTAGAATTATATTAATTTTATTAATATCATATGTAATCATAAAATTTAATTTTATATCCATTTTTTAATCATTATATGGAAAATAAACTGCATCAAGTGATGGAAACTGTAGGTCATATATGCACACGAGCGAAGAAAACACTTTCTTAATGAGTGAAAGGATAAGGTACTGTATGGTATATTAATTATTATAGAATGTATATAATGTATTATTTAATATATATATATATATATATATTTGTGTGTGTGTTTTATTTATATCATTATAGCTATCCATGTAATGTGTTGATGAAAAATATTTTATACCACAACATAGAGAAGGTATGTGGTATATACACATGTGCAATGTTTTTATTTTTCATAGGATAGAAAAATGTATAATGTGATTGTAATATTATCATAATAATTTTCAATATATATATAATACCAGAATTATTAATTTATTATGAAAAAAATAAATTAAGGTAATGTATAAGAAGAAATAAATATAAATGTGTTAGAAAATACTATTACCTCTTCTTCAGTGGGCATCCTTTATAACATCTATAAAGGGAACTAGTGTATGTTTTTTGGAAGAACCAGAACCTCGATAACCAATATAAGGATGTTATTTAGGGTAAATGTTTAGGACATGGTTGATCTAGTTGGTTCCAATTGTCTTGAATACGTGAGGTGTGATGTTTCCTTTAATAATTGATGTGAGGGGTACGTTCAAAAATTCTAAAAATATGAAAATATATTAACATTTTCTAGAAACAAATATATAAAAATTTCTTATAAATGAATTTTAGGATATCCTATTGAGAATGTATGTCCCCCTTTGTGACTATTTAATATTTTAGTGATTTTTAAATAATTTAATAAAATATTTATTCAATAAAATATTATTATTGTAAAAATTTTCACTATTCATTTAAATTGACTTCGAATACTTCATGAAAAATATAGAATTAAAATAAATTTTTTTAAAAGATATATAATATATCTTATAGATCTATGAAATCCATTAAAAACATTCTAACTTCCCAAATATTTCAAAAGTAATACTTTTAAAATCAATTAATTTTTATTTTGTGTTAAATAAATAAATATTTTATTAGTTTTGAAATATAATTTAAGTTAATTCAATAATATCATAAAATTAAAAATAACTTCTTATAATTAATGACATTCATTATGGTAAAAATATAAATTTATTATTTTCCTATCATCCTTTTGTCCCTATTTGGAAACATAAATGATATTAAATACAAATTGAGTGAAAATGTGTAACTATCATTGATTTATATAATATAAAATTAATTTTTAGGGACAAATTTCAATTAAAAAACTAGATATATATATTAAAATTATAATATTCTATTCATATTATTCATATATTTTTTATACAATTTTATGTAAAATTTTTACCCATATCTTTTGGTTTTAACTCTTATTTTATCCCTTTAACTCTTACTGTAACAATAGGAATTTTTATACGTTAAGGGTCAATATTGATTCTATAAAACGATAAAATAACCATAAATTAATCATGGATGAAATTTTAAACCATATGTAAATCCATATGATGATTTATATATTTTTATAAATTTTATTTCCTTTAAAAAATATATTTATTTTAATATAACTATAATAGAAATTTTTAACTCAATTCATTATGTTGGCTTAAAAAAATATGTTAAACAATATATTTTCCAAAAAAAATTTAACACATAAATAATATGTAAAATTTAACTATAAATGTAATGTATTACATTAATTTATTCATATTTGTTTTATTTTAATATTTTTAATGTCATTTATTTGATATTTCCATTAATTAAACCAATACTATTGTATTATTATTTAATTATTTAATGTATTTATTTCATTAATTAAAAACTAAATATAATTTTACATGATTAAGATTAATATTTATGATTTCTAAATGATATTTATTGTTAAATATATCCCATAGGTATCCTCTTATTAAAATAGTTTACTTGTTTCAAATAAAATTATTACATATTCGAATTTCCTTTAAAATAAAATATTTTTAAAGGAATAAAGTCATAAAAATGGGTCCAATAGATAATAAAATAGGATTAAATAATATATATTTATAAAATTTCCTAATAAAATAAAATCTGGACTACTTTTAAAATAATTTTCTAGTATTTATTATATTATTATTACCCTTACCGACATAATTTTCCCATACATGTGGAAATTAAAATTACCCAGTTTATTATTCATATTGTTCAAAAAATAAATTGACTTGATTAAAAATAATGGACCATATATTTCCATATATTTCATCCATTTTTTTATATTCAAAAAAATTAAATGGATTAAATGAATTTAAAACTAATCTTATTCACAGGTTTTGAAAGCATGTTTATAAAGCGAAAATGTTCCAAACATTGAAATGATTTTATATCAAAATGTAATATAAAAAATATTTCAATGAACCTAAGTGAATTAATATATTTATAATTTATCTTAATATTCATTAAAAATAATTTATAAAATAATTAAACATTATAAATAATTTTGATGAAAAATCAGTTTTCAGTTAAAATGTATTATTTTTTAACTATTAGTAAAAAAATTAATCAAACTAGAAAAATACCCAAAATTAATACAATGTAAATTTTGATGTTAATATTTATAAAAAATAATTACTTTTAAAAATAATATATAAAAGTTTCAGTGTATTTTTTTTAAATAATTTTTCCATCAAATGATAGAAAAAGATGCTTTATAAATTTAAATATTTTTATATGTAGAAGTGGATTTATTTTTATATAATGTATAGAAAACATAGAATATGAATGTTAAAAATTTTATTGAACATAAAATTTATAAATAAATTAATATTTATTATATTATTCATTACTTAATTTTCAAAAGATATGTTATAAAAATATTGCATTGTTCTTTTAAGTTAGGTGTTGCGTGTAACATAAGATATCGAAAAGATTAACCTAAAAAAGAGACATACCATAAAATATGTGGGTGATACTGTAACATCCCAGGTAAATAATGAAATATTACATTTTCATATTTATTAATATTTTTCATTTAAATATTAATTTTACATTAAAGGGGTTTCTATGTTCGATGGCGTACATGATACGCCACAACAAGTATATTTAAAATTTTATGTTGCATAATAATAATATAATATTATTACTTTAAATGGAAGTTAACATCTAGACGTTTTATTGGTAGGAAATGAACAGAACTAACTCCAATATGATTATATATTATTGTTAAATGTTTTTACATTTATCCAATAAAAGTTAAAGGCTTAAAATGTGAATAAATAAAATTTTAAGCATAATTTATTTTAAAAGGTATATTTACCACCATTTAATGGTGAACCCTCCTTAAATATAGTTTTGGTCACTTTTATATGTTTTATTTTAAAAAATAAAATTATTCTTTAGAATTAGGAATTCAAAATTAACTTTTGGTAATTTTTTGGTTTTTTCTGATCAAATTCATTTTTTAACGAATAGTGAAAATACTGTATTTTAATTCAAATCTTCCTTTTAATATAATGTATTTATATGGATAGAATATCTTTTTAATTATTTTTAAAGTGTAATTAGATTATATTTTTACAATTTAATCTAATTTTGGTCATTTTAATTAATTTCATATTGAAATTGGACATAAAAAGGTGTCAATCTTTTGACAGTTAATATTTCTTAAAAACACGCCTTTTGTTTTGACAATGTGAATTAATTTTAAATTAATTAATTAAACTTCTATGTTTTTAATATGGTAAAATAGGAATCATTTATTAGTTTTGAATATCAAATATAGGTTAGGATAAATATTTTGTATTTTTCTGAAAAACAGCAATTCTTGATGAATAGTAAAAACACTGATTAGTAGTTAAAAAAGTTGACTTTTTTACATAAATTATATTTTACCACTTCAGTGAATTGTGTTTTGAAAATATGAAATACATGGTTGTTATTATTAATTACAATTTGGATTAATAATATGAAAATAATTTTTGTGAATAGTAACATTTTACTTTAATTTACCGCACTTAAAGGTTAATAGGGTTAATCAAGGTAAAAATTCATAATAATAAAACAATACCTTAAAATTTGTCATAAACATATTGGATGAGTCATGACCGACCATGGTAATCCATGGGACTATTTTGGGACACCATGGTGCCACTTAAGAGTGATAATGACATTATATTTTAATTATCATAAAGTAAAGACAAAAATGACTTAAACAAATAACTTTTAGAAAATTAATTTTCACATAAGGTTATATAAGTCATATTTTCAACTACAAATATTATTTGAAAATATAAAACTATTTCCTATATTATGGAATTTTTTTATATTTTTTGACATCAATAAAATTAAATTATGTTTGACACAATAATGGTGCAGTGTTTACCTCATTAATAAATAATTTAAATAAATAAAATTATAAAGATTAAAATAATATCCAAATCCTCTCCAATTATTATTGGATGATTGTATTTAAATCATGAGTCATATTACCTTAATGGTTAATTAGTTTTGGACCTTTAGAAACAGAAAAGAAATTCATAATAAAATAATATTTTCACACTTTCTTAAAGAGCCCCTCCACCCCTTATAAAAAGCCATCACCTCTAACAAATTCCCCACACCTCTCAAGCCCCTTGTCTCGTCCAAACTATTCCGAATTAGTCTCCCTATATCTCTATCCTCTTTCTAGATTCATTAACATAGGCATAAGTCACTTCAAGAATCCCTTTTGGTTTAAACTGAAAGGAGTTACACGGATTAAAGGTAACGATTTCTCTTAAATTATATTGTTTTATTTTGTTTTATTTTACTTATCCAACACCCTAAACTCATTTTATTACTTAATTTGATAATAAAAAAAGTATACTAAATATAATAGGATGCCTCTATGAAATTTATTCAAACTACACTTACACACACCTTCATCTAAAGGGTGAAGAACATACTGTTTCTGTGGATGGAAAACTAACACCTCACGAAATGATGATTGTTCAATTATCTCATAACACATATCATGGTGGAAATTATGATGGAACTATATTTACATATCATATAAATTATGTTTATGTTTTCTTTATGCATCTATATTTTACATTTATATCATACCATTACAGTTTCCTTTATGGGTCAACGCGATAATTTCATTTGAGAAAGTGCGGACTACTGCCCCTCGAAGTGATATGACTCGTTAATGATATATGAGAAACATATAAATTATGTGTTTAATAATATTATATATGAAATTATACTGAAATTATAATATACATATTTATCATTATGTTTGAATTCTATTAAAATAATAAATAGAAATGGAAGTAGTGTTCATGCATGCGTACTGATTACCATCTCCATGAACTGTGCATTTAATTTCTTATCTCATAATGTAATGTACTATAATAGATACATAAAAATACTTGATATATATGATATATATGAGACCTACGTCATGAATATCATTCTAGAGACAATAAATATCTGATTACATGATCAAATTGAAATTATAAAAAGTTCATTTTTGACTCAAGTACCAAATATCAACAAAATCCCCATTATTAACATAAAAGATTACATGATGTTTATAACATGGTAATAATTTATATAAAAGGAATAATAATCATGAAAATGGTACCTAACAAATTATAAATTATCTTTAGTTTATTATTCATGATATTAAAGAACGAACGGGTGAAATCGGACATGAGGTAAGGGACTTCGTCTCAATCTCCATTCATTGAGGCATATATTATTTTGTACATGACATTATATTATACGCTATATAAACACATTTGTATTTTCATTTCATTCCAAGGTAATATTTTTCTACGAATCATTTTACTAAATGAAAAAAAAAATTAATTTTTAACATATTCTGTGAAAATGACCTTTCTGCCACTGTTAGTATTATTTGCTCTTTGGCTTCCTAAACAAGTTGTAATGTTTTTAAAAGAAAAATAAATATGAAATACTATATTATGTATTTTGGTATTGAAAATTATTTTAATAATTGATTTTTTTACAATATATTTATGTGATATATTGTGATTGAAATGTTGAAATGTTTTCATTCCTTTATATTGGTTGTATGTGTTATGATTTTATAATGGTACTTGGACTTTTGATGGGTGGTTACGTGATAAACCAAATGATGGGTAGTGTCATTATAAACCAGGATCTGTGGTTATGTTATAACCTATAATTCATTGGGTATGGAAGTCATTCGTATGGATATTCCATTTAGTGATATGTGTGGAAGTCGAATGTATGGATATTCCATTTAAGTATTTTTAAGTCCCAAGTTACCTTTATATGTTATAGGTTCTTTATATGGGTTTTATGGTAATATTTTCATTATAGAATGGTAAGCAATGATATTTTACTCATTGAATTGTATTTACTACTTCATAAAGGTAAAAAATATTTCTTATGATAATGTATTCATGGTTTACTTTTTCTTTTAAAAAATTAACAGTTTTTCTTTATTTGTGTGTCCCATACTAAGCTTTTTATGCTCATCCCAAGTTTTTGAAATGTGTTTTCAAAGAAAATAAAGTGGAGTAGGGTCAATAATGGGATCATGGAAAAGGCATCATGTCTAAAACACGGAACTAGACATGCCTCTTTTTTTCTTAATTTTTTATTTAGTGAAAAATATGGGTACTCAGTAGAAGTGTATAATTTATAACATTTGGGATGTAATGTAACAGTTATGACCTCATTCACTAAAAATATAAAATGAAAATATCCTCAATGTTAATTATTAACATAGTTCCATAATATTCAATTTTTAAGGCTAGGTCCTTATAGTTGGAATCAGAGGTCAGTTTAGAGAATTTTAGGAGTCTGGGTATTGTTAAATTATTATCTATAAAATAATTAATGTAAATATTGAAATGATATTTCATTTAAAGATTACCATGTTTCTTCATGTATGATATTCTTGGGTTAATAATGGTTTTTCATATAGGAAACATATTTGTATTTCTGGGAAGTCATATAGAGGAGAATAACCTTCAAATTTTCTTCCTAATATAGTCAGAATAATAATTGATCAGTTTACTAATGTGATGGCTCAGTTGAATCATGTGATTAATGCTGGTTGTGTTTATTGATGATATTTTTGTCTATTAAAAAAGTAAATAGGAGCATGAATTTCATTTAAGTGTTTTATTGAAAACCTTAAATTAAAAGAAACTATTAGGGAAATTCAGCAAGTGTGAGATTTGGTTACAAAAATTTCATTCCTTGGTCACATGGTTTCAGAAAATTGAAAAACGGATGATCATGCTAAATCAAAAGTGGTTTAAGAATGTCCAAGACCCCCAAATATAACTGAGATCTATATTTTATTGGTTAGGTAGGTTATTAACCGAGGTTTGTTGAGAATTTTTCAAGGTTGTCTAGTCCAATGTCTATGGTATCTCAAAAAGGTGTTAAGTTCATTTAGAAAAAAATAATGTGATGATTGTTTTTAGGAATTGAAAAGTATATTAATGAATTCTCCAATTTTGGAAGTACCTTCCAGGAATGTCGTGTTTGATATCTACATGGATTATTCGTTAAAAGGACATGACTGTGTCCTTATACAGAATGTCAAGGTAATTGCTTATGCGTCATGTCAGTTGAAACCTCACGAGTAAAAATACCCTACAGATGATTTGTAATTTGCTGCTATTTTTTTTGTTTTAAAAATATGTAGGCATCATTTATATGGAGTAAAATGTAAAATATATACTGACTAGAAAAGTTTAAAGTAGATATTAGCTCAAAAAGAATTGAACATAAGAGAGAAGAGATGGATCGAATTAATCACGGATTATTATTTCACAATCCATTACCATCCGGGAAAAGAAAATAAAGAGGATGATTATTTTAGTCAATAAAGTAATGCATCATTAACCATGGTATGTTTTGAACGAGATATTTTGGTTTCTAAATTAATGTACTCTGGAATAGAAGTTTTTGGTACAATAAATTATTCTATTTTGTTTCAGGTGTAAGTGAGATCATCCATATCAGTCAAAATTAAGAAAAGTGTTGAATGGGTTTAGTGAGTTGCTGAAAAAGGTAGAGTTGGTTCATAAGGGTAAGTTGATTGATTTTAACATTGATAATGATTATTTTTTGTGGTTTGGAAAAATTTTATGTATTTTATATGATTCACATTTTAATAATGAGTTGTTATGTGTGGCTCATAGTTCTCCGTTTTCATTTCATCCTAGAAGTAATATGATGTACATAGATCTTCCAGAGTATTACTGGTGGGATGGAATGAAAAGAGATATTTTATATTTTACTGTGAAGTGTTTCACTTGTTAGTAGGTTAAAGCAGAGAATCAATTACCAAAAGGTATGCTTCAGTCTTTACAGATGCCAGTGTAGAAATGGGGAAATATAACGGTGGACATCCTTGGGGTTACCGCAGACATCTCAATGTAATAATGAAATCTTGGTTATTGTTGATCGATTGAATAAATCTACTAATTTACGTAATATTTTAGATAATTTTTCTCTAGATTAACTTTAACGGTTTAATTTTAATGAGATAATCATTTAACATGGTGTTCCACTCTCTGAATAATCTAATCGTGATCCCATGTTTAATTCTAAATTTTGGAAAGGCCTGAAAATTTCGTTGGGTAAAAAATTATATATTAGCACATCTTTTCACCCACAATCATATGGGTTGTCAGAAAGAAAAATATAGACATTGGAGGATATGTTATGTGCTTACTAGATGAATTACCAGGAATGTTGGGACCAACATCTTTCTTTAGTTGAATTTTAATATAATAACAGCTTTCATTCCATTATATAGAATCATTGTTTTGAGGCATTATATGGGAAGTGATGTCGAAGTCAAGCTATTTGATATAAATTTGGTGAAAGGAAACTCAAGGGACTATAATTGGTATAATATATGGAATAACGGGTTTAGTTAATTAAGAAGCACGTGAGAACAGCTCAGAGTAGGCAAAAACTTTATGCAGATAACTAGAGGAAGGATCTTTCTTTTGAGGTTGGGGGTCATGTCTTTCTCAAAGATTTTCACTGGAAATGTGTGATGTGTTTTGGAAATAAGGGAATGTTGAGTATGAGGTTCATTGGAACTTATGATATCCTAGGGAAAGTTGGATCAGTTGCACACATATTGGCTTTACCTCCATGTTTATCCTAGGTACACAAGGTTTTCATGTTTTAATGGTGAGAATGTATTTTCCAAATTCATCTCATGTTTTGAGCCATATGATAGTTTCATTGGATGCGAATCATTCTTATTTGGAAAATAGATTCCAAATTTTTGTCTGAAAAGAGTAAGTATTGAGAACTAATTTAATTCACCAGGTAATGGTTTTGTTGAAAAACCATATGGTTGAAGAGGCAACATGGGTATCTAAAATTCTATAAGGAATAAATACCCTCATTTACTTAATAAGTGAATAAAATTATAATGATGCATTTTCCAAAAGGGGGGAAGGATATAACATCCCAGGTAAATAATGAAATATAAAATTATCATATTTTTAATATTTGTGAATTAAATATTAATTTTACATTAAAGTGGTTTCTACGTTTGATGGTGTACTCGATACGCAACAACGAGTTTCTTTGAAATCTTACGTTGCGTGATAATAATACAAAATTATTATTTTAAATGGTAGTTAACAACTAGACAATTTATTGACTAGAATAAACAGAACTAACTACAATATGACTATTCATGTTTTTTAAATGTGTTTACATTTACCCAATAAATTTTAAAGGCTTAAAATGTGAATGAATGTAATTCTAAGCATAACTTACATAAAAAGAATGATTTACCTCCTTTATATGGAGAACTATCTTTAAATCCAGTTTTGGTAACTTTTATATGTTCTATTTGAAAAAATAAAATTCTTATTTTGTATCGGGACATCAAAATATACCTTGGGTAATTTTTTGGTAAATTTTTTATAATGTTCATTTTAATGAATAGTGAAAAAAATGTATTTTAATTCAATACTAACTTTGAATATAATTTTTTTAGCGATATATTATTTTTTTAATTATTTTGAAAGTGTATTTGGATTATATTTTTACCATTTAATCCAATAATGGTCATTGGAATTAATTTCATTTTGAAATTGGACATAAACATGTCCCAATCTTTTGATAGTTAATATTTCTTAAAAACACACCTTTTGTTTTGTCAATGAGAATTAATTATAAATTAATTAATCCAACATCAATGTTTGGAATTTGGAAAAATAGACATTGTTTTTTAATTCGGAATGTCAAATATATGTTTAGATGAATTTCTTCTATTTTTCTCAAAACATCATTTTTTGATGAATAATGAAAGCACTAAAAAGCTGTTAAAAAGATGACTTTTCCACTTAAATGATGTTTTACAACTTCTGTGAATTTAATTTTAAAACTATGACATACATGGTTATTATTATTAATTAAAATGTGGTTCAATAATATTTAAATAAGTTTTGGGGAATAATATTTTTTGACTTTATTTACCGCATTTAAAGGTAAATATTGTAATTCAAGGTAAAAAGAATATCATAATAATAAAACATTACCGTAACACTTGTCCTAAACTTGTTGGATGAGTCATGTATGACCATGGGAATCCTTGGGTATATTTTGGGACCCCATGGAGCTACTTAAGAGTGATGATGACACTCTATTTTAATTAACATAATGTAAAGACAAAAAAGATATACAGAAATATGGTTTAGTAAATTACATTTTACATAGTGTTATATAAGATATAATTCCAACAATAAATATTATTTTTAAAGGTAAATATATTTCCTACATTATGGTATTTTGTTTATAATTTTAAGACATCAAATAAATTAAATTATATATGAAACAATAATGATAATGTGTTTTCCTCATTAATAAATGATTTAAATAAATAAGATTATAATGATTAAAATAATACCCAAAACCTTTCCAATTCCTATTGGATGATTTTATTTTGACCATGCTTCTTCTTATCTTTGACATTAATTGGTTTTGGGACTTTACAAACTGAATATAATTTTATAATAAAATAATATTTTCACTCCTTCCTAAAGAACCCCTCCTCTCCCTTATAAAAATCCCTCAACTCTATCCCATAACTGACACCTCTCAAGCCCCTTCTCTTATCCATCCTCTACCCAATTAATCTCCCTACATCCCTCTTCTCTTCCTAGAAGCCTTAAATTAGGCATAAAGAACTTCATTAATCATTTTTGATTCAAAACAAAGAGAGTTACCTGAATTAAAGGTAATAGTTTCTTTTAAATTAATTTGTTTTAATTTGTTTTTATTTTACTTATCCAAACCCCTAAAATCATTCTATTCCTTTAATTTATAAAAAAACCAATTTCCCCAATATACTAGGTTTTTTTATGTGAAGTATTCAAACTAAAATTATACACACATCAATCTAATGGTTGAATAAATAATGTTTCTATTTATGGAAACTAACACCTCATGAAATGATGATTGTCCAATTATCTCCCACCACCTCTCATGGAAACCATAATGTTGTAAATGTATTAATATATGATATATATTATGTTTATTTTTTCATTATGGTTCTATTTTTTTTATTTCATACCATTATGGTTTCTATTATGGGTAAACGCGATAATTGTATTTGAGGAATTGCGGACTATTGCCCCCTCAAAGTAATATGAATCGTTAATTCTATATGTGGGAAATATAATGAATTTAGGTAATTATATTATATATGATATAATACTATATTATAATATACCTATGTATCATTATGTTTTAATTTTATTAAAATACGAAAAATAATGAATGTAGCGTTCATGCGTAAGTACAGCATACGGTCTCCATGAACTGTGCATTTCCTTTTATATCTCCAAATGTTATGTACTATTATAAATACATACATATACTAGATATATATTATATATATTATATCTTAATGATGAATATAATTCTAGTGAAAATAAATATTTGACCACATGAACATGATGTAATTATAAGATGTTCTTTTTTGACTCAAGTACCAAATATAAACAAAAAGACCGTTATTAACAGAATTGATTTCATGATGATTATAACATGGTAATAATTTTTATAAAAGGAATATTAATCATGAAAAAGGTTCTTAATCAAATAAAAATTATATTTAGTTTTTTATTCGGGAGATTGGAGAATGAACGTGTCAAGTTGGACATGAGGTATGGGACTTCGTCTCAATCTCCTATCATTGAGGCATATATTTTTTTACACATAGAATTATTTTATACACTGTATAAATAGAATTAAATTTTCATTTCATTCAACGATAATATTTTTCTATTAATAATTTTACTAAATGACAAATAATAATGTTAATTTTTAACATTATCATTGACAAAGACCTTTCCGCCGCTGCAGGTATTATTTGATCTTTGACATCCTTAACAAGTAGTAATGTTTTTAAAAGGAAAATAAAATCGATATAATCTTTTATGTATTATTTTATTGAAAATGGATTTGATAATGGATTTTTTATGCCAATATATTTAAGTGATATATTGGGATTAAAATGTAGATATGTTTTGTTTCATTAATATTTATTTTATGTGTTTATAATTTATAATGGTGCTTGGACATTTGATGGGTGGATACGTGATAAAAAAATTGATGGGTGGTGTTGTGATAAACATGATGGGTGGTTACATTATAACCTCCAAGGCATTGGGTATGTAAGTCGGTGATATGGATATTCTGTTTAGTGACATGTGTGGAAGTCGACCATATCGTTATTCCATTTAAGTAAGTTTATATCCCAAGTTACCTTTGTAAGATATATGTTCTTTATATGGGTTTTATGGTAATATTTTAGTTACAGAAAGTTAAGCAATTTTATTTTATTTAGTGAAGAGTATTTACTACTTCATAAAGGAGAAAAGTATTACTTATGAAAATGTATTCATGGTTTACTTGTTGTTTTGAAACACTAACAGTTTTCCTTATTTATGTATCCCTTATTATACTTTTTATGATCATCCCAAGTTGATGATATGTTTTTCACAGGACATAAAGTGTAATAGTGTCAATGATGGGATAAAGGAAAAGTCATGTTGTCTAAAACATGGAACAAAACATGGCTATTTTTTAAAGAATTTTAATTTTGTGAAAAATATGGGAATTGAGTAGAAGTTTCTAATTTATAACTTTTTGGATGTAATGAATCAGTTATGACCTAATTATCCAAAAATATAAACCTAAAAAGAACCTCAATGTAAATTATTAACACAATTCAAAAATATGTAATGTTTAAGGATGGGTCCTTATAGTATGTATTAGAGGTAGATTTAGTCAATTTTAGAAGTTATGGTATTGTTAAATTAATAACCCTAAAGTAATTTATGTTAATAATGAAATGTTATTTCATTTACAGATTAAAATTTTGCTTCATATAAGATATGAATGTGTTAAGAATGGTTTTTCATAGAAGAAATAGAGCTTCTATTCTGGGAAGTCACACAAAGGAGAATAACATTCCAACCGGTATCCTAAGAAGATCAGAATCAGAATTGAGCAGTTTAGTGTAGGAATGTCTCAGTTAAATCAGGTGATAAATTGTGGTTGTGTTTATTGATGATATTATTGTTTATTATAAAAGTAAATAAAAGCATAAAATTCATTTAAGTGTTATCATTCAAACCCTAAAAGAAAAAAAACTATTTGGGAAATTCGGAAAGTGTGAGTTTTGGTTACAAAAAATTTCATTCATTAGTCACATTATTGCAAAATAAGGCATAAATATTGATCCTAATAAAACAAATGTTGTTGAAGAATGGAAAAAACCAAAAAATAAAACTGAGATCCGTAGTTTTCATGGTTTTTCAGGTAAATAGGGGAGGTTTGTTAAGAATTTTTCACGGTTATCTAGTCCAATGACTATGTTAACTCGAAAAGGTGTGAAGTTCATTGGGAAAAAATAATGCGATGATTGTTTTTAGGAATTGAAAAAATCGGTGAATGCTTCAGTTTTGGAACTACATTCCAGAAATGGTGAGTTTTTTATCTATTGTGATGCTTTGTTAAAAGGACTTGGTTGTGTCCTTATGCAGAATGATCAGGTAATTTCTTATGATTCACTTCAGTTGAAACCTCATGAGTTAAACTACCATACACATGATATGGGATTAGTTGTTGTTTTTTTCTTTAAAAATATGGTTGCATCATTTTTATGGAGTGAAATGTAAAATATATATTAACACAAAAGGTTTAATGTATATATTCCATAAAAAAATAATTGAACATGAGACATAGGAGATGGTTTGAATTAATCAAGGATTATGACTACACAATCCTTTACAATATGGGAAAAGAAAATAAAGTGGTTGATACTTTTATTAGAAAAAGTAATGCATCATTAACCTTGCTACATTTGGAAGGCGATCCTATGGTTTTTGCATTTATGAACTTTTGAATAGAAGTTGCTGGTGTAGGAAATTCCTCTATTTTGTTTCAGGTGTTATTGATATCATCCCAATTAGATAGAATTAAGCAAGTGCAGAGGGCCGAAAGTGAGTTGCAGAAAAATATAGAGTTGGTTTAGAATGGTATGTTGCCTGATTTTATCTTAGATAATGATTATGTATTGAGGTTTTGGAAGAGATTATGTGGCCTTGCGATTCACAGTTGAAGAATGAGTTTTTATGTGAATTTAATAGTTCACTGTTTTTAATTTATCCTGGCAGTACAAAGCTGTAAAGAAATATTCATGAGTATTACTTGTGGAGTAGAATGAAAAAGATATATTGTTGATTTTATTTTGATGAGTTTAACTTTTCAACTGGTTAAAGAAGAGAGGCAGTTACTGAAAGGGATACTTCAGTCATTAACAGTTCCATTGTGGAAATGGAAAATATATCCCTGGACTTCGTTGTTGGATTATCGAAGACATATCAAGGTAATAATGAAATTTGGGTTACTATTGATTGATTAACTAAATATGCTCATTTCCATACTATTAGAGATACTTTGTTATTGTATAAACTTTCTCAGTTGTATGATAAATAGATAGTCAGGTTACATGGTGTTCCCCTCTCTATTGAATCTGATCGTGATACCAGGTTTACTTATATCTTTTGGAAAGGCCTTCAGAAGACATTGGGTACTGAATTTTAATTTATTATATCTTTTCACCGACAATCTGATGGGCAGTCAGAACAATCAATCCAGATCATGAAGGATATTTTATATTCTTGCACAACAGATTACCATGGAAGTTGTGACCAACATCTTTCCTTGGTCGAATTTTCGTATAACAACTACATTTATTCTAGCATACAGATGGCTCCTTTTGGGGTGTTATATTGAAAGCGATGTCGAACTCTAGCTTTTTGAGATGAATTAAGTGAAAGGAAACTGATGGGACCGGAACTAGTAGATGAGATGGAAAAAAAGTTCAGTTAAATCAAAAGCACATGAGAACATCTCAGAGTAGACAGAAACGTTTTGCGGATAACCATAGGAATGATCTTTCTTTCTAGGTATGTGATCATGTCTTTATCAAAGTTTCTCCATGGAAAAGTTTGATGTGTTTTGGTAAAAATGGAACGTTGAGTCTTAGGTTCATTTGTCATTATGAAATCCTATAGAAAGTTGGATCAACTGCATACAGATTTTCTTTACCTCCATGTTTATCCCTGGTACACACCGTTTTTCATGTTTCAATATTGAGAAAGTGAACACAAGATCCATATTGAGAAATAAGGCAATTCACTAGGTAATGGTTTTTTCGGAAAACACATATTGTTGAAGAGGAAACGTGGGAATCTAATACTATATGGAGAGATAAATACCCCCCATTTTTGATAAGAGAATAAAATTGCGAGGATGAAATTTCCAAAAGGGTTGAGAGATGTAACATCCCAGGTAAATAAAGAAATATGAAATTTTCAAATATATTCATATTTTTGAATTAAATACTAATTTTACTTTAAAGTGGTTTCTATGTTCGATGGCGTACCCAAAACGCAACAACGAGTTTCAATGAAATCTTAGGTTGCACAATAATAATATAATATTATTATTTTAAATGGTAGTTAACAACTA
This sequence comes from Viscum album, assembly GCA_963277665.1. Classification (NCBI taxonomy): domain Eukaryota; kingdom Viridiplantae; phylum Streptophyta; class Magnoliopsida; order Santalales; family Viscaceae; genus Viscum; species Viscum album. The sequence goes on from OY728166.1 coordinate 993,745,550, forward strand.
TACATTCTATTGGTCAGAATGAACATAACTAACTACAATATTGTTATACATGTTTGTTAAATGTGTTTACATTTATCCAATAAAAGTTGAAGGCTTAATATTTAAAAGAATATAATTTTAAGCATAATTTTCATTAAAAGGTAGATTTACAGCCATTTAATGGAAAACCCTATTTAAATATTTTATTGGTCAATTTTATATGTTATATTTGAGAATAAAATTATTCTTTAGTATCGGGACATCAAAATTTACTTTGGGTAATTTTTTGGTATTTTTCTAATAGAATTCATTTTTAATGAATAATGAAAAATAACATATTTTAATTCAACAATAACTTTTAATATAATTTAATAATCGATATATATTATCTTTTTAATTGATTTTAAAGTTTAATTATATTATATTGTTACCATTTAATCAAATTTTGGTCATTGAAATAAATTTTATTTTGAAACTGGACATAAACAAGTGTCGATATTTTGATAGTTAATATTTCATAAAAAACACACCTTTTGTTTTTTCAATGGGAATTGATTTTAAATTAATTAATCCAAATTCTAGGTTATTAATTTTTTAAAATAGATATCATTTTTAAATTTATAATAACAAATATATCTTAGGTAGAATTGTTGCTATTTTTCTAAAAAACATCATTTTTTGATAAATAGTAAAAACACTAAGAAGAGTTAAAAAGCTGATTTTTCACTTAAATGAACTTTTACCACTTCTATGAATTGAATTTTGAAAATCTTACATACATTATTGTCGTTAATAAGTAAATTTTCATTCAATATTATTAAAATAAGTTTTAGTGAATATTAAATTTTCACTTTTGTTTACCATGGTTAAAGGTAAATATGGTAATTCAAGGTAAAATGAACATCATAATAATACAAACATAACATAACACTTTTCCTAACCTTATTTTATGAACCATGTACGACTATGGGTAGCCTTGGGTCTATTTGGGGACCCCATGGAACCACATAAGAGTGATAATGACTTTCAATTTTAATTAATATAAAGTAAAGACAAAAATGACATAAAAAATATATATTCGTAAATGAATTTTTTTATATGGTCATATAAGTTATATTTTCAACTATAAATATTATTTGGAAATATAAAAATATTTCCTACATTATGGTATTTTTTAAAAAAAATTAGACATAAAATAAATTAAATTATTTATGACACAATAATGATGTAGTGTTTACCTCATTAATAAATGCTTTAAATAAATAAGATTATAAAGACTAAATTAATTTCCAAAAACTATGCAATTCCTATTTAATTATTTCATTTCGACCATGAGTCCTCATATAATAGACTTTAATTAGTTTTGGACCTTCATTAACTGAAAATAATTTGATAATAAAATAATATTTTCACACCTTCTTAAAGAGCCCCTCTCCCTTATAAAAAGCCCTCACATCTGATACATTACTCACACATATCAAGCCCCTTGGATCATCCAAACACTACCCAATTAATCTCCCTACATCCCTATCCTTATCCTAGAAGCCTTAACATAGGCAGATGGCACTTCAATAATCCCTTTTGATTCAAACCAAAGGGAGTTAATCATATTAAATGTAACAGTTTCTCTTCAATTATTTTGTTTTAATTTATTTTATTTTACCTCTCCAACACCCTACATTATTTTTATTCCTTTATTTTATAACTAAATCAGTATCTACAATATACTAGGTTTTTTTATGAGAAGGATTCTAAATATCATATCCTACACCTCCATCTAATGGGTGAAAAACATATTGATTCTGTGGATGGAAAACTAACACCTCATGAAACTTTGATTGTTCAATTATCTCCTACTGCCTGTCATGGTGGCCATTATGATGGAAATATATTTTTATATGATATATATTAGGTTTATGTTTTCTTTATGCTTCGTTATTTTCCATTTATATCATTCCTTTTTGGTTTCCATTATGGGTAAACAAGATAATTTCATTTGAGGAAGTGTAGACTACCACCCCCTCAAAGTGATAGGACTCGTTAATGCCATATGTGGGATTTATAAATGATTGAGTTAATGATATTATATGTTATATTATACTGGAATTATAATATACCTATGTATCCTTTTGTTTTAATTAAATTAAAATAAGAAATATCAATGAATGTAGTGTTCATTCGTACGTACGGCTTACCATCTCCATGAACGGTGCATTTCATTTCTTATATCAAAATGTTATATATTATTATAAATAAAAACATTTAATGAATATATTTATATATATAATTTCTAGATCATGAATATCATTCTAAATATAATAAATATTGGACCACTTGAACAACTTGTAATTATTAGAAGTTCATTTTTGACTCAAGTATCAAATATCGAAAAACCACAGTTATTAACTTCAATGATTACATGATGTTTATAACATGGTACTAATTGATATAAAAGTAATAATAAACCTGAAAAAGGATCTTAATAAAGTACAAATTATCTTTGGTGTATTATTTAGGATATTTAATAATGAATGGGTCAATTTGGACACGAGCTAAGGGACTTCATCTCAATATCATTTCATTGAATCATATATTTTTACACACGAAATTTATTTATATACTGTATAAACACATTTTAATTTTTATTTCCTTCCAAGGGAATCTTTTTCTATGAATTATTTTACTAAATGATAAAAAATAATGTTGATTTTTAACATAATCTTTGACAATGACCTTTCCTCCGCTGCGGGTATTATTTGATCTTTAACTTTCTTAACAATCAGTAATGCTTTTAAAAGGAAAATAAATACGGTATAATATTTTATGTATTTTGTTTTTGAAAATGGTTTTGATAAGAGAGTTTTTATTTCAATATGTTTAAGTAATATATTAGGATTGAAATGTATAAATGTTTTCTTTCATTTATATTTATTGTATGTGTTTTGGTTTTATAATGGTATTTGGATATTTTACAGGTGGTTACGTGAGAAACCAAATGATGGGTGGTGTTGTGATAAACTAGGATAAGTGGCTACATTATATCCTCTAATGCATTGGATATGGAATTTGGTGGTATGGATATTCCATTTAGTGATATGTATGTAATTCGATAGTATGTTTATTCCATTTAAGTATGTTTATGTCCCAAATTACCTTTATTTGTTATGTATTATTTATATGGGATTTATGGTAATATTTTCGTTATAGAAGGGTAAGCAATGACATTTTATTCAGCAAAGAGTATTTAATACTTCATAATGGTGAAAATAATTAATTACTATAATGAATTCATGATTTACTTATTGTTTTGAAAAACTAATAGTTTTCCTTCTTTGTGTATCTCTTAGTGAGATTTTTATGCTCATCCCAATTTTTTGAAATGTCTCTCACAGGACATAAAATTGAATATGGTCAAGGATGAGATCATGGAGATGTAAGAATGTATAAAACATGGAAATAAAAAAGTCTCTATTTTTTCAAGAATTTTTATTTTGTGAAAAATATGGGAATTGAGTAGAAGTGTCTACTTTATAACTTTTGGGATGTAATGTAACATTTATAACCTCATTATCCAAAAAAAATCTAGGTCTAAAAAGATCCTCAATTTCAATTATTAACTTAATACAAGATTATGCAATGTTTAAGGATGTATCCTTATAGTAATTATTAGAGGTCTGTTTAGACAATTTTAGGAGTTAGGGTATTGTTAAATTAATATCCATAAAGTAATATATGTTAATATTGAAATGATATAGCATTTATAGATTACCATATTGATTCATCTAAGATATTACTGTGTTAGGAATGATTTTTCATAGAGGAGATAATTCTTCTATACTGGGAAGTCATACAATAAAGAATAACCTTCCAATCCTCATCTTAAGATGGTTAGAATCATAATTGAGCAGTTTACTATAGCGATGGATCAGTTGAATTAGGTGATAAATGGTTGTTGTGTTTATTGATGATATTTTGGTTTATTTTAAATGTAAATATGAGCAGAAATTTCATTTGAGGGTTGTCTTGAAACCTTAAAATAAAATAAAATATTTGGGAAAATCAGAAATTGTGAGTATTGTTACAACAAATTTCATTCCTTGGTCACATTGTTTCAAAAAAGGCTTAACTGTTGATCTTGTAAAACAAAATTTTTGAAGAATGTACACAACCCACAAATATAACTAAGATCCGTAGTTTTCTGGGTTTAGCAGGTTATTACCGGAGGTTTCTTGAGAATTTTTCAGGATTATCATGTGAAATGACTAAGTTAACTTGAAAATGTGTTAAGTTCATGTGGAAAAAATAATGTTATGATTGATTTCAGGAATTGAAAATATTATTGGTGAATTATCTACTTTTGGAACTACCTTCTAGAAATGGTGAGTTTTTTATCTACAGTGATTCTTTTTTTAAAATGACTTGGTTGTGTCCTTATGCAGAATGATAAGGTAATTTCTTATCCTTCACGTTAGTTGAACCCTCATAAGATAAATTACCCTACACATGATATGTAATTATCAGTTGTTGTTTGTTGCTTTAAAAATTTAGAGGCATTATTTGTATGGAGTAAAATGGGAAATATATACTAATGAAAAAAATTTAAAATATATATTTACCTAAAAATCAATTAACATGAGACATAGGAGATGGTTGGAATTAATCAAGGATTATTATTACACAATCCTTTACCATCCTAGAAAATAAAATAATGTGGTTGATGCTTTGAGTAGAAAAAGTAATGACTCTTTAACTATGCTACATTTGGAATGATATCCTTTGGTTTTTGATTTGGTAAACTTTGGCGTAGATGTTGTTGGTGCAAGAAATTCCTCAATTTTTTTTCAGGTGTTAGTGAGATCATCCCTATTAGACAGAATGAAGCAATCACATAAGGGAGATAGTGAGTGACCGAAAAAGGTAGAGTTGGTTCAGAAGTGTATGTTGCATGATTTTAACTTTGATAATGACTGTGTTTTGAGGTTTGGGAAGAGACTATGTGTTTGTTGTGATTCACAATTGATGAATGAGTTGTTATGTGAAGCTAATAGTTCCCCTTTTTTAGTTCATCCTAGAAGTACTATGTTGTTCAAAAATCTTTGAGATTATTACAGGTGGGTTGGAATGAAAAAGTGATATTATTGATTTTACTGTGAAGTATTTAACATGTCCGTATGTTAAAGTAGGGTGGTAGTTACTAAAAGGGATTCTTTAGTATTTACCAATGCCAGAGTGGAAATGAAAAATATATCCATGGAATTCACTGTTGGATTACCGAAGACATCTCGTTGAAATAATGCAATCTGGGTTATTGTTGATCGATTGACTAAATCTGATTATTTTCTTCCTATTTGAGATAAATTGTCTCTAGATCAACTTTCTATGTTGTATGTTGAAGAGATAGTCTGGTTACATGGTGTTCCCCTATACATTATATCTAATCATGAACCCAACTTTACTTCTATCTTTTGGAAACACCCGCAGATGACGTTGGATGCTGAATTAAATTTTAGTACAACTTTTCACCCTCAATCAAATTGGCAGTTATGATGAACAATCTAGACCTTGGAGTATATTTCACGTTCCTACTAGATGGATAACCGGGAAAGTTGGGAACAACATCATTATTTGGTTGAATTTTCTTATAATAACAACTTTCATTCCAGTATACTAATGGATCCTTTTGATGAATTATATGGGGAGCGATGTCGAACTCTTAATTTTTGGGATGAAATAGGTGAAAGTAAACTGATGGTACCTGGATTGGTAGAATAGATGGCCTAAAAAGTTTAGTTGATTCAAAAGCACATGATAACAACTTAGAGTAGGTAGAAAAGTTATGTGGATAATCAGAGGAAGAAACTTTTCTTCGTGGTAGGTGATCATGTCATTCTCAATGCTTCTCTGTGGAAAAGTGTAATGTGTTTTTATAGGAAGAGAAAGTTGAGTTCAAGGATGATTGGACCTTGTGAAATCCTAGAAAATGTTGCTTTAGTTGGGTATATAATAGCTATACATCCATGATTATCCCAGGTACAGAATGTTTTTCATGTTACAATGTTGAGAAATTATATGCCATATCTATATCATGTTTTGAGTCCAGAGATAATTCAGTTGGAAGAGAATACCTCTTATGAGGAAAATCCAGTCATGATTCTTGTCTGAAGAGAGGAAGTATGGCGAAATAAGGAAATTCACTAGGTCATTATTTTGTGAAAAAAAATAATATATCGTTGAAGAGGCAGAGTGGGAATTTGAAAACTCTATGATGGATAAATACCCCCATTTAATGATAAGAGAATAAAATTGTGAGAATGAATTTTCAAAAATGGGGGAAGGATGTACCATCCACAGTAAATAATGAAATATGAAATTTTCATATTTAATAATATTTTTGAATTAAATATTAATATTACTTTAAAGGGGTTTCTATGTTCGATGGTGTACCTGATACACAATAACGGGTTACTTCGAAATCATACCTTGCACAATAATAATAAAATATTATTATTTTAAATGGTATTTAACATCTATATTTTTTATTCATAGTAATGAACATAACTATCTACAATATGATTATACATTTTTTAAGGCTTTTACATTTATCCAATAAAAGATAAATGCTTAAAATGTGAATGAATCTAATTTTAAGAATAATTTACTTAAAATGGTTGATTTACCACATTTTGATGGTGAAACCTATTTAAATCTAGTTTTGGTCACTTTTATATGTTCTATTTGGCAAAATAAAATTTTATTTACAATTGGGGCATAAAAATTTACTTTGAGTAATTTTTTGGAATCTTTCTTATAAAATTCATTTTTTAATGAGTAGTGAAAAATGTTGAATTTTAATTCAAAACTAACATTTTATCTAATTTATTTATATTGTTATATTATCTTTTTTAATGGTTTTCAAGATCAATTATATTATATTTTTACCATTTAATCCAATGTTGGTCATTGGAATTAATTTTATTTTGAAATTTAACATAAACAAGTGTCAATCTTTTGATAGTTAATATATCATAAACACACACATTTTTTTGACAATGGAATTAATTTTAAATCAATTAATCCAAATTAAATGTTTTGAATTTAGTAAAATATTCATCATTTTTTAATTCGGAATATCAAATATAGCATAGATATAATTTTTGGTATTTTTCTGAAAAACTTCAATTTTTGAGGAATAGTGAAAATACAAAGAAGTTGTAAAAAATATGACTTTATAACTTAAAAGAAATTTTACTACTACTGTGAATTAAATTTCATAGATCAGATATACATGGTTGTTATTAGTATGTAAAATTTTGTTCAATAAGATAAAAATAATTTTTGGTGAATAGTTACATTTGACTTTTATTAACCACAGTTAAAGGTAAATATGGTAATTCAATGTAAAAAAGAAAATAATAATAATACAAAATTACTTTAACAATCATAATAAACTAATTGGATGAGTCATGGACAAACATGGGAATCCTTGGGTCTATTTTGGGACCCCGAGGATCCACTTAAGAGTGACAATGACACTCTATTTTAATTTACATAAAGTAAAAACAAAAATCTCATAAACAAATATATTTTTGTAAATTAATTTTTACATAGAGTTATATAAGTAGTATTTTCGAATACAAATATCCATTGGAAAGATAAAAATATTTACTAAATTATGGTATTTTTTTAATTTTTAGACATCAAATAAATTAAATTATGTATGACACAATAATGATGTAGTGTTTACCTCATTAATAAATGATATAAATAAATAAGATTATAAAGAATAAAATAATATCCCAAACCTATCTAATTCCAATTGGATGATTTTATTTCAACCATGAGACATCTTAAAATAGACTTTAAATAATTTTAAACTTTAGAAACCGATAATAATTTTATAATAAAATAATATAATCAGACATTACTAAAGAGCCTCTCCTCCCCTTATAAAAAGCCCTCACCTCTAACCCATTCCCTACACCACTCAAGCCCCGTGTCTCATAAAAAATCCCCCCAATTATTCTCCTTTCATAACTATCCTCATCCTAGAATCCTTACCTTAGGCATAAGGCACTAGAATACGCCCTTTTGTTTCAAACAAAAGGGAGTTACCCAAATTAATGGTAACAATCTCTCTTAAATTCTTTTGTTTTATTTTGTTTTATTTTACATCTCGAACCACTAAAATATTTTTATTCCTGTATTTTATAACAACAATAGTATACCCAATATACAATGTTATTTTTATTAGAAGGATTATAAATACACATATACACCTCCATCTAATGGATGAAAAACATATTGTTTCTGTAGATGTCAAATAAACGCCTCATGAAATAATGATTGTTCAATAATATCAAACCACCTATCGTGGTGGCCATTATAATGAAAAAATACCTATATATGATATATATTATGTTTATTTTATCTTTATGATTCTTTATTTTCAATTTATATCATACCTTTATGGTTTCCATTATGGGTAAACGCGATAATTTCATTTGAGGAAGTGCGGACAACTGCCCCCTCAAAGTGATATGAATTGTTAATGCCATATTTGGGACATATAAATGATAGATTTAATTATATTATATATGATAATATAATGGATTTATAATATTCCTATGTATCATTGTGTTTTAATTTCATTTGAATAAAAAATAGAAATAAATGCAGCGTTCATCTGAACTTGTGGCTTACCGACTCCATGAACAGTGCATTTCATTTCTTATCTCCAAATGTTATATAAAATAATAAATACTTAAATATACAGGATATATATTATATATATTTTATCTACATCATGAATATCATTCTTGAGATAAAAAATATTTTACCACATGAACAACTTGTAATTATATGAAGTTCATTTTGCACTTAGGTCCAAATATCGACAAAACGAATGTTATTAACATAAATGATTATATGATGTTTATAATATTCTAATAATTGATATAAAATTAATAATAAAAATGAAAAAATTTCTTATGAAAGTAAAAATTATATTTAGTTTATTATTCGGGAAATTAAAGAATGAATGGGTTAAGTCAGACACGAGGTAAGGGACTTCGTCTCAATCTCATTTAATTGAAGCATATATTGTTTTATACCCTAAGTTATTTAATACGTTGTATAATCAACTTTTAATTTTCATTCCATTCAAATAGAATCTTGTTTTTATGAATAATTTTACATAATGACAAAAACGAATGTTAATTTTTAACCTAAGCAGTGACAATGACCTTTCTACCTCCATGAGTATTATTTTATCTTTGGCTTCCTTAATATGCCGTAATGTTTTTAAAAGGAAAATAAATATGATATAATCTTTTATATATTTTGGTATTGAAAATGTTTTTGATAGTGGATTTTTTATGTCAATATATTTATGTGATATATTGTGATTGAAATTTTGAAATGTTTTCTTTCCATTATCTTTATTGAATGTGTTATGATTTTATAATGGTACGTATAGATTTGACGGGTGGTTACGTGATAAAAAAATAACGGTTGGTTCCATGATAAACACTGATGGGTGGTTACATTATAACCTCGTATGAATTGGGTATGGAAGTCGATCGTATGGTTATTCCATTGAGTGATATGTGTGGAAGTCGACCGTATGGTTATTCTATTTATATATGATTATGTCCCAAGTAACCTTTATATGTTATGTGATCTTTGTATGGGGTTTATTGTAATATTTTGGGTATAGAAGGGTATGAAATTATATTTTATTCAGTGAAAAGTATTTACTACTTCATAAAGGTGAAAAGAATCACTTATGATAAATTATTCATGTTTTACTTATTATTTTGAAAAACTAACAGTATTCCTTCTTTGTGTTTCCATTACTGAGATTTTTATGCTCATCCCAAGTTTTTGAAATGTTTTTCAAAGGACTTAATGAGGAATAGGGTCATGGATGTGAAAAAAAAATTCTTTCCGTATAAAAAATTTAACAAGACTTGACTCTTTTTTTCAATAATATTTTTTTTTTGTGAAAAATGTGCGAGCTGAGTAGAAGTGTCTACTTTGTAACTTTGGGGATGTAATGTAATAGTTATGACCTAATTATCTAAAACTCTAAACCTAAAATGATCCTAAATGTGAATTACTATCTTAATTCAAGAATATGTAATTTTTAAGGTCAGCTCCTTATATATACATTCTCTCCTAATTTGATAAATTTCATCCTCATGGCTGGTAATTTCATTTCAAAAATCAATGGTTGATAATTTAAAATTCCTTTGTGGGAAACCCACATCATAAATAGGGTTAATAAAATATCCACTTAATAAGAGGGAAATGGAAATGTGAATATCACCCCAAAATTAGGCTTTCGAATGAAACAAGATTCGCAGAAAGTGAAAACATTGAATTTTAAGAGATGTATATCTATCAAGTTCTTATGGATAGTGATATATAACAAGGTCAATATAATTTTAACCATCGTAAAACCTTACATTTGTGATGTGTAAAAAGGGAATTGATTTCTTTGAAAGAAAATAATCGAAATTAATTTTGATCACAAATCATTTTCATAGGGTTGAGGGACATTATTACTATCTATATGAAGAAGAACAAAAGTTGCGTTATTTATTTCCTTATCATAATATCATTTTTTTATTTGTTATTTCATCCATTTATACATCATTTCTAAAGACAATAGATGTATGATCAAGTTGAATATTACACATCTAGATCCATTATCAAAAGAACCAAATGTAGTTACGTCGAACATTAAATATTATAAAACCCATAATTAAAACCATAGGTTATCTAATATGATAATTTATGCTTTAAAATAAATAAATAATATCCAATTAGCATCCTAATCTAATCCATATGTTCTTAACATAATACTCATTTAAAATACTTTACGACATTGTCCAAAAAATTTAATGGACAATCACTGAATTATCAAAATCAACATAACATTAGATTACACAAAAAATTATATGTAGCTCTTATTGTCACATAAAAAATATTTTAACATCATTAAAACCTTAATTAAAACATTCAGGGTTCAATTTTTTTGAAGAATATGTACTGCATAGACGTCCTAATTTATTCCATAATTGTTATAACCAGTATAATATTGATAACTAGTAAAATGAAATATTTTTTTAATACAATAATAATAAAATTAATAATTTATCTTTCTATATGGTAAGATGAATGTTTTAATATAATCTACTATATTCTTTTTATGCATATTCCATTGATTATTGCAACATGATGTTGCATAGTTACTCAAATCATTATTGTTTATGTATTGAACATTGATAAATTAGTTCCTTAACTTGGAATCATGAGCAGGTTTTTTTCTACAAGAATGGGGAAAACAATTTTCCCTCCTATTTATAAACCATGGTGTTTCCTAACACAATTATCCCAAGTGGGAATATACTCCTTCCCATTATTCCCTTTATTTGTATTCCCTATAGTCCTCTTCTTCCTATGCTTCATTCCAAAGATATTATACTTATAAATTAATTATTATTCTTGTTATAACTTGAAAACAATTCATCATATGATTAGAATATTTGGAAGAATAGTTTCTATGGAAATATTGTCTTAATACAATAGAATAAATTACTATTCATACTCCTTGGATTGTGTTCATTGATGCAGTTCCCATTTATTCTACTAGGATCCATTTCTAAACAATTTATTACACTACATTTGATCAAAAATTAATGAAACATAATGTATAATATTAAAGAGAGAGAAACATATAATCATAATTAAAAATTTTGTTGTAAATAATCTATAAATCATAAGAATAGTTTATTTTAAAATCTTATCTACTTATTTCTTCAAGATTCATTACATTTTTCTAAATCTAGTTCCCAATGTTTCATTTAAACGTTTTCTGATACCAACTATAATGACCTAGACCCCAGTAGCATAGATTTGGTGATTTACATCATTTTATTACCAAAAAATTATTGAAATCACATCCCAAAGGACTAAATAGTTCAATAGTTTGGCTAATAGAGATACATAAAAATGTTTCATACACTTATGAAAACTTAAATTAAAATATAATTTTTTTTAGAATAACCTTTTTCCCTCTTGGATATCATTTCATACCAATTATAGTACATTTAATTAATTCCCAAGCATAATAAAATACAAGAATGAGGTGAACTCAACTGATCTAGAAGGGTTAAGAACAGTGGAATGTATTATGAATCAATGTGAATAATGAAAATGGAAATGTAAATAAATAAATTCACATTCAATTTAATCAATAGACTAAAAAATGAATCTATATATTTTGGTATAGAGAAAATCTATTATATAATAATATACAAATTCAAAATGACGGAAATGATTAATTAAAGGATGAAATATATTTTTAACATGATCCACTACCATTAATACCATTCCTAGTATGGGTTTATATTACTGGGTAAAAACCAGTTAAACATGGACAACATTAACTTTAATGTCAATATCTCTCACAAGGTAGTGTAAACATTACTAGGAACAAACCTATTGGGGAGGGAAAAATGATTTTTATCACGAGACATACCAATACACCAAGGGGATATAAAATGTCATTCCCATCACATAATATGTCTAATTAATTCCTTATATAGAAGTTAAAAACATTAATAACATAAAAATTCATATTAAAAACTAAAGTACTAAATTTCAATACATTAAATATAACTCATGAAAAATATAGCATCCTCCATCAAACACATTATAAATAATTTAACAAAATATATTAAATGATATCAGAAGATATAAAACTCGATTAATCATAAGACTCAATATGGTATGTTGTCATAGATCAAAATAATCTAATAAGATCATTACAAATTTATTAAAGTAAAATCCATTTTTCACAATGGAAATCACTTATATTTAAAACATCGTACCATTATAAAAGAAAAAACTTCATTTAAAATAATGAAAAATACTTTTAAAGTAATTTATTAATAATTATGGATTCATGATGGCTAGAAAATCTACTCATTCCCTAAAAGTTTAAAACAATTCCTTCAGTATTTTTGTCGAAATATTCTCAAAGAAACTTGTCTAGAGAATGAAAAAAAAACCATTTAAATACTTTTTTGAAAATTATAAAGTCTGAAAAAAATATATTAAACAATTATTAGAGAATATTATTATCATTTTTTAAAAAAATATTTAGAAAAACTGGACATGGAGGACAAATATTTCTTAGTGGGGACATAAACAACCATGATCTTGAATAAAGACGACATTGAGAAGTTAAAATATTACACTCTGTAAACAGTTGAATAATATTACACATAACATAAAATGAATATAGAAATACCATTAATATAGGGTGATTAATTATATTATGTTATAACTGAATTGTATAAACCTGTCAAAAGAAACAAGTGGTGAATGAGGCATGTATCCAACAAAAATAAAAGTGGGACAAATATCATTTATCATACAGTTCATCCAGTAAAATATGATTTAAACTATTGTATAATGGTTTTATGAATATTATCAACATATATCACAACCCTCTTAATATTTATGATATCATATTTGTTATTGTTACATTAGTTTATCAAACTTTTATTGATAATATTCTTTTTTCACCATTGTTTCAAGTGTTAATTATATCATTTTCCAATGCATGTTTTGTCATGAATATCTCAGTTATTTTGCGTTCGATTTAAAAATTACATATCTATAATTTTATTATTGTCAATAATTTCATATTTATTCTTTCATTAAATTTATAGTGTCACTTTTTAATTATATATATTGATAATAAATTGCATCTTATCTTAGAGACAGTAGAGCGTACCTACTCAGGAGTGAAAATATATATCCCTTAATGAGTGATATGATAAGGAAGTGTATGTTATAATATTTATTACAGAATTAAAATCATGTCATATTTATTATATATATCCATAATTCATCATTATACTCATTCAATTTAAGAGGTTATGAAAAAATATATTACACCCCACTATGGAGTTGGTAGGTCGTATATATGCACAAACACAACATTCATTTTTCATATCATAGATAAAATATGGAATATTGTTTTCACATAATAATAGTAACCTCTAAAAATATAGATGATACTTAAGATAATACTTTATGATTAACAATCACTTGAATATTATGTAGAAAAAGAAATTCACATGACGGAGTTTGTAATGATGACTACCACTTCTTCGGTGAGATTATTTTATATATATTTATTAAGGGACATAGGGTATGTCTTTTGGAAGAACTAGAATCTCCATAAATTAGATAAGTATCATTGGATGTGAAATGGCTGGGAATTTGTAGAGATAAGATTTTAATAGGGATGTGACTATGTGATAAAGTTGGTGTTCTTTTATAATATAGGTGAGAGGTACTTTTGAAAATTATCATTGTATTAAAATATAATAATGATATTCTAGATCCGAAGACATCCAAAAAAATATAAATGAATGAGGTAAGGTGTTTTAAACCATATATTATCCCCATTATTATTAATTAACAATTTAAAAAATATAATTATTAAAATTTTAATTCCATAATATATCATTATTGTCAAAGTTGATATTTTTCATTTAATTTTACATGAAATACATAATGAAATTGATGGAATAAGAATAAAAAGATTTTAGAAATCAATAACATATCCTATAAATATATAATTAGTTAGAGAAATTAAATAATAAAATATATTTAATATTTAATTCTTTTACTATCAATTATTTTAATTTCTATTAATTTTATAAATACTGTATCAGTATTGGATAAAAATTTAATGTTTTAATATAATTAATAAAAATTAAAATATAATATCTACATTGAAAAAATAAATAATTTCAAAATAAACAATTTGTTCCATTCATACCCAGAATTTTTTCATACATCAACAAATAAAATATATTAAGTACGAAGAGACTGGAATTTTTTAACTGTATTTAATTTTAGCAATATATAAATTTTTCTGGAAAACTGTCCATGAAGTGATTAGAAATCAATATTAAGGTGATATAAGTCTAGTAATATTAATCATATAACTATTAGAAATAGATAGGTGAAATCATTACCCTTATATTTCGGATTAAAATCATATTTAATCCCATTAACTCTTACCATAACAACATGGAGCTTTACACATTGAGGGTCAATATTGTTACTATAAAATAAAAAAATTAAAAATTAAGAATGGATGGAAATTTCAACATTATAAAAATCCCGTGGATGAGTTTTAAATTTTTATTAATTTTATATCTTTTTAAAAATAATAATTTATTTTCATATAACATTAATGTCAATTTTGACACTTTTCATTATGTGGAATTTAATAAAAACAAAAAATTATTATATAATAAAAAAATAATTTAGATTATATATAAAATATAAAAAGTATTCATAAAATTAGTATATTATATTAGTAATCTAAAATTTTAATTCTTCTAATATTTTTGATATCATTTATTTGATATTTCCTCTAATTAAACAATTAGTGTACCATCATTGTCAAATAATTTAATGTAATTATGTATCCACTAAAATTTAAAAATAAATTTCCAAGATTAAGATAATCATTTTATATTTAGAAATACTATATATATTTTAATATATACTCTTTGTAAACCTATACTCATATATTTATCTTATTGTAAACAAAAGTATCACATCATTGGCTTTTATTAAAAAATTACTATAAATGGATTAATATAATCCACATGAATCAAATATCTCAAAAAATAATCCCAAGCATGATTTTGTTCAATCATCCGTCAAATAAAGTTTTTAAAACTATTAGTATAATTATATAATATTTATAATATTATTTATACCCTTAATTACCATATTTTGCATTAACGGAGGTAACTAATATTACTAAATTTACTAGTCATTTTTTTTAAATTAAAAGGGACCTATTTTATAAATTTTTGTCATTTGATTCCAAATATTTAACCTATTTTTAAAATTTTTATAAAATGTAATTGGATAAAATTAATTTAAAATTAATCATACAGATAAGGCATCAAACGTATTTTTTATAGTGAAAATATTTAGAGGAATGCAGATTTTTCACATCGAAATTCAATATTAAATAGAAATGAAATACCAAAATTTAATTAATAGGTATATTATTGAACTATTAATTTCATAAACCATATTTAAAATATAATATAACATTTTGAATTATTTAAATGAAATGTTCCTTTTCTATTGAAAAGAAGTCTTTTATTATTATCTATCTCAAATGAAACATATCATAAAAATATCAAAAAAGAAATACAATGTAAATTTTTATAATTTTATTTGAGAAATGATGTTTATTTTTTAAAATTTAAATTATATGTGTCAAAATTTAGTTAGAAATAGTCACCATCAAAAGGTGGAAACTGCCTATAAAAATAAAGATTTTTTTGTATAAAATTGGTTTTGTTTTATTGTAATATCAACAAAACACATTAGATTAATGATAAAATTAATATTGAAAAAATAATATTTAAATTTCTAATTTCAGATAATATAATTTATTCCCACCAATTTAATATCTAGTGTATAATAATTTATCATTTTCTTTTATGTTGGGTGTTGCGTACAATAAAAACTACTGAAAAGATTTGCATTGAGAATATCCATTGCATAAAATCAGGGGTTGTTACACCATTTTATTAAATTTCTATAGAGATAACTTTTTCCATGTGCATGTATTTGGATTTTTTTTATTAATACTTATCTTTATAAACAAACTATTTTATCAAATTGATTGTGATGCTGAAAAATTTTAATGATTTAATCAGAATGTTTCCAAATATTATTGTAATACTCTAATAATTGGATAAAGTAGTAGTCCTATATTTTATAAGTAATAATATTTTTTTCTTTTAATGATTAATTATTAAACAAAAATTCACAACAATATTGTATTCCAATATAATCGATCTCATTCTAGAAATTGGTATCAGAGTACATTATATTGTTCTAATTTGCTATGATTTTTATTTCACTATCAACAACATGTTTTATTTTTTTAGTACTAAATGAAATATTTATAATCTATTTAAAAAAAATTCTTAAAAGAAAAGTTTATATATATTTTAATGTGCAACATCATAATTTGGAACATTATAAAATATCAATCCTAATTGACCAAAAATATTTTATGGAATAAATTATGAGTACAAGAGAGATAATATGCAATCCATCATTATCAATATGAGAATTGATAATTTTATAATGGAATATGGTGATTAAAATATATAAGGAAGATAAATCTCTATTTTCACTAATTTGGAAAAACAATTTTATCAACTGATTTATAGAGTAAGGAATATTCTATTTTGTTCAAGGACAAAGAATATATATTGTCATATTTCCTTGTGTGAAATAGCAAATTGAACTTTGAAGGAGTTTGATATCACCCATTTTGGAACATCTAAAGTCATGAAAACATAAAGTGCTATGATGGTATTATTATATTAATTAGTTAAATTTCTACTTAATGAATTAGAATAAAAAATTCAACAAATATTTATGAGTATTTTAAATAATTTAGAATCTATTTGATAATATGATCTTTTAGTTAGTAGGTTTGTTTTGAATAATATAAAGATAAT
Source organism: Viscum album (assembly GCA_963277665.1). NCBI lineage: Eukaryota > Viridiplantae > Streptophyta > Magnoliopsida > Santalales > Viscaceae > Viscum > Viscum album. The sequence continues at coordinate 993,763,123 of OY728166.1, forward strand.
TCAAAATGAATGTGAATCCCAATGGATATACTTAGATGATATAATAAATATTACTAATCTCACATTAGATGATCTTATTAGGACTCCCCTACAATATGAAGGCATACTAAATAGAGATGTTAAGAAAATAAAAAATAAGAATGATGGTGTAGCTTTTGAAAATATATTATCTATTTCTACTAAATTTTTGTCTATTGATAATGTTATCAAATATTCAAGGGAAAATATAGTTATTTTTGAATTAGATTCTAGTTCATTAAAAATTTACTAGAAACAACTTAAAAAATATCTCTACAAGTAGGTATAAAATCTTAGGAAATGTACATTTTTAGTATATAAAAAATAAATTTCACCATGAAATGAATGAAAATAATCAATATAATAAAGTTATTTGTTATGATTATAAAATGTTTGGACAAATTTGATATCATTTTCCTAATAAGAAAAGAAAAAAATTGAAGGAACTAAATTTAGAAGAAAAAAATTCAATTAAGTGTTATAATTCTAAGAACTTGAAATGTCTGTATGATTTTGATATTTAGAGTAAATGTGAAGGAGATAGTTTATCAGATAACTCTTTTAATAATCAATTTTCTAGACATAGTGACAATAGTCTTTTGGATGAAATACCCATTGTAATTAAATATCTCCTGGAAAAGTAACAGACTCTAAAATCTCTTACTAATATTAAAACTAATGAAAATTATCATGATATTAATGAAGAATAAAATTATGAAGCATTGGATGAATATTCATTCACATATAATGAGGATAATACGTTACCTAATAATGAATAAGTATCTTGGTTTTCAAATAATTTTCTAAATTATAAATGTAATGTTTATAAAAAAATTCATAATAGTAATGAAACATGTTTTAATGAAGATTTGTGAATTAATGATTTAACTAATGAAATTTTAGATATTTCAAAATTTAATGATAATTATTTTTATGATGATATTATTTATAAAGAACATGATTATATTTTTTCTGAGGAAAAATATTTAATAATGATTTTGTTAAACATAGTTTGAAAACTACACCGTCTAAGGGTAAGAACATTGTTGTAAATATAACGTCTGAGGATTATAGTATGATGAAAATATTACACTGATTACTTATTGTAAGTAATACTTATCATAGATTCATAAAAAATTATACCTCATGGTGATAATACCAGAATGGGTTTTAAAATGAATAGACATGTGTTATTAATAAATATTTTATTCTGAAATGTGGTCTATTTTCACGATATTTCCAAGTGGAATACATTGGAAAAAATATCTCTTAATTAAATTAAATATTTATGTTTTCATAAAGATTAATTTTATTGAGAAATTAAATGTTCTCAATGTAGAAATATTGGATTACTGTAGTTACCTAGATTTTTATTTTCCAATTACTCTGTACCAAAAAAAATTTCGATTCCCAAAAACTAATAGTTTATTTCTTCAGAAAATATAAAATTTACCATCAACAAAAAATGTTGTACATGTATTGTGATTTCTAAGGACATATGGTTTTGAATAAAAAATAATTCATTAAGAAGAGTATCAAGAAAAAAAGTTTTCAATATATCTTTTAAAGATAATGATCAAGGAGAAATAATTGTCATATGTAATATTGTTACTCATAGAAAACATTAAATATAAATTTTTAATTTGTTATAGAAACTAATAAAAACTATATAATAATATGTCAATTATTTGATTACAGGTAACTTATGGATATTATGAATGACAAATGTTTTTTTATTGTTCAAAAGATGTATTTATTATTTCTTCCAATTGGTATGAGAATTTTTAACTTTAATCATAAAGTACCTTTTGAGCCAAGACACACATTTTCATAGTACAATAGATGATCTTTATATTTTTATCATAAAAAATTAGTACACTCTAACATTATAACATTAGCTATTTTATAAAATAAATGACTTCTAAAGGATCTACTAGATCATATGATTGGTACTTCTAATGATTATTTTCCTTTTCAGTATAGTGAGAAACATAATTCATATTTTAAATATATTAATTATGTCTCAACTTATAATGATATATAATTATTTCAAAAGGAATTACTTGGTTAAACAAAAATTACAAGTAATGGTGGATAATAATTTTTATGTTTTTGAAATTTCTTTTTTCAATTAATTATTTTTTTGGTGGCATCCATGAAGGGGGTGGTTATTGAGTTTAAATTATTACATTATACTTTTCCAATCCATTAGTTATGTAAATTAAAATCTCCATGAAACAATGATTACAAAATTTTATATACACAGTTTTTCATTATTATTTTTGTAGAAAACATTACATGATACTGTATATAGAAATAGTTTAATTGTATTATGAATACAAAAATGTATTATTAAATTTTATCAATCATAATGAAGTTCCTTTTACTTAATTAGACTAACCTAGGATTTATAAAATGTACGAAATTCTTTATTTTCTATCAGACTAAAAAGATTGATGTCCATCAGACAACCATAGTACTTTTACATTAAAATGACTCTTATACAGTTCGTTGGACTAAAAATTTATAATAATGTCCATAAAAATATATATATTTTTAAATGGAATATATATATATATATATATTTCAAGAATATGTAATAAAAAATATAACTGTAATGGTTCTATATTAAACAATGTTAACAAATAAATTAGAACTCATTATTATCTATTAAGATTAAGATCGATGTTTTCAATGTGAAAGCTAGCTATATCCATTTAAAATAACATAAAATATTATTATTGAGATATTTATTATAAATATAAAATCATTTAAAGAGTTGGGATATGATGCATTCACAAATCAAATCATCTAAATATATTTCTATTTGAACACAGAATTCCTAGTATTTATTATTCTTTATAGATTTAAAGCTCTTTATAATACTAGTGAGTATTTTAATTCCATACTATCTATATGATTTTCTAATTCTATTCCTATAAATTGTATAATTTAAGGTATTTTGAGGCTAATAAGATAAATACATATCATTTTATTGAGGTATTTGTTAGTCGAGAGAGATAAAGTTGATATGGATTCATCAGATAAAGAAATTCGGGTTTTTCCGTATACAAACATGGTTATTATACCTTGGATAAATCTTATTACTGGTACTAAAAGATGAACCATGAAGTAAGAACTAAAATAATTTGATATCGTTAGTTATTATTTTCTAAATACCATTAATAATTAGGCCAAATGGTGAAATTTATCATTGTCTTGTATTCCATTAATACTTTTATATGAGTTTTCTTACTTGTTTTAACAATTTATATTTATCATTGAGTATATATTATAATGTTTTTTCATAATACTTATCTTTATAAAAAAAATAGTTTTATTAGACTAATTATAATATGAAAAAATATTACTAATATATTCATAGTATTTACAAATGTGATTGTAACACAATAATAATCTGACAAAGTATGAGTCAAATTTTTACACATTATATTAATTAGATTTTTTATGTTTAATATTTAATATATAGTCCACACCCTCTTGTATTCCATTGTAAACACTTTCAATCCAACATAACATATTTAAAATTGTTCAAAAAATTTCCTATATTTTAGTATAATGGGGTTTTAGTTTTATATTGTCAAAAAATAAATAATATATTTGTTTTTATATAAATTTAATCCTTATCATTTTGATTAACCCCTTAGTTATCCACTTTTATCCCTAAATGTGGTTTTGAATTTTTTAGTATTGAATTGTCATAGTATTACATTTAATAAAAATATTGGCTCATAAATTTCCAAGATATGATATTTTAGACCAATTGATATCTTAAATTTCCACCTTAATTTGTTTTTTAAAACTAATTTATAATATATTATTTAACTTAATATATACTTAATGTCATTTTTAAAATATTCAATTAGTTTGAAATAAGAAAAAATTGAAAATAGTGTAATGTGAATATAAACCAATCACACTTGAATAATATGTTATATCTTTTAAAAAATGTATATAGTAAACTACAAATCACCCAACCCAAATTACATTAACTATTTTTAAAATAATTTATTTGTTATTTATAATGTTTTCACAATCATTGTGTTCATATTTCATAAAAGTTTATGATAATAATTTCATCACATAAAATTAAAATTAAATTGAAATCAAAAAAAAAATTAATAATATTAAAATTGATACCCAATATTTATACTTTATGTATATTTTCACACATTTCTGTTATGATTACTTATTTAATACATTTTTTGGAATATTCTTCAATTGTCAAAGTATTGGATATGAATGTTTAGAATAATCATGTTACATAATTAATTATGTGAAATATATCATCCCCAAACATAATTAATATAAAATATATACTAAAAAATCCACGAATGGACTTTTCCTTTACCAATATTCACATTAGTATATAATCCTTTTCTTTTTCAAGGGTATTAATACACTCTTTCGACAATGAAAAGTATTTTCATATTTATCCTGAAATGAAAAATAAAAAATAAAAAATAATTTATTTATTTTATATTTATTTTATAACCTAGTATTTTTTTCTTTCAATATTTTTATATAAATGTTTAGCATAATTTGGTCTTACAGGTACCATAATTTATATCATCTTTTATAAAAACTATAATTGTTTACTATACAGAAAAAATAAATCCTCATTAAAAAAATGAGCAAAAAATCAAGTCTTTATTTGACCTTTTCAGTCTAAAATATAATTATATTTTAAAATATTGAATTCCAATAATTGGTTGAAATTATATTAAATTTAATTTCATAATGAAAAATGATAAACAGTTTTCAGTCAAATGTGTTTTAATCCAAAAAATGAACATCTAACAATATAATTAAAATTTAGATTATATTTTAATGAATTTAATTATATATTAATTGAAAATAAATATTTTAATTTTCAGTAATATTCCAACCATAATGGGACTTTTCAATGAAAAATTATTGTTTTAATGAAATTAGTATTTTTCACGATTCACTAAAAAATCAGTCCATTTTGGAAAATCCCAAAATCTCACCATAAGATAATATTGAAACCATTTCAATATAACTAATATTAAATTTAATAAATAACATTTTTAACAGTTTAAAAATTTTATTTTTACATTCCCTCAATACATTCTTTAAAATTCCTTTGTGTAGAAAACTTATTTTTTTAGAATAAATTGAATTTTCTAAAAAATGAGTGATTATTTAATATAAATTTATAAATATATTTTTATTAGATAGAGATTTCATATATTTATATATTTTTTTTAAAATTACAATATTTACATTAATACCCTCAAATATAATGTCTTTGTTACAACTATATAATTTAAATATTAATATTTTGTGGTCCATTTATTATCATTGGGACATTTTCTATATACCATCAAACATATATTTCATTTAATATAATAGGTCATTTTATGATGATCCGTTAATTAAAAAGTATTATTATACTAATTTTATGATGTTATCATTAATAAATTTATATATTTATACAAGATCATGACAAGAAACATGATAATTTTATGTCCCATGGGATGTGGTTATAATACCTTGAATCACATACTAATACCATTCTTTCCCTAAAATATTTTCACTTTAGTTAAATTCCTCTATTTATATTGAAATTTCAGACACAATGATATTCTTCAATAATAGTAGGAAATTTTAGTAAAGCATAATTTATGTATTTTTTGAGTATTAATAATAAACTTAAATATTTCTTAAAACAGGTCACTCTTATAAGATTTCATATATGTGATGGAAATGAAATGAATTAAATACTTACAAAATTAACATGGGATGGGTTTTCATGTGATAATATTATATGTTCACTCTTAATAAATCTACTTCATTATTGTGAAATTTTGATTTAAATATGAAATTCCAAGAGGATTCTTAGTGATAACATATAAATATTTGAGAAACTTTCAGGGATGGACCTATTTCATCATTCAATGAGTGGATATTGTGTATTTATTATAAAATTTTTGTGTTTATTATAGAATGTCACAAATAATATTCCATGTATATTTGGTTAAAATATTTATTATCATTATTTATGTATAGTTTTTTATTTTATGGGTTTTCAATAATGTAAAGGGAAAAGATGAACTTCATTACAAATATGGGATTTCCAAAAATAAATAATGTTTTATAATGTTCATATTAAGTATTCTATAATCCATGCAATATACCTCAAGATTTTTTTCTTAAAATATTTTTGTAAAATAACATCAACCCTTAAATACCCAGAAAATATGATTTTTAAGGGTGAAATGACTATAAGACCATTTGATGATAGTGGTAAACAAAATAAAATTAATTAATTCATATACATTTTGAATATGGTAATTATAAATAAGGTTATATTTTTTGTAGAATTTTTAGAGGGACAATTTTATTCATTAAAAACATAATTCAAATGAAATCAACCTGTACATATTTTCAATTCTATTTGGAAATACAATATAAGTAATATTACTGAAGTGGAAAGTAATAATCAAATTATTAAAACATAACTTAAGTAATTATAATATCATTTTTGAAGTATTAGTTGATATATGTTATCATTGAAGTGAATAGTTTCTATGTTGTTCATTAATGATATGATTTATTGTGATAATATTTTGAAAATCTCATTTCAAAAAATGAGAAATCAATTAACAAAAGAATGGAATGTTTTTTTCAAATCCAAAAACTGTAAATGATGAATTAATATCCATATATAATTCTTAAGAGATTAATGATTGAAGGAAAGGTGGTGATGGAATTCAATGTTTTCGTATGTGTATGTTTTGGTTGGTTTCCATGGAAGTAATGGTAAATTGTGAACATAGTTTTGTAGTGGTATTTTGGGTGATTGTTTAGAAATAAGATAAAATTGTGGATATGGTGTGTGCGAGATGTATTGTGAGAGTATTATATGGAGGAAATATTTTAATTATTTGTCAACATTAGGAAAGAGTGTGTGTTTTTTGTGTTTTTCATATTTATTCATACAGAGGATAGTCACTATGTTTCCCCCCAAGGTGGTCCTGTAAGGGGAGATAACTTGGGAGCTATGGTTTCTTAATGTCTTCCCCATCCCTCCCTTCTCTTCCTCTATGGCTCATGATCAAAGGTTGGGCCATTAGGTGAGAGAATAAGTGTGTTGATTACTCCACGGTCTCGTGCATCTGGTGCTCTGTGATCAACATCCTATGATGAATTGGTAAAGGTCTCCATTCCCGCTCCCATGATAGCTTCGACCGATCTCTTCATGGTCACCCTCCACTAATCTTCTTCATCCCAGTTCCATCATCTTTTCCCCATGTGTCTACGAGGTCATAGAGGAAGACCTTAGGAATGCTTGGGGCATGTAGTGGTTCCTTTTCTATTTTACCCTTTATTGTTTTAGGTTCATAGTTCTGATTTTTTGATGGTTTCTTCGAGTTCAAACGCTGGCACATTAGAGGATTTCTATTCTATCCAAGTGGTCTTCTACTTTCTTCTCGGGTTTGGTACTGCAATCCTCCAAATATCCTCTGATCATTTTTACTTTCACCTTTGCGCACGACTCTTCAATGGTAAGGATCGAAGGATGCTTTGGAAATATAATATGGTGTTAGTGATTTTGACGATGGTGGTACTGAACCAGGTTGTTGTAGGATGTGGTTTGTGGCTGGATTGGTGCGACACGAAGTGGTGTGTGGTTTGGATTGGAGGTATCCGATGCTGTGGTGGTGCTGTGTCCTGGGAATGGGTGATGTGTGTGATGTCTTGACATAGTGCAGGGCGGCGAGAGGTGTCGTTACATGTGCATTTTGATGGTGTATTTTTACAGCCTCGTCATGGAATGTTCTGTTTGTCCAGTCTACTTTTGTGGTTGATGATTTTTGGTTTCTTCTTTTCAATGGGTCTGGTCATGGGCATGGTTCCAAGTCTGAACTCTTTATGATTTCTTCCGTGCGCGTGATGGTTCTTACTTAGCCTCAATGTTTTTTATCGAAAAAATTATTAGAGTATATAGGACAGTCACTTCCCTATAATGGCTATATATTAGATTTATCTCTTTTTGTTTCCAATTTTAGGGGATTTACTCACTTTAGTGGTAACGAAATGAGATATGACCACTAAATTGAATTCGTTGAGCTTGAAATGAATATTAATATTGAGTGGAATTTTATTTTTTTAATCTAGAGAGTTTTCTATTTAGATAGAGATAATCAGTTTTATAATATCTCTATTTTAGTGATTATGCTTCTATTTTATTGGATAAGAGTACATAGGACAATGAGGCATAGTTTCTTTCTTAGTGTCGTATGTTATATTGAATTTGGGTGTTGGTTTTTACTATTTGTGATGTAAAAAATTGATTATTTCGATTGTATGAAGTGTGGGTTTTCCTCTTTATATTAATTAATTGTTTTTGGTCACCCTAATATTATATTAATAATATAATGGGGAATCTCTTGGGATTGTATTTTGGATCTTTCCATTATTCCACATCAATTATAGGATTTGTATTTATTTTTTAGTATGTGAATTTTGTAGAGTGATTTAATGTTAAGGCTCAAATATCATAAACTAGAAGGCTATATTTTTCATGGGATTTTTTAACTACAGGGAAAATTTATGGAATTTTAGAGGAACAAAGAGTGTTCAGGACACTCATAATTTCACCATTACATTGTATAGGGTGAGGTAATGGTTGTTTTTTACTTCTCTTAAAGGCTTCTATGTGTGCCAAACCTTTTTAACTTGGGGTATTAGAGGTTGGAAAACGAGTTGGCCATTCAGTGGTATAATGGACCACATAATGAAAAATATAAACGTTGGTTATTTTATTGGGAGGTTCATTTAGTGTTTCCACTAATTAAAAAATTAATGAGGTAAATTCCCAAGGATCCAATATTAATGAATGAGGAACATGCGTAGTATCCATATGGGGCACTCGAATCTAATATTTCATGGGATCAGGGTGGTGGGAGTGATGAGTTCAAAATGGCTATGCACATGGTGATACATCGCAATGTCTTTTCATGGAGGGTGTATAGATTTTAAAATGTCTCAACCTAAATCCTAGATAAGTTCATAGTTGTAGAAAAAATAGTTTTTTTAACATGTACGAAATTATGGTGGAAACAACGTATTTGGGATCTAGGATTTGAATGGAATCACCATTTTCATTTTGAGGTTCTGTATGTCATGGTTAATTCTTAGAAATCCCCCCCCCCTCAAATAGGGCATCAAAACAACGTTGGTTTGCCTTTAATTATTCTCTTGAGATATAGTCATTACATTAACCCCTCCCCTCTTTATAGCCACACCATATGAGAGTTCTAACCCCTTCATCTATCTGTATCAAAGCCTAAGAAATCAACGAATTGTTATTTCCACTCACTTCATTGATATACATCCACTTTTTCCTTTTCAGAGTTTTTCTTGGGAGATCCTTTATTAGTAGTTGTAAATTATACAAGTATCGATGATTCATTTAAAGGGATATGTATTGGTGGATTTTCCATCATCAATATAATGATTACCTTCGATGATGGTTCATTCATGATCATTTTATCTTTCTTAAAGATAATTAAACATATGTTTTATTTAATGGATTTGAGTTCCCTATATTTTCATATATATATATATATGAGATTATCAAGTATTTTGTTGGATGGGTGAACATTATTAATTGGATTAATTGCGATAAAAATTTGTACTAATGAAATTAAATGTGTATTAGTGATGCACATGTAGTTACAATTTTTCTGACATTAATGATGTTGTTTTATAATATTTTTTTACATAATTATAACTTATTGCGATGGATTTTTGTTCAATTTTCAATTAAATTAATAACTAATTAAAGATGATAAATAAAAATAATAATATTCAATATTCCTATTTTATTATTTATTGGTAGTGTATCGATTGGTGTCCTTTTTGGTCTGTGGTTTGGTGTATGCGGTAATGATGTAACCATTTTACATAGAGGCTAAATGTAATCATTTCAGTGGGAAATGATTATTTTTGAAAAATAAAAATTTTATTTTCTATAATGTAATTTTTTATATTAATTTAAACTAATAACTTAATATATAATGAATGGTAACTAAAAATTTAATTTAGTAAGGAATATCGAACTCATAATTTGAACTATACAGTATACATGTGGGTTGGCTGCTCTATATTATAGGAAACACATGGTGGCACAATTATAGTAGTTTACAAACAATAGTTTGGATATTTTTTTGAGTGATCCCATAGGGTTGTGGGTTTTTAGACTATTATATACCAATATTCTATAATGTTTTTCATTTATACACCACTAGATATAGTTATCATAATAAGCACAAGGAAACTTGGGGGAGATTTACAAAAAATCCATGATAAGCCATATATATATGGATGAATACCAATCACCCCACTCCCATTTAATACTAAATTATAGTGATAAATATAGTAGATGATGATATTTTTTTGTGGGAATTCTTTGTAGGTGAATGATACAAGGATGATATCCTACACATTAATCATATCCTAATCCAATGCTTACATGATTTGAGGTGTGAATTTCAATCCACTATATGTTAAATTTGTTTTCATCTATGAGTTGTGACATGTGGTTGGTATCATGAGACATGATATATGGTTAGGGCCATTATTGGTTGACATATAAGGGATGAGGTAAAACTGTGCCTTGAAATTCAGTGAGAACAAAAATTCAGCAGGACAAGTGGTTGTAAGGTTACTTATTTTGATTACTAAGATATATATTTACTTATCATGGATTAATTATATAGTGAGTGATACTTGTTATTATTGGATTACAAGTTGAAATCTTTTTATGCAAGTTAGTTATAATATTTATTCAGCACTGCATTAATATGCATAATTAAAATTTTAATGAGATGCCTTTGGTATGAAATGAATATGTTTATATACCATGTTAACCATACACATATATATATTCCATTTATTTGTTTTATATAATGATTTCAATGATTAATTTTTAGCCTACTAGTTTGTTAATTTGAGATATTATTGGGTTGGTATTATAGGGTCTCTATTTTTTACATTACATAGATACCATTATTTGAATTGTTTATATTTTTTTTGTAATTTGGGATGTTATTTTTTATTTTTAAATCATTTGGTTGAATTTTTTGTAATTGGTCTTATATGTTCTGATAAAAATTTAATATTTAGGGAATGTTATACTATATGAGTGAGCGGTGATAGCCACTAAATTGGGGCCTTCTGGAGTTGGGTCTCTGGGGGGAGGGGGTATTATCTCCCTTGAAACGTTTTTGACATAGGAGGGGTTCCATTGGATTGAGGGTATCATGAAATAATGCCTTTAAATTTTGGATAATGTGATAATTGAAATTTCAAATATTTGAGTTCTTGGTGTATACCTAAACTCATTATTTCACTACATTAAAAGGGTTCCCTAATCCCCTTGGACTATTGGATAGTTACACTGGTAAAAGATTACCATTGGGGAAGGATTGAAAATATTGAGACTCTTAATTACACATGAATATTTGATTCAAGTAGATTAAAATTACACATACCTAAGTTGAATGTTTTATAAAATATATAGAAAATAATTTCGGTATAAAAAACAATAAACAAGCCTCTATATTTATGTAGGTATGTTAGGAAAAAATAAACTCAATTTTATATACTACAGTATATATGTAAGATTAAACGAACCGAACAAAACAATATAGAAGAAGTCATATATAAGAACTACAACTTCAATACCTAGACACCTAATGTTTTACATCATTGAGTTTGAAAATAAGGATCCAGTACATCTCATGGATATTAAATATAACACAAAATAGGAAAATTTATACTTTTTATACATGAATTATAACAGGAAAAGAGTAATGTGTACCAAATTTTACATACATGGTGTTAGAATATATATACTGTGTATGGAACCAGAAAAATTCCTTAAGATATTAATGATAAATTATATTTCTTCATGATCATTTCCACACATTCATATACAGATATGTTTGATTATTTTATCACAAAGATAATAAAATAACAAGAATATGGTAGTAATTAAATAATAGAAAAGTGTATTTAACGTGGTACTATGTATCTACATATACTAGGTGGATCCATTTCAATCAAACGTACTTCATGACTTGATTCGTAATGTGAGGTGGACCGAGAATGGAAAATAAGTCAACCATCGTATTAAAAGATTCGGTAAAATCATTCAGAGTACAATATTATCACGGGTGGTGGGGAATGGAATATTTATATCAATTCAAGGCCTGGGAATATCCTATGAAATTGCTGAAGGGTTATATGGACAGGCTGTAATTTCCACACAAATACACTATTATACATCAATGGTTAGAAAAAAAATTATATAGTATATATATAATGAATATATATATATATATATATTTTTAACATTAAACCTTACATGTTGAACATAAAATTAGAATACATGGATAATAATAATTCAAATTTGAAAATAATCATTCACATTAAACTAATAAAAATAGTCATTCTCTAATAATGGAATTCACTATTGTAACTACATTACAACATTTGAATTATAAACAAATATGGCATAGAGTGTATGTTAATCCATATAGATAAACATATGACAAAAAATTGGTTCATAAACAAATATAAAAACAAGATGATCTATTAAATAATTGGTTCATTATGACACATAAGAGAAAAATCACAACACATATAAGGGATAAAGTGATGGATAACACTATTTTGACATTGAAGATAGACATGTGAGGTTATGATTCACTCATAGATGAAATCTACTGTAAACTATTGATAAATAAAGTATTTGGTCAATTATTTTATTGGATAATACCCATACATGATTGAACTATTTAAACTGAGTGTTTATCGAGAAAGAACATTAAAAAAATACAACAGTTTAAAGGAAAATTACTTTAAAAGGAAGTGGAATTTGTTATATAAATCCCATCTAAGAAACAATTTTCTTTAAAGGGAAAATATTCAGAGAGGAAAAAATTTCACAATTTAATCCTATAACAATTTAGCATAATTATGTTTTAAAATATATCATAATCATAAACAATTCAGAAATAATTTCTCATCAAAATTTACTTTAATATTTATCTAAAAATATATCCTTTATCAGAAGTACTGATGATTGGATTTCACAAAGGTGTATTGTTTTTATAAAAAATGATTTATTTTTAAGGATGAAATCTATGATAAATAAAATTATTCATTAATAAAGTAAAAAATCATATTTTTAAATTATTTAGTTTCATATAAAACATTCAAATATAAAACAAACAAATGGATATAAGATCCATAATTTTATTCTACCAAAAAATCCCACAATTTACTTTCCAATGATTCCACTTTTTACTAGGGTAATGTTTAAGTTTTTAGATTACAACTCAGAAATGATATTAAGGAATATAATGATCTATCATTATATCTTCCTATACTCATTAATTAAAAATCATGTATAAAAAATTACAAACACATTATATGGACTTTATGTTTAGTAGTTTCATCCTATAATGGGATAAAATCCAAGATTTTATGTTTAAATGGTTCACATGAAATGAAATTATTTTTAAATATGAATAAATAATATAACATAGAAAATAATTCATATTTTGTCCAAAATATGTAGAATGTAATAATAAAAAGTGTTTTAAAAACAAATAAAAGCATCATGTTGAATAAATAATATATTTCTATAGGTAAAATAAATAAATAATATAATAATATAAGAACTACACCGACAAAGTTGATGACATGAATTTTATTTTAAAATAATATCATATTTTCCAAATTCATGGTTTATTATAAAAATTCCTTTTAGACTACATTAAGATCTCTATACGGATGTATCATTATAAGACCTTTAATTTTTAGTTATTAGAATAATAATTCATTGTCATTATTAATTTTCAAAAATAGTGTTTGGAATATTTTTGGAATAATTGAAAATTTTATATAATGTGGAGAAACCGAATGAAAATTCTTTTTATCAAACATTGTATATCCCCTAATATCCACTAAAAAGTAACTAATAGTTATTAAAGTGAAATCATTAATATAATAACTCAAATAAACCGTACACTATAAAGTAATAATCTCAATTTTAAAAAAAATCACAATTGGAAAACTTGAAATTTCAATCTATGATCAAAACAAATATAAACCACAATGAAAAACTATTTCTCACACAATTGTACTATAAAGCCAGGAAAATACTACAAAAACTAGGGAACAAATATCTAAAAGTCATGAAACTAAATAACACATGGTAAACACTACGTTACATCAACCATTAATCAAATAAAGTGCAATCCTAATGTAAAGATGATATTTTACAATGACTTGGTGAAATATTAGATTAAAATATGTATAAATATAATCACAAACTATGACAATACTATTGAATAAGTAATAAGAAAAAGAGGAGTGTCGTTTTTCATTAATTTAGATAGAAAAATCCTATTTAATAATACTTAATCAATGTATAAATTGGGATAAATGTGGAGGCAGAGATTATTCATATAATGGTCTCTCATTTGGATGATATAGAATGGGATCAAAGGGGGGGGGGTTAAAATTAAATAAATTGTTTTCTTGGGGAAAAAAATCAAGCCTTAGAAAAAAATCACATAGAGCTACATGTTTTCTAGTTGGGGCCACTAGATACCTAGTGGAACCCCCATGGTAACCCATTATTTTATACATCCACTGATTACCATGTGAATTCCCTATGGGTAGCATGTTCAATATATAACAAAATTATAATGGCACCATATCCTTCTTAGCTTTATTATATGGAAATGTTTTTGGAACCTATACCCACACTAACCAAAGTCATATATATCAATATTAAAAATAATTAAATTCAAAACGAAATCCAAAAATTCAAAATGAAAATTCATGAAAAACAAAGAAATAAAAATGGACTCACACATTCATCACATAAAATTATCATGATTTTCCAAATTTCATGTATCTATGAAATGGATAGTTGTGTACATACTTATTTATTACCTTAGTCATAACCAATATTTCTAAAAAAATGATGGATAATAATCTTTATGTTTCATCTTCTTTATATCACATAAACTAAAATCGGAAACTGCCCATATTTTAATACTTGTAAATTCCAAAATATAGGTGAATTTGAATAAAACACTTTGAATATAATGTTAGTCAGATCCAAAAAACTCACATATCACTTCTCTAAATCTCCACAATTATTTAATTTTTTTAATATATAGATATCATAAAATACAAGGTACAGAGTATATTCATTATTATAGAATTTATATATCCCTAAAAATTCCTTTTGAAATTCCAATTTTAACTTTACTGGTAATATCATAGAATTTAAAAACCTAGTCCTCATTATTATATTAAATTATTGGTACAAAATACAAGATTTCTTGTAGGATCCAAAATCTTTGTAGTAAATAAAGACGAAATACATTCATATTATTCATTCATAAATATATGATACAATATGAGTACATTGCAAGAATATTATTAGCCCTTTAATTATACCGTTAAAATTTTCACATAGTTCGCCTCTAGGAATTATCATGAAAAAACACAAATAATGGAGATATCAAATGCTCAGTAATGAATAGAATACATTTGAATCTATCATAGTATATAAATTTCATAAGTCATATGGTAGGAATAAATACATAAAATCAATATATAATTAACTGGAAAATATTTGATTTATATAAACATGAAAACAAATAAAATCATGGATAATAAAAATTTATGATCTCATACTAATGTAATAAAAATATTGAAAACCAATAAAAGTTTACAAATAAATTTTCTATGATATACAAATATATTGGGAGGTTTAAATCAAAACCTAAGCTATTTTGACTAATATGACTTATAAATGAATTGTTGGGAAATATAAATCTAAGTACCACCTATCACCTGGTTAAGTCATGTGTATTCGTCATAGAATTATAGAAGACAATTTATTTCATTACCTGGGGAAAATATGGATTAATAAAAAATATATATAAATATAATTTAAAATATGGAAAATAAATACGTTAATAATAAAAATAATGATGTTGATTTCTAGGATAAAATATCTTAATTAACATATAAAATTATTTTTCATTATTGTAATAGGAAGTACCCTTTTCAATAAAATATAATTGAGAGGTTACATTCAATTTTTATAGTTATCCATAGATGATAGTAATTGGGATTATTTGTAAATGTAGTAATATCACAAAGGAAATGGTCGGAGGTATATTTTTTCTCTGTTCATTAAGGCATGTGAATATTACAAAAGATTTCCACCTAGTCTGTCTAAGGCGATGTCTAGTCTTAGGCCCACTAATCTTCTATCATAGAGATGAATGAGTAAATTAACAACCAAAAAAATTATAGTTGATTAACCAAGGTTCATACATTTCAATACAAGATAAACTTTTCAGTATCTATATAGGTAGGTATTTTCTTGAAACATTTACACTATTTTACATTACCTAATCTTAGTTTCATTGTATACCATTGAAAATATCTATTTTTACATCAGTTTCGGAAAATCATACATCAAAATATTATAATAAAGGGATAATTATATATTTTTTTTAATAGAAATATTTTCATCATTAATATCAGAAATTTTATTCCAAAATAATGTATACATAATACATAAGAAAATAATTGGTGAATATAACATTACTCCCAATTAATATAAATTTAGAAGGGAAAACCCCTCATATGGATTAGGTAGAAATTCAATAAAAACATTTTAAATGATTATAGATAAATTTGATGATAAAATAAATCCTACTAATTAATTTCCTTATATAACATCTCATATAGGTAGTATATATAGCATGTAAATGGAATTACGTTTATAATACAAGACATTTAAAAGAGTTCAATTTGCAATTGAAAACACTTACCGCATGTCTTGAATTCAATGAACAAATATTAACCACTAGTTTCAAAAATAATAACAATCATAACCAAAAACATTCAAACCTTTACCATATCTATTTTCATTTATACTCTACAAAAATATTCACTCCCTATTTGAATTCTACATATTTTCTACATTGGGTTTTAATAGTTTTGCTTTTTATTAGTTTCAAAATATTACTGTCATTATTAATTATGAAAAAAAATTATTAATTTATGGTCATTAATAACTTCTATGTATTTTTTATAATTATTAATTAATTTTAAATTCCATTAATGATATTTTATTTATTATCTGAAAAGATGAATTTTATAAAAAAAATGTTTCTGTGATTCTTGTTAGTCGAAGTGTGGTTTCACAATTATTGAATTATATATTTCTGTGATATCTCAAAAAAAATATTTACATAAACATTTATATTATATTATACATTAAATTATTTTTAAATATTAATTCATGATATAATTATATAGTATTTTAAATGTATTTTTTTAAACTGAACTAAACATTATCATACCCTTATTTTTGGAATTATTATGTGATGTTTCTGTTGTCAAATAATAATAAAATAAGAATAATGATATTACAATATATTTATTATTATGATATATATGAAATATTAAATAAATATAATAATTCATAAGGGATTTAAAATTATTAACAAAATTAATAAATTATTTTCCTCTTAGAAAGATTAATTTAAAAGTTTGAATTTATGAAGATCGTTTATTATTTATATTACTAAAATCTTATCGAATTTTTCAGAACCGGACAATAATGATATAATAAAAACATATTTCCTCATTAATTTATTCTATAGAAAAACATTTATATGTTGTGATGATAAATTAATCTCATTTCTCATGGTGATTGTCATCCACATGTACTCATGAAGAATTATTTGTTTTTTAATGGATCTGAGAGATGAATAGAAAATGTTATTAATAATATTATAGTAATTTTGTAGAATATATATGAAACATGTGTCATTATAGAAGTTATAATAATTTAAATTTGGATGATCACTATTAATATCAAAAATTAAGTAGTTGAAAATAATCTCCTTAGGGGCATTGAATATTCATTGAAATGTTATATAAAATTGTAGGGATTATGATAAAATATGCTGATATGTATCTTTTTAATAGGTTATAGGGTCCTATAAAAAAATTTGGTATATTTTAAATTAGAAATCAGAAGATATTGTGAGTCATAAAGTGGGGGATATGTTATACTTTTATAATATATAGAAGGTTATATTGTGAGAGTAACCCATTTGTTTTCTATATTGTGCGTTCACTATTCAGGAAAAAATTACAATGAAAGGAAAATATATAAAGGAATAGTGAACAGTGGTTTAAACCCACATCATCCAAACTTTTCATAGAAAAATTTTATGATTTATTAATTTATTCATATTATCATTTTTAATTCTACGCTAGTTTACTTTTAAAATGGAAATTAATTTTTTTTGTCAGTAAATAATTTTGAATAAAAATATTTGGATTCACTATTTTACTGAATATTACGCTACTAATTTCATATTTTAATGTTATTTTATACCTAAAAAAATCTAAATGTGAATAAATTTATTTTAAAA
This sequence comes from Viscum album, assembly GCA_963277665.1. NCBI lineage: Eukaryota > Viridiplantae > Streptophyta > Magnoliopsida > Santalales > Viscaceae > Viscum > Viscum album. The sequence goes on from OY728166.1 coordinate 993,781,686, forward strand.
TAACCATATTTAATATCATAAAAACTCTTTCTGAAAAAATAATTTTTTAAGCGTTAAACTTATATATAAGATACATTTTTATTGGATATAAATTTTAATGATTTATAATTATTTACTATCAAAACAAATAAAGGTTATTAGGATTTTCTATCACGTGAATACATAATTTCTCAATTAAAATAATTAATGAAAATAAATAACTAAAGACTATTTCTATTAAAGTAAAATTTTAAATTTGTTTTTAAATTTTTTTCCATAGGTTTATATGTTCAAAGGATATTTTACTTATACTAAATTTATTACATGAATTCATATTTTTTTAACTAAAATCGTTTTTAAACATTTATTTTATTCTAATATAATGACAAAGTCAATCGAATTACAAATATATTTAACAACACAATTTTTAACTATGATCCAAAATTATTAGAAGGAGATCAAAAATGTGTTCTAAGATAACTTTTTATATTATTAAATAATAAATGTAGTTAATGTTTTATAATTAAAATTCATAAATAAATAATTTTTAAAATATTATAAATAAAATCTCCCTAGAGTGCACAATGTGGAATAGTTTTAGGATGTATCATTTACATGATATTATTAAATCTAAAGTATTATACGAATCCCCATGGTAAATATGTAGAAGATCCCATAAAAATATATAGTAATTATTCCATTATATTTATTTGGAAAAAATTGTCTTCCTTAGCTTCAATAAGAAATTTTCATATCTATATCTATTTTTTGAATAGTATAGAGAACATGAATGTTTCCATTCAAAACTAGGTTGTTCAATCCCAATAATAGTCTATGTCATTGAGATCATATCTGAGAACATCATTCAAGTACTCAATCATGAAACCTATGAACTATAAGAAAAGAAATGAATCAATTAAACATTCTATCTGTGAAATATACTAATCTCTACATTGCGTATTTTATTCCTTCTTATGACATTCTTCTATAACTCTATTAGATAAAAACTTATCCAATGGGAATTTCAAATTTTCTATGTCATGGTGAAATTTAGTAAAATTTAATATTCAATTAAATTTTTTTAAACCTTTTATCCTTCAAAACCCATTTTCAACATTAATAATTACTATTTTTTAGTCATATCAATATAACCATATCAACATTAAAATTTTAATAATTCCATTCCATCCATATATTATTTAAATGTCCTTCCATTAATTCATGATAATATTTTCTACTAATACATAGTGGAATTTTCTGCAAAAAACAGTACTAAATTATCTAAAAAATAATTAATATTATTCATATAATGTTAAGGGTATTTAAACAACACACCTTATAATAAAAGGATATTTTGAGTGTTATCTAACCTATTAATGTAAGGTGAAATATTATATTGATAATTTACCAATTGAGATTAACACATAACACCATTATTAGTTCACATTTTTACAGAATTCCTCAATAACCAAAGTCATCAATCTAACAAAGGTATCTTTAATTGAACCATTATATTTACTAAAACATTTAAATTAACGTATGCCATTTTATTAAATCATTAGCCACAATCTCCTCGTGTATCTTCCCTGACCACCACCAACCAAAAGAAAATAGATTATCCCACTTTATCTGAGATAGATCCTATTTTTGGTATCCCACACTGATTATAAATGATATTTATAATAGTGGTAAAAAGTAAAAACCCAATATCAATATTTGCATATACTAAACTGAAAAGAACATTATCTTCTGTAAGAATGAAACCATTATAAAGGGAGTTCTCAAGATACCCATAAGAGTAGCCATTTTTTTGAAACATATTCCAATGAAAGAACTCCTTATTTCATATTTTATTTTAAGAAGTGGTACATCATATCAATATCACTCAAAATCAAATTTCGGCCTATTATTATTGACACAAAGGTCAAACATTTATTGTAAAAACCAATCACCAATAAGAATGAGGTATCCATCCTTATGTCTTAATAGTGAATCTATATCCAAATTATTTCTGATAGTGACTGTAACATCATTAAATACAATACATTTATTGAGATATATGTGACTATATTTTCATTCATTAAGATCCTTGAAACACGTCTTTAGGAAATAAATGATGAACCTCCACAAGTAAATAACCAACCACCAAAATCTCTAACACAATATATATTGGTATAACCATAATTAGAAGAAGATATACCTTTTACATACATAAATACATAATCAATAATTCCACTGATGAAGTGTAATATTTTTTTCTCCATTATAAGATATGGATCCATATTATTATTTTTGGAATCAAGTATATACAATATCGTTGAATATGATGATAACCTAGATACATTTAAAAAATAAAGTATAATAATAATCCATCATATTTCTATTTTGAAAAATCATATTCATTATTTATCTTGAAAACATGGTAATTATAATCATCAAGTATAAAACCATTTGATTGTTTAGTGGAAACTTCTTCCTTAAGATCACATTTGAAAAAAAGTTACTTCACATCTTTTTTAAACACATCATCGCAACGTTGAGAACATATTATAAGAAAGATTTTAATTTTTTTCAATCCTTGTAAATGATGAAAAATATCCTTGAAAAATATTTCAAATAATTTAGAGTATCCCTTACATAAAATATGACATTTTTATGCCAACTCACCTATCTCATTGATCATATTTATGAAAAACCACATGATCCTGATGGCGTTATTGTATTTGGGAAATGAAACAAATCTACAAGTTCCATTATTGATGATAATATTATGATCTTCTTCGATCATATGAATTAGATAATAATGTTTCAATACCCCTTAATTACATTCTATTCATATTTTGAAAGAAAGCTTGTGTGATCATATATTTCATGGTCTCTCCATTATTGGTCCACCATTACGGCTTTCACCAATGAAATTTTTATGATCAAAATGTTTTCTATGAATTTTAAACATGTCATTTTCCCTCCAGTTTATTGGTATTAAGGGATAATTTATTATCTTCATAATTTTTTTTTGAAAAACAACATGTGATGCACAATTACTCCCACACATTCGAACATATTATATAAGATATTTCTCATAATCATCATCAATAGGTAGTGTTTTGTATTAATTTTTTTTTAAAAATAATAACATAAATCAATTAGTGATCATTATATGATTCATGTTATAACGTAAATAAATCCTTTTATTTGTTTTATAAATTGGGAATATTATATCATAAACTCTATTTTAAAAGATATATAAATTCATTTCATTAATTATAGTAAAATATGGCTTTCAAAATACCATAAATACAATCATGTTATTATTAAATCTAAAAAATATATCATAGGTGTAATATTTAAATTAGGTCGATGTGAGCACTGATTTTGGAAGTAGTTAACCACTATTTTCACTTCTATCCTAAATTTATGTGAGATACCATGATATGATAACATTTTATTCCCAATGAACACTCATACACCATTTTTAACACCTAGAAACTATTTTTTTGACCATTTATATATTTATATATGCATAAAAAATCTATTCTTCTCTAGATATTCCTTATAGTTACCATTATTATATACAAATACCTTATTATACTGAATCCTTTTGAAATCCTATCCAATTTTATTTTAATCACACATTCAAATTTTCTTTGACAACATATGATCTTGTAGTTCACTTGATTTATTTATATATGTCATATGACTGAAATCATCAATAAAATAAATGAAATATATATCTAAATTAGTTAACATGAATCTCATTTTCCCTCACATATCTTAGTTCATAAACTCAAATGGTTTCCTTGGTCTGATATGTAACACCATGTTAGTTTTATTCACCATTTTTTCTTTCGGACATGTATGAAATGTGTCAAGTATTTAGGGATTCTTATTTAGTATATATATTGTGAATTCTTATTTGATAATATTATCTATGTTCTTCTGAACCAAATTAAAAATTACTCCATGTAAAAGTTTATTTTCTTCCATTCTACACATGTTACATTATCATTGATAAAGTGAAATCTAAGATATGATTCCATTAGTTCACATTACATTATTTATTATACATACATACATAAATATAAAAATTAAATATACATTCATTATATAGATACCTTAATTCATATTTTCACAGTGTTTAGATGCACTGAAGATATTTTCCCCATGTAATTCCATATAGATAATGCCAGTGGATTACATCTTATTTTTTTATAGAATACAACACCATGGAAATTTATTATTCCATTATTATCAAATTCAGTTTCAAAACCACCATAACAGTGGATGTATATAAATATATTTTGATAAATAATATTATGTGAGGAGAAACCAATATCAATTATAATTGTATTGTCTCCCTTTTCATCATTGTAATTAACCACATCGATTATCACTTTCTCTTAACAACCCACCCTTAATAAATTTAGAGTTGATAATTATCTTTCATTGATCTAGTTATATTCAGAGACACTAGTTAGTAGTGTATTGAGGTTGATCAAAACTCCCTGATGTTTCCACAATAATATCATAAGACATATTTAATATTTTTATATATTTTATACGTTATATTTTTTATGATTTAGAATATTATGTTTGATAACTAATTATTGAAAACCCATATTTTATTGAGGGAGTAATAGGTTTTAATAACATATATTTTCTTCAGGTTGACACCCACATGGTTCCCTATTCATATCCACACTAGAATAAATGGAATATTATATCACCCTAATATCCCATATTTATATATATATTAATACTGAATATATTTTATATTATTTTCTTTTGATGGTCTATATTTCGAAAACATTTATTAAATATCAGGGAAACAAAATTATGTCTCATCTAGAATATTTATTATCTATGAGGTATGATAATTTATAAATGTACTGACACCCCCTTAAACCATTATATAAATGATTATATGCACATAGATAATTCATAATATCGTAAGTAATTTTGATTGTCTTCTTTACTTTTAAGTGACTATGATATACTCATATTAAACCACTAAATAACACATTTTATATCTGAACTAACAAATACATAAATAAAAGAATTACATATCCAAACCACATAAATTTCACCCCACTATATCCTTGAAGAAACCATAGTAATATATAATAAAATATAAATATATATTCATTATTGGAGCTCCTGGTCCGGTTGGGTGCAGAGGTCATTTCTGTACTAATAGATGTCTTGTCAAAGGATTTTTTTTCCATTATATTGGGAATGATTTTTCTCTAGAGGTAGAGTTATCCATCAGGTACATTGTTCTCCTTGGATGGAATGACATCTGGATTGAGTCTGAATCATCCATTTTTGTTCAAATCCTTCAAGATCAATCCTGTAATGTGTCATGGAGGATGGTTTCAGAGTGTGTGGATTGCCTCTGCCTTGTAGAATCCATCTCTATTGAAGTTATTCATGTATATCGTGAATCAAATCAATCCGTAGATTCCCTATCAAAGAGGAATATTATGGAGGTACGTTCATGCTAGTCCATTGTTGCACCTGAATTTTGTGAAATCTTTATTAAAGATGAATCTCGAGGTGATGTTTACACACGTTTCTGTAAATCCCTTTTCTAGCATTGTCTGTACAACTGAATTAAATTTTTAATATATTTTTTAATGGAGCAGGTTCTCCTGCCTCATGATTTTCTTCGAATTTAATAACTTATAGCCACATATCTTTAGGCAATGAAACCCTATACATATAAATTTCATCAATAAAAAAATAATACTTCTGAATCTCATTTAGCTAAACTATACCACATATCATTGGGCAAACTCAAACACTAAGGAATAATCAAATACAATAATTTTAATATCATAACCTCATGATTGGTTTGAACATCGATAACGAAATAACTTTTTAGAATTCACATAATGTTTTTCCATAGGCACTCATATTAAAAAAATAGACATTTTTCATTTCATGATTATCCTTAAATTTATCTCTAATTATTAAAACATTATTGGTCATAAATATTAACATCAAAAAGAAGTCCTTGAAAATCATACCATAATCATTGTATGGAATATTAAATTTTGATCAATTTATAAACACATTGAATATTAAAATTTATAATATATAATAAAATCTAAATATTCTTTAATATGATCTAAACTTAATTTCCTATTCCAATAAAAAAATAAATCCAGCGTTCAAGCATGATGAATCATTGTATGACTCATATAGAGTATCTACATATAGGAACCTATGAAATGTTACACTGTTAAATTACTAAATTATATGAACGATAGTTGTAAAAATTATCACTATTAATGTAAAATAATTCCCATTTTCCCTATTACATAAATAGGAATATCTATGATAAATAAATAATGAATAATTATTGATAAAAGACAATTTTTCTTAGGAAAATTATTCCCCAAAATTCATAGAAGTTTTATTTTCCAACAACTTTAATTATAAACTCAATATAAAATCACTATTTTTCAATAAATTATTTATAATTTACCATCCAAATCCCTTTTAATTTTCCCCAAAACATCTATGATAATAAACCATTCTATTTACCTTGAAATTTCCCCAAAAACATTTCAATTTAAACTTATAAAAAATAATCTATATATTTATATAACATACATCGGTTTCCATTCAATTTTTTATTCAAAAATTCCATCAAATCCAACGCACACATAAAATATCAACTAGATTTAACATGATTTATAATAAATTTTAATATTTATTTCATTATACTGTTTTAATAACTCGTGTTTGTTAGTAAACAATTATTGTTTATATATATCAATGGGTTACATTCCATACAATTTTGCGGGATCTATTGTTTGACTGATTACGCATCCGTAATTATAAATTATTTCTTAAATTTTACATCTTTATACACATATATTTATAACTCAAAACACAAATATAATTATATAATAATAATTTGGCTTGTCTCATAAAACTGGTAAGGGAACTCACTAGATTATAATTTAATATTCCATTTTATATTGACTAGAACTGATGTATTCACACACAAAAATGTTAGGTGTTAACTATAACGATGGCATAACACCTACTAAACAAGAATCATTTTTTTCTATAATATAAAATTAATAATGGATGTAATTTGTTTGATGTTTTTTACACTATAATATTTTATGATTCACATAGATTCGAGTTTTTAATGGGATTCAATACATTGTATGGGATTAAAATATTTTATATTATTAACACCACTGCATGAACACTTTTATCCTACAATATGGTTATCATACAGATCACTTACTTCATTTATGATATGTTATTTGATATTAGAGGGTGAAATGATATGGTGAAATATTACTTTGGGTCTTCAATGGACAAATTATTTATTTTAATTACTAGTTTTATTCCATATACTATGTGTTTTACATGAGTTTATTAATTATAGTTTGTGTTATTTTTTACATCAAGTGTATTTCTTAGAGATATGTGATATACATATATGAATTATATTCCATTAAAATTAATATCCATTGATATTATTATAATTATGAATAAACATTATAACATGGTGTAAAATGAATCATTATTAACAGGAGATGACAAATCATAAGTTTTAATACCTACCATTATTCTATCTGGGTACACCAACATATTTTCATAACCTCCTGAACTTTTCATATAGTCCTAGAGAGTTTAGTTATTAATACTTGGGGGAATTGTTGGAGGGTAATGGTTTTACCAAATGTATTATTATTAATGGGTGTAGTATAATTGATTTGGGATATAATTATCTTACCAAGAGGGAACCGTTTCAGAAGAAAAGTATTTAATATTTGAGAGATAATATTCATATGGAATATCTAAAAGATTATGATGGATAATAGTGGCGTAAATTTTTTTAATCAAGTGTTATGGTGACCAATGGCGTGATTTTTTATGATTATAAATTATTCTGTATAATTTATTATCTAGAAAATTATAGCTCTTGTAAAATTATAGTTAAATATGAGATATTATATTTCTATATTGATTTTCTGATGTTTATAGAGTAGAGGAAAAAATTTCAATTACATTATAGAAAAATTAATAAAACATATCAATTTATAATAAAATTAATTGGATAGAATCATTGAACACACATTCATTAAAATTGTATAATCTTAGGATAATTTCTTAATAAGATAAAATTAGATTATTTTTTACATCGATGGGTGCATGGAGTTTTCTGATTATTTAGGGGTTCTTGGAGAAATCTAAATGATTTTGAACCAATGATGTCTTATTTTATGTGTTTTAGATGTAACCATTCAAATAATATATGGATTGAAAAAAATTATAGTGATAGTATACCATAGAATAAATATCTTTCCAGGGTATAGAATACTATGTTACTGTTAGAGTAATATCAATCGTGGTTTTAAAAAACATTAATTGGTTGATTAGAAAAGATTATTGATGCCATGGAATGGAGGATATAACAATTCAATGATTATGCACCTAATGAAATATTTGTTTTTTAAGATACCTATTGAAAATTGGTTATTAAGGAAGTATAGTTCTGTTTCTTTTGTAAATATATAGGATTTTTATATATTGGATAATCAAAAAAAATAAACTTTCCATTCACTATAGTTATCATAATCCAATGATTCGTTGTTAGACTAAAACGAAAAACACCATGGAAAATATAGAACAATTATATTATAATGAACATATGAATTATAAATTAAGATTAAAATGAAACTTATTTATAGAATATAAGTATTTCACACCATATTTTTAAATTCAATGAATAGACTAATAAACCAAATCATGGTGGAGTAATTTTTTAGAGATTTTTTTGTAGTGTGTACAAGGGTTCTAAATACGTTTTATTTTTATTTATATATCATTCCAGGAGGGTGATAAAGATGTTTTGTGTATAGGAGAAAACGTAAAAAGGTACATTCTTGAGTATAATGTAGTTTCAATGATCTAATGGATGGGTAAAAGTTATGGGTACTTTAGACGGATAAATACTGATGAATAAATTTAGATTATTTGGAATATATTCGTAGGTATATAATGTGGATATAAAGAAGGCTCGTGGGTAGTAAGAGTTTAGGTGAATGGTCTTTAAATAATATAAGATGATAGTGATATGGTTATCCATGTGGATAGAACCACATATATTCTGATAGTAATAAATATAGATTAATAAGTAGATTCAATACAGAAGAAATTATATATATATTATGGGGTTGACCATTCACTAGAATATACAAGGGGACATCGACTAACAACAATATAAATAATACATTATATCATGGAGGAATAATTCACTCTATGGTCTGGTAAAAATGTTTATGATTTCTAAATTTTTATATATTTTCAAATATAAAATGTTTTTGAAAAATAGATCATTATTTTACACAACACATATGTATATTTTTAATAAAACATGGTTGAGATTGACACGATAATATAATTTCTATGAATTTGGATGTGATATATTGATTATATTTGTGACGTATATATTAAAGTACATGAAATGTAAGAATGTGTATATATTTTTGAATATCTATGAGGTTGAGAAATATACTTTGAAAGTGACAAATAAAATAAGTTAATGTTATGTCCTTTAGTGACCATATGATGTTGAGTTAAATAGAAATACCAACCCCTAGTTTTTAATTGATCTATATTTATTATTTCACTACAATGGACCGTATTCTAATCTTTCATAATATTTTATTTCAGTTTCAATTAATGGAATTAGAAGAGGTGGATATCCTCAAAACATGGGAAAAATAAAGCTAAAAAATCTAATTCACATAACATCTGAAATAATTTTTATGTAGAATCAGTATACTAATAGATATATGTTCTCTATACAAATATTATTTAGTTTATTCAAATTGATATATATTTTTAGTAATGATTTAGTTTCATTATTTTCATAATTAATAATTAATGGTATGGTGTGAAAAATTAATTAATTTTTGTTTATGTGAGCATAATATCATCTTATAGTGAAAATATTATTATCTGAATTCACCCCTGAAAGGAAATCAATACCTATGTGGTAGAAAAACGTGTTTTACTAATCGAAGGAAAATAATAATTATGAGACAATAAGATTATTAATTTATTTAAATTGACCATTGCCGAATTCACTTATTTCAATGTATTGTAATATCCCTGAATTATTAGTATATTATATAATATTAAATATTCCGAATATTTAATTCTTCCAAATAATTGATTCTTGATACTCTCATGAACAATAATGGAGTTCCAATATTTGATGAATTTTCTTCCAACTATAGATGAATAAAATGTTATGATATATATTATATTTTAGTATATTTTTTTATTTTTTTCAGTTCATGAGATTTATATAGTATATATTATAATATGGTTTTCTTTAGATAATGCTTGTAAATTTTCATATATCAATTCCAATGTTAATAATACCTTACTAAAATCTATGTCTACCACTTTATATAAAAATAACCTAGTGAATGGTGTAAATAATTCACATATATATATATATATATGTTTAATAGATAGAAATCCATTTATAAACAACACATGAAGGTGAATGAAGATAAATATCATATATTTTTTAATAAATTTAAATATTTGAGGATACAAAAACATGAATTCATTGATTTAAAATTCAACAAAATTTTATTATTTTTTAATGATGTAAGGCATTGGATAATTTAATGATATATTTAGGATTTTCTTATTTATCTTGTGAATAATACATAAACATTTCAATATAAATGTATTAATGTTTTTAGAGGGATACCTGAATAAAAATTATCTTTAATATCTTAAAAACATAGTGGTTTCTTATGATATATATATATTTAAAGTAATGCACAGTTGTGGAAAAAATAAATCCAAAAATTAGAAGTTTTTCCTATAAAGAAATATTAATATGAATAAAATAATAAATAAGTTTTGGGCGATAGGATGAACATATTAAAAAAATTATAAAAGTGACAGATGAAAATTCATGTTACAATATAAACTTACTGGTTTTAGATTGGGGAATGTTATATATAACAATAATTAATGTAAAAAATGATTTATTAAATTGATGATGATTTAGAGTCTCAAATTAATCATACTAATAATCTAATTTTCATGACGATAATTGAAATCAATACATTCAATTTTTATTAATTTTAATAAAATTAGATAAATTATGATCTTTAATTTTTAATAAAGAATTATTAAAATTATAATAAATTAAGAACAAAAATAATTATAAAAAATAAATGAAAATTCCATTAAAGAGACAAATATAATGAAAAGGATCAAGAATGGGGCTTTTCCATGAATATTTTTATGGGAGTAACTTTTTATGAAATTAGTATCAAAAGAATATGGGAAAATAATTATAATTATTTTAGTATTATTTATAAAAGTTAAAACCAAAAAAATCTGAATAAATGTTTGGTGTGAAGTATTTAAATTTACATAATCAATAGTTTATACAAAATTATATATTATAATGAAATTAATATCAATTAAAAATAAACATCTTTGATAATTTATATAATAAATTATATAATAAATTATCATATAATTGAAATTCAATAAAAACTAACTTCAAATTAAGGGACAGAAGAATAAATTTTAGAAAATGAATAAATACATTATCATCATAAAATTTTATGAAATTTGAGATTATATAAAAATTAAATCTAGTAAATCCTAAATGATATTGGAGGATTATATAATTATAAAAATTCATACTCATATGAGAACACTAGTATATGATATATTTTAGATAGTGGTAGTTTTGATTCATGTATGCATTAAAATTGCATCACATACAATGAATATCAACTAATAAGATCTATAAATTATGGTTAACTATCAAAAATTTATAAAACAGTCTCATTATGGTTCAAATTGTGTTTATTATGGAAATAATAAACCTAAAACGATTTATTATTCAATATCATGAAGACAACAAATTAATGAAATCAATTAAAAAAATGTAATAAAATATTAATTTTTTACATTTCAATTTATTATGAATTATTAGTTCCCTTATTTTTAAAATAATTTAGAGGAAAAAAAATTTAGTTTTCATTAATTACATATATAAAAGTATCTATAAGGAGTGATACACAATAGAGAATATTTCAATTATAGAAATCAATGAATGTTGTAATTGAAAAAAAATATTTTTATTTTTCACGTAGAAAGAAATTTATCCTCATAATGAAGATGAATAAGAGATAAGAATATACAGAAATATAGAGGAAGAATCCATGTAAAGAAAATAAATTTAAATGTTACTTTTTATTAAGAAATAATAAATTCCTAGGGATTATGGAAAAGGATTTTTATGTATTGTACATACATGGGTAACATTGAAATGGTTCCCCAAGCTGGTTAGTCAAATTGCCTCACACATTCCTCCCCATACATAAGAGGCCACTAAGTATATGAAGGGACTAATGATGGTATAATGGGGGACTATACTGTTATGATTAGAGTAGCACATTAGTATAAGAGATAATAAGTCATTCAAAAAATGGATGAATTATAATATAATGGACTCTAAATATTAAAATAAAACTAATAAAATGGGGATTACCGAATGTACATCTATGCATACATGTCCGATTGTGGCCACACCAACTAATGAATAATGTGTATAGTAGTCAATCTCATACAGTATAGGTGCAACCTAATGTATTATAACCCCAAATCTATCGTAATAAGAGTCTTGATAACCAGCTCATTAATGTGATCCAATATTTCCACTATAATCACAACTACAAAATCATAGTCTATCCAAATTGGTCCTACAACCTTGATTTCAGTTCAGGTAAACCAGTCCAATGGTAGCCCAAAATGGGTGTGAGATATACTTAGTAGTACAAAACCAATGGTTTCTAATGTCTAATATAGTTTATGATTATAAAATTTAATAGTATGTCAGTATAAATGATAATGGAGTAAATAAATATATAATAAAAAATATTAAGAACTCAGTATAAAGATCCTAAAAGACACATGTATGACTTATACAAAGATCAGACTAAGAAATAATATCTTTGAATTAATTTCAATACTCATATATATATTAATATATGTAAATATATAAAATAATGTATATTCATACACCAATGAGAATTTAGGGTAGCCACATTAGTTGAGGCGATAGTGATAACATAGTCTTAGGACCCATAGCAATATGTCTAGGCATAAAAAAAGTGTCCCTAAAAACATGGAGAAATTATTTATAGTCACATGTATGTAAACATAATACCCCTGTCTAATCAAGGAGTTTAGGTACATAAGAAATTATTTTTAGAACAATGATTATCATGGGAGATAACACTGATATTATAAATATAGAAAAACATACAATAACATAATATAATTTATACATATTTTTCATCCAAGTAATTTCAATAATGGAATAAAATTATCACCCAATGAATATATTTTTTTTTGAAAGAGTTCATACATGGAATTCTTCCTAAGAATAATAGGTTAAATTTTAGAATTTATAAACAACTCTCCCTATCAGTCCATTTATGGAATATAAACATGGGAATCCATGTATCACTCATGAAGTTACATAAATGTATGACCCATGTATCCAATCTCTTTAATACCACTTGGTAATAAATATCACTCATTTTATATCACATAAGAATCCCCCATAGATCATATACATGTTAATCCTCTATACAAAAAAAGTTTCACTCATGAATAGTGAAATTCATCCACCTAGGGATCTCATCGAAGGTGGAAAACTATAGAACTGTGTATCACTCTCAAAATAGTACATTATAATTAACATTTGAGCCCATCCATGGTCTTTCATACAATGGAAAAACAAGTATTCCATATGGTACAAAAAATCTCTAAAATAATTTGAGACCTCCAAGGATTTCCGTAAAAAGGAACATGGGTATCTCTCTAGGAATAATATGATTCACTAAATCATTTAAACTTTTAAAAAATAAGTCTACTTTTGTAAACATGGAATAATATATGCCATGTATACAAAAAGGGGGAATTTATATTTATCATTAAATGTTTAATGAAAATTTATATGTAATAAGTCATTCCACTTATAATTTCTACCATCATAATTTAATTTCCCCTCTTTACTATAGAAGATAAATCTAATCAAATGATTGTTTAATTTGTAAGAGGGGAATTTTTGGTATACCATCTCATTTAATAAATGTTAAACTTCTCGTAATAGAGTTTTAATCCACCATACATCATATTCAACAAAATAATATATCATGGATTATAAACACAAGATTACCTATGGATGGTTTGAGATGAGGGAGAAAACCTCTTACATTGAATTTTTAATAAATGGAATAATATAATTAATACATTAAGATATAAAACATGATTTATAATATTATGGGTAACACATGGAGAATTTGGAATCTAGAAGAACAATTTATTTTATAAATTAAAAATATATGGTGAATGCTCATTGATGACTACCATTAGACCAGTGGTGTCTATATTGCAAATTATTTACTTTAATTCAATATGGTTAGAGATATATCAATATAATGGTCGAACCCCCCCCCCAAATTTGGACACATTATCTTGCACCAAAATAGCATCGAAGGTGGTTAGATAAAAAATAAAAATATAGAATCGGGAGTGAAGTATTAAATGATAGGATTCTATTCTAATAGAGGAAACTCAAATCAGAAGTTGGGATGATGAGATACCTCGGCCCCTATGAGATGAGATGAGGTGATGATGAGTGGGTTACCTTTATTATGTGGATGAAATAAGGATTTGGGTCTTTATTTACATATTTAGAAAACACTTCCCTATAAAAGTTTTAGAAAGTGTACTTTTTTAACTTTGTGAACCAGTTTCATGATGAAAAAACCAATTACATTTCCGGAATTCAGCATGTTTTAACCATAGACATCATTCCTTACCTCATGTTTTGATACCCTTCTGCATTGAGAAAAAATTAAATTATATCTATAGTAGATTTTATCTGACCACTCATATATCATTCATCTAGATAATTCCCAAACCACTAAGGCATCCACTGATTAATAAGTCACATAAAAAAATTAAATTTTGGATGTTCAAACCATTATAACCACAAATTGGATCTTGAAATTGATGAGGAATTATCCTCTAATTAATGAGTCAAATTTTATTTATAAATTTCATCCCGATCAAAAAATCATAATATGATATGATATCCCTGTATTATAAATTAATTTCCCCTAGAATCCTTGTATAATTAAAAAACATTCATGACCTACGAGGGTTATGAATATATTTTTAAATGATCACATTGCATTTACACACCCAAGTAAATCAAATCCACTTAAAATAAATAGTATTTAAGTCCTTGAAACTCTATCCAAAACTCATACACAAAAACTAAAACATTGAAATAGACATTACCAATGATCATATAGCATTAGACATGATATCATCATTATCTCTAGTATTAATATTCCCATGTAACATAGAAAAATGTTTTTTTAAATTTTATGGCTGATTCTGAGTGATAGAACCAACCAATATCAAAATTTCATATCAATGATTTTCTTAAGAGTTAAAAAATCCTTCTCTCAATATCCATAGAATTATAACATATTTGAATTCTTATAGTCCTCAAATAACCAATTTGTGATTAATTTTCATTAATAATTTTTTTAATTGCACAAAATAATTTTGTTTCCTAAAGAGATGACTAAAATAGTTACTCACATCTCACATTTGACAAGCCAAGAGGATAATAAGTCAGTCTACTTCTGGCTAACTATTCTAAACAATCTCATCTTTGATGGTTATCATACCAAAACCTAAAAGAAAATTCCTTATACTAATGCAACTCATGTTTATCTTGGGAAACTATCTATAATATTGTATCCAAACATTGTTGATGTCTCATTGCTGAAACATCACCTGTCGATCTCTTTTATCACGGACCAAAAAGAGCACTAAAAATATTCTGATCTAGTTCATTGAGATCATCACCACATATTTAAACCTTCCAATCCCAAATTAAATTCAAATGTAATCACATAATTAAAAAAATAGAGTACTTCTATAAAATACAAGGTAGTCCATACTCTAGTGGTTAATAGTGTGAAGTAAGTATCATTTTAATACATCCACATCTCTATGACAATAACTAATCACAAAGCGGTGTTCACCTAGCAATCATGTTCGAGGGAACTGGTAGGTTTTATGAGTCTGTTGAAGAAATTAATACATAAAAACATGGGCATCACTCAAGACCAACCATGCCTACATAAAAAACAATGATTCTGGAGTAAAAATTCAACAGAGTCGATCTATCAATAATTTAAGTTGATTATCTTCATTCCTTATCAGGATGTATATATTAAATGTTTTTATTATATCTATGATGACAACCAAATAGGTTGCATGATCATCATTATGAAAATAGTACATAATGAATTAATAATTAATAATAAGTCCTAAGATGATCCCATTACCTCAAACATGATGTTCTCGGAATGGTTCTGAACCAACTATATCCAAAAAATAATTAAGAAAGAGACATTCCATCTATGGTCGAATCTTTCTGAATAATATCAACTGCACTTTCCAATGAGTTATATTTAACTTATCATTATTCCTTTTTACCAAAGTAATCCTATAACCACTATATAATAACTACCAAATTACATCCCAAACTAATGTTGTATCCCAAGTTTTCATACACTACCAAAAATATCATCACAATTCAAGATTGAAGAATCTATATATTTTAAAATTTACCATCCCCATGTGAATTCAAAAGTAGTGATGAAAATTTAAAATAGGTCTAGTAGTATTTTTTCCCTCCCTTTGAATATGTATGCTTAAACTAATATGATGGTATTCTCTAAACCAAACGAGTGTCTAAGTAATTACTTAATTTTAAAGAGGACCCATCCTAGGTAAGAGATTTCATCAAACACAGAATAGAGTAACTATAAATGGGAAATACTATTCAATATGCATTAAAATGAAAATAATGGAAAACCAAATGATTCAAATCATTTATTATCAGACATACCCTATAAATATTCACGATTATCCCCAAGAGTTATGTCCACATGTAGTATATAATTTGGTGTAGAATCTATACCAAGCTGTGTGGTGGTTTATAACAGTTGATCATTTTACAATATCATCCCAAACATCTGTATGAGTCATATTTTCTTTAATTATAATGCCACTCTTTACTCAAATATAACCTACTATTTTATCATAATATATCATGGATTTAACAATTTCTTATGAACTCATATGATTTTTTACACCATTTTTACAACTTGATGGGTATCTTCATTATCAACACAAACTACCCAACTATTTCTATAAAAAAAATGGAACACCATAGTATTAGTCCATGGGAATATTATCCTTATGAATCCCAATCTCTGATGGAACATAAAAACAACTTACCCATATTTATTATATCTCATATGAGTGTTAAACAGGAAGAAGACCACCTGAGTCTTCTAATACTGAAGAGGGGTAATATGGGGCACACATCCCACTGGGTGGATGATCAAGCCCTATGCTTGTCTAAAACAAATTAATTGAGAATTTATTAATACTCGTTACCCTAATTATGGTAAACTTATTTAATATTGAAACACCAAGATAAGGGTGTCTGATTATAATTTAAGAGTCCAACATAGGACAGATGGTAGCCAAATGACACCACATGTCTAAAATAGTTTAGAATCGTTATGTATTTTTTAATGTTCTATGGCTGCTAACTACAACTTATTACCCCTTAAATAAGCTTCAATACCCAATAATATAACATTTTCACATTGAGTAGATCACTATTTTATACTTTATATCATTTAGAATTAGGTTATAAAAGAATGATAATCTTATGAGAAACACTCATGTTCCTACACTAATGAAATTAGCACTAAAAATTAAATCATTACTTACAAGATTGTCAAAATATTAATGACTTTAAGGATTATTTAAAATTATTACAATAATTGAAATTTTTTTCTTCAAATAATTCAAGGAATTTTTTAAATAAAATATTGTTCTATTAATAATGAAAAAGTGTATGGTACATTGTTAAGCCAAATCCATAAGGCACCAAGGCATTCATTTTGAACATACATTAAATTAATATATATTTAATTCAAATCATATAATATTTATGTATTTCATCTTATACATTAAATATTAACAATTATAAATATATTAGAGATGTTTAATAATAGGAATTGTTAAAGAAAATTATGATTGTAATCGAGAGAGGAAAACACTTATTTTCTTTTAGTTAAATTATTAATTAACTAATCAGAAATATAAGTATAGATAAAAAGAAGATAAAGAGTCTATTATAAACTGAGGATTGAACTAGTTAATAAAATTTACGCCATAATTCTATATGTGATCCCATATATGTATCTAGAGTTATATTAAATAACCAACTCTATGAAATAATCATACCCCCATGTGGTTAAGTACTATGGAATACAAAAATTATGGTTACTTATGAGAGAACCATTAAATATTCTAATACTGAATTCCACCCTTAGTGGGATCAATTTGTATTATTTTATCTCCATGACCAACCTATATGGTTGATTCAAGTCAATTTCATAACTATTACAGGTCATGACTGACTTTCTTGGGTTGAATCAAGTAAAATGACCATAAGAAACAAATTCATATAAAGTTAACATTTAACAGATTTTATATGTATACAATGGTTCCAAGGAATATCAATCTTTTATTTGATGTTTCGATTATATGGGTCATTATTTCCCAATTAATAAAGTGTCCATATAGTTTATAAATTTCAAATTGGATCCCATTTTATCATCGTTAGTATGTTTCATCCTATACGTCCAATGGTTCATGTCACAAACTTGTCCAAATCAGATGGAACAACACAATTACTCCATCAACCTATACTGGAAAAACAATATATATTTATGATGAAATATTATTTATTCAACCATATATTGTAATTATAACTACTCTTGCAATAAAAAGATTAAAAACAGGTAATATGGAAAATATAAACCTACTCATGATAAGCCACTACATATTATGAAACCACATAAGCATGGTGTATTAAAATAGCATTTTAGATAGACAAATAAACATAGTATAGTGGTATAAATTTCAAAAAAGTTGTTTTAATCATAGAAACATGCTATAAATGGAATAAGGATAAATAAATCACAAATTCATATCATGACACTGATGTTGCATATCAAAATATCATACAGTCTAAGAACGCATCATACATAGAATGGAATTGGGAAGGGAATTAAATATCTATGTGTTATTAATGATGAAAGTACTAATAAAACCTCTCCATATCTATTCCTGAGTAAAATACTATAGTTTTAAAAATCGGAGATAAATAAATTCCCACTAACCACTCAATGTGAATTTATAATCAACTATTACATTGAACAGAATGAACAATAGTCCAATCCCTAGACACTTGGTAATTTCCCCATGCATGGGTTCATCACTCCCATACATTTCTATTTAACATGAACCATCATATTAAATTATCATATATAATAACCCAAAATAGTTATAAAAAGTAAAAGATAGCCAATACAACATCCCTTTGTAACATCCTCAACCAGGAGAAACTCAAATAGGGCTCTGAGCTGGTTGGATACCAGTTCTCAACCATGCCTCCACATATTCTTGAGGCTTCAATATATTAGTGAATATTTGATGAAGATACATTGGGGAGATTATAACCTCATTTTATGAGTATAACATCAATATATGTGATAATAAATCACATGATAATGTATTGAAAATATAATAAATTGTGTGGAATAATATTATAAACTGGAAAAATGGAAACCATTAAATGTAAAAATTTGCATGCATGTCCTATTGAGAGTACACAAGCTGTATTAGAAAACATATATATGGAAACATAATACATTACACCAGTAAAAATGAGTAAAATTATTAAGGTTATATCAATGTGAATCCTAAGCTTAGACACAGTTACACACTATTATATCCCGAATACATGCACAAATAATATGAATGGTCCATCGAATCTTAACTAGTAACCCTAAGGATTGTCCGAGTGACCTAGTGAAAAGGGGGACTACCTATGGTTTGATATACACTAAGTTGACTTAGAATAATGGTCTATAAAGAATAATCAAGTCATTGAGTATTACATAAAATAGTGTATATATATATATAATAAAATATTAAATTGATCGATAATGATATATGAAAAAAAATTATGGGCGTAGGTTCATCAAGGACACTTGGCTGACCATACGTGATTTTACTTAAGATATAATATATCTAAACATAACTCAACATGAATATTTAAGCAAAATAAGAAAATATATATAATCATAGATAAACATACACTAGGGAAAAATTAGGGAAGACATTAGAGGTGAGGTGATAGTGATAACATAGTGTAAGGACCCACAAATATAATATTTGGAATCCATAATGATAGAGTATCTAAAACTGTATAAATATTTTGTGTAGTCACATGTATTTAAATAGAAGAAAACTAGACCGTTATATACCCCAGGTACATAGAGAATGAATTATAGTAGAATGACAATAACTAGAGAAACCACTAACCATATAGAAATAAATAAATATAAAATAATGTAATATCATTTTTCATATGATTCCATCCATAAAATTACAATATTGGAATCCATGTTTAAACTAAGGTATATTTGAAAAAATGTCCCTATGATTCCGTTTATAGAATTCCATCATTGGAATCTAGGTATCTCTCTGTGAATTTATAAACAACTCACCCTATGAGTATGTCCAAGGAAATCTTATGTGGGAATACATGTATCACTTATGGTGTATCATAATGGTATGAAGCACTAACCCTATCATTGATATACAACAAGGGAACCAAGTAGCACTCATATAATAACACATAACTATACACCCACAAATCATGCCTAAGGTAATCCACTAGAAACCCATGTATAAGTCATGAGTAAGGTATCCCACCTACTAGGTATCCTTACTATGGTGTACAACTAGGAAACCATGTATCACTCCCATTATAATATACTACATTTAATTTTTGAGCTCATCCTTATAATTTAGTAAAAAACTATCTTATAAATCACACAATGTACATACTATCTCAAATTACCTATGATCTCATCTGTTTCATTCCATAAAAAGGAACATTAGTATCTCTCATATTGTAATATTATTCATTTAATATTTTAAATTCAACAAAATTAGACCATGCAAGAAAATAATTCCATAATACATGTAATTCATACATAAAAAGTGTCATTACCATTTACCAGATCAATAATAATAAAAACAATCTATGTTCCAAACCAAGTCATTCATCATACCATACATCGTAATTAAATTAACCATTTTTTAGAGAAGATAGGGAACCTCTAACAGTTTATTTTTTCGACAGTGTGGAATGTCTGGAATATCATCTTATTTAATACAATTTAAATAAAACATAAAAGAGAGGTAATCTACCCAACCTCAAAGTTAACAAAATCACACGTCATGGTTTATAAAAGAAATACCCCATAGGGATTGTTCGGGTTGAGGTTAAAAACATCATAAAATTCAATTTATATACAAGGGATGATTTAATATTTCACATTAGGTTCTATACACATAATTCCATATTAAATTGTTAGCACTAGGATAATCCATCATTCTAAACTATACATTATTTTAGAAATCAATGAAATATTAATGTTGAATAAATAGACCACCTACCTCATTCCAAAGCAGTTCCACCCATCCATTATCAATCCTTAACCCATGTTAGTTTCAATGAAATCATGGAAATTGTAAAACTCTAAGAAAAGAAGGAATATTATTTGTCAACGAAATAGTGTATAAGGTAGATAGATATACAAAGGGATAAATTAGAGTGAAGAACTTATGGAGAGGATTCCATTGTGTCTGAAAAAAATAGAATCAAAGGTCAAATAAGGTAGATACCATAACCCCATTGAGAGGGGGGGGGGAGGAACTTCCAAGTGGGTTTTTAATTCTATATATAGGAATAAAGGGGTTGAGCCCATGTTTCCCTTTTCAATATACCTTTCCCATAAGATTAATATAATTTAACTTTTTAAATTCATGAATCAAATTCTCAATGTGAAAACCAATTTCTAGTTGTGCTGTCTTTAGATTATCCCCTAAGACTTCACACTCTTTTGCATACTGTGAAACCACTTCAAGTCATGTAAATATTAAATGACATGAATTTATGGTTGGAGATATTTTCATGAACCCAAGCCATCCGTCCTTCCTCTAGTGTACACCCTACTCCTTATTGATTCCATATATATAGTAACCATTTCCAAAAACATCATTTATGTACATTAAAACACTTATAACATCATTTGATTAGTGAAATATTATAAAAACTTTCTTATAAATGAAAAATAAAAATTACCTTAGAAATTTAATCCTATACAAAAAACATAACACTACATGTTATTCCTATATTATTATAAATATGAATTTATATAGAATATTAAATTTCCATTCCCATGGATTATGGATGAAAACATTATTAGAAAGTCATCAATTAGTGATTAAAATTTTTTAAAATATATTTTGATTGTCATTTAGAATTTATTGAAGTAATATGTCTTTTTATATTATTGTACGCATGTCTTTTAAAATATGTAATAGGAATATATATAAATTTTTATAGTTTTCAAAAAATTAATGGTACTATAGGTTTATTTTAAAATGTACAATCTAAACAACATAAACATACCCAAAAATAGTAAATTAGAATATGTAATGGGAATGAATTTTCATTTAGAATTTTGAAATCGTCTACAAACATTTCTACATAGATATGAATTTTCATGATAAATATATATGGAACTCAAAAATATATAAGATGGGAAGCTGATTTCTACGATTCTCATTATATGAATCATTCAAATTGTTATTTTTATGAGTGTCTCAAAAAATATCAATTTGACCAAGGGTGTTATTCGTTACAATATATCTCACAAAAAATATCACACTCTCTATATTTTCATAGAATTATTATCTCAATGATATGATCTATATATTTAAAATTTCACATAAATTTTTATCAAATAATTTTCAAATTGTATTATACCCCATTACCATTTCCAAGTATGAATAATGTCAATTTCTTAACATGATAAATAAAAAAATAATTACTTTGTAATGATTTATATCTAACTATACATAGATAAAAAATTATTCCATAGTTAAAAAATCCAAAACTAATGACTAATTACACAAAATTAATTATCCAAAACCATATAATGATGTCTAACACATATGAAGAATTATTAAAAAAATGAAATCATTAATGTACAATAAAAAATATTAATATGTTATAAGTTTAAAATTATATAATATAATCAAATTATTCTATGATTAATGAAGAAAATATTGTAAAAACTAGTCTCTAATATTTTATCAAGAAAAATAATATATTGATCGAATGTATATCTCCTTAAATGTTTCTTCTAGAGTAACCCTACCAAAATAGATCAACATAATAACTTTATCATTTTTCAAAAAATCATATGATAAGATATATTTGTTGGGAAAAAATTCAATATGTTAGGGACCCAAAATATGTAATTCTCCATCAGCTAGTTCAGTTTTATAATTTATTTGGTATCTCACTTAATTCAGAATATGTTTGGTTTTTTACATCTATATAGTATTTTATATGTCCTATTATGTAACAAACTATATTATAGAATTTATCCACTATGTGTTTGATAGATCCACTCATGACATTTGATGTAGAATATGATCCATCAATTATACATTCTAATAATATTTCAATAATAAAAAATACTTACCTAACAAAAATAAGGTAATTATGATGTTCCCATTAGATTTATATTTATGACTTGTCTGGTAGACCAATTTCTACATTGAATCTTCATAACTCAAATACTACTACAAACTAAACATTATTATTTTATACATATAATTTACTAAACAATAAATTCATATTATTATCTGTTAGAATCATAGAAACAAAAAAATCTTCTATTAATTATTATATTTATTAAAAAAAATATTAACAACATCTAAATATATTCCTTATTTCAAAAATTTCTTTGTTGAATAAAAAATATTTAATCATATATATCTTCTTTTCATAAAGGACATAGTGGAAATAAATTTTATTATTTGAGTTTTTTATCAATAGAAAACACACAATCATATTGTGGATTAAACAAATATTTTAAAATGAAAACAATACTGCCGTATAACCATATATTTAATTTAATAAACATGTTATGAATGAAAAAAATACCCAAGAATTTGTGAATAATTAATTGGGGTAAGAGATGAATTATTTATTTCTCTAAATAAATTGTTATGATCCTATTTTAGTTAACATAATACTGATGAAATTAGTAGTATAAATGTTTTTTCTTAATGATTTACAAATCTTTATTGGAGGGATGGGTGAATGAAATTAAAAACAAGTGAAAAAATGTACATGTTTCACAGGTAAATATGTGTGAATGTATTTGAGGTAAATAAGAATATAAAAAACATAGATATATGTTTAATGGAAATTATATATAATGTTAGTCATACTGTAATCATATTTTATATATATTATATATATCGAATTATTTTTTATAAATTGATTTCAAGTGGTCATATTTTCTAATTATGTCCTCATTGATATAATTAAATTAATTACATAATAAAATTTTATTATCTCCATAATATATCTAGAAAGTGGTGAGTAGGTTTCTAGACAACTGGGTTATAAATATTCCAACTATACCTTTAATTGATACTATCATAAAAAATCACAAATAAGTCCTGCATAGAGACTACTCTTCTAAGTGAATTGGATTATTCCTTGACCCAGTGATTGGACTAAATGTTAATATATACCGAAGATATATATTTTATCTAAAATATTATGTATAAAATTATTTTAATAATTTTATTTTATGAAAAAATGTTAAATATTTAGTTATTGGCACTAAGAAATTAGAATATTTAATTTATCCAAGTGTTTTTTAACTCAAAAATCCCAAAATAAAAATTAGTTTTCTGTTGTTCATATATGAACAGGAATAAATATTATAGAATATATTAAATTTGAATAAAAAATTCCAAACCCATGATTTTTTTATCAACAATGATACGGAAAATAGGAATCATAACAAAGAAGTTGAAAGGAGCTAAGAAATATTGATGTAATATAGAAGGAGGAGTATTGTTATTTTATATAAAATGTTGTAGAGTAAATGTAATAGTATTAAAAAATTAGTGACACTCTATTTTATAATAATTTTATTTATTTAAATGATGATCATGTGGCTCCTAGATTATTGATTTAATGGTGAGGGTGAATATCCCTTTTAATAATTTCATGTGAAATTTTAAAATATTGAATGAAATTTGTTTTTCATCAGTTGATAAATTTGATTGAAGATTAATAATTTTTATTAAGGTGATTTAATGATGAAAATATCCATATTGAATTTATCAAAGCATGTGAGTCAATGAAAAATGATGAAAATAGGATGGAAAAATAGAAGATAAAATCAATTAATAAAAAAAAATTCATATGCTATTTTAGTGACGCTAACTATCAGAGATCATTTCAGATTCCCCATCCATCATAAAATCTTCCTCTTGGGTGCCATGTTTTGTAGCCAATACATTGAGAATTCGGTAGATGGGGTCTCGGCTATGCTCAGTGGCCACTGTTGGGTGCTCGGCCGGATGGGTTCGTGGGTATCAGAACATTTTAGCGTCATCTCGTTCCTCTGGGGTCAATATGCAGTAGTAGAGGGATACTTTTAGAAAACTCGATCCCAATGGCGTTATCTTTCCAGTTTTACCCAATCCTCTCCATACTATTTTATGGTTTTCATGTATGGTTTTTCAGGGTACGAATATACATCTAGGGTTATTAAGAGGTCACAAGTGGAATCCTCAAAAAAACACATTGCCAGTGGAGTCCTCTTGCTTGTTCTTATCTCGATTTTGTCATCTTCTACTTGGTGGAACTGTTATTGGATCCCTATTTTGTGGTTGTTTTTGTGTGGTTCTTTCCATCCCGCAATTATTACAGAAACTGTTCTTCTGATATAGAGGGAATATCAGACTCGGTGGTTACTTTTTGGCGACGATGCAATATAGTTTGTGTGGCTAGTGCCAATGTCTTGGGTGACCTTGGTGGTCGGGTAAATGTGATTGTGTTGATTCTTGAGGTTTTTGGCTTCAAGGAGATCTGTAAGATTGTGTTTCAATGGTAGGTAGGTGTCAGGATTAGTGTCATGATCTGTGGGGTTTGGATGTGGATGGGTCTGTGGGCATAACAATGAGTGTTCGTATTTTTTTCTATGTGGGTCTTGTCCTAGATTGGGTTCCTTGGATGACCCTCTTATGGTTCATCATGAGTGGTTGTTGTTGGTTATCAGTTAAACCTAAAGTGATTTAATTTTATATAACAAAATAATGTTATTTGTTTTCCTCTATCTCAATCATGACCAGTAGACACATTCCTCACTTTTTTTTTCTTTTGATAACCTTCCTGATATTTTATATTTGAAAAGTTAACCATCCTTCACTTTTTTAGATTGTGAACTATTAAGGAATATAGTTTTAGAAGTGATGTATATTAATTAGGCAACCCCATTACATGCCACATAAAAATATCATTGATGGATGCAGTGTATTAGATATAGATACACTATGAGAATGGTTTGACATCCTTTGAATAATTTTATAACTACGAAGGTTCTATGAAAAAATGTTAATATTAGAACATTATTTTAAAATTGGAATATGAGATCATTTTTTTAATATGTGTTTAATTTCAAAGGGATATTAGAGTCCTTTTATAATCTATAAAAGGACCCAAAACCACCTATATTTCCCTGAGTTTATTTAATCCATCAATGATAGTAACTATTTCCATTTTGACCAAAATTACCCCTCTTTCACTAGAGTCTTCCCGATGGTACCATTTGTTTGGTACCCTATACTGAGTAGTTAATATGATTCTTATAACCTAGATATAGTGGATAAACTTCGCTAGTTATATTCTAGTAGCCAAATTCTAGATGGTGGAATTGAAATTATTTCCTACACCTCCTATGGAGGCACAAGAATGCCTATAATCCTTTAAAATATATTCGATTAGAGTTTTACATATATAAGATTCTTCCACCATGGCACTGGTTTACCAGGGTACTGATCCTTCTAGCCACTACTACTCTCATTGCTACACCATCTACAGTTGCATACACAAATTTCTTCTATGACCATACATTTATATTATATGATACTTCCGTTGACATTAAGTATAGAATAAAAAACCACCATTAATTCATCAAATATTTTTATGAAAACATGAAGATTCCATATCCTCCACAACATTTAATTCAAAAAATGAAACTCAAATAAAATTAATGTTATAATAAAATGTGAATTTTTTTTGTATTGATAACAGATTAAAAAGGATTAGTACATCAAAATACCAATTTTTTTAATAACACATAATTTAAAATGAAAAATTAAGAATAGATTCCAATATAAAGCGATTTTAAATAAATTCATTAAATGAACATGATAACAAATTATCTCAAGATCAAAAATTATGAATAATGACATTAAAACATGAAAACAGGAATATTACTGGATTTAAAAAATTCTTATTTTTTAAAAAATGTATGAACATGAGATGAAAATAGAATAGTTATTTTGTGACAACATCCCAAGCAAGACAAATTATTTTTAGCAAATAGTTTCTCCATTTATAAAATAGATATCTCCCCCATGAAACCTTTTCAATTTTTTTAAAATATTTATTCCCATATAGACCATCAGAATGAGTTGAAAATCAAATAAATAAAAAGAATGTAAGGAATTTGAATATTCCAAAAGATAGAGAAAGAAATACCAGGGGAGAATTTTGAAATAGAAATTTTAATAGAGTAATGAATTTTGATTTTTTTTTAATATTTAAAAACTCCCCAAATAATAATATTATTATAGAGATAGAGGGGGAGGAATGTAAAATATAATTCAATATAAAAAAAGAGGAATATTGGTATTTGAAAACACGTCATAGCCTCCAAAACAACCATAAAATTGGATAAATATAGTGAGGTAATGAAAAATTAAATATAATTGAAGGAAAAAGTATCAATGAAAAAATGATTAATAATATTATAGAGTTAAAAAAGAAAATAAAATTAGAACATCATTTTCCCCTGGAAAATATTCCCCAATGAATTGATTCACCTTTATTATAATATAAATTTATTATGATATATTGGAGAGGTTCTTCCTTTGTAGTGAAATAGTATTGATTCAAAATCATTTTATCATTCTTTATTTTTATGATAGTTTATTTAAGGTAAAAGTTAATGGAAAGTATAAAAGAACTATTTTTACTCTTTAAGAATCCTTTTTGTGAAATATAAAAACAAATTATTAATTAATAAATTGAACACATAAAAATATTTTAAATTTTTTATTTAAAAATAATTTTGAGAAAAAATTTCTCAAATGATAAATCAATCTTATCAAATATAAATTAAAATGATAATAAAATATTATAGAAGTTTATTTTTTTGAATATATTTTTTTTTAATTTTAAAAAATAAGATAAATATTCATAAAAATAGTAATTGATTATTTTTAAAAGGTAATATCTCTAATAATAAAAATTATTTATTTAATATAAAAATGATCCTTCAAAAATTAAAAAATATGTAGGATAAAACATAATAATGATGGAAAATAAAAAAATATTTTAATTAAATAATAATGGTTTAATGAAACGATATTAAAATAACACTGTAAAATATTTTTACAGGTAAATAATGATAAACATAGATAAAATGAAAAAAACCACATGTGAATAGTTAATAATTCACCATTAATGAATTAAAAATGATCCAGGTTTAAAGGTTTGATTGAAATATTAGTGACTTGTTTTGTTTTTGAGACAAAATGAAATCGGATGTCACGATGTACTATGTGGTCCCATGGGAAATAATGAAAAAGACAAATATTTTTTTTGATATGATTTTATATATGTTTTTTAAATATATTAATGAAACTATTATTATCAAAATTAATTGGTATATGGTAAAATATTTTCAAAAATTCAAATATAGTGTTTAATAAAATTAATTTTTGGGAAATATCTCTCAATATGTATATATTTTTCATTAGTTGTAAAATTTAATCTACATTTTAATTCATAAAATCCATAAGATGAGATATTTTCCTAGTATACAGAATTTCCCAATATTACTTTTCTTATCTTTTAACAATCCAAAAATATGTCATATAAAATGAATTTAATTTAGAATTGGTTCTTTTAGGATAAAATAAATTGAGTTTTTTTGAACTTTTTTAATAACTAAAAATCGAGATGAAAGATTTCAAAATAAATTCCTTTGGATTTGATTGTAAATGATCATAGATAAAATTATTTAACACAATATTTGGATGTGTGATATTTATATTAATATTAATGTCGTCCATTTTATCATCTTCATCAATTTTTTACTTTATGTTCAACTAATGGGAGTGTACATTTCCTTGTTATGATGAATTATGAGTATTATAACAGTTAATTAATTTATTTTAATTCAACTAATATTATTCCATCATAATATTTATAATTTTGACATACAAGAAATTATTTTACATCATCCATTAATCGCATCTCAAATAACTTCATCATTAAATTAAAAAATAAAAAAACAATATTTTCATTAGTTGAGATGAAAATCACATCCTCGATATATTTTTGAACAAGGAATTGATAATTTCAGATGTTATTTAATATAATTTTTTACTATAATTATTTATTTTTTAAAACAATTGATATAATATCATTTTAATGTAATTCATACCATACTCAAGGGACTTACCTTAACCCCTAATGATATATAAAGAAATATAGGTTTACATTGAAATGTTTTTTGTTTCATTGGCACGTTATCATGCATCAAGGATTATTCAATATTTTAATGGAAATTTGGTAATGTATAGTACTGCTTTCTAGTGTTTGATATTGACAAGAGGGTGAGTTATAAAATAAATAGTCTATCAGTGTTAAATCAATTATTCACTAAATTTTTAATTAAATGTTTTGATTTTTTTATTTAAATTCATTTTAAATTGATTGTATAATCATTTTAAAATCATGATATAGTAAATAAATTTTTTAATATTGAATACATAAATTAAAAAACCATTTTTAAACTAATTTTAAATATAAATAAATCACAATTGACCAATTCATAGTAAGTAGTGTTCTAAGAATTCTTTCAATAAATTGTTTTGTATAATGTTTGATTTTTAAAATCTAAGGTTACCTCTAGTAATTTTCTTACCCATATATTAATAACCAATGTTTAAAAAACCTCCATCTAGTACATTTATTTGACTAAATTCAATGTGGTTTCCCTATATGAGTCTCAAGAAACTAATATTAAGGTACCACAAGGAACCGTTGATTTTTCTTGGGAACACATTCTTATAAAATGAAATAATTGAATACATCATCAACCACACAAACATTTGTAAACATAAATTAAAAAAAAATTAATTTAAATTCTATATTTATTTCATAGGTTTTGATAAGGATACATTAGACCAAATATAATTGGAATTTTTTCTTCCATATTATGATGTTTTTAAATAACATTTTTATATTAAATGACCGATTTTTATACAATAATTATAGGATTCCTATTGAAAAAAAATTCAATAGTATTTTTTGTTTTTTTCTTATTTGTTATTTCATGATTGGGTAAACTACCTCAAACAAATTTTTTTAGATTTATGAGAAACATATATTTTTAATAATATTTTCATCACATTTGGTGATGGTTTGTGGACACTTTTTTATATTTTTTAGACTAGATTTTGGATCATTGAATTTTGGTTGATTTTTAATTTTCATGGATAAATATTCATTTTCATTGAAGAGAGCGTCCTTTTATTATGAATATTTACTTTTTATTTATCCACATGATTATATTTCATCTTATGTCATAGATTGGGTGAAACGAGTAGACAATGTACAATTTGTAAATGATTTCAGGTGTATTATATATTTTTTTGTAATTTAGCTTACTAGTGTTGAAAGAAAAAGAATATGAGGAATGAGAAAATGAAGTAAATAATAATAATATTATGAAATAGTTAATTGAGAAATAACATTGATGTATTTATCCACAAGTTCCATAACACACATAGAGATTTAGTCACTTGAAGTTGATGATGATGTCGAGTCCATGGAATTATAACTTGCACTCCAAATTGAGACAATGAAAACATTTTCACTATTATTATTTTATTTTATTTTTCCCTAAATGACTATAAATAATGGTTGTATGATAACATTTTTTATATTCATATGACAACAACTTAGATTATGACAATTTATTTGGCATTTTTGGATCTCTTCTGGAATTACATATATTATTTATGGTATTATATGTTCCTATTATAAAGATATTAGTGAAAAACCATACCTATTTATTTTTCATCACTAGTATAATGAATGGAGAATAGTTTTTTTGAATTATTTGGTTCTATTGGATTCCTTGTCTTCATTAAATTTCATGGTTCTATTATATTTCATTAGGGAGCTGATGATTTCCTCGACCTCTATGTTTTTCACATATATTTGTTCAAGTATATCCATAACATTAGGATTCATAAAGTGAGGTAACAACCAAAACATTTATATTATGAGAGTATTTGTAGAAAGATCATAACAAAGGGATTCAAATGTTGTAGATGTTAGTGTATCATATAAACATTCTTGTAATATTTTCCTCATAAATCATAGTAAATCATTAAAAATATTGATATTTCATATAAAAAATATTTTCATTGTCCTTTTCTGTCTTGTTTGGTGTCCCATCTAAAAATAACCATACCTGATAAGATTTTTTATTTTCAAAATCTTCATTAAATAAATTTTTATCAAATCTAGATTATTAGACATGAAAATTATTGTTATTCAATTAAAAAGACCTAATATCATTGTGAGTCATTTTTTATTTAGATTTTAAAGTGGGAACATAGTCATAAATTACCATTTTCTATAAAAATTTAAAATAGAACTATGAAAAAATGGCATATGATTCCTTTGTTAAGAGTACTTTACAACATAAAAAATGTACCATAATTATTTTAATAAGATTCCAAATTAAAAATATACCCTTGAAATCAATAATTGTTTGAAAAAATGTTAAATATAACTTGATTTTAAAAAATAAGACATTACTTTTAAAACAGATATTTTTATTTTATTCCTATTGTTGGCCTTCTATTATGAATAATGTGGTGTCTTAATTAGACATATAGAAATATATATTTCAATTAATTAATGAAAAAATAAATAAATTAGAAAATTTGACAAATGACATTCTTGTTTATAATGATAATATCAATATGATTTATACAGAGACATTATCAACCATAATATTGCATGTATGTGAGTAGATGTTAAATGAATCAATAAAAAGTTTCAAAAAAATAAAAAATTTGGTTAAGATTTTATTTAATGGATGATTTGAGTCTATACGTCTCCTCCCTACTACTTAAGTGGTATATTTACAGAATCCATCAATCTAAATGGTGACCAAAAAATTAGTCCCTCACAATTTTGGCTTATGAGGGACCTCTTGTTCATTGCTGGTATCCATGTGACCCATCACAATATTCTATGTCATGAGAACCCTTGGATAATCGATATTGACTAGAGAGATTTTTTTATTTGAAAAATTCATTACATCCCAATCAAATATCTCTTTTATTAATGGAATACCATGGTGGAAGAGAGATTTTGAGAAAGGTTTGAGTGCCTTGGATGAATTTTTGAACACAAATGACCTTTAGAAAAAATGATATAATTTGTTTGGTGTTGTATAATTTTATCTTAGGTGCATGATGAAAATTGTTGTTGATATTCAAGCAGACAATGAAGACTTATTATAGACCTAAATTCTCAATAATATTCAATAATTCACTAGGTGTGTTAAATCCATCAAAGTCTATTATTATGTTTCTTTTCAAAAAAATTAAATATTTCTCACTCTAGGCCACTTGACTACACCAGTTACCCTGTAAACACTACTGGGTAACTAATGGAATATAAAAAATCTATAGGTGTGGGATGAAAATAACCTGATAGATTCACCTAGAATATAGCTGGATCATTTCATATGATAGAAGGACTCCTCCTCTAGATGATCAACAAACTAGATTGTGCTCCACACCCAGTTAGATGGTGATATTTCTATACTTCTGGCCTATGGTCACCGTGACATTGGGTAGCTGATGTACTAAACCAGATACCCATGTTATCTATGTTGCTACGCCATCAAGAGTTTCCACACTCACTTTATTAAAATTCATTCTTTCAATATTCTATTTCAATTACAAGAAATAAAAGTATAAAATAATCATAAATAAGTATTTACCAATTCCTTAAATTAACACGAAGATTCATTTTAAGCCAGCACCGTAAATTCATTAAAAATACCAAAACATACTTAAGTAAAAATGATTGAAATTTAGGATATGATGTTTTACCATGAAAATACAGTGGTAGTGATAGGTAAAAATGATTTTTCATATCTATTTCTCTAATATAAATTTTCACATATGTGGAAAATAGATAAAGAGTAGAATATGATGTTCATATAATAAAATTATTATTATTATTATTTTTATTTATTTTGATTTTTTTTCTTAATAAAATAAATTTAAATGTTTAGACTTAACTGGATATTACATTAAGTAGCGCAAGGATGCTTTGATAGGAGGAACAAAATTTATTAATTGGTAATTAAAAATCATTTTTTAATGATGGACACATTAAGAATTAAAAAATCTTTAGAATAATAAGTTCTTAAATTTAATATAGGGTATAATATGTTTATTAAGATCATGACAAGGTAGTAAATAAATTTAATGAAACATATGGGGGGTTAACCACAATAGTTATAATTATTCATTTATTGTATGTTGTTTTCATGTTATCAATAAAAAATTAATCCATTAATTCAAATACGTTAATTAGAACATTGAAATTTTAAAAGTAATATAAAATATAACATCAATTTTAATTGGTTGTAATAAAATATGATACATAAAAATGAGTGCAATGAAAATGTGTTAGTCTACCAATAATCCACTAACATAGTATTTTATTTACATGTATTGGGACAAGGTCCCTACTATGTATATGGGTCACCACTTCTCATGTCTCACTACACATTATTTTTAGATAGATACCAAATATATATTATCTTAAGGACATTGCAGTAAATTATTTGATATAAACCAATATGAAAATCAAGTAAATGAGTTTTACATTAGTCCAATATCTAAGGCTGATTCTCGATCTTCACGATTATTCAAATTACCTAGAAATATTACAAAATAAGTTTCCATTGATAAATTATTTCCCTATATTCATAAGTTTATCATAAAATACATTATTCTTTTTTAGTTATCCAGAATAATACTTTTTATATTCTCATAAAAATATACAACATGTTTTTTCATATTTCACTTCTTTATTGGTCTTAAAACCATAATTATTAATTAATTAAAATCATTAATTAATTAGTTAAGCAATTTTCTCTCTTATAGAAAATTTTTAATCATATAAAATACTCATATATATATATTATAGACTATTAATGGTGCTTTCATAATTTAATTTTTAACCATTTATATAAATTAAAAAATATAATAACTTGATAGTAAATTTGATCACCTAAAATCATGGGGTGAGAATAAAAAGATATATCCCGTATGTATTTATTTTTATGAAATGAATATCATTATGATGTAATCAATTATCTTACCCCAAATTACAACATACTAGTACTAACAAAACCCTAAGACGTTATCCAGGGTCCTAAACACCGAATCATGAAAATATGGATCATTATACCTTAAATAATGACATTCGGACATAAATTATAAATATCTATGTCATTATATTAAATATGGGTTTGTTCATCAACTATAATATGCAACATAAAAACTACTATCATTATAGATTTACATTGTGATGTGATGTTATATCCATAATTCAAAACATGAAATAAAATATTAAATATTAAAATATACATTATTTATATCATAAAATAATATATATATCACCATGGTGAAATTTTCAATATATCTACCTAACAAAATATTAAATGTAATTACAACAAAATCGTCAATATTTTGTTTTAACTTTTCCTAAATTCATACATTCAACTGAAAACATCTTAAAATGTATTCGGAATTTTCAAAGACATCATTCAAGACAAGTTTTTTTAAAGTACCTATTAAAGAAAACTTATTTCAAGTTATGTAGCATTATTCTCTTGACATATTCACCCCAGGTTCTGAAATTCTCTCATTTTGGGTTTATTGGAAACCCCTAAGGCCCTTATGTAAATTCATCAGTATATAATGTGTAGCTATTAGTTTCAAAAAATATCTAAAAATAAAAAAAACTATAATAATGTTGAATCCATCACTCACTAACTACATGATAAATTCTCATTCTAGGAAACTGTATTTATAATAACATTTTAAGGATTTCCTTGATCCTTCAAATATTTGATTCTCTAGTCAAATATTAATGCATTATTCATCAAAACTTATTAATACTTATCCCCATGGATAATATATCTTCCTATATTGTATACAAAAATACCGTCCTATGAAAATATGTATCCACATAAATGTGGAAGTTATGCTCAAATAGAACATATTAAAATTTTATTCACTGATACACCTCATTAAAAACATATACTGAGATCATTTATTTATTCTTCTTCCCTTAATTATACCATATTAAAATTAATTTGGGAGGGTAACAAACCAATTATTAAAAATAATCCATGTTACTCATTGATTAGAAATTGCTATAGTGGATACACCAAACCTTTTCAGTCTTTGTGAAGTTAATGAATGTAGATATTCAACAAATGTTCCTAAAAAACTATTTTGGCCAATAAATATGTGAAAATTTTAGGCACATATTTTTTTTCAAATGATCATTCTATTAAAAAATTAGAAGTAGATTTAAATTTGATTCATAAATGAAATATATACTATATTTTGTGTATAAATGATGACACTTTTCTTATCTCACAATATAACCAAAACAACTGCAATTATGTATCATGATCTTCCGGTTGTTTCTTAATCCAAATAATTTAAGTAGAAACAGAAATTAATAAAAAATTATATACCATTTGTTTTAATAAAGTACACTATTACTTTTTTCATTGCTGACTATAAATTTTAACTATGATAAGAAATGATTTTGCTACATGAAGAATTTTATTCCATAATGTCTTTGTCCCAATCCACATCCAAATATTCCAAAAACAATTGGTCATATTACTGCATCAAATACTTAACTTTAATTATCAATAGCTTTCACATTCCACCATATTAAATTATCTTCAATATAATGATCTTTAATTTGGTTCCTTATAATCTAGGATTCCATATATATTATATTAACCATGTACAGATTTGTTATAAAAAATTACATCAATATTAAAATCATTCTATGATATAATATATGATTTTATGAATTCTAATCATTATGGTTCTTCGGTTTATTTCAAATATTGTTTGGTTTAAATAAATTGTGTTGAATATTGCATATAAAATTTTACCAATACTTCATTTACACATTTTTGTTTGTGATAGAATTATATTCATATTGTTTATTATGGTGTATTATGAGAATGTAAATTATTCCTCTAGTATTTGAAATCTATAATTTCGATAAAATATTATTTTTAAATTTAATCACTAATTCATTTTTATTTCAACAATAAATGATATCTAAAGTAATGATATTTTCATAAATAATTCTTCTTTTAAATATTCACATATAATTTGTGGTCAACAAAACCTATCTTGAACTCAAATTTCATCATATAAGAATCCAAATAAAAATACCAATATCATATTCCATAGTTGAAATAATATAGAAGTTTAATTAAATGAGAGAAAAATTCCTTCATAATCACTATAATCAAATCCCACTGATTGTTAAAAAAAGGCCACATATTTATGAACTCCACTTATAAATTTTATATTTATGCCCATTTTATAAACCATGAATCATAATTTCATTTCATAAATTAAAATTGACATCATTATTTAATCCATAATAATTATGAAAAGGGATATTAAACAAATATTCAATGATTATTGAAATCCATTTTTGAACCAACCATGATTTTTCAAGATAAAATTCCCACAATCGTCGTATTTATTCTTGTCCACTCATTTTATTAAAATATTTTTGGAATAATTTAGAATAATTGTTAGATAAAATGATTTATTCTTTAATATTTGATGAATTTCATGATGGATGGATTTAATTCCTAACATTTACTAGTTTCCAAAATGAAATTTTCACTACATATGATATAAAAATCGTGAACCTGTTAATTCTCATCTATTATGTTTTTGTTAGAGTACTCATGTCACAAATGATATTGGACTCAATAATTAGAACTCTTATAATTATCAACAAAATATTTATTTAATAACATTATCATATATTTCCTCTTTCAATTCATCTTCTATGTAACCTTTATTAGATTTATTTTGAGGATCGTCAAAATTTATTTCACCACTGCCCACATTAATTTTTATTCTAGACTATTATTTCAATATTTATTTAAATATTATTGATCAATAATAATTAATAAAATGAATATAAATATATTATTATCCTATAGTTATAAAAAATTAAAATTAATATTAATTTAATGACCATGGAATTCAGCTTCAACCATTGAATATTTATATTTATGTTTATTTGTTTACATTTTTTCAAATAAATATTTTTCTTCTAAAATATATAATGTGTTTTTGAATTTTTTTTAATAACATTTTATTACAGATATTATGTAATTACATAATTATACATAAAAATCCAAAGTTTTTTTGTATCCCAACACTTTCTATATCCCTTTATAAATGTTTTGTGGGATACCACTATAAATGACTGTTGTATTTTCATTGATATTGACTATATCCCTTCAACTTTAAAAAACAATTTTACTATTAATTTATTATTGATGAATCGTTGGGATTTATTATATTTTTATCTCTGTATTCATCTACATCAAAGGTTCTATACCTTATATATTTCTCTAGAAAAAAATTTCATATTGTTCTATATTTAGTTTTTACCATGAAACTAATATTTTTAAATCATATTTAATTTAATTCATCATTTTAATAAAAATAATTCAACAAATTCAATTGAAATCATTCTAAATTAATAAAAAATAATTTTCTCCGAATGTTCTATAATATATCATGGAACCAAACTCATGTATATGAAATAAATAAATAAAGTGTGAAACACTTTTATTATTTTACCTATTTGGATTTCACTACATATTATTATACATGAACACATAAAATATTGTATTAGTATCTATTTTTATATTTTAAATTTCAATCTTAAATGTATGATTTGAAATAATTTCAATCTTTTTGAAGAATTTGGACAATGCATAAATGAATGTTTTCCTTCACATTGACTAGGAAATTATTGTTATTAAATTTCAATTCATATCTTGAGTCTCAAAAATAAATTACTCTGATGATATAATTTTAAAGAAAATACTTCTAGAGTATATCCTCATTTTTAAACTCTCCCATAGTAAAACTTATTTTTTTATGTTTTATTTCTGGATCTCCATCATTACGAAATTGAATTGTTCTATCCAATTTTTATATAATATTTTTTAATAATAGCTCAATATAGGTCACATGAAATGAATACCCATATAAAGACTATAACTTATAACCTCACACATAGTACAAAACTCTGTAAAATATCATTCCTTCATGTTTTATGGTTTGTTTATCTTTTGGGGGGTTTTAGAATGGTTCTAGGGTGTTCAGTAAAGGGGTGGACTAAACTATACTATATGGTGGATATCGAATGCCAATATCTAGCTTGTGGCATGATGAAAGATTATGGTCCCTACAAGAACTATGCCATATAACTAGTAGGGAGCCCATGGCTATAATAATACACCAGTAGTCACTATATTATGGAAGGGATAACACTAACCCTTTGGAAGATCATCTCTTTCCAATAGAAAATATAAATTTCCCAACAACCAACTGCTGTCCTCAGGATGAGAATGATTAACAAGTGGTAGATTGTTCATTTATTCCCTAAAAACTCATGTTTATCATCATTAAATACACCTTATAACCCTAATCCTCTTGGAAACAAATCTAGGTGATCATTATGGCTATCATGGACTATCATCATCACATTTTTTTATCTATGGTTGACCAGTTTTTACACCATGGATAATTTTAATTGTATTCCTCTCTTTTCACATATTTTCTATTGAATTTGATATTTTAATGTGATTATTTTTTTTGAATATATTGAATATTATTTAATATATATCAACCCATTATAATTCATTCATGTGTTGGAATCCATTGGATAGATACCATTTTGATTGTGTTGTGATATTTGTGACCTTTAATTTATGTGATGATCTATATTATCCATTAAACATATTATTAAATAAAAAATATTATAATTTTTTTCAATTGGTGTTTAGGGGCTTATAAAATATAATATAGTGTTTCATTTTAATCTTGTGTGTGGATCTCATTATGGTTGTCATGAGACCCAAGTGTGAGTTATGATGTTTCTCCTCAATCCAATATCTTATGTACTATGAATATTCTTGGGTATCCATGTTTTCTTCTAATTAATAGTTCATATTATTCATTTTTTGTTTTGACATTAATGTGTAAATGGTGTTTTAATAAAATATATTTTCCACTTATTTTATGAAAAATAAATATGTTTTAAAAATAATATCAAATCCATTATTAAAATTGATTAACATTATAATTTTGTATAAATTGGGGTTCTTCGTATGATGTCTAGAAAAATTTTACAAACAATTTTTAAATGATTCGAAATATAAATCACATGGGAGCCTTGGGGGTGGTATAGTGTTGTTACTTGTACTTCTTAATCTATGGGGGTTAACTTTCATGGGAGTTCATATATTCTAATATAACAAACTCATTGGAAGTA
Organism: Viscum album; assembly: GCA_963277665.1. Classification (NCBI taxonomy): domain Eukaryota; kingdom Viridiplantae; phylum Streptophyta; class Magnoliopsida; order Santalales; family Viscaceae; genus Viscum; species Viscum album. The sequence goes on from OY728166.1 coordinate 993,821,794, forward strand.
CGATCCTTTTATTGAAAATGCATGGGGATTAAAATTTAGGGTTGTTCCTGCAACCCTTGATCATAGAATTGTTGGATTTAATGAATTAACGTCTGAAAATGTTTTGATCGATGGGGTATTATTGATGTAGCCAGCCAATACATTTGTTATACTACAGGTGATATCTATTCTAAATTTGATTTTAATTGATTTAATTTTGATATGATATATCAAGCAAGATTTGATAAATGGGAAATAAATAATTTTAAAAGTACATTGAAACTATATGATCTGATTTTTTGATCGTCTAAGAAGTTGAGAAATATGTTCAATTCATTTAATATTAAATGTTTAAGTTTTTACCATGGAATATTATTATTATATTAAATATATTGTGATAATTTGACATACTGTTATTATGGAAGATTTGGGTGAGATCCTTTTAGGAATATTTAGATCACACCTTGTATAATCCCTCAAGGTAACATAAATCATTAATTGAATCATAGAGGGTATGGAAATGTGTATGTTATCTAGTTATTATTATCCTTTGGTGAGATGCTGAGAGACATTATACCTATAATAAAGAGTATTTATCATTTGTTTTTTTTTCATTTTGATGAGTTTTTTGGCATGTAATTTGTTTTTAGTAGTTAAAATTAATGTACAAATATATGTGTTACTCATGGGCCACATTATATATCATTTCATTATACAATTCTCTTTAGGTATGCTATATTTATTATTTTTGTATTATTAAATCATTCCATCTTGTGGATTTAAGATTCATGGGTTCTAGTCTTATACCCATGGTGATAATACATTCCCATTGGGTCTTATCATGGTCTAGTTTAGAACCTGAAGAATGGGTTATATGGTTGGAGTCATGAAAAAAGGTATTTGAATGCGGTTGTTCATAGTATTGGATTATTGGTAGACATCACATATACTTTTTATGACACATTGGCTCTTTTCATATTGAGTACCTATCCCAGTATCTCTTTAATGAGCATTATTTCAAGATGAGTTGTGGTTTTTGTGTATATTTTGTTAGGTTTTGTAAATGATATTAGTTTTTGGAAAATTATAATTTTGACTATAATAATTCTTTTATTTTTATTTTATATTATATTTTGGTGTGTATAATCATGCCTTTAAAATGTATTTCAAGTGATTATTATTTGGGTGAAAGGGGTAAAGATCTAGAAGGGATTCCATTTCTTGATTACAAACCCATAGATGTTATCAATTATGAATAATGTGTATAAAAGAATTACCACCTCTTTATAACCAATTTTTTGATGTGATACCATTAACTGGTGGAGACAAGTATTGATAACAAGTGTTCCCAAACCAAAAATACATCATCGTTTACAAGTAATAATGACCCTCAAGTATTATAAAACTCTTACAGAATTGTCCATCATGACTCCAATTTCTTCAAGTCCCATTAATATTTCATGGTTGAGTGCATGAAAGTTATGCATGAGGGTCCTAGAAAGGGTTGTTGAGATTTTATGGTATATGATAACATTCTTGGGTTATTATGGTGGAAAAAATCAAGAGCCATTTATTTCAATAATCCATCCTAAAACAATTGACAATGAGAATGTGTATGAAATTCTAAGCTTTTTTATATGGTGATTATTTAGTGATACATTACAAAACAAATGATTGTTTTGATTGTTTTTATCCTTCGGTGGTGAATGATGATTACATAATGACTTATAAATACATACAGGCCTTGTATAGTAATATCTGAACTCATGTATATTTGTTGATGCTCTCCAACTTGTTGGAAGTGGACAACATTTCAATGATAGAATAAATTTATGTGGGTAAGTATGATATGTTTTTCTACCTTAAAACATTTTGGTAGTTTTAGATATTTAAATGGTATAATGATGATTTGGCATGATAGTCAAAAGTGTGGTGGAGGTAGTTTACAGTACCCGACATCCTCTACCCCATTAGCAGTAGCTTGTAGTCTATCCATTACTTTAAAATTATTGTAAATATAGGGAAGACAAAAAAGTGTTTTCCAATTCCAAAAATTATTATAGTTCATGTGGTGACTAAACCCATATCGAGAGAATATGTTAGTTATCTTCTATGCCTCAATATGCTAAGTGATCATCATCTCCAAATTCCACTATGGTATTATAAAATTATTGATATTTAACAATGATGCATCCATATTATTCTAGAGTGATGTAATTTCATAGTGTGGCTGAGTTTTCAATGGAAATTGATGCTGGAATGACTATAGTGAGAGGTAACATTTTTATTTCGTCTTTAATTGAAAGAACATTTTTTTACAAGGGTGTCTCAAAATTTTTTATATCGTAAAATTTTTGGTATTTTTTTTAAAATTATGGTGGAGATCATGTTCTCCATTATGGATCTAGAGAACCATATTTGTAGCAGGAAAGAATAATGGTTTTGTTTCCCTTCATGTTCTATTTCAGTAGGTGATTCATGGTTAATATAGAACCTTATGTTTCTCGATATTGATCTTGAGGAGATCATAATCAGCATATATGTGATATTTTATCTACAATATGATTAGGAGTTTTATTAATATCCTTCCTAATTATTTTTTATTGTTGGTTTATCCTTGTTTTGAAAGGTACAAAGTGATATGATGTCTAGTAATGTAAGATATTATTTCTAAGATATTTTGAGTATGCTTTTAGCCATTATTCGTATTCATGATTTTGTACACTATCTTTTTGATCATATTGTAGTTTTTTTGGTAATTACTTAATGTTTCCCTTAATAATATCTATGATATTCCTCCAAAAATTGAGGGAGTTCTATTCCCTATTCTGGTTTCTGGTATACAACCAATTTCCATAACCTGTTACCATATGGAACCAAATGAGATGAAAGAGATTTCTATCCATTTAAATGACATGTTTGAGAATTTATTTGTCATCCTAGTATTTTTAAACTAGTGGAACCATTTTATTCTCACAAATGTTTGAATTATCTCTTTATATAGGCATTATCTATCAGAATCTCATCCAACTGATTATTAATAAAAAGAATTAATTGACATGTATCTATGACCTATTCAATAAGAAAATTTGGGTAAGGTGGTTTTCAGAAATGTATCATTAATTGAGTTATCATCAGCACAAATGTAAGGAATAAGATATCTCAAAAACTACTCTTAGAAGAAGGTATGTACACTAGGAAAATCTTGTGAATCCATTTGTCCTTACTAATTATAAAACTATTTTCTTATGATTAAATGTTTTGAAAATTCTATGTTTATTTTAATACCATGCTAGTGGTATTCATTGGTGATATCTTTATTTCTTATAGATCTGTTAATGGTCTTGATCACCATCTAATATTGGTTTTGGGTATCATGGGGATTCACAAAATTCATGATAATATATCAAAATGAAATTTCCATATCAAAAAGGTCAATTTCATTGAGCCAATGATTTTAGAATATTGAATATATATAGATCCTAAAAATTTAAAGACTCGTATTTTATTTGAAAAACCCAATAATGTCTTCGAGATAAAAAACATCATGGTCTAACTAATTTTTTTTTGAGTAGTTCATTATGGATTTATCAAATATTAAATCAATATTGGTAGCTCAAACTAAGAATGTGGTGAAATATTTGTGGAATTTTATGTTTTAGTCTTATTTAGAAGAATATAAATGTAATATAACATCCACACCTTTGAGGGTCTTAATAGAATCAGAGAATAGTTATGTAATTTATTGTGATTCATAGGATTCTAGCATGGGGTGTTTGATTATGCACGATGATCATGTTGCGGTATGTGGTTCTCACAAAATTTAACCCCTTATAATGAATTTTCTTACACATGACTTGAATCTTGACAATATTATGAATTCCCATAATTGTATTAATGCTATATTATTAGGGAAATGTTCCTATTATTGTCATGTAATAATTTTAGGAGCTATATAATTACTAAGAAGGACATAAAATTGGGGTTGTGGAAATTGGCGGTACCTTCAAATATTTTACATTGACATTTACTAAAACTTATGGAAGGGGAATGTTGTTTCTAAAATACTCAATGGAAAATATTTTCCCTAGTATATTGTGGAAGAAAAAGAGGAGTGGACTATTAAACGTATTTTTGTATTATTATATTTGGAAGAACATATATATGATTTAGTTTTTGTTATGAGTAGTGTTCAGTTATCATCACCTATCATGTAGCCTTCTATTTTGTATTAGTAATACAATGATGAATTTATTTGAAGGAAGAAATACTTATATTGTGGTGAGACTATTAATATTTTTTCTCCCCCCTAATATAGAATTCTTCTATTCAAGTATCATATTATCATCCCATCATCTATTTTCAATTTATTTTGGAATGATTTTCACATTTCATCATGGGGTTTTCATCAAGAAATGATTAATATGTATTATGATATGATGTGTAATTACAATTAGTAGTGTTGGAAGAAGTACATTGCAGATTTTGTGCCTCCAAAAAACACCTAATAATAAATTATGTTTGAGAATATAAACCCTTTCAGTTTTAGATTTCCTCTCTCAGTGATGGTTTGAATGATTTGTTGATGTGTTAATGAACATCATATTAGGATCTTTAGGGAATCCATTAAAAAATAGTGGTATATATATCTGGTGATTGATATTTTTATGAAATCATTTCTGATAATTTTGATGATTGACAACATAATGGTTAATAATTGTGGTATTCTGGGTCTACATGAAATCATGGTGTTAAATAGGGTCACGTCTTATATTTTATTTTTTAAGGATCCTAGGATTACAAACTGGTTTAAAGAAGTCTCCATGAGATGATGGGGACTAAGGTGAAAATAAGTACAACATATCATCAATAAATAGATGACTAGATAGATGATGTTATTCATATTATTTAGGATATTCCCCATGAATGTTTCTTGGATTTCCATGGGCCTTGGTATATCCATCTTGAAATGGTCTTATTTTGTTATAATAACATTTAGCAATCCTCAATCTAAACAATATGCATAAAGGATTTTTATGATCACCCATGTAGGTAACCTACATCTCAAGCAGACAAAAGAGTGACCTTACTTAGGGGACCATGTATCATTTAGTATAAATCAATGATTCTATAAGATATGAAATGAATCATGGTTGCATGACGCACGCCTGTCGTGGGGTGTGGCAAAACTATATTTTATTTTCGTAAGTATAGTATAGCAGTTGATCCTAGGTAGTCTCCAGAAGAGGAGTGCACACAAAACAAGGTTGTCACTTTTTGTTGGTTTTCTTAAAAAGATTGGTTTTAACAAATTTCAATAACTATGAGAGAAACAAACAACAAAAATTGATTGATTTTAACAAATTATAAAGACAGTGATCAGATTTGGTTCGGCTAGACTTAGTGTTGTGCCATCATGGTTTCCAAATTTTATCTCTTCTTCTTCCTTAAACTGGTAAGAGAGATGTTATGAGAATTTCCCATTCTAAAACCTTAGATTGGTCTATCCTCCTTCCAATGTGTTTAGGGTTGTAGAAGGTTTTTTGATTAATTAGAGTAATCCCAGACCTGGAATTGTTGTTCCTTATTAAACCAATATTTCGACATACAATCCTACACATGTGCTTGACAACCGTCGAGCAATCACCACCCAACCCTAATCATGTTCCACCGTATACAGATTAGAATTGGGTGGAGGGAGATGTGATCATCGACCAAACCAATTTATAATTTCAGATTAAAAACCTTAACACAACCGCATTCGGATTTTAATACTGAATTATGAATTGTAACCGGAAGAAGAAAGAAGAACAAGTTTTATTCATTTCAAGCACAAAACTCAAGCACAACACATAGGTCAAGCCTCGCCTCTTTCTGATCACTCAAATGAAACTACCCCTCCATGGATGGGGTAAGCAAGATAATGCGGGAGAGGAGAGACATTTTAGAACAAAAGAAATAAAAGAAAAATCAGAGAAGTTCTTCTCCTTGGTGCCCCTGAAGGAATGGGGTGGAGAATGGGATGTCTTGAGGAGGAGGAGCTCTCCTCCTTTTATAGGCAGAATTCGACCCCTGAAGGTTTGAGCATTTTAGACCCCATTAATGACCTCTTCACGCGTTCCACCCTTCATTAATGTTGTGGAAAATTATCTTGTCCGTATCTCCAAAAACTTTCAGCTCATTTGAAAACCGGATGAAGGCGTTATGAATTTTTCATTCTCGATTTCTATTTCTGGACGAAGCATCCAGGATGGTTCCTCCAAATGTATGTCATTTAATGGACTCCTTAATGACTTCCAAACATCCCCAAATTTCCTGTAGAGTCTTCACTATATGTCCTAGTCATATCCCAGGTGGAAACACATCATTTAGATATTTTTAGGCCGAGTTTGATGTCCATTATTTTGGGTGGGTCCACGCTGTCCTCCCTGAAATATTCCCAACTTCATTGAATTTTTAGACCCTTTAGATTGCCGAATCAGCTCCTGTTCTAGAAGAAGAAAATGATGAAAATAAAATAAATATTATAAAAAAATTTGAATCAGAAAATTTGGAATCTTATTTTTCTAGAAATGACCGAAATACCGCTGACTTAAAAATCTGTCAAAAATCCGGAAATAGTCATTTTTCACATTTGAGTTCAAAATAACACTAAAACCTAAAAACATGACAATTACCCATCCAATAACACTTTTTTGGGATTATAAACAATGATATTCAATATAAATTAATTTAAAATATTTTCTCTATCAATTCCCCCCACACATAAACTATGCTTGTCCTCAAGCATAAAATCTCAACAATCCATTCAAAGGGCACCAATGTCACCAATATTTAAATTTCAAATGGAATAAAATCAAGTGATCATCAATTTCCAATCAAATTTTCCAGTTCCACAAAAAATAACAATTTAATTTCCCATTTTTCAAAGAAACAATCAACTCATGCATTTTACTTTTCCCCTTTGAAAAATAATGAAGCTTCTCCTTTCATTCATTCAAGTTTCTCAATTTATTATTATTAAACATGCCAAATCATAACCTACCTCACTTTTGAATATTTTCTCTCATCACTCATGATACAATTAATAGTGGAGTTATCCTCATATCACGAGAACATGCTCCTTACCCATAGGCTTGTAAAGTAACTACTTTCTCTTCTTTGTAAAGTCAAAACACACATAAAATCATGAGGACTTGCAATAAAGGTTCAAATGACTATGTGGCTTAGGATTGGTGGGTAAATGATTGAAATAATTTAAGGCCAGAAGTAGGAGGTTTGACTCTTAAGTACAATTCATGATTAATCAAGTGAAAACACAAGATGAACCTCACTCAAATCCCCTTGAAATGTGAATCAAAACACCACTACCCTTTCAATGAGATGGGTCATGAGTAAATAAATGATTACAAATAATGACATCATCCAAGTTCTCCCTGTTTTTTTTTTGTAAATCTCTAGAAAGGCACAGCTTTATTTTGAATTCTTTTTCTTTTTTTTTCATTTTTTTATGGAGAACCGGATGAAATGAAAGAAGCATAATTATATGATGACTCATGCCCAATTTTCTAATAATACATTGCCCAAAATGATGACGCACACATTACACCACCCAAAAATGATACATATCCCAAGGAATGCACACGAAAGGCCCTTCCCCCACACTCAAACTTGAATTACCATGCAAAAATACTAATAGTGCAGGTAGGTAAGGAAAAATTGGATTGTAATGTGGCTTAAACCTATAAGGCAATTCATGGAATCTAATGGATTACGAAGGATAAATGAAAAGGTGGGTCTTAGGATAAAATGTGGCTATCCAAAGAGATGCCTCAACCATTTTAAATGTGGTTTTGTACAGTCATAGCTTTGACAAGTTTCAATACAAGTTCTAGCAGGTGGCACGTCCCAAGATCACTCAAGAAATATGCTCAAGATAAAATAGGAAATATTTGGTCTAGAAATCCTCTCAGGAATGAGAATATGATATTGAAAATCACTCATGGCATGATTAATAATAACAAATTAATTCACATGAATTTCAGAAATTCAAAGAATGAAAAATGGAAGGGAAATTTCATTTACATGAATCAATTAATTCCCTTAAATCATGAGTCCTTATTTCAATATCCTTGCTTCACTTTAATCATCCAATTATCCATTTTAATCATTCAATCTCATTAACATTGAAATCTAAAACATAGCATCACAAGATTCCTAAGAAACTCATGTCTCCTAGATAAGTTGAGTAAAAAATTAATTCAAGTGTGTGTATGCAATTCTTATCATTAAATCTTAAAACAAGTTTTGGAAAAAAAATTTAAGGAGTTTAAAATTTAAAATATAAAAATGAACTCCGTTTTGAAAAAAAGATTCAGTCCCCTTTAACAAATTTTTGGGGCTTCCTTCTGCCATCATGATCCTACAAAAGAAAATTTCAAAATTAAGAACAAGTATCATGTCATTAAAGCTCAAAATTATAATGAGGAAAGGGATGAATGCTAAACTACTTCTAAGAAATGAAATTGAAATCTAAATTCCTATAAAGAAAGGGATAAGTCTTTGTACGATCCCCCAAGTGGGCCCTGAATTTTTACTGCCTCCAGGGGGCAGTACAATCTGTTATCCAATGTTTGATGGTGGATGTAGCTTCTTTGATTTGAACCACCACATGTGGCCTTTCCCAACTTGTGCTTCATTGTCCTTGTTGAGGAGGATTCCATGTATAGAGTACACCAAATCCACCCCCTTCTCAATGTGTTATAGCTTGCATGGCGTGGGTAGGATGAAGTATGGAACCACCTCCTCTTCAGTTGCTACGTATGCAATGTCTTCTTCAAAATATAGTGGTTTCTCAAGATGTGTTGTGTGAAAAGAATAATCAAAGAGAGATTCAACATTTAAATTTGAAATATTAATTTCAAAATCTTCCCTTTTAAGGTAGGCAGCTTTTAGATTTGGTTCTTCATGCATAGCCACTTGTATCTCTTCATGGACTTCCTCAAGTAGATGATCAATATCTTCAGGGAGCTACAAGTGTTCCTCAATAGGTGCATATTATTTTTCATCTTCTTTTGAGGCAATGTATGGATTGAAGGAATCTGAAATTTCAAAGTCATAAGGATTGATACTCAAATCAAATTGAATGAAATTAGAAAAATTAGAGTTCGTGGAAGGATCATCTCCCTGAGTTGGTTTTAGTTCAATCACTACTTTAGTTGAAAGTGCCTCTTGGAGTTGATTATCACTGGATGGAGGTAGGTAGTGGGTCTCCTCCATCTTGACTTCAAATTCCACCAATTGGGTGGTGTCTTCCTTCCGTGGTGAAGGCTCTTCTTGTTTTCAAGTCTTGGGAAGATCAATATGTACCTCACATTCATTCCAAAATTCATCAAGTTCTTGTTTATCTCCCACATGTTGCTCAGTTGGTAAGTCATCTTCTTTTTCATCAATCTCGGGTAGAATTGGTTGAGTGATGATGAATGAGTCTTCATGTACCTCAACATTTACCTCCTCTAGTTCTTCAATGATGACTGGTGAAATTTCTTCCACCATTATCTCAGGTTCTTGCTCTGGCTCAGGGTCGGGTTGCTCCATCATTGCACGAACATAGTCCAATGCCCATTCTATTTTACTACCCAAATCATCCAAATTATTACTAATCCTTTCAACCCGATCATTGAGATCACGATAATCAATTTCTGTTTCTTGATATTGCACCTGCGAGTAATCTTCCCATGCATAAAAATTTGTATTTTAATACATCATGGAAAAAAGATTTTTTTTTTAAAAAAATTTATATTTTTAAATTTGAAAAAGTCAAATATTTATGAAAAGGTTGTGGCACTTCCTCCCCGGAAACGATGCCAAGTTTGACGCATGCCTATCATGGGGCGTGACAAAACAATATTTTATTTACCTAAGTATAGTATAGTAGTTGATCCTAGGTAGTCTGCCGAAGAGGAGTGAACACAAAACAAAGTTGTCACTTTTTGTTGGTTTTCTTAAAAATATTGGTTTTAACAAATTTAATGACTATGAGAGAAAAAAACAACAGAAATTGATTTATTTTAACAAATTATAAAGACGGTGATCAGATTTGGTTCGGCTAGACTTAGTGTTGTTCCATCATGGTTTCCAAATTTTATCTCTTCTTCTTCCTTAAACTGGTAAGAGAGATGTGATGAGAATTTCCCTTTCTAAATCCATAGATTGGTCTATCCTCCTTCCAATGTGTTTAGGGTTGTAGAAGGTCTCTTGATTAATTAGAGCAATACTAGACCTGGAATTGTTGTTCCCTAATAAACCATGATTTCGACATACAATCCTACACACGTGCTTGACAACCGTCGAGCAATCATCACCCAACCCTAATCCTGTTCCACCGTATACAGATTAGAATTGGGTGGAGGGAGATGTGATTATCGACCAAAGAAATTTATAATTTCAGAATAAAAACCTTAACACAACCGCATTCGTATTTTAATACTGAATTATTAATTGGAACCAGAAGAAGAAGGAAGAACAAATTTTATTCATTTCAAGCACAAAACTCAAGCACAACACATAGGTCCAGCCTCCCCTCTTTCCGATCACTCAAATGAAACTACCCCTCCATGGATGGGGTAAGCAAGATAATGCAGGATAAGAGATAAATTATAAAACAAAATAAATAAAAGAAAAATCTGAGAAGTTCTTCTCCTTGGTGCCCCAGAAGGAATGGGGTGGAGAATGGGGTGTCTTGAGGAGGAGGAGCTTTCCTCCTTTTATAGGCGGAATTCGACCCCCAAAAGATTGAGCGTTTTAGACCCCATTAATGACCTCTTCATGCGTTCCACCCTTGATGAATGTTGTGCACAATATTCTTGGCCGTATCTCCCCAAAATATCAGCTCATTGGAAAACCGGATGAAGGCGTTATGAATTATGTATTCTCGAATTCTGTTTCTGGACGAAGCTTCCAGGATGGTTCCTCCAAATGTATGTCGTTTAATGGACTCTTTAATGACTTCTAAACTTCTCCAAATTTATTGTAGAGTTGGAAATATATGTCCTCGTCATATCTCAGGTGGAAACACATCATTTAGATATTTGTAGGCCGAGTTTGATGTCCGTTATTTTGGGTGGGTCCACGCTGTCCGCCAGGAAATATTCCCAACTTCAATGAATTTTTAGACCCTTTAGATTGCCGAATAAGATCCTGGTCCAGAAGACAAAAATGAAGGAAATAAAATAAATATTATAACAAAATTTGAATCAGAAAATTTGGAATCTTAGTTTTCCAGAAATGGCCGAAATACCCCTGACTTAAAAATCTGTTAAAAATCCATAAATAGTAGTTTTTCACATTTGGGTTCAAAATAACATTAAAACCTAAAAACATGACAATTACTCATCCAATAACTCTTTTGTGGGATTATAAACAGTGATATTCAATATAAATTAATTTAAAATATTTTCTCTATCATTGCATCATCATTTTCAAAAATATATTACACCTATCGTAGATTTGATTGGGTTGAGAAAGATGTTTCAGTTGTGGATCATCCATAGTTAATTGTTGAATATCATATGAAATTTATGAATGAGAAGTCTATTCAATTTTTCATAGTGTTGTGGAAACAAATATTTGATTCTCATGATATTTTGGAACATTAATTTTCATTGAGTGAGAATTTGAGTAAACATTTTCTAGATAATCCTTTTTCCTTGTGACTTTCTAGTAAAAAACATATGGTGGTTATAACTGGAACATCCAACCAATAATACAGGTTTTAAATGATTAAAATACATTTTCTTCCAATTTAATAGTTATTTATATTGTATTATATGGTTTTATAATGGGAGGTGTGTGTTTAGAGTTGGGTGAATTCAATCATGGCTATATTGTGCCTCTAGAAGGCCTCTTGATAGATCATGGGAGCCACAAGCTATATGGGTCCACGTAGGGAGATTGGGGTTCAAATACAAACTTTAGTGGAAATATAATTGTTTTTTACAAGCCTTATATAGGTATCCTGAAACTATAGGCATTCGGACTATAGCCACTATTGATCTAGAAATATTCACCACCTGACTTGTAGGCTTACAAGTGGACAATGTACATCTATAGTGGTGACTAGCTAGTTGGGGGCCTTATGTACCACCATAATAAAAAGGTAATTTTCAGTTATTTATAGGAAAAACAAATATTAATAATAACTCATATTACCCACATTAAGCCTAATTTACTTTGAATGGCTATAGGTGATTTTTGGGGTTCGTGTGGGCTGTCTTTATCACTATTTCTTGGCGTTTTCATCTCTGTTTTTGTAAATCATGTGTGGACACTTAGGTTTGTGTTGATCTATCTCATTAGATGAAAAACTTATTACTAAGACATGATTCTCATATGTTAGAAAATAATTTTTGGGATTCCACTCAGCTACTATTATGTTTCCATTTAATCCACTGTGTGGAATATGTTGAGGTTCGATTGCAACCCATGTGTGATAATGTTGATCCATATTAAACATATGATTGTTGATCGGATAATTCAATTAGTTTTAAAAATGTGTTTATGTATTATTTTTCAGGTAATCATTTTTTTTATCGATATATTTTATTAAATTATGTTTTAATAAAACACGGGGTTCCCTTTATTTGGTAATAGAGGCAATATTTTGAAAACATTATTAAATGGTTTGTGAAATCCGTATTCATATAAATATTTTTTTATGGAAAAGTGTTGTTTGGAAATATTTTTCTGAGGTTTGATGATACCTTTTGAAATTATTTTACATATATATCCCATGGAATCCTTGGATACATAGGTGGTAGGAGGGTTCTATTGTTATTCATTGTCATTTTTTCCGAAATGGGCTTTACTATCAAGGGGTGTTCATTTAATCATAGATCAAATATTAATTTTATATTGGAATGTGAACATCCTATCCTATGGGGGTCTTCATTCTATAATTTTTCTACATTCCAATATAAGGGATGCATTTCTTATATGGATATGATGCATGTAATATATTTAACTAATGAGTATATAAGTGGCCAAGCTATCTTGAATCGTTGTTTTCCAAGGGAATATTTTACTTTTTAATATTCATAAAATTATTATTTATATGATATGATATATAATGCATGAATTGATAAATGTGAACTAGTTTATTTGAAATTCTCTATCAATCATTATTATCTAATATTTGTGAAACAACAATTAAAAGAGTAAAATGTTTACTAATATATTTATATAAACCATGAAACCATTTTATTTCATAATGTTTTTATTATATTTACCATTACTAAACTTTTTACAGAGAAGAGTGATGGAAATAATTAGTGAGATCATGTGGATCCATATTATCTCGCACCCTTCTAAAACCCTCAAGGGTGTTTAGGCCTTGTTTTGACTGATAAAGGAAAGGTAAAGGCACAATATTGAGGTTGTGAAGATTATTTCATCCATGAAAGTGTTTCTAGTTTTGAGATGATGAGATGTTTATAACATATCAAACATTGTTTCTATATTATATATGTGTTTTACATTTTGTTTTGTTTTTGGGACATGTATATTAGTTTTTACTTGTTAACTTGAACAATTTTTTATCAAAAATATTATTTTACTATGGAATATTTATTTTTAGGGTATATTTGTCTACATATATATATATGTGTGTGTGTGTGTGTGTGTTTGTGTGTTCTATGTATCTTTTTTATGATTTGTAAAATCATTCTGTCTAATTGTTGTTAGATGATTATGTACAATTTTCCAACCCATAGGGATCAATATTTCCCTTTGATTCATGTTACTGATTGGACTAAAGTGTAATAAGATGGAATTTTCAAGACATGTCATAAAACAAACTATAGACATTACTATTTTTAGATACCATATATGAAATTTCAAAAAAAAATCATTTCTATTAATTTTTTCTATTCAGTATATTCCATATTGGGTTTAGATATTAGTAATTCAGATGTCATTATTTTCATCGCCATGAATGATGAAATATTCCTCCTTCTACAATGATATTTTTTTAAGTTGGATAATATTAATTTCCTTCATTTTCATTATCCTTTTGAATCCATAAAACTTTATCACTTCCTTATAATCCCATTTCCATATTTATTATTCCAAAAAGTAGTGTTCAAAAAAGAGTATCTATGAAAAGAATTATTCTATTGGATATTGTGTATTATCTTATCCTTCAATGTTGAATCATAGGTAACACATTTTATGATCATTCCTTATCCCATTAATATTTTTCCATGTGTAACCTATGTAACAATAATATTAGCACATAATTAGAGGGAATAACTTTTTGTCACTAATTTTTTTTAATAAAACTGTTTCTTATGTTTCTAAAATATAACATTTTTCTTATTCATTATCAATATACCTAATTGTGTTTTGTATAATTCACCTTCAAAAATAACTTCTATTAGGTCTATAGAGTTTTTTTATATATCATTTAAATAATTCTCAAAAACACCTCATATATATTTTATATGATTATTTTACTTTATTTGATGAAATTTGGTTGAACTTTATTTGTTCTATATAAAATCTATATTTGAACTCATTTTTATGTTTTTTATTCAGATAAAAAGAAAATTATTTAATAAATTATTCCTTATAATGTCCAACACTAATAAAAACATTAAATTAAATAGATGAATTTTATTATTTCACAATTTCCACCATGAATTTAATATGTTATTTTTGTTTTTATTCTATAGTTTCATAAAATTATATAATTATCTTTAATTGAGTTATTTTCGATATGATATATTTAATACAATAAGGTATTTTTTTAAAAATCTTCCTATTTTTAAATTTTTATTTCAGTGGATTCTTGACCCATTTACTGGACCTTTGGTCTCCACATTATGAACAACTACTCACTGTAGTTGATCTTCCATTTTTTAATTTATCTTGTTTTCATATTAGTATTATATATTCTAGAAATCTCCAAATCTTATTTAAACCAATTCACACCTTTTTTACGACAAATATAAACATTTTTCCTTTTATTAATAACAAATAAAGACTTACACTTGAAAATAATTCTTGAAATTTTATTGATATAACATTCCATCTATATGAGAAATTAAAATCACTATAGTCACTATCCAAACTCATTGGAACCCTTCCATTATATGCACAAACATTTAACACATGTTAGATGATAGTGATAACATTCCTTTAGACATGCAACTTCTTGGTTTTTTCATACATTCCATGAGTGATAAAAGTTCTCCCATTATATATTCATCATCTAATTTATTATGGTTATTAAGAATATTCCCAATATAATTAATGAAATTTTATTAAAAATACTGATTTATAGATACTTTTTATTTCACATGCATATCATAATTCACCAAGATACATTTCATATATTCTGTTGAATTATTATCCAAATTTATTTTATAAATATATGATATCATTTGATTTTATAATTATGTTAATCCCATGGGAATATTATTTATTGTTTATATATCCTTGATTTCATCATCAAGTGCATGAATGAATACCATAATGTTAACAACATAGTTAATGATAACATCAATTACATCATTAATATTAATCATCATATAATGAAATATCTCATGAAAACTTATTTCCCTGCTTCTATAACTTTTTATATCCTTTATATATATTTAAATTTTTTTCTTATATAGTATTTTTAGAACTGACATTCATCATGTTGATATAAATATTATTTCTGTATGCTTTAGATAAGTAGTTATATAAATTTTCAAAATAATTATATGATTCATATCATGTTAATAATATGGAATATCAGTAGTATCCTTTTAATAAAACATATAGAATCATACGGAATTTAAATCTTAAGAGGTAAATTTTGTTATCTCATCCAATAGTTATAAATTTGAAATGGAATCCTAAATTGTGTTGTAATTCATTTTTTTAATTTAATTTCTTATATTAAATCTTATATGAAATGTAATCTCTAATAAATGACCTACCATTATCGATACCTCATATTTCAACCATATGTATAAAACAATTTATGGTTGAATTTTGTTTTAAGGTGAGATACTTACTCCCTAAATTGAATAGTACTTTAGTGTTTGAAAAACCCTAGAACCATTCAATTAACACAATAAAATACAAATATTTAAATAATAAATGTAATGTGATATTATATAACGATTTTATTTAGTTACCCCAACATTGGATATATCAATGGCATATACACCACAATGTGTCGATGTACTAATAAACAAGTTAGTCTCTATTTTGATTATATGCTTTATGATTTGTAAATTTACTTGTCCATGGGATATACTCTCGTCCTTTCTCTCTACACTATTTTTTTATGTTAAGGATATAATGAATTTTCCACATATACAATTATAATTAATTTTTCTAAATAATTCAATACAACCAAAGAGTAAGGGTTTTTAACTTCATCTCCAATACCAATAGTGATTCTAGATATTTAATATCATGAAACTCCACATAAATAATACAAAACTCTCTATAATTAGTAATTGAGAATATTTATTCCTCTATATGTGATGTATCTCTAATATATAATTTTTATATTAATATTTATATTAATTATAATGATCTACCCCAAAATAGAATATCCATCAAGTTGAGCCACATGTAACTTCATGGATAGTCATTAAAACCTTCCATAAGGATTTAATTAAATCTCCCAACTATAAAGAAGATAATCTTATTTTTGAAAAATATTTTAACTTATTGAATAATAATATATTTTTTTAAATCATAGAGTATCAAGTAAATTTAGGTTGTATAGGTTTATAATCAGAAGATATTACAAAAAATCATATCACTATGGAAAATTTTCAAATCCTAAAACCATAGGGTTCAAAAACTCTTATATTCTTAAGATGTATTCATTATAAAATAATGAATATCGTTGAACCATAATCCAATATTATCTATCAAATTATGGAATATGATTTTTGATTAAACGCTAAGATATAATCTAAAACTCATCTGTATCTATCTAGGAAGAAGTATTTGACATAAATATTAGGAACATATTGTGGTTATATTTTTAAATATATACTTCATGGTATTATATCAAGCCATATTTCACAGCATATAATCAATTTCCCAAGAAACGTTTTTCATTACAAAATGACATTTTATTATGAAACTTATTCCATAATTCACTATAATATAGCAACTATTCAAGACTAAAACAAAAAATTTATATATTATGAAAAAATATATATCCTTTAAAAAAATCATTGTTATATGAACCATCTAAAATATTAACAATTAAATTTACTATGATTAATAAAATTGTGGATAGTTTCTCTATTTCTTAAAAAAATCTTCCCCAAAACATCATAAGTCTCCATTGAAATTCTCTGAACCATTTCAAAAGGAAACTTTCACCCAATAATACATATTTATAATAAAAATTACCAATATTTTTTTTTCACCATTTTTATCGCTTTTATTAACTAAGATTCAATAAATATCTGTTGATTTATGTGTTGAAATGATTAATGTTTTTGATATTTTCGTGGTTGAATTTTTGGAATAGATATAAAAAGTGAAACATTAATATAGTGTTTTTATGTGGAATCACTGAAATTTCCCTACTTAATTAACAAAAACATCAATTTTGTTTGGATAATTTAAAATAATTTTTAATAAAATAATTAGTGTTCTTTATAATATTAATAATTTTATTGATTTCTTATTACTCTATTTATACAATCAAATCACACAACCATATGCATAAATTAACATGTAAAATATTTTTCAACACATATAAATTAGTGTGTTTTATATATTTCTCATATGAAACATAGAATATGACCAAATTCAAGAGTTTTTTTAATAAAATTATTTTATTAATTCTGTCAATTAAAATTTTCAATAAAAAAATTAAAAAAAATTAAAAAAAATAGCGATGATAATAATTACATTAATAAATAAAGAAAACCATGTTGAGTGAATTTTTAAAAATTAACAACCAATAAAACAGATCCAATAGTTATAAGTATCGTTGATTTTTTATTATATTAGTGTGTTTATCCCTATTTTCTAAATCAACCCCATTTAATCTAGTGATTTGAATACCTTTTAGCGAAATTTGAGAAGGATGAGGAGTAGAAATGGAAGATAACAATGAAACCATTATAAATAAGTCCAAATATATTCTAAATGATACTAGAATTACTTAATCTTATAGTATGATAAATATATTTCTAGAAAATCCAATATTTGGTGGATTATAAATTCCTTTAATTTCATGAATAAATTTCTGTATGTTGTTTTGAAAAGTGGAATAAATTAATGAATATATAAATTTATTCATCAAATAATGTTGTTTATTATAAATGAAAGTTTAAGAGAAGTCTCTCATATACTAATTCAATAATTTTATGATATCATTAAAAAATTTTGATATGATAGATTGATAGAGGATATTTTAAGAATGATTGTTCCTTTTTGCGAGAAGAACAAAGAATTAAATTGGAAGCTACAACTTAGTGAATGTTTATTGGATATAAGGTTTTATATTTAAATGGAATTAATTATAATTTTTTTTCTTATTAATAAAACCATATACTTGAGGAATAAAATTTATTTCTTCTCAAATCAATAAGGTCAAATATTTCATGAAGGATGGATGACATTAATGGAGATGTTGACCCAAATCCTACTCAATCGACCCCATAATATTGTTGATGAAATATTAATAATGAAACAAATACTCCATCTCAAACTGATTTTTATATGAATACATGTCATTGATATCAAAAATGAAATGTGCAATATCTACAGTATATATACATTATTCATCCTAAAATCTCAAATTTTAGTTGTAGTTTCAAGAAGAAAACAATTATTTATTAAAATATTATGTAATAACGAAATGGATTAACAAGTGGAATTCAATTGAAGTAAAGTCTAACCATTAATCGGTAAGAACCCACCAAAAAATGAGAAATTATATTTTTTTTAAATGTGTTAATGTGATTATTATAATTTCATAAATTTTGGAATATAAATAAAAGATAATTTTTAAGTAAATTTTATGATAAAACATTATATTAATGTATTTAAACATAATCATTTTACTTATACTTTTAATATAGGGTAGAAAGAATGAGGTGAAACATGTAAAACATAAATATATATCACATCATTTTACCTAAATCTTCCATACATATCATCATTACTCACAAATCAAAAACTATTTGTTTCTTTTCCTTGGAAATTAGAAAAATAACTAATATATTTCAATATAAAATATTAAACATAACCCACACATACTAGTAACTAATTATATAATTATATTTATATCATATATAATTATATCTCCTGTACCGGGGGAATATAAACAACTTGAAAGAGTGATCTTTAAAGCTTTGTTAGGGTAAACATTAGATATCAATTGATGTTCGTAAGATATCATATGATGCACATATGTGTGTAATAACATAATAAAGGTAAATGAACAAAACATATGTATATAAATCCTAATTAAACATGTAATTTAAATTATGAATCCAGGGATATGTATTTGAACATAACATAATACATGAGCCAAAGGGAGTGTGGGAATATACATCAGCAAATATGTACTATTAGGACTTCGGTACATTGAATAACATTACAATCTTACACAAATATAATCATATATCATAGCATAGGTTACATATAACACCCTATATATTCATTGAATAATTTATTAAGCTATCAACCAACCAATAACATAAAATACTAGGCCTAAAACTGAATTCAATAACATTTTGGACATGATCTAACCGCTATTATCGATTCCTAATCCCAAGAGTTAAAAAAATAATCTAATAATTTTCTCTCCAGGTATGAAACCCCTATTACCTAATGATAAACCATAAATATATGAGAAATAATATAATAAAAATATAAATTTAATCTTATCATAATTAATAAAAGAGAGAAAAAAGAGTTTCATAATTCTTTCGAAAAAGAATATCCATAAGTCATCGAGGCGAAGAAGGTGGATGGGGTTATTAAAAATTATTCATAATGGTTAATAATATTCCTTAAAATTCAATTTTAAAAAAATTAATATATATTTAAAATATATATTTTCATGATATGATAATTTATATCTTACATTTGTTTAAAAAAAATTAATATAAAATATTTTATAAAATAATTATTATATTAATTACGTTTTTAAAACCATGAAATAAAAAATTAAATACACATAGTTAAAAAGTAACATTTTTATTGGAAAATTGATTCATATTGTTAGTATAAAAATGGAATTTTCTTTTAACACTTTTACAGATAATATAACATCAAAAAACAATATCCTTGTGGAAAATGATAAAAATATTTCATATAGATATTATTTATATAAATAAAAGAAATGAAAAAATGGAATTAAGAAAATTTTAAATTATTAATTATTAATTTTTTATACATAATAAATAATATGAATGGGGAAAATTTGTTAACCAACTAAAATTAAGAGATATGGTCAGTTCATCTTACATGAATCCTTTTGGTTGAATTGTGATCCAAAATGAGGTGAAATGACGATAAGAGATGAAAATATAAAAAAAAATTATAATGAAATATTTAGGTTATTAGAGAAAATGAACATTCTATTTCCCAATGTACTAACTTAGTCCTAAAAACATGAAATCAATTTGAGATTGGAAATAAAAACCATACAAAATTTATAACATTTAATATAATTGATATTGAAAGACAGATATATATTTGTATTTTTTAATCCCCTTAATTAATTCAAAATTATAATAAATTAAAACCACGGTTAGTATATAAGGTATATAATAGAATATATGTGGGGAATATGGAACATATCTCAATGAAACAGATAATTGAGATAAGAAAAACTGACATTTAATCTTAGCATTCACAAAAGATGTTGAACCAGCTGTATAATATGAATAGTCAAATTAATAATTTATTCTGGAAAAGTAATAATGAATATTTCTGATTATACTCTTCATTTCGATATTAATTAAATATATAGTAATTAGTTATAGGCCCAGTTATTTATTAGATGCTAGTAATTTTTATTATCTCATATATGTTTCACAATTGAGATGACGATCCTCATTTGAGGATAACATGTTCATCAATCCTTGAATAGTAATTTTAGTAGAGTAAATTTTCATTAATGATTCATTTAGTAGCATGTTAATTCAAAATATAGCATGGGAACTACTTTCTATATTTGGATCGAGGATGAATATGTTTATGGTAATTTATATCGAAATCTAGGTTCTTTTTTATCATACTTATTATTTGTGTTTCAACATTACAGAAAAATATTGAAAAAATAAATTAATCATTAGTGTGACAAAAAATAAGAATTAATTTTGTTATTCTAATTTTTATATGAAATATTGAAGATAGATTTAACATTAAAAAACTAGACCATGTGATGAACCCAAACAAGAATATGTTATACCTACAAATGAGTAAGAATTTAGAGTTTTCAAATAGTAGTATAAATTCATTAAGATAATATTGATTTCCATATAACATCGTTATTTTTTATTTTAATATTTATTAAGGTTTTATATAATAATATAATCGATTAATATAAAGAGAAATTAGGTACATAAATTCATCAATTCTCTCCTTAATTATAAAATTCCCTTTAGAAAGAAGGATTTACGATTAATTATTGGATCATGATGTATCCAAATGTCTATGTAAGATTTTGGATTTTTAATATTGAATACATTTAAGTGAGAGGAAAAATACAAAAATAATGTTTTTTAATATAAATAATTTAAATATTTTTATCAGATACATGCATACCCAAGTAATATAATTCCAAAATTAAGAAAAATATATATAATAACTACATTTCATTATTATAAAATGTATGTGGTTCATAATTGATTGGTGAAACGTTATATTTAATAATGAATTTATTTACTATAAAATTAAATAGTAAAATAATGGGGTGTTATATTAATACTCATTAAAAGAATGCATACCGTAAAAAATTTTACACTGATAAAATAATACCGGTACTTCTTCTTTTGTAATTATTTAAATTCCCATATTACTTCCTCAAACTTATGATTTCTAGTGAACCATATTTGAAGTTATATATTAAATATCATTTCCTCAACCAACAAAATAAATTACATAATAATCACAAAATCAGGAATGTTGATTGGACTATTGTCTTTACTAAGTAGTTGTATAGGATACTTATTCTACAATGTCTATGAAAATGTCCCCATAATCTCATCACACTAATAATTTTTCAAAACATCTACTACATTAAAATACTCCTCATTTCCTAGGAAATGGAATAATATTCATGGGGTGATCTTAAAATTTTGGAATAGGAATTTTTTTAGACATGTACCCTAGCATGTCATCATAATAATATGAGAAACCACAAGATAAATAAAATTTATGATTCTATAAACATGGGATCATATAAAATAATATCATCTAAATTTCATAGAATGAATAATATCATATAAAAAAATTATAACATGTTGAAAATACTGGGAAAACATTATACAAAAATCAATAGACAATGAGCATAACATAGTTAAGTATCAAAGAAGTGTTAAACCATGATAATATTTACAACACAACATTATATATCATGATTCCACACATTTTCCCTATAGTGGACCATGAATAAGAAAATATTTACCTAAATGATAAGGTATCACGAACTATTTAATATTTTATATCACGCATCACAAAATATTTTTCTCACCTAATCAATTATCGAAACCTAATTCCCGAAGTGGATTTGATATAGAAACTTGTATCACATTTGGGATGAGATTCAATACTCATTTGACCATTGTATCATTAGATTTAATGATTTACGCAATGCATTATGGGGCTATATTGTACACACCCATAACATAAAGAGTAACATTCCACTAGTATATCAATATTAAACCTCAAATAATCATATAATTAAAACCCACCAATAAGAATGGGTTTCACAATACATATTAAATTATATAACATAAATATCAACATAAACAAGATCAATTGATTCCAAAATCAATAACCCAATGGAGTAACATTATAAAAACATTTAGGAGATTTTTATGAAACATAAAACCATTGAAAATAGATTAATTTAGTGATAAAAATGGATTTCAAATAAAAAGGAGAGTAAAAAATCATATCTTTAAAAGGAATTTTTGAAGATAAACTGAATTAGCGCATATTTGTATTTAATAAATATAAGGGATAATTTTAGAGATTTTTTAATACATAGACATTATATAATGATCCATTTAATAGAAATATTCAATAATGACTATGATTTTTATTCATAAAGGATTATAATTTAATTAAAGATAGAATTATTTATTGAAAAATATATAAATTAGGGACTAATTTTCTCCAACAAGACGAAAATTTAATTTCTATTAAAATAAATATAAATAAATATAGTTAAGATTAAATACTGATATTCAAAAGGAAATGCATAACAAAAATAATTATTTTTTATTAACCCAATCCTTCTTGATTTACTCTTGATTTCCATGGTAGTGCATTAACATTGTTGGATATTTAAGTCATCTCTCAATGAATCCTTTGGAAATGAAGGACTTGAGTAACATTGTAGAGTTAAGAGACTACCAAATATATAAAGGGAATATAAATTAATTAAATTTCACAGAGTTAAATGGGAATTTTGAAATAGTGGTATTGTTTGAAAGAGTGTGTATGTGATCTCTTTTAATATGTGAAATAAAAGGAAACAAATTTGTTAAAGAACATTTTATATTGGTTAAGAATGTAGTTTCATCACTGTATGGTGGAATTTTTTGTAAAATGATCTATTCATTACTTTGAATCCTAAAATAGGTATTCTAGAGGGTCTAATTGAAAATTTATGTAGAAACGTTTCTGCCACTTTAGATTACTCTTTCAGCACTTATTAAACATGATTAAATATTAATTTGGTTTTTTATTTTTTGAATAAAAATATAAATGGAACATCACACGAAATATTTAATGGATAAATATTAATTTTAAATATATATAATCAAATTCCATTTCTAAACAAGATATATGTTAATTTTAATTTGAAATATATATGTTGCTGGAAATCTATTTTTATAAAAATCATTATAAATATTAACTATTCATAATCTTTTTTCAAATTTGATTAGAAATTAAATAAGTTTTTATTAATATGGATATAATGATAAACATAATTTTGTTTCTTAATTTAAAATAAATAAATTTATTTAAAAACACAATATTTAGAAAACTATCATTATCTGAAAAATAACTATATTATTATAGTAACTAATAATATCAAAGTAACCTAATTTTATACTAAAAATGAAATTTAATCCATTACCAAATTATTCAGTTATTATAAAAAATATTCAAAAAATATTATATGATCTACATTCTATGTGATATAATAAATCTATATTATTATACTCCTTCATAGGAACATTTTAAAGAGACAAGTACCTTTAAAGAATACTATGTGCTTTTCTATACCTTTTAATGAAGTCTTCTATAGAGATTACATATATTTATAGCTACCAATTTAATTGTTATAACATTATTTTATTGTTTAATACACTTATTATGGTATAAAAATTATTTTATTTTTTATGTGAAAGACTAGGTTCTTGCATGAAATTTAAAAAAAATCAAGGGTTATTGCATTCTACTTATAATTATACAATTTAACCACAATGATTAATTTATTAGATGGATATTAGTGAGGGTATTTTTGCCTCATTATATCCAAGAGTTTCTATATAGTTTTATTATTCCTATGATTTCCCTATAGAACACTTATTAGTTGAATGGACTTATTTTAAACCACCTTATTTCTTAAATACATCATTTCCTTTGGTTATTCTTCATAGTATAGATCTTGATGAAATTTCATAGAATTTGAGTTTAGTACATTTGAGGTATTTTGTATATACATCCACAAAAGAGATATATGCAATGAATCATTCACTATGGATAAGTCTTTATGTGAATCTATGTTATAAGATACTATTCCAATGTAATTAAATTTCTGTAAGTCAATTAATTAAAAAAATATTAGCTTACCCATCATTAAAAATATCAAAAACTAGTTCCATGAGGATATCTAGTGCAACACCTTTTCATCAACATAAATCTTTATATTGCATCACTGATTATCTACATAAATAATCTATTGACTTATTCCACTTTCATATTGTTTTGGATGGTTTTAATTTTTTTTATCATTTCTTTAATAATTTTATGAAAAATCATCTTTCTCTCATCAATTTCATTAATGTATGATTTAGTCTTAATTATCATACCATAAAGATCCACATATTGTTCCATCTGAATTCTATAATTTCAAAGGTTGATATATGATAAATGTATCATCGGAATTCATTGATCCCATAATCAATAAAATTTAATCTAATAATATAACAACATATCCAATAGAGTTTTAACAGTCCTTTTCGACTGAACATCCATCTGAGGGTTATAATAAATGCTTTAAAATATCATTATCCAAAATTATTTCTAAACAAGTCTCTATAATCACAAGGTAAACCTCATATAAAAAATAGATATAATCGATAATTTCACTCAATAGAACCTCAAAAAATCACTTATATATATATATATTGTAAATTTTTTCATGGTTAAAATCATTATTTACAGTTAAAATATGCTAACATCTTATGGAAGTTGACTTGAAACTAGAAAATATATTTTTTCCATGTGTTTTGGTAATTTATATCATTGATTACTAAATTAAATTTATAATACTTACCAAAAAATACATTTCATATCTATGATAGTTGTAATTAGTAATATATTATGTGAAAATACATACCTTTAATGACATGATCGATATAATCACAACATGGCCATTTTTAAGAATAATAGCCATGGGAGGATTTCAATATTCATGAAATGACAATAAAAATAAGGACAATAAATTTTGGTGGATCACATCTAAACATATTTTAAAACATGATTTATTATTAATGTTGTGATTAGAGGATATATAAAATATGTATTGAATCATCAATAGTTTTTCATAATGTAAAGAAATTAATAATTTCATGATGTATTTTGTTGACTATAATTGGATAATGATATTGGGAAACATATTTTTCCGGATTTTGATTCATGTAGTGGGGCACACTATTATTTCATGACATTTTAATATTAAAAATTTTTAAGGATTGACCCACATGATTCATTCAATGAAAATGGTCACTCTATAAGACTTTAGTCAATATAATAATTAAATATGAATTCATTCTATAATTTATAGGGTATTTTTGGGTTGATTTGACCATGGATATCTATACAAACATTGATAAATCTAATAGATGCTTCGTTCATCTCTTTTTTTTGTATCTCTCTCCCTATCTCTCTATTTCTTCATGTTGATCCAGTATAATAATTTTCTTGAGTATTTAACCCAACAATGTCCATGGGGTGAGTTCCTAAATCCTTTGATAAAAAATATTAATGTTTTTAATCTATTATTTATGAGAGAGAATGTGGTGATTATGATTAGTGTATTAGTATTATATCACTCTTTAGTGGTAATTTTGAACTCATTCTATTATTTTTTAATCCTACATTCCCTCCATTATATAGGGGAGTATTTTCTTTTGATAGAGTTCAGTTTTATTGATAGATTAAAGGTACACATTGTAAAATGGTCTTGTAATGTGTCACACTTTTGGTTACATTGTGTCCTCAACCCTGACTATTATAATTGGTGAGGATTGGTTCCACAAGTAGGTCTCCTTGGCATGAACAAATTCAAACTCAATATAAGGGGTAGTAGTGCATCTGTAGTGGGATAAACTATCAAATATAATTTTTACAATAATAATGGATAATAAAGGATCCAAAGTAACCAATCCTAATTCAAATATGTTTCATTCTATCAATTTTTAATATATCTACATATGTATGTTTGATGTACCATTTTTCATTCCATATTCTCAATACCCATATTTCATCAACATTTATAAAATATATATATGAAAAAAATTATGTCCTTATGAATACTGATTTTATGATTGAGAAATATCCTTAAGATAAATGATCCTAGTTGATCGCTATGATGCATTATGGAAAATAAATAGATGAGTTTCAATACACTGTGATAGGAGTGTCTAAACCCAAATAATATAATAGAATTTAGAATTTTGGTGGGAGGTTAATTTATGATAATATGGGTCATGATTCATATTTCTATATAGTATGTGTAGTGATTCTGTCATACTATTCAGATTTTATCATTCATCCTTATATTATCCTCATACCAACACCAAGATATGTAATCTGTAATTTCTCTCTTTATAAAATGCTACCAAAAGGTTTTTTAGATCAATAAAAATATTGATACTTCCTGGATGTACGTAGAATGATGATCCATGCGCATTATCCAAATGTTCCTCATTTAATTATTTTTTTATATATATCTGACTTCCGGATCTTAGAAACTAATGATTTTCAATGTTGAACTATCGAAAATTTACTTCCTTTTTTGTAGAAGTGCATTATATTTCTACACCTCATATATATTTAAAAATGGATTTTTTCATGTATTTTACAAAATATATGATTTCAAGTCCTCCTATATGACTTCTTGACTCATCCATTAATAATACATGATTACTAAGCCTTTTTTGATCAACATCATGCATTAGGTATTATATTCTTTTCTTATTTGAGCATTAACTAATTTTTTTGATTTCCTGAGGTAATAATATTTTGAAGGGTCATAATCATTTATCAATTCCAATCATATACATTGATACATATTCAAATACAATGTGAATATATATTTAATTATTTTTTGATAGGTATATATATCAGACAATTCTCTAGAGAGACAATGTCTCCAAATCTTAAATGGAAAAATCATAGCCACAATCTCTAAATCATGAGTTGAGTAATTTTGATCTTGATATATTAATCAGAATGAATAATGAATATTATAAATAATTTTCTCCATGATAAAATAACTAAATTCTTTTTTTGAATAAATTCTCTAAATTATTATCTCTTCCTCGTTGTAGGATAATATAAGTACTAGTGAAGTGACCATACTCTTTTTTGGTTACTAAAACATTCTTATCATTCCAAAATTCAAGGAAAATTAATCCAATCTATTATTACATGGTTATTATATTTGATCACACTAGGATTTTTCTCACAAATAATAAATAATACCCAAAAAATTCTATAAAACAATGGATTTTAGTTACAATGATCCGTCTTGAAAACATCTTGATAACTTCTAACATTGAAATATCCACTGATATTCCCTTCATTGTTATTATATAACACAATAATAATACTTTTTTTTTCTAGAAAGAATATTTCTTAATTTGGAATACATTTTATCTGTTATAACAGTCTTCAACACAATCTATAAATAATAGTTATTCTCTTCCTTTCTTTTGTAGTATGTAGCAATATCATATATAAAAACAAAATAAATCCATCAAGTTAGTCTTTAATGACTATATTAATTATATCTAGGTTTAGGGAATGAAATTTTGAAATGTTGAATGATTTAAATATAAACTCATATTATATATATCTTTTTTGAAAGTCTATTTAAGAAACATCCTCACTTTTCACCCTTAAAGGATGCTATCGAAAACAAATGACAATCTTCATGACATACTGAGATCATATAGGTTTATCAACCATAACTTTTTTTTTCAAAAATGATATTTATTATTAATTGTGGGGTTATTAGAATCATGATAAAAATAAAAAATATTCATTTAACCATCATTATTATAAACAAATCTTATTAAATCACCCCAAGATGAAGCATGAGGGTAGATAAATCCCTTATACAAATTCTTTTAAAGATGTTACATTAATTCCCTGAATTCATTACATTCCTTCACATATAACCTTGATAATATAGTAATTAATGCTTGTATAAGTTTAATAAATTACCCCCCCCCCCTAATGATTTGAGAGAATACTAAAAATTTCATCTGGGAATACATCAATATATTCAAATATAATGGTCATGTCAACAATATTGACTTCTTTCTTGATCATTTATGTTTGAAATACCCCATTCATGGTTATCAAAACCCATATTATAGAATTTAAATATATGTATAAATAAATTATATGTTAATACATTTGAATAGGATGATATGGGATATGAAATTGTATATCACTCTTAAATAAATTATATAAGTTTTATATGGGGATAAATTATTCAAACCCAATACTATGAAATATTCGATTTAGTAGAAATAAATTTGATCTAAATGATTTATCTTATAATAAGTTATTAAATGAGAGTATAGATATTTCATATATGAGATCATTGTGTAACTATTAATTATAATAGATAGTTTAATATCAAATTCTTAATATAATCATTTTATATTAATACATGACTTTTGGGATATAAATGAATGTGATGAACTAGTATCAAATATTGAATTAAAATATGATTATTGTCGAATAAGGGTGAATATTTCTGCATAATTATCATGACATACCCTAGTGGTATTGATTTTATACATACCTAATTCTTAAAAACATATTACTTCATATCATTAAAATATGTTTATGATGAACAAAAGATAAGGTTATAGTGTCCAGTGCTGTTAATTAAATAGAGAAATAAATAAAACACTTTAAAAAATGACATAAATGTATTTATTTAATCTCCATAGTGTGATCCTAAATCATATATGTTCACAAAAAAATTTCATTGAAAAACCTAAGAGAAGTACATAAGAAGTACTCTGGTCCATAATTCTTGGAATGAGAATAAACACGATAAACGGACAAAAATAAGAGGTGTAACATATATCACAAGGACAATGATCATAAGAATTTAATCATGTACTAATAAAATGATAGAAATATAGAATAAAGTAAATTCTATCATACCATAAAAACAAGGAATCATTGGAATAATGAAACACTCTAAACAGGGCATCATTTGAATAAGTAATGGATCACAACAACATTAATATAATATTATTGGTAACCATTATATATCTTAAGAAAGATAAATTTCTTAATTCGTTGATTGGATATATAATTTTAGATCCACCCATTAAATATTTATGATCGTAAATAATTATACTGAAAAAAGGAAAATTAACCATTTACATGTTGTAAACATCATAAAACCCATTAGAAATAGTAGGGTTTCTTTATTTTTTATGAAACATATCTGAAAGATATATCATATATATTCCTACGGGAATGGGGAATTAACATAATTTTGGACATTTATATCTATGAAGGGAATAATTATTGATCATAAATTTTTACGGTATACACTTCCATGAGAAGTTTTAGTGAAATATGTATAGAAATAACCACTATTTATTCTTAATGAAATAATAAATTGAAATTTGAGAGAAAAGGGATCAAATTTTTAATTTGAAAATTATAAATTAACCCTATGTGTTATAAATAATATAAATTTTATTTTTAATATTTATTCAGGGTTTAAATATATTTTTGGGTATGATGGTTAGTATGAAATAATAATTTTAATATCCCATTTATTAAAGATTCCATAAAAGTGGGGATTAATAATGAATGTAAAACCTATATTTCGAAACATGTATTGTAAATAACATGATCCCAGTTTTTCGGAGTCACTGGTTAATTTATTACATTGGATATATGAATAATTGATCACATTCTAAAGGACTAAATAGTTTAGTATTACTATAAACTATTTTGACATTTAAATCATATATTAAAATTAAAAATATAAATTAAATTAATTCCTTTTTTAATTGCATCATTATTTACACTAACATAACACTAAAAAAATATAAAATTCCCATATTGGTAACTTTGGAAAAGATCATTAATAATGGGGTGATCTTATGTTCACAAAAACGGTATCTATATAGTGGAAAAACTGAATATATAAATAATAACCAATATGGTAAGGGAAATAAATGGTTAATAATATATTTAATCAATGACTTTAGAATAATATGGCCTTGATAAATGGGTAAGGTATTAACCAGAAATCGATACTTGTTTGTCCCATAAAACAAACCAATGCATCTATGTGATACATTGGGCCACACCCAACACTTACTATTATAAATTCATTCATCATATGCATTGGGTAAAAACATAAATATTCTCTTTGAAAAAATGGTATTAGAATTGTAATTATGTTCCCCAACCAACAAACATAATAAAAAATAATTCATATTTATATAGTAAATAGTTTCAAAATATTACATCCTAGTAAAATTATCATAAACCATTCATAGAAATAATAAGGATGGTGTCATTACAACATATTCTAAATTTATCATAAGGTGAAGTGTGTGTTTTTACATTGATTAATTGATACACCATCAAAATTTCACGGGATACATTATTGTGAAAAAATAATTTTCACTATGAAAATTAGCATTTAAAACTTTTTTGAAAATGACATTTAGAATAATGTTTTTAAAATAACATATAAAATTTTTATTATAAGATTTAAAATAATGAGTGGTCATTATACTATGAAATTATATATATTCCATATAAGATAAAAAATATTGTTTATTAATTTTTTATAAAATCCAAATTGGACTTATTAGTTAAAAGAACATAACGATTATCAATTCAAAAATAAATTTAAAATATTAATGAATGGGTAAAATGTGTTAAATAAATCATTTGGATAATTTTGAAATATTTATTCATTATATTTTTAGAAAACCCTGTTTTTAAAAAAAATGGAATTTAACTGAAGAGAAAAATTAATCCAAATATTCTTAAATAAATTTATCAATAATTTTAATTACCAAGGATTGGGAATGATATAATATTACATGTAAAGTGAAATAATAGCCCGATTCTAAAAACAATCATCAGTTTCAGTAGTGATGTATCAAAATAATTCATCATCAGAAATATAATAAAATAACATCCATATAAATAATGAGATTGTAAAATAATCCATTGTCACATTGTTGAAATTTGAATTGTATCCCCATGATAAAATTAACATGAAATGAAACATTAAATTTTCCTAATATAATTTTATATATAATTTTATATATCAAAAAGTTAGTATATATACCTCACAAAAAGTACTATGTAGTGAAATGGTATACATATCATTAAAGTAAATGTGAGACGAGAATACCTATTATCATTTTAAAATCCCTTCATATATGGCCAATAAAATTATATGATAAATTTAGTTTTGTTATAAATATATTATATGACCATAATAATATCTAACATGCTATATATGATCTAATTAATTAAGTTTACCACTTTTTTATTAATTATATTTCATTATTTTTATTGATTGGGGTTTTAATAACCTTATTCTCTAATGCGTATATTTTCTTGAATGATTGAATTATTATATATAGGATCTATTTAAATCACATAAAAATTATATTATTTTTTAAAATATTATTATTAATCATTATAAACATCTTAAAATAATTCTCTAAAATTAGACCTAGAAATGAATCACACCACTATGTGGAAACAATAGGTTGTAAACAGGCATGAGAAATGATATCATTCCATTAAACTATGAAAGGGAAATAAATTGTATGATATATTAAATTTAAATAATTTTTATTTTGTCATATATATTTCATATATCTATTAAATTTTTACGTAATAATTCAAATATAATGGGTTAGTGAAAAATGAATCACAACTCTTAGTATAGTGTTTTTCCAATATACTCACGAGTAGCATTGTCATATTTTCAACAAAGTATAATTTAACAAGGTATATGTGTTCATCTAACTCTAATAATATAATTACTTAATAAATAATATATATATATATATATATATATTAAATTTTGTAATTACATATGGCCTTGATATGTATTAATGGGAAATGGTTGACTTTAGTTGGGGAATTTGAAGTCTCCTGAACAAATGATTGGTGACTTTTATTCCCATTTAATGGATATGGAAATGGATATGTTTTATTCAATTAATATAAAAACCTATCCATATATTTTATATAATAGTTTTATTTTATTAATATTTTTTACCCATAATTAAATGTTTTAAATGTATAATGATAAAGAATGATATTGGTGAAGATAATTACCTTATCTTTGAGAAACCATTGTTGGATCACATATTAATGACCATATGGATGGTAATTTGGGAAGAAAATATTTTTTTAAAACGTGTAAAATTATGTTGGGAATTTTTTATTTCTTGTTTAGGTTGAGAAAAATGGATGGATATGTGTGATGAATTTATAGGAGTAACAAACCTTTTAATATTGATGAGGAGTAGGTTTTTCGTACATACCCAAAACTATTCGGTTATGAGAAGACATTGTCACACCACGATCCTAAAACAATTATATATACCATAGTGTTTTTTGTATATGTTATATCCACATGTTCTTAATAAACCCTTGTTTTTACAAGTAATTCCTTATCCTTTAAATATACTTAATTTGAAAATTTTGGTTTTCGGTACGGTAAGTACTCTTTTTAACTATGGTAATTTATTAATTATTCTAAAATCAAATGATAATTATTATTTCATTTGGACCCATCAATACCTCATATTGAATATAACTTATATAATTTAAATTTTAGGTGTTTGAACAAATATATTAACACTAGTCCATCAAACATGAAAAACCATGTCTTAACTGTAACGATGCAAATCTATTTATTATTATTTTTACTAATTATTATGAAACAAAAATATTTTTATATTATTATATACTATTTATTAATTTAACTCAAAATATATGGAAATATTTTATCAAATTAAACTCATGTATGTTGAATAATTATTTTTAAAATTGATCCTAAAGAGGTGTCAAAAAATATATTTTATAAAAACACATTCAGATGTTTTAAAAAATTATATCATAATTAATTATGATATTTATTATGATGACCTAATATAGAAACATTAAAATATAATATCACAAAATTAAATTTAGAAAAAAATTATAATAAATTTGACAATTGTAAAAAAAGTTAATATAAAATACATTTTTCATTACGAACCATAATTTTTAACCATTCATCAAAAAAGTTATCATAAAAAATTTTAAAAAAATAACCCAAAGTAAAATTATTTTTGAGGATTTTAAAAAATCCATTTATTTTTTCTTTTATATATCGAAAATGTTTTGAAAAATAATTTCTTATTTATAAGCTCCGATCTTACAAAACCCTTATAAAAAATACTTTTTCTCCAAAACACATGTTCCTTTCAAATGGTATTCATTTTAAATATAATAAATAAATAATGATGGAAATTAATTTATAAATTTGTAATTTATTTAATTTTTTTAATTAATATATTCATATTCAAACCAGCCAATATAATTATCAGGTCATATTGGTCACATTTAAATAATAATATTTCAATTGGGTATCATGTTTTATTTAACCAAAGTGTTGGGTGTAAATCATGATTTCAATGATATTAATTTCAAATAAATATATCTCTTGGGTCCATTATGATATTGTTTACAAATAAAATATGATATATAATACAATTTTCTTCTTTTTATTCCCCTTGGTGTTATATTCTACCCCCGAAAGTAAATTGAGTCTCAAAAATTCAATATATATCAAAAAAATTAACGGTTTAATAATTGAAATTAAATCTATTATAAACATGTATTAGGATAAGGATTAATAAAAAATAATCTTTATAAGATAGAATGGAATGTACAATAGTTGTATAGATTAACACATAACTAGGATTCCAAGTAAAGGAGTGTTGATGGAATGTGAAGGTATAAACATGAAAGAAAATAGAAAATAACTATAGAATGTAGGATAGATCATTAATGAAATAATGTGAATGGTCAATAAAATTATAGTGACCTAAAAACCATAGTTTTGTGATGATATAAAAGAAAATTTTATTCATCAAATATTAAGGTAATATGATAAAAAAAATTAAATATCTTTTTCATAATGTTGATGTTTTATTTTAAAATATATGAATATAATGAAATATAATTTCGTGATATATTTCTCTTTCATGAGAATAATTTCATCATACGATTTTGCTTAAATTATTGTCCATTGCATCTCTTAATCCATGAAACACTTTTCCAAAAATGAATTTTTGTTTCGTGATGAACTTAAATTAACTATCAAAGGATTATAAAATCTAAAAAAGACAGAAATGTCCATATTTATATCTCCATGTATTCACAAAAACAATCATCACTAAAAATAGTTATTCAATATAATAAATTAGTATCTAAACATCAATATTAAAACTTAATGTTCATATTAATCATTTTGATAAATTATTAATCTTTTACAATATGTATTTTTAATGTCATGGTCCAATGAAATTAAAACGTTGGTCACTAAATTTCCTAAATCAATACAATATTAGATTTTACAAACTATATAATGAATCTCTTAATTACACATTTCAAATATATGAATACCATGGTTACCACAAAACCTTACCAAAAACATGAATTCTTCCTAAAATTAAATCTCTCTTTGTTTTTTATAGAAAATCACATTTTATCAAATTTATCAATTATTCTAAAAATGATGTAAACTCCTAAAAAGATAAAATTAACCATCATATCGCCAAAAGAACTCATGGTCACCAACAAGATCCTATAAACAAGACTTTATCATTTTGTTTCCCTATATCAAAAACTTATTAAGGGTTATCATACCATAATCATGTCTTTTCCTATAAGATAAACATCTAGTGAATTAATTTTCTTGGTCATAAGTATTGTATATCATATTACTATACACCTTTAATGAAATACCTTTATTGTACAACCTCATAATTTTCATGAATATTATATCTATAAAATTGTTTATACAACACTTCTATAATATAATTCAAGAATCCAAACAGAAGAACATTAATAATTCATCATAATCGTTAGTAACATCAAAATCTTAATCTTGATCTCATAGATTCTTTCAAGGTATATTCCCATTACACTTGGGTAATTCTTTTTTTTCCAATATATATATTTCAATCATTTCACACTAAAATATTCCATCTTTCCCTTTAAATCACAATAATGGGGGAATTTATCTCCACACCTGTTGTAAACTCTTATTCCCTTCAAGCATGTACCATGGTGTTTTTTACACAAAAACCACATGTTGGAAAAAAACATTATTTCATTATTTTGTCATATAACGTTTTCATTTTATTCTATTTTATGATATATGTATTAGAGAATTATTTATCTATATAGATTGAACTTTTTACTACTCCCTCATTTTATGGGATTGTTTGATATACTAGTTCCCTTTCAAATGACTAGCCTAAGACCATCAATGAAATGGTCAATCATGTTCTTTAGAATTTTTTATGCAGTTCATATAACACCATGATGAAATTGTATTTTTTAATTCATTCATAGAAACATTTTAATACAAATTTAGTCTTATACTTAATAACATTCTTTCCATATCTTCTTATATTACATGAAGGTATTATTTTTCCCAAAACTTACCATATCATCCTTCCATTCAATACCAAATATCACTTATTCGTCCATAATTTTTTAATCAATGACAATTATTTACCTAATTCCCTAGAGAGTTGATAAAATTATATGAAAACATTTTTCATTACATTACATACCAGATTAATAAATATTATATCTAAGTAACATATCTATTACCCAGCTTCAAAGGGATTTGTAATTCCATTGAATAATGGGGGTTGAAGAATAAAGTTGTCTAACATTTTTACACCATGTGGTGTATCAGTATTATAATATATATTGTAATTTTTATTACTCATAAACTAATTCATCAAACCCAATATGGTAATCATTTTATATATTCTAGTTATAGATTCAACTCCATCTTGATTGTCATTACTATAACGGAAATTCATACATGGAGTGTGTGCATTTATACAGTTTCCATTCCTTCTTCTAGTAACCATTTATAAAAAATATCATACACAAAATTATTTTATAACATTATTATTCATAATTTATAATCCAAAAACTAGAGATCCACTTATCAAAAATTGAATTATTTATGCATATCTAACCATTAATTCATAAACATGGTTTGATTAAAAAATTTCTCAAATCATATAAATATTTTCAAATGCATCATATGGGATTGTGATGATAATTTAAATTATCCCAAGAATATCTCATTGGAGTTTCTAACCAGGTTCACATTAAGGTATGTTGTTGTGTAAAAACTAATGCTCGATTCCAGAACAATGTGTATTTTTTATATGTCATTACACTAATATACATTTATACCAAAACCACATATAAATATATTATATGGATATTGATTTATTTCAGGGAAAAACATAATATTCACCTTACCTTAACAATATGATGTTCTTATATACTTATCCATAATGTC
The DNA here is from genome assembly GCA_963277665.1 of Viscum album. NCBI lineage: Eukaryota > Viridiplantae > Streptophyta > Magnoliopsida > Santalales > Viscaceae > Viscum > Viscum album. The sequence goes on from OY728166.1 coordinate 993,859,133, forward strand.
AATTTTTTGGTTATGTTCCTTGATCTATGTTTTCATAAATCATGTTGCTAAGGAATCATTAATAAATTCTAGGATACCAAATATAATGACCCTGAACCCATTTTCCCATATTCTGTGGTTAATTTATTTTATTATTGATAGATATAAAAGATACCATCCAATATAAATGAAATTATTAGCAATCTGGATAGATTGGGTATATAAATGAATCTTTTTATACAAATGAAAACCTAAATTACAACGATGTATTTTCATCAAGTGAATAATTATTTCCTCCAAAATAACCCTAAAATAAACAATAATGAAAACATTGTAATACTTGGGAAATAAACATAATAAATGGGTTATAAAAATGTTCATAAATGATATAAGTATATAAGAATCTATGAATAAGTAATGAATAATTAATTTGTAATGTTAAATATCTTAAACACTTTCCATTTAATCCATACCTTGAGGATAATATAGACATAATAAATAATGATCAAGAAATTAAATATACATAATAAAATGATCTCGGATATTTTATATGGTAATTATATCTAATTGAATAATCACTTAAAAATAAATTATTAATTCCACAATGAGGGAATTCATAATTTCAGACATCATAACCATACCATCATGGCCTCGTTGAAAGACATTATATAAAAATGGGTAAGTTCTCATCTAAATACCCATGTTAGTATTTCTAAGGAGATATAAGGATGCATTGAGTATTATATTGGGCCATTCATATTACTTGCAAAGTCCAATGCATTCATAATATAAAAGGTGTTATATGTGATCAACGTGAACATTTTTATTAAATAAATAAGTAGATGAAATGTTAATATGTTTCCTAGTAAATTAACATAATCAATACCATTCATATTAATTTGCATAATGGTATTAATAAAGTACATCCTAGTCAATTGATCAAAAACCATCCAGATAAATTACAAGTTTGACGTTATTACAACATATTCTATGTTGATTATAATGTTAAATGAGGGGTTTTTCATTAATGAAATGAAATACAAGACAAAATACATTAGAAATATTAATGGGAAACAACCTTTTCACTTTGACTATGTATATTTTTATTGTTTATATTAAATTTTTAAAATAATTTTCATTGAATATAATATTAGGGACATGTAAAATAATCTTTTAAACAATGATTTTCTTGATGGTGGAAAAATCAATACATGTCATATCAAATAAAAATGAATCCTTTCAAACTTTTATTATGATGAAAAACTGAATTGTGTAGCAACCTAGGTAAATATATAATAAATAAATATAATATATAGATTATAACTTATATATTTATATTAGATTTAAAAATATGAAGTAATTTTTAATAAAAAAGGAAATAGTTTTAAATAAACTTTTCTATTATATTTTTTTAAAATAAATATATCTAAATTTTATAATTCTAATATGATAAAATAGAAATTATTTTTTTAATAAGAATGTAAAAATTTACATAGGTTGAAATTTTGGGATTATTTAAAAAATAATGATTTTTCCAAGAATAGTGAAAATACAAATTTTTTAAAAGATCATATATTTTCCATAAATTAATTAATATAAATGTAAAAAAAACTTTGAATATGTTTTCAAGTAACATATTAAAAATTTAGGTATATTTAATCAACATAATTAATTTTCAATTAAATTCATATTGTTTTTTATTATAAGTTTATTTTGGGTTAAAACAGATTTTTGTAGAGACTATTTTAAAATAAAACTTCTTTCTCAATTTTAATAATATAAAAAAATTCCAAATGGGAAATATTTTAAATGAAAATTATAGACAATATATAATTATATATTATTTTGTATTCATAAAATGATTTTTATTATTCATATAGTTAATATATAATCATCTTTTTTAGAAACAATTAACTATTCTTAAAAACCCATTTTTTCTCCACACCGGTGTGATTAATATTAAATTACATTTTTTCATTTATATTTATTTAATATTTTAAAATGGATTCCATATTTATAAAAATAATAATTTATAATGTCTAATAATGTTAAAAAAAGTATTTGAAGTTAAAAGTGAATACAAGAAAAATTAATCACTGTGGTTAGGGTAAAAATGTGTTTACTTGGGGTTAAATAAAAAATATATGTACAACATTATTATAAACCTCTGTAAAACTATTTTAAGCCCCTAGTTTTTAATAAAATACAATAATATTCTATAATGATCTGTTTTTAACCCTTTGTTATCCTTAAAAAATGGTACTACACAATTCATTCCAATGATACCAAGTGTGACATCTCCCTAACTTATAAAAGTGCATCCCATTTCCGCCCTTATTCACATATTAAAACAACATCTTATTAGATTATAACATCAAAAAAACATCCCAAATATACTTCTCCATTATTATTAGGCTTATATTTGGCATTAAATCAAATATATAAGGTATTTACAGAAGACAAATGGAAGATAATCGATGAAATATTAATGTTCAGAAATGAGAATTATTGTTTTTATTTATTTATAAACACAATTAGATTATAAATAAAAACGGATTATATAATATAATTATTATAGATAATATACAATGATATTATTATATTAATTTAATAGTATAAATTACTTCCCTCTTCCATCAAATATCTAGTGAAATCATCACTCATGTTTTTGGAGGACTGTCACCTCATGAATCGATGTTGTTATTCTTTCCATTATCAACTCGCACACTAGTGTATGATAATGGATATAATATATATATATATATATATTATTTAAAATATAATTATACATTTGGAGTCATATTATTCTATATACTAACTCAATATTCCATACTGTATTGGATATGATAATATCTCTCACCTGTATACTGGAATACCACCTCATGGAATGATATGAATTATTTTTCTATAACACATTACATGAAAGTTAAAAAGTGTAAATAAAATAGAATATATGTGGTATAAATGAAATATTTATGTTATTTACGTAATTTTTATCATTCTATAAATATAATATATCAATTTCATTCCTTAAATTTCACTCATTGAAAGAAAAGATAATGTAATTTGTGGATGTGTGGGATACCATATTCTTAAAGAGATGTGGTTCATTTTTAATCCCAAATAAAAATAATTGCAAATATAATTATATATAATTAAATTGCATGATACTAATAAAATTCAAATCTTTATGGTAAGATAAATTGTACTTACCCTCTTTCTATAATGATCATTGGTAAATGGGAACATTACTCATTCTTATATATGACATAACGACTCCATGATAGTAAAGTAAACTATATATCCAAAACAATATTTTTTATTTGATATATAATTATAAATTATGTTTAAATATGATAATGATGTCATATTATTATTATTTATTTGTTTAAATACTGTCATATGTGACCATTAATTACATACCAATGTTATTCTTGGCACACAAGCTGAATATTTCCCAAACCACCAATATAAATTAATAGATTACATAGTTGTACATTCCTTGTTAATTTGGGAAATAAATTTAATATTATATGAGAAATATTTTCTAAAGAATATAAATAATTTACATATGATTATGTTTTTGGAATACAATGAAACATGTGGATAGTCAGACTTAAGTTAAGGGTTTCTCATTTCATTTTTATTTCTATGAGATATGCTGTTTATTCACCAACTATATATTTTTTTTTTGTGTATATAATACCTATGAATGTATTATATTATAATTATAAATAAATTTATGCATAATTTAATTTTTATTTTAATATGTATCTTTTTTGGGGTTAATAGTTTCAATGTTAACAAAATGTGAGGGATTTGTTTCTCAATTTTCATTCATTAAGACATATGTTATATTATCCATCAATATAATTTTATAAGATGATTATAATTCCACATTGAAATATATATGAATAATCTAATTATTTTAATTATACTTTGGTATTAATTTTGCGATACTCTTTCATGGGGAATATGATCAAAAGTTATTAATGTGGTAAGAGTCTTAACTAATAATCTCATTCTTTATCAGGATTGTTTATGATTACGGTTCCAATGATGAGGCCATATGATCCATCTCTCAATAAACTCCAGTATTTAAATCCAATATGGTTATTATAGATATTTTCATGTAATAGTACAATTTTCTTTCTCTATAATACTAATAATATTTGATAACATATTCTTAAGAAAATCATATGTCGTTTCTATCTTAAAATGAAAATCTATTTTCAACCAAAATAATTTTTTCAAGATTTGTTTTTTCAATAATGTTTTTAACCAAATAAAAAAAATTATTAGAAATTTTTTTACCTATGATAAATTTTTTTGAAATCTTTTATGGAATCTTTATTTCATTTTCTAACCAATACCCATTTTAATTTTCAAGAAAATGTTAATGGAATCTTTGTTTTAATGCATATGATGTGTCACAAAGCAGCCCAGATACCTTGTAACCCTAAAAACATGAAAGTAATGAACATTTAAAAATTTACTTTTTAATCTATTATGGTCATGACAAGAACATGTCACCAATAATGATGAATGATGGAAAAAATTTTTAAAAAATTATAACAGATGATAATGATACAAATCAGTATGTCAAAAATCCTCAAGGAGAGATGACTAAAAACTAATAAGGTATCAAAAATCCAAAAAAAGTAAATCATGAAGTTCTAGGGAATATAAAACATAACACAACATTCCAATAGAAACATCACGCCATTCCCAAAATAATAAATAACATACACCTCATCCAAGAGGTTATTTATCATTTCTAAGATCTTGTAAAAGTAAATATACAAATTCCCAAACAATAAGGTAGGATTTGAGATAAATTCCATGTATGTTTCCACTATGTGTTTAATAATATGATTCTATAAATAAATTAATAATGTATAAAATGTTAATAAAAATAATAAGGGAATTATATTTACATATTTAAACAAAACCATGCTTTATTTCAATTTCAAGGAAAACCATTTCAAACATTACATAAATTAAATTTTCACATAATACAAAATTTATAAATCATTAGGAATTATTAAAATAGTATAATATCATTGAAATATTATCATAACAATAAATTTAATTTCCATGTTCATCTACAATGCGGTATGATATTTTTTTACTACCGCATCCTTACAAATCTCATATTAGTGATCATGGATAACATGTGTACACATTTCCTTCAAAATCATGCCAAATAGAACTCATCTTAGTTACATTGCAGATAATATCTTAATAACTTGGTTTATGTTTGAGTTTTCCCCTTCAGTCTATTTTCAATGAATTACCATCCTATAAAGTTTGTCCAAAAGTACCCATTAACTACCCAATCATGAATGTCATTAATCGAAACATCAATTAATAATGGGAAAATAATTTCAAATCTGTTTAAAATACAACTGATCAATTATCATTTTCAATATTAAAATTTCATTTCAAAACCAAAACATATGTTTTTCATATTTTCAATCATTTTTCAAATAAAAAAAATCATAAGGTGTCAATAATTTCAATTGAATCCATTTTCTCAAAATCAATTGTGAAATAAATATATAAATTCCATTAATTTAAAATTACAATAATATTATATTTCCATTATTATTTTGGAGTTTTTTACTAAAATTCCATGACATATAAATTTAAATCCCAATTTTCATCGAATTTTATTTTAAAAAATAATTTGAATGAAATTTTAACAATATGTAATTCAATGTTTAATCTATTTTCCAAGCATAAACTTCTCCACCTAACTTTTTTCCGGGAATCCCAATGCCCACAATGAGGCTCTCCCAAGGAATATAAAGTATCAAAATAAATATAAACACAAAATTAAAACAAGAATCGACAACACAAAATTTCCTTCCATAATTACCAATGGGATCTATTAAACTCCATGGGGAAATGAGAGAGAAACAAAACAGATATGGAGACATGTCAATGGGAGAGATGAATTAAATTAAACCTAATGATTAATTATTGAACGGATGATATATAGGCATAAATGACTTCCAAAATACATGGGATATTATTATAGGTTGAGATATTTAAGAAAATGAGGAATGAAATTGTAATTTTTATTAAACTTTTTTCTAAAAATGACACTCTAGTTTTTTCATAGAATTAAACCCAATTTCATGGTGTTTAATAGTCGCGTCCAATAGAGGTAGAAATACTCATCTCAATTTATTAGAAAAATTATTTTTCATATTTACATGTTGTGTAATCTGTACACAATGTTCATCCTTCGACATTATTTACCCACTTCATGAAATATTGTAGGTTATTAATAAATTTTTATAACCCCATTACATGGTTTAAAAATCCATAAAAGACTGCAAAAATTATTGGGTTTCTGTTTGAAATTCTGAAAAATCCCTTATATGACCATTAAATGTATACCACATATTCATTCTCAAAATTACACATCTAAAGAAAATGAAAAACCCCAAAAGGGTTTAAACATACTTTATAGAAAAATAATAGTGTGTTACAACCTCCATTCCCTAAAACGTTCTTCTACCCGAAATCTTGTGAAGAAGAATCCATAAAAACATTTTAATCAAATTCACTATCTTTAGTGCCTCATAATCCCATGTCTCATGTGAGTATAAACCATGGTTCCATAGAACACTATCAAAATATATCTTCCTCTAATTAAGTACATAAGTATTAGTAACAATTATGTATAATGTATTCCTAGTCAACAATAAATTAGGATCAATATCAAGATCAGTATAGCTAAGGACATGAGATGGATCCATAAGAATCAATCATAGCTGAAATAGATGGAAAATGTTATGTATTGACATTAGATGTAATGGATGTGATAAATGTTAAGCCACATTACCCATGAGTTCAACAAAATCAAAATGTACTGGAAAATAAGGACCACACGTCCCTTCTCTACCATGTCATTGATTATCAAAACGAGGAGAAAAATTCCTGAAAACCAAGTCACCTACTAAAAACTACAAAAATCTATACAGATGATCATGTGAATATTTATACCATCAATGATCCATCAATATCTTCTGATATATAAATTTAATATTGTATTTCATCTTTTGAACCCAGATTGGTTCTAGCAAAGAATTTTAACTACTATATGACCAAAACAGTCAATATTTGCATGTCCTACCAAATAAGGACTCAAAATGATCCATTATAATTATGGAATGATAAATAATATTTTTTGAAAACTCCACCATTAAAAAGAGTTCATACAAAGATCCACTAAAACTGAGGACACGTGAATGAAGTATATCCTAAATAATATATATTGTCTTCTTTGTGTGGCCATCCATCAATGGATGGTATAAATTACTCAAATGAACCTAAGATCTCAATTCCTCCTAATGGAATCCAATAAATAATTAATTAAAATAGTTATCTATATCATAGGAAATGGTTATTGGATCTTGTTGAAAAGAAAAAACTATCTGACGTAAATATTTTCTAGCTTCTTAATATTGGATTTTTTATGATTGGGTATAAATTTATCCATTTTGGTCAGCCCATCTATCATAACCTATATGACATTATTATTTCTATTGGAATGTTTCAAAAAAAATTACAAAGTTCTTAAGAATCTAATCCCACTTCCATTTCAGCACTGGAAGTGGATGAAGAAAACCCAAAGCCTTATTATGCTCAGCCTTGACTTGTTAGCAACAATAATATCACAAGACAAATTCAGTGATGTTTTTTCTCAAACCCACCCACTAGAATAAAAATCACATTAAATAAAATTTATTTTTTATTTTGGGATTCATAACCCATTGGGTATATGGAAATCCACAATCACATGTTTCAATAATGAAATCATAATTAAATACTAATTCTTAAAATCACATAATATCATCTCTAGATAATGACCGCTTGGTAATGATCTCCCAACTAGAAAGAGTGTCTTTAATTATCTAGAATTCAGCATCATGAAATTTCCCTTGAATAAAGATTTCAATAATCATTAAGTTTAATTGAAAACTAACCAAATCTTCATCAACCCCTATTTCCTTAGATCCAATGTGCTATTATGAAAACTTTCCATCAAGTTCCACTCCTATGATGATTTTTTCACAGGCTAGGTCAAAAGATTCCTACTCAATGAATCAGCAACAATATTATTATTACATAGGGAATATGAAGAATTGAAATAAAAGGAATTTATCCACTCCACCCAACATCTCTATATTATATTAAAAACAATTTGAGTGATAAAATATCTTGGGCTCTTGTGGTCATAATACATGGTACACCATTCCCTAAAATGTTCATTCTGCCAACTCCTAATTTCTTTCATCAAAACTACATGATCTATTTCATTGGTTGAATAATATTTTTCAAGTTGGATATTCTTATGAGGGATGTAGGAAACCATATGATAACCTTGTACAATGAAATTACCCAAACCCGAACATGACGCGTCATAGAAGACAACATACCATTCTTCAAATTTTGAAGAATAAACACCAACGCATAATTCAAAATAAATCTCTACTTATGAAAATATATCTAACAATTCTTATTCCAAGAAAACATAACCACATTCTATGTTAAATATGTCATATGAGAAGTCAATATTGAGAATTCCTTTAAGAAATACAATGTTCTGAGACCACATTTCCAAATAGCATCACTTCCCAAATAAAACAATTCCTTATGATATTTTGGAAGAAAATTATGCATTCTCAACAGTTCTAGAACTATTCTAGATAAAAATCATAATCCTCCATTGAGTTAGAGTAATCTAGGATGAAATCCCCAAAGTATCCCATGAATGAATCCACAAACTCATGTATAACATTGTTCATAAAAACTATAATGAATCCATGATACTTGTTTCAAAAAAACATCATGAAAATATATTCATAATCAAAATACTTACTCCCAAAGGAGGTTTCTTAAATATATTATTCTTTTATTCTAAACTGATTATAAGAAAATAAATGATCAATATTTGAGAATGATTTCTACCATTTTAATTGGTTAAATATATCATCAATATATGTGAATTAAATCTTTTTATTTTCAAAAACTCATTTATGTTTTTTAAAATCAACACACAGGTGATCGGTTCAGCCATATTTTTATAATATAGAATGGAAAATTACTAAGGTTACACACTCAAGCATTTAAATCCTTTCTCTAAAATATAAACTATATAATTATTCTACTCTGTCCTTTTATCTCATTCAATGTGATAATAAGGAATAGAAACAAGTTGAGTTTGAAGCACCAACTCAATAGAAAAGTCTACCTCACATAATATCAAAAAACTAGATATGTTAGGAGGGAAAATAGTGGGAAACTTATAGAAAACGTGAGTGAGATTCCCTATAAAATATTTCTATTATAGATAAAAAATAGAAAATTAATATTGCAATCCCTAAATCATGATTAGATGGTTTGGGTCTTCTGGACCTTAAGTAAAATTCTACCTGAATGATATGGAATACCCCATCACGAACAATAAAAAAGTACCTTCAAAGATAAAATTAAATTCATCAATTTATATTCATAAGATAATACATCTAAAAAATACATTAAAAGGTTCCATATCGAGATCCTGAATAGACTGAGTAAGACCAATATTTAATAATGAGAACATAAATTCATGACAATATAAATATTTCTCTATTTTTGTTATGAGTACTGTCGTAATATTCATCATATAAGAAATAATAATAAAAATTATTTTATAAGTTCACAATACAAGTCATCATAATTTAATGAGTTATAGAAATATCAAATAAGGGAATCACTAAAGATTAATCCATCGTGATGGTACATAGTCTCCAAAATTGTATTTGAATACTTTTTAATATCTTGAATTACATTAATAATCATCATTCAAGATTCATATGGATATAAATACATAAATCAAGGAATATATGATTGCGTCATAGTAATTTTTTATGATGATGAGCACATGGAACTATTTGGAAAATAATAGATATAACATAACTTCTACGTTGGACTTGATTTATAATAGAAACAATATATATTTGGTGGCTCTATGTAATCCTGTATCAAATTCCCAGCCCTGTCACACTAGAAGTGTGACAATGGACCTTGATCGGGCACTGCATGAGGTATATAAGAACCCTACTATAAAGATCCACCATGAGACTCATCAGATTTTTTATTCCCTGTACGAGAACACACATAACTGAAACTACGAGAAAAAGGATCTATCACTAATGTTGAATAACCACCTAGATCATATTATACCATATAAGAAAAATCAATAATTTCAAAATAATAAGAGGGATTTAGAACGGAATTATAAGAATTATTATCATATCGATGTACCATTATAAAAATTCGAGTCTTTATAATCTCGTTCTTTATAATCATAGATTCAATATTTTATATCTCAATAAATCGGTTCTAATATTCCGCAACGTTTCTATTTTCAATGAAGTGCTTGGAAAAAATTATAGCCTTAGAAATATCTATATATTATATATTAAACTGGTCAATAAAATTTACAAAAACAAAGAACATTTATATCCTTCCATTTAAAACCCTCATGCTACATCTGGGTAACCATTGTATCCCATTGTATCCCACTCGGTCCATCTTGCTTAAAGGTAATACACTACCATAAAATCCTTTTCAGTTTAAAAAAATCAAGTAGATGATCTATCAGAATTACTAAATCCTCATCCTATGGATGATAATTCAATCCTTGTAATTATAGTGGTTTTGGTGAAGGAACTATTGATATTGATTCTAAAATTTATATATTTACAGATTCAAAACAAGTGCCTGAGTTGGTATAGGTGCAGGTTTTTGTCCTAAATCATTGAAGTCACTGAAAACGGACCCAACTATATTATGGTCTAGAAGATGATTTCCTTTCTTTGTCTCATTAATAGATTCATCCTTGATCATATTCAAAAATATTCTTGGAGGTATGATGCTATACAATAACGACAAACTACATGGAATGCCTTTAATGATTACTCAAAGGTACATTAAAACAAGAGATATAGGGGAAACTGATCCCATAAAAAATATTTGGATTTCTACATATCTAATTTTAAAATACTAAAATAATAGAACTAATTCTCAGGATGCATTTACCAATCCACTATTAGTGACATCAGGATTATTATGATGATATATAAAATGTAACTCAATCAAAACAACCTCCTATGTTCCAAAATGATCTATAAACTATATACTAACATAAATGAAATATTCATAACATTCACCTTCGATACCACTTTTCACGAACCGTCCTATACACCCGGGTACCATAAAAACTAGGATGGAACTACCATATCTCGAAGGGAATTTTCAATCCCCATGGGTTTCAGTCTACAACCGTGAATCATAATATTTTATAAATGGCACAAATTTTCCCCAAAAACAGAGTACAATAAAGATACATATTATTATTTTCAAATATCCTAAATTTGATTTTACTTGAAACCAATTAGTTATAAATATGAAATATTACACCACCAAGTTCCCAAAATAAACAAGATAACCCAATGTACCAAATGATATGCCACTCCAATCTAGAAAGGACCAAGAACATCCATCTCCTCCAAGAGGTACTTCCCCTCTACTCATCCATGTTAGAAGGAATTCTACAAATTCCCAAATTAACTGGTAGGTTGTGACAAAAACTCCAAGTAGGGTCTTACAAAGTGTTCCATAATAAGATGACATTAAAAATTAATTATTTTAATTTTCATACAAACATGCATGGTAGTATATTTCCATATTAAAAATTAAACATTTTTCATTACAATATGATGACAATACCTTCCAAACAATTATTAAAAAATAATTTCATATAAATTTTTTTGTAAAAATAATTAGGCATGCCAAAATTGTTCTATATCAGTTGAATATATATCAAAACAATCACAATAGACCCCATAGTGTTCTTCCATATGGAACCATATATTATAGTTATAGGATACTTCTATATCTCATATAAATTATCCTAGATAATATATGAATACATGTATTACATGCTTATGTAGAATACGGATCATAAAAATCTCATCAGAGAAATGATATACAAGATGAATTTTTTTTAGATTTTTCATCAAAATCAGTTTCTAGGGAATTATCATCATTGAATGTTTATAAAAAATAACCCACTATCCAACCAGGCCCATATTTAACCAATCAATAAATTAATTAAAAGTGATAAAAATAATTTTAAATACGTGTAAAATATGATTATCTGATTTTCAATTTCAATATGACCATTTTATTTCTGAACCAAAACATTAGATTTTTATCATTTCATACATTATAAAAAAACCAATAATTTTATTTTCCAGAAATTTCAATTTAATTCATTTTCTCATAATATATTCTAGAATTGCATTATCAATTCCATTAGTTTCAATATACGCACCAAATTAAATTTAAAATGGATATGAGGGGTCTTCTATAAATTCAATGCCAAATGAAATTAAATCCCAACTCACATAGAGTATTAAAAAATCGATTAAAATTTATTTCAAACCATAATAAATTCATGGTTTGATTAATTAGATACTATTAAATGGAACCACTTTCCTTTTTCATGGAATCATAACTCCCATGGTGGAAGTGACCAACAGAAAAGGAAGGCATAAATTTTGTAGGAAAACAAATAAGAAATAATATTCAACAATACAATGTTTATAGCCATCAATTCCAGGATGATATATCAAAAATAAAATAAGGGAATAGAGGGATATAGAAGAGACATAAATATCACCTACATGGAGATATGAACTACAAGAAACACAATGACCAATAACTGAACATATTATCCGAAGGGATTGGAAATCAAAAAAATCCCCTATGAAGTGCATCAAGGAGAAGGGAAAGAAAACATCAAGGAAGGAAATAATAATTTCATCTAGGATTTTACATGGCATGTAACCCAACAAAAGGATAAGTAATTATCATTTCTATCCTACATCAAAACCCCATATTCGTTTATTAAAATTAGATGCTTAATATTTACATTCCATGTAAGATGTATATGGCGTGCAAGATTTCATGCTATGTGGACATTTCACGATATCATCTATGTGATGATTACACATCACATAACCATATTACATGACATATAAAACCACATAAGTCTAAAAACCGTAGGTTTTTTTTCATATAATTCCAAATAATCTCTTAAATCAATATTAAAGGATTTGTGCCATGTTATTTCTCGACATTACACATCCCATTAAAAATTAAAACCAAAACAATGGTTAAAATATATTTGAAATAAATAAGATGATTAATCACATAGATTGAACGTATTCCCATCATCATAATCATTATTTTATTTGAATATTCCATTATAAATTATCAATGTTATTTCAAAACCAAACAGTTTTCTACATGTTCTAAATAGGTTTTTACAAATTGAAATGATATATTTATTAGGAAATATTTCAAATTATTATTTTTTAAATCGTACTATATATGTTTCCAATTAGATTTTCAATGAAATATATTTTCACAATGTTTTTAGTCATTAATATTTTTTAAACAAATATAAATATTATTTCCCTCAAAATAAATTTCAAGATATTTTAATGGTATTTCCCTTCATAAAAATTAAAAGCATTTGTTTTTACTTCTTCTCAAATGAGTAAATTAATAAATATATAATCTTCATTATTTCTCTAGATGGAAATATTATTCCAATGGGATTAATACGGAACCCATTTCTTTTCCATGAGCTAACAATGTTTCAAAGAGATTGTAATAGAAAACATTTCTATTATATCAGTTAATCATTTTTCAAATATATTGAAATGAATCGCATTTTTTCTGGAGTTTAATCAAGTTATAAAAGGAATAATAATTTTTTTAAGAGTTTAATGATGAAATTCCAGAATGTTTTTACTTTAACCATATTATAATGCATGGAAACTACTAATCTTGTGGGAATTCTGAGATAGTGTCGACTGAGCCTAATAGAAATTATATGATTGGGTGACCATGATAGTAATGGGTGATCTTATTAGATCTATTATGATTGTGTGGTCCACATAGCATAGAGTTATCCAATTATAGCTTAAATTATTTTTTCACCCATATAGCATCAGAATGAATAGGGAAATATTTCTTGTCTTCATAGGTAATAAGGGGGAGTTAAGAAAGATTTTATCTAATGGATTGAATAGGTATCTAGTTAATTCAAATATACTGTTAAAATAGACTATGAATATGATTGTATATGTTAATTACAATAATTTTTAACTTCTATCAATTTAAAAGAATTAATTTTAGATAAATATGTCTATTTATTCAAGGTAAAATAGTCTCTTTAATTCACTGAAAAGAAAATTATATAAACAAAAAAATCTGTTTTTTTATATTTTGTTAATGAACTAATTGATTATAGAATTTTTAAAATCCATTCTATAATTTTTGTATCAAGTACAGTATTAAAAATTATTTTTATAGAGATTAACCACACATAATGTAATGGAAGAAGTACAGATGAATTTCTGGGATATTTTACATGAAATTATTTATGGTTTATTTTACTTAAATTATATTATAGTAAAATGGATACTAATAGGAGGTGTCCATTTTTTTAATGTATAAGTTATTATGTAATTCAATAAAAATATAATCCTAAAAATATTCTTAATTGTAATAAAATAAATTCATCACTTCAATCTCAAGATAATTTCATTATTATGGTTGGGTCTTTATAGTTGTTAAAAGAGGTTTGTTTAGAAATATTTTGAGTATATTTTAATGATGATATTCTTTCCTTAATATATATTAACTTTTGGTCATTTTAAAATGACATAGAATTAAAATACTACCATGTTAATTCATCTAAACTATATTTGTTAATAATGGTTTTGTATAGTAAAAATTGGGATGCATTGGGGGTGAGGAAACAATATAAATATATATTTCAATATCAATATCTGAAGATTGCTATAATTTTAAAATAATTGTTTGTTGTAGTGGTAGCTTGTTAAGTAGAAGTTATAACGGGGGTGGTATCATGGTTAGAGAGGAACATTATCAAACATGGTGGGACAGTTATATTTTGGATCGATTCATGATGCAATAGTTTCCATCATTTAGGATATTATTTGACATTATGGATTGTAAAGGATGGATCAATTATTTGGAAAGATATTTGATGTCAAGTGATGTAAAAGATATTCAAAGGCATCTCATTACAATTATTATTTTTTGATGTTGAATATGATTGATATTGTTCATTTTTTATGAATAAAATGAAGAAATGTGATCTTATTTTCATGGAATGTGAAAAATTTATGGATCTTTTCCATGAGAAATATTTCCCTAAAATTGATTTCTAAATAATAGAAAAATCAAATCCTAGAATTGAAGAAAGAATATAAGAACTATTCAATAGAATATAATGATAAATTCTTGATATTTTCCATGTATAAGATGTATTATTTTTGTTTATATGGTTTTAAAATTAATAGATTTTACCCAGTGTTGAATCTATGTTTATAAATATAATGGAACACACAAGATTTGTAATGTCATGAAAAAGTGGTTTGTTTTCATGATAATGTTGAGATGGATTTTTTTGACACATATATTCATTAGGGTGAAAATAGTTTTAAATGATTAAATTGGAAGAAAAGAGATAAACAACAACCTAATAAGTCCATGGGTCAGTCCCTATAATTTTTAAAGGGTGGAAAATTCCATTTCATTGAATTATTTTTGAGATCTATGAGTTGTTTTCTATGTGGTAATTTTTTTTCAAAAATTATTAAAATATAATGATGTTCGTTGAACAAAAAAAGAATATGGTAATTGATATGATTCCAATGGGGGTGTGTTTGAGTTGAATTGTGCTATGAAATCATGGTAATGTGGGTTTGAAGTTAGTTGCACAGAATAGAAATCATCTCGATCAAAAATAAAAAGGATTACAAAATTCATTTTCAAATATTATAGTGATGTTGGTCCATCAAATAAAGTGGTGACTTTTTTGTTACTTATGTATTCAAATTATTCCAATACCATATTTGACTCTATATATATGTGTTAATTCATTTCTAAGAAAATTTAATCTAAATTTGGAATATAATATAAGAAAATAAAAAACAACTTCTTTTGAGAACATCATGTTCTACTTTTAATGAAACCAAGATTTATAGGAATCATCATATTGACATCATTGGGATGATATTTTCTATAAATCTAGTTAAACTAACCATAGTAGAGTTTGATGTCATTATTGTAATGGATTGTATTTTATTTTATCATAATAAGATATATTTAAAATCTATGAATTTTGTGTTTATTTATTTCATACCATCGATATCATATCAAGATGAATATAAATTGAATAGAGATGGAAATGAAAGTTACATAGTTTATGTGGATGAAAATAAGGAAACTGTTAAAATTAATGATGTGTTAGTAATAAATGGGTACATGATTGTATTTATTGATTGTTATTATTTTGTAATTTTAGGTTAGGAGGTTGTGTTTATTTTTTCCATCGTACTTCATGAAAAGAATATTTGGAAACACCTTTACTGAATAGCTCAGTTGGGAATTTTTTAATTTAAAAATTAATTACAAAATTTATTAGATAATGTTTTTATCAAACCTAAAAAGATTACCATGGGGTGATCTTATATTTTTTTGTCAAAAATATAAATTTTTAATAGAGTATTTTCATTGATTATAGACCATTTAATAATATCACTATTAAGAAAATGTATAATTTGACTCATATAGAAGATTTTTTTAATCAGGTATAGGGATCATAAAAATTTTCTAAGGGTAAAAAATTATTAGGTTCCATCAAGTTAATTTAAATGATGTATACATTATAATGACTTAATTACGGAATAGATATGGGCACTATGAGTTTGTAGATATGAAAATTGCGTTTTCTAAAACACATTCTATATTTTTTGACCTTATGAATAGATTTGATCATGATTTTTTGGACAAGTTTTTGGTTATGGTATTCATGTCATTTTGGTGTATTATAATTGTCTAGAGGTTCAGGAGATATACCTAAGGATTTTTTTTCAATAATTTAATTAAATTAATTTTTATGGGATATTGATTAAATGGGAACTTTTCATACAAAAAATTTCATTCCTTGGATATTTTATTCTAAAGATGTCATAATTTTTTACCAGGAAAAAAAATTTTGTTTAAGAATGTATGAATCCCAAATATATCAAAGATGTTCATTGTTTTTTGGGATAAGTGGGTTACTACTAGCTGTATATTGAAAACATTACTATATTTTCTATATAATATCCATGATAACAAATAATGGTATTAAATTCTTCTAGAAAAAACAATCTGATAATTTTTTTGTAGTACTAGGATGAACATTGGTGGATGCCCCAATTTTGGAATTTCCTTCCAAAAATGATTAATTTTTCATATATAGCTATTCATTGATGAATTTACATTTTTTCATCCCCATAAAGAATGATTATGTAATTTATTATGATTTAATGCAGTTTAAACCTCATGATTTAAAATACCATATACTGGATTTGAAATTAGCTAAAAATATTGTTTAAAAATTCAGAGGAATTTTTTTAATAGAGTTATGTTTGATATATAAATTGATTATGAAGTTTTGAAGTATAAATTCATTCAAAAGTAATTTAACGTGAGACTAAGAAGATTGTTGGAACTGATCTATCATTATAATTGCATTATTTATTTTCCTCGTGGAGAAAGAAAAGAATTAGTTTAAGTTTTAGTTGAAAAACTAATTTCACATTAAACATGTTTCATTTATAATGGTTTATTTTTGTTAAGGATTTTTAAATTTGGGCCTAGAATTTTTGGATATGGGGATATACTTTGTTTTTTTAGGTTTTAGTTATGTTAAATTTGTTAAAAATAATTAATAAATATCATAAATAGCATTGATGTTTTCTAGAAAATGTAGAATCTACTAAGAATGTTAATTTTCATTATTTTAATATTTATAGAGAATGTGTTATATAACATGGAAAAATATTGTGTGTTCCTTTTCCCGCTAGTTGAGGAATGATTTATTGAGTTAAACTCATAATTATCCATTTTATATTCATTTGAGCAGCCCTAATAAGTGAAAATTCCACTAAGAGTTTTATAGGCGGGATGGAATGAAAAGAAAAATTGTTGAAATTACCATGATCAGTATAAATTATTAGTAGGTTAAAGAGGAATAAAAATTATAGAAGGGGATGCGTAAAAATATTCATGTTCTAGAGATGAAATGGAATAATATATCAAAGAATTTCATTGTAGTAATGAAAATAATTATCATGGTATTAATGTGATTTAAAATATTGATAATTAATTAACTAAATCAATTTATTCCATTTAAATTTTTGATGAAAAACTTTATATTAAATTTATCAACTATATCTAATTATTATTTTCAATTTATATGGTGTTTCTATTTTTATATTATTCAAATACGGTCACCGCTTCACATATAATATTTATAAAGGAATTCAAAATATATTGGGTGATGAATTAAATTTCAATACAACAATTCATCCTCATTATGATAGACAATAAAAGAGGAAAAAATCATACCATTGACGACATAAATCATTTATGTAAAATTTATTTCAAGTAATGTTGAGATCATTATATTTATTTGGTTGAGTTTTTATATAAAAATAGTTTTCATTTCATTATTCATATATACAAATTCGATGAATTATATAGAAAGTTGTGTCGAACACCAGTTATTTTGGACAATGCGTGAAAAATTAATATATGGGACTATAGATGGTAGATTAATTGGTAGATAAGGTGTAGTTGATTCAACCACATATAATGACAGCCCAGAGTATGCAATGTAGTTAGGTGGGCAACTGTAGGAAAGGTAATTCATTCTATGTTGGAGATTATGTCATTCTCAAAGTTTGTACATAGGAATTGGTTATTAATTTTTTGGATGAAGGGGATGTTGAGTCCTTGATTATTTGGAACATATAAAATCCATTATAATTTTTGATCAGTTCTTTAATGAGTTTCCTTTCCTCTATATCTATCCAATATACACAACTTTTTTTAGGATTCATTGTTATGTAAATATGATCTACACTCATCCCATGTCTTATGACCTAAAGTAGTTCAATTAGAAGAAAAGAATTGTTATGGGGAATAGAAATTTTATATTCTTAAACATAGAGAGAAATCATCTTGTAATAAGGTTTTTTCACTAGGATAAGGTTTAATATAAAAAATGTTATAGTTGAGGTGGAATACGGGAATATGAAAATGTTATGATGGAAAGAAATCTGTAATTTTTATCTTGTAAGAAAAATTTTGAAAAAAATTAAAAAATGGGGGGAGATGTAACAACCCAGGAAATTATAGAACTATTCATTTTCGTATTAATAGTTTAAATTACATAGTAATATTAGTTATAACAATATTTTGTAATTTTTAATGAAAATGTATTTTGTTTTTACTAAAATATTTTTTTATAACATTTAATTTAAAATTATTCTCTCTAAAATTTCCAAATATGACTTTTGAAAAATTAAAATCATTTTTCAAATTATAATTTCAGTGTTTACATTGGGTGAAATGTTTGGATGATTTGGAAAATATTGATTTTTAATTAATAGTGAAGGTAAATATTTTTGAGAACGCCTTTTGTTTTAAATAAATGATGTAATTTAATAGTCCCAATATTTTTTTAAATATCCTATATATTACATAGTAATATTTAATACACTTAATTACTTTTTAGTCAACATTATATTGGTAATTAGATTATGTTTGTGTTTAGGTTAAGTATGAATATTTATAAAACCTATTTTAAAACATATAATGTTTCTCATTTTTAGTTAATTACAATAATCCATAATTATTAATTTTATAAATGAAATATGTTGATTATATATTAGAAAATATTTATTTAGTTTAACAAGATTTTTATTATTAATCAACGTGTAAATATAGAATCATATTTTTCTTTATAATACATTTTTTAAAAATATATTGTCCTACAAGAGCATCAAGAATAATGTTAAATTAACATTTTCCACATAATGGAATAGAATTTGGAAACAATCATCCAATAATTAGAATAAGCATAATTGTTACTGTCTAATAATGTAAACTAAACATTTTTTCTAAAATGAATATTGAATGATGTACAAATTAAATATCCGAACTAATGTTAAAAATGTGTTTACTGAGGGATTAATCTAGAAAGATAATGATAAAATGATTTATATATTTCTCTAAAAACAAATTTCTTTCAATATTTGTTCTATGTTTTTAAAATTTTCACTTTTTGACCCTTTAAGAATATGAAAAACCTGGTAATAATCAATTATTTTCAAAACAACCAAGTGTTTCCCCTCCCCCATATATTAAAGGTCACCATATCTCCCTCTTCTTCACTCCATAAATATAACACCCCCAATAATTTTATGAGATAAATTTTTTTTAATTTCTTTGATGTCTTGTGTTGTACACTACATCAAGATAACTTTCTCTACTGAAAACACTGGCTTCGCATAGAGTATAGGAAACATTATTATTATCTTGTGACAAAAACAATTTCAAGATATTTTTTAGAATTATTTTCATGTAAGACAGAGTCTAATTGAAAAACTAAATATTTTTATGTTACCTTATAACCTTGTCATTATAATAAATGGTATGAACAGTATTAAATTTCTTCTGAAATACTATTTAAATACAAAAAGTGAGGTTATAAAATAATAATATCAAATTTTATGGATTTTATTATGGTAAAATATATGTAATATATTCAATATCGTTTATAAAATTCATCTTATATCTTTACTATACATGATATAATAAAAAATTCAATTTTTTTATAAAAGAAGTATTTTTTGATAGAGTTTTACTACCTTTTGATGGTGCAACCATTTTAACTCAAGTTTTTTAAAATTTTATGTATTTTATCTAACAATATGTACTTTTTCATTGGTAAATAGATATAAATATTTACCATGAATAAATTTTTTATATTTTTTGAAAAGAATTATGTTTTGATGAATTCTAATAATATATAAAATTCTAATTGAAAACAACATTTTTCATCAAAAAAAATTTTGTAAATAAATTGTATTATTTTACTGTTTGGAAGTAAAAATATTTTTTATTTTTATCAATTAGTAAAAAAATTTATTTGAAATAATTTTATCGTTGTGTTTTTGTAAAAAGATATCAATATTTTATGATGTTTTAAATTTTAAAAACCTATTTTTCTTTCTGACAAAAGGATTAGAATTAAATTAATTACTAAAACTTAAATATTTTGAATTTATAAAAATATATTACATATTTATAATCAGTATTTCCAAATTATTTTAATATTATTATTTTATTTTTTGGCATTATGAATAGTGACATTAGTAAATTTTTAATACGGTAAAAAGGTAAATCAGGTAATTAACGGAAAATATCGTATTATAAAAATACCATAAACCTTATCGTAATTTTATTGGATGAGTTACATTCCACCAAACCCCACATTGGGTCGATATGATACCATTTTTATGCCACTGGGATGATATTTGGAAATTTAATATATTATATTTAACTAAAAGTTATTTATTTATTAGTGAAATTTTAATAACTAAAACATTTATAATATCATGTAATACATAAGATAAATTTGAATAAAAATACTCATTTTAAAGCTAAAATGTTTTTATTTATCATGTTATTTTATTTTTAATTTTTAAAAAATGCATATTTACTGTAAATACTTAAATGTTGATGATGTGGTAATTATTTAATTAATGAAAAATAAATAAAATAATTTTTAATAAAATTGTAATAATCATTAAAAGAAAACAAATCTTGAATAAATCAAATTGTTAAATAATATTTCATCATTTTTTATCAATGGGTTGAGTTACATACCATTTTAGAGCCTTATAGAATATATTATGACACTTATATTATTTTATTTAAAGTGATGTTAAACATGTCACATTCTAGTTTTAAAAAGAACAATAAAATTATCTGATGGGTTTTCAAGAAGTTATATTCCACTATAAGTAATATTATAAAATTTAGTAGATTTATAGTCATCATAGAATTTTATTTTAAATTTTTACTCAAGAAATATTTATATTAAATAATTACACAAAAATGATGTTTAAAATATTAGCTTAATGTAATTATAAAATTAATTATATACAAATTACTAAAATTAATATAACATTGGATATTTAAATTATATAATAAAACATATAGATGACCTTGACACTTATAGAAATTTTAATATAATTTTTTTGGTTACCATATTATCATGATATTTATTAAAATCAATTAAATGAATAGTGTCAAAATTGAATCTATTGATATTTTTTCATAATATTCTTTCATAAAATTATTTAAAAATACAAAAATATATTAAAAAATATAAAATAGTTATGGATTTATATTAAAAGATATATATTATTCATTTATGGTCTAATTGATAACATATAAGTAAAAGATACACTATTTGAACATTGAATACATTGTTACCTTAGTTAAAATCAAAAGAGAATAATTAATGGTAAAATGAAATGATATGGTTTAAAATGAAAACAGAATTTGTCTAAAAATTATTCTATGATTACATTACAATATTATCAAATCTCATGTTCTAAATAATGATATTCTGGATGCTTTTGTTTGGGTTTTCAATTTATTATAAATTAATTTGTTTGGAGATTCCAAAGTACCCCACACCTCAACTATTAAAGGGTACCTCCTCACTCACCCATTCACTTTACATTGAGAATTCAAGATCAAACATCCCCTAAAAATTTACATTAAAAAAAATTAGATAAAATTAAGAGTTTTGGTACTTCTTAAAGGATCAACTCTAGAACCATTATTAGGTGGTCTATAGGGAGCATGTCGATGAATATGTAATCTCAGGAACCGATTTATTCAGACATATTTCATATTCTACATCCACATCATGAAATTTTTCCATTATTAATTTATATATCCAAAATAAATTATATGAAGAGATTTTATTATGGTTGTTGAACAACCATATTCCATCTTCTAACCATCCCATGGAAAATGAAATCACAACGTATGTGTAGGCACGACTAACCATCTTCACGTCGTGGTGTAATTTGTTTTTCGCTACTACATTACATGGATGGGTATAATGATGGAAATAATAACTATATAAGATTATTATAACATGATATTTATTATGTAATAAAATATATACCATCCACTTCCATACCATTTCAAAATTATGGGAATGATATTGACACTCTAGTGTTTGTATGACCTACCGTATACATGATGTGATGTGATTCATTCTACATGATATCTATTATAACGTGATTATATAAAAATATTAAATGAAAATATATGATATATATTATATTAATATCATTCTGTAAATGAAGCAACTATAATCTATGAAGATTAATTAGAAGCTATCTGATGAAACATGCGTAATAAAATCAAGTAGTTAAAAACCTGATCGATGAGTAATAATTTTATTAAAAATTTGTAATAATATTATCACTTATGGTATTATAAAATTTAAATATGATTCTATAATAATATAACAAAATTATTTAAACTCTTATATCGAATTTTTAGACACATATGAAGGAACCTATACCAAAGGTAATGGATTATTTTGTCTTACTTTTTATCTAAGTGGGACATGTGCCTTATACACCACCAATTTCATTTGCATGGTTTTTATGTTACCCATGAAATTTTTTAACATTATTATTAAAAATGATATGATATTTAAATTTGAATACAATTTTATTTATTTAATGGGGAATATTATTTGACGGAATATAAATTGGTAAGGGATAATTTTGCAATCTCATTTTTATACAAGATTGTTTATACATAAGTATTTACTATAGTGTAATTATCATTCGTTCCCATGTTTTATACATATGTATTATAAAATAATAATTATATTATTTTACAAATTTTTAATGTAAATTTTACGTATTGTTGAATTTTTACGAAAATATTTGAATTGAATCAATTTTCATTCTTTATATGACGTACTTTTGTACTTTCTGAAAAAATAATGAGAATAATGATTAATTTTTACTTATATGTAATGAAAAAAAGTTAAATTTTTATGACACCATAATTCCATGATATGCAATTTATATTATTTCATGATCATTTTCAAATAAAATACTTTCTTTTATAATTTTTCGCTATTTTGATAAAAGGAAACATTTATCAAGAATAATGGATATCTTCCAAAATTATTATTTTCAAGTGTTTTATCAAAAAAATCCATCTATGATAACATTGTTAAATAGGGATAATTTCCATATATAGTATGCCTATTATTCAAATTTTTTCATTGAGTTTATGATATTTATGAAATCCATTTGTTTTACCTAGATTAAGTTATGATGAACAGATTTTTAAAAAACCCATTTTATTCATTGGGTTATGTTATGTTGAATGATATATGTTCTTGTGAAAAAAATATGTATGGTTTTCATTATATTATAGATGATACCTATATCTTTCTCAAATCCATTAAGTAAATATTTATATCTCATGATATAGACATTATAGGAATGGGAAGTAAATCTTGTTCAATAATACAGGGCTAGAACGACAAATTAAATGGTTTCAGTATTACAAAGCTAGAATAATTAGTGAACTCAGTTCAGTATATGAATTTTTATACAATGATGGTCTTGGAAATGAGCCTTGGAAAAAATCGAAATGAATTTTTTGATTTTGTGTTTTCAAAAATTCCATGTTTTATGACAAGGTTAATTTCTCATGGATCATGTTCCTTTATGATTTATGTATTATGAACTACTACAATTTTTTTTCGTAACTCTTGAGTTTTATATATTTTATATATGGTATGATTTTCCAAAGTTATTTTCATTTGTTTACATTATTATGATCTTGTTTTATTTTATATTTTCCATGTGGACCCATAATGAGAATTATTTCTCACCCATTTTAGATTTTTTATTTTCCCCAGGATAAAAAAGACAGATATTAGGTAAGAACAATAAATGGGATGATTTTAATTAAAGATATTGAAGATCTTTCCCCAAATTAGTAGAATGTGTTCCCTAATTTCAAAGATACTAATCTAAAATGGTCTTTGGGTGTCTATTTGTGTAGGTTATTAAGTATTCCGCAAAGGTGTTATAATTTCCATGTACGTAATGATGGTATCATTATAGTAGTTATAAAAGAGATGGTTTTTTTAACCTTTGGAAACTGGGATGTGAAAACATTAATGAGGTCCCTAGATATGTCTCAAATGAAATGTATGAGGATTTTATAAGGATATTTCTATGTATAGATTACAATCCTAGTGTTTTTCTAATAATCTGTAATATCCTAGCATTAAACCTAAGAACTAATATATTGACATATTATAATTAATTTACCTTAATTATCTGGTTTTAATATCTGATACATATTTCTCACACTTTTATTTATGGTCTTAATAAATAAATGGAACTATATATAACATGGATAAAATGAATGATTTAGTTGTTTAAATTATGAGAATTATGAAAATTGATTCCTAGGTGGAAATTTCATAAATAGAATCATGAAGGTGGTATGAGTATTCATTATACTGATGAGGAGAAAGTGATTTTAATTGTCATATGAAAGGTATGTGATATTCTTGATTTATTTTTAACATTAAAACTATGAATATTTGTTATATTAAGTTTGTAGATAATTATAAAATGATTAATATATTATTAAAGACAATGAAAATAGATCATGATTAATTGTTTGAGAATAAATTTGGGTGATTTGAGGTGTATATGTTTCGAAATTCAATAATTATAAATTTCATTAAACTTATAATTGCATTTAGTTTTAGATTTTAATTATGGTTTGGATATTATATGCTGAATAGTAATTAATACTATGAAAATTGATTTAAGTGTGACATAATATATTTACAGAACACATGATTACAAGAAAGATAATCTTTAATATGTCTCTTATGTTAAGATATTGATGTTTGGATTACGATATATTGGATATAAATAAGTAAATTGGATGATACTAGTTTATTGTTAAATGATTTTGTAGGTGTTTCCAAGAGTGTTATGATATCATGGATGAAGTATACATCTTTTTGGGACATATGGAATATATTAAATATGTTTCTGAAAAAGGAAACCTGAATTTTTTCAATAAGGATATATGGTAATTTATGTTATTACCATGATTCAAGAGAATGCATGATAAAGTTGTTCTTGTGTTTAGAATGTGAACAATAAGAGATAACTTATGATATATGGGGGATAAATATTTTTTTGGTTTAGTGAACCTATTTATAATGTATTTTATTTTCAACTTCTGAAATGATTGTGAGGTTAACCATTTATGGATAAAATAAGATAAACTAATGATGAAATTTGTTAGATTAAAGTATTATATCACCAGAGGTGGACCTATTCGTGTTTAATCACATCTGTTAACAATTTTTGTGATAAATATATATGAAATGACCTATCATTTTATTTATGGATCGCATGATCTGCAAATGCTTCATGAATGAAAAATTAATCTTTATTTATTTGAAAAAGAGCTATGGGGAAAATTGTTCAACAAATTACCAATTGTGAGTTTGTACTAAAACCAAGTAAAAATATCTTCTAATGAAAATTCTTCAATAATATGAAATGAGACCATGATTCAAAGGGGTGACTTATTATTATCATTTTTTATGATATCAATCACCACATTCATTCTTCTATAGCTTATGGTTTGTTAATTTTAATCTTTCCCTCAACCACCCCCTTTCTTCAGATTATTTATCTTTATAAATCTCATTAATTAGTTCTGTTTTTCCTCAATTCCCATATATTCACCAATGTTCTCTTATATGGAGAGGAAATTATAATTTATTTTTAGTAATTGTAATTTTCAAACTATTCATTTTTAAAAAGAAGTCATTGTCTTTTCATTACAATGTGGGTGTCAATAAAATAAACTTTCATGAAATAATAAATAT
This sequence comes from Viscum album, assembly GCA_963277665.1. Classification (NCBI taxonomy): domain Eukaryota; kingdom Viridiplantae; phylum Streptophyta; class Magnoliopsida; order Santalales; family Viscaceae; genus Viscum; species Viscum album. The sequence goes on from OY728166.1 coordinate 993,886,101, forward strand.
TTAACCTAGATGAATTTCAATGGTGAAATTGATTTTGTGGGGGGTACAATGTAACACCATGATATTATTATGAGATTTATTTCTTTTCATTTTTTTGATGTCTGGTGTTGTACGCTACACTAAGTTAATCTTTCCCTATATGAAAAATTTTCATAGATTGTGGTATACACAACACAATGCTTGGCTTGTGTTACATAAAATTTTATGTTCATTGAAAATAATTAATTTCATGCATGACCATGTCAAAGTGTATATCTAAATTTTATTATGTTACCTTGTAAAATAGTCATTATGATATAGATTTTAACACACCAAGCTTCCCCGATATGTTTCTCTTTGAATAATACGATAGTGTTTGAAGTACGCAACATCGAGTTCAAGCTCAACACAACCTATAAAACTAGACAATTAAGAAGATTTTAAGAATAGTAATAACCCAAATTTTATTTTCATATATATCCCATATAATTTTAACTTTCATCTTTTGTGTTTCCTAGACATAATATGAGGAAAATTAAATTTTTTTAGATAAAAGAAGTATTTTTTTTAAAAAAAGTAGTTTTCCAGCCTCTTAATGGGGAACCCTTTTAATCCTATATTTGAAACCATTATATATTCAATTAATTTAAATTAAATTATTTTTTAGAATCAGGACATACTATTTTAGTTTGGATAAATGATTGATGTTTTTCTGACAACTTTTATATTTTTATGAATAGTGAAAATTTCTAATTGTTAATAGAAAAGAAATTTTTTAATCAAAATAATTTATAGTGTAAAACTATAAATTATAATTGTTTTTAAATATTATTAGATTATATTTTTATCATTTAATATAATTTTGGTCATTGGAAGTAATTTTACATTTATGTTGGACCTAAAAACATATCAATCATTCGATGCTTTTTACTTCTCAAAAACTTGTTTTCTGGTTTTAACAGTGGTAATTAAGTTTAAATAAATTAATGAGACTTATATTATTTGAAATTGGTAAAATATAAATAATATTTGAATTCATAATATCAAAATTATCTTAGACTGAATTTTTAGTATTTTTTTGAAAACATTCAATTTTCGATTAATAGTGAAAAATACTACAAAGTATATAAAAACCATCTATTTTATATAAATAATTATTTATTTTATATAAATTTATTTTCAAGTCAAATAGTTACATAATAACCATATTAGTAAAATTTAATTCATTAGAGTAATTTTATAATAAGATTAAATATATAAATGTTTTTTGGAGTTTTTAACTTCTTTTACCCACCGTCTAGCCACATCTGTAAATTTCCATAAAACAAAATTTTAGCACTTCTGTGAAATATATTTCCAAAATCTGAGAGGTATGATTGACATCAGTAAGTAAAATTTGGTTCAACAGGATGAAAATAATTTTTTTTGAATAATAACTATTGAATTTTATTTTCTAAGATTAAAAGTAAATAGGGTAATTAAAGGCGAAAATGATATTATAATTACACTAACACATGTCCTAATTCTATTGGATAAGTATATTTCGACCAAAATAATCCTTAGGATTAAAATAAGATCCTTTTATATCCAATTTGACGAGATTAAGAGATTTATTATTATTTTATTTAATGAATGGTAAAAAGTGTTAAATTAAATGTTTAATTACTAAACCATTTTCAATATAAGGATATATGTAAGTTAAATTTAACTATAAATATCAATTAGAAATATAAAATGATTTCTCGATCATGGTATTTTATTTATAATTTTTAGACATTATGTAATTAAATTTAATTATCACACAATGATGACGCAGTAATTACCTTATTAATAAAAGATTAAAATAATTGATATTATAAATATTAAAATAAATTTAAATTGAGACTTTTGATACATTCTGTAAATTTTCATGCAATTTATGACATTTTAGGGTTTCTTAAATGTATTTTTTCAAGGAATAAACTTATTATGAATTTCTTAAAAAAATACTAAATAGTTTCAAAACAGACATAAATGAGGTTTTAAAAATAAATCTATTTTATTAAATTATATAACAGTACTAAAAATATAAAGATATTCCAAAGGAATTATAGAATGATATATATTTCATTAATGAACCACTTTAGGTTCTCTTGGCATTTTATAGTATGATTATTAACTATATATTGTAATAATACCAGAATACATAGTAAAAGGTTAACTATTTAACTAAGAGTAAAATAAAAAAGATAAAGTTAATATGGTGAACTATGATTGTCTAAAATCTATTGGTTGAGAAAATTTAGACCCATCCCTACCTTATCCTCAAAATAAATCCCTTTATAGCCATTATAAATAGAAAATGGTGTTATAATAAAATATTATTTCACGCTTTTCCTAAAGTAACCCTCACCTATCTTATAAAAGGGTACATTTCCTTCCCATAATTTTACACTTCCAAAGAAATTTTTCTTAGCCAACACCTACTCATATATCCTCCCAACTACCCTCAATTTATCCTAGAGTCCTTACTTTGATCAGAAATCCAACCTAAGGATCCCTTTTGATCAAATCAAAATGACGAACCCGAAAAAGAGGTAATGATTTCATCACCTCTTTCAATATTCTTTTATTCTTCCACATCCTCTTTATTTGTTGTTTCCAAAACAAAATAATAACTCCAGTACCTAATACATAGATTGATGTTATTATAAATATGTTAAAGCGATATTCATTATTTTATCTATCCTATGAATGACAAAGTCACTATACGTGCCTATGTACGGCTTTCTGTCTCCATGTCGTGGTATAGTTTGTTATTGAACACTTAATTGTTTTTATGGGTATAATAATTAGTATAAATAATGTAAATAATAAATATAACATGTTAATGATTCTTTATATTTGATATACCATCCAATTACATACGATTTTACCATCAATGGAATGATATTTTCGCTCGTGCGTACGTACGGATTATCATGTCCACGAACGCGATGAGATTCAATCCACATCATAACTATTAAAGAATAATTTTCATTTTATTATTTAATATATTTTTTTTATAACATAATATAATTATTTATATGAATCTAATACACCCTATCAATAACAAACATGACTTATGTAACAAAACATATAATGGAAAACAAATCAGTTAACAGAGGAAACAATGATACTGCTGAAATATTATTAACAATGAAATTTTAGAAGATCATATATCATATAATATTTAGGTATGTTGTTCTTTTAAAATTTAATAACAAATATTTAACTATTATAGTAGAGTTTAACATACCCTCCACTAAGTAAAAGATCAAGGTAATAGGTTTTCATCTCACTTCTTATTCCTTTGAGATTCTTTTTATATTGCCACTATTTCCTTTTGTGTGGTGTCTATACTAGCCACAATTATATTATTTTTGAAATATAATATAATTTATGGGTATTTAAATCTTCATTGAATAATCCTTCTTCCATGGGGTGTATTTTTTTTACGTTACAAAATTGTTAAGGGAATTTCTAATTTTGATTTCCAATCATTGGGTTTTACGAAAACATCATTGATTATTTTACTCCAAGATTATGTGTGAAATATCTATTTATTTATTTATATAGTAATTTACACTCCCCTTAGTGTGGATATAATTTTTATATGCATAATGACTCCATTGTAAAATTCAAATTTCATCAATATGATCCTGATAAAATTAGTCTTAACATAATTTCAATCCATTTAGTTAAACATCCAAGTCATTAGTGTTGTTATTACAAGAATATGTGTGAATTTCCTCTAATTGATTAACAATGAATATCTAATCATATTGAGTGTATTTATATTTTTTCACACAAAATTATTTCTTTTATTTATCCTTAACTTAAGGATATAGTCTTTATAAGGGAATTCATCTCAATTTACACTCTACTGATAATTCATTGTTTTTATGCAGCAATTCTACTTTATCTTCTAAATATACTATATTTTGAAATAGTATATCATGAATTCCTTTATTCACATTACACTACAGTGTTTGTTTTACCTCAAAAAATATTTTCAAGCATCTCTCATTTGGTTAGTAACACTAACTAAAATATCATTTTAAATGTTATAAAGATTTATTCTTCTAAATCATTATCATTTATGTACATGTTTTAAAAATGGTTTCAATAATTTATTTACATAGACATGAATTTTTTAAAAATAATTTTTTTAATAGTTTCAATGTTTTATGGGACACTTTGATTCAAAAATCTAGTACTTAATAGCTTCTTGATAAATAGTGAGACTTCTAAATATTTTGAACAAAAAGGTGATATTTCACTCAAATAGTTTTAATGATTATCTTCATTTGTGTTGATGTCCTTCATTTTTATTGAATGAGGTTAATTAATATAATATTATATATTGTATTAAATGAGTTATATTTGACTGTGGATGTTCTATTTTTATACCATTCATTGTTTGTGGTTAAAATATTAACATTTCTTATGAAAGTATTAATACGAATGTTTATATTATGTTTCAAAATTATCATTTGTTGAATGCATTAGACATATAATGTGATGGGTGGATCCTTCAATATCTCATCGATGCATTGTTAGGTCTCATGAGACAAACTAGTGTCTTGGAATAAGGCCTTGAAAATATCATTATTTGTAGTCCTAGCATGATCCCAAGACTATGTGGTTATGGTGTGTGACATTATGAATTCCATTATTATGAAATTATATATTGATATTACATGTGACTATACGACTATTAGAATATACATGTGAATATGTAAATGGAACTATTTTATTTATCTTTTCCATATTATTTTTATGTTTAAGATTAAAAGTCTTGTGTTTTAGACTTATACATTGCCTTAAATGTTTATACTTATTTATGATAGTTTCTTCTATATTGTTATCCTTAATTAGCAACTGAGATCACCACATTATTATGTTTTATTCTTTCCATGATGTTTGGTAGTATATTATGCTTTACCTATATATATTTTTAAGGGGTATGAGTGTGTTCAAAGGGGACACTTTTTTTTGTTTGTTTATGATTTAATATAAAACTTATTTAGGTATCAAGTACTTTCAAGGCTATTAAACTAATTGGGTTTTTGATAATTGATCTCCTGTGATCATTTAAATGTTATTTAATAATTCACCAACTATGGGTAACTGGGGTCGGGGTGTTATAGTTGGTATCAGAGGAAGTTTAGTACAAATCTTGGAAACTATATTTATAAAAACTCTGATTAGAGATCATTACCCTAAGCTGGACTTTGAGGATTTGTATCGAATAACTTACTATAATTTTGGTAATGTATATATTATTTGTTTTTTCCAAGATATATATCTCTATCTAGATACGATCAGGTAGAGCCATATTTGTCACATATGTAACTAAGAGTGAAAACTCTAACAAAGTGTTTAGGGCGTGACCCTGGGTATCCTAGTACATGACAATGGTCCTTGATGTACAATTGTTTATAACACTCCTAGGGGATATGCTTAGTATAATTCACTTATTCTTTAAAAATAGATCAGAATGATTTTAATATAAGATCAGAATAAATAACCTAGATTAATATTGTGGTGTTTTATATTGAAAATAATGTGTCATGATATTCTCTAAATGATTTTATGAATATTGTTACTCACACTCTGCTTTCTAGTTTTATTCAATGGATAGATTCCAATAAAGTCATAGTTACGTTGAACATGGTGTACAAGGTGGGAAGGGGGGGAGAAATTTGAAATAAAATGGAATGTTTGTCAGCATAAAAGATATTGTGTTGAGTCCAAATGAATTTTCCAAAAATATTATCAACAACATATACATTAACCAACTCCAAAACTCAATAATGAAGAGAAATGAAAAGAATAATAAGAGATCCAGTAGTGGAGACCATGGAGAAAAGAAAGTTCATTTTCTATCATGTAGGTAATGTGGAAGGATACTCCCATCAAAGTGTCTCAATTGGAAAAAGAAATGTTTTATCTCTGGGAAAGAAGGACATAAAGTAATGAATTATCAAAGGAAAATGAATATTACTAATGAATAAAATAAATGATCCTATGAATCGACATACATACATTTGACCTAAATGTAGGGGGCCTGGTAATTGCTCAAATCAATTTCATATTCTATAGGATAACCTCTAAGTCAATGAAGAACCAATGTGGAAATAAATCTACTGAAAAATGTCTGAAATAGTAATACTCTTTGTTGATGGGATTACTTTTGAAGACTTCTCTCCTATATGTGTAACCTTGCAGTTTGTTATGTAAAAATTGTATTGGATGAAGAATTTTCTTTTCTTTTATTGATATAGTTTTAAATAACCATTTGGGTTTAAATGATCCATGGTTCTGATTCAATTATAGGTTATTACTTTTCGGGAATAAAATGAAAGGTATGAGATAACATTTGTGGTTAAAATATTTTATGATTAGTTTTGAGGAATTTATGTCATTTTTTGGTATGTTATAAAATTATATAGTTTTATAAAAATGGAAACACACAGACCATGTGATAACCAATCGCATCAAAAAAATCTGCTGGAATCGAACCCACAACCAAAGTTCAACTGGGATTTATCGCTTATCACTTCACTACATGAAGTCTATGGTTAGTATTACTAATTATTTTTAGTAAAATGATTTCATGGATCAAGAATATATTGATTTTGGGAACTTATTATTTATCCATAGTATATGAAAATTATATGGTGGTTAAGTGATAAATGTAATTTTGGAATATGTTCTCCCTTTTGGTAACACTATATTCCTATGGAAAATAGAATAGTTTGGGATTTAATTTTAGGAGTAATGGTGGATTTGTTTTTGAAGATTTTATGTTTTTTGTGGACTTATAGAGATTTGGGTTATTTATGTAAAATGATTTACCTATCATAGAGAATATGTGATTTGGTTAATTACTATTAAGTATGTTATTTTAAGAGTAGTCGATGATATTTGGAGATAAATGATAAGACTTATCATGGAAGACTATTTGATCAAATCCTTATGAATTTTGGGTTTGAAACTTATTTTGGATTATTTGGATGAATTTAAAGGATAATTGTTTTTTAATGGTATTTTTTTAACATTGGGTTGTTTTAATATTGAATATTTACATTATAGTATCATTTTATACAGGATTATCCTCTTTGGAGATCATCTGATCTTGTAATAACAATTTTGGTTTTGATTAATTTCTAAAGATAAGGGAAATATATAGTTCATATTTTTTGGATTATGTGATTCTCTATAAGTTGATTCTATAACTTCAAGTGTGACCAGGTCATCATTAATACTTATCTTTTAGAGTGAAAGATAATTTTGTGGTAGGAATTGGTTAATGTAATGAACTCTCCTTTTCAAGTATTCCTGTTTCTTATTTTATGAATAAAATAATTCTTTAACTTTAGGGAAATGATATTAAAACCAAAAATTTGTTATCATAATACCTAATGTATTATTTAACTGGTAATATTTTAAATCATCATTTATTTATGTCTTTGAGACCCTCAATTTTCCTTTCACTAGTTTGTGATTGATGACCTTAATAACTCCCTATTAATAGTTATGTTTTTCCGCAAATTAAAATTTCGACCAAAGATCTCCTATTCTAAATCCTAATTTAGTGGTGAATTTTTTTATTTCCCATTCTCTATTATTAACACTACAATTTATTAACCCTATTTCTGATGTGGGTTTTCCACATAGGTATCTTCTATTTTTTAACTATTATTTCGGATGAAAAATTTCAAATTGTGAGGACATAATTTATTAAAGGAGGGAAGAATGTATATAGCGACCCAGCCATTTCATACATTACTATTACATCATTTTATTTAAAAAAACATAATAGTATTACACATATAGAATAATAAGGTTTAGTATCTTGGGAAAACTAAGACCATACATAACAATTACAACATCATGCATAAATATTTAATTAATTCCTTTTTCTCTAGATTCTTATTAGCACTCGACCTATCCTTAGTACATGTATTCACCTGAGGATATACATCAAAGGTGTGATACAAAAGCCTTTAAAGAGAATATATAATAACAATATAACAATGGTGATCATTACAATAACATAGGAAAAGAATCATGAAAATGAGAGGAAGCATTAATAAGAGACTTGAAATATGGCATGGATAAAAATGAAACATCATGTCTTATTTGTTAAATACCACACATACTTGTGAACAAAGATATCACATTTTTCACAAATAATTTCACATTAAATCATGAGATTCACTACTTTACCCAATGCATTGGAGAGTTGTATAATTCTAGGCGCACCCGTCAAATAGAAACATTCATATTGCACAATATAATTCCGGGAACACCCATCACATCATAACATTATCATTTATCATACATTCCAAAATGAACATATATAAAAAATTAACATAACTAACCCATGTAAATGAATGGGTTTCATCCCATATGTAGAAATTCATAAACATATGTTACCCAAAATTAATTGGGAATAACATAGTTGATATGATAACCATAACCCTTGAGTGAGTAGTAAAAGGCATGTTTTTGAAAGAATGGTTTTTTTGGAAAACTTTTGATTGAAACAAAATTTATTAGAAAACCTGATTATCCCAAAAAAACGGAATATAATGATGAAAAAATGATTTTTATTGAGCCACTATAATAAAAATGGATTGAAAGAGGGAGAACCCGAAGAAAGAATGTTGGTTTTGAGATTTTCATTGTACTTTATATCTAAATGCTTCCTTCACATTAATGTCTTATATAACCAAATTTGATTCATTAATTAACAATTAAAAAACATTTTTTACATGAATATGTTAAATTAGTGTTTCATTATGTTATTTTATGTGCCTTTGGATGATTTATAGAGTTTAAAAACATTGTTCGGGAATGATCATTTTAATGGTTTCCTAGAGAGGTTCACTTATATTCATAAATGAAAGTTCATGTAGAACATGTATAAACAAATTAAACTACTCATACATGTTGTTAATTATACTCTATAATTTTATATGATCTTATAATGAATTATATTATTTACCATGTGGATGAATCATTATATATGAATTAAATTATGATCGTTTGGGTTAATTTGTGTGGTTTTTCAACCACAATGAAATTGTTTTGTCTAATAACTTAGTATTATTTTCCTAAGTTAGTTCCACAGCATAAAATAGGATAAAACACATATAATATAATCTGGGTCAACTATAAAAAATGGTTTAGGGCCAGATATTAAATATTTAATGTAAATAGAAAACATATCGTTCTTGAAGTGGATAGATTAACTCCTCATGAACAATGTTTTATTTTATAAAATAAAAGGAAGATGAGAAGGGGGTGGATTGTATAATATTCTATCAGTGTCATAAAATTATAGTATCTGTATGGTACTGGTTTTACCATGCCATTTTGACAAATATTGGTGGGGAGAGAGTAAAAAAATAACTTTAAATTGAAAGGAAATTAATGAAAAAGAAGGAGATTAGTTACCTCTTGAATCATCCTCTTGATATCAACCGTAAGGGATATAGTATTTGTCTTTTTATGAGACCAGAAGCTCTTAGACGTGGGGAGGGTATAGGGAAGACTCTTGGGATGATTTTAGATAAGTATCAAATCTTGAGAAGTGTGAGGAAATGATTATGTGTCGGATGGTATTTATGGTGGGGGGAGAGGGGATTTCTCAATATAAAATCCATTAATTTATTAATTCCCCACAAGACAGGGAATAGTGAGTGTTCCCTAACCAATAATAGTGAATATGCAATTTGAGTTCTATATTTGGGTTCTTACATAACTTGTGATGTTTGGAATAGTGGTTTTAGGTTATAATGTATCTATTCAGTAAATTAATTTACTTTACTATTCACCAAAAATTATGTTTTTCTTATTGGACTACAAATAACCTACTTATTGTAACTGTGTATGTCATATTTTCGATATTCCTAACATTGAAGTGACAACCATATGTTTAAAGGTCACTTATCACTTATTATTTCATTAGGATGTGTTTCCATGTGATTTTATGACATGTTTATAAGAAGGGAATTTCCATTTATAAAACATTTGGTTATTACATTCTTTCCCCCTTATGAAATTTATCCCTTGAAATTTTGTTTCACATAGACATGTATGGTTACTTATACTTTATTACCACCATCGGGTCCCATGTAGGGTCTACAAACATATGGTTCCTCTACAACACTTTGACAAGGTGGGTTGTCTGGTTCCGTAGAAGATTATCTCTCTGACCTAGAATCTTTACTGGTTGCTATTCATAGGAGAGTTCATCTTCCAACTAAACCACGTATTAGTTTAGTACATGTTAGGGATTGGGTATATACATCCTCAAGAGTGATAAGTTAAACACATCATGAACTTGAGCCATATTCGGTGGATGTGCAAGATGATAGGCAATGGATCCTATGCAGTCTAGGATCTAAAAGGGGCCAATGTACCTTGGTCTTAGCTTCCCATTCATTCCAAACCACATGACTCCCTTCCATTGTGATATTATAAGGAATACTTTATTACCAATGTAGAACTCCAAGTCCCATAAACGATTTTTAGCATTTCTCATTTGCTAACTTTGAGCAACGCTGATGTGTTTCTAGATGACTTGAACCTTCTCTGTAATTTCTTGCACATGATAGTGTCTAGATAGATTTATTTATACAAATTAATCCTAATAGGTTGGATTTCTTCATATATTTCCATACAAAGCTTCATATGGAGCCATCTTAATAGTCGAGTAGAATTATTGTTGTATGAGAACTCAACCAATGGGAGATGCTAATCCCATCAACCTTTGAATTCTAGAGAGTAGGCTCTTGGCATACCTTCATGTGTCTAAATAGTCCTTTCAGATTGGCCATCAGTTTGGTGGTGTTAGGGCATGATGAAATTTAATTCGATGCTCAAACCATATTAAAGACTCCACCAAAATTTAGATGTGAACCTTGGATCATGATTAGAGACAATAGAGAGTTGAACGCCATGTTGTCCCACCACATCATTCACATATATCTTTGCAATTTGTTCAAGTGAGAGGTATTCCCGAATGGTGATAAAATGGGCAGTCATTGTGAGTCAGTCAACCACAACCTATATCAAATTATTTCCCATTAATTTATTTGGGAGACCCGTGATAGAGTCCATAGTAAAATTCTCCCATTTCCATATTGGTATAGGAAATGGTTGAATCATCCCTTTGGACTTTTGTCTCTCTACTTTAACTTGATGACATACCAAGCACCTTGATATATATATTCCACGATTTTCTTTTTAATGTTATCCCACTACATGTTTTCTTAGAAATCAGAGTAAATATTAGTACTCCCATGATGGATATAAGGTTTTGAGCTTTGTTCATTGTCCAATAAACCCTTATTTATCTCGGGTGATGATGACACACAACGCCACATTCCAAACTGAATCACACCATCACTATCGATATGGAACTCTTGCAGCTTCCCTTCCATTACTACATTCACCCACTTTTGTATCGCCACATAATCCATTTTTCCTTCCTTAATCTTCTCTTGTATGGTTGGTTAATCATTAATTTGGTAACAGCTGGATGTATCCCCTAACTGTATGATTTGTAAATCCATCATTTGCATATCCAAGAATATATGGTATTTCTCAATCCGTATGATGGATAAAGTATCAGGTACTTTTCTGTATAAATCATTATCTACTTTGTTTTCCTTTCCCCGATGGTAGTGAATAGATAAATATTAATTATTCATTATCTATAACCATACCTTTTGACATATGTTGAACTCATTTTGTGTGAATATATACATTAGGCTCTTGTGGTCATTGTATATGTCACAATACTCGCCATAATTGTAGTGCCTCCATATTTTCAAGGAAAAAATAATATCTTCATGCTCTAGATCATGTGTCAGGTAGTTCTTCTCATGGATATTAATCTACCATGTGTCATAGGCTATCACATTTTAATATTTCATGAGTTCTAAACCCAGGCCATTCATTAAAGCATCACAGTATATCATAAAACATTCTCCACATTTTGGTAGTGTGAGTACAGGTGTAGTGATTATCCTTATCTTTATCTCTTTAAAGCATCCCTCACATTATTTCATCCAGACATTCTTTACCCCATTCATTATTAACTTAGTTAGCGGGATTGATAATCATGAGAAATTTCTCACAACACATCGATAGTACCTAGATAATACTAGAAAACAACAAGTTTTTGTGGCACTAGAGGGCCTGAGCCATTCTTCAATTGCCTTTGTTTTTGAAGGGTCCATATAAATTCCCTCACATGTGATCAAATGTCCCAAGAATTTGACTGGCTTCATCCAAGAGTCACAATTACTAAACTTGGTGTACAACTTATCCTTTCTCAATGTCACTAAAACATGTCTTATATGCTCTTCATCTTCATCCATTCACCTAGAGTAGATGAAAATATCATCAATAAACACTACCACAAATTTGTCGAGGTAATGTCTAAAGGCTCTATTAATCGAATCCATGAAGATTTCAGGGGCATTAATATGTCTGAAGGGAATCACCAGAAACTCTTAATGCCCATACCTTGTACAGAAGGCAGTCTTCTGAATATCTTCCTTCTTCACCATTAACTAATGATATCTAGAATGAAGATACAACTTTTTAGAAATACTGATCTCCACATAACTGATCAAACAAGACATCAATCCTTGGAATGGGACAGTTTATCTTTATGGTGATCTAATTGAGATCCCGATAATCGATACACATCCACATTATTACATTCTTCTTCATTACAAAGAGTACTGGCACAGCCCAAGGTGATGCACTAGGGTGTATGAATCCTTTACCCATATTCTCTTGCAGATAATTCTTTAACTCCTCCCGCTAAATAAGATCAATCCTATAAGGACACATTAATATAGAAGTAGCGACGAGTATGTGTTCTATTGAGAATTATACCTTGCGATCTGTGGGAATTCTGGGTAAATCATCAGGAAATACATCATCGTATTCACTCATGGTGGGAATTACTGCATGTTTGGTACTATCCTTCGACTCAAACTTTTGGGTGCGGAATGCTTCTTCAGATAATGAACACCCACACCATTGAAGGATTTTTCAAAGGAGATTCATGATCTTCCTTTAATTTGTGGAGAATCATGGGATGGTTCAGAATATGAAAATATATTTCCTTTTCCCGACAATTGATTCGTTCTCTATATAATGAGAGCTAATCCATACCCATTACAACCTCTAATTCCACTAAGGGAAGTATTACAAGATTCACTAGAAGAAACTTCCCACATAAACTAGTACGAGAAGAGTCAAACCCTAGGTTTGTAATGATTTCACCAATTGCTGTTTTTACATATATCTCTACATAATTTTTTTGGGGCTTCGATTCTATATTTCTAGAAAACATACATTGTATAATGGAATACGTAAAACCAAAATCAAATAAGACCTTTTCTATTCTTGAGTGAATAGTACGTGTACCTTTTACCAATTCATTATCTTGCCCCACATCTGCTGTAGTGATGACCTAATCCATCCCTTGTTCTGTAGGATTTGGTTGTTGCTGGGGCTGATTACCCTTGAGAACTCGAGGTTCAGTGCACTGTTTTTAATAATGACCTAACTCCCTACAGTTGTTTCATTGAACCATGGGTGGTTCTCTCCTTTATTCATCTACATTATCCTTCTTTCATGTATTTTCAACACTCTTTATCTTAATGTCTTTCTTTCATACACTAGAAGAACTTCTGTATCCCATTTAGGAAGTTCCAAAGGTGAAACATCCCACATTTTCTTCATGTGGGTCATTGTGTTTTCTTCCCACCTTTGTTATTAGATACTCCAGCTTGAAACTCCATATTTTGTTTCTAATCACCATAGCCATATGACAATTTTCCAAACTCCATATCCACTTTGAGAGAACATAGAACAACTTATTTATAACTCCCAAAGACTAAAAATTGAAAGAGCCTTTCAAAAGTGTGGTTTTAATCCAATATAGAATCTATCAATTTTTCTATCATTGTTGATAAAAAACCGAAGCATACTTTGCAAGCCTTAGGAAATTTTCTTCGTAGATTATGACTGATTATACTTATTTTTTTTCTTAATCCTTATGAATTATCTCTCCATCTTCATGTGAATATTTCATGGGAAATACTTCTTTTGAAACATTATATTAATGTCTTCTGATTCCATCTCTTCAATTCCCCCACTTGGCTTGGTGTTCTTAATCAAAGACCATAATTTGTTGGCCTCTCAATCTAGAAGATAAATATCTAGGGTCACCTAATCCTTATCAGAAAATTTAATCATAGAAAAGATATTCTCCATGGAGTTGACCTACTGCTCCACAATTAGTGCATCAGAAGTCCACTAAACATCAGTGGTCATTGCCACATCATACATTTAATAGCCAGTTACTCATTTGGTGACGGATGAAGTTCCCCATTATTATGGTTATTGTACATTACCTGGTATAGTTGGGTAAGAATTTCCCATAAGTTTCGAACTTAACCTCCCAAATAATTGGGGCTATTGTTTGGTAAATCATCTCATTATCCCTCGCATGAGTTGTTGGCTTTGTTTCCCAGGTTCCCACCATTTTCTAAAATTGAAAATGTTAGAAAAAAACATTTGTTTACAAGTCATTAATGACTTATTAATATGAATGATTTATACTAAAATCAAAACATACAGGATCTCTATTTAATGATTCTTGTGTGTATTTTGTATTTAGCCTCATGCTATAGCTTTTCTCTCTATTTCACTAATCCTAATTCCCAAATTAACTAAACCTTGCCTTTGATACCAACTATAGCGAACCATACATGTGTTACATTACTATTAAAACCGTTAAACTTAAAAAAATATTATTATTACACATATATGATACTAAGGTTTAGTGTCTTAGGAAAACAAGGACCATACATAGCAATTATTACATCAAGCATAAACATTTATTTCATTCCTTCTTCTCTTGCTTCTTATTAGCACTCGACCTCTCCTTAGTACATGTATTCACCTGAGGATATACATAAAAAGGGGTTAGCTAAAATCTTATTAAGAGGATATATAATAAAAATATAACAATGGTGAGAATAACTATAATAATTTCAAAGGATCATGAACATGAGATGAACCATTAATAAGATACTTGAAATGTGGCAATGCATAAAAATGAAACATCATTTCGTAGTGGTTAACTTCCACAGATACTTGTGGAAAAAAGCTAGCATCTTGTTCACACGTAATTTAACAATAACAAATGAGATTCATCACTTACATAGTGAATAAAAGTGTTGTATAATTCCTGATAAACCCGTCACATTGAAACATTCATATTGCGCAATATAATTCTAGGTGCAGCCATCACATCATAACATTATCATTTATCATGCATTCCATAATGAATATATATCAAAAATTAACAAAAATAACTCATGAAAAGGAATGGGTTTTGTCTCATAATAACACATTCATAAAAATAGGTTTCCCAAAATTTAGTCGGAATAACATACTTGATACGATAGACATCATCCTTGAGTGAGAAGAAAAATGTGTGTTTTTGAAAGAAGATTTATATCGGAAAAATTTTGATCGACATAAACATTAGTAGAAAACATGTATATACAAGAAAAGGTTAGATAATATTGAAAAAATTATTTTTAAGGAGTTACTATAACAAAAATTGAATGAAAGACGGAGAACCCAAAGAAAGAAAGTTGTGTTTGAGATTTTCCCCTTACCTTATATATGAATGCTTCCTTCGCTTTAATGTCCTATATAACCACATAATATTAATTAATTAAAAATTCCATAACCTTGTGTAAATGAATATGGTTAATTATGGTTTCAATAAGTTATTTTATGTTCATTGGGTGAGTTATATAGTTTAAAAACATTGTTTGGTAATGTTCATTTTTATGTTTTTCTTGAGCGGTTCACTTGTATTCAAAAATGAAAGTTCATGTAGAACATGGATAAACATCTAGAATAGATATTTCAGGTTAATAGTGATATTATAGAATTTTAAATGATATTATCATGAATTATATTATATAACATAGGGATGAATCATTAGATAAGAATTAAATTATGATCATTAGGGTTAATTTGGGATGTTTTTTCGACCCAAACTAACTTGTTTTGTTTAATAATTTAATAATATGGTCCAAAGTTAGTTGAAGAACCAAAAATACGATAAAATAAATATAATATAACCTAGTTATACAATAAAAATTTGTCTCATAACCTAATATGAATGATTTAAAGGATATTTAAAACATGTTGTTCTTAAAGGTTATAGATTAACCCCTCACGAACAATGTTTTCTTTTATTAAATAAAAGTAAAAGGAGAAGGGGGTTAGATGGTATAATATACCATTAGTATCATAAAATTTAATTATATGAAAGGTACTAGTGTTACCATACTATTTTGGACAATGATATATGGTTAGAGAATAAGAAAAGAACTTTAAATTGAAAAGTCATTAAAGGAAAATATGGAGAGAAATTACCTCTTCAATCCTCCTCTTGATACCCACCATACAGGACCTAGTATTTGTCTTATGATGATACCAAAAGCTCTTGGAAGTGGGGGAGGGTCTAGGGATGATTCTTGGGAAGATTTTAGACAAGGATAGAAGCTTTATATGTGAGAGGAAATTATTGTGTGAGGGGTGGTATTTATAGTGGAGGGGAGAGGGGATTTCTCAATATAAAATTCATTAATTTATTTTTCCCCACAAGACAAGGAATAGTGAGTCTTCCATGACCAATAATAGTAAATAGGACATGTGAGCTTTATATTTGGGTTCTTACATCACTTGTGATATCAATAATAGTGGGATTATATTATAATGTATTTATAAGGTAAATTAATTAACTTTACTATTCACAAAAAAATATTTTTTTCTTATTGGACTCAAAATAAAATACTAATTTCAACTGTGTATATCATATTATCGAAATTCAATATATATTAATGATAAACATATGTTTAAAGGGAACTTAGCACTTAGTAGTTCATTATGTATTGTTCACATGTGATTTTATGACATATTTATAAGAAGTTAATTTTCATGTATAAAACATTGGGTCATTACAATATTACACCACAAGCATCCATGATACGTCACTCTATGAATAATATGATTGCGTGCGAAGTACGCAACACCGTGTTTAAGTGCACTATGACATATCAAACTAGCTGTTTAAAAAAGTAGTTATGAATAGTAATAAAAACATTTTGAATTATATATATATACAATATAATTTTAACATTCATCTATTGTGTTTCTTAGACATAATATAAGTACAAATATAATTTTTCAGATAAAAGAAGTATTTTTCAAAAAAAAAAGTCGTTAAGCCTTTTAATGGGGAACCCTTTTCAAATCCAATATTTGACACCTTCATATAATCAATTTGATGAAATTAAATTATTCTTTAAAATTGGGATATAAAAAGTTAGTTAGGATAAATTTTTGGTGTTTTTTTGATAACATTCATATTTTTATGAATAGTAAAAAATAATAAATTTTAATTGAAAATATTTTTTTAATCAAAATAATTTATAGTGTAAAATTATACATTTTAATGGTTTTGAAATATAATTAGATTATAATTTTATAATTTAATCCAATGTTGGTCTTTAGAAAAAAAATTACATTTAAATTTAACATAAATAAATATTAATCTTTTCATACTATCACTTCACAAAAACCCGCTTTATAGTTTTGATAATGGAAATTAATTTTAAATTAATTAATAGTGAAAAATACTGCATAGTACATAAAAACCAACTTTTTTATTTAAGTAATTATTTTTTAACATAAATTTATTATCAAGTAAAAATATATACATAATACCTATATTAGTCTTATGTAATTCATTGGGGTCGTTTTATAATAAGATTAGATATATAAAATTTTATTGTACTTTTTATCATCTTTTACCCTTCTTCTAGGCCCATTTGAAATTTTCCAAAAAAAATATAATTTTTTATACATTTGTGAATTGAATTTCAAAAATCTGAAATACACGGTTGATATCCGTATGTAAAATGTTGTTCAATTGGATGAAAATAATTTTTAGTGAATAGTAACTTTTGAATTTTATTTACCACGGTTAAAAGTAAATTGGATAATTAAATGACGAAATGATATTATAATTACCCTAAAATGTCATAATTCTATTGGATATGTGAATTTCGACCAATATGAACTTTTTCATTCCAATTAGATTAGATTAGTAAATTTATTATTATTTTATTTAAGGAAGAGTTGAAGTTGTAAAATTCAATGTTTAATAACAAAAAAAAATTTAATATGGGTTTATACATAAGATAAATTTAACTATAAATTTCCATTGGAAAGATAAAATTATTTCCTATATCCAAGTATTTTATTTATAATTTTTAGATATTATGTAATTAAATTTATTTATGACACAATGATTATGCAGTAATTACCTTATTATTGAATGATTAAAATAATTGATATTAAAAATATTAAAAATAAATGTAAATTGAGAATTTTGATACATTACACAAATTTTCTATATGATTATGATGTGTTTTGGTATATTAAATGTATCTGTTTCGAAGTAATAATGTTATTATGACTTTCCCAAAACCCAAATACTAAATTGTGTCAAAATTAACATAAATGAGTTTTTTAAACCTATACTATTTTATTAAATTATATAATACTCCAAAAAATTTAAAGGTAGGCCAAATACATCTATAATGATATATATGTCATTAATGAACCAATTTATGTTCTCTTTTCATTTTATAGTTACTTTTTTAACCATGTATTATAATAATAAAAGAATACATGTTAAAAGATAAACAATTTAACTAAGAGAAAAATCTAAAAGATAAGGTTACTATGGTGACCTAAACATGTATAAATCATATTGTATGAGAATATTTAGACTCCTCCTCACATTATCCTTTAAATAAATTCATTTGGAGCCATTATAAAACAAAAAATACTTTATAATAAAATAATATTTCATGCTTTTTCTAAAGTAACCCTCAACTCTCTTATAAAAAGGTACTTCCCCTTCTCTTGATTGAACACATTCAAAGCCATATTTCTTGGAAAACCCCCACTCATATATCCTCCCAACTACCCTTAATTCAATAAAGAGACCTTACATTGATCATAAATCCAACCTAAAGATCCCTTTTCATCAAATCCAAAGGAAGCACCTAAAGAAGAGGTAATGATTTCATCACCTCTTTCAATGTTCTTTTTTTCATTCACTTCCTCTTTATTTGTTGTTTCTATACCGAAATAATAACTACTATACATCATACATACTATGATGTTATTATAAATATGTTAAATCCATATTCATTATTCCATCCATCCTATTAATTATATTGTCACCATATGTGTGTACATACGGTTTACTGTCTCCACATCATGGTGTAGTTTGTTATTCAACACTTCATTATTTTGATGGGTATATTAATGAGTATAATTACTGTAAATAATTAATATAATATGTTAATTATTCTTTATATATGATATACCATAAAATTATATACGATTTCACCAGCAACAGAATGATATTTTCTCTGGTACGTACGTACAAATTACCATCTCCAAGAATGTGATGATATCCATTCCCCATCAAAACCATTAAAGAATAATTTTAATCTTATGAATACATATATTTTTTAATAACTTAATAAAATTATGAATATGAAACCCCAAATCCTATCCAAGACAAAATTGACTTACGTAACAAAACAAATAATGGGAAACATATCAATTAACATCGGAAATAGTGATTCTACAGAAATATTATTAACAATGAAATATTAGAAGATCGTATATGATATCATATTTATATATGTGGTTCTTATATAATTTAATAACAATTATTTAACTTTTATATAAGTGTTTAACAAACCCTTAATGAAGTAAAAGTACAAGGTAATGGTTTTTCATCTCACTTCTTATTCTCATGAGATTCATGCTATATTGCAAAAATTTCCTTTTGTGTGTTGTATGTACTTATCATGATTGTATTCTTTTTGAATTATACTATAATTTATGGGTATTTAAATCTTCATTTTATGATCCTTCTTTACTGGGGTGTATGTTTCGTATTTTACCAAATCGGTAAGGTAATTTCTAATTTCAATTTCCACTCATTGGGTTTTATGAAGACATCATTGATTATTTTACTCCAATATTATGTGTAAAATCACTATTTATTTATTTATTTAGTAATTTACACTACCATTTGTGTGGATATACTTCATATAACCAAAAAATATCCATTGATAAATTCTCTATTCATCAATATAGATATTTAAGAGTAATCTTAACTCAATTTCCATCCATTGAGATAAACATCCAATTCATTGGTTTTGTTTTTTCAAGAATATATGTGAATTCCTCTAATTTATTTACACATAATATCGAATAATATTTAGTTTATTTATATTTTTCAAACATAATTATTTCATTGGTTTATCCTTAACTTAAGGATACCGTCTTTATAAGGTATTTTAACTCAATTTGCATTCCATTGATAATTATTTATTATTATGCGCCAATTCACTTTTATGTGGTGTATATATTGTACTTTGACATAGTATTTCATGAATCCCTTTATTCTCATGATATTATAAAATTTTGATTACCTCAATGATTTGTATTCAATCATCTCTCATTTGGTTAGTAACTCTACCTAAAATATCATTTTAAAGTATTTAAAGATTTATTATTCTAAATCAATCTCATTAATGTCCATGTCTTAAAATGGTTTCAAGGATTTATTTATATGGACATGAAGGTTTTAAAATTTAAATTCCTATTAAATGTTTCAAAGTTATAGTTTACACTTTGATTCAAAAATATAATTTTTAATAGCTTCATGATAAATAGTGTAACTTTAAATATTTTCAAGAAAAGGGAATATTTATCTCAAATAGTTTTTATGATTATTTTCATCTATTTCAATATCCTTAATTATTCTTGATTTAGGTTGTTTTATATAATCTTCTATATTGTATTGAATGAGTTATGTTTGATTGTGGATGTGCTATTTTTATACCATTCATTTTTTGTGGTTAAAATATTGACATTTCATATGAATGTTTTAATAAGAATTTTTAGATTATGTTTCAAAATTATCATATGAGGAATGTATTGGACTTATTAAATAATGGGTGGAGCCAGATATAGCTCCTTGATGCATCAGTAAGTATCCTTAGACAAAATAGTTTCCCTCCATAAGGCCTTGAAAAAATCATTATTTGTAGTCCTGTCGTGAGGCCTTGACTATGTGGTTATGATGTCTAGAATTGTGCATTACATCATTATGAAATTATCTATTGATATTACATCTGATAATTGTACTAGTATTATATCCATGTGGGTAAGTAAATGTCACTATATGATTTATCTTTTTTGTATTATTACTAATTTTATGTTTATGAGTCTTGTGTTTTAGTATTATTCATTTCCTTAAATGTTTATACTTATTTATGATAGTTTCTGATATATTGTTATCCTTACTAAGAATCTGAGATCGCCCCTTTCACATGTTTTCTTTTACCCAGGATGTGATGATGTATATTATGCTTGACCTACAGGGATTGGTCATGGGATATGAGTGTGTTCAAAGGGGGCACATTGTTATTGTTTTTTTTTATTTCATGTAATACTAATGTATGTATCCATTACTTAAAAGGATACTAAAAAAATTTGTCTTTCAAGGCTGGATCTCTAGTGATCATGACAATATTTCGTAATAATTCACTGACTTTGGGAAATTGGGGTCAGGGCATTAGAGAGGGTATGAACTGTGTTAACTTTCTTATAAAAAACTATTTAAATGCAATTAATTAAGGATATAAAATAATAAAATCACTCTTGATTGATTTTATTAATTTATTAAATATTTAATATATTCAATATAATTTTTAAAATTCATCTTATATATTTTCTACACATTATAAAAGAACAAAATCCAGTTTTCAGATAAAAGAAGTATTTTTCAAAAAAATAATGTTTTACTACTTTTTGATGGAACACCCATTTTAAATATAGTTTATGTAATTTTCATATATTATATTTAAAAATATAAACTTATTCATTGTTAGGGGGATACAAAAATTTACTTGGGAATATTATTTGTGGTTTTTTTACTATGTTTTAGTTTTTCATGAATAATAAAAATATACTAAATTCTGAATGAAAACATCTTTTTTATTTAAAATTGTTTTTTGGAATAATTATATTATTTAATGGTTTTAATGTAAAAATATATTATAATTCTAAATTTTTATATAATTTTGGCCGTAAGAACTAATGTTTCCATGTATTTTGATGTAATAACACTTCAATCATTTGTAATGTTTTAACTCTTGTAAACATGTATTTCATTCGGACTATGGGATTTATTTTAAATTAATTATTTAAAATTCTGTATTATGAATGTTTAAAATTTTATTCCATATCTGGAATTAGTAGCTCTATATTTTGTAAATAGAATTATTTTATCTTTGTCCATTATTAATAATAACTTAATTAGTTTTTATTAATATGATTAAAAGGTATATCGGCTAATTCATGGTAAATATAATATTATAAAATTAACTTTACAATTGTCCTAATATGTTGGATGAGTGATTTCAAACCAAAAATGTCTTTGGGTCAAAATAATACCCTTTTGAAGTCACACGGATGATATTAAGACATATTATATATTTTATTTAAAGACAATTGTAACATGTCTTACTCAAATCTTAATAACTAAATCAATTTTATATAAGGTTATACAGAAGATAAATTAGATTTTAAATAATAATTTTAAAGATAAAACATTTCTACTTATCATTTCATTTTATTTCTAAATTTTATAAAATAAGTAATTACCTTAAAGGTTTATAAATTAATGATAGATGAAATATTTAATAGGAGAAAAAAATCAATAAACTAGTTTTTTTTAATTATTTTAACCATTAAAAGACAAAACAACATGACCAAATCTTATTTTCAGAGTATATATCAACCATAATAATCCAATGGACTAGTTATATACCATTTTTATTCTTATAGAAGACATTCTGATAGTTATATTATTTAAATTAAAGTAATGTTAAACTTGTCACATTTATGTTTTAATAATTATAATATTTTAAATGATGGATTTTACAAAAGATATATTAGACTAAAAGCATTCGTAAAAAATACTGAAAAATTATCTTTATCATATAATTTTATATATTTTTTTTAAAAAAATATGTATATTGAATAATTTCACAAAACTAATATAGTAATTAATTTATTAATGAAAATTTTATTTTAAAGTTATTGAAAATAAAAAAATTGTTGATAATTAATATATCCAAAAAATTCAAGATTACCTAAACCCCTTATAGATATAATAAAATATTTAAATGTTAAAAGCTAATCTTTATTTCATTAAAAATCCATTAATGAATTGTGTAATAATTGACATTATTGTTATTTTTCCAAAATAATGTTTTATTAAATTATTTAAAAAGAATAAAATGTTTTTAAAAATATTAAATTATTATGGTTTTCTCTAAAATGTTATATATTGTTCAGTTATGGTCTAATTGACATCAAATAAGTTAAAATTGCACAATTTTAATTTTAAACAATTACTTACCTTAGTTAAAATTAAAAGAGAAAAATTAAGGGTAAAACAAAATAAAAAGGTTAAAAATGAATAAAACAAATTATAAAAATTATTTTCACATCATATTAAAACCTTATATATTCTCATATTTGAAATAATGAGATTTTGTAGGTTTTTTAATGATATTTTATTTATTATGAGTTAATATTTTTTGAGATTCTAAAAGTGCCCATTACCTCTATTATAAAAGGGAACCTCATCCCTTACCTTATCACTTCACTTTGAGCCTACAAAATCAAACATAGCATGATGATTTACCTTAAAAAACCCTAGTTTTATTATAGTTATTTTAATTCAAAAAATACAATCTCTTGTAGCATTAATTAAGGGACATGAAGAAGCATATAAAAGAAGAGGTAATCTCATGTAATG
Organism: Viscum album; assembly: GCA_963277665.1. Classification (NCBI taxonomy): domain Eukaryota; kingdom Viridiplantae; phylum Streptophyta; class Magnoliopsida; order Santalales; family Viscaceae; genus Viscum; species Viscum album. The sequence goes on from OY728166.1 coordinate 993,910,156, forward strand.
ATTGTTTAAAACATCAATCTTCATATACTTCGACTTCATGAGTTTCATCCATTATAAATTAATAAATACAGTATAAATTATATGATGATATGTTATTATGGTTATTTAATAACAATATTCCCCCTTCCAACTATCTGAATAAAAATGAAATCCACACGCGTGCATATGTGTGTCTTTCCATATCTACACTACGGTTTAATAGGTTTTTCAATACCACAATACATGGATGCGTATAATGATTTAAATAATAACTTTATATTATTATTATAACATGATATGTATTCTAGAAAAAAAAATATACCATCCACTTTCATACCATTTCACAATTATGGGAATGATATCGTCACTCATGTGTACGTATGGCATATCATCTCCAAGATGTGATTTTTTTCATTCTACATGGTATCCATTAATGATTGATTATATAAATTTATTTAATGCAATAATATGTTATATATTATATTAATATTAGTTTGGAAATTATAGAATTATAATCTAACAAGAGTAAAAAGAACATATCCAATGAAACAAGTGTAAGAAAATTATGCAATTAATACTTGATGGATGAGAAACAATATTACTATCTAATGAGTAATAGTATAATCACTTATAAAATTTTAAAATGTAAATATGATTCTAGAATATGTTTTTAAAATTATTTAAACCCATATACAAGTGGTTTGGACATGTATGAAAGAACCCAGACATATGTTAATAGATTATTTTGTCTCACTTTTATATTTGTGGGGCATAAGCCTTATACACCACCTATTTATTTTGTGTGGTGTTTAGTTTTTGAAAGAATGATATTATGATTATTATGATGATTGATATGATAGTTAAATGTACATAAAATTTTCTTTATTTTATGTGGCATTCAGTTTGACTTCTTATAAATTGCTAAGTTATAATTTTCAAATATTATTTTTATCCGAGATTGTTTATACATATGTATTTACTAGGGTATATTTATCATCCACGTACAAGTTTTATAAATATCAATTATAAAATATTTTTCTACAATTTTCTACAATTTTTAAGGTCAATTATTCAGAGTAGTAAATTTTTTTGAAATGGTATGAAAGGAATATTTCATCATTTTCATTATTATATTATTTTTGACATTCTTTCCAAAAGTACAAGAAGAATGTTTAATTTTAACATATAAAGCATGAAAACCTTTATATATATGAAGAATATCTTACCTTCATGAAGCTAAATTTAAAATATTTCAATCTTATTTTAAAATAAATTATTTTATTTTATAATTTCGTGCCATTTTGAGAAAAGAAAATGTGTTTGAAGAAGAAATGATATTTTCCTCACGAATTAATATCAAATATTTTATCAAAAATATATTAAATCTACGATGACCTTATTTAATAAGAATATGTTTCAATTATAGTATCATTATTATTTATATAGTTATATTGTGTTTATAAAATTTATGAAATCTATTTATTTTTCCTGGATTATGTAATGATGAAATGATATTCAGAAAACCCATTTTATTCTTTCAGTTATGTTATGTTAAATGATTTATGTTATTATGGAACAAATATGTATTGTTTTAATTATGTAATGTATGGTAACTGTATCTATCTATAATGCATTGGGTAATGATTTATACCTCATGAGATAGAAATGACTGGAATCGTAAGTAAATCATGTTTCAAAATACAAGGCTAGAAAGGCATACAAATATTTATCAGTAATACAAGGATGAAAAGAAGTGTGAAATTAGTTCAGTGTAGGGATTTTCCACTATTGTGGTATTGTAAATGATCCTTGGATAATATGGAAATTATTTTCTATGCATATTTATTTTCCAGTATTCCATGTTTTATGCCAATTTTATTTTCTGACATCTCTTGTTATTTTATGATTTATGTCTTATGAACATCCATGATTAATTGGATGACTCATGATTTTGATATATCATAAACATGGTTTGATTTTCCAAAGTTATGTTCATGTTTTTACAATCATATGTTCTTTTGTTGTTTGATATTTTCCATGTTTACCCTTATTGATCATTTGAGCACACCATTTTCATTTGTTTTCTCTTACCTAAGATATAAATGATGGGGTTTTGTTGGAAAAATAAAGGGGAAGATAATTATGGGAGATATTGAAGATAATTCACTAAATCAGAAGAATGTTATCTTGATTTACAATAACCGTAAACTAATACATTTTCTGTGTGACTATTTGTGTATGTTATTAATTATTCTACAAAAATTCATTACTGTGCATGTTCATAAAGATATTTTATTTATAATTCGACCAGTTTTATTCAGCTAATACATATAACAATATGTTTTAATCTCTTATACCCTCATTATAGAATTATTATATTGGTTATAAATCCAACCAAATAAGTTCATTGGTGAAAACCATCGAAGGATAGCTGAATAAAAAGAAATATTAATCAAAAGGTGTTTTTTTATTTCTTTCTACACCCCTATAAATTATTATTAACCCTTTATTTAATAAAAACACAATTATATAAATAAAAAATAATTTATATAAGGTTAATTAAATAACATATATATATTCCATCATCCAATAAATGTGTTACAAACTCATATTTTGTTTGTATAATTGACTACCACCTCGTGAACTAATTTCATTCATTTATCCATTTCCTACCAATCACAGTTTGATATGATTATAGATATAAATTATATATATATATATGATATTTAAAACATAATTATACCACTGGAGTCATTATATAATTTATACATTTAATACATTCCATACCATATGGGATATTAAAACTTCACTTCTGTGTACAATAGTCTACTTCCACACAAAGTGATGTGATTCGTTTTTTCAATAATGTGTTACATGGAATGTAATAAAGGGTATTTATGATGAATTTAAGTGATCTAAAAAATATTTATAATATAAAAGGAAATTTTATCCTTATTAAAATATAATATATAATTTTATTTCCTATATTTTCATTTAATGGAGGAAAAGATAACATCATTCATAGGTGTGTGGAAAACCACTTCCTTGAGGCAATGTGATTCCTTATTTCATCACCACCTCAAAATAAAGAAATATATAAGTATTGATTGTTAAATAATATTGTATTTATATAATTATGATCATTATTTAATGGATATTGTTACTTACCTTCTTTCCATAATGATCATTGTAAAATGGAATCATTACCCATTTGTACATATGGCATACCTTCTCTATGATCATAACATCTTACATTCCTCCAAACAAACATTCATGATATCTATAAAAAATTTAATTTATGTATAAATGATATAATTATATCCTGATTTTTAATCTATATATTATTAAATAATGACCTATTTGACCATAGTAACCATAGAAAAGTCATTTTCAATACATAAGCTTAATATGGTCAAAACCTTCAGCTTTAACTCAATTTATTAAGTAATTGTAAAGAACATTCCATCACGTAAAATAAATTTATGAATAATAATTTAAAAAAATTTAATAAGGTGAATAATTATCATATGTTTATAATTTATGAATATAAATAAACTCATGAAATGTCTGAATCATGGTAGGGGTTTTCTCATCTGTCGTTTATTTATGTCAGGTATATTAAATATTCACCACGAAATTTTATTTTTTGGTGTATATAAATCCCTTGAATGTATTTAATGATTAATATTATTATATTTATGGGTATATAAAAATATATTTGAGGATATCTCTTTTTTGGGGTTTATAGTTTCATTGTTTCAAAACCATGAGTTATTTTGGTCTCAATTTTTTTGATACATATATTATATTATACACATATCATATTTTCTAATGTGTATATAATTTCACATTAAAATTTTATATAATGAACCTCTTTATTTTCATGATAATATATCTTTAATCTAATTATACTATTTCATGGTGATTAAGATTATATTTTACCAATGTTTTAAAGGCCTTTCATTAAAATGTCATCATTTATCGAGATTGTTTAGGATTATGATTACAATAATGATAAATAATGATCCATATATATAGAAACTCGTTTATTTTATTCTAATATTCTTAATTATTATATTATTCTATAATTTTAACATTTTTAATCTCTTTGGTACCTATAATAATTTTGATGATATATTTATGAAAATATCACTTCGTATCAATCTTTGTTCGGAAGTGTGTTTTCTATAAATACCATGTTTTAAGAAATGTTTTGAAAAATAACATTTTAATAAGGATTTATTAATGTATTTTTTCCCACATTTATATTGTTTAAATAATTTTTTAGGTGAATATTCATTACATTTTCCCAAAAAATATTATTTGGATTTTTCATAAATTGTAATGGTATTATTTGTTTTAATATGCATGACATAAAAATATTCCCATATTCAAGAGATTTATATTAAAGAAACCTTAAATTATATGTTCAAATTTCTTTTTAAAACAATATCATTTTTAAAATGAATTATAAAGTGTTTTTTGAATGTAAATTATTTCATCTAAATGAATTATTTTAAATTATTTTTTAAAATATTTCTCTATATTTTTTCATTATTTTTTTCAGCAATAGTATTTTTATTATATATCATGCTATTAAAAACTAATTAATAAACATAAAAATAACATTTTAATAAAATAATCTAATTTAATTATATTTTAATGGTAATTCCTTTAATCAACATCAATAACCATTGTCATTAAATGTGTATTAATGGGGATTTTTCTAATGATAACATCATTCTTTTATATATGTAAGGATTTCAACTAGTTGAAAGAAATTCTGTAGATCCTGTTTAATTTTCATCGGTTAACCATGTTTCAAAAAATTTGTTTTTGGAACCCATTTCTTTTCCACAGGTTAATCATGTTTCAAATTTACTGAGACATAACCAATTTCCTTTCCATGGTTTAATCAACTAAAGAAATGAATAATAATTGGTTTTAAGATTTTTTATGAATAAATGAATTATAAGTGTACATTATTCATGTTTTGGTTCCTGGATAGTACATATTCAATGGGGTGTCCATGATAGTTGTCGAAGAGCCCATAAAGATTATAAAATCATGTATCTTCAATAGCGTGCCATGAGCCCATTACAATTTATATGATGTGGTGGCTCATACACCACATGATGATCCTGTTATAGAATAAATAATGTGTGTGACCATATAGTGCTTCAATTTATTGGTTAATGTTCACTTTCTTAATAGGAAATATGTACGGACTTATCAAATAGTTTCTCCAATAAATATAACTAGGCACTAGAAACTTCTAACATTCTAAAATGGGTTATGAATGTAATAATTTATGTTACCCATAATTTTTTTTAATTACATTCTATAGAATTTAAATGATTTATTTGAGAAATATTTGTGCATTTTTTTAGTTAAAAATTTTTATTGTCTTTTTAAAGCAACATTAATATAAATTTAAATATTTCGCGGATTTTAATTGTATTTATTGAAATAACATTTAAATTTATTTTTAAATACCTTAGTGTTTTTTCTCATTCAATGTTTTTAAAAAGTTTTTCATGCAATTTAAGGATGGTTTTTGGATTTTAATAATTCTAGTTCAATGTTATTTAAATTTTTGAATGAATCTAAATCATTTTTTATCATAAAATATTAACATTATAGTTAAATTATAAACTAATAATAGGTTTAAACTTTTTATTTTATGATTTTTTCATGTATGAGTTGTAGAATAATTATCTAACTCTCTAAACATTAAATGATTCGATAATTTAAGATAATTAATTCTTTACTTTAAACTCAATATTATGAGATGTTTACAAATTAGTCCATAAAACTTCTGTGAAAAAATCATCAAATTTCCAATCAAAAAAATATAAAAAAAAATAAAACATTGGTACCAATATATATTTAACATATCATTAAGATAGTTCTAAACAATTTTAGAAAAACATTTTAAGAAAACCTGATTTTCATAAAAAAGGATTTTTTTGAAGATAAAGATAAATATAAATTTTCATTAAAAATATAGTCATTAAGTTAAGTAAAAATGTGATTGAAAATGGTATAAATATGTTAAATTTTCTTGAATAATTATAATAGAATAAAATTTATTTTTTCATGAGTGTTATGTCACTATTTTATAAGCATAAAGTTAATCAAAAATAATCTCCACAATGCATGATATTGTAAAATAAACATTTAAAACATTAATTAAAGTTGAATAAAATCCCTAAAAAATATATAACCTTAAATAAATCATTAAATAACAAAAATATAAATTTATTTATGATATAAAAGCTTAAAAGGTTTTTTATCTACACAACACAAAATAACTAACTTTTGAAAATGGATTATGCCTCACAGAAGTATAAATGAGATGAGAAACATTACCTAAGGATCGACTAACATCATATGTGTTATAAACTATTATATGGTAAATATGGTATTCTAATTATTATATTAAATAATTATAATCATATATATAATACCATATATTATTTTTTATATTATTTTAAAAAAAAATTATTTATAATATTTCATTGTTTTCATTCATTCATGTGTTAACTAACATGTATTATCATGCGTGTTTTTTTCTTTAATGTTCTATTTTTTTACATAGGATCTAGTAAAATAATATAAATATATATTAATTTCATAAATATTATTTTTTCAACTGATAAATTATTAGGATCAATAATGAAATCTAGTCAAATAAATGAATCACATCACTTCTTTGAGACGATGGGTCATACACACACAAAAACCACGATGTCATTCATTTAAAGGGTGAAAGGGTAAATGAATTTTAGGATATATTAATTTTACATAGAATATATCAGGTCATAAATATCACATTTATTCAATAAATTTGTCCTTATTTCTTTCCCTATAATGTGTTAGTGAAAAACGATTAAGTGATCTTTGTAAGGTTGTAGTTTGCCTAACAGATTAGTGATGTTATCATATTTTTATTGGAATTTAAAGTAAGAAGGTATATGTTATATTATAACTAATTTAAAGTGATAATATAACTAATATTATGGATATAGAGTAACTCAATCGTTATATTAATCCTTGAGAATTATTTATGGAAAATGAGTTACATCACCTTGCAATGTGGTAGTCATATACACACATGATGGATGATTTCATTTCCCATTTGGTTGAAGTGAAAATAGTTATATATTACTATATAGAAACAATAAAGCATATTTTTATTAGGGAAACTATTTTTAGTATTGTTTATGTTATAAAACATAATTTAATGTATTAAATGATTAAATAAAGGGAATATAATGAGTGAAGACAATTAACTTCTCTTAGAGAAAAAAAATTAGGAAATATTCATATGGATCATAGTGATGAGACTTTTGGAAGAATATAAGACATAGAAAAAATAAAAGGATGTTTAATGGTTTTATTCAGGGTTTGGTTTATCAAAATGTATTTATTAGAGTGAATAATTGAGGGGATTGAGTTCCCTTTTATAAATTAGGATGGGTGATATTTTTGTAAATAATAAAAACTAATCAATAATGGAAACTCACTCCCCCAAAAAGATCCTAATAATTTGATAAATATTTAATTTTTGGGAATATATAATTCATCCACACCTTCTTTGGAAAACACATGTTTTTGTATTGTTATTCATTGTCCTTTCACTTCACCAAAATTTACAAATATAGATTTCAATATAGTAACTACTCTATTTAACTAGAAAATTTAACCATTAATTATAAAATAATATGATATTTATTATATAATTAATACCAAATGATTATAATTATAAAATCATATATATTATAATAATTACACATGTGAGTAAAAATAATTTTATCATAATTCATGTAATGTAAAAAACCCCATTTTAACCTTAACCGAGTTAATTTATTATGTTTTCAATAGTTATTATGAAAATAAATATTTTGACTATAAGACCTATTAATAAGTGTTATGGTTTCATATATCTAATGCATTATATCTAATTAGAAACACATAAGTGGTAAAATTCAATTTAAAAATATACCCACAAACGCATTAAAAAATTCCAATATAAAGAAATTCAGAAGTTTTAAATGTTTTTATATCATAATTTCAAATAAAATTGATTAAAATGAAAAAAATTGTAAAATAAAAATATAATTGAACTAATGTGTCCTTGAAAATAATTTATAATATAATTATTTTTAATTTAAATGAAAAGGTAGTTTTTATTAAAAAAAATATTATTTTACCATATTCATCACAAACTTTATTCTTTCATGAAATTTCCTAAAATTAATGAATATGTAGTTTTTTCATGATGGTATTAAATTGATGTTTATTTTTTAAAAAAAAATATTTCTAAATGTGATAGAAATCATTTATAAATTATGTGCGGAAATCTTGAATAAAATTCATTTTTTAAAAATAAAATTTCTCTAGAAAAAAATTATTATTTTTTAAATGATACTTATTCTATTACTAATAAATTTATATAAATGGACTTTATTTTATTCAAATTTAAACCATATAATTTTCATATTTTATATATTCATATTCATACCTAAACACTTAACTAATATGTTATAATGGTCATGTTTAAATAATTATATTTTAATAGAGTTTCATTTTTCATTTATGCTAAGTATTGCATGTAACGAAAGATACTAAAGTGATAAAATTTAGTGACATATGTTTCTTGGGTCACATCTTCCTGGTGTTGTGTATCACATACACTATAGAACATAATAAACATCATTTAAAATATAATGTTGTCACATATATAACCCTAGTAATGGAAGGTATATTAAACTTGGAATGTTTGTTAGGAACATAAAAAACATTGACATATGTGAGAAGAAGTTTTAATATAAAGTTGAAATTATAGATAAAGCATATCCAGTATGTTATACGGGGTGTATGGAAGATCCATTACCATAATCTATAAATTAATTCTACACTTATTCGTAATATTCTATATAATTAAATTATATTAATTAAAAACACTAATATGAAACTTATTCATTTATTGTTAGTTTAAAGTAGTCTATTTATTGAATTATGATTTTATTTTCATTAGCCCTTTCCATATATATCGTTACTAATTGTGGTTCCATTTTTATTATTTTATTTATTTCCATGTTTACCATGGTTATCTATAATTTAAATATACATTTACAACATATAAAATTAAAATTTAGTTTTTAATATCATTTTTATACAACAGACTAACATTTAATGTAATCTATGGTTGGATGTAATGGAAAACACAATACATCGCTACATGGAGGCAGTAATCTTCTCATATGAAGAATCCACAATTTTACATTCCACAAAATGGGTGGGAGGAAGATAGTAAAAATTATTTATCATTTTGGAATCATAATAGTATTATAAAAAATTATTATTAAAAATATTTATTTAACAATCCTTTAAATGCATATACAAAAAAATGTCATTTTTTATATTGAGGTGGTATTATGAAAATAAACATGAAAAACCATTTAATTTTTTAATGTATTGGAGTAAGTAATAAAGTGATATTTCGTTAGTATAATTAAAAATAAAAAAATTATTTATATTTATTTTCTCATAATCTTATGGAATTAACATATTAGAGGTGGTAGGAGAAATAATGAATTTGAATGAAAGGTTAATAAATAAGGGATATAATTGTTGAAACATGGAAATATTCTGCATTTTTTTCTAAAAATGGTGCGGTTGAGAAAACTTATTGTGGTTAGTATATTTTGGTAGTTTAAGGGGTCTATAAGAGTCTTATTAAGGTCAAATGATCAATATTCACCCGAATTAGAGGTCAATTATGGGACAGGTTTCAGTAGTCTCCAATTATAATTGAGGAAAAGAGGATATTCCATGGAATGGTATTTTATGTAAAGGTTATTAATGGAATTTAATTAAATAATGATTATTTAGGTGTGTTATTTTTTTGAAAAAAAATTTCAAGACATTTCATCATGTCAAAGGTGTTCTATAAGGTGTGAATTTCATTAAAACTTAAGAAAATTATAGACACATTAGACTTGTTTTCTAAACATCAGTTAGTTTTTATTAAATATTAATCATGGTATTTAATTTATTAGTTAAAATATAACAGTAGCCATATTACAATATTATTATTTGATTAATGAAATCATCAACCATTTAATATAATTATATTTTATCATAATAAGAAATTTACTTTTCAATTAAAACATATAATCTTTCTCAAAACATTTTTTTAATAAAATACCCATTATGTTAAAAAATGAGAATCATAAGTTTGTTAATATTATAGAATAAATATATTTATAAAATATTTATAATTTCAGTGAAAAAAATAAAATATTTATATTAAAAATGTAAAAATTAACATTAAAATATTCAAAGATGGGTCTTTTTTTCTATTCACATAAAAAATAAACATTCCAAAAAAATTAAAAAAAATTCACACTATCATTATTTTGTATTATAAATTAAAAAAGAATCATGTTACATTTTTAAAACATTATTTTTATAAAATTATATATCTCTCTTATAGTTGAAAAATAACAATATACTGATAACACAGTTTTATTATCCAATGTTTTTTTAATTGAAAACTATTTCTAACACAATTTTTTCAGAATAATTTTAATTGAATGAATATAAATATTTTATATCATATATTAATATATTAATATATTTTAAATGTGATGAGATTAATTTATTTATTTATCATTTTTTCAATTTAATGCATATAATGAATGATGTCGAATTTATAGAGAATATATATGTTAAAATATTGCGATGTTACATTCACACCACTTAATAAATTTCAAAATAAAATATTAACTAAAAATTATAATGTGAAAATGGATTAGGGTGCATATTTTTCATGGTCTCTTTATATTTCCAGGTTACCACTTCAAACAATTTTTTTCTCCAATGTATTGTGAAATGGTGAGTTGTCTTATTGTGAAGAACATTGTCTGTGTAGTCCAAAATATCTATTATATACCCCTAAAATTGTATATGATCCCATACTTTCACCGCCTATTGATTTAGTACATGTGAGGTGTTTGGTATGTACTTCCTCAATAGAGATATGTGGATCATATCATATTATTTTTTCGGTTTCAGTGAAGGAATTTAAATGATATGACACTGACATGATGTGATCATGTATATCATAGGAGAACATTTATCACATAATTATCCTCCCATTATTCAGAATCCTCTTGATTATTATCCATGTAGATATTTCAAAATCCCATTATCAGTTAAATAAATCATTTGGTATTGTCGATGGTTATCAACATAACTCTTCTGTCGACTCTTTGTTACATTATTGTTATAATAAATATTTTAAACCATTTTTATAATTTCATCAACCATATTAGTTCCCAATAACCATATGTCACCATCATAATCCTAACACATATGTTTTATATACCTAATCTCATAGAGGGATTCATAAAGGTAAATTTTAATTCTTTAGTGATAATTATTCATCTAAAAGAATATGAATACAAGAAGATGTTGGTCTTAGCCTCTTTTAAAGCCTATATATTATGATATTGACTTAACCTCAAGTTTATGGATGTATTTTTTAGATTTTCCATCAATTGGGTGATGATAGTCTGTAATTATGTTTAACTCTTTGTTTAGATAATGGTAAATACTCTTCTAGAATATTTATTTGATCCTAAGATCAAAATCAGATACAGTTGACTCTATTTTCCCATGTGGCTTGACCACTTTTATAGTATATATCATATATAGGTGATCAAGTGAGAAGTCCTCTAGAATATAAATGAATTCACCAATCCTTTTTATGGTCCTACACAACCCTTATTTAATTCTTCCCTGCTGATTTGTTTAGAAGAACTGTAAAAAATACATATTGATGATCACTTTTTCATATAGGCATGGGAAATTATTACAATATACCTCAGGAATTTTTCTCTCAACCATAATTTTCTAACACATGATTCAATTTTATATATATTCCTCAGTCTACTTCTTCATATTGTTCCGCCAATAGTGGTCTTATATATCTCTATACATCTTTATGTTTCCTTAGTGGATGGAGTACATTTAGCTATTTTCATTATTAATCATATCATTCTCCAACTATTATTTATAAGATACACATAAAAATTTCTCAAATCCCATAAACCTCCCATCACTAACCATGAAATCATGGACTTTCACCTTCATTGATACATCCATCATCTTTTGTATCTTAGCATCATCATTTTTATCTCTCTTAATCATCTCAAGTAGTGATTGTTGAGAAACAATTTGGGAAATGTAGTTTTAATATCCTTATGTTATGACTCCCATGTTCATCCTTTCCATGTATAGGAATATCATATCCATTTAAATTTTCATAATGGTTATACTTTCACGATCCTTTATTCATAGAGAATTTTTCACACATCTCAATATATGGATAATATAATAAAATATTCATTGTAATGCAAACTATATCCATCGCATGATCTTGAGTTAGATAGTTATTCTCATGATCATTTATCTTTAATGAGGTATATTATATCAATTTATCATTTTAGATTAGTACACATCCTTAGCCCATTTTAAGGGGTTTTTGTATACAATTATTATTTATCAACATATGTGTAATATAATATCTATTATAGTGATAATACTCCTATAAAATTATTTAAATTTGTCTTCACATTCATCTATTTATACATAATTCATTCCCCCTAAGAAAACTTGGTTTATGTGTTTGAAAATCTGGAAAAGATTCTCAAAAATCATTTATAATTCGTATCATTTTCCAAAACACTATGGATATGCATTATAAAACATGGTCTAGGACACTCTTCCATTTCCTTATTTTTATAATGGTCTATAGATAACCCTATGATAGTGACTACATTCCCAAGGAATTCTACTTTATCCTTCTAAAAAAACTTATATATTTCATATAACTTCCTTTTCCTTTATATCATTAGAATAATACTAAAATTCTCCTTCTGTTCCACTTTATATTTATAATATTTTAAAATATCATCATTAAACTCTATAGAAAAATTATTGAGTTAATATATGTATACTTAATTATTTATTTCCAAAATGATTTTTGGAAAATTCATGATTTTGAACAACTTGACTGAACTCATAGTTCATGTAACTTGTTCAATTTGTAGTCTAATAAATATCGTCTTTATTAACAATTAAATATTGAATTACTTAACCAATGGTCCACTATATAGATGTATTGAGAACCATGAAATTTATCAAATATGTAATCAATTTTTGTAAAAAAAATAATTATTCATGGCTGTAATATCGATGAATTTAACATAAAAAATAAAAAGATTCATTGATCATTCAATTATCTTTTTTTAGTGAAATAGTGAACCTAGGGTGAGGAACGTGATAAAATGAAACATGAGTTAATATTTTTTTATAGTTTATTCTTCAGTAATGTGAGTAAAATAGAGTACATTATATACACATTCATGAATATATGTAGAGATCATGGTATATGTTCACTTAAGAACCCATCCGCTCGATTGAGAGTAAGAATTATAAACTCCTCATGAAATATATCAACATAATCCATTAAAATATTAAGATCTCAAATAGAAGTTATATATTATTATTCATGAATTTTTTATACATAATATTATTTATAATGGTAACATATCTAGTCCTTCGTATAATATTGATAAGAATAGTCACGCTTATTTTTACACTTGTATATATTTTATGAATAATATAGTGTCTGGAATGTGGTATCCTTTTCCTACTAATTGATGTCATATCTATAAAATGAAATATTTTCTATTCTTATTATAGTACAAAATTCTAATAATGGTATTAATACATGTTCTATATGGTGATTCTTCCCATAGGTAAAAAATGGGGAGGAGTTATGTGCTCGAGATGCAATAATATCTCAATTCTCAATTTTCAAAGATAATTTAAATTCTATGTTTTGTAGGGATGGTTGAGTAGATCTCAAAAACATGAATGATATAAATGAATGTTTCTATCCAAAATCAAATAGTACATTCATGATTCTTGAATAAATTACTTGCATTCCTATCACCACATCCTTGTCTTTCTCAGCCACAATATTAATGATAAACTATGAACACCATTATACCATGTACCTTGATGGTTATTGTACATTATTATAATTAATTACCATTTTGATAGATCATTTATTTTCATAATATATTTTCAATTCAGTTGTAACACTGGACAACATGATGAAAACTAATGAAAACATTTTTCTATTCTTTCATCACTTGAGTGTGAGTTTTCCTATAACTTAAACATGAATTAGCTACACCCCCTACCTTACATAGATGAAGGAAATCATGTTCCAATTGATAATTTTTACAAGATGTTTCCACTAACACATTTAATAGGTAATATGTTAACCCTACCTAAAATCATGTATTTTATTCAAATATTTCCTATGGATAATTTCTATTTTACTTTTTTAACTCCATTCATCTAAGAATCACTCGTTTATATCATCACCCTAAAGGTATATGAGAAAATTTATTAATAATTATAAATTTATTAAACCTGTAATTATTCTCAAATTATATGCTTCAACCATATAAAGTTGGGATCAATTTTGAATTCTATAAATATTATATATCTAGAAACAAAACTTCAAGGAATTGTGAAGATCTCGACATAAGCCCAAACAAATTCAACTTCATAGTGATTGAGTATAAGAAATTCCTTATATTTTGTGAGATGGATACTTCATGTGAAGTGATTTTTTATTATGATCACCTTGAATTTATAACACTCAATGGTCTTGTTTTCTTATCTGGGCTTCATATTCTTGATCAGTTTCCACCATTGATAGGAATCTCCATTAAGGTTAAAAAAAGATAGTGTATAATTATATTGGTCAAATAATTGAAGGATAGGGAATATGTTTCTGATAGATTTAATCCAATAATTTTTGAAAATAGGGTTATAAGATCTATAATACATTAGAGGCCTCTATTTCAAAATTCACTCAAATTCTGATAATACTCTCGTAGGGTATTCTATGTTATTTATGTTTATTTTCATAACATTAATTTTTTTTTTGTAGTGTCAACATGTATTTCTCATCTCTGATTCCCTTCATGTAATGTATCTTATCATGACATCTATCACATTTACCATTGGACATATCATTAACCAGATTCTTATGTTGACCAATAATTATCTAACATAAAAGAATGCAGGGATGCAAATATATTGATTAATAAATGATTATATGATAAACCATGAAAATTAATAGAACAACTCATAATTAATGGAAAAGTACCATCTTTTGAATCTCAAAGTTACAATATTGGCTATTCATATATATTTTCTAGTATGGTTACCTAAACACCAATACATATCGAATTATTTAAAATATGGTTGAATACTCATAATCATATTTCATTTCATTGTGAATTAATTGTGTCATATCCCCTATGATTGGATCACTAGGTGGTAAGAAAGGTTTTATTCACTATGAATTGAAATGATGTCTAAAAATTGGATGACCGAATATTTTCTAGTTTATTAAAACTAGAAGAATTTATGAAAACACCACATCCACAATCAATTAACAAGACATATATTTCGTTTCTAGGAAAACCATGAAATATCTAATTTATTTAATTTAGAGATATTATTCTATTCATTATATTACCCCAATACATTTCACCAATGTTTCTTTTTTATAAAATTCAAAAAAAAACTAGAACATCCTCAAATAAAAACTATTTCGAACCAAGACTTTTTGACATATAATTTCATAACATTGAATAGTATTTTGAAAAAAAACATGCTTATAATCTATGGTCTAGTGTCTTTGGAGGATGTGATAAATAAATAAATCATTATAAATTATGATCCCATTTTATTTAATATCCATAGTGTTCCCCTAACTCCTATATGTTCTATTAAAAGAACATAAGGTAATGTGTGGGAATTATAGGGAAAATGTGTTAGTAGAATAACCTAGTAAGGTACTAAACATGATAATGGAACATAACATGGGAGGCATAACATGATATCATAATGAAAATAATCATAAGCATGGAATCATTTCCCCTGTAAATGATAATAAAAGTCCAGGAATTAAAAATTATCATATAATAATAACATGGAATCATAGGAACATGGAGACACTATAAATATGACATAATAATTATTTGTTAAGGATCTCGACACATTAACATAATAGAGTTGGTCAGCCTAACTTCCCATCAAACAAACTTATCTAGGATCAATTACCATGAAAAATAATATATCAAGAGATAAAAACATTACATACATAATTTGAGGTATATATAATTAATGGTTCACAAATCACATAATTATGATTTACATATGTTTCCTGTATGAGGAAAAATAATCTATATATAAGTCTTAAACATACTAAAAACCAGGAGAATGAAATGGGATTCATGTTCTTATATCAAGGAATATATGAAAACATTAACTAATGGATTGCCATGATTAGTGATGGTAAACTATATAGTACATTCATATATTATAGTATTATATGTCTTTAATAAGGATTCCATTAGTTGAAAAATATATAAGAAGGTAAAATGATGTAAAAATAAAAATAGACTACTTTTTTAAATCTTTTATAAATAAGACATGTGACTTTTAGAGAAAAGGAATCCCAAAATTAATTTAATATCATAATTGAACCAAGTAGGACAAAAAAAAATAAAATGTAATTTTAAAATCAACTCATAGTTTAAAAACATTATATATGAGTGATGGTTGATGTGAAATTAGAATTTGAAAATCCCCAAAAATCTGGTATTCATAATTGTTGGTATTTTAATTAAATATAAAACATTTTTAATACCATAAATGAAAGTGTTGTCATACAAGGAATATATATAGAGATAATATGAAAAAATATAATAAAAATGTTGTTTTTATGGGATAAAATAATGAGATAGACTAACGGGTATGTTATGAGGTGGATATAGAAGATCCCTACACTTTATGCTTGAAATATTTATGCACATGAACATAAATTCCAATATAAGTAAAAAAAATTAAATTAAAAACCTCATCAAGAACATTTATCAAATATAATTAGTTCCCATGTTACTATTTATATTTATAAGGTGTTCAATTTTTAAATATTTTTATCTTAAGTATGTCACTCATGGGCGGTTTGTTGTTTTTATGTGAATCTTGTAGTATGTTAATTATGGTTCTGGTTATTTTAAAATAGAATCACATCCTATAAAAAATTATTATTTTTGTAAACATCTTTTTTTAATTCATAAAAGAAGTTAATTTCATTTGCGATTTTAAATAATAGAAAATTATGTGTGTCTTTTGGTGGTGTTGGCAATCCCGGGGTACACATGATCAGCAATTGTACTTTCCATATAACATGAAAAAGATTGAAAGTTAAGATGATTTATCATTTTAGAATCATAATAATTATATAATGTCAATATTTATTCATTAAAACCCTATTATATCCTTCCATGAATCACAATTATCAAAAATATGGCATATTGTGCAAGGCGTTGGTAGCCCACACATACACATGATGATGATTTTATTTTCCAAATGGTTTTGAAGAAAGGAAAAAAAGTGAAATTATATTAGTATAATAACATATAATTTTTAAATTAATGATTATCTTATCATTATCTTATATATATAATAGATTATATTCGTTGGATAAATATATTAATAATAATGAAATCTTACGAGATATGTGATACCGTTGTCAAGACATCAAATATTCTCTTGAAGGTCATGTTGAAAATGGATGAGTTAGGATATCGTTTGGGATATCATGTGATTAATGTTGTGTAATGGAATTATAGAATAGATAATTAAGGTATAGTGTCTAGGGGTATTCTAGTTGGATGTAAATTATTACAGGGGTGGAATTGATCTTTTTTATAGGTGAAGAAAGGGTAACCTTCCATTGAAAATAATTTTATGTATGGGGTAAGAATTAGTGTTCATAAAAAATTAGTGATATATTAATGGAATGGTGGGTGGGACATGTAGCATGGACTTTTGAAACAAATAAAAGGTTTTATTATGGTTTTAATGTCATTTAAACATAAAAACATTTGAGCCTCTTTAGATTTTTTATATAAAAACTAATTGGATTTAATTAAATATTAATTATGGTAATTAATTTAATAATAAAAATATTATAGGAACCATCCTATGATAATTTCACAAAATTTATTAATATTTAAAATAAATAGTCATTGGAAATCTAAAACGATTTCCTACATCATATTATTTTTTTAATAATTTTTAGACATTAAATAAATTAAATTATTTATGACATCGTTATGATGCATCCATGACCTCATTATTTAACGATTTAAATAAAATGGAAAGATAATGAAATATCTAGTACCTACACATGTCAAAAAACTATTGGATGGGTTGATTTCGAACCCATATCACCTTATCCTCTAAACACATCAATGTGGGACCATTAAAATCTGAGAACCATTTGAAAATAAAGTAACATTTTATACTTTACCAAGAGTGCCCCTCCTCTCCTCTTATAAAAGGCCCCCACCTCTACCACCTTACCCACACCTCTGAAGCCTATGGTTCGGACAATATCTGATCATTTTGTCTCTCCACATCACTCTCATCATCCTAGAGGCCTTAACTTAGGCAGGAACCTCTTCAAGAAAACCTTTTGGTTCAAACCAAAGGGAGTTACCAGATTTTAAGGTAACGTCTTCACTTGTGCTCTATTGTTTTATTTTGCTTCTCCAACCCCATAAACTCTTTTTATTCATTCATTTTGTAACAACTCAGGTATATTAAATATACTAGTATGTTGTTATAATAAATATTAGAGCTATAATTACACACAACTTCATCTAATGGTTAAAGAACATACTGTTTCTATGGATGGCGAATTTCTGCCTCACAAAACGATGATTGTTCAACACTCATATAAAACCTTCAAAGGTGGCCATTAAGATGTCACTATGTTTATATATGATATATAGTATTTTTAGTTTTTACTTAAGCTTATGTATTTTTCATTTGTGACATACCTTTATGGCTTCCATTATAGGTATACGCGATATCTTCATTTTAGGAAGTGCAGACTACCGCCCCCTCAAAATGATTTGATTCGTTAATGCCATATGTGGGACATATAAAGGATGGATTTAAAGTTATTATATATGATTTTATACTGTAATTATAATATACCTTTATATAATTATTGTTTTACTTCCATTAAAGTAAGAGATAGAAATGAATGTAGCGTTCATGCGTACGTACGGCTTACCATCTCCATGAACGGTGCATTTCATATCTTATCCCCAAATGTAATGTACTATTATAAGTACATGTAAATAATGGTTATATATGATGAATGATACATCTAAATGATGAATATAATTCTGGAATTAAAATATACATACCTCTCATTTAGTTTTAATTCCATTAATATGACAAACAAATGAAGGTAGCGTTCATGCGTACGTACGGCTTACCGTCTCCATGAACAGTGCATTTCATTTCATACCTCTAAATGATTATGTAATATTATAAATAAATGTATATTCTGGACATATATGATATATATGATATCCAAATCAGTAATTTCATTCAAGATATAAGGAACCTTTGACCACACGACCAACATGTAATTGTAAGAAGTCCACTTTTGACTTAAGAACCAAATATCGACAAATCAATCATTATTAACTTAAATGATTACATAATGATTATAACATGTCAATAATAGATATAAAAGGAATAATGACCTTGAAAAAGGTTCTTAAGAAAGTAGAAATTAACTCAAGTTTATTATTCAGGACGTTAAAGAACGATCGAGTCAAGTCGGACCTGAGGTAAGGGATCCTACTCCTCTCTTTCATTTTAAGTACACTCTTTTATGTAAATCCTTTAAAGATCATATTTCCTGTTATTGGGATGTTAATTTATATTCCTAATACTGTAATTTTTATGATAATATGATTAGAAACCATATTCTCTCTCATCAATCCATTTTGGATGTTTTAAGTGGCGCTGTTAGGCTGCCGAGTTTTCGAAAGGGAATTTTCATCTCACTTTTATTCCTGTGGGATTTCTGCTACATTTTCCACAATTTATTTTGATTGGTGTATGTACTGCCCATTATTTTAATAATTTTTTATTATACTTTAATTTATGAGTATTTACATCAATGTTGTATTGTCCTTCGTTCAATGGGTGTATGTTTCGAAAGATACCCATGTCGGTAAGGGAACCTTTCACCCTCCTCTTTTTAAAAGACTTCTTTTTTCATGTATTTTAATTGAAATACAATTATGTTGGGATATGTTCTTCTATGTCAATATTGATTTAAATTTTATTTCCATGTGATGAGATACCATTTTTATCTCTAATCAACTCATTTACTGAATTTTGTAGTGACGCCATTAGGCTGTCAAATTTTTGCAAGGGAACTTCTTAACCCAAATTTGATTATTTGGGATAAACATGTACTCCTTGAATATGTCGTTCTATGAATATGTGTGAATATCCTCTGATTGATTTACACTTAATATCCACTTATATTTCTTGTATTCATTTGTCACACATAATTATGTGATTGATTTACCCTTAATCCAAGGATACCGTCTTTGTAAGGGACTTCGTCTCAATCACCATTCATTGAGGAATTTTTCATTTTATACACAAATTTCATTTATACGGTGTATAAACCCCTTTTACTTTTATGTTTATTCAAAAGGAATCTTTTTATACGAAGCGTTTTACTAAAGGACGAAAGGGAATGTCTTTGTCGTACGTATGCGGCGACAACGACTTCTCCACCGCCATGACCATTATTTGAGATTCAGATTCCTCTACAAGCCATTACCTTTTAATGAAAAATAAATACCATGTTTTTATATTCTTTTATTTTGGTATTGAAAATGGTTTTTATAATGGATTTCTTATGTCAATATATTTAAGTGATATATTGTGAACGAAGTGTGGAAATGTTTTCTTTCCATTATATTTGTTTTATGTCTTATGGTTTTATAATTGTACATCGACATTATGACGGGTGGTGCCATGAATACCAGGACAGGTGGTTACGTTATAACCTACAATGCATTGGGTATGGAAGTTGGCTGTATGGCTATTCCATTAAGTTTGTATGGAAGTTGTCCGAATGGATATTCCATTAAGTGATATGTGTGGAAGTCGACCTTATGGTTATTCCACTTAAGTATGTTTATGTCCCAAGTTACATTTATATGTTATGTGATCTTATAAGGGTTTTATGGTAATCTTTTGGTTACAGAAAGGTAAGTAATGAACTTTATTTCAGTGAAGAGTTTTTACTACTTCGAAATGGTGAAAAGTATTACTTTGATAATGTATACATGGTTTACTTGTTGTTTTGAAAAACTAACAGTTTTCATTATTTGTGTATCCCTTACTAAGCATTTTATGCTCATCCCAAGTTTTTGAAATATTTTTCACAGGACATAACGTGGAATAGGGTGAAGGATGGGATCAAGGGAAAGTCATGCTACCTAAAACATGGAAGTAGACATGTTTCTTTTTAAGATTTTTTTGTTTTATGTAAATTTAGTAGAAGTGACTACTTTGTAATCTTTTGATATGTAATAGTTATGTCCTAATTCTCTAAAACTCTAAACCTGAAAAGATCCTCAATGTGAATTATTCATTTCATTAAATATTAAGTAAGGTTCAAGGCTGGGGCCTTATAGTTGGTATCAGAGGTCGGTTTAGATATGTTAAGAGGTTAGGGTATTCTTTAAGCATAAGTTACATGACTATAATGGTTAGGATTTCATAAATAGTCCTAGTTTTAGATAATGTGAATGAGTAAGTATATTGTAGTGTTTATCTTCCTCTTTAGTACATGATGGTTTTGTTGATATACTCACACTGACCTTTTTGGTTTTAGTAAATGGCTGGATCTAGCAGGCACCAATGTAACGGTGGATGTGAAGGAAACTGTGATAGTTTCTTGAGAGAGCAACTGAATGATATGGGAGCTACAATGATAACTCTTGTGTTTATCTTCAACCAACTATCTTGTGTCATGATTGAGCACCTAAACCTTGGTGATTTCGATAAGGCATCATATATGCTAGAAACAAATCCCTACGGAACTACAGGTAATAATCATAAAGGTAAGTGTGTTCAAAAACCTATGTGTCATAGATGTGGAAATAAACACCTAGGAAATTTTTTCAAAGGGATAGAAATATGCTATAGATGTGGAAATGAAGGTCATAAAGCAAGAACCTTCCATGGAAAAAGGAAGCATCCAGTTGACTCGAGGAAAGGGAAAGATGTTCTTTCTGAGGGATCAATTGAATGTTTTAAATGTGTTGTGCATGGTCATTATGAAAACACATTTCCTATGAAGAAGTTTCGTGAATGGGATCACCAAGATCATACAAATACTCATTTACCAATACCTAATGTCATTCCGATTGAGGATGAAGAAACTGACAATGACCAATCAAAGGTATGGATTATTTCTAAACTTTTGTTTTCTATTTTTTGAATATTAGGATATGATTCATGATTTTGTTTGTAGAAATGAAGTATTTCATAATAATTTGGAAAGGAATGGTTAATGGATCATGAAGAAGGTTGAATGAGTAATAAGTCAACATATAAGGGACTCAAGAGTTTTGGTGAAATTTTTAAGAGTATTAAGTGTCTTTTGATGATGGGGTACATTAGAATACTTTTTACAGTATTTGTAACACTAAGGTTTGATATATGAAAATTTTATTCAAAGAATAGTAATCTGTTCTTTTGTGGACATAGTTATAAAGAACCATTTGGGTTTATATGATCCTTACTTTCGAGGTAATTATGGGTTACTATATGTAATGATAGAAAGTGAAAGTCGTGAGATAAAATTGAGGTTAAATTACATTATGGTTATTTCTGAAGATTTTATCTCGTTATTGGGGAATGTTTTAAGAATTCTGTAGTTTTGGAAAAAGGACAACTCGCAGACCGTGTGACAACCTGCCGCATCGGACAAGGCTACAGGAATCGAACCCACAACCAAAGTGAAATGGGTATTTATCGCCGACCACTGGACTACGTGAAGTCCCAGGTTAGTTTTACTAATTCTTTTTAGTTAAATGATTTTATGAATTAAGAGTATGTTGATTTTGGGATATCTATGGAAATTTATTAACCTATCATGGAGGATATGTTATTAGGTTAATTAATTTTCAATATGAGACTTTAGGAGCAACTGATGCTGTTTGGAGATAAATGTTACAATTAAACTTGGAAGACTATGTGACTAAATCTTTAAAATATTTTGGTTTCAATCTTAATTTGGTTTAATTTGAGGAATTTTATGGAAAAATTGTTAACAAATGGTCCTCGCTGAACTTTGGGTTTTGTTGGACCAATTTTGGAGATTAAGAATAGATTTTCTTTTTATAAAGTGTTATCCTTTTCTGGATTATCTGATCTTGTACTAACCTTTTTGGTTTTGGTTTTGGTTAGAGTCTAAATACATGGGAAGTGTATAGTTCTCTTTTGTGGATTAGGTGATTCTGTAGAAATTGATTATAGTACTTTTATGCGAACAAGTCTTCCTAAATAAGCATGTTTTGGAGAAAATATGAGTTTGATTAAGGAATCTAGAAAAGTTGAAAGTCTACATGACAAGTAATTATGTTTCATTATGATTTAGTTAAGCTCAAAAATAAATTCCTCCATGAAAAGCAACATAAAACAAAAATTATGTATGTTAAATTTTTTTACTGGGGAATCGAATACCGTTTAACCCATCACAAGTTTGTGATTTTCTTATGGTTTACTTTCTCCTAGACATGTTTACTATCACTCTCCATCAGAACATGAGCCTTTTTTTTCCTCCATGTCATTATTATCATACTTGGAATCCTAGTATGGGTTAACTCAGGTGACCTTTGTACTTTCCTTTCTTTCTTTTAAAGTGATAGCTTAATTTACTGATTTTCCGATGTGGGGATTTCAAGTAAGTATCCAAGCCCAGTTTTAAAATTGCGATGACGCAATTCCCAAAAGGGGGGAAGGATGTAATACCCCAGGTAAATAAAGAGTATGAAATTTTCACATTTATCCATATTTGTGAATAAAATATTAATATAACATTAAAGGGGACGCAATGCTTGATGGCGTACCCAACACACAACAATGAGTTTCTTGGTAATCTTACGTTGCACTCTAATAACAAAATAATATTATTTTAAATGGTAGTTAATGCCTAGCTGTTGTAATGGCGGGAATGAATAGAACTAACTACAAAATTATTATATATGTTTGTCAAATATTTTTACTCTTTACAATAAATGTTATATGATTAAAAATGAAAATGAATCCAATTTTAAGCGTAGACAGTCTAATATTCATTAAAAGGTCGATTAACTTCCTTTTGATGGAGAACCTCTTTTAAATCCACTTTTTGACAATTTTATAAAATTCTTATTTAAAATCGGCAGATCAAAATTTACTTTGTGTAAATTTTTGGTATTTTTCTGATAAAGTTCATATTTTTTAATGAATAGTGAAAAATGTTGTATTTTAATTCAAAACCTCTTTTAATATAATTTATTTATATGAATAGATTATCTATCTAATTGGTTTTAAAGTGTAAATAGAATATATTTTTACCATTTAATCCAATGGTGGTCATTGTATTTAATACCACTTTATGGATGGACATAAATGACTGTCAATCTTTTGAAATATATTATTTCTTAAAAACACCCTATTTGTTTTAACAGCAGGGTTTAATTATAAAATTAATTAATGAAAATTCTATGTTTTTAATTTGGTAAAAAGACATCATTTTTGAATTCAGAATATCAAATATAGCTTAGGGTGAGTTTTTGGTATTTTTCTGAAAAACATCAATTTTTTTATGAATAGTGAAACCACAAAGTGGTGGTTACAAAATATGAATTTTTTTTTAAATGGGTCTTTACCACTTTTGTGATTTGAATTTCAAAAATCCAATTTAAATGATTTTAATTGTTAAGTAAAATGTGGTTCAATGTGATGAAAATAATTTTTGACGAAAAGTAACTTTTAAGTTTTATTAATCGTGATTAAAGATAATTAGTGTGATTTAAGGTAAGAATTATATTATAATAAAATGAAAATATCTTGACACATGTCCTAACCCTATTGTATGAGTTATGGCCGACCACGACTACCCATGGGTCGATTTTTGGTATCCCATGGAGCCACTTGGGTTTGATAATGACATTTATGCCTTTTATTTAAAGATAAAATAAAAATGTCACAAACATGATTTGTTTTTACTAAAAATAATTTTACATGTGGTTATAAAAGTAAGAATTTTGGCTATAAATAGTAATTGGAAATATAAAACGATTTCTACATCATAGTATTTTTTTTTTAATTTTTAGACATTATGGAAATTAAATTCTTTATGACATCATTATGATGCAGTGATGACCTCATTATTTAATGATTTAAATAAAATGGAATGATATTGCAAAATCTAGGACCTACACATGTTAAAAAACTATTGGATGGGTGGAATTCGATCCCTTCTCACCTTATCCTCGAAACACATCAATGTGGAACCATTAAAATCCTAAATCAATTTGAAAATAAAGTAACATTTTATACATTACCAAGAGTGCCCCTCTTCTCCTCTTATAAAAATCCCCCAACTCTACCACCTTACCTACACCATTGAAGCCTTTGGTTTGGACAATCCCTGATCATTGTGTCTCTCCACATCCCTCTCCTCATCTTTGAATCCTTAACATAGGCAGGAAGCTCTTCAAGAAACCCTTTTGGTTCAAACCAAAGGGAGTTACCCGAATTTAAGGTAACGTCTTCACTTGTGCTCTTTTGTTTTATTTTGCATCTCCAACCCCCTAAACTCTTTTTATTCATTCTTTTTGTAACAACTCCAGTATCTTCAATATACTAGGATGTTGTTATAACAAGGATTAGATCTACACTTACACACAACTTCATCTAATGGTTAAAGAACATATTTTTTCTGTGGATGGCGAATTTCTGCCACACGAAACGATGATTGTTCAACACTCATATAAAACCTTCAAGGGTGGCCATTAACATGTCACTATGTTTATATATGATATATAGTATTTTTATGTTTTACTTATGCTTACGTATTTTTCCTTTGTGGCATACTTTATGGCTTCCATTATGGGTATACGAGAAATCTTCATTTTACGAAGTGCGGACTACTGCCCCCTCAAAGTTATTTGATTCCTTAATTCCATATGTGGGAAGTATAAAGGATGGATTTAAAGTTATTATATATGATGTTATACTGGAATTATAATATACCTTTATATCATTATTGTTTTCTTTCCATTAAAGAATGAGATAGAAATGAAAGTAGCGTTCATGTGTACGTACGACTTACCATCTCTATGTACAGTGAATTTCACTTCTTATCCCCAAATGTAATGTACTATTATAAGTACATGTATATAATGGATATATATGATGAATGATACATCTAAATGATTAATATAATTCTGGAATTAAAATATTCATACCTCTCATTTAGTTTTAATTCCATTAATATGACAAAGAAATGAAAGTAGCATTCATACGTACGTACGGATTACCGTCTCCATGAACAGTGCATTTCATTTGTTTACTCTAAATGATTATGTAATATTATAAATACATGTATATTCTGGATATATATGATATATATGATATAAAAGTCAGGAATTTCATTCTGTATATAATGAACCATTGACCACACAAACAACATGTAATTGTAAGAAGTCCACTTTTGACTTAAGAACCAAATATCGACAAAACAAAAATTATTAACATAAATGATTACATAATGTTTATAACATGTCAATAATTGATATAAAAGGAATAATGAACTCTAAAAAGGTTCTTAAGCAAGTTGAAATTAACTCAAGTTTATTTTTCAGGACATTAAAGAATGATCGAGTCAAGTCGGACCAGAGGTAAGGGATCCCACTCCTCTCTTTCGTTTTAAGTACACTCTTTTATGTCATTCCTTTTAAAGATCATCTTTCTTGTTATTGGGATGTTATTTTATATTCCTCTTACTGTAATTTTTATTTTAATATGATGAGAGACTATATTCTCTCTCATCAATCCATTTTGGATGTTTTAAGTGGCGCTGTTAGGCTGCCGAGTTTTCCTAAAGGATTTTTCATCTCACTTTTATTCCCGTGGGATTTATGCTACATTTTCCAATATTTACATTAAATGGTGTATGTAATGCCCATTATTTTACTCATTGTGTATTATAATTACATTTATGAGTATTTAAATCAATGTTGTATTGTCCTTCTTTCACTGGGTGTATGTTTCGAAAGATACCCATGTCGGTAAGGGAACCTTTCACCCTCCTGTTTTTAAATGACTTCTTTTGTCATGTCTTTTAATTCACATACTATTATGTTGGGATATGTTCTTATATATCCTTATTGATTTAAATTTTATTTCCATTTGATGATATACCCTTTTTATCTCTCGTCAACTCATTTTCTGAATTTTTTAGTGACGCCATTAGGCTGTCAAATTTTTGCAAGGGAACTTCTTAATCCAAATTTGATTATTTGGGATAAACTTGTAATCCTTGAATATGTCGTTCTATGAATATGTGTGAATAACCTCTAATTGTTTTACACTTAATATCCACTTATATTTAGTGTATTCATTTTTCACAAATAATTATTTAATTGATTAACCCATAATCCAAGGATACCGTCTTTGTAAGGGACTTCATCTCAATCACCATTCATTGAGGCCTTTTTTGTTATATACACAAATTTCATTTATACGGTGTATAAACCCCTTTGACATTTACATTTATTCAAAAGGAATATTTTTATACGAAGCATTTTACTAAATGACAAAAGGGAATGTTTTTGTCGTACATATGCGACGACAACGACTTCTCCACCGCCGTGACCATTATTTGAGATTCAGCTCCATCTACAAGCCATTACCTTTTAAAGAAAAATAAATACCATGTTTTTATTTTCATTTATTTTGGTATTGAAAATGTTTGTTATAATGGATTTGCTATTTCAATATATTTAAGCAATATATTGTGATCAATGTGTGGAAATGTTTTCTTTCCATTGTATTTGTTTTATGTCATATGATTTTATAATGGTACTTGGACATTATGATGAGTGGTTCCATGAATACCAGTATGGGTGGTTACGTTATAACCTCCAATGCATTGGGTATGGAAGTCAGTCGTATGGCTATTCCATTAAGTATGTATGGAAGTTGTCCGAATGGCTATTCCATTAAGTGATATGTGTGGAAGTCGATCTTATGGTTATTCCACTTAAGTATGATTATGTCCCAAGTTACCTTTATATGTTATGTGAACTTATAAGGGTTTTATGGTAATCATTTGGTTACAGAAAGGTAAGTAATGACCTTTTATTTAGTGAGGTCTTTTTACTAATTCAAAAAGATGAAAAGTATTACTTTGATAAAGTATACATGGTTTACTTGTTGTTTTGAAAAACTAACAGTTTTCATTTATTATGTATCCCTTACTAAGATTTTTATGCTCATCCCAAGTTTTTGAAATGTTTTTCACAGGTTTTAATGTGGAATAGGTTCAAGGATGGGATAAAGGGAAAGTCATGATACCTAAAATATGGAACTAGACATGTTTCTTTTTAAGAGTTTTTTAATTTATGGAAATTTAGTAGAAGTGACTACATTGTAATCTTTTGAGATGTAATAGTTATGTCTTAATTCTATAAAACTCTAAACCTAAAATGATCCTCAATGTGAATTATTGATTTAATTCAATATTAAATAAGGTTCAAGGCTGGGGCCTTATATTTGGTATCAGAGGTCAGTTTAGATAACTTTAGAGGTTAGGTTATTCTTTAAGCATAAGTTACATGACCATAATGGATAGGATTTCATAAATAGTCCTAGTTTTAGATAAAGTGAATGAGTAAGTATATCTTAGTTTTTCTCTTCCTCTTTAGTACATGATTATTTTGTTGATATAGTCACACTGATCTTTTTGGTTTCAGTAAATGGTTGGATCTAGCAGGCACCAAAGTAACGGTGGATGTGAAGGAAACTGTGAGAGTTTTATGAGCGAGCAACTGAATGATATGGAAGATGCAATGAGAACTCCTGTGTTTATCCTCAACCAACTATCTGGAGACATGATTGACCACCTAAACCTTGGTGATTTCTATAAGGCATAATATATGCGAGAAACAAATCCCTACGGAACTACAGGTATAATCATAAAGGTAAGTGTGTTCGAAAACGTATGTGTCATAGATGTGGAAAGAAACACCTAGGAAAATGTTTCAAAGGGATAGAAATATGCTATAGATGTGGAGATGAAGGTCATAAAGCAAGAACCTTCCATGAAAAAAGGAAGCATCCAGTTGACTCGAGGAAAGGGAATGAAGATCTTTCTGAGGTATCAATTGAATGTTTTAAATGTGGTGTTCATGGTCATTATGAAAACACATGTCCTATGAAGATGTTTCGTTAATGGGATCACCAAGATCATACAAATACTCTTTTAACAATACCTAATACCATTCCGATTGAGGATGATGAAACCGACAATGACCAATCAAAGGTATGGATCATTTCTTAAAATTTTTTTTCTATTTTGGAATCATAGGATATGATTCATGATTTTTTTAGGAAAGAAGTATTTCAGAATATGTTGGAAAGGAATGGTTAATGGATCATGAAAAATATTGAATGAGTAAGAATTTAACATATAAGGGCATCAAGAGTTATGGTGAAATTCTTAAGAGTATTAAGTGTCTTTTGATGAAGGGGTACATTAGAAGAATTTTTATAGTATGTGTAACACTGATGTTTGATATATGAAAATTTTATTCAAAGAATAGTAATCTGTTCTTTTGTGGACATAGTTATAAAGAACCCTTTGGGTTTATAAGATCCTTACTTTCGAGGTAATTATGGGTTACTATATGTAATCAGGGAAAATGAAAGTCATGAGATAAAATTTCGGTTAAATTACACTATGGTTATTTTTGAAGATTTTATCTCGTTATTGGGGAATGTTTTAAGAATTATGTAGTTTTGGAAAAAATTCAACACGCAGACCGTGTGACGACCTATCGCGTCGGACAATGCTGTGGAATTTGAACCCACAACCAAAGTGCAATGGGTATTTATCGCTGACCACTGGACTACGTGAAGTCTGTGGTTAGTTTGACTAATTATTTTTAGTTAAATGATTTTATGAATTATGAGTATGTTGATTTTGGGATATCTATGGAAATTTATTAACCTATCATGGAGGATATGTGATTAGGTTAATTACTTTTCAATACGAGAATTTAGGAGAAACTTATGTTGTTTGGAGATAAATGTTATGATTAATCTTGGAAGACTATGTGACTAAATCCTTCAAATATTTGGGTTTCAATATTAGTTTGTTTTACTTTGAGTAATTTTATAGACAAATTTTTTATCGAATGGTCCTCGCTGAACTTTGGGTTTTTTTGGAAAAATTTTGGAGATTAAGAATAGATTTTCTTTTTATAAATGGTTATCCTTTTTTGTATTATCTGATCATGTACCAACCTTTTTGGTTTTGGTTTTGGTTAGAGTATAAAGTCATGGGAAGTGTATAGTTCTCTTTTGTGGATTAGGTGGTTCTCTAGAAATTGATTATATTACTCTTAATGCAAACAAGTCTTCTTAAATACCCATCTTTTGGAGAAATTATGAGTTTGATTAAGGAATCTAGTAAAAGTTGAATGTCTACATGACAAGTAAGTATGTTTCATTATGATTTAGTTAAGCTCAAAAATAAATTACTCCATAAAAAGTAACTTAAAACAAAAATGTTTTCTGTTAACTTTTCCTATTGGGGAATCGAATACCGTTCAACCCATCACAAGTTTGTGATTTTCTTTTGGTTAACATTATCCTATACATGTTTACTATCACTCTCCATCAGAAAATGACCCTTTGTTTTTTCCTCCATGTCCATATTTTCATACTTGGAATCCTAGTATGGTTTAACTCGGGTGACCTTTGTACTTTCCTTTCTTTCTTTTAAAGTTATAGTTTAATTTACTCTTTTTCCGATGTGGGGATTTCAATGAAGTATCCAGGCCCAATTTTAAAATTGCGAGGATCCAATTCCCAAAAGGGGGGAAGGATGTAACACCCCAGGTAAATAAAGAGTATGAAATTTTTACATTTATCCATATTTGTGAATAAAATATTAATATAACTTTAAAGGGGATGTTATGCTCAATGGCGTACCCAACACGCAACAACGAGTTTCTTGGAAATCTTACGTTGCACTATAATAATAAAATAATATTTTTTTAAATGGTAGTTAATGACTAGACGTTTTAATGTCAGGAATGAACATAACTAACTACAAAATTATTATATATGTTTTTCAAATATTTTTACTCTTTACAATAAATGTTAGATGATTAAAAATGCGAATTAATCCAATTTTAAGCGTAGACAGTCTAATATTATTTAAAAGGTCGATTAACCACCTTTTGATGACGAACCACTTTTAAATCCGCTTTTTGACAATTTTATAAAATTCTTCTTTAGAATCGTCACATCTAAATATACTTTGTGTAAATTTTTTGTATTTTTCGGATAAAGTTCATATTGTTTAATGAATAGTGAAAAATGTTGTATTTTAATTCAAAACCCCCTTTTAATCTAATTTATTTATATGAATAGATTATCTTTATAATTGGTTTTAAATTGTAAATAGAATATATTTTTACCATTTAATCCAAATGTGGTCATTGTATTTAATACCACTTTAAGGTTGGACATAAACGAGTGTCAATCTTTTGAAAGATATTGTTTCTTAAAAACACGTTATTTGTTTTAACAGTGGGTTTTAATTATAAAATCAATTAATGAAAATTATATGTTATGAATTTGTTAAAATAGACATCATTTTTGAATTCGGAATATCAAATATTGCTTAGGGTGAATATTTGGTATTTTTCTGAAAAACCTCAATTTTTTTTATGAATAGTTAATCCACAAAGTGGTGGTTACAAAATTTGAATTCTCATTTAAATAGGACTTTACCACTTTTGTGATTTGAATTTAAAAAATCCAATTTTAATGATTTTATTTATTTAGTAAAATGTGGTTCAATGGGATGAATATAATTTTTGATGAAAAGTAACTTTTAAGTTCTATTAATTGCGATTAAAGGGAATTAGTGTGATTTAAGGTAAAAATGATATTATAATAAAATGAAAATATCTTGACACATGTCCTTGAACTATTGGATGAGTTATGGCCAACCAATAAAACCCATGGGTCGATTTTGGGTACACCATGGAGCCACTTGGGTTTGATAATGACATTTATGCCTTTTATTTAAAGTTAAAATAAAAATGTCACAAACATGATTGGTTTTTACTAAAACAATTTTAACATGTGGTTATACAAGTCAGAATTTTGACTATAAATAGTCATTGGAAAGATAAAACGATTTCCTAAATCATAGTATTTTTTTATAATTTTTAGGCATTAAATAAATTAAATTCTTTATGACATCATTATGATGGAGTGATGACCTCATTATTTAACGATTTCAATAAAATGGAATGATAATGAAAAATCTAGGACCTACACATATAAAAAACCTATTTTATGGGTTGATTTCGAACCCTTATCACCTTATCCTTGAAACACATCAATGTGGGACCATTAAAATCCGAAAACCATTTGAAAATAAAGTAACAGTTTATACTTTACAAAGAGTGCCCCTCCTCTCCTCTTATAAAAGGCCCCCACCTCTACCACCTTACACACACCTCTCAAGCCTTTGGTTCGGCCAATATCTGATCATTTTGTCTCTCCACATACCTCTCCTCATCCTAGAAGCCTTAACTTAGGCAGGAAGCTCTTCAAAAAACCCTTTTGGTTCAAACCAAAGGGAGTTACCCGAAATTAAGGTAACGTCTTCACTTATGCTCTTTTGTTTTTTTTTTTGCTTCTCCAACCCCCTAAACACTTTTTATTAATTCCTTTTTAAAAACTACAATATCTTCAATATACTAGGATGTTTTTATAATAATTATTCGAGCTACACTTATACACAACTTCATCTAATGGTTAAAGAACATTCTGTTTCTGTGGATGGCGAATTACTGCCTCACGAAACGATGATTGTTGAGCACTCATATAAAACCTTCAAAGGTGGACATTAAGATGTCACTATGTTTATATATGATACATAGTATTTTTATTTTTTACTTAATATTATGTATTTTTCATTTGTGGCATACCTTTATGTCTTCCATTATGGGTAAACGCGATATCTTCATTTTATGAAGTGCGGACTACCGCCCCCTCAAAGTGATTTGATTCGTTAATGCCATATGTGGGACGTATAAAGGATGGATTTAAAGTTATTATATATGATTTTATACTGGAATTATAATATAACTTTATATCATTATTGTTTTCTTTCCATTAAAGTGTGAGATAGAAATGAAAGTAGCATTCATGCGTACGTACGGCTTACCATATCCATAAACGGTGCATTTCATTTCTTATCCCCAAATGTAATGTACTATTATAAGTACATGTATATAATGGATATATATGATGAATGATACATCTAACGATGAATATAATTCTGGAATTAAAATATACATAACTCTCATTTAGTTTTAATTCCATTAACATGACAAAGAAATGAAAGTAGCGTTCATGCGTACGTACGGCTTACCGTCTCCATGAACGGTGCATTTCATTTCTTACCTCTAAATGATTATGTAATATTATAAATACATGTATATTCTGGATATATATGATATATATGATATCCAAATCAGGAATGTCATTCTGAATATAATGAACCTTTGACTACACGAACAACATGTAATTGTAAGAAGTCCACTTTTGACTTAAGAACCAAATATCGACAAAACAAACATTATTAACTTAAATGATTACATAATGTTTATAACATGTCAATAATTTATATAATAGGAATAATTAACTTGAAAAAGGTTCTTAAGAAAGTATAAATTAACTCAAGTTTATTATTCAGGACGTTAAAGAACGATCGAGTCATGTCAGACCCGAGTTAAGGGATCCTACTCCTCTATTTCTTTTTAAGTACACACTTTTATGTCATTCCTTTTAAAGATCATCTTTCTTGTTATTGGGATGTTATTTTATATCCCTCTTACTGTAATTTTTTTGTGAATAAGATGAGAGACCATATTCTCTCTCATCAATCCATTTTGGAAGTTTTAAGTGGCATCGTTAGGCTGCCGAGTCTTCGTAAGTGATTTTTTATCTCACTTTTATTCTCGTGGGATTTATGCTTCATTTGCCACAATTTCCTTTTAGTGGTGTATGTACTACCCATTATTTTAGTCATTGTGTATTATACTTTCATTTATGAGTATTTACATCAATGTTTTATTGTCCTTCTTTCACTGGGTGTATGTTTCGAAAGATACCCATGTCGGTAAGGGAACCTTTCACCCTCCTCTTTTTAAAAGACTTCATTTTTCATGTCTTTTAATTCACTGACTATTATGTTGGGATACGTTCTTCTATATCCCTATTGATTTAAATTTTATTTCCATGTGATGAGATACCCTTTTTATCTCTCATCAACTCATTTTCTGAATTTTGTAGTGACGCCATTAGGCTGTCACATTTTTGCAAGGGAACTTATTAACCC
Source organism: Viscum album (assembly GCA_963277665.1). Classification (NCBI taxonomy): domain Eukaryota; kingdom Viridiplantae; phylum Streptophyta; class Magnoliopsida; order Santalales; family Viscaceae; genus Viscum; species Viscum album. Next base: position 993,944,849 of record OY728166.1, read on the forward strand.
AAATTTGATTCTTTAGGATAAATGTGTACTCCTTGAATATGTCATTCTATGAATATGTGTGAATAACCAATGATTGTTTTGCACTTAATATCCACTTATATTTCGTTTATTCATCTGTCACACATAATTATGTTATTGATTTACCCTTAATCCAAGGATATCGTCTTTGTAAGGGACTTTGTCTCAATCACCTTTCATTGAGGCATTTTTCGTTTTATACACAAATTTCTTTTATACGGTGTATAAACACCTTTTACTTTTACGTTTATTCAAAAGGAATCTTTTTATACGAATCATTTTACTAAACAACGAATGGGAATTTTTTTGTCGTACGTATGCGGCGACAACGACTTCTCCGCCGCCGTGACCATTATTTGTGATTCAGCTTCCTCTACAATTCATTACCTTTTAATGAAAAAAATACCATGTTTTTATTTTCTTTTATTTTGGTATATAAAATGGTTTTTATAATGGATTTGTTATGTCAATATATTTAAGTGATATATTGTGATCAAAGTGTGGAAATTTTTTCTTTCCATTATATTTGTTTTATGTCTTATGATTTTATAATGGTACTTGGACATTATGACGGGTGGTGCCGTGAATACCAGGATGGGTGGTTAAATTATAACCTCCAATGCATTTGGTATGGAAGTCAGCCGTATGGCTATTTCATTAAGTATGTATGGAAGATGGCCGAATGGCTATTCCATTAAGTGATATGTGTGGAAGTAGACCTTATGGTTATTCCACTTAAGTATGTTTATGTCCCAAGTTACATTTATATGTTATGTGATATTATAAGGGTTTTATGGTAATATTTTGGTTACAGAAAGGTAAGTAATGAACTTTTATTCAGTGAAGAGTTTTTACTACTTCAAAAAGGTGAAAAGTATTACTTCGATAATGTACACATGGTTTACTTTTTGTTTTGAAAAACTAACAGTTTTGATTCTTTGTGTATCCATTACTAAGCATTTTATGCTCATCCCAAGTTTTTGAAATGTTTTTCACAGGACTTAACGTGGAATAGTGTTAAATATGGGATCAATGGAATGTCATGCTACCTAAAACATGGAACTAGACATGTTTCTTTTTAAGAGTTTTTTATTTTATGGAAATTTAGTAGAAGTGACTACTTTGTAATATTTTGAGATGTAATAGTTATGTCCTAATTCTCTAAAACTCTAAACATGAAAAGATCCTCAATGTGAATTATTCATTTAATTCAATATTAAGTAAGGTTCAAGGATGGGGCCTTATAATAATCCCCTAGATATAGCATCCTATAATGTCATAGCCTTCATAATAATTAGTGGAATGGGAATCGTGTGATAAATTTGGTCACTACATAGGGATTATCCTACATCAATAGTGACAATACATCATGAACGGAGGGATATGACAGCCAATATATCTTTGAACTTGGCCCCTCGAAGAAACCAGAACACATTTTAGATAGAGAAGCTGATTTTTTTTAAACAAACAAATTATCAAAGATCATTAATCTAGTTATGGGTTGTCATTACGCCCTTCCCATACATGAGAACTGGTGCACCATATCAAACAGGTCACAATACAATCTACTATAGAGGCCATCCAGGAGTGAATGCATCCTACCAGGATCAAGGAATATCTACCAGCACCTCCACCACTCAAATAATCAATTCATGAGAGGAGATAAGGAATATTGGCATCAGATACAAATCTACCCCCTCCCTTTGGGATGGGGAAATGTTTATTATAATCATTATCTCTAGGTTAATCATCACCTATGATGGCCAGGAGGAAATCCACAACAGTTCCAGATCAACCTCAACCCACTACGTTGGTGGTATTTATAAGTTCATTACCATCCCAATAGTCATCAAATCCAAGACTTGAATCATTGAAACCTCCACAAATTGATCAAAAATGACATTTATGGATTGAAATAGTCCCCATCCAATAGAGATGGTGGTATTTTCCTCATCTTCCTCGCCGCATTGGGAATTAGTCTTATCTAGGTGCTATGGTAAATATGGATGGTTGAAATCTCATTCATTCCTCCCATAGAAAATATAACGTCTTCTATTCAAGACCTATTAAGAGAGTGTGATTGAAAACTCCCTTATGGTCACCATTAATAGAATGATATGGTAGAAACATATGTTCAATGAAATAAAAACTCCTCCTGGTTCACAATTCAAAGTGGCCCAATATGGCCAATGGTTTGAAAATTAACCATAATTCAAGTGGTATAGAATCATCATACTGTGTTCAGAGTAATTGGAAAAATACCATTTCATGATACTCTACTCCAAACAGCATCACCATACACACGTTAGATAATGAGTATTGTTATAAATATATATTGGCATGCAATATTGGTGATATACCACTAGTGAAGGATTTGAATACACCTATATAAGTTATAAATTCCCAATAGTAGATAATGATCCAAAACATGGAGCCTTTGAATTTCATATTTCCACCACTATAGTGGAACACTAACAAGGATAAAGGGACATATGTTTTTATATCCAAGTCATCACCCATAAGAGATGAAATCAATTCCATGGAGGATGATCTAGAATAATAAGAGAATGAGTTTCAATATGTCTCACAACTCGATAAGGAGTAACTTAGGGAAAACACTCCCATTAGGTATCATATTAAAGAATATATGATTATCCCTCATATTATAGAACATGAATGAAAATATCCACCTGAAAAAGTGTAATTTTATCATAAAATTATCTTTCATTCCACGATGCTGATAAACATAATTGAGGATGTAGAATATGATCATGACATCTCTCCATTATATAGAATGAAATCCCACATCTCGAAAATTGTTAAGTCTTCGTACATATTGAGAATTAGTGGGAGATGAAAAAAGGAAACCTCATCTAGCCTCACCCATACCCTATAGATCAGTGGTGGCTTAGACAACTGTATCCTTGGGGTATATAAACACCATTGAGTCAATGGATACTCAAAATGAAGCTATGGATGGGTAACACACACCTATGAATCATGAGAGAAATCCATATCCCAAATGGGTGGATCACACATTCCTCCTCCCTATTTCTGAAATCCTATATTCTCCTCATTTGACATCAGTGTAGATCCATAACAACATCTCAATCACCTCAAGTAAAATTGTGGTCCAATGATACTCCCTCGAGATCAGAAGGAGGAGACCAAGATGACATGTTTTGTGCATACATAGTTCGGGTTGGCCTTTTCTATAGTATCCATCATGAAGGATCAGTTTTAGGGTAGGATGACCTTCATCCTTAATTGAATTAACATTCCATCCCCAAACTGTTGTAAATGGCCATTTTCGACATAAGGAACCGCATGCAATGTGAAAAAAAGGGTTTCTAGAATAATAACTAGATGGAATGGATTAACCTATTTAATCAGAATCCCTTTCTCATAGTAGATACTTATGGAAATCTATTCTGAAAGTATCCAAGATAATATGAAGACACCTCAGATCCTAATGAAGTGTCTAGGATAATTCTATGTGTTTCCAATAACTACACAACACCTAGAATATTCCATTTATAGAACCCGAGGAATGTCTCAATTCATTCTCAACACATAGTGTTAATGGATTGTAAAGTAAGATACCACCTATGTTAAACTAAAATTGGTTTTTAAGATTCCATTCAAATATCTAGATAGGTCCAAAACCTCCCAACTGCTCCAATGGAACACCTAAAAAGAAATATTCCTTAGAAGGAAGATAAAAGATATCAGGGTTTTATAAATTTGAGGAATGGATTAATAAAACATACACATTAAAAAATAATCTGGTATCTAGTTAATTCATTAAATCCATGGAAAATATCTTACATCATTTTCTACAACCTAGGAATCCCAATGAGGTCAACCTCACCGATCGTCCGGACAACAACCCTTTCGGTAGAAGTCTGGGTCACGACATCAATGATCTCTTAAAATTCAAAGAATTCCTCTAAAGAAAGATGGATTTCAAACTTTTGATGTTGGAAAATTCCCTAGAATAGGTTACCTATGTAACCATTTCTCTTTAATAAGTGCAAGGTGATTATTAAAAAGTTTTTTCTAGGCATGGAGTGAAGTTCCACAACTATATGGACTAAAGTGTAGTTTAACGAACTCATTCCACCAAGAAAGAACAACATTAAAAACTGAAAATGATCCTACAACCTAGAGAGTTCACATAAAATATTCCTCCCAATGGTTTTTGTTATGACCATACATAGGACGAAATAGTATAGGAAGAGTAAAATTAAACTCATATACAAGATCAGACTCTTCAAGACAACATCCCCATAACATTTGAATCATGGGAACCACCCAACCAAACAAAACCCTAATTGGATGGATAAATCATATTGGGATCTTTCAAGTTAATAAACTTAGTAGAACCCTTATTTTATTTTGAAAATTCCTATGAATATTATTTTCCAATACCAAAACATGGATCTAGAGTCTTCATCCGTAGGAGAATATGATTCAAAAGATAGGGTAAGAGTGGTCAAACCAAATATTTTGATCAAATCTCCACAAATGGCATATATATGAAAATAAGACAAATGGGATAACCAGAAAACACAATATAGAGATTAAGGTTTTCTATAACCCTCCATTTCTCATCCATTCCTAGTTAAGTTACACAAACGACTAGCGAGAGTGTGATTATCTAATCAGCTATAAAAAATGAGAACCCCACCTCAACTAATGCTACTGGTATTATATTCCTCCACAAGATATGAAGAACCACTTGTTCCATCTATAAAAAATCCTATGATTTGGAACCATGTAATATGGAGTAACACCACTTTGGGTGCTGATAACCTTTGGCACAATAGTACGCAATTATAAAGAATGTTTCAGTTGAGCTATCCAAACTCTCAATCCTAGATACACACCACATATCAAAATAACTCAAATAGACACTTGTCAAATCTCTCTAAATATTATTGTATTTTGAAATTGAATTCATTTCATTAATGGTTTTTAAGTGGATAACATTGCATCAGAATGACGTGTCCCTATCACGTTCAATGAATATGATCAAGAAGGGGTTATGTAGGGACATATTAAAACAATTTTTATGTCATTATGACTCAATAATTTCAAAATCAAAATGGATATTATTAACAATGGCTCTCTAATCAACATCATCCCAATATTCATCATTCGATGTTTGGGATATAGAGAGGGAGATTTATCTTCAACAAAGATGACCAATAAAGAGTATGATAAGCATGAGAAAACATATCATGGGAAGATCATGATAAAAGGTCCTTTGGGATACCACATAAATAATTTAGTTTATTGTTTTCCATAGAGACACCATATATATTGTCCTAATCATATGTTAGTAGCTTCAAATTCATGTGGCAGTACATTCAAAAATCAATACGTGTTTTAATGATACAATGAAGGAAAATTTGACACCGTACATGGTAAATATTCCCCCTTAACGTATTAAAGAACACATATTATGAGTTATGTTTTACTAAAAGTTAATGGAAAACAAATGATGGATATATATATAAAGGTTTCCTCCCCTAATGTCTATAGGACTACCCATATGAATCCTTAGAGTATGGTTGGTAGAATCAATGTACTAGTCGTAAATCTCATTTGATATAGTATATCTGATCCATGATGTCCAAGAACCTTCTGACCCCAAAAATGGTGAAGAAGAAAATATACTCCATAATCACTCTTCAATGACTCTAGATGTAAGGGTTGAAAGCCCTTTTTCTCATAGACCTTCTCATCCTGATAGTTTCAAAGATTCCCTTAGATTTCCTTCTTTATATTAAAATTTCATTATAGTCTTAGAGGTGGAATTAGAATTGGATACCCACTCGAACACCCCTACTACATTTTAGGAATCTGTATATACCACCATTGATGAGATCTGGTAGTTAAATTTGGGAATAGTTTAAAACCCATGATTTTCACTAATTTTTTCCTCTAGAACACTTGGGGATTAAGAGATGTATATTTCATTTATAAAGAATCATCGATATCTATTTTATGGGAAGAATACATAAATACCTACATTGAATCCATATTTGGATACACACAATCTCATCATACTCGATTTCCATCATGGATTCATAAAGGTATCAAAGAGGATCCACCCCACTCACACTACTAATGAAGTAAAACAATTTGAAAATTTTATCAAATATAATTTTTCCAAGATGTAAAATACCAAAAACGGATTCGATAAAACATCTGCATCATGAAAAATAATGGATAGATTATGGTATGCATTAATTTCAAATACCATAATCGATACCACCATGAGGATGAATTTCAATTTCTAATCATTGAACTCTTGATCGATGAAACCGATGGATTTATAGACCTTTCTGTTCTAGATGGGTACTCAGGATACAATTAGATAAAAATGACCACTATGGATGAGGAATATACTACCTTTAGTGAACCGCATAGGATCATTTTCTATCTGGAGGTTAACTTTTGGATGAAGAAAGATTCAACTAAATATCAATTCTCCATACATCATATCTTTAAACCCTAATTGAGATGAATAGTTGAATGATATGTCAAAAACTAGGTGGTCAAATCATGGTAGTGCTGTGATCAATTCAAAAATCATAAAATAGAATTCGAAATATTTTGGTAACATGGTGTGAAGATAAATTCACTAAAATATACCATCAGGTAAACATCATGGAAGTTCCTTATATTTTTGGTGTTCTACTCTAGAATCATTGTTTTCCCAGAAAAGACCAGTGAAATCCTGGTAAAATTTCCCATATAAGTCTCATAGTGGTGAGGAAGATCGATGGGAACCTAAACTAAATAAGCTGTTTCGTATCTAACCTAGCTAGAAAATAACTCCCCTTCACCATGAATATGTAGAAGGAAACCACTTTTCAATGGGATGAGGAATTCCAAGAAACCTTAAAGAATATCATGCAATACTTACTACACATACCACTTTTCATTTCATCAATGGATGGATACCAACACATCATTTATGTTTCCTCTAATGAATGATAACATGGTAATATCCTCACATTGACAAATGATGTGAGGAGTGATAATAGGCTCCACTACCATAGTCCAAACAATCTAGGATCTAAGAAGCAATATTCTAATGTCGAGAAGAACTGATTTAAATTTATATTTACAGTGTAAAGGATAATGTAATACTTACTACAACATAAAGTCCACCATGTCTCTCGTATTGATACTATCGTGTAACTCCTTAATCATCCTATGTTGATAGGGAATTTGGGTCAATGGGAGTTCATTATAATATAGTATGAAATTCATTTTGTGTCAAAAAAGTTAGTGAAAGAACATACCAAGGATTATTTCCTTATTGCACATCCCTCCCCATAAGATACACTATTAGAAACTAAACATCTAGATGAGCAGTTTCTCTAAACACATGACACTAAACATATATGGGATATGTATTTTAATGGATACTTAGGAATTACTATTGGAAAGAGACTAGAAATTCTAATACATAGTTGGGTTGTCTTATGAATTGTATTTCTATATCCAGAAAAATATAATGTTCCTTAATCATTGTCACTATTCAAAGTTTTCATGAATAATGAGACAAAATATCGAGCCATCATCACTAGTTTGGAACTACCCATGATGTTGTAGATTGATTACTTGAACATAATAGGGGATTCAGAACTACTTATAATATTGATCAACAGAGAGTATGAAATTAAATAGGAAGATTATTCCCCTATAATTGGTTATGTCAATGGTCTAATAGAGGATCCCCCTTTTAATATCATTCTACATCACATCCTCTAATAATAAAATGCCAATGACGTCACATTGAATAACGATGCCACAATCATTATTGACCCTGATTTGGAGGAATAAATCTTATATATCACACACTAAAGGATAGTCCCATCACTCATCATCTATATTAATCAAGAGACCAATCAAGTCAACACCATCCCATTGTTTGATGAATTAGTATCCACCCATGTATGGATGGATCCTATAATTTATTACAACCAAAATAGAACTCTCCAAACATATTGTTCCATAAGGGAATATTTTGGACAATGAGTAGTAAAATTAACAATGAAAGATGGGCCAAATGAGCAAAAATCCCTATAAAAAAGAGATTGTAATGGAATCCACCTCAATTTCATAGTAGAAATAGGGGATCAAGATATCATAGATGAGGTCCATGTAGACTCTAGCAGTTATCACCAATATATAATTAGGCTCTCACATGTAATCATAAGGCTAGGTTACTACTGTCAAACCATGAAACTGGACTACATCGAATTCATCTGAAAAAGTCATATATGATATATTCATGAAATCCTCATCCAACAAAACCTGAAATTGATACATACAAAAGAGTTTAAAAATAATTTTTTTTGAATGGGGAATGGATATTTTGGGGCTGTATCCCCCATCCATAGTGAGGTTATTAAATATCATTTTTACAACTACAGAATTATTTTACAAGTGAGATGAGGCAATACCCCTGGAGGATGAAGGGATAAAAAATATCATCCACTTTATGAATGTAAATACGATCAAAATGGTCAGAGTGCCTTACATGAAATTGATGCACAAAGACACCAAATTCATTTTTGTAGAGTTGAAGAAATTTCACCAATTGAACAACATCGAGTCAAATCACTCATCTAGATACCATACAATGATAAATTGAAATATAGAGAACATAAATTTTACTCCATCAAATATAGTATATAAGATAGTGATCAATGACAATATATACTTTAAAAATGTGAACCAATATGACTTATGGTCTGACTATACCACCACACATGCTGCTACACAAGGAACTCCATATTTATTTATGATATGAATTCAGCCAATGGTACCAATATATGTTCACGTTTCCTATATCCAAATAAATATCTATGAGAAACTCTTGAATGATGAAAAATCACAAAAGATAATGGATGAATTGGAGTAGATCAATGATAAAAAATTGTTTACATAACCAAAACATGATGTCCATTAGAATCAGATAAAATGAGATATCAATGAAATTGTTTTCCTCATTTCATGTATTCATGTAGAACATTTATTATCTCTTAGAATCCCAGTGATAATAGGAAATAATCCTCGAAACCTAGAACCCAAATTGGAAGGACCTTATTTCGTACATATGTTCTATCACAACATGGCTTACTCAATGGCCACAATGGATGGGGAATAACTCACACTCCCACCAATGTATTGTTTATTAAAAAATACATCACATACCTATCATCAATAGTTACTCTCAACCTAGTCGTATGACATTAATCTATGAAATTACATACTGAAAACATGAAATTAAAAGTTTCCAAATGTTTCCTACCCTCATGACATTAGAATACATGGAAAATTTCATTATATAAAAGAATTAACCAACATAGAATATTTCCTTACCAAATGAAGTTACACTATAAATAATATGTCATCCCTACATGAATATTAAACTACATGGGAAGAATAATCTCATGGATGATTTACCAGACATGATCTATATCTATGAGAAAGAAAAATGAAGCGACCATATCATCGTGTGAGTGTTAGATCTACATAGTGAATGTATTCATCCGAGAACAACATATAGATTGAATAATTCCATTAAAGGAAATGTATTGACACCCAAACCTCCATTAGTTTTCTTATTCATAATATCGCACTTATTAAACATTGATTTACCTTCATCATTACTACATGATGTTATAATATATGGTTATTGTACTTGCTAAATGACATTAATCTAAACATGTTTTACAAAAACTATGTATACGCATTATTCTCATTCAAATGATATATGAATGAAAACCAAGATCATATATCATTGACCGATCACTAATTGAATCAAAAAACCCCGAACCTTTAACAAATTTACTCTATTTCATGAATGGAAACTTTGATATTCTTTGTTTGTCACATCGAGCATGGATTATGTGGATTATGAATTTCGGTATGAGAGTCCTAGCATGATCAAGATATATTAATACCCATAATGATTAAAATGGATCCAGGTGGATGACCATAATAGGAAAATCCTGAGTCCTTTCAACATAAAATTGAACCAACTAATTAATTTATGTTAAATGACTTGGAACTATGCATTACCATTGACCACACCTGAGTTGATAATTATCATTGGTGTTAGTCTCCCACCACACTACCATTTTAGAACTACATGTTGATTGATTCTTTCCATCAAAGAGTATGTATTGACTCCCAGACACCAATATCAAGGCCTAACCATAACATTCCCTATTCATGTTGGGGATCCTATGTTCAAGCTACATGAAATTATAGATCATGATTTCTCATGATCTATGTGTCCTGATTCATATCAACACATGATACATAGTGATGATTAGATCAAAATCCATGGACCAAAATAAAATAATCAATGGGAAAAATCTCCCATCCATGTGTGGGTTAGACCTATAAAGAGAGATTTGTGTTCATGAACTACATGTGGATTGATTCATTTTATCAATGGATATGTATTGATGCTTGAATCTGTAACCCCGGGTCCAGCTAAAACGATCAAAAACCATAATAACGCCCCTTTAATTTTGGTTAAACCTATAAAGGGAGTTTCCCATTAATGAACCATACGTGTCCTGATTATATTCATCATACGATATGTATTAATTGATGGATCTCCAATTCGAGGTCCAGTAGCAATAGTCCATGAGAACAACACCCCCGATGTGTTTGAGATAGACCTACATATGGATTTTTTTCATTCAAAAATAACGTGGGGAATCATTCATGTCATTTTTGGAAACATTGGGTGGCCAAAATACTTAATCCATGATCCAGATACAAGAATAAATGTACAAATACCCCCCCCCCCCCGCGCACTCAATGATGGGGTAATACCTATATAGGGAATGTGAATATATAAACTAATAATGGCACGATTCATGTCACCATAGTGTAAATATGGACATAAAAATACTAAATATTGGTAACATAGATACCATATATAATGATAAAAAATATTCCATAACATCATATGGTATAGACCTATTAAAAAAGACACTATATACCCACTCGCGTACATCTCAGTCGATTACACAGTAGCCCCCTTATTTCTCACACCAAGAATGACTGATTTGATTTTAAGGAATCTGGAAAGCTACTCCAGAAAATGATACATAGATATATCTAAGATCAGGTACCATGTTTTTTAGTAATATAGTAAACTCAATATAACATCTATTTCCTCAGACCTTGATGTTAAATATAAAGAAATTTTTCTTAGTCTCCTGATGTTAAACTACACACCAAAACGTCATCACATTGAAGGTCTCATTACAACTAATGTTTGTAATCCAAGAAGAAAATGTTTTACTCCCTTTACTTGAAATGTGATCAATACTCACTGGAATAGTCTTTTGTGTACTTGAAACCTTCTTGAGTCATATGTTTTCCAATAATCAAATATCTGTATTTGAAATCACAACAGCCACCACTAGTCCCTTGAGTTGATATCCATATCTTGTGACCCCATGGTCTATGGGATTTTATGGTCTTGGATCGTCCTTATATCAAGTTGGTAATATGGATTGGATCCTCCGAATGGAATATCAGTTCCTAGGAATTCACTTATAAACCTAGGAGTTATTTTATTGAGCACGTGGAACATTATGTGCTCGTGCCATTACCAATGGTTGACATGTACTTATCAGTTCCTACATCCAGTTAAATCATATATTATTGGGCTATGATTTACACCTTCTATATCCCAACAAGTCAAGTGGATTTTAATTCCCTGAATGTTATAATTTTTTTCATTAAACCCATTTCCAAATAAGGAATATTAAATCATATCCTTATAACCTTCCATTCTATTTTAGGAATCTTCTATAAAGTCCCATTAACTATGATATTGTTACCCTATCCATTTCATTTAAATCACTTCTATAGAGAATAATATCGTTATATGAAGCTAAATAATGCATGATTCCTTATCATAAAATATGCATATAGAACACTAGGGAAGCCTGACCCCAAAATAAGCACATACCTATTTTTATAAATATTTGATTCATAAATTTCAACCAACCAATGCATGACTCAGATATACATAGGACAAAATTATACATGTGATAAAATCTATGTAAGAGGGGATCTAACATACAACTCTAAAACAATAATTCCATATGTGGATAAATGGTTGTTCCATATATCAAAAATACTATAATTAGTGAAATGATTACCTCACATCTCGCGAACAATTATATATCAATTCCTACATCCTTACCACATGGAAATAAACTACAATGAAAAGGTGTGAATATGTCATGAAGTTGAACTATAAAAAATTTTGTAAATATTTTATGACCTTAAAAATTAGCCTTTATTAGTCAAAATTTTCAAGTCCCAAAATCTAATAAGGAAAGCGACAAAAAAAATTCATGTTTAAAAAACATATTAGAAGGCCGTGAAAATGACAAGTCTCAACCTCCTAATATCATTATCCATAGATTACTGAATCATTTTTAGAGTAAATAAATAAATCATAACGATCAAAATTCCTACATTGTAGCCCTGGTGAAATCCATGCTATGCTTCATAAACCCATTGATCCAAAAAAGAAATATTAATGTTTTTTAATCATATACCTTTTGTGAAAATATGATTAATAACTGGAGACAAAAAATTCAGGTTTAACTAACCCTTTATGAATATTAGAATTTCAAAAAACCCACATTTTTCATTTGAATCTACGCTGATACAACAACTTCCTCATGTTAATATTCTTCTCTTGGAACCAAATAGAGTATAAGCTTCTTTTCTATTAGATCATCCCTATAACAGACTAGTTGCAGTGAATGGTTCATATGAATAAACCCTCAAATCCCAGGAGGGTCCATCTTGAACATAATAGATATTGATTTAACAACATGGAATATTAGAGGCTTGTGACATTTCCAATGGTTTACATGTATGTGCTAGTTCCCACCTCCGGTTAACTCAGATATTTCTAGATCATGATTTAATCTCACCATATCTGGATAATTAAAGTGAATTTAATATCCTCTACATTTAATAACTATGTATTAAACCCTCAAATAAGGAATGAAACACTCCATTCTCTAATATTTTCATATCCAACCATACATGACTAGAAACTAAATGGCATAGGCCATGGGCCTCCCAACCTAAATCCTAAACTGCAATAGGTTTCTAAAACCCTTCCTGGATCGATTTTAAACTATATCCAACTTCATCTCCTAGACACATGGGTATATTAAAATATTTCATTGACCATTTAAAGATGGTGGGGACCCTCTTAACATTTTCATGCATATAATACCTATGGGATCATGCATAGTTATCTATGAACTACCCAGTAGAAGAATCCCATCTGTTTTAGTAAGGTACGTCGATCCTCGTGATACCTAATGATATTGTGATAGAAGTCAATAACATTGTGCTTCATGGGTCACCCATAGTATATCTATCCCAGTCCATATTCATTAATTCATTCATTTTTTTATAATTTACTAAAATAATATTCTATCCATCCAAGTGGACTCAGTATTGTTAATCTTTGGAAATCCCCCACAACACATTAATGTAAGGATTATGGGTTTCACAATCTATCATTTATATTCATCACTCATTAATTCTATTGGAACACTAGGATAAAAAACCATTAATTAACATTCATTCTTCTAAATATATATTTTTAATTCATGGTTTCATAACCCTTCATGTTCACTCATTATTCTGAATCCCATTAAGGATGTAGGGTTCTTGAACCCTTATTGAATACCCCTCCTTCATTGCAATAAAATGTCAAAGATAGAAGAATCTAAACTGAAAGAAACATAAGGTCCAAAATATGACACCTTAAACAAAAACAATAGAATGTTCAATATATAAGAACATAAACTAAATGAATTAAATTTCCAAGCTATAAGACCCAAAACAACAATAAAAGAAGGTTTGAGATAAAATACCATAAACTAACAAAACATAAGGGCAAAGTTAAAAGGCAGTAGATTAATCTAATAGAATGTCCATGCAAGATGACCGTTAACCACAACAATTGAAGATCATGTTCGTCAGAGTGGACACTCAAGAGGGGGGTGAATTGAGTTCCGATTAAAATTTCTGTTAAAAATATTTCTCTCAAAATCCCCCTATTTAAAAAAAGTTAAATTGTAGTGAATTTATACAGATTGTGAGTGTTCAATTGGTTTCTCAATGATTGATTAAGTCTCGGTTAATTTAATCAGAAGATTAAATTAACTTTTGAAACTAAATTACCGATTCACAATAAATATAAACACTTGCTAATTTAAATATCAAAGTACCTTTAAAACAAATTATATGTCATAGTAATTATCAGTGGAATATAAAACATATAGAATACTTTTAATTTAAATTAAAATGAACATCAGATATAACCAAGAGGTTGAGTCTCAAGCCGAGACATAGTCCTCTCAAACAATTTATATAAATTTGATCCACACCCTGGATTGGGGTAAAAAACAGTGAAAGCCCTGTCCAGGTACAAATACCTCTAACACAGATCTATGTGGGAAAACAAGCGACAACTCACGGGCTTTCCAGGTCATACTTATCCTCTACCACTATCCACAGTGGGGTAAAAAGAGGTAATAGCGTTCGATTGAGGATTTAGAAATCCTCCATCTTGGAACAGGAGACAGTGTGTATATATAAAATATACAGAGTATACACACTGCTCAAAATGTAAATAAAAGAATCACTAAAGGGTAGATAAGAGGTTAGAATGATCTAGTGATGTAAAGTGCAGCTCTGGACTCTATTTATTGATCAGAAATGCTTCTGAGTCCTTCTCTGGTTTTTTTATGATAAACAGAGTGTTGTTTTCTTCCTTGATTTTTGGGTTCAGTTTTATAACTTGAATGCATGAAGAGTTCGTTGTAGTTCTTCACTCAAGATGCAGCTAGTGTTCTCCTCTATAATGAATGGCTTTATGTATGTCTAGTATACTTCTAATATGAATGTAGCTTTTTTTTATTTTGTGTGAATGCACCACATTTCAATGTTGTTCAGCCCCTTCTTTTTACACCCTTCTCGTGCCTTCTTAGTTATTGATTCCTCTAATTCTGCCTAGTCATTGTCCTTCTTTTTATAGCTATCAGACCTGGTAAAATGAATGATTACCTTTTTCATGGGTACAAGGTACCGTTCCCTGAGATGCTAACAATCCACACTAAATAACATTAATTGCATTAAAAACATATTATATGACCATTTCATAAAAAATAAATAGTATTGAGAGATACAGAGTTTGACTGGTCAATATTTTGTCAGTAGCTTCTATTAGTAGCAGTTGACTTATGTAGCAGTGACCTATCGGTAGCTCTTTGATCATGTATCGGTAGCTCCTGGTATCAGTAGCTGTTTGAACTTGTATCTGTAGCTCCTGGTATTGGTAGCTGTTTGAACTTTCATCGGTAGATCTTGGTATCGGAAGTTGTTACTCTGTGTATCGGTAGATCTATATACCGGTGACTTTATCTATTAGTAGAGTTTGATTTTATCGGTAGAGTTTGATTTTATCGGTAGACATTTCTTTTATCGGTAGCTCCTGGTATCAGTGACCCTTGTCTATCGGTGACGATGTCTATCAGTAGACTACGTCTATTGGTAGAATAAGTCTATCGGTAGCTATATAAATATCAGTGACTTTACACTTATATTTTAATTTGAAAAAATCTTATTGAGTCAAGGTTATTATTTCAAAATTAATATAAACATAGATAAACATTGATTAACATATTTCAAAGATTATTTTAATATAATTTTCGACTTGATCATAAATAAATAGAATTAATATATAGATACACATTATTTGGTATTATCATTGTATGTGAAAGCATAATTGGTATTATCAAAACATGTGAGGTCAACAATCTCACCCTTTTTGATAATCACTACTTATATCAAAATAATGAGTAGTTGTATCAGAGCATGTACCATTAAATTCAATTGTATCAGAGATAAAAAATATAAGATGTGAAATATTCAATGTATCAGAGGTAGAATTAAATTCAATGGTATTAAAGCTATAAAGCATAGTAGCTCTACATTTGATAATATTTCTCCTCGTTTCACATAAAAGTTATTATTCCTAGATATAATTTTTCTCCACTTATAATATTTCTCCCCTTTGTGATAATCAAAATGTGGGAAACAAAAAAGAGAAAAGGAACAAAATGAGAAAGAAAAGAAATCCATTTGTATTGCATGGTGCAAAAAGATACAAGGAAATAAAAGAAAATACAAGGGATTCCTATCAAATATCATATCCCCATAGTCGATCCACGTCCTCAATGTGAGATTTTCCCATTGGATCAGAAGGGGGTTCAGGATGTCTGGATGCAGGTGAAGGCTTAAAAATTCCAAGAATGATCACAGGAGGCTGAGCCACAGAAACTATTCCGGGTCTATACTGAATAGTTCTTTGAGTGACCATAGGAGGTAGGATTATAATGTCTTGGTCTAGAATCATCTGAACAGGAGAAGCAGTAGAGGCAGATGCTGGTAAAGCTGGAGGTATAATCACTGGCCTAGCATCGACTTGCGAGAAAGGAAACACGAGATTTACGAAATCCATAATTATTCCTCCTCCTCTCTCCATAGAAGATATGAAATCAGCCTTGTTCTCCATGAATTTGTACAAGGCTAGAGTCAATTCTCTTTGCTTGTTGACTTGCTCTCTGAAGGCTTGATTAACAGGAGGGAGCTTCATGTTCTCTAACATAATCTTGAAATGATTATTGACTTGATACTTGGTATAAACACTTTGTAAGCAGTAGCATACTTTTTCTTTCAACTCTTTCTGAGAGGCAGAAGATTCTCTCATATAGTCTTGGACTATCTTCATTATTTCTCTTGCTAAATATCCAATAGAAATCACCACTTTTCTCAGGTCTGATGAGTCCACAGAGCCATTGGTTGATGATGATCCAAGATCCTCCTTCATCACACCTCGAATCTGATCCATATCCACAGAAGGTCTGGATGCAATAGAACCAACAGAGAAGGTTACTATTTCCTTGATGATTTTTGTTCAACACACTAATAAAATTTTTGACTTGGGAATATTGGGTGCTAACATGATCTTTCATTGAGGTTTTAAAACAATCAAAGACTGATACCATCTAGCTCACAACACCTTGAACATAAGATAAATATTTATCTTCTTGGGATTTCGAAGTCATATAAGATTCTAAAAAGATAACAGATTTCTTAAGAGCTTCAAAAATTTCTTCTAGGATAGAAAACTGATTTTGGAAAGATGTAATTTCATCCACTATTTCTGCCATAAAGTTAGAGACATTACGGCCGAGAGATTGTTCAAAATATTTTTCTAAATTTCTCATCTCTTTAATAGAGCGATGCTTCAACTCGGAAATAGAAGCATTAAATGATTAATTCAGCTCATTCTTTAGCGATTCAAGATCACCCCTAGTGATCATTTCAAGATGTGTAACCACAATAGGTTCTCTTTTAGATGTTATACTGGCTACTGGGTCATTCATAATCGATTGAATGGATGACACCAGTGAACATTACATTTTCCTTATTTCTTCCACAAAACTGATTTTGATATCCGAATTTAGCTTATCCAGATCATGCATTCAGACCACATCGTCAGGTAACAACTCAGTCTGAACGTCATGATTTGTTTTTGGTCTATTGAGGGATGCCAAATTATCAGAATTGGGATAGTCTAATCTACAAACCTACAAACCTGGGTCTTCTGCCCAGTCCTCATTTTCAACAGCCACTTACACACTTCCAAACCAGGTTTGATGCTCCCCCTCAACTGGTGCATTACCTTGTACTGAAAGAGAATTCTCAGCAGGTCTTTCTTCGTTAGAATAATATTCTACTATCAACTATAGCTCTGGAACAGCTGCAATAGTAGGAGGCTCCTCTAGATTAGGCCCAGGTCCTTCCATCTCACCCACTACATCTTTAGCATGAAAAACTGAGCTTCCAATCAATGGAATCTGACTTAAGAAATCAGAATCAGATGCTTCATATTCATTTTCCCTTTCTTCTTCATTCTCATGGACTAGTTGGTATTCCTCATTAGCAGGCGTCTCCTCTTATAATAAAGTTCCCTTTCCCAAAGATACAATTTCAGCAGTAGGACGTGGGGGAAAGTTTGGATCCCTTCCATCAGCCATAGAAGTCTCCTCATCATCAGTCTCATCACTGTATTTAGGTTCTTCTTCATTAGGTCCTAGACCTAGATCCCACACATCCTTAGGCATTGAAATATGATTCACAGGATTGAATTTATCATACACCTTCTTTTCATCATTTACTCATTCTCCTCTCCATGGGTTCCAATTTATTTTCATATATTTTCAAATTGTGCTTGTGATATAGAAAGTATTCCTTACTACCACTGTCTCATCTTGAGACTCAGTTACTCCTTTCACAATGATCATCACCGAGATCAATTTGGATAAGAATAGGGCATTAGTCTTTGATTTTGGCATGATCATATCCTCCATTTGAAACACTAGCAATATGAACATATTCACTTTCACACAATGTCTCAAGAGATGTAGGAGATAGATATATTGATATCTTAAATTTTCAAAGTCCCACCTCCTTGGTATTAAGACATGCCGAACAAATTTGAGGACCAGTCTGTTCTCTCCATCCAATTCAGCAGCCACCACTTGTCTTTGATTTCCACTACTCGTGAGCTCTTCTAAGGCAGTTTCATAATCGAATATATCAATTTTAGGTGGTATTGATTTCGAGACAAATCCAGAAACACCTTCGTGTGGAAACTTCAGGCATTCGTCCCACTCAACAGATGAAAAAGATATCTCCCTTCCATATGCAAAAGAAATCACTCGGTTCTCAACTTCAGATATCTCAAATCTCACAAACAGATAAAATTGTTTCACTAGATTTGGATAGTAGGGTCCATTGTTGCTCGAAAAAAACTCTACCCACTTTTGATCTTCCAGTACCTCAATCACTAACGATTTTCTAGCCAATAACCATTCCACGCACAACTCTTTTTTGTTCACAGTAACTCTATTTTGCAAATGAGGGTTCACTGGTCACCTCCCTGACCTGGTTTTACATATACTACCACTATCTTCTGGCTCGGACTTCTACTTTTTTTCATTCGTCTCATCAAAGTCATCTCTGATGGTAGGAAGTTTGGTTTTTCCCATCTCTAGTTCAAGGTACATATGGTTTTTGATAAATTCAAGAGCTAAGGCTTGAGGTTAAATGGTTTAAGGATCAGTGGATTGAGAATTAACTAGGATATTGTTTTATCATTTAGGAATCATAAGATAAATAATTAAAATATAAGTATAAAAGAGTCAGATTCAGGCGGCAGACGGAGTTTAAAACAGCGTACTCATCAGTATGATTCATCGGTGAGAATTCATATCAGTGAGGTCCATCGGTGAGGGTTTCACATCGGTGAGGTTTTTTTACATCGCTGAGGTTTTCACATCAGTGATGTTTTTACATTGGTGAGGTTTTGACATCGATGAGGTTTTGACATCGGTGAGGTTTTGACATCGGTGAGGTTTTCACATCGGTGAGGTTTTTACATCGGTGAGGTTTTCACATCGGTGAGGTTTTTACATCGGTGAAGTTTTCACAGATCAAGGTTTATCATTCCTAACTCATGTGTAATGTAACATAACCTATATGAACAGAAATGTTTGGTAAAAATGTCAGCTAATTGATTTTCAATACCTATAAATACAAGAGTAATGTCTCCTTTTTGGTAATGATCTATCAAAAAGTGGTTTCGTACATTAATATGTTTGTTCTTAGAGTGAGATATAGGGTTCTTCGAAATGTTTATTGCACTATTGTTATCACAGTTGATAGATACATGTTTAAAATCATATCCATAGTCCAAAAGAGTGTGTTTCTTCCACATAATTTTTGCACAGGAACTACCAGCAGCTATATACTCTACATCGGCAGTAGAAAAAGCTACATAATTCTGCTTTTTTCTACACCATGATACTAAGGACATACCTAGAAAATTAGATTTTCCAGATGTTCTTTTTATATCCGACTTGCAACCAGCAAAGTCAGCATCTGAATAACTCATTAGCTCAGAAGATTGTCCTTTTGGGTAAAACAAACCCAAATTTTCATTGTGTTTAAGATACTTAAAAATTATTTTAACCACAATTAAATGATATTCATTTTGATTAGCTTGAAATCATGCACACATACACACACTAAACATAATATCCGGTTGACTAGAAGTAATGCAAATTAGACTTCAAATCATACCTCTGTAATTGGTTTGATCAACTGGTTTCACAGTTTCATATTCATCCAATTTACAGACTATACTCATATGAGTATCATTTTCTTTAATATTGTCCAATGAAAAACGTTTTAAAAGATATTTTTTATATTTACTTTGATTTAAAATAATACCATTTTCATTTTGAAAAACATGGAAACCAATAAAGTATTTGTGTTCTCCCATTAAACTCATTTAAAATTCATTTTGCATACTTTTTGAAATATCAACACAAAAAGAATGTTTAGAAGATCCAAAAATAATATCATCAACATAGATTTGTACAATCAAAACCTCTTTAGAAATTATTTTAATAAAAAGAGTTGGACCAGTAATCCCTTTAGTAAAACTTTTTGAAATAAGAAAATTACTAAGTATATCATAAAAAGCTCTTGGAGCTTGTTTCAAACCATATAAAGCATTAGAAAGGTTAAAAACTTTATTTGGAAAATGAGGATTAGTAAATCCAGGTGGTTGTTGAACAAAAACATCTTCAATTATAAAACCATTTAGAAAAGCAATTTTGACATCCATTTGATATAACATTAAATGTAGATGATCATCATAGGCAAGTAGGGTCCTAATAGCTTCTAATCTAGCTATAAGGGAAAAGATTTCCTCATAGTCTATACTGTCCTCTTGACTATATCCTTGTGCAACTAACCTACCTTTGTTTCAAAATATGTTTTCAGACTCATCAACATTGTTTCTAAAAACCCATTTAGTGCCTTTGGTCAAGGTGTCCATAGGTCTGTCAACTAATTCCCAGAATTTGTTTATTTCAAGTTGATTTAACTCTTCTTGCATAGAAATTACCCAAAATTCATCATTTATTGCATCATTGACATTTTTAGTTTCTATCTATGAACGAAAGGCTTGATTTTCAACTTGGTTTCTTAGAGAATATCTAGTCTGTGTCCCTCTATCAAGATTACCAATGACCGCATCCAAAGGATGATTCCTTAGAATCCTAGTTGATTTAGTAAAGGTAGGACTATAAATTTCAGGATCTTTTATATATTCAGGTTCAACAGAAGCATATTCAAGAATATGTCCAGAACCGGATGATTTTACTGCAGGTTCTTTAGTTTTATCATTTGGGTCTCGAATAGTCAAATCTTCGTCAAAATTTTCAAGAGAAGAGTTAGGTTCATGTGGATCAGTTTCATCAAACTTGATCTGATCATACTCTTCCACATATTTGGTTATTTTGTTAAAGACACTATAGGCTTTTATAGTTAAATAATTACCAAGAAAAATTCCTTCATCACTTTTGGAATCAAATGTGTCAAGACTATCCTTTGTATTGAGGAAAAACACATTGCAACCAAATAATCTAAAGTAACTAACTTTAGGGTTCCTATTATTCTGCATTTCATAAGGGGTCTTCATAATAAAAAATATAATCAAAAATTCATTGATAATATAAAAAGTTGTATTCATAGCTTCATCCAAAAAATAAATAGGTAGGTCATACTCATTAAGCATAGTTCTTGCAATTTATTACAGGGTTCGATTTCTTCTTTCTACTACACCATTCTGTTGAGGTGTCCTAGGGGCAGAGAAATTGTGAATATAGATATTGTGTGAGAAATAAGATTCAAACTCATGATTTTCAAACTCAAGTACGTGATCACTTCTTAGTGTTTTAATATTAATTGCACTAAGGTTTTCTATAGACTATGAGTATTTAGTAAAGTATGAACAAGCTTAATTTTTGTGAGATAAGAAGTATACCCATGTATATCTAGAAATGTCATCTCCTAAGACATAGACATAGTGCTTCCCATTTAAACTAGAAACTCTAGAAAATCCAAATGAATTTATGTGGACCAACACGAGAGTTTGCGAAGATGAGACTTCTTTATTTGATTTAAAAGAAACATTATGTTGCTTTCCCTTTTGATAGGTATTAAAAACTTTTCTATTTGTGAATTCAAGTTTATGTAGGTCTCTAACTAAGTTCTTCTTAGTCCATTTTCTAAGTGAATAAATGTTGTAGTGTCCTAGTCTTCTATACCAGAGCTAGGATTCAGTATAAAAATAATTTAAACAAGTAAAATTTATCTTGGATAAAGATTTTAATTCAACAACATAAACATTTTAATTTCTTAAGGAAGAAAATACTAAAGCATTTTTAGAATTAAAAACATCACAAGAATCATTTTCAAAATTAAAGGTGAAACCATCATCACATAACTAAGAAATACTCAAAAGATTATATTTAAGTCCATCAAAAAATAAAACATTAGAAATTAAAATCGAATTAATATTACCAATCTAGCCTAGGCCGAGGATTTTATCATTAGAATTATCACCAAAGGTGACATATACTACATCAACCATTATTATTCCTTTAAAGAATGAATATTCACTATACATGTGCCTTGAAAATCCACTGTCCAAGTACCATACCTTCTTATGGATACTCTTTAAGCAGGTTTCCTACAAAAATGTTTTACACATAGAATGATTTTTGTACCTAGATTCTTTTGGGTCTACACAGGTTAGTAAGAAAAGTTTTAGGTACACAAATTTTTCTTATGGGTCTCATATAATCAATATATTAAGAATATTTTGAAAGATAAACTCTATTTGATCTATTACAATGTGAATAAATTGTTGAGGCATATGAATTCCCAGAACTGGAACTAGCATTATTTTGTCTATATTTCGAAATAAATCTAATTTTGGTAAACTGTCTTCATCCAGGTTGGTATCCCAAACTAGTAGTGTACTTTGGTGCCACATGTTTACCTATCATTTGTGTATGTTTATCTTTTCCATATTTTAATTTTTCTAAGTCCTTCCTTAATTGCTCATTAGAAAATTTAAGTTCAGTATTTTCCTTAAACAATTGAGCATTCTTTTCCTTTTCAATCTCAAGGGCAGATTTAACAGTGCTAGATAAAGCATGTTGTCTCTTTAAGGATTTTTAATTGTCCTTAAGTTCATTACATGTCTCTTATATCATATTGCAGTATTCAAATAAATCTTCACTAGGTATATTTTCATATTCATAATCAGATTCATCTCCAGAATAGTATGAATTTAAAGCAGGAGTGTCCAGTGTTACCTCAGAGGTGTTTGTCAAAAAACACATGTTATCTCGATTCTTTTTAGAGTCAGAAACATCAGATTCACTTGTGTTATCATCAGAAGAACTCCATGTAGAATTAATTTCTTTCTTATACTTGTTGTCCTTGTAGTCATGTTTCTTCTGGAACAACAACTTTGTACAGTCTGCTTTCACGTGTCCTGTACTTTTTCACTCATGGAAGATAACTTCATCACTTTTATCAGGCTTCTTCCAGTCCTTTTTTCAATGACCATTGTTATCATATTTACCTTTGTAGTTTGATTTTATGAATAATTTATTCTTCCTATAGAACTTCTTAAATCTTATGGCAATCTGAGCGATCTCAGCATCACTGTCAGAGTATGAATTTTCACTTGTTGGGATTTCAGTTTGTATGGGAATATTCTCCTTATCCTTGCTCTTTGAGGAAGTAGACATAAATTCCATTGACATCCTTTTAGGTTCGTCATCTTCTTCTTTATTATCCTTGAGTTATTCCTTATACATCATTAGCATACCAATTAATTCTTTAAAAAGAATTTTTCTAATGTCTCCAGATTCTCTAATGGAAACAGATGTACCTCGCCATCTTTCTGGAAGACTTCTCAATATCCTCATAATTTGTTCCTTTGGTGGAACAACAATTCTAATGGAGATCATGGTATTGAAAATCTCATTCAACCTGAGATATATGTCAGAAATGGGTTCATCATTCTTCATCTTAAAGGTATCATATTTAATAGTATAGGTATTTAGCCTCATTTCTTTAACATTGCTTGTTCCCTCATAGGAAATAGCCAAAGTGTCCCAGATTTCATAAGCAGTTTTACAAGTAGATATTATATTAAATTCCTCATCTCTTAGAGCACAATACAGTTCATTCATAGCTTTAAATTTTTTATTGTAAGCTATTTTAGTAGGTTCATCCCAATTAGTTCTATCATTTTTTGGAATCTTATATTGAGTCTCTATTGTAGTCCAGATATCAAATCCCATATTTCTAAATGAATTTTCATTTTATATTTCCAATGATCATAATTTCTACCATTAAAGAAAGGTGTCTTGTTGGTAGCAGCACCTTCTAGTCTATTTTCCATAACTAGATTTATAGAAAATATTTAAAGAGACAAAATTTAGAACTAATAGAAATTTAAAATCTCTAAAGATGCAACTAAAATCACAGTTTAAAAAACAGAGTGATTTGAAATCCTTGATAATAAACAAACATCTGAAAACATATGTTGGTCGGAGTGGAAACTCAAGAGGGTGTTGAATTGAGTTCCAAATAAAATTTCGGCTAAAAATATTTCTCTTAAAATACACCTATTTAAAAAAACATGTTAAACTGTAGTGGATTTATACAGATTGAGAGTGTTCAATTAGTTTCTCAAAGATTGATTAAGTCTCAATTAATTTAATCAGAAGATTAAATTAATTTATGAAACTATCTTACTGATTCACAATTAATATAAACACTTTATAATTTAACTATCAAAGTAACTTTAAAACAAATTGTATTTGAATGTAATAGTAGTGGACTATAAAACATATAGAATACTTTAGATTTAAACTAAAATACACTGCAAATATAACCAAGAGGTTCAGTCTCAAGTCGAGACTTATTCCTCTCAAACAATTTATATAAATTTGATCCACACCCTGGATCGGGGTAAACAACAATGAAAACACTATCCAGGTACGAAGACCTCCATCACAAGTATATGTGGGAAAACAAGCGACAACTCATGGGTTGTCCAGGTCTTACTTGACCTCTAACACTATACACAATGGGGTAAAATGAAGTTATAGAGTTTCAATGAGGATTTACAAATCCTACAGCAGGGCACATGAGACACTCTGTATATATAAAATATACAGAGTATACACACTGCTCAAAATGTAAATAAAAGAATCAATAAAGAGTAGATAAGGTATTAGAATGCTCTAGGGATGTGAAGTGCAGCTCTGTACTCTTTTGATTGGTCAGAAATGCTTATGAGTCCTTCTCTGGTTTTTGTCTGAAAAACATAGTGTCGTTTTCTTCCTTGATTTTCAGGTACAAAATTATAGCTTGAGTGCATGAAGAGTTCGTTGTAGTTCTTCACTGAATATGCATCTTATGTTCTCCTCTAGAAGCAATGGATTTAGTTATGTTCAGTGTGCTTCCAGTATGAATGTAGATTTTTTTTCTTTTGAGTGAATGCACCACGTATCAATTCTATTCAGCCCTTGCTTTTTATACCCTTCTCGTACCTTCTTAGTTCTTGATTCCCCTTGTTCTTAACAGTCTTTGTCCTTCCTTTTATAGCAATTAGCTTTGGTAAAAAGAATGATTACCTCTTTAATGGGTACTAGTTATGGTTCACTGACATGCCATCAATCCACATTAAATAACATTAATTGAATTAAAAACATCATATATGACTGTTTCATAATAAATAAATAGTATTGAGAGTTGTAGAGTCTGACTGGTCAAGCATTTGTCAATAGCTTTTGTTGGTAGCAGTTGACTTATGTAGTAGTGACCTATCAATAGCTCTTTGATCATATATCAGTAGCTCCTGTTATCGATATCTATTTGAAATTTTTTTAGTAGCTCCTAGAATCAGTAGTTGTTTGAACATGTATCGGTAGATCTTGGTATCGGTAGCTGTTACTCTGTGTATCAGTATCTCTATATATCGGTGACTTCATCTATCAGTATACTTTGCTTTTATCGGTAAACGTTTCTTTTATTGGTAGACTTTTATTTTATCGGTAGTTCCTGGTATCAGTGACCCTTTCCTATCGGTGACTATGTCTATCGGTAGACTAAGTCTATCGGTAAACTAAGTCTATCGGTTTCTATAGGCATATCAGCGACTTAACAATTCTTTTTTATGCAGAACACATCCGATTGTGTTAGAATTATTTCAAAAGTCATATAAACATAGATAAAAAATGATTAACATATTTAAAATATTATTTTAATATAATTATCAACTTGATCATAGATTAAAATAATTAATATGTAGATACACATTATTTTGGATATGGAAAGCATAATTGGGAGTATCAAAATAGGTGAGGTCAACAGATGAAAACTAAAAGACTCTAAAACACAATAATAGTTGTTATCGTCTAGAAGAACCAAAAATACAACACCATAATATTCTATCCTAAATGACCTAATGAGAGATACATTTTTTCCAGGATGAAAAAACTATAATCGAATCCTAAAAAAATATTGATTCCCAACTGTATAGAAATAAACATATTTTGATCCAAGAAATATTGAGTGTCTAAAAAGTAGAAGAAGAACAAAACATGTCTGGATGAAACACTATAAGATATTGGACAGATAAAAATCCAATTCCATGACCGCTATGTATTCCTCTATATGGCCTTGTAAAAAATCAATCTATATACTCTAGGTCCACTATCTTTGGAAAAAAAATAGAGCATACTACCTTCAATAAAAAAATAACACAAAAATTTTCCTTATGTGAATCATGTAATCTCATGATAACTAGAATAGATATATCTATGAGGAATCTCATTTAGTTAAGAATTCATGAGAATTTTTCAAGAGAAATATATTTTTATTTATTCATTTATATATAGGAATTCTGGTTTCCATGATATTATACATAGGATATGTATATTTGAGGACACATGCTACATCAAATTAATTAAATATAAAGTACATCATGAATAAAATAAAGTTTGACATAATCATAGAAGGTTCATATGATATTTCCATTAATAGAATGAAATTTTTTTATACCCACAGTTCAAATATTCTTTGGAGATTTAATCAATAAAATATGTACTAATTATAAAACTATAATAATATTCGATCGGTTGACCTGGACATGTTGGAAAGATTTTGTTGAGAAGTATCAATTGAGAGGTCAAGAGCTTCCCATCCCACTTTTCCTAATACTTGTTGAGGAAAAAGGGTCTTGATGAGAGTAAAGATCTCATAAAAAATGTTCTCAGTCATTTAAAGCAAGGATAATGATACTGAATGTTCAGAACTAGTGTGATCTATGTTATCATCATGAATAACTATTTATGTTTTCAAGACACCCATTATTGTATGAAGATTAGATTTGATCTGATAGACCTATTCCAGTGCCTTTAAAGATTCTATAATTATTTCATCTAGGGGAAACCCATCAAAGTGATCAAACTCCCACTGACTGGTATCCATCACATTCAATGGGTGGATGATTTGTCACATTATTTCATATAAAGGTTAGTGGTCAAAGATGCCAACACACAAATCCTAGAAGGCCTGGAGAAAACATTCATAATGGTCGTTTAATGTTTACAATAGTGTATATGTGATCAAAGAGTAAATATACATACAGATTTTCCAAATCCATGTTCGATCCACTACAACTATAGGTTTTGGTATATTAAAAGGGGGAACCAATGATTAACATGATGATGATGTGAAATATGAATCCTCATAAAGTGTTATATGAAAATATTCATTTTTCTAGTGAACTAGATTCCTTCAAAAATTATTCCCCACAACAAGGATGGTCATTAAAAGGATGGAGAATATTTCATCAAAGAGTCCCATAAATAATTAACCCTCTCTATTATTTCCACAAACAATGTAGTCAGTGAGGAACATGGTCCACTCACTAAAAGAACAAGTCTATTTCAAACTCTATTGGGGTAGGATTCTACCCTATACTGTGTGTAATCATGAACTAGAATTGTAAGGGAACCAATATGTTGGAGTATAATCTTCAAATTGGAATCCTTTATTTCCAATAAAATCCATTATTGTAAGATAATACTAAGATATTTCTAAAACCACACACCAACTAAGGTAAGATGAAAACCCCTCTAGAAACATCTAATAAGTGAGTAAACTGGTAGGGGGTATATATCTCAGAAATGACAAACGCAAGCATCATGGATGTGAGAATCGCATCCCAAAATGAGATATGGAATGAAAATTCATCAAGAGATCTAACACAATTTTCAATAATTTCATTCGTTGGAATATGTTTTGGCATCAAATATAATCAATCAAGCTATGTGAACATTTCAATGACCTTGTTAGTGCCTAAAAAAATTTCCCCTAACCCTGAAATGTCTAGATTACTTGGGTGAAATAGGGAACTAGGGATCTTAATAGTTTTTTATTATATGTAATTGTATATGTTCACCACTAATCATCCAAATAAATACTAGAAAGGCTCACTAATTTTATAATAAATGCTTCCCTATTGAATATAGACCAGGCGATGGTAAAGGCATGTAAGAGTCAACGTGGTTGAATTGACCAGTTTATCCTTTTCTAACTGATCCCTTATCACCAAGGTGCTAACTCATATATATGATTATGCATCCCCAACATTGAAATTCCACCAATTAAATAGAAAATCCATGAAACCCACCTATCTAAAGGCTCATGGATATATTTGACCTCACCCAGTACCAAATATTTCATATTCCCCATATTATTGGATTTCCCAATATGAGTCGATGCTATCGCAAGCCTACTAAGAAGGGAACTAGTGAGGGAATATGGTAAATGAAAAGTCTCCAATATTATAGTGGAAAATGATTATTTTTTCTTTAAATAAGTTAAGTTAGAAAATATTCATGTCATTCTATAACTCTTCTTTCATAATATTGATAATATGCAAATATAGAAATGGATTCTTTTAG
Organism: Viscum album; assembly: GCA_963277665.1. Lineage (NCBI taxonomy): Eukaryota > Viridiplantae > Streptophyta > Magnoliopsida > Santalales > Viscaceae > Viscum > Viscum album. Next base: position 993,973,948 of record OY728166.1, read on the forward strand.
GGTTCATCCCAGGCATATGTAGTAGGTATGAACTCATCATACATTACTATAATGGTTGTTTCCTCTCAAGTCGATAGATTGACCAATGAACGAATTATACATCACCATGGGATAAACAGAATGAATTTGTACTTAGAAACTAATGTTAATCAGTTCCTTGAGAAGGTCCCGATGATGTTAGAAGATGAACTAGGAATCCCACACAACCCTCTTGTGAAATATTGTGTGTAGATGGATGCTAAATATTGAATAGATTTATATAAACCAGAATAGTTTAGCCATTCATTAGAAAAATGGAAACCAAGATACATGTCCCATTTCAATTTATAGAAACCACCCATATTGTACATGGGATAGAGAGATCTGAATGAATAATTTTGAGTAATATATTTTTATATAAAAATCACAGCCACCTAGACTGAGATGGGAGTTCTCTAGAATATTGTACAACCCTAGGTACCACACTAAGAAACATTGTCCGTGTTTAGAAACAATTTACAGAATACAATTGAATGATGTAGGAAGCCAAAAATATGGATGATTATATGTAGGAGAAGGAATTGAAATTCCATCCAGTAGGTTGAATCCATATTGGGGAACTCGATGAGAAAAAGCGTATCATTGAATTTTGGATGAGGGACACATCTTCAAATCATTATTTTCATAATGAACATGATGTCGATGGTAATTGCTATGGTTCCAACTAATCTTGACCCTCTGGGTAGGTGAAAATGATGATGAAAATGAGCTGAAGTCCTTATAAGAAAATGTTAGTGGCATCTTTTTGACAAAAATATCTAATCAAATGATAGGCATAATTATATCATCATCATATTCATATAATTAACCATCACAACCACATATGGCACACAAGAATTTTTTAAATCATGGAGATCATTTGGAAATCAAACACTGTGTGAAACCTCACAACCTCTTGATCCTTTATAATATTTGATCACACATGTGAGCGCATGATCTATTTTCATGGATCAGTCCAGTCACATGATCACAATGGTCTTTAACCAAAGGAAATATGGTGAATGACTTAATGGATAGTTCCACATGGATAGGTTCTTCACGTGATCACTCTATATATCATGTGTAAGATTTATATAATGTCACTTTAATTCTAAAAAATGACATTATTTTTGACATATAGGTCATGAGAAACATAAAATAAACATTCACAAAAAATAATGACGATTATACACAATAATGGCTTGATTAATATACATTAGAAAGATAGAAGACTTATGAGAATTTGGATTTGTTGTTCCTCATGTGGGTTACATGACTAACCTGAATCATGTGATATATTGGTTCATGACACCCAAATCATGACATGGTCCCTCTACATGAAATTTTGATCATGAGTTATCCATTGTAAATGTCATGAAAGTCACATGATGCCCTATAGACATGCTATCCAAGTCTCAAAAAGACGACTCACCTTGAAAACCAAACATTGAAATAGCCTATTGACATGTCTCCGCAAATCATATGGTGACACCAAGACTTGTCACTTGGTATTGTGAGTCCACCAAGACATGACATCCTTGATCTTGTGATATAATAGGGGAAATTCACCCAGATCATGTGACACATTTCAGGCATACCTATAGTGAACATGTGATAGTTTCTACTAGTGCCATTTTGGATAGGTGACGGCCTCCAAACAACTCAATGGGATCATGATATTGTATTTAGAAATATACTATTAGAAACCTGGTCTCCTCGAGACATTCTCAAACATTCTATGAAGATAATAATACATGTTAGGAGGAAAATATGGCTACGTAAATAAGACATTATGATACAAGATATCATTGTCTAGTTGATATATAAGGGAAACCTTAGTGTGTAAGCTGTGAGTACTTACATAAATATGATTCACATGAAGCCTTTTTAATGCATGAGATACAATGTCCCACAAAATAAGTGTATTTCCCTCTATGTATTTTTCATTCCAATCATCGAGACCCAATATCTTCCATGGGATTGTCATTTTCCCAGATATACCAGTAGATTGAGAATGAAACTAAACTATGAGAACTAAGATTTAATCCATATTTAGGATTACTATTACACCCTCTTAAGGATTTTGTTCCATATTAGACATCAATACGAATGTCGTAGCACAAAATTTCCACATCCATATGATGTGAAATTTAGAACATTTTAGCTATTGTTTATAATTTTTAGAATGTATGAAATGGATATAGTTATTTTTAATGATCATACTATTCACATTATGAGTATCCAATAGAAAAGGTAGCCTTAGTGTGTAATCACCAATCAGTGGTATGATAAGAATTGCCACCATATATAGGAATCTACCCAAGGCCATGTCCCAAAAGAATATAAAAATTATAATCAATCTAATTCCTACTATAATCAGGATACATAGGTTTCCTACTTGATGATAAATCTCAAATCCATGGTGCTTAAGTGAACCCATATTATTATTCCACATAAAATTGTTCTACAAGGGTTTAATGAACAATTTATGTCCTTTTTCATGATATAAACCTTATAAGAAGAATACCTCATAAAGGTTCAATATCATCTGAAATATATTAATCACCTCCTTTTGTGGATGTAAACTCAAATGTTCCATGATATGTGGATAAAATACTAAATATATAATTAATAATGGGGAAAGATAATGAACCATGGAATTATAAAACTAGAATCATTAATGGGCCCCCTTTACACATGGAAGAATTTGATACCAGATCCGATTATTAGGGTAACCAATCTAGTATTAGTAGTTGGACGATATTATAGAGCATATCATAAATATATAAGGGAGTCATGGAGTATGAAAAAATTCCCCAAAAGTGTGTGATGATCTCAACCTCCCATAACCTTGACCAAGTTGAGTTTCTAAGTGTCATTTGGTCAAAAACACCAATCTTCCCCACACCTTTAGAAAGGAGGTGTGTATCCAGTTACTCATGTGGGGACCATTGGGAGTTTATCTTAAATAAACACATAATTAGTGAAACTGACATGAATTATTATATAATTATCTAACCCCCAATATTATACAATCAGACAATTTTTATTTTGAGGTATGGGTGATCAACATATTTTTTCCAACGAAATAGTTGGTATATAATATTACCTTAATGAATTAAATTGATTTAATTAAAATAATTATTATAGTATATAGTGTATATATAATTTAATATTATTTAAGAATTAATTATTTATAAATTTATATGAGATATAATTGACAGAAATCTATGTTTAAGAATTCAATTTTCAGTGAAAATAATTTTTCATTATATTTTATAATTTTTACGTAAAAATAAATGTATAAATATTTTAAATTTAATTTCATAAAATTTGAAAATATTAGTATACAATTTGATTTTAATATCAGGGTTCAATTTTTGTATTTTTTAAAAACATAGTTCATTAGCTGAATAATAGAAAATATTTTAATTTATAAATATAATACATTTAATATAATTATTTGTTTAAAATTATTAAATAGAAATTCAAGAAACCTTGTTGTATTAAAAAAAATATGTTAATTTAAATATTTTAAAATTTATTTTATATTAATAAACTCATATTTTACTTTTTCTAACATAGGATATATTATTTTGGAAAATTATTTATAAAACAAATTATAATTTTTTTAATTTTTTATAATTTGTAAAAATATAATCTCAATATATGAATTTAAAATTTTTAATTATTAATACAAAATTAGATGAAAATTTTATTTTCTTCCATAAAATATCAACTACATAGGAAAATCTAGTTTCCATTGTGAAAACCATAATAGTACAAAATAGTAACCTATGAGACTATTGTCCTAAAATTTCTAAAACATGTTTCTAATGGATTTATTGAGGTTTTTATCAATATGATATCTTCATATATACATTTTTGAATTTCATGATCATATTCCACTTATATTTACTTCCTCTAACTGAAATGTTTTCGGTATTTACAAATAGTGTATAAATTTTCTCTTATAAAAGTGGATATACACTTCCATGACCCCCCCACATAGAAACACAATATTTTCAACAAACAATATCACACTCTCTCCCAAATGTTACTAGAAAACTCGTATTGGTTCTACTATTCTAAAGATATAATTATTTTTCAGTGTAACTATTATCAAAAAGGAAATAATTTATGTAGTGACTTATAAATTTCCGACCGATTATTTCCCTTTTATATTGATTTATGTGTATTATTTCATAATATTCAATAAAACCATCCAAAAATGATAAAAATTATAATTATTATAAATTTATGTTATTGCTATTTTTTATAATATTTTACTATATTTATCCAGTTTCTTTCATCGAAAAGGAAACTATTAACCGTGTGTTGTGCGTAATAACATCTCGATGAAGAAAAGTGTTCATTTTACATCAACACCTTAAAATGAAGGTAAAAATATATAATTTAATATATAAGTTTTACGTATACAAAATATATTATATCAATTAATGATAAACCATATAATTCAATTTCCCCTTTTGATTGAAAATGAAATCTTCTTCCAAGAGTATGTATAGACTATAACCCATATGGAACAACTGTTTTCTATTTTTACTTTCGTCTCTTATATAAATAGATGGAAATTAGAATGTTTTTAATGTATATATTTTATTTCTAAGATATAGTAACGTTTATGGAATGAAATATTTGATAACATACTATTTATATAATCAATAAACCATAATTGTTAATTATATGATTTTAGACAAGAATTTTATTTGGAAGATATGTTTACTATTAATATGTAATATATTCAAAAAAAATATTGCATTACTTACACAAAATTGAAATATATCAAACTAATGAACACTAAATAATATAATTATCCTCTAGTATAATAGAGTTATAACTATACCACCACATACTAATATATTCATTATGTTATATTCTATATGGGTTGGTTTAACCATCTATTTGAACAAAAATATGTATTTTTAAAGTGGATGATGTTTTAAACATAATTTTTTTTTCAAATATGATGTAATATAAATCAATATATTTTTTTTGTTATGTAATTTCAACACTATAATTAAACTCATTAATTAATAAAACACATTTTATTCCATAAGAATAACCCAAACATTATCATTCTCGATTTAATCTTCATGGACTGTAACAAAGGTACCATAGAATTAAATTAAAAAATATCATGTATCATCTATTCAAGTACCATCAATAATATTTTAATGATAAAATTGTTTACAATAACGAATACCAAAACAATTCTCATGAAACTAGAACAAAACAATTGAGATTACTGATACATGATATTAAGAATAGAAAGTAAAAAAACTAATTTAGATGAAGAGAATAAGTATAATTGAAGTTTATAAATTTTTATTTATATGAAAATTTATCTATAATAGGTTTATATTGTTTATTTGTGTTACATAGGATCTCAGAGTTATTTTTACTATACATTTAAACAATGTAAGAATTTATTTTCATCATTTTAAAATCCATGTTGTATATATGATATTGTACAGAAATACTATTATATATGTTTTATTAAATGAATTACTTACATAATTTATAATAAATATATTTAATGTTATGATACATGTATTTATGTTTCTTGGTACCCCTATTACTCTCACATAACCATTATAGTTTTTATTTTTGAAAACATAATTCCCCTTCACAGAGTTGTCATTTTTATTGTTGATCATATATCATATAAATTAGTTAATTCAACTTTTTCATTGTATAACTCAAAAATATCACATTTTTCTTTGGAATTGACATTTATACCCCATATAAATATTCTTAATGACCCTCGAGTAATGAATTATAACACTTTTCTGGTATTTTGTTAACTCAAATATACTTTAATTGGGTTAAAATGTTATTTCTATAGAGTAATTCTTCTTTGTTTAATAAATTCTGATATTTTATATTTCAATAATAATTTTATCTTTTCTACCTAGGAAAATTGATGTTATTAACTCAAATATAATTTTTCAATTAATTTCATTCTTTTAAATAAGTATTATTTTGAAGTGAAAAATATAATCTCCTTTAATATTATTTTCCCCAAATTTACAAGTTCATTATTTTCAAAAAATATTTTTTCATTGATTACATATAACCTTGTTTCCGACGCTTTCTTTGGGGTGTGCGCATCCGTCAGCGGAGGACGCACTGATTTTTCCTCGCATTCCTGCCTTCCAAAGGCGGGCGACATCCGTTCCTTGTTCAGGGACATTTTCTCCTTGATCGAAATGGGATGATGGGATGTCAGTTTTTCCTTCTGTGGATTCCACCTCAGAACTCGTCACATAGTCCAGGTATCCCTCATAGATTTAATAAGTTGTTCATGAAACTCTTCCCAGTGCCATGTTTCCATGGACGCCGGTTAATTACATTGCTTATTTCAGGACATTCCAAAGGGTCTGGTCCGGGAAGCAACCTTCAGTCGGGGGAGTAGTCACGTCGAGGCATCAGTAGCATGTCTGTATGTTGGGGTAACTGGTGTGTCTGTCTTTTGTCAATTGTCATGGGGCTTCTCTAGCGTGTGGAAGCCCAAGGCATCCCACATAGAGCACGAGGAATCATATGCCCTAGGTATATATCTAAGGTTTTCCTCAGCTTCCTATATTTGACACAGGGTATGCCATAGGTTTAACATCCAGCAGAGACGGTTACGCCAAGGGCGTACCATCTGAGATTTTCCTCAAGCATCTCATGTTTATCACGAGGTAGGTCGCAAGTTTAACATCTAGCAGAGACGGGTGGGCCTGAATGTTGTGAAGAGGAGCGGAATGGCATGATCTCGCCGGGATATGATGGTCCGGTTGAGGATCAGGTTAAATGATGGATGGGTGGATGAAGCAGAGGGGGGCTGAGATGGGACTATCGCAAGGGTGACAGTGAGATTGGGCTTGAGCCTCGAAGAGGCCTCCTACGTATCCTCGTGGCAGGGAATCAAAGTCTGCGTAGTTCAGGATGGTGCCGGCAATCCGATGTGAAGGTGGACCTTGGATCGATGGATGTTGGTCTTGAACCTCATGAGGTTTCTTACGTACCATGATTTCACATGGATCAAAGTCCTCATAGTTCGGGTTGGTGCGCCGGAGGACCGACGTGAATGTGGACCATGGTCCGATGGACATCGTCAGTGAACCGACTTGAAGGTGAACCCGAAGGTCCACCGGTAGTGGGCGTGAACCTCGTGAAGGCTTCATATGTACCATGCCTTGACATGGATCAAAGTCCCCGTAGTTTAGATTGAATGTGGAATATAGTTTAACGTCACGCGGGACGGGGGTGAGCCGACTTGAGTGAGGTCAGAACGACTGGGTGATGGGCTTGAACCTTATTGGGGATTCCTACGTACCATGCCTTGACATGGATCAAAGTCCTCGTAGTTCAAATGGTGTTTCGGCGAACCGACGCATGCAAGGACCATGGTCCAGATGGTGTGAGGCTTACACACTAGGCTGCTCGGGTGTTGATGAACCGACGTGAAGAAGGTCAGAGTGACCAACAGGTGGTGGGATTGAACCTCTGAGAGGCTTTGTACGTACCATCCCGTGACATGGATCGAAGACCACGTAGTCCAAGTTGGACGCCGGAAGGCCGATGTGAATGAGGAGGACCAGGGGGTCCTAGTGGTGGTGGGCTTGGACCTCGTGGAGGCTTCTTACATACCATGCCTTAGCACAGATCAAAGACCACGTAGTTCAGGTTGGTCACAAAGACTTTCCACTGGACCTGAATGCAGTTTAATGTTGTGCAGGATGAAGATGAACCCTGATGTGAATAAAAGACGAGAGTTGGGCTTGAACCTCGTAGAGTCTTCCTACGTACCATGCCTTTACATGGATCAAAGACCTCGTAGTTCAAAGGGGCATCGTCGGCGAACTGACGTGAAGGTTAACCCGGGGGTCCACTTGTGGTGGGTGTCAGGGAACCGATGTGAAGAAGGGACCTTGGTCCGATGGGAGATGGGATTGAACCTCGTGAGGCTTCCTACATACCATGCCTTGACATGGATCAAAGTCGTCGTAGTTCTGGTTGGTCACAACGACTATCCATCGGACTAGAATGCAGTTTAATGTCATGCTGGATGAAGGTAGAACTCGACTTGAAGAAATGACGGGTGGGCTTGATCCTCATGTAGGCTTCCTGCATACATTCTCGTGACACTGATAAAAGACCTTGTAGTTCAAATGGGTGTGCAGTTTAATGTCATTGTGGTACAAGGGCTTACAGGTTAACGTCATGCTGGATGAGGTCATGTAGTTTAACGTCATGCTGGATGAGGGAATACAGTTTAACGTCATGCTGGACGAGGGCATACAACTTAACATCATACTGGATGAGGGCATATAGTATAACGCCATGCTTGATGAGGGCATACAGTTTAACACCATGCTGGATGAGGGAATTGCCATGGTCGATGCTCACTCTAAGCCCATGTGAGTCATGCTCGGTGTGATAAACAAGAGGCAGCAAGAACCTGACGATCACGTCGCAAAGGTTGCGTCCGTGAGAAGCGAAGAGGGGCATATGTGTTAGGAGTTCCCTGGTGCTGGGACTTAATCCAGGATGGAGGCCCGAAGTGCTACAATATGCGGTGGGAGCGGGATTTGGGACCAATGATGGAAAGCTCCTCATACCCTATTGCGCCCTCTGCTGGACTTGGCAGTGCAGAAGTGTGGAGGTGCATGGGTGCTACCTTCCACAAGAGAGGCTTGGGGAATATACCGGGGTGGTTGCCCTTTTCCCATGGACATACGCTGCTCCAAGAAGGAGGATGTCATCCCTTGTGGAGGGGGTGACCCCGTCTCTATGGAGACGAGTGGCATAAAAAAAATGTCTGAGCTGGGGGGACCCTGCTTGTGAGGGACGAGACCAGATCACAGTTTAACGTCACGTGTTGAGGACGAGGTTCTTGGCAGTTTAATGTCCTGCAGCTTGGACGAGGTGGGTTTACTCCACACCCCTAGGACTAACATAATTGGTACCCTCTATTCCTTGGGGGAGGGAAGGTACTGACAAATCCATGGTAAAAGGGGGTCATGGAGCGAACCATCGAGGGGTCCACGTTAGCATGGCTATGCAAAGAAGAAATATCTGTTAGCGTGCATATGCGAAGAAGCATTAGGCGAAGCAACGCTACAGGTGGTTTTGCCCATGGGATTTTGAAGTCACATAGTGCAAGACAGGAGGGTCACACGCGAAGAGGAATTTCCAAGAAATGGAGTATTCTTCGTGAAGTGGATTGCCTTGGCCTTAGCATGGGGAAATGGTGTGACTGGGAGGTGCTTCGCGAAGTGGAATAGTATTCGTGAAGCACTACCTCATGAATTAGAGGGGCCTCGCAATGAAAGGTGTTGAGAAGCAGTGTGCTTCGCGATGTATAGCGACCCGGCCTTGGCTTGTGGATCACTAGTACCATATGGGTGTTTCGGGAAACATAAACACTCCACGGTTTCCAGGCTTCCCTTGGGAATCCCCTTCCTTCGTGAAATCCCATAGGCTTCGCGAAGGGCACCCTTCTCGGAAGCAGGGCTCAGGACGAGATAGGGCGAAGGAATCTCTCGAAGTAGAGGTACCTCGAAGAGCTCATGATTTCCGGGGGCGAAGGTTGCTTCGCGATTCAGGAGCTGAGAAGCCGAAAGGTCGGATCGTCCGTCCTCTTGGGCTCAGGGGGAACCGAGTATTTATAGGCCAGGGGCGCCGCGAAGTGGACCTCACGGGCCACGAAGGGGCATCGGTTGCTGCGCGTCAGGCTCGCGAACGTCAGGGCGTCCGCAGAGCATTACCGCCTCCTGTGCTCCGCGACGGGCTCGCGAACGTCAGGCCGTTCGCGGGGCGTTAACGCCTCCTATGCTTCACGGCGGGCTCGCGAACGTCAAGGCATTCGCGGGGCATTACCACCTCATGTGCTCCGCAGCGGCCTCGCAAACGTTAGGGCGTTCGTGGGGCGTTACCGCCACCTATTCTCCACGGTGGGCTCACGAACGTCAGGGAGTTCGAGGGGAATTACTACCTCCTGTGCTCCACGGCGGCCACGATGCTCAAGGGTGCTTCGCTCCATAGATTCACGAGGAAGCGCGTGGGGATTATTTTCCGTCCCTTCATTGCGTGAATTATTTTGGCACCAACAAATTCCCCCCCCCCCTCAGACATGGAGCTGTGGGGGGACGAAGGGTGGAAGTCTGAGGGAAAAATTGCCAAAATGAATAGCGGTTCGCAATGCGGCCTCGCGAATGGGCCCGCCGAGCTGCCGGTGGCCATTCGGTTTGATGCTCCGCGCGGGCGGGACGCATCGCGAAGCACCAGGGTCGCCGCCTATAAATAGGCGGCAGACCTCTCTTTTTTCCTCTTGCGACTTTTGTCCTCTTTCTATCTCAACATCGCGAAGCTCCTTGTTCTCCGCGTCCGCTATCTGCGAATCGAGCTTCACTGCGAATCGCGAGTTTCTGACTCCACGACAGCGCCAATAGAACTTCTGTTTGCTGGCCTAGGCCAGACTCTGCCGCTTGGTTTTGTGTCCAAACTTCGTGAGGGATCTTCACGAGAAAGCTTCGCGATCCAGCCCAAAAATTTTTCCAAGTTCTGAAACCGAAATGGCCCATCGAGAGGCTGTATTGGGGGTCCCTGCAGACGCCGCCCGGAGGGATGAGATGGATAACTCTCTAGGTCTAGGAGAGATGGTCGGAAGCCACTCGAACCATACTTCGTTAACAAAACTCCTATCAGACGGTCAGAAGAACTATCCGTAGTGAAAGAAACTACCCTTGTATGGCTTCGGGCTGAGGGTTTACGTCTTCATCCCTGAGGCGAGTAGGGACAAACCAGCTTGGTGGTTCAGGAGCACGCCATGTCAGCGCCAGTGGTTCATGGCGGCTGATTGCCAGGCGCGAGAGGATTTCACACCCGTCACCGCCGACTGTCTTTACAACCATGTGAAAAATATTGACGAGAATCCACTGCAACCAGAGATGTCCCCTCCTCAGTATCGTACCATGCTGAAGGCGGCGTTGGAGGATCCGAAGAAGGGGAGGTTCGATGAGTGGGACCTGCACCAGGGCGGTAACATCACCAATGACTGGGCATGGGCCTACTGGGTAGGCACCTCATGTGAGGGGTTTGGGGCTGAGATGAGTAGAGTGGGTTTGTATGAGGCGGCATGGGCCTCCCAATTCCACATTTACCAACCCAAACAGCTGATGCCGGAGCTGCTGATCATATGGTCTTCTAGAACCAATACTTTTCACCTATACCATGGGTAGGTGGGAATCAGCATGTGGGATGTCCACCCGATTCTGGGGGTTCCGATCTTGGAGGCCATGTATGATGAGTTCCACCCCTTTATTCGTGCGTGGGAGGACATGGAGCAGATGCCACGACTGGCATCGGCGCTGATGGAACTGGTCCCTAGAGAGGACAAGGAAGTAGTGGGGGATGTCCACTTTAAGAAGTGGTTCGAGTGGTTCCTAAACTTCCCAGAGAATCGAGAGTTACCTCCGAGTCCTCGAACTTGTCCGAAAGCGGCTCAACTGGGCAAAGAGAACTCGTACTGGAGGGTCATGGAGGACAGCCAATGGAAGACTTGGGGTTTCAGTGTTAGCACTGAACAACAATCTATTGTCAGGATGGCGGTGTTCATCGCGGCCCTTATCTGCGATTGGATTTTACCGGTGAGGGATACCAGCATGGGGATGCGGCCCAGCTCTTTTTTCATGGCGTCGGTGCTGGCCATGGGGCAATGGGTAAATCTGGGGACTCCAATGCTCGCCAAGCTGTACAGGATGCTAGGGCACATTAGCGAGGGCAAGAAGACGCGAAGGATATGCGGGCCCATCCACCTTCTGTATGGGTGGATTGCGGCGCACATTAGGGGGATTTATGAGTATCCAAACCCTATCTCACCGCCGGGATCGAACTTCCGCCCCTCCATTATGAATGTGGCCGGGAGCTTCCCATTCAAACTAACTATGTCGATGGTGCTGAACCGAGTGTGGAGGACGGATGAGTTTAACATCCACCCATTTCCATTATCGACGGGGAAAGTCACTGATGACGGGCGGGTGACGGAAGAGCACTGAGCTTATCTCCTGGCCTTTCTAGGCGGAGTTTTGGTGGCATGTGTGGATCGTGAGCCGCTCTGTGAACTGTACACCCCACATCGCTTTGAGAGGTAGTTCCTGTGCCTCCAGCGGCTGACACCGATGGTCTACTAGGAGGTGCGTAACGAGGAGCACCTGTGTGTGATAAGACAGCTATGGATCATGTTCACATGAAAAGATGGTAATATGAGAATTGAATTTCCTCCATCCACCGCCTCTTTTGGATTGGTGAGGGAGTATTCCAATAGCTAGGAGGATACTTATCCGGGGGATATGCTGAGGCAGCCAACTATTCGGGTCGATGACGGCGGTACCCCTCTATCCTGAGGTCGGGGTAGAAGGGCAGCAAGGGCCTCTCGCGGTGGCGGGGCCGATGTGGTGGCGAGACCCGCGCTGACTGAGGGTGTGTCAGCAGCGGCGGATCCGGTGATTCTGGAAGAGCAAGTCCATCCGGAGGGGTGGCCACCAAGGAGATTTCGTAGGATATCCACTCAGGCTCCAGGGAAGCGGCTACGTTATATCGACATGGAAGAGGATGCGGTCTTCCCGGAGTCCTGGGTGATTTGGGATGTCAACCGGCAATTCCTCAGCCCACCTGAGATATGGGCGCACTTGAACCGCACTAGGATGGAGTTACCCGGCATAGGCCCAGTCCGAGCTGGTCTCGCGACGTCTCTGGTGGAGGCGGTGCGATACATGAATGATCTAGGGGACTACGTCCACTCCAGTGGTGTCCCACGCCCAATGACAGATCGGGTGAAGGTACTGATGGATCAGATGGTCCCCCCACAGCTTTCAGCCGCCGATCTGAGGGAGCGCTTCCCCCTAATGGAAGAATCAGAGGACTCCTCTCAAGAGAATGAGTCTGGTGGAGGAAGCCCGTGAGAGGAGGGCAAAGTCAGAGACCAAGACTCAGATTCTGATGATTTCGCGGAGGCTCTCGAGGTAGCATCTGAACTTCTTTCCTTACGGTCCATTCATGGGCCATCACGGATTTATCACCGATGTTTGAACCATGCAGGTGGAACTTGTACGTAGGCCTTGCTCTCGCCCCTTGGCAGGTGACGATGCAGGACCTTCAGAACCTGTGCCTACTGCTGCATCTAGTTCTGCGTCCGATGGGGCCGGAGCACCTGAGGTGGCTCCTCAGAAATATCTAGACCTTCCAACAGTATACGGAGGGCCACGCCTTGGGGTCCCGTCAGCATCGACTCAAGAGAAGCACCAGGAGATCGATCTTCGTATGTTTCCTCTACTGGATTCATTATTGTCACATGTAGATTGCGCCAACTAATGTTTTTGTCTCTCTTTCATACAGTTCTTTGACTGGCGTGGGCTGTTGCGGCAAGGCTGGTTGGGATGTCTGGCAGTATCCCTCCTAGGGGCATGCCGGTGATAGTGGATATAGTCCCCCCCTCTCGCTGAGTCGCTACACACACTATCACCGGCGGGGCCACCAGCAGGGTCGTGCCTGAGGTTATTGAAGTACAGTATGATGATGAGGATCAATCGGCCGACCCAAGTCTCCTCACGCCTGCTCTGGTGCCAGATGTCGTGCCGGATTTAACACCAGATGTAGATCCTGCCGTGGACTTCCTGCGGGCGTATCCCGCATACGAGCCTACCAATCGCGCAGACTGGGACGAAATAGACTCTGACGTGGTGGAGAACAGCATTGTCCACCACCGATCGTGTAAGCTGATCATACGCTTCATCAAGGACACCCCCCAAATGCTATGGATGAATGAAATGGACAGACTTCCATCGCGGCTACACAGAGTGTGTGCTGGGGGAGTGGATGCCCAACATCCTCATGCGCTCATCCGATATATAATGGGCGAGCAGATCCGAGAGTATGATCACAGGATCAGAGTCGGCTGGCAGCAGAGGAAGGCGACCAACATCTAGAAGATCCAAGAAGCTGAAAGCGAGGTCCAACAGATGCAGACCCGGGCAGATGCACACTTAACCTCTATTAATGCACAATCTGAACTAATCTCACAGTTGAAGGCCTAGCTGACAGAGGCAGAAGAACATATAAGGCAGGCTTCTAGAAAGATGGCTGCCATTCAGGCTGGCATAGAAAGGGCTAGAGCCAAGGCTGACGAACTGCACCCCGCCGCTACTGAGGAGGTGTGGGAGTTGAGTTGGAAACAATAAGTCTTGGACGACACAAGCTGAAGGGTGGTCGAGCTGCAAATATCTTTTAACGGGGTCAACCCGTCCATGGGGGGAGTCGACCCCCGGGTATTGCAACAAATTGCAAACCTTTTAATGGTACTTTCGTGCTTCGAATTTTTTCTTGAATACCGTAGCATGCATGATTTCCACTGTTTTCATCGGTTCATTACATCACTAAAATGTTAGAGGGACGTCCTGTGACAATTACCCAAGCTCACGTGGGTCAAGCCCGATGTGAGAAACAGGAGATAGTTTCCTCATCATCCCTCCCAACATGGGAGTGGAAAACAAGTTTCGGGCATCCAGGGTTTGGATAACCAGTTCGGATTTCCAGAAGGTGGGAGAGGCCTTCCGGAGAAGGAGGTTCTTGGAACATCCGAATTACCGTTTCTTTAGCGTGCTCTTATGCACGATCGTTGCAATGCAATGGGCACTGAAATCGGTCCGAATAGATGGAAATGGAAAGTGTGGATCCCGATACCCAAGAATCGGAACACAGCGGGGATGGCATGACAATAAAGGACAATCGTTAACTGTGGTAGAGAAACGATATCCATAATGTGTTAGCCTGAAATAGGGACAACAAATGAGGGTCGACCATTGACCTTGTTTGAAACACTGGACCAGGTCACAAATGACGTCAGTCAATCCTTCGGGACGTTGGCCCAGGACCGTAGGCAGACCCTAGGTCGAGCATCCATACTGTTAAGGGGTCCTTCCAAACATGACCAGTATTCCGGGACGTTGGCCCCGGACGGTAGGTGAGCTGATGCGGCATGAGACCCGGTCGTTAAGGGGTCTCTTCCGACATGAAAGGGGACGAGGGTCCAAATAAGGGGTACGCAAAGCGTGGAATATGGAGTGATGGTTTTTTCGAACATAATCCAACACTCATGTAATTACACCACCTTGGTGGGAGTATGCCATATGGGCACATTGTCTTTATCAAGGATCATTCCTTCTTTGGGACAGGGCCCCTCTAACGAGGGGTCCGACTAGGGGGCCGAAAAGGGGAAGAGCGTAATTAATGATTTCTATGGGCTGTACCCTAGGCAAAATACCAGGGTGTCTCTACGTATCCCATGATGATGGGAATCAAGACACACGTAGTTCTCTAGATGAAGTTTAACGTCATGCATGATGATAAGAAATGACTATGGGCTGGACCCTATGCAAAATACAAGGGTGTCTCTACGTATCCCATGAGGATGGGAATCAAGCCATATGTAGTTCTGGAGTAGACGCTCTGGTGCATCCCATGATTAACACGAGGCATCCTGAACTTGTTCATGGTAGAACCGCGGTTTAGTTCCATGCGTTGAGGATATATGGACTCCTATAGTTTGACGTCATACGATACGACGTGGAATGAAAGGGAAGATCCCATGGAGCGTGTGGTGCGGTAGATATGAAACTGACGTGAATGAGGACTTGGAGTCCAAATCAAACCACGTACCCTCGGAAGAAACTCTTTAGGTCGAGGGACCAAGAGTGAAGATTAGGCTTGGCCCAATGTAGAGTGGTCGGGCATTCCTGTGTACCCCATGAGGATGGAAATCAAGCCATACGTAGTTCTAGAGGAGAACGGATAGGAAACTTCCTATGGGATGGACCCTAGGAAAAATACGAGGGTGTCTCTACGTATTCCATGAGGATGGAAATCAAGCCATATGTAGTTCTGGATTCATAGTTTAACGTCATGCATGATGATAGGAATCCTCGCCGTGTTGGTACACATCCTGCCAAAACTACTAACCCCCGTGAGTCATGATCGGTGTGGGAAACAAGAAGTAGTGGTGGAACTTTCTCGACACAGAAAAAAGGTAGGTTAGGGTGAGTGGACGCTCGGTGAATACCGGCCCCATGATACTAACACGCCCATGTGGTGCACTTAGATGTGTGAAGAGATAAGCGCCGAATATGTTGGAATTCCACTTGAACATTAGGAAGTGGAAATGTGTGAATCGTGATGCTCGAGATTTGGATCACAATGACGGCGGTGTGATGATAGGGGATAACTGTTATCCATGGCGGAAACGTAGTGTCCATATCGCGTTAGCCTAGAATGGGGACAGACAAATTAGGGTTGACTGTTGACCATGTTTGAAACATGGGACCATGTCGCAAATGTTGTCAGAGATTCTTGGCGATATTGTCCAGAAACGATTGGAGGGCCCTTAGGTCCAGATTCCATGGAGAGCCCTTAAGCCTAGTATCCATGTCATCTAAGGGTCCTTTTGGATGTGGATGAAGGTGAGGATCCAAATCGAGAGCTCACTAATCTTGGTCATGGGACGAGGGGAATGTCCCTATGAAAATCCCACACTTCGGGCTCTTTGTCAAAACACATCTCAATTGACAACGAGACGTATTAGATAGAGGTAGAAGAGTCCTTTCCAATAGGGGGATCTTAGTTTAGGGTCATAGAATTCGGACCATGAATGGGTAAGGGGGGAAGGGGACACATAGCATGTCGGTTACAAAACCCGACATTAAGGAGGACCTAAGCCCTACATACCATGTGTTCTCTGGGGAAATGCTCGAGTCGAGGGACCGAACATGAAAGTTAGGATGGGCCTGTGGGGAAGTTCCCAGGCGCTTCTACGTATCTCATGAGGATGAGAATCAAGCCATACGTAGTTCTCAAAGGTGGCACAGTAAGTTACTAGTTCCAGGGAAAAAGGGGAAGTGCGGGCATGGTCATTGCACCAAAATAAGAGGAATTTGATAACTCTTGTTTTCCCTTTAAGGTGAGTGTTTTTTTTGAAGCGACATGCCTTGGGTACCAGGCCCTAGTGTCGCCACAAGATTCAAGCAGTGATAGGCGTTGACAAATGGCATGGCACGTAACCAATACCCAATGTAATGTCCTCTACAGCGAGGTAATCACAATGCATTTTCATTTTACGTCATGCGGCCAGGACGATAATGTCACAGTTTAGGGCCGTGTGATAGGACCAAGCATGCATTTTAATGTCATGCAGTGCAGACGTAGAAGAGATGATGCTAGGTGGGGAATGTGTATGGTGTCCTGCAACACAACCGACATGAATGAGGACGTATCCCACACCATGCCATGCAGTCCCGTAGTCAGGGTCCCTGAGGTGGGACGTTGAACTCAAGATGGACCCAAAGACTGGAGGTCTGGGCGTTCTTATGTATCCCATTGGGATGTGAATAGAGTTGAGAGGATCTAAGTTTTTGTTCATAGAGTTCGGACCATGGACGGTGACAACTTCCCGAGTAAGACCAGACGTTAACTCGGTCCCTAAGCCCACGTGAGTTAAACTCGATGTGGGAAACAAGGGGGGGATCCTTATCGCAATACTTAGGGCGTCCATAAAAGGGGAGTTGGCAGAGATCCCCAAAGGAAAACTTTATCGTGACTTTGTCCCCTTAACGTGAAGATGCACACTGAGGACTAGTACCAAGATCTTCGAAACTCTACTTGGACAAGATTAAGTGAGGAAGGATGTGAATCCCGTACTCGACACTTTGGGCTAAATGGTTATTTGGCATGGCGATGGAGGATAACTATTGACCGTGCTGGAAAACTGTATCCATATCGTGATAGCATGAAGTGGGAACAAAAAATGAGCATCGACTGCTGACCATATTCACAATGCGGAATTTTATAGATTTGTTGTCCAAAATCCTCGGGGGCGTTGGCTCGTAACGGTAGGAGATCCCTTGGGCGTAGTATCCAGGCTGTTCATGGGGGTCCATCCGGGTGTGGAAAATGACAGAAGCTCTGATGAAGGGATACGCAAAGCCTGGAAGACGGGTGTGGATGGGTCTGAGTAAATTCTGTCCTTCCAGGTAATAAACCGGAGTACTCTTAGTCACATTGGTGAACCGTCGAAAAAGGTCGACGAAACAGCTCGAGAATGAGAGGCGCATGGTGTGGTTATTAAAAGACCGACGTGAATGAGGTCACAATCTCGTACCAAGCCATATAATCCCCCCGTGGAGGAGGGTTAAACCAAGGGGCCAAGGTGGGATAATGATTTCCAAGAGATGGGGTTGGATCTGAAGCCTAGTCATTCAGGTGGTTCTACGTATCCCATAAGGATCGGAATCAAGCCACATGTAGTTCTCTAGATGCAGTTTAACGTCATGCGAGACTAGGAGGGGAGTAATATATCCCCAAAAAGGGGAGGTGTATGGTACATCGAATAAACCGATGTGAATGAGTACGTAATCCCACACCACACCATACACTCCCATAAGAGAGGACCTAGGCCGGGGGACCGAAAATGCTAAGGGGCCTGATTGCTATGCATTGGTCAGGAAGGCCCTACCTGCTTGCAGTTTAACGTCTTGTAGTAAGGACGAGGGCCACGGGCCCAAGGAGTCAAAGGGGCCTGAGGTTGGGCATTGGTCAGGAAGGCCTGACCTACTTTCAGTTTAACGTATTGCAGTAAGGATGAGGGCCAGGGGCCCAAGGAGGCCAAGGGGCTTGAGGTTGGGTATTGGTCAGGAAGGCCTGACCTACTTGCAGTTTAACGTCTTGTGGTAGGGACAAGGAAAGAGATAACTATATCTCATTCAGGGAGGTGTACGGTGTGGCGAGTAACCCGGTGCAAAAGATGACGTAATCCTACACCACGACGTATGGCTTGACCCAAGGGGATGATTTTGGATCTTGGGCTGGTCCAACAGACGAAATGTCCGGGCATTCCTACGTATCCCATTAGGATGGGAATCAAGAAATACGTAGTTCTTGATGGCCATGTAATTTAACGTCATTATGGACAAAGGATGCATATCATTTAGGGATATGTATGGTACGACAAGTAATCTGATGTGAATAAGGATGTAGTCCCACACCACACTGTATAATCCCACAAGAGAACCTGAGTCGACGAAAGCCATGGGGCCTGAGGTGGATCCACGGTAAAGAAGGCTTGGCTGGCTTGTAGTTTAATGTCTTGCAGTAAGGATGGGGGTCATGGGCCCAAAGAGTCCAAGGGGACTGAGGCTAAGCCTCGGTCAGGACGGCCTGACTGGCTTGCAGTTTAACGTCTTGCAGTGAGGACATGGGGAGATCTTATTTTAAGGTCATAGTGCTCGGACCATTTTGCAGTTTATCGTCCTGCAGGATGAAGATGTTGTTTTAGGTCATGCAGGACCCTTTTGCCCTACAAAAAGTATCGCTTGAGGAATTTGGCATTGGTGGGAGGGGTTATGCACTCATCATTCATGGTTTCCAAGGAGTATGCTCTGTTAGGGTAAACCTTGTGGATGACGTAGGGTCCTTCCCATTCGGGATAATGTTTGGGTGGTTTCCTACCAGGGATCCTTGGCGCTCGAAGGGCCAAAACCAAATCGCCCTACAAAAAAGAGCGAAGGCGAACCTTCTTGTTGAAGGCCCTTGCTATCATATTCTGATGTCTTTCCAGATTTTGCATGGTACAAAGCATGTTCTGTCCAGTGCTTCCAATTCATCTAGACAGATTTCAGCCACCTCATCTGGCGCTTGCTGGTCATAGACTGCAGTGCATAACAATGGTAGATAGATCTCAATGGGTAGGATGGCCTCATCCCCATGCACCAGGGAATATGGGGTCACCTAGGTGGAATTGCGAGTAATCATCCGATAAGCCCAAAGGGCGTTGGGGAGCTTGTTCGGCACACTTTTCTTGTTCCGACCAACCATTTTCTGCAGAATGTTAGAGAGGATTTTGTTGAACACCTCGATCTTCTCATTTTCCATTGCATGATTGCGTGAAGTATGGTTCGAATGGACATTGTATTTATCATACAATTTTTTTCAGCTCAGCCGCTCAGAAGTTTGTGTCATTATCGATGAGGAAAGCCTGAGGGACCCCAAACCGGTGAATAATATTGGAGCTCAAAAAGTCGATGATCGAACGGGCCTTGACCTCTTTAAGTGGAACTGCCTCTGCCCACTTGGAGAAGAAATCTGTAGCTGTTAGGATAAACCTACACTGGCGAGTTGTCGCTGGTGGATATGGTCCCACTACATCAAGTCCCCACACCGAAAATGGCCAAGAGTACCCGGTGGGGTGGAGGGGTTCCAGCGGCCGATGTAGGAAGTTGGCATGAACTTGGAATGTGTGACATATCTTGGAAAACACAATACAATCATGGATCATAGAGGGCCAGAAGTAACCCAACCTCCAGATTTGTTGGGAAAACATTGGCCCAGCTTGATTGGCACCACAGGAACCAGTGTGGACCTCTTGCATAACCTGATAAATCCTGACTCCATGAATGCAACGGAGGAGAATGCCATTGAAGATCCTCTTATAGAGGGTCTTCTCAAGACTGGGGCCACTCTGGAGGGTAAATTGCAGCGCGCGGCGTCGGATTCTCTCGCACTCGGACCGGTTGTTTGGGAGGCAACCATTTTAGAGATTCTCGACAAAAGGTTCCCTCCAGTCGGGAGTGGCTTCAACCGCTATGTCTGACGAACCTGAGACCCCTGACGTAGAGGGCCCAATGGTGAGATGACTTACCCGCAGGACGTCATTTTTCTCTTGGGTGACGGGGTCAAGGACTCTCCGGTGTACCACATGTATGATCAAATCATCTTTCTCGGGTTCTGCTAGCGACGCAGCTATGCTGGCCAAAGTGTCAGCTTGACTGTTCTGTGACTGAGGGACATGTGCGACCTTTGGCCGAGAGGAGAACTGGGCCATTAGAAGGAGTGTGCACTCCAGCAATAGCACATGCTCCGGCTTCCTAAGGACTTAATCGCCATTGACCTGGTTGATTACCAAATCGGAATCTCCTTTCACATGTAGATGGGGCACGTCGATCTCAAGGGAGAACTCGAGGCTGGTGATGAGAGCCTGGTACTCCACCTCATTGTTAGTGCAGCTTTCTGACAACAGGAACAAGTATGGTAAGACGGATTGCACTGGGGCGATGAAGACGATACCCATGCATACTATATTGAGCTTAGGATTGTCGAGCCTCCTATCGGTGGGGATCCGGGAGGCACCGTCGAAGAGAATTTTCCAACATGAGATGGTACGATCGACTGAGAGGATCGTCTCATAAGGAAAATCCAGGACCAGGGATTGATCCGCAGAGGTTGGATGAGCAGCTAAAAATTTTGCCAACGCATGTACCATAATGGCCTTCTAAGGTATGAACCTGATATCAAATTGCTGGAGAATCACCACCCACCGTGCTAGTTGGCCAGTCAACATGGGGTGTTTCAGGATGTACTTCAGTGGGTCTACCCGAGAGACAAATTGCACCTCATGGTTCTGCAGGTAATGCCGCAACTTCTGTACGGAAAAAACGAGCACAAGGCATCCATTTTCGAAAGGGGAGTATCTGATCTTTGTATCGAGAAGCATGTGGATGAGATAGTAGAGACTGTTTTCTGTACCCTCACTATTCATTTGCGCGATAAGTGCATCGAGGGATCGTTTCAGTGTGGTCACGTAAAGGACCAGCGGCTTCTTGGAGATGGGTGGCATCAAAACCGGAGGATGGAGCATGTACTACTCGATTTCCTCGAAGGCGGTCTGACACTCTTCATCCCATTCGTAGGAGGCACCCTTCTTCATGAGCTGGGAAAAGGGCTTACACTTTCTGTCCAGATTCGCGATGAATCAGCGTATATAGGCTAAGTGGCCTTGGAGACCTTGAAGTTCCCAAATATTGCTCGGGGGAGGCATTTGGATGATGGCCTTGATCTTCTGTGGGTCATTCTCAATGCCCCGATATCTAACAATAAATCCAAGAAACTTTCCAGAGGTGACCCCGAAGTCACACTTTAACGGGTTCATCTTCAGGTGGCGGGAACGAAGGATACTGAACACTTTCTCATGTTCTTTGAGATGGTCCAAGCACTTGCGCAATTTGACCACTAGGTCATCCACATAGCATTCCACCAGCCTCCCGAGAATCAGCCTGAATATGTGATGCATGACCCTCTGATAAGTGGAACCTACATTTTTCAGGCTGAAGGGCATTACCTAGTAACAAAAGGTACCTTGGGGAGCCCTAAAGGCAATTGACTCCTCGTCCTCGGGGGCCATCCGGATCTGGTTGTACCCAGAATACCCATCCATGAATGAGAGGGATTAGAACATGGCTATAGCATCAATTAATAACTCGGTCACCGGGAGGGGAATGTCTTCCTTTGGGAAGTTGCGATTGAGGTCGCGGAAGTCGATGCAGACCCTGATCTACCCATTCTTCTTCCTAACTGGCACATTGTTGGCAAGCCACTTGGGGTACTGGACTTCCTTGAAGAAGTTGTATTTTATAAGCTTATCAACTTCGGCCTCAACCATAGCACTGTGAGAAAGGTGCATCATTCTAGGGGGCTGCTTAAACCCGCGATAGTTTGACGGGAGGCCCATGAGGTGAATGGCTACCTGGGGATCTAGTCTTGGAATCTCATTGTAACTCCAGGAAAACACATCATGGTGTTGCTTGAGAATGTCTATGTACCTATGCTGCTCCTCATGGGACATGGCTACATTGATCAATGTGGGTCTCGGATCTTCCTCGCTACCAAGGTTCACCTGTACCAGTTCATCAACCGTGGTAGAGACGCCTTCCTCAAGGGTGGGGGAGCATTCTCCAGATATTCCTCTCCATCCGTGGAGGGGTTTCTCGCAAAAGAGGCTTCCTCTAGGCTATCAAACCCTGACGGGCAGTTGGTGCCAGCTTGGGCAGCAGTGGTCATCGTATCAGAAGACCCACTCGTAACTGAGACCATAGCAATGAAGGCAGTTGATCCTATCCCATCTGGCCTTCAGCCCAAGGGGTCACATTTAATGAAATCGAAGTAGTGGTGATTCGTCATCCTGAGTCGGTTGATTATATCCTGGTGGAAGAGACACATATGACGTACTACCATTGTCATAAGCTTGACATTCTCATACCGTACATGGGTAGGAGGCTCCGGGATAACCTGAGCCTGGTTGATGTAGTAGTACGTGGTGATCTTCCATCATCGCTTAGATATGGGAACACGCCTTCCTTGCATACCTGAAATAGCAAAACAATGCCCCATGTCTAGGGTCAGGGCCTCATATCGATGGATCGAGAAGATGTATGCATCATCCAAACCTGCCCATGGATAACTAGCAACTAGGGTGGGCTCATCCTCACATACTAGTATTTTCTTATCCTTGATCTTTTAATAATCGACATCCAGACAGCGGGCTTCACAAGAGGTGAAAGGAGATGCATCTCCTTTGATCAAGCCTACTCGACCATTGAAGGAGTATTTGAGGAATTGGTGATATGACGAAGGGACTATTTCGTGCAAATGGAGCCATGGCCTGCCCATCAATGCGTTGTAGGCGGTGTCCTGAGAGACAACAATGAACTCGGAGCTGGAAATTAGGCCACAGAACTAGGTTTTCAGGAAGATCTTTCCGACTGGGGATTTCTCGATCCTATTGGATCCCTAGATTTTGAGGTTGGAGGGCAAAAAATCATCTTCAGACAGACCCAGCATTCGCAGTGTTCGATTCAGGATTAGGTTGATCCCGGAACTCGTGTCAACGAGGTAGCGAAGGACTTCCACACCATTGAACATGCCAGTGATGTACAGTTGGCGAATATACCCCTGTATGGGAAGGTCTTCATCTTCACCAAAGACCGAGATAAATTCCTGGCATGCGGCATTCTCAATTGTCTCAGTTCGGAAGGCTTCTGCAGCTGCTACCTCCGTCTAAAACTAAAGTGGATCCTTAGGGCCTCGAAAAGTGCCTCGCGCATTTCAGATGATAGGTGAAGGACCTCAAGGATAGAAAGCCTTCCTGTAATGTTGGCCAGGTGCTTCAATACATCATAATTTCGCACCAGGTACGAGCCTCTACTTACAAGAGGTCGTTCTGCAGTTGGAGGCATAGCGGGTCCTGCCGGTTGAATCGGCGGTTGGCTTATGCTAGGTACACCATACTGCCTACTAGTTGAAGCCTGGAAAGTAGTTTCCAGGTTAGGATCAGACAGAAATGATTGTCCTGTAGCCGAGCAAGACTGACTATGATACAGATGAAGCAGCTCTGCCTGATCTAGTAGCGCAAACAGTGGTGGAGGTAGAACTAAGGGCATCAGATGAGGTTGCACGTGCGGAGCTATGTGTTGAGCCCGCTGTCTAGTCTCAGTAGCATGCACGAACTGGCTAAAGTGTCCACTGACGTTCCTCGATGACTGGCATGGTTGTGGTTCTTATGGTGTTGATGTAGACTTGGGACGTTGGGGAGTCTCGCCTGGCATTCCCCTTCGTCGGGAGTCATATTGGGCTTCACCAGCTCCACGGTGTTAACCGAAGGGTACCCCTAGCTGTCGCTCGACGAGTCATCCACCACCGGGCATATTTTAGGATGAATCCCCATTTCAGGGGGCATAAAGTCACCAAGAGTTCAGGATGAAGATGGAAGTGGTGGAGCGCGTTGCTTCTTCTTTCATCGTCGCTGGTTACCATTTTGGGAAGAGGTCGGCTGTGAAGACAATGGAGAGGTACTGGATACTTCCCACGAAGGCTCCAGCTGATTCAGGTGTGCTCGAATGAAACCATGGGCACGGGAGATGGTTTTTCGAGCCATCCAATCGTCGTATTTCTGGGTCCCACGGCTGGGAACCTACTTCCACTTGCCTTTGTTGTCGCTACCAATCTCTGACCCTGCAAAGACACCCGCTACTTGTGTTGGTGTCGGGCCCATCCTGACTATGTTGTTGTCGACCTGGTCTTGATGGCAGTCTTCGAACACATAGCATTGCTTGAGGGTGTGCCCCAGAACTTGATGATAAGGACAGTAGTTGGGGTGATCAGTGAGGTTCGCCTCTACCGGCCTTCTGCAGTCGGGTAGGCGCACAATCCCTTGCTCTAGATCACTTCAGAAGTATCCAGGGACCATATTTTCGTTGAACGAATAGGTCTGGTGCCTTCATTCTAGATTGGGGGCCCTAGGGGCCTGGCCCTGGTGAGGGGCCAGAGGGGCCTGCCATGTAGGCGGTGCATGATTGTCTCTCCTAGGTAGTGCTGGCGCATTGCACGGGGGAACCTGTCAATTCTGAGGCGGTCGCTGCTGGGCTGGAGCCTGCGCTTGAGGTGGAGGTCCTCTGTGGGGTTGCAGGGATGGTGCCGCCGGCAGAAATTCCAAATACCTGGGGGATTCTATTTGGGCCACCGTGGCGGGTTCGGTTCTAGCAGCCCTCCTTGCCGGGATCACAGGGGGCATCCAACATGTCGGACTAGCCTATTGCAGAGCCTCCTCGAGGCGCTGATCCTTATCTGAGAAATCCTGGAACCCTCGAGGGTAGTTCTTTGTGATCAGGGAAGGAACCAACTCCATTTTAACGTTCCCTACACACATCGTCAGTAATTTATCCTGATTCAGTGGCATGTCAAGGGAGTACGTATGTCCCATCCACCGAGTGATGAAGTCCGTGACTCGCTCATCATGCCTTTGTTTGCATTTTTAGAGGTCTGCGATGATGGTATTTCACACGGTATAGCTGAATTGGTATAGGAACTTCCGGTGGAGATCCTCCCAACCGGTCACCGATTCGATAGGGAGCTGGCTATACGAGACAAATGTGGGGCCCTCCAATGTTTTTACAAAACATCGGGGCATGGCGGCTTCTTTCTGGGCCGGAGTCCCCAGCATGGGGCCACACCTGGAAGAAAAGTGGGTCAAGTGCTGCGGCGGGTCCCCTTTCCCGTTGAAGGGTGAGAAAGTGGGGTTCCCAAAACCCGGGGTTGGAGGCATATCATCCACCCACGTGGGATATGGCTTGCCATCCGGTGGGACCACCACCTGCCGCGTTTCCAACGCTTCGAGGCGGGCGATGAGTGTCGCTATAAGATCATATGGGTGGGGGTCCCTGTCTGGACGGGGATCCGTAATCACAAGTGCATTTCCAGGTTATTCGACATGACAGATGGCTTCAGCAGCTCGGGGAGCGACTAGTGGAATGACTTGCGGGGCGGCTGGGGGAA
The DNA here is from genome assembly GCA_963277665.1 of Viscum album. Classification (NCBI taxonomy): domain Eukaryota; kingdom Viridiplantae; phylum Streptophyta; class Magnoliopsida; order Santalales; family Viscaceae; genus Viscum; species Viscum album. Next base: position 994,000,186 of record OY728166.1, read on the forward strand.
CTCGGGATGGATTCCTCATATTTCCACTTCATTCAGGAGGGTTTGGCGAGACATATCACACCCTCTTTCCGTATGTTCCGGATTCTACCCTTTCTGTAGAAGTAGCATGATCAAGGTTTCCCGGAGGCATGTCAAAGGGAGGGAATTGTTCCTGCCCCTACTGCCCCGGCATGGGGTTACCATAGTCGGGTCGCCGCTCTACAGCGCGCTCGTCCAAGAGTTCTTCAACCAGCCTCTTCTGCTCAGCATGCTGCTGGCATATCGTGGCCTTCTCGGGATCTTCATCCGTCTTCTGTACAGAGGTGGACGGGTCGGAGTGCTTGGCAGTTCCGATGTGCTCCATACCCTTACCTTTATTTCGACTGAGTACCAACGACTCGGTGGGTACAGGGAGGCCGAGAAGGTTCCTCTTCTTACGGGTAACCCTCCCTGATGGGTCCAGTAGTGGCGGTACACCCTCAGGGGGAAAATCTCCATCGAGAAATTCAATCTCGTCTCCCTTGTTCACTATGTCATCCATGTGGACTGCGACTCCTCTTGAGGGTATGTCCTCAATGTCGCATAACGAATCAAGCTGCCATTGGGATAGGGCTGAAGAGGAGAGCGGAATAGTTTCCCCAAACATAGACTTTCACATGGGGGTAGCTTCCCTGATGACCTTGCAGAGTACATTGAAACTCTGAACGCCTTTCCATTTGAGGGTGCTTTGATGGCCTGGTGACTCAGGGTGCTGGGCCACAGGGAGTGCAGCCAAATCGATCAGGCGGCATTGCTTGCCGATTTCATCAAAGTGATCTCGACTCCTGGGGTACATCATCCACTCGTAACGAAGGAGGAAGTGTGTCGCCCATAGGGTTCGGCTGAAGCACCCCACTTCCTCTGGGATAAGGGACTCTGGTGCATGAATAATGGGTGTTGTCGTCGGACAGAACTTCTCCGATAAGTGATCTGCTACAAGAATGCCCCAGAAGTTTCTGGGTTCGGACTCAGGGTATGGCCCTGTATTTCCCCACTCATCAACCGGGGGTAGATGAGGGACCGGTAGTGGTACTGAGGCGTAGCACTAGGACAGTGAACTTGGCGGTGGAGAATACGACGAATGAGCTGATTGGCCGCCGAATTCCGAGACATCCATTGAAGAGTGAGCTTACCTGACCATGATATCCTGATATGATGGTCTGATAGCCACAGATTCAGGCGCCGGAGTTGCGGCCACCGTCGATTGGTTACGTAATTTCTCCACCATCGTTGGTCCCCGAAACAGCTCCCCGTGTTCTCTGTTAGAGGTAGAGGGCGCTTCTGGTGACGACTGTGGTGATTGCGTAGTCGGGACCTGCGGCATTTCCACAATTTCTTTCTACTGGATGTACCGGTGTAGGGAGGTGGGAATCTGGTGGACCTCGCATTCTGGGATAATGAAGCTAATGTGTCTGGTCCCTGCCCCAGTCCTTGACACGGAAGAGCGGGGGGAAGCTTCCATTGCTGAGTCGCATTCTGCTTCAGAGTCCGAGAAACTAGCATGTTTGGTCTCCACCTGGGCCTTCCCAGGACTCTTCTTGTGGAAGCGACGACCAGCTCTCCTGCCCCTAGATGGAATTTCTAGACAAGGTTGATCCTCAACATGTGGTCTCAGGGCAGCGCTGACGCCATGGCGGAGAGGGCTCCCGCTTGAGATAACCGGGGTGCGAGGGGCACCAGGGAAAATGTCAAAGGGTACATGGGGAGGGCCTCCATGGACAGTACCCACGTGGTCGAAGCGAGGATGACCTTCACTCCTCAAGTTTCAGTGGTGAGGAGTACCTTCTCCAGTTGTAGAGAGGATGTAGGTAGGACCCCCATGTTGGAGAGGGACCGTATGGGCAGTGCCTCCACATCGACAGTTGGGGGCAGGAGAAGGGACTCCATACCCTGCATGGTGGGTGCGGGAGAGGTTTTCGTGCCGATCGTCACTGTCGTGGGGCAGGTCTTTCTTTGAGATGAGGGTTGCACGAGGCATGTCTTCGTGACGAGCTTCAGAGCGAGGGAGGCCCATGCTCTTCGGAATAGTGGTACGGGGAGGCCCTCCGTATGGGGTGACATTACCGCAAATTGATTCGAGACGATCACCACTCAGGCTTGTAACCCTGGGAGCCAACCCGACCTGCCCATGGGGTGGTTGGGGCCTCGGTCCTGGTTGGGTGAAGGAATGACCCTGCTTAGTGTGTGCAGGGACCCCATGCTGCACGTCGGTGGTGGATCAGGCCACAATAGTTGATGACGTCGACGCCCCATGAAGTGCTTCCTCAGCTCGGGCCAGACGCTGACGTTAGGTTAGATGGGCTCATGTAGGTGGTGTAGGGGCATAGCCTACCTTCTCTTTTGGTGAAGCCGGTTGGTGGCACTGATGCATCCGGGTGGGAGCCCTTGCCTGGAGCCCCTGACTTGGGAATCTGAGCGGGACGAGCCGGACATCACCCGCCTCGTCAGTGTAAGGTGAGAAGTCGTCGAGGCATTCCGAGGACAAGCTCCCGAAATGATTTAACGTTGGGGTGGGGAGCAGGGGATCTCCGCACAGCCTTTGAGGGTGGCATTGATGGTAGGGCCTGGATGCCTCCAGGTCCAGGCAGGACATATCCCGAGTTGGGATGACCCCTTCCTCCTCGTACCTGCGTACAAGGTTGTTGGTCACCCTTCGTTGGATGATCTCTGATGGGGAGAGGGGATGTGGGAACCCCGTATTCACGGATGTAGAGGCCATCGTGGCGGCAGCAGAGCCATGTGGGGCGGCTGTGCCGGTATTGCCTCTGCCCCTGCGTAGGCGAGCGGGCGGTGATCGTTTCTCCATAGTAGCAACCTGGTTCCTGAGAAACAGAGAGATCAACCCATCAGCACTTTGAGGAAAAGGATTGATAACTAGTGCCCCAACGTCATTACATTCTCCACGTCTGTAAGAAGGATCCACGCAAACACGTTGCAGAATGGGAAGACCCACGTTCTACTGCCACAACTTCCAGTGAGATTCACGCCAGGCCCGCTATTTTCATGGCGGGACACGGCGCCAGATATCTGGATCCGGTGACATGTTAATCTACTGGTGTCTCGAGTGCTACTAATCTCCACTTTGTGGAGAAGAACTTCACGTCAGGTTCACCATTTCTATTTCAGACGCTTTTGCCGGGGCGCGCACATCTGTCAATGGAGGACGCGTGGCTGTTGCCCCGCATTCCCTCTTTCCAAAGGCGGGTGGCATCCATTCCTTGTTCAGGGATGTTTTCTCCTTGATCGAAACGGGATGATGGGATGTCGGTTCTTCCTTCTGTGGATTCCTCCTCAGAACTCGTCACCTAGTCCAGGTCTCCCTCATAGATTAATACGTTGTTCATGAAACTCTTCCTAGTGGCATGTTTCCATGGACGCCAGTTAATTACACTACTCTTGTCAGGACATTCCAGAGGGTCCGGTTAGGGAAGCAACCTTCAGTATGGGGAGTAGTCACGTCGAGGCATCAGTAGCGTGTTTGTATGCTAGGGGAACTGGCGTGTGAGTCTTTTGTCCCTTGTCATGGGGCTTCTCGAGGGCATGGAAGCCCGAGGCATCCCACATCGACCATGGGGAATCATATGCCCTAGACATATATCGGAGTTTTTTCTCATCTTCCTATGTTTGACACATGGTATGCCGCAGGTTTAACATCCAGCAGAGACGGTTACACCAAGGGCGTGCCATCCGAGGTTTTCCTCAGGCATCTCATGTTTATCACGAGGTAGGTCGCAGGTTTAACGTCCAGCAGAGACGGGTGGGCCTGAATGTTGTGAAGTTGAGTGGAATGGATTGATCTCACTGGGTTATGAAGGTCCGGGTGAGGATCAGGGTGGATGCTGGATGGGTGGATGTAGCAGAGGGGGACTGAGATGGGACTATCGTAAGGGCGAAAGTGATATTGGGCTTGAGCCTCGAAGAGGCCTCCTACGTATCCCCATGGTAGGGAATCAAAGTCCACATAGTTCAGAATGGTGTCGGCGAGCCGACGTGAAGGTGGACCTTGGACCGATGGATGTTGGGCTTGAACCTCGCGAGGTTTCCTGCCTACCATGCCTTGACATGGATCAAAGTCCTCGTAGTTCGGCTTGGTGGGCTGGAGGACAGACGTGAATGTGGACCTTGGTCCGATGGACATCGTCAGTGAACCGACATGAAGGTGAACACAGGGGGTCCACTTGTGGTGGGATTGAACCCTGTGAAGTCTTCCTACGTACCAAGCCTTGACATGAATAAATGTCCCTGTAGTTCAGATGGAATGTGGAATGCAGTTTAATATCATGCGGGACAGTGGTGAACCGACATGAGTGAGGTCGGAACGACCGGGTGATGGGCTTGAACCTTATGGAGGCTTCCTACGTACCATTCCATTACATGGATCAAAGCCCTCGTAGTTCAAATGGTGTGTCAGCGAACCGACGCGAGCAATGACCTTGGGCCAGATGGTGTGGGGCTTATACACTAGGCTTCCCGGGTTTTGATGAACCGATGTGAAGAAGGTCGGAGTGACCAACAGGTGGTGGGATTGATACTCTGAGAGGCTTCATACGTAACATGCCATGACATGGATCAAAGACCATGTAGTTCAGGTTGGATGCCGGAAGGCTGACGTGAATGTGGATGACCAGGGGGTCCTAGTGGGGGTGGGCTTGGACCTCGTGGAGGCTTCCTACGTACCATGCCTTAGCACAGATCAAAGGCCATGTAGTTCAGGTTGGTCTCAACGACGTTCCACTAGACCAGAATGCAGTTTAACATCATGTCGGATGAAGATGAACCCTAACGTTAAGAAACAATGAGAGTTGGGCTTGAACCTCATAGTGGATTCCTAAGTACCATGACTTGACATGGATCAAAGACCTTGTAGTTCAATGAGGATTCATCGGCGAACTGACGTGAAGGTGAACCCGGGGGTCCACTTGTGGTGGGTGTCGGCGAACCGATGTGAATAAGGGACCTTGGTCCGATGGGAGATGGGCTTGAACATCGTGAGGCTTCCTACGTACCATTCCTTGACATGGGTCAATTTCCTTGTAGTTCTGGTTGGTCACAACAGCTTGCTGTCGGACTGGAATGCAGTTTAACGTCATGATGGACGAAGGTAGTACTCGACGTGAAGAAATGACGGGTGGGATTGAACCTCATGGAGGCTTCCTATATATCATGCCATGACATGGATCAAAGTCCTTGTATTTCAAATGGGTGTGCCGTTTTATGACATTGCGGGACAAGGGCATAAAATTTAACGTCATGCTGGATGAGGGCATATAGTTTAACATCTTGTTGGACGAGGGATTATAGTTAAACGTCATGCTGGATGAGGGCATACAATTTAAAGTCATGCTGGATGAGGGCATACGGTTTAACGTCATGATGGACGAGGGCATAAACTTTAACTTCATGTTGGATGAGGGAATTTCCATGGCCAATGCTTACACTAAGCCCACGTGAGTCATGCTCGTGTGAGAAACAAGAGGAAGCAAGGACCTGATGATCACGTTGCAAAGGGTGCGTCCGTGAGAAGCGAAGAGGTGCTTATGCGTTAGGCAGACCATGGTGGTGGGACTTACTCCAAGATGGAGGTCCAAAGTGCTACAATGCGCGACGGGATAGGGATTTGGGACCAATGATGGAAAGCACCTCATTCCCTATTACGCCCCCCTCCTCGCCTTGGCAGTGGATATGTGTGGAGGTGCATGGGTGTTACCGTCCGTAAGAGAGGCTTGGGGGTTATACCAGGGTGGTTTCCCTTCTCCTGTGGACATATGCTACTCTGAGAAGGAGGATATCATCCATTGTGGAGGGGGTGACCCAGTCTATGTGGAGATGAGTGGCGTAAAAAAATTTCCGAGTTGGGGGGACCCTACATGCGAGGCATGGGACCAGATCATAGTTTAACGTCATGTGTTGAGGATGAGGTGCTTGGAAGTTTAATGTTCTATAGCTTAGACGAGGTGGTTTTACTCCACACCCTTAGGACTTACATAACTGGTACCCTCTGTTCCTTGGGGGAGGGAAAGCACTGGTAAGTCCATGGTAAAAGGGGTTCGCGGAGCGAACCATCGAGGGGTCCACGTTAGCGTGGCTATGAGAAGAAGCAATAGCTATTAACGTGCCTATGCGAAGAAGCATTAGGCGAAGCAACGCTACGGGTGTTGTAGCCCATAGGATTTTGAAATCACATCGTGCAAGCCTGGAGGGTCACACGGGAAGAGGAATTGCAAAGAAATGGAGTATGCTTCGCGAAGTGGAGTGCCTCGGCCTTAGCCTGGGGCAAGGGTGTGACTGAGAGGTGCTTCGTGAAGTGGAATAGTATTCACGGAGCACTGCCTCGCGAAGCAGTGGGGCCTCACGAAGCAAGGTGCTGAGAAGCAGTGTGCTTCGTGGTGTACCACGACCCTACCTTGGCATGTGGATCCCTAGTACCGGATGGGTGTTTCATGAAGCATAAATGCTCTGAGGCTTCCCAGGTTCCCTTTGGAATCCCCTTCCTCCACGAATGCCCTCAGGCTTCCTGAAGGGCATCCCTCTCGAAAGACGGGCTCAAGGAGAGATAGGGAAAAGGCATCTCGCGATGTATAGGTACCTCACAGAGCTCATGATTCCTGGGGGCGAAGGGTGCTTCACGATTCGGGAGCTGAGAAGCCGATAGGTCGGATCGTCTATCCTCTTGGGCTTAGGGGGAACCCAGTATTTATAGGTCAGGGGCGTCGTGAAGTGGACCTCACACGGCGCGGAGGGACGGAGGTTGTTGCGTGTCCGGCTCGCGAACCTCAGGGTGTTCGCGGAGCGTTACCGCATTCTGTGCTCCACGGCGGGCGCGCGAACGCCATGCCGTTCGCGGGGCGTTACCGCCTCCTGTGCTCCGCGGTGGGCCCGCGAACGTCAGGGAGTTCGCGGGGCGTTAACGCCTACTATGTTCTGCGACGACCTCGCAAACATCATGGAATTCATGGGGTGTTACTGCCTCCTGTTCTCCGCGGTGGGCTAGTGAACGTCAGGGCGTTCGTGCGGCGTTACCGCCTCCTGTGCTCTGCGGCAGCCGCGATGCTCGGGGGTGCTTCACTCCCTAGCTTCGTGAGGCAGTGCGTGGGGCTTATTTTCCACCCCTTCATTGCGTGAAATATTTTGGCGCCAACAAACCTAAATAACTATTTTCTTATTTGGCCTCAATATTTACATTATTATCTATAAAAATAAAATATTACTATTTCATTTACGATGTAGTTTCACAATGAAGTCATTTCAAAATTTTCAATTGTTTTCAGAAATTTGGAAAACAATTTTTTTATTTTTCATACTAATTTCAATGATAACGATTATGATATATAATGGATGTTTTATTTTTATCTATTTAAATATGGTTTCTAAATTAATCTATTTCCCTTCATGAAAACAAATTTTAAATATACTTTTAACATCAGTTTTTTAATTGAATTTGTGAAATTATTTATATTTTTACTTCTATTAGCCATTATTGATTGTCTTTAAAAAATGATATTTTAGTAACTCACTATATGATTTTATTATATGATTTAATTTTTAATAAGATGTTTTTCATTTCCTATGATTTCTTATGTTCATGTTATGTTATGTTTTTGAATTTTTTATGTAACCTCAGTGTACCCCTTTCCCTTGTTGGTCCTCTAACTTTCAGTGGTTCATCCATTTTGGAATCAATTGAGGGTTCTTCTATGGTCTTGATTTGTTTGGTTCCATTCCCATAGAGGTGTTTCTAGCTCAGATATTCTTAGTTCCCTACAACAGATACCTTCCCTCAAGGTGATGATGGATCTTCCATTCCTAGGTGACGAAGACAAGTCCGCATGGTCTATGGATTGTCGTCCTCTCTGGTTTGTTGCCTATGTGGATTGAGGTTTTTCATGGTTGTGGTAAGGTTCTTATAGATTCTTCTCTGGTGATTCTGCTCTATGCTGGTGAATTATTTTTGGTTTGATCCCATTTTGGTTTTGGAATTCCGAATGCAAAGATGCTATTTTGAGTGTTGTTTGGACTCTCATATGCTTGGAACTATTTATATTTATGTTGGGTTGGTTTTTGAGACTCATATTATAAAGATTCATCCTAACACAATCTCAAGAGAATGGCCTCAGTAGTGGATTAAGAGTAGGTGGTTCACCTATGTAAGATGCCTGGAATTGGATGTTTGTTATGGTATGGTGTGATCCATCGGATTGGGCCAGTGCTTTGACACTGGACACTAGCAGGTCGTACAATCTTGCAATGATGCAGAGCTTTACAAGGTTTTAATGTTTTAGAGAGGAAGATCCATGGTGTCAGCCAGAGTATTACATTCTTGATCTTCTAGTCATGTAATGTTTTATGTCTATGATGTTTGTTCGGGTTTCCGCCTTATTACCTAAAAAGGGGGTTTATCATTTAATAAAAAATATATAAGGCATTTGGGCCAATGGAGGAAGTAACCCATTATTTTTTCCATTGGATATTTATGATTTGATGAATTAATGTTTTATTGTAGAACAAATATATACTGATGGCTAGTGGATGTGGTCTTATATATATCCATAAAATGTATTGGTTAATGATTTATATCTCATGATATAATAATGTGAATAAATGATATTATTTTTTCATAGCACGAAGCATGGGCATTTTTTCACATTATATATCTTCATAATTTTGATTTTTCAGAACATGATGTGTGTGAACATTTGTTTCTCACAACATGTTGAATGGTTAATTAGGTTGTTCACATCATGAATCATGGTCTTTTTTTTGAATATGTGAATTATGAGTATTCACTTAGTTCAAAACCTGATGCTTGGAAATTTTTTTATTCACAGTGTTATTACTTGAATATTATTTTATTTTTTCCAATTTTTTTTATATTTTATGTTTAAATGGTATATTAAACTTCCAAGAGATTTTACTAACATTATACTATTATGGAACATTTTTCTTAAATTGTGTTTTCATGCTTCTTTTATTCTTGTATTGTGATATTCAAATAATTATGCCATGATTTTTGATACATTCCTTATTAGGTATTAATTTATTTTGTTAACTAATTATAACCATATAATCATCTTAAACTGACATATGATATTTTATTGCTAAAACGTGTCCTTTCCCTTATTGAGAAGATGGTCTCATGGTATTATTATGTATCCACCATTATGTTATGAAGATAATAAATGTATGTAATATCAAGAAGTGATTTTCAAATGTATAATTTATGGGATATGTAAAATATTAATTATGTATTAAGTAGTTCCCCTCATTTTGGAAATGACATCCAATAGTTAAAAGGGAATGGGTTTTTTAGTCAATTTTTTTGTTCTAATTATTCAATATTCTAAATATATATGGTCTGTTGAATGTATTTTAATGAAATATTTTCTTTAACTCATGTATTTTATATGGTCACATATGTGGGGTGTTAAAATTGGTATTTGGGCAATGTTTTGATAATAATACAGATTAAGAAGGTATCAGTAGAGGATAAATTGGGAGTTATAAATTTCACCAAACAGTTAATTAGATATGGATGATTATAATTGAAAAATGTATATATGATCATTTAGGTAAGTTGTGGTATTATTAGGGGGATTTAAAAAATAGATAATGTGTGGAAATATTAAGGATATGTCTATTGAATAAGTCTTTGTATATGATGATGTATTAATGTTTCTTTGATGGAGATATTGTGATGATCTCCGTGTTATTAAATCACAATTTTGGTACTAGAAATTAGATGCATTTGTGCATTAGAGGAATCATAGGGAAATCACTCTAAAAAATGATGATTGAGATTTGTAGAAATCTTTAGTCTGGTTTATGGTGAAGGGGTGTAAGAATGAACACTTGGATAAATACTCCTATGGGTTATGCTTTGGTCAATCGCTTTTTCTTTTTACAAAATTATGAAATATGTATTTTTTTTAATTATCTCTTTGCATTGCATAAGAATATGAGAGAAGAAAAATAATTTCCCCTTCAAATAACTAAAAGATTTATACGATAAACAATGATTTTAATAGCTAAAATGAATTTATCATAGGTTGAAATTATTATTTCAATGGAGGAGAAATATTGAGATTGAACATCCATATTTACATTATTATTTAGTTTAATTTTATTGGATAATATAATAATAATTTTTTTTACTATTCGGTTGAAACCTGATCATTAAAAACAAGATGGGAAAAGTATATATCAAGAATCCATAATGTATTATCACTAAATATGGGAGAAATCATAACTGTTTTAGAATATTAATATATTATTGTTATGTATTAGAATATTAGTTTCATTATTTTATATTTGGAAGTGTTGTTGAAATTATAAATTAAATTAAATCCTAATACTCATAGATATTATAATTAGTTAGTGATATTTAACAACGAAATTATAGTAGTTTAAGAAAGTAGTGATGACTATATGCATCATATAAGGGCTTTTCTTTGATATCATTGCATTAATATGTTTTGAAAATATATTAAATTGTATAATTATCCTTGAAAAGTGATATTATGAAAAATATAATACTTTGTGGATAACTATTGGAGAACACATGATTGAGGAATGACAAATTATTATGTTAAATGTATGGTTAATGTAGAGGTTAAAAGGGTTTACATAGTATTGATTGCATTGTAGTTGAATATTGGTTTAATGAAAATTTTATATATGATATTTTTGTTAGGATTATATAATTTTTCAGATTGTGATATATATATATATATATATATATTATGTCTTTATAAATTAGTGACTAGTTCATTTTAAGGTTACAAATAGAGTTAATGTTTTGATTAATAAATAACTGAATAGTGATTTAAGGTCTTAGATACTCAAATGGGTTTTAGTGAGTTATGCATTGGGGAATTTATGATTATGTTACATTGTTGTATGAAGGATTATTGTTGTTTAAGGAAAGATGTGTAATGTGGTGTAGCCTATTCATGTAAATTAGATTTCATATTTGAAGTTATATCCAGAATGATGGATTTTATAAAATAAAAATAACTACATTTTTTCATGAATAAAAATTAAAACATCATGGATATAATTTTTTATGGCGGTACAATGTAGTGAATCGAGATTCTGGATACCAGATAGTAATACTATCCTCAATTTCACATGTGACATTAAATATATATATAATGGAAAATAGTTATGAAAAAACTAATAAATATTTAAAAATAATGAAAAAATTAATCATTAGTTGTTAAAAAAGATTATAATCAACAAAAATAATTACATACTGGAATTTTTCAATAATTGTTTTAAAAAATGATACGTTTCAATGAACTGCATAATAAGGATCTTTATTTTATTAGTTTAATAAATTAAATTGATCATATTTAAATGTTTATTATAATAAAAAATATATATTTTTGAACTTTTATTTTAATATGGAATTATTTGTATATTTATATGAAGTAAGATTAATGAAACCTAATGTTTAATATTTTTTTTAAAATAATTTTATTTGTTATTTTAAACTTTTCATTTAATTAAATAAACATATAAATATTATAATTTTAATATGATAAAAATAAATGATTTTTATAATTTCTAATGCAAAAATTTTCATATGAATAATTCTTTTTTATTTTTTTTTAAAAAATTACTCTTTCGTGAATAGTGAAAAATTATTATTTTTACAATTATCATGAATTTTATAACAATACTAGTATATAATTATGAATTGGAAATTCAAGAAACAAATTTGTAACAATAGCTATGTATTTTATTTGTGACACTATAATTTAAAAAAAAATTATCAATTTTTTATGACATGTTACTTTACATTTTAGAACAGAAGTTATATATTTTAAATAATTTGTTTTTAATACGTTGTATATTAACTATTTTAGAAATAATTTTTATTTTTTTATAAATTTAATATTATTAAGGGGAAATTTTTTTTTGAATCATCAGGTATAAAAAAAAAATAATTTTATTTTTATTATTGTGATTAATGGGTAAATTGTGTTGTTAAAAATTAGTTACCATGTTTAAAAAATGGTAAAAATGATTAACATACGATGTATAACACCTAACTTGTTAAAAAAATTCATGTAATTTACTACGATGTAATCAGATATTATCTCACCACAACAAAATTATTTATAAATTTTGGAACCACTCTTGTTGATACTAACACCCCATTATTGATATGTTTTGGGAATTTTAAAAAATCACATCCCATTAAACCTATAGAAGATACTATCATCTCCCAATATCCCCACACACTATAACCCCTTCAGTTTGACCAAAATGAAACCAAAACTACCATTAATATAGAAAAACCTATTCATGAGGATTTTCTTCTTCCCAAATGTCCATCCTATATGGTCTTAACACAATTCTAAAATGCGATTAATCAAGTTGTGAGGTATAAATTTCAAACCACATCTTTCTTGTTTTACTTTTTTTATTTTCCCTCTTTATTACAGTAATTATATTTCACTATAATGACCAAACCAAGTTCGGTCCAAAACTATTAAGCTGATTGAGTCTATAATAAGTCTTGATGGGTATTCTCAATCCTCATAGGCTAGAAAATTGTGTCTCTCATCCAAAAACATCAATTGAGAATCATTTCCACATAGAACAAAATTAAAATAAACATGAACAAAATAAGTAAAAATTGTAAGAAGAAGGAAATAAAACATGAAATACCGCATTTTGGTCTATTTTTCACCACAATCCAAAATAATGGACCACATTAGAGAGAATATTATAAAAACTTCATTCATATATAGTCTATAAAACATATATTTTTTATCATTGTTGAGTGGGACATGTAGGGTGTTAGAATAAAACAAAATAGTAGGTAAGTACCATTAAATCCATGATGTCCTTTCCTAAAATAGTCAATAAAAATAGTTTTAAATTAGTAAAAATAGAGTTTTTATATTCAAAACAACAAAACATTACTTTCCCAAAATCCCCTTTTGAAAAGCATGCCTTCTTCCATTTTAAAAATGGATTTCCATTCTAGAAAATAATTTGAAAACAAAATGAAAAGATTAAAACACAAGCTATATAAATATATATCTATAGTGATTGAAACTAAAAATAGAAAGTAGTGAATTTCAAGAGAAATTAGAAAGTAATGTAAATAGTATATGTGTAAAAAGGGACATGTAAAAAAGGGAACTAAAATATAATAAATAAATAGAGGAAGATTGAGATATGTAATCTTATGAATGTCCTAAACACCTCAAGATATATTCTTGATCATTATTTATTTGGACACATCTACCATCATATGATGAAATCAATAGTCAACAACTAACCTATCTACTCAAACTAGTATCACAATTGGAATAACAAAGATGAATTATGAAATTTTACAAAGGTAACAAGTCTATATAATTAGGATATATATAGAAATTATCTCTCAAATATCTAAATGAAATCCAGAAATCAGATGATAACATAATAATGGGAATTTGAGATTTTCACCACATTCTTTTAATAAAATATAGCCCACATGTTCTGCAGTGCATTCCTTTCCCACTCGTCAACACCATATATTAAAATATCATATCAAAAGAAGAACAAAAACAAGGATGATAATAATAAAAATCCTCTCACAAATGAAGAATAATACTCCACATGATAACATCAAATATCTAGTTTCCATAAATATAACAACGTACAAAAAAAATTATTTAATATTTATAGTCTATAACCATTTAAATGAAATTTAATTTCTCTAAAAAACCATTTCCCAATCAAATATTTTTGTATAACCACAACATATTGGATTCCAAACGGGATAGGATTTGCAGAAACAAATTTCAAGTAACATTGAATCTATTTGGAAACCAAAATCCATGGAGAAAACATTTGGGACAAAAAAAGTTTTTTAAAGATAAAAATGGGGTTTTGAAAATGAGAATTCATGGGAATGTGTCATTTATATTCATACACTTATATATTTTAACACCAGGTGTTTATATGGAGTTACACATATCACAATGGAATATAAATGGATATATATATGTTTCTGAGTAAATTAATTTAATTGAACATCATAATACTGCACAAGGTGTGTAATAACATAATCTACCAACTATAATGAGCCACCAAAATCCATCAAACTCAAATAAAAGAGGTATTACTCAATTAATCCAAAACTCAAATAGTTCTAAACACCATCTAAAAACAAGAAAATCCATTTCAAAATCCAAATGTTTATATTTAGAACTATTTCATTCATAAATATTAAACAAATATAAGCATATAATGAAATTATATTTATGATATAAATTTTATTGTAAAGACCAAAAAATCATTTGGAATTTTTTTCTTAAATACATGGGAATTCTACGAGCCCGTAGTTTCTAACGGTGCTGGATTCCGAGGTTCGGTGTGTCCGGAATAAATTTCCAATGCTTTCTTCGAGTATGTTCAGTAAACCTATGTGCGGGTTTTTATATCTTTTGAAACACTATGTGAAATTGAAATCTAAGGACACCGATGAACTCGCAGCGCCGGTATTCACTTAAAGGGACGTTTACTGCAGTTGCGTTTTATCTGGAGTGGAAGTTAATTTTTGGGGATTCTTAATAAATTAAATAAAAATTATGTGTGACATAATTTTATTTATGTGGAGGTTAAATCATCCAAGGGGAATTTTGAGGTGGGTCCCACCCCCACATAATCTCCCATGGCAGGATGTTCTGTGGTAGGACCTACATGAGCACCAAACTCTTCAACTCCCCTTGAACCCCCTTTTAACTATTGAACTCCCACTTTATGGTGGAGCCTTTCCACCTTCCCCCATAATGGTGTCAACACAAGGAATAATAAATGCCTTAATTAATTAATTTTTGGTGTTAATAATTCTTTTGAATTATTTTTAGCTGAATGGATTCATTAAAATGTTTGGGTAGGCTATTATTTTAATTTTGTTTTGGTTGGCATAAACATTGTTGGAAGAACTAAGGGGAGGAGGGGGATCAATCATCCAATGAAGAATTCCCTTTCTCACTAATGAAAAATGACAGACTTCTCTTCTATATTCTTCAACTAGAAAAAGGAAGGGAAGTACCGCCACACACAAAGTACACCGAGGGTGTCGTCCCGACTTGACTTCGCCATGCTCTACTCCCTCTGACATTGAGGGAACGACGTCTGTCTTCCGTGACACCCATCTTCTGCGACTTCGACAATGTAAAAAAATTGATGTAGGGGGATTTGATTATTCCTAAATGAATATATTTATACCCTCGTTCTTTGATGATTCTTTGGTTCATCATTGGCCAATTGATATAACCTAATGCGGAGGGCGCGGGAGGAACCAACACAGCTCGACGCCTCTCTATTGTTTATTGTTGATTCACGTCGGAGGCAAAGCTAAAAGGGAGTGGTGCCATCACACCACGGAGGAGAAGAACCACGAGACAGAGGAGATGGCGTCATTGGCGACCGGAGGCGGCAGCAGCAGCAACGGCCGCGCACCGACCGCATGGAGGGAGAATAGCAGCTGCTCGGGCCGTTTGAACCGCGGTGCTACCGGCTGGCCGATCTGGCCAGTCCGCATGAAGGAGCCACAACACACGAAGGTGCCAAGTGGAGAGAGACTGGAGCCCACATTCAAGGGCCGCTCGGATGGAAGAACCAGCTGACCACTAGCCAGCCGAGCTGGAAGAACCGACTTGCCACCTACTGGTCGTGCTAGAGGAAAGCGGTGCCCGCAGGCACCGCGCGGCGGAGGACGCGACCCGCAACTGCTAGCCACTCGGATGGGAGAACTAGATAACTACGGCCATCCGAGATGGAGAAACGCGGTGCCCACAGGTGTCGTTAGGGAAGAACGACGACCTGCTGTACGGGCCGCGTACGTTGGGCCGAACCGGCCGGCTACGGTCGGCCGAGGATGGGAGAGGCGGCGCCGTATGGCGCCCCCGGGCGAACGAACTGGCCATCATCACGGGTCGGGTCTGCAGGTGGGTTGCGCCCCACTGGGCTTGGTCGACCCCCTACCCGGTTCGGACTCGCCGAGCCGGATCGGGTCGACCCGCCAGCCCACTTGGCTTGACAGTTCGGGCCCTACTTCGCTTAACTGTGAATAACTTCAAGACCGTGCATCCGATCAACGCATCATTTGCGGTACTGGGACCCACGTGATAAGGCGATCCTTTTGCGATACTCTAAGTATGTTTTGGAAAAATTTGGAAAATGGATGGGTTTGGATCAAGGGAAAATTCAACCGGGCCCTTGGAACGGAAATGCCAATAACTCTTAGACTGGGCATCTTATTGAACCACCGTTTGTCACGTTAGGTTCCTTATGATGAGATGGAACTACGGAATACATCAACTCAGAGCATCGTGGTAGTTGATGTATCGACACTTGACATGATTGGTGGACCCTACTGGAAATGAGTGTTCTATGTGCGGGAACCCTAGAGCTGGCTGCGAAGACTACTGTACCGGAATCCTATGTGGGTTCGACAATGATGATTACTGTAACAGAATCCTATGTGGGATTGAAAATGATGATTACTAAAATGGAATACTTCATGGGTTCGACAACAATGACTGTTGTACCAGGATCCACCTTGGGACTGATAGTTCTGACATCTGTTCTTGTATCCTGTGTGGGTCAGACAGAGTAACTGGTTCTATATCGTGTGTGGGTTCGACAACTTAGCCGGTCCTATATCTTTTTCGGTCCAACAACTTAGATGTATCAGTGACTACATATGATCATCTATAACTCTATATGAAAGATTTATACCTGTGTGAGATGAGTCATGTCTTGTAACCATTATCAACGTGGTGTTTGACTTTACATCATGTGTGAACTGGGTTATGTTTGGGCTCAAAAGTTAGAGCCAGACTATGATTGGTAACTTATGTATATGTATTGGAATATACCTAATTAGGGATGGTTGATACTTTGTGATTGTATCTTACTACAGTGGTTTACCCTTAGTGGATTCTGGGAGTCCTTCGGGGGTCTCGGAGTCCCCTACTGATTATTGTTATACTCACCCCTGCACTGGCTTCGCCTGCACCTTCTAATGTTCTTTCCAGAAGATAGAAAGCAGTGACCATGGCTAAGGATGACGAATGGAGTTTTCTTGGAGCTGTACTAGACGGGATGTACCGTAGGGACGAGTTGATCGAGTTCTGTACCAACACTTTAGGTAGGATTCCCCGGTGGATGATCCCGGAGCTGTGTTAATTTTTACTTGTACTTGTACTTGTTGTTCAGTTGGGTTTGTATACTAGCCCACTTAATTTCAGCACACCTTAATTTCCTATATTAGTACTTGTTGCCTCTACTGCTTGTGTTCAGACTTTGTGTGTGTTACAAGTTAAAAGGAAATTACTTCCCTTTTTATCATGTATTCACTTTTGGTGCTAGTTGCCAGCCCCTGGCCTATGGAAGGTAGTCTTGGGGTAGTCACGACACGGGCCCCGAGGACGGGTTGTGAAAAATTGGTATCAGAGGAGTCGGTTCTACCTCATAACTTGGACTCTGATTCTTTTAATGTAATTATTGTTATGTGTTTTGGGTGTGGTTTTTAGTTTAGGTAAACCGGTGTTGGTATGATGGCCGACATATCCATACACTAGGACTCTGACTTCTGATCTCTGACTCAGTGCACGAAAACAATGATTGCATGTGTGTTTCCTTTGAAAAAGTTTTCTTTGAGATTACTTTTTGTCATCTCACTAGGTATACCATTTTAACCGTGGCACACCTGTTTCTATTTAGGATGGCCCCACGAAGGCAAACAGCTAGGGTTTCGAGTTTCATATGAGATGGTATCCCACTGAGTGACGAGGCCTTAGTGTAGGGCCCCATCACAGCAGAGGTACCAACGGTACCACTACCCACTAGGTCACTGATACCACCAACTCCAGAAGTAGAGATTGCACTTCTTCTGAGTGCGTTTCTTGAGTTCTAGCGCAAGAGGACGCCCAGGTTCCTGGGATAGATGGAACAACATGTAGCTGAGGATTGGATGGAGGTTTTCGTGAGAGTTTTCAGATTGGCAGAGACACCAACCGACCTCATAGTGATCCTTGATGTGAGTAATCTATATTCAGCAATTGATAGATGGTCGAGCATGATGCTCCAGGTGCATGATGAGGCATCATTACTCTGGACAGACTTCAAGAGTCTCTTTTGCTCAGAGTCATTCCATCCACCCATCGTGTAGTGCAGATTCAGGAGTTACTTCATCTGCAGCAGGGCAACAAGACAGTAGCTCAATACTAGGAAAGGTTCACCGACCTCTCATGCTACTCCACATATATGGTGCGGGACCCGTTCATTAGGGCCCTGACCTTCGAGCAGGGACTCAGGAGTGAGATCAGGTCTTTGAAAATTTCCCCATAGAATTCTGATGTTGGCAGGGGTGCTGGAGCGAGACCTTCGAGGGGACAGTTTTCTGGCTGAGTAGTCACCAGTGGAGAGACCCACCACAGGGAGACATGTAGCGGAGTCTTCTGCAGCCGGCATAAGAAAAATGACGCAGAGGTCCAACCGGACCAAGAAATCAGGTGGGTGACCCCAGGATACAGGTTCGGTTGTGAGGGGCACATGAGACAGAGCCATCTATACGAGGAGCTGGCATTTCTATGCATACAGAAGGTAGGATCACATGGCTCGTGACTGCCCGACCCACCATGATGATGAGCATCAAACAGTAGAGGGAACCCCTGGGCAGAGGTAGAGGTTCGACTGTAGTGGTCCATCGAGAGAAAACTGATGTGGCAAAGAAGCTGGCCGAGCGTGGGGTGGTGGACGACGTTTCGAGGCTCTACCACCGCCTCCACTAGGAGGTCCACCACGACCACATGGTGTTGGCAAACAGAGGCAAGATCAACTCTGGGAAGTCGAGGCCTACGACCACAGCGCACCTGAGATGATTTGAGGTACTATCTGTGTCTAATCCACCATTTCTACAGTACTTATTTACATAGGTAAGATTCATAATTTTATTTCCACATCCCTCATTCCGAGCTTGGAGATTCTGACAGAGCTGTTGGCTCGATCCTTATGGAAAGAATCTTCTACGGGAGTATACTCGATGATTATGCACTAGTGGCGGTAGTGTGATATTACTCTAAGAGGTCAGAGCTTTGGTTGGGATCTTCTTGTAGCAGCGTTTAGGCCTTACAAAGCCATCTTGGGTATGGACTAGTTATCCATAGTTCATGCTCAGATTGGTTGTATTAAGCACAAAGTGTGATGTATCTGCACGGATGGGACCAGGTTCACCTTCACCAGCGAGAAGGGAGCCTTTTCAGTGCAGGATGGACTTACACATAGGAGGGGGCTGGTGATCACATATCAGTTGGATAGTCTCATCCTCGGACCGGTTGATGTGTGGAGTCTGAGTTTTCCTATTGTGGTGGATCAGTATGTGGATGTTTTTCCCTGACGATGTTCCAGGACTACATCCTTTCAGAGAGGTGGACATCTATATTGACCTGTACACTGGGACAACACCGATATCAACTCCATCATATCGGATGGCTCCCACCAAGCTTAATGAGGTGAAAATACAGCTGGATGACATACAGGGAAAGGGATTTATCCAACCCAGTGTTTCACCCTAGGCATCTCTGATTTTTTTCACCCAGAAGGAGGATGGGTGTTTGTGACTATGTGTCGACTAACGTCGCCTAAATCAGGTGAACGTGAAGAACAAGTACTCACTCCCGAGTATTGAAGACCTTTTTGATCATCTCAAGGGAGCATGATGGTTCTTGATGATAGGCCTTAGGTCAGGCTATCACCGGCTCAGAGTTCGAGATGAGGATGCGCAGATGATGACCTTCAAGAGTCCGTATGGGCACTATGAGTTCTTGGTTATGCCCTTTGGCGTAAACAATTCCCCAGCAGTGTTCACGAGTCTCATGAATAGGATCTTTCAGCCTTACCTTGAACGATGTGTCGTTGTCTTCATCGATGACATACTGATTTACTCGACTACTGAGGAAGAGCATGCCTAACATTTTTTGGATGTACTGGACACACTCTGAGAGCACCATCTTTATGGTAAGCTCTTAAAGTTTCATTTATGGATTCAAGATGTTCACTTCATGGGACATGTCATCTCAGAGGCTGGAGTTTCAGTGGATCCAGTAAATATTGAGGCATTACATGCTTGGGAGCCACCCACTATTGTGAAGGAGGTGCAGAGTTTCTTGGGTCTGGCTGGTTACTATCAGAGATTTGTGCCAAACAACTCCAATGTTGCAGCACCGCTTTCAGCATTGGCAAATACCAGGCAACCCTTCGGGTTGTCAGATAGATACCAGTAGTGCTTTCAAGAGCTACAGAAGATGTTGACCATTGCGCCCATCTTGAGGCAATCAGAGGAGGTAGTAGGGTACGTGGTTTACTACGACACATCAGGGATCATACTAGGGTGTGTCCTAATGAAGGATCAAGTAGTGATCACGTATGGTTCATGGCTATTGAGACTGCATGAGCAGAACTACCCTACCCATGACATGGAGTTAGCAGTAGTTGTCTTCACCTTGAAGATGTGTCAACACTATCTGATGGGTGAGCGTTTTACAGTATACACTGACCACCAGAGTCTCAGGTATATCTTCTTTCAAAAGGACCTAAACCCAAGATAGCGATGATGACTCGAGTTCCTACATCACTATGAATTCAAGATATTCTATACTCCTGGGAAGGGGGATGTTTTAGATGATGCTCTCAGCAGGAGATCATGCATTCAGCTGCTAGGAGAGGTGACAGAGCAGCAGGCCGCATTGTAGATATCTTTTTAGGATAGAGATGGACCATCCTTTCTACAGTCTCTCACAGTCAATGCTCCACTACATTAGAGAGTCAAAGAGGCTCAGCGTGGGGACGTTGACAATGAGACGCGACGTGCTCAAATATTCTCATGTCAGGCACCAGATGGATTTTCTGAAGGTGGAGATCATGGGATCCTATTCATAGAACGTATCATGGCACCAGTTTCACTACAGGAGGAGGTGTTGAGGGAGTTCCACACTTCCCCTCTAGCAGTACATCCATGAGTAGTGAAGATGTATCAAGACCTCCGACGATAGCACTGGTGGCCAGATATGAAGAAGGAAGTAGCAGAGTTTGTCTCACGATACCTCACTTCTCAGCAATTGAAGATGGAGCACCAAGTTCCAGTAGGTTTGGTTTATTTCTTAGAGGTCCAAGAGTGGAAGTGGGACAGGTTATCCATGGATTTCGTGATGGGGCTTCCGCGTACATCCATAGGTCATGACTGTAACACCCCAAGATTTTATAAAAAATATTCTTTTAATTTCATTAATGTCTTGTGTTGTATGCTACACCAAGATTACCTTGCGCTATACGCAACACCGTATTAGCTTGCAATATACGCAACACTATTCTTGGATCGTGTTACACACAATTTTGATAATAGTTATTCTACGAAACATTGAGTATATATATATATATATATTCAATGTATAAATGAAATGTGGTTGGATTATGTTATATGAAACAACGAAGGATTCTTTCACAACACGCAACCCTGACTTGGCTTGCATTACACGCAATCGCGACCTTCCTCGATAGCGTGTGTTATACGCAATATCGGGTTTTACTAAACAACGATATATTATTATAATATTATTATGAACTAGCTGTTATGAATAATTATTAACTAAATTTTGAATATTATAACATTATTATTCATCTTACACATTTTCTAGAACATGGTATACGAACAAAATAAATTTTTCGGGTAAAATAAGTTTTTTTAAATAAATGCAGTTTTGCAGCATTTTGATGGCGCACCCACTTTAAATCTAGTTTTGACATGTTTATAAGATCAATTTCAAAAAATAAAATTCTACTTTGGAATCAATAAATAAAAATTTACTTTGGATAATTTTTTCATTTTATTCTGGTAACTTTAATATTTTGATGAATAGTAAAAACACGCTATATTTTAATGAAAAACAAATTTTTTCATCGTAATAATTTATATGGTTAAATTATATAATATTGAATGGTTTTAAAGTATAAATAGAATATATTTTTACCATTTAATATAATGTATGTCATTAGCATTGATTTTACATTGAATTCGTAGATTAAATCAATTCAATCTTTTGCAATGTTTTAAACAAAAAACATGTTTTCATTCGACAACGGGATTAATTTTAATTTAATTTATGCAACTTATATGTTTTGAATTTGAAAAAATGGATTCCATATTTGGAATCAGTGTCTCTAAATTATGTTAATAGGGTACTCTTTATTTTTGAGAATTATGAATAGTAACTACGGTAAATTTTATTTACCATAGTTAAAGGTATATCGGGTAATTAATGGTAAATATAAAATTATAAAATTACTCTAACACATGACAAAATTATATTGGATGGCTAAAAGTAAACCCATATCAACTAAGGGTCGGATTAGATTCATTTTATGGACTTTTGACCATGAAAATAATTTAATTATTATTAAAACCAACGAAAGTCACAACATGTCACTCTCTTAAATATTATAAGTATAATAATTTTAATTTAGTGATAAACATCATAAAACTTAGAACATGAATAGTATCCAGAAATCTAATAGAATTATCTACATAATGATAATTTATTTAGAATTTTTAGGGATTAAATAATTTTCATTAATGGTAATACATTAATGATACAGAAATTATTTATTAAGTGAAAAGTAAGTAATATAGTTTTTTATCAAAATAATAATACCCATTAAAAGGCCCTCAAACCAGACCAAAACTTATTGGTAGTGTATATATACACCTTAAGCATACAATGACCTATTATATAACCGTTTGGATCCTTATAAAAGTGATTATGACACTTATATTATTTTATTTTAAATGATGCCAAAGTTGTCACCTTCATAATTTAATAAATATAACAATTTAAATATTGTGCTTTTAAGATGATAAATTCGAGTAAAAGTATTATTGTGAAATTTAATAGATTTATCGTCATCATAGGATTTTATTTTAAATTTTTGTGCAACAAATCAGTATATTAAATAATTATACAAAAATGTTGTAGTAATTATTTTATTAAGAGATAAACAAAATAAATGGTTTTAAAAATAATAAAATAAATATTATATGAACTATTTAATTTGATCCACTAATTTTATAGATACATATGACCTTTTATTAATCTATAAAGCTTTTAGTTCAAACATATCGTCTGTATATATTTTACTTAAATTCAAACTAAATGAATAGTGTCAAAATTGACAATATTGTTATCTTAAAAAAATAACATATTATAAAATTGTTTAAAAATCACAAAATTATTTAAAAATTATAAATTTAAATTTATATGGTGTATAATGTTATAAATTAAACAATTAGGGAAAACTAAAAACAAATAAGTAATTATTTGTTATAATTTAAATTTTAGAATTTTATTACCACAAATAAACTTAAATAGATTAAATAAGGATAAATCAAAATGATAAGGTTTAAAATAAGATCCAAAAATGTCTAAATTTGATTTTTTGATGAGATTACCACCATATCACATCTAATATTCTAATATTATTCATTTTTCGTGGGTTTTAAGTGGGTTTATATTTATTATAAATTAATATTTTTAAGAATTCCAAAGGTGCCCCTCACCTCCCTTATAAAAGGGCACCTCCTCCCTCTCCTCCTCACACCAATTTGAGCCTTCAAGCTCGGCCAACCCCTGAACACGTATCTTCTACACATCCCTACAAACATCCTAGAGGTTATGGTCTACTTTAAAGACCAATCTTAGTGCCCTAAGAGACGGTTTCAAAGAGGCGTGTCGATGAAGAGGTGATTTCTTCTCCCGATACTTTCAAGCTTTTTTCTTCTCCAACATCTTCTTCTTTAGTTGTTTCATTATAAAGTAAAAACATAAGCATAAATAATATACTGATTTATTATGATAAATATGAAACAACCCCATTTCACTTTCTATCCATCCTATGGAAAACAAAATCACCGTGCGTGCGTACGTATGGAATAACGTCTCCATGCCGTGGTGTATTCTGTTTTTCCACCAACACCTTACATGGATGGGTATAATGGTTTTAATAATAACTAAACATAGTTATTATAACATCATACTGATTCTTATATATTGTATCATGCACTCCAATTCAATTCAATAATTATGGAAACGATATCATTGCTCGTGCGTACGTATGGACTACCGTCTCCACGACGCGATGAGATTCATTCTCCATGTTAACCATTTAATAATGATTATAAAGTATATATAAGAAATAATAATGAAATATATGACATTATAAATCTATTGTATTTATGTATATATTAATTTCAACTACTTAATTCCATTCAACTCAATAAGGAAACGAAAACAGTGTTCATGCATACGTACGGCCTACCATCAACATGAACGGTGTATTTCTTTCCATTTATCGATATACTATATATATGTATATTCTGAATATATATATATAAATCATGTTTTATATTCTGGAATTATGTAATTATGATCTAAGTAATCATATTAATAATTACAAGTCAAAACACCGATGACAAATGAAACGATTTTACCCAAAACAGTCTTTAACATTGAATTTACAAAAAAAGTGTAATATAAAGGCATAAATGAACCATATATGATATCATAACAATGAATATGATTCTATAATAAGTCAATGACATTATTTAAATCATTATAAAGTAGGTTAGGATACACACGAAGCATATCGGACATAAGGTAAGGGATAATTTTGCAAATCTCATTTTTATCTGAGATTGCTTATTCATAAGTATTTACTGGGGTTATTTAAATAATTCATGTACATGTTTTATAAAACCGTTTTCATGTATGTTTAAAGTCATTTTTACCCATTCATGACTTTTAATACATGGTATGTAAGTAATATTTCTTTTGTTTAAGTTACGAGGTACTTTTTGACTTTTCTGACAAAAGTGCGGGAAGAATGTTTTTTTAACTTATACGGCATGAAAGGATTTTTACGGTTTTCCAAAGCCTTGTTTTCATGAATCTTCCTCCAAAATATTTCATTACTATTTTCAAAAAAATCCTTTTCTTTTAAAATTTCATGACATTTTGTGAAAAGAAAATTATTTTGAAGAAAAAAGGATATTTTCCTCAAAAATTCATTTCAAGTGTTTTATGAAAACCATTTTTCATCTAAGATGACATTATTTCATATGTTTATGTTTTAAGTATAATGTCTCTATGATTTAAATGGATTCACTTCTCTTATTATGAAATGATATCCATTTCTTTTATATGGATTATTTAATGATTCGATGATGTTTATGAAACCCATTTTATTTATTGGGTTATTATGAATGATGTATGTTTTTCTTTGTGGCACAAGTTAGAATGATTTCATTATTAGACGGGTGGGACCTATATCTCCCTCCAATTCATTGGGTAACAATTTATATCTCATGAGATAGACATGGATGGAATGATAAGTTAATTCGGTTCAGTGTTACAGGACTGAAACGAGGAGTGAACTCAATTCAGAAAGGGACTTTGTCCACCAAGATGGTCTTGGCAGCAATGCCTTGGCTACTATGGAAATCATGACATGTGCTGAATGGTTTCCACAATTACATGTTTTATTCCCATTCTATTTTATGATTCTTAATGTTTCTTTATGATCTATGCCATACGTACTTCCATGTTTTATGTCATTGCTCAAGCTTTTGATCTTTAAACATTATGTTCATGTTTTTAAGTTAAAATGTATATGGTATGTTTTATGTTATCCATTATTACCCTTACTGAGCATTTGAGCTCACCCATTTTATGTTTTCTTTTCCCCATGATATAAAGTGTGATTTTCGGTAAGAAAAAAGGGGAAGATCTTTATGGGAGATGTTGAAGATCATTCACCATGATTAGAAGATTACATTCCAAGTTTCAAAAGACACTAAACTATTATGGTCCTTGTGTGTGTGTTTTTGTCATGTACTAAGTATTTCGCAAAAGTAATGTATTGTCCATGTTCGTCAAGCTATGGGTCTCTATAGCTGGTATTAGAGGAAAAGTTTAGTCAACCTTTGGAAACTTGGATGCGAAAACGTTAGTGAGATCTCTAGAGATATTTCTAAGGTATGTCTAGGGATGTCCCTAAAGATAAGTATACATATATGATATGGTCCTCGAACTACGGTAACGATCTTAGAATTTAACCTAAGAAGTTAGATATTGAGTGTACTCCCCCTTTACTATGTTGCATTCCCTAACATGATTTTTTCCTGTCACACTATTATTGTTGGGTTTTAGAAAATGGATGGAAACAAGATGAATCACGATAATGGAGGATATGATGGACAATAGAATGATATTCTTCATGAGAAACCAAATGCAATGGGATTTGGAAGTCCAAGCATCATTATTATGTCGAATTAGCAATCTCATAATATGATCAATAAAGTAAAATTTGGTAAGTTTCTTGACATGGATAATAAGAGAAAGATGGAGTTTCATGATGATCATGGAGGAAAGAAAGTTCAATTTCCCCTATGTAAATCATGTGGGAAGAGGCATCAAGGAGAATGTTTCAAAGGAACTAGAAGATGCTTTGGGTGTGGAAAAGAAGGACACAAAGCCAGTAAGTTCAAAGGAAAAGGTTCAGTTAACCCCATGGATGAGGATAATGGTATTCCTATGACATTATCAATGATTAAATGTTTTAAATGTGGAATTTACGGGAATTATGCAAACCAATGCCCTAAGGGAAGGTCTCATGAAGAGAATCGGTATGGTCATATGGGTAGTATTTATGTTGATGATGATGAAGAGACTACAAATTATATGTGACATGAAATAATTGTTGAAGCTCGGTAAATGGTTTATGAATGTAGTGGAATGATTACATGTTTATCATGTGTAATGTTGTATATGTAATCTCATG
Organism: Viscum album; assembly: GCA_963277665.1. NCBI lineage: Eukaryota > Viridiplantae > Streptophyta > Magnoliopsida > Santalales > Viscaceae > Viscum > Viscum album. The sequence goes on from OY728166.1 coordinate 994,027,102, forward strand.
GTACTATGGAATAAAGATACATCTATGGATTGTTACACCGTTGTCTTTCCTTGAGTTTTGAAAGTGTATGATTAATGGTACTAGTATCCATGAAAGGTTATTCAGATATTTTTGGAATGTATCTGATATGCGCATAATGAAGGGAAAAAGAGAAAATTAAATGTTTGATAGTATTCATGAGATCATGACTGATATAAGGAGAAGGTTATATCATGGTTTGAGTATATAGAATTTTTGGATTTTGGTATGTGGAATGAGTAAACATTTGACAGTATTCATGTTTTCACTAAGGTTTAATGGGTATTCATTTTTCAAGAGAATACATGATTAAGGTATTAACGTGATTGGAATGTGACCAACAAGATATATGGGGGATAAATGATGGTATTCACATGCTTGGTTGAGGACATTTCAACTAATCGTTTTCTTTAAACTATGAGCTTGGACCGAAGTATTTTAGATAAGTCTAAAGATTGGAATGGATTATGTTGGACATAAGTTAGTATTGTTTAAGGATAAAACATTTTTTTGATATTATTTATGGGGTGTTATAGTAATATAGCTTTAGAAAATGGACAACCTGCAGGACAGGCGACAACCCATCACGTCGGAAAAGGCTGTGGGAATCGAACCCACAACTGAAGTGCGACTGGCCTTTATCACCTACCACAAGCCTACCGAAAGTCCCTGGTTAGTAGAAACTAGTTTTATTTTGTTAAGAGGTATGATATATGAAGTATAAGTTCATTTTTTGGAACCATACACGATTAATCTAACCATAATATGGACTTATAACTTTTGCTAACATTTTGCTTGAAATAGATAGAATGACCCATCATTCTATCACATGAACTGCTAACACATCACGAATAACAAATTCAACTTCATTCCATTACGATATGATGTGGAAATTTTTAAATTCAGGAACAACAGTGAGATTGTACCAAAATCATGCAATTATTTCATTTAATTCATAAATTTAGGGAAATGATCTTCAAAACCAAAAATTTTGTCATAGTTCCCTTATATCCGATGAATCAAATGGTACCTTAGATCAACACAAATCAATATCTTTGCGATTATTGTCTTTTTCATAGCCATGTTCTCTACCACTCTCCCCATCAGAACTTGATGGTTAGATTTTTATTCCATATCCATATTTTCACCTATGTTCTCCTACGTGGAAACCCAGTGATGAGTTAATTTGGGTAACCTTTAAATTTCATACTTTTGTTTTTAAAGACATGTTTTGGTATTCCTTTTTACGATGTGGGTTTCTATTAAACAGACTTTCGAGTAGTAAATCATTTATAACCCTGACGAATTTCGAGGGCGAAATTCATTTTAAGGGGGGTAGAATGTAACACCCCAAGATTTTACGAAAAATATTCTTTTAATTTCATTAATGTCTTGTGTTGTATGCTACACCAAGATTACCTTGCGCTATACGCAACACCGTATTAGCTTGCAGTATACACAACACTATTCTTGGATCGTGTTATACACAATTTTGATAATAGTTATTCTACGCAACATTGAGTATATATATATATATTCAATGTATAAATGAAATATCATTGGATTCTTTTATAAGAAGAAACAAAGGATTCTTTCAAAACACGCAAACCTAACTTGGCTTGAATTACACGCAATCGCGACCTTCCTCGATAGTGTGTGTTATACGCAATACCGAGTTTTACTAAACAACGATATATTATTATAATATTATTATGAACTAGATGTTATGAATATGTATTAACTAAATTATGAATTTTATAACATTATTATTCTTCTTACACATTTTCTAGAACATGGTATAAGAACAAAATAATTTTTTCGCGTAAAATAAGTATTTTTCAAAAAATGTAGTTTTCCCGCCTTTTGATGGCGCACCCACTTTAAATATAGTTATTGAAATGTTTATAAGATAAATTTGACAAAATAAAATTCTTCTTTGGAATCATGAAATAAAAATTTTCTTTCGATAATTTTTTCGTATTATTCTGGTAACTTTCATATTTTGATGAATAGTAAAAACACGCTATATTTTAATGAAAAACAACTTTATTCATCGTAATAATTTATATGGTTAAATTATAATATTTAATGTTTTTAAAGTATAAATATAATATATTTTTACCATTTAATATAATGTAAGTCATTAGAATTTATTTTACATTGAATTCGTAGGTCAAATCAATTCAATCTTTTGCAATGTTATAAACAAAAAACCCGTTTTCATTTGACAACGGGATTAATTTTAATTTAATTTATGCAAATTCTGTGTATTGAATTTGAAAAAATGGATTCAATATTTGAAATCAGTGGGTCCATATTATGTTAATAGGCTACTTTTTATTTTTGGGAATTACGAATAGTAACTACGGTAAATTTTATTTACCATAGTTAAAGGTAAATCGGGTAATTAATGGTAAATATAATATTATAAAATTACTCTAACACATGAAAAAAAATATTTGGATGGATAAAAGTAAACCCATATAAACTATGGGGCGTATTAGATTCATTTTATGGACTTCTGACCATGAAAATAATTTAATTATTACTAAAACCAAAGAAAGTGACAACATGTCACTCTCTAAAATCTTATAAGTATAATAATTTTAATTTAGTGATAAACATCATAAAACATCGAAAATGAATAGTATCCAAAAATATAATAAAAATATCTACATCATTATAATTTATTTAGAATTTTTAGGGATTAAATAATTGTCATTAATGGTGATACATTAATGATACAGAAATTATTTATTAAGTGGAAAATAAGTAATATAGTTTTTTATTGAAATACGAATACCCATTAAAAGGCCCACAAACCTGACCAAAACTTATTGGTAGTGTATATATACACCTTAATCATCCAATTACCTAATATATAACCGTTTTGATCCTTATAAAAGTGATTATGACACTTATATTATTTTATTTTAAATGACGCCAAAGTTGTCACCTTCATAATTTAATAAATATAACAATTTAAATTTTGTGATTTTAAGATGATAAATTTGAGTAAAAGTATTATTGTGAAAGTTAATAGATTTATATTTATCATAGGATTTTATTTTAAATTTATATGAAAAAAATCATTATATTAAATAATTATACAAAAATGTTGTAGTAATTATTTTATTAAGAGATAAACTAAATAAATGGTTTTAAAAATAATAAAATAAATATTATATGAACTATTTAATGTGATCCACTAATTTTTTTGATACATATCACCCTTTAGGAATATATTAAATCTTTTAGTTCGAACATATATTCTGTATATATTTTATTTAAATTCAAAATAAATCAATAGTGTCAAAATTGACACTATTGTTATTTTATAAAAATAACATATTATAAAATTGTTTAAAAATCACAATAATATTTAAAAATTATAAATTTAAATTTATATGGTGAATAATGTTATAAATTAAACAATTATGGAAAATTCACAACAAATAAGTAATTATTTGTTATAATTTAATATTTACAATTTTATTACCACAAATAAACTTAAATAGATTAAATAAGGAGAAATCAAAATTATAATGTTTAAAATAAGATCCAAACATGTCTAAATTTGATTTTATGTTGATATTACAACCCTATAACATATAATATTCGAATATGAGTCATTTTGTCAGGTTTTTAAGTGGGGTTAGATTTATTATAAATTCATATTTTTAAGAATTCCAAAGGTGCCCCTCTCCTCCCTTATAAAAGGGAACCTCCTCCCTCTCCTCCTCACACCAATTTGAGCCTTCAATATCGGCCAACCTCTACAAAATTATCTTCTCCACTTCCCTAGAAACATCCTAGAGGTTCTAGTATACTTTAATGACCAATCTTAGTGCCCTAAGAGGAGGTTTCAAAGAGGCGTATCGAAGAAGATGTAATTTCTTCTCCCGATTCTTTCAAGCTTCTTTATTCTTCAACTTATTCTTCTTTAGTTGTTTCATTATAAAGTAATAACATCAGTATCACTAATATACTTATTTGTTATTATAAATATGAAACATCCCCATTTCACCTTCTATCCATCCTATGGAAAACAAAATCATCGCGCGTGCGTACGTACGGAATACTGTCTCCACGCCGTGGTGTAATCTGTTTTTCCACCAACACCTTACATGGATGGGTATAATGGTGTAAAGAATAACTATACATAGTTATTATAACATCATACTTATTCTTATATATTGTATCATGCACTCCAATTCCATTCAATAATTATGGAAATGATATCATCGCTCGTGCATATGTACGGACTACCGTCTCCACGACGCGATGAGATTCATTCTCCTTGTCAACCATTTAATAATGATTATAAAGTATATATAAGCAATAATAATGAAATATATGACATTATGAAGATACTGTATTTATGTATATATGTATGTCATCTACTTAATTCCATTCAACTCAATAAGGAAACAAAAATAGTGTTCATGCGTACGTACGGCCTACAGTCTCCATGAACGGTGTATTTCTTTCCATTTATCGATCTATTATATATATGTATATTCTGAATATATATATAAATCGTATTTTGTATTCTGTAATTATTTAATCGTGATCTAAGTAATCATGTGAATAATTACAAGTCAAAACACGGACGACAAATGAAACGATTTTACCCAAAACACTCTTTAACATGGAATTTACAAAAGAACGGGTAATATAAAGTAATAAGTGAACCATATATGATATCATAACAATGAATCTGATTCTGTAATGAGTCAATGACATTATTTAAATCATCATACATGAGGTTCGGATATATAAGAAGCATATCAGACATAATGTAAGGGATAATTTTGCAAATCTCATTTGTATCCGAGATTGCTTATTCAGAAGTATTTACTGGGGTTATTTCAATCATTCATGTCCATGTTTTATAAAAGTGTTATCATGTATGTTTAAATTCATTATTACCCATTCTTGACTTTTACTACATGGTATGTAAGGAATCTTTCTTTAGTTTACGTTATGAGGTACTTTTTGACTTTTCTGACAAAAGTACGAGAAGAATGTTTTTAACATATATGGCATTAAAGGATTTTTACGGTTTTATAAAGCGTTGTTTTCATGAATCTTCCTCCAAAGGATTTCTTGACAATTTTCAACAAAATCCTTTTCTTTTAAAATTGCATGTCCTTTTGTGAAAATACAATTATTTTGAAGAAAAAAGGATATTTTCCTCAAGATTTCATTTCAAGTGTTTTATCAAAACCATTTGTCATCTAAGAAGACATTATTTCATATGTGTATGTTTCAAGTATAATGTCTCCATGATTTACATGGTTTCACTTCTCTTATTATGAAATGATATCCATTTATTTTATATGGATTATGTAATGATTGGATGATGTTTATGAAACCCATTTTATTTATTGGGTTATTATGAATGATGTATGTTTTTCTTTGTGGCACAAGTAAGAATGATTTCATTATGAGATGGGTGGGACCTATATCTCCCTACAATGCATTGGGTAAATATTTATATCTCATGAGATAGACCTGGATGGAATGGTAAGTTAATCCAGTTCAGTGTTATAGGACTGAAACGAGGAGTGAACTCGATTCAGAAAGGGAATTTGTCCCCCATGATTGTCTTGGCAGCAATGCCTTGGCCACTATGGAAATCATGACATGTTCTGAATGGTTTCCGCAATTACATGTTTTATTCCCATGCTATTTTATGATTCATTATTTTTCTTTATGATATATTCCATACGTAGTTCCATGTTTTATGTCATCGCTCAAGATTTTGATGTTTAAACATTATGTTCATGTTTTTAAGTTAATGTGTATATGGTATGTTTTTTATCCATGCTTACCCTTAATGAGAATTTGAGCTCACCCTTTTTATGTTTTCTTTTCCCCAGGATATAAAGAAAGATTTTAGGTAAGAAAAAATGGGAAGATCTTTATGGGAGATGTTGAAGATTTTTCACCATGATTAGAATATTACGTTCCAAGTTTCCAAAGACACTAAACTATTACGGTCCTTGTGTGTGTGTTTTTGTTATGTACTAAGTATTCCGAAAAAGTAATGTAATATCCATGTACGTCAAGCTATGGGTCTCTACAGTTGGTATCAGAGGAAAAGTTTAGTCAAACTTTGGAAACTTGGATGCGAAAACATTAGTGAGATCTCTAGATATATTTCTAAGGTATGTCTAGGGATGTCCCTAAGGATAAGTATACATATAGGATATGGTCCTAGAACTACGGTAACGATCATAGAATTTAATCTAAGAAGTTAGATATTGAGGGTACTCCCCCTTTACTATGTTGCTTTCCCTATCATTATTTTTGCCTCTCACACTATTCTTTTTGGGTTTTAGAAAATGGATGGAAACAAGATGATTCACGATAATGGAGGATATGATGGACAATGGAATGATATTTTTCACGAGAAACCAAATGAAATGGGATTTTTAAGTCCAAGCATCTTTGTTATGACGAATCAGAAGTCTCATAATATGATCAATAAAGTAAAATTTGGTAAGTTTCCTGACACAGCTAATAAGAGAAAGATGGAGTTTCATGATGATCATAGAGGAAAGAAAGTTCAATTCCCCCTATGTAAATCCTGTGGGAAGAGGCATCAAGGAGAATGTTTCAAAGGAACTGGAAGATTCTTTGGGTGTGGAAAAGAAGGACACAAATCCAGTAAGTGAAAGGGAAAAGGATCAGTTAACCCCAGGGATGACGATAATGGTATTTCTATGACATCAACAATGGTTAAATGTTTTAAATGTGGAATGTAAGGGAATTATGAAAACCAATGCCCTAAGGGAAATCCTAATGATGAGAATCAGTATGGTCGTATGGGTAGTATTTATGTTGACGATGATGAAGAGAGTACAAATTATATGTGAGATGAAATAATTGATGAAGAGCAGTCAATGGTTTAAGAATGTAGTGGAATGATTACACGTTTATCATGTGTAATGTTGTATACGTTATCTCATGGTACTATGGAATAAAGATACATCTAAGGATTGTTACACTGTTGTCTTTACTTGAGTTTTGAAAGTGTATGATTAATGGTACCCGTATCCATGAAAGGTTATTAAGATATTTTTGGAATGTATATGATATGCGCATAAGGAAGGGATAAAGAGAAAATTAAATTTTTGATAGTATTCATGAGCTCATGACTGATATAAAAAGAAGGTTATATCATGGTTTGAATATATAGAATCATTGGATTTTGGTATGTGGAAAGAGTTAACTTTTGACATCATTCATTTTTTCACTAAGGTTTACCGTGTATTCATTTTTCAAGAGAAAACAAGATTAAGGTATTCACGTGATTGGAATGTGACCAACAAGATATATGGGGGATAAATGATGGTATTCACATGATTGGTTGATGACATTTCAAGTAATCATTTTCTTTATACTATGAGCTTGGGCCGAAGTATTTAAGATAAGCCTAAATATTGGAATGGATTATGTTGGACATAAGTTAGTATTGTTTAAGGATAGAAATTTTTTTGATATTATTTATGGGATGTTATAGTAATATAGCTTTATAAAAACGACAACCTGCAGGATGGGCGACAGCCAATCGCGTCGAACAGGGATGTGGGAATCGAACCCACAACTAAAGTGCGGCTGGCCTTTATCACCTACCACAAGCCTACCGAAAGTCCCTGGTTAGTAGAAACTAGTTTTATTTTGTTAAGTGGTATGATATATGAAGTATAAGTTCATTTTTTGGAACCATACACGATTAATCTAACCATAATATGGACTTATAAATTTTTCTAACCTTTTGTTTGAAAGAGATGGAATGACCCATCATTCTATCACATTATCTTCTAACACATCACGAATAACAAATTCAACTTCATTCCATTAAGGGATGAAGTGTAAATTTTTCAATTCACGAACAACAGTGAGATTGTACCAAAATCATGCAAGTATTTATTTTAATTCATCAAATTTAGGGAAATGATCTTGAAAACCAAAAATGTTGTCCTAGTTACCTTATATCTGATGAATCAGATGGTACCTTAGATCATCAAAAATCAATAGCTTTGTGATTATTGGTTTTTTCAAAGCCATGTTCTCTACCACTCTCCCTCAGAACTTGATGGTTAGATTTTTCTTTCATATCCATATTTTCACCTATGTTCTCCTATGTGGAAACCCAGTGATGAGTTAATTTGGGTAACCGTTACATTTCATACTTTAGTTTTTAAATCCATGTTTTGGTATTCCTTTTTACTATGTGGGTTTCTATTAAACAAACTTTCGAGTAGTAAACCATTTATAACCCCGACGAATTTCGAGGGTGAAATTCATTTTAAGGGGAGTAGAATGTAACAACCAAAGATTTTATGAAAAATATTCTTTTAATTTCATTATTGTCTTTTGTTGTATGCTACACCAATATTACCTTGCGCTATACGCAACACCGTATTAACTTGCAGTATACGCAACACTATTCTTGGATCGTGTTACACACAATTTTGATAATAGTTATTCTACGCAACATTGAGAATATATATATATATATAATCAATGTATAAATGAAATATGTTTGGATTATATTATAGGAAACAACGACAGATTATTTCACAACACGCAACCCTGATTTTGGCTTGCATTACGCGCAATCGCGACCTTCCTCGATAGTGTGTGTTATACGCAATACCGGGTTTTACTAAACAATGATATATTATTATAATATTATTATGAACAAGCCGTTATGAATATGTATTAACTAAATTTTTAATTTTATAACATTATTATTCATCTTACACATTTTCTAGAACATGTTATATGAAAAAAATAAATTTTTTGGGTAAAATAAGCATTTTTTCAAAAAATGCAGTTTTGCCGCCTTTTGATGACGCACCCACTTTAAATCTAGTTTTTGAAATGTTTATAAGTTCAATTTGACAAAATAAAATTATTATTTGGAATCAAGAAATAAAAATTTACTTTGGATAATTTTTTCGTATTATTTTGGTAACTTTCATATTTTGTTGAATAGTAAAAACACGCTATATTTTAATGAAAAACAACTTTTTTCATCGTAATAATTTATATGGTTAAATTATAATATTTAATGGTTTTAAAGTATAAATAGAATATATTTTTACCATTTAATATAATGTATGTCATTATCATTGATTTTACATTGAATTCATAGGTTAAATCAATTCAATCTTTTGCAATGTTTTAAACAAAAAACTCGTTTTCATTCGACAACGGGATTAATTATAATTTAATTTTTTCAACTTCTGTGTATTGAATTTGAAAAAAAATGCATTCCATATTTGGAATTAGTGGGTGAAAATTATGTTAATAGGCTACTTTATATTTTTGGGAATTATGAATAGTAACTACGGTAAATTTTATTTACCATAGTTAAAGGTAAATCAGGTAATTAAGGGTAAATATAATATTATAAAATTACTCTAACACATGCCAAAATTCTATTGGATGGCTAAAAGTAAACCCATATCAACTAAGGGTCGGATTAGATTCATTTTATGGACTTTTGACCATGAAAATAATTTAATTATTATTAAAACCAAAGAAAGTGACAACATGTCACACTCTTAAATCTTATAAGTATAATAATTTTAATTTAGTGATAAACATCATAAAAATTCGATCATGAATAGTCTCCAGAAAGCTAATAAAATTACCTACATCATGATAATTTATTTATAATTATTAGGGGTTAAATAATTGTCATTAATGGTGATACATTAATGATACAGAAATTATTTATTAAGTGGAAAATAAGTAATATAGTTTTTTATTGAAATAATAATATCCATTAAAAGGCCCACAAACTAGACTGAAACATATTGGTAGTGTATATATAAACCTTAATCATCCAATGACCTAATATATAACCGTTTGGATCCTTATAAAAGTGATTATGAAACTTATATTATTTTATTTTAAATGATGCCCAAGTTGTCACCTTCATAATTTAATAAATATAACAATTTAAATATTGTGATTTTAAGATGATAAATTCGAGTAAAATTATTATTGTGGATGGTAATAGATTTATCTTCATCATAGGATTTTATTTTAAATTTTTATGTAACAAATAAGTATATTAAATAATTATAAAAAAATGATGTAGTAATTATATTATTAAGAGATAAACCAAATAAATGGTTTTAAAAATAATAAAATAAATATTATATGAACTATTTAATGTGATCCACTAATTTAATAGATATATATTACCTTTTATGAATCTATTAAATCATTTAGTTCGAACATATCTTCTGTATATATTTTATTTAAATTCAAAATAAATGAAAAGTGTCAAAATTGACACTATTGTTATTTTATAAAAATAACATATTATAAAATTGTTTAAAAATCACAAAAATATTTAAAAATTATAAATTTAAATTTATATAATGTATAATGTTATAAAATAACCAATTTTGGAATATTCACAACAAATAAGTAATTATTTGTTATGATTTAAAATTTATAATTTTTTTACTGCAAATAAACATAAATAGATTAAATAAGGATAAATCAAAATGATAAGGTTTAAAATAAGATCCAAACATTTATAAATTTTATTGTTTGATGATATGAAAACCCTATCGCATCTAATATTCGAATATGAGTCATTTTTGGTGGTTTTTAAGTAGGTTTAGATTTATTATAAATTAATATTTTTAAGAATTCCAAAGGTGCCCCTCTCCTCCCTTATAAAAGGGCACCTCCTCCCTCTCCTCCTCACACTAATTTGAGCCTTCAAGCTCGGCCAAACCCTGAAAAATTACCTTCTCCACTTCCATACAAACATCCTAGAGGTTCTGGTCTAATTTAAAGACCAATCTTAGTGCCCTAAGAGGAGGTTTCAAAGAGGCGTATCGAAGAAGAAGTAATTTCTTCTCCCGATTATTTCAAGCTTCTTTCTTCTTCAACTTATTCTTCGTTAGTTGTTTCATTATAAAGTAATGACATAAGTATCACTAATATACTGATTTGTTATTATAAATATGAAACAACCCCATTTCACCTTCTATCCATCCTACGGAAAACAAAATCACCGCGCGTGCGTACGTATGAAATACCGTCTCCACGCCGTGGTGTAATATGTTTTTCCACCAACACCTTACATGGATTGGTATAATGGTGTAAAGATTAACTATATATAGTTATTATGACATCATACTGATTCTTATATATTGTATCATGCACTCCAATTCAATTCAATAATTATGGAAACGATACCATCGCTCGTGCGTACGTACGGACTATCGTCTCCACGACGCGATTAGATTCATTATCCATGTTAACCATTTAGGAATGATTATAATGTATATATAAGCACTAATAATGAAATATATGACATTAAAAATATAATTTATTTATGTATATATGTATGTCAACTACTTAATTCCATTCAACTCAATAAGGAAACGAAAACAGTGTTCATGCGTACGTACGGCCTACCGTCTCCATGAACGGTGTATTTCTTTCCATTTATTGATCTATTATATATATGTATATTCTGAATATATATATAAATCATGTTTTATATTCTAGAATTATGTAATCATGATCTAAGTAATCATATGAATAATTACAAGTCAAAACACGGATGACAAATGAAACGATTTTACCCAAAACACTCTTTAACATGGAATTTTCAAAAGAACGGGTAATATAAATTCATAAGTGAACCATATATGATATCATAACAATGAAAATGATTCTCTAATAATTCATTGAAAATATTTAAATCATTATACAGGAGGTTTGGATACATACGAATAATATTAGACATATGGTAAGGGATAATTTTGCAAATCTCATTTTTATCCGAGATTGGTTATTCGTAAGTATATACTGGGGTTATTTCAATCATTCATTTCCATGTTTTATAAAAGTTTTTTCATGTATGTTTAAAGTAATTTTTACCCATTCTTGTCTTTTACTACATGGTATGTAAGGAATCATTCTTTTGTTTACGTTACGAGGTACTTTTTTACTTTTCTGACAAAAGTACGAGAAGAATGTTTTTTAACTTATACGGCATGAAAGGATATTTACGGTTTTATAAAGCCTTGTTTTCAAGAATCTTCCTCCAAAATATTTCATGACTATTTTCAACAAAATCCTTTTCTTTTAAAATTTCATTACAATTTGTGAAAAGAAAAAGATTTTGAAGAAAAAAGTATATTTTCCTCATGAATTCAATTCAATAGTTTTATCAAAACCATTTTTCATCTAGGATGACATTATTTCATATGTGTATGTTTCAAATATAATGTCTCTATGATTTGCATGGTTTCACTTCTCTTATTATGAAATGATATCCATTTATTTTATATGTATTATGTAATGATTGGATGATGTTTATGAAACCCATTTTATTTATTCGGTTATTATGAATGATGTATGTTTTTCTTTGTGGCACAAGTAAGAATGATTTCATTATGAGATGGGTGGGACCTATATCTCACTGCAATGCATTGGGTAAAGATTTATATCTCATGAGATAGATATGGCTGGAATGGTAATTTAATCCAGTTCAGTGTTACAGGACTAAAATGAGGAGTGAACTCGATTCAGAAAGGGACTTTGTCTACCAAGATAGTCTCGGCAGCAATGCCTTGGCTACTATGGAAATCATGACATGTGTTGAATGGTTTCCACAGTTACATGTTTCATTCCCATGATATTTTATGATTCTTAATGTTTCTTTATGATCTATGCCATACGTACTTCCATGTTTTATGTCATTGCTCAAGATTTTGATGTTTAAACATTATGTTCATGTTTTTAAGTTAAAATATATATGGTATGTTTTACTTTATCCATGCTTACCCTTACTGAGAATTTGAGCTCACCCTTTTTATGTTTATTTTCCACAGGATATAAAGAAAGATTTAGGTAAGAAAAAGGGGAAGATCTTTATGGGAGTTGTTGAAGATATTCCACCACGATTAGAAGATTACGTTCCAAGTTTCCAAAGACACTAAACTATTACGGTCCTTGTGTGTGAGTTTTTGTTATGTACAAAGTATTCCGTAAAAGTAATGTAATGTCCATGTACGTCAAGCTATGGGTCTCTACAGTTGGTATTAGAGGAAATGTTTAGTCTACCTTTGGAAACTAGGATGCGAAAACGTTAGAGAGATCCCTAGAGATATTTCTAAGGTATGTCTAGGGATGTTCCTAAGGATAAGTATACGTATACGATATATTCCTAGAACTACATTAACGATCTTATAATTTAACATAAGAAGTTAGATATTGAGGGTACTCCCCCTTTACTATGTTGCTTTCCCTATCATGATTTTTGCCTCTCACACTATTCTTTTTAGGTTTTAGTAAATGGCTGGAAACAAGATGATTCACGATAATCGAGGATATGATGAACAATGGAATGATATTCTTCATGAGCAACCAAATGAAATGGGATTTTGAATTCCAAACATAATTATTATGCCGAATCAGCAATCTCATAATATGATCAATAAAGTAAAATCTGGTAAGTTTCCTGACTCAACTAATAAGAGAAAGATGGAGTTTCATGATGATCATAAAGGAAAGAAAGTTCAATTTCCCCTTTATAAATCATGTGGGAAGAGGCATCAAGGAGAATGTTTCAAATGAATTGGAAGATGCTTTGGGTGTGGAAAAGAAGTACACAAAGCCAATAAGTGCAAATGAAAAGGTTCAGTTAACCCCAGGGATGAGGATAATGGTATTGCTACGACATCAACAATGGTTAAATGTTTTAAATGTGGAATGTATGGGAATTATGAAAACCAATGCCCTAAGGGAAAGTCTCATGAAGAGAATCAATATGGTCGTATGGGTAGTATTTATGTTGATGATGATTAAGAGACTAAAAATGATATGTGAGATGAAATAATTGTTGAAGCTCTGTCAATGGTTTAAGAATTTAGTGGAATGATTACAAGTTTATCATGTGTAATGTTGTATAAGTAATCTCATGGTACTATGGAATAAAGATACATCTAAGGATTGTTACACTATTATCTTTCCTTGAGTTTTGAAAGTGTATGATTAATGGTACCAGTATCCATGAAAGGTTATTCAGATATTTTTGGAATGCATATGATATGCACATAATGAATGGGTAAAGAGAAAATTAAATGTTTAATAGTAGTCATGAGCTCATGACTGATATAAGGAGAAGGTTATATCATGGTTTGAGTATATAGAATTTTTGGATTTTGGTATGTGGAAAGAGTTAACTTCTGACAGAATTCATGTTTTCACTAAGGTTTAATGGGTATTCATTTTTCAAGAGAATACACGATTAAGGTATTCACATGATTGGAATGTGACCAACAAGATATATGGGGGATAAATGATGGTATTCACATGCTTATTTGATGACTATTCAAGTAATCGTTTTCATTATACTATGATCTTGGACCGAAGTATTTTAGATAAGCCTAAAGATTGTAATGAATTATGTTGGACATAAGTTAGTATTGTTTAAGGATATAACTTTTTTTGATATTATTTATGGGATTTTATAGTAATATAGCTTTAGAAAGAGGACAACCTGCAGGACGGGCGATATCCCATCGCGTCGGACAAGGATGTGGGAATCGAACCCACAACCGAAGTGCGACTGGTCTTTATCGCCTACCACTAGCCTACAGGAAGTCCCTGGTTAGTAGAAACTTGTTTTATTTTACTAAGAGGTATGATATATGAAGTATAAGTTCATTTTTTGGAACCATATACGATTAATCTAACCATAAGATGGACTTATAACATTTTCTAACCTTTAGTTTGAATGAGATGGAATGACCCATCATTCTATTACATGATCTGCTAACACATCACGAATAACAAATTCAACTTCATTCCATTAAGGGATGAAGTGGAAATTGTTCAATTCACGAACAATAGTGAGATTGTACCAAAATCATGCAAGTATTTTTTTTATTCATCAACTTTAGTGAAATGATCTTGAAAACCAAAAATGTTTTCCTAGTTCCCTTATATCCGATGAATCAGATGGTACCTTAGATCATCACAAATCAATAGCTTTGTGATTGTTGGATTTTTCATAGCCATGTTCTCTACCACTCTCCATCAGAACTTGATGGTTAGATTTTTCTTCCATATCAATATTTTCACCTATGTTCTCCTAAGTTGAAACCCATTGATGAGTTAATTTGGGTAACCGTTACATTTCATACTTTAGTTTTTAAATCCATGTTTTGGTATTCCTTTTTACGATGTGGGTTTCTATTAAACAAACTTTCGTGTAGTAAACCATTTATAACCCTGACGAATTTTGAGGGTGAAATTAATTTTAAGGGGGGTAGAATGTAACACCCAAAGATTTTATGAAAAATATTCTTTTAATTTCATTAATGTCTTGTGTTGTATGATACACCAAGATCACCTTGCGCTATACGCAACACCGTATTATCTTGCAATATACGCAACACTATTCTTGGATCGTGTTACACACAATTTTGATAATAGTTATTCTACGCAACATTGAGTATATATATATATATATTCAATGTATAAATTAAATATGTGTGGATTCTATTATATGAAAAAACGATGGATTCTTTCACAACATGCAACCCTGACTTGGCTTACATTACACGCAATCACGACCTTCCTCGATAGCGTGTGTTATACGCAATACTGGGTTTTACTAAACAACGATATATTATTATTATATTATTATGAACTAGACATTATGAATAAGTATTAACTAAAATTTGAATTTTATAACATTAATATTCATCTTACACATTTTCTAGAACATGGTATAAAAAACAAAATAAATTTTTCGGGTAAAATAAGTATTTTTCAAAAAAGCAGTTTTGCCGCCTTTTGATGGCACATCCACTTTAAATATAGTTTTTGACATGTTTATAAGTTAAATTTGACAAAATAAAATTCTTCTTTGGAATCAAGAAATAAAAATTTACTTTGGATAATTTTTTCGTATTACTCTGGTAACTTTCATATTTTGATGAATAGTAAAAACACGCTATATTTTAATGAAAAACAACTTTTTTCATCGTAATAATTTTTATGGTTAAATTATAATATTGAATGGGTTTAAAGTATAAATAGAATATATTTTTAATATTTAATATAATATATGTCATTAGAATTGATTTTACATTGAATTCGTAGGTTAAATCAATTCAATCTTTTGCAATGTTTAAAACAAAAAACCCGTTTTCATTCGACAATGGGATTAATTTAAATTTAATTTCTGCAACTTCTGTGTATTGAATATGAAAAAAATTGAATCCATATTTGGAATCATTGGTTCCAAATTATGTTAATTGGATACTTTTTATTTTTGGGAATTATGAATAGTAACTACGGTAAATTTTATTTACCATAGTTAAAGGTAAATCCGGAAATTAAGGGTAAATATAATATTATAAAATTACTCTAACACATTCCAAAATTCTATTGGATGGATAAAAGTAAACTCATATCAAATAAGGGTCGGATTTGATTCATTTTATGGACTTTTGACCATGAAAATAATTTAATTATTATTAAAACAAATGAAAGTGACAACATGTCACTCTCTAAAATTCTATAAGTATAATAATTTTAATTTAGTGATAAACATCATACAACTTCGATCATGATTAGTCTTCAGAAAGATAATACAATTATCTACATCATGATAATTTATTTAGAATTTATAGGGATTAAATAATTGTCATTAATGGTGATACATTAATGATACAAAAATTATTTATTAAGTGGAAAATAAGTAATATAGTTTTTTATTGAAATAATAATACCCATTAAAAGGCCCACAAACCTGACCAAAACTTATTGGTAGTGTATATATACACCTTAATCATCCAATGACCTAATATATAACGGTTTGGATCCTTATAAAAGTGATTATGACACTTATATTATTTTATTTTAAATGATGCCAAAGTTTTCACCTTCATAATTTAATAAATATAACAAATTAAATATTGTGCTTTTAAGATGATAAATTCGAGTAAAAGTATTATTGTGAAAGGTAAAAGATATATCTTCATGATAGGATCTTATTTTAAATTTTTATGCAACAAATTAGTATATTAAATAATTATACAAAAATGTTGTTATAATTATTTTATTAAGAGATAAACCAAATAAATGGTTTTAAAAATAATAAATTAAATATTATGTGAACTATTTAATGTGATCCAATAATTTTATAGATACATATGAACTTTTATGAATCTATTAAAGATTTTAGTTAGAACATATCTTTTGTATATATTTTATTTAAATTCAAAATAAATGAATAGTGTCCAAATTGACACTATTGTTATTTTATAAAAGTAACATATTATAAAATTGTTTAAAAATCACAAAAGTATTTAAAAATTATAAATTTAAATTTATATGGTGTATAATGTTATTATTTAAACAATTATGGAAAATTCACAACAAATAAGTAATTATTTGTTATAATTTAAAATTTATAATTTTATTACAACAAATAAACTTAAATAGATTAAATAAGGATAAATCAAAATGATAAGGTTTAAAATAAGCTCCAATCATGTCTAAATTTTATTGGTTGATGAGATAACCACCCTATATCATCTAATATTCGAATATGAGTCATTTTTGGAGGTTTTTAAGTGGGTTTAGATTTATTATAAATTAATATTTTTATGAATTCCAAAGGTGCCCCTCTCCTCCCTTATTAAAGGGCACCTCCTCTCTCTCCTCCTCACACCAATTGGATCCTTCAAGCTCGTCCAAACCCTGCCAAATTATCTTCTACACTACTCTAGAAACATCCTAGAGTTTCTGTTATAATATAAAGACCAATCATAGTGCCCTAAGAGGAGGTTTCAAAGAGGCGTATCGAAGAAGAGGTAATTTCTTCCCCCGATTCTTTCAAGCTTCTTTCTTCTTCAACTTATTCTTCTTTAGTTGTTTCATTATAAAGTAATAACATAAGTATAACTAATATAATGATTTGTTATTATAAATATTATACAACCCCATTTCACCTTCTATCCATCCTACGGAAAACAAAATCACCGTGCATGCGTACGTACGGAATACCGTCCCCACGCCGTGGTGTAATCTGTTTTTCCACCAACACATTAAATGGATGGGTATAATTGTGTAAAGAATAACTATAAATAGTTATTATAACATCATATTGATTATGATATATTTAATCATGAACTCCAATTCAATTCAATAATTATGGAAACGATATCATCGCTCGTGCGTACGTACGGACTACCGTCTCCACGACACGATGAGATTCATTCTCCATGTTAACCATTTATGAAAGATTATAAAGTATATATAAGCAATAACAATGAAATATATGACATTATAAATCTACTATATTTATGTATATATGTATGTCATCTACTTAATTCCATTCAACTCAATAAGAAAATGAAAACAGCGTTCATGCGTACGTACGGCCTACAGTCTCCATGAACGGTGTATTTCTTTCCATTTATCGGCCTATTATATATATGTATATTCTGAATATATATATATATATATATAAATCATGTTTTATATTCTGGAATTATGAAATCATGATCTAAGTAATCATATTAATTATTACAAGTCAAAACACGGACGACAAATGAAATGATTTTATCCAAAACACTCTTTAACATGGAATTTACAAAAGTACGGGTAATATGAAGTCATAAGTGAACCATATATGATATCATAACAATGAATATGATTCTGTAATAAGTAAATGACATTATTTAAATCATTATACAGGAGGTTCGGATACATACGAATCATATCGGCCATAAGGTAAGGGATAATTTTGCAAATCTCATTTTTATCCGAGATTTCTTATTCGTAAGTATTTACTGGGGTTATTTCAATCATTCATGTCCATGTTTTATAAAAGTGTTTTCAAGTATGTTTAAAGTCCTTTTTACCAATTCTTGACTTTTACTACATGATATTTAAGGAATCATTCTTCTGTTTACGTTACGAGGTACTTTTTGACTTTTCTGACAAAAGTACGAGAAGAATGTTTTTTTAACTTATACGGCATGAAAGGATTTTTACGGTTTTATAAAGCCTTGTTTTCATGAATCTTACTCCAAAAGATTTCATGGATATTTTCAACAAAATCTTTTTCTTTTAAAATTGAATGACATTTTGTGAAAATAAAATGATTTTTAAGAAAAAATGATATTTTCCTCAATAATTCATTTCATGTGTTTTATCAAAACCATTTTTCATCTAAGATGACATTATTTCATATGTGTTTGTTTCAAGTATAATGTCTCTATTATTTACATGGTTTCACTTCTCTTATTATTAAATGATATCAATTTCTTTTATATGGATTATCTAATTATTGTATGATGTTTATGAAACCCATTTTATTTATTGGGTTATTATGAATGATGTATGTTTTTCTTTGTGGAACAAGTAAGAATGATTTCATTATGAGATGGGTGGGACCTGTATCTCCCTCCAATGCATTGGGTAAAGATTTATATCTCATGAGATAGACATGGCTGGAATGGTATGTTAATCCAGTTCAGTGTTACAGGACTGAAACAAGGAGTGAACTCGATTCAGAAAGGGACTTTGTCCACCATGATGGTGTTGGCGGCAATGCCTTGGCTACTATGGAAATCATGACATGTGATGAATGGTTTCCACAATTACATGTCTTATTCCCATGCTATTTTATGATTCTTAATTTTTCATTATGATCTATGCCATACTTACTACCATGTTTTATGTCATTGCTCATGCTTTTGATGTTTAAACATTATGTTCATGTTTTTAAGTTAAAATGTATATTGTATGTTTTATTTTATCCATTCTTACCCTTAATGAGCATTTGAGCTCACCCTTTTTATGTTTTATTTTCCCCAGGATATAAAAAAAGATTTTAGGTATGAAAAAAGGGGAAGATCTTTATGGGATATTATGAAGCTCATTCACCACGATTAGAAGATTACGTTCCAAGTTTCCAAAGACAATAAACTATTACGGTCCTTGTGTGTGTGTTTTTGTTATGTACTAAGTATTCCACAAAAGTAATGTAATGTCCATGTATGTCAAGCTATGGGACTCTACAATGACTCTATCTGGGAGATCATAGATCGACTCACCAAGTCGACCCACTTCCTACCGATCCGAGAGCAGGGCTCAGTAGAGAGATTGGGAAAACTATACGTACAAGAGATCATACAGCTTCATGGTGTGCCATCAATTATAGTCTCCAATTGAGATTCTAGTTTCACTTCGCAGTAATAAAAGGGGTTATAGGAGGCTTTTGGGATGCAGCTTCGCTTGAGCACCGCCTTCCATCCTCAGATGGATGGTCAGACTAAGAGGAGCATTCAAACTCTCTAGGACATGCTCCATTCATGTGTCATTGTCTTTGGTCATAGTTTGGAGGATCACTTACCCATGGTGGTGTTTGTGTACAAAAACAGCTACCACTCCACCATCGAGATGGCACCTTATGAGGCATTGTACGACCGACCTTGCAGACCACTACTATGCTGGATTGACCCTGGGGTTTCATCACTTGTAGGACTAGAGATGGTAGAGGTTACAACAGAGAAGGTGCAGATCATCCAGGAGCGGATAAAGACTGCACACAGCAGACAGAAGTCCTATGATGATAGGAGATGGAGAACACTGGAGTTCGAGGATGGTGACTACATCTTCCTAATGGTCTCACCTCGATAAGATCTACAGAGATTTTCCCGAGGCGTCAAGTTATCTCTATGATTCATCGGATCTTTTCAGCTCCTCAGCAGGGTAGGAGAGGTGGCTAACCACTTGGCTCTTCCACATTAGTTGCACTGGGTGCACGACGTCTTCCACATATCTTAGCAGAGGAGATACGTGCATGAGACGACACACATTATCGACCATAGGGAGATAGACATCGATGATGGTGTGACGTTCAAGGAGGTTCCATTGGAGATTGAGGATCGATAGGAGCAGGTCCTTCGTGGATGGTCGATTCCTCTGGTGCACATTACATGGCAGCACAGAAACCTCCAGGATAGCACATGGGAGCGGGAGGCTCAGATGCGTGCTCAGTACCCCCATTTGTTCCCTTAGTGTGTGTTGTAGCTTACGAGTACGTAAATCCATGATGTGGGGAGAATATAATGACCTGGAAATACTGTGGATATTTTTTTTCTTAAATACTTGTTAATTTTACGAGTCTGTAGTTTCTGAAATCAATTGATTCCGAGGCTTGGTGTGCCTGGAATCAATTTCTGAAGTTTTGTTCAGGTACATTCAGAAAACATACATGCGGGTTTTTATATATTTTGAACCATTTCTTGGAAATGAAATCTGAGGACATCGAGAAACTTGCATCGTCTGTATTCTCTTAAAACATCTTTACCGCAGTTGCGTTTTATCGGGAGTGGATGTTAATATTTGGTGATTCTTGATAAATTATATAAAAATTATGTGTGACATAATTTTATTTAAGTTGAGGTTAAATCCTCCAAGGGAAAGTTGGATGTGGGGCCCACCCACACATAACCTCCCATGGGAGGATGTTATGTGGTGGGGTCCATATGAGCATCAAACTCCTCAACTCCCCTTGAACCCCCCTTTTAACTCTTGAACTCCCACTTTATGGCGGAGCCTTTGCACCTTCCCTCATAATGGTGCCAAGATAAGAAATAAAAAGGCCTTAATTAATTAATTTTTGATGTTAAGAATTATTTGTAATTCTTTTGAAATGCATGGAATCATTAAAATATTTTTGCGAGGATATTATTTTAATTTTAGTTTTGTTGGCATAAGTTTTGTTGGAAGAACTGAGGGGACAAGGAGAATCGTTAATCCAATGAAGAATGCCCTTTCTCTCCAATGAAAAATGATATACTTCTCTTATATCTTCTTCAACTGGACAAAGGAAGGGAAGCACTGCCACCCATGAAGTACACTACGTGCGTCGTCTCGACTCGTCTTGGCCAAGCTCTACTCCCTCCAACATTGACGGAACGTCGTCCGTCTTCTGGAACGCATGTATTCTGCAAATTCGACAATGTACTTTGAATCGATGTAGGGGGATTTGATTATTCCTAAATGAATAAAATTATACTATCATTCTTCAATGATGATTTGATTCATCGTAGTCCAATTGATATCACATAATGCCGGGGGCGCGGGCCGAACCAACACGGGCCGACGCCCCTCCGTTGGTTATTGTAGATTGACGTTGGAGGCGAAGCCAAATGGGCATGGTGCCGTCTCACCTCTCCGAGTATAAGAACCACATGATGGAGGAGACGGTGGGGTCGGCAACCAAAGGTAAGGGAGATAGTAACAGCCGCATGCCGACAGCATGTAGGGAGACCAGCGGCCACTGGGGCCCTCTAGATCGCGGATCAACCAGCTGGTTGATCTGGCCGGTCCACGTGCTGGAGCCACAGCGCACGAAGACGTCGCGTGGAGGGTGACTACGGCCCGTATCCATGGGAAACTTGGTTCGAAGAACTTGTCGGACAGTTTCCAGCTTGGATGGAAGAACTGGTCGGCCGCCTTCTGGCCGGGGTAGAGGACCGTGACACACAGAGGGGTCGCACAGCAGGGGATGTGGCCCGCAATTGCGGGCTGCTCCGCCGGGCGAACCGACCAGCTAAGGCCGTCTGGGATGAGGAAACGTGGCGCCTACAGGCACCGTGTGGAAAGAACTGTGGCTTGCTGTGCAGGGCATGTAAGTCGGGCAGAACCAACAAGCTATGGCAAACCGGGCAGGGGAGAGGCGGCGCCACCAGGCGAACCGGACCGGCCCACAGCGCGGGCCAGGCCGACCCTCAGCTGGGTCAGACCCGCCTAGCCGGGTCAGACCCACCCACCTATCTGGTTCAGGAAGACCCACCTAGCCTGGTCGGACCCACCCACCTAGCCGGGTCGGGCTGACCCGCCAGCCCACTAGGCTAGACGCACCGGGCCTGACTTCGCTTAAATACGAATAACTTCAAGACCGTGCTTCTGATCAATGCTCCATTTGCATAATTGAGACCCTTACGACGAGGCGGTCCTTTTGCAATAATCTTAGTAAGTTCTGGACAACTTTGGAAAACGGCCAGGTTTGGATCGAGAGTAAATCCAACCGGGCCCCTAGAACAGAAATTCCAATAACTCTCAGACCGGGCATCCGATTGACACGTCATCTGTCATTTTGGGTTCCTTATTATGAGATGGAACTATGCAATACATCAACTCAGGGATTTGTGATAGTTGATGTATCGAAACTTGACTCAAGGAGTAGACCCTAACGGAATCGAGTGTGCTGTGTGCGGGAACCCTAGAGCTGGCTGCGACGACTACTGTACTGGAATCCTATGTGGGTTCGACAATGATGACTACTATAACGGAATCCTACGTGGGTTCGACAATGATGAATATGGAACCAGATTCCTCCAGGGGTTCGACAAAGATGACTATTTTACTTGGATCCTCCGTGGGTCCAACAGTTATTACTTTTGTTCCTGTATCCTATGTGGGTCCAATAGAGTAGCTGGTCCTGTATCCTGTGGGGGTCCGACAACTTAGCTAGTCCTGTATCCTATGTGGTTCTGACCAAATAGATGAATCCGTGATTACATATGATCATCTCTTACTCTATACAACAGATGTATACCTGTGTGAGATGAGTCATGTCTTTCAGCCATTATTGTTATGATGTTTGACTTTACTTCCTGTGCGGACTGGGTTTGTTCTTGGGCTTGAATGTTGGAGTCGGACTGTGACAGGTATCATTGGTATATGTATTGTCATATACCAAAGTAGGGATGTTTTATACTTTGTGATTGTATCTTACTACTATGGTTTATCCTTAGTGGATTATAGGAGACCATCGGGGGTGTCGGGGTCCCCTACTGATTATTGATTTACCCACCCCTACATGGGCTTCGCCCGCACCTTGTTGTGTTCTGTGCAGACGACAGATAACATTGATCTTGGATGAGGGTGACAGACAGAGGTTTCTCGGATAAGGACTAGATGGTACATAACGTAGGGACGAGTTGTTCGAGTTCTGTACCTACCCTTTAGGTAGGATTCCCTGGCAGACAATCCAGGAGTTTTTTTTTCCTTTTTTACTTGTACTTGTACTTCTCATTCAGTTGGGTTTGTATACTTGCCCACTTACATTCATCACACCTTAATATCCTATTTTAGTAATTGTTGCCTCTAATAATTGTGTTCAGACTATGTGTGTGTGTGTTACATGTTAAAAGGAAACGACTTCCCTTTTAATCAGGGATTCACCTTTGGTGCTAGTCTCCAGCCGATGGACTATGGATGGCGGGCTTGGGGTAGTCATGGAATGGGCCCTAAGGATGGGTTGTGACATTTATCAAACACTTACTTTTGAAAACACACAAATCAAACTAATAAAATATAAGGAAAAAAATTGGGAAAAAATTTATGAAAACTCATGCATTTAATAACATGATTAGGAATAGAAATGGATGAATGACCTACCTAAATGTTGTTTGAATGCGATGAAACTCTATGATAACGAATAAAAATAAACAATAATAATCCCTCACTCCATAATCCAAAATAAAACAAAATTCAACATCATCCTGATACCCCTAAGGATTGTCGATGAAAAACCCAGGCCAAATAAGAACCATGAAATAGGAGGAGAAGAATAGATAAACGTAAAAGGGGGAAAATAATAAATTTTACATATGGTTGAGGATGGAGGAACATGGATTCTTAAGTGAGTGAAATGGAAGCCACCCAAGGCCCCTAAAAAGCTGAAACAATTGGTTGGTGGGGAGAGAATTTGGGTTGTGGTTAAAATACAAGAGGGGAAAATTTTCATAATTTCATGATATTTGGAATGTGACATGGTTTGGACACATGGTTTTCTAAACCGTTCACCAATCCTGAAAATGAAAATGTATTGACTAAAACCTTGTTCAATCTAATAAAACTAGATATATAAAAATGAATTACTCTTGTATATACTTATGGTATATTATCCTCTAAATATGCACAAGTCATGTGCTAGGTCCTAGACATTGACCATGAATAGGGAAAAAAACTAGAGACCTCCAATAATCAGTTTCATTGACTATTAATTCTCTCATAAAATTAACTAAAATATCTTTAAAAAATATAATAATAAAATAAATGAATAAATAGGTTTAGGGTGTGACAATTATCCACACACAAAATACATTCTTCCCCTTAAAAGACATCATCTAAATGAGGAGTAAAATTAGAAACCCAAACAAAAAAATGAAACCATAAATAGTGGGGTGACTGGTCAACATTACTGGTTACACTAGACCAACATTAGAGAATAAGAAAGAGGACCTAGTGGAAAAATTGGGTTCTCCCACCCTTTATAAACCAAATTGAATAATGACACCAACACAAAATCTATAGAAAAAATTCAAATAAAACAACATATCTGACCAAAACACAACTCAGAATATCCAAATCATAAAAGAATATCTAAAACTGGAAGCAAAAAAACTGATCCAAAAAGGATTACCATACCAAATTTTACATTCATAAGGAATTATTACAATGGTTTCCAAAATAATCCTAAAATTATCTTCAAAATAAGGGAGTTAAATTAATGAAAATTAATAAAATAACAACACAATACATCATAGCTACTCTATAATGGGTCACTTAGGCTAGACCAATAACCCCAACAACTAAAATTTCCCTAATTATGTGAAAATATTCACACTAAATACTATGGATAGAGTTAAGATGTCATGAAGGATATACTACCCCACATTTTGGTGATAACAACCTCTTATTGAGACTTCATCTCCTAGAGACGCAAGACAAAAATCATTGTCATAAGACCAAAATTTTCACAGTATTGAAAATAATTGGTAAGATTACAACCTGAAATCATAAAATTACTAGAAATACTATACTATTGAAACATGATTTATAGATTTTATGAACATGAAGTGTGAATAAATGATTATGAATCCTCGAGATTGGATTCCTATGATTAATAGTTTTAAATGTATGTGGAACCTTCAAGAGTCTCATGGGAAACAAGGTACCCACCTGATATGGATTACAATCTAAGAACCAGTGGTGATTAAAATCCTGCATCCATAAGCTTCCCAAATAAAACTTCATTATAATAGAGAACATGATCTTTAATTTCAACATAAAGACCCCAAATAAAGACTATAGTTTTCAAAAATATCATTTTTTCTATATATGTATAAAATGAAAGAATCTATTTAGAATTTTCAATACATGAATCCACTCATAGTTTACCTTTCAAAACAACCAATATCAGTACTACTATCTTCACTATTATCTCCTCAGGTATAAACTATTTCATAAAATTTATATTAAAAACCACCAAAGGCATCCTAACATGCACTAATCATTTGAAAATATCCATCCACTAATACAAAACTAATCCCTCAAACATAACAATAACATCATGTAACTTCGTTAACCCATATGTTACAAAACACATAAAAACTTGTGAATTTATAATTACATTCAAAAATATATAGTCAAACTCGATCACCATGAAATATTGTAAAAAATTGGGTTGATCATGGATATTAACTCTATTAGGAGATGGTATATTTCCAATAGTTATGTTTGATTCACTAGAAACCTTTATGATAATTCAGGGTTGCATACTATATATTACAAAAAACCCACATCCAAATTTTGGTCGAATAATGATAAAAATGAAATAAATTCAAAAACCAAAACACTAATATCTTATACCAAAATTTCATTAAAAATAATAAAGACCTATTTCAAAAACTAAAACCACTATTATAAATTCAAAACCATTTTATTCCATTTGAAATTTAGAAAAACCTAACCCCACTACTGAGTCTAATTCAAACACACAATCAACAATTTAAAATTAAAACTTGAATTAAAACAATTTTCTCTTGAAAAAACGGTTTATGTTAATCAACATAATTCAAAATCAACTCAAAAAATCCAAAATATAGACAATGTATCACCCAAAAAAACTATAAATAATTAACTAGTGCTTATTCATAACTCCAATATATTAGTTTGAAAACAATTCCATGATAATTCTCCAACCACTGAAATCATTAGAATCATGCACTTGGGCTCCACATGCTTCATTATTCAATGAATGATCACTGTGTGCCACATTATCATAACCACTATCATCCCACATATTGACCAAAATCATTAAACAAAACATGATACCACAACATAAACCCAATATAAAAATGTAAGACTCAGACCCCAATATTCCCTGGTAACTTGAGGCTCCGAGTGGGAAAGTGTAACAACCCTAGTTTTTATATACATTTTTCTGGATAAATTTAATTTTCATTTATTTCATGAAATTAAATAATTCAAACAAACATTTAATAATTAACTCACTGAACTCTTGTATTATATAACTTCCACTTTTTATACATTACATGTAACACCAAGTCGATGTATATTGCACGCAACACTATGTTTCCATGAATGTTTATTTTATTGTTACAATAATTTAAATGACATAGTTATAATGTGGACATTAAATATAGTAACATTAATATTAAAAAAACATTCAAAATATTTATTATAATGCTTTTATATAAATAAAACACATTGATAATGAAATATATAATTTTGGTCAAGTCCTTAAATGTTTAAAAATACTATTTTCTCAACTAAACAACTTCTAAATTACTTTTATGAAGAAATTATAAAATAATTAGAAATATAAATTTATAAAATGAACCTAGATTTTTAATTTATAATTTTGATATTATCTAGGGTTAAATTTTGGTATTTTTCTGAAAACATCAGTTTTGAATAAATAGTGAGAAATACTGAATTTCAATTCAAAAGTATTTTTCATCCAATTTATTAATAAGGTTAAGTTATAATTAAAATTATATTATAATTTTAATCTATTAATATTTGTACCAATTAATCCAATTTAGTTTATAGGAACCATTTTCACCTTGAAATTGGTTATAAAAACATACCAACCTTTTCCATGTTTTTTCTTTAAAAACCAATAGCGTCACCCCATGAAAAAGAATTGTTTTAATTAATTTGGGACACTTCTGTGATTTGAATTTCAAAAAATGGATTCCATATTTGGAATAAGAAAAATTTATAATTAATAATAAGGTAATATTTTGTTTTTTACCAAACATATTAGTGAATGTGATTAAAATTATTTACAATGATTAATATATGAATTAGTTTAACAAAGTACAAATGATGAATTTAAGACCCAAATAAACCAATAAACTTTTCAAACACCCATTCTCTAGAAATGATTATGAAATTAACCATCCATATCTATTTTCTATGTTATTATGAATTTTTTAGGTAAAAAATTTTGTACCAATAACATTTTTAAAAAAAATGCAGGTGTATCTTTTCCATTCCCTATAAATGGACACCACCTCTCCCTCTTAGTAACACCTCTAAAACATTATAAGATAGGTCAACATAGACCCAATACACTTCCCAAAATAGATGATTTATTCCTTTAAGTCTCCACTTGGAATTAAATAAATCCATGGAATCCTTTCGGCACAAACCAAAAAGAGTTACATGATTAAGAGGAAACATCTTCTACTAAGATCCTTCATTTTATTTTCATTATCCACCCTCCACGTTCTTTATTCAGTTATTGAATAAATATAAATGGTTATTTAATAAAATATAATTTTTTAATTATATTTTATCTACCAATAAATAAACACACCACTATATAATGTGTAATAAAACGTATTGTTTATGTGAACATAAAACTACAAACTCACAAATTGATAATTGTTCATTTTTCCACACCATATATAATGGTGGAAATTATGTTGGAAACTATATTTATATATGTTATATATGTTATATTTTATTTCAGAAATAATCATTAATATTTTAAAACTTATATTTTTATACATTCCCATTAGAGTAAATACTATAATTTCTTTTAAGGAGTTGTGGACTACCGACACCTTAAAGCGTTAGGATTCATTCACATACTACGTGGAATGTCTTAAGCAAGGATTTAGATAACATATATGATATATATGATATAATGATTCTACTTGAATAATGATAGATATATTTATATAAAATATTTCATTTACCTTCTTTCTTTCAATATGACAATAAAAAACGAAATAACCTCTATGCATACATGCAACTTACCATCTCTATGAATGGTATTTTCCACTTCATACATATATAATACAACGATTGTTATAAAATAGATATATTGAATAAAAATGATATATATATATCCCTATTTACATTCTTTAAATCATGATTTAACCATAAGGACCAAATATATAAAAAATTAAGACCCATGCAATGAAGAAAGAAGATATTACCTTTAGTGAAACCTTAACATGGAATTATTAACTAGAGGGTAATATACAAGTCACAATCAAACCATATAAGGAATTAGATATAATATTATTATTATTTATTTGATTTATAATTAACTTATTTTTATTATATAAGATGTTTGAATGAGTATGTCAAGATTCAAGACACTAGGTAAGGGGATTTCATCTCACATTTTATTTCCCTGATATTCATGCTTTATTCACCACCAATTCATTTTTTTTGGGGTTTATACATCCCAAGAATTTATTAAATGGTTCTTATAATAAAATTTATTTGTATTTATCTGTCAACTAATTTATATTTTTTTCATGGTTTTAATGTTTCGAAAAATACCAAATCGGTAAGATAGTTTGGCCTCATTTTTCCTTCTTTGAGACACATGTTTTATTATTCACCTACATTCATTTTAGAGGTGAGTATAATTTTATTTTACATGTTATATCATTAATATAATTCATTTAATTATATTTTAAGATTCATTTTATTTTATTTTATTAAATTAATAGTATGATATCGATTAACAATGTTGTGAGAGCTTATTGAATCATGTTCATCGTATAACGAGATTATTTATGATTATACTTCCTGTATTGGAATATTATGATGAATCTCTCAACAACCCTCATGGGATTTAATATCAAATATTTATTCAAGTAAACACCATGTATTATTAACATTTAATCATTATTTGGTACATTATATAATTAAGAAAATACTTATAAGAATAATATGTTGCTATTTCTCTCTATGGTCATAAATCTATATTATTTCAATAACTATATTTTCAAAAATGATTTCATATTTTTTTCAAACGATCGTTGAAGATCATTTTCTTTGAAAAATGATTTTTTTTAAATTGTTATTTTCAATGTATATTTTTATATTTTTTCTAGTCTATTTTCAAATAAAATGGTTTTCAAAATTTTTAAATGTTTTAAATAGAGTTATTCAATTAAGATAAGATATTTTCCTCATTAAATGTTTCCAGAAATATCATTCATAATTATTTATAATTTAAGATAAAACCCATTGGTTCTAATAATGTCTTTTTTGGGAAATTATTCAATTTTTTCATTTATATTATGTCTCTGAATGGATTAAGTTTTGATGACCTAAAGTTTATAAATCATATTTCTCTCTCACCAGGTATATTCCTTTAAAAAGTTCTTCTTTTCACGAGTTATTTTTATGATGATATTATTAAGAAAATTTTCTTTATTACACATGTTTTGATATGATTACATGTTTATAATACCGATTTCATTTCATGTGTTATGTTTGAATTATTTATGATATTATGTAAATTTTATGTATAATTAGACTATGAGATGTGTGGGACCCATATATACCTTCAACGCATTTGATAAAGATTTATATGTCATTAGATAGACTAAGATGGTCTTGGGGATGATCCATGACTAATATTATGTACATGGGAGTAAACCATGACTACTAAGATTGTATGAGCAGTGAAATCTTGGAACTAATATGGCCATGGGCGGGAACCATAACTACCAAGATGGTATAAGGAGAGAACCCATCATACCAATATGTTCTTGTTAAAGATTTCATGGATACAATAAAAATAATATTATATTCTTAGTTGTCTACCACAATCCCACAATTTCTTCCTATGTAATTATTTCATGTATTATGTTCTTTATTTCCTTATAAATAATATCTTATAGACTACTATGCTTTATTTCTCTATTCATGTTTATGATCCTTGATATGTAGGGTATGAACTTATATTTTCTTGATCATGTTTCTCATACCCTTATTCTCATCATTATTCTTATATATCTCCTTTGTTTACCCTTACTGGGCATTTCACCTCATGCCTTTTTATGATTCGTTCCCCCTTGTTATAATGTTTTATGTTTGATGTGTTTAAAAGGGTGATAGCCAAGAATAACCAAGTTGGAGATGATGTACTTCATTTATGTACCAGTGTTGTTTTCCATGTCTCCAAAGGCACTAGACTATGTCTTTGGGTGTCTATTTGTATAATGTTGTACGTATTCTGCAAAATTTATGAAACATTAATATATATAAATGTTGGTTTCTATAGATGTATTAGAGAAAATGTTTACATAACCATTGTAATCTAGGATGATGAAACCTTAGTTAGAAACCTAATGACATGTATAGGGATAATTCTAATTATAAGTAAAGGAACAAGAAAATATCATGGAATTTTGGTAATGGATAGAGTGATTGGTTTGCAAGAAATAAAGCCATGTTTGGATACAACACTTTGATATAGAAATGGAAGAAATGTACCGAGGTCTAACTATTAGGACCCAACCTTAAACATTAAATTGGATTGAATTATGTTATGAAATCAAATTGAAGAGCTTTTTAGGATTAGAGTTTTAGAGAATTAAGCCATAACTATTACATATTAACTTCAGTATTACAAAGTAGACACTTCTACTATAACTGTTTTTTCACAACAATAAAACTCCTTAAATAAAACAAGAGTTCTTTTCTTGATATAAATCTTCCTGAATACTTCCTTTATCTTACCCTTCCGTATAACCTATGAAAAAAATTTGAAAAACATGGGATGATCATAAAAAGATCAGTAAGGTTTATAAAGTAAGGAAATGAGTCATTAACCCATCAATAAATAAAAATCAATGAAACCATAATTTTAATCATAACATACCTTCTGAAATTATAAAATTTCCAAATAACAGTGACTAATCATATATCATAATGGTAACTTGAGGAATAAATATCATACTTACATTGTATCCATCACAAATACAGAGGGAGTCACATTGGGAATTCCCATCATAGTATTTTCTCTAAAATCTTTTGGAGAAACATTTATGTTTACCTCCATCACGTTATCCAAGGAATTAGAGAGCTATCTCAGGATCACGCACCCTAGTTTTATACTAGAACCACCTATGTACGTAAACAATGACCAATAACAATAACATATTCATAACACATAACACAAGCATAAAGGAAAGATAACATTTCGACGTTCCAATCATAATATATCAATTCATGATATTTAAATATACAATTCTTTATCAAATCATTTTCAAAACCATTTAAAAAAAATTAATAAAGAAATTTTTTAATCAATGTGTCCCATACCACATTAAATCATTCAAATTAATATCAATTGAAAACATTAATGTCCATATAAATAAATCCTAAAAACCATTTTTAAAACATGGAAATTAACGAGAAATATTTAGAAGATTAAATATTTAAAACATTTAAAATGATATTTTAGTTAAAAGATTTTAACAAAATGAGAGATGCTTGAATACAAATAAATGAGGAATAACATTTAATCAGAACATTATAATATCATGAGATAATGAGAAATATTTAGATGAATAAATCTTTAAAACATTTAAAACAATATTTTAGTTGGAGTTTTTAACAAAATGAGAGACACTTGAATACAAATAATTGAAGAATAAAATTTAATGGGAACATTATAATATCATGAGAATAAATAGATTCATGATATTATATGCCAAAGGACAGTATATAAACCACATAAGAGTGAATTGGTGCATAACAACAATGATGTCTCAATGGAATATAAATTGAGACGAAATCACTGATAAAAAATTTATCCTTATATTAAGGATAAATCAATTCCATAATAATATGTGGAAAATAAGAAAACAATCAATATATGGGGATATCAAGTGTGAAACAATGATAGGTTATTCACATATATCCATATCATGACATAATCAATAAGTAGATGTTTAACCCAATGAATTTAAATTGGTTGAAAAGTTCCCTTACAGAAATTTGACATCCAAACTGTAACAGCCCGAGCTTCCATGATACGCTTCTCTTTCAATAATGAAATAGCTTTCATTTTACGCAAGTTCGAGATTCTAACACACCACGACCAATCAAAATAGCCATTTTGAATAGTAATACCCACTTTTTTAAATTATATATATTTTATATTTCAAAATGGACTTCATTTTTGGATTCGGAATATCTAAATTAGCCTATGTTAATTTTTTTGTATTTTTGTGAGAACTTCTAATTTTTTATGAATAGTGAAAAATACTTGAAAACAAATTTTTTAATCAAAATAATTTATAGTGATAAATTATACAATTGAGTGGTTTTAAAGTGTAATTAGAATATATTTTTACCATTTTATCCAATGGTGGTCATTAGAATTAATGTCACTTTGAAATTGGACACAAACAATTGTCAATCTTTTGATATATATTGTTTTTAAAAACACGCTATTTCTTGTGACAACAGGAATTAATTATAAAATTAATTAATGAAACTTATATGTTTGGAATTTTGTAAAATAGAAATCAATTTTTAATTCATAATATCAATTATATCTTAGGGTGAAATTTTGGCATTGTTCTGAAAAACATCAATTTTTTATGAATAGTGAAACAACTAAGTGGTAGTTAAAAAACTATTTTTTCATTTAAATAAAACATTAAATCTTCTGTGATTTGATTTTCAAAAATCCGAAATACATGGTTGTCATTATGAAGTAAAATTTTGTTCAATGGGATTAAAATAATCTTCCGGTGAATAGTAACTTTTAAGTTTAATTAATTGTGATTAAAGGTAATTAGTGAAATTTAAGGTAAAAATGATATTATAAAATTATGAAAATAACTATACACAAGTCCTAAAACAATTGGATGATTCATGTCCGACCTAGAAAATCCATGGGTCAACTTGGGGACCCCATGGAGCCACTTTGGTAGGAAAATGACATTAAAAACGTTTTATTTAATGTTAAAAGAAAAATGTCACAAACATGAGTTGTTTTACTAAAACATTTTTTAAATGGGGATATACAAGACATATTTATGACTATAAATTTTCTTTAGAAAGATAAAAATATTTCCTACATCATGATCATTTTTTTATAATTTTTAGACATTAAATAAATTAAATTATTTATGACACCATGATGATGATGCGATTACCTCATTAATTAACGATTTAAATAAAATAAAAAGATAATGTAAAATCTAAGACTTACACTTGTCCAAAGCCTATTGGATGAGTATATTTCGAACCATTATCACCTTACCCTCGAAATATATATGTGGCGGACCTTTAAAATCCGAAACTCAATATATAATAAAGTAACATTTCATTACTTTCCAAGAGTGTCCCTCCTCTGCTCTTATAAAAGGCCCCCACCACTACCACCTTATTCACACCTTCAAAGGCTTCTGGCTCGGCCAACCTCTTCCCAAATACTCTCTCAACTTCTCTATATTAATCTTAGAAGCCTCACTTTGGTCATAATTCTTCCCAAGGAAGCCTTTGGCAAAAATCAAAAAGAGTTAACCGATTTTAAGGAAATGTCTTCTTTTATGTTCTTTTGTTTTATCTTGCTTCTCCAACCCCCTAAACTCTTTTTATTCCTTTATTTTATAAAAAAAAGTATTTAAAATATACTAGGACTTCTTTATGATATGTATTTGGTTTACACTTACACACACCTTCGTCTAATGGTTAAAGAACATACTTTTCTGTGGGTGGCGAAATATTGCCTCACGAAATGATGATTGTTCAATATTCTTTTATCACCTATAATGGTGGCCATTTTGATGACACTATTTACATATATGATATATATATTATGTTTATGTTTTATTTAATCTTCTTTTATTTCTCATTTATTGCTACTTTATGATTTCCATTATGGGTAAACGCGATAATTTCATTTTAGAAGTGCGGACTATCGCCCCCTCAATGTGATTTGAATCGTTAATGCCATATGTGGGATGTATAAAGGATGGAGTAAATGGTATTATACATTATATTATACGGGAAATATATTATAACTTTATATAATTATAACTTCATTCCATGAAATACTAAATAGAAATGAAAGTAGCATTCATGTGTACGTACGGCTTACCGTCTCCATGAACGGTGCATTTCATTTCTTACCTTTAAATGTTATGTAACATTATAAATGAATGTATATAATGGATATATATGATGTATATGATATCTACATCATTAATATAATTATGGACAGAATGGATATTTTACCACATGAACAAAGTGTAATTATAAGAAGTTTGTTTTTGACTTAAGTACCTAAGATCGACAAAATGACCGTTATTAACTAAAATAATTACATAATGTTCAGGACATGGTAATAAGTGATATAAAAGGAATAATGAACTTGAAAAAGGTTTTTAAGAAGGTAGATATTAACTCTAGTTTATTATTCAGGAGGTTAGAGAGCGGTCGAGTCATGTCCGACACGAGGTAAGGGAACTTCTTAACCTAATTATCATTCTTTGGGTTAATCTCCTACTTTAAAATTATTTCATTAAAATTGTATTTGTACTTTCTTCATGTGTACTTATAGTAAATACACATAATAGATCTATTTTAATTAAAAAAATTTCTTTTTAAAGACTTCACCTCAATATCCTTTCATTGAGGCATATTTTGTTTTATACACAACTTTCCATTATACGGTGTACAAACCCCTTGGACTTTATTTTTATTCAAAAAGAAATCTTTTTATACTAAGCATTTTTACTAAATGACAAAAGGAATGTTTTTTATTACGTATGAGGTGACAAAGACTTCTCCGCCGCCGTGACTATTATTTGAGTTTCGGCTTCCTTTATAAGCCATAACTTTTTTCAAAAGAAAAAATAAATACCATGTTTTACTTTTCTATTATTTTGGTATTGAAAATGGTTTTGATAAACTTTTTATTATATCAATGTGTTGTATTGATATCTTGTGATTGAAGTGTGGGAATCTTATGTTTCCTTTATAAGTGTTTTATGTGATACAATTATGTTATGGTTTATGATATGTTTAAACATGTTCATATATGGAATGAATTGGACTTAATAAATGACGGGTGGAGCTCGCTATAGCTCCTCGATGCATCGGTAGGTCTCATGAGACAAACTAGTGTCATGGCACGAGGCCTTGACAAAATCTTATTTGTGGTCTTGGCATGAAACTTTGTCTATGTTGTTATGATAGTATAGAATTATGCATTCCATCATTATGAAAGTGGTTATTGATATTGCATGTTATTATTCGACCAGTAGAATATCCATGTGAATAAGTAAATGGTATTATCTCATTTTACTTTTTCCATATTTTGTTGAAGTTCGAGTTTAAAAGGATTTTGTTTTAGTTATACATTGCCTTAAATGTTTATATTTATTTATGAAAGCTTATGCTATATAGTGATCCTAACTGAGCATCTGAGCTCAACCTTTTCAATGTTTTAATTTTTTTTCCAGGATGTGATGAAGTATATTATGAATGACCTGCAGGGATAGTATGAGGGGATATGAAGACAAGATGTTTTTGTAGTTTTGTTTTACTTTATGATGTAATGTATGACTTGTGAATGTATCTAGTGTTTCCAAGGCTACTAAACTAATTGGTCTTTCGAGACTTGATCTTTTGTGATCATGCCAATGTTACGCAATAACGCACCGAATCTGGGTAGCTGGGGTCGGGGCATTACAGTTAGTATCAAAGGCTGTTTAGTACTAACCTTAGAAGCTAGATTTAGAAAAAACTCTGATTAGAGAACATAGCCATAAGATAGACAATGAGGATTAGTATAGAATAACGTCCTAGAATTTTGTTGTTGTATAGATTTTGTGATTTTTCTGAGAAATACATCCCTGTCTGGATACAAGAAGGTAGAGGCGGCTCTGGCACAGATGTACCAAGGGGTAATACCCGAAAACACCGCTTTGAGATAGACTAGAACGGGAACTGGTGCACGACAATGGGTCTTGCTGCACTCTTGGTTATGACACTCCCGGGGGATATTCTTAGGATAATTGTAATTTTCTTTACAAACCACTATGAAGGGTTATGAGTATATACTTTCTCAAAGAAAAAATTTCTATGATTATGCTTTATATCAATAAATAGTTCAATTTATGTTAAGTATTTTACAACTATGGAATTATGTATTATGATTCATAAACAAATCTAGATTATGCCATTGTTTAGAAACGGCGCATAGTGGGAGGAATGGAAACTGTATCAATGCACGCAGTCCGTGTAGGCATTTCCATCCTGCTCAAGATAATTATTGTGGAGCTGGAGATACAACTGGTGCTGGTCAACTTATTACCATACTGGGACAACTCACTCAGGGTATGAATAATAACCTTACTCATATGGAGCACCCTGATCCGCAACATGGAGGATCAATGATAGACCGCTTCATGAGGAAACAACCGCCAACATTTAATGGGGGGTACAAATCCATTAGTAGCTGAGCAATGGATAAACTCCTTAGAGAAAATATTCCATGCCTTGGGGAGTAGCGAAATGGAGAAGGTTGACATGGCAGTCTACTGACTCACTAGAGATGCCGATCATTGGTGGTTGTTGATTCAAAACACAAAGGAAGATGAGGAAGTATCAATTATGGAATGGAGGGAGTTCAAAGAGCTTTTCTAAGAAAAAAAAATTGTCTCGTTACCATCAACCAAATATGGAAAGGAAATTTTTGAGTCTGAGACAATAAGAGGATGCAAATGTTGCAAAGTATGAGGCCAACATTACAAGGTTAACAAGACATTATGTAGATTATATATGTAACCCAATAAGTAAGATTGATCGTTTCTTTGATGGGTTAAAACTGTTTCTCCATCGATCTTTAGTCTCACAATCTTTCTCGTTGTATGTAGATATTGTCTCACGTGCTATCAAGATAGAAAAGGAATTCTCTAAATCTTATGATAATAAAGTAAAGCAAGAAAAGAAGAGAACTATAGAACAAGAGACAAATAAACAGAATAAGGGAAAGAAGGATTTTCCATTATTCGATAATTGTGGGAAGAATCACCCTGGTACTTGCCTGAAAGGAATGGGAGTTGTTACAAATTTGGAGAAAAAGGTCACCAGGCTTGTGATTACAAGGGAAAGAAAGAGGTTATCAATGTTGAATTCTAAAATTTTAGGGAAATGGAGCATTATTCAAATGAATTTCCTAAGCGTCAGGGAATCATACCATAGAAAAGGCCAAGGGATCAAGGACAATATTATGCTGTCACTATAGTTGAAGTGGAATAATTAATGTATTGGTGCTTTTGGACTCAAAGATTATATTTTGGTTATAAGGATAATGTGATATATATAAGGATTGTACTGCAGTACATGTTGTTTTCATTATGATTTTAATATGATCAAGGTAACCATAATTTTAGTATGTGATAATAATAGAAACTATACTTTGTTGGGGGAATCTGATGAATTGATTTTGGAATTTAGAGACCTTTTAGAGAAATTCTGGACAGAGGTATTTTGGATAACTATAATGGTTGGAATGGATTATGTTGAACTTTGGATAGTATTGTTTAAGGTTAAAACATTTATGAAGTTTATTTTTGGAATATTATAATACTATAGTTTTAGGAAAAGTACAACCTGTAGGTTGGGGGTAGCCCGTCGCATCGGACAAAGCTACAGGAATCGAACCCACAACCATAGTGCGACAGGCCTTTATTACCTACCACTAGCCTAGAAGATGTCCCTGATTATTACAAATATTTTTCCTAATCTAAATGGTATGTGTTGATATTTGGAGCCTTGTACGATTAAGATAAATATAATATTTTTGAGTTCTATTATATTTTTGAGTGAAAGATGGGTTTGTGGTAAAAATTTATTAAATAATGAAATCCTACATGACAAGTAAGTATATTTCCTTACGTTCTTAGAAAATCTCTTAAATAAATTCCTCATCTTTATAAAAGGTAACTTTAAAAAAAAACGTTTTCGGTTAACTTTACCAACTGGGGATTCAATGACCGATTAACCAATCACAAGTTTGTGATTTTCTTGTGGTTAACTTTCTCCTAATCCTGTTTTCTAAAACTCTCCATCAGACCTTGATGGTATGTTTCTCCTCCATATCCATATTTTCATAGAATCCTAGTATGGGCTATCTCGGGTGACCTTTGTACCTCTCTTTCTTTCTTTTAAGGTTATATTTTTAATAACACTATTTCCGATGTGGAGTTTCCACAAAGGATTTTTCTATTTTCAACCTTTTATTTTCAATGAAAAATTACAAATTTCGAGGACAAAATTTATTGAAGGAGGGGAGAATGTAACACCGTCAGCTTCCATGATACACTTCTCTTTCAATAATGCAATAGCTTGCATTTTACGCAAGTTCAAGATTCTAACACACCGTGACCAATCAAAATAGCCATTTTGAATAGTAATACCCACATTTTGAAATTATATATATTTTATATTTCAAAATGGACTTCATTTTTGGATTCATAATATCGAAATTAGCCTATGTTAATTTTTTGGTATTTTTGTGAGAACTTCCAATTTTTTATGAATAGTGAAAAATACTTAAAAACAACTTTTTTAATCAAAATAATTTATAGTGATAAATTATACTATTTAGTGGTTTTAAAATGTAATTAGAATTTTTTTTTACCATTTTATCCAATGGTTGTCATTATAATTAATGTCACTTTGAAATTGGACATAAACAATTGTCAATCTTTTGATATATATTGTTTCATAAAAACACGCTATTTGTTGTGACTGTGGGAGTTAATTATAAAATTAATTAATGCAACTTATATTTTTGGAATTTTGTAAAATAGACATCAATTTTTATTTCAGAATATAAATTATATCTTAGGGTGAAATTTTGGCATTGTTCTGAAAAACTTCAATTTTTGATGAATAGTGAAACCACTAAGTGGTAGTTAAAAAAACTGATTTTTCATTTAAATGAAAAAATTACCACTTCTTTGATTTGATTTTAAAAAATCTGACATACATGGTTGTCATTAGGAAGTAAAATTTGGTTCAATGGGATTAAAATAATTTTTCGGTGAATAGTAACTTTTAAGTTTAATTAATCACGATTAAATGTAATTAGCGAAATTTAAGGTAAAAATGATATTATAAAAATATGAAAATACCTTGACACATGTCCTAACCCTATTGGATGTGTCATGGCCGACCAAGACAATCCATGGGTCAACTTGGGGGCCCCATGGATCCACTTTGGTTGGAAATTTACATTAAAAACGTGTTATTTAATGTTAAAATAAAAATGTCGCAAACATGAATTGTTTTACTAAATCAATTTTTAAATAGGGTTATACAAGTCATAATTATGACTATAAATATTCATTAGAAAGATGAAAATATTTCATACATCATGATAATTTTTTATAATTTTTAGACATTAAATAAATTAAATTATTTACGACACCATGATGATGTTGCGATTACCACATTAATTAACGATTTAAATAAAATAAAAAGATAATGTAAAATTTAAGACTTACACCTATCCAAAGACTATTTGATGAGTACATTTATAACCCTTATCACCTTACCCTCGAAATATATAAGTGTGGGGCCTTTAAAATCCGAAAATCTATATATAATAAAGTAACATTTCATTACTTTCCAAGAGTTCCCCTCCTCTCCTCTTATAAAAGGCCCCCACCACTACCACCTTATTCACACCATCAAAGCCTTTTGGCTAGGCCAAACTCTGAAACAATACTCTCTAAACATCCCTCTCTTTCTCCTAGAAGCCTCATTTTGGGCATAATTCTTTCCAAGGAATCCTTTGGCTCAAATCAAAAAAGGTTACCAGGTTTTAAGGTAATGTCTTCTTTTATGTTCTTTTGTTTTATCTTGCTTATCCAACCCCCTAAACTATTTTTATTATTTTAGATTATAAAAACACCAGTATATAAAATATACTAGGACTATGTTATGATATGTATTTGGTTTACACTTACACACACCTTCATCTAATGGTTAAAGAACATATTGTTTCTGTGGGTGGCGAAATACTGCCTCACGAAATGATTATTGTTCAATATTCTTTTAAAACCTCTAATGGTGGCCATTTTTATGACACTATTTACATATATGATATATATATTATGTTTATATTTTATTTATTCTTCTTTTATTTATCATTTATGGCATACTTTATGATTTATATTATGGGTAAACGCGATAATTTTATTTTAGGAA
Source organism: Viscum album (assembly GCA_963277665.1). Lineage (NCBI taxonomy): Eukaryota > Viridiplantae > Streptophyta > Magnoliopsida > Santalales > Viscaceae > Viscum > Viscum album. Next base: position 994,068,532 of record OY728166.1, read on the forward strand.
GTGCGGACTACCGCCCCCTCAATGTGATTTGAATCGTTAATGCCATATCTGGGAAGTAAAAAGTATTGAGTAAAGGTTATTATACATTATATTATACTGGAATTATATTATACCTTTATATTATTATAACTTCATTCCATTAAATATGAAATAGAAATGAATGTAGCGTTCATGCGTACGTACGGCTTACCATCTCCATGAACGATGCATTTCATTTCTTACCTCTAAATGTTATGTAATATTATAAATGAATGTATATACTGGATATATATTATGTATATTATATCTAAATAATGAATATAATTATGGACATAATGGATATTTTACCACATTAACAAAGTGTAGTTAAAAGAAGTTTATTTTTGACTAAAGTACCTAAGATCGACAAAATGACCATTATTAACTTAAATAATTACATAATGTTCATGACATGGTAATAAGTGATATAAAATGAATAATGAATTTTAAAAAGGTTCTTAATAAGGTAGAGATTAACTCTAGTTTATTATTCAGGAGGTTAAAGAGCGGTCGAGTCAAGTCGGACACGAGGTAAGGGAAATTTTTAACCCAATTATTGTTCTTTGGGTTAATCTTTTACATTCAAATTATTTCATGATATTATTATGTCCTATCTTGTATTTGTACTTTCTTTATTTGTAATTATAGTAAATACACATAATAGATATATTTTATTTAAAAAAATGATCTTTGTAAAGACTTCATCTCAATCTCCTTTCATTGAGGCATATTTTGTTTTATACACAACTTTCCATTATACGGTGTATAAACCCCTTTGAATTTCACATTTATTCAAAAGGAATCATTTTATACGAAGCATTTTTACTAAACGACAAAAGGAATGTTTTTTATTACATATGCGGAAATAATGAATTCTCCACCGTCGTGACTATTATTTGAGTTTCGGCTTCCTCTATAAGCCATAACATTTTTTAAAAATAATAATAAATACCATGTTTTACTTTTCTTTTATTTTGGTATTGAAAATGTTTTTGATAAAAATTTTATTATATAAATGTGTTGTATTGATATCATGTGATTGAAGTGTGGGAATATTATGTTTCCTTTATACATTTTTTATGTGATACAATTATGTTATGGTTTATGATATGTTTAAACCTGTTCATATGAGGAATCCATTGGACTTAATAAGTGATGGGTGGAGCCCGCTATAGCTCCTCGATGCATCGGCAGGTCTCATGAGACAAACTAGTGTCTTCACACGAGGCCTCGACAAAATGTTATTTGTGGTCTTGGCACGAGGCCTTGGCTACGTGGTTATGATAGTATGACATTATGGATTCCATCATTATGAAAGTGGCTATTTATATTGCATATGATTATTCGACCAGTAGAATATCCTTGTGAATAAGTAAATGGCATTATCTCATTTTACTTTTTCCATATTATGTTGAATTTCAAGTTTAAAAGGCCTTTGTTTTTGTTATAAATTGCCTTAAATGTTTATATTTATTTATGAAAGCTACCACTATATTGTTATCCTCACTGAGCATCTGAGCTCACCCCTTTCAATGATTTAATTTTTTTTCTGAGATGTGAAAAAGTATATTATGAATGACCTGTAGGGATAGTATGAGGGGATATGAAGACAAGATGTTGTTGTAGTTTTGTTTTACTTTATGATGTAATGTATGACTTGTGAATGTATCTATTGTTTCCAAGGATACTATACTAATCGGTCTTTCGAGACTTGATCTTTTGTGATCATACCAATGTTACGCAATAACGCACCAAATCTGGGTAGCTGGGGTCGGGGTGTTACACAAATGACGTCACCTTAAAATTATGAAAATTAATTGATGAGAGTGAAAAGGGTATCCCATCATATGGACATAAAATCTACAACCATAAGGATATATAAAAACATATCCCAACATTAGAACATGTAAATTAAAATATATAACAAAAATAAGTATTTTATAAAGGGTAGGGTCAAAGGTTCCCTTACCGATTTGGTAACTTACGAAACATACACCCCATAAAAGATGGGTCATATAATTAAGATGGAAATACCCATTAAGTTTAGTATATTAAACAATTAATGTAGTCATAGGGATTACATAAACCAAACAAAATGAAATAGTAGCAATATAGCATGAATCACATGGGAATAAAAAGTGAGATAAAACCCCCTTACTACGTTATAATCAATCGAGTCGTGTGAACAAAAGTTAATAACAACCAAATCAATCATTGAATTCCCTAAATATAAAAACAATAATTATAAAATATATCAAATGGCTGTACACAATACACCATATAAAATAAATATGTTGTGAACAATATAACTCACACATAATTAAAAGTGAGATCAGAAATCTCTTCCCTCGTGTCTGTCTTGACTTGTTTGTTCATTTTTTTCATAAATAATAAAATTATTTTTATTTATACTTGATTATGAACATTTTTAAGTTTATTATTCCTATTATATCATTTCTTCCAATTTTATAAACATTATTAAATCATTTAAGTTAATAATGGTTATTTTTTTGATATTTGGTACTCGAGTCAAAATGAACACCTCATAATTACAAGTTGTCCATGTCATCAAGAGTCCATTATCTCCATAATGATATTCATGATTTAGATATAATATATATCAAATATATTTAGTAAATATATCTATTTATTATATTACATAATATTTAGAGGTATGAAATGAAGTGCACTGTTCATGGAGACAGTAAGCCATACATACGCATGAACACTACTTTCATTTCAATTTCGTATTTAATGGAATGAAAACATAGTGTTCCATATCTATATTATAATTCAAGTATAATTAAATATATAATTTTATTAAATCCATCCTTTATACATCCCACATATGAAATGAAAAAATCATATCACTTTAAGGAGGTGGTAGTCTGCACTTCCTCAAATGAAATTATCACGTTTACCAATAATGGAAACCACAAAGGTATGCTATAAATGAAAAAAATACGGAATCATAATTAAAACATAATATATATATATATATATAATATATATAAATAAAGTTCCATCATAGTGGCCACCATGAGAGGTGGAAGGAGATATTTGAACAATCATTGTTTTTTCAGGCAGTAGTTCACCGTCCATAGAAACAATATGTTCTTTACCCATTAGATGGAGGTGTGAGTAAGTTTAGTTCGAATACATCTCATAGAAACATCTTTTTATATTGAGTATATTGTTTTTATCATAAAATAAAGGAATAAAAATAGTTTTTTGGTTGGAGAAATAAATAAAATAAAATAATTTAAAATAAATTGTTACCTTTGATTTGGGTAACTCCCAATGGTTTGAACCAAAAAGACATCTTGAAGTGACGCCTACCTAAGGCAAGGCTTCTAGGTAGAAGATATGGATATTGGGAGATTATTTTGGAAGGTATTGGATGAGCCATGTTTCTTTAGAGGTGTGATTAATGAGTTAGAAGTGGGGGCTTCTTATAAGGGGGAGGAGGGGATCATTAGGAAAGTGTGAAAATAGTATTTTATTATATAATGATATTCGGTTTCTAAAGGCCCAACACTAATTAAAGTCGATGCTAAGGTGACTAATCTTTTAAATAAAATAATCCAATTAATGTTGGATAGGTTTTGGATATTGATTTAAAATTCATAATCTTATTTATTTAAAAAATTTATTAATGAGGTAAATACTGTATCATTATTGTGTAATAAATAATATAATTTATTTGATGTCTAAAATTTACAAAAAAAACCATGATATCAGAAATAGTGTTATATTTACAATTTTTATAGTATAAAATATTAATTATATAACCCCGCATAAAAATTAATTTACAAAAGATATTTGTTTTTGTCATGTTTTCCTTTACATTAAGTTAATCAAAATAAAGTTCCATTATCACTCTCAAGTGGCCCCATGTGGTCCCAAAATCGACCCATGGATGATTATGGTCGGATGTGTACCAAAAAATATGATTAGTACACCTATTAGGGTAATTTTATATAATTATAGTAATATTTTATTACCCTTATTTACTATATTTACCCTATAACCATGGAAAATAAAATAATTACTAATATAAATATTCATAATGTCTAAAAATAAAGTTACCTATTTACAAAATATAGACCTCCTAATTCAAAATATGGAATCCATTTTTATAAATTCAATTCAAATAAATGGTATAAATTAATTTAAAATTAATTCCTAGTGTCAAAATAAAAGGCATGTTTTAATGAAATAATATCTATTAAAAGATTGGCACTTGTTTATGCCCAATTTCAAAGTGAAATTAATAAAATTACCAACATTGGATTAAATTGTAAAAATATAATCTAATTAAACTTTAAAACTATTTAAAAATATATTTTAACCATATAAAAAATTATATTAAAATGCTGTTTTCAATTGAAATACAATATTTTTCAGTATTCATTAAAAAATGAACATTATTAGAAAAATACAAAACATTTACCCAATGTAAATTTTGATCTCATGATTCTAAAGAAAATTTTATTTTTTCAAATATAACATATAGAAGTGACCTAAACAATAATTAATGATGGTTTCCCATAAATATATGTTGAATCAACCTTTTAAAGAATATTAGAGTATTTGTGCATAAAATTGGATTCATTCACATTTAAAGAGCTCTAAAGTTTATTAGATAAATGTAAAAACATTTAAAAAAATGTATACTTTTATACTGGTTAGTTCTAGTCATTCCTGATAATAAAAAGGCTAGGTGTTAACTACCATTTAAAATAATAATATATTATTATTTTTTAGTATGATTCAACATTGTGTGCAACATAAGACTTCAGAAAAACCCATTGTTGCATGTCAAGTATTCACAAGAATATAAAATCGCATTTAAAATTAAAATGTAATTCAAAAATATTAATAAATATGAAATTTTCATATTCTTTATTTTTCTGGGATATTACATCCTTCCCCCCTTTTAGAAATTGCATCCTCGCAATTTTAAAATTGGGCTTCAAAACATCATTGAATGTCCCACATCGGAAAAAGATTAAATAAAACTATCACTTTAAAAGAAAGTATGATAATAGCAGAGGTAACCTGAGATAATCCATAGTAGTATTCCATGTAGGAAAACATGGACCTGGAAGAGAAAACAAACTGTCATGTTCTGATGGAGAGTGATAGAAAACATGATTACGAGAAAGTTAACCACCAGAAAATTACAAACATATGATGTGTTAATGGTCTTTGATTACCCAATAAGAAATGTAAATGAAAAACATTTTTATTTTATGTTCCTTTTCATAATTTTGAGGAATTAATTTTCTACATAGAATAAGAACTTAAGGAAATATACATACCTTCATGTAGAGTTTCCTCCAATAATAAGTTTCTACCAAAAACTAATATTTTCTCCAAACAATGAACATTCAAAAAGACTTTGTCACATAAAAAGCACAAGAATCATCTTCTAGAGTATCACATAATCCACAAAAGAAGAACTATATTTTTTCCTTTTCTTTAGATATCAACTAAAACCAAATTGGATATTAAAATATCATATAATCCCCAAAAGAGTAATCCTTTATAAAAATAAATACTACTATTAATCTCTAAAATTAATCAAAAATGTACCCAAAGTTAAAGAACGAACATTCAGTACACTATTTTCCGTAAAATTCATAAAAATAATCCAAACTAAAATTGAAACAAAAACTCAGAAAGATTTTATCACATGGTATTCCTTAGTAAATCTTAACATTTAACTCCAAAAACATAGACTACTCTTAATGTCTCGTATTGAATCATAATTAACCAAATCATATATTCTCAATGATAGGTTAATCATTTCAATAAATAACCCAAATCTCTATATGTCCATAATAATATCAAGTATTCCTCCAAAATAAAATTTCAACCATTACACCACAAATGTAATCCCATAATATTATATTTGTTTTAAGCATACAGTGTTCCCAAAGGAGTTAATGCCTTCCAAAATAACTTTTATCACTTAATCACCAAATCATTTTCTTATACTAAGGATATCTATTTGATAAAACATAATATCCCAGACAACTTATTCTTGATCAATAAAATCCTTAAACTAAAAAGAATACGTCATACTAATAAGGGAATTCGCGAATTCTAGTGGTAGGTGCTAAATCCCGAACGCACTTTTTTGGTGGGTTTGGTTCCCATAACATTGTTCGACATGATTGGTTTTCACACGGTCTATGTGCTGTCCTTTTTATAAAACTCATAAATAACCCTAACATGTTTTAACCATAGTAGTTTCCGTATACCTGTCATTTTCATCCCAATTCATTATGATCACAACATCTTAAATCTTGAAGTCTTATATATATTGTCATGTTTTTTATTTCACCACCATATGATGAAATAAATTGAACCCCAAAATAAAGAACATCATACTTTGATCATGGTGACCATTTGGTTTCACCATCATCTTGTTCACGTAGGTAGAAGGTCCATGCATTGCAACAATGATTTAGATATCCTTCAAAATCATTTTCTTCCTTCATCCAAATACACCTTGTAAAACGTGGGTCATATGAGTGTTCAATGAAAAATGGTTTTGGAAAATAATGTTATACATATAAATTGAAAACATCTGATAAAACATGATTTCTATAAAACAGTCAGACAAAATTGTTTTGAAACTTTCAATTAATGGTTCTTTTAAAATGTTATAGTTATATGCTTAGAGACTATATTATAAAAAAAAATATAAATAAGATGTGAACGAGTCTCCTTCTTTAGCACCATTTTCAAAATCGTAATATGATTCCAAATCTTGTGATAATTGTAAAATATTTGAAAATTACATGATAATAATTACCTTTCTTGAAAATATGAAGTGAAAATATTATGATTTTTTAATACAACCCATGAACCACGATGATAACAAGGTATAATGGAGGTGTTTGTTATCTCAAACAACTAATTTAAAGTAAGTTGTATGATAGAAATTTTTTTGCAATCATCCGAACATGACTTTACAATAATTATTGCAAGAAAGTCATCGGGAAGAGATAAGAATGTCATTTGAGATCCTCTTCCTTCAATTTTTATCTAACATTCCTTGATCTGTAAAAGTTATAAAACAAGGATTTAACTGAAATAATTGACATAGGGACTAACCATGTCTCTAATGAAATCCCATAAACCCTAATGTTTTCTAAACCGACCTATAATACCAACTATAAGGACCCAAACATAAACATTACATTATCTTGAATTATGCCATGAATTCACATTGAGGATATTTTTAGGTTTAGTGTTTCGGAGAATTAGTCCATAACTATTACATATCGACTTTAATATTACAAAGTAGAAACATCTACTATAACTGATTTTTCAAAATAATAAAATTCATTAAATAAAACAGGAGTTCTTTTCTTGATATAAATCTTCTTGAATACTTCATTTCTCTTACCCTTCCTTATAACCTGTGAAAAACATTTCAAAAACTAGGTATGAGAATAAAAATCTCAGTAAGGTTTATAAAATATGGAAAGGAAAATTTTACCCATCCATAAATACAAATCATTGAAACCATAATTTTCAATAATATTATACCTTCTGAAATCATAATATATATGAATAACACTTAGTAATCATAAATAATAAAGGTAAATTGAGGCATCCATATCCTACTTACATTGTAGCTATCACAACTATAGAGGGAGTCACATTTGGAACACCCATCACAGAATATTCCGTAAATCTATGTGGAGAAACATTCACATTTACCTCCATCACATTACCCAATGCATTGGAGAGCTATCTCGGGCTCACACACCCTAGGATTATCAAGGAACCACCCTTATACATTAACAATTCCTAATAACCATAACATATTCATAACACAAAACACAAGCATAAAGTAAAGTTAACATTTCCACATTCTAATCACAATAGATCAAATCAAGATATTGAAATAAACATTGCTTTATCAAATCATTTTCAAAACCATTTAAAACATTTAATAAAGAGATTTTGGAATCAAAGTTTCCCATACCACTTTGAAGCGTTTAAATGATTTATCATTTGAAAACATTAATTTTCATATAAATAAATCCTAAAAAACATTTTGAAAACATGGGCATTAATGAAAAATCGTTATATAAAAAAAATTTAAAAAATTTAAAATTATATTTTAGTTAAAGGATTTTTAACAAAATGAGAGACGCTAGAATACAAATAATTGAGGAACAACATTTAATCTGAACTTAATAATATCATGAGGTAATGAGAAATATTTAGAATAATAAATCTATAAAACATTTAAAATGATATTTTAGTTAAATAATTCTCAAAAAAATTAGAGACACATGAATACAAAAAATTGAGGAATAACATTTATTCTTAACATTCTAATATCATGAGAATAAAGGGATTAATGATGTAATATTCCAAAGGATAGTATATACACCACATAGGAGTGAATTGGGGAATAACAACAATGAATTCTCAATGGAATATAAATTGAGACGAAATCCCTTATAAAAATTGTATCCTTAGATTAAGGATAAATAAATTACATAATAATGTGTGACAAATAATAATACACTCAATATAAGTGGATATTATGTGTGAAATAGCCAATGGTTATTCACTCATATTCATAGCACGATATAATAAATTAGTATATGTTTAACCCAAAGGATTGAAATTGGGTGAAGAAGTTCCCTTACCGACATTTAAAAGCCTAGCGGCATCACTTTAAAATTCAGAAAATGAATTGATAAAAGAGAAAAGGGTATCTCATCATATGGACATAAAATTTAGAGCCATAAGGATAAATAATTATATATCCTAACATAATAACATGTAAATTAAAAGACATAACAAAAAAGAAGTCTTTTAAAAAGATGAGGGTGAAAGGTTCCCTTATAGATTTGGTAACTTTCGAATCATACACCCCATGAAATATTGATGATAAAATGAATATGTAAATACCCATAAGTTTAACTATATTACACAATTACTGAAATCATGGTTAGTAAATAAACCACTAAAAAGAAAATTTTGGCAATACAACATGAATCTCAGAGGAATAAAAAGTGAGACGAAAACCACATACCACATTTTAATCAATCAAGTAATTTGTCCAAAAGATAATAACCCCCAAATTAATCACAGAATAAAATTAATATAAATATAATCATGATAATATATATCAAATTTCAGTACAAAATACACCACATGCAATAAATAAGATGCAAATAATGGAAATCTCATGAAATTAAAAGTGAGATAAGAAATCACTTACCTCGTGTCTATCTTGACATGTTTGTTTGTTGTTAATCCTGAATAATAAACTTATGTTAATTTATACTTGATGAATAACATTTTCAAGGTTAATTTTCATTTAATATCACTTATTACTATGTTATAAACATTATGTATTCATTTATGTTAATAATGGTCATTTTGTCGATATTTGGTACTGGAGTCAAAATGGACACCTTATAATTACAAGTTTTCCATGTGGTCAAGATTCAATTATCTCCAGAATGATATTAATGATTTAGATTTCATATATATAATATATATCTATTATCTATATTTATTTATAATATTACATAACATTTAGAGGTAAGAAATAAAAGGCACTGTTCATGGAGACAATAAGTCGTACAAACGTATGAATGCAACTTTCATTTCAATTTTATATTTAATGGAATGAAAAAATAGTGATACATCAGTATATTATAATTCCAGTATAATTTAAATATATATAATTTCATTAAGTACATCCTTTATATGTCCCACGTATGGCATGAATGAGTCATATCACTTTGAGGGGGCGGTAGTCTACACTTCCTCAAATGAAATTATTACATTTACCCAAAATGGAAACCATAATGGTATGAAATAAATGAATGAAAAATAGATTATTAAAGAAAAAATAAACATAATATATATATAATATATATATATATTTCCATCATAATGGCTACCATGAGAGGTGGTTGGATATATTTGAACAATCATTCTTTCGTGAGGCAGTAGTTCGTCGTCCACATGAACTATATGTTCTTTACCCATTATATGGTGGTGAGTGTAAGTGTAGTTATAATAATTCTCATAACAAGATCATAGTACATTGAGTATAATTTTGTTATTATATAAGAAATTAATAAAAGAGTTTATGGTATGGAGAAGTAAAATAAATTAAAATAATTTAAGAGAAAATGTTACCTTTAATTCGGGTAACTCCCTTTGGTTTGAACCCAAAGGACTTCTTGAACTGACTTGTGCTTATGGTAAGGCATTTAGGTGGAAGAGAGAAATCTTGAGAGATTATTTGTTCAGGGTTTGGACGATCCAAGGGGCTTGATAGGTGTGAGGAATGAGTTAGAATTGGGTTTTTTTTATAAGTGGGTGGAGGGGCTCTTTTGGAAAGTGTGAAAATATTATTTTATTATATAGTGATATTTGGTTTCTAAATATCCAAAATTAATGAAATTAAAAAATAATATGACTAGTGGTCTAAATAAAATCATCCAATAAGAATTGGACATGTTTTGGATATTATTTTAATATTTATAATCTTATTTATTTAAATAATTTATTAATGAGGTAAATACTGCATCATTATTATGTCATATATAATTTATTTTATTTTATGTCAAAAAATTTTAAAATACAGCCCATGATGTTGGAAATATATTTATATTTCCAATGAATAATTATAGATGAAACTATGACTTATATAACCCCAAGTAAAAATTAATTTACAAAAAGATATTTGTTTATGTCATTTTTTCCTTTACTTCATGTTAATTAAAATAATGTGTCATTATCACTCCCATGTGGCCCCATGGGGTCCCCAAATCATCACAAGGTTGCTCAGGGATGGATGTGTATCAACCAATAGAATTAAGATACCTGTTAGGATAATTTTATATTATTATAGTAATATTGTTTTACCCTTATTTACCAAATTTACCCTTTAACCATGGTAAATAAAATATTTACTAAAGTAAATATTCATAATGTATGAAAAATTAAGGTTACATATTTACACAATTTCGAACTCCTGATTGAAAATATGGAATCCATTTTTTCAAATTCAATTCACAGAAGTGGCATAAATCCATTTAAAATTAATTCTCGCTGTCAAAATAAAAGGTGTGTTTTTAAGAAATAATATCTATCAAAAGATTGATACTTGTTTGTGTAAAATTTCAAAGTGAAATTAATTCCAATTAAAACCATTGGATTAAATGGTAAAAATATAATCCAATTACACTTTAAAATTAATTAAAAATATATTCTATCGATATAAATAAATTAGATTAAAAGGTAGTTTTGAATTAAAATACAGTATTTTTCACTATTCATTAAAAAACTGTTCTTTATCCGAAAAATACAAAAAATTTACCAAATTAGATTTTGATGTCTCAATTCTAAAAAATAATTTTATTTTCTCAAATAGAATATATAATAGTGACCAAAAATATATTTAATTAGGTTTCTCCATTCAGTGACAGTAAATCGACCTTGTAAAGAATATTAGAGTATTTTTGCTTAAAATTGGAGTAATTAACATTTTAATCCTCTAAAGTTTATTAGATAAATATTAAAACATTTAAAAAACATGTATAATTATATATTAGTTAGTTTTATTCATTATTACTAATCAAATGGATAGGCGTTAACTACCATTTAAAATAATAATATATTATAATTTTTCAGTGTGATTCAACATTGTGGGTAGCATAAGACATCATAAAAAACCCATTATTATGTGTCAAGTACTCCCTTGAATATAAAATACCCATTAAATTAATATTTTATTCAAAAACATTAATAAATATGAAAATTTCATATTCGTTATTTTCCTGCGATGTTACAATAACAACTCCAAAAATAAGTTCTAGGACTAACATGGGGCAATTTTGAACATGACAAAGAGCCCTGCTACACACCTGGTTTGAAGCTCCTAGGGTATATGATTTGGTAATTTAAAAACTCTCAATGAACCATCATAAATGATTTAAATAGATGTTTGGTATCAATAACCTCGGATAAACATAAATTTGTATTTAATAAAGAATTTATCATAATTGAAACATCCTATAAGTTATTTTTCATGATTATCTTGTTCCTCAATATGATAAATATTTATTACTCTTTTATTTTGGTTTTAGAAATTGAATGAAAATAGAAAGAACTATGTTAATTATGATCATGATGGAAAACACTATGATTTTCCTCTTGAGAACCTGAATGCTATGTGATATGGAATAAAAACATCATTATTATACTCATAAAGATTTATAAATCTATGAGACATAGTGGACATACAATTGAGAAGAGGGAACAAAATTATACTGAGATATTCATGGGGAAACACCCCACATATATTTGAGGGTCCTAGGATCAACTTTTTAAAAAAAAATTGGATCGAAAATATGAAAAATATATTCTCTATTTTCAAGTGTTTGGAGTAGGATAAATTTATTAATGCTATTTATCATTTAGAAGATGAAGCAAATGAGTGGTAGACTATAAAGAAGAATATGAGTTAGAATGATAAGATTTTATCTATGGATTGGGATGAGTTAATGAACTTGTTTTTCAATAAAACTTTTCATCAGATTATTCATACTAATATGGGGAAATATTTACTTGAGTTGAAGAAAAGGGATGATGAATATGTAGGTACCTATGAGGCTAATTTCATGAGACTTATGAGGTACACATTAAGAATTATCATCCAACATAAATTTAAAGTTGAAATGTTCATAAGTGGCTTAAATCCAAGTCTAGCAGGTAATCTTTTCAAAAGATACTTTATTTTCTATGAAGAGATTGTGTGTCATTCAATCAATGTTTAAAAGGATGCTGGTGTCAAGCATGAATCCCCTAGGTTTTACAAGAAGAGGTAGATAGAGTTTAAATAAAAATCTAAATACCATGATGAGATGAATAAAAACTCTCCATTATGCTTGATGTTTTAGAATAAGCATGTATGAAATTTCCTTTTGGTGTATGATAAATATTTTAAGTGTATAAGGTATATAAATTATTCATTCAATTGATGAAGTGATGGGAATAAGTTAGGAAATGGTTCGAATGGAGGGAAAACAAAATAGAATCTATTTCCCATGATTTAGTTCTACATGTGTAAGGAGAATGAGTATTATGGTAACAACTACACAAACCCAAGGGCTGGTGATTATGATAAACATAATAATCCTCTTAAGCTTATGGAATAGGGGAAATCATATGGAATATATATTATGTATGAGGGGTGTAACAACGATTTTATTAAAAGTGTACACTTACCATCCAATCTACAAATATTAATGTCATATTTTATTTTAAATATACAAACTCATTAATATATACTTAATTTTCTAAGTGTTTTATGATTCCATCAAATTGATTAGATGAGGAATTAACTCTGAAAATAACTAATGGTATAATGATCGAATACCAACTCTCTTACTCCTATCCGGTTGAAATTTGTAGGAATGTGCCTCCTCCAAATCATGTAATTATTACATTGGTTGAATATGATGTTATCTTAGTCATGGTTTATATTTTTCTTCATAAATCACCCATCGATTTTCATTTATAGGAAGATACGTTCATTATTTCAAACTCTCTAATGACCATCCTCCATGTGATGATAACTATGAACTTCCTATAGAGATTACAACCAACGTATATGTATTAATTTCAATTTATAAAATATATTTATATCAAATGGTTGGGGAGAAAATAAAAATCAATGATATTACTATTTTTTGGATTCTTTGGATGTATTTCTGGAATATTTTCATAGACACCCACTAAAGAGTGAAGTTGAGATTTCAATAGAACTCATACCAAGTTCCACATAAATTTTAAAGACTCTTTATAAAAAGGACCTGATTTAGTTGTATGAATTAAAGAAGAAACTCCTTGAAAAACATGATAAGGGATTCATTCTGTCATGTGAGTCACCTTGCAGTGTTTTGGTTCTTTTTTTGAAAAAAAGATGGATTAATTCGATTATGCATTGATTATAGGGAGTTGAAAAAGATTACAATCAAGAATAACTATCATATTTCCCAAATTAATGACTTGTTTGATCAAATTTGTGGAGCTCAAAACTTTTCCAAGATCAACCTTCATTATGGATATCATCAATTAAGGGTCAAGAAGGATTATATACCCAAAACTGCATTCCATACAAAGTAAAGACACTATTACTATATAGTTATGCCTTTTTTTCATGCTAATAACCCTTATATCTACATGTATTTTATATATAGAGTATTTAGAGATTACCTCAACCAGTTTGTGGTAGTAATTATATAATATATTATCATCTTTTCAAAAAGTAAGGAAGATCTTGAATATTACATGAGAATTGAACTGAAGACCCTAATAATGGGAAAACTATATGATAAATTTACAATTTCTGAATTTTGTCTGCAAAAGGTTACATTTATAGGTCACATAATATCAAGATATTTAATAGTATTAGAATCCTCATTTATGGTGGCTATTTAATGTTTTCCTTGACCAACCACGATGACAAAAATCCATAGCTTTATAGGTTTAGTTGGATATTATCGGCAGTTTGTGGATAATTTCTCATGGCTGTCTAATCCTTTAACCATTTTAACATGAAATGGTGTCATGTTCCCCTAGATAGATAAATGTGAGGAAAATATAAAGGAATTGAAGATAATGTTATTCAATGCAGCTATGCTTACATTACCCTGTAGTGGATAAGAGTTTGTAATCTATTGCAATATATCCAAGAAGGGTGTGAGATGTGTTATTATGATGAATAACATGGTTATCCCATATACCACATGAAAGTTAAATATTTATGAGAAAAATGACCCAAATCATGAATTGGAGTTATCCGTGTTGATTGTTTCATTAATTTTATGCTTGCATTATCATTATGGAGGAAGGATTGATATATATATATATATTGATGATATAAATATAAAATATATATTCATATTGAAGGAGTTGAAGGTGTTCTAGAGAAGACGATTAGTGTTGATAATGTATTATAACAATTCAATACATTACCACCCTAGGAATGTGAATAAGTTGGTTGATGCTTTGAGCCTAAAAGATCGTGCTAGCTCATCGATGATCATGATCACAAAGGGTCAAATATTTATGGATTTGTAAATGATGGATCTATAAATACTATAGGAAGGGGAAAATATCATCTCTCTCAAATGAATGTTTATACCTATATTTTGGTGGAGATTGAGGAGGTGCGGATGGAATAAGATGAGTGAAAAATGTAAGCTAGAAATGGTCCTAAGTATTACATTAGTCAGGATGGAATGATAAGGTTCAGGAACCGTGTATGTGTTCCTCTCGTAGTAGATTTTATGGATTTGTTATATTGATGTCAAGGGTCATTAATCTATATTCATCCTAGAAGTATAAAGATGTATAGGGAATTTAAAGAATACTTCTTGTGGGATGGAATGAAGAGAGATATCACAGAGTATGTATCTCAATGCATGGTATTCCAACAAGTTAAAGATGAAATAAAAAAGTCATTGGTGATGATGAATCCATTACCTATATAAAAATCGATATGAAAGAACATCAATATGGATTTTATTGTTAAACTATCCAAAACCACTAAATTCTATAATGATATATGGGTAGTAATCGATCTCCTTACTAAGTCAGCACACATCATTGCTATTATAGAATATTTCACCATGAATCTGATTTCTAAGATATAGATTAAGTGGTAAGGATACATAGAGTACCATATTCCATTGTATCAGAATGGGATCATAGGTTCACATAAATTTTAAAGATAATAATTTGTAAAATAAATGATATATAATTTATTTTCAACACTTCATATCCTCCTCATACAAATAAAAAATTTCAAAGAACAATTCAAACCTGAAAGGATATGTTGAGATCATTTTCTTTGTATTTCAATGGTGGTTGGGAGAAACAACATCCACGAGTAGAGTTTTCACAAAAAATAGCTTTACTGAAGAATTCATATGGAACATTACAAATCCATCTATGGGACTAAATTTAGAGATCTAATATGTTGCGATTAGGTTAATTAAAGATTGCTTTTGGGACAGGAAATTGCAGAAGAAATGGTCGAGAAGGTTAGAACCATTCTACAACTTCTCAAGATTTCTCAATGTTTCCAGAAAACTTATGTTCATAACATATGGTGTGTTCCTGAAATTGAAATGGGTGAAAATTTTTCCTTTCTAATATCACACTAGAAGAATGTTATTAGGTTCAGAAGGAAAGTAAATCTAATCCCTTGTTATATCATTCCCCTTCTTATTGTTGAACGCATCGGAACGGTAGCATATCACTTGGAAAATCCTAAAAATCTATCTCAAGGTCATAATGTGTTGAATGTATCTCTCATAAATAAGTTAATACCTAACCCTTCAAAGTTACTAAACTTATAGGTCATATCGGTGGAGCGGGAACATTCTTATAATGAACAATTGGTTGAAATTCATGATCATACAGAGAAAGTTATACGAAACAAGACCTCTCACCCAGTCAATGTTTTTTGGAAAATCACTACTAAATAGAATTTATGTGGGAACTTGAGGATATAATGAAGTATATGTATCCTCATTTTTTCTCTAATGATGAATTTTGTGGGAGAAATTCATTTTAAGGGAGTAGATGTTACTCCCCACATTTTTAAAGACCATTGTTTTGTATAAATTAAATTTTAATTTATATCTTGAAATTACCTAATTCCAAAAATCCATTCAAAAAACACCTAATCAGCTTACGTTACATGGGAAATTGACTTGGAATACGTTACACGCAACACCAAATTTTAATACATTACATACAACACTGAGTTTCTATGAAACATAATTTTATTGTTATAATTATTTAAATGAGATAATTATAACCAATCCATTAAATGTAAAAATTAAATTGTAATAACTAATTTTAAAGTACTTTTTATAATGGTTTTATATAATTAAAACATATTTATAAAAAAACATATATGTTTTCATATATTATATTTTTTTTTTAAAAAATATTACTTTCTTAAATGAAAATATTTTAAATTTCTCCTGTGAAAAATAATTAATATACTTTTAGACACATTTAGAAATGCAATTTTACAAAATAAAAAAAATCATCTAAATTTATAATCTCACAATTATCATAGAGTTATTTTTTTTAATTTTTCTATGAAACATATTTTTTGGATGAGTAGTGATCAATACTAATATTTGACACAAAACTTATTTTTAGAAAATTCATTTATAAGTTTATGTTGTATTTTAAATTGGTATAAAATTTAAATTGTTCAATATTTTTATCAATTAATCCAAATTAGATAATTGGATTCAATTTAAATTTGAAATTAGGTATATGATCATAGGGATCACTCTCATGAGGATTCTTATTCGAATAGGATGGAGAATGAAGGCATGAAAAGAGGAATAGGGCGTCATAACAGGGGAGGATCTAGGGGCCGTGGCAGGCCTAGGAAGACGTAACTCTGTGGTGTGCATTTTTGTTGGTTTATGGTGTAGTTATATGCATGTATGCACCCCCTTAATCTACTATATATTTAATTTTTTTAAATAAATTTGTGGCCTGGGTTTAGAGCCCATGGACGAACCTTCTTGGTATAATATTTTCAATTTTTCTATTATATTATTGATAGTTATTATAATTAATTGCAACGATTATTAGATAATTTTGGTTAAAAAAGTACAAAAAAATTAATTTAATACCCAATAAACCAGAGAAAATAATCCAACACACATTATCAATACATTATTCATCGTCTAACCATAAATTTTTTATTTTTTGTGTATGTTTTGGTTTGACTTTTATTATGTAAAAACACGGTAACACCTACCATGTTTTTAAAAATGTTTAATATGTCATTTCCCATCCTTATTAAAGGCCACCACATCTCCCTATTATTTACATTGCTCAAATCCCTTAGGTCTGACAATTTTCTAGCCAATACACTTTCCAAAATCCACCCCTTCCTCCTTAAATCCTTCCTTGTGTTAGAAATCATTCAATGTAAGTATTTTGGCACAAACCAAATGGAATTTCCTCATCAAGAGGTAATGACTTATCTCTAGATCCTTTCATTTATGTTCCTTCTTCACACCATCCTCTATCATTATTCCATGAATTTATAAAACAATTGTATAATTAATATACAAGGATGTTTTTATTCTAATTTTTATACCTATACATACACACATCTTTATCTAGTAGGTAACAAACCAACATTTTTTGTGTGTGGAGAACTACTACCTCACAAAAAGTGGATTGTTCAATTTTGATTACCACCTTTCATTGTGGACATTATTATGGGAAATTTGTTTATATATGTTATATATTATATTTATTATTTCATTAATCTATTTTGTTTGTTTTACAAAAAATATTTTTATACATTCCCTTCAGTGTAAATATGATTATTTTGTTTGAGGAAGTGTAGACTACTACCCCCTCAAAGTGAATCTATTCATTCATACACTACATGGAATGTATTAAGGATGGGGTTTTTAACAAATATGATATATACGATATAATAACACTACTATAATAATTATATATTCATATTAATATACACATATTTCCTTTACCATCTTTCTTTTAATACAATAATAAAAATAGAAAAAATGTTCATGCGTAAGTGTGCCTTTTTGTCTCCCTGAAAGGTGTGTTCAATTTCATAATTATATGTTATATTGATTATAAAAACCCAAATATAATGAATATATATTATATTTTTATGATTATTTATATTAATAAAAACATTATATGAATGTAACGACTAAATATATAACAAACTAAGACACATGATATGAACAAAGTGGATATTACCTGAAGTTAAACACTAACTTATAATAGTAAAAAAGAGGGTATTATAAAGTCATAATAAAACCATATAACTTATTAGATATGGTAATATTTTTCTTTTATATATTTCAAATATTATTATATTTATTATATTTGAGGTTTTAATGAGTATTATGAGAGTTATAACATAAAGTATGTAGATTTCATCTAACAATTTATTTCGGTGAGATACATGTTTTATTCACCACTTATTCTTTTTTTGTGTTATGTATACTGCAAATGGATGTATTAAATGAATATTATAATTAAATTTATTTTTATTTAGATATCCATTATATGATATTTATTTAATTGGGTTAATTTTTTAAAAGCTACCAAATCGGTAAGATAGTTTTGTCTCAATTTGACTTCATTGAGACATGTGTTCTATTATTCACCTAAATTCTTTTTCAAGGTGTGCATAATTTCATATTATATGATATATATATAACATAATTACCCTTTTCATATAAGTATATTTTCATCCCATGTAGCAAATTTGGAAGAGATTATTGAAACAATATCATTTTATATCGAGATTATTGATGATTATGCTTCCTTTATTGGAATCTTGTGATCCATATCTCATGAAAACTCACAAAATTTATTAAACACTATTTATTCAAGATATATCCACTTATTAGTAGACTTTTCTCCCTATTTGGAATATAATATATTTATGAAAACAATATTAAGAAAAATATGATTGTATTTATATATTTATTTACAAATTTGTATTATATTAATAACATTGTTTTAAAATATTTGTTGAAAAATATTTTCAACTTATCCTTGAAGATCATTTTCATGGCAAACAGATTTTTTTAAAAAATGTTATATTTTTTTCAAGGAATCCTTAATAATATTTCAAATATATGTTCAAATAAAAGGTTTCAAAAAACAATTATATGGTTTAAAGTGTGTTTTTCAATTTAGAAAGTATATTTTCCTCAAAAAATGTTTTTAAAAAGATCATTAAAAATTATTTTCCAAAGAATATAACATGTGTTTGTGTCACTCAATCATTGAAGGTAAATTATTCAATGTTTCCATTCATATTACTTCTTTAAAATAATTTTTTGATAGAATTATGTTATTTAAACTCTTTACTATTTCATGGGTTATATGCTATTGAAACACGCTTCTTTTTACAGTTATTTTTTATGATGAAATTATTATGAAACCAGACATTTTCTCTATAGGTTAGGATCTAATTACTTTTTTATAATATCCATTTAATTTCATGGGATATGATTTAATTATTTATGATCTTTTGGAAAATGTATGTATGATTTCACTATGAGATGGGTGGGACCTATATATCCCCCAATACATAGGGTGACGATTGATATCTCATGACATAGACTAGATGACCTCATGAATGAACCGTGACTACTAAGATGTCTATGGGAGTAAAAAATGACTACCAAGATAGCATGAGGAGTTAACTCATTCTACTATGTTGTCAATGGGAGTTAAACATTATAACCAATATGGTCTATGGAGTGAACCCATGTTACCAATATAGTTTTGGAAGTAATGGATTTTATAATATAGAAATTATATATTATTCTTATTGGTTCCATAATTACATGTTTTACTCATATGTTATTATTTCTTGGATGATGTTCTTTATTTTTCGTATGATTAATATCTTATGAACTAACATGATTTATTCCATGACTCATTTTGATAATCCATGATATTTATGGAATTATATTATATTTTCATGTCCATGTTATAATACCCTTAATCTCATGATTATGATTATGTTTCTCCCATGTATTCCATTATTGAACATCTATGTTCAACACTTTTTATGTTTCCTTCCCCCATATTATGAGTATAAGTATTATTTTTTATTTGTTTAAGAAGGGTTACTATTAAGAAGAACCTAGTGGGTTATGATGTAGATCATTTATGAACCAGTGTTTATGATTCAATGTATCAAAAGGCACTAGACTAGTATGGTCTTAGGGAATCCATCTGTACAATTTTTTAAGTATTCCCCCAAAGTTATGTAATGTTAATGTAGTAAAGGTGAAGGTCGTTATAAAATTTTTTCAAGATTGTATTATAGTACCTACATCTCTTGTTCCAACAGGCTTATCATCATTCTAACAGACACCTCATATAAGAAGGTCTATTATGATAATAGTTTTTCAAGAACTAAACTAGTTTGACCCTATGACAACCCTACTTTTTTAATACAAACTTAAACATGATTTATTACAAGAAACTTCACTTGATACAAAAAATAAGATCAAGAGGATTAGTGTCTTTGGGGATTAGGATCATTACATAAAAACTTGAAACATGAAATACAACATCTTTATTGAAAACATACTTTACCTGACCACTACATTCCCTCGTACTTAGCATTGCATGGGATAACCTGGGGAAATGCATAAGAAAAAGGTGAGCTATAAATCCCTGTAAGGGAATACACAAGGAATTAAATGAGGAGTAAATACATGTTTTACATTAGGAATATCAATAGACCACAATAGAAACATGAACATAAAGGAATGATAAAGAATGATAACCATAACAAGGAAATGTGGCAACAACACTAAACATGGAATTAGCATGAGACAAGGATCATTTTACATAGAGCATGACTAAATCCTCATTTCACATGAAGCACGAGTGAAACCTTGTTGCACTTGGATTATCATGAGTCAACACTAATATCATATGACATATCATGATACTATACTTTACCCAATGCATTGGAGTGCTATAAGGGCGCACCCTTCTTAAACATTTCATTTCCTACATAAGTGTGCCACATGGATCATAAAACATGGATTCATAAAACATAATCATTTATTCCACGATAAAGGAATGTGGAATTCATACATGAAAATTTATAACAATAAGAAAATGTGCATAATGGTGAATACCCTTGATGGAGAAATGGCCATGGTATTCACTACACTATGACATTGGCTTAGAAAATCGGTGTGATTTCGACAGTGTAACATCTTGACATAAGAATTCTTAAAAAATGTTGATTAGAGAGAAAGTTTTTTATATTTATATTTACATGTAATGGAATGTAAATAGGTCATATAGATACATGTCCCAACAGTTTTAATGGAATATATATTCATGATACAAGAGTATTTCTTGAATGTAAAAGAGGAGAGAGAAGTTCCTTTCAGAATTTCATCATAGTAACGGGTGAATAGGGGAGGAATTTAAGTAGAGAGAAAGGGGTCTCCAATAATTCAAACATAAATAGGGAAGTATGAGAGAGGTGTGAAACCATACCCCAAAATTCATAATTGAAATTAAAATGTCAAAACAACTTATAGAAAATTGGAAAAAGTGAGAAAGGAAGAAAAAACCCTTACTTGGAAGTGTGCTTCCAAATTCTAGAGAGAGGCCTGTGAGAGGCTTCTTGGTAGATTGGGGAACCTTTGGAGGATTCTAGAGAGACTAAGGAAGAGGTTGGAAGAATTGTAAAGGCTTTGACTGAGGAGGAAGTGGGATATTGGGTGGATTTATATAGGGAAGTTGAGAGAATTCTTTATTATTTAGGTTTGGGACACCTTCTATTAAATTAATCGAAACCACAAACAATACCATGGTTTTTGCCCATGGTTTTTGAAAAAGGGAAGATGAAAACAATATTTTATAATGCCGAAGTCATAAATTCTTAAACTAATAGGGTTTCATATGTGGAGGTGAGTCACACTCCCATGGAAAATAATTTAAAAAGACAATATGTTTAATAAGTCTTGAGGGTTCCATTAATGCTTTGAAAAGTTGGTCAAACAAACCCAAAATCACATTATTATAATGGTAAAACATATATTGGCCGAACATATATCTTATAGTATTTTATTAAATCACTATTGGGTCATTATGATGTCATAAAACACATTATATATTTAAACGGTATTTAATTTTTACCCAAAAGTTTTGCTATCTCAGAAAATTATGAAAAATTCACTAATGGATAATTTTGACGTCCTGATTCCAAAAATAACATTTATTTTATCTAAATAATTTTATAAATATGTTAATTTTCACTTTTAAAATAAATATCGTCATCTATCGAAAATTCACGGGTTTTGTGAAAAATAGTTTTCAAATCATAATAAAAATTATAATTAAATTCATAAAATTATAAGATAATTTATATTTAATAAAAATTAATTTAATAAAAATATTTTATCAAAATATTATTTAGTTAAAAAATCCCTTAATTTAATAAAATATAATTCTTAATTAAATAATAACTAAAACAACTATTTGTACTCTAAAAACTTTTTACAATGTATCAATGATGAAAAGAATGTATATACATTATTATATACAAAAAATAATGTACATGAACATAGTAATATCGATTTGTTACATAACCTCTTAAAATAGCTACATAAGACCTAAGGGTAAGGTGTGCGATGGAGACAGACCCTTGGGGGTGGCTTGGATAACATTTATCGAGTGGTAATCTCTATCAACTTCTACTTTTCCCGTAGAAGAACCCGTTCAAGCTTCACATGATGAAGCTCAGCTTGGGCTTGGTCAAGAGAGAATCCCAAGGACGCCACCACTTTTCCAAGCTCCATCAAATGGGCTTCATATGGATCAATTCTACTAGATGAGGCCATCGCTTCTTTTGTCTGAGTAAATTGGATTTGTTAAATCCCTATATTTATACTAATCATCTGATCACTGTACAACGGCTATATTAACAACAGTAAAAATTCATAACATAAATCCAAAGAAGTTGATATTTTATATAAACATAAAGAGACATTTAATTAGATAAATGTGAATTTACATTAATGAAACATTGTGTCGTTAAAATATTCCCCCCTTTTGAAATTTCACCCTTCAAATTTTCCTTTTCCCACACTAAAACAGATGTGGGTAACTCATCTTCATCATTTCCTCCGATTCCAAAGTCACTTCTTCAAACTTGTGGTTTCTCCACAACACCTTGATAAGGGGCATTTTCTTATTTAGTAGAACTTTTTCTCTATGATCTTTGATCTTCACTGGTTTCTCATCATAGGAAAGATCATCTTCCAATTGTACCCCGACAGAAGAGAGTACATGTGAAGGGTCTAGTATGTACTTCCTTAAGAGGGATACATGAATGTCATCATGTACTTTGTCCGCAGTATGTGGAAGTGCTAGTCGATAGGCCACATCCCCAACACGATCAAGAATCTCGAAGGGGCCAATGTACCTTGGACTTAACTTCCCTTTCGTTCCAAACCTCATGACCTTCTTCCACAGAGATATGCGTAGAAAAACCATCTCTCCAACTTTAAACTCAAGGTCTCATAGAAGGTTATCTACATAACTCTTCTATCGACTTTGTGCTGCCTTAATATGCTGTTGAATGGTTTTAACCTTCTCCACCATTTCTTCGACCATTTATGGTCCAAGAAGCTTACATTCACCGACCTCATCCCATCATGTTGGTGTTCTACACCTTTTCCCATATAGGGCTTTATATGGTTCCATTTGGATGGTTGAGTGGAAACGGTTGTTATAGGAGAATTCAACCAGTGGAATATGTTGATCCCATCCTCCTTTAAAGTCCATTGAGCATGATCTCAACATGTCCTCATGTTTTTGTATAGTACGCTTGGATTGGCCATCAAATTGAGGATAATAAGACGTACTAAAGTTCAGTCCAGTATTCAGAGCATGTTGAAGACTCTTCCAAAACATAGAGGTGAATCATGGATCTCAGTCAGACACAATAGATAGTGGTACTCCATGAAACCTTACCACTTCCCTGATATATATCTGTGCTAGTTGATCCAATGAGAAATCCTCCAGAATAGCAATGAAGTGTGCAATCTTTGTAAGACGATCCACAACAACCAAGATTGCATTGTTTCCTTTGGATGTACTTGTAAGTTCGGTGACAATGTCCATGGTGATATTCATTCATTTCCATTATGGTATGGGAAATGGTTGTATCATCCCCTTAGACTTCTACCTCTATGCCTTTAATTGCCGACACACCATGCACTTTGATGTATATTCAGCGATCTCCTTCTTCATATTATCCCCCCAAAAGTTTTCTCGGAGATCTCCATACATCTTTGTGCTCCCAGGGTAAAATAGAAAAATTTGAACTATGTGCATCATCCAAAAGTTCCTTCTTCAGCTCCAGACGTGATGGAACACATAGTCTTTTCCCATACCGCACAATTCCTTCTTCATTAACATTAAACTTCGAGGATTTACCTTTTTCGATAGCTTCCACTTTTTCTTAAATTCCCACATCATCCTTTTGAGAATATTTTAACCTTTCCAAAAGAGACGGTTGAGCAATCATTTGTGAAAGGATTGATGATGTTACCTTCTTTATGATTCCCATGTCCATATTCATCAAGTCAAAGAAGATTGAATCATTCTTTATTCTCATCATCGATAGAATCACTGGTTCCTTTCTACTTAGGGAGTCTACCACCTTTTTCACTTTCCCAGGGTGGTAATGTATTGAACAATCATAATCCTTGTTGATCACTATCCATCTTCTCTAGCGCATATTAATCTCTTTCTGTGTGAATATATATTTAAGACTCTTGTGGTCAGTATATATCTCACATTTATACCCATAGAGATAATGCCGCTAGATTTTCAAGGCAAAGATCACTGCCGCTAACTCCAGATCATGCGTTGGATAGTTTCGCTCATGGATTTTCAACTACCTTAAGGCATAGGATATCATTTTACCATTCTGAATCATCACACAGCCTAATCCCTTCTTTGAAGCATCACTGAATACCACAAAATGTTCCCCAATTGTGGGTAAAGTGATTACAGGTGCCACGATAAGCCTCTTTTTCAACTCCATGAAGCTTTCTTCACATTCAACATTCGAAGCAAACTTTACTCCCTTTCGAGTTATCTTGGTAAGAGGGTTAGACAATCATGATAAATTTCTCACAAATCATTGATAATATCTAGCTAACACCAAGAAACTACAGATATCTATTACTGATGTTGGCCTTGGCCATCGCTCAATTGAATCTGTTTTGGAGGGATCCACAGATATCCCATTTTTTGCGATGATATGGCCCTAGAATGAGACATCCTTCAACCATAACTCACACTTGATCTACTTTTTATAGAGCTTCTCCTTACGCATAGTCTCTAGTATAGTTCTTAAATGCTCCTCATGATCCTCCTTGGTTTTGGAGTATATTATAATATCATCTATAAAGACGACCACAACTTTGTCGAGGTAATCATTAAAGACTCTATTAATTAAGTACATGAAGATTTCTGGAGCATTAATGAGTTCGAAAGAAATTACTGTGAATTCATAGTGCCTGTATCTTGTGCGAAAAGCAGTATTGGGGATATCTTCCTTCTTCACCCTTACTTGAAAATATCCCGATCGCAATTCCACCTTGGATAAGTATTATTATCCATGTAGCTAATAAAAAAATTCATCAATTCGTGGGAGAGGATACTTTTTATTTATTGTGATTTTGTTAAGTTCACGATAATCGATTCAAAGCCGCATTGACCCATGCTTCTTCATGACGAAGAGGACTGGTGCACCCCATGGTGAAGAACTTGGGCGTATAAACCCTATCTCCAGATTCTCATGTAGTTGTTTCTTCAGCTTTTCAAGCTCTAAAAAATCCATTCTATATGGAGTCTTGGATATTGTTAATTCCCCAGGTATAAGTTAAATTGTGAATTCAACATCTCTTCTAGGATGAAGACCTTGTAGTTCCTCAAGAAACACTTCAGTGAACTCCCTCAGAATAGGTATTTCTTCAAGGATGGTTTCTTACATGGACTCAATCATCTGAGCCAGATATGCATGAACATAGGGAAGTAATATCAATGCATGAGATGATGGAGCTAAAGGAGATTCATCTTCTTACTTACAATTGTAACGAATCATGGGTATATTCTCTATATGGAGTGTGATTTCCCTTTCTCGACAATTTATGTGGGTCTATATAAGGAAAGTCAATCCATGCCAAGAATTGCATCAAATTCCACCAGAGGGAGTATGATGAGGTTCACTGGAAAATTCAATCTAGAGATTATAACAAGGGAGGACTTATATTCATGGGATTCAATGATTGCCCCATTTTCCATACTCACCGACATCTTCACTTCCAAGATTTGTATTGGTGCTGGGATTGTTCTACTAAATGTTCGAGATATAAAGGAATGTGTAGAACCTGAATCAAAAATTATGTTCACTATTCATGAATGAATTACTAGCGTACCTGTCACCACTTAGTTTTCGGGGTTCACTTCGGCAGAAGTGAAGGAAAAAGCTCTTCCGTGCTGCCTTGGAGGTTGTTGGATGCCTCCGAAAAGCCTTGGATTAGGGTACTGATATGCAAAATGCCCCAGTTCTTTGCATTTGTAGCAGTGAACAACGCGTTGAGGTTTGAATGGAGTATTCCTCTCCTCTTTCACAGACGCGGTTATTTCTTGCCAACAGGTAACAGCTAGGTTCCCTTCTCTTCCACACCTGAAGCATTTCTTCGTCCCCTTAAGGCAATTTATAGGATGCTTCTTTCCGCACTTTTGGCAAGTTGGGTACTGGATCTTCTTAGCACCATTGGATTTATCCATCAGACCACCAGCATTGAACTCCACCTTATGCTTCCAATCCCTATGATACCCCTGTGATTATCCGATCTCTATTTCGACCTTGAGGGCATAACAGACAATTTCTTTATAGCTATCGAAGTCACGGATCACCAATGCATTCTGCAGGCTAGGCATCAGTCCATCAAAGAAGCGGTCAACATTGCATTCGGGGGTAACAACAAAGCCGAAATCATATCGTGCAAGCCTTGTGATGTTTTCCTCATACGCTCCAACATATTATTCATATTTTTTGTTGAGGCAAAGAAAGTCCCTTTCCATCTTAAGTCGGAGGGTGTGCGGGAAATATTTATTGAAAAACATCATCGGGAAATCCTTGCATTCCAATGCCTCGATCTCCTCCTCAAGCTTCATATTTTTGATCAACATCCACCATTGATCAACATCACCCTCCATATGATAAGTCGTCAGGAGAACCTTCTCTTATTTAGAACATGTAGGATGGAGATGATCATCTCAATGGAGTTGATCGATTGTTCAGCGATCGTGGGATCAGATGATCCACTAAAATTAGGAGGCCTCTGTCTCATGAAGCTCTTGATAGTGACTTGTTATTTATTAGGGGGGGTGAATGTTCCTATTGACCCATTATTCTATTCAAAACTTGAGTTAGATCAGAGAGAAGTGTGATAAAGTTCGTGATTCCCTCTCCCATTGGATTGGGCATCTCATTAGTACAGTCATCACACTGATCTTTACAACAGTTGTTAGCCCAATTTCTCCTATTACCAGCCATTGGGTTGAATAAATGGAAAGTTTGGG
Source organism: Viscum album (assembly GCA_963277665.1). NCBI lineage: Eukaryota > Viridiplantae > Streptophyta > Magnoliopsida > Santalales > Viscaceae > Viscum > Viscum album. Next base: position 994,096,807 of record OY728166.1, read on the forward strand.
GTAACACATAAAGGGTAATCCAAAGAAAAAATTTTATGACTTATAAATAAACTTTTATTTCCTTAACTCATTATTCTATAGGCTTAAATCTAGGATTTTCATGATCTACTTTCTAACATAAATTCTTAGGGGAATTTTTTTAATTCCCATAATAAGGGTTCATACTAAGCTTGCAAATTTATCAAAACATATCTCCTAGGAGTGTCGTAACAAAGAGTGCATTAAGGCCCACTGTCGTGCACCAGTTCCCATTCGATTCTAGTTGAAAGTGGTTTTCTCGGGGTTTACCCATAGAAAACATCTGTTCCAGAGTAGCCTTTACATGCTCATATCCAGACAGGGATGTATTTTCATGATAAACCACTTACTCAGTACTCACAAAATCTTAGGGATGATTTTATTATACTTAGTCTTGTCTTTAAGGCTTTACTAGTTTTTTCTAATCATAACACCAAAAATAACTAAACCTATCCTTTGATACCAACTATGACAATCCTGCTTTTCAATACAAACTTAAACATGATTTATTACAAAAAACATCATTTGATAAAACAATGAGGATCGAGAGGTTTAGTGTTTTTGGGGCTTAGGATCATTACATAAAAACTTGAAACATGAAATACAACATCTTTATTGAAAACTTTCTTTACATGACCACTACATTCCCCTATACATAGCATTGCATAGGATAACCTGAGGACATGCATAAGAAAAGGGTGATCTTTAAAGACGAGTAAGGGAATACACATGGAATAACAGGAGGAGTAAAATAAATGTTAGAAATTAGGCATATAAATAGAGCACAAGAGAAAAGTGAACATAAATGCATGATAAAGCATGATAAACATAACATGGAAATGTGGAAACAACACATAACATGGAATTAGAATGAGCCAAGGAACATTGCACAAAGAGCATGAGTAAATCCTCATTGCACATGAAGCATGAGTAAACCGTCATTCCAATTGAATTAGAATGAGTCAAAACTCATTGCACATGACGTGTCATGATACAATACATTATCCAATTCTTTAAGCGCTATAAGGGTGAACCCTTCTTAAACATCCCATTTCATGCATAAGTGTGCCACATGGATCATAAAACAAGGATTCATAAAAAAAATAATTTATTCCACTTTAAAGGAATACAGAATTCATACATGATAATTTATAATAAATAAGAAAATGTGCATAAAGTTGAATACCCTTGATGGAGAAATGGGCATGGTATTCAATACACAATGATATTGGCTTAGAAAATATGTGTGATTTCGGCAGCGTGACAGCGTGACATAATAATTCATAAAAATGGTTGATGAGAGATAAAGGGGTTACTCATCATATTTACATGCAATGGAAAGTATGGAGGTCATATAGATACATTCCCAAATAATTGTAATGGAATTTCGATTCATGATACAAAAGTATTGCTTGAATGTAAAAGAGGAGAGAGAAGTTCCTTTCGGAATTTCGGCATAGTAACGAGTGTACATGGGAGGCATTTAATGAGAGAGGAAGGGTTCTCCAATCATTCAAACATAAAGAGGGCAGTATGAGGGAGGTGTGAAATTGTAACCCAATATTCATAATTGAAATTAAAAAGGAAACATAACTTAATGAAAATTGGACAAAAGTGAGAACGGAAGAATAAACCCTTACTTGGAAGTGTGCTTCAAAGGCTACAGAGAGGTGTGTGAGAGGCTTCTTGGGACCTTGGGGCACCTTGGGAGGATTCTAGAGAGAGTAGGACAGAGGTTGTATGAACTCCAAAGGCTTTGAGTGAGGAGTAAGTGGGAGCTTGGGTGGGTTTATATAGGAATGGTTAGGGAATTCTTTATTATTTAGGTTCCGGACCCCTTATATTAAATTAATCCAAACCACAAAACAACCCATTGTTTTTGGAAAACGGAAGAGGAAAACAATATTTTATAAATCAAATGTGCGAAATTCTTAAAATTATAGGGCTGGCTATGTGGAGGTGATTCACACTCCCGTGGAAAATAATTTAAAAAGGCAATATGTTTAATTAGTCTTGAGGGGCCCATTAATGCTTTGAAAAGTAGGTCAAAGAAACCCAAAATCACATTATTTTAATTTTAAAACATATATTTTCTGAACATAAAGCTTATAGTATTTTATTACACCACTATTGGGTCATTATGATGTCATAAAACACATTATATATATAAATGGTATTTAATTTTTACCCAAAAATTTGACTGTCTCAAAAAATTATGAACAATTCACCGTTGGATAATTTCGACGTCCTGATTCCAGAAATAACATTTATTTTATCTAAATAATTTTATAAATATATTAATTTTTACTTTTAAAATAAAAACTGACATTTATCGAAAATTCACGGGTTTTCACAAAAAAGGCTTTCAAATCTCAATAAAAATTATAATTGCATTCATAAAATTATAAGATCATTTATATTTAATAAAAATTAATTTAATAATAATATTTTATTAAAATATTATTTAATTAAAAAATCCCTTAATTTAATAAAATAGAATTCCTAACTAAATAATAACTAAAAACAATATTTGTACATTTAAAACTATTTACAATGTATCAATGATGAGAAGAAAGTATATACATTATTATATACAAAAAATAATGTACATGAACATAGTACTATCAATTTGGTACATAACCCCTTAAAACAACCGAATAAGACCTAAGGGTAAGGGGTGCGATGGTGACAGACTGTTGGGGTGGCTCTGAGAACATTATTTGAGTGGTAATCTCTATCAACATCCACTTTTTTCCTAGACGGTCCCATTCGATCTGGACATGATGAAGCACAAATTGGGATTGGTCAAGAGTGATGAACAAGGATTCCACCCCTTTCCCAAGCTCCAACAAATGGGCTTTATATGGAGAAATTTTCTGGATAAGGCCACTGATTCTTTTGTCTGAGTAAATTGGATTTGTTAAAGCCCTATATTTAAACTAATCATGTGATCGTTGTTCGATGGATATATTAGCAGCGGTCAAAATTCATAACATAAAACCAAATAATTTGACATTTTATATAAACATACAGACACTTTTAATTAGATCAAGAGGGATTTCCATTAATGAAACTTTGGTTCATTACAGACCCTGAACTATTTTTTTGAACTATTCTAAAACAATCCCAGAGAGGAATTATTAATCCTTTTGAGATGGATAATAATGTTTGGAATATAAAACATAATTCGGAATAGATTATCCAAAGGATAAATAGATTATTAAATGTGAACAAAAAAATAAATTTAAACACTAGTAGTAGAATTTTTTTTTTAAAAAAACTCTAGCGACCAATTTTCTATAACCACCAACATGGAAAACCTACTATATGGATAATCTAAACATAATACTCATCTAGAGAATTAACATAAAAAATATCTTTGGTATTCTTACACCGAGATCCACATGTCGGCTTTCAGAACAAAATATATCTATAGGTATGCCCTACGGAATCCATACACATCCTTTCCCAACTTATTCCATAAATAGTATTTTAAAAATAAAAATATTAAATTGATTTTTTATCTTTAAAACAAAAAATAATAATTTTCCCTGAAATCCAAATTTCAATGAAAAAATAAGTTGATTTTTTGGAATGTATTTCTACTACAAAAATAAAATTTCAAACTAAATATTGAATAAAAAACTCAACACATATAAATTAATATTAGGAAGGATTGAAACTAAACACAAACATAATGTAATATTAAAAAATAACAAAAATAATGGAAATTTTATAAGAGGACAAAGGTATAATTAAGAAGAATAAGAAACTAAAAAAACAAGAACATCTAGATAAATATTCATTGGAATGTTATAGACATATCGAGATTAAATTTGGGATATAATCCATTTTAAACCATTTTATTGATTATGATACAGTCCTTAGAAAATAACCAACATGGACTGTATAACTAGAATCACCATTGGTATTTCCCACATGATTATCACACTCTGAATTGAGATTTAGTCCATCTGATTGGTTCATTGATAGAAACCATCACTCAATCATCATGATGTCACCCATGAATTCCATGATAATAACATAATATTAATGTGAGGAGATCATCACATTTTTGGAATTAAATATTAAAAAACTATTCCATCATGCAATATTTTCCCACTCTCTAACACAATCAATGAAAAAATATCTCTAATGTTGTAAAAACAAAGGGGTTCCCATCAAACGGAATACCTCTCCAATGTCCAAACCATGTTTTTGTAGACACCTAAATAAAAATATTTATGATGTTTAGAAACCAAATTCCATTGAGAAAACATTTTTTACCTAAATAAAAGTATTTATTGCATATAATTATTTCAGATGATAGTTATTCAATTATATCATCCACTAATATACGAGCATGCCTTTATACACACTAGATTTGAATGTGGAGGTACACATATAAAACTAGTATATAAGTGGGTGTACATGTGAATAACTAATTTAATTTGTAAATAAAACATAAGGAACATTGCAATGTATCTCATGGAGTGTCATAAGGTTATAACGTAAAAATAATTAGGAAAAAAATTAGTCGAACTAAAATTTCACACACATAACTAAATTAAAAATAACTCAAATAGGTCCAAACACCATTTCAAAATTCCACTTTCAATTTTTTAATAAACATGGTATTTTTTAATAAAATTGAATAAATAAATAGTTAAAATATGTATTCATAATAATTAAATTTCATTAAAACAAATTTAATCAAATCACTAACATGGAAAAGGTAAAAATCCTAATTATACACTATGATCATAAATCAAATATTATAAAATAATTTTTGAAATCCTTTGTATGCGATAGATTTTTTATAAATGGAAAATGATGGAAACAACATCCTCGATGATATGAGAATGTGATGAAACACCTTGGATATGATGATTAATACACAAGGGATAGTATACATGAGTTAATCCATAAGAAATCAAATTAAAACATTATCACCAAACCCCTAGGGTTCACCCATAAGTAACCACAAAAAAATAAGAACTGATGAACAAGATGTGATGAAGAGAAGAAGAGAAATGTGGAATAAAATCTAGATTGAGTTACCTAATATTGAAGAACCAACCACCCAATCTAAGATGATGAGCGGAGAAAAAGTACTAAGGATACAAATAACCTAAAATAAGAAGTGGGGGTGGAGAGGAGTATATTAGGGGTTAATTATAATGATGTCAAAATGTTGAATTTTATGTTTTTAAGAACTGTGGAATGTTGTATGGTTTGTATTCATGGTTTTCCAAATTGTACTCCAACTATATAAACCCTACTGGAAGGAAAAAAACATGATACAAGTAGAAATATTAGTGTTATAAACCAAGTGAAAATATTTATAGAGTATTTATCAAAATAAAATCCCTCTTAAAATATTTCTACATGGATTACTGAGATGATTCAAAATCTATTTTCTAGTTATAAAATACCCCATGAAGGCCACACAATTATTCATTGTCCTATAATGATATGGGGAAAATCAAGCACATCTCGGACTAGATAAAACATTCATGAAAATAATATACTAGAAAAAATATTTTCATCCAATAAACACACAATTTCTCCATATAGATTTCCAATTAATAATCAACAAAGAAAAAAATAGGCTGAAACCCCAAAAACTAAAAAACATTCACCTGGAACTCAAATATAAAATCACCGAAAAGATCATGAATTAAGAGAAGATAAAAATAATTGAAAAATAATTGAAATTATGTGACATAAAACTGAAAAAAAGTTAACATCAATGTATTTAGTATAAAGTAGTTATGTTATAATTATATTTCAACCATTAACCACCTTTTTCCATTTTCTATATGGAAAATTAATCTTTTAACAGTTAGTTGTATAAAATGCCACCTCCAAAAAGTAGTGTGATTGTTTTCCTTCACCACCATACACGGAGTGTAATAATATAAACATAAATATTTAAAATTGTTATATTTTGTATTTTTTATATAATTAAAGGATATAATATATTAATCCTTTCCCCTGTCTATATAAAATTAAAACACCATACATGCATACATGTGGCTACTACCTCAAATAAAAAGTTTATTTCTATATTTATTTTCATCAGTGAATTACATGGATGTTTGTGGGAAGGATATTAGGTGATATATGTTTTTTTATATAATTAATTAATTGTTATGAAAAAATGGGGAACATGATAATTTTATATTCAACAAATGATCATTGTTAATTGAATCATTTCAAATTAAAGTACGTAGAGGAAATTATTTTTGTTCATAATTTATAGTATTTTCATATAAAAAAATTACATATTTTGAAATAAAAAAATAAGGATTTTTCACAGTAATAAAAACTAAAATATATCATTATGATTCTATCATATATATATATTATAACTAAATGGCCTCATAGTCAACCATTAATTTTTGTATGTTATTATTTGGGCTAGTTCAATAACCTACTTGATCAAAACTATGAATTTATATCAAGGATATCAATGGGATGATAATAAATTTAATAATATGACATAAATATGTAAACAATTATTCATTTTTTGATCTATAATGGTTAAATTATCATTAAACTCAATATTAATAAAAAAATTATTTTTTAATAATCACTGAAACATTATCATCCCCATTTTGATATCCATTATTTAAAACAAAAAACAAGTGAATTTAATTATACCATAATCACTATTATGTATCATATATTACACTACCATTAATAATATTTTTTTGATGATATATTTAACTATAATTTATTTCAAAACAATTTTTTTAAAATGAGTTCAAATTGGGAATGTTTACTAACACTTGATATTGGAAATATATAATAAAATAAAAAATTTACATGATGAGAATTTATATAAACTATGTTTATAAAATATAAATTACATAATGAGGGTTCTAAAATATGTGATTATGATATTTATGGATTTTATTATGGATCTTAGCCTGTATCAGACTACTTGGTTAAGTATGGTAAGAGTTTTTATGTCTAATTTTTTATCCCATTATATAAGTTTGACATTATGCATATTGATTTATTTTATATGATATACTCACATCCCTCTTTCCAACATGTATAATTAATATTTACAGTTTCATGACATTGTAATTTCAAACGTGAAATTTGGAAATGGAAGGAATCGGTAGCTCTTAGGATTCTGGAAACACTGTTCAAACGTGAAGTTTTGTAATGGAAGGAATCAGTAGCTCTTAGGATTCTGGAAACACTGTTCAAACGTGAAATTTGGCAAAGGAAGGAATCGGTAGCTCTTAGGATTTTGGAAACACTGTTCACAGAACTAGAAATTTGGAAAAGTGTTAGCCGAGCTACTGCTAGACTGCGGCTACCGGTATACCGAGCTACCGGTAGGCAGCGGCTACTGGTGGACCGATCTACCGGTAGGCAGCGGCTACCAGTGGATCGAGCTACCGGTAGGCAGCGGCTACCGGTCGAACGAGCTACCGGTAGGTAGCGGTTACGGGTAGACCGAGCTACCGGTAGGTAGCGGCTAGGGGATAAGTCACCTTGACCTCCCGGAACACCTCCAACACCACATTTTCACAACGTAGTGGACCGGAGAGGTCCGGGCCATTACATTAGATACCTATCAAAACATTCTCATCCTCGAGAATTAAAAACCAACTTAGTGGAAAAGAGAGGTCTGAACAACCACCCCATAAGATACCTCTCAAGGGAAAACCACCATGAGTTGTTCGAAAGCTGGAACAAAACTACAACATCCGATAATATGGAAACAAACAATCCATATCCAAACAGTTCAATCATAACATCACACAAAAGGTACATAAATAAAACATGAAAGGTCTAACCATCAAAGAAACATCATTACATGAAACAAGTTAAACATTAAACAACTCTAGGTACTGAGCATGTATCTGTGACTCATGCTCCCATGTACTCTCCTCCATGCCACCGTGTCGCCACAAGACACGAACTAAGGGGATTGAATGCCCACGTAACACCTTCTCCTTGCAGTCTTGGATCTCCACAGGTCGCTCCTCGAAGGTTGCATCATCATCAATATCGATCTCTCCCCAATCGATAACATGAGATTCATCATGAAGGTAACGACGGAGCTGTGATACATGGAAAAAATCATGTATCCGACTCATCTGAGGGGGAAGTCCTAATTGATAAGCCACAGCTCCAACACGAGCTAACACCTCGAAAGGCCCAAAAAACCGAGGATAAATCTTACTTCCACGACCAAACCTTCGCTACCCACGATGGGGAGTCACCTTTAGAAACACATGATCCCCATCATTAAACTCTAACAGTCTCCTTCTTTGATCAACTTATGATTTCTGATGATACTGTGCTGTCTTCATCCTCTCACGAATCACCTGAACCATCTATATTGTATTCTACACTAGTTCTGGTCCAAGAATTGCTGACTCTCCGACCCCAGTCCAGCACAACGGAGAACGGCATGGCCGGCCATACAAGTCTTCAAATGGCGCCATACCGATGGTAGAGTGAAAACTATTATTGTAAGAGAACTCTATCAAGGGTAAGTGCTTTGTCCATGAACCTCTAAAATCAAGAACACAAGAGTGCAACATGTCTTCAAGAGTCTGGATGGTTCTCTCTGTCTGACCATCCGTTTGAGGATGAAAAGCAGTGCTAAGGCACAATTGAGATCCAAAAGAATGCTGGAGACCACCACACACCCTGGAGGTAAAACGAGGATCACGATCAGAAATGATCGTCCTAGGTACTCCCTGGAGTCTCACCACCTCCTCTAGATACTTACTTGACAACACCGCCACTCAGCTCGACTCCTTGACCGCTATGAAGTGGGCCGACTTTGTTAAACGATCCACTACCACCCATATAGCATCAAGTCCTCCCGGAGCTCGAGGTAAACCTGTAACAAAGTCCATCGAGATGTCCTCCCACTTCTAATGAGGAATCTCTAAGTGCAGGAGAAGACCACCAGGAACACAGTGTTTGGCCTTCACCTTCTGGCAGACTAAACATCGAGACACAAACTCAGCAACCATACATTTTAGCCCAGGCCACCAAAACTTACTCCTAAAGGATCGGTACATCATTGTCACACCAGGATGTACTGCCAAGGGTGAACTATGGAACTCTCGGAGAACCATCTCGCGCATCTCCAAGGGGACAAAAATCCTGCCATGATACAACACTCGTTGTTGTTCATCCTCCGACCAACCATCAGGGACCTCACCACAAACAACTCTTTTTCTCCAGACTTCCACCTCTAGATCACCCAAATGAGACTCTTCCACCTTCTACATTAGGGATGACTGCACCGTCATCTGTAAATGACAACCTCTACCCCCAGCTTCTCCCATATCAGGATGCAAAGCTGATAGCTCTCCTATCACTCTCCATGAATCACCAGATTCACACACAACATCATTACATGTCTTTCGGCTTAGTGCGTCAGCTACAACATTCCATTTTCAGGTGTATATGATATTTCAAAGTCGTATTCCTGGAAAAACTCTATACACCGACACTGCCTCAAGTTCAAGTCATGTTGGGAGAAAACATCCTCAAACTCTTATGATCGGTGAAAACCACAAAGTGCTCACCAATGAGGTAATGTCTCCACAACTTTAGAGCAAACACCATGGATTTTAACTCAAGATCATGGGTGTCATAGATGCATTCATGGGGAAGCAACTGCCGAGACCCATAAGAAACAACTGACCTCTACTGCATGAGAACACAACCTAGCCCCAGATGTGAAGCATCACAGAAAACATCAAACTGGACTCCCTCCACTGTAAGACAAAGGACTGGAGGACTTACCAACTTCTCCTTTAGATACTCGAAAGCTGTATGACACTGATCAGTCCATATGAACGCTTGATCCTTCCGGGTCAAAGCTGTCAGAGGAGTCGCAACTCGTGAGAAATTGGCTAAAAACCTCCTATAATAGCCTGCGAGACCAATGAAACTTTGCACCTCTGACACGGTCATGGGGGCTGCCCAAGACACTACTGCTTCTATCTTTCATGGAACCACAACTACTCCCTGTTGGGACACAACATGCCCTAAGAAACGAAATTCTCGATCCCAGAACTCACACTTGGACAACTTCCCAAGAACCTGATGTTGGCGAAGAACTCCCAAAACGTCTCGTAGATTCTCTACATGCTCTTCTTCAGATGTGGAGTACACAAGGATGTCATCGATGAAAACCACAAAAAACTTGTCCAGGAATTGACGGAACATAGCATTCATCAACCCCATGAAAATAGATGGAGCATTCATCACGCCGAATGGCATTACAACAAACTCATAATGCCCATGATGACAATGAAACACAGTCTTTGGGATATCCTCATCCTTTACACGCATTTGGTGATATCATGACCGCAATTCGATCTTTGATAACCAACTTTAACCCTTCAGTTGATCGAATAAGTCATCAATCAGTGGGAGAGGATAGTGGTTCTTTATTGTCACTTTGTTTAATCGACGATAATCGACGCACAACCACAAACTGCTATCAGCCTTTTTCACAAACAAAACTGGTGCACCCCAAGGTGACCCACTTGGCCGAACAAAACCACACTACAACAGACCATCAAGCAGAATACATAGCTTTCGTAACTCAGAAGGGGCCATCCTATATGGAGACAGAGAGATAGGGGACGCTCCTGGATGTAGCTTGATCCCAAACTCGATCTCTCATCGAGGGGGTAAGGATACAACCTCTCTGGAAAGACGTCAGGGTACTCCTCTACGACCCTAGGAAACACCAACTGTTGAACCTCTGAAGAACTCAGCATCATCCCAGCCATCATGGATGATAAAGATGAAACTCATCTATGACTCATCCGAGGATCTCTCTCACTAACAAACACCACTTTCTCTCTTTCTGTATCAAGGAAAATGACCTTCTTCCTGTAGCAATCCACAACAGCCTGCACCGAATACAACAAATCCATGCCGAGTATGACATCATATGGTTGTATTCGTAAACATAGGAAATCTCCCCAAGAGCGGTGTTGCCCCAACACTAGCTCACAGTCTCTACATACATCAAAGAAGTCAGCTCAACCTCCAACTAGCGTAATCAACGCCAAGGGCACTGGAAGCCTCTCTACCTCAAGTCCCAAATCATGGACAAGGGTAGGTGATATGAAGGAGTGTGTTACTCCTGAATCAAATAAGGCATACACCAAGGTAGAAAACAAGAAAAGGGTACCTCGAACGACATATGGTTCGCCTGGGGCTGGCAACGCTAGAGCATGAAGCTGACCACGACCTCCTCCATGGCCTCTCTGACCCTGATGAAGACCACCACCATGGCCGCGCTCTGCACTCTGGGGACGGGGAGCGTCATGGGGCTATCCTGTACCTTTTCCATCTACCCTCTGGTGATCTAAAGCTGGTGCAAACTGCTGCTGCAGCCTCGGCTGGAACTTCCTCAGTGGAGGAACCTGGAGCGGAGTGCCCGGTGCATGATGAATGCTCTGAAATGTAGGGCACTCCTGCTGCTGATGACCATGACCACCACAAGAAAAACAAGCGTGTGATACCTTGGAATAGGCCTGAGAGTTGATTCCTCTGGAGAAACGAGATGGGAAGGGATGGGACCTACCCCCAGGTGAACGGAAACTATTCTGCCCTAAAAATCGGGAACCCTGGACCACAGCTCTGCTTCATGAGGAATCATGACGATTCCCCTCTCGTGACGTCCAGTCCTGGCCAAAGTCCTCTCAACAACCTCTACCCTCGCTAGCACCTCAAGATATTTCTTCAGCATAAATGGGGTGACCTGGAGTTGGATCTCTGGATGCAAAGCCTCCTCGAAATGCCTCGCACTGGCCTCATCATCTGGTCACAGGTCGGAAGCATATCGTAGAAGTTTCCTGAAATGGATTCCAAACTCTAGAACACTGGAGCTCCACTGTCGAAAGGTGATAAGCTCCTGGAGACTGGAAACCTTCGCATTCGACGAAAGAAACTCGACTCTAAACCTATCTCGAAACTCCTCCCATGAGAATTCTGACTCCTCGCGATCATCGAGGAATAAGAACCACCACTGCCTCGCTGCTCCACGCAGCATCGTCACAACCAAGGACACCCAGTGTTCCTTCCAAGCACGAATCGAACTGAAGCTTATCTCGATCTCCTCCAACCAGTATTTTGTGACTGCATCTGAAACGGAGCCCTCGTACTTCTGTAGACTCTAGCGCTGAAACTCTCGAAGTGTCTTCCTCCAAGTGTCATCTTCGTCAACCTCTACTCGGCGGTGATCTGCTGGAACATCCAGCTGGGCATCTTCTGCGCAGATATGATGAGGACGTCGACCTAGAGCCATACCTGTAAAATAACAACTGTTAGAACTCCTAAGCCTGGAATATAGAAGACTCAACATTAATTAATTAATTGTTTTGTTTTATTAATTTCAGGTTACCTATCCCAAGGTCTACCCATTCAAACACAGGCGCAAAGAATAATGATGCGTGATCTTTTCCTAGGTCTCTACCCTGCAACTAGTATCACTTTGTTAAGTATCCATCATAAACATAATTGTCCGTGCAACAGATCATAGGGGGCCCTGAACGCCTATGTCTCTACTGGTCTCCAGTGTTCACCCCACTTGCTAAACATGAATGACACTGTTTCCCTACCACCCCATGCATCCTCACTTGTGCCTAACTCCAAACTCCATCCTTTCCCTCAACCAGACCTTTGATACCACTCTATCATGACCACATCCCCACAAAGTGTACCCCTCCAAGGCCGGCAATGTGAGAAGGGAGATAATGACCCCCCGAGTCCCACCTCCAGTAGGCCCAGGGTTGGCGACTAGCACCGAGGGTATAATAAACATACAAATGGGAGGCATTACCCTCTAAGAGAACACATGCAGAAAAGAGAGATAGAATAGACTCCAATCAACTCCAAGTCATAACTGAAACATAAAAGAAATCTGAGTGCATATATGAAATGTCATGCAAAAGTACTACAACTGAAAGGGGAAACTAAAAGTACCCAAAAGAAAGTAAAACGGCAGCAACCACAAGCCCGAACAGCTCCTCCTCCAACCGCAAGCTAGTAGTAACTAGCTTGATCTCCAACCTGCTAAAAGTGACCTAAAAAACAGTTTATATGAACATAGAGTGAGTATAACAGTATACTCAGTAGGATCCTCCCCAAGCCTCTCTTGAAAACAAGATGGTAACTCAGAACCCCTTTAGAAATTCTTACATAATCTGTTCTTTAGTCCATATTGAATTGGCAGATTTTTTATTCGTAGGTTCCAATCACGAATACCTAATCAGCAAGTTATCATAATAAAATAACCATGCTTCCTTCCCTAATTTGATTATCCTCAAATTAGAACAACTACAACAACGGCAATAACCAGATTAATTTAGATGGCTCTTTATCTTTAGCCAATTAATTAACAATAAATTCCGACTTTACGTTCATTATCAATTTCTATCATGAACGAACAACAAATCAAAGAAAACATAGATATCACTATATCTAGGAAAACATGAGGCAAACCGTTATCACGGTATAAAGCAACAACATGTGATCAACAAATTATTTTAATCCGGTTCAGGTATTTAATTAGGTCAATTTCATCGTGATCCAATGGGATAAATCATGCTAATTCTACGATTGCACATATAAAATTAGAGAATCCTTGAATCCCCTACCTCAAACAGTTCCTCACGTTCTTTATCCACACAACTGGTCACGATCCTCCCTTCGTGACAACTACAACCACCGGAGGATGCTGTGGTAAGACAGTACCAACCAACCCCAAGAAAACCCATTAGAATCTTGGAAATTACATGGAATAATTATTGAAAGGAGGATAGGAGAAGATAAACCCCAAAAGAACGATGATAGAACATACCTTATATCGAAGATTGATCGACATGGCTCGGTTGCATCCAAAACAGAGCAGAACCAATCCTAGGAGTAAAGATTGATTGTGCAACTCCTACGGAAAGGATTGAAAGGTTCCAGTGCCTCTTAGTTGAGAACAAAGGGAAAGAACAAGGGAGAATGATATCTCGTCCCTTATTGAAGATTTAATGGGGCGATAGATTAATATCCGGTTAATTCTCCATTAAAAACGGATCGCATTAACCCACGCGGTTTGACCAAGTAAATACATCCTAGCCTTAGGAATAATTAATATAGGATTTATGGAATATTAATCGGCCTTAAGAGCCCTTAAAATAAGGCCTAAAATGTATTTTACGTCAAATGAAACATCAAAAGGGGAAAAACTGTAGGAATGTGGAAACACTGTTCACATACTCAAAATTTGGCAAAGGAAAGAATCGGTTGCTCTTAGAATTCTGGAAACACTGTTCAAATGTGAAATTTGGAAAAGGAAGGAATCAGTAGCTCTTAGGATTCTGGAAACACTGTTCAAACATGAAATTTGGAAAATGAAGGAACCGGTAGCTCTTAGGATTCTGGAAACACTGTTCAAACGTGAAATTTGGAAATGGAAGGAATCGGTAGCTCTTAGGATTCTGGAAACACTGTTCAAACGAGAAATTTGGCAAAGGAAGGAATCGGTAGCTCTTAGTATTCTGGAAACACTGTTCACAGAACTAGAAATTTGGAAAAGTGTTAGCCGAGCTACTGCTAGACTGCGGCTACCGGTAGACCGAGCTAGCGGTTGGCAGCGGCTACCGGTAGAGCAATCTACAGGTAGGCAGCAGCTACCGGTGGACCGAGTTACCGGTAGGAAGCGGCTACCAGTGGACTGAGCTACTGGTAGGCAGCGGCTACCGGTGGACCGAGCTACCGGTAGGCAGCGGCTACCGGTAGGCAGCGGCCACTGGTAGACCGAGCTACCGGTAGGCAGCGGCTGGGGATAAGTCACCTTGATCTCCCGGAACACCTCCAACACCACATTTTCACAAAGTAGTGGACTGGAGGGGTATGTGCCATTATAGTCCTAATATAATTTTATGTATGATTAATGAAACATAACTACATTAAAGTATATCACTTTTGAAATAACTGTGAAAAAAGAAAACAAGTCAAAAATGATATTTCTAAATTAATTTTTTAAATGGAATTTATGAAGATGACATAAATATAGATATTTATGAATACAAAATGATATGGAGAAATATTGTGCTATATGAAAAAATGGATATGAAATTTAATTCCATTTTTGGGAAATAAACACTTAATGGGATGAGAATTATTCAAAAAATATTATAATTTCCATGAAAATAAAATCATTCATTGATGGGGATTTGAATTAGAAATTCATTTTCCCTTTAGAGATAAAAGTGGAAATCATATGTAAAAGGATATGATGGAATATAAATTATAATGTAGGATTATTTTAAAAAACTATATAAATAAAATAAATTGTTTTGTCTTTCAAATTTCCCTAACATTTACTCTTTTAATCAACTATATTGCTTTAATCTCATTCAAAATTTGGATATTCTCTTGATGTGCCCTTTGGAAATGATGGACTTGAGGAAATACTTTTGATGATAGGGGTATATAAGTTCATATGAGATATAAGATATGTAAATTTTTTAAGGTATCTTAGATGATTTTAACGAGTTGAGTGGCAGAAAAAGTATGGAATTAAGTTTATTTTATTGGATACAGTGATGGAAAAATCATAGGAACCAAATTTCTAGTAATGTTTAAGAATGTAATTCCATGAGGGTTAGGTACGTTAGGTGAGGGAAATATCAACAAGACACACTGTTATAAATTTATAACCAATCAATGTTATTATAGAGGATCTAACCATCATGTTGATTTACTACATTTTGAGCCACATTGGATAAACCATTTTAACACTAATTAATCAGGATTAAATATCAATGATTATTATAATTATATCAATAAAAATATCAGATGAGTATTTTTAATATTTTTTTATAGATTTAATCCACATTTTCAATTTATTTAAACTACTTCAATTACAGATTAGGATAAACATAATAATGATATTTAAATAAATATTTTTAAGAAAAAGAGTTTTTTAAAATATTTCATTTTAATCATTTAGCATAATTAATCATTCAAACTTGATTAAAAATTTAATGTGTTTTTAATTTATTTTTATATATCATTATAAATCATATTAATGATATAATTTAAAATAAATATATTTAATTAAAAACAATATTTTTTAAAGTATCATTTTTTGAAAAATGATTGTTTTATCATGGTATGTAATATCTACCTTAGTAACATCATTTTGTGTACAAAAATGAAATTAAAACCGTTACCAAATTTCAAATATCTGATAAAAAATCATCTCATTTGATCTGATTTCAGAAAATGATAAACATATATTTTAATATAAGAGTGTATAAATAAAATTTATGAAAGAATTTTCTTATAGGAATGATATATTATTTGATTTATTATAAATTTTAATATAGTTTTTATAAATTTATTACCTCTATTGATTCACATAACTTTAACAATTGTAATATATTTGTAATTTCTAATAATTTTTGTCAATTTAATATTTTTTTTATTTTAGTTTACTTCTTAATTCCAGGAATGCTGCCCATTTAGTATTTTATTAGGGAAATGTATTTGCTAAAAATCACAGTCAATCACATGATTCCTCCAGATAATATTGACTAGGTTAGTGTTCTTGTATTTTACGAAATTATCTATATTATATAGTATATATGTATTTTGTTACTCATAACATATATCATGTTTCATTTTCAATATATACGAGTTCAGTACTTATTAGGGGTTAAGTATGTACTTTTCCAAAAAAAGATATATGGAACTCATCATTCACATGGTAGAGAATTGGTGGAAGTGTCAAATGATATGTTACCATCCACATATGATTGAGGAAATAGAAATGGAAAATCCCTCATGGGCTCAATATTACCATATTCAAAAATATCATAACACTCCTCTATTGTAATATTTGACTGAATACTGAATATTCAAAATCAATCTCTTTATCTCATCAATAACTATCAAAATAGATATTCAATTTACTTTGTGAGTTTTTAGTATACAAATTAATGGTTTAAAAATGTTCTGAAATCTATTGAATTGGACCTAGTTCTTGTAGTTTACACTATTGAACATCATCTCAATATATCTAATTTTGTAACTTCTTCCCATATAGTGACTCATATAGTTCCATTTGAATTATAGAGTAAATATTCATGGAATAATTGAACTCCATATTGGGAAGGTTTTATTCTACACGTCAATTGTAAAATAATTAACATTTTGTAAAAAAATCATTATGTGATTGAATGGTTATTTATATTTTACCAATTGTATGAAGGTGATATGTAGTATTGATGCTTAAATCTATCTTTAATAATTTTTTAACACATAATTGGGCATTAAAGGTAAATTGTAGATCTAAATATGATATAATTGAGTGTGTTACTCCATGTATCCATAAAAAACATTTATATGTATCTTTTCTTGATGATCTAGTGAGAAATATTCCAAAACAAAGTTAAATTAACTTACCTAATTTCGTGACTTGAAATGTATCAAATATAATTATCGAAATTTAAATCCTTATAAAGACAAATAGTAAAATCTAATGTGAAATTCTCCCTTTATGTATAAGTATTTTTATCTATTTCAAAATCCCTTCTCAACAATTTTATTCTTCCACAACAATGTAGAATAAAAATTATTGAGATATATATTTTAAAATCTATATCATCATGTTCTCCCACTAAAAATGATTTTTGAGATATCAATAAAAAATTTTATACCATGATTTTAAGGGAATAATGAGTTAATGGAATCATATTTCAAATACTTCTTTAATTGTTATATAGATGAAACACGTATTCATTTATAGAATTTTATAATTCCATTATTTTTAAAATGGAAATATAAAATATTTCATATCTTTCATTAAAGATCATTATCATACTATTTAGCATATTTTTCTTCAGATTGATGGATGTTTGAGAAATAATTAGTTAGATATATTTTTTATACATTTCTATTATGATTTAAATGACTCTACTTTTATAATTAAATATTTTTTGCGTCTTTAAAACCACATAATGAATAAGATTTTGTTATCATTCAGACATAGAAAACTATTCCCCTTATTATCCATTAAAGAATGCTTACATAATGAGTAATCGTAATCTTTGATTAACATTAAACTTATTCTTTCATGTACATTCAATTCATTATATCTTAGTATTTACATTATAATATTTTAGTTAGTATAAAATTTACACATTTAACTTTAGCAGAAATGCCTCCATATATCTAATAAAATATAACCATATTTATCAGAATATAATGCATCTGGTTTTTTTACCATGAATCACTAATTTTCATTAATAATAAGAAACCAATATAACTATTTTATGAAAACACATCATAATACATTATTTTATGATTAAATTCACATCAAAAACCTTTTCCAACAATACAGTAGTGATAGACAAGGTGATATGGATATCCATATCTCGATCTCCTTTAATTTTTATTTCATATTCACTTATTAATATAAAATGAACAAATTTCATGTTTATATGGTTTGAGAGTTTTACAGTTATCATTATTTTACCATGATGAAATAATAATATCTACCCAATCATAGAAAACTACCAATCTCTTTTAACATTGTTGTTTTGGTCCATTCCTCAATCACCTCTATTTTTTTAAGGATCCAAATATATACCTATAAATGTGATTACATGACCCATGAATGATTCTTTATATATATATAAATAATAATTTATATCTTTGAAACAAAAGTTCGTTATTCACAATTTCTTAAGTAAAATCATTATATTATCTTTGTGCTAATATTTTATCTTAATATATGTGAAAATATCATCAATAAATACACAAAAAAATTAGTTTTGATATACTTAGAGACACTATTCACTATAAACATGATCAAAATTAGTTAATCCTGGTTGTTATAATGGAACCAAAATGAATTCCTAGTGCCTATATGTTTTATGAAATTATTTCATTAATATGTCATCCATTTAATCATAAATGATGATGTTGAGAATGAAGTTACGGTGTCCCTACTTTATCCTATATGACTATTGCATAATTTTTATGAAAAAAATATAATAGGCTTATAATATAAGATATAATGGATTAGTGTATTGAGAAAATTAGGCTCATACATACAATTTATATAATATAACATAATAATTTATATAAATTATACTTATTTAATCCTTCTAAAATCACACAATATCATCGGAACATATAGTAATATATGGATATACATCAATTTTAGTGGTGGGATACAAGTCATTAAATAGGAGGAATAAAGAAAATTAATTAATAATATATATTTGTGATAATAATCGACATCTTAAAATCATAAGAATGGGGTCAAAGAAAAAAAATGAATATTGATACATATGATGATGGAATAGAATGTGGTGATTCTTAAAAATGAAACATCATGTCAATGTGGTCAAATACCAGACATTGTTCTGAACAAATATTGTATAATTTTCATTCATAAGATACTTTCTTAATCAAAACATCAAAATTTTGAAAACATATTGCATCATTATTACTAATAATATACATTATGTAATTGGATATGTCACATTTACTATCACATTTGAGGGATATATAATATTTGGACCACCTATCACATCATAAATTCTTAAAATAATGCATGTAACACAATGTTTATAACAATCATTATAATAAAATATCAATTAGAATGTAATGGATTACACAATGAATTTATAAATAAAAAATTAATGAGTATTATTTGGGGTTTGAAAATGAAAAATAGAGATCATATATTTTAATAAAATAACATTTTTCAATGAAAAGAAATAAATCATGCAGAGTTGATTATTTTTTTGAAATGAAAATTTGTTTTTTAAAATCATTTCATTTGGATTGAAAATAATGGTTGAAGAAATTACATCCCAAAAACTAATATAGATTTATATTGATATAATATTTATATAATATTAGTTTAATTTTATGGCTGAATAATTTTTTAAAGAGTTTATCCCAAAGAAAATGATTGTGGTTTAGGAATCAACACATCTGAAATACCTCGGTATTTCTTTGCTTTTACTCCTCGTGAACAATAAAAATTGTTTTAAAAAAATTTAAATAGAAGGTAATTATGTAAATTTATTTAATTGTTTATCAATTATAATCATTGGAAAATATTTATTAGTTTTAGTTTGAAGTTAAAGCTTTTTTATATATTGTTTTTTGTAAATTTTTCTAATTTCCTTTAGATTTATCAATTATTTCAGAGAAAATTTATACTTATGTGCAATAAATTCAACCAGAAAATAATTAACATATTTATACATTTATATATTATATATAATTTATTTTGACTAGCCATATGGCTTTTGATGGTGAATCGTGTTCGAAACATCCTTGCTGGTGGTAAACCGATCGTTATTAGAAATGTTTTCCAAATGAGGAGAAAGAGAGGTACAAAATATTAACACATCAATAATATAATTTTCAAAATTGGTTAATATAATTTTTATAATTTAAATATACTACCTAGTTAATCATTTAATATATATTTTTTGGAAATGGATAGTCAAAGAGTGGAAGAGAAGAGGAAAATACAAAGAAGATTTGTTGAAAATATAAAGTATTATTAATGTTTCTTTCTGTGTATGCCACCAGAATCCATTGATGGTTGGATTTGGATTTATCAAGAATACCTCTATCAATTATAATAGTCTTAAGACTGAGTATTTTTCAATATTTATTTCCTTATAATTGTTGTGAGGAGATTTTTTTCTTTGTAATGGCAGTGGTAAATTATACTTTAAGGGAGCTCTATTTTAAGAATAAAATACTATATCCAAGGTAAAAGATTTTATAGTAATTTTTTGGAAGTATTAATAATATAAATATAAAATAAAATGGTTTTAAAATATTAAACCTCATTATAATTATAATTACTTGGTGTTATTAAAAATGAATGTGGAAAAAAATAAAAATGTATATTTTAAGGGGACATTTTTTAAAAGAAACATTGAAAAATGGGTTTTTGGTTCAGAAATTGAATTTATTTTATCTAATGACTCATTTATGAAATTAAACAATTTTTTTTTTAAAACACATGTTTTAGAAACTTTTATCTCAAAATGTCATCATGAATTATTTAATATAAAATAAAGTAATATTAAAGAATATTGTATTTTAACTATTCACTTGAAAATTGATGTATTTTAAAAAAATAGAAAAATATCATCCTTGGAATATTTAGATGAATTCATTACAAATATGACATTAATTTTTTCAAAATTATTTTTTATCTTATGTAGTTTTAAATTTTAACATAAAAATTTTGATTTATACAAAATTCATTAACAAATAGTTTGGTAAAAAATGTGATTATATTATATATTTGTTTTATAATAATGATTCTTATTTTTTAAATTGAATATATTTATATTTAATTAAATTGATAATGAAAATTATTATTAAAAAAGTATATTTTTTAATTTTGAGGTAAAATTACTATTCTAATGAGTTAGTTACTATTCCCAATGGTTTGGATACCATTCAAAACATCCAAGGTACTTTTATAACAATCATATTTCTATCTTGAAGGTCATGTTACCTCATATAACTACCTCTGTATTCCTTCAATAATTACTGAACTCAATAGATATATATGATCTATATTTAATTTTCAATAATGTTGATGGGTGAAAAAAAATCTTCTCTAAAATGTTATTCATGGGTGTGATGATTCTACTAGATTGGGGGAATCCATATTTTTTTATTGTAGTTTTTCCGATTTAATATTTTGACCTTATAAAATTTAGAGTTATGATAGGCTTAGTAATTGAATAATGTTAAAATTTTATTTAATTAAATAATATGTTTCTGATTTCTTTTATGTGTATTATGTGTATTATGTTGTATAATATAAAAAATACAAATTTATTTCAAAAAAAGTATCATTTTTGAACAGTTTATTGTTACAAAATCACAATAATTTATAGGTATTTATCATGAAATAATTGTTAAAAAAATTTAACAATAAAAGGTAGAAGGTACATTATTTATTTTATTCATTTTATTTTCATGATAATTAATGCATAACTACATCATTACATTATTATTAGTATTGAAATATAGAACTAGTGTATCCCATGGGGAAAAAGGAGAATATAAAACCATTACTCATAATATTTGGGAGTCTCTTCTAAAATTCCAATAACTCAATGTAATATATTCTATAAATAGTGTTTAATATTTTAATATCACAAGGTATAAGTTTTTTTAAATGATTATCCTCATGGTTTAGGAAAAACATGGAAATGTTTCTAGAAATACATCAATATATAGTCTCCCAATATTCATATCTTTAATATCGTATTTTTTCCCAACAGTTTGAGCTAGATACTCCTTATGAATGGGTATAAAGAACAGTGTATTGGATGTAATTTTTATATAGAGTCAATGTAATTAATTGTACTGATAGGTGATAATATTTTTATAGAGTATATGAAAAGTGAATTTCATATCATGTGAATTAATATGGTCTCTATTTAAATAGAGACAATACATACACAAAATTATATTAAATTCAACTAAATATAGAATAATAAGATTTTTCTAACCCATATTCCCAAAAACATATATCCGAAAGGAGTTATATACATAGGATTTATTCATTGTACCGTTCAAAAATTTAATCAATATTTCTATATCGAGCTGGTGGGGAAATGAATTAATACACTGTAAGGGGTTTTAAGATATGATAGAGTACATATAACTAGGCTGAAATAATACAATTTCAATATTAATCAAACTTATCACTAACCCAATATAATGATTCTTTATTTAATACATTAATAAATTAAAAATATGTAGCATGTGTATCATGTAATAATAATTAGATATTGAAATCAGATTTTAGGAAGACTCAATAATACAATTTTTTAAATTATGACACCATTATTCACACCTATAACATTTTATGTACATATAACATTATATTTTGTTCATAATAGGTTTTTAGGATTTATAATGTTAATCAAAAAAACCTAATCCCCTAAAAATAAGAAAACCCCCCTCGGATACAAACTGAGGTGACCCTAGTTAAACATAAATATGTATTTTATCATTTTATTGAAAATATTCCTTACATATAACAATAATTCACTTCCATAAACCCATATGATTAGTGTATCTTGAGATTATATAAATAACCAACATTTTTATATTATAATTCAATAATATCTCCCATAAAAACTTATTATAATGATATCATATAGATATATCACATATAATAATATTCTTCATTACCTGGGGAAAGAGAACATAAGGAAAGGGTGATCTCATATGTTGTGTAATAGAAAACATAATATATAACAAAAAAAGATAAAAAAATGATTATAATAGTGGAATGTTGGTATGATAACATAATCAATGTATATATACATAACATAATTAACGGACGACCTATTTAAAATGGATCAAAAGTGATGTATTATTAAATAAGGATTTGAATATAACATAAGATATGCGTCATATGGGTGTTGAAATATATGTCAATAAATATGAAATATCTTAACATTAGGAAATTTAATGGCATAAGAATGTGTCATAAAAATAAGAATATAAATGATAACATGTTTCATATCTAACTACTAAGAAATTTATATTGTATTGAACTAATCTATCCATCAACCCATAACAATGTAGACATTAGATTACCACTTGTACCATATCACATTGTGGATATGATCTAATCACCCTTATCCAATGCTAGTATCATTAGTTATAAAAAAAATTATAACGAAATTAAAGGTATATGTTTGACACACCAATGAAATAATGATAACTATCCATATTTTTTCTATTAAAATGTTAAAACATTTATAATTACAAAATATAATAATAAATGAATTATAAATAAATATGTTCAATAATGTTTTCCAAAACATAATCATATTACAAAATGATTAATAATGTGGATTGTTTCATTAAATAATATTTACAATGGTTCATAAGAATAATTAAATAATACTTATATATATAAATAGAAACATTAGGTGAGTGATTGAAACATTCATTAAATTAATAATGAATATCCATTACTTTTAATGAATTTTTTATAATTTTTTCAAATGGGGGATATGAATTACATTTTTAAAGAACAAAATATTTTTAGATAATAACTATTGTGGAAAAATTATAAGAGTAAAAAAGTTATCTTCAAATTAAATAAATTGAAAAGAAATATTATTTTAACACTTTTGTAAGGATTGTAATACCAACAGAAAAAGACCCATGTAGAAAACATCAAAAACATCATTTCTATACATGTGTAATAAAATTAATATATTACATGAAATTAATATAAAAAATAATTAATTTATAGATAGAAAACTATATAGATAAAAAATATTGAAAATTAATAGGGATTAAAATGATATACAACTAAAAAGAAAAGATAAGGTAGATCCCTCAAACAATAAATTTTTGGAATAAATTATATATTAATGATTGGTAAAATGTTATAAAGAGTAGAAAACCATATAAATTAAAATAAGATAAGAGATTATATATTTTATTATAGAGAACAAAAATTTAACTTTTACATATGGGAATTTAGTCATAAACACTCTTCAATCTACTTTGGAATGAAAAATAAATTATTATGACTTTGTTATAATTTGAATCATAAAACCATAAAAAGATATAAATTTAATTGGATATAAAAATACCAAAAAGTATATCATAATTATTATAAAACTAATCCATGATTAGTACACACAATGGAATAAAATAAAATTGTTGTCAAATATGGAACATATATTAAGGAAATGAAAATTGAGGTTAGAAACCCTTAAAATTACATTGGACATCAATGAATGAACATTAATACACCAACAATAATGGGTCACATTATTGTATTAGTATGTTTAATGAGAATGTAATACATAGAGAACATTTTTTTAATATACCAACAATAATGGGTCACATTATATTGTTAAATTTTTTTATAACCCTCTAGAAAATATATAAAACCTGAATTATGCATTAATAACATATATTACTTGTTTTAATACCCTGAAATATAATCATTTTTTAATAGAGAAGATAGTATAACATCGTTAATGTATGCAGTTGAACCATCCCGACCAGGAGCATATTATACTAATAAATGAGTAATAGTGTAGAGTATTTGTAGTTAAATATAATTTAAATATATCATTAATGATTTTAACATGAAATTAATATAGTGTATAATTATATTTTTAAATAATTTATATGAAAAGGGAATTCAAAAATGTAGTGAAGATCTATTTACGTTTGGGAGTCCTTTGATTATTAATATGGGTTCCTTTATAATGAATGAATATGTATTACTTAATTGACCTAGAATATAAAAATTGAATAATACATAATTTTAATTGTAGATATTTTTAAATATTTACTAGTAGAGTGTATAAAAATTATTGTTTTTTAGAAGTATGTTTGTTATAATTGGATTGGTCTGTATTGAGTGAAATTTATATAAATATTGATTCATTGTTGTGAAGGTTTTTAATCTCAAAATAAAATATAATAAAAATTTGAAACATAAATAATTTTATCAATAATCATCTCATAAAAATAATTTGAAACCACAATTTCATGATATTTGATATATTTACCAATTAGTTTAATCCTTTTCCGTATTTTACAACAATAATTTTAAATAAATTATTACTTTGTAGCTTGTTATTATCCCAAAAAATTATATTTATCAAGAGAACTAATTGGGAAATTCTTATAATGAATTTTTAACTCAATTCAATTGATGTCATATTTTGAATATGTAAAATTTTAATTATAATTGAAAATAAAATGTTATGTCTAATGAATATTGAAATTTTAAACATTAATTTTTTTTAACACTACTTCATATAAATTAATAATTTAAAAATTGGTCATATATGTGTATATACATTGAAAATTAAAATTATATTCATATTTTATATGTGATCACTTTAGTTTATTACAAAAAAAATTCAAAACATCACAAAAATTGGTCATTGAAAAATAACCTTAAAAAACATTAAATAATTTTAATCACATAAACAGAAAATTATTTTTTAAAGTTATAGACATAATATTTTGTCAATAAATTTGTAATTTAGTTTTTATTAGGAATTTAAAAAGTCATAAAATAATTATTTAACTAAATACACAATATATAAAACATGGAAAAAAACATTATTCACATTTTTTTATTAACTACTAGCACTTTTTTCTATAAAATAATTTTATTATTATTTAATATATAAAATTTATTATTTTTTCTCAAAATTGAAAATATGAAATATACATATAATATATATTCCTACATAATGAAAATATTTCTAAACACTATATTTCGATTAAATATATATTCATATGCTATATTTCAAATAAATGTATATCTAATGTCTATAATTCCAAGGACCACATATATAAAATATATATTTCACTCTTATATATAACCCTATAAAAATGAAAAAAATCATTAACTCTAATTCATTTATAACTCTTTCAATATTTATTTTATATTTATAGTTCATTGTGTTATTTATATAATTGTCATATTGGTAAAGATATATATAGTTAAACCTAATGATAAAGGTTTTGGGTTAGTGGAATCATTATTTACATATTATTTTATTAATATTTTAATTTTATTAAGGATACATTATAATGTATTATTGTAACAAATTAATTATTATCATCTATGAAATATTTCCTTCTAATGAAATGTATTATGGTCCATTTAAGAATGATTTTTTATGTGAATCAAGCTACCGACCAAATGTTTTTAAAGCAAAAATACATTGTATAATCAATGGTGGTTAAAAAACCATCCCAACACAACATAAAAATATCAATTCATTTATAAAACATTACAATCTCCTAGATATATACTTATAATTAATTCTCAGTTTCGAAAATTTATAAAACCATTTTGTTTTCAAATTGCATATTTTGAGATGAAAAAATATTTCATGAGTAAGATGGAAGAATAGATCATTAATTTGGTTAATTCCAATTGATATATGACACAAAATAATCATGATACAATATATAATAATGATTTAAAAGTAATAAATCCTGAAACAATTATTCTATAAATGAATAATTAGAAAAATACAAGAAATATAATTCATAATATAAAGGAAGAAATCTTAGAGGTGACTACCCATAGTTGATTACATGAATGATTTTGATGGAAGATGAACCCAAATTATAAGGACTTGATTAATGATATTGAAATATTATAACATTTTTATCATTATTAATTAAATAAAAAATTAAAATATTGAATATATTCTTCAAAAGGAAAAATTGAGTGTAATTTATCATTAGAATTTTAATTATTATGGGACTATATTTTCATGATTCCATCTCCTCACTAAATGAATAGATATGTAGTAAAAAGTTATTTTAATGGATTTTTGATATTTTTTATGGAGATTAAAGTGAAAATTTATAGAATATTTTGAAATCGGATAGTTACTTAATTGTAACTCTAATATCAATTAGAATGTCCCGCAGAAACTAAAGGCCTATTAATAAAAAAAATAATCTTCTAATAATATTATTCGGGGAATGTGAACCTCCTATTAAAAATATAATCATTTCCTACATATTAAACTATATGTGGGGAGAACATGTAAGTAATTTTATAAATTCCAAATAAAAGAAATATTAATATACAAAATAGTAAAAATAATACCCCATAAAAAGAAAAAAAAATATAACCACTACCTCCTCTATCACCTCCACTGTTTTTCTTCAGATACCATGGTCACTTTAAATCTAGATTGATATTATAGGAATTCAAGAGCCTATATCAGAAAATATAATAAAATATCATCTCATTCCTAAAGACGAAAATGTAGGGGTGGGTAAAAAACTCGTATGGTTATCCTTGTTAAATTAGCATGTACATCATCTTCTGGAGATTATGCTTCTTATATATTTTTTATGAAATAATCCAAACCCATTAAATTTAATATATGTTTAAGTACCTGGCCATAAGAATTTTCTATTATATTTAATTTAGATTATAATATAACTAATTTTATTACAAGAGGAATTTTATATTAATATTTTTTTATATTTATCAGAAAAACATACAATTTAAACCCAAAAATTATAGTGGATACATCAACATATTAAAAATTTATTCCATAAAAAACCATAGAAAAAAATTATTTTCATAATAAATCTTCATAATTTTATTCATGTCTTCATTATTTTTCTCTCTCCCCCTTAAAACCTATATAAAATATTTTAAAACATGTGATAAGAAAGAAATATCTTTTATTGATATAAAAGAAATAAATAAATTGTTGGACCATAAATACCGATAAAAATTTCAAATTTTTAAAAATCAAATTTGGTATAAAATAAACCTTTTATAACCCAAGAAATAACCATTTCTACAAAAATCATTCCATATAACATTTATTATGAAATTTTAATGGAAAAATATAACCAATATATGATTATTTAAAAACGAGATAATCTCATGAATTTTTTCCCACAAAACATTTTAAGAATTGTTTTGAATATAAACTCAACCACTTCAATATTTAAACTATGATATTTCTATAAAATCCTTGAAATCATAATAAATAATATATATTCAACTTACGAAAAAACAATTTATCATAATTATGTATGTTGTATACCATATACATTAAATAAAATAATCCTCATGGTTATAGATGACATAACCCTAGAAGTTATACGTGTATTTAACCATCGTAGTAACTCGTATAATGACCACCACAATCAATATCTAACATACTGAATGTATAAGAGAGATATAAGGGGGAACAACCCTTCATATAATTTATATCAGGCTCATCTATAAGCTATAATGGGGATCAAACCATTATATAATCTATACAGGGATCACCCATTGTATATATAATTCTCAGGTATCAAATCATGAAAAAACATTTTATGATTTAACTTTTCATCTTAAAACCTTCAGAAAGATCATTAACTCACATATGAAAGAAAACTTTTAGATATAAAAATACCATTTTAATTTAAAATTTATTTTTCAATACCAAAATAACCATAACAGGGTAACTAGGGTTTTATTTGATGAAAATATTATTAAAACATAAGTTCTTAATGAAAAAACATTTTATTTTGGAATAATATTTTTAAAAAGTATTCAGTTATTCATGAAAAAAATTTCATTGAAATTAAACTTTTTAACATAAATAAAAAAGAAAACCTCAAATAATTGATGTTTCAAGATGGGGGGATAATCCACTCATGCTGTATAAGTTAAAATAATATTCCATTTGGCATTTAATTTTTTTTTAAAGATTGTCTTTAAAATTGGAATTCATCAATAATGTCCCTTAAATAACCATAAAATAGATTCATTTATTGAAAAAAATGATTGAAAATTTTAAATGTGCTTATTAAAACATACATTTTCAAAAAAAAAATACTTCATAAAAATAATTTTAAAAATATTCAAAATAATGATATGTATTTAGAAGATAAAATTATTAAAATGAGCTTTTTTTAAAGAGTCACTTAAAAATATCAAATCATTGAAGTGAGAGATAATAAATACAATTAATTATGTGGATCATTGTTAAATATAAATAAATTATGTTTTAATACAAAATTATATAATCCTATTTACATTCAAAACTATTCTTTTCAAGGCATAATGAATTATGTTTATTTTTAACTGAATAAAAGAAAATTGAGTATAGAAATCCCATAAATTGAGTTTGACTCATCACTTACATTATTTATCTTCTTGGATAATAAAATTATACATGTGAACCATTTTCATGTATATTATATCTTTTACTTCACTTATTACTATATTATAACAATTTATGAATTATTTATGTTCACGTCAAATTCTTTGATGGTATTTGATACTTTGTCCAAAAGATATTAGTTTGGTGACTATGCTCAGAGTGGTCATCATCCTATCATATTCAAAGAAATAACAATTTTATTAAGATCAAATTAATTTCATAAATTCACTTATATATATATCATCCATTTATTGGTAATTGATATATAATCACATCGGTTTGTGGATGCAGTAGTCAACATGTATGCCCGAACAAAGTCATCATTTTTTTGTGAGTGGAAATGTATGAAATGAAATGAAATATTTATTTTAGTAATATAAACAGTTCATTACCATCATAAAAAAAATTAATACAATATATTTTAATAAACAATACTTTTATTAGCATTCATGTAAAGTGTTAGTGAAAACTGAACCATATCGCATCACGAAGTGGTAATCTTTCATAAACAAGAATGACGTTATCATATCCCCTGTTGAATGGAACACATGATGATATATGTGATTTCATGACACTATTTGTATATATTTTTAATTACTATCATAAATATAATTTTAATACATTATCCTGCAAATCCATGAGATATGATAATGGAAAATGAATGAAATTAGTTCATGAGTCAGAAGTACACCATACACACTAATGATGATTTCATATCTCAATTGAATGAATAAGAGAGGGATATGGATTATTAAAATTTCATATCAAAATTTTATTATATTGAGTAGATATGATCTATTACATTATAAGTGTTAAAACACATTAAGAGGATTTATTAGAAGAATGACCATTGAATGACTCAGAAAAGACAACAACTTTCTCTTAAAGAAGCCTCATTTCAATCTCCTTTTTGGGGTACTATGGTTTATCCTTTTGTAAGATAAGGACCTATAGAATATAATTAAGGATTCATGGTAGAAAATAAGAAAGAGTTTTTTCATTATATATGGTTTTTAAAATTTAGGTGGGAGTGAGGGAATTTATAGTTGAGTAAGGGTGGTTTTATGTGATTAACTGACAATTATTTTGTATTTAATGAAAAAAATTCTATATTGAATAAATTCCAATGAATTTTGTTGATAAATATAGTTTCAAATTCATTTTAGCATTATGAATAACATAAAAACCCATATATTGTTTTAGCAATTAGGTATTTTTATTATTTATACTTTTGACTTTTACACAAAACATTATTTAACTTATAGTGCACTAAATAATTGTTTACATTGATATCATTTTTTATGCCTGAAAATAAAAAATAGCATAATAACATAAATTTCACTCCTTATTAAAAAAATTTAATCCATTTTTTAAAATTCAAAATTTTGAAGTTACATAACGTAATTTAATAATAATCCTGAAAACATAATGAAATATATTTTTGTGACAAAAATATGTTTTAAAAATAAATTCATTTTATACCATATAAAAGTGTTCAATAAATTTAAAAACCCATAATTTAATAAATATAAATGAACTAATTAAAATTTTAATCAAATTAAAAACTAATTTTAAACTAGTAAATAATATGCAATTTTTAAGAAAATCAACTTTTTACTATTCAATAAAAAATAAAAAAAATTAGAAAACCATCAAAATTTAAAAATAGGATAATATTGATATGATAATTTCAAAAATTACTTTATCTTATCAAATAAATATTTAAAAATTTCTTATAAATGACTATATTATTTTTAAAAAAATGAATAAATAATGTTTTTTCGAAAAATCTGTTTTTTTGTATAAAATATCCTTACTAACAATCATATTGAATGACTACAAAAAAATTATTCTACGTATTTAAAAATATGTAATTAATATATTATGATTTCATTTCACCATTATATATTTTATCACAATTAATTTAATTTCTATCTCATAATCTTTGAATTTAAATAATATGAATATGTTGTTCATTTAAAAATTATGTGGCATATCTTATATAATATACATCATAGTGATTCCTTTTAAAAAATTATGATAATTTATTAACAATTTAAATGAATATAATCTTTTTAATATGATCTCAAGATACCAAAACATGAGTTTTAAATTTAAAAATAACATTTTTTAATAACAAATTGAAAAAATTAACAATAAATATATTAAAAAAGAGTAAAGTATGAAAGTAATCTATGATTACACGTTCTAGGTTTCCAAATAGAGGAATGTATGTGGGAAGTGAAAACATGAGCTTTTAAGGGTAAACTAACTCTTAATTACTAATATGTAGTTATGGTTAACATGATCATGATTATGTTATCCACCACCAAATCTTAAATATGTGATAGGTTAAGAGGATATTAATTTCATAGTAAAAAAAATTTATACATTTTTTTAAGCCTCTTTTTCCTAGAGTTAAGGAATTCCATTACTATATTTACTAAAAGCATAAGGAAATAAAATGACATGAAAAATATAGCTTCATCCTTTAATAAATTTTTATCATAATCTTGTCATGTGAAATAAATGATGAGTGTGATTTTTTCAAGCCATGAGAACTATAATTAAAATATAATGAATTGAATAATACATAACATTTTATTTATCCCTTCCTCTAAATTTTAAACATTAACAAAAACCAAAAAATTTAGTAAAATATAAGACAATTCTCTAAAAATAATCAATTTTTAAATAAGAAAAAGGCACTTTAATCTTAAAAATTAAATACTTACACAAAAAGATCAATATAGATCATTCAACAAATATAAAACCACAATATTCCTAAAAAATATTGAATAGTAAGACTAAAATCCATAAAACAGATGTAATTTAACAAATAATCGGAAAACATAAATTTAATCATTTTTGTAAAAATAACATAAATAAATATTATTATCTCATTAAAAAAATGAAATTTTCTAAATCACATTTTCATCAAGATATGATAATCATATCTATAAATAATGTGAATCACTATAAATCCATAATAAAATAATATGTTCTCCCTAAAATATAATTCAGCCTTTATTTCTAAACAAAACCCATTATAATTTTTCTAACTTAATTATACTTGATTCCCAAAATAGCAAACGTCTTATAAGATAACATTGATCACATAATCACTAAATTAATTTTCCTGCCCCTTTATTAAAATATATGTTCCAAAAATAATAATAGAATTTATCTATTATAATATTAAATAAAACCCAACTTCATACTATCTAGGATATAGCACAGTATAAAAGATTATGATCTACCCTTTTCACCCATCAGTTGTGGCTTTAATACTGAAAACCTTGTCCGATGAGAAAATTTATCAGATAGTCTATGGATTTTCCTCTTCTAAAAATATAATAACATAATTTCTATATATTTTCTATAAATTTGATAAAATTCTAAAAAATAAATTAATAAATAAAAAACTGAAAAAACATCCTTATAGTTTTTTTCATATCTTAAAACATTAATAAAAAATATAATAAACTATAGTTATCTTAAAAATAAATTTCTTGAAAAATATCCTTAGCCACCATAATATTTCATAACATAGTCATTCAAAAGTGATTTCGATAAAATTTAGCATAAAATAAACTGTAATGATAAAAACAAATTATAATATCTATATCTCTTAATGACACCATATAAGAAAACATCCTAATCTCTAATGTTATCTAAACCATTCTCTGATACTAATAGTATGGACCAGGACTTAAACATTATATATTATAATGAATTTAGACTACAATTAACATTCATTCACTACAAATGATATTTTCTGTATCTATTTTTAAAAAATTTGAAAAACTATTACAAATTAAACACATAAAGTAAAATAGACACTTCTATTGAATTTACATTTAATCATTAAAATTGTCATTAAAATAAATCATTCTTTCTTTTCATGATAAATATTAAAAATTTCATCATGTAATAATCATTTTCCGTAATCTCCCTTGAAACCTATATTTCTTTTGAACTAGATATGATAAAATATTATTATTAAGAGAAATAAAATAAAGAAATTATTTGAATATAAGTACTTATACAATATTACCTTTTTCAAAAATTAACTCTCGTGTCCAAATAAACATTTTATCACCCATGAAATCCCCATTTCTACCAAAATATTTTCATAAAACATTTCATAATAAATATAAATGTACAATTACTAATATAGTATACATTGAAAAAATGTTAAAATTACGATTTTTTTTGAAATATCTATGTAAAATATCCTTTGAATTGAACATACACTGAATAACCATCCTTTTAAAAACATGATATTTCTATAAAACATAAAAATAATAATAAAAACTAATTGTAACTTGGGGAATAATTTTATTATCATACCTAAATTTGATTTAACCATCACTACTCCCATAAGAAAACTGTCACATTTTTATATGACAAAACACTCATAGCGAAATTATCATTTAAGATTCACTATTACACATGAAATAACCATCACAACTAACTTCCAACATACCCATGGAATTGACGAGCTATAATGAGTCTCAACCATTTATATACTATATATTGAAATCACCCATCAACCATAATTGGGCATAATATTTCATATAATCTATATCTGGTTCACCCATTTCACGTAAAATTCTTAATTACCATATCATGAATTAAACATATTCCCCTTTCACTTTTCATTATAAATTAGTAGAGAGTTTGTTTAAATCTCATATGAAAAAAACATATGCATATAAAAATATTTTTTTCATAAAAACTCATTTTAAATTCTAAAATGCCTATAATTATGAAATTATGGATTTTAATTGATTAAAATATCCTTAAAAACATCCTTTATGAAACTAGAATTTCAACTTAAAAATCATTTTTATCAAAAAGTTGTGAACTTTTAAATGAAATTATTTTCATTCAATATAATATTTTAATGATAACAAAAGAAAAGTCAAAGAATTATGGAGTCCTAAAAGGGGGATAAATCCACTAGTGGAAGATAAGTTAACAAAGAATTTCTATTTTTACTTTTTAAAAAAAAGTGTTTGTAGAGTATCATTAATATATTTTTTTAATAGAAAGTACCTTACATAAACCATTAAAGGATTTATATTTTCAATAAAATGGTGAGAAAAAACCAAATTTTCCTTTTTAAAATATATATTTTTATATAAATAAATTCATTGTAATTATTTTAAAATCCTGCATATTAAAGAGAAATACTAATAAAACAAATCATTAAAATAATTAAAACAAAGTTGTTAATGAGTCCCATTCAAATATAGTATCACTGATATGAGAATTAATAAAAAGAATACTTTATGTATATTAGCTTTAAATAAAAAGAAAAAATTGTATATAAAATAGAAGATAATGAAAATTAATTTCATTCATAATTTTATTATTTAATAATCAATGATTTATATGTTTAACTAAATGAAAGGAAATTGAGTTACAAATTCCCATACATTGAGTCTGAATAATAACATATATTATTTATCTTCTAGAATAATAATCATTGGTTAATTATTTAATTTAATGAGATCCATTTTCTTGTTTTTTTTTTCTTATTTCACTTATTACCATTTCATAAAAATTTCATTATTATTAAATTTTACTTCAAATGCTTTGACGATATTCGTTACGTATGTCCAAATTAAATTCAGTATGATGACTGTGGTCAAATGCATAATCATTCCATCATATCTAGAATACTACTATTGAAGCCTAAATTTAGAGAAGTGATACATCAAGTAGATAAAAGAGAAATGAAGGAATCCAAGACAAAAAATATGGACATCTCGGGGCCAGAGAGGCGGGCGCGTGAAAGATTTGTATGGTGTGCGCAAGAGGAATTTTAGCGTGCAAACCCTTGCACTCCGGCCTTCCCTTCCATGCCTAAAACTCCTCCCTCCACGACTGGCCTCTTCTGGACCCATTTCCGTGCCCAAGTAGATGAAAAACAGCGGTTTGCGCACCTGGCCCGGATTCTGCACCCAAGGTGACGTCAAATGCCAGTTTGCGCGTGCGGCCCCATTTATGTGCCCAAGGTGATGAAGAATGGCCGTTTGCATGCCCGGACCCGTTTCTATTCCCAAGAAAACATCGAAATCCTTTTTGTGCATGCAGACCCATTTCTGCACCCAAGACGATGATGAACGACTATTTGTGCACTCAACCGCCACTGCACGCACAAGCCGATAACCGACCGGAGTTTGCACGCCAGGCTCTTGCGCACCACTCTGAGGCCTCCAGCTATAAAAAGAACTATATACCCACTTTTAAGGCAGGGAAAACAAAGATGAATAGAATATATAATATGTGAAAACACCATCTTCCGCGACCACGTGAAAAACCCATGGCCTTCAGGTATTGGTTGTTAAGTGATACGTTCACCGAGGGCGCCTTCGGATGGGCCCTTAGATCCTTTGGAATTTTGTTTCTTCCCAAAGTTATTTTTGCACAAGGGTTCCCATCTTGCGCTCAAGATACCTATACATCCGGAATTATTGCACACCACAAACTGCGTGCAATCCTCCCGTCTCATGTGCAACCCCTCAGGCTTGCACGCCACCGGTCCAACTTGTGTGCAACCCCTCCGTCTTGCGCGCAACCCCACTGTCTTGCACACCACCTGTACCACTTGCAAACCACTCGTACCACTTGTGCACCACCCATACCTATTGTGTGCAACCCATACCTCTTGAGGGCACCCCGTACCTTTTGGGTGCAACCTCTTCCTCTTGCATGCAAACCATGCATCCTGCGTGCGGACATCCTATCTTACCGCAACCCATTCTCCTATGCACACTCCATGCTCTGCCCTAACCTTGAGGAACCTTATTCGAGCCTTTCTTATGTGTGACACTCCTGTGTCACACACTCTTATCTTGTGTGTCCCCTTAGGTTTGCATAATTAAATTTTAAAGTCCCTTGGAAGATATTGCATGTTGCGTTGCTTCGCCTCATGCTCCTTCTCATCGGTATGCTAACGAATATTTCTTCTTCACATAGCCATGCTGATATGGAACCCCAAATGGTTCGCTCGATAACACCCCCCACTGCCATTGTGTTTTCTGTCCCTTCTCTTCACCAAGGTGTAGAGGGTGCTGGTTATGTAAGACCTATGGGTGTATAGTAAAACCACCTCGTTCGAGCTGTAGGATGTTAAACTGCAAAGCACCTTTTTTCTCATCACATAATGATAAACTTTGACCATGCCCCATTCCCCATGTGTCAGACATGGGGTTCTCCCTCCTTGGATATTCTTTATTCCCACTAGTCTCCATGAGAGTTAGATCATTCCTCACATAGATTGATATCCTCTTCATTGGAGGGGTGTCTGTCTGCGGGGAATGGGAAACCACCCAGGTGTAAGCCCCGAGCATTGTTTGTAGGAGGCAGCACCCATGCTCCTCCTCTCTTCTTGGGTTAAAAATCCCTCTCCTGTTGGGATTTGTCACCACCTGGGCCTCCACCCTAGAGCAAGTCCCAATATCCATCTCCCTAGGTTGTGAACCGTGCGTAATACCCTATTTCCTCTTTGGGCTGTTAACCAGGCGTGGACCCTATTTCACTTCCCACAGACGCACCATTGATGATGTGATTGTTAGGACTTTGTTGTCTCTTGTTTCTCACACCGAGCATGACTCATGTGGTCATATTGCAAGCATTAACCATGACATCCTCTTTGTGTATCCTAGAGTATAATCCCCAAACCACACCTAAAGTATGAGGTCTTTGATCCTTGCTAAGGCAAGGTACATAGGAAGCCTCCACAAATTTCAAGCCCCACACCTGATCTTTCCGACCCCCTTAATGTCGGTTCTCACAGCACCTGAACTATGAGGTCCTTGATCCTTTAAAAGTAAGGGTATATAGGAAGCTTCCACAAGGTTCAAGCCAAACACTCAGTCATTCTGACCCCCTTCCCATCGATTCACACACCACCTGAACTATGAGGTCTTAGATTCCTTCTAAGATAAGGTGCGTTGGAAGCCTCCATGAGGTTTAATCTCACCATCTATTTGGGCCTCAGGTCCTCCTTCACGACGTTTCACACCCATTCAGCATGACTTTAAACTATGAACCTCAATTAGTGGTAAGAAGTTATCTCCCCCGATTAGCGGTAATATGTTGTTTCCCCCAGTCAGTGTTAAGTTGTTGAACCCACCCAAAAAACGTGGAATTTCATCCTTTCTAAGGAAATGCATGTAGGAAACCTCCCTGAGACTCATGCCCAACAATTATTAGACCCTATGTCTTTAACCACATTGGTTCACTCACCCCCATTCCATAAGAACTATGTGGGTTTGATCCTTGTCTCCTAGATAAGGTTCATAGGAAGCTTCACTGAGGTTTTACCCCGTCCAGTGGTAAGTCATTGTGACGACATTTATCGGTAAGGCATTTTCAACTCTATATAGTGGTAAGCCATTGTGACCCCATTTAGTGGTAATCCATCGTGGCCCTATCCAGTAGTAAGCTACTGACATCCCCATCTAGTGGTAAGCCGTTGAAATCCCCAATCAGCGGTAAGACATCATCACATGAACTAAGATTACTTTGATTCCATACCATGGGGATACATAGGATGCCTCTTTGAGGCTCAATCCCAAATTCATCATCATCCTCATGGAGGCTCTATCCCATTCACCATCAATATAATTCAACAATCCATCATCCATCCGGATTTTTACCCATCCTGCCACATCCCGATGAGATCATTCCACCTTATTCCCCATTCACCTCAATAACAATCGTGAATCTAATCACACGTTGGCCCCAACAACAATTTTCCATCCAGAGGTTGGACCCATCTGATCCACTTTAATTAGTGTTCTAATCAGTCTGATCCAGCTCCGCCGGATGTTAAACCTACAATATACCCTGTTTTAATAAATGGGTAGCTGATGAAAACCTCTAATACACACCAATGGCATATGATTCCCCACGTTCGATGTGGGATGCCTTGGGCTTCTTGTGCCCTCATGAAGCCCTATAATAAGGGGATGAAACGAAGACGTGCCAGTGCCTCAATGTCCAGACACACTGGTGATTTCAATTGTGACTACTTGAATGACCGAAGGTTGTTTCCCTGACCAGACCCTTTGGAATGTCTCAACAGAAGTAGAGTAATTAATTAGTGTCCATGAAGAAATGGAACTAGGGATAATTTCACAAACAACTTCCTAAATCTATAAGGGAGACTCAGACTAGGTGATGAGTTCAGACGAGGAATCCACTAAAGGAAGGCCCAACATCCCATCATCCAATTTCAATCAATGAGAAAATGTCCCTGAACAAGGAAATGATGTCACCCGCCTTTGGAAAGTGGGAATGTGGGGCAAAGAAATCGTTCCTTTTGTACTCAAGCATACAGATGTGTGCACCCCGATGAAAGCGTCAGAAACATATACTCATGAAATTTATATTAAATTATTTTATAATATAAACATATATATATTATATGTTGGTTGAGGTGATGTAAATATATTCACATTGCATCATGGAGGTGGTAGTCCCCACATACATAATAATGATGTTATCATTTTTTGGTGAGTGGATATAAATGAAATTAAAGGATATATTTTTTCATTATAATAAAAATGTCTATAATATCATAATAATTTCAATTATATCACATATATTCATAAAAATTAAACTTATTACCATCCATGTGATGTTTTAGTAAAAAAATAATCACATTACATCACGTCGTGGTAGTCTTATATACACATGGGTGACTTTATCTTATCCCCTCCCCCAATAAAACGAATTTAAGTATGTATATGTGTTATCAAAATAATATAAGATCAAATATATTAAAAATATCATATATATAATTTAAATAATTCAATTTATCTAGTCATGAGAGCGATAATAGAAAGTGGATAACCTCAGTTTGGGAGGTGGTGGTTCACCATATTCACAAATGAGGATTTCAAATCCCATTTTATAGAAGAGGAGATCGATTTAGGTGATTAAATTAACGTAATGACTTATAACTATTTGTAGGATACTGTATTTATTACATTCTAATTTTTTCAACACATTAATAAATGTATAATAAAAAAATAAAATTGAAAGTGTTAGAAAAGATGATTACCTTCTTTAAAATACTCCTCCTCTAGATCTCCTCTTAGGGACAATAGTGATTGATTTTTTTTGTATTTCCAAGACCACAATAAAATAGGTAATGATTTTGGGACGATAAATGGTTAGTGTTTTTTCAGGCTAGATGGTGTGGAGAAGTGAGGATGGTGTGAAGTATATTTATAATTAAGGGGGTGGTTTTATGTTATTATGTTATGATTATGTTGTATTAAAAGGTAGCCACTTTTTGGATTCATTAATTACAATTCCATTATTAGTTGATTAATTCTGTTGTTTTTGGTTATGTCAAGGAAACACATAATAACCCCATTAAATGTTTTATGTATTAGGTATTTCTAGCTTGTACCTTTTAACATTAACATGAAACATTATGTGACCAATTGTTTACTAAATCGTTTTTTACCATGGTAAAATTTGATATATAAAAACATTAAATTGAACTTATTATAAAATTTTTATATCATGATTTCCAATATGGAATCCATTTTCCAAAATTCAAAACATATAAGTGGTATAATAGTATTTAAAATTATATTAGAAAATACAATGTAAAATACTTTTTCTAGACTATACCACTCTAAACTAAAAAATGATTGTATAATAAATTCAAGTTTAAAACCCATTTCAAAAACTATAATTTAATCATTTAAAATATAAAAGAAATAATATTGATTAAAAAAATCCAAATAATTATTTTACCACTTATATAAAATTATTTTTTTTATAAAAAACGAATATTATTCAATATTGATTGAAAAATCAATCATTTAAGAAAAAACCCAAAATTTCATCATTGTAAAAATTTCATATTATGATTTCAAAACTGATGTTAATTTCATAAAATAAACATTAAAAAAGTTCCCTAAATAAACTAAATTAATGTTATAAATATCAAAAAAACCCATTTTTAAAAACAATATGATTTTTTGGAATAAAATTACATAGATATAAATCTTAAAAATTGATTTTACTAAACATATAGTACTTTGAATTAATTTATATATTATAAATGAATATGATTATTATAAAAAAATTAATGCATAGGTTATAAAATTCACATTAAAATAGTAAGATTCATTTTTTCATTTAAACTCAGTGTTATGTATCATATACTCTATTGAACATATTGTTTCATTTTAAAATATATGGATATTATAATAGAAACCTCCTAATATTTCAATCAAAATTAATATAATATTATTTTAATAAAGTCATCAACCAAAACTTTTATGACTACATAATATCTAAATTTTCCTAATCGAACACCCATTTATACATTAACATCCCACAATACATAAAAAACATAGGTTTCAACTATTTTAGTAACTCTAAATCACATTCTATCATTTTTTACTTACTTTTTATGCACTATAAATCAATCTATACATCCCATCCTCTTCTAACGCAAAAAACACATCCAAAATATTTCACTAAGAGTTACATAATAACATAACATACAATTTCCATTCTTGGAAAATAATCATAGCCATAATCAAACAGTCATCAATTTATAATTTTATAGAAAGAACCCTCATACCGGAAAATTTTAATTTTTGGTACATAAATCCATTAGCATAAAAAAGGGAATCCTAAATAATTACTATAAAAATTTAAAAAATAATTGTAATTATAAGTATTTTTATAGAAATATAATAAGAACTAAAACTCAATTTAACCCACAATAACATTCAGGAGAAGTGACTAACCTCAATCAACATCTTGATGTGTGATAAATATTAATCAACTATGATATAGCCTTTATCTATTTCAATTTACATATAATAAAAGTATCATAATTTAATTTTGACCATAGTATTTAGACAAACATGCAGTAATTAATATTTTCACCATAATTAAAATAGTAATATCTTCAAGAGAAGAAATTCATGAATGGAATACCATTAATCCCAACAAAAAAACACAACCAAGAATGGATGTGATCCAAAGGTGGAAATAAACAAAAAGTACTACAAATATCACTAATATCATACTATATAATAGGTATAATAAAACCTAGGTATTTTATCCACATAATATGTAAATATATCATATATTATAAAACATTTATGTGATCACATGTTTAAGATATATGACATTCAAAATCAAAGATTGAAACATGAACCATATACTATTTTCATTTATAAAGTCACATGGTTCACTATAAACTAAACTATTCTTCCTACAAGGAATCCATAATTTCCAACTATTTATAATAAATATCCTCTAAAAATCACCAAAAAGAAAATAAATTTCCCTCATTTTGATATATTGATGGATCACAATTTGATATAGTCAACTCTATTTAGTGATCCAATAATGATCACTATTCAACCATGATAGTGTTGTTATAAGTGGGTTGAAAATGAAAAAATTACCCTTTTATAAATGATCCAGGTATTGTATGATGTTGGTATTTAATTTTCTATAAAAAACAAATACTTTACCAGATGAATAAAATGTTGATGAAAAAAATTTCCTATGATGTTCAACTAAAATATAAATATCGAAGAATCAATTTCATATCTGGAAATATAAATTCATAAAAATAAGTTTCACATGGTTTATATGAGAAAATATATAAGTAAACATTCACATTACCAAAAATGTAGATACACAATAAAATTTATTTCTGGTAGAAAATTGATTCCTGGTGAACTTTTTTACCTATTGGATTATTATATTTATAAATTTATATCTTTCATAATTAAATTTATATAATTTTTTCAACCATAAAAATTCATGTTAAATAAAAACCAAAAATAAGGTAATTGTTTCTCCCATTC
Organism: Viscum album; assembly: GCA_963277665.1. Classification (NCBI taxonomy): domain Eukaryota; kingdom Viridiplantae; phylum Streptophyta; class Magnoliopsida; order Santalales; family Viscaceae; genus Viscum; species Viscum album. Next base: position 994,139,477 of record OY728166.1, read on the forward strand.
ATGGTTGTAGAGAACTTTTATCAAAAAATGTAAATCATTATCTGTTGTCTTCTCTTATTTTTATTTCTTATTATATATTTTTTCTACTCTTCACCGAAATATTTAGACTGAAATATACCTTCCTCAGTCGCGAATATCACATTATAAGGGTCTTACCCAACCGAAACCAAATATTTAACTTCAATAAAAAAAAATTATAGCCTCAAATTTAATTTCCACATAAAATTTTTCTCAAAATTAAATTCTATTTATAAGGGAAATTTCAATAAAAACTAACCAAAATGATATTTCTAATAAAATTCTATACGATCTAGATTTATGTACATGAAAAGATATAAAAGATATAGAATAAATAATTTCAACATCTATGGATTAAAAAATGTATATATATTCCTCTCAAAAGGGAGTTGGTGCTAATTAATTGTGAAAATGTTATTGTGAAAACCTCAACTTGATTTCCTATTCCAGTTTTAAAAAGAACAAATAATCCATAAAACCTGATTTTGTTTCCCCAATATATTTTAATCTAGATATGATATTACATGCTTAAAATAATTTACTCATAGAATATAATAATTATTCCAATAAAAATTTAACATATAACCATTAAAGTGACATATTCCAATAATTTTTTTTGATCATGATCATTTGAATATAATACATCATAAAATTTTAAAACCCAGAAAACACTCCACTTTAAATTGAATTATCCAAATATATCAAGTCATATAAACTCGTTTTTTGAAAATAAATTTAAAACCATTGTAAAAATGAAATTATTCTATAATAATCATTTAATATTATCTTGTTAAATATCCATCTTGAAATAGTTAAACCCTTATATTAATTTTTTAAAAAATTAATAATATTCTTTTAAAATCCATGTATGAAATATCTATTAGAAAAACTCGTTCATTATGAACACTTACATCTAGAATCGTATTATAATTTGTATTTCAGGCACTTCATGTGGAAAAATCATACACCGAAGCCAAGAAGAAAAATCAATATATATAAAAACTAAATAATTGAAATCTTTAGAATTTTCTATTTCATAACCCCCACTGGTAACCATATTTGTCTGATAATGAATATAAATCATGTAATATGAATCCATCCCTCAACATTCCCCATGATGGCGATTTTCACTAAGGTTATAAAATATAAAATTGGAGGTATTAACCACATTATATAACTCATCAATCAAAAAAGGATGAAATCATTAAACAAACAAAGTTTCATATATAGAAAATAATAAACATATTACAATGAAATTCAAATAATACAATTAAATGTAGAAACAACACAATACCAAGAATATTATGATGGAAGATTCTCAAATATATAGGAATTTAATGTGTAGAATGATATTTGAAACCCTTAATATTCATAAAAATAGTTTATATACACAGAGGCTTATCATTACATGTATACTTAGTACAGTCATACATATAGGCTCCAATGAAAATGTGAAAATGGTATACTTATTCACCATTGAATAAATAACATAACTAACTAATACCCAACCAATTCATTTTCAGGATATTACCATTTAATTACACATTCAGTAACACATAATTTTGATTTTGTGCAATATAAATTGCAAGTAAATAAGTGAGAAAAGAATGAACTTATATTCCATATAATTGAATTCATGAAAGGAATAGTGGAAAATTATTTCATATATGATTTCATACTATAGTCATGTCAAAACTATTTTTAATATAATTGAAAACTGTTAATGTATAATAGAAAATTAGAAAATTTATGAATATTTATATAATAAATAAATAAATAATGATGAAATATAATGAGTAAGGATAAATAACATCAATTAGTAATAAAACTCAAAAATTCACAATAGAAACTAAATTGGTGTAGATTCATATACAACTATTTTCACATTGGACCACTAAATTCCACATCATTTTTGACCATCTCATTCAAGCATACATTTATCAAATTTACAGCTAAATCAATTAATTAATTATAATTTATTTATTATTATTCATTTTCTTTTTCATTGATAAATACATCAATCAATCATATCATGCATCTTATTCACTAAGATGTTTCTGTAATTATTCTCATATATGTACTCATAATTTTAATCATGAGGAACAAAAATAAATATTTACTGATTCCATTATCCTTTCAAATTTAGCCAATCAATTTTTTGTATTCATTTTGTGCCACCACAAAAATGATGTAATAGTTTTTTAGAGAGAAAATTTTCATCAAATAGACGTAATAAATCTTAAATGTTATAACAACACATGTGGGAATCAATAAATCTTCAGAAATAATAAATATATCCAATATAATATCATCAAAAAACTCATTATATGCACTCACCTGTCATTTCTACAGAATTCAACATAGTTTCATCCTTTATACTGTATCAAACAACAACCATTTCTACATCATGTTAATCCATCCTATATCTATAAATTTATTTCCAATCATATAAATATTATCAATAATGAAATATAGTAATATATAGGATCTATTAATCATAGGATAAACATGTTCATTTTATTCTCCCTTAATGTTCAATGGAATATATTGTGAAGGAATCAAGGATTTGAATCAATCATTATTAATGATGGGATCATTCAGTACATATTATACAAAAAAACTATTAAAATGCCCCAATTAGATTTACCAATTAATATTACATTTATTTCCCAAATAGTGAATAAAATAGATAGTTTCTAAAAATAGAAAGAATCAAAAGAAACACGATCTATTAGTTACTCATATAAAATTATAAATTCATATAAGAAAAATATTTAGTTTTCATGCATCTCTCATTTATATAAAAAAATTAGATTTACAATGTTTAACAGTTCCTTGAATTCAAACAAAGAATAATTAAAAAATAAAAACACTTCCAAAAATATAACATATATCAGTCATGTAACACTTATTTTCTAATCATAATATAAAGTTTAATTCATCTCCACATTCCAAAGGTCACATACCATAATCATAATATACTTTCACAAACTACTATTGGAGTAATGTCATTAAATTTATTTTCTAATTATGGAACTTTAATTCCAAAAAAATAAATTCTTATAATATTATTACATTATTTGAACATTTAAATTTACTAAAATTCAACATTTTATGTCATTCATTATGTGACCATGATAAATAGTACCCCTAGAAACGATTATGTTTATATATTTTATGGTATAATAAAATGTTTTATATTCTTCAATTTTAAATATAGGATGTATTAAATTGCATATAATAATTGATATCGAATGAGTAAATTAATGTGTGGTTTTGGATAAAAATTTCAATAGAAAATAGCATTAAATGTGTATAAAACTAAATTTTACTATTTTTATTATTATGATATAAAAACATTAAAAACAAAATCATAACCATGCATGTTTCTATAAGTTACACTAAATTGGGAATTAAGGAATGAGAATATTTTCCAAATTAATCTTCTAAATTTTTGTATGAACTATTGAAACATTGGACACATAACTACAAATTGACTGATCAAAAAAACTGTACTAAATATTTTTTGAAGAAGTAATTTTTATTTTAAAATTTATTAAATTGGATATGAAAATGAAATAAAAATTTTGTTTTGAAAACTAAATTGGTTTTCATGATATCATTTTTGAAAACTACATGTTAATAATAGAAACTAAATGTGAAATTTAATCTATAATTAAATTTTCCAAAAATAGTAAAGAACTTCAATAAATGACGTGAAAACCATGATTTTTTGTATATGAGGTAATCATCAAAATAGCAGTTGTGGAAATATTCAACAACTATTATAGGTTGATAGGTATTGGTGGTCATTAATGAAAATTAAGAAAAATAAATATTTTATAACCATAATCATAGATAGAAATGTCATATCCTCGCAGGACATTGATGGATTGCTATATGATTTTATCCAAAATTATGTAAAATATCGATACATGCATAATAAAAATATAATGATTTATGAAGGGATCGTATAGATAAAATAATCTTAAATATATATCAATCATACATCACATTTAAAATAGAATGTATGCTATCAAATCCACTTCCTCAATATTGTTAATGATAAAAATCTTATTCATAAAGTTCTAAAAGGAATAGAATATTATCGGTTCATTAGAAATAAATTTCATTTATTGTGGAATGATATAAATTCCCAATATTTTATAGTTTGACAAAAAATCTAAAATATGATCCCAAATGTTTTTGTATTTATATATAAAATACTATAAAATTATCTAAATTAATATTTCATAATCCCTTAGACAAGTTATGTCCCACCAAAAGAATTGAAAAGGGATTATTTTTAGTTTTAATGTGTGGTATAATATATCAAAATCCATCAAAAAATTATTTTTTCACATTAATGTAATTTTTTTTCTACCCTCTAGAAACATTTGGATATGTGGTATTTATACAGTTTAATAAACACTTTCATTTAATGAAAAAATACTAAGGAAACTATAGTGAAAAAATAAAAAGAATCAAATAATGAGTACAAATATATTGTGAAATTTATGTGGAAATTCAGTGGATAAAATGATATAGATTCGGAAATTCTATAAAAAAATGAAATAAAATAGAGGGAAATTTTGGGGAAAATGATATATTGTGGGAAAATGAGACAAAATATAGGGAAAATAATTTATTAACAGAAACAATTTAATTTTAATTAATAATTTCATTACTAATGTTTATATTTTAGTAATTAAATATATTTTGATCAAATTAAAATGTCAAATACATCAACATTTACATATAAAATAAATTAAAAAATAAGAATCTCCAAAAAAATTAAATGAGTAAAATTAGAGTACTTGGAAGCATGAAAGTTACTATTATCTGATTTTATTATTATACCTGATTATGTTTTTTAGATTACAATATCGGTAAGATTTAATGTCACTATTGTTGTATTTTTTTATTTTATAAATAAATATATTTTTATTATTTCTATAAAAACTAGTGTTTTTCATTTTCATGTCATCTGTTTTTAATTATTAAAAAATATTTAGACAATGAAGATTTATAACTAATTTTTTGTTGAATAGTGAAACCACACAACAGATATATATAATTTTCATAGGTTCACAACAGCTATAATAATTATAAAATAGTACAAAAAAATTAATAACGGTACCTAATATATTTATGCTATTTTAAAAAACAATATTATGTATATTGCATCATTTTTGAAATGTTTCATTTATTTATTTCATATGTGTATATTTTCAATTATTGAAACATATTTTCATATATATAATATAATATATTTATGTTACTTATAAATTTTCTTGAATAAATAAAATATACATTAAGTATAAATATAGGAGTCATTTTAATGGTATTGGATTTAGCTTTAAAAACAATCATGTGAAAATATAAACTATATAGTTTTCAATAGTTTTAAAATGAAATGAATATATTTCTATCAAAATATATCAACAAGAATTATAAAAATAATTTTGGAGAAATTTTTCTTAGTCATGAAATTGAACAGTATATCAAGACTCGACAAGCTTAGAGAAGTTAATAATTTTTATATAGTTTGAATGATATTGTAGAAAATTATGATCTGTTAAAAATTTTAAAGGGAAACAATTGTAGACTTTTATTTTTAGTGACAATTAAAATATTAATGAAGATGATATTAATATAAAATAATATACTAATCTTCAGTCGCATATAATTTTTGATACAAAATATTAGTGGAGTCAAATATCCAACTAAATGATGTTTTGATTTTAGATTAATAAGATGGTAAGATGATGGTTGTGTTCCTCTTAAATTTATATTATTAAATATAAAAAAATACAATTAATTATTACAAATTTCATAAATATATGTTGTTTTTATAGAAGAACAGAATCTTATAATATGAACAATCAAGTATATGAGCATTGGTTACACATAATGTATACATGCTGATTGTAAAAAATAAATCACCTGAATTGGGAAGAAAAAGGATTGAAAAAAATTGAACATCCATTTCACCCCATGTAGGATTTTTGTAACAATTTCAGAATCTATAAGACATTATTTTAAAAATATCTAATTTTAAAAAATAATAATATTTTTATATTACTGATTATAAATGGAACATTGATATTTGAAATAAATCACTATTATATCATATTCCATGAACTAGTTGCATTACTATAGTGCTTGGAAGTGAGTTTTCATTCAATATAGAGATTATTTGTTTAGTGATCGCATCCAAGAGTGTGATGTTTATAGTTATATCTATGTAAAATATTTATTTATTTTATTCCATGTAAATAAACAAAAAAATAATTGTTCTTATTAATGTGGAGAAAATATTTACAAATGTTAACAGATTTACAAAATAATGAACTATGATGAACATATATAAAAATATAATTAAAAGATATATATAAACAACTATAAGCCTTCATATTTAAATGAAATCTATTTATTTTTTTAATTCATAGCAATTTGTTTGATAAAATATCAATACATGTGAACATGTTTTAAAAAAAAATATCAACTTTTATGAAAAAGTGTGAATAAACATAAAAATGGGAGAGAAATTACAAAATGGAAAGAAATCACCTATATAATTAATTTGAATCAACTATAAAAAATTATGAACTATTGAAAAAACATAATAAATAGTTACCAGTTTGACAATTGAAATTAGGTATAAGTGTAGAAAAAAATTATACACATGTATAAAATAAATATGAATGAATTGGATAAAAATATTAATCGATAAAAAAATATGATCCTTTATATAACTGAGATCCCCAAGAAAACATCAAAAAACCCTATAGAACATCCTAAAATCAACGCATACACTTTTTTAATAAAACAATAAATACTAAAACAAAAAAATCTTTAAACTGTTAGTGTTACATCCTTACTAAAAAGTTGATGAAATGTTTAATATCAACTCCTCAGATTCATATTTTAACATTAATTATGTGAAATCAATTGTGAATAATTATACTAAAAGAACTCATTGTAAATGAAATATGAATACCTACCATTAAAGAAAAAAAAATCATAAATATGGTTCAATGTTTGATTAAACCAAAGAAGTAATTATGGACAAATATTCATTTTTATACAATTGTGTTATGGATCAATAATATAAGGAGGTGTCTTTTGAGACATCATTTAGGAATTTGAACATTTTTTTATGATTTAGAATATCCACGTATTTTGAATGGGAAAAATAATTTGGTGAACTAAATATATTGGATATATATAATCATAGAAAATCCATTCTAAAAGAGAAAACATTTTCAATAACTCAAGATAATAATAAAGAATATAATCTATCTACTACGGGAAGAAAATAGAATAAGTGTAATTTTTTTGAAAGAAATGAAGATCGTTTTGACATAACAATCAATTTAGATCTATATTTAGAAAAATTGTAGAGATTCATTATAGAAATAAAAATATATTTTTTTGAAATGATAAAAATTAATCAAACTGTTCAACAGTATAGTTGATAATGACAGGAAATTATAACATTGTAAGACAATGTCCTAACATAATAGAGTAAACATTCAAATAACATGTGTTTCATATTTTAATAATTGTGAATAGATTGATACGGTACATGTATCAACAAAATTATGATGGAATTACTATATATATATATGTGTGTGAAGTATAATATTGATAATAATGTACATACCTATCTGGGAAACATTTATCATTGACAACCTTGTTAATTTCCATTATAATATCATTCCATCAGAACTGAGTGGTAATTCAAATGAACCTAATGCGTTTTGGGAGGTGTATTATGCATTAAAAATTTTGATTTTCAGACACGGCATCATATAATTTATTATTAAAAATACGAAATCGATTATAAACATAAATGAGTATACATAGAAATATGACGATCATAAAAAATATTTTCAATAAATCGAAGTTCTTTTTTATTTTCATTAGATTATCTTTAAGTTAAAATATAAATAGAATAAATATATTATAATTTCTCTCATATTGTCAAAATAAATTGGTTATGGTATATAAATATACCTATATGTAGTCTAAAAAAAGATGTCAAACATGAAACACATAAATGATGTCGAGAAGTAACAACTAACAAACTTAATTTAAAAAGTTAAGAGGAAAATGAAAGATCTAAATATAAATTCTAAGTCAGTCAGTATACAAAAAAATCAACATTTATCAGCATGGGAATGAATATTATTTAATAATGATGGGTAAATAATTTAGATAAATATTCATTTTTAAAAAATCCCATACCCTTAAGATGGTGGTCATGGTGTCTCGAGACATGGACTCAGAATCATCTTAGTTGAAAGTACTATTACTATCTAGAACAAAACATAATTTTCTAGACATAATTTCTCTAACCCAAAATTAAAGATAGTATAAGGTGGTAGAATATATTTGTGTGTGGTTTCAGTGGTATTACTGGAAGGAAATATAATTTGAAGTGTGATATTGAGTAAAAATAATACTTACTAGCGTTCATAGGTTGATGAATATTACATAAGATCTGAATGGAAGAAGAATCAGTTATGGGATTTGATGATGAGGATGTGGTTATGCATGTCAAAAAATGACGAGATGGAATAAAAGTATTCAGATAACATATGTTGGTTGGATTTATGGTAACAAGGATAGGTTAGGTAGTGTATAGAGGGATATAAATATAAAATGTGGTTTAATACATGTGAAATTTGCTTGTGGGATAGGGATAAAATTGTAGAATATGAAAACAATTTAGGATAAGGGTTTTATGGAAGTTGTTCTGGAAGATATGGGTTTGGATGATAAGGGGTTTGGAATGCCAAGGGTTGATAGAGAGGTGATGTCGAAGGCGAAGGTGGATTCAATGGTCAAGGTAGTGTCAGAGGTTGTGGAAGAGGTAGAGATCAATGCAGAGGTAGTGGTGGAGGTGAATATTGATTAATATGTGGTAGAGGAGGAATATTTTTTGGATAATGTATAAAATTCATTTAGGATATGAGAAATCAATGAAGTGAGGGAGTTATAGTGACAGAAAGAAGAAGAGCCGGGGTAAAGGATAGTAAGGGAGGAAAAAGGATATATATATATATATATCTATGTGTGTGTGTGTGTTTATGAATTATAATATTGATAATATTGTAGATACCTATGTGGACAACATTTTTCTTTTTTGACCTTGTTAATTTCTATTGTAATATCTCATAATAGAAACCTAATGTTAAGTGAAATGAACCTAATACATATTTGGAGTTATATTATGCAATAACATTTATGATATTCATAATTTTAAGCATATAATCTATAAGGTAAATAGATATAAATATAAAAAATGGAATATAAATATAAATAAATATAAATATAGATGGAATGTAAATAAAATAGTCTATAACATGAAGTGATTTTTGATGTGCATTATCTTTTCTTTGAATGATATTATAAATATAAAAATTATCTTAGTTTTCTATTTTAATAAATGAAATAGGGAATGATCTATGAAGATAGAATGAGTGACTCCACAAAAACAATGTTAATGTTGAAAGACAAAAATGATGTTGAGCAGTTATATCTAATGAAAACAATTTAGATTGTGAAGAGGAAAATTAATGATATAAATCTAAATCAGAAGCCATTTAGCATACAAAATAATTAAAACTTCATTCACACAGTGATGAGTAAAATGTAATATTGATGCAAAAAAATAAATTAGTAGATTATTATTTTTTCTAAAGTCCATACCATCAAGATGGAGGTCATGGTGTCTAGATAATTTGTCTTAATATATACTTGTTAGAGAGTTGTATTCCTATATTAAAAAAAATCAATTTTCTAGATCTAATTTCCCTATCCAAAAATTATAAGATTGTTCAACACACAACAATGAATTTTCATGTGGTTTTAGAGGTATGATTGACATAATGGAAAATATGATACATGGTATGGAGTAAAAAATATGCATATCGAAGCTTATATGGTGATGTTTATGATGGAATATCAAAATTTTGAATAATCTGTTCAAGGTTTTGGAAACGTATATGATGTTATTCAGGATGAAAGATCGACGAGATGCAATATATGTCTACGGTGAATAGATGTTGATTGAAATCATGGTCAGGTTTTATGAGGAGGGATTGATCGGTGAAATGAGGTATATATTTATTAAAACTGATTTGATGTAGTCACACATTAGGTGGTAATGAATGGATGAAAGAGATGTATAGGGATACATATTTGGAGTATAATGGTTTGAAAGAAAAATTATTGGAGGAGGTGTGTTTTGATGAGAATGGTTTGGGCTATAAAGGCGAAGTCATGGGTGATGTCGTAGATAAAAGAAGATTCCAGGGTGGAGGTTGAGGAAAATGTGGTAAAGGTGGTGGAGATCAATGTAGAGGTGGATAATGAGGAATATTTTATAGATAATGGAAAATATTTTTGGAGGGGATGATAAGTCAGAGAATTGAGTAAGTCAATGTCAGATACGAAGGCAGAGTTAGGACATAGAATTGGATAAGGGTGAAGGATTGGAGAGGGGTGGAGAAGATACAGATTTGGGGATGATGAGCATGGGGATGTGATGTAGATATAGGGTTGGGGGAGGACAATTGGGGTGTGGAGGATGAATTGAGGATGACGGTATAGTGGGGAGGGAGGACAGTATAATAGGGATGGTGAGAAGAATTTAATTAGAGGGAGACACATATTGGAGAAATGTTGTGGATGAGACAATTGAAATGTAATTTAGAAGATTTAGTATATGTTACAGATATTAGAAGATACAAATGTATAATGTCTTAAATAAATACAAAGAATAATTATGATTAAACTATTCAATTAGATGAAAATAAATTTCATAGTGAAACCACGAGTTTTTTCTTCTTGGAGAGTTGTAACATTTTCTATATTAGAGACTATTATAGATGTGTTATTTCATTTTCATACAAGAGTTTCATAACTCATAGAAACAAATATATTTGGTTTGAATCGTCTATACTATTTTAATGGTAGTATAAATTGGCTATGAAAGATAATATAAATATTAGATAGTATTATAAAAAATGTCAAATAGTAATAGTAGAGTAATGTGTTTTGAACTAAGGAATGAAAAAAAATGAATCAGTGTAATAAAAATACCAGTAGTCAATGATTTATTTTATATATTTTTTTTCACTATAGAAGTATACCAAATGGATTGAATATATCATGTTTTATGTGTAATGTCATGAATTTTTTATATCCATTAACATTTCTAGAGTTTACCTGAATAAAATTAAATTTAGAAGTAAAATCAATAAGACACATTTTTAAGTAGTAAAAGGGTAGTGCTACCACTGATAGGGCTATTTGAAATCATTATTTGTAAATTCCAATTATATAATGAAATACATAAAAAAATTAATAATACAATTAAATGAGAGTCATACCATAATATGTTCAGAAATTGATTGATGTTACCATTTGATAATATATGTCTCTATGATGTAGTATTTTAAGAAGATAGTGTTCAAGTAGAATAATTCAAAGTAGTGATAGTCTGTGACGTCTTATACCTAGATGCCACACAATGGGTGCCCCAAGCTCGGTGGGCCACATTTAATCAAGTGCATGTTCCTAAATTTCAGAGGCTTCCAACTAGCATTAATAGCCTAGGGTGTGTGAGTGATGATATGAGTCCCTCATTACCAAAGTGTATCACATTAGATAAATATAAGGATTGTAAATAGTGAAAGCAATATAAGAGAAAAAGGAAAATCAACAAAAAAAGATAGAATCAATAATAACTGAGATAAATGGATTATCATAAAATCATAGAACAAATGATGATGATATTTCATGTCACTAACAATGTAGAAAACATAGATACAAGATAGCAGGTAGAACATGTTCCGCCGAATAATAACAAAAATCAAAAGACTTCCCCTAAAATCATGATCTCTGGCTTGTTTATTTACTATTAATATCAATCCTAAACAGAAAAAAAATCATTTGTTTGAATCCATATACATCCCTTTATCATCCCTTACATTCATGTAATCATCTCAGTGTAATAAACATTACCTGAAGTTGGTGTGAGATAAATCACAGTGGGCCACAACCAATGGTTTCTATAACATCCACCTCATTTAATGGAAATTTAATAGTGTTCTAGAATGTATATATAATGTAAACTATAAGAATGTATCTAAGTGACCATGTACCTAGTTTATCCCTTTCCTAGTGTCTAGACATGAAACTAGTTAATTAATCAATCATCACTAGTTTATAAATAAGTCGCATGTTAACAAGAATGAATGTTCCACGATGTAACATTGAAACCTGTAACGATACTTAGAAATGTGGTTCCAATGTAATAACTAATGAAATATAGTTCTCAAGGGTCACAAACTCAAAAATGAATATAGTGTGACTAAGGGGTAAAAATTTATCCCAAGGGGAATATTCCAAGGAATTCCACAATAAGACGCCTATTAAGTCTAAGGAGTTCATCCTAGGTAAAACAATTCTATGAAATAACTACTCTCGATGGGCTTTAACCATTAAAAATAATTTCCAATGATTGATCCGAGGAGTGTATCCAAGTTATCCTCTATTTATATGTTAGGGATCCTATGGTGTCATACCAGAAAACCATTAACTGATAAAGATCGGGCTCTTGGTGGGAATAAAACTAAGTATTTTTTATCCTTGGTTCGGAATAGGTTCATGAGTGCTCAATGCTTTCCCTGATATAATCCAAGGGGATATCAATTCAAGATATTCTTATTTGATAATGAATTAATATAATATTTCATTTGGTTCAATCCTTGACTTTCATTAGTGTGATAAGGCCATGTGGAAAGAAACCCTTTAATAAATTTGTAATATATCAATAAGTCTATTTGGTTAAATACTATCCTTTCATTAGTGTGATAAGTCCTTGTGGCAAGAAACCCTTTAATAATTTTTTAATATATCAATAAGTCCATTTGGTTAAATACTTTCCTTTCATTAGTGTGATTAGACCATGTATCATGCAACATTTATTAAATCCATATAATGAATATTCAATAATTAATCTTTACTCTGCTACCTTCCATCAACATTGTAAGGGGTTCTATGGACATAAAACCTATTATTATTTCGCAGATACTTCGGTAAATAAAGATACATAGTATACTTTCCAATTTCCTTTTGACATTTAATTATCAAATTTAATTCATTTAACATAGTCAGGTCATGCAGAATTGATGTGGTACTTCCCATTCACCCTTACATGATACAATATGCATATATTATAAGGAAACCTACCATTAGTGTGGTCAAACTTTAGCACATCTGAATGATGGCACAAAAGGGTTATAATGCTAAAAATTAAACTATGGAATATCATCCTACATTGGATACGGTGCACTAAGGGAGTAACCAAAAAAATTAATCACATGTTTGGAAAGATCATGACCATATGGTTCTAATGACTATAATAATGACATATAAATTCATTAAAAAACACCTGATGAAATCGGTGGGCCCACACGACAAATTCCAAAATGAATGAATTTGAGGGATTGGTTATAGACCACCCACGATAGGTTCGTATGAATCTCCTCTTTTATTATTATCCATTTATTTGTATTGGATCAGATTATATCCTAGAAAAAGTTATAAATTATCACTCCTTGATAACTAATCCGAGAGAAATAAGGAAGAAGAACAACCCAAAAAAACCCGAGTACATATTGTTGCACATCCAACATGAAAAATTAATGCTCGTTCAGATCTCAGATAAAGGAGGTCTATAGATCCCAACCATAGTCCTTTAAAAATAAACCAATAGAAATTAATGGATGATAATCCTACTATAAATCATATTAGGAGGACATATGTAGTTTATATATATCATTACAGTAAAAATGTCATATATCCCATAAATTAACATTTTCTTGCTTTGGCCAATCTTTTTTCCAAACCGTGCACCAACCATTAATGGGTACCTTCGGAAAAGGGTCACTATAATTTTTAGTTTGCACAGTCTAATATGTTGTGTGAAACTGTGTTGTAAGGATTTCTCCTAGATGTAATGACACCTGTACTATCTTCTGTAACCATGCGCCCTTCCCTTAAGGTTTACTATAAACCATGTATTATGCCAATTTCTCCAAAAAAATGAATTTTGGGCTCTAAAAAATCCCAGGAAACCCTTGGGACCGTTACTAACTTAGCAGGAATCAATATTAGGTAAAATATAAAGAATTAAAATGAAATTTAAATGATCCTAACCTATGTGAAAACCCATGTTCTTAAAGTATAACCACTTTAAATAATGCATCCATGTGTTCACCATCCAGGGGTGGAGAAAGACTATCTCATTACTGATTTATCCACTCATCATGAACGTTGGCCTCCCACTCCCAAGTCTTTTATTGCATGCGTATATGATTCCATAGCACCTATACTAAAGGGACACACTATCATCAAAGAACCTTCATGCACTAGTCAATGATGCACACTAGATACTCTTCAAAGGGAGTGTCGACAACTAACTCAACATCTTTAGGATAAACGTTTTGAGATGAGTCTAGTTGGTAATGGATGAGTTGTAAAAATGGTATATATCATGCATGGTATAGTACATATGATGTAATAAAAAATGGTAGGCTACTGGGATAACATGCTCCTGAATTTCAAATAAACCTACATAACAAGGAGAAAACTTCCCATGATTCTGAAATTTCCTATGCCCTAGTCTAGGTGATACTCGAATGAAAATGTGATCCCCAACCATAACCTCTAGAGGTCGTCAGTGGTGACTGGAATAATATTTATACCAAGAGTGATCATTACTCATACAATTTCAGATTAGATAACCCTACTTAGAATGCTCAAAAATGAGATTATGTCCTAGTAGGGATTTCTCACCAACCTCTAGCTAGTATAGGGGTGAATGAAAAATCCAACAATAAAGGGATTCAAAAGGATACATCTGAATATTCCCCTGAAATATTTTATTATAGAATAAATCAAAGAGATTGATATACTTCTCCAGAGAACCACCAAAATAAATCACACATTCTAGGAGCATGTTTTCTAGAACCAGTATTATCCATTTTGATTTTCCATCAGTCTGATGGTGAAAAGTCATGGTTTGAAGAACATGATATCACTTTGAATTTTGTTATCCTGAAAAAACCATGTTGTGAAATGAGTATCCCTATTTGAAAAGATAGCACTTGGGACCCCATGTAGTTTTATGATCTCATAGACATGCAATATTTTTATCTCATCAACTGAGAAGGTTTTCCAAATAGGAATGAAGTGGGCTACATTCAATAGTCAGTCAATATATACAAATACCACATCTCTACCTCTCGACAAACTAGGTAATCCGAATAAGAAATACAAGGAAATATATTTTGACTTCTATTATAATAATAGAAGCAGCTATAACAAGCTTGCAGGTATCTATTGCTCCACCTTCACCTGTCGTTAGGTGGAACATAAATCCTTCCATCTGATGTTTCATCGAAATACACCAATACTATCGTCGCATATCTCGATACATCTTGGATATTACTAGATGAATTTCCCACTAAGAATCATGTAACTTGCACATAAACTCCTCTCTCGTATATGTAGTAACCAAGAGAAGCCTGTGAATATGAAGGATTCTCTCTCTTTCCATAGATTAATCATTAGTTATTTTATCTCGTGATATACTCTCACGAATAACCAAGCATTAAGGATATGAAAATTATCTACTTTTAACATTCTCAAGCTGCGTAGAGGTAACCATCAAAGATGAGAGTTATGGAAACCTGTGACTATAATGAAACTCTATATGCAACTTAGAAAATATGGAAATTAACATCCATTTTCACAGGGATTCATGTATGACCTATGTTTGAGTTTTTTGAATCAATGCATTTATAACAACATTGTACTTTACATGAATATTAGAAATATAAAAATAATATTATGTTTGGTATTGGATAATCAATATTCTATAAGGTTCATGGCATACTGATAAATTAAATATTGGACACTCTTGTGGTTGGAGTACACCACAAAGTGCTCACCTAATAGATACTGGCATCACTAATGTAAAGCATGGAAAAATTATGAAATCACAAGGTCATGTGTTGGGTAATTTTTTCCAAGAGGCCTCTAATTTCGAGATCTATATGTGAACACTCTATCCTCCAACATCATCACTACAACTAGGATGATGCTTGATGCATCATATAAGATGGTATAACCTCTTCGAGACTCTAGTAAGATCGTAATATGTGCTGAGACAAGACTAACTTTTATCTCCAGAAAGGATTCCTCTCTCACTTATGTCCACATAAAATTAACAACCTTCTTGGTTAGGAGATTAAGAGTAGATGAAAAAAATGAGAATTCTTTTATTAAACAAATGTAATATCCAGCTACCCCATGAAACTTTTTATATCAAGCACATTCTTGGGATGCTACCAATAAACTACAACATTAACCATTTTTAAGTCAATTGAGACTCCAGATACCTATATAATATAACCCATGAATTGAACTTTTTCAATCTATAAGTGGCACATAAAAATCAGGGCATGAAACTGATGCTCTATCAATGTACTCCAAATGATCTCAAGATGTTTATCATGGTTGTTACACGTATGAGAATACACCAAGATATCATTAACAAAAACCATGAAAAAAGTGTCAATATATGGATTTGAAAACCTATTCTTTAAATCCATGAAAATGAAAGGTACTTGATTAAGGCTAAACAACATAACAAGGTACTCATACATACCATACATAAAATGGAAATTTGTACGAGGACTGTCTGATGGCCTAAATCGCACCAGATGAAAAGATGATATCAGGTTGGTTATAGAGAGGACCCTATCTCCTTGGAGTTTGATGAATATACCATCAATTTGTGGTAGTGGTATCATTTTTTGATTGTAATCTAGATCAGCCTTCTTTAATCCATACAAATACATATGGGTTCATCCTCTTTCATGGAAAAAACCATGGGAGAACCCCAGGGGATGTACTATGGTGTATAAATCCATATGACTATAAATCCTATAACTTCCTCTTGAGATCATGAATATATATTGGTTCCCTCTTATATGAAGGAATATAAACAGGAGTTTCTCGTGGAACAGACTTTATTTTAAAATCCACCTCTCTCTTATGAGGTATGCTAGAAAAATATTGGGGAAAGAAGTCCCCGAAACGATCCACTACTAGAGGGAAGTCAGTTTTATTTAGCCATGTTCCAACATGGAAATTTTTGAAATAATGGAGGTCATTCCACCTAGACCATGATGCTATGATCCCACTATAGCATCTTGTATATACCACTCACCCTCATAATGAAAACTGCTTCCCACAAGGGATGTAAACTATACCCTTAGGAGATAGCAGTCTACAAATCTCGGATAATAAGACAACCCATTCATCCTAAGAATAACATCAAATACCTTCATCTCAAGAAGAAGAGGTTATATAAGAAAGGGTAACTTAATACCTCATGGTTATAGTCCCAACATTGGATTATTACATCTAAATACACTACTAACAGTGTATCTATTGTCATTACACCATAGTAATAATGTATCTGAAGCTTGAGATTTTCCAAAATTGATATAGTGATAAAAGAGTTCAAATAATGTATATCCAATAAAGGGGATACCATAGTAGATTCAAAAATGATAGTACCTCATACTATAGATATTCCAATTGCATGATTCTTTAGTATTGGCCATAGTACATGCAATTTTCCCGATCCACACCCATGTGCAATAGCTGGACTACCCCAATCATAATTACTCTATAGGAACTAGTTGTGATCAGGGGTCTAAATACCATGGGAATGTACACATTACAAACCAATCCCGATGGATCTATTCTAACTCCCACATAACATGGGAAAAATTATCATGCTCTTGAAGGTTGAGCTATCACAGATACTTTTCCACCTGAAGCAGGTTGAAAGGTCCTACAGAATCACTGATGATTCACCATATAGTCACAAGCCCGACTCTCCATTGAGTCTCTATCACAATGTGGACTCATGAGCCCCCATCATCTACACTGATAACACTATATATATCTATAAAAACGGGTACTTTGATTGTCACCACCATGATAGAAAACATGAATGGAACATTTGTTGACTATATGAGAATTATAGTCCTACTACCACACATATCCTCTATGGTAGTTACTATTTTCATCCCACCTGTTTTTCTCAGTGATAAGATCCGTTTTAAATATTTTAGAAATATTGGTAGTTAAAATACATTCACATGTATACGTATGGAATACTAGAGACCATCCTCGAAGCATATAGGACATGAAATCTCATAACCAGTTAGAATTTCTGTAATGCATTGTATCTAAGTGAAGTGCACAAAATATTCCATAACTAAAATAGAACATTTGTCGAATTACATGAAATTTCTAAATCTATAAACTCTCAGTGTAATAGGAAATAGCTGAACATCAAAGGAAGTTTAGAATTAAACCCATAACATGTCCTTATGATGAATAGCATGTGTTATCACTTCCCACCAACGCTTGGCTGAATCATGAAACATGTAGGTAGCATGATTTACCCTCTACTCTAAAGGAATATCCAAATTCCTAATGATATACAGGGTCAAATCTATACATGGCTCAGTAGCTTATGTACCACCATCCCAAAAGAATGTAAGATGATGTTGCTACTAGAACTCGTTAGTCAGATCGTCCATCATATGTGAAACTTGTAGAGCTCCATGTATCGAATACATCATATAATGGAAACTATCATGGAAATGGAAATCAGTTCCCTGATCATGTACAGTAGAAGATTACTCACATGGAACTCTTAGAGGTATGAATGATATATTAGGGCCCTTCACATATGGTGCATGATCATCCAAACATTCCTGACGTTCAATATGAGGACCTCATTGAAGCATTGGTCTACAAACTCCATCAACATGCCTCAGAACAAGATTTAAGAAGATAGATTGGAGTACTTGTGGAAGTTGAACATATGAAAACTCACTACCACAATCATACTACACTAATCACTCACTTAGATGGATGAGTATCAGTAACTGCTCAGTTATATGTTTCATTTTTTTTCTCTTTAATTACATAATTCACCCCTTTACCTTTCATAAACATGACAACATTGGATAAGTACAAGCAACTATTTCATTTTAGATTTTGTGTTTCACTTTATAATGGGTAGTTATTCATTGTGAATCTATTCACATAGACCAGATCAATGAAAACATAACCCATTTAGTTATATAATAACAGATCAACTCAGTAAATTACTCATCCTAAAGCACGAGGTCCAATATACCACATTAATTGAGACATGGAATCGCTCAATTAAAACCATGAGTAATACAAGAATAAGCTCAATATCACAACAACACTCAAAAATAATAGTCATATCATGCAATGTAATGAAGTGAAATATACCTATATGTCATGGAAATATGCATGAAAAGAAGATTTAAAATCCAAATATATTTATTGTAACAATTATACTTTCCATCATGTCATCGGTATAGGGATTAAAGAAATCCTCAATCAAATTTATAATCAACAACTCTACATAGCATGTACATCAAAAATTAGGGAAATAATGTCACCTATAATAGGAAAAATAGAGAAACCATTAAATTTTGGTTAACCTATATTTTACCCCAAACATGGGTTTACGATGCCCAATCATGGCTTAAAAGCATGTCCCAAGATTTCATAATCTCAAATATATCATGTTCAAATATAAATGAATGAAAACCAACTCCTATGATGCCACTTTGTAATGTCCCAATCCCGGATGTCACTTAATGGCTTCCCTGATCCCGGTGGGCCACATGGCCTCAAGAACGTCTCCTTGAATGATAGATGCTACCAACTAGAATTAAGGACCTAAGGTGTGTTTATGGGGAGACAATTCTCTCATTACAAGTGTGTAAAACATTAGATAAATATAAGGATGTAAATAATAGAATCAATATATGAAAACATTAGGTAAAACCAAAAATACAGACAACAACAATAATAAATGAGATAACTACGACAACAGAAAATCATACAACAACTAATGATGATATGTCTTGTCACTCGAAAACTAAAAAAATGGATAAAAGTTAGTAGAAATAACATGTTCTTGCAATGTATAATAGAAATCAAAAGTTTATCCCAAGAATCCCAGGCTATGGTTCGGTCATCTACTATCAAGTTCCATCCAAAATAGTATGAAATAAATTGTTTATAGTCATATTATTACCTTTATAAACTACTTCATTCTTGTAGTCTACCTTGGGTACTAAATGGTTCTCATAGAGGGTGTTAGTTAAATATTTGTGAGCCACCACCAATGGTGTCTATAAAATTCGACCCATATAATAGATATGCAATAGTGTGAAATCATATATATATGATGTAGAATAGTACAATGTAAGTAAATACATAAGTACCTACTTTAGACAAATGATAGTATTTGAACATATATATTTTTCATTAATTGATTGTTACCAGTTTATAAGTAAGTCCTATGTTAACAATATTATATGTTCCAAGATGTAATAAGGAATCCTCTAATGATATTTAATAATGGGGTTCTGAGGTAATAACCAAGGCACTGTAGACCCAAAGGGTCACCAACAGAGTAATGACTATTATAAGACCCATCCTTAAACATTACATAATCATGAAATAAGACAACAATTGGATTTAATTCAATTTTTTTATCTTTTCAGGATTAGTTTTTTAGATATTTAGGCCATAGATATTTCATAAAAACTCAAATATTACATGGTAAACACTTATACACTATCCAATCTTTTCACAATAATAAACCTCCTTAAATAAAACAAGAATTAATTTCTTCATAAAAATCTTCTTGAAATATTCCTTTCTCTTACCATTCCTTATACCTAGTGAAAAACATTTCAAAAAATTAGGAAGAGCATAAAAATCATCCTAAGGGATATAAAATATGGAAAGAAAACATTGATCTATGAATACATACATATCAATGCAATCATATTTTCACTCATAGAACATCTCATCATTAACAAACCTCATGAAATCATAATATTCATGAATAAATAATAGAAATAATAAATCATAAAGGTAAATTTTGGAATCTATAACACACTTACATTGTATATTTCACTACTACATACTTATTAACCTTCATGTTTATGTTTGGAATACCCATCACTATATATTCTCTATATATCTTTAGAGAAACCTTAATGTTCACCTCCACTAAGTTACCCAATGAATTGGAGAGAAATCATGAGATCATTTTCCATTGGTTTATCATGAAAACACCCATATATATAAGCAACTCCCAAGAACCATAACATAGTTATAATATATACAACCAACTTAATGGAAAATTAAAATTTCCACATTTTCATTCGCATGATATCATTTCGAGATATTGACATAATCAATGAAAAAACACATTTAAAACATTTAAATAGTATATTTTTTAATCAAAGTGTCTCATAACACATTGAATGTTTTAAATAAATTTAAATTTTAAAACATTGAATTCTATATAAATAAATCCTTGAAACAATTTAAAAAACATGGAAATTAATGTGAAATATTTAGAATAATAAATCATTAAAATAATAAAAATAGTGTTTTAGATTACGATTCCCTTACCACATGAGAAATAAATGAATAAAAATAAATAAATAATTACATAAAAAACTTATAATATCTAGATATTAATGTGATACATGGTATAATATATCAAAGGGTAGTATATACACCATAAAAAAGTGAATTGGTTCATAATAACAAATAAGACTCAATGGAATGTAAATTGAGATGAATTCCCTTAAAAAGATTGTATAATTTCATTGATGATACATTAATGGAATAATTATGGGGAAAAAATATAGATACACCCAATATAAGTGGATATTCAGTGTAAAACAATCATAGTTCATTCACACAAATCCTTGGAAAAAGAAAACCAATGACATGGATATTTAACTCAATGAAATGAGATTGAGTTAAGATTTACATTACAAAGATCATTTGGTTAATAAAATAGATCTATTATGTGTCTTCACTATAAATAAACATAATGAAAGTATAAATATGAGATAGGATATCAAAATTTATTTTTCACATAATCATATCACGATAGAATCATGAAGTAGAAGAACAACCCAAAGAATGGATATTGGGTTAAGATGTTCTCTTACCTTGAGTCCAACTCATTACGTGGAATAGTTTTGTTCTTTAATAATAAAAATATATTAATTTATACTTTATTTAGAGTCATTTTCCACTTTACTATTCCTTTTATATCATTTATTATCATGTTATAAAAATTACATAATTATTTAAGTTCATATCGGCTATTTGTCGATATTCGGTACTTGAGTCAAAAATGAACTTGTTTTGATGTAAATTTTCCATGTGATAAAAATTAAAACATCTAAGAAATATTTTTCATGATTTAAATATTACATATACAGTATATTTTTATTTATAATACCCATATCTATTGGTGATATGAAATGAAATGAACAGTTCATGGAGACAGTATGTCGTACGTACACATTAACACTACCTTCATTTCATTGTCATATTAAAGGAATGGAAACTAACTAATACATAATTATATTATAATTCCAGTATAATATCTATGTTATATATATTACATATGTTTATTAATGATATCCTTTATACATTCCATGTATGAAATAAATGTGTCATATCATTTTAAGGGGGAAGTAGTCCACACTTCCTCAAATGAAATTATTGTATTTATAAATTATGGAAAGCATAAAGGTATATTGTGAATAAAAATTACAGAATAATAGAGTCAATATAAATATAATATATATCATATTTATTCATTAAATTCATGAATATAATAATGTTTTAATGACGATCATGTAGAATGAATCGCAATGCATCATGGAGACGGTAGGCCATACGTACGTATGGGCGAAAATATCATTCAATTAAAGGTTAAAAGATATTAAATTGTGTGGTATATTAAATATAAAAATATAATTATAATGTTATATTTATAATTTAAATTCATTATACTCATCATCATACCCTTAAAAATTATGTCTAATTGAATAACAAATTACACCACGACGTGGAGATGGTAAGGTATATGTACTCGTGTGTGGTGATATTGTTATTTATAGGATGGATAAAATGAGGTATAAAGTTTTTCCATAACTTTAATAACATCTAAATATGTATAATATACTGTATTTATTACTTACTATGGAATCTACATCATAAGAGGATGTAGAAGAAGAAGAAAAAATTGAAAGAGGTGATAAAACAAATACCTCTTTTTTGAGTATCTCTTTTTTATTTTCACAAAACATCTCTTTAGTATGGATTTATGACTAAACTATGGCTTCTAGTATTAATTGATTAATTTAGGGATATTATTTGAGAAGAATTTTGAAGATAAAATGGTCTTCATAGGTGTGATTAAGTGGGTAGAGGTGGTGGCCTTTTATGAGAGTTTGGATGGGAACTTTAGGAATGTATTGAAATATTATTTTATTAAAAAATTATTTTCGAATTATAATAGATCTAAAGGGATTATATTTCAAGGATAAGATTATTATGGGTAGAAATCCTCTCAATCAATAGGTTTTATACATTTTTAGGTCATAAAATTAACCTTATCTTTTGTCTTTAACCCTTGGTTAAAAACATTAACTCTTACTATGTCTTCTTGTATTTGCCTAGTATATGGTTACTATAGTTACTATAAATTTCCAAGAGAAATACAAGAGGATCATTAATAAAATTTATTATATTATACGAGTAATTTTTCATAATATTATATTATTATGACTATTATATCACTTAATAAAATGGTATTTGTTTTAAAAACTCATTAAATCATATTTGACACTATTTAGTAATAGATTTAGGTTAATTTCAAAACAGCCTGATTTATTATAAAAAACTCTATTGATACAAATATAAAATTTTCAAATCATTTTTAAAATTCTTATATGGCCTCAAAATAATCAAAGTGCATTTATTTTAATATTTATAATATCATTTATTTGAATCTTTCATTAACAAGTTAATCACTCCATCATCATTGTGTCACTATTAAATTTATTTATTTAAGAAATAAAAATGTTAAATAAAATACAATGATGTAGAAAATATTTTAAAAAATATAATTAATATTTATAGTATATTAGAAAACATATATAAACCAATCATAAAATTGTTCTACAAAAACGATACATGTTTATGTTATATTTAACTTTAAATTAAATTTTTTATTCATGTCATTTTCACACGTAAATTGCTCCCAAATGCCAAAATTTCATCCTTTGGATTCGCATGGTCAGAAATATAACATAAATTAGGATTATTTAACGTTTTTGGGTAGTTTTGCATTATTATAATATTATTTTTTACTCTTATTTTCCTGATTTATCATTTAACCATGGAAAAGAAAAATAATTACTAAAATTACTATTCATAAAGTCCAAAAATAAAAGAAAACTATTTAATTAATTAGAAAATTTTGATTCAAAATATGGAATCAATTTTTCCAAATTTAATTTTAATTGTTTTGAGTAATCAATTGAAAATTAATCCTTGTTGTCAAAACAAAAAATAGGGATTTTGAAAGTAAAAACATTATAAATGATTGAAATGTTTTTACATTTGAATTAAATATATAATTAATACCAATGACCAAAATTATAATAAATTATAGAATATATTCTATTTATACTTTAGACCCATTAAATAATATTATTTAATCATATATATTATCTGGATGGATAATTTTGTTTTCAATTTAAATTTAATGTATTCTTACTATTCATCTGAACATGATAGTTATCAGAAAAATATCAAAAACTCATCCAAATTAAATATCAATGTCCCTATTCTAAATATAAAGTTAATTTAATTAAATGGAACATATAGAGGTACGAAAAAAATTAAATTTTAATTGGTTATCCATTAAAATAATGTAAAAAAGTATTTTTAGAAAAAAACTTCTTTTATCTAGAAAAATGATTTTCTTCTTATATCATATCTAGAAAACATAAAAATGAATTTGAAACAATACATTTATTATATATCATATATTTTTATTTAAATAAAAACCATAAAAAGTTTTACTATATGAAGAAAAAAATTATTCTCTGTTTAAATAGGTTTTCAAAAACACACATCCTATATATTCAATTGGTTCTTATTTCAATTTCTAGGAAATTTGGTAAACAATGAATCATTATTTAAACATATTTAAAACATATTTACATTATTCATTTGATATAATTCATTAATTCCATTCTAATTGATAGGTTATAATGATACCATTTAAATAATAATATTTAGATTTTCATTTAAGCTCGATGTTGCATATCATGTATGCTAATGAACATAATGTTTGTTTTTTAAAACTAGGTATGTCACATCATTCCCCCATTTTGGAAAATGTGTCCCTGTAATTTTAAAATTTTCATGGCATGTTCACTAAATATCCCTCCTTGGAAAAAAATTCAATTGAACTATCACTTTAAAAGAAAGAAAAATAAGTACAAAGGTCATTTAAGATAACACATTCAAAGATTCCATGTAAGAAAACATGGATATGGAAGAAAAAATAAACTTATTTTTCTGAAAGAGTGTGGTAGAGAAAATTATCAGGAGACTTTTAACACCATAAAACCACAAACATGTAATGTGTTAAATGGTAATTGATTTCATAGTAGGAAAAGTAAAGGAATAACATTTTTTAATATCCTTATCATAAAGTTGTTGAATTATTTTATGACTTAGAATTAGATCATAAGGAAACATACTTACTTGTCATATAGGCTTTGTAATTTAATAAATACATACCACAAAATCATCTTTTCATCCAAACTATGAGTATTCAAGATGGCTTGGTCACACTAGAACCACTATAATATACTTCTAGAGAATCTCATAATCCACAAAAGATAACCTCTATATTTTTAATGTCATTAAATATTAACAAAAACCCCAAACAATTAGTAAAATATCAGATAATCCCACAAAAATAATAATCCTTTATAAAAATAAAAACAACTCTAAATCACTAAAATTCATCAAACAATACCCAATGTTAAACAAAGACCTTTTAGTAAAAAATTGTCCACAAAATTCTTCAAAATAATTCAAAATATAGTTGAAACACAAAATTCAAAAGGATTTGATCACATTGTATTCCATGATAAATCATATCATTTATCTCCAAATAACATCAATTACTCTTAAAGTCTCGTACATAAAATGTATTAACGTAATCACGTATTCACTATGATAGGTTATCAATTTCCATAAATAGACCAATTTTACATATGTCCACAATAAAAAAATATATTCTTCTAAAATAAATTCCAACCATTACTCATCAAATGAAATCTCATTGTACTCTATTTTCCTTCATTATATAGGGTTTCCAAATGAGCAAACGTCTTCCAACAAATCATTTATCTCTTAATCACCAATTAATTTTACTATACTAAGGATATCCATTTGATATAACATAAGATCCCAAAATCAACATATTATTGGTCCATAAAATCATTTAACTAAAATTAAAGAGTCATAATTTGATACTCATGGCCTTTCAAGACATGGTGGGTAGTCATCTGTCTTATTTTTTGTCCAATTTATAAAAATTAAAAATAACGCTAACATGATTTAACCTCAATCGTTGTCTTGTACCTATCATTTTCAACCCAGATCATAATTACATAAAACTTTTAATTCATAAAGTCATATATATATATTTAAATTGTATTATTTCACCTCCATGTGGTTAAATAAAACTTTTCCCACGGAAATAACATCATACCATGATCATGGTGTCCTCCTGGATGAATCGTCATCTCATTCACATAGATATAAGGTCCTTACATTGAAACAATGATTTAGATATCCATAATTATAATTTTCATTCTTCATCCAAATATACCCTATTAAAATTGGTTCATATGGGTATTCATATAAAAATAACTTCGAAAAATAATCATTTATGACATCTAATTTCAAAACATCTGATAAAACATGGAATTTATAAAATAGTCGGACCGATTTTTAGTTGAAGCATTCAATAAAAGGTCCTTTTAAAACAACATAAGTTAGGGTTGAAAGACTATATTTTAAAATCAAATATAAATAGGGTGCATAAGGGTATACTCATTTATCACTTTTTTTAAAACCAAAATATTCTTCTAAATCTTGTAATTTGAAAAAATATTTAAAAATTACCTAATAATTATTACCTTTACTGAAAATTTCAGAATGCTGTGAAAATAAGAATTGATTAAAAACAACCAATGATCCATGATGGTATTGAGGTATAGTGGAGGTGTTTGATATCTCAATAAACTACTTTCAAGTGAGTTGTATTCTTCAAAAAGTTTCAAATTCGTCCAAACATGAATTAGTAATAATTATTGCAAGTACATAATCCATAATAGATAGGAATGTTGTTTGAGAACCTCCTCCTTCCATTTGTAACGAACTTTCCTTGATATTAAAAAGTTATAAAATAAGGATTTAAGTGAATGAAAAGACATCGGGACTTACCATTTGGTAATCCAAAACTCATAATCACTAATGTTGTCTAAACATCCCTTTGATGTAAACTATGAGGCCCCAAGCTTAAACATTACTTAATCTTAAGATAATTCAATAATTAACATTAATTTACATCAATGATATTTTTAGGATTTATTTTTTAGATAATTAAGCCTTAATTGTTACATAACATATCAAATATGACAATGTAGAAACTTCTTATATATCTACTTTTTACAATAATAAAACTCCTTAAAAAATAAAATATCATTTTCTTGATAAAAATATTATTTAATTATTCCTTTCTATTTCCCTTCCTTATAACCTGTGAAAAAACATTTAAAAAACATGAGATGAGCATAAAAAGATATATAATGGAAATAAAATAAGGAAAGAAAATATGAGTCCATGAATACATACAAATCAATGAAATCATACTTTTCACTCATAAAACAAATGCCCTTTAACATACCTCCTGAAATCATAAAATTTATGAATAATACATAGAAATCATAAATCATAAAGGTAATTTGTGGCATCCATAACATAGTTACATTATAACGTTCGCGGATATATATGAATTAACCATCATGGTTATGTTTGGAATACCCATCACAATATATTCCTTTATTCTCTTTTGAGAAACTTAAATGTTCACCTTTATCACGTTACCCAATACATTGGTGAGATATCACTCACTCATCCTCCATCAGTTTATCATGAAACGACCATATAAATAGATAATTTCCATGAACCATAACATAATCATAAAAAATAAATCCAACTTAAGGTAAAGATAACATTTCCACATTTTCATTCACAATATTTCATTTCAATATATCGACATTATCAATCAAAAAAATATTTAAAACATTGAAAAATAAGATTTTTGAATAAAACTGTCCCATACAGATTTGAAATATTTAATGAAATTAACATTTATAAACAATAATTTCCTTATAAATAAATCCTTCAAACCATTTTCAAAACATGGATGATAATAAGAATGATTTGGTAGAATAAATCTTAAAAAAATTTAAAATGATGTTTTAGTTAAAGATTCGATTAATAGTTGATAAATACTTGAATAAAAATAAATAAATAATAACATGAAACAAAAATAATTATATCATGAGAATAAGGAGATTCATGATATAATATGTCAAATGGTATCATATCCAACATATAAAAGTGAATGGGTTCATAACAACAAATAAGTCTCAATAGAATGTAGATTGAGATAAAATGCCTTACAGATATAGTATACATAGATTAAGGACAAATTAATGACATAATTATGTCTAAAAAATATAAATACAACCAATATAATAAGATATTAAGGGTAAAGGAATCATATGTTACTCAAAAATATTATTAAAAAAATAATAATGACATGGATATTTGACGCAATGAAATGATATTGAGTTAATATTTCTCATACAAAGATCATTTTGTTAATAAAATAGATTTATTATGTTTATTCAATATAAACAGACATAATGATTGTATAACTACAAGATATGATATCAAAATGTATTTCTTACATAATCATATAAAGACATAATAAATAAGTATAAGATCAATCAAATTAATGAAAATCAGATTAAGAAGTTCCCCTACCTTGAGTCTGACTCATCACTTACATTCGTTATGATCCTTAATAATAGATTTTAGTTAATTTATACTTTATTTAGAACAATTTTACATTTTATAGTTCCTTTTATATAACTTATTACCATGTTATAAAAATTACATAATAATTTAAGTTCATATCGGTCGTTTCATCAATATTCAGTACTTGAGATGAAAATGAAATTGTTTTCATGTAAATTTTCCATGTGGTAAATAGTAAATTATATCCAGAATTTTATTTATGATTTAAATATCATATATATCTATTATATATGCATTTATAATATCGATGAAATTTGGAGATAAGAAATGAAATGCACAGTTCATGGAGATGGTAGGTTGTACGTACGCATGAACGCAACTTTTATTTCTTAGTCATTTTAAAATAATGAAAACTAAATCATACATAGGTATATTAAAAATAAAATAAAATATATATGTTTCATATGTTACATAATTTCATTAAATCTGTCATTTATACATTCCATGTATGGAATGAACGAGTCATATCACATTGAGGGGCAATAGTCCAAACTTCCTCAAATGAAATTATCATATTTACACATTATTGAAAGCATAAAGGTATATTGTAAATAAAAATTATAGAATAATATATTCAATATAAATATAAAATATATCATATTCATTCAGTATAACCATGTATTTAATCATGTTTTAATGAATATCATGTAGAAAGAATTATATCACATCTAGTAGACGGTATCTCATACATACAAATGAGTGACAATATCATTCACTTAATGGTTAAAAGGTATAGAATTTTATGGTATATTAATTACAAATAATAATTATAATGATATATTAATTATTTCCATCCATTATACTCATCATTATACCCCCCAAATTTAGTCTTCTTGAATAACAAAATTACACCACGGTGTGGAGACCGTAAGCGGTACATACACACGCATGGTGATATTGTCATTTCTAGGATGGATAAAGGGAGGTATAAGGTTTTAACATAATTATAATAAAATCTCATCATGTTTAGGATACTATATTTATTACATTAGTATGGAAATGAAATAAAATGAGAAATTACAAGGAAAAAATAATTTTGAATATGTGATAATACAAACACCTCTTTTTCGAGTATCTCATTTTGATTATCACAAAAAACCTCCATAAGATGGATTTATGCCCAAATTATGTTCTATATAGGAATATAGGGATAGTGGTATCTTATTTAAGAATAATTTGGATTAGCCAATGGGTTTTATAGGTTTTCATATGTGGGTATAGGTGGTGGCATTTTATAAGAGGGAAGACGGGCACTTTAGTAAAGTCTTGACATATTATTTTTAAAAAAATTTATTTTCCAATTATTGTAGCTCAAAAATTATATAATTAGAAGATAAGATTAGTATGGATAAAAATCCTTTCAACCAATAGGATTTAGAAAAGTTAGGTCATAAAATAAATGTTATTTTTGGATTTAACCCTTTGTTAAAAACATTATCTATTACCACATCTTCATATATTTTCTTAATATATTGTTATTATAGTTACTATAAAATGTGAAAAGAACGACAAGTGGATCGTTAATGAAATTTTCAACATTATATAATTTAGTTGGTCGGATCATAGATTTTTAGGACTATTATATAATTTAATGAAATAGTATTTTTTAAACACATTTATGTCAATTTTGACACTATCTAGTAATTTATTTTGGAAAAAAGTAATAACAACATGATTATTTTTAAAAATATATATTAAATCAATGATTAAATTTCATAATAATCCATAAAAAAATTTATGGCATCAAAATGTTCAAATTACATTTATTTTAATATTTTTAATATCATTTATTTGAAGCATTCTTTAATAAGGTAGTCAATGCATCATCGTTGGGTCATTATTAAATTTATTTATTTAATCTAAAAAAATTATAAATAAAGTTTCATGATTTATGAAATCTTATTTTATTTATTATGAATATTTATATCTGAATATATCGCTTATATAACCCCACCTTAAAATTGTTTCAATAAAAAAAATACATGTTTAAGTTATATTTCCCATTAAATTAATTGTTATAACATGTCATTTTCACCACCAAGTAGCACCCAAATGCAAACTGTTCGTCCTAAGGATGGTCATGGTTGGAAATATTTTTCTCAATATTATTAATACCAATTTTAGGTTAATTTTATATTATTATAATATAATTTGGTTTACCATTATTTACCATATTTACTCTTTAACCATGGTAAATAATTTTTTTACTGAAGTTACTATTCATAATGTCCAAAAATAAAAGGGTCCTATTTACATAATTTGTACCTTCTTATTCCAAATATTGAATCCATTTTCCATATTAAAAACACATAATTGTTTGTAATTAATTTAAAATTAATTGTTTTTTCAAAACCAGAAAGTGAGTTTTTAAAAGAAAAAACATTACAGAATATTGAAATGGTTTAAATCGAAATTCAATATATAATTAATAATAATGAAATATATTATAATAAATGATAAAAAATATTCTATTAATACTTTTAAACCATTTAATAATATGATTTAATCATATAAATTATCTCTCTGGAAAAAGTTGTTTTCAGTTAAATTTTAGCATATTTTTACTATTTTTCAAAACAAGATAGTTATTAGAAAAATATTAAAAATTAAACCAAATTAAATTTTGATGACCCGCATCAAAATAAGAGTTTTATTTTTTCAATTATAACATATAAAAGTGTAAATAATAAATTTTAAAAAGGATCTCCATTAAAAGGTGGTAAAACTGAATTTTTTAAAAAATAATTGTTTTATCCAAAAAATTGAATTTGTTCTTATTACATACCTAAAAAAACATTTAATATTTATTTAAAACATTAAATTGAATATATATCATATATATTTTTCATTAAATAAAAATCCATATAGAGTTATATGATTTTAAAAACACAATTATTCTCTTTTTAAACATGTTTACATAAAAACACATCCTTTATATTCAATTGGTTTTTATATCCATTCCTAATAAATATGGTAACAAATAAATAATTATTTAATACTTTTTAAACCCTATTTTCATTATTCAGTTGATACTATTCAATCCTGCAATTCCAATGGATATGTTATAATGATAATATTTAAATAATAATATTTAGTTGTTCGTTTATGCTCGATATAGTGTATCATGTATGCTATTTAACATAATGTTGCTTTATTGAAACTATGGATGTTAAAATTGTAGCTTGGATAAGGATTAAGGGTTTAATCTAATTATCATAGTCCAATTAATTCCACAATAATATTCCTAACATGTCCAAGGATTTCATCTAAGGTAAAATGAGGATATGTAATGACTAGGCCTGATGGGCTTGAACCATGGCACCTACATGTCAATGCTAGATCCAAGGATTGTATCTAAGAAATAAATTAATTACATATTAGGTATCCTATGCTATCATAATAGACATCCAATAATATAGAAGGATCAGGTTCTAGTTGGGAAACAACCTAAGAAAATCATATCCTTGAATTAGAACGGGGTTCTTGAGTACTCAAGTCATTCCCCGATTAGAATCCAAGGTGATAAGGAGTAAGGACATTCTTGTATGATAATGAAGTCATAAAATATTTCATTTAGTTCACGAATTTCCTTTCATTATAATGATAGGTCAATGTACCATTAAACCCTTTAATCAATTCAAAATTTATCAAAAAGTCCTTTTCGTTCAATCCAGGCCTATCATTATTGGGATAAGGTCAAGTAGCATGCAACCTTTATAAAATCCATTTAATGAATATTCAATAATTAATGTTCACTGAAGTAACTTCCATAAACATTGTATGGGTTTCTATGCACATGAATCCTATTATTAATTCACATTTAATTCGTCCAAGTCAGATACTTATTATACTTTCCAATTTCCCTTTCACATTTAATTATCAAATTCAAAGAACTTACCTTAGGCAGGTCAACTGGAAGTGACATGATACTTTCCATTCACCATTACAAGATATAAAAATAATATGTTATAAGTATTCATACCATTAGTGTGTTCAATCATGATCATATCCTAATGATGGATCAAAAGCGTTAAACTGCTAAAAACTCATCTCTGGAATATCATCCTACATGGGATGTTGGGAATTTTTGGCATAATAAGAAACAACTAATCACATATATCAAAATTTGATAACCATAAAATTATAATTTTTATAATAATGGAATATAAATTCATAAAATGGAACCTAATAAAATAGGTTGGTCTAACACAAAAACTTCCTAACTCAGCCAACATGGTGGATGAGTTATAAACATCCAACATTAGGCTCATATGACTCTCCTCATCTATTATTATCTACTGATTTGTCTTGGATTAGAGTATATATGAGAAAAAGTTAAACCTTCTCACACCTTGATAACTAGGGTGAGAAAAAGAGAGAAGAGGAACAACTCAAACCTATTCAAGTACCTACCATTTCACGTTCAACGCAGAAAAAAGAAGCTCGATCAGATCCCAGATGAAGGATATCTCTTGAACCATTCCTTAGGCATTCAGAAAGATCAAAAATGATACGAATGGAGGGTAATCCCTCTCAGAATCAGATTAGGAGGAAGGATGAGCCTAAAATAGATAATTAAAGGAAAAATGGTTCTTTTATCTAGTAATTATCATGTGCACTATTTGGAAGCATGGTTTACCAAATTGTTCCCCAACCATGCATAAGAATCTGGGAATTAAGGGAACTTGCACAGTTAGGATGCATAGTCTAACAAAATATGTTCCCAAAATGCCTCAAGGATCTTTCCAAAATGGAATTCCACCAACATAGTTTTCTCTAAACATGCATCCATCCTGAATGGTTTACAATAATCCATGTTCCAGACCTAATTTTCAAAAAAATATGCTTTTTCGGCTCTGAACAAGACCCATATACCCTCAAGACATTGGCCAACTCATTATGAATCCATATTAGGTCCAAAATAAACAATTAGGCCGTAATTTAATGAATCCATACTTGAGTGATAAATTGGGGTTCTTACATAGTCAACCCTATTGAAAAATTATATTTAGTTATAAGGGTAAATTTATAAACTAAATAATTTTAAAAAAATATGAGACAAACAAATTTATAGTTAATAAATTGAAGTCACACATATTGAAGTTATGTAATTAAATTTGTGATGAAGATTAATCACCATTCCTTTTCTATTATATAATAATGAATCATTAATTGAGGGAAATATTTTGATATAAATATATAATATAATAGAACTCATATACCTAATAGGATATGTAGAACATGGATGATTTAATAATAATATATCAATTCTATTGTTTTTTTGGGGAATGGTGTTCCCAAAATAAGGGTGTAACATATATTCAGATTAATTGGTATTGAAGAACCTGAAATTAATACCTTTGAAAAGTAAAATTATTGATTGAAATATGAATTTAATTAAAGATATAAAATAAAAATATTACTTATACATGGATGTAACATTCTTTGAAAACAACATACTATATGTGTGGAGTAAAGTATAAAAATTAAGTGGTTATATTTCACTTGGTTGAGGTTGAGATTGTTGAATCCCAAAAAACAAATGAGTAAAATATAAAATTATAGATAAAATAAATGCACAATGGAAATATAAATTCATAAAAAATATATCTTATCATGAAATTATAATGTTGGTAATTTAAACCTAATTGAATCTTATAATCCAATATCATTTGAGGAAAAATAGACTCATAAAAGCATTGTTGGATCATCAGGTGATGTGAAGTACATGATATGGTAGATATTCTTGTCACTTATTAATAGAGTTAATGAGATAAAGGAAAAATCACATACCTTTTTAGTTTGAGATTAATATTTTTTACAAACCAATATAAAAATCTTATATCTTTGTATCCCCGTTATTTTTAATTAGAGTGTTACATATCTACAAGTTGGAATGTAGATGTTATCTAGTTGTTGCTTATTTGAGAATATGTTATGATAAACTGTAAATGAGATGTCTATAATTAATAAATGACAATATAATAGTATTATATAGTGTGTAGAAAATATGTATAATCATTGATAAAGAAGGGGGAATGGAAGAAAATTTTATGTGAATATATAAAATAGAAAAAATTGACAGATTACATGCCCTACGTGCTGGTAGATCGATCCTCGGCTGGTGTTATTTCTCCTCGTTCAGATAGGGTTTCATTGCCATCATCTTTGGGTTCTGGTTCTTCTTCTGGATCTGGGTCTTCACGGTTATCTTTCAAAGATGTGTTTTGTGGTTCATCTTAGGGTTTGGGTTTGAATACAAAGATGGAGTTGATTTCTTTGTTAGTCTATAGAAATCCCTCTATTTGTCGGTTGTGTTTTCATCAGAGGCTTATGATGAGGAAGTTGGCAATATGATATGGACTCGTATCACTTGTTTTGGATCATCAAATCCTCCATTTTCAATCATTAAAAAGTTTTTTGAATCATGGGATCGTGAGGCTATGATATAGATTTCTTCAATTCATCATTCCTCATTTTGTTCAAGCTTTGCTTCGGAATAGGATTTTATAATCGCATGGTGTAATTCCTCTTTCTACATGGGGTGCTAGAATTTAATTTTTCATGATGGTCAATTTATATTCCTAAAGGGAATGAAATTCATTTTGTGGTTGTGTGGATTTCACTTCAAAGTCCACCTTTACCCCTGAAAAATGATTATTTTCTAAAACTATTTGAGATTCTCCTAGTGATTTTATTTGTTTTGAAAAAATTCCATGGGGTATCGATGTATCAAATATGAGGATGTGTATTGAGCTCAATCTATCATTTCTAATCCTAGAGATGATATCCTTGAAGGTGTCGGGGATGATTTATTGGAATCACGATATTCTTTATGCAGTTTTTCCCACGTATTGTTTTCATTGTTGTCTGCAAGGCCACTAGGTGCAGGTTTGCAAGAAATCTAAATGAGGTGGTGGTCGTTTTTTGAATAATATTATCTAGGATGAGATTTATTATGATGTTTTGAGAAAAGATGGTATATCTGACACTATTTTCAATCTGGAATAGGTAAAAATGTCTGATGTTGTTTCATCTACTTGTAATTTTGTTTTGGAATCAGTGTCTAACTCTAATATGAATATTGGTAAATCAAGGGTAATGTTTGAAGGTGGTGATGTTTTCATTTATATTGGGAATGTTATTATTTGAAATGCTTCCCTATAGATTCTTGATTTTATATCCAAGGGAGATATCATGTTTTCTTTATCTCTGAATTCATATATATTTTTGATGGTTTTAGGTGGATCAGTTAAACATTGATTTTCCCTAGCTAGTCCATTCAAGTACAACTGGTTGGATGATGGAGATGTATCTTTTGAAAAATTGACAATAATGAAGTTAGTTGATCACAACATGTCAATGTAAACTTTTTTGTGCAACCATAGGGATAATTTGTGAGAGTTTAATGGATATTTGTTTGGGGTTTCATCCAAAATTAGTTCTTTTTCACAAAATAGATCAGGAGTCAGCAAGGAGGATTTTCTAGAGAGTAATGATTTTGTTAGTCATTTATCCATGAACAAAGACAAGAGGTCTCTTCATTAGGATTATTTATTTTTGGTGTCCTCTAATACTGGAGTGTGCATGAGGGAGAAACTTTGTGTAACGTCTCGACCCCAGTTACCCAGAGTCGTTGCATTATTACATAACATTGGCATGATCACAAAAATGATCAAATCTCGAAATACCGATTGGTTTAGTAGCCTTGGAAACACTAGATATATTCATAAGTTTTACATTACATCATAAAATGAAAAACTATTACAACAACATAATGTTTCCACAGTCCACACTATAATCCCCTCATAATATCCCTGAAGTTCATTCATAACTTACATCTTCACATCCTGGGAAAAATAAAACATAGAAAAGAGGTGAGCTCAAATGCCCAGTAAGGATAACAATATAGCGGAACATTCAAAAATAAGCATAAACATTTAAGGCAATGAATTACTAAAACAAAATCCTTTTAAACATGAACTTCAACATAGTATGGCAAAAGTAAAATCAAATAATGCCATTTACTTATTCACATGGATATTCTACTAATCGAATAATCACATGCAAAAATCAATAACCACATTCATAATGTTGTAATGCATAATGCCAGACTATCATAACCACATAGTCAAGGCCTCGTGCCAAGACTACAAATAAGATTTTTTCAAGGCCTTGTGCCAAGACACTAGTTTGTCTCATGAGACCTACCGATGCATCGAGGAGCTATAGCGGGCTCCACAAGTCACTTACTAAGTCCAATGCATTCCCATATGAAAAGTTTTAAACATAACATAAACATTCGTATTAAAAATAGCATACGAAATGTAAATAATTTCACCATAAACTATGAATGGTATAAAAATATCACATCCACAGTCAAACATATCACAAAATCTTCAATACAATATAGAATTTTTGTATCATAATAAATCAACTTCAAATAATCTTAAAATCCATCAAAGGATGTTGACATAGATGAAATCAATATTCTTTTTAAAGAAATATCTATTTTTATTTGGAAATCATTTAAGATCCATATAAAATAAAACATTTTCTTTGAAAATAATCTTATAATCTTGTAAGGGAAGCTTTGACGATTTTATAACGGCGGAAAATAACCGCACCCGCCGTATAAGTTTAAAAAACATTCTTACCTTAATTCTGTCGAAAAGGTTAAAAAGGGCCTTGTTTTAAAAACGACGGAAAGATTCCTCTTATAAAAAGTCAAAAAAGGGTATAAATGACTTTAACCCATATTCTTGTAAAAATGTTTTGAAATACATTTTGAAGAAACATGGATGTGGATGATAATGAGATCCCAGTAGATTTTTACGTATAAACAACCTTGGATAATGAATAGATTGTGAAATAACCCTTACCTTGTACTTTTCCTTTGTTGGGGTAGGTTAACCTCCTGTATAATGGTGAAATAATTGTTATTAAATTATACAAGAATCATATACATTAATATGATATCATATATGATCTTTTAACATTGCTTTATTAATAATATCTTAGTATTGTCGTCGTTTTGGGTGATAATCGATTCGTTCTTCTTAAATGTTTGGTTATGTAAGAAATGTTTGTAGTGGATAGATTATATCTTATTCATAATCAGATTGATATTAACATTATTTTTAACCCTAAAATGAGAATAAGACTTGAATGGATACGATGGAGAATGAATCTCATCGCGTTCGTGGAGACGGTAGTCCGTACGTACGCACGAGCGACAATATCATTCTTTTGATATTAAAATAATATATAAATGGATGTTATATCATATATAAAGAATAATTAACATGTTATATTTATTATTTACATGAGTTATACATCATTATTATACCCATCCAAATAATAATATATTGAATAACAATTACACCACGACGTGGAGACGGTAAGCCGTACGTACGCACGTATGGTGACATGTTATTCAAAGGGTGGATAGAATACTGAATATAGTTGTACCATATTTATAATAACATCACAGTATATGTGAGATACTGGAGTTATTATTTTAGAATGGTAAGAACAAAGGAAGAGGAAGTGGAAGAAGAAAGGAACTTGAAAAGGGGTGGTGAAAACAATACCTCTTCTTCGGGTTCTTCCTTTTGATTTGATCAAAAGGGCTCCTTAGGTTGGCTTTCTGATCAAACTAAGGGCTCTAGGTTGTACTGAGGGATGTTGGAAGAGTATTTGGGCAGATTTTGGCCGAACCAAAAGGCTTTGAAGGTGTGAAGAAATGAGAAGGAGGAGTGCCCTTTTATAAGAGGGGTGAGGGGCACCTTTGGAAAAGCTAGAGATATTAGTTTATAATAAATTCATAATCGGTTTCCAATGGCTCCAAAGTCTACTATTCAAAGGTTAAGGTGGGGATGGGTCGAAAACAACTCAACCAATAGAATTTAGACAGGTTTGGGTACTTATATTAACCTTATCCTTAAGCATTAACTCTAAGTTAATTAGTTTCACTTTTACAATGTCTCTTTGTATTTTTATATAATATTGTTAATAAACTTACTATATACATCCAAGCGACCCCAAAGTGGTCCATTAATGATGAACCTATCATGATATAAGTCTCTTGGACGAACCTTAGATTTTTAGGAATTTAATATCAATTAATAATATAATATTTGTTTTAAGAACTCTTTTATGTCAATTTTGACACTATTCAATAGTTGATTTTTGTGAAACTCATAACAGATTGATTACTTCGAATAAAGTCAATTACATCAATCCTAATATATCATATTATCCTAGAAAATTAGTTTAATTAATTAAGAGTTTCATATTATATTTATTTGGGTATTTATAATATCAATTATTTTAATTTTCACTATTATAGTAATTACTGCATCATCATTGTGTCATAAATAAAATAATTTATTTAATGTCTAAAAATTATAAATAAAATATAATTATGTAGGAAATATTTTTATCTTTCTAATGAATATTTATAATCTAAAATACAACATATATAACCCTATGTAACAATTGTTTTTATAAAAGATATATGCTTGTGTCATTTTTGTATTCATTTTAACTTAATTAAAATAAAGTGTCATTATCCCTTACAAGTGGATCCATGGGGTCCCAAAATAGACCCAAAGATGCCCATGGTCGACCATGTATCAACCAATAGGGTTAAGACACGTTTTAGGGTAATTTATTATTATTATAATATTATTTTTGTAACCCTTATTTACCGGATTTACCCTTAACCATGGTAAATAAAATATTTACCGCAGTACTTATTCAAAATGTCTAAAAATAAAAATTACCTATTTACACAATTTGAACATCCTGATTCCAAATATGGAATCCATTTTCCTAAATTCAAAACACAGAAGTGGCAGAAATTAATTTAAAATTAATTACCGCTGTCAAAACAAAAAGCGTGTTTTTAAGAGATAATAACTATCAAAAGATTGACACTTGTTTATGTTCGGTTTAATTGTAAAATTATGTCCAATGACCAACATTATATTAAATGGTAAAACTATATTCTAAATATACTTTAAAACCACTCAAATTCACAATTTATCACTATTAATTATTTTGATTAAAAAAGTTGTTTTTAATTAAAATTTTGTAATTTTCACTATTCATCAAAATATGAAAGTTATCCGAAAAGTACCAAAATTTCACCTTAGGCTAAATTCGATATTCCGAATCCAAAAATGAAGTCCATATTAAAATATGAAATATATATAATTTCAAAAAGTAGGTATTACTATTCATAACGGCTAGTTTGATTGGTTACGGTGTGTTAGAACTCGGTGTTGCGTACAACACACGCTAGCGTACCGTGGAAGCTTGGGATGTTTCATTTTAAATTTTTGATGTCCCCATTTAGTCAAAAAGATTAAAATATAGTATCTAAAAAGGGTTCACTATTAAAATTTGGTAAAAGTGCAATACTGAAAATGAATTTGTTCTTACATTATGTCTAAGAAACTCATAATATGGATTCTAAAATTATAAGGATTATATAAAGTTTAAAATTTAGTTAACACTATTCATAACCTCTTTTGAACAGCTTGTTTGGTAAGTCATGGTGCGATTGAACATGGTGTTGCGTGTAGTGAAAGTTATTGAATTATTTTGAAGAAATAACACACTATAAAATCTTGGGGTGTTACATTCTCCCCTCCTTCAATAAATTGCGTCCTCGCAATTTGAAATTGTTCTTCGAAAATTAAAGGTTGAAAATAGAAAATATCTTTGTGGGAAAACCCACATCGAAAAATGAATTAATGAGGCCTCTATTTAAAATAAAGAGTCGAAAGTATGAAGATTACCGAAAATAACACATATTAGGGTTCCATGTAGGAAAATATGGATATGGAAGAAAAATATAACCATCAATTATCTGATGGAGAGTGGTAGAGAACATGGCTATCAAAAGGCCAACAATCCCAAAGCCATAAATTAGTGATGATTTAAGGAACCATCTAGGAAAACATTTTTGTTCTAATTTTCTTTTCTTAATATTGAGGAATTTTTATGACATTGGCTAAGATCATATGGAGATATACTTACTTTATAATTAGAGTTTTATCCATTAATAAATTTCTACCACAAACTCATCTTTCACTCTAAAAGATAATATAATGTAAAAAAAATTCTATTTACACTATTCGTATAGGGTTCCAAAATAAACGAATTTATAATTCATCTAAAAGATCTTTTAATAAAAACTACATTATTTAATCCAGGAAATCTCGTGGGCCAGTGGTAGGTGATACACCCTTGTCGCCCTTCGGTTGCGGGTTCAAGTCTCGCAGCCTTTCCGGACGCGACGGGTTGCCGCCCGACCTCCGGGTTGTCCTTTTATGGTAATCCAAAATAATCCAAACTAGAACTATCCAAAATACATCTGTCCAAACTCACAGTCCAACATTTATAAGGAAGGTAAACATAATATAGATCCTTTTTACCCGATAATAGCATATGAATACCTTCATCATGTATTCTTTTAAAACACTGAAACATCCTAAATTACCATAATACTTATTGGTTACATTCATGCTCCCTTATTCCATATAGAATGCTGGATATACTTCATCAATCCAAAAATGTTTTAAACCCCAATAATGATGGAATATACAAATCATTAATCAGCTTCAAGTTATTCAAGAATATCCAATATAATTTATCCAAATCAATCATGTATTATTCTAAAATCACTACCTCGGTATCAGAACCATATTATGGTTTATCTTTCTCTCAACCATATATTTTCTAAAAATTTATCCTGCTATTGAGTCACATTTCTTTGTTCCACACAATCTCATGTCCTTAATGAAATAGTACTGCAGTACAATCCTTATATACTCCATAATTATTATAACAAGTACATTGTTGATACAACACTCAATTAACATAATCAACATAAGAACTCTAATCATTCCTCTTCATCTGTGGTAGTATCATAACTTGATTATTATCCAATAGCATCATTCGCGGCATAGTCTGATGACTGGGACATAGGTTCGCGTAGTGTCCAAACTCCTTGAAAATGAAGCATTGTACATTTGAAACCATTTTCTTACCCTTGCAGTCATGTACTTTGTTCCCTTTTCCACCACACTTATAACAAACTCCCATTCCTTTCAGGCAAGTTCCAGGGTGTTTCTTTCCACAGTTACCACATATGGGAAAATTCTTCTTTTCCCTCTTCCCTTTATCTATCTTTCTTTCTTCCATCCTTTTCTTCTCTTGCTTCCCTTCAAAGCCATAGGACTCAGTAAACTCTTTACTTATCTTATCAACACATGATATTATTTCTTCATATGATGATAATACATGGGAGACTATTTCTCTTATAAATTCTAGCTTAAGACCATGAAAGATATGATCCTTCCTTCTCTTTGGATCATGTGCATTTCTGGAGTTCTCATTCCTTCTACTGGGCGCCATTTCTAAACAATGGCATACACTAGATCAGTTTATGAATCAAAATACATAATCCCATACTTATAAAACACTTAACATAAATTGAACTATTTATGGATATAATCCATAATCATAAAAATTTCTCCTTTGAGGATGTATATACTCATAAACCCTTCATAATGATTTGTATAGAAAATGAGAGTTATCCTAAGAATATCCCCCGGGAGTGTTGTAACCAAGAGTGCAGCAAGGCCCGTTGTCGTGCACCAGTTCCCGTTCGAGTCTAGCTCAAAGCGGTGTTTTCGGGTTTTACCCCTTGGTACATCTGTGCCAGAGCCGCCTCTACCTGCTCGTATCCAGACAGGGATGTATTGCTCGGAAAACTCACAAAATCTCTACAATACCAAAATTCTAGGAAGTTCTTCTATACTAATCCTCAAAGTTCATCTTAGGTCTACGTGCTCTAATCAGAGTTTATCTAAATCTAGCTTCCAAGGTTTGTACTAAACTTCCTCTGATACCAACTGTAATGCCCCGACCCCAGTTACCCAGAGTCGGTGCATTATTACATAACATTGGCATGATCACAAGAATGATCAAATCTCGAAAGACCGATTGGTTTAGTAGCCTTTGAAACACTAGATATATTCATAAGTTTTACATTACATCATAAAATGAAAAACTATTACAACAACATAATTTTTCCACAGTCCACACTATAATCCCCTCATAATATCCCTGAAGGTCATTCATAACTTACATCTTCACATCCTGGGAAAAATAAAACATAGAAAAGGGGTGAGCTCAAATGCCCAGTAAGGATAACAATATAGCGGAACATTCAAAAATAATCATAAACATTTAAGGAAATGAATTACTAAAACAAAATCATTTTAAACTTGAACTTCAACATAGTATGGCAAAAGTAAAATGAAATAATTCCATTTACTTATTCACATGGATATTCTACTAATCGAATAATCACATGCAAAAATCAATAACCACTTTCATAATGTTGGAATGCATAATGCCAGACTATCATAACCACATAGTCAAGGCCTCGTGCCAAGACTAAAAATAAGATTTTGTCAAGGCCTTTTGCCAAGACACTAGTTTGTCTAATGAGACCTA
Organism: Viscum album; assembly: GCA_963277665.1. Lineage (NCBI taxonomy): Eukaryota > Viridiplantae > Streptophyta > Magnoliopsida > Santalales > Viscaceae > Viscum > Viscum album. The sequence continues at coordinate 994,183,271 of OY728166.1, forward strand.
CCGATACATCGAGGAGCTATAGCGGGCTCCACCCGTCACTTACTAAGTCCAATGCATTCCCATATGAAAAGGTTTAAACATAACATAAACATTTGTATTAAAACTAGCATACGAAATGTAAATAATTTCACCATAAACTATGAATGGTATAAAAATAGCACATCCACAGTCAAACATATCACAAAACCTTCAATACAATATAGAAGTTTTGTATCATAGTAAATCAACTTCAAATAATCTTAAAATCCATCAAAGGATGTTGAATAGATGAAATCAATATTCTTTTTAAAAAAATATCTCTTTTTATTTTGAAATCATTTAAGATCCATATAAAATAAAACATTTTCTTTGAAAATAATCTTATAATCTTGTAAGGGAAGATTTGACGATTTTATAACGGCGGAAAATAACCGCATCCGCCGTATAAGTTAAAAAAACATTCTTACCTTAATTCTGTCGAAAAGGTTAAAAAGGGCCTTGTTTTGAAAACGACGGAAAGATTCCTCTTATAAAAAGTCAAAAAAGGGTATAAATGACTTTAACCCATATTCTTGTAAAAATGTTTTGAAATACATTTTGAAGAAACATGTATGTGGATGATAATGAGATCCTAGTAGATTTTTACGTATAAACAACCTCGGATAATGAAGAGATTGTGAAATAACCCTTACCTTGTACTTTTACTTTGTTGGGGTAGGTTAACCTCCTGTATAATGGTGAAATAATTGTTATTAAATTATACAAGAATCATATACATTAATATGATATCATATATGATCTTTTAACATTGCTTTATTAATAATATCTTAGTATTATCGTCGTTTCGGGTGATAATTGATTCGTTCTTCTTAAATGTTTGGTTACGTAAGACATGTTTGTAATGGATAGATTATATCTTATTCATAATCATAATTATATTAACATTATTTTTAACCCTAAAATGAGAATAATACTTGAATGGATATGATGGAGAATGAATCTCATCGCGTTCGTGGAGACGGTAGTCCGTACGTACGCACGAGCGACAATATCATTCTTTTGATATTAAAATAATATATAAATGGATGGTATATCATATATACAGAATAATTAACATGTTATATTTATTATTTACATGAGTTACACATCATTATTATACCCATCCAAATAATAATATATTGAATAACAACTGCACCACGACGTGGAGACGGTAAGCCGTACGTACGCACGTATGGTGACATGTTATTCAAAGGGTGGATAGAATACTGAATATAGTTGTACCATATTTATAATAACATCACAGTATTTGTGAGATACTGGAGTTATTATTTTAGAATGGTAAGAACAAAGGAAGAAGAAGTGGAAGAAGAAAGGAACTTGAAAAGGGGTGGTGATAACATTACCTCTTCTTCGGGTTCTTCCTATTGATTTGATCAAAAGGGCTCCTTAGGTTGGATTTCTGATCAAACTAAGGCCTCTAGGTTGTAGTGAGGGATGTTGGGAGAGTATTTGGGAAGATTTTGGCCGAACCAAAAGGCTTTGAAGGTGTGTAGAAATGAGAAGTAGGAGTGCCCTTTTATAAGAGGGGTGAGGGGCACCTTCGGAAAAGCTAGAGATATTAGTTTATAATAAATTCATAATCGGTTTCCAATGGCTCCAAAGTTTAATATTAAAAGGTTAAGGTGGGTATGGGTCTAAAAAAACTCAACCAATAGAATTTAGACAGGTGTGGGTACTTATATTAACCTTATCCTTAAGTATTAACTCTAAGTTAATTAGTTTCACTTTTACAATGTCTCTTTGTATTTTTATATTATATTTTTAATAAAAATACTATATACATCCAAGCCACCCCCAAGTGGTCCATTAATTATGAACCTATCATTATATAAGTCTCTTGGCCGAACATTAGATTTTTAGGAATTTAATATCAATTAATAATATAATATTTGTTTTAAGAACTCTTTTATGTCAATTTTGACACTATTCAATAGTTGATTTTTGTGAAACTCATAACAGATTGATTACTTCGAATAAAGTCAATTAAATAAATTATAATATCTCATATTATCCTATAAAATTAGTTTAATTCATTAAAAGTTTCATATTATATTTATTTGGGTATTTATAATATCAATTATTTTAATTTTTCACTATTATAGTAATTACTACATCATCATTGTGACATAAATAAAATAATTTATTTAATGTCTAAAAATTATAAATAAAATATCCTTATGTAGGAAATCTTTTTATCTTTCTAATTAATATTTATAATCTAAAATCCAACATATATAACCCTATGTAACAATTGTTTTTCTAAAAGATATATGCTTGTGTCATTTTTGTATTCATTTTAACTTAATTAAAATAAAGTGTCATTATCACTTACAAGTGGATCCATGGGGTCCCAAAATAGACCCAAAGATGCCCATGGTCGACCATGTATCAACCAATAGGGTTAAGACACATTTTAGGGTAATTTAGTATTATTATAATATTATTTTGTTAACCCTTATTTACCGGATTTACCCTTAACCATGGTAAATAAAATATTTACCGCAGTAATTATTCCAAATGTCTAAAAATAAAAATTACCTATTTACACAATTTGAACATCCTGATTCCAAATATGGAATCCATTTTTCTAAATTCAAAACACAGAAGTGGCAGAAATTAATTTAAAATTAATTCCCGCTGTCAAAACAAAAAGCGTGTTTTTAAGAGATAATAACTATCAAAAGATTGACACTTGTTTATGTTCGTTTTAATTGTAAAATTATGTCCAATGACCAACATTATATTAAATGGTAAAAATATATTCTAAATATAATTTAAAACCACTCAAATTCACAATTTATCACTATTAATTATTTTGATTAAAAAAGTTGTTTTTAATTAAAATTTAGTAATTTTCACTATTCATCAAAATATGAAAGTTATCCGAAAAGTACCAAAATTTCACCTTAGGCTAAATTCAATATTCAGAATCCAAAAATGAAGTCCATAGTAAAATATAAAATATATATAATTTCAAAAAGTAGGTATTACTATTCATAACGGCTAGTTTGATTGGTTACGGTGTGTTAGAACTCGGTGTTGCGTACAACACACGCTAGCGTACCGTGGAAGCTTAGGATGTTTCATTTTAAATTTTTGATGTCCTCATTTAGTCAAAAAGTTTAAAATATAGTATCTAAAAAGGGTTCACTATTAAAATTTGGTAAAAGTGCAATACTGAAAATGAATTTGTTCTTACATTATGTCTAAGAAACTCATAATATGGATTCTAAAATTATAAGGATTATATAAAGTTTAAAATTTAGTTAACACTATTCATAACCTCTTTTGAACAGCTTGTTTGGTAAGTCATGGTGCGATTGAACTTGGTGTTGCGTGTAGTGAAAGTTATTGAATTATTTTGAAGAAATAACACACTATAAAATTTTGGGGTGTTACACTTTGGTATGTTGAGGAGTTTCTAAAATCCCATTCTAGTCTAACCAAGATGCTTGGGTCCAAAGCCATTACAAAATTGTTTCAATGATTCTATTGATTATATGGAATGATCATGGAATTATTTCATGAGTGAATTCTGATTTTTTATCCATGGAAATATAAAATTATAATGTGTGAGTTTTGAATATCATGGAACATAAGAAGAACCAGAAAAAAATTAGTGATGTTGCATGTAATCTGAAAATGCATGCATGGTTGCATGCAGAATGTGATAATCAACATATATGGGATTTTTTGAATAAAAATGTGTCTCCTGTTTTAGTTAATGCTGGTGTTTAATTCATTATGGTGAATGTAAACACTACTGATTATATTCTTTTTATGACAATTTTTTATGGAAGTTGTGAGATTCAAAGGAGAGAATTTTGTGGAAAAACATGGAAAGCGTTGATTTGGAGGATCTTCACTGGATTATAGGCAGTGACATTAATATTATTACTAATCCAGGTGAGAATAAAGGTAGTGGTGTGTTTCCATGTATGGGTAGTAAGAGTTTTGTTCTGTTATTTGTATGGAAAGGGCTTCTTGATATGCTCTATTCTGGGGATTCCTTCACGTGGTGTAACAATTAGAATGTAAATAATCGTTCATGGAGTCATATTGATAGGTTCTTGGCTAATTTTCATGTTCACTCCATGTTTTTTAATGCGAAAGTTGATCATCTGGTTCGAGGGATTTCTGATCACTGTCATCTTATTGTGTCCTTGTCTTATGTTCAGACAAGTGAAGATTTTTTTTTGGCTCTGTGAGCATTGTAATAATATGTTTGATTATCATCATATTGTTAAGGATTTCTAGGAGTAAATAGTTCAAGGTTATTCTTAGGTATCCATTCATAATAAATTGTGGCATCGTAAGAACAAGATTCATTCCTGGGGAACAAATATACCTCATACTGATCATGAATTGGATTTTTTAAAACATAATGTTTGCATTTTGGAAAGAACTCTTGAAGATAACTAGAATGATAGGGTCTATGAGGATATTATGAATAAGAAAAATTAGTTGAAGGATATTATTTTGAAAGAGGATCAGTTTAATCATGAAAAAGATCAAGTCAAATAGATTTGTGAGGGAGATAAAAATACAGCTTATTTACATGTGTGAATTAAACAGAGGATAAAGGTGGTTAAGACAAACATTCTTCTAGAATATAGATCCTTCTCAGGTGATAGGTATGTGATTTGTTCTGTGGAATTTTCTTTCTATAAAAATGTCCTTGATGATCCTAATCTTAAAATGGTGATGGGTTATCCTAGTGGGAATGTAGATTTGTTTGAGGTAATTCTGAACATGTGGTTTGACTTTGATAATAATCTGCTAGAATCTATTCCTGGTGAGAGAGAAATTCATGATGTTATGATGAGACTTAAATCGGAGAGTTTTTGAGGTCCAAATGGTTTTCTAGGTTGTTTTTATAGAGGGTCATGGGAGATAGTTATAGATGAGGTGACTTTTTCAATCTAAGATTTCTTTCGTGGTGTTTATATACCAAGGGTGGTTTGTGCTACTACTCTAGTTATGCTTCATAAAATTAAAAATCCATCCTCAATTTGTGACTATAGGCTAGTGAGTAGGTCTAATTTTCCTTATAAAATCTTATCTACTGTCATCAACTCATGGTTTTCTATTCTAGTTTCCTGGTGTATTTTGCTGCAACAACACAATTTTCTTAGAGGCTTATCAATCAAGGGAGCGGTTTCTTTGGCCCATAAAATGATTCATGATATCAATATCAAATTCCATGGTTCAAATATGGATTTGAAGATGGATATGAATAAAGCTTTTGATAGGATGTATTGGGGGTTTATCAATAGGGTTCTCAGAGTTATGGGATTTTCTTCAGGGGTTATTTATATTATGTTTCACTATTTTGGTTCTTTATAGATATCAGTTTCATATATGGGAAAACTCATGGTTTTTTAAAGAAACTTTTGGTCTTAGGTAATGAGACCCTATTTCCATGACCCTTTTTAATATTATGCAAGATGTTCTCAACCATTTTATCAACAATAATGTATCCATAGGTGATATTTTATCATACCAGAGGAAATTGAATCAACCTATGATATTTCACTTGATTTTTAAGGATGATAATTTAATTTTCATTGGTGCTAGTGTTATATCGGTTGGTAGTCTTATCAATGTTCAAGATGAGTATTGTTTATGGACTGGTAAATTTATCAACAAGTGGAAGAGACGCTTATATATTTCTAATAAATGTGGTTTTAGGAGTGTTATGTCCATTTCCCGGTTGCTGAACATGCAGAAGGGTATTTTTCTCTTAGATTATCTGGGTAGACCTATTTATTCTTGTTGTGTTCATATCAGGGAGTTTAATGGTATAGTTAAAATAATGATGAGGAGTTTTCTTTATTGGAAAAAATCATTTTATATCTTTTTGAGGAAGGATTCTTTAATTAACAGTGTGCTGATGGCTATTCTGATTCATGTTCTTTCAGCTTGCAATGTGCCGACGGGGGTTATTGTAGCTATTGATAAAAACTAGGATGAATTTATTTGGGATTCCCATTTTGAGGGGAAATTTCATTGGTTTTCATGGTAAAGGATGGCTAGACCGATTTAGTGAGGTGGTATTAATGATAGATGTCTTGAGGATAGAGTGCATTGCATGGAGTCAAAACTATCCTGGGAGGTTGTGTAGGGTCGTACACTTTGGTATAAAATCTAACATTACAAGATGAAAACTCTGTGGTTGATAGAAGACCTATTTCATATTTCTATTCTTTAATCTGAAGTATTTTTTCCTAACAATCATCAACACTCACGTTGGATTATAGGAAGGGGCATGATTTCTTATTGAAACCATAATTGGATAGCGTCGACTATTGGTTTCTTAGGTTGTCCAGCTCCTATGATTTCTTTTAGGGAGGCCAGTGGATATATTGATTTTATCAGTGCAATTCTTAATAAATATCAAAATAGAAGCTTTGATCTTATTATTTTGAATCAGGAGTTGGATAGGTGTGTGTTCACTACGTCGAAATCTGGTATGTTTTCTTCTAAAGAATTTAGAAGATTTTATGTTTCACTTGATTAGCATGACATCTGGAATTATACAGTTTTGTGTAATATCATTCCAAAAAAATTAATATTCTGATATGAAGAATTAGAAACAATGTTATTTCTAGAGATGAAAATGTGAAAGAAAAATGTATTAACATGGTTTACAAATGCCATTATTATATCCTTAATAAGGAGGAGGATTTTAACCACATATTAATTGAAGGTGATTGGGCCATGGATATTTGGAGGTTCTTTGGTGAATTCACAAAAAAAAAATTGAACATTTCCCTATTGGAATGTCTTTTCAAGAAAAGTGGTTTTATGGTTTGAATGGTTCAGGTCCTGAAAAAACCGCAGGGGCTGGGATTTTTAGTGTTGGGTGTTGGTGTATTTTCCATGAAAAAAAACAAAACTCATTTTGAAGGCATTTATTGTTCTAAAAGATCAGTTATCATCAAGACAAGATATTTTCTTCTTGATCTAGTACATTATTCTAATATTTCAAGTAATAATCCTTCTTTAAGGAACATGCAGATATACTATCCAGATTATATTCACTCACATCATATGAGAAGGGGTAATTGGGTTCACTAGATTCCTCAAAGGATGGTTCTCAAGCTTAATTTTGATGGCTCATGTGTTGGAGGAATTATCATAGGTGGAGGTGTTGTGCGGGATTGATATGTAATTATTCTTCTTGCATTTACTACTTTTTATTGGAGGGGAAGTTCTATCCAGACTGAATCCGAGGCAATGTATATGAGTATAACATTCTGTGCTCAAAGTAACTTATGTATTAATCAAAATGAAACCAACTCAAAGATCATACATGACTCGATGAGTGTAAATATTTCTCCTCCGTGGTGAAGTACTTATATTATCAGGAAATGTAGAGGCAGCTTCACCTTCAACAAAACACAATTTTCCCAAACATGGCAATAAGGTAACAAAGTAGTAGGCTACTCATATTTTTTGACGATGGTGGATCAAGGTACCAATATTCTTTGTTTTTCTATTTGTATTCAAATTGAATTGGAAGGGGCGTACTTAATTAGGGGAGAAAAACATGGAATCCACTTTTTTAGACTGTATTAAATTGTTTTTGTTCTTCCCATGGCATGTTTTATGTGGGTTGTGGTTCTTTTTAACAAAAAATAAATGTTGAATAAATGATTGGGGAAATAGAATACACCAATTACCTGTTTAATTTCATTTAGAAGATGCAGAATATGGTTTTGTAATTCGTAATAGAAGAAAACCATTGAAGGAATATAGAAAACGCATGCAATGATAGAGAAGTGTTCTCTTGAAGTATTTTTGCGGAGTGCTACAGAATACATATATTCAAAATTATTAAGATATTAACTATAAGTAAAAAATTGTGGAATATAATTAAAATAATATAAAAAACAAAAAATGATAGAAATGGAGATTTTCTATACATTTTATTTAGAATTTAGAAAATATGAATCAATTTATAGTCATATAATAAAAATATATGAAAATTATTAAAAACAAAAAAACATGTTGATTAATTTTTTTAAAACTGATATTTAAAAAAATACCACCAAAAACAATGCATGATGATTCCTAACCATCAATATAAATTCAAAATTAATTTTCAATAACACAAAAGTAATGGTAGAAATTGTGCGTAAGAGAAGAGAATCGATTTCAGCAGTCCTCCCCCCCTAACTCATTGTTTAAAATAGAAATGTTAGTTAATAATTAATGGAATTAATACCACAACACATGAAATGCAGGGTTATAAAATTACAATGCTAAAAATATAGAATTTGTCTTCTATGAAAAGAATCAGAACATAAAAACTGAATAAAAGATCAACCAATGAACCATGTGATGTATTAGGGGTAAGTAGAGTAAATTTAATTTTAAAAAATGAATGTATAAATATTACTATATTATTATGTGATATGATGGGGAATATGATCATAATAGAAAATGATAACTAAAGGCTTATGAAGAATAAACTAGAATAAATGACTTATCTAGATATTCATATAGAACCTATATCCATTGACAATCCATTGTTTTGATCAAATTGGTTGTGGTGGAATAAAAAGGTTGGAGGGAAATGAAGTAGGTCATTGAGGTATGTATATAGTTAATAGAGATAGAATCAGTAGGTGATTGGAGAGTAAATAGGAATAGATAATAGAGGTCAATATAGAGGTGGAGGCGAAGTCAGAGGCGGTGTCGGTATTGAAGACTGGGGTGGAGGATAATACCCAATAACCCTTCACATTTATCACATGAATTTTTCACCGGAATCAATTTAATAACTCAAAATATTCTACAGAAGAATAAAAAAAAAAAACCACCCATAGAGAAAAAACGTTTTTCTCACAAAAATAGTTAAAATAAAATTTTGTCTTTCTAGTGGTAATTTTTATCCATTCACCAATTTTATAGAAAGTGAATTTTTACACAATCCTATATTTGAAAAAACTGGTTCCTCACAATGTATATGTTCTTAACCATTTATAAATATTCAATTCAAAAAATCAGTTATTGTAGGGGTTCACAATTCATAAAATGTTTTCAAAATATAATAACAACAATAATTCACAAACAAGAAAGAACTTAGTCACCAGGAAATATCAAACTACCTTTACCATAAACTAGATAGAAATGTGAAAATATATCCCATTATCGTTAAAATTATGTAATCTAGTTCATTATCTTACATGGTGATTATATATTATCTACCAAATGTAAAAATTACATTATAATAAAAAAATAATAGAATAAGGATTGAAAAATAACATCTTATATTAAATAATGAAATTCAAATTCACTGTAGAATACCTAAATAAGAAAAAGACTATAACCATATAAGGATCACTCAATGAGACACCAATAAGGATTTAAAAACTCATGAAACAAAATTTCCTATCATGTTATATCCAAAAGATAACAAAAACCATTAAATACCAAAAATAAATTCTCTTACAGATAAGGGAAGATTGACTAAAAAAGTGAAGAAGGAATATTAACGTACTATAGATAACCAGGTGCAAATAATTTAAACAGTGAACAAATACACTAAAAATGGGTGGAAATAACTCTTAAGCACACACCTAGGTCACAAATAAGTTATGTTAAAATCATCAAAATGATTATTATTGATGTGGGATTACAATTTATACATATTAGTTTTTAGTGGTTCATAATTAAATACCCCCAACCACATTTTATTAACAAGAGTATTCACCCTAACTATGGAATAACCTTATTTCCTACCACACAATGGTCCTCAACCCACCTACTCATCAGATTCCACATTGTAGATCATACATAGAACCAATAATATTATGAATGTTCTATGTTCCAACCCACACACAATACTGCATCCACCCCAAATATGGTAGGGGTGTCATAACAAACTGCTTAAGGACTCCATGGCATAGATCACCTCGATATTGTTTCCATGAATGAAGTGGAAAAACATCCCAAAAATGATATCATCAAGATACTACACCATAAAAACTCAAAAACTCTCTTTAAGTACCCAATACATAATAAACCTTAGTAATGTACTGCATGGGCTTCCTCGAGATAAGGTTTTAGCTATAAATCCATCATACTTTCCTTAAATCTCTTCCAACTATCTATAGTTCCCAATGATGAAATTATAATGGTTTGGGATTGTTCAAGATATTACATTATATACCTTATAGATTATTCTCATCCCTTTGAATCCAAAATTATAAAGGAATTAAACTTGGTATTTTTGAAAAAAAATATCATGAAATAACTCTAAATAATCTCATTATTCCAAAAATCCTAGAATCTAATAAAAAAATACATTTGGAGATAACCTGATTTCATAAAAATAGTAATTTTAACATTACATCACCAAATAAAAACTAAAAAATAATAATATCTACTTGGGTTATAGAGAAAGATTATATGTCTTCAACATTCTATGTCACAACCCCCTCTCCCACCCCTCCACTATAACCCCTTTAAGGATGAAAATATAGAGAAATTTTGGACCATAAATCATAGGCCATAAGATAGTGGCTAGAACAAAGGGAATAAAATGTAAAATGATAAGAATTTAACTCATAATATATGTTTAGGGATAGATATAATATTCGATACATTGATCAACCCTTTTCAATAAATAAAAACAACCAATATATCACAATTAATTTCATTAAATGAAAATAAAATTTATAAAAAATAGAACCATTGAAAATCATTAGGTATAAACTGAAAAAAAGGAAATTATATTCTAGTATTGTCTTGTCGAATCTCCAAAAAAATTATGGAAGATAAAACTGGTTAAAAATACATAGGGTGATGGAAAAAACTACTAAATAGGGTCAAACCCAATGTCGCTCAAGAAAATATGAAAAATATCATATTGATAAATCAATGAATAATCAATATAACTAACATGCGTCAAAATAAGAGAACTAGCCATCCTAATATTTCCAAGGTCCACTGAAGAAATAACATATCAATGATATTTATATAATATCATGTGAAATTTATAGATTAAAGTTACCCCACATCCTATCACCCCAACTAAACTTCCACTATCACACCATGACATTGTATCCCCAACGATCTTATACCATTGATATATAAAAATAGACTATTATAATTATGAGTCTGATATGGATCGAATCACAACCCTACCTTCCCTAGCCTCTAAATGGCCTAAGAATGTCATGATAACATCAATCAATATCATCATATCAGTACTTTCTACCATCTAATCGTTTATAATATCATGTATCTAACCAGTGCATGACAACCAATATATTAGGGAATCATGAACATGAAGTAAATCAATCTCATTGCCTCCTACTTCCATGCATGAAGCCCACCAAATATCACATCCTCTCATTATTAGGATCATCGCTAACTTTTTGGTCACTAACATGTACTCACCATCAGTTATATAACACCACCATACAATGATCTCAAATTTAATGTGTTGAAGAGGTATTAATCATCCATTTGTTCCTTCATTACCCTAGATGTTTGATAAAAACTCCCAAAATGTCCATTTATTGGTACATAATACCCAACTTATGTGTGATTTATATAAAAATATAAGTAGAATATGAGTATAGTAATATAATAGAAAATAAAAAGCCCAAGGTTTCACACTAAAAACACATGAATTTTCCATATCACTAACACATCACTTCCTAACTACCGCCATCAACAGCTATTAAAATCAAATGTAACTCATCACATGAACCAAACACGGACAGAAATAATTATTTTGTTTTTATCCTAAATTCTAAAAAATTTATTGACATACCAATTTATAAACAGTGGTTTATTTGTTAAGTCATTCAATTATAAGTTTTATGGTAGTTCAATGTAGTCATCACCATCCTTTGTTTCCATTTATTAATGAATGTTCAATTTAAAGCATCAAATATCACATATCACATTCCTATACAATAATAATATATTTATATTTCAATACTAAAAGTGCATTCTATATTCACTAGGAAATTAAAAACAAACTACCACTCAATAGTTTTACCATATCGCATTAATGACCATAAACTAGCTACATGAATAAAAAGGCCAATACATCCCCCTACCAAACATTTCACAACATAACCACCCTTCATATTCTGAAAATAATCCATACATTACCATCACCATATAAATCCCACTAGATCCAAAAAAACTACAATTATAGTACAAAAAACACTTGCATAGAACTATAGTTGGTTCTCAGATCACAGAAATCATCACAAAAATAATATTCTTTTATTCTATCTCACATATCATATCATCAATTATGGAATATTCATTTTCCACAATTCCTAGATTTCAAGAAAACCAGTTCAATTTCCTATATATGTACATAACCTTTCATGAAAAATGATTTCATGTAGTTAATCATAGGAGGGTTTTGGAACAAAAATAATGTTTACACATGGTATAAAAATACCAAATAGATAAACATAACACCAAACTTTTTTATGAAAAGATGAACCAACAAGGTCCAAGGACTATATTATCACATGAAAACAAATCACCATCACCTTCAATATAATTTAATCTATTTAATTTTCATATATGGTCAATCCATACTATTCATAGAAAGAGGATAAAGGAAGGATAATCACATATCTGTCTAGTATAATATCATAAAATGGATTGCTTATCTCAAACAATGATATCCAATTTTTAGTGAAAGAACAAATAAAGAATAAAATCACCTAGATGAGATAACTTAAGGAAACACCATAAAGATATTATAAACCTAAAAAATGATCCCCATAAATATATGGCCACAACATCACCCAAGTTAACCATTTTCGCAACCAAATCTTGTTATAGCTAAGGAAATAGGTGTAAGGCATTATGTGAAAGAAGAAAAACTCACCATAGACATATGGGATTCAATCCCTTGATTCAGAGATCAGTTCAATTTTATATGGGTAAGAAAAATCCAATTTATGCACCATAGTAACCCATGATTTGTGAGAAGAATTAATGAAATTTTGGGTTTTTGAGTGGGTTTAAAATAGATGAATATTCATTTTTAAAGATATAATTATGCAACACCCTCAACCAAAACATATTATTTCATATATTCTCCAAAACTATGACATAATATCCTTTCCCAGGATGTGAAGTTCCATGGAAAAATTTTCCTTCTAATCCCACGATAAATATATTGATATATAATATAATATTAGGTCACATATGTGGTGAAACCCACACAGTGTGTTGCAACCACCACAAAAATGATAGATACATCCACACAAACCTCTTCAGGACTCCATTCCACAACTCACACTCACATTTTAGATTTGTTATAATTGGAAAATTAAAAAAAAACTAATATCCTAATGACCCTAATCTGGTATAATTAAACCTCACTCTAAGATCCCCTTCTATGATAAGACCCTCATCTTCACACTATAATATCCTCCTATATCTATGATTTTGTCTTTAACTCCATTATCCACTCCTATATCTACCTTTTATCACATGCATAACCCAAATTTCACCATGTAGTGAATTTTATAATGAACCATGTTTTAAAATCTTATATCCATAAATGAATACTGCAATTGATTTTAATCACTAGATGAAACACCGTAACAAAAAAAATTGAACTATTAGGTAATCATAATGTTTGTAGGTATAAATAGTCGTGAAAATATTATTAATATATATATATATATATAAATTTTTTTTTAATATCGGCACAACAGTTTGATCAACGAAACTATTGAAATATGTGTTCTATAATTTTCATATTTTCATGAATAATATATTTTCGTAAGAATACATGATTAATTTTAGTTTAATTATTAAATTATAAGTAACATGATAAATATATAATATATTAAAAATAATTCCACTATTCATCACATATAATAGGGGTACTCATATCCCCACCTCCCCTCACATGAAGACCCATAATTGTTTTTCCAAACACTACCGAATAATCTCTCACATCGTTATATCCACCTTAATGTGGTTTTTGTATTATCCAAATACCACCCTTTAATGGATTAATCCCCTTCAAGGATATAAGATATCATCCTCTTTCTATAGTTTCCTTAGACTTGTTTTTATGTATTCTTTTATCCATATTTGACAAAATTTTTATGGTTTATAACTTTTTGGCTATCGCAGTGGAATTTTTAGGAAAATGAAATAAAAAAGGGATGCTCGTTATTGGTGCACGGTTAAGGAAAATTGTGTTCCCCATCCCAGAGAACCATACAACCCTTGAAAATTGGGAATTGCATGGTTGGAAAAAAAATATTTCCAAACCATCCTCTCTATTATGAGTAACCATGAACACCTAAAATAAAAGGTGCATAGTTGGTATGTGGTTGATGAAAACTTTGTACGCCTGCCCACAAAACCTTGCATGATAATTTGTTAAGCCCAAAAATTATTTTAAAACACCCTGAACCCCCGAAACTCGCCTATTTCAACCCCCATTCGACCCTATAAGGTCTTCCACATTTTTTTGATATTTATGGATGAATTAAAATCCCTTTTGACCACTGTTATTCATGAATAAAAACTTATATCGAATTACCAATATATTTCTTGTTAGTGAATCGTCTCCTAGTTCTTCCCTATTTATTCGATGTTCCAACCATTTCCATTCAGCAATATAATCCACTATTTTGGAAATATATATATATATATATATGGTGGTATCAGGATCTATTATTCTTGATCAATATCTATATTTTAGTGATTTTTATTTTCTTTAATTGTTATTTAGGGTTTTGAGATTCTGATGTAGAACTACGTCGTTGTGCTAAAAATATTTTGTGGATTTTATGTTTGTAGTTTATTATAGGAGAAATTGAGGTTGGTGTCCTAATCTCAATTCTCATATTCATGATTTTGAAATTTTTATTCATGTTTTAGGATTAATATCATTGTTTAGCATTTATAATTCTTATATTGGTTTAGTTACTGTGGAAAAATGAATAGTTGGATTTATTATTGAAATTGATGATTAATTGTACAGTTAATTATGGGACTAAGGGGTTTTCCGTGTAGCAAATTAGTTGAAAATTAATTATGAGGATTTGGGTCAGTCCATTTATATAATTTATTGGGGAATTAAATAATAGATTTATATTTTTTTATATAGATAATTAATCAGGGGATTAATTATTTTCTATTAAGACATATGACATGAGATAATTAATGATAGATTTGTTGTGATATATTGTTTTTACGAGCTGGTGTAACGTACTGGTTCTAGAAGCCTCCTAGAGACGCCCCGTACTCAATTTCTCACATGGCCTCAACCGCGTTTTCCCGAATACCAGAGGCTGCCGACATGCAGTGAAGGCCTTGTGTGTGATAGTGGATAAACTATGCCCTCATTGGTAGAGAACACAATGGAAATAATAAAAAAATATACAATAGAGGATGTATTAAACACACCATACAATAGTTAACAGTATAAGACTGAAATTAAGAAGTAACTGGAGCACATATATATATGTTGCATGATTCATATGTCTAAGAAATCATCCAAACAAACAAAATTATAGAATACAAATAGTACTAAACCAAATACAAGGGAAAAAAATAACAACTCCTTTGCATCACAAGCCTCTTCTTGGTACCATGCTCACCAACTCCAAATCTATCAAAATCCTGAAGTAGAAGGGCTCTTTCCCTTATCTATACCTGCATTAATATAATCTGTTTGGGCCCAAAATCATGACCCAAACAGAGTGTGAGAGTGATCCCAGCAGGCATCCAGCAAAAGAAATGTGCCTCACAGTCATTGAATATATATGGAAAAGCAATAAGTAAAAAAGGAAGTAAACAAAGAAGTACTCAGCAGTAAACAATTCCACGGTTTCAATGAATTTAATTCCACATATCACGTAAGCAGCAAATCAAATACATTAACCCTCTAGGAAGTACACATAAACTATTACCTCTGGTTCAGTTATATGAATACTACAAATAATCTCTGAGGAAGCACTCTCAGTAAATTCCCATTAAAATAAAAAGTTATAAAGACTCTCTGTGGAAGCTCACACGGTCTATTCCATTTATAGTTAAAAGTTGTTAAAAAACTATGAAGAAAATGACATGGTCAATTACCCTTATAGCCAAAAGTGGTTAAGGACTCTATGAGGAAGCTCACATGGTCAATTCCAATTATAGTCAAAAGTGGTTAAAAACTCTCTAAGGAAGTTGACACAGTCAATTACCCTTATAGTCAAAAGTGGTTAAAGACTCTCTAAGGAAGATCACACTGTCAATTTCCCATATAGTCAAAAGTGGTTAAATACTCCTTGAAGAATCTCACATGGTCAATTCCCCATATAGTTTACTACTGTGGATTCTCACGGCTCTGTGTACGTCAAAAATTCGTAGCAATGAAACACAGACAATGTAAAACTCAAGAACTTCTTGGCTAAACATTCTACAACATGTCAAGAATGTTGGATAAAATAATCACTCTATCATACATTACTAATAATGTGATAACATCAACGAATCCTAAGAAGCTAAACTGGACCAAATGGTCATAAACAGAACATGCATGGGAAACCACTTCTAGAGCATAACAATCAACCCTATTCACATTCAAATAGCCTCTATAAAAGCACACACGCATGGCAGGAAATTAAGAGGGCCAAAACAGTAAGCACGCAATTCCCCGTTCTAGTGTATTGAACAAATTTTCACATATAACTCAAATACATTCATCATAAAGTCACCAACTACCTACTTCGGTGTTTTGATATCTCTATATGTTAATCTAAAGCCTTGAATCTCCCAAGAACATGGTAGATCTACAAATCACTCAAAATGTTCAACGAAGGATAACTTGAGAAGGAGAAGGAATCATTTAACAAAGCCATAAAAGATGGAAGAGCCTGACTAAGTGATCCCAATGCAATAAAAAGTGGTCAAATTAGAGATCAGATGCTCGGTCGGGGGCTCGGAAGAAGATCGTGGTCGTAAGGGTTCTCTCGGGAGAACTAGGTCTAGAAGAAGGCCGTTCTGGTGATTAGACGTGACCCTGGTATATTTAATGAAAAAAAAATACATGATGTGTACTTTGGAAGTACATGGAATGTACTTTTTGTTTCTATACTTTACTTTAGGTGGTCTCTAGGTCACCCCCACATGGTCAGGTGTGTGGCCATTACACGACCATCACACGACTTCATGTGGAAACCAAGTCCAAGGCATGTACTCATAATGTACATGGCATGTACATCAAAAAATTTCCAGAAATTCCCCTTTTTTCTCAAAAATGACCAGAAAAGGAAAACATACTTGAAAAGAAGATCTAAGTTCTTACAAAAATCCCCCCTTAAAGAAATTTATCCCTGAATTTCCCTGACTAGGCGGTGTAGAAGAAGAAACCCCAAACAACTCCGACCACTGCTATCGTACATCTGCCTCCCTCTCCCATGTCTCATCATGTACTCGCTCGTGCTGCCATAGAACTCATACCATAGGAACAGACTAGACATGGAGAATATTCATACATCAATAAAACAATACGGATAGGATGCTCCTCAAAATATGCATCCACTTCCAACTCAACCTCCTTAGGTTGGAAGACATGATATTGGTCTAAGAAGTAATGTCAAAGCTGTGAAATGTGGAAGACGTCATGCATAGCCCGGTACCTTTGAGGTAACTTAAACCTATTGGCAACCATCCCAACTCTCTCCAACACCTCAAATGGCCCGACACACCTCGGCGAATGATTACCCTATCTCCTAATAATTCTGTTCCCCATCCTAAGTGTGAAACACAAGAAAACCCGATCCCCAACCTCAAACTTCAGAGGTTGTCTCCACTGATCAGCATAATATTTCTGTCGAGATAGTGTGGTAGACATTCTCTTCTGAATCAACTAGATCTGCTTTGTGGTCTCCGGAAGAAAAAAAGGTCACAACATAACTGCCCCTCCTACCACCAGCCAACATAAGGATGATCGGTATGGCCTACCGTACAAAGACTCGTAAGGTGTCATTTGAATAGTTTCATGATAACTATTATTTTTGGAAAACTCTACAATATGTATGTGCTTCTCCAAAGAACCTCCAAAATCCAGAATTTGTGCTCATAGTATGTCTTCAAGCACCTGAATTTTATGCTCATACTGACCATCTATCTGGGGATGATAAGTTGTACTCAAAAGTACATGTGTACCCAAAGCCTTTTGAAGCCCCTTCCAGACCCGAGAAGTAAAATGTGCATCTCTATCTGAAAAAATGGAGTGTGGAACTCCATGTAAGTGAAAAATCTCACGGATGTACAACTGTCCCAGCTCATCAACACTGAATTTCTCTTTGATTGGAAAGATGTGAGAAAATTTCGTGAGTCTGTCAATGACAACCCCAGCTACATCATTCCCTTGAGGTGACCTCGGTAAAACTATCCTGAAATCCACCTCGACATCATTCCACTTCCCATTAAGAATGGGTAACTATTGAAAAATCCAAGCTGGTCGTTGATGCTCGGCCTTCACCTACTGACATGTGGAACACATCATCATGTAAACATCAACCTCTGTTTTCATACCAAGCCACCAATACTGACGATGTTGATCAAGATACATCTTGGTGAAATCAGGATGAACTTCCCAAAGTAAGGAATGAATGTTCCACACCAGCTCCTCGCCTATATCTTCTAGCACCAATACGCACCCCTAGAAATGCAAGATCGGCTCCTTGCCTATGGTCCATCTATGAATAGGGTCCTCTCCTTACATGCTTTCCCATAGGACTAGGTCTTCATAATATGATAGTTGTCGTATTCACACTCAATAAAGTAGAGTTGGGGTAACAACTACAGAAGAAAGAAAAGTCTGCCCCTGTCTGTCATGCACCTCCAAATGCAACACTTAGAACAGAGCCCTAAGCTACCACTCACTGATGTCCTCCTCAACTTCCTGTATCTATGTCCACCTACTCATCGTATCATCCACTGCATTTCCATTCCCAGGCATATAGGTAAGCTCATAGTCAAAAGACTGAAGGTACTTGACCCACATGCTCTGTCACATATTAATTTCACGTTGAGTGAATATGTACATGAGTCTTTTTTGGTCGGTGAAAGCTACAAAATTTTCTCCCAGAAGCTAATGTCTCCAATAGCATAAGGCATGAACAACGGCCAACAAATCGAGATCTTGCGTTGGGTAATTTCTATCATGTGGCCTCAACTGCTGAGACCCATACATGATGACTCCTTCCCAATGCATAAGCACAACTCCCAACCCGATACCTGAAGCATCACAGTAAACAATATACCTATTATCCAGCTCTGGAAATACTAGTATCAGTGCTGAATTCAATCTCCCTTTCATCTCCAAAAGGCTGAATCACAAGAATCCTACCACGAGAACCTTTCCCCCTTCTTAGTGAAACACATCAGTGGTGTTTTTAAGTGTAAAAATTCATGTATGAAATGTTTGTAGAAAACCGAAAGCCCTAGAAAACTTTGTACATCAAAGACACTATTAGGCTTATCCCAAGAAACTACTGCTCTCACTTTCACTAGGTTGACTCATACTCCTGACTCTTATATAACATTACCCAAGAAGTAAATATCGTTCATCCAAAACTGAAATTTTGAGAGATTAGAATATAACTGATTCTCTCTCAATGCCATTAGAATGATCTAATGATTGGTAGCATTGTCGTGTAGAGTGTGAGATTACACCAAGATATCATTAACGAAGTCCACCATGAATGAATCCATGTATGGATGGAACACTTGGTTCATTAGTGCCATAAAGGCTTCAAGCGCGTTCATGAGACCGAACATCATAACCACATAATATTATAGACCATACCTAATCAGGAAGGTTGTGAGAGGTATATCAAATGGTTTACCGCCCAACTGATGATAACTGGATCTCAAGTCAAACTTCAAGAACACCCAGGCTCCTCAAAGCAGTTCAAAGAGATATTTAATCCTCGATAAGGGATATCAGTTCTTGACCATCGACTAGTTTAGCTTCTGATAATCCACACAAAGCCTGAGGGTACCATTTACCTTCTTTTCCAATAGGATAAGTGAAGCCAATGGAGAATTATTGGGTTGGATGAAACCCTTTGCCTCATACTCCTCTGAATGCTTCATAAGCTCTTATAACTCTACTGTATTTATCTTATAATGAGCAATGGACAATGATTCCAATCCTAGAACAATCTCAATGGAAAATTATACCTCACTCTTTGTAGGGAAACAAGAAAATTACTTTGGAAATACATCTCTAAAACAATCCACAATTGGAAGAAACTCCAACTGTGATGTCCCCTGGTCATCCAGGTATAGACTAGAAAATTGGTCAGTAAGTACTCCTAACCCATGATGATCGGGTCCTGCTCTAGTCTCCTGGACATCCTATTCTCTCTTATGAAGAAAAGATCTACCTTATGGTGACGTGAAACTCACCCTATGATGAAAATAGTTAGCGACTGTCTAGAAGAGAACTAAGCTGTCCATTCTAAGAATGACATCATAGCTCGATATCTCTTGAACATTGAGGACCCATAAAAGGTGACACACACAAACCTCTAGAGGGAACTCCTTACACAGATGCAAACTATCCATTTTAGTCCCCAACGGAGTGTCTAGCATAAATATATCAGCAAAAGAAAATATGCATAGCCCATGACTCTCCACAACAGCAATAGATATAAAGCTATGGGAAGCCCCTGTATCGAAAAGAGCAGAAGCAAAAAAAACAGAGGAAAATAAATCATACCTCAAACTGTAGAGGGTCTGAGATCCGTCTCCTGCTGGGTATTATCCTAAACGAGGAGTCATAGAAGAACACCTGTCACTAGCTGCTGGTGAAATGAACTAACAGAAATGCTGAAGGTGGCTCATCTTGCCGTAATATTGGCACTCCCCTAGGTCCATCAGGAAATGTGGACTCATATGCTCGCTCTTCCCACACTGGTTGCTCACCACCTAGCTACGAGAAGATACACCCCACCTAAATATATCTCCATGTGTAGTCTCCATATAGTGCTTCATACTATCATCTGGAAAAGCACTATCTTTGGATGTCGCACCGCCCTGGCTCACAGCTCGAGAATCCCTCAAATTTCACTCGGTGATCAGCTCCAGGTTAACTATAGAAGATATCAAATTCAACATGAAAATATTCACCTGATATTTGATATCCTTCCTGATACCATCCTCAAACCTTCATGTGTGGAACAACTAATCTCCCCTAGAAAGTGTGTAAAGTGATGCAACTCGGTGAATCAATAGGAATACTCTAAAATAAAAAGAGTACCCTACTCCAAACTCATAAAATCTTGGGCTCAATCGTCACTCAACGCCTCTTGGTATAATTAGTCAGAGAATATGTGATGAAACTCATGCCAAGCCATGATTTACTAGTGTCCATCTTATGATCTCACATCCCACCACCTCTTGGATGAGTCTCGAAGCATGTACGTATCATGCTTCACCCACTTCTCTGGAGGTATCACCAGATAATCGAAGATCATCATCATCACTTATATCCATGACTCTGCAGCCTACGGTCCTCCTTCCCCTATGAAGGTGGGAGGATACTGCTACTGAAAAACTCATGTCATCTATTCCATAGACGAGGCAGGGTGAAACACTCCCTAGAAGGTCTGCATGAACAAAATAAATCCCTCTCAGAACTGTGCAGTGGAACCTGTGTCCTGAATAACGGTCGGTGCCAAGACTGGCACAACTGGAGGATCTCCGGTAAGTCCCTGATAATCCATGTCCGGTGTCTGGTCGCATACCTATATCTGGCGGACAACAGGAGGACGTCTTGGTGGCTTGACTCTACAAGGTCAAGCATACACCTTAGATCAAGTTTAATAGGGACTAAAACCTAGAAGTGTAAGAAGGGGATATGAGAAAGATATCATTCAAGTTTTTCAAAACATGGATACACGGCTTGTATAGTTCCTATATGGCGTTTTCCCTTAATCCTTTCACATGGGTGTGTAATTATGCCAAAATTGTTTGTGTAACACCCCATACACAACATGTTCTCCTAACAAATGGAATGAACTTGAATTCTCTTCCCCTTACCAAGTTCACATACAGGGCTAAGCCACACGGTTCTCCTAGAACGAGACTACGTGGTGTGTTCGTACAAGACACAGTGTGTACTAGATGAACTTCACAAACTTATGTTGTTAGTGACATGGTTGGTTACACGAACCACACTACACAGTGTGTTCCGGATGGACACAGTGTGTTTCAAATGATTTCCCAACCCCATGTCTCTACCCACACAACCAGTGACAAAGTTAGAGACTACATGGAATGTACCTACAATACAAGGTGTGTACATTAGAAAAACAGTTTCTTCATAAATAGAAGAACTCATGGAGTGTATTCATCTTTACAAGATGTGTATTATAGGTTTTTCCAGACATTAAGCCTCAGAAACTACTCAGGAACCCAGTAAAACACTGAAACAAACATTAAAGTGCCAAATTCTGATAATTTAGGGCCCATAATACCAACGAATCAAAGCTTGGCATCATATACATGTCCAATACAAGCATAACTGGTTAATAATCAACCAAATTCAAATCCATGAGGGCCCATAACACCTTAATAACCAAAGTTTGGAATTCATTCAAACAAAACCTTACACAATCAATACCCTATTAAATAGAAGATATTTTATCAAGGCATCTATCACAACAGCAAGAATATATAGAACAAAATCTATCACAATTGTATGAAACCACTAATGCACCTTAAATGGCATGGAATGAATGCATGAAATGTGATTTTTAGCAAGTGCCTATATGATACATGAAATGGAATACCCTCATCTCATCGGGTTAAAACAGAACATGAACCTCAATATCATCAATAAAAACAGTATAAAACATGAAAATCACCCAACGGTGAAGTATAACCAATTGTAAATTTGAAAGACCAGAAAAATTGCAGAAACGATGTAGAATGGCTTTTACCTATACACGGGTTAGCTACTCCCAGGAACAGATTATTACCATGTACCTGTTATGTCATATCTCTGACTATAGGTTCTAAACAGTAAGTTAAGAGAAAAGAATTCCTCTGATACCACTTTATAATGTCCTGGTTCCGGAACCCGCCCAGAGATTCCCCATACCTGGTTGGTCACATGGCCTCAAGCACATTTCCCCGAATGCCAGAGGCAGCCGACAATCCACAATGGCCATAGGTTTTATAGTGGGTAAACTATTACCACATTGGTAGAGCACACAATTGAAAAAATAAACAGATATACAATATTGGAAGCAGTAAACACAACATACAATAATATACAATGGAAGACTGAAAGTAAGAAGTAACTGGAGAACATATATAAATGATGCATAGTACATATATCCACAAAAGAAGCCAAACAACCACAATGCTAGAATAAAAATAGTACTAAACAATGTACAAGGGAAAT
The DNA here is from genome assembly GCA_963277665.1 of Viscum album. Lineage (NCBI taxonomy): Eukaryota > Viridiplantae > Streptophyta > Magnoliopsida > Santalales > Viscaceae > Viscum > Viscum album. Next base: position 994,206,744 of record OY728166.1, read on the forward strand.
AGATAAAAACTCCTCAACATCACAAGCCTCTTCTTGGTCCTAATCTCACCAAATCCAACGTAGTCAAAATCCTGATGTAGAAGGGCACATTCCATTATCTATAACTGCATCAATATAATTTGCTTAGGCCCAAAAGCATGGTCCAAAATAGGGGTGAGACTAATCCCAGTAGGCCTCTACCAAAAGATATGTCCCACACAATCAGTGAATATATATGGCAGGGAATAAGTAAAAGGGCAGTAAACAAGGAAGTACTCAATAGTAAACAATTCCATAGTTTCAAAGAATACAATTCCACATATCATGTAAGAAGCTAATCAATGTCGGTAACCCTCTGAAAAGTACACACATACTATCCCCATGGGTTCATTTATAAAGATACTACAAAGACTCTCTGAGGAAGCACTCTCATTCAATTCCTCTTATAGTCAAAAGTGATAAAGACTCTCTGAGGAAGCTCAAACGGTCTATTCCCCTTATAGTCAAAATTGGTTAAAAACTCTCTAAGGAAGCTCACATGGTCAATTCCCCTTATAGTCAAAAGTGGTTAAAGACTCTTTGAGAAAGCTCACGGAGTCAATTCCCCTTATAGTCAGAAGTGGTTAAAAACTATATGAGAAATCTCTCATGGTCAATTCCCCATATAGTCAAAAAGCGGTTAAAGACTCTCTGAAGAAGCTCACACGGTGAATTCCCCTTATAGTCAAAAGTGGTTAATGACACTCTGAGGAAGCCCACATGGTCAAATCTTGTTATAGTCTACTAGAACAGGTTCTCACAACCCTGTGTAAGTCAAATGAGAATAGAAATTCAATATAGCCAAATTAAAACTAAAGATCTTCTTGGCTAAATATTCTACAACATATCAAGCATGTGAAATAAAATAATCACTCCATCCTACAGTACTAGGCATGGGAAAACATCAAGGAATCCTAATAAGCTAAACCGGAACAAACAGTTATAAATAGAACATGCATGGGAAACCACTTCCAAACCTAACAATCAATGCTATTCACATTAAAATATCCTCTACACAAGCACACAAGCATGGAAGAAAATCAAGAGGGCTAAAATAGTAAACACGCAATACACTGTTCAAGGGTATTGAACGAAGTTTCACATATAACTCATAGACATTCAACAGAAAGGCCAAAACCACATAACTTAGTGTTGTAATATTGTTGTACATGAACCTAATTCCTTGAATCACCCAAGAACACAGTAGATCTATAAACTGCTCAAAACTTTCAACCAAGGATAACTTGAGAAGGAGTAGGAATCATGAAATGAATCCCTAGAAGAATAAAGAACTTACCAAGGAGATCCTAATGCAATCTACAGTAGTTGAATTGAAGATCTGAGGCTCAGTGAGGGATCAAGAGAAAAACGCAATCGTACGAGTTCTCTCAAATGAACTAGGTCGAGACCAAGGCCTTTCTGGCGATTAGACGTGGCCACGGTTTGTTTAATGAAAAAAATAATATATACGACATGTACTTTGGATGTACACCATGTGTACTTTCTATTTCTTTAATCCAGTTTAGGTGGTCTCCAGGTCACCCCCACATAGCCGGGTGTGCGGCCATTACATGGAAGGCACACAGATTCATGCGGAAACTGAGTACACAGTGTGTACTCATAGAGTACATGGCATGTAATTCAAAAATTTCTATAAATTCCTCTTTTTTATCAAAAACAAACAGAAAAGGAAAACATACCTAAAAAGAAGATTTGGGTTCTTACAGTTTGTATAATTAATGATATAACTAATTCTCATATATTTGAGTTATTTCATAAAGATAAATAATTATAGATTTAATTATTTGGAATTGGGTTGGTTGACATGAGATAATTAATTAATGAATTTATTAATAGATTTTATGTAATTAACTAACTAGGGAATTAATTAAGGGTATTTATGTGATAAAGTAATTATTGAATTAGTAGTGAAATAGATATTGAACGATTAATTTATGTATTAGATATGTTTAAATTAATTGGAACATGGTCATTATAAATAGTGAAATATAAATTTTAACATAGTCATTGTACATGTGAGTAATGGAATGGGAACATGGTCATTCAATTTAGAAGTATAAATAGTAACAAGGTCATTGTAATTATGAGCAATGTAACAGGAACATGTTCATACTATTGAGATGTAATAATGGTAACCTGGTTATCATACATGTGAATTTTATATTGCTAGAATGGGTGATAAATTAGTAATTAAAAATTGGTATGAATGGTACTCTGAGATATAACCTCACTTGTGAAATCATTGGTCTCTTGCATGTTTTGAAGCAGGTATTGAGATATGATATCACCATTGAATAATTAGGGTTACATAATGTAACAATGTCGGATTCAGATAATATAATACCTAGGAAACACTTTGAGCTATGACATTAACAAAAGAAGACGTTGAGGTACGCATGTCCTCGGGAACCATGGACTATGTGGTTAAATAAATATTAATAATAAAATGTAATAACATTTTATTTTTAAATTATGGTTACTTATTTATATACCTACCTTCAAAATTATTTATGGGATTTCATTTAGGCATTGTTGGTGGTGGCCAATTGAGTCATACACACACAATACATGAGCTACCTGATTGGTACCTGAATATATATTACAATTATTGGACATCTTATGGTAAAAGGTCTTGTGTGAGATGGATTATTTAGGGATAGAGCTTGTATGAGGGGATCAAGTGTGGTCTGGGATCCTCTTTGGAGTCTTAAGTGTCATTATTTTATGTTTTCATTTTAGAAACCTAATCCTTACATTATCTTGACATGTTTTCATCTTTAGTTGGATATTATATTTATTTATTTTATTATATTGATATATTGGTATTATCTATGGATATATATGTTTCAATTATTATTTATTATTTTTCTGCTAGTGTATTACTTTTATAAAAGAGGGTATAGTTTTTCCATGATCTAGTTTTAAGACCCTTGTTACATTCCATCATCCTCTAGCATACAGGGAGGCATGATTAATGTCATGTAACCAATTGACTCTAGGAATCAATGTATGAAAACTGATTCAATGTGTATCAATGTGGTACAATCATTCCATATTTCATTTTTTTATTACTTTTCTCAAAAGTGATAAAGGATATAAGTAATAGTAGAGGCTTGGTTATGATTTCATTTATTGGAGTTTATAACCCATTTTCAGTGGTAATTCAATGTATCTAGATTTGGATTGTTGTTATTTTTGTTTTTGTTACAGTTGAAAAATATTTCACCTTCTGTGACACACATTTTTTATAATGTAAAAATTGTTTTTAATATTTTATGATAATTGAATCATTTCTCGTAATTGAATGAGAGTTGAGTCTTCCAGCATAAATCTAATAACATAGTATTATTTTGTGACATGCATAATTTTAGGAATGCATGTGAAAATGGTTCATGGTTTAGTTGATGACCTTAGATAGTTTGTCATTGCATGTGAAATTGAACTAAAAATGGTGTCTAATAGGAGTTGAATATTATAGAAAGATTTAATGATGTGAATAAAGAGGAGTCTATTGGAATATGATGAATGGGAATGAGCATACCCAATGATAACTAGGACCAATGTGTATGAGGGTTAAGGGTAGTGTGAGTGCCTCAATTTTGACACCATGGAAATATTAGGGAAAATACTTGTAATGAGTTTTATGATATTTCCTCTGATGTGATTGTGATAAGTTGGTTTATGAGTCTAAATATTCCTTTTTTAATTATAGGGATTAATCCTCCTAAATGATGCTTGTTGAGAGGATGACTAGAGGCATGGCTAGGAATGATCCTCTAGTGATCATACCTAAGGCACTGATCATGCTGGGTAAGGAAAAGGGGGATAATTTCTAGGAGATCTTTTCTCACTTTATGAAATTCATGGGAAGATACCCATGGAAGGTTTAAAAGAGAATTTCTAACCTAACGAGTGTGTTTTAGTTTTAACATGCATTGGAATTTATTTTATGGGGTTGGCATTAAGAAGTTGAGTTATAGATCGAGTCCTTCGAGATGATACTTGACCTTTTGAAGACTCATGATGAAAGAATGGTCATGTTGGATACTTATATGCTACAAGAATTAGAAAAGTGATAGTGGGATGTTTATGCATGGAATGGATAGAGTGATGGTATATTATCTAATTACTTCTGGGAGGGGTTATTAGAGAACTTATATCCATAGATGCTTTGGAGGGAGGGAGTAGTGGAGTTCATGTAACTGACTCTAGGGAGTATGTTTGTTATGAATTATGTTCGATGATTTGGAAAATTATAGCGCTTTTATCCATATTTGATAGGATATGAGATAACTATGAAAATTCATTTTCAGGATGTAATTATAAGAGATATTATGTACCAAGTTAAACTCTTTGATTAAATAATTTTCCTAATGTGGTGGATGAGGCCCTCATGGATGAGGGGAACCTAAAAAAGGATTCTGCTTCAGGATAGAATATTTCAAATCGACTACCCTGATGTGGAACATCAAAGAGAAGGACAAAAACTTATGACAACATTAGTAAGGGAAGTGGAATGATGGGTAGTCAGAAAGAAGGGTTAGTTTCCCATGATCATACCGGAGTAATATTTTATTAGTGATGTTGGCCAGGCCACTATCGTCAACATTATTCCCATCCACCTATTGTGTGTATATCTTGCGGCAATATAGGTCATCTCTATAAGTTAAATAGGCAACAACGGAAGCTTATTAGTGAAGGTGCATCTAGAAATATTCATAGTGTGGAAAGGGGATCTTTTATAACTTATTATTATTGATTCTTTAGTTCTACTAGTAGAGGCTCTAGAGGCATTGGACATTGTAATTTTAGGAAAGAGAACCCATATCAGTCAGATAGGTATAACTCATGGGAGTTAGACTGCATAATATTGAAGAGGGTCAGGACAACTACCAGCATTGTAACATTCACTTTAATATAGAAAGGTTGTACCTTCGATTGTGAGAGTTACTATTCTTGTAGATTCTATATTATCTATTACCTATGTTTTTATTGGTATTTATTATTCCTTTATATCTACAAAATGTTTTAATGGATTGTTCCTGGAAGAGGATTTTGTGAGTGGGGTATGGTCTATATATATACTGTTGGGAGTGTAGTTTACAGTCATCTATTTTTTCCCAAGATGTTCTATATAAACTGGAAATTATGGTTTTCTATGGGATCACTACATTCTTGATATGTTTGGATTCGACATAACTATAGGTATTTATAGGATAGTCTCATATCAAGACCACATTGATTGTTACCCTAGAAGAGTGATGTTTATTTCTCCTAAGGGTGAAAATTACATTCACCATGGGGAGTGGGATATCAAGGCAGGCTGAGCAGTGCCAATCACTCAGTAACTAGGAGATCACACAACCAGGTTTTATAGAACATTGTCTTTTTAATTTTCCTAATAGAGAACCAAATACAATTTAACCCATTACAAGTTTATTATTTTCTGGTAGTTAACTTTCTCCTAATCGATTTTTCTATCACTCTCTATCAGAACGTGTTGGTTAGTTTTTCTTACATATCCATGTTTTACAATATGGAGTCCTAGTATATGTTATCATATTTTACCATTGTACTTCTATTTATTTCTTTTAAAGTTATTGTTTTATTGACTCTTTTTATGATGTGTGCCTTTCAATGAAGTTTTCGAGCCCAATTTTAAAATTTTGGGGACACAATTTCCAAAATTGGGGGAATAATGTACTGACCCAGTTATTTATAGAATAATAAATTTTATTTTATATTAATATTTATTAATTATATATTAATTTTAAATTAAATGGGACTCTTTTTCTGATAGCATACTCAACACACAACAATGAGTTTCTCTGAAATCTTAGATTTAATACAACTTTGAGTTATACTCAAAAATAATATAATAAAATTATTATTATATTAAATTGAATTTAATACCTATTCATTGGAATGGATGGAATGAATAGTATCAACTTAATTTTGAAATATGGTTTACAGATGTTTAAATAATGATTAAATTATTACCAAATTTTTTATAAATGGAAATAAAAACCAATTAAATTTAAAGTATGTGTTTTTATGAAAACTTATTTAAAAATAAAATTTCTATGTTTATAAAATAATATCACATTTATAGATATTTATTTAATGAATAATATATGCTATATATTCAATTAAAAGTTTTAAATTCATCTAACAATTTTTCTAGATATGACATAAAAATAAAGAAATTTTTCAGATAAAAGAAGTATTTTTTAAATGCAGTTTTACCACCATTTGATAGAGAACCCTTTTTAAATTAACATTTTTTCACTTTTATATATTATATTTGAAATATATAAATTAATATATAGAATATGAACACAAAAATTTACTTTGGATAAATTTTTTATAATTTTCTGATAAAGTTCATTTTTACTGAATAGGGAAAAATAATGCATTTTTATTTCAAAACTATCATTTCATCTAATTTATTTATATAGTTAGATTTTCATTTATATTGGTTTTAAAGTATACATTTATTTTATTTTTTCATTTATTAAAATTTTGGCCATTAGAAGTAATTTCACATTTAAATTGGACATAAACACATGTCAATCTTTTGGTAGTTTTAACTTATTAAAAACACACTTTTTGGTTTTGACAGTGGGGATTAATTTTAAATTATTTTTTACAAATTCTATATTTTTAAATTGGATAAATTTATTCCATATTTGGAATCATGAGGCCCAATTTTTTTAAATTTTTAACTTTTATTCTTAAACATTATGAATAGAAACTTATATAATTATTTTATTTACCATGGTTAAAGGGTAAATCTGGTAAATAAAGGTAAAAAAATAATATTATAAAAAAACTAAACTACCCTAACATATGTTATAATCATATTTTGGGAGATATTTATAACCATGTTCATACTTGGGTCAATTTTGGGACTTCATGGATCCACTTGAATATGAAAATGACATTTTATTAGTATTAATTTAAAGTTAGAGAAATATAACACAAAATGTATATTTTACTACAGAAAACTTAATATAAGGTTATATAACAGTTATCTATAAATATAAATATTCATTAAGAACTTAAATTATTTATTAAATAATTGTATTTTAATTATAATTTTTTGACATTGAAAAAATAATAGTAATTATGATGCAATGAGGATGGAGTGATTGCTTCTTTAATAAAAGATTAAGATAAATGATATTATAAATATTAAAATAAATTTAATTTTATTATTTTTATTACATACACTAATTTAATGGATAATATTTACATATTATCTATAAGTTAATTCATTTGATTTAATGTAATCAGGTTGTTTTGAATTTGTAAAAAAGACAAGTCTAAATAGTGTCGAAAATTTACATAATTCATAACTCAAAATATAAAATAGTTTCTTAAATGATATTAAATTCATAAAAACCTATTATTAAGAAAAATGGTTATCTTAAGTCCAAATAATTCATTAATGACTCTTTTTGAGTCCTTTTAAATTATATGGTAAGTACACTAACCTACATTGTGTAAATTACATGATAGCATTGTAATATTAAAAAGGGTAAAAAAAAGGTTAGACTAAATAATATAACAATATACATTCAAAACATGTATAAAAATTATTTTAAGATGGTTATTCAAACTAAAATATTATTATATTATTATTAAATTACTTGTGGACCATTTTAATCTAAATTAAATTTATAATAAATTCATATTTCTAAATGTTCCTAAAGTGCCACTTCTCCCTCTTATAAAAGGAGACCACATCTACCCACATAACTCACACCTATAAATAAAATTGGATCGTCCAAATTATTCCAAAATATTATCCCAACATCCATAACTTCCACATTGAAGCATTACCTTGTGAATAAAGGAATTCAATAATGTCTTTTGGCTCAAATCAAAAGAAGTTACCCGATTTAGATGTAACGTCTTCTGCCAAGTTCTGTTCCTTTATTTTCCTTCTCCACTCCATATGATATTCTTATTATTTTATAACATAACCACAACATTATCATAAATATACTATAATTTAATAATATGTAATAAAAATTCACTTAAACAAACATCCATCTAATGGTCATGAACATACTATTTATGTGGACGGCGAACTAATGCCTCACGAAATAATGATTGTTCAATATTCCCCTACCACATCTCATGGTATCCATTATGATGAAAATATATTTATATATTAGATATATTATATTTTTTCTCTATGATTCTATAATACTATTTTACAGCATACCTTATTGCTTTCCATAACTTGTAAATACGATAATTTCATTTGAGGAAGTGCAGACTACCGCCCCATCAAAGTGATATGGCACATTAATGCCATAAACGGAACTCTAAAAAATGGTGTTAATGTACTTATGTAACATATATAAAATATGATATTATAATATAATTAAAATATACCTATTTATCATTTAGTTTTCATTCCTTTAAATAAGAAAAAGAACTGAAAGTAGCATTCATGCATACGTATGGCTTACCGTCCCCAGGAATGGTGCATCTCAATTCTTATCTCCAAATGTTATGGACTCTTATAAATAATTATATAATAGATCTAAATTAATATATATTGGATATATATGAGGCTTAAATAATTAATAGTATTCTGGTAATGATGTACTTTTGACTTCATAAAAAATTTACATAAAAACGTTCATTTTCAACCAAAGTATAGAATATCTACAAAATGACAATTATGAACATAAAAAATTAAGTAATTTTAGTAAAATGATTTTATGTAATATAAAATGAATAATCAACTTGAGAAATTTTCTAAATCAATTATAAATTAACATATGTTTATTATTCAAGAATATAAATAATGAATGAGGCATGTCAGACTCAAGGTAAGGGAATTTATAGAAATCTCCTTCCATTGAGGAATATTTTGGTTTATACACAACAATATTTTATAAGGTGTATAATTATTTTCATTTTCTATTACTTTAATGAAATCGTTTTCAAAATTAATATTTTGTTTTATGAAGCATTTTTTTAAATGACAAAGGGAATTTTTCTTTTTAATCTACACGGTGACAAAAAATTTCTACCACCACGTGTGTTATTTGATATATGGCTTACTTAACAAGTAATTGTGTTTTTAAAATGAAAATAAATACCATATACCCTTTATATGTATTTTTTAATTTATTTTTTTTTGAAATCTATGATTATTTCAATATTTTTAAATGGTATATTGTTATTGAAATAGGGAAATATTATCCTCCGTTTATGATTTTTTATGTGTTACGATTATGTTAGAGTTATTGTGAATTGTTTATGTATACGGTTTATATTGTGATAAACCAAGGGTGGGTGAGCCTGAGATTTCTCTCTAATTCATTTGGTAATGAGATGAAGGTAAACATTATTGTTTATCCAAAGTGATTTAGGGAATATACTATGATGGGTATTCCAAATGCTACTCCCTATGTAGTTGTGAAAGAAATAGTGCAATTATGTTATGGATGCCAAAAGTTTCGTTTATGATTTATTATTTCTATGTGTTATTAATAAATATTGTAATTTCTATGTTTTATTCATAAATATTATGATTTCATGAGGTATGTTAAATATATTATGTTTTCTGATTGAAATGTATGATTTATTTGATTTGTATGTATTCTGGGACTAATGTTTTATTTCCTTATTTTATATCTCTTACAGGGATTTTTATGCTCATCCTGTGCTTTTGAAATATGTTTCAAATGGTGTAAGGAAGGGTAAGAGAAAGGTAGAATTCAAATATATTTTTATCCTAAAAAGAATTCTTGTTTTTACATAAGGTGTTTTATTATTTACAAACAAATTGGATAGAGTAGAAGTGTCTACTTTGTAATATTGGATAATTAATGTAATAGTTGTAACCTAATTCTTTGAAACTCTAAACCTTAAAGGGTATTAAATCTTCTTTCTGGACATTACTCAATATTATGCAGTGTTTATGGCTTTGTCCTTATAGGAAGTACCTCATTTAGGCTTGACCAATAAGGGGATAAAGTTTGAATGGTTGGATGATTGTGATAATTTTTTTCTATAGTTAAAGAAGAAGTTGACATCGACAAAGATCTTGATCCTACATGAGCTATATGAGGAGTATGTGATGTATTTTACTACTTCTATGTTTGGAATTAGTGTAGTATTGAAGCATGGAGATCAATTCATAGCATATGGGTATCAAATGTTTAGGCCACATGAATGGAACTACCCTAAACATGGCCTCGATCTGGGAGAAATGGTTTATTCTTTGAAGTGTTGGAAACATTTTCTATTTATATGTTCTTATTTTGGTCTTGAACAATAAATAGAAAAGGTTATAATGGTCATCTGATTGTGATAATTTCTTCAAATATCTGAATAATCATATGACAATAGCACCAATATTGATCCTACCTAATCTGGGTGAGGAGTATAAAATGTATTGTTATACTCTTGGTGTGGGAATTAAAGCATTATTGGTGCATGGATATGAAGTTGTATCATATGTTTATTAACAGTTGAGGCCACATGAATGGAACTAACTTACACATGACCTTAATATGGGATTCTTGGTTTATGATTTGAAGTGTTGTTGACATTATCTATTGGGAGACTGGTTTACGATGTGTATAGATAAGAAGAGATTAAAATATATCCTTTCAAAGAGAAAATTGAATCTTCGGCATCAGATATGGATACAATATATTAATTCATTAAATTTCTAGATAGAATGTACACATGGGAAGGGAAATAGTGTAGAAGATTATTTGTGAATATAGTCTCAAACTCAGACAGTTCAAGAGTCTGGTGTAAAATGGATGATGATGGCCTTATTGGATGAGATTCATTTAGTGGTTAAAGATAATCAATAGCATAATACTCTCTCATCTATTTCATGTTAGTCTACTCTTTTGATCTGAATTAGAGACCAAAGATATGTAGATCTGGGGTTCTTGAAATTGTGGTAAAACCTTGATGGTGGGGAGTCACCTCTAAATTAAGTAATATATGAGTATGAGATCATCTATATTAAGATTTAGGTTGTTGTTCCTTTGATCTTGTTAGAGGAGATGATGTAGGGATACCATTCCACAATGTGGGTAGCACATCTAAGTATAATCAAAATGTACCATGACCTTCAACAACCTTTTTGGTGGATATGCATTAAGAAAGAGATAATAGGGCTCGTGACACGTTGTTTCACCAATCAGTACATGAAGACAGAGCATCAATGACCTAATGTTATAGTTCATATGTTGGTCATTCCAAAATGGGAGTGGGATGTTGTGAACATGGAATATGTGGTCAGTTTTACAAATGTTATTACAAGGAATGAATCTATTAAGGTCATTATTTATTGACTAACAATATAGATAATTTCAGTCCTATATGAGAAATATTCTTAGTGAAGCAGCTGTGAGATTTGTATGGGTGTGAGATATTCCCTCTACATGAGGTTCCACAAACTATAGATTCATATCATGACACTTCATTCATTTCATGATTCTGGAAGGGATTATATAAGGTTCTATGTACACATGTAATATTGAGTATTTCTTTCCACCCACAAACATATAGAATGTTAGACCATACTATACATGTGCTATAGGATATGATGTTGGATTGTGTTCTTGACATCAGTGGTTCATTGGATAAGTACTTGTATTTTGTAGTGTTTTCTAATAATAATAGTTGTTAAGAAAATATATATATGGAACTAAATGAGGATCTTTATGGTAAACCATGTAGATCCCTACAATATTGGATAGAGGACGGTGAGTCAGAGTTCTTGGTACTGAGTCTTGTGCACGAAACAACAGTGCAGGTTTAGCAGATTTAGAAATGAATGGTTAGGGCTTAGATTTGGCAGAATTCATATGCTTATTGTTAAGGATAACCCCATGAGATTATAGAGGGTTATCATGTATTCTTTCAGGTGTCTCCATGTTTTGGTAACCAAACAACATAGATGTAGGAAATGTTAGTGACCAAGTTCATGGAACATTTGAGGTGGTGGAGAGAATTAGGCTACTGGTGTACTGATAGGTTCTTCTATAGAAATATAGGGATATACATGGCATTTTCCATATTTCGCAACTTTGGTAGTGTCACCCCGACTCTTGTCATGTGATTTATGTGTATGAATTTTATATTTAGGTAGATGTGACCTTTGAGGAGAATATGATATGTGTGTTGTATTGTAGTTAGAAAGTGTTGTGGGAAAAGATTGTGCAGATAGTTTGAGTACTGTGGAAACAAGGGCATTTATAGGAGGTGACTTGGGAAGAGATAATTAATTATGGAGGCTCAGTGGAAAAATATTTTTCCATTGGAATATTAGAGAATCATGGGAGTGTTTCTTGAGGATGAGCATTTATAACATGGGGAGTTTTTAAAATCCAAACCTATTATGGAGTTGACTCAATCTTCTTTTCAAGTACTCTATTTCTAAACTGTACACCCTATTAGGTTTAATGAGAACCCGTTCCACCCTATTTGAATTAACCAGCACCTCTAATATAATAATTTCACTGTTTCCTCATGGTTAGATAACATGGTTCACCCATACCCAGAAAATCATTTAGAGAATTAATTAAGCCGAAAATTAATTTAAAATATTCCCAAACCACCGATACACACCTATTTTGACCCCCCATTTGACTCTAGTAGGTAATTTACATTTTTTTCTCTATGAATTAATTTCAAGACATATAAATTGATTTTCTTCTTGAATCAAATCATAGATCAAAGTTCCACTCCTCTTCTAGTTAATGAATTCCCTCCAGGTCCATCACTCGTTATTCTTTTTTCCTTCCATTTAATAGTAGAGATGTAATATTTTTTATTGAACATAGTTATATCTATTTGGTGAGATATATATATATTTGTGTCTGTTTGGGTATATTATAGATATAGATATATATTTTAATGATATTTATGTTCTTCACTCCTGATTTTGGGTTTTGAGATTCAGAATGAGTTTTATGGTGTTATGCCGCTCATTTTTTGGTTATTTTACATGGGGTGATTATTCCAAAAAAATTGAGGTCGGTAGTCTAATATTCAAATCACATAGTCATCATATTGATATGTGTATTCATATTTCAGGATTTATATATTTGTTTAGAAATTATAATTCCTAAATTGATTTTGTTAATGTGGACAATTGATTAATTGGATTCATTATCTAAAATGATGTTTAATTTGTGAGTTAATTTTAAGACTAAGGTGAATACCATTTAGACAATTAATTGGGGAATTAATTATGTGGTCTATGGGTTGTCATTTTTTATAATTAATTTGAGGATTGATTATGATATTTAGATATTTTTTATTTAGATAATTAATTTGGAATTAATTATTATATATTAACATATATGTCTTAAGATAATTAATGGTAGATTAATTATGAGATATTGATGTCAAAAGGTAAGATAATTAATGGAAGAATTAATTATGAGATATTAGGATTATATATTTTAGATAATTAATTATAGAATTAATTATCTTATTTTGGGATTATTGACCTGAGATAATTAAGTGACTAATCAAATTAAAGGTTTTGACATACATAATTAATAGGGGAATTAATTTTCTGTTATTTATATTATAAAATAACAGTTTAATGAGTAATAAAATTGATATTGAAAATTTAATTAAAGAAATGGTTATGTGTAAATGAATAGGAACATAGTAAATATAAATTGAAAAGAATTTATTCTAACATGGTCATTGTACATTTGAGTAATGGAATGTGAACATGGTCATTGAAATGAGAAGTATAAATGATAACATGGTCCTTGTACTAGTGATTAAAGGAATAGAGAAATGGTCATTACATTGAGATGTACTAATGGTAACATGATCATCTTACATGTCAATTTAATATTTGTAACATGGAAAGTAATGCATAATTTAAATATTGTAGAAAACGTACCCTAAGATATGACCTCACTTGAGAATTATTCGGGCTCCAACATGACTTGAGGTATGTTTTTTGATATGATATCACCGTTGAGTGCTAAGGTATCTGTCATAATCTGATGTAGGTATTATGATATGATCATACCTATAAACACATCAGGCTCTGATATGAGATGAAGAAGACATTGAGGTACATGTGTCGTTAGGAACTTCAGAGTATATGTGGTTAAATAAATATTAATTGTATAATGTGATAACTATTTAGTTTTTCTTTATTTTAATTTCTCAATATAACTTCATACAATATTATTGAATTATTTTTGTTAGATATTGTTGGAGGTGGCCTACTAAGTCATAATCATACCGTACTCAGGCTTTCTAATCGATACTTAAATTAACTTTATTATTGTAAGAACTTTTAAGAGAAAAGGCCTTGTGTAATATGGATTATTTGGGGATGGATCTTCAATGATGGAAGCATAAGGGTTTCGAGAACAGAATGGGACTCATCAGTGTATTTTTGTATGTTTTCATTTTACACACTTGAAATTTACATTACGAATTAATATTTTCTTCTTTAGTTGGATATCATATTCTTGTGTTGATAATAATTTGATATTTTTAAGTATGTGGTTAAATATGTTTACTTTATTAATTATAATTTTTATGGTGGTGTATTACACAGATAAAATTGGAATTAGTTTCACCGTGATTGAATTATCAGACCCTCTCTAATAACCCAATTATAACATACATGGATATTATATCCTTTTTCTGAATATAAAATAAATTTCACAAATGAATTCCCAATGCCATATTAGTTTAGTTTCATTGGAAATTAAGAAACATAAAAAAATATTTTTTTAATACATATAAATCATATCGTGCTTTTTCTTTAATAACCAGAACCCCTTTTGACACATCTTACCTTATTCCCTTCTTCATAGCCAGGTGAAATGAAACATAAATGGTGTGAGGTCAAAGGCTTAGTAATGTTAAATAATGGAAAATGTAAATCATATGATAATAATAATACATAATATCATAATAGTTGAAAAGTGTATCATCCACATCAAAGATCATGAAATCTTATCCCAGAATAAATTATAACAGTTCAAGACAATCATTGAGAAAATTTTGAAAGGGAATAACACATGACAAAAACAATTATACACATAAGCATAGAAGATAAGTTCATATTAGTCAAGGATAATTTCTAAGGAAATCATAGTAGAAAAAGTGTATTACTAAACCCATTCCAATACTCTTTCCATCCCAGTATTACTAAACTATGTTTACTTCCCATCCTAGCCTTATCATATGGAATCAATTTTACTTCTTATACTAGAACTATATTACTAAACCATAATGATTTTGTGTTTTTGCCATATCTTTTTGATGAGAAATAAATATTTACCCAATGTATTAGAGGGAGATATAGGTCACACCCATATCATTATGAAACCCTTACATAGGGTTTCCTCAAGAACATAAATCATTCATCATATCATATACAAATGGGTTTCATAAACATCATTCTATCATAAAATAATACATAAAATAGAAATGCAATACATAAATTTCATTCCACAATAAACGTAGTAAAATAATAGGAAATATAGGGATAATATCCTTGAAAATTAATCTCCCCATTAAATAATATATAACATAATATCATGTAATATTATATGGAAAATAATTTTTCGAGACACTTGAAAATACTTCATGAGAAAAATTTATTTTCTTTTTATTAAATGGATTATTTTCATAAAATACTATCCAATTTTAAATGAAATGAATTTCCTTAAAAATAACCTTTTAATATTGTAAGGGAATCTTCAAGGATATAAATAATTATAAAATAAAAAAATTATGTTCAGTTAGTATAAGTTTAAAGAATAAATAAATTCTTATACTTTTTTGGATAAACAAAAAAGTACCTCATTAAGGAAAATGAAAGAAATATTCCTTACAAACCCATTAGTGAAAAGTCAAAATGGATAAAAATGACTTCGAATATCCATAGGATAATGGTGAAATATTTTATTAAAAAAAATTATAAAATATTTACATGGAATATAAATATTCCCCAATAGATACTTAAAATGAAGAAAAATTAAACATTGGAGAGATTGAGAAATAATTACGTTTCACATTATAATCATCAGAATCGTATACCCTATTTAAGAATGAAAAATGTAAATAAAAAATACTCTTATGGTTATGAGAAAAAATGAAATTCATGAGAACTAAATAAAACATATAAAAAATAAAAGTATTATATACATCATGTGTCATAGAAAAATAAGGGTGAGATAAACACATCTCCTACCTTAGGCCTATTATCATTTATATGTATCTGAACCTCCTCTTCTTCGAAGAACTCCCTCTATATCACCTATTAAAACACAAGAGTTAGACTTTGGAGTAGACCAGAACCTATAGAATGTGACTATGGATAGTTAGAATGGAAATGTGATGGTTATAGTGAGGCATTAAGTTGCAAATTTAAATGAATATGTGAGGGAGGAGGTGCCCTTTTATAATTGAGGTGAGGATAAAATTTGGAATCCTTAAAAATATTAATTTGTAATAAAATAAAATCTCATCAAGAATCCACAAAAACGTAATATTTTCTAAATATTATATGAGATAGGGTTTTAATATCCTCAACCAAAAATTTATGACAATGTTTTTCTGTCAATTTTTACCTGATTATTTTAATTAACCCTTGGTTATTATATTTTAATTTTAAATAAGGTAACAAATGTTTCAATATTAAAATAGAGTAATTTATACTAATTTTATTTCAATTAGACCATAAATAAATCATATAAAATAGTTTAGACCATTTCATAATTATTTTTTATTTATATAAATGTTTTATGATTTTAAAAAAAATTAATAAACATTATTTTGACAAAATATCAATATTGAAAATTTCGACATAATTGAATTCTGTGATTTTTAAAAATATCAACATAAGATGTCAGCATCGAAAAAAAAAATTCGTATATCTCTAAGGGAGAAATTTAATATAAAAAATTATGTAAGATACATTAATTAAAGAAATTATATTTAATTTAATATTTTAAAAAATTTAATTTCATTTTTCCATTAATAAAATTAAAACTAAAACTTTTTTGTGAAATTATTTAATTTACTTTTTTTTGGGTAAATATAAAAAAATAATGAAGAAAATAATTATTCTAGAATTAATAGAAATATTTATAGTCATCTATTAATTCTAGAAAATCCAATAATAAAAATTTAATATTTATTAAATCATGAATGTGACAACATTTACATCAATTCAAATAAAATTTTATAAATTTCATAATACATTCCACGTGGTTCAAAATGTTAAATAACTAGACCCTTAAAAGATTATAGGAGAGATATATATGACCAATAAAATTTGTCATGTTTTTTGGTCATTTATTGGTTATTATTATTTTAATAATTTTTCGTCAATTTGAAAATTTGTGTATCATGGTTTTATAAGCCTTCAAACTAATTATTACTTTCATAAAAATTAAAATTAAATCACCATAATAATAAAACACATTTTAAATTTTAAATGATTATTTATAGTTAAATTTTTATTCTGTATGACCTTATATAAAGATAATATAGTAATTAAAATTTAAGTAAGACATATTTAACTTTTCATTAAATAAAATATATTAAATGTACTAAACTCATCCAACTAACTTACAAAGAAAAATATTTATACCCATGTATTATTTAGGATAAAAAAGACTCAAAAAAGGATATTTGGACATGTGTTAGGGTAATTTTGTAATATTATTTTGACCCTTAATTACCAAAATTATCTTTTTACCATATTAATAAAAACTACTGAATATACTATTCATAATGCTAAAAAATAAGAGTCACATATTATCATAATTTTCCCCCAATGATTCCAATCATGGAATCCTTTTTCAAAATTAAAATCATAGAATTTGTAGTAGATAATTTAAAATTAATCATGTTTTTGGAATGGGTGTAACAACCAAACATTTCATAGTAGGTTATTTTCATTAAACTAAATTAATAGCGTGCATTACACGCAATACCGAGTTTGAGTGCACAGCAACTTAGAAAACTAGCCGTTCAAAAAGAGGTTATTAATTTTATCAACTGTTTTTTGAATTTTATATTCTCTATATAATTTAAACCTCCATATTATGTGATTCATAGATATAATATAATTACAAAATCAATTTTTTAGATAAAAAATGTTTTTTAGAAAAATAAAATTTACCACCTTTTAATGGAGAACCCTTTTAAAATCCAATATTTGACACTTTTATATATTAAATTTTGCAAAATAAAAGTTTTTATTTATAATAACGACATAAAATTTTAGTTTGGATAAATTCTTGGTTCTTTTCAGATAACTTTCATATTTGGATTAATAGGGAAAAAATACTAAATTTTAATTGAAAAAAACGTTTTTAATAATAATAATTTATATTGTTAAATTATACATTTGAATAGCTTTAATGTATAATTAGATTATATTTTTATCGTTTAGTCCAATTTTTTTAATTGGATGTAATTTTTCATTAAAATTGGACATAAAAACATATCAATCCTTTGATAGTTTTAACTTCTCAAAAACCCGCTTTCAGGTTTTGACAACGAGGATATTTTTATAAATTAATTAATAAAACTTTTATGTTTTGAATTAGGTAAACTATACATTATTTTTTAAATTTTAATTTCAAAATTATCTTTGGGTGATTTGTTTTGTATTTTTCTAAAAAATTCAATTTTTTATGAATAGTGAAAAACACTAAATTATTGTTTAAAGCCGACTTTTTATTTAAATAAATATTTTAAATTTAAATTTATTATAAAGAAAAAATAGATACATAATAACTATATTATTTCAATTTATTTTATTCATGTCATTTTATTATAAGATTAGATATATCAAATTTTATTGAACTGTTTACCGTCTTTTACCCATCTTTTAGGCATATTTGCTAATTTTCTTAAAACATTATTTTACTGCTTCTTTAAAATGAATTTAAAAAATATGAGATATTCGGTTGAACTCATTATGTAAAATTTAGTTTAATAGGATGAAAATAGTATTTGGTGAATATTTCCTTTTGAATTTTATTTACCCCGGTTAAAAGTAAATATGGTATGTAATGGAAAAAATGATATTATAATTACCCCAACACATTCCCTAATTCTATTGGATAAGGGTATTTCTAAAAAAAACCTTAGGAATAAAATATGATACTTTTTGGTTGACTTGGATTATATTAAGTTATTTATTATTATTTTATTTAAAGATCAGGTAAAACTGTTAAATTTAATGTTTAATAACAAAAACATTTTTAATATAGGGTTACACATAAGAAACATTAGACTATAAATATTAAATGGAAATATAAAAATATTTAACAAATAATCTCATTTTATTTATTATTTTTAGACATTAAATAATTAAATTTATTTATGACACATTGATGATGTAGTAATTAACTTATTAATGAAAAACTAAAATAATTGATGTTATAAATATTAAAATAAACGTAAATTTAATCTTTTGATGGATTCCACTAAATTTATAGGTCAATATGAAATGTTAGGGTTTATTTAAAGTATTTTTTTTTGAATTAATCATGTTTCGTTAACTCTCACAAAAACCAAATACTAAATAGTGTCAATATTTATTTACATAATTTTTTAAAACAAATACTATATTATTAAATAATATTAATTTCCTAAAAATATAAGGCTCGGAAAAAAGGAATATATAATGAATGATATTTCTTTAATGAATAACCTGAGGTTCTCTTTGAATTTCATAGTATGTTTATTAAATATGTAATATAAAAATACCAGAAGGCATGGTAACAGTTAACCTATTTATGTAAGAATTAAATCTAAAATATAAGGTTAATATGGTGGCCTAAACATGTATAAAACCTATTTTTAGAGATTATTTTTACACATACCCACCTTATCCTTTAAATAAATCCATTTTATTCCATTATATTCCAAAATTTATTTTATAATAAAATAATATTTCAAGCTTTTCCTAAAGTGACTCGCTTGCCTCTTATAAAAGGGTACTTCCCTTCTCTCAATTTCACACATCCAAAGTCATTTTTCTCATCCAAAACCTGTTCAAATAGCCTCCCAAATACCCCAAATTTAACCTAGATGATTTACATTGACCAAAAATCCAACCTATGTATCCCTTTCGATTATATCAAAAGAAAACACCCATATAAGAGGTAATAATTTCACCACAACTTTTAAAGTTCTTTTCATCTTCCACTTCTTCTTTATTTTTTTTAAATACCAAAATAATAAAACATGTAAATTATACATATTGTGATTTTATAATAAATATGGTAAAACCATATTCATTATTCTATCCATCCTATGAATGACAAAGTCACCATATATATGTATGTACGGCTTACTGTCTCTACGTCGTGGTGTAGATTGTTATTCAACACTTAAATACTTAGATGGGTATAATAATTAGTATAATTGATGTAAATAAAAAATAAATTTTTTAATTATTCTGTTTGTATGATATAACATCCAATTATATACGATTTCACCAACAATGTAATGATATTACTACTCGTGTGTACGTACGGATTGCCATCTCCACGAACGCAATGAGATTCATTTCCCATTGTAACCATTCAAGATTAATTTTCATTTTATGATTTAAAATAATTTTTTTGAAATTAATAACATTTTTTATATTAATAAAATTCATCCTATCCATAACAAACATGATTTTCATAACAAAACATATAAATGAAAACGAATTATTTAACATCTCCAACAATGATACTATTAAAATATTATTTACAAAATAATATTAGAAGATCATATATGATATCATATTTATGTATGTGTTTATTTCATAATTTAATAAAAATAATTTAACAATTATACATGAGGTTAAATTACCCTCAACTGTGGAAAATTACAAGGTATGGGGTTTTAATCACACTTCTTATTCGCACGACTGTTATGCTATAATGCCACTATTTCCATTTATGTGATGTATGTACTACAAATGATTGTATTATTTGTATAATATAATTTATTTTTTGGTTATTTATATCTTCATTGTATGATCCTTCTTTCATGGGGTGTATGTTTTGTAATTTTCCAAATCGGTATGGGAATTTTTAATTTCAATTTCCACTCATTGGTTTTTACGCACACTTCATTGATTATTTTACTCCAAGATTATTTGTAAAATCACTATTTATTTATTTATGTAGAAATTTTAATTTATGTAGTAATTTCCACTCACCTTTTTGTGGGTATAATTTTGATACACATAATCTCTCCTTTGATAAATTCTCGAGTCACCGAGATGAACTTGATAATAGTAATCTTAACTCAATTTCCATTCATTGAGTTAAACATCCATGTCATTGGTGTTGTTTCTAAAAGAATATCTGTGAATGTACTCTGATTGATTTACAATAAATATCCAATCAAATTGAGTATATTTATATTTTTCACACATAATTACGTCATCTGTTTATCATTAATCTAAGGATATGGTCTTTATAATGGATTTCATCCCAATTTACATTCTATTGAGACTTCTTTGTTGGTATGCACCAATTCACATTTATATATTATATGTACTATCATTTCTCATAGAATATTATGAATACCATTATTCTCATGATATTAAAAAAAATTATTACCTCAATTAATTGTATTCAAGCATCTCTCATTTTTTTGGAAATCTAACTAAAATATCATTTTAAATGTTTTTAATATTTATTCTTCTAAATCATTATAATTAATGTAAATGTTTTAAAAATGGTTTTAAGTATTTATTTACATGGAAATGAATGTTTTAAAATTAAAATTAAAATCAAAATTTTCAATTTTTTTATGGGGCACTTTGATTCAAATATATCTTTTAAACGGATTCTTTGATAAATAGTGCAGCTTTTAAATGTTTTCATGAAAAAGGGGATATTTATCTCAAATAGTTTTACTGATTATTTTCATCTATGTAAATATAGTTATTTTTATTTTATTCTTTATTGAGGTTTATTTTTTATAATGAAATCTTTTATATTGTATTTAATGAGTGATGTTTGACTGTCTATGGGCTAGTTTTATACCATTCATGGTTTGTGGTTAAAATATTGAAAATTTGTAAACTAGTTTTAATACAATGTTTTTTATTATGTTTCAAAATTTTAATATATGGAATTCATTGGAATTAGTAGGTGATAGGTGGAGCCCTCTATAGCTCCTTGGTGCATCGGTTGGTCTCATGAGACAAAATAGTGCCTTCACACAAGGCCATGACAAAATCTTATTTGTAGTCTTGGGACAAGGCCTTGACTATGTGGTTATGATGTCTGACATTATAAATTCCATCATTATGAAATTACCTATTGATATTACATGTGATTATTCAAATAATATAATATTCATGTTAATAAGTAAATGGAATTCTTTGATATATATATTCTGTTTTATGATGAAGTTTAAGTTTAAAAGGCTTTTGTTTTAGCCTTATACAATGCCTTAAATATTTATGCTCATTTATTATAGTTTCTACTATATTGTTATCCTTACTAAGTATCTGATCTCACCCCTTTCTTATGTTTTATTTTTCCCAGGATGTGAAGAAGTATATTATGATTAACCTATACAGATAGGCCAAGGATATGAGTGTGTTCAAATGGGACATAATTTTGGTTTTCTTTATTTCATGATGTAATGTAAAACATATTTATATATATAGTACTTATAAAGATGCTAATCTAATCAGTCATTCAAGACATGATCTCTGGTGATCATGAAAATGTATTAAAATAATGCACTGACTTCGGGCTTCTGGGATCGGGATGTTACAGATGTTATCAGTGTAAGTTTAGTACAAACCTTGGAAGCTAGATTTAGAAAAAATATAATTAGAGAAGATTACCCTAAGATAGTATTTTAGGATTAGTATATAATAACATCCTAAAATTTTGGTCATGTAAAGAATTTGTGTATTTTCTAAGCAATACATCATTGTCTGGATACGAGCAGGTAGAGGTGGCTTTGGAATAGATGTAGCTAGGAGTGAAAACATCGACAAGGAGTTTCAGGCTTGACTCAGGGAATCCTAGTACATGACAACTAGCCTTGCTACACTCTTGGTTACGACACTACCGGGGTATATTCTTAGTATAATTCAAATTTTCTTTACAAACCCATTTGAAGGATTTTAATATATGATGAGAATAAATAACCTTTGTTAATGCTAAGTTGTTTTAGATTGAATATAAGGTGTCATGATATTATCAAAATGATTTTATGACTCACACTTTGATTTCTGGTTTTAGTCAATGACAAGAATCCAATGAATTCATAGTAACATTGAACATGATTTTAAAGGTTGTCATGATGGTGGAAATGGTCAACTAAATGGAATGTTGATAGGAATAAAAGATATTGTGTTTATGCTAAAGCAGAATTCCAAAAAAATGATCAAAAACATATACATTAACCAACTCCCGAACTCAACAAAAGAAGAGAAATGTGGAGAATGATAAAATCTATAGAAGTGGAGACCATGGAGAAAAGAAATCTCATTTTCCACCATGCAGGAAATGAGGAAGGAGACACCGAGGAAAATTACTCAATGGAACAATGAAATGATTTATGTGATGGAAAGAATTACATATATAAATAATTTTCGAGGTAAAATGAAGAGTACAATTGAAGAAAATAAAAATGATCGTAAGAATCCATTTACCATTATTTTCCACAAATGTTGGGGACATGGGCATTACCTGTGTCAGGGTTCTATTATATAGTATATCCTCTATGTCATGGAAAAACCTATGAGGAAATAAATGGATGGAAAAATGTTTAAAAGTATTAATGCTATTTGTTTATGAGATTAAATGGGACAACTTATCTCTTTTATGTGTAAACATGTAGTTTGTTATGTGAAAATTATATTTGAGGAAGAATTAACGTTTCTTTTATGGATATAGTTATAAAGAACCATTTGGGTTTATATAATCCCTGAATTTGAGTAAATTACAGGTTATTATTTTTGGGAAGAAAATGCAAGGTATGAGATAACATTTGTGGTTAAAATAGGTAAAGGTTATTTTTGAGGAATTTATTTCATTCTTGGGAATGGTATAAAATTATATAGTTTTTTAAAAAGGACAGCACATAGACTGTTTGACAACCAGTCACGTCATACAATGCTGCAGGAATCAAACCCACAACCAAAGTGCGACTGGGATTTATCACCTACTAGCGGACTACATGAAGCCCTTTGTTAGTGTGACTAATTGTATTTAGTTAAATGATTTTATTGATCAATAATAATTTTATTTGGGATCTTATGTTTTATCAAATGAATATCCTTAGTATAGGAAAATTATTTGGATATTTAGTGATAAATGTTATTTTGGAAGATGTTCTCTTTGTTGAGAACACTCTATGCCTAAGGAAAATAGAATACTATAGGATTTTATTTGAAGAGTAATGGTGGATATTTATTTTGGAAGATTTTATGTTTTTTATATAGATTCAAGCTATTAATGGAAATGATTAACCTATCATAGAGAATATGTGATTTGGTTCATTGCACTTCAATATGAGACTTTAATAGTAGTTGATGTTATTTCGAGATAAAGGTTAATATTTATTATGAAAGGATGTGTGATTAAATTATTCTGAGTTTTGGGTTTGAATATTTGTTTGGATTATATTGAAGGATTTTAAGGACAATTGTATATCGAATGATCTTTATTGAACTTTGGGTATTATTTTTTTAATTTTGGAAATTAAGATAATTATTTCTTTTTATAAAATATTATCTATTTCGGGGATCTTCTAATCTTGTACTATCCATATTGGATTTGGTTAATCTCTAAACACATGGAAAATATTTAGTTCATCCTTTGTGGATTATTTGATTTTCTAGAAGTTAATTCTTGAACTTTATGAGTGACCAAGTCATCTTGAATACTCATCATTTAGAGAAAAGATGAGTTAGTGGTGGAAATTTATTAATGGATTAAACTATACATTAAAAGTAAGTATATCTATATATATTCTTAGTTAATAACATAAATAACTTCCTCAACATTATAAAATGGAACTAAAAACAAAAAAACATGTTTTTCATTTACTTTTCCTAATAGAAAACTAATGAAAATGTAACCCATCACATGTTTTTTTTGTTAACTTTTTCCTGATCATGTTTTCTATCACTCTCCATTATAACATGAAACTTATGTTTTCTTCCATATCCATTTTTACTTACATGTAATCCTAGTATGGGTTATCTTAGGTGACCTTTGTACTTCTCTTTCATTCTTTTAAAGTGATAGTTTTATTATCTCATTCCCCAATGTGGTAATTTCAATGAAATTCCCAAGACCAATTTTAAAATTTCAAGGACACAATTTCCAAAATGGGGGAAGAATATAAAACCACAAGATTTCAAAGTAAGATATTTTCATTAAAGTAATTCAATATCATGTGCTACATGGAAAACTGATTCGAGTGTACCATGACTTACCAAACTAACCATTCAAAAAGTGGTTATTAATATTATTAACTTAATTTTGAATTTTATATACTCCATATAATTTTAAGATCCATATTATGTGTTTCTTAGACATAATATAAGAACAAATTCAATTTTTCAAAGAAAAAAAGTTTTTAAAAAAAATGCAATTTTACTGCCTTTTAATGGTGAACCCTTTTTAAATCCAATATTTGAAACTTTTATATTCTAAATTTGACAACATAAACTTCTTCATTAGAATCAAGAAAAAAAAAATTATTTTGGATAAATTTTCATTTCTTTTCTGATAACTTTCTTATTTTAAAAAATATTGAAAAATAATAAATTTTATTTGTAAACAACCTTTTTAATAAAAATAATTTATAGTGTAAAATTATACATTTGAATGGTTTTGAATTATAATTAGATTATATTTTTATAATTTAATCTAATGTTGGTCATTGAAGTTATTTTACATTTAAATTGGACATAAACAAATATCAATCTTTGGATAGTTTTTACTTTTCAAAAACCTACTTTCTGGTTTTGGCAACTGGAATATTTTTTTAAATTAATTAATTCAACTTCTATTTTTTTAATTTGGTAAAATAGAAATCATTTTTGAAATTGTAATATCAAAATTATCTTTCAGTGACTTTTTTTATTTTCTAAAAACATTCAATTGTTGATGAATGATGAAAAACACTACATTATTGTTTAAATTCGACTTCATATTTAAATAATTATTTTAAATTTAAATTTATTTTAAATTCAAAATATATACATAATACATATATTAGTTCAATGTAATTCATTGAAGAAATTTTATAATAAGATTAAATATATAATATTTTATTGAACTTTCTATCTTCTTTTACCATCCATCAATTTACATTTGGAATTTTGCATAAAACATAATTTTATCGCTTCGTTGAATTGAAATTCAAAAATCTGAGAGACACGGTAGACATCAATAGATAAAATTTGGTTCAATAGGATGAAAATATTTTTTTATGAATAATAACTTTTGAATTATATTTGCCACAGTTAAAAGTAAATAAGGTACGTAATGGTAAAAATGATATTATAATTACCGAACACATGTCCTAATTCTATTGGATAAGGGTATTTCGTCCAAAATAAACCATAGAAATAAAATATGTTCCTTTTTGGTCCACTTGGATTAGATTGGAAAATTTATTATTATTTTATTTAAAGAAGAGTTAAAAGTTAAAAATTAAATGTTTAATAACTAAAAAAATTTTAATATAGGGTTACATATAAGATAAATTTGACTATAAATATTAATTAGAAATATAAAAAGATTTAATATATAATGGTATTTTATTTATAATTTTTAGACATTAAATAATTAAATTTTTTTATGAAATAGTGATGATGCAATAATTAACTTATTAATGAATGACTAAAATAATTGATGTTTTAAATATTAAAATAAAAGTAAATTTAAACTTTTGATGCATTAAAATAATTTAATAGGTTAATATGACATTTTAGGGTTGATTTAATTTATTTTTTTCAAATTAATCAAGTTTTTTTGACTATCATAAAAACCAATTACTAAATAGTGTCAAAATTGACATAAATGAGTTTTTAAAACAAATACTATAATATTAAATGATATAATGTTCCTAAAAAAATAAGTTTTAGACAAAAGAATTATATAATGATATATATGTCATCTATGAACCACG
The DNA here is from genome assembly GCA_963277665.1 of Viscum album. Classification (NCBI taxonomy): domain Eukaryota; kingdom Viridiplantae; phylum Streptophyta; class Magnoliopsida; order Santalales; family Viscaceae; genus Viscum; species Viscum album. The sequence goes on from OY728166.1 coordinate 994,233,963, forward strand.
TGAGGTTCTCTTGTCATTTTATAATATTTGTATTTACCATTTAATATAAATATACAAGAAGACATAGTAAAAGTTAAACTATTTAACTAAGAATTAAATCATAAAGATACAGTTAATATGGTGACCTAAGCTTGTCTAAAACCTATTGGATGAAAATATTTTGACCCAAACCCATATGAACCTAGAAATAAATCCATTTTTATCCATTATAAACCAAAAATGATTTTATAATAAAATAATATTTCATGCTTTTCCTAAAGTGACCCTCTCCTCTCTTGTAAAAGGGTACTTCCCATTCTCTCAACTTCACACATCCAGAGTCATTTGGATCAGATAAAACTAGCTAAAATATCCTCCCAACTACCCTCAACTAAACTTAGAGGTCATACTTTGTTCAGAATAACAGCTTAAGGGGCTATTTTGATCCAATCAAAAGGAAGAACCCGGAGAAGAGGTAATATTTTCACCACATTTTTCAATGTTCTTTTCTTCTTCCACATCCTCTTTCTTTGTTGTTTTCATACCTAAATAAAAAATCTAGTAAATTCAAAAAACTATGATTTTATTATAAATATGGTACAACAATATTCATTATTCTATACATCATATGAATGACAATGTCGCCATATGTGTGTACGTGCGACTGATCGTCTCCACATCATGGTGAAGTTTGTTATTATTCACTTAATTATTTGGATGGGTATAATAATAAGTATAATTGATGTAAATAATAAATATAATGTTTTAATGATTATTTATATATGATATACTATTCAATTACATATGATTTCAGCATCAACAGAATGATATTATCGCAATGCATACATACAGAATACTGTCTCCATGAATGCGATGAGATTAATTTCCCATCATAACTATTCTAGAATAATTTCATTTTATGATTTAAAATAATTTTAATTAAATTAATATAATTTTGTATATTAATAAAATACATCCTATCCATATCAAATATGACTTACATAACAAACCATATAAAGGAAAATGGATTAGTTAAATTCTGAAACAATGATACTATAGAAATATTATTAACAAAGAAATTTTAGAAGGTCGTATATGATATCATATTTAGATATGTGGTTTTTTTATAATTTAATAACAATTATTTACTTTTACACTAGAGGTTAACATACCCTCGACTGAGTAAATGTACAAAGTAAGGGGTTTTCATCTCACTTATTATTCAGGTGAGATTCATGCGATATTGCCATTATTTCCTTTTGTGTGGTGTATATACTACCCATGATTGTATTCATTGTATAATATACATTAATTTATGGGTATTTACATATTCAGTGTATGATACTTCTTTCATGGTGTGTATGATTAGTAAGTTACAAAATTAGTAAGGAAATATCAATTTTCAATTTCCACTCATTGGGTTTTACGAACACTTTATTGATTATTTTACTCCAAGATTATTTGTCAAATAACTATTTATTTATTTATTTAGTAATTTACACTCCCATTTGTGTGGTTATTTTTTTGATACACATAATATCTCCATTGATAAATTCTTAAGTCATAGATATGAACTTGATAAGAGTAATCATACCTCAATTTCCATTCATTGAGTTAAACATCCAAGTCATTGGGGTTGTTTTTAAATAAATATGTGTGAATGTACTCTGATTTATTTACATTAAATATACAATCATATTCAGTTTATTTATATTTTTCTCACATAATTGTATCATTGATTTATCCTTAATCTAAGGATATGGTATTTATAAAGGATTTCATCTCAATTTACATTCCATTGAGACTTTTTTGTTGGTATACACCAATTAAATTTTATATGTTGTATATAATGTCCTTTGACATAGAATATCATGAATCCCTTAATTCTCATGATATTATAAATCTTTTATTTCATCAATTATTTGTATTCACGATTCTCTCATTTGGTTATTAACTCTAACAAAATTATCATTTTGAATGTTTTAATGATTTTTTATTCTAAATCATTATAATTAATTTCCAGGTTTTAAAAATGGTTTTAGGGATTTATTTATATGGACATAATTTTTTAAAAATTAAAATTCCTTTCAAATGTTTCAATGTGTTATGGGAAACTTTGATTCAAAAAATATCTTTTAAATGACCTCTTTGATAAATAATGTGACTTTAAAATGTTTTCATGAAAAACGGGATATCTATCTCAAATAGTTTTACTGATTATTTTCATCTATGTCAATATCCATCATTATATTTTATTCTTGACTATGTTTGATTATTATAATGTAATCTTCCTTATTGTATTGAATGAGTGATTATTGAATGTGAATGTGCTAGATTTATACCTGTAGGGTCCTGAAAAATCCACAAAGGAGATTCTACCCAAATCCCCCAAAGAATTGGGGAAAAGAATGGAAAAAATTCAAAGAAAAAACAAGCAGGACTGGTCCGCGGACCGGTCCCATGAAAATGCCACGTGGTCGGGCCCCGCGAAGAGCCCCCTCCATGAACCATCATCGTTCTCAAAATGGAGGTAAAGATACTCTGCGGTCGCGAGGCGAAGTGTCCCCCAATCTGGTTCCCCGTCATGAACCGCCCCAACCACAGACCACGTCGACTAGTTCAAGCCGCATTTACTATCATTCATGAAATTGAGTCGGAACCCTCCATGGTCGCGAAGAACTTCCTGAGTTTGGTTCGCGGGGGGGGGGGGAGAAGCGTTCAATGCCCACCGCGAATTGCGGATTGGCTAAGTCATCCGTGAATCGGGTATTCGGTCATGGGACTCCGAAAAAGGTGTCGTGTGACCAAAAATACATATCTTTCCCCACTCTATAAAAGGATACCGATGGGGAGGGGATTGGGAGGAGATTCGGATTTGGAAGATTCGAAAGCAGAGGAAGAGAAGAGAAATCAAACTCGGGTGGAAGGATTTCGAAAGAAGGCTTAGGATTTCGCAAACAGCGAAGTTCCGGTTCGTGAACCATAGAAGGTATGAACCTGGGAACGAAGTAATAAGGAACCAAAAGTGCATAATAATTTGGTGAACCGTGAACTCATAATAGCATAAAAAAATTCTGCGAATCATAGCCCCTCTGCGGATGCACTCCCCGCGGACTAGGGATTTTATGCCTCTTTTCAGATCTGTCGTGATGCGTAGAACCATCCTATGTGGGCGAATCCATGATCGATGAGCCTCCGGCCGAATCCGCACTTGGCTTCCGCTGCCTGCATTGAACCCTCCGTGGAACACCCTGGTTCACGGATCGAACACAAAGCCACGAACCATCTCGGTTTGCGGGGTGCCAATTAGTCTATGGACCCTCCTGGTTCATGGACGACCAATCAGTCTGCGGACCACCCTGGTTCACGAACTGCATCTCAGTATGCGGACCATACTGGTTCGCGGATGGCCCCTCCATCCACGTAGCACTTCCCAATGTGAAGGGCACTAAAACCATCATATTTCCCATTCCTCGAGCCACATAAGATCCTCCCAATCTGTCCTGATTCCCCAGGACCTCCTCTATGGCCTACTCATCAGCACCGAGCTGAGGCCTCCACCAGAGCCACCAGATCCACATGGTGTAAACCTCAAGCACACCAGTGTGCCATTTGAGTTCACATACCCATGGTAAAAAGAGGAGAACACTACTGGACAAAAGGACTATACCCATGGTTCAAAACCATTGGTATAGCCCCCAAAACCATGGATATAGCCTATACCCACGGTTTTGGGAACCATGGACTAGAACGACATTGGTATAGGTCCCCAGCATATACCCACAGTTTTCCAAAACCGTGGGTATAGGTTTCCTGCCACTGTGTCACCGAAACATATCCAATTGCCACGGTGTCAACAGCTTTTACCCACGGTTTCAAAACCGTGGGTATAGGTCCTAAAATAATGCAGGCGCAGAGTTTCGATCCCGCAACCTATTCACTGCAAACACCACATCTAACCACTACCCTAACATCACCTATATGTATATATTTATATATTTAGTTAAATATATTTATAAAAACTTTGGGTATAGAGGGAAGAATCGTGGGTATAGTGTTCCCACCAAAAAAAATTCCTTCCCGCAGAAAACAATTTTTTTTTTGCGCACAAAAAAGTGACCTATACCCACAGTTTTTCATAACCGTGGGTATAGACCACCCTATACCCACAGTTTTGTAAAACTGTGGGTATATTTCTTGAAAGGTAACTTATACCCACGATTTTCCAAAACCGTGGGTATAGGGGGGTCTATCCCTACAATTTTGGGGAAAACTGTGGGGATAGGTCCATTTCCCAGTATTGGAAGGGGTTTCATCAACTCTTGAGTAGATTCCCGAAGCATACCTACTTCTATATTCCCATGGTAATGCGAGGTCTGATCTCACGTATCCCTTTTTTGCATCACCACATGTCAAGGGCTTCTTGGGGATGGTAAAATACCCATCATAAGGAAGCCCTCATGCACTGCAAGAGAGGAGATGGGCACAGAAGCATAACCTTTCCATCTCCCGCTATGCTTTATCGCAATGGGCCTCCCCAGAGTGTATTCCCAAATCCATCGCCCTGGGTCTCCTCAGAGTGTAATCCCTAATCCATCACCATGGGCCTTCTCATTGTGTAAGCCCCATTCCATGACTATGGGGCTCCTCGGAGTCTAAGCCCTAATCCATCACTATGGGCCTCCTCATAGTGTAAGCCCAAATCCATTACCATGGGCCTCCTCAGAGTGTAAGCCCCAATCCATTATCTTCCTGGTCCTCCTCATAGTGTAAGCCCCAATCCACACTATGGGACGCCCTCATGCGTAAGCCCCACTGAACTTCTCATGGATGCAGCATTCGCAATGTGATGGTCTGGTCCATGCTGCCTCTTGTTTCTCACACCGAGCATGAATCCCGTGGGCTTAGAGAAGGCATCGACCGTGAAATCCTTTTATGGGCCTCCTCAGAGTGTAAGCCCCGATCCAACATCTTGGGCCTCCTCATAGTGTAAGCCCCAATCCACATCTTGGGCTACATCAGAGCGTAATCCCTACACGAATCTGAACTACGTGGACAATGATCCCTGTTTCCTAGGCGGGGTATGTAGGAAGCCTCTCTAAGGTTCCATTCCAAAAACGGTTCATTCGGACCCCCTCTCACGTCAGTTCTCCAACACCCCGATTCGAACTATGTGGACATTGATCCCTGTCTCCTAGGAAAGGTACGTAGGAAGCCTTCCTAAGGTTCAATCCCAACTACAGGTTGATCTGACTATCTTCACATCGGTTCACTGAGTGGCCCCTAGCATCATCTCCGTGAGTCCAGACTCGTCGGGGTCATTAATCCAATGAGGGATGGTATGCCTCGGGCATAAATTATTCTGAACCCATGCGTTCAACTGACCATTTCCAATCACGGGTTAAATCCGTGGATTCTATGGTTGGCTATAATCCAATGATTCATGAACATATAAATACGTCTTCAATCTATATGAGAGTCCCTGAACGGGCAATAATTCCCCCCAAAAGGGTGCGATGAGCCCGACATCCCATCCTCTCGACCAATGTGAGTTCTCAAGCGTCGCTGGTCAGACCATCTGGTGAACACCTGCCTTTGGAAAGTAGGTCCGCTCATCATCGGATACAGAGCCATTGGGTGTTTCGAGGATGAAAACCGGAAACCCGCAAAACAAAAAATGATGAACCAGAAGTGAATCTTTAACCAATCATGAACGATTTATCTTAATCCCACTAGGTTCCCCCTTTACTCACAAGGATGGCCAGGCAAGGTCATTACATACGCATGGGATCATGAGATGCTACTTTGACCAGATTTTTGTTTGTATTTGTAAAAATGTTTTACAGGTACCTTCATAACTCCCATCATTCTAATGGCATTACGAAGGAACACGCAAGTCCACACTTCAGGATACACGATGACTAGGCATTCTCACCTATAGAGGACCCCATCACCCACCCAGCATCTTCAATGCTGGGTCTCGGACGCATTGATCCGAGAGTACCACATGAACGGTACTCTCCCAACAGTGGTGGTGGACATGAACACCCTCCAATCCGCCAGAACGCGTCGGTCTCCTGCACAGCAGTGGCCGCAAAGGTAGATCCAGACAACCCCTGTCACCGTCTCCAACAATTTCGAGAGCCTATCTCTGAAACAAGACAATGCGTACCTCCCTTATCTTAGGGAGGCAGATGAGGTCGACGTTGAGGACTTCATCCCCACCGAATGGGGGTTCCTCTCAAAGGCCCCCGCCGGCAGACATCATCGCGGCCATACCATGATTGAACATCCTTGCGCTGAGGACGATGTCTCCCCTAGGATTCCGGCCCATGCTCCCCGAGCTCCGGCCCCTCGGACTGCCCGATGAGGGCGGAAGACGTACAATCAGGGACCGGTCATCCCCCTGGTCTCTAAGGAGGAGCTCTATTGCCCAACCATGGAGTCGTACCATGAACATGCACCTACACATGTTCTCTCCTCCCGAGCCCGCAATTTAGACATGGCGGCATCATACAAGCCGGTGCGCATCCCCGCTGAGCTCCATCAAGCCTGTATCTCACACAGGACGACACTTACCGGGAAAGAACCTCTCATTGGCTAGGGTCATGAAGCCCACCAACCTGACATGGTGGCAACCCGGCGCCTATAGGACCATCTCCTAACTGTTTCTTCTGACGCCCACCATCCCTATTAGGTGGCGATCAGAAAAGCCCACCACCCAGATGTGGCGGCAAATAATAGGTGGGGACGTCTCCACACCAACAAAGATCACCAACTCAATACATTGGGAAACCACTATATGTAGGGCCATCTCCCTATATATGCAAGTAAAGTCTGCCACCCTGATGTGGTAGCAAATGGAGAGATAAACCAGCCTATCCCAGTATAGGGGTAGATTCGTTCACCTTCCCCAACACAGGAGAATTTTCAGTACCCACAGACCACCGGAGGGCAGGAGCAGGATATTCCTACTCCGATACCGGAATGGGCCTTCATACCCATTCCAGCCTAACATATCTCTCTACATATCCTAGCGATGATGGAGGAGCAGGTATCGATCCCAGATCATATCTTGTAGATTTTCTAGAATTTAATTTCATCAACGGAAACAACAAGGACTCAAGCCTGTGAGCCCATTTCTCCAATTGAGGCGACTCATCTAAGAGATGAGGTAGCCGCCTCAGAGTAAATATACATACCTACTTCATCCCAGGAGGGTCGTCGACCATATTCCACAATGCAAGGGAAACCGGATCGAGCAGCTTCACTCGTTCCAATGTGGGGACACCCGTCCATCATGATGGATGCTCCAAAGTAGGCATATAACCCTGCTAAAAGTCAAAAAGTTTGTCAGCGTATCCTGAAAGCATCACGGGATCCAATTAGACCGGGACCCAAATGTGAAGGCTATTATCATCAGCAGACAATCCCGGCTACCCACAAGAAAGCACCTCGAACATACCGAAGGCAGTAGGAAAATAAAGGGGGATTTCATTACTCTGATCTGCTAGAATTTGGGGTTCCCAATGCCACTGACCACACATCACAAGCACAGAACCCTAACCACCCATTACCATATTATGGGAGTGGAAATAACAGTTGTGAAGGTCCTCCCCGCAATGTCGCTACGAGCATATCTGAAGGTCCTCCCCAGAGCACCCGTGGGGGCCTCCCCCGCGGGCATATAACGATCGATAATAAGAGCACCTCTTTTGATGCGAGTCATGGAAACCCTCCACGTGACAAGAAGATCGAGTAGCAAGAAGGTCCTCCACTTGTTGTGGTCCACCCTGAAGGTCCTCCATGGGGTATACACTGCAATCACTCTCCATGCAGTGGGACCACAGACTATGCTATTATCCATTGCTGTCATAGTCGCAACTGCGGAGGCCCTCCCTGCAGTGAAATCTCATCATGATAAGAAGGTCCTCCCCTTGTCGTATCCTGCCCTGAATGTCCTCCCCAGGGGTTACGCTGCAACGGAACTCCACACAGCCAGGTATTAGAACATGGTGGTAGTCCTCTCCACCAAGATAACGGTGGTCCTCCCCATAGAGACTTCGAGCAACGAGAAGGCCCTCACCTCGTTGCGATACATTCTAGAGGCCCTCCCTAGGATGTATCCCTCAGATATTCTCCCTGCGGCATCAGTAATGGTAGTCCTCTTCATTGCCGCAGTTGTGATGGTAGTCCTTGCCACCACAGCTCCCATTGCGAAGGTCCTCCCTGCATTGTCTCCAAGAAACATGAAGGTCCTCCACTTGTCTTGGTGGATCCTAAAGGTCCTCCCCAAGATGCACGTAAAACATCAATCCATGATGGTCATCCTCACCATGATGGAGGTTATTGCAAAGGTCCTCCCTGTAACGATGCTACATAGCCAGAAGGTCCTCCCCTTGTTGCGACACACCTTGGAGGTCCTCCCTAAGGTGTGAACTAAAAAAGTCCTCTATGTAGTGAAGCATCAAGCTGTAATGGTATTCCTTTCCATTACAGACACCATTGCATAGGTCCTCCTCACGATGACGTATCATATCCATAGGAAGGTCCTCCTCCTGCCGAATCAAGCACTAATAAGCCCTCATATGCCTAGGCCCTCAGAAGGATGGGATCAAGCATGGCGGATTCCCAGTTAGTCACCGAAGACATGCTTCTGCAATTAAGAGATGGTCCACGGTCGCTTTCATCCTCTAAACCACCTCGGAATCGCCTACATAATGATTCAGCACCTACCTGTCCCACTGCCTCTGACCACATTGGCAGTGAGTGTCTCATTTGGGCTGACTAGGTAGAGGAGTCGCTGGTGGGGGAATATGCTGATATATTGGACCTGAGGAAACGACTGTACATGGATGATATACCAATTATGTTTTTTCCTACGACCACCTCTCAGTTCGATATACCTAGAGAGCTGTTAGAAGAATGCGTGAAAGGCATCCGCCGTAATATATGGATGACCCTCCGCCGACTGCAATCAAGCTTCTTGCCCTATCAAGGGTATGTAGACCATGTAAAGACGATAGAAGACCTCCTGCGTCACATCGACCTTGAGGCCCTTCCTATGGCATGCCGACAGTGCCCCGAGAGACATAAAGGAAACATGGAGATGGCCTCCCTCTATGCACAGCACCAACTGTGCCGCCTCATCGGTGACGCTCCAATGGGAGTCCATATCATGGGATGGCGAGAACATGGAGCTCTGCATTTCACTCTGCCCCCCGCCCCAAAAAATTCATTCGACGTTGTTTCTTGAAACATTGTCACTTCAATATGGAAATCGAGTGGTCTCCCTGTTAAGGAAAGGAAACACACCCTACAGTGTCAGACCATGAGTAAGTCCCAGAAGCATTAGGCCTGGCGAGAACAATCCATTCAAGAACTCCTAAATCAGGCCATCGAGAGCATACAACATGCCTCTCACCTAAGAGAGACCAATCGGCAGTCATTTCCTGCCTCCCTAGAAGGGATTTATTCATAGAAGAACTCAACACCAAACCCCGTTCACCCCTTAATGGGGGCATGCAGGATCTGGCAGGTAGCGATAGCCGTAGCCACTACCGCAATCCAGGGTCAACCCCAGCCTGTAGGGCTGGGGGCATTTTTAACAACAAATTCTCCCGTAAGACCAATAAAACTGGGAAGGGAATCAGTGTCCATGGAACGGAGCCAACCCCAACCCTTTGGGTTGGGGTAATTATTACCCCCTCAACAACAACTTCCCCCACTAGAATCAGTATTCTCTCGTCTAGGGAGGACAGTCAGAAGAGGATTATCTCGTCCTATCTCTTCATTTGAATCAGCATCCCCTCCAAGAGGAAGGCGCACTGTGAGGTCACATCAAGGAACTCTCTGCGTCACCCTTCATCAAGAAGTCCGAAGGCAATCCCAAGACACAAAAGGGAAGGCTAGAAGAAGATGCGGGAGATCCAATTCCCATTTGGAGGATGACATCGTCTCCGCCCCGTGATATGCATCTATCAACATCATAGAGGTTAACCCCATGGGTGATACCAGAGATACTACAATTCCAGATGGATCGGGAGATTATAGTTCCGGTCAGACTGTGACTCACAACAAACCACCAGGTGTGCACACCCAGAACCAGAGGGCCGCCTTAGATATGGTCTCCCTTCCAGCCAACCCTCCATCGCCAACCCAGCGAGCTTCCAATAGGGATAAGAATAAAGGACCGGTTGCCCTTAACCCGCCTCCTTCTCTCGAAATGAACGAGCCACTCACAATCGAAGAGAGATTCCCTCGACCGGAAGAGGATATGAAAGAATTGCGATAGCTTAACGCCGAGCTACTCTAGAGGAACCGCCTAATTGAAAGTGCATCCTAGGAGGAACTGCATCTTGCACTCCCTACAAGTGCACCTCAAAAGATATGGTTTTCCCCAGAAAACGAAACACGATCAGGGCTACCATCCAACGAGATTCTCTTCCCGTCCAACTACCTAAACATAGATTCAGATGAATACCAATACTTCCATCCACTCAAAAAGAAACCAGAGCGAGTACACCTGAACCCTCCGAAGGTGCCAAAAACAGCACACACAGACCTGGTTCCGGCCAATCATGATCCTCAAGAAATACCATGGCCTACCCCTACCCCGTACCGGGCCCAAGAGGATGTAAATCAGGGTCTCACCAACACCATCGAGGCACTAACAGCTCGATTGGAAGCAATGGAAGGTCGACACACTCCATTACAGACAGAGCGGAAACCTTACCATGATTGAGTGACCAACACACCACCTCCACCCAAATTTGGGAGACGTGTATTTCCTATCTTCAATGGATCAGGCGATCCGGAATAGCATCTTATGCACTACACATCCTATAGTGACCCTATGATGGGAACTCCAGAGCAATAAGAAGTAGTGAAACTCAAATTCTTAGTACGGAACTTTCATGTATCCACCTTAGTTTGGTATACGAGTCTGCTTGCCCAGTCAATATAGTGCTGGGAAGACCTTCGGTAGCAGTTCTTGTTCCACTTAATCTCAATGTTGCCTAAAACAATGGTCAGCAACCTCCTGAATTGCAAGCATAGGGAGAAGGAGAGGGTCTTAGATTTTATCGCCAGATGGAATGGTCTGACCTATTCTCTGAACATGACAATGCTTCAAGAGGAGATGCTAGCCATATGCATCGATAATCTTCGAGATGATTTGTGGACACCACTCATACCAGTGGAGTGCACCACTGGCTTCCGCCATCTCTTGACCATTGCCCAAAGAATTGAGGACTCTCTACAGCGGACTAATTCAAAGTCCCGAATAGCCTCATAGGCTCTTGCAAAAAGAGCCCAGAGAGCTGATGCATCCACTGTCACACTCAATACGGCCCCTGTTCCTACTTCATCGCTCAGGCCTCCACCAAATCGTCAAGGGCCTCCTGCATATCAGCGGCCACCTCCGCTTAAATAGGAAAATCAGTGAGGATCGAAGCGGAATCAGTTTGAAGGATGAAGTCAAAAAGTATATTCATTCCAAGACGATCAAGTCCATGGCTACTTAATTTCTTCCATGAACTGCAACTTGATCTGCCTCCCGAAGCCGATGAAACGTGAAGAGGTCGGCCACGATGACAGGCTAGATTACTGCCCCTACCATCCGATGTTGGGGCATAGTATCTGAGAATAATTCATCTTCAAATACATACTGTAGAGTATGGTAGACTCTAGAAAGGTCGAGCTGGGACCACCCCCCCCCCCAAACATGTGGCATGTATCTCTACCCCCGACTCCAACAAATAAGAGGGGTGGCAGAAAGTCACTAGCAAGAAGGGGAAGAAATTTTACAACTGGATGACTCGAAAAACTATCAATTGAGCCCATGGAATACTCTGAGCTCAACTACAGCAGCCGGTGTTTCCACCAACTGCCCCTGAATCCGTAGAGACGACAGTATCGGCCTCACAGACCTCCAAAAGGCGGTCATCCAAGCATAATCAAAGAAGGGGGAAACAATCACAAGAGGAGCAGTCCACGATGGGGACAAAGTTAGTCCCGACCCTGATGGATTATATGCCCTCGAATTTGGCACTAGGAGCACCGCCCCACCAAACGACACCATCAGGGAAAACCGACGAGGTTGAACTGTCAGAGGATGAAGAGCAAATATTTGGTTCTATTAACGTTTTCCATCTTGTAGAATCATTCCCTGACGAAGTGTATGGTTACGAACCGGAGTTCCCTACACGAGGAGCTAGGAGGAGGAATCTTATAGGTAGGGGATACCAGGGGAGACGCAGCCACGTCTGAAACCAACCCTACGGTTGGACCCTGGCCCAAACTGTTAATATCACGGAAACCCGTGGGAGAGACCTTCAACGGACTCAGCAGGAGAGGGAATGCCCCTACACCTCCATAAGCAGCCACTCTGTCCCTGTTGTTCTATGATACCCACCTGAGGAGGAGCAGGTGTCTGGCCGCCTAGTGTGCACAAACAGACCAGTCGGGCCAAGTCCTCAAAACCTTGGAACGACATCGATATCTAGGCCCGCATCCAGTACCTCCTCTTCATATGCTCCAGCCCCTAAAGCTCCCGCTAAGACTCTCCCGCCAACAGAGAAGCGTCGACCACTGGAGCCGAAATACGATATCCTTAAGCAGCTGGCATCGGTACCAGCCAAGCTATCAATCCTGGATGCCCTGAGTCTGTTTTAAGACCTCAGGGATGCACTTATAGAAGCTTTGATCATCCCCTAGGAGTTCCAAGTCGAGGTAGCTGCCACCAAAATTTATCGGACAGAGACATGAAATTCGGTAATTTCCTTCACCGATCAGGATGATGATGCCATCATGAAATGACACATCAGACCACTATATGTGTCTGGCACGCTGAATGGTATTGAGATTCGGAAATTCTTTATAGACAATGGATATGGAGTTAACCTCCTTCCACTACGGACACACCGTAAGTTGGGCTACAATGAGGATCACCTAGACCCCTCAGCCACAACTTTGTTAGGTTACGACAAGGGTGAGAAGAAGCCAATGGGAAAAATTAATCTAAATACCCATTGTGTGACCTGGAATCCTACATGGAATTCCTCATGGTCCGGAAGTGCACAACATTGAATGCCCTACTGGGAAGGTCATGGATCCATAAGCACATGGTCGTTCCTTCATCCTACCACCAGTGTATCAAGTACTGTGTCAATGGAAAAAGTGGAACATTGCACACCGACAAGGCCCCTTTAGAGCTCTTCGAGTAACATTACATTGACGCAGGGATGTATGGGAAAATGAAAAAGAAGCCTTTGGTCAATGGTGTCGACTGTATTCTCTCTCCAAATGGCCTGGAGATGGTTCCTGATGATCCCCTCGGGGAGCTTGGTAGATATTATGTCCTGCCCATCAACCATGTTGAGAGCAGGAGTTCATGTACAGACATGCCTCGGATATCCTCATGACGTCAACCATTATGGCCAAACACGATAATGCGGGAACTACCGCCAACCCTCGATCTGGGGACGAATACTCAAGAGGGGATGCCCACGATGTGTCTCCCTCAAACCCTCAAAGGCTCAGGCTGAAAGCTCCCTCCTCGTTGGATCAAGAAGATGAGGGTTTGGGAGAAGATGAGGGGGAAAATATTAGGGACACAGCTCATGAATTTGTGGAAGGTATCTCCATCACTGTGGACGAACTCAGGGAAATAAACATGGACACTGAGGAAGATCCAAGGCCTACGCTCATTTGTGCAGCCATTTCCCCAGAGGAGCACGAGGTATATACCTCTTTCCTGAGGCAACATCAGGACGTTTTCACCTGGAATTATAGGGAATTGTCAAGACTGAATCCTGAAGTGGCAACGCAGCACCTGGGTCTTCCAGAAGACCACCGGGGCTATAAACTGGCTGCCAGAAGGACACATCCCTCACATGCCACCAAAATAAAGGCCGAAGTCGATAATCTCATTAAATCGGGATTCATTCGGGAGGTCCAATACCCCATTTCGTTTGCCAACATTGTCCATGTCAATAAAAAGAACGGAAAAATCCACATCTGCATTGATTTCAGTGATCTCAATCGGCATTGCCTGAATGTTGACTTCCTGGTTCCAATCACCGAGTTGTTAATCGATGCGACAGCTGGGTACGAGGCTCTGTCCTTCATGGAAAACTATTATGGATATAATAAAATAATGATGGCTCAAGAAGATGAAGAGGCCACGGCCTACAGGGCCCCTCATGTGGTATTTTGTTACAAGGTCATGCCATTTGGCCTCAAGAACGCTGGAGCCACATATCAGCGTGCCATGCATCAGATCTTTAAACCGTTCCTGGGGAAATTCATTGAATGTTACATGGATGACTTAGCGGACAAGTCCAGAGAGTGTTCGGATCACCTATCGAACCTTGAGACCATCTTCAACAAGCTCCGACAACATAGCTTGAAGATGAACCCCTTGAAATGCACCTATGGGGTTACCTTAGATAAATTCCTTGGCTTCGTCATATGCCATCGTGGCATATAATTTGACCCTAATAAGACAAAGGCTATTCTGGGCCTACCACCTCCCTGAAATCTCACCGAGTTGAGGGGATTCCAAGGACACCTATCCTATATCAAGCGGTTCATAGCCAACATGGCAGGAAAATGTTTTCCCTTCACCAGGTTAATGAAGAAGGGGGTCACGTACCAATGGACGGATGACTGCCAAGTGGCTTTTGACAACATGATGAAGTACCTCTTAAGCCCACTAGTGATCATTCCCCCGGTTGAAGGAAGTCCTCTCATCTTGTATGTGATAGCCTTATAGCGATCACTTGGAGCCTTCCTAGCACAAAAGAATGACGTCAGCAACAAACAAAGTCTCTATTACCTCAGTCGAACCATGATTGATGCTGAGACTCGATACTCAAATACTAAGAACAGTTGTTTGGCCTTGGTCTTCGGGGTTCAAAAGTTGCGACATTATCAGTAGAATAATGTTGTCCATTTTATCTCGTAGAGTAACCCGCTCAAGAACATCCTCAGCCAACCGATGCTAACCGGATGCCTATCCCGATGGGCGATCATCCTGCAACAGTTTGACATTCAGTTTGTGCCTCAGAAAAAAATCAAGGGTCAGGAATTAGCAGAATTTCTTGAAGAACACCCTTTGATAGGGACCACTGCACCGGACACCGAGCTACCTGATGAAGAAATCTTCTCAGTTCAAGAGGAATTCCCAGCATGGGAAATGTACTTCAACCGCACATCCCGAAGCCCAACCGGTAGGAGGATGGAGGATCCCAAATTCAACAAAGTGGGTTTGGGGATAATACTTGTGTCCCTAGAAAAGGATGTCTTTCCATATTCCTTCCTCCTATCAGAGGGATGTACGAACAATGAAGGGGAATATCAATCCCTCATTGCAGGCCTGGAACTCGCACTCTAGGCCCAAGTACAACACCATAAGGTAAAAGGTTACTCAGAACTAGTCATCAAGAAAGTCAATGGTGACTATGATATTAAAAAGGAGGAGCTGATCCCCATGTTTGACCATGTTTGAGGGTTAATAGAGGAATTCTACATTGAACCAACATTGACCTATATTCCCCAGTCTCAGAATACTCAGGCTGAAGCATTAGCCGACGCGGCCACATCCCTTGCTGACCCATATTGGGATGAAACGGTCATCAGTATTGCTCACCATAGAATGGTATTGTCGTTTGTCCAAGATAAGATAGAAGAAATCCATGAAGTCAGTCCTGTCTTCGAGCCATATTCCCCTGCCACCATCTGGATGACCCCCATGGCGAACTACCTTTAACGGGGAGAACTTCTATCAGACAGGGCTGAACTATAGAAAATACGGAGGAGGGAAATCAACTTTGTCCTATATGGTGGCGCGGGTCAACAAGAGGTCCTCTACAAAGGAGGCCTCGATGGAGTGATCCTCAGATGCATTGATGGAGAAGAAACTGCCACCGTAATGAATGAAGTGAATGTTGGATCATGTGGAGCACATCAACCGGGAAGCAAGCTTTCCCATCAGGTTCGATGGATTGGGTACTACTGGCCCACATTGGAACGAGAATGCGACCATTTTACCGCAAAATGCCACTCATGCCAAATTCATGCCAACATCATAAACCAACCCCCCGAGTAAATTCATCAATCCAAGTACTACTAGTTGTTTGTCGTCTGGGGAATGGATGTCGTGGGACCATATCCTCCCACCACGGCCAAACAGCTGAAGTATATCCTCAGGGAAACCGGCTTCTTTTCCAAATGGGCAGAAGCCATACCCCTCATGGATTTCAGGGCAAGAAATATTGTCAAATTTGTGAAGACCAATATCATCACCATATTTGGTGTCCCTCATACCATACTGATGTACAACGACACTAGCTTCTGCTCTACTGAATTGGAGAAACTATACAATGAATATGGTATCAAGGCTAACCACTCATCCCACTACCATGCATCGGACAACGGATAGATAGAGGCTTTCAACAAGACCATGTCCGATATTCTATAGAATATTGTAGACAAAGACAAGAAGTAATGTCCAAAAAAACTCCTCCACACGTTGTGGGCTTATCGAACCACAATCAGCACTGCTACTCGGGCCACCCCGTACTCATTGGTGTACGGCACAGAGGCGGTCCTGACCATTGTAATACAACTTCTATCACTCGATGTTGCCATCTGTAATCAATTATACAATGATGAGAAGTAATAAAAGTGTCTAGGTTAATTGTAACAGATAGGCAAGAAGTGGTTGCACACTTTTCACCATCTGGAGGTATACCAGAGTCAGATTCCACGAGCCTTCAATAAAAATGTCCCCCTCTGGTCTTTCTTGGAAGGGGAGTTCATATTGGTCCTCCGAACCCTAATGATACATGGATGGAAACCTCCAAAGCTAGATTCCAAGTGGGAGGGACCATACGTTGAACATAAGGTCTACTCCAACGGAGCACATACACTGATCTCCACTGACGGACAATTCACAACAGCTCCTACAAATGCGAGATTCCTAAAAAAATATTTTTCATAGATACCAAGTGCACTTTACGTCCTCACCACATGACCTTAAACTACATGGAGTACTTCCTCACTGCATGATGTTAAACTGCATGGATTTTGTCCTCACCACATGACATTAAACTGCATGGAGTTCGTCCCTCCCGCATGATGTTAAACTGCAAAGATAATAAGAGTCAAGAATGATCCCTCCCCCTATGTATGGATTAATACTGCATGGGGTGTATTCATCTTCCTCACCGCACGACGTTAAACTCCACGAAACTTGTCCTCACTGCACGACGTTAAACTACATGGAACTCATCCTCACCACACGATGTTAAACTACACGGAACACATCCTCAACGCGTGACGTTAAACTGCATGGATTTTGTCCTCAACACACGATGTTAAACATCATGTAGTTCATCCTTACCACACGACGTTAAACTGCACAGAAATCGTCATCACAACACGATGTTAAATCGCACAGACCCCCCCTTTTTCTATTCACATCGGGTCACCTACGTCCTAACCACATGACGATAAACTGAACAGACAAGATGATTGAAAAAATGTCCTCTTCCCCCGTGTACGGTCTAGACATGCATGGGGTGTATCGTCTTTCAGAGAACTACATGAGGCTTGATTTTTTCCCACACAGGATACGTAGTGACGCCAGAATTCCACACCCTAGCCCAGGCATCTCAAAAACAAAAAAAATGCCCCTTCCCCCGTGTACGAACCACACTTGCATAGGGTGTATTCATGTCCTCACCGCATGAAGTTAAACTCTATGGAATCTAATACTACTCTTAGTCCTTACCACATGATGTTAAACTGTATGGATTTATCCTCACCGCATGACGTTAAACTGTACGAATTTCAGAGAACTATGTACGGCTTGATTCCTGAACTCACAGGATACGTAGTGACACCGGGATCCCCTATCCTGGCTCAGACACTCCCTAATAAATGCCTTCTTCCCCCATGTACAGAATAGACCTACACGGGGTGTATCCCTCGTCCCAATCGCACGACGTTAAACTGTGCAGACAAGAAGTCTTAACAACGCCCCTTCCCCCATGTACGGACCAGTACTGAATGTGTTGTACTTCTTCCAGAGAACTATGTAAATCTTGATTCCTACCCTCGCAGGATACGTAGTGGAACCAGGGTTCCCCATCCTATCCCAGTCCCCTGAATAAAAGATAAAAATGCCCTTTCCCCCCTACACAGACCGGACCGGCATGGGATGTACTCCTCATCCTTACCGCACGACATAAAACTGTACGAATAACAAGATTTTAAAATGATCCCTTTTCCCTGTGTATGGGCTAGCCCTACACGGGGTGTATTACTACGTCCTTGTCGCACGATGTTAAACTACACATACAATAATTTTGAGAATGCCACCCTTCCCACATGTACGAACCAGGCCTGCACAGGGTGTATACTTCGTCCTTACTGCATGACGATAAACTACACGGACTTCGTCCATACCGCATGATGCTAAACTGCACGGACTACATCGACACTACATGACATTAAACTACACGGACTTCTTCGCGACCTACCCAAGACACATGGTGATACGAGATGGAGATACTCCTTGCACATTTGGATGCATACTCTCCATACATCAGACTCCAAGACAAGGATAATTTTGGATCTTCATAACCACTCATGGCCATTGGAAGTGGAAATTTATCGACACGTGGAAACATTTGCTTGACTATGAATACCATGCCCCCATTGGCTCTGCATAATGATATCCCCCGGCTCATCTACCAAAGGCAATATTTCTATAGGCAACACTCTTCCTAGCTTCATGCGCTTACCGGCCTCAGAGCCCCCATACTATACCTCATGTTCCAGAAGTTTATTGTGAAGTGGTTTACAAGTTCATTCCCCTTTTCCCATCCAGGTGTTGCCAGATTATCCCTATCTGGATAGCCTATGTGTCAGACGGTGGTTCACATAGCGACCTACATCAACGAACATCAATCCAAGACTAGGCTACGTTGACTAAATGGAAAATTGCAGTGAAAATGTTTCTTTTATACCCAGACACCATTATCCCCACATGCCGAACTCTACACTGTGAGAAATCGCGGATTCTCATAACCATTCATGGGCATCAGAAGTGGAAGGTCATCGACCCAGGGACACCATTGTATGACCATGCATACCATTCCCTCAGTGGATTTGCATAATGATATCCCCTGGCACGTCCATAAAAGGCAAGATTTCCTTGGGCGGTACTCTTCCTATCTCCGTACGCTTACCAGCCTCTAAGCCCCCACACCACACCTCCTGATCTGGGAAAACTCAATGTTGCAGTTTACAACCCTCATCCCCCACCTTGTTCCAAGTATATCAGAACATGATGACCCAGTTATCCTTCGAATGACCGTTGAAATAGTCACTCAATGGTCCGAGCTCTATGACCGCTAAACTAGGAGTACCTTATCCTTACCACACGATGTTAAACTACCTGGAGTAAAGGTACACCCCTACGCACAAAGTAAATCAGCACAGGGAGCTCTCTAAGCTTTAACAACAACCAGTGCCGAGTATGCACGACATGTCCAGACATTTTTCCTAACAAATAGACGATTCTGTGGCCTAGATAATTGCGGATCTTAATAACCATTCATGAACATCGGAAGTGGAAAGTCGTCGACCCGGGGACACCTTTGTACGACCATGCATACCATTCCCTCAGCGGCTCTGCAAAATGATATCCCCTGGCTCATCCACCAATGGAAAGATGTCCTCGGGTGACACTCTTCCTAGATCTGTACGCCTACCGTCCTCAGAGCCCCCATATCATCTCTCCTGATCCAAGAAGCCCTAGAACCATGATTTACACCAATCAACCCCCTCCACGTCGAGGGCATGTTGAGATATTCAAGATGAGTTAAATTCTGATGAGGAGCAGCCTTTTCAACTGCAACCATACCACATGACGTTAAACTGCACGGGACATCTTGGCCGCTTGGCATAAAACTACAAATACCAAGCATTAACCATCCATGGAAATGCCTCTAACCACAAGCATTTTCATTGGCTTAAAAAACATTCCCCTGTCCTCGTTGCATGACATTAAACTTCATAGAAACCTTTAAATAATTCTCCTCGTCCTTAACGCATGATTATAAACCGCAAAAAATATATCCTAACCACATGAAGATAAACTGCACGGTCAAACCGTCCATAGGTTCAGTAAGGAATGGAGGCTTTTCTCTGTCCTTCAGTGCATGGGTCAGACTGGTATAAGTCATCGTCTCACACCTGCGTGAGAAGGGATTACATCACCCATTCTCAGGATGTTTAGTCTAAATGTTTTCCCTATATCTAGGCACCCTCTCATCATAAACCATACTCTACTCTCAGAAAAAGCCGAACTCTAATAAGCCACCCCTGGTGGTCCCAAACCTCAACTTACCTAACGTTTCATGGCTAACAGGGGAATACAACCATTGACTTAAGGAATCCTTTGCATGACTACGCATACCATGCCCTCAACGGATCTTCATATTGATCACCCCTAGCCCATCTAAAAAAGGTAAGATTTCTTTGGGCAATGCTTCTCTCCGTATGCATATTGGCCCCTGAGCCCCCATGTCTATCCCGTGATTCGGAAACCCTCTGAGAGACATTTTACCAACCTCTTTCACGACCCTACCTGAATATGGTGGAACATATTTGAAAAGATTACTGAGAACCAAGAGAAGTCGTTCGATTTTAAATGATTTCCCAGCTGCATGACTTTAATCTGCGCTAAGCCTGAGCCATCCCTTACGCTAACTAAACATGTAGGGGAGTGGTCTCCCGACCACTCTCTTGATTAGTACGGATATTCTCAAAACCCTTTCAGACGTCACATTTATTTTCCAAGCCGCCCATGGTAGTTTCCATAAGCCGGACTTCCATGAATTCCCCAGGACATCAGAAATGGACAGTCATTGACTTAAGGACACCTTTTCATGACTATACATACCATTCCCTCAGCGGCATTGCATATTGATCTCCCCTAGACCATCTACCAAAGGCAAGACTTCCTTAAGAAATGCACTTCCTACCTCTGTACGCCGATGCGACTCCCATGCCTTGAGACATGCCCTGTATGTGGTCCAAATATGTTTCCCCCCCACGTGCATCTGAAGGGTATTGAGACAAATTCTGGTCACCCAAACACCATTGGGGTCCTTTCTCCACCAAGTTTGATCAATGATTTTTGACCTGAAACATCAGTAATGATAGTCTTATCAGTGGGACTTTAAACCTCTCACAAAAAGAGGCACAAAGCCTGTTAGGACAAAAACCAGAAAAGTGTGACCTAAGCAGAAGTCGGGCCATACCCACTTGGTCCACACTAAATGGGCCCAGGAAAAATTAGGGTTTTTAAATAAGAGACAAAAAATTTTGTGGCGATTGACTATAAATCTCTATAAATAGTCGAACTATGCTCGTTGGATCCCATGGTCCAGGAAAAAGTTAGAGCTCATTTTTTTTATCAATTGTCCTGAACTCTAATTATTCTATGTTCAAGGAATTAACATATGAAACTATCATTCCAAACAATTTCTATCACAGGAGAAGACGACAAGAGAATTGGGGACGAATATTTCATTGTTCCATAACAATGTTGGTAGAAAGGGCATCCATAATCCGGAGCCTCCTCTAGCGTGAAAGGATATTATAGGAGGTTTTTGGTAGATTCAAAAAGTTTTATCAGGCGGTAGTGAGAATCCTTGATTGTTTGAGAATGATTTTGAAGTAAGAAAGTTTCAGATTCTGCACTAGCCCGTAAATCTTCCTCCTCCTGTACTGCCTTCGTGCTCCCCCTTATTTCCTCCTCTATTGCCACTCCCCTTCTTAAATAATGGCGGCAACATTGGCCTCTTCCTGTTGTAGCCTATTTTTCTCATTCCTTAGCACCTCCAGGTGAGAATGCTGCCCAATGAATTCTCCCCAGAGCCTCGCAACTACCCCAACGTGATCATCAGCCTCTGTTAGGAAAAGTTGTCAGGATGCGGAAAGGTAGGCTTTGGATTGGGATGCAAAAAGGAGAGATTTAAAACAACCCAGTATTTCCTGATCAGTAACCACCAGCTTGACTATGCCATAAACACCATGATAATCAAAGACGTCAAATCCTAGTAGCGTAAAAAGTCATGTAGCCTCAGTAATTTGGTCGGCATCTCGACCAAGGGTGTTTGAGAGATCATCTTCCAGATTTTCTCCCAGGGCCATTGACAAGTAGTCTGAATACTGGAAAGGAATTATTGATCGGGCTTGTAATCACACCCAGACAAGGACACATACTTGGGGATGAACGTCCCCAAGGAGGGTCCCGAAGTTGTTTCACTCGCAAACACTGGCACTATGGCAACTTCACCCCCGGCGGTTATGGTCGTAGTCACAGCGGGGTCTGACGACGCAATCTCCAATACCAATGGTTGAGGTCCTGAATCCCAAGAGTCAATTAGATAGATAAGTACCCCTAATCAGAAAAGGGAAGAAAAATGAGTCAGTGGAAAAAGATCGGGATGCTTACTCTTGTTCGTCAAGGTATCGACATCCTCAAGCTTTGCACCGCCGCGATGACCACTCAAGGATGATGCTACATCTTCAAAGGGAAGAGGAGCCCTGGGAATCCCCAGAGGATCCTCAGAACTCTAGCCATACCCAAGGCCAGCAACTCCCATTGCTTCCCCCAAGCGATCAACAATGGAAATCAAGCCCCGAGAAATCACTCTACCAGTAAATAAAATTATGTCCCGCTCAGGGTTCCAGATGATTGGCCTGATGGCAGGCTCCTCCTCCGGTGCCACGGGACCCAATGGGTCTAAAATAGCTGGCCTTGTTAGATGTAAGGCCTCTTCGGTAACCATCGGCACTCTATCCTCTCCTACAATAAATGAGGTTGTAAGATCGATGGGTGTCTCGGCTTCAAGCTATCCCTCCTTGGACATATCTATGGTAGATGAAGGGGTAGGGAGAGCATCTTTGTCGTTTTCCCGGACAGTGGGGCCCATTATCTCATCAAGATCAGGGGTGACTATGGATGATTCACCAGATGATGAAGGGACGGTATGTATAGTTTCTTGGATAGCCGCAACCAGATCCTCGAGTAGCCCTGCACTATACGCCAAAACAGCTAATGACTGACGGAGTCAGAATGTGAAAGTTGGAAATCAAACAAACGGGAAGTCATGATTACCTGATGTCCCATGTCTTAGTCATTCTGATAAATGGAACGCATGTTGCCGTCTCTGGATCTACCAAAGTGACAGTTCACCCAGAATTCCGGGAGGAGATGGAGGAGGAAATACCCTAACTGGATCCGCAATGGTCGCTCTATAAGCTCAGTCGCGCCAGGGGACCCCTCCTCGATGACCCCCGTGGGAGAAAGCGCATGTTCACCCACTACGGTACCATGGGGAGTATACTCCGGAGAGGGAATTGCCCCCTGATATTCTTCAGCACCCTGCACGAGGGGAGAAATCATAGAACCTCTACAATAAAGGGGGATGAAAGCCAGAATGGGTGGTAGAGCAACCTCTTCTTCAGGGTCGGACAATTCAGGATGTCTAATTATCATGGACACCCAGGTGGTCCCGTAGAGCCGGTTTTGGAGTGGGTGCACGTTTGCGCCCATATATTTCAATGACGTGACTATGTCACCCAAGTCCCCTTCCAACGTAATGTGTGGCAGAGCAAGGATAACCCCAATACCTAGAAGCTTGAGAGGGTTCGTTTGGAGTGACGCCCAAACATCTTTATCTGAGACCCTGGCCCTCAGGTCATCCCAAATCCTCCATGAATCTGGGAATGCGGTCGTAATGGGAATGGCTAGCCTGGAAGGACCAACCTGAGAAGGTCGGGCAGTGGCATGGGCTGGTAGGGGCACCAGCAGCCGTATTTGTGCTCTGAATCTCACCCCCTCCTTAGAACTCTCTAGGACCATCAGTAAATGGGATCTCACAAGTAGGGACGAGAATTCCCTGGATTTAGCAATGATGGGGAGATCATCAAAATCATCGCCCCCTAAAGAGTGGTCACTTCCTTCCCCCTCGTCATCAGTCACTGAATGTAGCATGGCCTGGACTCGATGGCCTAATACCGCATGACCCTGGTGCCCGTAAAAATAGGCTTCGAGATCCCAGAGATACCGACTGACCCGCTCTGGGTCCACATCATAAAGGATGTCAATAGGGGCGGATATGTAGCCCAAACTGTAAAATTCCACTTCTGATTCCTGAAGATACTGCCACAGATAATGGGGGTACTGGCTAAGGAAGACTGACCGACCTTTAAATTTGTTCCATTGGCCCCAGGCCAACGGGAAGGAAGCATATGTAGGAAAAAATACCCCCCTTTGGGCAGCCACGAGGGCATGAGGGGATACTCCTCTGTCTGTTAAGATCTTCCCCGGAAGCACAGAACCCACAGGGTGGAGAAGGACTTTTCACGGCCTAGTTGAAGATTCATCCCCCTTCCGCTTCCTGTTGCCCTTTGATGGATTTGGACTTGAAATGGTAGGCACCAACATCCCTATCTGGCCATTTGGGTATGATTGCCCACAGGAGTCAGTAGAATTCTTAGATAAGAAGGGTGTAAAGTCTACAATCTTGGGGGTCACAACCTCGCAGCCTGTATCTTCGCTGGTAAACATTAACCACAGTTGTCTGGACACCATTAAATGACGGTTCTCGCGGGCACCATTGAGTGCGGGGGGACATTGTGCTTGGACGCAGCCAAATTGACGCCTGAATCGGTAAGGTACGTACCCCTCGTAGATCAGTTCCCCACCAATACGATCCACCAGGATACCCTCTCGGAAGGGAAAAAAGGTAGCCCCACTTTCTAGAAACCACTATTATGGTGTTATTGATTGCACCAGTTGGGGAAGAGAACAGATGGAAATTAAAATGATCATAACACGAGATTCGACTCGATAACAGACGCCTATTCTGAGCTCTCTATTGATTATCCTTCTCTTGGGTGGCCCACTCTTCGAGCATAACCCCACTGGTCAGCTGCAAGTATAGCCCAAATGTGGTACCCGGAATCTATAGAGGGTTGATGAAGGTGTAGCAGTTCTTGACATGAACTCCTAGCCATCCCCAGAGAATCTGAAAAGGACCGGCCTCTCAGTTTGGCCGGCCCCATTCTATAATATTACCAAGAAATTGGTAAATCCTGGCTAGCACTGGGGCTGCTAGGTTGATAATGTTTCCGCTAGCCAATTGTGATGCCATGAAAAAGGTAGAGACCCATACACCGCTAGACTCGCGTACAAGAAATAGCCAACCGCTGAAAAACATGGCCTAAAATTCCACAAGGCAAAGTAGCCTATCGACATCTAGGACAAGCTCCCAACCCCAGTCATTGAATTTTCCTTTCTCCAGGTTCAACCAATAGATTCCCCTATGCTTTCGGGACTCTATTTTAGGGCATGTCGTAGGCCTATGCGAAAAAGATACAGACTGGCTCCCTTTAGGAAAACCCTTGATCTAGTCGTGATACGGGATGAGCTGTCTCAGAGATGTATCTTTTGGATGCTCCTCACAACCAGGGACATGTTTTTTCATGGATGTATCCCTCGAATGTTCTAGGGCCAGATCAATGAGCCGCATCACCAAGGGTGGGGTTCTACCTTTGTTGTCCCACACAGAAGGGGGAGGTAGGAATTCTTCGTACGTACCCCCAGCAATGAGGACCCCTTAAATCTAAAAGACATCCCAAAGACTAATGCCTACCTCCCCATGCACCAAATGAAAGGTATTGGTTTCCGGGCTCCAACGGCTCATAAGTTTCCTAGCGAGGGATTTGGGCCGGTAGGTATAGGTCTAGGACACCCAGACAGCTTCATACAAGGCTACAGCTAGCAATTATGCCTCAAACTCCACACAGCTCTGGCAGACCCAGATGGGCCACCCCCAATCCAAGGACATAAATGATCCTCCCCATCGGAGATCCCAATTCGCTGACCAGCCATGCTGGTCGCTTCCCATGGCGTTACGGGCAATGCTTCAATAGTAGTGGATTTCTTCTTCCTGATGACGTTGTTCCCCTGTCGGAGACACTGGAAGGTGATTCAACACAGATCTGATAGCTGTCTCCCTCGGGGACGACCGCCCGTTGACAGGTATCACGAACTGAGGGATAGTGGTAGTGAATATCCATGCTTCAGTATTTTTGTCACAGGATGGTACCAGAATCGGGGTATCGGACAGTAAACCAAACCCATATACAGGAATGCTGTTAGAAAAGGGGTACTCTTTTTATGACTTGGAGAGCCGGTCGGAGAGAAAGGAAGATGGTAGGGAGTGTCAGACTCCACCCTGAACAGAGCTGGCCATGTCCTTCAGGCGTTGATCGCCAATTGGGAGCGGCTCTACAGCCGGTGTCGATACAGAACAAGGGGGAACCATATTTTATCCCTGCACAACAAACGCCAACAATCGGTTAGTCCGGAATAAAAATCTGGAAAAAATACTAGATATAAGGATGAGGATCAGTTGAGGAGCCTTAATAAGGAATTTTCGCAAGGAGGCCTCGAGGGATGGTTTGCGATGACAACATCTCGCGAACCGCCCGTTCTTGAAAGCATTCCGCGAAACCCTGGCCCATGGAGCGTTGGCCAGGAAATCGTGAACCAAGTTTCTCCACAGAAATTCAATCCTGAATTTAAGTGATTAAATTCGGAATACATAGAAACTTTTGATGTTTAAGGGATTTTAGTCCGCGGAGCATCGAAACCTCGGAGCATCGAGTCCGCAGAGTATCGAAACCACGGAGCATCAAAACCGCGAAGCACCAAAACTGTGAAGCAAGTTCCTCCGCAGCCCATCGTGACTTAATTTTTAATTAATTAAGAGTAATGGTTCGTGTTTGGGGAATTGGTTCGTGGGTGAAGGCGGTTGTGAAGGTGGAATGGTTCCTGTATGTCGCAACTGGTTCGCGGATGAAGCACTTCACGAAGGAACGAGCGCGTGGAGGAGAGGGAGATCTGGTTTCGTGAAGAATTCGGTAAAGGAAAAATAAAGGGCCCCCAATATTTATAGGTGTGGTCCCCTACTGGGTCCACATCGCTACCACAAACCATCTCAATTTCAAGACCACTTGGCATCGGAATGGCCTCCTCTTCGTTCCGATCGGACCCCATTCCAATGGGGGCATTTTTAGGGTCATGAAAAATCCGCAAAGGAGATTATACCTAAATCCCCCAAAGCATTGGGGAGAAGAATGAAAACAAATCAAAGAAGAATCAAGCATGATCGGTCTATGGACCGGTCCCATGAAAAATAGATGTGTCTTGGCCCCACGAAGCACCCCCTCAGCGAACCATCTTCGTTCTTGAAATAGAGGCGGAGATCCTCTACGGTCGAGAGGCAGAATGGGTGCCAATCTGGTTCACCGTCATGAACCTACCCAACTACGGACCACGTCGACTGGTTCAAGCTACATCTTCTGTCATTCGCAAAATGGAGGCGGAACCCTCTGCGGTCATGAAGCACTTCCTGAGTTCGGTTCACAGGGGGGGAAACATTCAATGCCCACCGTGAATTACGGATTGAACAAGTCATCCTTGAATTGGGTATTCGGTCATGGGCCTCTGCAAAAGGTGTTGTGTGACCACAGATACATCTCTTTCCCCACACTATAAAAGGAGACCGAGGGGGAGGGGATTTGGAGGATATTCGGATTCGGATGATTCGAAGGCGAAGGAAGAGAAGAGTGGTCAACCTCAGGTGGAAGGATTTCAAAGGAAGGCTTAGGATTTCACAAACAGCGAAGTTCTGGTTCGCGAACTAGAGTAGGTATGAACCTGGGAATGAACTAATAAGGAACCAAAAATGCATAATAATTTGGTGAACTGTGAAATAAAAATAACATAAAAATAGAATACCTCGAACCATAGCCCCTCCACGGATGCACTCCCTGCCGACCAGGGAGTTTATGCCTCTTTTCCGATCTACTGCACCGCATAGCACCCAACTATGTGGGCAAAGTTCTGACCGATGAGACTCCGGCCTTGGCCACCGCCTCTTGCATGGAACCCTTCGTGGACCACCCTGGTTCACGGATCAAACCCGGAGACGCAAACCATCTAGGCTCGCGGGGTGATAATCAATCCGCGGACCCTCCTGGTTCATAGACAGCCAATCAGTCCGTGGACCACCCAAGATTGCGGATGGCCTCTCAGTCTGCAAACCACCCTGGTTCGCGGACGACCCCTCCAGCCACGTTGAACTTCCCTATGCGAAGGGAACCAAAACCTTCGAAGTTCCCATTCCCTGAGCCACATAAGATCCTCCTGATTCGGTCTGATTCCCCACGACCTCCTCATTGGCCTACTCATTGGCCCCGAGATGAGGCCTCCACCAGAGCCACCGGATCCTCATGGTGTAACCCTCAGGTGCACTAACACGCCATTTGAGTTCACATACCCATGGTAAAGAGAGGCGAAGGGGTTGCCCAGACCCTTGAACAGATTATCAAAGCATGCCTGGGTTCACATTCCCATGGTAATGCAGGGTCTGATCTCGAGAATCCCTTTTATGCCTCTCTACTTGTCAAGGGCTTCCTGGGGATGGTAAAATACCCATCAGAAATAAACCATCATGAAATTCAAGAGTGGATATGGGCATAAGATCACCCCATTTCCCTTTCCCACTATGCTTTATCGCCATGGGCCACCTCAGAGTGTAAGCCCCAATCAATCACCCTGGGCCTCCTCATACTGAAAGACCCTATCTATCCGCATGGACCTCCTCAGAGTGTAATCCCGAATCCATCACTATGGGCCTCCTTAGAGTCTGGGCCCCAATCCATCACTATGGGCCTCCTCATAGTTTAATGCCCAATCCATTACCATGGGCCTCCACAGAGTGTAAGCTCGAATGCATTATCATCATGGGCCTCCTCAGAGTGTAAGCCCCAATCCATACTATGGGCCGCCCTCATGTGTAAGCCCCACTCCACTTCTCACGAATACACCTTTCTCAACGTGTTCTTCTGGTCCCTCCTGCCTCTTGTTTCTCACACCGAGAATGACTCAGGTGGGCTTAGAGTAGGCATAGAACATGACATCCTCTTATGGGCCTCCTCAGATAGTAAGCCCCGATCCAACATCATGGGCCTCCTCAGAGTGTAATCCCCAATCCACATCTTGGGCTGCCTCAGAGAGTAAGCCCCTCACGAATACGATCTATGTGGAATTTGATCCCTGTTTCCTAGGTAGGGTACGTAGGAATCCTCTCCGAGGTTCAAGCCCAACAACGGGTCATTCGGACCCCCTTTTACATCGGTTCTCCGACACCCTGATTTGAACTACGTGTAATTTGATCCCTGTCTCCTAGGCAGGGTATGTAGGAAGCCTTCATGAGGTTCAAGCCCAACAACTGGTTGATCCGACTATCTTCACGTCGGTTCACTGAGCGGCCCCTAGCACCATCTCAGTGATTCCAGACTCCTCAGGGTCATTAATCCAACTACGGATGGTAAACCTCAGGCATAAATGATTCTGAACCCCTGCGTTCAGCTGACCATTGCCAATCAAGGGTTAAATATGTGGATACTATTTTTGGGTATAAACCAATGATTCACGAACATATGAATATGTCTTAAATCTATAAGAGAGTCCTGGAACATGAAATAATTCCCCCCAGAAGGGTGAGATGAGCCCAAATTCCCATCCTCTCGACCAATGTGAGTTCTCAAACATCCCTGGTCAAACCATCTGGTGAACGCCTGCCTTTGGAAAGCAAGTCCACACATCATCGGATACAGAGTCATTGGGTGTTTCGAGACCGAAAACCGGAAACCCGCGGAACAATACCATTCATGGTTTGTGGTTAAAATATTGAAATTTCATATGTTGTTTTTAATAAGAATGATTATATTATGTTTTAACCTTTTCATATGAAGAGTGCATTAGACATAGTAAGTGATGGGTGGATCCCACTATATCTCCTTGAGGCATCGGTAGGTCTCATGATTCAAACTAGTGTATTGGCACATGGCCTTGAAAAATCTTATTTTTAGTCTTGGAATGAGGCCTCGCCTATGTGGTTAGGATGTCTGGCATTATGAATTCCATCATTATGAAATTATCTATTGATATTACATGTAATTATTAGACAAGTAGAATACCTATGTGAATAAGTAAATGGAATTATTTGATTTATATTTTCCATTTTATGCGGAAGTTTAGGTTTAAAAGGCTTGTGTTTTAGTCTTATATATTGCCTTAAATGTTTATGATTTTTATAATAGTTTCTGCTATACTATTATCCTTACTGAGCATATGAGTTCACCCCCTTCTAGAGTTTTCCTTTTCCCAGGATGTGAAGAAGTATATTATGATTGACCTGTAGGGTTAGTCCAAGTATATTAGTGTGTTCAAAGTGGACACAATGTTGTTTTTTATCTCATGATGTAATGTAAAAATTGTGTATGTATCTAGTACTTCCAAGGCTACTAAACTAATAGTTCATTCGAGACATGATCTCTTGTGATAATGACAATGTATTAAAATAATGTGCTGAATCCGGGCTTCTGGGGTAGGGATTTTACAATGGGAAATGTTTTTTTGAAAGATTAAACGTACATATTATTATATTTTTTTACCACAAAATTCAATGTAAACTTATTTCCAATGACATAAATTATATTAAATGATAAAAATTTAAT
Organism: Viscum album; assembly: GCA_963277665.1. Classification (NCBI taxonomy): domain Eukaryota; kingdom Viridiplantae; phylum Streptophyta; class Magnoliopsida; order Santalales; family Viscaceae; genus Viscum; species Viscum album. The sequence continues at coordinate 994,264,626 of OY728166.1, forward strand.
CTATTTATAATTTAAAACCATTCAAATAGATATTTTAAAATAATATTAAATTTGAAAATAAGTAGTTTATGATTATAATGCATTACTTGTTTACTATTCATCGAAACATGAAAAAAGTCAGAAAAAATACCAAAACTTCCACAATAATAAATTTTGGTGCTTCTATTTCAACGAAGAAGTATATTTTGTAAAATAAAATTTTAAAAAGTATAAAAACTATATTTAAAATGTGCGTGTCATCAAAATATGGAATAAATGCATTTTCTGAAAAATACATCTTTTATCCAAAAAATTGAATTTGTTCTTATATCATGTATCGAAATTATATAAGATGAATTTTCAACATTATATTCAATATATAAATATATTAAATATATATTTCATTAATAAAATCCATAAAGTGTGATTTTATTATTTTATAAACTCCCTTATTTTCACTTCAATAGTGTTTTTAGAAAACCATTTCCTTTTATTTAAATGGGGGGGGGGGTTTATTTTCATTTAAATTTTTTTCTCACCAATGAATTAATTATATATACATTTTAATGAAGATTTTTGTAATTGAATTAATACTATTCATACTCCCCATTATAATGGATAGGTTATACGGTAACATAATAATATTTAGTTGTTACCTGAAACTCAATCTTTTGTGAAATGAAATATAGAAAAAAACCTAAATTTGATTGTAACACAAACCAGGAATAGTGTCTCATATACTGAAAGATTAGATATTTTTTCATGTAGCTAAATCTTATCATTGTGTTACATAATACACAATGCATCAAACACATTAAAAAAAATTATCATAAAAATATCAGTCTGTTACACTCTACCCCCCCCCCCCCCCCCGTAAAATGAATTTCAAAATCAAAATTCATATAGGTTACAAAAGAAGTAATACTTGAATGTTTCATTCATTGAAACTCATATCAAAAAATTAATACTAAAACTGATTTTCAAAAAGGATTGTTAAAAAGATAATGGTTACCCAAAGTAACTCATCACTATGAATCCAGATATGAGAACATTATTGTGAAGTGAAAACATGGATATTGAATAGAAATATAACTATCAAGTATTGATGGAGAGTGATAGAAAACATGGTTATGAGAACTCAAAAATGTACAAATCCATGAATCAGTTATGATCTAAGGTACCATTTTTTTCATCATATACGATGGTACTAGGATACCATTTCTTATTTCAAGATCCTCTCCCTAAATTTGATGATTTTTCTCATGAGAAGAAATATTGACTTCATTTAGATACAATCTAACCATTCGACATGCATTGAACAATTTCCAATTCATCCATTATTCAAAGAAATAATTTTGAATTTGACATTCCTGAAGCATTATTAAATCATGTGATCTATTAATAGAATGATAAGTCATTCCATATATATTTATCATAAAAAATGGTTAGAAAAAGTGATCAAATAAGAATATTTCCATCTATGGTGATATAATAATTTATTATAACATACATTATCTAATGTTTAACTAAAAATGTCAATAAATTGATAACCATAAATCCATATAAATGAAAAAATCCAAAATTTTTGAAATAGGTACACAAACATGGCTTAACATATATCCCCCATATATCATATGTTTTATATTTTTTGTTACATTACAAACATGGGAATGCCTTCATTGGGTATTTTCTTGAAAATCATATAACTTTAATTAACATAGAACCTTGGTAAAAAATGATTGAATTCAAAAATTAACTCTTTCCACATTCCATGAAACCAAAAATTCAATATACTCAATCCATGATATCACAAATCACTTTTTCATCATATTTTTATCCCAACATTATGCACATATTAAGGGTTATCATTACTTTAATATGTTTTCAGAAAATATCAGAACAAATTTTCATTGTTACTGTTACCATTCATCATATACTCTTAAATACATATGGAAAACCCGAAATGGACTAATTCATAGGTATGTCATTATGACATAAATTCAATAAAAGTTATTCTAATACATTATTCTTGAATCCCACAAAAAACACTCAATCATTTCATCACTCTATTGTTTTATCTACATCACAAATAGTAATTGCATGTGATTAGCCATTTACATTGGCCTTAAGTGGTTTCTGATGTCGATCACCATTGATAACCCTTGGATAATTTCCTTGGTTAGCATAATTCCCCATTTCTGTGCACTTGTTGAATTGAAATGTGGGAGGTGCATTTGTTGCAGCCTTTTATCTATTCACATTAGTAGATATAACTTTCCCATTACATCGACACTCAGATTACCAATTACCAAATTTTCCTCACCTAAAACATTTGTATGTACCTTTAAGATAATATCCACCCAGATTCTTTCCATACATTGATCATTAAGAAAAGTTCATCTACTTTTCCAATAAAAATTGAGATTTTTCTTAAAACTCCATATTCTGTTTCATTTCAAAACCAAGAGATTGATGTGAAACCTAAACATACATTTAAACTATTGTAAGAAAACTACCTATCTCTTCATAGCTAATAAATTATCTTATGGATTATTACCTTCAATGAATTTGTTTTAAGACAGTAAAGAAACCATCATACATGCTTTATGGTTGGATAATAATTTTAGAAGCATACCTTATAAGTCTTAAAAAAAGTTCCTCATATGTTCCAAACAATTTATCATGTTTTTTCAAAAACATAAGGAAATTATTTTTCATATTCATACAAAAAATATGATGAAAGAACTTATTGAAAAATATTTTCATGAACTCTTCCCATCTCATGGATTCCATTTCAACTTGCTACATTCTATTCTTGATTAGAGTACACCACGGGTCTTCTTCACCTTATAACAAATAAACATCCAAAATAAATTATTCATGTTTCGAGTAGTAAAGGAAAAAAGATATCATTGTAGGTGTACTAAACCATTTTCTATAATAAGTGGATTATAAGACACACTGAATGAAGATGGGAATTTCCTCATGAAGGACTCAATCGAATGTCATTCCCTTATTTGGTCATTTGGAATTCCAGAATGATTCATAGCCTGTGTAAGTATATTGATAATATTTCTCATTCCAGATTTTATAACATTTGGTTTTCATTGAAAAAAATTGTTTCATTTACCATTTAATTCATCAATAACATGGTTTCTTTGGGTTCTATCCAATTCAAAAAACCCAAAAATAATAGTGTGGGAGGAAAAATGATATTAGGAAAACAAAATAATCAAGTGTAAGTACATTCAATATCTAACATCTTTTGTTTAATCCTAGTTTAAACATGACCATTACAATAATTTAGGGATTGTAACCTATAATTTTAAATTATCCTTAGGGATGTCTCTATACATATTATAACAAATATAATTGTGGGTCTCACTAAATATTTCTAATCCTAGTTTCTAAAGGTTATCTAACCCTTCAATTTGATACCAAATATATTAAAACAAGCTTTAGTTACATAGATATTATATCCATTTTGGTTAATACATAATACATTACGCAAACATATGCCCAACAATGGTACTAGTTAGTTTCTTTAGAAATAGGGAAACATGAATAGATGGTTCTTAAAAAATATAAATTGTCTCGTGCTTTTTCTATTATAACTAGAACCCATTTTGGACCCATATTACATAATAACCTTCCCCACATACTAGGTAAAAGAAACATAAAAAGGGGTGATATTAGATGAGCAGTAAGTGTAAACAAGGGATATATCAATTATAATATATTCATAATACATAAGAACATAACAATTCAAAATCATATCCTACATATCAAAGATCATGAAATCTTGTCATGTTATAAATCATAATAGTTAAAAAAGAATCAATGAACATATTACCAATGTTAATAACATAAGATATAGAATTTTTGGCATACAAATAAGCACAAGAAATCATTTCATATTAGTCAAGGATTATTTCCAAGACCATCATAGTAGAAAAAGTCCATTTCTGAACTAAGTTCACTCTTCATTCCTGCAATGTATTACTAAATAAGTTTACATCATGTTCCATCTCTATATTACTAAATATGGGTTATTTATATTCCATCCTTATATTACTAAAATGAGATCATTTCACATTCCAACCATCTTTATCTCATGAATTAATTAATGGGAGATATTGGTCCCACCAATATCATAATGATAACAATATATTTATATGTACCAAAATAACATAAATTATTCATCATATCATTGCCAAATGGTTTCTAGAAACATAATTCCAATATAACTTAATCCATAAAAAAGAAATAAATTTTATAAATTTCATTCCTTCATTAACGTAATAAAATAATAGGAATAATAGGGGAAAGATCCTTGAAAAATAATGTTCCCAATGAAGAATATATAACATCAAATAATTTAATATTAAATGGAAAATTATGTGGATAGACACTTGTAAAAAAATTATGGTTAAAATATACGTTCTTATTTGATTTTTTTTAATAAATAGATGCACAATTTTAAAAGAAAATAATATATATGAATATAACCTTGTAATATTATAGGGAAAGCTTCAAAGAAATAAAGCATCATGAAAGAGTAAAATTCAGTTCATTCCAAAAAAATAAAAGAAAACATTATTCTTATACGTTTTCATAATTTTGTTTTAAAAATAAAATCTTTTAGAAAAAAAATTATATATTCCTTTCAAATAATGTCTTAAAATTAAAAAAAAGCGTAAGAATAACTTTAAATATCTACAAGAGAATACTAAAAAATTTATGATATTTTTAGAAAACATGGCCATGGATCATAAATATTCCCCAATAGAGATATAGAAAGATAAAAATATAAATGTTGAGGAGATTGTGAAATAAATACTCTTCATTTTATTATCAATATGATTTTTTCCCAATGAATGAAAGAAATTAATTAAAGTAACATAATCTTCTAGATAAGATTAATAAGTGACATTCATATTTAAAATATACACTACATTGAAGAATAAAGTATCTTATAAAGAATATTTCTCACAGAAATAAGTATGAGACAAAAATACGCCCTTACCATTGGTATAATGTCCTTTATATGTATCTCAGCCTCCTCTTCATTGACAAGATATCTCTAGATCTTCACTTAAAGAACTACATTGGTCTTTGGAGAAGACCAAAGCCTTGATATTGTGACTAGGAATATTGATAAAGGAAATGTGTCATGATTGACTAATATTCAAGGCTCAAAGTGAAGTAAAGAATAGAGAGAGGAGGTTGACATTAATAATTGAGGTTAGAGGAACTTTTGAAATATAAAAAAATTAATTTATAGAAATATAAAATACCATCAAAACCCCCAGGATGTAAAATTTTCCAACATGAGATAATATATAGTTTAATATCATCAACTAATAATGTGTAGACATTTTGTTCTTTCAATTTTTACCTTATCAATTTAATTAACAATTAGTTATTCTATATTAATTTTAACTAAGTTAACAATTATTACAACATTAAAAGTGAGTAATTTTTACTTGTTTTCTGTCAATAAGTCCATAAATGAAACCTATAGAATAGTTTCGACCATGTAATAATTATTTTATATTTCTAAATATATTTTATAATTTTTAAATAAATTCATAATCATTATTTTGAGAAAAATCAATAGTATCCATGTTGACCCTATTCATTTCTTCTATTTTTATAAGTTTCAAGATAATATATTAATCTCAAAATAAAATTATTTTATCCCTAAGGGGTGAAAATATTCTTGAAAAATCATTAAATATATTATTTTTATAAAATTATATTTAATTTAATTTTTTTAAACATTAATTTGATATTTACATTAATAAAATAATTACAACTTTTCTTCTGAGTAATTACTTAATATAGTTATTTATGGGAAAAAATTGAAAATAAAATACTGTGAAGAAAATAACTCTTCAATATTTCATAGGAATATCTATAGTTTAATTTAACTTCTAGAAAATCAAATATTAAAAATGTTATATTTTTTAAGTCATCAATGTGACAACTTTAACATCACATTAAATAAAATATTATTAATATCAATATCTTTTCCATATGATTTCAAGTGGAAAATAACTAAACCCTTGGGTGATTATGGTCGATACATACTTGGACAATAATATTTTTTGATGTTCTTTTGTCTTTTAAGGGTTATTATTATTTGAATTAAAATTATTTTAATGATTTTTTATCAATTAAATAATTTATTGACCATCATTATTGAAGAAATTAAGTTAATTATTTATTTCAATAAAAATTACAACCAATCTAAAATGATAAAGTAAAATGTTTTTTGATTTTAAATGAGTATTTATAGTTTAATTTAGATTCAATAAAACCTTATATTAAAAATTATATTTTTATTAAAATTTGATTAAGACATTTGACTTTCAATTAAATAAATTATATTAAATGTCATAATCTCATCCAAGTAGCTTCCAAATGAAACTATTTCAATATATGTGTAATTTAGGTCAAAAAAATATTTTTTATTGATAATAAGAAAAATATTTGGCAAATTTTATATTATTATTTTTACCATTAATTACCTGATTCACGATTTTATAGTATTTATAAAAATTACCGAATTTATCATTCATAATTAATAAAAATAAAATGAACCTATTTAGTTAATTTTTAACCACTAATTCCATTTATGGAATCCATTTGTCAAAATTCAAAACACAATATTGATAGTTATTAATTTAAAATTAATCATATTGTCTAAATGAGAAAATGAGTTTTTAAAGATAAAACTTGCAAAATATTGAATTATTTTTACATTTAAATTCAATGTAAAATTAATTCCAATTAGCTAAATTATATTAGAGATAAAAATAATCTATTTATAATTTAAATCATTTAAAATATATAATTTAATACTATAAGTAAATTTGAAGACATAAGTAGTTTTCAATTTAAAATAATTATTTTTTTCCAATTCCTCAAAATGTGAACATAATCTGAAAAGCACCAAAAATTCAACCAATAGTAATTTTAATACTCTGATTTCAAAGAAGAAGAATATTTTTAAAATATATTATAAAAAATTTTCAAAAAAATATTTCAAATAGTTTCACCATGAAAAGGCGAAAAATCAACATTTTCTAAAAAATACTTCCTTTATCCAAAAAATTGAATTTATTCTTTTATCATGTCTATAAAACATATAAGATAAATTTTAATCATTATTTTGAATATGTATCACATATATATTTCATTAATAAATTCTGTCAAATGGGAATTTGTGGTTTTATAACTTAACTTATTTCCATTTAAATAGATTTTTCAGGAAAACATTTCCTTTTATTTAAAAACGGATTTATTTTCATTTATAATTTATTTCTCACCATATAACTAATTATATATACATTTTTAATGATTATTTTCATAATTTAGATATTTTTTATCATAATAATCAATATAATGGCCAGGTTATAAAGTAAAATAATAATATTTTGTGGTTCACATAAACTCAATCTTGCAAAAAAAGAGATCGTTAAAAATAACAGGAAATTGTCTATAACACAAGCCAAGAATAGTGTTTCTTATACCAAAATCTAAGCTAGAGTTTCATATATCACAAGATTATCTTGGGGCATTATACAACACAATACATGAATTAAAATTTTAATATATATATATACATATATCTCATAAAAATCTCAGGGTGTCACACCCTCGATACTAGTCAGCAGCCTCTAGTGCATGTTGAGGTGTGCTTGATGTCATATAGTAGACCAACTTGGTTCCCTGATGTGTGTCATCTGGGATGGGATGCTACAATGGAGGTATTAATCAAAGAAGTGGGAAATAAGTTCCTAACCCTCACTTTCTTTTACTATATTCTTATACAATTTTCATCTTCGTAAAATTTAAGTTCACCTTATTAAAATGATAACATGGTTATAATTATAATACCATTATGTTATTATAATTATGGTACAAGGATTAAATAAACACTATTTTTTTAAATAATAAAACCCAATGTGTGATTCTTGTGTTGTATCTTCTGCTAATGTCATGATGCAACATTTTTTTTATTTTCATTCACCGCCATACAAGGATGGTCTATATTGAACATTTAAAATATAATTATGATACTAATAATATTGTTTTATTTTGAAATTATTATCGAAATTAATCCTTATCCTCATTTTATAAAAAATGAAAGTGTCAACAATGATTACTTTTGTACTACAATATTTATCAGACTGTTGATTTCCATTTGTTTCAGCGTCATCACTTTATATGGATATTAATGTGAATGGTTTTCATGGATAAATATGATTTTTATGATATCATTGCATTTATTTAATAAAAAATTGTAGAATATATTAACATTTCAGTAAAACTACAATTAACAAAAATTCAATTATTTTAAACAAGAATACATAGAGGAAAATATTTAATTAAAATGATGTAATATGTCCATTTCGATTTATTGTTCATGTTATTAGATTATTATTTTGATATATGACACTAATAATCACTAAATTATAACATTATTCAAATGGTACAATGATCCTACATGTTGATTCTCGGTATTTTCATGGTCATACTTTCAAATTTTCTGAATATATTTCCATAGCTAGGCACTAAGATAACATGCGATTCTGAGGCCTGTGATAAACCTATGAATTTTATATCATGATGGTTCCCTATGAATCATATTTATATATTTTATTTGAAATTACCCTATTTTTTCTTGCCCTTAGGAGAAACATGATGTGAAATCAATCATACAGAATCATCAAAGCATCATGGGATTACCCTACAGCAGGACTAGGCAGTGGAATTCCTCGAAGATAGTACCGTGCATATCCTCCATCTAGGTAGGGAAGAGGAATTCCCCATTTATTTTTCTAATTTACCATCCAGTATGACAGAGAAATGGTGTTCTATGACATACTGGGCACACCATCTAGCTAGGATTGGCAGTGTCATTCATGGATGATCTTTTAGTGTTTTCCCATTAAGAGGACTGGGTAGTGGCATTCCACAATGTTTTTTTGGATTAATCTCTAGTTGGGATGGGTCGTGGAATTCCCCGATGACATCTTCTATGTGTAACCATCCAGTCGATATCGGAAATGGGGTTCCTATATGACTCATTAAGTTTACACTCTAGTAGTACTGGGAAATGTTGATCCCCGATGACTTTCCCGAGCATAACTATATGGTTAGGCTGGGCAGCATAGTTCCTCAGTTACTATCAAAGAAGGAACATCCTTTCGTACCAGGGAATGGTATCCTTAAATAAAATGTATGGCCCCTTGACTATGCGGAACAGTGACAATAAATGGTTTAATGTAGCTTTGGACTTAAGAGGAAGAGGGATTATTTCCCCACTAAGGCATGTCCTATTGACACAACATAAAACACGGCTGGCAAGTTATTGCTAGACAATGAAGATGGTATCAACATGTGGTGATTGAGTCCCTTATACATAGGTGTTTATGGAAGACATGAGAGATTCTGAGCATCATTGATAGACTAATTTTGGAACAATTGGCTACTCTTCTTGTTAGTAATATTTGTGATTTAGATATTCCTTACCTCTCTCATTTAGGATTATTTGACTAAGAATATATATATTTTTGTATCCTACATCAGTATCATATCCTTGTGTATTGTTACATTCCATCTAGGAGAGGAGAATACAGATGGGGTAAGCCACATGATTTATGTGTTTAGCTTATTTTGGTTAGATAATTCCACTATACTACTATTGGTTGAAAATACTTGATTACAAGTTCATATTATCTCTATGTCGAGTTCCTTGTGTTTGAATTTGTTCAATTTCAATCCCTTGTTGGGTTGAGATAAACTCTCATAATATATCAGGTTTTATCCACTACTTTCTACATCTGTTGTACATCTTACAATTTCCCATCTACTTTTCAAAGTGTTTTATAGGTTTGTATCTACTCACCCTTGTATGATATTTTTCCAATAACTATCATTTATTTTGCAGATGACAGAGATGTCAATCAAGACATCAGAGTAGCTTAATGATATAAGGTTCTTGGATCATGTTCAGTGGTCATACCTTGGTATAAAATATTTAGGTTCTCTTACATGTTTACTCATTTTTAATTTTTTAGGTTGGGACATATTTATGGTTTTTGTGTTTATTTTTCACCTTTTAATTTTTAATGTAGACTACGTTACTTTATTCTATTTAGTGGTACATGTATAGTTTATATATTTATAGTAGTGATTTATCCTTAATTTCTTTTTTCAAATTTTTTTTAATAGAGTTGGCTTGGTCAATGTTCATAGGTTTTTAGTCAAAGGAGTCCCTGAGATAGTTATTCCTTTATTTCATGTCTCCACACCAAGCCAATAGAGGCGGTCTTGGGGTTGTTTGAGCTTGATCCCTATCTTAGGTCGGGTCATGAAGGATTGGTATTAGAGCTGTTTTTATCATAGGGATGTTGTTCTTACATTCCCTAAAATATTTTTTTTGGGTTTAGGTTAATAGTTTCAATGTTTCTCTAGTGTATATCTCAGGCCAGGGTGTCTAGTGATGTTGTGGTGGCCGGCGTATCCATTCAATAGAACCTTGACTACCTACTTTTCTACTCAGCATGCCGAGACATTTTCTTTGGGATCAATTTTACATGAATCATATGATATAGATTCATTAAATAACATTCTTGAGTAAACTACCGATTATATATATATATATATATATATATTCAAATCAAACCATGGTACTCTATGATAAATTTCAGGATTCATCTACAATAAATGCCAACCAAGATACCATCATTAGTTTGTAAAAAATACCTTACGAGCAACTAGGCCTCATTTTAAGGCCTATCTCACAATCCCCATACTCATGATAGGAAGGTAGAAGTACTTCCACTTATTGAGCAGTATATCTTCCCAGTAGAGCATAATGAGGACATGCACAGGTAGAGTGAACTATGTGAATTCCAACATTAGGGACTGTAGAGGTTTTTAAGAGACCCATATACTTAGGTAGTGGATAATTACCTATATATGGTTGTCTATATCTGAAATATTTTCCAAACTATGATGGATCATTTGGTGTCTTTTCCAACCATCATTTTCGAAGGAGCATCTGGGCATTAGTGGTGTCTGGTTATAGAGATTCATGATGAGTCAACACTCTCATAGGATGAATTCCAGCACCTACTTTGTGAGGAGTATTACCCATCCTTTGTTAATTTATTTTGTCTCTAGGAGCATCTAGATATTCACCAATGGGATTATTGTTGTTGTAACACCCCATGATTTTATAGTACATTATTTTTCAAAGTAATTCAATAACTTGCACTACACACAACACTGAGATCAAGCACACCATGACTTACCACACAAGTCGTTCAAAAGTGGTTCTGAATATTATTAACTGAATTTTGAACTTTATTTAATCCTTATAATTTTATAATCTATATAATGAGTTTCTTAGACATAATATAAGAACAAATACATTTTTTTAGATAAAGGAAGTATTTTTTAGAAAATGCAATTTTACCGCCTTTTAAGGGAGAACCCTTTTTAAATCCTATATTTGACACTTCAATAAATTTATTTTGAAAAAATAAACCTCTTATTTAGAATCAAGAGATGAAAATTTATTTTTGATAAATTTTGGTATTTTTCTGATAACTTTCATATTTGGGTGAATAGTGAAAAATACTATATTTTAACTGAAAACAATTTTTTATCAAAATAATTTATTTAGTTAAATTAATAATTTTAATGGTATGTAAGTATAAATAGATTATCTTTTTTAAATTTAATCCAATTATGGTCATTGTGAGTAATTTCACTTTGAAATTGGACATAAACAAGTGTCCAACTTTTGATAGTTATGATTTGTTAAAAACACGCTTTTTGTTTCGACAATGAGAATTAATTTTAAATGATTTTCTGCCACTTCTGTGTTATGAATATAGGAAAATGGATTCCATATTTATAATCAATAGGTCCATATTTTGTAAATAGGTAACTTTTTTTATACATTTTGAATAATTACATCGGTAAATATTTTATTTATCATGGTTAAAGGGTAAATCCGTTAAATAAGGGTAATCAAATAATATTATAATAATAATAAATTACCATAAAATGTGTCCTAACCATATGGGGTCATACATTTCCGACCATGGTCATCTTCGGGATGATTTTTGGACCCCATGGATCCACTTGTAAGTGATAATGACACTTTATATTAATTAAGTTAAAGTAAATACAAAAATGACATATGCATATAACTTTTAGAAAAACAATTTTTACATAGTGATATATATGTTATATCTTAGACTATAAATATTCATTAGAAATATAAAACGATTTCATATATCATTTTATTTTATTTATAATTTTTAGACACTGATTAATCAAATATATTTATGACACAATAAAGATGCATTATTTTCCTTATTAATGAAGAAACCAAATAATTGGTATTAAAAATGTTAAATTAAATATAATATGAAAGTTTTGATGACATACAAGAATTTTATTGGTTAATATGACATGTTATTATAACTTATATGAATTTGGTTAGAATTAATAAATTTTTTATGACTTTAACAAAAATCAATTAGTAAATAGTGTCAAAATTGACATAAAAGGGTTTTTAAAACAAATATTATATTATTAAATCATATTCAATTTCTAAAAATATAAGGTTCGCCCAAATGACTTATATAATGATAGTTGTCTCATTAAGGGACCATTTTGGGGTCTTTTAGAAGTATATAGTATGTTTATTAACCATATAATATAAAAATACAATGTGACATGGTAAATATCAAACTATTTAACTAAGAGTTAAATATAAATGATATGGTTAATATAGTGACCAAACCCTCTTTAAAATATATTGGATGAAAGGATTTCGACCCATACCCACCTTATACTTTTAATTATATACTTTTTAGCCATTATAATCTGAATATTATTTATTATAAATTAATACATTATGTTTTTTCTAAAGATCCCCTCCTCTCCCTTATAAAAGGACACAACTTCTATCCAATTATGCATACCTTCAAAGCCTTTTGTTTCGTCAAAACTCTACCCAAAAGACCTCTCAATATCCTCCCGTAATCCTAGAGGCCTTAGTTTTATCATAAATCCAACCTAAATATCCATTTTGATCAAATCAAAAGGAAGAACCCGAAGAAGAGTTAATAATTTCACCACCCTCTTTCAAGTTCCTTTCTTCTTCAACTTCTTCTTTCATTGTTATTTAAATTATAAAATAATAACTCCAGTATGTTATATATATTTTAATGTCATTATAAATATGGTACAACCATATTTAGTATTCTATCCATCCTTTGAATGACATGTCAACATAGGTGCGTACGTACGACTTATTGTCTCCACGTCGTGATGTAATTGTTATTAAAAACATTATTATTTGGATGGGTATGATATTGATGTGTAATTGAAGTAAATAATAAATATAACATTATAATTATTCTGTATATATGATATAACATCCAATTATATATTATTTTAATATCAAAATAATGATATTTTTGCTCGTGCATACGTACGGACTACCGTCTCCACGAACGCGATGAGATTCATTACCCATCATATCCATTCAAGTATAATTCTCATTTTATGATTAACAATAATGTTTAAGGACATGATATAATTATATATATGAATAATATACAACCTATCCACAATATACACAGCTTATTTAAAAAAACATATTAAATAAAACTATTAAGTTAACACCCGGAAGGGCGATAATACAAAAATATTATTAAAAAAAAATTTAAGAGATCATATATGATATCATAATTATGTATATGGTTCTTGTATAATTTAATAACAATTTTTTAACTATTATACAGGAGGTTAAAATACCATCGGCTAAGGAAAATTACAAGGTAAGGGCTTATTTCACAATCTCTTCATCATCCGAGGTTGTTTATACGTAATTATCTACTGGGACCTCTTAATCATCGATATCCATGTTTCTCAATAATGTATTTCTAATCATTATTAATATTTTATAGACTATGGGTTATAGTCATTTATAACCATTTTTCCTTTTTATAATATTTTTATAAAGGAATATTTCCGTTGCTTTCCAAACAAGGTCCTTTTTAACCTTTTTGAAAAAATTATTGTAAGAATGTCTTTTTTTAACTTATACGGAGGGTGAGACTATTTTCAACCATTATAAAAATCGTCGAAGCTTACCTTACAAGCTTATAAAAATATTTGGAAAGTAAATGTTTTATTTTATAATTATTTTACTTTTAAATGACTTCAAAATGATTATTTCAAGAATTCGTGAAAGGTACTCTTTATCTAGATCAGAATTTTAAATGTTTTAAAGATTATATTTCTAAAACTTTTTAATTAATGTACATGCTTTCAAAATGATTTTATGGATTTATTTATATGGACACGAATGTTTTCAAATGATATTTCTTTTCAAAATTATCATTGTGGAATGGGATACTTTGATTAAAAAATTTCTTTTAAATTGATTCCTTTATAAATGTGTGACTTTTCAATGATTTCAAAAAAATAGATATTTCTCTCAGATAGATTTGATTTCATCTATGTCAACATACATTGATTGATTTTAATCTTATTTACGTTGATTTATTATGATAGAAAAACATCCATATTGTATTGATGGTTTTGTGATATGTTTGACTTTGGATGTGTTATTTTTGTACCATTCATTGTTTATGGAGAAGGTATTGACATTTCATATGCTATTTTTAATATGAATGTTTCTGTTATGTTTAATCCTGTTCATATGTGGAATGAATTGGACTTAATTAGAGATGGGTGGTGCCTTTTATATCTCCTTGATGCATCGGTAGGTCTCATGAGACAAACTAGTGTCTTGGCACATGGCCTTGACAAAATCTTATTTATAGTATTCGCATGAGGCCTTGACTATATGGTTATGATAGTATGACAATATATATTCCAACATTATGAAAGTGGTTATTGATATTGCATGTGACTATTCAACTAGTATAATATCCATGTGAATAATTAAATGGAATTATTTTATTTTATTTTATCCATGTTATGCTGAAGTTGACGTTTAAAAGGATTTTTCTTTAGTTATAAATTGTCTTAAAAGTTTATGCTTATTTAGGAAAGTTTCCGATATATTGATATCCTTACTGGGCAACTGATCTCACCCCTTTCAATGTTATATTTTTCTCAGGATGTGAAAAAGTATTTTATGAATGACCTGTAGGGATAGTATGAGGGGATATGAGTGTGGTCTATGGAGACAATATGTTATTGTAGTTTTTCATTTCATCATGTAATGTAAGACATAAGAATGTATCTCATAATTCCAAGTCTATAAAACTAATTGGTCTTTCGAGACTTGATCATTTGTGATCATGCCACTGTTAAGTAATAATGCACCGACTCTGGGTAACTGGGGTCAGGGCGTTATAGTTGGTATCAGTGTAAGTTTAGTACAATCATTGGAAGTTAGATTTAGATAAAATCGGATTAGATCACATAAGCCTAAGATGGACGTTGATGATTAGTATAGAAGAACATCATAGAATTTTGGTATTGTAGAGATTTTGTGAGTATTCTGAGTAATACATCCATGTCTGGATATGATTAGGTAGAGGCGGCTCTTTCACAGATGTACATAGAGGTAAAACCCGAAAACACCACTTTGAGCTAGACTCGAATGGGAAATGGTGCATTATAACGGGCCTTGTTGCACTCTTGGTTATGAAACTCCTGTGGGATATGCTTTGGATAATTCCCATTTTCATTACAAACCATTATGAAGGTTTTATGAGTATATACTTACTCAAAGAAAACATTTTTATTATGGATTATATATATATAATGTTCAGTCTACGTTAGGTATTTTACAATCTTGGAATTATTCATTAAAATTCATAAACTGACCTAGTGTATGCCATTGTATAGAAATGGTGTTATGTATAAGGAATGTGAACTCCATCAATACGTATGATCCAAAGCGTAAGAAGGATCATATCTTTCATGGTATTAAGCCAACATTTAGAAGGTAAATTGTCTCCTATGTATTCTCAACATATACAAAAATAGTATCATGTGTTAATAAGATAAGTAAAGGACTCTCCGAGTACTATGGTATTGAAGGGAAGAAAGAGAAGAAAAGGATGGAAGAGAGAAAGATGGATAAAGGGAATAGGGAAAAGAAGAATTTCCCATATGTCATAACTGTGGGAAGAAACACCCTAGAACTTTCCTAAAAGGAATGAGAGTTTTTTATAAGTGTTGATAAAAAGGACACCATGTACGTGACTACAAGGGTAAGAAAAAGGTTATAAATGTACAATTCTTCATTTGTAAGGAGTTGGGAAACTATGCGAACCAATTTCCAAATCATCAGAGTATGCACCAAATGATGCTATTGGATAATAATCAAGCTATTATACTACCACGGATGAGGAGGAATGATTCGATTTCTTATGTTGTTATTAGATAATTATGTCAATTGAGTGTTGTATCAACAATGTACTGGTTAAAATAATTATGAAGTATATAAGGATTGTACTACAGTACTATTTCATTAAGGACTTTAGATTGTGTGGAACCAAGAAAAGTGACTCGATAGAAGGTTAAATTTTGGGAAAATATATGGTTGTGAGAAAGATAAACCACAATATGGTTCTAATACCGAGGTAGTGATTTTGGAATAATACATGATTTATTTGGATAAATTATATTTGGTATTCTTTACTATCTTGAAACTGATTAATAATTTTTATATTCCATCATTGTTGCAGTTTAAAACATTTTTGGATAGAATGAGTACATCCAGTATTCTATAAGTAATAAGGGATCATGAATGTAATCAATAACATTTTATGGTAATTTAGGATGCTGCAGTGTTTCAAAAGAATACATGATAAAGGTGTTCACATGTTATTATGTGACAAGGATGCTATTAATTGTGTTTACCTTCCATATGAATTTTGGACGGTGAGTTTGGATAAAAGTATTTTGCATAATTCTAGTTTGAGAATATTTTAGGATTTCGATAAATGGACAACCTGGAGGTCGGGCGGCAATCTGTCATGTCCGGCAAGGCCGCAAGACTTGAACCCGCAACCGAGGGGTGACAAGGGTGTGTCACCAACCACTGGCCCACGTGATGTCCTGGATTGAAAAATGTAGTTTTTTTAAATAAATTTTGGTATATGAATTATAAATTCATTTTTTTCACCCTATACAAAATGGATAAATAGTTTTTTTTAATTTATATTATCTTTTAGAGTGAAAGATGAGTTTGTTGTAGAAATTAGTTAAAGTATGGAACTCTACTTTTCAAGTATATATTCATTTTTCTCTTATTCAATGAAGAAATTAATTCATAAACTTTCGGTAAGGGTTTAAAACTAAAAATGTGTTATCCTAAAACCTTATATTTTGTTGAACATATGATATTTTAAATCATCAGAGATTGATGGATTTAAGGCCCTCAATTTTACACTTGTTTTTGATTGATGACCTCAATCACTACTTATAAATATTTATGTTTTTCCTCCAATTATATATGTCTAATTTCCACCAATGTTCTACTAATTATTATTTTTTGATGACCCTTTCATTTCCATTTTCCTCTTACTAAGACTAAATTTTATTAACCTAATTTACGATGTGGGTTTTCCCAAAGGTATTTTCTATTTTGAACCATTTATTATCAAAGAACAATTTAAAATTTTGAGGATGCAATTTATTGAAGGATGGAAGAATGTAACACCCCATCATTTCATAGTACGTTATTTCTTCAAAGTGATTCAATAACATGCACTACACGCAACACTGAGTTTAAGCGCACCATGACTTACCGAATAAGCCATTTAAAAGCGGATATAAATAATATTAAAGGAATTTTGAACATTATATAATCCTTATAATTTTAGAATCCATATTATGAGTTTCTTATACATAATGTAAGAAAAAATACAATTATTTAGATAAAGGAAGTATTGTTTAGAAAATGCAATTTTACCGCCTTTTAAGGGAGAACCGTTTTTTAAATCTAATAATCGACACTACTATATTTTCAAATTGAAAAAATAAACTTCTTCATTAGAATGGGGAGATGAAAATTTAGTTTTGATAAATTTTTGGCATTTTTCTGATAACTTTCATATTTGGGTGTATAGTGGAAAACACTATATTATAACTGAAAACAACTTTTTTAATCAAAATAACTTATATTGATAAAATATATATTTTAATGGTTCGGAAGTATAAATAGATTTCATTTTTACCATTTAATCCATGGATGGACATTTTATGTAATTTTACTATGAAATTGGACATAAACAAGTGTCAAACTTTTAATAGTTATTATTTGTTAAAAACACGCTTCTTGTTTCGACAACGAGAATTAATTTTAAATAAATATTATGCCAATTCTATGTTATTAATTTAGAAAAATGGATTCCATATTTATAATCAAGAGGCCCAAATTTTATAAATAGGTAAATTTTATATTTATACATTTAGAATAATTACATCGATAAATATTATATTTACCATGGTTATAGTGTGAATCCGGTAAATAAGGGTAAATAAATAATATTATAATAATAGTAAATTACCGTGAAATGTGTCCTATCCCAATTGGTTCATAAATTTCGACCATGGACATCTTTGGGTCGATTTGGAGACCTCATGGATCCACTTGTAAGTGATAATGACACTTTATATTAATTAAGTTAAAGTAAATACCAAAATGACATAAGCATATATCTTTTAGACAAACAATATTTACATAGTGATATATATCTTATATTATTTAAAATAAATATTAATTATAGAGATAAAACGATATCCTAAATAATGATATTTTATTTATAATTTTTAAAAATTCATTAATCAAATATATTTATGACACAATAATGATGCAATATTTTATTTATTAATGAAAGAATCAAATAATTGGTATTATAAATGTTAAAATAAATATAATTTGAAATATCTGATGACATAAACTAAATTTATTGGTTAATATGACGTGTTATTATTTCTTAAATGAATTTAATTCTAATTAATAATGTTTTTAAGACTTAAAAAAAATCATTTATTAAATACTGTCAAAATTGACATAAAAGAGTTTTTAATACAAATATTATATTATTAATTCATATTCTATTCCTAAAAAACTAAGGATCGACCATAATACTTATATAATGATAGTTGTATCATTAATGGACCACATGGGTGTCTTTTTGAAGTATATCGTATGTTTATTAACCATATAATATAAAAATACAAAGTGACATGGTAAATGTCAAACTATTTATCTATGAGTTAAATATAAATGATAAGGTTAATATAGTGACCCAAACCTATCTAAAATCTATTGGATGAAAGGATTTCGACGCTTACCCACCTTATAATTTTAATAATCCACTTTGTATCCATTATAACCCGAATATGAATTTATTATAAATTATATCTTTATGTTTTTTATAAAGAGCCCCCCTTCCCCTTATAAAAGGACACCACTTTTAACAAACTATTCATACCTTAAAATCCTTTTTCATCCGAAAAACTCTACCCAAATACCCTCTCAACTATACTCACTTAATCCTAGAGGCCTTAGTTTGATCAGAAATCCAACCTAAAGAGCCCTTTTGATCAAATCAAAAGGAAGAACCCGAAGAAGAGGTAATAATTTTACCACCCTCTTTCAAGTTCCTTTCTTCTTCAACTTATTCTTTATTTGTTATTTCAATTCTAAAACAATAAATCCAGTATCTTATATATATTGTGATGTTATTATAAATATTTTACAACCATATTCAGTATTATTTCCATCCATTGAATGACATTTCACCATACGTACGTACGTACGGCTTACCATCTCCACGTCATGGTGTAATGGTTATTCAAAACATTATTATTTGGATGGGTATGATATTGATGTGTAATTGAAGTATATAATAAATATAAAATTATAATGATTCTATATATGTTATATACTATCCAATTATATATTATTTTAATATCAAAAGAATGATATTGTTGCTCGTGCGTACGTATGGACTACCGTCTCCACGAATGCGATGAAATTCATTCCCCATCGTATCCATTCAAGTGTAATTCTCATTTGAGGATTTAAAATAATATTTAAGGACTTGATATAATTCTGGATATGAATAAGATACAACATGTCCACAAAAAACACAGCTTATGTAACAATTCATATTAAAGAAAAAGATTAAGTTAACACCCAAAATGACGAAAATACTAAGATATTATTAAAAAAGTAATTTTAAAAGATAATATATGATATCATAATTATGTATATGGTTATTGTATAATTTAATAACAATTTTTTATCTATTATACTTGATTTTATCATACCATAGATTAAGGAAAAGCACAAGGTAAGGGTTTATTTCACAATCTCTTCATTATCCGAGGTTGTTTATACGTAATTATCAACTGGGACCTCTTAATCATCCACATCCATGTTTCTCAAAAATGTATTTCAAATAATTATTACTATTTTATAAAATATGTTTTAATGTCATTTATACCCATGTTGACTTTTTATAAGATGTTTATAAAGGAATCTTTCTGTCGCTTTCCAAACAAGGTCCTTTTTAACCTTTTCGACAAAATTATGGTAAGAATGTCTTTTTTTTAACTTATACGGAGGGTGCATCTATTTTTCACTGTTATATAAATCTTCAAATCTTCCCTTACATGATTATAAGAATATTTTGAAAGTAAATGTTTTATTTTAAAATAATGTGACTTTTAAATGACTTCAAAATGAATATTTTAAGAATTTGTGAAAGGTACTCTTTATCAAGTTCAGAATTTTAAATGTTTTAAAGATTTATCTTTCTAAATCTTTTAAATTATTGTCCATGTTTTCAAAATGATTTGAAGGATTTATATATATGGACATAAATGTTTTTAAATGGTATTTTTTTAAAATATCAATGTGGTATATGACACTTTGATTCAAAAATATCTTTTAAATTTCTTCATTTATAAATGTGTGACATTTCAATGATTAAAAAAAAGAGATATTTATCTCAAAAAGTTTTGATTTCATCTATTTTAACATCCTTTGATGGATTTTAACCTTATTGAGGTTGATTTATTATGATACAAAACTTTGATAATATATTGAATGTTTTGTGATATGTTTGACTATGGATGTGTTATTTTTAGACCATTCATGTTTTATTGAGAAGGTATTTACATTTCTTCCGCTAGTTTTAATATGAATGGTTATGTTATGTTTAAACCTGTTCATATGATAAATGCATTGGAATTAATAAGTGATGGGTGGAGCCCGCTATAGCTCGTCGATGCATCGGTAGGTCTCATGATAAAAACTAGTGTCTTGGAATAAGGACTTGGAAGAATCTTATTTGTATTCTTCACATGAGGCCTTAACTATGTGGTTATGATAGTCTGGCATTATGAATTCCAACATTAAGAAAGTGGTTTTTTATATTTCATGTGATTATTCGACTAGCAGAATATCCATGTGAATAAGTAAATGGTATTATTTCATTTTATTTTTTCCATATTATGATTAAGTTCAAGTTTAAAAGGCTTTTGTTTTAGTTATACATTGCCTTAACATATTTGTGAAAGTTTCTGCTATGTTTTTATCCTTTCTGGGCATTTGAGCTCACCCCTTTCAATGTTTTATTTTTCACAGGATGTGAAGAAGTATTTTATGAATGACCTGTAGGGATAGTATAAGGGGATTTGAGTGTGGTCTATATAGACAATATGTTGTTGTTGTTTTTCATTTTATCCTGTAATGTAAGACATATGGATGTTTCTAGTGATTCTAGGGATACTAAACTAATCTATCTTTCGAGACATGATCTTTTGAGATCATGCCAATGTTATGTAATAATGCCCCGACACTGGGTAATTGGGTTCAGGCCATTACAGTTGTTGAGTGCATGGCCATGTTTATATACATTATGCAGTGCTCTATCATCAAGATCCATGATGTCTACTTCTGAGTATGGATGTTTGAGAAGGGGATCCACATAGAGATATAAGATTTCGTAGTTCCCTTGATCATCCCCACCTATTATGATGTGCAGAAACGGAAACTAGTGTTATCAATATATCTGTGAGAGTTATGTTTGGTAGCCATAGGTAGAAGTGGGAACAATAGAGTTGAATCATCTACAGTAGCAGGCAGGTAGCATAAACATCAGAACATGATACCCTTCCATGATCAGGCACAAACACATGGTCGTATGGAAAAAAGACACCATAGAAGATCAGAGAAGACATCAGGCTCAAACACTTGATTCAGTTGTGTATTTGAATCCTTTTTAGATAGATTGAATTATGTGGATCACCATTCCAAATTATAAGTGCCCATATGATTTATAAATTGAAATTAGAGGTCCTCATATTCCAAATTTATAACTTTCTCCTATAATTCAATTTGTAATATTTCTATAGTTATAAGAAAACAGGTAATACAAAGTATAACAAATAGGTACATCAACAATCACATGCAATTTAGAAGATTCATGTGGAAGAGTAAACCAAGAATGGAATAATGAAATTGATTTTATTTAATAAAGCTCCTCACATGTTTCATTAAAACAAACACCCTCATTTCATTAGGTTGCAGTAATAGATTTCATCATTTCAATAACAATAATATCAATAATGGAATAAGACACGTGTGTCGCCCAATGGTGAAATTGTATCATCCTTAAAGTCACAAATAATAACAGAATTTCTATCGCACAAGAGCTTCAGCCCTATTGGTGAGGACATGGAAAGTGCATCCTAGAGACCCGAGTTCAAATTCGGGCGGAGACATATTTTATGGGGTACTATAGAAGGCACTGTAGGAGGCATTGATTAGTACTTTATTAGTCGGTAATATTCATAAAATTGGTCTTTTGGGCCACTGGTTTGGGCCTTGGGTTCTTCAAGGCCAACAGGCCACCCATGGCCTTCTGGCAAAAAATACTTTCAGGCCACCTAAAGCCCTTCGTCCGACCTCAGGGCCTTAGGGCCACGTTAAGTCCTTAGGGCCACCTCAAGGCCTTTGATCAACCAAAAATTAGGCTTAACAACCAGGTAGACTCTACAAGTAGGAGACTCCATATGAGGATTTCGATCAGGCACATTCACCAGAACAGAAGCTTCAAGGGATTTTTCAGAAATAGAGGGTATGTCATTTTCCAACGGGAAAGCCTATGCTTGCACGAGAAGCCTAGCCGAACTAGTCATGAGATGGTGGAGTGATGATATCATGATGAAAGAGTTTGGGAGTAGTATTTTTGTGTAGATATAGCCTGTATATTTCATAATACCTTTGTTTAATGTAATCTCTATGCCTATAGGCCTTGTAAGGGTTCCCCTCATCCCTTAAAAGGGGGGTTATCAAAAATAAATAAAAAATGAAGGACTTTAGGTTATTCAGTTAAAAAACAATTCATATACTTAGAAATCTGGGATTCCCCTATACATGGGTTACCTATATCTAAGCACTGGTTAAGATTCAAATTCCTATGTATTAGTCTCATGTCTATGACCAAAAAGTAATACAAAGGTAAAAATACCCTCTGATACCACATTGTAATGTCCTAGTTCCAGGTTCAACTTAATAGTGCCCCATGCCTTGTTGGTCACATGACCTCAAGTGCATCTCCCCAAACTCTAGAGGTTCTTGACTAGCTGTGAGGGCCTAGGTTGTGTCCACAGAGAGACTATAAACTCATATATCGTATTAATCACAATGGTTATCAGTTGAAACTAAATAGAGGAAGGATAAAAAAAGACTACAAATTAAGTAAAAGATATAAGAAATTTAATATAAATAATGTTTTTAGCTGAAGGAGAATATCAATAAAAGATATAATAATAAAGATGGAAGGAAATTCACATATACAAAATGAGAGTATGGTGAACATGGGTAAAATGATATACAATATTCTATAAAAAACTAATAAAAGGACTAAAAACTACTACAAAAAATCTCAAGCATAGGTGAATCACTCATCCCTTGGATCCCCATCCTAAAAAGAAATGAAAATAATGAATCAGAAGTATCATGCTTCCCTCTTTCCATGAATGTGATAATAAAGTCTACTAAGGTAACACATGGTGGTTGAGAAGGGTGTGAGATATAAATCTCAGCAGTCTAACACCCATGGTCTCTAGACCTTTCTAATTCATGCAATAAGTATATAGTAATGTCCCATATATAATGTAAAAGCATAGAAGTGAATATATAAAAATTACTAACTTTTTTGCGTACCTAATGGACACCCATCCAATACCATATTCTTTTCCCTATGCTGGATGTCTGATCGAGTACCTGTGCAAATCTGATAATGTATACAAGGATTGAAAATAAACTGATAGACCAATAAGGTACACACACAAGTTTGTGCATCATCTTGGGGTCTAATTAATATGTCATAAATATGGTATGATAATAATCAAAGAAGAAGAAAAATGTGTTCATTGTCAAGATCATCAAAATTATTAGTAGATGTGTCACAAAGACACATATAATCATTTAATCCATAAAATCCCATGTGGATTCCTGAGCCCATCCATGGAGATCACAAATAACTCCCAAGGTATGCAATGAGAACATCCAATAACCCAATAACATAGAGCCTATCAAAGGTGATCCATATTAAATCCCTTTTATCACTCGGGGATGGTGACTCTAAGGCCATACCAAGTATCTCACACAAGGTACATGATATCACCTGAGGCTTGTTATCATAACTTTGTCGAATGGTCCCATCCTTGGTTACTCCCCTAGGAACAAGTATCACTCATGAGTAATAGAAACCAGCCTACAAATCATCAATTAGAAACCAAATAATCACTCCCATTTCATCAAGTACACCATATCCTCAATGCATATCAACTAAATAAAAACAATTTAAATTATTTCACGCCCATACTTAAACACCTAATTCCATCAAGGACATGGTAAGAACCCAATATAGGATGTTATCCCAAGGATTACTGTATTAGCCATCAACATGAATAAATTCATAAAGAAAGGAATTAATCATTAAACATGAGGAAGGTACAGGTAAGAAATAATAAGCATTAAATAATGGTATGAAACCTTAAAAACATGGAGTTAGTATTCCATTATCCTTATGTCGGCAATTACATACCATCATTCTAAGCAATGAATCATTCCATATATTATAATTAAATTCAATCCCTGAATCCTGTCACATGGAACAATCATCCAGTATAATCACTTTGACGTAATAATGATCTAAGAGATCTATTTATAAGAACATGTCATATAATATGGAAAAATAAGCAGCAACCTCATTCTGTATTTAAAAGTGAGTTGTGGGGAATGAGTCAAAAGGGTCACCATTATAGTCATCCTTTTATTCATAGTTCAATTTACAATACAAGTCATAATGTTTTCATTTACTTTCATAAGAAATGGAAAAAATGGAAAGCATTATTCAAGTGGAACCTCAATAAAGTGATGAAACATATCATTTCACATGGGCCATTTTATTATAAATTATCTTGTAAATTTACTTGGGAAGTCTAATTCGTGGTCCATTTCCATTATAATCACTTTTACTAGTTTAGATTATTAAAACCAGGGGAAACTCCACTTAAAACATAATTCAAAAATAGATCTTTAGGATAGAACACCCTAAGGGTGGAAGAAAGGCATAGAAAAATCCCTTGGTTGGGTTTCACCGTAAGTACAGGTCACTAGAAACATGAAAACCATCCAGGTCATTTTGATATGAGTTATCAAAGCCTCTCTGAAAGAATCTATATAGCAACAATAGAGTGTAATTACATAAAGAGATAGAAAATATAGAAAAAATAATTATACACACAACATCATGTTTTTAGTAATATACACACTAGGTAAAATAGACCGATTCAAACTAGAATTGGTGAGATAAATAGATCTAATAAAAACCCTAAAATATGGAAAATGTTCATTACATGGAGATAGCATGACAAAAAGGGGAGGAACCTTGAAAAATATTAGTATAGAAAAGATAGATTACTAAGATGTTTTTTTTCATACAAAGGTGATGATATCAGAGGGAATTTGAGGGAGATAGAGAAAAACCTAAAGAGGGTGGATAGGGGATTTTTGTATCTGAAGGAGAGTTGAAACCTGAGTGGGAGAGATATGGGAGGAATAAAGGGTGTTTAAAAATAAACCATAAAATAAATTCTAACCTTTTACCTACACATTACTTGTCAAATAACTCTCTAAACCATGCACCAACCATGGGATAGATTTTTCTTCCCTAGGGAATATTGCATGGTCAACTGCACGGTTTCACTAACCATGTACAGATTGTGAAATAGATCATTTTCCAAGTCCTTCAACTAGTCTTAAAGTTTGTAAAACATTAAATCCCATACATTTTACAGTCTCTTCATTGAAATATTAGATGATTATTTACAAAATTGAATACTATAATAAAATTTATAGAAGTGTTAAAATCAATTTGTAATCTATATCATTATCTTTATAGCCTTAATTACAAGATTTACCCGTTACTTGGGTAACCGAAATTACATTGTCCACTATTAAAAATTACTATCAATAAAAGGGTCATATTTTATAAATAGGGGCCTAATGATTATAAATATGCGATAGATTTTTCACAATTCAAAACATAGATGTGGAATGATTTACTTTAAAGTAACATAAGAAAAACACAATGAAAATTAGTTCTTCAAACAAATATCCTTCTAAAATATAAAATGTTTTTAAGCTAAATTCATGTCTAAAAATAATTTCAATACCAAAATTGGATTGTTAAAAATAAAAATTAATTAATTAAATTTTAAAACTAATACAACCATTATTTACATTCAAAATACATGAAAGGAAAATACAATTTTCATTAATAAATGAATTTTCATAATATTCATTGAAAAGTGATACTTTTCAGAAACATACACAAATTTCATCTAAGATAATTTTGGAAAGATGATTTAAAATATGGGTTTCATTTTATCTAATACGATTTTAAAATTTTCTAAAAGTTATTTGTTATTTTTTCTCACAAAAAAATATAATCATTTATGAATGAAGCATATGAATTTTCAAAAATTGGAGTGATTATTGACTAATAATTCATATTAACTAGGATCTTTTATATAAAAAAATAGATAACCATATTTATACCCACTAGTTTAATTTCATGGTTATACCATTAAATAAAAATATTTTTAAATTATAATGAGGTTCTTTCGAACTCACAAAAATTTGATGAGCTAAATATATTTGAATGATAAGTTCTATAAAATCTCAGGGCATTAAATGCATCATTTCTCTATACTATAATATATAGATATAATGCTTACCATCTAATCTTGTGCATCAAGTCCATATGATTACTGTGACTGATCATCACCACCCTCCAGCTTATAAATCTATCATCAATGTAGGGTTAGTGTTCCATATTTGTTACACAATGATCACAATATTTTATGATGAAAGAAAAGAGATTAAATTATAATTATTTTGATAATTATGATTTTTTATTATGATGGAACTAATAATTATATGATAAATTAACGAAACTAATCATGGATATGATTGATTAAAAAAGAATCTTCCATGGATGACTTACAGTGTATCTGGAAAAGATTTTTGTTCTAATTAGAATTCTTTTATAAATTATCACGTATGATCAAAGTGATATGTTCATGTAGTTTCACATTATTGAAATATGAGAATGTAGAAAATTAATATGTGTTGATTTATAGGAAAAATGAAATTTCAATTGTTGATAAGTATAACAAATCTGTTTTCATTAGGGCCTCCACATTGTTAATTATGTGAAATCATACAAATAAGATTTTTCTATGTAACCACTATTCGACATGGCTATTTTTAGAGAGGATATACATCACATTTTTCATATGTGAACCACATTACTAAGTCATTAAAATATGATTAATCAATATGAAGTAATTTTAGAAGATTCTCACAAATCCAATTGTAACATAGGGGTCTTGATATTATTTCTCGTAGCCATTTTTAGTTTCCTAAGAAATTTATGTTGAAGTGTGAAAAATACATATTCATAAAATATAGGATTTTAAATGAAACATAAATTGACATGATAAAATATTAAATCATGGTTTTTAAAAAAAATAATTACTAATGATATTAAAACACCATAAAGTGGCGTAATATTTTTCATTTCAGTCAGAGACTAATATTAGAGGAGTTAATGAATCAAGCCTAAATATACTGAGGATACCACCCGAGAAGTGTGTTGATTATGAATTTATAGATTATGTTTTTATTAGAAAATATAAATCACCTATTAAATATACATTATGTATCAATATAGGTGAATAAGAATATCCAAAATGATCTGATCATGTAAAGGTAGAACCCAAAACCTGCATGGTTAATCGAAGGTGATCACCAGGTTTCTTGAGCCTTGAAATAAAAGATAAAATAGACAAATCATGTCTCACAGAGAATAAACTTGGGAGCCTTTAGGTTATTTCAAAGGAAAGGTAATTATACATGTGATGCAAAACATGATTTATTTAATAGAGAAATTGATTCCATATATAATATATATATCCATGATATAATGTGTGATGGTTGAAGTGTTTGAGGATCTGTTGACAATAGATAGAACTCATTTTTTTAATCCACTTGTGGAAAACATTTAAATAAATGGGTATTTATTTTTTTGAAATATGATCCTACACTTATCACTTGTGTGATGAAGATATAAGTTAAATGTCCACAATAGTATTGAATAACTTTCAAAACACTAATAATAATAAACTATGTGTGTGTTCTCATATGAAAAATAATTACATGCATTCTATTATATTAATTAATAATGTATTGAGATAAATACATGTAATATAAAATATATGTTACATATATATTATTTAGTAATTTGGGATTTCCAGTGGAAAATATTTTAGAATTCATTCCTACATATTTTTTTAGCGTATTGATAATTCCATAATAAATAGAGAATAAAATATAGTGTGATGAGAAAACATTAGTTTATCATTCCAATAAATTTTTTAGATAGAATAAAAGTTTTTTGTTTATCCTATTGAGGAGTATTGGGTTGTCCTAAAAAAATGTTGAAACTATATCATTTTAAGATATAAAGTCGAGGAAAATGTTTATTTAGTTGATTCAAAGTCATTTTGTGCATTACATTAAATTTTTTAAAATATTATTGAATATAATTGATGATATAATGTTTTTAGTATAAAACATATAATGGAATATTTGTGTCACATGTATAAATAATTCTATTGACTTATATTTATAATTTCTTTCATAATCTTCATTTTCCAATTCTAGGTGTTTGAAATCATTACAAAATATTAGTGATATAAAAATTAATGAAAAAAATCATATGTTGATAAAAGTAAGGATTATTTCTCACATAAATACTAAACATTTCAAAAATATACTTGTTCAATTGTATCTATGATTATATTTATTTCATTATTATGTGATCGTTGAGAGGGAATAATAGGCCCATTCTTCGTATACAATGAAGAGGTTTGAGAGTAAGTGGGGAAAAATGAATATAAAGAATAAACATGACAAAACTTTTGGTAGAATAATTCACCTATGTCTGTATTCATGCTTGATCCATCATGAGACTATTGTTTTTTACCACATGTTCATTAATAATTCATTATTAAAATCACTATTCTAGGAGATATCTTCTTCTTTTTCACATATATTTTTTGGATTAGTAGTTTTATCTCTTATATATTGATCATGGTGTGGTAATTTTATGAATTTTATTCATTAAATATATATTATATATATTCATTATATACATCTTTAGAGTTATCCATAATTTCATATTTAGAAAAATTAATTCCAACATTCATGGAGATTGTAGATTATATGGACACATGAATATTGATTTTAATTTTTTTTCTTGTTGAAAATAAGGAAAATGGTTACGCATATTTAAAAAATAATTATTATAAAAAAATATACCCTTTTTATTAAATAATAATATACTTATTACCATCCATGCATAATTTAAATGTAAAAGGAGTCTCATTTCTTTGTGGAGGTGGTAGTCCACACATATGGCCAGGAGACATTTTCATTTTCCCACAATTTCGTGGGTAAGAAGGGAGATATGTTATTATCATTATAGAAGTGTAGTTATATATTAATCATTAACATTAAACACATGAAAATATACATCTATAAAATATGATTTTTTTAAATTAATTGTATCACAATGTGGAGAGGCTGACTCATACATATGCACAAGTGAAACTTTCACTTACCATTTGATGAAAATATGGTAAATAAATGTGGTTTAACAGTTATAATGACTTTTAATTATTCTTAGTATACAAAAATTATTATTTTATTAAAAATTTCATATATTTATAAAGTTCTAAAGAATTGTCAAAAAGAAAATCATGAGTTAATGAGATTAACTGTTTTTTGAAACATTTCTATTAGATCTACTCTTAAAGACCCTACGCTTGGGATTTATAGAGGGAAATATCCCATATAATGTGGATAATGAGGTTGAGAAATAATTATTTCATCTTAATTTTATCTATAATTCTCTATATGAGGTGATGAAGAGAATGGAGCGATGCTCATTTACAATTGAGTGGTTGGGATCTTTTGGAATTTCATAAAATATAAAAATGTAATAAATACATTATCAAGAAAAAAATATTCAAAATGAACATATATTAAAATAAAATATATTGTGCAATTTAAATAACATTAAATAGGAATATTTGGATATATTTAAGTGGGTTTTAAACCATATATTTCAGTTTAACATCTATGTTTTCCGTTTTTAAAATTAACAACAATAACATTTTTTTTCAAAATTAAAAGGTTATACATTTATATATAATGTGAAAAATGAATCATAAATTTCCAAAGGATAGCATATTAAACAATAAATTATCAGACTTTTCCTATTTAAATATTTTCTTTATATATAAATATTTTAATAAAATATGATTTTGATAAACTATTACTAATGAAGATTTTGATATTATTCATTCATTTTTACATAATTGATATAAAGAAAAGGTTTTTATTAAATTATAGTCCATTTTAAAAATAATTTAATGTTATATTTATATTAATAATACATGTAACACTATAACTCACTAAAAATATATTAATTATGATAATTTTAAAAATCATTAAATTAATATTTATTTCAATTATATTAATACAACATTACAATTTTAAAAGGATTTAAGGTATTGATATAATTTCTAAATATTATAAGTAAATTAATAATATTAAAACAAATTAATTAATCCAAAAATATAAATTTATATTTTTACATAATTTTATTCATTCCCTATGTGGAAATATCATAGATATATTAAACTAATAGAGTAACATTTTGTATCTTTCTTTTCATTAAATAAAATATGAATCATTTTCTTAGATATTTGCCCATTAAATTAAATAAATTTTGAGAATAAGGTGATATGTTTCAAATTCCATTCATAAAACATGATATTGGATGAATTATTATTTCTATATATCGTAGGTTTAACCTATATTATCATGATTTAATCATTATATTGGTGATTGATTTCACCATGGAGAGTATTAATATTGAAAAAAATATAAGTAGACTATTTTAAAAGTATTTTCCTCATGATTCCAAACATGGATTGAAAATTTTAAATTTCCATTAAAATATTTTCCTAAAAAAATTAAAATATGTGTGCATAACACTTTGAAAATATTTTTTTAAAAAATTCTTACTTGTGTTAATTTTTTTTAAACTATTAATTTATAAAATTTCATTACAATTAAAGTAGTTGGACTACTTTTAAAGAAAAGTGATAAATGAAAATTTAAATTGAATCCAATGTATAATTTTACATTATAAATACATTAAAAGAATATAATGTTCTTATGTGAAATATGTATTTTTCCATTATCGTCGGAAAATCACACTTTTAAAAAAATTCAAAAAACTCACTGTAATTTTTTTATATGATGATATAAATAATTATATATCTTTAAATAAATAAATTT
Organism: Viscum album; assembly: GCA_963277665.1. Classification (NCBI taxonomy): domain Eukaryota; kingdom Viridiplantae; phylum Streptophyta; class Magnoliopsida; order Santalales; family Viscaceae; genus Viscum; species Viscum album. The sequence continues at coordinate 994,296,658 of OY728166.1, forward strand.
AATGAATTTTTAGAAACAATAATAATATTCACTTACAGAAATAAAAAAATACAAATATTGATGAAAATATATTTTTGAATAATAAAATTTTTTATCTACACATTGAGTATTTAATTAAAAACATTAACCAATACATTTTTATTGATAATTAAATATATATATATATACATATATATATACATATATATATGTATATATATTTAATTATGTGGTTATTATTATACATGTGTTCCAATATTAATGACTAGTTTATAATAATTATATTTAGAAAATGATGTTTTAATACTATATTGCATTTTACAAAAACTCATTGTTTCATGTAACCGAAGACATTGATGAAATTAAATTAATTTGAAATAACTTTTTCATAAAATCCCAAGGGGTTAAACTCATTTATGATTTTAATTTAATCCTTTATGATATATAGTTTCTTGTAATGAGTTTTTATGCTTGCCACATTTTTATATTCACATTACCAATGTTATGAGGATGATTATATAATTTAAAATGTCTAGAAATGGGTGTAAGTGATCACTGATGTTATGAAATTCTTACTTATGTTATAAAATAAAATGTTTATATATTTTATCAAAAATACATTAAACCCTTCTGTTTTTGGGTTATGTGACAATTTATGAGATTAATTATTTAAATTATTAGATTAATGTATCATTTATTATATGTTTATCATGGGTTTATACACTTGGTATCACAGTAGGGTTTAGTTTTTTATATTGATTTAGCTACATTTTGTTTAAGTGTTAGAAACTGATTGAAATGATCATAGAGATGTGCCTATGGGTATGATGATATGATGAAATAAAAATAGCACCCTGAGAATATTGGTTCCCCTTGAAACACAAACCTATCCAAATAGTACAAGTGGATGTAGTCATTATAATAGTTGTAGCTCGGGGTAATAAACCTAAAAAGGGATTTTTGGGTATTAAATCTGTTGTCTCCTGATTTATAAAAAATAGGTTAAACAAGACATCTGGTCTGACACTCCTGGGGGATATAGTTTGTTTTATCATATGATTTTTATAATCCACTTTAAATGTTTTATTTCTTTTTTATATTGTGGGATTAGGTTAAAAATTATAAGATAACCCAACATAATGTAACATTAGGTTAACTAAAGTTTATATGACTATAATAATGTAACTATAGGGAAATGTGGTAATGAAATAGAAGAAGTTGTTTTAAATATGATATTATTTTTTATAATTATGATAATATATATATATATTGTGAATGATTGTATCTTTATATAAACCCTTTGGATTTATGTAATAGATTTGACTAGAAGAAACCATGGTTTTGATAAAAACTGTTAATATTTCCTAAATTAAAATAAAAATATATTGGGATGTGGAATACGTAACTTTTTTATAATGACAGATAAACTTTAATGAAATAATATTAAAATTGTGAACATTGTAATCATCCTAAAGACACGAAATGACACGAAACAGGCCGGGTCGTTATCCGACCTGGTGCCCGAACCGGTCCGCGGCAAGGCTCGAGTGGCATTCCTGATCCCCACGGGCTGGCACAAGTTCTGAGTATCAAAAATAAAACATGGGAATGATTTACCTGAACAAATAAATATAAAACATACAAAAAGCTAAATAAATTGAATCTAAAAATAGACAACCAAACAAACCCTTATACAAATTTCATATTTAAGGTTAACAACTTGAACTAAAAACCCAAAAGAGACTACATCATGGAAAAACCAAAACTCAAACACAAACCTCTGTGTGACATGACGAGTCACATCCTCAAGCTGCTGCCGCCAACCTGTGTGGGGAAACCAATACAACTCAAACCATCATCGCTAAACCCGATGGCTTGACCTGGAATACAAAATAAAAAGAGTCTACATATACCCAATGTTGTTTGTAGGGTGTGAGCTAAAATCCCAATAGAACACCACCAAGAAAAAGTTTCATAAATAATTATTAATTGAAAAATACAATTGAAATATTAACTAAAGAAAATAAATTAATGCTTGAATAGTTTTAAAATAAAATGGAATTAACAAAAACAATTTCAAATGGAACAACTTAAATTAAAACACACACACTCACTTTTTAAAATAACCCATGTGTCACACTAATGAGTGTAATGTAAACAATGAGAATCAAATATGGGAGAGGCCTCATGGGTTTTAGCAATCTTGAGCTCCTAGACCTTTTTGTCTCAATTAAATGTGGCTTAGAAGGACATGCCCCTAAAAAATGTGGCTTAGAAGTCCCCGGCCCTCAAAAAATCATATGTTTAGTTAGTGTTGCAATCGTCAGTCATGCCAGTGAAACCGGGTCGAGACACCTCCAGAACACTATCCCACTATTCTAATGCACCCTCCTATCTACTCGGGCTTCCCGATTTGGATCATAAAAGTTCCACATTCATGTCATAGGTAATATTTATGCACCCAAATAAACAAGACACTACACATGCCAAAACCACTAATCTCACTCATAAAAACCATTTTGAAAGAATACACACACATAGAATATTACAAAACTAAATTTTGACTACTTACACAACCAATTTAAATTACTATGTGGTCAAAAAAACACTTTCACAGTCAAACAAGCCATTTAAGGTAATTATAAAACCATTTCAACATGCGTCGCATGACTTTAAACAACAATAATCTACCAGAATGCTCATTTAAGACTGACGGTACACCAAAACACCAAATTCACACTTTGCACCCACAAATTCTCTAAATATAGTAATAATAATAATAATAATAATAATAATAATACTAATATTAATAATAATCATAATCGGCATCATCATCATCATCATCATATGCATGCCAGGAATCTTTATACAACTCAATTAAAACAATTTTTCATCCTTAATAACTATTTAATAAAACATTTGAGTTTTCAATAAAGAAATTTTGAAGAGAATAACATGAATTTTCACACAAAACAAACCAAACCCATTTTATAACCAAACACATAACATAATCTTATCAAAAAATGATTTACACCACTAATATCATTTAATTAACCATTTTACAACTTATAAAAGTAGAGAAATAAAGCACCACATTGACTTACATCAAAAACACATCCAACCACCCTTTTTAGAATTAAATTCACACTAACGCCATACAAAAATACAATCTACATCCATTGCATGATCTAATAATCCAAGTGTACAATTTATAAAACACTAATAACCATCTCTACATGGGTTCTCACAGAAAATCCCACTTATATTTCATAAACACATTACTAAAAAATCAATGCATATGAGATCTCAATAAAATAAAATAAAAACAATTTAACATCATGAAAAATAATTAAATAATATGCTAAATTAATTAAACATGCAAATAAATACCTCATAAATTAATTATAAGCAGAACCACCTACATGGAAGGTAGAAAAATATCATGATCTAGGTGCGCAAAATCCACCGCACTTCAATCGCACCACAGCAACACAATTATTCCCTAAAACAAGTAATTAGATCAATTACACCATAAAAGAACCAAACGTTAACCAAAACCTAACAAAAAAATTACCCAAAAAGAAATAAAAAATTGGTCCGAGGAGAATACATCTGTGGTGAGGGTGCAGGAGGTTGGACGACGCTCTGAGGAGGATGTCGGGGTTGCAGTGCGCCAAAATAAATTCAGTCCGAAGGAAGGGAGGTGAGAGTCCAGATGGTTCGAGGTGGTGGGACGGCACCAGGTGGTGTGAGGTGGACCAGAAGGGTTGTGAAAAGGGGTTTCCAATTAGTACAACTTAATGGATGACATGAGGGTGGTCCGACCGAGTAATGGGAGGCACGCACAGAGGTTTTGATGCGCTAGTGGAGGCTGGCATCGGGTGGTTCGACTAGGGGAGTGGAAGCGCGATGGAGGAGAACAGCCGGATTTCCATGGTGGGGAGAGACATGCTGGAAGGGAGGCATTTCCAAGGGCATTCAATCCATGGGAGGTGTGGCGGTGCGCTGCAGAAGGGTGTGGCACGAGGTAGTGGGGCAGCGCAGGTCAGTGCGAGGCGGGCTTTTGGTTCAGTTTTCCGAAGGAGTATGAGGTTGGTATGGGAGAGGGGAAGGAGGTGGTCTAGTGAGGAAAAGGAGGGAGCGGGCGTGCGACACCTAGGGTTAGAAGGGTGAGGTGATGTGCCAAAAAACCAGGGTAAGGGGCATGCGTAGCATGAGAGACAAAAAAGGGGGAAAAGAGGGTGGTCAAGAGATAGGGGGAGAATAATAGGAAAAAAAGAGAGGAAAAAGTAAATAATAAAAATAGAGAATATAGATAAAATAAAATTCAATAAAAATAAAATAAAACCATAAAATGTGGGACTTAAGCCATTAAAAAAGAAAATTAGTAAATGTAAAAATCAATTGATGATTTTATAATAATGTTAAGGGTTTAATAAAATTAATAACCTAATTAAAAATATTAAAGAAGGTCATAATAATACTAACAATAAAACTAAAATAACAAAACCATCCAAAATAATACTATCATTATTAACTAAAGTTAGATAACACGCACAATCACGTATGCGGTCGCGTGCACAGTCATGCACTCGATCATGCATCCATGTAATAAAAAATTAACAGTAAAACGTTCTCTTATTAATGTGGGGCACCAATCACGGTAGCACATACGGTCACACTCCCGTAAAAGGTCCCAACATCTTTCAAAACAAAATCGTTTCAAACTGCAGCTAAAAAGCACGACCCAAAATAATTAAAATATAATATGTGTCAGGTCAGGGTGTGGCAATTCTCCCCCACCATGACACTTTCTAACCCCAGAAATTCCCAAATGAGTATGCCAATGAAGGGTTCCAAGTGAGACGAAGAAGAAACATAAAACAAAACCTCAATCATCCAAATATTTAGTATTCAAAACACCCATAACCTGAACTCCAAAGATCTCCAATCCAAAATCACGAAGAAAAGTAAAAAACATCAAATAATTCACATCCAAACATGACTACAACATGGAACACCCCAACCCCTGACATAGGGGTCATCAGGGCCGTTCGAGATCTCCAAGAACACTTGTCCAGTGACCAACTACCAAAGCTAACCAATTATCATGGTCGTGGTTGGGAAGGGCAGAAGTAACGGGTTTCCCCACCAAGAACACTTTCAAGAAAAAGGGCTTACACAAGTTTGTTTTATGGTGGTCTCCCCGCCATATTAGGATTATTTTAAAACATTGATTCACCAAACCAAGAAGACTCAAAAAATCAGTCAAACATCTAACACTGGAATGACCATCCAAGATTGCTACATTTAACCAGCAAACATAATAGGGGATGCCGGTGAGACCTACACTGGGTCTCCCAACTATTTAAATTTTTTTAACACCGTAGAACCCACGCGGGCATTTCTAGTTTACTTTGAGCAATACTAACTAAAATCTGCATTACAAACCCGCCAACACGGGCCGACCTGCATGGATGATTTCTACACTGGCCATTATTCCATCACATGAGATGGTTTTGATAGCCGAAACCTATAACCAAGCGGTAACTAGGTAAGCGCATGTAAATCCAACAAGACATTAGAATCTCCAAAACGAGTACGATTTTGATCCATAACTGACCACCATAGGGTTCATAGTGCATGCCTACTAGATTTACGAGAATATGGATTTTCTGTACCTCTTTAAGGCTTAAGAGGAACTCCCACAAACTATGAATTCAGTAAGGATACATGACTTTCATACCCATTACAACAAAAATGAAACCTTTAGAGGCAGTACCGCAATAAGAAAATTTAATCTGTCTCCATCCTATCACTGCCGACTTATGTCGGATCAAGCCCATCCCACACCCGATGAGTTTTGACCATGTGCAAGCTTCCCCCCGAGACCTATGGCTAGAGCTTTGATGTTTGAAGAATATACTGCCTCGTCGTTATAAGCTGACCACCTCTGACTAGAACGTCCTCCACTAGAAAAAACACTGACAACTTCATCTCGTGCCCCAAGTGTCCTCTACGTCAACTCACCCACTAAGATTTGTGGTTAACTACTTAGAGTTCCTGACATACCAAACTAGAGATATAAAATTGAGCGTTTTGTAAATACCCAAGAATAACTAATGGAATGGACACTCCAAGAACAAGTCCCTTTGGTTCAAACTCCTCATCAGACGAGGAACCTTCACTTACCACAATATGAACAATACCAACAACTATTACAATCTTTAAACTGATTGTTCCAAAAAACATCTGGGAACATGAAACTAGCTCATTAGAAAGGTCAACACACCTCTATCTCCACCTGTTTATTGGTCGAGTGCCTAAAAAATCCACCACTTTCCTCCACATTCACTTCTATAGGTACAACCGTGTAATGAAGCCAGTCTTGAGGATTGCTCACGACATCCTCATTTGCAATGAAAACAGAACCATCATCGTTCACTAGTTCAGTCCCACTCCATCAGACGTACTCAATACAATCTTACATCCGAACAATATTTGGAGTTCCTTTAATACAAGAGACACTCTTAACTTTCCCAAAGAATTCAACAATACTAACTCGACCTCAACATCTACAAAAATTTGACACAACCAAGTAGAACCTAAATCTACCACTCCATTGAGAGTCTGAGCTAGACCAAGAATTGAGAGACCTTCTGGAAACCCATGGGGCCTTTCTAGGGGGAATATCCCAAAAAAGAAACAGCAAATAGCACTCCACAAATCCAAACACATCACAAAACCAACATCCACATTCCTGGAACAAATCCAATAATTCCAATTTAAAACATCAATTGATTTTCGAAGAAAAACACACACTTGAGAAACCATGAATAGTGCGATTAGATCCAAAAACTCTTTTTAACCCATCGCTTTAACTTCAAACTCCAAACCATTTTCCAATTCCAAAACCATTTTAGCACAAATACCCTTTTCAGAGAAAACCACAATTTTTAGGAAACAAGAAGCATCATTAAAAATCAATCACTCACGACTGATATTCCTGGATGCCTCACATATATGTATTTTTGTGCCACTCACACACCCATCCATATGATCCAACAACTATCCATTAATCACTTCCACATTCACATGAGAGAACCCATAGGAATACCACTGGATGAAATGAGGCTCTTTCACTTTCAAAACAAAACATTCCCAATATTCAAAAAATATCTTTTTCCAAACCATTTCTAAAATTCAAGAAATACATAAAAAAATGATTTTCATTTATAAAACAACCCACCTCAACTTCAAAAAACCCAAGACATTCTTCTAGAAATTCTATTTCAAAAAATCAGATGCCAAATTCCAAAAACTAGGTCCAAGAGAAACGCACCCACAAAATCATGCCAAACACACACCAAAATAACATAAGTGAAACACCAAAATCCGCTTCCCTTTATAAAGTAAAACACATTCGTGCCAATCCCACCACTGAATCAAGAAATCACGAACACTAAAGCACTAGGATAGCGAACTAGTGGTCATTCCTAACCCATCTACATGGTTTAGCAGACCATGCCCTATGCAAGAGCCAACCACTAGGATTGTCAAACCGTACTCTCGAGCATCACATGGGCCACTACTCCATGTGATACTACACGCATTACCAGTTTACTTTTACTATCATTCCCATCTACATAGATCAAATCAAAAACAAAAAACCCGGACTACCCCTGGTTACTCGAGGATCGAAATGAGAAATAGTTCACAATTCTCTCCTCACACCTACCCATCGAGTACCGACAGTCTTATCCCCAATCTACCAGACATCCCAAATAACAAGGACACAAACATTCTCTTATACCATTTTGTCATGAACTAGTCCAGGTCATCATCTGACCCGGTGCCTGACCCGGTCCGTGGCAAGGCCTGAGGGGCGTTCCTAATCCCAACGGGCTGACACAATTTCATGAGTAACAAAAATAAATCTTGGTAACGATTTATCCGAACAAATAAATATAAAACAAACAACAAGATAAATAAATTGAATCTAAAAACAGACAACCAAACAAACCCTTATTCCATGTTCAGATTTAAGGTCAACAAGTTGAACTTAAAATCCAAAATAAACTACATCAAGGAAAAACCAAAACTCCAACACAATCCTCTATGCGACATGAGGAGTAACATCCTCGAGCCGTCTCCACCAACCTGCACGGGGAAATAAATAAAAATCGAACCATCATCGCTTATCCTGATTCCTTATCATCGAATAAAAAATAAACAGAGTCTAAATTGACCCAAAGGTGTGTGTAGTGTGTGAGGTAAAATCCTAGAAGGATGCCACCAAGAAAAGGTTCCACGCATAATTATTAAATGGCAAATACATTTTCAATATTAAGTAACGAAAATAAATGAATGCATGGAAAGTTTTAAAAGGAAACATAATTAAAGAAAATAGTTTCAAATGGAACAACATAAATTAAAAAACACTCACTCAGTTTTTAAAATAACCAATATGTCAGACTGATGAGCGCAACGTAACCAATGAGCATCAAATATGGGAGAGGCCTCGTGGGTGTTTGATAGCATGGACCCCTAGATCTTTGTGTCTCAGTGAAACGTGGCTTTGAAGGCCATGAACCTCCGAAAACATGGCTTAGAAGGCCACGACCCTCAGAAAAGCATATGTTTAGTTAGTGTTTCAATCGTCAGTCCTACCAGTGAAACCGGGTCAAGTCACCTTCAGAACACTAGCCCACTAGTCTAGTCCACCCTCCTAGATACCCAGGATTTCGTCTTTGTGCTCAAAAAAGTTCCATGTTCATGTCATAGGTCATATTTATGCACCCAAATAAACAAGATACTACACATGCCAAAACCATTACTCTCGCCCAGAAAAACCATTTTGAAAGAATACGCACACTAAAAATATTTCAAAACTATATTTTCACTACGTGCACAAACAATTAAAATTGCTAAGTGGTCAAAAAATTACTTTTATAGTCAAAAAAACAATTAAAGGAATTTATAAAGCAATTTCAACATGCGTCGCATGATTTTAAACACCAAAAATCTACCTGAATGCTAATTTAAGACAAACACGACACCAAAAACACCAATTTCACCATTTTCGCCCACAAATTCTCTAAAGATGATATTAATAATAATTATTATTATTATTATTTTAATAATAATCATCATAGTCTTCGTCGTCATCATCATCATATGCATGCCAAGAATCATTACAAAACTCAATTAAAACAATTTTGCATCCTTAATAACTATTTAATAAATCATTTAAGATTTTCATAAACAAATTTTGAAGAGAAGAACATGAATTTGCACACAAAAACAACCCAACCCTCTTTCGTATCCAAACACACAACATAATCTTATCAAAACATGATTTACACCACTAATATACTTTAATTAAAAAATTTACAATTTTTAAAAGAAGAGAAATAAATCCCCACATGGATTTACTTTAAAAACACACCCAAACCCCCTTTTTATAATCAAATGCACTCTAACTCCATACAAAAATATAATCTACATCCATTGAATAATCTAATAATCCATGTTCACAATTTTTAAAACACTAATAACCATCTTGACATGGGTTCCCACAGAAAATCCCACTTATTTCACATAAACACATTACTAATAAATAAATGTATATGAGATCTCAATTAAATAAAATAAAAACAATTTCACACAATGAAAACTAATTAAATAAAATGATAAATTAATTAAACATGAAAATAAATTCATCGAACACTAATCATAAGTAGAAGAACCTACTAGGAAAGTAGAAAAATATCAAGATCTTAGTGCGCAAAATCCACTTCACTTCAATAACACCGCAACAACATAATTAATCCCTGAAAACAAGCAGTCAGATCAATTACACCATAAACAAACCAAACGTCAACCAAACCCCAAGAAAAAAAATTTACCAAAAATGCAGGAACAACCTGTTCTGAGGAGAACGCACCTACAACGAGGGTGTGGGAGATTAGTCAAGGCTCCGAGGAGGCTGTAGGGTTTGCGATGTGCCAAAAGAAATTCAATTGGAAGGAAGGGAGGTGCAGTTATGGATGGTGTGAGGCATTGGGATGGAGCTAGGTTATGCGAGGCGGACCGAAAGGGGTTTGGAAAGTGGTTTCCGATTGGTATGGCTAGAGGGAAGACATTATGGTGGTCCGACAGAGCAAGGGGAGGTGGGCGCCGGGGTTTTGATGCGCCAGAGGAGGCTTCTGCCAGGTGGTTTGACCGGGGGAGAAGAAGTGCGAGGGAGGAGACCAGTGGAACTTCCGCGATAGGGAGAGACATACTGGATGGATGGTGTGGCCGAAGGAGATATAGCCATGGGAGGTGCGACAGTGCGCTGCGGAAGGGTGCGGTGTGAGGCAGTGGGGTAGCAGAGGTCAGCGTGATGGGGGCTTCTGGTCCAATTCACCGGAGGAGTGTGAGGTTGTTCTGGTTGAGGGGCGAAGATGTTTCAGCGTGGAAGAGGAGGGATCAGGGGTGTGGCACTTATGGTTAGAAGGGTGAGGCGGTGTGCTAAAAAACTAGGGGAAGAGGAATGCGTAGCGTGACAAACAAAAAGGGTGAAAAGAGGGTGAGCAAGAGAGAGGGAGAGAATAACGGGGAAAAAGGAGGAAAAAGAAAATAATAAAAAAAGACAGAATATAGATAAAATAAAAGACAATAAAAACAAAATATAACCCAAATTTTTTTTGAACATAACCCATTAGAAAAATTTAGTAAATGTGAAAATCAATTGATAGTTTTATAATAATGTTAATGCTTTAATAAAAATAATAACCTAATTAAAAATATTAATGATGTTCATAATAATACTAATAATAAAAGTAATATAACCAAACCATCCAAAATAGTATTATCATTATTAAGTAAAGTTAGACACCGCACACGGTCACGTGCGTGGTCGCGTGCGCAGTCGCGCGCCCGATGACCCACCCATGTAATAGAAAAAATAGTAGTAAAAAGATCTCTTATTAAAGTGGGGAACCACGCACGATCACTCATACAGTTGCACTCCCATATAAGGTCCCAACTTCTTTTGAATCAAAACCAGTTCAAACCACAAATAGAAATCAACACCCAAAATAATTAAAATATAAAAATCGCCAGGTCGGGGTGTGGCACAAAAGAAGAGAAATATATAATCTCATGAATAATCATGTGATTAATATGATTAATTAATTAATGATTAATTAACAATACAATAAAAAAATATGATGAAACACTGCAATAATATCCCAAGGGGTGATAAAAGATTCTTTACATATGGAAGAGGGGTTTATCATGCATTGAACTGTGAAGAAAAAAAATGAAGAGTTCATAAATGATGAATGAAATAAATAACGATCATATTTAACAAACATAAATAACTCATGGGATTATATGTCTTTAATGTTGAATATTATCAATTTTTATTGCCTAATATATATATTAACATAGTCGATGCACACCACCAACCATCATGAACAAGAGGACAATGGAATGCCTATCCCTGGACAACACCCAATGTGAATCTGGATATTTAAGCTACACATATCATGTGGTGGATTTGTTAGTGTATTTTTATTCTACTAACTTTAGTACGTCTATTTTATTTTATAATATAATTACATTAGTACACATATTTTTTGAGGATCCATGAAATTATCTAGTTATTATATTATTATTTCTGAAGAAAAAATTTATTGGAATGAAAATATCATCATTAACCTTTATATAAATGTAATGATATTTTTTAATTCATCAGTTACTAACAGATAAATACTATATTAATTTATGAAATAGGTCACTCACATTTTGGAACACAAATCTATATATGATCACTTTCCACATCAATGATGATTTTAAACTCTCTAGGGAAATTAATCAGGATGAGTGTTGAGCTTAAATGGTTATAATGAAACTAAATATTTGGATATACTTGTAAGGATGAAATAAATGTGTTTCATAGAATCAACTGAATTATCATTGTTGTTACTAAATTGTAATATAACTCTCAAATAATATATATTATATAGATACCCTTAAATATAATTGTGGCCAATTGATATATAAAATTTTCAGGGAATAATTCATTCAAGGGTTGGGGTGGAGAGTGTAAAGGCCAAAGATTTCACTGTATATATTTTCCTTAAATTTATTCTATTTTTATGGATTTAAACACTTCAAACACTAAAACCCAAAAAATTCTAAATTATAATATCCATATAGTTTCCATGTATAAAAAGTGGTTAGTGGATTTTTAATATATATGTATATATCTAAGAAAAATAAATTTCATTTTATATATCAAATAATCTGGCGTTGCTAATAATCTAGTGAAATATGATTTATAAAATTTAATGAATCTTTAGGAATAACATATTTAGTCTAGTTTAAATAGAATTTTATAAGTGCCATTAAGAAGAAAAAATAATAAACAAAAATATTTTTTTTGATAAATATATAAATTTTGACAATATTATAATTTTTTAATTAAGAATAAAAATTATAAATTTTAAGATGTTAATTTTAGAGAGTGAGAATATTTTTCTAGATTTTTCATGATCAAATTTACATAATGTGGATTTTTTTTAATTTTTGGAATTATTTAATTTTGTAGTCTAATAGTGAAAATATTGATTTTATTAATTCCATCACTTTTATGAAACTATTTTAATATATAATTTCATTGAATCTTTTGAATTCATTTATAATAAAATTATATAATATAAAGTATAATTAATAATTTTAAAATACTATGTTGATGATATAAATGGATGTTCAATATTTCAAAATAGCATGTACAATTTTATAAAGAAAATAAATTTTTTTTTGTTTAAGTAGAAAAAACCTAATGAAATGAAGTTTCAAATATCACTAATTTCTAAATAAGTAACCTATTAATGAATATAAATCTTTGAAATTTATATTAATCAGTTTAATTTTTAAATCCACCCTACTCATATATATTTTTTCTAAAAAATATACTTTTTCAAAAAGAACATGTTTTTATATATTACATGAGTTTATATTAAAATTTGTTTTCAATACATGTAGGATTTTTATTTTATAAATTTGATTTAGTATTTAGATTCAGTGGTTAAAACTTATCTGATAAGGATATCTTTATTTTCTGTGCTAAATGATAAATTACGCTATGAAAATCTAGTTACCATGGTTACAATAGAAATGGAAAAAGTATCCTAACATTTTAAGGGAATGACATGTTTAAAATATGCTTATATTTAAATAATGTGGGTGTATCTTGAAATTTTTCCCATAAAATGAATTAATTATCAATTCTTGAGGCACTTTTTTTCAATTATTCAGATTTTTTAATATTATATTATATTTACAAAAATGTCCCTCATTTAAACTTAAAAAAGTCGAAATCCTCTCCTAAATTCACCTCATACTAAAGAAAATAATGTTCAGAACATTTCCATTCAAATTAGATTAAATATCCAGAGGCTATGAATTAGGGTATGTCAGATTAAAAAAACTACCCCTGCATATTATATTTCATCATTAAATGAAATACCCCTATCTCACTTTTTAGTTTCAATGTATGAACATAATTGAAATAATTAATGATACACAACACTTTTTCTTGGTTCACCCTATCTGGGTTATATCAATGAAGAATACAACAGTGATATGTTAGTGTACTAAATCTACTAAGTCACACTGCCAAATTATAAGGTTCGGGGATGATCACTTCTATGCTAATGATCATAGCCTTTATAAGGTTTAGGTTCAGCAAACTGCTTTCCCAATGGTCACTCCCCAAGTCCCTTTCTATGGATCACTGGTGGTGGAAATAATCACCACCATCCTCTTTGTTTTATCACTACTCTTGGAGAGAATCCACTAATAGTTTATGGACTTTAGGTCACTTAATTTTCAAGAAAGAACACATCATAATGTATTGTTAGACGCTATGTAGAAGTTCTAGTTTCACCCAGAAATGAAATCGTTATGTTTTTTGAACTATTATTTTTCATAAGATAATTTTGGTAGCTAATTTAGTGCATTTGAAAACATCCTTGAATCCTCCATGAACTTTCTTTCTTATTCCATGAACTATCTTGAACCACGTGGCGTGAGTGCTTTTCAGGCCACCCCTTCTTCCAAGGACCACCTCTTCATCTATATACCTTATCCATTGAAAGATGTAGAGACCAAAAAACTCATTTCATGGTCTGTTTTGACGAACTAATTAACCATTCCTAGAATCCTAACTTGTAAACTCTTCTCCTTCACAGAATTCTCCCTCCCAAACTCTTCCGTACATCACTGAATTCTTCCTTGAAAATGATATTTTCTAAATGAATAAGATCTACCTAATGATAATATTATTGGTACTTATATAAGAAAATAGATTAAAAAAATATATTAACACACATTATCAAAAACATCAATGTGGTGCATCCATCACCACAGACAATAATGTGTGGTCCACATAGTGCCATTCTTCCATCATTGTAGACGATGCCTACCAAAAACAAATCACATCTGCACAACCTAAAATGATGACCTTCCCATGAAATACAAGACTCCTGCAAAATTTAGGTCACATGTGAATCATCTTATATATGTGTTCTGCAGAGTCCACTTCATGGTCTACATAGCACTACTCTGCGTAAATTCCTCCTTTCCCAATTTTCCTTCGTCATTCCACACACCTCATATGTGGTCCGTGAACTATTCTTTAAGGCAAATGTACTATCCAATCAATTTTGGTAATACTTCCTTTTCCAAAAAAAAAACTCCACATATGTGGCCAAAAAATGTGGCAAACAGTAGGAAACTCTTCCACATTACACACCTTCCTCAGAAATCACCATCCGTACTTATTCAACCTCATTTGGATTTATCAACATTCACAGTCACCCCTAAACACCAGGATAATTCCATGAGGTATTTTTTCTAACAAACATAATCTTAAATAAACACTCATATACATTCTTATTATATTTAAGGATATTATGTTTTTCATAAAATTCCACCCCTCAATGTATTAATACCCTTCATAAAGGCTATAATCAAAGAAGTGATGCATATCTTCCTAAACCTATCATTATTTTTCCATGTTTATATTATTTTTTAATATTCAAAAAAATTATTTTTAAATTCTAAAAATGATAACCTAAATAATTTTTTTATTTATATTTATTATAAACTCGTTAAGTTCCCACCCTTTTCTATTAATAATAATGGTATCCTAAATAATGTGTTTTATGGACTACTGCTTCCACGGCAAGATATTTTTTTCCTTAACAACTTTAAAAGGATGTTAAAAACATGGAATTTAATTGATATTAATTATATTAAATATATATTTTACATTCAGATGTGATAAATTATATTAATCATTTTCTATGTTCTATATAAAATTAAATCACCAACCATGTGTATGTGTGGACTAATAACTCCATGGGATGAATGATTTCCATATCAATTTCATCAATGATTTATATAGATGTTCCTGAGAATTAATTAAAAGGATAAATATAATTATTATTTTCATATTAATTTACTATTATAATTTTTTTAGAACTTATTAATTATATTATCAATATACGATTATCTAAAATTTAGTCAATTAAAATATATATATGAATAAGAAAATACTTATTAACAAATTTATATTACTTTCATATCAATTAATTATTATTATTCTTTAAATAAAATAATAAATCTTGGTAATAGTTTCATAATGGAAACATTTTTAAACTATAGTAATTATATTACAACTAAAATACATAATAATCATAAATAACCATGGTATGTTCATGACTGAGTCAGGTTGACCATCCACATGAACAATGCAATGAACTTATATAATGGATGGTGATGAAAGAATAATTTCATAAATAATTTGATATAATTATATAAATAATTATTTTGTTTTAATATAAATATTACATTAGTATTTAGCTCATAAATTATGAAAATACCCAGGTTTGGTTGAAAATCACCTAAAAATATTAGTTCTCAATTTAAATTTTTATAATTTATGTATAAATGACTCTTGAATGGACATTTATATATCATAAATCAAAAAAACATATAAATTATAATTTACTTACTTATCAATTATTTATAAACATTAGAATAATAAAGAATACTAATGGTCCAATTGTGAATCTTCTACAAATAGACAGATTTATGAACACCTAGTATGGGAAAATAATGAAAAAAACTAATATACATGTGGAAGATGAATATTAAGCATTGTTGTAAATAGTTTTATCAATGAATTTATTCCTTAAATTGTATATAGAGTTATTTATTCTTTTTTATAAGATATTTTAGTTCATCCTAATAAAATGGGGAATAAGAAATGGGTTTATTTTTCAGAAATATGAATCTCTTGAGACATTTATATTCTATACACCATATTTCTTTTACAATGGTTTAAATATTTATATAATTTTAGATTATAGCTAGATTATCATAAATTTTATGATATTTAATTTTAATATTAATTTTATACCTTTTTGGGATTTTATTCAAATTTCACAATGTTTTGAAGAGTTTTTTATAACCCATATCCTTTACTTGTGACATAGTCAATCTTCTTTAATTATAATATTTCATGATTTATCCATTATAACCTATAAAGATGTTATATTTAATTTCAAACATCTTTTCAAGGAAAATCACTATTTCTAAAACACTCTTCTTTTATGATGATTCAATTTTTTTTGTCAAAATTCATTTTCATTTAGAATAGTTCCTCTTAATTTAAAATAATTTTTCATCCATGTCCATGGTTTTACATCACTACAGTGATATCCTTCACTTAGTGGAAAATAATATTGTTTTTTTCTCCAATGATCTTTTTATTCCAATTTATTCTCATAAATATAATGATTTCATCATCTCTCTAATAAATTGGTCTTTCATCAATTTTTTTAGAAATACATAATATAATTTTTTTGTACTTCCAAAACAAAAGGATTTATCCTCCACTACACATTTTATTTTTATAATATTTAAACCATTTCCTAATATTCCATTAATAATTATTCTTTTGAAAAGTAAGTAATATAATAGTATTTTAACATCACCTTTAATAATTCTATAAGTATTATTTATGTTTCCCATATTAAATATAATCCTTAAAAGTAAAATATGTCAATTTATTATGACTTCTACTTTTTGAAAACATTATATCTTTTCATGTCTCTATTATTAAAGATTATTATTCACGTAATATTTCAAAAACAAGTATATGTCTAATTTTTTATAGAATATATAGTTTTAAGGATATTTTATATAGAACTATATATGATAATTTTTTTAAAAATTATTTTATTTCCATTGTAAAAAATTTTTATTTAACATTTTTAAAATTTTATCTTTTATAAATATGCTTAAAATGTTATTGTAAAAGGGTGTGTATCTTCACTTAAATTTCCCTTAAAAGGTTTATCTTCATTGATGTGTTGTTTTGATCATCTAATATATGTTATTATGTTATGAATCCTTTTTTGAAATAAAATTTTGATATCTTGTTATTTATTACTTTCATTTTATTTGATAAGTTTAATAGGATGATTCTTGTTTCCATGGGTTATTAATGTTATGTTGATGGTTGATACTCAGTGGAAAAAAATGTATAAATGATTCTTTTAGGGTCTAATATCTACCTCCAATGCAACAGTTTATATTCATATATCAGAAGATAGTCATTCATCGACATAATGAGTTTTTTCACCCATGTGTGGGCTTGATGGGATTCTTCAAATTTTTATGTGTGGAAATAATGAGTTTTTTACATAAGAATTTCAATGAGGTATTTTATCACCTAGTTTTTTATTTTCCTTTAGTTATTCCAAATTCCTATTTTTTTATCATATAATATTTATTTTACAAGATGCATTTAATTTCTATAAAATACAATGTTTAAAAAATTAATAATAATTTTCAATTATTTACAAATTTTTTTTGTTCTAACATTATTTTATTATTGATTCGTTTTTTGTGCCATGTGATATATTTTATTCTTCCATAATGATATTTTATTGATTTTTCATTTATCATTTATAGTATTATGATTTTTTAAAAATATTTATGTCTTACCCATATTCTCATTCATGTTTATGATCTCATGATTTATTGTATGTTTTGTCCCTTACATATTGTTTGAGATCACCAATTTATTATGATTCAATTTCACATTTTATAAGGATTAATATATAATGTGAGATGTCAAAAAAAGTTTCTATAGAAGAAATTTATTAGATAAAATTTTGATGGTTTCATAACATAATATGATTCTCTAGCTAATATTCACATCAGCAAATCTTTTAATCTTTGCATTGTCAGAATATTTTTGGGGATGAATTATTTAAATCACGAGATTAATTTATCATTTTGGTTAATCATAGCATGGGCCTATATTTTTAGTAATATAATAGGTTTTAGTTATTTATTTATATTAGTTTATACACCTTTTTGGGTTACAGAAACATAGTAAGGATCATATATAAGAATCTATTTGTAATATGATATACTGAAATATTGGTAATGTTATGATTAGATGGGTTTTCTAATCCATACATCCCATTATGGAAACTATATGTTGATATAGGCTCTATTATTAGTCTACCCTATAATAATGACCATGAAAATAGTTGGTTGGTTATTAACTCGATCACTATATAGTGAACAAAAAATAGGACCACCTACACTCCTAGTTTTGAAATTTTAGAAGATAAGATTTATATGATCATATTCATTTTATATAACACTATAATGGATTAGTTTCCAAGTTACATTAATTTATTAGGTTCAATTTTATAAGATAACACAAATTAATATGACATGGTATAAGATAAGGCTGATACTAGTTGAAATAATTTCTATATAAGCTAAAATATTATTATTAAAAGACAGTATGTTTTATGATTGGAATTCATTTTTTGAATTATGATAATATCCGTGTATTATAAATGTTTTGTCAGACATGTTTACAGTTTTAGTTTTAATAATGGTTGGAACATGAAAATACCATGGTTAAGATATAAATTGGGAATATTAATATAATTAATAAACAATAATAAAAGGAGATAAATAAAAAACGTTGTGATCATTCCAATCAAACAATAAAAAAATATGATTAACAAAGTGAGTATTGTGAATGTCTAGAGAACACTGATGAATAGAATAATGGAGTGTTCTGAGTGATCAACTGATGAATATGAATTGGAAAATAATTTTAGATTCTTTATATATCAATTTTTTTGGATGAAACCCCTAAGGAATATTATCAAGGGGACTAGAAAAATCTAACTTGTGGAAGATAGGCCATCATATATCAAATAATTTAGGAAAAATATGAGTAATGTGAACATGAATTAAGGAAATATATTTCATACTAAAGTACCTATAATAATTATATTCCATGTTTGTGGGGAACATGGGAATTATCTAAGTTAATTCTAAATCCTAGGATTTTCTAATAAGGTGAGAACCACAGACCTAAAATCCAATAGGATAATGAAATTACTATATGATAACAACAACTATATTGAATAATTAAATATAAAGTACACAAAAACTATATTACGATTGTTTTGATATATATATTGAATTTCATTCTAGGAACATTATTATATTAGATAATTTTTCTAGGACCATTAATTCACAACCCTGATTTTTTCATTATCATATATTAATTATAGTAGTAAGATTATGTTATACTTAGTTATCATTAATTGGACTGTGAATCAAAAAATTATCCCCAATGATCAAATTACTAAAATTATCAGAAATTTATGTCTATTCTTATAAATTTTATATGTTTATATTTCAAATATGAAACTCAAATTTTTGTTGTCAAATCCTCCAATGTTGACATATAACTTCATGGATTATTATAAACTCAATATGGATGTCATTCAATAGGGTTTTATACCTTAAATGATTTCAAAATGAAAGCAAATATTTGAATATATCTATTAT
Source organism: Viscum album (assembly GCA_963277665.1). NCBI lineage: Eukaryota > Viridiplantae > Streptophyta > Magnoliopsida > Santalales > Viscaceae > Viscum > Viscum album. Next base: position 994,316,593 of record OY728166.1, read on the forward strand.
AAAGGAATATATGAGTTTTATAATATCAAGTAGATTTGAAAGGTTGTTACCATATTGGTAATGAACTCTCAAACTATATATATCCAAATAATACACATAACATCCGTTTTTAGTATGTTATAATAAAAATTATGATAATTCATTTCATTTTATTGGGGAGAATTTGATAACATTAAAATTAAATATATATTTTCTTTAATTAAAAACTATCTTTGATAGAATTATCCTCATGAAACACAAGATACCAAAAAATTTGAATAGTTGTAAGGTAGCTATAGAGTTGGTAGGTATAAATAGACTTAATATGATTATGAAATATATATTTATATATAATAAAAATAATGTTTATTTTATATATAAACTAAACTCTTACCACAAATAAAATAATGAAATATCATTTAGAAAATTTTCGTCAAAAAAAATATTTTTATAGGAATAATTATATAAAACATGTATAAATTGAAATTTATAAAAATTAGAAGAAAACTAGAGAACATAAAGAAATATTTCTAGTAAAAATTAGTTTTTTTACAATATTTTATATTTTTATATAAATAATAAATTTATAAATTCTTTGATGTGAATTTTGAAAAATCAATACCATTTTCGATTTTTCTAGATAATACATACAAAAGATAATTTTTTATAGTTTCGTTTTATTTTTCAGTTGAATAATGAAAATATAGAATTTATTAATAGAGTAGATTTTTTCAATTATATTTTTATATAAATCAATTTAATATTTTCAAAAAAATAAATATAAAAACTATATATTATAATTTATAATAATAGTTTTTAAAATACAATGTCGAATTTAAAAAACCATGCTCATCATTTTTAATGTTTATGTAGCATTTTAATAAAAACTATTTTTGACAGTATGTTTTAATTAATTATAACATGATTGATTTATTTTTTTGTTTTATTTTCTTAATAAAAACCTATTTTGGAATAATAATTATTTATGGTCATTGGAATAAATTGAACTTGTTTTTCCATCCTAGTCACAAATCATTTTTTCTAAACATAATAATTTGGAAAAATATGGTTTTACCCAGTAAATGCATTTGTGTTAAAATTTAAAATTCATATAAATAGAATTTTAATTTTATAGATTTTATTTCATTTTAAAATTAAGTATTTTAAAATTATCTTATATGTTTTATCTTATTTTTGGATTAAAATTATTACCTGTTTAAAAACTAGTTATAGTTGTGAAAACTAAAATATTAAAATTGTATAACTTTAGAGGTCAAAAAATTATACTATATAAAACATTTTTATTTTTTAATAGTATAAGTTTGAATCTATATTTTATTCCATTAAACACATTATTAATCATTTTTTTGAGGCAGTATGATTTATAGTGACTTCTTGTTATTGAATAGTTTTATGTATTTAAAAAAATGCCATTATTTTTTCACTTATAAAAATCTCACTCCTCGCCTCACTTCATTGATGCCGAAAACCTTTCATGTTAAGCCTAATATTTTTTCAAATTTATTAAAAAAACATTTATACACATTTATGTGGATATTTTCTTTTCAAAACACCAAAAATCAGTAGTTTAATCCCATTTACAATAGTGATAATCTAATAAGTGAGGCAAAAGTTACAATTTTTTTTTCTTTTTATATTTCATTATATTCTTCTCAACATTAAAAATTTAACTCCATAATATAAAAATGATAAAATAAATTCCATTATTATACTTCTATGTTATTATAATGATTTTACATGTATTAACCACCCTACCATTATCCATTATGAAAAAAGAAACCATGAATCGTGTATTGTGGTGACTGGTGCCTCCATAGTGATTTTTTTTATTTTCCATCGCCTCCTTAAAAGGATTAAAATAATATGGAAATTAAAATATAATTATTAATTTATTTTTATATTTTATACTCTGAAATTCTAAATCATATTAATTTTTTCCCCAATCAATGGAAAATGAAATTGTAAATCATTCGTATGTGTGGACTATCACCTCTTTATGATGATTGATTTATATTTTTCATTTCATCACCCAATTACAGGGATTATCTGAAGAACGGATTTAAAGGATAAATATTATTTCAATTTTATCATTATGTTTATTGGTTTATCAATTTGTATAACCAATTAATGATTTGATCAACCATTTATTATCATAAATTCAATTGTTTAAACAAGTGATCTAGGTGGAAAATATTTTTTAAAATTATATAATATTTTCTTAATCATAAACCATTATTATTATTCCTTTATAATTTTGATAAATCACAGTAATGGTCAATAAATGATATAGTTATGATACTATAAAAATTATATTACAACCGAAACACCTTATAATCATCAATAACAATGGTATGTTTATGATTTGGTCTATTTGACCATATATTTGGAAGATGTTGTGAAATTATATCCTAAATTACGACGAAGAAATAATTTATAATATAATATGATAAAAATATATAAATAATTTTTTTGTATTTTTAAATCTATACGTCAATATTTTAAAAATTAGATAAAAAACAAACTTCTTCCGTTCAAAATCACTAAAAATAATTTCTTTCTAATTTCAAATTATAGGATAATTATTAAAGTAAAAATGAATGTGAATTACTAATTAAAATATGATTATAATAAAACCATTGTAGTAAAATTTTAGAATTTATTATTTTGAATTTTGGATTTGGAATGATTACCAACACCAATTCTATAAATACTCTTTAAAAAGAGGAAACTATAAACACATGATGTTAAAAAATATAGAAAATTAACTAATATAAATATAAACCATGAATAAAAGGGAAATTATAAAAACAATTTGTAGGATTTTAGTTCTTAAATAGTACTCAATATATTTATGTTTTTTATTGGAGGTTGTTATGTTTCAAACATAATAGGGAAATGAAGTTGGAGTTTCATTATTTCAAATTGGTACCATTTGAGACACTTTGAATGTATACACATTGTTTCATTTTCAATGGTGTAAATGTTTATATGATTTTATTTATTATCTAGTTTATCTTATATTTCATGACATTTAATGATTTTTTTTTAATTTTATACTAATCATGGGTTTTTAATTGAAAAATTATGAATGATGTTATGGGTTTTCATGACTCAAATCATTTATTTATGTCATAGTAACTCATCAATGAAAATAATATTTCATTATTGATGCATTTTTAAATATTAAGATATTGTCTTTTATTTTAAGCTTATTTTCAAGGGAAAATGCGATCCACACCAATATCTTCTCTAATGATGATTATACAATTTCATTAAAATTATTATTATTTAAAGAAGAATGCCCATTAATTTTGTGAAATGATTCTTTTAGGTTCATATTTTTAATTGTCATCAGCATTCTATTTTTTCATTATAGAATCTCATTTTGTTACCTCATAGTGATCCTTTTATTTAGAATTATCCATTATAAAACTAATGTTTCCCCATAATTATAAATATCTCTATTTTCAACATGGTTATTTCAAATTATTCAAAATGTTTATCTATCCTTCCAAATTAAATGGCTCGACCATCCACTCCATATGCTATATTGATAAAGTTTATTTGTTTTTTTATGTTTCAAATATTAAAGATTATTTTTTAAATTAAATTAAATAATTTATTATCACTTCTCCATTTTGAAATCTCAATAAATTTTTAGTGATTCTATTATTAAATATTATTTATTAAATTTAATTGTTATAAATTTTATTTCACATATTATTTTAAAAATTTTATTTCTTTTCAAGACATTATTGTAATAGAAACTTTTAAAAGTAAATTTTTAAATGTATTTTCAATTTTCATTTTTGAATCCATATTTATTTTCAAGGATCATTGATATAAAACTATTTTAAATAATATTTCAAAAATTATTCCCTTTCCATTTCAAAAAATGTGTTTTTAAATGTAATATTAACATTATTTTTGTAACAACGAATAAATTGGTTATTTGAAAGATTCCATATATTAAACTGAAAAATGAACCTCTATGGTTTACCTCCCATAATGTGCTTATTTGATCTTCCACTATATGTTACAATGTTATGAAAATTCTTTGGAAATAGTATTTGGATGTCTTATGATTTTTATGTTCATGTTATGTGATGTTTTTAAGAAACCCATTATTTTTTACAATGGGTTATTTATGTTATGGTGGTGATTGATTTTAAGTGTCACACATTTGAAAAAATTATGAAGGGTGGGGTAACATATCAACCTCTAATTAAGTCATTAATTATTATGCCTAATTATATAATCAGGATTATATATAATGGTTTTTTTTTCACACTTGCATGGTTATGTGGGGTTTACTCAGACTTTTACGTGTGTGATTAATAAGTTTATTCACATAGGAATGGGAATTTTTTTTCTCACACATTAATTCCTATTATCGTTTTTTAAACAAATTCCCTTATTTTTTCATGTTTTGTTAATTTTACAGGAAAAATTTAATTTTCGTGATATTATTTATTTTGATGATAATGGATTATTAGTATTTATTACTCATTTTATAACTTTATCACTTATTTTAGGATTATTTATATGTGTTTTATGTAATATTATATTTTATAAAATGAAAAATATTTTTATAAACATATTATTACCATACATGGTCTTATGATAATTTATTTTTTTATTTATATCTTTATAATATAGCATTTTAGGGTTGTGATCTAATTCTTTGTGATATATCATTTCTCTAACAATAAATTTGAGATGAACCCTTTCCTCGGTCTATATTCCCTTGGTTATGAGGATGATTGTATAATTTGAGATGTCTTGGAAGGAGTCTATTGGGGTACATTTATAGACAATGTTTTTAATAAAATTATAAAATAAGATGTACATTTTTTTAATCTCAAAGAAACTAAACATTTCATACTTTGGGTTGTGTGATTGTTTATAAGATGTATTATTTTTTTCATGTGATTAATGTATGATTTAATTTATATTTAATATCGGTCAATTTATATAGGTAATGTCAAGACCAATAAATTATACATAATTTTAAAGAAAAACATAATGATATTTTCTAGAGAAGACCTTTCTTAGGAAATATAAATCTTCTAAAGACAAAAACATAACACTAACATTTTTAGTGAACCAAAATAGAGTTAATAAAAAACAACCTAATGTACAACATCATGGTAACATGGATTAAACAATTGTGTGACAAAACTTATTATAGACATTGGAGTAATATTTCTAGGCCATAACACACACTAGTCATGGGATGTGTAAGAAAAAAATATTTGTATTTTTTAGTGAAACATGGATGTTGACTAGTTTCATCAAACGTTAAGACGTTAATAGATAAGCATAAATTATATCTAAGTCACATTTTTTATTTTATTAGAACTTTTAATTTATTAAATTAAAAAATTGTGTGGTTTTATTTAGTTAAATTAATGAATTATACTTTAGTTGGGAAACATTAATAGAATGTTTAAGGGACAAAAACCCACACATTCATATCCAAAGAAGAAATGTAAACATAATATTTCTGGCTTTGAAACCATTGAATCTGACCATTTCTTAAGAAAATATAAAATATAAAACGAAATTATTTGGTAACTTACAGACATAATTACATTTTAATATTATAGTTTTAGAGACTTGGGAAAAACTATAAAAAACATGGGTACACAAAAAATTGTTCATAAAGTACAGTATCATCACCCATTAAAATATTCACATATAGTAACCCACTTAGCTATATCATACCTCAAACCTTTATAAAAATCCTTGATAAATGAAACATAATAAAATGGTGTTCTCCAATTCTGAGTAATGGTAAACATGGGAAATTTTAATGAAAATATAATAATAATGTGATGAAAATGTAATGATAACATAATATTAGATTTTATAACAATATAATTCATATCCTATATCATAATTTTGAGTCATGGAATAAATCTCAAAAATAAACCTTCCATGAATCATAAAGGAATTAAATAATATGATATATGACCATAAAAGTTTATTAAGACATTATATTGTGACATACACATAATCATAGAAATTAATTTCTTTAGTAGTCTAGGATTTCTTTATAAAATTTCTTGGTGGAATAGATTAACTCTCCACACAATCATAGGATTCATTGTTTTCTCAAGTAATATCATAGTAGACTATTTCCCTTTCTAAATTAGGTTCACCCCAAATTTTATTATTCTTCATCTCATGAGATATCAATCATTATCCAACACATTGGAGGGAGATATATATCTCACCCATTATTGGTTATAAAATAACCACCAACCTGGGATATAATGTAACCACCTTCCGTGGTTATTATATAACCACTAACACAAAACAAAAATCATAAATATGTTCGCCAAAATTTTATAAATCATTAATTGAATCAAAAACTACGAAAATATAGGGGTTTAATAAACATTTCATCATATCATAGACAATATATTTGAAATTAGATTAATAAAAAATTATACATTTCATCATATTATAACCAATGAAAAGATAACTGGTTTGATAAATATTATGCCATCTTAAATGTATATAATCTATCAAATGAATAAGGGTGGTATACTTCAATAATTTATCAAGTAATTCTTGTGTAAAATCATATTATGTTGTCTTAGATAGAAAATTATTTTGAAATATCATTTGGTATAATTCTTTTGGAAAATTACTTTTTTTTGAACTAGTTAGTTTTAATGAAAATTAGACACTTATAAATGAAAATATTTTAATGTAAAATAATCTTTTAAACATGTAAAGGAAATTTCAAAGAATAAGTTCATCATAATGATGGTAAATTCCAATCATTAAATATATGGTACAATTATTCCTTCTATATTTTGTTAGAAACAGATATAAAACACCTCATTTTGTAAATAAATAAAATTTTAATTTTAACCATTTTGTAAAAAATATGAAAATTGGGAAATATTATTATAAAATTTTAATTATAATAGTAATACCATCTTGAAAAAAATTAAAACATGTACATTTAATATAAATATTCCACATCTGATTCATAAAAATAAACAATCCCAACTACTAATGATATTGTTAAATAAACCAATACCCCTTTGGTAAGTTTTAATTCAGAATCCCTAAGAAATAAATAAACATATATGGATAGGTAAATACCTAAAATATTCATAATATGTACCATAAATGCAAATCATGGGGAGTATATAAACTAAAAAAATTAGTGTATAAGGAACATGCCCCAAAAAATAAACGTGAGACTAAAATCACTTACCTTGATTCATAATCGTCATTTATGTTCTTTAAATTTAGGAATAATGAACTTAAGTTTATTATTTACATGATTAATAAATTTTTCCAATTTTATTAGTCATTAGATATAACTTATTACCATATTATAACAATAAAATAAGTGATTAAGTTCACATTATATGTTTTTTCAAAATTTGGGTCTTAAATTCGAAATGAATTCAGTATGTTTACTATGTCTAAGTAAAAATCATTAAATCATCTCTAGAATAATTATTATAAAATAATTATCATTTATATATATCAAATATAGTTTAAAATACAACAATTAAATATTTTTATTAAAATTAAAATATGTAAAGGCCATAGAGATGGTAGAATGTATGTACACATGAGTAACAATCCGATTTTTCATTGATCATTTTAGAAAAATGTAAGCATTATTGTTAACATTATAAATTTATAATAATTTGATATATATCATTTTAATTGTTTAAATATACTTATATATATCATGAATGTGATGTGGTGATGAAAAATGAATCACTTTGATTCATGAAAGTGGTAGTACACATTTATACACAAATGAAATTATCAATTCTCAGTTAACAAAATGACATGAAGGCAACTGATTTTTTATAATTTATGAATTATAAATATTTAATTAATATACTATATAATCATTAATTTCAAAATTTTAAAATTTTAACGACATATTACGATAGAAAATTAATTGCATCGGTTCGTCAATCAGTATTATGATGTACACAAGAATGATGAATTCTTATCCCATTTGATTAATGTTAGATATGGATATTTTTTATTGTTTTAATATAATTAAATCTCAATATAGGTATTATGATGATTTAATTATTTTATCATATTATATGAATATTTTATGGTTTTGGAATAAGAAATAATACTAAAACAAGTGAATGCAAATTATAGGTCTTACTTAGAAAATGTTCTTTAATTAACACCTTATGAATTATAATGTTGGTGTTATTCATAATATAACGAGTCTATAAAAAGGGGATGGATTATATAAATTTTTTTTGTAAGGTAATTTCCAATCTAAATGGGTTTTTAATATTGATGTATTGAGAAGAATTTGTGGCCTTTTATAATGGAGGTGAGGGGCAGTCATTGAATTTCAAAAAATATTAAAATAATAGAAATTTACATTCAACTAAAATTGGATCCAAAGTAATTTATTTATAAAATAATATTACTAAGACATGAAATACTATCATATAATAAATATTATAGAATTTTTACTTGATTTATGCCACTATCTTTTGGTTATTACCCCTATATAACTCCATTAATGCTTACCATGACAACATGTATTTTTTAATAACTATTTATCTATATAAGTACAATTAAATGAAAAAAGTACCATTAATGGACCATTTTTGAATATTTTAGTCTCCATTGTAATTAAATTTTGCAATATATGATTTTTTAATAATTATATATAATTTAATAAACATTTATTAACCATAAAATTTTCATTATGTAAATTTTGAGAAATATTCATTAGATTGGCATTAATAATATCAATAAAAACACTAAAATTAGAACCAAAAATTATATTATATCCTTATAGTGTCATGATAATATATTTAATTAAATTATCACACTACTTATCTCAAATTATATTTATTATGATATTTTAAATACCATTTGTTTTAATTTTTTTCATTACGTGAGTAATTACTACATCAACAATGAGTAGGTATTCAAGGTAATTATTTATTCTATTTAACATAAATATAAATTACCATGATTAAGTTAAATCCATTTTATTTAATATAAAATTATATTCAATCATATACTCTTGATAAACCCATGATAAAATTATTTTAGTTATTAAAAACAAGGGGTAGTATGTTTCAATTTTGTTTAAATATAAAAAATTTCAAAATCTCATCCATGTTGATAAAACAGATATAATTTTAAAATCTAGATTATTTTGTATAAGATATAAGAATCCAATATTATATATTAATTTTTTAAAAAAATTTAAACTAAAAATTTTATTTTTGACATAAATTTATTGATTTTCCTTTTTTCATGGTAAACAAATAATAATGTTTAATCTTAATATTATTCAAAAATAAAATTGAACAATATCAAAAATTTGGAATCACTAATTCTACATATGGAAATAATTTTTCAAATTTCAATGTACAAAATGTTAGAATTTAATTTATAGTCAATGAATAAAAAAATAATGAAAAATGGGTTTTTAGAAAAATTTTCGTTCAATTATAAAATGAACTTATATTAAATTAAAATATAAAATCATTTAAAAAAAACCATAATTTAATTTATGTAAATAAAAAGGAACTAATTTTATTTTAATAATATTCTAGAATATTATTTACTTTTTAAATAATAAAAATACAATTTTTAAAAAATAAACAAATTTAATATTCATTTAAGAATCAATCTTTTATTTCCTTATTCTATGTGAATATTGTAAAACAAATTATGCTTTTGTAACATTTCATTTATTAAATAATTGAGGAATTTACATTATGATTATTCAATCATTTTCTTATGAAGAAATATATAAGGAAATTATAAATAAATTTATTAAAATTTCATTTTTCGTGATGAATTCAAAAATTAAAATGATTTTGTAAATACAATTAGAACTTATATAAATTAATTATCATTTTCACTCATGTAAAACAATAAAAATCCATCATTGAAGAAAATAATTCTAAATAATTAAATGCTTTTATTAAAAATTATGAAATTCATTTTTTATGAATTGTTCATATATTTATATCTAATAGTACATTCATATTTCTTTCATAAATGAATCATTTCTACTCGTAAAAACCAATTTAATGTCAAAGATATAGTGTCCACATTTAAATAATATTATTTCATTTCTTTTTTAACTATAGTATTGAGAATATTGTATTCTATTTAACACCATATTTTGATTTTGTAATATCAATGTATTAAATTATACATTATTAATAAATTGAATCCTCAGAATTTTAACTTAATATCAGTAACCACCTATTAACATTTTCAAAATAAATTGGTAATAATCCCACATCATAAAAAGGGTACAAAAAATATTCCTCTAAAGAAGTGTGAAATGAAAATATGATTGTCGTGTAGAATAACACATCAATAGGTTTCCATGTAGAGAAAAAATAGTTTGAAGTTAAAACATTAACATGAAATTGAAAACTAAATACAATGGAATAATAGAGAGGTATAGAGAATTTTTTTGGATAAAGTTAACAATAAGAAAACCACAATTCTATGATAGGTTAAAAGGCCATTGATTTCTCAAAAAGAAAATTAATTGGAAGAATTTTTATTTCAAGATAATTTCATTATTGTTGTTGAATTAATTTACTAAATTTTATATGAACATGAAGTAATATACTTACATAACATATATTAATTCAAATATTAAATAATTTAGATAAAAATATATTATTTTCGCTAAATCATGATTATTTAAGCGGAATTTTTCATGCTTGACGAAATAAAATATACATCTAGTGTATGTCATAATCTAAATAATAACAAATATCAATCCCTCATATCTTTAGAGATTAAAAAAACAAAATGTTTTTTATATGACAATACTAATAGTAATAATAATAATCCTTCATAAATTGAACACAAATGTATTCTTAAAAATTTAATAGTATTAAAAAAAGTTCTAAAAAGAATATTTAATAATTAATTGTCCATAAAAATACTCAAAATATTCTAGGATATGATTGAAACCCAAAAATTAAAAGGATTCGGTATCATATACTTCCTCAATAAAAATTCTATTTATCTCCAAAATTTGAATTACCTAAAAATATTATCTCAAAGATAAGATAACCATTTATATATATATATATATATATATATATATCATGAATCCCCAAAATCAAATATTCCCCTAAAAATTAAATTGAACAAAATTTTCCACATATAATGTTCCATAAAATTAAAATTAAGTAAATCATATAGTGTTCCCAAAGTATTGAATTTATTTAAAAAAACAACAATCTTTTAACATAGACTAAATTTCTAATCAAATTTTTATCTATACACTGATACATATACCCCCAAAATGGACTAAGATTATTTCTATTTGATAATATAAATAATGATACAGAGTTTCACATTCACCACGAAACAATGAATACTTGTGGTAGGATATGTAACCTTACCGCCCTATGGTTGGAGGTTCAAACCTCATGGACATTTCATATACAATGGGTTATCAACTAGCCTATGGGATTTCCTTTTTATAAAATAATATTAATATAATCCTTATAAAATTACCATAAACATGATAAATATCCTCAAAATGAAAATAAATTATTAATTATTAATTCAGTGTTTTAACCTCAATGGTCATCTCATGCTTTTCATTTCGTATCCCCAAAAATATAACAATCCCTAATTACCTCAAATTCAAATATCATATAAACCATAAAGTATACATATACCTTTAATGTTATGTCCCAAAAATAAAAAATGGATTATTTATAAAATAACCTTTTATAGTAGAAACATATGGATTTAATATACCTAAAACTAATAAAAGAATCTCCCAAAATATCATTAACCACCTTAATGTCTCATAAAAAAAATCTAAAAAGCAGTTCTTAAACTCTGAACCTATGGTAAACCTCAAACATAGACACCAATTATTATATCTAAATCTCTTAATATAACATCTCATAAAAATAGTATGACCTCCAATGATTTTTGAAAATTTTATGATGCCGACTATAACAGCCGCAAACCAACACATTTAGTTCTGGTAAGAAAATATAAACCTTAAAATTATTGATTTGATACCACAATGGCAACCAATTTTTTTTAAATTAATTTATAATGTCAAAAAAATATTTTATCATTTACATTCCAAATTATTTTTATTATATATAGTTTTATATAATAAGGTAAATCTCATGACAACATGGGTCCATAAATAACCAGCTCAAAATGGTCAGAAACATATCCCCAAAATAACCATCACATATAGTAACCCCCTTAGGTATTACATAAATAAAACCATTTTGTATGTGCTATTGAAATGATAGATAAGATAATGTTGAACTGAAATGATCATTAAGTATATAAAAGTATTATATTGATGATTATAATATCATAACATGATAAAAGACTTATGATCAGAAGATGTTAAAAATTTAAATCCATACCATTTATATAATAGATCATAAGTTTGAGTTTTGGAATAAATATCATTCATTCAAAAGACATAGATCATAAAGTAAATAATGAACATGATATGTGAGAAAAATATTTGAATAAGAGATGGAATTCTGGAATACACGCAAGCATAGAAAATAATTTATTTAGAATTCAAGGATCTTTTCCCATTTATCGTACTTTATTTGATTCACTCAATAATTAATCACAAATGACTAGGTAAATTCCCATGACTATCATAGTTGAATTTGAATCTTACAAAAATGGGTTTAATCCCCATTCTATTCTTGAATATCTCATGAGATATCAATCATTACCCATTGAATTTGAAGGAGATATAACTCCCACCCATTATTGGTTATAACATAACCAACTTCCTTGTTAAAAATGTAACCAAAATCAAATAATTAAAAACAATACATATGTGTTCTAAGATAATATAAAACACTCCTCGAATCAAAACCAAAGAAAATTAATTGGTTTCATAAACATTATTTCATAAAAGAACCCATGGAAAATAAAGGGGTTTCAAAAATCTTTTATCAATTCATCAAATTTTAACTCATAGAAGTGTAATAGGTTTCATAAAAAAATTCATCATAAACATTAACCATTCATATAATGAATAAGGATTGAATAATTTTATCACCTCTCTAATCAATCTTATGTAACATAAAAATATGTCATTATAGATGGAAAATGTTTTTGAAATTTTACATTGGAAAATTCTTCCAGAAAAAAACTTTCTATTTCAAAATTACTTCACTTTTAAGAAAAGCATAATTATAAGTGTAAATATTTTAATTGAATATTAAATCATAAATTTTAAATTAAAATTTAATTAATTTAGGAATCATTACAAAGGGAAATTATATTCATTCTCTATAAGATAAAAATGCATTTCTACCATGTTTTTCTTAAAAAAGACAAAATGTACCTCATTTGGAAAATGAAGAAATATTCTTTTTAAACCACTTTGAAAAAAGTAAACAAAATCGATAAAAGATAATTTTTAAAAAAAGAGGAGAATATTAAAAAACATCTTTATTTTTTTATAACAAATATAAAAGGAATAGAACGATATGTCATTTGAGAATTAAAAAAATGGAATAATGATGGCATTGTAAAATATACCCCTTCCACAATAGTAACTTTTGAATCATAAGACCCATGAAAGAAATAAACTAAAAAAGTTATTTAAATAAACAAAATATTTATTTGTTTTACTATATAATTAATTCATTGGTATTATATAATCTACATAAAAGAACCAACTTGTGTAAAAGGCATGTGTCCCATAGATATAAAAGTGAGTTAAATATCCCATACCAGAATTCTGACCCATCACATATGATCTTTATTATAAGGAATACTGAAATTCAATTAATTTTTCACTTTCATATGAACCATTTCAACATTATTATTCCATTTATATCAGGTATTACCATGTTATAAAAATTACTTAATCATTTATGATCATGTTAGAAGTTTTACTGGTATTTGGATCATAAGTCTAAAATGAATTCATAAGGCTTCCTTTGGTCAAAACAAGTATTATTCCATAATATCCATAATAAATATAATAAATAAAAATAATTATTATTATTCAATTACAATTAATGAAAATATTAAATATATTTATAAAAAACAAACTACGTTACATTCTTTGAGATAGTAAGATGTACACACGCATGAGTAACATTTATATTTCTCAATTTTCCCTATCAAAGATGGTAGGTACTATTTTTATCATTATATAATGATAAAAATATCATATATTTATCATTTTTATTAATTAAATGTAAGTATATATATATTCTATGTGATTGGTGATGAAAAATATATTTAAACACTTTGAGGAAGTTGTAGTATGCACGTATGCACGAAAAATGTTATCATTTATCAGTGAGTTGAAATCTAATGAGATAAAGTTTATATTATATTTTTATATTGTAAATTATGTCAATAATAGAATATATAAACATTAATTTAATCATTATAATTATTTTTGTTAGATGGTATGGATAAATAATTACATTAGTTTGTGAGGTGGTAGTCCGACGTACACGTGAATGGAGATTTATTATCCCATTTGATGGACATTGGAGGTTGATATATATCATTATTTTAAGATTATAAAATGTAATTATAGGGAGAAAACTTTTTTTATTTTATTATGGTTAATTAATATTTAAATTTTGTGGAAGATGAATCAAATCTAAAACAAGATAATGAAAAATGTACCTCATGTTTTGAAATATTATTGATTTAACACCACATTACTACAAATCATGGTGTTATATAAAAAATAAGGCATAAAAAATGAAGGTATTCCTTACTAGAATTGATTTGGTTATGTTTTTATTAAAATAAATTTCCTTTTAAGTGAGATTAAAATAGAATAAGTGGGTCCCTTTTATAAGAGATTGTTGGGACACTCTTTGAATTTCTCAAAATATTATGTTAATATAAATTCATATTAAATTTAAAATGGATCAAAATGTAGTTAATTGAAATTTAATATGTGTGTAAGTAAAAATAAACACATCTAATAATTATTATACATGTTTTTGGAATATTTCTACCCTTATATATTGGTTATAACCCTAATTTATCCTCGTTAACTTTTACCATGAAAACATGATTTTTCACTCATTAAGGGTCAGAATATTAACTATAAAATGGAAAATAACCTATAAATATACCATGGTTGATATTTTAAAACATATCCTAACCACTTTACCAAATTTCATGTTTCAGTAAATGTTTTTCATCTAATAAAATTATATTCACTTAAAAATATACACAATTAGAAATTTTTGAAATTTTCATTACATTGACATTAATATTATCAATACGACATCTAAATTTTTTTTGATTGTTTTGTTGAGTTCTATCCCAATAAAATTCAATGAATAGACTCCTCAAATAAATTTGAAATTTTTTTCTTGGTGGATTGGATTTCAACACTGGAAACACATTCTTATTCATTTCAAGAATTCACCTGAGTCCTCCTTCCTACATTTATGGAAAGTCTTGGGTTGAATATTTTTCTTTCCTCCATGTGAAAAAACTATAGATTCAATGAATATCCATAATACTTTTCATTTCATTATATCCATTTAGGATTCCATATTCCATTTCCATTATAATTTCTTATCAAACAATCTATTCTTAACATCCAATGTCCCCAATGGATAAATCCTTCCAAATCCTTCATTTCAAACCACTAAACAATGGATAAATGTTTCTTTCTGGTCCATTGATTAAACATTTATTATTCCATTAATGAATTGAAAGTATTTTGGAATAAGTTCCAATAGATTCAACAACATTAATATTACGCTCAAGAAATTCCTTATCAGTTTTTTCAACATATAATAAAAAATAATGAACTTATTTAACGATATTCACTTCACCTCATCCTACTCCTGTGAGTAAATTTCCACCAAATTCCTCTAATTACAGAAAATATTACACCGTTAATCTACCATGACTTATTATGAAAATAAGTTATTGTTTTATCAAGGGAATGGTGTCAAAAAGTAAAATTCTAAAAGCATACCAATTACAGAGTTTAGAGGTAGTGGGTCCCAAGATCATCCACTCTAATAAAAATAACCCTGTTGAGAGTAAATGAGCCAAGACTATAAAAATATAAAATTATATGTCTTTTTGTGACCTTATAAGTTCTCAAATTAGTATCTATATTATCTTTATACCACTTATATAATATTTTTATGTGTCCTATCAAGATCTAATTGCACTTTCAAATATTACAATCCATATCCCAAGGGTTGGATACAACACTATGGAGCATAATTTATATAATCAACGAATCTATCTCAACTACTCTAAGGAAAATATTTCTCTAGTTTCATATTAAAATTGTAGTGTGTGTTTCATAATATTCTTCTTGTAGTAAGTCACCACATACAATGATAGTAGAAAAGGCTAAGATGATAGAACCCCACAAGTCCCAGATCTCCCCTTCACATCACATGTCACCCATGAGACATGAACCATCGTCATTTATTTTTAATCTCTAATGATGAGGATACAACCAATCCCACACCCCTTCCCTGAAATAATTTTCATATTTGAGGATAAATTGGAGGTAAGTATGGATATTAGTAATGAGGATATATCCAAATTCTTTCACATAATTTTCAAATCAATTAATATTTTCCTCATTTTACTGATTATACATGTTTGTGTACCTATTATTACTTTGTACCTCACTTTGTTCCTTGTTATCCAAATACTCATGTATCCCACAGATAGAATAATTTTTCTCTATTACTTATTTATTCCATGATTTCCTACACCCTAGAATCACTAATAGAGAAATGTCCCACTCATTGAATCATGGGATGCCAGCACAGAGAACTCCCTAAAAAATTCCCCTTCAGAAACCAATGATGATACATTTATCCGATTAAATATTTAACTAAATTTTTTTCAAACAATACCCATTTATCCTCATCATGGTTGTATTTAATAAATCATGGGTAGTCACTAGCATATTTAAATGTAATTTTTGGGGTTGAGAATCATGGAAATGCTAGTTTGATCCCCACCCTATTCTAAATCCATTACATGATTTCTCTCATTCCAATAATATATAGATTATTCTATTGTAGACAATAAATATAAGGATATATCATTTCCAACACATTTATCCATTTATCAAAGACTACTAGAATTGAATACCCATAGAAGGAGGGTGGAAGTAGCCACATAAATGAAAAATAACAAGTTTCTTCAACATTGGTGAATTATGATGTTCAATATGATCTATGTGAGAACTAATTTCATGAGAGATTTTAGTGATCATAGTCACAAGATATTGAATCCAACCTTTAAATAAATTATTTTGGTCATGGAAATGTTTATTGCATTGGCCATAAAAATTGTTGTTCGTATGATGCCTTTAGGTTACATTCATTTACTAAAACCAAAAATATTTGTGTGATTAATGTTAATCATAATGGAAACCCACAAATTATGAAAAATCATTGATTGATATTATATATAAAGACACATAATTTTCAATCTAAGACACCTTTGTTTGAATTTATTATTTACATTATCATTACAAAAACATTAGAATGTTATCTTATATTTATAAATTTCCTTAGGGTTCTCACTAAATGTTTCTCATCCTAGTTTCCAATAGTTGAAAAACCTTTATATGATACCAAATATAGTGACACATATAATTCATATAGATATATGTAATATTTTTTTATGAATATTCATTAAATTATATAACTATCTACACCATAATCACATTGGCATATTTTTATTGGAATATTTAATTCATAAAAAATGGATTGTAATATTTACCCAATAATTTCATTAAAATTATAACTCTTTTTAGAAATATTTTCTCTAAAACAATTCCTGTGAACATAGGTAAAAAGAAACATAAAATAATGGTGCGATAAGATGATCAATAAGGGTAAACAGAGGAAAACATTAATGAACATTGATTTTAAAAGGAGAACAAGGTCTTATGAATATGACAATAACATTTTAAATTCATACCATTCATATAACAAATCATAATATTGTGTTAGGGTAAAAATATTTATATTTCATAAGGCATGAATCATAATGTAATCAATGAAATTTTTTTATGAGGGCATAACATTAGCATAAGGCATTAGTTTTCTTGCATTCAGATAATCTTATAACATCGTAAACATCTATAATAAAAATCATGATCCCTCATCATTTTAAGTAGATGACATAAAGTCCTCGTGTTTAATTTGGGACATTGAAATAGGTCCATGCATAATCTTATTAACATGAAATAATGGTCCATATATAAAATTATGTACATCAAAACTAGTCCTGCATATAATCATATCCACTTGAATGTCAGCTAAATTCATAATTTTATGGATATGAATCCCAGGTCCATTCTTGATACTTTTGATATGGAATCTATATTCCTGATTAATATTATACACATGAAAATTGGGTATATGAATTATAATATAAAAATTAAATCATGTTTATGCATAACATCATTACCTTATCAATTATCCATATTTACGAAATGCATTGGAGTGAGATATTGGCCCCACCTATAACATAAAGAAAATAAAACATATGATCTCCACAAGATCATAATAGATTAATTATATCCGAAATTATGAATTGAAATGGGTTTCATAAACCTTATATCATATAATAACTCATGGGAATGAAATAGTTTTCATAAACACATCATTATTTTATAATTTTATATACCATGGAAAAGTAACAGGTCTCAAAATCATTTCATATTTTCATAACCATATTACACATGGGAAAGAAACCTGTTTCATAAATGTCTTTCTATCATAAATATAAACCATACCAAATATAATTAGGCTGGTATAAAGGGATCATATCTATAATAAATTATAAGTTATATCAACGTTTTTCGTCTTGGATAAATATAAATACCATTAAATGGTCAATAAAATATTAATAAAGAAAATACCATTTTCATTTTGAAATCACCTATTTGAAATATAAAAAATTACAAAATAATATGAGAATCATTTTCTTTGAAAATTAACATCAAATCATGTACCTAAATATTCAATTGATTGTGTTTTTTTGATAGTGGGAAATGTAATTCCTATTATAAAAGATAATAAACATTAATTTTATAATTTTGTAAAAAAGGACGAAAAGTACATGATTTGAAAAATAAAAATATGATTCAATTTTCAACCATTTTCTATAATTCAATCATAGTGAAAATTTAATATAAAAACTAGAGGAGAATTGTTAAAATCGTCATTAAAACATCAATAGAAAACATGGATATTGATGAAAAATATTTTTTACTGAGAATATATATAATATCAATTTAAATAAAAAATATTTTCAGTATCATAAGTAAATATGGTGAGAAAAAATATATAAAAATATTATTCTCAAGAAATAGAAAAGTGGAGAAGAAGATTCATTAGTTTTGTGACAGATATATCATATGATTTTTTCATCAGGAAATAATGAGTCTATGATATAAAACCCTTCCAACTTTTATTAATTTTTAATCATAGGTCTCATGAAAAAAATATCCAAATATAGATATGTAAATAATTATAAAATTCAAAAGTTTAATCATAGAAAACATTCATTGATATTATATATACCGAAATAAGAAATAAGTGGTGAATATGTCATGTGTTCCATAGAAATTAATTTAAGAAGAAAATCCAATACCTTAGGTCCTACTTCTTTCGTATGAATTGGAACCTCCAATATAATAAATATAGATTTATAATACATATATATTCTACAAAGATACTCATATATATCATACTGTATTATATTTAGTTATACCTTTTTGAAAGGAACATGTTTGTGGGTGATGTCTATGTTTTTATGTGAAGCCAACAAATATGAAGGAATATAATTCAATGTATGAAAAAGGCCTCTATGGTTATTGATTAATCATATAAGGATAAATACACAAATAATATTAGATTTATTCAAAATGGATAGTGATGATTCTTGGTGAATCTTTATGAATGAATTTTTTGAAATTTACAAAAATAATTCTCAATGTTTCGATGATTGAATGAACTCTTATTCAATGAATAGAGGAATATAAATTGTAATTTTATGGTTTTTTATGGAATTTATTTAATTATTTATTACTAGGTTTTTGGAAAAAATGTGGAAACCACCAAGCCAACCTAAGGTATATCCTGGAAGCCACAATTTAGGTGTGCAACAAAGTCGAACACCTGCCAAAAATCCAGTAGGTGAGTGTGAGCACTTGAATTTGGGAAAGAGAGAATTCACATGAGATTGGTATTGTATTTTAGGGGGTTGATGTGGGTAGGGGATTTCCATGTTTCATGTAATGCACGTGTGTTAGGTGTTGATCCCATGATGCTTGCTCAAACCGTTTGTAGCATGAATATGTTATTTAATAAGTGTGGAGATTGAATGTGAAATCAATGTGGGATGTCAGAAGACTGTGTACTATAAATATATATTAAAACATTAAAATATGAAACTTACACTTTTATATAGGCCACAAATTTTTTCTTATTGTTGTTATGGATCATCCTCATCATCCTTTGTATGAATCCTTCTATTGAGCATGGTTAGACATGAAGTTGTTTTCTGAAAATATCAAAAAATGTTATGAGGAGTGAACCAATAATCATATTTAATGATGTTGAGGCAAATGAAATGTTATTATTATTGAAACAAACATCATATGGTCAACTCATAATACTAGAAATGTTCTATATCCATGTTGAAAAAATCCTCTATAGATAAGTAATAGTATCTCGGGATGAGAATATTTTTCCAGTGATAATACCTTTTTAAATATACTGGTAAGTTCAATGTGATATGTTGAAGAAGTGTAACTTGCCTGAATAAAGATAATGAATAAAAGGAACATGATTTGACTTATGGGAAGAAAGAAATATCTATTTTTGGTATGTACTACGTATCCAATTTACTGAAGGCTACAACTAAAGCAATTCATTGAATTCAAAAACATATTAGTTTTTACACAACAAATGATTCACACTACTAATCTATGTGATGTGTGACAGAACTTATTTTAACGTTAACCAAACACCTAATTTTTTCTTTTATGATTTTTTACCTATGAAGCCATTTTTAAAAGAGTCGTACACAGAAAATTTCTTTGAAGAGTTTTTTTATCAAGTATAGACATTTGTAGTTTTCCATTAGTTGTTTATAGAATCATGAAACCCATACATATAAAAGCCATGGGGTTTTAAATACCCCATGAATTAGCATGATAATATACATGATATTTGCTTTCAATGTCATATAATTTTTATGATATTAATAATCCTTGAAATGTTATAATAATGGGTTTTTAAGTTATAGATTAATAAAAGTAGAGGTGGTGAATGACACAAAAATATATTGGGGTTCCCACCACAAAAGATTATAGTTGTAAAATTGAAAGCATTCATTATTATCAAGAAATATGGAGAATCCATTACGCGCCTTCACATTTCAGATTATGTAAAGAAGAAAATACACAAATATTTTAGATTACGGAGGAAGAATTATGAAACTCCTTAGTTATGTGATGGTGATCTTGCATGCAACTAGAGTCCTGAGAATAAGGATACCACAGATACCCCACCTTTTACAAAGAAACATTATTGAGTATTCATAGTATATTAATAGAACTCAGATGATACATGTGATCCAAAAATATATTTCATGAATAAATAAGGTGATTTAGTGTTAACTACTAGAGACCATGACAAATACTATGGTGTCTGAAGTATTTGAAGAATGTACACATTAGATAGAACATGTTCAAAATATCCACTCACATAAAACAAATTAATTAAGGAATATTTAACTTAAAGAAAGTAGGAATCATGTTTATAACATGTGAAATAAATATAGAATATATGTTTTCAAACTATAAATGAATAATTAAAAAATAATAATAAATAATCTTTTTGTGTGCGCTTGTCTGAAAATGAATTCCAGGCATGTGATGATACTCATTCAGGATTTCTCAATGTAACTACATGAAAAATGATATATATGTTTCATAAATAGGGTGAAATAATTTTATACTAAATCCATGAAATATATTATAAGGAATTTATAAACGTTTTTTTACAGTAATTAAATTTAAAGAATAAAAGAATAATAAAAAATGATTTTTTTGAGAATTAATTAGCTAACCATTCTGAGAAAATAGTGATTTGGAGTGGATGTTGTGTATTCAATATATTGATGAAAATCAAGTCTTCGTGAAAATATTATTTTTTGTATAGTATAAGTTGAATATTGATAGTTGAGGAAAAAATTTATTCAGTTTCTAAAAATATATCCAACGTATTTGAGAGATCTTGTTCAAAAAAATATTGAATATTATTGATGAACTATTAGTTCTAGTATAATCAAAAACATTGATATTTGGTGGTACTAGTATAAGGATCCCCATTAATCCTAGAAGATTTATAATTTACTTCGTGAACATTGTACCCCAACTATAGGTGTTTCTAGTTATTGTAAATTATAGTTATAAGTAATTCTATAATACAATTGAGGGATGATCTTGAAAAGATGAAGGTTTTGACATCAATACTGAAATTTGTTAAAATATCTATATTCTACTCATTCATTTATTATCATATTTTTATTCATATGTCATTTTTTTAGAGCACAAAGAAGATTCATTGTCAAAAAATGGTGTATAGCTTATAGAGTTAGAGGGGGAAATTTCAATAAAAAATTAATATAAACATGATAAAAAGGTGGTTAAACTAACTCACCCCTAAGTTTCCCTTCATAATTCATATAGGATCTATAAGTGGTATCATCGATTGGGTTTACCTCTAATTGGATTAATGTTTTTAAAAGGTATTTATAAATTGAAAATTAGTCATTGACTCTAATGTACCTCAATTTCACGACATAGTAAACACTCAAGTTAAATAAGTTACGAAATTATCTTCCAGGATTATGAAAAATAGGATGAATAGCGAAGAAATAAAATTTTGTAATATCCAAAAAAAGATGATAAGGATTATGAATATCTTATCAAATCATTTGATAATGATTTTTTTTGTATAACCTGGCTCTATATATAGAGAGTAAGAGGATGTTGATTCTCCAAAAAACCTAATTACTTCTACTTTCAATAGGAATGATATGCGAAGATTGTTCACAATATCTGATTATATATATATATATATAATTTTTACAAGGGGATTCTGAATGAAAATGAATACGTTGATGAGGAAATTAATAAAAAATATGACATATGTTATAAGAAATTAAATGGGTTTAGTTTTTTCATAGTCCTCATTGAATGATAAATGAATCAATGAATCTGTATATAAAAAATATCCTTAAATGAAGAATAATTTCAATGGAATTATTATGAAAGAGCAATCAGTAAAATGGTTTTTTGTGAAGGAATCCATATTCATGAAATATTATTCAATGTTACTATGAATTTCAATGATGCGTAGCTTTATGATAAAACATGTAAAGACAGAGGTCTTGAAATTATAGTAGAAGAATAGACCATGATGAATGTTGAATATATTCAAATGTTCCAGGCATGGGAATATTCACATAAATCTGATATCAATATCAGGAAATTCCAATTGAAAATTAATGAAAAAATTGACAATATCAACTCATTGAATAATGGTTGTCGTGAAAATGAAGATGATACTAATAAAAAATGTTAAATGGATGGTTAGGTGACATTAGTTGAAAATGAGACATTTAATCTCAACATTGGATTTCTTAAACTAGATGATATATTAAATTATTTTAATGAGACACATACTAGAACATCCCAAGATACTCAAATGAAGAGTTATTTGACCCAAAAGTATGATTATTTTTAATATAAATAAAGGGATATTGATATATAAAATTTTTATGAGTTTCATGTCCCTAAAGTGATCCAAATTTGTGGCATGATAAACCTAAAAAAATCTATTGATTTAAATTCTACAAACTCGTTGGATAAGGTTATCCATAATCTAGTAAAATCGTTTTTTGAAATTTAGTATCTTCTTCATATACAACTTGAAATATCATATATGGGAACATGTGGGTTGATGAAAATATTGATATATAAATAAAATATTCAATTATTTGATACTATAAATTTAGATAGAAAGAAATCCTAATATTATTATCTCAATAACTATAGAATATCATGAAATGAAAATAATATATATATTTTTAAGACTAATCATATATGAAAAATAAGGAGTTTCTTCAGCCAATATTGGTGATGATGGAATTATGGACATGAGGTTTATGAATTTTTGCAAAACAATTGTATTTTTATAGACAATAGAATACCTACAATACATGGGATTCATGTTGAATAAAAAAGAATTCTTTTAGAAAATATACAGAATCTACAGAATAAAATTAATCTATATAATAAATATTGATTAAAAAATAGCAGGGTAATTCTATGAATAATCCAACATAAGTGGTCAGTTAGAAGAAGAGAGTTTTTATGCACCATTCAGCTATATATCCTATTCTAATTTGAATTGAAAGAAGCAACTATGATAGAATCATGTTATAAAAAAGGGATAATAAGCTTCCATGAGAGATAAATTGGTGGTAAAGTAAGTTCAAAGGATGCAAATACAATTACAAGACACTCTAAATATTCTTTAGAAGATGGATTCCCTGATTTCCATCTTAAACAATAAAATATTATCCCTCTATGAGAATAGAGGAAGTATAAAATGACAATGCTAATAGGCCATCATGATTTATTAAATAATTCTAAAATCATAAATAGAATCAAACCAAGAGAGAAAAAAAATATGATTGATTAGAGACATTATTGAAAAATATTTTGAAAATTTACCCATGAATGGAAACACAAAGACATTTAATAATTCATGTAAAATATCTATGTAAGAATATGTTAAGTGGTAATTCCAAATTATTTTTCCTGATCAATTTCTAGCTACCCAATAATGCATGGTAGATATCTAAATGCTTATTGGGCCTTGTGATATTAATGGGTCTCCTTCTATGAAGTTAAAGAGGTCATTGATTTTCATTAATAATAAATGAGGCTTCGACTACAACCTTTAATATTTATATATATATAGCAATAGAAAAAGGAAAACATTTTATTACAAATGAAAAATAAATCAAATTTCATGAGACGTTATTAGAAAATAAAAACTCATATTTTTCACAATGATTTCGTGGAAGGTGAAATATGTCTATAAATAATTCAAATAATTGTTTGACTATTCATCATAATAATAAAGAGAATATGAATATAGAAAAACAAGCACTAAGGGAATATATTTCACTACTAGAAGTTGTGAAGTTAAATTATTTACACGTGATAAAGTAGAATAAAAATAAAATATTTTAGTGGTTTTAGAAATATTATAATTTTAAATGTAATGAAGATAATAGACTTAAAATTAATATAAAATAATAAGATATAATGAATGGAGTATCTATAATGAGAGAAAATAATAACCCATGTTTCAGTCATTGAGAATCTTACAGGTTTTCAATCTTATTCACTAAATTTGTTGTGCAATATTATTATGGTAAGTTTTTTGTAAATTGAATTTTATGTTCATTATAAATAAGGGAACTGGATTAATAGAGTAGAAGATAACACGAAGAAATGATTATTTATGATTTGATAATAGTTGTAATTATTGAACACTAGTGGATCATCATCATAATGATCCTGATGATTTTTAGATAAAGCATTCTTCCCGGTATAATAAAGAGGGTGCGCCTCTTGAGTTTAGAAAATAGAAAGGATATTCTAATAGAAATTATAGTATGTATATCTATATTATCATTTCATAAATAAAAATATGAAAATGGCGGTATCCCAATTATAAATAAATCCAATTTTATTGATTATATCAAATTGGTGCATAAATAGGGAGTGTTGGTTGATGTGTAAATTTATAGATTGTACAGTAAATGCTTCTTTCAATTTGGATTTTTGATGTGATTAATGAGATGTGTAGGATAATATGTTTCTTTATAAATATTTTTAATATCGTTTTAGTCTCTTTGAGAATTAAGAATATTCTGAGCATGATATCACATGAATGGTTGTTAATGGATGTCATATAAAAGATTATTTGTATCTCAATAATTTTTAATACCATGTTTTCCAATGTGGACATAGAGTAGACCAAATAATGATTATTTTATATGAGAATTTTTTTCCATACTATTTTCATAACAATGAGATGTGATTTAAAAATTCCACGAAATATAGAAAAAAACCCCTATATTAATCCTCTGAATTTATTTTCAATAAGACAGAGAAGGGTCATTTACATTAGATTAACAAAATTGTAATGAAATAAAAGATAGAAGGGGAGATTGAAAATACCATGATGAGAGTTTATGTGTATGTTAATATCTTTTAATATATATGAATGATTCAATGTCAATGTATGATATATTTCTCAGTGATTAATGAATAATTATTGATATATATATATATATAAACAGTTTTAGAAATATTTCAGAATATTGGTGGTGATTATTGGAGAATTATTTTCAAACCATTGAAAATTATTTATTAATAAAATTATCAATCTATTGATTGTGGATTAAACTATTCATCAATGAATAAATACATGTGATTATAAATTTTGAGGATGATAGTTACGGAATTATTATAAGTAATTTTATTATAAGTGTTTGTAAAAAAAATCAAACCACTAATTTATCAGATTAGACCATGTGAAATCACTTAATTATATGTGAAGTACATTAAACCACTTTCTAGAAAGGACGTATTTAATTTTTAGCACCTATATGGGGTCATGAGACTACATGCATGGGGTTCTACCTGGGTTGCAGTTGGCATGCCCTATTAGGCATGCATTGTATTTTTGTCTGAAGTTAATCCCCTGCATCCAACACAAACCATTTTTAAAATGAATTTATTAATAAATTAGGGTGTATATGGAACACAAAATAGATATATGACAGATTATAAGAGTGTGTTATAATGAACCATACATTTTTAATAGATATACTATACTTATATAGATATATATTCATTAAATAACATAATGATCTAGTCAATAATCATTTAGTTATAGTTCTGTTGGAAACATGGAAACATAATCATCTAGTTTATAGGTTAAATAATTATTTTTTCACTATATTATTCATACATATAACCCTTCATAGACTTATCATACATAAAACAATTCTCCATAACATTGAGAATAAAACATAGTAAAGGTTGATTATAACATCCCAAGTATTTATAAAAAAATACAATAATAATATTATTATTTTAAATGGTAGTTAAAGAATTTCCATTTTATTAGTATGAATGAAAAAAACAAACTACAATATGATTACAATTATTTTTTAAATGTTTTTTAAATTTATATAATAGATTTTAGTGGCATTAAATGATAATAAAACCATTTAAAGCATTGAATATATGAATATTTAAAAAATGTAGTTTCAGAGCCTCTTGATGGAGAACCCTGTTTGAATCACGATTTTAACAATTTTATAATTTCTATTTAACATAATAGACATATTATTTACAATTTGGACCTAGAAATATAGTTAGGATAAATATTTGTTGTTTTTTCTCAAAACATTCATATTTTAATGAACAATGAATAATACTGCATTCTAATTCCAAATTTTTGTTGCCTAATTTATTTATATAAATATATTATCATTTTACTAGTTTATAGGGTTTAATTAAACTATGTTTTTAACATTTAAACTAATTTTGGTCATTGTAATCAATTTCAAGATGAAAACAGATATAAAAACATTTCAAACTTTTTAAATACGTCTTTAAAACCTCATTTTTAGTTTCATTTGTGCAATTAATTATAAATAAAAGTTTACCAATTTTGTGAATTGAAATTGAGAAAATAGATTCTATATTTCAAAAAAGATGTTCCAAATTAGGTTTTAAGGTAAATTTTATTTTTAGGAATAAAAAATTACAATAATAAAATCTTTATCTGCCATAGTAAAAGTGAAAATTTGACAAGGGTTAATTTTAAAACTTAAAACATTTTCATACCTAAAAACTAATAAATTTAATGGGTTTTTGAGGTGCGTATTGACCCTAACCATACTATACAACATTAATTACAATACAATTTCATGTAAAGTAATTCCACATCTATATGTTTAATGACCCGTAATTTCCATGTAATGTTTTTTTAATTAAATGGCAATTTTACGAGTCTGTAAAAATTTGCGGCGCATGATTCTAAGGCCCAGTGTGCCCAAAATCAATTTCTGAAGTTTTTTTCAGGTACGTTCAATGAATGTTCAAGTGGTTTTTTATAACTTTTGAGCCGGTGCTCAGAATTGAAATCTGAGGACACCTTTAAACTCGTAGCACTGGTTTCCTCTTAAGGAGACTCCCACATCGATGGTAGTTGGTCGAGGGTGAAAGTTACTTTTTGGGTTTTTTGTGGAAATAAAAAAATTTAATAAACACATGGTTTATTTTATTTTATCTATTATAACTACCCATGAGGATGTTTGATGTGGTGACAACCACACCATAACCTACAATGAGAGGTTATGGTGGTGAGGACCACCCAAGGTCTAAACCTCCCCATTTTTAATTATGGTTGGGCCACCCGAGAATTCAGAACCTCCCAATTTGAATTTGGAGAGGAAAACCTCTCAACTCCCCTCATTAATTATGGAGAGACTCTTGACATCTTCTACCATTAATGGTTCCACCACCTCCCTTAATCTAATTATGCAAATCCACCCTAATTAATCGTGCGAACCAAGGTGTTTAATTAGGCTAATTTGAAATTGGTTCCAATGACTTAATAAGATATTTTTATCTATTATCTTTTGATACCAATTCATTTAGTTTGAAAAGGAGGATTGGGGAGAGGAGAAACATGGGAGAATGCTCCCAATGAAGAACTCTCCACCGACGAAGAATGCTCCACCAATGAGGAATGCCGATGAGAATCACCTTTGACTACGAAGAAAGACCTCGACTAGTACTTTCACCCTCAGAACCTCCTTCAACATAGGATGTGTTCATCTACAATGAATCGACAGCTGCCTTCTCACGCCAATATCGACAAACATTGAACAACATAGGGTTTTATTAATTATTTGATTAACAAATGCCATGTTCACCCCTCTTTTTTTAAATTTTGGGGTTGGGAATAGAAAAATTAACAAGCGATTATGGGAATTGAAACTTTCATTCATGCTCGTTATTGTTTATGTTCTTTGTAACCATCATGCTAATGCCCTAATGAGGAGAGTGTTGTCCAAACTAACAAGGTACGTATTCTCCGTAACCCTTGTGTTCATTTGCGATGTTCTTCAAAATGAATGAAGGCAACAACGACATTGAAGGCGAGGAAGGTGAAGATGGTAATGACCGCACTACCCGTGGCCTCTACAACCCGCGCTGCCCCCATGATGCTCTGGTGCTCCGACCGAACTGGCTCTGCCGCCATGGGCTGAACTGCGCTGACCGCTGGCCTCGTAATACCGCTGGCGGAACCGGCCTGAGCCACGCTGCACCCCGGCCGTATCGATCCCTGGTACGTTGGCCTCCTGAGTTGCCCCAGCCCACCAGCCCCAGGTTGATACCGGCCGAACTGGCCCCGACAGCGCCGCACCCCAGCCCCAGCCTCACAGTCCCCTGGCCGCGCCACCCTTGCCCACTGACTTCCGGAGCCCCCAGCTTAACCAGCACCAGCCGCGCCACCTCGGCCTCCGGCCAAGCCACCCTGAGCAGTGCCTCGTGACCCTCCAAGCTGAACCAGCCCCGCACCGCCCTCCAGAGATACTTCGGCTGAACTGGATTGTGCCCTTGTGGTGCCCCGGCCGATCTAACCCCTTGATACACCCTTCAGGCCGAGCCTCCCTCGCGTCGACCTGTGGCCGTTCCGCTCCCTCGCAACCCTCCACGACCCCTCGTCGCTTGCTGGGCTTGGCCCAGTGGGTCGGGATGAACCTAATGGGCTGGCCCTCCCTATGGGATAGTTTGACACGAATGGGTTAGCCCGGACTAGGTCAGGCCGGGTCGGTCCGACCCGGTCCGACCAGACCCAGACCCACTACGCCCCTTTACTTTCATTTGGCCATATCTTTGGCACCGGACGTTCGTTTGACGAACCGTTAATGGTTCTGGTAATCTTGAAGCATGATGGTCCCTTTGAGTATACCCCAATGGATTTTGGGGTATAGTTGAGATACTTTCTGGTTGGATCATGCACGAATCCAACTATGACCCTAGGAATAAAAGATTAATAACTCATAGACCGGGCGTCCGATTGATGCGCCTTCTGTTGTGTTGATACCCCCATGACGTGGTGGAACGTTGATAAACTTCTTCAGGGGACTTCATGACTGTTAGAGTATCGACCAGTAGCTCGTGGATTGGATCCTTCCAGTGATGAACGATCAGAGTGCAGAGACCTAGTATTTGGCTCAGACTAGACGACTGTTGACCTTTTGACTTGGAGAGACTCTACTAGGCCAGTGGGAAGTGGCTGGTTGTGGTAGTAGACCCATAGTGGAGGAGCGCACTTGGTGACAAAGTAGACCTATGGTAATCAACAGGAGGAGTACCTCACCAGGCTTCGATGGGGGGCGTCTGGGTGTTACAGCAGACCCACGGTGGGAAGTGCCTCTATGTGATGTGGCTAACTCATGGTACTCAATAGGAGTAGTTCCTTAGTAGTCCAAGGTTTGTAAGAAGTTCTTCTGTGTGATGAATAATAACCACTATACTCGATAGAGGAAATTATTCTCCAGTAGTCAAGGTTTCGATAATGTGTTGGGGATGTTACATGATACTACGCCTAGAATAAAAATCCAGGTTTGAGCTGAGACAATTTTTTCTGGGTCTTCCTCATGATTGAGATTTATCAATTGATAAATTAGGTATATGTATTGGAATATACCTAAGTATGATTATATTTTGATTCATTACTTTGTGGTTTATCCTTGGTGGATTTCTGAGACCTTGTGGGTCTCGAGGTCTCTACTGAGTATCGTTATACTCACCCTTTAATGGGATATTCCCGCACCATGGTGTGTTATGCAGATGACGAACAACACTGATTGAGGCTAAGAGTACAAGGACAGGATGGTACTCGGAGGTGGAACCTACGATGAGTCGGTAAATGGAAGAGATTGATGGACGTGGAGTGATGAGGAGGCTATATGTACGTACCCTTCAAGTAGGAACCCTAGAGGATGACACAACAACTGTTTTTCTTTTCTTCAGTTGTACTCGAACTTCCGGTTCCATGTACTTGACAGTTGGTCTTGTATTTGCAGCCCCTTTTAATTTTCAGTACTCTTTTTCTATACAGATTACTTAGTGTTTTGTATCCATATGTGTGATATGTTGTGTACGTTTACATGTTATAAAGGAAATCCCTTCCTAGATTGAGTAAATTACGCATTCTCTATAAGTTGCGAGCCCCTATCCTATAGAAGGCAGGCTTGGGGCAGTCACGGCTTGGGCCCTGGGGACTAGACCTACAGGTGGATGACCGCATGACTCGAGATCGGTTGTGTGGGGCACCCGAAGTGGAGACAAACATTCTAGGAGTGGGCAGTGTTAAGAATGTGGAAGGCAGGGTCACATGGCTCGTGACTGCCCAACCCACTATTTGGATGATCAGCAGACAGTCAAAGGACCACCCAGGTAGAGATAGAGATTCGATCGAGGCGGTTTGCAGGGAGCAGGCAGACATGGCAGAGGAGCTGTTCGTGCAGCTAGCGATGGAAGATGATTCAAGGTGTTTCCAGAACCACCACCAGGAGGTCCACCATGGCCACCAGGAGTAGGTGGACAGGGGAGATCTCAGCACTAGGCAGCTGAGGCAAACGATCATGGTGCTCCGGATATGATTTGAGGTACGATTTGTTTTTACTCCACCATAGTTGTATTACTTATAGAAACATGTTTCAGTGACTCTTTAATTACCACTTCCCTCGTTCAGTGCAAGGAGATTCCGACAGATCCATTGGCACAATCCTTACAACTAGAGACTCCTATGAGAGCGGATTCGATGATTACACACTAGTGCTCACAGTGTGAGCTTACACTAGGAGGTGAGATCTTCGGCTTGGATATCCTAGTAGTAGAGTAGAAGCCTTACGATGTCATCTTTGGTATGGAAGGCTTATCTATAGTCCATGCTCGGATATACTGTATTAGGAAAAAAGTAAAGTGTGTCTACATGGAGGGTACTAGGTTTACGTATACCTACGAGAAGGGAGCCTTTTCATCACAGGACAGACTTAGCCAGTGGAGGGTGCAACTGATCACTCATCAGTTGGCTAGTCTTATACTCGGAGCAGTTGATGGGGAGAGTCCAAGATATCCTTTAGTGGTGGACCGGTATGTATATGTCTTCCCTGATGATGTTCCAGGTCTACCCCCTCACCGAGAGGTAGCCTTTTACATTGACTAGTACCCCGGGACGACACTGATATCTACACTAGTGTATCAGATGGATCCTACGGAGCTTCGCGAGCTATGAGTATTGCTAGAGGACTTGCATGGGAAGGGATTCATCCTGCCTAGTGTTTCTCCCTGGGAAGACCTGATTCTTCTCGCCAAGAATACAGATGGGAGCTTGAGGCTTCTTTTTGACTATCGGTGCCTGAACCAGGTGACCGTGAAGAACAAGTACCGACTTCCAAGGATTGACGTCCTCTTTGATCATTTTTGGGAGCACAATGGTTCTCGAAAATAGACCTCAGATCGGGCTATCACCAACATCGAGTTCAAGATAAGGATGTGAAGAAGTCGTCCTTCATATGTCAGTATGGTCACTAAGAGTTCTTCATTATTCCATTCAGAATAACCAATGCTCCAATAGTCTCCATGGGACTTGTGAACATGATATTTCAGCCTTACATTGATTGCATTGTCGTAGTCTTCATTGACAAAATTCTGATCTACTCAACTACTGAGGAGGAGCATTCCTATCATTTGAAGATAGTAATAGACACACTCCGAGATCACCATATTTATGTTAAGCTCTCAAAGTGCCAGTTCTAGATCCGGGAGGTTCACTTTCTAGGACTTATCATCTCAGAGGTTGGAGTTGCAATGGATCCAGTCAAGATTCAGGTGATACTTGCTTGGAAGCCACCCAGGAGTGTGATGGAGGTACGATGTTTCTTGGGTTTGATTGGATATTTCCAGAGGATTGTTCCAGATTTCTCTAGAGTTGCAGCACCACTATCAACCATGACAAATAAGGGTCACCCCTTGTGTGGTCAGAGAGATTCCAGCAGTGCTTTCAAAAGATGAGGCAGATGCTGAATAGTTCCCCCATCTTGAGGCTTCTAGAGGAAGGTGTAGGGTACGTAGTCTACTATGACAGATCAGGTACCAGACTCGAATGTGTCCTGATGCAGGAGAGAGTAGTGATCGCATATGGATCTCGAAACATGAGACAACATGAGAAGAACTACACTACCCATGACATGGAGTCAGCAATGGTGGTCTTCACCTTGAAGATGTGTCAAAACTATCTGATGGGAGAATGTTTTACCGTGTACTATGATCACAAGAGTCTCAGTTTTATCTTCTCGATGATGGACCTAAACCCGAGACATCGATGTTGGCTTGAGTTCCTCCATTACTATGAAATCGAGATAGTAAATACTCCTGAGAAGGGGAACTTTGTTGCAGATGCACATAGTAGGAGATCTGGTATAAAACTGCTAGGAGAGGCGACAGAGTAGTTGGCCGCTTTGCAGATATCCTTTGTGGATAGAGACAGAGAATCTTTTCTATAGTTTCTTACATTCACACCCCCACTTCTTTAGTGAGTTAGGGAGGAGCAGCATGGTAATGCGGACTGCGAGACTCAACATGCTTAGATATCCATAGGGCAGACACCTGATGGATTTTCTGAAGGTGGGGAGCACTTCATCCTCTTCAGAAGAAATGTCATAGTACTAGTGTCACTTTAGGAATAATTTTTGTGGGAGTTCTACACATCCCCTGTAGCAGTAAATCCAGGAGTGGCAAAGATGTACCAAGATCTTCGACGAAAGCAGTGGTGGCTAAGAATGAAGAAAGAAGTTGCAGAGTTTGTCTCCCAATACCTCACTTGTCAGCAAGTGAAGGCAGATCATCAGGTACCAGAAGGCTTGGTTTAGCCTTTAGAGGTCCTATTGTGGAAGTGGGGTGAGATATTCATGGACTTCGTGGAGGGTGTTCCATATATATTCATGGGACATGACTCATTTTGGGTTATCATTGACCGACTCACCAAGTCACCCACATCCTACCGATCAGAGAGCAGGGTTCTGTAGAGATATTAGGATGCCTCTATGTATAGGAGATTTTGTGGATATATAGAGTACCCACGACTATTGCCTCCAATCGTGATAGACGTTTTACTTCCCAGCTATGGAATGGCTTGTAGGAGGCTTTCAAGACACAACTTCATTTAAGCACCACCTTCCATCCTCAGACAGATGGCTAGACTGAGAAGAACATTCATACCCTTGAGGACATGTTGTGCGCTTGTGTCCCCGACTTCGGTCGCAGTTGGGATGATCACTTGACTTTGTTGGAGTTAGCGTACAACAACAGCTATCATTCCACCATTGAGATGCCACTTTTTGAGGTGTTATACGGGCGACCTTGTAGATCACCATTGTGATGGACAGACCTAGGGGAGCCAACACTAGTGGGACAAAAGAATGTATGGTCTACCATAAGGAATTTGTAGATCATCCGAGAGAAGATCAAGACTACATAGAGAAGACAGAAGTCGAATGATGATAGGAGACGAAGACCTCTGAAGTTCAAGGATGGAGACCAAGTCATTCTACGAGTCTAACCTCGATGAGGTCTAAAGTGATTTTGCCAAGGTGGAAAGTTATCTCCGCGATTCCTTGGATCTTTTCAGGTTCTCAAATGAGTTGTCAAGGTGGCATACCACTGAGCTCTTCCACCACAGTTGCACTGGGTGCACAACATCTTCCATGTATCCCAGCTGAGGAGATACGTGCATGAACCTCCTCATATCATCGACCATATAGATCTGGACATCAATGATGGGGTGTCTTTTACAGAAGTTCCAGTAGGGATTGAGGATCAACAGGAGTGGATCTTTCGTGGATGGTCAATGCCTTTGGTGTGTGTTCGTTGGAAGAACGAGAACCTCCAAGAGGGCACATGGGAGCTGGAGGCTCAGATGCAGGCTCAATACCCCCACTTATTCCCTTAGTATGAGTTATAGCTTATGGGGGCATAAATCACTGAGGTTGGGAGAATCTAAAGACCCGTAATTTCCTTGTAAATATATTTTTAATTAAATTGGAATGTTACAAGTCCGCTAAAATTGACGGCGTGTGATTTTGAGGCCCGGTGTTCCCAGAATCAATTTCTGGGGTTTTGTTCATGTACGTTCAGTGAATGTTCAAACGGGTTTTTATAACTTTTGAACCGATGCATGGAATTGAAATCTGAGGACACTGTTGAACTCACAACACTAGTAATCTTTTAAGGAGACTCTCACCTCGACGGCAGTTGGTCGAGGGGGAAAGTTAGTTTTTTGGTTTTTCGTGGAAATAATAAAACAAAATAAACACATTTATTATATTATTTTATCTATTGTAACTACACATGTAGAAGGTGGTTGTGGGGACCAACAAACATTAACCTACCATGAGAGGTTATGGTGGTGGGGACCACCTGAGGTATAAAATTTTTCTTCACGTTTTATTGTGGTGGGGACCACCCATGAATTCAAAACCTCCCAATTTGAATTTGGGAGTGGGGACCACCCATCCCCCCTAATAATGGTGGGAGAGGAAAACCACTCAACTCTCCTCATTAATGAGGTAGAGCCTCTTTACCTCTTCTACCATTAACGGTTCCACCAGCCCCCTTAATTTAATTCTTCCCATCCACCCTAATTAATCATGCCACCCTTGGTGTTTAATCAGGATAATATGAAATTGGTTCCAACGAAATAATAGGATATTTTTATCTATTATCTTTGGAAAACATTTCATTTGGTTGGAAAAGGAGCATTGGGGAGAGGAGGAAATTGGGAGAAAGCTCCCAACAAATAATTCTCCACCGATGAAGAACTCTCCCCTGACGAAGAATGCTGACGAGGAACACCTTCAACTATGAAGAATGACCTCGACAACTAATTCTTTCTCGGAACCTCCTTCGATGTAGGACGTGTTCGTCTACAATAAATTGATGTCCGTATTCTTGTGCCAACATCGACAAACAACGAAAAAGGTAGGGGTTTATTCATTATTTGATTAACACATCCCATGTTCTCCCCTCTTTTTCTTTTGCATGGATGGGAATAGAAATTAACGAGTGATTAAGGGAATTGAAAATATCTTTTATGGTTGTTCTTGTTTATGTTCATGGTAAACCTCATCATACCGCCCTAATAGGGAGAGTGTTGGCCAAGCTAACATGGAATGTCCTCTTTGTAACCCTTATGTTGATTTGCAGTCTTCATCGAAATAGAGGAAGGAAACTACGGTGTTGAAGGCGATGATGGAAATGACCGCGCTACCCATGGCCTTCGCCACCTGTGTTGCCCCCGCGATGCTCTGGCACTCCGGCCGAACCAGCTTCACCACCCCTGTCCAAACCGCATCACCCGCCGTGCCCACAATGCGCCCCGGTTGCGCCGCACCTCGGCTCAACGGCCTCCCGAGCCACCCCGGCCGTGCCAGCCCGCCGACCCCACACCACCGCCGGCTGAACTTGCCCCCGGCCATGCCTCACCCCAACCTGTTGGCCAAACCTGCCCTAGCTACCCCCCCCCCTCGACTTCCCGAGCCCCTAGTTGAACCAGCCCCAACAGCACCACCCCGGCCCCGGGCCGAGCTTCCATGAACTGAACCACATGACCCTCTGGGCTGAACCGCCTCGCGGTGCCCTCTCAAGAGGCCTCTTCCAAATTGGCCCACACCCTCACGGTGCCCCGGCCAAACCGGCCCATCGCGATGCCCTCCGGGCCGAACCTCCCGAGCGTCGACCCGCGGCCAGTTCGTGCCCTCTCGACCGGTCCGTTCCCTCACGGCCGGTTGGCCTGGTCCTAGCGGGCCGGGCCGAACAAAATGGGATGGCACGCACAACGGGTCAGGCCAGAGCCCAGAGGTCAGGCCGGGTCGACCTGAACCAGGTCAGACTAGACCCGGGCCCACTACGACCCTTTACTTTTTTTTGGCCATATCATGGGCACCGGACGTCCCTTTGAAGAACCATCAGAAGCGCTGGTAATCTTAGAGAATGAAGGTCCCATTGAGTATACCCCACTATAGTTTGGGGTAATTTGGAGATACTGTCAGGTTGGATCATGCATGAATTCAACCGGGCCCCCTAGACTAAAAGTCTAATAACTCACTGACCGGGAATCCAATTGATGCACCGTCTATTTTGTTGACACCCCTATGATGTGCCCAACCGTTGAGATACTTTTTTGGGACTTCATGATAATTGGAGTATAGAACAGTCGCTCGTGGAGTGGATCCTTCTAGTGATGAGCGAGCCGAGTGCATAGACCTGGTACCTGGATGAGACCTGACGACTATTGACCATTTGACTTAGAGAGACTCAACTAGCCCAGTGGGGAGCGCCTGGTTGTGGCGGAAAACCCACAGTGGAGGAGTGCACTTGGTGATGTGGAAGACCCACGATACATGATAAGAGGAGTAACTCACCAGGCTATGAGGGCCAGTTCCTGGGTGTGGCAGTAGACCTACGGTGGGGAGCACCATTATATGATGCAGCAGACCCATGTTACTCGAATGGAGGATTACCTTACCAGTCCAAGGTTAGTGAGAAGTGAGTCATTGTGAAACGACATGCCTATTTTACTCGATAAAGGAGGAGTTATCTAGCAGCTTATGTTTCGATAATTTGTTAGGGATGTTACTTGATACTACCCCTAGAATAAAAATCCTAGTTTGTGTTGAGTCTATTTTTCTGTGTTTTCCTCATGATTTAGATGGATCACTTGATAACATTGGTATATGTACGGTCATATACCTATGTATGGATATCTGTTGATTTCATATTTTGTTTTTTTATCTAAGGTGGATTTGTGAGACCTTGAGGGTCTCAGGGTCCCTACTAAGTATCGTTATACTCACCCCTGTACGGGCTATGCCCGCACCTTGTTGTTTTGGATGCAGATGAAGGAAATCGCTGATTGAGGCTAAGAGTACCAGGACTAGATGGTACCTAGAGGTGGACCTCACAACGAGTTGATAAACAGAGGAGACTGACGGACATGGAGTGCTGGGGAGGATATTTATACCAACCCTTCAGGTAGGAATCACCAAGGACAACCCAGTATCTCTTTATATTTTCTTCAGTTGTACTTGTAATTCCAGTTCCTTGTACATTATAGTTGGGCTTCTATTTATGTCCCCTTTTACTTTTCATCTCTCTTTTGTTATACAGTTTATTAATGTTTTGTATCCAGTTTTGTGCTCTGTTGTGTGTGTTTATAGGTTTTAAAGGAAATTTCATCCCAGTTTTAGGGAATTATGCCTTTGGTGCTAGTCTCCATCCCCTGGCATAGGGAAGGCGAACATAGGGTAGTCACGGCACGGGCCCCAGGGGACAGTTCGTGACCATATGGTTGGATTTTAATATAAATTAATCACTTGAACCCACCACTATTCATGTATAAATAACACACCTCCACCACCCTATTTCGACCCAAAAAGCCTTTTATCTCCTAAAACCACTACCAACCCTATCCTTATCACTCTCTAAATGTCCATGTTCTTATTTTATCATCAAAATACCAAATCCAAGATCCTCAAGGGCCTTTCTAGGATGGGATATTCAAGATTTAATTTTCTCAAAATACCTCTCTTAATTTATTTCATTATCTACATTTTCATCACCTCTTTCATCCATCAATGCATGATTACTCATTAATAATTTATATACTATATTATTATGTATCTAAAAGAATATCTCATATCCATTTCATTTTTAACATCTTCTTACTCAAATAAAAAAAATTTGTTCAAGTTATGCTGATTAATCGCCTCTGTGAATAATGTTTTTGTCCTTTTTCCTTTACCGCCTTCATTTCTAGACATAAAACCATTCTTATTGTCAAATAATATTCTAATATTTATATTATAACATATTTTATATTATCTATATCTTATATTAAATATACCTTCATGCTTTCCATATTGATGTTATAAGATTATTTCATTTGAGGATGTGTGGACTACCACCCCCTCAAAGCGATATGACTCATTTCCACTCTACATGGAATTTATAACAGATTATTTTATTAAATATATTATATATATATATGTAATTAATATAATAATGGTATTATAATTTATTCCATCTTATTTTAATATGAAAAATAAATTAATGTAGCCTTCTTGTGTACGAACGACCTACCATATCCATGAACGGTGCTTTTCATTTCTTATCTCCAAATATTATGGAGTTTCCTAAATATATATATACTAGAAATATATGTTTTTTAAAATGTGAAATTATTTTTAAATGATATACTTTTTACCACATGTGATATTTACATCAAAGCAAGTTCATTTTTAACTCTAGTACATAATATCGACAAAACATACAATTTGAACATAAATAATTATGTAATTTTTATAACATGCTAACAAGCCATATAAATGGAATAATAATATTTAAAGCATTCCAAATTAAGTAGAAATTAACCAATTTTTATTATTCAGGAATATAACTATTGTACAAGACATGTCATACTAAAGGTAGGGGACATTGTCTTGATTTCATTTCATTGAGGCATATTTTGATAATATACAACACCTTCTTTTATATGGTGTATAATCAACCCTTCGAATTTTAATTTCATTTAATGGTTTTAAAAAGGAATATTTTTTACTATATTCCTTTAAAAAAATTAAAAAAAGAATGTTTTTAACATATACGGTGATAATGACCTCTCTATCACAGTAACCATTATTTGATATTGGATTCCTCTATAAGCATTAATTTTTTTAAATAAAATAAATCCCTTATTCTAGTTTTGGGGGTTTTTGTATTGAAAATTGTATTGAAAGTGGATTGACTATTTAAGTATTTTGAAATTATTTCTTGTGATTTCAAATGAAACTTTATGAGTGAAATGTTGATAATTGCAATAATTTGTGTTTTATTATTATATAATCGTACATTGAAATTTTATGGGTGGATAAGTGATGAACCAACATTGTGTGGTTTCATGATAAACCAAGGATAGGTGGTGAAATTATAACCTCTAATGCATTGGGAATGGAAGTTGGTCATATTGATATTATATTTATAATAATGATATGTGTGTAAGTGGAATGTATGGTTATTCTATTTAATTATGATTTTGTCTCAAGCTATATTTTATATGTTATGTGTGATTTATATGATAATTATTGTAGTATTTTGTTTACAAAGGGATGAAATGAGCATATATTCAGTGAAAAATATATACTACTTCATAAAGGTGAAACATATTACTTTATGATAATGTATTCATGGTTTTAATGTTTTAGTATAGCTAACTGTTTTCCTTCTATGTAATTACCATACTGATATTTTTATGCTCATGCCAAGTTTTTTTAAATTGTTTTCATAGGATATAAGGATGAGTAAATGAAAGTAAGACATCAAGAATATTTTTATCAGGAATATAAATCATGTTTTATTTTTAAAAGGGTTCCCTTTGTTGTAAAAATTGATATTGTGTTGATAGTATCCTATTCTATGATTATGGGATGATATATAATAACAAATTACTAATTATCT
The DNA here is from genome assembly GCA_963277665.1 of Viscum album. Taxonomy (NCBI): domain Eukaryota; kingdom Viridiplantae; phylum Streptophyta; class Magnoliopsida; order Santalales; family Viscaceae; genus Viscum; species Viscum album. Next base: position 994,357,358 of record OY728166.1, read on the forward strand.
AAGACTATAAATTGGAAAATATATTCAATGTGAATGAAAGTAAAATTATTGACATAACTTAATATTAAGTGATTTTTAAGGTTTGGGATTTATATATGGTATTAGAGGTTATTTTAGATAACAACAGGAGTTAGAATATTTTTAATAAGATATCTATAAAATGTTTGTAATTTATGATAAAATTGAAATGATATTTAATTTTATGATTACCATGTTGCTTCATCTAATATATGTGTGTTTAGAATGGTTTCCCATATAGGAAATAATGTAGTTGTACTAGGAAGGAAAAAAGAGGAAAAAAACCTTCCTAATGAGTGTCCTAAGATTTTCAGAATCAGAATTGAACAATTTGTTTTTGTGATAGATTAGTTCACTCTAGCGATAAATAGAGGCGGTGTTCATTCACAAGATCAACCAAATAAAGTATAGAAGAATGTGTTGGTAGTGGATCATTTCATGAGGTATCATCCCCCATAATTTAAAGTATTATCTAACCTTTTTCAAGATGAAGGATGTATTATGTAACTAGAAGTAATTTTTGATGTAATGGGGTGTTCAAAAAATCAAAAGGTTATTCTTTCTGTTTATCATTTTGAAGGTGAAGTCGATTGGTGGTGGCCAGAAATTAAAAATATTATAGGATGTGAAGATATTTATTCCTTGTAATGGAATTAATTTTAGAATATCTTCCTTGAAAATATTTTTCTTAGGTTGTTCAACATAGGATGGAAAATAAATTAATGGAATTGAGACAAAAGGAGGAATATTCTATGGCTACATATGAAGAAAACTTCACCTATTTTTCAAGGTACGTCCCAAATTTTATCTAGGATATTTATAGTAATATAAATTGGTTTTACTCAAGAATTATGTAGAAATATCGATGGGAAATAACTTCTCGTGAGTAAAAAATCTATGGGAAACTTTTCTAATGTGTTGAGAAGGAGGAAATTGAGTTTTTTTTTGATAAACATGTGTTCCATGAGAGAAAAAAATGAAGTGATCCAATTAGAAGAAATTGGGAAAAATTCATCAAATAATTATAGAGGTAAGAAAAAATAATTTCAAACATATGAGAAGTGTGGTAAAAATCATCCTAGAAGAATGAATCTAAAATTATTGGAAGTAATTCTGATGTGGTAAGGTTGTTCATATTTATCGTAACATTAAGGAAGATGATCAGGTAGGAAATGATATCCCAGTTGTAGGATGTTTTAGTGGCAATGAGTTAGGAAATTATGCCAATGTGTGTCCAAAGTTGATTACCCCGGTTGAAAATTAGAATGATCGAATGAAAAGGGAACGAAAAATCATTTTATATTACTATGGTTGATATGGGTCCATCAAATAATGTGGTTACAGGTTTATTATAGGTTTTTTTAAAATATTCTTGGACTCTATTTGACTCAGGATATTCAAATTCTTCAATTTCCAAGAGATTTTCAAGTAATTAGTAATAACACCTTTTTAATGTGATATATAACTTTTGTTAAAAACACTAGTTGGAAGTATCCAAGAATACAAGATTAATAGGAATCTTTATATTATCATTATTTGGATAGTATTTTCTATAAATCTTTTTGATCTTCCTATAGTGAAACTTGGTATTATTCGGGTGTGTATAGGATTTCAGTTTATAATGCTAAAATAGATTATAAACTAAGAATTTTTTATTCAATGATTTCCTACCATTGATAACATACCATGAAGATAAATTATTAATTAATTATGGTAGTTAAAGTTATGTGGATCATGTTGTTGAAAAAAATGAAATAGTTTTGTTTAGTGACATTCTAGTAGTGAAAGAACTTACTAATGTTTTCTGGATGAATTGACTGGTATTTTTCTTGATCGAGAAGTTGAATTTACTATTTATTTAGTGTCTAATTATAATCTTATTTTTAAACCCCTTATCAAATATATCAAGTATAACTGGGGGAATTAGTAAATATAGTTTCAATAATTGATTGATAAATTTTTCATTTGACCTAGCACTTCCTCATGGGGTGATCCTATATTATTTGTGAAAAATAAAGATAGTTCTATGATACGTTGTATTGATTATATAGCCTTGAATAACATAACTATTAATAAAAAATATCATTTTCCTCATATCGATGATTTGTTTGAACAGCTCCAGGGATCTCAATGTTTTTCAAATATTTATTTGCGGTTTAGGTACCATTAGCTGAAGGTGAAGGAGGATGACATTCCAAAGATAGTATTCTGAACGAGATATGAGCATTATGAGTTTCCAGTTATTCCCTTTAGGTTAACTAATTCCCCTTATATATTTAAGAACCTCATGAATGTATTCTATGATTCGTTTTATGATATGTTTGTGGTTATGTTTATTAATGATATTTTGTTATATTCTAAATTCCAGGAGAACCATGAAAGTCACTTAAAGATTGTTTTTAAAACCATAAAAGAAAAAAACTATATGGAATGTTTATTAAGATTGAATTAAAAAAAACATTCCTTGGGGATATGGTTTCTAAAGATGGCATAATTGTGGACCCGTCTAAAAAAGTTTGTTTAAGTGTGGCCATGAAATACCAATATCATAAAGATTCAAGGTTTTCATAGATTATAGGGTTATTACAGAAGTTTTATTGAAAACTTTTCATATTTATCTAGCCCAAAAAATAATTTAACAAGTATGGGAGATATGTTTTTCTAGAAAAAAGAATGTGATGGTTTCTTTCAGTAGCAAAAAGCAAGATTGGTAAACATGCTAGTTTTAACTCTTCCTTCTAGGAATGGTGAATTTTTTATCTACAATGATGGTTCATTAAAAGGAATTGGATGTGTCATAATGAAAAATGATCATATAATTACTTATGCTTCAAATAAATTGAAACCAAATGACTTAAGTTACCCTATATGTGATTTGGAATTAGTCTTTTTGTATTTTTATTTAAAATTTTGAGGATTAATTTGAATGGAATAATGTGGGAAATATATACTGATCACAAAATTTTGAGGTATATATTCACTAAGAATAATTTGAACATGGGATAGATTAGATTACTAGAATTAATTGAGGATTGTGATTTCATGAATCATTACAATCTAGGAAAAGAATATAATGTGTATAATGCTTTGAGTCATAAAAGTAATTCTACATTAACCATGATATGTTTAGAATGAGATCCTTTGGTTAAGGATTTTATTAGTTTTTCCTTGGATGTTTTTGGTGAAAGAAATTTCTATATTTGTTTAGGAGTTAGTGAAATCGTCTCTATTTGAATGAATTAAGTAAGAACCGAAATAAGATAGAGAGTTGCGAAAAAAGTATATTTGGTTCAGAAGGGTAAGTTTCATGAATTTAACATTGATAAAGATTGTGTTTTAGGATTTCGGAGGAGATTATGAGTGCCTTGTGATTAACAGTTTAATAAAGGGTTGTTGTGTGATGCTCATAGTTCTGTTTTTTTAGTTCATATGGGCATCACTAAGATATACATAAACCATTAAGATTTTTATTAGTTGGATGGAATGAAAAGAGATATTGCTGACTTTAGCATTAAATTTTTGACTTGTAAACAAGTGAAATCATAATTACTATTGTCGAATGGGATGCTTCTACCATTTCCAGTGCTAGATTGGAAAAGGGAAAATATATCCTTGGACTTCATTATTGGATTACCAAAGAGAACTCGAGGTAATAATGAAATCTAGGTTATTTTTAATCAATGGACTAAATCTAATTATATTATTCCAAATAGATATATTATATATCTAGATAAACTTTCATAATTTTTTATTAAATATATATTCATGTTACACGGTGTTCCCCTCTCCATTGTATTTGATCATGATTCTAGGTTCACTTCTGACTTTTGGAAGGGCATTCAGAATTTTTTTGGTACTGAATTAAATTTCAGTGTAGCTTTTCATCCTCAATTATATAGCTAGTCATAATGAACAATTCATATCTTGTAAAATATGTTATGTGCTTGTTCAATTGATTAATAGTGATGTTGGGTACAATATCAATCATTGGTTTATTTTTCCAATAACAACAATTTTCATTCTAGTATACATATGGTGCCATTTGAAATATTATATTGAAAGCGGTGTTGAACTCCACCTTTTTAGGATTAAGTAGGTTACAAGAAGTTGATGGGACCATAATTGGTAGAAGAGATGGCTGAAAAATTTTGGATGATTCAGAATAATATGAGGACAACTCAGAGAAGGAAAAAAGTTATGTAAATAACTAGAAGATGGATATTTCTTTGGAGGTAGGTGATCTAGTCTTTCTAAAAGTTTCACTACAGAAAAGTGTGATTCGTTTTACTAAAAAAAATTGAGTCTGAGGTTCATTGGACCCTATAAAATCTTAGAGAATGTTGGATTAGTTTGCTACAGAGTGGAATTACCTCTGATTTTATCCTAGGTACATAATTGTTTTCATGTTTTAAAGTTAATAAATAATTTACCAGATCCATATCATGGTTTGATTCTAGAGATAGATCAGTTGGAAGAGAATATTTCTTATGAGGAATAACTATTATAGATTCTTTATAATAGAGAGAATGTTTTCAGGAATAAGGTGATTCATGATGTACAGGTTTTGTGAAAAAACCATATGGATGAATAGGAAACATGGGAATTTGAAAATGCAATGGGGTAGAAATAACCACACTTATTTGATCAGTAAATAAAATTGTGGGGACGCAGTTTCCAAAAGCGAGAAAAATGTAAAATCCTATGTATTTTTATAATAATACATTTTTCATATATAATAATATTTACAAATAATAAACATTAAAGGACAATTCCTGTTTGGAAAAGTACTCATCACGCAACCATAGGTTTCTCTGAAATCATATGTTGCACACACACAGAGTTATACCGAAAAACAGTACAATAATAATATTATAATTTTAAATCATAGTTAAAGCCTAAAAGTTTTATTGGAGGGAATGAAAAAAAAACTAACTACAATATAATTACACATGTTTGTTAAATGTTTTTTTATTTTTCCTATAAATTTTAGGGGCTTAAAAAGAGAATAAATCAAATTATAAGCATTGAATGCAAAAATATTTTTAAAATGTAATTTTATGGCCTTTTGAGGGAGAACCTTTTATAAATAAATTTTTCAAAAACTTTATAAGTTATATTTTACATAATAAACATCTTATTTATAATTGAGCCATCAAAATATAGTCTAGATGAATATTTGAATTTTTTTTAATAATTATCATATTTTAATGAATTGTGAAATATACTGCATATTAATTCAAAATTCCTTTATTCCTAATTATTTTATATAGTTAGATTATATTTTTCTTATATTAGAGTGTAATTAAAATATTTTTTATCATTAAATCCAATTTAGTTCATTGCAATCAATTCCACATTGAAAATATATATGAAAACATTTCAAACATTTGATCTTTTTTCATTCAAAAATGGTCTTTATTTATGATTATATAATTAATTTTATATAATATTCTCCCAATTATGTGAATTTAATTCATTGAATTTGATTCCATATTTGGAATTAGAAAATACAAATAATTTTGTAAGATCAATTACCTTTTTAGGTATAAAAAATTTACCATGGTAAAAAAATTATGTGTCGTAGTAAAAATGAAATTTTGACCAGGGTTTAAGCTAAAAGTTAAAAGTTTAACGTACCTAAAAAATAAAAATTTTAATAGTTATATGAGGTTTGGATTGACTCTAACATGAATATAAAACATTTATTACAATTATAATACTTGTAAATTAATTCCACCTATATATTGTTGGCTCGTAATAAACAATAAACAATAAAATAAATCCCTTGAACCCACCTCTCCTCAAGTAAAAATACCACCACTACACCACCCTATTTCAACCCAAAAGGCCTTTTAGATCCTAAAATATATTCCCAATACTACACTCAAAAAAATCCACAAGTCCAAGGGATTCTAGTCTCACCAAAAGTCCGAATCTAGGGTCTTCAAGGGTCTTTTAAGGAGGGGATATTCAAGAGGTCATTTTCGCAAAGTACCTCTGTTAATTTTTTTTTGATTTATCCTCACCTCATTCATCCATAAATTAATGATTACCCAAGAATCATGTATATACTATAGTTTTATTTATGTAATTAATATTTCAAATCCATTTAATTTCTAACTTCTTATTATTCAAATAAATGAAATTGGTGTCCAAGTTATGTTTGTTAATCGCCTCCGTGAATAATATTTTTGTTCTTTTTCCATTACCGCCATCATGGATTGACTTAAAAAATATTATGTTGAAATAAAATTATAATATATATATTATAACATATTTAATATTCAAGATATTTTATGTAAAACATACTTTCATTCTTTCCATATTGTTGTTATAAGATAATTTTGTTTGAGAATGTGTGGACTACCGCCCCCTCAATGTGATATGACTCATTTTTAATATACATGTAAGGTATAAAAAATGATTTTATAAAACCTATGAGACCTATTTTATGATAATATAATACTATAATACTAATTTAAATCCTATACTTTTAATATGAAAAAGAAATTAAAGTAGCGTTCATGCGTACATACGGCCTACCATCTCCATGAACAATACATTTCATTTCTTATCTCCAAATATTATGGATTATTATAAATAAAAATATATGGAATATATATGATATTTAAATCATAAATATTGTTTTAGATGATGTTTTGTTGACCAAATAGACAATTTACATCAAAATAAGTTCATTTTTTACATATGTACCAAATATAAAAAAACGTCTGATATGAACATAAATAATTATGTTATTTTTATAACATGGTAAAAATAAATATAAAAGAAATAATAAACATAAAAAAGGTTCAAAAGTAATTATAAATTAACCTTTGTTTATTATTTAGGAACATAAATATTGTATGTGACGAGTCAGACTCGAGATAAGGGATATCGTCTCAATCTGCTTTCCCTGAGGCATATTCTGATAATATACAACAAATTATTTTATACATTTTATAATAATCCATTTGATTCTTAATTTCATTAAATTGTTTTTAAAGAGAATATTTTTTGTACAAATCATCTTACTAAATGAAAAAAAATAGTGTTTTTAATATATGTGGCGACAACGACTTCTCCATCACTGTAACCATTTTTGGATATTTGGATTACACTATATGTTTTAATGTTTTTTTAAAAAAGGAAATCTGTTATTCCCATTTTGGGTGTTTTTTTTATTGAAATTTGTTTTGAATTTGGATTTATTATTTCAATATCTTAAATTGTTTTATTTTTATTGAAAATGAAATTGTATGGGTGAAATGTTGATAATTGAAATCATTTCTGTTTTATGATTATATAATGGTACTTGGACATTTTTCTAGTGATTACATGATAAACAAAAGATGGTTAGTTCCATGATAATCCAAGTATGGGTGGCCACATTATAACCTCCAATTCATTGGGTATGGAAGTCGTTCGTATGGCTATTTCATTTTTAGGAATCGTATGTACGGAAGTCGACCTAATAGTTATTACATTTAAGAATGATTATGTTTCAAGCTAACTTTTCTATATTATGTGTGCTTTCTATGGGTTTTATGGTAATATTTCATTAAAAATGGTAAGATATGAGTATATATTCAGTGAAGAATATTTGCTACTTCATAAAGATGAAAAGTATTACTTTATAATATTGTATTCATTGTTATCATGTTTTATCAAGGCTAACAGTTTTTTTAATTGTGTATACCTTATTGATCATTTTATGGTCAACCCATGGTTTTTTTAATGTTTCCATAGGGTATAAGGATGATTAAGATATAGTAAAAAGTTAATAAGATTTTTATCATGAAAATAAATCATGTTTTTCTTCTTCAAAGGGTTTCCTTTAGTGGAAAAAATGGATATTGTTTTGATAGTATACTCTTGTTTGATTATGGGATGATATATAATAATAAAGCTCTAATTATATAAAACTGTAAACCTAAAAAGATCCTCAATGTTAATAAATGTCAAATTATTAACTTAACTCAATATTAAGTAATGTTTATGGTCGAGACCATATATATCTGATGCTCTACAAGGGTAAGAATATGAGATATCAATAATCACATAAGAATAACATGAGCATAAGGTTATGAACATCAAGTTTGAAAAATATACCCTTCATCTCATATTTCCATAACATGTTTCATGGAAAAAATAATTTTAGTTTGTACAAAATTAATACTAAATAAATAAAAGAACAAAATCAATGAGATCAAAAAATTGGAATATGATTGAGATTGTACCATATATATAGTCATAGATAACATTTTCTCCAGGATACCCACCTAGACATTAATAATATATTATGATTGGACAATCCACCCATGTATCTACTTTGATTACCATATACCCTCATGTGTACCCTCATTGGAACATTAGATAACCTCCCTTGCACGATCATTTGGGCTTGGGCTAACCTCTCAAGTCCCCTCTTTCAATTATGGGATAACATCACAACTCACATTTGAACACATATATCATTAATCATTACCAAAAACATTGGATGTATATATGTTTTTCAATCATCATATAATGTAAATCATATATATTTGTTACATAAAATAATAAAACATTATTCTTATAAGAATCCCTAAAAATATAATGGTATTGTAATAAGTTTGTAATAACCTAAATCAAAGAAAAAAATGGGTTTCATAAACATGGTTTCATCATATTCACTAACAAACTAGAGAAAGAATAAATATATAATAATTGGAGTATAATCCTTTCCAATTTTAATAAACATGAAATTATATCTTATAAAATGGAAATTGTTTTTAAATATAACATAAAAAATTTCTTTTGTAAAATATATATTCAACTTTAGAATAAATTATTTTAAAAAAAATACTCAATTAAGAATGACAAAATTATTTTCAAAATAAAATTTCAAACATTTAATGGAAAATTAAATGAATTTATTATCTCTTATGGAGTGAAAGGCCACTAATTCTTTATAAGATAAAGAAACACTCCATCCATTATTTTTTTGAGAAATTCACAAAGTACATTATTTGGTTTACAAAAAAAACATATTTATTTTTAATAGATTATAAAGTCACACATTCTGAAAAAAAGATATTTAAAAATGTAGGATAATAGAAAATCATTTTTTCTATCATTTTTTGGATAACATAGACACGGAAGGTAAATATCCCCCTATAGTGACTTAGACATAAACAAACTCTAATAATGATGAGATAGTTAAAGAAACACTTATAGCTTTAGTAATATTTTAATTTAATAAGAAATGATATAAATTAAAATATATATATAAATATATATATGTAACATCCTAGGTAAATAAAGGATAAATTTTTTTCATATTTATTAATATTTAAGAATTAAATATTAATTTTACTTTAAAGGGGTTTCTATGTTCGATAGCGTACCCGATACACAACAAAGAGTTTCTTTGAAATCTTACGTTGCACACTAGTAATAAAATAATATTATTTTAAATGATAGTTAACTAGTAGTCGTTGTATTGGCGGGAATGAATATAAATAACTAAAATATGATTATATATGTTTTTAAATTTTTTTTACATTTATCCAATAAAGGATAAAGGCTTAAAATACGAAAAGAATTCAATTTTGGGCATAGATACTCTAATATTCACTAAAAGGTCGAACTATCGCCTTTCGATGGAGATCTCCCTTTAAATATAGTTTTGTTTAATCTTCTACATTATTTTTTCCCAAATAAAATTCTTCTTTAGAATCAGGACATCAAAATTTACTTTGTGAAGTTTTTTGGTATTTTTTCGATAAAGTTCATTTTTAATGAATAGTGAAAATGTTGTTTTTTAATTCAAAACCTATTTTTAAGATAATATATTTATATGATTATATTACCTTTTTAATTGGTTTTAAAGGTAAATTAGAATATATTTTTACCATTTAATCCAATAGTGGTCGTTGGAATTAATTTCACTTTGATATTTGACTTAAACTGGTGTTAATCTTTTGATATATTCTGTTTCATAAAAACACTCTTTGTCATGACAGTGAGAAATAATTATTAAATTAATTAATGTAACTTATATGATTTTAATTTTTTAAAATAGACGTCATTTTTGAATTCGGAATATCAAATATAGCTTAGGGTGAATTTTTGGTATTTTTTTAAAAAACATCAATTTTTTATGAATAGTGAAACCACTAAGTGGTACTTAAAAAACTGATTTTTCATTTAAATAAAATTTTACCACATTTCTGTTTTGAATTTAAAATATCCTACATACATGGTTTTCATTAAGAAGTAAAATGTGGTTCAATGGGATTAAAATACTTTTTTAGTGAAGAGTAACTTTTACGTTTTTAATCGCGATTAGAGGTAATTAGTGTAATTTAAGGTAAAAATAAGGTTTTAATAATATAAAATGACCTTGAAACGTATACTAACCTTATTGGATGTGTAATGGCCGACTAGGAAAATCCATGGGTCAACTTGGGGACCCCATGGAGCCACTTTGGTAGGAAAATGACATTAATAACTTTTTTAATGTTAAAATTAAAATGTCACAAGATGTGTTGTTTTACTAACACAATTTTTAAATGCGGTTTTACAAGTCATATTTTTAACTATTAATATTCATTTCAAAGATAAAAATATTTCTTACATCATGATATTTTTTTTATAATTTTTAGACATTAAATAAATTAAATTATTTATGACACCATGATGATGCAACCATTACCTCGTTATTTAACGATTTAAATAAAATAAAAATATAATGTAAAATATAAGACCTACACTTGATAAAAACATATTAGATAGGTTTATTTAGAACTCTTATCACCTTATCCCCTAAATATGTAATTTTGGGATGTTTAAAATCCGAAACTCATTTTATAATAAAGTAACCTTTTATAACTTTCCAAGAGTTCCCCTCCTATCCTCTTATAAAAGGCCACCACCTCTACCACCTTACCCACACCTTTCAAGCCTTTGGCTCAGCCAACCCCAACCCATTTTGTCTTTCCACATCCCTATCTTAATCCTAGAAGCCTAACTTTGGGCAGAAGTCATTATAAGGAAGCCTTTGAGCTCAAATGAAAAAGAGTTACCCGATTTAAAGGAGATTAAAGATCATTTGAGTCACATCGGACACGAGGTAAGGGACATTGCCTCAATATCCTTTCATTGAGGAATATATTGTTATAATACAAGGATTTCTTTTATAAAGTGTATAAACCCCTTTTACTTTTAATTTTATACAAAAGGAATCTTTTTCTACGAAGCGTTTTACAAAACGACAAAAAGGAATGATTCTTTTAACATACGCGGTGACAACGACCTTTTCCGCCGTCACAAGTATTATTTGGTCTTTGGATTCCTCGACATTCTGTAATGTTTTTAAAATGAAATAAATACCATATACTATTTTATGTATTTTGGTATTGAAAATGGTTTTTATATTGGATTTGTTATGTCAATATATTTATGTGACATATTGTGATCAAAGTGTGGAAATGTTTTCTTTTCATTATATTTGTTTTATGTATTATGATTTTATAATGGTAATTTGTCATTTTTCGGGTGGTTTATGATAAACCATATGATGGGTGGTGCCGTGAATACTAGGACGGGTGGTTATGTTATAACCTCTAATGAATTGGGAATGGATGTTAGCTGTATGGCTATTCCATTAAGTGATATGTGTGGAAGTCGACCGTATGGTTATTCCATATAAGTATGTTTATGTCCCAAGTAACCTTTATATGTTATGTGTTCTTTATATGGGTTTTATGGTAATATTTTGGTTACAAAAGGGTATGTAATGATATTTTATTCTGTGAAGAGTAATTACTACTTCGTAATTGTAAAAAGTATTGCATTGATAAAGTATTCATGGTTTACTTGTTTTCCTTCTTTGTGTATCCTTTACTGAGCTTTTTATGCTCATCCCAAGTTTTTTTGAAATGTTTTTCAAAGCACTTAATGTGGAATAGGGTCAAGGATGGGATCAAGGAAAAGTCATGCTCTCTAAAACATGGAACTAGACATGTTTCTTTTTAAGACTTTTTATTTTATGGAAACTTAGTAGAAGTGTATACTTTGTAATCTTTTGAGATGTAATAGTTATGATCTAATTCTCTAAAACTCTAAAACTAAAAAATATCCTCAATGTGAATTATTCATTTAAATCAATATTAAGTAAGGTTTAAGGTCGGGGCCTTATAGTAGGTATCATAGGTCGGTTTAGATAGCTTTACGAGTCAGAATTCTATTAAATGATTATCCAAAAAAATTTATGGTCAAAATGAAATGATATAGAATTTATAGATTACCATGTTACTTCACCTAAGATATTTCTATGATAAGAATGGTTTTCCATAGAGAAAATAGAGCAGATTTTCTAGGAAGGAATACAGAGTATAATGACCTTTCGAATCAGCAACCAGAGATGGTCAGAATCAGAATTGAGCAGTTTACTGCACTAATGGCTCAGATGAATCAGGTGATAAATGGTTGTTATGTTTATTGATGATATTTTGGTGTTTTCTAAAAGTAAATATAAGCATGAATGTCATTTAATGGTTATCTTTCAATCCTTAAAAGAAAATAAACTGTATGGAATATTCAGCGAGTGTGAGTTTTTTTTACAAAATATTTCTTTCCATGGTCACATTGCTTTAAAAAATGGCATAATTGTTGATCCTTCTAAAAAAAAGTTGTTGAAGAATGGCCAAGACCAACAAATATATCCGAGATCCATATTTTTCTTTATTTGGAAGGTTACTACCAATGGTTTGATGAAAATTTTTCAGGGTTATCTACTCCAATGACTAAGCTAACTCAGAAGGGTGTTAAGTTTACATGGACAAAAGAATATAATGATTGTTTTCAAGAGTTGAAAAGAATATTGGTGATTGATCTAGTTTCGACACTTCCTTCCAGGAATGGTGAGTCTATTATGTACAGTGATTATTCATTTAAGGGACTTGGTTGTCTCCATATGCAGAATGATCAGGTAATTTCACATGCTTCACATTAGTTAAAAACTCATGAGGTAAATTACACGACACGTGACTTGGAATTAGCTGCTGTTGTTTTTGCTCTAAAAATATGGAGGCATCATTTATCTAGTGTAAAGTGGAAATATATAATGATCACAAAAGATTAAAGTATATATTCACTCAGAAAGTATTGAACATGAGACAGAAGAGATAGGTAGAATTAATCAAGGATTATGACTGTCCAATTCATTACCATTCAGGAAATAAAAATAAAGTGGTTGATGCTTTGAGTCGAAAAAGTAATTCTTCATTAACCATACTACATTTGGAACGAGATCATTTGGTTTTTCATTTGATGAACTTTGGCATAGATGTTTTTGGTGTAGGAAGTTCTTCTATTTTGTTTCAGGTAACAGTGAGATCATCCCTATCAAACAGAATTAAGAAAGTGCAGAAAAAAGACAGTGGGATACAGAAAAAGTTAGAGCTGTTTAAGAAGGGTAAGTTCCATGAATTTAATATTGATAATGATTGTGTTTTGAGGTTTGGGAAGATATTATGTGTGCCTGGTGATTCACAGTTGAATAATGAGTTGTTATGTGAGGCTCATAGTTCCCCAATTTCAGTTCATCCTAGAAGTACTAAGATGTACAGAGATCTGTGGGTGTATTACTAGTGGGATGGAATAAAAAGAGATATTGCTGATTTTACTGTGAAGTGTTTGACTTGTCAGCAGGTTAAAGCAGAGTGACAGTTACCGAATGGGATGCTTCAGCCTTTACCAGTGTCAGAGTGGAAATGGGAAAATATATCCATAGACATTGTTGTGGGATTACCGAAGACATCACGAGGTAATAATGCAATCTGGGTTATTGTTGATTGCTTGAATAAATCATCTAATTTCCTTCCAATTCGAGATAATTTCTCTCTAGATCAACTTTCTCAATTGTATCTTAAATAGATAGTCAGGCTGCATGGAGTTCCCCAATCAATTGTATCTGATCGTGATCCCAGGTTTACATCTATCTTTTGGAAAGGCCTTCAAAAGTCGTTGGGTACTGAATTAAATTTTAGTACAACTTTTAATCCTCAATCAGATGGGCAGTCAGAATGAAAAATTTAGACTTTGGAGGATATGCTACGTGCTTGTTCGATGGATTATCAGGGAAGTTGGGACCAACATTTTCCTTTGGTTGGATTTTCATATAATCACAGTTTTCATTCCAGTATAAAGATGGCACCGTTTGAGGTATTATATGGGAAGCGGTGTCGAACTCCAGCTTTTTGGGATGAAGTGGGTGAAAGGAAGATGATGGGACCAAAATTGGTAGAAGATATGGTAGAAAAAGTTCATTTGATTCAGAAACACATGAGAACAGCTCAGAGTAGACATAAAATTTATGCAGACAACAGGAGGAAGGACATATCTTTTTGAGGTAGGTGATCATGTTTATCTCAAAGTTTCACCGTGGAAAAGTGTGATGCAATTTGGTAAGAAAGGAAAGCTGAATCCAAGGTTCATTGGACAATATGAAATTCTAGAGAGAGTTGGATCAGTTGCTTACCGAGTAGCTTTACCTTCATGTTTTTCTCAGGTACACAATGTTTTTCATGTTTCGATGTTGAGAAAGTATATGCCAGATCCATCTCATGTTTTGAGCCCAGAGGTAGTTCAGTTGGAAGAGAATCTCTCTTATGAAGAACAACCAGGACAAATTCTTGACAATAGAGAGAAAGTCTTGCGGAATAAGGTATTTCACCAGGAAAATGTTTTGTGGAAAAAATATATTGTTGCAGAGACAACGTGGGAGTCGGAAAATGCTATGAGGGATAAATACCCCCACTTATTTTGATAAGTGAATAAAATGTCGAGGATGCAATTACCAAAAGTGGGGAAGGATGTAACATCCCATGTAAATAAAGAATAAAACATTTTCATATTTATTAATATTTAAAAATTAAATATTAATTTTACTTTAAAGGTGTTGTTATGTTCTATAGTATACCTGATACGCAACAAATAGTTTCTTTGAAATATTACGTTGCACACTAGCAATAAAATAATATTATTTTATATGATAGATAACACGTAGCCATTGTATTGGTAGGAATTAATAGAAATAACTAAAATATGATTATATATGTCTGTTAAATGTTTTTACATTTATCCAATAAAGGATAAAGGCTTAAAATACGAAAAGAATTCAATTTTGGGCATAGATACTCTAATATTCACTAAAAGGTCGAACTATCGCCTTTTGATGGAGAACACTCTTTAAATATAGTTTTTTTCACTCTTATACATTATTTTGGACCAAATAAAATTCTTCTTTAGAATCGGGAGATCATGATTTACTTTGTGTAAATTTTTGATATTTTTCCGATAAAGTTCATTTTTTAATGAATAGTGAACAATGTTGTATTTTAATTCAAAACCTATTTTTAATCTAATTTATTTATATGATTATATTATCTTTTGAATTATTTTTAAAGTGAAATTATAGTATATTTTTACCATTTAATCCAATAGTGGTCGTTGGAATTAATTTCACTTTAAAATTGGACTTAAACTAGTGTCAATCTTTCGATATATATTGTTTCAGAAAAACACACTATTTGTCATGACAATGGAAATTAATTATTAAATTAATTAATTTAACTTATATGATTTGAATTTTGTAAAATAGAAATTATTTTTGAATTCGGAATATCAAATATATCTTAGGGTGAAGTTTTGGTATTTTTTTTTGAAAAACTTCAATTTTTGATGAATAGTGAAACTACTAAGTGGTACTTAAAAAACTGATTTTTTGTTTAAATAAAATTTTACCACCTCTGTGTTTTGAATTTCAAAAATCTGACTTACATGGTTTTCATTAAGAATTTAAATGTGGTTCAATGGTATTAAAATAATTTTTTGGTGAATAGTAACTTTTAAGTTTTTAATCGTGATTAGAGATAATTAGTGTAATTTAAGGTAAAAATAATGTATTAATAATATAAAATGACCTTGAAACATGTTATACCCTTATTGGATGTGTCATGGACGACCAAGAAAATCCATGGGTCAACTTGGGGACCTCATGGAGCCACTTTGGTAGGAAAAAGACATTAATAACATGTTATTTAATGATAAAATTAAAATGTCACAAACATGTGTTGTTTTACAAAACCAATTTTTATATGGGGTCATAAAAGTCATATTTTTTACTATAAATATAAATTAGAATGATAAAAATATTTCCTACATCATGATATTTTTTTTTTAATTTTTAGAAATTAAATAAATTAAAGTTTTTATGACACCATGATGATGCAGCAATTACCTCATTATTTAACGATTTAAATAAAATGAAAAGGTAATGTAAAATCTAAGACCTAAACTTTTAAAAAACCTATTGGATGGGTGTATTTCGAACTATTATTACCTTATCCTCAAAATATATAATTTTGGGACCTTTAAAAACCGAAATTCATTTTATAAAAAGGAAACCTTTTATAACATTACAAGAGTGCCCCTCCTCTCCTCTTATAAAAGGCCCCCACCTCTACCACCTTACCCAAACCTCTCAAGACTTTGTCTTGGCCAAACCCTGCCCATTTGGTCTCTCCACATCCCTCTCTTACTCCTAGAAGCCTCACTTTGGGCAGAAGTCTTTCCAGGGAATCCTTTGAGCTCAAATCAAAAAGAGTTACCCGATTTAAAAGAGATTAAAGAGCAATTGAGTCACATTAGACACGAGGTAAGGGACTTCATCTCAATCTCCTTTCATTGAGGCATATTTTGTTCTAATACAAGGCATTATTTTATATTGTGTATAAACCCATTTGAATTTTAATTTTATACAAAAGGAATCTTTTTCTAAAAAGCATTTCACAAAACGATAAAAAGGAATGTTTCTTTTATCGTACGTGGTGACAACGAACTTTTCCACCACCGCGAGTATTATTTGGACTTTGGATTCCTCAAAAAGCCGTAATGTTTTTAAAATTAAATAAATACCATATAGTCTATTTTGTATTTTGGTATTGAAAATGTTTTTTATAATAGATTTGTTATGTCAATATATTTAAGTGGTATATTGTGATCAAACTGTGGAAATGTTTTCTTTCCATTGTATTTTTTTTATGTATTATGATTTTATAATGCTACTTGGACATTTGATGGGTGGTTACGTGATAAACCATATGATGGTGGTGCCGTGAATACTAGGAAGGGTGGTTACGTTATAACCTCCAATGCATTGGGTATGGAAGTCGGCCGTATGGATATTTTATTAAGTGATATATATGGCAGTCGACCGTATGGTTATTCCATTTAAGTATGTTTATGTCCCAAGTTACCATTATATGTTATGTGTTCTTTATATGGGTTTTATAGTAATATTTTGGTTACAAAAGGGTATGTAATGATGTTTTATTCAATGAAGAGTAATTACTACTCCATAAAGGTGAAAAGTATTACTTTGATAATGTATTCATGGTTTACTTGTTTTCCTTCTTTGTGTATCCGTTACTGAGCTTTTTATGCTCACCCCAAGTTTTTTTGAAATGTTTTTCATGGGACATAATGTGGAATGGGGTCAAGGATGAGATCAAGGAAAAGTCATGCTATCTAAAACATGGAACTAGAAATTTTTCTTTTTAAGATTTTTTATTTTATGGAAACTTAGTATAAATGTATACTTTGTAATCTTTTGAGATATAAAAGTTATGATCTAATTTTCTAAAACTCTAAACCTGAAAATATCCTCAATGTAAATTATTCATTTAATTAAATGTTAAGTAAGGTTTAAGCCCAGGGCCTTATAATATATCATAAAATTAAATAATGTTTTGAATATACATTACGAAGTGGAAAAAGGTTTTCAATATGGTATGTGTCCCACATAGATTAAAGTGAGAGGAAAATCCATTACCTCAAGTCTCTCCCATCCTTGTTCATGGTCAAAAACACAGTATAATAAATTTGGATATATTATTCATTTATTACATAACCATATTCATATATTTAATACAATTATTTATTTATTTATAACATCTTATGACAAATCTATTTATATTGTGTTCTTAAAATCACTATGTTGGGTCATAAATGCTTTGTTTTCAAATCTTGTTTTGGTATGGTAGTCTTGATATGTATTCATATATCATGATTACATAAACTATAAAACATCATTCATGTTATAAACATAAAATATATTCATAATATACATGTTTATATTCGTTGATAAAAAGTAGGGATATAAATATAGATTACACCATTCATGGAGATGGTAGGCTATATATACACATGAATGTTGTTTCCACTTTTCAAATAATGGAATGAAAGAAAGGTAAATAATAATTCCCATTTACAGAAAATTATTATATAATATATATCATATATGTTAATAAAATTCATCATATTTACAATAAATATAATGTATAAATGAAATGAATAAGCACATCGCGTCATCGAGGATGTTGTCCACCCGAACGCACAGACGACATTATCGTTTCAAAAAGGATTATATTTTAAGTGTTTACACATGATATTATCAATAAGTAAGTATAATTATGTCAAAAATATCATATAAAAATATTAAACCCATCATAATACGCATCTATAACCAATGGTAATGAAAAATGAATTATATTGGTATGTTGAGATGGTAAGTTGTACGTACACACGAGAGATAATTTAACTTATTATTTGATATAAAGGATGGTTTATGATGTGGTTTTCGTAATAATAATAAAATATAATAAAAATAAAGATACATAATTTTATATTTTATTAAAATATCATATATTTATAAGAGGTAAAGAAGAGTAGAAAAATAAACTGATTGGTTAGGCTGAGTACCTTTTTCAAAATGACTCTTTTAGATCTCCTATAAAGAGATATAGAGTTTTTATTTTGGGAAATAATATGATATATACAATTTGGATAGTTAATTTTATAAGTAATTTTGGAAGATTATGGTTGATATATTATTAATAATGTGAAGGAATGATGTGGGGGAGGATGTTCTCTTTTATAATTGAGGTGAGGGGGGATTTCCTATTTTCACAAAATATTAAATTATAATAAACTCACTCCAAAGGAAAATATATCAAAATGGAAGTGGATTAAAAGAAAACCCGTTATATGGTTGTAATATAATAAAAAATTGGTTTCAGTTAGGATATGGTGTAAATTTATGACTTATAATTTTTATTGTCCCATAGTTAAACAATTTTAATTTTTTACAATTGTAAAACAATTTACAATATTAAAGGGATGTAATTTTAACATATAAGGGGAAATTTTAATCATTAAAATAATATTTTTGGTATTATAAGAATATTCAAAACCAAATTGTATAATTTCAATATTTTATTTTTTTTGAATAATTTAATAGAATATTATATTGATATATTATCATTATTTTCAATTTGATACTTTTCATTTAATTTAACTTTAAATACATCGGGACTAATGATGAATTACAATATAGTGATTTTAAAAAACTATAATATTTCATGGTAATCTATATAATTATTGTATGAAATTATTTATTTCATATTATAATAATTATATGATTTTTTTATATCATTTGTTTTATATGTCCATTAAATGAATAATCTTTTCATCGTCAGTGTGTAACAATATAAGGTTATTAATTCCTCAATAAAAATTAAAAAAAATTACCAAAATAAATATAAATAATTTTTGAAAAATATAATATGTAAAACTAAACATGTTCTCTATATAACTATTTATTAAAAATATTATTCTTATTAGAAATAAGAGTGTGGCATACATTACATTTCTTGAAATAAATTAATATTAAGGTCATTATCTAATCGAAATGCCTAAAAAAATATATAAAACTAAATCATGGATTATTATACACTAATTCTCCTCATGAAATAAAAATTATTCACATGTTATTATCATTTTTCATTCCATTCCAATATATTTTTAATATTAATTAATCAATTTAC
Source organism: Viscum album (assembly GCA_963277665.1). Taxonomy (NCBI): domain Eukaryota; kingdom Viridiplantae; phylum Streptophyta; class Magnoliopsida; order Santalales; family Viscaceae; genus Viscum; species Viscum album. The sequence goes on from OY728166.1 coordinate 994,377,310, forward strand.
CATTTACTATGTGAACCAAAATTATTATGGTTTCTATTCCTAATGAAAGAAAATAAAAGGAAACAATTTAATAAATATGGACCTCTTGATTAAAAATAAAATATCATTTTTTATGGTTCATAACATTTATGTTTCAGGATTTTATTTGAAAATAAAATCATAGAAACTCGATGAAAAAAAGATTTTTAGAAAAATTCCCTTTTAAACACACAATGTTTTTTATGAAATTTAATTATAAAACCCTGTTTCCGACGCTTTCGCCGGGGCGCGCGCATCCGTCTGTGAGGACGCGCGGCTGTGTTGCCCCGCATTCCCGCTTTCCAAAGGCGGGCGACATTCGTTCCTTGTTCAGGTACGTCTGCTCCTTGATCGAAACGGGATGATGGGATGTCGATTCTTCCTTCCGTGGATTCCTCCTCGGAACTCGTCACCTAGTCCGGGTCTCCCTTATAGATTTAATACGTAGTTCGTGAAACTCTTCTCGGTGCCATATCGTCATGGACGCCGGTTAATTACACTACTTCCGTCAAGACTTTCCATAGGGTCTTGACATGGTAGCGACCTTCGGTCGGAGTAAACGGCAACATCAGGAATGTCGGGGCATCTCCGGGTGCGTGGACATTGGGGAACCTGTATTCTTCCTCATAAGAGGGCATCTCAAGGGTGCAGAACCCGAGGCGTACATCTGAGGTTTTCCTCAGCTTCCTGTGTTTAGCACAGGGTATGTTGCAAGATTAACGTCTAGCAGAGACGGTTACACCAAGGGCGTTCCATCCGAGGTTTTCCTCAGGCATCTCATGTTTATCACGAGGTAGGCCGAGAGTTTAACGTCTTACGGAGACGGAATACGGGTGATCAGAACGTCCCATAGAGGCGGATCAGATTGGTATATCTCATAGAGACGGCTATGGTCCCATAGAGACGGATCAGAACGCCCAATGAGGACGGATCCGAGGTGGTGCACTCCCTATAGGGGAAAAGGGTGATGAATCGGGGTGTACACAGAGGACAGCGACCCGGAGACATGATGGGGCTTACACATGGAATGCGGCCCATGCGCCGCTAGGAACAGCGAGGAGGTGGATGGCATGATTCCACCGGGACGTGGCGGCCTGGGTGAGAATCAGGATGGGTGATGGATGGATGAGTGAAGTGGAGGAGGATGAAATGGGACCATCGCAGGGGCGCCGGTGAAGTTGGGCTTGAGCCTTGAAGAGGCTTCCTACGTATCCCCGTGGCAGGGAATCAAAGTCCGCGTAGTTCGGGATGGTGCCGGTAAACCGACGTGAATTGGGTGATGGGTGGGCTTGAACCTCGTGGAGGCTTCCTACGTACCATGCCTTAACACGGATCAAAGTCCTCGTAGTTCAAATGGGTGATGATCGCAATGGCTTACCACTGGACCAGTATGGGACCCGACGTGAAATGACGGGTGGGTGTGTCGGTGAGCCGACGTGAAAGTGGACCTTGGTCCAATGGGTGGTGGGCTTGAACCTCATAAAGGCTTCCTACGTACCATGCCTTGACACGGATCAAAGACCTCGTAGTTCGGAGAATACAGTTTAACGTCATGCGGGACGAAAGTGAACCCTGACGTGAATAAACGACGGGTGGGCTTGAACCTCATAGAGGCTTCCTACGTACCATGCCTTGACATGGATCAAAGACTTCGTAGTTCAAGAGGTCACAACGGCTTACCGCTGGACTGGAATGGGACCCGACGTGAATGAGCGACGGGTGGGTGTGTCGGTGAACCGACGTGAAAGTAGACCTTGGTCCACTATTGGTGGGCTTGAACCTCATAAAGGCGTCCTACGTACCATGCCTTAACACGGATCAAAGACCTCGTAGTTCAATGGGGGTTTTGTCGGTGAACCGACGTGAAAGCAGACCTTGGTCCACTGTTGGTGGGCTTGAACCTCGTGGAGGCTTCCTACGTACCATGCCTTGACATGGATCAAAGACTTCGTAGTTCAGGTGGGTTTGGTTGCAATGGCTTACCACTGGACCAGAATGTAGTTTAACGTCATGCTGGACGGGGGTGAAACCCGACGTGAAAGACGGGTGGGCTTGAACCTCGTAGAGGCTTTCTACGTACCATGCCTTGACATGGATCAAAGACCTCGTAGTTCAGATGGGGGGTTTGTCGGTAAACCGACGTGAAAGCAGACCTTGGTCCGCTGATGGTGGGCTTGAACCTCGTAGAGGCTTCCTACGTACCATGCCTTGACACGGATCAAAGTCCTCGTAGTTCGGATGAGGAGTTTGTCGGTAAACCGACGTGAAAGCAGACCTTGGTCCGCTGATGGTGGGCTTGAACCTCGTAGAGGCTTCCTACGTACCATGCCTTGACACGGATCAAAGTCCTCGTAGTTCGGATGGGGAGTAGACCTTGGTCCACTGATGGTGGGCTTGAACCTCGTGGAGGCTTCCTACGTACCATGCCTTGACACGGATCAAAGTCCTCGTAGTTCGGATGGGGAGTAGACCTTGGTCCACTGATGGTGGGCTTGAACCTCGTGGAGGCTTCCTACGTACCATGCCTTGACACGGATCAAAGTCCTCGTAGTTCGGATGGGGAGTAGACCTTGGTCCACTGATGGTGGGCTTGAACCTCGTGGAGGCTTCCTACGTACCATGCCTTGACACGGATCAAAGTCCTCGTAGTTCGGATGGGGAGTAGACCTTGGTCCACTGATGGTGGGCTTGAACCTCGTAGAGGCTTCCTACGTACCATGCCTTGACACGGATCAAAGTCCTCGTAGTTCGGATGGGGAGTAGACCTTGGTCCACTGATGGTGGGCTTGAACCTCGTGGAGGCTTCCTACGTACCATGCCTTGACACGGATCAAAGTCCTCGTAGTTCGGATGGGGAGTAGACCTTGGTCCACTGATGGTGGGCTTGAACCTCGTGGAGGCTTCCTACGTACCATGCCTTGACACGGATCAAAGTCCTCGTAGTTCGGATTGTTTTGTCAGGGTCGGTGCTCACTCTAAGCCCACGTGAGCCATGCTCGGTGTGAGAAACAAGAGGTTGCAAGGACCTGACGATCACGTCGCGAAGGGTGCGTCCGTGAGAAGCGAAATGGGGCTTACGCGTTGAGCGGCCCATGGTGTTGGGACTTACTCCAGGATGGAGGCCCATGGCGCGACAAAGCGCGGGGAAGATGGACCTTGGTCCGACAATGGGAGGTGCCTCGTTCCCTATCACGTCCTCCACTGACCTTGGTAGTGGGGAAGTACCGAGATGCACGGGTGCAATCATCCGTACCAAAGGTTAGGGATTTACGCTCTGAGGCGACCCTTCCCCTGCGAACATACACCACTCCGACAAGGAGGATTTCATTCCATGTGCGGAAGTGTTCCATTCCCGTGGAGACGAGCGGTGTAATGAATGCTCGAGCTGGGGGGGACCCTTCGTGAGGGAGACGAGGTTGGGTCACAGTTTAACGTCATGTGTTGAGGACGCGGTGCTTGGTAGTTTAACGTCCTGCAGCTCGGACGAGGTGGGTTCACTCCACACCCCTAGGGCTTACATAACCGGTACCCTCTGGTCCTTGGGGAAGGGAAGGTGTCGGTAAGGCCATGGTAAAGGGGGGTCGCGGGAGGAACCATCGAGGGGTCCACGTTAGCGTGGCTATGCGAAGAAGCAATAGCCGTTAGCGTGCCTATGCGAAGGAGCATTGGGCGAAGCAACACTACGGGAGGTGTTGTCCATGGGACTTTGAAATCACATCGTGCAAACCTGGAGGGTCACACGGAAGGAGGAATCGCTAAGCAGAGGAGTGTGCTTTGCGAAGTGGGGTGCCTTGGCCTTAGCATGGGGCATAGGTGGAAGTGGGAGGTGCTTCGCGAAGTGCAACAGTGTTCGTGGAGCACTGCCTCGCGAAGGAGTGGTTCGCGAAGCAGGGTCCTGCCAAGCAAAGTGCTTCGCGATGCATAGTTATCCTGCCTTGGCATAGGGATTACTAGCATGGGTTGGGTGTTTCGCGAAGCACGAGTGCTCCGCGGCTGCCCGGGTTCCCTTGGGAATCCCCTTCCTTTGCGAACGCCCTTGGGCTTCGCGAAGGGCATCCCTCTCGGAAGAGGGGCTCAGGACGAAACAAATCAGAGTCGTCTCGCGAAGTAGAAATACCTCGCGGAGCTCATGATTCCCGGGGCAAAGCTTGCTTCGCGATTCGGGAGAGGAGAAGCTGAAAGGTCGGATTGTCCGTCCCGTGGACTCAGGGGGAGTCGAGTATTTATAGGGAAGGGGCGCCGCGAAGCAGGGCTCGCGCGCCGCCTCTGGAGCTTCGCGGCGCGCTCGCGAACGTCAAACGCGCTCGCGGAGGATCACCGCCTCTGGTGCTTCGCGGCGGCTCGCGAACGTGAAACGCGCTCGCGGAGGATCACCGCCTCTGGTGCTTCGCGGCGGCTCGCGAACGTCAAACGCGCTCGCGGAGGATCTCCGCCTCTGGTGCTTCGCGGCGGCTCGCGAACGTCAAACGCGCTCGCGGAGGATCACCGCCTCTGGTGCTTCGCGGCGCCGCCAGGGCTGGGGCGCTTCGCGGAGGGGCTTCGCGGCTGTGCTTCGCGGCTGTGCTTCGCGATGCAGCACACCGGCTGTCTTTTTCGTTCCTTCCTTTTGGGCCATATTTTTGGCGCCAAAAAATGCCCCCCCTCAGACTTGGAGCCGCGGAGGGTGAAGGGTCGAAGTCTGAGGGAAGATCGCCAAAACTGTCGGTGGTTCGCGATGCGGCATCGCGAAGGAGGCCCGCGATGCTCGTCGGGGCCGCAGATCCGGACGCGCCGCGATGCTCCGCGCGGGTGAGGCGCGCCGCGATGCTCCGGGGTCGGCGTCTATAAATAGGGGGTCCGCCCTCTTTTGTCTTTACGCGCCTTCCTTGTCTTCTTGCGCTCTCGGTTTCGCGAAGCTCCGCGTACTCCGCGACAGCTCTCCGCGAATCGAGCTTCGCGGCGAACCGCGAGTCTCTGACTCTGCGTCCGCGCCAAGCGAATCTTTGCGTGCCTGCCTTGGCCGGACTTCGCGGTTTGATCTCGCGACCGATCTTCGCAATCCATCTTCGCGACCGAACTTCGCGACCGAGCTTCGCGATTCATCCGGAAGAATCCTTTTCCGAGGGCCAGAGTTAACATGGCTCATCAAGAAGCTGTGCGGGAAGTGCTTGCAGATGCTGCTCGCCGGGATGAGATGGCCAACCGCCCGGGCTTGGGGGAAATGGTTCGCAGCCATTCAGACCACACTTCTCTGACAGATCTGCTGTCGGAAGGTCAGAAAGACTATCCACAGTGCAAAAAGCTGCCGTTGTACGGCTTTGGGCTGAGGGATGACGTCTTCATCCCTGAGGCGGGAAGGGATGAACCAGCTTGTTGGTTCAGGAGCACACCGTGCCAACACCAATGGTTCAGGGCGGCCGATGGTCACGCGCAGGAGGATTTCACACCCGTCACCGCCGATTGTCTCTACAATCATGTGAACGACATTGACGGGAGGCCACTGCAACCGGAGACGTCCCCTCCTCTCTACCGCACCATGCTGAAGGCGGCTCTGCAGGATCCGAAGAAGGGATGGTCCGATGAGTGGGACCTGCGCCAGGGCGGCAATTTTACCGACGACTGGGCCTGGGCCTACTGGGTAGGCGCCTCATGCGAGGAGTTCGAGGCTGAGCTGAGGAGAGTGGGATTGTACGAGGCGGCATGGGCCTCCCAGTTCCACATTTACCAGCCAAAGCAGCTGATGCCGGAACTGCTGAGTAGATGGTCGTCCAGGACCAACACTTTTCATCTGCATCACGGGGAGGTGGGCATCAGCCTGTGGGATGTCCACCAGGTTTCTGGGGTCCCGATCTTGGGGGCCATGTATGACGAGTTCCTCCCCGTCGTCGGCGTGTGGGAAGATGCGGAGCAAATGCCGCGACTGGCGTCAGCGCTAATGGCGTTTGTCCCCGCGGATGACAAGGAAGCAGTGAGGGACGTCCACTTCAGAAGATGGTTCAAATGCTTCCTGAACTTTCCAGAGAATCGAGAGTTCCCTCCAAGGCCTCGGACTTGTCCGAGGGCAGCCCAGCGGGGTAAGGGGCACTCGTATTGGCGGGTTTTGGAGGACAGCCAATGGAAGACTTGGGGCTTCAGCGTCAGCACCGAACAACAGCCAATAGTTAGGCTGGCGGCGTTCATCGCGGCCCTCATATGTGGGTGGATCCTACCAGTGAGAGATACAAGCATGGGGGTACGGCCCAGCTCGTTCATCATGGCATCGATGCTGGCCATGGGGCAGCGGATCAACCTGGGGATCCCGATGCTCGCCAAGCTATACAGATTGTTGCGACGTATCAGCGAGGGCAAGAAGCCGCCAAGAATATGCGGGCCCTTCCACATCCTGTATGGGTGGATCGCGGCGCACATCAGGGGGATTTACGAGTATCCAAACCCCATTTCGCCGCCGGGATCAGACTTTCGCCCTTCCATCCTGAACGCAGTTGGGAGCTTCCCATTAAAACTGGCCGTTCCGATGGTGCTGAATAGGGTGTGGAGGGCGGACGAGTTCAACTTTCATCCCTTTCCACTGCCGACGGGAAGGCTTACCGATGATGGACGGGGAACGGAGGAGCATCGGGCTTACCTCCTGGCCTTCCGAGGCGGCGTTTTGGTGGCTCGGATAGATCGTGAGCCAATCTGTGAACCATACACCCCGCACCGTTTTGCGAGGCAGTTCCGGTGCCTCCAGCGGCTGACCCCGCAGGTATACTGGGAGGTGCGTCACGAGGAGCACCCGTGTGTGATGAGGCAGCTGTGGCTCATGTTCACACGTGAGGATGGAAGGATGCAGATCACATTGCCTCCACCCACTGCCGCCTTCGGCTTAGTGAAGGAGTACGCCATCAGCTGGGAGGCTGCTTATCCCGGGGAGATGCTGAAGCAGCCAACGATCCGGGTTGGTGACGGTGGGCCTCCTTTATCTCGAGGTCGGGGTCGGAGGGCAGCTAGGGCCGCCCGCGGCAGCGGGGCTGCCGTGGCAGAGGGACCCGCACCGGCCGAGGGCATGGCAGCAGCGGCGGATCCGGTGGTTCCGGGAGAGCAGGGTCATCCAGAGGGGTGGCCACCGAGGGGATTCCGTCGGATATCCGCTCAGGCTCCGGGGAAGCGGCTGCGTCACATTGACATGGCAGAAGATGCTGTCTTTCCGGAGGCTTGGGACGTCTGGGACGTCAACCGGCAATTCCTCAGCCCATCTGAGGTGTGGGCCCACCTGAATCGCCTCGGGATGAGACTGCCGGGCATAGGCCCAGTCCAGGCCGGATTCATGGTGTCTCCGGCGGAGGCGGAGCAATACTTGAACGAACTGGAGGATTACATCCACTCCAGTGGTGCCCCTCGCCCGATGACAGACCGGGTGAGGGTACTGTTGAATCAGACGGTCCCTCCACAGCAATCGGCTGCCGACCTGAGGGAGCGCTTCCCCTTGCCGGAGGAATCAGGGGGCTCTTCTCGGGAGGATGAGGCGGGAGGAGGGAGCCCGTTGGAGGAGGGCGAGGTCGGAGACCGAAGCTCAGAATCCGATGACTCCGCGGAGGCTCTCGAGGTAGCATTCCGAACCTCTCTTCTTACGATCTGTTATTGAATCCATACGGACTTCTCACCAATGTTTGGGTCAAGCAGGAGGAACTTGTTCGTAGGCCTCGTTCTCTCTCCTCGGCGGGTGACGATGCGGGGCCTTCAGAACCCGCGCCTATGGCTGCGTCCAGCTCTGCACCTGGTGGAACCGGGGGGTTTGAGGTGGCTCCTCCGGACTCTCCGGGCCTTCCAACAGTATACGGGGGGCCTCGTCTTGGAGTCCCGTCGGTACCGGCCCGGGAGCAGTGTTCGGAGGTTGATCTTCGTAAGTCTCCTTCACCAGTCTCTTCGTTGCCACACGTGGGCCATGCCAACTAACGTTTATGTCTCTTTCTCTCTTTCTGTCATACAGTTCTCCGACTGGCGTGGGCTGCTGCAGCGAGGCTGGTTGGGATGTCTGGCGGCGTCCCTCCCAGGGGCATGCCGGTGATGGTGACGATAATCCCTTCACCTCCTCCAGCTGTGGTGCACACCATCACTGGTGGGACCACCAGTAGGGCCATACCTGAAGTCATCGAGGTGGACTCTGAGGAAGAGGATCAACCGGTCAGTCCCAGTCCTGTCGTGCCTGCGCCGGCGTCAGGCGTCGTACCAGACTCGACACCAGATGCGGATCCCGCTGAGGAATTCCTGCAGGCATATCCCACGTACGAGCCTGCTGACCGCGCGGATTGGGACGAAACGGCCTCTGATGAGGAAGACAGCAGCATAGTCCGTCGCCGGTCGTGGAAGCTGATCACGCGCTTTATCAGGGACACCCCCCAGGTGCAATGGCTGGCCGAAATGGATAGGCTCCGCTCGCGGTTGCGCGAGCTGTGTGCCGGGGGAGTGGATGCCCAACGCCCTCACGCGCTCGTCCGAGACCTCATGGCTGAGAAGATCCGGGAGCATGATCGTGGGCTGAGCGTGGGATGGCAGAGGAGGAAGGCGACCAACATTAGGAAGCTCCAGGAGGCTGAAGGCGAGGCCCAACAGATGCAGATCCGGGCCAACGAGATTTCAGCCACTCTCAATGCGCAGTCTGAGCTGGTCTCACACTTAAAGGCTCAGCTAGCGGAGGCTGAGGAACATATGGGGCAAACCTCTGGAAGGATGGCTGTCGTCCAGGCCGAGGTGGAAAGGGCTCGGGCCAGGGTTGACGGATTACGCCCCGCCGCTGCTGAAGAGGAGCGGGAGTTAAATCAGCGGCAACAGGCTCTGGACGCCGCAAGTCAACGGGTGGCGGAGCTGCAACGCTCTTTCGACGGAGTCAACCCGTCCATGGGGGAAGTCAACCCCCGAGTACTGTAGCGAACCCGAAGAAACTTTTATTAACACTTTTGTGCTTCAATTCTTCCTTTCTCCTTTGTTTTGAGTTCCGTAGCACGCAGGATTTCCACTGTTGAATTGTCTTGTTGCATCCCTACAATGTTTGCGGGACGTTTGACGACAATTCCCTCAAACCAGCCCAGATTCCCGAAAGATGGGGAAGGCTTGATCGGAGGAGGAACTTCCGGGATAGCCGAATTACCGTTTATCCAATGTGCTCGTATGCACGATTGGGGCAACACCAGGGGCGCTGAAATCAGTTCAAACAGATGAAAATGGGGAGTGTGAATCACGATGCCCAAATTCGGAATACTATGGAGGCGGCGTGACAATAAAGGACAACCATTAGCCGTGGCGGAGAAACGGTATCCTTACTGCGTTAGCCTGAAACGGGGACAACAAATGAGCATCGACCGCTGACCGTATTCGCAACGCGGGATTTTATCAATTTGTTGTCGATTAATCTTTCGGGACGTTGGCCCAGGACAGTTGGTGGACCATAGGTCAGACATCCTTACTGTTAGGGGGTCCTTCCAGACATGACCCGTCTTCCGGAACATTGGCCCAGGACGGTAGGTGAGCCGATGCGGCATGGGGCCAGGCCGTTAGGGGGTTCCTTCAGACATGAAAGAAGACGAGGGTCCGAATAAGGGGCACGCAAAGCGTGGAATATGGAGTGATGGTTTGTTCAAACAGAATCCAACACTTCAGTAGTTACACCACCGTGGTGGGTGTACGCCAGATGGGCGCATCGATCTGATCCCGGATCATTCTTTCTTCCAGATAGGGCCTCTCTGGCGAGGGCTGGAAATGAGGAGGAATAGGATTTTGCGATTCCTGGGGCTGGACCCCAGGTGAAATGCCTGGGTGTCTCTACGTATCCCATGACGATGGGAATCAAGCCATACGTAGTTCTGAAAGTGCAGTTTAACGTCATGCAGGACGAGGAGCAGCCTGACTGTGTTGGTACACATCCAGCCAAAACTACTAAGCCCACGTGAGTCGTGCTCGGTGTGGGAAACAAGCAGTAGTGGTGGGAATTTCCCGACGCAGAGAGGGGCAGGTGAGGGCAAAGGGATGCTCGGTGACTACCGGCCCAATGACACTAACATGATCATTCAGCGCATCTAGATGCGCGAAGAGAATGAGCCGAGTATGATGGAGTTCCACTTGGACATGAAGGAGTGGAAATGTGTGAATCATGACGCTCGAGATTCGGATCACGATGGTGACGGCGTGGCAATAGAGGACTACTGCTGACCATATTCGCAACACAGCATCCTATCGCGTTAGCCTGAAATGGGGACAAACAAATGAGGGTCGACCGTTGACCATGTTCAAAACACGGGACCATGTCACAAATGTTGTCGAATATCCGCAGGGGCGTTGGCCCGAAACGATTGTAGGGCCCTTAGGTCCAGCATTCATGGAGAGCCCTTAAGCTTAGTATCCACGTCGTCCGAGGGTCCTTTTGGATGTGGAAGAGGATGAGGATCCAAAGAGTGAGCTCACGAAGCTTGGTCATGGGATGAGGGGAATGTCCCTGTGAAAATCCCATGCTTCGGGCTTTTTGTCAAAACACATCTGAATACGTCAACGAAACGTATTAGAGAGGGAGCAGATTCCTTTCCCTTGGGGAGATCTTAGTTTATGGTCATAGACTTCGGACCATGGATTGGAAAAAGGGGATCAGGGGACGCATGACATCACAACCTGACGTGAATGAGCTCGAGTCGAGGGACCGAACTCAAGGGTTAGGCTGGACCCGCGGGGAAGTACCCGGGCGCTCCTACGTATCTCATAAGGATGAGAATCAAGCCATACGTAGTTCTGGAAGGTGGCAGGGTAAGGTACCAGTGCCAGGGGAAAGGGGAAGTGCGGACGTGGCCCTTGCACTAAAAGAAGCGGAATTTGATGTATCTTGTTTGTTCTTTGAGGTGAATGGTTTTTTTTTTGTGAAGCGACATGCCTAGAACTGTAGGTCGTGATGTCGCCACAAGAATCAAGCCGTGATGGGCGTTGACAAATGGCATGGCGCGTGGCCAGTACCCAACGTGATGTCCTCTACAGCGAGGTCACCACAATGCGGTGCCGTTTTTCGTCGTGCGGCCAGGACGATAATGTCACAGTTTAGGGTCGTATGATAGGACCAAGCATGCATTTTATCGTCATGCAGCGCAGACGTAGCAGAGACGATGCTAGGCGGGAAATGTGCGCAGTGTTTATAAAACACATTTGACAGAGACATGATCCCACATCAAATTGTACGCCATCCGGAGGTAAAACAGGGGAAGAGACTGGCTTCCTGAATGGGTTGTACCCGGAGACAGGGCGTCTGGGCGGTCCTACGTGTCCCATGAGGATGGGAATGTGAACGTAGTCCCGAACGGGTCTTAGTTTATGGTCTTAGAGCTCGGACCAGGGAGTCCCGAAGGACGCCAGATTGCAGCTTTGTCCCCCTAACATGAAAAGGTGCACTGAGGGATAGCGCCAAAAGTGTCGAGATTCCACCTGGACATGATGGGGTGGAAAATGATGTGAATCATGCAACCAACATTCAAGGACTGAAGGGGCTGGCGTGACGACAGAGGATTACTGCTGACCATGTTCGCAACACAGCATCATGTCGCGTTAGCCTGAAATGAGGACTAACAAAACGAGCATCGACCGCTGACCATATTCGCAACGCGGGATTTTATCGATTTGTTGTCCGTAAACCTGGAGGGCGTTGGCCCGTATCGGTAGGAGAGCCCTTGGGAGTAGTATCCAGGCCGTTCTTGGGGGTCCCTCCGGGTGTGAAAGATGATGGAAGTCCGAATAGAGGGGAACACGAAGCTTGACAAGTGGAAGGAACTTGACCAAGTTGAATCTGACACTCTTGGTCCTAGACCAGAGTACTCTCAATACATGGGTGAACCGCTGCGGGGAGCCAAGGGACTCAACCTTGAGGGTGATCGAGAGATGGCAGATTCCCAGGGGAAGGGGGGAATGATGCCCACAACCTTGTATCATACCTACGCACCCCCCGCTGGAGAGGGATGGACCAAGTGGTCTAGGTGACCGGGAAATCAGGATATCTCCCAGAGGTGGGGCTGGACCCGAATCTTAAACATCCAGGTGGTCCTACGTATCCCATTAGGATGGGAATCAAGCCACACGTAGTTCTGAAGGGTTCCTTTTAATGTCATGCAGGACAGGGGATAGGAGGACTGAACCTCAGAATGGGGGAGTGCGTGGTGCAGCTATTGCGTACCTGACGTGAATGAGGACGTAGTCCCACACTGCGCCACGCAGTCCTGTGATCAGGGTCCTGAAGGCAGGATTAGAGAGGTAAATTTGCTAAGCTCAAGCTGGGTCCAATGACAAGGGGTCTTGAACGTAGTTCCAGATGAGAATCTTAGTTTATGGTCTTAGAGCTCGGACCGTGGGTGGTGACAACTCCCAAGTAAGCACAGAGGTCAACCCAATCCCTAAGCCCACGTGAGATAAACTCGGTGTGGGAAACAAGGGGGGGACCCTCATTGCAACACTTGGGGCATCCATTAAAGGGGAGTCAGCAGAGAGTTCCTAAGGACACCTTTGATGTAGCTTGTTCCTCAAACGCGCAGACGTGCACGGGGGAAAAAGTACCGAGAGTCCCGAAATTCTACTTGGACACGATGAAGTGATGAAGGGTGTGAATTGTGTACCCGGCATTTGGGCTTAATGGGTTGGCGTGACGACAGAGGAAAACTGTTATCCATGAAGGAAACACAGCGTCTGTATCGCGTTAGCCTGAGGTGGGAGCAACAAACGAGCATCGACCGCTGACCATATTCGCAACGCGGGATTTTATCGATTTGTCGTCCGAAACCCTGGGGGGCGTTGGCCCGTATCGGTAGGAGAGCCCTTGGGCTTTTGTATCCAGGCCGTACTTGGGGGTCCCTCCGGGTGTGAAAAATGGTGAAAGCCCTGATGCGGGGATACGCAAAGCCTGGAAAGCGGGCGCGGACGTGTCCGAGTAAAGCTTGGCATTCCAGGTAATGAACCAGAGTACTCTTAAGCACATTGGTGAACAGCCGAAAGAGGGATCGACGAAACAGCTCGGTGGTGCAGGAAACATGGCGTGGTCACTACAAGACCCTCGTAAATGAGGACATAATCCCACACCGCACCATATGATCTCTTCATGGAGGAAGGATGGGCCAAGGGGCCAAGATGGGATGAGGATTCCCGAGAGATGGGGCTGGACCCGGATTTTGGACATCCAGGTGGTCCTACGTATCCCATTATAATGGGAATCAAGCCACACGTAGTTCTTTAAGTGCAGTTTAACGTCATGCGGGACTTGGGTGGGGAGTACTATACTCCTGAGCAAGGTGTATAGTATGGCGAAAAACCGACGTGAATGAGGACGTAGTCCTACACCATACCGTACAATCCTATAAGATAGGTCCTGGGCCGCAGCCTAGAAAGGCCGAGGGGCCTGAGGCTGAGCCTCGGTCAGGAGGGCCTGACCGGTTTGTAGTTTAACGTCTTACATGAGGACGGGGGGCCAGGGGCCCAAGGAGGCTAAGAGGCCTGAGGCTGAGCCTCGTAAGGGGAGTTGTACGGCGTGGTACATGATCCCGACGTGAATGAGGACGTAGTCCCACACCACACCGTACACTCCAGGTGAGAAATCGTGGGCTGTGGTCCCGATCACTAGCACCACCTGGGGGAAGTTTATCACCTCAGGATGGGGCAGAATGAATCACTGTTGACCATAGTCGAAACACAGCGTTCCTATGGTGACCCGCATGGGGGCAACAATTGAGGGTCGACCGCTGACCAAATTGGCAACGCGGGACTTGTTTCAATTTGTTGCTTGAGAAACCCTCAGGGGCGTTGGCCCGTATCGGTAGGAGAGCCCTTGGGCTTTGTATCCAGGCCGTTCTTGGGGGGCCCCTCCGGGTGTGAATCCATCCACGAAAGGGCAAACACCTCCAGGGGGGAATGTGCAGCCGGGTCGAGGCTTGCTCGACGTGGGCCGGGGCAAAAAATGTGCACCCTGCCGTGTCTTAACCCGAGGGGAAGATTTCGGCTTTTGGGCTGGGCCAACGGACGAAATGTCTGGGCGTTCCTACGTATCTCATAAGGATGAGAATCAAGCCATACGTAGTTCTTGAAGGCCATGCAGTTTAGCGTCATGCGGTAAGGACGTGGGAGGGTAGAAGAACGGAGCGGGCGCATGGTGCGACCTTTACAATCTTTGCGTGAGTGGGGTTGCATGAGCGGGGCCAAGAAGGCCGACGCCCTGCTACACAAAGATCCTCCAAGGAGACCATTCCCAGGGGGAATAGTGGAAGAGAGAAGCTTGGGGCTGGGCTCAAGACGAGGCGTCCGAGCGTTCCTACGTATCCCATAAAGATGAGAATCAAGCCGTACGTAGTTCTTGACATGCAGTTTAACGTCATGCGGGACGAGGGGTATCTCGTTCGGGGATGTGTGCGGCATGGTCATGATCTCAACGTGAGAACGTAGTCCTACACTGTACCGTACAATCCCGTAAGAGGGTAAGTCGGAGAGAAACGAGGGGGGCCTGGGGCCAGACCTCGGTGGAGACGGGGCCAGGGGCCCAAAGAGGCCGAGGGGCCTGAGGCTGAGCCTCGGTCAGGAAGAACTGACTGACTTGCAGTTTAACGTCTTGCAGTGAGGACGGAGATACAGTTTAAGGTCATGCGGGACCAAGTCGCAGTTTAGGGTCGTGCAGGACCCATGCAGTTTAATGTCGTGCAGGACCCTCTTGCAGTTTAGGGTCATGCGGGACCATCTCGCAGTTTAGGGTCATGCGGGACCATCTCGCAGTTTAGGGTCATGCGGGACCATCTCGCAGTTTAGGGTCATGCGGGACCATCTCGCAGTTTAGGGTCATGCGGGACCATCTCGCAGTTTAGGGTCATGCGGGACCATCTCGCAGTTTAGGGTCATGCGGGACCATCTCACAGTTTAGGGTCATGCGGGACCATCTCGCAGTTTAGGGTCATGCGGGACCATCTCGCAGTTTAGGGTCATGCGGGACCATCTCGCAGTTTAGGGTCATGCGGGACCATCTCGCAGTTTAGGGTCATGCGGGACCATCTTTTGCCCTAGGCGAAGTATCGCTTGAGGAATCTGGCATTGGTGGGAGGGGTTACACGCTCTCCATCTGTGGTCACCAAGGAGTAAGCTCCATTGGGGTAAACCTTATGGATGATATGAGGCCCTTCCCATTTGGCTTCTAACTTGGGCGGCTTCCTTCCGGGAATCATTGGCGCTCGCAGGGCCAGCACCAGGTCACCCTGTAGAAAAGAGCGGAGACGAACCTTCTTGTCAAAAGCTCTTGCCATCTTGTCCTGATGCCTTTCCAGATTGTGCAGGGCACGAAGCCGGTTCTCGTCCAGTGCCTCTAGCTCAGCTAGACGGATCTCGGCTACCTCATCTGATGTCTGGTGATCATAAACGGCCGTGCGTAGCGACGGCAGCTGGATCTCAATGGGTAGGACGGCCTCAGCTCCATACACCAGGGAATATGGGGTCACCTGGGTAGAGTTGCGAGTCGTCGTCCGGTAAGCCCAGAGGGCGTTGGGGAGCTTGTTCGGCCAACTCTTCTTGTTCTGACCAACCATCTTCTGCAGAATGTTAGAGAGGGTCTTGTTGAACGCCTCGATCTGTCCATTTGCCTGTGCGTGGTAGCGGGAGGTATGGTTTGACCGGATGTCGTACTTAGCGTACAATTTCTTCAATTCAGCTGCTCGGAAGTTGGTGCCGTTGTCAGTGAGGACGGCGTGAGGGACCCCAAACCGGTGGATGATGTTGGAGCTCACAAAGTCAACGACGGAACGGGCCTTGACCTCTTTGAGTGGAACTGCTTCTGCCCACTTGGAGAAGAAATCTGTAGCAGTCAGGATGAACCTACACTGGCGGGCTGTTGCCGGCGGGTACGGTCCCACTACATCGAGTCCCCATACCGCAAATGGCCAAGAGTACTTGGTGGGGTGGAGGGGTTCTGGCGGCCGATGCAAGAAGTTGGCGTGCACTTGGCACGCGTGGCATCTCTTGGCGTATCCAATACAATCGTGGATCATGGAGGGCCAGAAGTACCCTAGCCTCCGGATTTGATGGGACAGCTTCGGCCCAGCTTGATGGGCGCCACAGGAACCGGCGTGAACCTCTTGCATAACTTGAGGTATCTCTACTCCTTGGATGCAACGAAGGAGGACACCATCAAAACTCCGTTTATAGAGGGTCTGCTCAAGACTAGGGCCGCTCTGGAGGGTAAATTGAAGTGCGCGGCGTCGGATTCGCTCGCGCTCGGCCCGGTTGTCCGGGAGCTGACCATTTTGGAGATACTCGACAAAAGGTGCTCTCCAATCGGGGGTCGTTTCAACCACTGCATCCGACGAACCCGGGACTTCCGATACGGAGGGTCCGGCGGTGAGATGACTTACCCGCAGGCTATCACGGTCCTCTTGGGTGACGGGAGCAATGACTCTCCGGTGGGCCACGTGTATGACCAAATCATCTTGCTCGGGTTCTGCGAGCGATGCGGCTAAGCCAGCTAGGGCGTCCGCTTGGCCGTTCTGCGACCGCGGGACATGGGTAACCTCTGGCCGAGAAGAGAACTGGGCCATCAGGAGGAGGGTGTACTCCAGCAACGGTGCAAGCTCTGGCTTCCTGACGACGTAGTCGCCATTAACCTGTTTGATTACCAGCTCATAATCTCCTTTCACATGTAGATGGGGTACATGGATCTCGAGGGCCAACTCGAGGCCGGTGATGAGAGCTTGGTACTCTGCCTCGTTGTTCGTACAACCTTCTGACAGCAGGAAGGAGTACGGCAGGACGGCTTGCGTCGGGGTAATGAAAACAATACCCAGACCCACTCTGTTGAGCTTGGGGTCGTTGAGCCTTCTACCGGTGGGGCTCCGGGAGGCGCTGTCGAAATGCATTTGCCAACACGGGACAGCGTGATCGACCGAGAGAATCGTCTCATCGGGGAAATCCAGGTCCAGGGATTGATCCGCGGAGGTTGGATGGGCAGCTAAAAAGTCTGCCAACGCCTGTCCCTTAACGGCCTTCTGAGGCACAAACCTGATGTCAAACTGCTGGAGAATTACTGCCCACCGCGCTAGTCGGCCAGTCAGCATG
Source organism: Viscum album (assembly GCA_963277665.1). Taxonomy (NCBI): domain Eukaryota; kingdom Viridiplantae; phylum Streptophyta; class Magnoliopsida; order Santalales; family Viscaceae; genus Viscum; species Viscum album. The sequence goes on from OY728166.1 coordinate 994,394,380, forward strand.
GGGCGGTTCAGGATGTACTTCAGCGGATCCACCCGAGAGATCAATTGCACCTCGTGGTGTTGCAGGTAGTGTCGCAACTTCTGCACGGCGAAGACGAGCGCAAGGCAGCTCTTTTCGATAAGGGAATATCTGACCTCCGTATCGAGAAGCATGCGACTGAGATAGTAGAGACTGTTCTCAGTGCCCTCGTTATTCTTCTGGGCGAGCAGCGCGCCGAGGGATCTTTCCAGGGCGGTCACGTAAAGGACCAGCGGCTTTCCAGAGACGGGTGGCATCAAGACCGGAGGTTGAAGCAGGTACTGCTTGATTTCCTCGAAGGCGATCCGACACTCCTCATCCCATTCGTAGGCAGCGCCTTTCTTCATGAGCCGAGAAAAGGGCTTAAACTTGCCGGCCAGGTTCGCAATGAATCGGCGTATATAGGCTAAGTGGCCTTGCAGGCCTCGAAGCTCCCGAATGTTGCTCGGGGGAGGCATTTGGCTGATGGCCTTGATCTTCTCCGGGTCAATCTCGATACCTCGGTATCTGACAACAAAGCCCAGAAACTTCCCGGAGGTGACCCCGAAGGCACACTTCAGCGGGTTCATCTTCAGGTGACGGGAACGGAGGAAACCGAACACTTTCTCAAGGTCTTTGAGATGGTCCTGGCACTGATATGATTTGACTACAAGGTCATCCACGTAGCATTCCACCAATGTCCCGAGGATCGGTTTGAATATGCGATGCATAGCCCTCTGATAAGTGGCACCTGCATTTTTTAAACCGAATGGCATTACCCGGTAGCAAAAGGTACCCTGGGGAGCCCTGAAGGCAGTGGACTCCTCATCTTCGGGGGCCATCCGGATCTGGTTATACCCGGAATATCCGTCCATAAAAGAGAGGGCTTGGAACCCGGCCGTGGCGTCAATCAACAGCTCCGTCACTGGAAGTGGGAAGTCATCCTTTGGGCAGTGGTGATTGAGATCGCGGAAGTCGATGCAGACTCTAATCTGCCCATTCTTCTTCCTGACTAGCACAATGTTGGCGAGCCATTTGGGGTACTGGACCTCTTTGACGAAGTTGGCCTTGATTAGCTTATCAACTTCAGCCTCAACCATAGCGCCATGGGAAGGGTGCATTTTCCTGGGAGGCTGCTTAAACCCACGATGTTTTACCGGGAGGCCCAGACGGTGGACGGCCACTTGGGGATCCAGTCCTGGCATCTCATCGTAACTCCAGGCAAACACATCGCGGTGCTGTTTGAGGAAGTCTACATACTGATGTCGCTCCTCGAGGGACATGGCCGCACTGATCAATGTGGGTCTTGGATCTGCCTCGCTGCCAAGGTTCACCTGCACCAGCTCATCAACCGTGGTAGAGAAGCCTTCTTCAAAGGCTGGGGGAGCATCCTCCAAGTCTTCCTCCCCAGCCGGGGGGGGGGGACTTCCCGTGACGGAAGGTGCTTCTGGGCTCTCAAAACCCGAGGGGCAGCTGGTGCCGACTTGGGCAGCAGCAGTCATCACATCAGGAGACTCACTCGTCGTGGAGACCATAGCAATGAATGCATTTGACCCTATCCCATCCGGCCTTCGGCCTAAGGGGCCACGCTTGACGATATCAAAGCAGTGGTGACGTGTCGGCCAGAGTCGGTTGATTCCATCCCGGCGAAATAGACACGTATGGCGCACCGCTGTTGTCATGAGCCTGACATCCCGGTACCGTACAGGGGTAGGAGATTCCGGGATGACCCGAGCCTGGTTGGTGTAGGAGTACGAGGTGATTCTCCGCCGTCGCTTGGACGCGGGAACATGCCTTCCTTGCGTACCCGAAACAACAAAACATTGTCCCATGTCGGGGGTCGTGGCTTACAACCGGTGGATCGGGAGGATGTAGGCGTCTTCCATGCTCGCCCAGGGATTACTTGCGATTGGAGCGGGCTCATCCTCGCTGACCAGGATCTGCTTGTCTTTGCTTTTGTAATAACCCGCATCCAGATAGCGGGCCTCACAAAAAGCAAAGGGGGACGCGTCTCCTTGGATCACGCCTACTCGACCGTTGAGCGAGTACTTAAGGCACTGGTGATACGATGAGGGGACCGCAGCATGCAGGTGGAGCCATGGCCTACCCATCAGTGCGTTGTAGGCGGTGTCCTGAGAAACAACCATGAACTCGGTGCTGGCAATTAAGCCACCGAACTGGGTCTTCAGGCGGATCTTGCCGACCGGGGTTTGCTCTGTCCTGTCGTACCCCTGAATCCTGAGGTCAGAGGGAGTCAAATCACCTTCAGACAAACCCAGTTTTCGCAACGTCCGGGTCGGAATTAGATTGATTCCAGAACCCGTGTCAACGAGGCAGCGGCGGACATCCACACCGTTAAAGTGGCCAGTGACATACAGTGGGCGAATGTGCCCCTGTATAGGAGGGTCTTCGTCTTCACCAGAGAACGAGATAACCTCCTGACATTCGGCGTTTTCAATCGTCTCGGTATGGAAGGCCTCCGCGGCTGCCACTTCCGTCTCGAACTGGAGGGGGCTCCTTAGGGCCTCGGCAAGTGCCTCGCGCATCTCGGATGACAAGCGCAGGGCCTCAAGGATGGAAAGCCTCGCCGGAATGCCGGCTAAGTGCTTTAGGACATCATACTTGCGTGCCAAATGCGAACCTCTGCTTACAGGGGGTTTTTCGGCATTTGGAGGCATAGCGGGTCCTGCTGGTTGAACTGGCGGTCGGCTAGCACTGGGTACATCCTGCTGCCTGCTAGTAGAAGCCTGGGGAGTAGTCGCCGGGCTAAGGTCGAACAGCGGGAGCTGGCCCGTCGCCGGGCGAGACTGGCTGTGATACGAACGAGGCGGCTCTCCCTGATCCAGCAACACGAATGGCGGTGGAGGTAGAGCCGAGGGTGCTGAATGGGTCTGCGCGTGCTGAGATCTGCGCTGAGCCTGCTGCCTCGTCTCGGTAGCGTGCACGGCTTGGTCACAAGTGCCTGCTGACATACCTCGGTGACCGGCGCGATTGCGATTCCGCCGACGTTGACGTCGGCTGGAAACATTGGGGCGGTCTGCCTGGGGTTCCCCTTCGTCGGGGGTCATATAGGGCTTTACCAGCTCCACGGTGTTAACCGAAGCGTACCCTTGACTATCACTCGAAGAGTCATCCACCGCTGGGCGGATTCTGGGGGGAATGCCCATTTCAGGAGCCATAAAGTCGCCAAGAGTGCGGGATGACGACGGCACTGGCGGTGCACGTTGCTTCTTCTTACGTCGCCGCTGCTTGCCCTTTTGGGTAGAGGTCGACTGTGAGGACGATGCTGAGGCACCGGCTGCTTCTTCTGAAGGTTCCGGCTGCTTCAGGCGTGCCCGGATGATACCCTGGGCACGGACAACAGTTTTTCGAGCCATCCAGTTGTCGTATTTCTGGGACCCGCGGCTAGGGACCTGCTGCCACTCACCCTCGCTGTCACTGCCGATTTCTGATCCCGCAAAGACGCCTGCCACCTGCGCTGGCGCTGGGCCCAGCTTGACTATGTTGTTGTTGACCTGGTCCTGAAGCCAGTCTTTAAACACATAGCATCGCTTGAGGGTGTGCCCCAGGATCCGATGATAAGGGCAGTAGTTGGGGTGATCAGTGAGATGCGCCTCTGCCGGTCTCCTGCACTCAGGCAGACGCACAATCCCTTGCTCCAGAGCACTTCGGAAGTAACCAGGGACCTGATTTTCGTTGAACGAATAGGTATGGTATTTTCTTTCCGGGTAAGGAGCCCTGGGGGCCTGATCCTGTCGAGGGACCGGAGGGGCCTGCCGAGGGGGCGGCGCCTGGTTGTCTCGCCTAGGTGGCGGTGGCGCGTTGCGCGGGGGAACCTGTCGGTTCTGAGGCGGTCGCTGCTGGGCAGGAGCCTGTGCTTGAGGTGGAGGACCTCTGCGGGGTTGCGGGGGTGGTACCGCCGGTAGCAATTCCAGCTGCCTCGGGGCTTCTATTTGAGCCACTGCGGCGGGTTCAGCCCTGGCGGCCCTCCTGGCTGGGATCATTGGGGGCAGCAAACGTGCCTGACTAGCCTGTTGCAGGGCCTCCTCGAGGCGCTAGGCCTTATCCGAGAAATCTCTGAACCCCCCAGGGTAATTCTGGGTAATCAAGGAGGGTACCAGCTCTGTCTTTACGTTCACCACACACATCGTCAGTAATTGCTCCTGAGTCAGTGGCATATCGAGAGAATACGTAAGTCCTTTCCACCGGGCGATGAAGTCCGCAACCCGCTCATCAGGCCTCTGTTTGCACTTAAAGAGGTCCGCGATGCTGGTCTTCCGCGTGGTGGAGCTGAACTGGTACAAGAACTGCCGGCGAAGATCTTCCCAACCGGTCACTGATCCGATGGGGAGCTGGCTGTACCAGACGAATGTCGGACCTTCCAACGTCTGTACAAAACATCGGAGCTTAGCGGCTTCTTGCTGAGCCGGGGTCCCCAACATGGGGCCACACCTGGAAGAGAAATGAGCCAAGTGCTGGGGTGGGTCCCCTGTCCCGTTAAAAGGCGAGAAAGTGGGGTTCCCAAAACCCGGAGGCGCGGGCATATCATCCACCCACGCGGGATAAGGCTTGCCATCGGGTGGGACCGCCACCTGCCGTGTCTCCAACGCCTCGAGGCGGGCTGTGAGTGCCGCAATAAGGTCCTCCGGGTGGGGGTCCCTGTCTTGACGGGGATCCCTAACCACAAGCGCATTTCCAGGTTCTTCAACGCGGTAGACGGCTTCTGCTGCCCGCGGGTCAACTGGCTGAATGACCTATCGGGCGGCCGGGGGAACCCGGGTTGGATTCTTCAGATTGCCCCGTCGCTCAGGGGGGTTTGGCGAGACGTATCGCGCCCTCTTGCCGTACGTCCCGGCTTCCGCCCTGTCCGCGGCAGTAGCATGATCAGGGTTGCCCGGAGGCATCTCACCGGGGGGAAATTGTTCCTGCCCCTGCTGTCCCGGCCTGGGATTACCATAGTCGGGTCGTCGCTCTGCGGCGCGTTCAGCCAAAAGTTCGTCGACCAGCCTCTTCTGTTCAGCAAGCTGCTGGCGCAACGTGGCTTTCTCAGGATCTTCGTCCGTTTTCTGCACGGAGGCGGACGGGTCGGAGTGCTTGGCTATTCCGACGTGCTCCTTACCCTTGCCAGTGCTTCGACCGAGCGCCAGTGACTCGGTGGGTATAGGGAGGCCTAGCAGGTTCCTTTGATGACGGGTGACTCTCCCTGATGGGTCGAGTAGTGGCGGTATGCACTCGGGTGGTAAGTCCCCATCAAGGAACTCAAGCTCATCTTCCTTATCCACAACGTCGGCCATGTGGACCGTGACCCCTCTTGAGGGCATATCCTCAATGTCGCATAGCGAATCAGGGTGTCGTAGAATAGGGTCGAAGAGGAGAGCGGCATAGCGTCCCCAACCACGGACTTGCACATGGGGGGTAGCTTCCCTGACAATCTTGCGGAGTGCCTTGAAACTCTGAACGCATCTTCGTTGGAGGGCACCCTGATGACCGGGCGACTCGGGGTGCTGGGCCACAAGGAGCACCGCTGCATCAATCAGGCGGCACTGTTTGCCAATCTCCTCGAAGTGCTCCCGACTCCTGGGGTACACTACCCGTTCCCAACGGAGGCGGAAGTGCGTCGCCCACAGGGTCCGACAAAGGCATCCCACTTCTTCAGGGGTAAGCGACTCGGGTATGCGGAAATTCAACGCTGCCGCGGGCCAGAACTTCTCTGGGAAATAGTCCGCTGCAAGAATACTCTAGAAGCTCCTGGGTTCATCCTCGGAGTTCGGCCCTACATTTCCCCACTCATCAACCGGGGGCGGCTGAGGGACCGGTAGCGGCACCGAGGCGGACCTCTGGGATAGCAAACTCGGCGGCTGAGAATACGGCAAGCGAGCAGACTGGCCACCGTACTCTGGGCCTTCCTCTGAAGAGCAAGGTGACCTGACCACGATGTCACGATAGGACGGGCTAATAGCCGCTACTTCGGGTACGGGAATCGCCGTTACCGGTGTCCGGTCATGTCGTGGCTCTACCACCGTTGACCCCCAAAACAGCTCCTCGGGATCCCGGGTAGAGGAAGAGGGCGCTTCGGGCGACGGTGGCGGTGACTGCGCGGTCGAAACCTGCGGAATTCCCAGGATTTCTTCCTCCTGGATGTACCTGCGGAGAGAGACGGGAATCCGATGGACCTCAAATTCGGGGAGAACGAGGCTGACGTGTCTGGTTCCTGCCCCAGTCCTTGATACGGAGGAGCTGGGAGAAGGTTCCATCGCTGAATCGCATTCCGCTTCCGAATCGGAGAAGCGGGCAGGTTTGATCCCCCCCGGGCCTTCCCAAGATTCTTCCCGTGGCGGCGACGACCCGCTCTTCTGCCCCTGGGTGGCTCTTCGGGACAGGGTTGACCCCTATCAGGCAGCCCTGGGGCGGCGCTAGCGACGTGGCGGAGAGGGCCCCCACTTGAGATAGCCGGGGTGCGAGGGGCACCAGGGCAAATATCAAAGGGTACATGGGGAGGACCTCCATGAACAGTACCCATGTGGGCGGGGCCTCTGTTGGAACCGGCAGGAGCATGGGGAAGGCCTCCACGGTCGATGCGAGTGGAGCGAGGCTGACCTTCACTCCTCGAATTGCTGAGGCGAGGAGGACCTTCGTCAGTCGCAGAGAGGACGTAGGGGGGACCCCCACGTCGAAGGACCGGATGGACGGTGCCTTCAGACGGATGGACTTCATACCCTGTACAGCGGGCGCGGGAAATGTTTCCGCGCTGAGCATCACTGCCCCGGGGCAGGTCTTCCTGCAGGATGGGGGCGGCATGAGGCATGCCTCCACGACGACCCTCGGAGCGGGGAAGGCCCACGCTCTGTGGAGTAGTGGTACGGGGAGGACCTGCATCACCGCGGGTTAGCTCGCGGCGATCACTACTTGGGCCTGCAACCCGAAGAGTCAACCCGGCCTGCCCGCAGGGCGGTTGGGGTCTCGATCCTGGTTGGGCGAAGGGGTGCCCCTGCTTAATGTAGGCGGGGGCCTCGTAATGTACGTCGGCGGTGGCTCGGGCCACTGTAGCTGTCGACGTGGATGCGGCTAGGCGACCGTCCTCAGCCCGGGCCCGGCGCTGACGTCGGGTCAGGCGGGCCGGTGTAGGTGGCGCAGGGACATAGTCCGCCTGTTCTTCCTGCGGGGCCGGATGGCGGCGCTGACGTGGCCGGACGGGAGCTCTCGCCTGGGAGTCCCGGGTCAGGGCCCTGAGCGGACTGAGCCGGACAACACCTGCCTCTTCAGCAAAAGGCGAAGAGTCGTCAAGGCGTTCCGGGGATAGGCTCTCGAAACGATTGAATGTCTGGGTGGGGAGCGGGGGCTCCCTGCGCGGCCTGTTAGGGCGGCGTTGACGGCGGGGCCTGGAAGCCTCCAGGTCCAAACGGGCCATATCCCTGGTCGGGATGACCCCTTGTTCCTCATACCTGCGCACGAGGCTGTTGATCACCCTTCGTTGGATGACCTCTGATGGGGAAAGGGGACGTGGACGTCCCGCCTCCCGCGACGTGCCGGCCGTCGTGGCGGTAGTGGCGTCATGTGGGGTGGCCGTAGTGGTGTTGCCCCTGCCCCTGCGCGGGCGAGGAGCGGATGGTGACCGCATAGCAACCTGATTCCTGACAAACGAAGGGATCAACTCATCAGTACTGAGAGGAAAGTGATTGACAGCCAGTGCCCCAGCATTCTTCCATCCCCATGTCTGTGAGAAGGATCCACGCCAACACGCTGCAGAGCGGAGCGCCCCACGTTCTACTACCCCGACTTCCGGTGAGTTCCACGACAGGCCCGCCATTTGCTTGGCGGGGCCAGGCACCGGATACCTGGATCCGGTGACACGTCAATCTACCGGTGTCTCGAACGCTAGTAATCTCCAAGCTGAGGAGAAGAATTTCACGTCGGGTTCACCATTTCTGTTTCCGACGCTTTCGCCGGGGCGCGCGCATCCGTCTGTGAGGACGCGCGGCTGTGTTGCCCCGCATTCCCGCTTTCCAAAGGCGGGCGGCATTCGTTCCTTGTTCAGGTACGTCTGCTCCTTGATCGAAATGGGATGATGGGATGTCGGTTCTTCCTTCCATGGATTCCTCCTCGGAACTCGTCACCTAGTCCGGGTCTCCCTTATAGATTTAATACGTAGTTCGTGAAACTCTTCCCGGTGCCATATCGTCATGGACGCCGGTTAATTACACTACTTCCGTCAAGACTTTCCATAGGGTCTTGAAATGGTAGCGACCTTTGGTCGGAGTAAACGGCAACATCAGGAATGTCGGGGCATCTCCGGGTGCGTGGACATTGGGGAACCTGTATTCTTCCTCATAAGAGGGCATCTCAAGGGTGCAGAACCCGAGGCGTACATCTGAGGTTTTCCTCAGCTTCCTGTGTTTAGCACAGGGTATGTTGCAAGATTAACGTCTAGCAGAGACGGTTACACCAAGGGCGTTCCATCCGAGGTTTTCCTCAGGCATCTCATGTTTATCACGAGGTAGGCCGAGAGTTTAACGTCTTACGGAGACGGAATACGGGTGATCAGAACGTCCCATAGAGACGGATCAGATTGGTATATCTCATAGAGACGGCTATGGTCCCATAGAGACGGATCAGAACGCCCAATGAGGACGGATCCGAGGTGGTGCACTCCCTATAGGGGAAAAGGGTGATGAATCGGGGTGTACACAGAGGACAGTGACCCGGAGACATGATGGGGCTTACACATGGAATGCGGCCCATGCGCCGCTAGGAACAGCGAGGAGGTGGATGGCATGATTCCACCGGGACGTGGCGGCCCGGGTGAGAATCGGGATGGGTGATGGATGGATGAGTGAAGTGGAGGAGGATGAAATGGGACCATCGCATGGGCGACGGTGAAGTTGGGCTTGAGCCTTGAAGAGGCTTCCTACGTATCCCCGTGGCAGGGAATCAAAGTCCGCGTAGTTCGGGATGGTGCCGGTAAACCGAAGTGAATTGGGTGATGGGTGGCCTTGAACCTCGTGGAGGCTTCCTACGTACCATGCCTTAACACGGATCAAAGTCCTCGTAGTTCAAATGGGTGATGATCGCAATGGCTTACCACTGGACCAGTATGGGACCCGACGTGAAATGACGGGTGGGTGTGTCGGTGAGCCGACGTGAAAGTGGACCTTGGTCCAATGGGTGGTGGGCTTGAACCTCATAAAGGCTTCCTACGTACCATGCCTTGACACGGATCAAAGACCTCGTAGTTCGGAGAATACAGTTTAACGTCATGCGGGACGAAAGTGAACCCTGACGTGAATAAACGACGGGTGGGCTTGAACCTCATAGAGGCTTCCTACGTACCATTCCTTGTCCAGGTACGTCTGCTCCTTGATCGAAACGGGATGATGGGATGTCGGTTCTTCCTCCTGTGGATTCCTCCTCAGAACTCGTCACCTAGTCCGGGTCTCCCTTATAGATTTAATACGTAGTTCGTGAAACTCTTCCCAGTGCCATGTTTCCATGGACGCTGGTTAATTACGCTGCTTCTGTCGGGACATTCCAAAGGGTCCAGTCAGGGCAGCAACCTTCGGTCAGGGGAGTAATCACGTTTGAGGCATCAGTAGCGTGTCTGGATGCTGGGGTGCCTGGCATGTCTGTCTGTTGTCCTTGATCACAAGGCTTCTCGAGGGCGTGGAAACCCGAGGCATCCCACATCGAGCGCGGGGGGTTACATGTCATAGACACGTACCTGAGGTTTTCCTCAGCTTCCCGTGTTCAACACAGGGTATGTTTTGCAAGATTAACGTCTAGCAAAGACGGTTACGCCAAAGGCGTTCCATCCGAGGTTTTCCTCAGGCATCTCATGTTTACCACGAGGTAGGTCGCGAGTTTAACGTCTCGCGGAGACGGTTGAGAATGGAATGGGACCATCGCAGGGGTGGTGACGACGAAGTTGGGCTTGAGCCTTAAAGGGGCTTCCTACGTATCCCCGTGGCAGGGAATCAAAGTCCGCGTAGTTCGGGATGGTGCCGGTAAACCGACGTGATGGTGGACCTTGGTCCGATGGGCATCGTCAGCGTACCTACATGAGGGTGGACCTTGGTCCGGTGGGGTTTGGGCTTGAACCTCGTAGAGGCTTCCTACGTACCATGCCTTGACACGGATCAAAGTCCTCGTAGTTCGGATGGGGAGTAGACCATGGTCCACTGATGGTGGGCTTGAACCTCGTGGAGGCTTCCTACGTACCATGCCTTGACACGGATCAAAGTCCTCGTAGTTCGGATGGGGAGTAGACCTTGGTCCACTGATGGTGGGCTTGAACCTCGTGGAGGCTTCCTACGTACCATGCCTTGACACGGATCAAAGTCCTCGTAGTTCGGATGGGGAGTAGACCTTGGTCCACTGATGGTGGGCTTGAACCTCGTGGAGGCTTCCTACGTACCATGCCTTGACACGGATCAAAGTCCTCGTAGTTCGGATGGGGAGTAGACCTTGGTCCACTGATGGTGGGCTTGAACCTCGTAGAGGCTTCCTACGTACCATGCCTTGACATGGATCAAAGTCCTCGTAGTTCGGATGGGGATTAGACCTTGGTCCACTGATGGTGGGCTTGAACCTTGTGGAGGCTTCCTACGTACCATGCCTTGACACGGATCAAAGTCCTCGTAGTTCGGATGGGGAGTAGACCTTGGTCCACTGATGGTGGGCTTGAACCTCGTGGAGGCTTCCTACGTACCATGCCTTGACACGGATCAAAGTCCTCGTAGTTCGGATTGTTTTGTCAGGGTCGGTGCTCACTCTAAGCCCACGTGAGCCATGCTCGGTGTGAGAAACAAGAGGTTGCAAGGACCTGACGATCACGTCGCGAAGGGTGCGTCCGTGAGAAGCGAAATGGGGCTTACGCGTTGAGCGGCCCATGGTGTTGGGACTTACTCCAGGATGGAGGCCCATGGCGCGACAAAGCGCGGGGAAGATGGACCTTGGTCCGACAATGGGAGGTGCCTCGTTCCCTATCACGTCCTCCACTGACCTTGGTAGTGGGGAAGTACCGAGATGCACGGGTGCAATCATCCGTACCAAAGGTTAGGGATTTACGCTCTGAGGCGACCCTTCCCCTGCGAACATACACCACTCCGACAAGGAGGATTTCATTCCATGTGCGGAAGAGTTCCATTCCCGTGGAGACGAGCGGTGTAATGAATGCTCGAGCTGGGGGGGGACCCTTCGTGAGGGAGACGAGGTTGGGTCACAGTTTAACGTCATGTGTTGAGGACGCGGTGCTTGGCAGTTTAACGTCCTGCAGCTCGGACGAGGTGGGTTCACTCCACACCCCTAGGGCTTACATAACCGGTACCCTCTGGTCCTTGGGGAAGGGAAGGTGTCGGTAAGGCCATGGTAAAGGGGGGTCGCGGGAGGAACCATCGAGGGGTCCACGTTAGCGTGGCTATGCGAAGAAGCAATAGCCGTTAGCGTGCCTATGCGAAGGAGCATTGGGCGAAGCAACGCTACGGGAGGTGTTGTCCATGGGACTTTGAAATCACATCGTGCAAACCTGGAGGGTCGCACGGAAGGAGGAATCGCTAAGCAGAGGAGTGTGCTTTGCGAAGTGGGGTGCCTTGGCCTTAGCATGGGGCATAGGTGGAAGTGGGAGGTGCTTCGCGAAGTGGAACAGTGTTCGCGGAGCACTGCCTCGCGAAGGAGTGGTTCGCGAAGCAGGGTCCTGCCAAGCAAAGTGCTTCGCGATGCATAGTTATCCTGCCTTGGCATAGGGATTACTAGCATGGGTTGGGTGTTTCGCGAAGCACGAGTGCTCCGCGGCTGCCCGGGTTCCCTTGGGAATCCCCTTCCTTTGCGAACGCCCTTGGGCTTCGCGAAGGGCATCCCTCTCGGAAGAGGGGCTCAGGACGAAACAAATCAGAGTCGTCTCGCGAAGTAGAAATACCTCGCGGAGCTCATGATTCCCGGGGCAAAGCTTGCTTCGCGATTCGGGAGAGGAGAAGCCGAAAGGTCGGATTGTCCGTCCCGTGGACTCAGGGGGAGTCGAGTATTTATAGGGAAGGGGCGCCGCGAAGCAGGGCTCGCGCGCCGCCTCTGGAGCTTCGCGGCGCGCTCGCGAACGTCAAACGCGCTCGCGGAGGATCACCGCCTCTGGTGCTTCGCGGCGGCTCGCGAACGTCAAACGCGCTCGCGGAGGATCACCGCCTCTGGTGCTTCGCGGCGGCTCGCGAATGTCAAACGCGCTCGCGGAGGATCTCCGCCTCTGGTGCTTCGCGGCGGCTCCCGAACGTCAAACGCGCTCGCGGAGGATCACCGCCTCTGGTGCTTCGCGGCGCCGCCAGGGCTGGGGCGCTTCGCGGAGGGGCTTCGCGGCTGTGCTTCGCGGCTGTGCTTCGCGATGCAGCACGCCGGCTGTCTTTTTCGTTCCTTCCTTTCGGGCCATATTTTTGGCGCCAACAAACCCATTTGAAAAGAATTATTTGACAATTTTAAATCAAAAAAAAATTAATGATATTTTATGTAAAATCCAAAAAATTGACTTTATAAATACTTGAATAGAAATTAAGAATTAAATTATAAACATGTACATTTTTATTATTCATTGGAAAATCCTCCTATTCAGAAAAATATCAAATTTCACCATAAGGAAATTTTAGTATGCCATTTTGAAAATTAATTTCATTTTTTCAAATACTTTTTTAATCAATTAGATATGAAAATAAAATATTTCTCACAAAAATCAATAAAATCGTTTTTTATGAAAACTCGTGACTTTACAAATAGTTGAGTGACTATTTACTGATATTTCTTATTAAGTATGATTTTTTATATAATTCATAATGTAATTAATCCTATTCATACCCCTTAATTTATTATCTAGTTTATAACATTAAATAATTATATATATATATTTATTACAATTTTTATAAACTTTTAGGCTATCAAATATGTTAAATATATTTGATTAAAAAATTCATAAATTTTTGGGGTGTTGAATCATGCCCCCTCTAATAAATTTAATCATTTTGATTTGTTCTAAAAAATTAATGGATGTAAATTAAAAAAAATTCCTTATGGAATCCCACATTGTAAAATGGGTTAATATATCATCGTCTTTAGAAGAGTGAAATGGAATTATGAATAACATCAAGGATAACACAAACTAGGTTTCCAAAAAGGAGAATACTATTGGAAGATAAAGTATTGGAAATTGTTGAAAAGTGATTTCTAGATATCATTGATCAAAATAGTGTTACTAATTATGTGAAAGTGAGAAATCCTCATCATCAATATTTATTTATTCAATAGGATCTTGATAACTAATATAAAGAAACATTTACAAAACATGGGTCTCTGGAGGATTAAAATATTGGATTCCATGGGGATAACCTCTTACAATATTCTTCCCTAATTCCTTAAGAAAATTTAGATTGGGAATCATGTGAAACTAGATCCATTCTCTTCCATGGAATCAAGATGGTAAACAAACATTTTTTCCATTAAACTTAGAGTTAATTACATTAATATTCCTGTTATGATGTCTTCTACATCTTCTAGTAACATAATAAATTGACCATGGAATAGTACTTATTCCCCACAAAGAGTTGTGTAAAATGATAGAGTATGTTTCAACTTTGTCCAAGTCTATATTCATTTGACAGAATTAAAAAACGAGCAGTGAGAAATGCCTTGACTTTTGATTGTATGAGTATCCCCTACTAAAATAAGCAATAAATTCCCAGAATAATATATCCCCTTTGGTCTCAAATGACCCACCACCACGCATGTCACCTAGGATTAAAAAAACTATCGAAGTCTAATTTGATACATGAAATGGTCGGACACCAGTGAAACCAGTGGACTTGTGAATTATTTTGGATTGATTAATCGAGAGGACCTCTCACTTGATACAATCTAAGAGTTTGATCATCACCCACAATGTGTAACCTGCATTAAATGAAAGAGGTATTAAAAAACTCCAATGATGGGAAAGATGTAAAATATCAAATGGAACTACATATCAAGATATCCTAATAATCTTGATAAAATGGTTTGAACAATACTCCCAATAATCCATACAACAAGAGAACCAAGATAATAGGTATATTATAGTTCATTTGATATTGTCCTCAGTAGGAATTGAATGATTCCTTACTCTCTAAAAAATAAAATTATTCATTGTAAGAATCATATTACACAAAAGAGTCCCACTCCAATTGTCAAATTTGTCCTAGGTGATCATATCCCTATAGATGTCCCTCATAAAAAGGCCCCTAAATTAGAGGCTGTAAAGACACACCTATCCGGATCATTATTAGTTTAAATAAGGTTAGAAGATTCTTGATGGTCCTTATCCCCAAAACCCCTAATCAAAAATGGGTACATACTAGCCTCCCTAATGGAGATTCGTGGATTCTAACATCCATGGGGACCCATCATTGAATATTCCCAGTTATAGTCCAAAGATATGATATCATATTTCCCCATGATTTATCAGGTAATAGGTTATAGAGTCGGGATGTGGGGAAAACCATAGGTCATAGTTGAGAATAATTATCTCTTATCACCTATATTTACCTTTTCATTAAGTAGACATTACCTTTCCCAGGAGGATACGAACCTCTAAAACCATCCAATGCAATGGAGTCTATTATAGGGGTTTCTCAAATTGATACCACATCCTAGATTTTCCTTTCCATCCTAGTTCAAAAAACCAAATTTTATCTTCCTTCCAATATAGAATCCAAAATAATTCCATCTAGAATCCTATCAATAGTAAATATAACACCATTCATAACTCTAAATTCTATAATTTCATGGATGGGTATGACTGAGAGGACACTATTAACCAATAAAATCCAACCTTTGAATGATAAGTAATATTTTATAAACTCATAAACTAACATATTATGATAAATAAAATTTGGTCAATATTTCGAATATGTACCCAGACTAAAGTCATTGGGGAACCTAGATACTCCCACATAAAGCATCCTATTAGCACGTCCATGCTGTTACATTAGGAGGTAAACCATATTTCTAGGAATCTACTTGAGATATAGAGACATCATTTATTCTAGTTGATGATCATTCCATCAAATAATAATACCCATCAAGAACCATATTGATGCCTCTGAATTATCCCTTTATGAAATTAATAATGATAATTACATCTTGTATGAACAAAAGGTGGGAGATGTAATGGGGTCTCATCCTACTATGGTATGGAAGTGTATCTCTCATTAACATAATCCAGCTAAAAATGAGACTAATTCATTTCCTATGTGATAATAAAAACGCTCTATGATAGTGTATCTTCTTAGATCATCCCATCAGTTACATTGATGAATCCATGATTCCTCCTTCTAAAATCAATCATTGTCTATAAGGAACTAATGCACCTAAAAATTTATTCAGTGGCCCAAGAAGATAACCTAGACCTACTAACACCATGATGATAAATATCCACTAAATTATATCACAATTATTATATATATATAATTTTATTACCATGTTTAATATTTAAGCCTTGATATTGATGTCACAAGCCACCACTTGGGCTAGTGATATAGTGTATTGGATTGATCATCATTTAACGAATTTGTGCTGCTCCTATGAAATATAAAGTAGAGGATGAAAATATAATCTTGTAATGATTCATCTAGCTTGTAGATTATATGAAAAATTACAGAAGATCACTAATAGAGAATGTCAAAGGGAGTAATTTTCATCAATTTTGAGCAGGAGAACTAAATTAGTGATGTGGGAAACCTATAGAAAAATTCTTCTCAAAAGAATTATTTAATGGTCATAATAAGGTAACTAATAAAAAACATTCAAATACTCCTTATAATGGTTATAATAAAAAAAATTAAGATTTTTTCACCTAGAGTTTATGAACTATATTACCATCAAATAAGGTAATGTAATGAAATATAATTTATTGATAAGTGTAGATTCAACCTACAATAATTTTTCATCATAATATCTTCTTTTTTTCAAAACATGAGCATTCAAAATAATATTTTTTTTTCAGGATGTATTAATATCAACTTCTAAAAAATCAGATAATATTTAAAAGGATACCAAGATACTCTTAAAATGTTTAGATATTAACCAAAACTAAAATGGTTAGAATTACTTATTCAATATGTATAAAAACATTAATTAATAAACTGTAAACAATAATTTCTAGTGTTTAAAATAATCCAAAACCTATACATTTAATCATAAAACTCTTTTGAAATATGTATAAGGAAACTAAAATTATCCAATTTTAGAAATATATTCAACAATATTCAAATATTTGTTTTACATAAATGTTCTATGTATCTATAAATGTCACATACCTATTGTCTGAACATCATAGTTAGATATCTTATGGAAACATGGAAACAACTTGAGTTACAATAAAACCTTAATGAAAAAAATCATTCTTTCATAAAATTATTTAATGCATACTCATTAAATAAAATGATAGACTATTTAAATCATGTCATAATTTCTAAAATCTGATAAAATTCATCAACGATGGTCAAAATCAATTTTCATCAAATCACCAAAAAATTCAAGGTCATCAAGACTATCCATTTTACATTATCATCATCTATAATCTCTTCTCAACATAAAAAAATTATTATTCATATATTGGGAAAATATTAATGGGTTTCCTACCCCAATATTGGGATTTCTCATTATATAAAACATTACTATGATAGAAATTTTTTTGATCATTAGTATCAATCAATATATACTTTTATGTTGTTTAAGAAACCTTATTTATAAAAATACTTATATTGTTTACAAATCTCATAATCAATCATTTCAATGATAAACAATATGTAAAACATAAATAATTATTCTTCATATATAAATAGTTCAATCATTCAACATAGTTATTAAACCATTAACAAGGCTTCATCATATTATTCAAAAATACATCATTCCTTTCGTATGTCATTTTTATTATATTTATTATCTATAAAAAATAATTTATTCATAAAAACCTCATCATCCACTTATAAATATTTCCCCTAAGTGAATTGATTTTCATAATGTCTATATAGTCTACTTTTAAATCAATCATCCACTTAAATACCTTAGGGAGGCCAATAATGTAATCCTTTATGTTAACTAAAACATTCGATTTTCATCACCAACTTATTAGTATGTGTCCATATTTTCCACACCCTAAACTTAATCTTATTCCACTAATACATTAAATTGAGTTCATCACCCCACATTCTCAACATATAAGATATTGAATCTTTATACTCCTATCATTATTATCAAACTCAATCATTATATTGTTAGGGTTTCCATGAAAATGACCACAGTGACAATTTTTTATCATATAATGATATATTTGATTAATAGTAACAAAAAAAATTCACAATCCTACTATAGTTTTTTTTGGTTTTTCATGAGGTTATTCATTCTATTATTGGTCAGTGTCAAAATGAATCCCTCATGATTTATCCATTGACTAAAACCCAAAATAATAGTGTGAGTGACAATATAACCCCAACTATAACAACCAATTGTTTATTCAACATATATATTACATCTAAATAGGTGAATATTATTTATATAACATATCAATCAATGCCATAATCATCAAGGTATAGTGCATTTTGAAAAAAGGACACATAAACAACTTGTTCATATGGGAACTAAATATTCTCTTACAAATATCTTCGTATATTCCACCAATATTAGTTATATCATACATAATACGTTTCTTCATAAAATAGGTAAAAAAACCTAAGAATTCATGTGATCACATGCCTTTTATGTGTCAAAAAAATGAATATATCAATAATCACATAAGTAGAAACTAAGAATAAGGGGGTGATATTAACATTTGAAAAGTGTAATCTACATATCATTAAACCTAGACTTGTGTAATGGAATTAATATTGGAATTTCATAACACATTAATCATAAATAAAAAACAACATAATACATTTGATCATAATATTAGAAGGATATATATATTGTGCTATACAGATTTTCATAGAAATGCTTTTTAAAGATACCGACTAGGAAATTCATAACATGTTAGGATTGGGTTATCCACAAATGTACATTATTATGTCTTCATATAACATCTCATTTACCATCATTTTGATATAGGTTAACCTATCAATCACCTTCTTCTAAACATGTAATATCCTCCCTTATACCATCTTGTATGACTGTAATAGCATCTTATAAACCCTCTGAAATCAAGAGACCTTAATCATTACCAAAGGTGTGTAATAGAGATATTTTTTCCAATTTTATCATAATGAAAATCATACATATGTGTTCCAAAAAATTAGAAAACACTCATCATATAATAACACATGAAAATAAATGGGTTTTATAAAAATTTAATCATAACAAAACTTATGGAAGATAAATGGGTTTAGAAAAGATTGTCTCATTATATTCATAAAATAAAGGGAAAAATAATAATGGTATCATTGGATCATATCCTATATTAATTTAATGTAAAATCAAATGATTTCATATTATATGGAAAATATTTTGAATGACCTCTTCCAAAATTTCTGGAAGAAAAACACTTTCCATTTTAAAATAATTTATTTACAAAAAATTGTGAAATTAAAAGTGAATACATTTTATTTAAAATGATATTTTCATCAATTAAATGAATACCCAATGAAAATATTATTTAGTTCAGAGGGAAAATATTATCATTCCTTAATTTTTTTTAAAATACTTCCATTTTTTTGCTTCTAAAATGTCCCAAAGTACCTCATTTAGAAAATGACAAAAAGATTCATCTCAAGAAATTATTTAAAAACTAAATATGGCTAAAAATGTTTTATAAAGAATGATAATAGTAAATAATTTATTAAAAAAATTATAATTTTACTTGATTTTATTTAACTATAAGAGTAATATTTCCTAATAGACACTTATATATAAGAAATCAATAATATTTACAAGATTGTGAAATAAACCCTTAGTGTTATGGTAACATTTTAATTGTAGAGAATGTGAATTAAAAACAATATAGATATATATTTACCCTTAAAATTATTAATAGTTTTTATATAAGATATTCATGGTGAGTATATTAACTACACAATAGAAACAACCAATAAATATAGCATGTGTCTCGCATAAATAAATGGGAGACAAAAATCCCTTAACGTAAGTTTCTTCATTCCCTATTCACATTAAAACTACATGTCTGATAAATATGGATTTATTATACATGTATTCTATAAAATATTGATTTATATCATACCATTTATATTAATTCCAGAGATCTAATCACCCAATTATTGATCATTTGTTATTAAATTAATTATTTTGGGTGATAAATTCATTGTTTTCTATGAATGTTTTAGTCTGGTATTCTCAGTCCTTATACATTTATCATAGTTCCATTATTTCATGAAACATAAAAAACATATAAACATAATACATATTGAATTTATATATATATATGTGTGTGTGTGTGTGTGAGTGTATAATAAGTAATAAATAGTAAGGAATGATAAATTATATACACCATTCATGGATATGGTAGGCCGCACATACTTGTGAATAATGTTTATGTTTTTAAAATGAAGGAATAAAAGAAAGATAAATAATAATTAACCATTAGAATATGATTATTATATAATATATATCATATATATCACTAAAATTAAACCTTATTACCATCCAGGTAAAAAATACTTGAAATAATATAATCACATCACATCGTGGAGGTGGTAGTACACATATACACATGAATAACGCTATCATTTCTCAAAGGATTGGTTAACAACTAGGTAGAAATGATTTAATCATTATATAAGTATAAATATTCCACAAAAATCATGTATATATATTTTACCCATCATAATACCAATCCATTGTATATGGTGAATATAAATGAATTGTATCGCTTTTTGGAGACTATAGGTCATACGTACACATGAACGACAATTTCACTTCTTATTTGATGGGATTAAAGGTGTTTAATTGGGTTTTTATAATAATAATAACATTTAAAATTATTAATGATATAGAATTATTTATTTTATAATATACATGATAAATTTATTAGAGATTAAAATTAATGGAAAAAGAAAATTATTAGTTTGGGAGATTACCTCTTTTTCGTAATGTCTCCTTTAGATCTCCTCTAAATAGATATAGGGTTAGTTTTTTGGGAAGACCAGTATATCTAGAATCTGAATATGGAAGTTTTTAATATAATTTTTTAGAGTATGGATTATATTTTAGTCACATCATGGTGTGATGAAGTGATTGTGAAATTTTCCTTATATAATTGAGGTGATGGTAACTTTTGAAGATCCTCAAAAGATTTAATTATAATAAATTAATTTTCAATATAAATACAGCAAAAGGGATATTAATTTCAATATAAGGTAATATAGGGTAGTAATAGGTTAAAAAATAATATTATAGGAACGTTTTATTGTAAATTGAAAACAAGTTATTTTCATTAACGCTTATTTAATCTATTTTAATTTTAAATATGGTAAATAAATATTTAGAATTAAATGAAATTAATTTTTTCATAGAAATAGAAAATTAGTCCCTAAATGACCAATTTATGATATTTTTTACCATATAATTATAAAATTTATTTATATCAAGTTTTCATTTATTTTTTATAAATTTTAATAATATAATAATATGAAAAAAAACATTATTTCCATTTTGACACTATTTATTTGTTTGGACTTTAAATACATCAAGATAAATGGAAAATTATATTATAATACTTTTTACCCAACCTAATATGTAACTCAATTATAGAACTTTTTTGGATGAAATTAATACATTCATATTTTATAAATTTTAATATTATTAATATAATTTCTTTTATTTTCCTATTCATAGAATTATTAATACATTGACATGGTGTAAAATTTTAAGTTAATAATCTATTCTATAAGATTTAAAAATAAATTACCAATATAAAGATACATATTTTATATTTTTTAAGAATATTTATAATTAAACATATCCACTTAATATCGCAATATAAAAAATATAATATTTATTAAGAACTAGAGTGTGACATGTTTGAATTTCCATAAAATTAAATACAATATAATTCATAATATCATCCAAATGGATAGAAAATACAATATATCTAGATATTTGATGAGTATAGACAAAATATAGTTATTTAATAAAAAATTTAGAAGTATTATGGTCCTTTTTAGTCCATGTCATTTTAGTTATAACCTAAATTACCAGATTTACCCTTTACCACGATAAAACAAATTAATCTGGTCACTATCCATAATAAATAAAAATAAAAGAGTAATTTTTATTCAATAAAGACTTCCTGATTCCAAATATGGGATATATATTCATAATTAAAAACATAGATGTGGAATAATTTAATTTCAAACCAAATAGGCAAAACACAATGAAAAATTGGTTTTCAGAAAAATGCCCCCTTTAAATATGAAATTATTGTATGATAAATTCTTATATAAAAATGATTATGAAATCACAATATTATTATTATTAATAAAAATTATATAATGAAATATTAAATATAATCTATAAAAAACAAAAAATTGTACATACATGAGAAGAAAAAACAAAATTCATTAAAAATGTATTCTCAAAATATTCATTTAAAAATGATCCTTTCAAAAAAAAATACAAAAATTTCAAACTAAGATAGTTTCAATATAATTATTTTAAAAATGAAGTACATCTTATCAAAAAAAAAATTAACATTTTCTAAAAATCATTTATAATTTTTCCCCACAAAAAGAAATATAATCATTTTTTAATAAAACGAATGACTACACTAAAAATTTTGTGATTATTCACTTAAAATTAAAATTAATTATCATATTGTATATAATTAATATACCAGTTATTTATATTTATACCCCCATGTTTAGTTTCTAGGTGATACAATTAATTAAAAAAAATTAAATATATATTGAGGTTCTTTTAATCTCTTATGCTATCGATGAAGATAAATTTATTTGAATGATAAATTTAACAAAATATCATGGAATTTAATATACTATTTATCTATGTTGAAACATAAATATATAATTCTTTACTTATGATTTGGTGAATCATGGACATCCATTTTCTATGAGTGATCATCCTTAACCTAAAGTCTACAATTCCTTCTCCCGAACATGGTTAATTTTTCCATGTTTGTGATGAAAATATCAAAACATATTATGGGGAGTGAACTGAGATGTACTTATCATGAGGTCATGAAGAATGATATGTTCTTTATATTAAAATGATCGGCATATGATAAACTAATGAATGGAAGGTTTTTTTATATTCAAGAAAACAGAATCTTCCATGGATGATGCATATATATCTTGGGAAATGTGTTTTTTCAGTTGGAATTCTTCGTAAAATTCACTTTTATGTCCAATTTGATATGTTGATTTTGTTTCACTTTCATAGTAAAATATAATTCATAAAATGAATAGGTTTTTACTCAAAAGAAAAATTATGCATACTTATTTTATAATAACAACATATTATATTTCATGAAGGCTACCATGTAATCTATTATGTGTAATCATACAAGTATCCATTTTTCTATATAACCAATGATTCTTGTATCCAATTTCAATGACGAGAGACTTCTACATTTTCAAAAGTGAACAAAATTCCCAATTAATTCACATATATGTTTTCACGATGTATACTTTATAGACATGTCTCACATAGCTAATTATAATATATGGGTTTGAGATTACTTCTCATAACCATATTCAATTTTCCAGGGCTTTTTTATAAAATGGGAAAAATTATGTCTATAGAAATCATGGGATTTTTAATAAAATGTTAATTTACATGATAATATATATGATAATTGGTTTATCAATGTCAAAGAATTATCATAGGTATCAAAACACCCTAATGTGGAAAAATAATCATAATTTAAGTGAGAGAATAATAGAATAAGGGACTGAATAATTCTTAAATATACCAAGGATCCCACTAAAGAAGAGTTTTGATGGAAAAATTTGGATCTTATGTTATTCTTGGGAAATAAAAATAATCTTTTAATTATCCATAATGTATCCCCTTATGCAAATAATACAATCCAAAATGATTTGAGCTTGTGATGGTAGAACCAAAAACATTCATTAATAATTGAATGTTACCCCACATGTTTTTTGAGTCTTTTTGAGAAGGATCATATAGATAAACCATGTATCGCAAAAATAATCATGTTATCATTCTTAATATCTCAAAGGAAATAGGAAGATACATTTGAGTCATACCTTTATTTTTTTAAGAGAGAAATGGATTACTTGTACACTCTATGTGTCTCTGATATATCATGTGGTGGGTGAAGTGCTTGAGGACCTATTGAAATTAGAAAGAACTTTTTTGTCTGATTCACTCAGGGAATAAATTAAATGAAGGTGTTGTAAATTTGAGGAAATCAGATCCCCTAAATTTCAATTGTGTGAAGAAGATAGCAGATACTGGCCACACTAGTATTAAATAATTTGTAAAATAACATTTGTAATAAACTATGTGTGTGCTTATATGAAAAAGAATTAAATGATATGACATGATATTCATAAATGAAGTACTGAGATAAATTCATGGATTGTATTATATTTTTTACATAATCAATTTACAAAAAATTGGAATTGTAGTTGGAAAATATTCTAAAATCCATTTATACCCTAGAGTTTTTAGTGTATTTAGAATTCAATAAGAATTGAAGTTCATAATATTTAGTGAATTGAAATAACATTAGTTACCCATTCCTAGAAAATTGTGTGCTTTAGTGAAATATTTATCTTTATCTTTTTACGAATTTCTAGGTTAGTATGAAAAAAATATATTTTCATACTATAGCAGTTAAACAACTACATCTAAAGAAAAAAATTATTCATTTTATTTGGAGACAATAAGTATTGTATAGTTATATTTGTTATAATTTTTATGAATTTTATTTAAGAAATAGTGTTTCAATACAAACAATTACATAGAATACTAGTGTTACCAGTATAAATAATTCCATTTACTTAGGATGATATCAAATTTCATGCCTAAGAATAGTAGGAAAATTCTAGGTGTTTAAAGTCAATAAAAAATTTAAGTGATAAAAATATAGATGAAACAACCCCATTTTTATCATGGTAAGGTTTTCATATAACATTAATATTGAACCATGAAAATATTTCTATTTTCTACTATTTCAATTATTATTTATTTTTCCTTAGTATTTAATTTTTGAGATCGCACAATAAATACATTCCTATTATCTAATGAAATGGTTCGAGAGTAAGAGAGGATAAATTAAAAGAATTTATAAACATGATAAAATTTGGGTAGGATAATTCACCCCTATAAATGTACATGATTTATCTATATGATCTCCAAACATTTTATCACCTTTTTATTGTGAATAATTTTTTAAAATCTCTATTCTTGGAGATAACTTCTTCATTTTTTATAACTATGATATGGATTAATAGTTTTCACTATTTTAAATAGATCATGGTTCTATCATCTCTATAATTTTAATGATGACATAGAAATAATATATATTCATTATATACATGTTTATATTCATTCATAATTTTGTATTTAGATAAAGCAATTACAACATTGTTGCATATGGTCGGGTCGTATGTATGCATGAATATCATCTTCATTTTTTGAAAGATTTGTAAAAGGAATGGTAAATAATAACATACCATTAAAAAAATTATTACATCATTTATATCAATTATAATCATTGAATAAATATTTGTTACCATCTATTTATAATTGAAATGAAAAACAAATCACATCGCTTTGTGCGTGTGGTAGTCCACACGTATGAACAAGTAATGTTATCATTTTCTAATTATTTGGAAGGTAAGAAGGTAGATTGTATATTATCATTTAAAATTATAATTATATATTAATTATCATATATAATCATTAAACCCATGAAAATACCCATCTATTAAAGATATCGTTGTTAAAGGAATGGTATCGCAACGTGGAGAGGGTATGTCCTATATAAATAAAAGTGAATATTTAACATCCCTCTTGATGGAAAGATGGTTAATAAATTTTTTCTATTAATTATAATAAAATTTAATTATATTTAAGATAATAAATTTATTATTATTTTTAAAATATCATATATTTATACGATTTAAAATAATAATTAAATAAATGATCGGTTAAGGGGACTACCTATTTTATTCATGCAATTCCATTAGATCTCTACCTGAGGACTATTTGGTTGGTCTTTTAGGAGGGCTATAACCCCTATAATGTGGAAAATGAAATTTTGAAAGAATAATTTCATAGTTTTTGGACATTTAAGGCTCATTGTGGTGTGATTAAGGGAATGGAGAGCTACCATTTTAAAATTGAGAAGTTTGGCACTTTTGGAATATCATAACATATTAATATATAACATGGTAATTATCAAGCCCAAATTCATCCTAATGAACATTCATTAGAAAATATGGTATTATGGGCTTTTAATAATATGAACCAACAAAAATTTTAAATATTTAATTCATGTTTCAAAACATATCCTTAAATTTAACCACTTAGTTAACCTATTTTAACATTAACCACATTAACGTTGTTTTAACAGTTATTAGCATATAGCTTAATATATAATGTGAATTTTTTTCCAAAAATATGAATGGGATATCTTTTTAGAACATATATTATCCACATTTTCCTTTTTCATTATTTTTTAAGTAGTTTTTATAAAATATGAATTTGATAAAAATTTATTACTCTCAATTATGACACTAATAATTAATTTATACATAAAGGACATAACGAAAAATATTAAATTCTATTGTAATAATTTTAATAGAATATTATTATATTATATTTCTATAATAAAATCATGGAATTGTAAAACTCAACACAATTATATTAATTATTTAAAATTTAAATTCATTAATTTTATTTCTCTATCGATTATATAAATACTAAATTAGATTTGTATAAGAATTTATAAGAATTTTTCATTTAAAAATTTTGGAAATAAATTTTTATCATGAAAATAATATAACTATTCCCAAAATGGGAAGTTATATTTGTTCATAACATGATTTTTTCCCTATGTGTAAATATTAGGGATATTTAAAACAAAGAGAGTGAAATTTTGTATCATTCCTTTCTTCAAGTATTATATTGGTCATTTTTAGGGACATGTGTCCATTAATCAAATAAATATTTACAATAAGGTGATATGGTTAAAATTACCTTAATACAATAAGAAATGGGATGAAAATTTATGGCCTTATCTCATAGAGATATCCTATATTAACCTAATATACTCATTACAACAGTGATAAATTTCATTATGGTAAGTATTAACATTGACAAAAATATTTGGGGACTATTTAAAAAAAATGAACACCTTGAATAAAACTATATAATCAATTTTATAATATTACATAAATTTAAGTGACATAAATAAATTTTAAATTATCTGTGTAAAATGAAATGAAATATATTTTTAGAAAAATTCCTTTTTAAGAAAAAAATATTATTATTCTGAATTCAAGTATAAAATTTCCTTCAAAAGTAATAAATTGGATTATCATTAATTAAAATAATATGATAGAATTTTCAAATTAATCATAGGTAAAATTATTCCTTATGAATGCTTTAAATGAAAATATAGTTTTCGATAAAAATTGTATTATTCACTATTAATGAAAAAATGAAACTTTGAAGAAAAATCACAAAATACCCACATAAATGTACTTTATTATACTGATATAAATAATGATATACATTTTATTAAATTAAATTTATATAATTCCAAAAAAATAAATTATAATATTTACTCCAAAAAACAAGAAATAAAATTTGATAAAAAAATTCAAAAATAATATTTATTTCTATTTAAATTGTTTTTTTAATTACTAATATTTAACCAATACATTTTTATTAATAAGTAAATATATATATATATATATATATTTCATAATGTGTTCATTATTATTCATACATACTAATATTAATGGCTAGGTTATAATAGTTATATTGAAGTCATAATATTTTAATAGTATATCACGGTTCATTTAAACTCATGGTTTTATATAAAATCTGTTATTAATGAATAAAAATTTGAAAGAAATATTTTAAAATTTTAATGGTGTTAAACTCCTTTATGGTTGTTTGATCTCGACCATTTCCTATGTTCCTCTTCCCAATATTATGAGGACGATTATATCATGTTAAATTTCTAGGCATGTTTCTATAGGATGAAAATAACATTGAAATGTTTATATGTGGGATAAAATAATGTTTTTATATAGCTAATTGAAAAGTCATTAAAACCTTTGGTTTTTAAGAAATTTTATGTCATAGTGATCATCTTTAAATAGATTATTTTATTAATTTTCTGGGTATCTGGTAGTTCAGGTTGAATCCAAACTTACATTTTTTATGTTTCTATCTTAAAACACATGTTTTGTCCATTACAGCATCCTGTGCACCGCGGTTGATGGTGTGCAGCCTCGTCCTAGTCACCACATGACCTCACCTAGTTTACCGCAAGGCATTCCCAATGTTCAATTAATTAAATAAAATGAAATGAATATTAAAGGGAGAATCAAATAAAATTAAGAAACAGGAGTAGAATAAATTTTAAAGAATTGTTTTAAATAGTATTATTATTTTAGAAATATTTATATTGTTATTAGTGTAAAGGATGTGTTTTTTAATTATTATTATGTTTTGGTATCAATAATTTTATTAAGATTTCATTTAGGATTTATGTTTTTATAATTTATATCTAGGTTTTTTTACCTTTATTTTTTTCCCTTTACTTTTTTCCTACCTCCATCCCACTCTCACCGTCTCCAGTTTCCCCCTGCTTCGATCTGCTCCCCCCTCCAAACCCTTGACTGGTTCCTGCGAGATTCTCCTCTCGATTGTCAGGTGACGCACCGACCACCTCCCTCATCATCCGTCTAACAACTGCTACCCCACACCATCCACGGCCAGCCCAGCCATGCATAGATCGCCCCTCTGTCGGAATCCCGAACCTTCGATGCTCCCCTCTCCCAATCACAATCTGCTGGCCTCCTCCACCGGTGACCATGACCCTTCCACCCTTCCCTAACCCTCTAGTAATACCCCCTCCTCATCTTAGGGTTTTGATTTGGGGGTTTCGTGTTATTTTAGGTTTGATCTTGATAATGTTTGGTTCATTCCTCTATTTTAGGGTCCATTTTCATTTTCGTGTAGTTCGTTTGAAGAAAAATTGAAGTTCAGTACCATACCATAGAGATTTATTCACCGAAGGTAGGTGGTTTCATTCCTTGACATCCTTTAGATAATTTAATTTGGTTGTTTAGTTAATTTAATATGTTCTATGAGTTAATTTCATAGTGTAATCTATGTTTGGAATGTTTTGGCATGCTCATTTAATGAAATTGGATTTCAGAAATATTATAGTCTTATAGTTTAAATGTGTATTGTTGTGTAAATGATTGATTGTGCTTTATTTGTTGTGTGAAATGATTTTTAAAAATTGTTTGACATGCATTCGTGAAGAAAATTTCACATTCTATAGAAATTATCACGTTTTTTCGATTCAACATTGATATGATAAATTCTAAAAGTGTTTAATCACTTGTTTATATGGTGTGAATGGTGTTGTATAAGGGTTGGGAAGTGCAATTTATATTCAAATGGTTCAGGAATCTAAAATTTGTGTGTTTTAATGTGAGGCATTGTGGTATGCATCTGTAATTTTTTATTAATTGAGAAATTGTATAATTATGTGGTGTTTGAGATGAGAAACATAGTTGGGATGGTATTGGGGTTTTTTTGGTAGGTGTGAAATGTGTTATCATGTTCTTTTAGGTGTGTTTATATTTAAATGGGGGGGGGGGTCAAAGGAAAATGAGACATCTTGGGTATTTTTTCTTATTCTGCACCATTGAAATTAAATTGAATATTGTTTGAAGTCTGGAAAACATGGTTTGATATTGTTACCTTGAGTATGTGGTTTCAATGTGACGTCTCTATATGGGAAAAAGTAGTTTTTGGTTTAAATTTATCTTGGTTTATGTTGAAATGATTTAACAAATAGTTTAAATGATCTATTGATTTATTAAGATGGAGTGAAAATAGTATTTGAGAAAATTTGAATACACTTTTGTATTTAAAGTAGCATGTTTATGTAAAATGAGACTTTTTTTGTGTAAACCCTTTTTTCGTCACTTGGGGGTGTTTTATAAATGGTGAAAATGGTTCAGTTAATTATGTAGTTGGTGAATAACTATTTTAGGATAATTTATTAAGAAAGTGGTTTCAATGACCCGCATATTTGTTTATTTATGCTGGTCCTTATTATTTTATTAAAATAATTCATTCTATGTTTTGGGAATTGTTTATGTTCTTCTTTGAGTGTTTCCAAATGGGGTTTTTGTGAAGTGATTAGATAATGACAAATATATTTTTGGAAAGGTATTTTGGCATGCTTGAGTTTTGAAAATGTTGTTTGGGTATGAAAATGGTTACTTTTGTGTGTAATGTGTGGTTTGTTCTATGATATGGGAAAACAATATACTATGTGAATGTGAAACTTGATTGAGCACAAGGTAAAACCCCAGATATCTTGGTGGGAGGACTAGAACTAGTGCGCTAGTGATCCAGAGTGGTATCACCCCTGTTCCACTGAGCTGGATTGATGATTGAAACACAAACTAAACATATGAATTCTGAGAGTCATGGTCTTCTAAGCTATGTTTTCTGAGGTTCGTGGTCTTCTAATCCATGTTTTCTATGGGTCGTGGTTTCTATTCCATGTTTCATTCAGACATGAGGTTCTAAGGTCCCACTCGAGCTACATGAACCTTAGGGGATTTAACCATATTGATATACTATCCATGATGTGGTGCCTTTCATCGGAATATGGAGGATCACTTGTGTGTGTGCATGTGTGAGTATGTATGTGTGTGTTCCCTTAATGAATTTTTATATTCATCTTAAAAATAGATTTTGTGAAATGGTTCTTCTTAGTGTTTTCCATTTCCTTTTAGCTTGTAAGTGTTTTCTTTAAAATAATTTTCAAAGTATAATTTTCAATAAGCATATTAAATTATCTTTAAGATATTATGAAAAGGAATATTTTCGTTTGGAGGTATCCTACTAGGCCTTTTTCTCACACCCACTTTACACCCTTGGGTGTATGTGGACCTTTTTCTTGTGTCATCTATGATGTGACTTCATGCTCAGCAATGGTGGTTTTGGTCATAGATGGTCTCCTCATATAGGTTGGTGGTTGTGTTGTGTGGATGTAGGACCTCTCTTTCTGGTTGGAGGATTGAGTTATAGTTTTAGTTTCTATTGTTGTTGTTTATTTTTGGATGTTGGATCAAGTTATAAACCTTTAATTTTTATTTTGGTTTAAGGTTTTGTTTGGTTTTTAGTTCACAGCTTGATATTATTTATCTTTGTTAGTGGTTGTATGCTTACTTTTTCGGGTAAACCATTCCCATGTTTTATGTTTTATACATGGGCACTTGTGCCAGCCCGTGGGGATCGGGAAAGCCCTTTGAGCCATGTCACAGACAAGGTCAGGCGCCGGGTCGGATGGTGACCCAGCCTGGTTCATGACAAAATGGTATCAGAGAAGAGGTTTTCTCTCTTGGGTTGTGTTCTTTTGGGATGAAGTCACAGTAGACTGGAGTTAAGGTTGTTGGAAATCGGCATTCTAGCTACGATCAAGGTGCCTGGCCAGCACACCTCATAGCGGGACTCGATTTACCAAAGTAAGTTGAGGTCCGTCTAATCATTGGTATGTTTGGATAATCTTATTTAAGGGAAATGAAAATAGAGTAGGTTCAGTTTTTCTAGTGAGCTCCCAGGGTCTGTAATTCCTTGTGGAGCCAGGGACGCTATCCTAGAATACCCTCTATGGCAGTGACGTGATTGGCGTATGGCCACCAGCCATATGTTCCTCTCACCTACTAACACTAGTTTTTTCTTTCACTATTCCTTGTTTCTATGTTTTTGGAATTGTGGAAATTTGGTTTTTATGTAAAAATGATTTGGTCTTGGAAAATGTTTTGAAATGTATCACATTAAAAAGGGAATGATGTATGAGGTTTGAAATGTGTGGGTTGAATGTTTTGGATTTGAAAAATGGAAAGGTTTGGTTTTGATCCTTGGTGTTATCATAGCCAACCACATGCATCTATGAATATGAAAAGATAAGGGTTAATGGAACAAGCGGATGAGTGCCTGGATTTACATGATGTTGGTGACGGTGTGGCATGAGAACATGCATGTGCGAGGCCCATGGGACACCATTGGTGTTTGTGCAACCCACTAGCATGGCTTATTTTCAAAATTTTTTATTAAATGAGAATTTGGTGTTTTATTAACTAGTGATTATGTGTTATGTCCTTGTGTTTTTGAAATGTCAGTTGTGAGGCATTTTGAGCTGAAGATCCTTTCTAAATGAATTGTGTTTTTAGTTTCAATTCTTAATTTTTAGTTGGTATGTATGCGTGTAGTTAGTGAATTATTTTGAAAAGTGCTTCGAGAATCCCTTTAAGTGGTTACCTTGCACGTCTAGTGTTCTCTTGTGGTATTTCTTGACCATTGGACCAGTTTGGTTTTGGTCCATGGTTTTTTTTCTTGACTAGTGTGTTCCCTCCATAAAGAGTTGACATGCGATTGAAGTGTAGCCACATGAAATTCTTCATTGGCTGGCCCTCCAGTTGATCAAATGACTCTCTTCTTGAAATCTATAATTGAACACACCTCTCCTTTTTAAAACTAAACAGATACTCTGACAGCGGGAAGAAATATGTGAGGGGAGTTTAATGGAGTTTTTCTCTCTTTGAGTTGTGTGAGTTTTCGGGTATGAATTTTGGAATTTTTGTGTTTGAAGATTCCCCTAGAAACAGTGAGAGGAATTCCAGCTGGGAAGGGTGAAGGCAGTTCAATATTATCTATATTAACAAATGTCTTGAAAGGTTTGTAGTGATCCCATTGGCTGCAAGAGACATTTTTTGTGACGTCTGTATCGTGTGTTCTCTGGAAGAGAAAAGGTGGATTTCATGGAAACCTTCGATAATCCTTATTTTAATAGGATTGTGTCCTCCTATTAGGGGGTAGTTATTTTTTTCCAAAAGAGGAGTGTTTTTTGGGCATATTTATTTCCAAAGTATCTTAGTTAAGGGGAAGAGGTGGTGCATGTGCATCATCTAAACCACTGTGTTGGTAAATGATCTGTGTGGGAGTAACTGGATGTCATGGTGTATTGTGTTTTTTTGGTGTTGTCTCAGTTGCAGTGTGGTTGCATGTGGCACCCAAAAAAGAGAATCTCCATTCAGAAGTCTTCAATACCTATCTACGAGGTTCGAGATGCTTCAAACATCATGGCTCCAGCCATAGGCCTCAGAGTGAAGTTGGAGAGTGGTCAGGAACCCCAGGAGTGATTGAGACCCCGAATTTATTTCTGTCGTCAATGCTGAAAGTAATAGTAGTTTAAATTTTCTTCGATGGTTATTCCATTTCGAATGAACCGTTTGGGTGTGTAAAGATTCCATGACTATGTAGAGTCATGGTCGTCTCATTTCCTTGATATCTTGGGAGTCATGTTCCACGTGATGAAATCAAATATGTGGTCCTTATGGGATATGTTGGTTAAGTTGGTCTCAAAGTTGAACAGTGCACATCCAAGGATGTGGAGATGTTGGTTTGAATTAAGTATTAGTTTTGATGCCCTGATAGTTGGTCCCTCCCCTCCCCTGCCCTTGTGATTGCATGTTTGGTCAATGCTATGAAATTATTAATGTTTTGTATCTTTTGTCGATCTTAATGGTATAGATACCTATTATAGGTCTTGCATAAATGTATCTGGAGTGAATTAGTGTTGGTCATCTTCATAATGGTGGGGAGTCAGCTTGGACCTCCTCGTGTCAGTTTTCCAACCCTATCAGAGGCATTGGTAGGTTCTTAATGGTGGGAAGCCCCTCAGACTTCCCCATGTTGACCTTTTGGTTCTGTTTCTAAGGATGGCTTGGTGATAAGTGATAAGAGTATTCCATGGACGTGGTTTGGCCTCGTTTGTTAATTCTAACCAAATGGCGTGGTTTTCGTTTAATATTTCTTGAGATGTTTCGGCCTGTGATGTTGGTTTCCGTGGGTGCAAGAGTTCCCTTACTTAATCGGTCAACTAGAGGTGTTATGGATCTATGGGGTGGGTGACACATATCAGAAAGTATTTTTACAATTTTCTTTTAGTTTTCTTTGAGTCACTCTCTCTGAGAACAATGCATTTTCTTCCTTTCTAAGTTTATCATAGAGATCCTCTTTAAACCATAAGGGGGTGTCATTTCTTACATCGGGTCTGAGCCTTAGTTATGGATTTTCAAAGAAGGAAAGCATTATGGTGGGGAGAATTGTCACACCCATCACCTTTAAATAGATTATTTTATTAATTTTGTGGGTATTGGGATGTTATGGTTGAATCCCAAGTTTAAATTTTTGAGTTTCTATCTAAAAACGCATGTTTTGGCCTTGACATCTTTCATTGCATTGTTGCCGAAGGTGCACGACGTCGTCCAAGTCACCACACAACCACGCCCAGTTCACTGCAAGGCCTCCCCGATGTTCAATTAATTAAATAAAATGAATTGAATATTAAAGGGAGAAGAAAAGACAACTATGAAACTAGAGTAGAATAAATTATAAATAATTGTTTTAAATAGTATTATTATTTGAGATAACTTAATATTTTTATTTGTGTAAAGGATATGTTTTTATTATTATTATGTTTTGGTATCATTATTTTTATTATGAGTTCATTTAGGATTTAGGTTTTTATTTATTTATTTCTAGGTTTATTTTTACCTTTACTTTTTCCCTTTACTTTTTTTCCTCCCTCCCTCCATCTCTCTCTCTCTCCCGTCACCCCCTGGTTCGAGTTGCTCCCCCCCACTCTAAACCCTAGATACGTGCCTGCAAGCTGCTCCACCCAGCCTTCCGGCGACGAACCAACTTCCACCCACATCCTTCATCCGGAAATCATTTTCTGGTGCCCTCCCCGACCATCCCAGTCGTGCGCGTGCCTCCTACACAGATTGCCCCTTACCCGAAGCCCGAACCTTTGATGCTCCCCTATCCCTATTGCGATCCACCTGCCTCATCCTTCTATGACTGTGACCCTTCATCCCTTACCTCTCCCTCCGGTAAGTTCACCCCCCCCCCCCCCCCTCATAGTAGGGTTTCAATTTTGTGTTTTTAAGTTATTTTAGGTCCTATATTGATAATTTTGGTTTGATCCTCTGTTTTAGGGTACGTTTTCATTTTCTTGTGGTGCATTTGATGCACAATTAAATTTTAACACCATATCATAGAGATTTATTCATTGAAGGTAAGTTGTTCCACGCCTTGACATCATTTAGATAATATAATTTGGTTGTTTAGTTAATTTAATATGGTCTATGAGTTAATTGTATAGTTTGATCTATGCTTGGAATGTTTTGTTATGCTCGTTTGAAGAAATAGGATTTCGGAAATATTATAGTCTTGTTTTTTATATATGTATAATTGGGTAAATGATTATTTGTGGTTTATATGTTATGTGAAATGCTTTTTAAAAATGGTTTGACATGCATGCATGAAGAAAATTTCACTTTCATTATAAAAGATCATGTTTTGTTTTTCAGTTCGACCTTGTTGTGATAAATTATAAATGGGTATAATCAATTGTTTATATGGTGAGAATGGGGTTGTATAAGTGTTGGGATGTTAAATTTATTTTCAAATGGTTATGGAATCCAAAATTTGTGTTTTTTAAAGTGAGGCCTTGTGGTATGTATGTGTGATGTTTTATTAATTGATCAATTGTTTAAATAAGTGGTGTTTGATATTTAAAACATGATTGGGAAGGTTTTTCGGATTTTTTGGTAGGTGAAAAATATGTTTTCATGTTCTTTGAGGTGTGTGTATATTTAAATGGGGGGGGGGTCAAAAGAAAATGATCCATTTTGGGTGTGTTGTCTTGTTGTCCACACTTGAAATTAAATTGAAAACTATTTGAAGTATAGAAAACATGTTTTGATATTGTTACCTTGAGTATTTTGTTCAAAGTGACGTCTCTATATGGGATAAAGTGGTTTTTGGTGTAATTGTTTTTTGGTTTATGTTGAAATGATTTAACAAATAGTTTAAATTATCTATTGATTTATTAATATGGTGCGAACATAGTATTTGGGGAAATTTGAATATGTGTTTGTATTTATGGTATCATGTTTATGTAAAATGTGATGTTTTGGTGTATATAAACGTTGCTTCACTTGGTGGTGTTTTATAAGTGGTTAAAATGGTTCAGTTAATTGTGTATTTCGTGCAAAACTTGTTTTAAGGACAATTTATTTTGCAAGTGGTTTGAATGACCCTCCAATTTGTAATTTGGTTTGTTTATTTATATATTCCCTTATTGTGTTATTAAAATAATGCTTCTTATATTTTTCGAATAGTTTATGTTCTTCGTTGAGTGTTACCAAATGGGGTTTTTGAAAAATGATTAGGTAACAAAAAATATATTTTTGGAAAGGTATTTTGTTGTGTGTGATTTTTTGAAATGTTGTTTGGGTATGCAAATGGTGACTTTTGTGTGTAATGTCTGGTTTGGTCTGTGATATGGGAAACCAATATACTATGTGAATGTGAAACTTGATTGAGCACAAGGGAAAACCCCAGATATCTACGTGGGAGGACTAGAACTAGTGCGCTAGTGATCCGGAGTGGTATCACCCCCGTTCCACTTAGCTGGATTGATGATTGCAACACTAACTAGAAATATAAATTCTGAGGGTCGTGTTATTTTAAGACATGTTTTCTGTGGGTCGTGGTCTTCAATGTCATGTTTTGTGAGGGTCATGGTTTCTAAGACACGTTTCACCAAGACACGAGGTTCTAGGGTCCCACTTGAGCTAGATGAACCTTAGGGGATTTACCAATAGTTCTCTACTATCAATGATGTGGTGCCTTCCGTTGAAATATGGAGGATCACTTGTGTGTGTGCATGTCTGAGTATGTGTGTTTCTGTTCCCTTAATGAATTTTTCTCTCCCTCTTTAAAATAGTGATTGTGAAATGGTACTTCTTAGTGTTTTCCTTTAGCTTTTAGCTTGTATGTTTTTTCTTTAAAAGCATTTTAAATGTTTAATTTTGAATAAGCCAATTAAATTATCTTCTCGATGTTGTGGCATGGAAGCTTTTCATTTATTCATAACTTAATGGGCCTTTGGCTCACACCCTACATACACCCTTGGGTGTATGTAGACCTAGTTTCTTTTTTTTTTTGATGTTTTGACATCGTTCTCAGAAATGTTGGTTTCGGTCAATGATGGTCTCCTCATGCACGTTGGTGGTTGTGGCATGTAGATATAGGATCTCTCTTTCTACATGGAGGTTTGAGTTAGAGTTTTAGTTTCTTTAGTTCTTGTTTATTTATGGATGTTGTCTCACATTGTAATCCTTGAATTTTTATTTTAGTTTAAGGGTTAGTTTGGTTGTCAGTTCATAGATTGAATTTATTTATCTTGTTAGTGGTTTTGTGATTACCTTTTTAGTTAAATCATTCCCATGTTTTATTTTTGATACCCGGACATTTGTGCCAGCCTATGGGGATCGGTAACACCCATAGAGCCATGTCGCGGATAGGGTCGGGCGCAGGG
Source organism: Viscum album (assembly GCA_963277665.1). NCBI lineage: Eukaryota > Viridiplantae > Streptophyta > Magnoliopsida > Santalales > Viscaceae > Viscum > Viscum album. The sequence goes on from OY728166.1 coordinate 994,431,026, forward strand.
TCGGATGACGACCCCTACAGGTTCATGACATGTGAAAATTTAAGATATTCATAAAATAAATCATGAGATTAATATATCATTTATTTTTTTTAGTGTGATTTTATAAAATTTGTATGACAATAGGTAAAAGTTATTTTTTTTGAGATTTATTTAGTTGTATTTTGTTTTTTTCTTAGAGAACACTAGTAAATATAATACATATGATTCTACGGTTATGGTGATATAATGAAATATAGTTAAAGCCTTGAGTAGATTTTTCCCCAATAATACATCCATATTAGGATACTAAAACTTAAATGATGAAAATTGTGATAATTTTGCAAAAGAAATTGCAGTTCTACACAAGCATAAATTACATGGAAATTACACCAAACCCCTGGGTACTATCAAAGTAACCTAGACTGAAAATTTTATGGGATGGATTAAATGAAATTATGATGGTGTGTCAAAAGGAAATCCAGGATCTGTTGGATATGGAATTGCATTCAGATATCACATTGGTGATTTTTTAGAAGGAATTAATGGTTCATGTGGAAAAGCCACCGCTCTGGAAGCTGAAATAATGGATCTCATTAAGGTAGTTGAGGTTTCCCATCAACGAAATTGGAATAATATTTAGTTTGAAAATGACTCTTCCACTATTGTGTACGTAGTAAGAATGGATCAGACTCTCCTTGCTTGGAATATTACATCAAAATGGATAAGATGTCTTGATAGTCTAGATTCAATGAATTATATTATAACACATGTCTAACTTGAAGCCAACCGACTTTCTGACTATCTTGTAAATATTGGAATCACTGAAGAAACCAACACTCATCCCTCTAGCCTCATACAGGGCATGATCACAATTTTTCAATGAGATAAATGTAACTTTTCTTACTTTCGTCTCTTGTAACTATGTTTTCTCATTTAATGAATCATGAATGCTTGTCCTTTAAAAAATTATATATATATTTTGAATATTAGGTTCCTCATGTAAACTCATTGGATTTAAGTAACAACTGAAACATGATGAAACCATAGTTTTGAAGGACAATGTAAAGATTACCTAAATGGAAACCCCTATAGAGTGGGAGTTGGAATGAGTAACCTTATGATCATGTTATACAAGCTATCAAGATATATGATTAATAATGTGAAAATTATCAAAATCCTAAAGACATCAATGAAGAGAAATATATAGTCCCATGAATGATAATGTAATGAATATAATGATGGAATTAATTTTTATTTTCCAATATATTAAAATATATAGGTAAAAAAGCATTGTAGTTTCCAAATGGGGATTAGATAATGATTTAATTATGGAAGAGGGGGTAATCATGCATTGAACTATGAAGAAAAAAATAATGATTTCATATAAGATAAATTAAATAAATAATGCTCATATTAAAATAACAACAATAATTCAATGTCTTATATGTCATGAATGTGGGTATTACCAAATTTAAAGACCTCGTATATACATTATCATGTCTGAATAGCACCACCAACATCCAAGACCAAGAGGAAAATGTAAATTAAATCCCAGGAAAACACCTGATGTGAATCCTGATATATAAGTTACATAAAACCAATAATCTGTAGTTATGGATGTGTTGATGGAATTTGATTCTAGGAACTCTATTAGATCTAATATGTTTAATAATTTAATTATATTATGACCCCTATAAGTTTATAATCAAAATAATGATCTATTTTTATGATTATTATTTCGCTAGTCAACATTTATTATAATGAAAATATAATCATAAATAGTTTAGATAAACAAAATATTTTTATAAATTATTGGTTATTAATACATAAATAATATATTAATAAATGAAATTAGAATCTCACAATTATGTTCAATTACCAATCTATGATCACCAATCTATTAAATAATTATTATAAGATTCTTATAAAAATTAATCATGAGGGGTGATTAGCTCATACTGTTATAAAGAAATGAAATATTTGAATATACTTGTTAATAAAGAATAAATGTGTTTCACTGACTCTCTTAATTTGATATTGTTCATACCATGTTTGAATTTATCTTTCAAGTTTTATATGTCTTATAGTTACCCTTAACTATCATTGATATAAATTGATAATTAAAATTGTGAGGGAATAATTTATTTAAGGGTGGGGTGGGAGAGTGTAACGACCCCAGATTTCACTGTATATTTTTCATAAAAAAAACAACATGTTTGATGGAATTATAAACATAAATCATTAGAAAAGTAAAAAATTTTCAGATCTATTATATCCATAGAACAGGCATGTATAAACAATGGTATGTAGACTTTGAAAATAGTTAAAATATATATATAAACAAAATAAATTTCTTTTAATATATCAAATCGACTTGATCTACTAATCATATATTAAAATATCATTTATAAAATTTAATTTTTTTAAATATTAATATATTTTGATAGAAAAAAAGGTTTAAAATTAGTTTAATATGACATTTATTAAAATCACGAGGAAGAATAAATAATATAATATAAACCATTTTGCAATACGTAAAACAATTTTAACTATATTTTATAATTTCCATTAAAAATAAATTTCTTAAATTTAGGGATATTACATTTATTGAGTGAAAAAAATTTATTGTATTTTTAATTATCATATTTAATTTTGATGAATACTTTTTATTTTGTAGAAGTAATTAATTTTTCATGATAATTGTGAAAATGTAGATTTTATTAATACATTCACTTATATAATATTATTTTACTATATAAATAAATTAAATGTTATAAAACGTTTTTTAATATAATTATGTAATATAATTTATAATTAATAATTTTAAATTACTACGTTCACATTATAAACTGATTTATAACAATTCATAAATTTATTTATAGTTTAATTGTATACAATTTTTTTAAAATTTTGTTTCATTAATTATAATTTGTGGAAATAATATTTCTTGTTCCATTAATTTATAAATATATACTTTATTCAATAATATAATTATTTTAAATTCATATTAATAAATTTATTTTCAAATTCCCCCAAATGCATGTGTTTTTTTAAATACACTTGTTTAAAAAAATATTTTTTTTCATTAGTTGTGTTTATGTTAAAATTAATTTTCAATACACATAATATTTTTTGTTTATAAGTTATATTTAATATATCTAATTGGTGTTTATGTTTTATTTAATAAGATTCATTTTACTTTTATTCTTAAAAGATAACATTCTTTAGAAAAACTAGTTACCATTGTGAAAACTAAAACGGGAAAAGTGAGTAACCTTATAGTTAAATGGCATAAAACATTTAAAAAAGTTTTTTTATTTGAATAGAGGGGGTTTGTATTGAAATTTTATTCCATAAAATAAATTATTTATAAACTTTAAAGAAAAGTTTCTTGGGATTTAATTAAATTTTTTATTAGTATTAGGTATTTAAAAAAATGGTACTATTTTAACTTATAAAAGGGGATCTCATCTCCAAAATCACCCTTAGAAAAAAAAATCACCTATAATTCATCCCCAAATACTCATATCCCACATCCCCACACTCTTATACACTTTAATGTTGTCATGTTATTCTCAAAATACCACCCCTCAGTGGATTAGAATACTTATAAAGTTTATAGTCCTGGAACTACAATATACATTCCTAAACCTACATTTCATTTTCTATGTATTTATATGGTTTTATACATCTTAAATTATCATTAAAAATTCTGAAAATGATAATATAATAATAAATATTATAATATTTTTCTATTATAATTAGTGTACAAGATTAACCACCCTTACTCTTTTCCATTAATAATAATTAAAGCATGAATAATGTGTTGGGTGGATTATAGTTTCCATGACAAAGTGTTTTTTCTCATTTTCTTCCACAACGTTAAAGGGGTGTTACTAGTATGGAATTTATTTATTTTTATAATTATATTAGTTAAATATATTATATTTAGATATGATACACTATAATACTCAATTTCTCTATTATATTGAAAATGAAATCATATACCACTTATATGTGGGGCTAACAACTGCTTGGGATTATTGATTTCCTTTTTTCGTTAATTTATAATTTCATTTATATGGTCATGCGAACTAATTTAAAATATTATTCTATTGTTTATTATAACACTATAATTTTATTACAAAAAATCATGGAACCCATTATCGATATTATCAACATACGATTATTATAAATTTTAAAGTGTAAAACGTGTAGATGATGAAGAAAAAAATAATTAAAATTGTGGAATACATTCATATTAATTACTTATTAATATTATTATTTAAAATGTGAAATATATTATACTAATATATTCTTAATGATATCATTATGCTACAATTGGGATGATATTGAAATTAAAATACTTACAAATCATCATTCACCATTGAATGTTCATGATTGGGCCAGGTTAACCATATACATGACCAATGCAATGAAATTATAATAGGGATTATGATTAAAGACTAATTTCTCCTACAAATTATAAAATTTTATAAGTAAATAATTTTTATGGAAATGATAAAAGAATATTTAATCCATGAATTATGAAAATAGCCTTGGTAAGATGGATATCACCAAAAAATATTCCTTGTCAATATAAATATCTATAATTAAGTTAATATTATTCAGGAATGTAAATTTATATAGTAAAAATCACTATAATTTATCCATTATTGTTATCTTAATTTTTTATTATTGATAAAAATTAGAATAATAATTAATAGTAATGGAGCTTTTATGAATATTCTATAAATATAAAATACAATAAACCCCCGATATGAGAAAATAGGGAAAACTAATATACATGATAAAAATTAATATTAAGGTAAATTATAATTACTTTTAATAATAAATTTAGTTTTTTAAATAGTATGTTGTGATATTTATCTTTTTACCTGATAATATAGTGCATATGACTAAGAAGGGGAATAAGGTAAGGGTTTAATTATCTCAATTTTAAATCTCTTTAGATATATTATCTTAAACACCATGATTCATTTTCAATGGATTATATAATTAAATAATTTAATTTAATATAAAAATAATATTCAATTAATACATATTCAATTTTCATTTTATTGTTATACTACGCTTTCGGGTTTTTCAAATTTTACAATGTTTGTAACAATTTTTCATGGATCATATCCTTTCCATGTACCATATTCACTCTTATTTAACTATAATATTTCAATATTGTTCTATTATAAACTATATGAATATTATATTTAATTTAAAAATTAATTTTAGGGGAAATCATGATTTTATTTATAGTCTTTTTATTGAAGATTCAATATTTTTATTATAATTCATTCTTATTAGTGATAATTATTATTTTATTTAATTTCTTTTTCTCACATGTCAAATGGTTTTACATACCACCAATAACATCCTTTACCTAGTGAAAACTATTTTTTCAAATACTCATTTTATTCAAATTTATTCACTTAAAAACAATGTTTTCAGCATCTTTCTAATGATGTGTGTTTTTATAATTATTTTTTTGAAATGGTTTAAATTTTTATATACATTAAAAATAAATTTTTTTATTATACACTGCAAATTTTATTTTCCTATAGTTTATATCATTTTTCATGTTTCAATTGAAAACTTTTCCTTTAAAAATTAAGTGATATGATAGTATTTTAATATCCCGTTTTTAAAATATAGATATATTCTTCATGTTTCAATAATTAAATGTTCCCTTTAATAGTAAAATTATTCAAAATATAATGGATTCTCTTTTTTGAAAATATATTTAGTATTATTGATTTTATTCTCATGAGATATTTTTAAAAAATTATAATGCTCATTTTTTAGACCATTTCTATTTTTTGGGTATTTTATATAAAAATATATAAAATAACAATTTTAAAAATTATGCTAATTACATTATAAAAAATATATTTTTAACAGGATTTACACTTTATCTTTTATGAAAATGTTTAAAAAGTTATTGTGAAAAATATTATATATTCTCTTAAATTTTTATCCAAGTTTCATGTCCCATGAAGTATTATTTTGATCATCCTATATAAGTTAATTTATTATCAATATTTTTAGTCTATTAGATTTTGATATTTTATTATTTATTATGTTCAAGTTATTTGATATGTTTAAGATACCAATTATTTTTTACATTAGTTATTGATGTTTTATTGATAGTTGAATTTCACTACTATAGAAATTTATAGATTATAATTTTTTGGGCCTTATATATCCCTCTAATGAAATTATTTATGTTCATATCTCATGAGATAGTAATACATGGACGTAATGATTTTTTTCAAACGTGTGTGGGTCTGATGGGACACATTAAATTTCTATGCATGTACAAAATGATTTTTTCACTTAGGCACTGTCATAATGGGTAATCTCAAAACGATTTTACATTTAATATAATTTTTTTCCAAATTAAGATGTTATTTATCATGTAATAATTATTTTAAAATATTGATTTATTTCCCATAAAATACTCTGTTTTGAAAATTATGCCTAATTTTTAACTATTTTATAATTTTTTTTATAGTAATCAATTTTTTTTAGTATTGCTATGTTTTTTGAGACTTGTAATATATTTTATTCTTCTTTAGTTATAATTTTTTGATGTTATATTTATCTTATATTTTCCTAAAAAATTTTTAAAAAATATTTATTTGTTCCCCATATTCTACTTTATTTTTATGATCTAATAATTTATGGTATGTTGATTCCCTTTCTTATCATTTGAGATCACAAGTTTCTTATATTTCAATTTAACAATGTTATGAGGATGGTTATATCTTGTGATATGTCTTGCAAAGTGTCTAGAGGATAAAAATTTTATATTTTTATTTGAATGTGTCATAAAATAATATGATTATATATTTAATATCCATGTCAATAACCCTTTCAATATTTTTGTTGTGAAATAGATATTGGGATTCATTATTTATATCATTAGATTAATTTATCCTTTCTATTAAGTTTATATTGTTCCACTATAGTTTTAATCAGGTTTATGTTTTATATTTTTCTCAATTAAGTTAGCGTCATTTTGTGTTTGAGTTAGAGAAAAATGGTAATGATCAAATATAAGAATCTATATATAATATTACATCCTGAAATACTAATAATTTCATGAGTAGAGGGTTTTACCAAGCCGTACACCCCTTTATAAAAAAATATAAGTGGATAAAAGCTCTATCACAATTGTGTTTTACAGTAATGACCTTGAAAATGTCGTATTTAGTGTTAAATCAATCATCACATTGTGAAGAATAAAAGGGAATAACTATACATCTAGTTTGAAACTTCTAGAGGATAATCTTTATTTGATCATATTCATTTTATAAACCAGTATAAAGGATATATTTCCTTGTTAAATTAATTAATATAGATAAAAATTATAAGATAACCCAGTTTCATGTATCCTTGGATAAGATAAAATTGATATAGGTTCAAATAATGGTTGTATAAGTTTACATGATATGATAAATGAAAAAGATGTTTTATGGTAAAATATATTCTTATGATTATGAAAATATAATATATTATAAATTTTTATAATTCATTTCAATCATATTAGTTTTAATAACATTTGGAGCATGAATAAATAGGGCTATGAAGAATAATATGAAGAGTACATTGATTAATAATATATAGGAATCAGAGATCAAATGAAAAAAATTATGATTATTCTAAAAAAATAATCACAAAATGTGATTAAAAATGTGAATATAGTTAAATTTCTGAACACACTAATGATGAGAATGAAAAAGTCTCATAAGATATTATCTGATGAAGATGATGAGGTCAACAATGTTTTATTCCTTATATTTCAAAAAAATTAGGTGAAACATCAATGTAATTTCCTCAAAAGGAATGATAAATTATTGACTCCTAGAAGTAGTTCCATCATGTGTCAAATGTTTTCGAAAATATGAGGAGTTCAATTAACATAAATTAATGACATATTTTACAACTTAAATTACAAATATTAATTCAGTTCCTTTTGTGTGGTAAACATGATAAATATCTTTGTTAATTCCCTAATCCATGGATTAACTAATATGATGAGGACCACAAACCAAAAAGACCAAGAGGACAATGGAATGGTATGTAAGAACATCAACTATAGAGACTGTATATATTAAAGTACACATAAACTTTAATACGGATTGTTGGATATCTTATTGGAATTTTATTCGAGGAACTTTATTATTTCAGATATGTTTTCTAAGATCATTAAATCATGACCCATATTAGATGAGAATCATTTAATTCTTACAGTTAGATAATTGCATCCTATGTTATTGTTTGTTGTAATATAAATATTATCATTATCCATAATGATGAAATTAATGATATTTTAAAAGTGATTGCCTACTCTCAAATAGTTTATATATTAATATATGAAATAGTAAACTCGCATACTAAATATCATTTTCACCTATGTTAACTTATATCTTTAAGGACAGTTATGAACACTGTATGGATATTTATCAAGAATAGTTTTTACCTTAAATGGCTAAAAATAAATAAATATTTTGAAATAACTGTTAGAAATTAGTATATGAGTTTCACATTATCACCTAAATTTGAATGGTTTTTACCATATTGGAAATTAACTCGCAATATATATCTATCCATTATTACAATTAACATTTATTTTTAGGAAGTTATATTTAAAATAATAATGATGCAATTAATTTTATGGGAGAGAATTTGAAGACATGATATTTCACTATATATTTTCCAAAAATAAATACAATGTCTAATGAATTTCTCTACATGGAGGACATGAAAAATATATGAAAATTTATGAATCTAGAGAAGAGTTAAATAGTATAAATAGTGTTAATATGATTTGGATAAATAGTTTATAATCCATATTATATTCAATTTATATATAGAATCAACTCTTAATGAAAATCCACTAATGAAATATCTTTTCTAAAATTTATTTCTTATGATGAAAAAAATTTCTTATAGGAATAAATGAATTAAACTAGATTAAGTGGTGATTTTTAAGAAACTGAAAGAAGCATGGATAATATATATATAAATTGATTAAAATATTTTTTACTATATTTCATTTTTTATCTAATAATATTATTTTAAAATATTATATGGGGATATCCAAAAAAATAACACATATATTCATTTATCATAAAGAAGTTTACATAAGGTAAATATTTTATATTTTATAGATGTAATTAGTTTTTCAGGTGAATAGTGAAAAATATAGAATTAATTAATGTGATCCCTTTTTAAAACTATATTATTATATAAATATAATGATTGTTTTCTAAAAAAATCATATAAAAAATATATTATAATTTATTTTATTTATTTTCATAATACTATGTCAAATTATTCAAACCATTCTCAACATTTCTGAATTTTATGTAACATTTTAATGAGAATTTTTTTATCATATAATTAAATTAATTATAACATGATTAAATTATTTATTTTCCTTTATTTTTTTGTTAAAGAAAAAATAATAATGAGAATATTTTTTTTATGTTAATTTGAATAAATTTCAATAATAGTTCCACTTTTGTTAAAAAAAATTTTTTTTAAAAAAATACACATTTTTAAAAAATAGGGTCGTACACATTAAATGTGTTTTTATTAAAAATAATAATTCTTAAAAATATGATATTTATTTGATAAAATTTATTTAATATTAATAATATTTCATTAAAAATTATATTATATGTTTAATTTTATTTTTAGGCTAAAAAAAACTTGCTATGTAAAAACGACATACCATGGTAAAGAAATTATAAAATTGCGTAACCCTAAGGGTCAAGGGAATAAAATGTTTAAAAACTATTAATTTTTTTAAATTATATATTGGAATCTATATTTTCTTCCATAGACTTCTTTATTTATAATTTCTGGAGGAACTTGGTATAATAGTTACTTACCATTGTTAAATAGTTTTGGACATTCAAAAAAATTAAATTCCTTTCCACTTATAAAAATACAACTCAGCTCCTCACTTCCTAGGGAAAAATCATAATTTTTAGACTAATATATTACAAAAAATAATCTACACACTCTTATCCAACATTATTAGGATATTTATTTCTCATAATACCAACCCTCAAAGGTTTAACCTACTTCCTAATAGTTATAATACAGAAAACTGTGATATTAGTTCCTAAATATTTCTTTCCTTATCGATTATAGTATATTAGTTTAATATTACTAAAATATCATCCTACCATTATAAAGTGATATAATAATTATTTTTATCATAATTTTATGTTATTATAAGTATGAATTATTAATTAATGACCCTCCAATTATCTATTATGAAAGACAAAAGTGTGAATCATATATTGTAAAGACTACTACATCCATGGCCCAATTTTTTTTCATTTCCCATATCCACCTTAAAAATATTATAATAAAATGGGATTTAAAATATATTTATTAATTTAATGATATATATTATATTATATAATTATAAACCTTACTAATCCCATTTTTATTTTCATTGGAAAATGAAATTATCAACCGTGCATAAGTGTGGACTGCCGCCTGCATGGGGCGATTGAGTTATATCTTTCATTTAATCACTTTATTACATGGATTCACTAGATAATTTATTTGAAGCATAAATATTATTTTAATTTTATCATTATATTTTTCTTTTAATATATTTTTTATCCAATTAATGATAAGATCAATCATTTATTGTCATAAATTCAATTGTTCAACACGGGGTTTTTAAATGGTAAATCATTTATTAAAATTATGTAATATCTTTATAACAATATGTTATTATTATAATTCCTTTTTAGTTATGATATATCAAACTGATTATAAATAAATTATATAATAATGATAATATATAAATGAAATTACAACTGAATTCCCATATAATCATCAATAGTAATAGAATGAGAATGATTCGGCGAGTTTGACCATCTACTTGGAAAATGATATGAAATTATAAAATATAATATTATGTAAACATAATATCAAATATAATATGATAAATTTAAGTAAATAATTATTTTTCATGTTTTTTGAAGGATTTTTGAATGTTTTACTAATTTATTAAGAAAATATACTTCCAATGTTGAAAATCACAAACAAATATTCATTTTCAATTTCAACATCTATTAGAAAAACTAAAATACTAATGAACATATATTAATAACAAATAGATCATTATAACTCATCCAATAAAATAAAATTTGTTCAATTTTAATGATGAATTTATGAAAAAAATTGATTACCAAATCCACTCCTATGAATCCTCTACAAATAGAGGGAACATTAAACACGCAATATTAGAAAATTATAAAAAAGAAACTAATATAGATGTGAAAAATATAATAAAATAAACTATAAGTAGATTTTGGTATTAATTTAGTTTTGAAATAATAACTGAATATATTTATGTTTTTTATTGGATGTTATAATGTATCCGACATATTTGGGAAATAAGGTAAGCATTTTTTGCCTCAAATTTGAATATTTTGATAAATGTTTAATTTATACACCATGATTCGATTTCAATGGTTTAAAAATTTCATTAATGTTATTTAATATAATTTATATATTATATTTCATGATATTAAATTTTATTTCTAATTTTATACCACTCATGAGTTTTTAATTATAAAGTTATATAGGATGTAAAATGTTTTCATGAATCAAATCCCTTATTTCTATCATGGTAACTAATATTTTACTACAATATAGACTGATATATTTTAACATATTTAGATATTTTGTTTTACCTAAACCTTATTTTAAAGGGAAATCATAATCTAGACTAATTCCTTATCCATTTAGGATTATATTATTTCACTAAAATACATTTTTGTGTATAATAATTCTGATTTTTTATTGTATTTTTCTTTTGTGTACATGGTTTTACATCCCACCAATGTTACCTTTTTTTAACATAAAATAAATATTTTTATTTCTATTCATTATTATATTACTCCTTATTTATTTTGAAACAAATATTTCCCTATATTTCTAAATATGTGTGTATTCAAAATTGTTAGTTCAAAATTTTAAAAAGGTTTTTAAATCCTTCTCAATTAAAAGGTTTTATCATCCACTCCATGTTTTATATTGATAAAATTTATTTAACATTCCTTGATTCCATTATTAAATATTGTTTTTTAAATTTAATGTTTAAAAATTATTATCACTTACCCTTTATGAAATATATATGTTCTTTTAAATATTTTATTATTTAATATTTATTTAAATCGTAAATGTTATAAATTTAATTATACTTTCCCTTTCGAAAAAACTATGTATTTTCATGTCATCCTTATAAAAGTATATTTTAGAAGTACTCTTATAAATTTATTTTAAATTAAAAAAATAACTATATTTATTTTCAAGGATATTTTATTTGAAATTCTTATTAATAAAATTGTATAAAATTATACCCTTTACTTTCTCAAAATTTAGTTTTTAATTTAATATAAAAACTATCATTTTTATTAATTATTAAATTAGTTATGTGAAAATTTTAATTTTTTCAATTAATGTTTTCCTCCACAGTTTACCTCTAATGAATTTTTTTTTGATCATCCACTATATTTTGATATGTTATAAATACTTCTAGAAGATGATATATTGATATCCTACAATTTCTTAAGTTCATGATTTGTGATTTGATTAAGAATCCAACAACGTTTTTCATTTGTAATTCAAGTTATGAGGAAAATTGATTTTTACTGGAACACATTTGTAAGAATGATTAAGGGTTGGTTATTTTTTCTACCTACAATAGATTAGTTTAAATTTATGTCTTATGAGATAATTAGGCATGGGAATTATGAGTTCGTTCAACCAGGTGTGGGGAATATGTGATTATTCACGTTTTTATGTGTCTATATAAAGATTTTGCTCATATGGGAAGGGGTATAATTAGTTTTATCACACATGAAATCCTAAATTTATTATTGTTCCACATTATAATTTTTTTTCTTGCTTTTATAATTTTACATGTTGCATTATGTTTCCTTGAAATTCAATATTTTCAATACTATTCCTTCTTTTTAATATTACTCATCTTATATCATGAATACATTTTGAATGATTATTGACATATTTTTTGATCTATTTAATATATCTTAAAATTCCTTTAAAATATTTTTATCATCTTGTTATTATTAGACATGGTCTATTATTTTGATATTTATTAATTTTATTTATTTTCCTTCGTGATTACGATCTAATGCATTGTGACATGAATTTTCTAACACATAAAATTGTAGATGACACAATTATTATGTCAACATTCTCCATGTTATAAAGATGATTATATCTTGTGATAATTGATGTAAAGTGTATAGTGGAGTACAAATATTTTGAATTTTTTAAAATGTTATAAAATCATATGTATATGTTTTTAATCTCAAAGATAGTAAAATGTTTGGTCTATTTTTTGATTAACTGTTTGTGAGATTTCTTTTTTTCATGTGATAAAAATACAATTTTTGTTAGAATTAGTACGGGTCAGGTTATATTAGGAAGATCCAGACCATAATATTCTATAATTTTTTTTAAAAAAAATTAATGTATTATAGAAAAGAATTCAAATAAAACATAATTTTTTATGGATTTCTACATAGCACTAAGAATCATAGTGATCCAAAATAGAGTTAATACAAAAAATCCTATAGCACTAAAGTTGGGTAACATGGATTAAAAAATTGTGTGATAAATACTATAAAGGTAAATGGAGTAAAATTTATGTTCTATGATTCACACTTTTCATCATGTTGGGATGAAAAAAGTATTTATATTTTTTTCAATTAAATATAAAAATTGATTAGTGTTGTCTCACTTGATGATCATTATCGATAATAATAAACTATTTATATATAACTTATTTTATTTTATTAGATTTTTATATTTATTAAAAAAAGTAAATAATGGGATTCATTGTTGGGAATTAAAAAAAATGTTTTAAAAACAAAATACCAATATAATGTGTAATAGCACAAAACACAAATTTCGCATCTCATAAAAATTAAATAATCCTCACATTTCTATATTTTTTCTACAAATGTGTCTAAATTTTTCCCTTAAAACATAAAAAGTAAAAAAGAATATTGGATCACTTAATAACACAAATACCTTTTAGGTTCAGAGTTTTAGATAATTTGGACAATCTCTAAACAACTTGGGTTCTTGAAAAGACGGGTCATAAAGGTCAACGTAATCTCCCTAAAAAATATTCAAATATAGTAACCCTATTGTCTATAACATTCATAAAACGTTTATAAATAGAATTTAGAAAAGAAACATAAGAATACGATGAGTTAAAATTCATAGTAATGGTAAACAATGGAGATATTAATGATCATATATGAATATAATGATAAAAATGGAATGAATATATTCGTTAATATTTTTAAAACTTAAACGTTCTTATCAAAGATCATAATTTTGAGTATTTTATTAAATCATTGAAATTCATAAATGATGAACCATAAGAAATTATATAATTTGATCCATGAAAAAAACATTAGCATAAGGAATGGAATCATGACATACACATAATCATGGAAAAGAATTCCATTAGTAGCGATGGTTCTTTTCCAAGACTATCATGGTGGAATGGGTTCCCTCCGCAAACCATCATAATATTCCATGTTCACTACTATAAATATCAGAGCAGAATATGTCCCTTATTGAAATAGATTATCCCTTTAGTCTTGTCCTATTTATGTCATGGTATATAAATCATTTTGCAACAAAATTTAGGGAGATATAGGTCCCACCCTTTATTTTTTATAACATAACCACCATCTTTGGTTATAACGTAACTATAATCATTGGATGTAATAAAACTATAATCACATATTTAAAATAATACATATTTGTGTAAAAATATTATAAATCATTCATAAAATCAAATGAAAATAAAAGTTATGGTTTCATAAACATTACATCATAACAAAATCCATTAAAAATAAAATGGGTTTCAAAAATATTTCCTTATTTTATAAAATTATAACACATGGAAAGGTAACTAGTTTCATAAAAATAATTCATCATAAAAATACACCATAAATAGATTGAATAATGGTGGAATACTTTTATGACACCCATGTAAAGATTATATAACATCTTATTATGTCATATTATTGGGAAAATTATTTTTAAAGATCACTTAGTATAATTCATGAGGAAATTAAATTTTTTATCTTTAAAAAATATTATTTTTAAAAAAATGTGCAATTATAAATGAATAAATTCTACTTGAAAATAATATTTTAAAAATTTAATGTAAATTTCAATGCATTCATATATCATGATGATGGAAAATTCCTATCATTAAATATTTGTTAAAATACCTTTCATCCATGTTTTGGTATAAAAATTCACAAATCAACTCATTTTAAAATTGAATAAAAGATGACATTATAACCATTTTTTAAAAAAGAAATAAAATTTACAAATGATATTATAAAAATTATGAGAATATTAAATGTTTCCAAAAAAATATGTAAAATGTGGTCATAGAGGATAAATATTCTTCAAATGATGCTTAAAATTTAATAATCATGAATAAAAATGAAATTGTGAAATAAACTATCACTATTTTCGTAAAATTTGAATAATAATACCAATTAAATAAATAAACATATATGTATAATTAAATACCTATAATATTCATAGCCTTTATCATAAATGGATATCATTATGAGTATATACACTAAAAAATTTTTGTATAAGGATTGTGTACCCTGGAAATAAAAGTGAGATGAAAATCCTCTACATTGAGTCTGACTCATCAGGCATGTCATTTATATTCTTGAATATTTAAATATATTTTTTAATTATTTACAAGATTGATTAATTATTTAAGGTTAATTATTCAATTTATATAACTTATTACTTTTTTATAAAAATTATATAATCTTTTAAGTTGATGTGAGACCTTTTAGCGATATTTGGATCATATGTTCAAAATGACATTAGTATGATTAATAAAGTCAAAGAATACATTATTAAATAATATATAAGATTATTATTATGAAACAATTTTCATTTCAATACTTAAATTATAACTTTGAAACCAAAAAATTGATTATGGATTTGAAATTTGAAATTTGAATAAATCTTAGAGATGGTGGGCCATACGTACTCTAAAGTAACAATCATATTTTCCAATGATCAATATGTAAAAAAGTTAATTATTATTTTTATATTTATATTATTATAATGATATAATACATATAATATTAATTTTTAAAATATAGTCATATATATAATCCATGTTATGTGTTGATAAAAATTTATCAGACCACTTCATGGAGGTGGTATTCCATACGTATGCACGAATGGCGTTATCATTTTTTATTTCATTGAATGGTTTGAATTTAAAGGCGATATTATTAGTTTATAATTATAAATTTTTAATTGATATAATATATAAACATTAATTATATAATTTAATCCCATATAATGATATGGTGATGGAAAATGAATTATATCGTTTCATGAGGTGAATTTTCACCGTACACAGAAATGACGTATTATTCTCCAATTTGAAGGATGTTAGAGATGTATATTTGTTATTTATTTAATATAATAACATTTAAATAAATTTTTTATACTGTGGTTAATATTTTATCATTTTAGAATAAGGATATAAAGATGTGGAAGAAGAAACAAAACTAATACAATCGGATAATAAGTATACCTCTTATTTGGAAAACATTCCTTGATTAACTCCTTATGTCTTCTATGGATGGTGTTATGAATAAAATAAAGACCCTATAATGAGGTTATGGACTATATTAAGGTATTTTATAATTAAATTTTCAACTAAATGGGTTTTAGGATTGATGTAATGAGAATAAGTGATGGACTTTATTAAGGGAGGTGAGGGGTGGTCTTGGAGTACGAAAAAATATTAAATTAATATAAATAACTTTTCAACAATATATGACTCAAATGTGAGTTATTTAGAATATTAAAACTATATGGGCTGAAAAATCTCACCAATTAACAATTATACATCTTATTACTTTGTTTCCACCCCTGTTTTTTATTATAACCCCTATTTAAGCACTTTAAGTCTTACCACTACAACATGAATTGTAAATATTTTTGGGTCAATATAGTTACAATAAAATGAAAAAATACTGATAAATATACCATGTTTTATATTTTAATCCTTATTATAATCACATGGTGGAATTTAATACTTCATGGAATTTTTATCAATTCTATAATTTATTTTTTACTTTAAAATGTTCATGATGTTAATTTTAATAAATAATCATTAAATGAACATTAATATAGGAAAAAATTATAAAATTATAACCAATTAATATACTATATCCTTAATATGACATGATCATTTATAAAATTTTTTAATCATAATATTTATCTTAAATTATATGTATTATAATATATTTTTTATTATTTTATTCATTCATTGAATAATGATTGTATCAACGTTGAATAATTTTTTTGGTAATTATATATTCTCTAAATTTTAAAAATTAATTTAAATAATGAATATAAATTCCTAATATTTTAAAAATATTATATTTTATCATGTATTCTAGATAACCCAATGGGGAAAATATTTGATTTATTGAAAATAAGAGGGCAACATGTTCGACATTTGTTTAAATAAAATATTATAAAACACATAATATCATACACGTTACTAAAAGTGTCATCAGTTCAACTTATGGATGATTATAGATGATATATAAGGATCTAATTTGTTTTATTGGAGTTTTAAAAAAATTATTGTCCAAAAAATTTTATTTATAATGTTAAATAACTCATTTTTCACTTAATTGTGTTAAAAAATACCATGTTTACTATTCATATTGACCAATAATAAGATGAATATTTAATAAAATTGTGGGATTCACTTATTATATATATGGAACCTATTTTTAAAAATTCAATATAAAAAGAGTATAAATTAATTTAAAATAATTCAACAAAAATGCATTCAAAATGGGTTTTTAGAAAATTGACCTTCTCAAATATAAATTGATCTTATACTAAATTCACGTGTCAAATAAATTTAAAAAATTCATTGAATTATTTGAAATAAAAATAAAGTAATGAAATTTGAATAAAAATAAAAATTAGAATTTTAAATTTTCTGTAATAAAAATACAAGATTAAAAAAATCTAAATGTTTTATTATTCATTGCAAAATAAATATTTTATTTCATTTTTCCAATGGGGATTTTGTAAAATATATTTTCTTTTGGATATTTTTCATTTATTCAATAGAAGTAGATTTTACTTTTTAGGAAAGCAATTATTCTATTATGAAAATTTCTTTAAAGACATTATAAAAAATCCATTTATGATAATTTTTCAGGACGAATTCAAAAATTAAATTCTTTTTGTCAATAAATTATCTTGAAATTTTAGAAATTAATTTTAATATACATTCATGAGAATCTTAAAAATATAATTGTAAAATAAATGATAATTATAAAAATTAAAATGAATTTAATATAAATTATGAAATTATTTCCAAATAATTATCCAATACATTTATACTGAGTGATACAATTATATTTATTTGATAAATAAATTATTTCTATTAATATCCACTAATTTAATGGCATGGATATAATGGTCAAATTTGGATAATAATATTTCATTTCTTGTTTATTCTCATTGTTGGGTATCTTATACACTGTTGAACATAGTATTTTCTTTCAAAATGTAAATATATTAAATTTTCACCTCTTAATAAATTGAATCCTTGTAATTTTCACTCGATCATTGTAACAAGTTCTTTTAACATTCAAAATATCCTTGTTTAAATCCCACGTCATAAAAATGGTCAAAAATCATTCTCTTAAAAATAGTGAATGTGAAATATGAAAGTCATATAGAAAAACACATCACATGGATTCAATATAGAAAACAATTGGTGGAAATTTAAAAAATTTACATTAAAGAAGAAACTAACATCTAAGGACCAATATAAGTTTATAGAGAACATTTTCTTGTGAATGTTGACCATAACAAAATCCATATTTCTATGATGGTTTGAAATTCTTTCAATTTCTTGATAATAAAATTAAAGTTATAACGTTTTATTTAAATATTATTTTCATCGAGCTGGTGAATTAATGTACTAATATGTATATGAACATGAGAAAATATACTTAATTAAAAGGTAATGTTTCAAACATTAATTAATTTCATTGAAAATGTCTTCTTTTTCTCTAAATGATGAGTATTTAATATTTACTTCTCATTCCTAAAGGACTTAAATAAAATTTTATTAGATTTCATGATCTATAAACGATTAAAACTATATTTCTATTATATTTAGATATTAAAATAAACAAAAATGGTTATTACCTGATAAAATATCCCAAAAAGAATAATCCTTCATAAGTGGAAAATTAATTTATTCGTGAAATTTCTGTTTTAATACAAAATTGTCAAAAAAAAATATCATTTAATAAATTACTATACATAAAAACCAGAAAACATTCCAATATATGATTGAAACCAAAAATTAATAGTATTTGATCGAATGGTCTTCTAGGAAAAATTATATATATATCTCCAAAAATGTGAATACCCTAAACATGTGATTTCTAGGATACACTAACAATTTATATAAATAACTTTAATCCCCAAATTTATATATGACCCCAAAATAAAATAGAGCCTTTATTAATAAAATAAAATTATAATGATTTTTTCTTACTTTAATCGTATATGGTTCCCAATGTAGTGAACATCTATCAAAATAACACTAACCTCTTAACGTCAAATTAATTTCCAATCACATGTTTATCTATATGATGAAACATATATTCCCAAAATGTACATAAAATTTATCTATAAAATAGTTTAAATAATGATAAACAATGTCACATTAATCATGATTCTATGTATACTAGTGCTAGGGGATGGACCCTTATTTCCCTACAATAGTTTGTTCAAGAATTGATGCCTAACAAGATGTAGTGGGTTATCACATGGCATGTGGGTTGTACTTTTTAGAAGAAAAAAATTATTAATATAATACTAATTACATTACCAAAAATATGATAAATATCTTAATAATAAACATATTATATTCATAATTAGTAAATTGTATTAACCTAAAAGGTTATCTCATACCTGTGATTTTGTATCCCCAAATATTTAATAACCCATAATTACCTCAAACAAAAAGATCATATAAAAGTGGAGTGATGTACGTACCTGTAATATTATTTCCAAAATAATTAAAAAGTTATTATCAAAAAATGAACTTTTTCATAGGATAAAATTATTGGTTACATATACCTCAACATAATAAAACATCTCCCAAAATTGAATAAATAAACTTAATGTATCATAAATTAAAACCTACATAGGGGTATTTAAGTCTTTGAACTTATAATCTTCATAATACTTATAAACACATGATGGTGACTATAACTCATAAGATAACTTCTCATGAAAACATATTATCCTCAAAATTTCTCTAAACATTTCTTTGATGCAAAGATTAATATCCCAAAATCCGCACATTCGTTTTTGTTCCTAAAAATATAAACATGTAATTTCATGTTTTTATATTGATAAATGTGAACCTTTTTTAATAAAGTAATAGTCAATGTAAAAAAAGAAATATTGTGTCACTTAATTACCTAAGAAATTTTAGGTTTATCATTTTAGAGTATAAGAAAAATCACTTAACAAGATGGATTTATAAACAACTAGCTCATAAAAATCAGCAACATATCCCAAAAAAATATTCACTTATAGTAACCCCTTACGTATAAAATTCTTAAATCCTTTATTAATGTCAAGGATAGATGATATATAATAAAATGGTGAACTAATATTCTTCGTAATTATAAGAAAGGGTGATATTAATGATTATAAAATCAGAACATGATAAAAGGGGTAGGATAATAAGAGGTTAAAATATGAAAACAATACACTTCATGACGTAGATCATAATTTTAAGTAAAGGAATAAATCATGGAATTACATAAGATATTAATCATAATGGAATTAATGAACATGATCCAAGAGTATAACATTGGAATAAGGCATGATGTTTTGGAATACCCAAAAGCATAGAAAATTATTTCCATAGTAGTCAAGGAACTTGCCTAAACTATCATAGTTCAATGGGATCATGTCATATACCATCATAGTAGTGAAGATTCACTCCCAAGACTATCATATTAGAAAATAAACCTTGATAAATTTAGTTTTACCCCCATTCCAATCCTTTTTACCTCATTAGATATCAATCATTACCCAATGAATTGAAGGACGATATAGGACCCACCCATCATCGGTTATGACATAAACACCATACTTGGGTACAATGTAACCATAATAAAATAACTAAAACAATAAAAAAATCCATAAGATTATAAAACATTCATAAAATTAAAAAATATTATAATAAATGGGTTTCATAAAACTTTCATCATATTATAACCCATGTAAGTGAAATGGGTTTCAAAAACATTTCATAATTTCATCAAATTATAACTCGTGTAAAGGTAAATGGTTTCATAAAAACCATTTCATTATAAAACTAAAACACCTATAAAATGATTAAGGATGTTATCATTGGATAATATCACCATTAAATCTTAAGTAACATCCACATATCTCATCTTATATTGATAATTATTTTTAAAGACCACAAAGAATAATTCTTGAAGAAGATTACCTTTCTATATTAAAATCACATAACATTTTCTAAAACTGTGTAATTGTAAATTAAAACATTAACATTTAAAATAAACTATTAAAAATTTAATTTAAATATAAAAACATTTAGTCATTCTAATAGTGATAAAAAATAACCATTCTATATAAGTTTAAAAAAATCACTCCTTCAGTGTTTTAGTTAAAAAAACATCACAAAATACTTCAATTGAGAAATGAAAAAAAAATACTTTCACACCATTTTGTAAAAAGGTAAAAAATGGGTAAAGGTTGTATTAAAAAAATTTAGGAGAATAGTAAAAACATTTTTTATATTTTTTTGACATGTAAATGGATAATAAATACTACTCAGCAGAGACATATAAACATACAATCCCAAATAATTATGAAATTGTGAAATAAACCCTTTCTATATTGGTATGTTTTTAAAAATAATCCTTATGAAATAAATAAAATGAAATGGATATGTAAAAACACAAAATATTTAAAATATTTTCTATAACAGTAATTCATGTGTATTATATACACTACACAAAATAACCAATTAATGTATATGGTATGTGTCCCACCAAAACAAAAGTAAAACGAAAATACCTTACCTTGTGTCCTACCCATCACGTACGATCATTAAAATCATGAATAATAAACTTAAGTTAAATATATACATTATTAACTTCCATTATCAGTTTTATTACCGCTATTATCTCATTATGTACAATTTTATAACAATTACATAATAATTTATCATCACATCATAAGTTTTCATGATATTTTGATCATAATTCCAAAATGACTTTGGTAAGCTGACATTGGTCAAATCTATTTATATTACATCATATTGATAATAATCATCATAAAATAATTAAAATTTTTATACAATATTTATACTGTTAAATCAATCATTTAAATATAGTTATGAAAAATGAACTGCATTACAATCTTGGATATAGTAAGTCATACACACGCATTAGTGACATTTCGATTTCTCAATAATGATTATGGAAGAAACGTATGTATTGTTTCTATATTTAAATAATTATAATAATATCATATATGTATAATTAATTAATAATATATAATTAAATATATATATATATATATTCGATGTGATGTGGTCATGAAAAAATAATCTCATCGCTTTGTGTTGGTGGTAGTACACACGTATGCACGAATGACACAAAAGTTTTTGTGTGCATTGAATGGTAAAAAGGTAAATTTTATATGATATTTTTATAATGATAAATATGTTAAGAATATAATATATAAAAAATAATTCCATCATTAAAATGATTCCTCAGAGACTGTGATAATAAACAAATTACATCCGTTGGGAGCTGGTTTTCCATCATATATACGAATGATGAAATCTTCTCCCATTTGATGAATGTTGAAGATAGATATAGGTTTTTATTACATGAAAATAAAATTACAGTATATCGATTTTTTTTATTATTTTAGTATGGTGGAATTATATTTGAATGAGGTGGATAAAGAATCAAATATAAAACAATCATATAAAAATTTTACCTCTTCTTGGGAAAACAATGATTGAATTATACTAGAAGCCTACTAAGTTTGTGTTCTGAAAAAAATGATGAATGATGAATGAAGACATGAAATTTTAGAAAGGATTGGGGTAGGGTTTTTTTAAAAAAAAAATTGGTTTTTATGTGTGATGAAATGAGGATATGTGGACCGCTTTTATAAGAATGGGGTGGGATACTCATGGAATTTCTAAAAATATTATGTTAATATAAATTAATATTAAATTAAAAATAAATCATATTTGAGTTAATTCAAATATATTATTTTTATAGTTCATAATACTATAGTCAAATAAATATTAAATATGTCCTGACTTTATTCTACCCATATATATTGGTTATAACCCTAATTTAACCACTTTAACTCTTACCGTGACAATATGAATTTTCAATCATTGAGAGTCAATATAGTTATTATAAAATAAAAAATTACATATAAAAGTACCATTTTTGATGTTTGAAACCAAATTATAAACAATTCAAATATATATATTTAGTAATTTTATGTCATTTAATAAAATATTATTCACTCTAAATTATAAATAAAAATATTTTTAAAACTATTAATTAATTTTACATTAAAAATATCAAGAAGACATCAAAATTTTGAAATTTTTTAAATCCTTATAATTTCATTATAAACTAGAAAAATATTTTTTTTCAAATTTTTTATCTCAAATTATATAAATTATAATATTTTTAGAATCATTTGATTGATTTTAAATTAATTGAATAGTTACAGAATCTGAATTATATAATCATTTAATGTAATTATTTGATAACTAAATAGGAAAAAATAATTTAAATAACTAATATAACTACTTTATACTTCAAAATAGTTTTTATAGTATGAAATTTACTTTATATAAAACCATGTCAAAAACACATTATTTATTATAAAAAATATGGTGGCATGATTGATTTTTGTTCAAATAATATATTGTATAATTCATAATATCATCAATAGGGCCCCAAAAGAACCTAAATTTGAAATTTGAATAATTAATGAAGATTTATATGTATCCAAGAAGATATAAGAATTTTTTTACATAATTTTATATTTGTTATAATTTTATTTTATCATTAAATTATAAACTTTTCCATATATCATGGTAACCAAAATTACTATGTTGACTTTTCATATTGACCAAATAAAAAATGAACATGAATAATTAATTTGGAATAACTACTAAAAAATATTAATCCATTATTAAAAATCTTCATACAAAACTAGAAAAATATAATTTGAAATTAAACTGGAAAAACGAATTGAAAACGTGTTTTCATTAAATTTACATTTTTAAATATATATTTTTTTATACAAATTCTAGTAGAAAATTAATTTTAAAATCTTAATGAAATAATTTTAATGACAAATTAAATAATAAATTTTAATTATAATCATAAATATAATTTTACATTGTAAATAATTATAATATGGTTTTCGTTAAGAATCTGTATTCTTCATTATTCATAGAAAATAAATATTTTAAGAAAGTTACCTAAATTTAATTTTAATATAATTATTAAATTATGAGTTCTAAAAATAAATTCATTGTGATATATTAATTTTACAATACTTTTAGTAATTATCTATCATATTAACAAATAAAAAAACAATCAAGACTCATTTTTGATGAAAACATGATTTTGTGGAATAAAAATAAATTAATAAAAATGAAGTTATTAATTCCTAATAATTACATAGTACATTTATATAGAGTAGTAAATTTATATTTATTACATAAATAAATTAATATTATTCATATAGACCCATTTATCTTCTATGATATATTGGAAACATTTAAATTATAATACTCAGTTTCTCATTTAAGCTCAATGTTGTTCATCTTATACACTATTGAACATGGTCCTTACTTTAAATATCCTATGGTATTACAGAATGAATGCAGATAAAATAATAGTAGGATAATAGAAGACACTATTGAAAGAAAAATACAGAGTGAGCCTTCATTTCCTTGTTATTAGTCTCATATTGCATAATGAAAAAACTCCATTGTACGTGAGAGATTCCACTTCTGCTAGATTTTTCTATATGGAATTTGTTGAATGATCACCATGTTCACTAAAAAACAACCTTCTCAATTATAGAAGAAAAATTTAGAAAAAAATTTATACCTTGAGTTATATTGACACACAATAGATCCTTTAACTCTAAGACCCCCCACTATCTATCTCTTTGAAAATATCATAAATTGAATCTAAATGTGGAAGTATTAAGTTGGACACCTAATTTTACCCTATAGATATTACTATATTCAATTAATTATGATAATGACCATATGTGTTCATAGTGAAAGAAGAATTGGGAAAGTGACTGATAGAGAGGTAAAAAAAATAAAAGAATAGAAAATGATTTTATTAAATGATCCAATTCAATTATAGGTTGACAATAATATAAACAAAAAAAAGTATTACCCTAAATTAAGCCATATTTTTAGTTTAATGGATGATCCCCTTTAAACTAAGTTGTAATAAAAATTTATATAGTGATGTTTGAAAACAATCACATTCATAATTAGTTCTTCAATGTTTTGGTCATTATATTGATATTAAATAGATAAATCACTAAAAATTATCTACATAAAGAATTATCAAATAAATCATTTACATTTTACATAAAAATATTCATTTTTTATAAACATATAGATAATGTTATGATTTTATTAGGAAAGTTCAATTTTGAGAATAGAGAGACTCTTCAATTGACTCTACTTTGACATGTGTAATAATAAAATTCATGATTTAATTCTTCCATGTAATTTAATTGAAATCAATGCCTCTATGTAATTTTTCATTTGAAACTACTATAATTAATTTTTTATACGCTAATCATAATCTATGAATCATTTATTGATGGTTGGTAAAATCTATCCATCATAAATTCATCCATTTTTTATAAATTATATGTTTCTTATATGGTTCAAATTTGCTCATGGAACATTTTTAGAAATATAAACCCAGTGCATTTAACATTATAACTAAAGGAATTATACAATTTTGATTACATCACAACATGTTATTCCTGAGGCACCAATGTGATAAAAAACTATTAAAAGAAATAATTAATTTTTTTTCAAAATAAGACCCATTATTCATTAAAAAAATGTAATTAATCTCACGTTGTAAACTTTTTCATGATTATGTCTTTGATATAAATGGAAAATTTTATGATAAAACTATCTTAATCAGTTTACCAACACATAATACATTTACTCATGGGAACGTAAACCTAAGAATGAAATTAAATTAATTTTAAATCACTTGACCATGAGATCAACCAATTTAAAACCATGAAAGAAGAAAAATATCATGGCACCACAAAAAATATTTTTCTTGTTACCTATTTAGTGAATTAAATTTAATACCCCTTTATTTCTCATAATTTTCACTAAAAACATACCTCATGAATTTTAATCATCACAAAAATATGATTTTTCATATAATCTTATCTCATCAAAACACATTTAAGGGACATCATAGTCATGAATAACACTAAAATCACTATCTTATATAAGTTAAGGACATATAAATATCATGAGGGATTTTTTGTGGTTTTTCAAAGGTTATGGGTATATAGGTTTATTTATCTATAATTTTTAGGTATTATAAATATCATTACAACATTAAAAAACATATCAATATAATTTATGAAATATAACATTTCAAATTTTCAATCCCAAAAACCAAAGTCAGGTTTAATAATCAGGAAAATATCATATAATGTGAAAAACATTCAAAATTTCTTTTGAAATATAATAAAAAATAATATCTCTTTACACATATTATTTTTTATTTTCATATTTCAAATCTATCTAGAATTTATTATTGAAGGAAACAAGGGATTAATTTGAGGTCAAAATAACAAATGTGACTTCCTTCCTATCAATAAAATAATATAATATTTTTTTAATTGGAAAACATGATTTTTAATTGAATTTTATAAATGATTTTTCTCATAATTGTTTTCACACTATTTCAAAATATATATATACTTGAATACTATTTTAGGAAAATAACATTTTTAGATTCAATGAAAAAATATTTCAGTCTTTGAATCTCCACCAGAAAGAACCCTAAATGATGTGAGACACTATTATACAACATTCCCATATACTTTAGTTCAACTAGTTGTGATTATTCTCTTATATATTTGATTATATTGGGAATATTGGATTTTTATTTCTATAAATAATAAGTTATTCATTGAAACAAAAGGCATCAAGGATTAATTTTAATGGGAATGATAAAAAATGGCAATCTTAATGAAGATGGATATTAATATCGAGTAATGTTACATAATTATTTACAAAACTAGTAATTCAAAATGTCATATTTTTTTAAAAAAATAAATAGTTATCTACTTAATAAATTGTAGTTTTGTTCTCCCAATTATTGAGGTGAATGTGAAGACATTTAAAAATGTTTTAGTGGACTCATAAGATGATAATTATAAAAATTTGGACAATTATATTCTGCATGTGAATAAAAAATAATGAGTGTTTTCCTGAAATTATTTATCTTTTGAATATGAAGGAATTAATTTTAAAACATTTATTTGTTATTAGTTTGACAAAATAACATCTTTTACTCAATAACCCGGGTTTATAAAATTGAAAATGTTATCATTTGAGATAACATTATTAAAAAAAATACTAAAATATAAAAATAACCACACAAAAATATTACAAAGAAATAAAAATGTATAAATGGTAATCTATAAAGGTTCCCACCAACAAAAATATTTCTCTTAGTAACCTATTTTTAGTTTAATTAATATTAAGATACGTTTTCTTGTAGAATTAAAATTTTAAAAAAATAAATATAATAAAACTAGGGACACAACCTAACATATTTTCAAATGGTAACATTTAATTATCCACCAATATAAACCCCCTTTACAACTAAAAATCAAGATAAATAAATGGAAATATAATAGAATTTAAAGTAGATAAAATAAATGGTATAGTGGAATGAAAAAACAAAATTAATTTTCTATACCTCCAGGTGAGTTCTATGTTTCTAGTATCTCTATATAGATAGTTATATAATTTAATCAAAAAGAAGAATTTGGATGAGGTGTTATTGAAATGAATAATAACAAGTTCTTTTTCTTAGGGTACATGTGTAAGCATCAATAATAGAGGAAACCAAAAGAATGGAAAATATATTGATACACTATAGGTGAATATAAAGAAGAGTTTTGGAATAGAGGAGGGTGGTAAAAGAATATATAGGTTATCCCCCCAAATATTCATGGCCTCCACATCCTTTTCAACTATTTCAGAATTTTTTAAAAAAGATAATTTAGAAAAAAAATCCATCCATACTATGATTGAATAAAATAGAATAAATAATGAAATATTCCCTATATAGTATGTTATCTTGAATATAGATCTCTTCTAGTAGGTCCATTGATAACATATTATCATTAGGTGAATAATTATAAAATTATTCTAATGATAGAGTGTGGTATTGAGATTGTGATTTTTTATTTTCATATTTGGATGAATCACAAAAATATTCTTATTTTATAAAATACGACCAGTACTCATCTAAATCACATTTTCCCCCCACATGTACATTAGCTAGCATGTGTTCATCAGATGAATATAATGTTAATGGATATAATTGGTCAACTATATCATTTTTAATTCCTTCAATGATTCCATAAGTTCTTTATCAATAAATATGAGTAATAAGGTCTCTACAACCTTTGGTTCATTGATTTTAAATTTCTACCTCGTGTGGTTCCACCTCTGAGTATTATTTTTTGTGTACTGATTTTAATTTTTATATATCATGTGAAATTTTAATGTTTATACATTTTTTTGTCTTTTTATGAAAAATAACATTTAAATTTATGTCAAATCCCATAAAAATATTCTATACTTTCACACATGCCAGTCATGTGTTTTGGAAAATGAAATTATTTATATTTTAATATTGCATCATAATAAATGACCAAGGTAATTTTCCATGATGATAATGACTATCAAGTATTAACTATTTATATTTTACATTTATTTTGGTTTTTCTATTTATGTAATCACTCGAAACATGGGTTTAAATTTCCTGGAATGAAAAACTAGATTTTCAAATAGATATGAAAATATGAATAATGCTTGAAAAATAAAGTTAATAATAATTTATATATTTCAAAGATAATAAAATAGACTAAAACGTTATATTATTATTATTAGTCATATATTTACAAAAGGTACAAACACAATTATATGTGTGAATATACTCTTCAACAAAACTTGTAAATATGAGGTGCACTCAATGATATTCATGTACATTGCATATCCACCACTCTAAAAAATGGATAAATATTCTGAAGGAAAAGCTAATCCTCTTATGAAAAGTGGATACATATAGTCTCCTTTCAAACAGAAATACACTCCAATGAAACACTATAGAAATATCAAACATTGACCATGAAGGATAAAGTCTTGGATTTATTATAAAATTTTTCACCATGTAGATTAATAGGATAGTTACAAATAATGATGATAATAAGAGTGCCAAGTGAATAAGAAAAGGGAGAAAAAAGAATAAAGATAGAATAGAAGAGAAAGAAAAATTAATTAAAATTTTCAATATTATTTCATAATTAAAAAATATAAAAAAAAAACTAATTTAAAAAATTATGTCAACTAGATCTTCAATGTAGTGGTTGATCCCTTTTAATGCATATGGAGGCACCAATATATTGGGAGATATGTGGAATATATTTTCTCTAGTTATAGTTCGTGGAAATGTTTTAATTTTTTAGAATATGAACTGGATAAAGGTCAGTAAGTGGTATTCTTGAAATGTTTCAAATAATTTTTGTGTTCTTTATACCAAATAATATATGATTCTTTTTTTACTTGAAAAAATATTTATGAATTTATTATTACATAAAATATTTTATTTTTGAATATAATATTTAATTTCCACTATATTATCATGTGTGTAAGGTTACATTATGATAGATTTATTATATTTATTTTTTTTTATTTTTAAATCATATTTTTATTATATATCATTTTATAATAACCTCTTTTATAGTATTTTAACCCTAGTTATCTGAAATTTATTATGGTTTGGAAAAATTTTTCTAATTAAAATGCTTCCAATTTGCATAAATTATATAGGCCATATATGATTCAAATCAGCTCTTGGTCCAATTTAATTAATTAAATCACATTTCATATATCATCCTAAAAATAGTTTTTTTCAATATTGTGCAGTTTAAAAAAATATTTTCTTGAAATATCATTGTGATAAATATTGTAAAAAATTGTATAATTTACCATTTTTCACAATAATATAAAAAATTCACAAAAAAATAAAAGAAGGGTATAATTAAAATCGTATTAAAAAAATATTGGGGGATTAAACCATTGAAATTAAAGGTGAATTTAATGGAAATATTAGCGTTATCATTCTCCATGAATCTCCCAAATCATGTTATAAACCATGCACTGATATGAAATAATGTTCCACATTTGAAGTCAAGTCATTTTATATAAAATTTTAGAAATTCATATAAAAATATACTATAATATTTTTATTTAAAAACTCATTTTGTATGTGTTGTTTTATTTTAACTAAATCTTAATTTCCTATCTTAGTTATACTGCATGTCGTAATATTTTATAGTAACCAAAAAATAAAATGAGTGAAGTAGTCACCCAAATAATAAATTTATTCTTTTTAAAAACAAAAAATATGACCTTAATTTTATAAGGATAATATGAATACTCAATTAAACCATTAAAATTTTCATGAATAACTGAATATCAAAGTTCACATATCACATTTTATTCTTTGGAATTATAAAACTAGAAACGAAGGTACGTATTATTTGTCCTTAAACCATTGGTTATACCCTAAATAATTTCCAATATAATATTAATTCACATTTTATTTATAGATGGGATCCAAAAAAATATCAAAAAAAATAAAATAATATATCGAAAATGAACCCAACACATTTAATTACTTTGATGTCCATTATCTTTTCTATTAAATCAATACAGAACAGAAATGAAAACTATTAATAATACATCACCCACACATATATATAAGTTAATTTAATGAAACAAATACTTATAAATTTTTAATAACATACAACATATCTTTGATGATACACTATGTTCAAAACATAATTAAATATTTTGACATAAAAATAATTAATTACCTGATGTAATGATGAATTTACCATAATAATATCATGAAAATAAAGGTAACATAAATAGATTAATATATTAAAATGTTAAAAAATTAGGGATATAAATATTTAAAAATGTTATATGTTATATCTATTGCACAAAATAGAAAATTAGAAAATAAATATCTATTACTTCACAAAACCTTCCTCGAAATATAACCATAAAATGAAAATATAATTCAATAATATATGGTCCAATAGATATTTCTAATTAATATACGACCTAATTGTACGTCATAACTCACTATTACATAACAAAACACAACATTTTCAATGGATTAATTGAAAAATATATTTAGTTTATGTCTTCATAACATTTATCACCATAGGATTAAATACACTAAAATATTTGTCTATGAAGCTCTTACATGTCCCATTAATTTTTTAAATTCTTATAGTAGATGATTTTATGATCTCAAATATTTTAGTGAGGTACATCCTTTTTTAAATTTTTTTATAATACTTATAAATATTTATGGAATTCTTCAAGTGTTTAGGGAAGATCATGGGATTAAATTGAGTGTTTATGATTTGTAAAATGTGAAAACTAGCTATTAAAACACATGTTTCCTTGTTATTGTGTGGTTAGTGATAACCATATACCATAAACATAGAATATTATGGTGTATTTGATACTAGGTTTCGCAATACCTATATATGATTATTCAAATTCTGAAGGTAGCCTAGAAAACCATGGAACCTATTCTTTATATTGATACATGAGACCACATAGTTGGGATATACTATTCTAAAACATGTATCCAAAATATGTACCTCAGTAAAACATTACAAATTTATTCCCCAACCATTATACGATTCCCCCATGTTTTCACCCCCATTTCCTCTCTAGTATGTAGGGGTGCGATCCAAACTCTCCAAACTCCTCCAAGTATTGTCTTACTTCAATTAATGGGTGATTAAGGTGAGTTTTATTATAATTCAAATTCTTGATCAAGTAATTGAGTACATATCCTTCTATTTTCTAAAAGAATATTTGTTTTTTTCTCTTTCACCAAGACCAATAAGACATAATTTTGGGGAGTTATTAGCATTCATGATTTTGTATGTTCATTATTGAATCAAAGGATGAGTTTGGATTATTGTATTTGTATGTGAATAAGGTATGTGGTCTATAATATTTCTCTAAGAGTCGTTAATTTTTTTATATAAATGTGATTCTTACATTGTGTTATATAAATGTAAATTTTGGGGTCTGGCTCATAAAAAATAAATGGGGACTTAAAGTAATTTTGGATACCCTTCACATTCCTTACTAGGTATATTGATTCTTTCAATACAAGTCATATAGAAACCCATGTGGCATGCCCATACAGTAAAAAATATGAAATGAGGTGTTAAATAAAGCCTGAATGATTTTAAATTTTTAAAAATTCTTATAAGTATTTGGTTTGTAAACATGACACTAGGTGATGGTTGGCCTAACAGGGGAATATTAAATGTGTTATGAGATAAAATAGGGTGAAATTGATAAATGGTTAATGTATAGCCACGAAATTGGTTAAATTACCTCCAACAGTTTAAAAGGGTTATTATAATGAGTAGATGGTAAAATGTAATAGTCATGGAATTATGTTAAATGTTTTGAACATTTTTAAACTTGGAAATGATGATAAATGAAAATTTGATACCACATATTTCATTATATTAGAATTTCCCTTATTAGACAATGGTAATCAATTGTTAATGAAATGTCTAATGGTGTTCAAAAGTTAATTCCAAATTTGTTATTAGGGTCGTC
Organism: Viscum album; assembly: GCA_963277665.1. Lineage (NCBI taxonomy): Eukaryota > Viridiplantae > Streptophyta > Magnoliopsida > Santalales > Viscaceae > Viscum > Viscum album. Next base: position 994,464,231 of record OY728166.1, read on the forward strand.
ATACATGGAACTACATTTCCCTTGGAATATAATATTGGACATTTTTTTCACATATATGATTAGGGTTGTAAGGGTATGGTGTTCTATAAAACTTATTGGATGATTAGATTGATGATCCTTGATCTAAATATGTAACCCCAATGATTTATTTATCATACATATGACATGGAATAAATCCCTATTGATTGGATAAGGTGTAACATAGAATTTAACATCCTGAGTTTTAATAAAGAAACGCTATGTACAATAGTATACATGATACACTACATCGAGCATAAATGAACAACTAAATATTATTATTTAAATGGTTTAGTTATAAACTATCTGTTGGAATGGTTAGAATGAATAGTATCAATAGAATTATGTAAATATGGTTGACACGTGTTTAAATAATGATTTATTGGTTTCCAATTTTATTAGAAATGGAAAAAAACCAATTGAATATAAAGGGTGTGTTTTTATAAAAAACTATTTAAAAAGGGAATAATTTTTTTTATAAAATAATATCACTCATTATGTATTTTTATTCAATTTAATGTCCTAAATTCATCATATATATTTTCTATATATGATATAATAAAAAATTCAATTTTTTATATAAAAGAATTATTTTTCTAAATAATTTGTTTTACCACATTTTGATGGAATTTTTTTTAAATTTAGTTTTGACACCTTTATATGTTATATTTGAAAAAAAATTAACTTTATATTTAGAATTGGGAAATCAATATTCACTTTGGAATAATTTTTTATATTTTTCTGATAACTATATTAGTTTGATGAAAAGTAATAATACGCTAAATATTAATTAAAAATAACTTTTCCCATTGTGATAATTTATATGGTAAAATCATATTATTTAATGGATATAACGTATATATAGAATATATATTTTTTATAATTTATTTCATTTCAATTCATTATATATTGAATTCATATGTCAAAATATTTCAATCTTATGCAATGTTGTAACTTTTAAAAACTTGTTTTCTTGTTTTGACAACAAGATTTAATTTAAAATTAATCATTGAAAATTTGGTGTTTTGAATTTGGAAAAATGGATTCCATATTTGGAACAATAATCTCAAAAAAATATAAATATGTCTCTTTTATTTTTGGACTTTATGAATAGTAACTTCAGAAATTATGTTTATTTACCATGGTTAAAGGGTAAATCAGGTAAATAAGGTTGAACAATAATATTATAATAATATACAACTAAATTAAATGTGTCATAATCATATTTAATGATATATTTTGGACCATTATAATCATTAGTGTGAACTTTTGTCATTTGGGAGCCACTTGGGTATGAAAATGACATGTAATAATAATTAATTTAAAGTAAAGGGAAATATAAGAGCAACCTATATAATTTTACTAAATCAATTTTAAAGTGGGGTTATATAAATGATATATTAAAATATAAATATTAATTACAATGATAAAAATATTTCACTCACCATGGTATTTTATTTATAATTTTAGACATTAAATATATAAATTTAATAATGACACAATGAAGATGTATTGATTATCTTATTAATTAAATATTAAAATAAATGATTTTATAAATATTAAAATAAATTTTATTTGAACATTTTGATTCTATAAAAATATTTTGGATTCTTATTACATTTTTCCTTTGAGTTAATATAGTTTATTCAAATTAATCAATTTTATATGACTTTAAATAAAATCAATTACTAAATATTCTCAAAATTGATATAAATGACATTTTAAAACAAATACTATTTTATTAAATGATATAATAGTACTAAAAATATAGTATTCATCAAAATTACTTATACAATGTTACAGATTACATTAATTATACACTTTTGGTTTGTGTGGCATTTTTAAAGTTACTATAGTAACCATATATTATGATAATAAAAGAAGACATGGTAACAGTTAATATTTTTAACAAAGGGTTAAGGCCAAAGGATAAGATTAATTTTATGACCTAAACTTGTCTAAAACCTATTTTTTGAGAGTGTTTCTACCCATTTCCCTCTTTTCCTATAATTATATCACATTTGAGATATTATAATTCGAAAATCAAATTTTAATAAATTAATATTTCAAGACTCTCCTAAAGTTCCCCTCCACCATGTTATAAAAGGCCACCACATCTACCCACTACTAACACCTCTCTAGCCCATTTTCTCGTCAAACATCTACTAAATAAGCTCCCAACACCCCTCTCTTCCTCCTAGATGAATCAATTAGGGCTAAATCCATCCTAATGACACTTTTTATGAAAATCAAAATAAGATACTTGAAAAATAGGTATTTGTTTTATCACCTCTTTAAAAATTCATTTATTCGTATACATAATCGTATTATGTCTTTTCCATACTAAATTAATAAATATAGTATATTTTACATTCTGATATTTTATTATAATTATGGGATAACCTTATAACTCCTTGAATCCATCATACGAATAGCAATATCACCATGTGTGTGTGTGCAGCTTACTCTCTCCATGTTGTGGTGTAATTATTTTTCCACAAGATGTAATTTAAATGGATACAATGAAGAGTATAATAAATTTAAATAATAAATATTACATGATAATTTTTCTTTATAATTAATATACAATCCAATTATATACCTTTTTATAATTGAGTGAATGATATCGTCGCTCGTGCTTACATACGGCCTACCGTCTCCACGATGTGATGTGATTCATTCTACATTATCATAATTTAACCATGGTTATATAAATTAATGGAATGAATAAATATAATTCATATTATATTTATATTTACCCATTTATTCTGTAATTTTTATTTACAACATACATTTATCCTTTCCATACTGTGTAAATACGATAATTACATTTGAGTAAGTGTGGAATACTGCTCCCTCAAAGTGATATGACTCGTTCATACCACACATGGAATGTATAAAGGATGGATTTAATTAAATTATTTAACATATATAACACAGATATTATAATAGACTTATAATATTCCTACATATCATTTTTTATTCATTTCATTAATATGAAATTTAAATGAAACTAACGTTCATGCGTACATATAGCATACCATCTCCATGAACGGTGCATTTTATTTTTTATTTTAAAACGTTATAGATGATATAAATACTTATATAATGGAAATAAATGATATTTTACTAATTAATAATATTATGGAGAAAATGTAATTTTGAACACATGGAAAATTTACATCCAAACAAGTTCATTTTCTACTCAAGTACTGAATATCGAAAAAATGACTAATTTGAACTTAAATAATCATATAATTTTTATAACATGGTAATAAGTGATATAAAATGAATAAAAATCTGAAAATGGTTCTCATGAATGTACAAGTTAACCTAATTTTATTATTCAGGAACATAACTATTGTACGTGAGGAGTCAGACTCAATATAAGGGATCTTCTTAGCTCAATTTTCCTTCTTTGGGTTGATCTTCCACTTCTTGATTATTTAATTCTATGATTAAGTGAGAAATTACTTTTGATATCCAAAATTTTATTTATACATTCATTATGTTTATTTATATTGAATATACATAATTGATCTATTTTATTAACAAAATGATTTAATAAGGTAAATTCTTAACTCAATATCTTTTTATTGAGTTAAATATCCATGTCATTGGTTTTGTTTTTCATTTAATATGGGTTAATGAACTCTATTTTTTACACGGAATATCCACTTATATTGGGTGTATTTATTTTTTTCGCACTTAATTATTTGATTAATTTATCATTAATCTAAGGATACGATTTTTTAAATGTATTTCGTCTCAATTTATACTCCATTGAGACTTATTTGTTTTAGCACCAATTCAATTTTATATGGTGTATATACTACCTTTTGACATATTATATCATGAATAACATTATTCTCTTGATATTATATGTTTTTTCTATTTTTATTCTTTATTTATTTTTATTCATGTATTTCTTATGTTGTAAGGGTATCTTTAACTAAAACATCATTTTAAATGTTTTAAAGATTTATTCTTATAAATATTTCTCATTAACGTAGATGTTTTCAAAATGTTTTAAGGATTTATTTATATGAACATTAAAATATTGAAATATGAATTCCATTCTAGGTTTCAATGTTTTATGGGAAAATTTTATTCAAAAATATTCTTGTTAAATTTTTTAAATATGTTTTTGGATTTATTTTGTAAAAATCTTGAAATGATATCTTATGAATGAAAATATGGAAAAAAAAATTAATCTCGTTTTATATTATATTATTATTTTATAGTTCATGGAAATTATTTATATATACGAGTGGTCTCATGATAATCCAAGGGAGGGTGATCTTGTGATATCTTTCCATTGCATTGGGTAATGTGACAGAGGTGAATGTTAATGTTTCTCCTAAGAGATTTAGGGAATATACTGTGATGGGTTTTCCAAATGAAACTTTGAAGGATACTCCCTCTGTAGCTATAAAATCTAAAATGTAAGTATGTTATGGATTCCACAAGTTAACTATATGATTTATGATTTCATTGATTTATTCATAAATCTTAAGATTTTATAAGGTGTGTTAAATAGCTTCTGTTTTATAAGTGGAATGTATGATATCATTGATTTGTATCTATTCATGGACTAATGTTTTCTTTCCTTATTTTATATCCCTTACTGAGATATTTATACTCTTCTCGTGTTTTTGTAATATTTTTCATAGGGTATAAGGAAGGGTAAGAGAAAATAAGAATTCAATAAGATTTTTATCAATAAACAATTTCTTGTTCTTTTAGGAGTTCTAATATTGTGGAAAAAAATTGGATTGAGTAGATGGGTCTACATTATAATGTTTGAGATGTTGTGAAATAGTTATAGCCTAATTCTATAAAACTCTAAACCTTGAATGATCCTTGAATTAAATTAAATTTATCTATTGACTTATCTCAAGATTATGTAATGTTTATGAATAGGGACTTATAGTTGGTATCAAATGGAGGTTTAGACAACTTTAGGGGTAATGAGTTTTGTTTAACCAAACGGTAAGTCCCTATGTCTATTCATTCTGTTAAATCATTGTTTTATAAAAAAAATTTAGATCATGGAAATTTAGTTACAAATGAAATGAGGAGTATCTCGAACAACATTTCTATCTCTTCCTCCAGACATTCATTCAATAATTATTGCAATGACATGTTCAGATTATTGTAAAACATTTTATAGAATATAACTCACTTGAAATCAGGTTTTTGAGACATAAATCACTACCATTATACCACCATATCATCATGGATAATGGTTTTTATTTAATAAGATATTATTTTCTCAATATTGTTATATTTTCATGAAACATTAATATTATCTGAAAATTTTCAAATAATTTACCTTATCTCAAGAATTTTAAGAAAATTATGATTTTGAAAAAGGTGCTGGAGAAGGGGACCCTGGTGAAACCTATTTATAATTTGTTTTAAAATAAAGTCTTTTAGCAAATACATATGGTAATTTAAAAGCATCATAGATTTAAAGTTTCAACTCAAACTCAGTCTAAATATTTTTTTAAATCATGTTTTATTAGATATCTTGAAATTATATGTCATAAATAGTTATTTTTTGAAATAATTTTTCTTTGAACACCCATATCTCCTATGTTTTTCAAGGTGTATTTGGATAAAGGAAGAAAATTATTTCTAAGGATCTCTAAATGATTTTTTCAATCAATGGACCTTCTATCTATGTGAATGTCATGACTCCTCCCCTAAGGATCATGTCCTGACTACCCCAAGCCTCCATCTCATAGGCCAGGGGTCGACGACTAGCATCAAGTAGGCATATCCCAAAAGGGAAGGCATCCCATTTAGACCTATAAACACACACAAAGCTCAAACTGTGGAAAATAAACACAAAGTAAACCACAACTGTCCCTTAGAAAAATAATGAAAGTACAGTGCATACTAAAACTACAAAGGGACCAGAATACTAGCCCAATACCATAATGGCAATTATAACTTTCATGGTCTGTCCACTCAAGACCCTACCTGAAGGGTAGGAGAAGGGTAGCTTCTTGTAGCCATAGAAATATGCATGCTCGTCTTGTCTCATTGAACACCACCTGGTCCTGAACCAACAAGGTCTATGTCGAAGCATCGATCACCTACATGAATCAAAACATGTCCGGGAAAAGCCTGTGCAAGGTTCATCAGCACAATACTAAATAGGGACCCCATAACAAAAAGTAATGACAAAAAAGAAAGACCAAAAAGTAAGGTCACAAAGAAAAAAAACTCACACCATGTATAACTCAAAGAATATAAAGTAAGATTATTAGTGGTAAAGTTGAATCATCTTGTACTACTGAGGGACTCATACCTGATGATTCACTGAGGTTTTCTCGGCAACTGGACCACTAGAGTTTTCTTAGCTACTGTACCACTAAGGTATGTTGTGCTACTGGACCACTGAGGTATGCTCTGCTACTATACAACTAAGATCTGCTTGACTACTAGACCACTGTGGTGTGCTCCACTACATGACCACTGAGGTCTGCTTGGCTACTAGACCATGGTGGTCTACTCGACTACTGGACCACTGATATTCACACTTCTACTAGAACACCAAGTTCCTCTCTTCAATTGGACCACTGAGGTATGCTATACTACTAGGCCACTGAGGTCCCACTCATTATTTCCATCAAGTCACATCCAGCCATAGGATTCTCACTCATAGTTCCCTTGATTCCAGGATAATCTATTCCTGAATCAATCAGCTGCATCCAAACAGCCACAATGTCTCTCTTAGAGTATACTCAATGTATTTTCTCATTGAAATGGTAGCAACATGATAGATGGAGAGTCAATTGGATGCTTGGTCTAAAAGATATTCATGTTTTAGTAAACAGGGGTCAGTTGTGTCTATGCGTAGTCTGATATGCAGGGCCCGACCTAAACCATCGAGGCCCATGGTCCTGCATGTCCTGCCCCTGTTCAACCGACCCGACACGGTATGGCCTGGACTAATGGCCATGCCCATTTAGCCTTGTTGGAACTGGATTGGTTCAGCTGTGGGTCCTGCCCATCAGGATGCCCAGTGACCTGTTCTAACTTAGTCTGACTGGTTTCATTCAAGCCGAGCCGCACATTAGCATTGTTTTTTATCGGGCTCGGCCTATATGGAGGTCATGTTCTCCTCCATATTGGGCTGCCATGTAGCCCAGTTCACTCCATCATCCCAACCTTCATTGGCAGGATGGCTTGGGTCCAGCTCGAACAATGTGTTGGTGTTCGGTTTGGGCAGCCATGCAGCCAACCGCCTCCCCTCTTCACAGAGTCCATCAGGGACAATGTGGGAGCACACGTTTTGTCACCCGACCATTATCTCTCCCACTACACCTCCATGGCCTATATTTGTTACAACCTTCTCAGCCTCAGTGCGCCACCGGGAGGAACCATTTCCCACCTGTGGCCACCTCTATAGTCCATCAGACGTGCACTGGTGGTCCATTTTTTGATCTGTCTGCTATTCCAAATTTCAAGGGGTGCCACTATCACTACTTCATACTCTTCGCTATTTTTTAATCTCTCTAGGGTCATACCTTATTTGGAAAACCCCCATAAAATATCTGATGTGACTTTTTTGGTCTTTTGGTGAAGAACAAGGAGATAGAGATATATATATATATATATAATCACAGAGAACAACCAATGAATACACTGGCCTTTGTTCGTTTCAGCCTAGAATTTTTCTTATCATCAAGATCATGATACATAATTCACATCAGAAATATTTAATTCATAATATCAAAACTGCAATAATATTTTCCAATCCCGGACGAATAATTCATCTACTAATCAACCTGTTAGTGAGTTGATCTGTATTCATTGATTATAAGGGAAGAATAGTGGGACAAATCACTCAGATTTCATCCCCCATCTGGGAAAAGGATATTGTTCAACGATGATTATCTTTCACTATTCATCAATCTTCAGTCCCAAATCCTCTTTCCAAGGCTATCATCACCGATTTTTGATTCCTTGACATTCATCATTGAAGACATTTACATCATCGTTCATCAAAGGGATTCTAGTGTTGTTTGTCAACACTGAATTCATGTTTAATTAAATAAGGAAGACATGTTTTTTGTTTCGGTGTCGCGATTGTGATTCATTAATGAGGTTCATTAATGGATTCGGTGTCACCTCGTCGCTGCACCGCACTGCTGATGAGACTCTATGTAATGATGAAGATAAATAATAAAATAACATTAGGTAATTTTATTATTCATCTAAAATTCCAAAAAACTATCTTTTTTGATCGACCCATGTTGGTCTGTGGTAGGACCATCAAGGAGAATAATAATGCTATGAGTTTAATAGTTCCCTTCGATTTTTGATCTGAGCACCGGTGTAAAAGTTTGGAAATACTTCTCGCATGATTATTTAATGAACATTAAAAATAGTTTGAAAATACAATCTGACCAATCTAAGACTGTAAATCATGTGCCTTTTTATATCATTCCCTCGAAATAATATCATTTTATTTTCACAGTCATTAAATGTAATTTTACGGTATTATGTTCTCCCCATCTTAGGTATTTACATCCTCGAAATCCAAAGAAAGTATAAGCAAACAAATGATGGTACTGACCAATTATATGAGCCTCCTTATCCCACGTGCTCTCATGGAGATTTCTATGTTACTGACAAAAGTGCAGTAGTGGAATCACCATTCCATGAAAGATCATCTCTAGTTGATACTCTATCTCCAATTGGTACTCCGCTAATGTCACCATCTTTCCAATCTATAGATCACCATGGTCAATGAAGTGAGAATATTGTTTTTCATATCTCCTCAACAGAGATATGTGGAAGACGTCATGAAGCCTCTCTAACTATGTTGGTAGAGCTAAGTAGTACACTACCTCTCCCACTCTATGTAGTATCAAAAATTATCCAATGAACCTCTAAGATAACATTCCACCTTGGAAAATCATTATATCCATCGTTGAGGAGAGACCTATAGAAATGCATGGTCCCCTTCCTCGAACTCCAAGGGTCTATGTGACCCATTATCATAGGATATATGTTATCTCTATGTAGTCTTTATCATCTCTTGGAGGACCTTCACATTCTCAGTGGTAGCTTGTTCCACCTCGATACCCATGAGTGCTGACTCCCCTGGGTCTATCTAGCATTTAGTGACCTCCATGGTCATTCGTACAATGCCTCGAACGATGACATACTAATGGTGGAGAGGTATCTATTGTTTTACACAAAATCCACCAGTGGTAGGTGGTCTTACCAACTACGACCAAAATCCAATATGCAAGAACAAATCATTTCCTCCAAGGTTTGTATGGTCTGCTCTGTCTGACCATCCGTATGTGGATGAATGGTTGTGCTCAAGCAAAAATGAGTCCCAAATGCCTCCTATAATCCCTCCTACATTCGGTATGTAAATTGTGAATCACAATCTAAGAATATCATATATGGGACTCCATGGAGTCAAACTATCTTATGCACGTAGATGATTCCAATGATCTCTACCGAACCCTACTCTCGAATGGGTCAGAAGTGGGATGATATGGTGAGTCGTTCTAAAATCAACCATATGGTATCATTCCCCATGGACATACGTGGTATGAACCTCATGAACTCGATCAATATTCCATCCCACATCTACTCTGGTACCTCTAGGGGGTGTGTTAATCTTGCTGGAACCTGATGCTCAACCTTCACTTGATGATAACTGAGGCATCTATAGAAATACTCTTCCACTCACTTCTTCATTCCTAGCCACCAGTACTGACATCGGAGGTCCTAGTACATCTTCGCCACTCCTGGATATACCACCAAAGGGTTTGTATTTAATCCATTAACACCTCCTACTATAATTTCACTGGTACAATTATGCATCCTCTGAAAATGATTACGTGTTCCCCACCTTTCGAATATCTATTAAGAGAATACCCTTTTGACATCGGCGTATGTATAGTCTCATTGCTGGCATCTCCATGTTTCCCCTCCTTGACGTGATGTAAGGGTTGAGAGGAAACTACCATCAAATAAAGAAAATTTTTCTCATATATATCCTTGAATGATATCAGAATTGAGTAAAGGTTATCTGAGGCCTCATTCAGAAGTTGTGAACTTGATCTCTTGTTGAGACCATCTACCACCATGTTCTATTTACCAACATTATAGACTATCTCAGTATTCTTTTCTTGGAGTAACTATCGGAAACTTCACTTTCTCAGATTCAAATACTTCTATGAAAAGATATACATGGGACTCTTATGGTTATAGTTGAAAATGAATCATTCTCCCATAAGGTTGTATCTTCAAATCATCAGTGCAAAGACTACCACTGCTAACTCAATGTACTGAGTTGCATAGATTTTCTCATGTTGTCTCAATTGTCATCAGCCCTAAGAAATCATTAATTTCTCCTAAATTAGGACACAACCATGATTTTTTTCTGATACTTCACATAACACCACGCAATCGGTTCCCTCCCTAGGTAGCCTCGATATAAGAGCACTCATCAAGCACTGACTAAGCTGTTGAAAGCTCTGGTGGAATTTTTCTATCCATTCAAAGGGTTTTCCCTTATTCATAAATGTCTTCATGGTTTATTCCACTCTAGAGAAGTTGGGTACAAACCCCTAATAGTACCCATCCAACCTAAGGAAACTATACACCATGGTAATTCTCTTGGGTGGATCCCAAGTAAGAATAACCTTGACCTTTGCTGGATCCACCAGAACTCCAGCCTCTGAGTTGGATTTCCTAGGAAGTGGACCATTCATATCCATAACTCACACTTTGGGAGAATATTTTAAATCTAGTTCTCTATGAGTTTGTCAAAAACCATCCTTAGGTGTATCATGTTCTCCTATTTAGACACCGAATACGCTAAGATGTCATCAATAGAGACTGCTAAACTAGTATAAGTACGGCTGGAAGATCATGTTCATGAGTCCCATGAAGAATAATGAGGCTTTCATAATTCCAAAAAGAAATCACTAATACTCATAGTAGCCTTAACAACATCTGAAAGACATAATCGAGATGTCCTCATCCCATACTCAAAGCTGGTGATAGCCTGATCTGAGGTCTATCTTTGAAAACTATCTCACTCCATTCAACTTAATGAAAATCTCATCAATCCTTGATAGAGGATACTTGTTCTTCATGGTCACCTAGTTCAGGAATTGGTGTAAATATACGCCTATCCTCAAGCTTTCATCTTCCTCCTTAGAAAACAATAATGGGGCAACCCATGGTGGATAATGGGCCTTATGAACCCCTTCCTATATAAGTCCATTGATTTCTCCCTCAACTCCCAGAGATCTGCAGGAGCCATCTGATATGTGGGTGTAACTATCAGTGTCATCCTAGGGTACTAATCATTGCCAAATCCTACCTCTTTAGTAAGAGGTATTCCTAGAACATCTTCTGGAAATTAGTCCTTGTACTTGTCTACCTATGTAGGAAACATTAGACTCATCTCATCTACTGCAATGAGGGTCATTATATCCAACTGATGGGTGACAATTTTCACCCTTATATGTGAAACTCTATCCTATGCTACTTCGTTTTCCTCCATGGTGAGAAAGGAAAATTGGTTCCCATCTCTGTAGACACACCGCACTGTGTGTATAAAATAGTCTATCAGAGCATGACCTGATGATAAAAAATTCATACCTAGAACTATTCCATAAGGCCTCAATGCCTCTACTAGGATATCCCATCCAAATATCGCACCTCCAAGAGTATGCTCACATAGTCGACACCATTGTCTGACTATCGAATCCCATCTCGTGGGACTCTCTAGTCATAAGATTCTAGTCAATGGCTCAGTCGGAATCCCCGAGATCGGAACAAGGTCTATGGTAAGGAAATAATGGTTGGCACTTGTGTCTATAAGAAATTTATCTATAGTGGAGAAAAATAGATCATACCCCATATCATATCTAGAATGTTGGGATCGTATGACTCGATCGCCTAAAGCTGATCTCACCCATGTCCACCATCTCCTCGTTCCTAGGGTGAACCGCCTGGGGTGGTGGTGGTAGAACCTTGTACCTTCGTCTACCTCCTACTACTAATCCCACTCCTCTAACACATCATCCGCCAAACCGAACACGATTTTTTTTCTTCTTCCACTACCTCGGCGGTCCCTCAACCATCTTTTGGTCATATGAATGGTGAGTCGGACAATCACAAGCCATGTGACCCTACCCACCGCATGAGTAACTTAATTTTCTTCTCTAATTACTTGATCTATCCTGGGAGCCTCATACCACCATCCATGATTCATGGGGTCATCCTCTGAATGTTATGGCCCACTTGGGCCTCTGCGACATCTGTTGGCTACTTACCAGAGATGACTCAGCCGCCAGTTTCCTGGTGGTGGCTCTTATATGCACACTGAGCGCAATGTCATTGGAAATGAATCTTCTGTAAAGAGATTCTCAAAGTATGTCAAGGTGAGGGTCACCTCTTCATCAGTCTAGATGGTCAAAATCCATCATATACCCACGATTCCTTGTAGAATTCTTGTGGGTAGAACCAATATCTCATCAAGTGGCGCTCTCACTAAGTGAAAGAATCGTGTCACTACCTCTATCAAATCCTCAGTGACCTGATTATTTGTCTCTTCCTTGAACCTGTGATGTCTCCATCTCTGGAAATCATGTAAGGCACCGATACTACATGAATCCTCAACCAGTAGCGCTGGTACTAACTACGGACCTATGGGCAGTGGTATCCCTAGGACACCTCCCTAAGGTATCATCTCAGGCAATGGTTCTTGTACTGAAGCCTCATCACTCTGTAAACCATCCTTGTGGTCATGAAATGGAATCATGGATGGCAGTATATGTGGATGAATCTTTAAGGGTATCAAGATGATCCATGATTAATAGATTATACCTTGTGAGGTTCCTCTGACTCAAAAAAATCATGCGAAAACACATAGAGATGCATGCAACTGGTGTTTTCCTATACCGTTTTGGAAAGATGAATCCAGTGTCCTGGTATACTGATATGTCGACTTCCAAACCAACATTGGACTCCCTGGCCTGAAATCGAATCCCAAAACACTTAACACTATTTCCCCATCAAAATTTACAGTCTCTTAGTACTTCTGGTAGAACTAACTACTCTCGGTTACCACTTTTTCATGACTTGTCCCCCATGGCCTGTGTCGTGACTACCCCAAGACTATCTTCCATAGTCCAGGGGATGTAAACATGCACCAAGTAGGTATATCCCAAAAAATATAAGGTAGTGACTTTAATCATGTACAGAAGAACAAATCTCAAAATGCATAAAATAAACACCATGTAAAGAAAAATTGTCTCTGAGACAACAACTGAGAGTGCAATGAAAACTGAAAGTAAAATGGGGTTAGAATACAAACCTAAAACCAAAAAGGAAGGTAAAACTACCATGGTCTATCCGCTCAAGACCCTACCTGAAGGGTAGGTTAAGGGTAGCTGCATGGAGTTATAGATGTACACCCAACCATTCTATATCACTAAGAACAACCTTGTCACGAACCACCAATGTCTTATTCGATGCGTCGATCACTTTCACGAGACACGACACATGCGGGAGAATCCCGTGTAGCAGTGAGAAACACAAAACTTAGTAGGGACCCCAAACCACAAATTAAATTTGAAATTAAAGTCCAAAAACCATGACCATAATGAAAATATAGCTCACACCAGGAATAACTAAAAGTATAAAAAGTAATATTATCAGTCAAAAATATGAATCATCTTATACTATTCAGCGACTCATCCCTAATGAGTCATTGAGGTTCTCTCGGCTACTGGAGAACTGAGGTCCTACGGGATACAGATTCACTGAGGTCTATTCTTCTAATGGACCACTGAGGTCTTCTTGCCTATTGGACCACTGATATCTTCTCCACTATAGGACCACAGAGGTCTGCTCAGCTGCTGGACCTCCGAGTTCCACTCGTCTACAAGACCACAGAGGTCCACTCTCTTACTGGACTACTATGTTACACTATTATATTCTACCACCGAGTTCCACTCTTCTACTTGTACATCGAGGTCCCTCTAATCATATCCTTTGCATCAGATCTAGTCGTAGGATTTCTTCTCATAGCACACATGATTATAAGAGAATCTACTCCTCAAGCCATCGGTCACATCTCAGTTTCCAGGAAGTCTCACTAAGAGTATACTGAAAATATTGTATCATTGAAAGGGTCCCAACTCTATAGAAGGCATGTCAATTGGATGCCTGGCCTAATATATATCAACATTTTAGTAAATGGGAGCCATGTAACACCCCCGAATGAAAAAGGGTTAAATGACTAAATGATTTGACTCATGTCAACAAGGTGCACCTTCATTTTTGGGAGCCTACCTAATTAGAACTATACAGTTATGTGTGCTTGGCCTAGAGTATGGATTTGGATGGTTGAGCTTCTAGAAAGTTACCCAAGGTGTTTGTGTGAGAGGATAGGGAACACTAGAAAGGGCATGTGTTGACCTGTGGGGATTGTCCCTAGTCAAATGACCCATTCAGGCACGCGGGTGGGCCCCAAGGTGGGGACCACATGTCTATGGGGAAACTGCTGGAATCTGGTGGGTTGGGACCCGGCGGTCTTGTTAATATGGTGTGTCTGTGCTATGACCGGGGGCCTAGTTGGAAAATTTGGTACCAGAGCTAGTACCCAACCTTATGTGCAGTGCACTACCTTCGTTGTGATGTAGGTCACACAATTGGGATGTTGTGATCTAAAGTGTGGCGGGGTGATTGTAACACCACAGAATGATAAAGTGTTTAATGAATAAATTATATGACTCATGTCAACAATGTGAACATTCCTTTTCAGGAGCCTATGTGATTAGAAATCCATAATTAAGCGTCTTTGGCCTAGATTAGTGATTTGGATGGTTGACCTTCTGGGAAGATACCCAGGGTGTGTTTGAGTGAGTAAAAAACACACTAGAAAGGACATGTGTTGGCTTGTGGGGACTTTCATTAGTTTGATGACCCGTTCATGCACGTAGGTGGGCCCTAGGGTGGGGACTACATTTCTGTGGGGTGACTAGTGGTACCTAGTGGGTCGTGACCCAATGACCTTGTTAAGGTGAGGTGTTTGTGCCATCACCGGGGGACCATTTGTCATAGACTGGTTGCGTTTGGGCCTAATATGACTTGGTTGGACCGACCCAAACCATCTGGTCCAGGGGTCCCACATGAATCACCCTTGTTCAACTTACCCGACCTAACCTAGTGGGGTCTGGGACGACCTGGTTGGGTCTGGGCTGAACTGATCCGGCCTGGCCCAGTGGCCAGGCCCATTGGACCTTACTGGACTGAGACCAGTTTAGCTGCGGGCCCAGCCCGCCAGGTCACCCAGAAACCCAGTCCGAATACTTCATCCCATTCTGCATTCTTTGGTCCAGTCCAACACAGTCGAACCGGTTTTATATCCATCACGGTCCACATTGGCGGGATGGATCGGGTCCACTGAACGATGTGTTGGAATCTAGTTCGCACATCCACGTAGCCAGCTGGGACCGCCTGCCTCCCCTCCACATGTTGTCCAGTGTGGTTTCTGTGCTAGTGCAAGCTGCGTCCTTCCCCAAAAACCACAATAACTGACATGGAGCCCGACTGGCGCCACCCCCTATGCCATCGCGACCCCTACTTGTGCGACCTCTTTCACCTAGGTGTGCATCTAGGGTGCATCGTCTCCTACCTGAGGATTCCACTATGGGCCACTAGACTCACTCTGGTGGTCTATTTTTTAATACATTTAAAATTTTAGGTTGATTGGGGTGCCACTGTCACTACCGCGTACTCATTTCCATTTTACCATTGCTCTGAGGGTCCTATCTCATTTGGAATCCCCCCAGAAAAAATCTGACACTACCTCATTGGTCTGTTGGTGATGAACAAGGATAGAGATATAGGTAATCACATAGAACTCCCAATGAACAGACCATCCATTGTTCGTGCTGGCCCAGAATTTTGCTTTTTCTTGGGATCATGATTCATAATTCAAATTACCAAGATATTATTCTCAGTATCAAACAGGAAATAATATTTCTCAATCCCGCAAGAAGAATTCATCCACATATCAACTTGTTAGTTAGTTGATTCACATTCTTCATTTGGAAGGGAATTATAGTTGTAAAACAATCACTCGGATTTAAACACCAATCTGGGAAAATGAAGATTGGTTGAGGTTGATCATCAGTCTCCATCCAATGATATCTAGTCCTCAATCCTATCTCCAATGGTATCATCACCACTTTCTGATTCACTAGAATTTTTCATTGGAGATATTTCCTTCATCGTTCATTAGAATAATTCTAGGGTTGTTTGTCAACATAGAATTAAAATTTAATTAATGAAGGAAGATGTGTTGCACATTGCAGTGTTTCCATACTGATTCATTAATGAGGTTCAGTAATGGATTCAGTGTCACATCATTGCTGCACCATAGCATTGATGAGTCACTTCTTAATGATGAAGAGAAATAATAAAATAACTTTTTTTAAGTAATTTTATTTTTCTTATCAAATTCATGAAAACTATATTTTTCATTAGACCTGTGAAGGTTGATTTTAAGACCTTATTAGGTGAATCATGATACTATGAGTTCAATGGTGTGCTCTTATTTTTGTTCTGAGAACTAGTTTAAAAGTTATAAAAACCCACTCACACAATTATTTAATGAACTTTGAAAATAGTTCAAAAATACATTATGGCCCCTCTAGGCCTCAGAATCACATACTGTCTTACAGCATGGTCTCCAAATAGTTGGTTTTCTATTTAAAAAATTATACATTGAATTCTGGTGTATTTTAGTGAACAAGAAGTAGAAGAAACCAGTTGGACACCATGATTAAGGTATGATGTTCTTTCTTTGTGAAAAGTTTTAATTTATCATATTAAGTTGAAATAAATAAATTTCATTATAAATAAGACATATTGAATTATGATGAGTGTTTTGTGGATATTTATTGAAGGATGAAAATATATTTCAAAAGTATGTATTTTTCCTTATTTGAAGATTCTATGTATTAAAATAAATCCTCGTCTTTATGAAAAGTATATTAAAACAAAAACATTTTCCATTTACTTTTCCTAAAATGAAATCAATGAATTTTTAACCCATCACATGTTTGTGGTTTTATAGTAATTAAAATTCTATTGATTATGTTTTCTATTAGTCTCCATCAGAATAATATGGATATTTTTTCTTCTATATCAATTTTTTCGTACATGGAATCCTAGTTTGTGTTATCTTAGGTGACCTTTTTTATCTTTATTTCTTTCAATGTGATCATTTTATTAAATCAATTTTTGATGTAGGATTTTCAATAAACATACCAAGATAAATTTTAAATCTTCAGGGATTGAATTTCTAAAAGGGGTAATGAGGTAACATCCCATGATTTAAGAACGAAAAACTATGTTCAATAGCATACATGATATGCTACATCGATCTTAAATGAACAACTAAATATTATTATATTAATGTTCCCTTTATAACCGATCCATTAGAATAGAGGGAATTAATAATATCAACTTAATTATGTAGATATGGTTTACACATGTTTAAATAACGATTCATTGGTTACTAAATTTATTACAAATGGAAATAAAATTCAATTGAATATAAAGGATGTATTTTAATGAAAACCAATTTAACAAGAGAATAATTGTGTTTATAAAATCATATACCAATTTATGAATTTTTTTTTATTAAAAATATGTTTTATATATTAAATTTAATGTTTCAAATTCAAATTATATGTTATTTATATTTGTTAAAATAACAAATTCAATTTCATGGATAAATTATGTATTTTTCTAAAAATATAGTTTTATCGCCTTTTAATGGGGAACCCTTTTTAAATTTATTTTTTGACACCATTATATGTTCTATTTGAAAAAATAATCTTCTTCTCTAGAAGTTTGAAATAAAATTTTACTTTGTATGAATTTTTAATATTTTTCTGACGATGATAATGTTTTAATGAATAGTAAAAATACGCTAAATTTTAATTGAAAACATCATTTTCCATAAAGATAATTTATATGGTTAGAAAAATTTTTTTAATGGTTTTAAAGTATTGGTAGAATATATTTTTATCATTTATTATTATGTAGGTCAATTTTATTATCTCTATATTGAATTCATATGTGAAAACATTTCAATTTTTGTAATGTTTAATCTTTAAAAAACCCACTTTCTGGTTATGAAAACAGATATTAATTTTAAATTAATTAATAAAAATTATGTGTTTTGAATTTTGAAAAATGGATTTCATATTTGGAATAAAATGTTCCTAATTATGTAATTATGTCGCTTTTATTTTTGTACTTTATGAATAGTGAATCTAATAATAATTTTTATTTACCATGTTTAAATGAAAAATTAGGTTAAATAAGGGTAACAAATAATATTATAATAATATAAAACAACCCTAAAACATTTCTTAAACCTATTGGATGAAATATTTATGAACATGATAATCCTTAGGATGTTTTTATGGAATTTGAAAGCCACATGGTTGTGAAAATGTCGTGTTATAATAATTAATTTAAAGTAAAGAAAAATATAACATAAACATGTATTTTTTACATTAAAAATTAATATGGGGTTATAAACGTGTTATCTTCAACTATAAATGTTAATTATATATATAAAATATTTCCTACATCATCTTATTTTATTTATAATTTTTAGATATTAAATAAATAAATTTATTAACGAAACAATGATGATTTAGTGATTACCTTATTAATGAAAGATTCAAATAAATGATATGTATATATTAATATAAATGTAATTTTAAAATTTTGATTCTGTAAATGAATTTTTTGAATGATTATGACATTGTATATTTTAGTTAATATAGTTTTTTTGAATTAATCTAGTTTTTATGACTTAAAAAATCAATTACTAAATAATGTCAAATTGACGTAAATTAGTTTTTAAAAAAGAATATTTTCTTAAATGATATAATAGTTCTAAAAATCTAATATTTTGATAAATGACTTATATAAAGTTAAAAGTTTCATTGATTATCCACTTTGGGTTCTCTTGGCATTTTATAGTAACTATAGTAACCATATATTACGAAAATACAAGAAGACATGGTAAGAGTTGATGGTTTAATTAATGGTTAAAGAAAAAAAGATAAGGTTAATTTTATGACCTAGACATGTCTAAAACCTATTGTATGAGATTATTTGGACCCATAACCTTCATATAATTGAATTATATCACTTTTGAAATATTATAATTCATAAAACAATTTTTAATAAAATAGTATTTCAATACTTTCCAAAATGCCCCTCCTACCTTTTATAAAAGGCCACCACCTCTACCCACTTACTCACACATCTCAAGACCATTGGATCAGCCAAATATTGCAAAACTAAGATACCAACATACATATCTTCCTTTTAAAGGACACAATATGTTCATAAATCCATCATAAGGATAACTTTTGTGAAAATCAAATAGAGATACCTGAAAATAATGTATTTTTTATCCCCTCTTTAAAAATTCCTTTTTTCTGCTACTTCCTATTATTATGTAATTTCTATACTAAATTAATAAATAAAGTATATTATACATTATATTATTTTACATTAATTATGGTACAACATTTTACCTCCTTTTATCCTACCTACAAATAATAATATCACCATGTGTGTGTACGTATGGTTTACCGTCTCAATATCATGGTGTAATTTGTAATTCAACAATAATTAATTTGGATGGGTATAATGATGAGTATAATTTATGTAAATAATGAATAAAATATGATAATTATTCTCTATATTTAATATAGCATCAAATTCTATACCATTTAACCATTAATTGAATGATATCATCGCTTTTGTGTATGTACAACCTACCTTCTCCATGATACGATGCGATTCATTCTACATGATATTCATTAAACCATAATTATATACATTAATGGAATGAATAAATATGGTATATTTTATATTTTTATTTACTCTATTCTTTTGTAATTTTTTTTATAACAAACCTTTATGCATTCCATAATGTGTAAATATGATAATTTCATTTGAGGAAGTAGGGACTATTGCCCCCTCAAAGTGATATGACTCGTTCATGTCATAAATAGATCATATAAAGGATATATATAATGAAATTATTTAACCTATATATTAATATATAATTATAATACACCTATTTACTATTTAGTTTTCATTCCTTTAATATGACTATTAAATCAAAGTACATTTCATGCGGACGTATGGCCTACCGTCTCCATGAATGGTGAAATTCATTTATTATCTCCAAATTATGTGGATATTATAAATACATATATATTGTATAAATATGATACTTAAATCATGAATAATATTTTAGAGATGATGGACATTTGACCACATGGACAATTTACATCAAAATAATTTCATTTTCGACTAAAGTACAGAATATCGACAAAATTACCAGTATGAACTTAAATAATTTTGTAATTTTTATTAAAATGTAATAACTGATATAAAAGTAATAATAAACTATAAAATGGTTCTCAATAATGTTTAAATTAACCTATGTTTATTATTCAGGAATATAATGATTGTATGTCATGAGTTGGACTCAAGGTAAGGGAACTTCTTAACAAAATTTCCATTATTAGGGTTTATCTTCTACTTCATGATTATGTCATGATAAAATTATATGAGAAATAAATTTTGATATCCTATCATTTATTTATACTTTATTTAGGATTATTTATTTTTAATACACATAATTGATCTATTTTATGTACAAAATGATCTATGTAAGGGAAATCATAACTCAATCTCATTTCATGGAGTTAAATATCCATGTCAATGGTTTTGTTTTTTCAAGAATATTTTTGAAGGACCCATGATAGTTTTACTCTAAATATCCACATTTATTGGGTTTATTTATATTTTTCACACATAATTATTTCATTCATTTTTCCATAATCTAAAGATATGATTCTTATAATGGATTTCATCTCAATTTAAAATCCATTGAGACTTATTTTTTGTTATGCGCTAATTCACTTTTATATGGTGTATATACTACCCTTTGATATTTATATCATGAACCTTTTTATTCTAATGATATTATATGTTTTTTTAATGTTATTTTTTAATTATTTTAATTCTAGTATTTCTCAAGTGGTAAGGGACTCTTTAACTAAATCATTTTTTATGTGTTATAAACATTTATTCTTATAAATCTTTCTCATTAATGGTCATGACTTCAAAATGGTTTTAAGTGTTTATTTATATGGACATTATCATTTTAAAATGTTTATTACATTAAAATTTTCTATGTTGTATAGGAATATTTTATTCAAAAATATTCTTTTAAAAGGTTTTAAATGCGTTTTGGATCGATTATTTCAATATATTGAAATAATATCTTAGGAATGAAAATGTGGAAATATTAATTTTCCTTTAAGATGGTTGCAGTTTTATGACTTGGTTATGGTTCTTGGGAATTTCTTATATATATAGGTGGTTTCGTGATAAACCGAGGGTGGGTGAGCATATGATAGATCTCTAATACATTTGGTAACATGATAGAGGTTATCGTTAAGGTTTCTCCTAAGAGATTTATAGAATATACATTGATGGGTATTCCAAATGTAACCATAAAGGTTACTCCCTATGTAGTTGTAAAATCTAAAATGTAAGTATGTTAGGGATGAAAAAAGTTACCTTTATGATTTATGATTTATATGAGTAATCAATAAATATTATGATTTTGTGAAGTATGTTACAAAGCTTATGTTTTATGGATGAAAAGTATGATTTCATTAATTTGTATATATTCATGGACTAATGTTTTATTTACTTATTCGTTATCCCTTACTGATATTTTTATTCTCATCCTATGTTTCTGAATTGTATTTCACATGGTATATGGAAGGTTAAGTGAAAGAAATAATTCACGAATATTTTTATCAAGAAAATAATTCTTGTTTAATTTAAGGAATATTATTATTTTGAATAGAATTGGATATATTATAAGTGTATATGTTGTAATATTTGAGATATTATGAAATATTTATGATCTAATTCTCTAAAACTCAAAACCTGAAAAGATCAACCAAGTGAATTTAAGACAATTGTTAAATTATCTCAATATTAAATAATGTTTAAATCTAGGTCCTTATGTAGAACTTGAGGGATATGGAGGTTAATTAATAACTTATTAATTTTTAAATGTGTTGTATTTACATCCTTGATTATTATTAATTTTATCTATTTCGTTAATGGTTATTAGACTATATATTTTTTATACACCATTTGTGGTGGACGACAGAGTTTCAATTACACATTTCTCAGGCTAAAAATGGTACCCAAGAATATATCATGGTTGTAGGTTAGGGAAATGGTAAAAGACCTAAAATATATTAATAACAAGATATATTTGTATAGAGAATATATTAGGGGAACATACATAATCTTAGGGAATGGTTTATGGATTTTCCATAGGCCTTTATTTTGGTTCTTCCCATGACACATGAAACTAGTATGACATGACATGTTCTCTATATTGGTTATGGAAACTTATCCAACTTTGAAACTTATTATGTAAATCATTATTATTTTATTTTATTGATCATTATTAATTAGTTATAATTTATTTTGATTTCTTTTATCGTCTTACTCTGGTAAAGAGTGTATTGTCTCACCATATACGTAATTAGACAATAACAACAAGTCATCAACATTTTCTAGATAAGGAGTCACACTTGAGGTCATGTCGTGAATCCGATTAAGGAACATGTTTAGTGGATTTCTGACCTGGATATTTCAATGATGCAATAGATGAAGTTATTTTTTGTTGCAATATTTTTTGGTTAATATAGGCTTAATATTGGGATATGTTAGGTTATAACAATGAGATCATTTATGTAAATAACTATCCAACCATGGGGAAATTTTAGATTTCTTATTGTGGTATTTCTATTCATGATAAACTTTTCTTATAGTTTTATTTTACATCCCCTTGTCTGATACTCTTATTGTGTACTATTTATATTTTCTAGGATTTTTCTCATGGGAGTGTTTGGACTGAGGTCATAGTATTCAAGAATATTTTTAGGAAATATGGTAATTATGAGACATGAAACTAATTGGGAACTCATGGGATAGTATGGTATGTTTGGGGTTGTGGGAATTATTTTTTTCAATAATTTATTTATTTTCAAATTTATAGTACCACATAAATATCTAACCGTTGTTCTAAGAATTGTAATATTTCAAATGCAACAATAAAAATGATGTCAAAAGTAAATTTTTCATTTTTTATGTCTTGTTTACCATGAGTTAGGTGTGGTTCCAGATAGGTATGGTTGTGGGTAGTGATAGTGTTTTGGTTATTCTCATAGGGATACTGTATGTAGATTATTTTTTGTGGTTGTTTATGACCACTCTTTTCATAATTATGTGATAGTATGTTATGTTCCCCAAAACATGAATTTGGGATTTATTAAGGATTCCACCATGATGACATTTATTAGTATAGAGAAAGGTTTTTACTTATAAGAGTGACCTTATAATAGATGAACTCATCCCCATACTGATTTTGTATGATAGTGTAGGATAATTTTTCGACGAGAATATTTCTCACATTAAAAAGATCATTGATAAATACATAGGTAGTATTGAGTTAAGTATTTTTTATATGACCTGCGATTTATAGAAGTAAAATCCTTTGATGTTTCTGTTAGAGGGAGGCCATGAGGTATAAGAGTTTGGGATTGAGTCTATCCATATGGTTATAGATCATTTAGAAACTCTATGGATAATCGGTTTATTTAATTACATAATATGTTATGAGGACCAGTAATGCATTGTTGGGTAATTTTGGATATGGATGATTAGGTTGAAGGGATGGTATATATTTAATTTCAATGGATGTTCCTAAAACACTTCTATCATGAGGATCTATGGCATGAGAGTTATTGAAAATTTATATGGTTGACCCATGTGACTATGTTAGTGGATGATTATGATTTCTTCTAAAATAACATACATCATTTTGTTATAATGTTAATAGTGGACAATGAGGAAATGATAAATAAGCTAGGATGTTCTTAGATGTCTGATCAAGTCCCGGGATAATAAAATTCAATTGAATATATATTCTTTATGTAAATAGGGAGATCATTTCTAAGTGGAACCAAAAAGAGGCCTTTAGCGGGGAACATAATATTTTTCCATGGTGATATAGAGGTACATTATCTGATAGTATGAATAGTCATCATGAAAATGTTCACCATGGGGTGGAATATGGAGTATCATGGGAAGATAATTGAATTATAAAGGATGTGATCAAGTGTCCTTCTAATTGTGTGGCAAGAGTGGTAACATTCTTGGCTACTTTCCATAGACCACAAGTAGAATACTAAATGCATGGAAGGATAAAACATGTATAGAGATTTTATAGGAACCTTCGATATTTTGGTAGTAATGGGGGGAATAAGTTGTTTTAGATCACTGAATGGTGATGTTCAATTCCATATCAGTATGAAAGATAGAGTTGAATCAACATTTCCAATGGGGGTAGTAAAAATGGTACATCTAGATAAAATAATCCATAGTAATAGGGAATTTCAATTAATTATTTGAATAAATTTTTTTTCAAAAAAATTATGGGTTCCCTTTGATTTTGGGTAAAGGAAAATGTTGTTTAAAAAAATAAGAGGAATAAAGCATTGTAAAACTATTTGTTAAGTATAAAACCCTTTAAAATGAGTTATGATATACAGTGCATTGGATTCCATTCTTAATTTGGTAAGATTTTTAGAATGGTTTAATCGCCCGATCAATTGGGGGGCGGGGGGGTTCACTCATTGGGTGTTCCTCTGTTTCCTATTCTTTTTTCTCTATGAATTTGATTCAAAATTGTTGGGGGGGTTTATTGATGGTGTTTTTATCTGCTCCTTATGATAGTATTCTATGGAATTGAGTACTCACTAGTTATTTATAGTGGAACAAGTAGGCTTATAGCCGTAATTTAATTATGCCTTATCATTCTTACCATTGTGTTTGGGATTTTAATGTTTTGTGTTGTTTATTTTTTAATTTATTGAAGAAACTATGTTTTTGGAGATTATTTTACTTTAATTTTCTATATATATTGAAAAATGAGAAATATCAATCATATTTTTATATACAATTGTTTTAATTTTTACCTTTAAATGTATTCCATAAAATGATAATACTAGGATTATTTTAATATACAAATTATATAGAACTTATATTTGTGATCCTACTAGTGTATTTTAACTCACACCCTATACACTCCTTCATTGGTTTGTTGACCTAGTTATTTATTTTGATGTATGGAATGAATAGTTTCCAAAACGATCCAACAAGGTCTATATTATCAATTAATGGGAAACCAGTGTTGTGATGGTTGGATGTTTTATACATATCACATTGAGTGTCTTTTCTTCTATTTTTTCCGTTGTTTTTAAAAATGTAACATAGAGTGACTTTTTTCTACATTGATTTGTTTCTCCATTTTCTATTTTATTATAGTTATAGAATATATTTATTCTTTTTTTTCATTTAATATTTCCATATGAAATATATATAACGCATACGGTTGTAGACTTTTTTTATATTATTAACTCTAGTTAATTTTATGTTCAAGTTCATGTTTCTATCCCATGGGGGTCATGAATTCACTTTAGTTATGTGTCTAATTAGATGAGGTCTTAGTCTTTGATGGTATCTGAGGTCTTTCCTTTAAAATTTTGTATCAGATCATGGTAATACATATTATTGGGAAGTTGTTTGATGGGCTGTTGGATTTCCATAACATGAGATGTATGGTTCTTTGTGTCCCTAGAAAATTCGTGTCATAATGATACACATGTTACAATGATTTGTTAGGATGTTTTTCTCATGGGTTGAGTTCATAATCTCAGTCTCAGTTTTTATTATGGTTTTATTGGTTTTAATTGAGATTATATGGGTTCTTTTATTTTTTTTATTTTGTTTTCTATTTGTAGTGATATTCCTCTGATATATCATTCATGGGTTCCATGTGATAGTGTAGTAGATACTCCTCAAGAGAATATACCTTTAAAATAGAGTTTTATAAAGGTGATTTGATAGCATTTCGTGTTGTAGATCAAAACATACCACGAATATAGAATGTAGTTTTTGATGTCTAATCTTGTGATTTATAAGAAATAAAATGACATTAGGAGTTATTATATGGAAAACCACCATAAATTCATTTTATGAAAGATCCCCAATAGGTGAAAGGTTGGATAGATAAGATTTATCAGATCCTTGATATCCTACGTGTACCAAATAATATCATGGTGATGTGAAAATCAATAAGATGTGATGGTACCAACATAAAATGGTGTGATTCAAGGATAAAACAAGATATTAATATATTTTTACACTAGAAGAGTTTCATGATTCTCTTCATTCATCAGTTATGCCCATATTCTATGATGATGGAAACGTATTTAGAGTTCCTCTACATATTATAAAGAGATCTCACTAGTTTATTGTACACCATTCTGTTATAGGAAATATTTTATTTTTCTCCATAAAGAGTAAAATTGTTTAGTATAGAGCATAGAAATACCTATATAATTTTCAAATAGATATCAGATTATAAATATTTATACATAAACATTATATATATACTAGCTTGATAGATATGGATATGATTGTAGAGACGGGCATGATGAGAAATATTGACAATATTCACATTCTATTCCTCCCAATAGAAACATTAGTGGAGTTAAATTAAAGAATATTATGTGGAATGAGAAACACAGAAGGGGTGGAGTTTATTCATAATATAGGCCCTCCTATAAAACATAACATATATCCAGAATTATACCCCAAAATTTCTATCAATCAGGAATGATTAGGAGCACCCTTTCTTCTCTTCCTACTCCAAAAATGATATGAAATGGTTCTGTACTCTATAGCCATATATGGGAGTTTTTTAGGATATTTCTATATCTTATAATAGTTAGGGTTCATTGGATCCATGGTCCATTGTGGCATAATCAGAAGAATTAAATTCTACTAGAATCCAACCATAGGCCTCACGATCGACAACCATTCCTAAAGTGGATCAATTTCTAACAAAGGTTTTCATGGTTTGTATAAAAGAGAGTGGTACCATTTTTATTTTATACTCTATTGAATATTATTTATTTGATAATTGTTCATCCCAATCATTTATATCTTCATATTTCTTTAATGTGTTAAAACAACCAATGACGTTGATAACCATTTTCATTGAGTTAGAGAAACCTCTCAGAAAGTGTAAAGAGAAGGTGTTTCAATGTTTTTATTTTTCTATTTAGATAGATTAAATGAAATTATTATTGGATTTCATTATTCATTATCTGGTTCTATGTATGCATAATAACTCAATATCCTCTTATCATATGGATCCTAGAGAGCTGAAGGATCTCATGATCTAGTTGGATCATTTAATATAGAAACGTTTTGATCACATCAGAATTTCTCCATGAGCATTCCATGTGTCGTTTTCAAAGATGACCGATTCATGAATTCAATTATGAATGGAGTATTGGATATTGAACCACATGATGTATATAAATTATTCTCTTTTTACCTATGTGGATAATCATTTTTACCAATTAAAGGTGATAAAGTATTTTTTGAAGATTGATCTTTGATCAGGGTATTATCATCTCTGAGTTTGAGAGCCTAATATATTGAAAATTTATTTAAAGAATAGTTATAACCATTTTTAATATCTTGTGGTTCTTATAGGTGCAACTAATTCTCATTTAGTTTTTATGGATTTAATAAACTAGATATTGCATCAATATCTCTACAACTTTTTAGCCTTTTTTATTTGTGGTATTTTGGTATATTCAATGCGTGATCATGAGAATAAGAATAATATAAATCTACATTTGGATGTATTTAGGAATATCCTTCTTTATGTAATTCATTAAAAATATATTTTTGGTGTAAGATAATTAAATTTCTAAAGACATGGGATTTTTAACATGGTTTTTTAATTTATCCTCTGAAGGTCAAGACATACATCTCATGGAAGGAGCCAGAAAACATGTTTGAGATTTAAACATTGATTGTACATGATTGATAATATATATGGTTTTCAAGGATTTCGTTAATTTGGAACAACCTTTTACTGCTCGAACAAGGAAGGGTTGAAATTACTAAGGGATGTAAAATGTCAGACAACTTTTGAGGAGTTGAAATAGCTTCCGACATAAAAACCAATCAATAAATTACCTGAGTTTTATAAGGGGTATGTGGTGTGTTTTGGAACATCTGTTGGTTGTTTTGGTTTCATGCTTATTATGGATGGTCATGTGGTGAATTATGACTTTAATGGGATTCAATAACATGAGAAGAACTACCCCACTCAAGATTTGGTTCCTTATGTGTAATGCATGATCTTATTTGTTTGTAGAACTATCTTTTTCAGAGATATTAATAGTATTTTACAACTATATGAGTCTATGCTATATATTTTCTTATAATAAAATGAATCTCATATAGATATAGTGGGTGGAATACTTTCAGAAATTCGATTTCGACATGGCCTACACCCCCAGGGAAGGGAAATGTTGTTGTGGAAACTGTGAAAAGGAATGTACTGTCACCTGATATCATGGAACATAAGGAATAGTGGATACTAATTGGGTTCTATATTCAGTTTAGTATATATGATCATATGGTTAGGTTTTGTATGGTTTTTACCAAAGTTCATATATCATCATCTCACATTGAGTTTATTCTACAGAGTCAAAAGAAGGATGATGTGTTCTAAGGAATTAGAGAATCCCTTTATTTTGGGGAGACCATTTCAAAGTGGTCTTCTGTATTTTCAGAATCATAATGTCAAACCAGTATCTTTGTGGATCTTAGTTTTGTTTTAATTTTATATTTATTCATGAGATAATTATCTAGTATGTAAGAACATATATTATCACTTCATATATTGAATATAGTTTTATTTTATGAAGTGTGTTATTTATGATTTTGTCTCCCACTATTACACCTACCAATAGTCAAAGGAAGAAAAATGAGACATTATAGTTTTGTATCGATTATTTTTGGTTAATATTTGGAAATGGGAGGAGGTTATCTTGAACATTGTTGATAGATTTACAAGGAGTCCCTAAGGGAATAATTATATTCGGTTGGTGATTGATTGATTGGTCAAATTGGCTCATTTTATTCTGATTAGGGAGACCACTAATTTTGATGACATTAGTAATAAATATGTGTAAAAAATTTCTAGAATACATGGGGTTCCCACTTTTTTATAGAAATCGTAGGTATACCAAATTGTTTGGGAAGAGTATCCAATAGGTGATGGGGACTTATTTTCAATGGAGTACAACATAGAATCCATAGATGGACTATCAAACAAATAATTTAAATTAGTTCAAGAAGGATATGATATTTGATTATTTCTTATAATTATGTGGATCTAGGAATTACCATTTGAAGTTGGTTGAGTTTTCCAATTGAAATTGTTATTAATCGTAGATCAGAGGAGATCCTTTTAAGACATTGTATTTTCACTCATGTTAGATACATATTTGTTATGTATAGGTGATACATGCCTCTCATGTGGGATGAAATCTTGTTCAGGAGATGTTATAAGTGATTCAAAAGATGCATCAATATCGAGTAATACAATATAGTTTTTAGAAATTGTATGATGATTGTTGACACCATTCATTGGAGTTTTTTATTGGTGACTTGGATTTATTGAATGTTTTCCTCAGATGGGTCACAATCGGCATAGGAAATATGGAAATCCCAATATGAGATATGATGATCTATTTTTTATGGAAAAGAGTGTTCATACTAGATATCATTTATAATTACCGGCTCATTATTCTGGTTTCCAAGATGTGCAACAAATTTCTCAAGTTCAGAAGTACCATCATGATCCCACTCATTTTTTAAGTTGGTAATAAATAGAGTTAGATCCATGAATTCAATTTTTTATTATCCAATTGATAAATTTTATTTTTAGGTGAATTTATTTCATGTGAAAATTGTACCATTGGATAGATTTTGATGGAGACAAATATCATAATCTCATGAGACTTGGGTGTGTGAATCAGCAATGAGGAAGCTATGACCTCACCACTTTTTGAACACCGATCTTCCACACGACATCTCAAGGATAAAATTTCTTATTATGGGAGATTCTAACATACTGTACAAAAAAAATGATCTCTTTCATGGATATTATCATCTCTCCAAGGTTTAGTGGGAATAAGAGTTGATTTTGGAAGTTACTGTAGGGAACAGGGTTTCGACTTCTTACTGGGGACATTTACATCACATGTTATAGCTTACGGGGTATTTCCTTCACTTTGTATTAACTATCAGATGTTTTAGGCTCAAAGAATCTCACATGACAAAAAATAATTTTTTACACCTTAGGATCCTTGTATACCATATGACCTATTTTAGAACATTAAAATCACCAATCGGTGAAAATATGACTCATAGTGATGGTCTTTTTTGGAATATATGAGTTATGTTATATGTATGCCATAAACAATGAGTTTATGATGTAAAACTGTCATCATAGTAGGTTTCATAACAACATAAGCCTAAGGTTTTTATTAATCATCACACAACCCTTCCCTCGTATACTCTAGGAAGTTCTATCTTCTATTTGGGGGGTCTCTAATACTTTTGATCTTCTCCATTAAATAGTCAATCTCTATGTTGGATGTGTCACTTATCCCTAGTAACATAACTTTCTTATTTTTCATTTCAATAGAAACTATTAGAAGAAAACTGTTATGATTTTGATTCATCAACCCTATAGTGATGTTTTGTTTGATTCTTCTATATCTTCCCTGAAATCATCACTCAGAGGTTAACCCTCATGTTCATTATGGTGCGATATGTTGTTTCTATGATTCAGGTGTTGTTTTATCTTCAAAACTCACAAACTATTTTTTGTAATGTGATATTACAATGTGGGAATCAATTATAGGGACCCTTTTTTATATTTTCATTCCTTCCTATGTTGGTGTATCTTGTTGTGGGCATGTGTGACCAAAGAATTAGGTATCTATTTTTGTGTATATCCTATATTTGATGAATTTTATTACTCTTATTTTATAATTTTAAATATAAATTAATTTCCATTATTGATTTTTATAGTAAATAGATTTTCATTAAAGATGGTATTTTCCTTTGTCTTAGGTAAATAAAATGTTATTTTCAAGGTATATTTTGGTGGAATAAAGGATTCTAAAACTATTCATTAATTGTGGAAACCATTGAAATGAATTATGAAATAAAACACATGGAAATACTTGGGTACCTATATGGGAGGAATATTATTGGGCCATCATATATCTTATAGTATAGGTATTCACTCATGGTGCATTCCCCTAAACACTAGGCCTTTTTAGGTATATTGTTTTTCAATTTTTGGGGTTTCATTCATTGGGTGATCCTCTTCTCCATAGGTCTATATTTTATGGACTTGTGTGAGAACTAGTCATTTTTTTTGGTAATTTTAGTCTTTAAGCCAAACTGATTATGATAATCACTGTGTTTACCACGAGACATGTATTTTACATATTAGCATTTAAATTTAATCTTCCCTTATAGAAAATATGTTTTGTGATTACTTTGACCTAAATTTTTTAGATCTATGGATATATGGAAATATTTGACAACATTTTGATATAAAAGTATTTAATTGATTATAAGGAAAACATTTCTTTTAAATGATAATGTTGTTAATATCTATACATATACATGATATGGAACTTATGGGTGGGATCCCATTGAGCCTATTTATCTCACACCCTACAAAACCCTTTGGGGGTGTGTATACCTATTTATATCATTTTTTGATGTGAATGGAATGGTTCCTCAAAGTGTAAAAGAGGTTTCTTTCAGTAGGGTATTTGTATATAGTGGTGAAATTGTGGGACATTTCCTAAATACACATTGATTATCATATTTCACATTTTGGTTGACCTCTTTTTTGACCTATACAATGGAGTATGATTTATCTTCTTTTATTTTTATCACTTAAATTTTTGTATTTATTTTATGGAATACATTTTTTCTAGTTCAAATTCAACTATTTCCTTCTGGTATGTATTTATTTCTCATGTCGTACTATTCATGTTGTTTGAAATCATTTCATTAGGTTATTGTTGATTCTTAGGTTCTAGTCTTTATCCCATGTGGATTGTCAGACCCTTCACATATATAGAAATTGGATTGGGTACTAGATGTTGATGGTATCTTGATTCATTTCATTACATCAAAAGAATAGGATTGTATTAGAGTATTTCATCGATGATGAATTCATCTATCTGAGTATGACACCATGTGGCTCTCTATTTTTATTTTCTAAGAAGTAATTGTGGATATTTTTCTTATGTGTGGATATTTGGATGTCAAAACAAATTTTGATTAAGAACCAGTAACATAATGTCTATATTAGTGATCTATTTGTAATTTTGAGTGGTGATTATGTTTTATCCAAGAGTGATTTGAGATGTGGATGTCATCAGCTGAGGTTCATCCCTTATGATATACGTTGATCTTCTTTTAAAAGTAGGTATAGTGCATATTAATTCATCATAATGTGTTAAGGATATAAGAACAATCATTATATGTTTGTGGAATTGATGAAGTAAATATTTCATGCATACATTTATTGGCTTTTTGACCTCTTTGTTGAGGTCACCTTAGTCTACATTATGTCCCATGATGATCATGCCAAGAATCTTGACACCATCTTGATTACACTGAGATAGTATCATCATAATAGAAATATATCTATTTGTTAATTATGAATTGAGATGTTTTATTTCATAGGCTACATCATCTCAAAGGAATGTGTGACGATGGACCATGAGAAGGTCTATTGGGTTGTTTCTTATGATCAATGGATGAATGTTTTTGATATCTGATTCTTTTTAGTTTAGTGGGTTATTATCAAAGGTTTAACAAATAATTAACATGATTTGTCGCATGAATCATGGTCCTAAACAAGAATGAAATAATGATTCAGTGGTCCAAATAATTTTATAACTCATTCCAGTAGTTATAAGGGTGTTTCTCCACTACACAGATTATGATCTTCGCGTAACCTACTGAGGAGTATACATTGTATAACTAATCATCAAGGAAAAAATTCAGGGAAGTGTTGATGCATTGATATTGACACATGGAATATTCATCATGGACGATAATTCCACATAATCAGAACCATCCTACACTTGATCATGATTTATTTATAGTGGTTTATGCATTAAAAATTAGTGAAATTATCTTCTAGGTGAGGTTGTTTTTTTACACTAATCCCAAGAGCCTCAAATATATATTTTCTTAGCATGATGAAAATATCTGAAACTAAAGGTGAGTTGAGTATATGAAATCATTAAATTTTTACATAGATTGTAAACTGTGGAAATATAATAGTGTTATGATATTTTTACATGAATACACATACCTATATAGTTAATAATTCTAGTGCTTATAAAAATATGATAGCCTTATATTTTTAAGATGCATATTGATGTTCTGGATGAGTGTGAATAGATAACTCTCTATTCATTATCTGTTGACTATCTATTCTAATTTGGCTCAAGAGAAGGTATTGTGTGGATATATAGTGTTTGTGGTTGATGAATATTTTTAATGGTGGGGATACATCACCTAATTGGACTATCGATGATGATTAGAAAATCCATGTTCATTTTAATGTTATAATCTATACTAGTATACCAGTGGATTTGATACATGAGATTCATGCATTAAATTGGTTGGTGAATCCAAGATGTTAACAATTTATTATGATATTCATATATATTATTGGTGTCCATGAATGATGATGGAGATCAAAATTTTGGTTATGTGATTTTATATGTGTTAGAATGTGAAGGATGGTCACCAAAACATGTTGTTCTATTAAATCCAATGCCCATTCCAGAATGGATTCAAGATGATGTTACAATAAATTTAGTAGTGTGTATTCCAAGGACTCCTTATAATAATTACATGATTTGGATGAGTGAGGAATAGTTTAAAAAATAGTCCCATTTCATGAAAATTCAGTAGACATTGACCATTAATTAGTTAGGAAGAATGTATGTTCAATGGATAATATGATTTCATGGGTTGACATTAGGATTATTTTTAGAGAGTGATTGTCATTTTAACATTATCTTATGGTATGTTTTTCATAGGGATATGTGTTCTTGGGTACTATTGAGTAAAAAATTCAACAAAAAATTATGGGAAATTGAAACATACTTTATAAGTTTTATATTATGTCATGAGAGAACTATTCTTTGATTTTGATGGGTTATGGGTAAAGCATCTAATTCTTGTTGAGTATTGATAAAAAATTATCTATAATTTATTCAAATTGAACCATATGTAAAACAATATGTTTTCCATGTAGATCCCCATTGGTTTTGAAAGAAGTATTTGAATCAGAACTATTTAGGCCAAATATTGTTTAGAAGATATCATTTAGTGGTTAGTTGATATTAAAGTATATATTAATGGACTAGAGTTTAACTAATTCATACATTGATCAACATTTTATAAAAATCATGTTTTCAGTTATAGACCCTAGGTTCCTTCATGTGGTTTCAATACTGGGATTTTGTTTATTTCGAAAATAGTGCAAGATGGAACCTAGGTATATTAGACTATTTGATGATATGGAAAATATATGTATGGTAGAATATAAATTGGTCATTCCAAAATAGTATAGTTAAATGCATAATTATTTTTATAATACACATCTTTATAAGTATCACCCCATCCCTTCTCATTTTATTGATATTTAGGATGTTGATCTTGAGGCTAATGTATCCATTGAGGAATAACTAATTCATATTTTGGATCATAGTGATAATATTACTTTTTTTAATACCATGCCTTTTGTTAGAGTGTTTTATTCGCAAGTCCATTTCCATGAGTCAAATGGTGGAGAGAATATGATATGGGGGCCCTATGGCCCGATCCCTTTAGCTTAGTGGATTAGTGATGTTGGGGAGTGTAGCTTGAGTATGTGTTGTTATAAAGTGGGGAGGATGAAAGATCTAGACTCTATGGTGAGGTATATTCATATTTAAATATTAAATAGAATATATTTATATTGGATATATAATTATTCCTAGGTGTGGGGATGGTATTGAGTTTATCTTTTGAGATTTTATTTGAAAAATGTGAAAAATAAGGCAAATAGAAGATAGAGAATTGTAATCACCCAATTACTGATAACTATTCCCCATAACTATCAACATGAGCGTGTCTTAAACAATGGAGATCATAGAGCCTCCACATAGGTTTCCAAACTATGTGGGTAACCATGACACTATATGACATGTTATTTCTATAGATATATTTGAATACATGATTGGTGTATTGTTTTCCAAGCTATGCATTCAAACCATAAACTATATTAAAAGTGTCCATTTTACCATCTTTTGGGGATTACATTGTACTATTTCCCCAAATTTTCACCCCCCATTTCCTCTAAAAAAATTAGGCTTTATCCAAACCCTTGAAACACCCCATAGAATTGTTATCACACTATTATAGGGAGTTTTTGGTGCCATTTGGTTCTATTTGAATCCCTGGGTATTTTATAACAATATTTAATTCCTTTTTTTAAATAACCCTTTTAAGTTGATTCTCTTATTTTGAGACTCATGAGGTATAAATCCATGGAGTTAATTGATTTATGATTGTGGTCTTTATATCCTGAATCATTGGATGAAGATGGATGAGTGTGTATTAGAGTACATGGTATGTGTTCTACATGATTTCTCCAATAGTCTTTACGTTTTTCATATGTATGTAGTTAATCCATTATGTTGTGGTGATGTTAATTTGTTCCCATGACTATGAAACGTTTATTGGGCCTTTAAAAAATATGTGAGACCCATCACAGATCCTATAATGTTTTTTGATTATTTTGAGATCATCCCTATGGACACCTATATGGAATTCCAATCCATTAAAAATGGTGAAATGAGAAGATAAATTAATACTATGAGGTTTATTTGATTAAAAAATTCGTAAAAATTGTTGTATTATTAACATGAATAAAGTATATTTATGTCTTAATATGGGAGTGTTTAATTGGTCAATATATGTATATGGGTTGAAGTAATATATGTTTGATGAAGGATTGTTTGTATGGTCAAATTTCATTTAAGAGTATCTAATTGTTGTGGTTGTGAATAAATGGTGAAATTGACGAGTCATGGAATTAAGTTAAATTTCATGAATGAATTGAACCCTTGAAAATTAATAAATTATAATTGTAACCCTAATGTTATGATACATTAAATAGTTCATGTTATGAACCATTGTATTTTGTTTTTAATGAAGTGGTTGAAGGTGTTATAAATAGAATTCCTCATCAGTTATTTGGTTGTTTGGACAAGGTGATCCATGATAATACGTTTAAGAAATTGGAGATGGAATTACTCATCAATGATTAGGAAATTAAGATATGGAATTCCATATCCTCAGTTTGATGACTAGACTGATTCTCCATATTTAAATTATATGACCCAAATTATTTATGGCTCTAATGACTAGCATGGCGTGTAGCTAGTTAGATTAGCTCGGGTGGCACCTGTCATCATAGGGCCAAGGGGTCATTTGATAGCAGATTAATTTTAGAACCTATTTTATTTTCAATGTTTTTTATTATTCATATTCTCTCTCACATATAATTTTATTTGACTACATATTACAATAGACACCATTGGTGTAAACCTACTATGTTGTACTCAAACGATACACGAGCCACCATTGGTACCTTATCAAATTTTATGGTTCTAGGTTTTGATAAAGACAATAGCCCTATTATAGATGGTTGAGTTATAAAATGGGATTGATTATAGATGAGGGGAATATACATTATTTCATGACTCAATTTGTGTATTTTTATCTTGTATTTAATTTTTATTTTTCTTGACACGTGACACATGTATGACATGACATGTTTTCTATATTATATTTTGGTACTAATCATGTTTTGGGATATTATAATGTATAAAATGGTTTTGGTTGGTAATTGATCACTGTTAATCAAGTTAATTTTTTTTCTAATTTCTACCTTCTTCTAAATGTAATAAAGGGGGTATAGTCTCTCCATGTACATTATGGGACCCTTTCAACTAGTCGATATCCTTTGGTTTATGGGTATGGGGAACTAAATTCATGTGTATAATTGTATTAGGGAACTTGTTTAGTAATTCCTAAGCCAGTACATTATAATGATAACAGTGGAATATAACCAAGATGATCTCATAGGTTATGATCCTTCAGTTCTAATGTTCCAACTCCATGATTAGGGTAATTTTTTGAATTATTTGTTATTTTTTAATAACAATGTTTTTTCAGTTTATTTTACATTTTTTGGATGATTGATGTATTTGGAAGGGGGAATTGAGGTGGAATTATAATTTTTTTTGAAATGATAATTAAGTAATGGATGGTCGGTTACCAGTTATTCAGTAGAGGAA
Organism: Viscum album; assembly: GCA_963277665.1. Lineage (NCBI taxonomy): Eukaryota > Viridiplantae > Streptophyta > Magnoliopsida > Santalales > Viscaceae > Viscum > Viscum album. Next base: position 994,501,796 of record OY728166.1, read on the forward strand.
GTATTGGTGTAATGAATTTTAAACCAATAACAAGGTAGTTTATGGATAGTCACTAGGTACAAAATATCCTTCAATAATATTTTTTTCACAAGGGTTTTTTTATTTTTTATATAATTTTATTTAAATTAAATAATTATATTTATTTTTCCAGGGAATCACTTTGATAAAAATACTACTCTATAGTCTACATCATTCCCTCTAAAAACTATTTATATTATTTATAAATTATTCTATTGTGAAACTGTAGTTTGAAGGTAAATTTTAACTCATTTGATTAGCAGCTTTAATATCCCTATCACAATTTTTGATGTTATAAAATTTAATATTTATCATTCTTCAAATTTATTATATGATTCTATTTTTTTGTGAAATTTTGTATTTATTATTCATGTGGTTAGTTTGAGACTTTTTTCTTGTTGAGATTCATTTTCTATGTTTGAGGTATGTAACCTAATGTGTTAGTTGAATTTAAATTATTTAATTTTATATAATATATTAACCATATTTTTCAAAATTATATGTCCCTCAATGGTTATAAAAAACGTTTAATTCAATATAAATTATTTTCCAACAAATTGCTACATGTTATATATATTTTATTAAAAAATATGGATTAAAATGTATAAATATTTGTGGTAAATTTTTATACAAAGGATGATGTATTATTATGATACATGAAATTTATTACATCAATATTAAATGAGTTAATAATGAATTTTTATGTTCTGAATTTGGTATTTGTGTTTTGTTTTCTTAAGTTAACATACTTCTTGGTTAAACATACATTCATTATATAATTTTAGAAATTAGAGTTAATTTATATGAATTGAATCATTTATATCATAGTTCTTCCGATTTTGTTTTACCAAAAAAATTAAGTGTATTAAATAATATTTGATATAATTATGTAAAAATATTGTAAATGAACTATAGAAATTATATATGAGTTTTATTAAATTTATAATGATTTTTTTGTAACAACCATCCCGGGTCAATCAATCATGCCACTCGAAATAGACAACTAGGTAATATTTGTGAAATAGGATAACAAAAACCTGTCTTCAATATATGAAAAACAAGAAAAATTACTAGAGTACAATGTGGAAATAAATGAGACTCGAAAATAGTATAAAATCCAATACAAAACCACCTAAACCTGAAAGTATTTCAAATCCCAATATAATGAACTGTCACATCTCAACTAACCCGAAATAAAGCAGAAATAATAAGAGATTCAATCATGATAGATGATGTTATTCTATTTACCTAAATCCTATAATAAAACTTCTAATAATACCCAGTAGAACATGTAGGGTGTGATCTAGATCGCATCATGATACTAACATAGTTTTTATAAATGGTCTAGTATCATGAATTCAATAATTCTAGATTAAAAAAAATTGATCTATAAATAATTTTAATACCAAGTTTAGTTTTAAATAATTTCCCCTTTGGTATTCAAAAACACCTTTCATATTCTCAAACCATAGAAATAAAAATTTGAAGTTAAAAAACAAGAAATCATATCCATACATCAATAGGTATGTTTGTATAATCATATCCATGAAAACCCCAAATAGGTAAAGTTGGGTGATATAACCTCATGTAAAAAGCTATGAATAAAAATCCATGATGAAAAAATGTGATAAAAAACAAAAATGAAATAGCACCACACATTTTGGATCTATTATATGGGACACTATGTACTAGACATTTAAAATAATTAAAAGATATATTGTGAGATGAAAATTATATTCTGTCAAGATATTCTATATCAGAAAAGGATAAATTTTATTGTTTCCATACACACACCAACTTCATTTTTTTGTCATTCTGAATTCACCCAAGGTTCTCAGTATGATATTTTTCAAACATATTTAAAAAATTCCCACGATATCATATAACATTTACAAATACAATCCAATTTCTATATAGTTTTAAAATGAATTTCTATTTATAGAAAATCCATTTTCACATAAAGATTACTTTTAAAATATATTTTCCTTTCCATTAAATAATTTTACACCACTCATCACTTCAAATTAGTGAACAAACCAGATAAAATTATCAAGAATAACATGAAATTCATAAAATTAACCCATTTTATAGAAACATCCATATTAAAAATGTATAACCCTAGCTACCTTTGACAAAAGTATTTAAACACAAAGACAACAATCTTAAAAAGATATGGCATGCTAAGAAACTAAAAATGGTTTATTGAAAACACTATTTGATTACAAATACAAACACATATGTAACCAATACTATAGTTATAACCAAAACCAATGAAAAACTAAAAGGATTGCATACCTAAAGAGAAGCACCTTAAACAAAATTTTGATGAATTACCAAAGAAATAAATATACATAAAATGAAGAGTATAAACTATATAAAATATAGATCTAGAGAAATAGGTAGGATTGTTTTAGAAGATTGAAATAATAATCAACTGATGCAGTTCCCTAAAATCCATTTATGTCACTATTTCAAGACATGCAATCCAATTACATGTCATGTGATAAATTATCCTAAAATACACCCAAAAATAATCTCTTTTTTTAAACATGATATTTTCCATTCCATGACATGTACCCTTCACATGGTTTTTAAGTCTCTCATTCATTTTATCAAGTTCATGGCTTCCTCTTAGCGGAAAATACACATCATGTACTCACACTAAATAGATTCTAATAGCTTAGTGAACATAAAAATGTTAGGTTTATATCAAAACACTTTATCAAATCTATGACTTCAACTTTATAGGTATCATCCTAATTACATTTTTCATCATTATTCATCCAAATAGAATGTAAACCAAAAAAATGGTTAGAGAATACTTGGAAGAAAGGTTACATGGTGTTATAATATCAAATCCATAAAGTATTTCTACCACTTGAAATTCATCAAGATCCAATATCCACAAAAATAGAAGGCCACTGCAACCTCATAACGGAATTAGAATCCTACATCTCTTTGAAATCATATATGCACTTCTACAATACTCAGACTAGGGTGATAATATTACAACACATTACCTTTTTTGGAAGATCCATAATCTAAACTATCTACTCAACAAAAGTGGTATTGAAATGAAGATCAATATCCTACTATATAATTCAATAGTAAAGATCCCATATACACCTCCTCATCTAGGAAACATGAATGGATATTTCAAAATATATCATACTAGGTGGAATGTTGAACCAATAGTGCATCCTATAGAATCATCAAACAATCACATAGTGGCCCACAATCCATGGTTCCAACTTAGCTTTCCGACATAACCGACATTTTCCCAAGAAAGGGGAAACTTGGAACATGAAAAATTCACCAAATATAAGATCCAACAGCCCATGGAAATCGTCTATATGATATTTTTGACAACACTGTGTCATGAACAAATTCTTCAGGATCAGTTGTACCATATTTTTCATCTCATGAACAACACTCAGCCCTACCAAGGAACACTCTCCCAATTCTACCTATCAAAAAGTAGATCTATAATTCTCATATACAAATACTATAATGGATATATCTTTATCAATGTTCCATAACTGTTGTTATTGTAAAAGTTTACCAGATGAAATTTTTTTTCCAACGATCCTCTAAAATCAATAACAATTACCTAGTGCATATCTAGAAGAACTTGGATAACATTATAAATCTATTCATCTAGCTATAGATGACAAGATGTGATTAATTTAATATGGGAATACATATCCTTATGTAAATCCTTAGAAAAGATGGTTGTGATCCTCGATTCCCTATCATAAATTACAATCAAAGGAACCTCGTGAAGGTTCAAAACCTCTTATACGTACTTGTCCACAAAGATATTCCTCTTTCATCGTCTCCAATATATTTGGGAAATGTTCTAATTTAATTATTTGATAACTGATCACCAAAATTACATCTTTCTAACTAGGAGTTCATTGAAAATCAACAATAAAATCTACAAAAATATCATCCCACTTTGTTACTAGAATGGGTATGGGATGAAAAAACCTTGTAGGTATTTGTTCTTCCTTATTAATTCATAAACAAGTAAGGTTTCATGATACAAAATCCAAAATATACCATCTCATTCCCTACCACCAAAAAAACATCTCATATCATGATACGTAATTGTATTACATGGGTGCATGGACCAACAAGAATGCTTTCCACTTTCTGAAAAATCCTACCTCTGGGAAAATGGAACAACCAACCTAATAGAGAAGTAAAAATGATACACTGGGAGACTGAGAGAACTCACTCAAGGTCTACACATTATAACATATTTTACCAAAGCATTGGAACTATGCATCTTTCACATGTATGATATAAACTCTCTCACCCATATATGAGTCAAATATAAAGAAAGAAAAACACATATCCACAAAAATATTTAACCTCTAAACTAATATGAGCAATAAAAATCATCATATAACTTTCCATAGCTTATTCAATCATGACTTCTGTAAGTAATTTTCTTATCAATTCATTTCCAACTATCTTCCCTTTCCTATGGGAATATTTAACTTCAAAATCAAAAGATTGAAGATACTCTACCCATCGTATCAATTTTAAATTCAAATACCCTTGACTAAAAATATATTCTAGGATCTTATGAGCATAATATACCATAAACTAGTCCACATAGGGATATTGCCACTACATTTGGAGTGCATGCATAACTGCTATAAAGTATAGATCATGGGTAGGGTAGTTCTTCTCACGATTTCATAACTAAAGAGATCTATAATCCACCACATATTCCTCCAACATCAAGACGCATTCAATACATATAACAGAAGCATCGTAGAAAAAATCATAACCTGATCTTAGTTTTGGAAAAATAGAAAACTCATGCTAAATTCATCCTCACCTTCATCTCCTAAAAATATCTCTAGAGAAAATTATTCCATTAAATACTAAACCCTTATAGTTTAAATCTGTTATCAAATATTTGATTTGGAAAATTTATAGAAAAACATCAATAATAACCCACCAAACCCAATATGCTATGAATCTCAATGACATCTCTTGGATACTCCCATGACATAACATCATATACCATTTTTGTATGTACTGATATGCCCCACTAAGATATCATATTACCTAGAAATGTCACATCTATATCCAAAAAGAAACTTTGGAAAGAATACCATATAACTAATTTTATTTCAAGATATGAGGATTGATATCAAATTGGCCCATATTTTCTTTATCTATTTTAGATTACGCGAAAATATCATAAATGATCACAACCAAAAAATAATCCAGGAACTGATGAAAACCCATGTTCATAAAATACATTAACATGGTAAGATCATTACTGAGACCGAATTGAAAATCCAGAAACTCAAAATACATAGATCATAACCTAAATTCTATATTTGGTATATCCCCTTCTTAGACACTAAACTAGTTTTACCCTGATTGTAAATAAATCATATCAAACCAATGAGTACCTATATTATGATCAAAGATATCTTCAATTCCTATAAAATACTATTTTTTCTTAATGTTCACCTAATTAATATTTGAATAATCAATACAATGTATGAGGATCCCATATTCCATATAATGAAAGAGGAAACTTGCTGCCCACAGTGAAATGATAGGATGAATAAATCCTTTAAACTCTATGTTTTATAGTAGTGAATTTAGTTCAACCAAACTAGAATGGTCCATGAGTTAAGATGGAATTGAAATAGGCAACATAACGAGGAAAATATCTGTATGAAACTCAACCTATATCTATGTTGGTAGACTAGAAAATTCATTTGAAAATCCATTAGGGAACATAGAAACCACTGCATGAATTCAACCACACAATAATTTATCAATTGCATCGAGAAAATAACTCTAAAAATTGAAATGAGTTTACCCTGAGATAAGGAACAATATTTCATTCCCTTCTTGATCTATAGTCCCACTCTCCATGGAAAATATGAGTAACACCATTGTTATATAAGAACTGAAATTGATGGTGAAAACTATATATTTTCTCCATCACATTGATCATTCAATAAATGCCTATAATCAAGTAAAAAATTCATGATAAATCACTTAAAATCCTTACTTCGCCTCAAAGTCGGCTTCATCACATGACACATTGGACCTCTAAAATATTGTTGGGAACACATTCCGAGATTCGTGGAATGATAAAACAAAAATAGAATATGTTATAAATGGAAACCCAATTTGTTAATACACCTTGATGGAAAAAATTAATGAGTGTCACATGTTTCTAAAAAATATTAAACAATAAAAAATGGGAAAAACACCATACCTATAATATTAGTTAACCCTACTTTAGATTCCTCAATCATTTACATTGTTGCATAAATTTGTATTGTGTTAGCCACAACTACACCTCCCTCAGCTTAAGGATTAAACCAACATTCCATGGAAGAATATTCTCAAACCAGTGAAACCTTGGTGAGATTGGATCCTACCTTACCTCCATAACATATATTTTCAAAAAAAACAAGTTGTCCAAATCGCCAAAAATTATGGGAATTTTTTGGATCCTCTATAAAATTATGCTTCGTATGTCCTCACCATTCACACTAGTTGTTAAAAAAACCTACATATGCCTTATTGATTCCACTACAACTATTCCTGAAGTAAACTGACAACTCTTACACTTCCTTTTATAGCTTAAAGATACACCTAGGATAACAAATGAACCAACTAAAGATCTACCAAACCTATCTTAGAATTTATGTCCACCTCACCCAAAGAATCCATGTTAACTAGATCCACAATTTTTAGATGTTACATTAGTATGATCATTGATAAAATAACAAGACTACGTACTATATAATACCTCTGATCCTTTAGGTAATCATTAGTGATTACCTCTGATTCATAATACACCAACTCATCAAAATGAGTGGAATAGTCCGTAACACTACTCCCCCCATACTATTTGGTCATTCAAAATATGTTATTTTCTGCACATAATGTCTTGGTATAAAATAGTGGGATAATTATTTTCTTTATGGAATCCTAGACAATATCTTTGTGAAACATAGCTTTCACAGTAGAGACCCATCATATCTTTCCAATCCCCTTAACCAAATTTACAGAAAAAACCCACCATATATTCTTCATTAGTCTTCATGAAGATTATGTTCCTCTTTATTTTCACAATTATCACATCATATTCATGGGGTCCTTTGTTGCCTTGAAAGAATGCTGGATACTATATAGTAAATTCAAAACCATTATCCTCCATGTTTCTTGGGTTCCCAAAACCCACATCACCAAGAGTTATAATAACACAGATAAAAACCAGTACCAAAGAAGGGTAAACTTGAGGGTTTTCCTATGGAAACTATCTAATAGATTCCTCTCTCTAATTTGGATGGATATATTCTCAATGTCATTATCTAAAAAAAACTAATCAGTCGCGTTAAAATTCAAAAAATTATAGGACCAACATCAGGTAATGATATATATGCTTTAAAACATTATGAATCTAAAACTATAATAGATGAACTTATATAAAAAACGGTCATGTGAATTAAAATAAACTACCAATATATTTCATTAAAATGATCACAATCTCTATGTTTCAAACCTTGAAAAATATCTCGGACCACCAATGTTAACTTGGTTTATGACACAGAATTGAACTGGACATGCACCTATTATTCACATTTTATCATAATTATTACTAAAATAAATTATATTTACACATGGACTAAAATAAAAAATCGGCATTCTAACACACAATAGGCTGAGCATCCTTCTATTACCAAATTGTAATGAAACAAAACTAGGTCAACTAAACAAGTCACTTGAACAATCTCATCACATAATATAGGTAAAAAACGATTAAAAACTAGTCTTGAATATAAGAATAAAAACAACAAAAGCACATTGGAAAGATTAAACAAATGACATATCAAAAAAATCATACATTCTAATCAAAAGCTGGTGAATCCTGAATATATTTCAAATCCCAATGTGACCAGTCATCACCAGCTGACTATCCCAAACCAATGAATAAGAAATGACTTAAAATAGAATAGTACATCATGCTCTTCCCATTACCGGAATCCAATAATAAAACATCTAAAAATTCCTAAAGTCACATGTAGGTTTTCATTTAGAATAAAGTAGGATTCCACCACTATTTCTATAGATATTTTAATATCAAGATTAAATCAATTATATATTTTAAAACAATTTTTTTTATAAATAACTATTAATACCGAATAAATTATTAAATTAAATTCTATTTTTTTCATAAAGTCTATTAATATTCTGAAACCCAAAACATGAAAAGTAGATGTGAAAAAAAATATTGTACTTCAAGAGGTAAACAAGTAAACACATATCCATGTAATAATATTTCATGATATACTATGTGATACAACCCCAAATAAAAACCTATGATCAACAATAAATTCCAAAAAATAATTTGATAAAAAAACAGAAGTGAAAAATCACCTCACATTTGGGCTCTATCCTCTATGGTAATGAATATAGGGAAAAATAATCCTAAAATGAAATTATTTTGGATCCAACCGATATTGAGTCCTACTGATCGATATCATAATAGGTCACCTCTTATTTGTTCTATACACACAGTAGGGATACATGTTTCTCTATCCCAACACACCCAATGTTATTAATGTTAAATTGTCTAAATTAATGTCAAAATCATTATCAAATTTTCATAAAACATTTTCAATTACATTTCTATCCTATTTGTGGTTTTAAACCCCATTTCCAATTCAATAAAAAAAATTTCCCTGAAAACCCAATTTTAAAAACATTTTCCTTCCAATGAAAATATTTCCATCCAGTTAACCCTTATAATCATTGAACAAACCAAAGGAATTTATCATTAATAAAATTATATTTTTCAAATTAACCAATTTTAAAGAAAACTGTCTTGAACATCATAGAAAAATAGTTTCTTTTGACAATAGTGACTGAAAACTAAGAGTACAACATTTGAAAGGAAAGTCACACAATAAAATGGAAAAGAATTTATTGAAAACACTATCTAATAACAAATCTAAACATAACCATATCCAAAACCATAGCTATATCCAAAGATAATGAAAAGAAATAAGGACTACATACCTTGTGTGAATCAACAAAACCACATTAATGATCAATTTCAGAAAAATTTAATACGGAACAAAGAGAGACTTAAAAATTTCCAGAAGGGAGCTCTACGTCATGAAGGAGGAGAGATGTAGAAGAATGAAATAAAAATCAACTAATATAGTCACCTAAATTCTTTTTCATAAATATTACATGACGTATATCACTATTAAATATTTTGAAATCCACGAAGCTTAAATACACAAAAATACTATTGTCCTTTTTATTAATAAACAGATATTTTCCATTACCTGATATGACTCATTTTAAATGGAGTATAAACCTCTCACATTGTGTATCTATTTATTGGATCCTACTAGGTAGACATTACACATCATGTACTCCTATTACACATCATGTAATAACCATATGACCAACAAAACTGTGGGTATAATTAAAAAAACTCCTACAAATTCCTAAATTCACCATTATAGGTATTATATTGATTTTTTATAGAATTACTCATGCATCTAAAATGGAAAATAAAAGAAAAGGTTAATGAATATATGACAGGAAGGTAGAAGAGTGTTATGTTTTTAGTATCATAATGTTATTTACACTTTTAAAAGTTTTTTAATTAATGTGAGAAGGAAATAAAAGGGTTTATTCATGGTTGGTATAATTTAAATAAAAATTATAGAATTCATTAGTCCAAATTATTTATTTTTTGTATGAAAAGTGATATATAAATTTTTTCTATAATTATATTTAAATTGTGGTTAATAATTGAGTGTTTCTAAAATTAAATTCCCAAGAGAATAAAAATCATTCTATAATAAAAAAATGATGATTGATGTATTATTATTTTCAGTTTAATGATTTTTTGTGTTATCATGACATTGAAATATTTTTTTGAAGGTGTTATGAATTTGGATAACATACAAGGAGATCTAGGATAGAAAATTTCATGTGATTATGGTATATGAACCAAGGGTTTTGTCAATGACTTGTGATAAACCTGAAGTTTATTATACTATATGATATTGGTATAACAATTACATGAGCAATTATTTTGGTTATTTTGGTCAGTGGTTGATATATAATCCTTCACAATCACTAACAAAAGTATGGATTATTCTTCATAGGCATATATAATATCACATTATACATTTAATTTCATGAAATAAATGATATTTTGAAATAGTTTATTAGCTTTATAGTTCTGTTTTTTGGTCATTCAAAACACTAAGGTTTGTTTGGTGTAATGGATATTTTGAATTGGATTTTATATATCTCCCCATAACTAATGAAATATCATATAAATTCGTATTATATGAATGATATTTAATGGAATGGGAGAAGATTCAATATTTGGAAGATGAAGTTAGAAGATACATGAGTTTATTTCGTATATATTTGGAGATATTTAGATTTTTTGGAAAATATTTATTATTATTTTAATCATAGATTTTTTTTTATTGTAATATGAATTTATATTTTTCTATAACATTAATTTATGAATCAAATATGAATTTTCTGAATTTTTAAATAATAATATTTCCCATGTTATGAATTGTTTCCATTAATTACTGATACCTTATTATTTCAGTGGTATTTTTATAGGGATTTATTATTAGTGGGTGTAAACTCCAGATGTTATATTTACAATCACTATATGCCAGAAATAATAAAATATTGATTATTGTGTGAACTAGAGGTCAGGTGTTGCTTCACCTTAGTGAATTGTTCATATAAGTTAATTACATTACCAAAGGGTTCCCTATTGTTTTATGTTTTTATGTCTTAATATTTTTTAAATACATTGAAAGAATAATATAAACCTAGTCCTGGTATGTAACTATTGATCAAGTCACATATAGAATAACTATAGTAGTTTCAAAGTCACTTAAGTAATATGAAATTTTATTTTATAAATTTACAAATGAAATTTTGGGGTTATAATAGTCATTTTAGTTGAGGGTGGTTGGTAGGTTAATCATGCATAATTTATGAACATAAGTACATTGAATATGTTTCACTTTTGTGATCATGATTTAATGATAATTTTATTTAAGTTAAATAATTAAAATATTTTTTAATATATTGTATTTTTTCTAAATATCTTACTAATAATGAATTATTTTACTTGAATTTTTTATAAATTTCAATAATATGATTTTATTTTTTGGAGTTGAAAATTTACATTGTGACTGTGTACAAAATTTTACGCATGTTGTGTATCTTTAATTAGAATGTTAATGTTTACTAATAACTATTGAGTTTAATTTTATACAATAATAAAACAATAGAAGCATACCAATGGTACTCATGGGAAATATATACCCAAAGAGTGTTATGATTATAGGAATATAGAGGGAGAGGCTAAGAATTTTCCACTAGTGGAATAGATACAGACTCTCATAGAGAATGATGTTACAAAGAGTATACTTAATTATATTAAAAACATGGAGGTTATGTGATTCACGCTATTTCATGAGGAATGCAATAAAAAAATTAGTTATATAAGCATATTATAGTGGGTTGTCGTTATGTTTTAACTAGAAAAGGAGTGTGCAATAAAATAGATTTTCACATTTTTTTTATTTATGAAAATTTATTATTTTTTTGGTTTTTGAAATTGATAATTTTGAAATTAAATTAAATTGATCGATTTTATGATGGTGATTAAAAATTAATACCGAGTTTGGTTTGTCTAGACCCAGTGTAATTCTATAATGGTTTCAAATTTTTACTAATTCTGATTTTGTTGTCCTATAAGAGAGAGATTACACTCTCTATTTCTCTCTATCCCATGGATAGATGGTGATGGTTAGGTTTTATCTAATTCAAATATAAATTTGTTATACCATACAAATTTATGAGGTTTTGTAGTAGGTCCACTTGATTATTTATTCAAATCCTTAATCTGGTGTTGTTGTTCCTTAATAAACCAATATATCTAACATATAATTCCTCCCACTTACAGAAAATAATCATGAACTCACTAACCATATATAGTCTATTACATCATATACATTAAATAATTGTGTGGATAGAGATAAGGATCATTGGATATGGAAATAAACATTAACATAATATAAACTTAATAAAATTTCATTTTGTATTATAAACTATAAATAAGAAATTGATACCAGATAGAAGAATAAAGAAATGAATTTATTATATTTTTAACATAAATGCAATAATTAGAAATTGGTCAAAAATTTCCTTTCATCATCCCTAATAGATGTTACCCCCCCGCCATTTAAATAGTAAAAAATATATATTAGGAGTACGAAAAAATTGTATGAATGAATGAAAATAAATGAATGGAAACTGGAAAAGAAAGAAGAACTACGCTGCCATGAATATATTCTCCTCATTTATCGATGATGTCATTTGTGTTAGTGAATATCCAAATACAAAATACTTTGTATGGTAAATCCTAATATCTAGAATTAAATCATTATTGACTCCAAATAAATGATGTAAATTGTATTGTCGCATGTTTTAAACCTGGCACTAATTTAAAAAGAATTTTATTATTTTTTAGTTACTGGAAAATAAATTTTTAATACCGAGCCTTGGAATGAAATATTGAGTGTTGGAATACTTTAATGTGATGTTTTTTAATTTTGGAGAAGTCTATTTATGTTTCTCGAGTGTCTCGATGAGTTTCATAAGTGTCATTATGGGGAAATTCTATATTGATGAACCTTTAGAGGGTGCACAATTTACTTAAAACCATGTGACTCACTACAGGAAATTGTGTGGCCTACTTTAGGTGGTTAGAGGAGGTTCACATGGTTTGTTCATGGTTTACCAAACAGTGAGTCTAGACCATAGGATTAGTGGAATTGTGTAGTATCTAGACACTATTGACCACACATTTGGAAGATGGTTTCCAAACTATGTGGCCAGCCCATGTGGGATGTTATAGGTTCCTAGTAGAGGGGGCATGATTGGCATGCAATTTTATAAACTGTGTGGTAAAATTGTTTGCGATGATCTATATTTAAAATTAAAAATTATTAAATTAAATTAAATTAAAAATTGATGAATTAAAACACCTCTCCATATCCCCTTAGAACCATGATGTACCCCCCTTGGGCTCTCTCTTAGCAGTGTGCTTGAACCCCATTCTGGAAATCCCTGGGACCAAGATTCGTTAATATATTTCTTTTTATTTCTTCTTAAAAAATCCATGGTAAGGCCTTAGTCCCTTATATCATTACTTTTCCTAGCCAATTTTGGCTTCCTCATCACTCGTTATAGCTCGGCTGAAACCTTGGGTTTGGGTTTATCTATTTCTCATTGTTTCTTCCAATTTTAGGTTGTGTAGAAGGTCTCCCATGTTGTATTCATGTGTATTCTTACAACCATCACAAATGGAGAAGAATTTCATGTTGATTTTGTTCATAACTCCCATCTAAGGTAATGATTTATACCCACTATTTATTTTATCCCTTATTATATTGTTTCCATTGGGTTTTTAAGGTTTACAGTAATTATTTTGTAGTGTGTTGGAACCTACCATGTGGGTTAGAGTTTCCAAAGTTTAAGGAGAATTTCTTGAGTATGAATATGTATGTATATATATAGTATCCCCGGTTATCTGTATATTAATCCATCGTAGTAAATATATATTTGTGGGTCTATGTGTTCCTATCTTTGTGTGTGTGTGTATATATATATATATATATATGAAAATGCATACATAGTTGAGTGGAAGAGATTATATGCATATAAGTGTATATGTAAGGATCCCTTTTCACATGTTCATGTCCACGTGGATGTGTGCATAGGGTTCATAAGTCCTTATATATATGTGTGAATTTTTATATGCCTGAATGGTGTAGTAGCATCTCCAAGTTCAAAAGATTCACAAGATGAAGTGTTCATATAGGTTCTACCCTAAGGTAGAATCCCTTTCATTTCCCTTTTTATTTAAAAAATCTTTAATTATTTAATTTATATTTTCTAAAAATTTTATTTGATGCTTTATAAGTAAGTTACATTATTCTAAAATGCTTCCATTGATAATGTTAATGAACTGATAAAGGTGATAAATGATTTTATTCAACAAAGTCATGAATTTGTAGTAAAACGCATCCAACTGAGGTTTCCTACCTTCAAGATAAAAATCAAGGGTTAAACATTTATTCTTTCTTGGTTTAATTCATTAATGATTAAATATTATTTTCCCTTTTTCAATAGGGGTATGTTTAATGATTTGTCTTATTTTGTAAACTGAATATCATACCATATAAATGGATGTTTCTATGTTGGAATATTCCCTTTTTCCAAAGAAACTCTTTTCATTTAAGGCATATACATGGTGTACCCAAGAGTGTCTAAAATAAATTGGAAAAATGGAAGGAAATATACATGAAATCTTTATTTATAAAGTTGAATTTTCCATGTAAGTAATTTCTCTATCAAGGTTTGCATCCCCGAATTGCTTCTAGGACACTACTCACTTGAACATACATTTTCATAAATATAATGAGTCCAAAAAAGATTAAATTGTCTTTACACATAGGATGGATACCCCAAACCATCTATATAAATGTTTATGGATGGGAGTAATTCTTTCCCCATGACCACTATATATGAACGTTAATGGTTAAGAATAATTCTTACTCAATTCTTGTTATAAATGTTATGGGTGGGATGCATTCATTCCCCACACCTTTTATGTTTTTATTATATATATAATGCATGGAGGGTAAGAGACAGTAAGGGATCTTGGGAATTGGTTTGGGTAAGACCATGAGATCTCCCCTAGAATTTTATGGTGGTGTTATGTCCCAATCCCACCAACATATGTCAAATGTGGGAATTCTAAGAGATGGTGAGGGATATTGGTATTAAGTTAGGGTAGATGGTGATCGATCCCAAATAATTGTATAGTGGTGGTATGTCATGATCCACCACATCATATATATATATATATATACATACTAGATAAGAGATTATGGGGCTCTTGGACTTGGGTTAGGGGTAGACCTTGAGAACTCCCCTTGAATTGGATGTTATTTGTATGTCCTCATCGACCGCAATATATATATATATATAATGCTACTATATATTTATATGACATTATAAAACATACAATCCATGTGATTAAGAAGATATCATTTTTAGGTGTCCCTTTGGAACCTAGAAGGGGTTTTTTATTCTTTTCGTTATGTTATTATTTCTATAAACTTGCACACTGAATAATTTATATTACATTGGATTGGTCTTGACACCATGGGTTCCAGGCTGTTAATATTTTATCTCAAAACATCATAGAGTACCCCTAGTACCCATTTAGACCTTTTATTTTTAGGATCTAGGTTGATTATGATATTTCATATACCTAGGAATATGGAGAAATGGACGGAGATGGAGCTGGGGATGCTCATGGAGTTCACTCGTGGGGATTTGGGGTATTTTCCTTGTTTCTGTACTATAATTTAAATACTGATGTATTTTTATTATTTACATTTCATATCATTACTATTTCATGCATACATCTATTTTATACACTAGCATTGGTAATTTTATTAAATTTTTATTAATTGTCTTCTACTACTTTTGTGTGCTTTATTTATTACTAATTTTGTTGTAGATTGTATTTAAATCTGTAATACCATTATACTTACTTGATAAGATGGTATATTCTCCCCTATATCACATCCTAAGACCCTATATTCTATCCAGTAGACTTTGTAATATGAGGAGATGCACATGAGTCCATGTGATCCACTGGCCAGGAAAATGGTTCGATGGTAAGATGGGTTGAGATGTTAAATAATGGTATCAAAGGTTGTTTCATTTCCTTTGTCATATTATTTTGGGAAGGTATACATGAGACTAGGAATTCATTGGTTCTTGGTTAATAGTCATGCTTAGGGCTGATCACACCACATATGGTAAATGACCTTCTATATAAGGAAATGATTATTGTTCATTACTGTTTTTTATTATAGTTGTATATGATTACACCTCGAGTGATATGCGTACTTTTTGCGTCTTTTCATTAATAGAATTTTTATGAACTTAAGAGTAAGCCTGATATGAAAAAAATTAGCATTTCATTCATCATATAGGAACATAAAAAATCCACATTCCAAGAACAGTTCCATTCCATATAGTTGGATATATGTTTTCCTGTTGATCCAAATTTTGTTCCTTGATTTATATAACATGATGCTTGTTATTTTGAACTACCTTCCTATTTTATATCATGTTTAACTTGTATCATAATTTTGATCTTATTATCCTTATTTTATGTTATTTATTATGACAATATGATGGGTTTTTATTTAGAAACATAATTGGTTGCATGGGTTGGAAATATATGGGTTATGAATAAATTGGAAACAATTTTGGATTATAAGGTGTATGGGGACATTATAATATAGAAAAGGGTAACTCGTATATTCAAAACATTTTTAGAATAATAAATATACATTTTTATAGAATTTTTTTAAAATGTAAAGCCTACTAAAGGTTATATTTGTAAACGGTATAATTTCAATTTATGGGATCCAAAGGGAAACTTTTAATGTGTGTGGGAACATTATGGACTAGTAGGTGTCCACTAATATCACCAGACTGTTTTTTTTAGTATGTTTTATTCTATAATTAGATTATTATCTATTAATGGTAGTCAATTTTCAATCAATTAATTGTATGGTTGCGTCATGAATTGGGAAAGGGAAACCAAAATTAAATGTAATGGATTGATGTATTGTAAGAAGGATAAATGTAAAGGGCTATTTAATTTTCATCATAAATTAAATGGTTAACTATTAAATGCTCAACCAGACCCAAATATATCAGTTGGGGGAATTTTTTATCTGATGAACCTTTTGGGTGTTTAAAAACTTTTATATTTGGGCAATTGATATTGGGTTTCTATCAAAATAACTCATCTTGGATCAGTGGGGAATCTGTAGGTCGCCTTATCTATTGAAAAAGAATTTTCTGATAAATTTATAATTATGAATGAATTTAAATGAAATGTTACATGTTTAAAAAGTAAATTTATTAGACTTTATGGTTTTTTCTTTGATTTGGGATCTAAATTAGTTTACCAACTATTTTATATTTAAATTGGTACTTGATTTGTTTTGGTAAAAATCATTAAATGTTTAAAGATGAATATGATTAAACGTGATGGGCTTGGAAATAGAACCCTAGGTGGTGTCCTTGATGTTAAACCCTCATCAATGGATATTTGGGACTCACTCTAGTATCCTTGGAATGGAATCATAGGAGTTTTATCATAGTATTTCACTTTTTCTATCAATGTCTTGGTGATCATCTTTTGAAACTATTGACTTTTATTAACGTGACAAATTTATATGGTTGTTACTTATGTTAAACAATGGGATAATCATGGTAGGTATCACCTTTATAGTTTAAAATTTTTACTTTTACCATTATTTTTAGGTTTTGTGGTGTCGTTCATTTGTCTTTGTCCCTTATTGGACTTTGAGCTCCTAAATGGCACCCTTTTTATATGGGTGGTCATTCTTTTCATGAACATTAAATGGGAATCAGTATTTGGTAATGTGTGTTCTCAGTCATTCAGATATTCATAGGGCATGGTTTTCCACTTCACTGGTTTTTTGACCCTTTTATTTCATTGGTAGTTAATGACTTGTCATGTCATTGTCGAGGTGTATTCTCATATGGGTAAATATGACTCTATAAAAAATATCTTGTGATGTTAAGTATGGTCATGGGTCATCTCCACGTAGTGAGACTTGAGTTTTAAGAATTAAAAAACCCAATTATTAGGAGGGTTTATCTAGGGGATCATGTGTTGTTACATACCAGTCTCATTGGTTTTTATTTCTTTTATGGTTTGGCGTGATAATAATGTGTCAGTGGAGCATTACACATACATTTGTGTTAAATTTGGTTTGAGACTGCTTGTGAGAGGTTAGTTTTATTTCCTTTTATGTCTAAGACACTCCTAATATGGGGAGAATCATGTTGGTACCAATCAATTTATCCTTCCATGTGTAATGGATATAACCAAAGATGACCATTCGTAATGGACAATTTTACTTGAATGCCTTTGAGGCATGTGAGGTCTCAATTGTGTGAGCGGATGAATGATATAATGACCTTGATTTGGTTGGATGTTTTTTAAACACTTTAATGGAACCATTAGTCTTAGATATACTTCGTTGGGTTATCTTGAGGGATCAAAAAATTACTCAGGTGGTGAAGTTCTGTGATTGGATGTGGATGGTATGTCGGCAGGTGAAGCTGAGTTTCTGCTTTGAAGATGACCATATATGGTTCAAATGATCTTCTTGGTATTTTTTATCCTCTTAGTGTGTTATAATATTTGGGGATAATTCACCCTATCTTTATTTCAACCTAGATACACTAAGAGAGTGTTGGTCTTACACCACGTTGATGTTTTAAAAGAAGATGGGATTGTTTGAGTGAACTCTTTTGGTCTTGCATGATGGACGTTTGGTTTTATTTTGTGGTTTGGTTGGGAAAATAAATGTAAATCATGTATGTACATCAGTGTATTTGTTCTTGATGACTGAGATATTCCTTGGGAGGAGGCATCACAACTCTTCTTGTGAAACATCAGCCGATATGCCAAGCATCTTCTTGGATGATCGGCCAGGGTAGTTAAACTTGTTGTCCCCCTTCTTTTATGCTTGGTCAATGGAGGACAATTTCTATAATGTCTCCATATGAAGGAGACTATTTTATGTGTTGTCCTAGCTTTTTTATGATAATATGGCTCAACTCTACTTTGAGGTCAATGGAGGATGGATAGTTTTCTATGTTCATAATCATGCCAGGAGAAACATTGTAATGATTAATGGATTGCTTATAAGGAAATTCAAATTGAGTTTGAGTCATATTTTGGAATTCGTTTCTTAACATTATATCCTAAGGTTGGAAGTATCGTTGTCCTATTTTTTAATGAGACAATGATGTGTTTGTGTCTCTGGTTAAACAATCTTGGGTAAGAGTCATCTAAGTGTTTCAGTTGGAAAATGAGTGATGTCTCAAGTCTTGGTGGTTGAATGATCATAGGTGTATTGATAATTAGAAATAAAATGCGGCCATATGAACGAATATTTACAACCATTTTATGTTAGGTTATGTTTATTTTTTCCCAATGTCTTCTCATATATGAGATGTTCTAATGTGGGAAGGTTGTAACATCCTGTGTTCTAAACTAGATGGAAATTCAGAAGCAGTTTTTATTTAATTACTAGATGGGTCATTTTAAAAAATTCCTAAAAATGAAATTTTAAGAGTTGTAATTCTTTAATGTGATGTTATTGAATTTTTTTGAAGACCCATTATGTTTCTCAGGTGTATCGAGAAGTTTCAGAAGCATCATATCGAGGAAATCCAATTTTAATGGACCTAGAGAGGGATTATAGGTTTTCTGAAACCATGCAGCTCACTATAGAAAATAGTGTGGCTTGCAATAGATGGGTAGAGGTGGTGTTCACATCCTTTTAATGTATTATCAACCATGAACCTATCCCACAGAGTTATTTGCTTTAAGAAGTAGATAAGAACTATCCACTGCATAGTTGGTGCATAGATTCCAAACCATGCATCTTGCTCGTGCGGGAGACTCTATATGCCCAGTTAAAGTTGTAGGGTTAGCACACTTTTCCCTAAATCATGTTGTCCCAACTATGTGTGATGATCTATATTATAAATTTACTTCTTTTAAAATAAATTATAAAAAATTAATTAATTAAAACACCTCTCCCTCTCCCCTTATAATCAGGACGCATTCCCCTTGGGCTCTCCCCTAGAAGTGCGCTCTAACCCCCTTCTAGCCTCCTCTTGGACGAAGATTATTCCATCGATATCAAGTGATTTCTTTTTTTAATATCCATGTTAAGGACTTATTCCCTTGTCTCCTTCATTTTCTTGTCCAATTTTTTCTTCCTCATTGCCCGGTGTTGTTCGGACAAAACCTCAAGTTGGGGTTTATCTATTTTTCTTTATTTCTATTAATATTAGGTTGTGTATAAGGTCTCTCAGGTTATGTTCATGTGTATTCCAACAACTACCAATGAAGGAGAAGTGGATCAGTTTGATTTAGTGCACCGCCACTATTAATGGTAAACATTTATACCTGGTTTTGTTCTCCATTTTTATATCGGATCCTTTAGGTGTTTTAATCTTCGTAATAATTATTTTGTAATGATTTAGACCCTACCATGTATTTTAGAGTCACCATAGTCTAAGGATACTTTCATAATTATGCATAGAAAACTATATAAATATAGGTCCTCCCATTATTTATATATTCATCCATGGAAGAGAATATATATATATTTATATATGGGGCTAGGTGTGCCTATGTATATATATGAAAATGAATGTGTACATGTGTGGAGGCAAGTATATTCATATAAGTGTTAATGTAAAGATCCCCATGAAAATGTTCATGTCCATGAATATGTGTTCATAGGGGCTAGGTGTCCTTATATATTTGTGAAGGTGCATATGCTTGAAGGGGGTTGCAGCAGCTCCTAGAAAGAAAGCACCAAGAGCCAAAGTGTTCGGCCTGGTTCCCCCATGAGGTAAGATACCATTACTTAACCTTTATATTTAATAAATAATTAATTCTTTAATTTCTAGTTTATCATAACATTATTTAATGATTTCCAGGTATAGTTTTTTATTCTAAAATGCTTGCATTGATAATGTTAATAAAGTGTATAATAGTGATGAATGATTTTTTTGTCAAAAAAGTCATGTTTTTTAATAAAACCCTTCCACAAGAGGTTAGATGACTTCAAGATAAGAAGTAGATGATAGAATTTTATTATTTATTGGTTTAGTTTTTTAATGATTTCTTATGCTTGTTTCCTTGGTTAGTAATTTTATGTTTAGGGATTTGGCATATTTTGTAAATTGAATGACCTACCTTAAAAATGGATATATTGGTGTAATAATTTTTCCTTTGTCCACTGGAACCATTCATCTTCACTTAAGACATAGCCATGGTGTTCCAAGGAGTAACATAATTAAATTATTTAAATCTATGGTCCTATGCATGTCAGATTTATTTTGAATGTGAGTTGACATTATAAGTAATTGAACCTCAAATATTGGAATCCCCTAAGTGAATTTATGATACTTAGCACACGAATTTCTAGTTTCAAAAATTGAACATGTCAAAAAAAGATTTAATGGTATTGATGTATAGGGTGGTTACCCAGTTTTGGAAATATAATTGGTTATGTATGGGAGGAATGCATAGCCCATGTCAGATATATGTGAACATGAATGGGTGGGAGGTATTCTTACCCCATGTAAGTTATAAAAGTTATGTGTGGGAGGAATTCTTACACCACACTATTTATATTTCCATTATATATTTATAAAATAGAGTCTAAGATAATGTAAGGTTTCTTAGACCTATGTTAGGGGTAGACCTTAAAGAGCTCACCCAGAATTTTATGGTGATGGTATGTTTTTATCAACCCCAACATGTATCAAAATAAATAAAGCAAAGAGATGGTGAGGGATATTTATATTGGGTTAGGGGTAGACCATGAGAAACCCTTAATAATTGGATGTTGGTGGTATGTCCCGATCCATTCCAACATATATATACATGCAATCCAAGAGACTGTGAGGGCTCTAGGGCTTGGGTTAGGGGTAGATCGTGAGAGATTCCTTGGAATTGGATGGTAGTGGAATCTCCATATCCACAATAACTTTTCCAAATATATATATATAATTCAAATGATAATACATACCATCTACTGGATGTAGTAGGTATCACTATTATGTGTCCATTAATAACATGAATTGGTGTTTGTTTATTATTTCAATTATGTAATTATTTCTCTATACTTGCATGAATCATAATTTATATTATACTAGATTTGTCTTGACACTGTGGTTTCTAGACTAATGAGATTTTATCTGACACCCTGGTTGTGTACCCTTTGTACCATGTAGACCTCATATTTTCAGGATCCTGGTTGATTGTTGTATTTCTTCTCCTGGTGATTTTGGAGGAAAAAATCGAGCTAGATCTTAGGAAGTACAAGAAGAACTCTCATGGGGATTTGGTGTGTTTTCCTTATTTTTTCATTGTAATGTAAAGAAGGTTGTATTGTTTACTTATTTAATTATTTTATCATAACCATGTCATGTATTCTTCTATTTTATAAACTGATATTGTCCACTATTATTAAATTGTTATTAATTGTCTTCCACTACTTGATGATTTATTTATTACTACTTATGGTGTTGATTGTTATTTACTCTAGAATAAGGCTCTATGTCTCTAATATGAAGGTATATTCTCCGCAATATCACCTCCTAATATCCTCGCCTATATTCGATAGCCTTTGGTATTCATGGAGATGCACTTGAGGCCATGTGACCCGCCGGTCCAGCTACTGATTCAATGGTAAGTCATGTTAGGTTGTTACATAAATATGAAATTTTCCCCCTTAATAGAGAATAACCCATAACACCCATCAATGAACATGAAACATAAATGTGGTTTGACGTTGTGAATGGTGTGGCCCTCAACTTCAATCACAAAAAATTTATTCTAAATATGTATTTACTATGTAAATTTTAGCTATATTAGTTTAAAAAATATTTGAGTATTTTTTTATTATGAATAGGTGATATGAATCCCATGATTTCCCTACTATATTCATTTCGCTAGGTAAATGGTGTGTTGTACCATAAAACTCATCTCTATCTAGATATGTTTTTATTATCCCATTTTCACATATCATTAAATATTTGGTGTTGTGTCGCAATAGTTTATGTTGTGGCTTGAAATGTCTTCAATGTGCACTCATAATATCATTTTGTTTTTCTCTGATGAAATGTATTATCTTGTCAAAAATAATTAGAAATATAAAATATCCGCATTATTAACCAATTAATATATATAAATTATTAATTTTACAAAGAAATATTAATTAATAAAATTGTTTTTTCTATTCCCCAAACTTATAGCTTTTTCACCTAAATAATTTATTTTCAAAATAAATTAATGAAGAGCACAATTTTCTTAATATTCAAATTCCATAACAATTATATCGAATGATCATCAAGGGGGGATTGACTTATTCATGTTACACATGAAATACCAATTCAACTTTACACACTTAAAATATAATAATTAATCCAAGTATTTTACTTTTTACCATTTATAAATAGTGAATCTTTTCCTCTCATTCATTCATATATCATAATCTATTATTATCATGTGTTCAATGAATTTTTTTACATCATAATTTATTCATTTCTATTATCACTCATATTGACTATTCATGTGGAGTTATGATCATACAGGTATTACATGCTCATTTTCCATAGCCTTTAAAGGATAATGATCCTATAATTTGAAAATTTATAATTCAAATAAAATCATGTGGGATTTTTAAATAATTTTTGGGGGTTATGAGGATTAATTGTTATGGGGATTAATGTGTATAACATTAATGTGGAAAAAATACCTTTTAATCTATAAATCATACACCAATATATCAAAGGAAAAGTATACTTAAAATTTCCTCTATTATATGACTAATCCCACCTCACATAACACAACTTGTAGACTGGGTCAATTTATATATAATAAAATATTGTAGCATCTTGAATTTTTTCTCTTTGTTTTCATTTGAAAAAAAATGGATGTTTTTTTGGAATAAATCTCACATCCCCCCAACAAACACCATATAAAAGAAGTATGATCCTGGAAATGGTGATTTTTAATTTAATAATAAACAACCATTTTTTTAATTTTTTATTCCATTAAGGGAAAAAAATAAAAGTACACTGAATGTATCATGATCTTATCCTTATATATAAAATATTACCACAACAGTTTTTCCTTAAAAGGTAATTCTTCCATTATTCCATGACTTATCTAACCCCTCACATAAACATTAAAATATAATACAATATAAATAAATCTATAATGCCATGGATATTAATGGATCTTAATGTCTCTCATTACATACAAGGTCAATCATGTGTTATATAGGGTACACAAGGGTTTTTGAAAATTATTTTCTCAATGGTATGGTATTGTAAACAATCCTCAATCATGTCAAATGTGGTTTTTCAAGCTAGTATCTTTGAAATTTTGAATTTCATGTTTTGCAAGGATAAATTCCATATGATCACTCAAGAAATTTTCTCAAGATAATATATAATATATTGGATATTGAAATACCCTCTGGTAATGGTTATAAAATCTGGGACAATCACCAATCACATGAATTAATAAGAACAAACCAATTCACATAAATTTAAGAAATTAAAATTATGGAAATGGTTGGAATGTTTAAATTATTGAAATAAAATCATCATATTAAATCATGATTCATCAAAAATAAAATTAATTTCCTCCCCCTAATAAATAAATTAAACATTTTACTCATTGAATATCATTTACTAAAAAAGTAAAAACATGACGTCATTATATTTCTATGTAATTCATGTATCCTATAGAATTCATTTACAAAAAACTTTCTCACTATCATAATGAAATGTCTTTTAAGGATAAAAAATAGATTTAAACTGAAGGGGTAAAAATGATATAACTAAAACTCACTCTCTCAATAATAATATCCCCAGTCACATTTTACAACTTATTTTTTCCACCACTCAGTTTTATGACTTTTTTACATGAATTATTATTTTACAATGTAAATTATAATGAGATAGTGTAAAATCATTTTTTCAGCTTGAATTCTATAATAATTCCTCATTTTTACTTGTGAATATTTTATGTATGTATAAATATGAATACCAATGAGTGATATTGCATGATTATTCAATTATTCTCCAAAACAAATAGGGGAAGAGTTGACTAATGAAAAAATATAGGTGTTTAATATATTTTTTTTAACATCATTGTATCAAATTAAAATATAAGTTTTTTAAAAATATTCATAAACTAAATGATCCCCTCCCCAAACATAATTGAGGAAGTTTATGAATGGAATTAAAATTGATAAATTATTTTACTGGATTTTAAATGGAATCGACACAGAAAATAAATGTGTACTGGAGAGGAACAATATGGTGGGTCTTAATTGATTATCATTGTAAATGAGTGCCATATTTTCCATTGGTCCATGCAGTAGGGTACAATAGAAATTATTCATTATTTTTCAATTTAGGGAAAATGGGTTTTTACATTATTCCTTTTTAATATAAATAGTTTCAAATCGATATACATGAATAAAAACGGATATTCCTTTCATGAACAACTTTTACCTGGAATAAGCTTAAGTATGGTGGTCTATAACAACACACGATCTCCATGTTAAAAAGATCATTGTTTAATTACCTTATCATGGGTCACTCTTGTAATCTCTTTAGAGATCTTTGAATATTCAAAATCACCTCTTCCAATTTCTTTCAACACTTATAACTAAATTTTCCTCTCCTATTGGTTCACGCCCAAATTTACCCAAGAGAAGAAGGGTAGAACGGTCCTTGTAGTGTAGCTTGGGTTGTCGATTCCACAGAGACCTAAGAAGATACCTAAGATACACAAACTATGGGATGGATTTTTGGCTATGAAGTGGCCAACAATGGGTTTATTTTAGATGGGTTTAAGTTAACTCTAAGATACTTAAGTGAATTCAAATTAAAAGAATGAGTTGATCCAAGGTTATCACTCGGGATGGATTGGACGTATTTTCTTTTTAATGATTTCAAATTCTTAAATTTGAGATGGGTTTATTTAAGGAGAAAAAACAACATCATCACTTACTGGTTTAATGTATACACCCTTTAATACTAATAATCTATACACTTGAAGGTTTACTGTTTCAAGCACTTCAAGGTAAAGGATCGTATTAGTACTTGAAGTGTGTGGCCTTAAATTCAACAAGGACGATGGAGTTTAAAAATCATCAAACAAAAATCCCAATTAAAGAAGTGATTTTACATTAATTAGGTGATAAATAACATCCAATCCAGCCCCTTTATACTCCCTTGGATCAACCCATAAGTGGGTTATCCCTCCATTGATCCCATGGTTTCAATGGAAGCGGAAAGTAGACTCATGAGGGAGGAAATGGAGAAGTAAAGAAAACAACAAAAATAAAATGATCACTCCACCGTTGTGTGAATAATTTCACAAGGTTTGGTGTGAATAAATTCAGACCATGATCAAGCGGTATTAAAGTGATATTAAGAACAACAGAATAAGAGTAGAAGAAGAACTTTTATTAAGAAACTAAAGTGAATTGAACAACTTACATGTGAAAGACAAAATTGAGGCAACAAAAATGCAGCATAACATTACAATTGAACAAAGCATCCAAGATTCTAAAATCCTTCACCACCACTACCATAAATAGGCATTTTGGGAGCCTTGGGTCGATCCACCAACAGTACAAAGCATCTTAATTAATTTTGGTAGGCTATAGGTGGTGGAAATCTTGTGGAATTTGGACTTTTCCACGTTTGACCCGAGGTGGTAGCAAGTTTTCATCCACCGAACAGACGCGTCTGTAAGACCTTCTATAAGGCCGAATCAGAGTGGTCCATAGAAGACGAAAATGGATCTCCGCATGGCTTCTAACCGCCTGTAAACTTTGGGCTCATTTGGAGTTGTTTATTACGAGATATGATCAAATTAGTGGGATGTTTTTCTGGGCCGAAGAATCTGGCCCATAATTGTATCTCTAACTTGGGCCGCCTAAATGACCACCATGGAGGCCGAATCAGCATTAACTCATGAAGAGTGATTTGTTACTATACATGTATTCTAGAATCCAACGTAATTTGGGATTAATTGGGCCTGTATGTTGGGCCCCACAGTCTCATCAGTGGGATGATGTCCAATCTGCCTTCTCCAGAATTGCTTCCTTTCATTGCCAAATATCTCCATCATCCTCCATGAATTCTCCATTGATCCCTGAATGAAACATGTTCATATTGGAGTGTAGATAAATTATCAATTTAAAATATGTATAATCATATTAATCATTTGTTACTTTAAATGATATTCAAAAATGTACCACATAATAGTGCATTTTAAGAAGGTATTACAATCATAATGTGAAATAATGTTCAAAGTGTAAAATGCACTAAAATGGTGTTTATGAATAATAAAGAACATGAATATTATATGTATTACCAATGAATATTAGCCTCATTTAGTGGCTAATCACACCCCCAAATTGAGTTTTGCTAGTCCCGAGGAAAATATATCTCATCAAAAATGAAATTCAAATTCCCTTTTCCAAAAACATTTTAATACACAATGATCACCAAAAAAACCTTATACCAAACAATCATGAAACCCATAAAAATATTTTAATACGAGATAGTTTCATAAGCAGATCCCAATCCCAAGCCCATTCCTTTGATCAAATCCATCATCATTCTTCATCCAACTCAATTAGGTGTAATGATGTGTTGTGAATCACAATAGATATGGGGGTTCATTTTCATTCAAGGGGAAAATCATGGAAGCGCTAGGTGGAATCACATTTAATCCTAATATGAGTATTCTTCATCCCTCTTTTTTTTGTTTTTTTTTTGCAATATTGCTATAGTAATTGAGATTGCAATTAATCAAATTAACCCATGTAGCAAGACTTTGCCGATGACTCCCAGACTCAAAGGCCTTAGGGCATCAAGTGAAACCCACATACTCGGGCATCGTCTCGAGTTAACACAATCAAAAACAAAGTCATATTACCATAAATAAAGATAGATTGAAAAACTCAGGGCTAGAAAACTCTGGAGTCACGATCCCCAAGTGCCGAAAGCCTCGCATTTTATCAATCCATTGCTCTACATGCAAATTTTTATTTTTATTTTTTATTTTTTATTTTTTAATAATTTTTTAATTTTTTTGAATACTCATATTATTCATAAAAATAAAACCATCCTATGCTATTTATTATGGGACCCCAAAAATTCAAATTAGAACCCCACAGTCTAGAGGACGTGCATTGTGGCATTTTTTTTATTTGGATGAAAATATAAATGATGAAATATCACATTGGACAGCCACACTTTCCAAAATCTATGCTCATGAAATTATACAAGGATTAAAATCAGAATCAGGGCATGCTAAATTATTTGATATTCAGTTTCAAAGTGTGCAATGTGTATTACCATGTTCAAAGTTAAAGGAATTTTTCCTTCCATTTACCATTTTTTCAAATCATTCAATTTTTGTTTTTGACACAAAGCATTTTTTTATTTTATCTCCCCCCCAACTTAAAACAACACTGTCCCCAGTGTTTGAAGAAATGAAAAATTAGGAGTAGAGGCAGGGAATAAAAATTTAAAAAGGAAATTGAAAATGAGGATTATGGAATGAAGTCACCTGGTGGTTGAAGTTTGAAGTTCTTGCCACTCGAATTTATTCCTTTGATATCCAAGTCGCTTGCAAAGTTCCCTAGTAGAAAAAGGAAAAAACAAAACAAACAAAACAAACAAAAACAAACAATATATATATATATATTTATATAATAAAGGAAGTAAAATATAAGAATATATATAAAAATTATAGAATAAGGTAGCACAATAAGCCGCAGGTCAGTGGTAAGCGCGCGCCCCTGTATCCCTTCGGTCCCGGGTTCGAGTCCCCGCGGCTTCGCCGGTTGTGATGGGGTTTTCCCCACGGCCTACGGCATGGAATTTTTTTTTATTATTATTTTTTATTATTTTTTTTCTTAACCTATTGAATAATAAAAACAAAATAAACGGATGATACATTGTCTTCTTTTTAAATTTCTGGGTAAGGTATTACTCAAGGATCACACCACGTGACACGGATGAATATGGTGCTCCTCTTTCGTACCCATCCATACTCATAATAGAAGAACAGGTCAAAACTCTATTTTTTTATTTTTAAATATAAAAATGATTAAGTAATCTTATTTGAAAAATAAATATGATTCAGAAAGATTAGAAACATAAAAACCACGGGTTGCCTCCCGTGCATCACTTTGTTTAACGTCGTTAGCCCGACATAGATCCCAAAGTTATCAATTTTTTCGTGGTTCATAGATTGGATCAATTAACTCAACATATATTTCCTGTTTATTGAATGATTCAACGAATTTTTTTAACCTTTGACCATTGACCTTGAAAATGTGGCCACTTGTGGGATCTTGAATCTCTACTGCCCCATGGGGGAATACAAGATGCACTATGAAAGGTCCTGACCGTCTAGACCTTAACTTTCCCGGATGTAAATGAAGTTTTGAACTATACAAGAGCACAAGTTTTCCCAGTTCAAAATTTTTGACCTTGATATTCCTAGATTGGGAGGCTTGAACTCTATCTTTATTGATCCTTGAATTTTCATAAGCCTTCATCCTTAGTTCCTCCAGTTCATTGAGATCTAATTTCCTTTTTTTTTCAGCCAATGAGAGATCATAATCCATTTTCTTAATTGCCCAAAAGGCCTTATGTTCAATCTCCACTGGAAAATGGCATGCTTTACCATAAACCAACCTATATGGGGAAATTCCTAAAATGGTTTTATATGCAGTTCTATAGGCCCAAAGAGCATCTAAGAGTTTCTCAGACCAATCTTTCCTTGAGGGTTTGACAGTTTTTTCAAGAATTTTCTTAATCTCCCTATTCGCTAACTCAGCATGACCATTAGTCTGAGGATGGTATGAAGTGGAAACTTTATGAGAAATAACATACTTAGACATTATTGAATCGAATGGGCGGTTGCAGAAATGGGTTCCTCGATCACTAATTATAGCCCTAGGAATTCCAAATCTTGAAAATATGTTCTCTTTTAGAAATTGAATCACAACTTGATGATCATTGGACTTAGTGGGAATGGCCTCAACCCATTTTGAGACATAATAAACAGCTAAGAGTATGTTGAGGTATCCCCGAAAGTTTGGGAAGGGACCCATGAAATCAATTCCCCAACAGTCAAATATTTCAACCACTAAGATGGGAGTGAGTGGAATTTGATTACTTTTTGTGATGGACCCTACTTGTTGACACCTAGGACATCTTTGACAAAATGTGTAGGAGTCCCTTGAGAGGGTGGGCCAGAAAAGACTACATTGAAGAATCTTAGAAGATGTTTTCTTAGAGGAAAAGTGACCACCACATGCCTCACTATGACAGAATTTAAGGATAGACTCTTGTTCAGATTCTGGAACACACCTCCTAATGACTTGGTCAGGGCAGAACTTATAGAGGTATGGACCATCAAACACAAAGTGTCTAACATCATAAAGTAATTTTCTTCGATCTTGAGTCCCTAAGAATTTTTGAATGACTCCTGTTACTAAGAAATTTGCTATGACAGCATACCAAGGGCAGTCACTGACAGAGTATAGGTGTTCATCAGGAAACGAATCAGACACGGAAAGGTGATTTGAGTTGTCTTTGAATTCCATCCTAGAGAGGTGATCATCTACAACATTGTCAACTCCCTTTTTATCCTTGATTGTGAGGTCAAATTCCTGTAAGATATGGACCCACCTAATCAGTCTAGCCTTAGAATCTTGTTTTAGGAAGAGGTATTTTAGTGCAGAATGGTCAGTGAAAATAGTGATGGGTGATCCTAAGAGGTAGGACCTAAACATCTCTAAGGAAAACACAATATCAAGTAACTCCTTTTCAGTGGTGGTGTAGTTGATTTGGGCATCATTTAAGGATTTTCTTGCATAAGCTATGAGATAAGGAGTTTTATCACAATGTTGTCCTAACACAGCTCCAACAGCAAAGTCACTGGCATCACACATAAGTTCAAAAGGAAGGTTCCAATTTGGAGATTTCATAATGGGAGGAGAGGTGAGAGAGGATTTGAGGGTTGAGAATGAACCCTCATAGCTTTCTGTCAAAACAAATGGAGCATCCTTTACTAATAGAGCACAAAGGGGACGGGATATTGAACTAAAGTCCTTGGTGAATCTTCTATAGAAACTAGCATGTCCTAATAAAGACCTCACTTCCTTGACAGTTTTGGGTGATGGAAGGTGACGAATGATGTCAACCTTTTTTTATCAACTTCAATCCCCCTACTCGAGACAAGATGGCCTAGAACAAGTCCCTCTTTAACCATGAAATGGCATTTTTCCCAGTTTAGGACCAGATTTTTTTCTTCACATCTTGACAAGACTCTCTCCACATTCTGCAGACATCCCTCAAATGTATCCCCAAACACAGAGAAGTCATCCATGAAGACCTCAAGAAAATCCCCTACCATGTCTGAGAAGATTCCCATCATGCACCGCTGGAAGGTTCCAGGGGCATTGCATAACCCGAAGGGCATGCGTTTGAAGGCAAAGGTACCGAAAGGACATGTTAATGTAGTCTTCCATTGATCCTCTAGGGAGACCTCAATTTGATTGTACCCCGAGTACCCATCTAAGAAACAGTATAAGGCATGACCTGCCACTCTCTCAAGGACTTGGTCAATGAATGGTAAGGGGAAATGGTCCTTCTTGGTGAATGAGTTTAGTTTCCTATAGTCAATGCAGACCCTCCATCCACTACTCACCCTTGTTGGAAGAATCTCTCCATACTCATTGGTTATCACTGTGATTCCAGCCTTTTTGGAACCACTTGGATTGGGCTCACCCATTCACTCTCAGCTATGGGATATATGATACCAGCTTTCAACAATTTCAGAAGTTCTTTCCTTACTACCTCCATGAGATTAGGTTTGAGTCACCATTGAGGTTGACGACATGGCTTTGAATCAGATTCGAGAACAATCCTATGAGTCCCGATAAGTGGGCTAATCCCAGGAATATCATAAAGGGTCCAACCAATGGCTTTCTAATGATTCCTAAGGACATCTAGAAGAATCTTCTCATGATTGGCTTCAAGAGAAGAAGAAATTACAACAGGATGTGTTTGATTTTCCCCTAGGAAGGCATACTTTAGTGCAGTAGGAAGTTCCTTCAATTCAAGATCAGGTTGGTTCAGAATTTCAGCAGAAGTTTGAGACATTGGATCAAGATCAATTTCTTTTTTTAGAGGTTCAGATATAATTGATTCCTCACATGTAGAAGTTTTAGCTACTAGATTTGCTTGATCAGATTTAGGGAAGGAATTTAGAGGGGTCTCTATGAAATTGGTTTCTTGAAAGGTTTCACTGATTTTTGGACCTAAGACTTCATCATAAGAGCAATTTGAAAATGATTCAAGCCAAGGAGATACACTTCCTTCATATGAACAAAGGAAATCAATCTCATTCTGACTTAAACATTCATCAAATATTCCTTGATGTTCCATGGATTCATTATCAATGCTTCCTATCATGTTTACATCATGAATTTCCTTGTCATCCCCTATTTGTGAGCTTACATTATAGATGTTCAAGTCTAGACTCATGTTCCCAAAGGTGATGGTCATGTTCTCGTTTCGGACTCGGATAACAGATTTGATTATTGCAAGGAAAGTACGACCAAGGATGATTGGGGTTTGTTCATTATTTCCTAAATTTGGATGGTTGTCAAGGACAATGAAATCAGCAGGGTAGATGAAGTTTCCAACCATTACCAGAACATCCTTCAAAATTCCCTTGGGAACCCTAATGCTACGATCAGCAAGCTGAAGTGTGACAGATGTGGGATGGAGCTCTTCTAGGCCTAACTGGCAGTACACAGCATATAGGATGAGATTGACAGTAGCACCTAGGTCACACAAGTCCTTGACAACTTTTCTTTCTCCTAGTTCAGCATTGATGTAAGGGCAACCTGGGTCTTTCAACTTAGGAGGAATGGTCCCTTGAATGGTGGTACTCACATTAGCAGCCAAAAGGACTTGGTTTTTATGTGGAAATTTTTCTTTTAAAAGTGCACAAGTCCTTAAGGTACTTTGAGTAGGAAGGTATGGTTTGGATTGCATCGGGAAGAGGAATGTTCAACTTGACTTGTGAGAAGATTTCCCTCAATGTTTCACTCAGTTCCGGCTTGGGTTTCCCCCTCATGCATTGAGGAAATAGTGCAGTCTGTGGGGTTTTTTGTTGAAGAGTTGTTTCCTTGACAATGTTATCAGTTTCCTCAGTTTGATATTGTGGTTCATTTGAATTTTCATCCAATTTTGAATCTTCAGGTGGGTTCTGAATTAGTTGTTCAGGTTTCTCAATTGATTTCCCACTTCTTAAAACAGTCATAGCCTTTAGTTGTTCATGAGTTGTTTGAGCACAACTTGACTCTCCCCTTGAAGTTGAGGATGGCACCGCCTGAGTAGGCATGGGTGCCTTTCCAGTTTTGATGGTTTGAAGTTCTTGTTTTAGGGAAGATACTTCTGAGTTCATCCTCTCCATTTGTTTGCACAGTTGTTCTATTAGGCTTTGTGGAACAGTTTGGGTTGGAGCTTGAGTAGGTTGGTTTATCCCAGGGGGATATTTTGGAGGTGGGATGGTTTGTTGAAAATGGACCGGTGGCTGTTGGTATTGGATAGGTTGGGTTTGGAACTGGTTATGGGTTTGGTAGTTCTGATGGGGTTAAGGATTTTGTCCTTGTGGTTGGCTATGTTGTTGGTTATCCTTCCATCGGAAGCCTGGGTGGTCATTGTACCTTGGATTGAAGGTGTTTTGGTATTGGGGATTTTGAAAGTTTAGGGCATTGCCTTCCGCTGGGGGTCCTCCTAGAAGAACATTCTTGATGGATGGAATGGTTGGGCAGTTGTCTTTTTTATGGTCATGTTTGTCACAAATTGTTCAAACAAGGTATACATTTTGGATTTCATGGACTTTACTAAGGTCTATCTCTTCAACCTTCCTAGAGAGTGCTGCGAGTTTAGCCCTAAGGCTTTCCTCTTATCTAAGTGTATGAATTCCAGTGGTTCTTTCTGGATTTTCAGAATAAGGTGAAGTTCCCCAAGTTTGGTTTTGTTCATCCAGACTTTCGAGATACTCATAAGCATCATTTGGGGCCTTGTTTTTAAAAGTTCCATTACACATCATTTCAATTAATTGTTTATTACCCGGACCCAACCCTTCATAGAAAATTCTAACTTGTTCAGGTATGGAATACCCATGGTGTGGAACCATGTTTAGGGTGTCTTTGAACCTCTCCCATGTTTCATAAAATGACTCTCCCTCTTTTTCAAAAAAGTTTTGGATGCACTTTTTAAGTGCAATTGTTTTGTGATGAGGGAAGTATTTTTTGTAGAATTCCCTATGCAGTTGGTCCCAAGAGTGTATTGATGCAGGTCTCAAGTTGTTTAGCCAATTTTTAGCTCGATCCTTTAATGAAAAGGGAAAGAGCCTCATCTTAGCGGATTCTAGTTGATGTGGGGGACACATGGTTTGAACAATGTCGTTGAACTCTTTGACATAAAGGTATGGCATTTCTGACTCCATCCCATGAAAGGTTGGAAGGTGGTTTAGGACATGGGGTTTGAATACGTAGTTGGTGTCTCCTATGGAATTGTGTCTAATGCATGAGGGGTCATTGGTCCATGCTGGAGTGAGGTAGTCGTTCATGGTTTGATCAACTACATTCCCTAAGTTTGGAGCTTCTTGGTTTTGGTTTCCCATTTGATTCCCCCCAGGGTTTACAATTTGATTTTGTGGATGACCCTCCACTGGACATGTTTCAAGTTCTGACTTTGGGGTTTCAAGAATATTTGAATCTGATTTAAACAATCCCTTAGGTGCACTTGAATCCCCTATCCTAGGACTTTCCACCCTAACTAGTCTGTTTGAGAAATCGCGGGTGTAGGCGGACATGCGCCAAAAAAAAGCGAGAAAGGGACAACATAAGAGATCTTGGGTGAGAGTAGAAGAATGGAGGTGAGGAAAGAAGGTTTTTTTTGATCTAAGGTACTTAATTGGTCCCTGGAAATGGTGCAAAAATTTGGTTCACGCCCAAATTTAACCAAGAGAAGAAGGGTAGAACGGTCCTTGTAGTGTAGCTTGGGTTGTCGATTCCACAGAGACCTAAGAAGATACCTAAGATACAAAACCTAAGGGATGGATTTTTGGCTATGAAGTGGCCAACATTGGGTTGACTTTAGATGGGTTTATGTGAACTCTATGATACTTAAGTGAATTCAAATTAAAAGAATGAGTTGATCCTAGGTATCACTCGGGGTGGATTGGACGTATTTTCTTTTTAATGATTTCAAATTCTTAAATTTGAGATGGGTTCATTTAAGGAGATAAAACAACATCATAACTTACTGGTTTAATGCCTACACCCTTTAATACTAATCACCTATACACTTGAAGGTTCAATGTTTCAAGCACTTCAAGGTAAAGGATCGTATTAGTACTTGAAGTGTGTGGCCTTAAATTCAACAAGGACGATGGAGTTTAAAAATCATCAAATAAAAATCCCAATTAAAGAAGTGATTATAAATTAATTAGGTGATAAATAACATCCAATCCAGCCCCTTTCTACTCCCTTGGATCAATCCATAAGTGGGTTAGACCTCCATTGATCCCATGGTTTCAATGGAAGCGGAAAGTAGACTCATGAGGGAGGAAATGGAGAAGTAAAGAAAACAACAAAAATAAAATGATCACTCCACCGTTGTGTGAATAATTTCATAAGGGTTGGTGTGAATAAATTCACACCTTGATACAAAAGTATCAAAGTGATATTAAGAACAACAGAATAAGAGTAGAAGAAGAACTTTTATTAAGAAACTAAAGTGAATTGAACAACTTACATGTGAAAGACAAAATTGAGGCAACGAAAATGCAGCATAACATTACAATTGAACAAAGCATCCAAGATTCTAAAATCCTTCACCACCACTGCCTTAAATAGGCATTTTGGGAGCCTTGGGTCGAGACACCAACAGTAAAAAGCATCATAATTAATTTTGGTATGCTATAGGTGGTGGAAATCTTGTAGAATTTGGACTTTTCCACGTTTGACCCGAGGTGGCAGCCAATTTTCATCCACCGAACAGATGCGTCTGGAAGACCTTCTAGAAGGCCGAATCAGAGTGGTTCATAGAAGAATACAATGGATCTCCGGATGTCTTCTAAACACCTGTAAAATTTGGGCCCATTTGGAGTTGTGTATTCCGAGATATGATCAAATTAGTGGGCTTTTTTTCTGGGCCGCAGAATCTGGCTCAGAATTGTATCTCTAACTTGGGCCGCCAAACTGACCACTATGGAGGCCGCATCAGCCTTAACTCCTGAATAGTGATTTGTTCCTATACGTGTCTTCTATAATCCCACGAAATTTGGGATTAATTGGGCCTGTATGATGGGCCCCACAGTTTCATCAGTGGGCTGATGTCCAATCTGCCTTTTCCAGAATTGCTTCCTTTCATTGCCAAATATCTCCATCATCCTCCATAAATTCTCCATTGATCCATGAATGAAACATGTTCATATTGGAGTGTAGATCAATTATCAAATTAAAATATGTATAATCAGATGAATCATTTGGTACTTTAAATGATATTCAAAAATTTACCACATAATAGTGCATTTTAAGAAGGTATTACAATCATAATGTGAAATGATGTTCAAAGTGTAAAATGCACTAAAATGGTGTTTATGAATATTAAAGAACATGAATATTATATATATTACCAATGAATATTATCCTAATTTAGTGGCTAATCACCTATCAAAAATATTACAAATAAAAAATTAATCATTATTACTAAATATTATGGTTTTTTCTCTTATTCCATAGGGAGGTGGTAGATAATTCCAAAAATCAATTAGTAGGGTCTCATCTTGATGGTAGCCTTATAAATAGTATTAAAATCACATAAGGTGTCTTACAAAATTTGTATCGATTCGTTCCTATTGTGTATGATTTTTTTCAAAATGAATTCAATTTCTCTGTTTGAATCATCTATTTATACATTTTTTGTGAATTGAATAGTTTTTTGGTTTTATGATATAACCTAAAATTTTCAGCAATACCTCTATTAACCTGTTATAAAAATGAGTTCCGTGGTCACTAATAGTAGATCAACCTACTCTAAATCATCATAATATGATCGACCAAAAAAAACTCATATATATATTTAGTATCCTTATTTATAGTGGATTTTACTCCAAAAAATCTTGAATTAAAATCTACAAAAATTAGTACATAAGAATTATCAAATTAAATTGAGAATGGTATCATGTTATCAATTCCGCATACATAAAAATTTCATGGAAGGTAATTGGTTTTTTAAGCACTACCTTTATTCAAGATATATTATAAAAAAAAGATGAATATTTCTCATTATTTTCAAAATTTGAATAAATATTTGAATAACCTGGGGTAATAAATTATTGACTATAAGAAATTTCTAGAAATCCTCTAATTTATGTGGTGGCCTCCACAAGTTACTATGTGATAGAATTGAAAATTTGATTCAATTTCACATTCTACTAAGAATCATATTATGATTTTCTCATTGATTATTTTTAAATGAGTGGGCCTTCTCGAATATAAAATCAAGATTGGGATTTGATTTTATTCATTAGATAGTAATTTTGATGAGATGATACTAGATATGTGACCATATAATTCAAAATATAGGAATATTGGGGAACCGCACCTTCCCTGATATATAGTTTTTCTCAATGAATCAAATCATTAAGTGGATTTTGAAATGTAATTTATACTTCAGTAATGTCCAGTAACATTATAATTTTATCTACAAAAGGATTATTATTTCCCTTTTTGAATTTGATTTCTAAATTATCTCTTATAATATAATCATCTATCTCATTATCCTATTCTTTTCATCACCCATCTCCATTAGATATGTTAGATCTTAATTATTTGAAAATATTATATCATTCCTTCATAGTAGGTATGATCTAAATATATGTACAGAAAAAATAACTACCTAGATTTAATTTTTTATAGCATGGTAGTTGATTAATATAGAATATAATTTCCTAGAAAAATAAAAAATTTCTAATAATTTTACGTTAATACATTATGAGATAGATGATCATATAACATGGATTGATTCATTATGGAGTATCTTAAAATGATTACCTCAAATATGTGGTCACATTATCAGTGGTGTGGTCAAGAATTTCATCAATTACTTTATTTATATTTTACGCTCTTCCTGAAAATTAAACTCGTCCCTTTTTAAAAATATTATTTAAATAGGGAGAGATACCATAATAAAATTATTTTTATGTATTTTATGAAAACCTTCATGTCGTAAAAATGATATTACAGGATTAAAACATGTTTCATATGGAAGGTATTTATTACTTTATTTTTAAAAATATCTACCTCAATTCCTTTCAACAAAATTAAGTATCATAACACTATTAATTTTTCCAAGTTGAAACTAAATTTGTTAAAAATAAAATACAATATTATTCAATATTAATTTTTCTGATCATTTACTAAATTCATAAAGAAAATATCAAATGATTTATTGAAAATAGTAAAGTCATCAATAAATAAATCTAGTAATTCATCAATATGATCTATGAAAATAATTTTTATATACCATCAAAATATAGTTGTGGCATTTCAGATCCCTAATAGATGTATTTTTTAGGCAATGATGTTGAAAGGAGAGGATAATATTATTTTCACCATGTTTTCTAGAGAAATTATAACTAAAAATTATTTTGAAATTCTATATAAAAATAAATAAAGGGTTTTTCTTATAGAGATTATATAATTTTATCAAAAATGGGATGATACTAAGTTATTTTTGGATAATGTGATTTAAATTTCGGCAATCTATACATCCCCTCCGATTCTTTTGATCAGTCACGAGGATTAGTTCATTTTTTCCATTTTTGATAATGGTTATACTAGTTTTATTTTGGAAAACATGTATTAGGATAATATACTATAAATTATTTTTTCAGGAAAATGATGATGGATGCTAACATAATCTCTATTCCTACTTTATAAAACACCATACTGGTGAGATTGTCACTTATATTGGGATATTTAATATTATGGACTGACATTCTAAAACTCTTCAATGAGGGAAAGGGATAGGGTTGATTCTAGGTATATATATTAAAAGTTAATCATATGACTTAGGATTTTCTTTTGAGAAATTTAGTGAGAGTTTTTGTGGGAATTATATAGTTTATTTTATGCTTATTCAAGTAATATATTTCCTTCAATATGGTAAACATATTTTAGATCAATTGGTAGTTGTTTTAATACAAGTCATGGGGGTTTTTCAATGGGTGACATTAAATTTTGTTTTCCTACTTATAATAATTAGATCACTTGTATATTGTATATATATTTTGATAAATCATTGAATAAATAATAAATTACTACTTTATCTAATATTTAATTAGGATTCCCATGTTTTTTTGAATTAGTATTTGAAAAAATAAATCTCTCATAATAATAAGAATACTTGAATCATACCTGAATCATAAATTGATTATATACATTATTCGTGAGAGATTACATTGTGTGATTGATATATTGATAAATACTTTATTTTAATATGTATGATGAAGTTAACCCTCCTATCTCTATATTCCATTATAAATATAACTTCATGGACATTGATGATCATTTTATATCATAAAAAATGGTCTCTACCGAATAATGATGGAGTGTTGCAATATCATATCTTAATCCATGTTATGTACAAATAATTTTACTAGTAATATAAATCTTATTACTCCTATGATATCACATTCTAAAAATCATGGTAGGAATATGGTTGATTTATTCACTAATTTAACTACCACTCTTATTGGAATCAATTATCTAATACCTCGAGAGGAAAAAATGAGGGATCCTTGAAATTTATTGGTACACTAATATTAAAAAAATCAATTAAATTAAAATATCCAATGGAGAATAGAATATATAATGTCTCAGAATCATAAAAAATAGTATATTTGGTGTGATATGTGTTGTGAAGATTTTCCTTAAAATGATTCTTTTATTCCCATCCAGTCTCCTTCTCTTAGTGAATAGTTATTTCTGTAATTTTTCATATTTAGGGATTTTATGGATATTTTAAAAGAGATGAATGTCGATCTTATCTTTTGAAAGATCTCTTGAATATATCTTTGAATTATATCTTATTAAACTTTCTTATAATTAGTAACATGAGTAAGAAATGGAGTGGGAATGTGTTTCCTTTCCTTTTTTTTATCGTCCTTCTTAGTCAACACTCTATGAATCATTTTCTCACTTGTTATGGTTTATTATTTTATTGAACATTATTTTATAAATTCTATAATGAGTTTTAAACCCATATTTTTTCATAGGTTATAGATATTTTCCACATCCTATGGAAATCACACATACATTTTCCAAGGTAATAGGGATTGTATGTGATGGTAGCTCTTTTAATTATTTGTTTAAAAAATCCAAGAAGTTTTTTATTTAGTTTGTGATTTCTTCCATAAAATCGCATTTTCCTATGTTTTTGGACCATAGATATTGTTGATCAATTCATGGGGAACTATTGGAATGTTATTTATAAGGATTCTATATGAATATGGATATGGAAATTATTTCTACACAAAAATTAGTATATATGATGGTTAAAATGGAGTTAGGTTATTGTATTGATATTACTAAAAGAGAGTTTTTGAATGTTATTGATTTGGATAGAAATTTATCACCTTGATTTGTTTGTTTCCATATCTAGATTGGTCCTCAAATAGACGGGGACAATACTTGTGGAATTTTGTTTCGGTGAGTGCCTATAGTCCTTATTTCTTTCACCAAAAATTCCACACATTAGTGATTAAAAATTGTAAGTGAATATCATAAAACACATAACTAAGAAGAAGAGTAACTTTCCCTCACTTGGATAACCAAGAATTTTCTGAATGAACTAGTCAGAGTGTAAATATTACTTCCATGAATATCTAATGAGTCATATGTTTGTACATTGTGGATGGACCCACTGCACATACCTCTCATTCCGGATTTTTTTTATTTCGTACACATTCTTCATAATTAGACCTATTTCTTCTTCTATTGATTATTTTATTAGGGATCCTATATATGTGGCATTTGGTTTATTTCGATCAGTATATATCAATATAGGAATAATGATTTCAAGGAATAAATTGTACTCTATTTTTTGATGTGATTATTTAGAAATGAGGTTATCCATCATCATGGAGTACTTAGAGAGTGAATACCATTAGGGTTAGTGAATAACCTAGATTTCCTTTCAAATTGTTTTGATAATGGATGTGGGAAAAAATGTTGACATGAAGCACAATTTTTTCTCTTCTTAGTAATTGATGTCTTCTAGTTGTATATTGTATTACTATTATGATGTGGCTCTTTATTGGGAAAATAGGATTTCCCTCTAGTTGCGTTATTATTTTGTGAGTCCTCAAGATCATAAACTAGATCAGTGATATATATAATCTTGTAGGTATCGGTATAGGTATTCTATTGTATGATCGTGAAATTATAGAAGAACATGAATCTTGTAAATGAAAAAACTAAAATCAATTTCTAAATTAGGGATGACTAGTTATTTATTTATAATGGAAAATTGATGTTTGAATAGTTTCATATTATTTTGGTTAGGGTTTCTAGTCATATATTCAGGTTTAGAGTGAAGACTAAGAGTGTCACTAGAATCTGTGAGAGTAATTTCCTCAATTCCAGTTTTCACATTTATTTCCCATATTTCAGTCATAATTTATTCAATTTTCAAATCAAAATCTATTAAATGGTATGTTGAACTGTGATTTATTCAATATTAATTTTAATTATTTTGGTTTTCTGATTCATTGATAACAGAAAAATAATTCCATGTATGATGCAGGATTTATCATTGGGGAATGGAAAAAATTCTATTACCTATCTATATTATAGTAGGATTAATTTAGTTTGTCTCTAGAAGTGGAATATATAGAAAATATTTTTTCACTTTTAGTTGTTTTAAGGAAATTGATTTATGATTTTGGTTTGGAAATTAATAATTTTGAAAGAATATTTATTTGACTAATTTCTAACCGTTGATTATAAAAAATAAATACTTTTTGATGGATAGACTAACTTAACTGATAACATGTTTTCTAATTTTTTACAATCAATTTTTCTCAATATGGTAAAATTATGACTCCTAAATCGATTATTCACTCTCCCGTAGCTATTTGGTGATGGTGAAGTTATCCATAATTTAAATATCATGTTATTATATATTCCATCCAATGTACATGGTCTTATAGGTGGTCCTCATGATTAATTAGGGAAATTCCTAATCTAGTATTGCATCTTATTAATAAACAAATAGTTCCAACATTCAATTAT
This sequence comes from Viscum album, assembly GCA_963277665.1. Lineage (NCBI taxonomy): Eukaryota > Viridiplantae > Streptophyta > Magnoliopsida > Santalales > Viscaceae > Viscum > Viscum album. Next base: position 994,544,038 of record OY728166.1, read on the forward strand.
ACACACTTTCTATCATTAATTGATAAATCATAGCTGATATATTCTTTTTTACACCATATATAGGAAACAATTTGGTGGATGGAGATATGGATCCTATACCAACGATACTATCATTAATAGAATCTATTTCTAATACAATCACATTTGGAATTGGAATCATCAAATAAGAAATTGATACCTAAGTTAAGTGTAATGAATATATTTCATTAAATTCAATAGAATAAACTCATTAATTACAAATTGGATCAACATTCCCTTTCCCAAAAACTTGAATATTTCATCCCTCGATTTAAAGGGTAGATGAGTTGATTTATCACTAAGATGTAATTTAGTGATTGAGAGATAAGAGAATAATGAAAATAAGAAAATAATGATGTAGTGGGAAATCAACCAGAACTCCCCCTCTCTTATTAATGATTTCCCATATGGAAGATAATATTTATATTTATAATCATTTTCATGGGATACCCTCATATATAGAAGTGATTGTTTAGTAAATCTAGATTTATGACATAAATAGATAATTTAAATTATTAATGGTGTAGTTCCCAAATGTTAGATCAATTATATTAGGATTTATGTAGGGATTTATGATATGATTTGTTCATGATATTGCTTCAATATTTCACAAGATACATTGTAAATGTTATTTATGATGTAAATTCCTTCTTTATGACTAGAAAAAATGTGTGAATATTATTTTTAAGTGTGAAAGGGTGATGTTAAATGTGGAATATATTTTCCCCAGTGGGTTTTCCATGTAAATGGTTTATTTTGATAAAAACATATCTTTCCATTTTTTTTATTCTCCATTATTAACCTTATTATAATATTTCAGTATCACACTACGACAAAAAGTTCCCTAATAGAAATTGTATTTTCTTGCACTCCTTATCTAATTTTTGTTAAGTTATTATAAAACTTTGTATCATTCAAGAAAACATAAGAGCCATTAAATATATGTATAATAATACAATTATTTATTATAATTATAAAATTTTATCCCAATATAAATACATAAACTATTTTTATATGTACGTCATCTCACGAGGTGGTAGTTATATTTGATGTGGTTTGATATTTTTGAGTGAATAATCTTTTTTTCATATAGATTATACTATGCTTCATAGATTAATGTATTTTTTTTAATGTCATGGATATTATATTTAAAATAATTTATACACTATATGGAATGATATTAATTCCTATTGTCTTATTAATTAATGTATTGGTGAAAAGTTTATGGGATTTTGTAGAGTAATTTAACATTACTTTGGTATAGTTATTGCTTTCTTTCTTGTCTCCCTTCAATATATTGTTATAACCAATACACTAAAAAATTAGTGGTTTGGAGTTCATGGAACATATGTAGGGGAATTTAAATATCATTGATTATAATTATAAATTTATGTACATTCTCTAATATTCATCGAAATTTGGAGGTGATGAGAATGGTAAAATTTTTAAATTTGAGTGTGGTATAATATTTTAAATTTATTTAAAGGTTCATCTATTATTATGTTTAACTTTTACCAATATTGTAATCAATCCAATTATGACCAAGAAGGATCTTTAGGAGGAAATGAGGCCTTTTGTGGGTGAAGGAAGATTTGGAGGCAACCTAATGAGGAAAAGGGGATAGGTATTATAGGAATAAAGATTGATCAAGTGGTTAGAGTAATAATTATTATTCTATTTATTCCTGATGTTCCAAACAATTATAGTTTTATTATATTGTATTAAAAGGCTATACCAAATCCATGTATTATAGTGATCTTAATTAATATCATTCTAACAAAAAGATAAGGTATATGTTTTTTTATAAATGATTTTATAGGAGTATAGGAAATTATATAGATTCCATATATATATCATGTTCATTTGATAGTACACAATAATGGTTTAGTAAATATATATTGTCAATAACTTCTCATTATAGAGTTTACCAAGGTATAAGATAAATGATGTTATAAAATGTAGAAGATTTTGATAACCCAGGGGTAGTTTCATGGTGCCAGGTTTGTCTAGTTATTCACTATAGAATAATATCTAGTGGTTCATGGAAATGTTTTTTACATTATTAGAACTATTTAAATGGTTACATATACCATTTTTAGTGCATTATTTGATAGTGTTGATTCCTATTATTTTATTTCCTCATATTTTGTAACTATTTAGGATTTGAGTGTTTGGAATTTAATTATAGCTTAGTATTTCAATACTGTGTTAGAATGAAGAGTGAAACCCATCATATTATTTGCATATTATCCTAATGATATATATGGATGTGGAAATAATTTTCATTTCTAAACTATATTGACAAAAGTATTTGATATGAATTTTTTATTTAATAATATAATGTATATTTAATAATAAAATTATTATTATATAAACAAAGTATTAGTTATTAATTATAAAAAATCATGATAAGATTATGGGGCCTAAAATATTGGATCCCAATCAAATCATCCCAAATAATATCATTTAATCCTCGAGAAAGAAGTGATCGAAGACTATATTAATAAATACATTATTTATAATGGAAAACTCTTGAAGCCAAAAAGTTACAGCTAAGGTTCCTTGATGTAAAGTCTATAGTAAGGTTAAGTTGTTTGTAATCATAGATTTAAAAAATTATTAAGGTATGGAATCTTCCAATGCACACCTATTCGACCTTTAGTGGACTATGTCATCATTGGGGGGTCAGTTTCATTTGAAGATGGATCAATGTTTTCTCTTTTTCACATTTCAAGCCCATATCACATGGAATTTTCTTTCGTAATCAAAGTGTATCCTAGAACAAAGGATAAAATGAAATAAATGTTCATGGATACTTCATGATCAAGAATAATTAATCCTCAACTTAGAAAACCGAAAAATCAACACCCATAAACATTTAGTTTGATGCCATTGAGGGTGGGGGGTCTAACAGATATCATGTCACAAGGTGGATACATGCCACTTGGAAGAGGGGGTGTGGAAATGAATGATAGATATAATATGAGGATAATTCTTCTTTTGTATAAAAATAGGTTCCAGATAAACCAAAAAGCATTCATTTAAGTCCACAAAGGATTGAAACAAGCCAACAATACCCTTATGATGTAGTTTGTTTCATTCATTCCATAAACACCAGCATCCTTAAACCAAGATTGCCTCTCAAGCCTTCCTATAAGTGTTTTTTATTATACCAACCTTGACCCAGAGGATGATAAACACATCAATGCAAGAAATATGATGATCAAATAAGAAATATCATTGAATGCACACTAGATAGAACTATCCAAATCGCATCTAAAGAAGAGATGGGTGGTGGTCTCTTTATGGGGAGTTCAAATGGAGGTTCACCATGAAGAAATCATGATAACCTTGGATTTAACATCATCATATATTCATATATCATTGTTTTGTATCTATGAAAATGAAATATAAATTTTGGGGTAATAAATTTTCTCCAAAGGATACTTCCCTATACCTATTGCACCATATTTGCATGCGGGAGTCAACAATAATCCTTTACAAATAATTCCCTAGATGAAGTGTTGATAAACAAATATATATCACGATTCTCGTTCATATGTATACTACATGAAAATTTATTTCAATGGTGATTCATAATAGAATGGATAAATTATGGAACGTTAATGGATTTCCTGAAAGAGTAATCATTGATCAGTCAACCCAATAAATCTTGTGAATTCCCATCCTAGTTATGGCTCCAAATATCAATATCCCCTCATCCTATGATCCAATGAGGATTATTCAGGAGAACTAGTACGTGTTCAAGATATCATAATCCTTCCCCTTTATATTTCCTAAATCCTACTAGTATTTTTTCATGAGGATGATACATTGAGATAGATATATTCAATTGGTTCCCATGCTAGTTTGGATTTCATAATATACATTGTTTTTAAAACATCCCTTATGTTTATGTTCCTTTTTCCCATGATTAATCTTGTCTAATCCATGAATCTCATTTTCATCTACAATCAAATTGGACATCCCATGTAAAGGAAATTATGATTTTTTTTCAATATCCCTGGTAACCTCCTTCAGAACCTTGAAAACTAAGTGAACATGTATTATTTTAGAGAGTAGAATATATTTTACCAGAGTAATCTTATTACCAAAATAGATAAATTATTTATTCTAGTTTTTAATGAGATTCAAAATCTTATCGATGAGACTATAAAATAATGAATACAAATCATTCCATGGGAGAGTGTAACTCTAAGATACACCATTGAGAATTCCCTCTAGTGGATTCCCATGGTTTATTCGACTAACATAGAATGCCTCACCACATAATGGGATGAATAGTAGACACTACTCTTATCCACATTCAGAACATGACCCCTAAATCTAAAATACAATTACATAGCCTTACTAAATCCACTGATGGATCATTTACTTCCATTCAGAAAGAATATTATTTCATCAGCTAAAATGTGATATGAAACACCTAAGTAATCTTAGCTACATCATGAAATAATAATGACTCTATTGTGAATACTCTTGACCAAACAATAGTTGATTATATCCTAAACAAGAATAAATAAACTTCATGACATTGGATCCCCTTGACTTATCCCTCTAACATTCTTTAATTACCAAACTTATTTCCAATAAAATAAATGGTGAGCCATGTAGAGCTATATCATATGAATTGGATATCAGATAACAAAACATAGAATCACATTCATCTAATAACCTCGAGAAATAAATTACATTTCGTCTTGTCATAATATTGTTCTATATGAACATTGATGAAAATGTTGGTTCTTGGGGAATTTGAATTAACATCTCTTATAATCTCCTGTGTAATACTGATGGATTTTTCAATGGAGTATCCCTGGATAAACCCATGTTCCTCTAAATAAACCCAATATGTAATAAGGATATAGATCCTTTTATTTATAATTATTTATAGATCATTGTAAGATGAATTACACATACTAATGGGATTGAAATTACCAAAAGAGGAGATATCCTTCACATTGGGAATATGAAGTAGTGTAGTGGCACTAGCCACCTAAAGAATTCTACTTCCATGAATGTAATCTCATATTTCCTCAATAATATCATGCATAACCAAATCACACGTGGCCACATAGAAGGATCCTCATAATCCAAATATACTAAGAAAATAATATGGAGTAAGGCTCTTTAAATCCTCTAATATTTCATTCTCTAGTAGAATATGTTCAAGCAAGGAACTATTGAGATCAGAAACCTCCCAAGGAATAGAGTAAAAGATGTATTCATTATATCATGGTCAAATTGTATGAAATAAATGATTGTAATAAACATATATATATTTAAAAAAATGTTCTTATCCAAACTCTATACAATATATGGGTCATTTTTGTATGATCCTTCCTCCAGATGGAGATCTTGGCTGATAGTGCATCTCTTCTACTTAATTCAAGATTTAATGTAAGGTATTTTGTGATATCCCTTATTGATACATATTTATATTGATTAAGAATGAGCATCCCTCTTGGGTTCCAACAACATATATGAGAGTTGGATTTTTTTCATCATAAGATCGTCCAAGAGCATATCATCCCAACCATCTTCTAGTCTATGCTGAAATAGAATAATATCTATTGATATAGATCCCTACCTAAGACAATGGGTTACATTTTTTTAAATACATGTTTTATTTTCACCTTACTAGTGCCTAATGTTATTGTGTAAGAGAACATGTTAACTTCTATCAATGATTTGGTCCCTAGTTGTTTACACCATTGGAATGAATCTTGGATTAGAGATGAAATAATTAGAGAATAATTAGCACCCACACCAACCACTCCCATTATCCCAAAAAACTTTGTAGTGGGGAATGGTTATATAAAGTCTAAAAAAGGTTTGGGATAGAAGCATTTGGATACATGGAGTTTTAATTTTTTTCCATAAGTGGTTGATAGAAATAAATATGTGATTATTGAATATTTTATAGGTTTTTTATTAGAGATAATAGTGTATTCCATTTATGATCCAAATGGAAAATAATGATTTATTTTTATCGATGTGTAAATTATTTGTTAATATGTGTTGGGTTATGGATTAAGATTACAATGAATAAAAAAAAGGAGTAATGTAAAACCTATGTTTCATTAGATTATATGAATTGTAATTTATTTTTGTTTTTTCTAATTCATTCCCTGGGGACACCTCTTTCATGTCAATGTTTTCAGGTATTCTTGTTACCCTAAATTCCTGCTTTCCAACGGTGGGTGTATTTCAACACATTCATCGGAGATGTTATCTCCTTGATCAAAATGGAATAATGTGATTTCTGTTGCTCCTTCCATAGATCCTCCTTGGAAGTTGTCATATAGTCCTGGAATCCCTCATAAAGTTAGTTAATGATTGTGTAAATAATACCCAATGCCATGTCATTATGGATGGTGGTTAATTGTGCAGATTTTGTCTAGAAATTTCAATGGTTCATGACACGGTACCAACCTTCAACCAGTAGTGTAGTCATGTAGGTCATCACTAGCATGTATGGACGCTAGGAAAATTGGTCACATGTATTCTTCCTCTTGTTAGGGAATCTCAAGGAGGCATCTTAGGCATAGAACCCAAGGCATCCATGGTTGATCTTGAGGTATCTGACACAAAGGAGTATATCTTTCTATGATTTCACCACAATAATCCCATGATATGCATATGGTAGCAGATGCATTGGGATTATATCATCCAAGGAATTCATCTTATGCATCTCATGTTCTATATGAGTTAGGTATTTCGGGTCACAAGTTTATCACCATGTGGAGATGGATTTCATTGATCAAAACAACCCATGGTGGTAGATAAAGGTGGTGCATCTCTATGGAGGAATATTTCACACCATGAAGGTTGGTCAGAGCACACCTTGGAGTAGATATTTGGGCTACATCTCTATGAGGGAGAACCTAAAAAAGAAAACCAATAGATGGATTAGAAGAAAATATGGACCAAAATTTAGGATGACTTCCCCATAAAGGTAGTATGTCTCGACATAAAGGATTATTAGAACACAAATGGTGGTTAATCAGGTGTGTACATCCCTATGAGAGCGAACCTAAAAGGTTTTTCGATGGATGGATCAAAACATCCTATAGAGGAGGATCTAGTAGGTGTCTCCCACAAAGGGAGGATTTTAAACCATGAAGGATGATAAAAACACCATTAGAGTTGGATTATAGAGGTTAACACATAGTTGGGAGAACTAGTAATGTTTAACAATGTATGGGTCAAAATTCCCTGTGGAGGTGGATATGAGAGGTGTGTCCCATAAAGGGAATATGTCACACTGTAAAGTTGATCAAAATACCCTTGGCAGTGGATTAGGGATGTACATCCCTAATGGGGAGCACATCGGTTTACCATAGGTAAGGATTGAACCTCATAGAGGAATCCTACATACCTTGTGTAGAATATAAGGAAACCCCACACGTATTTTGATGCTATGGTATAGGGTCATGTGACATGAATGGTCCTTACAATTTATCATTGTGTGGTATGGATAGTCATGCTATGATTAGTGCATCGGTGGGGGATGGTTTGGGGATTAAACATGAACATTTCCCTTAACAAGAGGATCTCTATTTGATGGAGTTAGTGTAGGTCTTACACATTGGGTTTCCTGAGGTACCTAGAGGAGATGTTGTGTCCCATGTGAGGGGAGAGATCTTACTAGGGATTTAGATGTTAGGTTTGGACCCCAATGATGATTCATAAGCATCTCAATTAGTTGGGAATAAAATTCCATATAGGTAGAAAATAGAAGTTAATTATGAATAATGAAGAGGAACATGGGAGGTCTGGTTGGGGAATACACAAGAAGGCATCCTATATGATGATTACGGTTGGGGATTACATATAATAAAGGGTTTTTTGAATGATTGTTTGTGATTATGTCGATATTGTAGGCCCATGGTGGTTATTGAAAATATTTCATTATCAATACTAACATCTATTCGCATGTGAGTCATTATCAATGTGATAAAAAAGAGTATTTAGAAGACTTGATGCTCATGTCATTAAAGAAGTATCAACAAGAGATAGTGGGGGGGGGGGTTACACAAAGAAGCTACCCATGGAGGATATCAATACCTATGAAGAGGAAATAATTCTTTTTCAGTCATACATGGAGGATTTCATTCTTGTCTCATAGGTTAAGTGTGGTCTGCACATGGTGCATTCCCGAGGAAAGAGGATCAGTCGGTGGGGGGGGAGGTGTGGTGACATATTGTGATGACCATACATGGGGGTTCATATATTCATTCCATAGGGTAAGGCTATAGTTTTATGTAGATTTATGAGGACTATAGGAACTGGTTTATTACACTAGGTATCTTGAACATGGTGGGGATCACTTTCCATCTTGTGGGCTTACGCAACCATAGCCCTTGTGCTTATTGGTAAATCATGGATTTGGCCATTATAGGTTATAAAAATGGGAAGGGTGTCCAGTATAGAGTTTCCCATTATAGTCCCTATGCTAATAATAAATAGTGTCTATAGTAAAAATTATGAGAAGAAAAATGTATGTGGGAATCTAGGGCCATACTTATAGTGAATTATGCCACATGAAAGGATGGCACATGTCTCATAGGGACTCAATGTGTATCTGAACCAATCCGTGATGGGTTGGGGGCTCTGGGAACTCTACCTCTACGAACTGGTATTAGTAGAATGTCGGTATCATGGAGAGGCCCAAGAAAAATATTTTTTTATGCTTTTTAAACACAAAGAGGGGATTCAAAAAGATTGAGTACTTCATATGGGTTAGAGGATTCATGATGGGAGATGATTCATGATATGGGATAATCCTCCCTCTTGATGAATTTCTGGTTCAAGGGAGGAGAGACTTGTGAAGGAAAAATTATTTTAGAATCCTCAAGAGCCTATAAGAGAACTATTACAATGCAAAGGGAATATTACTTCATTAAATCCATCTACACTTGGGATGTGGGATTTTAAAAAAATGGAATTGGGTTTCATGGATCCTAGGCACCTTGTATAATCTATTTTTATTTTGGTTCGTGATGCTAAAGAGGATTATGAAATGGGATAAATTCATAAGATTAAATTTCCAGTATAGATCCCAAAAATAGCATCCTAAATGTGTATTTATAGGCAAGGGATTTCTCAAAGAGTGGAAGCAGTTCTGGAAGAATTTATGGGTTTCATAATTTGGTGCAGCACTATTAGGCATGTGATGAAATAGAATAGATGTTTCATGGGTTTGATAAGTACCCCCCAGACTCAAAATCTCACAGCATGGTGTTTACCATCAAACCATCATGTGTTCGTCATGAAAACATGTGTCTGTGAATCATTAATATCTTTTATTATTCATGAAGCATCAAGTCTTATAGAAACATACTGTAAGAGGGATATTTGGTCTATTTGAGGTTGAATTCAATCTAAACCATCTGTGTATTCCTCATTAATTCAAATGGTATTTATTTTCACACCAACTAACACACTCATTGTAATGGTATCTGATGGGAAAATCAGTGTCATATTTTGATGGATAATCCCTAGAAATTGTAAATCAACTCCCTTTTGTAAAGACCATTCGTGATGATCCCCCATGATGATCTTTCATGATGGTTGCTGGTATACAGTCCATCAAGAAACATGGGCATTAATATGTATATAAATAGAAGATTTGGGGATCTCAAACAAACCAATAATTTGTGTGATGGATATACATTTCTCTATCATCACAAACCTCTTTATCTCTGTGAACAAACACCATGAACAATACTTTAGAGAACCAGACATCATGATGTTTTTATCCATGAAAATTCTCTATGAACCAAACACTACGAGCCACATTTTCATGAACAAATTCCTTCAACCAAGTGTTCTTGAGATATGATCTTCATGAGAAGGATTCACAAAATTTCTTCCTGAACTAGGATCAAAAAACACTTTATTCTTGAATGAAATTTCCACTTAGGATATCAATGTAGATGTTGACCAGAGAAAGAAATTTTTTACAACATCATGATATAGAAGTGTATTTGAAGAGAACTAAACCACAAATCACTTCTCCAACTTATATTAGAGGATCAAAAGTAATATCCTCTATGAAATAGGCTACCACTATATCTATTTCGCTTGAGAGACTAAATATTCTTCCTGGAGGTGAGAAGAAACATACAAAATTACTAGTTCAAGGATATACTAGGGGCCTAACAATGGTACAGGGATAATATATGTTGAGTGTATAAGGAACATGAAAAACATAAACTACAACATATATATAACAACAACAACAACATAAATATGGATAATATAAAGGATGAAGTATATGTGATTCAGTATCATATGATGATTAGGGATGGATTAGGGTATCCACTCAATGGATAAAACAAAAGTTAGGATTTATGCTAGGGTGGAAACTTCATAGATGAATGGTCTTTGTAATAACATTAATTCATGTCATATGATAAATTATAGGAAGATATGGAGTGTGTTGGACATTATTTAGTGACATGGATTTCAAATTTCCATGTTCACTCGAAATAGTATATCATGCCCATGCTTCTTAGAAGATGGTCACCAAGTACTATTACATTCCCCTTGAATTATGGGGAGGTCAACATCAATCTCTTGGACCATAAAACAATCTCTAGGATCCAAATCCTTGGGTGATGAATTATAAATTCCTCCCTGTGGATATTTTATGGGGAGAAAAAGTGCAGTATAATGCTCTAGAGAAGGTTTTGTTGGATCTAGTGCAGGAAACTAGTGAAGATAAGATGTGTGCACGGTATTATCCCTTAAAGAAGTGGTTTAGGTAATTATTGAATGAGATAGTAAAAAATCTTGTTTATAGAGACGATTCAAGAAGTTTTTTTGTGATTAGGACATACACATGTCCCGATGGATACTAACGGAGTAAGGAGGGATCCTACAACAAGATGATGGAGGTGAACTAGTTACAGTTGTTGGGATACAATTTCATATTGAGACTCAACCCATAGTTAGGATGGTCAGATTCATCAGAGTGGCCATGTGTGGATGGATGCTTCCAATGAGTTATGTGCACATGGTTGTGTAGCCAAGCACATTTATAATGGAGGGATTGATGGTGACTGGTTTTTACATCAACCTTGTTATCCTAGTAATGGTGATTATTTGAAAGGTAATTCTTCATGTGAGTGATGGGAATACATCTCTTTAGGTGTTTAGGCCTTTTAACATTCTATATAGTTGGGCGGCTATGTACATGGATTGTTATTACTACCTGGACCCCATTTTACCTCCCCCAACTAGCTTATATCTAACATTCTTGATTATTTTAGCAAGAATCCCATTCATGTTGGGTCTAGTGGAAGTGATGTAGAATGATGGGTTAGAGGAGGACTTTATTTGATATTTATTACCCCAGCTACAAGAGTGGTGAAAAATGATGGAACATGGACCCTGGAATAGATATTATACTTTCTAGCCTTTCTAGGTGGGGTACTACTAAAAAGAGTTGACTGTGAAGTGGTTTATGATCCATATCAGAGGGTTATGTTGAGTTAGGGGCCCACTAGATAAAGTCATGAGGTAGTCCCTTAACTATGGGGATGAGGTTTTACAGTGGTTAGAGTTTGATATAGCAGCAGAGATAGTCTATTGGGTAAGAACACATCAGCAGTTCTATTAGTTCATCATCCCGAACATTTAAGAGGAGAAGGGGGAGGACCAGCTGTACTAGGATTAATATACTTGGTAAATAGAACTTTAGAATAAGGGTATCCATCTAGAGAGGCCTCTAGGACATTTTCCAAGCCCCTAAAAATTGTTTTTGTCGTGTGGTCATTCCCAATGATGTTTTCATTCATGAAATATGGGGTGACATTAACACAAAAACGAAATTCACAAACACTCAATGAATATGGAATAATATCAATATGTTCAAGATGTATCACTCTTAGATTGGTTATTTCAAAGACATTTTCCTCGTGTCTTGGGATAATCATAAGTAATAAGGGGTGGATCTGGTGGACCTTGTTCATTCGTAGGTCATTGTGCATTTGTTGGCCAATCTGGGGAGAGTGTTTCTAGACAACCCCCACCCCCTCCCATTTCTTATAGATGATATAGATATTCATTATCTTTTTCCTATAGATTCAATCAATTTTTAGTGAAGAAGCACTTATCAGGGATCTATTATAGGAGGAATCATTTCCACCTATTGTGTAAATATCAATATTATATGTAGTTATAATAAAACCTTATTTTTTGAATTTACATTTAACATTATTCTCCACGTTCATAGGAATCAAACAATGTGTATGGGAATTAAATAATGACCTAAATATTAGGGCGAGGGAACCTCATCCCATAAAGTAGTGAAGGTGGTGTCCCTTCCTGAGGATGAGATTGTAGGCAGTCAACCATCGATGCATGCAACTAGGGAAATGGATACAGAAGGAACCCTACCCAGGGGGATTCCTATGATTCATTAGTAATGCATTAATTGTGTATACCATTCATGTAAGTCCCTTAATCCCCCAAGTCTCAAACTCCATTATTTTCCTTCACATTCCTGACTGAGATATGTTGGATTGGAAGTTCAAATTGAACATGGGACAAAATTAATAGTTCCAAAAAGTTCATTAAGCATGTATGATTATAATGTGATGATAGAAGATGTTTCACTCAAAACAGAGAGGGATGGAGATTTCAAGGAGGTTTGGATGACAATATAGGTTCTATTGGATGGAAATATTGAGACTGCACCTTCCATGGAGGGGGTGGGGGTGTGACAGGACCCACAATTGGGATAAAATAAAGATATGTGGTGGAGGATATAATCATAGAGTTTCTAATGGAGGTGGCTACTAGAGATGAAATTGTGATTGGGGATGAAGAAACTTCATATGTGGCTATGGAAAATAGGGATCTTGTATTGGGAAGCCCTACTCTCGAAGTTATATTAGTGGAAGATACGTGAGATGAAGCTAAGGTTGCACCACCAGTAGGGGTAGCTAGTGAAACTGAGACAATGGAATCCATCTCTGAGATACCACAACGTACATCAGAGGATTATCTCACATGTAGAGAGGCTAATGAGGAGTATGTTATGGAGATAGTTCTCTATTTTCTAAATACTGAAGTCTATCACTTATAAGATTTGTGTGATATTGTATTAGTGGTATTCCCTCCTTAAGAGCTGATACTGCCTGATGATTTTCTTGAGTCTGTCCAAGAGGTAACCTATGGAAATGGCATGTCTTTCAGAATGCGTAGTGAAATGTGTATATCATCATCCCTTATTTCCTGTTCATTTAATTTCCTCAATGGTTGGGATCTCTCTTTCATTGGATAACCATTTTGGGGAAATTTGGGGTGAATTTAAGCACTATTCATGTGATGTCATGGTACATCCTTGTCAACCGAGAAGACACATAATGGAAAGATCATGATCTATCTTGGAAGAGTAATAATGAAGAGGGATCCCAAGTACAACTGAAATATGATGAAGGAATTATTTGTCTGGAGGGTTTGGCATGAAATCATGTAAAAATCTATACTACTTGGGTTAATATCATTAACATTGTGGGGACTCAACTAACAGAAGTTGAGGATGAAGATTCTAGGGTCATGAAGATAGAGGATAAGTGCTAGTATAAGTAGGACCGACATTGGAACACGGTTAATGATGGCCTCTCCAAAGATGATGTGAAGAAAAAAGACCTTGTGGTTTGATAAAGAATCCTGGAGCCCCCCTGAAAATGTTGGTTGAGCTCGAGTTCTTGATTACTGAGGCAGACCCATACGAGAAAATTTGGTAAATAGGAGTCCCATATATGTGTATGACCCTTTAAAACTCTATTTTTCTTAATTTTAATTCTCAAATTTATTTCCTTTATTTATTTTCTAACTTTGATTGTATTTTTGAGAAAACCAATCCCAAAGATCACGTTTTACATGATCAATGTGAAAAAAAGTGATGACCATGTGACTTATCTTTATGTGAGACTCCTAGACAAACATCAATCACTCATGGTCTACTATTTTTGATTGGTCACTTAGACTTGCCAATATGAGAGAGGATATATCTAGAGACTAAGGCACTCAGAACAACTGATATACTTTTCCAACACGTGTTATTGCACGAACGGGGAAATGCCAGGGGCATTGAACTCTTCCCTAATAAGGGGAAATGCATTGGTGTGAATAACAATGTCCAAAATATAGAGAAAAAGGAGAGTGAAATCATGACCTTGGGTAACTATTGAACATGTTCAAAACCCAAAATCCATATCACTTATCTAGTGATGGGGGTGAAAAATATAAGTGTATTCCACTAAAAATATTCAAAATGTGGGACATGTCTCAAAATTTAATACAAATCCTTTGGATGCATTGACCCTATATGGTAGTTGAGAATTAACCAAACATTATTCCATTTCGAGTACCCTTTAAATATGGAAAAGGTTTAGGATCCAATCAAGGGTAACATGATGTGTGGGATTGGAATGATAGAATGTTTGAATTGACACCAACACTCTTGTACTTATGCCATAGTGGCATAAAGCACATTCTTGTATGCGTATTGGTATGAATAATGTTCTAACTTATATTGTATGAGATCGTAATATCATAATCTATGAAATAGATATAAATTTGAATGATGTGATCGATGACCATCACTGGAGAAGAGGACCTCTAGGTGAGGTCCTTAGATGCCATGAAATTTTATATGATACAATTAGGATGATAGACACACTTTTTAATGTCATAAAGTTAGTATAAATGATAGTAATTTTTAACTTCTTATGATATGGAAAGATATCACTATTTAATATCATGTTATCAAGACATTTTATTTAGTTTAAGTTCATATGTCCTGAACTATGGAAAATAATTTAATGTCAAGATGCACAAAATATTCATACGTGTATAAGGTCATAATGGTCGTACTTTAATGATGGTTATCCAAAAAACTATGTGTTGTATGGAAAATTGATAAACCCTATGTGAAGGTAGAGAAAAGAGGCCATGTTCTACAATACATAATCCTAGGAGTATGCTTTTACACTTTAGGGTCATAAAGACTTTTCTATAATAAAATTGTAGTGGAAGACTAAGGTCGGCAAAGCGGTAATCTCTTGAATGAGTATATTGAATATTATAATACCTAGATATCATACATCTCACATTTATATAGGGTAGGAGTATAATTTAACATCATGTGATAAGGGTGTTCCTTTCTCATATCATGGTGTGAGGGAATCTCAGCTTATAGATGGGCCAAGGTAACAGAATGGGGATAATACCTTGAAGGAAGCCCGGGGAAAGATATCATAGACATTACTATGAATCCCGTGAACATGGGAATCAATATATATGTAGTTTTGGGATATAGAACATGTATATTAAGGTTTTACAGTCTTGAAAAAAGTTTAATCCCGTGGTTATCATGGGCAATACCATGCTAAGGGCACCAGGTAAAACTTACTAACCATCCAACATATTTATTATGAGGTATCTTGATTTAAAATGCGGAAAAATAATCTCCTGCATAAGATGAATCCTATAATTTTATAGGGTAAGGCAACATTTTAAATTCATGTGATGAGGAGTATGGGGAAAGTAATCCGAACAAGTTGTTCATGGTGAAACAAAAATAGCCCTTTGTGAATGAGGACCAATAAAGAAAGCATCACACATTACAATCCCAAGAAAGAACCACACATATTTTAATGTCAATATTCTAAGACATATAATCCTGGTTTAAAGTCATACATCTTTTACCATGGGGATATTTAGACAAATATATGTAGCATTGAAGAGTTTCAATCCCAACGTGAATGAGTTTCAAGTTGGTCCAAAATTAAATCCCACATGTTGAAGAGGATATTGAAGAAATTTGAAGAACTAATTCTTTGAGTGACACAATCAGATTAATATCATCATGTATTAACTAAAAAATAAAATCCTGCAATTTTGTGAGGAACAAAATATGTAACACTGACCATGGATGAGCCAAGGAGGCCCTTCACCACACATGTATTGTAACGTCTCGGACCCAGCGAACCACCCAAATAGTGCCGAACGGGTCGGGTGTTACTACCTTAGGTGCACCTCCCCGAACGTCAAAGGATTCCGACTAGCATCGAGGGACTATTAGGTATAGTGAGGAGTCTATAACCTCTTGTAGGATCATAATTAGGGTACTAGTCCAAGTATAACAGTAAAGATGCAGTGAAAAAAAACTCAGCAGACTCGAACCAGACCTGTAGAGCAGAAGCATAATCAATATAGATAAATAGCGGAAGTAGTAAATATAACAACAAAAGTGGAAATAAATACAACAACATGCTAATAACACGTAACTACAACTGAATAGTCAAACATGCATCCAGAGCAGGTCATACACAACTGAATATAAAAATGGTGCCAATGGCTAACCAACCGTAGCTACAACAAGTAAGCATGCCGATACAGAAAAGTAAACAAAAAAAAGTAAACCCAGTTCGACATGACCTCAATGTCCATACCATCTCCATGAATTAACTATCGCAGCCCAGCTCCTGAATCTAGCCTCTTTCTTGCACGTTAATCCATAAAGTCTACACACGTCCCGATGGGCCCGTGTTGGGTGTGAGACAAATCTCAGAAGGATACCACCCAACGGTGCGTACCAAATATATGTGTTTAATCATTCATAAATTTATAAGGAATGTATTAAATAGTCCAATGCACAATTAAACACAATCTCCACTAGTGCTCAACAGCCACCATGGAGTGTCACCTGCTTCGCCCAACGCCGGAATCTCTGCCGTGTAACCCGGCACCACGTGCCACCTGACACCTTGTGTATCAAGTGCCGAAGTCCCCAAGGCACACCCAAAAATAGTAACCCGACACCACATGCCTCCTGAAACCTCGTGTCTCAAGTACCAACACCCCGAAGGCATGCCCATAAATAGTAACCCGGCACCATGTTCCTCCTGACACCTCGTGTCTCAAGTACAGACAACCCGAAGGCACGCCCAAACAAATAGTAACCCGACACCATGTGCCTCTTGACACCATGTGTGTCAAGTACCGACGTCCCAAAGTCCCATCCATCATCTGAAATCTCCTCACCTCCAATGTGGCTTTCTAAGGCAAGCAACCCCAATCTGAAAACCTAACCGCCACTACGGGGGCCTCTACCCACACGATTGGTCAAAACAACCTCATCACGGAGTATCTCTGTGTGCACAGTACTCAATGTCCCGATGAGAGGTTATCACCAAAATTGTGCCTAAGCCACCAAAACATCTAACACCTCGTGTCCCTTCAACCATGTCGCTCAAGTCCGATGGCCTCACCATCCAAGTAACCTGGGCCATGCCCAACCTGACAGTCGTACTGCCTCAAGTCGACGTCCGTGACGCCCAATCCCGTGGACAAAACTACCCAAGGTAACCCGGTAAAATCCCCAACCTGTGATTAGAATCACTCAAGAATAATCTGGCCAAGCCCATCACAACCCAAAAGGGTCCAGCAGATGCAATCCAGTAATTGTATATAAAACATATTTAACTAGGAAACATAACCACGCGAAACAAAATAAACAGTTGAATTACACCATGCACGGTGTTGTCCCATACCAGCACCGAGGTCTTAAATGCCTCTACAGATTATAACAGGATTTAATAAATTAATCTAAAAAGCTTAACACCATAATAATTTAATAAAACCATATTGGCGTTCCCCGACCAAAATGCCCCGATGTGCAATGGCCCCTCACCCGGCCCTGCTCACGCAAACTCGTAACCGAGCATACCCAAAGGCATCCCAGAGGTCCTATAATCAATTTAGTATGAAAAATTAGACAAAACAGGTCCCGCTTAAAATACCTAAAAATGGCTCATTGGTCGCGTCACCCAAACAACCACGAAAACACAAAAAGAGGTATTCACCACCTACCTGAGACTCGTGCGATACTACTGCTCTGGTAACACCCGCCAATTTGGACTAAAATGCGGTAAATCTACAAAATATTCAAACCCACTCAAACCCCTATAACTCATTCTAGAACAAAAATCAATAAAAATTGCCAAAGGGGAATCGAGGCCTTATAGAGGGGGTTCCAACGCATCCAACCGAGATTGGATTGGAGTTCAGATGAAGAACCGGGGAAGAAAATGAATATTCGTCTGACTTTGTTCGCTAACCCGGCCAAAATATTGAGGTTCTTCCTCAATACGAGGCTACTGCCTGTTTTAGGAAAAAAAGTAAATGGAGTGTACTTTGGGACTACAGGCCGTGTATGGTTCATTTAACTATTTATAAGACAGAAAGGTTCTTCCGACTTACATTCCGAGCCAGCTGACATGAGTACACGACGTGTACCTAGGGGTATAGGGATTGTACTTGGTTCCTTTTCCTTTCCTCACTGTCAGACTCACACACCATGTGTTTTCATTATACATGGCTAGACTAAACGGCGTGTCCAAATGGGAACACGACGTGTATCTGGTTTACCCTGCCAATGGCCTACACGCCATTTATGGCCTCACACGGTCAGGGGTATACACGGCGTTTTCAAAACCACACGCCCTGTAGTGAGAAAATTCTACACAGTCACTGTATGACAAGTACTCGGCAAGCACATGGCTAGTCACTCGCCTACACATACTCGGCTTGTACTTAAAGTACACGGCGTGTAGTCTGGGAATTTCCAGAAACTGCCCATTTAATCATGTTTCCTTAGAAACCAGTCAAAAATTTAAATAGGGTTGGAATTTTGACCTATTCCAATACCTCGGGTTCTTAAAATCTCCCCACCTTAATGTAGATCATCCCTGAGCTACCTAACAAAACCCAGAGATGGCACCAAACATGTCCATTCCGGTTAAACAATCGAGACTACCCCGGTCCCAAGGTTCTGGCTAAATTCCTCAAGGGGATCCCCACCTTAGGAATTGCCTACTCAGTCACAACTAAACAAAATTTAAACCAAACAATGTTTACTAACCTTTTTTCCGGATGCATAGTCCTCCCGTGACGCATCATCACCCCTGCATCACGTTGGTGCTCCTGTGTCGATTCCGACACCCAACGTAACCCACACCGCATCGATGTCCGCCTCTACGAGGTCCTGGTGCCTAGCACCTCAAGTAACATACCTCCACGATGCCCCAATGCCCACGACACCTCATGTAACCCACATCCATGATGCCCTGATGCCCACGGCACCTCAAATTACCTACATCCACGATGCCCCTATTCCCACGACACCTCATACTTATATATATATATATATATATATATATATCACACACCCGATATGGTGCCAATCCCATTGACTAGAATCTAGTCAGTCCAAAAAGAACATGTGCACCATGTACACTCAAAACAGACATGACTCTATATGTCATGCCAAAAAGGAAACATGGAGATCATGGCCACACCGTGGTGTACCTCTAACTTTCATCGGCTCCCCATCCTGCTCAGCCTCTGGCAGCTTCACGGCGTGCACCTAGCCTGAAACACGGCAGCCTGACGCCTGACCTCTCGATGATGATCTAGTCTCCGGCCACTGACCACTCAGTTGGGTCCCACTGTCTCTGTCACAACCTCTGCGCATAGCTGGACCTCGACTACCCTCTTCGGGTACCAAACCTGAACCAACTCCAGATTCCATAGTCTGTCCTTGTCCCTACCTACGGGCTATCTGAGAAGGATACCTGCAAAATCCAGATGCTCATCCTGTCCACAAGCCCGAAACTCCTTCAGAGGCCTATCACACTATGCCCGAACATGCCCCGGCTGTCCACACTGGAAGAAAACCACCGAAGAACTCCCTCGAGGTGGTCTAGCTGAATACCTGGCCTGACTGACCTGCTGGAACTCATCTCTCCCTCACTTCCTGTTATTCAAAGCATCACCTGAAGTTGTCAACCTACCCAAGAGATACTTCTCTCTCTCATTTACCTCAACTATGAGCGCCTAGTTCACCGCCATGGAGAAGGAACCTAGGCTGAGGATATTCACCTGGATACGAATGGCGTGTCATAAGCCATCCTCGAAGCGCCTCACCCAAGCTGCGTCATCACTCACCATACCCAGTGCAAAATGGGACAACTCTGTGAAGGTATATTCCGAGTCCATGATGGAAATATCTTCCTTTTGAAGACTCAATAACTCTCGAGCTCTCTCTTCCCTCAACATCTCTGGGTAGAAGTGCTCAACGAACCTTCCCTCGAAGTCCTTCCAAGCCAGTCCCTCGTGCCTACGAGCCTGTACCTGTACATCCCACCAACACTTTGCCTATCCTCTCATCATGTACGTCGCCAGCTTAACCCTCCTCCCTGGAGGCATCTTGAGCTGCTTGAAGATCATCCGCATGCTCTCTATCCAGTTCTCATTCGCCTGTGGACCACCCTCACCCTGGAAAAGCATCGGGTTCTGCGACTGGAACACCCGCGTCAGATACGCCATAGAAATCTGTGTACCCTGTGAGCCTCTATCAATCCACTGCAATATACGTACCAGGCTAGCTCGGAGCTGCTCGTCGAGCCACGGGCTGAATGATGCCAAAACCAGCTGTTGTCCTGCCTACACTGGATCCTAAACCTGATCATGTCCCTGAACCTATACGTACAGCTCGTGCTTTTCCTGTACCGAATTCTATCCCTGATCCTGGGGCACTGTATCATCTCTTGCCGGATGATCCATCGAGTCATGAAGGACTAAACCACTGAATACCATAAATGGTAAGACAAACCACATATATAGAAAACGATATATTCTACGCAGATAAGGAAAGTAGTAAAAGGAAGTGCATAACAACTACCCTTACTCCCCCTTACCGCAACCCATACCCCACGGCATCTCGGCCTCACAGCCTCTTTACCCACCCTCAACAGAGCCAAGTATCAAAATTACCTCGGGCCATGCCCGTCCCGACAAATCACGTTTCCTCAAACCGATGATCGAGTTGCCCAATCCTGACAGTTACCCTGCCTCACCCATAGTACCTGCCTACTCTCATAAGAGTCAGACCCAAATCACCTACAGCATGAAATTCTAAAAAATATAAAGCAGTGCATACACATTTTCACAAATAGAAGTTCTATCAAGAATTTCACCAATTCACATTTTAAATAATATAAAGCAAGGAATTTGATATTTCATTCACATTTCATTATCACTTCACAAAGAATACGTGCAATTATGAAATTGAAATACCTTAAAATGTGCCTATCAAAAGCCAAGCATCCCTGCCTTGCCATACTGGGCCATGGTCCAGTTCTCACTTACCACACTGGGTCAAAGATCACATCTCAAAATCAACAACATCACACATCAAGTGATCCACCAAGGTGGAAATCCTATAAAATGTAATATGAGAAAAATAAAACAACAATTCCCACCCGCGGAAACTAGTTCCATCCCTCGTACCTCGGGCTGCAGGCACCCAAGCACAAGCTAGACACCCAGTCCCTATAACAAACTATCTCTAGTCTACCATATCCAAAATAGTAAAACCAGAAGAAAGAAACGAGAAGCCTCAAACTCATTAGTATCCAGTAAAACGCTGCTACTAAATCGCTATCAAGAACTCCTCTGATACCACTTTGTAACGTCCTCGACCCGGCCAGCCACCCTAACAGTGCCGAACGGGTCGGGAGTCACTACCTTAGGCACACCTACCCGAACGCCAAAGGCTATCGACTAGAAACGAGGGTCTATTAGGTATAGTGGGTAGGCTATACCCCCTCATAGTATCATAATAAAGGGGCTGGTCCAAGTATAACAGGAAAGATGCAGCGAAAAAAAAGGCTTAGCAGACTCGAACAAGACCTGCAGAGCGGAAGTATAATCAATATAGATAAATAGAGGAAGCAGTAAATATAACAAAAACAGCGGAAATAAACACAACAGCATCCTAATAACATGTAACTACAACTGAACAGTAGCACATGCATCCAGAGCAGGTCATACACAACTGAATATAAAAAGGGCACCAATGGCTAACCAACCGTAGCTACAACAAGTAAGAATGCCAATACAGAAAAGTAAACAAAACAAAGTAAGCCTAGTTAGGCATGACCTCAAGGTCCATACCATCTCCATGCAATAACTATTGCAGCCCAGCTCCTGAAGTTGGCCACTTTCCTGCATGTAAATCAATAAAGTCTATAAATGTCCCGAAGGGACTATGTAGGGTGTGACACAAATCTCAGTAGGATACCACCCAACGTTGCGTACCAAATATATGTGTTTAAGAAGTCATGAATTTACAAGGAAAGCAGTAAATAGTCCAATGTACAATTAAACAAAAACTCTGCTGGTGCTCAACAGCCACCATGGAGCCTCACCTGCTTCGGCCAACGTCGGAATCTCTGTCATGTAACCCAACACCACATGCCACCTGACACCTCATGTCTCAAATACTGACATCCCAAATGCACGCCCAAAAATAGCAACCTGCCACCACGTGCCTCCTGACACCTCGTGTCTCAAGTACCGACATCTCGAAGGAACACCCAAAAATAGTAACCTTGCACCACGTTCCTCCTGACACCTCGTGTCTCAAGTACCGATGTCCCGAAGGCACGCCCCAAAAAATAGTAAACAGACACCCTATGCCTCCGGATACCTTGTGCCTCAAGTACCGACGTCCCGAAGGCACGTCCATCATCTGAAGGCTCCTCACCTCCCACGTTTCTTTATATGGAAAGCACCCCCCAACTAGAAAACCTAACCGCAATAATGTGGGCCTATACCCACATAAGTGGTCAAAACCACATCATCACAGAGTATCTTTGTGTGCACACTACTCAAAGTCCCGTTGAGAGGTAATCACCAAAATAGTACCTAAGACACCAAAACATCTGACACATCGTGTCCCTACGACCATTTCACTCATGTCCAATGGCCTCGCAATCCAAGTAACCCAGGACATGCCCAACTTGACAGTTGTACTGCCTCAAGCCGACGTCCATGACGCCCAATCCCATGGTCAAAACGACCCAAAGTAACCTAGGAAAAGCCCCAAACTGTGATCAGCATCACTCAAGTGTAACCGGTCCAAGACCAACACAACCCAAAAGGGTCCAGTAGATGCAATCCAGCAATTTCTTATAAAACATATTTATCTAGGAAACATAACCAGGAAAAACAAACTAAACAGTTGAATTGAACTATGTAGGGTGATGTCCCATACCAACACCGAGGTCTTAAATTCCTCTAACAATTATAACAACATTTAATAAATTAAACTAAACACCTTAAAACCTTAGTAATTTAATATACCCATTTTGGAGTTCCACGGCAAAAATTCCCCGATGAGCAACGACCCCTCACCAGGCCCTGCTCATGCAAATTGGTAATCGGGCATACCCAAAGGCATCCTAGAGGTCCCACAAGCAATTCAGTATAAAAAAGAAGATAAAACAGGTCCCGCTCAAAATAACTGAAAACGCGTCGTTGGCCGCATCACCCAAATAACCACGAAAACACAAAAAGAGGTATGTACCACATACCTAAGGCTCGTACAATGGTACTCCTACGGTAACACCCTTCAATTAGGTCTAAAATGTTGAAAATCTACACAAGATTCAAACTTTCTCAAAATCCTATAACTCATTATAGAACAAAAATAAAAAAACGGCCAAAGAGGAATCAAGGCCTTACTGAGGGGGTTCCAACGCATCCAACTGAGAACGGATCAAAGTTCGGACGGAGAACCGAGAATCAAATGAAGATACGGCCGACTTGGTTCACTAAACCTGACTAAAATATTGAGGTTCTACCTCAATACGTGGATACTGCCCGTTTTAATCAAAAAAAATTACACGGCGTGTACGTTGGGACTACGCGTCGTGTATGGTTCATTAAAATGTTCATAAGACAGAAAGGTTTCGTCGACTTACTTTCTGAGCCTGCTAACATGAGTACACGGCATGTACCTAGGGGTACACGTTGTGTACTTGGTTCCTCTTTCTTTCCTCGCCGTCTGACTCACACGCCATGTGTTTTCCCTATACACGGCTAGACTACACGGTGTGTCCAAAGGGGAACATAGCGTGTATCTGGTTTACCCGGACAACGACCTATACACCATTTAGGGCCTCACACAGTCGGGGGTATACACGGCATGTTCAAAACCACACGCCGTGTAGTAAGAAAATTCTACATGGTCACTGCACGACATGTACTCAGTGAGCACATGTCCAGTCACTCGCCTACACATGCATGGAGTGTACTTAATTTACATGGCATGTAGTCTAGAAATTTCATAAAATGCCCATTTAATCCAGTTTCCTCAAGAACAAGTCAAAAATTCAATCAGGGTCAGGATTTTGACCCGTTCCAAAAACTCGGGTTCTTACATGTATTAGGGGAAAACAATAGGTAGTTAATGTTTGTAATTCATGGAATGGAAAAGGGGGATAAAACTATTTAAAATTGTATTTCTTGGACTGATGTTTTTCATGCGTACATAATTGTGCTATTGGGGAAGTGAATACTCAAGGTTAATAGAGTGAAAGGGGATCAGGTACCACAAACGGGGCTAGAAGACCAAAAGGTTTTATGATTTTTTCATTACTCCAGAAAATTTGAAGTTATTAAATATCTATGTATCCCTTGAGGATGGGAATTATGGTTAACATGTTTCTAGAACATGCATGGTAAGAGACTGAACCCAGAAAGGGTGATCCTCTCTAGTGAGGAAATTTGTGTTTTCCCATGGTTATCATGAGGCATCCTATATTTAGATTATTGGTTACAATTTTTTAAACATCCCAAATATATTGTATGAGGAATACCAATTTAAAATGGTATAAATATCATATCATTCATTATAGGAATCCTGATTTTGAATGGGGTAAAATAATACTTTAATTTCATGCATTGAGGACATCATGATTTATAGTTTAAGGTCATATAACTCAGTCTATAGGGGCTTAAATGAGTTTACGGTCATAATGCTTAGACCATATAAAAATTGTTCAAGGTCATGTTTCCCAAACAATAGATGGATATTAGTTTATAATTGCAATGACTTTAAAATGTTCATAGTTTACCATCATATTCCTGAGATTCGGGCTTCTAGTTTATGGTCGTAGAGTTTTGACTGATGAGAATACTCACATACAGTTTAGAGTCGTAATTCATGGACTATAGTATCTTATTTAAAGTTTGTGTAGTTCAGACCAAATATTGGAGGTGTAACTCAAGAGGATATGTGTATCATGGTTTTATGACAAACATGGTGTGAACGATGTCCAAGGAGTCCCAAAACCACACAACATAGTCTGTAGAGGATCCCATTTGAAATTTAATGTCATGAATCATATAATTGTTGAAAATGGTTTATGGTTGTGTTTTATAGACCATAGGCTCTTAGATTAAGTTCACATAGTTTGGAAAATACCCACTTTAACTTTGTATACTTGAGATGTAGATACAAAGTTTAGCATCATATGTTCAGGACCATTGTTGTTATGCTGTGTGACATCATGCAACTAAGACGAATGGAGGTCTTCATGAAAATACTATATGGGAAACTTAGTGTTGGTTTGAGGAGTAATGTGCTCTTCTTCCATGGTGATAAAGTAATATTCCCTATAGGAATATACTTTATGAGTGATATATGGACCTTCCACCTAGAGATCCAACTTTCGTGGCATCATTCTAGGTATCATTAACATTATAAGGTCAGTACCATGTCACCCTAGAAGAAGGTGCAAAGGTGGAGATTTTTGTTTAATTCCCTTTCTATCATGTTTTTGTTCCCATATATGTTATAGATGACTTGGATCATATTTATTTATAACATTCAGAATAGGAATACAGACATCTACCATTATATCTATCATATTCTAATCATGATAATTGTTTGAGGCAATGGAAACTAAATTTTAGTGGGTAGGACTGCCAGTCATCTATTTACTAGGGAATATGGAGTCACCTAGTTGAATTATGAGTCTTCATATGATAGGCCCAGAGGGTGTCGGGGACAATTTTTGGGTAACATTTCTTTTCTTGTCCCATCATCTTATCTAATATTATAGAGAGAATCATATTGAAAAAATATATTTTTTCACTTTACTATGTGTGATTAAGGGAAGTATGGTTTGATCGAATATTGTACATGGAATTCAATTACTTTAGCTCAGTATCCCAAACATTTGTTCCATTAGCAGTGAGAATAGTGTCAGGAATGTAAGTGCAATAAATGATTTGGGAGCTCAAAACTTCAATCATGTATTAGTAATTAACATCCTTAATGGGAACCACTTATTCCCACTTTTAGAAGAAACATGTCAAGGTTAGAATGATCATACACTGGTGAGATGTTTTTTGTAGGTAAGGTTCAACAATATCGAGACCCCGTAGTGAAAAGGGGATAGAATATGTGTTGGTGTGGAGAGGATCTAGTGATAAACACAAAATGTAGGCATGGATATGAAACCCATTAAACCTCTTGGAATACTCGATACAGTCATAGAAAATAGTTTGATATAAGAAATCTATCATCCCAATCTGATGTGAGATCTTCAATCCCACTTTATGGGAGCTACAATGCCCTACTTGAACTTCCTGCGTAACCTAGGGAATCTTGTCTCCATGGATAAAATAAAGGATAATTCCATAAAATCCATATATATAGATAGTGTTCTCAGGGTTAAGCCCTATCTGGAGGGTGAACTATGTTTCTTGTTGGTGGATTCATTCACGCTCAACACTATCTAGAGGTAGAATGTCATACTGGAGATACTTGAACAAAGGGGTTGACCAATCAAAGGTTTCCTTAGTAGTGGGGGGCCTCGACATTCCTGTTGTGGAAGCATCAAAAGTCATATGGATAACCTGTTAGATTTCACCATTTTCTGGAATGATGAGAGAAATGACTGTCTAATGTTCCACATGAATGAACAAATCATCCTAATGTAAGAGACATCGCTACAGAATCCAGGTTGTTGTCTGGACCATTTTGGACCCAAGTGACAAAATTCACTTTCATCTAAGAAAGGAAATGGTCTATAAGCTATTGAATGTGCTCTTATAGGGGAAAAATATCTACTTCTATGATGGTATAACCACCATTAATATTTTTTATGAAAAATTTTAACACCTTAAAATTCAAAAGTATGAACATTGTTTTTAATAGAGTGTATGACATTAAACACCCATACTCAAATGGAATATATCATCCAAAGACATTATGATATATATAATATGTTAAATAATAAATTATATTTCTTGTAATGCATGCAACTCAAATTTATCTTGTATTACACATAAGAACGACTTTGTTTGATAATTTTCATCATACACAAGAATGAGCATTACCGTACAACAATATATTATTAAAATATTATAATTAAACAAAATTAGATATATTATTGCTGTTAAATTGGTGGTTATGAATTAGATTAACTAAATTTTGTAAATATATTATTTATTTCATTGTTTTACAATTAAATATAAATAAATATCAAAATTAATTTAAAATATAAGAAATGTTTTTATAAATGACCATTTTTATGCCTCCAAAGGAATTTTTTCATAATAAATTAAAATAGTTACTGTTAGTGAATGATATTATTGAAACATATATATTAATAATTACGTAAAATATTTTTTTATAATCACTTAATGGATTTTATAGACATAAGATAATAATAAACCTAATATTACACATAAAAAGAAATATTTTTGTAAAGGAAATCTTTCCACCTATTAATGGCGCATGTATTTTAAATATAAAATATATAACTATTATAAAATAATTATGTCAAATTATAATTCTTGAATTAGAAACATCATAACTATGTTAGTGTTAAATTCGGTATTTCTCTATGAAGCTTCATTTTTTTATGAAAAGTTAAAAATTATAAATTTTACATGAAAATTGATTCTTAATCTCATTGATTTATATTGATAAATTATATTTTGAATTATTTTTAAAGAAGAATTATGTCAATTTTACATCAATAAATTCAAATTATTTCATTGGAATTAATTTCCCACTGAAACATGATCTAAACACATCTGAAAATTTTGGACATATATACATTAAACCCATGCTATGTCCTCTCATCTTCAGAATTAATTTAAAATTAATTAATACCACTTATCTAATTTGAATTATGAAAATTGGATTAAATATTTTGAATCAAAATAACATATGATTTCTAATATGTTTATTTTAGTTTAATAAAAAAATTGGGAAAGTAATTATAATCAATTACAATTATTAAGTGAAAATTTACAAAACAATGGACTAAACCTTAAAAATAAGTGCCAAAATGACATATACACTATTAAAAAATTAATATATTGGACATATATTGACCTTAACCTCCCTTTTATAAATTATTTACATTATCTGGTCCTCTTTACATTTATAAAATGTGGATGGAATTCCATCTTTAAAAAACACAATATTTCCACTCCTACCCCACTATAAATTGGAACTCGCCCAAAAAACTTATTCACACATCTGAAGCCATTAGGATAAACCAAAATATTCCCAAATAAAATCCCTGAATCCACACTGTAATTATATAAGACAAAATTTTTTAATAAGAAAAACCAAGGAAGTATTTTTTTATAAACACAATGGTGTTTCTCGAATATGTGGTAACATTATTCAATGATCACTTTTTATTCCTTTACTACTAAAAAACAGTAATTATTTTTGTATAATTCACATAAAATCAACTCAATATCTTAAATATACTAATATTTATTTTATTTTAATATTTATAGATACACTTTTACACACATCCATCAAATGGGATACACAATCATCATTCATGTGTATGGAAAACTACCGCCTTTCGAAGTTATGTCGTTTGTTCTTCCATTTACCACATTTAAAGATTTGAAACAATGATGTATTTATAACTTATTTATGATATATATATATATCTGTGTGTGTGTGGTATTTATAATATATTTATTCTTATTTAATTCTTATATAACTCACACCATCATAGATTACATTTTTGGGAATATGATAACATCATTTGTGGATGTGTTGACAACCACCACCTCAATGTAATGTGATGAGTTCACCCTATACATGGATTTTATAAAGATAATATTAATTAAAATAAGTGAAATTTATGTTATACATATTATACATTAATTATAATATACATGCATATAAATATCAATTACTTTTTAAATATGACAATGAATTAGAAGTAACATTCATGTGTATGTACGTCCTACCATCTTCATGAACAGTGCATTGCATTTCCTATATCCAAATATTATCGAATATTATAAATGCATATATACTCAATATATATTATAACTAAATCATTTTTTACATTATATAGATGATAAAATCATTATATATTTAAAAAAAACAGAAAAACATGTCAAAACATAATAGAACAACATTTGAATTAGCACCCAAAATGGAGAAAATAATATATGATTGTTAAGAGACAGGTAATAAGATATCATAAGAAGATATTATATGATATTTTAGATATTTTTATGGTTTTGGGATAAGTTATTAATATTTTTAAAAACCTTATATATGATGTTGAAAGATGTTCTCCCAAAAGGAAACACAAGGTAAGGGATTGCATCGTAATTTATGTACCATTGAGATTTATTTTTTATTATAAACCACTTCAATTTCATGAGGATTATATAAATTACCTTTTTAATTTAATTTCATTATTCACTCCTTCATCATTGTATTTTTTATTTCATATTGAACTATCGCATCCAAGGGGTTTTTAATTGAAAATCACATAGTGGTAAATGTTATCTTTACAATATCACTTTCTTTTGAGATTGTTTACTATCTCTTGAAACAATAACTTAATTACGATCATTTTTATTGTAAATTACATTTTATATATCCATTTTCTCATGTTATTGATATCTTTATTTTTAAAACTATATACCATTTTTATATACAGAGTTAAATTTAAAAATTATTTGATATGTTGATCAATCTGTATCTTTCACTCAATACAGGTAATTTATGGAAAGAAATGTTGAAAATTATTTAAATTTATTATTCAATATATGATGAATTCATTGGAAATTCACTATATGGGTTTGGGATTGGTTAATGTAAACTCCTCTATGATAAAACTTCTATTTATAACACATTGATTCATGATTTATTACATAATATTACACTTAATATGACTCAGAAGACCACGATGTACAGTGTATTTTGAAATTAGGTATATTACATAACAATTTTAAAACATGAAAAAAAATATTTTTTGAACACATCATAAACATTCTCACCTTAAAACTACATTATAAAAACTAGGGACATAAATTAGAAAGGGGTGAGCTATAAAGACTTGTAATGGAATAAAAATGGAATAACATGAAAAGAATAATATATTATAATAAAGGAATATAAATGGGGAATAAATTGATTAGGAATCATAAACACGGACACTCATATATCATGATAATAAAAAAGGCAACATGGTAAATGTGGGAATAAAATAAAACATATCACCATAAACATAAGTCTAGGATATCTAAAAAGATATCATGATAGAAAAATTCTTATAATGTAATCAGGTTCACTCTCTATCCCAACATGAGTTATCATGATACTAAACATTACCCAATGTATTAGAGGGATATATAATTCTGGTCGCACCCATCACATTCATTTCATTATCATGTTTCAGTGTGCCACATAGATCATACATCATGGATTCATTAATAATCACAATTTATTCCATGATAATGGAGTGTAGAATAAATACATGTATTTACCCAATCAAAAATTACTTGAGAATAAAGCTGAACACCCTTAATAGGAAATGGGTAAGGTATTCACTGCACAATTTTTTTGGAATGGAAAATCAGAGTGAAATTTTGGCAGCATCACAACATCAATTAATGATACATAAAAATGTTTTTATGGGAGAGATAAGATTATTTATTAACATAAACATATAATGGGTTGTATTATGTACATGTAAAAATATATCCCAGCTTTGGAAATTTGAGAATATATGTCATAAGGTAATAAAGAAACTTTAATAATGAAAAGAATCCTAATTATATTTCTACATGGTAACGGGTGAACATAGATGATCATGGGAGTATTAATGAGAGTTAAATGGGGGGTAGAATCATTTATAAATTAAATGGAAAGTATACGTAGTATATAGTAACATTTTCCAATATAATAAAATGTAATTTAAGAGATATAATATAAAATAATTTATTAAATGGAAATCAGAATAGAGAAATCCATTACATGAGTCTGTGGCTCAAAATTCATAGAATAGGCTTCATGAGAGCTTGGGGGCCCTTGGGATGAATCAATAGAGGGTAGTACAAAGTATGTATGTCATCCAAAGAGTTGTAGTTAAAATAAATTTGGGATTGGGTGATTTTATATAAGAAATGGGGGGGATTTATTAATTATTTAGGTTTTCGACTCTACATAAAAAAATTACCGAAACTAAAAATCATTCCATTGATTTTTTACCATGGTTTCTACCAAATAAGAGTGGTTATCCTTATTGTTTTGGCCAAGGGTGGAAATTAATAAAATAATGACACTTCTTGTGTGCAGGTGAGTCACACTCTTTCGAAAATGAATTCAAAATTATAAAATATATAAATGGTGTTGGAAGACTCATATTGTATTTAAAATATTAATAAAATAAACATAAAATCACATTATTTTAAATGCATAACATATATTTGGTAATGGATTCCTTTAATAGTATTTATTAATTCACTATTGGGTCATTATGATGTCATAATACCCAATGTATATTTATACATTGTTTAATTTTTTCCCCAACATTGAACTGTCTTAGAAAATTATAAAAAATTCACTTTTGGATAATTCTGACATTCAGATTCCAAAAATAATATTCATTTTATATTAATAATTTTTAAAATATGTAAATATTAAAATGTAAAATAAAATTTTCATTTATCAATAAATGAAGTTTTTTTACAATAACAGTTTTGATCCCTAATAAAAATTACATTTATATCCATATAAATTTTATGTTAATTTATATTTAGTAATTATTATTTAATAAAAATATTTTATTAAAATATAATTTATTTGAAAAATAGATTAATTCAGAAAAATAAATTCCTTAATAGAATATGAATATTATTCAAAATTACTATTTTTGTTTTATTGTATAAAAAATAAAAAAACTTTTATTGAGTAAAAATAATAGGGATAAAATATAACTATAATTACATGAAATATATTGCACATACTCATATCACTGGGTTCTTGATATATATCCCTTTAATACACCTATAAAAACCCTATCAGTGTGGTGTGTGAGGATGAGACTTTCATGGGGTGGTTTGGCATACATGGTTTGGGTCATGATCTCAATGATTTTAAACATCTCCAATAAATGGTTTTGATCGAGCTTATGTTATTTAATCTCGGGTTGGGATTGGTTATCTGCAACGCCCAAGAAAGACTTCTCCCTCAAAATTTCCGATAAATGGGATTCATAGGGTATGATCATACTGGTTGAGGTTGTCATGTCCTTTGTATGTGTTAATTTGATTTTTTAAAAACCAATATATATATTAATCATGTGATCACAATCCAAGGATTTCAATATCAATGATAGTGATTCTTAATGATTATTTAAATATGATAGGATATAATATACCTAATATTTTCATGTGATTTCTAAAACTATATTACATAACATGACATTTAATTTAATTCAAAATAGCTAAATTTATTTAAAACATTTTCTTTCATTGCACTCTCTATGAATCAGTAGTCTTAAGAGATGAATCAGTTGGCCAAATTAGAGTAGTTTAAACTATATTGTTAACAAGTATTGATGTTTAGGGTATCATGTTTTTTGGACACATTATTTTCAAATAATAAGCATTGTCTTTATTGAGAATTAAATTATTATTATTATCCATGATATTTTTAATTTGAAATATCAATAGATTTATTTCATTATTAGTTTATTAATCTGATGGAATATGTTTTAGTTATTTATTGTATCATATTGATTATACCTTATTGAGATATTTATAAAGAATGTGGGTTTCATTAATTATTCTTCCATGATGATTATCATTATTGATTCATTATTTCTTCTACATTACTCATACTTACTGAGCATTTGAGATCACCCTTATTATGTTTCCTTTGCCCAGGTTATGAAGAGGAATCCTTTCAAAGAGTTTTTAAGGATTCTATTCTTTTACTTTTGTTATGATTTATGATTGTTTTCAAATGTATTATGAGTATCATGTATTTAATCTGGAATTCCAAAACATTAAAATTGTATGGTCCTATGGTATTCAAAACATGTACCTTTTCAAATGTAATAGGGTAAGACAGTAGTCCATAAATTTTGAGGATATGGAATAACAATTTTTGTTAGACAATGTTTAGTAGAAACCATAGATTCCTTATTTAGAAAATATATTTTAGGGAAGATAACAAAATGATATACATTGAGGATAAGTATATAAGAATATCACAAAATAAACCATGTTTATGACTATGATATTAGTTATGCATAAAGTTTTCAAATTTTGTTATGTTTTTCACCATATTTAGAATTATTCAATGTTCATAATTTTAGGAAATAATTTAGTATATTCCATTATTTAGAAAAGCAACTTAGAAGGAAGAATTGTATCAATACTCATTGGAAATGTAAAGGTATCCCCACTAAGAAATCCAATATAGATTTTTATTATAACTGAGAAAGTTATGGATATATTAGGGTAGTTTAACTAGGTTATAACACATAACCTTTCCTAGATGGAGAAATGATTCCACAATGAGATGATTCAATGTTGGATCACATTATCTGATAGTTAACCCCATCATTTAGTGGGACTAATGATCAAATGGTAGCTATGCAAAAGATTAAGTATTTGAAAAAGATATTTATAGATTAAGGATATGGTGAAAAGGAAAATGTTAAACTTTCATTGTATTGTATCAATGATGATATAGATAAATTATGATAAATGGCCCAAAATACTATGGAGGAGGAATAAAAAAAATTATGAGAATGGATAACACTATAGAGGAAATTATTATAAAAATATTTCTCTTGTGAGAATCAAAATTATATTTAGATAATGTTTCATAGTCCAAATAAAAAGAATTAATAATGTATTGTGGAGTTTTAATATTACTTTATATGGATAAAAATTTATGTTAATGATTTTTATATACAATACTAAATGAAATATTGACCATTTATTTAAAGGAAACAAGACAAGCCTTTAAAGGGAATTGTTTACTCAAACTTTTTCTTCATAAGATGAAATTATTTTATAT
This sequence comes from Viscum album, assembly GCA_963277665.1. Taxonomy (NCBI): domain Eukaryota; kingdom Viridiplantae; phylum Streptophyta; class Magnoliopsida; order Santalales; family Viscaceae; genus Viscum; species Viscum album. The sequence continues at coordinate 994,578,329 of OY728166.1, forward strand.
TTTTTCAGGAGAAATAATGAGTTATCCATTTATTATATATTTTAAGGGAATAAATATAAAAATATAAAGGAATAGAAAATAATGGATAATGTGATGAAATGGAAGAAGTATTTTCCAACATGTGATAACTATGGAACAAATCATCCTATGAAATTCTTCAAGGGACTGGGAGGTTGTTACTAGTGTAAAAAATAGGGTCCCCCAGAAAAAGAATGAAAATGAAAGAAGAAAAAAACTTAAATTCAATGTTACAACTACATGGAGATGGGGAACTTTTAAACTGAGTTCCCCATGAGTTAAGGGAATATACCTCAGAAGAAGCTAAGGGATCAAGGTAATGCTTATGTTATTATTATAGTCAAAGTGGAGTGATTAATTATATCCTTTATTTTGATCCTTGAATAATTTTATAGAAGTTTGTTTTTCATGATTTTTGGGTTGTAATTATTATGTAATGTATATAGATTGTAGTAAAGTATGTTTTCATCATGGATTTAAAATCATGTGTTGATTGATACCGATAATCAAGAAAGGTAATTTAGTAACAAGTTGATATTTTAAGAAAGCACGTGGTTGAGAGAATGATAATATATAATATGTTTCTAATTTTTAGGAAATGAAAATTTTATAAATATATGATTGACATGAATAAATTAAATTTTATATTACAAACTACCAAGTAAATTATTATTTATTTGATGAAAATGTTATATATGCTGTCATTTATGTAGTTTACAATAATTTTTTATTTTACGGAATATATCCAAAAATACTATATTCTATTTAAGGAATATGAAATCATGAATGTTTTATATATGGTTTGAGGTAAATCCATATTATTATCATACTTTTAGAGAATAAATAATAAGGCGTTCACATGTAAGATATGTGTTTTATAAAGAGATACATCGTGTTTATTGATGAATACTGATAAAATCATTTTGTAAATTTAGTGACCTTATTTCTAAAGTGTTTTATCATAATATTTTGGAAGATATAACAATATAGTAAAAGGTTTATGTTGATATATTGATGAGGTTTTATAGTTTATTTTATTACATCACCATATCAAGATGCCTGTGATAATAAATAATGTAGTAATAGTCTAAATAAAAAACAAGGATATGATTGTTATTATGAAATAGAAACATATATTTACCTATATATTTATAGAGTTAATGAATTCCATGACTATAGAAATATGATATTCAATCAAAAATGTTCTCATATTATCCTCAAATTTGATAGCATCGATGAACATTCTTTTATGAATATATTGTTTATGGACTAGTGAAACCTAATTCTCTCTATATAACCCACTTTATTATGATCAATGATCCCTATCACACTCCTTTAGAACATTATAGTTATATTTTTTTCCATGTCCATGATTTCAACAATGTTCTATTATTCGAAAGCCTTATTTTGTTTTCACCTATATATTTCATTTTTCCTTCTTATTAAGAATATATATTATTAACACTGTTTACTATGGTGTATTTCAACAAAATTATTTTAAAAAATAAAACCATCAATTTACAATATCATGTTTAAATTTTGATGACATAATTTTATTAATGTGGGAAAAATGTAACACCCTGAAATTGTAATGAAATAACATTGTATATAATAGTATGTCTAACATGAAACTACAGGTGTAAAAAATAATATAACATACTAAAACATTATGATATATATATATATAAAATATTTAATATATTTAATAATTATATTCTATAGCTTGTAATTTATAAAACATTGAGTTGTTGTGCATTCCACAAAATAATGTGTTTTTCGATAGTTTGCATTATATGAAAGACGATGTTTTTCCCATAAACAATATATCATTAAAATATTATTATTAAATAAAACAAGATTTAACTTACCTATTAAATTGGTGGTTTTGAATAGTATTAACTAAATTCTATATGTATATATATATATATTGAATTCATTGGTTAACAATTAAATAAAAATTATTTTAACACAAATTGAAAATATAATAAATGTTTTTATAATGAACACTTTTTATGCTGCAAAGGTGGAGAGAAGATCATGATGAAGATTCTGGGGAGGGTCGGTTTCAAGTAGTCATAGTCTGTACGATTTCTCAAAGTCCTAAGTTTCCTGTACTGTCTCCAAGACTATAGAAATGTAATATATAAGCCTACAGGCCTTGTAAGGGTTCCCCCTCATCCCTTAAAAGGGGGGTTATCAGAAAGTCAATAAAAAATAAGTCCTTCGGTCCATTCAGGTCAGGTGATTTTATATGAATAAGTTAAGAACATACCCAATATTATGCATAAAAGCTATTTTTTATAAAGGAACTTTTACCACCTTTTAATGGTGTACCTATTTTAAATCTCAAATTAATAACTTTTATAAATTGTTTATGTAAAAAAATTTATTTTTGAAATAGGAATGTTAAAATTATCTTTGGGTGAATTATTTTGAAATATTTGTTGAAGATTCATTTTTTTATGAAAAGTGAAAAATACTATAATGAATCAAATTTTTCCAAAAAAAAAATTAGAAATTAATTGGGAAAATTTTGAGACTTGGATCGGAGATGAAGTGCGATTTTGAGACATTGTATGCTAGGAATGATTCATCAAAAAAATAAGTATTTAATAAATTGTGTGGGTAGATTTATCATTGAACAGAAATTACATCTAAATGGTCACCTTGATTATAAATTCTAGGGAACCTTTTCATCTAGAAAAGTGACTTTACATTAGGTGGGGCCTATCCTTGATCGGCTCAGGTCAAGGGTGAATGTAAGATTTATGACGTAGATGTTAATAAAGTATTTAATAAAAATAGTTTATTATAAATTATGTGTTAAAGCATTAGAAATTTCCCTTTTATAATAAGAAATGTTAGATGACTTTATGGTTATCTCCATAGGCTTAGAATTATCCAAGGGAAAGGAGATAAAAGCTATCTTTTAGTGATTGACGCTAACATCTTGAGGATTTATGATGACACAAACCTCCTTTCTTTGTCAACAATTGTTCAAATCGTCGTGGTAGAGTGTTAATCACTTTGTGATTACTTTTCCCTTATTACATTCACTGAATAATGTTGTCTAACCCATGAAAATGTTGATACATAATTTTTTCATTCTTGCAGGATGAATAAACTATATGGGGATTAAATGGATGATAGCTCTTGGTGGTTATCTTTTGATTATCATTCTTTAAACATTATAATATGAATGGATCAATGTTGACATTAAGAAGGATAATATTTTTTCGTTTGGGAATTCATGTTCTTTTACCCTTTTCCCAAATATTCCCCGTTCCTCATGAATTACGATTCGAGAGAGGCATCTGATCTCATAGCGGCGTAATGTAGCGACAGCTGGAGGTGGCGGGACTAGCCAGAAAAGTGAAGCGCAGTAGGGGAAAGCACCTGGTAGGGGTTGTCAATGAAGAAGGTATCCTGGCCTAGTAGGGGTAGCCGGGCTAGGAGGAGTGCGGCCTGGATGGGTCATATATCGGGTTCCTGGGGCAGCGTCAGCTAGACGTGATCCAGGTGTGACCGCATCGGAGGAGGGAAAATGGTGGCAGAGGCTGCGAGCGGCGACCAAGGGCCATGGTATGAGGCCATGAAGGATGAAGTGGGACATAGCTTAGAGGTCACATCAGTGGGTTCTTATTGTTGCGGCAAGGCCACAAGACCATGTGGGTAAGGTAGGTCGGCCACTTGAAATGTGGTCAACCTCCGCATTGGCTGGCGGAGCTGGCTAGCCAGAAGGTCGGGCGACCGCGTGGATTGGTAGGTCATGGAAAGGATAGATTTTGTATGATGGAGAAAGGTTAGCATGTGTGATGTGGGCTTGTCTAGATTGGTTTTTCCTAGACTGACTTCTTCGGGTCGGGTTGGCTGAACTAGGTTGGGTCAAGTTTTGGTCGGCCGGACCCAAAATGAACTAGACTCTTTTTACTAAATTGGACATATCATTCAAGCCTATTGTCCATTTGAAAATCCATTTGTGGCATTGGGAACCTTGGGATGAGATAGTCCTTTTGAGATAATCTGAGTGAGTTTTTGTGGAATATGGATTATTAACTTATGACATATGTCTTAGGTTCTCTCTGAACAAGCACACTATGAGTGGAAACCTGTGGGTGGATATAACTATGTGATCATGGTGAATAAGTTACTTTGGGTATTCATGAACCATTGAAACTACATCCACTATTGAGGCATTGTGTGTCATCGATTCTCCATGTGCCATTGATGTCCTGGGTGCCATTTCCACTTCAGGCGCCATCAATGCTCTATGTGCCGTTGACACTCCATGCACCGTCGACGCTCGGTGCTCAACCGATGCTCCGTGAACCATTGAAACTATATTCTCCATCTATGTTATATGTTCAATCATCACATATAGTGTCATTGAAATTAGGAGATTTTTGAACTATAATTGGAAATCTTTCTCTTCACTCTTTATACTTATACATGTTTGAGCTAACCATATTGAAAATATTTCATGTGTTTAATTTATAGAGTTCATTTTGTGTTTCCTTTGTTTTTTTACTTCATTTATTTCTCAGTGTTTTGACCTTTATGGTATTCGGGTGCCTATTGAATATTGTTTTACTAAACCTTATACGGGCTATGACCGTAGGTATAATGTCTTGTGAAAATGGTTGATTCATTGATAGAGTCCTTTGTGGACTTGTGGCAGGTGGTGCTTAAAGAGAGGTCTGAAAAAGGAGGTGTTTATCAATGACTCCGTACACCTGCTTTTGGTACCTACCCTTCATGTAGGTTTTTCCGTAATAGAGTTTCAAGAAAATGTGCATTCTCTTTGGCATGATTTACTTTTTGTGGGCTTGTATTCTAGCCCTATTTTCATTCCAATTTTCCTATTTTCATACACTAATGTGGCTATTTTAGTGGTATTCGTGCCTTTTTACTTAATGTTTTTACATTTCAACATTCTGGGCTTGGAGATGTGTGTGTGTGTTTGTGTGTGTGTGTGCGTACTTAGGAAAATGCTTCCCAATTTTGAGATATGTCAACTCGGTGGTAGTTTCTATCCCCTAGAATATCAGAGTCTGGCGTGGGGTAGTCACAACACGGTCCCCTCTGGGAAGGGTTGTGAGAGAGTGGTATCATATCAGGTTCTTTCTACATAACGAACCAATAGTTTTTGAGATTGGTTTGGGGAAACAATATTGAGTGGTTCGATTTCGGCTTTTAGTCTAGGAATCTAGTTTTGGTGTGATGGACAATGTATCCATACACTCAGAATCTGAATTATGATATCTAACATGGTACATGAAAACATTTGTTGTAGGGAAAATAATGGTACATGCATCATATAGGATTTAGTGTGTTCTCATGTCCATCTTGAGTCAGTGTCAGCTAACCAGGTATACTCTACTAACTATAGTAAAACAAGATCTATTTCATGATGCTTCTACGCAGACATCCATCTAGGATTCTGATGTTTGGTCATGAGGATGATCCTTCTATTGACGAGGCATCAGTATAGGGATGAGTAGCAGAGATAGCACCCCCAATTGGTGTACCAATGATACCACCACCCAGAAAGCAGCAGTTACTACCAACATTATCGATAGAATATGTACATAGGATGAGTGTATTTCATGAGTTCCAAAATCATAAACCTTCCAATTTCCGGGTTGAGAAAGCCCCCCAGAATCTAAGGATTGGATGGAGGTAGTTATTCATGTCTTCGGCAAAGTGAAGACACCTCTCGACCTGATGGCAACCCTAACTGCAAGTATTTTTCAAGGATCGGCAGTTAGATGGTGGAGTTTAGTGGTCTAAATGGATGATGAGACAAACCTCATTTGGATATACTTTTAACGTCACTTCTGATAGGAGTTATTTACATCGATGTTATGCTTCGTGCATATAAATGAGATACTACATCTATTGCATGGAAGTCAGACAATAGTGGAGTACTCAGATAAATTTACTGATCTCTCTCACTACTCCTCTAATATAGCATGAGAAAAGTTCTTCAGGGCTCAGACGCTCGAGCATGGGCTATGTTGGGAGATCTAGTAATCTATGATATCCATTATCTACCCAACATATGCAATTGTAGTAGAGAAATATTTACTCATAGAGATCATTCTAGAAGAGCAAACGCCAACAGTGGGAGCTACCATTGGGTGTGAGGAAGATGAATCTTCGAAAAAAAGGTAGATGATAGCTAACACAAGGATCCAAGCAGATTAGACAGTTTTGAAGACGACCCTAGGACCCAAAGTCAGTAGTGTTAGGCTCCTAGGTCAGTACGAGCCAGCTGAAGGACAAGTTGTGTTACAAATGGCGTGGCCAAGAACACATGGCTCGAGATTTACTAACATTCCATGAAGATGATCAGTAGAAGGTTTAGGGACCACTGACGCAGAGGTGGAGGCATGAAAAGGATGGTCCTTAGGGAGGTTTGTGTGTTAAATGAGCGGGTAGAGCAGAAGGTGGGGGGAAGAGGTTTGATGTACTACCACCATCCCTCAGGTGGTCCACCATGGGATCAAGGAGCAGGTTGACAAGGATGGGGCCAGCTTCAGGTGATGGATTCTTATAAACCTAGTTCTCTACATACATTTAGAGGTATTGTCTATGTCTTTTCCAACATATCTATAGTGTAGATAGACACAGGTTCCAATCGATTTTTTCATGCCACAATCATTGGTTGAGACTCAGAGATTCTAGTGAAACCATTTAATCGATCCCTTTGCATATATAATCCTATATTAAGTGATTGGATAAAAACACGCTACTTCTAATATTTTTACCTTACTTTTGGGGGGTGAGAGTTTGGGTTTGGATCTCCTAGTAGTGGCATCAAGGCCTTTTGAAGAAATTCATGGTATGGAATGGATTTCTACAGTCCATGCTCAGACAGACTATTTTTGGAATAGAGTGTGGTGTGTCCACAAATATGGGACTCATTTTTCCTTTTTCAATGGAAAATAATCCCAAACAGTGCAAGATGGCATGACACGTAGGATAATGAAATCAATCACACACCAGTTGGCTGGCATAACCATTGATGTTGTGGATGAGATGAGTCCTCGGTTTCATTTAGTGGGGGATGAGTTCGAGGATTCCATTCCTAAGAATGTCCCAAGATTACCTACTTTTATAGAGGTTGAATTATGTATTGATCTGTTCCCTAAGACGATATCAATATATCCAATTTCATATTGGATGGCTCTGGAAGAGCTTCATGAGTCAAAGGTGCAGATGTAAGACTTTCATATGAAGGGTTTTGTGAGACCTAGTGTTTCATCTTGGGTAGCCCCAGTGTTGTTTTACAGGAAGGAATATGGGAGCTTAAGGTTATGTGTTAACATCTGAAGCTTTAACCAAGTGACCTTGAAGAAAAAGTATCCACTACTAAGGATTTATGAACTCTTCATTCAGCTGAAGGGAGTGAGGTGATTCTCAAAGATAGACCTCAGATCTAGTTATCACCAACTTTGTGTACGTGATGAGGACTTCTTGAAGACATCATTCAGATGTTGGTATGGAATCTATGAGTAATTAGTGATGTTGTTTGGTGTGAAGAACACCCAGTTAGTTTTCATGGGACTCATGAATATGATCTTCCAAACTTACATAGACCAGTTCATTATGGTCTTCATTGATGACACCCCGGTGTACTCAGAATCTAAGTCAGTGGATGTGATACACTTAATGATGGACTTGGACACACATCGATAGAGAAAACGTATGGCATGATATCTATATTTAGGTTCTATATTCGGGAGGTATAATTTCGGCCACACATCATTTAAGTGGTTGGAGTTTTAGTAGATCTGGCAATGATTTAGGCGATTTTTTCTTTGGAGCCACCCAAGACTGTTATAGAGGTGAGGAGTTAATTGGGTTTTACTAGGTACTATTAGAGGATTTTAACCAAATTTTCCATAGTTTCATCACCCTTGATGTCCTTTTCATGGAATGGGTATCCTTTTGGGTGGACAGAGAAGTGATATCAATTCTTTCATGACCTAAGGAAGAGGTGGAGGAGTGATCCAATCATGAGATTACTAGAGGAGGGATTTTAGTATGTAGTGTTCTATGATGCATTAGGGATCAGGATTGGTTGTGTCTTGATGTTGGGGAAAGAAGTGATTGCATATGATTCACACTAGTTGAGGAAGCATGATCAAAACCACATGACCCATGATCTTGAGCTAGTAGTGGTATTCTTCGCATTCAAGATGTGGATACACTACCTGATGGGTGATCTATTTACCATCTCCTATAACCATAAGATTATGATTTATATCTTCTCTCAAAATAATCAAAAATTCAGATAGAGACAATGGCTACAGTTCCTCTAGGTCTATGACTTTGATATTTCTATACTGATGGGAAGGGTAACATAATGGTAGATTCTCTTAACAGAAGATCCAGAATGATGTTTCATAGTGAGGAATCAAAATAGTTAGCCACATTATAAATATCTTTTGGGGATGGATATGGAGAAGATTTCCTCCAGTCGATGGTTTTCACCCCTCCACAATTATAGTGAGTTGGGGAGGTGTAGCTCAGAGACACTGAATGTGACACTACACATGTTCAAATGTCCACTGAGAATACCCCAGATAGATATTCTAAAGGTGGGGAGAACATTTTTCTCTTCAGAGGATGAAAAGTGGTACTAGTGACGTTTCGGGAGGAGGTATTGAGGGAGTCTCATAGATTCCCATTGATGGTACATCTAGGATTGGAAAATATGTATCTGTACATTCGATGTCTGTTCTAGTGGCTAGGGATGAAGAAGGTTGTGTCAAAGTTTGTTTCTAGATGCCTCACTTTTCTACAAGTGAAGGATGAGCACCATGTTCCATTTGGTTTGAATCAACCCCTAGAAGTTTTAGAGTGTAATTGGGGTGGTATATCGATTGACTTCGTGATAGATTTACCATTTACTTATAGGGGACATGATCCCATCTTGGTTATTGTTGACAGACTCACCATGTCGGCCCACATCCTATTGATGTAGTAGCAGAGCTCAGTAGGATCATGATTCTATCTTTACATCTTGTTTTTTGGAATGGATTACATGAGGCGTTTGGGACTCAACTATTCTTGAGTACAATGTTTCTTCCCCACACAGATGGCTAGATGGAGAGGATTATCTACATTCTTGAGGACATGTTATGGTGATGCATCCTAGACTTTAGCCATAGTTGGGAGGATCATCTACTTCTGTTGGAGTTCGCGTACAACAATAGCTACCACTCTACCATCAGTATGGAACCATTCGAGGACTTGTATTTTTGATCCTATAGGTCCACACTTTGGTGGACATACCTAATGGATTCATCCCTCATGGTCCTGGATTTTGTGTAGGAGAATACAGAGAAGTTCCAGGTCATCCAGGATGGGATAAATACTGAACAGATCCATCAAAAGTCATATAATGACAAGCAGTATAGGCCTTTGGAGTTTGAGTTGGGAGACCATGTGTTCCTTCAAGACTCGCCTCGATAGGGATTGCATATATTTGGTTCAGATGAAAATTTATCTCTGAGAAAAATAATACCTTTTCAGATTCTGAGTATAATCATTTAGATGGTGTAACGCCAAGATCTACGAACACAATCGCACCAGGTACATGATTCCTTCCACATGTTGTAACTGAGGAGGTACGTGCATATCCATTGCACATCATCGACTGGGGAGAGTTGGACATTGATGATGGGGTGACTTTTATGGTGTACCTGGTGAAGATCGTGGATTTATAGGAGTATATCCTTCATGGATGGTCAATTCCTCTAGTTTTCATTCAATGGCAACATGAGAATCTCCAAAATATTACATGGGACTGGGAGGATCAGATACTTTCTCAGTACTCTCCTATTTTTGTTGAGTAGCCCTTTCTATTGGATTTCAAGGATGTAATGCCCTATGGTGAGGATAATATAATGATTAATATATAAATTAATTTATATTTAGAAATTAATTATGAAAATTTGGAGACCAAACGCTAAGAAGATGTGAGATTTTGTGGCCTGGTATGCTGGGAATGATTTGTCAAAAATGTTTTCTTTTTAATAATATATGTGGGAGTTTTCTTCTTTAAATTGGAATAACTACTAAATTAGTTCCCTAATTATAATTCTTAGGTCACCACTACATCTATAACAGTGATTATACCGTAGGTGGGGCCTATCCTCGACCGTTTCACATCTAGGGTGAATGTTAGATTTTAGGTGTAGAAGTCATTAAAATATCTAATAAAAAAATTATTGAATTTCACATGTGGACATAACAGTGGTTTCCCCTTTCGAATAAACCATGTTAGTAAAATATTGGGTTATCTCCATAACCCTAGAATTACCCTAAGGCATGGATAAATAAAACTCCCTCCTGATGAAGGACTCCTGTAGATTGAGTATTGATGAGGATACAGACCTCCGATCTTCATGAATGACTGAAAAAATCATCGAGGTAGTGTGTAGATCTCTATGTGATTTATTTTCCATTAATAGTTTCAATGAAGAATACAGACCAACCCACAAACAGGTTGATCCACAATTCGATCATTCTTATGTGATGGAAAAACGTTGTGGGGATTAAAGGGATGATAGATCTTGGTGATTATCATTTGATTATTCTTTGTTAAACCTTATAATATGAAAAGATCAAGGATGACAAGAACAAGGATATAATATATCTATTTGGGTGTTCATGTGATTTTTCATCCTTCCCCAACATTCCTCATTCCTCATGAATTGCAATTCAAGATAGGGATTTGATCCCACAATGGTGTAAGGCAGCTGGAGCATAAGGCAGTGGTTGGAGGTAGTGGCTTCAACCAATACAGGAGGAGTAGAGTAAGGCCGCTGTCAGGGGTGGCCGGCGACTAAGGAAGCACGGTCCGATAGGGGCTTCTAGGGTAGGGATACCACCGCATGGACAAACCACCAATAGGGAAATCGATAGTGGTAGCTAGATGGGGTCTATGAGGGACTATATCAGAGGGGGGTCGTTGTGGCAGTGATCACAGGTGGTGACTAGGGGTCGTGGTAGGAGGTTGTTGCGGCTGTCGAGGGACATGTCTTAGAGGCCACATCAGTGGGATCCTGTGTAGATGGCATGGCCATTGGACCTGGAGGGGAAGGTTTTCCATCCACCTGAAATGTGGTCCAGCACCACAATGACTGGTGGATCTGGCTGGCCACATGGTCGGGAGACTGTATTGATTGGAGGAACGTGGCCAGGGAAAGCGACGTCTGGCGGAGCAAGGCCGACCAGTGTGACATGGAAAACCGATCCGCTCTAGCATCCCCATGCGATCGACCGCATGGCATTGTAGCCGAATTTTTCAGGCCTATTCGGGCCATCCCAGACTGACCGGGTCAGGTCGGGTCATCCGGAACGGTTTGGGTCGGGTCAGTCGGCCAGAGTCGGGTCAGACCCAGACCAGACCAAACCTTTTGTTGCTATATTTTTTTATACCATTCAAACTATTTGTCTCTTTGATGAGCTGTTTAACGTGTTTGGACCCTTTAGACGAGATGGTCCTTTTAAGATACTCTAAGTGATTTTTTTGTTGAATTCAGTTTATGACCTAATGGATTGAGTATACAGTTCTCTCGGAACAAGTGCACTATGAGTGGAATCATGTGGCTGGCTATGACAATGTGATCTTAGTGACTATTTTACTTGGGGGATGCATGACTCATTGACGCTTAGTGCACCTTCTAAGCACAGTGTGACATCAACACTCTGTGTTCCATCAACACTCCATGCTCCATAAACACATTGTGCTGCATCGAGGCTCTTTGATACATCAACGCCTCATACACCATCGACTCTCTATGTGCCATCAACTCTCCATGCACCATTGATTCTCTATATGCCGTCGACACATCTAGTGTCATTGATATTGGGAGATATGGGGACTACAACTAGACATACTTATTTAAATTCTATAGACTTATACCTAACTGTTCTAACCTTATTTATTATACTTCATGAGTCTCTATTGTGGTGTACTTCATGTGTTTTCATTTTGGTGCACTTGGTGTATTTCATAGTGGTGTTACCTTTGTGTTTTTGGGTCCCTATAGAGTATTGTTTTAATCACCCATGCATGATTTATACCCACATGTGTCAGGTCATTTATAGATGGTCAACGCTTTGATAGAGTCTTTACTGGACCAAGGCCATGTGGTGCTTAGAAAGATGTCTGACAAACGTGGTATTCTTCAGTGAATTCATGAATCTATTTCTATACCTACCCTTCAGGTAGGGTTCTCATTAGACAAGTTTTATAAATTTTTGCATTCACTTTCGCATACTTTACATTTGGTGGTATTGTATTCTAGCCATGGTTACTTTCAAAATTTCCTACTTTCATATTCAATTATTTGAATCTTAGTTGTATGCATGCTTGTTTACTTAGTATTTTTACACTTCATTATTTTGGGCTTAGAAATGTGTACATGTGTACAAGTACTTATTAAAATACCTCCCATTTGTGGGATATTCCTACTCAATGCTAGACACTAGCGTGTGGCCTATCAAAGGTAGGCTTGGGGTAGTCACGACATCGACCCCTATGGGACGGGACATCAAAAATACTAAATATTAATTGAAAAATGATTGTCTATATAATTTATTTATTAAGATAAATTATATTTGAAATTTGGTTTAAATTCATATTAGATCAATTTTTTAACCATTATTCCAAATTATGATATTTTAATCAATTCAATTTTTAAATTGGATAAAAAATCATTTCAAATTGTTGAACATTAATAATTTAAAAACATACTTTTTCGTCCCATATGCGGGATTAATTTTAAATTAATTTCTTCCACTTATATGATTAAAATTTAGAAAAATTGATTCAATTTATTGAATCATCACAATTTATAAATTCTAATAAGGTAAACATAGTTTTTATCAAAAAAAAATATTATTGGGTTTAATTAAAATTAATTACAAAGTGAAACATTTTCTTAACAAGGAACTAAAACTTAAAAAAAGCGCCAAAAAGCCCCAGATACACATACAAAATCCATTATCAGGACCTATTTTGACATAATCCTAACTTTTATTGAATTTGGTCTATTATCAGTGTAACACCTCGTGTTTTGGTGGACTTTTTCGAATAAATTAAATATTCATTTATGTCTTGTAATGAAATAAGTCAAACATTCATCTCATATGACATAAAATTGGTGTATGTTACATAAAAACATACTTGGAATATTTTATAGGAAAACTTGACATAGAATATGTTACATAGAACATCAACATGGTTTACATTACATGGAACATCAACTTGGCATATGTTATATGCAGCACCGATGTTTCTATGAAACACATTTTGTTATTATAATTCCTTAAGTGAGATAAGTATAAACGTACTATTAAACATAGAAATATAAAACATAATAAATAATTTCTAAATATTGTTTATAATTGTTGTATATAAATAAAAAATTATAAAGAATGATATAGTTTTTGGTAAAGTCCTTATTTGTTTAAATATATTATTTTTACAAAAAAACAAATTTTCATGTAATTTTGTGAAAGATAATAATAATAATTTTATACAAATTTAGAGATTGAATTTTAAAAAATAAAAATCATTTATTAATTTATAATGTATAATTTATCTTTGGATGAAATTTTGTTATTTTTCTGAGAAATGCCATTTTTTTTAATAGTGAAAAATAACGGATTTGAAATCAAAATTCCTTTTTTGTCTAGATTATTTATAAGGATAACTTATAAATAAATTTTGTTTAGAAGTATTTTTATATTATATTGTTATCAATTAATCCAATTTAGGTAATTTTAACTTATTTCACTTTGAAATTGGACTTAAAAACGTAGAAAGATTTTGATTATTATTATATTAAAAACACACATTATTGATCCTTCTTTGGGATTAATTTTAAATTGCTTAATTCTATTATTTGATTGAAATTTGGAAAATTGTATTAAGTTTTTTTTATTAGAAAAAGTTTTTATTTCTTATATTGTCAAATTATTTTATTTGTTAAAAATGTTACTCAATGTCATCATAATTAATTACATCAATTAAGGTTAAACTATGCTTACTAAGGTGCTAGACTATAAACATAAGGCCCAAAGTTATTATAACCATGGCTGTTCTATGCAGGAATATGGTTTTGGTTTGTGTTATTTGTCAATCCTCAATGGAAGTTCCGAATGTGTGCCAGCAAAGTGATCATACAGTTTAAGAAGACAACAATATTGAAGGTGGCGTTGTTTCCCAGTGTTTGCCAAATTTTTGGGCCTCAAAATCAGAAAATGAAGACATGGATTGTCTGTAAAAGGAGGTGTGCACAAAGAGGAAGTGGTGCGTGAAAATTAGGACCCTTGCGTGAAAAATTTTAGTTGGGCGTGAAAAAAAGTGGGATTCGCGAAATGGAGGATCGAGGTTTTTTCACAAACAGTGTTTCGGAATCAGAACCTAAAAAAATGGAAAAGTCGTGGGTTGCGCGAAATATCTGATGATGTGCACGAAAAATGTTATCAGCGCGAAATATTACGTGCCAGTTGAGAGGTTTTACGCGCCATATAGGTTTTTGCACGTGGGGGTCTTTGACGCCTATAAATATGAGGTGAACCCCTTCATTCCGAATAGTTGAAGTTTTAGAAAAGATCTGAGGTCTGATGGGAGAAAAAGGATCTCGTATATGGGTTGGCGTGAAATTTTTTGAATTTTGCGGAAATTTTCAGGATGCATGAAAAATAAAGAGTTTCACGTAAAAATTGGGTTTGCGTATTAAAGATACAGTTGCGAGAAATATTTTTCCATGTGAAAATTAATGTTTGCGCGCGATAAGAAGGTTTTTCACGTAATGGTTTGGTGTTGCGCGCAATTGCCAGTGATGTTTGTCTTCACATTCTGGATATCTGGTTTAGTGGTATTGTGCGTTCTAGTGCATCATTTCCAGACTTCTATGTAAGAAGAGTCTCATGCTGAGCAGAGGCAAAGGCTTCAATGCAAATCTATTGAAGAGACCTTCATGTCTATAAACTTAGTGAGACTTCACCAAGGGCAGTGAGCCTGGGGGAGTCAACGGGAGTGACCTGAGGGAAGAAGTGAGCTATCCCTGAACCTTTGTAAATTTAGTGAGCCTGGTAAATAGTTATTGTTCCCAAACCATTGTAATCCACAACTAGTAAAATTAGTGGAATTTGGTGTGACCGACAACCTGTCGGCGTATGCTCATTGGACGTAGCCCGTAGTGGTGAACCAAGTAAAAATATTTGTGTCTTATCTCTATATGTGAATGTCTTCTTTCTAATCTTATCCTCCATAAAGGTTTTACTAGTTTCTACAAATGTGGAAAAAATATCCTATACTTTAAAAGAAAAATTTGTCACCCTGATTCACCCCTCCCCTCTCAGGGTGTCACAGGGTTCTACAAAAATAACCAATGAACATGTAAAAATTCCATTTAAAGGCCATATATATACCCAAAAAATCCCTTTTATAGAATTTTTATCATTATTGGATCCACTTTCTACATGAGAAATGTGGGTTAAATTCTCTCTTCAAATTTTTACAAGAGTGTCACTCCTCCTTCCCTATAAAAGGACACAAACTATCACTCTCCCACACACCTATAAAACAACTTAGATTCATCAAATAAATTCTTTATAAAATTCCTAAAATATCTAAATTATTCTATGAAGCCTTCATTTTTTAAAAAAGTCTTCCAAGGAATCCTTTTGGCACAATCCAGAAGGAGTTACCCTATTAAGAGGCAACGCCTTCTCTCAAGATACCTTATTTTATTTTCATTATCCATCCCCTCCACTGTCTTTATTCAAATATTGTATAAAAAAATCATACTCAATATAATAGTTTGTTTTTATTCTAATGTTTTAACCAACACATAGACACACCTCTATCTAATGGGTAACGAACATATTGTTTACGTGTATGGGGAATTACCGCCTCACTAAACGATGATTGCTCATTTTTCATTAATGTATCTCATGGTAGACATTATGACGGAAAATATATTTATATATGCTATATATTATTTTTATTATGTATTTAATCTTTTCTAATTATGTTAAAACATATATCTTTAAATATTCCATTTTGTGTTAATATGATAATCTTGTTTGAAAAAGTGTGGAGTACCACCGCCTCAATGCAATGTAATTCATTCATAAACTACATATAATGTATTAAGTATGTGATTAGTGAAATTATATGACATATATAATAATATAATGCTACTATAATTATATTATATACATATATAAATATATTTCATTTTCATTATTTCTTCCAATATACAATAAAAATGGAAACAATTCTCATGAATACGTATCACTTACCATCTCCAGGAATGGTGTATTCCATTTCTTAATTATATATTATATATATTATTATAATTCACATACAATGGATATAAATTTAATTTATATCATTTTTTTACATTTTTTAATCATGATATTTGTATAAGGACAAATGATATAACAAATTATGACCTATGAAAAGAACAAATCCAATATTATTCATAGTGAAACCTTAACATATGATGTTTAACAAGAGAGTAATACAAGGTCATAATAAAACCACATATTTTAGTTTATATAAGATTATTTTTATGTAAATTATGTAAAATAAATTATACTTATTATACAGGTGGTTTGAATGAGTATGATGAGAGTCAAGACACAAGGTAAGGGGATTTCGTCTAACTTTTTATTTCTGTGAGATACTTGTTATGATCTCCACTCTTTACTTTTGTGTGGTGCATGTAATTCCCTAGATTTTTTATATATATCTAATAATTAAATTTCTGGTTATTCACATATCCTTTTTTATCTTTCATTCATGAGGTTTTAGTTTTAAATGATACCAAATCGGTAGAATAGTTTTGTCACAATTTTACTTCTTTGAGACTCGTGTTTTTATATGAACCTAAATTATTTTTCAATGTGTAAATACATAAATATTACATGTTATATAATTATTTTAATTCTTTAAATGAAATTTTATGATTCATGTAGTTTCATTTTATTATATGGATTGTATGATCCCATGTTACCAAGTTATAAGTGTTTATTGCGACAATCTAATAGATATTCAAGATTGTTTGCTTTTTTTCTTCCATTGATGAGATATTATGATCGATATATCAAGAACACTCATGAGTTTATTTATCGTTTATTTCGGGAAGATATATCCATGTATTAGCAGCATTTTTCCACTCTTTGTTACTTAAGATATGTTTTTAAATAATATTTGACAATCCCTCTCTTCGTTTAGAATTCTATTATATCCAAAAACAATCTTTTCAAAATCTTTTTCAAAATATATTTGATGTAAATATTTATGGATAAAGTATTTTAATATAATTTTATATTTTTCAATTATTCCAATATAATTTTTCAAAGTTATTTTCAATGATAATTGTTTTCAAAAAGGTTTTATGTTTTAAAAATCATTTTCAATGTAAAATGAATATTTTCCTCAATAAATGTTTTTAAAAAGTATTTAAAAATTATTTCTCATCTAAGATAATATTTATTGGTGTTACTAATTCATTTATAGAGAAGTTATTCAATTTTTCCATTCAATTTAATTATATTAATGTATTATGTTTTGATGAAATAATGTTTATGAAAACAATTTCTCTTTCATGTTTATAATCTTTTGAAAAGTGATTTTATTCCCAATTTTTTCTTATCATTAAATGATTATGAAATTTTTATTTTTCCACTGGTTGAGATATGATTACATGTTTATGACTCCGATTTAATTTCATGGGTAATGATATTATTGTTTATGGTTTTTTTGGCACATGAATGTATGATTTCATTATGAGATGGGTGGGACCTATGTCTCCCTCCAATGCAATGGGTAAAAATTTATATCTCATGAGATAGAAATAAATACGAAAATAAATAAACTTAATTTAATATTATAGGGATTTAACAAAGGGTTAACTTATTTTAGTAGAATAGGGTAGTAATGGGGTGTTAACCTTGTTTAATATATGGAATTGACTACTATGATGGTCTTGGAAGCAATGCCTTTACTACGATGTAAATAATTATATATACTTATTTGTCTGCCACAATTCCTTGTTTTTTTCATATGTTATGACTTCATGTATTATGTTCTTTATTTCCTTATGATTCATTTATTATAATCTTGCAACATTTATAACATGATTCTTGAATATTATTTTTAATATTCCAAGTATGATATTCGGTTTTCTTGATCATGTTCTCAGAACCATAAACTCATGAGTATGCTTATATATCTCACATGTTTCCCTAACTGATAATCTAAGATCACCCCTTTTATGTTTACTTTCCCTTAGTTTATGAGGGTATGTATTATTTACTATGTGTCTAGGAAGGGTGGTAGTCAAGAAGAACCTAGTGGGTGATGATGTAACTCCTTTATATACTAGTGTTTATGTTTAAATATTTCTAAAGAAACTATACTAGGATGATATGTTTATATGTTTTAGTGTTTGTATAATGTTTTAAGTATTTGGAAAATGATATGTAATTTTATTAGATGAAAAATGAGGGTCACTATATATGGTATCTGATAAAAGGTTTTGTTAAACATTAGATGTTAAGATGATAATACCTTAGTGAGAACCCTAAGAACATATCTTGGGATAAGTGTATGGATAAAGAAATGTATAGGAAAATTTCCTAGATTTTTGGTAAAGGATAGAGTGAGAGGTTTCCTTTAAATATATCCTTTTCTAGATACTACATGTGGGTGTGGCTCTGGTATAGATGTAACAAGAGTTAAACACTCTAACAAGATGTTTTAGGCCTGACTCAGTGTAATCTGGTACATAACAATGGGACTTACTGTACACCTAGTTTGACACTCATTGGGGATATACTTTGGAAAATAACCATCCCTTCATGATCCATCATGAGGGATTTAAATAGAGTTTGGATATGAGTAACCCAGTATAAACCTAATTTGTCACATTTTATGTAAGGTTGCATAATTTAGAATTATTATAAGTGAATTTTCATAATTATGTGATTCCTCAATAATATAATTATTTCTTAATCTATGATTTTGGTTTTAGTCAATGGATGGAACCCAAAGGAACCGTGTTAATAGTGATTATGATGGAACTTATACCTGGTTCCACACAAATATCAGAGTCTCTTTATAAAATTCATCCAATTGAGTTGTAGGAATTAAATAAGAAACACCAATAAAACCTTGATAAGGGATTCATTCATCAAAGTGTCTCACATTGGGGTGAACATGTTCCTTTTTGTGAAAAAATAAAGATGGATTAATGTGACTCTACATTTATTATTGAAATTTTAACAAGATCAAAAATTAGAATATGTTTCATCTTCCCCGTATTGATGAATTGTTTGATCATCTATGCTGAGATTAGTACTTTTCCACAATTGACCTTTATTATGGATATCATCAATTAAAGGTAAATAAGGAGGATATACCCAAGATTTCATTCCTTAAAAGTTATGGTCAATTTGAATATATTGTGTTGCCTTTTGATCTGACTAATTCCCTTACTATCTTTATAGATTAAATGAATAGATTCATTAGAGATTTCCTTGATTAGTTTGTGGTATTATTTATAGATGATATTTTTATCTTTTAAAAGATAAAGGAAGAGTATGAAAATAACTTTATAATAGAACTAAAGACCCTAATTAAGTAGAAACTATATGAAAATTTTAAAAAGTGTGAATTATGGCATCAAAATATTTCATTTTTGGGTCACATAATCACAAAAGATGGTATAGAAGTAGATCCATCAAAGACAAAGTCTTTTGATTACTGGACTAGACCAACCATGGTGACTGGGATCTATAGCCTTCTTAGTTTATTAGGATATTATCAATTGTTTTTGGATTATTTTTCATGAATATCTAATCAATTTACCATGTTAATTCAGAAGGGTTTCATGTTCCTCTGTTCATATGAATATGAGGAAATTTTAAAGTAACTTAAGAGAAGTTTGGTCAATGAACATGTTCATACATTAACCTATAGTGGATAAGGGATTGTAATTTATAATGATTCATCCAAGATGGGATTCATACGTTTTCATATGAATAATATCATGTTTTTATCCTATGCCTCGTGAGAGTTGAATACCCTTTAGAAAAATTACCCTACTATAGATTTGGAGTAAGTAGTAGTAATATTTTCATTAAATATGTGGAGGATTTATCTTTATGGAGAAAAGTATGATATATATACCAATCATAAAATTATGAAATATATATTTACAAAAAAATATTTTAACATGAACTAAAGGATATGGTTTTTTTATAATGTATTATGACTGCTAAACACATTACCACCTTGGGAAAGAAAACAAGTTGTTCGATACATTGAGATGGAAGGATCACGCTAGCTTATCTAGGATGAGGATCACAAAATATCCATTATTTCTGGTTTTTCCAAGGATTGATCTAGAAATAATGAAGGAAGGGGGAAAATATTATCTGTATTTGATGAATATTCAACCCTCTATCCATGTGGAGATCAAGGAGGTGTTTTAAGAATATGAAGAGATGTAAATAAATTCATAAATGTTCCATAGATTAACCATGATCAAGATGTAATGATGAGGAAAATGATCTATGTATATGTTACTTACATACAAGACATAATGAATGAACTGTTGGATGAAGCTCATAGTTCTTCATTCTATATTCATCCTGGAAGAATGCAGATGTATAGGGATTTGATTGTATGACTCTGGTGGGATGGAATAAAGAGAGATATTTCAGGGTTTGTATCTCGTTTCATGATATTTTAACAATTTAAGGCTGAAATACAAAATTTTAAGAAGATATTTCATCTATTACCCATACCAGAATATAAATGGTAGAACATCACTATGGATTGTTTCATTGGACTACCCAAAACTTCTAAAGGGTTTAATTCATATTTGGGAAGTAGTTGATATCCTCACTATGTCATAACATTTCATATCTATTAGAGATTACTTCTCTATAGATCATATTTCTAGGGTACACTTTAAGAAAGCGGTAATGTTGTAAAGAGTACCACATTCTATTATATTTGTTCGGGATATAAGGATTACATCAACATTCTGGTGAAGTCTTCAGTAAGCACATTATAAATAATTGATTTTTAGCACTAATTATCATCTTTAGAAGGATGAGAAGTCTATAAGATCAATTAAAATCCTAGATGATATGGTGAGATCTTTTTCTCTGGATTTCAAGGGTGGTTGGGTTCAACACCTTCCTCTTGTTTAGTTTTCTTACAAAAATAGATTTCACTAAATCATTCAGATGGAAACCTATGAATCCCTATATGGAAATAAATGTAGAGATCTAACATACTAGGATTTATTTGGGGAATAAAATCTATTGGGACATTATGTGATTGAAGAAATGGATGAGAATCATAGAACCATTCAATTGATTATCAGGGAAGATGAATGTCGACAGAAAGTTTATACTGATAATAGCCGATGTAATATTTGATGTTGGTGAAATGGTGTTTATAAAAAACATAACCTAATATAATTTTATGAGTTTCCTAAATAAAGGTAAACAAATCCTTTGGTATATTAGACCCTTTGATATTCTTGTTCATAACGAGACGGTAGCCTATCGCATGGAACTTCTACAAAATATACCTCATATCAATGATGTGTTCCATGTATCTCTCCTAAGGAATTATATATCAAACCCTTCACATGTAATGAACATAGAGGCGATACTATTAGAGCATGATCTGTCTTACCAAGATCAATTAGATGATATTTTGAACTGATCAGAGAAAGTTTTACAAAAAAAGACAACTCTTGTGGTAAAACTTTTGTTGATAAATCACATATTAGAGGAAGATAAGTGGGAACTTGAGGATATGATGATGTAAAACTAACGTCATTGTTTTACCCGAGTGATGACTTTTTTGGGAGAAAATCATTTTAAGGTGAGTACAATGGTAAAACTCATGTTTTTATAGACAATTTTTTTTTTGAATATATTGTATTTTCGTTTATGTCTTACAATCCAGTAAGTGAAACTTTCCTTTCAAATAGAACGGTCATGGAGTATATTAGAGAGAACACAGAATTTCCATACATTACACAGAACATCGCCTTGGCATATGATACATGGACCATCATCATGGAATACATTACATGGAATATTTTCTTAGTGTAGGTTACATGCAAAGAGAATGTTTCTATGAAGCATTGTTTTATTTGTTATAATTATTTAAATGTGATAGTTAAAAAATAACCATTAAAACCAGTAATATGAATAGTAATAACTAATTTTAAAATATTTTTTGTTATGGATTTATATAATTAAATCATTCTGATGATGAATGATATAATTTTTTTTAAAGTCCTTACATGTTTAGAAATATTATTTCGTCAAACAAATTACTTTTCATGTCCTTCAGTAAAAAGAAAAAGATTAATTATATAAAAATTTATAAATTTATTTTGATAAAATAAACACCATTTTTAAATATATAATTTCTAAGTTATCTTAGGGGAAAATTTTGGGATTCTTCATAGATACTTAATTTTTGGATGAATATTAAAAAACACCGGATTTTAATTCAAAAATGTTTTTTCTTTTAATTTTTTGAATGGGTAAATTGTATATTAATTTAGTTAAAAATTTTAATTAGATTAAATTTTTATAAATTAATATAATATATGTAGTTGGAGACAAATTAACATTGAAATATGATTTAAAAACATAGAAAATATTTGATCATTTTTACTTTAAAAACCCACATTGTCAGCCCAACAGTGAGGATAATTTAAATTATTATATGAAACTTCTCTGATTAGAATTTGAAAAAATTGTTTCCATATTTGGAATAAGAATAATTTATAATGTCTAATAGGTTCAACATAGTTTTTTACAAAAAATATTAGTTAATATGATTAAAATTATTTACATCGATTAAGGTTAACTTAAGCTTAACAAGGGAATAAACCATAACATTAAGGACAAAAAATACCTATAAAATTAGCTAAAATATATTTTATAGAAATATTTATACTGTATCCCCCAATTACTAATCTTTTAATAATTATAGGATCCACATGAAAACGAACGTGGGTGGAATTCTCTCTTCAAATATTTTCAACAGTCTCACTCCTCCTTTCCTATAAAAGGCCACCTCATCTCCCTCTTATCAACACCTACCAAACCATATAGGATAGACTATTATATTCCCAATACACTTCCCAACATCCATATTTTACTCTTTGAATCCTCTGTTTGGGAATAAAGTCTTTCAAAGAATCTTTTCTCATAAACCAAAAAGAGTTACCCGGTTAATATGAAATTCCTTGACTAAATATTCTTTCTTTTATTTTCCTTATCTACTCCCTCAAATGACATTATTCAATTATTTAATTGAAAAACCAATACCATTAATATACTAGGATTTTATTATTCTTATTATTTGCCGAAAATTACACACACCACCATATAATTGTAACAAACTTACTCTGTATATGTATGATGTACTACCACCCAACTAAACGATGATTGTTCATTTTTATGTTATTGCCTACCTTGGTGGACATTATGATAGAAACAATATTTATATATTTTATATATTATATTCAATATATAATTAACATTTTCAATATTTTTAAACAAATATATTTATATGTTCCATTTTGGGTTAATATGATAATCTCTTTTGAGAAAGTGTGGACTATCGCCCCCTCAAAGCGATGTGATTCATTCATACACTCTATAAAATACATTAAGGATTGGATTAGTGAACTTATATGATATATATGACATTATAATTATAATTTATTATATTATATAAATATATAAAAATATTTCATTTTATTTCTTTCTTTAAATATGACAATAAAAAGGGAAACATTGTTCATGCATACATACAGCTTACTATCTCCATGAACAGTTTATTCTGTTTTTTAATTCTATATTATATAGAATATTATAATAAAAATATAATGAATATACATGATATTTTTACCATGTATTACATTATTAAATCATGACACATGTAAAAGGTCCAGTGATATAAAAAATTTAGACACATGCAAAGAACAAAGCGAGTATTATACGATGTGAAACCTTAACATTTGATAGGTAAAAAATAGGTAATATATGGTCATAATAAAACCATATATGGTATTATATATAATAATATGGTTATTTAAAATATATATATTAAATTAAAATTTATTATATACGTGGTTTTGATGATTATTATGAGATTCAAGACACATTGTAATGGGATTTCATCTCACTTTTTATTTCTGTAAGATACATGTTATGTTCTCCACTCCTTCATTTTATATGAAGTTATTTATGACCATGATTTTATTCTATGTATATTATAATTAAATTTATGGGTATTCACATATCCATTTTCTTATATTTCTTTCATGATTGTTACATTTAAAATGTTACTAAATATGTAAAATAGTTTTTTCTCAGTTTTCCTTCTTTGAGATTCATGTTTTTTATGAGAATTAATTTTTTGGAGGTGTATATACTTCCATTTAATGTTTTATATAATTAATTTACTTCATTTAATGATAGTTTATTCTTCATTTAATTTAATTTTCTTACATTGATAGTATGATCCCAGGTTACCAAGTTATAAGAGTTTATTGAGACGATCTCATCCCTTTTTGAGATTTTTTATATTTATACATCATTTTGATGAAACCTTATGATCCATATCTCAAGAAAAGACATGTGTTTCTTTATCCTATGTTTATTCAAGATATATCCATGTATAAGTACAATTTACCCACTCTTTGGTACTTAATATAATTTGATGTAAAATCTCACTATCTATCTCTCAAGACGGAAATCTATTGTATTCAAAAACCATCTTTTCAAAAAAATATTAAAAATTATTTTCAAAATATCTTAGAAACCCATAACTGATAAAAAATGATTTTGAAATTTTTTATAGTTTTTAATTATTCCATTATAATTATTCAAATCTATTTTCAATGAAAAGGTTTTTCAAAAAGTATTTATGTTTGAAAAGGCATTTTCAGTGTATAAAGGATATTTTTATTGTGAAATGTTTTTAAAAGGCCGGTAAAAACATATTTACTATCTAAGATAAAAACTATTTGTGTTACTCATGCCTTTATAGGGAAATTATTTAATATTTACATTCATATTCTTTCCCCGAATGGATTATGTTTCGATGGCATGATGTTTTTTAAACCCCATTCTCTTTCATGGGTTATTTTCTTTTAAGAACCACATCTTTTCACAGGTTATTATTTTGATTAAATTAATATCAAACCCATAATTTTATATCAGTTAATATATTATTAAATATTTATGAAACCTATTTAATTTCAATGGGTTGTGATAAGATTTATTATTATTTTTTAGCACATATATTTATGATTTAATTGTGAGATGGGTATGACCTATATCTCCCTCCAAAGCGTTGGGTAAAGATATATATCTCATCAGATATTTATGGATGGAATGACAAATAAACTCATTTATGTATTACCAGGTTGGAATAATGGGTGAAATCAGTTAAGTAATACAGTTTTAGAATGGGGTTTGAACCCGATTTAGTAAAGGAATTTGTCCACTAAGATGGCCTTAACATGAATGCCTTGACTATTTTGGAAATCATTATATATGCTTATGTGTCTTCCATAATTACATGAATTGTTCCAATGTTTTGATTTCATGGATTTTTTTCATTATTTACTTATGATTCATGTCTTATGAACTACCAATCACTATGACATGATTCCTTATATATGATCTTTGATATGTATGGTATGATCTTTTATTTTTTTATCGGGATCTCATACTGTTATGATCATGATTATGATTATATATCACCATTGTTACCCTTACTTAGAATATGAGATCATCCCTTTTATTTTTACCTTCCCCTAGGTTATGTAGATATGCATTGTGTTTTATGTGTTTATAAATGGTGCTATTCAAGAAGAATGTAGTGGTATATGATGTAGCTCAATTATGTACGAGTGTTTATGTTTCTATTTCTATTAAGGCACTATAATTGTACATTCTTTGGGCGTCTATTTGTATAATTTTTTAGGTATTCCAAAAATTTAATGTAATTAAAATTTATAAAATGTGAGGGTTGCTATAATTGGACCCACTTGACATGAAAAAAATGTGGTTCGAATTCCCTTTCCGAATATTTACATGA
Source organism: Viscum album (assembly GCA_963277665.1). Lineage (NCBI taxonomy): Eukaryota > Viridiplantae > Streptophyta > Magnoliopsida > Santalales > Viscaceae > Viscum > Viscum album. Next base: position 994,604,547 of record OY728166.1, read on the forward strand.
ATCTCACTCCTCCTTCACTATAAAAAGGAAAACACCCATATCACATATTCACACATCTCAAGACCATTGGATCATTAAAAATATAGCAAATTAACTCCCAACATCCATCAAATTATCCTATAATCCTTAATTTGGTATGAATACAAACTAAGGAAGTATTTTGGTATAAACCAAAATGGGTTACCCCGATAATAATTAATGTTCTTTAGTGATCACTTTTGTTTCATTTAAATATCCACATATTAATTTGTTTTTTATATTATTATTATATAATAAACTCATTATAATCAATATAAATAGATTTTTATGATTATATTTTTACCTACACATTCAAATATATACATCAAATTGGTAGAAAATCGATATTCATGCATACAGTGGACTATCGTCTCATGTACCGATGTCGTTAATTCTTCCATTTAACAACATAAAATATGTAAATAATGTTAGATTTATAGATTATATATGATAACTATGATATTTATAACTAAATAGTCCTTATTTGATTCTTATATAACTCATACCATCATAATTTCTATTTGTTGGGAATATGATAACATCATTTGTGGATGTGTGGACTACCACCTCCTCAAATAGATGTGATTCCTTAACATTATACATAGATTGAATAATGGCTGATATTAATTAAAATATGTGAAATATATCATATAAATATGATAATAGAAGGATAATATATATATATATCACTTAATTTTTAAATAAGATAATGAAATATTCTTAGAGTTTAGCCATACATACGACCTACCATCTCCATGAATGGTGATTTCCATTTTCTATCTAAAAATATTATGGATTATATAAATACATATATACAGAATACATATGATTATTAAATCAGTTTTCAAATTTTTTATATGATGAAATTCAGATCTACATAAAACTAAAAAAAATCAAGTCAAAATATACTCAAAAAACATGGAAATTCACACCTGAAACAGTAAAAATAATGAATTATTATTAACAATTGGTAATAAGATATCATAATAAGATCATATATGATATTATAAATACTATTATGGTTCTGTAATTAGTTATTAAAATTTTTAGAACTCTTATACACGAGGTTAAAATATTCATTCCTAATAGGAAATGCAATGTAAGGGATGTCGTCTTAATTTACGTTCCATTGAGACTTATTTTTTATTATACAAAAATGCACTTTATTTGGTTTATATACTACCCCATTGTTAAATATTATCCTGAATAATTATTAACTCATGGTATTTTTAATTTTACATTGAACTATATCAACTAAAGGGTTTTGAATTGAAAATTATCGATTAGAAAAAAGATATCTTTAGAATACCTCATTATTTTTTTATTGTTAACTATATCTTGAAATGTTCACATACAAAATATATTTTTTATTTTAAATTAAATTTAAAATATAAATATTATCATATAATGGAGGTCATTATTTCCAAATCCATATATCATTTAATATATGGGGTTTATATTGATAATTATACAGTATTTTGATAAATCTATATCTTTTACTCAATGTGGATATTTGATGATAAGTTATTATGATCATTAATTAATTAATTTTTTTTATATTTTATTTATTCTTTGGAAATGAAAAATATGAGAAGAGAATTGGTTAATTTAATCCCCTTGATTCATCGGTAGTCTCTTTAGGTGAATCTGTTGGCCAAATTTGAGTAGATTAAATTGTATTGAGAATAATTATTGATGATAAAGTTATCATATTCCAAGAAAAAATGTTGTAAAATAATTTATGAATTTTTTATTGATAATTTTGTAATTATTACTATCTATGAAATTTTTTCTTTAACATATCTATGGATTCATTTCATTCAAAATTTATTAATTGAACAGAATGTGTTTAATTTTTATGTCATTCCATATTGATTATACCTCGGTGATATATATATATATGGAATGTGTGCTAAGGATTCCATGATGATTATGCTCATTGATTCATTATTTCATCAACTGCACATTCCCTTTCTAAGAATTTGATCTCACCTTTATTATGTTTATTTTCCCCATGTTATGAAGAGGAATCATTTGAATGAATTTCCCGGATGTCGGTGTTTTACTTATATAATGCTTTATTTTCATTTCCCAATGTATTATGGGTATCTTTTATGTAATATTTATTTCTAGAACATTTATATTTTTTATTCCCTTGTGATTTTAAGCTTCTATATAATCTAATGAAATATAGTAAGGCACTGACTCCTAGATTCTAGGGTCAGGGAGTTACACTATTTTGGAGTCTCCCTTCATATACCTGTGGGGAACAAAGTTATTATGGGATAGATTGAGACCACTAATGACACTCTGATACTTTGATTCATTTTTGGGGATGCCTTATGAAGAAAATAATGAGTAGGGTAGAATAGCTTGTGTAGGTGTGATGAAGGTGATTTCCAAGCTTACTCGGTTGACCTTGGGAAATTTTAGCCTTCTATCAGTTGGTATCCTGAAGGCCCCATCAAAATTTATATTCTATCATGGAATTTCATGGAACATTTAAGTAATTACCTCATTGAATAAATCAATATCTAGAGAAAAATTTTCAGGTGCATGACTTTTAGCTAGAATGTAGAACAACACCCGACCCTTGAATGAAGTCTACAGAATGAGACTGATGTCAAAATACTAAAGGACCATCACCCAATGTGCTAAATTTATCTTCATGATAGGGAAATTTAGAATATATTTTAGAGATTATACTCTAGAAACCAACCATATCTCGGGATTCTATAAATAATACTACAATTTTGGTACTGGAAAACCTAGTTCAAAGCATCCCTTATCGATAGAGGAATATATAGTATCTATATAAACGTGTTTTAAATTGAGATAGTATGAATTTTTATATAAGACCTTAGTGTAATTATAGGAATATAGTGTTCCAAAGGATCACTCTAGGGTGCTCAGGTAGATGACCAATGTCTTCCCTAAGAAGGGAGATATCAAAAGTGGAGGTTGTAGAAGATATTACCTGATTTCCCCAGATTCTATCTAGAACACTTCATACCGTTGTTAGGTAGTATCTTTTTTCATTACCCTCAAAAGGGCTTACACTTACAGGACAGATTTGTGATGAATCATAATATGCAGACTATGTGGACATAGAGACCTCATAGATCTGAATGGTTTCTTTAGGGAGGAATATGGATAATTTATTTGATCTTATCTAGCTAAACCTAGATTAATTTATATATGAAAAAGAAGATGAGAAAATTACCAATGTTAACCAAAAATTTATACATCAGTGTGGTTTATCATCAAATGCTGAGGTGAAGGAAGTCAGACACATTCTCATTATATATGAGATGGTCCTGACTATGGAAGTATTTGACCACCAAATTTTTTAGGTATCATTCCACTACGATCACTTTGATCAGTTTGATGGTGTGTTAACATTCCCCTGATAAGTTTCACATCCATTGTTTAGATCAAAAGGAATTTCCTAATCAAAAATGGTCTCTTCTGGTGCTCTGATGGTGGTAGAATTCATATCATCAGGGGCCATCCAGATCTGATTGTATCCAGAATACCTTTACATAAAGAAGAGAGATTGGAACCCACATGTATCATCAATCAATATCTCCATCACCAGAAGGAGAAAATAATCCTTCTAAAAATGGCGGTTTAGATCCCCTATGTCAATATAGAATATTATATTTTTTTCTTATTCATGAATGGAACAATGCTAAATAGAATCTTGGTTATTGAATATCCATTAAGAATTTGGATTTGATAATTTTATCATTGTAAACTTTGACAATAGCACCATGAGAAGGGTGAAATTTTTTAGGAGGATTCTTGAATTTGTAGTGACATACTAGGAGAAAAATATGGTGGATGGATACCTGGGGGTCTAGTATTAAAATCTCATCATTACTCCATGAAATGACATCAGGGCTATATTTTAGGAAAACAAATAAAACTATTTTTCCTCTAGGGTAATTGCTCCATTGATCATCATTATACTAATATATAACTCAGTACTACGGGTCAAGTGAATCATATAATTTACTATGATGGTGAATACCTCTAGAAATGTGATAGGAACATCATCCAAATACTCTTCAAAATATGGTGAAGGAGAATATGTGTAACAATTTTCATCCAGGAAAACTGATTTAGGAGGATCGCTAGTTTCTATTTGGGAGAATATGGAATCTCATATATGGGACCCTTTCTCAATATAAACCATATAGATAAAGGCTTTCGAGGTAATCCCATCAGGCCTTCAACCACACAGTCCATTATTTATGTCAAAGAAGTGGTGGTGGGTCATATTCTATTGAATCAACCTAGAATAGTGTAATATGTGGGAATTTCATATAATAATGTTCATTTGGTGAACCTCTTGATACATCATAGGCATAGGGTATTTTGGTATCACTATGGTCTAGCCTATATTGGAGTACTAGGTAATATTCTTACATTCCATGTACATTGGGACATGAAACCACTTTCTCTATCAAATGACAAAGAAAATTACATATTATGGTGTCTTGGAACAAATCTAATGGATTGTGAGAATGATATAATCATCAAGATATATCCATGGACTAGATACTATGGTATCTTTCTCAACCTAATTATTTTGAATCTAACTTCCTTTTTTTAATAGTCACCATCCAGGTAGTGGGATTCACATAAATCAAAGGGAGATGCATCACCTTGAAGAATTCCAACTCAATGGTTTCGGGATTACATGAGGAATTGTTGATATGAGGATGGTACTACTGCATGTAGATGAACCCATGGTCCTACCAATCAATGTGTTTAATGTGATGTCTTGTGAGAAAAACATTATTTCAACACTTTCTACCAATCCCATGAACTGGGACACCAACTAAATCCTTCCACATAGAATCTGTTTTATCATACCATAACCATGAATCTTTATGTCATAGGGACTCAATTCTACTTTAGTGAGTCCCATCTTGTACAACATCATGGTCAGGATGATATTAATCTTTGACCTTATTTACATCATGCTGCAATAGATTTACACACTATTGAATTGTCCTATGATTTATAGTGGGAGAATGTTCCCTTGTATGAGATAACCTTAATCATATTCGGATAATGAGAATAATTCTTGGAATACTTATTTCATGACAACCAATACATAGTATGCATATGTGGAAACCACTACTTCTTTGAATGAGAGGAGTATTTTCAACAATTATCCGATAGAATATACTAGTTATTTTGAGAACTAGATGGCCCTAAGGATTGAGGTCCTTGTAGGTATGTTAGATAGATGCATCAGCACATCGTACATCCTTTCTAGATTCATACTTCTATCCATAGGGGTCACTCATTGATAAGGGGAACCATAGGTTATGCTAGATGTACCACTATGTTCTTGATGATGTAGGAAATATCTAGATAATCATAAACTAACTTTCTAAAAACCACTATCAGTTGATTTAGTATATATGAGGAATGTATTTAGTAAAAAGTGGTTGACCATGATGTGGCTATGGATATTCTTCCCAGTCAGTCAGCATAGTCAGCAATGGAGGGATGTCGAATAGAGGAGGTTGGGAGGAAAGTGCAAGAGGGGATCTATATAGAAACAGAATCCTGGTCATGTTGTCATGAAGGACATGGTTTTGAGTGCTGATAAGAACATATTGTTGGCTTGCATTCATTCAACCATTACATCAATAGCTTCAGCAAGATGTATCCATAATATTTCAATGGAACTCTTTATTATCCGATAGTCTGAAGTGATCTATCAAATAAACATAGTTCATAGAGGCATACTCTTTCCAACATTATAGGGGTCCTTTAGTGATATAAGGACACTTTATTATTATTCCAAAATATGGAGGCATGAATTCACAAAGACTAAAAGATGGTGCCTGAACCAAAAATGGACAGTACATTCCATTGCATTGTAGGTGCATACTCTTTTGAGATTTTGAGGGATGGTATGTGGATGGAGAAGAATTTTCTAGAGAAGGCGCAATAACTTTTTGATGTTTTATGAAGCCTGTGGGGGATAGGATGATACCATGGATTTGAGAAACTGCTATGTGATCCAAACAGTCAACATACATTCAAATCTAGGTGTTGGAAAACTATTTTCATTCATCTTAACTCTCACTGTCACTGTCAGGATTAACGAATATATGTTCCACCTATGCCAGTAAGCCTTCCAATGTGACAGAATTGTTATCCACTTGGTCCCAGATCCAATGCATGAACACATAGAATTGATTGATGATATGTACAAGGATCTTATGGTAAGGTAAATGGATATGGTGATTATAATTCTTGGCTTTAGGGGGACTCTTGATCCTTGGTAACTTCAAAATCCCCTTGTCTAGTCCATTAAAGAAGTAACATGGGACATATGCATCCTTAAAAGAATGGGTTTAGTTTCCTATATTCAAGAAGGGCACACTGGGATCCTATCCCTAATGAGGGGTTGGATCCTAATGGGGGGAAGATCCATATTCTCTCATCTCGGTGACTATTTTTTGTGTGTATATGTTTCAGATTCAACTTTGGGTGATGATGATCTGAATAAGGTTGCTGCACTCGGGGAGGCTCTACTAGAAAAGGGGCCAATAACTCTAGTGTCTCTATTACCTCTCTCTGTATGTCATTCAGATTCACTACCTTGATGGTCCTTCTTTCTTGATTTGGAAGAGATATTGGGCATGCATTCTTATCCTTCTTTAAGTAATCCTCCAAAAGTTGGGCCAGGTAAGATAAATCATGGAATCTGTCAAGGAATTTTTTAATGATAAGGGAGGGAACCAGCACAGTTTTGACATTACCCCTAAAAATAATAAAACAAAAATCATGATTTAGATGCATATAGATTGAAGATGAGTTGACCTTCCACTGGGTGATGAAGTATTGACATTCTCATCATGTGGTTTCCTACACTTAAAGTGTTCATTAATACTTTTCTTAATAATGGAAGAGCTGAACAGGTATCATAACTATTTTTAGAGATATTCTGAACTGATGATAACCCAAGTGGGAAACTTCTCATACCAAACAATCATAGGTCCTATGGGAGTTTTTCCTACACATTCATTTGGCCCTACTGGTCAATGTCACTGAAGTGGTCCCGACATTTTGGATAGACCGGTTAATGATCACAGAGGCGATGAAGCATCGCCTAAATTGTAACATCCCAAGTAAGTAACGAATAATAGATATTTTTATCTATGTCTATTTATGAATTAGATAGTGTTTTAGAGGCTTAAAATGAGAATAAATCCAATCTTAATCATGGAATACAATAATATTTTTAAAATATTTTTTTACTATATTTTGATGGCAAAGCATTTTTAAATCAAACATTTGACAATTTTATAATCTCTATTTGTCAAAATAAACATATTATTTATTATTGGGACATTGATATTTACATTGGATATATTTTTGGTATTTTTCTGACAATGTTCATTTTTTAATGAATAGTGAAAAATACTGCATTTTACATCAAAACTGCTTTTTCATCTAATTTAATTATATGGTTAGATTATCTTTTTAATTGGTCTTAAAGTGTAATCTGAATATATTTTTACCATTTTATATAATTCTGGTCATTATGATTAATTTCACTTTTTAATTGGGCATAAAATTAATATAAAACTTTTCATAGATATTGTTTAAAAAACCCGCTGTTTTTTTTGACAATGGGAATTATTTTTAAATAAATTATTGCAATTTTTGTGTTTGGAATTTGGTAAAATGGATTACATATTTGGAATCATAGGTTCCAAATTATGTAATCAAGACTCTTGTTTTTTGGACATTATAAATAGTAACGACAGAAATTATCTTTAATTATCTTGATTAATGAGTAATCGTGTAGTTAAGGATAATAAAATAATATCATAATAATAAAAAATGACACCAAAATGTGTCCTAATGCTACTGTTTGTCTCATTTCTGACCATGGGATGCCTTGTTCCAAACTTGGGGACCCCATGGAATCACGTTTGTGTGAAAGTGACTTTTTATCTTTTTTTTAAAGAAAGTTAAATATAACAAAGAATGTATCACCTAAGTAGAACATTTTTAATTTTGTCTAAATAAATGATATTTTTCACTATATATATTCATTGGAAAGATAAAAAGATTTCCTACATTATAGTATTTTTTCATAATTTTTAGATAATAAATAAATTAAATTATTTATGACATCATGATGATGCAGCGATTGACTCATTATTTAATGATTTAAATAAAACAGAAATAAAATGTATAATATAATACCTACACTTGTAAAATACCTATTGGATGAGTATATTTCGAACCCGTATCACCTTATCCTAGAAATACATTAATTTCGGACGTTTAAAATCCTAAACTCATTTGAATATAAAGTAACATTTTGTAACTTTCCATGAGTGCCCCTCCTCTCCTCTTATAAAAGGCCCCCACCTATACCTCCGTACCCACACCTCTCATGCCTTTTTCTCTGCCAAACCCTATTAATTTTGTCTCTCCACATCCCACTCTTACTCCTAGAAGAATTACTTTGGTTAGAAGTCTTCCCAAGGAAGCCTTTGAGCTCAAATGAAAAAGAGTTACCCGTTTTTACGGTAATGTCTTCACTTGTGTTCTTTTCTTTTATTTTGCTTCTCCAACCCCCTAAACTCTTTTTATTAATTTATTTTTTAACAAAAACAGTATATTCCATATACTAGGATGTTGTAATAATAATTATTGGAGCTACACTTACACACACCAACATCTAATGGTTAATGAACATACTGTTTCTGTGGATGGAGAATTTATGCCTGACGAAATGATGATTGTTAAATATTCTTCTATCACCATCAAAGGTGTATATAAAGATGTAACTATATTTATATATGATATATAATATGTTTCTGTTTTACTTAATATTCTGTATTTTTATTTTATAGCATACCTTTATGGTTTCCATTATGGGTAAACGCGATATCATCATTTTAGGAAGTGCGGACTACCGCCCCCACAAAGTGATTTGATTCGTTAATACCATATGTGGTACATATAAAGGATATATTTAATTATATTATATATGATACCATAATGGAATTAATATACTATTATGTATCATTATGTTTTAATTCCATTAAATATGAAATAGAAATCGAAGTAGCGTTCATGCGTACGTACGGCTTACCATCTCCATGAACGGTGCATTTCATTTCTTACCTATAAATGTTATGTAATATTATAAATGCATACATATACTAGATAAATATGATATATATGATATCTACATCATGAATACAATTCTGGATATAATGTATATTTTACCACATGAACAACTTGTAATTATAAAGAGTTTATTTTTGACTCAAGTACCAATGATCGTTAAAACGACCGTTATTAACTTAAATAATAACATAGTGTTCATGACATGGTAATAAGTGATATAAAAGGAATAAGGAACTTGAAAAAGGTTCTTAAGAATGTAGAAATTAACTCAAGTTTATTATTCAGGACATTAGAGAACGATTGAGTCAAGTCAGACCCCAGGTAAGGGACTTCGTCTCAATCTCCTTTCATTGAGGCATATTTTATTTTATACACAACCTCCTTTTATACGGTGTATAAACCCCTTTTACTTTTACGTTTATCCAAAAGGAATCTTTTTTATACGAAGCATTTTACAAAATGACAAAAGGGAATGTTTTTGTCATACGTATGCGGTGACAATGACATCTTCACCGTCGTGACCATTATTTGAGTTTTGGATTACTCTACAACCCAAAACCTTTTTAAAAGAAAAATAAATACCATGTTTTAATTTTCATTTATTTTGGTATTTAAAATGGTTTTGGTAATGTTTTTATTATATCACTGTGTTATTGATATCTTGTGATTGAAATGTAGAAATTTTATGTTTCCTTTATGCGTGTTTTATGTGATACGATTATGTTATGGTTCTTGGGAATTGTTATGAAGACGGGTGGTTCCATGATAAACTAAGGGTGGGGGAGTCCGATATAGCTCTCTAATGCATTGGGTAACGCGAAGGAGTGAAACATTAAGGTTTCTCGGAAGATATTTAGGGAATATACTATGATGGGTATTCCAAACATAACCAAGAGGGTTACTCCCTACGTAAGAATGTTATGAATGCCTCAAGTTACCTTTATGTCTTATGATTCCTATGATTTATTCATGATTTGATGAGGTATGTTAAAGTGCCTATGTTTTATGGGTAAAGTATGATTTCATTATTATGTATATATGAACTCATGTTTCCTTTCCATATTTTTATAACCCTTACTGAGATTTTTATGCTCATCCCAAGTTTTTGAAATGTTTTTCATGGGTCAAGGGAAAGGTACATGATAAGATGATAGTGTCAATGAAGTGTCAAAAAAGAATCCATGTTTTATTTTAAATATGTTTCCATCGATGGGAAAAAATTAATACTATCTTTTATGTAATCAATTTTTTTAAATGTGGAATGTAATGAAAGTTTTATGATATAATTCTCTAAAACTCTAAACCTGAAAAGATCCTCAATGTGTAATCTTGTAATAACTCATGATTAAGTAAGGTTTAAGGCTGGGGCCTTAAAGATGGTATCAGAGGTCGGTTTAGACAACTTTAGGAGTTAGAAAATTGTTAAATTATAAATTAATTTATGGTATGATTGAAATGATATAGCATTTAAATATTACTATGTTGCTTCGCCTAAGGTATTTCTGTGATAAGAATGGTTTTCCATAGAGGAAACAGAGCAGCTTTTCTAGGAAGTCATACAGAGTATAATGACCTTTCGAATCATCAACCAGAGATGGTCAGAAACAGAACTAAACAGTGTGTTTAGTGATGACTCAGTAGACTGAGGTGAAAAATGTTGGTTATTTTCATTGATGATATTTTGGTGTTTTCTAAAAGTAAAGAAGAGAAAGAAAGATATTTAAGGGTTATTTTGAAAACCTTGAAAGAAAATAAATTTTATGGAAAATTCATCAAGTGTGAGTTTGGGTTACAACAAATTTATTTCCTTGGACACATTTTCTCTAAAGGTGGGATAACTGTTGATCCAAAAAAAACAAAGGTTTTTTAGGAATGGCCAAGACCCAAAAATGTAACTGAGTTTCGTAGATTCCTTGGTTTGGCAGGCTATTACCGAAGGTTTGTTAGAAATTTTTCACGGTTATCTAGTCCAATGACTATGCTAACTCAGAAGGGTGTTATGTTTATCTGGGCAAAATAATGTGATGATTGTTTTCATGAATTGAAAAGAAGATTGGTGAATGATCCAGTTTTGGAACTACCTTACAGGAATGGTGAGTTTGTTATCTACACTAATGCTTCATTAAAAGGACTTGGTTGTGTCCTAATGCAGAATGATCAGGTAATTTCTTATAATTCATGTTAGTTGAAAACTCATGAGTTAAATTACCCTAAACATGATTTGGAAATAGCTACTGTTGTTTTCACTTTAAAATTTTGGAGGCATCATTTGTATAGAGTAAAGTGTGAAATATATGCTGATCACAAAAGTTTAAAGTATATATTCACTCAGAAAGAACTGAACATGAGACAGACGAGATGGCTGGAATTAATTAAGGATTATTATTGTACAATTCATTGCCACCCAGGGAAAACAAATAAAGTGGATGATGTTTTGAGTCGAAAAAGTAATGATTCATTAACAATGTTGTGATTGGAACATGATCCATTGGTTAAGGATTTGATGAACTTGGGAATAGAAGTTGTTGGTGTAGGATGTCCTTCTATTTTGTTTCAGGTATCTGTGAAATCTTCTCTATCAGACAGAATCAAGAAAGCATAGAAGCAAGACACCGTGTTTCAGAAAAAGGTAGAGCTGGTTCAGAAGGGTAAGTTGCCTGAATTTAACATTTATAAAGATTGTGTTTTGGGATTTTGTAAGAGAATGTGTGTGCCTTGTCATTCATAGTTGAAGAGAGAGTTGTTGTGTGAAACTCATAGTTCTCTATTTTCAGTTCATCCGGGCAGTACTAAGATATACAGAGATCTGCAGGAGTCCTACTGGTGGGATGGAATGAAAAGAGATATTGCTGATTTTACTGTGAAGTGTTTGACTTGTCAGCAGGTTAAAGCAGAGCGGCATTTACCAATAAAGATGCTTTAGTCTATACCAGTGCTAGAGTGGAATTGGGAAAATATATCCCTAGACATCATTGTGAGATTGCCGAAAACACCTCGAGGTAATAATTCAATCTTGGTTATTGTTGATCGCTTGACTAAATCTACTCATTTCCTTGCTATACTGTATAATTTTTCCTAGATCAACGTTCCTGTTGGTATCTTAAAGAGATAGTCAGGTTACATGGAGTTCCTATCTCCATTGTATCTGACCGTGATCCCAGGTTCACTTCTAACTGTTGGAAAGGCCTTCAGAAGTCATTGGGTACTGAATTAAATTTTAGTACAACTTTTCATCCTCAGTCAGATGGGCAGTCAGAACGAATGATCCAGACTTTGGAGGATATTCTATGTGCATGTTTGATAGATTATCAGGGAACTTGGGACCAACATCTTTCTTTGGTTGAGTTTTCATATAATAACAGTTTTCATTCTAGTATACAGATATCACCTTTTGAGGCATTATATGGGAAGTGGTGTCGATTGGGATGAAGTGGGTGAAATGATGTTGATGGGGCCGGAATTAGTAGAAGAGTTGGCAAAAAAAGTTCAGCTGATACATAAACACATGAGAACAGCTCAGAGCAGGCAGAAGATATATGCGGACAACAGGTGGAAGGATCTCTCTTTTGAGGTAGGTGATCATGTTTTTTTCAACATTTCACCATGGAAGAATGTGATGAGATTTGGTAAGAAAGGAAAGCTGAGTCCAAGGTTCATTGAAACATAAGAAATTCTGGAGAGATTTAGATCAGTTGCATACCGAGTGGCTTTACCTCCGAGATTATCTCAGGTACACAATGTTTTTCATGTTTCAATGTTAAGGAAGTACATGCCAGATCCATCTCATCTTTTGAGTCCAGAGGTAGTTCAGTTGGAAGAGAATATATCTTATGAGGAACAACCGGTCCAGATTCATGACCACAAGGATCAAGTGTTTTGGAATAAGGTGATTCATCATGTAAAGGTTTTGTGGAAAACCCAAATGATTGAAGAGGCAGCATGGGAATCTGAAAATGCAATGAGGGATAAATACCCCCACTTATTCGACAAGTAAATAAATTGTGGGGACTCATTTTTCTAAAAGGGGGAAGGATGTAACATCCCAAGTAAGTAATGAATAATAGATATTTTTATCTATGTCTATTTATGGATTAGATAGTTTTTTATAGAATTAAAATGAGAATAAATCCAATCTTAAGCATGGAATACAGTAATATTTTTAAAAGATTGTTTTACTGCCTTTTGATGGAAAACCATTTTTAAATCAATATTTTGAAAATTTTATAATCTATATTTTTCAAAATAATCAAATTATTTATGATTGGGACATTGAAATTTACATTGGATAAATTTTTGGTATTTTTCTTACAATGTTCATTTTTTAATTTATGGTGAAAAATACTTCATTTTACATCAAAACTTCTTTTTCATCTAATTTAATTATATGGATAGATTATCTTTTTAATTAGTCTTAATGTGTAATTTGAATATATTTTTACCATTTAATCCAATGGTGGTCATTAAGAATAATTTCACTTTGGAATTGGGCATAAAATAATGCCAAACTTTTCATAGATATTGTATAAAAAACCCCGCTATTTGGTTTGACAATGGGAATTATTTTGAAATAAATTATTGCAATTTCTGGGTTTGGAATTTGGTAAAATTTATTGCATATTTGGAATCAGAAGGTCCAAATTATGTAATCAAGACTCATTTGTTTTTGGACATTATGAATAGTAACGACAGTAATTATCTTTAATTATCTTGATTAATGAGTAATTGAGTAGTTAAGGATAATAAAATAATATAATAATAATAATAAATGACACCAACATGTATCCTAATTCTAATGGTTTTGTCATGGCCTACCCTGGTATGCCTTGTACCAAACTTGGGGACCCCATGGAATCACTTTTGTGTGTAAGTGACTTTTTATCCTTTTTTAAAGAAAGTTAAATATAACAAAGAATGTATCACCTGAGTAAAAAAAATTTAATTTTGTCTAAATAAATGATATTTTGTACTATAAATATTAATTGGAAATATAAAAATATTTCCTACATCATATTATTTGTTTCATAATTGTTATAGATTAAATAAATTAAATTATTTATGACATCTTGATGATGCAGCGATTACCTCAGTATTTAAAGATTTAAATAAAATAAAAAGATAATGTAAAATCTAAGACCTACACTTGTCAAAGACCTATTGGATGAGTATATTTCGAACTCGTATCACCTTATCCTAGAAATAAAACAATGTGGGTCCTTTATAATCCGAACCTCATTTGAAAATAAAGTAACATTTTGTAACATTCCATGAGTGCCCCTCCTCTCCTCTTATAAAAGGCCCCCACCTCTACCTCCTTACCCACACCTCTCAAGAGTTTGTCTCGGCCAAACCCTACTCATTTTGTCTCTCCATATCCCTCTATTACTCTTAGAAGCCTCACTTTGGGATGAAGTCTTCCCAATGAAGCCTTTGAGCTCAAATCAGAAAGAGTTACCCATTTTTATGGTAATGTCTTCACTTGTGTTTTTTTGTTTATTTTGCTTCTCCATCCCCCTGAAATATTTTTATTCATTTCTTTTGTAACAACACCAGTATATTCCATATACTAGGATGTTATTATAAGAAGTATTCGATCTACACATACACAAACCTACATCTAATGGTTAAAGAACATAATGTTTCCATGGTTGGCGAATTTCGACCTCAAGAAACAATGATTGTTCAGTATTCTTCTAACACCTTCAAAGGTGGCCATCATGATGTCACTATATTTAGATATGATATATAATATTTTTATGTTTTTCTTAAGCTTATGTATTTTTAATTTATGGCACACCTTTATGGTTTCCATTATGGGTAAACACAATATCTTCATTTTAGGAAGTGTGGACTACCAACCCTCAAAGTGATTTGATTCATTAATACCAGATGTGGTAAATATAAAGGATATATTTAATGATATTATATATGATACCATACTAGAATTAATATACTATTATATATCATTATGTTTTATTTCCCTTAAATATGAAATAGAAATGGAAGTAGCGTTCATGCGTACGTACGGCTTACCGTCTCCATGAACGGTGAATTTCATTTCTTACCTCTAAATGTTATATAATATTATAAATGCATGAATATACTGGATATATATGATATATATGATATCTACATCATGAATACAATTCTGTATATAATGTATATTTTACTACAAGAACAACTTGTAATTATAAAGAGTTTATTTTTGACTCAAGTACCAATGATCGTTAAAACGACCGTTATTAACTTAAATAATAACATTGTGTTCATGAAATGGTAATAAGTGATATAAAAAGAATAATTAACTTGAAAAAGGTTCTTAAGAAAGTAGAAATTAACTCAAGTTTATTATTCGGGACATTAAATAACGATCGAGTCTAGTCGGACCCGAGGTAAGGGACTTCGTCTCAATCTCATTTCATTGAGGCATATATTATTTTATACACAACCTTTTTTTATATGGTGTATAAAAACCTTTTACTTTTAAGTTTATCCAAAAGGAAAATTTTTTATACGAATTATTTTACAAAATGACAAAAGGGAATGTTTTTGTCGTACGTATGAGGCGACAACGACTTCTCCGCCGCCGTGACCATTATTTGAGTTTCAACTTCCTCTACAAGCCATACCTTTTTTAAAAGAAAAAAAAATTCCATGTTGTAATTTTCTTTTATTTTGGTATTTAAAATGGTTTTGATAATGTTTTTATTATATCACTGTGTTATTGATATCTTCTGATTGAAATTTGGAAATGTTATATTTTCTCTATGCATGTTTTATGTGATACGATTATGTTATGGTTCTTGGGAATTGTTATGAAGATGGTTGGTTCCGTGATAAACTAAGGGCGGGTGAGCCCGATATAGCTCTCCAATGTATTGGGTAATGTGAATGAGTGAAATGTTAAGGTTTCTCTGAAGAGATTTAGGGAATATACTGTGATGGGTATTCCAAACGTAACTAAGAGGGTTACTCCCTACATAATAATGTTATGAATGCCTCAAGTTACCTTTATGTATTATGATTTCTATGATTTATTCATGATTTGATGAGGTATGTTAAAGTGCCTTTGTTTTATGGGTAAATTATTATTTTATTCTTATGTATAAATGATATCATGATTCATTTCCATATTTTTATAACCCTTACTGAGCTTTTTATGCTCATCCCAAGTTTTTGAATTGTTTTCCATAGGTCAAGGGAAAGGTACATGATAAGATGATAGTATCAAGAAAGTGTCAAGAAAGAATCCATGTTTTATTTTAAATATGTTTCCATCGATGGGAAAAAATTAATACTATCTTTTATGTAGACACTTTTTTTAAATGTGGAATGTAATGCAAGTTTTATGATCTAATTCTCTAAAACTATAAACCTGAAAAAATCCTTAATGTGTAATCTTGTAATAACTCATGATTAAGTAAGGTTTAAGGCTGGGGCCTTATATAAATTATCTGACGAAAACACACATCCAAGTCTCAAGTGAGGGAATCCAAAATTTCAAAGTTGGAAGTCACATTTTTATAGAATAATACATAGAACTGATCAGTATCCAAAGTCTCAAATAGGTTTAATAACTTAGAGGTGGGACATTATCCCTATATAGAATAGTTTTCATCTAGAAAAGGACAAGAAATGGGTGGTGGCACGAATTTAGATTGGTGTGGATTTAGACTGGCCAATGGATGGATATTTATGTGGGTTAACTATTATCTGGAATCTAGAACATATGTTGGGGTGGTTCCACCAACATCACATAGTCCTTATGGGATGGGGTGTTCATGAATACCTCATTCAAAATGGTTTAAGAAATCATTGGTTTCACTTTGGGTAACTCACCATTTGAAGGATTCATACCAGAATTGAAAATATCTCTATGAAGATGAGTATTAGGGGAGAGGGTGATTGGAAATGACCGATATTGTTTCCCCATGAGCACTTGGAAGGGGGTCAAATATTATTTCATCTGCATGCACCTATAGAGGTATTTGGGTATCCTATGTATTTCACCTTATGGGATGGAGAACCTCACCTATCAGGTTATTACCCCAAACTCTAATGCTAATGGATGTAGTGAATGATCCAACATTGAGTCACATTACCTCTTACAATATGATAGGTTGATGGGGTTGACTATGACATGGTGATTACCAAGACTTGTCATTCGGTGATGCTAGTTCTCCCTTATACCATGGAATGTTTTTTAGGGTAGGTTAATTATTTTGCAAGGGGAAGAAATCAATCCTAATGGTTAGTATCATGAGAAAGAACTCAATATTGATTAGTTGGGATTTGGGGAGGTCTTATGTAGCAATTTTTGGAAGATCGAGGTGACCTCTGTGTTGGTTGGTGAAGGAGTTGGGAGGACCCCCACCATGGTTGTTGACGATGCTGGTAGGACCTTCTCTTCATTATGTTGGGATGTGAGGAGGATGTACATGCTGACAGGTTGTAATGGAATGAGGAGGAATTCTATACTATCTTGTTGAAGTGATAGGGTTAAATTCACACTAATTGAAATGGGTATGAGGATGTCCTACTTATGGAAGATAGAGAGTATGGATAATACATCCATAATTACTACTTAATGCATGGGGAGGACCACCTCCTTGGATGGTGGGAACATGGGGATGGCCTCCATGTGGACTATTGAAGAAATAGGGATGACAACTACTCTGGTTGGTTGTCACATTGGGAGGTCCTCCATTTTAGAAGATGGTGATATCCCAAAGAGGAACTTTTTACAATTTAGTGAACAAGTAGGGAGGATCTCCATTTTTATTGGTGTAAACATGGGGTGTACCATGACATTGATTGTGAGAGTAGTAAGGACCACCACTTTGGTTGGTGATTGAATAGGGAGGACCTCCACACTGAATCTCTTCATCAAAAGCTATCTTGTAATGGATACTATTGGAACCAATTATTAACAGAGTCATCCCATCTTTCTTATGGGTAAGTTGAGGAATCAATTCCAATGGGGTGAATAAGGTGGCCTAATCATCTATCATGTGGATTTGGTAGAATTATTGAGTGGTGTTAGAGGGTACTTAATATATGGAAGATGATTTCCATTGTCTAAACTTATGATGGTCATGAGCCTGATGTTGACATTGGGTCATTTAGGTTCCAGACAACAGAGTACTGGCAAGGTAGACATGTTCTTTAGCCTGAAATATTGGTCATTTCTATCATGGATGGGTCCTCGTGGGATCCCTCCTTGATTTCAAAAATGTAGTAAAAAAGGCAAGGGATACTCAGGCACCCCCACCTCCTTGATACAGGGAACAAAGTCATTGGATCACATTGAGGAGAGGATCCCAAAGCTAATATTTTTTCTTATGGGGAGTGTTTGATCCATGCGTGTCCATTGGGCTTGGTGGTGCCAACAAGGTGACAAAGCCTCCAGGACCTATAAGGAAAATTCCCTTGTGGGAATGACCACCGTATGCTCGTACTAATGTACAAGGGTGTCAATAACCTTCCTTTAGAATATTTCTAATGTTGATACAAGGTGTGGTAGCTTAGTAGCTATGGTCATAGTGGAAGTCATGGTGGTGAGGGTGTTATGTGGGATTTCAGCATTAATATTTCTCCTTCCTTGTAGCCTGTGGGAATTCTTTTGTTGGTTTTATTTTGGCTGGAGTCTTAAAAATTATTATATTCATCCATTAGTATTTTTTAAGTAAATCTATTCCCAATTACCCAACATATTCCAATATTCCAAAGGTTTAAAGGGATTCACACTAACATTGTCAACTATTGTAAAATACCCAAAGATTACTTCCCAATTTATGTAGAGTTCATTGATTGTCCCACCATATTCTTGGTGTGACATAGCACAAGCTATCATAATCTGTTAACATTTTAATCTTTTGAGTTATGGAATCCTACTACTCACCATATTGAGGAGAGGATTTTCACCTCAGGTTCACAATTTCTGTTTCTGACTCTTTCACCCGGTCCACCTCCTTCATGGTAATACATTATGATATTCTTGTTTCCCCATTACCCTAATTCCCAAAGGTGGGTGAATTTCATCACATTAATTAGTTTCATCAATGATCTCTTCTTCTTGATCGAAATGTAATGATGGTATTTCAGTTACTCCTTTTATGGATTCCTCTTTAGAACTTGTCTCCTAGTCCAAGTCTCCCTCATAGAGTTAGGTCATGTTCATGAAACTCATTCCTGGTTCCATTTCTTTGTGGATGATGGATCATTATATTGATTTTGTCATATCTATCTAGTGGTTATTAAATGGGATGAACCCATTGTTTAGAAAAATAATAACGTTTTGTATCACTATCTTATCTGGACACTTAGAACATTGGTCAACTATATTCTTCCTCTTGGAATGTAATCTCATAAAGTATTAATTGTGGCATAACACAAAGCATACCATGTCTATCATGAGGTATCTGACAACAAAGGAATATTTATTTCAAGGATTCCAACTCCGGAATCCCAAGTTTTTCATGAGGTATAAAATTCCATGGGCATATATCTTCCAAGAATTTCAACATATGAATATCACGGTTTTTCATGAAATATCTATTTGGGGACACATGTTTAACATCTTGTGTAGACGTATTCTTTTGATCAAGTCAGCCCATCATGGTGGATCATAGATGTGTGTCATAAAGAGGGATGATAGAACACCATGAAGGATTATCAAAACTCTGTACATCCTTAGGAGGGAGAACCTAAAAGGTTTTCTAATGGGTGGATAAAAATTACACATGGAGTCAGATCTAGATGTTGTTTCACATACGTGGATGATTTCACACTATGAAGGTTTATCATAACACCTTTGGATGTTGATTATGGAGTTACATCTCTATGAGAGAGCACCTGAAAATGATATCGATAGGTGGACCAGATCACCCCATGGAGGCAGATCCATGAGGTGTGTCCCAAAATAGAAGATGTCACACCATGAAGAATGATTTGAACACCCATAAAGGTGTATCAGGGAGGAACATCACTAAGAGGTATCACATTAATGGATTACCGATTGATGGATTCGAATAACCCATAGAGACGAGTCTAGGAGGTGTGTCTCCTAAAGGAAATATGTCACACAATGATGGTTGGTTAGAACACCCCTAGAGGTAGATCAAGGTTCTACATCCCTAGGAGGGGGGACCTTGGTTTACCATTGGTCAGGATTGAACATTAGAGAGGCATTATATATACCATATTTATAATATAAGGATCAAAACCTATATAGTTCGATGCCACAATTTAAAGTTGTGTGACATAAACTATCCATGTTGATTAACATCATGTGTAAGGACACTCGCATCATGAAAGGACAATAAAAAATATCTTGTGTGGGATTAACATGTGAATGATTTACTATATAATAGGATCACTCTTGGTTATAGTCAATGTGGGTATTACGGATTTATCTACCCAATGTACCAAGAGAATATTTTCTCTCTGAGGCGGGGGTCTTGGTCAAACTAGGTATTTTTCCTTGAGAAAATTAGGTTGGATGTGTATATTGGTTTTTTGCGATATGGATTCTTCATATTTTTACTGGTTAGTTAAAAATCAAACCCTACATAGTTCGAATAGGAAAGGGGAATATACCAAAGGTGGAGGTCCATGAGAGCGTGTGGTTGGGGATTACGCATGAAGTTGGACCACAGGACTAGAATTGCTTGGGATTACACATAGGAGTGGCGTGTTTGAATGGAGGTGGGGGATTATATCTATAGTAGAGGCCCATGGTGGTGACTGAGATTATGTTATTATCAATATTATCCTTTAACACCACATGAGTTATACTATTTGTGGGAAACAATATGAAGTAGTATACCTAACACTCATGTCATGAAAGAAGTTTCAAAAATATATGGTGTGGGGATTATATGTGGAATCGTCCTAAGAAGGATCTCATTCCTTTTGGGGAGGATACCAATATGTGCGAGTAATACATGAATAATCATGATCTTGTCACACATGGTAAGGATGGATTACACATGGAAGTTGGACGATGATAGAAGATCACTTAGTGGTGGGGTATAAGGTGGAATTCCAAAATGATCATATGTGGGGAATCATTTGTTCATCGCAATGTATAAGGATATAGTTTTATGTCATGTTATAAGGAAGTTGGGACTAAATAGTTTTATTCCAGACATATTTTATGTGGAGGGTCTCAATCCATGTCTTTTGGTATTATTAAACCATACCTCATGTGTCTTTAGGCAGGGCATGTGTATGGAACTACAAGGTTATAACAAAGGGACGAGTGACCAATCACAAGATCCACATTGTGGTCCCTGTTATAAAAAGTAAGATGGGTTGCATTACCTATGGTGAGAATAAAATGGTATGTAGTATTCTCTGTCCACACATTTAGTTTATTGGGCCGCATGAATGGATGAAATATGTCATATAGGGACTCTAGATTCAACTGAACTAGCCCTTGATGGGCGCGGCGTATCTGGGGACTCATCCATGATGAAGAGGTGTCAGAAGAAGGGGGGAACCATGGAGAGTCCTAAGAGGAAACGTTATTGAAGTATTGGGTCTTTCAGAGAGGGGAATTGTGAAGATCCTGTGATTTTCAGATGTAAAGGGATTCATGAAGGAAGTTTCTTCATGAATCGGGATAATCCTACCTCAGAATTAATTCCTAGTTCTTGAGATGATTCCTTCAAAATGTTTGAATGCTTCATGAAGCCTCAAGAGACTCTATGGGACTTCATCATTCATGAAGGGCATAGGATTCATTGAAAGGAATCTCCACTTAGGGATGAGGGTTTCAAGAATTGGTGGTAGTGAGTTTCATGAATCCCAAGTACTTTTAATGGTCAATGTTTTTCTGGTTCATGATGCTCTGGAAGTTTTTGAATTTTGAGAAATTCAGAATCGGAATGGTTGGGTAACCATCCATAAAATAGAAGACTAAATGGTTTTTTATAGGAGATGGTTTCTTTGAAGAGAAGAAACCATTCCTAAAGAATTTTTGGCCTTTATGAATAGGTGAAACGTTCTCAGGCTCTTGAAGGAATACCGTCAATGCTCTGTGGTTCCATGATGCACTTTGTGATGTCAAAAATCATTGTGAACTATTTACCTACAGTCCTTTGTTCACTTATGATGGAAACTCATGGCCAGGGATTTCTATAATCTCCAACCATTATAGATGAATCAGGGCTTTGAAAAACATACTCTTGGATGGATTTTTAGGCCATTTGAGGTTGAATTTTCTTTGAACTGGTCACACCTTCCATGTTTGTATCGGAGAACCATTCATGTGATAAAAATGAATATAATGATGGTGTTTCACTTGATGATGGAAAAGGATTAGTGATTTTTAATATACTTGGAATAACATATTAATGGAATCATCTGTTTACACGTTTTTTATAACAAAGTTGATCTTGTAATATAAATCATGGAAAGGGTTATATGGGTAACACTTCATGATTTTACTATGAATTTTATTCTTTTAAATAAATAATGTGTTATATACCTTTTTTATGCAATAGAGAAATCAATTAATAATGATACATTTTATTCAGATAATATATTAAAATGTAAAATGAACACTAATACATTATTAGAATTGAATAAGAAACATCATGGATAAAAGTTTAAGTGGAATTGTAACACCCCAACCCCAATTACCCAGAGTTGGTGCATTATTACGTATCATTGGCATGATCACAAATGATTGAGTCTCGAAAGACCAATTAGTTTAGTAGTCTTGGAAACACTATATATATTCATAAGTCTTACATTACATCATAAGGTAAAAAAACTACAACAAAATCATGTCTTCATATCCCCTCATACAATCCCTGCAGGTCATTCATAAATTACTTCTTCACATACTAGGAAAAATAAAACATTGAAAGGGTGAGTTCAGATGCTCGGTAAGGATAACAATATAGCAGAAGCTTTCATAGATAAGCATAAACACTTAAAGAAATTTATAAATAAAAAATCCTTTTAAACTTGAACTTCAGCATAATATGGCAAATAAAAAAAATGAAATAATGCCATTTAATTATTCACATGGATATTCTACTAGTCGAACAATCACATGCTATATCAATAACCACTTTCATAATGATAGAATGAATAATGCTAGACTATCATAACCACATAGCCAAGGCCTCATGCTAAGACTACAAATAAGATTTTGTCAAGGCCTTGTGCCAAGACAATAGTTTGTCTCATGAGACCTACCGATGCATCGAGGAGCTATAGTGGGATCCACCCGTCACATACTAAGTCCAATTCATTCATCATATGAATAGGTTTAAACATAACATTAACATTCGTATTAAAACTATCATACGAAATGTCAATACTTTAACCACAAACCATGAATGGTATAAAAATAGCACATCCACAGTCAAACATAACTCATTCGATACAATATGGAATATTCTATTGTATCATATTAACGTCAATAGAGAATAATGAAGTATATTGACATAGATGAAAATAATCATCAAATCTATTATAGAGAAATATCCCACTTTTTTTGAAATCATATTAAAGTCACACCATTTACTAAGAAGACATTTAAAAATAGTTTTTTGAATCAAAGTGTCCCAAACCACTTTGAAAGTTTTAAAAGTAATTTTAATTTTAAAACATTAATGTACATATAAATAAATCCTTAAAACTATTTTTAAAACATGGAAATTAATGAGAAAGATTTAGAAGAATAAGTCTTTAAAACATTTAAAACTTATATTTTAGTTAGATTTTCTAACCAAAAGAGAGACACATGAATACAAATAATTAAGGTAATAAAAACTTTTTAATATCATTATAATAAAGGGATTCATGATATACTATGTCAAAGTACATTATATACACCATATAAAAATAATTTGGTGTATAACAACAAAGGAGTCTCAATGGAAAGTAAATTGAGATTTAATCTATTATAAAGACCATATCCTTAGGTTAATGATAAATCAAAGACATAATTATGTGTGAAAAATATAATTACACTCAATATTATTGGATGTTCAGTGTAAATTAATCAGAGGAAATTCACACATATTCTTGTAAAGACAACACCAATGAATTGGATATTTAACTCAACAAATGGAGAATGAGTTAAAATTACTCTTATTAAATTCATATCGATGACTTGAGAAATTATCAATGTAGTGATTATGTGTATAAAAAGTATATCCAAAGAAAGGGGGAGTGGAAATTATGACATAAGATAATTAATAGTGATTCCACACATAATCTCGGTGTAAAATAATCAATGAAGTTTGTGTAAAGCCGAATAAATGGAAATTGAAATTTCAAATTCCCTTTTCAATTTGGTAACTTACGAAACATACACCCCTAAATGAAGTTTAATAAAATGATGATGTAAATATCCATAAAATAGAGTATATTACACAATGAATACAATCATGGGCAGTACACACACCACATGCAATAAATAAGTGGTGAACAATGGAATTCTCATGAAATAAAAAGAGAGCTAAGAAACCCCTTACTTGGTACTTTTTCCTTGGTCGAGAGTTGGTTAACCTCCTATATAATGGTGAAATAATTTTTATTGAATTATAAAAGAATAATATGAATTAATATGATATCATATATGATCCTTTAACATTGATTTGTTAATAATATCATAGAATTATCGTCGTTTCGGGTGTTAACGGGTTCATTTTCCTTTATATTCATTGTTATTTAAGCCTTATTTATTATTAATGGAATGTATATTATTCATTTCCAGAATGATATAAAATATTTAAACATTATTTCTAATCATTAAATGAGAATTAATCTTGAATAGATATGATGGAGAATGAATCTCATCGCGTTCATGGAGACGATAGTCCGTACATACACACGGGCGACAATATCATTATTTTGATATTAAAATAATATTTAATTTGAATTTATATCATATATAAAGAATAATTATCATGATATATTTTTTATTTACTTTAATTATACATAATTATTATACCCATCTAAATAATAATGTTTTGAATAACAATTACACCACGACGTGGAGACGGTAAGCCATACGTACGCACGTATGGTGACATGTCATTCAACGGATGGATAAAATACTGAAATATGGTTGTACTATGTTTATAATAACATAAAATTATATATAATATACTGGATTTATTATTTTATAATGGTAATAACAATGAAAGAAGAAGTGGAAGAAGAAAGGAACTTGAAAAAGGGTTGTGAAATCGTTACCTCTTCTTCGGGTTCTTCATTTTGATATGATCAAAAGGGATCCTTAGGATGGCTTTCTGACTAAAGGAAGGCCTATAAGATGAATTGAGGTAATTTTAGAGAGCATTTGGGCAGGTTTTGGCCGAACAAAAAGGCTTATATGGTCTGAATTAAT
This sequence comes from Viscum album, assembly GCA_963277665.1. Taxonomy (NCBI): domain Eukaryota; kingdom Viridiplantae; phylum Streptophyta; class Magnoliopsida; order Santalales; family Viscaceae; genus Viscum; species Viscum album. The sequence goes on from OY728166.1 coordinate 994,630,120, forward strand.
GAGAAGGGTGAGTGCCCTTTTATAAGAGGGGTGAGGGGCACCTTTGTGAAAGCTAGAAATATTATTTTATAATAAATTCATATTCGGTTTATAATGGCTCCAAATTGGATTATTTAAAGGTTAAGGTGAGGATATGTCGAAAAACCTCAACCAATAGGATTTATACTGGTTTCAGTTACTATATTAACCTTATCTTTAAGTATTAACTCTTAGTTAATTAGTTTCACTTTTACAATGTCTCTTTGTATTTTTATATTATATGGTTAATAAACATACTATATACATCCAAGAGACCCCCCAAGTGGTCCATTAATGATAAAAATATCATGATATAAGTATCTTGGACGAACCTTAGATTTTTAGGAATTTAATATCAATTAATAATATAATATTTATTTTAAAAACTCATTTATGTCAATTTTGACACTATTCAATAATTGATTTTTGTAAAACTCATAACAGAATTATTACTTAGAATAAAGTTAATTAAATAAATCCTAATATTTCTTATTAACCTATAAAAAAAATTATTTAAAAAAAGTATCAAATTACATTTATTTGGGTATTTATAATATCATTTATTCTAATTTTTCATTAATTAGGTAATAACTGTATCACCATTATGTCAAATATAAATTATATTATTTAATGTCTAAAAAATATAAAGAAACTACCATTATGTAGGAAATATTTATATCTTTATAATGAATATTTATAGTCTAAAATCCAACATATATAACCTTGTAAAAAATTATTTTTCTAAAATATATGTGCTTATTACATTTTTGTATTAATTTTAACTTAATTAAAATAAAGTGTCATTATCACTTACAAGTGGCTCCATGGGGTCCCAAAATCAACCCAAATATTCCCATGGTCTGAGATATATCCGCCAATATGGTTAGGACACGTTTTAGGGTAATTTATTATTATTATAAAATTATTTTTTAACCCTTATTTACCGAATTTATCTTTTAACCATGGTAAATAAAATAGTTACCGAAGTAGTTATTCAAAATGTCTAAAAATATAAGTTACCTATTTAAACAATGTGGACATCATGATTAAAAATATGGAATTCATTTTTCCAAATTCCAAACACTTAATTGGAAGAAATTAATTTAAATTTAAATCCCATTGTTAAAACAAAAAACATGTTTTTAAGAGATAATAACTATCAAAAGAGTGGCACTTGTTTATCTCTGGTTTAATTGTGAAATTATTTCCAATGACAAAAATTGAATTAAATTGTAAAAATATAATCTAAATATAATTTAAAACCACTCAAATTTATAATTTATCAATATTAATTATTTCGATTAAAAAAGTTTTTTTTAATTAAAATTTAGTAATTTTCACTATTCATAAAAATATGAAAGTAATCCGAAAAGTATCAGAATTTCACCCTAGGATAATTTAGATTTAATGAATCCAAAAATGAAGTCCATTTTGAGAGATAGAATTTATAAAATTTTAAAGAGTGGGTATTACTATTCATAACAGCTACTTTGATTGGTCGAGGTGTGTTAGAACTCGAAGTTGCGTACAACACACGCCACTGTATTAATCAAAGAGAAGCGTACCGTGGAAGCTTGGGGTGTTACAGGAATAAATTTTCATGTAAATAAAAATACCATTAACATAAAAAATCTATCCCAATGTTTCACATGAATATCATCACCCTAATTTTAACTAAGTAAATAAGGTAGATAATTAGAATTATTATATTAATATTAATAGTTAGGTAAATGAATAAGATGAATGATTATATGAATGTAATTCATATTATGTATTAGAATGTAATCTGACTGTAAAAATATATAGTAATTGGAAATATTACTATTGGAACTATGATTTCTGAAGAAAAAAATAATTTGATATATGGTCACTTGGTTTATCTAATGGGTTTGTTGTGCAATTAAAAGTAATATGATAAACAATAATAAATAATGAATTAAAACTTTTATATTTAAATAAGTAAATTACTATAAAACATCATGTTTTATGTTTTATATATTCTTATCATTATTATTAATGAATCATGTGATATATTCCTAAAATATATTGAAATATTCTAAAACCAATGTAGTTAAAATATTAAATCGTTAGAAGATGAACAGATAAATTTAAAAAGATCTTACTAGAATTAATTAATGATATTTTTCAATGGTTTGTTTTTAAGTAATATTTATTTTTATATAAATAAAATATATTGATAACTTTTAAATTATTTATATAATGTTTTATTTAAATGTACACCTAATTGGTTCTATATTATTTAACTAATAATGGATATGAATGGATTTTTGAATATATTTTTTTCTATTAATACTTTTTATATATAAATATATTATTTTATTATTATTATTCCCATTATTATATTTATAAAGTCAATTAGATTAAATATAGTCCAAATTTGGAGTCATAATGTTGAAATTGGTTAATATGGACCATCTTTTTTTCTAATAAAAAATTATTTACCGTGGTAAATTATTAATCAAGTTAAAAACTATTAAAAATAGGTAAATTAATGGGGCTCAAATAATTGATAATTAAAATTATATTTATACATTACAGAATTCATTTTTCTGGTGAGGGAAAAAATGTAAATTTTATAAAAATATTTTCTATTTTAACATACGTGTCACCCATATGATTCTTTCTTATCCATTCATGCAACATATGTGTCCAAAGAAATGCACCCCATTTTCTCCTAAAAATTGGGATCTGTTACACTACCTTAAATCAACTATTTTATATCCAAAATATGTTATATACCTACCAGTATCTCATCTCCTGAATACTTAAAATATTTTTAGAATCTTCTAAATTAAAAAAAATAAGCCTTAAACCTTCATTATGAACGAACCCATACTAAGATGGGGGAATTCATCGAGGATGTATCTAGGTTATTCTATTTAATTTTCCTTTATGGTATCATTTACATTATTTATTATCTTAATTCTAAAATATAATTTTTTTATTTAAAACATTTTGATTTAGTGAAAAAATTATAAAATTATATTACTCTAAACTCTTAATCTTTTACTAGTATAACATTTTCTTGTTTTGGCCAGTTTAGCAATCCTCCTTAACAATGCTATAAAATACATCACCATTCTCCACCGTTAATAATATTCAAAAAATTAATAAAGTAAATATATAATATTAAGGAGTAATATATATCATAAATAAATTTTGGTAGGTATGGAAAAAGTTAATATACATTTTAAAGTAACTTTTTGTTATTTGAATATTTAAATAAACATGCTACCAATGGATTCCATTCTCAAAACCCTTACCCATTCATTCCATCAAATGAATATTTGACTAAATAATCCATTATAAAATATGAATAAATTATTTTAACTAATATGGGATTTATTTTCTAAGTATAAATGAATGACAATCAACATCCCTATTATGAAATTTGTATGAAATAATTAAAATCACTAACGTTATAAGATGAAAAAAAAAATATTTGAAATAAATGATTATAAATGAAGAGAATAAAAGGTTATAGATATGAATAATGATATGAAATACGTGACTAATATCATTTCATTTATTATATAGGAGATTAAATTTCATTCATTAATGATAGCAGTAAATGTAATGGTTTTCATTTCAATCTCACATTAAATTATAGATTTTTTATGACTGATCATATATGATTGGAAATGTTATTATATTTCTTTCAAAACCAACCTATATTTTATTTTATTATCACTATTCATGGTTTTTACATATCCTCTTACCAGTTAGCTTACCCTTTGGTTAATAAATAACCATAACTAATGTATATAAGATAAACTGACAAAAAAAATTTATTCTGGTCATGAATATTTTTCATCTTTGTCTATATTCATTTATTATAATGTTCCTAATATATACATATATGATTTCCTAAGTTATTTTTCAGTGGAAATGAATTTATTTATAAAAAAAATTTCCTATAATATTTTTATCAACCAGTTTACACCAACATAAACATCTATTTTTATTACTAAAACCTTTCACACCACATACATATGTCACCTTTTATACAATTAATATCCTGTCCCTTTTTTCCTTCAGCACGAACCCCCCTACTCTTGTCACTCCCCCTTCTCCCTCATATACCTCTCTATCTATATTTCCATGTCTACATTGCTCCCCCAGCTACCCCACTCCATGTTATCATGACCCCTTCAATCAGGCTCCCTCTACTCACCCCACTCCCCTATATCCCTCTATACCTCCCCATCCCAATCTACCTAGTTCCCACTTTTCCCTCACTCCCCTTTCCCACAATACCTATTTTTGGTACTCCTCTCGCTTTCTATCTACGTCTCTCTCACATATCTTGAACCTTCACACCTCTTAAATATAAAGACCTAACAATGTCATGTTAATATGGTATTTAGGGGTTTCCTCTATCAGATAGATAACAATTTGGTCTTACTCTTCATCACTGTGTAACATCTTTTTAATCTCTGATTGAGGCTTCAATTATATATTTCTCCTATGTAGATCCATTCATAGTATTTTCACATATATTTTTGTTCAACATCACAATTAGTCATCGAATATCATAAATTTATTATGGTATGTTATCCTTTTAAAAAACCATATTCTATAAAAAATTATTTTAACACATGTAGTATTTCTTTTGTAAACTCCCACCATTTTAATGTTTTTTATTTACACTATTTCTCATGATTTTTCCATTATACTATAATTTTTACAATTATAATAATTCACTATATTGTTGATTTTTTCAGTCCAAGACGAATCCTATGGAGGAATACATTAATAAAATAAATTGAAAATTATTATTTTAATTTTTTTCCCTCTAAACTTTTTATCATGTAATATCATATTGATATATTTGTTGATTTATGAGGTTTCGATTTTCACTGTCATTCCTTCTATATTAAATTTTATCTTATATATTTATTTTATTATTTTTATTTTAGGGATTATTTTAAAAAATTAAGGTATTATATTTTTTTAATTTACTTATACTTTCTATTACATTTCGGAACCAAATAATTTAATTTTGTAATACTTTACCATTGTGAGTATATTTTATTTCAATATTGTATTGTAAAATTTATATATGTTCACATTATGAATTTTCATAAATTGGATTTTTATTGTATGTGATATATTGATTCTATAATGTAGTTTATAGCTATAAAGAATAGTTCTTAATTCATCACAGTGACACTGATTAGGAAGAACCCTTTATTTTTGTAATTATTGTAGTCATGAAAAGAAGTTATTAACAATTTTCCTTATATAATAAACTATTTTTATTAATGAATAATTCATATATGATATCAATATATTAATTCATAAATTTTAAAGTTAATTTCATATATCATTGGTAAATGTATTCGGTATAGGTTTCTGTTATTCTCTATACGCATTGATGGTTCCCTTATATTTTAATTTGCTTTCTGTGATATGTGATTTGACTTCCTATGGGGGTAGGCGTTATTAAAATTAATTGAATGTGCATATTTTATTTTTTTCCCTTTCGGCTTTCTTTTATGAAATATTATATCAACGTACTATAGTTTTTTAGGACATGATTTAAATTTTCCTAACTTCTATAATTAATTTAATATTTTATATTTTTTTTCAATTTTGGGAATTTTTTAATGTGGGGATTTTTTAAAAAATAAGAGGTATTATATTTTTTAATTTACATATATTTTGGGAATGATTTTTGGGAAGAAATAAGATATTTTTTTTATATTTTACTATTGTGAGTAAATTTAAATTCTAGATAGTTTAATAAATTGTTTTTAACATCACTTTATACATTTTATTAAATTGATATTTGATTAAAACTAACATATTTATTCTACAATGTGGGTTTCAGCTATGAAGGATGGTGATTATTTCATCATAGTGACCCTCTTCTAGTATAAAAAATTATCATAGATAATATTATATCCATTGACATAAATTATTAACCTTTTCCTAATAGAAATGATGGGCATTATTAGAAAATCCTACCCCGATGATATAAATATTAGGAATCAAAAATTTTAAAACTAATTTTTTATATCATTTGTAAACATATTCAGTAAAGTTCTCTACCAATACAAATGTTCATTTGTGGTACCCTTATATTTTAATTTTCTAGGAATTTGTTTTACCATGTAAATAAATGTCTGTTTATTTAATTGTTCAATGAAATGTTTTTTCATATTTAATCATCAAGTCCTCAGTTGTTTTTATTAAATATAATAATAGAATAGTTAATGAAATTTTCATAATGTATATAATGTGTTAAATTCATGTATAAGATAATTAGATATGATTATAGAAACTAAAATATCTAAACAAACATCTCCAATATCTTGAAATTCAATTAACATAACTCATCATTTGGAAACTCTGACGTTGCATCTCGTACAATTCTTTTTTCAAAAATTAATCTTATATCCATGCAAGTAATACTAGATCCTTCATGGTAAAATAGATTTTTTCCATTGTTTAAACATTCTTATATTATTTTTTGATCTTTAGTTTTTCATTTTTTCCCATACAATGTAGTAACCAATGTTCACATTGTAGTAATGATTGAATAATGGATTTATTTGATAAGAATTGTTTGAATATTAATATTTTTTTACTTTTATTGCCTAAAATGTTTTTAAATGTGTAAATATTAGGATGTTCGTTTCTTTTATCATTTTCATATCCCTAATACCGCATAATATTTGTTATTATATGATTTTTATATTGTTTCTTTATAATGTTGAAATCTATTTCCCCATAAATGTTGTATTTGTTGTAGATTTTGTATAATTTTATTCTGTTGTTATTTTAGGGGCACTAAGAGTTTTTTACATTAAAATATACCATGTTATTTTTTACCACTCATCTCTAAATTTTTTTGTTTTAAATCCTCAATTCATATAATTCTATTCATATAATTGATAAACAATGATCTATGATTGAAAAATAATATTCATATATATATATATATATATATATGTAATTTTGTGTATTAAATGGTATCAATCATAGAATTTATAGCCTAAATACATGTTATAATCAAATTGTTTCATATCCTTAATGGTTAAAAAGATTTTTTTTCCATAGTTACAAATTTCTTATATTATTATGTGATTTTCATATTGTTTCATTATAGTGTTGAACATTTTTTCCCCACATATTTTTTTAGATGTGGATTTGTAATGAGTTCTCACTATTTTTATATATGTGGAATCAAGTGTTTTTGTCATAAAAATATACTTGATTCATAAACATTATAGTTTTTATGTTGTGATGGAAAATCAATAGTTGGTTACTAGTATTTGGTTTAGAAGAAAAATTCACATTTCATGACTGTTATATTATTTTCTATAGTAAATAACATCCAATTTATTTTAACCATTTCTCTTATATAGGTTTTATTAAAATAATGATTATAAAGGATCTCATATTTTATATCATTGTCAATTTTGTTGAAATTTCATTTAATTTATATCATTTATCTTGTTTTAATTTTTTAAATCATTATTATACAAAAATATGTATTTATAAATCCTTTCACACTAATATAACTATGTTTTACATAATACATAGTATATTTTTCTATTTAAATATTAAAATAAAATGAATACTATGATGTTTATAAATTTATTCTCAATATAGTTTAGGTAATTTTAAATTTATAGCTGACATATTTCACAACTATTGGATAAATTTGGAAAATAAAAATTGAATATAATTGGTCTTATAAATGATTTAAAACATATATAATTAATATAACACATTATGATGGTAAAATTTAATTTTTAATTTTAAACTTTGTCCATGTTTCACAGTTGAATGTTTAGTCTCTAATTTTTTTTGAAGTATTTTAAGTGGTACATGTGAATCATATTAAGTGTAATTTTATTCCTCAAATTTTAAATGATTTTTATTGAATTTTTAGTATATATTTAGTGAAATTAAAAATTTTCAATCATAGTAGATGAATTTTTTTAATTTAATTATCATTATGGTAATGAAATTTGTATAAAAAATATAGTTCAATAAAGAGAATGTTTACTTCAGGTAACTAATTATTGCAAGATACTATATTAGACTGATTACATATAAATAATTATAAAATTTTAGTTCTGTAACACATAAAATAATTACCAGTTCAAATTCCCCAATTAACTATAAATTCTGAATGAAAAAAATTGTATATTCAATGAAAATTTTAGATTATATTTTATGGTACCAATGTTGAGCCTTTTATAAGAAAACATACGTAATTTTGTTTATTTCTAAAATTCCAGGGATTCTCACAATCATCTTGAAATATTTTGATATAACCACCTTTTATTTTTATATATAATAATATATTATTCTATATTGTTCATATATCTGACCAAACTACGTATTATTATGGTATCTTTTAATTATTAACATGTGTGTGTCATTATTGGAACATGATGTTACAATTATGGCATTAAAGAATCAATCCATTAGATAATCCAGACTGGAAACCCTATCGTATTCATATAGGATTTCAGTTCATTCATTTTCTTCTAAAATATATTATTCATTCTATAGTTTAAATATCAAATACATGTGTCATCTCCTTCGCTACCCATCCCCCTCCATTTGTATCCTTTATTTTAAATATTTATCTTGAAACTTGATGTTTGTATTATGTTAGTAATTATTATCCCTAGGTCATGTCTTCCTCTATAATAGATCATTAAATGGTTTTAATGGTTGCTTAAGCCCATTTAGGTGACTTCACACCTAATGAAGTTACATTTCCACAAAATAGTAGGTGTAAATTGTTTATAAAATAAAACAATATCATTATTTCTCAATTGAAAATGCGTTCCTTTTTCAAATAAAGAATCTTTTATTAATTTTATTTTCGAAATTTTATCTTCTTAAAATTATGTTTATGTGGTTTTTTTATTGTTGAAATTTTATTCTGAGATAAATATTGATTTACGTATATGATTCACCAGATTCTATTTAGATGCAATGATGAGAAAAATTATACCAACAATTTGATAATGTAAGGTACATTTGGATTCTAATATTAATCAAAACAATAAAATATAATATAGAATAAAATTTTTACTAATGAAACTAAATGAAATCCATGGTTTAGATTTTTTTTATTCACTATGATTTTGGAACAACTCAATTTGTTAACAAACATCGAACATTTATTTCATATTTATAAAAACAAAATTTATGTGGTTGATTTAATTTGGCTAAATTAATTCCATCTGTGATTTATTGTAGAATACAAATCGATACAACACAAATTTTTTATATGAATTTTTAGGATATTTAATCCAATAATGAGAGAAACCCCCTTGGTCATTGTTTCTTCTCTAATGGTATTCACTAAATTTATTTTATTTCATGTATCATGTTGGAATATGATTATTCAGTTAAGACTATGAATATGGTTCACATTTTCTATTTTTTTGTTATGTTATTCAATTGTTTGTGAGTTTTTTTAGTTTCCATTTTTTATATACAGTTTCCTTCATTATTTTCAAAATTATTGTAAATAATAAAATAAATATCAATCATGTTTTTGAAATTTTTATTTCATCTTACTATCTCTTTACAATTTTTAATAATAACTATTTTATGATTAAAATTAGGGAGTCCTTATATTCCATGGAAGTAGACTATAACAACAAGAAATTTTGTAATTCTATGATTTTTTATAAATTCATAACCATTTATAAAATAAGAAAATATATAATTTTTAAAAAAATAGGATGCTCCCATTACATACCAAATAAGGTACATATATTCATTATAAATTTTAATTGTTATATGGTTTATATATTCTTATTATATATCATATGTTAACATTGAATATAAAATTTTTCCAACAATGGATTACTATACAAATACAGATTTACTTAACTATGTATTGCTATACAAATACAAATTTATTCAGATTATATGAGTTAAAAAATATGTATTATTCAATTGGATTACTATAAAAATACACATTTAGAGTAAACATTAATTAAACATAACAAAAATATATTACCTAAGCTACATTTGAAGATTTAATATTGTAAATATATAATAAATATATAAACTGAAAAATATAGTCAATCTATATTTTAAAATATCTATGAATTTAGTTTTGTTTTAATTTATAGATTTACTTTATTAAATATTTAGTTTTAAAATAGTTTATAGATTTACTATATTAATTCTTTTTTATAGTTTTATTTAATCCATAGTTATAGTAATCCATTCACGTATGAAATGTGTATTTTACTTTCGACACTCATATATTTTCAATGCTTAAAATAAAAATTTATAAAATATGCCGGAAAAAATTTTGAAAATAATTTTTCAGGAAAAAATATATTTAAAAACATTTTATTAATAATTATTCTTTTTAAAATGTAAAGGAATCTTTAGTGAAATTAAGAAAGATAAAGCATTACATCTCATACAAGGTAAACAGAACATTCTTTTTCCATAGTTTTTATAAAGGTTGGGGCTGAAGCCTCATATTATTATTAAAGAAAAGACCTATTTTTATCTTAGCATAGGGAGACCTTTTACAAATCCCAAAGGCCCAAGGCCAATAGGCCTAAATACAAGGCTTGAAAGAACATTTTTTTCCCAATGGGCCCTTTTGTGAATAGTACAACTACACTACCCAGGCTACTACAGAACCTACTACAGTACCACCTCTTCTACAGTTCCTCTTCCACTATAGTGACACCACTGTAACAGTTTTTCCACTGCTATAGTACCCATAAATTCTTACCTATATTCTATTTTATCCTAGGTCATTTAGATTCCAATAAGGATCCTTTAACACTTGGGTACATGCTCGTTGTCACATTCCTTTTGCAAGGTAAAAAGGTTTTAAAAAATCAGTATTCTAAAAGTGAAAAAAATATTCCTCTAAAGAGATTAGTAAAAGAAGAAAAATGGTTAAAAGGTATTTAAAATATTATAATATAATTGTACAATATTATTGGACAACCTTTTTTTAAAATGTCATTTTTAAGGAACTATGATTTCCTACCGAAGAGAGGGTAATGTTGGGATTTATTAAAAAACATTATTATTTATATTATATACTAAAGATTAGAAAAAATGGTACCAATACAGGAATATATTTTGAATAAATATAAGATAAATAAACTAAAGAGTTTTTTTGATATATGGATCATAATATTTCATCAAAAAATCATAATCATTAATAATCCGGAAAAGGGATGAGATTGTTTCAATAAAATATTATCACATGGTAACTTTGTAACATATTCTCCATGTACAAAAAATAAATTATATTAAATATAAAATATCATGAAAATAATTAGTTTCCTGATATATCATATAATATTTAATTATATACAACTCAAAAATTAATTTAGGTGCATAATAAATCATAACTCTCAAAGAATGGAAATTGACACAAAACTATTTTACGGATTTGGTATCTTTTATAAAATAACCCCTATAAAATAAATGGAATGTAATTGAAATGTAAATACATATAAATTTAATCATAAGAATCATAGAATACATCCATGGGCAGTATACATACATCAAAAAATGAATGTATGGTGAATAAATCATATATCTCGGGGATATAAAAAGTGAGATGAAATCCCCTTAACTTGGGTCTTGACTCTTTTTGTACTCATACAAGTTTCATTTATAATAAATGAATGATTACTATACATATTTTAAAAAATAATATTATTTTATCTATTTCTATTCATGGTTTTATTATGACCTTATATTACCATATTATTATCAATTCTATGTTACGGTTTCACTTATGGTAATATACACTTTTCATATGTCTTAATTTAATATATATTTGATCCATATACATATAGAATTATTTTTAGAATGAAAAATAAGATAAAAATATCATTTATATTCATTATTTTTTTATTATAATAATCTATATAAAATACAAGTACAAAATGAAATACATCGTACATGGAAATGGTAAGTTGTATGTATGCAAGAACGTTGTTTTCGTATTTAGTGTCGTATTGAAACAATGAAATAAAATTAAATATATGTATATTTCTATATATATCATTTTCATAACAGAATTATTATATTGTATATATCATATTATTTTACTAAACCCATCTTTAATATATTCCATGTAGTTTCTGAACGAATCACATCATTTTGAGGGAGAGTTAGTCCATTATTCCTCAGACAAAATTATCATATTTACACAATATTTAAAGTAAAAATATATGTGTTATAAAAGGAATATATAATCATAAAGAAATAATAAATTTAATATATCTAATATATAACATTTTTCAATGATAATTTTCACCATGAGAGGTTGTAAAGGAAAAATGAACAATCATCATTTAGTGAGGCAATAGTTCGTCGCACACAAAAATAGTACGTTCATTACCCATTCGATGGATGTGTGTATATGTGTAGGTAAATCCATTAACATAATGAATCATTTTACATTTAATATACTATTTTTTTATAAAATAATTGAATAAATATAGTCTAGTGTGCGGAGAAAGATAATAATATAAATCATCTCGTGATAAGTCGTTACCGCTTAATTGGACAATTCCATTTGGTTTATGTCAAAAGGATTCCCTGGATTTATTTTTTCTCAATGGGAGGATAATAATAGATAGGTAGGTTTTTTGGGAATTATATTTTTCATATATTGTCCTATCAAAAGTGTTTTGAGGGGTGTGAGGAATAGGGATAGGTGGTGGCCTTTTATAGGGAAGGGAAAGGATAGAGTTGGGATTTTTGAAAAAAAAGTTAGGTGTACCCACATATTTACCTAAAAAGTCATAAATGGAAAAAAACTCAATAATTTAAGGCAGATGGAAGAATAATGGCTATATAATGGGTGTTATAAATGTGTATAGGTAATTTGGGGTATTAAATTTAAGGATTAGTACTTTATTAACATAATTTTTCTCTTAACCAATATAATTAATTTTAATCACATTCACTAATATTTTTTGTAAAAAATAAATTTGACTTTATTAGACATAAAAATTAGACTAATCAAAAATATTGAATCCTTTTTTTCTATTTATAATCATATAATTGAAATAAATTAGTTTAATAATAATTTCACTAATAAGACGACACATTGGGGTTTTAAAGTAAAAATATCAAAATAGTTTCTATGTTTTTATACCCAATTTCAATGTGAAACTGATTCCAATATCTTAAATTTTTTTAATTTAAAAAATTATGATCTAATTATACTTTTAAACAAAATTAATATATAATTTAACCTTTTAAATAAATTATATGAAATGGTAGTTTTGAATTAAAATCTGAAATTTTTCACTATTCATCTAAAAATGATGTTTCTTTGAAAATCACAAAAATTTACTGTAAGATAATATATACAGTATAAATTAAAAAATGAAGATTATTTTTTTCAAATTATTTTCATAAATGTGTCTAATATTAATTATATTATTTTTAAAAGATGGATATTAAAAGTCGTTCATTTTGAAAATTGTATTTTTTTAACACATAAGGACTTTACTAAAAACTATATCCTCAATTATCAATATGTTTTTTTTATATAAAAAAATTATAAGAAATATTTTAAAATTATTTATATCAATACATATTACTATGTTTAAAACCCGGTTTATAATTATCTCATTTAAATAATTATAGCAATAAATTGATGTTTCCTAGAAACTAAGTGTTGTGTGTAATGTACTCCAAGTCGATGTTCTCTGTACCATATGCTAAGTCAGATCCATGTGAAAGGAATTTTTTATTTTTTGATTTAATATTAAAAACAATATTTATTATTACATGAAATTCAAAATATCAAAAGATTAAATTAATTCGAAAAGAAATAACTAAAATCATGGTGTTTTACAACTATCATATTGAATTGGATTTACTCCATATTCCATTAGAGTAATCATAGTTCACTCCTATGTTTATCATAGTTGATAAATTAACTTTATTAACTGGGTTCACTCATTCTAGTCCTACTTATTTCATGGTATATTCATGTTTATCCAATCTATTGGAGGGATATATACTTCTAGTACCCCCCATCACATAATGAAACCCAATCATTTCTTTCCATAAAATCATAAACATTCATCATAACATAACCATTGAAAAGGAAATGGTTTTTCAAAAAAAATTCATTATATAATAACCAAAGGAAAAGAAACATGTTTCATACACATTTTATCACATCATTATATTATTGACCATGAAATAAGAAAATGGTTTCATAAAAATCATGTTATCGTAATCATAAAAATCTATATAAAGAATTATGATTTCATCATTGGATCATATACAAAGTATAAATTTAATTAACACTAATTTTTTTTCATCATAGATAAAAATTTATGGTAAATGATCATATATATAATGGAATGAAGAAAAATACACTTTTCAACTTGAAATCAACCCTATTAAATCCTAAAAATATAACATTTATTAAAAAAATTACTTAAACATTTACATATAAATTTTAAAATAATGCATTAAAACATTTATCAATCCTGGTTTGGGAAAACTCTATTCCTTCCATATATGTTAAAATAAAACATTCATTTAATACTTCGTTAAAAAGGTAAAAATGAATATTGTTAAATAAAATGACAATTAGACTCCTTTTTAAGACATTTTTTAATAAATAAATAATTTTTAATAATTATTTAAAAACAGTAATTGGATGATAGTAAAACAATTCATTGAATATGTTTTATAAAACATTGATGTGGAAGGAAATGGTTTTTCAACCAAATATTGAAATAATTTTAATTCTCCACAAAAAAATCATCCAGTATCTTCAGTAACATATGTAAGGAAATTAAAAGGAAAATATTTGTTATCGAGAAATAAATAAAGGATAATAAATGACCTGAGTTTCATGAGAGTTATATCACAAGGATTCATCATCAATGACATTTTAATAAACAATCCTTGTAAACATTGATATGTTAACTTAAAACCCATTACTCAAGTCTCATGTTTCATAGTCCACATAAATAACTCTTGTATAATAAATATTAATTTACTATTTATGAATAAAATAATAATAATCACATATATAATATAATTTATGATTTACTTAAAAAACACTTATCATCGAATAATTAATAGCTTGGTATTAAAATCATTATTCAGCCTGTTAACTATTTTATTTTTAATATATGTGTTGGTTCGGTTGTTTTGGTCCTTGTACGTTGATCATGGTTCATTCATCCAAATAATATTAGTCAAAATATAAATTTCATATATATTCAATATATTTTTATCTATATCTATCCATAAAATTTAGATATAGAAAAGTAAATAATGACTTTCAAGGAGATGAAAATCCATACGTATGCATGAATGTTGTTTTCACATTTTGGGGGATATAATAAAGGAATGATAAATAATAATTTTCTTTTATTGAATAACTGTATATCGCTCAAATAATATATATTCATAATATCCATCATTATTACAATTTATGTAATGTTGAAATGAAAAATAAATATTATCACTATGTATAGGTGGTAGTCCACACGTATGGAAGAGCAACATTATAATTTTACAATGTATTTAAATTTTAAATGCTATTTGTGATTAAAATACTCAATGTGAATAATTATGAAATAAATAACATATATAAAAAATAAAAAAATCATATTCCCCTTCCAAAAAATTTAGTGATGAAAATTGAAATGTATCACAACGTGGGGATGGTATGTAGTATGTAAAAATGAATGATACATTCAACTACTATTTGATAGGAAAGATGGTGGATAATTGTTGTTTAATAACCAAAATTAAATTTTATTTTATTTAGTATTATGATGTTAGATTTTATGATAAATACAATATATTTTTAAGAGGTAAGTGAATAATTGAAAATAAATTGATATATTAAGGTGATTACCTCTTATTTAAAAGAACAACTATAGATTTCCCAATAAATATCTAAGGTGTGTTATTTTCAAAAAAACAAAACATATAATGATTTTATTATATGGTTTATAAGATATTTTCTTAGGGTTTGGTTGACCAATAAGGACAAATTTTTGAGTAAATAATAGAAGGGTGGGCCCCTTTTAGAAGTGGTGGGAGGGGCACTCTTAGAATTTCATAAATGATTGTAATATAAAAATGTAATTCTCCAAAAAATGTTTCCAAATTGATATAGAATATATGATAATTTATTAAATGATTTATATACCATAATCCAATAAATTCTATATGTTTTCATGATTTTTTAAAATATTATCATTTTGTTTATTCCCTTTGTTAACATATTTTAAAATTAACAACATTATCATCTTTTTAACTCATAAAGGGTTATAATTTTACTTATATTCTAAAAATTAGAATATAAATGGATATTATACAAAAAATTATACCATACCATATCCACCTTTTCCTCTTTGGTTATTTTTATGATTTTTAATTAATATAATAATATATTATTTTCTTAAAATATCATCAATGTTAGTTTCATTACTATTCATTTAATTTGACACTGATGACACTAATAAAAAGATATAATTACAATATAATACTTTAAAAGTAAAATATGTTTATATTTTATTCTAAACAATATTACAAAATTGTATCTCTTTAAAAATATACTAATTTTATTAATTTTAAATTCACCTTTTATTAATTAAATGTATATCTTTTCAGCAATGTGTAAGCACTGAATGAAATTATTTAATAAATAATATTAATAAATAAACAAACAACATGGAAATAATTTAATTAATATCAATATGAAAATTATTATTCATCGTCAACTTCCATTGACCCTCTTTGAATACATAAGAAATATTTAAATTTAAGATATTGGCATTTTGTATTTTTTTTTTTCGTAAATTATTTTTTCAAAAAAATTCAAGGACATGTTTCAATTAAATAATTAAATTTTTATCCTATGTTTATAAGGGTAAATTTTCATTCATCCATTCAAAATTAAGATGAAATATGATTACCTTAACCTTTAGTTTTAACATTAGATATACTAATTTACCTTTCTAACGAGGTGATAAATTTTACAAAGGTTAATATTTCTAAGCACTAAAAATAAATGGGTACTATTTTCCCAATTTTTAACACTAATTTGAAACTATGTATTTCAATTTAAAAATTAAATTTATATAAGTTTAAAAAATATATTTGAAATAAAAGTGTGAAACAAATTATGGAAATTGTTTTTATATAAACTTTCAAGGATAAAAGTAGATTTATTCATATCTAATTAATATAAAAAAAATTTATGGATGTTAAAATAATTTATTTACAACATAATATATAAATATTATTAATATAATTATAAAATAGTTTTTAATTTAAATTATCAATATAAAAACACATTACACACATACAAATATTTTTAAGAAAAACAACTCCTTTATTTTAAAGTATTTTTTAATTTAATTTATAATTTATTGTAAACCAGTAAATAAATTTTTTATATAACTAAGAAATAAATTTTTTTAATAAAATAGTTAGTCATTTCAAAAACCAAAAATTCAATGGTGATCTGATATCTGTCATATTAAATAATTTTATTTTAATTGTTTATTATGGTTCATTTAAACTCGTTGTTACAAGTTATAAATGATTTCAATAGAATTAAAATTATTTTAAAATAAAAATATTAAAAAATATAATGACGTGACAATATAACCACATTAAAATGAATTTTCCAATGAAATTTCATTACACTGATGAAAACAATTGAGGATATATACCTTTTATTAAAACCTATGGGTTCCCAATAGCTTATTCGAATTTGTGATTCCTCTATATAGCATTATCATAGTGATAATTATTGTTCAATGACACTTTATAATCGAAATAAAATATTTAAACTAGTTTATCTTAATTGAAATCATCAAAATTCTGTTGTATGTGTAGAAACCCGTGTTTTGAACTGGACCAAAAGTATGAAGGTTTTTGAACTTTTTTTTTACTAAACTGGTTGTTTTTTAAACCAATATTTAGAACATAATTTTGAGATTTGGATCATTCTTAAGTGGTGTTTTTAGGCATATAAGAAGGCCCAATAAGTCTCTTGAGTGGCTTGAGATGTTTTGTCGGTGATGGACCCAGGAAACATCACGTTTTTAAAGAAAGATGAGGGTGCACGGCTTGTTAAACCATGCGGCCCGTTGTAGGTAATCGTGTGGCCCATTTTTAAAATGGATAGTGACTTGCACATGGCATTCTCATGGTTTCATAAATCGCACACCTAGCCCGTGTGGGGTGTGTATTGATGGAAGACGACTCTACACGGTTTGCGCACGGTTAGGAAAATCATGCGGGTCAAACTGTGTGCAATGCCTAGTTATTAATTTTTTAAATTTGTTTTAATTTAATTAAATAAAATTAAAACTTAAATCCAAGACTACTACCTCTCCCCTCTCATACGTAACACACCATCCCAAGGGGCTCGCCCACTTGGATGGATGGACCTCCTCCCTCAGCCTCCTCTTACTCTGGTTTTTGGCTTAATTACTTCATTTTTCTTGGATGATCTATCATGGTGAGTCTTCTCCACCCTTCTACTTCTTTCTTCTGGCTTCTCTTTGACCTAATCAGCACTGGATGAGAATCGGCTTAACCCTAGGGTTGTGGGGCGGTTTCAATTTCTGTTTTATTTCAGTCTAGGTTGGACTGAAAGATCTCTTAGGGCCTTTGGATGCAATTTATGACAACCTCTGATGAAGGCGAGGCAGTTCAGATTGTTTTGGTCCATTGAATTGGTTTTGGGGTAAAATTTTACTTACTGTTTTGTTTCGTATGTGTTAAATTTGGGAATTTTGGTGTTAATGAGTCCTGTAATTGTTTCTTGTAGTGAGTTGATCCTTACCATGTGGTTTGGATTAGTTTTTGGTTCCTCTCTGATGTGGACGGCTTGGTTCCACCTTGAGGTAGGGTACCTTTCCAAGTCCTAAATCATTATAAATACAATAAAGATGTTTCTTATTGAAATTTTGTTATAAATAAATTCATGTTATGAAGTATTCTATTCAATGCTTGTGAAATTTAAATTTTAGCGTGTTCATGATTTTAATGATAAATGTATTAAATTATTTTTTGATTAACAATATCAAGTTTTTATAATAAAACCCCTCCAATAGACGTGTGCTTCCTTCAAGCTAAAAAGTTGTGGCTATACCCTGCTTGCTTGACTTATTGCATTTAAGATTCTTATGCATTGATGTTGTGTTGAAATATTTCATGCTTATGACATGGTCTTAATGACATTATAAACAATGAGTTTCCATTTTTAAAATGATGAAAGGACCAAAGAACCATCTGATTGTTTGGTTCAATTTTGGATTAGAATTACCCATGTAGGTAATTTCCCTTTAAATAAATATTTGGAGACTTTAAATGAAATTGACATGTTTTGGTAAATGGAATGAGTTTATTTAAATGAATGGTTAATGCTTAATGATTTATCCTCAAAACAAGTTACTAATTTTTTTTTTCAAATGTTATAAATACTAATAAAACCTAGGGTGAAATGTGGGTCCCCAAGTAGGAATGACATGATAAAATCGATGGGATTTCATGCTCATACCTTGGGAGATACATGGATTCCCATTTAGAAATTCCATAGATAGACCTAGGTTCATGAGACAAGGATTGGTTCCACATTCGTGGCTACCCTTACCATGCTAAAGAAAGGTAGTGGTGTGGACCTTACCCTTTCAAAAATGCCTTAATGGTTTTTACTAAATGGTTGTAATGCTACTTGAACTTTCCAAACTAATGGAAGGAAATTCTAAAACCAATAAATAAACAGTTGCAATGCTACTTGAATTTATTACACTAATGGAAGGAAATGATTGAACCAATAAATAATGGTTTCAACACTACTTGACTTATCCACACTAATGGAAGGAAAGACTTGAATATGATTAATCATTACATGACTTCTTTATCAAAAAGAAATGGACTGACTCGAGCTCACCTTGAATTCTGAGAGGAGAATACCTTGGGTCTCGGTAACCACATTAAGATTCAAGGATATTATTTTCATAGGTTGATACCCACCTAGACTCCGATTATTTTCTGTTCCATGGATGACCAGTATACTACCGTTGGGTCTAATATTTTTACAGGATACCTTGGATACCCGCCTTCGATCCAG
Source organism: Viscum album (assembly GCA_963277665.1). Taxonomy (NCBI): domain Eukaryota; kingdom Viridiplantae; phylum Streptophyta; class Magnoliopsida; order Santalales; family Viscaceae; genus Viscum; species Viscum album. The sequence continues at coordinate 994,650,278 of OY728166.1, forward strand.
CATTGACTAGTAGGTTCCATGGTTAAAGCCCATCGAGCCTTGTATTTTTTTATCATTGTTTTACCTTGGTCGATCACCTTTGACTTGTTAGGAGACTTATTGTGTAATGCCTTCGATTACACTCCTTGTATTACACTCTTACCCCATAGCTAGACTTATATACCACCGTGTTAGCTTTCCGTGATTTTATGTTACCATGGTTTTTACCCCAGAACTCTCTCACTGGATATCTTTTCTAGGTTTCATTGTTACTTCTTGGAACCTTCACTACATATACTATCACATGATTCCTTGGATACAATCCTTGGGTCCATCATTGACAAATAGGTTCCATGGTTAAATCCCATCGGGCCCAGTCATTGCTAAGCCCAATTTTACCTTGGAGGAAACTCCCTGTATTCGGTATGCGACTTACTCAAATGTGATTTATAAATACAATTATAAAACTCAGTTAGCTAACTTATTACATGTTCAAACACTAGCTGAGGAATGAATCAGGTACTTGGATATTTATTTTTATTGTATTTCATACTGTATTTATACATTCGTTAACCCTATTTAATTTATATTATACTATCAGGATTGGGTTAGACACTGGTGGTGCCAGCCTACTGAGATTTTTGTCTCACACCCTACTCGGGCCACCATTACACTAGGGTACCCGAGAAGACCATTCTTGTTCATAGGGCCTTGGGCCTTGTTTGTTGTTGTATTACTTGTACCTGTAGTAGGAGAAAAGGACCAACCTTGAGCTCAAGATTCTCATAGAGATTTCCCATGGGGATTTTCTGTCATTTCCTTATTTTGAACTATATTGAAAATCATGTTTCACTATTTATTTCTTTTATTCATGTATCAATATCAGGTCATGCATTCATCTATTGTCTTACCCGACATTGGCCCCTTCTATTCATTTATATGAAATTTTTCTTTCGCAGAATTGTAAATTATGTATTACTTCTTCTACTATTGATCATTATTTACTATATTATTCTTCTTCCCAAACTATAATTAGAGTTTATTGTCTCCCCACATACTATCTTTACACCCACACTGCTAGTCGGTAACCTCTGGTGTATGGGGATGCGCTCTTGAGGTCGTGTGGTGACTGGTCTAGCCATTTCCATAGTGGTGAGCTGGTTCAAGACGTTATAAAGTGGTATCAGAGGTGTTTTTTCCTTTTGTCTTACTATTTTTGGTTGGTAGAAAGGAGACTAAGAAAGTGTTGGTACTTGGTTAATAGCCATGCTTGGGACTGATCACCCCACGTATGAGGAATGACTAAGTGTCCAAGGATGGGATTGATGTTTATGTTGTTTGCTATTACAATTGATATGATTTCACCTAGAGGGACTGGTGTAAATTCTGCTACTTATGATTTATGGAATTGTGAATATCACCCTTGGCATGTTATGTCAAGGATGAAAGATACATGCATCATATTAGGCACTTAGAAATTCACATGCCATGCATATATGCCATGCCATGTAGTTTCATTAGTTGGTTGCTTGATAAGTTTGATTTGGTGCCATATCAATATTCCATGCTTATATTTATACATGTTTAGGAAATAAATTATCATTCCTTTTATGTTTACTGCTTGTTATATCATGCTCCTGTGATTAAATATCCATGCTTTTGTGATTTTATCTTGTTGCTTTGTGTTAGCTGGTTTTAGTGACATGATAGCTTACTTTGATATATGTAAATGGTTTCATGAGCTTATTTTAAAGTATGTGATTACAAAGGGAGCCAGTTTTCAGTTGTAAGGTGTATGGGCACCTTATAGATGGGAAAAGGTAACCCGTGTAACTGAACAATTGTAAAAGACTGGTAAATTCAATTGATAAAGTAAGTTGGTTTTTACTAAAGGGAGACAAATTCCCAATTGTAAAATTTATGGGAGATTTGTAGGCTAGTAAGTAGCCACCCATATAATATGTTCCATTTTGATTGAAAATGTTGAAGTTTTAATTGACATTAGTATCGATTAATGGGATCCAATTTTCAATCCATGGAGTGTATGGGCGGTTCATGAATTGGGAAATGGAAACCTAGATTAAATGAAATGGAATGATGCTTTGTAAAATGCTTATAAAAATTAAAGAGGTTTAATATTGATCTAAAATGAAATGTATATCATTCAAAATGCAACTGGACCAATGTAGGTCAGTTGTGTAAAGTTTTATTAAAAGACATGTTTGTGTGTTTAAACTGTTTTTTAATAATTTGTGTGTTTCGCTTTGGTTTGCTTTCTAGAGAACTCGGGTTGGTAAAATGGGACCCTCATAGGGTGACATATATTCTTAAAAGGAAATTATTTTGATAATTTCCTTCAAAATGAAGGGATTTTTACTAATATAAAAAAAATTTAAAAGGGGGTTTTAAAAAACATTCCTTTTTTCCCTTGGGGCGTTGGTTAAAATAAAGTACCTTGTGATTTGTTTTGAAAATGGTACCTTGATTTTTTGATTCAATATTTTTATAATTAAATATTATAGGTCATTAAATGTAAGAGGCTTGGAAATGGAACCTATATTGGTTTCCACTATTTAAAACCCTCATGTAAAGGGTAGTTCAGACTTTTCTTGAGTTTTCTTGGAACGAGAGAATGAGTAATTTCTATAGGTATTCTTTTCTATATAAATGGTGTTATTATCAGATTTTGATCCAAGTGACTTTTTTATTTAGCGTGACCCAGTTTTAGGGTTGAAAATTGTTCTTTGTAAGGAGATAACATGTGGTAGGTAGAGGCCTCAGAACATAAATTCCTTGTTAATGCAGCAACTTTTCTCACTCTTGGTGTTGTTTGGGTGTCATTGTCCCTAATAAGACTTTCAGTTATAAAGTAACACCCTTCTTTGGACTGGTGTTCATGTCTTTCTTGACCTTTTTAGGGGCTTGAGCATCAAGTAATTCTCGTTTTTCAACAGGTTAGACATTCCTCGCGCATGGTTGGATGCTTGTTGGTCGTTTGACCCTCTCTCCTTCTTAGTAATGGGAGACTAGTTATGGAATTGTCCAGGTTGATAGTCATATGAGGCAAAAAGAATCCGTAATAAATCTTCTTGTACTGTTGAGTACGGTCTTGGGTTATCTCTAAGTAGATCGATTTGAGCATTAAAGAATTATTTCCATTCCAATACATGGATTGGTTTTTGAAGGGATTGGGTTTTTTAACACGCCAGTCTCGTTGTTATAATCTAGTGTCTTTATGAGTGGTTAGTTTTCTTTCCTTTTATGGCTAGGACAGTCCTATGGTTTGTGGTATCGTCTTGAACCTGGTAAATGTGTCCTTACATGTAGGAGGATTATAACATAAGAGAACCATTGGGAAATGGTTGGTTATTGCTTGTTTGTCCTTGAGGCTAGCAAGTCTTAAATCGAGTCGGTGCTTTCTTGACAGCATAACTTTGTTTTGGTTCAACTATTTATCTTCAAGTTTCTGGGTGTGTGTAACTAGGATCCCCATCTTAAATCCTCTTAGTGTACTCTTCTTAAGAGATGAGCATGTTCTCTATCTTGACATCATCCTTGATTCACTAAGAGAGCATCGGTCTTATGCCGTGATAAATTATTAAAATCTATTGAGCTTGTTGGATGATCTTTTTTAGTGTTACATGCTAGAGCATGGTTATCATTAAGGCTTGGTGAGTACGGAGTGATTCCTGGGTTCCCAAGTAGGAACACCTTGTTCCGACTCATGGACTTTAGCTGTTTCTTTTGAATTGCTTCGACCACCTAATCCATACTTCTATGAGATACGTCAGCCAGATGGCTCGAATCATTCTCCATTCTCTTTAGTTAAATGTTTACGGTTGTGAGGATCCATTTTAATGCATGTTTCCCAGTGAAGTAAAGTGTGGTCTATAGATTGACAATGTATTATGAGAGATATTGCTCGACCAGTTCTGTTAGGTCAGTCAGAATTCAACCGTTTTCTTTTTACGAAATCAATCTTTGAGTGTCTTAACAACACTTAGAGTTGTACCTTGTATAACAATTCCAAAGTTGGAGGTACCGTGGCATGGAATTTTCCTCTTCCTTAAGTTATTACCTATGGTGAGAAGCACCATCGGCCGAGTGTTACTGAGAATTTGATGGGATCTTCTAGCTATATAAACGGGATCTTGTAAGCAATGTTTATGTGTTTATATTGAACTTTGAGCATTGGTTTTTGTTGTAAAGGCTGGAGTGCAGCGTGCGTTGGAAATTCTCAAGGTGCATTTAGCCTTGGTAATTCAATGCTACTGTCTAAAAAAACCTTCATGAACCTTGTATGTTGGGTGATGTTTACGGTTTTCACAATGGCTTCTCGAGGATGATAAGTTTTTAAGGTGGTTATATTGTAGATACCTGTGTTTTGAACCTGAACAAAATTGCAAAGGTTTTTGATCCTTTTCATTTACTAAACTGGTCATTTTTAAAACCAAGCTTCAGAACATAATTTCGAGAGTTGGATCATTCTTAAGTGATGTTTTTTTGCATGGGAAAAGGCTCGAGAATTATCTTGAGTGGCATGAGAATTTTTATGTGTGCCGAACCTGAGAAAATTCATGCTTTTAAAGACAATAGAGATTCCACGATTTGCACACGTCCTACTAAACTATACGGCCCATTGCAGGTAACCGTGAGGCCCTGTTTTAAAATGGGATAGTGTCTTGTGCATAGCCTGCACACGGTTTTCTAAACCATGCTCCTAACCCATGCGGGATGCATCTTGGAGGCAGAAAAATCTTCATGGTTTGTGCATGGTTTGGCAAACCGTGTGGGTCAAACCGTGCAAGATGCCCAATTTTTAAATTTTTTAAATTTTTTAATTAAAATAAAATAAAATAAAACTTAAAACCTAAACCACTCCCTCTCCCCTCTTATACACTATGCACCAACCCAAGGGGTCTCCCCCTTCGATGGAAGGACCTCCTCCCATGGCGTCCTCTTCCTCTGGATTTTGGCCTATTTTCATCATTTTTATGGTTGATCCATCATGTTGTGTCCTCTCTTCCCTTCACCTTCTTTCTTCTGGCTTCACTTCGACCTAATCGACGCCCAATGAGAATCGTCTGAAATCTAAGGTTGTGGGGTGGTCTGAATTTTAGTTTTAATTTAGTATAGGTTGGACCAAAAGGTCTCCCGGGAACTTTGGATGCAAGTTCCAGCAACCTCCGCCTAAGGCAAGGTGGTTTAGATGGATTTGGTCCATCATATTGGTTTTAGGGTATGTTTTTCAACTAATATTTTGTATTTCACATGTTAAATTTGGGGCTTTTAGTGTTTATGATTCCCCGATACGTTTCTTGTAGTGCGTTGAGCTTCTACATGTGGTTTGGCTTCATTTTGGTTCATTACTGATATGGAGTTTTTGTTTCCACCTTTAGGTAGGGTCCCTTTCCATGTCCTAAATCATTATAAATACATTAATTAAGTAGCTTACTGCACCTTTTTTATAAATAAATTCATCCAATGATTTATTATGTCCAATGATTGTGAAATGTGATTTTTATCATGTTTATGATTTGAATGATAAATGTATTAAATTATTTTTTGATTAACAATATCAAGTTTTTATAATAAAGCCCCTCCAACAGAGGTGCGCTACCTTCAATCTAAAAATTAGTTGTTAGACCTTTCTTTCTTGACTTGTTGAATTTAAAATTCTTATGCCTTGGTGTAGTGTTGAAATATTTCATGCATAGGAAATGGCCTTAATGGCATTAAAAACATTATGTTTCCATTTTTAAAGTGATTAAAGGAATGAATCAGCATTTAAGTGTTTAGTCCAGTTTTGGATTGGAATTACCCATTTAGGTAATTTCCCTTTGTATGGATACTTATAATCCATTAAATTCAATTGACATGTTTTGGTAAATGGAATGAGTTGATTCAAATGAATGGTTAATTCTTAATGATTGATCCTCAAAAAAAGTTACTAATTTTTTTCAAATTTTTTTAATACTAATAAAACCTTGCGTGACATGTGGTTTCCCAAGTAGGAATGCCATGATGGCCTCAATGGGTTTTCATGCTCATACCTTGGGAGATACATGGATTCTAATGGAGTATTTAAAAGGATGGTTCGGGGTTCATGAGAAAAGGATTGGTTCCACATATTTGGAATCCCTTACCATGATAAGGAAAGGTAGAAATGTGGACCTTTCCCACTGAAAATGCCTTAATGGTTTTTACTTAATGGTTGCAATGCTACATGACCTTTCCAAAATAATGGACGAAAAATCTTTAACCAATAACTAAATAGTTCCAATGCTACTTAACCTTTCCACACTCATGGAATGTAAGGCTTGAACCAATAAATAATGGTTTCAACTATACTTGTCCTATCCACACTAATGGAAGGAATGAATTGAACAAGATAAATCATTACATGACTTCTTTATCAAATTGGAATGGACTAACTCGAGCTTGACTTGGATTTTGAGAGGAGAATACTTGGGTCTCGAGAACCCCATTCTGAATCAAGGATACATTTTTCATAGGTTGATACCCACTTAGACTCTAGTTATTGTTTAGTCCTTAGATTCCCAGTATATTATCGCCAGGTCCCTTCTTCTTACAAGATACCTCTAATACACTCCTTGGATCCAGCATTGACTAGTAGGTTCCATGGTTAAATACCATTGGGACCTATCATTTCTTAGCCCTGTTTTACCCTAGCTGATCACCTTGGACACAAAAGGTGAATTATTGTGGAATGCCTTGGATTACGCTCCTTAGATTACACTCTTACCCCTTAACTGGACACAGATACATTGGAGTTAGATTTCTCTGAATTTATGTTGCATTGGTTTTTACCTTAGAACTCCCTCACTATATATCTTTCTAGGTTTTCTTGTTACATCTTGGAACCTTTACTACATATAGTATCACAGGATTCCTTGGATACACTCCTTGGGTCCAGTATTGATATGTAGGTGCCATGATTAAAGCCCATCGGGCCCAGTCATTTCTAAGCCTCGTTTTACCTTGGAGGAATCTTCTTGTACTCAGTAGGCAACTTACTCACATGTGATTTATAAATACAACGTTAAAACTCAATAAATGAATTTGTACATGTTCATACATCATCTGAGGGCTGAATAATGTACTTGGGTAGTTATTTACATTGTGTTTCTTACATTATTTATGCATACATTTACCCTATTTAATTTATATTGTACTATCAGTATTGGGTTAGACACAGGTGGTGCAGTCCCACTGAGATTTATGTCTCACACCCTACTCAGGCTTCTATTGCACTGGGGTACCCTAGTAGACCTTTCTTGTTCGCAGGGCCTTGGACCTTTTTTGTTTGTATATTTTTTGTACCGGTAGTAAGAGCAAAAGGCCGAGCTAGAGCTCAGGATGCTCAAGGTTATTTCCCATGGGAATTTTCTATCCTATCCTTATTTTGTACTATATTGAAAATCATGTTGAACTATTTACTACCTTCAACCATGTATCAATATCATGTCATGCATTGATCTATTGTATAACCTGGGATTATCCCCTTTTGTTCAATTATATGAAAATTTTCTTTTGATGCTTTTTCAATTATGTATTACTGCTTCCACTTTTGATCATTATTTACTCTATTATACCGTAGTGCAAACATTGATAATAGGGTATAGTCTCCCAACTTACTATAATTACACCCTCATTTCTAGTCAGAAGTCTATGACATGTGGGGAGGCATGCTTGAGGTCATGTGGTGATCAGTCCGACCACTATCTTAGTGCTGATATGGGTCAGGACATTACAGTATGACTATTGAGTTCAGAATGTGTGAATGATCAGGCATTTACTTACTTAGGAGAGATATATTGAACACATTGTTAACTTAAATGATGTTCGGTGGATGTGCTAAGAGATAATCTGCCATCTTTACTTAATGAAGAATCTCAAAGGAGATAATATTCCTAGATCTCCTATTTACCTTATTATTGAATCTCATAACCTTAATCCCTATATATATTCATATAAATATCTTTCAACATGTTTGAATTCTATATATCACTGATGATTGTATATATAACTTATATGTCATACCATAGCTTCCACGATCTGTTACTAAATGCCTCTAATATTCTATAAAATTTTGTAAGCTATATTTTTTAAAAATTTATTTATTTATCAAACTTCATGACACTAAATTGTAAGTTTACAATTATTTACATAGAGTTTTGCATAAGGTTCCATCTTAGTTCATAAGTGAAAACTATTTTGATAAGGAAACTAAGTTATAAGAAGTTATTTATTCTAATAAAAATTTTAATACATAGGAAAACATCTCAACATATCTTATAGGTTTTGAATGGTTCACATAGGTTTTCCATATGTTATATAATTATAAGAAACACTAAAAATAAATTATATATACAGAGATTTCAAAATAGTTCCACAGAATAAGGAGGTAAACCCCCGATCCTAAGTAGATATGTTAGAATGTGGTACTACATAAAATACTATAACATTATTAATGTAAATTATCAAAATATGATTAAAAGATAGATATTATCTAAATGTAATTAATTATGAAAAATTTATTATGTAATCGACTGCAACATAGCATGCATTATGAACTGTAGACCATTTTGGGAGTCTGATGAAAAAATCTATGATGATGTTTTCCCATTTCCATTCTAGTATGGGTAATGGTTTTATTTTTTCCATAAACTAATGTTTGTTATTCTTATGTTTCTAATAAATAATGAAATTAGATACATACTATTAAATATATATCTTATTTCTATCCCAGTAGAAATAATCGTTCAAATCATTATACATCATCATACTTTCTGGATGAATAGAGAAGGATGGCCATTGAGACACTCCTACAACTATAACTTCTTGTCTTGTACATAAGAGACCCATATATGTATCCTGAAGCATCTAATTCCATCAAAATAATACATGAACTTGATAACATTTCATACATTTTCTACAACTCCATATATTCATTCTAACAAACTTCAATGCTCACATTAATAAATTATTGATCTCTCAAATTCTATGGCTAATAATACCCCCCCCCCTCAATATTTCCAAATCCATCATTTTGAAAACAAGAATTATGGGATTTTTTGTGATCCCCATTATAGATATTCGATCCTTATTCATTCGAATTATATCATCTAAAACCTAGTTCACATTCTGTGGGTGGTAATGTATTTAGAATTCATAATATTTAATCAAATCCAACCATATTACATTGAACATATTAGATAATTTATTACTGAATATATTATATAAGTTTTTCTAAACCTTATATATTTCACACATTTATATGTAAAGATAATGTCCCTATATATTTAATGAAATTTTTTTGCAGTTTACTCTAAATCGTGAGTCTAGTAATTTTACTAATCAGACATCAATTGTCATATGACATAAGCTATAACATATCATTTAAAATGAGGAGAAATACCATTCCCTTTTTCAATACATCACTAATGATCATAAAACATTATTAATTTCCACAAAATGTTAGAATATGTGTAATAGATAACCTTATACTCAGATCTATGAAATCTTATTCTAATTAAACTGTCCAAATGGACAAGTATCCTTTCATAGTTAACATGGTTATTATATTAGATATATATGTGAGAAAATCTCCACCAAACATCGATAATATTCATATAGTCCCTGAAATTTATGAATATTATCCGCATTAGTTCATACGGGTAAGTGTTCAACATCATCATCCTTTAATGGATTCACTGATATACCCTATATTGAAATATTTCGGAAAAAAATTAAAAAAATAGATTTGAAGTTCACATAACATAAATTATTCACACAAATCCTTCTTCAATATTGTATTTAGTAAATCCATCATGTTTTTTCATTTTATTCCATTTTCAATGAATATAAATGAAATTCGTTAATAAATACTACCAAAAACCATTCAAAGTGATATTTAAAGGCCTCATTTAATAAATATATGAACATAAAAATTGAATTAAAATGAAAAAAATGGAATAATGATGTATTGACATTTTCCCTACATTGAATAGAATTTTTTATTGTGCATATCATTTTTTCTTAACCCATAATTGATGATATCAAAAATAAAGACCAATATTAAAAAAGTTATGAGCACTACACAATTGATAAAACTAGACTCAATACGAGGTAGTGGATACATGTTTTTAATTATGATGATGCAATATTCATTATAATAAATTTATAGGTCCCTTGATCCTTATATCTTCATAAAAAAGAATAGGTGAACTGTAAAGTCTTTCACATGGCTGGATAAATACTTTTCAATATAATCCAAGAGTTGATTCTTAAATTCCTAAAACAAAACTAGGGTCTCCCTATATGGAGTCAATAAAATAGATATAACACAAGGTATGAGTTCTATTTAAAAATCAACTCCATGATTTGGTGGAAGACTGAGAAAATTTTCTCAAATAAAATAAAAAAACTCTCATCAAATAGGCTTGTCATATTTGTTGATTTTATCCCCAACCATATATGAAAAACACTAATTTGTTATAGGGATATAAACAAAATAAACACATTTAATGACAATTTAATGTTCATATTTATTTTCATATAGATAGATTATCAAAGTATGGTCTAGAATATCAAATGTGACTCCCCATACTCAGAAATTAATGTAGACCTTATATATAGTAATCTATTTCATTACCAAAAAAGAATATTATTTTACTAGTGTAAGAATAATGATACCATTTTGAATCACATTCAATCAAAATTCAATTGTAGTAGAATCATAAAAATGTGATGTAATCATCTTAACATTAGGGGTTTGAAATTATAATTCATCATCTAATCATTGACATATTATTATGAGACCCTTGTCAAATTTTTCATATATAAATGAATGGGTAGATTTAATATCAAATATGACATTATCAGTTCAAGATTTGATGGTACTTGTATACTTCACCTCCACATTATCCTTATCATAAAAATTGATCACATGATATTTCCCTTTGTCTCTTTCTTTAAGAGGATACTACCTTTAATCATCATCATTATCCTTGAGATTTGAGAAATATTTAGAATAATGACGATACTCCTTGAATTTGAAACATTACAGTGTTGGTGTTTCATTTTTTTTCTTAACCTCTATAAAAAGATAGCTTCTTCCCATTAGTATAGAATTAAATATCACAAATACATTCCACATTTAGTAAATTTTCAGGGCCCCAAAGTAATATATCCACGGTTTTTCTTTTCACACTTAAATCATTAAGTAATTCCCTTATTCATATCTCCATGATTTTTATACATTCCATAAAAGGTCATATTCCTATTATTATGAATACTATGAGATGTGTAGGTAACTAAAATATAAATTACCACTATTATAACATGTTAGTCAATTTCATCATAGCTAAGAATGTCTCTTATGGGTAACAACCTTTAAATAATTGTTTTCAATATATTGATGGAATGATCATCCTTATATATTTTTTTGATGATAACACTATAATGATGCCTATTATGTCTTGTAATGTTTCCATAATTGGTTCTAATAGATTCATTATCATTTTTCTTTAACATAAGTAACTCTTTGGCTATTTTTATATTAATGATACATGGAAAGTAATTTCTGAAAAATTATCTCTTCAACCTATACGACTCCAAAGAGTTAATTTTTTCATGTTTACTTATGTTATTAAAAAGATTTCACCATCGATATTTATAAACATATAATCAAAAAACAACCAAAATATCATTTTAATGTTATAAACACTGGATAGTGGAAAAATATTTAGTTATATTGATCCACTGTGAAAAAACTAATTGATCATAAGGCCCAGTAAAAGAAGGTGGATTTATCCACATGGAGTAATCAATAAAACATTGTTTTCCCATTTCCTTGTTTGTATGCACATCATGAATCATATATAAGGATGTATTCATGTTTCCTTGTGTTACTAAAAATATTACACCATTTATATTCATGAACTTATAAACAAAAAACAACCAAAATTTCATTTTATTGTTCTAAACACTAGATAGTAGAAAAAAATAAATGGTATCGATCCATTATGAAAAAACTAATGGATCAGAATGCCCACTAAAAGAATGAGTATTTATCTATATGATGTAATAAATAGAACTTTTTTTCCCCATTTTATCATTTGGATGCAAATCATGACTCATAACTAAGGATTTTTTCATAAGAACAATAGTGATATTTTTTATTCCATATCATATAAATTTCAATTCATAAGAGGAAAATCATGGAAATTTCTAACTCATACAATATTACCATGATATTTTCATGATATAGTGATTAACTAAATCAATAAAATCATTGTGTGAGAGAAATTAATCATACTATAAAACTGCATTATCATAAAAAATATATTGTTTGGTGTATAAATAAAGAATCCATATTTTCTACCTATAACACTATATTGTTAACCTAGGTCATCCATTTTCATTATAAAAACACTAGGATGTTATCATACACATATAAATATCGCTATGAATCATATTAATAAATTCTCATCCTAGTTTCCAAATAAAAAAATCATGTCTTTGATACCCAAGATAGTAACATGTACATTCCACACATACATATCACATCTTAATTAATGAACACTCATTAAATTACATAATGATCTATACCAAAATCATATTGGTCTAGTATATTTCGATACATGGATATATTAGAGACTTTTTAATAAGATATCTATAATTTATTAGACTTATTTGTTCATAAATAGAACTCTTCTTAGACATATCATGCATACAATCATTCTTCATAAACATAGGATAAAATGATAATAAATGGTGAGATCAGATGCTTATTAATGGTAAAATGGGATATATCAATGATCACATAAACCAAAAATGAGAATTATGATATATGAACATGATTTTAACTATTTAAAAAAATCACCTACATAACATAGGTCATAATATTTAGTTATGTGAAAGATAATGGTTCTTTAGAAGAATTGATTTATAAATGAATCAGATAATATGATGAATGAGAGCATAATATTTGCATATAATAGTACATTATAGAACACATATAAGAATATAAAACCAATTACACAGTAGTATATTATCACATCATTGGAAACTATAGTGTATTTTTTTCAATCCACTTTCCATCATTGTTGTAATGGTTTACCCCCATGAATATCATATTGGACAGAATACCTTATTGAACTAGTTTAACTTCCCATTCAAGTCATGTTAATCTCCTGAGATATCTATCAATACCAAATTTATTATAGGGATATATAATTATAGAATGACCCATAAAAAAATTAAAATCATTTATACTTTTTAAAAAAGTACATAAAAAATTCTTCATATCATAACCTATGAAAAGGAAGTTTTTTTCATAAATAGGTTAACATATCATAACCTGTGTAAAAAAATGGGGTTCAAAAGCGTCATTTCATATTAACCATTAAATATCCAGAGAAATATAAAGTGATTTATAACTAAATTATATGAATATTATTATTTTAATTATCATAAAATAATATCATCATTAATAAATCTTTCTATTAAATAATAACATGAATAACAGCATCATGAAATTAAACATTTCATATTGAAATCGCTTATTTAAGACGTATATTTTTTCAAATATTAATGAAAATAGTTTACATAAAAATTAACTTGGTTACATTTAATTTATGAATGAAAATATGTATCATCAAATATGATGTAAAATTTGGTTCAATTTGTATATATAAAAGGGAATCATTCTATTTACACTTTTGTAAAAAAAGATAAAAAGTACCTAATTTGGAAAATAACCAAAAGATTCACATATATATATATATATATATATATCCTTAATTGGGTAAGAATTAATTAAAAAATACATGTATAATATTAAAAAAATTAATGTTTTTAAAAAATAGTTATATAGAAGGAAAATGTTTTTTTACTGAAGAAATAAATAAAGTTAGTTTTCATAAAAAATGTTTTTTGTTTTAGTGACTACTTATTATGAGAAAAAATAATGGAATACTTGTTTAATTGGGAAATAAATATATTATAATAAAATTAATGATTTATTATAGGTTTATGATAATATTATATCATATAAAACATTATCATAAACAATCCTGGTAAATAATAAGTTTATAAGAGAAAACCCTTACCCCAAGTATCATCTCTCATCATACATGTAAATTCCTTCATTGTAATAAATATATATTTAATATATTGTTTTTAAGGAACAAATATTATATAAATCTAATTATTAATTATTTTCTTATGTTATCTTACCACCCATTAATTAAAAATTTGTTATTAAAATCATTGTTATCTATTCTAACTACTTTGTTTTTTTAAAATATTTTGGTTTGGTAGTTTTAGTCCTTATAAATTGATTATGGATCCATAATAACATGAATTTTAATCATGATATTAATTTCATATATATTCAATATATATATATTTATTTTTATCAATATATTTAACAAATAGATAAATGAATTACACCATTCATGGCTAATGTAGGCCACACATACCCAAGAAGGTCATTTTAACATTTTGATGGATGGGAAGAATATAAATGTAAATAATAATTATTATTAAACATTTTATTATTATAAAATATATATCTAATATATTCATAAAATCAATCCTTATTATTATCGATGTAAGAAGAAATAGAAAAGATTGACATTGGTAGATGGAGGAGGTAATCCACAGGTACGCACGAGCAGCTTTATCATTTTCAAATGATTGGAATGTATTATGGTATATATTCTATTACTATTGAAAATGTAAAATTAAATCAGAAATATAATATATAAACATAAAACCCATCATAATACCCATCCATAAAATATGGCGATGAAGAATGAATTTTATCTCTATTTGGAGATGGTATGTCGTACGTACACAGAAGCGATATATTCACATACTATTTTATGGGAACGAGGGTGTATAATGGTAGTACCATAATCATAAAAAAATTTATTTATAGTTTTTATACTTAGTTTATTATTATATTAAAATTGACATATATTTTGAGGATTAAAAACAAGAATTAAATAGAACATAACCATTTAATATGACTACCACTTCATTGAATGAAATACACTAGATCTCCAATTAATTATTCTCGGGTTAGTATTGTGGGAATACGAAAACATATAAAATGTGTTTATATATGTTTATAAGTTACTATGTTGGGGGCTGTTGAGCTTCAAGTCTCAATGTGGTGAAAATAATAGAGAGTAAGGGTTCCCTTTTATAAGTGGGGTGAGGGGAACACTTGTAATTTCTTAAAATATAAAAATATAAAAAATAATTCTCCAAAAAAATAATTCCAAATGGATAATTATTTTATGATAAGGAAAGATTTTATTCAAATTATATAATGCAATAATATTTTTGATTGGTTGTTTTAACCCCTTAGTTTACCTTTGGTAATTTTGTACATGATAATGACTTTTCAACAAATAAAGGGTTATACCTTTACTTATACGATAATAATTATCCCATAAATTTCCATGGTACAACACTGTAGATAATATATAATCTATAAGTTCTTATTTCTAGATTTTAATTGTTTTTAAACATTTCATTATAACATAATTTTCATAAAATATTTTAATATCATTTTCCATAATTCATATAATTTTACACTAAAGACACTAATAAAAAGATATAAATAGAATATAATCCAATAAAAATAGAAATGTATTATGTTAATATACATAATTCATGGAGAACTACGAATCACAAAAATTATACTATTTTTAATAATTTTAAAATCCATTGTTTTTTTATTATGTGAATAATTACTCTGTTGGTGTTGCATACGATTTTAAAATAATTATATTATTACTAAAAATTATAAATAAATAAAAATCATGGAAATAAAGGTATTAATCACAAAATAAAATTTTTATTAATTCAAAACACCATTTTCCCAAATATAAATGCATAATAGAAAAATAAAAGTAAGGTACTGAAATTTTTTATTTCTCTTTGATTTATATATTATATTAGTCATTGTTAGTGAAAAGTGTCCTTTAAATATATAATTTGTTATCCTAAGTTTATAAAGGTTAAATTACCTTCATCCAATTTTAATTGAGATAAAACATGTTGACCCTATCATTTTTTTTAAAAGTAAATTCGATTTACTTTTTACATCCACCATAAATTTTACCAAGGTTACTAATATATGTGACTAGAAATAAAGGGTCCTAGAAACCCAATTTATAAATCCTTATTTGAAATATTGAATCCATTTTTAAAATTAAAACATTTATAAGTGGAATAATTTAATTTTACAAATAAGTGATAAAAATGTGACAATAACTATTTTTGAAATAGTGCATTAATTAGAATAATACTATATTTTTTCTTATACTATTTCTAAAAAAATTAAATAAATTTAAAAACTATTTATTGAATATAAATGAAATAAATTTAATATAAATAATTTAAAAATGGTGATTAATTTAATTTAATAAGGTAACAACACATTGTGTTTATAAAAATATTCGTTCAAAAAAATATCCATTCTTTTAAAAAACATTTTAATTTCATTTCTAAATAATTAGTATCTAATATATTTATTTTGTACATCTGTAAATTATAGAATTTTAAAAATTTATTTATTCATATTCATACTCTCCATTTAAATGTCTTGGAAATATCTTTTCTAATGAATAAAAAAACTTTAATATTATATATTGGTTTGTTTAAACTCTATGTTGCATGAAAATAAATATATCAAAGAATTAAAATTTCATTAAATAAAAATATATTCATAATTATTGGAGTGTTAAATATTACATGTATATGTTATAGAATATATTTTCTATGTGTTATTTATTAATATATAAAATTATAAATCCACAGTGTGAGGCATAAGAAATATATAGAATATTAAATATATCATTGGAATTATATAATATCATATAGGTGATACAAAAGATATTATAAAAGTATCACAATTTATGATAGGTAATATATAGTTTTCAAATCCAAAAATATTTAGAGGAATTCATAAGGTATTTTACCATACATAATTTTTCTCAAGATGTATATATTTGACACTTTTGAGCATTCTTAAGATGATTTATCTCATTGAAGGGTTGTATATGATATATTATTTATTATGTAAGTATTAATACTTAACAAAATGTGATATTTTTGGAGTATTCATTCAAAAAATGTGGAGATGGAATTAAAATATTATATGTTATGTTGTTATTGTATATTCATCCATGATTAAATCTGGTAATAGTGGAGAATTATATTCTAGAGTAGTTAATATAAGAAGAAAATTATTATTGAGAGTGGTTAATAACCGATACTATATTCTACTGAATATATTTTTTATTGACATTAGAAAATATTTCTTACAGATATTGTAACTCCACTGAATATCATGTGTATATAATATGAATAAGTTGATGTGAAAAATATTTTCAATGATGTAAAAGTGTTGTATATATTATTATCCTCGATGTAGAAGAAGACGAATAGGATGTAGCAGTTATTTCCTACCCTATGATATCTTTATAGAATACAATTATTATTTTTTGATTTATATATATCATAGACTCAAAAGGAGATTGATAAGGAAGTGAAAACTTGATCAATGATGACAATACTATTTCCATGTTCATGATATTTATTTCAATGATCCTAAAGTATAATATGAAAGAAAAAATGACGAATCTTATTGCCTATAAGAATGGATCATTATAAGAATAATTTTAAACAATAATGATAATGATCCTGAAATTTTATTTATTTATGTATTGGAATTCAAAAACCAATTATAGAGGAATAATATCTCAGCATTGTAATATTGTAACAACTAGAGTAGATAATAATATCTTGTTAGTAATGACTTCTATAGATATCATAATATTATAGTAATCGAATATAATTTATGACAATACAGTCATGAAGATACTGATCTATTGGTATATTGCAACTATAAGGAGAAATCATTGGAATAAGTACAATACATTCCCGTATATTAATGATGATACCTTCTCATTACTTGTATGTTTTGAGTTAAGACGGATACCCTCTCATTGTTTTCAGTCACTGTAATTCAGTAGTGATATAATTTAGGTATCATACTCATCATAAATAAAACAAAAAGCATATTCTAATATTAGGGAGAACCTATTAAAAAAATTTATGGCACTATAAATATTTATATTTACTTATTTGGATGTGGTGACGTCTGTTGAGAATAGATAAAAAGTTACATATATCTTCTTAGAGATAATGATTTGTGTATGAATTCGGGAAATTAAATGATACAAGAATTTTGTATGACAGATCATAATGAGTCCCTTCCACCATTGATTAGCTAGAAAATTTGATTAGAAATTAACGCAGAATCAGATCTAATCAAGGCTCACTCTGATTGAATACATTTTTTCTCAGTTTTTTTATCAAACATAAATGAAGTAAATTTTTTAAAAATCATTAGGGATTCCTAAAATAGAGAGTACAGTTTTCATCCCTAATAAAATAGATATGGATCATTCAACTAAATTCTTAATAATGAGTTAGAATAAATAAGTGATGATGATAAGCAATAATTTAAAGGAAAAAATGGTACACCACTAAATATTGGTATTCATAGTGACAGTTTATCTATTAATTAATTTTATATTGATCATCTATAATAATTGTGTTTAGTATGTGAATAATATAAACATAATGAGTGTATTTAATTTAAAGAATACTTTTAGTCTAATGATATAAATTACATGAATAAAATTACTATTTAATTAATCATATATATATTTGTGTTTAACAAGGTCTTACTTAATGGAAATCACAATGCGAATTGGAAGATGATGATATAGAGACTGAAGTAGAAAAAAATCCCAAAAGGTGAATAACACTCACCATGTTATTGAATCCATAAAATAAATTCATATTACATTATATAGATAATTAGTCTATGATTTAAGAATTGAGGATTAATGTATGTGGTGATAAATTTGATATTAACAAAATGGGTGAAGGTAAGATCTTGAAATTTTATTATATTATATTTTTCAATAAGGTTAAGTTAGAGATTGAAGCCAAAAGGGTGTAGGATCTTGATAATTATTTATCTGAAATAAATAATATATATGAGTATTGGATAGTTAGGATAATGATAGAATGAGATGAAAAGGAAAGATCAGTAAAGAATGATGAAAATATCTTCAATAAGAACCCTCTTAAAATATAAGTCATATATGAAATATAAATATGATAGATTTTGAGACCTATGAAAATAGTGAGAGAATATGTTCTATCAGGGAATATATATAATATAATATTTCTTAAAAAAATCATTGTTTATGTTTAAAAAAGGATTTTAGATCATATAATGATCTATGTACTACAAGATCATAGAAGACATTAAAAATTACTCTAGAAATAATTTTATCTAATAATGATATTAAATATTCTAACGAAAATTTTAAATAAAAATATTATAAAATATGGGTGAAATATTCATAAGAAATATAGCATTAAATAGAGGTTAGATTTAATCATTCAAGAAAATATATCCCCCCTAATGAATCTAAAGATCATAACTATTTATTCCAAAAATAGAAAGATTTAAAATATGGATAGAACACAATTAAAGGAAATAGAATAAATTTTATTGTACATTATATTAGAATTGGAAGGTTTCTACAAAATAAAATTTAATTATGGTTAAATTTTTAATTTTATAAAATCAAAGAAGTCCTAGATTAATGAGGATATAATTTTTGGAGATTACATGTTCTACTAAGATGTAAAAAATGACATATAAAATTATAAATATTTCAATCAAGTACATATGTGATTGTATTGGAAATATCTCATTATTTTTCAACAGTGATAGTAAATCTAACTAAAAATTCTAGTATAATCCTATAAACAATAATTATTATTCTTAAAATAATGGAAGATTAGAATATATGAAAGGAATGTATTAAATGGGGGGTAGTAAGTGTTTGGAAAAAAATAGAAGAAAATTGCAAAACATCATCTACCCTATAGCAATGTTGTAAAGATACTACACCAAGGAAAAGATTCATTTATTATTGTGGGAAATACCAAATTAAATACTTTTATAGGTATTCCATGATCATAAATATTAGTGGAATAAATAAGATATGATAATGATAATCCATCCCGGAATGAAATAATAGATGTTTAATAGTGGTAGATCCCATTGATGATTAATTAGATAAGTTTCCAAGGAAGGGTAACATGAAGGATTGTGAGAGGTCATAAGATTGATAAAATATTAAGGACACACTCTCAGTGAATTCATTCCATGGATAATATAAAAAAATTATATCACCATAAAAAAATGTAAAACAACAATTAATCCAGGTTCTATGATAAAGATTATTTGATTTTGTACCATAAGGTGGAGTTATGCTAACTGGATTCTACAAAATCAAAAAATGCAAAAAAACATTTAGAGAATTGCATTGTTGAGGTACAATAATACTTTTTCCATCCCCAAATTAAATTCAATCATATGTAGTTTTAATGGGTTAAAATATGTTGATATTTTTAATACAAAAAATAATTCAAAGAGAGAAATACTTCTAGAACAAACAGGCATATGATGTGACAAATTTATTCCATAAATTAATAATCGACTTCTAGTAATATAATATTAAGTTGGTTTAATTTTATAGATAGCATTATGGAAAATTTTAATTTATAGAAAATTCCCTTCTATTTTGTATAGTGATACATCACATTTATACTCAATGTAGATTTGTTTTTCTAATTTCTTAGAGAAATGAGATAACTCACTTCATCGTGTGCATTGGGTTCTATAATTGGGAAGAAGAAATGATTAAAAAAACTTGATATGTGTAAGATATATATTTTCCTTGAAAATATTTTTTTATACTCTCCATGTGTGAGATAAAAGTAGTTTTATGACATATTGATCATCATTTTGGTGTTTGAGAAAATTGTATTAAAAAATATAGTGAGTAAATAGAAGATCTAAATGTATTATGATGATTGTATTCAATTTTAATATTTCAAATGTCTACCAGTATTTATTTTATAATGAAGTTAGAGACCAATACATAAGGATAATTAAATTATTTAGACAAATATGATGTCTTTTTGGATTATTTTCATTTTTACCTACTAATATATATTAAATATCCATTTATATATAGGCAGTGGGGATGAAGAAGTTGTTTCCTTTGATAGTGGGAAATGATTAATGTTATTTATATTTATTAGACAAAAAAAATCGAGGAATCATCACCTTACACATATGATGATTCTTAAGATAATAATTTAATATGAAATAATGAAAAGTTATTATAGTTATGAGAGCACAATTTAGTAACACCTTCAAAAATTTTCCAAAGAGATTTCCATGTGATTGAATAATAATACGGGTTGAAACAGTTAGAATCCATCATTTTTTATCTATATTTATGATTGTAGTATATATTTACTAAAAAACTTATATGATGGATTAAGAAGGTTATGTTTAAAAATACAGGTGATGAGGCAACTTAAATACATTGAATTACTCAATAAGAGTATTTATATTCTTCTAAATTCTTTTCAAATTGTACTTAAGTGTTTTGGGAAAATATAAAACATTACTTGAGTAATTTAAGTTGTTTTGAGATGATTTATGGTGATTTAAGAATCCTCTCTATGGTTTAAATAGTTTCTAATAAGGTATATGAATTTTGGATTTCATACATGATATAATTATTTTTTAATCAAAATAGATGAATTGGTAATGTGTTGTAAGACACCATTATATAAAAAATTCTCAATATGATATTTAATAATCACTATGAGATGAATCTAAAAAGTTTAAAAAATTCCTTATATTTCACACTGATATATGAAAAGTATTTTAGGATGTAATGATGATTTCACTTTGGTACACAATATATCATACTTCATATAGAAGATACTTACTATGGATTAAGATAAATTTGGAAAAGGAATTATCAAATTGTATATATAAAATATTTTTCATATGGAATTTATTTGTTCAATACCATCATAAATAAAATAATGGAATGGTCATAAAACACTATATAGGGCATCTGAGCATAATGAATGTCATTATAAAATATTGGAGTAAAAATTTTATTCTGGTATACATAATATATTGTGAGGATATATTGTATATCATATTCATAGGAAATTTTTTTTATTATGTTACTAATATAAAACTAAGAAATAAAAAACCATATAATGAATCCAATGATATTTAGAGCATATAAAATATGTGATATGTGTTATGTAATGTTTTCCAAGTAATATAGAATATATTATTGATTGAATATTTTTTAACCAATATAATGTTCTAAAATGTAATATATTCTATCTAATAAAAAATATATGATATGATACATATAATAAATCATATAATATGTAATATTTCATTTATTTTTATGTATGATTCTATTTTTTATCTGTAATATGCTTGTTTTCACTAAAGGTTTATATTGCATAATTCTTTCCATTATAAGGATTCATAGTTTGGAAGCAATGATTTTTTTGTTGATTTAATTTTGATGATGTTGAAAATTAAATCAAATACTATATATCATGATTCTATTAAAGAGTCACCTACAATTCATGGTGATAATATTAGAGAATTAAATATTGAATAAGTTAAGATATGAAGATATATAGTTACTGAGAGTGGGTGAAAACCAATACTACATTCTTCTAAATATTGTGTATTTTTGTTATGTGATATTGAGGTTCGATACTAATATATTTATAAAAATAAAGTTTATTGATAAAGAACCTAAATATTTGATGAATAATTTGGATGAGGTATCAATGTTATATATATTTTTATCATCAAGGTAGATGAATAACAAGTTGTAAGATGATTCAATTCCATCTATATGATATACTTATATCATAGATTTCCTAACCTATAATATCAACATATCATAGAAGATGAAGAATAATAATAATGAGGTGAATATTAAAGAAAAGATAATAGTATTGTTTCCTTATTCATGATCTCTATGTCGAGGAACATCATGAAGAATTTAGAGGAAGATAATTTAAAAAACACTATATCTATTAAGTGTTTATTATGAGATTTTTTTCAAACAATAAGTCTTATGTTAATTTCATTTTAGGGGTCTATGTATTGGAATTATAATACATATCATTGAGGATGAAGATAATAATATGTTGACATAGTGGAATCTAGATCAAAAATAAACTTCTTATTGAGTAGTGTGTGTGGAGGGACATAGAAGACTAGAGGGATCGTGTATAATATATCCAAACCACCTCAGTGACTGTGGAGATTTAATAATACATATACTCTTTTGAGATAATTTTACTTCAATGAAGACAAAATCCCATGATTTGAGGATCATACCTTCTCTCCCCTTATATGTGTTGAGTGAAGTATTATAACTTCTCGTCCATTTTGACCATAATAATTCCTTTCTGATAAATTATATGTCATAAAATTGTTTATAATTCAATTAAAATTATTGTAATGGCCCGGACCTCCCTGGTCCATTACTTTGTGAAAATGTGGTGTTGGAGGTGTTCCGGGAGGACAAGGTGACTTATCCCCCAGCTGCTGCCTACCGGTAGCTCGGTCTACCGGTAGCTACTGATTACCGGTAGCTCGGTCTACCGGTAGCTGCTGATTACCGGTAGCTCGGTCTACCGGTACCTGCTGATTACCGGTAGCTCGGTCTACCGGTAGCTGCTGATTACCGGTAGCTCGGTCTACCGGTACCTGCTGATTACCGGTAGCTCGGTCTACTGGTAGCTGCTGATTACCGGTAGCTCGGTCTACCGGTACCTGCTGATTACTGGTAGCTCGGTCTACCGGTAGCTGCTGCCTACCGGTAGCTCGGTCTACCGGTAGCTGCTGATTACCGGTAGCCCGGTCTACCGGTAGCTGCTGATTACCGGTAGCTCGGTCTACCGGTAGCCGCATCCTACCGATAGCTGGGTTTACCGGTAGCCACGGCATACTGATAGCTTGGTATATTGGTAGCCGCAGTCCAGCAGTATCTCGGCTAATACTTTGCCAAATTTCTAGTTCTGTGAACAGTGTTTCTATCGGTGAGGTTCTATCAGTGGACTTCTATCGGTGAGGTTCAGTGAACAGTGTATCTGTCGGTGAGGTTCTATCAGTGAACTTCTATCAGTGAGGATCTATCAGTAGACTTGTGTTTCTATCGGTAAGGCTCTATCGGTGAGCTTTTCTTTCCTTTGCCAATTTTTTTAGTTCTGTGAACAGTGTTTCCAGACTTCATAAAAGTTACTGATTCCATACTTTGCCAAATTTCACGAATGAACAGTGTTTCCAGACTTCATAAGAGCTACCGATTCCATATTTTGCCAAATTTCACGAATGAACAGTGTTTCCAGACTTCATAAGAGCTACTGATTCCATACATTGCCAAATTTCACGAATGAACAGTGTTTCCAGACTTCATAAGAGCTACTGATTCCATACTTTGCCAAATTTCACGAATGAACAGTGTTTCCAGACTTCATAAGAGCTACTGATTCCATACATTGCCAAATTTCACGAATGAACAGTGTTTCCAGACTCCATAAGAGCTACTGATTCCATACTTTGCCAAATTTCACGAATGAACAGTGTTTCCAGACTCCATAAGAGCTACTGATTCCGTACTTTGCCAAATTTTGAGTATGTGAACAGTGTTTCCAGCTTCGCAAATTTGACGTTTTCTTTGACGTAAAATACTTTTAAAACCTTATTTTAAGGACTTTAAGGCCGATTCAAAGGCCATAAATCCTATATTAATTATTCCTAAGGCCGGGATGTTTTTACATGGTCAAACCGCATGGGTTAATGCGATCCGTTTTTAATGGAGAATAAACCGGAACTTAAACTGTCGCCTCTCTAATTTCTTTTTAAAAGGAACGAGATATCATTCTTCATTGTTCTTCCTCTTGGTTCTCATCTACGAGACGCTAGAACCTTGCAATCATTCTCGTAGGAGTTTCACAATCAAACGTTACTCAGATCAGTTCCGCTCTGTTGATGCAACCAAGTTGTGTCGATCGTTCTTCGATATAAGGTATGTTTTATCATCGTTCCTTCGGGGATCACCTTCTCTTGTTCTTCCTTCCATATTAGCATGTAATCTCCATGGTTCTAATGGGTTTTCTTGGGGTTGGTTGGTACTGTCGTACTGTGGCATCCTCCGGTGGATGTTGTTGTCGTGAGGAGAAGAGGACTGTGACCCGTTGTGTGGATAAAGGACGTCAAGAACTCTTCGAGGTAGGGGATTCATGGCTTCTCTTATTGTATATGTGCAATCGTAGAATTAGCATGATTTATCTCATTGGATCACAATGAAATTGACCTAATTAAATACTTGAACCGGATTAAAAGAATTGGTTGATCGCATGCTGTTGCTTTATACCGTGATAACGGTTTGCCTCATGTTTTCCTAGATATAGTGATATCTATGTTTTATTTGATTTGTTGTTCGTTCATGATAGAAATTGATAATGAACGTAAAGCCGGAATTAATTGTTAATTAATTGGCTAAAGATAAAGAGGCATGTAAATTAATCTGGTTATTGCAGTTGTTGTTATTGTTCTAATTTGAGGATAATCAAATTAGGGAAGTAAGTATGGTTATTTAATTGTGATAGCTTACTGATTAGGTATCCATGATTGGAACCTATGAATAACAAGTCTGTTAATTCAATATGGATTAGAGAACAGATTATGTGGGAATTTCTAAAAGGGTTCTGAGTTACCCTCTTGTTTG
Source organism: Viscum album (assembly GCA_963277665.1). Lineage (NCBI taxonomy): Eukaryota > Viridiplantae > Streptophyta > Magnoliopsida > Santalales > Viscaceae > Viscum > Viscum album. The sequence continues at coordinate 994,676,035 of OY728166.1, forward strand.
TTAAAGGGCCGAGAGCCCATTTTGTGATGTTTGTTTTCCTACTACTTGTGCTATGATGTGAGCCTGGATGGCTGTTGTGATATGTGGAGTCATGGAGACTTGTGGTTGTGGCAGCGGATGACACCTAGTGTGGTGAGATGCATCGGTTTATGCATATGGGTGTCGGGGAGGACACCAAGGGTGATGGTACGAGATGAATGTGATGGTTTGATGTTGGTGGTTTGGTTTGGTTGTTTATCTGCATTACTTTTCCCCACTGCTCAAGGCAGCTGGCCTTGCTTACCCTCTTTCCGAAGGAGGCGAAGACACGCGGGGTATGCCATGTGCTTTACGTGTTTAGCCTCTCGATGGAGGATGGGTCTATGCTCTTTCTATAGGCGGCAAAGACTCGACGGGTAGTATATCTACTCCCCGTGTTGAGACTCCTTTGTGTTTAGAAGCATATGATGTTTTTCTAGAATTCCTGGGAATGTGGAAAAGTAATTCTGTAATGAATGTTTGATTAAATGGTGAAAATCCACGGGGATGGAGATGCTGGAATTTAAAGGTGATGTGAATCTTAAGAAGGAGCAGTTGTTTTTGAAAGTGACGCCATGTCAGTTTAATGTGGAATTCTTCATTATTAATTAATGTTTAAAGAATTAATTAATGTACAGTGGAACTGATAAATGAGAATGGAGTAATCTAATAAAGCTCTTCTTTGTTTGTGTGCTTATAGGATACCTAGTCTTAGAAGTAGCAGCCTGGAGTCTGAGAGACGTTAGCTGCAGTTGTATCTAAGACTAGGTAATGCCCATAGTGTGGATGTGAGTTACTTATATATTCTGTACTTTTTGTGTTTCTATACGCTACTCCACCCTGTCGGTAAGGGCAACTGACACCCCGGGGATATTGAGCCCTGGGGGGGTGTTTCCCCAACATTCTGATGGGAGGTTGAATGGCTGACTACCCCCTTTGGCCCCGCTCTCTTCTCTTGGTAGATCTTTGTGCTAGTAGGCACAGTGGTTAGTTTTACCCATATATGTGTGTAGAGGGCTGTGATGGCTTGTGGTTATTTTCCACACATATATTCTGGATATTGTATCCTATTGAATACTATAGGTGTAACGTGTATAGGCTGTGATGGCTTGAGGAATAATACTCGACGTATGATACACGTTATACGAGCTATGGTGGCTCCCGGAAACTACCTGGATACTTTGGTTGTGAGGACGGTGTGGTGCTTCGCCCAGGTGTCTGCGGGCAATCCTTTGTGGTGCACGAGGTGCAGATTGTGGAGCATAGCCCAGGTGTCTGCGGGCAAGCCTTTGGAGAGAGATGCACAGGACGTATGTCGTTGGGGAAAAGTGGCAAACCATTAGGGAAGTAGTAGCGGGGTACCCTTGATATTATTTACTATATGCTATATTCTTGTATGCGTTACTTGGTGAGAGTAGCCGTGGTGAGGTTGGGAACATAGTATACCTGTTTAGATAACGAGTTAGTTTCACTTGTTGTTCACTGGGCTTTAGCATGCTTTCTTTACTTTTGCACGAGAGTCTTGGGGAGGATCCTACAGAGTATACTGTTATACTCACCCTATGTACATATAAACTGTTTTTCAGGTCACTTGGAGGAGGTTGGAGATCAAGCTGGTTACTACTAGCTTGCGGTTGGAGGAGGAGTTGTTCGGGCTTGTGGTCGCTGCCGTTTTTCTTTCTTTTGGGTACTTTTAGTTTTCCCTTTCAGTTGTAGTACTTTTTCATGACATTTCATATATGTACTTGGTTTCCTTTTTTATTTCAGTTCTGAGTTGGAGTTGATTGGAGTCTATTCTATCTCTCTCTTCTGCTTGTGTTCTCTTAGAGGGTAATGCCTCCCATTTGTACGTTATTATACCCTCGGTGCTAGTCTCCAACCCGGGGCCTACTAGAGGCGGGACTCGGGGGTCATTATCTCCCTTTTCACATTGCCGGCCCAGGATGGGTACACTTTGTGGGGAGGGGGTCGTGACAGAGTGGTATCAGAGGTCTGGTTGAGGGATATGATGGAGTTTGGAGTTAGGCACATGTGAGGATTCATGGGATGGTAGGGAAATGGTGTCATTCATGTTTAGCAAGTGGGGTAAACACTGGAGACCGGCAGAGAAATAGGCGTTCAGGGCCCCCTATGATCCGTTGCACGGAACTTTAAGTTTACGGTGGCTACTAAACAATGTGATACTGGTTGCAGGGTAGAGACCTAGGAAAGGGTCATGCATCATTATTCTTTGCGCCTGTGTTTGAATGGGTAGACCTTGGGATAGGTAACCTAAAATTAATAAATCAAAATAATTAATTAATTAATGTTGAGTCTTCCATATTCCAGGCTTAGGAGCTCTAACAGTTGTTATTTTACAGGTATGGCTCCAGGTCGACGTCCTCGTCAGGTTTGCGCAGAAGGTGCCCAGCAGGCTGTTCCAGCAGATCGCCGCCAGGTAGAGGTTGACGACGATGACACTTGGAGGAAGACACTCCGAGAGTTTCAGCGCCAGAGTCTACAGAAGTACGAGGGATTCGTTTCAGATGCAGTCACAGAAGACTGGTTGGAGGAGGTCGAGATAGGCTTCAGTTCGATTCGTGCTCGGAAGGAACACTGGGTGTCCTTGGTTGTGATGATGTTGCGTGGAGCAGCGAGACAATGGTGGTTCTTGTTCCTCGGGGATCGTGAGGAGTCAGCGATCTCATGGGAGGAGTTTCGAGACAGGTTTAGAGTCGAGTTTCTTTCATCGACTGCGAAGGCATCCAGTCTCCAGGAGCTTCTTACCCTTCGACAGGGGAGCTCTAGTGTTCAGGAGTTTGGAATCCGTTTCAGGAACCTTCTACGATATGCTTCAGACCTGTTACCAGATGATGAGGCTAGGACGAGGCATTTCGAGGAGGCTTTGCGTCCAGAGATCCAGCGCCAGGTCACCCCATTTATGCTGAAGACATATCTTGAGGTGCTGGAGACGGCAGAGGTTGTTGAGAGAACTTTGACCAGGACCGGATCGTCACGAGAGGGGAATCGTCATGATTCCTCACGAAGCAGAGCTGTGGTCCGGGGTTCCCAGTTTTCAGGACAGAAGAGTTTCCGTTCACCTGGGGGTAGGTCCCAACCCTTCCCATCTCGTTTCTCCAGAGGTAGAAACTCTCAGACCTATTCCAAGGGATCAGGCACTTGTTTTTCTTGTGGTGTACGTGGTCATCAGCAGTGGGAGTTCCCAACTTTTCAGAGCAGTCATCGTGCACCAGGCGCTCCACTCCAGGTTCCTCCGTTGAGGCAGTTCTAGCCGAGGCAGCAGTAGCAGGTTGCACCAGCTTTAGATCACCAGAGGGTAGATGGAGCAGGCAGAGGACAGCCCCATGACGCTCCCCATCCTCAGAGAGCAGAGCGCGGCCGTGGTGGTGGTCGTCATCAGGGTCAGAGAGGCCGTGGAGGTGGTCGTGGTCAGCTTCATGCTCTAGAGTTGCCAGCTCCAGGCGAGCCATACGTCATCCGAGGTACCCTTTGCTTGTTTTCTACCTTGGTGTATGCCTTGTTTGATTCAGGAGCGACACACTCCTTTATATCCCCTACCATTGTCCACGCTTTGGGACTTGAGGTAGAGAGGCTTCCAGTGCCCTTGGCGTTGACTACGCCAGTTGGAGGTCGAGCTAGCTTGTTTGAAGTATGTAGATACTGTGAGCTAGTGTTGGGGCAGCACCGCTCTTGGGGAGATTTCCTATGTTTACGAATACAACCATATGATCTCATCTTCGGCATGGATTGGTTGTATTCGGTGCAGGCTATTGTGGATTGCTACAGGAAGAAGGTCGTTTTCTTTGATGAAGATGGAGAGGAAGTAGTTTTTGTTGGTGAGAGAGATCCTCGGATGAGTCATAGACGAGTTTCATCCTTATCATCCATGATGGCTGGGATGATGCTGAGTTCTTCAGAGGTTCAACAACTGGCATTTCCTAGGGTCGTAGAGGTGTACCCTGATGTCTTTCCAGAAGAGGTTGTATCCTTATCCCCTCGACGAGAGATCGAGTTTGGGATCGAGCTACAGCCAGGAGCGTCTCCTATCTCTATGTCTTCGTATAGGATGGCCCCTTCTGAGTTACGAGAGCTACGTATTCAGCTCGACGGTCTGTTTCAGTGTGGTTTTGTTCGGCCAAGTGTGTCACCGTGGGGTGCACTAGTTTTGTTTGTGAAAAAGGCTGATGGAAGTTTGCGGTTGTGCGTCGATTATCGTCGCTTAAACAAAGTGAAAATAAAGAACTGTTATCCTCTCCCGCGGATTGATGACCTATTCGATCAACTGAAGGGTGCAAGTTGGTTTTCAAAGATAGAACTGCGGTCAGGATATCACCAGATGCGTGTAAAGGATGAGGATATCCCGAAGACTGCTTTCTGTTGTCGTCATGGGCATTATGAGTTTGTTGTAATGCCATTCGGCGTGACGAATGCTCCAGCTGTTTTCATGGGGTTGATGAATGCTGTGTTCCATGAATTCCTGGACAAGTTTGTTGTGGTTTTCATCGACGACATCCTTGTGTACTCCACATCTGAATAGGAGCATGCAGAGCATCTACGAGCCGTTTTGGGAGTTCTTCGCCAACATCGGTTGTTTGGGAAGTTGTCCAAGTGTGAGTTCTGGGCTCAAGAAGTTCGTTTCTTGGGACATGTTGTGTCCCAACAGGGAGTAGCTGTGGATCCTTCTATGATAGAAGCAGTGGTGTCTTGGCCAGCCCCCAAGACCGTGTCAAAGGTGGGAAGTTTCCTTGGTCTCGCAGGCTATTACAGGACGTTTGTGGCTAATTTCTCCCGAGTTGTGACTCCTCGAACAGCTTTGGCCAGGAAGGATCAAGAGTTCATATGGACTGATCAGTGTCAGACAGCTTTCGAGTACCTAAAGGAGAAGTTTGTAAGTGCTACAGTCCTTTGTCTTCCAGCGGAGGGAGTCCAGTTTGATGTTTTCTGTGATGCTTCACATCTGGGGCTAGGCTTTGTTCTCATGCAGCAGAGGTCCGTTGTTTCTTATGGGTCTCGGCAGTTGCGTCCCCATGAACGCCAATATGACACCCATGATCTTGAGTTGGCAGCTTTGGTGTTTGCTCTAAAGTTGTGGAGACATTACCTCATTGGCGAGCGCTTTGTGGTTTTCACCGATCATAAGAGTTTGAGGTATGTTTTCTCTCAGCGGGACTTGAACTTGAGGCAGTGTCGGTGGATGGAGTTCTTGCAGGAATACGACTTCGAAATATTGTATACACCTGGGAAGGGAAATGTTGTTGCTGATGCACTGAGCCGAAAGTCACGTAATAATGTTGTGCGTGAATCTGGTGATTCCTGGAGAGTGGTGGAAGAGCTATCATCTTTGCATCTTGATATAGGAGAAGTTGGGGGAAGAGGTTGTCTTTTCCAGATGACGGTGCAGTCATCCCTGATGCAGAAGGTGGAAGAGTCTCAGTTGGGTGATCTAGAGGTGGAAGTTTGGAGAGACAGAGTTGTATGTGGTGAGGCCCCTGATGGTTGGTCGGAGGATGAACAACACCGAGTGTTGTATCATGGCAGGCTTTTTGTTCCCTTGGCGATGCGCGAGACCGTTCTCCGAGTGTTCCATAGTTCACCCTTGGCGGTACATCCTGGTGTGACAAAGATGTACCGATCCTTGAGGAGTCAGTTTTGGTCGCCTGGGATGAAGCGTTCAGTTGCAGAATATGTGTCTCGATGTTTAGTCTGCCAGAAGGTGAAGGCCGAACACCGTGTTCCTGGTGGTCTTCTCCAGCACTTAGAGATTCCTCAGTGGAAGTGGGAGGACATCTTAATGGACTTTGTTACAGGTTTACCTCGAGCTCCGGGAGGACATGATGCTATATGGGTGGTAGTGGATCATTTAACTAAATTGGCCCACTTCATAGCAATCAAGGAGTCGAGCTCAGTGGAGGTTTTACCGAGGCAGTATCTGGAGGAGGTGGTGAGGCTTCACGGAGTACCTAGGACGATCATTTCTGATCGAGATCCTCGTTTTATCTCTATGGTGTGGAGAGGTCTCCAACATGCTTTTGGATCTCAACTATGCCTTAGCACTGCTTTTCATCCTCAAACGGATGGTCAGACAGAGCAAACCATCCAGACTGTTGAAGACATGTTGCGCTCTTGTGTTCTTGATTTTGGAGGTTCATGGGTGTAGCACTTACCCTTGGTAGAACTCGCTTACAATAATAGTTTTCACTCTACCATCGGTATGGCACCGTTTGAAGCCTTGTATGGCCGGCCATGCCGTTCTCCGTTGTGCTGGACTAGGGTCGGAGAGTCAGCAATCCTCGGACCAGAACTAGTGCAGAATACAACAGAGATGGTTCAGGTGATTCGTGAGAGGATGAAGACAGCACATGATCATCAGAAATCATATGCTGATCAAAGAAGGAGACCGTTAGAGTTTAATTTTGGGGATCATGTGTTTCTAAAGGTGACTCCCCTTCGTGGGCAGCGATGGTTTGGTCGTGGAAGTAAGCTTTCTCCCCGGTTTGTTGGGCCTTTCGAGGTGTTAGCTCGTGTTGGATCTGTGGCGTATCGAGTATCACTTCCCCCTCAGATGATTCGGATACATGATGTTTTCCATGTATCACAGCTCCGTCGTTATCTTCATGATGAATAACATGTTATCGATTGGGGAGAGATCGATATTGACGATGATGCAACCTTCGAGGAGCGACTTGTGGAGATCCAAGACCACAAGGAGAAGGTGTTGCGTGGGCATTCTATCCCCTTAGTTCGTGTCCTGTGGCGACACGGTGGCATGGAGGAGAGTACCTGGGAGCGTGAGTCACAGATACGTGCTCAGTACCCAGAGTTGATTAATGTTTAACTCTTTCCATGTAATGATGTTTCCTTTATGGTTAGACCTTTCATGTTTTATTTATGTACCTTTGATGTGATGTTATGTTTGAATTGTTTGGTTATGGATTATTTGTTTCCATACTCTCATATGTCGTAGTTTTGTTCCAGCTTTTGAACAGCTCATGGCGGTTTCCCATGAGAGGTATCTAATGGGGTGGTTGTTCAGACCCCTCTTTTCTTCTGGGTTGGTTTTTAATTCTCGAGGACGAGAATGTTTTGAGAGATATCTAAAGTAGTGTCCCGGACCTCCCTGGTCCATTACTTTGTGAAAATGTGGTGTTGGAGGTGTTCCGGGGGGACAAGGTGACTTATCCCCCAGCTGCTGCCTACCGGTAGCTCGATCTACCGGTAGCTAATGATTACCGGTAGCTCGGTCTACCGGTAGCTGCTGATTACCGGTAGCTCGGTCTACCGGTAACTGCTGATTACCGGTAGCTCGGTCTACCAGTAGCTGCTGATTACCGGTAGCTCGGTCTACCAGTACCTGCTGATTACCGGTAGCTCGGTCTACCGGTAGCTGCTTCCTACCAGAAGCTCGGTCTACCGGTAGCTGCTGATTACCGGTAGCCCGGTCTACCGGTAGCTGCTGATTACCGGTAGCTCGGTCTACCTGTAGCCGCATCCTACCGGTAGCTGGGTTTACCGGTAGCCACGGCATACTGATAGCTCGGTATACTGGTAGCCGCAGTCCAGCAGTAGCTCGGCTAACACTTTGCCAAATTTCTAGTTCTGTGAACAGTGTTTCTATCGGTGAGGTTCTATCAGTGGACTTCTATCGGTGAGGTTCAGTGAACAGTTTTTCTATCAGTGAGGTTCTATCAGTGAACTTCTATCAGTGAGGATCTATCAGTAGACTTGTGTTTCTATCGGTAAGGCTCTATCGGTGAGCTTTTCTTTCCTTTTCCAATTTTTTTATTTCTGTGAACAGTGTTTCAAGACTTCATAAGAGCTACCGATTCCATACTTTGCCAAATTTCACGAATGAACAGTGTTTCCAAACTTCATAAGAGCTACCGATTCCATACTTTGCCAAATTTCACGAATTAACAGTGTTTCCAGACTTCATAAGAGCTACCGATTCCATACTTTGCCAAATTTCACAAATGAACAGTGTTTCCAGACTTCATAAGAGCTACTGATTCCATACTTTGCCAAATTTCACGAATGAACAGTGTTTCTAGACTTCATAAGAGCTACCGATTCCATACTTTGCCAAATTTCACGAATGAACAGTGTTTCCAGACTCCATAAGAGCTATCGATTCCATACTTTGCCAAATTTCATGAATGAACAGTGTTTCCAGACTCCATAAGAGTTACCGATTACATACTTTGCCAAATTTTGAGTATGTGAACAGTGTTTCCAGCTTCGCAAATTTGACGTTTTCTTTGACGTAAAATACTTTTAAAACCTTATTTTAAGGACTTGAAGGCCGATTCAAAGGCCATACATCCTATATTAATTATTCCTAAGGCCGGGATGTTTTTACTTGGTCAAACCGCGTGGGTTAATGCGATCCGTTTTTAATGGAGATTAAACCGGATCTTAAACTGTCGCCTCTCTATTTTTTAAAAAGGAACGAGATATCATTCTTCATTTTACTTCCTCCTGGTTCTCATCTACGAGATGCTAGAACCTTGCAATCATTCTCGTAGGAGTAACACAATCAAACGTTACTCAGATCAGTTCCGCTCTGTTGATGCAACCAAGTTGTGTCGATCGTTCTTCGATATAAGGTATGTTTTATCATCGTTCCTTCGGGGATCACCTTCTCTTGTTCTTCCTTCCATATTAGCATGTAATCTCCATGGTTCTAATGGGTTTTCTTGGGGTTGGTTGGTACTGTCGTACCGTGGCATCCTCCGGTGGATGCAGCTGTCGTGAGGAGAAGAAGACTGTGACCCGTTGTGTGGATAGAGGACGTCAAGAACTCTTCGAGGTAGGGGATTCATGGCTTCTCTAATTGTATATGTGCAATCGTAGAATTAGCATGATTTATCTCTTTGGATCACAATGAAATTGACCTAATTAAATACTTGAACCGGATTAAAATAATTGGTCGATCGCATGCGGTTGCTTTATACCGTGATAACGGTTTGCCTCATGTTTTCCTAGATATAGTGATATCTATGTTTTCTTTGATTTGTTGTTCGTTCATGATAGAAATTGATAATGAACGTAAAGCCGGAATTAATTGTTAATTAATTGGATAAAGATAAAGAGGCATGTAAATTAATCTGGTTATTGCAGTTGTTGTTGTTGTTCTAATTTGAGGATAATCAAATTAGGGAAGTAAGTATGGTTATTTAATTGTGATAGCTTACTGATTATGTATCCATGATTGGAACCTATGAATAACAAGTCTGTTAATTCAATATGGATTAGAGAACAGATTATGTGGGAATTTCTAAAAGGGTTCTGAGTTACCCTCTTGTTTGTTAAAGGGCCGAGAGCCCATTTTGTAATGTTTGTTTTCCTGCTGCTTGTGCTGTGATGTGAGACTGGATGGCTGTTGTGATATGTGGAGGCATGGAGACTTGTGGTTGTGGCAGCGGATGACGCCTAGTGTGGCAAGATGCATCGGTTTATGCATATGGGTGTCGGGGAGGACACCAAGGGTGATGGTATGAGATGAATGTGATGGTTTGATGTTGGTGGTATGGTTTGGTTGTTTATCTGTATTACTTTTCCCCACTGCTCAGGGCAGCTGGTCTTGCTTACCCTATTTCCGATGGAGGCGAAGACACGCGGGGTATTCCACGTGCATTCCGTGTTTAGCCTCTCGATGGAGGATGGGTCTATGCTCTTTCTATAGGCAGAAAAGACATGGCGGGTAGTATATCTACTCCCCGTGTTGAGCCTCCTTTGTGTTTAGATGCATAGGATGTTTTTCTAGAATGCCTGGGAATGTGGAAAAGTAATTCTGTAATGAATGTTTGATTAAATGGTGAAAATCCACGGGGATGGAGATGCTGGAATTTAAAGGTGATGTGAATCTTAAAAAGGAGCAGTTGTTTTTGAAAGTGACGCCATTTCAGTTTAATGTGGAATTCTTCATTCTTAATTAATGTTTAAAGAATTAATTAATGTACAGTGGAACTGATAAATGAGAATGGAGTAATCTAATAAAGCTCCTCTTTGTTTGTGTGCTTATAAGATACCTAGTCTTAGAAGTAGCAGCCTGGAGTCTGAGAGACGTTAGCTGCAGTTGTATCTAATACTAGGTAATGCCCATAGTGTGGATGTGAGTTACTTATATATTCTGTACTTTTTGTGTTTCTATACGCTACTCCACCCAGTCGGTAAGGGAAACTGACACCCCGGGGATTCTGAGCCCTGGGGGGTGTTTTCCCCAACATTCTGATGGGAGGTTGAATGGCTGACTACCCCCTTTGGCCTCGCTCTCTTCTCTTGGTAGATCTTTGTGCTAGTAGGCACAGTCGTTAGTTTTACCCATATGTGTGTGTAGAGGGCTGTGATGGATTGTGGTTATTTTCCACACATATATTCTGGATATAGTATCCTATGGAATACTATAGGTGTAACGTGTATAGGCTGTGATGGCTTGAGGAATAATACTCGATGTATGATACACGTTATACGAGCTATGGTGGCTCCCGGAAACTGCCTGGTTACTTTGGTTGTGAGGAAGGTGTGGTGCTTCGCCCAGGTGTCTGCGGGCAATCCTTTGTGGTGCACGAGGTGCAGATTGTGGAGCTTAGCCCAGGTGTATGTGGGCAAACCTTTGGAGAGAGATGCACAGGACGTATGTCGTTGGGGAAAAGCGGCAAACCAGTGGGGAAGTAGTAGCGGGGTACCCTTGATATTATTTACTATATGCTATATTATTGTATGTGTTACTTGGTGAGAGTAGCCATGGTGAGGTTGGGAACATAGTATACCTGTTTAGATAACGAGTTAGTTTCACTTGTTGTTCACTGGGCTTTTGCATGCTTTCTTTACTTTTGCACGAGAGTCTTGGGGAGGATCCTACTGAGTATACTATTATCCTCACCCTATGTACATATAAACTGTTTTTCAGGTCACTTGGAGCAGGTTGGAGATCAAGCTGGTTACTACTAGCTTGCGGTTGGAGGAGGAGCTGTTCGGGCTTGTGGTCGCTGCCGTTTTTCTTTCTTTTGGGTACTTTTAGTTTTCCCTTTCAGTTGTAGTACTTTTGCATGACATTTCATATATGTACTTGGTTTCCTTTTTATATTTCGGTTCTGAGTTGGAGTTTATTGGAGTCTATTCTATCTCTCTTTTCTGCTTGTGTTCTCTTAGAGGGTAATGCCTCCCATTTTTACGTTATTATACCCTCGGTGCTAGTCGCCAACCCGGGGCCTACTGGAGGCGGGACTCGGGGGTCATTATCTCACTTTTCACATTGCCGGCCCAGGAGGGGTACACTTTGTGGGGAGGGGGTCGTGACAATTATACTCCTAAATTGTGGTTGAATATTTTATATATACCATATGGCACTATTTATTATTATTTTATATCATTTCATGTGGTGGTGTGTGTTGGTAATGAATAATAAAATATGAACATCTTAATGAAGACATAGTTTGAATATTAAGATGGGAAATTAAAATATAAAATAATATAATAAAAATGGTCACACTAATCCACACCCCAATCAGAGCGATTCACTAATCTATTTGGAATATTTTTAAATGATATACATAATGATAGGTATTTATACAATCTCTATAATTACTTACAATAATGATTGAGTTGATCATATTGAATTGGAAACATTGTTATATGATATTGAATCTGAAGTAATTGTCAATAAACATGTGTCTCATGGGTGTTATCCTATATTAATTATAGAGAATATCGATAAATAATATGGTTATGTGTTAATTACTATACTTAATATAAATTTACCATTAATAACAGGTATTATTTTCCATAGGAATATGATTTTTTTATCTGTAAAAATGGTGTTAGTGGTTTTAAAATTGTGTTCCTTGATATGGTTATCATCTGTTGATGGCATAATATGATGATATTCTAAATATATCCTTTCAAAATTGATGTGTATAATTTGAAATTTTATTATTCCTTTCAAATAGAGTTATAAATATACTATTTTTATAGATTGATGAAACTGGAAGCATTTCCCAATTTAGAATCATTTTTGGTTGTGTTTATCAACAACATATTAATATAATAATGATGATATTAGGATAATGAAAAAATATTTTTATATTGTATTAAGAATATTGAGAACATAGTAATATTGGATAAGAATTACTAAATCCACTTTTTGACTTGAGAATTAAAAATCCATGGATAGGTTTTATTTGAAATTAGAATATTAGTGGATTTAAATAATGTTGTATCCAGGAGGTCTTAATGAATTTCAAATAATTTCACTGAGATCAACATATTTTAGGGCCTTATATTTAATTACCCGTATTTCATTAATGGTTTATCCCACCTAGAAACATAAATTATGGAATTTATGAGGAATGAAGCGATATTTTAGAAGGATTATAAATTTAAGTATACATTGTTTATGATAGATAATAGATTCTCATAAAAAACATTACTCATTACACCGTATATCTGGAATCATTATGAGTAATAGTACGATTTCTACTTCATGGTTTTACCATTTGTAATTATGTAGGTGGGTGAGGTAGAAGTATATGGCTCATAATACCATTGGACACATTAGAAGAATTGGCCTCATAATGATCATAAGTTAACCAATATTGTTCTTTCTATAAAGAGTCAATATAATTATCTCTTCGTAAATTATATATATATATACAGAAAAAGGTTCTTAAGGTGTATATTTTCTTAGTGAGATTTGAATCATTGATAAAATAAATTAGATAAATTACATAATTTTTCTAATTTTTGAGGGTATATATGCTATAGAAGGGGAATTAAATTTCTAATGCATTACGTAAGAAATCTTAGGTGAATATAGTCGTGACATAAAATATAGTTGAAAACTTATATCACTTCTCTCCATGTTATATTTTTATGTATTTGATGATGAAGATCATGTTGTCTTAAAAACGTTATCCTTCACGTCATCCTTCAATGAGGCTGTAAAATAGGGTCATATTTTATATTTATAGTTATGATTTTATATAAATGAATATATAGTGGGAAGAAAATACATAGGTGGATTCTTGGTGATGAATTTATTTGGTATATTTATGTAAACAATTTCTTCAATTGGAATTACAAGGGGAAATAATTAATTATTTTCATATATCTATATAGATGTATCTTCTTGGCTTGTCTAAGATATCCAATAGTGTTTGACCAAATGTTTTAAAGAATTATATGAAGTAGGAAGTGACTATATATATTTATATATTATTTACCTATTAGTTGGTAAAGGATGAACTAGAAAGACTAGACAGAATTTATCAGTAATTATACACTCTATAGTGGAAATGTGGTAACCTTTTCATGGATTTTTTAACTATCTTTCCAAGATAAATAAATAGAATATGATAATTAAGGTTATTATTTATCAGTTGTCATTTTTTTTAAATTTTTCCCTATTAAAGAGATTCATATAGTTTGTGAAGATAGGGAGATTAATATTTAAGAGATTTTGATATGATATTGGTTCTCAAAATTATTATTATTTTTCAAAATGAATGTTTCATATAATAATTATGGTAAAGACTTTTACTAGAATTGAGACACCCGATGATGTTTATCAAGACTGATAATCCATATTTTTTTTGACTAAGTACAATATTTAAATTCATAAGGATATACTTTTAGAATATTTTGTATATTTTTATGATTCATTGGTAGACTTCATGGATTTAGTTTTTTTATATACTAATAGCTTCCAAGAATCTATTTAGATTTCTTTATTTGTCTCATTTTTTGAATCTTGATTTAATCACCATAATTTTTCATTGAAGTTTTAAATCATATTTCAATAGGCCTATGTATGTACAAGATACATATGATTTGGTCTAGATGGTATATAATATTTTTTCTATAGTAGGAATTACCTATCAAACAGACACTATTTAAGTACATTAATATTTATCGGCTAGTTTTTCAATCTCATTTTAGTCATTGACTCAAATTATGGAGTAATATTATATTAATATTAAATTATAGGGGTTATAATAGAGTATTTATGAAGGTGTAAGAGGACCATATATGTTGGACTAAAACTAGGTACCTATTGGTCTTATATTATGTACTCAATGAATATGGGAGGATAATAGTGCGCCTATAGAGTACTTTATGGGACCGCAGTCTATTCTTTTAATTTTTGGGATTTTTTTTCCATTTCACCTCAAAAACTAAACCCTAAAACTATAATATCTTGGAATTACCCACATATTTAATTGTGTGATCTCACAATGGGATGTCTCTTTATTCTTATTCTTAACCCATATGAATGAAACATAATCCCTTGGCTTGATCATCTCTATATTTTCATGGAAGTGCATCAATATAATGACTTAGGTTGATGAATTCAATAATCCTCACTTATATATTTTTTTCATTTATTATTTTTTTTGTTTTCCCTTATTTAAATAATACTCATAAATTTTTGGATTGGAAATTTTACAAGGTAATGTGAATTAAATGAGAATAATTTATTTAAACTAATAATGTTTTTGTAAATTATTTTTATGAATCTTGAAAATAATTTTTGATCCAACTAACACATGTTTACAACATATCCACTCTTTAAATATTCAATGATATTATTATATATTTCATGGTTATATTCATAAAATAAAATATTTTTTATACATATTTAAAATAATATTGATTTGGTGTTAATATTATAAATTTATAATGTCCTTTTAAATTTGATTTAACATCTTTATTGATAATGGCCTTCCTCATGTGTGTTAGTGAATGATCACATAATAAATAATTTTTATAAATTTTTATATGATTATAATTTTTAATTTTATACTAATTGAAATGTTATAAAGGGTATAAAATTTATATAAATCTTGAATAGTTACCCATATTATGATTATGTGGATGGAATTGAATGGGAAGGAAACACCCTAACTTCTATGTATTATATGCACTATACATGAAGGTATATGATGCAAGATTACCAAATCTATAATATATATGATTCCATTTCCAATATTGGGATGAGCATTTCACCCTAACTTAGGTATATGTATTCGTATAAAATTTTTTGTATATGCACAAAACATGTATATATGGTATGAAACATCCCCATATAGGGAGTAACATTTTATTCCTATATCAAAATAAAATTTATTGGAGATTTAATATAACATCACACTCAAATATGATACTAAAAATACATATTTTACATATTTACCTTAATACGAACTGAGATGAAAAAAATCGCAAAAACCATTTTACATATATTCTCAGTTTATAAACAAACACCAAGGCCCATCGTCTTAGTATAATATGAGATTAGATAAATAAACATCTTATTTTACTACACTTTGAACAATTCTCTAAAATCGCACCCCACTTTACTTCTATATAGACATATAAAATGTCATAGTCATCATTGTTAATTGGAAAATGGAAATATATGTAATGGTGAGACCATATTTTCATTTGAAGATCAATAAGAAATATATAAATGAAAGATCATAATCATATGATGATCATGTAGATATGATAACATAATCACTGTACATTAATGTGCCATATGAAAATCATACCTAATAACACTTGGATAAAAATTCATGAATCACAAAATGTGGTTTTTTTAATTACATAATAAATGATTCATACACGTGATGATAAGAAATCTAATAATCCATATCCATGGAAGAGAAACATTATAATGCAGCATAACATGAAAATTAAAACAAGAATGTGCCACATTGATAAGAATATAAAATCATTTTACATTTTTAGAATCTATTCTAAGACCATAGTCAAATATTTAATAGAGTCCCATAAGTAATTGTGTCCACACCATATTCCAATAAACAAAGTGGATATAAATCTATAGTGGATTTGTTTCAATCCCCCATCCCATAAACAATTTATTTAAAGTCACATACTAGATTAGGTTTTATACCAAGACCCTTAATTATTATCTTATGAGATATAAATTATTGAAAAATGCATTATAAATCTATATAATTTGTGTACCATTGAATAAATAATGAAAAACCACTAATATGTGTGCTAGATGAATATAAAAACAATCATAATTACAACATATCTTAATAAATATATTGGAAATAAATACATTTCATAATGATTTCCACAATAAATTATATTATTCCCTCAATATAAATAATTTTTTTCATACCATAAAGTTATATCCCCTATTTAATGAAAGAATAAATAATTTATTTTGAAATACTTAGAAAACACATTCAAGTAATAGAAGAAATTTATTTTGAAAATTATAAGATAGATACATAAATTGTTTATAAATCTTATTTTAAGATAAATTATATGTAAATTAGTAGGGTTTTTAGAATAATTAGTTTCAATAAAAACTACTTTGAATAATTTTGATAACTTGAGAATAAATATTCATAATGAAATGAAAAATAATTAATGGGAGAAATACATAGTGTAAAAATGTTATAAAAGAATCAATTATAAATTTTTAATGAAATTAAAATATAATTAAAAATTTCTTTAATCTATCATAGATTTTGAGACAAGGACATCAATAGTAACATATATGAATTTGTGACCTAGAGAAGAAAGATTCCAGAACTAAAAGTATATATAATGTTCACTCCATATACAAGAATCCTTTTAGTTTAATTATGAAAAACATAAAGGTTAAATGGTAATTAGATATGTATATCCAATATATTGATAGAGGATAATAATTATTTTTTTATAAAGAGAGAAAATATTATTTACCTTGATGGTAATTAAGTCAAAAAAATGTCAATTTCAAAGTGATATTGGAAAATAAACCCTTATAACAATGGTAAATTTTGAATCAAAAGACATTGAAAGAGATAATATAATATAGATTTAAAAATACCTTGAATTTATTGAAATGTTTTATTAATAGAATCCATGGGGAGTTATGTACACCACAAAAAAAGAAAAAAAATTATTCAATTTGGAGCGTTTCTCAATAAATTGAAAATGAGACAAGGAACACATATAATTTTATATATTATGACATAATAATCAATTGAAAAGGTGACTATGAGGATTAAATGAAAATACCAAGAATCATTAGTATAATTATAATGTAATAAAATCATAAATAATTATGTAAAAACAAATAATAATGAAGTTCAATAAAAAAATTTATAACTCAGTGAATTAAAATTGATTTAACAAAAATCCTTAACCTTGATTATTACTTAATTTAGAATTCACTAAAAACATTTATAATAAACTATTACTCATTAATAATATTTTTTATAACTATATTTTTGTTTATTACATTTTTTAATAATCATTTGTATAAATTATTACGCTGTTATATCTTATTTTTAGTTTGTAAGGATGATTTTTTGTTAGTAGTTTTAACTATACATTATATATTTTTGTATGGTGCTCTTGATAATAATTCATTGATTATGAATTAAATTTCAAATTAATATTAAATACATACATTATTATTTTCATAATGATTTATAATGTTATTGGTTTATTGAATGGGTGTATTGGGTATGATTCTTAAGGATGAAATCAATAAAAAACATGTTTTTGGAATTTTTATCAAACATGAGATTTTATATAAATAATTAGTTAATATTTAGTTCACCATTAGAAAATTTTAAATATAAGTATTTTGTGATTAATATCTTATAGTACATATATTTCTTTATTTCATTACTAGGGATGATAAAAATTTATATCATTATCTATGAAGTTGGTAAAAATGACCCAAATAAGAACATGTTATTATCAATGGATGATTGTCATTGTGAAGTAATGTTATTATAGTATCATAATTCGAATAGTATAATTATATAATTTATATTTTATTAAAAAATATGTCAGAATTGGGATATGGAAGAGGAATAAGGTGAATGAAAAATATTTCCAATAAGTCATTACATATAAATAAGAAATCTTATTTTTTTTAAAGATTTCTTAGTTTTAAAGGATTTGGAAATTCTCATGAGATTTGAATATAACCCATAAGTAAGAGGATTTTTAATGATATTATTTTGGTAGATATTAATTATAAAATAAAAGGAAATGGATTTTGATGTTTTATGGGTAGGGGATCTCTTATAGGTGACTTATAGTGGTATTTCCCCAAATTCTAATTCTATACTGTTTAAGGAATGTCATTTTACATGGAAATGTGATGATAAAGTTACCAATGCATTATTTTAATAAGTTTTTTAAATATAGAATAATTTAATAAGGGGTGTTTTTAATAAGTGTTTATTGATCAAAGAAGAACCAAATTATTTCTAAAAATATTATTATTGTGAACATTAAAAAATAAGAAGAAGAATGATTTTCCTTGGAGACTTGTAATCAATAGTATCACAGAGAATCCACATATAAATGAAAATATATGTTGTTAATTTTTTGTTGGGTGATGGATGAATATTATTATAATTATAGAAGATACTTCCAATTTAATTTTTGTAAATGAAGATGATGATGGATGCTTCTTTGGAGTTCATTAATAAACAAATTCAAATAATAGTAACCTATACTTATATGTTAAATTATGTTTTGAACTGAAAATAATTATGTAATTTTATATTTGATGGATAGAATGCACAATATATAATTATTTCATATAATTGAGAAAATTGGTATTGCACAACCAGTGGAGCTATGATTAAAGAACGAAAATTTTGGATGAAATATTGAGAACCCAACAATAGTTTATTTATTATAATGGATGATTCAAAATATAGAAAATATATATTGTATTATGAAATGAAGAAGGATAGTTTAATATAATATTATTAATTTAGTGAAGATACATCTAATAATTTAATAAGAGTTTAAATAAATTTTAAAATAATCTGTAAAAAATGTTGATGATCATTTTAAAATTATTGTCCCCATTATTATTTATTATAAATCCGACTAATTATAAAAGAATAAAATAATGTTCACCAATGTATATGACATGGAACACCGAACATAAATGGCCTATAAAATATATTATTTAAATATTACCATTATAAAAAATCCGCAAAATTTAAGTGTATAAATAGGATTAACTGTATTTTGATATATATATATATATATATGAGTTAAAATCATAAAAAATGAATTGATTAATTCCTCAGAATTAATAATACAATTTTTCTTATAGTAATTTTATTCTTTCAAAAATCGTTTTTATTTACTTTCTTGAAAAAGTATTATAATTAGTTTCTAGAAATTATAGTAATTTTATTCTATAAAAAATTATCATAATTATAGTTATCATATAAAACATTTCTTATGGTGAAATTTTACAAGGTTTTGGAAATGTTTGATTTTCCTATGAATAGTACAAAAAACTACTTTTTATTGAAAAATATATTTTATATTACGTTTTTTATAAACTCATTTCCTTTTTTGATTTTTATTGAAATTTCATTAATTCCTTTTGATTAAAAATATTCCAATTATTTTCCTTGTAATTAATTTTATTCTTTCATTTCGTATAAATACATTTTTATAATTAAAAATTTATTTTTTTCTTAAAAAATTATTCCATTGCATATTGTAGGATTAATTTAAAATTCAATTCTGTCATTTATATGAATTTAATTTTGAAAAATGAAATAAATATTGGGAATTAAGATTTCTATATTTGGTAAATTTTTCCCTTTTATTTTTCATCATTATTAATAGTAACTATACTAAATTATTATCACTATGGTAAGTGTAACTTTATTAATTCTGATTACAATTAATCTGATAAAAACAAAAAGTTGACCTTGAAACCTATATATATCATATTTATTTAGTATATTTTTTCTAATTCCTTCCATTTCTAGTATATTTGGCCACTTGGTGTCGTATTTCATTTAATTTGACAATTAGAATTATTGATTAAAAGATAATGAGAAAATTAAGCTTTATATATTTTAATATCAATAATATTGTGTGTGAGAGATAAAAACATATTTTTGGTTTTAAATAGATATTTTAGTAACTAATTATTATTTTTATCATGATACTATGTTTCTAATATTTAGTAATAGTCACCTTAAAATATTATGCAACATTAGAATAGTATAACTTGATTTAAAATAATAATAAAATAAATGATTTTAAATATATCAAAATTAAAAATAAATTAAATCAATTATATTGTTAAATGAATTATTTAAATAACTATACAATATTAGTGATATTTTAAGGTATTATATTATAACACAATTTTTTTATGTTGTTTTCAAATTCAAACTAAATAAATAGTTCTAAAAAGAAATTATTGATAATTTATCAAAAATAAAATTTTATAAAATGATATAAACCTCCTAAAATGCTTATAATTATTCAAGTTGTTGGGATTTTTTTTGAAATATAAATCATAATCCATTTACTGTCTAATTTTCCTTTTATTATAACTATGTTGACCCCTTAAATTTAAAAACATTATTATCATGGTAATTGTCAGAATGTGTTAAAGCAGGTTAAAATAGAGATATGAGGGTAAAAAATTTATCTAAACGTGTCCAAATATTATTTTATTATAGTATTTTAAATCATTTACATCTTCTATTATAGTTATAAAACTTTCTTGTATATTTTCTTGGAAAATATTTTATATTAAATGAAAATTTTATGAAATTCCAAAAAATCCCCTCCCCTAACATATTAAAGAGAACCTCATATCCTATTTTCTTTAGATATAAAAAGCCTTTTTCTCATCCAATACCATTCCAAATATAGTAATTATATACCTTCCCTCATACTATAGTCCATGGTTTGATTAAAAACCCACCATGTAATGGTTTTACTGAAAACCTAAAGAGGTTTCTGATAAAGGGGTGTCATTATTAATCGAATTTTTTTGTTTTATTTATTATTCAAATAAATAAATTTTATTAAACCATGATGATATAATAAAATTAGTTTCTAACATGTACATATAATTTTTTGTTATATATTTAATACCCAATATCCATACCTTATTCCATCAAATAGTAAATGAAATCTTCATTTGTGTGAATGGTCGACTACCACCTCTTGAATTGAACTTATTTGTTTTCCATAACCACCATGAACAGATGGTTATAATTATTGATTTAATATATATATATATATATATATATATATATATATTAATGAACTATTAATCATTCTGTACAGACTATAAATCATAATAGTTCTTACTTTTCCATTCCTCTAAAAATTATAATTCCATTCATGCATGTGTGTGAATTACCACCTCCATGAAGCAATGTGAAACATTATTTAAAAATAAACCTCAAGAATTTTAACCATCCATCCCATTGGGGCTCGTTCCATGACTACCCTAATCCCACCTTTAATAGGCTAGGAACTGGTGACTTTAACTGAGTAGGTGTATTCCAAAAATTGGTGTCATTTCCTAAGTACCTAGACTCACACACACATATCTAAGCCAAAAATGATGAAATAAAAATGAACTAAGTAAAGAATGCATGAAAACCAGTATATCCCAAAATTAGGGTAAAAACATAAAGTAATATAAAGTAAAAATGTCCAAAAAATCTCACCAAAAGAAAATATTTTATATCCACAAGTCCAACCTGTAAATTAAGAGGCACTGGGACTATTGTCAAAAGATCTATCAGAACACACCTCGGCCAGTTCACTCTCACAAGGAACTGACTGGTCCAAGTCTACCATGAACTCTGTTCAATAGTCGATATTCTGCACAAGACATGACATGTGCAGGAATATCCAATGTAGGGGTGAGTAAAATAATACTCAAAGTGCACCTCGAAACCACAAAGAAATAAAGTAAATTCCACAAAGTAAATACCACAAATGAATAACAAAATGAAATAACACAGAGGAAATACCGTGAATGAATACTATTAAAATACCAGAAATGAAAACCACCATGTAATACCCCAAAGAATACAATAAAGGAAATACCGTGAAGTAATACCACAAAGTAAATGCTTATCCATCTCCACACAGATATATGTCTATAAATAATATATCAATAACCTCCAGATATACTCAATCAAATAGGACACATTGTCTCAATAAGACACATGGTCTCCATAGTACAAACATTATCCACAAGACACACAATATCCATGTGATGCATAGTCTCCATAAGACACATAGTCTCTATAAGACACACAATCTCTTGGTCACAGTTAGCCATATATAAGTTTGTTCAAAGCATGCTTGTTTTAGGAAGACTCACTCCTTAATAAATTAGGTCATATGAACACTCCCAGAAAAAACCCAACTTAGGTTATTAAGAAATGATATTCTCATCATAAGCGTCCCAACGCTGTAGATGTCTCATCAAATGGATGTGTCGTTTTAAAGTTATGCCAGTTTTAAATTTTATAAAGGGGGTTTACTGGGTCATGGAAAGACCTAGGTGGTCGACCGCTACGATCTACGCCCCGTTTCGACCGCCTCCATGGTTAACCAGACTGTAAAAAAAATTCCATGGAAGTTGACCAACCCCAGCTACCGTGGCCACATAGCAGCTCAGTCGACCGTGGCCCAGTTCGGCCGCTCGGGTCCGACTCGAGTCCGACCGGACCCGGGGGATCCGTCCTAGTCCATCGGGTTGACCTAGACCAATATACCTATCTCGGTTAGGCATGGACTTGATCACCTCATCATATCAGGCTGCTCTCTTGACCTGATCATCTAGCCAGCTCGGTCTAGCTCAAGCTGTCTCTCACGACGACCACCACCAGTCCTCACGGCCACCTTATTGCGTCACATGGTCGTCGCAACCTATGTCAGCTACTACATCCCTTCCCCATTTAGTCAGTTGTTATTATTATGGTGCTCCAATCTATAAAATTAAAATTCCTCTATGATCCTTTAGTCTAGATCTACACTGATCCGTCTTCTGTTTTGTTTTTCAACCAATTCGGGGGTCCGATCGGGTTCAGGGACTCCCAACATGTGGAGCCCTGATCACGAGAATCCAATGATAAAGAAAATCAATAATGGGGGTGAGAAGGAACAATAATTAAAGAATAATTATCCTTTTCATGATTCATATAGGTCTTGATTTTTTCTCTTTATAAGGATAAATGATGAGGATAAACCAATCTTCTAATAATCCCGTAATAATAACAAATCTCGTAAAAACCATTGAACCACAGATCAATCTATCTATGGATTGACCCACGACCATCTTGGAAATAATTAATGGGGGAAAAAATACAAAATTATATTTCCCACTTGGGATATGGATGATTCACTATTTAGGATTGACTTCTGTTGGCGATCTGTTAGGAACGATCTCCGATCCTAGTGTTTTTCGTCACTACTGAGAGAATTCTATATGGATTCTCTCTAGCACCTCTATATAATTTCTTGGTTTATGAGCCTACTCATGGTTTCATCTTATCTATTCATTTAAATGAAACATTACCTCCATGTCTATGTATCATTAAAATAAAATAAACTAATAAATTATTTTATTCATTAAAACATTAAAAAACTATTTTCATAGTAGAACCATGTCAGTCATGTTAGTCAATTCCTATAGAAAACAATAAATTAAAAAATCAATGGTCATCTTAGATTTCCAATACAAGTCACCATTAATGAATTTTTGGGATTTTAAAATAAACTAATTTTATTTAATAATTTTATTTATGGTTACATCCTTAGTGAATTTTTCTTCAGTTGACCCGCACCGACCAAAGTTAGGTTGCACCTAGCGTAAAGACGACATTCTGAGATGAACTGTGCCTTCATAATTCATATCTAGGAACCTATTTAAAATGTATTTAAATTTTTCTAGATACTTGTACATGTGTTCTATTTATAACTTAAAAATTTTTAAAGAATTTTTCCAGTCACACCGGGGCTTGGAATTGCACATCATCTTAGCACCTGGTCTCGAAATTTTCCCAAATAATTTCCAAAAATAAAATACGGAAAATCGGAGTCATGAAATTTTCTCCACCATATAGAATTACACACTTAAATTCCATAACAATGGGATACTAAAAAATTGAGGTTTTTGAGAATTAATTTGAGCCTCCCAATCCCATGTGCACTCTTAAAGATTATCATGCTACCACCAGACACACACCAAAAAAATAAAATTCCCAAGAAGGATCCCCCAATGTTGATCATTGATATCTAATTGGTACTCCATAAAAGCCACCCCTTCCTTGATGTCCAGATCACCCCACTCAATGATGTGTGATAGGTCACACGCATACCTCTTAATCGATGAAAAGTGAAATAAATAATGTACCCATCTAGCTACGGTGGTAGAGAAAAGTGGTACACCACCTCGCCAACTCTATAGATTATCAGGAATGGTATAATGCACCTTAGATATAGCTTTCCACCCCGACCAAATCTCCATAGTCTACATCGAGATTAGACTATAAGGATCATGTGGTCTCCTTCACCAAACTCTAAAGTCCTCCACTGCCTATTAGTATAAGACTTATATCGGCTCTGTGTAGTAATCATATGCTCCTGGATGATCTGCTCCTTCTCCATGGTTTATCTCACCAACTATGGTCCCATGAGTGCTGACTCTCTTCGGTCAGTCCAAAAAACTTGTCGACCTATAGGGTTGCTTGAACAAGTCCTAGAATACTTCCATATTAATGGTGCATTGACATATCTTGTTGTATGAAAACTATAGCAGTGGTAGTTTATCCTCACAATTATTTCCAAAACCAAACATGCATGCCCATAGCATTTCCTCTAAAACCCAAATATCCCTCTCAGTCTTGTCATCTGTCTGGGGGTGAAACTATGTTCTTATGCATAAATAAGTCCAAAACACCACCTAAAATCCTTTAATTGAAACAAATGTAATGTAATCATCATTTTATGAGACTATTGTCTATGGAAATCCATGGATTCAAACTATCTCCTACACATAGAGGTGTCCCAATAGCTCTATTAAAATCTTCTCCCGAATAGCAAGGAAGTGGGCCGACATGGTGAGTTGTTTAATTATTTCCAATATAGAATCATGTACCCTATATGTACGTGGTAAAATTTTCATGAAATCCATCAATAACAAATCCCACTTCCATTATGGAACCACAAGGAGTTGATTCAAACCTACTAAAACCCGGTGCTCAGCCTTCACCTACTGACAATTGAGGTACTGAGAAACAAACATTGCAACTCCCTTATTCATCCCTAGACACCAAAATTGATGTCAGAGGACCTGGTACATATTATCCACACCTAGACGTACCACCCAATGTGACTTATGGAACTCAATAAAAATCCCCTCCTACAAATCCACTGGTACTATTGTGCACCCTCTAAAAAGAATGATGTCCATGCCTCCTTTCGAATATCCATCAGGGGAATGCTCTTTGGACATATGAGCATGTAAATTATCATAGTCAGTATCCCTAGGTTGTGAATCCCTGACTGTCTATAAGATTGTAGGTGTAACAATCATCAACATGAGGTAAGATTCTATGTCCCCATCTTTAAATGATATCTACAACAAGTACAACTACCTGGATGCCTCGTTCAACAACTGTGAACTGGATCTCCTTGTGAGATAATCTTCAACCATGTTCCCCTTCCAAGGAGTATAGATAATATCAAATTCATATTTCAGTAGGAACTCCATCCATCACCACTTTCTCAAGTTTATTTCCTTTTAATAGAATATATACATGAGACTCTTGTGGTCAGAGTAGGCGATAAACTACATTCCCATCAGGTGGTGTCTCCACATATTGAAAGTAAAGGCTACCGCTACTAACCCATGATCACTGGTCATGTAGTTCTAATAATTTGGTATCAACTATCATGAACTATAAAACCCATAAATTTTAAGGTAAAGTTTTTATTAATTTCTTTGGAAATCTACGAGTACGCAGTTTCTGACGACGCCTGATTCTAAGGCCCGGTGTGCCCGGAAATATTTTCCGAAGCTTATCTCATATACATTTAGTGAATGAATGAGCGAGTTTTTCTATCTTTTGATCTGGTTCTTGGAATTGAAATCCAAGGGCACCGATGAAACCGTAGTGCTGGTAATTTCTTTGGAACACCTTTCCCGAAGGTTCATTTTCTCGGGATGAATTGTTAAAAAAATGTGAAGAATAAAAATATAGTTGCTTTACAATTATATTTTTATTATACTGCTAGTGGTTTGTGAGTTATGGGAAAATAAGTTGTGAGAAAATGGGGTGCGGCCGACATGAGCCCCCACCTCTTTAATTTCCTAACACCCCATTAAACACCCTCTCCCTCTTTAATACATGTCAACTCCTCAAGTTTATGAGGAACCTTCCTCCCTCTCTTTAATTAAATGCCAACGTGTTTAATTAATGAATATCCTTCCTCTCTTTTTAATGTTCCACCACAGCAGATTAATTGAGTGGGGCCCTATATCATAAATCCCCCATTTATGACTTGCGTTCCAATGATTAACCCAACACTCCTATTTAAAGGAGGCCAAGGGGAGCAGTTCTGGACGACTTCTTCATGCGGCGGAACAATAGCAGCAAAGCACGACGCCCAACACTTGGGGATTTTTTCTCTTACTCCAACGAAGAATGAAGAATGAGGATTCCACCCTTGGCTTCATCCTTCCTAACGTTGAAGGAAATATGCCCTTCTACCGCGACGTCATCTACCGTGACACCGACGAATGCCATCTTCGAGGTAGGGGTTTTAAGTTCAAATTTAATGTATTAAATTTGTGCTTGCCATGTTGAAGTTGTTTTATGTTAATTTAGCCGCCTGTTATCAAATTAATGGAAGGAGGTCGGACAGAACAAACACGGCTGATCCTCCTCCCCGTTTTTTTATCCTCGATGTGTTTTGGAATGGATGCGGAGCGGTACAATGGCACCACGCGGGGATGAGGATGAATGCATAGAAAGTGTACGGTGCTGTCTTGCCGCGCCGGCGAAGCCTTAGGAAGCCGAGGCCAAGGACGGGTCGCGGCGGACGAGTGTGGCGCCATCACGCCGCGTCAGAGCATTACAAAGGGTCACGGCTGGGGACGGCCGCGGCTGGGGCGGGCCGCAGCGGTCCATGGAGGGGCAGCCGGAACTGCCGGCTGCCGGTGCATGGAAGGCGGGACGCGCGGGGGACCCGTGGTGGCACACCGGCCGGCCCTTTCACACGGCCGGATTCGGAAAATCCGAGGGTCGTAACCCCCAGAGGGAAAAGAGGTGGGACCCCCCTGAGTGGACGTTTCCTCAATCAAGGGTGGGGCAGCGCCCCCTCTGCTTTCCGCTCGGCCGAACGGCCGAGCCGCTGGCCACGCGGGCCGCTCCGGCGTCAGGCCGGACAGGTCGTGCCGGGCCAGACCACCCGCGTCGGGCTGGGCAGCCCACGTTAGGCTGGACCCTTGTCCTGGGCCGGGCCATGCCCAACTGGGCCAGAACCGGACCCGGGTCAGGTTGACTCAGTTCGGGCTGACCCATGGGGTCTTGGCTCGGGTCTGAACGGGCCCAAACCCCCTGTTTCTGGACAGATCCGTTCAAACGCCAATATATTTGGCTACAGACCTTTGATTGACTCACCATCAGTTGCGATACGATCATTGGATCGAGACGTTCATTTTGGTATATTGTAATCAAGGTTTCTAGGAACTCTGTGTATGGCTGGGTTGGTTTGAACATGAAACTAACCAGGATTTCGGAACGGAAACGCTTATAACTTGACCTTCGGACGTCCGATTGATGTTTCATCGATCTTGTTGGTTTTATCATAGTGAGACCGACCTTTTTTCCGACTCTGATTGAGGTTTGGATGCAGTTGGAGTACGGTCGTGTTGGTTTTGACTTAAAAACCAACCGGGCCCCTAGAATGAAAAGGCCAATAACTCTCAGACCGGACGTCCGATTGACGCACCGTCTGTCGCGTTGAGTTCCTATTGTCAGGACGAAACTTTGTGATACATCAACTCAGGTCTACGTGAAAGTTGATGTATCGACCCCTTGCCTCATGAAGCGGATCCTCCCGAAATGAGCATGCTGTGTGCGGGAACCCTAGAGCTGGCTGCGACTGTAAGGACGACTACCGTACCGGGATCCTCAGTGGGTTCGACGAGGACGACTACAGTACTGGGAACCTCCGTGGGTTCGACGAGGACGACTACCATACTAGGATCCTCCATGGGTTCGACGATGATGACTATCATACCAGGATCCTATGTGGTTGCGACATGGATGACTACCATATTTGGATCCTCCATGGGTTCAATGAAGATGACTACTGTACTGGGATCCTCCGTGGGTTCAACGAGGATGACTATTGTACTGGGATCCTCCATGGGTTCGACTACCATGTTGGGATCCTCCGTGGGTTCGACGACGATGTCTACTATACTTGGATCCTTCGTGGGTTCAGCAGCGACGACTACTAAAATTGGATCCTATGTGGGTTCAGCAGAGGAGATGATTCAAAGGCTACATCTAATCATCTCCACCCCTCTTCTTAAATTGATATGTGTGTGAGTTGAGTCTTGACTTTTGATCATTATCTTCGATGTTATTGACTTGATATCCTGTATAGATTGGATTATGCTTTCCTGTGTGGATTGGGTCGTATTTTCCTATGTGGATTAAGTTTTACATTCCTTAGTGGACTGGATTGTACTTGAGCTCTTGAGTTACAGGTGAACTATATTTGAGGACTTAGGTATATGTATGGGCATATACCTAAGTAGTGTAGGATGATACTTCATTTTTTTATCTTTTCTTTGTGGTTTATCCTTTGTGGATTCAGGAAGACCTTCAGGGGTCCCAGGGTCCCTACTGAGTATCGTATACTCACCCTTGCCCGGGCATCTCCTGCACTATGTTGTGTTGGATTCAGACGACAGACATCACTAATCAATGTTGAGTCTTGTAGAGCTGGACGGTATCCAGAGAGGGATATTACGTCGAGTTGGTGCCTGGAGGTGGATTTCATGACAATTCGGTACCCGGAGGAGATTGATGGATGTGGAGTGCTGAGAAGGAGATATGTACCTACCCTTCAGGTAGGAAGCCAGAGGATGATTGTTTCTCATGCTTTCGTCGGGCCGCGCGCATCCTTCTGTGGAGGACACGCTGTTGTTGCCCTGCATTATCGCTTTCCAAAGGCGGGCGACATCTGTTCCTTCTTCAGGGATGTCTGCTCCTTGATCGAAACTGGGATGATGTGATGTTGGTTCTTCCTTCAGTGGATTCCTCATCGGAACTCATCCCCTAGTCCGGGTCTGCCTCTTAGATTAAATACGTTATTCGTGAAACTCTTCCTAGTGCCATGTTTCCATGGACACCGGTTAATTACACTGCTTCTGTCAGGACATTCCAAAGGGTCTGGTCCAGGCAGCAACCTTGAGTCATGGGAGTAGTCACGTCGAGGCATTAGTAGCATGTCTGAATGCTGGGGAATTGTCATGTCTATCTTTTGTCCCTTGTCATAGCGCTTCTTGAGGGCATGGAATCCTGAGGAATCCCACATTGAGCGTGGGGAATTATTTTCCATAGGCATGTATCTAAGATTTTCCTCAGCTTCCTATGTTTAACACAAGGTATGTCGCAGGTTTAACATCCAACGGAGATGGATCAGCCTGATTAGAACACTAACTGTTGTAGATCAGATTAAGGAATCGCCCTTGAAGGGATGCCGATATCGGGGTCAGCTGGTGGGGTGCTTCCCAGATACTGTGGAGGGGAGTGGAGTGGCGAGATCTCACTGGGATGTGGCGGCCAGTGTCAGAATCCAGATGGATGAATGGAGTGGAGGGGGTTTGTAATGACCCAAGAAACCGTGTTTTGAGTATCGACAAGTTTTCTTTACAATGTCACCTGTTAAGTGAACAAACAATCATCTTATAAGATAATAATAATAATAAAATAGAAAAATCCATCAAATGAATGAAAGGCCCTTTTATTCGAATGAGTAACATCTCGGTGGCTACAACTCACACTGATCGAACAAGAAGATAAGATAACCAAAAATCCCAATTAAAAACCTGATTACAATAATTGGGAGACCGCATAAAACCACTAGGACCCCAAGAAGGAGGTAAGGGTTTTTGGTATCCATCATAATAAACATGAGGATGGCTGAAGCCATTGCAACTGTGCTGAGCAACAAGGGAATCACACGAACCATATCTTCCTTTCACTTACAGTCACCTTGAGTGAGGGATACCCCGAGACTAGACTCTTTATAAGAACACTAATTCGACCGTTGAACCATAACGGCTATAAATATCATCGTTGGCTCCCTCATGATTCTTCTATCCACTAATGTATTAATTTGGACCGTTGGAGATAAGAATGGTTTACCCCGAAAGGATCTAAAAGCTCTTTGTGTTATTTGCTTTAATATTTAAAGAATGACATCAATAATAGTATAATTAATTTATTTATTGTTTTCCCAAAAGGTGAATTATATTTTATTTTTCAAAAAAGTGAGAATTTATATTATTAATTTTTCCACTATTTACTACATGTTTTTTACTTGATCAATTAATCAATTATTTTGTAATTATATTAAATCTGATGGGTTTTTATTTTCTCTAAGAAAATATGCACTCAAACTCTTGAGTTATTTAAGTTGTGTACAACTTTAAATTAAATGTATTATAATTATCTCTAAATTAAATATAAGTAATAATAATAACGCAAATATTTATAATTTTACCATTTTATTAACAATTTTGAAACTATGTCAAATTATGGTGTTATTTACATTACAAATATTTGCGTCTTTATCTAAATTGTTACAAGAATACTCTTATTACTTTAAAAACAATGAAGATAATATAATGATTGTAAAAATTTAAAATAATTGGTAATTTTATATGAATATGGGTTTTTGAAATTATGTTAAATATGAAATTAAGAAACCAAAGCTTTATAACAAATGTATTCAAATCTTTCCATGTGATTACAAAATAAAGATACTTGTTTTATATGTAAAATAATAATATATTTTATGGATTAAATAGAAGATTAATTGGTTAGCATATAGGTGTATTAATAACTCTTGACATAGAGATAATAATAAGGTTATTTTAATAATAATAATGATGTTATTATATTTTTAATGAAATAATAAAATAACAATATTTTTTAAGTTAAAAACGTTGAAAAAAATCAGGGGACGCGTGTTTTAAAACGCAGCATCAAGCTGGACCGTCCGATCTAGCACACCTCTGATCGCGTCGTCCATTATTTTAATTCCACTTTGCTTCTGGGCCGCCCAATTATTTTCCATCAAATCATGGCCATCCTTTTTTTTGAATTTCTCTCTCCCGTGGGTTTTTCTTCTTCCTTGCGCCCACAGTACTAGTATAGGCAGCATTTTCTTCTTCTTAGGCTGGTGAGTGGACCCGTTTTCTCTCATCCTTTCCATGAGTTTGGCACCATCTATTAAATGCCCGACCTTGTTTACCTTGTCATTATATCCACATAAGGAGAGGCCATGTCCTTACGTTTCGGTTTGCACCGAAGGCCAGAAGTTTTGCACCCGAGCTTCATTGATCTCTACGACCACTGGTCCGGCGTCGCTGCTTCGTTTTCCCCTCCTCCTCTCCAAGAAAATGTAATGGATAAGTTTCTTTTAGTTTTGTCTATGTTTCGATCTATACATATATATGTGTTATATATATATATATATTGTGTATCTAAACCTGGTGCAAACCCAGACCGTGAGGATCTCCCTTTCAGCATGGAGAACCCAGTAGGAGTAAGGAGAACTCCTCTTCCTCGCATTCCTACAGTTTCTATAAGCTTTACATTTTTTATATAAACTTTTTATATAAACTTTTATAATTATATACAAGACCATATGAAGCTATTTATCCGCTTCCTAGGATCGAACCTGAGTAGTGGAGGTCTCCTTGTTTTATGTTTTCATCCGCTTCAGTGAATATACATGATTATATATATATATATGTGTATATATACTTCATTCATATGTGCATATATATTTATATTCATATATATATACAACGATACATGAATGTGTACACCTTTCTTTCACATGTTTATAACCCTGGTTTTATTATGCCCTATGAAAAATGGAGTTTGCGAGTAATTTTATCAACATGTAAGATGATGAAAATATATAGAGCATATAAATATATATATGTACATGTGATTATATAAGATTTACATGTACATCTATATGCGAATCTGAGGACAAGATTATTTTTTTTTTCTTTTAAAATTTACCACATTATCATAAAAAGATTTATTACAAATTATATGTACCCCTTTAAGACTATTATTTCAAGAAAAGTACCCAAAACTATTTTTGTACATGTTTATATATATGATGAAGTTTAAGGATTGGTTTAATATCAAAATGAATCTTCTAATTGAAAATTTTCATTTATTAGTGTTTTTACAATTCATGCACTTTTTGTAAAAATGTTTGGCAGGAACCCCCTTAAGCATTTATATGTGTCCAGGTGAATGTGTTTTCATAAGTTCAGTTTATAAAACCCTCTTTCAATTAATTATTATCAGGACATG
This sequence comes from Viscum album, assembly GCA_963277665.1. Classification (NCBI taxonomy): domain Eukaryota; kingdom Viridiplantae; phylum Streptophyta; class Magnoliopsida; order Santalales; family Viscaceae; genus Viscum; species Viscum album. The sequence continues at coordinate 994,708,479 of OY728166.1, forward strand.
GTTATATCTATATATATATATTTTAAACATTAGTTTCTAATAATTTTAATTGATGCTAAGCCAACATGTATGTTGCACCAATGGACCAGATTGACCTGAAAATTTATGTACCCTTGATGAAATTTATACTTGTGAAGAATGAGTTTTGCATGTTTAAAGAGATGAACTAGTAATTTATGGGTTTTATTTAATGAACATGACGAAATTTTACATGACAATACATTATGTTCTATTTTCTAGTTATTTTTAAATGTACAAGTGTAAGTTGATTTAGTTTATTTGCATCACTGCTTATTCTGAATCCAAAAGCCTAGTTCTTTTTATATTTACGATATGATCCATATCATGTTACGAGTATGTATTCAAAAAGGTGGTTTTGATTAAGAATATATGAATTAAACCCTTTTGAATGAAAGACAATGTCAAGATATGCGAGGGATGGTTTGGACTTAAGTGTTTTTGGACGGGTGTGCCCGGAATTATATAGCGCTCCAATGCATTGGGTAAAGTAAGAGTCTCATGAGATGTTATGTGCGACAGTCTTGGCAGTTAGCCTTGGCATGTGCTTCCATGTGCGATGGTCTTGGTGGTTAGCCTTGTCTTGTGCTTTCATGTGCGATTGTCTTGGCCTTGTCTTGTGCTTTCATGTGCGACTATCTTGGCAGTTATCATTGGCGTGTGCTTTCATGTGCGACAGTCTGGGCAATTTGCCTTGGCTTGTGCTTTCATGTGAGACAGTCTTAGAGGTTGTCCTTGGCTTCTGCTACTATGGGAAACAGGTTTGGTGGTGTGCCTTGACTCGTACTATGTTACGTTTTAATATCATGACACATGGTCTTGACCAAAGCCCGACATTTTACATTTCCTTATCATGTGATGATAAATGGTCACCCATGGGTTAGTCCAACTAACAAGATATCCCCAAGTTGAAAATTCCCTTGACTATGAGAATGAAATCATGAGATAAGAATTGTAATTCAAGTGGTAAGTTGTTATAAGACCATTATGTGCCCATGAATCATGTTATGAACATTTTCCCTGCTTACTCATAGATTTTTAGAACTAAAGTAATATTGGTTGTAAATTATGCCTCATTTATTCTTCACATGCTTGCGCTCTCTGATTTATGTCTTCCTTAAAGCATCTTTTAATTATGTACTTCTTCACCATGAATGTGGTTTTCAAAAAAATGTTGGTTTTACACGTTTTAAGAAAATATAAATCATTGTTTTTATAAAGTGTTTTATTTTATTCAAAATGACTGCTTGAAGAAGATTTTTCTTAAAATGTTTTTAAAACCCCTTACTGGGCATATTTTCTCACCCTACGTTTTTGTTTAAAATTTTTCAGGCAAGGATTGTATTGATGATGTTTATCAGAAGCAGCCGGTTTCCCAGAATCCTAAGCCACACAATATTCTGTAGTAATGGGACATGATATATTATTTGTAAATGTTGTTATAAAATTCTGGTATATCATGTCTCATGAGGCACCCGGGGATTGGGGTCTCTACAGTTGGTATCAGAGGATAGGTTCAGGAAACTCTGAAAAACCAGGTGGTATAAATGTATTGCTATGATTGACTACGTAAAAATGTAATAACTTTCAGATGACTGTTGAAAATGTACCTACCGACCTACTTTCACTTCCCACTGTGGCTCTAGAGAACGTTGTATCTCTAGCTAGCTGTGAGAACTTCCTAAATTATGCCTGAATTCGCATGACGTGTAAGAACCTGTATGCCATGTCAAACACGCCTAGGGTGCTTAGTCTTCACTAGGGATTGGGAATGGATTATCTCCTAATGTTGATGACCCAATTTCCCTCTTATGCATGTCAGGGAATGTACCACAAGGGACTCTTCCGAGTGTTCACAACTTGCGAGGAATTTGGCACGATGCTTGATAACCCCTTTCATGAAGCTTCTACTCTCAGGGACCTCCGAGCGGCTTACCTATGCCAGATTTTTCACTATGTCTTTTGGGGCCTGTTAATGGACATTGGACTATTAGAAGATGAGTACACCTGATTGTCTCTTAGGCAAGAGGTGTATACTGATGTTTCCCAACTCCATACCCCTCATGCTAAACTCAGGAGGCATCATAGATGTTCCCATGAGTATAGTCTTTTCTGTTTAGCCTATGTGTGGTTTGAAGAGTTAGGATGTTTTCCCACTCTTTGTGGTGTATGTCTAGTAAACTCATGCATTTTCATGTAAACTTTTGCATAAATGGAAGTTTCATTTTTCCTTTCATGTCTCTACCTTATCAATGTTGTTAAGAGTTTCCCCTCTAATGTTTTTTTTCAGATGAATGGTCAAACAAAAATATCATCACTACCAAATGAGTTAGTGGAGGTTATCATGATCAGGGCATGCACGGTGGATTATCCATCCTTTCTCCACATGTGAGGGTCCTGCCAGCCTTTTCTCGATATAGAAAACGGTCCTGAGATTCTTCAGTTGTGTCAAGATGATGATCGTGTTTTTCACCTCATCAGCACTGCTCAAATCCCCTGCTATAGGTGAAGGGGAATATACTATGATGGTCTCTTTCAGTGTTCTACTCTGGAGCAAAACTTCTCTGCCAGAGTGTGCTTCCTCGTAGCTGCCCAGGATGTCCAGCTTAGTGCAGCCTATATGTTTCAGGTCTTGAATTTCAGTCTCCTCAATCGCATCATTCCTCTCAACTACCTCGAGCGTGATGTGGCCTGAAGAGTTATCAGGGAGTTTATTTACTCGGACGTTTCTTATCTTTTCACCGCACGAGCCTCCCTTTGGAAGCTCGTGTGTAGTACGCACGATCAGGAGTTCAAGACGTACTGTTTGGGGTGCATCTGGGCTAGGGAAATAGAAGAGCTATGTGCCAACTTTGGTATTCCGTTAACCGAGCCAGATCCACTGTTTCGGTAATGTTGTACATGTTGGGTATCAGTTTTTATTTTTATGATAGAATTGTGAGGGTGCAATTCTTTGAAGGGGGAAGTAATGTAACGACCCGAGAAACTGTGTTTTGAGTATCGACAAGTTTGTTTTACAACGTCACCCATTAAGTGAACAAACAATCATCTTATCAGATAATAATAATAATAAAATAGAAAAACGCATCAAATGAATGAAAGGCCATTTTATTCAAATGAGTAACATCTTGGTGGATACAACTCACACTGATCGAACAAGAAGATAAGCTAACCAAAAATCCCAATTAAAAAACCGATTACAATAATTGGGAGACCGCTTAAAACCACTAGGACCCCAAGAAGGAGGTAAGGGTGTCTGGAATCCATCAGAATAAACATGAGGATGAAAGAAGCCACTACAACCATGCTGAGCAACAAGGGAATCACACGAACCATCTCTTCCTTTCTCCTTCAATCACCTTGAGTGAGGGATACCCCGAGACCAGACTCTTTATAAGAACTCTAATTCAACTGTTGAACCCTGACGGCTATATATATGACCGTTGGCTCCCCCATGATTCTCCTATCCACTAATGTTTTATTTTGGACCGTTGGAGATAAGAATGGTTTACCCCGAAAGGTTCTAAAATCATTTTGTATTATTTACTTTAATATTTAAAGAATGACATCATAAATAGTATAATTAATTTATTACTTGTTTTCCCAAAAGGTGAATTATATTTTATTTTTCAAAATGGTGAGAATTAATATTATTAATTTTTCCACTATTTACTACATGTTTTTGACTTGTGAAATTAATCAATAATTTTGTAATTATATTATATCTTATGGGTTTTTATTTTGTTTAATAAAATATGCACTCAAACTCTTGAGTTATTTATGTTGCATCAAACTTTAAATTAAATGTATTATACTTATCTCTAAATTAAATATAAGTAATGATAATAATGCAAATATTTATAATTTGACCTTTTAATTAACAGTTTTGAAACTATGTCAAATTATGGTTTTATTTACATTAAAAAATTGTCCGTCTTTATGTTAATTATTACACGAATACTCTTATTACATTAAAAACAATGAAGATAATAGACTGATTGTAAAAATTTAAAATAATTCTTAATGTTATATGAATTTGGCAATTGGCAATTATGTTAAATATGAAATTAAGAAACCAAATTTTTATAACAAATGTATTCAAATCATTCGGTGTGATTATAAAATTAAGATAATAATATTTTTTAAGGAAAATAATAATATATTTTATGGTTTAAATAGGGGATTAATAGTTTAGCATATAAGTGTATTAATAACCTTTGACTTAAAGATAATAATAAAAGTCTAATAATAATGTTATATTAATAATAATAATTATTTTATAATAAGATTAATGAAATAATAAAATAACAAATTTTTTATGTGAAAAACATTGAAAAAAAATCAGGGGCCACGTGTTTTAAAACGCCGCATCAAGATGGACCGTCCGATCCAGCACACCTCTAATCACGTCATCCATTCATTTAATGTCGCTTTGCATCTGGGTCACCCGATCATTTTCCATCAAATCATGGCCGTCCTTTTTTTCGTGTTTCTCTCTCCCTCGGTTCTTTCTTCTTCCTCACGCCCGTATTACCTGTATAGGCAGCGTTTTCTTCTTCTTAGCTCGGCGAGTGGACCCGTTTTCTCTCCTCCTTTCCACGAGTTTGGCATTGTCTATTAAATTCCCAACCTCGTTTACCGTATCATTATATCCAGGAAAGGAGAGGCCATATCCTTACGTTTCGGTTTGCAACGAAGGCCGGAAGTTTTGCACCCAAGCTTCTTTGATCTCTCCGACCACCGTTCCAGCGTCACAGCTTCGTTTTCCCCTCCTCCTCTCCGAGAAAAGGTAAGGTGAAAGTTTCTTTTGGTTTTGTCTAAGTTTCGATTTATACATATATACGTGTTATATATATATATATATATATTGTGTATATAAACATGGTGCAAACCCAAACCGTGAGGATCTCCCATTCAGCATGGAGAACCCATTAGGAGTAAGGAGAACTCCTCTGCCTCACTTTCCTACAGTTTCATTAAGATTTACATTTTTTATATACACTTTTTATATAAACGTGTATAAGTATATACAAGACCATATGAAGCTATTTATCTGCTTCCTAGGATCGAACCTGAGTAGTGGAGGTCTCCTTGTTTTAATTTTTCATCTACTTCAGTGAATATACACGGTTATATATATATATATGTATATACACTTCACGCATATGTGCATATATATTTGTATTCATATATATATATACAACGATACATGCATGTGTACACCTTTCTTTCACATGTTTATAACCCTGGTTTTATTCTACCCTATGAAAAATGTAGTTTGTGGGTAATTTTATCAACATGTAAGATGATGAAAATATATAGAGCATATAAATATATATGTACATGTGACTATATAAGATGTACATGCACAACTAGGTGCGAATCTGAGGACAAGATTATTTTTTTTCTTTTAAAATTTACCACATTATCACATAAAGGTTTATTACAAATTATATGTAACCCTTTAAGACTATTATTTTAAGAAAAGTACCCAAAAATATTTGTGTACATGTTTATATATGTGATGATGTTTAAATAATTGGTTTAATATCAAAATGACTCTTCTAATTGAAAATTTTCATTTATCAGTGTTTTGAAAATTCATGCACTTTTTGAAAAAATGTGTGGCGTGAACCCCCTTAAGAATTTATATGTGTCCAGGTGAATGTGTTTTCATAAGTTCAGTTTCCAAAACCCTTTTTAAATTAATTATTATCATGACTTGGTTATATATATATATATATATATTGACACTTTAGTTTCTAATAATTTTAATGGATGCTAAGCCAACATGTATGTTGCACTAGTGGACGGGCTTAACCTGAAAATTTATGTACCCTCGATGAAATTTATGCTTTTAAAGAATGCGTTTTTCATGTTTAAAGAGATGAACTATGAATTTATGGGTTTTATTTAACGAACATGACGAAATTTTACAAGACAATCCATTATGTTCAGTGTTCTAGTTATTTTTCCATGTACAAGAGTATGTTGATTTAGTTTATTTGCATCACTGCTTATTCTAAAGCCAAAAGCCTAGTTATTTTTAAATTTATGATATGATCCATATCAAGTTATGAGTATGTATGAAAAAGGGGGTTTTTATTAAGAATATATGAATGAAACCCTTTTGAATGAAAGACAATGTCAAGATATGTGAGGGATGGTTTGGAATTAAGTGTTTATGGACGGGTGCACCCGTAATTATATAGCGCTCCAATGCATTGGGTAAAGTAAGAGTCTCATGAGATGTTATGTGCGATGGTCTTGGAGGTTAGCCTTAGCTTGTGATTTCATGTGCGACGGTCTTGGCGGTTAGCCTTGGCTTGGGATTTCATGTGTGACGGTCTTGGAGGTTTGCCTTGGCTTGTGAAGTCATGTGCGACGGTCTTGGCGGTTTTCCTTGGTTTGTGTTTTCATGTGTGACGGTCTTGGCGGTTGGCCTTGGCATGTGCTACTATGGGAAACGGGATTGGCGGTGTGCCTTGACCCGTACTAAGTTACGTTTTAAGATCATGACACAAGGTCTTGACAAAAAGCCCGACATTTTACATTTCCTCAGCATGTGATGATAAATGGTCAACCGAGGGTTATTCCAACTAACAAGACATCCCCTAGTTGAAAATTCCCTTGACTATGGGAATGAAATCATGAGATAAGAATTGAAATTCAAGTGTTAAGTTGTTATAAGACCATTATGTCCCCATGAATCATGTTATGAACATTTTTCCCTACTTACTCACATATTTTTAGAACTGAAGTAATCTTTGATGTAAATTATGCATCATTTATTCTTCACATGTGTGCGCTCTCTGATTTATGTCTTCTTTAAATCTTCTTTTAAGTATGTACTTCTTCACCATGCATGTAGTTTTCAAAAAAATGTAGGATTTACACGTTTTAAGAAAAGATAATGCTTTGTTTTTGTAAACTGTTTTGTTTTATTCAAAATGACTTCTTGAGAAAGAGTTTTCTTAAAACGTTTTTAAAACCACTTACTTGGAATATTTTCTCACCCTACGTTTTTGTTTAAAAATTTTCAGGCATGGTTTTTTTTTATGATGTTTATCAGAAGCAGCTGGTTTCCCAAAATCCTGAGCCTCACCATCTTCTGTAGTAATGGGACATGATATATTATTTGTAAATGTTGTAATAAAATGCTGGTATATCATGTCTCATGAGGCACCCGGTGATTGGGGTCTCTACAGGGATGAAATGGAACCATCGCAAGGGAGACAATGATGTTGGTCTTGAGCCTTGAGGAGACCTCCTACGTATCCCAAAGGAAGGGAATCAAAGTCCATGTAGTTCAGGATGGTGCCAGTTAACCAATGTGAAGGTGGACCTTGGCCCGATGGGTATCGTCAGCAGACTGACGTGAAGGTGAACCCGAGGGTCCACTTGTGATAGGGTTGAACCTCGTGGAGGCTTCCTACGTACCATGCCTTTACATGGATCAAAGACCCCGTAGTTCAAATGGAATGTAGAATAGAATTTAACGTCATGCGGGATGGGGGTGAACCGATGTATGTGAGGTCAGAAGGACCGGGTGATTTGCTTGAACCTTATGGGGGCTTCCTACATACCATGCCCTGACATGGATCAAAGACCACATAGTTCAGGTTGGACGTCGGAAGGCCGATGTGAAGAAGGACCAGGGGTCCAGGTGGCGTTGGGTTTGAACCTCGTGAAGGCTTCATTTGTACCATGCCTTGGCATGGATCAAGGACCTTGTAGTTCAAAGGGCTTCGTTGGCGAACCGATGTGAAGGTGAACCCGTGGGTCCACTAGGGGTCGGCTTGAACCTCGTGAGGCTTCATACATACCATGCCTTGACATGAATCAAAGTCCTCCTAGTTCAGGATGAAATGGTGGGTGTCGGTGAACCGACGTGAAGAAAGGACCATGGTCCGGTGAGAGATGGGCTTGAACCGTATGGAGGCTTCCTACGTACCATACCTTGACATGGATCAAAGTCCTCATAGTTAGGGTTGGTCACAACGGCATTCCGTCCGACTGGAATGTCGTTTAACGTCATGCTGGATGAAGGTGGAACCTGACGTGAAGAAATGATGGGTGGTGGTCTTGAACCTCATGGAGGCTTCCTACGTACCATGCCTTGACATGGATTAAAGACCTCGTAGTTTAAATGGATGTGCAGTTTAACGTCATGCTAGACGAGGGAATACAGTTTAAAATCATGCTAGAAGATGGCATACAGTTTAACGTGATGCAGGACATGGGCATACAGTTTAACGTCATGCTCGACGAGGGAATTTCCATGATCTATGCTTACTCTATGCCCACGTGAGTCGTGCTCGGTGTGAGAAACAAGAGGAAGCACAGACCTAACGATCACGTCGCGAAGGATACGCCTGTGAGAAGTGAAGAGGGGCTTACGTGTTAGGCATCCCATGGTGTTGGGACTTACTCCAGTATGGAGGCCCAATGTGCGGCAAAGTGCAACGGGAGAGGGATTTGGGACCAAAGATGGAAGGTGCCTCGTTCCCTATCGTGCCCTCCACTGGCCTTGGCAGTGGGGAAGTACGGAGGTCCATGGGTGCTACCTTCTGCAAGAGAGGATTTGGGGCTTACACCAAGGTGGTTTCCCTTCTCCTGTGGACATACTCCGCTCCAATAAAGAGGATATCATTCCCTGTGGAGGGGGTGATCCCATCTCTGTGGAGTCGAGTAGCATAAAGCATTTCTGAGATGGGGGGACCCTACGTGCAAGGCGCGGGGTCGGATCACAGTTTAACATCATGTGTTGAGGACGAGGTGCTTGGCAGTTTAACGTCTTGTAGCTCGGACGTGGTGGGTTCACTCTACACCCCTAGGACTTACATGACTGGTACCCTCTGCTCCTTTGGGGAGGGAAGGTACCAGTAAGGTCGTGGTCAAGGGGGGTCACAGAATGAACCATCAAGGGGTCTACATTAGCATGGCTATGCGGAGGATAAATAACCGTTAGCATGCCTATGCGAAGAAGCATTAGGCGAAGCAACGCTACGAGTGGTGTTGTCCATGGGACTTTGAAATCACATCGTGAAAACCTGGAGGGTCTCACGGGAAGAGGAGTTGCCAAGAAAAGGGGTGTGCTTCGCGAAGTGGAGTGCCTTGGCCTTAGCATGGGGTAGGGGTGTGAATGGGAGGTGCTTCACGAAGTGGTATAGTGATTACAGAGCATTGTCTCGCGAAGCAGAGGTGCCTCGCGAAGCAAGGTGTTGTGAAGCAGTGTGCTTCACGATGTACAGTGGCCCTGCCTTGGCATGTGGATCACTAGTACAGGATGGGTGCCTCATGGAGCATAAACGCTCCGCAACTGCCTGGGTCCCCTTGGGAATCCATGTCCTTCTTTAATTTCCTTTGGTTGCGTGAAGGGCATCCCTCTTGGAAGAGGGGCTCAACACATGACAAGGTGAAGGCATCTCGCGAAGTAAAAATACCTCGCGGAGCCCAGGATTCCCAGGGCGAAGGGTGCTTCGTGATTAGGGGGTTGAGAAGCCGAAAGGTTGGATTGTCCGTCCCCCAGACACAGGGGAGAACATTATTTATAGGCAAGGGGCGCCGCGAAGCAGTACTCACACGACACAAAGGGATGTCGGGTGCTTTGTGGCGGGATCGCGAATGTCAGGGCGTTCGCAGAGCGGTACCGCCTCATGGTCTTCACGGTGGGCTCGCGAACGTCAGGGTGTTCGCAGAGCATTACCTACTCAGGGTCTTCGTGGTGGGCTCGCGAACATCAGGGGGTTCGTAGAGCGTTACCTCCTCATGTGCTTTGGGGCAGGCTCATGAACGTCAGGGGGTTCGCGGAGCATTACCACCTCAGGGTCATCGCGGCGGCCGCGGTGCTCGGGGGAGCTCCGCGTCGGAGCTTCGCGAGGTAGTGTGCATGGCTTTTTTTCTTCCCTTATATTAATTCAATATTTCGGCGCCAACAAATTCCCCCCCCCCCCCTCAGACTTAGAGCTGTGGAGGGATGAAGGGTCTATGTTTGAGGGGAAATCTCCAAAATTATCGGTGGTTTGCAATGCAGCCTCGCGAAGGGGCGCGCGGTGCTGACAGTGGTTGCGTGGTCTGGACGCGCCGTGATGCTCTGCATGGGCAGGATGTGCCACGAAGCTCCGGGGTCACTGCCTATAAATAGGGGGTTGACCTCTATTTTTTCCTCTCACGAATTTTGTCCTTTTGTGCTCTCGACTTCGCAAAGCTCCGCGTACTCTGCGTCTGCTCTCCATGAATCGAGCTTCGCGGTGAACCGCGATTCTCTGACTCTGCGACTGTGCCAAGAGAACTTCTATTTTCCGGCCTAGGCCAGACTCCACGGCTTGGTTTTGTACCCGATCTTCACGAGAGATCTTTTCGAGCAAGCTTCGCGATCCAACCCAAAAAAATTCCCCAAGTGCCGAAACCGAAATGGCCCATCGAGAAGCTGTATTGGGGGTGATTGCAGACGCCACCCAGAGGGATGAGATGGATAACTATCTGGGCCTTGGGGAGACAGTCTGAAGCCACTTGAACCATACTTCTTTGACAGAACTTCTATCAGAGGGTCAGAAGAACTATTCGCAATGCAAGAAGATGCCCTTGTATGGCTTCGGGCTGAGGGATGATGTCTTCATCCCTGAGGTGAGTAGGGAAGAACCAGTTTACTAGTTCAGGAGCACACCATGTTAGTTCCAGTGGTTTAGGGAAGCCGATGGTCATGCGCGGGAGGACATAACACCGGTCACTACCGACTGTCTCTACAACCATGTGAACAATATTGACGAGAAGGAACTGTAACCAGAGACATCCCCTCCTCTGTACTGTACCATGCTGAAGGCAGCTTTTCAGGATTCGAAGAAGGGGTGGTCTGATGAGTGGGACATGCGGTAGGGTGGAAAATTTACCGATTACTGGGCATGGACCTACTGGGTAGGAACCTCATGTGAGGATTTTGGGGCCGAGATGAGGAGAGTGGGTTTGTATATGGTGGCATGGGACTCCAAATTATACATTTACCAACCAAAGTAGCTGATGATGGATCTACTGAGCAGATGGTTTTCTAGGAACAATACTTTTCACCTGCACCATGGGGAGGTGGGAATCAGTCTGTGGGATGTCCATCAGATTTCGGGGGTCCCGATCGTGGGGGTCATGTATGATGAGTTCCTCCCCGTCATGAGCACGTGGCAGGATACTGAGCAGATGTCGCGACTGGCGTCGGTACTGATGGCATTGGTCCCCGGAGAGGACAAGGAAGTGGTGAGATATGTCCACTTTAAGAAGTGGTTCGAGTGCTTCCTGAATTTCCGGGAGAATTGAGAGTTCTCTCCGAGGCCTCGAACATGTCTGAAGGTGGCTCAAAGGGGCAATGAGCACTCATATTAGCGGTCATGGAGGACAACCAATGGAAGACATGGGGTTTCAGTGTTAGCACTGAATAGTAGCTGATAGTCAGGCTGGAGGCGTTCATCACGACCCTTATATGTGTTTGGATCCTACTGATGAGGGATACCTGCATGGGGCTGCGGCCCAGCTCGTTTATCATGGCATCCATGCTGGCCATGGGGAAGCTGGTCAATCTGAGGATTCCAATGCTCGTCAAGCTGCACAGGATGTTGCGGCACGTTAGCAAGGGAAAGAAGCCTCCAAGGATATGTGGGACCTTACACGTTCTGTATGGGTGGATTGCAGTGCACATCAAGGGGATTTATGAGTATCCAAACCCTATCTCACCACCGGGATCAAACTTCGGCCCCTCCATTCTGAATGCGGCTGGGAGCTTCCCATTCAAACTAATCGTACCGATGGTGCTGAACCAGGTGTGGAGTGTGGATGAGTTTATGTTCCACCCATTTCCATTGCTAACGGGGGGTACTCACTAACGACGGGTGGGGAACAGAAGAGAACCAGGCTTATCTCCTGGAATTTTGAGGCGGAGTTTTGGTGGCACGAGTGGATCGTGAGCCGTTCTGTGAGCCGTACACCCCACATCGTTTTGAAAGGCAGTTCCGGTGCCTCCAGTGGCTGACCCCACAGGTCTACTGAGAGGTGAATCATGTGGAGAACCCGTGTGTGATGAGGCATTTTTGGATCAAGTTTACACGGGAAGACGAGAATATGTGAATTACATTGCCTCCATCCAACACCGCTTTCGGATTGGTGAGGGAGTATGCCATTAGCTGGGAGCCTGCTTATCCAGGGGAGATGCTGAGGCATCCAAATATTTGAGTTGGTGACATCGGGCCTCCTCTATCCCGAGGTCGGGGTCAGAGGGCAGCAAGGGCCTCTCGCGATGGCGGGGCTGTCGTGGTGGCAAGACCCGCACCGGCCGAGGGTGTGGCAGCAGCGGCGGATCCGATGATCCCAGAAGAGCAGGGCCATCCCGAGGGGTGGCCGCCGAGGGGATTCCACAGGTATCCACTCAGGCTCTAGGGAAGCGGCTGTGTCATATTGACATGCCAGAGGATGTCGTTTTCCCAGAGTCTTGGGACATTTGGGATTTCAACCGGCAACACCTTAGTCTGCCCGAGGTGTGGGAACTCCTGAACTGTCGAGGGATGGTTCTTCCAGGAATAGGCCCAGTCTGAGTCAGTTTTGTGGTGTCTCTAGTGGAGGTGGAGAAATATTTGGTCGATCTAGAGGACTACATTCACTCCAATGGCGTCCCACACCCAATGATAGACTGGGTGAGGGTACAGTTGGATCGGACGGTTCCTCCATAGCTCTCAGCCACTGATCTGAGGGAGTGCTTCCCCCTACTGGAAGAATCATAGGACTCCTCTCGGGAGGATGAGGATCACAGAGGGAGCCCGTTGGAGGAGGGAAAAGTCGGATACCAAGACTCATATTCTGATAATTTTGCAGAGGTTCTCGAGGTAGCATTCCGAGCTTCTTTCCTCATGGTCCATTCTCAGGACATCTTGGATTTCTTACCGATGATTGAAATATATAGGAATAACTTATACGTATGCCTCGCTCTTTCCCCTTGGCGGGTGATGATGTAGGACCTTCAGAACCCGCACCCACGGCTGCGTCCAGTTCTGTGTCTGGTGGGGTCATAGTGCCCGAGGTGGCTCCCCCAGAATATCCAGACCTTCCAACAGTATAAGAAGGGCCACACCATGAGATCTCGCCAGCATAAACTCCAAAGTAGCACCAGGAGAATGATCTATATATGTTTTCTCTACTGGATTCATTACTTTCATATGTAGATTGTGCCAACTAACGTTTATGTCTCTATCTGTCGTACAGTTCTTCGATTGGCATGGGCTGTTGCGGCAAGGCTGGTCGGGATGTCTGGCTGCATCCCTCCTAGGGGCATGTCAGGGATGGTGGAGATAGTCCCCCCATCTCCCTGAGCTGCAACACACACTGTCATTGGAGGTACCACCAGCAGGGTCGTGCCCGAGGTTATTGAGGTGGAGTCTGATGATGAGGATCAATCGGCCGACCGAAGTCCCGTCACGCCTTCTCCAGCACCAGATGTCGCACTAGATTCAACACCATATGCAGATCCTGCCGAGGACTTCCTACGGGCATATCCTACGTACGAGCCTACCAATCGTGCAGACTGGGACAAAATGGCTTCCGATGAGGAAGACAACAACATAGTCTGCCACCGATCGTGGAATCTAATCATGTGCTTCATCAAGGACACCCCCAAGCGCTATGGCTGAATGAAATTGATAGAATTCGCTCATGGCTGTGGAAAATGTTCATTGGGGGAGTGGATTCCCAACGTCCTCATGTGCTCATCCAAGATCTCATGGCCGAGATGATCGGGGAGTATGATCGCGGGCTCAGTGTGTGTTGGCAGCGGAGGAAGGAGACAAACATCAAGAAGCTCAAGGAGGCTAAAAGCGAGGTCCAACAGCTGCAGGCCCAGGCGGTTGAGCACTCGGCCTCTTTTAATACACAATCTGAGATGATCTCATGGTTGAAGGCCCAGCTGGCAGAGGCAGAAGAGCATATGACGAAGGCTTCTGAAAAGATGGCTTCCATTAAGGCTGGCATAGAGAGGGCTAGGGCCAAGGCTGACGAACTGCACCCCGCCACTACTGAAGAGGAGCGGGAGCTGAGTCCCTGACAACAATTCATGGATGCCACAAGCTGAAGGGTGGCAAATCTACAATGCTCTTTTGACAGGGTCAACCTGTCCATGGAGGGAGTCGACCCCCGGGTACTGTAACAAATTACAAACCTTTTAATGGTACTTTCATGCTTCAATTTTTTATTCTTTGTTTTTAATGTCGTAGAATGCACGATTTCCAGTGTTTTCATCGGTTCATTACATCCCTACAATGTTTGTGGGACGTCCAGTGACAATTCCCAAAGATCACATGGGTCAAGCATTATGTGAGAAACAGGAGATAGTTGCCTCATCGTCCCACCCAACATAGGAGTGGAAACCAAGCTTCGTGCATCTAGGGTTTAGATAACCACTCCGGATTTCCAAAATATGGGAGATGCCTTGCCAGAGAAGGTTGTTCTCAAAATAGCTAAATTACAGTTTCTTCAGCGTGCTCTCATGCAAGAACGTTACAATGCCATGGGTGCTGAAATTGGTCCAAACAGATGGAAATGGTAAGTGTGAATCACAATACCCAAGATTTGGAACAATGTGTGGGGGTCGTGACAATAAAGTACAATCGTTAACTGTGGAAAAGAAACTATATCCTTACTTTTTTAGCCTGAAATAGGGACAACAAATGACAGTCGACCATTGAACATGTTCGAAACACGAGACCAGATCGCAAATTTTGTCGATCAATCCTTCAGGATGTTGGACCAGGATAGTAGTCAGACCCTAGGTCAAGCATCCATACTGTTAGGGGGTCCTTCCAACCATGACCAGTCTTCCAGAATGTTGTCCTAGGACGGTAGGTGAGCCGATGCGGCATGGGACCAGGTTGTTATGGGGTCCCTACAGACATGAAAGGGGACGAGGGTCAGAATAAGGGGCATGCAAATAATGGAATATGGATTGATAGTTTATCCGAACAAAATCCAACACTCATGTAACTACACCATCATGGTGGGAGTATGCCAGATGGGAGCATCGTTTTGGTTATGAATCCTTCATTCTTTGGGATAGGGCCTCTCTAACGAGGGGTCCGACCAGGGGGTCGGAAAGGGGAAGGATATGATTAATGATTCTTATGGGATGGACCATAGGAAAAATACTAGGGTGACTCTACATATCCCATGAGGTTGGTAATCAAGCCACACGTAGTTCTGGATGCACAGTGTACTAATAGACCAACACTGGTAGGTGAAATCCTCTCAAGTAGAGGCTCTGGTGCATCCCATGATTAACACGGGGCATCCTGAACTTGTTCAGGGTAGAGCCAGAGCATAGTGGCATGAGTTGAGGACATATGGACTCATGTAGTTCAATGCCATATGATAGGACATCGTGTGAAAGAG
Organism: Viscum album; assembly: GCA_963277665.1. Classification (NCBI taxonomy): domain Eukaryota; kingdom Viridiplantae; phylum Streptophyta; class Magnoliopsida; order Santalales; family Viscaceae; genus Viscum; species Viscum album. Next base: position 994,723,911 of record OY728166.1, read on the forward strand.
AAGAGCCCAGGTAGTATATGGTGTTGTAGTTATAGAACCGGCATGAATAAGGACTTGGAGTCCAAATCACACCACATACCCCCGAAGGAAACTCTCGAGGTCGAGGGACCACAAGTGAGGATTAATATGGGCCTGATGCTGAGTGGTTAGGCGTTCCAACATACCCCATAAAGATGGAAATCAAGCCATATGTAGTTCTGAGAGTGCATTTTAAGGTCATGTGCGATGATCAGAAGCTTGGTCGTGTTGGTACACATCCGCCAAAACTAATAAGCCCACGTGAGTCATGATCGATGTGGGAATCAAGAAGAAGTGGTGGGACTTTCCCGACAAAGAAAGTGGCAGGTTAGGGTGAAGGGACGCTTGGTGAATACCGGCCTGATGATACTAACGCGACCATGTGGTGCACCTAGATGTATGAAGAGATAGAGGTGAGTATGTTGGAATTCCACTTGAACATGAGGAAGTGGAAATGTGTGAATCATAACGCTCAAGATATGGATCACAATGATGGCGGCGTGATGATGGATGATAACAGTTAACCGTGGCCGAAACGCAGCATTGATATCGCGTTAGCCTAGAATGGGGGAAGATAAATGAGGTTCGACCCTTGACCATGTTCGAAACACGAGACCATGTCACAAATGTTGTCATAGATCCATAGGGACATTGGTCCGAAATGTTTGGACGGCCTTTAGGTCCAACATTCATGGAGATCCCTTAATCCTAGCATCCATGTCATCTGAGGGTCCTTTTGGATGTGGAAGAGGATGAGGATCCAAATATAGAGCTCACAAATCTTGGTCGTGGGACGAGTGGAATGTCCCTATGAAAATATCAAATTTTGAGCTCTTTTTCAAAACACATCTGAACACGACAACTATACATATTAGATAGAGGGAGCAGAGTCCTTTCCCATAGGGAGATCTTAGTTAAGGGACGTATAATTCGGACCATTGGTGGAAGAACATGAGGCAAATGATGGGTACTTACGAAAACCCAACATGGATGAGGACATAAGCCCTACTCACCATTCAATCTCTGGGGAGTGCTCACGTCGAGGGACCAAACACGAATGTTAGGCTGGGCCCATGGGGAAGTGCTCAGGTGCTCCTATGTATCCCATGAGTATGGGAATCAAGAAATACGTAGTTCTGAAGGGTGGCACAATAAGGTACAAGTGCCAGGGAAAAAGGGGAGTGCAGGTGTGTCCCTTGCACTAAAAGAAGAAAAATTGGATATATCTTGTTTGTCCTTCAAGATGAGTGGTTTTTTTTTGTGAAGTGACAGGACTAGGGTAGCAAGACCTGGTGTCGCTATAAGAATCAAGCCGTGATAGGAATTGACAAATGGAATGGCACGTGACCAATACCCAACGTGATGTCCTCTACAACAAGGTCATCACAATGCAGTCTCGTTTTTCGTCATGCGGACAGGACGATAATGTCACAGTTTAGGGTCGTATGATAGGACCAAGAATGCATTTTTACATCATACAGCGCAGACGTAGCAGAGACAATGCTATTTGGGGAATGTGTATGGTGTCTTGTGACAAAACCGATGTGACTGAGGACATAATCCCACACCACACCATATAATCCCGTAGTCAGGGTCCTGAAGGTAGGACGCTAAGCTCAAACTAGAACTAAAGACAGGTGGTTTGGGCGTTCCAACTAATCCCATGAGGACGGAAATCAAGCCAAACTTAGTTCTAGGGAAATCTTAGTTTATGGTCATAGAGCTCGGACCAAGGGCATATGACAACTTTCCAGGTATGCACAGACCGAGGTCCGATCCCTAAGCCCACGTGAGTTAAACTCAGTGTGGGAAACAAGGGGGGAAGATCGTTATCGCAATGCCCGAAACATCCATTGAGGGGAAGTCAGTGAAGAGCCTCGAAAGATTCCTTTAACACGGCTTTGTTCCCCCAACGCACAGACGTGCATAGAGGAATAGTACCAAGAGTTTCGAAACTCCACTTGGACATGATGAGAATGGAGAAGGATGTGAATCATGTAACCGACATTTTGGGCTTAATGAGGTTGGCATGGAGATAGAGTATAACTGTTAACCGTGGTGGAAAAATAGTCTTCATATCACATTATCCTGAGGTGGGAACAACAAACAAGCATCGACCGCTGACCATATTCTCAATGTGGGATTTTTATCGATTTGTTGTCTGAAACCCTCTGGGGAGTTGGCTCGTAATGGTAGGAGAGCCCTTGGGAATTGTATCCAGGTCGTTCTTGGGGTTCCCTCCAGGTGTGAAAGATGATGGAAGCCCTGCCAAAGGGATACACAAATCCTGGAAAGTGTGTGCGGATGTGTCCGAGTAAAGTCTGACATTCCAGGTAATAAACCGGAGTTCCCTTAGGCACATTGGTGAACCATCAGAAAGGGTTGACGAAACATCTCGGGAAGGAGAGGTACATGGTGTGGTAATTACAAGACCGACATGAATATGAGAATAATCCCACACCACACCATATAATCCCCTCATGGATGAAGAGTAGGCCAAGGAGCCGAGGTGGGATAGAGATTCCTAAGATATGTGGCTGGACCCGAAGACCAGACATTCAGGCGATCCTACATATCCCATAAGGATGGGAATCAAACCACACGTAGTTCTGATGTGATACACATGGGTCAGAATATCCTAACAAGGATGTGTACGACACGACAGGTAATGAGAAAATAATCCCACACCATACCGAATAGTTCTGTGGGAAAGAATCTGGGCCAAGGGGCCCGAAAAGGCCAAGGGTCCTGAGGGTAGGCCTCGGTGAGGGAGGCCCGAGGCTGGGCCTCAGTCAGGATGGCCTGACTAACTTGTAGGTTAACATATGTCATCAAGTACGGCGGGCCATGGTCCTAGAGAGGCCATGGGGCCTGAGGTTATGCATCAGTCAGGGAGGCCTGACCAATTTGCAGTTTAACATCTTGCAATGAGGACGAGGAAATAGATAAATCTATCTCATCCAGGGATGTGTACGACATAGCGAGTAACCTGACGTGAAAGATGACTTAATCCTGCACCATGTCGTACATCCCTTATAAGAGAATCGGGGCCATGGGCACAACCGCTGACAGCACCTGGAGGGAAGTTTGTCACTTCAGGATGGGGCAGAACGAAGCACTGCACTCGATGTTTGGGACATCTCGGGGAAGACCCGTAGATCCATGACACTATTGACCATGTTCGAAACACATCATCCCTACGGTGACCCGATATGGGAGAAACAAATGAGTGTCGACCGTTGACCAAATTCACAACACGGGACTTGTATCAGTTTGTTGCTCAAAAATCCCCAGGGGCGTTGGCCTGTATCGGTAAGAGATCCCTTGGGATTGGAATCTAGGATGTTCTTGGGGGTCCCTCCGAGAGAGGAAAGTGATGGAATCCCAGTCAAGGAGTGGGTGAAGCTTAGATGTATCCGTCCAAAAAAGAGGTGAACATATCCGGGGGGACGAACAGTCGGGCCCAGGCTTGATCGACGTGAGTTAGAGAAAAAGTGTGCATCCTGCCATTTGTATTGACCCGAGGGGAAGCTTTTTGGATTTTGGGCTGGGCTGACAGACGAAATGTCCGAGCGTTCCTACGTATCCCATTAGGATGGGAATCAAGCCATATGTAGTTCTTGAGGGCCATGCAGTTTAACGTCGTGCAGTAAAGACCTTGGAGGATAGAAGAATGGGAGTGGGCACATGGTATAGCCCTTATAATCCATGTATGAGCGGGGCTAAGAAAACCTACTCCTCATCATGCAAGGATCCTCCAAGGAAACTATACCTTGGGGCAGTGAAAGAGAATAGCGTGGGGCTGGGCTCAAGACGAGGCATCTGAGTGTTCCTACGTATCCCATTAGGATGGAAATCAAGCCACACGTAGTTCTTGAAGCACATTTTAATGTCGTGCTGGACGAGAGATGCATCTCATTTGGGGATATGTACGGTACGGCGGGTAACCCGACATGAATGAGGACGTATCCCACACCACATAATACAATCCCATAAGAGAGCCTGATTCGACGAAGGCCAAGGGGCCTGAGGGTGAGCCTCGGTCAGGGAGGCCTGACCGGCTTGCATTTTAACGTCTTACAGTAAGGACGGGGGCCAGGGGCCTGAAGAGCCCAAGGGGAATGAGGCTGAGCCTCGGTCAGGGAGGCCTGGCCGGCTTGTAGTTTAACGTCTTACAGTAAGGACAGGGGCCAGGTTCCCAAAGAGGCCAAGGGGCCTAAGGCTGAGCCTCGGTCAGGAAGACCAAATTGGCTTGTAGTTTAACGTCTTGCAGTGAGGACGAGAGAGATCTTAGTTTAAGGTGATAGAGATCGGACCATTTTGTAGTTTATCGTCTTGCAGGATGGCGGTGCAGTTTAAGGTCGTGCAGGACCATTTGTGCTTAGGCAAAGTAATGTTTGAGGAACTTGGCATTGGTGGGAGGATTAATGCGCGCACCGTTCAAAGTCACCAAGGAGTATGCTCCGTTGGGGTAAACCTTATGGATGACGTAAGGCCCTTCCCATTTTCGCTCTAGCTTGGGTGGTTTCCTACTGGGGATCATTGGCGCTCGAAGGTCCAACACTAGATCGCACTGTAGAAAAGCGATAAGGCAAACCTTCTTGTTGAAGGACCTTATTATCTTATTCTGATGCCTTTCTAGATTGTGCAGGGCATGAAGCCTATTCTCGTCCAGTGCTTCAAATTCAGCTAGAAGGATTTCGACCACCTCATCTGGCGCCTACTGGTCATAGACTACAGTGCATAACGATGGCAGCTGGATCTCAATGGGTATGATGGCCTCATCACCATACAACAGGGAATATGGGGTCACCTAGGTGGAATTGCGAGTTGTCGTCCGATAATCCCAGAGGGTGTTGGGGAGCTTTTCCGGACAACATTTCTTATTCTGACCAACCATTTTCTGCAGAATGGTAAAGAGGGTTTTGATGAATGCCTCGATATGTTAGTTTTCCTGTGCATGATAGCGGGAGGTATGGTTCGAACGGATATTGTAGGTAATGCCGCAACTCTTGTACGACAAAAACGAGTGCAAGGCATCTCTTTTCGATAGGGGAGTATCTGATATCCGTATCAAGAAGCATGCAGATGAGATAGTAGAGACTGTTATTCGTACCCTTGTTATTCTTCTGGGCGAGAAGTGCACCGATGGACCGTTCCGGGGAGGTCACGTAAAGGACCAGCGGCTTTCCGGAGATGGGTGACATCAAAACCGAAGTTTTGAGAAGATACTTCTTGATTTCCTCGAAGGCGGTCCGACACTCTTCATCCCATTCATAGGTGGTACCTTTCTTCATGATCCGGTAAATGCTCTTGCACTTTCCGGCCAGGTTCGCGATGAATCGGCGTATATAGGCTAAGTGGCCTTAGAGACCTCAATGTTCCCGAATATTGCTCGGGGGAGGAATTTGGATGATGGTCTTGATCATCACTGGGTTGATTTAAATGCCCCAGTATCTAAAAACAAAGCCAAGAAATTTCCCAGAGGTAACCCCGAAGGCACACTTAAACGGGTTCATCTTCAGGTGGCGAGAACAGAGGAAACTGAACACTTTCTCAAGGTCTTTGAGATGGTCCTGGCGCTAGCGCTATTTGACCACTAGATCATCCACATAGAATTCCACCAGCATCCCGAGAATATGCCTGAATATGTGATGCATGGCCCTCTGATAAGTGGCACCTGCATTTTTCAGGCTGAAGGGAATAACCTGGTAACAAAAGGTACCATGGGGATCCCTGAAGGCAGTGGATTCCTTGTCCTCGGGGGAAATCCATATCTGGTTGTACCCAGAATACCCATCCATGAAATAGAGTGCTTGGAACAAGGCCGTGGAATCAATAAATAACTCGGTCACCGGGAGGGTAAATTCATCCTTTGGGCAGTTCCAATTGAGGTCATGGAAGCCGATGAAGACTCAGATCTACCCGTTCATATTTCTGACTGGCACAATGTTGGCAAGCCACTTGGGGTACTGGAATTCCTTGACGAAGTTGGATTTGATAATCTTGTCAACATCGGCCTCAACCATAGCACCATGAGAGGGGTGCATCTTCCTAGGAGGCTGCTAAATCCAAAATGGTTTGACGGGAGGCTCAGGTGGTGAATGGCTACTTGAGGATCTAGTCCTAGAATCTCACCGTAACTCCAGGAAAACACATCATGGTGTTACTTCAGAAAGTCTTTGTTCCACTGATGCTCCTCGGGGGACATGGCTGCACTGATCAATGTGGGTCTTAGATATGCCTCCCTACCAAGGTTCACCTGTACCAGTTCATCAACCATTGTAGAGATTCCCCCCTCAAAGGCGGGGGGAGCATCCTCCAGATCTTCCTCTCCACCCGTGGAGGGATTTCCCTCAAGGGGAGCTTCTTCTGAGTTATCAAACCCTGACGGGTAGCTGGTGTCGGCTTGGGCAGAAGTGGTCAACATATCAGGAGACCCATATGCCATTGAGACCATATCAATGAAGGAAGTCGATCATATCCCATCTGGCCTTCGTCCTAAGGGGCCACGTTTGATGACATCAAAGTAGTGGTGACGCGTCAGCTTGAGTCAGTTGATTCCAGCCCGATGGAAGAGACACGTATGACGTACTGCTATTGTCATAAGCTTTACATTCCGATACCGCACAGGGTTAGGAGGCTCCGGGATCACCTGAGCCTAGTTGGTGTAGGAGTACGAGGTGATTTTACATCGTCTCTTGGACATGAGAACATGCCTTCCTTTCATACCTGAAATAACAAAACACTAACCCATGTCAGGGGTCGTGGCCTCCAATCAATGGATCAGGAAGATTTAGTCGTCATCCAGGCCTACCCATGGATCACTTGTGACTGGGGCGGGTTCATCCTCACTTGCTAGGATTTACTTGTCCTTTCTCTTGTAATAATCGGCATCCAGATAGCGGGATTCACAAGAGGCGAAAGGAGACGCGTCTCCTTGGAGCACGCCTACTTGACCATTGAGGGAGTATTTGAGGAATTGGTGATATGAATAAGGGACCGCTGCGTGCAGATGGATCCATGTCCTTCCCATAAATGCATTGTAGGCGATGTCCTAAGAGAAAACCATGAACTCAGTGCTAGAAATTTGGCCACAGAACAGGGTCTTCAGGAGGATCTTGCTGACTGGGGATTGCTTGGTCCTATTGTATCCCTAGATTCTGAGGTTGGAGGGAGTTAAATCATCTTCAGACAGACCCAATTTTTGCAGTTTCCATGTCGGGATTAGGTTGGACCCAGAACCCGTGTCAAGGAGGCAGCGACGGACATCCACACCATTTAAGTGGCTAGTGATGGACAGTGGGAGAATATGCCCCTGTATAGGAGGGTCCTCATCTTCACCGGAGAACGAGATAACTTCCTGGCATTCGGCATTCTCAATTGCCTTAGCGTTGAAGGCTTCCGTAGCTACTACCTCCGTCTCAAACTGAAGGGGGCTCCTTAGGGCCTCGACAAGTGCTTCGTGCATTTTCAGACGATAGGTGAAGGGACTCAAGGATAGAAAGCTTTGCTGGAATGCCATCCAGGTGCTTCAGGACATCATAATTTCATGTCAAGCACGAGCCTCTGCTTATAGGAGGTCATTCTGTAGTTGGAGGCATAGCGGGTCCTGCCAGTTGAACCAATGGTTTCCTAGTACTGGGTACATCCCACTGCCTACTAGTTGAAGCTTGGAGAGTAGCCGCTGGATTAGCACTAGACAATAGAGATTGTCCTGCAGCCGGGCAAGACTGACTGTGATACGAACGAGGCAGCTCTGTCTGATCTAGTAGCACAAATGGAAGTGGAGGTAGATCTGAGGGCATCATATGAGGTTGAATGTGCTGAGCTCTGCGTTGATCCTGCTATCTAGTTTTAGTAGCGTGCATGACCTGACTGAAAGTGACCACTGATGTGCCTCGACGATCGGCGAGGCTACGGTTCCGCTGACGTTGACGTCGGCTGGGAATGCTGGGGGGGGGGGTTCACCTGGCGTCCCCCATCGTCGGGAGCTATATAGGGCTTTACCAGCTCCACGGTGTTAACCGAAGCATACCCCTAGCTGTCGCTCGACGAACCGTCCACCACTGAGCAGATTCTGGGAGAAATCTCCATTTCCATGGGCATAAAGTCGTCAGGAGGTCGGGATGACGATTGTAGTGGTAGAGCATGTTGCTTCTTCTTGTGTCATCACAGCTTGAACTTTTGGGAGGAGGTCGGCTATGATGATGATGCAAAGGTGCCGACTACTTCCTCCGAAGGCCCTGACTGATTCAGGAGTTCCTGAATGATACCATTGGCACAAGTGATAGTCTTTCGAGCCATCCAGTCATCATATTTCTGGGACTCACGGCTGGGAACCTGCTGCCACTCACCTTCATTGTCGCTACCGATCTATGACGTTACGAAGACACTCGCTACATGTGTCGGGGCAGGGCCCAACCTGACTATGTTGTTTTTGTCCAGTTCTTGAATCCAGTCTTTAAACACGTAGAATTGATTGAGGGTGTGCCCTAGAATCCTATGATAGGGACAGTAGTTGGGGTGATCGGTGAGATTCACCTCTGTCGGCCTTCTACATTCGGGTATGCGCACAATCCCTTCCTCTAGAGCACTTCGGAAGTAGCCAGGGACATGATTCTCGTTGAATGAATAAGTCCGGTGCCTTCTTTCCGGATAGGGGGCCTTGGGGGCCTGGCCTTGACGAGGGGCTGGAGGGGCCTACTGAGGAGTCGGTGCCTGATTGTCTTGCCCAGGTGGTGGTAGCGCATTGCGCGGGGGAACCTGTCAATTTTGAGGTGGTCGCTGCTGGGCAGGAGCCTACACTTGAGGTGGATGACCTCTGCGGGGTTGCGGGGCTGGTGCCACTGACAGTAATTCTAGCTTCCTTGGGGCTTCTATTTGGGCCACCGTGGTGGGTTCGGCTCTTGCAGACCTCCTGGCTGTCATCACAGGGGGCAGTAAACATGCATGACTAGCCTGTTGTAGATCCTCCTCGAGGCGCTGAGCCTTATCTGAGAAATCTCGGTACCCTCCACGGTAGTTCTGGGTGATCAGGAAAGAAACCAGCTCCGTTTTAACGTTCCCTACACACATTTTCAGTAATTTCTCCTGAGTTAGTGACATGATGAGGGAGTTTGTAAGTCCCTTTCACCGGGCGATGAAGTCTGTGACTCACTCATCAGGGCTTTGTTTGAACTTGATGAGGTCTGCGATGCTGGACCTTCGCGTAGTGGAGCTGAACTAGTATAGGAACTGCCATAAAAGATCCTCCAAACCGGTCACTGATCTGATAGGGAGCTGGTTATACCAGAAAAATGCAGGGCCCTCCAATGACTACACAAAACATTAGAGCTTGGCGGCTTCTTGTTGGGCCGGAGTTTCCAGCATGGGTCCACACCTGGAAGAAAAATGGGCCAAGTGCTGCGGCGGGTCCCCTATCCCATTTAAGGGTGAGAAAGTGGGGTTCCCAAAACCCAGGGGTGCGGGCATATCATCCACCCACACAGGATATGGCTTGTCATCCAAGGGGACTGCCACCTACCGTTTTTCCAATGATTCTAGGAGGGAGATGAGTGCCTCTATAATATCATTCGGGTGGGGGTCCCTATCATGACAGGGATCCCTAATCAAAAGTGTGTTTTCAGGTTCTTCGACATGGAAGATGGCTTCAGCAGCTCGTGGAGCGACTGGCGGAATGACCTATGGGGCAGCTGGGGGAACCCGAGCTAGATTCCTCGGATTACCCCATCATTCAGGAGGGTTTGGAGAGAGGTATCGCTCCCTCTTTCCATGGGTATCGGATTCTACCCTATCCACGGAAGAATAATGATCAGGGTTTCTCAGAGGCATCTCAGTGGGGGAAAATTGTTCCTGCCCCTGCTGCCCTAGATTGGGATTACCGTAGTTTGGTCGCTGCTCTACATCGCACTCGGCCAAAAGGTCTTCAACCAGCCTCTTTTGTTCAGCAAGCTGCGGGCGCAATGCGGCCTTCTAGGGATCTTCGTCCGTCTTCTGTACAGAGGCAGACTGGTCAGAGTTCTTGACAGTTCCGACGTGCTCCTTACCCTTACATGCATTTCGACTGAGTACCAGTGACTCGGTGGGCACAGGGAGGCCTAGAAGGTTCCTCTACTGACGGGTAACCCTCCCTGATGGGTCCAGCAATGGCGGTACACCTTCAGGGGGTATGTCTCCATAGAGAAAGTCAAGCTCTTCCTCCTTGTCCACCACGTCAGCCATGTGGACCGCGACCCTCCTTCGGGGTATGTCCTCAATGTCGCATAACGAATCAGGTTGTCATCAGAAAGGGCTAAAGAGGAGAGCGTCATAGTGTCCCCATCCAAGAACTTTCACATGGGGGTTTTCTTCCCTGATGACTCTGTGGAGTACTTTGAAACTCTGAAAGCATTTCCATTTAACGTTGCTCTAGCGGCTTGGTGACACAGGCCGTTGGGCCACAGGGAGTGTAGCCAAATCGATCAGGTAGCATTGCTCATTGATTTCTTCAAGGTGCTCTCGACTCCTGGGGTACACTACCCGCTCATAACGAAGGAGGAACTGTTTCACCCATAGAGTTCGGCGAAAGCACCCCACTTCCTCTGGGATAAGGGGCTTCAGTGGGAAAAAGTTCAGCACTGCCGTCGGCCAGAACTTCTCCGGGAAGTGATCCGCTACAAGAATGTTCTAGAAGCTCCTGGCCTCGGACTCAGGGTCTGGCCTCGTATTTCCCCACTCTTCAACGGGAGGTGGATGACGGACCGGTAGTGGTACTGAGGCGGACCGCTGGGATAGTAAACTTGGAGGCGAAGAATACGGAGAACGAGCTGACTAGCCGCTGAATTCTGGGCCATCCTCTGAAGAGTGAGGTGACCAAACCACGATATCATGATACGATGGGCTGATAGCCGCAACTTCTAGCCCAGTAATTTTGGTCGCTGGCGATGGGTCACGCCATTGTTCTACTGCCGTTGGTCCCCAAAATAGCTCTCTATGATCTCTGGTAGAGGTAGAGGGCGCTTCTGGTGACGACGGTGATGATTGCGCGGTCAGAACCTGCAGAATCTCCACAATTTCTTCCTCCTGGATGTACATGCGGAGAGAGGAAGAAATCCAGTGGACATCGCATTCTGGGAGAACGAAGCTGACGCTCCTTGTTCCTGCCTCAGTCCTTGACACAGTGGAGTGGGAAAAAGGTTCAATCGATGAGTAGCATTCCGCATCAGAATCCGAGAAATGGGTTGGTTTGACCTCCACTTGGGCCTTCCCATGACTCTTCTTGTGGCGGCGGTGACCCGCTCTACTGACCCTAAATGGCTCTTCAGGACATGGTTGATTCTCAACATGTAGTATCGGAGCGGCGCTGGCACCATGGCGGAGAGGGATCCCGCTTGGGATAGCCGGGGTGTGAGGGGCACCAGGGAAAATGTATATGTGTACATGGGGAGGACATCCATGGACATCACCCACGTTGGTGGAACCTCTATTGGAACTGGCAGGAGCATGGGGGGGGGGACCTCCGTGGTTAGTGCGGGCAGAGCGAGGCTGACCTTCACTACTCGGGTTGTCAAGGTGAGGAGGACCTTCGCTAGTTGTAGAGAGGACATCAGGAGGACCCCCCATGTTGGAGAGGGACCGAATGGGCAGTTCATTCACATCAACGTCTGGGGGCAGGAGGAGGGACTCCATACCCTGTATGGTGGGCGTGAGAGAGGCTTCTGCACCGAGCGTCACTGCCACGGGGCAGGTCTTCCTTGGAGATGGGGGTAGCCTGATGCATACCTCCATGACGAGCTTCGGAGTGGGGAATTCCCATGGTCTATGGAATTGTGGCATGGGGAGGCCCTCCGTACGGGGTGACACCACCGCGAATTGGTTCAGGGCGATCACCACTCGGGCCTGCAACCCCGAGAGACAACCAGACCTGCCCACGAGGTAGTTGGGGCCTAGGTCATGATCGGGTGAAGGAGTGACCCTACTCAGTGTATGCAGGGACTCCATGATGCACGTCGGAGGTGGATCGGGCCACAGTAGCTGTTGACGTTGATGCCCCTTGACGAGCATCATCAGCTCGGGCCTGAAGCTGACGCCGGGTCAGACGAGCTAGTGTAGGTGGTGTAGGGGCATTGCCTACCTGCTCCTCTGGCGAAGCCGGACGGAGGCGCTGACGCGGCCTAATGGGAGCCTTTGCCTGGGGCCCTTGGATTGGGACTCTGATCGGGCCGAGCCAGACATCACCCACATCATCAGCATAAGGTGAGGAGTCATCGAGGAGTTCCGGGGACAGGCCCCCATAACTATTGAACGTTGGGGTGGGGAGAAAGGGTTACCTATGCGGCCTTTGAGGGCGGCGTTGACAGTGGGGCCTGGATGACTCCATGTCCCGGCAGGCCATGTCCCGAGTCAGGATGATCTCTTCCTCCTCGTACCTACGTACAAGGTTGTTGATCACCCTTCATTGAATGATCTCTAATGGGGAGAGGGGAAGGGGGAATCCTATATACACAGATGTAGAGGCCGTTGTGGCAGCAATGGAGCCACGCAGAGTGGCTGTGCTATTGTTGCCCCCACCCCTGCGTAGGCGAGCGGGCAGTTTTCGTGTTTCCAAAGCAGCAAAATAGATCCTGGGAAACATATAGATCAACTCATCAACACTTCGAGGTAAAGGATTGACAAACAGTGCCCCAACATCATTCCATCCTCCGTGGTCGGTAAGAGGGATCCATGACAACACGTTGCAGAACGGAATGCCCCACGTTCTCCTACCCCATCTTCCGGTGAGTTTCACACCCGGCCCGCTATTTTCTTAGTGGAACCCGGTGCTGGATATCTGGATCCGGTGACACGTCAATCTACCGGGGTCTCGAACGCTACTAATCTCCACATTGAGGAGAATAATTTCACGCTGTGTACACCATTTCTGTTTCCGATGCTTTCGCCGGGGCATGCACATCTGTCTATGGAGGATGCACTGCTGCTGCCCCGCATTTCCTCTTTCCAAAGACGAGCGGCATCCATTCCTTGTTCAGGGTCGTCTGCTCCTTGATCGAAACTAGGAAAATGGGATGTCGGTTCTCACTTTCGTGGATTCCTCCTCGGAACTCATCACCTAGTCCGGGTCTCCTTCTTAGATTTAATACGTTGTTCGTGAAACTCTTTCTAGTTCCATGTTTCCATGGATGCTGGTTAATTACACTGCTTCTGTCAGGACATTCCAAAGGGTCCGGTCAGGGTAGCAACCTTCAGTCGGGGGAGTAGTCACGTCGTGGCATCAATAGAGTGTCTGAAAGCTGGGGAATTTGTGTGTCTATCTTTTTTACCTTGTCATAGGTCTTCTCGAGGGCGTGGAAGCCCGAGGCAGCCCACATCGAGCACGGGGAATTATATTCCATAGGCATGTATCTGAGGTTTTCCATAGCTTCCTATGTTTAACACAGGGTATGTCGCAGGTTTAATATCCAGTGGTGACAGATTGGCCTGATTAGAACACTAGCTAGAGTGGATCAGATTGAGGAATCCCCCTTGAAGGGATGCCAATATCGGGGTCAGCTCGTGGGCAGCATCCCGGATGCTATGTAGGGGAGTGGAGTACCGTGATCTCACTGGGATGTGGCGGCCCATGTGAGAATCAGGATGGATGAATGGAGTGGAGGGGGATGAAATGGAATCATCACAAGGGCGACATTGAAGTTGGTCTTAAGCCTCAAGGAGACCTCCTACATATCCCCGTGGCAGGGAATCAATGTCCTCTTATTACGTGATGGTTCCGGTGAACCAACGTGAAGGCAGACCTTGGCCTGATGGGTATCATCAGCAGACCGACGTGATGGTGAACCCAGGGGTCCACTGGTGATGGGCTTGAACCTCGTGGAGGCTTCCTACGTACCATGACTTGACATGGATCAAAGAACCCATAGTTCAAATGGAATGTAGACTATAGTTTAACATCATGCAGGACGAGGGTGAACTAATGTGAGTGAGGTTGAAACGACCGGGTGATGGGATTGAACCTTATGGGGGCTTCCTACATACCATTCCTTGACATGGATCAAAGACCACGTAGTTCAGGTGTATAGCATCCCGTCTTTTTATAACATAACTTTTCATTCCATTACACGAAACTGAGGATCTTTAAGGTTTAGTGTCTTGGAAACAAGGAACATAAAACATGAAACAAAAAAAACTTTCTTCTTAAACACTTGAAAGGCTTCTCCTCGTGTTCACCCTAGGCTCATTACTGCATCTCATAACCTGGGGACATACATCAAAAGGAAGGGTGAGCAGAAGGCCCAGCAAGGGAAACAAGTAAAACATTTTACATATGAACTTGAGATACATCAATAAAGTCATGAAAAGAACTTTAATGCATGAAAATGAAATCATGAGGCATATCATAATAAAAATAAAACTTTTTCATAACTTGAAGATGTGGCTACATCATTTAACATAGTCAATCATGAACATATCACCAAGGTCCATCCCCAAGGTGTCATTTTAAAATTACCAAGGTTATTCACCAAGGTATCGTGAAAATTGTAATCTCTAGTGGTTACATCATTACCCAATGCATTGGAGCGCTATCAGGGCGCACCCTTAAGTTTTCCTTTATTATCATGTGAGCCACATATATCATCATCAAACATTTCAAAAATAACCCATATAGCATAAAATAAATGGTTTTCATTTCATAATCATAACGTTTTTAAAAACTGCTTTAAAGACATGATCTTTACGTCACTTTAAACCCACGGAAAGGGAAAGAGGGTTTCATGTATGTAATTACCAGAATTTAAAATAGAACATTTTGATATATATGTGAATACCCCTGTAGAAATAAGAGCTTTGAGTATTCACTTTATAACATAAAATAATTTTTGGAAAAGAGAGAGAGGCATTTTGAGACGAAAATTCTGCAGGATAACGGCTATGTTACAAGGTTTTAGAAAACATTGAGAAGAGAGGGGACATGGGTCAGACATTCATAAATGACCCATCAAACAGTAGAGGGACAAAATATAAGAGATTTAAGAACATGGTAATGAAATTTGAAAATATACCATATGAAATGAAGAACATGAAAGGAAGAAAAAAAAAGATTTCTCTTGTGAGAATTCGGCAGCCTAACGGCGTCACTTAAACTTCAACAAAATTGAATTGACAAGGTCAAATATGGTCTCTAATCATATTAAAATAAGAGTCCAGTATGATAGATATAGAGATCATACCCCAACATAATAGAAAGAAACTTGAAATAATTGACATGAAAGTAGAACTTCAAAACGAGAATGGTGAAGAACCACTTAAAAATTTGGCAGCCTAACGGCGCCACTTAAACTTCAACAAAATACTGAATTGAAGAGATCAAATGGGGTCTCTCATCATATGAACATAAGAGTCCAGTATGATAGATATAGAGATCATACCCCAACATAACAAAAAGGATCTTGAAAGAATTTACATGAAAGTAGAACTTCAAAACGAGAAGGGTGAAGAACTACTTAAAATTTCGGCAGCCTAACGGCGCCACTTAAAACTTCAAAATACTGAATTGAAGCGATCAAATGGGGTCTCTCATCATATGATCATAAAAGATCAGTATGATAAATTTAGAGATCATACCCCAACATAATAAAAAAAAGAACATGAAATACTTTATATGAAAATAGATCTTGAAAAATGAGAAGGGAGAAAGAATCCGTTACAAAAATTTCGGCAGCCTAACGGCGCCACTTAAAACTTCATAAAACGAAATAATGAGAGTAAGAGGGGATCTCTCATTATATGAACATGAAAAGGGCAGTAAGATGAGTATATAAGAACATCCTCCAACATAAGAACATGGAGCATAAAAGGAATGACATAAAAGAGATTACCTGAAAAGAAAGAGAGGGGTCGGATCCCTTACCTTAAAATGTAACTCTTAAACCTCAAAGGTTGGGACCTTGAGGGCTTGGGGGGCACCTTGAGAGGACTCCTTGGGAGGTAATGAGACTAGAAATTCGTTGGGAATGAGTGGGGAGTCGAATGGATGAGAGGAGGGCTTGGTATTTATAGGGAAAGTGAGGGGACAAGGCATTAATGGCCAAGGGACACCTCACATGTGCTTTTCTCAAACCCATGTGCTCTCCCTTGTCATTTATCATGGAGTTAGGCCACATGGGGCCCCCAAAACAATAATTCATCACCCTTGGCCGGACAACCCTCAAAAGATCTCATGACATCATCATGACACCGTTATGATGTCATTAAACATACCGAAACCCTAAAACTGTATTTTTAATATTCACTGAAAATTCAACTTTCTCAGAAAAATCCCAAAATTTCACATTAACCAAATATAAATGCTCTGATTTCAAAAATGAAATCCATTTTATAAAAATAATTTTCTAAATATTTTTAATTTAATTTTTAAATAAAAACACTATTCATCGAAAATTCATTTTTTTCAGAAAAAACCCCCAAAATTACCATAACATAATATCGATGCTCTGAGTTCAAAAATAAAGTCATTTTTATAAAAATAATTTTCTAATTATTTTTAATTAAATTTTTAATTAAAAAACACTATTCACCCGAAAAAACTAATACTTGAATAATAATTAATGAAACCGATATTTAACTATTTTATTGAATCACATTACTTAATCAAGGTGCCTAGATTATTTTAAAACTTTCTTTAAGTGAGATTACTAATCCATTTGGTCATATTACTAATCCTAATCATAAAATCACTATTCATAATTTACTATTCATCAAAAATCAAGTTGATCTTATTAGACTCTAAATTTAGTACTGAACATAATTGCAGAAGACCATTTTTTGAAAATCATTACACATTTTTAATTATTTAGGGTTTACATAAACATATTTAAAATATCCTTTTTCTAAAATTCATCAAAAATATGCATACTATATTTATCCGGTCATTTCAAAATTCATAAACTTCATCATAAGAAGAAATCCCAATTTTTATTTAAAACAATGATTACACAAGGTAGTTACGGTCTCGTTACATAACCCCTTATAATACCAGCATAGGACCTAAGAGTAAGGTGGGCTAGGGTGATAGAAGCTTGGGGCGGCTCAGTCAACATTGCTCGAGTAGTAATTTCTATCAGTTTGAACTTCTCACGAAGGCGATTTCGTTCCAGCTTCACATGATGAAGTTCGGCTTGGATTTGATACAGAGCAAAGCCCAGTGGTGCTACCTCCTTCCCAAGCTCTGTTAGATGGGCTTCGATCGGTCCAAGACTACTAGGTGAGGCCATCGAATCTTCTTTCTATAATAATTAACCAAGATTTCTTATATTTAGAGACAATAATCAAAACATTTTGTTCACAGCGGTCATGTTGACCGATGGTTATATAATAGTCAAGACCCACTGATCTCATTTTAATTATAATCATGTTTATCAAATAAAACATTTTTGTTGAGTATAACAATAACACATAAAATTAGGAAACAAAATTTATTTAAAAAATTTCGGGTTGTTACAATCTTCCCCCCTTAAGAAATTGCATCCTCGCAATTTTAAAATTGGGTTTTGAAATTTCATTGAAAGTCCCACATCGGAAAATGAGTCAGTAAAACTATTACTTTAAAATAAAGAAAGGGAAGTACAATGGTCACCCGAGTTAACCCACACTAGGGTTCCATGTAGGAAAACATGGACATGGAGGAAAAAACAAAGGGTCGAGTTCTGAGGGAGAGTGATAGAGAACATGATTAGGAGAAAGTTAACCATGAGAAAATCCCAAACTTATGATGTGTGTAAACGGTCTTTGATTACCTAGTAGGAAACGTAAACCAACAACATTTTTGTTTTACGTTTCTTTTCATAATTTTGAGGATTTCATTTACTACATAGAACAAAAACATAAGAAAATATACCTACCTTCAAGTAGAGTTTCATCCTTTAACAAGTCCCTACCAACACTAATCTTTTCTCCAAATGATGAGAATTCAAAAACACTTGGTCTCATAAAATCCCAAGAATCATCTTCTATAGCATCACATAATCTACAAAAGATTAACTATATATTTCTTCTATCTTTAAACATTATCCCAAAAACAGAAAGGTTAAGGTAAAACAACTCTTCAAAAAGAAAGAATCCCATAGGAATGGAAACTACTTTTAAATCATCAAAGTTCCATGTACTACCCAAAGTTCATCATAGACCATTCCATAAATAACGGTCCTTAAAATTCCTCAAAACAAACCAAACTAAGATTGAAACCCAAATACAATAAGGATTTGATAACATAGTCTTCCAAAACAACTTCATTGTTCATCTCCAGACAACATCAACCACTCCTAACATCTTATAAAAAGTAGCTAACCTAAACATATTTTACCCAATATAGGTTAGTCATTCCCATAAGTAACCTAAATTACTATAAGTTCACCTTAAATTCATCGATTCTTCAAAATATAAGTCAACCTTACTCCTCAATGAAAATACCATAGTAATCTATTTACCTCGATCAAATATGGTTCCCAAAATAATGAACGTCTTCCAAAATAACAATCATATTTTAATCCCCTAATCATCCCTGTCATATTAATACGAAAATCGTCGCATTTCCTATCACATTGGTTGTCGGAACATGTTCTTCCATTTCCCACCATTAACTAAGAAGAGAAAGCATAATTAGGGGCTTAAGTACTTAGCTAATAATCATGAAAAGGAACTGAAATCATATAAGGATAACTTGTATATGAAAGGTATACCCTAACTTGTGATCTCCTAGGTTCCCATCTAGGTTATGAATAATCATATATTCTTATGTGAACCTTTATTTTATTTTATCTTTGTTCCTTTAACAATGGTTCATACCAAGCTTATGAATTTACCAAAGCATATCCCCCGGGAGTGTCGTAACCAAGAGTGCAGCAAGGCCCGTTGTCGTGTACCAGTTCCCGTTCGAGTCTAGCTCAAAGCGGTGTTTTCGGGTTTTACCCCTATGTACATCTGTGCCAGAGCCACCTCTACCTGCTCGTATCCAGACAGGGATGTATTTGCTTGGCAACCCCTTACTCAATACTCACCAAAATACCAGGAAGATTTCCTATATTAAACTTTTCTATAGGGTTCCTCCTAGAGTTTTCATATCCTAATTTCCACAAATAACTAAACCATCCTTTGATACCAACTATAGCATCCCGTCTTTTTATAACATAACTTTTCATTCCATTACACGAAACTGAGGATCTTTAAGGTTTAGTGTCTTGGAAACAAGGAACATAAAACATGAAACAAAAAAAACATTCTTCTTAAACACTTGAAAGGCTTCTCCTCATGTTCACCCTAGGCTCATTACTGCATCTCATAACCTGGGGACATACATCAAAAGGAAGGGTGAGCAGAAGGCCCAGTAAGGGAAACAAGTGAAACATTTTACATATGAACTTGAGATACATCAATAAAGTCATGAAAAGAACTTTAATGCATGAAAATGAAATCATGAGGCATATCATAATAAAAATAAAACTTTTTCATAACTTGAAGATGTGGCTACATCATTTAACATAGTCAATCATGAACATATCACCAAGGTCCATCCCCAAGGTGTCATTTTAAAATTACCAAGGTTATTCACCAAGGTATCGTGAAAATTGTAATCTCTAGTGGTTACATCATTACCCAATGCATTGGAGCGCTATCAGGGCGCACCCTTAAGTTTGCCTTTATTATCATGTGAGCCACATATATCATCATCAAACATTTCAAAAATAACCCATATAGCATAAAATAAATGGGTTTCATTTCATAATCATAACGTTTTTAAAAACTGCTTTAAAGACATGATCTTTACGTCACTTTAAACCCACGGAAAGGGAAAGAGGGTTTCATGTATGTAATTCCCAGAATTTAAAATAGAACATTTTGATATATATGTGAATACCCCTGTAGAAATAAGAGCTTTGAGTATTCACTTTATAACATAAAATAATTTTTGGAAAAGAGAGAGAGGCATTTTGAGACGAAAATTCTGCAGGATAACGGCTATGTTACAAGGTTTTAGAAAACATTGAGAAGAGAGGGGACATGGGTCAAACATTCATAAATGACCCATCAAACAGTAGAGGGAAAAAATATAAGAGATTTAAGAACATGGTAATGAAATTTGAAAATATACCATATGAAATGAAGAACATGAAAGGAAGAAAAAAAAAGATTTCTCTTATGAGAATTCGGCAGCCTAACGACGTCACTTAAACTTCAACAAAATTGAATTGACAAGGTCAAATAGGGTCTCTAATCATATTAAAATAAGAGTCCAGTATGATAGATATAGAGATCATACCCCAACATAATAGAAATAAACTTGAAATAATTGACATGAAAGTAGAACTTCAAAACGAGAATGGTGAAGAACCACTTAAAAATTTGGCAGCCTAACGGCGCCACTTAAACTTCAACAAAATACTGAATTGAAGAGATCAAATGGGGTCTCTCATCATATGAACATAAGAGTCCAGTATGATAGATATAGAGATCATACCCCAACATAACAAAAAGGATCTTGAAAGAATTGACATGAAAGTAGAACTTCAAAACGAGAAGGGTGAAGAACCACTTAAAATTTCGGCAGCCTAACGGCGCCACTTAAAACTTCAAAATACTGAATTGAAGCGATCAAATGGGGTCTCTCATCATATGATCATAAAAGATCAGTATGATAAATTTAGAGATCATACCCCAACATAATAAAAAAAAGAACATGAAATACTTTATATGAAAATAGATCTTGAAAAATGAGAAGGGAGAAAGAATCCGTTACAAAAATTTCAGCAGCCTAACGGCGCCACTTAAAACATCATAAAACGAAATAATGAGAGTAAGAGGGGATCTCTCATTATATGAACATGAAAAGGGCAGTAAGAGGAGTATATAAGAACATCCTCCAACATAAGAACATGGAGCATAAAAGGAATGACATAAAAGAGATTACTTGAAAAGAAAGAGAGGGGTCGGATCCCTTACCTTAAAATGTAACTCTTAAACCTCAAAGGTTGGGACCTTGAGGGCTTGGGGGGCACCTTGGGAGGACTCCTTGGGAGGTAATGAGACTAGAAATTCGTTGGGAATGAGTGGGGAGTCGAATGGATGAGAGGAGGGCTTGGTATTTATAGGGAAAGTGAGGGGACAAGGCATTAATGGCCAAGGGACACCTCACATGTGCTTTTCTCAAACCCATGTGCTCTCCCTTGTCATTTATCATGGAGTTAGGCCACATGGTGCCCCCAAAACAATAATTCATCACCCTTGGCCGGCCAACCCTCAAAATATCTCATGACATCATCATGACACCGTTATGATGTCATTAAACATACCGAAACCCTAAAACTGTATTTTTACTATTCACTGAAAATTCAACTTTCTCAGAAAAATCCCAAAATTTCACATTAACCAAATATAAATGCTCTGATTTCAAAAATGAAATCCATTTTATAAAAATAATTTTCTAAATATTTTTAATTTAATTTTTAAATAAAAACACTATTCATCGAAAATTCATTTTTTTCAGAAAAAACCCCCAAAATTACCATAACATAATATCGATGCTCTGAGTTCAAAAATAAAGTCATTTTTATAAAAATAATTTTCTAATTATTTTTAATTAAATTTTTAATTAAAAAACACTATTCACCCGAAAAAACTAATACTTGAATAATAATTAATGAAACCGTTATTTAACTATTTTATTGAATCACATTACTTAATCAAGGTGCCTAGATTATTTTAAAACTTTCTTTAAGTGAGATTACTAATCCATTTGGTCATATTACTAATCCTAATCATAAAATCACTATTCATAATTTACTATTCATCAAAAATCAAGTTGATCTTATTAGACTCTAAATTTAGTACTGAACATAATTGCAGAAGACCATTTTTTGAAAATCATTACACATTTTTAATTATTTAGGGTTTACATAAACGTATTTAAAATATCCTTTTTCTAAAATTCATCAAAAATATGCATACTATATTTGTCCGGTCATTTCAAAATTCATAAACTTCATCATAAGAAGAAATCCCAATTTTTATTTAAAACAAGGATTACACAAGGTAGTTACGGTCTCGTTACATAACCCCTTATAATACCAGCATAGGACCTAAGAGTAAGGTGGGCTAGGGTGATAGAAGCTTGGGGCGGCTCAGTCAACATTGCTCGAGTAGTAATTTCTATCAGTTTGAACTTCTCACGAAGGCGATTTCGTTCCAGCTTCACATGATGAAGTTCGGCTTGGATTTGATCCAGAGCAAAGCCCAGTGGTGCTACCTCCTTCCCAAGCTCTGTTAGATGGGCTTCGATCGGTCCAAGACTACTAGGTGAGGCCATCGAATCTTCTTTCTATAATAATTAACCAAGATTACTTATATTTAGAGACAATAATCAAAACATTTTGTTCACAGCGGTCATGTTGACCGATGGTTATATAATAGTCAAGACCCACTGATCTCATTTTAATTATAATCATGTTTATCAAATAAAACATTTTTGTTGAGTATAACAATAACACATAAAATTAGGAAACAAAATTTATTTAAAAAATTTCGGGTTGTTACAAGGTGGACGCCGGAAGGCCGACGTGAAGGACCAGGGGTCCAGGTGGTGGTGGGCTTGAACCTTGTGAAGGATTCCTATGTACCATGCCTTGACATGGATCAATGAACTCGTAGTTCAAAGGGCTTCGTCGGCGAAACGATGTGGAGGTGAACCCGTGGGTCCACTATTAGTGGGCTTGAACCTCGTGAGGATTCCTACGTACCATGGCTTGACATGGATCAAAGTCCTCATAGTTTGTGATGAAATGGTGGGTGTGAGAGAACCAACGTGAAGAAAGGACATTGGTCTAGTGCGAGATGGTCTTGAACATCAGGGAGGATTCCTACATACCATACCTTGACATGGATCAAAGTCCTCGTAGTTCGGGTTGGTCACAATGGCTTGCCATCGGACTGGAATGTCGTTTAACATCATGTTGGACAAAGTTGGAACCGGACGTGAAGAAATGACAGGTGGTGGGATTGAACCTCATGGAGGCTTCCTATATACCATGCCTTGACATGGATCAAAGACCTCGTATTTCAAATGGATGTGCAGTTCAATGTCATGCTGGACGAGGGCATACTGTTTAACGTCACGATGGATGAGGGCATATAGTTTATTGTCATGATGGATGAGGGCATACAGTTTAACGTCATGCTGGACGAGGGCATTACCATGATCGATGCTTACTCTAAGCCCACGTGAGTCATGCTTGGTGTGAGAATTAAGAGGAAGCAGAGACCTGATGATCACGTCGTGAAGGATACATCCGTGAGAAGCGAAGATGGGATTATGCGTTAGGCGGCCATGGTGCTGGGACTTACTCCGGGATGGAGGTCCAAAGTGCGGCAAAGCGCAGCGGGAGAGGGATTTGGGACCAAAGATGGAAGGTGCCTCATTCCTTATCGCTCCCTCCACTGGCCTTGGAAGTGGGGAATTACGGAGGTGCATGGGTACTACCTTCCGCAAGAGTGGCTCAGGGGCTTACACTAGGGTGGTTGTCCTTCTCCTGTGGACATACACCGCTCCGATAAGGAGTATATCAGTCCCTATGGAGGGGGTGAACCCATCTCTATGGAGACGAGCAGCGCAAAGAATGTCTGAGATGGGGGGACCCTGCGTGTGAGGAGCGGGGTCGGATAAAAGTTAAACATCATGTGTTGAGGACGAGGTGCTTAGCAGTTTAATGTCCTATTGTTTGGAAGAGACAGGTTCACTCTATACCCATGGGACGTACATGACCGGTACCCTCTGCTCTTTGGGGGAGGGAAGGTACCAGTAAGGTCGTGGTCAAGGGGGGTCACCGAACGAACCATCGAGGGGTCTATGTTAGCATGGATATGTGAAAGAGCAATAGATGTTAGTGTGCCTATGCAATGAAGAAGTAGTCGAAGCAATGCTACGAGTGGTGTTGTCCATGGGACTTTGAAATCACATCATGAAAACTTTGAGGGTCGCACGGGAAGAGAAATTTTAAAGAAAAGGGGTGTGCTTCACGAAGTGGAGTACCTTGGCCGTAGCATAAGGTAAGGGTGTGAATGGGAGGTGCTTCACGAAGTGTAATAGTGTTCGCGGAGCACTTCCTCATGAAGCAAAGGTGCCTCGCGAATCAAGGTGCTGTGAAGCAGTGTGCTTCATGATGTACAACATCCCTGCCTTGGCATGAGGATCACTAGTACAGGATGGGTTCTTTGCATAGCGTAAACGCCCTGTGGCTACCCGGGTACCCTTGGGAATCCCCGTCCTTTGCGAATTCCCTTAGGCTTCATGATGGTCGTCCCTCTCGGAAGAGGGGCTCAAAACGAGACAAAGCGAAGGAATCTTGCGAAGCAAAAATACCCCGCGGAGCTCATGATTTCTGGGGCGAATGGTGCTTCGTGATTCGGGGATTGAGAAGCCGAAGGGTCAAATTGTATGTCCCCCAGACTCAGGGAGAGCCCAATATTTATAGGAAAGGGGCGCCGCGAAGCCGAACTCATGCGGCGTGAAGGGGAGGCAGGTGCTTCACGGCGGGTTCGCGAACGTCAGGGCATTCGTGGAGCGGTACCACCTCAGGGTATTCACGGCGGGCTCGTGAATGTCATGGCATTTGTAGAGAATTATAGCCTTAGGGTATTCGCGGAGGTCTCTCAAACTTCAGAGGTTTCGCGGAGCATTACCACCTTTTATGCTTCGCTGTGGGCTCGCGAACGTCAAGGTTTTCACGGAGAGTTACCGCCTCAGGGTCTTCATGGTGGTCGCGGTGCTCAGGGGAGCTCTGCGTCGGAGCTTCACGAGGCAACGTGCATGGCTTCTTTTTCTTCCCTTTATTTCATTCAATATTATGGCACCAATAATGATCCAATAGTGGTTTGTCACCTTTAGGTTGTTTTCCTTGAGTTGTACTTTACTTTCAGTTGTACTGCATCTTTAGTTGGGATTGTATTCTGGCCCATTTACTTTTCACCACTTACTTCTGTTTTCAGTTTACTTAGTTTTTACTTAATTTTGCATAATCTATGGAATTTATTTTCTTTTATAAAGGCAATTCCTTCCCTTTTTATTGGATTTATTCCTTGAATGCTAGTCTCAATCCCCTGGCCTATGGAAGGCGGGCTTGGGGTAGTCACAGCACGGGGCCCGAGGACGGGTCGTGAAAAATTTGTATCAGAGGGGTTTGGTTCTACCACAGAACTCAGGACTCTGATCTTTCTTATATGTGAAGCAATAGTGTTAAGGGTATTGACTGTGGTTATCAGTCCAGGGAGTCTACTGTTGGTGCGGCGGCCGACGTATCCATACACCAGGACCCTGACTTCTGATTTCCGACTCAGTGCACGAAAACATTAATTGCATGTGTAATTCAAAAGTTTTTTTTGTGATTACATTGCGTCAGCTCACCAGGTATATTGTTTTGATCATGTCACACCTATTTCTTTTCAGGATGGCTCTAGGATGGAAACCACTAGGGTTCCGAGCTTTGTGCGAGACGAATACCCATCGAGAGATGAGGCCTTGGTGAGAGGCCCTATTACAGTGGAGGAACCGGTGATACCTCTACCCGCCAAGCCACCGATGCCACCATCCCCAGCCATTGAGAGTGCACTTTGACATAGTGCACTGCATGAGTTTTAGTGTCAGAGACCACCCAGGTTCCGTGGGGAGACAGACCCTTAGGCAGCCGAGGATTGTCTGGAGGCTTTTGTTCAAGTTTTCAGGTTAGTGGGGACATCATCTAACTTCATGGTGATCCATGAAGCGAGTCTCCTGCACACGATAGAAGGAAGATGGTGGAGCCTGATGCTACATGTCCAAGATGAGGCATCACTTCTTTGGATGGACTTTCAGAGACTCTTCTCCTCGGAGTTCGTCCCAACCACCCTCTATGTGGTGCACATTCAGGAGTTACTACAGCTGCGGCAGGGCAACATAACTGTGGCCCAGTACTCCGTGAGGTTCACTGATCTCTCGTGCTACACCACGGATATGGTACGAGACCCGTTCATCAGGGCCTTGAACTTCAAGAATGGATAAAGGCATGATATCAGGGCTTCGATGATCTCCATCAACATTTGGACGCATGTAGGGATGTTGGAGAGAGCCCTTCTACAGGAGAGTTTTCTCGCCGAGCAGTCACCAGCAGCGGGACCCTCTGCAGGACGACTCATAGCAGAGTCTTCTACAGCTGGCAATAGACAGAAGACGCAGAGGTCCAAGTGGGCTAGACCATCAGATGAGCAATCTCAGGATGCAGATTTGGTTGTGTGGGGCACACGAAGGAGAGCCAGCCACACGAGGAACAGGCAGTTCTATGGATGTTGCGGGTAGGGTCACATGGCTTGAGACTACCCAACCCACCCAACAGATAAGCAGCAGGCGGTAGAAGGACCTCCTAGGCAAAGGATCGACCGTGATGGTCCGCAGGGAGTAGGCGGACGAGGCAGTGGAGCTGGCCGAGCAGTGGATGGTGGGCAACGTTTTGAGGCCCTACCACCACAACCACCTCGAAGACCACCTCGACCGCAAGGAATGAATTGATAGGTGAGATCTCAGCTTCCGAAAGCTAAGGCTTACGACCATGGATCTCTGGGAGCTAATGGACAGGAGCGGGACTATCTCTGGTCATGGAGGCTTTTGTTCATGTGGATTCTGGCCTTGTTGATGTTGTGTTTCTGGATATTTTGTGTCTTTGTACCTTGAGCTGTAGTAATAAAATACACTTGTTCTTGTGACATTTTCTTCCCTATCCTTTTTATATAGTTTATACTAAGAGGTTCCAGTTTAAAAGAGTTGACATGACCCACACATTCAAGATTCCTACTGAAGGAGACCTAGTGACCACACACTGCTGCCAACAGTGTGACTCGACCCTTAGAGGCGAGAGTAATGGTGGGATCTCTTGGTCGTATCATTGAGGCCTTACAATGTCATCCATGGAATGGATTAGTATCATTCATGTCGGGGTTGTCTGTATTAGGAAATGAACGTGGTTCATCCCGGGGATGAGACAAGATTTATCTTATCGGAAAAGAAGAAATCTTTTTAGGTCTTGTATGACCAGAGAAGGTTCTGGTCATCCAGTAGCAGATGAGGGTAGCTCAGTTCCGACAGATATCTTATGGCGACAGGAGGCGGGGACCACTAGAGCTCGAGGATGGCGACCACGTTTTCTTACGAGTATAACCTCGACGTGGATTATGGATATTTGGATGAGGTGGCATGTTATCTTCGCACTTCATCGAACCCTTCTAGGTCCTCAACAGGGTAGGCGAGGTGGTTTACCGCTTGAGCTATCCACCTCAGTGGCACCAGGTGCACGATGACTTCCACGTATCTCAGATGAGGATATACGTGCGTGACCCGACTCATATCATTGGCGATGTGGTGACTTTTGCGGATGTCCCGATGGAGATCGAGGATCGGGAGGATCGAGTCCTATGTGGATGGTCGATTCCTCTAATGTTCCTCAGGTGGTAGCACGGGAACCTCCAGGAGAGCACTTGGGAGCGGGAGGCTCAGATGCATGCTCAGTACCCTCATTTATTTCCCTAGTTTGATATGTATCTTTATGGGGATGTAAATCTTTGAGGTGGGAGTAATGTAAAGACCTGTAAATTTCAATGGAAATTTTTTCTTAATTTTCTTTGGAAATCTACGAGTACGCAGTTTCTGACGGTGCCTGATTCCGAGGCCCGGTGTGCCTGGAATAATTTTTCGAAGTTTAGCTCGGGTACGATCAGTGAACAAACGAGCGGGTTACTGTAACATTTGATCTGATGTTCGGAATTTAAATCCAAGGGCACCGATGAAATCACAGCCCCGATAATTCATTAGGAACACCTTTCCCGAAGGTGCGTTTGCTCTGAAGGAATTTTTTAAAAAAATTGTGAAGAATAATAATATAGTTGCTTTACAATTATATTTTTATTATACTGCTAGTGGTTTGTGAGTTATGGGAATGGAAGTTGTGAGAAAGTGGGGTGGGGCCCACATGATCCCTTACATCCTTAAATTTCCTAACACCCCATTAAACACCCTATCTCTCTTTAATACATGTCAACCCCTTAGGTTTATGAGGAACATTCCTCCCCATCTTTAATTAAATCCCAACGTGTTTAATTAATGAGGATCCTTCCTCTCTTTTTAATGTTCCACCGCAGTAGATTAATTGAGTGGTGCCCTATGTCATAAATCCCCCATTTATGACTTGCGTGCCAACGACGAACCAACCACTCTTATTTAAAAGAGGCCAGGGGGAGGACTTCTGGACGGCTTCGTCAAGCGGCGGAACACTAGAAACAAAGCACGGCACCCGACACTTAGTGAGTTTTCCTCTTCCCCCAACGAAGAACGAAGAACGTCGATGCCACCCTTGGCTTCATCCTTCCCGACGTTGACGGAACGACACCCGTCTACCGTGACGCCATCTACCGCAACACCAAAGAATTCCTTCTTCGAGGTAGGGGTTTTAAGTTCAAGTTTAATGGATTAAATTTGTACTTTCCATGTCGAAGTTGTTTTATGTTAATTTAGCTGCCTGTTATCAAATTAACGGGAGGAGGTCGGACCGCACAAACATGGCCGATCATCCTCCCCTTGTTGTTTATCCTCGACGTGGTTTATAATGGAGGTGGCGCGGTGCAACGGCACCGCATGAGAACAAGGATGAAGGCAGTGAAAGTGTGCGGCGTCGTCGCGCCGATCCGGTGAAGCCTTAGGAAGCCGCGGCCAAGGAAGAGCCAAGGTTGAGGAGCGCGGAGCCATTGCGCCACGCCGAAGCATCACGAAGGGCCGCGGCAGAGGCGCATGGCGCTGTCGCGCCACGCTGGTCGGACAAGTCTGTCGCCTAAGGTCACAGTCGGAACCACCGGCCGCCGGTGCATGGAAGGCGGGACCCATGGGGGTCCCGTAGTAGCACATCGGCCGGCCATTTCGGCATACCGGTTTCGGAAAATCCGGGGGTCGTAACCCCTGGATGGCAAAGAGGCGGGCCCCCATGCGGGGGTCATTTCATTAATCAAGGGAGGGGCAGCGCCCCCTCCACTTTCCACTCAGCCGAATGGCCAAGCCACGGGCCACACGGGCCGCGCCCGCGTCCGGTCGGACCGGCCGTGTCGGGCCGGGCCGCCCGCGCTCTGCTGGACCCCTACGTCGGGCTAGGTCGCGCCGGCGGGGCAGGGCCACGCCAGCCGGGCCGGGCCACGCCCTATTTGTCCAGACCCAGACCCGGGTCAGGCCGACATAGTTCGGGCTAACCCGGGGGGTCTCGGGCTGGGTCTGACCAGGCCCAAACCGCCTCTTTCGGGACAGATCCGTTCAAACACCCATATCATGGGCTACGGAGCTACGATTGGGGCACCGTCAGTTGTGATGCGATCCTTTAATCGAGATGGTCGTTTCGGTATATTACAATAAAGGTTTCAGAGAACTTTGGGTATATCCGAGTTGGTTCGAACACGAAACCAACCGGGCCTTCGGAGCGGAAAAGCTTATAACTTGAGTTCCGGACGTCCGATTGACGTGTCGTCGACCTTATTGGTTTACTCTTAGTGATATTGACCTTTTGAATTACTCTGTTCAAATTTTCGATGCAGTTGGAGTTTGATCGGGTTGGTTTTGACTTAAAACCCAACTGATCCCCTCGAATGAAAAAGCCAATAACTCTTAGACTGGGCGTTCGATTGACACATCATCTTTTACGTTGATTTCCTATTATCGAGATGGAACTTTGTGATACATCAAATAAAGTATACTTTACAGTTGATGTATTTACCCCTTGGCTCATAAAGCAGATCCTCCCGGAACGAGCGTGCTGTGTGCGGGAACCCTAGAGCTAGCTGTGACTATGAGTACGACTACCGTACTGGGATCCTCCGTGGGTTCGACAAGGATGACTACAGTACTAGGATCCTCCGTGGGTTCGACGAGGACGACTACTATACTGGGTTCCTCCGTAGGTTCAACTAGGATGACTATCATACAGGGATCCTCCGTAGGTTCGATGAGGACGACTACCGTACTGGGATCCTCTGTGGGTTCGACGAGGATGACTATTATTCTGGGATCCTCCATGGGTTCGACTACCATGCTAGGATCATCTGTGGGTTCTACAAAGATGACTACTATACTTGTATCCTCTGTGGTTTCGGCATCGATGACTACTAAACTTGGATCCTACGTGGGTTCGGAAGAGGAGATGATTCAGAGGCTACATCTAATCATCTCCACCCCTCTTCGTAAATGGATACTTGTGTGAGATGAGTCTTGAATTTCGATCATTATCTTCGATGTGATTGACTTGATATCCTGTGTGGATTAAATTATGCTTTCCTGTGTGGATTGGGTCTTACTTTCCTGTGTGGATTAAGTTTTACTTTCCCGAGTGGAATGGATTTTACTTGAGCTCGTGAGTTGGAGCTGAACTGGATTAGATGACTTAGGTATATGTATGGGAATATAACTAAGTAGTGTTGGATGATATTTCGTGTTTGTATCTTTTATTTGTGGTTTATCCTTTGTGGATTCAGGGAGACCTTTGGGGTTCCCTACTGAGTATCGTAAACTCACCCCTGCACGCGCTTCGCCCGCACTACGTTCTGTTGGTTGCAGGCGACAGACATCACTGATCGAGGTTGAGGCTTGTAGAGCTGGATGGTACCCGAAGGTGGATATTACATCGAGTTAGTGCCTGGAGGTGGATTTCATGACGAGTCGGTACCCGGAGGAGACTGACGGACGTGAAGTGCTAAGGAGTAGATCTGTACCTACCCTTCAGGTAGGAAGCTGGAGGACGATCCATGTGCAGTTTGTCATATTTCAGCTGTTGTCCTTATGTTGTACTTTACTTTTAGTTGTACTACATCATTAGTTGGGTTTTTATTCTGGCCCATTTACATTTTAGAACTTACTTCTGTTTTCAGTTTACTTAGTGTTTACTTCAATTTGCGTACTCTGTGGTGTTTATTTTCTTTTATAAAGGCAATGACTTCCCTTTTTATCGAGATTTACGTCTTTGGTGCTAGTCGCCAGCACCTGGTCTATAGAAGGCGGGCTTGGGGTAGTCACGGCACGGGCCCCGAGGACGGGTCGTGACATGAACCATTATAATCACTACTTTCCCCTACATCAGGACAAAACCAATGTAACGCCCCGACCCCAGCTACCCAGAGTCGGTGCATTACTTCGTAACATTGGCATGATCACAAAAGATAATGTCTCGAAAGACCGATTAGTTTAGTAGCTTTGGAAACACTAGATACATTCGTAACTGTTACATTACATCATAAAGTGAAAAACTACAATAACAAAGTCTCCATAGTCCACACTCATATCCTCTTCTGACTATCCTTGCAGTTCATTCATAAAATACTTCTTTACATCCTGGAAAATATTAAAACATTGAAAGGGGTGAGCTCAGATGCTCAGTAAGGATAACAATAATGCGGAAGCTTTCATAAATAAACATTAATATTTAAGGAAATGTATAACTAAAACAAAAGCCTTTTAAACATGAACTTCAACATAATATGGCAAAAGTAAAATGAGATAATGCCATTCACTTCTTCACATGGATATTCTACTGGTCGAATAATCACATGAAATATCAATAACCACTTACATAATGAGGGAATGTATAATGCCAGACATTCTGAAACATTTTGTCAAGGCCTCGGCCAAGACGTCTAAAATGATTAAGGCCTCGGCCAAAACCATAAATCATATTGGGAAAGGGCCTCGGCCAATTCCACGTCTAGTTGTCTCATGAGACCTACCGATGCATCGAGGAGCTATAGCGGGCTCCACCCGTCACTTATTAAGTCCAATACATTCCTCATATGAATAGGTTTAAACATATCATAAACCATAACATAATCGTATCACATAAAACATGCATAAAGGAAACAAAACATTTCCACAATTCAATCACAAGATATCAATACAACACATTGATATAATAAAAACTCTTTCAAAACAATTTTCAATACCAAAATAAAAGAAAGTTAAAACATTGTATTTATTTTTCATTAAAAAAAATGATGGCTTGTAGAGGAAGCCGAAACTCAAATAATGGTCATGGCGGCGGAGAAGTCATTGTCGCCGCATAAGTACGGAAAGAAAAACATTACCTTTTGTCATTTATCAAAACGCTTCGTATAAAAAAAGATTCCTTTTGAATAAACGTAAAAGTCAAAGTGGTGTATACACCGCATAAAAGAAAATTGTGTATAAAACCAAATATGCCTCAATGAAAGGAGATTGAGACGAAGTCCTTAAAAAGATAATTTTTAAAATGAAATAGATCTATTATGTGTATTCACTATAGGTACACATAAAGAATGTAAAAATACAAAATAGTACATAATAATATCATGACATAATTTGAAAGTAGGAGATTAACCCAAAGAATGGAAGTTGGGTTAAGAAATTCCCTTACCTTATGTCCGACTTGACTCAACCGTTCCTTAACCTCCTGAATAATAAACTAGAGTTAATATATACCTTATTAAGAACCATTTTCAGTTTCATTATCCTTATTATATCACTTGTTACAATGATATGAACATTATGTAATTATTTAAGTTAATAATAATTTTGTCGATCTTTGGTACTTGAGTCAACAATAAACTTCTTATAATTACAAGTTGTTTATGTGGTAGAATATCCATTATCTCCAGAATTATATTCATGATTTAGATGTCATAAATATCTTATATATCCATTATATACATTCATTTATAATATTACGTAACATTTAGAGGTAAGAAATGAAATGCACCGTTCATGGAGACGGTAAGCCGTACGTACGCATTAACGCTACTTTCATTTCAATTTCATATTTAATGGAACGAAATCATAATGATATAAATGTATAATATAATTCCAGTGTAACATAGGGTATAATACCATTTACTCCATCCTTTATACATCCCACATATGGCATTAACGATTCAAATCACTTTGAGGGGGCGGTAGTCCGCACTTCCTAAAATGAAATTATCGCATTTTACCCATAATGGAAATCATAAAGTATGCAATAAATGAGAAATACAGAATCATAAGTAAAACATAAACAAATTATATATCATATATAAAAATAGTGACATCTTAATGGCCACCTTTTAAGGTGTTATATGAGTGTTGAACAATCATCGTTTCGTGAGGCAGAAATTCGCCATCCACAGAAACCGTATGTTCTTTAACCATTAGATGTAGGTGTGTGTAAGTTTAGCTCTAATAATTCTTATAAAAACATCCTAGTATATTGAGGATACTGGTTTTTTTACAAAAGAAATTAATAAAAAGAGTTTAGGGGGTTGGAGAAGAAAAATAAAACAAAACAACATTAGAGAATACATTACCTCAAAATCGGGTAACTCTTTTTGATTTGAGCCAAAGGCTTCCTTGGGAAGAGTTCTTCCCAAATTGAGGCTTCTAGGAGTAATATAGGGATGTTGGGAGAGTATTTGGGCAGAGGTTGGCCGAGCCAAATGGCTTTAATGTGTAAATGAGGTGGGAGAGGTGGGGGCCTTTTATAAGAGGAGAGGAGGGGCTCTTTTGGAAAGATTGAAATGTTACATTATTACACAATGATTTTAGGATTCTAAAAGTCCCACACTTATATAATTCGAGTCTAATGTGATAAGGGTTCGAAATCTCCTCATCCAATTGGCTTTGGACAAGTGTAAGCCTTGGATTTTGCATTATCTTCCCATTTTATTTAAATCGTTAAATAATGAGGTCATTGCTGCATCATCATGATGTCATATATAATTTAATTTATTTAATGTATAAAAATTATAAACAAAATACTATGATTTAGGAAATCCTTTTAGCTTTCTAATGAATATTTATAATTAAAATTTGGACTTGTGTAACCCCACTTAAAAACTGTTTTAGTAAAACAACTCATGTTTGTGTCAATTTAATTTTAACATTAAATAAATATATATTAATGTCATTTTCAAACTAAAGTGGCTCCATGGGGTCCCCAAGTTGACCCATGGGTTGTCTTGGTCGGCCATGACTCATCCAATAGGAGTAGGACAAGTGTCATGCTCATCTCATATTATTATAACATTATTTATACCTTAAAATACACTAATTACCTCTAATCGCGATTAAGAACTTAAATGTTACTATTCACCAAAAAATTATTTTAATCTCATTGAACCACATTTTACTTCTTAATGACAACCATGTATGTCGGATTTTTGAAAATCAAATCACATAAGTGGTAATATTTCATTTAAACGAAAAATCAGTTATTTAACTACCACTTAGTGGTTTCACTATTCATCAAAAATTGAAGTTTTTCAGAACAATGCCAAAATTTCACCCTAAGCTATAATTGATATTCCGAATTAAAAAATGATGTCTATTTTACAAAATTCCAAACATATAAGTTGCATTAATTAATTTTATAATTAATTCCCGTTGTCACAACAAATAGCGTGTTTTAAAGAAACAATTTATATCAAAAGATTGGCAATTGTTTATGTCCAATTTCAATGTTAAATTAATTCTAATGTCCACCATTGGATAAAATGGTAAAAATATATTCTAATTATACCTTAAAACCACTAAATAGTA
Source organism: Viscum album (assembly GCA_963277665.1). Lineage (NCBI taxonomy): Eukaryota > Viridiplantae > Streptophyta > Magnoliopsida > Santalales > Viscaceae > Viscum > Viscum album. The sequence goes on from OY728166.1 coordinate 994,758,541, forward strand.
TAATTTATCACTATAAATTATTTTGATTAAAAAAGTTGTTTTTAAGTAATTTTCACTATTCATAAAAAATTAGAATTTCTCAGAAAAATACCAAAAATTCAACATAGGCTAATTTCGATATTACGAATACAATAATGAAGTCCATTTTTAAATATAAAATTTCTATAATTTTAAAAGGTGGTTATCACTATTCATAACGGCTACTTTGATTAGTCGCGGTGTTTTAGAACTCGAACTTGCGTACAATGCAAGCTATTGCATTATTGAAAGAGAGGCGTATCATGGAAGCTCGGGGTGTTACATTCTCCCCTCCTTCAATAAATTGCGTCCTTGCAATTTGAAATTTTTCTTTGAAAATAAAAGGTTGAAAATAGAAAATACCTTTGTGGAAAACCCAAATCGGAAATAAGGTTAATAAATATATAACATTAAAAGAAATCAAGATAAGTACAAAGGTCACCCGATATAGCCCATTCTAGGATTCTATGAAAATATGGATATGGAGGAGAAACAAACCATCAAGGTCTGATGGAGATTTATAGAAAACAAGATTAGGAGAAAGTTTAACTACAAGAAAATCACAAACTTTTGATTGGTTAAACGGTCATTGAATCCCCAGTTGGAAAAGTTAACCGACAACATTTTTGTTTTAAGTTACCTTTTATAATGTTGAGGAATTTATTTAGGAGATTTACTAAGAACGTAAGGGAATATACATACTTGTTATGTATACTTTCATTCGTTAATAAATTTTTACCACAAACCCATCTTTTACTCCAAATGGTAACAGAACTCAAAAATATTCTATTTATCCTAATTGTATAAGGTTCCAAATGTTAACACATACCATTAGATTAGTAAACCTATTTTGTAATAACCAGGGACTTCCTGTAGGCTAGTGGTAGGAAATAAAGGCTTGTCGCACTATGATTGTGGGTTCGATTCCTCCATCTTTTTCCGACGCGACGGGTTATGCCCCACCCTGCAGGTTTTCCTTTTCCTAAAACTATAGTATCATAATATTCCAAAAATAATCTTCATAAATTTTTTAACCTTAAATAATACTATCTAAATATCAACTTAATCCACTCCATCCTTTATTGTTATCCAAAATACCTCTGTCCAGACTTTCTCTAAAAGGTCTCTTAATTCCAAAATCAATTTATCAGATTCCCCAAACAAAGTAAAGTTTCTCTTATTGTCACATACTAAAAATATAATTAACTTCATCATATTAAAACGTTACTGAAATCAACAAGTACTGCAGTACAATCCTTATATACATGTCACATTATTCTAATAACCAGAATATAATCCATGAGTCCAAAAGCACCAATACATTAGTTATTCTTCTTCAACTGTAGTAACAACATAATATTGTCCTTGATCCCTTGGCCTTTTCTGAGGTAAGTTTCCCTGACGCTTAGGACATTCATTTGCATAATGACCCATTTCTCTAAAATTGTAGCATTCATCTTTGATAGCCTCTTTCTTTCCCTTGCAATCACGAGCCTGGTGACCGTTTTCTCCACATTTATAACAAACTCCCATTCCTTTTAGGCAAGTACCAGGGTGATTCTTCCCACAATTATCACATAATGGAAAATCCTTCTTTCCCTTTTTCCCTTTATCTGTCTCTTGTTCCACCGTTGTCTTCTTCTCTTGCTTTACTTTGTTGTCATAAGACTTAGAGAATTCCTTTTCTGTCTTGATAGCACACGAGACAATATCTTCGTATGACGAGAAGGATTGTGATACTAAATCTTGACGGAGAAATGGTTTTATCCCATCAAAGAAATGATCAATCTTACTCCTTGGGTTACGTATATAATTGGCAGCATGCCTCGCTAACCTTGTAAAGTTAGCCTCATACTTTGCGACATTCTCATCCTCCTTCTGCCTCAGACTCAGAAATTGCCTTTCCATATCTGCTCGATGGTCACGAGGAAAGTATTTTTCTAAGAAAATCTCTTTGAACTCCCTCCATTCCATATTCGATACGTCATCATCTTCCTTTGTGTTTTGAATTAGTGACCACCATTGATCGGCATCTCCAGTGAGGCGGTAAACTGCCACGACAACATTCTCTCTTTCACTACTCCCCAAGGCATGGAATATTTTCTCTAAGGAATTTATCCATTGCTCAGCTACTATAGGTTTTGTACTCCCATTGAAGGTTGGTGGTTGTTGCCTCATGAAACGGTCTAGCATTGATCCTCCACATTGTGGATCAGGGTGCTCCATACGAGTAAGGATGTTATTCATAACCTGCGTGAGTTGTCCCAGTACGGTGAGAAGCTGATCGGCACCAGTTGTATCACAAGCTCCACCATAATTATCCTGAGTAGGAGGGAAATCCCTACACGGAGTGCGTGCATTGATACGGTTTCCATTCCTTCCACTAGGCGCCATTTCTAAATAATGGCATAAACTAGATTAGTTCATGAATCAAAATACATAATTCCATACTTGTAAAACACTTAACATAAATTGAACTAATTATGGATATAATCCATAATTATAAAAATGTTTTCTTTGAGGAAGTATATACTCGTAACCCTTCATAGTGGTTTGTAAAGAAAATGGGAATTTTCCAAAGCATATCCCCCGGGAGTGTCGTAACCAAGAGTGCAGCAAGGCCCGTTGTCGTGCACCAGTTCCCGTTCGAGTCTAGCTCAAAGCGGAGTTTTCGGGTTTTACCCCTAGGTACATCTGTGCCAGAGCCGCCTCTACCTGCTCGTATCCAGACAGAGATGTATTGCTCAGAAAACTCACAACATCTCTACAATAACAAAATTCTAGGAAGTTCTTCTATACTAATCCTCAAAGTCTATCTTTGGTCTATGTGCTCTAATCAGAGTTTATATAAATATAGCTTCCAAGGTTAGTACTAAACTGCCTCTGATACCAACTGTAACGCCCCGACCCCAGCTACCCAGAGTCGGTGCATTACTTCGTAACATTGGCATGATCACAAAAGATCAAGTCTCGAAAGACCGATTAGTTTAGTAGCCTTGGAAACACTAGATACATTCGTAACCATTACATTACATCATAAAGTGAAAAACTACAATAACAAAGTCTCCATAGTCCACACTCATATCCTCTTCTGACTATCCCTGCAGGTCATTCATAAAATACTTCTTCACATCCTGGAAAATATTAAAACATTGAAAGGGGTGAGCTCAGATGCTCAGTAAGGATAACAATAATGCGGAAGCTTTCATAAATAAACATTAATATTTAAGGAAATGTATAACTAAAACAAAAGCCTTTTAAACATGAACTTCAACATAATATGGAAAAAGTAAAATGAGATAATGCCATTCACTTCTTCAAATGGATATTCTACTGGTCGAATAATCACATGAAATATCAATAACCACTTTCATAATGAGGGAATGTATAATGCCAGACAATCTGAAACATTTTGTCAAGGCCTCGGCCAAGACGTCTAAAATGATTAAGGCCACGGCCAAAACCATAAATCATATTGGGAAAGGGCCTCGGCCAATTCCACGTCTATTTGTCTCATGAGACCTACCGATGCATCGAGGAGCTATAGCGGGCTCCACCCGTCACTTATTAAGTCCAATACATTCCTCATATGAATAGGTTTAAACATATCATAAACCATAACATAATCGTATCACATAAAACATTCATAAAGGAAACAAAACATTTCCACAATTCAATCACAAGATATCAATACAACACATTGATATAATAAAAACGCTTTCAAAACCATTTTCAATACCAAAATAAAAGAAAGTTAAAACTTTGTATTTATTTTTCATTAAAAAAAATAATGGCTTGTAGAGGAAGCCGAAACTCAAATAATGGTCACGGTGGTGGAGAATTCATTGTCGCCGCATAAGTACGGAAAGAAAAATATTCCCTTTTTTCGTTTATCAAAACTCTTCGTATAAAAAAAGATTCCTTTTGAATAAACGTAAAAGTCAAAGTGGTTTATACACCATATAAAAGAAAATTGTGTATAAAACCAAATATGCCTCAATGAAAGGAGATTGAGACGAAGTACTTAAAAAGATCATTTTTAAAAATAAATAGATCTATTATGTGTATTCACTATAGGTACACATAAAGAATGTAAAAATAAAAAATAGTACATAATAATATCATGACATAATTTGAAAGTAGGAGATTAACCCAAAGAATAGAAGTTGGGTTAAGAAATTCCCTTACCTTATGTCCGACTTGACTCAACCGTTCTTTAACCTCCTGAATAATAAACTAGAGTTAATATATACCTTATTAAGAACCATTTTCAATTTCTTTATCCTTATTATATCACTTATTACAATGATATGAACATTATGTAATTATTTAAGTTAATAGTCGTTTTGTCGATCTTTGGTACTTGAGTCAACAATAAACTTCTTATAATTACAAGTTGTTTATGTGGTAGAATATCCATTATCTCCAGAATTATATTCATGATTTAGATGTCATATATATCTTATATATCCAGTATATACATTCATTTATAATATTACGTAACATTTAGAGGTAAGAAATGAAATGCACCGTTCATGGAGACGGTAAGCCGTACGTACGCATGAACGCTACTTTCATTTCAATTTCATATTTAATGGAACTAAATCATAATGATATAAATGTATAATATAATTCCAGTGTAACATAGTGTATAATACCATTTAATCCATCCTTTATACATCCCACATATGGCATTAACGATTCAAATCACTTTGAGGGGGCGGTAGTCCGCACTTCCTAAAATGAAATTATCGCATTTTACCCATAATGGAAATCATAAAGTATGCAATAAATGAGAAATACAGAAGCATAAGTAAAACATAAACATATTATATATCATATATAAAAATAGTGACATCTTAATGTCCACCTTTGAAGGTGTTACATGAGTGTTGAACAATCATCGTTTCGTGAGGCAGAAATTCGCCATCCACAGAAACCGTATGTTCTTTAACCATTAGATGTAGGTGTGTGTAAGTGTAGCTCGAATCCTTCTTATAACAAAATCCTAGTATATTGAGGATACTGGTGTTGTTACAAAAGAAATGAATAAAAAGAGTTTAGGGGGTTGGAGGAGAAAAATAAAACAAAACAACATTAGAGAAGACATTACCTCAAAATTGGGTAACTCTTTTTGATTTGAGCCAAAGGCTTCCTTGGGAAGAGTTCTTCCCGAATTGAGGCTTCTAGGAGTAATAGAGGGATGTTGGGAGAGTATTGGGGCAGAGGATGGCCGAGCCAAATGGATTTAATGTGTAAATGAGGTGGGAGAGGTGGGGGCCTTTTATAAGAGGAGAGGAGGGGCTCTTTTGGAAAGATTGAAATGTTACATTATTACACAATGCTTTTCGGATTCTAAAGGTCCCACACTTATATAATTCGAGTCTAAGGTGATAAGGGTTCGAAATCTCCTCATCCAATTGGCTTTGGACAAGTGTAAGCCTTGGATTTTGTATTATCGTCCCATTTTATTTAAATCGTTAAATAATGAGGTCATCGCTGCATCATCATGATGTCATAAATAATTTAATTTATTTAATTTCTAAAAATTATGAAAAAAATACTATGATGTAGAAAATCCTTTTAGCTTTCTAATGAATATTTATAAGAAAAATTTGGACTTGTGTAACCCCACTTAAAAACTGTTCTAGTAAAACAACTCATGTTTGTGTCAATTTAATTTTAACATTAAATAAATATATATTAATGTCATTTTCCAACTAAACTAGCTCCATGGGGTCCCCAAGTTGACCCATGGGTTGTCTCGGTCGACCTTGACTCATCCAATAGGAGTAGGACAAGTGTCATGCTCATCTCATATTATTATAACATTCTTTGTACCTTAAACTACACTAATTACCTCTAATCGCGATTAAGAACATAAAAGTTACTATTCACCAAAAAATTATTTTAATCTCATTGAACCTCATTTTACTTCTTAATGAAAACCATGTATGTCGGATTTTTGAAAATCAAATCATAGAAGTGGTAATATTTCATTTAAACGAAAAATCAGTTATTTAACTACCACTTAGTGGTTTCACTATTCATCAAAAATTGAAGTTTTTCAGAACAATGCCAAAATTTCACCCTAAGCTATAATTGATATTCCGAATTCAAAAATGATGTCTATTTTACAAAATTCCAAACATATAAGTTGAATTAATTAATTTTATAATTAATTCCCGCTGTCACAACAAATAGCGTGTTTTTAAGAAACAATTTATATCAAAAGATTGGCAATTGTTTATGTCCAATTTCAATGTTAAATTAATTCTAATGACCACCATTGGATAAAATGGTAAAAGTATATTCTAATTATACCTTAAAACCACTAAATAGTATAATTTATCACTATAAATTATTTTGATTAAAAAAGTTGTTTTTAAGTAATTTTCACTATTCATAAAAAATTTGAAGTTCTCAGAAAAATACCAAAAATTCAACATAGGCTAATTTCGATATTACGAATACAAAAATGAAGTCCATTTTGAAATATAAAATTTCTATAATTTTAAAAGGTGGTTATTACTATTCATAACGGCTACTTTGATTAGTCGCGGTGTTTTAGAACTCGAACTTGCGTACAATGCAAGCTATTGCATTATTGAAAGAGAGGCGTATCATGGAAGCTCGGGGTGTTACAACCAAGCCTAGTTCCTGATGCCTCACTGAACACTGCGTACTCGGTACCCTCCTCTAGAAATGTCAATACGGGGGAACTTGTAAATCTATACCTCAAATACTAAAAACTCTCCTAGAACTCCTTCATACATGTGAAAGTTTTTCCCTTTAATGTCAATGATTTCATGGATGATTCCACTCAAGAAAATTGTGGAAAAAACCTCTAATCTTACCCATCCAAACCAGTGACACTTTACACCTCAGTAATACTCTTGGTTGCATCCCAAGCAAGAACAACCTCAATATTCTCCATACCCACTATAAATATGGACTCTGAAATGATGTGTACCAGAAAATGGACTTCCCTAACCCAGAACTGACACTTTGACTGTTTCTTATAAAGATGGTTTTCTCAGAGTGTGTTCAAGACCATCCTAAAGTGTCTCATGTGCTCCTCTTTGGATATCGAGTACAATAGGATGTCATCAATGAAGAAAACCACGATCTGGAATATGTAAGGATGAAATATATATTTCATGAGTCCCATGAACACAACTAGGGTGTTCTTCATGCCCAAAAAAATCACCAGGTACTCATAGCATCCATAACGGCATCTGAAGGTCATATTCAGCATATCCTCAAACCGTACTCGTAGCTAGTGATAGCCAAATATGAGGTCAATCTTCTAGAACCCCAAAACACCTTACCACTAATTTAAGAGGTAATAAATCCTCATTAGTAGATGAATCTTTTTCACATACACCTAGTTCTTGCACCAAAATTCCAAACATAACATCAAACTCCCATCTGCCTTGTTGGAAAATAGACCTAGGTCTGCTAAGGATGAATCATTGGGTCACATGAAGCCCTTCCTCAGTAAGTCCTCAAATTGAACCCTCTTCTCGCAAATCTCTATGGGATCCATCTGATATACAGGTGTAGATATCGCTATAGTCTTGGGGTATAGATCAATGCATAATTCTACCTCCATATGCATAGTTAATCCTATAACATCTTCATGAAATATTTCCTCATACTCTTCCACCACTGAAGGAAACTGAGGACTAATATCATCCACTGCACCAAGGATGATTCTAGACAACTGATGAGTAATATGTTACAACCTCCTATGTATGAGTCCATCCTATTCTGCATGTGTCTCATTTTTACCAATAAAGTAATAGCTAGTCCCATCACTGTAGACATAGAACACTCTATTCCTAAAACAATTAATCTGACCATGAAATGTGGATAAACAGTACACATTGAGAATGATTTTGTAAGGCCTCAACACCACTACTAAGAGATCCCAACTAAAAATCTCACCTCTAAGAGTAAGGTCACATTGTCTACACTAGGGTGAGATCATTGAATCTCCTCCCAGAGGAGTCTCTAAGAATAAGGGTCGAGTCAACGGTTCAAACGGAATCTCTGAGTCTCAAACAGGGTTTGTGGAATGAAAATACTGACTGGAACCTGTGTATATAGAAACTAAAGCTAAGGTGTAAAAGACAAATTTCGTACCTCTAATCATCTCTGGAGCCTGGGGGTAAAAAGTCTCCATTTCCTGTATCTGTCCTCATCATTGTCCAATAGTTTCATGAGCCTCCCTTGGACCACCTAGGTGGTGGTGGTAATAGATCAAACCTCCAACCACCTCATTCCACCCTCCATGTTCCCCTTCCTCGTCTGTTGACCTATAGACCACCATGATCTGGCCTCCTCCTCTACCACAGTGACCCCTCAAATATCTCCTAATTGACAGTATGACGAGTTAGGAAATATCATAGTTTATTTCCCTAACTTCCACATGACTAACACATCCTATCCCTCAGCTGAATTGAGTTGTAGTGGGATCACCACACAACTAATCATGTGTCTCGGGATCATCTACCAATGTGCCTGACCCAATTGGTTTCCTACTACTACTACTGTCTACCTTATGTCGATGTCTCAACAACCTAGTTTGTAACACCCCGAGATTTTATGAAAAATATTATTTTAATTTCATTAATGTCTTGTGTTGTATGCTAAACCATGATTACCTTGCGCTATACGCAACACCATATTAGCTTGCAGTATACGCAATACTATTATTGGATCGTGTTACACACAATTTTGATAATAGTTATTCTACGCAACATTGAGTATATATATATATTCAATGTATAAATGAAATATGGTTGGATTCTGTTATACAAAACAATGAAGGATTCTTTCACAACATGCAACCCTGACTTGGCTTGCATTACACGCAATCGTGACCTTCCTCGATAGCGTGTGTTGTACGCAATACTGAGTTTTACTAAACAATGATATATTATTATATTATTATTATTAACTAGCTGTTATGAATAGTATTAAATAAATTTTTAATTTTATAACATTATTATTCTTCTTACAAATTTTCCATAACATGGTATAAGAACAAAATAAATTTGTTGGGTAAAATAAGTATTTTTTAAAAAAATGCAGTTTTGCCCCCTTTTGATGGCGTACCCACTTTAAATCTAGTTTTTGACATGTTTATAAGTTCAATTTGACAAAATAAAAATCTTCTTTCGAATCATGAAATAAAAATTTACTTTGGATAAATTTTTCGTATTATTCTGGTAACTTTCATATTTTGATGAATAGTAAAAACACGCTATATTTTAATGAAAAAAAAACTTTTTTCATCGTAATAATTTATATGGTTAAATTATAATATTTAATGGTTTTAAAGTATAAATAGAATATGTTTTTACAATTTAATATATTGTATGTCATTATCATAGATTTTGCATTGAATTCGTAGATTAAATCAATTCAATCTTTTGCAATGTTTTAAACAAAAACCAGTTTTCATTCGACAACGGGATTAAATTTAATTTAATTTATGCAACTTCTGTGTATTGAATTTGAAAAAATTGATTCCATATTTGGAATCAGTGGGTCCAAATTATGCTAATATACTACTTTTTATTTTTGGGAATTATGAATAGTAACTACGGTCAATTTTATTTACCATAGTTAAAGGTAAATCAGGTAATTAAGGGTAAATATAATATTATAAAATTACCATAACACATTCCAAAATTCTATTAGATGGCTAAAAGTAAACCCATATCAACTAAGGGTCTCATTAGATTCATTTTATGGACTTTTGACCATGAAAATAATTTAATTATTATTAAAACCAAAGAAAGTGACAACATGTCACTCTCTTAAATCTTATAAGTATAATAATTTTAATTTAGTGATAAACATCATAAAACATCGAACATGAATAGTCTCAAGAAATATAATAAAATTATCTACATCATGATAATTTATTTATAATTTTTAGGGATTAAATAATTATCATTTAGTTTGACACAAAGATGATGCAGTAATTGTCTTATTAATGAAATATTGACATAATTGATGTTATAAATACCCATATAAATGTAATTTAAGACTTTTTATGAATCAAACTAATTTTATAGGTTAATATGACATGTTATTATTTATTTAAATAATTTTTTTTCGAACTAATCATTCTTTTATGATTTTCACAAAAATCAATTACTAAATAGTGTCAAAATTGACATAAAATAGTTTTTAAAACAAATATTATATTATTAATTGTTACTTTATTCATAAAAATCTAAGGATTATCCAAATGACTTAGATAAGGTTATATATATTAATAAGAAACAACTTGGGTTTCGTTTGACATCTTATAGTATGTTTATTAACATTATAGTGTAAGAAAACAAGAAGACACGATAAAAGTAAAATTATCTATCTTAAAGTTAAATATAAATGATAAGGTTAAAATAGGAACTTAAACTTGTCTAAATTATATTGGATGAGATTATTTAGACCCATACCCACCCTAGCTTCTAAATAAATAAATTTTGAGCTATTTGAAACAGAATGTGGCTTTATAATATAATAATATTTTTAGTTATTCCAAAGGTGCCCCTCTCCTCCCTTTTAAAAAGGAACCCCCTCCCTCTCTTCCTCACACAACATTGAGCCTTCAAACTCGGCCAAACCCTACAAAATTCTCTTCTCCACTTCCCTAGAAACATCCTAGAGGTTGTTTACTTCCTCAAAGACCAATTTTAGTTCCCTAAAAGGAGATCTCAAAGAGGCGCTTCAATGAAGAGGTAAAGTCCGTTATCGATTCTTTCAACTTTATTTCTTCTTCCACTTCTTCTTCTTAAGTTGTTTCTTTATGAATTAATAACATCAGTATAAATCATATACTTATATGTTATTATAAGTATGAAACAACCCTATTTCACCATCTATCCGTCCTACGGAAAACGAAATCACTGTGCGTGCGTACGTACGGAATACCGTCCCCACGCCGTGGTGAAATCTATTTTCCACCAACACCTTACATGGATGGGTATAATGGTGTAAATAATGACTATATATGACAATTGTAAAGTGACATTGATTCTGAAATATTATACATACACTCCAATACAATTCAACGATCATGAGAACAATATCATAGCTCGTGCATACATACGGACTACCATCTCCACGACGCGATGAGATTCATTCTCCACGTTAACCATTCATGAATGATTATAATGTATATATAATAAGTAATCATGAAATATATGACATAATAATACTACTAGATTTATATATATATATGGATTTAGGTATATATATTTACGTCATCTACTTAATTCCACTCAATTCAATAAGGAAACGAAAACAACATTCATGCGTACATACGTCCTACAGTCTACATGAATGGTGTATTTCTTTCCATTTACTGATCTATTATATATATGTATATTCTGAATATATATTATATATAAATCATGTTTTATATTATGTAATTAAGTAATCATGATCTAAATAATCATATGAATAATTACAAGTCAAAACACGGATGACAAATGAAACGATTTTACCCAAAACGCTCTTTAACATGGAATTTACAAAACACGGGTAATATAAAGTCATAAGTGAACCATATATGATATCATATAAATGCTTATGATTCTGGAATAAGTCAATATCATTATTTATATCATTATATAGGAGGTTGGGACACGTACAAAGCATATCAGACCTAAGGTAAGGGAAATATCACAATCTCTTTTTTATCTGAGATTGTTTATACTTTGATGTTTAATGGGGTGTATTTTATCATCCACATCCTTTTTTCCACAATAAGAAATTTTTATATCCTTATAAAATAGTTTATATCTAATTTTAACCTTCAGTGATTTTTTAGTAAAAGATATGGAAGGAATATTTTTTCGTTTTTTGTACGATGTAGTTTTTGACTTTTCCGACAAAAGTACGAAGAATGTTTTTTTTAACTTATACGGCATCAATGGATTTTTAAAACATTATTTACAAGATGATTCCTTTACAAGTTTTCAAGTTTATTTTTAATCAACTTTTTTTATTTTATAATTTTATGACATGTTAAGAAAGGAAAAGTGTTTTTGAAGCAGAATGAATATTTTCCTCAAGAATGGAGTTCAAGTGTTTTATCAAAATTATTTTCTATCTAAGATAATAAAGGGTTCTGTTTTTATCCCTATTATTACATTTATTTGATTATGTTATGATGGAATTATATTTTTATGAATTCCTTTATCTTATCTAAATTGTTTTATGATGTCACGATGTTTAAGATTCCCATTTTTATTACATGGGATATGCTATGATGTATGGTTTATGAATTTGTGGCACACATAAGAATGGTATCATTATGAGATGGGTGGGACCTATATCTCCCTACAATGCATTGGGTAAAGATTTTATATCTAATGAGATAGACATGGCTGGAACGGTAGGTTATACCGGTTCAGTGAAACAAGACTGATATGAGGAGTGAACTCAGTTTAGAAATAGACTTTGTCCACTAAGATAGTCTTGGCAATGATTCTTGACTAATAAGAATTGATTATCTATGATTATGTGAGTATGCCACAAAGTTTCTTGTTTTACGTTATGATTATTGGGATTACATTTCACTACTATGATTTATCCCATGTTATGAAATTATGATCTCTTTTGCAGGTTATGATTTCCAAAAGATATGTTCTTATGAATATGACGTGATTGATATTTCTTTTGTTTACCCTTACTGAGAATTTGAGCTCACCCTTTTATGTTTTATTTTCCCCAGGACATAAAGAACGGATTTAGGTTTAAAAAAAGAAGATCTTTATGGGAGATTTTGAAGATCTTTCACCACGATTAGAAGATTATATTCCAAGTTTCCAAAGTCATTAAACTATTACGGTCCTTGTGTGTGTGTTCTTAATATGTACTAAGTATTCCGCAAAAGTAATGTAATGTCCTTGTACGTCAAGATTCGGGTCTCAACAGTTGGTATCAGTGGAATGGTTTAGTCAACCTTTGGAATCTAGGATGCGATAACGTTAGTGAGATCCCTAGAGATATTTCTATGGTATGTCTAGGGATGTCCCTAAGGATAAGTATACGTATAGCATATAGTCCTAGAACTATGGTAACGATATTAGATTGAACCAAAGATGTTAGATATTGAAGTTACTCCCCCTTTATTATGATTTTTTCCTCTCACACTATTCTTTTTGGATTTTATAAAATGGATGGAAACAAGATGATTCATGATAATGGAGGATATGATGGACAATGGAATGAATAGTAAAAACACGCTATATTTTAATGAAAAACAACTTTTTTAATCATAATAATTTATATGGTTAAATTATCATATTGAATGGTTTTATAGTATAAATATAATATATTTTTACAATTTAATATAATTTATGTCATTATCATTGATTTTACATTGAATTCGTAGGTTAAATCAATTCAATCTTTTGCAATGTTTTAAACAAAAAACTCGTTTTCATTCGACAATGGGATTAATTTTAATTTAATTTGTGCAACTTCTGTGTATTGAACTTGAAAAAATAGATTCCATATTTGGAATAAGTGGGTCCAAATTATGTTAATAGATTACCTTTTATTTTTGGGAATTATGAATAGTAACTACGGTAAATTTTATTTACCATAGTTAAAGGAAAATCAGGTAATTAAGGATAAATATAATATTATAAAATTACCCTACACATGAAAAAATTCTATTGGATGGCTAAAATTTAACCCATATCATCTAATGGTCAGATTAGATTCATTTTACGGACTTTTGACCATGAAAATAATTTAATTATTTTTAAAACCAAGGAAAGTGACAACATGTCACTCTCTTAAATCTTATAAGTATAAAAATTTTAATTTAGTGATAAACATCATAAAACATAAAACATGAATAGTATCAAGAAAGATAATGAAATTATCTACATCATGATAATTTATTTAGAATTTTTAGGGATTAAATAATTATCATTTATTATGACACAAAGATGATGCAGTAATTGTCTTATTAATGAAATATTGACATAATTGATGTTATAAATACCCAAATAAATGAAATTTAAGACTTTTTATGGATTAAACTACTTTTATACGTTAATATGACAATTTAGTATTGATTTAATTAATTTTTTTCGAACTAATCATTCTATTATGAATTTCCAAAAAATCAATTACTAAATAGTGTCAAAATTGACATAAAATAGTTTTCAAAACAAATATTATATTATTAATTGTAATTTTATTCCTAAAAATCTAATGTTCGGACAAATGACTTAGATAAGGTTATATATATTAATAATAAACAACTTGGGGTTCGTTTGGCTTCTTATAGTATGTTTATTAACCTTATAGTGTAAGAAAACAAGAAGACATGGTAAAAGTAAGTTTATCTAACTTAAAGTTAAATATAAATGATAAGGTTAAATTAGGAACCTAAACTTGTGTAAATTTTATTGGATGAGATTATTTCGACCAATCCCCACCCTAGACTCGAATTAATTTAATTTGGAGCTATTTAAAACCGAATTTGGCTTTATAATAAAATAATATTTTTATTTATTCCAAAGGTTCCCCTCTCCTCCCTTATAAAAGGGCACCCCCTCCCTCTCTTCCTCACACCACATTGAGCCTTCAAGCTCGGAAACCCACTACCAAATTCTCTTCTCCACTTCCCTAGAAACATCCTAGAGGCTATTTTCTTTTTCAAAGATCAATTTTAGTGCCCTAAAAGGAGATCTCAAAGAGGCGCTTCAAAGAAGAGGTAATGTCCATTACCGATTTTTCCAACTTTATTTCTTATTCCACTTCTTCTTATTAGGTTGTTTATTTGTGAAGTAATAACATCAGTATCACTCATATTATGATCTATTATTATAAGTATGAAACAACCATATTTCACCATCTATTCATCCTATGGAAAACGAAATCACCGCGCGTGCGTACGTACAGAATACCGTCTCCACGCCGTGGTGAAATCTATTTTCCACCACCACCTTACTTGGATGGGTATAATGGTGTAAATAATGAATATATATGAATATTGTAAATTGAAATTGATTCTGAAATAGTATAAATACACTCCAATACAATTCAATGATCATGAGAATGATATCATCGCTCGTGCATATGTACGGACTACCGTCTCCACGACGCGATGATATTCATTCTCCACGTTAACCATTCATGAATGATTATAAAGTATATATAATAAGTAATCATGAAATATATGACATAATAATACGACTTGATTTATGTATATATATGGATTTATGTATATATATTTATATCATCTACTTAATTCCACTCAATTCAATAAGGAAACGAAAACAGTGTTCATGCGAACGTATGGCCTACCGTCTCCATGAACGGTGTATTTCTTTCCATTTACTGATCTATTATATATATATGTATATTATGAATATATATAATATATAAATAATGTTTTATATTATTTAATTAATTAATCATGATCGATGTAATCATATGAATAATTACAAGTCAAAACACGGACGACAAATGAAACGATTTTACCCAAAACGCTCTTTAACATGGAATTTACAAACAAACGGGTAAAATAAAGTCATAAGTGAACCATATATGATATAATATCAATGCGTATGATTCTGGAATAATTCAATAACATTATTTAAATCATTATACAGGATGTTCGGACACGTACAAAGCATATCAGACCTATGGTAAGGGAAATATCACAATCTCATTTTTATCTGAGATTGTTTATACTTTGATGTTTTCTGGGGTGTATTTTATCATCCACATACATGTTTCCTCAATATGAAACATTTATATCCTTCTAAAATAGTTTATATCCAATTTTACCCATCAGTGAGTTTTTATTAAAAGTTATGAAAGGAATCTTTTGTTATTTTTTGTACGAGGTACTTTTTGACTTTTCCGACAAAAGTATGAAGAATGTTTTTTTACCTTATACGACATGAATGGATTTTTAAAACATTATTTTCAAGAATATTCCTTTACAAGTTTTCAAGTTTATTTGTAATCAAATTATTTTAGTTTATCATTGTACGACATGTTAAGAAAGGAAAAGTGTTTTTGAAGCAGAAAGGATATTTTTCTCCAGAATGGAGTTCATGTGTTTTATCAAAATTATTTTCCATCTAAGATAATAAAGGGTTCTGTTTTTATCCCTATTATTACATTGATTTTATTATGTTATGATGGAATTATATTTTTATGAATTCCTTTATCTTATATGAATTGTTTTATGATGTCACGATGTTTAAGATTCCCATTTTTATTACATGGGTTATGCTATGATGTAAGGATTATGATTTTGTGGCACACATAAGAATGGTATAATTATGAGATGGGTGGGACCTATATCTCCCTCCAATGCATTGGGTAAATATTTTATATCTCATGAGATAGACATGGCTGTAACGGTAGGTTATACCGGTTCAGTGAAACGGGACTGAAACGAGGAGTGAACTCGGTTCAGAAATGGACATTTTCCAGTAAGATAGTCTTGGCAATGGGTCTTGACTAATAAGAAATGATTCTCTGTGATGATGTGTGTATGCCAAAAAGTATCATGTTTTATGTTATGATTATTGGGATTACATTTCACTACTATGATTTATACCATCTTATGAAATTATGATCTCTTTTGCAGGTTACGATTTCCAAAAGATATGTTCTTTTGAATATGACGTGATTGATATTTCTTTTGTTTACCCTTACTGAGCATTTGAGCTCACCCTTTTATGTTTCCATTTCCCCAGGACATAAAGAAAGGATTTAGGTTCAAAAAAAAAGAAGATCTTTATGGGAGATTTTGAAGATCTTTCACCATGATTAGAAGATTATATTATGAGTTTTCAAAGACACTAAAATATTACGGTCCTTGTGTGTGATTTTGTTATGTACTAAGTATTCCGAAAAAGTAATGTAATGTCCTTGTACGTCAAGCTTCAGGTCTCTATATAGTTCCTGCTAGTTGCTCCCACTACCAGTGCCTCCTCTACTTGAAAGCTCTCCACTTGCAGGGCTCTTTCAAGTACCCCATCATACGAAGGAATTTTAAGGGATATCATGGATGACATAATATCCCATTTTAAACCATGACCAAAGGTCTCAGCCCAATATAATGGATCTCATACCATATCCATTGAGTAGCACAAAATATTGGTAAATTTTGCAGAATACTCCACTATAGTCTGACTTCCCTGTTGTAGATGCAAAAGATCTTGTACGTGCTTTAATTGCGACATGGTCAGAAAGAACCCATATATGACGAGACGCTCTAATTATTCCATAGATAGTTTCATTTCATCAGTTTTATAGGTCTCTAAGCTCAATTATATCCCCATATATCTCTGAAAAGGACTCACAGAAAGGACTATGTTCTGGTTGGAAGG
Source organism: Viscum album (assembly GCA_963277665.1). NCBI lineage: Eukaryota > Viridiplantae > Streptophyta > Magnoliopsida > Santalales > Viscaceae > Viscum > Viscum album. The sequence continues at coordinate 994,775,958 of OY728166.1, forward strand.
CGTCCTCACAAGGTGGAAGAAATGGGTAATAGCCTCTGGCCAATCCTTGGCTACCTAGGGGTCTGGCACACCCTAAATAATAGAATATCACTTCTTATGAAACTCATGAAACGTGATCATTCTACATAAATCCTTAGCTGGTGGTTCTAATAGTAGTTTTTGCTCGATGGGTTGTGGTATAGATGGTAAACCACTTGGAGGTTCTATCTCTGGTACATGCCCCCGTATTGATGCCTCATCTATCGGTGGATCATCCTCATGATCATGGAATATAATCCTAGATAGATATTTATGTGGATATATCCTATAATAAAACAAGATGTACCACAGTCAATATAGTATATCTAGGGAGATAACTCAAGAATCACATGGTTGACGTATTCCATTCCTATATGATGCATAAACAATTATTTTCCCTACAACCACTAATTTCATGAAACGAGTCGAAACTAAGGTTCCTAGAGTATTGTTGTATTGATATGTCGTCCACCTCACGTACACTGGATTGCCTATCCCAAAAGATTAACTTGAAAAACGTAACACTCTTTTTTTAAACCAACCTCACTAACTCCCAGTCTTAAGGTAGAACATAACTCCTCACATGCCACTCTATCAAGACATGTCCTGGAGGGGACCATTCCATGACTACTCCAAAAATGCCTCTAATAGGCCAAGGGATAATGATTAGAACAGAGTAGGAATATCCCATTAATATGGAGAATTTCCCTATTTACTTCTACATGTAATCACATATCCAAGTCACAAATGGTGAAATCTAAAATCACTAAGTAAACAATGCATGAAAACCACTATATCCACAAACAAGAGAACAACAGTGAATGTACTGAAAAGTAAACAATGACAATAAAATACAAAAAAAATAAAATATTCTTAATCCAAAATTCCAACCTCTAAATTACGAGGTACTTGGACTATCATCAGAAATGGTGCGAGAATATACCTCGATATTTTTTGTCTCATTAGGCACATCCGGGTCCTACTCTACCTGGAACTCTAAACAAGACTCGATCATCTTCACAAGATGTGAAACATAAAGGAAAATCCCGTGTCGGGGTGAGTAAAACTATACTCAATTGGACACCCCAAAATCAGAAAATAATACCACAAAAAAATACCACAAAAAAATACCGTGAATGAATACCAAAAACAAATGCAAAAAATGAATAACACAAACAAAATACCATGAAGGAATAACACAAAAGGAAATACCAAAAATAAATAACTCCAATTAATTCAACTATGGAATACCACATAGAAAATACCATGAAATAATACCACAAAGGAAATACATAGTTATCTCCACACAGATATATGTATATAGAAAATATATTCATAACATCTAGATATACTGAATCCAATATGAAACAAATCCTCAACAAGATAAATAGTCTCCCTAAGACGCAAATTTTCTATAAGTCATGAAATATCCTGGATACACACATTATCCATTATAAATATTGTATCTATAAGAAAAATAATCTCTAGGTCATAGACAACCATAGAAATATTTTCTCGAAGCATGCTTATTCTGGGAGAACACACTCCTCAATAAATTAGGTCAAGTGAATACTCCCACAAAAATCAGCTTATGATATCTTGAAATGTATGTCTCATCGTAAGGGTCCCAATGTTATAGAAAGATATTCAAAACGAAGTTTTTTTTTCAATGTTATGGTCATTTGAGTATTTTATAGGGTTGTTCAATGGGTCATGGACCGACCACTCCCGTGGTTAACCGCCATGATTGATCGTGGCCCAGTCCAGCTACCCATGTCTGACCTTGGTCTGACCCCAGTCTACCCCGACCTATGGGGTCCGACCCGACATTCCCTGGTCCGACCTGACCTGCCTGGGTCCAACCCAGGTCTAACCCGACCCACCAGGACGAACCCAGTCCACATGGTCAGCCTAACCCGCTTCAGCTGGGCCCGCACTACCTAGAGGGGCCATCCCATCCTACTCACCAAACCTGATACACATTTTGGGTTGGTCCAACTCACACGATCACCCATGGTTCCCACTAATGGACAATGCGGCCACCCCTCCACATCACGAGGCCACCGAGTCCCACGAGATGCTTTACTCATCATGCCACCATGCGCTTCCAGCTTCACTGGCCGCTACCACCCTTCCTTATATGATCCTTCTTTCTTCCATTGGTTCTCCAATATCTGAAACAAAATCACATATGGGGTCAACGGGTCTCGACCTATATTGATCTATCCATTGTCTCATCATTCCTCTAATAAGGAGGACTGATCATGTTCGGAGCCTCCTGTTAAGTTGAACCATGATCACGAGGATCCAACGGTGATGAATGCCAGGAACATGGGAGATAAAACACAAGAAAACCCGAAGAAAGAACCTTGGATTTTTTTGTGGTGGCCTCGATTAGTTCTCATTATAATTATAAATGACAAGGATAAACAAATCTCCTGATATTCCCACAACAATAACCCATCCCGCAACAATGATCTGACAACAGATCAATCTATTTTTGGATTGACCCACATTCATCGTGGAAATTACGAAAAGGGAAACGAAATCAAAAATCACATTCTCTACCTATGATATATATCATTCAATATTGAGGTTTGATTTTTGTTGGTGATTTTTCAAAATTATCTCTAATCCCAGTGTTTATCATCACTGCCGAGAGAATTCTATTTGGATTCTCTCTAGACCCTCCACCTAATTTATAGGGCTATTAGCCTAACCCTGGCCCCATGCCTATCTCTTCATTTAAAAGAAACATCATTGACGTGTGTAATTTTAATATAAAATTCACTCACAATTTATATTATTCATTAAAATGTACAAAAACTATTTTTCATGGCCGACCCATACTGCTCATATTAGACCTCACCTAGAGAAAACACCACATTTCAAACTCAACAATTTTCCCAGATTTCTAATCTGAGTAACTATTAATGAGATATACAGATTTCAAAATAAAATAATTTTATTTTTTATTATATTTATAGTTAGATACTTGGTGACTTTTTCTCCAGATTCTTGCATCGACAAAAGGAAGGTCGCGCCTAGGGTAAAGATGAAATTTTTAGCCCCACAATTCCCTCATATTTCTGATCTGGGAACCCATTTAAAATATATTCCGATTTTTTAGGAAAATTTCATGTGTGTGATATTAAAAACATAGCATTTTAAAGGATTTGTTTCGGGCACATCAGGCCTTAGAATCGTGCGACATCTTAGCGTCGAGTCTCATAATTTTCCAAAATAATTTCTAAAAGAAAAAATCAGGAAAATACAAGTCATTGCATGAATAATACATATATTTGTATGTAATTAAAAAATAAAATATTTTTATATAAATATTATATTTGAATTATTTAATAAAAATTATGTTATTTCAATCAAGAATGTCGAAAAATGAAAAGGTACTCGTGCTTGTATACAATATATCATCTCCATGATTGTATTGTAGTTCATTTTTCTTAACAATATTTCATAATTATTTTTAAAATAATAAATTATTAATAAAAATGATTAATATTTCATTATTATTATTCTGGAGTTGATGTCAGGATTTACTCTTTAGCCATAGTCATTCTACTGCATTCATTTTGGCCATTTGACCTGAATATCATCAAATTCAAATATGTAAAATTATTTAATTAAGTGATTTAATTTGAAATAGTAATATCTAAAATAAAAGTGATAATAAACATGAAATATCTTATTATAAAAGTAAATAATTAACATAAGTTTAGACAAATAACATTTATAGTGATTCAGGCCTGATGAAAGGGATTTAATATCAATATCCATTCATTAAAGCATATTTTAATATCATGCAACTAATTTCATGATTATAGTGTATAATTTTACAATTTTACATGTTATATCATGAATATATCATCTTTTAAGGTATTTTATGTTTCAATTAAAATTATTCCATCCAATTTAATTTTACATGGTATTTACCAAGTGGTATGTGTTTTATAAATAAATTTTCTTTCATTGGGATATATTAATTATTCATTCGTTATATTATATCAATATTTTTCATTAAATGGGATTTTTTTATTTATGATTTAATTTAAACTATTTTATTTCTATTTAAATAGTTTACACATAATCACTTTATGGAATAATTCCCACAACAACATTATAATATTTGTAAGTGTTCCTCAAATGAAATTGTCTTCTTTGCGACGTATGTGATGTTATAAACAAATTTTATTTTATGATGTGTATATACTTCCCCATTGATAATTTATGTCACTAATATATTTATATTTGTGGTATTTAATGTTTAATTTGATGCTATTTTTTCAGATATGGTTTGAATTTCACTAAAATGAGAAGGGTTTATTTCACAATCTCATCATTATTAAGCATTATTTATAATTTATAAATTTGACGGGGGAATCACTTGATGTGTGTGAGTGTGTGTGAAACCCCGATTATTTTCTTATCCTATGGTTATTCATAGAAATTATAAATTTTCATTTAATTTTTCTCTCTTTATGTACTCATGATACTGAAATAATATGTTTTTAAAAACATTGATAATTTTTTACATAGTTGAGGATCATTTTCTTCTATATCCATATTTTTTATCAAATGATAAAATGGATGTCTTCAATATTATTAGATGATTTCATAACAAAATTTAACCAATGCTTAACATTAAAAAATATATTTTAATATGATTCTCATTATGGTATCCAAACAATGTACTTTTTATCTTTTTAATGATAATATGGATGGAATTATTATTTTAACATACTCAGTATGAATTCATTTTCTTAACATCATGACTAATAATTACATATATGATTCAAATAAATTTTCCCATGATTCATTTTGATGTAAATTGTTTTGTTAATATTCTACAAATTTTTATTTTGTAAAATACGATATCAAAATGAAAAAGGTATTATCCTTAATATTTTTTTATTGATATTTTTATGGAATTTCTATTTATCATAAAAACTATATTATTCTATAATGAGGATATATTATAATGATATAATCAACATCCTTTATATAGATGGTTTATGATTAGTTTTCAAGGGGAATTTAGTGAAATTCCTTGTGATTTTTCTACTGATAAAGATGTTTTTGGAATAAGGAATATTGGTTATGTTTTATTATTTTATCATGTGATGAATGCATTAGACTTATTAAGTGATGGGTGGGGCCTAAAATTTCATGTCCCATTTATGTATCAGTAGGTATCATGATACAGACTAGTTGGATAGCCATATGTAATGGGGTTTTTGTTTATCCCACCCATAGTTTAAATTGTTTGGGCACAATCCCTCAATGATATGTTTAAAAAATCCAACATTAATAATTAAACAATTGTTAAATCTATTATTGATTTCCTTTTTATTTTTTCATTAGTTATTATGTCCTGGTATAATTTTCATGCCAATGTGATTATTTATATGGTATCACATGGCCTTTATTTAATCCCTTCATATTATTTTTCATGCACAAGATATCGATTAAATGAAATGTTTTTCAGTATTTGTTTTTTTGTATTAATTTTATACAATATTTAATATTTATAGATTTGATTGTATGTAACCCTCAATAAGAATCATAGTTCATCAATATTTTGTCCTGGTGATTTATTTCTAATATTTATCAATGAATGAAATACCTTAATTTTTTTTAAATTTTAATATAAAAATTATTCAATTAATATAATAAGAAAGTAATGATTTTATTAATATTAAAATTAATATAAAATTAATAAATTTCTAGGTTGCATGAATTTTTTAGACACATATATAATTTTATTTATGTGTGAATGTAGTATATTCAAATTACACTGTAATTCATGATGTTTTCAAAATCAAGATATAGGAATAGTTTAAAAAATGACATTACTGATACATTATAATAAATAATATTTTATTGAATGGTTAAAAATTCCTAAAAAATATCACTGTCCAATTTATTTTTTTTGGTTAAAAATATAAAAAATGGTCTATTTATTGGATATTTTTTTAATGTTACTATGAGTACACCTAAATTATAAAAACATTATTCTCAGAGTAATTTTCAAGAAGGGTCATCCTATGCTAAAAATTGATAAGAATACATAACTCAAGGAAATATGGAAAAACTAAATAGATTATAAAATTTACATCCTCCCACATAGTGTATTCAAATTATACAGTTTTTCATTATTTTAAAAGGGAAATAATTTATATTAATTTAATATTTTATCAAATTAAAAAAGTGACCCTTCCCTCACTTATAAATGTGTATCGCTTTCCTCTTATTTTTAAATTTCATAATGATTTTGGGGTCAAAAATCATAACCAAAATAAATTTCATAATTCTCATTCCACTTCCAATATGAATTTTTTTATTATAAAACCCTTCAAGTAATAAATTTGGGGTAAACCAAAAGATCTACCTAAAGAAGGGGTATCTTTATTAATCCAGTGTTTTTCTATTCTTTTTTAGGATTCCTCCTTCAAATATTATTCCTATATGATGAGATAATAAAATAATTATGTAACATATATTTATATGTTTTAATGTTAATGGAATACACTTTTTAAATCTTATTTTCAAACAAATGCGAAAAAAACTGACATTCACATGTGTGGATGACTACTGAATCTCGTACCGATGTAATTCATTTTCCATCACCCCAAATAATGGGTGGTTTAAATTTTTTATTTAATATATATATATATATTATATTCATGAAATATTTATCATTATTTAATAGTAACATATCATATACATTCTAATTTAACCATTCATTTAAAAACCATAAAATCATTCATGAATATGTATCGCTTTCCACCATCCAGAAGTGATGTGATTCTTTTTTCATAACCAAATAAAATGACTAAAATATATTAGTGTAATTAAAAAACTAATATTATATTAATGTTATAATTATTATTATGCAAAAATAATATAGTACTTATGTTATTTTTTTCATGATCATTCAAAAATGTAATCGTTACTCAACTGAATGTATGACTTACCATCTCTATGATTGTAAAAAAGTTCATTTTATTAACTATATTCCACGTTTTGATTCTAAAGTATATTTTATTTATAAAAATAATATCTATTTCAAGATTATTATTTTTTGAAAATTATTGTAGAATATCCTCAAATACTTTAGTGAAACTACTGATTTCTTTTTAAATATAACAATAAAATATCATCAAGACATCCATTGTAAACATAGTTGATTTAGTAATTAAATATAAAAGGATATAAAAATAATTAAAATGAATAATGAAAATTAAAATTTTTATTAATCAATTAAATATTTTACATATTATTGTTATTCAGGATGATGATGAACATATGTGAAGAGTTCGACTTGAGGTAAGGTATTTTATCTACATTTCCATTCGTTGAGTAGAATTTTATTATTATGCACCTAATTCATTCCATATAGTGTATTGATTTCCAATTTTACATGTTATATCATGGAGCCTTTAAATTTCATGGTATTTTATGTATCTATTTAAATTATTTCATCCAAGGGTACTTGAATTTAATGTTACTAATTAGTAAGTGTTTCATAACTCAATTTTCATTTATTAGGTTATATAACTTTGTATTGATTATACGATGTAATGATTGTATATGAATTTTCATTAATATTATTTGTGTTTTATTTCCAATTTTTTTGAATTCATATTGATAGAAATAATCACTTCATTTATTAACTCTCACTTCAATATATAATCATTTTTAGTGTTTTTCATCTCAAAATGTCTTCTTTAGGACTTATGTTATGTGTTAAAAAAATTTATTTTAGGAAGTTTATCTAAAAAATATTTTATATTTAATATCATGAATATAATTACATTCATGGTATTTAATTATTCATTTTAAGTGTTTTATTTCATGGGGGATATGATTCAAATGTTACAAAAGTGGTAAGGGTTTAACTCATAATCTAATTATTATTCGGGATTATTTTTGTTTTAGGTATCCAATGGAAACTTTTATTGATATTTTTAACATAAAACCAAACTATTTTTATACCCTATGGTAATTTTTATAAATTATATGTTGTCCTTTCATTTTTATCTCTTTATGTAATCAGGATGTTGAAATCATGTTTTAAATGATGATTTTCTTGTTATTCAACTCTGTTATATATCTTTTTCTCCAATATCATTATATTCCAAAAATTACTATAAATAATATTATAAATATTATCTAATGATTTAATAATTACATTATACCAGTATTTTTCTTTTCATAAAATGTTTTAAATGTAATATTATTTTCATCTTCCAAACAACATACATTTTTAATTTTCCCAATAATGTGAAAGGATTAATTATTTTAATGAACTCAACATGAATATATTTTTATATACATCATGTATAATCATTTATTTGATTATTCCATTATATTTTTTCATTATTCATATCGATGAAATGATTTTCTTAATATTTATGAAATTTTTAGTATTTAAAATTGGATGTCAAAATGAATGGTTACATTCCCCATGAATGTTTTTAATTATATTTTTTTCATATTTATATTCATTAACAACCCCAACAAAATTATTCTATATAGAGTATTTTTTAATGATACAATACTTAATCATTATCAATAGAGTTTATTATCAATATAATTAGGGAATGTATTGGCATTATTTACTGTAGTTCTACCTATATATATTAATTTTATAAAAAGTCATGTTGATTATATTTTAATTTATATTAATTTAATTAAATCAATGGACATATTATGTGATGGATGGGGGGAAACATTTTGTATCCCCTCAATGCATCGGTAGGTCTGATGATACAAACTCATTACATATCCTTATTAAATTACTTTTTGTCCAATAACTACTCATGTTTTATGTTATCATGGAACAAGGTTCCAATAATAATATTCATATTTTTGGAATTAATAATTCCTTAAATATGAATTTAGTTACTTATTTCCATGTTATTATTTGATTACTAAGGATATACATGTACATGTTTCAAACTTTGGTGATTATTTATATGGAATCATTTGGACATTATTTACTGAGTCAATATTATTATTTATTCTCATGTTATTGATTAAATGGAATGTGTTTCATTTATTTACTTTGTTATATTTATTATTCATAATTTAATCATGATATATTATATTTTATGTAACCCTTACTATGAATAAAATATCACCCTTATTTTTTTGCTTTGCCGATGTGAAGAAGAAATCATTGTGTGAGATGACATATGTAGCATAGTTACTCTCACTATATTTTATTATGTTTTCAAATTTAAGGTAATAATCATCTATTTATATGTTTTAAGAATACTAATAACATATTTTATCATTTGAGATGTCATTTCTTGAATATAGTAACAATGTATTAATGTAATGACAGTATCTAGGTTAATGTGGTCAAGGTCATGACTTTTTTGTTGTTTTGAGAAGGATTTTTGGGGTTGTGTATTACCATTGTTTTATTGATAATGGTAAATGGTAATAATTCTATGTATCCATATATTATAATATTTTGGAAAAAATTATATTCCTTTAATTACAATGTTATATGTAATGGCTTCCTAGGACATGATAGAGTAGAAATCAGAAATATCATCAAAGAAACTATGACCTATAAGGTTAAATTAAACAATATCTATAAGTAAGGAGTAGAATTATGTAATGTATACCAAGGAATTTCATATATAAAATAAAAAAATGTCCATATCTTCAATGAATACATAATGGTCAACATGGAAATATTTAAAGTTAGGCATGATCATATTTGAGGGGGAAAATGAAGCATAAATATACTCTTTATATAAAGTGGAAAATGATTTAGATAATGCGATACATATTAGTAATTTTACCAATATTTATGATTCATCATAGTTTTCTCATGAATATATTATAGGAACTAATCTCTTTATAGGTTTTATAAAAAGCTTTTCAGTTAGATACAATTTGAACATTATTATTTTGAAAAGAATATTCTGGAAGAAAATCTAGATGATGTTAAAAATATTCATCACTGTATAAAACATAAAAATGATTTAAAAGGAATATGAAATAGGATTATTAATTTAGAATATAAGATTAATTTATTGTTTAATAAGTCCACTCTAATAACTAGGGTTATAATAAAATATTCATCGAATTTTTTTTTTGAGAATAAAAAACTGTAAGTAGATTGCCTTACACCTGGTGATGTCTGGATAGAATGAAATCCATATCATAGGGCATTGTCAAGAACTTTATGATAGTTAAATTAGAAAATATAAATTTATACACTATAGATACAATATTATTTCTTCTTAACACTTTGAAATATTTCTATATGTATATCCCGAGCTATGTGATGAGATTGTGTGCTATTCTGAGGCATAGTGTACCAAAAACTAATTTTATAAAATTATTATATATACTTTATATTATGCATTAATTATACCAAAATAAAAAAAGTATACATCTTAAATCATAGCATAGATAAAAAATCTGAGACTATAGTTGAGTTTGGAAAGTGTTTTTTTCCTTAGGGGTGACACAAAATGTGTTGGTATGGGGCATTCAGATGCCACACTCATTAGAGGTACTATAAGTGAATTATTTAATTATTATATTAGATTATTAATTCATTTAATTATAATGTATAACTCTATATTAAAACTTCTAGGATTATTTTTCTAGTGTTATCCACATAAGCCTTGAGATATATCAAGATCTCTTCCTCCCCCCTCCGTTGGTAGATCTCATCAGACAACGAAGAAACTCGAGGTCAGAGTAGATCAAGACACATTGAATGAAATGAATCCTATAAAATAATTTCAAGACACATTCTCCATTAAATATTCATCAATAATCAAGTTAGTAATTATCGTTTTGTGTTTTTATCTCTTTGATTAAATAGTAGAGTAGATCGATTGTTATTCATTGATTTGTGCCCTTGTTTGCATCCTCTTCATTTTACCATCTAAAAATATTAATTAATTTCAATTTTTATCTATCCATGTGATCCCTGTTGTTGATTTTTGTCCTAGAACACTTTGAAAAAGATGTATAATTATTTGTTTGTGCCTTTATCCCTTTTTTATTCACGATAATCATCAGCTGGAACCTATGTTCCTAGTTTGACAAATGTCGGGTCGTACTAAGCCGGATCGGACTCCTGAGGTCTTAGAAGTTTTGAAAATAAATATTGGATTGATAAAATAAGCATTTATATAGGAATAATTCATGGAAAAAATTAATTTTTTGATGATTTGAGATCAAGAAATCTATGGTTCAAGATTTAGTGATGTGAGTAATGAATAGAGAAACCCCCATGATGAATGGTTGATGTTTTCTAGAGAACGATGGAATAAATTCTTGATTTTATGATAGATCAATCATTTTTAGGTATATTGGACTAATAGAGAAGTAAATAGATATATTTCTAGGTGTAAGATTAGATTTTGGATTTCTGGTGAAACCCCAACTACATGCCATGTTCATGGATGAACACACATTTTGTAGTCCTTTCATCAGAAGTGTCTAGGCTTTTGGAAAACATAAGGATGAAATATCTTGTAGTCATCCTCACACTCAATGTATCCCTTCCTGTTTGGATAACCCATGTGATGGGTCACATGGGCGAGGACCCTGTGTATGAGTACAAATACAAGACATGACCGCATGGGCGGAACCCCATGAGAATCCACACATTGTTTACAAATGTATAAAGACACTAGATTAAAGTACACATACACAATGTCTTGTATATAGACATAGTGAGTAGGACACAACTCTGTCCTGATTAGACTGAATATTCCATGTAGTCCACTAACATAGACTATACTACTACAATGGATGGAGTGATGTACTATATAGGGGCATGGACATGAGGTGTAGAGGGACTACACTCTATGTGGTTCCCCTCACACTCTATGTACACGAAGTTCCCTTTTAAGGAAACATTGATGCTTTTTATCCTCTCTTCATGATCTCGTATGTTGGCCTGTGAGTAGCTTATTCTGATTTTTTAGTATAACATGATGGTTCCCTTGATTTCATATTAAGAGATATTATTTGAAATTTATTGGGAACAGTTATTTCTTAGTTCATGCTCGACAATGATATTGATCATGTAGGATCACCAGAGACCATCTAGGTGGCACCCTCTTGTAAGGTAAGGCATAGTTCCTCGACAACTTAGAGTGGATCCCTCAAACCAGTATGGGATTGATTACTCTACCATCTGAGTGTAACCATCCTATAGTGTAAGGAAGAGGTCCTTGGTGAGCTACAGTGTAACCCTCAATATGATCTAGGAATGGTTCCTCGATATAAAGTGTGGAACCCTCTTGTGGTTTAACGGAATGGGTCCTCGATGACCTGAAGTGGAACTCTCCAGCATGGTTTTTCATGGGTCCCTGACCATCATAGTGTAACCATCTTACTTTGCTAGAGAATTGGTACTATAACTATAGATTGTGACCCATTTCTATATAGCATAGTTCAAGGCATGGTTTGATTTGGATGACTGCATTCTAGGGAAAGTCATGAGGTGTTGGGTATCATTGATGGTGTTTTGGAACTATTAGATACTCATCTTCTTGGGATGAACTATTAAAATGATATCCCTATTCTACCTTATTTCACATTCATAGAATGAGAATATATATATAAATATTCAACATCCACACCTTGGATTTGGTTACTCTCCTTCTAGGAGTGGGGAAGACATGCATGGTATTTCCCATTTATCCCCTTGTGTTTTGATGACCTTACTGTTTCTCTTGGTAGTGTCAAGTTGTACTCTTTCAATATACCATGTTTTATCTACTATATTTCCCATTTATATTATCTCCTACAGACCACCTTTAAGGATTTGGGGTTTCTTACTGGGTATGTTAATACTTATCCCCACATGCTCTTTTCTAGCATGTGCCATGTCTTATGTAAATGAAGGATAGGTTGATCATGACTACAATAGAGGTTAGGGATATTAGGTTCTTATAATGTGTATGGTAGTCGTCACATGGAAATTGGGATCTAGGATCTATTTCAGCTCTTTAATTTTATATTTCTATCAATTTGGGATGTATTTATAGTTGGGTGTGGATTTTCCTCTTAATTTTCCCATTTACACTACAATACTTTTGTACAGTCTAGAGGTTTGTGCATTTTGGGTTTACATGATAGTAGTGTTTGATATTCAACTTTTTACCTCTACAATTTTTCATATATATGGTTATGTGTATGTATACATGTTTTAGGAAGATTCCTCCCCAAGGTAGTTATGAATTCAGATTCTGTCACCACCCATGGATTATGGAGATGGTTTGTCGTTATTGTGGCTCATGCGATAGCTTGGTTCAGGTCATGAAAGATTGGTATCATATAAAGATCATGCCTTGGGACACTATTAGGACATATCCAATTACGAGGACTAGTTGGGTTTAGAGGTATCATGTCAATTTTTTCGACTACATCTCTCACACAAGTGAATCTAGTAATGTCATGGCAACTGACATATCCATTCACTAGGACCTCATTTAACAGCTTGTTGACATGGCATGTCAAAACATTTATTGCATGGTTAAATTGTACATTCATCATATAGGATTGAGTATTTAAATATAATTCATGAGTTAGATGTTAATATATATATATATATATATATGCTCATATGACTATGGTACTCCTTGATAATGTTTTAGATGCCTCTATGATGACATCCATACAAGATACCAGTACTAGTTCCTGATAAAAACATGATGGGTGATGTGGCCCCAATTCAGGGTATATCCCACAATACCCTTCCTCCCATTGGGAATATAGAAAAATCTACACCTATCTAACAGTAGTTAATACCAGAAGAGTATGTTTAGGATTCTCACAGGCTTAGAGTGCTTCATTAGATCCAGCATCAGAGACAACTGAGGTTCAATGGCAAGATAGATCCTCAGGAAGTAATGGATAGGCAAGAGTTATTGGTCTCTATATATTGGATTATTTGGACGCTGAACATTCTATTGGTTTTTCTAGAAACTATCCTTTTCACAAAGAATATATGTGTTTGTAGGTATTTATTACCCAGATGAACAAGGCTTCAACACTCTACTAGCCTGACATCACGTAGCAATTTCATGAGGAGCACTATCCCACTTCTTTATGTTGATTATGGATCCATGAGCTTATGAAGCTTTAGTGGGGTGGGATGATAGTGTTTGAGTGTGCAACGTGGTTCACAGACCTTACATGTTACTCCCTTGATATGATCATTGATGGCTACTTCCGAGAATAGAAGTATGAGTTGGTACTCCACAGAGAGATCTCAGGTAGAGTTATAACATTATTCATCCCCACCTATGTTGGGGTGCTAGAGAGGGAATTTGTGAGAGATATCATTCTATCTGAGTGTTTATAGATAGTTTTATCTTTAAGAGGGTGTCACAGTGCTATGTCATCTATAGTAGCAAGAAGATTCCATGAACCAAGATCTCAGCAAAGGAAATCCTCCCTTGATCAGGTTAAGGCACATATTTAGAGAAAATTCATTGGAATAGGGTACTCTATATCGGTGAATTGATTTACATGTGATGGGTGAGGTCTTATGGAATGAGAATATCTGGTCAAAGCTTCACAACATCCAATGAAGAGAGCTGATGGACCACCATAGTTGAGTAATCATCGTGATAAGTGATCTCTCATGAGAGGTTTGGGTAGTACCTAAGGTGGTGGATATAGAAGGTCAGTAAGAAAAGATATGGGTGGTGGAATATGTTATGATATCCTTATACCACCACTACTAGGTGGCCCACATCAGTCTTAGGGAGCCAGAGGGTGGGTCCATATACAACTGTAGGTTTTCGATATCTATGACCATACAGTACATGTGATAACAATATGTACGATCTATGTGTTTTCTACTTTTTCTTAAATTTTAGGAAAAATGGTTTCCTTCCATTTGATTAACTCTATATTCCACGAGTGAAAACTAGATCTCCCAGTTGAGGTTCCATCCCAGCTGCATCGTGTTGAGGTTTTAGCACAAAACACATCTTTTATATATTTCTATTCTGGAATAAAGATCTTTATTTTGGAAGAGATTCATTCATATAGGACAATATGTTCATCCTAATGTATCCCTAATACGTCATCATGTGTATGTACTGGTCGTCCATGGTCTAGTCCCAAATTGATTTTCATGGAAGAGAGGTCAGATGCCTACATGCTAATGAGATGGGATTCTTCTTTTCTAGTGAGAGAGATTTCATGGATTAGAAAGTGGGTTCTAAGATCAAGAGGCTACATCCAATCACTCATAATATTAAAAATTTATCTATTGGTGTAGTAATAAATTTAATAATCTACGTTCTTTTAGTTGTGGAAGATTATATGGACGTTTTCCATGAAGAAGTTGTAGGACTACCTTGGTAGAGCTAGATGGATTTCCTTCATTGACATTCAACCTGGAACCAATATGATATCTTTTTATTAATATTGGATGGCCCCTACTAAGAATTGGGATATTTATTTGTTGTTTGAGGACCTTTGAGGGATGGGTTTCATCAAAAAAAGTGTGTCCCCATGGTAATCAATGGTGTTGTTTATGGAAAATGCAGACATGATCCTATAGATTTTCATCGATTATCATCACATGAACCGGGCCATGATAACGAAAAAAAATACCCATTGTTGAAGATTGACGAACTCTTTGACCAGTTTTGAGGTATGATATGGTTCTTAATTATCGAACTTAGGACTAGATACCCCCAATTGAGGGTCCACGAGGCTCATATTCCAACATTGGCATTCAGATGACTCTATGGACATTACAATTTCTTAGTAATGACCTTCAGTGTGACAAATTACACCACTTTGTTTATGGATTTGATGAACTAAGTCTTCCAGCCCTACGTGTATTTTTTTTTATCATCGTTGACATACTCATCTTCTCTGCATTAGAGGAGGATAATTAAGTGCAATTGATGATGCACTAGTGAAAAATCTATATTTAAAAATGGTTTTTTTATTTTTGACATCGGTTTCTAACCAACACTTATAAAGGCAACCTAAAATATAATATTTTTTACATCATTTTCAAAAACTAAAAATGAAAATGATGCCATTCTTAGTTTTGACATCTGTTATTAAAATTAACCGATGATGAAAATCGAGTGCATCCTTTTTTTTGCATCAGTTTCATATAAATAGATGTGTAAACTCATTTCCAGCCACATTTTACTAGATAAACCATCATCAAAAATGTATATTGTTTAAAAAAAAATCGGTGCAGGTTTTTAATAAAACTGAAGTTGAAAGTAAAATTTATTTTATATAAAATACATAATATTTTTTATTTGAACACATGGTATTAATAAAATTTAATATAATTAATTTTTTTTTGAATATACATACCTCAAGTCGTAATCAGACTTAATAAATAGTTTGAAAACAAACATTAAAGATTTGTAAGTTTAGTTTTGTTATAATAATCATTATCATTGAATGTCTATAATAACAATTAATTATATGAGATTAAAAAAATATAATACTATGACCTAAATAAATAACTTAGCTTATCAAATTCAGTAGTTTCCCAAATTTCAGTTATCTCGTACATGAATCGTAGAACATAATAACAAAATTCCACATATCCTTGTTAATAATGACACTAGGGTTATAAAACATTAACTCAATAATAAAAACCAATATATATATATATATATATATATAAATTTGAACAATATCTAATATGAAAAATAATTACATTTACTTTCACATAATTGATCGCATTTAGTTTCTTTATCAAAATGTGTTGTTTGTTAAATTTTTCCCATGAAATACATTTTCATATATATGAACTAATAACACATGTATAAACAATACGAATGAAACATAATGAGATTATAAAGAAAAAAACATACCTGTATAATAAGGTGGAAAACTTTTACGAACACTCCCTAATTAAGATTAAAACCATTATAAGGTGAATTAAAATAGAAAAAATCCGCCTAACATCCAATTCCCCTACAATACAAAAACAAATCACAATTAATTAAATTATAAAGATCATTAGTTCATAATTATGTAAATATTGTACATATCAAGAAATAGAAAAAACCAACATCCATTCTCCATATATGATAATCTCTCGCAAATATATGCAACTCTACTAGGATTCTTCACATGTTGCACCTCCATTGAAATGTATTCTAGATTAATAAAACTGTAAATCCTCACGCGTTCATTTTTTGTAATAATATTTTGTAGATACCTAATTTTAAAAAAATGGATAGTCAATTTAAACTATATTATTATCTAAAAAATAGAAAATTCAAACATTGATTTACATATATGGAAAAGAAGTGAAACTCATTGAGGTAAAGCTCTTCAAAATCAACTAGATGTATGATATCTTATTTGACTAATCTTAATGGATATTAAATTCCTTATATATTAGATTTCATTTGAATCTCATAGAAATTATTCAAGGAAGAAGATACCTGAGATAATCTTTGTATCCCAAAATAAATATCAGAAGTATCTACAGTCGATTGTTCCTAAATGTGTTGTTTCAATTGTGTAATTTTGTTTGCTTTCAAATAATAATATTTAAGTTAAATGTCAGAAAATATTGTAAGTAATTCTCAAACATATTTATTTAATATTTATAAAACACATACATCCTATAAAAATTAATTAAGAATACTAGTTGGACAAACTAAAAAAATGATCGAGACAATCCCCATCTCTAGTAATATATTTAGTAGGAAATGGTATTAGAGATTTAGGATCCAAAATATCAAGAAATTATACTCAAGCCTAACCCATCTATAAAGGATGGTGATGTAGAGAATCCGCCAAATAATATATGATTCCTAAAACAAAAATATGTATATATTGATCTTCAGCAAAGCAGTCACAATATATGGTTTGGTCTAAGTGAGGAGGTGGAGGATCAAAGTAGGCAGGTTAGGTTGGTTAGTTCAGCTGGGATGGAGGTATAGGATCAAAGTAAGCAGGTTGGGTAGGATAAGAAGGTTTTGTATATTGTGACTCTCTTGTCAAGTGTTCTAACAAATCCTGTTACATGGCTGCTTGAAATTGATCACCCAGAGAATGTTTCATCTCATTGAACTCTACTTTTAAGGATTCTATTTATAGGACCTTTGATTACTTACTCTGACAAAAATCATTCCAAATAATAACACCCTCCAGATATTCTCTAAAGAGTTTGGGGTGTTCTACAATTTATGAAGTACTGTCTAGTATGTCTGTCCTACCCTTAGTGATAAAAGAGATATGTGTCTCTTGATCCTAAAGATCATCCTGAATTGAAAAAAGAAAAAGTTATATTAGTGTTTAGAATTTATAAAATACAATCATTCACAAAAAAGTAAATAAAATTTACTTACAATTTTATCAGTTACTTTCTTACCATCCTCTATAAGATACATTCCATTTTTCCTTCTTCTCACTCATTTCTATTTTTCATGGAGAGTGGGAGGATATGGGGGACCAAACTATACCTCCTATGAACCACTACTAGATCGAGATCTTAATGCTTCAAACTTTTCTTCAATAATTTTCTACTCTAATAATGGATACCCTCCACATGATAGAGTATGAGGGTACACATTTTTCAACTGGATCTCTTGATAAGATCTTCGGGAAGCCTATTACATAAATATAAACTAATATGTAATTATATAAATATATAATAATTTTTACAATATAAAATAATTGTTATACCTAAAATTTTTCTTCATGACGGCTATCAAAAAAATTTCTCCATGTATCTTCTTCTATATACAGAAACTTATGGAATGGGTTTTTAAATTTTTTCTTTCAAAAAACATAATTTTTTGTCGGTTTTGTTTTACAATCATTCCTTCTAACCCCTGCTAATGAGAGAAGTATTTTCTTAATTTTTTTTGATTCCAAAAAATTAAAAGTCATTTGTAATTGAATAAATGAAATAAATCATTTATAATATTTAATATTCAAAAATTTATATATAATAAATCAATTGAGATATTTTAGCTTCATGACCTTTGAATGTCGTTTTTTCTCGATCTGGTCCATATAATTCTAATCAGGATATAAAATACTAATCCTACAATGGATCTACATTGATATATAACTGATAAACTAAACTAAATTTGGGCCATTTTCATTATTATTATCATCAATATTAATATGTAATCTCTCATCTCCACAAGAAATTGATAGTTTTGGTAAACATGTAATACCACATTTACCATCTTGAGAACATGATTTCTCTGTAGTAAAAATAGAAGTATCCTCTGTTGAGGATGAATCAGCAGTCCCACAGAAAATTATAAATTAAAGGTTTTGATTCATTAAATTAGTATATTAATAAATATTTAACAATATGAAAAATCGATATACCTCGTTAAGTACTCATGTCCCTCTATATATTAAATTGTAACAATCATGTGTAATAAAAGTTTTGTGTACCTTCATATCATTAGAAAACTAAATATTTAGAAACAAGGATAAAAAATAATTAAAAAAAGATGTATTCATTTGTATGTTTCAAAAAAAGAAACAAAATAAAAACGATTATCAGAAAAATTAGAAGGCTAATTCAGTGTTTTACAATACGACTTCTTCATGAAAATTACATACTGCATACACTATTTCTACCTTGTAGTCATTGTAATTTTCCTAAAATCGCGTAATAGATGAATAAGACTCACATAAATCAATAAAATCATCAACATCATTCTTATCACCCATATGTTATCTTTTTCTTGGAAAAACAATGGACCATTGATCATTCAATGGATCAATGACATAAAAAAATATACTTTTCAGGTGTCTCTATGATTAATGGTTCCTCATTGTAATTAAAACTTTAAAAATCATCTAATATAAATCCACAATCATCATGTTTCACAACACTATTTTTTTCAACCATATTACTCTTAAACATAGTGACCTGAAATTTTGTGTAATAAATTTCCCATATATCCTCAAGAACTCAAAAATATGTCAATGAAGTAGAAACTGGGTTTATATCTTTTTCACTTGGAAAATTCATTTCTATAGTGATAACCATCACACCACTATTTTGAACGGTACTCTTGTCATACATCTTTTTTTGTAAAGTGTGAACCAATTAATATCAAAACCGGTCCATGTAATCACATTAAGATATGGTCCCTCTTCCATCCATTTCAATGTTTCTAATTCAAATATATAAGTTCTCATATTATATTTTAACCATGAAACAAATGTCTTTTTATACTCAATCATCGACCACTTTTCATTTCTTTTTTTATATCATCTCATTAATTGGAAAATATGAGATGAAATATATGATTGAACATCATCTATGTTGTTCAAAATATATAATTATTCCAACATAACTCCATCACATAGAATGAACTTTACCTTTAAACCATGAATCCCTCTACAGTCCCTATCAACTGTAAAATATTGATATATAGGGAGAACAATATTCTCCACTTAATAGAAATAATCAATACAGAACTCAATCACTTCATCTAATACATATTTTCGAATAATAGAGGCCTCTGGCCGATAAGGATTTTTAACATATCCATTTAAAATTTTCATACACCTTTAAAAGGGTTACATCAGACATAAATAAATAGGCCCACATATTCTAATCTCCCGCACCAAATGATCACCTGATGAACCATTAAATCAAAAAAAATGTAGGCGGAAAATACATTTCTAGTTGATAAAGTATAAGAGTAGCATCATTATCAAACTCATTTAAAAAATTTTGATCAATAACTTTGATAAAAATGGATTAGAAATAATTACATAACTTGATGGTAGTCTTTCCATCAGATGGAGGAAATATGCAATGCAATGTGACCAATAGAAGTTGTTTCATAAATACATGACAGTCATGAGATTTTATACCTATCAAATTTCAATCCTTCACTGACATGAAATTCTTCAAATTTGATTAATATCCATTGGGTAATTCTATACCATACAAACACTGAAAAAAATAAACTCCTCACTATTTCTTAATGTGTGATGATCTGAAGTTAAATATGTAATATTTCCTTTCATAGTGGTAGCTAACTCCAAACATATTTTCATTACTATCAATTCTAATCTTGAATTACATCCATATTTTTTCTTTCCTTTTATGTTTCTAAATTTTCAATCAAACTATGACATATATTTTTCTCAAAATACATAACAACAATGTTATGGTTTAACTCTAAAACCTCCAAAAAGTTAGTTCAAAAAATTGACTACTTATTGTAGATATTTTTTTGAAGACTAGAATTAATTTTATTTCCAAATTTCAAATAAATATTTTTCACCATGATGTAATATTTTTAAACTGACAATGGTTGTGGGGTAAGATTATATTATTGTAAACCATAAAATTCTTTTTCAATCTATGATAACGATGATCAATTTTAAAAAATCTACGATGTCCCATATACATTGTCTTTCTTTTATTCTGTAATTGATAATATGAAGTATCTTCTTAAAAAATGGACATGATTTATGTCCCTTAAGATAGTATCCAGATAAGTTTCTATATAGAGGAAAGTAATTTATAATGAACATTATCATAGAAGACAACAGAAAATTCTCTTTATTATATGCATTAATAACATTAACACATGCCTCCCATAGAAGTTTCAATTCATCAATCAATAGTGAAATATAGACAACAATATTTTTTCCTAAATGTTTTGGTCTAGATATCATCAATCTCATCATATATTATTTTTTTATTCTTATATATATTTGGGGATATGTTTTAAACTACCAAAAAAATAGGCCACAAATTGTGTTGGCTGCTTAGGCTTCGAAATAGATTCATTCCATCTATACACACTCTGATTCACAGATTTCAAACTTCACTTCCAAAATTTGGAAATTTTTTATCAAATCTCATCCATTGTGATGAGTCAGTAGGGTGACATAATTTACCATCAGATATGTGTTCATATAAACGTCATCTTAACTTTTTTTCATCAGTTGAATTTCAAAATAGATAGTTCAAATGGGGAATTAATTGAAGGTACCAAATTTCTATAGTAGGTGATTTTGATTTTGGTACCTCGGAATGAATTAGAGTTAATTTATCAGAAGTATATGAAGGGATTATTAGAATAAATTATTTGATTTATCATGAGTTTAGATTTCAGTACCTGAGAATGAATCTGAATTAATCTTTCCTTCATCTTATAGTGTGATGTTCGACTTGTAGGATAGTTTAATAAAAACTCGTATTCATTCCTATACAACACAAAATCATTGGGGAAAGCATGTATCTTTTTATAACCTAATACTATTGGGAATAATATTTTATTTTCCTCTTAATTGGAATCTAGAAGACCATTTTCTTCTAGAAGTAGATATTTTAAAAATGTAAGTATGTTAGAGAAACTTTTATCACTACAACCATTACTTGTTCTCAAGTTAACCAGTCTTAAAATGGTTGATAACACTGTATATTGACTACATCCTGGGAATAATGGTTTTTCAAAATCTCTATACAATCGTTCAACACTTACTATTTTTCAGCAGTTTCAACACCTAAATTATGAAATAAATCAACAATATGATTCTCTTTCACATTATGAATAATGAATTCAATATTATCTATTGAACTTATAGTTCTTTCACCATGTCAGATTCAACATATGTAATTAAGGATAAAACCATAACAAATGAGATGATTCTTTATTTTTATAAATTTTAAATTTCTCATATTCAAACACTTCACACATGGATAAAAAATCAAATAAAAGTTTTGAAGATTTTTTTTATAAAATTTCAAGAATTCATCAACTATTTTTTCAAATTCACCAGTGGTTCTTTGTAAATTTATCCAATTACAATCCATTAAATACATAATATCACAATATAAATAGGGAATGTATTAAAACTTATAAAATTTAATGTATATATATATATATATTGATAAACTATAAATAGAAACACATTTAATAAAAACTATTGATAATCAAATAAAAAACATTATATATGAAACAAAATTAAAAATATTAAACTTTTTGTTTTCATATTATATACAGGTGTTTTATTGATATTATAATTTAATTATTTTTAATAATATTACATTTATTATTTTATTTTACACATTTATTACATTTGTTTGATGTTTTGTGTGTCAAAAGTATTAAAGATTGTATTAATTTATCAGTTTATTTTACATAGTTGTAACTAAATAGCGGGGGATGTTACAACTGAAACTCCCTGGTTATAATAGATATGTAATTTTCACATCTCAACACTACACCTCCAATAGATTGAAAAAACATCATTAATACTCTCACATAGCTACTGATCATGATGATGTAATACTATAACAATAAGATCAATCTCAACATATGATTTTACATACTCATTCATATCATTTTGGAGATCAACTGGTGGTAATTTTAGTAGAATTATTATACAATAAAAATGTAGATATATAAATCACATATACATCCAATCTAAATATACCACATAGTATGTTTAAAAATTTTAGGTCATGTCACTATTATAAACAAACACCCTATCATATATGTTTTCACACATTATATTGGGATGTCTCTCTTTACCATTATACCCACTCCCTCTTAGATATAGAATCAAATATATAATAGATTCCCAATACCAATTTTTTATTATAAAAACATAAACATTCAATGGATATATTGAATTACACCACCATTCCATTTAGGTAATCTCAATACAAAATGATAATGGAAACATCACCAAAATATAATTAAATAATAAATAATTTATCTTCAAAATAAAAAAAACAACATACAAAATTGAAAGTTCAATATTTCCTTTATCCTTTATCTAAAATTCGTCCCTTGAATGTGTTGCAATAATAAACACTACCGACAAGATCTATAAAAAATTAAATGTCAATAAAAACATTAAATATGAGCAAAAAAACAAAATGAAACAATGGTTTGTGATAAAAATAGTTTTTTAATGGTAAAATAATGTAGGGATGATGAATTAGTCCAATAGGATTTATAATGGAGATTTAAGATCGTTCAAATTGAAGAAAATCAACAAAAATTGTATTGGAGATCACCAGATTGTCTTTCCAATTGTTGTAATTCAAGAGGGATTCTTCATGAGCAGGAGGGTTTTGTAGATCCAAAAAAATGAGGGCTTCTTGATCTCGAAAATTTTTAAAAGATTTTTGGAATCAGTTATTATAAAAACTCATGCCGAAGAGTTTGAAATAAAAATACTTCCCCTCAGTTTTTGTCAAAATCTATGAGAAATATATTTTTTATTATTATTTTTGGCATCGGTTTTTTAGAAAACTGACACAAAAAATTCAGTATTCAGTAATTTTTGGCATTGATATTTAGTAAAACTGACACTAAAAATATCTCTCGCATATTTTTTCATCAGTGTAAAAAACTGTCCTCACCCTGATGTTAAAATCTATATTTCCACTGGTGATGTTCTATGATATTCTTCGAGAGAACCATCTTTACAGAAAGTTCTCTATGTTCCAGTTCTGGATTCATAGTAATCACTTTCTAGGGAATGTCATTTCTGAGCATGGTTTAGGAATATATCCATCAAAAATCGATATAGTTATTTCTTAGAAGATACCCAAAAACATATTTTAGGTGTGAAGCTTTCATGGATTAGTGGTGTACTAAATGAGGTTTATTGTAAAATTATCCAGAATTGTAGCCCCATTGACCACCCTAATAATAAATGGGAATCCATTTACCTAGTCTAAGTAGTGATTGAGGGACATTGAGGTATTGATGGTGAGGCTGATGGGTGCTCTAGTGTTGAGACAACTACAGGAGGTCATGGAGATCATAGGGTATTATGATGCCTCAGGAGATGGGCTTCGCAACATGTTGATGCAGTGGTAGGCAGTTATGAAATGTGGGTCGAGGTAACTAAGAACCCATGAGTAAAACTATGAGACTCATAACCAAGAGCTATAGGTGGTAGTATTTTTCCTTAGGATGTGGAGTAACTAACTTTTGGAGGATCACTTTGTGGATTATTCCAACCACCAAAGTCTCAGGTATGTCTTCATGTAGAGAAAAATGAACCTAAGATAATGAAGCTTGTTGGAGTTTATGTAGGACTATGAAATTGAGATATTATATACATAGGGAAAGGGAAATTTTTTAGTTTATTCCCTTAGTAGGAAGTCCCAAACTCACTTAGTTAAGGATGATTCAGAGTAGTTGGACTCCTTGTAGTAGACCCTAGTAGACCAGGAGGGGCCATATTTTCTGTAGTCGAAAATGTTGACTCATTCACTTATCAAGTGTGTGAGAGAGTCCCAGTTGGGGGACAATGGTAGTGAGGTCCTATGTTATTAGATATCTATAGGAGACTCATCATATGGATATTCTGAAGGTGGTAATTACATTATCTATTTCGATGGGAGGATAATGGTTTCAGCCACATTGTGGAAGGAAGGGATTCGAGAGTTCCACACTTCTCCCCTAGTTATATATAATAGTATGGGGAAGATATACAGAGATATTAAATAAAGTTTTGGTTGTATTACTTTAGATAAATCTTCATCAAGTTTTTCTCTAGTTACATCACCTTTCAGTAGGTGAAGGATGAGAACCAAGTTTGGGAAGGTTTTTTGTAGCCCCTTGAGATACTCTAGAGGACGTGAGATGGAAAATAAAATGACATTTTAATAGGAATTACATGCGCTATGAATATCCAAGATGTCATATGGGTGATTGTTGGATGACTCCCCAAGTCAGCACACTTCCTTTCCAACAATGAGTAGAGTTCATTGTAGAGTTTAGGGAAGATGTGTGTGTGTGGAAGATCATTCTGCTTAATGGGGTTCCATCAAATATTATCTCCGATCATGATGCATGGTTCACACACAATTATGAGGAGGTTTTTAGGAGGAATTTGAGAGATACATGAGGATGAGTACAACCATTCACCCCTAGAACGATGGGAAAATTGAGCGCACAATCATGTTGTTAGATGATATGCTAATGGAATGCATGTTTGACATTAGGAAAAGTTGAGAGGATCCGCTTCCCTTGCTGGAGTTTGGGTAAAATAATAAATATCACTCTACCATTAGTATGATTCCTTTTGAGGCCCTGTACAGAAGATCTTGTAGGTCACCTATGTGTTGGATAGAGATTAATGAGACATATATTATGGGCAAAGATATGGTGCATGGGACGAAGGAGAAACTTTAGTTCTTCCATGAGGGGTTGTAGACGACCCATAGTAGACAGAAATGTTAGGCATGTCATAATCATAGGACCATGGAGTTCGAACAAGGAAACAATGTTTTACTAATAGTATCTCCATGAAGAGGATTATAGAGGATCAACTAGGGAGTAAAGTTATCCATGATATTCATTTGGATGTTCAAGATCTAGCAATGGGTGGGATAAGTTTCTTACCGTCTCACCCTACCCCCATATCTAGAGCGAGTGTACAACATCTTCCTCATGTCACAACTGAGGTGATAACTACATAAACTTATGTACATTATCAAATAGGGTGATCTAGATAATGAGGATGGAGTGATATTTGAGGAAAACCTTGTGAATATCGAGGATCTGTAATAGATTAATCTCTGTGGATAGACCATCCCCTTGGTATGTGTGTTGTGGAAGCACACGAACATGAATGCATGTCTTAAGATTGGGAGATCCATATTCGGGATCATTATCTTGAGTTGTTTCATCGTTTTTGATATTTGAGAATTGAATTCTCGATGGAGTTAATAATATAGAGACTATTTTTAAAATTGTATGAATTTTAATATTTCAATATATATTTACAAAGCTAGGAACTGTGACGAACCATGATTCTGAGGAGTGGTGTGCCCAAAATTAATTTTATAGATATATTAAATATATTTTATATTTTTCATGCATGATCCCTCAAAATAATCATGATAACTATTAAATGGTATCCCAAATAAGAAATATGAGACCCCATTTGAGTATGTAACATGTTGTTCACCCCATGATAGACATAAAATGACTCATCATGGTGCATTCAAACTCCTCGCTTGTTGAAGGTATGTTAACTAAATTAATGAATAATTAAATTATTTTATTGGTTCATTTCAGAAAAAATATATAACTTGATAAGAATAATTCTAGGATGATTTCATTAGGGATAGATGTTAATACCCTAGAAGAAATCTAGATCTATTACTCCCTCCTTCATTAGCGGATCTCATCAGATAACGATGATAGTCAAAATCAGTGTAGATCCAAATGTAGGGAATGTAATGACTCCTCTCTAATAATTTACATACACAGTATTCATCAACAATTGATCCATAATTATGGTATGACTCTTTTATTTGTTTTTTATGACCTACAATTAAATATTTGAGTAGATCTACTGTCATTATTCAATCTATTCTCTTTTGTAGCCTTTCCATTTCCCATATATAGAGATCAATTAATGTCAATTTTTATCTAACCCTGGGAATCATATTCTAGATCGTTGGACAAGAACTCTTGGAAAACGATGTCTAAAAAAAATTTGTGCCTTTCTTACTTAGTGCTTTCTGATCATCACTAGTTGGACATTGAGGTCCTAGATAAAAAAAACTTTTGTGGTATTGAGCCTGATCAGACACATGGATTCATTGTGGTTTCATGAAAAATGATTAGATAAATGAACCAATAATTTTTCTATTAGGATTGTGGGGAACATATGAATGTTTTGGTGATTTGAGATCATAGAATGAAAGGATTAGGTTGTGGTGGTGTGTAGAATGAATAGAGATACCCCCACATTGAACAGTGTTCATTTTATGTACAACGGTGAGTAAAATACATTATTTTTTATAGATCTATAATTTTTAGGATGATTGGAGGCTGAAATAGAATATGATAGTTAGATTTCAAGGTGCATGATTAGATCTATGGTTTCTAGTGAAAACATGAATACATACCATTTTCAATGATGAACATGTAACATATAGACCCTCATTGGTAGCAGCTAGGGTTTTCAAAAACTTATGGATGAAATGGCATATAGTTTTCCTCACGGGATGTGTATCCCATTCCTAGTTAGAAAACATTAATGATGGGTCATACCTGTGGGGAACCTATGTCAGAGTACATGAACAGAACACGACAACACAAGAAATACCCTATGTGAAGCCAGATTCCATATGTCAAAGTACACAAACACAGGATGAATGTACATAAACATAGGGTTCAGTACATGATAACCGATAGAATGACATGTACTAGTCTCGGTTTGTATGGACATGCCATGTAGTATACCTAAACAACATGTAATACTACATGGGATAGATCCTTATGCCATCCAGGGACATGGCCAGGCTGTGGGGTGGCACCACACATCAGGTGGTCCCCCACCCAACATTTACACCCTGTTAGTTTCTTATGAAACTTCAATGCTTTGTATCTCATACTTTTGACCTCAAATTTTGTCCCATGAGTATCCTATAATGAGTTTTTGTCTTCATAGATCATGATGGTTCCATCGGTTTTGGCTTTAGAGATATGATGTGAAATGAACTGGGAATGATGCTTACTTAGGTGATTCTCGATGATGGAAGTGATAACATATGATCACCAGATACCATCCAGGTGGGACTTTCTGATGAGTCCAGGCCTGGATCATGGATGACTTAGAGTGGAATCCTCCAATAGGGTTAGGTATTATCCTAGACCTTCCTAGAACACTCCTGTGCGGTAGGTCATTGGTCCTCAATGACCAAGAGTAGCACCATCCAGTTGG
Source organism: Viscum album (assembly GCA_963277665.1). NCBI lineage: Eukaryota > Viridiplantae > Streptophyta > Magnoliopsida > Santalales > Viscaceae > Viscum > Viscum album. Next base: position 994,804,698 of record OY728166.1, read on the forward strand.
GCTGGTTGTGGGTCCTCAACCTGCTGAGTGGAACCCCCTTGTGTTTTTAAGGAATGGGTCCTATATGGAATTGAGTGCAACCCTCCAGTCAGGATAGACATGGATCCTCAACCACCAGAGTGGAAGCCTCCTATTTTTCCAGGGCATGATTAATTTACCTAGATATTTTTCCCCTCACATATACAGAATAGTGTGAGGTGTGGTTTGATTTTTATGATTTATTTCAAGGCATACTCGTGATATGATGTGTATCATTGATAGATTTTTTTTGAGATTTTGTCTACTCTTCTTCTTGGGATGAGCTGTGAGATGGAGATACCCTTACATCTTCATTTGGGATTCTTTGACTAGGAATATATATATATATTCAGTATCCACTCCTTGGATTTTTCTACTCTCATTCTAGAATATTTGAAGATGCGTTGAGTATTCCATGTTCTTTCTGTGTTTAGATTCTCATGGTTAGATGAGTCTACTCTCCTATTATAGTTGGTGAAGACTCGAACAGTAGTTCATCTACTCACTATGTTTATTCCCTTATGTTTGGATGCGATTACATTAAATATTGGTTGGGTTGAGCTGTACTCTTTCACTTTACCTTGCTCTATCTATTTTCTTTAACTTCTATTATATCTCTTACTACTCCCCATTCAGCTTTTAGGTAATCCAAATGGGTATGTTTATACTAACCCCTACATGTTCATTTCCCACACATTTCTTTTCTTATGAAGACAATGGAACGTTAGACCATGACTATAGAGGATCTTAGGGATACTATGTTATTGGAACACATAATGTGGTTATAACATGGGATTCCTAAGATGGGATCTCTTTCACCTGTTTACATTTCCAGTTCTGTCATGTTGGGACATATTTTTGGTTGGGCATGAATTTTCCCCTTTACATTCTAGTTTACACTATCATACATTTTTTTGTCTAGAGGTTCATTCATGCTCGGTTTAATTAATAGTAGTGTTTCATATTTTACTCATTCTCTCTTCAATTTTTCAATGAGATGGTTTTATGGGTGTGTATATATTTTAGGAAATGGCATCCCTAAGTTAGTTTTTCCTTTAGCACATGTCACCACCCCCTGGAATATGGAGTCAGTCTTGGGGTAGTTCAGCTCGAGCCCCAACTTGGTTCGGGTAGTGATATACATAGTGGTAGAATGCATTTTATTTTTTATATTTACACTTGATAAAAATGTGATATGGTCATTTCATATTTGAATCCATGGTGGAACATACGTGATTAATAAGAAAAAATTCACAGTATGGTCTGAGATACAATTCTATAATGACATAACGACATGATGACATAGCTAGAAACATGGTATTGGGGATGATTAGATGAAAGAGATAGTATCAAAATATAACTTCATTCTATGATGAAATGAATGAGTATTCTACTTCCATGATGGTATGTTATAAATGAATAAGTGACACCATGAATAGAAAAATATTACTATGATTTTTATTCATGTTTTCATATAGATATATAGTTTATTGTCCATGTGTATTTTTCTGATGTTCAATGTAGTTTTCCCATTATAATTGATGGGGAATTACTTTTTTTTATTTATGTTTCATGGAGGTTGTGATAGAAGTATATTGGTTAGTATTTTTAAAATCCCACATTTTTATATATCCGCCCGTGTTTTACTCTTTTTGGATATGTATATTTTATTTGGGTTTTTATTATATTAATCCTTGGTGGCCAAGTTTTTTTGGGGATGGAGATAATTTTTCATGAAATGGAATAGTATTTGGGTATGTATCATTGTTTAAATTAATGGGTCCCAGCTATAAATGTTTCTATGGTCCTAACGGGAATATCCTCAGGGTCAGGTGGAGTTGATGGAGTTTATTACTTTATAAAAGAATCTACATTGGATTCCTCCTATGGTATATATTCATTCCATGTATTTATTACACAATGTAAATCGACTTCTCAAAAATATCGATCAAAAAATTTCAGGATGCGAATGTTATACATTTTGTGATTTTTTACAAGCTTAGAAAATGTTGATATGTTTGTTTTTAAATAGTGGAAACACATTTTTTGTTTTATATTGAATAAATTTAATGAAAGGATTTTTTGATGTGATTTTATCTGGGTGAATAGTATTTAACCATTCATCATGCCTGACTCTTCCAGATTTTGATGGGATGCCTCTTCTCTTAGACCCTATGGAGACTCTATATGATTTTTGGGAAATTTATTCCCTGTATAATTTAATGTACTATTGTTTTCTCTCAAATGGTTCCTTCTCTTTTGTTTTCTTCTTATTTACACTATCCTCTATTGTGGAATTATGATCTCATATCAGCCATTGAATTATTATTTTGATTTATAGGTTTGTGAAGTTCAAGTTATAATTGTTTATATCTATCACCTTCATTTCTTCGTCAATGTTCCCTTTGTGAGAGACTCATTGATTAATAGATTATAGTAGGTGGTATATAAGTCTTCCCACATTTTTTTCATATTAAATAGGTATATATAATAATTGTGATTGTGTCAGAAATCCATACTCGATAATCAAATAATTGATTAAATATATGTTTCATAATAAATATTTTCATTAAACTCCCATTAGATCTCATTGTGTCCATTGAAATTGTGATCATTCTTGCATCCAACCACACAGTGAGACTTCCATAAAAGTTTTAATAAATCATCAATTATGAATGTTTGTTTTTGTATAACAATGTGAATTCTTTTCAAAATGTTGTGGACTAAAAAATTAATTGAGATAAATGGAAGCATATAATGGCTTGATTTCATTAATTCATCTTTTTGTGGGAGAATATAACAATTGAGAATTTATGCTTAGTTAATTGAAAGATATAAATTAACAACCTAGGCGTGTGATTGAGTTGAGACAAAAATTATAAAAGGATTTATTATATGTATGATTTATGATAAGGTTTATGAGGGCTTAGACCACTGCCCTTTAAGACATGGACCTAGGGATTCATCATGGCCTAAGTGAAAACACCTCTTGAGATGATATTCACCCCTTGAAACATGAAAATGGGGAGACATAAGTGACCCATTCATGGGAATTATGATGTTCAATTTTAGATTGTTAAATTCCCCTTGGAATTATATTGATCTATGTAATTATTTAGTTGTTAGCATCATTGGAAATCATTTGGATTCTAGTATGACAAAGTTAAATTCCCATTGGAATGGTAATTTACCCTGAAGATACATAAGGGACACCAAAATGGGAATTTTCATGGTCCACATTTGTGTTTCTTGACACATATCACAATATATCTTTTTTGATATTGGAGGATCATCAATGTGGAAAAGAAATATGGTATAGAGATGATGTACGTTTCGTTGTCCATTATTGTCAAACATAAACTCAATGGTGTGGTGTTTTATTTTATTTATTTTATTTTTTGATTATATGACACTATATTATAACATTGGAGAATGAATATTCTATTAGATTGATGTTTTCTAGAGATATCGGAGTTGACCTACTAGTTTTTACCCACACACTATTTGGTACATTTTTGTGCACCCGAGCAGATTTCATAGATGTAGACATGGTCAAAGAAAAATGACATTGTTATTGATTTTTCATTCTATATTGTTTGGTCCATAGTGATGGGATCGATGTGGGATTCAAAACCAAGAACTATTGGGTTTATTTATTATATTGTTCCTTTATCTATATTACTTTCATTATGTCATTTTACTACATTACAGTCTAAAATTGCATGGATTATTATTATTTTTCGATTAGGTTCATCTTTTATCCTTCTATTGTATGTTTCATTATTTCCTATATTTTTTTATATTAATATTTATTTATTTCCACATTATTGTGAATTTGTATGACTGGTCATATTCTTCCCAATATGTTATCTAAACCCAAATTTCTAGTAAGTTTCCTCCAACATATGAGGTGTTTCTCTTGAGGTCATATAACCAACCTGGTTTATCCATTTGATAGAGTTCGATGCTAGAGGATGCTACCAATTTGTATAAGAGGTTATATGATTTATTTTCTATTGTCTTATTCTCTAGGTAAGCCACAATGAGGACTATGAATGTGTCAAGGCATGGTAATGATATTGCGAATGAGAGTAGCTAAACCATGTATGGGGGAAAATTAAGGTACCAAGTGATGTGATTATTGTTTGTGATGTTCCCTTGTAATAATTGATGTTATATAACCTTTACTGATTCACACATTTTATGATGTTATTATTTTCCAATATTTATACATGTGTCCTGATATGGCATGAGATGAATATAAATGTATCATGATAGGCATTAAGGGATATATTAATGATGAAATTCATTATTCATGACTGGTATATATTAACTTCAGGTGATATATATACATATATGAACTGTGAAATGATATTATAGTTATATTAGATAAATTAAATGAAACAACTCCTATGTCATGCCAATTTACTTGTTATGTCAGGTTTATAGAGCCATGATGTGATCATTCTCTTTTTTTGATTCATGTAGAAGTTGAAAAAAAATTAATATGGTGTTCTAAAGAGTGTTCTTAATTTTAGATAAAATTTTTTCTCACCATCTTCGAGTTGAGACATGAGATTGAAAATAATCATTATACTACCAAAAACAAATAAGATACTCCATTAGATCCTGAGAACCAGATAGATGACCGGATATGTAATAGATTCATTAGAGGGAATTTGATATATGGAGTGGGAGACTATTGGAACTGTACTATTGTTGTATGATTTTAAGAGAGAGTGTCATATGTAACACCCACCTACGTTCACTATAGAGAGAGATTTCTATATGGTTGTGTTATAGATCAAGTCAATCTAGATGATCATTAAGGTCCTTGAGACACCCGCATATAGGAGGGTGAATCTATTTACATACATGCTTCATGGACCAACCAAGCATTGTAAGGACATTGTAGATCAATATGATTAGCAAGAGGAGCTAGCCTGGTGGGAATTTGAGGTGAATTTTTAGAGACACTTATATCCAAAAATATTAAAGGATGAGAGAGATAACGAGTTCAATGAAACTAACGTAGGAAGGTGTGTTAGTGATGAACTATTAATAATGATTCACTGACATATAATGATTTTTTTCAATATTAGAAGATGTTGATGTTTCCAGGATGAGATATTTTTAGGATGAAATTTACTAAGATATATGACACCAAGTGAAAATCTATTACAACATTACAATTTATGATGTGATTAATTAGGATATGATCATAGAGGGGAATCTAAAAGACACCACAATAAGTGGCTAGAGAGTTTTAAAAAGGTGATATAGTAGCTCTTTTTCTAAAATAAAGAAGAACCATTACAAATGTTACCACCAATTCATTAGAATTATGAGTAGTCATTGTAGTGGAATGTCATCCTAGAATCAAGGACTGTTGGAGTACATTCATTTTGTAAAGTGAGTCCAAAACCACCATCAGTGTCTTAACCTCCCTATGGATAGATTTTATTTCACCTAGATGGGCCATCTTTAAAGGTTCTATAGGAGCTCACAATATCATATCACTAGAAGGGGATCTAGAGAGGAACCAGAGTCTGGAATGCACTGAAATACCTTTTAGAAAATTAGTATCTTGAGTTGCAACAGACATTTCCGTTGAGGTAGGTTACATGGTACTCCAGTGCAGGGGTTCCAGTATTACTCACAGGGAGTTTTGAAGGGGAGTCAGTCCATTACCAAAGGTAGAGGGGCATGTTAGATTCATGTTCTGATGTTTACTCCAACTAGCTTTGATGTAGGACCTCCAATCCTAAGAATAATGATTTACATATTATATACCCTTGAATGTTTTTTATACGGGGTCATTACATTCATTTATATCTTCTCTTTTTTTCTCATGGTTTGATCATAGATGTTGAATTATTGGATAGTGCCTTTCCCATCGATAGACAGTTGGGAGTTCATTCCAAGAATATCAAGAATTTTAATGCATTTTGTTAATAAATTGGTGGATAAAATTTATTTTGGGAACTATTTTTGTTATGAATGATAGTTTTTTATTTAATTTTAGTTATGTATTGGAATTTTTTATACCAGGATCACATTGACTATTACCATAGGATAGTTAGCATTCTATATCTAGAAGGATGCAAATATATTAACTAATGTGTGTGGTATATTTAATCTTTTCATGGAGGCCTAATTAATTTAGGATTATTTTTTCACGTAACATATATATAAGGTATTTCTCTTGATGATATTTGAACTTATTTTGATAGAATTTCTCAAGGGTTTGACCTTTTTTTGTACACTTCCCTTGATGAGTTATACATCTTATAACCTTAGTGGGAGATCAAATTCAAGACCAAGTCTGTTATGGAAGAAGATCCAGTTTTAATCCCACCATACTGGATGAAACCATTATTTATTCATGTTTTTAAAGTTAAATTAGAAAATATATAAGAAAATGGATTCATATGGACCAGTACGCCATCTTGGGGTTATCCCATGCCTTTTACCAAGAAGGATGACTGAACATTGCACTTGTGTGTGGACTATCATAGATAGAACTAGATGATGTTCAAAAATTAGTATCCCATTCTAGGAATCAATAATCAATTCAATTAGATAAAATGTGGTTGTGTTCTATGAAATTTTTGAATTGGGATCAAGGTATCATCATGGGAGAGTGAGAGGATCAGACATACCTCAGACTAATTTTAGAAGCGGTTACATCTTATAAGATTTCATATTGATTTAATTTAGTCTGAAAAATGCACAAACTATATTAATAGACATTATTAATCAGATATTTCATCATTTTTTGGATTATTTTGTTGTATATTTCCTCAAAGTCATCTTAGTGTACTCTTAGATAGCAGACAATCATGCCCAACATATTAAAATTTTATTTAGTACAGTGAGAGGGTATCAACATTATTCTATTCTATCTAAATGTAGTTCCTAGATTGATAAGGTTCACTACTTAGGTTATTCTATATGAGGGGCCAATGTTTTTCTAGACCGAGAGAAGGATACAGGAATAGTATCTTAGGTTTCGCCCAAGAATACCTTGGAGGATTGAAGCTGCCTCATTTTAGCTTATTATTACCATCATTTTATCAATGAATTATTTTTTATGGAATCACTAATGTCTTGGATGAACTAGAAATTGGCGGTGTTTCATTGTTCAGAATATTCAAAGGGAGGTTTTGTTGAATTGATGAGTAGTATGACCTCAACATGATTTTCACCATACATGTTCTAGGTAAATATTATAATTTTTACTATGATGCATCAGGAGTTAGAAATAGATTATTTATGATGCATGAGAATCCATTTGTTACGTATGTCTCCAGATAGTTGAGAATGAATAATAGTAACTGACATACTCATGGTATAGAGTAATCTATATTGGTAATTGACCTGGGATGTTGAAGAAAATATTTTTTGGGTAAGAGTTTTATGGTGTTTAAGGAAAACAAGATCAAAATGTAAATTGTTTCCCTACGGGACCTAAACCTTTAGTAGTGTAGGTGGGTTGAGTATCTATGGTCTTTTGATTTTGATATAGCTTGTTAAATAGTCAAGGTAAACATAAATTCCATGTCCCTGAGCATGTAGATGTGGATAATGGAATTGTGGGAGTCTTTCAATGAGTGAAATGTGATGGAACTCATTATAGACATGCATCCTTGTATTTTGTAATATAATGAATGAGTATCTCTGGCCTCGACGTCTGTTTTACCCATACTTTTTTAATGGATAAATATTGATTTCTTATCTAAATTAGAGGGATTATCACTATGGGAAAACATATACGAGTTGGATTCTCAATGAGTATAGTCTTTTCAAATCGCTATATTCTTCTAATCCAAGGTTGGGAATGGGTTCTTATGGGAATGAGTGAGGAATTGAAGAGAGAATTTCACACTTATATATAGGTGGTACATATAATGATTTAAAATATATAACAGAATCTCTATATATAGTATTCATTTCGTTGAATATAAAATGGGTTATGAGGATTCATAGGGAGATACATCACATATAAGAAATTGAGAGTCGTGTATTAGAGGCCCACTAGGCTATACAACCTCTACTCATTAATTAATGGAAATGGGATGATGTAAATATGAAAATTGTAAGGGTATTACAAAATACACATTGCAATAATGATAGAGTATGTGTGATTATATATCGATTGAATCAGGTATACAACTTTTCCCACATCACGGAGACCTTCACTATTACTGTTATAGGTGATCATTATGTATGGAAGAATGTTCGACTACATAGTGGTATGAGGAATATCATTTATAATGGTAATCCTTGTTTAGTGTATTAGTTTTATAATGGTCGTTATAAGGTTCTAGTATTATAAGAAATTATAATTATAGACTATCATCCTAATATGGACGGACAACCTGGAAAGACAATTATGGGTTTGTAGGATACTATATTGGCCTATGTGATATATTTTAGTGGTTCTTGGGACAAATATATAACACTTTTGGAGTTTTCCTATAATTATAACTTCCATGCATTGATCCAAGTGGATATTTTGAGACATTTATGGATGAAAATTTTGTTTTCCATATTGTTTGTTGGAGGTCGATGGGTGGAAACTTGTTGGACGTAGCATCAAATAGGAGATGTCATTCTAGGATTGGTTGATTAGGAAGTGGTTAGTTACCTTGATGATCCGGTAGAAATCATACACTGACCAGTGGAGAGGATCATTGTAGATGGAGGTTGGTCATCATATCATCCATACGAAGTCACCTTTTTTGGGAGAACACTGTATCTAGAAACTGGGAAAAGGTAGAGCCTTGTATTTAGAGATTATTAAGATAGTGGAAAGGTTTTGTGTAGTGGTGTACCGATTGTCCTTTTTACAACACAATAGTTCCATGAACTATATGTTTCATGAGATTCAGATTTAGGGATATCATCTAGAAACATACCATCTGATATATATTGATTCACTTGATCTTGGTTTAGATTCATCGTTTATGGAGCATCTGATATTGATTGCGGACCATATCGTGAAGTATCTATGGGGAAATACGATACCTCTAGTAGGAGTGTAGTGGTATGGTGTACATAGGGTTATGGCTCTTTCGATCGATAAGTACATGCTTCACATGCATACAGGGTATTCAATATTCATAGCCATTAACAGCGGTGCTCCACTGTGAAAGTGTGCCAATGCGGATCATCTTCCTCTAGAGTCCTTCTCTAGTGGAATTTCCACACCTGTCAGTCTAGCCCCCTCGTACACTATGGTTCTGGTGGACTGTGCAATTGGTTCTAGGTATTTCAAGGATGTCCTCTCCGGGCCTCCTCCTCCTCCAGCACTGAATCCTTCTTACATCCCAAGTATCTCTTTTACTCTAGGCAGTTTAGAAATGTTTAATGGTTTCCCTTTGGTAGGTTTATCTCCAGCAGATCTCGGCGAGGCAGAAGAATTTCATCGCTAGACCCTTGTGGAAAAGTTCGAGCACAAGTGACCTCTGATTTCTTACTTCAAAGATCTTATTAGATCATTGGGCCTCTCTTTCCCAGCAGCAGTTTCCTCTATTTCTAGATAAACATTCAACATGCAATGTGCTTCCAGTGAGGTATTTGTGCATGATTGGTCTCGCGAGTCTTGTAAATTTAGAGAATGGAGGTTTTATCTCTTCATATGGACATTAGGATGTCTCGGTGGGTAGGGATCCATGTATGGAGGCGGTGTGGGCACATCTCCTAGATATTCTTGTTCCATTTTCCAATCCTTCTATTCTTTAGAGGTTAAGGGATTCTATGGGTGTATTTTTCTTTTTGGATGATGATATGCGACATTTTCAGGCCTCAATGACCGCTCGAATTTGTGTTGAAGTGGATTTATCATCTCTTTTCCCATCTCACATCCTCATATGAGATGGTGAATTCTTTTCATGGTGTAAATTTATTCAATTTCAATATCCACCCTATTTTTGTGAATTAGTTCAGGTTTGCAGGCATAATGATGCTTCATAGGCTAAGTGACCCGTTGTTGATGTTGGAAATGTCGGCACTTCAGGCGTGGAAGAAATGTGTGCTGAATCTCATTCTTTCCTCCTCACATCAGCCGAGGCTTCTATAGTTCATATGGATAATACTTCATGTCTCAGGGCTTGGGGATGCTACCTTATATGAGTCATCCCTTGTGAAAGAGCATTATCGTGGGAGCACTGAAATGATTTTTGTGATTTTGGGGTACTTAGATGCAGCAGAGTGGCTGACCAATGTCGTCTCTGAAAGGAGGAAGTGAATTAAAAACACTTTTTAGAGGTATTATAAAAATAAAATAAAAATTATTGAAAACAATACTTGAAAGGATTGGGGTTTTTTTATTGTTTATAAATCTAGAATATGTTTTCTAGAAGAATAATGTATATTTTTTGTTTTTAGTTTTGAAATTATTTTCGATTAAAATGACACAACAAGAAGATGTTTTTTAGAGAATATTTAAAAGAAATAATTGATCTTACTCTAACTCTTAAATTAATTACTAATCCTTATCATTTAAATTAACATCCCATTAATTCTGATCCCCTAATTTGTTATCCCTCAAACCATACTGAAGTAAACATTACCACAAATATGAAATGAATTAAACCCTAGGATAGTTTTGGAACATGCAATCACCGCGCCCTGCTTTGATTAATGTTCTAAGTCTAGCTTATGGTCAATGGTTTATTAGGGAAAAAAATCCACTCTTGAAATGAGTATTAATTTAGTTTAGGGATGATATTTGAACTCTTTAATTTGATCCTGTGTGACTTGGTTTCATAGATTTTGATTGTGCTCTCATAATTTACACAAAATATCGACCTCGTGTGTTTTTGTGTAAATTGTTCAATTGCTTTCTTAATTTCATTTAAATTATAACTCAATTAATATACCATATTATTATAATTACATTAGCTCATTTATTCAAAATATATGAATGAAGGAGGTGAGAATTAGATCGATTACATAAAAAAACTACTCTTCCATGAGTGGTGTAGTCATCGTAGAAACGTTTTGCATTTGGAATGGTTTAGAAAGGGTATAACCCAATATCATTTCCACTCTTGATTTCCAACCCAAATAGGAAGATTAATAGAATAATAAAATTGAAAATAACTGAACAAATGGAAGAAAAACTAAGAGTTTATTAAAATAATAAAATCATTACAATATGAAGAAGAAGAAGGAGAATAAGAAGGCTTGATGAGGGGATCTATGCTTTAAGAGATACCCCTCTTACAATGGTTGTAGAATTGGAGTGAAACCTCTTATAGTATGCCTTAAACTTCACAATTCACGTCCCAACCCTTAAAAAAGGTAAAAAAACCTATTTATATAGTGGCGGGGATGAGAGGTTACAAGTGGATTCAAGTGTGAATGTAGAAATTCAGCCAAATATTTTAATCCAAATTGAACCGCCCATTTGACTACTGAATCTCGTGACTCATCTCTTATTCAAGAAGGCTCATATGTTCGTAAATAGGTCCTCTATCTCCTCTAAAAATTTGGTCTCAATCTAAGCCAAGATGAAGGAGTTGTGGCTCAAATACAGAAGCTTATCCATTCTGGCATTTCCAGCCCTCCTTTGACTTTATGGACCACTTACTTCATTCAAATGCATTCTTTTCATCTAGTGTCCTGAATATAAGTTCTGTCCCATGAAGTAAGGAACACAATTAAAAAATATTAAGTTCATCTAATTCATATTAAAATATTTATGATCGAAATACTACAGTGATTTTGAAAGGGTAAAACTGGAATTTTCATCAAATATTCAAATGAATGGTCTTATCCCAAATACTTTCTAATTAAACATTTTTAACACAATGTGAGGAAATTATATCATTTATTATTAATAATATAGTCAATAAATTTTTTTTTATGAACTCCCCCACACTTGGCACTTGGACTTCTGGACATGTAAACATCAAAAGCAAATCAAAGAAAATTTAAAACACATATCAATGAGATCCACCAATTTAATACCAAGAAAAAAAATGATATCATGTCTCATCAATAAACTATTATTTCAAGTTCTTAATATAATAGCATTAAATATATTTCCTCTTAATTTATCCTCCCATGAACACAAAACACTTACCTAACATTCATTTTCACTCAACACATAAATGTCAATTTTTTTCCAATGTCTTTCTCATCCAAACTCATACAAGGGTAACCATAGGATTGATAAATTCTACATCTCCACCCAATGTGAGTCAAGGACATATTTTTATCATGAAGACTTTTCAATGTTGTTCTGTGGATTTTGGTTTTTAGGATTTAGATGTTGAATAATATTGATGCCGAATGAGGAGGGCTTGGCTCTTTTTAAAGTGAAATAACAATATTCTAGTTTTCACTCAAGTATGGTCTCCTCCTCACTCACCACAGTAGCAAGTCTTCTCCATCAGTATGAAAAATCAATGAAATTTATCACCCTTCCTTATTTCAATAGCAAAAATTCCAATCTTATCAAACAATATTTTTCTTGAAAGCTCAAGAAAAGGCACAACTTTCTTTCTCCATTAGAAGCTCCTAAAAGGCACAACTTCACTAATCATGAAAGCTCCAGAAAAGGAACAGCTTTCAACAAAATGTTTTTTTTCAAAGCAATATTATATCTTCATCATTTTATATTCCTCACAAAGTAACACCAATTGAGGTATCACAACACAAAGTCACCTTCCCCACACTTAAGTTTAACTAGATTATGCAATATCACTTCAAGAGAAGGTTTGATAGGGAAAATTGGATTATAATGTGTCTAACCTAATAGGATATTCATGGGTTCAATAGGTTACAAGGATTAAATGTATAAGGCAGGATAGAATAAAAATGATTATCTTGAAATGGGAGCTTTAAAACCAAAGAAATTCCTCAATCATTTAAAAACACATATATCTCAAACCCTCATGTTTTGACAGGAATAAATCAAATTTTTGTTAAATCAAGCATTGTTTGGATCTTTAAAGAAGTGAGGTGAATGAAAAAAATATGACAAAAGTTTTTTCAGAAGCCTCACAGGAAATTAATTTCAAAGATAAATATAGTGAGATGTGGCATGGGATTCAAAAATAAAATTATTTGTCATGAAATTCCCAAAGAATTAAACTTGAAACAAATCCATTTTATATAATCATTTAACCTTAGTTTCATAGAATAAATTAGTTCACACATTTTCAAAAGTTTCAAAAATGACAATGATAATCAAAAAAAAATTTAATAAAAACTCAATAAAAATTATAAAGAAACACCCAAATTTTTTTTAAACACATAATTGTTTTAAACAAACAAAAAATGAAAATCATATACTCTAAATGTTCCCTCCCCCACACATAAAATATTGAATTGTACTCAATGTGAAACCATGATATGATATGTGCACATGAAATTCATAATTATATATAGGACAAGTAATATAAAAGTGAAAGGGTTAGGAACACCTTGATATTCTCAAGTGATGATGGGGTCATGCAGTTTGATGGAATCCACTACATCGGTAGGAAGTCCCTCGATGTATTTCTTCAAACATTCCCCATTGATTGTAAGGCTCCTTCTAGTGTCTTCTTGTGTGATATCCACTACACCATAAGGAAAAAATTTAGACACAAAATAAGGTCCTAACCATCTGGAACACAACTTACCAGGCATCAACTTCAGTCTTGAACTATAGAGTAGGAATTTCTCTCAAATAAGAAACTCCCTTTTCTGGATCATTTTATCATGACCTGCTTTTGATCTTTCCTTTTAGAGCCTTGAGTTATCATATGATGACATTCAAATCTCCTCAACCTCTTGAAATTTCATCTTCCTTTGAATTCCAACTTGGTCCAAATCCATGTTGCATTTCCTTATAGCCCAATATGTTTGATGCTCGAGTTCCAATGGGAGATGACATACTTTCCCAAAAAACAATCTGAAATGGGGACATACCAATGGGGGTCTTTTTTGTTGTCCTATAATCCCACAACTCATCATCCATGTGCTTTCTCCAATCCTTCCTATTTGGCTGCACGGTTTTCTCCGAGATTTGTTTCAACTCAAGATTTGAAACCTCATCCTGTCCATTTTTTTGGGGGTGGTATGGTGTTGATGTTTTGTGTGTCACCCCATAATTTCGTAGGAGGGAAGATAAATTCCTTTTGAAAAAGAGTTTCCCGTGGTCACTGATGATGGCTATTGGTACTCCAAACCTGCAAAAAATTTGAGCCTTGAGAAAAACCACTACAACATGAGAATCAACAGTCCTGGTAGCCTTGGCCTCCACCCATTTACTTAAATAATCTATAACAACAAGGATATACAATAAACCAAATGAACTTGGGTAAGGTCCCATAAAATCAATTCCCCAAAGATAAAAAATCTCACATAATAAAATGGGTTATTGGGGCATCTCGTGTCTCCTTGAAATGTTTCCAGTGTGTTGGCAATGAGAGCATGACTTACAAAACACATGAGAGTCATGGAATAAGCTAGGACAATATAATCCAAAGTCTAAGAATTTTCTATATGTATGTTGTGGTACAAAGTGTCGACCACAAGCAAGTGTATGACAGAAATAAAAAATAGACTCAAACTCATGATTGGGAACACACCTCTTAATGACTTGGCCACTACACATGCGTCAGAGGTAAGGATCATCCCACACAAAAAACCTAGACTCAATTTTTAATTTAGGGACTTGATGCTTCTTCAAATTTATTGGAATTTCATAGGAAACAATGTAATTAACTAAATATGCATACCAAGGATGCGTACCAGAGATGGTATAGAGATGCTCATCGGGGAAAGCGTCCCGAAGTGGTACTTGGTCCAAGGTGTCACCCTATAGTGTGTGAGTAAGCCAACTCATGGTGTCTGTCACCAAATTCTCTGACCCCTTCTTGTTCGTTATCTCGATTTCAAACTCTTGAAGAAGAAGCATCCAATGGATATGTCGTGGCTTTGTATCTAGATTCTTTAGGAGGTACCTCAAAGCTGCATGGTCAGAAAAGACAACTACTTTAGATCCCAATAAATATGAATGAAATTTATCTAAAGAAAATATAAAAGAAGGAAACTCATTTTGTGTTGCGGTGTAGTTTTATTGGGTAGAATCCAACATGCTCTATTCATAATAAATCACATGTGATCGTCCCTCCACCCTCTGAGATAAGACATCTCCAACCACGAAGTTGGACCCATCACATATAAGCTCAAATGGAAGGTCCCACCACGAGGGCTTCATGATCGATGGAGTGGTTATATACTTATTTATCTCATCAAATGATACCCTGCATGAGTCCTCAAAATTGAAGTCAATATCTTTTTGAAGCAATCGAGATAAGGGTAGAGCGATCTTACTAAAATCTATGATGAAGCATCGATAAAATCAAGCATGTCCATGGAATGATCGAACATCCCGCACACATCTAGGATATGGCAGGGATGAAATAATGTCTACCTTATATTTATCAACTTCAATTCCATGTTATGAAACTATATGACCTAAAGAAATTCCCATTTCGATAATGAAATGACATTTTTCAAAAATCAAGACCAAATTTTTCTCAATACAACGATGCATCTCTGGAAGGTATGTGGGGCATTGCAAAGTCCAAATGGAATCCTTTGATAAGCAAAGGTACAGAATGGGAAGGTGAATGTCGTCTTCTCCAGGTCCTCTACTGAAATGGGAACCTAAAAATAGCCATATAAACCATCCAAGAAGCAATAATGTGTCTCACCTACAATCCTCTCAAGAATCTGGTCAATGAATGGAATTGGTAAATGTTCTTTACGAGTGGATTGATTTAGTTTCCTATAATCAATTCACACTCACCAACTGTTTTGTACTCTAACAGGAACTAACTCATCATTTTCAATTTTCATAACAGTGAAACTAGTTTTTTTGGTACAACCTAGATAGGGATAACCCATTGTGAGTCACAAAAAGGGTAAATAATACCCACCTTAGGTAAATTTTCAACTTCCTTCTTAACAACTTCCAAAAGTGTTGGATTAAGTTTCCTTTGTGGCTGCCGAATTGAATATTACCCATCCTCAATGATAATACTATGCATGAAAATTGAGGGGCTAATACCTGATATGTCTGCCAATGTCCAACCAATTTCCCTAATGTTATCTCTCAAAAGATTCAAAAGTTTTTCTTTATTTCCAAAAGAGATATTGTTAGCAATGATAATAGGTAATCTATCACCACTCAGCAGGTATGCATATTTAAGATTTGGGGGAAATGGCTTGAGTTCCAATGTAGGGGGTGATTTATGGAGGGAGAAATTGATTAAAAAACATATTATCACAATTAACATCAGTATCAGAATAAAAAACCTCAAAATTAGAAAATAATTCATCAAATACATCATTATACTCAACAACCATGTCATAATCTGGGTTTATATGATCAAAATTTGAATCCACATCAGAATAAAATCCAAGATAGGTTTGTCCATCAAATAAAGGTGTGTAAGTACTCGTAGACATCAAACTAGAACCAATAGACATAATCTTTCTAAACATAGGACAGTCAATATCCATGGAGTTTTTACTTGGTGGTTCAAAATGGGATATAACAAAAGTAGAATTCTCCTCAGAGGGGTACTTCTTGTAGTCCATAACATTAAAATTTACAACTTCATATCCAAAATCCATGGAATGTGTACCCTCATGAACATTTATGATAGTTTTTTTTTCAATTTTGAGGAAGGTTCTACCTAAGATAATGGGATCGCGATAACTTACCTGATCATCCTAAATTTTGAGCACATAGATGTCTGATAGAAATATCATGTCTCTTACCTGGACAAGTACATCCTCAAGGACTCCCACTAGATATTACATAGCTCTATTTTCCAATTGCACCACTACTCTCATCAGCATCAACTCACCAACCTATAAATAAAAGAATATAGAGTGGGGGATCACATTTATTGATGCTCCTAAATCACAAACAACATCATAGAAGTGAAACTCCCCTATGGTACATGGGATGGTGAATGTCCCAGGATCCTTGCACATTTTTGGTATTTCTAGAGTTTGTGTAATGAGTGCTGGGACATTCCTTACAAAGTTTATCCTCTCATTTTTCTTGAGCCCCTTCGATTGGTGTAGAGTTATTTTAAGAATTTGGCATACCTGGGGATTTGTTTGATGGCTTCAAGTAGAGGGATGTTGATCTCAACATGCTTTAATGTGTGCAAATCCTCTTTTTGAACCACCTCTTCAGCCATATTATTGGTTTGAACAACCCTATTTGAAAAGGGAAGAGGTTTAGGAGGAACATCATCAATATTTTTCTTACCTTTATCTTTCTCCTTGGGTTTCTCATCAGTTGGTATGGAATGAGGATTCTTCAATGTTGAGGTGAATCAAAGTAGAATGCTATGTGTAAAAGCATTAGTGGTTTACTTCCTGCTTCTCAGTGTAATGGTACTGACATCCCCCTTTGGATTGGGAGTAGGTTGGGAAGGAAGATTACCAGAATTCTTACTTACCAGTTCATGGAGGGCTGTGGAAATCTGGATAATTTGAGTCTTGACCTCCCTCAAATAAAAACCTTGACTCTTCAACTCATTAGGTTGATTAAGAACAATTTGTTTCAAAATATCATTAGTGTTATAGTCTACCATGAGTTGTAGATTCCATTTTCGCTGACTTGTAAGTGTTTGAGTTTCAAACCTCCTTGAGGTTGTTGGAAACCCTGTTGGTAAAGTGGAGGCTGCTAAAAGTTTGGATGAAAATAGAGACTTTGTTGTTGCCCAGATCCATACCTCATGTCTGATTGATCCTTCCACCCTTGGTTAAATCTTTGTGAAAAGGAGTCATACTTCTTTCGGGGATGTGGTTGTTGTTGTTGCTGATATGGTCTCCCAGGGAATATTACTGCACAATCTTTTGTTTCTTGTAGTTGGGGGAAATAGTCAGTTGGGTGGCTTGTCTCAGTGAAAATGCCACAAGGCCTTGAAGGAGTGGGTTGTGATGTCTTTTGAGCCAAAGAAATCTGCCTCATGATAGTGTTCAATTCGTCCAACTTGGTATCAATCAAATGACTTTCAAGAGAAGAAGGACCTACCTAATGTCCTCCCCTGACATGTGGTGTACCTCTATAACCAATGTGTTTGGAGTTTTTGGCCACTGTGTCGATCAATGCATGTGAGGCTACTGGTGTCTTTTCCACCAATGCCCCTCCTGCTGTGGCATCCTTAATGCTCCTCTCCATAGGTGTGATCCTTTCATAGAAGTACTGAATGAGGAGTTTCTCACTGATTTGGTGATGTGGACAGCATGCAAACAACACCTTGAATTGCTCCATGTACTCATACATTGACTCCCCTTGTGCTTGCATGATCCCCAAGATCTCCATATGAATGGAAGTGGTCCTCGATGCTGGAAAAAATCTCTACAAGAAAAGATGTTTCAAATCGTTCCAACATGTTACATCTTCAGGTTGAAAATAGTACATCCAATCCTTTGCAACTCCACCAAGTGAAAATGGGAATGCTATTAATTTTATTTGATATTATAAGACATTTCTGGGTTTTAGGGTTGACCAAACCACATTAAATGATATCAATGGTTTATTGGGATCCTCACAAGAGGGGCCATGAAACTTTGGAAGTAAGTGAATTAACCTAGATTTTAGTTCAAAGTCCGATTCAAGATTTGGGTATGCAATAAAATTTCGTTGATAATTAATATCAGGTGAAGCCAATTCTTGAATGGTTCTATTTAGCTCATTGTTATTATTTCCAGCTATTGGTTCTTCTTTTATGTTTGAAATTTAATTGCTTCCTATTTCAATGTTTCCAGAAGAGAGGAATTCACCAACTAGTTGAATATTGAAACATCATGTAGACTGAGACTGTTTGATTTGATCTCGAAGTCTAAGTTCAATCTCAGGGTCAAGATCTATGATATCCTCAGGATTATTTCATGTCATAAATAAAAAAAATTAAAATAGGAAAAGTGTACCATACGAAAAAGTAGATGTGTGAGTTGATGGTCCAAAAATAAAAGAATAGGATGAAAAAAAATGAAAACTTGAGAAAGGGGAAAGATGAAAGAGAGAGGTGAAGAAAATAATAAAATGAAAAATAAAAGAAATACTTCTAAATGGTTGAATAAATTAATTTACTCCCTGACAATGGCACCAATTTCAAATAGCACTGTCGTGGGCGCCCTCAAATGATTATTGTGGATTTGGGGTACTTAGGTGCATCAGAGAGGCTGACCAAGGTAGTCTCTCAAAAGAGGAAGTGAATTAAAACAAAATTTTAAGGGTATTCTAAAAATAAAATAAAAGTGAATGAAAACACTACTTGAATGTATAGGTGTTGGATATAGTTTATAAATCTACGAGAATTTTTCTGGAAGAAGATTGAATTTTTTTAAGTTTTGAAATGAATTTCAATTAAAATGACACAATAAGAAGATGTTTTTAGACAATAATTAAAAGATGTAATCAATCTAACATTACCTATTTATTTACTTATTAATCATTATCATTAAAATTAACATCTTATTAATTATGATCCCATAATTTTTTTACCCTTTAACTCTACGGGTGTTAACTTAACAACAAAGATGAAATGAATTAAACCCTATGCTAGTTTTAGAACCTGCAATCATAGCACCCTACATTGATTAATTTTATAAGTCTAGAATAGGGTTAGTGGTTAATTAGGGAAAAAATACACTCTATAAATGAATATTAATTGAGTTTAGTGATGATATTTTAACTCTTGAATTTTATCCTGTGTGACTTGGTTTCACAGATTGAGTTTGCACTCTCATAATATACACAAAATCTCGACCTCACATGTTTTTGTGTAAATTGTTCAATTGATTGATTAATTTCATTTAAATTAAAACTCAATTAATAAACCATATTATTAGAAATATATGAGATCATTTTTTCAAAATAAATGAATGAAGGAGGTGATAATTAGATCGATTACATAAAAAAACTACTCTTCCATGAGCGGTGTAGTCATCGTAGAAACGTTTTGCATTTGCAACGGTTTAGAAAGGGTATAACACAATATAGTTTCCACACTTGATTTCCAAACCAAATAGAAATATTAATAGAAGAGGAAAATTTAATATAAAAAATTAAATGGAAGAACAACTAAGAGTTTATTGAAACAATAAAATCATTACAACATGAAGAAGAAGATGGGGAAAATGAAGGCTTGATGAGGGGATCCTTGATTCATGAGCTACCCCTTTTAAAATGGTTGTATAATTGGTGTGAAACCTATTATATTCTTCCATAAACTTCCCAATTCACGTCCCCACCCTTAAAAATGATAAAAAAACCAATTTATTGATGGGGGAGAGGTTACAAGTGGTTTCGAGTGTGAATGTGGAAATTTGTCCAAATATTTTAATACAATTTAAACCGCCCATTTGACCACCTAAAAAAGTAAATATACTCTTCTTCCAGCAAGATAATATATGGGGAAATGTTTCCTATATCTCCTCTCAAAATTTGGGATCAATCCAAGCCAAACAAAATGAGTTATGGCTTAAATACACAAGCTTATCCATTCTAGCGTGTCCATCCCTCCTTTGACTTTATGGCCAAATTACTCCATCAAAATGCATTATTTTGATCTATTGACCTGAATAATAGTTGTATCCCATTAACTATGTAACAGTATTACAAAATATTAAGTTCAAAGAATTCCAATAAAAGTATTTATGATCGAAATACTACAGTGATTTTGAAATGGTAAAACTAGAATTTTCATAAAATGTTCAAATGAATGATCTAATCCCAAATACATTCTAATTGAACATATTTAACACAATGTGTGGAAATTATATCATTTATTATGAATAAAATATTCAAAAAAAAATTGTTGTATTACCTTGAGATCACTCCTTTGAATAGGGATCTTACTTCTCAACTGTGGAAGGATGGATCCACATACCAGTTCTGCAGCTCTCCTATTGAAACAGTGTTGAGGGAGTCCTCGCTTACAGTAGAATCAATCTGTGAAAAAGCATTACCGGGAAAGAATTTGATCTTGTAAGGGAGTGGTAAGGAATCTGATATCCATAATTTTCAGGAATGATATAACAGAGACATCCCTACATCTCCAAATCTTATTTTGAGCTCATTAAACCCATTTCTGGTGTTATCATCCATTGGAAGAGAAGTGGAGAATCTGTCCCCTACCACAATAGGTGTAATATAGAAACACCGTTCTAGTCCCCTCACAACAGGAAGGGTGACCCGTTAAATGTCGATAGATGTAGTTAACTCATGACAAAACAATAGGTGTCTATTCTTGCGGTCATTGAACACAAGTACATAGAGTACTGGATTATATGTTTCATAAGAAAACTGGTATTTTCCCACTCGATGCATGGTCATCCTAATGATATCCATTTTTTGTTTTTTTGGAAATCATGTCTCTCAGTAGAAATGATGGAGTTCTTGGTTAAACATATTTCTGTGAAAATTTACTCCAGAGAGGATTCATTAATCTTCGCCTTTGTATATGAATAATGTGACGTATAAGAGAGCTTTACCTTGTGGCAGATATTGTCTGATACTCAATAGGGGAGTCTTCCATGGTTTTTTGGTGGTGACTTCAAAGCCATAACATACACTTTAGAGAAGAAGGGGGGATCAGACTGCTCCTCTACATCGATTCTTGATTTCAGATAGTTCATCTCTAATAATGGTTTAATGGATATGGTTTTCTTGGGTGAACCCTTCACTTGTTGTAACGACAAGAAAATAAGATATCTAATTTCCAGCATGTTGTATTGATGTTTAAGCATAAAATAATTGGTTGACTCCTTCCCCCATGAAGTGATGATGCATCTACCTCATGTTATTTATTATCATTCCCCTATTCTGGTAACTCACTAAATGGATGATAGGATGGAAACACACATCTTTTTTTAGGTAGTTGGCTTCGAGAACAGGGCATTGATCATGTGGTTGAAAATTCGTAGGTTCAACCATCTAGGTGTAGAGGTTGGAACAACCTCTCTGACAGACTCCATGAGATTAGATATACTATTCAGGAGTGGAGCAACCTCTCTGACAGACTCAATGAGATTAGATATACTCTTCAGAAGTGGAGCAATAACAAACCTAAGAGTGATGACCTTCTGGATCAACTAATGTTGGATATTAATAGGCATAATGTGAGTTTGCAAGAAAGATGGGATGATGATGTTTTTGCAGTCATAGTGTACAAAAGGAAGATATTGGCCAAGAAACTATCAGATATTGAAAAAATAGTGATAGAAAAAATCAAAGGCGCTCTGTCATAGAAAGGGGGTAGGAATATCAGATTTTTTCATGCTTTTTTGAAAGAGAAGTGGTATTTCAAGAACATTAATATCAAGTTGGAGGATGGTTATTTTAAGGGATATATATAGGTGGAATGCAATCTAGAAGAAAATAATTTTGAAGGTCTTCTTGGAGGCCCACTCCTAAGTGATGGCAGGAGCTCGAGGGATGGGAGTGATGACAACATCTAGATAAACATTCATGCGGAGGAGAATATGGATAACTATCCTGATATGGGGGCTCTCCAGAACAAGAAAAGGGAGATCAAAGAGGTTTTTCATGATTTGAACCCTAAAAGTGCTCTGAAACCACATGATGGTTTCCCATGTATTTTTTACCTTTTCACATGAGATATTATTAATGTGAAGGTTATTGAAGATATCCATGACTTTTTATTGGGGAGGATCAATTTATAGACCCATAAATGCCACTAATTTTATTCTAATTCCTAAAGTGAATCATCCTACATCATAGAATCAATTCAGACTGATCTGTCTATGAAAGTTTTCTTATAAAATTATTACCACCATTCTCAATATAAGGATTATCATGGTGATCCCTTGGATCATTTTTGGAGAGCATAACGGCTTCCTGAAGGGATGGAGTATTCATGGGAAATTGGGATTTCTATAGAGATGGATAGAGATATCAAAAGAAAGAGTCATGCCTCAAATATTGTTATCAAGGTTGACACGGACAAAGCATATGATTTCATGGAATGGAATTTTATTCTGTAGGATTTGGAGATATTCGGGTTCAACTTATAGTTTTGTGATCTCATATTCAGGTGATCTTCCTCTCTCAGGCTCTCAGTATCTCTTATGGGGAGAATCTTCGGGTTCTTTAAGTCTGTCTGTTGTCTAATGAAAGGTTATCCTATCTATCCCAGCATGATTATTCTAGATCAGGATTCCCATTCAAGGAATCTATATAATGAATTAGATTGTAGAGGAATACATCCCTATATATGTAGAAATGTCCATGAAAATATTTCACATTTGATGTATGCAGATGATATGGTGTTCTTCATTAATGGAGGAACTTGGTCCTTGGAGAGGTTTAACAATGTGATGGAGACTTGCAGAATATGTAGTGCGAAACAAATTAATCTCTAGAAAAGTAATGTTTACATTTCCAAGGTTTGTTCGACTAACATATGCATGACCATTCAAGAAGATTTGGACATCCATAAAGTAGTCTCTTTATAGATTACTTATGGGCCCCTGTTATATTTGAGAAGATAAAAAAAGTATTTTTGAAAATCTGGAAAATACGGTGACCTCTCAGATTTTTTATTGGAAAAACAAATTTTTATCATTCGGTGGCAGGAACACATTAGTTAATAACATTTTAACCTCAATTATCATGAATGTATTCTCTGTTATTAGTCCCCTAAAGGAAACTATTTATATGGTGGAAAATAATATCAATTCTTTCTTCTGGGGCTACAAAAATTAGGGTTAGTGTCATTGGGATGCTTGGAAGCATCTGGCTAAACCCTTTGACACGGGAGGGATTAATGTGAGGAATATCATTGACTCCATGGGTTTTGTTCAAGAGAGACAAGATTGGAATATTATTGATGGTAAATCCTTGTTGGCCATGTTTATGAGTAGTAGTTATGGGGATGATTGGAGAGTTTGGGATGAGAGTCCGAACATGATGTCGAGCTTGGACAAAAACTTGAGGAATAATCTTGGTTGTTTGAATGTTAAAACTCAATGGCTTTTCGATCGTGGTGATATTCATTTTTGGATAGAAAACTGGGTTGGGCAGCAGCTCTACTTCCCCAGCTTTCTAGTTCTAGATATTTCTCGGAGGCAGGTGAGCATGTGTCTGACCTTTATCTCAGCCATGCTGGATGAGGACAAGAAACTGATGCTGGAGGGGATTAACTTTATGGATAATCCAGATACATGCATCTTCCCAGATTCATCAACAGGTTTCTGAAAGTCTAAGGACATCCATAGATCCAAGTTTTCCTCCCATCATAGTTACATGTACAACTCCAAGTTGTGGTGAAAAACCATTCCTGATAATATGAACATCCTTTTTTGGTATTTACACAACAATGCTATCCCCAGAGAAGAAAATTTTCAAAAGAAGGGAATCATTTTGGTGTCAAAGTTTCATTGTTGTGTTCATCCCAATTCCAAATCCACCTGGAAAAAATTCTTTGTTGGGGAGTGGGATATCTTCCTCTAGAAGCAGGTTGGCCAAAGTATGGGTATTCAGATGCATGAAGACAACATGCATGATTTTCTCATTAACTGGTTCCATGGGTCAGAGGGGTGGGTTTCTGCAATCTATAGAGAGGAATGATGTTTGATGGAATATGCTGGATGATATGAGGTTCGAGAATCTGAAGCCAGGAAGGGATTTATTCCCCTCAGGTGGATCTCAAGGTTCAAGACTTATCCCTTCTATCTGAACTTGGTCATCTGATTCATGCGGATGACGTAGTAGCATCCATGATCTCATCCATGAAAATCATGCTACATTTGATCGCAAATTATATATTGGGAGGTGGATTAAATAGATTCCACCATGTTATGGTTTTGAGATTAATGTGGACGACTATTGCAACCATGAAATGTTGAGAGTTCAAGGCCTGGTTCACGATGAATGGGGATTGGTGGTCATCGAGTTTAGTACTTTCTATGGTCTAGGAAAAGCTATTGAAGTGGAGACCAGATCTCTTCTTAGTGGAATATCCAAGTGAAATATCTATAATATCAACATTGCAGTTGTTGAATGTGATTAAAAACTTCTGGTGGGTTTTGTCCAAGGAAACAAAAAAGTCCCATGGTATCTTATTTATTTAATTAGGAAGTGAAAGTATATTATGAATAATGAGCTAGGGATTTCCCACACCATTAGGGAAGGTAACTTCATAGAGGACAACCTGGATTTCTTAGCAAGTCTACAGAATAGCCTTATTATTTATCATAATACAGGTACCTTCCCTATGAATGTAAATTTATTATTATTGGGTGATTCTTTAGTTATTCAACATTACAAACCTCTTAAACTCTTGTTTGTCTCTGTTTGTCCCAATTTCTAGAATAAATAAAAAGATGATTTTGAGTGAGTGTTGTGGTATCATGGGTGTGATCAGGAGGAGATCTAGGAGGGGGAGTCTGATATAGAAGCAGAGTGGTGAAACTTGTAGACCCAGACCCCATATCAATTTTTTGTATAGCTGAGGACATGAGGTTATATGGTGTGGAGGTTTTAAGATCCAATTTTTTCAGCACATCCCCCTTTCAATATTTTTGGTTAATTCACTTTTTGTTGGACTTTTCTTCTCTTAAACCATAGTGGCCGTGTTTCATTTCAGGATTGAGGGAAGTTTTTTGGGAAATGATTTATAGTTCAAGGATGTATATTTTTTTGGATCAATGGAGTATGGGTATAAATCCATCTATGGTCGCAAAGGGTTTATCATTAGGCTCAGGCCGAGTTTAAGGGGTTATAGGCTTTCTAAAAGACTCTCTAGTGGCTTCTACCTAAAATAAATATTCATGAAATTCATGTAAAAAATTAGATGAATCATTCTCCTAGAACAAGCCATGAAATAATTTTATGATATGATTGTTTTAAAATTTTTTATTTTTTTTTGCATGGTCTGAAAGGTCGATCGGTTTAATTTTAAGCTAAGGAGATGCATTTTTTGTGTATGTTGAATACCCAATGTAAAAGCGCTTCACGATATGAATTTGTCAGGACCAACTATTATATAACACGTTGTGTTCCTAACAATTTTAGATTTCTTTGTGTAGACTATTATATCAGTCCCATGGGAGAATACATGTGGTCATTGGGTGATTTATTCCCTTTTAGATATCTCAGTCTAGAATTCGATCTCTGGTGAGTTCATTTACTTTGGTTTCACTCATGTTTCCATTTTCCTCCATTATAGTGATGTGATCACCTTTTATCTATTAAATCATGTTTTGTATATAGATGTTTATGTGAACTAGGTTCTCTTTGTTAGTCTCCATCACCTATATTTCTCCAATGTAATTACTCATTGTAGATTTTTCTATGATCATTGTATTATGGTAGATTTTTGTAGAACGTTTCCACAAATATGTATCCAATTATATAGATATCTTAAATAATTTTAATCTTTTTTTACACACCTTTCACACATCCAAAATAATGGATAAAATTTATTTTTTATAATATTTAAGTATATAGACTACCCATTGGACCGTGTTGGATCCATTGGCCTAAAAACTACGATTTGATCCATGCATGTAGTTATCCTTCACTTGAAGTTTCTATGGTTTAGAAATTATAAATGTTGGGTTTTGTATTATTAATATGAAATGATTTTTCATCATGTTTAATCTTTAAAAATGAATTGAGAAAAATAGATTCTTCATAGGATTTGATTATGGTTATTAATCCAATTATAGGTGGATCTACCAATTGAGAATATATTCATTGTTAATAGAATGATGAAAATTAACCAAATATGTGTGTAATATGAATAGAGATGAAAGGTATACTTTGTTTTCATGTAAATATATTTTTTGATATGATTCCCGAGGGATTTAAATTCCACCTCACAATATGTGGCACTGGGGTTCATCCTGGCATTGGAGAACCCACTAAATGAGATGATATTGACGCCTTATATCATGTATATTGGAAGACGTGTTTGACTCGATCATGGTAATTTTTGGGCCTTTTATGAGATGTTCAGTTTCACCATAGCATGGTGTTTCACCCTATAATGTAATAAGTGACTCTAGCATGGGAATATTCATGGATTACATTATGATAAATTCATTTCCCCCTTGGAATGGTATTTCGCACTGGGAAGACATAAATGAATCCAATATGGAAATTCTCATTGAGCCATGTTGTGTTTCATTAGACATCGTACACATGTTCCGTTAAGATGTAGGAGGATCATTTATGTGAGAGGGACATCCAAAAATTTAGCCAAATCAGGTATGGCTAGACCTGAGTGTCAACCTATTCTTGAGTGATGGAAGGATTATTTTATGAGTGGAATTAAATTATTAAAAAACTAAATGTTATCATTTTATTGCATGCAATTTCTATCATATTGGTTTTGTTTATAGATTCCAATGGTGACCTACTGATATTTACTGACACATAATTTGGTTCTCCATTGCATACCCAAGATGATTTCATGGATACATGGACGGAAAAGGTCAATGGACATTGTTGCCGATTTTTATTGCTGGATGGGTTGGACCATGGAGATGGGACCGATGTGGGATTCAGTACTAGGGACATTGTATTTTTTTTGTTAGATTGTCATTTTAGCTATATAAATTACAATAATTCATCTCATTACATTTTAGCTTGTCATTGCACGGTTTATTATTATTTTGTTAGTATGGTTCATCCTTTGTCCACCAACTGTATCTTGTACTATTTATTCTATCTTCTGTTGTTATGATATTTATTTATTTCCGTTGTATTGTAACACTATATCAGGAGGTATATTTTCTCCACTATGTTTTCTACATCCATGTTACTAGATAGAATCCTCTAGAATATGCTGAGTAATGCTTGACGTCTAATAACTAACCAAGTTTGTCAATGCGAGAGAGTTTCATGTCATGGAACATTACAACATTCCTCAAGTTGTAATTGGAAAATATATTTGATATACTAAACTAAAATTTAGGGATAGATTTTATGTTAAAACTAAAAATTAAATAATAATTAAGAGGGTCATTGATTATATAAAAAGGGGTGTAATTATAAAAAATTCTTAATAATGATTATGTTCCAAAACATTAATGATGTGAATCTCTATGTAAAAAAGAAAGGAATATCAAGGAAATCTATAGAGAAAAACCTATGAATAAAAAATGATATACATAAATATGAGGAAAGATATACCCTACAATATAAATATATCATAAAAGATAAAATTGAAAGAAGAAGAAGAATATTTGAGGAAGATAGAATGGAACTGCTATTATCTGCCTATAGTTCTAAGACTCAATGGCGATTAACATGAGTAATGTTAGCAATTCAAATTCAGTCTATGATATGGAATCATGGTAACATGAAGTGAATGGCACGAAAGAACCATATCTGAAGAAAAAAAAGGATTTTTAGTAGATATAATTTTTATTCAAGTGCATAATATAGTGTATATATACATCTCAAACTCAGCCTAGAAAAAACAAGTAGTAGTCACCCACATTAGGGTAGAACCCTGTAAAAATACTATATGTTTTTCTCAATTTAGTTTTTATCACGAATGTTGGGTGACTTCAATAATGGAATTCATTTGAAGATCCATTTAAAGCTCAATTTATAAAATAATTTCATTGATTTAATGGTACATTCAAAGTGTAAAAGTAATTTAGTAAAAAGGTTGCACAGATTCACCCCCTATCAGATGACATCATGATTCTGTAGGGGTATAATGATTCTAAAATGTATAAATAATAGGGAAAAATAATAGATCATTGAATCCACACAACCTAGATATATGGTTTGAGATATATTAGGTTATTAACTCTTAGTTTAATCCTTTAACACAATTTATTTTTTCTAAGGTAACATTATATTTCTCTCAATAAATTATATTTGGGCTGAAAATGAAAATCATATTATTACATAATATGAAAATTATTATTGAAAATTTAATTTTTTTAATAGATTTAAATTTTAAAAAATTGTAATTTTTTTTATAATATAAGAATTTATATTGCATAAGAATTATTTTTTTTAAGAAAAATTCAATTTTTACCATAACAATCCATTTATTCTTCTTCCATAATGTAAGAACCCAATTTTTCACTCATGTATGTATATTTTAAATTTCATTATAATTTTTTATTTTGGACCTAATATGGATATGTAATGAGTTAGTGATGATTCTGACGGTGCTTGGGGATTTTTCATATCTTTAACCCCATATTTTGTTAAAAAATAGGCATTTCACATGATTAGAGAAAACTGTGTCAGTATGCCACACATATAGATCCAACCGTGCTCATGGTCTGTATTTTGGGGAAGATCCATCTTGCACAATTGACACATGGTTTCCCTAACCATAGACGCTAACTGTGAGAATACCCCCTCTTCTCCAAGTACCCATGCATGGTTGGTGTAAGGTTTGGAAAACTGTGCGACCAAACCACGCATATGCCAAATTTTGGTTAATTTTACATTATTACCCTTAATGATCTAATTACAACTTCCATATTCTCTAATCTAATTTCAAGTGGTCAAAACCTCCATTCTTACAATTATATATATTTTTGAAGGCCTAACCTAGGGATCAAGAGATTTATTCATCCAAGATCTGTTCGAGCTTCTGTTCATCACGTTGGATGTGCAAAAAAAGTACTTGAGTTTGTTTGAGCTATTATTCATCTCTTTTTCTCTCAACATAGTTTTCAAGGTGTGAGTGTATTTTCCTTTTTCTTAGATATACTTCATTCCAATATAATTAAGGGCTAATAGTTGATGAGGAGAGTCATACGTGCCTAAGGTGGGTTGTCTATAACTCGTCCCTCAAGTTCGTTTATTTTCAAATTGTCATGTGGGGCCCGTAGATTTTATCTGGTGTTGTTTACTAAATTTATACACATTATTATAATCATTATAAACCTATGGTTAAGCTCTTTATAAACATTATATTTTTTGTTACCGGTTTAACCACAAATCCTCCCATCACATGTAGGATGTTTTTCAATATTTTTTGTTTTGGTGTTTTGACGTGTTTGAGCCATCTACCAGGTGTGCCTTGGCTTGAACATTCTAAGGGTAATATTTTCAATGTTAAATGGATTGTTTTATATTGTGAATTTCATAATCAAATGTACCATGTATTCTCACCACTTGAACCACCTAATACAAGTGATTCAATTGAAAATTAAATCTGAAATGAAAATTGGAAAGTATAATATGAATATGATGCGGCCTTATTATATGTATTTGAATAACAGGTTTCATGTCTATATCACCCCATACAATGTTAATATAATGTAGAAGAGTGAAAAATGATTATTGAAAATGCCTAAAATGGATTAACTGAATGGTTTCATTCTACTTATCCATATCACACTAATGAAAGGCAAGGCTTGATCCTAATGAAATTATTGATTAATTAAGAATTAAATAAATGGTTGCATTCTCAATTATCCATGTCACACTAATGAATGGTAATATATTGAACCTTGTGAAAAATTGTATCACATCATTATCAAAATAAGAGTGCCCTGACTCAAGCTACATTTGGATTCCATAGGGAATTCCTTGAACACTCGGGCACCCCATTCTGATACAAGGATGTTTCTTACTTTGGATGAGACCCACCTCAATCCTAATCCTTATCTAACTTTGGTTTTCTGGTATGACACCATAGGATCCCTTCAATATTATTACAGGACACCTTGTATACAATCCTTGGATCCAACATTTACAAGTAGGTGTCATGTTTAAAGCCCATAAGGCCCAATCACTACTTAGCCCCATTTTACCTTGGATGAACTTCTTGGGCTCGTTAGAAATATTATTCTTGAATTCCTAGGATTATGCTTCTTGGATTACACTTTTATCCTTATATAGGCTATAATAATTTTTAAATTGGAGACCCTTGAGGTAAACATTTCCTTGATTATTATCATGGAACTACATTATGAAATACCAATACAGGTTTCCTTATTACAACTCAAAAGCATAACTATTTCTAACATGTGACTTATTTATAAAATTTTAGCCATCAAATAATGAACTTGTTACTTGTTTAGACACTATCCAAGGGATGAAGTATGTACTTTGTTATTTAGTTACATTTTACTACTTTACTTTATATATTCATTCTTGAACACTACTACATTTCCATTACATGGTCGAGATGTTATAGAAATTATTGGTGGTGGCCCACAAAGATTTATCTCACACCCTATCTGGGTGCCTTTGGTACTTGGGCAGATTACATGTATGAATGTGTTTATAAGTGGAAGAAAAATTCATTAGACACTTCATTGCTTGCTGTGCTTGGATGGAGCTGGTAATATATGATCGATATATAGCACGAGATGCTTGTGATAGTTTTTGTATTTCCTTTTTCTAAATTGGGTATTTAATGTATACTTTCTACTTTGTATCTATGTTTTTTATCTTACTAGATACATTTCAGATCATCATCATTTGTTATATGTTATTCCGATTATTTCAGTTAGTATTCTCCTGGTTTATTTCCGTTGTACCTGATGTTTTCTTATACTTCTTCCACTATTTAAATTTTTTTATATTTCTATGACGTGCTATAATCTATTAATGAGGCCATACTCTCCCCCCAAACACACCCTACTCCCTTACATCAAGTCAACAACCTTTGGTTTTTGGTGAGATGCGCTTGAGGCCATGTGGACCACCAGGTTTAGGGAACCTATTAAGTGGAATCTGGGTCTGGGACATCACAAAGTGGTATTAGAGGGGACTTATTCTTACTTTACCCTTTAGAGACAATAGATTGGATATTATGAATGCTATGGGACATGGTCATAAGCCGTTCTTGTCTGTCATGAACCCAAGTTCTAGGTAAAATACATGTCACCCAAAATATATATTTTTTCTATTTTTCCTATTATAGGTGATATTATTTCACCATTGGGCGATTCACATATTGTGTTGTGGTTATTATTTTTACTCTGATTGATGATTTCTTCCATCCTTGGCCCGATGATATGAGGAAAGGTGCAATGTTACATGAATAATTATAGGCACCTAGAATTCAGATGTCATGCATATTACCATGTCAAATAGGTGTAATTCACAAATTTCAAAGCTTGATATGACTACGATTTTCGAGTGATATTGTGATAGTTATCTTATGTTTGTATTACTCTTGGTTGTGATTGAGTGATTTTATATCTCAATTCATGAGGTGTATGGTCCCTCATGGGTTGTGATGAGTAATTTACTGAGTTGAGCCATTATGATATAAATAGATGGGTGTTGTTTTCAATGATAAGCTGTATGGGAACTAATTCAATGGGAATGGATATCCATCATAAAGTGAAACATGACATCTGAAATAAAATGTTTGCACATCCTTATCACACCATGACATGTTTATGAAAGGTAATGCTGTGAAACTGGTAATTAATTTTAAAATTAAATAAAACATATATTTGAGAACATATAGATATTTGGATTTTTAAATTAGTATTTGGGGCAGTATGACTTGGGTAGTGAATTTTATTATGTCCAGCTTCTGCTAGTGATGTAATGTCTATGATTTATTTAATATAGGTTCTTTGAACTATTTTATCTCAATATCTATCATGGAAATTCTAGGACATGATATATTATATTACTATGTTTTAATGACCCTATATAATCCAGTTTGAGTGAGTTCAGAGGTAATAAACCAATGTAGGTACTGCCCCCATGAGGTAGGAAGATACCCATTCTTATAAAACCACTTTTTCTCAATATTACAAGCTTCAATGTCATTCTTGGGACGGATTGGTTGGTTCATTATCATGATTTTTTATACTAATAACATTGAATGATAAAGTTTACATTTCCAGAAGGAATATTTTATCAAGATATTGGGGACTGCGATTTCTATGTTGGTAGAGATGGACCAGAGATTCATGGTCTAAGAGGAGTAACCACCCAAATTGAAAATCTCTTCATGTGGGATCAATGATTATTCTAAGAAGAATTTTATCCAATAGTATATCATTTTAGGGATGTTTTACCAATGAATATTTTGACATACCACCCTAGAAAGTGGTACAGTTTACGATCAAGCTTATTCTAGGGACAACTCTAGTGTACATTCCTCCAGACGGGATGGAACCTATAGAGCTTCAGGATCTCAAGAGAATATTAGATTATTTTAATTCCAAAGATTTATATAGACAATGGAATCCTATTGGGATTCTCCCAAGATTATATAAGGGGGTGGAACCTTACATCTATGTGTGGATTATAGAATATTAAACCTATTTATGGTCAATAACCAGTATCCATTACCCCAAATAGATGATCTCTTTGACTAGCTCCAAGGAGCTAGGGTCTTCTCTAAGATTGACCAAAGGTCGAGATATCACCATGTATGAGTAAGGACATCATACATATATTGTACAACCTTCCGTATAAGTAATGGTATATATGAGTACATTGTTATTTCGTTTGGTCTTAATAATATGACCACCATTTTCATGGCTATAATGAATAGGGTTTTTCATCCCTATCTAAATTATTTTTTTGTGGTCATTCATGATGAAATATTAGTGTTTTCTCATACTCGTAACAACCATGATAAACACCTTGAGATCATACTGAGTACACTGATAAAGAATCATTTTTATGAAAAGATGGATTGTTGCCACTTCTGGATCAACAAAGTTGACTTATTGGGTCATATTATCTCAAAATCAAGGGTGCATGTTGATCCTGAAAAGGTTAGTGTTGTAATATCCTAGGAGAAACCCAAGAACATTTTAGATATATAGAGTTTAATGGGATGGTTGGATATTATAGTAATTTCATACTATACTTTTCATTCATTTCTTCACCTCTCACTGGTCAAAGAAGGGTTTCATGTTCCTATGGTAAGAAGCATGTGAGAAATACTTTCAGGAGTACAAAGGGAGGCTTCTACCAACACCCATTTTGATTCTTATATATCCTATCATAAGTTATACCATTTTTTTGATGCATCATGAATCTTACTAGGAGTAGTGACAATGCGGGAGGATAGGGTCATTACATTTGGAACTTGAATGTTGATGCCCCATGAGATAAATTTGTAGACACAAGACCTTGAGCAAGTAGCAGTTGTCCATGCCATACATTTTTGGAGACACTATCTATTAGGTGAGGTAATTGTGGTGTAAAAAAACACAAGTGCCTCAAATATATCATTTCACATTATGACTTGAACCTCAAATAGTGGATATGGGTAGAGTATCTACATTATATATACTTTGAGCTTGCCTATATGCCTAGAAAGGGCAATGTAGTCACTGATGAACTGAGATGGAAAACTCAAGAACATGCCTTATGTGAAGCCATTGATGAATATAAATTAATGTCCCTATTCCTTGAGATGAATATTGATTTTCATGATAGTCATGACCATTATTATGTCTCATCCTTGATAGTTACCTCTTCCCTCCTTGAGAACATAATAGATAGAAAATTTTCAGATCCCAAGGTCTTGATTCTCCGTGAGAGTATATTAGGAGATAAACCGCATCCAGATTTGTATGCGGATAGAGATGATTTCATGGAAATACATGGATGTGTATGGGTTATTACAGATATGAGAGAGGATTTGATGCAAGAGTACCGTAATTCCTAGTGGGAAGTTCATCAATTCACCTTCATGATGTATTGAGAAATGTAATGGGAGTATAGGTGGCCTGAGATGAAACATCAGAGAGAAGGTTTTATCACTAGCTTTTCCACCTATTAGGAAATGAAGGAGGACAACAAGAGACTTGTAGGCTATTTACATTCTCTTCCAATCCTATAATTGAAATGGGATGATGTTGTCATGGAAATTGTAGTTTGGTTACTTTGGTCACCTAGAGGTAGATATGTTTTATGGGTTTTCAATGACAGATTTAAAAAGTGTCCCATTTCATTCCTATTCGAGAGACATTCACAATTGATGAGTTAGTATAACAGTATGTCTATGATTTCATATGACTACACAGGGTACCTTGTACTATCATTTTGGATAGGGATTATCATTTATTATCATGGTTTTTTTAGGGATTCTAGAAGTCTCTGCAAAAACAGGTTCTTGTAAGCATGATATTTCATCCTTAGTGTGATGGACAATCAGAAAGTACAATAAAAGTTCTAGAGGACATGCTCTGGATTTGTGTCCTTGATTTCAGTGATTTTTGGAAGAATCATATCACTCTCATCATGTTTTTGTGTAATAATAGCATTCAAATGACAATTTAGATTTATTCTTTTGAGGTCTTATATGGTAGGTTATTCCGTTCACCCCTATGTTAGTTGGAGGAAGGTGAGGAAAACCTAGTAAGTCATAATCTCTTGTAGTAGACTTCAGAACATGTTCAGCTGATCAAGAAGCGTATGACTACTGCTCAGTCTGGACATAAATATTATGTTGATCGCTATCGAAAAACTCAAGAGTTCGAGGTTGGGGATCATGTTTTCTTGCAGGTATCACCTAGGCTAAGTAATATAAGGATCGATTGGAAATTGTAGCTATATCAATGATATGTGGGGCCATTTATGATTCCAGGGAGAGTTGGGCTGATATCTTATCGATTGATACTACATCATAGGTATTGTGTCATGCATGATGTCTTCCATGTTTCATAGCTTCTCTAATATCATGCCGATCCATCTCATACTTTTGATTCCAATGAAGTTGAGTTAGATGATCATACTACCTTGGACAAATATGTAGTGCACATCATTGATCAGAGCACAAAGGCACTCTGAGTCCAGTTTTTTCCTCTAGTGTGGGTGCTATGGTAGCATGGCCACGTGTAGGATGAGACTTGGGAGTGGGAGGTCATTGTATATGACTAATGGATAGAGTTGTTATCAAAAAGTGTTTCACCGCCCTTGTAAGGTGTACTTGGGGACAAGTTATTTTATAGGGGAAGACTATAAGAGCCCAATTTTTCACATAGGCATTGATCCTTTATATTTCGGTCTAATTATTTAGTTTGGACCTAATATGGATACCTAATGAGTTATCGAAGGTCCCGATGGTGTTTGTGGTTTTGTTTTGGAGCTCAGAACCCATATTTTGGGGAAAAGTGGGCCTTTTCACACTATTGGCACATGGGTTCCCTAACCATGCGGCCTAACAGTGTGGGTTCCACATCTTCTCTAGGTACCCATGTATGGTTGGTACACGGTTTGTAATACCATGCTTCCAAATCAAGAAAAGGCTAAATTTTGTTTAATTTTACATTTTTACCCTTAATGATCTAATTAATCCTTCATTATTCCCTAATCTTATTTCCAATGAACATAATCTATATTTCTCTCATTTTGGAGCTCTGTGAAGGCCTAAACTATGGATAAAGTGATCTCATTTATCTGGGGTCCATTCGATATGTCTTTCGTCGCATTGGATGTGCAACAATAAGTACTTGAGTCCATTTGAGCTGTTCTTCATGTCTCTTTCTCTAGAACTAGTTATCATGGTGTGATAATTTTACCCTTTATTAGATATACTTTATTCCAAGAAGAATTAGTGGCAAATAAGGGACAAGAAAATTCATACAAGACTAATGTTGGTAGTTTATAGATCATTCCACAAGTTTGTTGATTTTGTAATTGTCGTGTGGGGTCTACCGATTTTATCGGGTGCCATTTACAGATTTTATATGCCATTATTTTTGTAAGTATAATAATAAGGTTATGATATTTATAAATATGTTATTAGTTGTTAGTGGTTACATGCACAACTATGCACATCCCATGCAGGATGTTTTTCCATGTTGGTCGTTTTGGTGTTTTGACATATTTGAACCGTCGTTCGGGTGTGTCTTGGCTTGACCTTTCTAAGGGTAAAATTTTCTATATTAAATTTCCTTTTTGTATTGTGAATTACATAATGTAATGTACCATGTATTCTCACAACTTTACCCACCGAATTTAAGTTCTTAAATTGATAATTAAATGTGAAATTGAAATTTGAAAGTATACTAAGTATATAACATGACCTTATTATATGTAATTGAATTATAGTTTTCATCTCTGTAGCACCCCTTTCCATGTTAATGGAAGGTATCAAAGTGAACATTGATTATTGAAAATTCATTAAATGGATTAAATGAATGGTTTCATGTTACTTTTCTATGTCACACTAATGAAAGGAAATGCTTGAACTGAATGGACATATTGATTAATTAAGACATGATTAAATTGTTGCATGCTCAATTATCCTTTTCAAACTAATTATAGGTAATGGATTGAAACTTATGAAATATTATATGAAATCATTATTAAAATAGGAGTGTCTTGAGTCGAGCCCACATTGGATTCCATAGGGAATACCTTGAGTACTCAAGAACCCAATTCTGATTTGAGGCTCCACCATGATTTGTTTGAGATCCACCTAGACCTCAATCCTTTTCTAACTTTAGATGCTCAGTATGACACCATATGATCTCTTCAATGTTTTTACAGGATTCATTGGATACACTCCCTAGATCCAGCAATGAAAAGTAGGTTCCATGGTTAAATCCGGTTGGGACCAGTCATTGTTTAGACCCATTTTACCTTGGATGAAATCCTTGGACTCAGCAAGTGTATTATTAGAGAATAACATGAACTATGCTCCTTGGATTACCCTCTAATCCTTAGCTAATCTATAGTCATTACTGAGTTGGTGACCCATGAGGACTGCGTTGTGTTGGTTATTACAATGGAACATCATTATTAGATATCATTATAAGCTTCTTCCTTACATCTTATAACCTTCACTATTGATAAAATGTGACTTATTTATAAGCTATTAGTAATCAAATAATGAACTGGATACATGTTCAAACATCGGACAAGGGATGAATCAAGTACATGAGTATTTAGTTACACTTTAACACTTTATTTATTATATGCATTCTTTCACACTATTAAATTTACATTACACAAACTAAATGTTTTAGACATTATTGATAGTGGCCCACTGAGATTTATCTGACACCCTATCCGAGCGCCTTTGGTACCCGAGCATATTACATATATGTAGGCCTTGATAAAGGGAAGCGTAATGCTTCTAACACGTGATTGTTTATTGTAATATGATGGAGATATTAGCAGATCACTAGACTATATCTCAGTGTTTTTGGGATATATTATGCATTTCCATTTTCAACATTGGGGTTTTCATGTATTCTTGCTACTTTGTATCCATGTTTTCCAGTTTACTAGATAGATGACACATCATTTTAATTTTTTGCATTGTATTCTAGGTATTTTAGTTATTATTATCCATTTTTATTTCTATTGTGACTTCTATTTACTTATATTTATTCCTATATTTACTTGTGTTTATATTTATCTATTGTGATGCACTCAGTTAATGAGGGAATAATCTCCCCACAGATACACATTAGGCCATCGCAACTAGTCGGCAACCCCTGGTGTTTGGGGAGACGTGATTGAGGCCATGTGGCCCATCAGGCTCAATGCACCTTTTATGTGGCATGTGGTTCCGAGACATCACACATACCAAGTAATATTCTTTATATACATTGTAACATATAAATAAAGATTAATATATATTAAAATCATTCTTTTAGAGAGAAAAATTTAATTTATTTTGAATAAAATACCCAACTTATAAAAAATACTTATCATTAAAGTGGCCTTTTAAAAAATAATTTTATCCATACTATTAATCAATTACTAATAAATTTATAAGTTTTTATGAATTTTATTAAAAACAATATATAAAAAATAACATTAATTAAATATAATAATCAAAAAATGAGAAATTCAATGTAACACCCAAATTTTTTTTTTAATATTTTTATTTTATATAATACTACATTGAATTCATTCCATAACATGAAACACCAAAATAAAATGATAAATGTGATGATTTAATAAAATTATAATATACTTTTTAAATAATAAGTTATAAATAGATTTACCATATTATTGGAACAATATTAAATATAAATTATAAAATAATGTTCATTTTATTATTTTAAAAAACTACTTTCCTCACATTATGAATTCATATAATACATTAATATAAATTAAATATATAATAATAATTTGATAATGAAAACAAAATATTTTCTTTCCACAAAATTAAATTATCAAAAATGAATATTCATATTTTTCCAAAATAATTTTTTTTTGTATAAATAGTAAAACCTGCAGTTTTTACGAATATTATTACATTTATCATGACGTATAACATAAAGAAACAAATAATATTATTTTATAAATAATATATTTTTGGAATAATAAACTTCTTTAACAAATATTATGTTGAATTTTAAAAAACCATATTTAACAATCTGATAATTATGAAATATTTTTTAAATTAATAATTATTTTTAGTCTAACTATTTTAATCTCGTTATCAGTAAGTAAAATTAGGTTTTGGAGTTCTTTTAATGTTACAGAAATGTCATTTTTTAATTATAAACCAATTAATAACATTACAATCAACAACATTGTTAATTTTGTCATAAAAATAACATTTATTCCTAAAGAGACACTTTTTTTGCAAAAAATATTTTCATACATGACATGAGAGAATGTTAAATTTTTTCTTTATTACACGTTGAAATTTTAATCAGAAAAAAATTATTTAATATTTTAATTAGAATACCAAAAATATTTAAAATTCGTTATTTTATTTTTATTAAAATAATGTAAATTAAATATCTAAAATATAATTACTATGGAAAAAACAAAAAATGGTAAACTTTAAAATAATGGAGTAAAATGAATAAATTTTTTTTATAACTTTTGTGAAAATGATTTGTTGAGGGATGAATGCCATAAATAATCCACCACTTTATTGTTCTCTACTTTTTATCTACATGCCATTTGAAACATGTGCTATCTTTATATTAAGATGTTATGTTTATATAAATTTCATTCCCTTACCTATTAAGTGATTTCTCCTCCACCCCATTTCTTCTCTCTTTATACATAATTTTCTAAATAAAAACAATTCTTTAGTATGTCCTTAACTATCTCTACACATCCTATAATCCTCTTTCTTTTTAAAATACCATGTTATTGATCCTTAAAGTGTCACACGAGGCAAAACCTTCAAAGGTATAAGAATTATTCTCAACAAAACCTTCTTAATTTTATTCTTCTTATACCACATAAAACCTATTATATACATGGAGTTGTGATAAAATAAATATTATTAATATTCTAAAATTTTATTATACTAATGTAACATTAATTTTCTTCCCTATAATAAAATGATTCAAAACAGTAATATGCTGTTATATTTACATGCAGACTACCGCCTCCATAAACACCATTTTTTATTTCTCATAATCTCAATACATGGATGGTTTAAAATATTTATTTAATTAGAAAATATAATATTTATAAAACATGTTAAATTATGAAATTATAATAACTTTTATTTTCTTCCTCCATCCAATTTTATGAAGAATGAGAATCACATCTGTGAGTACGTGTAGATTACAACCTCCTTGGAATGTCGTATTTCACCTTTCAATACTGCCTAACATCAAAGACATAAAAAATGAATCTAGTATATAAAATGATATTTATGACCTAATAATATTTTTTAAATAAAATATTGCAGATTTTATTTTTCATATTGACAATAAATGACTATTTTAAACTTAACCACCTTAAATGGACATATCGATGTACCATTCATAATTTGAGGGCATTTATTTGGAAAACCAATGTAATTATTTTTATAATGGAATAATATATATATATATATATAATATTTTTTTTCTATTTTAGATAAATTGGACCATCGTGAATATACATCGGAGGTTTCATAGAGATTGATTGAGCAACTTCATGTAAAACATTTAAGAGGGATTTATTTTATAAAATAAAAACAGGTGATAATAAAAAAATATTAGAAAGTTAAATATCGATGGAAAAATAACCAATAATTCTTTAAATTTTTTTTTTGGAATTCAATCTCACACCCATAGAAAATCAATAGAGAATATAAGGGTTTCCTTATTTCTATTTTGATTAATTGATATATGATTTATATTCAGAACTTATTACAATTTTGTGATGTTAATATTTACCATTGATGAATTTTTTTAAATATACCTTGAAATATACTTGATTTAAAGTCCTATATTATTTTCTAACTTTAGGATTTTGATTCTAATGATATATAATATATAAGTGGTTTATTGACTAAATTTTCATTCCATTTGGGTCTTCAGGTATCATTCATGACTACTCAATTTTGAAATTTCTTACTCTACCATTTATTTAAAATAAATTCTAAAAATAGATTTTTTTTCTTTGGATATTACATATTTAAATAAAAAACATCCTCTTATGTTGTTTTATTTTTAAAAGTTATCATATTTTTTTATTAACACTCATCCATTTTAATGGATTTCTCACCTCCATGTCGACTTTTTTCCATCCCACAAATGTCATCCATTCCTATGATGGAACCAAAATATTTTTTAGATCAATTGATCCTCATATTTCTCCTCAACCCTATTCAAATGAATTTTTTATTATCATTTTATTTATGTGGGTTATAAAAAAAGGTATTTTAAAACATAAAAGGCATCTTCAAAAAAAAACCCTCATTAATTGTTGGTTATACATTCTCTTCATTTTCTACCTTTTTACTTTAAATTAATCCCATATAGTTCATCCATATAAAATATTTTTTTTCTATAATTCTATTTTACTATACATTTCATTATTTGGTATAATATATTTTTTAATTTACCACATTTATTTAATCCTCTAAGTATACCTTATTTAATAAAACATCCCAATTTATTATTTCATGTCGAGTACCACATTCATCACATGTTTTTAAAAATGAATGTATTTTTAATATTGTCATAAATTAATGGAAGAATATCCTTGTTCTTTTATGGTATAAAAAATAACCTCTTTATTTCTCTTTAATATTTTTCACTCACTTCAGAAATCATCACCTAGGTGGATCGTTTTTATTCATACTTCTCAAATATTTCTAATAATGTTTGATATAATGTATATCAATGTCAGGATTTTTTTTGTTTTTATAATATGTACATCCAAAATATATTAGTTTACAGTTCTCTTTAGTTTTTTTATAATAATACCATTGGTTCTATCTTGAGATAATATTACGAATCCCACAAGTTTTTGAGGGTATTTTTTTCATTCTTATGATTTGTATACAGTTTATTTACCTATCATGGAACACATATTAATGTAAATTTTATGAATATAAAGGCTACTCCCAGATAGATATTTAATTCATTGGGTAATGGTTTCATCTCCAGATGTACCATATAGGGTGAACAAGCAGTTATCTGAAGCCCACTATGTTAAGTTATCTTGGTGGTGAGCCTTAAACTAGGAATATTATGTAATTTTTTATATGGTTACAAACTTTTATGATTATATGGTCTTATAAATTTCATACTTATTCTATAATGACACAAACCAAAGGGTCCTTCACTACCATTAGAAGATCATACCACCATAACCTTAACCCCACTACCCTAGGATAAGGACTATATACAATCACTAATAATTCATAACTAAAATGGGTGGCCTTTGCCTAAATTATACTGATTAATACACCCAGCTGTGTACATAAATAATTTCATATGAATAATAATTAAAAGATAGTAACATTCAGACTAGAAACCATTCATGTAATAACCTCTAGTGAATACATCATAGTACAAAAAAATACAATCAATGTGTAAAGTGGAAAAATACATTTTCAACCAAAATTGAAATACCAATTTGACAATAACATGAACAATTAATATATTATAGATCCTAAATCCTGATCTCCATGCCCGAAAACCATATATGGCATATGCACCAATTTATCCATATGCTCCACCAAAATCACCTCCAATCTATTTTTCCTCTGCATAAGACA
The DNA here is from genome assembly GCA_963277665.1 of Viscum album. Lineage (NCBI taxonomy): Eukaryota > Viridiplantae > Streptophyta > Magnoliopsida > Santalales > Viscaceae > Viscum > Viscum album. The sequence goes on from OY728166.1 coordinate 994,847,621, forward strand.
TGAAATGTGTGGTAAAATCCCATATATGGTTGAGTATATAAATACCTTGTAGGATGTATTGAAAATAGTAATGGATTAATAGAGAGACTCAATTTTTTTACCTCAACCCAAAAAAGGATTGTTAATATGAAACCAAGAAAATAAAAAAAAACATCTATATATTCACAACAAGAAGTCAGAAGAATAGGGAAAAGGGATATCAAACTTCATAGACCATCTATGAACTATTAGTTTACCTGTATCTCTAAAAAGGGACCATCTCTGATTCCCAGTATATCATGTACCCATCCTAATATGTCATGAATAGGGTATTGACCTAGCCACTTCTCTACAACCTGAGTTAGTTCAATCTACAAAATATAGTGGCCACACAACTAGGTATAATTGGGGTATTCCACTCATCATATAGAGGAATCACACACATGTAGGGGAGTATCATATCTATATATGTAATCATGATATCAGTGAATACTTCCTGGTGGGACATGGGAGTATTTTCCCCATAGATATTGGACCCCCACCATGAATTGGGGAGTACTGTCTCTACCTAGAATAACAAGAATGGGGGACCTACATCCTGGTATGATTAGGGAGTACCATCCCCATGGTTAGGGGTCCCATGCCTTACTGTGAAGGAGGAGTACCATCTATCTATGAACAATGAGAATGGTGTACATGTTCCCTAGTGTGATAGGGGAGTAGAATCTCAATAGATAAAAAACCCAAATCCTGATGCGATAGGTCAGTAACATCCCTGTCTGAACAATGAGTATAGAGGACCTTCTCTCTGGTGTGATAGGGGAGTACCATCTCTATGGAAAGAGGACCTTCACCCTTTTGGATATAGGAGTACTGTCCCTATACATATAAATATTATGGAGGACATTCACCCTCATGTGATAGGGGAGTATCATCTCTATAGAGAAAGGACCCACTTGTGGTGTGACAAGTGAGAACCATCGAAATTGAAAAATGAGTATGGAGGACCCATGAAAATTTGAAATACGGGAGTACCATCTCCATGGACAAAGGATCCCCAACCTGACATGATATGGGAGTACATTCTCTATCATTAATAAGATTATGGTGGACTTTTACGCTGATGCTACAGGGGAGTTCCACCAAGGAAAACACTCTAATGATCACACCAGATTAGTATTTTCTTCAAACATCTCCAAAATAATTTTTATGATCCTTATATTTCAACACATATCTCAAAATCCACAATTAAATCTACTATGATGTTCTTTCTATAAAAACAATCATGATAGGCTGCTTATGGGCCAAAATCTAAGCCTAAAAAAGTTTGATGGGTGCATGAGGCTCATCATCGGTCTGTTGGGATAAAAAATTAATCCAATGACATGACATTGCAAATACCCACGAATGAAAAAACAGGACACACAGTTGAAATACTTAAGGAAAATCACTCAGGTTAGGTTATTCATTTTTTGAAATTGGTCACCCAAATAGAAAAAATAATTTCATCGTAACACATATGTGCATTACTTCATGGTACTCTTATATAAATAAGAAAAAGTTACCAAACATTGGTCTTAACTTGGGTTTCTTAATACCATGATCATGATGTCACAGACGGATTTCCAATTTGTTGTTGAATGAAATTTTTATGATCGAAACATGATATTAAATATTACGATAACATTATTATTATATATATATATATGGAGAAGGGTGCACCACCCCATCCTTATTCACACATACAACATGAGACCCCTCCTTATTCATGCTTTGAGTTTCTTTTTATTCATATCCTTAATAATAATAATAATAATAATAATGATAGAAAAGTCACTTTTCCTTTTATCCAATCATGTGTACAGTGGAGGATTTCATGCTTGAAATGCCCACATATCATAGGGAGGGCTCTCATTTAGCCATCACTCACAATAGGGTTGGGTGTGCCACTCATTTTCTTTATAAAACCCATCATGAATAGTTGATAGAATCCTAGATCTTGGTTAAAAAAAAATATGTCATTGGAGGCCAAATAATGACCATATCCTCCACCTGGAAATGATCCCATTGCACTACATGATATCATCGTGCATCAACTAGGGAAATAGGGTTCACTGATCTGACCCTGAACCTCCTTTGATTAACTGTCATCCTTATCGCGCCTTGATCGCCTCATAGATCACAAATCATAACCCCCAATAAAAATACCATATATTAATATTTCACCATCCCTAAATTTTTTCACACAACCTCCATGAATATTGTGGTTGGATCATGCTCGATCTCGAACAATCAATATTGAACCATGACATTGTGGGCCATGGAAATGAATAAGAAGAATGGCGGGGTATAAAAAAAATAATGTAGTAAAATAAAAAATTTATAAAGAAATATAATCCAATGGTTATACAATAATATATTCATGTGTTAATATATTCATAATAGATAAAATTATACCAACAATTTAATTTTTCAGAATTAGAATTATGCGATGGGAAGATGATTCACATATTAGAAGAAGAATAAAAAATCAATGCTCAATATTTTAATCATAATTGGGATATAAAAAATTGATGATTCTTATCATGATTATGGATCTATAATTGATGAATAATAGATTCATCAGTGATAATGAAGACCCACTTCCTTTGCTACCCATCGCTCCACCATGATATAATTTTCATTCTTCATTTGATGTCAATCTGCCAATGAATTTTTCTCTCATACACCTAAACAAAGAAAGGGTTATGTGTAAAACCCTCGAAAACACATTGAAATAGGGTATTTGTAGATTATTTTAATTTGGTTATATAATAAAACAACGAAAAAGTTAATTATTTGTATTAATTAAAATAATCTTCCAATGGATACCTTAAACGAATTTCTAGAATTGATAGACCTTAGGTCACACCAAATATAAACCCCATATACCAGAATCAACTATGGTATCTCATTTCCAATACAATATTCATATTTGTATTTTTACACTTTTTAAGGAAAAAATACTTGGCATATTTAAATATTTTTAATATTTTTGTAATATTACTTTCTGGATCACCGGGCCTCAGAATCTCATGGAATCTTAGCACATCAATTCAGAATTATTCCCTAGAATATTTCAGAACTGTAAAAAGAGAAAATATAATACCTAATTTATAATCCTCATCAGGTATTTTAATACATTGGAAGAAAAATATAAACAAAAAATTTGGGGTACTGATCCGACATCCAACTATTCATCTCTTAGGAGTTTTCCAGCATGATCTTTTTTTTACCAAAATGAACCAAGGGGGCCACGTGCCGACAGTGAGCCTTCCCAAAATAGTTGAGAACCACCATTGGTTACCTTCAAATGATAATCCACACCCTAAGATAAAATAATTTTGGTTGTCGTTGTGGAATGATTCATGTATATGTCTCCTAGGTGAGATAAGTTCAAAACACAAAGCACATGGTGTAACTATAATCACAGTGTCAAGCGGTGCACTTCCTCACTGACCCGGTGAAATTGTTAGAAAAATGTCCTGTAATATGTAATGATAACCAAATATCATATCCATATAACCATAATCCTTTACATGGGGAGATATCTCAAACACATTTATCACCACATTGAAATTAAAAATACACAGTCAGCAGTCCATAATGGAATCGAGACATTTTTTGGGAAGTCCCCATCCACCCCAAGTTGAACTGCACCCCTTTCATATCCAACACTACAAAAAACCATATACCTACAATAAGACTCCAAATAGACATTTAAATGAGAAGTGGTGACTTAAATGGTCTCTCACACATGGATTAAAATGGTGATACCCTTAAGGGTGGAGTGATTAATGATGTGACACATGTTCCACCAATAGTGGGAGATCCTCCCAGATACTGCCCAATGATAAAATACAATCCCAAATCATGTCATCCAAAACCTGAGTAGTCCACTCTCCCTAGACATATTTATATAGTAAAAAACTATTCTTGAAGAATTTGAATACCAAATGACTCCAACATCCTCTTCATAAGAATGATATGAAATGAGCATCATGATCTAAATGGTCTTCAAGGGAATTCAATAATGTCAGGCTGCCTCCATCATGAAAATGCATCTGAACTATTCAATAAGCTCTAATTTCATATGTGTAGGAAGTGGTTTAACCAGTTGATTCTATCCCAAATCACAAAATAAGAATTATGACCTCTCATCAATCATGGATTCCCTGTCATGAGAACCACCAAAATACTATATGATTTCTACTTCCACCCAGAACCTCGGTCTCCACCAATAGCCAGGTGATATATTCAAAGTTATACTCATGAACATGTTTCAAAATAATAGGACTCCGAAAAAAACCAAAGTATCTCTATACAACCAACCTTCACCTATGTGTAATTCAAAGGTAAAACTACCCACAAAACAACTTTTTCCACATAATGAATGGTACAACCGGTAGTCCGTGAAAAATATTTCCATGCTCCCAAACATTGAGGAATCTATTAGGAATATATAAAGTGTATATCTAGTCAAAAAATATCTCCAATTTGATATCTCTAGGCTATTACACCAAGATTCAATAAAGAAAAATCATGTTAATAGGCATTGAATGGAGGTACACTTCACTACAATCACCCCCAATGTTCAACTATAAAGTGATTAACCACTCTATCACCTCACCCAACAAAGGTGGATCGAAAACATCATTGTGGTCATTAGATTCCATAGACACATGGATATACCTCAATATCACTCTACCCCAACCTTAATAAGGTCCACTAGAACCCCCATGTCATATAAGACATATCTCGAGAATTGTACCTTTAATTATATAATTTACTCAAATAGAGCTCCCATGTGAGAAAAACTATCAGAGTATGTCTAGAACCTTCCCATTATGTCTTGAATGCTCTAACTTTGAAAAAAATGATACAAGGGAACTATAGAGACCCTAGACTTTTACAAATATCATTACATGATTTTAATAACAATAATGCATCATATTACAAGACAAGGATTTTGAATTCTAGTGTGTTGGAAGTGTAGGTACATAAAACTAAAAACATGGAACTAAATATTACATTTGTATATATATTATTTATATAAATCCACTAAATTCCATTTTTCTATTATGTATACATTGGATAACTTGGGGATAACATGAATAAAGGGATGTGCTAAATGCCTAGTAAGGGAATAAGAATAAGAATAAATATTTAGCACATTGGTTAGGAAGCACAAAATAATGACATGAAAATGATTATAATGTAATTTAACACATGAAACCATAACATATAAAACATGGGATCATATAAATATGGAATCATAGTAATGTCGAAGTAAAATAAAACAGGACTTTACCATGAGTCATGGCTCGTTGCACATAGCGGAGTACAAGTCAATTTAACCACCAAGACAATTGCACATGGTGGCATGAGTCGATGATATCAGCCAAGGCCATTTCACATAACGTCTCTTGAGACTAATATTTACCCAATGCATAGGAGTGTTATCCGGGCACACCCATTATAACATGTTCATGTATATGCCTTCCACATATAGAATCATACATAATCAATCTTAAATAAACAAAAGGGTACCCATGGAAAGAAATGGGTATCATAATAAGGTCATAAAGAATAATTAGTATAATATTCATATATCATATCAATTAATTCCAAATTGAAGTGATAACATGTAAAATTATTTTTAAGAAACATTAAAATTAAAATGTTTTACTACGATTTAATGAAAATACCAAAGATCATTTAAAACAGAAAAGATAATGAAATTTTATATTAAACCATAAGTAAATCATGATTATTTTCATGATAAAAATAGTACATTTTAAAATATAATGGTTTTTTAAAAGAATATCATATAGTGTACTTGAAATTGAGTAATAATTCAGAATGTTCCCTTAAAACGACTTTGCTTATCGGGAAGTATTGAGGAGGGGATCCCTTAGAAGAATGTATATACCTGAAAGATAATTATTAGTGGATATTGATACATGAGATTGGATATACAAATAACAATTATACAATGTACATAAAACTTATATAAGATTTCATTTGGGTAATAATAGAGGAATAATAACCTGAAGGAATAATGGAGGTTCGGGTAGAATCCCTTACCTTATGTCCAATGGTGTTCTTATCTTGATATTAATGACATTAATAATTATATTAGGTTCATTAATTAATAATTCTAGAAACTATTTTACATGTAATTTATTTTTTATAACCTTTTTGAGTTCATTAATAACCTTTTTGATTGGTTATAAGGTTCAATTTCATTGTTCAGGTCTGTTTGTTTCATGCTTGGTTTACATATATACATGAATAGATAATCATGTAAAATGAAGATGGTTGTATAGAATTGGATTTATATTTTATTATTGAACATCTCAAATTTCATACGGTTTAAAATTTCATTTTCTTAAATGGAGTGATGTTGAATTATTATATAAAACATTTTTGATAACCTTTTGGGTTAATTGGCGGTTTTTGATCACAACAAACATATTTTTTGATAAATCAAAACTATGTTTACAAAATGATTCCAGAACCATATATGAGACATAATACATATATTATAGTCTATTTCAAACATAAAAATCGTTTCATGTCCAGAATTTAAGATGGTAATGGAAATTGAAAACCCATCATACTTGAATATGGTAAATTAACATATCTCGAATGGTGTTTTTACTACTAGTAAACACAATTGGTAAAGGAGATATGATAATAACATTTTACATTATCATATAAACATTATAGTAAATATAAGGTACTGCATTTTCCCTAAAATTAGGATTAGGAGTGTTAATGATATAAAATAAAACAATAAAACGTGAAAGGAAAGTAAAAGAATTGAAAAGAGGAATTTACCTCTTAAATTAACCTTCATTGAGAACCTATTAAGGGGATAGGATTTTGTCTTTTTAAGAGACCAAGTTTTTATGGAAGTTTGAGAGGATCTTGGGGATATATTTGAGTAGAATTTAGGCAATGTACAAGTCTTGAGATGAGTGAAGAGAAGAGGAGAGTTTCGGTGGTTTTTATAGTGGTGGGGAGGATGGTTTTCATAATTTTTAACCATTAGTTTACTATTTCTCCATAATACTAGAAATAGTGATGATTTAATGAAAAAAATAGTAACAAGTGAATTTTAGTTCAAACCAATGGCCATTTACATCATCCATTACTCAAGCATGATATAGAAATTTAGGTTTTAACACTTATCGTAAATTATAATATTTTACTATTCATCAAAATTTCATGTATTTCAGAAAAATGCCAAAAATTCACCCAAGAATTTTTTAATGTTTAGAATAAAAAAATGAATTCATTTTATGAAAATAATTTTTTAAATATGTCAAATTTAATTTTTAAAGAAAATCATCATTTCTATGAAAAAATACATATTTTGAAATTATAAATGATTTTATAACACTTTGAAAAATTAACTAAGGTCTCATAAAAATATCCTATAATCATAAGACATCAAAACAATGATTTATGGATACATTTTTTGAAAATAATTTTTTTAATTATTAAATTATTCATAAATTTTTAATTAAATATTTATGACATATAAAAATACCAACACTATCATATTATCACTTATAAGATGGATAAATTTTATTTATACTTCATGGGTGAGGTTACTATTCTTTTAGATGACTTACTATTCAAAAGGGTCATAATACTATTCATAAGGGTATGTTACTATTCATAAGGGTAGGTTACTATTCATCAAAAAAATAATTTTGTCTTTTCAGACTGTAAACATCTTAATGATCATAACCGTGTGTGTTGGATTTTCAAAATTCAAAACGCATAAGTGACAATATTATTTTTAAAGGTCACATAGTACTTAGTAGTTTATTGTTTTGTGATTTTATATGATTATATAACATAATAATAAGAAGAAAAAGTACATTGATTAATCTTTGGGTCACTAAATTCTTCCCCCCTTATAAAAATTTTCCATTAGAATTTCGTTTTAAATTCTAAGATGTAAATAGGCGTGAGTACTTTTCCATCATTACATCCTCCAGTTCCCATGATGCCTCTTCATACTTATGGATCCACCATAGTACATTGACTAGGTGTGTAGTATTGTTAAATAGAAATTTATCTCTATAATCCAAGATCATTACTGATTTCTTCTCATAAGAAAGACCATTCCTCAATAGTTCCACCTCTGAATAAAGTACAATTGAAGGATCCAATATTTACTTTCATTAGAGGGATACATAGAATAAATTTTATACTTTATACATGGTTGGTGGAAGTTCTTGTTGATAGGCCATAACTCCAACATGATCAAGAACCTCAAAGGGGTCGATGTACCTGGGACTTACCTTAAATTTCTTCCCAAGTCTCAAGAGCTTCATCCATGGAGATATGTAGAGAAATGTCGTGTCTCCATATTTGAACTCAAGGTCTCATCGAAGGTTGTATGTATAACTCTTTTGACATCTTTGGGCTACCTTGATGTGCTGTAGAATGGTTTTCACCTTATCCACCATTTTTTCAACCATTTGAGGTCCTAAAAACTTTCTCTCACCAACTTCATCCCAACATGCTAGTGTTCTACACCATTTCCTATAAATGGATTCATATGGTTCTATTCGGATGATAGATTGGAAACTGTTATTGTTGGAGAATTTGACTAGTGGAAGATGTTGGTCTCATCATCCTTTGAAGTCCATAGAACATGATCTCAATATATCATCCAATGTCTGAACAGTTTTCTCAGATTGACCATCAGTTTGAGGATAACAGGCCATGCTGATGTTCAACTCAATGCTTAGAGGATGTTGAATACTTTTCCAGAACTTCAAGGTGAATCTTGGATCTCGATTAGATACAATAGATAACAGTACTACCCATACATCCTTATCATATCTTTGATATATATCCATGCAAGTTTATCCAATGACAAGTCCTCTCGAATTGTAATAAAATCATCTATCTTTGTAAGATAATCCACAATGATCCATATATCATTTTTTTCCTTTAGATTTCATTGGAATTCTAGTAATAAATTCCATGGTAATGTTCTCTCAATTCCATGTTGGTATGTGTAGTTGTTGCCTCATCCCCTTATACCTTTTCCGCTCATCCTTCACTTGATCACATACCATGGACTTTGATGTATAGTCAGTGGTCTCCTTCTTTATATTGTCCCAACAAATGTCCTCTCAGAGATCTTGATATATATTCGTGCTGCGTGGGTGAATATATAAGGTTGAGCTATGTGTGTCATTCAAAATATCCTTTTTTATCTTTGGATCAGAAGGTACACATAATCATGACCCATATCTTAAAACTCCTTCCTTATAAATATGGAATTGAGAGGATTTCCCATTTCTAATAGTTTCCACCATTTTCAAAATTTCCACATTTTTCTTTGAGCATCCATTATTTTATTTATGAAGGATGGTTGAGTAAACATTTGAAAAATAATTGATGGTGTTCCCCCCTTAATTATTCTCATGTCCATACTATTGAAATCTAAGAATATTGGATCCTTTTCAGATCTCATCATTGATAACAATGTAGGATCTTTTCTACTTTGATCATCTTCCACATTATTTGCCTTACCATGATGGTAGTGGATTGAGAAATCATAATCCATGAGGATATCTAACAACATCACTGGAAAATATTAAGCTCTTTTTGTGTGAATATATATTTGAGACTCTTGGGATCAATATATATCTCACAATTCATTCTATATAGATAATGTTTCCATAGTTTCAACGCAAAGATAGAAGCCTCCAACTCTAGATCATGTGTATGATTGTTTTTCTCATGGATTTTCAGTTTCCTTGAGGTGTAGGTAATCACATTATTATTTTTCATCATCACACAGCCTAATACCTTCTTTGAAGCATCACTATACACCACAAAGAGTTCTCCACTTGTTGGGAGTTTGAGTATTGGCACATTAAAAATCCTCTTTTTGAACTACCTAAAGTAGTCTTCACATTCTTCAATCTAGAAAAACTTCACCCCTTCCATGTATGCTTGTTCTATGGGTTTCATAATACTGATAAGTTCTTCATAAATCATTGATAATAACTTGATAGACCCAGAAATATGTGAATCTCAGTTACAGTTGTTGGATTAGGCCAATATTCAATTGTATTTGTCTTATAAGGGTCTATAGATATCCCTTTACATGTGATTACATGCCCCAATAATGATACTTCCTCCATCCAGAACTCACATTTACTATAATTTTCATATAGTTTCTCCCCTCACAATTTCTTTAGCACAACATTGAAATGCTCCCCATGTTCCTTCTTGCTCTTGGAGTATATCAGAATATCATCGATAAAGACAACCAAAAATTTCATGAGGTAATATATAATGGATATATTCATTAGATCCCATAAAATGGAAAGAGAATTATTGAGTCCAAAGGGAATCACTAAGAATTCATAGTGTCCATACCTCATTCGAAAGGTAGTCTTTGCAATATCATCCTTCCTCACCTTTAATTGGTGATATCCTGACCAAAGGTCCACCTTAGAGAAATAATTGGTCCCACAAAGCTGATTGAATAATCAACTATCTGAGGAAATGGATACTTTTTCTTTATCGTTATTTTATTGAGCTTATGATTATCAATGAAAAGTTGTATTGAACCACCCTTCTTTTTGACAAAGAAGGCAGGTTCTCCCCATGGTGAAGCAATTGGGCATATAAAACCCTAGTCTAGATTCTCCAATAATTGCCTCTCCATCTCTTATAGATAAATGGTTTCCATTATATGAGGTGTATTTGATATAGGTAGAGATCTAGGAATAAGTTCAATTTAGAACACAACCCCTAGATTTGGAAGACTAACAGAAAACTCTTTAGGAAATACATCAGTGCAATGCCTCACGATGGGCATGTATTTGAGCATGATTCTCTCCTTTGTCTCAATCATTTGAAAAAATCATGCTTCCTCATAAGGAAGTAACATCCATACATGATACAATAATTCAAAATGAGATTCATCTTCCTCCTAACACTTGTAGAGAAATGGAGTATGCTTTAAGATGTGAAGAGTGATCTTTCTTTCCGGATAGTTGATGTCGGAATTGTATAAATATATCCAATCCAAGCCTAATATAACATCAAACCCTAATAAAGGAAATATAAAAACATTTTCTAGGAGGTTCAGTCCAAAAACGTTTATAGGGGAGGAGTTATAAACCTTGGAAATAATAATTGCCCCATTATTTATTCTCACAGATAACTTACCCTCCAAAATTTTGATGTTGTGTTTGATTTGTTCTACAAAACTTTCAAGATATGAAAGAATATGTAGAACTAGAATCAAATAGTACATTCTTTATTCCTGAATGAATAACTAGCATACCTATCACCACATTGTTGTTCGGATCCACCTCAGTTGTAGTGATAGAATACTCTCTTCCTTGTATCCTTAGAGGTTGTTTTTTATTTCCTCTGACAACACTTGGTTTAGTGAAAATGTTAACATAATTCCCATGTTTATTATAGTTGTAACACTGCACCACTGGCTGAGGGTTTATCTGAACCTTCCATTCTTCTTCCACATTATTGGGATTCTTCATATCCCTTGGATATTTTTTAGCCAGATGTCCCATTCTTCCACATTGGATGCAATTCCGAGTTCCCTTTAGAAAGTTTTGAAGATGCTTCCTCCCACAATTTTTACACGTGGGATGTTCTATCTTCTTCCCATCATGTGATTTATTTTTTGAACCAACTAAATTAAACTCCATCTTATACTTTTTGTCATCAGGTCCATGAGAAAAATGGGAGTCTCTGATATCCATTTAAACTTTTACTGTATAATGTACAATCTCTTCATAACTTCCGAAGTCACAAATCACCAATACATTTCATTGACTCAATTTTAGAATGCTATAGAATTGATCCACCTTTCTTTCAGAATTCATGACAAAGCCGGAGACGTATCTTTCAAGGCTTGTGATTTTTTCTTCATACACTGTGATGGACTCATATTCCTTCTGCTTGAGTCCAAGTAACTCTCTTTCCATACTGAGATTGAGGGGTTGGGGAAAATATTTATTAATTTTTTTCTTGATTTCCTCCCAATTCATGGAATCAATTTCAACTTGGGACATTGTATTCTTGATCAGTTTCCACCACTGATCAGCTTCCCTATCAAAATAATAGACCTCTGGTATGACTTTCTCTTCTTCTAATCACTTGAGGACAAATAATATCTTTTTAATGTAGTTAATCAACTGTTCCAGGAGGAGGGGATCATAATATCCACTAAACATGGGAGGAATTTTCCACATGAATGATTCAATGAAAACATTCTCTTTTCTTAGGGGAGGATGGTGTTCCACATGATTCATGTTATTATTCATAACTTGAGCCAGTTGAGAAAGTACTATCATGAAGTTTTAGCACCTATTCCTATAATATTTGGCTTATTATTAGGGAAATATTCACATTCCCTATCACATTGATTATTGACACATGTTATTCTATTTACAACTATTATCTCTGAAAAATAATGTACAGTGAGGGTTCTTTAATACTTAACTAATAAGAATTAAAAAAGTAATATTTAAACGTAAATGGATAAACATTTAATGGAAAAGTGTATCCTAACTCATGATTCCCTATGTTTAAATCAAGGTTATCATTGATTTGGTTCTTAACTAATATTATTATGGGATTCTTTATTTTTTCCCTTAATAATGGTTCTTAATAATCTAAATAATTTACCAATGCATATCCCATAGGAGTGTCAAACCAAGAGTGCAACAAGGCCCATTGGCATGCATCAGTTCCTGTTCGAGTCTAGCTCAAAGTGGTGATTTCGAGTTTTACCCCTAGATACTTCTGTGTTAGAGCCACCTCAGCCTATTTGTATCTAGATAGGGATGTATTTTCTAGATAGATCACTTAATCTATACTTACTAAAATTTAGGGCTGTTTTCATATACTTAGTCTCATCCTTAATGTTCTTAATAAAGAGTTCTATTCATAATATCAAAAAATAACTAGACAATCCTATGATACCAAATATAGAGACCCTATCCTTTTACACATATCATTATATGATTTTAATCATAATAAATCATCATATTACAATCTATGAATTTTGAATTCTAGTGTCTTGGAATACTAGGTACATAAAACTGAAAACATGGAACTAAATATGACATTTCCTTATTTAGTCTTCATAACAATCCCCTAACATAAATTGTTCTCTTAAATATACATAGGATTACCCATGGATGTCATGAACAATGGGATGAGCTAAAATCTCAGTAATAGAAAAAGCATAAGAATAAATATTTATCACATTGGTTAGAAAGCATGAAATAATGATATAAAATTCATATAATGTAATTGAACATATATAACCATAACTTATAAAACATGGGATCACATAATCATGGAAAAATAGTAATCTGGGAGAAACCTAAAACATGGCTTTAGCATGAGTCAAGGCTTTTTGGACATAGAGGAGCATAAGTCATGTTTAACCACCAAGATCGTTTCACATGGTAAAATGAGTCAAGGCCCTCTACCAAGACCATTGCACATAACATCTCATTAAACTAAACACTACCGAATGAATTAGAGTGATATCTGGGATCACCCATTATAACATGTTCATGAATATTATTTCCACATATATACTCGTACATAATCAGTCATACATAAACATAATGATACCCATGGAAAGAAATAGGTATAATAATCAGGTCATAAATCATAATGAATGGGAATATAATAAAATTTTCCATTAATGAAAGGAATTAGATAAATCGTGGAATTTAATAATGTATAATAGGCATATATCATAATAATTTATTCTCAATTGAAGTGATAACTTGTAAAAGAATTCTTAATAAACCTCAAAATTAAAACATTTTAGTGTGGTTTAATAAAAACTCCAAAGATCATTTAAAATAGAAAAATTAATGATAGTTTATATATAAAAAAGATAACCTAGAAGGTTTTCATGAAAAAATGAGTGGTTCTATATATATAATGGTTGAATAAAAACATATCATAGAGTGTACTTGATATTGCGTAAGAATTTGGGAAGTTCCCTTAAAAGGAGATTGCTTATTGGGAAGTATTGAGGAGGGAATCACGTAAAAGATTGTATATCCCCAAAAGTGGATGATTAATGGACATTGATACATGAGTTTTAACATATAAACAGAAATTTTAGGATTTATAGAAACATAATATAGGATTTTATATGTGTAAAAATAGAGTAAGAATAACCTGAATGAATAATGGATGTTCGGGTAGAATCCCTTACCTTAAGTATGATGGTGTTCTTCTATTGATATTAATGACCTGAATAATAAAATTAGTTTCATTAATTAATAATTCTAGAACCTATTTTACATATAATTGATTTATTATAACCTTTTTTATTTTATTCATAACCTTTTTATTTGTTATGAGATTCAATTTCTTTATTCAGGTCTGTTTGTTTCATGCTCAGTTCACATATATACATGAATGGATAATCATGTAAAATGAGGATGGTTTTATATAATTAGAGTTATATATTCTTATTTAATATCCATAAGGTTACATGGTTGTAAATTTCATTTTGTTACTTAGTGTTAAGATGGATCATTATATTAAACTTTTGTGATAACCTTTTGGGTTAATTGGAAGTTTTTGATCACAATGAACACATTTTGTTGTATAATTAAAAATCATGGGTAAAAAAGATTCCAGAACCATAGATGAGACATAATTAATATATTATAGTCCGGTTAAACCATAATAATATTTTTATTACCATAATTGAATATTGAAATAGAAATTGAAAACCCATCATCCTTGAATGTGGAAAATTAACACATCTCAGATGGTGTTTTTACTGCTAGTATAAAAGAAGGGTAAAGAAGAGACGATAATAAATTTTTAAATTATCATAACAACATTATGTTACATATAAGTTATTCTAGTGTTCCTAAAATTTGGATGAGTGGAGGTATGTATAGAAATGAAAACAAAGTAACTTGAAAGGAAAGTAAAATAATTAAAAAGAGGAATTTACATATTAAATTAACGTTCCTTGATAGCCTCTTAAGGGGATATGATTTGGTATTTTTAAGAGACCAAGGTATGATGAAAATGATAGAGGATATTATGTATTGATTTTATCATAATTTAGGGAAGTAACAAGTCTTGATAGAAGTGAATAGAAGAGGGGAGTGTAGGTGGTTTTTATAGTGGTGGGGAGGAGGGTTTTCTTAATATTTTAATCATTAGTTTTTTATTTATCCATAAGATAAGAAACAATGGTGATTACATGAGAAAAAATATTAATAAGTTTATGTGAGTTTGATCCAATGATCATTTACATCATTCATGACTGATGCATGATGCATAAATCTAGGTTTAGCACTCATCATAAATTATCGTATTTTATTATTCATAAAAAATTCATGTATTTCAGAAAAAACCCAAAAATTCACCCAAAAATTTTTCTATGTAAACAATCCAAAAATGATCACTATTCTATGAAATTAATTTTCTAAAAAAGGGAAATTTAATTTTTAAATAAAATCATCATTTACTTGAAAAATACCAATTTTAATATTATTACTGATTTTATAATACATTAAAAAATTAAATATGGTCACCTAAAATTATAATATAATCACAAGACATCAAAATAAAAATTTATGAATACATTTTTTGAAAACAAATTTTCATTTATTATTATTAAAGTGTTCATAAATTTTAAATTAAATATTTTTGACTTTTAAAAATACCAATACTATCATATTATCACTTATAAGATAGATAAATTTTATTTATAATTCATGGGTGGTGTTAATATTCTTTTGGAATATTTACTACTCATAAGGGTCATATTAAAATTTAGAAGGGTGTGTTACTATTCATAATGTTAGGTTATTATTCACAAAAATAAATAAGTTTGTCTTATCAGAATCCAAACATCTTACTGATCACAACCGTGTACATCAGATTTTCGAAATTCAAAATACAAAAGTCACAATATTATGTTTAAAGGTTAGATAGTACTTATTAGTTCATTGTGTTGTGGTTTTATATGATTATATAGCATAATTATAAGAAGGAAATTTCCATTTATTAATCTTTGGGTCATTAGAGTAACCATCGCAGAAGACTACAATGAACTGCTTGAATAAGGGTTAAAGATTCTGATCTCACATCTCGTGAACTCTGCTGGGTAAATCAACATGATAATGAGTGTAACTTGGAAAACAAATCACCCATAGTGTCTTTAATATGATACAAATTTTATATACATATCTTGAACATGTATTTGGTGATCATCCATCACAAGTTCAACCTATGATATTCACCATACCACCATCCTCTAGGAAAAAATGTTGTGAATCTATGGAGTGGAAACTCTACCAAGATAATCACGTGGATCAGGTGATTCTAAACCACACATGAACTCAAGCTCCCATATTACCCATAGGATAACAACCCAATGATTCCAACTAAAATTTATCGGGTCCTATAGAGCCCATACTCTGTAGACTACTACAACATTACCACTATCTCTCTTTTCTAGAAAGGGTATTCTAATTTTCTAGTGAAAATATAATCTTATCCCAGGTGAAATTATATATTGAAAACAAACTCAATATGGGGATGGAGTCCTAAAGATTCCTTAATATGGATTCATTAATAATCCTACAACATCACAGGAATCTGAAATCCAAAATGTTCCACAAATCTAAGGGTAAATTTTTTCAACTGGCAAGGAAGAGGTGATAACCTCTTATGAATGAGATCATCTCAACTGGCACATAGATCAATTCTCACCAAATGAGGAAAAATCCATCCTAATAAACTACAAGCAATACTACACTCACCGGCAGAAATCATCTGAGAATGGTTGATAAATGACCAACCCATAATGATCAAAACATCATAAAGTCCCACTGAAACTATAAAAAGATCTCAGGTGAGTCTCTCCCTCCACATAGACTCAGTTCACACTTTTAATAGAAACATGTGATCACTGATACAATTTAAATGTTCCTATAGCACATGGTTCTAGATTAAATCACCCACCTTTATCTCTATGTCATAAATTGGGGGTGCGTCTATTGGATGTGGCTTGTGAACACACACCAAAAATGAAATTAGAGTATATATGAATCAAGTTTCAACCCAAACACACAAAGATTCTCTATGTCAGAGGCCTCCACTTCTCGAAGTTATATTTTTACTTTACTACCTTCTATCCTTAACCAATTATCTCATGAGACTCTTCCCATCATAATTTCCTAAAATCTAAATGTTAATGAATACTTCTTCCACATTTCGACTTTATCCACTTTTGAAAAACTAATTTTCTATATAGTTTGAATCACATTACAATAAATCATTTTGGTGGCGGGATGTGTCCCTCTTTTTTACATGTCTTAATACACCATGAATATCAACTTCCCGTGGATATAGTAATTCCTCATGTCAATCAAGGGTTTTATCACCACCATTACCACAATCTAGTGGGGTACTATATAATCAGATCATTCACAATACAGTTTTTTGAAAATCATCTACAATAGTATAAGGGATTATGGATCAACTTGAAACCTTATAAATTTTTATATTTGAAACACTTGATTCACACTAAACTTAGGGGATTCCATTTATTGTACCTAAAAATCCTAAAACTACTACATGGATATTACTAGTTTCTAACACAATGACATGATTGGTTGGGCTCCACACAAGCCAAAAAACCCCAACCACTATTTCCAGTCAACCCTATTATTACAACGGGTCTATCTCATCATGGAACCTTTGTGTTACCCAATTTTGAACTTAAAAAATTCCCAAATCCTATGTGAACCATCATCCTACCTTATAGAAGCTATTGATGAGTAAATATAAGGATGATAATTTTCAAGATCCACAGAAGTATTCATGCAGCACTCAACATGTGGTAGAATTTTTTGTTTCCCTCATGGTGAAATCAACTCATGGGTATATCCTTGAACTAAGGCCTCCCCTCTTAACTATTTGTTTTCATGAAACTATCTAATATAATAGAAGGATGACATAATGGAGTCATCTTGAATGTTGTTAAGATGTAATATGGTAAAAATTTATATATAAGAAGCCAAGTGAAGAAGTATAGTCAAACAGTCAATCATACATGATTCATGTACCATATTCCCAGCAACTGATATCTCAGTTTTCTGAGTCAAAAAGTAGTTATTCTAAGTATTATTGTTAGGATACATCATCCACCACCCCAAAATTGGGTTCTTTGGCATGAAAGATGCACTCTATACACTATGAAATCATTCCCCAATTCCCCAAAAAATACTTATAAGTGGAAAAATTAAAACACCACCCCAAATTAATGAAATCCTATAATATAACTCTTTGATGACAAGATCCACTGGGGCCCTCTAGACCAGAGAAATACTGGGCCACCACAAACCTAAGAACACCTCTATATGTTGTGGGATGGTGATAATATCCAATAAAGGATAACTGAAATTGAATGAATCTTTCTATTTTACCTATATGTAAGCACCCAACCATATCTATACGAAAGTGAATAGAAATAAAAACAAATGAGAGTGACATAAAGAGTAAAAACTATGCATGAAATAAACCCTAGGGAATAGATTAGATTATAAATGAATATAACCATAGTTTACATATAAAAAATACATTCCCAAATAGAAATGTAGTCCCAACCTGATGATAAATGGAAGATAAAATAACTGGGAGAGCATGACTACCTATCTATATGATCAGAAACA
Source organism: Viscum album (assembly GCA_963277665.1). Lineage (NCBI taxonomy): Eukaryota > Viridiplantae > Streptophyta > Magnoliopsida > Santalales > Viscaceae > Viscum > Viscum album. Next base: position 994,866,397 of record OY728166.1, read on the forward strand.
GTACACGACCTATACAACCGAGTATACATTTGCTCCACCAAAATCACCACTTAACTATTTTTCATCTATATAAGAAATAAATAGTGTGGGAAAAACACATTTAGGGGTTTGTATAAACATATCATGTAGGATGAAATGAAATTTAAAGCTGAGCGATAGAGAGATACATAAAAAGGTCATATCATCCCAATAAATGAATGAAATTCAGAAACCAGGAGAACAACTATAAACATCTAGATATATTCAAAAATAAACCTAGAGGAGTGTAAAAGGGGATCAGAAATATTCATAGCCCAGTTAATAATAATGAATCTGCCTGTAACTTTAAAAAGGAACCATCTTTGATGCCCAATAGCTCATGTATCCAAATAAAGAAGTCATGAGGAGGGACCACACCTCTCCACTACTCCACATCCTAATGAAGATAAATATCCAAGATATATAGGTCCCATACCCTAGTACACCTTGGGGAATGAACTCAGTAGATTGAGGACTCTGACCTGTGTATGAGAGTATCATATCTATTTTGTGACAAAAATTGGGGACACACACCTTGGTGTGATAGGGTAGTATCATCCTGATAAATAGAGGACCCACAACATGAATAAGGGTGTATCATATCTACATGAAATAAGGAGTATGGTAGGTCCATGAAAAGGCGTGACAGAGGAGTACTCTCTCAGTGGATAGAGGTATTTCGCAATGGTTAGATGTTGGTGTACCATATCTATTTGAACAAAGAGTACGAAGGACCAATACCTAAGTAAGACAAGGGGTAACCTCTCTATAGATAGAGGGAATACACTCTAGTATGATATGGTATTACCATCTCAACATGATTTATGGGTATATGGGACTCACATAATAGTGCAATAAGGGACTACCGTTTACATGTTTGAGAATCTGTACCTTGGTGAAAAATGGGATTACCATTTCTATTTGAAAAACGAGTATGGAGGACTGACACCCTTTTGTGACAGGGGGGTACCATCTAAGTGGATAGAGTACCCACACCCTAGTGTGACTAAGATTACTATATCCATCTAAACAATGAGCACGGAGGACCCATTTCCCTGTGAGATAGTGGAGTACCATTAACATGGATAGTGGACCCTCACCCTAGTATGACATTAGAGTACCATATCTATGTGAACAAAGAATATGGAGGACTCACACAATAGTGAGACATGGTAGTAATGTCTTTATGTATTGAAGACCATCACCTAGTTGTGACATGGGAGTACATTATCTATATTTAAAAAGAGTTTGGAGGACCTTTTCCTAGGTGTGATATGATAGTTCTTCCCCCGAAAAAACTTTGATGATCACACTTGATCTGTACCATCATAAAAAATATCCTAAAGAATCATCATTCTTAGAAAATTTAACATCTTATTTCAAAAGTAACTTTGCAGGACACCACCACATTCTATGTTGAAAAACAGTTTTAATATGAAACATTCATGCCTAGATATGAGTTTGGCCAAAATCTGGACTATCACACAATGTTCATCACCAGTCTCTTGGGATAAAAAATATATCCATATATATTTCATAACATTTTTCCATGAATGGGAAAAATCATCAAGCCATTTGTGATCTTAATGAAAAAAACAGTAGATAGGATACTCACATTTCCGAATCAGACATCTAGGAAGAACACATTTTTTATAACACATGCATACATCGCAACATATGAATGATCCATGATTTTAAAAAAGGTACCCAATATTGTTCTTGAATTTACTATCTCAATTCTATTAATGTAGTTTAGTAGACGAATTTCTAGTTTAGTATTTCATGAGAATGTTATATCCTAAAGAATATATTAATAATAGTAAAAATGATTTATTTTGTTATTATTAAAATATTATATATATATAGGAAAACAACATGCCTACCCCCTCTTCATTCACGCATATAGAACGACTCCCCCTCCTCATTCAACATTTTAGTTCCTTTATTCAATAATTAATAATGATAAAAATATAAGAAGCATAACCCCCTCACTCTAATAATTCATCTGGGGGGTTGAATGTCTACAACGCCCATAGATTATAGAGATGGATCAATATTGAAAATCACTTATTTGGTGGGGGGGGGGGGTTGTACCACTGTCCATAATCATTAAACATATATTGAAACATGGAAAGAACATATGATCTAGCTTCAACCACACCCAATCTATCATCAGTGTCCATATAACGATCACATCCTCCAGTCAAAAATAATCCAATCACATCGCACATCATCTCCATATGGAAATAGGGAAAACATGTATCACCAATTGGACCCCAAACCACCTCCGATCATCATTTTCCCTTTACTCACAATGATCACATTTTTTATCGTGAATACACATCCATTATATTGATATATTCTTTTTGAAAATCACCATCAGACACATTTTTCAAACAATCGCCATAAATATTGGGGTTCCATTATGCTGGAACCTTCCCAAAAATTGTAAAAACATGACCTCATTGGAAACAAGTTGAAAAATATGAAGAAATATATGGACGTATTCATAATAGGAAATCAAGATAAACAATTGTAAATAATTATTGAACAATGATTATACAATGGTTATATAAGGGTTAACCAAGGAATTGTAGAGAAAATTAAATCAATAAACTGCATTCACTACCTATTTATCCACCTCAATTTTATTATCATGATCCATTTGATATTGATTCTCCCATGAAGAACGATTTCCTCTAACTTATACATCTATAATGGATTCTGGGGATAAACCTTAACAAATCATCATAAGAAGTAATTTATATATGATTTTAATTAGTTTATTTATTAAAAAATGTATATAAATATTTTATTTTTTTTATTTATTTGTACCAGCCAATGGTTACCTTACCTGCACATCCGAAAATGACTAACCTTACCCCGCTCTAAGGGTAAACCCCACATTCCAAACTCAATAGTGGTATAATATTTCCAATCCATAAATGAATTTTTGAGTTATTCCACCTTTTATGTAAGAATATACGCTCATCATATTAATATGTTTAATATTTTATAATATCAATGCTGATAACACTGGGACTCATAAATTCACGTTGTCTTAGTGCTTGGATTTGAAAATATCCATAGGAATATTTCAGTGTATTAAAAATAATAACAATTGTCTCTATATATTCTAGGTTACAATTTCTATATCTCACCATTATACCATGTTATATGTTTGTTTATTTGATTTTACATGTTCCTCTATCCAAACATATGGGATACTCTTAAAGTAATATATTCATTTTAATAATTTATATCTCCCCTAATCATGTTTTTCAACTTCATATTATTTAACCCTTGATGATGTGTTAATATGTCTCCCTCAATGAATAGTTGAGCTCACCCCTTTCTTATCTTTCAATTTTCTAGGTGAGGAATATGATTAAAACATTATGTTTCATGGGATTGTTATGTTATTATTAAATTTATTTTTCTATGTTATGAAAATGGTGTGAAATATATGTTCATTTATCATTGGTCGCCACATTTTGTGTCATAGAAGGTATTTAAAGATTTTTTTTAGCATCTTACATGGGAGTGCAGATCTGGGAAACCTAAATTGGAATTAGAGAATTGTTTATATTATTGTGAGGATTAATACAGTTATTTTTGTGTATTCATTTTTTTATTGTTTGGGGTTATATTATGATAACCTTAGTAAAAACCATTGAGACTTGTCGAAATATTAGATAATATTATGTACATTTTCTAAACAAATTATTATTTCGGTTCCATGAAATTTAATCCCTATATATATAATGGCTTCTGGGTGTAGTTATTGAATATATGAATTAATTTGTAATAATCCTAATAAATTATAGTTGCTAATCATTGTGATCTAAAAATAGTTCATGAATTGTGGGGTAATGAATTCAGACCTCAATAGAAAATCATGTGCAATATACTTTGTTTACTCACATTGTTTTTTCTAGTCATTACAATGGATTTATTATGTTAATTAATTATGTTATGGAGTTTGTGAGGTCCACAAATAAATAAATATATATTAGACTAAGGGTCATTTAGGTTTACATGAAGGTAATGTTATGGTTCTACCAAACATTCTAATCCCTATGCAATGCTTCTGACCATTTATGAAGATGAAAAGAAAAAGTATAGATAAGTGGAAGATGGGATCAAAAAAGAAAAATTTCCCTCATCCACTAAACAAAAGGTCTATATAGGTTGAGTTTTCATGAGACTATTTATTCTAATTCCAATATGATTTTAAATAATCACCACCCATTGTAACCCTATTAATTTAAAAAAAAATTATCTTAGAGGATCCCAGATAAAAAATTGATATTTTTTATAATATGAAATTTGGTACATTAAGAAATATGTTGGTATAAGTGGTCGACTAAGAAATATTGTGTTTTTGTAAAAGTAGTAAAAAAATTATTATTTAAAATGTAGAAAATATTTAGTTTATAGGAAAATATAATATGATGCGGATGGATTCATATGTATGTTTAGGTTATGATGATGATGAATATATGACGATTTGATTTCCATCATGTAAAAAATGTGTAAAAAGTCTCATTTTGGGATTTCACAATGGAGTTAGGAGATTTAGTTTCTATTGATAAGGGAATATAAAGACATAATATAATAATGAAAAAAATGAAGACTTTAGTTAACAAGAAGTGGAAAGAAATGTTCTTTATAATGTTCAAATAACAATTAAATGTTTCATATGTGAGTGATTTAGTAACTATGAAACCCAAATCAATAATCTAAAAAATTATGGTGAAAATTGACAATGATATCCTCATATGCAATGGTAATCAGAAAAAATATTATCAAAAGTACATTATTGAAGTAGATGTTGATGGTCATGTTGTTTTAGGTTCTCTTCACTCAATATTTAATGATTTTCTTATTAATAAAATTTTTTCCAACTATTACACAATGAATTATAAATAAAAACCCCTTGTGGTGTCCTTATTTTAAACTACTTATATAGATCTCATTCAAGGTTTGTGGGATTATAATTTTTACATGTATTGGTGTCTTTTTTTAGATAAATTTCAGGTGATTTATGAAATGAATTGTATATATCCACCCAAACCCCATAGTATGTACCAAAATAATAAAATTGATTTATATCTAAAAACTAATATCAAATATCAGTTTAAATATTTATATAGAAAATATTGAACAATTATTATTTTATACAAGTCAAGATACTTAATCATGAGGGATGTTTAACTCTAATAATTGGATAAATAATCAATATTACGATTGTCCTTGTCTAAGACAAAATAATACATTTCCCATATTTTAAATATTTATATATTTCTTGAAATTATATATTTAGTATTTTGTAACCTTTAGACACCATTATCAATTCACTATCAAGTGATAATTAAAATTGTGAAGAAAAAATTTATTTATGTGGGTAGAATGTAACTCAACCATATTATATATATAAAAATTTATGTTAATTAAATATTAGGTTAAATATATTCTCTAATATGAAAATTTAAATTAAAAAATTGATATTTTAATTAAATTATATAATATACCCTTTTGTAGTTGGGGATGTAGCCTACTGGTAATAAAAACGTTGTAATCTCGCATCACAACCCCAATTTCAAATCAAGGAAGTGGAGAATTTCAATTGGATTTTCACCCATATGTGGGCTAGCGTAGGGAAAACCCATTCTTGGTTCTATCATATAGTGGAGAAAGAATAGCGAGGTCATTAGCTAGTGGGAATGGTGAGTTCCTGTCAACAATGCAACAATGTTATGACTTCTTAGGATGGAAGTTGATGGTCCATGAGCTCTTTGGTTGTGGACTTCAAACAACAACTAAAAATAGCTACATGTGATGGGAACCAAGTATATAATATTTTTATTAGACCTCAAGTCCATAAGGTCTTATGAAAATTATAAATGGGTGTGTTATCCATGGGGGGATATGTACTTCCCTTTCGAGTTGTGTGTGTTTGATTTCAATGTTTCAGTGTAATTGTAACCCAATGTACCTGTAATATATAATATACCCATTTAATTAACATTTATAAATAGTAATAACCATGTCATAAAAATAATATAAAAATGTATTATAAAAACATATTATTTTATGAATAAACTACTTTCCCAAATGTCATACATTATTTATAATATATATATATATATATTACATCTATAATTTTAAATTAATAAAATTACCATAATTTATTAATTACATGTATCATAATTAACTTAATATGAATTTTTCTGAGTTTTGTAAAATACATAATATCTTTAAATAAATAATGAATATAAAAACACTATATTGGATTTAGAAAACCCATTATTGTCATTTTAAAAATTAAAAAATATTTTTAAAAATAAAATCTATTTTAGTTTTTTCCCTGTTAATTAAGTTTTTAGTGGATGAAATTAGGGTCTAGAGTTTTCATAATTACACATAAAAGACCTTTGGTTAGTAAAAGTCTAATATATGTCATTATAAGTAATAATACTTAAAACACTATCCTAAAACATTACATTTATGCTTACATATACACCTTCTAAAAAAGGTTTTCTTATATGTTACTTGAGAAAATGTAATTATTAAATTTTATTACATAGTATCTGATAAAATTTAGAATATAATTTCATTTTTATTTCAATGTTATATAATAATAACCATGAAAGTTTCTCCATTATAATTAAATTACATTGTTAAAAATTAATTACCATGATTAAAAAAATGATAAATGTGAACATCTAAGAGTCATAAACATAAAAAATGTAACACCAAGAAATATTAAACTAAGAACATTGTTTATAATAGTGCATGTGACATGAAATAATGATCTTAATAAATCCATGAAATATATTCCTTTGATTATAATCCATTTTATAATTTATCAAACATACAACCCCGAGTCGATATGAGCCATAATGTAGTACAAAATTTTAACATAACCATAAAATTAAAGGCTATGAATATGAATAAATAAATTATAAAATATATACAGTTGAAACATGAAAATATGTAATCTATTTATTATAAATTAAAACAAAAATCAATATTTGGAAAAGGAAAAGTTTTAGAAAAAGAACTATATTTTTTCTAAAACTCAGTTTAATGTCACTTTTAACAAATAATTTATTATACATTATTCCGACTTTTATAAAATTTATTTGAAAAAATTAATATCATTTTTTAAATTATACTATCAAAATTATCATAGGGAAATTTTTTTATATTTTTCTGAAATTATTATTTTTACAATGAATAGTGAAAAATACTGAATTTTAATTGGAAAATAACTTTTCAAAATTATTTATAAAGTAATATTATATTTCAAATGGTTTTAAAGTAAATTTATTTTAATTATATATCTATAAATAAAATTTAGGTAATTTAAAAAGATTTTATTTTAAATTTTTATTTAAAAAATTATAAACATTTGAACATTTTCTCTTTACAATCTCGCGTTAAAGTTGTATCTGTCATTTTAATTTTAAATTGTTTTTTCTCCTTATGTGAATGGAATTTTAGAAAATGGTTTAAATATTGGAAATATTATTAATTTATATTATCTAATAATTTCTTCTTAATTTTGGATTGAAATAAATAGTGGATAGAGTAAAAATTATTTCCCATGGTTAAGAGAAAAATTGATATATCGGGGGTTAAACAAACAATATATGGGGTAAAATGATCTAAAACTTGTCTAAAATATAAATCATGGTATTAATTTTATATTATCTTTTTATATTACCAATAATATTTCTTTTGGGATCCTAGTTCCATGTAAAAAATGTGGGTACACCATTTTCTTTTCAAAACTTTCTAGTGTGTCACTCGCATAAATTATAGAAGTCCACCCCTCTATTCTCCTCTTATGAACATAAAAAACATTTGGATAAGGAAATATTTAACAATATAACTTCACAAATTCCTTATTCTCATTCTATAATCTTTAGTTTTCTCAAAAAACTATCCTTGTATGGGTTTTGAGGAAAACATAATGTGTAACCGGGGAATAAGTAATGTTCTTCATCAAGAATTTTTATTTTATTTCTTCCTCCATATACTTCAATTACTATCAATCCATGATGTGATAATAATTTATTTGCATTTACTAAATTTATAGGTTTTTATTTAATTTTAATGACCTAAAAAATCCCCACATCCATCAAATTGGTTACAAAATCATCATTTGTGTGTACGACGGGCTACCACCTCGTGAACTAATGTCATTCATTCTTTGAGTAACACCACAAATGGTTGGGTATGATGATGGATATAATGTATATATATGATAATTATAATATAAATATTTATTTTGAGAAATTATATCATATATACCTTTTTTAATTTATATTTATAGGTGTTACGATAACGGCACTCGTGTGTACAATAGACTATCACCTCGCTAAGCGATGTGATTTATCTTTCACTAACATTTTATTTGTATGGTAATAAGGATAATTATAATGACTATTTTTGATATAAATGTCATATTAATTATATAAATTTCATATTTATCCTTTTTAGAAGATAACATTTGTCATATTATTTCTTACACTGAAAAGTGATCACGTCGTTCGCATAGGTGTGGACTGTTGCATTCCTGTTGTGATGAAAATCTTGTTGCATCACCCAAAAACATAGATTATATATATCAGTATATGAAATAAATAACATTTTATAAATTAAAATATGACAATTATATAATGGCAAATCATTAATTACCTTCATTCCATAATAATCATTGAAAAATAGAAATGTTACTCATTGTACATATGACCTATAATCTCCTTGATTATAACAAAAATCATATTAAATAATAATAATTCATTATTTTATTTAAAATTATCATCAATTTAAAAATAATATTTCATTATAATTTTTTATTATATGTTTAAATAATGACACATTTACCATAATCAATATAGCAATGTCATTTTCAACACATAATCCATATATCATCAAAACATCCAGCATAATCATAATTGATTATATAATCAGACAAAACATGGTGATAAATTAAATGAAAGGAAAAATTAAAATAGAAAGTTTATTAAGAATTTAAATAATTAAAAAAACTATATTATTATGGATGGTCAAGAATGTATGTGATGAGTCAGACACAGGGTAAGTGTTTCATGTCTTACTTTTATTTCTATGAGACATAAGATATATTAACAAATTATTTATTTTATGTGGTTTATATAATTTCCATTTGATATTTTATATCATGAATATATTAATATTCATGGTATTTTATGTTTAATCTTATTTTATTTCTTTTTTTAGAATTAATACTTAGATGTTACCAAAGTTTTAATGAATTATTTTTCAATGTCATCCTTATCCAGGATTGTTTATTTTTACATATCCATTAAATTAATTATTTGATATTTGATTATTTAAATAAATATATATTATTAAAAAAAATATTCATTATCTTTAACAAATAAAATAACTTTTTTTTCAAAGTTTAGTTACATATAATTATTGAGAAAATGTTTATAAGAATCCCAAATATTCTTTCTCTCTTCAGTTAGGAATCCTTTTTCATCAAAACCTATTTTTTCTAATTATTTTTTCAAAAATGATTCCAACCATTTAAAAATTGGATTTTAAAGAAATTAAAACCCATTTTTATTTTTTAAAGGTTTTTTTAAGATGAATTCCAATGTCATTTTCAAGATAATGTCTGTTTGGATTTTTCCAAAAATGTGATAGGAATATTTATTTTAATATGAATGGAATGAATTTTTTTCCACCATCACAACTATTAAATGTATTGAAAATTATATTAAAAGTTTTCAAGTTTTATTTTCAAGTAAAACTATTTTCATATTTTTTATGTGAACCTACATTAAATAATATTTCTTATGTGAAAATTTATATTTTCCTCTGAAATATTTTTAAATTATATTTTTATGGTGTTTCTATTGATAAATGACATAAAAACTTTATTATAATTATGAAACATTGAAGATATTTTGTACTGATACCATACCATTTTTTTAAGATTAATTTACCTTAGTATGTACACTTTTATTAACTTTTACCATTATAACCTTTGATATTTTATGATTTTTTATTGATTGGGGAAAGTATTTTCATTTTGTAAGCTATTTATATATGAATTTTTAGGTGAATTATGCTTCCCCATTTTAAAATAAGGAATTTATTGTGATTAGCAACACTATAGTCCCTCGATACATTGCTAAGTCTCATGATAAAAGATAAATTAGGTTTTGGACATGGGTTTACCCATTTATATAGATGTATTATAATAATGCATCGAATGTATATGATTTCATGGGAAAATGCCTCAATGGTGTGTTATAGATGTCTTGCGTGATGCATTCTATCCTTATCATTTTAGTTATTTATATTTTATGTCATTATTAGATTAGATATAATATCCATGGTTAAGTGTAATTCTTATGTGATTATTTATATAGAATTTTTTATCATTATTTATCCCATCTATGTTGTAAAATGTTATTGTTTAAATGACATCTATTTCCATTATTTACCCTATAATTTCATATCCCTTATTTATTAAGAGTTTTTTATGTATACTTACCCTTACTGAGAATCTGATATCACCCCTTTATTATGTTTTACTTCTCTTAATGGTTGAGGAAGTGTTATTTATTGATATGAATGGATAGACGAAAAAAATAATGTAATTTTAAAATAACATTATTTGATTAATTTTTGTTTTAAAATATAATGTTAATATTCAAGTATTTATTCAGTTTACCAAGACAAAAAAACTATTCATTGTTTCAATATTATATTCCATGTATCTTATGATAATTTTATAAAATAGACACTGACTCCAGGCTATTGGGTTTAGGGGCACTATTGTGGGAATCCGAGGTAGTTTAGTAGAAACCATGGGAACTATATTTAGGAAACCATATATTTAAAAACATGACAATATGGTATAATTTGAAGATAATTATAGATGAACATTAAATAGTGTTAGTAATGAATATATTATGTGGTAATTTATATAAATTAAATTTTATTATGGATACTACAAGGAGACATGGTTCTGGTACTGATGTACCTAGGGGTAAGATATCATAAATGGGTACATTGACCATGACCTGATCATCACCTAGTGCATGAAAAAGATGCTTACTACACACTTAGTTATATACTTCTGTGGGATATTATTGGGGTAATTAAAATTTTTTTAATAACCATTAAAAATGATTTAAAAATAAAGAAATCCAAAAAGAAACAATGATTTCTGATTATGAGATTAGTTGTGCATTAATTTTTTGATATATGCTTTTTATTTCACTAATTTTGGGACTAAAATTATTTTTCATAATGATATGATATATTCTAGTGTGCACCATCATTTATAAATGTCTCCACTAAGAAGTAATAGGAACCAAATTAATGCATGTAATATAATGAGTAAGAATGATAATTTATATGACGGTATTTATTCAGTATTTTGATGGGAACTGACATCTAAAAAAATTTCATTGTATTTGGATATAATACCATGTGTTGTGAAGAAATATAAGTAATTATCTATGTATTATAGATTTTATGGGATTTAATAGAAGAAGAATATTTCAATGAAAAAAACACATAATAGAAAAAAGAGAATGAATTATTTTCCCACATGTGATAATTGTGAAAGGAAACACAACAATACTTTCTAAAAGGGAATGGTAGTTTTCTACATATATGGATAGAAATACCATTGTGATCATGATTTCAAGGGAATGAAAAAGGTTTCCAAATTTAATTGTTTAAACTATGGGTATAATGGGAACTATGAAATTGAATTCCCTATGCATTAACAAAATTTATACCTCAAAATATGCTAATGGATCAAGGTTGAGTTTATTTTATTACCACATAATAAGTGTTATGAATAATTGATTGTGTTTGATTTCCTGAATTATGCAATTATAGTATTTTATCAATCATATCCTTGTTATAAAAGTTATGAAATATTTATGTATGGTACATAAGTTATTTTCTCTTAATTATTTAAAACAATATGTTGAATGGTACCAATGACCAAGAAACTTGAATAAGTGGAAATTTGAACATCAGGGAAAATAATTTATTTAGGGAAAGATAAAATTTAATTTGTTCTTGATTTGGAGATAAAGGTTTTAGGACAAATATATGTTTGATATTGATAATTTAAATTGGATAAAACTGACTAACTTGTAAATGATTAATGATTTATGGACAATGTGGATTTCTCTATCATTGATAAAGTAATCATTATTTTTGGATGTAAGGAATATATAAAATAATTTTTATTTTATTTATGGAATAAGAAAGATTGAATTTTTTCAATAATGATTTTTTTAATTATGGTTTTTATAAATTGTAAAATAAAAAATGATAAAGGTATTTAGATATTTGGTATGTGATGATTAATAGAAAATTCTTGTTTTTAGGGGGATTACTGAATAGTTTATTTTCTAAATTTAGTGACTTACTTTATATGGTTTTGGATCATACAATTTTATAAGTATTATAAAGTTAACCACTTATGAAATGGTTTATGTCAAAATTTTGTTGAGGTTTAAGATATTAATTTATTTCTTAACGATAATAATATTTATGCGCACATATTCATTTTAAACAAGTTATACAATTAATTTTGTTATAATAATATCTATATATTAAATTAAGTTATTAAAATTCTATTATAGATATTATGATCCATTAAAAGTGAATTTTAGTGATTCATGAAGAAAAAATTCATCTTTCATAATCATTTATTTTTGTAATAAATGAAGTTGAAAATGATTGAGGGATAACCAAAATAATGAAATTGGGCTGATGAAATTGAGATATATCAAGTATTTTTTTAAATATTATCATCTTAAACGGTAAAGGAATTAGTTACTCTAGGAAATGTATATCAAAACAAAAATGTTATCAATTACCTTTATTTTTAATAAATAAATTCTACCCTTAATACAACAAAAATTTATGGTTTTTTGGTTCTTAACCTTCTCTTGATCACCCACTTTCATTTCATCATTGATCTCTATCACAATCTATTAACCCTTGAGCATTAGTATTCTCTACCACAAATAGGTTTTCATTTACCACCAATGTTCTCCAACATATATACCTTGTTATGTGAAATTTAGAAATAAATTCTTATTTTCCTTTCTCTCATATAAACATGATGTTTTATTAACACTTTTATGATGTGGTTTTTTAAACAATGTTATTTTAAAATTATAAACCCTTGATTAACAAGATCAAGTTTAAACATTGATAATGAAATTTTTTTTAGGTGGGGAGAATTTAACAGCCCAAACTTTTTATAAAATAATATTTTTTTTGATATAATACGTGAGATGAAACACCAAGCTAAAAAAACCCATAAAATATATTTCTATTAATTTAATCTATTCAATAGCTTGTGGAACACACAACCCCATGTGAAAATGAACCATAATTTTTTATATACCATTATAACTTAACCATTAAATTATTGAGTATGAATAGGTTTAACTAAAATATGAAACATATAGTTTACACATGTAAATTTATTATCTATTTGTTAAATTATATTAAATTTTTATATTATAATATAAAAATTATCTTAGGGTTAATTTTTGGGATTTGTTAGAAATGATACATTTTTTGATGAATAGTGAAAATTACTAAATTTTAATTGAAAAATGAATTTTCCTCTAATTATAGATGAAGTTAAATTATATTTTAAGTTGAATATAATATAAAATAAGTAAAGTTATAATTATATTAATCAAATTTTGGTAATTTTATTCAATTTCATATTTAATATTGATATAAAAACATTATAATCATTTAAAAATTTACATTTTGAAACCATCTTTCTCATTGCGTCTGAGAGATTAATTTAAAATGAAATTTCTAAAGTTATTCTAAAGTAATTTATCAAAATGGATTAAATATTTAATATCAACATAATATATTTTATCTAATTATTTCAATATAAATATTTACCAAAATGAATACTAAAAATAGTAAACATTATTTACCGTGGTGATGGTAAAAATTTATTTATTAGGGTTTTAAACAAAAAAGATATGGGATAAATAGACTAAAACAATTATAAAAAATATATTTTATGGCCCATATTTAAATCTTATCATTACTATTTATTGATATTACCCTATTTTTGAACCTTGTGTCATGTGAATAATGTGGGTACAAATATTTCTTTTCAAACTTTACAATAGTGGTACTCAACTCACTTATAAAAGGACACCCACTTTCCACTCACATTGACACACTAAAAAACTTTTTCTTCATCCACGAAAAACCCAAATATATTCACCACTTCCCTCATACTATCCTATAAGCCTTATTTTGGTCAAAAGTCCAACCATGGAATGGTTTTCAGGCAAACCTAAAGAGGTTACATGAAGAAGATATATTATTTTTCATCAACTGTTTATATTTTATATAATCCTAAATTTCCATCAAGCCACCACCATGCGAACTGAGGTCCTTCATTTTTCTATTACAAACTCTCACAGTTTGGTATATTATTAGATATTAATTATATATATATATATATATCATATTTATTAAATAATAATACCACTTGATTTATTATATCATATATACCATTGTACATTCCATTCCTTGAGGGATACATTAATGTCGCACGTGTGTATGATGAACAGTCATCTAAGAATGTGATGTGATTCGTCTTTCACTAATACATTACATGGAATATAATAAAGATAATTTTAGATAATATACGTAATATTAATTAAATAATTATGATATTTATAAATATCTATCATTCATAAAATAGAATATATATAGATTTTTCTTTCATACACAAAAAATTGTAATTTCATTCATGTACATGTGGGCTAACACCTTCACGAATGATGGGACTCTCCATTTATCACCATATAACATGGATAATATATATAATAATATTTGATAAAATAATATTTATACATAAAATTATTATCATTCTAGAAAGATAATATATTACTTACCTTCTTTCCATAATTATCATTAAAAACTAAAAAGATACTCAAGCGTACGTAAGGCGAATTATCTCCATTATTATAATGTAGATAATTTTTAATAATAATATTTAATTATTGGGTTAAAAAGTATAATTTATGTATAAATATGATAATTATTTAATTATTATTATGATATAGCTATTTAAATAATTACCACTTTTACCATAGTCAACATAACAATGTATGTTTTGAAACATAAGCCAAATATCATTGAAATGTCATTTGTAAGCTTAATTGATTAAGTAATTATATGTAACATTATAATAAGTTCATTAAGTGAAAAAATGAAAAATCTTCTAACCAAATTAAATAATTAACATTATTTTATAATTCATGATGATAATGAATGTAGGGGATGATTCAGACTCAAGGTAAGGGTCTCTCATCTCACTTTTACATCCATGAGACATATACCATATTCACCATTTATTTAATTTCTATGGTTCATATAATACCTATTTGATATGTAGTATCAAAAGTATATTTATTTAAATTTTACATAATTTTTACTTCAATATCTTTTCTTTTACAGGGCTTACGATTCAGAAGTTACCAATATGGTAAGTGTTTACTTCAAAATGCCATCATTATTTGGGATTGTTTATGTTTACACCTCCCGTGGAGGAATTGTATTATATTTCATTCTTAAAATAAATATATATTCCTCACAAATAGTTATTTTTATACTTTATTAAGTAATAAGATCACTTTTCAACTATTTAGTAATTAAATTTTTTTAAATTGTTTTTAATAAATATGACTTTATTTCTCTATTTGGTTGAAAATGTTTTTGTCATCACAAATGATGTTTTATAAAAAAAATTAAATTTTTTTTATCCATATTAGAGTAATATATTATATAAATTTTTACCCATTTTTTCTATTCAGAATTTTTTTAAAATAATCTTCATGTCATTTTCAAAACAATTCCCAATTGGATTTTAACAAAACTATAAAAGAAACTTTGGTTTCAACATATAGTACATGAATAAAATCCCCCCATCATTCACAATCTATGTTTAAATTATTTTATAACATGTTTTAATAGGTTATTTTAAATGAAAAATGTTTTTCGACTTTTTTTGGAACTTTTTATTTTAAAATATGAGTTTAAACTTGCAAATGGTATTTTACTCGTAGATGTTTTTAAATCAAATTTTTATGGTATTGATATTCATCAATGAAAAAAACCATTTATTATAATTATGATCCACTGAGGATATATCGTATTGATACCATCCTTATTATTTATTTAGATAGGTAATGATCAGTTTAACCGGTGATGTATAATTTCATTACCTTTCATCATTTTACTCTATACGGTTTATAATTACGTTTATAAATTGTGTCAAGTATTTAAAGATCATATTATAGTTCAAATATGAATGATCATGTGTGTTATTTTTCACACCATTCATATGAGGATGTTATTTTACTTAGTAATTGATGGGTGAGATATTCTATAGCCCCTCGATACATCGATAGGTCTCAAGAGACAAACTATATTTAAGGTTGGTCGAGGCATTACCCATTTATATAGATGTTGTAGAACAAGGACTCGATGTTGTTAAATTCATTGAATGAAGGGATATCCAGGATATTTTAGATATCCCTTATTATGTATCCCATAATTATGAATTCAGTTACTTATATTCCAGGTTATTATTTGATTAGATAGAATATCCAAGGTTACTTTCCATGTAATTTGTATATTTATCAGGCATTATTTGGTCATCATTTATTCAAGTAATATTATGATGATGGAATTTATTAAATAAAAAGTGTTTTATTTATTTACCTTTATATATTGATTATTCATTATTTATTCATAATAGGTATTTTATTCAACCCATTAATGAGAATCTGATCTCACACCTTTTTAAGATTTATTTTCACGAGGGCATGATGGTGAGTTTTGTGATTGATATTATGGGACACACTAACTGAAATAATGAAATTGTCAAATAAAATTACTTGTTTATTTTATGATTATAATTTAATGAAAATTTAATGTATGTATCTAGTTTACCAAATATACTAAACTATGCAGTATTTTAGGTTGTGATTCTATTTATCATATTCCAATTCATTTAATTCAACACCAGATCTAGGATAATGCGGTCAGGGATACTGTAAAATAATTTTTTTAAAACTTTTTTGGAAATGAGTTATTGAGGAATGATCAACCTCACCTGATCTCCCTTTCCATTTTTTTAAATATTATATCCATGTTCCATGTGAAACACATTCTATCATAGAAATAAGAAGTTGTATTAACCATAATTTCTTTCAATTTACATATAAAAGGTACTCACCTCCAACCAATATCTCCACTCATTATAAAGAATTATCAAATTAAAAACACCAACTTAGTCTCTCCTCAAATCACTAGCCATGTTTTGAAAACATTGGTTTGAAAAAAATACAAATCTATGAAGCCTTAAAGTGTAACCCTAGAGAGGACATCCAAATGGAGATGTAATTTCCTCAATTGAGCTACCTTGATTCTATTATTCTTTTCTCCCCTACAACATATTCTATCTAATAATGAAAGATAATATTAGTATAATTTAGATGATGAAATATTATTCTACTAATGTAATTAAAATGTTTTTTCTTCCTCAGAAAGAATTCAAAATATTACGATGTTTTCATGAGTAAATATAGACTATATTTTCCATGAATGACATGTTTGATTTTACATAACTTCCATACATATCTGGTTCAAAATAAATATTAAAAATATATATTTTTTAATTTTTTATAATATTATAAAATGATTTATTTTTTTTATTTTATACCACCCTCCATTTCATGAAAAATAAGTTAATCATCTTTCTGTAATTAAAGACTACCATAACCAGGTAATATTGTATTTCATTTCCTGTTACCAAACAACATGTAGAATGATAAAAAATAATTTATTGTATAAATAAGATATTTATGAGATTATTAATATTTTGGATAGATTGTATTGGATATTATATAAGTGTAAAGGATGCTAAATGGTTATAGAAATCATAACCACCTAAAATGAACATATTGGGGAACCATTCTTAATTATAGTAAATTTTAATAAAATATATAGAAATGTAGAAATTTTTTTCTAAAGGAATAACTATAATAATAACAAATCGATAATTTTTATATTATCAAATAATTTTAAAATGCATTTGACCATGTTAAAAATACTGATGGTTTATTAGAGAAATTTATTGAACCACCTCATGATGCTGACATGAGATAAATATATTTAATAAATTAATAACATTTGATTTTATGTAGAGCATAGAAAATGAAATATATATGAAACTATTTATTTGGAATATTTTTAGTAAATTAATTTATTCATCGGGATGTTTTCTATAAAAAAGATTGATTCCCAACCTATGCAAAGGTTTTCCATATGTCAATTTTTATTCATTGTGATGTGATTTTTTTAACCACTTGATCACTTATTTGACGTAAATACATAACTTTGATGCATTATTATCATAATTTCCATGAAATATATGGTATGTACAAATCTATACAATTTTACACCTTTATGATTTTTCAATTTTAATTATAATTAACTCAGAAGTGATTTATTAACTCAATTTTTCTTTCATTTGGGTCTTGAGCTATCTTTAATGAATGTTCTATTATAATTCCCCTTAATCTATCATTTATATATTATATATAGTAACTCGTTTTTTTTAGTTTGTAAATTTTTTCATTAAATTAAAAAATCATTATGTGTTGATTTAATACTAAAAGTGATGAAAATGTTAGGATTACAATTATTACTTTATGATGGTATTTTCCCATTAATGTCCATATTTTACATTTTTACTAGTGCTCTACATTCATATTTTTTAATCTAAATATTTCATAGGTCTTTTGAACCATATATTTCACTTTATGCCTTTTATAATCAATGTATGATTGTCTTTTTACAAATTTGGGTTTCAAAAAATATATTTTAAAACAAAAAATAGGAATCCTCTGAAGAACCTTACTAATTTTGGGTGACATATTCTCTTATTTTCTAGCATTTTCATTAGTATTCTTCTCTTTTAATTCATAAATGATTTTTAAATAAGTTACATACATATATAAAAATTCTAATTTACATTTATTTGTTAAGGATAATACATGTTTTGTGTACCCATCATAATTCTATCCATTAAGTAAATCAAATATTTGGTAACAACCCCTTTTATTATATCATGTCAAGTACCATATCTATCAAATGCATTTAATCTGGAATATATTTTTAGACCATAATTTTTTCATAGATAACCCTCTTGGTTCGACTATGGTATATATGATAATAATGAGATACATTATTCTATAAAATATCCTTTATCATTTCATTAATCATCACATATATGTATTGGTTTAATACTTATCCAATATTACTCCTAAATTTTTCTACATTATAAAATAATGGTCATGTAAAATGTTTTTTTTTCAAATATTAGCATTCAAAAAAAATCCCATTTCTCTTGGGAATCCTTATTAAATAGGTTACATTTATACTTTGAGACATTATTATGATACCCACATCATTATCATAGGTTTTATAATGATGAAGATATATGTATGGTTTTCATTCATCTTATTGAACACATATGTTAGCACATAATATGTATATATATAGGGTGTTCCATGATAGGACACCAATGATTAAAGAAATATTTTTATCTCTCAAGATACCACATATGACGCATGAGTGGATAACAGAAGAACACTATGTTGTGTTGATTTGGAGGGAATCCTAGACATATGCCTATGAATTTTTGTATTTTGTATTTTCTGAATATTTATGATACATATATCTTATTAAATAATTTCCTTAGGATAGGTTTTAATTGTTATATGAAACCCTTATTCCACAATATGTGTTTTTTTAATTTTACATTACATTTTATTCTATTAGGATTTGTGAAATAGACTTATTGTTAAATGATCTTTTTAATATAATATTTATCCTCTTCATAGGACTTCTCATATTCTTATGAATTAAACGTAAATGACATGTTGATAAAATTTATCATACATGGAATATGAGCTCAACCATTTTTTATTTTTCTTATCTCCATGTTATGAACATGAGTATAAATTATGGGATGTCTAGAAGGATATCATGGCTGGATAAATTATTGATAAATGTTTACAATAATTTTAAAATAAGTTTATCATGTAGCCAATACTTAAAGACACAAAACATTAAAATCTTGGGATTGTATGATAAATATGAGATGTAATATTTATGTTATTAAAATTAAGTTAAAGGTAATTGTTTTTATCTTAGGGTGTATAACATATTATGAATTCAATTATTTAATGATGATGTTTTTAGCATCAGACCTGAGATTGTGGGTCCTTGATGCCTTAATTAACTGCATAAAATATATAAAAACAATGATTTAAATTGAATATTATATTTACTTGACCATGAATAATTTAAAAAAATTAGTTATGGTTCCTTATTCATATATTTATTTGACCGAGTGTCCCTTTTTTCCTCAGGATAGCAACTAACTCATCAATTCATTTTTTCATGCACTTCTTCAGCGTCAGATCATTGATATTTCCCTAGTTGAGTCCCTTTTATTCTAATATCTATATCTTCTACCAGTGGGTGCTCATATCAACTTGGACGAGCCTGGTTTTCACTCAATTGGTCAGGAATATTCTCTATGGATGGTTATACCCCATGCTTCAGAATCTTAGTCAATCACCTAGGTAAAAACCTCTAACTCTTTCATTGTGTTCTCATATAATATAGTGGAGGTATACACTCAGTCTTCATCTCCCTCATTGGATCCTTCTAATGTTTATACGAGGTCCTAATCTAAGAGGGTCTTAGCATGATCGTCTTTTCACCGGAACTATTGTGACATTCCAAGGGCCAAAACTAGGCGCAACCTATTCCAATGATTTCTTTCATTATTTAGAATGCTTGTGGCCTGGGGGCCTGGGTATAGACTGACTTTATCTCCAATTAATTATCCAAGAGTAGGTCTGTTGTTGTAGCAGTGCTTGTATTGAAATAGTCTATGTCTAAGATTGTTGACATTGGTTTTATAATGGGACTTCAACATTTTATGCATGGAGAACCTACAAACCACAACATCTAGAATTTTGGGAAGGATTCTGTTTCAGTTATTCATTATGATATCTCTAATCATAATATCACACTTATGGTTGATAATGTTGCTTCTTAGTTTTTTTAACCGTTTTCTATGCCAAATGTGAGTCGAGGATAAGGGATCTGCTATGACATGATCTTGAAAGCTTCAATCTGGGGAATAGCATGTGGCTGCTCAGTGGTGATTTCAATGTTATCTTAGACCCTTCCAAAAAATTTATGTGGAACTTATCATCAGAAGGACATGCATGCATTCTCCTCATTCATGAATTTAAAAGGACCCATGTATTTAGGTTTTACTGGGGAAAAGTTTACATGGTGAAATAACTAAAAAGGGAGTTGTCACATGTGGAGTAGATTGGACCGATGTTTGGCAAAAAATTATGCCATTTCTAAAGATCCTGGGGTCCACATTTCTCACCTTGTTTGTGCTCTATCTGACCACTCCCCTTTTCTGGTTCATATGTCTTCCGCTGTGTATTTTGGTTCCGCATTTTTCCTCTCTAATTAGTGGAATTATGATCCTGATTTTCTGTCTATAGTGAACGATTCCTAGAGTAAGACTATGCAGGAATGTTTTTGGATTATGTTCCAAAAAAAATCATAAGGTTTAAAGGGGACCTGTTTACATGGATTAGATGTTGTCCCCCTTGCTTTCAATAGTTGGATACAGTGGAGAAAGATCTTGAAGAGGTTGAATCCGGTATTGAGGAAAATTGGTATGAGGATTTTTTTAGGGATTTCATTGACAAAAAGAAGAAATTGGAGGATATTCTAATCGCACAGTAATGTTTTACTCATGAGAAATCCATGCAGAAATGGATTAAGGCTGAGGACAAAGATACTGCATCTTTTCATGCTTGTATCAAATAGATAAAGTGTCTCCCCCTCCCCACATTCGAAAGGAGAAATTTTCATTCACAAGAAATCTTGATGAAGTGGGTGAAATTGTGTAAGTTCATTTTAAATCCTTTCCAGTATGTAGTAACCTAGAGAAGCAAGAGGGATATCCTTGTGGTCATCCTTCCTTATGTGAAGCTATTCCGAATGTGGTGTCTGTTGGTATTAATTCTGGTATGGGAAAGATCCTCGATGAGAGGGAAGATTATGATGTAGTGAACTATCATAATCAAGAAAGTTATCCTAGTTCAGATGGAATTTCGGGTTCCTTTTATGTGGCTTCTTGGGAGGTGGTTAAATAATATTTGGTTAGCATTATGCAGGACTACTTTCATGGGGGGAACATTCCTCATTTGGATTATTCTACAACCATAATTATTATTCCAAAGGTTAAGGACCCCTCCACTATCAGGAATTATATTCCAATAAGTATGTTTAACTTCCCTGATAAAGTTCTAGCTAGTATCATCAACATGAGGCTTGGACCTCACCTCCAAAAGTGGATTTTAGAGATAAAACATGGTTTTGTAAGAGGGAGGTCAACTCCGGAGGAAATTGCTCATGCTCCAGAGATGGTTGGATAGATCAGTAGTAAAACTATGGGTTATAACATGGAAATTAAAATTGACATGGAAGAAGCCTATGATACAATTTAATGGGGTTTCATTTGGAAAGTCCGGACCTGCTTGAGTTTCACTAATTTGGTGTCAAAATTATTCTTTAGGTAACTTATCTCTCCCAGGTTATCGATAAAGTTCATGGTAAGGAGTTGCAAGTTTTTCAATTCTATTTGAGGTCTAAGACAGGGAGATCCTCTCCCCCAAATCCTTTTCATTTTGGCTCAAGACTCCTTTAGAAAGTACATATCCAATTGAATTCATAACAGAAATTTCATACCTTTTAGAAGAAGGTCTCATTTAAATGGAATCATTCAACTTATATTTGTTGATGACAAGCTTTTATATATTAGTGGAAGAAACAGATCAATTCTGGGGGTGATTAAAGTCATGCAGGTGTATTTTAAGTGAAGTGGAAAACGTATCAATGGTGAGAAGATCGTCTTATATATCTCCAAATCTTTTTCTGAAAAATATTTCAAAATGATTGAGGACTCGCTAAGGGTCATCAGGAAACATTTTACAATGGATTATATGGGGGCCCCAATTTCCCTTGGAGGTCACCGTATCCATCTCATTGATAGATTGACTACAAAAACCATGGGGAATATCGTTAATTGGAAGAGTCTTTTCTTATCGTTTGGGGGTTGTATTACACTAATTAACTATGTTGTTACATCTATTCCAATTCATTTCATCTTAGTCCTAAAAGTCCATAAATCTGTGATTCGGGAGATTGAAAACACTATAGACACATTGTTTTGGGATTCACATGGAGAGGGTTATGCCACTGGGCATCCTGGGCTTAGATGGCCAAATTAGTGGATGCAAGCAGTACTGGACTTCAGAGTGTGACTGTTACTATGGATAGACGTCAAGATAATATGGTCTAGGGTGCTTTAGAAGGAAATTACCAATGAAGAAAGTTTGTGATTGGAATGTATGGGGATAACTTAAGTAAACCTAGATGTAATTTTTCCTCCATGTAGAAGATGATGCGTAGGAATATTTAAAAATTGCAACACCAGTCCAAAAGGCTTTTTCGATGCGACGATATCAGCTTTTGGTATCAAAAATGGGTGGGAGAGACACTCGGCTTCTAGGGTTTCCCTACCCCCAATATCTCTTTTAATATATCCAGTACCTTTCCCGGGATCATTCATATGACAATTGAAATTCATAAACATGAAATTTTCAAAAACATTCAACTTTCTATTGATTTGGACAATCTTGTTTTCACTAGTGCTTCATCTGTAGTCATATCTACTAAGGCCTTTTGTCAAGATACTCATATTTTACTTGATGTAGGTGCGAGGCTGATTTTATGTTGTAGGGAGGTCTCGATCAAATATAATTTTCTTTCTTGGTGTATTTGGAAGCGAGTTGTCCTAATGGAGGAAAAGATTCAATGTAGAGGTATCTTCTTGGTGTCCAAATTCTTTTTCTATCAATGTTATAAGGTGGAATAGACCACTCACTTATTTTTTATGGCGACTGGGAAAAGGTGGGGTGGTTCGGTTTTGGAAATATCCTCGGTATTGATATGTTAGATGTTAATAGTGAGAAATTTTCTCAAACCTGGCTCCATGGGATCACAAATAGTAGTGTAGAGAGTAAAGTGAGAATAAACCTAATCTTGTCTAGTTTCTGGAATATTTGGTGTGCCAGGAATATGTCTCGGGTCGATGGTGTTTCAATATCAGGTATATCTATGTTTACTCATTTCATAATCTTAGAGGTGGACTTGGATTCTCTATTGAAAGGTTGGGATACTTCTCCTTCCATGAGGTTGTTTTGAATGGTCGGACATTCACACCAAATTCTAGGTAGTTACCTACACTGGGCCGATGGGTTTGCTGTAATCCCCCTGGATATGGCCTCAAACTCAATATTGATGGATCGTGTAACCTTGGAATCATGAGAAGTAAAATAATTTTTTGTAATTCCCTCATCTCGGTTATTATCGCTTTTAGTAGTTACTATGGACATGTTGACTCACTTATTGCAGAAGACAAGGAGATGCTTAATGGGATTCATCTTTTCCATGCCAATAATATCATCCTTAGTGAAATAAAAACTAACTCCTCATTTATTTTCAACTCCTTATAGGGAAGGAATGACTCCCCCTTGGTCCATTGTTTATATTATCAGAAGATGCTGGAGATTCATCAGTCGGGAATGCTTAACCCACACATGGCATGAGGGTAACGCTCTTTCAGACTGCATGGCTACCCAAGGAAACCTCTATGATCATTTTATTATTTATTCCTCCTTGGGCTCATTACCCTATGAGTGTGTAGATTTTGTTTGGGTAGACGCCCTGGGTTTTCATTTTTTCAGGCCCCCATGATTGTGCCTCACTCATTTTCTAGTTTGTTTCTCTCCTTTATTATTAATAAAAAATCCCCTTATTCTTCCTTTTTAGACATATAAAATTCCATACACTTCATAATGGTCTTGTTAATGGGATCATAATAAAGGGTGATCTCAGAGTCCTTGTAAGGGGTCAACAAAAGTGGTTTTATTTGGTGATTATAAGTGAGTATAAGATAAATATATTTTTAAGATAACATAATATTGGTACAAAAACATATCATAAGATACTCCAACCTAATAAAATATGTATCATAATTCAAGAATCATAACATATGTATTTCTATATAACAAAATAAATGATCCATTAAAGTAAAAAATCATGTTCTACAAATCATGATCCATGGAAATATGACATATGATTTTTTTTAATTATATAGAAAAGTATCATAAGAACATAAAACATTTATAAGTATAGAAAATTATATCTTATATCCAGGCTCACTACTAATACAATTATGGAAAAGTGTATAGTGTCTAATAGTGGTTTCACTTCACTCTTAATTCCCATATAAATAGAAAAAAAGGTCCCATAGTGGACTCGTCTCACTCCCCATTCCAATAGATATAGTTCATATAGTCATAAAGTAACATCTTGAGATTTTTTTGATACACATCTCTTTAACTAAATTAAATTTCATTGTGAGCTTCTAATACATAGAACCCAAAGTATAAAGGAAATGTAATGTTGTACACTAATATATCATACTTGTTAATTTGTAATAATGAATAGTTTTATTCATTTTTTTAAATCGTGTAATAGTTTTGGATAAATCATTCATACTTTTAATAAATTTTTTATATTCTTTAAAAATACATTTTTCCCAAAAAAATGGTTGTTATTCCTTTTCTTGATGAATAATATAATTAGTTTTTGAAACATTTAGGAAAATTAATATTCAATATTGGATTCATTATATAAATAATTATTTAATAATTACCATATATTATTTTTAAATAATTTTATTAAATGATTTATTTTTCAATTAAGAGTGAACAATACATATTATTATTGAAAATAATGATTTCGTTCATAGAATTTACAAGGATATTTTTTAATGGTTTGAAAAGTATCATTTGATCATTCAAATTATTGATAATAAAAATAGTGGTATTAGAATTAATTTTATATTGTATCTATGTAAAAAACATATATACATTAGAAAATAGTTTTATTCCTAGAAAACTGATTTTCAACATTTTTTGGGAGTTAAATTACAAATTATATTCCTCCACTATTGTAAATTGAAACATGAAAATTTGATTAAATATTTAGAATTATGAAGATAATTTTTTTAAAAGGTATATTTTATTTTTTTCATTATGAAAATTAAACATCAGAAATGATTGTCACCTTAATATTGGTAAATGTGTAAAAAAAGAATAAAAATTTTAGATAAGGATTTAAATTTCACTAAAAATTGAATTTATATTTTTAGATGAGTGGAGTTTGGACATTTACATATATTTATCAAATTTATGTCTTGTGGCTTTCATTCATATTGATTACGACCTTCATATTATATAATAAAAAGAATAAATACAAAAAGACAAAATATTGAATTTAATATCTATAAAATTTCAACTAAAGTATAAAAGGGTATAATTTTGGTTTAAAATGTTAATTTGACAGATAAATTAATTTTTTATCATGTATATTTATTTTTTATTTTTATTGTAAAAAATTTATATTAGATTCTTACACAATGATGATGTTTCATTTGTTCAGTAAATTGAGAAATAAAATAGATAATATTACAAATGATAACATTAACACAATTTAGATGAATTGTTGGAGTCGATGAGTTTTTCAGATAAATATAACATAATATTAATGATTGAATGGTTTATATTTTATTTTTGTATATATTTTTAACATTTAAGTCTAAGTAATTAAATATATCCTAAAATTAGAATTATGATTTTTGAAAATAACCAATATTTTCTAAATGATTTAAAAATAATTTAAATATTATATCCATCCATTTTAACTGAGAATGGTTTAAAATATAAAAATGTTTCATTTTTTCCACAATCTGTTTTTTAGAATCATTATTATCACCAAAATAGTTCAAAACATTGATATTGTGGTGATTGTCAAATGGATTTAAGGGTTGTTAATACATAGAGATAATGGTTAAAACCTCTAATAAAAATGCCTAAATTGTATTGGAATAGACTTTTTAGACTTATCCTCATCATATTTTAAAATACATGAAATTTGAGTAACTTTTTATGTAAAAATTAAATTATATTAATTTAATAGTGTAAATAATTTCAAGATTACCCATCCCCTCACATATAAAAGGGACCATCTTGTCCTCTATTGCACAAAATTTGTGATATTTTTTTTCTCATAACATACCTTCCATATTACAGCCCTATGTTACATAAAAATTCCTCATAGCTTATATCCATTCCAAAATATCATCCCCCCATTAAATAAAGTATAATCTAAATGGTCTTTCTCCTTAAAGATTTATAACTCTTAACTAAGTGCCTTTATTTTTATTACTTATTATACATACTATAAATCTATTGTATCCACTATAAAATAATGAAATAAATTTATTAAAAATAATTAATTGTTATTATGTTGATGGAAAAACATTATCCACCTTCTTTCAATCTAGTTGATAGAGAACACACCACTTGTATGTAGAAAAGACCAAACTTCTCCTTAAATAATTGTATTTGTTTTCCTCAAAACATTACTTTCATAGATAAATTGATGGATTTAATAAATATATATTGAATTTATGATAATATAATGATTCTGAAAATTTTTTTTATTATTAAATATTCAATCATTCCATCAAATGAAAAAACAAAACAACCTTCATATGTATATTTGATCTACCATTTCCATTAATGATGTAATTCATTTTTAAATATCTTACTTTTATGGATGAAAATATATATATAATGAATATATATGTATTTATATCATAATTTTAATTATAGATATGGTGAAACCATGATCCATATGAATGGACTAAAACATTTAAACCGAAACATGTGAAAAAAACGAAGTAGATATGACCAGGAACATCGAATTTAATAAATAATTATTAATAAATGGTTGATAAAATGTTATTAGTATATAATATATGGTATGATATATATGATTATGGTTATGTAATTATATATACTAAAACAATTTATATTATTCCACAAGTTAATACACGTACTAAAAAAGTGAGACCTGAGGTAATTCTTTATTCCACAATCATATCATTATTTGATATTATTTGAGTTTAAGACACTGTTGGGGGTATTATGAGGTCATTTTTTATTATAACCAATATATTTAATTATGGTATTTTATTTCTAAAAATTACAATTTTCCTTCATTTTCACCTTTTATGTAATTATGATACTACAATAATAGTTTTACGGAAAAAACTATTATTTTATGTTTTCATGAATAGTTTTTTTTCATTTTCCAAATGAAAATTAAAATATTTTCTATAATGTTTTTAATATTCTAAATATATTTTTTAAACACATTTTTACCATTTTTTTACATTTATGAAAAGAGTTTAAAATAAATCTTCTTTTAATTTTTGAAATGAGGAATCTTTTAAAAATGATGTGAACAAAATATTTGTCTTAACTTACACAAAAAGATCTGATTTTATCACTATAATAACCAATATTTTCACGGAATATTCCTTTAATAGTATCTACTGTTAATTTCAAAAAAAATCCTTAATGATATGGAAAATTTTAATTTTTAAAAAACTAATTTTAAAATGAGATGGTTATTATAATCATGAAATCCTAGAGTGATATTTTAATTTTATATCCATAAATGTCAAAAAAATGACATTAATATTGTAATTTACTTAGGATATAATCTAATGATACCATCTAAAATGTATCTCTAGATATTTTATGATTTGTTTGACTAGGGAATTGACTGAAATTCATTATTTCGTTCCAATACAGACTATTGATTATATGGAATATTGATTAAGTTGTATTTTTAATTCATATGATAAATGAATTGAAAATAATATGTGATGTTTTGGGATCTGAATTATATATCCCATCAATGAATTGATAGTTATTAGGACTAAAAATGGGTAGGGTATTTTTCAAATGCCCTGGACACTTATGTAATATGTTATGGAATGAGTCCTCTTATGTATGTTTATATGGTTCATCATTATGAATTTTATTTTTATGAAATCCATTATGGATATCCATGTGATTTTTGTATCTATTACATTGTCAATGTGTATGTTTCAAGATCATTTGATTTTTTATATAGAAATATTTGATAATCATTTATTTCTTCCATATTATTAATGAATTATTTATTATATGATAGATTTTTCAGTATTAATTATTTTAATAAGCATCTGATGTCATTACCCCATCCCTGGAATGATACCACATTGAGGGGAGGGATATAGTGACCACCTGAGTCCCCCCTCTAGTAGTCCCCAGGATAACATCTTGCATCGAGTGTATATTAAACATGCATATGGGAGGAATTAACCTCTATGATAAACAATATAATGAGAGATATTTGAAGGATAAAATAAACAACACCTTATTAGAAATAAATAGAATGGAATCCCAAGTGAAAACATGTAATTCATTACATTACTAAAAAACTAAAAGGAAAACTGTAATTATAAATAGGGTAAAAAGGTAGTGACTGTGAAGCCTATAGATCTCATACTAAACCATAAGCTAGTAATATCCATATTGACAACAAAAATTACATGTCTAACATAAAAACCCATTTATAAATATGAGGGGTCCTCATAGAAGTATACTTAGTAGGATCCACCCCATAAACTCTAATAAGTATTTTAAATAAATCATACTAAATCATTTTGATCAAAAGTGAAACTAAATCATTAAATAAATAGGTATAATATATACCAAGACTCACTACGGATAACTCTCACTATGTATCTCATAGATTTGAGTATATAATATAATAATTAAACAACAATGGTACACTCCTCTCACTTCACCAATGGTTTACTACTCTTCCCCGACATCGCACATCCTGTTCCATCTCTCTCTAAAAGTATGCAAGATCGAATACACCAGGAAAAGGAATCAAAACATCGAACTTGTGTATCACATAACCACATCATCCAAAATAACATATCCACATATTGTAACCATGTATTTTTTTGTAGCCACCACAACCTGTATGATGAATATAAATTACTAGATATTATAACTGAATCCATTATTCCCCACCCACAATATAGGTACCTTAATCCACCATATTATATATTCATCATAAATATAATTATAATTTGGATACTATATCATGTAATAAATGTGTATGAAATAACTACAGTCTGTAGCAAAACTCTACACACATATATGGGGAAATTAACCATACTGAATACTGACACATGTATTGTAACACCCCACAATATTTCGAATTATTTTTCTTTCAAATTAATTTAATCATTTTGATATTTTTTTCATTTCATGAAATATTGAAAATAGTTTATTTTAAATTATAGAAATATGTCTATATTTCATTATATGAATCATTTAGTTAATTTTACAATACGCAAAACCAAAATTTTAGAACTGTTTATAAATAACACTGAGGTTAGGTTTCATTACACGTAGGACTTAGTTTTATCGGCGGCTTACGTAACATGCAAGACCGAGCATTGACGAAAAATAATTCATTATTAGAATAGTTTTATTTCATTAGATATAACATTTACATTAAATTGAAGATCACATGATTAACTAACTTATGAATATTTATAGTTTAATTCACCGGTTACCTAATAATTAGAAAATAATATTGAAACCAACTTCATATAAGGGAACTAATTTTATAAAAGTCTATTTTTATGTGAAAAAGAAAATTTATATTAGTAAGTAAAATTAATTACTAATAGTGAAAATATTAATTAAATTTAAATTTTATATATTAAAATAAATATTTTTGATAAACATCCTATAGATTTGATAGATATAAGATAATAACAAACATGATTTTATGCTTAAAACCATATATTTTTATAAAGGTAGTTTTACCGTCTTTTACTGGAAACATATTTTAAATCCAATTTTTGGTACTTATATATATATATATATATATGTCAAAAGAAAATTTATATTTTAAAGGGAAACATTAAATTTATTTTAGCATAAACTTTTGGAGTTTTTCTGTAAGGTTTCATTTTTTAAGGAATAATTAAAAATATCAAATTTTATTTTAAAACCACATGTTCATATAATTTGTTTATAAGGATAAATTATATTTTTTATTGTTTTTAATGTTTAATTATATAATATCTTTATATATTATCTCATTTTAGTTCATTTTAATCAATTTTAATTTGAAATTCGGTATAAAAACATAGCAAACCTTTGGATATTTTTACATTAAAAATCCATAGCGTTGTCCTGTCAGTGGGATTATTTTTAAATTAATTTCTACCACTTTTGTGATTATCATTTAGAAAAATAGATTACATATCAGGAATCACCATAATTTATAATTTCTAATTAGGGTAAATTGGTTTTTTTAAAAAAAAATTAGTGAAAGTGATTAAAATTAGTAACAATGATTAAGAGAAAATTTAGGTTAACAAAGTACTAAACTTTAAATTAAAGGCCCAAAACGACCTATAAATATGTAAAATTAACATTATATTTTTAGTTTTTTGGGTGTGGTATGTCCTTTTTTAGGTAAAAACGTGGGTATAACAAACTTGTTTTCAAACATACCATGTGTGTCCTTTCCCTTCCCTATAAAAGGCCACGACCTATCCCTCTTCTCCAAACCAATAGAACCACATAGGTTATTCCTTCACCTAAAAAATAAAAACTAAAAAAATATGAATTCTTCCTATAAGACTAACCTTGGGAATAAGTCAATCAATGGAACCCATTTGGCACAAACCAAATAGAGTTACCCGATTAAGAGGTAATGACTTCTCTCAAGCTCCTTTTTTATTTTATTTCTCCACCAACTCCACTCTATTTATTCCATGCTTTTATAAAAACAATTATATTAAATATATGAGAATTATTTTTCTAATCATTAAACCTAAAATTTCACACACTTTTATCTAATCGGTAACAAATATATTGTTTACCTTCACGGTGAACTACCACCTCACAAAATGATGATTGTTAATTTTTCCTTTACCAAGACAAATAGTGAAAATTATGATGGAAAAGATATTTATATATATAATATATTATAATTATAATTTGATTAATCTTATTAAATCCTTTTAAAACACATATATTTATACTTTCCCTTTGGTGTAAATATGATAATTTCGTTTGAGGAAGTGTAGAGTACTTCCCCTCAAAGAGATCTGATTCATTCAAACACGATATGGAATGTATTGAGGATGGATTCAGTGAAATTATATGATATATATGATATAAAAATTATAATATAATAATGATATATATATATATATTTCATTTACATTCTTTCTTTCAATATGTGAATAAAAATGGAAAATGTGTTCATGTGTACGCACAACTTACCATCTCCTTGATTGGTGTAATAAATTTCATACTTATATATTATATAGATTATTATAAAAAACTGTAATAAATATAAATGATATTTATATCATTATTTACATTTTTTTAAACATTATTAATGTATAACGACCAAATATATTACAAATTAAGACACATGTAAATAACAAAGTAGATATTACACAAAGTGAAACCTTAGCATAGAATTATTAACAATAGGGTAATATAAAGTCATAATAAAACTATATAAGGAATTATATATATTAATATGTTTTTAATATATTTATAATATAATTATCATTATTATATAGGATTTTTGAATGAGTATGATGAGATTCAGCCCATATGTTAAGGGAATATGTTCTCACTTTTTATTTTCATGAGATATATGGTATATGCATGACCCGTTCCTTTTATGTGGTGTATAAAAAATCAATGTATTTATTTAATGATTATTATACTTAAATTTATAATCATTTTAATAACTATTTAATGTTATTTCTTTCATGGGTACTATGTTTCAAAAGTTAATAAATCGGTAAAATTATTTTGAATTAATTTTCTTTTTTTGAGACACTTGCCATGTTTTGCACCTTTATTTTTCAATGTGGTGTATATAATGCCTTTGAAATTTTATATAATTAATCTATTTATATTGAAAATATTTTAAGCTTCATGTAATTTTACAATCATAAAATGGGAGTATGGTTCAATGTTACTAATTGGTAAGCAGTTAAGGAAACAATCTCATTTCTTTTTGAGAATGTTTATGATTATTCATCCTTTAATGAAATTTTATGAATAATATATCAATAAAAATCATGAATTTTTTTATCCTGTTGTTATTCATGAAATATTAATATATTGGTACCATTTTTTCACTCTTTATTATATATGATAATTAAGAATGTTTTTTATGAAATTCTGAATCTACCTCTCTTTGGTTGAAAATCCATGTTCCTATAAAACCATATTTTCTAAAAGGATTACTATAATATTATACTATTATCCGATGATATTTAAAGTAAATATATAACCATGTTTTACCTTTTTATAGAAAAGTGGGTTATGAAAATAAGTCTTCTCATCAGTTTCCAGTCAAATAACTTTTCTAAGCATTTTATAGTGCAAAAGGATTGTTCGTCACACACAGATTTACCCACCACCATGACCGCCATTCCATTAATGCTTCCTTTATAAGATTAAAAACTTTTTTAGATAATTTTTTCCCTAATATTTTGTAAATTAATTACTTTAATGATGTTTTAATGAAAAGGGTTTTCAAAAGTTTTTGAAGCTAATATTCAATGTTTTAAGGGAAACAGGGGGTTTAAAAACTTTTTAAAGCTTCTTTAATAAATTTTCAATTAAAATTGTTTTCAAAAAAATTTCATGGATTCTTTATAAGTGTTCAAATTTATATTCAAATAAATGGTTTTCAAAACATTTTCAAGATTTTTTATAACTTTTAAAATAATTTTCAATGAAATTCTATTCAAATGTTTTTAAAGATTTATTTATATTATTTCAATATAATTTCAAGGAATTTTTGCAAAATGTTTTCAAAAATTATTGTAATGTTTTGAAATAAAAAAATCATACTATTTTCAGTCTTATTCTATATGTTTTAATAGAAAATGGTTCCAAAAATGATTTTAATTATTCTTATAATTTTATAGGTATTTTCTAAGAGAATGATTTTAAAATGGTTTTTTGCATTAAAAATCCATTTTCAAAGAAGAAATGATATTTTCTTTAATAAATGTTTTTTGAAAGATGTTTCAAAATTATTTTCCCTCTATCATGATATCTGTTTATTTTAATCATTCTTTTCTAGAAAATGATCTAATATTTCTTTTTAAATTCATTCTATGAATGGGTTATTCATAATTACATGGTCTTCATGAAACCTATTTTTCATTCATGGGTATTCAGTTTAGGAAATTAATTTCTATTTCACAAGTTATGTTTATGATGAAATTATTATGAATCAATTGTTTTTTGAGATGTTATGATATGATTATGTGTTTATAATATTCATTTAATTTCATGGGTTATGATGTGATTATTTATTATCTTTTGGAACATTTATGTATGATCTCACTATGAAATGTGTGGGACCTATATCTCCCTCCAATTCATTAGGAAAATATTTTTATCCCATGAGATAAATTAAGATAGTCTTGGTAGTGAATTGTAACTACTAAGATTGTTATGGGAGTGATCAATGACTAACAAGATAGTGTGAGGAGTGAAGTCATACGTAAATTATGGCCATGTGAGTGAACGATGACTACCAAGATGGTATTGAGAGTGAGATGATACTACCACGATGTTCTTGGAAGTGGTTCTTTGTCTACTATGGAAATTTTATTATATACCTATCTATTTTCCACAATTCCATGTTTTATTCCTATGTTATGAATTAAAAGATTATCTTCTTTATTTCATATTGATTCATATCTTATAAAATGCACAAATTTATTCCATGATTAATTTTTATGATTCTTTATATCTAGGGTATGATCATTAATTTTCATTTTCATGTTCTCATACCCTTATGCTAATGATTTTTCTTACATATCTCCCTTTCCTATCCTTACTGAGCATATGATCTGACCCATTTTTATGTTTTAATTCCCTAGGTTATAATGATATCTATTATGATTGATGAGTATAAGAATGGTTCTATTCAAGAAGAACCTATTGGGATATGATTTAGCACATTTATGTACCAGTGTTTATGTTTCAATGTTTCCAAATGCACTATACCAATACAGTCTTTGGGTGTCTATTTGTACAATGATTTAAGTATTTGGAAAATTTTATGTAATTTTAATGTATGAAAAATGAGGGTCACTATAATTGGTATCAGATAAAATGTTTTGTTTACCTTTATAATATATAATGATAAAACCTTAGTGATAACCCTAAGGACGTGTCTAAAGATATGTCTAGGATTATAAAAAATAAAATGTGATGGAATTTTATAAAAGGGAGGTGTGATTGGTTTCCTATAAATACATATATTTCGTGAAACTACAAGTGCATTTTTCCCTATAATAAATGTACCTAGTGGTAAAAACTCCGAAAATAAGTTTTGAGCTGGACTCAACGTAATCGGGTACACAACAATGGGCCTCACGACACACCAGGTTTGACACTCTCTAGCGATATGATTTAGTAATTCTAAAACTCTTCACCATTCATCATAAATGATGTAAATATAAGATGGTTATGAAGAACCTATGATGAACCCAGGGTGTCATAGATTAAGGAAGGTTTTATTATTTAGATATCATATATGTAATTATTTTGATTAATATATGGTATTATGCTATGGTATGTAATTCTCATAGTATACTTCTAGTTTTAATCAATGGAGGGAACTAGAATGAACTATATTAATGTTGAATGTGATGGATGATTTTCTGATGAACATTCAAGTGGGGTGACTATTTAAGAGAATGATGTTGTGATCATGAAAAATAATTTTCATAGAAAATAATTAACAACAGTACCATAACCAACTCTCAATACACCAAGGAAAAGAAGGAAGGAGTTAGCAGATAGTTCATGTAATGGATACCATGTAGGAAAGAATATTTGGTTTACTTTTTTTTAATAATGTGAAAAAAAATCACCTATGTGAATGTCTTTTAGGAACAAGAAGATGTTTTGAATTTGGAATAGAAGGACATAATGAAAGTGACTTCAAGGAAAAATGAAAAGTTAATTTAATGAAAATGATTAGAATATTGGCCTCCTTAAGGAATCATCAAAGTTTAATTGTTTTAATTTTGGACTAAATGGTCACTATGAAACTCAATGTCCCAAGAGAAATTCTCCTTAAGAGAATGATTTAGCTGGTGTGAGTAATGTTTATATTTTTTAATATGATGAAACTATGGATGAAATGTGAAAGGAAATATGTATTGAGTAATAGTATTAGGTAATATTATAATGGATTATGAATGAGGTGGAATAATTATTGTTTTTTGGTATTTTGGAATCATGAATTACATTATATGAATAGTGAAATAAACAATGATTTTTCAGTTTATATATTTTTCTTAATAATTTAAAATATTATGTGGAATGATTCCAATTAACTATAAAAGTGATTTAATGGAAAGGTGATGTCCAAGTAAAATACATGATTAACGTAAAGATAACCCTTAATATGTTATTTATGTTACGATAATTTTTTTGGAAAAATTTATGTTTGATAAAGGTAAATTAGTTGGTGTTGATTACCTTGAAATTAATTAAGTACTTGATAACAATCAGTTTATGCTATCATGAATGAAGTTTAAAACATCTTGGATTTATGTAATATATCCAATAATATATAGAATAAGGAAGAATCCATGTTTTTCATAAGTATTTAGGTTAATTCAGGTTATTACCATGATTATAGAGAATATATAATGAGGGTATTCACATGTTTGGAAGGTGAAAACCAAGAGATACATTGTGATAAAATAGGGATCAATGTTAATTTTTTTCATGAGTTTATTTCAAATGTTTGTATTTTCATCTTTCATAAGGATTATAAGGTTAAACATTCATTAAATATTTATGTCAATCTTCTGAGTAAGTATTTATGTATTTAGATTGTATTGAAAAGCTGGTTTAAAAGGATATTTAGTGATTAAACATATTTCAAGGATGTATATCATATTTATTTTGGAAATTATATTAGTGTGGTTTTGGAATAGGAAATTATGTATTTCAGGTGATAGAAAATCATGTACAGTAATCCTACAGGTCATGAACCAATGACCGAAGGACTATAAGTGTTTCATACCTACCACTAACCTACATGATGTCTTGATAAATGTATAATTATTTTTGATGAAATATTAGTGTTAATTTTTATTTCCAGAGATTAATGTTTTAAACACATTGATTTATAATTATTTTTAGATACATATAGTAATATTTTTAATCATTTTATAAGTCTTAAAATATACTAAAATTGTAATTTAGTTCTTCATGAATTAATGTTAATTTCTGGAAATCTAGTTCATGATGTAATTGATGAATTAAAAATTGATAAAAGAAAAACTAAAGAATTAAATTGTAACGCCCTGACCCCAGCTACCTAGAGTCGGTGCATTACTTCGTAACATTGGCATGATCACAAAAGATCAAGTTTCGAAAGACCGATTAGTTTAGTAGCCTTGGAAAGACTAGATACATTCATAAGTCTTACATTAAATCATAAAGTAAAAAAAACTAATAACAAAGTCTTCATAGTCCACACGCATATCCTCTTCTGACTATCCCTGCAGGTCATTCATAAAATACTTCTTCACATCCTGGAAAACAATATTAAAACATTGAAAGGGGTGAGCTCAGTTGCTCAGTAAGGTTAACAATATTACGAAAGATTTCATAAATAAACATAAACATTTAAGGCAATGTGTAACTAAAACAAAAGCCTTATTGAACTTGAACATCAACATAATATGGAAAAAGTAAAATGTGATAATTCCATTCACTTCTTCAGATGGATATTCTACTGGTCGAATAATCACATGAAATATCAATAACCACTTTTATAATGAGGGAATGTATAATGCCGGACATTCTGAAACATTTTTTCAAGGCCTCGGCCAAGACGTCTAAAATGTTTAAGGCCTCGGCCAAAACCATAAATCAAATTGGGAAAGGGCCTCGGCCAATTCCACGTCTAGTTGTCTCATGAGACCTACCGATGCATCGAGGAGCTATAGCGGGCTCCACCCGTCACTTATTAAGTCCAATGCATTCCTCATATGAATAGGTTTAAACATATCATAAACCATAACATAATCGTATCACATAAAACATGCATAAAGGAAACATATCATTTCCACATTTCAATCACAAGATATCAATACAACACATTGATATAATAAAAACTCTTTCAAAACCATTTTCAAAACCAAAATAAAGGAAAGTTAAAACTTTGTATTTATTCTTCATTAAAAAAAAGTGATGGCTTGTAGAGGAAGCCGAAACTCAAATAATGGTCACGACGGTGGAGAAGTCGTTGTCGCCGCATAAGTACGTAAAGAAAAACATTCCCTTTTTGTCGTTTAGTAAAACGCTTCGTATAAAAAAGATTCCTTTTGAATAAACGTAAAAGTCAAAGGGGTTTATACACCGTATAAAAGAAAGTTGTGTATAAAACCAAATATGCCTCAATGAAAGGAGATCGAGATGAAGTCCTTAAAAAGATCATTTTTAAAATAAAATATATCTATTATGTGTATTCAATATAGGTACACATAAAAAATACAAAATAAGAAATAATAATATCATGACATAATTTGAAAGTAGGAGATTAACCCAAAGAATGGAAGTTGGGTTAAGAAATTCCCTTACCTCGTGTCTGACTTGACTCAACCATTCTTTAACCTCCTGAATAATAAACTAGAGTTAATATATACCATATTAAGAACCATTTTCAATTTCATTATCCTTATTATATCACTTATTACAATGATATGAACATTATGTAATTATTTAAGTTAATAACGGACGTTTTGTCGATCTTTGGTACTTGAGTCAACAATCAACTTCTTATAATTACAAGTTGTTTATGTGGTAGAATATCCATTATCTCCAGAATTATACTCATGATTTAGATGTCATATATATCATATATAACCAGTATATACATTAATTTATAATATTACGTAACATTTAGAGGTAAGAAATGAAATGCACCGTTCATGGAGACGGTAAGCCGTACGTACGCATGAACGCTACTTTCATTTCTATTTCGTATCTAATGGAATGAAATCATAATGATATAAATTTATAATATAATTCCAGTATAATATATTGTATAATACCATTTACTCCATCCTTTATACATCCCACATATGGCATTAACGATTCAAATCACTTTGAGGGGGCGGTAGTCCGCACTTCCTAAAATGAAATTATCGCGTTTACCCATAATGGAAATCATAAAGTATTCCATAAATGAGAAATACAGAAGGATAAGGAAAACATAAACATAATATATATATCATATATGAAAATAGTGTCATCAAAATGGCCACCATTATAGGTGTTAAAAGAATTTGAACAATCATCGTTTCGTGAGGCAGTATTTCGCCACCCACAGAAACAGTATGTTCTTTAACCATTAGATGAATGTGTGTATAAGTTTAAACCAAATCCCTATCATAAAGACATCCTAGTATATTTTAGATACTGGTGTTGTTACAAAATAAAGGAATGAAAAGAGTTTAAGGGGTTGGAGAAGCAAAATGAAACAAAACAACATTAGAGAAGACATTACCTTAAAAATAGGGTATCTCTTTTTGATTTGAGCCAAAGGATTCCTTGGGAAGAATTATGCCCAAAGTGAGGCTTCTAGGAGTAAGGGAGGGACGTTGGGAGAGTATTTGGGCAGAGGTTGGCCGAGACAAATGGCTTGAAGGTGTGAATAAGGTGGGAGTGGTGGGGGCCTTTTATAAGTGGAGAGGAGGGGCACTTTTGGAAAGTAATGAAATGTTATTCTATTATACAATGCTTTTCGGATTCTAAAGGTCCCACACATGTATAATTCGAGGCTAAGGTGATAAGGGTTCGAAATCTCTTCATCCAATAGGCTTTGAACAAGTGTAAGCCTTTTATTTTACATTATCTTCTCATTTTTTTTAAATCGTTAAATAATGAGGTCATCGCTGCATCATCATGATGTCATAAATAATTTAATTTATCTAATGTCTAAAAATTATAAAAAAACTACTATGATGTAGGAAATCGTTTTATATTTATAATGAATATTTATGATCAAAATTTGGACTTTTTTAACCCCACTTAAAAATTGTTTTAGTAAAACAACTCATGTTTGTGTCAATTTAATTTTAACACTAAATAAATATATATTAATGACATTTTCCAACTAAAGTGGCCCCATGGGGTCCCCAAGTTGACCCAAGGGTTTTATTGGTCGGCCATGACTCATCCAATAGGATTAGGACAAGTTTCATGCTCATCTCATATTATTAAAACATTATTTGTACCTTAAACTACACTAATTACCTCTAATCGCGATTAAGAACTTGAAAGTTACTATTCACCAAAAGATTATTTTAATCTCATTGAACCACATTTTACTTCTTAATGAAAATCATGTATGTAGGATTTTTGAAAATCAAATCACAGAAGTGGTAATATTTCATTTAAACGAAAAATCAGTTATTTAACTACCACTTAGTGGTTTCACTATTCATTAAAAATTGATGTTTTCCAGAACAAGGCCAAAATTTCACCCTAAGTTATAATTGATATTCCAAATTCAAAAATGATGTATATTTTACAAAATTCAAAACATATAAGTTGCATTAATTAATTTTATAATTAATTCCCGCTGTTAAAACAAATAGCGTGTTTTTTAGAAACAATTTATATCAAAATATTGGTAATTGTTTATGTCCAATTTCAATGTTAAATTAATTCTAATGACCACCATTGGACAAAATGGTAAAAATATATTCTAATTATACTTTAAAACCACTAAATGGTATAATTTATCACTATAAATTATTTTGATTAAAAAAAGTTGTTTTTAAGTATTTTTCACTATTCATAAAAAATAGAAGTTCTCAGAAAAATACCAAAAATTCAACATAGGCTAATTTCGATATTACGAATACAAAAATGAAGTCCATTTTGAAATATAAAATTTCTATAATTTTAAAAGGTGGTTATTACTATTCATAACGGCTACTTTGATTAGTCGCGGTGTTTTAGAACTCGAAGTTGCGTACAATGCAAGCTATTGCATTATGGAATGAGAAGCGTATCATGGAAGCTCGGGGTGTTACATTATCCCCTCCTTCAATAAATTGCGTCCTCGTAATTTGAAATTTTTCTTTGAAAATAAAAGGTTGAAAAGAGAAAATACCTTTGAGGAAAACCCACATCGGAAATAAGGTTAATAAATATATAACATTAAAAGAAAGCAAGATAAGTACAAAGGTCACCCGATATATCCCATTCTAGGATTCTATGAAAATATGGATATGGAGGAGAAACAAACCATCAAGGTCTGATGGAGAGTTATAGAATACAGGATTAGGAGAAAGTTTAACCACAAGAAAATCACAAACTTGTGATTGGTTAAACGGTC
Organism: Viscum album; assembly: GCA_963277665.1. NCBI lineage: Eukaryota > Viridiplantae > Streptophyta > Magnoliopsida > Santalales > Viscaceae > Viscum > Viscum album. The sequence continues at coordinate 994,908,112 of OY728166.1, forward strand.
ATTGAATCCCCATTTGGAAAAGTTAACCGACAACATTTTTGTTTTAATTTACCTTTTATAATGTTGAGGAATTTATTTAGGAGATTTACTAAGAACATAAGGGAATATACATACTTGTTATGTATACTTTCATTCGTTAATAAATTTTTACCACAAACCCAACTTTTACTCCAGATGGTAACAGAACTCAAAAATATTCTATTTATCCTAATTGTATAAGGTTCCAAATTTTAACACATACCATTTATATTAGTAAAACTATTTTGTAATAACCATGGACTTCCTGTAGGCTAGTGGTAGGAAATAAAGGCATGTCGCACTATGATTGTGGGTTCGATTCCTGCTGCTTTGTCCGACGCGACGGGTTATGCCCCACCCTGTAGGTTGTCCTTTTCCTAAAACTATAGTATCATAATATTCCAAAAATAATCTTCATAAATGTTTTAACCTTAAACATTACTATCCAAAGATCAACTTAATCCACTCCAACCTTTATAGTTATCCAAAATACCTCTGTCCAGGCTTTCTCTAAAAGGTCTCTTAATTCCAAAATCAATTTATCAGATTTCCCAAACAAGGTAAAGTTTCTCTTATTGTCAGATACTAAAAATATAATTATCTTTATCGTATTAAAACCTTACAGAAATCAACAAGTACTGCAGTACAATGCTTATATATATATCACATTATTCTAATAACCAGAATATAATCCTTGAGTCCAAAAGCACCAATACATTAAATATTCCGCTTCAACTGTAGTAACAGCATAAGATTTTCCTTGATCCCTTGGCCTTTTCTGAGGTAAGTTTCCCTGACGCTTAGGACATTAATTTGCATAATGACCCATTTCTCTACAATTGTAGCATTCACCTTTGATAACCTCTTTCTTTCCCTTGCAATCACGAGCCTGGTGACCCTTTTCTCCACATTTATAACAAACTCCCATTCCTTTTAGGCAAGTACCAGGGTGATTCTTCCCATAATTATCACATAATGGAAAATCCTTCTTTCCCTTTTTCCCTGTATCAGTCTCTTGTTCCACCGTTCTCTTCTTCTCTTGCTTTACTTTGTTGTCATAAGAATTAGAGAATTCCTTTTCTGTCTTGATAGCACACAAGACAATATCTTCGTATGATGAGAAGGATTGTGATACTAAAGCTCGACGGAGAAATGGTTTTAACCCATCAAAGAAACGATCAATCTTACTCCTTGGGTTACGTATATAATCTGCAGTATACCTTGCTAACCTTGTAAAGTTGGCCTCATACTTTGCGACATTCTCATCCTCCTTCTGCCTCAGACTCAGAAATTGTCTTTCCATATCTGCTCGATGGTCACGAGGAAAGTATTTTTCTATGAAAATCTCTTTGAACTCCCTTCATTCCATATTCGATACGTCAGCATCTTCCTTTGTGTTTTGAATCAGCGACCACCACTGATCGGCATCTCCAGTGAGGCGGTAAACTGCCATGACAACCTTCTCCCTTTGGCTACTCCCCTAGACATGGAATATTTTCTCTAAAGAGTTTATCTATTGCTCAGCTACTAACGGATTTGTACCCCCATTAAATGTTGGTGGTTGTTTCCTCATGAAGCGGTCTAACATTGATCCTCCACGTTGCGGATCAGGGTGCTCCATACGAGTAATGTTATTATTCATAACCTGAGTGAGTTGTCCCAGTATGGTAATAAGTTGATCAGCACCAGTAGTATCTCCAGATCCACAATAATTATCTTGAGCAGGAGGGAAATCCCTACACGGAGTGCGTGCATTGATACGGTTTCCATTCCTTCCACTAGGCGCCATTTCTAAACAATGTCATAAACTAGATTAGTTTATAAAATAAAATACATAATTCCATATTTGTAAAACACTTTACATAAATTGAACTATTTATGGATATAATCCATAATCATAAAAAGAAATGTTTCCTTTGAGGAAGTATATACTCATAACCCTTCATAGTGGTTTGTAAAGAAAATGAGAATTATCCTAAGCATATCCCCCGGGAGTGTCGTAACCGAGAGTGCAACAAGGCCCGTTGTCGTGCACCAGTTCCCGTTCGAGTCTAGCTCAAAGAGGTGTTTTCAGGTTTTACCCCTAGGTACATCTGTGCCAGAGCCGCCTCTACCTTCTCGTATCCAGACAGGGATGTATTTCTCGGAAAACTCACAAAATCTCTACAATAACAAAATTCTAGAAAGTTCTTCTATACTAATCCTCAAAGTCTATCTTTGGGCTATGTGCTCTAATCAGAGTTTATCTAAATATAGCTTCCAAGGTTAGTACAAAACTGCCTTTGATACCAACTGTAACGCCCCGACCCCAGCTACCTAGAGTCGGTGGCTTACTTCGTAACATTGGCATGATCACAAAAGATCAAGTCTCGAAAGACCGATTAGTTTAGTAGCCTTGGAAACACTAGATACATTCATAAGTCTTACATTACATCATAAAGTAAAAAAAACTAATAACAAAGTCTTCATAGTACACACGCATATCCTCTTTTGACTATCCCTGTAGGTCATTCATAAAATACTTCTTCACATCCTGGAAAAAAATATTAAAACATTGAAATGGGTGATCTCAGATGCTCAGTAAGGTTAACAATATTACAGAAGCTTTCATAAATAAACATAAACATTTAAGGCAATGTGTAACTAAAACAAAAGCCTTATTGAACTTGAACATCAACATAATATGGAAAAAGTAAAATGAGATAATTCCATTCACTTCTTCACATGGATATTCTACTGGTCGAATAATCACATGAAATATCAATAACCACTTTTATAATGAGGGAATGTATAATGCCGGATATTCTGAAACATTTTTTCAAGGCTTCGGCCAAGACTTCTAAAATGATTAAGGCCTCGGCCAAAACCATAAATCAAATTGGGAAAGGGCCTCGGCCAATTCCACGTCTAGTTGTCTCATGAGACCTACCGATGCATCGAGGAGCTATAGCGGGCTCCACCCGTCACTTATTAAGTCCAATGCATTCCTCATATGAATAGGTTTAAACATATCATAAACCATAACATAATCGTATCACATAAAACATGCATAAAGGAAACATAACATTTCCACATTTCAATCACAAGATATCAATACAACACATTGATATAATAAAAACACTTTCAAAACCATTTTCAAAACCAAAATAAAGGAAAGTTAAAACTTTGTATTTATTCTTCATTAAAAAAAGTGATGGCTTGTAGAGGAAGCCGAAAATCAAATAATGGTCACGGCGGTGGAGAAGTCGTTGTCGCCGCATAAGTACATAAAGAAAAACATTCCTTTTTTGTCGTTTAGTAAAACGCTTCGTATAAAAAAGATTCCTTTTGAATAAACGTAAAAGTCAAAGGGGTTTATACACCGTATAAAAGAAAGTTGTGTATAAAACCAAATATGCCTCAATGAAAGGAGATTGAGATGAAGTCCTTAAAAAGATCATTTTTAAAATAAAATATATCTATTATGTGTATTCAATATAGATACACATAAAAAATACAAAATAAGAAATAATAATATCATGACATAATTTGAAAGTAGGAGATTAACCCAAAGAATGGAAGTTGGGTTAAGAAATTCCCTTACCTCGTGTCTGACTTGACTCAACCGTTCTTTAACCTCCTGAATAATAAACTAGAGTTAATATATACCTTATTAAGAACCATTTTCAATTTCATTATCCTTATTACATCACTTATTAAAATTATATGAACATTATGTAATTATTTAAGTTAATAACGGACGTTTTGTCGATCTTTGGTACTTGAGTCAACAATCAACTTCTTATAATTACAAGTTGTTTATGTGATAGAATATCCATTATATCCAGAATTATATTCATGATTTAGATGTCATATATATCATATATAACCAGTATATACATTCATTTATAATATTACGTAACATTTAGAGGTAAGAAATGAAATGCACCGTTCATGGAGACGGTAAGCCGTACGTACGCATGAACGCTACTTTCATTTCTATTTCGTATCTAATGGAATGAAATTATAATGATACAAATGTATAATATAATTCCAGTATAATATATTTTATAATACCATTTACTCCATCCTTTATACATCCCACATATGGCATTAACGATTCAAATCACTTTGAGGGGGCGGTAGTCCGCACTTCCTAAAATGAAATTATCGCGTTTACCCATAATGGAAATTATATAGTATGCCATAAATGAGAAATACAGAAGCATAAGGAAAACATAAACATAATATATATATCATATATGAAAATAGTGTCATCAAAATGGCCACCATTATAGGTGTTAAAAGAATTTGAACAATCATCGTTTCGTGAGGCAGTATTTCGCCACCCACAGAAACAGTATGTTCTTTAACCATTAGATGAATGTGTGTATAAGTGTAAACCAAATCCTTATCATAACGACATCCTTGTATATTTTAGATACTGTTGTTGTTACAAAATAAAGGAATGAAAAGAGTTTAAGGGGTTGGAGAAGCAAAATGAAACAAAACAACATTAGAGAAGACATTACCTTAAAAATAGGGTAGCTCTTTTTGATTTGATCCAAAGGATTCCTTGGGAAGAATTATTCCCAAAGTGAGTCTTCTAGGAGTAAGGGAGGGACGTTGGGAGTGTATTTTGGCAGAGGTTGGCCGAGACAAATGGCTTGAAGGTGTGAATAAGGTGGGAGTGGTGGGGGCCTTTTATAAGTGGAGAGGAGGGGCACTTTTGGAATGAAATGAAATGTTATTCTATTATACAATTCTTTTCGGATTCTAAAGGTCCCACAACTTTGTTTAATTCAAGTCTAAGGTGATAAGGGTTCGAACTCTCCTCATCCAATAGGATTTGAACAAGTGTAAGCCTTGGATTTTACATTATCTTCTCATTTTATTTAAATCATTAAATAATGAGGTCATCGCTGCAACATCATGATGTCATAAATAATTTAATATATCTAATGTCTAAAAATTATAAAAAAAATACTATGATGTATGAAATCTTTTTATCTTTCTAATGAATATTTCTGATTAAAATTTGGACTTTTGTAACCCCACTTAAAAATTGTTTTAGTAAAACAACTCATGTTTGTGTCAATTTAATTTTAACATTAAATAAATATATATTAATGTCATTTTCCAACTAAAGTGGCCCCATGGGGTCCCCAAGTTGACCGAAGGGTTTTCTTGGTCGTCCATGACTCACCCAATAGGAGTAGGACAAGTTTCATGCTCATCTCATATTATTAAAACATTATTTGTACCTTAAACTACACTAATTACCTCTAATCGCGATTAAGAACTTAAAAGTTACTATTCACCAAAAGATTATTTTAATCTCATTGAACCACATTTTACTTCTTAATGACAATCATGTATGTCGGATTTTTGAAAATCAAATCACAGATGTCGTAATATTTCATTTAAACGAAAAATCAGTTATTTAACTACCACTTAGTGGTTTCACTATTCATCAAAAATTGATGTTTTCCAGAACAAGCCCAAAATTTCACCCTAAGCTATAATTGATATTCCAAATTCAAAAATGATGTCTATTTTACAAAATTCCAAACATATAATTTGCATTAATTAATTTTATAATTAATTTCCGCTGTTACAACAAATAGCGTGTTTTTTAGAAACAATTTATATCAAAAGATTGGCAATTGTTTATGTCCAATTGCAATGTTAAATTAATTCTAATGACCACCATTGGACAAAATGGTAAAAATATATTCTAATTATACTTTAAAACCACTAAATAGTATAATTTATCACTATAAATTATTTTGATTAAAAAAAGTTGTTTTTAAGTATTTTTCACTATTCATAAAAAATAGAAGTTCTCAGAAAAATACCAAAAATTCAACATAGGCTAATTTCGATATTACGAATACAAAAATTAATTCCATTTTGAAATATAAAATTTCTATAATTTTAAAAGGTGGTTATTACTATTCATAACGGCTACTTTGATTAGTCGCGGTGTTTTAGAACTCGAAGTTGCGTACAATGCACGCTATTGCATTATTGAATGAGAAGCGTATCGTGGAAGCTCGGGGTGTTACATAAATTTTGTTTATTAAAACATAGAATGTAAGTTTATTTCCTTATTTTATTAGCCAATAAAAAAATTAATCAATGATTATATAATGATAAAAAATGTGTTGTCCTAATACCATATTTTTTGTTGAACTTCTGGCCTTTTAAATCATCATATATTTTTGAATTTGAGGTCCTTAACTTTTCATTCATCATTTAATTTTTTTTGATTGGTGACATAAATAACTACCTATGAATATTTATACTTTTCTTCTAAGTTAATGTTTTCACATTCCACCTATGCTCTCCTTTGCGGAACCCTAGTTATATGTTACTTTGGGTAACCATTATGTTTCCAAAATTACTTTTTTAAAGGACATGGGATTTAGTTTTACGATGTGGGATTCTATGAAAGGAACATTAAAATATTAAAACATTATTATCCTATAAGAATTTATAGGGAAAATTTAATTTTATGGGGTGTAGAATGTGACACCTAGAGATTTTTCACATTATTATTTTTAAGTCAATTTAATCTTTTTAATATTTTTTTCATTTAATAAAATAGAAAAAATAGTTTATTTTATATTAAATAATTATTTCTAGATTACGTTATATATAATATCATGTTAACCATCAACTACACGCACCATAAATTTTATCTTTATCTATACAAAACATTGTGGGTATCTTATGTTATACACAAGACTGGCTTTTCTTGATGGCTTATGTAACACACAATATTGATTGTTAACAAAAAATAATTCATCGTTAAAAAATTAATTTTTAATTGGATAGAACATAGCCATTAAATTTAATATTATAAGATTAACTAACATAAGAATATATATAGTGTTATTAATTGGTTAAATAATAATTAGAAAGTAATATAGAAACCAAATTAATATAAATATATTGAGTTTATAAGTCTTTTTTATGTAAAAAAACGATTTATATTAATATGTTAAATTAATTAATAAAAGTGAATGATATTAACTAAATTTATATGTTAAATATTCAATTAACTATTTTTTATATGCATTCAGGAGATTTGATTGATACAAGATAAGAATAACCCCAATTTTATACTTAAACCCCAATATTTATATAAAGTCATTTTTACCAAATTTTATTGGAGAACCCATTTCAAATAATTTTTTAGAAATTTTATTGATTTAATATTTAAAAATAATTTTTATATTTTATATAGAAATATAAAAATTAATTTAGGATATTTTTTTGATATTTTTTAGTAAGGATTCATTTTTTAATGAATATTTAAAAATACTAAAATTTAATTGAAAACTACCTTTTAATATAATTTATTTATAAGGAAAAATTATTTTTCAAAATGATTGTAAAGTTTAATTATACAATAATTTTATAATTTATTCCAATTTAGGTCATTATAAAAAAATTACAATTTCAAATTGGGTATAAAAACATAGGAATATTTTGGACATTTTTATTTTAAAAATCCACAGTGGAGTTTCGTCTCCGAAATTATTCGTAAAATTAATTTATAACAATTAGACAATTAGAATTTGCAAAAATGGATTCCATGTTTCAAATAAGAATAATTTAAAATGTTTAATAATTTTATCGTTTTTTACCAAAAGTATTAGTGAAAGTGATAAAAAATAATTATAAATAAGAAGAGAAATATTAGGATCACTATGTACTAAAAATTATACTTAAGACCCAAATGACCTAAAAAATTTCCCAAAACCCATTTTATGGGAAATATTCGGCCATAAAACTCACATTATTTGGTTTTTTTTGTTTTTATGACATAGTTAGGTAACAAAAAGGTACACAAAACCTATTTTCAAAATTTCCAAGTGTGTCATTTCCCTTCCCTCTAATAGGATACCACCGATCCATCTTCTTCACACCTCTCAAAACACTTAGTTTAGTCCACCATCTAACCAATAAACTTACCAAAATCCCTCAATTACTCTTAGAAGCCTCTAGTTTTCCAAAAATCAATCCAAGGAATTATTTTGTCACAATCCAAAAGGGGTTACCCGATTAAAAGGTAACGACTTCTCTCAAGCTCCTTTTTTTTGTTTTCTTTCTCCACCCCATCCACTCTATTTATTAAATGATTATTTGAAAAAAAATATCATAAATATACTAGGATTTGTTTTATTATATGGGTTTGACATAAACTTATAAACACTTCCATTTACTTGTTAATTAATATATTGTTTACGTGTACGGTGAACCACTACCTCAAGAAATGACGATTGTTGATTTTTCCTTTACCACCTATAATGGTGGAAATTATGGTGTAAAATATATTTTTATATGTTATATATTATATATATTATGAATTTATGCGTCTGTGATCCATTTAAAAAAATATCTTTATACATTACCTTTGGTGTAAAGATGGAAATTTCATTTGGGGAAGTGTAGACTACCTCCCCCTCAAAGCATTGTGATTCTTTCACACGCAACATGGACTGTATTAAGGTTGGTTTTAATGAACATATATGATATATATGATATAATAATTATTCTATAATAATGATAAATATAAATATAAATATATATACATATTTCATTTACCTTATTTCTACCAATATGACAATAAAAACGGAAACAACATTAATGTTTACATACGACTTACCATCTCCATGAATGGTGTATTCCATTTAATAAATCTATTTTTTATAAATTTTTATAAAAAACATATACCTAATATAAATGATATTTATATCATTATTTATATTTTTCAAAATCATTATAAAAGTATAAGGACCAAATATATAAAAAATTATAACACATGTTAATAAAAATGTTGACATTAACCGAAGTGAAACCTTGTCATAGAATTGTCAAAAACAGGTTAATATAAAGTTATAATCAATCTATATAAGGTATTAAATATAGTAATATGGTTCTATGATATATTTACAATAAAGTTTTTTTTATTATACATGAGTTTTGAATGTGTACAATGAGAGTCGAGACACATGGTAAGGGAATTTCATCTCAGGTTTTTATTTATGTGAGATACATGCATTATTCACCACCCATTAATTTTGTATAATGTATATACTTCCCATTGATGTATTCTATGATTATTATAAATAAATTTATGGTTATTTTCATATCTGTTTTATTATATTTAATTCACGGGGACCATGTTTCAGAATTTATCAAATTGGTAAAATGATTTTGTCTCAATTTGCCTACTTTGAGACACATACCATGTTATGAAACTATATTTTTCCATGAGACATATATAGAGACATTGAAATTTTATATAATGAATCTATATCTAGTAATGATATTTTCAACTTCATGTAACTCATTTTTTGAAAAAGGAAGTATGCTTCAAAGTTACCAAGTTGTAAGATTTTATTAAAACAATCTCAGCGCTTTTCAAGATTATTTATGATTAATCTTACTTTGATGAAATATTAAGATCAATATGTCTAGAAAAACATGTATTTTCTTATCCTATGGTTATTAAAAATATCCTAATATATTGGTTCCATTTTATCACTCATTGGTACATAATATAGTTAAGAGTTTTTTAAGAATTTATTAACTTAGCTCTCTCTTCAGTCGAAAATTTGTGTTCCTTTAAAACCATATTCTCTAAAAAGTTTCAAAATTGTTCTACTATTATCCTATGACCATTAAATGATATTTTTACCCATTTTTTACCTTTCTTAAAGAAAGGGGTTTTAAAAAAGTAATCTTATTGTCATTTTCCAATCGAGTCAGTTTTCAAAACATTTTACAGTGAAAAATGAATGTTTGGAATGTACGGATTTACTCGCAATCATGACCATAATTTCATTGAATGTTACTTTAATATAGTAAAACAATATATAAAAATACTTTTTAATAATATTCTAAAATTCATTATTTTAATGTATTTTTCAATATTTTTTTCAAAATGATTTAAATGTTATTTTTGAAGTGTCAAGTGAGAAAGGGGGGTTTAAAAAAAAATTCATGATTCATTCATATGTTTTCAAATAAAAATGTTTTTAAAACATTTTCAATATTTAATTTTATGTTTTGAATGTTATTTTCAAATAAATTTTAAAAAAATCAATACTTCATTATATGTTTTTAATATATTATCAATAAAATGGATTTGAAAACATTTGGAGAATTTATTTATTAGTTTTAAATATATTTTAAACGAAATTGATTTCAAAATATTTTCAAGAATTATTTTAATATTTTCAATGTGTTTTAAAAGAAAAATATTTTTAAAATGTTTTGAAGGTTATTCAATATTTTTTAAAGGAAATAGGGTTTCAAAATGATTTCCAGTATTCTTTATAAGTTTTCAAGGTATTTTATAAGAATATTATTTTCAAATGGAATTATGAATAAAAAATCCTTTTTCTAAAAATAAATGATATTTTTTATAAAGAATGTTTTTTGAAAGATATTTCAAAATCATTTTCCAACTAAGCTAACTTCTATTGGTGTCACTCATTCCATTCTTGGAAATGATCTAAAGGTTCCATTCACATTCTTTCTCTTAATGGGATATGCTTAATGTTATTGTTTTATAGAACTTGTTTCTCTTTCATGGGTTATATGTATATGGAATATGTTTCCCATTTATGGGTTATGTATATGATTAAATGATTATGAAACCTATCTTTTTCCAAAGGTTATGATATGATTACATGTTTATAATACCCATTTATTTTCAAGCATTCTGATATGATTATTTATGATATAATGAAACATGTATGTATGATTTCACTATGAGATGGGTGGGACATATATCTCCCTATAATGCATAGGGTAAATATTTATATCTCATGAGATAGACTAAGGTTGTCTTGGAAATAAACCTTAAATACTAAGATATCCATGGGAGTAAACCATGACTACCAAATGGTATGAGCAGTGTACTAATGCTACTAAGATGGTCATGGGAGTGAACCATGCCTACCAAGATGGAATGGGGAGTTATCACATTCTACTAATATGGACTTGGTATAGATGTATTGGCTACTATAGAAATCATATTTTCTCTTATATGTTTATCATACTTCCATGTTTTATTCAAATTTTATGCTTTCATGGATTATGTTATTTATTTACTTATGATTAAAATCTTATGAAGTACCAGGATTTATGCCATGATTCATGTTTATGATCCTTGATATGAATGGTATGATCATCAATTTTCATAATCATGTACTCATACCTTTATGCTCATGAGTATGCTTACATATCTACCTTGTTTAACATTACTGAGTATCTGAGATCACCACTTATTATGTTTCCTTCCCCTATGTTATGATATATATTTTGTTTTATGTATCTATGTTATGTTTTAGTCAAGAAGAATGTAGTGGGAGATGAAATAGCTCATTTTTATACTAGTGATTATGTTTCCATGTTTTCAAAGGCAATAGACTTGTATGATATTTGGGAGTCTATTTCATAATATTTAAGTATTCCAAAAAAGTTAGCTAATGTTAATGTATGAAAAAGAGAGATAAACTATAAGTATCTAATAGGATAAGAGTGTGGGAAGGAGGGGGTAGTCAGCTATACATCCTCTCATTGGTATGTTGGGGGAAACCAACCTCCTAGAGTCATATGGGTGTCAGTATCCCTAAATGGAATGGGTGTGGTAGCATATGAAATCACAGAACATACATGATATAATATAGCTCAAATCCACACTATTGTAATAAAATTGTCTTAAAATCATGTACATCTAAAGGAAATCAGACACCCTTCTACCACTACTAAAACCATATTTTCTATAAGTACACAAAAATTTAAAGAGCTTCATTAAATTAATTGCTTTATTTTTAAATTTTACCATGAATTAGGAAATTAATAAAAATTTAATGAACCATTATCATTTATAAAAATTAACTTAAATTAAATATTAGAGTATAGGTCTTAACCTCCAGGAATAATCCAAACAAAGCTTATGGTTTATAATTATTATCATATTTTATGAATATTTATTTAATCAACAACCAACCTCATGGGATAAACGTTTTATTTAATTATTATTAAAATCATTTCATAATCAATATACTTTATGAAACCATAAAATTTTACCAGTAAGATGAGACATGTGACCAAGAAAATGTATATTCCCCAAGTAGTGGGGAATGGAATACAGATTAATAAGAAACCTGATTATCATCCAATAAATTGATTCATAATCAACCATAACATAAATTATCATCTCAACAATATATAGTACCACATTTATCCAATTCCACCACCTATGGTTCCATCCGTGACACCCACATGCATATAAAACTTCATCTTATGATCAAAGGCATCAACCACTTCCACATAATCTGGTCATCCCCGCCCTTATCACATCGGTCATCCTAGGCTCACCCATCCAAAGATCACATCACATATGGGCCTCCCTACACCGTGTCACATTATCAATCCCATGTTCTGCATTACCTGTATCATATCACAATACTTGTATCACAAGTCACATATCTAGATCACATCACTATGTAACAGTAAATAAGCAAGAGGAGCCAATATGGGAACTAGGTAATCAATATAAAGTATTTATCCTTTACATGAAAACAAGCTCTCACAACTCTAAAATCAAGGACCTCATCCTTCACAAGATCACATGAATCTATAGACCTCAGTAATTATCATAATCAAAAATCTAGTTTCTTCCATCATGAATCAACTTATTCATTTTTAACAAGTTCAACATATGGGAATCATAATGCGTGAAGCTATAACATGCCACTAAATTAGTTAATCAATTATTCTGAACATGTTTCTAATCATCCAAAAGATATCATTATCATGACATTTTATTAATATCAATATGAATAAACATGATTTACATAATTAATTAATTCAATTCATCATTTTCAATATTATTTTCAATTAATTATGTGCATTGTAAAAATATGATTATCATAATTTTATAAAAAAAATAGTATGCAAACCTACCTCATCATTAATTATTCTTATTCAAATTAATTTTCAATCAATTTTGGAATCATGTTATTTACTAATTAACATGATACTCCATGGATAACAACATAGTGAAAAATATAAAACATAAATATCACTCTATATCACAAATCAAGAGGAAATATGGTATCATTGTATAAAGATACAACATCAACAACATGAGATCGCAAAAAATTTCATTAATATGGAACAATAATTGTAAGATCAATTTATATTCCATCTAATTGGATAGATCATGATCTATTTATGATTTCATGTAATTAATAGAGAATAAATGAATCCCCAACCTAAAATAAAAATAATGTTATGTGGATGAGAATGAACCACATCACAGATCTCTGATCTCATATCCTATAAGAAAATCATACATCTAAAGATATTTCACCAAAAAACTAACTTGCAAAAAACATTATAAATATATAAGATTCATTACATTACATGAAAATAATAACGATATGAAAACAAGACCAAAAAAAAGAGAACCACAAGTAATAGAAGTAGAAATCACTTTGGATCAGCACAAAATGAAAATAAAAGGCCACGGAATAATTCCCATTGAAGGGATCTCAAAACACTAAGGTTGGACCTACTCATCACCTATAATGAAAGAGGGGTGCACTGAAACCATGATTTATAGAGAAAACACATGTGTCGTAAAAATTTAATGCCACATTAAACATGGTATTTATGAGACATGTAATACCCTTTCACATTGTTTAATCCTTTAGAATTGTATTATAATGAAACCATATTTCCTTTTGTATTTAAATATGAGAGAAATACACTATATGAATTGGCCTTACAGAAGTCGTGAACCACCCTTTAGCGTTGTGTAAATTTACACAATAAGAATTCTTCTTGCTCACATCCTTTTGTAGCCGAACCCCTCTATAATACTTCCAAGGCACATGTAAGGACCAAAAGCCTCAGAAAAATATAATGGTTAATTACACATGGATCCTCACCCATATATTAGATACCTATCTAAAAAATATCATCTTTTTAGAATATAAAACAACCAATAGAGAAGAAAAAAGTTATCATCTAAACATCCACCTTCTGTGATACCTATCAAATATATCAGTATATCAGGAGTATAAATAGATCACTCAAAGGAATAAATTAAAATCTACAGAATGAAAAAAAACCAACTCCTAAATGATCTCATGGGGGAGATAACTCTCAAATGATAGTAAATACACTATGAAAGGGGAAACCATCTTATTAACGGAAAGGTAAATATCCAAAAGGGAACAACATAATAAGAGAATAACTAATAATAAACATATCTAGATAAAATGCGTGAATCTAAATCTCATATTATAATGTACCATACTCCATCCCACCATACTGCCATAATACAAGAACCAAGTGAATATAACACCATCACAACACCTTCTCTTGGCGGTCCTAGATCTCCATTGGTCTCTCATTGAAGGTCTCATCATTGTTAACATTGACCTCACCTTAATAATTTACATTATACTAGTCATGAATATAACGACAGATCTATAACATGTGAAAACATCATTTATCTAGCTCATATATATGGGATTTTCTATTAGATACTCCCCTTCTTCAACATGAGATAAAACCTAGAAAGCCCCAATAAATTGGGAAGAATGATTACTCACACAAACAAACTTTCATTTCCCATGAAGTGGAGTCAACATCAAGAACACATGAGCTCGAACATAAAACTATAGAGGGCTCCTCCTATGATCATCATAAGATTTCTAAGAATCATGCACTACCTTCATCCTCTCATGAATAACCTATACCATCTCTATCATAATCTATACTATATTCATCCCAAAAATTGATTCATCTCCAACACTAGTCTATCACAATACAGAATTGAAAGGTTTTCTATAAAAATTTAAAATGGATCCATGCAAATGGTGTAGTGGAAAAAGTATTTAATTTTTTTTACCAAGGGTAGGTGTCGCATCTACAAACCTCCAAATTATAGAAGAGAAGGGAATAACATGTCTTTAAGAGTCTGTATGTTCCACGTTATATGACAATCTATATATAGTTGAAAATAATTATTATTTATTAATTGAGATCCAAAATCATTCTGAATACATATCTATAAACTGGTGGTAAAATAAGGATCCCAGTTAGATTTTATAATCCTTAGGACTCTATAGAGTCGCAACACATCCTCCTGATGATGCTTCGATAAAATATCCACTCACCTCAAATTCCAAATTGTAATAAAGGTGGATAATTTAATGAAATTATACACTATCACACATATAAAATCATATTCTCCCTAAGAAAAGGGTGAACTAGTAATTAATTCCATCAATATTTCATCCCACTACAATTGGGGAACATCTAACATATGTTGAAAACCACTAGGAACATGGTGTTCATCCATCACAATATAGTTGACCAAACAATAAGAAAAAACTATAAACTGGAATGATTGAACCTACTTATCCAAAACTAAACTCTCAATACTCAGTATAGCATGGTAATACCTAGATGTACCTCCAATGGTGAAAAATAGAAATCATGGAGAACCATCTCATACATCACTGAATTAATGAAAATGATCCATTGGAACAATATCTCATGTATACCCTCAGTCAAAACATAAGGAGAATCAAAAAAAGATTGATCGGTCCCTCTAGACCTCTATCTCAAAATCCCTTAACTAGGACTACTCTACCTAATCCACCATATATGGCTTCCCTTTCATGAAGAAAAGTCATACTTTTCCACAATCCTATACCATATCAAGATGCAACACTAAGAGTCCATCCTTCACTCTCTATGAATTCCTAGATTCACACATGGTATAACTATGTACCATCCTATTAATCACATAGACCAAAAAATTTCCCTTGAATGGAATATATAAAATATCATAGTAATAATCCTATAATAATTCAATCCACCAAGGATGACACAAGTTCACATCATGTTGGGAGAAGACATTCCCCATTCTCTGAGGATTAGTAAAAATAAGAAAACACTCAGTGATGAGGTAAGGCCCCCAAAACATCAAAGCAATCAAAACTTCCACCAATAGAAGATCATAGGTGGAATAGTTATTCTCATGGTTAGTTAACTACTGATAATCATAAGACATAATTTATCTTTTCTTCAATATAACTCATCCCAATAGAAGAGAAGAATCATCACAGAAAACCTCAAACTAAACTCCCTTATATAGTACAAAAATTACCAAATCACTGCCCGTGGTCTCTTTATAATAACAAAAACCTACCTAACACTAGTCAGTCAACAAGAATTATTGTTTTTTTCTATTCATGACCACCATAGGAGTCACAAAATGAGATAAATCTACCATTAACTTCTAGCAAAAACCTTTAAAACCATTGAATCTCCTCACCAATAACACTAACTTAGTGTATTTATAAGAGAAGTTTCCTTTTTCCTCAAAGGATTAAAACCTACTACCTATAGGGGTACTACATTCCAAAATAAATAGACTCTTGGATCCTAAAACTCACACTTAGATAACTTTTCGAATATATTCTTATGATAATGAACTCTTAAAACAGCATTCAGATTCTTTTCATTCTCCTCTTCAGATGTGGAGTATACAAGGACGTCATCAATTAAAATCACCAAACAATTATCTAGAAAACCACTAAAAATTGTGTTTTTAAGAACCATATACACTATTGGATCATTCCCCACACAAAAAAACATAAAACAAACTCATTATTCGCATGATGAAAATGGAAGTTAGTATTCTGAATATCCTCATCCTTCAATTGCATCTGATGATATCCCAACCACAAATCATTAATTGAGAACAAAATTTCTCCATTAATGTAATTGATTAAATTATAAATTCATGGAATTGTATATAAGTTATTTAATATCACTTGGTTAAAGAATTTACAATTAATAAAAAGCAAAAAAAATGTCATCAATCTTCTTCATGAACAAAACTAGTGCACCCCAAGGCGACACACATACCCAAAAAATCTATGATACAATAGACCATTGATCTGCAATGATAGATATCATAACCTAGAAGGACAACATATATATAGAAACAATGAGATATGATACAAAACTATGTATAGTTGGATCCTAAACTCGACCTCCCATCTAGGGGTAACTCTACAACCTCTACTGGAAAGACATCAAGTTACTCTTCCATAAGCCTTGGGAGACACCAACTGTTGAACCTCTAATGTTATCAGAATAATCTTTTCCATAAAATATGAAAATAATGGAACATGGATCTAACCCATATGAGGGTTCCACTCACCAACAACCACCACTAAATCTCTTTCAGCATCATAGAACACAACCTACCACCTAAATAAATCCATGATAGACTTACCTGAATAAAAAAAAATAAATTTAGATGATGATATAATTTAGTTGTTCCATTACACATATGAAGTCATCCAAATAGTTTTTCTTCCCAATAACTGGATCCTAGTATCTACACACATCTTACAATTTAGCTCAACCAATAACTTCTGTAGTCAATGATAAGGTCATTATAATTCTCTCTTCCTACAGTATCAATGCATGGATATGGGAAGGTGATATAATGGAGTGCATCAATTCTAAATAAGATAAATCATGTACCAATGTATAAAATATTAAAATGGTACCTTGGATCAGATATGTCTCATCTAGTACTGGAGATGCTAAATCATGAAGTTTTCCATGAACTACTCCACCACCTATATGATCCTACTAATGATTAACTCATAGTCACACTCTACTCTAAAACGCCAATGATATTCTCTACCTTCACAATCACCGCTCTACTTATCCTAGATGGGAAAACTCTAATTCTGCTACCTATGCTAAAACTTCCTCAATGGAGGAACCTGAATAAAAACAACTGGATCATTCTGACTTCTGAAAATGTGTGATCACTCTTTCCAATTATGAACTCTACCTCCATAAAAAAATAAACATATGATCCTTTAGTATAGGTTTACGTTCCACATAATCCAAATAAATAAGATGATGTGGGATGGGACCAACATTCAAATGACTAAAAACACTTCTATATTGACAACTAGGATCAACAAAACCAACATCTAGCTCATGAATAATCCTTAAGTATCCCCTTTCGTAATGATGTGGTTTTTTCAAGAATACTCTCTATAATTACTTTCCTTTCCATCACCCCATGACACATCAATAGCATAAATGGGGATGAACTAGAACTGGTTGTCTATATAAAAATTCTCTTTCAAATTCCTTTCACATGCCACCTCATATAGAAATAGATCTGAAACATATCGTAGAACGGTCCTGAAATGGATCCCAAACTATTTAATGTTGGATCACCCCAATTGAAGGGTTAGTAGGTCTTCAAAACTAGCATCCTTCATGTTTGAAGAAAGAAACTCTAATTTGAATTGGTCTAGGAACTTCTCCTATAAGAGTGATAACTCCTCATGATCGTCAAGGAATAGTGACCCCCACTACCTCACAATAATACAAAAAATAACCATATCAAATGATACCCATTTTATCCTTTCGAACATAGGTAAAACTGATAGCCTACTCATCCTCCTCCAACCAGTCTTCTAAGACTAAATCTGAAATGAGGACCTCAATCTTTTCAGACTCTTGCGCTGAATCACTAAGAATTTCCTCCTTTCTGTTTCATCATTGATGACCCCTACTATACAACAAAATTTTGGTGCATCATAATGAACATATTTATCATGAACCTGATAGGGATGTTGACCTAGGGCCACACCTATAAGAAGAAAAAACTATTAGAGCTCTTAAACCTGAAATACGGAATATTTTACATTAATTAATTAATTATATTTTATTACTAATATTTTAATATATCCTAGGGTATACCCATTTTAAACATAAGAGTAATTAATAATAATGGTTGGTCCTTTCATAGGTCTCTACCCTAAAACTAGTATCACTTTGTTTATTATGCTTAGTAAAAAAAATATTCCATGCATCAGATCATATGGGGAGACTATATACCCTTGTATCAGAAAGTCTCTCATGTTTACGCCACTGAATAACCTTATCTGACAACATTTACCTACCATAACATGAAACATCATGTGTTCCTAACTCCAAACCTCATTCTATCCATTAACATTAACCATTAAAACCCCTATGTCATGACCTCATCCCTAGAAAGATGCCACAATGAGGGGAGAGAGATAGTGACTTCTTGAGTCCCATGTCTAGTAGGCCATAGGTTGGAGACTAGCACTAAGGGTATAATAAACATACATTAGGGAGGAATTACCCTCTAATAGAAGAATGCAGAAGTGAGAGATATAAAATATGCAATAACAAACACCTACTCCAAAATAAATATGATGAAATATCAAGTGAAAACATCAAATTTCATAGAGTGATAAACAATTGAATGAAAAAAAATAAAAGTACTGATAGGGTAAAGATGGTAGTAAGAATAATTCCAAAACATCACCTGTTAAACCATGACCTAGTAATATAGATACCAATATCCACACTTCTGTAGGTAACATGAAAAAACATTTATATATACATGGATTGATAATAACAGTGTATTTAGATGAATCCTTTTTTGATCCGGTCAGAAAAAATATTATCAAATAATGCTATAGAATATTAAACAACAATAAAAATATCTCATCACAAAATTATGTATATAATGTTCCCAACCTAACCATAGCTAACTTTTACAAAGTATCACGTACAATAGAGAATATAATATAATAATAAATCATCAAGGGTACCCCGTTCGAACTTCTCTACTAGTTTATTATTCTTCCCCAATGTGAAATATCTTGAAAAAAATATCTTAAAAAGTAATCCAACTTGAAGAAACGTAGGAAAGGAATCTCAAAATTAACGACATGCATCCCATAACCACATCAACCAATATCAAATATCAATTTATAGTAATGATTTAGTTTCTAGGATCCACCACAACCTGTATGATGAATATAAAAAATTGGTTATTATACCTCAATCAATTACTTTCCATACACCATGTAAATTCCATAATCAATCGCATATTATACCCATCATACATATAATAATCCTTTAGTTACTATATCTAGTAATACATGAGTGGGAAATAACCAAAGGAAATCACATCCCTCTATACACATATTTGGGAAAGGTAACATTCATTCATACCAAAACAAGTATCTAACATGAGAAAATAACGTGGATAAAGGGTGTAGTTAGCCATCCATCCTCCCACAAGGATGTTGGGGAGAACACCCTACCAGAGTCCACTGAGTGTCAGTCAACCTAACTGACATGGGTGCGGCCATGTATAAAATTACAGAACATTCATGATATAATATAGCTCGCAACCATACTATACGGATAATCTAGTCTTAGACTAATCCAAAACTAATGTCATTAGGACTTCCAAATTCCACTTATGATAAAAAATATCCAAAAATCACAAAATCATTTAAATAGCTACATTAAATTCAATAAATTATTTTAATCATTTTCCAATAATTAATTAATTCACCACCCATTAAATAACGATTAACATTAAGAAAAATTACATTACATTAATCATTAGAGTAATGTTCAAGCCCTCCATGCTTAATCCAAACCAATTCTATGGTTTATCAACATTAAAATCATTTATTCAATTGTATTCCATCAAAAACACATGTGCGATAAATATTGAATTTATGTATGTTTAGAATCATTCTATAATTCTGGTAATATAGGAAAAAAATCCTATAATCCCACCAAGAGAAAACTTAAATCCAATAAATTCCAGTTTTCACGAGTAATGGGAAATGGAATGCTTATCAACAAGAAACCCAACCATCATCCATTAAATAGATTAATAAGGGAGCATTCCATATCTCAACACCTCAACAGTGGGTAATCCCATATTTAAACCATTTCCTTACATCTATTGTTGTCCCTGATAGCCACATACACATACAGATGCATCTCATAATTTCAAGCATCAACTGCTGACATATCATCTGAGTCTCCATACCCAGATCACATCACCCACCATAGCTTAATCTATCCTTAGATCATATCACATCTAGGACACCCTACACCATATCACATCATCAATCATATGCTCGAAAATACCAGGATAATTTCTCTCAGTTGGTATCATAAGGATTATATTTAGACCACATTACAAATCAGCAATAAACAATCATGAACACCCAACATGGAAATTGTTCCCTCAGAGAAATTTATTCATCCTTTACAAGAAAAGGAGCTCTTAAGTTTCCAAATGCATGTCACTCGTCCCACTCAATAAAATAGAAAAAATAGACCCCATATGTTATATTTACCAAAATTTTTGTTTTTTAATCAATATAGAATTAATCAATTCATTATTAAGTGGTTCTATCTATGATCAACCTAAGGAATCAAGTAATAACAAGCTACTAAATTAAGTGAACAATAAATATAATCATGATTCTAAGAATCCATCCTTTCCCTTTATCATTCCATTTTTATTATTATTGATAATAATTAACATTAATTACATTATTTATCAATTCTATGAATCATTTGTATGATAAATTTCGACTAAACATGTGAATTCCATCAATTTGATTATCAGAAAATTACAAAAAAACACTTGATTAAAAACATACATCTTCATTAATTATTCGTAAATCAATAAATTTTAAATTAATTCCATATTTATGTTAATTAAAATTTTATCATGCTACTCCATGACTAAATTCATTCTAAAAAAATTCAAAATATATATCTCATTATTTAGCAAATTAAGTGGCCATTGACTATCATGTTATAAAGAAACAACGTCAACAAAAAATGATCTCAAACAATTTATTTAATCTAGTTCACTTATTTTTAGATTAATATAATTTTCATATATAGGGATATAACATGATAAAATTATGATTGGATGTAAATTAATGAAAATAAGAAAGTATCATACATCAAAATTCATCAACGTTCATTGAATATGATCAGACAACATCACTGATATTTGATCTCCTCTCCCATAATATTTAAATATATATGCGGACATAAAACCACAAATTTACCAATAAATAACCTTAAAATCAACATAAGAAACATGTTATATAATATTCCATCACATGGAGATAAGAACATGAGAAAAACAAGACCAAAGAAAGGAGAAACAACATGCAACAAAGTAGAACTCAACTTGGATAACCACTAAAAGAATATGGAATCCCCATGATTGATTCCAATAAAAGGGATATCAAAATTCAAAGGGAGGTTTTCATCGATCACCAAGAATGATAGAGGGATGTTTTACAATAGTATTGATTAGAGAAAAATAAAGTATCTTAAATATTCAAAGATGTAATTTATATGAGATTTATACGATGTGTAATCCCATTTCACATTGTGTAATCCTTGAGGATATGTTTAAACTAAAAAATTCATCTCCCTTTATTATTTATCACAAAAAATATGCAAATCAGGAATTGGCCCTAAAAAATCTGTGAAACACTGTTTAATGTCGGGTAACATTAAATGAGTTGATTTCTTCTTTATTTTGAGCTTTCGAAAACAAAACCCTCCAAACCACTTCCAATACTCCAAGGAGGATAATGATACTCCGAAAAATACAAAGGTTTGGATGAAGGGGAACTAATAACATATAATATAAAATCACCCATTAATTATGTTACCTTTACATGGGTTTCCTGTAAGTGTAATGTGATTAATATTATAGGATATTATTGGGAGATAAATTATGTTATGAACTAAAATATTGTGTTCTATATCATTTTTATTATAGAATTTTATTTTTAAGAATTAATGTAGTTAACTAATCCTACTAAATTATCATGACCCCTGGGATTTGGTCACTTGTATGTAGTAACAATGTTATAAAGTAACCACCAACTCTATGCTATAGGGGTTTAGGTCTTCAATTTTAGTATTATAGTAAGTTTCGTAAAACCTTTTGAACTATGTGTAGAAAAACAATAATTGAAGAACCAATCATATTGTAATAGACCATATCTTTTTTCGGGTTTGGTTCGACCGAGAGAGACCATACGACCATAGAAATTCTTTGAGCCCCCAACTGAGCATCCATTCTCTAATTTGACCACCGTCGATTTCATTGGGATCACCTCAGCAAGCAATTACTTCTCCAAGTGCTTCGTTTCCTGATTCCTACTCTTTCTCTACTTATCTTCAGTTGAGTGTTTTTAGAGTTTTTGTAGATCTACAGTGTTATTGGGAGATTCAAGGCTTGAGGTTCACATATAACAATCCTATAATACCGAGGTAGGTGGTTTGTGACCTCCCATAGATATTCTTTGAGTTTTATATGAAAAAGTGCCTGATACCCATGAACGGGGTATTGTGTGTTTATGATTTTAAACCTATTGTTATGCCTGGTATGCATTATTTGTTTGTATAAAGGTTAATTGTTTGGGAATATGGATAATATTGCTTATTTATGGATGCTTTAGCCATGTTTTCTTGTTTTGACCATTTGGTCTTGCTTTTCCTGTTAGGCTGCTGTTTACATTCCATGCCTAGTATTGTTAGGATGGAGTGATTATTATATGTCTTTTTGTTATGCTGTAGAATGGTTTTCCAACTAGTTCTTGAGGTTTACTTTGACTGCTTTTCAATGCAATGCTTGTTTGACTTACACCGGGCCATGTGAACCTGGTGTAGTAGACCATAGGGATAATGGATGTAAGGGACTCTCCATAGTGTCTATTTTTATTATTAGGATGCGAGACCATAGGGGGGAATTGATGTAAGTGATTCCTAAGAGTGGTTGTAGTTCCTCGACGCGGGCCATAGGGGGAATGAGATGTAAGAGCTTCCCTAGAGTGCCTTTTAGTTACCGATACGAGACTATATGGGGAATTTATGGTGATTTCTTCTCCATAGTGTCTTTACTAAAGCTAAATCAGAGGGGATATACCGCGTGTACTGTCCATAGGGTTGCTTGTGTTGTTTTTCTAGAACCACATGGGTTAGTCTATGTTCTCTTCCCAGAGGGTTTATTATGTTGTTTTTTTATCTAGGACCAGAGGGGATAGGCTATGAGTACTTTCCATAGGGTTACCTATTTGTGATTATATCCTCACTTGATATGTGGTATTTGAATTCTTTGAAACTGTAGGAATGTTTACTGTTGAGTACTTTCTTGTTTACTGCTTCTTTTTCTTCTTACCTTCCATATATATTCACTGACTGTTATACACAAATCTCTTGGTGTTTTCCTACTAGGATTTAGTATCACACCCTATTTAGTTCATGATTTTGGGCCCAAAAACATTATATTGTTTTATGTATAGATAATGGAGAGTGCCCTTCTACTTCAGGTACTTTACTTCTTTGGAGTTGGAGAGAATGGGACCAAGCATTGGCTTGAGATGTTGTGGAGCTATTCACTGTTTTTCTTGTACATTGGATTGGTATTTTTTTCATCATTGTGACTTGTTTGGTTGCTTTCCTAGACATATGTATCATACATCATTATATATGTGCTCCACCTATTTATTTCTTATGTATTTCGATATTAATTTTTGTATGGTAATATTACTACTTCTGCTATTGCTCTGTGTTTTACTTTCACTGTTTTACTCTGCCAATGAAGGTATAGGTTCCCCACAATCACACCCAAGTCCCTCGCTAATATCCATAATCCTCTGGCGTTTTGGGAAATGCGCTTGAGGCCATGTGACCAACTGGGTACGGGGCGTCTCTGGGTGGCTTTCAGAACATGGATGCTACAAAGTAGTATCAGTGCAGGTTATTTCCTTCTTGACATAATGTTTGGATACTATAGTCAAGGATAGGATGGAAATACATACATGGTAATATGTTGTGCCTAGGAGTATCTAACTCGTGTATAAGGAAAAGCCAATTTACCTTGTTTGTTGCAATGTTCTGGTTTTGCAATTTTGCGGTTGATTTGATTTCACCATTGGGTGATTCACATGATTTGTCCTGTTATTATTGATATTATTGAGGTTATATTTATGTTGCAACTTGATGAGATGAGGGTATTCCATCTCTTGTGACATATAAGAACTTTCTACAAATCAAATGTCATTCATTCTTACCACTCCATTTAGGGTGAAATAGAAATTCCATGTTGTTGTGATAGATGTTGTGCTAGATATTCATGTTGTTGTGATAGAGGCCTTGATAAAGTACCTACTGTTTGATAGGGTATTGATTTGTGTAAGGTTTTATTTGAATGAACACAAAACCTTAGTTCTTGAGGTCTTATGGGCCCTCATAGATCGGAATTTGGTGGATTAGTACCTTGTTTTTCTTGTATATGACATGTAAGTGATGCCAATCTTTGATTCTAAAGGAGTATGGGCCCTCATGGATTGGAATTTGGCACTTTAATGTTCATTTCATTGCTTTTATAGGATCTAGAGTAGTCTTGAGGCTTATTGTCCAGAAAAACCCAGAATACACACCATGTAGTTTTGAATACACAGCATGTGTTCTTCTATTTTGGAAGAAACTTTTTTCTTATGTACACACTGTGTACTATATGTACACGCCGTGTAGTCTCTGAACATCTCATAGGTTGTGTGGGAAAAGACACGAGGATGGGGAAAAACCTCAATGGAACATGCTGTGTACCAAACATACACATGAGGTATGTTTAGATCCTGTGTCTATCCATGTGACTAACAACACGGGTGGATAAAAACTTAACCAATACATGTCATGTCATTCTAGAACACTCCATGAAGTGTAATCCCTAGAATCAGGCCATGTAACTTACAACACGGGTCGATGGAAATTCTTTAGTACATGTTGTGTCTGTTTGGAACACACCGTGTAGTGTGAGCTATGTATCCGACTATGTCACTAACAACATAGGACAGTAGAAATCCTTTTGTACATGCCATGTCTGGAACAAACACACCTTTTAGTCTTGTTCTAGGAGAACTTAGTCATGGATAAGGACTCGGGAAGGGGAAGGGGATTCAAGTACACATCGGGTGTTAGGACAACACACCCTATGCTTGGGGTGTTACACGACCAGTTTTGGAAGATGTACACTCTCATGTGAAAGTCTTAAGGTAACATGTCGTTTAGTTAAGTATACACGCTGTGTATACATGTTTTTCAAAATTTTAATGCTTTGTTTCTTATGTTCCCTTGATACCCTTCTAGTTTTCAGTCCTTGATAATCTTGATCAAAGGTATGTGTTTGACCTTGTAGAGTTATGCCGTCGAGACGTCCTCCTGTTGTATGCAAGTTTCAAGGCAGTGACCAGACACCGAACATGGCTGATCAGGAAATTCCAGCAGATCCTCAAGTTGTGTCAGTCTTGGCACTAACCATCATTCCAGACATGGGTGTTGATACACAGTTTAAATAGGGCTTTATGAGGTTCATGTAGACCTTCCAAGGAGTTCTGCGTCCTGCACCATCTATGGAAGAGCTGATGAAGGTCTTTCAGCAGCAACATCCTCCCACTTTTACTGGGGAAGGAGAACCTCATGCTGCAGAGTCATTGTTAGAAGCCATGCTTTCCATCTTTCAGCATCTGGAGATTCCTACATAGATTGGGGTCAAGATCTTTATGTACATGCTTCGGGAATCTTCCAAGAGATGGTGGGACTTGATCCTATATGTGGGACACCAGAAGGTTATGTCCAAAGGTGAGTTTTAGTGTGCCTACTATGATTAATTCTATTTATAAACCTTGATGGCCGATCAAGACTGAGAGTTCGTGAGTCTGGATTAGGGTACGCTTTCCGTTATGGAGTATTCATCTCACTTCACTGAGTTTCAACACTTCACGCCTATTCTAGGAGGTGATGAGTTATTCCTCGCAAGAACGTTTTAGGATGGTCTAAGTCATGAAATCCGATCACAGGTGAATATATTTATGTTGATGTCTATCACTTCTATCATCAACTAGGTGCTGATCACGGAGCATAATCTGAGGGATTTTGTAGTTGTGAGCTAGGGAGGTTCGACATCTGGAGTTTTATTCCCTCCTACTAACAGCAGGAAGCACCATAGGGGGTCTTCGTGTGGTGATCCAAGGAGGCGAGACACTTCTTCTGTTAGCCAGGTGGTGTGATACCAGTGTGGGAAGAACAGTCATACGAGACCACATTGCCCGAGAGACCTAGTAACGTGAAGATCTTGCGGAATAACGGGACATCTTCAGCACTTCTGTAATATCTTCTCACTAGTTGCTGGTGACATGGGTTCTTCTATGACTTCTCATTTAGGAGCATCGCCAACAATTTCTCCTCAGTCTGGGAATTGGAGTTCTTCTAGACATTCGGGCCGAGGTGGAGGTCATAGCTGAGGTAGCCAGTCACCAGGATTTCAGTGACAACAAGGTGGATCATCTCAGGGTGGTCAGGCAGGGTCACAATGCCATGGAACATGCCAGATATTTGGAATGGAGTACACCCAGATGAGCAGGATCCCAAACCCTCTATCATTCGAGGTACGATCCTAGTTACCTCAATTTTAGCTTATTCTATTTTCGATATAGGGGCTTCCCATAGCTTTATATTTGTTGTTGTTGTGTAGATCCTTAGGATCTGTATCTTTTCTTCGACTAATATAATGAAATTAGACACTCCATTGGGGTCTAGAACGGCTGGTGTACGTCAGTACAAGAAGTGACCTCTTGAGGTTATTGGGTGTCACTTCTTTTGGGACCTTTATGTTCTAAAGATGATAGGCTATGATTTCATTATTGGAATGGATTGGTTAGTTCCCTTCCAGGAATTTATTGATTTCTATCACTGTAGGGTGAGTTTCACATCACTAAAAGGAAGATTTTTCCTTTATAAGGTAGAATGGGATGTCTGTGAGAGTATTGTGGGACCCGAGCATCATGGGTTGTGAGGAGTTACCGCCTAGATTACTAGTCTATATCTATATGACCATGTGATTTCATAGTTGGACTTTCCTCCAGTGGTGGATCATTTTAGGGATGTCTTCCAGAGGATTTCTCCGGTTTACCTCTGGAGCGAGAGGTATACTTTTCTATTGATATCATCCCAGGAGTGGAATTGGTGTCCATTCCTCTTTATAGGATGGCTACACCAGAGTTACAAGTTCTCAAGAAGTAGTTGGATGAGTTATAGGAAAAGAGTTTCATTTGACCACGTACTTCCACTTGGGGTTTAACTCTCCTATTTTCAAAGAAGGCGAATGGTACCCTTTTACTTTTCATGGAATCTCGTAATCTGAACCAATTTATGGTCAAGAACCGATATCCTTTGCTGAGGATTTATGATCTCTTTGATCAGATTCATGGAGCCCAGGTTTTCTTGATGATTGACTTCAGATCCAGTTGTTATCAGTTGCATGTTAGACCATCTGATATACCTATTACAACTTTGTTTGAGCAGGAATGATCTATACGAGTATATGGTTATGCTTTTTGGTCTCACAAAAGCACCTACAATCTTCATGGAACTGATGAACCGATTGTTCCAACCATAATTGGATTCCTTCTTGGTGGTCTTCGTAGATGATATCATGGTGTACTCTCACACTCGACCTGACCATGCCACCCATCTTGAGATAATTTTGAGTACACTGAGAGAGCATCATTTATATTCAATGCTCTCAAAATGCCACTTGTTGATGGACTAGATTTACTTCTTGGGTAATGTTAACTCAGATATAGAAGTATCAGTGGACCTTGAGAAAGTGAGAGCAGTAGTTTCCTAGGAGTAGCCAAAGTACATCTTTGAGGTAAAAATTTTTCTCGGGGTGGATGGATACTACAGGAATTTCATATAGTACTTATCATGCTTAGAAGTTCCACTGACGGGCCTTACTAAGAAGGGTGTGAAGTAATTGTGGTTAGATTCTTGTGAGTCATCCTTTCAAGAGCTGAAAGGGAGGCTGACTTTAACACTGATACTAGACATTCCAGAGCATGGAACGAGCTATACTGTGTACTGTGATGTTTCATGTATTAGGCTGGGAGAAGTGCTTATGCAGGGAGAAGGAGTAGTTGCATATGGGTCTCGGTAGTTGAGGCCACATGAGAGGAATTACCTGATGCATGATCTTTATTTGGCAGCAGTTTCCCATTCCTTACCCTATTGGAGACATTATCTTATGGGAGATAATTTTATGTTTTTCACCAACCAAAAAAGTCTCAAGTACATCTTCACTCAGCGTGGCCTGAATTTGAGACAGTGAAGGTGGGTTGAGTACCTTCAGTCTTTTGACTTTGATCTTTCCTACACGCCTGGGAAAGGAAATGTTGTGGCTGATGCGCTGAACAGGAGGACTCATATACAGGTAGTTTAGGAGGATATGAGTGAGTGGTAACTTATGTCTATGTTCTCTGTGATGCATTTGGATGTGCACGACAGACAGGGGAAGACTTTTCTTTCTTCTATAGTTGTTACCTCTATTGTTCTTGACCGAGTGCGAATGATGTAGCTATCAGATTATGAAGGCCTAGTCCTGTGGGAAAGTGTGTTAGGAGAGGACCCTATTCCTGGATGGACCATATGCGAGGATGTGATCTTTCGTTTCCAGGGGTGTGTATGGGTGTCATCAGACATACGTGAAGAGATGAGGCTGGACTTTCATTCCTCAGTTTTGGCAGTTCATCTTGGTTTCACTAAGATGTATCAGTATCTACACCATTATAATTGGTGGATAGGTATGAAGAAATATTTTTCTGGGTTCTTCATGAGGTTTTCCACCTATCAGTAGGTGATGGTGGAGCATCAACGACCAATAGGGATTTTGCAGCAATTACTCACTTTTGAGTGGAAGTGGAATGATGTGGTGATGGATTTCGTGATAGGTTTACCGAGGTCACCATGAGGGAATTATGTTATATGGGTTGCTATAAATAGACTCATGAAGGCTGGTCATTTCTTTCCGATCAAGGAGATGTTCAATGTTGATGAGCTGGGATGGTTTTACATCCGTGAGATTGTACATATGAATGGAGTTCCACACTCCATTATTTCAGACAAGGATGCCTGTTTTACTTCTTGGGTATGGAAGGGTCTACACAAGTCTTTGGGCACACATGTACTTTTGAGTAAAACTTACCACCCTCGGACAGATGGCCAATTCAAACGTATGATTCAGGTACTTGAGTACATGCTTCAAAAATGCACCCGGGATTTTGGAGGTTCTTGGGATAAAAACATCCCTCTTGTGGAGTTTTCATGTAATAATATTTTCCAAGAAACTATTTATATGGAACCTTATGAGGCTTTGTGTGGTAGGATATGCCGATCAACCTTATGTTTTCCGGAGAGAGGACAGGCAGCTATGTTGGGACCTCGTCTTGTCCTGGAGACCATAAAGCAGATAGAGTTGATTCGGAAGAGGATGCCTACTACACAGTCTCGACAGAAGTCTTATGCTGATTAGCAGAGACGACCTCTGGAGTTCGAGGTCGGGGATCGGGTTTTCATGCTTGTCACACCATGGTTGCGGCACAAGAGGATTAATAAATAGGGTAAGGTGTCACCGAGGTACGACGGGCCATTTTAGGGTTTCGAGAGAGTCAGGTAGGTTGTCTATCGGTTGTAGTTACCTAAGAGGTACCGGTCTATGCATGACATCTTTCATGTTTCTCAGATTCGATGTTACTTCTTAGAACTGTCTAATGTTATTCAACCTGAATAGGATGAGTTGGAGGTGGACGCCTCATTTGAGGAGCATACTATCCGGATTGTTGATTGTAGTACAAAGGTTCTCCATGGATGATCTATTCCTCTGGTACAAGTGTTATGCAATCATGGGCAAGTATAGGATGAGAATTAGGAGAGGGAGATCGATGTACTCTAGAGACCCATGCTTAAAGTACATAGACATTACATTACATTTGCATAATACTTAATACAATACAAAAACATACGCCCAAATACCGTATTAGTTTAGTGTCTTTGAAAACATGGAACATAATCTTCTAATTATGGTGAAAGATCTTCAAAATCTCCTATAAATATCTTCCCCATTTTTTTCTTACATAAAACCTTTATTTATATCCCAGGTAAAAGGAAACATATAAAGGGTGAGCTTAAATGCTCAATAAGAGTAAGCATGGAGAAAATAAAACAAACCATAAACATTTGAACATAAAAACATAAACATAAAGTTTAAACATCAAGATCTTGAGTTGTGAAATAAATCTTGGAGTACGTAAGGAATATATCATAAAGGTACATTAATCATGATAAAATAGCCTGGGAATAAATCATGTAATTGTGGAAACCATTAAGCACTTGATATGATTTCCATAGTAGCCAAGGCATTGCTGCCAAGACCATCATAGTGCACAAAGTCCCTTACTAAATCGAGTTCACTCATCGTTCCATTCCTGTATCAGTGAATCAGATTAACTTGTCGTTCCGGCCATGTCTATCTCATGAGATATAAATCATTACCCAATGCATTGAATGGAGATATAGGTCCCGCCCATTTCAAATTGAAATCATTCTTATCTGTGGCACAAAATAATCCTAAATCATTCATCATAACCCAAAGAATAAAATGGGTCTCAGAATCATCATCACATCATAACATAATCCATATAAAACAAATGGATATCATTTCATCAAAAACAAAATCAACCCATGTAAATAATAGGAACATAACCATATTAAAGAATGTAATATTATATGGAAAATAGTTTTGAATAAACACTTGAAATGAATTCTTGAGGAAAATATCCTTTATTTTTCAAAATCATTTTCTATTCTCACAATTTCATTCAATTTTAATAGAAAGTAATTTTGTGGAAAATAACCATGAAATCTTGTAGAATAGTCTTCATAGAAAGAAGGCATTACGAAACTGTAAATATCCATTCACGCCTTATACGTTAAAAATACATTCTCCTCATACTTTGGCAGGAAATGTCAAAAAGTACCCCATATGTTAAACAAAAGAAAGATTCCTTCCATAACTTGTGGTAAAAGTCAAAAGGGTAAAAATAAATTTATACATACATGAAAGAATAGTAAAAATTTTATGAAAATATTTTGAGAAAATGTGGACATGGATGATAAACATAACCCATGTAAATTCTTACGAATAAAGAATCTTAGATAATAATGATATTGGAATAATTAGCCCTTACCTTAGGTCCAATTTCTTCCATACGTGTCTGATGTAACACCCCAATATTTAACAGAACACTTCTCTTTGAATAATACAGTAGCTTGTGTTGTATGAAACTTAGAGTTCTAACACACACCACAACCAATCAAAGTAGTCGTTATGAACAGTAATACCAACTTTTAAAAAAATTATAAATTTGATCTCCCAAAATGGACTTCATTTTTTGATTCGGAATATCTAAATTAGCCTAGGATGAAATTTTGGTACTTTTCGGATAACTATTATATTTTGATGAATAGTGAAAATTAATAAATCTACTATCTATACTAATATTGGCTTCCTTCCTGCATATGTGTCACTTCCCCATGAATCCACGACACCCAAATACCCTAAAATTCTACCTCCAAACCCTAAAAAAATCCCTCAACCTGCACCCGATCGTGATTTACCGTTATGGTTCCTCTTTCCTCCCTGACTCCTCAAACCCGCTGTTATTCCCGATATTCCTCTCCAGCAACTTGCCCCGTCATCATGTGCTCCACCTCGGCTCCTCGGCCATCGGCTCCTCGGCCATCAGCTCCTCCGTGTTTGGCTACTTCGCCTCGTAGCTTATTAGTAATCCTGTTGTGATATAGTCCCCTTCCTATGGTTTCTGCTACCTTTTCACCTCCACTGGTGCTCTTACGATTCTCACTCCGGCTATTCGTGCACCTATTCCACATCTTCCACGATTCCTATGAATCATGCTCCGGTTTCCCCACTGGCGCCCCTCTTATGGTGTACGCTGTTGTTACCTCTCCGTTGTTGCACCTAGGGTTGTCACTCACATTTCTCCTCCCATCGCCATAACCCAAAAAACACTACAGGCATCATCCTCACTAATTTTTCCAGCATGTACTGATGTCGACTATTTATACTCAACTGAATATAGACCAATGTGAATCTCACCCAGTAATAGGTATGTTCTCATAAATCGAAGAAATAATCTCCTCTTGAATTTGTAGTATTTCCTTTCACATAAAACCTTTTCATATCTTATTAGAGTAAATCTCTTTTACCAATTCACAAATTATGGAATCTATTTCATTATGTTATCTGGTATTTATTCACCAATTCATTGTATGATGACTGTTCTTCCAAATTCAATATTATTCCTGATCTCTACTTTGATTTTATATTTCATGATCATCAAAATGTTGACGAATTCCTTTACATGTCTTCTTTGATTCAAGTATCCATATCACCATCTCATGACTTTCAATGTAATGGTATCAAAGATTCAAGGTAATTTTTTCTCAGTAATATTTATAATTATATTTAAATAAGGATTCATTTATTGTTTTTTTGTTTAACGTCAATATTTGTTTGATATATAATTCTTCTTCATCTTCTACGAAATCATTGTTTAATGTACATTTTTGTTATGTATATTTGTTTCTGCTATCTGTTATTAGTATTTTAATTTGTAATAATGTTTACTCAAATTATTTTTCAACTTTATTTCATTTTCAATATTATTAAATAAACTTTAAATAATTTTGGGTTATATCATTTTAACAAATTACGGTTAACATTGTTTTAACTCCTCCAGTATAAATTCTCACATATCATTCCTTCATTTTTTATTTTATGTCATTGATCTTAATAGTCTTTGTAGGCTTATATTCTTTTAGGTATTTAACTTTTAGATCTCATGTATTATTTTTCCATTCAGTTTTTATGGTCATAATTAATTTGATTTCTTTTCTGAACTTCAAACACTAACAATCCATGAATATTTATGTCATATTCTATTTATGGTGGAAAATTTGTATAAATATCAAAAAATTTATGACATTTCATTATATGTTTCTGTATTTTGAGTGTTTTTTATCCAAAATGTTTTGTTATTAAAAACAAATTCATTTTTTTCCAAGTTATTTCATAATAACAAATTTGAAATATTTTTTTTTTCAAATCCAGTTATATATATAGTTTCCAGTCATTCCTCTATTGTATAAATCATCTTTATTTGATCTGAATATATTATGTTGGCTTATATTTTTTACCCTAGAAAATTCATATTTCTTAATCTTCTGCTATATACTATCTTTCAATGCTTTATTTCTTTCAACTCATACTAGACTCTGTTTATTTGAGATTTATATTGTTTCCACTCCTGCTGTATATATTTTTTAACCCATCTAATTCTATTTAGAAAACATTGATTCTCATCAGATTATTGGAAATACTACATCTATGATGGTATGTTAACATACCATGATGGTATGTTATATTTATGAACACATACTACATCCAATTTTATTTTTTGTTGTAGTATTTCATAAAATGATTTGAAACATTGCAATATAATTTTATATTTGTGTTGATCAAAATTTAAACATGACATTATGTTTATATTTTCGGGTTACCAGTACATATGTTTCACACATTCAGTATGCTCTTCATTGATATTGACAAGGGGTTTTCATTTCATTGAGTGTGAATTTAAAATGGTTCTCTATCTGAGTTTCTAGAACATATAGGGTTTTTTTATGATTTGATATTGACTCATAAATGTCATTTGGTTTTGACTATGAGGCCTTATTTCCCGTAACATAATTGATGTTGTTATCTTTTCTAATATTAGTGGTGTATGTGACTGAATCATGTATGGAGGCGGCCTCCACAATTCATGCGATATAGAAATGGTATTTGGGTAAGATATCCTTTACAATCAGATGATGTATGGTAGATCTTCTCATTGACTTACTTGGATTTCATATCCCATAAAAACGTATAGACTTTAGGATCATTGAATCATGAAAAAGCCATTAATTAGTTTTATCATTTAAATTCTCCTATGATGAAATACCAAAAGCCTCCTAAACTATAATGAATTTAGGTTCAGTGTTGTTTCATTATTTAACAGTTCTACCAAATTATTTGTTATTCATGATTTGAAGATTTTTTTTTACATTGATTAATCATTGTAATGGTTCATAATGAGCTTACATGTCTTCTTTTATTTAGTTTTCTTTATCATCATCTCTAGTTTTTGAATAAAATGGTAACACAGATTCAATGTAATTATCCTGATATGTTTTTATATTAATTAAAATTTAAAATTTTGTCACTTCTTCTACTTACTCAATTATGTCGCATGAAATCATTATGTTTTTAAGGATATGTGACATTGAAAATGAGTAAATATTGTGGCTAAAGGATTCAATGCTTCTTGAAGGTATGGATGCATCCTGCTAGAAGGTTTGATTTCCAAGAATTCATTATGTTTTTCATTTCCTTGGTTGATTGATTTTAGAAGGATATAGATTATCAATGTTTTTAATCATTCTTTTTGTTTGTGAAACCTGTTTAGATAGGGTTGTGAGCATGTTTTGAATCATTTTTTAAATGTACTTTGAACTTCATCTCTTTTCATCCACCCTTGTATGATGAAATTTATCCATATCTAATGTAATTGTTTACATGATATTGTCTATTATTGAGGTTTTCGGAACCGGTTCAATAGTTATATCTTTTTTTTCAAATAGGACAATTGATTGTGTTCTTTGAGTTGTAAAATAAGAAATGGTGATATGTGATTCTTAATTTTTTGCCTCATTTCCCTATTATTTATATTTTCAAATCCTGGAAGCATGAGAGAGATACATGTAATTCGTGATTTGTGATCTGGGAACCTGGATTAACTAGAACAATCCGCTCATGAGTTGTATATAAGAAGGTCGGTGTACTCATCCATTTATTTTAGATTCATATCACTCTGCCAGACTAAGCATTAATTCAATATGTATGGTGGAAATCATATCTATCAACCATTATTATATCTCTAAATCTAACTACGATCTGACTAGATTTTCCCATGCTGATTCCCTGGAAGCAGATACACAAGAAGAATAATGGAGAGGATCTTTTGGACATGATCGTGGCCATTTGAAGTAGCTAGAGAAGTGTCTCGATAGAAAACTGAGTGAAGTGATTGGTAACAAACAACATTTTATTATTTTATTATTTTCGTGTTGTTGTAGTGCACTTTGTCTTTAGGTGTTTCATAATTGTCATTATGTAAACAAATTGGCTTCTCTTTTAGAAAGGGTGGATCTTCAGGGCATTGTGGGGTTTCCAAATATAATGTACTGGAAAATATGGATCTTCTCCTAGAAAAATCTTTTGTCCAGGAATGTATTTCAGGGGAGCATACTCTCTTGGATACGTTTCCGTCCCCACTTACCTATCTATATTGTTTTATAAACATAACTGTTACGTTCTTGGTTGTTTTGTTCCATGTAGATTTTTTGACTTTATCTCCTCTCGATACAGGTTTTCAAGTTATACATGGATGTTCCAATCTTTAAATGATATCCTTAAAGAATAAGGTCTACATGTATCACTTTATTTACAGATATTATTGACTATGTCAGACGATCTTGAATATGAATATTTAGTAAAAAGGTAAAATGTTATTATCCATTCTATTTTCTACTATTTTAACAGTCTTTATATTTATTCTACTTTTATTTTAATATTCAATACCAATTAATTATGCATTCAATAAATTCAATATAATTAATGTTAATGCCAGGTTTTGATCCTACAAACAAGGGGAAAAGGTGAAGTAACGCTGGATTTGGAAAAATAAACCATCGTGGAAGGTATAATGTGAATATAATTTAAAAAAATACAGTTTTTTATCTCTAACAACCATTGTTTGAAAATTAAATTCTTCTGTGAAAACATTTTGTAATATGTTGTTGGTTTCAAGAATATATCCAATATGTTCAAATTCACATGTACATTGATCATGTTTCAATGTTCATTAATATTAATTATTCTTTGAATTGTCTGTTACTTCATATATATTATTTCTGAATGGTACAAATAAATTTTTATTTTTTTCATATAAAATTATTGTTTACTACTATTATAATGATGTCTTAGAAACTTATAAAACTATTATTTATAATTTAAATAGTGTTTAAATTCATTTATAGGTTATTTTTTTGATGCAAATTTTGAATGCACACATATGATATGATCATTATAACTATTGTATAATGAAATTGGATGATAAATCATCAGTAAACATTACCAGTGTTGGGATAGTATTGGTCCAACATACCAGGTCACATGGTGGAGTTAAACTTAAATTTAGAGAAATATCCATCATGGAAAGGGATGTAGCGACAAATTTTGGATCATTGGATCATTAGAAATTAGTTGTAGCACAGACATTTGAATATTTTTTATTATTTGATAATGTTGAATGAATTGGATGTCAAATCTAACCTGCATGAAATTAATCTTACCAATGCACATATCTGGAACAATCATTTTACCTCTATGGGTGTGTTTGTTATCATTATACATCGTATTGGAAGATTTTCTAACACCATTACACTTAATTTTGTTTTATTGTGTAGATGTACTTCTGTGAAGACATGGTACACTAAACCAAATAGAACCTTATGTTAACAAACACATCCCAATAATTATATCATCTATTATGTAGATTTACTTCTATGAAAACATGATTCCAGATTTCTTAGGTTTAATTATTTCCCTATTAGTCATACATATATATTTATGGAATGCTTATTGCAGTGTGTCACAATTTATCATACTTAGTTTTTTAAGATATTTATTATACATATTTATTGATTTCTTATTTAAGTGTATCCCTATTAGTCATTTGGAGAATGAATTATTATATTTATAATATTATTGTTTCTGTAAGTAATCATATTTTTTGAGTGTGTACGTGCTCAGCTCATGGTTTATTACCTCTTATTCCACCATTATAACTCCTTATCATCACTAAAAATCAAGGTACATCAATGCCTTTAATTTCATGAAATGTTTTCATATTCTTCATCAATAATTCAACTTCAAAATTTTATTAGTTAATGAAATGTTTTTATATTGTGGTTTTAGGTTTGTAGAAGGTTAAACATGGATAGGACCTCTATCTAGAAATCCTATGGGTGTATGTAAAACCTCAGTGGTTAAATTATATTGTTATAAGGATCAAAATATTGATCAATAAAGACATCCTCATCAAACACACTGAGAGGGAAGTTTTATTTGTTGCAGATGTATAGACTTATTAGGTACTCTCTCAAATAAATATATCATTTATAATGATATATGTTTCTTGCAGGTTGACTATATGTTTTTTTGTTAAGGGAGATATAAAGGTGCTCTACTTGAACTAGCCTCATTGATTTCAAGGGCGATATTGTTCAGTTTTAATAAAAATATATTTTTCATGTCCTCATCTGTCCCCTATCCATTTTACTGAGTAATTATTAAGAGTTTTATCTGATAGTGTTTTTATATATGCGCTGCTCATTATACAGTAGATCTTATTTAAGAATAGCTCAACCATATTTTCATATATAATTCCTTTTAAATAAATAATCTTTTATCTTACATTTCATCCAAACAATCTATTGCATATTTCTTATAAAACTATTTCATAATTTCTCCTACATAGTGTTTTTAATGATTTCTTATTCATAACTATTCGGTTGTAGTGTGTCACGAATAAAATATATGCAACTTAATTTGGAATTTTTTTTCCAGCTGTTTTGACTGGTGAAGTTGTTCTAGAGAAAATATATTTTAAAGGAGTGAAACCAAGGGCAGAAGCCTGATGATGAAAGGTTGAGTCCTGTAGATAGAAATCTGAAGAAGAAAAAAAATGGGGATATTCAACCTGAAATATTATTCATAGATTTCACATAGAAGTTTCTATTTTTATCTTTAACATGTTTCTATTTATGTGATCGTTTTCTCATTGTCTGCAAAAATATTTGAATTCATAAAATTGAATACATAATGCTTCAATTTATTCTATCATGCACCAATTTCTTCATTGTGGACTTTAATACTTCCTAAAACATGTATTCTTTTCTCTCATTGTTGTATTTGTGTATTTTTCATTAATGACTGCAACAACAATTTTCACCATTCTGTTAGGATGTACATGATATTAATCCAATTTCTAAAGAGTATATTTCCAAGATCATTGTTGATCCCCATTTAGTCTATTACTTCATATATAATATTTTTCAATGGCACAAATAAATTTTTATTCCTTTTTATATAAAATTTTTCTTTATTACTATTGTGGTGATGTTTTAATAAACTTCTATAACTATTAAAATATTAATTCCTGGGTTCATGCTCGTGATCCCCTTCATCTCCTCCAATGTTTCCTATGCCTCCAATTTTTACTTCATCCCGGTACTCCTCTTTCTACCACCACTCTTTATATATCCAATTCCTACCCTCCCCCTCCCCCTCTTGAGTTCTAATACTTTCTCATTCGAATAGTGGTTACTATCTACTTTAATTAATTATGTATGTCATTTTTTTATAAATCAATATTAATATAATGTATTATGATTGATAAAAAATATTCTATAGTTAATAATAAGAATTAATGTATAGTGTCGTGTGAATGCACGGGCGAAGTACTAGTTTTAATTAAAAACAACTTTTTTAATCGAAATAATTAATAGTGATAAATTATGAATCTAAGTGGTTTTAAAGTATATTTAGAATATATTTTTACCATTTAATAAAATATTGGTCATTGGACATAATTTTACAATTAAACCGGACATAAAAAAGTGTCAATCTTTTGATAGTTTTAATCTCTTAAAAACACATTTTTGTTTTAACAATGAGAATTAATTTTGAATTAATTTCTGCCACTTCTGTGTTTTGAATTTTGAAAAATGGATTCCATATTTTGAATCAGGATTTCCAAATTGTTTAAATGGGTAACTTTTATTTTTAGACATCTTGAATAATTACTTCGGTAA
The DNA here is from genome assembly GCA_963277665.1 of Viscum album. Classification (NCBI taxonomy): domain Eukaryota; kingdom Viridiplantae; phylum Streptophyta; class Magnoliopsida; order Santalales; family Viscaceae; genus Viscum; species Viscum album. Next base: position 994,947,982 of record OY728166.1, read on the forward strand.
ATATTTTATTTACAATCGTTAAAGGGTAAATCCGGTAAATAAGGGTAAACAAATAATATTATAATAATGATGAATTACCCTAAAACGTGGCCTAACCTTATTGGATGATAAATGTCTGACCATGGGCATATTTGGGTCGATTTTGGGACCCCATGGATCCACTTGTATGTGATAAGGACACATTATATTAATTAAGTCTAAATAAATACAAAAATGACATAAGCATATATATTTTAGAAAAACAATTTTAACATAGGGTTATATATGTTAGACTTTAGACAATAAAGATTAATTAGAAAGATAAAAATATTTCCTACATAATGGTTTTTTATTTATAATTTTACGATATTTAATAATTAATATTATTTATGACACAATAATGATACAGTATTTTTCGTATTAATGAAAATATCAAATAATTGGTATGATAAATGTTAAAATAAATATATTTTGAATGTTTCAATAACATCCATGAATTTTATTGGTTATTATGAAATTATAGTATTTCTTAAATGAATTTGGTTATAATTAATAAAGTTATTATGACTTTAAAAAAATCAAATATTGAATAGTGTCAAAATTGACATAAATGAGTTTTTAAAACAAATATTTAATTATTAATTAATATTATATTCCTAAAAATATAAGGTTCGGAAAAAGGACTTATATCCTAATATTTTTATCATTAATGTACCACTTGGGGGTCTCTTGTATTTATATAGTAAGTTTATTAACTATATAATATAAAAATACATAGTGACATGGTAATTGTCAAACTAATTGACTAAGAGTTAAAACTAAAAGATAATATTAATATAATGACCCAAACCTATCTAAATTCTATTGGTTGAAAGTATTTAGACCAATACGCACCACATACTTTTAATCATATACATTGAAGCCATTATAAACCTAATATGAATTTATTAAAAAATAATATTTCTAGCTTTTCCAAAGGTGCCCCTCACCCCTCTTATAAAAAGGAACTTCTCCCTCTCACTAATTCACACATTAAAAGACTTTTGGTTCGGCCAAACCCTGCCCAAATACTCTCTCTACTTCCCTCAATTCAACATAGATTCCTTATTTGGATCATAAATCCAATCTAAGGAGCCCTTTTGATCAAATCAAAAGGAAGAACCCTATTAAGAGGTAATGTTTTCACCACCCTCTTTCAAGTTCCTTTCTTCTTTCTTTGTTATTACCATTATAAAATAATAACTCCGGCATCTTATATATACTGTGATGTTATTATAAACATGGTAAAATCATATTCAGTATTCTATCTATCCTTTGAATGACATGTCCCCATACGTGCGTACGTACAGCTTACTGTCTCCACGTCGTGGTGTAATTGTTATTCAAAACATTATTATTTTCATGGGTATAATAATGATGTGTAATTAATGTAAATAATAAATATAACATGATAATTATTTTGTATATATTATATAAAATCCAATTATATATTATTTTAATATCAAAAGAATGATATTGTCGCTCGGGCGTACGTACGGACTACCGTCTCCACGAACATGATGAGATTCATTCCCCATCGTATCCATTGAAGCCTAATTGTCATTTTATGATTAAAAATAATGTTTAAGGACATGATATAATCCTGGATATCAATAATATACAACCTATCCATAACAAACACGACATATGTAACAAAACATATATAATAAAACGAGTATGTTAACACCCGAAACAATGATAATACTAAGATATTATTAACAAATCAATGTTAAAAGATCATATATAATATCATATTAATTTATATGATTCTTGTATAATTTAATAACAATTATTTCACCATTTTATAGGATTTTAATCTACCCCCAACCAAGAAAAATTACATGTTAAGGGTTTATTTCACATTCTCTTCATTATCCGAGGTTGTTTATACGTAATTATCTACTAGGACCTCTTTATCATTCACATCCATATTTCTTAAAAATGTATTTCAAATAATTCTTAATATTTAACATACTATGGGTTAATGTTATTTATACCCTTGTTGACTTTTTATAAAAAGTGTATAAAGGAATCTTTCTATCTTTTTCCAAACAAGGTCATTTTTAACCTTTTTGACAAAATTAAGGTAAGAATGCCTTTTTTAACTTATATGGCGGGTGAGGATATTTTCTGCCGTTGTAAAATCATCTATGCTTCCATTACAAGATTATAAGATTATTTTCAAAGTAAATGTTTTATTTTATAATTATGTGACTTTTAAATGATTTCAAAAAAGGGATATTTCTCTCAAATTGTTTTGATTTCATCTATGTCAACATCCTTTGATGGAGTTTAAGCTAATTTGAAGTTTATTTATTAGGATACAAAACTTCCATATTGTATTGAAGGTTTTGTGATATTTTTGACTGTGGATGTGTTATTTTTATACCATTCATGGTTTATAGAGAATTTATTGACATTTCATATGCAAGTTTTAATATAATGTTTATGTTATTTTTAAACCTGTTGATATGAGGACTGCATTGGACTTAATAAGTGACGAGTAGAGCCCGCTATTGCTCTTTGATGCATCGGTAGGTCTCATGAGACAAACTAGTGTCTTGGCACAAGTCCTTGAAAAAATCTTATTTTTAATCTTGGCACGAGGCCTTCGCTATGTGGTTATGATAGTTTAGCATTATACATTCCATCATTATGATAGTGGTTATTGATATTGAAAGTGATTAATATACTAGTAGAATATCCATGTGAATAAGTAAATGGAATTATTTCATTTTATTTTTTCCATATTATGCTAAATTTCTAGTTTAAAAGGCTTTTTTTAGTTATACATTGCCTTAAATGTTTATGCTTATTTATAAAATTTTCCACTATATTGTTATCCTTACTTAGCATTTGAGCTCACCCCTTTCTATGTTTTATTTTTCCCAGTATGTGAAGAAGTATTTTATGAAGGACCTGCAGGGATAGTATGAGGGGATATGAGTGTGGACTATGGAGACTATGTGGTTGTATCTTTCATTTTATGATGTAATGTAAAATTTATGAATGTATCTAGTGATTCCAAGGCTACTAAACTAATCGGTATTTCGAGACTTGATCTTTTATGATCATGCCAATGTTATAAAATAATGCACCGAATCTGGGTAACTGGGGTTGGGGCGTTAAATTTGGTATCAGAGGAAGTTTTTTACAATCCTTGGAAGCTAGATTTAAATAAACTTTGATTAGAGCACATAGATATAAGATGGAATTTGAGGATTAGTGTAGAATAACTTCCTAGAATTTTGGTATTGTAGATATTTTGTGAGTTTTCCAAGAAATACATCCATGTCTGGATACAAGCAGGTAGAGGTGGCTCTGGCACAAATGTACCTAGGGGTATAACCCGAAAACACCGCTTTGAGCTAGACTCAAATGGGAACTGGTGCAAGACAACGGTCCTTGCTGCACTCTTGGTTACGACACTCTTGGGGGATATGCATATGATAATTCTCATTTTCATTACAAACCATTATGAAGGGTTTATGATTATATACTTCATCAAAGAAACTATTTTTATGATTATGGATTATATCCATAAATTGTTCAATTTATGTTAAGTGTTTTACAAGTATGGAATTATGTATTTTGAATTATAAACTGATCTAGTTTATGGAATTGTTTAGATATAGAGCCTAGTGGAATAAATGGAAACTCTATCAATGAACACACTCCATGTAGGGATTTCCCACCTGCTCATGATAATTATAGTGTAGATGGTGAAGCAACTAGTGCTGATCAACAAATCACCATACTTGGACAACTCACTCAGGTTATGAATAATAACCTTACCCGTATGGATGACCCTGATCCACAGCGTGGAGGATCAATGTTAAATAGCTTCATGAGACAGCAACCAACAACATTCAATATGAGTACAAATCCATTAGTAGCTGAGCAATGGATAAGTTCCCTAGAGAAAATATTTCAGGCTTTGGGGAGTAGTGAAAGGGAAAATGTTGTCGTGGAAGTTTATCGCCTCACTGGAGATGTAGATCAATGGTGGCCATTGATTAAAAACACAAAGGAGGATGATGAATTATCAAATATGGAATGGATGGAGTTAAAATAGCTTTTCTTAAAAAAATACTTTCCTCATGACCATCGAGCAGATATGGAAAGGCAATTTCTAAGTCTAAGACAAAAGGAGGATGAGAATGTCGCAAAGAATGAAGCAAAATTTACAAGGTTAGAAAGGTATGCTTGAGATTATATATGTAACACAAGAAGTAATATTGATCATTTATTTGATGGGTTAAAACCATTTCTTCATCGACCATTATTGTCACAATAATTATCATCGTACGAAGATATTTTCTCATGTGATATCAAGACAAAAAATAATTCTCTATGTCTTATGACTTTAAAGAAAAGCAAGAGAAGAAGAGATCCGCTGATCACTCTGGGAATGGAAATAAGGGGAAGAAGGTAAAAGTTGAATATCCATCCTATATTAAATGTGGGAAGAAACACCCTAGTACTTTCATGAAGGGAAGGGGAGTCTGTTACAAGTGTGGTGAAAAAGGCCACCAAGCTCGTGATTGAAAGGGGAAGAAAAAAGCTACCGATGTTCAATGATAAAACTACAGAGAGATGGGACATTATGCAAATGAATTCCCTAAGAATTAGGGGAACATACCTCAGAAAAGGACAAGGTATCAAGGCCAATCTTATTCTATAACTACTGTTGAGGTAGAAGCTCCGAAAGACGTGGTGGTAGGTAATTTAATGGTTTCCTCAAGTTTAGTAAATGCATTATTTGATTCTGGATCATCGCATTGTTTCATATCTTCCCAGTTTGGTATGAAAATTAGATATTTCCAATTTGATTTAACAAGGTAGTTTTCAGTTATAACTCCTAAGGGAAGTATCTTTGCAACAATGTTTTGTGAACCAGTCCCCATTAGAGCACATAAATGTTCTTTATCTGCTGATCTCATAATTATACCTATGATTGAGTTTGATATAATCCTAGGTATGGATTCTCTTTTGGACCATGATGTGAAGATTTATTTTAAGGAGATCGAGGTTAAGATTTTTGATGATGATGATAAGGAACACCTTATCTTTAGAGAAGAATCGTCACCACCTAATTCTTATCTAGATCCACCCCCAATAGCTCAACTAAATTCAATTATTGGGGAGGAAGAGAATGAAATGACAGTTGGTGAGGAAAGGAATGTTCAAATAGAGGATGTACATATTGTGAAGGGATATGTAGATGTGTTTTCGGAAGATTTACCTAGACATCCTCCAGAAAGAGAAGTTGAGTTTTCCATTGATTTAATTACTAGATCAAGGCCTATATCGAAGACCCCTAATAGAATGGCCACTGTTTAATTAGTTGAACTAAAGAAAAAACTAGAGGAATTGAGTAATAAGGGATTTATTTGCCCTAATGTTTCTCCATTGGGAGCCCTTGTTCTTTTTGTTAAAAAGAAATATAGATCTATGAGTTAATATATCGACTACATGGGGATCAATGCTATAACAATAAAGAAAAATTATCCCCTACCTCGCATTGATGATTTATTTGACCAAATTAATGGATCTCAATTCTTTTCAAATATTGACCTTTGGTCTGGATACCATAAGTTGTGTGTGAAGAAGGAAGACATTCCAAAGACATCATTTCAAACCAGGTACGGGCATTATGAGTTTACAGTATTGCCTTTCGGGCTGACTAATGCGCCCTCTGTATTCATGGATCTAATGAATAGAGTTTTCAAGGAATATCTAGATGAATATTTGGTGGAATTTATTGATAATATCTTCGTATACTCCAAAATCTATGAATATCATGAAAATCAGTTGCGCATTATCCTGATGACTCTGAGAAGACATGAATTATATGGGAAGTTTAGTATGTGTGAATTCTGGCTTCAGGAGATTTCATTTCTTGGCCATATTGTCTCCAAAGATGGAATCTCGGTTGATCCTTCTATGACTAAGGTAATCCATGAATGGACTACACCGATGAGTATTACTGAGGTACGCAGTTTTATTGGTTTATCAGGTTATTATCGACGTTTCTTCCAGAATTTTTCCCAGTTGGCTAACCCATTAACCAAGCTCACACATAAAGGGGTCGAATTTGTTTGGAAAAAAGATTTTGAATAATGTTTCGAAGAACTGAAGAAAATATTAGTCAATGCACCTATATTGACACTACCATAAGGGAATTATGGGTTCGTTATTTATAGTGATGCATCGAAGAAAGGACTTGGTTGGGTCCTTATGCAGAATGATAGGGTTATTTCCTATGCATCACGACAGTTGAAAATTCATGAGCAAAAGTATCATACTCATGATCTCGAGTTAGCATCTATGATCTTTTCTTTGAAGATATGGATACACTACCACTATGGTGAAAAATGTGATATTTATACTGATCACAAGAGTTTGAATTATATTTTCTCACAAAAAGAACTCAACATGAGGCAAAGGAGATGGCTTGAATTACTCAAGGATTATGATTGCATGATACACTACCTCCCGGGGAAGGAAAACAAGGTGGAAGATGCTTTGAGTAGAAAATATCCTATAGTTTTGAACATGATGAGAATTGAAAGGGATCCTATTTTCATTGATCTAGTGATGATGGATATGGGAATTACCCTGGATGGTGAAACATCGATACTTTTTCAAATGGTTTCCAAACCATATTTACTATAAAGTATAAAGTGTTCTAATATCGGTGGTGAAGAGTTTGAAAAGAAGATTAAAGCTGTGAATGAAGGAATATTGAGAGACTTTGTGTATGAAGATGGAATTTTGAAATTTGGGAAGAGACTTTGTGTTCCTGATATAACTGATCTAAAAAGGAAATTGATGGTTGATGCTCATAGTTATAATTTCCCTATACACCCTGGGAGAACCAAAATGTATAGAGATATGAAGGAACATTTTTGACAAGACAAAATGAAGAGGGAGATTACTGATTTTGTGTCAAGATGTATTATTTTTCAGCAAGTGAATGCTGGAAAGCAACAGACTGGTGGAGTATTGCAACATCTTCCCATACCTGAGTGGAAATGGGATAATATTATGATGGACTTCGTTATGGGGCTACCAAATACTCTTAGAAGGAATGATGCAATATGGGTCATTGTTGATCGTCTTACCAAGTCAGAACATTGTCTTGCTATAAGAGAAGATCTACCACTGGAACGTCTAGCAAGACTATGTATTAATGATTTTTGATACTTCATGGACTACCCCTATTGATTGTTTCTGATCGTGATGACTATTTTACTTCAAGATTATGGAAAAGTCTTCAGAAAGCCCTAGATACTGAACTTCATTTGAGCACTGCCTACCACCCTTATACAGATGGACAATCAGAATGGACTATTCAAACCTTAGAAGACATGTTGAGATCTTTCTCACTTGACTTTCAGGGTATGTGGGATCAATATTTACCTCTGGGATAATTTTCCTATAACAATAGCTTCCATTTGAGTATTCAAATGGCACCATATAAAGCGTTATATGGAAATAGATGTCACACACCAACCTATTCGGATGTCGTTGGTGAAAGAAAAACATATAGGCCCATAACTGGTGGAGGAAATTATGGAGAAGGTAAAGGTAATCCAAAACCACATCAAAGTATCTCAAAGTAGGTAGAAGAGCTATGCTGAAAACCGAAGGAAGGATTTGGAATTTCATCTAGGAGATCATGTTTTCATGAAGGTATCTCCATGGAAGGGAGTTATACGTTTCGGAAAGAAAGTTAAATTGAGTCCCAAGTAATAGGAACATTCAAAATTTACAACAAATTGGGGTTGTAGCTTACCATTTGGCAATGTGGACAAGTCTCTCCAAAGTTCACAACGTGTTCCACGTATCACTGTTGAGAAAATACAAGACCGACCCAACGCATGTACTCACTTATGATGAATTAGAACAGGATCCCGATCTGTCTTATTGTGAAGATCCCGTTAAAATTCTTGATATGAGATAACAAGTACTGAGAAACCAGACGACTCGTCTGGTAATAGTTTTGTAGAGAAACCATAAGATGGAAGAAGCGACGTGGGAACCCGAGGAACATATGATGGAGAACCACCAAAGCCATTTAATGCAGTAGTATTCTAGAAATTTTGAGGAAAAAACAATTTTTAGGGGAGAAAGTAACACCCCATGCTTCCATGGTACGGTTCTCTTTGAATAATATAGTAGTGTGTGTTGTACACAACTTCGAGTTCTAGCACAGACCACAACCAATCAAAGTAGTCGTTATTAATAGAAAAACTCACTTTTTAAAATTTTATAAATTTTATCTCTCAAAATGGACTTCATTTTTGGATTTGGAATATCAAAATTAGCCTAGGGTGAAATTTTGGTACTTTTTGGATAAATTTTATATTTTGATGAATAGTTAAAATTACTAAATTTTAATTAAAAAAAACTTTTTAATCGAAATAATTAGTAGTGATAAATTATGAATTTTAGTGGTTTTAAAGTATATTTAGAATTTATTTTTTCCGTTTAATAAAATTTTGGTCATTGGGCATAATTTCACAATTAAATCGGACATAAACAAGTGTCAATCTTTTGATAGTTATTATCTCTTAAAAACACCCTTTTGTTTTAACAACGAGAATTAATTTTAAATTAATTTATGCCACTTATGTGTTTTGAATTTTGAAAAATTGATTCCATATTTTGAATCAGGATTTCAAAATTGTGTAAATAGGTAAATTTTATTTTTATACATTTTGAATAATTACTTTGGTAAATATTTTATTTACCATTGTTAAAGGTAAATATGGTAAATATGGGTAAAGAAATAATTTTATAATAATGATAAATTACCCTAAAACAAGTCCTAACCTTATTGGTTGATACATGTCCGACCATGGGCATCTTTGGGTAGATTTTGGGACCCCATGGATGCAATTGTTAGTGATAAGGACACTTTATATTAATTAAGTTAATATAAAGACAAAAATGACATAAGCATATATCTTTTAGAAAAAAAATTTTTTCATAGGGTTATATATGTTGTATTTTCCACTATAAATATTAAATAGAAAGATAAGGATATTTCCTACATAATGGTATTTTATTTATAATTTCTATAAATTTAATAATTAATATTATTTATGACACAATAATGATGCAATATTTTCCTTATTATTGAAAGTATCAAATAATTGTTATTATAAATGTTAAAATATATATAATTTGAAAGTTGCAATGACATAAATGAATTTTATTGGTTAATATGACATTATAGGATTTCGTAAATGAATTTATTTCGATTTAATAAAGTTATTAAGACTTTAAAAAAAATCAATTATTAAATAGTGTCAAAATTGACATAAATGAGTTTTTAAAACAAATATTATATTATTAATTGATATTATATTCATAAAAATATACGTTTCGGACAAAGGACTTATATCATGATATTTGTATCATTAATGGACCACTTGGGGGTCTCTTGGATGTATATTATATTTTTATAAACTATATAATATAAAAATACAAAGTGACATGGTAAATGTCAAACTAATTAACTAAGAGTTAAAACTAAACGATAAGGTTAATATAATGACCCAAACCTATCTAAATTATATTGGCTGAAATTATTTCGACCCATACCCCCCACCATAGACTTTGAATTATCCACTTTGGATCCATTAGAAACCGAATATGAATTTATTATAAAATAATATTTCTAGCTTTTCCAAAGGTCCCCCTCACCCCTCTTATAAAAGGGCACTCCCCCTTCTCACTAATTCACACATTAAAACCTTTTGGATCGTCCAACCCCTGCTCCAATACTCTATAATCTTCCCTCAAATCATCCTAGAGGCCTTAGTTTGATCAGAAAGCCAACCTAAGGATCCCTTTTGATCAAATCAAAAGGAAGAACACGATTAAGAGGTAATGTTTTCACCACCCTGTTTCAAGTTCCTTTCTTCTTCAACATAGTCATTCATTGTTATTACCATTCTAAAATAATAACTCCAGTATCCTATATATAATTTTATTTAATTATAAACATGGTACAACCATGTTCACTATTCTATCCATCCTTTGAATGACATGTCACCATACGTGTGTACATACGGCTTACCGTCTCCATGTCGTGGTGTAATTGTTATTCAAAACATTATTATTTGGATGGGTATAATAATGATGTTTAATTCATGTAAATAATAAATATAAAATGATAATTATTCCTATATATATGATATACCATCCAATTATATATTATTTTAATTTCAAAATAATGATATTGTCACTCGTGCGTACGTACGGACTACCATCTCCACGAACGCGATGAGATTCATTCCCCATCGTATCCATTCATGTCTAATTATCATTTTATGATTAAAAATAATGTTTATGGACTTGATATCATTTTGGATATAAATAAGATACAAAATAGCCATAACAAACATGGCATGTGTAACAAAACAGATAAAATAAAACGAGTTAGTTAACACCCGAAACAATGATAATACTAAGATATTATTAACAAATAAATGTTAAAAGATCATATATGATATCATATTAATGTATATGATTATTTTATAATTTAATAAAAATTATTTCACCATTATACAGGAGGATAACCTACCCCAAACCACGTAAAAGTACAAGGTAAGGGTTTATTTCACAATCTCTTCATTATCCAAGGTTGTTTATACGTAATTATCTATTGGGACCTCTTTATCATCCACATCCATGTTTCTTAAAAATTTATTTCAAATCATTATTAATATTTTACATACTATGGGATAAAGTTATTTATACCCTTTTTGACTTTTTATAAAAAGTTTATCAAGGAATATTTCTATCGTTTTCCAAACAAGGTCCTTTTTAACCTTTTCGACAGAATTACGCTAAGAAAGTCTTTTATTTAATTATATAGTAGGTGCATATATTTTCTACCATTATAAAATCATCGAAGATTCCCTTATAATTTTATAAGAATATTTTAAAATTAAATGTTTTATTTTGTAATTATGTGACTTTTAAATGATTTCAAAAAAGGGATATTTCTCTCAAATAGTTTTGATTTCATCTATGTCAACATCTTTTGATGGATTTTAAGCTTAGGAAAAGTTTATTTATTATGATACAAAACATCCATATTGTATTGAATGTTTTGTGATATGTTTGACTGTGGATGTGTTATTTTTATACCATTCATGGTTTATGGGGAAAGTATTGAAATTTCAAATGCTAGTTTTAATATGAATGTTTATGTTATGTTTAACCCAGTTCATATGAGGAATGCATTGGACTTAATAAGTGATGGGTGGAGCCCACTATAGCTCCTAGATGCATCGGTAGGTCTCATAAGAAAAACTAGTGTCTTGGAACAAGGCCTTGACAAAATCTTATTTGTAGTCTAGGCATGAGGCCTTGGATATGTGGTTATGATAGTATGGCATTATGCATTCCATAATTTTGAAAGTGGTTCTTGATATTGCATGTGATTATTCGACTAGTAGAATATCCATGTGAATAAGTAAATGTAATTATTTCGTTTTAGTTTTTCAATATTATGCTGAAGTTCAAGTTTAAAAGGCCTTTGTTTTAAATATACATTGCCTTAAATGTTTATTCTTATTTAAATTTTTTTTCACTATATTGTTATCCTTACTTATCATTCGAGCTCACCCCTTTCTATGTTTTATTTTTCCCAGGATGTGAAGAAGTAATTTATGAATGACCTACAGGGATAGTGTGAGGGGATATGAGTATGGAATATAGAGACTATGTTATTTTAGATTTAATTTTATGATGTAATGTAAACTTTATAAATGTATCTAGTGATTCCAAGGCTAGTAAACTAATTGGTCTTTCGAGACATGATCTTTTGTGATCATGCCAATGTTATGTAATAATGCACAGACTCTGGGTAACTGCGGTCGGGGCGTTAGATCCAAAACTCTTGTATAGTTGGTTTAAAAAATATTATTAACTTGTAACAGAAACATACTAATATTTATGTTATCATATATGATTCACTTTTGTCTTTATATTACCCATTCTTTTGTAAATTCCTTATTAAGGAGTGTTTTGGGTAAAATCGTTTCATTTATCGTACACGTTTTGAATTGTTGTTCTTGATATTATTACATATATCCTGATTTTAATTAATTCCATAATTTAAAACATTATTTAGATATAATATATCTTCAGTATATTAATATATGTTATAGATCGATAAATGGAAATGAAATACACCGTTTATGGAGACGGTAGGTCGTACGTACACATGAACGCTATTTTTGTTTCCCTATTGAATTGATTGGAATTCAGTAAATGAAATGTATATGTACATAAATATAGTATCATTATTATGTCATATATTTTATGATTATTTATTATATATACTTTATAATCACTCTTGAATGGATAACATGGAGAATGAATGTCATCGCGTTCGTGGAGACGGTAGTCTGTACTTATGCACGAGCGGAAATATCAATCTTTTGATATTAAAATCGCATATAATTGGATAGTATATCATATATAAATAATAATAATAATGTTATATTTATTATTTATATCATTTATACTCATTATTATACCCATAAAAAAGATGAAATGTTTCAATAACAAACTACACCACGACATGGAGACGGTAAGCCGTACGTACGCACGTGTGGTGACTTTTTCATTCATAGGATGGATAAAATAGCTAATATGGTTGTAAAATTTTTATAATAAAATCACATTATATATTATATACTGGAGTTATTATTTTATAATGGAAACAACAAATAAGTAGGAAGTGGAAGAAGAAAGGAACTTGAAATAGGTGGTGAGATATTTACCTCATCATCAGGTTCTTTCTTTTGATTTGATCAAAAGGGATCCTTAAGTTGGCTTTGTGACTAAAATAAGTCCACTAGGATGAAGGGAGGAATTTTAAGAGAGTATTTGGGCAGGGTTTGGCCGATCCAAATGGCTTTGGTGGTGTTAATTAGAGAGAAGGGGGAGTACCCTTTTATATGAGGGGTGAGGGTAACCTTAGGAAAAACATAAAATTTTATTTTACAATAAATTCATATTTTGTTTATAATGGCTCCAAAGTGACTTATTTTGAGTCTAGGGTGGGTATAGGTCGAAATACGCTCAACCAATATGTTTTAGACAATTTTAGGTTATCATTTTAACCTTATAATTTAGATTTAACTCTATGTTAAATAATTTATCTTTTACTGTGTATTCTTGTATTCTTACACTATATGGTTAATAAATATAATATAAACTTCCAATATAACACCAATTGGTTCATTAATGTCATATATATTATTATATAATTCTTTTTTCTGATCCTCAGATTTTTAGGACCATTATATAAATTAATAATATAATATATTCTTTTAAAAACTCTTTTATGTCAATTTTGACACTATTTGGTATTTTGTTTTATATAAATTTATAACAGCATTATTAATTTTAAAAAAATTTATATTACCAACCCTAATATGTTATTGTAACCTATAAAATTAGTTTAATTCCTAAAAAGTCTCAAATTACATTTATTTGGTTATTTATAATATCAATTCTATTAATATTTTATTAATAAGGTAATTACTGCATCATTATTGTGTCATTAATAAATTAAATTATTTAATGTCTAAAAATCATAAATAAAATAATATTATGTATTAAATATTTTTATATTTATAATGAATATTTATATTAGAATTTATCTTATGTATAACCCTATATTAAAAATGTTTTATTTTTTAAACTTTGATTTTAACTCTTTTAACTCTTCTTTGAATTAAATAATAATAAATGTCCTATTCTAATTCAGGTGGACCTAAAGGGTAATATTTTATTCCTAAGGTTGTTTTTGGTATAATTAAACTTATCCAATTGAATTAGGACATGTTTTAGGGTAATACTTATATCATTTTTACCCTTAACTGCCCTATTTACTTTTAACCATGGCAAATTAAAGATAAAAGTTAATATTCACCAAAAATTATTTTCATCTCATCGAAACACATTTTACTTACTGATATAACCTATGTCTCTAGGATTTTTAAAATTCAACTCATAGAAGTTGCAATATTATGTTTTATGTAAATATGCAAATGCTCATATGAGGTGGGTAAAAGACGGTAAAAAGTTCAATAAAATTTTTATATATCTAAAATTATTGTAAAATGACTCCAATGAATTACATTGAACATATATAGGTATTATGTATATATTTTGACCAAAAATAAATTTAAATAAAATAAATGATTATTTAAATAAAAAGTCAGTTTTAACCAATAACTAAGTGTTTTCATTATTCATCAAAAATTGAAATTTTCATAAAAATACCAAAATTCACCCTCGACTAATTTCGATATTCCAAATCCAAAAAATGAAGTAAATTTTGAAGATCAAATTTATAAAATTTCAAAAAGTTTGTATTATTATTCATAAGGGCTAGTTTATATAATATTTTAATAACATATCGTTGTTTAGTGAAAACAAATATTGCATACAACACACGCTATCGAGGAAGGCTGTGATGGTCTGTAATGCAAGCCAAGTTAGGGCTGCGTGTAGTGAAATCTCCCTTTGGTGTTATTTATAACATAATCAAAACTTATTTCATTTATACATTAAATAAAATATATTCTTATTGTTACGTAGAATATTTTCCACAAAACAAACTTGAAATTGTGTGTAACACGAGCCAAGAATAGTGTTGTGTATACTGCAAGCTAATACGGTGTTGTGTATAGTACAAGTTAATCATGGTGTATCATACAATATAAGACATCAAATAAATTAAAATGAATATATCTCATATACTCTCAGAGTGTAATATTCTACCCCCTTAAAATGAATTTCGCCCTCGAAATTCATCGGGGTTATAAATCATTTACTACTTGAAAGTCTCATTCATATAAACCCACATCGTAAAAATGAATACTAAAACTTAATTTTAAAATTTGAGGCGTGAAACTTAATGGTTACCCAAATTAACTCATCACTGGGTTTCCACATAGGAGAAAATATGTGAAAATATGGATATGAAAGATAAATCTTACCGTCATGTTTTGATGGAGAGTGGTAGAGAACACGGCTATGAAAAAGCCAACAATCACAAAGCAATAAATTTGTTATGATCTAAGGTACCATCTGACTGATCAGATATGAAGGTGTTAGGACAACATTTTTCGTTTTCAGGATCATTTCCCTAATGTTGAAAAAAAAATTCATAAGGAGAAATACTTACTTGATTTTAGTGCAATATCATTGTTGGTCATTCCATGAAAAATTTCCACTTCATCCCTTAATGAAATGAAGTTGAATTTTTCTTCCGTGAAGTGTTAGCAGATCATGCGATAGAATGATAGGTCATTCCATCTATCTCAAACATAATGTTAGAAAACGTTATATACATAAGTCCATATTATGGTGAGATTAACCATATATGGTTCCAAAAATTGACTTATACTTCATCTATCATACCTCTTAATAAAATAAAACTAATTTCTACAACTAGGGACTTCCTGTAGGATAGTGGTAGGAAATAAAGGCATGTAGCACTTCAGTTGTGGGTTCTAATCCCACAACCTTGTCCAATGTGAAGGGTTGTCACCCATCCTACAGGTTGTCCTTTTTATAAAACTACACTGTTATAACATTCCAGAAATAAATTCGAAAAAAAGTTCTAGCATTAAACAATACTATCTGATGTTCAACTTCATTTATTCCAACCTTAGGACTTATCCAAGATACTTCATTCCAAACTCGTAGTATAAATAGATCGATTACTAAAAAGGTTATATAACAACCACGTTAATACCATCATTTATCCCTCATGTATCACAAGATATATCTTTTTGGTCACGTTCCAAACATGTGATTGCCTTGATCATGTTTCTTTTGAAACATGTATTACCATAGAACCTTGATATGAAAAGTTAACTATTTCCACATAAAAAATCCCAAAAATTCTATATATTCAAACCGTGATATCATTTTGTCCTTATCTCAATCATGAGCTCATGAATACTTTCAAACATATTATGTTCTTCTTATCCCTTCATTATGCGTTTATCATATGCTTTTCAAAAATATGTCAATCACTTTTCATGGTTATAGGTATCATATTCTTATGGAAAACTACAATGGACCAATACATAGAAATCCCAATATTTCATAAAAGTACCCCAAAAACATTATTCTGGAATAACAATACATAAACACATAAATCCATCCTCTTAGATGATTATCATGGAATACGTCCTTCCTTGATTTTGAAGTAACTTCTGTGGTCAGGGCATTGTGATGGGTAATGCCCATGTTCTCCACAAATAAGACATTGAACTCCATTAAAATCTATCACTCTATGACCTTTCTCCCCACACAGATAACATCTTCCCCTCCATTTTATGTATTCATCAAGGTTCTTCTTCCATTCTTTAGAAATATCAATCATCCTTTCTCTATGATACTCACCATGAGAACATGCATAAAAGTCCATCTTCTTCTTATTTTATGACTTAAGAATACAACTAAAGATTACCTTGTTAATTGTATATCACGATGACTGATTTCGAATAATCATAATATCTTTTTTCCAGGCATTACACAATTTTTTTGATCGTAGTCTCCAATTTGTCCATGGGAATCAATGTAAACTGAATTCCTTCTCGTTCCCTCCATTAACTAAAACCAAAAACCATATTGTAAGAAACAGCTAAAATAACAAGGAACCACATAATCATAAAATGTCACTTATGGGATGTATAACTTATCACACATTCTTTAATTCATGACACCTTAGGTTTACCACAGGTTATTCCTGATCCTCAACAGAATTATAGTACTATAATCTATAATTATACTAAACCTTAGGGACATCCCTAGACATACATTAGAAATTTCTCTTGGGATCTCACTAAAGTTTTTGCATCCTATTTTCCAAAGGATGACTAAACATTCCCTATGAAACCAACTGTAGAGACCCAAGATTGACATACATAAACATTACATTACTTTTTCGAATACTTAATACATTACAAAAACAGATGCCCAAAGACCGTATTATTTTAGTGTCTTTAGAAACTCGGAACATAATCATCAAATCATGGTGAAAGATCTTCAAAATCTCATATAAATATCTTCCCCTATTGTTTTCTTACCTAAAAAATTTCTTTACATCCCAGGTAAAATAAAAAATATAAAGGGTGAGCTCGAATGCTCAGTAAGGGTAAATATGGAGAAAATAAAACAAACCATATACATTTGAACATAAAAACATGAACATAAAGTTTAAACATCCAAATCTTCAGTTGTGAAATAAATCATGCAGTACGTAAGGAAGAGAACATAAAGGAACATTAATCATGATAAAATTGCATGGGAATAAAACATGTAATTGTGGAAACCATTAAGAACATGATATTATTTCCACAGTATCCAAGGGATTGCTGCCAAGACCATCATAGTGGAAAAAGTCCCCTACTGAATCGAGTTCACTCCTCGTTCCAGTCATGTATCGCTGAACTAAATAAACTTGTCGTTCCATCCATGTCTATCTCATGAGATATAAATATTTACCCAATTCATTTGAGGTAGATATAGGTCCCACCCATCTCTTATTTAAATCATTCTTACATGTGCCACAAAATAATCCTAAATGATTCATCATAACCCAAAGAATAAAATGGGACTCAAAAACATCATCAATTCATAACATAATCCATATAAAAAATTTCTATCATTTCATCATAAACAAAATCAAACTATGTAAATAATAGGAACACAACCATATTAATGAATGTAATCTTAGAGGGATAATAGTTTTGAATAAACACTTGAAAATAATTCTTGAGGAAAATATCCTTTATTTTTCAAAATCATTATCTATTCTCAAAATTTCATTCAATTTTAAAAGAAAGTAAATTTGTTAAAAATAAACATGAAATATTGTAGAGGAGGATTCATTGAAATAAGGAATTATGAAACCGTAAAAATTCATTCATGTCATATACGTTAAAAAACATTCTCCTCATACTTTTTTCGGAGAAGTCAAAAAGTACCCCATATGGTAAACAAAATAAAGATTTCTTCCATACCATGTGGTAAATGTAAAAAAGGGTAAAAATTAATTTAAACATACAAGGAATAATAGTAAAAATTTTATAAAAATATTTTGAGAAAACTTGTACATGGATGATAAACATAACCCTGGTAAATACTTACGAATAAACAATCTTGGATAAGAACGAGATTAGAATAATTACCCCTTACCATAGGTCCAATTTCTTCTGTGCGTGTTCAACACTCCTTTATAGTGGGTTTAAACATATTATTAACTTGTAAAAGATAGATAATAATATTTATTATATCATATATGATTCACTTATGACTTTATATTACCAGTTCTTTTATAAATTCCTTGTTAAAGAAGCGTTTTTGGTAAAATCATTTCATTTATCGTACATGTTTAAAATTGTTGTTCTAGATATTATTACTTATATCCTGATTTTAATTAATTCTAAAATGTAAAAAATTATTTAGATATAAGCATATAAATATATACGATAGATCGATAAATGGAAATGAAATACACCGTTCATGGAGACGGTAGGTCGTACGTACACATGAACATTTTTTTCGTTTCCCTATTGAATTGAATGGAATTAAGTAAATGAAATGTATATGTAAATAAATATAGTATCATTATTATGTAATATCTTTAATTATTATTTATTATATGTAATTTATAATAACTCTTGAATGGTTAACATGGAGAATGAATCTCATTGCATTCGTGGAGATGGTAGTCTGTATATACGCACGAGTGACAATATCATTATTTTGATATTAAAATCGTATATAATTGGATGGTATATCATATATACAGAGTCATAATAATGTTATATTTATTATTTATATCATTTATACTCATTATTATACCCATCCAAAGGACAAAATTTTTGAATAACAAACTACACCACGTCGTGGAGATGATAACTCATACGTACGCACGTGTGGTGACATTTTCATTCATAGGATGGATGAAATAACTAATATGGTTGTATTATTTTTATAATAACATAAAAGTATATAGAAAATACTAGAGTTATTATTTTATAATGGAAACAACAAATAATGTGGAAGAGGAAGAAGAAAGGAACTTGAAATAGGTGGTGAGATATTTACCTCTTCTTTAGGTTCTTCCTTTCGATTTGATCAAAAGGGCTAATTAAGATTGATTTATGACAAAAGGATGGAATCTAGGATGAAGGGAGTACAGTTAAGAGAGTATTTGGGTCGGAGTTTTCTGAGCCAAATGGCTCTGGAGGTGTGAATTAGAGGGAAGGGGGAGTGCCCTTTTATAAGAGGGGTGAGGGGAACCTTAGAAAAAACATAAAATATAATTTTATAATAAATTCATATTCAATTTATAATGGCTCCAAATTGACTTATTTAGAGTCTATGGTGGGTAGGGGTCACAATCCTCTCAACTAATTGGTTTTATACATGTTTAGGTTACCATTTTAACCTTATCATTTCGATTTAACTCTAAGTTAAATAATTTAACTTTTACCGTGTCTACTTGTATTCTTACACTATATGGTTAATAAACCTATTATAAACTACCAATAGAACCTCAATAAGTTCCTTAATGTCATATATATTATTATATAAGTCTTTTGGCAGATCCTTATATTTTTTAGGACCATTATTTCAATTAATAATATAATATTTGTTTTAAAAACTCTTTTTTGTCAATTTTGACACTATTTTGTATTTTGTTTTTTCTAAATTCATAATAGCATTATAACTTAAAAATAATTTCATCTAAAAAACCCTAATATGTTATATTAACTTATAAAATTAGTGTAAGTTATAGAAAGTGTCAAATTACATTTATTTGGGTATTTATAATATCAATTATGTTGATATTTCATTAATAATGTAATTACTGCATCATCATTACATCATAAATAAATTAAATTATTTAACGTCTAAAAATCATAAATAAAATACCATTATGTTGAAAATATTTTTAGCTTTATAATCTATATTTATAGTGGAATTTATCTTATGTATAACCATATATTAAAAATTTTTTACTTATTAAATATTGATTTTAACTCTTTCAACTTGTCTTTGAATTAAATAATAATAAATGTCCTAATCTAATTAAAATGGACCTAAAGGGTCATATTTTATTCCTAAAGTTATTTTTGGTCGAATTACACTGATCCAATAGAATTAGGACATGTGTTAGGGTAATAATAATATAATTTTTACCCTTAATTACCCTATTTACTTTTAACCATGGTAAATAAAAGTTAAAAGTCACTATTAAACAAAAATTATTTTCATCTCATTGAACCACATTTTACTAACTCATATCAACCATGTCTCTCAGATTTTTTAAATTCAACTCACAGAAGCGAAAAAATAATGTTTTATATAAATTTTCAAATGCTCCTAGGAGGTGGGTAAAAGACGGTAAAAAGTTCAATAAAAATTTTTTATATCTAAAATTATTATAAATGACTCCGATGAAATATATTGAAAATATATAGGTATTATGAATATATTTTGACCTAAAATAAATTTAAATAAAATAATTGATTATTTAAATAATAAGTTAGTTTTAACCAATAACTCAGTGTTTTCACTTTTCATAAAAGATTGAATGTTTTTAGAAAAATACAAAAATTCACCCTAGGCTAATTTCGAGATTCCGAAACCAAAAATTGATATCCATTTTTAAACATAAAATTTATAAAATTTCAAAAAATGGGTATTACTATTCATAATGTCTAGTTTATATACTATTTTAATAACATATCGTTGTTTAGGGAAACCCTGTATTGCATACTACACACGCTATTGAGGAAGGTCGTGATTGCGTGTAATGCAAGCCAAGTCAAAGTTGAATGTAGAGTAAGGCCCATTTGGTGTTGCGTATAACATAATCAAAACTTATTTCATTTATACATTAAACAAAAACTATACTTATTGTTGCGTATAATAATTTCCATAAAACGAACTTGAAATTGTGTGTGACACGATCCAAGAATAGTGTTGCGTATACTGCAAGATCATACGGAGTTGCATATAGTACAAGGTAATCTTGGTGTAGTGTATAGTAGAAGACATAAAAGAAATTAAAAAGAATATATCTCATAAAATCTCGGGTTGGTACATGTACGATCGCAGTGGCCGGAGATGTTTGAGGATTCTTCTTCTAGGCCACCTTGCAAGGAAATTCACAGACAAATTTCTTTAAGGGGGGAAGTTTGTAAGAACCCAGATCTTCTTTTCAGGTCTGGTATGACCAGGAGAGACTGTACAGCTGTGGAACTTCTCCATGACCCTAACCGAACATCCGTCATCCAATTCAACCACTGTCAATTGTGTTGGGATCACATCGGTAATATCTTATTTCTCCTAGTGCTTTGTTTACTAATTCCTCCTCTTTTTCATGTTATCTTCGGTTGAGAATATTTATCTTTTTTGTAGATCTCCGATGTTCTTGGGCGATTCAAGGCTTGAGGTTCATGTATAATGATCCTACAACACTGAGGTAGGTGGTTTTTTCCTTTCCGTAGATAGTCTTTGAGTTTTATGTGAAAAAGTTCATGATACCCATGAATGGGGCATTGTGTGTTTATTGTTTTAACCCTATTGTTATGCCTTTTATGCCTTGTTTGTTTAGATAGAGGTTAATTGTTTGGGAATAGGTTTAATCTTGCTATGTTTTGGATGTTTTGACCATGTTTACTTGTTTTTGACCATTTGGTCTAGCTTTGCCTGTTAGGCTGATGTTTACATTCCATGTCTAGTATTGTTAGGATAGAGTGATAATTATCTATCTTGTTTTTATTCTGTAGACTGGTTAGCCATGTAGTTCTTGAGGTTTACCTTGTCCTCTTTGCATTGTTATGCTCGTTTTACTTACACAGTCCCATGAGAACCTGGTGTAGTGGACCATAGAGAGAATGGAGTGAAAGGCTTCTCCAGAGTGTCTGTTTTTATTATTATGATGTGAAACCACAGGGGGGAATTGATGTAAGTGCTTCCTCAGAGTGTCTGTAGTTTCTCAACATGAGCCATAGGGAGAATGATACATAGGTGCTTCCCCAGAGTGCCTTTTAGTTACTAATAAGAGACTATATGAGGAATTGATGGTGAGTGCTTCCCAGGAGAGTCTTTACTAAAGCTATACCAGAGGGTATAGACCATGAGTACTGCCCAGAGGGTTGCTTGTGTTATTTTTCTAGAACTAGAGGGGTTAGGTTTGGTGCACTTTCCAGAGAATTTCTTGTGTTGTTTTTCAAAAACCAGAGGGTTTAGGCTCTGTTCACTTCCCATAGGGTTGCTTATGATTTTTTACTAGGTAGGACTTGTGGGGATAGGCTGTGATTACTTCCAAGAGGGTTACATATTTTTCATTATCTGACTACTTGATATGTGGTATTTGAATGCTTTGAAATTTTAGGAATGTTTACTGTTGAGTACTTCCTTGTTTGCTATTTATTTTTCTTTTTACCTACCATATATATTCACTAACTTTTAGGAAGAAATATCTTGGTGGTTACCTATTGGGATTTATTCTCACACCCTATTTGGGGCATGATTTTGGGACCAAATAGATTATATTTTTTCTGGTATAGATAAGGTAATATTCCCTTCTACTTCAGTTACTTGATTACTTTGGAGCTGGAGGGCACGGGACCAAGCTTTGGCTTGCAATCCCATGGAGTAGTTTACTCTTTTTCTTGTAGTTTGGTTTGGTACTGTATTTCAGCATTGTGATTTGTTTGGATTCTTTCCTAGACATATGTATCATGCATCATTATATATGTCCTCTAGATTTTTATTTATTCAGTCTTCTACTATTTCTTTTTGTATGGTAATATTACTACTACTTCTTTTAATTTGTGTTTTACTTCTACGGTGTTAATCTGCCAATAAGGGCTTAGTTTTCCCAATATCACACCCAAGGGCCTCACTAAAAGTCAACACCCTCTATCGTTTGGGTAAATACGCATTAGTCTATGTGACGAACTGGGTACGGGGCATCTTTGGGAGACTTCTAGTACCGGGATGTTACACCAATGATAGACATTGAGGATATGATGTATTATATAATAATACCATATTTTTTTATATGGAATAGATTATCTGGTTTTTTGAAAAATAGATACCTTTATGTATTCTATAAGTGCAAGAGGTTTTTGAACAAAATCATTTAGGGATAACAACCTCAAAAATATTTGGTTGAATACATTTATTCCATTATATTGGTGCACGATTAGTGCTCCCTTATAAGAAACCATATTTGAATCACATGATGTATATTCTTGGGTTAATACACATATTATCATTGAACCATGATGGTCATTGATAGAATAGATTCAGTTGAAGCCTTTGATATGCGATCGTGATAAAGGATAAATCAAAAGTGATTGGGGGTTAATAGTTATATTGTTGATCATATGTTTAATTAAATATACATCCATTTTGAGTGATAGTTTTATGGGATTTAAATATGATTAAGGTAATTTTGGGAGAAATTTATGGGAATAAAAATCTTTTGTTTTTTTAGAGGATTTCTTTTTGAATAATGTTTTTATAAATTGTCGAGATAATTTTAAAGTGATTGGTTACCATTATGATGAATATGATAATTAATGTTAAAGTAAAAATAGAAAAATTAATAAATATTTTTATTATGTTCATCATATTTTTGTAAACATTAATGGAATTATTTTAGAAAGGAATAACCATAAGCTGGGTGATAACCCACCACATCTTGTAAGGTCATGAGGCTTGAACCCACAAATAAAGTGTCACAATGGTACACTTCCTAATACTATCAGACATAATGACCTAATTAATATGACATCTTATTAAAATATCTGATGGATAAATATAAATTTTAATTTTGGTAGCATATTATGGGATCAAATATTTTTTATATTTTGGTATTTTTAGGTGATTAATGATATTTTAGGAGACTTTTTATTTTTTTAGATATATATAACATTTATGTTTTAACACAACTTATTATTTATGATGAATCATATTATTTTATTGGAGATATAAGATGATTTTCTTAAGAAAAAATTTGGAATTTAATATTTCTTTAATGTTGATGTTATAGAGGATATTGGGTTTTTTAATTATTAAATGATTTCGGTCATACATTTGGTTTTATTGTTTAATTTTAGATATAATTATATTATTTCTTCACATAAGGTTTTATTGATTTCATGTAATATATTAAATTTTTCTAACCATTTTATCATTATTAAAAATACTTGGAATATTTAATCTATCAGAGTTTGATTCTTATTATTTCTAGAATGGAACAACCATTTTGAATAATCATCGTTTAGAGAATAAAGTTGATATTGTATGGGAAAATTATTAAAAGGATGAAATTATAATTGTAAATTAATTATATATCCTTTTTTATTATTCTACATTGTATCAGAATTCAAAAAACTATATGAAAGGGATCATGAAATAAAACATTTATGTAATTACATTCATTTACGATGAATGAGTCGATTTTTTTCAGAACATAATGATTTATGTGTTGTACCTATTAGCAATACCATTAACAAGTTTATAATCACACTATATTATTCCATATACATTATTTTTTTTCTAAATGTTTATATTTTAACTTCCTACAATAAATATCATTATCTAGGAACCCGAATATGTGATATTCGAGGTAAGATATTTTATTCCCATATACCATTTTCAAAAGAACTTTTATTATCCCTATGTAATATGTGTTCTTTTAGAAAAGTATTAACCTTAGTTAAAAAGATAAAATAGTGAGGGAATAATTAATTCTACGTTTATAATTTGACATCCTATAATCTTATATTATATTTCTCATCAAATAAATTTAATATCTATGATATCTTATGATACACAAAAAACTGATTCTAAATTAATGGTAATGTAGTATACCATTAAAACCAAGCTATTAAATTGGCATAATGAATAGGAATATCCTATTTTTAAAAAACATTTTTGTACCATTATATAAAGAATATATTTTTTTAAGTCATTATATGATTTAATAAAATATTTCTCCTCAAAATTTGTTTTTATTTCTTTCACGAGTAAATAATATATCTAGTTTGAAAAAAATTGTAATGTATTTGAAGAAATGAATATATTTTTTAATTTAGTGTTTATTAATTAGCACAGATTATATTTGGATGGTTTTTTTTGAAAAGATTGTTTTTTCCAAAAATCGTAAAAAGTAATGGTTTTTACAGAAAAATGTGTTTTTAAAAAAAATATATATATAATGATAAATTTTATAATAAATGGTTTTCAAAGTCAAAATTTTCATTAATAATATTATTATTCAAATTATATTCATTACAATAAATTTTACATTGGTTTTTTATATGAAAACTTTTTTCTTTCATATAGATTTTTTTCCATTGGAAAAAACATTTCATCCCTTTTTGTGGGATTAATTTTATATACAATTCCAAAACTTCTATAAAATTAATATTAAAATAAAAAATCATTATTAAAAAAATTATATAAAATTAGGTTAATAGTTCCCATTTATACTTGGACATCATGAATAGTAAATTTGGTAAATATGCATCACCCTCTTATGGGTAAAACAGGTAAAACATGGTTAAAACCTTGGGATAAGGCTTTTAGATTTCAAAAAAAATATTATTTCTCCTATTATATGAGTGGATTCAGTCCATTTAAATTTAAGTCTCTAATATGTGGCCACTTAGTTTCTATTTCATATAATTATGACCATTATATTATTCTATAAAAAGAATAAATAAAAAATGTCACTCTCTCGACTTTAATAACTCTTTGATTTTTATTTAATTATAAAAAGAGGGCAAGTCCAGTTATTATTATTTATTTGATAAATAAAATTATTTTTTATTATTAAAATTTATTTTTAATCTATATTGATTGAATAATTTCCTTTAATGTTTTTGCAATGATGACATAATATTTATTTAATTAATGAGAAACTATGAGAAATGACTTTAAAATACTTGATGTAATAACTTTTGATGAGTTATTATGTTACATTTTTTAGATATATTTATTACCTAATAGGGTTTTATGAAATTTTTAAATTCATATTCTATAACTAACTTGATGAAATTAATTTCATTGTAAATGACTAGTTCTAAACATTACATTATTATTATTTTAAAAAATATATATTACATTAAATGATTTAAAATTTTGGAATGCCTTCTCATTTTCCAAGTTAAGGTATAAGTTTTTAAAATATAATCCATGGTTCATTTATGGGATACTTTTACTTTTATGGTAACATTTAGTACCATTAAATTGTAGAAAACTATTTTATTATAGTGATTGTCTAAAGGATTAAAGGGGAGTTGAAACTATGATATCAGGGTTATAAAAAACATTTAATTATTTAAAATTTTATTATATGAGAGGATTAATAATTATCCTCGTATCATCATATATATAATGAAATTTTTACTCACATTATAATAAAAAATTATTTATATTAATTTGATATATTAAGTAATTCCATGACTTCCCCTCCATACCTTATAAAATGGAATATGTGTCCCACCGGTGAGGTATAACTCTTAACAGATAATTTTAATTTTAATTTAATATCATATATCCCATAAATCTATATTATCTGCTCAATAATATTTAATTATTTTTCATAATTATAAATAAGTTTTATTATAATTATTTAAATATTATAATCTACCTTCTTTCTATCATATAAAAAGTGGAAATCTCACTGACACATATATATGGATCACTATCTCCACATAGTTTGGCAATTCATTTTCCATCATAAAATTACATGGATGTTTATAATGATATATTTAAAAAATATAAATGTTATTTATGATGTTATTATTATTATTTAATTGTTAAATATTATTTAATGATATTTTTTTTCCATATATCAAACAATATAATCAATGATCATTCATATGTATGACATACTTTCTCCATGAATGGTGTAATTAATATTTTAATCTCGACCATTCTTGACTGAATAAATATATATATATAGAATAAATATATGTGATATTTTTATATCATTATTAATATTTTCATGACTATTTAACCATAATCAAGAAGCAAGTAAGAAATCTACATAATTTATACATACCTAAAAAATGAAGAAGATATCACATGAAATATTAATTTAAATAATTATTTACCATTAAATGAGTGATAAGATGCTACAAGTAAATATTATATGATATAAACTTGTAAGGTCTTATAAACTATATACAACAAATCTATTTGTTTTATAAAAAAATTTCAAACACTTAATAATAAATTTGTACCTGATGTTACAGTTTATCTCATAATCTCGTCATTATTCTAAATTATTTATTTTTAAGTCTCCATTGTGGGAATTATATGATATCTAAAAAATTTCAAAGATAACTGAGAAAGGGAGGGTTCATGGTGGTTCTCATTGTGAAAAGTCTTCTTCGAAGGATCCCTTGGTTAGGGATCTAGATCTAATTCCCCCTCAAGATCGCATACGGCATAAAGATGTGTTCTCTCGATGAGATCCACTATGAACATTGTCTTTAGTTCCATCCACTTCAAAAAATAGCTTTGGGGATGTTGTTAAATCTTCATGGATTCCCTCTTTTTATGATTTTGTTTCCCCTCTCCTGGTAGGGTGATAAAAAAGGGTAGGGATGCACATGTTGCGGATAATCACGATGCGGTGGAGGAAAGAGTTAACCTTTGTAGGTTCTCTATCATTGCCCGAGTGATCACTCTGAAAGGTGAGAAGCTGTGGAGGTTTTATGAGATTAATAAGAAAATGTTGCTGATTTGGGCTTTGAGGATTGGAAGATGACCGCAATGGGTAGATGCTTCTTCCAGATTATTTTTCCTAATGATGATTTCAATAGAATGGCTTGGGGTGTTGTTTTTGTTTCCCTAAATCCTGG
This sequence comes from Viscum album, assembly GCA_963277665.1. Lineage (NCBI taxonomy): Eukaryota > Viridiplantae > Streptophyta > Magnoliopsida > Santalales > Viscaceae > Viscum > Viscum album. The sequence goes on from OY728166.1 coordinate 994,975,965, forward strand.
AATTCTTTGCATTCAGGAGTGGGATAGAAACTTTGATCCTTTCAATGTTTCCAACACTCATGTACAAGTTTGGGATCGAATTTACAAGATCAACTGGTTGTTTTGGCATCCACAGATACTATGGGATATTGCATCCCTTGTGTGAAACCGAATTAGAATGGATCGACAAACTGAAAATACTAGAATTGTCCATTTTTCTCGTGTGATGGTTGAGATTGACATTGGAAGTACTTTGGTTGAGGAAGTGGTTCTCACAACCAGAGATGATATCATCACTATGGGTATCTTTTATGAAAGTAAGCCTATGTTTTGTGAGGAATTTTATTTCTTTGGACACCTCTCTGAGGTTTGAAGGTGGATGAGTATATGTGCTTTTTTCAAGTCTAAAGTCCATGATAAAGCTCGTTGTTGGAAGGTGGCTGATTTGAGGAAAAAGCATGCATCTTCTTCCTCTGATATTCATCTGGGGTTGGAGTAGATGGTTCTACAGGCTTAGCTGATTTCTCTGGTTGGAATTGTGAACATTGAACATATCGAGGATCAAATTTATCATGACCATTGTATTCTGACAGGACCAAGTATGGTCTTTATTGGTGTATCTGATATTTTCCATGATATTGGTGTCTCCCCCTCCTTGTGTCTGTCTAATGTAAGTGAGGAACCTACTTATAACATTTAGGCCACTGATGGTTGTGTTGTTCCTTCTAATGATGTCCATGAATCCCTGATTGATCATCAAGATGTTGTGGTAGAGCACACTGCTGATTCTCAGACGAGTCTCAATGGTGAGGATGGGTGGCCTCAACCCATGGAGTTTTATTTCATGACTGATGTTTTTGACCATTCTTTAATGGTGCATGATGTCTAGCAAGTCCCCCCTCATGTTCATAGAAAAGATGATGGATCAATCCAAGAAGGAAAAATTTGTCACTCACAGCCTCATGGGAAGGACTTGGTGGTCTATGTTGGCCCTATGCCATTGGAAAACTCTGTCCAAGACACTCAGAATATTTTGTCAGGGAAGAATCTAAAACCACATTCACATCTGTCCGGTGATAGTTCAGTGAATGACAGTAATTGTCCAGCGGATAGGAACTTGCAGATCTTATGTGCCAATCACGTTCTTGATGGTGATGGGTCCTTTACCATGGTACCTGTTAAAAATGATTCCAAGAGTATGATTTTAAAATGATGCAGTAGTGTGTCTTAGAAAATCTCCAAATCAATTCAACCCACTCTCAGGTGTGTTTTGGGTAGATAATACTGGGGCTTATCAATCTGATGATGATTCTAATGGTGTTCCTATTGAGGGTGGCATAACTGAATCAGAATCCCTCCATGATGGAATCCACAATAAAGGAAATAGAAATTCCGAAAGAGAAATTACTAGGGGTGGGTCTCAAACAAGGGCTATGACAGCCCTACATAAATTAAGGCTTTTTTCTAGAACTATAATGGTCTTAGGAATGCTCCCCTGGGCAAGGCCCTTAGAAATATTGTTATGACCAACAATCTATTGATTATTGGTCTTGTTGAGCCAAGGATGATGTTTGTCAACTGGAAATCTTTCAAATGGGAATCTCTTGGTTACTCCTTTTTTAATCATAATGTTAATGAGGACAATGTTGAGTGCCTTTGGTTACTTAAGCATGACTCGATCAATTTTATATTCTGCACCCACAGGAATCAGATTGTTTTTGCGTCTATTGAATGGAATGGGATCATCTTTTTGTTGTCTTGTGTCTATAATGATAAATATTATTTTAAGAGGAGGGAATTATGGAGTGATAATGTATCTATCTCTTCTCAAATGCCACAAAATTGGATTATCATAGGCAATTTCAACACGGTGTTGCGTCCTGATGAGAAAACGTGTTCTAACTTTAATCAGGTTACTGCCAAGGATTTATCTCAATGTATTGATACTTGTAATATTATTGAAGTATCGATGGTTGGTGCGGATCTTACCTGGGGAATATGCACTCTTAATGAGAGGCAATCCAGTAAATTAGATAGGTACCTTGTTTAGGTGGATGATAGAAATGATTCCATCGGTGCCTCTGGCCTTCTACTTCCTAAAACCCACTTTGATCTTGATCCTTTGGTGGTGGATATCACCATTGATGGTCTGCATATGACTCCTATTCCTTTTATTTTTAATAATGTCCGGATTCTGTATAAAGTGTGATGGGAGATTGTTATTTCTGCATGGAGCTCTTGAAATCTGGGATATGCTTCACAAATTCTGTCTTTAATGATGAAAATCACTAAGATGAGGATGAGGGATTGGAGCAATCTTTTCTTCTCTAAGCTGGTTGTGGATATAAAAGCTGTTGGAGGTCACCTTTATAACTGTCAGAATTTAAATCAATTGAACTTCATGCCTTTGGGTGATGAAATCTAGGCTTGATCAAAGCTGGATGAATTGCTCTGCACTACGGAAAATCTGGACAGATCTGTTTACAATATATGGTGGTTGAAGGAAGGGGATAGGAACTCTTGTTTTTTCCATCATCTTCATAAAGAAATAAAATTCAGAATGGGAGTCTCTTCCTTAATTATTAATAGAAGGATTTTCACTATAGAGAATGACATATCCAACACAGTTTTGAGATAATTTTTATTTCCCTATTCTGCAAATGGGGCTGATAGATTCCATATGATTGGGAAAAACAGCACCCCAAGTATTGATTATTTGAAAAATGACAAACTTGTCGAGGTACCTAGGGGAAAGGAGGTCTGGGAAGCCATATTCCCTCTGAACATTGACATTGTTGTAGGGTCGGATAGTTTCACTATCAAGTTCTTCATGTTTAACTGGGAGGTTTTTCATAATGTGGTTATTAATGCAGCTAGAGAGTTCTTTTCTACTCCATACATGAATTTTGGTGCTAATTCCAACTTCATTTCTCTTATTCCTAAGAATTATAGTGCAATTGATATTATGGATATCAGACCAGTTTCTATTGGCAATACAATCCCTAAGATCATCAGTAATATAATTGGCACAAGGTTGGAAAAGGTGGTTAAGGGACTCATCACCCTGAATCAATTTGGGTTTGTGCTGGGATGAAGTATCCAAAAGTGTATTTTCACTACCTTTGAATATATTAATGCTCTGATAAGGAAGGTTAAACAAAGTAGTTTTGCGATGAAAATTGATATTTTGAAGGCCATTGACACAATGAAATGTATTTTCCTTCTATCTATTCTTGGAATGCATGGATTTTCTACAAGGTTCATCAATTTTATTCACAATATTCTTAAGAGTTCCAGGTTATCTATTCTGGTCAATGGCTCCCCCAGGGGTTTCATTCAGTGTTTCAGGGGTTTTTAGTAGGGGGGAACTCTCTCTGGACTCTTTTTTTCCCTTGTAGAAGAATATTTGAGTATTTTCCTTAATATCCTAATTCAATCTACTTTATATAATCAAATTAATGTTGGTAGATATCTTTATTCCCCTACCCATCTTTTTTTATGCTGATGACATCATGTTATTTGGTAATGCTATAAAAAGGGCTGTGTCTTCAATTAAAAACATTTTCAAGACCTTTGAGGATGTGGCTGGGAAGGCCATTAGCTTTCAGAAGTCATTCATGCTCTTTGGGGAGGGAGTCTCCATCATAAAGCAGAAAAAAATCACAAGATCTCTTGAGTTTAAAAAGAGCTCATTGCCTTTTACATATCATGGAGTCCCTCTTTTTTGGGGATGTGTGAAATGGAGTCATATTGAATCTATCTTCTCACGAAATATTTCTCATATGGAAACTTGGAAATGGAAAGTTATGTCTCAAACTGGGAGAGTATGTCTAGTCAATTAGGTGATTACCTCAATGTTTTTCTATGTGTTTTCCATTTATAGGCGGCTAACAAATCTTATAAAAGACCTCCAAAGGCTTATCAGAAATTTTATATGGACTGGTTCTATCTATGAAAGGAAATTGGTTGTGGTGGCATGGAAGGAGTGAATTAAACCAATTGATATGGGGGGTCTTGGCATTTATGATTTGGGGTTTTTCAATGAGGCCATGCTTAGTACGTTCACCTGGAGTCTTATCACCTCTCAAGACATTTCGATGGAATTCCTCTCAGCCTAGATTACCTTAAGGCTTTTGGATGTTTATTCTCACTATCTTGCTTCTTCTATTTGGCCTAATTTAAAGTCATCTTTTAATGGGATCATGTCCTGTTTGAAGTGGATTGTTTGTATGGAGTATATGCTAACTTCTTGGAGCACTACTTGGCTGGCCAGACTGATACAAGAGGATGTTGATATTCCAACTGATGTGTTGCACTGTTCGATTACTACAGTATAGTATGGAATATCCGGACATTATGAGTTCATTACTCCTCAGATCAAATATTAAATTCACAGATACAATTACATTGACAAGGACACTCTTGTTTGGAAACCAAACGCAAATGGTATCATTACTACCCGGGCAGTGTATCAGTCCATGTGCAATGGGAAGAATGCAGCCCCTAGGTGGATTTTTTCTTTCCGGACCATCTTCATCCCTCCATCGGATTGTTTTCTTCTTTGGAGGATATGGAAGAGAAGGCTCACGGTGCACTGTATTATTCAAAGGGTTGGGATTCAGCTTGCCTCGGCCTTCCCTACCTGTTTTGCTAAGGTGGAATCAATTGATCATATCTTTTTGTCTTGTTCTCTGATCTGCAGGTTATAGAAGTATATCTAGGACATGACAGGGTGCTATTTGGACTTGGGATCTATTGAGGGACTTCTTTCTTCAATAGTTACTACCTGCTGCAGTGATCAGGTCTGGAATATCCTCACGGTTGTTGTTTCAGCAACTATTAGGTTCATTTGTAAGGCTATAATTGGTCATGTTTTTTAGGATATCAAGCCAACATTCTGGTCAGGTGTGAGGGCGATTCACAGGGCTGTCTGGAAAGCCTCCAGACTGAAGGTTGGATGTATGCATAATGGGATGAATTATCTTTTTATTTTGAGGAGCTTTGGAATTGCTGGAAGGGTAAGAAAACCATTGGTGATGAAGTCAATTAGCTGGATACCTCTTATTCCCTATTGGGTGAAGGTCAATATATATGGGGTGAATTCAGGTGCACCAGGGCCTTCAAGATGCGGTGGTGTATTCCGTGCCTATCAGGGCTTTGTTAAGGTATGATTTTATCATTATATTGGTCAGGGATCTGCTGTTGAGGATGATCTATGGGATATTATTAAAGCTATCAGATATGTAGTTCACTGTGGTTGGAGATTTCTCTGGCTTGAATCAAACTCAATAGTGGCTATTGATATCCTTCGGAGACGGTCGTGGAATGTCCCATGGATGATGTTGCCTTCTTGGATTGACTGTCTCTGTCTCCTTGATGGTGTCATTTTTAAGGTGACTCATGCTTATAGAGAGGACAATCAGGTTGCTGATTCTTTGTCAAAGTAGCCTATTGTGGAATCCAGTTATGAATGGTATTTTATGGTTTTTGATTGTTGTGTGCCTTTTGTTGTGGTAGATGTATGTGGAATGTTTTTTACTAGGCTTTGTAAACCTCCCTTTTGATATTCTGGCTGTGTCTTTTATTTTATTAAAAATAATTTATAGGAGTGGGTCTGACTCACTCTTGGGCCTATTGAGTAAAAAAATTATATGATATCTATATATTTAAATTTTTTTACTATAATATAGTTATTTATATATAATTATCTGATATTATTTCATTTTCCTCTCTTAAGTACTCAAGATTCTGAAATAACGATATAAATGAAATCTAAAAATTATTTTCCTTTCTGTCAGAAGTAATATTCATCCATGCCCATATATTCATGATTTTTTTTGAAAAATTCTTTAAATATTATATAATAATTTATTATGTTAATGTTTAGCCATGTTAGATTTATATGGAATGGATTTAATGGAATATTATTTTTTCCCAGCAAGGTATCTTTTAGCAAAAGTGTGAGTAGAATCTTAATCTTAACCTACACCATATTAATTGAGTCTACCGACCTACTATAGAATTTTTTCATTGATTAATTCATTACCTGTTTTCTTGATAATTTTCAAAAAATATGTTTTAGTAAATATTTTTGAATTAAATAACCACTGAGTTATTTCTTATGGAAAATTCCCTTTTTAGATTTGAAATCATATATTAACATACGTTAATAAATATTATTAGTGTATTAGGCTATAATCTAATAATACCCTCCAAAATATCTCACTGGATGGTCAATTATTAGTTTGTATCACGAAAATATTGACATTCCATGTATGGTTTTTTCAGTATGGATGGTTAATGATTATAAGGCATGTCGATTCAGTTATATTGTTCATTAAAATATTTAATGAATTTGACATATAAAGTGATGTGTTGTCACCAAAATTATATATATTCATAATTCATTGATAGTTATCATTGTATAAAACTAGTTGGGTATTTGGAAGACACATGGCCCATTTATTTAAGATATAATTGCATGAGGCCTCAGTGATATGTTTTTGTTGTCCTTTATTCTATATTCCATTATTATGAAATCAGTTATTGGTATCCACATGATAATTCAAATAGTTATATCATTCTCGTATAAGTTTCATTCTCATGGGATTATTTATATGGAATTAGTTGATCATCATTTATTTCTATCTTATGTTTCATGAATTATTTATTGTAGGATTTCATATGATGTATAAAATCACTTACTCATATTCTGAGATCACTAATTTCTTAGGTTTTCTTTCCCCAGTTGGGTAAAATTATTGGTATTCCAGGATATTCTAGGTCGAATAATCATTATCTCAAAGAGAATTCTATGTTTTATTTCATGTTTTCAAAATAAATGTGAATTTTTGCTTTTATCTTATTTACAAAGACTACAAACCAATTTTATCATTTGGGATTAAATCACATGAATATGCTACAAAAGTAATAAAGTAGCTGGTGACACATGGATACTACGGTCAGCCTCATTAAAAAAATATGTATAGATTAAATCCAATTATAATTATGTTTTATTCTAATTTTATTTAAATCTTTAAATAGTTCATTGGATAGATATATAATTCTAGGGTCACAAAAACCATAATAAAATACCACACATACGTGTACCAAATAAACATGAATATATTAATTATTCAATTATAGATTAATTAAACCCTGAAAAAGGAAACAAATCATGAGAATTTTCCTAGTAATTTTTTTAGATAAATAGTGATAAGGTGGATGGTTTCATTAGATCATATCACAAGAGAAACATATGAAACATTATTTAGAATTAATAAAAAACAAATAAAATACATAAGAGAAATGATTGTAAAAAATAAGATATATCAACTAAAATCATATTAAATTTCATTCTAAAAAAATTTATTAAATAGATAAATAGACACTTAAAATAATAATAGAGTTAGTACAAATTATATCTAATAAAAAATAAAACTTTAAAGGTAAACAATTAAATGAAAAATTTAGAAAAATGTGATAAATAGATAGTATTAAAAAATTTAAAGAAATACCTTTCAACAATTTATAAAGAACATAAAACTAAATATAAAGGGAAAATATTATATCAAATGATTAGGGAATAGTAAAACCATGAAAACTAATAATATAAATATACATAGAGAGAAATGATTCTTGATGGAAAATAATTGATTTGTTCTGCTACAATAAAGAGAAAACCTTTAGTTGAATTATAGACCAATGAAAATTGAAATTTAAAGGACATATACAAACCCAAAAAAATAGGAGAAGATAATAAATGGGTTTTAAAATAGATTGGAAATAAAATTTATCATATATTTATTATTTCATAAACAAACACCTTCTCAGTGTGGGATTGGAAAAGAAACACTTACGAATTATGTATATTTTGAATCTAAAATCATTTGGAAGAGTGAACATGAGATGGATATTTGAATCCCATGAATTTCATGAAAGGTATTATAATACATTAACATAATGAATAATATACTCCATACCAAATAAAATTAGTGGTGAATATATAAAATATCTCAATGAAGAGATATTGAGATGGGTAAACCTAACAATATCATATTCTATGATATAAAAATCAATAAAAACCATGATTATGAAACAAATAAAAATTATAAAAATTTTCTGAAATTAATATTAAATGTATCATATGTTATAAATTACCAAAAATAGAAAAAAAAAAGTTCAAGATGAATAATTATCACATATTTAAAAGAAATTCAGTTAATAGAAACCATTTAATTAGATTCCCATTTTATCTGATATACTCTAACTACCTTTATAATATACTAATACTATTTAGTAATTTATTCTATAATAATTTTCATATATTTAAATTTGTTTACAAATAATTTATATTAATTAAAACCATATTTATTACATATTTTTAGTTTATATTCCTCATATGTTGTGAGATTTTTTTTACTTATTCTTATTTTTTTTTGATATGGTCGTCATGATCATCAATCATCAGTCATAAGTTCATCATATCTGGAATGATAAATACACCAAAATTATAATTTATTAATTATTTTAATTTCCTATGTTTATTCAATGAGTATTTGGGTATGATTGATAATGACGAAATCGAAAGAAATGTTTTTTAATAATTTTTAAAAAACATATGTTGTTATATTAATAATTATTTAAATATATATATATCACTATTACAGAACAAAAAATAATGTTATTTTTTTACAATATTATATTGAAATTAATTATCCTTCCATTATAATCCATGATAATAACTTATAGCATTTCCAATCTAGGTGGTGAAACTAACCTATACAAGAATATGTAATAACTAATGGATGAGTATGATTATGAAGGTACTGTAATATAATATCTTAATTATAAATGGAAAATGATACTATTTTAGGTTTTATTAATTGGATAAATCATATTTTATAATAATTATAAAATGACGATAAATAAAATATAATGAAATTAACTTATTAACTACAAGGAAGAAATCATCTATTCTATTGAAATAATTATGGTTTTGTATGAATTAGTGAAAAACATTAATACCAGATTCTATAAATAGTGGTGTATGATTACAAGGGAGACAATTTGGGTTTCTATTCAATAGAAAATAAAATCCAATATGTGATTATTATTTTTTAGAGGGTGGTTTCTTTTTAAAAATGAGTTTGAGTGTAATGTTCACCTAAACCAATTCCATAAGGTAAATGAAATTTATTTTTTGTTGGAATGATGATGGAAAAAATGACAATGATAATAAATAGTCATTGATACTATAATCCATGAAATTTATTCATAATTTTATAGAAATCTTAGGTTATTAATTCTTAATTTAAATATTTTTCCTCTTATTACATTTATCGTGGTGGCATACTTTTTAAACTAGTAACATACAATTTTTGATAAAAATTATATTGAACATATATCATAATTTTATTTTGACTATTAAAAATATGAAATTCATTTTTTGGGATTCAATTTATAAAAGTGATAAAAAATAATTTTAATATGATAACGCGTAATGGATAAAAAGTAATTTTTTGAATAATATATCTTAAAAAAATTCTTCTATTTTTTATTTATTATATCTAATTATATTTATATATATTATAAAATATATAAAAATTAAAAATGTATTTAAATTATTTATATGATAAAGTATTTTTAATTTTACAAGTAAAAAATAAACAAAATATATGAAAAATAGTTATTTTGAAAATATTTTAACTAATATTGTGGTATTTTATTCTAATAAATTACCAATTAGTTATCATTTCATTGATGTTTATTAAATTTTTTATATTTTAAAATACACATTTACTTAAATATAAATATATAAATATAATAAATTTACTAATATATAATATATACATGCAATTTTTTAAAGATAATGAATATATTTATTTCACTATTAATAACTATATTTTATTTACATTAATTTCTACAATTATTTCAGTTATGTTATGAAATTATTTTTCTAATTTTCAATATATTTTTATCAAATATTATTTTTAATATAATTATAGAAAATTATTTGATTTCAGAATAATATGTAATTCATAAAAAACATATCTTAAGAGTGGAATAAATTTTCCTATGTAAATATGTATCTTTTAATTCTAATCCAAAACCATATATTTTATATTTAAAGAATTGTTCATTATTAAAATATTTAGTATATAACATCTAAATATTTTTTTTGTATATTTTCTACAAAATGATAATTCCAAAATGATAATATATTCAATGGTATTATACCCAATGACTATATACGACATTATAATTGTCCAATAACAGTTTTATTAACCCCATTATAGTTAATAAATTCATCTGACAATAAAATATGAAAGAACGCTTCTCATTTCATTAATTTTTTTGGATTTACACAATGGTTTTCAACACATGTTTTTTCTCATTATATATTTAGTTATAGTAACATTAATTCTCAATAGTGAATATGTTCTAGATGGTTTTATAGATATAAAAATATTATTTTTTCCATTTTTTATGTCATTTTATTTATAAAGTATTATGGGATTTAATCATCCATAATATGTAATAATCTATGGTTTGTAATGATTGGATTCATGAAATTTTTATTTAATGATCAGTTGTGAGAAAATATACTTTTTGTAAATTTGATTAATTTAATTTATTTTTTATCTATTTCAATTGTTTCTATTCATTATAAACAATAAAATAGCAATCATTGGAAAATAATATATATATATAAATCTAGGATGTGACATTAATTTATTTATCATAATAACTATTTATGTTCTTATTACACAGGCATATAATTGGTACAAGAAAAAATTTTAGTTTGTGATATTTCGTAAGGGGTGTAGTGGTGACCACTCAGTGGGTAAATTATAATCACACTCTATATTTTTCATTTAGGGAATCCATAGATTTTATATGATATCGGGAAGGTGAAGCACCATAGATTAAGGTTTTTTAGGGAATACGTTATTGTTTTTAGGTGTAAATATTTTATGTCCTTCTAGAAGGAAGTAGTGGGTTCAGAAATTAAGGATGTCCACAATGACATTAATGGGATATGACACACGTATGATTTCCTTTTTTTATTTGAAGGAGAGTTTTCTTTTACTAATATGAATTTATTTGTTTTTTTCATGATTTTCTTGTGTTTTGATGGTTTGTATGATTTTATAATTGAGATATATAATATTACTTGTCTACATAAAATCATTCATATTGTTTTTTATATATCATTTACTAGGTACTATTTTTTGACTATGTACCCATATTTCTTACTTAGTATTTGAATGGGATATTCCAAATATGGTGTCAGCATTTAATAGTTCATTATAATTAAAAATTGTGGTAAAAAATATCCAATTCACAGACATTTGTTAATAAACAACATTAACACATGCCTATTGGGAATAACAGTTTCCTTTTAAGTTTTTCTAACACTATACTAGTATTGGGGTCATGGATTTTACAAAATGTTTTCAATGCTCTCTAAGGGATCATGGGAATGAAATTTGAGAGTATCCAAAATAAAAAACAATAAAGTCTCATAAATTATCCCATATAAATGTTTGAAAAAATTATTATTGCAGAGTGTTTACTTACAAGGTGTAATATAGAATTTTAAAATTAAATTCTATAAAAAAAGTCATCTATTATTAAGCCACATACATATTCCTGGGTTTCGATAGGTTCTCACAAGTAGGATACCATGTCAACTATATTCTTTATTTTTATTTATTTGTTATCTTAATAGTTGACTCCATTTATGATTTCCAAAAATATAAATATAACTAATATTTATATAGTGTTCTCCTATATATCTATTGGTTATAACAAGGTTTATATGAATTAAAAAAATCATTCTTTTCATTATCAAATATTTCTGATCTTATTTTTAGAGTTCATTTTAATGTTTTTGTTTCATGTTTTCCATAAATATTATTTAAATGGTATCCAAAATAATTTGGAAGTTTTATAAATCCAGATATAGGTCTAACTTGATATACTATTTTTTATTATATTTGTAAATATTTTCAATAGTTTATATACTATGTTTTTATTTTAATAAAACTGAAGAAGAGAGTGGGTAATGGGGTTAGAATTATGTTTTATATTGAATATTTGTTTTCATGTTTACCTCTATAGAAATTGTTTTACATAATTCAACCCATTTTTATTGAGTATTACTTCTAGAACATCACTTATTTTAACAAAGGAATTGGAAGGAGAGGGTATACTACAAGCTCATTAAGTGTTTAATACTCAGGTTCTAGAAGGTCGGGCCCCAATAATTTTGCATATCAGTCAACGAGATCCTCAAAGAGATTCCCCAACATCACATACAATGGGAGTCTTTTAATTCCTCTTTCATTAGATATTTCAAGTTCGTGTATCTCCTCAAGAGCTTGAGGAGTGTATTGAACTCCACTATTAAATTATTTATAGCATAGAGACACTAAAGAAACTGTGACACCATGATATCATTATCAGGTATGTGAATTATCATTTATTGGTTTCAATTAATATTTTATATTTTCATATTTAATTACATTGAGTTATGAAAAAAATAGGGAGACAATGCATGTCACATGGTTAACACATGATTAATTTTGACCATGTGACCCAGCATAGTTGGGGGGGGGGGGGTTGTTTCACATTCTAGAAACATTAAAATAGTTAGAAAACAGTTTTAAAAACCATGTGAACAAATCATGTGGATTTTCAAGGAAATATAGAAGTTATCTGGAGTTTTCCTAAAAAGTGCTACCAAACCTAGTAGACTAACCATAAATAAAAAAAAAATTATAAAAAAATACTACAAATTTTCTATTTATCTGTGTCATTTTTTCCATCATTCACACCACTAGGAGAATCCAAATGTCATCCATTTCATTTATCCTCTCCTCATAGACTTAAAATATATTCTTCATTGAATTAGCTTTTGTTATTCAATAAATTAATTTCTTCCACCATATTTTATCTTTTAGTTTATTTCTCATTAGTCTTGATCTTTTCCAATGGTGATGGTGGCTATGTGTTCACTCTATGATGGTTTTATAATGAGGTTAAATTTTTTATATGGGTTTTTAAAAAGTATCATGTCCCTTTCTCATTATTTTTAGTGGATGTACACCATTCTCAAGAAAATAAATACATAATGTTATTTGGCTCTATATCATTTCCCAGAGTTAGTATCTACATTTAGTTTGATAATATATTAATTTTTTATTAATATGTTAATTTTTTAATTCCAATGAAGAATTTTGGTAGTCATATATTAAATAAATCTCATATAATTTGAAAAAATAGTCATTTTTAAAGTTCATAATTTTGTTGTTTTTTCATGTTACACACCAATAATTTAAGAAAATATATAAAAAAGTTATCTTTAGAAAAATAAATTATATTTTATGTAAATGGTTTTCATTGAATTTTATTTTCTTATACAATTGATTTTATTGATAATAAATATTTTTAGTGGTTTATGGGATATTTCAATTATTTTTCTCACATTTACTATAATATCCATTAATGAGATAATTTTTAGGGATTTTATTCTAGGGTTGATGAATTTTTTGAATATATTGGGTATCCTGAGAGGCCTTGTGTACTTTGGGGGACTTAGACTTGTATGTAGCGACTTGGGTTTTGGTCCTGTTAGAATTTGTAATATTCCTATGAATAATTCCAGATCTAGGTGCAAAGACGGTGTGCGATTCAAAGGCCCGGTGTGACTCAAATAAATTTTATCAAAATATTAAGTATTTTTATACTGTACACATGGAGGTGGTGTGTTATCTCCCCAACGATTGCTCAGAACAAAAATCTGAGGGAACAGTTGCGTCTAGATCATGTTGTTTACCCTAGGCAGGGTGTCAACTTTTCTGGCGCGGTTCTGCTGTGGAAAAATCCACAAGGGGCATTTTCATAAATAAATGGAAAAGTTGATTTCTGAGTTTCGTCTTGAATAACTTCTGAACAGAGTCTCAGATCAGAAATCTGAGATCGAAGTTGCCTTCAGAACGGCGTGTTTACACTAGGGGTGGCCTAATTTTCCCCGCATAGGGAGGTCTGGTCCGGGGTGATAATTTAATTATTTAAGTTAATTAAATGATTGGTAAAAATCAATCAGGCCCTAATACCCCATCTACCTCCTCCCACAAGTGACTACCTCACTCCCTCTTCCTCCGTTTTTTCTCCAAATCGAGACGCGGATGTTCGTTTTGGGCACTGATTGTCAGCGGATCAAGCTTCCGGACGTCGCGGGCGTCATTCTGCACCCGAAGCTTCAGTGATCCTCCAAAAGGTAGGAGTTTTGAGTTTTGAAATCCTAGATAACTATTGTTTTGGGTTTTCTCCATTTTGAGCCTATATATGTGTAGATAATGTCATGAAGGGTGTGTAAATGGCTTCAGAATCGTGTTTGGTCCCACAGGGTTCCCCCGACGGACCTCCAAAGGTCTGTAGGTGCGGCAGTGGTGGCCCGCTACGGAGATCTGTTAGAGTAAACTGGGTCCTCCGCACCGCGGTGGTCTAAATTCAATCACCGGAGGGGGGGGGGGGGGGTCGGCGGTGCGTGCACGCCGCATGGCGGCGGTGGTTGAGTCAGCTAGTCCGACCTTCTTGTAAACGGGGTGTTTAAAACCCCTGTATCTTGCTTTCTAGATATCATAATTGCGTTCCGTATATGGAAATGCTGCCCTGGAGATGAGGATAACCTTTATCTATTGGTTTGGGGGTTTCGAAGTTCGGGATCATGTCCTGGGTTCTAGAAATGTCAAATAAAATAATTATATTTTATTATTATTCGACTTCGGGTTGTTGTATCTTCTTCCTGGAGCATCCGATTGACAATTCGTTAGTGGTGTTGAGACCATGATGGTATGAAAGAATTTTCTTAATGGTTTTTGGGTGTTCTATCCGAAAAAATGATGGGGGGCCCATGAGGCCGGATTTTTGCATTTTCGGAGAAACACAACTTTTCTGCCAGGTGTCTGTTTTGGACGAAAGAATTGACGATCCCGTGGGTTTTTTCGAGGGTATCACAATGGTAAGATCTTCATGACGAGTTTTGTGATCTTATTGTAGGCCCCACATAGTCTAGATATTGTGAATAGTTCCTTTTTTACCGGTTGTCTGTTTTGGGTGATTAAATAGCCTATCCTGCATGTTTTTCCACATGGATTGCGATGATGGAGTCGATATCGGCCTTGGAGGTGCATGGTGTGGAATTGTGGCATGTCTCTTGGGTTAGCAACGTTTGGACCAGTAGTGGTTGAGGGTACATCATTGGTTCGTTCTTACAAGGGTTCGTTCGGCATCACAAGATTAATATTTGTTTGTGAACCTCTTGATGGGATGTTTAATCTGTTAGAGTTGTACCATCCCTCTGGTGGGCTCGGAGAGGGATCCTCTAGTATCGTTTCCTTAGATCGGGTTTATGGTATCGCTCTAACTGCTTATACATGGGCGACGATCCCCTATCTAGTAGGTTAACCTCATAGGTTTTGTGGCATAATCGGGAATATGATCCCCTACGTAGTGGGGTGTGCTCATTAGGGTTGAGGCATCGTCGGGTATACAATCCCCCTACTCAGCATGAGGATTATAGTAGGGTTGCGGGATCGTTTTTTATACGACTCCCTACTAAGCATGTGGTTTATGTAGGGTTGCTGCATCATTAGTTCGATCCCCTACAACTCGAGACGTACCAGATAGGGTGTCGATATCATCATGATCGTCATGACACGGGTGACGATCCTCTATCTGAGTGATGTGTTTCTAATGAGCGCCAGATCGGGTTATGGTATCCCCCAGTGGATCCTGGGAGTGATCCCCTATCTTTGAGATCTACGAATTCCAGATCGGGTTGTGTTATCCCCCAGAGGACCCTGGGAGTTATCCCCTATCTGTGAGATCTTCGAATACCAGTGTGGGTTCTGGTATACTCTAGTGAACCCTAGGATCGATCCCCTATATGAGGAGTTTGGTGTTTATGTTGTTTCAAGGAGGTTACCTTGGTAACGATATCTGAGGAGCGTGATCTCTTGGGTGAGCACCTGGCATGTTTGTGTGGTACCCGATGGAGTGTATCTCTCGGACAAGTGTCATCTGGGATGACAGTGATTGTGGAGTGTGTTCTCCTAGTTGGGAACCATTTCTGGTGATGAGGTCGGTACTTCATGTGTCATGGTGTGTGAGCAGAGTATATCTGGATATTTTTGGTATACGTAAGGGCGTATACCTGAGCAGATGTTCAAGGTGTATGTATTGTCATACACTTGGATTGAGCTGACTAGTTGTGTTTATCTGAGAATGGTCACGAGATGGACTTTCTCTCTCATCAGGGTTCCCTCTGGCTGGGATGAGCGAACTGCTTTCTTTCAATTTCTCTCTTTTGTTTTGGGTTTTGGGGTGCCTACTGAGTATTGTTATACTCACCCCTGCATGGGATTTTCCCATACATGTTTGTGTCTTCTGCAGAACACAGGCCTTTCAATGGAGTCCCAGGAGGACCTGGAGCAGGTGGAGCTGAGTGAGCAGGACTGACCGTGGAGTCTTACTAGAGCTGTGCCGACGAGCTTTCCAGTGGTGCTTTTGGTAGCATACCCCTTCTTCTGAGCAGGTAGTACACCTTTTTAGTTTTCTTTTAGTGGGACATATTTTTCCCTTTTTGTACTGCTATTGCACTCTGGTTTGGTATAGTTGTATGCATGCATTTTTCTTTTCAATATATATATATATATATATATATATATATATATATATATATATATATATCTGCACTATTGCATGGAGGTGTATGTGGGTGCATGTGTAAAGGTACCTTAGGATAATGCCTCCCATGTGTGTGATACCCTACTCAACACTAATCTCCAGCCCCTAGCCTATTGGAGGCGAGTTTGGAGAGTAGTGGGTCGAGCCCCATTGGGTCAGGTCGTGACAATATAGAACACTGTAATGATGTTATATAACACACTTATTTCATACCATTAGTCATACAGGATACTTTTATATTATAGAGAATTATAAGTAATTTCTTTTTTATATGTAAATGTCATACTCATCACAAGTCTATACTTGTTCATGATGAGACTCTAAATAGGTCATTTTTCATTCCTCCAAATGTATTTTTGTAATGCCTCTATCCCACTCTAGCTAAATTACCTATTCCCCTACCCCTAATTATATATTGATGCATTTCAAATTAATATGAACATTATTTTATATATTTTATATATCATTTATTAAATATTTAATGAAATTTATTTTCATTTACTTTTTATTTAAAAATAAAATTCCTAACATTTTATATTATAGTTAAATCTAACACTATATAGAGTATTTATCATGTTTTCACAAGGAATACATGGGAATTCTATGGAACATGTTATGATTACACCATACATACAACCATTGAGTGTTAGTGGACCTTATTTTGACTGATAATGGTATTGGAAAGGTACTTCCTATATTTTGTGTTTATTCTTGTCATCTTGGATAGTTTTAGAGGTTGTGTAATTGGTAGGAGATAACCCTCAAGCCAAACAATGAAGTGTAGAAACTATTTTGGAATATTTGAATCTTTTTTCAAATAAAATAATCATCTACATTGTTACTCATCGGTTTCCATTCACTTTTCCCTGTTATTTTAGCTTTCTGGATTGATTTGTCTATGCAAGTTTAATTTTTGGATTATTATTATTAATGGTTATGGATATTTTATTGTCCTTACCATTATTTTATAGTTTTCTATGATCTCTATTTTATATTTTTCCATATTTGGTTTGTGTTTAATATTCATGAACATCATATTTTGGTTCATGAATTTATAAAATATTAGAACTAATTACAAGTTACCTTGGTGAATCCATTACTAAATTTAATTCTTCAGTTGGAAAAATCATTCCCAATGGTGTATTATTGAATCATATTCACTATTTAACAATATATAGGGAAGAATAATTCCCCTTGTGTATTGTTACAGGTTTTATTGAGTTTGAGGTTGTTTTAAACCATGCTAGTTCATAAAAATGGTATCAAAGCTTTCATATTACTTTATATAACATGGGGAGTCATTTTATATCGGATATAAGACCATGTAAACATTTTAGGTAGGTTTTGAGTGATTTTTTTTAAAAAAATCATCACAATGAGGATGAAGGATCATTTGGATGTATAAAAACAGTAATTAGAATGTGATTTAATATAATTATGGATTTAATATATTTTTTTGTAAATGAATAGTAAATTGGTGGGAATTTCCATTGTGCATGCTTAAGGAATAGTGGTCATAGACCATACAATAACTATAAAAACTAATTTAGATGGGGTTCTAGGGGTACCCACATATATAGATCTTGGTTTGGATGTTCAGGTGGTCAAAATGATCAATAATATTTCATCAATCTTTTGAGACTCATGTTTAAATATAAAGTGTGGTAAACGGTGCTCCCTAATAATGCATAGTGGGAAATTTGGTATTTTTATATTTTCTTAATTTTAAATGAATTAAAAATTTCACAATATTTTTATTGAATATTTAGGATTCTAATTTCTGTTATTATATATATATTTATACGGTATCATTAGTTTTAATTGATTTCCTTCTCTTCTAATTTATTTCATGTAATAGAATTCCCCCTCAAAGAGTTCTTGTGAATATTCTAGAGGGACTTGGGGATAATATTTTTAGATAACCACTAACTAATCAGAATATTATTGATATTGTCAAATGTTCCATTAATTTTATAGACCATGGTATATGACTTTTCCTAGAATAGAAATAAGAATATGATCCTGGTGAATCTCAAGGCAAGGACTAATTTTAAACAAATCACTATAGAATGAACTCTATTTATGTAAGTAACTATTAAAATTTGGTGGATTATTAGTTATAGTTTCCCTAGTGAATCATTGAATTTTTTGAGACCCATGATCCTATCAAATAGGAACATGTTCCTTTTATTCTTGGGGACCAAGACAAAAATTATAGTAGATTATTATTCTGGATAAAGATATTTTAGAACCAGTAAAGTGTGGAATTTGATGCTAGGATCACCCAATAGATCTATCTTGATATAATGTTATTGATCAAATCTTGAGAATTCATTTTCATCTAAAAGTTAATTTACAATTCCATGTAATATATGAACATGTTTCCATTATTTCTAACCTTTTTCCTGTGATGGTCCTGAATGATAATTTGAAATCACTACATTTGGAATTAGAACTTTGACTAATTTTTGTATTTCTTTTGAAACTCCACAAATATTCAAAAGAATTGGATAAAGTATTAATGGTTATCATATATTATTCACGGATTTAATGAGTTATTGTTACTAATTTAGTGAAAAGTAGAATTGATTTATTATTCCATGAAATTAAGTAAAATGGGTACAATTATAAAAATGAATGGGGCAGTGGCCCTAGATTCCAATCCCAGATAGTATCATCTACCTCAATGGGGAGTGTTCGTATCATATGTATTAATGTGGAAATTTGGGAAGTGAAAAAATATATATATCAAGAATCCCAAAAAGTTATTCATTCTTTTCTTAGAATTGGTCATCTTTAAAGGTTCTGTAGTTTGAAGCTCCGAAACAATGTGTGGTATATTCTTATTAGTCCTAAGGGTGTCCATAGTTCATTATGATGTTTCTAAGGTAGTGAGAGAATTACCTCAAGGGAATGGAGGCATATGTGGTTTATATTATGGGTAAATATGTGATATTATCATAACTTAGAAAATATTATAGGCCTAAGTCCCACTCAACAATATAGTATTTTCATGTTATCATGCAGTCCCCTGCAGAAGCTAACACGAAACCTATGATTGTTCAAAAAACCATTCTTGTTTCAACAAGTGTTGATACTATATTATTTTATATAAGTCCCAGTCACTCATTTATCTCCATCTATATTTTGTATTTTTTAACATGTTATATGATATTGTACTCGATGTTATGAAATAACTACACCTTTTGGAAAGATGTATAAACACGATTTGATAGAACATTCAATAAATTTCTCTATATATAAGTTGGATATATCATAGTGTTTATTTTTTAAAAGATATATCTTTATAATATAAAACATGGAATGGTTTGTATAATTGGGTCTATATATCACACTGATTTTCATCATATTGGGGTTTTTTCATTATTCATGATGGAAGATCTAGACGTATCCATCGATAATTAGAATCAGATTCTAAATGATCATGGTCTCCTATTCCATATGTTTTTTGGTTATTATATCTATTTTTATCTCTTTATATGGAGGCTGATGATCGGACATTGGGAAATGGGATACTTCCAATGGTTTGTGAATTTCCTAAATTTTTTATGGATGTGTTCTTAGGGTCAACTCCCACATGAAATCTTGATATATAAATTTATTTTATTCATTATATTATACTTATATAACACCATTAATATCTCATGGAACTATCCAGACTAATGGAATTGAAAATTTAGTTAAGTGATTTGAAATACAAGATCTTTATTCCACCATGTTTCATTTGTTTCTCTACTCCTATACTTTTTTCAAATAAGATATATGGAACATTACACCTATGTATTTATTATATTATGATGAACTATATAAACATAAAAAATAATTCCACATTGATCATTATCGATGACATCATTGATCTACTGATATGGGGAAGGTGTTTTTCAAATATAATCTGTTGATATGGGTTTTATTAATTTAGATTAAAAGAGTATTATTTTATTAATGATACTTTAAAGAGTAGATACAGAAAATATTAATAATTGGTGATGCCATTTTGTGTAATAATTCTCCATTAATAATCATGGATCTTAAAAATAATATATTCCATTGATACTTCAACTTCATTTTCATGGTCCCCATTGATGGTATACTGGATTTTTCTTAAATAGGGTAACTGTATTAGATTATCTTGAGGACCATTTTTGGAAATATCCTTGATTGTTACCTCTTTCTAAATCATTATAAGTGTTACCTACAACTCATAGATGTTATTTTCATGTAATATTTGTTGTCAGAACAAGAATTTTCAGTTGATCCAGTAATGGGGAAGGCCATTATCACATTGTAACAACCATGGAATGCCTCATAGATACATAACATCTTATGTTTAGTAGGTTAATGCTATAATTTTTACTCAACTTATGTAAGATTCATTCCATTTTGAACACTATAAAATAAATAAAGTAAAATTTATATTGTTCTTATAATTTTATTCCATTTTTAATAAATTTTAATAGTGATTTACATTAGCTCATTTTCATTGAACATGATTCTAATAAGGGACTCATTATTTATTATGATGTATCATGCATGGTATTGGGTTCTATTCTTATTCATGTGGGGTTATATTGTGGTGTATAGTTCTTGAAAACATTTACCACATGAAAGTAATTACTCTTCCCATGATATTTAGCTAGAGGTAGTGATGCACACTCTCGTGTATAGAAGACACAATCTAATAAATGAAAAATTAATGGTTCATTCAGACCATTAAGTATTGAGTAATAATTTTTCTAAAAAATGTTTTTATAATTATGAAAATGAGAATGGCCGAATATCTTCAAGTATTTTATATTTTATATCTTTCTTACACATTGAAATTGATTTTTTGGTCAATTAAATCAGGATAAAGGTTTTATTATAGTACATAAAGTAATATAGTGGGGATTGTAACCCTACGAGATTCCATTCGATATGTAATTTAGTGGTATACAAAAAAAGGACTTGATGTTCTTAATTAATATTTATATTTTACTATCTCGTCTCAAACATTTCCCCTCGTAATAATGTGACCATGAAATATATCAAAATGTTACATGAAATATATATATATATATAGTGAGGGTATCACCAGTTAGTGGAATTTATATCTTGATGGTGTATTTTGTTTTAGTATATGCTATATAGTTCCCTCTTTGATGAAGTAATAATTATTGTTAAATTTCCACCACTATTAGTGGAATGTTCATCTTGGTTCCAATATGTTGTATTATTATCTCGAAAACTAATACTGGGGGATTTTTATGAGTGGAGGCATGATATATTTCATAATAAGATGTTGAACATATCAATAGATTAAAGTGGATAATCCAAATACTTACAATTTTCTTTAGACTATTCTTATCCCTACTTTATAATGGGATGATATATCTATGTATTTCATCATCAGTTTAGCTCATACCCCCAAAGGAATGAATTATATTATGTCATTTTATTGATCATTTTTCTAAATTATATCACTTTATATGAATTATGGATATTTATAAAGTAGATGATCATTTAATATTGTATGTATAGGAAATTATATAGTTACAATGGATTCCTTATGCCATTAGTTTTTATACATATCCCTAATTGAAATATTGATTTTGGAAAGGAAATAAGTGGGTATGATATTTCATTGGATTTTAACAGTAACACCCCAGGTAAATAAAGAATATAACAACATTATATTTAACCATATTTGTGAATAAAATATTAATATTACTTTAAAGGGGATTCTATGCTCGATGGCGTACCCAATACGCAACAACGAGTTTCTTGGGAATCTTATGTTGCACTCTAATAATAAAATAATATTATTTTAAATGGTAGTTAACGCCTAGCCGTTGTAATGGAGCGAATGAACAGAACTAAGTAAAAAATGATTATATATGTTTTTCAAATATTTTTACTCTTTACAATAAATTTTAGAGGATTAAAAATGAAAATAAATCCAGTTTTTAAGCGTAAACATTCTAATATTCTTTAAAAGGTCGATTAACTGCCTTTTGATGACGAACCCCTTTTAAATACACTTTTTTAAAATTTTATAAGCTCTATTTTTCAAAATAAACATATTATTTATGATTGGGACATTGAAATTTACCTTGGGTTAATTTTTGGTATTTTTCTGACAATGTTCATTTTTCAATGAATAGTGAAAAATACTGCATTTTACATCAAAACTGCTTTTTCATATAATTTAATTAGATGGTTATATTATCATTTTAGTTTGTTTTAAAGTTTAATTAGAATATATTTTTACCATGTAATTCAATGATGGTCATTGGGATTAATTTCACTTTGGAATTAGGCAAAAACAAGTGCCAAACTTTTCTTAAATATTGTTTCTAAAAAAACCCGCTATTTGTTTTGACAACAGGAAGTTTTTTTAAATTAATTATTTTAATTTGTGTGATTGGAAGTTTTTAAAATTAATTACATATTTTTAATTAGAAGGTCCAAATTATGTAATTAAGACTCTTTTGTTTTTGGACATTATGAATAGTAACGACGGTAATTATCTTTAATTATCTTGATTAATGAGTAATCGGGTAGTTAAAGATAATAAGATAATATCATAATAATAAAAAATGACCACAAAAAGTGTCCTAAGGCTACTTTTTGTCTCATTTCTGACCATGGGATGCCTTGTTCCAAACTTGGGGGCCCCATGGAATCACTTTTGTGAGAAAGTGACTTTTTATCTTTTTATTTTTAAAGAATGTTAAATGTAACAAAGAATGTATCACTTAGTAAAATATTTATAATTTTGTCTACATAAAATATAATTTGGACTATAAATATTCATTGGAAATCTAAAAATAGTTCCAACATCATAGTATTTTTTTATAATTTTTAGACATTAAATAAATTAAATTATTTATGACATCATGATGATACAGCGATGACCTCATTACTTAACGATTTAAATAAAATGGAAAGATAATGTAAAATCTAAGACCTACACCTATCCAAAACCAATTGAATGGGTGGATTTAGAACCCTTATCACCTTATCCTCGAAACACATCAATTTAGGACCATTAAAATCCGAAACTCATTTGAAAATAAAGTTACTTTTTATACCTTTCCAAGAGTGTCCCTCCTCTGCTTTTATAAAAGTCACCCACCTATAACTCCTTACCCACACTTCCAAATCCTTTGGCTCGGCGAAACCCTGCCCATTTTGCCTCTCCAAATCCCTCTCTAACTCCTTGAAGCCTCAATTTGGGCAGAAGTCTTCCCCAGGAAGCCTTTGAGCTCAAATCAAAAAGAGTTACCCAATTTTAAGGTAATGTCTTCACTTGTGTTCTTTTGTTTTATTTTGTTTCTCCAACCCCCTAAACTCTTTTTATTCATTTATTTTGTAACAAATCCAGTATCTTAAATATACTATGATTTTTTTATAATATTAATTCGAGATACACTTACACACACCTACATCAAATGGTTAAAGAACATACTGTTTCTCTAGATGGCGAATTTCTGCCTCATGAAACGATGATTGTTCAACACTCATATAACACCATAAAAGGTGGCCATTAAGATGTAATTGTATTTATATATGATATATAATATGTTTATGTTTCTGTATATTTTCCTTTTTGTCATAACATTATGGTTTCCATTGTGGGTAAAAACACGATAATTTCATTTTAGGAAGTGCGGACTACCGCCCCCTCAAAGTGATTTGATTCGTTAATGCCATATGTGGGATGCATAAAGTATGAATTTAAAGTTATTATATTTTATGTATGTTACATATAAATGATGAATATAATTCTGGAATTAAAATATACATACCTCTCATTTGGTTTTAATTCCATTAATATGACATAGAAATGAAAGTAGCGTTCATGCGTACGTACGGCTTACCGTCTCCATGAACGGTGCATTTCATTTCTTACCCAGAAATGATTATTTAATATTACAAATACATGTATATTCTGGATATATATGATATATATGATATCCAAATCATGAATATCATTCTGGATATAATGATCCTTTGACCACACGAACAACATGTAATTGTAAGAAGTCCACTTTCGACTTAAGAACCAAATATCGACAAAACAAACATTATTAACTTAAATGATTACATAATGTTTATAACATGGAAATAAGTGATATAAAAGGAATAATGAACTAGAAAAAGGTTCTTAATAAAGTGAAAATTAACTCAAGTTTATTATTCAGGATGTTAAAGAATGATCGAGTCAAGTCGGACCCGAGGTAAGGGATCCTACTCTCTTTCTTTTTAAGTACACTCTTTTATGTCATTCCTTCTAAGCACATATTTCTTGTGATTGGGATGTTATTTTATATTACTATGACTGTAATTTTTATGTTCATAAGATGAGAGAACATATTCTCTCTCATCAATCCATTTTGGAAGTTTTGAGTGGCGCCGTGAGGCTGCCGAATTTTCGTAAGAGATCTAACCTCTCTCTTTCTCTTTAAGTACTATCCTTTATGTCACTTCTTTTAAGATCATATTTTTTATGATGGGGGATGTTATTTTATATTACTATTGCTGTAAATTTTATTTTAATGTGATGAGATACCCTATTTTATCTCATCAATCCATTTTTGGATGTTTTAAGTGGTGTCGTTAGGCTGCCGAGTTTTCGTAAGAGATTTTTCATCTCACTTTTATTCCCATGAGATTTATGCTACATTTACCACAATTCCCTTTGAGTGGTGTATTTACTGACCATTATTTTACTCATTGTGTAATATTCTTTCATTTATGAGTATTTACATAAATGTTGTATTCCCCTTCTTTCACGGGGTGTATGTTTCGAAAGATACCCATGTCGGTAAGGGAACCTTTCACCCTCCTCTTTTTAAAAGACTTATTTTGTTATGTCTCTTAATTCACATGATATTATGTTGGGATATGTTCTTCTATATCCTTATTGATTTAAATTTTATGTCCAAGTGATGAGATACCCACTTTATCTCTCATCAACTCTTTTTCAGAATTTTGAAGTGACGTCTTTAGGCTGTCTAATTTTTGCAAGGGAACTTCTTAAACCAATTTCGATTCATTGGGATAAACTTGTACACCTTGAATATGTCGTTCTATGATTATGTTTGAATGTCCTATGATTTTATTACACTTAATACCCACTTATATTTCTTGTATTGGTTTTTCACACAGAGTTATGTAACTGATTTATCCTTAATCCAAGGATACCGTCTTTGTATGGGACTTCGTCTCAATCTCCTTTCATTGAGGCATATTTTTTTATACACAACTTTCTTTTATACGGTGTGTAAACCCCTTTGACTTTTACTTTTATCCAAAAGGAATCTTTTTATACGAAGCGTTTTACTAAACGAAAAAAGGGAATTTTTTTTGTCGTACGTATACGACGACAACGACTTATCTACCGCCATGACCATTATTTGAGTTTCGTCTTCCACTAAAAGCCATATTGTTTTTTAAAAGAAAAATAAATACCATGTTTTACTTTTCTTTTATTTTGGAATTGAAAATGGTTTTCATAATGTATTTATATCAATGTGTTGTATTGATATCTTGTTATTGAAAGGTGGAAATGTTATATTTCTTTTATGCATGTTTTATGTGATAATATTATGTTATGGTTCGTGGGAATTTTTATGAAGATGGGTGGTTCTGTGATAAACTATGTGAGGGTGAGCCCGATATAGCTCTCCAATGCATTGGGTAACGCGAAGGAGTGAAACGTTAAGTTTTCTCCGAAGAGATTTAGGGAATATAACGTGGTGGGTATTCCAAACGTAACAAAGAGGGTTACTCCCTACATAATAATGTTATGAATGCCTCAAGTTACCTTTATGTCTTATGATTTCTATGATTTATTCATGATTTTATGAGGTGTGTTAATGTGCTTATGTTTTATGGGTAAAGTATGATTTCATTCTTACGTATACATGTACTCATGTTTCCTTTCCATATTTTTATATCCCTTACTGTGCTTTTTATGCTGATCCCAAGTTTTTGAAATGTTTTTCCCAGGTCAAGGGAAGGGTACATGATATGTTGATAGTGTCAAGGAAGTGTCAAGAAAGAATCCATGTTTTATTTTAAATATGTTTCTGTTGATGGGAAAAATGAATACTATCTTTTATGTAACCACTTTGATTAAATGTGGAATGTAATGAAAGTTTTATGATCTAATTCTCTAATACTCTAAACCTGAAATGATCCTCAATGTGAAATCTTGTAGTAACTCAAGATTAAGTAAGGTTTAAGGCTGGGGCCCTATAGTTGGTATCAATGGTCGGTTTAGATAACATTAGAGGTTAGGGTATTCTTTACGCATAAGTGACATTACCATAATGGTTAGGATTTCAGAAAGAGTCCTAGTTTTAGATAATGTGAATAAGTAAGTATATCATAGTTTTTATCTTCCTCATTAGTACATGATGGTTTTGTTGATATACTCACACTGACCTTTTTGGTTTTAGTAAATGGCTGGATCTAGCAGGCACCAAAGTAACAGTGGATGGGAAGGAAACTGTGACAGTTTTTAGAGCAAGAAACTTAATGATATGGGAGCTGCAATGAGAACTCTTTTGATTATCCTCAACCAACTATCTAGAGTCATGATTGACCACCTAATCCTTGATGATTTCTCTAAGGCATCATATATGCGAGAAACAAATCCCTACAGAACTACAGGTAATAATCATACTGGTAAGTGTGTTCAAAAACCTATGTGTCAAAAATGTGGAAAGAAACACCTAGGAAAATGTTTCAAAGGGACAGAAATATGCTATAGATGTGGAAATGAAGGTCACAAAGCATAAACCTGCCAGGGAAAAAAGGAAGCATCCAGTTGACTTGAGGAAAGGGAAAGAAGTTCTTTTTGATGGATCAATTGAATGTTTTAAATGTGGTGTGCATGGTCATTATGCAAACACATGTCCTATGAAGAAGTTTCATGAATGGGATCACCAAGATCATACAAATGTTCGTTTACCAATACCTAATTCTATTCCGATAGAGGATGAAGAAACCGAAAATGACCAATCAAAGGTATGGATTATTTCATAACTATTGTTTTCTTATTTTGGAATCATAGGATATGATTCATGATTTTGTTTGTAGGAAAGAAGTATTTCATAATAAGTTGCAATGGAATGATTAATGGATCACGAAGAATGTTGAATGAGTAAGATGTCAACATATAAGGGCTTCAAGAGTTATGGTGAAATTCTTAAGAGTTTTAAGTCTCTTTTGATGATGGGGTTACATTAGAAGACTTTTTATAGTATGTGTAACCCTGATGTTTAATTTATGAAAATTTTATTCATGGAGTAGTTATCTGTTATTTTGTTGGAATAGTTATAAAGAACTATTTGGGTTTATATGATCCTTACTTTTGAGGTAATTAAGGTTTACTATATGTTATGATGGAAGTGAAAGGCATGAGATAAAATTGAGGTTAAATTATGTTATGGTTATTTTTGATGATTTTATCTCTTTTTAGGGAATGATTTGAGATTTATATAGTTTTGGAAAAAGGAAAACACGCAGACTGTGTGACAACCCATCGCATCAGACAAAGCTGCAACAATCGAACCCACAACCAAAGTGCAACTGGTATTTATCGCCTACCACTGGACTACGTGAAGTCCCTGGTTATTTTGACTGAATATTTTTAGTTAGATGATTTTATGAATTATGATTAAGTTGATTTTGTGTTATCTATGGATATTTATTAACCTATCATGGAGGATATGTGATTAGGTAAATTACTTTTCAATACGAGACATGAAGAGCAACTGATGTTGTTTGGAGATAAATGTAATGATTTAAATTGGAAGACTATGTGACTAAATCCGTGAAATATTTGGGTTTCAATCTTAGTTTGGTTTACTTTGAAGAATTTTATAGACAAATTGATTATAGAATGGTCCTCGTTGAACATTGGGTTTTTTTGGACAAATTTTGGAGATTAAGAATAGATTTTCTTTTTATAAAGGGTTATCCTTTTCTGGATTATCTGATCTTGTACTAACCTTATTGGTTTTGGTTTTGGTTAAAGTCTAAAGACATGGTAAGTATATAGTTCTCTTTTGTCGATTAGGTGATTCTCTATACTTTGGTTATAGTACTCTTAATGTGAACAAGTCTTCCTAAATACTCGTCTTTTGGGGAAAATATGAGTTTGTGTAAGGAATCTAATAAAAGTTGAAAGTCAACATGATAAGTGATTATGTTTCCTTATGAATAAATTCCTCAATAAAAAGTAACTTAAAACAAAAAATTTTTCTATTAACTTTTCCTACTGGGGAATCGAATACCATTTAACCCATCACAAGTTTGTGAATTTCTTGTGGTTAACATTCTCCTAATCATGTTTTCTATCACTCTCCATCAGAACATGACCCTTTGTTTTTTTCCTCCATGTCCATATTTTCATTCTTGGAATCCTAGTATGGGTTAACTCTGGTGACCATTGTACTTATCATTCTTTATTTTAAAGTGATTGTTTTACCGAATCTTGTTCCGATGTGGGACTTTCAAGGATGTTTCCAAGCCCAATTTTAAAATTGTGAGGACACAATTCCCAAAAGGGGGGAAGGATGTAACACCCCAGGTAAATAAATAATATGACATCTTTATATTTAAACATATTTTTGAATTAAATATTAATATTACTTTAAAGGGGATACTATGCTCTATGGCGTACACAATACGCAACAACGAGTTTCTCGGAAATCTTACATTGCACTCTAATAATAAAATTATATTATTTTAAATGGCAGTTAACGCCAAGCCGTTGTAATGGCGCGAATGAAAAGAACTAACTACAAAATGATTATATATGTTTGTCAAATATTTTCACTCTTTACAATAAATGTTAGAGGATTAAAAATGCAAATGAATCCAGTTTTTAAGCGTAAACATTCTAATATTCTTTAAAAGGTCGATTAACCGCCTTTTGATGGAAAACCCCTTTTAAATAAACTTTTTGACAATTTTATAAGCCCTATTTTTCAATATAAAAATATTATTTATGATTGGGACATTGAAACTTACTTTGGGTTAATTTTTGGTATTTTTCTGACAATGATCATTTTTCAATGAATAGTGAAAAATACTGTATTTTACATCAAAACTGCTTTTTCATATAATTTAATTATATGGTTATATTATCTTTTTAAATTGTTTTAAAGTTTAATTAGAATATATATTTACCATTTAATTCAATTATGGTCAATGGGATTAATTTTACATTGGAATTAGGCATAAACAAGTGCCAAACATTTCATAAATATTGTTTCTAAAAACCCGCTATTTGTTTTGACAACAAAAAGTTTTTTTAAATTAATTATTGAAATTTATGTGTTTGGAATTTGGTAAAATTAATTATAAATTTGTAATCAGAAGTTCCAAATTATTTAATTAACAATCTTTTGTTTTTTGGACATTATGAATAGTAACGACGATAATTATCTTTAATTATCTTGATTAATGAGTAATCGGGTAGTTAAAGATAATAAGATAATATCATAATAATAAAAAATGACGACAAAATGTTTCCTAAGGCTATCTATTGTCTCATGTCCGACCATGGGATGCCTTGTCCCAAACATGGGGTCCCCATGGAATCACTTTTGTGAGAAAGTGACTTTTTATTTCTTTATTTTTAAAGAATGTTAAATGTAACAAAGAATGTATCACCTAAGTAAAATATTTTTAATTTTATATACATAAATGATCTTTTGGACTATAAATATTCATTGGAAAGATAAAAATCTTTCCTACATCATAGAAATTTTTCTATAATTTTTAGAAATTAAATAAATTAAATTATTAATGACATCATGATGATGCAGCGATGACCTCATTATTTAACGATTTAAATAAAATGGAAAGATAATGTAAAATATAAGACCTACACATGTAAAAAACCTATTGGATGGGTGTATTTAGAACCCTTATCACCTTATCCTCGAATCACATCAATGTGGGACCATTAAAATTAGAAACTCATTTGAAAATAAGGTTACATTTTATACCTTTCAAAGAGTGTCCCTCCTCTCCTCTTATAAAAGGCCCCCACCTCTAACTCCTTACCCACACTTCCAAAGCCTTTGGCTCGGCCAAACCCTGCCCATTTTGTCTCTAAACATCCCTCTCTAACTCCTTGAAGCCTCACTTCGGGCAGAAGTCTTCCCAAGGAAGACTTTGGGAAAAAATCAAAAAGAGTTACCCGATTTTAAGGTATTGTCTTCACTTGTGTTCTTTTGTTTTATTTGGCTTCTCCAACCCCCTAAACAATTTTTATTAATTTATTTTGTAACAACTCCATCATATTCAATATACAATGATGCTTTTATAATTATAATTCGAGCTAAACGTACACCCACCTACATAAAATGGTTAAAAAACATACTATTTCTGTGGATGGCGAATTTCTGCCTCACGAAATGATGATTGTTCAACACTCATATAACACCTCAAAAGGTGGCCATTAAGATGTAACATTATTTATATATTATATATAATATGTTTAGGTTTTTTTTATTTTTCTTTTGTGGCAAACCTTTATGGTTTTCATTGTGGTTAAACACGATAATTTCATTTTAGTAAGTGCGGACTACCGCCCCCTCAAAGTGATTTGATTCGTTAATGCCATATGTGGGATGTATAAAGGATGGATTTAATGTTATTATATATGATGTATGTTACATATAAATGATGAATATAATTCTAAAATTAAAATATACATACCTCTCATTTCGTTTTAATTCCATTAATATGACATAAAAAATGAAAGTAGTGTTCATGCGTACGTACGGCTTACCATCTCCATGAACGGTGCATTTCATTTCATACCTATAAATGATTATTTAATATTATAAATACATGTATATTATGGATATATATTATATATATGATATCCAAATCATGAATATCATTCTGGATATAATGAACCTTTGACCACACAAACAACATGTCATTGTAAGAAGTCCACTTTCGACTGAAGAACCAAATATCGACAAAACAATCATTATTAACTTAAATGATTACATAATGTTTATAACATGGAAATAAGTTATATAAAAGGAATAATAAACTAGAAAAATGTTCTTAATAAAGTTTAAATTAACTCAAGTTTATTATTCAGGATGTTAAAGAACGATCGAGTCAAGTCGAACCCGAGGTAAGGGATCCTACTCCTCTCTTTCTTTTTAAGTACACTCTTTTATGTCATCCATTATATGCTCATATTTCTTGTAATTGGGATGTTCTTTTATATTAATTCTACTTTAATTTTTATGTTCATATGATTAGAGACCCTATTCTCTCTCATCAATCCATTTTGGAAGTTTTGAGTGGCGCCGTTAGGCTGCCGAATTTTCGTAAGAGATCTAACCTCTCTCTTTCTCTTTAATTACTCTTCTTTATGTCACTTCTTTTAAGCACCTATTTGTTATGATGGGGGATGTTATTTTATATTCCTCTTTCTGTAAATTTTATTGTAATTTGATGAGATACCCTATTTGATTTCATCAATCCATTTTTGGATGTTTTAAGTGGCGCTGTTAGGCTGCCGAGTTTTCGTAAGGGATTTTTCATCTCACTTTTATTCTCGTGAGATTTATGATAAATTTTCCACAATTTCCTTTGAGTGGTGTATGTACTGACCATTATTTTACTCATTGTGTAATATTCTTTCATTTATTAGTATATACATCAATGTTGTATTTTCCTTCTTTCACGGGCCGCATGTTTCGAAAGATACCCATGTCTGTAAGAGAACCTTTCACCCTCCTCTTTTTAAAAGACTTATTTTGTTATGTCTTTTAATTCACATGATATTATGTTGGGATATGTTCTTATATATCCGTATTGATGTAAATTTTATGTCCAAGTGATGAGATACCCTTTTTATCTCTCATCAACTCTTTTTCTGAATTTTGAAGTGACGCCGTTAGGCTGTCTAATTTTTGCAATGGAACATCTTAACCCAATTTCGATTTTTTGGGATAAACTTGTACACCTTGAATATGTCGTTCTATGATTATGTGTGAATTTCCTATGATTATTTTACACTTAATACCCACTTATATTTCTTGTATTCGTTTTTCGCACATAGTTTTGTAACTGATTTATCCTTAATCCAAGGATACCGTCTTTGTATGGGACTTCGTCTCAATCTCCATTCATTGAGGCATATTTTGTTTTATACACAACATTCATTTATACGGTGTGTAAACCCCTTTGACTTTTACGTTTATCCTAAAGGAATCTTTTTATACGAAGCGTTTTACTAAACGAAAAAAGGGAATGTTTTTTGTCGTACGTATACGGCGACAAAGACTTATCTACCACCATGACCATTATTTGAGTTTCGGCTTCCACTACAAGCCATACCTTCTTTTTAAAAGAAAAATAAATACCATGTTTTACTTTTCTTTTATTTTGGTATTGAAAATGGTTTTCATAATGTACTTATATCAATGTGTTGTATTGATATCTTGTTATTGAAAGGTGGAAATGTTATGTTTCTTTTATGCATGTTTTATGTGATAAGATTATGTTATGGTTCTTGGGCATTGTTATGAAGATGGGTGGTTCTGTGATAAACTAAGGGTGGGTGATCCCGATATAGCTCTCCAATGCATTGGGTAACGCGAAGGAGTGAAACATTATGGTTTCTCCAAAGAGATTTAAGGAATATACTGTGGTGGGTATTCCAAACGTAACCAAGAGGGTTACTCCCTACGTAAGCATGTTATGAATGCCTCAAGTTACCTGTATGTCTTGTGATTTCTATGATTTATTCATGATTTTATGAGGTATGTTAAAGTGCTTATGTTTTATGGTTAAAGTATGATTTCAGTCTTATGTATACATGTACTCATGTTTCCTTTCCATATTTTTATATACCTTACTGAGGTTTTTATGCTCCTCCCAAGTTTTTGAAATGTTTTTCCTAGGTCAAGGGAAGGGTACATGATATGAAGATAGTGTCAAGGAAGTGTCAAGAAAGAATCCATGTTTTATTTTAAATATGTTTCTGTTGATGGAAAAAATGAATACTATCTTTTATGTAATCACTTTGTTTAAATGTGGAATGTAATGCAAGTTTTATGATCTAATTATCTAAAACTCTAAACCTGAAAAGATCCTCACTGTGTAATCTTCTACTAACTCAAGATTAAGTAAGGTTTCAGGCCGTGGCCTTATATTATCAATGACATAACATCCAAAAATGGATGGGTGTATGGAGATAGAAATAATAAATCTATAATACATACTTGATGCTTACATGTTTGACTTTAGGGGATCATGTGATAATAACTTATTAGGGGTTGAATTTTCTTATAATAAGATCCCCCAATAATATATCTTGATGGTACCTTTTTATGATCTATATCGTTTTCCATGTATGTATCTACTTTTCTGATCAAATTATAGTGAAACCCCTCTTATTTGACCAAAAATAATTAGAGAAGTGAATAGAAAGTTATATCATTCCTAGAAATTACTTGTGATAGCATAGAGATTCTAAAAGTCATATGGTGATTTAATCACTGACCTCTAGAGTTTTCAATCATCAGCCAAGTACTTTTGAAAGTACCACGTTGATTGGGGAATCAATATTTTAGTATAGAAGCGATTAGGTTTCTATGTTTTGTCGGTTCTTTTGAGAAAAGAGAACGATTTGGAAGGTTTTCACCATTTGGAGTTTCAAATCTAGATAAACATGATAATGAATATCTTCCACATATAAAAGCTAATGAAAACTAATCATAATCCCTCCCATATATTATGTTTGGAAGAGTTATAACTAGATTAGAATGATTCTATGACTGAGTGTCCAATATATTTTTTTATTAAAGTAATAATCAAGTGAAAAAATTTATTCCATTAGATTATTTATTATATTAACACTTCGATGTTACTTATGAATGATGTGAGCATGGATCTTCTATGAGGGACTAGTGACCTCACTTATTTTCTTATCATTAGGTTTTGTATTCTTTTTTATTCAGTATGTGACATTATGAAGAGAACTATGAAACCCTTTATTAATTTTAATGTATGTGGTTTTTTATTTTAATAATTATTTCATAGTTATGGTATATCCCATTGATTTTTAGAAACAATAGTGAGGCAAATCATATCTCGTGGTTGATGGATGATTAGTGAAAACCATACAACCCAACCATATAAGGAGGGGGTGTTCCAATTTGTATAAATGTTCACATAATTAGTGCATGATTTTCTAAACATTGTATCCAGTACTCTCATATTTTTTGAACATGTGTTGATTTAATAATTTCCTTAATTTATTTTTTGTTTTGATGTTCACAAATACCTAATTTTGTGTTAATAATGATTTTTCACTTAAGTTACTTCAGGAAATTAATATTCATTGAAATAATTGTTCATGAAATATATTAAAACATGTTGTATATGGGAAATAATTGATAAAGTATTCAGAACATATTTTAACACATTCTGGAAACAATGTTCATACCTTACGCGTGCAAGAAATATGTATGGAAGGGGCATAATTTTTGAAAGATCGTGTGTGGGCTATCTACCCTACATTTTCAGGAAAATCAGAAATTATGGTTCATTATCTCTACATTTGGATGGAACCTTACATTTGAGAAAATTGGAATGTATGGTTAAGAAAACCTAGTTAAGGAACCCTATGTTTGAGGAAACAAATGTATGGAAAATCAACCCTACTGTTGTATTCAATTGTACATTTTCAACTCTATGTCTGGAGTTTTTTTCATTACATAAAGGAACCCTATGTTTGACTATTCAACAATGAAGTCTTAAATCTAGGATATTATACATGATTTATTAATAAAACTTTATAGAAGAAAAGATCTGTTCAAAACTATTTTTTTACTAATCAAAATACTTGTTATGATTTTTTAAAAGGATCATATTAAATGGAGTAAATCATTACTATTATTAAGGGATGTTATGACACTCTTGAATGTTTTCATATTAAAATACTCATGATTTATTGTGAGACATTTTTGGAGATGGTTTGATCTAGAGCTATCCAACATGATGTATAAATATCGAGACTTTCTTCATCAGAATATACAAATATAAAATACAATATATATAGAGAGATATATATGCCAATATTGTTATATTGGAAGGAGATATTCAAAATCAACAAGTGTTTCATTACCTTCATAGCTACACTTTGGAGACACACATGTTTTGATCTATTAACTCACTATTGCTATAATTTTTTGTTCATTATACTGAATATATCTATTAAATATTCTTATGCAATAATGATAATGCGTTTTGTGAAGATACACATTGGAGGAACAAATGTTTAAACATATTTGTATTTATATTTTCATTTTTGTTTTTTGAAGAAAACATATGAAACATTAAAGATATATTTCTTCCATTCTATATTGATGATCTGAATACATCTATCAGTTTCAACTAAAAAATGTGACATTTGACTTGTATTGTCAAACATTACAACTCAATTAATTTATTTGAGTTTTAGTTACTCATACTTAGTCATATTTAAGTGTCATTGTCTTGCACTAAGCTATAGATTTTTTATTCCTCGTAAAATAACCATAGGGATGTGTAATGTCTTATAAGGTGTAAACATCCTGCACTCATTTGTGGTTAGATTGTCTTATGATAAGATGACATGATAGTTAAATCATCAAGATTATAGAGTGGAGTGTTGGTGGAGTGGACTATGTGATCTTTGTTCCCTGAACCAATATACATTGTTGTTTTCAATTCTATTATGTATTTAATCTTCTTACTCATCCTTAAGAGAAGTGGAATTGTTTTATTTATAACATGAGATATTTTTAAAAACTACCAATGTTCTTATAGTTCCCAATCCCACCACTCTTTTTTATTTTTCAACATTTTCAACCAATTGGACTTAAGAACCGGTATAAGAGACCAAGGATCTTCTATAATTTTGTCATCTAAATTATTTTGAATTACAAATTATGCATTATTCCTTGAATATATTGATTCGATCAATGCACAAAAAACATTTATACTCTAGTAAAAAATTATATAATATTATATTGGTTCTAACAATCCTGATCTAAATATTTGATCAAACAATCATGAAATTGTTGATTCTAGAGAAGGTATTTATATATTCCATGTTATGTATTTTAATGGTAATGATTATGGATGATGTAATTACCATATGATGTTTTTTTTAAAAAACATTAAAATAATGTTTTATTTGAATGTTGTTAAACTATATGACATTCTTAAATAAGTATTGGAAGATTGGAGTATTGATCAAGAAATAAAGTATGATCTAAATTCAAATTAATTGAATTCTATTGTTTTTTATCTACAAGGTGACGAGTTATATTGAGTATCTTAATGCTCTACAACATATGTGATGTGGAAGACTATTGATATTTTGTATGAAGGAACTGAAAATATATCACAATTAATGTACACTACTGAAAAACTAATGTTTGATACATTTATAATTAATGAGGAAGAAAATTTAAATCAACTGGATGGAAGGTTTGAAGATAGTGCCAATATTATTTCTATTTTAGGAGATCCAATTTCACAATCAGATCTATCATTAAAAGTAATCAATGTACTACCTCCTAAGTAAAATAAAATAATTGATGCTATACACTAGTCTATATTAGTAAACAAATTTACAATAAATGAGTTGATTAAGTCTTTAATGATATATGTTGTTGAGATATAGGTTGAAGATAAAATTCATATCAAACATGAATAAAACTATCTCAAAACTACAATGTATGAATCATCTGATTCAATTGGTCTAGATTAAGACAAATATTAATTAGATCTTGTCGAAAATTTGTAAAATTTGTATAGAAAGGAAAAATAATGTTACTGAAAAAATGAGTGAGAATGTAAGGAAAGAATTCATAAAAAGATAATTTTCCTTTACAAAAATATAAATGGAAATACATTTATAAAAGATATGAAAATAAGGCTATAAAGGATACCTAGATCAATTCTTTTAGTTCACGTGATGAATCATCTAAAAATTAGATGTTGAGCATAAAATTGTATGTCTTCTAGATGATACTGATGAGGTATAATAATCTTTCTCTCAATGCTCTAGTTCTGAAAAACATTCTTATAATGAGTTAAAAAAATATTGATTTATGCTACAAGATAAATATGAATCCTTAAATAGGAAACATTAAAAAAATCCAAAATTAAAATGATATTTTATTATTAGATAAAGAATATTTTTCAAAACAATTTATACATTTAAAATATATTGTTTCTAAAATTTTGTGTGACTTACATGGAAATAAGATTAAATAATTAATGGATGGAGTAGATAATTTAAAATAAGAAAGCAGTATGCTAATAAAATAAGAAAAATAATAAAATGAAATCCTTGAAAACAAAACAAAATACTGAAACTAAATTTTGGAATATTAAGTAATGGTGAAAGATCAAAACAATATAGGAACTATTTTTTCATGATTTAAATAGTGAAAACATTCAACTGTTAAATGTTTTTATTTTGGTATTAATGGTCATTTTTTAAATGATTTATATTTTATAAAAGGAAAAAAAAACAGGTTTTAAAAATAATTATTTCCCAAAAGAACAATCTAACTTGAATAATATAATTCCAACTGAAATTAATCATGTTTGGATACCTAAAACTATAATTTCCAACCCTGTTAGACCCAAAAAAATATGGTTACTAAAAGGAACTCCTATTTAAAATTTACAGGATTACACCACTAATATGTATCGTTAAATCCATAAGTTATTGATATATTGATACATGAATGTCTATTCCAAAGGAGTGAGCAACTCTAAAGTAGTTTGTTATAAAAAATTATCAGTTTTATAAACACTAATACAAGGAATATTTTTATTTTTATAATGATATGCATCTGGATTATTAATCATTTAATATACAAGGAGAGAGTGATATTTATTTTGATGAAAACACTTCTTTAATCATTATCATGTCTTATTTTATTTTGAAGAAAAATCTTTAATACCTTATTTTCCTTTTAATAGAGTACTTGTTTAAATTATAAAAAGTTCATATTTTCAATTTTCGAATATTTTGAAAAAATATATATTTCATGTTCTTAAAATTTTATATGTTTACATAATCTAAAAAATCATCTTATGTAACATGTCTTTTAAAAAATTAAAATTTGAAATTATTTTTCTGTAATTTCACAACTAAGGAAAATTAAATATCTTCAAAATTCTATCAAAACCAATCATTTCATATTCTTCAGACGGTTTATATTATTTTTATTCTTTTTCGTTGTAATATCTAGTTTAAATGACTGTTGAAAACTAGTCATAAAAAAATGAATAGG
Organism: Viscum album; assembly: GCA_963277665.1. NCBI lineage: Eukaryota > Viridiplantae > Streptophyta > Magnoliopsida > Santalales > Viscaceae > Viscum > Viscum album. The sequence goes on from OY728166.1 coordinate 995,015,060, forward strand.
TCAAGTTCATCAACTTCCTAAGAAAATATATTTCATAAAAGAAAAAAAAGATTATCCATCTCACCCATTTAAAGAACAGTTTTTCTCAAATGTTGAAGATTTCGGTGAATATTATTCCGAATAAAATAAATTTTTTTCATGGTTCTAAAGAACTATTATTCTCTTCATTTAAAATTTCTTATGAAATAATTCTATTAAATTTCACTCTTTGAATGAAGAAGGTGTAAATATGAAAACTAAGTTGAATGTGTCTAAAATTTCATATAATTATCTATATAAAGAATCTATATCAAAATTCATTTTTGATTTGTTAAAAAAATATTATCAAAATATGAGAAACAGTTCAATATCAAAAGTAGACTTTGAATCTTTCAAGTCATAAATACTAACTCAAATGGATTTTCTCAGAAGATAAGCTATTATAAATATCATTCTTGATAATCTAAATTTGTTTCGGGTTGAAAAAAGGTTTATCTTCTTCTTATAAAATAATATAAAATGGTCAAAAGATATTAGAAGAACTATTATGAGTTTTAGTTGATTTAAGGGAAACTTTTTGACATATATAAAATTCATATAAATACTCTATATCTTGACACTTTTATTTTATTTCATTAAATGTTATATGTACTATCACAATTCTATATGATTCTTCGTAATTTATTTATTTATTTATTTTCTTAACCAAGAATGAACATATTTTTGTCTATTCATATGCAAAAATATAATTAAATAAATCCAAAATGTTTTTTGTTTTTGGGGGAGTTTAAAAAAAATAATTTCTTTATTATTTTAAATGATCATTGATTGAATATTTATATCCTTTTAAATAAATGAAGATATTTAAGTGGAATTAATTTTACTACTCTGATCTTTTTTGTGTTAAAAAAAGTGGGAAAGTTTTATAAAATTATTTATATGTGTTTTTTATTTTAAATGGGATAAGTTTTAATGTTATTATTTTTAATATTATTTTCATATTCTAAATGTTTACATAAAAAGATAACAATGGAAAAAATTTAATTCTTTTTTTATAGTTTCTCTGTTTTTTAATTGGGGGATAAATTTAATTTTATGATTTTTTATTCCATATAATGTGGGAGAAGTTTTTTATGGAGGAAATGTTATGGAGAGAAATGTTTGGTGAGATTTATTAAAATTGAATAAATTATATTTATTTATGATAAAAACATTTTAATCATAAAAAAGATGAAGATTGAATAGAATTTATTGATTCAATAATATGATTAATTTTTTTTGATTCTCTCATATTACCACATTTGTCTTACTAATGATTTTTGTCTCAAGTGACTTTTAGAAAATTAATATTAGTTTAAATATTAATTATGAAAATATATTCTAGAAATTAGTCTACAAGAAATATTTTATAAATCATTTGAACACATTTTAACATATTGTGGAAACATTATTCATACCCTGTGCAAGCATAATTTAAGGAAGGAACCCTATGTTTGAAATAACATGTACGGATCATCTACCCAGTACTATCATGAATGTGTGGCTTGTCAACCATACATTTAGATGGTACCTTACATTTGGGAAATGGGAAAGTATGGTTATAAAACCCTAAATATTTAATAAAACCTATGTTTGAGGAAAAAATGTATGGTACATCAACTGTACCATTGTATTAAACAATACATTTAAAACCTGATTTTTGGATTTTCGTCATTACATGAAATAACCCCACATTTTACTATTCAATAATAGAGTTTTAAATCCATGATATTATCCATGTTTTATACAATATTCTTGTTGGAAGTAAAGATATGTAAAAAGATATTTTACAACTGAATCAAAGGATCGTTATGATTGTTTTAAAGGATCACATTAAATGATTTAAATAATTACTATTTAATGTAAATTTAATACTCTAATGAATGTTTTTAAACTCAAATATTCATGATTTATTGTGTAATATTTTTAGAGATTTTTTGACTTTGCGTTTTTGGACATATTATATAAATATCAAGACTTTATTCATTGGAATATACATATATAAAATAAAATATATACAAATACATATATAAATTAATATTTTTATACAAGAAGTAGATATTCAATTTCAACAAGTGATTTATTGCCTTTAATACTATACTTTGGAGACTTATATGTTTTATTCTATTAATATAATGTTGCTGCTATTTGTTTTCACTTCTACTGTATTTATTTGAGACGTATTTTTATCCATGAATAATGAAGAATTTGGTGATGATAAACATTAGAGACATACAATTTTAAACATCTGTTTAGTTTTTTATTGATATCTAAAGAAATCCTATGGGATGTTGAAGATCTATTTTTTATCATCATATATAGATGATCTGAGTAAATCTATTTGTTTGAATGGAAAACTATGAAGTTTACCCTATACCTTCATTCCATTAAAAATCCTTTGATTTATTCGAGTCTCGGTTACTTATACTCAGTCGTGGTTAGGTGTCAGCATCTTGTACCATGATGTGGATTTTCATATCCTTATAAATGAACCAGAATGATTTCTAATGTATTTTAAGGTGTCAACTTCTAGAAATTAGTTGTGGTTTCAAGGTCTTAGGATAAAATGAACTGAGAGAAAATCACTAAGATTGTGGAGTTGAGAGTATGTGGAGGGGACTTGGGGATCATTGTTCCATGAACCACTACAAAATATATTTTTTCATTTCCTTTATTTTTTTATTGATCACTCATCTTTATGATACCAGGAAATCCTTGTAGTATAAAAATAGAGGTGTTTAGATACTATCAATGTTTTTGATATTTATAATTTACCCACCTCTTTTGTGATTGTGTTTATTTTAAACCAACATGACTTAAAATTATTATCTAAGAATGAAAAAATTGGCCTCATGGATGATACACATATTCTAAATTAACATTTAAAAGATATTAATTGGGTTTTTAGACCCAAAATATAATTCTAGTTGGGTATCAAGTGTCTATTGACCAGTGGTAGGGAACAATGATTGTTATAGAATTTTATACCATGCTTAAAATTTAAATCAAATTTTCCCATATATATTTGAATATGAGGAAACCAAGACAATTGAATTTAAGTTGGATCTCAAGGTGCATCTATAGAATGGTGGGATTGTTATTAATTTAACAATATTCATTAAATTGTTAGAGAACATGTACCATGTTGATGTTTGTTCCAAGGGAGAATTAGGTGTGATCTGATCACTTAATAGAAAGATAAATGGTGATAGTTTTATAGTGTCCAAAAGGGGAAATAGTGTATATTTGTAGATTTGGATATTATAAGTATGTTAGAGTATTAGTGTGCCACCATCACAATGATTGGGAAGACCTCATGTTTAGTGATCTTGGTGTGCAATTTGATCCATATTAATGTACTTTGTTCTTTTGAGTTGATTTAGCTTGAATCACACAGTTAGTATAAAAATCATCAAATATTATTCCTTAGTAGTGTTTTATAATATGTAAGGATGTGAACTCTAATGACCTATAAATCTCAAGTGTATTTATTTGATTAGTCTACCAAAAGTCTTTGATATCTATCGTAGAGTGTTGATCAACAATTATGATGTGGTGTTAGGGATGTTTAGATGATGTGAATCCATGCTTTTAAGTATTCTTCACATAGTAAGAGATTTAGGTATTAGGTAAGAGATACGATGACTAAAATTGTTGATGTGTAATTATTAATAATTTTTTTAAAACCTATTATAACTAGAGAGATGACTAGAGTCCTCTCACTTAATGATCATTGATGGATAATAATTATATATTTTACTAATGAATATTTTTAATATTTTTAATAATTTATATAAATGGAATATAATGTCTCTATTTTTTGTATGGAAACTAAACCTGTTAATAATGAAATGAAATTACATATTAAAACATATTAGTGGGAAATGGAATGATTCAATTATGGATAAAATTTCCCTCATTGTTCTATTTATAATGATTTAAATTCATTTCAAAAGTCAATTTAGTAATACAAAATCACTCACTCAAGAATGGAAGAAATTATTATGCCCTAAAAATATCATTTGATAATGTTCATACAATTGGGGGTAAGGACCAAACATATGTGTAAATAATAATAGGATCCTCAATAATCTCAAATTATAATGGTGGTCAACTTCATTATTACCCACTTTCCATGTGTGAAAAATTACCAACAATGGTTTGAGAGGTATATTTCATGTTTAGATCACGAATTTAATGGATTAATTAAATAAAGAGTGTCCCCAAAAAATTTAATCCATAGTGCACTCTATTCTCACTTCTTCTAGAATGAGGTTTAACATCACTCTCAATGATAGGACACTACGAATTTATATTTCCAAGGGTGGAAAAGGGTTTACCTGACCGTATGAATCACTAAATTCAAATAAAATCAAACATTTTTTCCTAAATGATGCCACTAAATTTAATTAGATGCTACACACAAGATCCTTTTCAGTAAAGTTTCAATCCATTTCATGGGGATATCTAGAGAACAGAGTTTCCCAACTTGATGTTTTTTTTCTCATCATGTCCTCTAGGGTGTTAATAAAAACATATAGAGGCATTATCATATCACCCTATGATTGATCATGGAGAAGAGTGCCTCTATTAGAGAAATGTTTTTCACCATTAGATAATATACCAATCATTCTCGGCCTTGGATCCTAGATTTATTCTTAGTATTCCACTTGTTCCAACAACCCAAAACTAAGGAAATTATTGAAAAAATAACCTAAATATTTGATATATTATTCATGTAAGTACAATTACGGGTAAAAATGTTCATGGAACCACCACATGTATCAATTATAAATATCCACGGAAGAATATTCCTAATAAAAAAATCTTAATCAACATTTGAAGGAAACAATTGATATAATTTAAACTTTGGACTATTCATAGAACCATTATTTGGAGGTATTGTGGATACATATCTATTTCACGTCACTATCAATTGTTATTTAATTTTTATTAATATATAAAATCTAGAAGTTATACTTTATATGATTTTCCCCTCACCATATCCATCCACCTAATGGTCTTGATCCTACTGAGCATATATTGTCTTCTTGATGGTAGTTCTATTAAATTTATCAAACCAGATATTGTAAAAGATCATTTTAAATCATCCCTTAAGATTTAAATCCTATAAAATATGATCATTGGATCATTACTGAAAACCCATTAAATGAATCCATAGTGGCCATTATATTTATGTAACGATATGTTTAGATATATATATTCTACAAAGAATAGGTTACTCTCAGAAAAATTTAAACTCTAGAAATAAATTTATCATCTCTCAATGATCTAAAAAGGCTTCCAATTTTGTGTCAATAGATACACTTAGATGTTTCCCTAGAAATGGGAATATCCTTTTCTATATTAGATAAGAATGGATCTTTGTAATCCTATTTTATTTGTTGGAATCTTTCCATAAGAATATTACCATTAATGATTTACCTAAAAAATATGTAGAATATACTCTCATCAGTGATCCATATTCTCATGGAACCCTCTATAGCTAGGTTTTCTATCTGATTTCATATAGCCAAGTTGTACCTTCCTTCCTAATAGGAGTCATATATGTTTCCATTCAAAATAATTTCAATATTATGGATAGAATTTTTAATGTCATTGAAAACAAAAAGGGTGCGTATTGAGATCTAGTAAATAAAACTATTTTTGAGAGTTAAAAAAACAATAAAATATAGAAATATTCTATTCTAGATATTTATTCTAGTACATATGTGATTAATCAAACCCTCATAGTGGTGGATATGAATTCATCCAATGGATCGGGTAGCTCAAATTAATTTCATTCATAATTTCGTACTATATGTTCCTAGATATCATTAAATTATTTTTATTCTTCTTTGTGTTATTGTTTTAGAAATATAGATATTTATTTATTCTTTTATGAATTTTTTGGATCTAGTTATTATATTCCCTTAAAACCATGTTAATGTCCTTAATAGATATATCTTATTATTAATTATTAAAATAATTAAATTAGTAATGAATAAGAGTGACACATAAGTTAATCTATTCTTACCATATTCATGATAAATCAATCCATTATAAATATGCATGTTAATTTTTTGAATTAGGTCATAAAATTGTAAGATAAATTATCTAAGGTATAAACGATTATCTTTTATGAAGCCTTTCATGAACTTGATGAAAAAAATTTTATTCCCCATAATAGAGGAATAAACAATAGAGATATATGATAGCTGGAAAAGAGGCCACAAACCCAATTAGAGATGCCCACGAAACTCATGATTTTTATAATATAGTTGCATTTCATCATTTCATATGCCTTCTCTATGACTATTTTCACTACAAAAGTTGATCAAATAATTTTTTCTACAGATATTATAAATCCTTTCACTAGTGAATTGAAAATATTATTCAAAGTTCCTACTATTGATTAAAACATGTTGTTCTCATAATATCATTTTGGGGATCTGATAAGCAGGAATGAAATACATGAGGTTGTTCAATACCTTATAAGGAACGTTGCACAATTATATTGAGTGATGTTGTACAGAAGATGATAGATATTACACATTTGGAATAATAAATAAGGATGATAGTAATACGACTCTCATATAGTATCCTCCTATTAAGATATATTGAACTGCTTTATAAGGAATAACTTTAAAAATATCCTACACTACAGAGTAGAAGAATCCAAGAAAATAATCATTCTCAGGAACACTTTTAGGGTTATTTTTTATTGTATCATTATTTATTTTAACATCTTGTAGAATAATTTTTTATGTTCTCATTGATAATTACATCAATAAACCTATAATAATTTCTAAATGAATACACCTTAACATACTATATTGTGAATCAAACATTCATATATTATATATAACATGAATGCAGGCATTTGAAGTGAGAATAAACTAAAACCTCATCATAATTCATCTAATTTTTTAGGATCATTTTTCATGATGAAATTCCAAATTATTAGTGTGTGATTTTCATTGATACACCAATGAATGTATATTTGGTACCTATAAACCTCCCTCATTCATAAATACCAAGAGTTCCTTCTAAATTTTCATTCAATTTATAGTGAGTATTCTTCTCGAATATTATGTTTTTTCTTTAGTATAGAATTATATCGTCCTCCCATATCTCTTGAATATCTACATCTAGATTGTTTCCTTGTTTTTTATTTCTTCCCATGTTTTAGAATTTCTAATTTTTTTGGGACCAATGACTTGTTAGAGAACATTAGAAAATATTATTGATTCTCCAAATATAAATATTCCAAAATATACCATTAAATATGATTCTTTTTGAATGTTTTCACTTGGAAATGTGATTGGATCACTATAGTTTTATTCATATATCTCCCACTTTTCCATGGAGTTTATCAAAGGATGTACTTTAAATAGATGTACCTAGCAGCACTCATGTTCGAGGATCTAACCAGATATAGTTTTCCTCAAAAATAATTATTCATACATCACTATATGATATGGGGTTTTAAGAAAATGTATTAATTATCTATGTAGATCAATGTGATGTATATCGGGTTCTTCTCAGGTTAATATGACTCAACAATATTGAGACGAGTTTTTTTCTCACATATCACATTGAAATTACTATTTAATCACTCATATTTTTTTTAAAACTAATTATTTACTAAATGATTCATTATAAATATAGTTTAATCACTCATGAGATTAAATTATATACCTTAATAACCTAATTTATTTGAAAAAAAAATTAACTTTTTTTTAGTTGTTTCCATATAGTCGATTGATCAATAAATTTCAATTAAATGACTAAAATAAAATTTAGACCAATTTCATATTTAGATCATCATATATACTATAAAAATTACATACATTTATTTAGAATATTCTATTATATTATTTATATTTATTATTATAAAATATATATTTAACATAACTAATATTATTGATGAATTTCTCCCACAAATGTGAGGTACTCATTATCATTTGGGTATTTCTATCAAAAAAATATTCATATTGAGTTAATTTTATATATTGTAAAACCTTTTATAATTAATGTCAATTTGTTATTAATTTTAAATAAAAATAAAAATATTATATCACCATTTCAGTTCACTCTTACTCATGATCCTCAATGTTCTTCAAAAATTTCACAACCATTGCGTCATTATTAAGAAATTAGACTAGAAAATTATAATTTAATTTTATCTATTCATGTTTAGAATACATTTCACTTCCATTACTCAATATAACATTATAATTATTCATAGTTTTATTTAATCAACTAATGTTCACAGATGTTATTAATTGAGTAGAGATATTTTTGTATAGGTATTTCCAAATTGGAGGATCCCCGAAAGTTATATTCTATAGTTGTGGTATGAATTATAGTTTTGTAAAACAAACTAAAAAATTTATCCAATATTTTATTAATGGGTTTTTATCAAAAAAAATAGACACTATGATTCATGATCATTTTAGATACATTTGTTAAGATCCCAACTATACAAAATTAATTTTTGTAATTATTAAATCAATATTAAATAATTAAAATGATAATTTTTTAATAAGTGAGCACTCAAAATAATGTTCCTTGATCTAGTTTTTTCTATATAAAAATTTTCCCACAAAAAATATATCCAAATTAATAGTCACATTAAATATTTGGAAAATAAAATTCGATATTTTCATACCTGAATTAGGACTCTTGGAGAACTCAATGATATCATAGATGAATATGGATATAGTGTTTATAGTTAAGTTATTAAATTCCAAATCCATAAATATATACCAAAACATGAGAACATTTATATTTAATAAAATGAAAAATAGTAAAGAGGAAAAGTGAATATTTCATGATTTTACTACCCAAGTGGGTATAATGTTTATATTACCTATAGTTGGGAATTACTAGTTTATTATTATTAATATAATAGTGGATGTGGTCATTTTATTAAAACCTATAGATAATGTTCCTCCCAATTTACCTATGTATAAACCACAATAGAGGAAACTAAAAAGAAAAAATTTGAAACTGACCCCCAAAAAAATGATAGAAAGGAATAATGTAGGTGGGGAGAAAAAAATTGGATTCCTAATCTATGAATTCCCTAGTATAAGATAATTTTTATGGTGATGTAGAGGAGGGTGTTCACTTTGTGGATCAGATCTTTATTTTCTTATACTACCACTACCCTAGTATATTCTTCAAGATCTTAAGTCATGTCTATATCCTCCTTGATTATGGAATCATCGACATCTTCACGATACAAGGAAAATAGTATCATAACTATATATGAGAATATATAGTAAATAGAGTTAGAAGATAATTTTAAAAAATATTAATAAGATTAAATAAAATATAAATTAACTTTTACTCCATTATTTATATTGGTTTTATGATCTTTTTCATTATGAGGTTTCAATAGGATTATATTCTAATATTGAGGGAGGGAGATATTTAGAAATATATATTCTTATTATTAATTTTTTTTTTCAAATTTCTGAGGGAGGGGAGACACATATTATGCCACACAAATTTCTTAATTAAAATTTAGGAATATGAGCAAGAACTTATTGTGTTATTGGTAAAGGTGTTTTAAAAATTATTTCTTTGAGGTCTTTATTCAGATCCAAAAATTGTTTTCCAATTCTACCTCTATGAAAAGTGAGCTTCACACTCCCCTCATTTATATAAGATATATAAATAAAAATATTTTATAGAAAAATTTTATTAAAAAAATATAAAAATATTATTTCTCAACATTTTATATTTAATATATATTCATAAAATATATACAATGTTAATGGAAAATGGGGAAATTAACTAACTCTTTGGAAATTGAACCATATTGACGAATGAACTTGTTGGAGGTTCCTTATCAATAGAAAATTAAAAAACCATTGTAACTAGGGATATTACAAGGGACATATTTGTTGATAATATTTTTATATTAATCACTATATATTTATCTTATAATTTATTTATTTTTAATATATTAATGGATGTAAAATAGTTTTGTTTATGGTGTTTGTAAAATTATGAAAAAAATGAAAGGAGGTGAAATATAAACAATTTATATAAGGAAAGATAATAATCCATGTATTTCTATGGGTATCATCATTACTCAATTTATAATTCATCAAATTCAATTCAATTATTAATTCAGTTCCAATTTCATAAAAACTCCCCTCTTTTGAAATTAGCTTAATTAACACAAATTTAATAAATTCTTATAGATTTGACAACAAAGAGAATCAAAAAAATAACTTATATCATCCAAGTATTCCATGAATTTGTCGAATTTAATAATTAGATATATAAATATATGATAGAGGGGGAGTGTGGGGTGAGAAATCAATAACTGAGGTGGGGAAATTATCTTACTAAAACCCATTCAATCACACTACCCATCATGAAAATTAATAGTTTTTTTCATAAATTAGATAAAGTGACACTAGAGATCCAAAGCATATCCATGTATCATGCACTCAATTATTATCCCATCCCCATGGACATGGATACGAACATCTAAAGGAGAAAATAAAATATATATGATGAAAATGATGAAAAAATAACTATAGTAATTAAAAAATAAAATATTATTACAGTAAAAAAATACGATAGTATAAACAAATAATATATTCAAATATTTGAACCCTCTATAATGGAAAAAAATGAATCTTTAAATAATTAATAAATTATTCATTGAAATCCATGGATATTCACTATAAAAAAATTCAACCCAAGTGGAAGATTTCAAATGAAAAAAATCTATATAATTTCACTATTTTTCTATTCCTCCCACTGTTAGAGTTTTTAACATATTCTTAAATTATTAGGATCTCCTTGTAAAAATTTCATGATTTGATTTAATAGAGGGATTTTGATATATTTCCTTATATATTGTCACATTTGTATATATATTCATGTACATGAATGAGAATAAATTTTAAAATCATGATTTTGTGGAGAGGATAATGAATAGATCATTTGTGATAAGATAAATTCAATTTTATTTTCATATATCCCACTATTACATGGATTTAATATTATTCAAAAAATGTCATGGAGTCTTTCAATATCACTTTCCCAAGATGATCTAATTACACATAGCATGCATTTGTTCTAATTAGTAATATGTAAAAACATGATGGATTATTTTAATATAAGGTAATTTATAACATTCTGTATTTAATATGAATAATATTTGGTGATGCAAATTGTAACATTATGTACCATTTTTTATAAGGGATTATGTCTTATAGAGAACTTTTTAATTTCTATTTAATCACACAAAGCTACCGAAAAACTGTTTTAATATTTTATGAGATGTCACAATTTATATTTAGTCGCATGTTAGCTTCATTTCCACTTAAGAATAACCTTATCACTAAAAACCAAAATAAATAATTTTCTTGATTATTCCATTTAATTAATTAATGAAATAAACTCAATTAATCAACTAAAATCCAAGTTTATTCCATTTTCAGACTATGTTCATTTTTTATCAATATGAAACTATAATAAATTTTTTTAAAATTTTATTATATTACATTAACTTTATTAATAAATAAAATATAAACTAGAAATAATAAAACATATGGATGAATGAAAATATAAAATACATTAATCTACTTCGAATATTGGAGAGTGTCATTCTAATATTTGATGTATTACATTGGTATCTTTCAATTTTTCTAGTTCATTTCATGATATAGTTGACTGAAATTTATTTAAATCATATAATTTTCCATCTCTCTTTGTAAACAATGTGGATGTATCAATTAAATTCAAGATAATTAATAATACTATTGGGAAAAAAGTAAATTTGTGAGGTAATTTATATCTTCTGATCTAGTTATGGCTTGTTTATAGAATATTTTGGGTATAATTTCACTTATTTTATGACCATTTTATTTCATTTTTGAAATGGAATACTTAACCTTATTTATAGAATTTATTAATATATGTAGTCTCATAATATCTTTCTCATCAACATTGGGTACTCAAATATCATCTATATGGAGTATTAATGTTTCGAGCTAGTTAAGAAGGTCTTCATCATGGTAAGTGGGAGATATCACTAATAAAATGGAATCTATGAACATTATGTAATTTGGTATTAAAGTACAGTTAATTTTAGTACATGTGGCAGATCTCTACCATGAATTTTTCTATATATATTCTATATTATTACTTAAAAATTAGGAAGGTAATTTTACCTATTATCCATGACATTGAACTATTTTTATCTTAATAACTTCATATACTAGGATATATTAATATTAAGATGTTGAATATTTATTTGATGGAGCATAAGGTAAAAGGGTTTCTTCAAATGAAGAATTACATAAAGGGGTATCTTAATATTTCAACAAATAATTCCAATGGGGCCCATATTTATGTGTAGTGTAAGGGATTGAATCCACATGGAACGATGCATTTAGCGTTTACGAAGAATGAGGTTCTTAGATGAGGATCAGAGGAAATGGGAAGGAGTTCACCTTTTAAAAATTTGAAGCAGGGATATTTCACATTGTATAATCATTTACTCAATTTGAATATAGTTTTCATGGATTGTTCTGAATAGATCATGACATGTAATAAAATAAGGTTATAAAAATAAAAATATAGCATTTTTCGGATGAAATCGAACCTAGAGGATTACATGACATGAAAAGGGATTACACATCATGTAAATTACCAATTTTGTATGTTATAAATGTTTTCATCAACTTGTGTTTGTCAAACCCTATGGTTGGGGAACCTCTCTCCCAATTCCAGGTTACCAGGAAACCCCCTCTTCCACGTTTGGGGCTTCTTATTTCATGGATGGATCTCTAGCTTCCCTCCTTCGATCCTTTTTTATCTAAGTTATTTTCCACCTCTATTATTTTTGTTTTTTTCATATTTTCCCATTTCTTATTTTCCATATGATAGTGCTTGATCTTCATGATTTTATTGGAGTTCTGTTGGGTTTTGGATTGTGTAGTTGTGGTGCAGCATCCTCGGGTGGATTAAGTTCTTGCGGGAGAGGTGATGAATAACAACATCATTATTCTGTTCTCATGTAATGAACATTGAAACCATTTTTGAGGTCGGGGATTCATTTCTTCTCTATTAATTTACTTTTAATCATTGAACTAGAATGATTTATCCTCTTGAATCACAATAAAATTAACCTAATAATTACATGAGCCGGATTAAGGAATTGATATCCATCATGTGGGGATGTTTTTATTTTATACTATAATAATTGTTTTCCTCCTTTTTTGATATATAGTGTGATAACTACACCTTTACAGGATTATAATGTTTTTCATGATAGAAATTGGAATAGAGCATGAATTTTGAATTTATTGTTGACTAATTGGATAAAATATTAAAGAGGAATATTTAACTAATTTGGTGTGTTGTAGTTTTAATCTTATAAGAATTTTTAAATGAATTTAACTTCCATGAGTTAATAGAATTGAATAAATATGTGAAACATGTTGATGATTCTTGATAAAGGAATTAAAGGAACATAAAATTGACTTTTTAATTATTTTTTAACAGCTTGTGGAATTTTTCTGGTTAGGCTTCCCACAGTTGGAAGATGTAAATAATTAATCACTTAATTTAATATAGAATAATAATCCATTGTGTGATAAGAGATACTTTTTTGTAGGGCATGGGTTTCCCACATTCATGTAATGGTTGTGTGCCTTGTTCTTTAGATCCATGAGGCCTCATTGTGTATGAAGTTTGGATTCCTTTCTTTAGGGCCATGATCCTGGTTAATATGTTTTTTTCTCACTTCTTCTTATATTATGTGATCTGGGGATGAGTTATCATGGAGGTCTATTGTGGTATATGGGGTGTGGAGGCCCAACCGTGATGTGAGCCTTAGATATTCGAGCATTGAAGGATATTGTGGTATACAGGTATGGGAGACCCAGTTATTGTGAAAAGTGTTGATGATTTTGATGGAAATATGCATCAGGATATGTATGTGGGTGTAGAGGAGGACACCGGGGATGATGGAAAGAGTTTAAGATAGGCTTACCCATAGAAATAAATTTTCAATACTTGTTTGAATTTGTTTTTTGGCTGATGACCAATTTTATTAACTTCTTTCCTTTCCCCACTTCTTGAGGCAGATGGATATTCTTGGTTGTATAACATTGGTATATTATTATGTTTTTCCTAAAGTAATTTTTAATTTGGAAAGTAACTATGTTAATAAATGAATAAATTTTTAACCAAGGGTGTTTGAACATTCTAGGATGCAATGTTGAGATTAAAATTAATAGAATATGTAGTCTTGGTTTTCATATATCTAGAGGGAATGGAACATTATTTTAATGTTAATGGAATGTAATGTGTAAAATATTAATGGATAATTAATGGTAATATAACTAATTAATGTAATGTGAAACTGATGAAAAGTGATCCAATGAGTTAATGTATCTCTTTAATGGTTTTGTACTTATTGGATTTCTTGTCATTGTGGTGGATGTTAGGAATATGAGAGACGTTAGCTGAAGTTGAGTATGATACCAGGTTCTTCCCATTGTATGTTTTTGAGATATATTATATCATGTACTTTTTTGTTTTTATATGCTACTCCACTGTGTCATTTAGGGAGACTAATAACCTGGTATTCTGATCCCTAGGGGGTGTTTTCCCCAATATTCTAGTGTGATGATATATAGATGACTACCCACTTTGGCCCCACTCTCTTATCTTGGAAGATACTTATTCAATTATTAACGGTATTTATTTTTCCCCATATCTGTGTGTAGTGGTAATTAATAAATTTTGTTTATTTCACATACATGTATTCTTGATATAAGTTTCCTATGGACTGCTATAGTTATAACATGTATAGGTAGTGATGGCTTGAGGTTCCTTACTTGGTGTATGGGTTGTGATGGATTTTAGTATAATACCTGATCCACGGTACATGTTATATGGTCTTTGATGGATACAAAAAAAAACTACCAAGTTACTTTTCATTATGTGAAAATGGTGGTCTGTTTCACAAGGTGAGATTTTTGGTGCTTCACATTGATTTCTGTGGACTATCATTTTTAGAGAGAGAATCTCAGGATGTTTGATGTTAGGGAAGAGTATAAACGTGGAGGGGAAGTGGTAGAAGGGTACCCTTGATATTCATTATTATATTATATTCTCCTGTATGAAACAGATAGTGAAAGTATCCATGGTGAGTCTTGGAACATAGAATACCTTTTTAGGTGATGATTTAGTTTCACTTGTTGTTCACTATGCCTTAACTTTCATTCTTTATCTTTTATGTGAGATGATTTTGTGAGGATCCTACAAATCATACTATTATAATCTCTATATGTATCTATAAATATTTTATTTTAGTTTAGTGGGATTAGGTTAGAGATCAGGATGGTTTCTAGTAGCTTGTGGTTTTCATGAGCTATTTGGGCTTTGTGGTCGTCTCCATATTTATATTTTCATTGGTACTTGTAATTTTTCCTTTCATTTTTAGATGTTTTCCATGTCATTAAACATGTGAAATTTGTATTTTCTTTTATATTGGATTCTAAAATCAAATCATCATGAGAGGGGAGTCATTAGGATTCCCCACCAAGAAGATATATGGTTTTAGGTTCCCTGTTCTAATGATATAAGATATTATGATTATCTAGGAGTAGGTCCCATCCCTTATAGTCTCGTTTCAATGGGTGAAGTTACTCTTGGGTCAATAATAAGGTATCAGAAACATTTTTTTATTATAGAAGCTAAGGTAATCAATGGTGAGAGTGACTAACGTTTTTTCAACTATAATCATGCACCTGTTGTTCTAATTCAACCTCCTCAGAAGAAAAAGTTCCATTTGAGGCAGCAATAGCTTGTTTATCTAGTTTGGGATTAGTAGAGAGTTTGTGGGGCATGAAGAATACATCGCCATGATTCTCCCTACCCTCATATAATATATAAAGTCCATATAGGTGGTCTTCGTCATGGTTAGAGAGTTTGTGGAACTGATAATTTCCATTATCATGCTTTAACATTTCTAAGGTTAGGAGATCCAGGTGCCACTCGAGGTACCCTTTTCATGTTTTATAATTTGGTACATTACTTGTTTGATCTAGGAGGGAAAAAATAATTCATATAACCTACCCTTTTACTTTAATGAGGACTTCAGGTAGAGAGACTTCCAGTTCCCTTGGAATTGACTAAGCTCGTTGGAGGTCGAACAGACTTGGTTGATATTTGTAGAGATTATGAGATAGTGTTGGGGCAACATTTCTCTTGGGTAAATTTTCTATATTTACAGATAATACTATTTTAAATCATACTCATAATTTATTGGTTGTATTCAGTGTGGGATGTCTTGGAATAATATAATAATCGGGTTATGTTCTTCGACGCTGATAAAGATCCCATAGTTTTTTTTGGTGAGTGAGGCAGTTGGATGGGTCAGAGTTGTGTTTAGTCTTTGTCATACTTGATGGATGACTTGATGTTAATTTCATTTGAGGCTAAACAATTAGCATTTCCCATGTTTAAAGAATAATACCATGATTTTTCCAAAATATTTTGTTGCATTACCCCCTTGAAGAGAGATCGTGTTAGAGATTTAAATATAGCCAGGCATGTCTCTTATCTCGATGTATCCATAATGTATGGTTCCTTATAAGTTGTGAGAGATGTGTACATTACTCGATGGTCTGTTGTAGTTTGGTTTTGTTTAGATGAGTGTGTCTCTATGGGGTGCAATAGTTTTATTCATGATGTAGTTTGATGGATGTTTATGGATTTGTATTGATTATCGTCGCTTGAACCATGTGACAATGAAGAACCTCTATCCTCTTCCATGGATTAATTATTTATTTGATTGATTTAATGGTGAAATTTGGTTTTAAAAGTTTTATTTTTTGTCAGTATATGGTCATATTCATGTGGAGGATAAGGATATCCTAAATCAAGCTTCTAGTTTTCTTCATGAGCATTACGAGACTGTTGTGATGTCATTCGATGTAACGAATACTCTAGGAGTGTTCGTGAGGTTAATGAACATTGTGTTTTTTGTGTTCATGGATAAGTTCATGGGGGTTTTCATTGATGAAACACTTGTGTACTCCACATATGAGGAGTATTATGAAGAGCATATTTGTGTCATTTTAGGATTTTATTGTCGTGAGTAGTCATTTGGAAATTTTTCAAAGTGTGAGTTTTGGGCTTAGTAAGCCTATCTCATAAAAAGTTTTGTATCCTATAAGGAGTAGATATGGATTCATTAATGATGGAAGTAGTTGTGTCATGGGAATCCCCCAAGATATTGGTAGATGTGAGAATATTCCTTGATCTTCCAAGATATTATGGGAGCCTTGTAGCTGATTTATATTGGGTTGCAACTCCTCTGGTAGTTTTGAGCATAAAGGAGTAAGTGTTTTATAGACTGATTAGTGTAAGATATCTTTTGAGTATCTGAAGGAGAGTTTGGAATACACCTATAAAGGGGAATGTTATGGAAAATTCTTTAGGCAGTAAGTCATGTACTGATGAATTGTGTGAATTTTGTGATTCTTGGACAATGATGGAAGAAAATTCATCATTTCATCTAGTTGTGGGAGATGTATGAGTAAGAAGTTTTCATTTTCAGATGATAGTGTAGTTATCTATGGTGTAATAGGCGGAAGAGTCGTGGTTGGGGTATTTTGAGTTAAAGGTCTTGAGATCCCAATTTTTTTGTGGCGAGGTCCCTGATGGTTGTTCTAATGATGATCATCACCTAGAGTTATTTCAGGGAAGGTTTTTATTTCCATTGGAAAAGTGTGAGTTGGTTCTTAGAGAGTTCCATTGTTTTTATTTGGCAATAAATCTTATCATGAAAAAGATGTATCAATAATTGTGTGGTCAATATTGGTGTCCTGTGTTAAAGCATTCAGTTGTAGATTTTGTGTCACTATGTTTAGTATTCCAGAAGGTGAGGGTTCAAAACCTTGTTCCTCATGGTTTGCTCCAACCATTTTATTTTCATCAATGGATGTGGGAGTACATATCGATGTACTTTTTTATCACTTTACCTTTATCTTAGGAAGTCTATGATATTATATGGATGATAATGGATCATTTAATGAAATCATCCCACTTTATAGTGATCAAGGATTCAAGATCAGTGGATTTTTTTCAAGGTAGTATCTAGAGGAGGTCGTGACACTCTGTGGAGTCCTGAGGATGATGATTTATGATAAATTTCCTCACATTCCTCTAGGGTGTGGAGAGGTATCCAGTATGATTTTAGTTCTCAGTTATTCCTTAGCACTAATTTTCATCTGTAGATGGGTATTTAGATAGATTGGAAAATCCAGAATCCTAAAGACAAATTGCAATATTGTGTTCTATATTTTTTAGGTTCATGGATGAGGTACCTTACCTTGATATTTTTCTTATAAAAATTGTTTTCAATCCACCATTGGTATGTAACTGTTTGAATCCCTCTATGTCCAACCTTGTCATTCTCCATTGTGCGACATGAGGGTCAGAGAGTCATCAATTCTCTGGCTAGAACTATTACAAATTACAATAGATATGGTTCAAGTGATTCATGAGAGGATTAAAGAAGCATATTATCATCATAAATCCTATGATAATCATAGTATGAGACCACAAGAGTTCAATATAGGGGATGATGTGTTCATAATGGTGACTCTTTGTTGTGGTAATAGAATGTTTTTTTAGGGGTGTAAACATTATCTTTGGGTTTTGGGCTGTTTCGGGGTGTAATCCTATGTTGTGGAATTGGAATATTAGATAAACTCCCCCCTTGAAGATGAGACAAATGAATGATTTTTTCACATTTTACAGCTTCATCGTTATCTTCATGGTGACTCTCACATCATCGATAGGGGTGATCTCGATGTTGAAGATGATGTGACCTTCGAGGAGAGATATTTAGGAATCTAGGACTACTAGTAGAAGGTGTTGAACAATCATTATATCCACTTGCTTTATGTATTGTGGTTATATAGTGGTGTAGAGTATAATACATAGAAACATGAGTCATAGCTACACACTCATACCCCACCCCTGAGATGTTTTATTTTCAGATCTTCTCTTGGAACACTATTTGTTTTTTGGTGGTTGACATTTTCTTGTTTATGAGATGGATTTATCTTGTTTCTTATCTAGTCTAACTCTATTTGAGAGGTTTCTCCCCTAAGAGAGTGGTTAGGTGCTGTTTCTGACTATTTTTTGGTTTCATGATACTCCTTTGGTGAGGTGGATAAGCTCATGTGGTAGAGAGAGCCTTGAGAGGTATCTCCCAGGGTGGCTGTTCAGAAGAACCTTTTCTATTTCTCCTATTGGATGGTTTTGGATTCTTGAGGAAAATAATATTTTGATAAGTATCTAATGTAAGGTCCAAGATCATGTGGATCATCCCTTTGTTCGTTTCTAAAGACTGGGGAGCTCAGATGAAGTCTAGAAGAATTTGACAACTAAAATCTGGAAGTAGGGATATTTCGTGCAGTGTAAGAATTTACATGACGTGAAAGTTGGTTTCATGGCGTATGTGGATTGTAAGAATCTGAATCTTCATTTCAGGTATGGATCTTGATTTCAGGTTATTTTTTAAGAAAAATGAAGAAATGGATTTTTTTTAAGTACACACCGTGTACTTATGTATACACACCGTGTACCCGGTTACAGCGTAAAGCCGTGTACTAGACAAGTAACATCCAAGTACATGGCCGCGTGGTGACCAGGAAACCCGTTTATGTCGGGGGATAGATGAGTAATATACATGGCGTGTAGTTCTAATGAACACAACACACAATATTTTTAATTGGTATATCAGATCAGGGTTGCATCTTATGTCTAGATGTGTCTTCTTCTTCCTATGGTTCATATAGGAGAGAGGCGGAACATCCTATTAACTCTGAACCCCTACTGATTCTTCATCCAAGCACCTATTGAGACACTTTCAGGTGCCTTGTAATCCCACCGGTGAGTTCTCAAATCCCCTAGATCATTTCCTCTTGATTCTTCCTCTCTCTTGGTTTATTCAAGGTTGGGAATTTTTCACATTTTTTAGATCTACACCGATCTAGGCTGATTCAAGGGCCAACATTCAAGTATATTTATCGTGTGACATCGAGGTATGTGGGTTGTGCCTTTCGTTTTTCATCTTTGGATTAGATATGCTAAAAGTTCCTCATACCCATGTTTTGGGTATCACTTGATTTGGAATTTATCCCTGTTTAATACATGATATCAATTTGATTGATTAAAAAGGGGTTGTTGCCTATGTGTAAGGTTAGATACCTTGTTTACGGGACACCCCATCGGTGTGTTTCCCTTGATTGAAAGTTATGGTTGTTTGATCTAGGTTTAATTGATGTGTACTATGTTTATTTATGACTTGGTTGATTAAGATGGATTTGATTGGATATATTAAATGAATGTGACATGCTTTCTGAATGTTTATCCATGTAGTATTTATAGATTACATGAGCTGTTTGGATATGATATGTGCACATTTTTCCAATGGACTATGAGATCCTTGGATCGGGAAGATTGTGGGGACTTCCACATTATTTAAACAAGACCATGAGAGCCTTAGTATAGTTATTTTACCTGAGGGGATTATAACGTGACAGATTTACCAGGTGTTCATTTGTATTTACCACATTCTATGTTAACCCAGGGGTATTGACCATGAGAGTTACCCAGGAGGTCTCTTATAATTTATTTACTACAATGTAGACCAAAGGAGTTCGACCATGAGAGATTTACCAGAGGATCATTCTTTAATGATTTGGTGCTATGTAAAACCAATGGGGTTAGACTGTGAGTGCTTTCCTATAGGGTTGATTGTGAATGATTGAATTATTACAAAGAGTCTTCCAAGCCAAAACAGAGTCTTGGACTCTATCTTACTTGATTGTTATATAGTATTCTAAGACATCTATTTTGTAACTATTTCACATGGAGATATAGTTCTTAGGATAGATCCTGAGATTACATGATTCAAAGTATGAACAATAAATGTAATTGAATGTAATTGAAAACTATATTATTGTTTACTTTTGAGTACTTAATAGTTTATTGCTTCATTTCTACATATTACCTGCTATATATATTCACTGATAGTTAGGCATAGATCCTTGGTGGTTGCATACTGGGATTTATCTCTCACCCTGTTTGGGTCATGCTTGGGACCCAAACAGATTATTTTATTGTGGGTATAGATAAGAGAAAGCACCCTTCTTCAACGGGTACTTGATTATCGTTGGTGCTAGAGAGCATGGGACCGAGCTGAGTCTTGCGATGCTCTTTGATTTTTCTTGTTTTTATATAATTTGATTTCTATATTGTATTTATAGAATTGTGACATATTTTGATACTCTCATAGACACATGTGACAAGAATTATTTATACATATGCTCCAGTTGTTTTATTACTAACAATCTTCTACTGTTTACTTTTGTTGTATGGTATTACTGCTTCCCCTATTGTCACTGTTTATTTTTTCCGTTATTTATACTCTAAAAATTAGATAATAGTTTCCCCATTATCAAACCTTGTCCTTCAATACTAGTTGGAAACCTCTGGTATTTTTGGAAATGCGCCCGAGGTAATGTGACCAACCGTGTTCGGGGCACCATTGGTCGATACCCAGATCTGAGATGTTTCCATGTGGTATCAGAAGGATTATTTTCAGATTTTCCTTACTATTTGGAGAAAATATAATATTATAGGAAGGAATAGGTAGTTTTTAATAATTTTTTCTTATGAGTTGCTAACCCATGTATAGGGAAAATCCAATTTACCTTGAATATTGCAATTTTTCTGGTTTTTCAATTGTTACAATTGATTTCATTTCACCATTGGGTGATACACATGTATTGTGTCGTTATCATTGATATTATTGAGGTTATATTTTTATTTTAAACCCAATGAAATGACGGTTTTCCATCTCATGCATCATAGAGGTGCTTTCTAGAGATCACATGTCATGAAATCTTGTCATTCCATTTAGGGTGCATTACTAATTGCATGTTATATTGATAAATTTTGTGCTATATATGCATGTTGTTGTGATAGATTCCATTATAGAAATACCTTCTATTTTGATAGGGTATTTTTATATTTAATGTTTCATTTGGATGAATGCAAAGATTTTATCCCTAAGGTTTTATGGGCCCTATAGGATCGGAATTTGGAAGATCTTATTTGAACTTTAATTGAATTTTGTTAAGATATGAAATGAATAAGTATTCCAAACTATGATTCACATAGATTATGGACTTCAACGAATTGAAACTTGGCATGCCTTGGAAAAAAATTAATATTTTAGGGGTTTTGGAGTAGTTTTTGAGGCTTACTATCCAGATACTCAGACAACATGATATGTGATGTAATGAACACATGCCATGCATTCTTATATTATATAAGAAATAAATCTTCTTATGTACACACTGTTTACTGTATGTACACACAGTTTACTAGTTGACCATGTGACTGACTTTTTGAGTAGAGACATGGTGTTGATAAATGTTTGGTATAACACGCCGTGTACTAGGAGTACATGACATTTTTTAAAAGACCATGTATCTAGTTGTTTGATGAATGAAACGAGTGGATGAAACATAGGTTGTGCACACTATGTATATATTATACACTCCATGTAGTAATCAACCATGTATCAGGACATGTGACTAACAAAATGGGTGAATGGAACTTTGGTTTTATACACCGTGTATAGGGTTGACACACCGTGTAGTGTTACACCAATAGGAATGTGTTATTCTAGCCAGGTAGAATTACTTCGGTAGGAGAGAATATTCAAGTACATGTTGTGTCTCATGATGAACATTCCATTTGTATGGGATGTTACATTACCAAGTTGGCAGAGGTACACTCCCATGTTAAGGATTAAGGGAACATGCCATATAGTGGTTCCACAAGCCATGTAACCCTCTTTTGTAAAACATGAATGCTTTCCATATCCTGTTCCATTATAGAAATTTTAATTTGTTTCCCTTGATAATATTGAATTTAGGTTTTCAATTGACCTTGTATATTCATGACACCAAGATCCGCTAGTTATACGCCATGTACAGGGTGATGATCGAACACTAGAGATAGTAGATCAGGGACTACCTATAGATCCTCCTGTCGAGCCTATCTTGGCACCAGCTATTATACCAAAAATAGTTTCTGATGCATGAAGGGTTTATGAGGATGATATAGAATTTTTAGGGAGCACCATATCCTTTTCCAACTATTGAATAGTTGATGAGGGTGTTCTAGTAATAGCATCCTCTCATTTTTTTAGGGGATGAAGGACCACAGGCTACAGAGTCATGGTTGGAGGCCATTCTTTCTATCTTCGAGCATCTAGAGACACCTAAGGATAGGAGGGTGAATCTTGAAACACACATTATATGTTATTATTCCAAGAGATAGATGGATTATATCTCATAGGTGGGACATCATGGGGATATGGCATGGGAATAGTTTCAGAGTAACTTCTAGGATTACTTCTACCCCAAGACATTAAGGGTCGACCGAGCCTATGATTTCATGAATTTAGAACATGGATATCTTTCCATGATAGATTATTATACTCAATTTAAAGAGCTCAAACACTTCACACTTGTTTTGGGAGGTGATGAGTTATCTTTGGATATGAAATTTGAGAGTGGTCTGAGGTATGACACCCAATAGTAGGTGAATGTTTTCAGGATGACTTCGGTGACTACTATAGTAAATCAGGCACTGATTACTGAGTGCAATCTGAGGGAGTTAGAAGATTAAAGATAGGGTGGTTCAGCGTCCACAGATGGTATTACTTTTTTTGATAGTAGGACGTTCCACAGGGAGCCCTTTCATAATTATTCTATTAGTAGAATTGTATCTTTAGGTAGCCAGGTGAGGTTCTACCAGTGATATAATATTGGGAACATGAGACCTTAGTGCACGAGAGAACCATTCGAGTGCCAATTTTGCAGCAAGATGAGTCATCTTCAGCGTTTATTCTGGTTCTTCTCAGCAGTAGCTGGTGAGAGGGGATCTTTTATGACTCCATATTCAAGAGCTGGACCACCAGTTTATCCATAGATAGGGAACTAGAGTTCATCAAGTCATTCATGTCATGGAGGTGGTTGTGGTCATGGTAGCCAAGAAATAGGTTTTCAGTGAAAATAGGGTGTACCAGGTTGGGATAGTCAGGTTGGATTTTAGGTCCACAGTACATATTAGAATTTTTCAATGGAATAGACCCAGTAGGAGCAGGATCCTCGAAACACTATAGTTAGAGGTTCAATTCTAGTTTCCTAAATTTTAGCTTCTTCTCTTTTTGATATAGGGGATTGCCATATTTTTCTATTGTAGAGAGCCTTTTTCTCTTAATATTTACTTCTGATGATGTTATGATGTAGGAAACATCGTTGGGGATTAGGAAAACTATTGTACATTAGTGTAAGGAGTTCCCTCATGAAGTTGGTGGGTGTCACTTCTTGTGGGACCTCTATATCTTAGAGATGATAGGATTCTATGTCATTCATTGTAGAGACCCAAATCATGACGTACATAGACATTACATTACTATTGTGTAATACTTAATAAATTAAAAAAACAGATGGCCAAAGACCGTGTTAGTTTACTGTCTTTGGAAACTTAGAACATAATCTTCTAATCATGGTGAATGATCTTCAACATCTCACATAAAGATCATACCCTTCGGTTTTCTTACCTAAAACCTTTATTTATAACCTGGGTAAAAGAAAAAATAAAAAGGGTGAGCTCAAATGCTCAGTAAGGGTAGACATAGAGAACATAAAACAATCCCTAAACATTTGAACGTAAGAACATGAACATAAAACCTCAAAATCATGAGTAATGACATAAATCATGGCAGTTCATAAGGCATAGATCAAAAACGAACATTAAACATTATAAAATAGAATGGGAATAAAACATGTAATTGTGGAAAATGATTAAGAACATGTTATGATTTCCATAATAGCCAAGACATTTCTTCCAAGACCATCATAGTGGATAAAGTCCATCACGGAATCGAGTTCACTCCTCGTTCTAGTCCTGTATCACTGAACCAGATTAACTTTCCATTATAGCCATGTCTATATCATGAGATATAAATATTTACCCAATTCATTTGAGGGAGATATAGGTCCGACCCATCTCATAATGAAATCATTCTTACTTGTGCTACAAAATAAACATAATTAATTCATCAAAGAATAAAATGGGTTTCATAAACATCATCCCATCATAATGTAATCCATATAATACAAATGTATATAAATTCATCATAACAAAAATCCAACCATGTAAATAATAGAGACATTATACTTGAAACATAATCATACTAAATAATTTCATCTTAATTGGAAAATAGTTTTTACAAAACACTTGAAAAAAATTCATGAGGAAAACATCCTTTCTTATTTAAAGTTATTTTATTTTCTGAAAATGCCAGGAAATTTTAAAAGAAAAGGATTTTGTTTTAAATAATCATAAAATATTGTTGATGAAGCTTCATGTAAATAAGGTGTTATGAAACCGTAAAAATCCCTTCATTCTGTATAAGTTAAAAAAATATTCTCCTCGTACTTTTGCAGGAAAAGTCAAAAAGTTCCTCCTATGGTAAACAAAAGAAAGATTCCTCACAGAACACAGTGTAAAAGTCAAAGAGGGGTAAACATGACTTTAAAAATACATGTAATAATATTAAACTCTTTATAAAAAATAATTTTATGGACATGAATGAAAAATATAACCCCAGTAAATACTTACGTATAAGCAATCTCAGATAAAAATAAGATTTCCAAATGTTCCCTTACCTTATATCTGTTTTCTCTTGTATGTGTCTGAGACTCCTGTATAGTGGGTTTAAACATATTATTAACTTGTAAAAGAACAATAATAATATTTATGATATCATATATGATTCACTAATGACTTCATATTACCTATTCTTTTGTCAATTCCATGTTAAAGCAGTGTTTCGGGTAAAATCGTTTCATTTACTGTACGTGTTTGGACTTGTTGTTCATGATATTATTATTACTTATATCATGATTTAATTACCTCTAGAATGTAAAACATGGTTATATAAAATTTATATTCTGTATATATTTATATATATAATAGATAGATAAATGAAATGAAACACACCGTTCATGGTGACAGTAGGCCATATGGACGCATGAACGTTGTTTTCCTTTACTTATTGACTTGAATGGAAGTAATTAGATGAAATATATATATATATATATATATATATATATCCAGTAGAATTATTATGTCATATATATCTTTATTATTCATTATATATACTTTATAATCATTCTTGAATGGTTAACATGGATAATGAATCTCATTGCGTCATGGAGATGGTAATCCGTACGTACGCACGTGCGATGATATCGTTCCCATTATTATTGAATCGAATTATAGTGGATGATATAATATCTCAGAATTAGTATCATATTATAATAACCATATATAGTTATTCTTTACACCATTATACCATCCAAGTAAGGTGATGGTGGAAAAACAGATTACACCATGGTGTGGAGAGGGTATTCTATACATACGCACACACGGCGATTTTGTTTTCAGTTGGATGGATAGAAGGTGAAATGGGGTTGTTTCATATTTATAATAACATATCAGTATATTATTTATACTGATGTTATTACTTTATAGTGAAACAACTAATGAAGAGGATGTAGAATAATAACGAAACCTGAAAGAATCGAGAGAAGAGATTACCTCTTCTTTGAAACGTCCTCTTAACCTCCTCTAAGGGCACTAAATTTGGTCTTTGAAGAAGACCTAAACCTCTATTAGGTTTATATGGAAGTTTAGAAGTGAAATTTTCAGGGTTTGGCCGAGCATGAAGACTCAAATTTGTGTGAAGAGGAGAGGGAGGAGGTTCCATTTTATAAGGGGGTGAGGGGACCTTAGGAAAAACATAAAATATTATTTTATAATAAATTCATATTTGGTTTATAATGGCTACAAAGTGACTTATTTTGAGTCTAGGGTGTGGATGAGTCTAAATCCTCTCCACCAATAGGTTTTAGACAAGTTTGCATTACCATTTTAACCACATCATTTAGATTTAACTCTAAGTTAAATAATTTATCTTCTACCATGTCTTCTTGTATGCTTACACTATATGGTTAATAAACTTACTATAAACATACAATAGAACCCCAATTAGTTCATTAATTTCATATATATTATTATATATGTATTTTGGATTAATCTTATATTTTTATGACCATTATATCAATTAATAATATAATATTTGTATTAAAAACTATTTTATGTCAATTTTGACACTATTTGGTATTTTGTTTCCTTATAGATTCATAACAATATTATTACTTCGAAAACAATTCATCTAACCAACCCTAATATGTTATATTAACCTATAAAATTATTTAAATTCATAAAATGTCTCAAATTACATTTATTTGGGTATTTATAATATCAATTATGTTAATATTTCATTAATAAGGTAATTACTTCATCATCATTGTGTTATAAATAAATAAATTTATTTAATTTATAAAAAATATAAATAAAATATCATTAAGTATGAAATATTTTTTTTATTTTTAATTAATATTTATAGTTGTATTTATCTTATGTATAACCCTATATTAAAATTTTTTAGTTATTAAACTTTGGTTTTAACTCTTTTAACTCTTCTTTGAATTAAAAAATAATAAATATCCTAATCTAATCCAAGTGGACCTAAAGGGTCATACTTTATTCATATGGTTGTTTTTTGAGAATTACACTTATCCAAAAGAATTAGGACTTGTGTTAGGGTAATTATAATATCATTTTTACCCTTAATTACCCTATTTACTTTTAACCATGGTAAATAAAAGTTAAAAGTTATGATTCACCAAAAATTATTTTTTTCTTATTGAACCACATTTTACTCCTTGATATTAACCGTGTCTCTTATATTTTCTAAATTCAATTCACAAAAGCGGTAAAATTATGTTTTATGTAAATTTGTAAACGCTCCTAAGAGGTGAATAAAAGATGGTGAAAATTTCAATAAAATATTAATATATCTAAAATTATTATAAAATTACTCCAATGAATTATATTGAACTTATATAGGTATTTTGTCTATATTTTGAACTAAAATAATTTTAAATAAAATAAATAATTATTTAAAAAAAATCGTTTTAAACTATAACTCAATGTTTTTCACTGTTCATCAAAAATTGAAAGTTTTCAGAAAAATAGCAAAACTTCACTCTAGGATACTTTTGATATTTGGAATCCAAAAATAAAGTCCTTTTTGAATTATAAAATTTATAAAATTTCAAAAAGTGGGTATTACTATTCATAATTGCTAGTTTATATAATATTTTAATAACGCAGCGTTGTTTAGTGAACCCCGGTATTGCGTACTACACACGCTATCGAGGAATGTCTTGATTGCGTGTAATACAATCCAATTCATGTTTGCGTGTAGTGAAATCTCCGTTTGGTGTTGCGTATAACATAAACAAAACTTATTTCATTTATACATTAAACAAAATCTATACTTAATGTTGCGTAGAATAGTTTTCACAAAACGAACTTGAAATTGTGTGTAACACGAGCCAAGAATAGTGTTGCATATACTGCAAGCTAATAAGGTGTTGCGTATAGTACAAGATAATCTTGGTGTAAGGTACAATATAAGACATCAAGGAAATAAAAAAGAATATATCTCATAAAATCTCATGGTGTTACATTCATGGAATATAATGGTTTGTCTCCTTTCATGCCATTTTTGACTACTATCGTCGTAGGTTGAGTTTCATGTCACTAGAGGGGGGAATTTTCTATACAGGGGAGATTGGGATGTCTAGGAGAGAAGAGTTTGACCTGATCATCATGGGTTTGGAGGAATCATATGCCAGATTTCTAGGTTATATTTTGATGACAAGGTGAATTCACAGATGGACTTTCCTCTAGTGGTGGATTGTGTCAGAGATGTCCTTCCATAAGAATTTTTAGGGTTACCTCCGAAGAGAATGGTATATTTCTCTATTGATCTGGTTCCATGAGTGGCATCGTTTTCCATTCCTCCTTATAGGATGGCTACACCAGTGTTACAGGGGATTAAGATGCAGTTAGAGGAGTTGCAGGCGAAGGGTTTCATCCAACCCTGTACTTCTACTTTGGGTTCACCAATCCTTTTTTTAACGAAAGCGGATAGTACCCTCATACTGTGTGTGGATTATCGTAAGCTAAACTAGTTGACAGTCAAGAACCTATATCCCTTACTGCGGATTGATGATCTATTTGATCATCTTTGAGGATCTCAGGTGTTATTAAATATTGACTATAGATTCGATTATCAATAGTTGCACATTAGAGCATCAACTATACCTCTTATGACCTTTCGGAGTAGGTATGGTCTATATGAGTATTTGGTTATTTTTTTCAGTCTCACGAACATGCTGGTAGTTTTCTGGTCACTGATGAACCAAGTGTTCAATCGTTACTTTGATTATTTGGTGGTAGTCTTCAAGGATGATATCATGGTGTACTCTCACACCTGACATGACCATGCCACCCATCTTGAGATCATATTGATTACACTGAGAGAGCATCAGTTATATTCTAATCTCTCAATGTGCCACTTTTGGATGTATTATATTAACGTCTTAGGTCATGTCATCTCAGAGATAGGAGTGTCAGTAGACCAAGAGAAAGTGAGAGCAGTAGTTTATTGGGAGTAGTTGAAGAACCTATTTGAGTTAGAGAGTTTTCTAGTGATGGATGGTTACTACAGATGCTTTATTTAGAAGTTTTTACACTTATCAGTGCTACTGATGGGCCTAACTAAGACAGGTGTTAAGTACTTGTAGAAAGATTCCTGTGATTCATCCATTCCGGAGCTTAATGAGAGATTGACTTCAGCACTGATACTGATTTTGTTAATGTCGGTCAAGAGTTACACCATTTACTATGATGAATAAGGTATGGGGATGGGATGAGTGGTTATGCAGGGGGTATTCATTACGTACGGATCGTGGAAGTTGAGGCCACATGAGAGGAATTACCCAATTGCCAATGTCGAGTTGGTTGTAGTTATGAAATGCATTGTGTTGTTGGATACATTATTTTTTGGGCGAGAATTGTGTGGTATAAACTGACCACAAAAGATTCATGTATATCTTTACATAGTGTGATATGAATTTCCGACAGTGAATATGGGTCGAGTACCTTCAGTCTCTTGACTTCGATCTTTCATACACTTCTAGGAATGGAAACACAGTGGTTGATGCATTGAGCAGAAGGACTTAGATACATGCAGTTTAGGAGGCCAGTAGTGAGTGGAAGCTTATAGATCTATTCTCTGTGATGATTTTGGAGGTTCATGATTGATAGGGAATACATTTATTTCTTTTATAGTTGTTACTTGTACTCTTTTGGATTGAGTTAGGATGAGGTAGATATCATATTCTGAAGTTCTAGGCTTGCAGGAAAGTGTGTTAGGAGAGGACCATACTCCTGGATAGACCGTATATAAGGATGAGGTTTTTCGTTTTCATGGGCGCTTATGGGTGTCAGCAGAGATACCCGAGGAGCTGTGGTGAGATTTTCATGCCTCAGTATGGGCAGTTCATGCTGGTGTCACCAAGATGTATCTAGATTTGCATCCTCAGTATTGGTGTCCAGGTATGAAGAGGGATGTAGCTGGTTTTGTTATGAGATGTTCCACCTATCGGTAGGTGAAGGCATAGCATCAGTGACCTTCAGGGCTATTATAGTAGTAACCCATTCTTGATTGGAATTGGAATGATGACGCGATGGATTTTGTGTTGGTTTTACTAAGGTTGTGCATAGGAAATTATGTTTTATGGGTTTTTGTTGATAGACTCCAAAGGTTTTACATTTACTTCCAATCAAGGAAACCTTCAGTGTTGATGAGATTGGAATTTTATACATTCAATAGATTGTATTTTTCAAAGGTATTACTCACTCTATCATTTTAGATAGGGATGTCTAGTTGACTTCTCATTCCAAGAAGGAACTAAAAAGGGTTTCAGGTATATAAGTACATCTATGTACATCTAACCATCCCAAGACAGATGGCCAGTCGGAGTGCACGATTCAGGTTTTGAAGGAAATGATTCGAGTAGGCGTCATGTATTTTAGGGGATCTTGGTAGAGACACACACCCCTAGTGTATTTTTCTATAATAACAATTTTCAGGAAACGATTCAGATAGTAACTTATGAGGCTTCGTACGGTAGGCCATGCCGATCACCCCTATTTTTGATAGAGGTAGGAGTGGAAGATACGCTAGGACCTCGTCTTGGTTGGGAGACCACTGAGTAGGTAGAGTTGATTTGGAAGAGGATGGATACAGCACAATATAAGAAGAAATATTATGCTAATCGATGGAGACGAACTTTGGAGTTTGAGGTCGGAGATCAGGGTTTATTATGTGTCACACCTAGGTTGGAACACAGTAGAATTAAGAGATAGGGGATGATTTCACAGAAATATGTCGGGCCGTTTGAGGTTTTGGAGAGAGTCAGAATAGTTTCCTATTAGATGCAGTTACCTCATAGGTACCATGCTATGCATTAAGTCTTTCATGATTCTAATCTAAGGTGCTACTTTTCAGACTCGTCTCATGTTTTTAAAGCCAAGGAGTTCGAGTTGGAGGTGGATGCATCATTCAAAGAGCACCCTATTAGGATTTTGGATCGTACCATGAAGGCTCTCCGTGGCTGGTCTGTTCCCCTGGTATAGGTGCTATGGCATCACGTGCGAGTACAAGATGAGACTTGGGAGAGGGAGGTCGATGTATGATCACAGTGGCTGAATTTGTTCGCAAATTCTACTTCACCACCCTTGGAAGATAAATTTGGGGACAAATTGCTTTAAAGGGGGAAGTTTGTAAGAACCCAGATTTTCATTTTAGTTATGGATCTTGATTTTGGGTTGTTGTTTAGGAAAAAGAAAGAAATAGGTTTTTTGAAGTATGCACCTTGTACTTATGTGTACATGCCATATACCCGGTTTCCACGTACAGTCACGTGCTGGCCGTGTAATGGATGAGTACATGGCCATGTGGTGACATGGAAGACTGCTTAAGATGGGGGGTTTGAGGCTAATACACGACATTTAGTTCTAATGAACGTCCAGTGTATTTTTATTTTTAATTTATATATTGGAGTGGGGTCGCGTCTTATGTTCAGATGTGTATTATTCTTCCTATGGTTCGTATAGGAGAGCGATGGAATGACCTCAAAACTCTGAACCCCTACTGATTCATCATATGACCTCTGATTAAGAAATTGTGGGGTCTATTGGAATATAGCTGATGAGTTCTCGAAATCCCTAGATCCTTTGCTCCTAATTCTTCCAATCACATGGGTTATTCAGGGTTTAGTGTTTTTCACCTTTGTGTAAATCTATGATTATCTAGGACGATTCAAAGGACGATGTTCAAGTATATTGATCGTGCGACATCAAGTTAGGGGGTTTGTTCCTTTAGTTGTTATTATTTAGATTATATTTGCTAAAATTGCCATATACCCATGTTTGGGGTATCGCTTGATTTAGAATTTACCCTTGTTTAATACCAATTATGGTTTTTTGATTAAAAAGGTGTTTTTTCTGATGTGTAAGGTTGGATACTTTGTTTACCGGACACCCCATGGGTGTTTTTACCTTGATTGATTGTTATGGATGTATGGTATTGGTTTCCATGATGTGTACCTTGTTTTTACACACCTTGGTAGCTTAGGATTGATTTGATTGATTATATGAAATTCATGTGATATGCTTTGTGAATTCTTGGGTATGTATTAGTTATAGATTACATGAGCATCATGGCTATGATATGTGCGCTATTTTTCCAATGGACCATGAGAGCCTTAGACCAGGAAGACTATGGGGATGTCCACATTATTTATGTAGCACCATGAGAGCCTTGGTGTGTATATTTAACCCGGGGGTATTAGACTATGAGAGCTTTCCCATGTGGTCATTTGAATTTACATTATACTATGTTGACCCAGGGGTATTAACCATGGGAGCTACCCAGGAGGTCGTTTTTAATTTATTTACTACTATGTGGACAAAATGGGTTGGACCGTGAGAGATTTCCAAGAGGGTCATTCTTTAATGATTTGGTGCTATGTTAAACCAAATGGGTTTTACCATGAGATATTTCCTAGAGGGTTGTTTATGATTGATTGAATGATTGTGATGAGTCTTCCAAGACAAAGAACAAGCTATGACTCAGTCTTACTTTATTGTTAGATAGTCTTATGAGACATCTATTTTGTCACTATTATACAAGGGGATATAGAGATTAGGCTAGATCCCAAGATTACATGATTCAAAGGATGAATAATGAATATAATTGAAAACTGTACGATTGTTTAATTTTGAGTACTTTCTAGATTGTTGCTTTATTTATTCATATTACCTACTATATATATTCCTTAATAGTTAGGCATACATCCTTGGTGATTACCTACTAGGATTTGTCTCACACCC
Source organism: Viscum album (assembly GCA_963277665.1). NCBI lineage: Eukaryota > Viridiplantae > Streptophyta > Magnoliopsida > Santalales > Viscaceae > Viscum > Viscum album. The sequence goes on from OY728166.1 coordinate 995,048,609, forward strand.
TATTTAGTTAATCATTTGGACAAAAATATATTATATGATTGTAGGAATAGATAACGGAAAGTACCCTTCTACATCATGTACATGATTTTTATTGGAGATGGAGAGCATAAGACCAATTTGAGGCTTGTGATGCTGTTAGATTTTACTTGTTTTCTGTACTTTGGTTTCTATATTGTATCTCAAGAATTTTGACTTCTTTCGATGCTTTCCTAGACACATGTGACATGCATCATTTATATATATTCTCTATTTGTTTTATTACTAATAGTCTTCTATTGTTTACCTTTGTTGTATGGTATTACTACTTTCACTATTGTTACTATTTATTTTTCCATTGTGTATACTCTGCCAATGAGGGAATAGTTTCCCCATTGTCATTCATTGGCCCTCGATGCTAGTCGGTAGCCTAAATAATTTGTGGAAATCCTCTTGAGGTTACGTGACCAACCAGGTTCGGGGCACCATTGAGTGACACCAGGATTCGGGATGTTACACTGATCAGATCATGGCATGTGATAAATTGGAAATTTAAAATTCAAATATTCAATGCATTTTTCTACGAAAAATGAACCATAAGTATTGCATGATGTGAAAGGGGATTACATGTCATGTAAATCTATGATTATGTAAGTCTTAATCCTTTTTTTCTGCTCAGGTTTTTGAATCTTTATGACTATAGCACATCTTTCCCGATTCGAAGTGACATGGAAACCACCTCTTTGATTTTTGTGGGATTCCTTTATTAAGGATCGATCTCTAGAATCCCTCTTTGATCCATATTCTATCCAAGGTACGTTATACCTCCATGATTTTAGTTTCAATGATCTGTTCCATCACATTCCTCTTTTACATGTGATGGTAGTTGATCTCTATATGTCTAATGGAGTTGTTGTTGTTATTTCTGGCATGATTATAGCATGGTTTCCTCAGGTAGATATAGTTCATGTGGGATAGGCGATCATGATTCGAAACATTGGACCATTCTCATGAAAATAAAATTAAAACATTTTTCAAGGGAGGGGATTCATTTCTTCTCTACTTATTTACATGCAACCATAATGCTAGAATGATTTGTCCCCTTGGATCGTAATGAAATGAACCTAATAGTTACATGAACTTGAATAATGAATTGATATCAATCACATGGTAATGTTATTATTTTGTTCAATGAAAACAATTTCCCTCTTGTCTTTCTAGATAGTATGATATATATACTTTTCTTGGATTATTATGTTGTTCTTGTTTGAAATAGGTATAGAACGTAATGCTAGAATTAATTTTTAATTAATTGGATAAATGATTAAAGAAGCATGTTTAATGAATCTAATGTTTTGTAGTTTTAATTATATGATAATATTTAAATGAATAGATCTTTCATAAGTTAATTAAATTGAATAAATATGTGATGCATGTTGATTCATGTTGATGAAGTTAAATTAATTATTTAATTAATTTATGATAAATTGTGTTGGATTGATGGTTAGGTTCCATGCATTTGAATCATGTAAATCATGAATAAATTAATTTAAGATGGAATAATAATTAGTTTCATCATAAAAGGTAATTATTTATTTGGCATGAGTTTCCATCTTTCTTGAAAATATAGAGTGTATTGTGCTTCGTGGATTTGGGGGATTATTGTGTGTGAAGGATAGATAACTTTCTTTATAGATAAGAGCTCAGTTTATATATTGTTTTCCAACTTCTTACGATTTGATGTGATCATTTTTTGACTTATCCTCAAGGAATATTGTGTTATATGGGTAGGGGAGTCCCGGAAGTGATATGATTCAGAGATGGCTAAGCCTGGAGGATTGTTCTGGAATATTGGGTAGGGAGGTCTGGTTGTTGTGGTAGCAGTTTACGCTTCTGATGGCGGAATGCCTTAGGAAATTCATGTGGGTGTTGTTGAGGACACTAAGGATGACAGAATGGGTTGAAGTTGGGCTTAATAGTTTATTTTAAAGTTGGATGCTTGTTTGAATCGGCTGATTGGCTAAAAACCACATTGTGTTCTTTCTACTTTCTTTTTCCCTCTTCATGAGGGAGATGGATGGGAATTATTATATACCTTGTGAGGTATATTTGGATTTTTTTCTAGAGTACATGGTAATATGAAATGTAATGTTATAAATAAATAAATTAATTTTTAACAAATTGGATTGTAACTTTCTTAGACTTAGTGATTAGGTTAAAATTTAGAAAATCAAAGGACTTAGTATACCTATTCCTAGAGAGAATGTAACTTTTTATTTATTGTAATGAAACATAATGCGGAAAATGATAATGGTTAATTATAGGTTAATAAACTATATAAATTAAAGTGAAACTGATGAAAATTGATAAATAATTTAAAATATAAATTTAATGGTTTATTGCTTACAGGATATCTAGTCTTAGCAATGGAAGTCAGGAGACTATGAGATGTTAGAAACAGTTGAGTCTGAGACTAGTTTATGCAGATAGTGTGGTTGTGAGATATATTATATCATGTAGTTTTTTGTTTTTATATTGTAATCAACTCTTTCGGTTTGGCTAACTGACACCCCACTGTTTCTAATCTTGGGGGCTATTTCCCCCAACATTCCTTTAGGGGGAAGGATGGTTGACTACCCCCTTTGGCCCCACACTCATCTCTTGGTAGTTACTTGTTCTTGTATGCACGATAGTTATTTTTTCCCATTTATGAGTGTAGAGGGATGTAATGGATTGTGGTAATTTCATAGACTTGTATTCTTGATATAGTTTCCTAAGGAATACTACTGGTATAACATGTATAGGCTATGATGGATTGAGGTTCCTTACTCAGTATATAGGATGTGATGGATTGAGGAATAATACCTATTTTATGATACATATTATATAGGTTGTGGTGGATCACATCAAAAACCTGTAACTTTTGGTTATGGGTAAATGGTGGTGTGTGGCATGAGGTTCACATTGTGGGGTTTCTCCCATGTTTCTATTGTCTAGACATTTTGAGAGAGACGCTCAAGACACACAATGTTAGGGGAGAGAAGCAAATCAATGGAGTAGTAGTAATGTGATAATGTTTATATTATTTATTAAATTATATTCTATTGTGTTTGATATGTGGTGGGGATATCCATGGTTTGTTCATGAACTTAGTATACCTTTTTAGGTTATGAGTTAGTTTCACTTGTTGTTCAATGTGCTTTAGTATGATTTCTTTATCTTTTGTATGATAGGCTCTAGGGAGGATCCTATTGAGTATAATTTTATACTCACCCTATGTATCTATAATTTTTTTATATTAAGTTAGTGGGAGAAATTTGTAAATTAGGCTAGTTAGTACTAGAATCAGGTATGCAGGAGCTATTTGGGATTCATGGTCATCGTTATCCTTATATTTTCATTTTAACTTGTAATTTTTTCCTAATTGTTGTAATTAGTTCTTACATGTCAATACAAATGTTCAATTAATATTTACTTTTATATATGTGTCTGAACAAAATTTGGTTGGCGTCCATCACATCTCTATATATTTCATGTGTTCTCTTATATGGAAATCCCCCCATCAGTATATTTATTATACCCTCAGTGTTATTCCCCATCCTCATGCCTACTGGATGAGGGACTGGGATGTCACTATATCTCTTCTCTAATTTCCAGACTAGGAGTTGTACCCCTTGTGGGCAGGGGTTTATAAAAGATGGGTATCGATGGCTCAGGATGAGGTATAAGATGGATTTTGGAGTAAGGAACAGGTGAGGTTATGTGGGTTGTGAGGGAAATAATGTCAGATATGTTTATAAATCATTGTAAACACTACAGCCTAGCTTAGAAACCAGTATTTAGGTACCCTAGTGATCTAATTCCAAAATGATTGATCTTATAGAGGATACTAAATTATGTGATACTGGTTGGAGGCTAGAGACCATGGAAAGGATCATGAATCATTCTTCTTGGTTCCTGTTCTTGAATGGGTAAACATCAATGTTAAGTCTTAATTATACAATGAAACACAGCAGGGGATGTAATTGTGTCTTTTCGATAATCATGATAGATTCTATAATTTAACTATCTTTTCAATTTATACAGATATGAAACATTATCTGTTTTATGAAATATGAGCATTTTATGAATATTAAATATGAACACACCATTTGTTATAATGGTTTTGTCCAAAAATATTTCCAAGTACACTATACTAATGCTCTCTCTGTTAGCTTGGTTATTTCACTAGAAACGTTCTTCTTATCACAAGACCATTAAATCCACAATTTAGTACAGGCACTTGAATCCTTTACAACAAGTATAAACATAGAATTTTTGTTATTTTATGGGGAACCGATTATCCACATATTTCTCAAAGAATATGATACTAAATCCACAACTGAGTCTAATTACATGATACTCAAATAAATCAGAATATTTTGATTTATTTATTGGTTTGAGATAAACTTTCTAGTTTCAAATGAAACTGGAAGAATATAGATATTATTCTTCAAAGATGAAAGTCTTTAAGAAATAATATCTCTATAGATATCCTAGTTGAAAAATAATCTTCAATAAAAGTAGCAACATATATATAGTAGTAGTTCTAGAAATACGAAGTTCAAATGTAGAACTTCAAAGTTTAGACTCCTTAAAAATTTAACAGATTCCTTCATTCTTTGTAGAAGTTCTCGTAGAGAAGATATTTATAAAAGAAAGAATATAGTTGTGTATCATATGTATCATGTGATGATAGTGAAAATATTTTAATCATATATATATATAATTCTTTTTATTAGATCCAATAAAAACACCTGATAGACCACTGATATTCAAATTAAAATCATTCTGAAGAATTTCAAATTTCCTTAGAAATAGTAATTATTTTCTCTGCTAAATATAGTTATTTGTATTGATTATAATGATCCTTTAAATCAATCATAGAATATCTTGGAAACTATCTTTATTTTTTTCAAGAATGTTGTAGAAATCTTAGATAAAATTATAGATTTAAATCTCCATTATTGAATAGTCAAATGTAGGGTTCCTCTTTGTAAAGGAAAAACACCAATCATATGGTTGATCCTAAAAGGAGTGTTTATGTACCATATATTTGAGCAACCTAAAAAACTTATTTCAACTCTTATATTTGACTATGAAAACGTTTTATAATATTTTCAGCTAGATATATGATCAAAATTATTGATTCGTGCCCCCCTTTAGACTCCCAATCCGATTTAATTTCATTAATTCATGTAGAATTTATTCTTTCTACAGAAACTAAGTAAGCTTATCATTGAACTAATTGAGATGTAATCTAATGACATGTGCAATTGAAGTGATATTTTCAAAAATATATTTCTGATTATATAACATTACTGACAAAGGATAACTGTAACATTAAAGAGACTCAATCCTCTCATTAATATCATCCATTACCAATGTGATTGCTTGAAATCTTATGATCAGGTCTAGTGATTTTGGTGGTACAGAAGTGAAAGGTCATGATTGATTAAAATTTTGTATAATTGATTAAAACCAAATTCTATATTAAAATTTCAAATAATAAAAATAGGTTTATAAATTGATTTAGATTTCAGATTCCCTAACTGATCAAGAATTTCTCTCTTGAACACGTCAACCGAATTTTTTGAAGAAGAGTTTTCTCTGAACAGGCTCTAATTCTAACCTTGGAATAGATATTTTTCTAAAATCATCACAATGTTTTATGGATGATTCTAGTTCTTTCGAATGACTAGATTTATCCTCTTATACCTTGTTGAATTTTATAATTAGGACTTTTACTTGATTTCACAGATTATAAGATTATCCTTAATCTGGTTTTTTTGGATGGAGGAGATTCTTCTATAATAGATAAAGACTTTACTGCATCCTTTCCACTTGAAAAATAAATACCATCAAAGACTTCTATCCTTTCTCTAGATACATAAGTTATCCATTCCCTGAATTTTCCAATAGAGTATATAACTTTATTTTCAATACTGTTAGTAGTTTCAGTTACTAGATTCTGAGATTTCTCATATCCCTGAGCAGTTTGATTCTATTCAGCTATTTGAGAGGTAACATGTTGTTTATGAACTTGACTTTTAGCCTATTTTTACTAAGGTTGACACGAAATTTTCAAATGAATCAATGGACGTACAAATCCAAATCCATGTGTTTCTACCTCTATATCATCATGCCAGGGTTTTCTATGATCAATGGGTTTATGAAAAGTTCCTCATTGGATTGTTTTTGTGATTATTACTTATCCTCATTTGTTTTAATAATGATAGTGTTTTCTTCTATAAGTCTTAGAAACACATTATATAGAAAATTATACACCATATTTATTTTTTAAATGACATGATCTTTTAGAATTGATTGTTTCTTTCTCCCCATGAGCAATAGGACATAATTCTTATCGGCCAGTTTCACTCAATAGGATTAATTATCCTTTCAATTTACTCTAAATAAACCTATTTATATAAGACTACCAACACTCAGAATGTAACTCTGAATGCATTTTTCTCATGAATCAATATTCTGAGTTTTATTCATTCTATAAATAAGAATAGAAATGATTTGACAATAGGGAGATAAAGACTTTCTAGACTCTGATGGGAAGTAGCAATGAAGATATTTCCACATATATCTGGGAAAATTTAACTTAATATTAGTGATAAATAGAAAAATTATATATATGTTTGGGTACAAAATATTCTATAATTCAACAGTACTTGGAATTAAATATTTATGATGAAATTTTACCAAAACCTTTTGGTAAGCCTCAAGATCCTTTAAATACATTTTACAAATATTGGTTAAACCAAAAAGGAAGGACATGATATCTTCCAATTTTGAACCAGATTTCCAATTGATCGAAGATCAAAATGGATTTCTCCTTTATGAGGGAATTTTAAAATCTGATAAATTTCTACCGAGGAGATAAAAAATTCATTATCCTTTATTTAGTAAGTAATTATATCCTCTATTTCTCTAAATAAATATTTAACATTTTTATATAACTATTTCAATTATATATCAAAAATAAATTATGTGTTTTATCCCTAAAAAATGAATGCTAAAACATGAAACATAATAAATTTCTCAAATAAAATAATCTTCTGAGAAAAACACTCAAAATCAATGACCATTCCTTGAAGAATATTCTATAAGGTAACACATTGATGCTTCATATACCATATTTAAACTTCATCTATTCTTGTTGACTTCCTCTTTTATTAGAATTGGAAGGTTGATGGTATTCAAATTCTTGGGTTTAGAAGAAAGATGATGGGATTTTGAAGTCGAAAAGGTTTGAAATTGTAGGGTAAGGAAAGGTGATGAGGTTTTATGACATTGTAATGAAAAAATCTTATTTCTCAATCCAATTATATAGGGTAATCATTAAATTTGAATTCTTGAGAATTCAATCATTAAAAAAAATCTAAATACATATATTTTATTTAAAAATAAAATAAATAAATAAAAATCAAATAAATTAAAATGATCAACTAAGGAATTAATGAAAAAAGTTAATAAAAATTTATTTAAATTTAAATATTCCAAAACCCTTTAATAATATCAAAACTTTTAGTGGGAAGTTGTATTGTAAAAATATTATCTACTTCATATTTGATATTTAAAAATTAGAAATATTTATCATTTTTAAATACAAAATAACATATAAAATGATTACTTATATCAATATTCTTAGTCCTATAATGACATATAGGTATTTTAGAAATATTAATAGAACTATTCTTATCATATAATATATATATATATATATTATTGAAATTTAGTCCAAATTATAGAAGAGTGGGTTTCATCCACAACACTTCTGCATAAGAACTACGAGCATACACATATTCTACCTCAGTTGTTGACAGAGAAAGTAAATGTTGAATCTTATTTGACCATGACACTAAGTATTTGCCTAAAAAGTGACTGGTTTCTAAGACACGTTTTCTATATAATCTATATATTCTAAATTCATCTTATTAATAAGATATAAAATTAAAATTATATGTTTTAATGTAATGTAGATATTGAAAATAGTTCCCTTTAAAAATCTAAAAAATGCTTCAACACCAGTAGGATGGGATTATTTTGGATTTGACTTAAATTTAACATATAAACATACATAAAACATTACATCTCTTTATCTTAGAGTACAATATAGTAACCATACAACCATGATTCTATATAAAATGTTGTCAAATTGTTTTCTAGCTTCATCAAAATCATGTTTATCAATTATACATATGGTATTTGTGTAGGTATTACTATTTTCAAGTCCATAATTTTTTAAAAAATAAATAATATATTTTATTTGATTTAAAATATTTCCATAATCTGGTTTCATAAATCTAGAATCTTAAAAATAAATTTAATTCATCCATCATATACATTTTGTAACGACCCAAACTTTTTAAATAGTATATTAACTTACTCTTAATGATTTAATAAGATGTTAATGGTTAATGCAGAAAGAGGAGTCGATGGCTTCATCAAGTAGACTCAATCCTTATGAATCCCACTTATCAGAGCTTGGGAAGGAGGTAGCATCTGTGGGCTTCACTTTGGACCAAGCCCAAGCCAAACTCTAGCATGTCAAGCTTGAACGGAAACGCCTATGGCAGAAGTTCAAGTTAGTAGAGATTACTACTAGGGCAATGTTATCTGAGCCTCCCTCAGATTCTCTCACCATAGCACACCTTACACTTAGGTCATATGCCAGTGTTATAAGGGGCTATGTGATGAGACCCTAGCTTCCTTGTGTAATCCTTTGGGATGAATGAATTGAGATTTCTTCCTTTAGTGATGTTTGTGAAATTTCAAATGTCTAGATAATTTTAGAATGTATTTTATTGATGAATTTTGGAAAAAAGGATATCTTAAAATATTTATGAAACCCCTAAATAACTAATGATGTGTAATGATTTTAAAAAAATGGTCTTCTACAAAAGTGTTCAATAAAGAATTTGGAGTCTAATTAGATCAACTTAATTTTTGATGAATAGTAAATTATGAATAGTGATTTTACGCTTAGGATTAGTAATGTGACCAAATGGATTAGTAATTTCACTCAAAGAAAGTTTTAATATAATTTAGACACCTAGAATAAGTAATGTGATTCAATAAAATGGGTAAATAACGGTTTCATAAATGATTAATCAAGTATTAGTTTTTTCAGGTGAATAGTGTTTTTTAATTAAAAATAATTAGATAATTATTTTTATAAAAAGGACTTTATTTTTGAACTCAGAGCATCGATATTGTGGTATGGTAATTTTTGGGGATTTTTCTGAAAAAAATGAATTTTTGATGAATAGTGCTTTTATTTAAAAATTAAATTAAAAATATTTAGAAAATTATTTTTATAAAATGGAGTTCATAAATGTACTTAGAGCATCGATAATTGGTTATGGTGAAATTTTGGTATTTTTCTGAGAAAGTTGAATTTTTCAGTGAATAGTAAAAATGCAGTTTTAGGGTTTTCGTGTGTTTAATGACATCATAGTTGTGTCATGATGATGTCATGAGATATTTTAAGGGTTCTCCGGCCAAGGGTGATGAATTATTGATTTGGGGGCCCCATGTGGCCTAACATTATGGAAAATATCATGAGAGAGAACATGGGTTTGAGAAAAGCACTTGTGACGTGTCCCTTGGCCATTAATGCATTGTCCCCTCACTTTCCCTATAAATACCCACCTGTTCCTCCTTTAGTTTTCACTCCCAACTCTCCCCCAACGATGTTCTGGTATCCTTACCTCCAAAGGAGTCCTTCCAAGGTTCCCCCAAGCCCTCAAGGTCCAAACCTTTGAGTTTCAAGAGTCACATTTTAAGGTAAGGGATCCGACCTCTCTCTTTCTTTCGTGTAATCTCTTTTATGTCATTCCTTTTATGCTCCATGTTCTTATGTTAGAGGATGTTATTTTATATTCCTCTTACTTCCCTTTTCATGTTTTTATGATGATAGATTCCATCTTACTCTCATCATTTCTTTTTATGAAAGTTTAAGTGACGCCGTTAGGCTGCCGAATTTTTAAGGGATTCATTCACCCTTCTCTTTTTTAAGTTCTATTTTCATGTCAAGTCTTTCAAGTTCCTTTTTATTATGTTGGGGTATGATCTCTATATCTATCATACTGATCTCTTATGATAATATGATGAGAGACCCTATTTGATATTGTCTAATTTTTTTATGAAAGTTTAAGTGATGCCGTTAGGCTGCCGAATTTTCATTAAAAAAATCTTATTTTTGTCTCACTTCCATGTCTTTCATTTCATATGGTATATCTTTCAAATTTCATTAACATGTTCTTAAATCCCTAATATTATGTCCCCCGACTGTTTTATGTATTATTATGAGTGGATGACCCATGTACCCTCTCTTTTCAATGTTTTCTAAAACCTTTTAACATAGCCGTTATGCTGTAGAATTTTCATCTCAAAATGCCTCTCTCTTTTCTCAAAATTATTTTATGTTATAAAGCGAAGACTCAAAGAAATTATTTCTACAAAAAAATTCACACATATATCAAAATATTCTATTTTAAATTATGGGATTTACATACATGAGACCCCCTTTCCCTTTCCATGGGTTTAAAGTGACGTAAAGATCATGCCTTTAATGCAGTTTTTAAAAACATTATGATTATGAAATGAAACCCATTAATTTTATGCTATATGGGTTATTTATGAAATGTTTGATGATGATATATGTGGCTCACATGATAATAAAGGCAAATTTAAGGGTGCGCCCTGATAGCACCCCATTGCATTGGATAATGATGTAACCACAAGAGATTATAGTTTAAGGGTGTGCCCCGATAGCGCTCTAATGCATTGGGTAAAGACTTAATCTCTAGAGATGACTTTTTAGACTGATACCATGGTGAATAACCTTGTTAATTTTAATGACACCTTGGGGATGGACCTTGGTGAAATGAAATGATTTTCAATATTGAATTTTTCAGCCACATCTTCAAGTTATGAAAAATGTGATTTTTATTATGATGTATCTCATGATTTCTTTCTCATGCCTTAATGTTCGTTTCATGTCCTTATTGAAGTATCTCAAGTTCACATGTAAAATGTTTCTCTTGTTTCCCTTGCTGGGCCTTCTGATCACCCTTTCTTTTGATGTATGTCCCCAGGTTATGAGATGCAGTAATGAACCTAGGATGAACTTAAGGAGAAGCCTTTCAAGTGTTTAAGAAGAATTTTTTATATTCTTTTCATGTATTATGTTCCTTGTTTCCAAGACACTAAACCTTAAAGATCCTCAGTTCCATGTAATGAAATGAAAGTTTATGTTATAAAAAGATGGGATGCTATAGTTGGTATCAAAGGATGGTTTAGTTATTTGTGGAAATTATGATATAAAAACTTTAGGAAGAGCCCTATAGAAAAGTTTAAATATAGGAAAACTTCATGGTATTTTGGTAAGTATTGAGTAAGTGGTTTATCAAACAGATACATCCCTGTCTGGATACAAGCAGGTAGAGGTGGCTCTGGCACAGATGTACATAGGGGTAAAACCCGAAAACACCGCTTTGAGCTAGACTCGAACGGGAACTGGTGCACAGTAACGGGCCTTGCTGCGCTCTTGGTTACGACACTCCCGGGGGATATGTATGGTTAATCACAAGATTTGTATGAATCATTATGAAGGAATTATAGAGAAGTGTAATTGTCTAAGCATGAAGTCTTAGTTAAAATATTCATAAATGAAATAAGTTTCTCACTAAGGTTTTATTCTTTTAGAAAATGGAGGGCAATAGGAGAAACCGTGCCGATGGTGACCGCAATGCACCATGATCTGAAGGCCCTCTGTTGGAAGTCGGAATGGAAACATTCATGCGAATGATGAACCAACTAACTCAAGTTATGAGTAATAACTTGAATCAAGCTGAGAGGCCGATCTCACCACGAAGGGAGCAACTTTCTGTTGAGTCCTTTATATGTCAACGACCTCCAACATTCAATAGATCTACTGACCCATTGGTTGTGGAACAATGGATAAGCTCCATTGAAAAGATCTTTTCTGTATTTCATTGTTCGAAACAAGAAAAAGTCACCCTTTCTGTTTACCACCTAGAGGGAGAATCTGATCAGTGGTGGTCACTAATCACAAACACGAAGCCACGAGGAGAGATGGAAGCTATGGAGTGGGAAGAATTTCAGGGAATATTCTTTAACAAGTATTTCCCTCGTTCCATGAGAACGAGAATGGAGAAAGAGTTTCTCGAGCTGAAGCAGAAGGAGAACGAACCTGTCGGAAGCTATGAGATGAACTTCACAAGGCTTTCCTGTTATACCTCAAGCTTTTTCATGGACCCTAATGGGAAGGTTGATAGATTCTTTGGTGGACTATGACCTCATCTGCGGAAGAATCTAGCCAACAGGGACTATGATAGCTATGAATAAATAGTTTGAAGTGCTATGAAAGTCGAGCTACAGTTTGGTGAGACACAGTGGTCTGATAAATCCAATGAAAAGAAGAGATCATTGGAGACCAGTTTCGGGAAGACTTTTGATCAGGGAAGAGGTGTAAAGAAAATTCCACTTACCACATGCAATAAATGTGGGAAGAATCATCCGTGGAACTGCTTGAATGGAAGTGGCAAGTGCTACAAGTGTGGAAGAGGATGCCATATTACTCGTAATTGTCATAGTGAGGTGAAGCCTCAGCTTCCCAACACTAACGACAGAGGAAAGATGGTTCTGGCCCTACCCAAAGTCACATGCTTCAAGTGTGGATAGCTTCGGTACTTTTCTAATCAATGTCCAAATCCGAGGGCAGTGGAGGGGAATCACCATCAACCTCAGTAGAGGACAAGGGAGCAAGGTCATTCTTTCGCTATCACAACAACAGAAGTTGAAGTTCCAAATGATGTGGTAGCAGGTACTCTTGTTGTCCTCTCAAAACTAGCAAGTACTTTATTTGATTCTGGTTCTACGCATTCCTTTATTTCTTCCAAGTTTGCAAAGAATATAGAATCAATCCCCGAATTTCATGAGGTAGAGTTGTCAGTCAAGACTCCAAGTGGGATTATCCATGCATCAACAGTGTTTGGAGACTCTAGTGTTTACATTAGTGAGCACAATCTTATCGCAAATCTAGTAGTCATTCCCATGTTGGAATTCGACGTTATACTAGGGATAGACTGGCTCTCAAAATATAATGCTAAGATCAAATGCAGAAGTAAGGAGATCTCATTAGTCTTGAAAAAACGACCTACAATTATCTTCCAAGGAGAGATATCCCGAACTGATCCCTATCTAGAAGAACCTCCCATAGCTTTCTTTATGGAGTTAATCGGTGATGATGAAGAAGGGAAAGGGAGAATAAAAATTGAAGATGTTCCGATTATTCAGGAATACATGGATGTATTTCTTGAGGAGTTACTTGGACCTCCCCCAGAAAGAGAGGTAGAGTTCTCCATTGAACGCGTACCTCGGTCTCATCCGATATCAAAGACTCTGTATAGAATGGAAAATGTGGAGCTAGAATAGTTAAAGAAACAACTCCAAGACTTGATGGAGAAGGGGTTTATCCTACTGAGTGTGTCTCCTTGGGGAGAACTAGTTATCTTTCTGAAGAATAAGGATGGATCAATGTGTCTATGCATTGATTATAGAGAACTGAACGAGATCACCATGAAGAACAGATACCCTCTTCCAAGAATTGATGATTTATTTGACCAACTTCGTGGGGCTCAATTCTTCTCTAAGAGTGACCTTCGATCTGGTTATCATCAACTGAGGGTGAAGAAAGAAGATATTCCAATGACTTCCTTCTGATCTAGATATGGGCATTATGAGTTTACTGTTATGCCTTTCAGATTGTCTAATTCTCCTGCTATTTTCATGGATTTGATGAATAGATTCTTTAAGAACTACCTTGATAACATTGTGGTAGTTTTTATTGATGATATTTTGATATATTCAAAAAGTCATGAGGAGCATGAAGATCTTCTGAGGGTTATTTTGAAAACTCTACGGAAGGAGAGGCTCTTTGGGAAGTTCAGAAAGTGTGAGTTTTGGTTACAACAAGTGGCTTTCTTGGGGCACATCGTAACCAATGAAGGAATCTCGGTTGACCCTGCAAAGACAGTGGTTGTGGAGGAGTGGCCTCAACCCACAACAGTAACTGAGATTCGTAGTTTCCTTGGTTTAGTAGGATATTATAGGAGGTTTGTGAAAAACTTTTCATGACTTTATAATCCACTAACCAAGTTGACTCAAAAAGGGGATAATTTCATCTGGAAAAATGAATGCGAGGAAAGTTTCCAAGAGCTGAAGAAGAGATTGGTTATTGCACCTGTGTTAACACTACCCTCTATCGGAGAAGGATTCGTTATTTTTAGCGATGCATCTATGAAATGGCTTGGGTGCGTCCTCATGCAAAATGACAAGGTAATTGCTTATGCATCTTGACAGTTGAAGATTCATGAGCAGAATTATCCTACGCATGATCTAGAGCTGGTGGCAGTTGTTTTTGCTCTAAAGATATGGAGGCACTATCTTTATGGGGATAAATGTGATATATACAATAACCACCAAAGTCTAAAGTATATTTTAATACATAAAGAATTGAGCATGAGACAAAGGATATGGTTGGATCTTATTAAAGACTATGATTGCTCAATTCATTATCACCCTGGAAGAGAAAACAAAGTCGCGGATGTGTTAAGCAGGAAAGATCCTGTTGTTCTGGAAACAATGAGGATCTTAAGAGATCCCTTGATTATAGATTTAGTAAAACTGGACATGTGAATTATAAGGAAAGGGACATCATCAACCCTATCCCAAATTATTTCTCAACCTTCATTACTAGAGAAGATCAAGAAGGCTCAAAAAGATGATCCTTTGCTGCAGGAGAAGTTTGAGGCTGTAAAGGATGGTAAGTTCCCTGATTTCAATATTGATCAAGAAGGTGTATTGAAATTTCGTACAAGACTATGTGTTCCATCTATTCCGGAGATAAAGAAAGAACTGATGGATGAAGCTCATAGCTCTACTTTCTCTATACATCCGGGAAGCACTAAGATGTATAGAGACCTTCATGATCATTATTGGTGGGATAACATGAAGAGGGAGATTGCTGATTACACTACAAGGTGCCTGGTGTGTCAGCAAGTAAAGGCAGAACGACAACTTCCTATGGGGGTATTACAACCACTACCCATACCAGTATGGAAGTGGGATAATATCACTATGGACTTTGTAACTGGTCTCCCGAAAACATCCAAAGGAAACAATGCGATATGGGTTATTGTGGACCGTCTCACCAAGACAGCCCATTTTATCTATATTCAGGAAGATTTATCTCTGGATTAGCTTGCCAATATATCTGTCAAGGAACTGGTAAGGCTATATGGGGTGCCACTATCCATCATATCTGATCGTGACCCAAGATTCACATCAAAATTCTGGAGAAGTCTTCAACATGCTCTGAATACAGAATTGAATTTTAGTACGGCCTATCATCCTCAAACTGATGGCCAATCTGAAAGGACTATTCAGACACTCGAAGACATGTTGAGATTATGCTCAATGGAATTTAAAGGTGGATGGGATCAACACCTACCATTAGTGGAGTTCTCCTATAACAACAGCTTCCATGCGAGTATTCAGATGGCACACTATATAGCTCTGTATGGAAAGCGGTGTAGAAATCATACTTGTTGGGATAAAACTGGTGAGAGGAAGATTCTTGGGCCTGATATCGTTCAAGAGATGACGGAACAGTTTCATGCCATCCAACAACACATAAAGGCATCTCTGTGTCAGCAGAAAGGATATGCTGACAATCGTCGAAGGGACTTGGAGTTTGGTGTTGGTGACAAAGTCTTCCTTCGAATCTCTCCATGGAAGAGAGTCATGCGGTTTGGGAAGAAAGGGAAGCTCAACCCTAGGTACATTGGCCCCTATGAAATCCTTGATCACATAGGAGCAGTGGCCTATCGTCTAGCACTTCCACCGAACCTAGCTCAAGTTCATAATGTCTTCCATGTATCTCTCTTGAGGAAGTACATACCCGACCCTTCGCATGTACTGAACCCAGAGGTGGTACAACTGGAACATGACCTCTCTTATGGGGAGTAGCCAGTGGAGATCTTGGAACGTAGAGACAAGGTTCTACAAAACAAGAATACCCACCTTGTGAGAGTGTGGTGGAGGAATTATAAGTATGAAGAAGTAACTTGGGAGCCTGAGGAAACGATGAAGCAAAAGTACCCTCACCTTTTCGACTAGGCCTCAAGTATAAATTTCGGGGATTAAATTTCTTAAGGGGGGAAGAATGTAACGACCCAAACTTTTTAAATAGTATATTAACTTACTCTTAATGATTTAATAAGATGTTAATGGTTAATGAAGAAAGAGGAGTCGATGGCTTCATCCAGTAGACTCGAACCTTATGAAGCCCACTTATCAGAGCTTGGGAAGGAGGTAGCATCTGTGGGATTCACTTTTCACCAAGCCCAAGCTGAACTCCAGCGTGTCAAGCATAAACGAAAATGCATACAAGAGAAGTTCAGGTTAGTAGAGATTACTACTAGGGAAATGTTATCTGAGCCTCCCTCAGATTCTCTCACCATAGCACACCTTACTCTTAGGTCATATGCCGGTGTTATAAGGGGATATGTGATGAGACCCTAGCTTACTTGTGTAATCCTTTGGGCTGAAAGAATTGATATTTCTTCCTTTAGTGATGATTGTGAAATTTCAAATGTCCAGCTAATTTTAGAATGTATTTTATTGATGAATTTTGGAAAAAAGGATATTTTAAAATATTTATGAAAACCGTAAATAACTAATGATGTGTAATGATTTTCAAAATATTGTCTTCTACAAAAGTGTTCAATAAGGAATTTGGAGTCTAATAAGATCAACTTAATTTTTGATGAATAGTAAATTATGAATAGTGATTTTACCCTTAGGATTAGTACTGTGACCAAATGGATTACTAATTTCTCTCAAAGAAAGTTTTAATATAATTTAGACACCTAGATTAAGTAATGTGATTCAATAAAATGGGTAAATAACTGTTTCATAAATGATTAATCAAGTATTAGTTTTTTCGAGTGAATAGTGGTTTTTTAATTAAAAAATTAATTAAAAATAATTTGATAATTATTTTTATAAAAAGGACTTTATTTATGAACTCAGAGCATCGATATTGTGGTATGGTAATTTTTGGGGATTTTTCTGAAAAAAATGAATTTTTGATGAATAGTGCTTTTATTTAAAAATTAAATTAAAAATATTTAGAAAATTATTTTTATAAAATGGATTTCACAAATGTACTTAGAGCATCGGTAATTGGTTATGGTGAAATTTTGGTATTTTTCTGAGAAAGTTGAATTTTTCAGTGAATAGTAAAATTGCAGTTTTAAGGTTTTGGTGTGATTAATGATATCATAACTGTGTCATGATGATGTCATGAGATATTTTAAGGGTTGGCCGGCCAAGGGTGATGCATTATTGTTTTGGGGGCCCCATGTGGCCTAACTTTATGGAAAATATCATGAGAGAGCACATGGGTTTGAGAAAAGCACTTGTGAGGTGTCTCTTGGCCATTAATGCCTTGTCCCCTCACTTTCCCTATAAATACCCACCCTTTCCTCCTTTAGTTTTCACTCCCAACTCTCTCCCAACGAATTTCTAGTCTCCTTACCTCCCAAAGAGTCCTCCCAAGGTTCCCCCAATCCCTCAAGGTCCAAGCCTTTGAGTTTCAAGAGTCACGTTTTAAGGTAAGGGATCCGACCTCCCTCTTTCTTTCATGTAATCTCTTTTATGTCATTCCTTTTATGCTCCATGTTCTTATGTGAGAGGATGTTCTTTTATATTCCTCTTACTACCGTTTTCATTTTTTTATGATGAGATATCCCCTCTTACTCTCATCATTTCGTTTTATGAATGTTTTAGTGACGCCGTTAGGCTGCCGAATTTTTAATGGATTCTTTCACCCTTCTTTTTTTTAAGTTCTATTTTAACGTCAAGTATTTAAAGATCCTTTTTATTATGTTGGGGTATTATCTCTATATCTATCATACTGATCTCTTATGATCATATGATCAGAGACCCTATTTGATCTTGTCTAATTTTTTTTTATGAAAGTTTAAGTGACGCCGTTAGGCTGCTGAATTTTCATAAAAGAAATCATATTTTTGTCTCACTTCCATGTTTTTCATTTCATATGGTATATCATTAAAATTTCATTACCATGTTCTTAAATCCCTTATATTCTGTCCTTCTACTATTTTATGGATCATTATGAGTGGTTTACTCATGTCCCCTCTCTTTTCAATGTTTTCTAAAACCTTGTAACATAGTCGTTATACTGCAGAATTTTCATCTCAAAATGCCTCTCTTTTTTCTCAAAATTATTTTATATTATAAAGTGAAGACTCAAAGCTCTTATTTCTACAAGGGTATTCACACATATATCAAAATGTTCTATTTTAAATTCTGGGATTTACATACATGTGACCCGCTTTCCCTTTCTGTGGGTTTAAAGTGACGTAAAGATGATGCCTTTAAAGCAGTTTTTTAAAACATTATGATTATGAAATGAAACCCATTTATTTTATTCTATATGGGTTATTTATGAAATTTTTTCTGGTGATATATGTGGATCACATGATAATAAAGGAAAATTTAAGGGTGCACCCTGATAGAGCCCCATTTCATTGGATAATGATGTAACCACAAGAGATTACAGTTTAAGGGTGCACCCAGATAGCGCTCTAATGCATTGGGTAAAGACTTAATCTCTAGAGACGACTTTTTAGACTGATACCTTGGTGAATAACCTTGGTAATTTTAATTACGCCTTGGGGATGGACCTTGGTGAAATGAAATGATTGTCAATATTGAATGTTGCAGCCACATCTTCATGTTTTGAAAAATGTTATTTTTATTATGATGTATCTCGTGATTTCTTTCTCTTGCCTTAAAGTTCTTTTAATGTCCTTATTGAAGTATCTCAAGTTCACATGTAAAATTTTTCTCTTATTTCCCTTACTGGGCTTTCTGCTCACCCTTTCTTTTGATGTATGTCCCCAGGTTATGAGATGCAGTAATGAACCTAGGATGAACTTAAAGAGAATCCTTTCAAGTGTTTAAGAATAATGTTTTATGTTCTTTTCATGTATTATGTTCCTTGTTTCCAAGAAACTAAACCTTAAAGATCCTAAGTTCAGTGTAATGAAATGAATGTTTATGTTATAAAAAGACGAGATGCTATAAATTTCAAATTATTTTTTCATTATATTTGAATAATCATTACAAAGAATTTTATATTTTGAAGAAAAAAATAACATCATCCAAATAAATTTTTTCAAATAAAATATTAAAACAAATATTTTTTAAGAAAATATTAGGATCTACTAATCCCACATAAAATCAATTTTCTAACAAAAAACGAGCTTAATATTTAATCCCAAGATCTTAGTGCATATTTAAGGCCTTAAAGAGCTTTAGTACGTTAAAAAAATTGGTATATAGGGGTTTTCAAAGTCTTGTGGTTGTTTAGTATAATCTTCTACAATAATATATACATTTAAAATGAATATTTATCATTTATATGATATAATTTGAAATTCATATGAGATGCATAGATTAAAAGAATACTAATAGATTCTAATCTAGCAACATGTTCAAATGTTTCATTATAAAATATTCATTCTTCTTTATTATATCCTTTTACTACTAATATAGTTTCATTTATTGTTATGATCCCTTTATCATATTGTTTATTTCGAAAGATCTATTTGGTTCCTATCACTATATAATCTGATGGTCTTTATACCAAATCCCAAACATTATTTCTTCTGAATTGGTTTACTTCTTATTGCATGGAAAATAACTAATTCTCATCTTGTAGATATTCTTCAATAGACTTAGGTTCTAACTGGGATTGAAAGGCATAAATTTCATCTACCATTCATATATTCTTCTGGTTATAACTATTGTTTCTAGATTACCTATAACTATTTCAAAATTATAATACTTTAAGGTTCTAGATAGTCTAGGTAAATCAATTTCAGGTTCCTTTGTCTCATGATTATCTAGAATATACTGAATTTCATTTATATTATTTTCACAATTATTCTTACGGGAATAAAGGCTCATGTTGTCAAATGAGTCATTTTTATCATCCATTTTATCTTTCTATTTAATAAATGTATTATTTTCAACAAACTTCACATGAAATGATTTTTCAACAGTCCTTGAATTTTTATTAAAAAATCTAAAGGATTTTGAAGTGGTAGAATTTTCTAGAAATATCCCATCATCATATATTGGATTGAATTTTCCAACGTTATCCTTAGTATTTAGGATATATTCCTTACATAAAAAGACATTAATGTACTTTAATTTGTGTTTTATATTATTATAACATTAATATGATGTATTTTTAAAAATTGGTATTATTAAAACTCTATTCATGATACAGAAAGTTGTGATTACAACTTCTTCCCAGTAATAGGAAGGAAGATTATATTATTTCAACATATTCCTTGTAATTTATTGAATAGTTTGGTTTATTATATAAAAATACCATTTTGTGAGGTGTTCTTGTGGAAGAGAAGGTGTGTTTAATAACTATATTTTTTTAAAAAATAATGAATTTATTTATTTTTAAATTATAGACCATGATAAATTCTTAATGAAATTATTTTAAAAAAAAAATTTAAACAATTTTTCAAAAACTTTCATTATTAGTGAATTCCACACTTTTGATTCCCAAGGAAATATTAAAAAATAATCAACTAAAACATAAAAATATAATTTTCTGAAAAAACATTCTACCCTAGATGATTCAAATGGATAGATGTAGATATGTTCAAGTTGTTTAGATGCAGAATTTTTTTTAATATACTTTAAAGGAGATTTATGTTGTTTTTCGATTTGGCATGCATCACAGAATCTATCATTGGAAAATTTAAGGCTAGGAAAATTATAAATTAATTTATTGATTGTTAATTTATGTAAGGAATATATATTGAAATTTCCAAGTATCCTATTCTAGATCTGTGGCTCATTTTTATTTTCAATTAAACCATTTAATTTTAGTTTACACAAGGAAGAAAGATCCAAAGTATAAATATTTTTAGTTCTGGGGGATCTAAATTTAATCAGTTTATCTTTAAAAACATAGAAATAAATATTAGAAAAATCAACATAAAATCCATCATAATAAAGTTGATAAATACTTATCTGGTTTTACTTTATCCCTTGTATAAACTGTACTTTCTTGATTGATATTTTCTTTCAATATCCAATAGTTCCTACTCTAACAAAATTTCCTTTCAGCCACATCTTCAAGTTATGAAAAATATTATTTTTATTATGATGTATCTCATGATTTCTATCTCATGCCTTAAAGTTCTTTTCATGTCATTATTGAAGTATCTCAAGTTCACATCTAAAATGTTTCTCTTGTTTCCCTTACTGGGCCTTCTGCTCACCCTTTCTTTTGATGTGTGTCCCCAGGTTATGAGATGCAGTATTGAACCTAGGATGAACTTAAGGAGAAGAATTTCAAGTGTTTAAGAAGAATCTTTTATATTCTATTCAAGTATTATGTTCCTTGTTTCCAAGACACTAAACCTTAAAGATCCTAAGTTCCGTGTAATGAAATGAATGTTTATGTTATAAAAAGATGGGATGCTATAGTTGGTATCAAAGGATAGTTTAGTTATTTGTGTAAATTAGGATATAAAAACTTTAGGAAGAGCCATATAGAAATGTTTAAATATAGGAAAACTTCCTGGTATTTTGGTAAGTATTGAGTAAGTGGTTTATCAAACAGATACATCCCTGTATGGATACGAGCAGGTAGAGGTGGCTCTGGCACAGATGTACATAGGGGTAAAACCCAAAAACACCGCTTTGAGCTAGACTCGAACGGGAACTAGCGCACAATAATGGGCCTTGCTGCAATCTTGGTTACGACACTCCCGGGTGATATGATTGGTTAATCAAAAGATTTTTATGAATCATTATGAAGGAATTATAGAGAAGTTTAATTGTCTAATCATGAAGTCTTAGTTAAAAAATTCATAAATGAAATAAGTTTCTCACTAAGGTTTTATTCTTTTAGAAAATGGTGGGCAATAGGAGAAACCGTGTTGATAGTGACCGCAATGCACCATGAGCTGATGGCCCTCCGATGGAAGCTGGAATGGAAACATTCATGCGAATGATGAACCAACTAACTCAAGTTATGAGTAATAACTTGAATCATGTTGAGAGGACGATCTCACCACGAAGGGAGAAAATTTCTGGTGAGTCCTTTATGCGTCAACGACCGCCAACATTCAGTGGATCTACTGACCCATTGGTTGCAGAACAATGGATAAGCTCCATTGAAAATCTTTTTCTGTACTTCATTGTTCGAAACAAGAAAAAGTCACCCTTTCTGTTTACCGCCTAGAGGGAGAAGCTGATCAGTGGTGGTCACTAATCACAAACACGAAGCCACAAGGATAGATGGAAGCTATGGAGTGGGAAGAATTCCAGGGAATATTCTTTAACATGTATTTCCCTTGTTCCATGAGAACAAGAATGGAGAAAGAGTTTCTCGAGCTGAAGCAGAAGGAGAATGAATCTGTCGGAAGCTATGAGATGAACTTCACAAGGCTTTCCCATTATACCTCAAGCTTTTTCATGGACCCTAATGGGAAGGTTGATAGATTCTTTGGTGGACTACGACCTCATCTGCAAAAGAATCTAGAAAACAGGGACTATGATAGCTATGAAGAAATAGTTCGAAGTGCTATGAAAGTCAAGCTAGAGCTTGGTGAGACACAGTGGTCTCATAAATCCAATGAAAAGAAGAGATCATTAGAGCCTAGTTTAGGGAAGACTTTTGATCAGGGAAGAGGTGTAAAGAAAATGAAACTTACCACATGCAATAAATGTGTGATGAAGCATCTGTGGAACTGCTTGAATGGAAGTGGCAAGTGCTACAAGTGTGGAAGAGGAGGCCATATTGCTCGTAATTGTCATAGTGAGGTGAATCCTCAGCTTCCCAACACTAACGACAGAGGAAAGATTGTTCTGGCCCTACCCGAAGTCACATGCTTCAATTGTGGACAGCTTGGGAACTTTGCTAATCAATGTCCAAATCCGAGGGCGGTGGAGGGGAATCACTATCAACCTCAGCAGAGGCCAAGGGAGAAAGTTCATGCATTCGCTATCACAACAACTGTAGTTGAAGTTCTAAACGATTTGGTAGAAGGTACTCTTGTTGTCCTCTCAAAACTAGAAAGTACTTTATTTGTTTCTGGTTCTACGCATTCCTTTATTTCATCCAAGTTTGCAAAGAATATAGAATCAATTCCCGAATTGCATGAGGTAGAGTTGTCAGTCAAGACTCCAAGTGGGATTATCCATGCATCAACAGTGTTTAGAGACTCTAGTGTTTACTTTAGTGAGCACAATCTTATCGCAAATCTAGTAGTCATTCCCATGTTGGAATTCGACGTTATACTAGGGATAGACTGGCTCTCAAAGTATAATGCTATGATCAAATGCAGAAGTAAGGAGATCTCAATAGTCTTGAATAAACGACCTACAGTTATCTTCCAAGGAGAGATATCCCGAACTGATCCCTATCTAGAATCACCTCCCATAGCTTTCTTTATGGAGTTAATCGGTAATGATGAAGAAGGGAAAGAGAGCATACAAATTTAAGATGTTCCAATTGTTCAGGAATACATGGACGTTTTTCTTGAGGAGTTACCTAGACCTCCCCAAGAAAGAGTGGTAGAGTTATCCATTGAACTCATACTTGGGTCTCAACCGATATCATAGACTCCGTATAGAATGGAAAATGTGGAGCTAGAAGAGTTAAAGAAACAACTCCAAGACTTGTTGGAGAAGGGGTTTATCCGACCGAGTGTGTCTCCTTGGGGAGCACCAGTTATCTTTGTGAAGAATAAGGATGGATCAATGCGGCTATGCATTGATTATAGAGAACTGAACGGGATCAACATGAAGAACAGATACCCTCTTCGAAGAATTGATGATTTATTTGACCAACTTCATGGGGCTCAATTCTTCTCTAAGAGTGACCTTCGATCTGGTTATCATCAACTGAGGGTGAAGAAGGAAGATATTCCAAAGACTGCCTTCCGATCAAGATATGGGCATTATGAGTTTACTGTTATGCCTTTCGGCTTGACTAATTCTCCTGCTATTTTCATGGGTTTTATGAATAGAGTCTTTAAAGACTACCTTGATAACATTGTGGTAGTTTTTATTGATGATATTTTGATATATTCAAAATGTCGTGAGGAACATGAAGATCATCTGAGGGTTATTTTGAAAACTCTACGGAAGGAGAGGCTCTTTGGGAAGTTCAGAAAGTGTGAGTTTTGGTTACAACAAGTGGTTTTGTTGGGGCACATCGTAACCAATGAAGGAATCTCGGTTGACCCTGCAAAGACAATGGTTGTGGAGGAGTGGCCTCAACCCACAATAGTGACTGAGATTCATAGTTTCCTTGGTTTAGCGGGATATTATAGGAGGATTGTGAAAAACTTTTCATGACTTTCTAATCCACTAACCAAGTTGACTCGAAAAGGGGTTAAGTTCATCTGGACAAAGGAATGCGAGGAAAGTTTACAAGAGCTGAAGAAGAGATTGGTTACTGCACCTGTGTTAACACTACACTCTATCGGAGAAGGATTCGTTATTTTTAGCGATGCATCTCTAAAAGGGCTTGGGTGCGTCCTCATGCAAAATGACAAGGTAATTGATTATGCATCTCGACTATTGACGATTCATGAGCAGAATTATCCTACGCATGATCTAGAGATGGAGGCAGTTGTTTTTTATCTAAATATATAGAGGCACTATCTTTATGGGGAGAAATTTGATATATACACTGACCTCCAAAGTCTAAAGTATATTTTCACACAGAAAGAATTTAACATGAGACAAAGGAGATTGTTGGAGATTATTAATGACTATGATTGTTCAATTCATTATCACCCTGGAAGAGCAAACAAAGTCGCAGATGTGTTAAGCAGGAAAGATCCTGTTGTTCTGGAAACAATGAGGATCTTAGGAGATCCCTTGATTAAAGATCTAGAAAAACTGTACATGGGAATTATAAGGAAAGGGACATCATCAACCCTATCCCAAATGATTTCTCAACCTTCATTACTAGAGAAGATCAAGAAGGCTCAAAAAGAAGATCCATTGCTGCATGAGAAGTTTGAGGCTGTAAAGGATGGTAAGTTCCCCGATTTCAATATTGATCAAGAAGGTGTTTTGAAATTTCATACAAGACTATGTGTTCCATCTATTCTGGAGATAAATAAAGAACTGATGGATGAAGCTCATAGCTCTACTTTCTCTATACATCTGGGAAGCACTTAGATTTATAGAGACCTTCGTGATCATTATTGGTGGGATAACATGAAGAGGGAGATTGCTGATTACACTACAAGGTGCCTGGTCTGTCAGCAAGTAAAGGCAGAATGACAACTTCCTAAGGGGTATTACAACCGCTACCCATACCAGTATGGAAGTGGGATAATATCACTATGGACTTTGTAATTGGTCTCCCGAAAACATCCAAAGGAAACAATGCGATATGGGTTATTGTGGACCGTCTCACCAAGACAGCCCATTTTATCTATATTCGGGAAGCTTTTTCTCTAGATCAGCTTTCCAATATATACGTGAAGGAACTAGTAAGGCTGCATGGGGTACCACTATCCATCATATCTGATCGTGACCCAATATTCACATCAAAATTCTGGAGAAGTCTTTAACATGCTCTGAATACTGAATTGAATTTTAGTACGTCCTATCATCCTCAAACTGATGGCCAATCTGAAAGGACTATTCAGACACTCGAAGACATGTTGAGATTATGCTCAATGGAATTTAATGGTGGATTGGATCAACACCTCCCATTAACTAAAAATTATTAGTATAATGAACTTTTATTCCAAAATAAAAGTAGGTATCATTTTTTGAACTAGTCAAAAAGTAGTTTTTATATAACTTTATATTTTCCCCCTGCTTCTTATTCCATATATTTTTAATTTTAATAAAATTCTCCACATGAATTTAATTTAGTGTTAATTATCACTTGGTTAAAATACAAGAAACACTATTATAATATTATACTTAATCCTATAACACTTTAACCATTCTATAATAACCAATATAGGTTGATGTAGATGAATTAAATTATTCAATTTATTCTTGATGTTGTTTTACTATTGTTACAGTTTCACTGAAAACAACATTGTGAATATATTTTAATGATTTAAGATTCATTAATAACATATCATATTTCTCTTATAACATTGAACAATTAGATGCTATTTTATTATTTTATGAGATATCATAGTTAGTGATAGAAGAGTGATATTTTTGTACCTATTCTTCACCTTTAACCATAAAGCACATTTTTTATTTCAAATTTTGTGGATCTTTTTCAGAATCAGATTTAAAAGAGTAGTTGGAGTATTAAAACACACTCTATATGGATTTCATAACTCTCTTTTCATTATGTTTTTAATCAGCTTTCTTATGATATTTATTTTATTTCCTTCTTATTTCATCTTTCAATTTGTGTAAATCAGGTCCAATGTGACACTTATTTATTCATTCATAACATGTTACTTCTCTTGGTTCTTTTTCACCCTTCTTAAAGTTTTCTTGAAACCTATTTTCATTTTGTATAATTTGATTAAATTTATGTCTTTCTGATCCATTTATATTTTATAGTCTGAAAGTATGAATCCTATCAATTTTGACCTATTTTTTTATTTTCTTTCATGCTTCTTTGATTTTACTTCTAGAGCAGTATTATCCCTTTTCACAATATTGTGATCTTGAGCTTCATCGTTAATTTCTGCTTCATAAAACATCAAATTTCCAATTAATTACTTCATAGATAAATTATTGATAGGTTTTTATTGTATAATATCTAAAGATATTTCATTAAATATTATAGGTAGTACTATGAGTACTGCTATAGCTTAATCTGGTTGATTTATGGGACTGTTGAATGAAATATTATTGTTAAACATTTATGTCAATCATCCATTAATTGTTTGTAATACTTTCATCATCTAACATTCTAAAGGTTTCAAACAATAGTTTTACAGTATAATATCTCATATTTCTAATGTTATCTATTCTTTCGTATGCGATAGCAATTTTATTCCACATTTCATAGGAATTAGGGAAGTGTGACAACCGATTTAATTCATCTGGTCCAAGTCCACATATGATAGAATTCATTTTCTTTGATTTGATATCATATTAATCTTCTATTGTGAAATCCTAAGTTTGTCCTTTCTCTAGAATCACATAATGAGTGATGAAATTCAAACAAAATTTAAATCAATGAATCCTCATGTAGATGATCATTCATGATTTTTAGCATCCATTATTGTGACCATTAAAATATGGTGCTCAAATAATCGACATACCTTCTTTCTGATTAGCCATTGAAATCTTATTTGTATAAATATCATTATTTTAAGATTTCTAGACCTTTAAATACATTATCAAAAATCTTACATTTGATAACAATTGTTAGGTCGGAATAATAAAAATATACACAAGAGGGGGGTAAATTGTGTCTTGTTGATCAGTTTGACAGATTCATCCATTTAACTCTCTTTGAAATTAATTCAGATACATAGCATTCTATTATGTACAAAATATGAAAAGATAATAAATAGTTAAGATGAACAAAAAAATTATAGTTTTTTGGGAACAAAGATCCTCTATTCCACTCCACCAGCACTCACTCTACGAACATGGTTATTTTCATAAGAAAATGTCCTCTCATCATAAGACCATAAAATCCAAAACTAAGTATAGCTAGTTAAATTATTTATAAAAATGCTAAAATGAGCCTTTTGCTTCTTTTATAGGGTACTTATATTCCACATATTAGTATTAGAAGCTGATAATCAGTCCATGACTGAATCTGAGTAGTTGAAACTCTAATAAATGATAAGGGTTTGATTTTTTCATTGATTCAATTTTCAATTCATATTTGCAAAAGAAACTGATAGAATATGGATCATCTTCTTCAAAGATAAAAAATATCAATAAATCATATATATAAAGAGATACTGGTTTCAAATTATCTTCAATAAAATTATCAATAGATAAATAGTAGTAGTTCCATTAGTACATAGTTGAAATGTAGAACTTTAAAGTATAGCCTCCTAAGAAAAGTGACACCATCCTTCATTATTTGTAGTAGTTATTCTAGATAATATATTCACAAAATAAATAATGTAGTTTTATATCATATGTATCGTGTTTTTATATAGAAAATATTCTGTTCATATATTTATCTTTCATCCAGTTATGAGATCCAAGAATGTTACCTGATAGACCACTGATTTTAAAATTCAAATCATTCAGAAGAGTCATAAATTTTGTTATAAATTGGAATGATTTACTTTTTTGAATATCGTTCTTTGAATCTATTATTACAATCCTTTAAATCATTCATAAAATATATTTGAAATGATATTTATTTCTATCAAAACCATTGAATAAATCTCTGATAAAATCATGGATATAAATCTCCATTATTGAATAGTCAAATGTTGGGATCCTCTATGTAATGTAAAAAATACCAAACATAGGGTTTATCCTAAATTTAGGGTTTTGATACCATATATATTATTTATAAAACATTGGTTTCTTTACTTATGTGGGGTTGATTAAACATACTTCTCCTTTTTACAAATGTTTGGTTCCTTCCAAACATATGGTTGTTGAACTATACATTCTGATAACATATGGTTGATGATCTATACTCAATGTTCTGAACGTAGGGTTCATTCCATATGTTAGGCTTAACAATGTCAGGTAGTAATAGTGTATATAGAATATTTTAAAAAAATCGATCATTTTGATGAATATTCATTATGAATTAATAACAATAATATTACTCGAGAATAAATATTACAAAGGACATTAATTTCTTGAAATTCACTTAAATTCATATCACTAGTAATATAATCAAGAGGATTTTTGAAAATAAAAATCAATATGATTTATAATGTTTTGTTGAGGTAATTCATGCCCAACACATGATATAGGATAACATAAAATGTATAAAATAAAACAGTTAATTAATGTTAAAGTCTTTTATATTCGAGGTTAGGAGATCTAACTAATTGATATTTTGTTTTCATGGGTCCAATTCAACATTATCTTTAGGTTCTCATAGAAAATGTTAAGTATATTTCACTAACATACCAATATAGGTTATAGGATGAAAACAATGACATGTAGAGGGGGACACTTTGAGGGTTTCAGCACCAGAGTCTATAGAGGTATGAGGGCTCTATTTCAGATACAGTCATGAAAGACTCATTAGAAAAGGTATAGATCGCCATCAGTTAGATTTGTGATTAGAAGGATCACTGCGTTTCATTTGTTGTGATGATGTTATGTGGGGCAGTGAGGTGGTGGTGGTTCTTGTTCTTGTTCCTAAAAAAGAGTGATTGTCGGTAGTCTTGTGTAAGGTGTTTTGAGACCAGTTCAGAGACAATTTTCATTATTCAGAAATGATGGTGGCCTATCTCAAGGATCTACTTACCCTTTTGTATGTGATCTATACTGTGAAATAGTCCATGATCCATTTTAGTATCCTTCTATGATATGCTACAGACCTGTTGTTTGATGAGAAGGATAGGGAAAGACATTTTGAGGAGGATTTGAATCAATAGATCCATATCTTTGTTACCCCATTTATGATAAATATGTATCTCATGGTGATGGAGAAACAATGAGTCATCTATAGGACGTTATCTAGAACAATGTTTTCATAAGAGGGGACTCGTCAGGATTCCCCATAAAAAAGATTTGTGGTCCAGGTTTCCTAGTTGTCTACAAAAATGAGCTTCTAATTAGCTGGGAGTAGGTCTCAACCATTAATGTATCATTTATATCAGAAAATAGGCACTTAGGCCTATTCCATGTGATCATACTCATGTTTTTCTTGTGGTGGTTGATGTCATCTATGGCGAGAGTAGCTATCCTTTCTGAGTAATTAGTATTACCCAGTTGTTCTACTTATGGCTCTGCTACTGAGGCGTTTAAATATGAGACAGTAGTCATAGGTTGCTCCAATTTGGGATCAGAATAAATTAAATTGGGATAGATATAGGGCATCCTGAGGATGCTCATCATCCTCATAGAGAAGAGTGAGGTCATGGAGGTGGTTTTCAGCATAGTCAGAAAGGGCATGGCATAGGTTGTGGTCAAATTCCTAATTTCTCATTTCTTGCCCCAGGTGAGCCATACATAATTCAAGGAACCCTTTTCCTGTTTTATACTTGTCTTTATTTCTTGTTTTATTTTGTATTGACACACTCCTTTATATAACCTTCCCTTTTCCATGCTTTAGGACTTGAGGTAGAGAGGCATCCAATTCCATTTATGTTGAATACACTAGATGGAGCTTGAGTTGTCTTGTTTGATGTATATAGAGACTATGAGCTAGATGTGGGGTAGAACTACTCTTGGGGATATTTCCTATATTTACGGATTCAACCATATTACATCTTCCACATCATGGATTGATTGTATTTGGGATATTATCTAGTGGATTACTTTATGAGTTAGGTTGTGTTCTTCGATGATGATTGAGATCTAGTAGTGTTTGTTAAAGAGCATGATCATAAGATGGGTTAGAGGTGTGTTACATTCATTTCATTATATATGGAGGAGATGATTCTCCGTTTTTCGGAGGTTTTGAAATCGATTTTTTCCATGGTCATAGAAAAATACCCTGATTTCATTCCCTAAGAGGTTGTAGTGTTTCCCCATTGAAGAGAGATTGAGTTCAAGATCGAACAAAACCCAGAAATGTCACCTATCATGATGTCTCAATATAATATGGATCCTTATGTGTTACAAGATTTAAATATAAATATTGATGGTACATTGTAGTGTGGTTTTGGTCGGTCAAGTGTGTCACCGTGGGATGCACCAATTTTGTTTGAGAAGAAAGATGATAGCAGTTTATGGCTATGCATCGATTATCATTTCTTGAAACAAGTGATTGGGAAGAAATTTTAATCTATTCAATGGATTTATGATTTATTCGATCATGTGAAGAGTGAAAGTTGGTTTTTTAAGATCGATTTGTTGTCATGATATCATCATATGAGTGTGAAGGATGAGATTATCCTAAAGAATACTTTCTATTTTCGTCATGCGTATTATAGGTTTTTTGTGGTGCCATTTGATGTAAAGAAATATCTATCGGTGTTCATGGGGTTAATAAATAATGAGTTACATGAGTTTATTTATAAAATAGTTGTTGTATTCATAAACTACATTGTTGTGTACTCTGTATATGAGGATGAGCATAAAGAGAATTTTTGTGCCATTTTGGGCCATTTTTCTGTCTGGGGGAACTGACACAGGATCGAGTCCCACTAGGCTCAGACACTATTCATATTACGAATAGGGATATTCAACGCCATTGATTAGCTGGGGAATGTGAATCTCATTGGGTTGGTAGACCAACCATATGGGTAAAGAGGGGGACTTAATTTACAACCATGTTTTTTCATAAGAGCCTCAGCATAGTTGGTGAGGACTTGGAAACTGAATCCAAGATACCTGAGTTCCAAACCAGGTGGAGACATATTTTTCGGGTAACTATAACATTACTATAGAAGTACTATATTAGGCATTGTAGTAGACACTTGAGCAAAAATTGTTTAGAACTGTAGCAGTCGAAACTATTAATCCATTTGGGATTTTGGGCCACCATTTTGGGCCTCGAGTCCTTTAAGGCCTTCGGGCCACCCAAGGCCTTCAGGCTAGTAAGGATTTTGGGCCAAATCAAGGACTTCAGGCTACCTCAAGGTCTTCTGGACACATGAAATTGGGCTTAAATTATCGGACAGAATCTACAAGGAGCAGACTCTAGATGCGGATTCAGAGAAGGCGCATTCACAAGAGCAGAAGATAAGCATATTTTTCAGAAAGAGTGGGTATGGAATTTCCATCGGGACCAGCCTATGGTTTCACAAGAAGCCTAGACGAATATCCATGTGAAGGTGGAGAGCTGATATCATGATGAAGAAGCTGGGAGGAGGAGTTCCAAGTATAGTCAGTATAATTATTTAGACCTACGGGTCATGTAATCTCTAAGACTATGGGCCTTGTAAGGGTTCCCCCTCATCCCTTGAAATAAGGGTTATCAAAAATCATTAAAAAAAGAAGGCCTTCGGTCCATTCGGGCGGGTGTGCCATTTTGGGAGTTCTCCATTGTGGGTAGTTGTGTGGAATGCTTTGGAACTGTGAGTTTTCGGATCAAGAATTCATTGGCATGGGGCATGTTTTATCATAGAAGGGAGTAGTTATGGATCTGTTGAAGATAGAAGTAGTTATTTCATAGGAATCCCCCATTATAGTGGAATACGTGAAAAGTTAACCTGGTTCTTCACCTTATTACAAGATGTTTGTGGCCTATTTATCTAGGGTTGTGACCCCTCTGACAGCGTTGACAAGAAAGAAGTACCAATTCATGTGAACTAATCAATTTTAGGCAAATTTTGAGTATATTAGGGAGAATTTGGTCAGTGATATATTTCTATGTCTACCAATAAAAGTAGTTGAGTTTTGGGTTTTATGTGATTCTTCACATCTTATATTGCGCTATGTTCACATGTAGTAGAAATAAAATATTTCTTATGGTTCTCAGATGTTATGTCCCCATGAGCTTAATTATTCCACCTACTTTCTCAAGTTGGTGGTGGTAGTGTTTTCCATAAATATGTGGAGACATTATCACATCAGTGATAATTTTATGTTCTTTACTAATCATAAGAGCATGATGTATTTTTTATTCAAATGTGACTTCAACTTTCACCCACATTAGTGTATGGAATTCTTACAAGACAATTAAATTGAGATTTTGTATACACCTTTAAAGAATAATTCTATGAGCAGTGCACTGATCAAGAAGTCTTGTAGTGATGTAGTGCATGAATCTGGTGATTCCTAGAGAGTGATGGAAGAAATTTCAGCATTGTATTAAGATATGAGATATATTGGGGGAATATGGTGACCTTTTCATATGATATTTCAATCATATTTTTGTAATATGTGGAATAGTTATAGTATGGGGATCTTGAGATGGAGGTCTATAGAGGTCAATTTTTTTATAATGAGGCCCCTGACATTTGTTCAGAGGATGAACAACACCAAGTGTTGTGTTAGAGATGTATTTTCATTCCTCAGAATTGTGTCACATGGTTATCATAGAGTTACATATTTCACTATTAGTGGTATATCTTATTGTAAAAAAGATGTAATGAGCATTGAGGAGTCATTACGGTTTCCTATGTTAAATCCCATAGTTTTTTATTTTGTTTATTGATGTTTGGTTTGACAGGAGGTGAAGGACGAGCACCGTGTTCATGGTGGATTTCTATAGTATTTTTATGGTCCTCAGTGGAAGTGGGAGGAAATATCGACTGAATTTATTATAAGTTTACCATGCGATCAAGGATTTTATGTCTCTATATTTATGGTAGTGTATAATTTGATGAAATCAACCCAGTTTATAGAGATCAAGTATTTGAGCATAGTGGAGGTTTTGTCAAGCCATTGAATGGAGGAGGTGGTGAGAC
Source organism: Viscum album (assembly GCA_963277665.1). NCBI lineage: Eukaryota > Viridiplantae > Streptophyta > Magnoliopsida > Santalales > Viscaceae > Viscum > Viscum album. The sequence goes on from OY728166.1 coordinate 995,082,259, forward strand.
TACATGTAGTCTTGAGGATGATCATATCCAATAGAGATCCACATTTTACATATAGTGTTTTGAGAAGTCTATAGTATTTTTGTGTTATCAGCTTTGAGTTAGCACTACTTTTCATCCTCATATGGATGGTCAGACAGAGCAAACTATCCAGACTCTTGAGGAAATTTTGTGCTCTTGTATACTATATTTTGGACGATCGTGGATTAAGACCGTTCCATTTTTATATTTATCTTTCAATAATGGTTTTCACTCCACCATCGATATAGTTTTATTTGAATCCTTGTATTACAAACATTTTCATTCTCCATTTTGATGGACCGGGGTCGGTGAGTCGATAATTCTATGGATGGAACAATTATAGAGTGATATACAGAAATTTTATGTGATTCATGAGAGGATAAAAGCAGTGTAAAATGGTTAGTAATCCTATACAGATCATAATAGTGGACCTTTGGAGTTCAACAATTGGTATCTTTTGATCCTGAAGGGTACTCCTCATCATGGGTAGCAATGTTTTGTTTATGGGAGTAATCATTATTCATGGTTTGTTGGTACATTAGAGGTGATATATCAGGTTGGAGTTGTGACATATCAAAGAGCACTTCCCCACATATACATGATATTTTTTACATGATGTAGCTCCATTGTTATCTTCATAGCGACTCTCAAATAATCAAATGGGGTTTGATCGATGTTGACGATGATGCGACCATCGATGAGAGTCCATTAGAGATCGAGTACCTCTAAAAGAATGTGTTTCATGGGTGTGTTATTTTCTTGGTTCATGTCTTATGGAGGCACAGTGGTGTTGAGGGGAGTACCTAGAAACACGAGTCATCGATACATTCTAAGTACCTTGAGCTATTTTATGTTAATATATTCACTTGTAATGTTGTTCATTTTGTATTGGTAGAAATTTTCTTGTTTATGAAATTGATTTTTCTTGTTTATAGTTTTAGATTACTCTCTTCGAGAGGTATCCCCTTGAAGAGTGGTTAGGATCTTGTTTTTCAAATTTCCCGGTTTCACACTACAACCATGGTGAGGGGGTTGAGCTCTTTTGGTGGATATATCCTTAAGAGGTATCTCATGTTGTGTCTATTCAAATTACCATTTTTTGTTTCCACTCTAGGTTGGATTTTGATTCTCGTGGATGAAAATGTTTTTAAAGGTATCTAATGTAATGACTTTGATCAATGTGGATCGAACCATTGCGCATTTCCAAAGACCAAGGTTCTTAGAGGAGGCTCGAAGGATATCTATAAGATTTTTTTTGCTAATAGTTAGAAGTAGAGAGATTTCATTCTGTTGAAATATTTTCACAATGTGAATGTAGGTTTCATATCTTGTGATAATTACATCACACCATGTAATAAATCACGGTTTAAAAAAAGGTGATTCATTTTTCAACAAAAATAAAACCTTGAGGATTACATGACTTGACGGGGGATTATACATCATGTAAATACCTGATGATGTATGTTTTAAACATTTTCAACCACTCGAGTTTTGTAAAACCCTATGGATATTGCATCTCTCTCCTAATTAAAAGTGACATGGCATCCCCCTCTTCAATTTTTTGGAGATTCAATTTTCAAATATCATTATCTATCTTCCCTCCTTTGATCAATATTCAATCCAAGTTATGTACTACCTCCATTCATGCAGTTTTCTCAATATGTTCCATACCATTCGTCTTTATCATGTGATGTAACTTGATATCCATGTTTCTAATGGAGTTTTTTTGGTTGTTTGTTGGTTTTGTTCTGGCACAGTGACCTTGGGTGGATGAAATTATTGAAAAAGAGGTTATCAAGATACACATATTTGGTCTATTCTCATAAAAATAAAATTGATACCCTTTTTGGTATGGGATTGGTTGATTCTATTTTTATTTATGTGACATTTTAGAGCTATCATGATTTTTCCCCTTGAATCTCAATGAAATTTACCAAATAATTACTTGAACCAGGTTAAAGAATTAATATTGTTCACATGGTGATGTTTTGGTTTTGTACCCTAATAATGGGGTTCCTCGAATTTTTTATATAGTGTGATATCTATGCCATACTTGGATTATCATTTTGTTCTCAATATAAATTGGTAAATAAACTAAATCTGTAATTAATAGTTAATTAATTGGATAAATGAATAAAAAGGCATGTTTAATGAATCTCATGTGTTGTAGTTTTAATGTTGAGTGAATTTTTAAATGAATTGTTAGTCCATGAATTAATATAATTGAATAAGGAGGTGAAGAATGTTGATTATTATTTATAAAGGAACTAATGACATGTGAAATTAGTTATTTATTTAATTGGTGATGGATTATTTGGGTTTCAAGTTAGGTTTTTTTCAGTTTGAACATGTAAAAAATGAATCAGTTAATTCAATATAGAATGGGAATCATTTTTTTGAATAAATAGAATACCTTTTAGTGATAGATTTTCCTTATTTCTAGTAAATACCATGTTCCTTGTGTGTTGGGGTCGTGAGGGCTTGTTTTGTGTAAATTATAGATGCATTTCATTAGGGATAAGAGTCTATTAATTATGTATGTTTCCTACTACTTGTGACGTGATGTGAACTTGGGATGGATGATAATGGAGGTATATTGGGTTTTATATGGTGGGGAGGCCTGAATGTTATGTGAACCTAGGATGGATGAGCCTCAAGGGCTATTGTGGTATATAGGAAGGGGAGGCCTAGTTTTTCTAGGATCATTTGATGCTTGGGATGGAGGGATGCATTAGAGTATGCATGTTCTTGTCTAGGAGGACATTGGGGAAGCATGAACGGGTTTAATATGTGATTTCCCCTTGATATAAAATTTATATACTTGTTTGAATATGTTTTTTAGATGATATCTAGGTTGTTTTTTTATCTGTTTTCCTTTTCCCACTTCTTTAGGCATACGGATGTGCCTGTTTATATACGTTGTTTGGTAGTTTATGATGTTTTACAAGAGTTCCTGGTAATATGGAAACTATTCTTTTTAAAAAATGAATTAATATTTTTTCCAAGGAGATAGAACATGATGGGATGAAATTTTGATGTTAAACTTATGAGATGTCATGGACATATTTTTCTTATTCATGGAGGTAATAAAACACTATTCAAATTGTAATGAAATGTAATGTGGAAGACATTAAGGGTTAATTAATTGTTAAGAAATTAATTAACAAAAAGTGAAACTGATGAAAAGGGATAAAATAATTTAATGTAGCTTAATAATGGTTATGTAATTATAGTATATCTGGTCATAGGAGTGGTATTCAGGAGTCCAGGAGATGTTAGATTCAATTGATTCTGACACTAGGTTATTCTCGTAGTGTTGTATTGAGCTATATTATCTCTTTTAATTTATTGTTTTTAGATTCTACTCCACCCTCTCGGTTAGGGGACTGCCACCCTGGGGAGTTTGGGCCCTGGGGGGTGTTTTCACCAACATCTGAGAGGGAGGATGGATGGATAAATACCCCCTTTGGCCCCACTATCTTCTCGTGGTAGATACTTGTGTTGGTATGCACGACAGTTAATTTTCCCAATGTATTTTTGTATTTGGATTTAATTTCTTGTGGTTTTTTCATACACATAAATTCTAGATATAGTTTCCTATTGAATAATATAGGTATAATGTGTATAGGTTTTGATGGATTGAGGCGATTTTATCGGTGTATGGGATGTGATGGGTTGAGGAATAATACCCTATGTATGATACACATTATATGGGATTTGGTGGATCTTGTAAACTACATTATTAATATTGGTTACATGGATGTGGTAGTGTGTAACACAAGGTTCATGTTGTGGTGATTTGCCAATGTATATATGAAATTGACTTTTTGGAGAGATATTCTCAGGACGTGTGATGTTGGGGTGGTGTGACAAACCATTTGGGAAGTGGTAGCGGGGTACCCTTGATATTATTTATTATATCATATTCTCTTGTATGCGATAGTTGGTGAGAGTAACCATAGTGATGCTAGGAACTTATTTTACCTGTTTAGGTGACGAGTTAGTTTCACATGTTTTCACTATTCATTAGAATACATTATTTATCTTTCACACGAGAGGCTCTATGGTGGATCCTATTAAGTATAATGTTATACTAACCATATGTATCTGTAAATATTTTCTTTTAGGTTAGTGGGAGAAATTTAAAGATCATGTTGTTTACTACTAGCTTGTGGTTTTCAGTAGTTTTTTTGGCTTCATGGCCATCATCGTCTTTACCACTACATTGGTATTTGTAGTTTTTCACTACAGTTTTCGAAGTTATTTCAATTCACTACATATATGGAATTTGGATTTTCCTTTATATTAGATTCTTATAATGATTTGGTTTTTATCTCTATAATCTCTATCTTTTTCATGTATTATTTTAGAGGGTAATACCTCCCATCTATATATTTATTATACCATTGGTTCTAGTCACCAACTCGGGGCCTGCTGGAGGCCGGAGCTGGATTTCTCTATCTCTCTTCTCCCATTGTCGACCTAGGAGGGGTACACCTTATGGGGAGGGGTTCATGACATGTAGACTATTAGAATCTACATAATTTAATCATTTATAATCATTAATATTTACCAAAATTGATGAATTATTTTATTATATAAATTTTCCAACTTGTTTTCTATTATAGAATGATACACATTAACTTCAAGTATGATCAAAATTAATTCTAATGATAAATTTTTAGACCTTGTATGTACATTTTTAATATTAAGAAATGCATTCGGGAAATAATATTTCTCCATGTGTGTATAGGGAAATAATTAATATGATCTATCATTCATTCTTATATTCAATAATTGAGGTCTTGGTGGATGAAATCCCAATATCACTAGTAGAAAAATCATTTTTAACATCATCAATTTGACGTCGGTTTCTTATAAACCGATGTAAAATATTTTTTCAGATATGTTTTCGCATCGGTTTTTTAAAAACCGAGGCCAAAAACTAAAAAAAAATTGGCATCGGCTTTTAAAAAAACCGACGCGAAAAAATAAAAAAACATTTATGACGTCTGTTTTTATGAAATATGATGCCAAAAATGTAAAACAAAAAGTTACACTCCTATATATAATTCCCTAATCTTTGATTTGACTGGTCATGGAGCAAAAACGGAGTTACAAATTAAAAGTTATGATTGTTGGAAGTTGATCTTTTCTAAAAGAAGTCTTAATTAAGTCCAACTTTCAAAGGCCATAACTTTTAATCCGTAACTCCGTTTAAGCTCCATGACCAGTCAAATCAAAGATTAAATAATTTTCTAGAACATGGTAATTTTTTTATGTTTTGGCGTAGGGTTTCATAAAAACCGATGCCATAATAACTTTTTTTCGCGTCGGTTTTTCCAAAAACTGACGCGAAAAATAATTTTTTTTAACATTTCGCGTCGGTTTTCATAAAAACAGACACCAAAACTGTTTATTTGTTTTTCAAATCGGTTTTTTTTAAAAACGATGTGAAAAATAATTTATTTTCAATTATTGCGTCTGTTTTTTAAAAAACGGACGCGAAACGTATTACATTTACCTTTTTAACATCAGTTTATTTAAAACCCGACGCAAAAAATGATATAGATTGGAATTTTGGAATCAGTTTTCTTAAAACACTGATGCCAGAAGACCAACATATATCCTCTTTTTCATCGGTTTCAAACAAAACCGACGCGAAATAGTAATCACCAATACGCGGGATCAGAATTTCAATTTTTTTTCACAATGCGTGTTTAACTTTTTAAAATACCACCTATATTTTCATACAACTCAATCGAAAATATTTTCATTTACTATATATAAATATGTTTCTCCTTCATTCATCATTTTCATCCTCTTCGATTCAATCAAGTTTTCAACGCGGCATCAATCGTTAATTTGAATATGGTACGTATTCTATTCATTTATTTTCATTATTATTAATGTCCTTCATTTATAAGCAACTTGACTAGATTTCATATAATAAATATTTACATTTATTATCGAGTTAAAAATATAAAACATTGGGATGAGATTTACCAAGCTTGGTGTAAGTTTAATTATCGATCGCCATTTTCATTATCACATGAGTTCTACACTAAATATAAGAGATATGATGATAAACAACATATCATTTCAAAAGAAGATCGAAAAATAATCGAAATGTGTTTGAACTATTATGTATATTTTATATCATTTGGTGTATGTGATTTTAATTTCTATTTATCTTGTTTTCTTTAAAACAAGTTGTATCAATCGGTACTTTGAGATGTTCAACTTCCGACAACCATAACATTTGATCCATAACTCCGTTTTAGCTCCACGAACAGTCAAATCGAAGATTAAGAAATGATAAAAAACATAGAAGAATAAAAAATTTCTTTTTGGCGTCAGTTTATGTAAAAAAAGATGCCAAAAATTACTTTTTTCCATTTATGGCATCGGTATTTTTCAAGAACCAACGCCGAAACTATTTTTTCAACTTTTTGGCGTCAGTTTGTAAGGAAACCGACGCCAAAAATGACGCGGATGAGTTTATTTGGAATTGATTTTTTACAAAACCAACGCTAAAAAAATGAAATTTGTTTTTGGCATCAGTTTAAAAAGAACAGACAGAATACGTCGGCGACTTCAACATCGGTTAAAAACCGACGTAAAAAATTAAAAAAAAATACCGACGTTAAAGACCTTTTTTCTACTAGTGTATATTCAATGGCTCAATATGATCATAGGAAATTTCTCTATAATATATTAGAGTCATTATAGGAATAATGAATATATACCAAGCTATCAAAATTACCATTTTTATATAATATGTTACATTCCAAAGGAATTTAAATAACACCCCATACACAGAAACCTAGATCTAGTTCTAGAAAAAAATTCTTTCCATACTAGATTTGATGTCATTTAAAGGGCCCATACATAATAATTCTTTATGAAATTATCAAAAACGTAAATCAAGACACTTATCCTAGGTATTGGGTGCCTCCCATGCAATTTTCAACCCTAGACCTTTGGTGGAAGTCATCCAGAGTCCATCGCATCTCAAGGCTCCTATGTCTCAGTCCTCAACTACACACCCAAGATTCTCAGTAGAGGATACACATCAAGGCCAGTCCCCAATTTCTCAACCCACACTCTTCCAAAAGGTTCCTATGATGGTGAGGGGTATAGTGTGCCTAACCATTTAATTCCCCCCTATTTTTTCTGGAGCATTAGAGCTCATTTGGCAGGTGAGTTTTGAGAGGAAAAGAAATGATTTGGGGGTGTAAAACTGACTTCACTCATTTGGTGAGACCAAAGTGATGGAGGGAAAAATCAGGGGAAGAAAAACTAAAAGAAATGTAGAAAAACATTTCTCCCCTCCCTACAAGTTTCAAATCATGACAAAATTGGGGTGATTTGGAAGGAAAGTAACCCACTGGGTGTTATAAATTTGAAAATTCCTATATTATCGCCTTCTTCAAATTTTATTTTCAACATAATTTGTTAAAATTAATATTTAATCTAATTAATGTCTTTATGATTATTATTAATAATAGTAATTTTATATGCATAATATTTTGTTAAATGTGATTTATAAATAATTTTTTTATAGCTTCAAAATAATTTATTAGTAATAATAACAAATAATTACACATAATATTTATTATGGAAAATTATGATTCTCTAATATTAATAATTTATATATATAATTTATAAATAATTTTGAATTAATAATTATTATGAATTAATATTTTTGAATTAATATTTATTTTTAATTAGTATTTATTTTTAAACAATAATTTTTTTTTTATTTTTTTTTAATTATTAATTGTTTTGAATTAATACTGTTGAATTAATATTTTTGACTATATTAAATTAATAATTTTTATTAAATAATTATATAAGTAACTTATAAATAATTTTTATTAGATTGAATTAATAATTTTTATTTGTGTATATTAATAATTTTGATTATGTGTGTGTAAATAATTTTTCTCATGTATATATAAATATTTAGTTCAACATAATTTATAAATAATAATGACAAAAAATTATAAATAACTTTCAAATAAATAAATATATGGTTTTTTTAAATGATTTAAATGAATATATGAAATAAATTTTGTATAAACATTTAAAAAACGTCCATTAATATATTTTTGTTTGTTTAATGTTTACTTGATTTTTGTGACATGAAATAAAATGATTGATTAAAATCAAAATTACTGTTTATATAATTGACATTATATAAAAAAATCATTACTAATATATATTTCGAAATTAAATGTTTATGTAATTGATATGATATTATAATAAAAGATACCATTTAAAATTATAATATTTTTTATTTGAAATAATTTAGTATTGAAAAAAAAATATTTTTTAAAAATATTACTTGAACCCGCCCTGATCAATAATCATATAATGATTTCAAGTTTAGTTTTGTTTTATATATATATATATATAAAGATATATAGATATATATAATTTGAAAATTATATTTATAAATATAAAATTCTAATTATATAAATATTTTTAAAAAATAAATTGTGTATTTATAATTAAATATTTATATATAAATATATTTAATATATTAATATATATATAATATTTTATAAATATATATATTTATGAAATCATGTGTATATAATTATATCATTATTTTTTATAAAATAGATATTTTTAATAAATATAAATATTTAATTAAAAATCAAAGATACAATTTAGGATTATAATATTTTTTATTTGAAATATTTAAATATTGGAAAACCAAATTTTATAATGAGGGTCGTTTTTATCATGTTATCCAAACATTTTGTTTCTTTTCTTTAAAAAATTGTCACAAAACAAGATGGAGATAAATTATAATCATCTCTTTCCTTTTACTTAATTTTGCATCCAAACAAAACAAAAGAAATCAAAATCTTTTCGTTTCTTTTCTTTTATTCTATGAATTAGAAAATTATTTCTTTTCTTTTACTAAAACATGACCAAACACATGATCATAGTGTCTGAAATAGACCCTTATGGAAAGATTTGGTGCATAAAGGCCATCGCTCCCACTCTTTCACAAAGTTGTCGATTCCTCGTGGCTCATGGCTCTAGCTCGGGTCTCCTCCCTAAATCAGAGGTCCTTCTCCATCATCCTAGAGTTGGAGGAGGACTTTATTCATACATGGTGAATGTTTCTTAGATTGATGAGTTGATGGATGTTCAATATCACACTATTGGAAATATAGATTCATCAGGGGAAGGATCCAATGCTTGTGGCAGTGTGGGTTAATTTACTGGGCCTCCCTCTTCCCTTCTTAAACAAAATATTTCTGATAGCTATTGGTGACTCCATGGGGAATTTCCTTTCTTTGAACAATCTATCTTTGCATCGTGAGGAATCCTTGATAGCTAAGATATGTGTGAAAATATACTTCTCCCCCCATCTGAAACAGATCTATCTTTGTGTGCAATAATCATTTGAATGTGGCCAATCCCACGTCAATAATTCATTTTCTGCATTTTTCTCCTTTTTTCATCTATATGGTAACTCACTACCAGTTTGTATAATATTGAATCATTTCATGATGGGTTCTTGACATAAGGCATCTAGCATCATATTCACAACCTATTCTGTTCAGTTTCTCTTCATCTTCCCAAAGCCAGTTGCTAATTATTTGGGAGAAAATAAAGGTGGATTCATCACCCCTACCTCTCTAGGCGGAAAAAGTTTGGGCAGGTTCTAGGTTCCCATATCGATCGGTGCAAAATTCTATACCATGAAATTGGTTCATTATATGTCATTTTTCTCTATGTCCATATCTTTGGGGGAACTATATAACCATGGGTATTCTCATCGTGTAGTGAATGTCAAGGTGGTGACCTATTGACCTCCTGTGTGTCTCTCCCCTGACTGTGATCCCGACCCTTCTGGTCTGAAGGCATTTACCCAAATTTCTGTTTTTCAATTTTTTTATTATTAAATGCATATTTTAATATTCTATTTTTTTCTGTTCATAATTTTTTCACACAACTAAGATATCAGAACCGCCTTCAACTCCACCATACACATGTCCAACAGTTTTTCCCCCCTCTCCTTCCACCCCTTAATAGAGCAGTGCCACTAGGCTTTTTGCAGCTTAGTTTTTACCGATGAGAGAGGTATCCCATATCTAAGGAAGATGAAGGAGAAATTCTCTTCAGGATCTCCTATTTTTATGTGAAATTGTTCGACGGTTCATCATACACACACTCTCGTCTTGGATTTCTGTTGGAGTTCTTGGGTTTATAAGATTTGATTCCTTCTAAGGAGACTGTATTTACTCTCATAGTTCAATCTTGCTAACAATTTTTAGATTTTGAGTTTGCGCATTGGCTTTTCTCAATGCTAGAGATATGTATGGATGTTCGTGTTCCATTCTTTTGGTTTTCATATCCAATAACACATGCTCCATTCCTCTTCAATTTCCAAACATGAAGTTCTATGTGTGCGATTTTCAGAAGCATCACCTAACCCTGCCTTCAATTGAGGTGTGACGGCTAGATGCAAAGTAAATATAGAGTGTCTATGATGTTTTCAGATCTAGAGGGAAAGAGCCTAATCACACCTAATTTTCAAATCTGTCCCTTATTCATGTGGGCTCCATCTGTCCATGGTTAATGACCTCAAACATTAGCGACAACACCCTGGACACCAGAGGCAATCTCGAGTGCGTCATATTTCAAGGAGTCAACATTGACAATTTCAGAAGAATTGTCGACCTACTTCTTCAATGAAGGTTAAACTGGGCCCCAATCAGGGGGTATCAGTCCTCTTTTGTTTTCATTCCTTTTTCGATTTTTGGGGTCACATGTTTTCTGCCTTGTTTATTTGTCATATGTGTCTTGTTATAGTTTCCTTGTCCAGTATTTCACTGCTTTTACTACTTATTTTATTCCTCTGTTTTTCATAGTGAAAACCCATGATGATCTTGCCCCGTGCACATAGGAATATCACCCAATCATGTAAATATGTTTTTCCTTTTACTGTTTTCAATGTCCACTTTTAATTCGGCTTGTAAGTCACTGAGCATCACTGCTTTGGTGTTGATTATAGAAGCTGTCTGAGACTAATTTTGGATCGGATTCCCATTATTGTTGTTTCCTTTTTATTCTTGGAATATATATTTTATTCTAGAAATTAATTCTAATTATTTCTTGATTATGTTTATTGAATCATCATGTAAAGATTATGGATTCTATTGTTTTATTAGAATTAATAAGAATTAATTACATGTTTTGGATGTTATAATTTCTATTACCATTCATGTTGTAATTCCGTTTAATTATGTGTGTTTTTTGTTCACTAGTTGAATTCATTTGACTGTATTCATTTAGTGTTATGAAATTTCAACTTGAATATAGTTTCCATTTATTAGTATACATGTATTAAACTATAATGGAATATCATTTTCTCATTTTAGATTTTAATGAACCAAAACACTCGATAGATCTGGGATATTCCATGGGGACCGTCTCTCGCATAGGGGAGCTCCCTACAACAAAGTGGTATCATATCCTAATTTTGTTTATGTTTTTATTTGATAAAATTTTAAATCGTTTTCTTGTTGCTTTTAAATGTTTTTTAGTGTCTTTTACATATTGTACCATGCTTTGATTGTTTTTTTCAGCTAGTTTGTTAGCACTCTTGGGTTGTAATTTCATTCTGCTATAGGTAGTTTGTTTCATTTTAATTTACCTTTCTTTTTACTTTTCCATTTTGAGCTTCAAAGAAAGATCTTGGTAGTTTCTACCTATGGGTGTCTATGTTTTTGGGGTTGGAATGGGTTTTATGTGAAGTTGCCCTATGATTGAGAGTTGGTTGGAAGTAAGGTCCTGGTAGGATCTTGTGTCTCTAGTGTATTTCTTTTACCAAGGATATAATTTTTTATAGCTCTACTTTGTTCCAATTCATCCTTTAGGACTGTTTTCTACAAGTATGGTCCTGTAGTGAGTTCATTGTTTGGGATTGGGTAGCATGTTGGTCCAGTGCTCTTGTTTGTCGCTTAGCAAATCACCAAGCTTATTTGTTTTTTATTTCACCCTATTTATGAGAAGACCATACTCCCGGATGGACCGTATAAAAGGATGAGGATTTTCATTTTCATGGGTGTGTATGGGTGTCATAAATCATACACGAGGGGTTGTTGTAAGATTTTCATGCCTCAGTATGGGCAGTTCATGCTGGTGTCACAAAGATGTATCAAGATTTGCATCGTTGGTATTGGTGGCCAGGTATGAAGAGGGATGTAGCTGGTTTTGTTATGAGATGTTCTACCTGTCAACAGGTGAAGTCGGAGCATCAACTACCAGTAGGTCTATTACAGTAGTTACCCATTCCCAATTAGAAGTTGAATGATGCCGCGATGGATATTGTGATGGGTTCACCAAGGTCACCCAGAAAAAATCATGTTGTATAGATTGTTATTGAAAAACTCATGAAGGTTTCACATTTCCTTCCAATCAAAGAAAACATCAGTGTTGGTGAGGTTGGAATGTTGTAAATTCGGTAGATTCTATGTTTGAAAGGGTTTTATCACTCTATTGTTTCAGACAGGGATTCCTAGTTTACTTCTCGTGTCTGGTTGGGACTACAGAGGGATTTGGGTACACAGTTACTTCTGATCACAGCTTACCATCCCCAAACAGATTTCTTGTCCGAGTGCACAATTCAGGTTTTGGAGGACATGCTTCGAGCATGCTTCCTGGATTTCAGGGGATCTTTGGAGCGACACATACCCCTATGGGATTTTACCTATAATATCAATTTTTCGGAAATGATTCAAATGGTACTTTATGAGGCTTTGTATGGTAGGCCGTGCTGATCACCCCTACTTGGTTTGGAGGTAGGAGTAGAAACTACGTTAGGACCCTGTCTTGTCTAGGAGACCACCGAGCACATGATGTTGATTTAGAAAAGGATGGATACTACACAATTTCAGCAGAAATCTTATGCTGATCGATAGAGACGACCTCTAGAGATTGAGTTTGGAGATCGGGTTTTCTTATGTGTTGCACCGAGGTTGGAACATAGGAGATTTAAGAGACATGGGAAGCTTTCACAAAGATATGTCAGGCCGTTTGAGTTTTTGGAGAGAGTCAGACCACTTTCTTTTCAATTGCAGTTAACTCAGTGGTACCAGGCTATAAATGATGTCTTTCATGTTTCTCAACTAACACACTTCTGTTCAAGCCCGTCTCATATTTTTCAACCCGAGGAGGTCGAGTTGGAGGTGGAGGCATCATTCAAGGAGCACCTTTTTCTGATTGTGGACCGCAACACGAATGTTCTCTATGGCATTTCTATTCCCCTAGAACTAGTGCTATGGAATCACAGGTGAGTATAGGATGAGACTTGGGAGAGAGAGGCTGATGTACAATCACAGTGGTCAATGTTTTTTGCAGATTCTTCTTCACAACCAATGGAAGGGAAATTTCGGGACAAATTGCATTAAGGGGGAGTTCGTAAGAACATATATCTTTATTTCAGTTATGGATCTGCATTTTGTGTTGTTTTTTATGAAAAAGGAATAAAGTGGTTTTTTAAGTAGGTGATATGTACATATGTGTATATTTCATGTACCCGATTTCCACGTACAGTCGCATACTAGTCTAGTAATGGCCGAGTACATGGCAGTGTGGTGACTGGACATACCGCTTAAGTCAGGGTCTGGGTGAGGCTAATATACAGCGTGTAGTTCTAATGAACACATAGGGTATTTTTATTTTTAATGGATATATCAATGTGGGGTCACGTCTTAAGTATGGATGTGTCTTATTCTTCCAATGGTTCATATAGGAGAGCGACAGAATGACCATAAAACACTAAAACCCTAACGAGTTGTTGTCCAAGCTTTGATTTAGACATTATGGGGTGAGTTGGAATCCCACCAGAAATCTCTCGAATCCCCTAGAGCCTTTGTTTCTGATTCTTTCTCTCTTGTGGGTTATTCAAGGTTGTTTGTTTTTTAACTTTTCTAGATCTACGATAATATAGGATGATTCAAGGGATGACATTCAAGTATATTGATCGTGCATCAACAAGGTAGGTGGTTTGTGCCTTTAGATGTTTGTATTTGGATTATATATGCTAAAAATGCCGCATACCCATGTTCAGAGTATTGCTTCATTTGGAATTTAACCCTTTTTAATAACTACTATGGTTTTTCTGATTGAAAAGGGGTTGTTGCGTATGCATAAGGTTATATACCTTGTTTACGAGACACCCCATGAGTGTGTTTCCCTTGATTGATAGTTATGGTTGTTTGGTCTGGGTTTCCTTGATGTGTACCTTGTTTTTTCATGCCTTGGTTGTTTAGGATCAAGTTGATTGATTATATGAAATTCATGTGATATGATTTGTGAATGTTTAGATATATAATAGTTATAGATTACATGAGATTCTTTGGTATGATATGTGCACTATTTTTCCAATAGACCACGAGATCCTTGGACCAGGAAGACTTTAGGGACGCCTACATTATTTACATAGGACCGTTAGAGCCTTGGTGTGGATATTTGACCCAAGCGGATTAGACCGTGAGAGCTTTCCTAGGTGGTCATTTGTATTTACCTTATACTATGTTGACCCAGGGGTATTGACCGTGAGAGCTACCTAGGAGGTCATTTATAATTTATTTACTGCTATGTGGACAAAAAGGGTTATACCATGAGTGATTTCCCAGAGGGTCATTCATTAATAATTTGGTGCTATGTAAACCAAAGGGGTTTTACTGTGAGAGCATTCCCAGAGGATTGTTTATGAATGATTGAATGATTGTGATGAGTGTTCCAAGCCAAAGCATAAGCTTGGAATCGATTGTACTTGATTGTTAGATGGTCTTATGAGACATCTTCTTTGTCACTATTACACATGGGGATATAGATATTAAGGTAGATCTCAATATTACATGATTCAAAAAACTAATAATAAATGTAAATGAATGTAATTGAAAATAGTAGTATTGTTAAATTTTTAGTACTTCCTAGTTTATTGCTTTATTTCTTCATATTACTTGCTATATATATTCACTAACTGTTAGGCATATATCCTTGGTGGTTGCCTACTCGGATTCATCTCACACCCAATTTGGTTAATTATTTGTAACTAAATAGATTATATTATATCATGTATAGATAAGTTATTGTTCCCTTATTAATCATGTACATGATTATTGTTGGAGCTGGAGAGCATGGGACCAAGCTAAGGCTTATGATGCTATTATAGTTTACTTGTTTTTATATACTTTGGTTTTTGTATTGTATCTCCAGTATTGTGAATTGTTTGGATACGTTCATAGACACATGTGACATGAATCATTTATATATATGCTCTAGTTGTTTTATTACTAACATTCTTCCACTGTTTACATCTTTTGTATGGTATTACTACTTCCGTTATTACGACTATATATTTTTTCGCTATTTATACTCTGTGAATGGGGGAATAGTTTTCCCATTATCACACATTGGCCATCAATGCTAGTCAGAAGCCTATGGAATTTGGAAAAATACTATTGAGGTTATGTGACCAACCAGGTTTGGGGAACATTTGAGTGGCACCCAAATTGAGGATGTTACACTGATCAGACCATGACATGTAAGAAATTGGAAATTTAAAATTAAAAAATTCAATGCATTTTTCTACTAAAACTGAACCCTGAGTATTAAATGATGTAAACAAGGATTGCATTTTATGTAAATCCTTGATGATATAAGTATTAATCCTTTTTATTCACTCTGGATTTTGTATCCCTGTGACTGTAGCACATCTTTCCCGATTCGACGTGACCTGTCAACCACCTCTTCAATTTTTTGGGGATTTCTTTGTTAAGGATTGTTCTCAAGCTTCTCTATTTTGATCCATCTTCAATACAGGGAATGTTATACCTCCATTATTGTGGTTTCAATGATATGTTCTATCTTTTTCCTCTTTTACATTTAATGGTAGTTGATCTCTATGTGTCTAATAGAGTTTTTTTTGTGGCACAGTTATGATATGGCTTCCTCGGGTGGAAATAGTTTTTGAGGGAGAGGTGATAAGGATCTAAAATATTAGACCACTCTCATGCAAATAACATTGACACTACTTTCAATGGAGTGGATTCATTTTTTCTCTACTTATTTACATGCAATCATAGAGCTAGCATGATTTCTCTCATTGGATTGTAATGAAATGAACCTAATAGTAACTTGAACTGGATTAATGAATTGATATCAATCACATGGAGATGTTTTTGATTTGTTCAAAGAAAAACATTTCTCTCTTGTTTTTTCTAGATTATATGATATCTATAACCTTTTTGAACTTTCATTTTGTTCTTTTTTGAAATTGGTATAGAACCTAAAGCTATAATTAATTTTTAATTAATTGGATAAATGATTAAAGATTCATGTTTAATGAATCCAATGTTTTTTAGTTTTAATTCTACAAGAATGTTTAAATTAATTGATCTTACATACATTAATTGAATTGAATAAATATGTGAATCTTGTTGATTCATGTTGATTATGGAATTAAAAACATGTTAAATTAATTATTTAATTAATTTGTGATATCATGTGTTGTCTTGATGGTTAGGTTGCATGCAGTTGAAACATGTAAATGATGACTAAATTAATTCAGGATGGAATTAGAATTATTTGTTTCATAAATGATAACTCCTTGTTTGGCCTGACTTTCTATAATTCTTGAAAAGGTAGAGTGCCTTGTGCTTTGTGGCTTTGGGGGATTATTGTGTATGAAGGACGGATACCTTGCTTTATGAATTAGATCCCTATTTCTATATTTATTTCCAACTTATTATGATGTGATGTGAGCTTGGGACGAATAATCCACTAGGGATATTATGGTATACGGTTAGGGGAGTCTCAGAAGTGATATGAGCCAGAGATGGTTAAGCCTGGAGGGTTGTTGTGGAATAATGGGCAGGGAGAACGGGTTATTGTTGCAACAGTTTACGCTTGTGATGGTGGGATGCATTAGGAAATTCATGTGGGTGTTATGGAGGACAATGAGGATGAAATAACATTTTGATGTTGGTCTTAATCATTGATATGATAGTTGGATACATTTTAGAATCAGTTGTTTGGCTAGAAACCATATTTTTTCCTTCTTATTTTCTTTCCCCTCTTCATGAGGTAGAAGGATGTAAATTATTCTATACCTTGTGGGGTAGCATAGGATTGTTTCTAGAGTACATGGTAATATGGAATGTAGTGTTGTGAATAAATTAATTAATGTCTAAAAAAATGGGATTGTAACTTTCTAGGATGCAATGATGAGGTTAAAATTCTGAAAATCTTTGGACTTAGTATGCTTATTCCTAGAGAGCATAGAACTTTGTAATAATTATAATGAAATAAAATGTGGACAATGTTAATTATAATTTAAAGGTTAATTAATTAATTAACATAAAGTGAGAAAAATGATAAGGGGAAAATAATTTAATGTATATATTTAATGTTTTT
This sequence comes from Viscum album, assembly GCA_963277665.1. Lineage (NCBI taxonomy): Eukaryota > Viridiplantae > Streptophyta > Magnoliopsida > Santalales > Viscaceae > Viscum > Viscum album. Next base: position 995,099,731 of record OY728166.1, read on the forward strand.
TTGCTTATATGATATTTGATCTTAGAAATGGCAGTCTGGATATTGAGAGATGTTAGGGACAGTTGAGTCTGAGACTAGGTTATGCACATAGTTTTGTTGTGATATATATTATATCATGTAGTTTTTGTTTGTTTTTATATGCTAATCTACCCTTTCCAATTGGCTAATTGACACCCTGTTTTTTCTAATCTCATGGGGGGATGTTTTCCCCAACATCCCATTGGGAGGAAGGATGACTGACTAACCCCATTGACCCCATAGTCATCTCTTGGTATATCCTTGTGCTTGTATGCACAATAGTTATTTTTCCCATATTTGGGTGTAGAGGGATGTAATGTCTTGTGGTTATTTCATAGACATATATTCTTGATATAGTTTCTTAAGGAATACTATAGGTATAACGTGAATAGGGCATGATGGATTGAGGATCCTTACTCAGTGTGTGGGATGTGATGGGTTGAGGAATAATACACATTGTATGATACAAATTATATAGGTTGTGTTGGATCACATCAACAACCCGGTAAATTTTGGTAATGGGGAAATGGTGGTGTCTTGCAAGAGGTTCACATTGTGGTGCTTCTCCCATGTGTCTATGGTCTATCATTTTTTGAGAGGGATGCTCAGGACACACGACGCTAGGGAAGAGAAGAAAACCAATGGAGTATCAATAACGTGATAATGTTGATATTTTTTATTAAATTATATTTTATTGTGCGTGATACATGGTGGGAGTAGCCATGGTTAGTTCGGGAACATAGTGTAACTTTTTAGGGGATGAGTTAGTTTCACCTGTTTTTCAATGTTCATTAGTATTATTTCTTTATCTTTTGTACAATAGCATCTACGGAGGATCCTATTGAGTATACAGTTATACTCACCCGATGTATCTATAATTGTTTTCTATTAGTTAAGTGGGAGAAATTTGGAAATCAGGCTAGTTACTACTAGAATCTAGTTTGTAGGAGCTGTTTGGGATTCTTGGTTATCGTCATCCTTACCTTTTCATTGGAACTTGCAGTTTTTCCTAATAGTTGTAAGTAGTTCTTACTTGTCAATAAAAATGTTCAATTAAGATTTTATTTTATATTTGTGTATGAACAGAAGTTGGTTGGAGTATATCATATCTTTATTTTTTACATGTTCTCTTATAGGGAAATTCCCCCATCAGTATATTTATTATACCCTCAATTTTATTCCCCATCCTCGGTACTACTGGATGAGGGACTGGGATGTCACTGTATATCTTCTCCCATTTCCAAACTATGAGGGGTACACCTTGTGGGAAGGGTTTCATAACAAAGTGGTATCAAAGGCTCGTGTTGAGGGATATGATAGAGTTTTTACTTAGGAACAGGTGAGAGGGGGTGGGAATTGTGTCTTTTCTTGAATGGGTAGACCTCAGTGTTAAGTCCAAACTATATAATGATACATAAGAGGGGGGTGGGAAGTGTGTCTTTTCGATAATCATGACAGATTCTGGAATTTAACTCTTTGCAATTTATGCAGATATGAAACATTCTCTATTGTAAGAAATATGAGAAGTTTATAAATAGTAAATTTGAAAACAAAATTTTTATAGTGTTTCAGTCCAAAAAGATCCCCATGTCCACTACACTAATTTTCTCTCTATGAGCTTGGTTATTTTCACTATAAAAGGTCATATTTTTACAAGACCATCCATTCCATAACTGAGTATAGGCACTTGAATCCATTACAACAAGTACAAACAGGTCCTTTTGTTTCTTTTATAGGGAACTATTTATACACAACTTTCTCTAAGATGTTGATACACAATCCAAAACTGATTCTAATTAGTTGAAACTCCAATAAATCAAAAGAGTTTTATTTCTTGATTGGTTTGAATTGAACTTCACAGTTGCATAAGAAACAAGAATAATATGGATCTTCTTCTTCAAAGATGAAAGTATTCAAGAAATAATATCCCTAAAGAGATCCTAGTAGCAAAGGATCTTCAATAAAAGTATCAACATATAAATAGTAGTAGTTCTAGCAATATGAAGTTGAAGTGTAGAAATTAAAAGTATAGGCTCTTTAATATTTTTACAGAGTCCTTCATTGTTTTTAGAAGTTCTCATAGAGAAGAGATTCATAAAAGAAAAATGTAGTTTTATATCATATTTATCATGTGATGGTAGTGAAAATATTAAAATCATATATATATATATTAAATCCAATAAAGAAACCTGATAGACTGATGATATTCAAATTAAAATCATTCAAAAGAGATGTAAATTTCCATATAAATAGTAATTATTTACTCCGCTAAATATAGTTCTTTGAATCAATAATAATGAGCCTTTAAATAAATCATATAATATATTTTAAAATATATATTTTTATTTCGTGACCATTTGAAAAATCTAATATTAAATTGATGATTTAAATTTCCATCATTGAATAGTCAAACATAGGGTTCCTCATTGTAAAGGAAAAACACCAAACATATAGTTGATCCAAAAAGCTGGGTTTATGTACCATATGTTTGAGAAGCCTGGGAAAATTCTTCCAACTCTTCTATTTAACCATTAATATTTTCACTGATATTTTCTGCCAGATCTTGGATAAAAATTGTTGATTCGTATCCCCCTTTTAGACTCTCAATCAGATAAAATTTCAAAAATTCTTGAAGAATTTTATCTGTCTACAGAAACTGGGTAAGCATATCATTGAACTGATTGAGATGTAATCTAATGCTAGGTACAATTGAAGTGATATTTTCAAAAATATCTTTTTGATATCTAAAATTACTATCAAAGGAGAAAAATTACATTAAAGATACTGAATCCTCTCATTCATATCATCCATTACTAAATTGATTACTTGAAATCTTCTGATAAGGTCTGGTGATATTTGTGGTATAGAAGTGGAAGCTCATTATTGACTATGACATCCTATAATTGATTAAAAACAACTTCTAAAATACTATTTTAAATTAGAATAATATGTCTGGAAAAAGATTTAGATTTTAGTTTCTGAAACTGATCAAGAATTTCTCTCTTATATGCATCAACATAATTTTTTGAAAAGGAGTTTTCTCTGAATTAATGAATTTGATTATGAACAGTCTCTACTTCCGACCATGGATTAAATATGTTTCTAAAATAATCAAAATATTTAATGGAATATTTCAGTTATTACTGAAGACTAGATTTATCCTTCTATACCTTGTTGAATTTGATAATTATGACTTCTACCTGATTTAATAGAGAATTGAATGATCCTCCATCCATGTTTCTAGACTAATTATCTTCTTACATAATAGATAAATACTTAAATACAAACATTTCACTTGAAAAATAAATACAATCTAAGACTTCTTTCCTTTATCTGGATATAGAAGTTGTTCTTTCCCTGGATTTTCCAACAGAGCAGATAACATTATTTTCAATAATGTTAGTGCTTTAAGTTACTGGATTCTGAGCTTTCTCATATCCATGAGTAGTTTCATTCTACTGATCAATTTTATAGGTAACATGTTGTTCATAAACTTTACTTTTAGCATATTGTTCCTAAGGTAGATAAGAAATTTTCAAATGAATTAATGGAGGTACAAATCCAGATCCATCTTTTTCTACCTCTATATCATCAAGATAGGGTTTTCTATGGTCCTTGGCCTTATTAAAAGTTCCTCATCAGATTCTTTTTATGATATTTTCTTATCTTGATTTGTTTAATCATGATAATATTTTCTTCTAGAAGTATTTGAATCACCATATATTGAATATTATAAAAATTCTTTTTTTATTAAATTATGAAATTCTTCAGAATTGATAGTTTCTTTCTCCCCTGAGCAAGAGGACCTACTTTTTATTGATTAGTTTCACTTAGTAAGATTAATTATCCTTTCAACTTACACTAAAAGAAAACTAATTATATCTAACTATAAACAGTCATAATGTTACTATGATGGCATTTTTCTCAAGAATCAATATGCTGAGTTTTATTCATTCTATAAATAAAAATAGAAATGATCCGACCATAGGGAGAGAAATAAATTTTAGCCTTTGATGGGAAATAGAAATTGAAATATTTCAACATATATCTAGGAAAATTTAACATAATATTAGTGATATATAGAAACATCATATATATATATCAGGGTACAAAATATTTTCCAATTCTATAGTCCTTGGAATTAAATATTTATTAATAAACATTACCAACCCTTTTTTAGTTAGCTGGAAGATATTTAAAAAAAAATTTACTAATATTTGTTAAACCAAAAATTAAATACATTATATATTCTAATTTTGAACCGATTTTCCAATTGATCGATGATCAAAAATAAATTTCTCCTTCATGAGGGAATTTTAAAATCTGATAAATTTCTACTGAGGAGATCAAAAACTCATTATCCTATACTCATGAAGAAATTATATCCTCTATTTCGAAAAATATAAACTGAAAATTCTTCTGTAATATTTCAATTTTATCTCAAAAATAAATTATGTGGTTTATTCATTAAAAATAAATGCTAAATCATGAAATGTAATAACATTCTCGAATAGAATACTCATCTGATAAAACCATTCAAAATCAATGACCATTCCTTGAAGAATATTACATAAGGGAACACCCTGATGCTTTATATCCCATATGTAACCATCATCTATTAATGTTGACTTCATCATTTATTAGAATTTGAAGGTTGAAGGTATCCAGATTCTTGGATTTGGAAGAATGATAAGGGATCTGGAAGTCGAAAATGTTTAAAATTGTAGGGTAAAAAAAGATGATGATGTTTTATGACATTGTGATGAAACAATCTTATTTCTCAAGAAAATTATATAGGGTAATCATTAAATATGAATTATTGAAAATTAAAACTTTTAAAAAATGAAATATATATTTTTTATCTAAACAGAAAATAAAAAAAACAAATAAATCAAAACAATCAACTGTGGAATTAATGAAATAAGTTAACAAAAATTTATTTAAATTTAAATATTCCAAACCCATTAATAATTTCAAAACAAGTACTAGGAAGTAGTTTTGTAAAAATATTAGCTAATTGATATTTGGTATTTACAAATTAAAAAGATTTATCCTTTTTAAGGGCATAAGAACTTATAAAATGATTCCTTATATAAATGTTCTTAGTCCGATAATGAAATATATGTTTTTTAGAAATATCAAAAGCACTAGTATTATCATATAATATATATATATATATTATTAAAATTTATTCCAAAATATAGAATAGTGGGTTTCATCGACAACAATTATGTATAAGAACTGCCAACAGACACATATTCTTCCTCATTTGTTGATAGAGAAAGTAAATGTTGTTTCTTACTTGACCATGACACTATGTATTACCCTAAAAAGTGATTTGTTGCTAATACACTTTTTCTATATAATAAATATCTTCTAAATTCATCATATGAATCAGAAATAAAATTAAAATTATATTTTTTAGGGTAATTTAGAGACTAATAAATAGTTCCCTTTAAATGTCTAAATAATGTTTCAACACTAGTAAGATGAGATTAATTTGGATTTGACATAAATCTAGAACATAAACATATATAAAACAATACGTATGGTTAGCCAGGAGTACAATATAGTAACCAACCTACCATGCATCTATATAACATGTTATCAACTTGTTTTTTAGCTTCATCAAAATTATGTTTACCAATTATACACATGGAAGTTGTGTAGGTATTATTATTTTCAAGTCCTTAATTTTTTAATAAATCAATAATATATTTTATTGGATTTAAAATATTTCCATAATAGTTTTTTGTTAAATCTAGATTCCTAAAAATAAATTTAGTTCTCCCATCATATATATTTCAAATTATTTTTTATTATATTTGAATAATCATTACAAGGAATTTTATTTTTTAAACCGAAAACGACATCATCAACATAAATTTTTGCTAATAAAATATTATAACAATTTTTTTTTTGAAAATATTCGGATCTAATAATACCACATAAAATAAATTCTATAAAAAAAACGGAGCATAATATTTAATCCCAATCTCTAGGTGAGTGTTTAAGGCCATAAATAGATTTAGTAAGTTTAAAAAATTGGTATATGGGGGTTCTCAAAGTATAGCGGCAGTTTAGTATAATCTTACACCATTATATATACACATAAAAAAGAAGATTTGACATCCATCTGATATAATTTAAAATTCATATTAGATACATAGGTTAAAATGATTATAATGGATTCTAATCTAGAAAAATGTGCAAAGGCTTTATCCTAAAATATTCATTCTTCCTGATTTTATCCTTTTACTACTAATCTAGTTTTATTTATTGTTATGATCCCTTTATCATATTGTTTATTTTGAAAGATCTATTTGGTTCTTATCACTAGATAATTTTATGGCCTTTCTACAAAATCCCAAAAAAATTTCTACTGAATTGGTTTTGTTCTTATTGCATGGAAAATAAATAATTCTCATCTTGTAGATATTGTTTAACAGACTTAGGTTCTAACTAGGATTGAAAGGCGTAACATTCATCTATCTTTTATATATCCCTTCTAGTTCTAACTCTTATGTCTAGATAACCTATAATTGTTTCTAAAGGATGATACTTTATGGTTCTAGACAGTCTAGGTAATGCACTTTCAGGAACCTTTTTCTCGTGATTATCTGGAATGTACTGAATATAACGTATATTATTTTCAAAATCAGTATTAGGAGAATAAATTTTCTGGTTGTCAAAAGAGTAATTTTTATCATCCATTTGATCATTCCCTTTAATGAAATTGCTAGTCTCAACAAACATCACACAAAATGATTCTTCAACAGTTCTTGAATTTTTATTAAACAATATATCGGCTTTAGAAGTAACATAATATCCTAGAAATATTCTTTCATAATCCTTTAGATTGAATTTACCAAGGTTATCCTTAGTATTTAGGATTTATAACTTATATCCAAAAAACATTAATGTACTTTACTTTGTGTTTTCTATTATTCTATCTTTCATATGATGTATTTTAGAAAATTGGTATTATTAAAACTCTATTCACTATATAGAAAGTTGTGCTTACAGCTTCTTCCCAATAATTTGAAGGATGATTATATTAATTCAGCATATTCCTTGCAATTTATTGATTAGTTTAGTTTCATATATAAGAAATTATATTTTTTTGAGGTGTTATTGGTGAATAGAAGGTGTGTTTAAAACCTATATTTTTGAAAAAATAATGCATTTATTTATTTTTAAATTATACACCATGATCAATTCTTAATGAAATTATTTTAAGATGATTTTTTTTAAAAAAACAAAAACATTCATTAATAGCGAATACCGCACTTCTGAGTTTTAGAAAATAAACCCATGTAAATCATAAAAAATAATCAACTAAAACCTAAAAATATATTTTTCTGGAAAAACATTCTACCCTAGATGATCCAAATTGATAGATGTTGATATATTCAAGTTGATTAGATATATAATTTTTTTAATACATTTGAAAGTAGATTTATGTTGTTTTTCAATTTGGAATGCATCATGGAATGTATCATTGGAAAATTTAAGACTAGGAAAATTCGAAATTAATCGCTTGTTTGATAATTTATGTAAGGAATATATATAAGAGTTTTTAATAATCCTGTTCAAGATCTATGACTCATTTTTCTTTGTAATTAAACCATTCACTATTGTTTTATACAAGGAATAAAGATCCTAAGTATAATTATTTTAGTTTTAGGGGATCCAAATTTAAGCAGTTTATCTTTAAAAAATTAGTAGGAATTATTAGAAAAATCAATATAAAATCCATCATCATAATGTTAAGAAATACTTATTTATTTTTACTTTATCCTTTGTATAAACTGTACTTTTTTGATTGATATTTTATTTTGATCCCTAATAGTTCCTACACTAACAATATTTCCTTTCACATTAACTCCAAAAGTGACTAGGCCACCTTCAATTTTTGTCCTGGTATAGATGTTGTAATATTCTATGATCATATTTCATGAGCATCAATGATCCATATACCATATATAATTTTTTTCCTATGGCATTTCTTCTGAAAAAAATTTAAACATGTGTTTTTTTGTTCCTATATTTTATTGGGTATATCTGTGTCAACAAGAAATGATCTAGGAAAATAGATCATCCTTATCATTCATAAATTAAGGTTATTTTTTAGACATTTTTTTTAAAATAAAATATTTTTTTAATAAAACTAATTATAATATTTATTAACAATTATAAGTATAATGATATTTTATTCCAAAATAAAATTATGTATCATTTTTCAAACTGGTCAAAAAGTGGTTTTTATATAACTTTTTCCCCCTTGATTCCTATTCCATATTTTTTCTTTTTAATAACATTCCCCCCATGAATTTAAGTTAGAGTTTTTTATTTTTTAATTAAAATTATAGAAAAACTCTTATAATATTATACTTCATCCAATTACACTTTAACCCTTTTTTAATAACCAATACAGTTTTATGTATAAGAATTAAAATTTTAAATTAGTTCTTGATGTTGTTTTACTATTGTGGAACTTTCACTGAAAACAAAATTGTGAATATTTTTTAATTATTTATGATTCAATAACAAATTATCATATTTATCTTATAGAATTGAACAGCAAGAATCTACTTTATTATTTTACCAGATATCATAGTTACAGATAGATGATTGATAGGTTTATGCCTATTTTTATTCTTTAACAATAAGGAACATTTTTGCATTCAAATTTTGTGGATCTTTTCGAAATCAGATTTGAAATAGTATCTAGAGTATTCAAACACACTCAATATAGCTTTCATTATTCTCTTTTATTTATGTTCGTAATCATATTTTTATTGTATTTATTTTATTTTCTTCTTATTTTATCTTTAAATTTTATTAAATCAGATCTTATGAGATAATTATTTTTTCATTCTTAACATTTTACTTATCTTGGTTATTTTTTCATCTATAAAGTTTTCTTGAAGCCTCTTTTCATTTTGTATAATTTTATTAACTTTCTTTCTTGTTGATCAATTTATATTTTTCAGTCTAAAATTATGAATCTTTTTCAATTTTGACTTTTTTTTATTTTCTCTCATGCTTTTTAGATTTTACTTTTAGATCAGTGTTATCCCTTTTCAAAATCTTGTGGTCTTCAACTTCATCTTTAATTCCTGGTTCATACAACATCAATGTTCCAATTAATTTCTTCATAGCCAAATTATTGACAGGTTTTTATTTTTTAATAGCTACAGATATGCCATTCCATTTTGTAGGTAGTACTATGAGTACTGTTAGTGCTTAATCTGATTGACTAACGGGACCCCCTAATGAAATAATATTGTTAAAAATTTCTATCAATCGTCCCTTCATTTTTGTAATACATTCACCATAAAACATTCTAAATATATCAAACATTAGTTTTATAGTATAGTATCTCATGTATGAGATGTTATCTATTCTTTAATATGTGATAGTGATTGTATTCCACATTTCATATGAATTAGGGTAGTGTGACAATCTATTAAATTCATCTGGTCCAATTCTAAAGATGATAGAATTCATTTCCTTTGAGTTTATATCATATTCATCTTCTATTGTGGCATCCCATGTTTCTAGTCTCTCTAGAATCATATAATTAGTAATGATATTCAAATAAAATTTAAATCCATGATTCCTCATATACATGTTCATTTTTTATTTTTAGCATCCCTTGATGTCACCATTAAAAAATAAATCTCAAATAATGAACAAACCTTTTTTTAGATTATCCATTGAAATATCATTTATTTATACATCATTATTTTGATATTTCTAGAACTTTATCTATATTATCAAAAATATCACATTTGATAACAATTGTTAGGTCAGAATAATACAAAGATACACAATAGGGGGTAAATTTTGTCATTTTTAACGTCTTGATTGATTCTTCCATTTAACTCTCTTTGCAATTTATGCAAATACATATCATTCTATTCTGTACAAAATATTATTAGAGAATAAATAGTAAAGATGAAAAAAAATTATAGTCGTTTGGGCACAAAAATCCTCTAGTCCACTCAACCAATGCTCTCTCTACAAGCTTGGTTACATTCATATGAAAATGTCCTCTTATCACAAGAACTTCAAATCCAGAACTAAGTACACCTAGTTGAAAACTTTACCATAATTATTAAAACAGACTTCTGATTATTTTAGATGGAAATTATTATTCACATATTAGTCTTAGAATACGATACTCAATCCATGACTGAGTGTGAGAATTTGAAACTCTAATAAATGAAAAGAGTTTGATTTTTTGATTGATTCGAGTTTCACATCATATTTGCAATAGAAACTAACAGTATATGGATCTTATTCTTCAAAGATGAATGAATTCAAGAAAGAATAGATCTATAGAGACACTAGCTTCAAATTATCTTCAATTAAATTAGAAATAGATAATAAGTAGTAGTTATAGCAGTACATAGTTGAAATGTATAAATTCATAGTATAACCTCTTAAGAAAAATGATAACATCCTTAGTTAGTTTTATTATTTCTTCTAGAGAATAGATTCACCAAATAAATAATGCAGTTGTATATCATATGTATCGTGTGTTATAGATAAAATATTATTATCATATATATAGCTTTAATTCAGTTATGTAGATCTATGAATCTTACCTGATAGACCGCTAGTATTCAAATTCAAATCATTCAGAGTGGTATCAAAGGCTCAGGTTGAGGTATAATATGGAGTTTGGAGTTAGTAATAGGTGAGGTTACATGGGCTATTAGGGAAACAATGTCAGATATATTTATAAATCATTGTAAAAACTGGAGACCAACTTAGAAACCAGTATTTAGGAACCCTAGTGATCTAATTCTTGAATGAATGACCTTATAGGGGATACTAAATTGTGTGACAATGGTTACATGGTAGAGACCATGGAAAGGATCATGCATCATTTTTCTTGGTTCCTATTCTTGAATGGGTAGACCTTGGTGTTAAGTCTAATGTATATAATGATACACAGGAGTGGGGAATTCTGTCTTTTCGATAATCATGATAGTTTCTATAATTTAACTCTATTTTAGATTTATTTAGATATGAAACATTATCAATTGTATGAAATATGAGCATTATATGTATATTAAATATGAACACAACTTTTTTATAGTGGTTTTGTCAAAAGAAATATCCCTAATTCCACTACACTAATGGTCTCTCTGTGAGCTTGGTTATTTCAACATAAAAGTTCCTCTTATCACAAGTCCATTAAATCAAAAATTGAGTACTGGCACTTGAATCCTTTACAATAAGTATAAATAGAGAATTTTTGTTCTTTTACAGGGAACCAATTATCCACATATTTCTCTGAGAAGATTATACTCAATCAATAACTAAGTATAATTATTTGAAACTCCAACAAATCAAAAAAGTTTGATTTATTTATTGCTTTGAGTTAAACTTCATAGTTGCAGAAGAAACTGGAAGAATATAGATCTTCATATTCAAAGATGAAATTATTCAATAAATAATATCCCTATAAGGATCCTAGTAGAAAATAATATTCAATAAAATTAGTAACATATAATTAGTTTTAGTTCTATCAATATGAAGTTGAAATGTAGAACATCAATGTTTAGACTCCTTAAAAATCTTGCAAATTCCTTCATTCTTTGTAGAAGTTCTCGTAGAGAATAGATTCATAAAATAAATAATGTAGTTGTGTATCATAAGTATCATGTAATGATAGTGAAAATACATTAATCATATATATATATATATCTTTTGATTAGATCCAATAAAGACACATGATAAACCATTGATATTCAAATTAAAATCATTTAGAAGAGTTTTAAATTTCCTTTGAAATAATAATTATTTACTCTACTAAATATGGTTATTTGAATCAATAATAATTAACCTTTAAATAGATCATAGAATATCTTTGAAACTATCTTTATTTATTTCAATACAGTTGTAGAAATCTCAGATAAAATTGCAGATTTAAATCTCCATTATTGAATAGCCAAACGTAGGGTTCCTCATTGTAAAGGAAAAACACAAAACATATAGGTTATCCTAAATGGAGGGTTTATGTACCATATATTTGAGAAACCAGAAAAACTTCTTCCAACTATTCTATTAGACCGTGAAGAATTTTTATAAGATTTTCAGCTTGATATTTGATCAAAATTATTGATTTGTGTCCCCCATATAAACTCTAAATCAGATTTAATTTCAAAAAATCATGTAGAATTTTATCTTTTTACCGAAACTAAGTAGGATTGTCATTGTACTAATTGATATGTAATCTAATTCCAGGTACAGTTGAAGTGATATTTTCAAAAATATTTTTATGATTATCTAAAATTACTAACAAAGGATAATCGTTACATTAAAAAGGCTCAATCCTCTCATTCCTATCATCCATTAACAATGTGATTGCTTGAAATATTTTGATCAGGTTTGGTGATGTTAGTGGTGAAGAAGTGGAAGATCGTGATTAACTAAAACTTCCTATAATTGATTAGAATTTACTTCTGAAATAATATTTTAAATTAGAAAAATATGTTCAGAAATAGATTTAGATTTCAGTTTCCCTAACTGATCAAGCATTTCTCTATTAAACGCATCAACATAATTTTTTGAAATAGTGCTTTCTCTGAAATCTTGATGTTTATTCTAAACAGGCTCTAATTAGAGCCTTGGAATAGATATGTTTCTCAAATCATCAAAATATTTTAAGTGCGATTCTAGTTCTTGGAAAATACTAGAGTTATCCTCTTATAACTTATTGAATTTGATAATTAGGATTTATACCTGATTTAATATATAATTAGATGATCCTTCATCTGGGTTTTTGGACTAAGGAGATTCATATATAATAGATAAAGACATTATTGCAGCCTTTTTACTTGAAAAATAAAGATCATAAAAGAATTCTATCCTTTCTCTAGATACATAAGTTGTTCATTCCCTGGATTTTCCAATATAGTAGATATCTTTATTTTCAATATTGTTAGTGGTTTTAGTTACTCGATTCCGAGAGTTCTCATATCCATTATTAGTTTCATTCTATTGATCTATTTGGTAGGTAAACTTTTGTTCATAAACATGACTTTTAGACTATTGTTCCTAAGGTTGACATGAAATTTTCAAATGAATTAATGGACATACAAATCAAAATCCATGTGTTTCTACCTCTATATCATTATGCCAGTGTTTTCTATGATCAATGGGATTATTAAAAGATCATAATTGGATTGTATTTGTGATTATTACTTATCTTTATCTGTTTAATAATGATATTTTTTTCTTTTATAAGTCTTAGAAACACCTTCTATAGAGGATTATTCAACATATTTATTTGTTAAATGACATGATCCTTCAGAATTGATAGTTTTTTTCTCCCCCTGAGTAATAGGACATAATTCTTTTCAACTAGTTTCACTAAAAAATATTAACTATCCTTTCACTTTACTCTAAAATAAACCTAATTATATCAGAATACTAGCACTCATAATGTTACTCTGATGGCATTTTTCTCAAGAATCACTTTTCTGAGTTTTATTCATTCTATAAATAAGAATAGAAATGATCTAACAATAGGGAGAGAAAGACATTCTAGCCTCTGATGGGAAGTAGCAATGAAGATATATCAACATATATCTGGGAAAAACTAACTTAATATTAGTGATAATTAGAAACTTAATATACATGTTTGGGTACAATATATTCTCTAATTCTACAGTCCTTGGAATTAAATATTTCTGAATAAACTTTACCAACACTTTTTCAGTAAGCCTCAATATCTTTTAAAAACATTTTACTAATATTGGTTAAACCAAAAATGAAAGACATGATATCTTCTGATTTTGAACATGATTTTCAATTGATCGAAGATCAAAATGTATTTCTCCTTCATGAGAGAATTTTAAAATCTGGTAAATTTATACTAAGGAGATCAAAAACTCATTATCCTATACTCATTAAGTAATTATATCCTCTATTTCTCCAAAGATAAATTTAACATTATTATATAACTATTTCAATTATATCTCAAAAATAAATTATTTGTTTTATTCATTAAAAATGAATGTTAAAAAATGAAATGTAAGAACTTTATCAAATAAAATACTTCTCTGAGAAAACCACTAAAAATCAATGACCATTCCTTAAAGAATATTACATAAGGTAACACACTGGTGCTTTTGATACTATATTTAACCTTCATCTTTTCATGTTGAATTCCTCATTTATTATAATTTTAAGGTTTAAGGTATTCAAATTCTTGGGTTCGGAAGAAAGATAAGGGATTTGGAAGTCGAAAAGGTTTGAAATTCTAGGGTGACGAAAGGTGATGAGGTTTTAAGACATCATGATGAAACTGTCTTATTCTTCAAGCCAATTATGTAGAGTAATCATTAAATTTGAATTCTTGAAAATTCAAACTTTAAAAAGAAAATTGAAATACATATATTTTATTTAAAAAGAATATAAATAAATTAAAATCAAATAAATTAACATGATCGAATGAGGAATTAAAGAAATAAGTTAATCAGAATTTATTTAAATTTAAACATTCCAAACCCCCTTAATAATATAAAAACATTTATTGGGAAGTAGTTTTGTAAAAATATTAGCAAATTGAAATTTGGTATTTAAAAATTAAAAATATTTATCATTTTTAAGGACATAAGAACTTATAAAATGATTCCTTATATCAATGTTCTTAGCCCTAGAATGACATATAGGGTTTTTATAAATATTAATAGAACTAGTATTATCATATAATATATATATATATATATGTATGTATTATTACAATTTTTTCCAAATTATAGAAGAGTGAGTTTCATCCACAACACTTCTGCATAAGAACTACCAGCAGACACATATTCTGCCTCAGTTGTTGATAGAGAAAGTAAATGTTGATTATTACTTGACCATGATACTAAGTATTTCCCTAAAAAGTGATTGGTTTCAAATGCTCTTTTTCTATATAATCTATATCTTCTAAATTCATCATATGAATAAGATATAAAATTAAAATTATATATTTTAGGGTAATGTAGATATTGAAGAATAGTTCCCTTTAAATATCTAAAAAATGTTTCAACACCAGTAGGATTGGATTATTTTGGATTTGACTTAAATCTAGCATATAAACATACATAAAACATTACAACTGGTTATCCTGGAGTACAATATAGTAACCATACAACCATGCTTCAATATAAAATGTTGTCAACTTGTTTTTTAGATTCATCAAAATCATGTTTATCAATTATACACGTGGGATTTATGTAGGCATTACTATTTTCAAGTCCATAATTTTTTAAAAAATAAATAATATATTTTATTTGATTTAAAATATTTCCATAATATTTTTTGATAAATCTAGATTCCTAATAAATTTTTTTTTTCTCCCATCATATACATTTAAAATTATTTTTTCATTATATTTCAAAAATCATTACAAAGAATTTTATTTTTTGAACCAAAAATAACATCATCAACATAAATTTTCTCAAAGAAAATATTAAAAAAAATAGTTTTTTTTGAAAATATTAGGATCTAATAATCCTGTATAAAATCAATTTTCTAACAAAAAATGAGCTTAATATTTAATCCCAATATCTAGGTGCATGTTTAAGGCCATAAATATTTTTTAAAAGTTAAAAAAAATTGGTATATGGTGGTTTTCAAAGTCTAGTGGTAGTTTAATATAAACTTACACAATTATATATACACTTAAAAATTAAGATTTAACATCCATATGTTATAATTTAAAATTCATATGAGATTCATAGGTTAAAAGGATACTAATAGATTCTAATCTAGCAACATGTGAAAAGGTTTCATAAAAAAATATTCATTCTTCCTTATTATATCCTTTTACTACTAATCTAGTTATATTTATTATTGTGATCCCTTTATAATATTGTTTATTATAAAGATCCATTTGTTTCTGATCACTAGAAAATCTGATGGTCTTTCTATAAAATCCAAAAATTTATTTCTGCTGAATTGGTTTAGTTCTTATTGCATAGAAAACAACTAATTCCCATCTTGTAGATATTATTCAATAAACATAGGTTCTAACTAGGATTTAAAGGTGTAAAATTCATCACGATTTCCTATATTCCTTCTAGAAATAACACTTATGTCTAGACCACCTATAAGTATTTCTAAAGTATGATACCTTAAGGTTCAAGATATTCTAGGTAAAACTCTTTCAGGATCCTTTGTCTCATGATTATCTGGAATGTATTGAATTTCATTTACATTATTTTCAAAATTATTCTTAGGGGAATGAAGTCTCATGTTGTCAAATGAGTCATTTTTATAATCCATATTATATTTATATTTAATAAATGTTCTAGTCTCAACAAACATCACATGAACAGATTCTTCAACAGTACTTTATTTTTTAATAAAAAAAATCTATAGGCATTTGAAGTAGTATAATATCCTATAAATATCCCTCCATCATATATTGGATTGAATTTACCAATTTTATCCTGATTATTTAGGATGTATACCTTACATATAAAAAACATTAATGTAATTTACTTTGTGTTTTCTATTATTATAACTTTCATATGATGTATTTTTTAAAATAGGTATTATTAAAACACTATTCATGATACAGAAAGTTGTGCTTACAGCTTCTTCCTAGTAATAGGAAGGGAGATTATATTAATTTAGTATTGTACTTATAATTTATTGAATAGTTATGTTTCTTATTTAAATAATTCTATTTTTGAGGTGTTCTTGGTGAAGAGAAGGTGTGTTTAATGCCTATATTTTTAAAAAAATAACTAATTTATTTATTTTGAAATTATCCACCATGATCAATTCTTATTGAAATAATTTTAAAATGATTTTTTTAAACAAATTTTCAAAAACATTCATTAACATTGAATACCACACTTTTGAGTTTTAGAAAATAAACCCAAGTAAATATTAAAAAATAATCAACTAAAATATAAAAATAAAGTTTTCTAGAAAAATATTATACCCTAGATGATCCAAATTGATAGATGTTAATATGTTCAAGTTGTTTAGGTGTAGAAATTTTTTTAATATATTTGAAAAGAGATTTATGTTGTTTTTCGATTTGGAATGCATCACATAATATATCATTGGATAGTTGAAGACTATAAAAATTAGAAATTAATTTCTAGTTAGATAATTTATGTAAGAAATATATATTGAAATTTTCAAGTATTTATTCTAGATCTATAACTCATTTTTCTTTTCAATTAAACAATTCAATTTTGGTTTACACAAATAAAATAGAACCAAAGTATAAATATTTTTAGTTCTAGGGGCTCTAAATTTATGCAATTTATCTATAAAAAGATAGAAATAATTATTAGACAAATAAAAATAAAATCCATCATCATAAAGTTGAGAAATACTTATTTGGATTTACTTTATTCCTTGTACAAAATATACTTTCTTAATTGATATTTTCTTTAGATCTCCAATAGTTCTTACTCTAACAAGATTTCCATTCGCATTAATTACAAACGTGATTAGGCCTCCTTCCATTTTTTTCCTAGTATAGATTTTGGAAGATTCTATGCTCATATTCCTTCAGAATCTACAATTTATATTCCATATACATTTTTTGTTACCATGGAATTTATCCTAAAAAAATTTAAATTCATTTTTTTTGTACCCATATTTTCTTAGGTATATTTATGTCAACAACAAATGATCTGGGAACATAGATCTTCCTTATCTTTCCAAAATTTAGGATACATTATTCAGTCCTGTTTTTTTAAATAATTTTTTTTAATATAACTAATTTTAAGATTTATTGAGTAACAATTATTAGTATAATGAACTTTTATTCCAAAATAAAAGAAGATATCATTTTTCGAACTGGTCACAAATTAGTATTTATATAACTTTGTATTTTCCCCCTTGCTTCTTATTCCATATTTTTTCTTTTTAATAACATTCTCCCCATGTATTTATGTTTGAGTTTTTTATCCCTTAGTTAAAATACAAGAAACACTATTATAATATTATACTTCATCCTTTAACACTTTAACCATTTTATAATAAGCAATATAGTTTGATGTATAAGAATTAAATTATTCAATTTTTTCTTGATGTTGTTTTACAATTGTTATAGTTTCCCTAAAAACAAAATTTTGAATATTTTTTAATAATTTATGATTCATTAATAAATTATTATATTTCTCTTATAGCATTGTACAATAAGAATATAATTTATTATTTTACCATATATCATAGTTAGAGATAGAAGAGTGATAGGTTTGTACCTATTCTTCTTCTTTACCCATAAAGAACATTTTTTTCTTTCAAATTTTGTGGATCATTTTTGAAATAAGATTTGAAAGAGTTGTTGTATTATTCAGACACACTCAATATAGATTTTATCACTCTTTTTTCTTTATGTTTGTAAGCAGTATTCTTATTATATTTATTTTATTTACTTCTTATTTCATCTTTAATTTTGAGTAAATAAAGTCCGATGTGACCCATATTTTTTCATTAATATCATTTTAATATTCTTCGTTCATTTTTGTCCTTCTCAATGTTTTCCTGAAAACTTTTTTCATTTTTTATAATTTCATTAAATATCTATTTTTCTAATCCATTTATATTATAGAGTCTAAAATTATGAATGTTTTTCAATTTTGACTTATTTTGTTTTCTTTCATGATTCTTTAATTTGACTTTTATAGTAGTTTTATCCCTTTTCACAATCTTGTGATCTTCAGCTTAATCTTTAATTTCTTCTTCATACAAAATTAGAGTTCCAATTAATTACTTCATAGAAACAATATTGATAAATTGTTATTTTCCAATAGATAAAGATATGACAATAAATTTTGTAGGTAGTACTATGAGTACTATTAGTGCTTAATCTTATTGATTGATGGGACCGCCTAATGAAATATTATTGTTGACAATTTCTGTCAATCGTCCCTTCATTTTTTAATATACATTCAATATAGAACATTATAAAGGCGTCAAACATTAGTTTTAAAGTTGAATATCTCATCTTTCTGATGTTATGTATTCTTTTATATGTGATAACAATTGTATTCCACATTTCATAGGAATTAAGGAAGTGTGACAATCGATTGAATTCATCTCTTCCAAGTCCACATATGATAGCATTCATTTCCTTTTATTTGATATCATATTCATCTTCTATTGTGGAATCCCAGGTTCTTGGTTTCTCTATAATAACATAATGAGTTAATATCTTCAAATACAATTTAAATCCATGATTCCTCATATAGATGATAATTCTTGATTTTCAGCATCCGTTTTTGTGACAATTAAAATATGGAGCTCAAATAATTGACTTACCTAATTTTGGATTAGCCATTGAAATCTCCATTGTATAAACATCATTATTTTAAGCTTTCTAGACCTTTATCTACATTATTAAAAAATCTTACATTTGATAATAATTGTTAGGTCGGAATAATACAAATATACACTAGAGGGGGGTAAATTCTGTCTTTTTGATAATCTTGATAGATTATTTAATTTAACACACATTTCAATTTTTTAAGATACATAGAGTTCTCTTATGTAAAAAATATGAACATATAATAAATAGTAAATATGAACAAAAAAATTATAGTTGTTTGGGAACAAAGTTCCTCTAGTCCACTCCACAAACACTCTCTCTACGAACTTGGTTATTCTCATAAGAAAAGGTCCTCTTATCACAAGACCTTCAAATCCAAAACCTAGTATAGCTGGTTGACAAATTTATAATAATGCTAAAACGAGCCTTATGTTAATTTTAGAGGGAACTTATATTCCACATATTACTCATATAATCCAATACTTAATCCATGACTGAGTTTGAGTAGTTGAAACTCTAATAAATGATGAGGGTTTGATTTTTTTGATTTATTCAAGTTTCAATTCATATTTGCAACAGAAACTGAAAGAATATGGATCTTCTTCTTTTAAAGATAAACAACTTCAAGAAAGAATATATCTAAAGTGATACGAGTTGAAAATTATCTTCAATAAAATTATCAATAGATAAACAGTAGTAGTTCCAATAGTATATATTTGAAATGTGGAACATTAAAGTATAGCCTCTTAAGAAAAATGATAGCATACTTCATTATTTGTTGTAGTTATTCTAGAGAATATATACACTAAATAAATAATGTAGTTTTATATCATATGTATCGTATGTTTATAGAGAAAATAATCTGATCATATTTGTATATTTCATTTGGTTATGTAGATCGAAGAAAGTTACTTGATAGACTGCTGATATTCAAATTAAAATCATTCAGAAGAGTCATAACATTCGTTAGAAATAGAAATGATTTACTCTAATAAATATGGTTCATTGAATCAATCATTACAATCCTTTAAATAATTCATAAAATATATTTTAATTGATATTTATTTCTTTCAAAACCATTGAATAAATCTCAGATAAAATCATGGATTTAATTCTCCATAATTGAATAGTCAAATGTCAGGATCCTCCATGTAATGAAAAAAATACCAAACATAGTGTTTATCATAAATGTAGGGTTTTGATACCATATATATTCTTCATAAAACATTGGTTTCCTTACTTGTGTAGGGTTGATTAACCATACTTTCCCTTTTACAAAAGTCTGGTTCCTTCCGTACATAGGGTTGTGGAACTATACTCTCTGATATCATAGGGTTGATGATCTATACTCAATGTTATGAATGTAGGGTTCATTCCATATGTCATTCATAATAATGTAGGGTATTAATAATGTTTACATAATATTTTAAAATTTATTTTGAACATTTTGAGGAATATTCATTATGATTTAATAATCAGAATATTATTTCATAATAAATATTTCAAAGAACTTTAATTTCCAAAAATTCACTTAAAGTCCTATCATTAGTAATGAAATCTAGAGGATTTTTGAAAATAACAATCAATATGACTTATAATGTTTTGGTGAGACAATTCATGCCCAACATGTGATATAGGATAACATAAAATGAATAAAATAAAACAATTAATTAATGTTAAATTCTTCGATATTCTAGATTAAGATCCCTAAATAACTACTATTTTTTAGGCATGGGTCCAATTCAACATTATCTTTAGGTTCGCATAGAAAATGATCAGTAGATTTCACCAACAGAACTTTATTGGGTATAAGATTAAAATAATGACACTTAGAGGGGGACACTTCGAGAGTTTTGGTGATCAATTCTATAGAGGTATGAGAGCTCTATTTCAGATGAAATCACGAAAGAATCTTTGGAAAAGGTAGATATAGAATTCAATTATATTTGTGATTAGAAGGAGCACTAGGTGTCATCATATATGATGATGTTTTGTGGGGAAGTTAGGTGGTGGTGGTTCTTGTTCCTCAAAGAGAGTGATTGTCTGTAGTCTTGTGTAAGGAGTTTTGAGACTAGTTCGGAGACAATTTTCATTATTCAAACATGATGGTGGCCAATCTCAAGGATCTACTTACCCATTGGTATGTGATATATAGTGTGAAATAGTCCATGATCCATTTTATTAGCCTTATATGATATGCTATAGACTTGTTGTTTGATGAGGAGGATAGGGAAAGGCATTTTGAGAAGGATTTGAATCTATAGATTTATCTCGTAGTTAACCCATTTATGATAAATATGTATCTCAAGGTGAAAGATAGAGAATGGGTCATCTAGTGGATTTTATCTAGAACTAGGTTGTCAGAAGAGTGGACGCATTAGGATTCCTCATGAAGAAGATTTGTGGTCCAGGTTTTCAAGTTGTCTAGGAAAAAGAACTTCTAATTATCTGGGAGTAGGTATCAGCCCATACTGTATAATTTCTATGGGAAAAGAGGATCTTAGGCCTCTTCCATGTGATCATACTCAGGTTTTCTTGTAGTGTATGAGGTCATCAATGGTGAGAGTATCTGACCTTTTGAGTAATTAGAATGCGCCAGTTGTTCTGGTTTAGGCTCTGCTACTGAGGCATTTAAATATGAGATAGTAGTTGCAGGTTTCTCTAGTTTGGGATCAGAAAAAATTATAAGGGGCTAGATATAGAGAATGCTCAGGATTCTCATTACCCTCATAGAAAATAGTGAGGTCATAGAGTTGGTCGTCACCATGGTCAGAAAGGTCATAGAGTAGGTTGTGTTAAAATTCATGATTTAGAATTTCTAGCACCAGGTGATCCAGACATCATTCAAGGTACCCTTTTCTTTTTTATAATTGACTTTATTCCTTGTTTGATCTAGGAGTGAAACTCTACTTCATATAACCTTTCATTTTCCATGATTTGGGACTTGAAGTAAAGTGACTTCCAATTCCATTTATGTTGACTATGCTAGATGGAGCTTGAGTTGACTTTTTTAATGCATATAGAGACTATGAGCTAGATCTGGGGTAGCACTACTCTTGGGGGTATTTCCTAAATTTATAGAGTCAACCATATTACATCATTCACATCATGTATTCGTTGTATTTGGGATATTATCGTCTGGATTACTTTAGGAGCTAGGTTGTGTTTTTCGATGCTGATTGAGATCTCGCAGTGTTTTTTAAAGAGAATGACCTTAATATGGGTTAGAGGTGTGTTACATTATTTTCATTCTATATGGAGGGGATGATTCTAATTTTTTTGGAGGTTTTGAAATTAATGGTTTCCATGGTCATAGAAAAATACCCTGATTTCTTTCCCTAAGAGGTTGTAGTGTTACCCCTTGAAGAGAGATTGAGTTCAAGATCGAACTAAACCCGGATATGTCTCCTATCATGATGTCTATATAAAATATGGAACCATATGTTTTGAAAGATTTGAATATACATCTCAATGGTAAATTGTAGTGTGGTTTTGGTCGGTCGAGTGTGTCATAATGGGGTGCACCAATTTTGTTCGAGAAGAAAGATTATATAAGTTTATGGCTATGCATTGATTATCATAGCTTGAAACAAGTGATTGTGAAGAAATTTTATTCTATTCCATGGATTTATGATTTATTCGATCAAGATAAGAGTTAATGATGGTTTTTTTAATATCTATTTGTTCTCAGGATGTCATCATATGAGGGTGACAGATGAGAATATCCTGAAGACTAATTTCTGTTGTCGTCATGCTTATTACAATTTTTTTGTGATTCCATTTTATGTAACGAATTCTCTATCTGTGTTCTATGGGGTTAATAAATGATGTGATACATGAGTTTCTTGATAAAATAATGGTGGTTTTAACAAAATACATTTTTGTGTACTCTACATCTAAGGATGAGCATAAAGAGAATATGTGTGCCATTTTGGACTATTTTCCAGTCTGGGGGAACTGAAATAGGCTCGAGTCCCGCCAGGCTCAGACACTGTTCATATTATAAATAGGGCTATTCAAATCTATTGCTTAGCTGGGGAACGTGTATCTCATTGGGTTGGTAGACCCACCATATGGTTAAGGAGGGGGACTTAATTGACAACCATGTTTTTCATAAGAGCCTCAACCCAGTTGGTGATGACTTGGCAAGTGCATCCAAGACACCCGGATTCAAAACTGGGTGGAGACATATTTTCTGGGTTACTGTAACATTACTATATAATTACTGTAGTAGGCATTGTAGCAGGCACTAGATCCGAAATTGTTTGGTACTTTAGCAGCTAGAACTATTCATCCATTTGGGCTTCTGGGGCACCGGTTTGGGCCTCCGGTCTTTTAAGGCCATCGGGTCAGTAAGGATTTTGGGCCACCTCAAGGCCTTCGGGACATGTCAAGGCCTTCAGGACACCTGAAATTGGGCTTAAATGATCAGAAAGGCCCTATAAGAAGTTGACTCTTGATGGGGATTTAGAGCAGGCACATTCAACAAAGTAGAAGATAAGAATATTTTCAAGAAATAGAGGGTATGGAATTTCCATCAGGACCAGCCTATTCTTGCACAAGAATCCTAGAAGAACATCTATGTGAAGGTGGAGAGATGTTATCATGATGAAGAAGCTGGGAGGACGAGTTCCAAGTATAGTCTCTATAATTGTTAAGACCAACGGGTAATGTAATCTCTAAGACTACGGGCCATGTAAGGGTTCTTCCTCATCCCTTGGAATTGGGGTTATCAAAAATCAATAAAAAAATAAGGCATTTGGTCCATTCGGGAGGGTGTGAAATTTTTGGAATTATTCATTTTGAGTAGTTGTTTAAAAAGATTCTGAACTGTGAGTTTTTGAATCAAGAATTCATTGGAATGGGGCATGTTGCATTATATAAGGGAGTAGCTATGTATTTGTTGAATATATAAGTAGTTATGTCTTTTTAGGCCCCCATGATAGTGGAATACGTGCGAAGTTTACTTGGTCTTTCACCATATTAAAAGATATTTATAGCCCATTTGTCTTTGGATGTGATCCCTTTGATAGTGTTGAGCAGAAAGGAGTACAAATTCTTGTGAACTAATCAATTTTAGACAAATTTCCAGTATATGATGGAGAAGTTTTTCAGTTCTATATTTCTATGTCTTCCAATAAAATAATTTTAGTTTGAGGTTTTATGTGATTCTTCACTTCTTGGATAGAGCTATGTTCACATGTAGTAGAAATCAAATTTTTCTTATGGTTCTAAGATGTTATGTCCCCATGAGCTTAATTATTCCACCTACTATCTCAGGTTAGCGGTGGTAGTGTTTTCCTTTAAGATGTGGAGACATTATCTCATCAGTGATAATTTTATGGTCTTTACTAATCATAAGAGGATGGGGTATGTTTTATTCCAACGTGACTTGAACTTTCACCAACATCAGTGTATGTAGTTCTTACAAGACAATGAAATTGATATTTCTTATGCACCTTTAAAGGGGAATTACTTAAACAATGCACTGATCATGAAGTCATTTAGTGATGTAGTGCGTGAATCTGGTGATTCCTAGAGAGTGATGGAAGAAATTTCATCATTGTATTAAGATACTGGATATATTGGGGGGATATGTTGACTTTTTCAGAAGATAGTGAAATTATATTTGTTGTAATAGGTGGAATAGTTATAGTATGGGATCTTGAGGTGGATGTCTATAGAGTTCAATTTTTTTAAAATGAGGCACCTAACGGTTGGTCTGGGGATGAACAATACCAAGTGTTGTCTTAGTGAAGTATTTTCATTCCATTCAAATGTGTCACATGGTTATAAGAGAGGTTCCTATTTCACCTTTAGTGGTATATCTTGGTGTCAAAAATATGTAACGATCATTAAGGAGTCAATTATGGTTTCCTATGTTGAACCTCGTTGTTTTAGATTATATTTCCCGATGTTTGTTTTGATAGAAGGTGAAGGACGAGCACCCTGTTCATGGTGTTTTCTCCAGCTATTCGATGGTACTTCATTGAAGTTGGAGAACATCTTGATTGAGTTTATTATAATTTTACATTGTGATCAAGGATTTTATGACTCTATATGGATGGTAGTGTATCATTTGATGAAATCAACCCAGTTTATAGAGATCATGTATTTGAGCATAGTGGATGTTTTGTCATTCCATTGATTGGAGGAGGTGGTGAGACTACATGGAGTCTTGAGGATTATCATATCCAATATATATCCAAATTTTACAAATAGTGTGTTGAGAGGACTATAGTATTTTTTTTGTTATCAGCTATGATTTAGCACTACTTTTCATCCTTATATGGATGGTCAGACAGAGAAAACTATCAAGACTCTTCAGAAAATTTTGTGCACTTGTGTACTATATTTTGGACAATCGTGGATGAGGAACCATTCCTTTTATATTTATTTTTCAAAAATTATTTTATCTTCACCATAGATATGGTTTTATTTGAATCCTTTTTTCCCAACATTTTCATTCTCCATCATGATGGTCCGGGGTCGGTGAGTTGATAATTCTATGGCTGGAACTAGTATAAAATAATATACAGAAGATTTAAGTAATTCATGAGAGGATAAAAGCCGTGCAAGATAGTCAGTAATCCTATACAGATTATAATAGGGGACCTTTGGAGTTCGACATTGGGAATCATGTGTTTCTGAAGGGGACTCCCTGTCGTGGGTAGCAAAGTTTTCTTCGTGGGAGTAATCATTCTCCATGGTTTGTTTCGACATTCGAGGTGTTCTCTCATGTTTGATTTGTGACATATCAAAGAGTACTTACCCAACATATGATTCATATACGTGATATTTTATTACATGTTTTAGCTCCATTTTTATCTTCATAGCGACTCTCAAAACATCGAATGGGGTTAGATCGATGTTGATGATGATGCGACCATCAAGGAGAGTCCTTTAGCGATCTAGGACCAATAAAAGAATGTGTTTCATGGGTGTGTTATCCCCTTGGTTCTTTTCTTATTGAGGTACAGTGGTGTGGAAGAGAGTACCTAAAAACATTAGTCATAGATACATGTTATGTACCCTGAGCTATTTTATGTTAATATATTCTCTTGTAATGTTGTTCATTTTGTATTTGTAGACATTTTCTTGTTTATGAAATTGATTTTTCTGGTTTCTTGCTTTATCTTACACTCTTTGAGAGGTAATCCCTGGTAGAGTGGTTAGGATCTAGTTTTTCTCATTTCCTTGTTTCACACTCCAAACATGGTGAGGTGGTTGAGCTATTACGTTGAAAATATCCATGAGAGGTATCTCATGTTGTGGCTATTCAAATTACCCTTTATTGCTTCATCTCTAAGTTTTATTTTGATTCTCGAGGATGAAAATGTTTTTAGAAGTATCTAATGTAAGGACTTGGATCAATGTGGATCGAACCATTTTTCATTTTCGAAGACCGAGGTGGTCAGAGGAGGCTCGGAGGATATTTGTAGGAGTTTGGATACTAAAATTTAGAAGTATAGAGATTTTATTCTGTGTAACCATTTACAAAATGTGAATGTAGGTTTCACATCTTGTGATAATTAGATCACACCATGCAATAAATCAAGGTTAAAAAAAGGTGATTTTTTTTCAATAGAAATCAAACCTTTAGGATTACATGACTTGAAGGGTGTTACACATCATGTAAATACCCAATGATGTATGTTTTATACATTTTCAACCACTCTAGCTTGTAAAAACCTACAGATATTGCATCTCTCTCCTAATTCCAAGAGACCTGGTATCCCCCTCAGCTATTTTTTGGAGATTCATTTTTCAAGGAACATTCTCTATCTTTCCGCCTTTGATCCATATTCTTTATAAGGTATGTACTACTTCTTTTCTTGCAGTTTACTCGATATGTTCCCTACCATTCATCTTTTCTATGTGATGTAACTTGATCTCTATATTTCTAATGATGTTTTTTTGTTCTTTGTTTGTGTAGTTGTGGCGCAATGACCTTGGGTGGATGTAATTATTGAAAGAGAGGTGATCAAGATATGCATAGTTAGTCTATTATCAGGAAAATAAAATTGATACCCTTTTTGGTTTGGGTTTCATTGATTCTCTATTTATTTATATTAAATTGTAGAGCTATCATGATTTATCCCCTTGAATCGTAATGAAATTAACCAAATAATTACTTGAACCAGATTAAGGAATTAATATTGATCATATGGTGATGTTTTTTTATACCATGATATTGGGTTTCCTATTATTTTTCTATATAGTGTGATATCTACGCCTTACTTGGATTATCATTTTGTTCTCAATGTAAATTGTTAAAGAACTTCAATCTTTAATTAATAGTTAATTAATTAGCTAAATGATTAAAGAGGAATGTTTAATGAATCTGGTGTGTTTCAGTTTTAATGTTGTGTGAAATTTTAAATGAATGGATCATCCATGATTTAATGGAATTGAATAACTAGGTGAAGAATATTGATTCTTATTGATAAAGGAATTAATGACATGTAAAATTAATAGTTTAATTAATTAGTGATTGATTATTTAGGTTTCAAGTTAGGTTTTCTGCAGTTTGAACATGTAAATAATGAATCAGTTAATTCAATATGGAATGAGAATAATTTTTTTGATAAAGGATAATTCCTTATAGGGCCCGAGTTTCCCTCTTTCATGTAAATACCATGTTCCTTGTGTGTTGGGATCATGCGGGCTTGTTTAGTGTGAATTCTAGATTCCTTTCATTAGGGATAAGAGTCTGTTCGTTATGTCTGTTTCCTACTACTTGTGATATGATGTGAGCGTGAGATAGATGAGCATGGACGTATATTTTGTTTTATGGGGTGGGGTGGCCTGAATGTGATGTGAGACTATGATGGCTGAGCCTATAGGTCTCTTGTGTTATATAGGAAGGGGAGGCCTAGTTTTTCTAGGATCATTTGATGCTTTCAACGGTGATATGCATCAAAATATTCATGTTGTTGTCTGGGAGGATATTGGGGATCCCCGAACGGGTTGAATATGGGATTACCCATTGATATAAAATTTAGACTCTTGTTTGAATATGTTGTTTGGATGATATATAGGTTTGTTTATTTGGTTCCCTTTTACAACTTCTTGAGGCATACGGATGTGCCTATTTATATAACTTGTTTGGTAGTTTCTGATGTTTTCCCAGAGTACGTAGTAATATGGAAATAAATTTTTTAATAAATGACTAAATATTTTTTCCAAGGGGATGGAACTTGAATGGATGCAATGTTGTTGTTAAAATTATGAGATGTCATGCACATATTGTTCTTATTCATGGAGAGAAAGGAACACTATTATAATGGTAATGAAATGTAATGCGGAAAACATTAATGGTTAATTACATGTTAAGGAATTAATTAACATAAAGTTAAACTGATGAAAAGGGATCAAATAATTTAATTTACCTCAGTAATGGTTAAGTATTTATAGTATATATGGTCATAGCAGTGGTATTCATAAGTCCAGGAGACATTATATTCAATTGATTCTGACACAAGGTTATTCCCATAGGGTTGTTTTAAGCTATATTATATCTTTTACTTTAGTGTTTTTAGATTTTACTCCAACCTATCGGTTAGGGGACTGCCACCCTAGGGATTTTGAGACCTGTGGGGTGTTTCCACCTTCATCTTGGAGGGGGATGGATGGATAAATACCCCCTTTGGCCCCATATCTTCTCATGGTAGATACTTGTGTTGGTATGCATGACAGTTAATTTTTTCCATGTATTTTTTATATGGATTTAACGTCTTGTGGTTTTTCACACCCATATATTCTAGATATAGTTTCCTATGGAATACTATAGGTATAATGTGTATAGGATTTGATGTATTGAGGTGATTTTATTAGTGTATGGGATGTGATGGGTTGAGGTACAATACCCTATGTATGATACACATTATATGGGATTTGGTAGATCTTGTAAACTACATGATTAATTTTGGTTACATGGATGTGGTGGTGTGTAACACAAGGTTCATGTTGTAGTGCTTTTCCCATGTATTTATTAACTAACCTTTTTAGAGAGATATTATATGGACGTGTGATGTTGGGGTGGTGTGACAAACCATTTGGGAAGTGGTAGTGGGGTACCCTTGATATTATTTATTATATTATATTCTCTTGTATGAGATAGTTGGTGAGAGTAACCATGGTGATGCAGGGAAATTATTTTACCAGTTTAGGTGACGAGTTAGTTTCAAATGTTGTTCACTATTCTTTAGTATACTTTATTTATCTTTCGATAAGAGGCTATATGGAGGATCCTATTGAGTATAATGTTATAATAACCATATGTATCTGTAAATAGTTTCTTTTAGGTTAGTGGGAGTAATTTAAAGATCATGTTGTTTACTACTATCTTGTGGTATTCAGTAGTTGTTTGGGATTCATGGTCATCATCGTCTTTACCTCTTCATTGGTATTTGTGGTTTTTTACTATAGTTGTCTAAGTTCATTCAATTCACTACATGTGTGAAATTTGGATTTTCCTTTATATTGGATTCTGAGAAAGAGTTGTTTTTTATCTCTCTAATCTCTCTCTTTTTTATGTATTCTTTTAGAGGGTAATACCTCCCATCTATATATTTATTATACCCTTGGTTCTAGTCACCAACTTGGGGCCTACTGGAGGCAGGGACATGGGTTTATCTATCTATCTTCTCCAATTTTCAACCTAGGAGGGGTACACCTTATGGGGAGGGGGTCATGACATGTATACTGCTAGAATCTATATAATATAATGGTTCATAATCATTACTATTTACTCAAATTTATGACTTATTTTATTATATATAATTCTCAACGTTTTTTTCTATTATTTAATGATTCATAAGTTATCATTAACTTCAAGTTTGATCAAAATTCATTCTAATGATTCATTTTTAGATCTTTTGTGTACATTTTTAATATCAGGAGATGCATTCGGGAAATAATATTTCTCCATCTATTTATATAGAAATAATTAATATGATCTATCATTCAATCTTATATTTAATAATTGAAGTCTTGGTGGATGAAATCCCAGTACATTCAATGTCTCAATATGATCATAAAAAATGTCTATATAATATATTGGAGTCATTATAGGAACAATGAATATATACCAAGCTATCAAAATGATCATTTTTATATAAGAAGTTACATTCTAAAGGAATTTAAAGAACACCCCAAAAACATAAACCTAGATCTTTTTCTAGAAAAAAACGCTTTGCATACTAGATTGGATGTCATCTAAAGGGCCCAGACATAATAATTCGTTATTACAATATCAAAAAACATAAATCAAGCCACTTATATATTGAATAAATTTTATGTTTATTGATTTATTGAATTAGTAAAACCATTTTTGAATGAAAATCATGTTTTTTCAATCAAAAGGATAATTTTTTTATTATTCATCAATTTATTATTTAACATAATTCATTAATATTTCCCCAAAAAATTTCTACACATGACACCCCTATAAAACTATTTAATATAAAACTTTTGTTCGATACCTGAGAAAATACAAACAAAAAAAGTGTGATCTCAAAATTATAATAAGGATAAACATAATATTAAAAAAAATTAAAGGTCATAAGTGAGCTTAAGATGGGAAAAAGGGTATGAGAAAATAATCCTGTTGTATAACATAATAGATTCATACCTAAAAAACATGATTCATGAATTTTGAGTCATGACATAAATATTTTTCATAACATAATACCCTATTCATAAGATTCCATAGTTTAGAGCATGTGAAATCAACCTTTTATTATGAAAACTTTCAAAATTCATGGAATGCATAAAAATATATTGAATTTATTTTTGGAAATCACATTCATATCAACCATAATATAACCCTTAAAATAACCTTTAAAATGGGATTACCTATAATGTTAATTTGACCAAATCATCATTACAATAAAATTCAATACACAATCTATTGTAGATATATATCAGACCCACCCATTATAATATATAATTTATAAAAACCATTACAAAAATATAAACACATAGATGATTTCACTTTAAAAAAGAAATACGTAAACATATTCATCATTTTTTCATAACATCATTAACTAATGGAAGAGAAACTAGATTTGTGAAATTTTACTTCAAACATCATCTCAATCCATCCTAAGATATACATAATTTGATATTGTTAGTTCATATCCCATAAAAAGTATAATTTTTTTTAATATTTAGTGAAAAAGATGGAAGAAACCATTATAAAAGGTTTAGAAATATTCTTTAAAATACAAGAATAAATATATTTTTCATTAAGTAAAAATTAAAAAATAATATAATCGTTGAACAATGGGAAAATAATTTCATTTCAAAACCTTGTAAAATTAAAAAAATCTTAAAAATAAATAATTGAAGAAGTTTTGGGAAAATAAATGAAGGGTTAAATGTTAAAAAACATTCATTCTATTTTTTTTGGGAAGAGAGAAAAAAGCGACCTTTGTAGAAAACGTTAATATTGTTACTTTTAAATTAAATAACTAGAGTCAAATACCCTGTAAAATAAATTTAATATATCATTTATGTTTATAGAGTAACATTCGTAAAACATGTTAAAAAATATGGTCATGGAGGAGAAAGAGTTTGGTAAAAGACATCAATAATTTTAATGTAAAGATTTAAATTTACAGCACATATGAGTTTATAAATAATAAAACATTTTGAAATAAATAAAAAATATTAACATGAGTATAATAATTGTCATAATTTTATATTCCAAATAGATATTATTTACAATGTATAAATTATTATATGTGTGTAAAGATTTGTTATTAAAATATTATATAAACTAGCAATTAGGAATAGTAATACCCACTTTTTGAAATTTAATAAATTTTATCTTTCAAAATAGACTTCATTTTTGGATTCAGAATATCAATATTAGCCTAAGGTGAAATGTTTGTGTTTTTCTGAAAACTTTCAATTTTTGATGAATAGTGAAAAGCACTGAGTTATAGTTTAAAACTGAATTTTTATTTAAATAATTATTTATTTTATTTAAATTTATTTTAGGTCAAAATAGATACATAATACCTATATATGTTCAATGTAATTCATTGGAGTAATTTTATAATAATTTTAGATATATATAAAATTTATTGTACTTTTTACCGTCTTTTACTCACCTCCTATGAGAATTTTCAAATTTATATAAAACATAATTTTACTACATCTGTGAGTGTAATTTCAAAAATACAAGACACACGGTTTTTATCAGTAAGTAAAATGTGGTTGAATATGATAAAAATTATTTTTGGTGAATAATAACTTTTTTACTTTTATTTACCACGGTTAAAAGTAAATAGGGTAATTAAGGGGAAAATGATATTATTATTACCCTAACACATGTCCTAATTCAATTGGTTAAGTGTAATTCGACCAAAAAGAACCTTAGGAATAAAATATGACCCTTTAGGTCCACTTGGATTAGATTAGGAAATTTATTATTATTTAATTCAAAGAAGAGTTAAAAGATTTAAAATCAATGTTTAATAAGTAAAACATTTTTAATATAGAGTTATATATAAGATATATTCGACTAGAAATATTAATTATAAAGATAAAACTATTTTCTACATAATGGTATTTTATTTAAAATTTTTAGACATTAAATAATTTAATTTATTTATGACACAATGATGATACAATAATTACCTTATTAATGAAATACTAACATAGTTGATATTATAAATACCCAAATAAATGTAATTCGAGAATGTTTAGGAATTCCACTAATTCTATGGGTTAATATAATATATTAGGGTTGGTTATATGAATCTTTTTCGAAGTAATAACGCTGTTATGAATTTATAAAAAACAAAATACCAAATAGTGTCAAAATTGACATAAAAGAGTTTTTAACTCAAATATTAAATTCATAATTGATATTCTATTCCAAAGAATCTATGGTTAGGAAAAAAGAATTATATAATAATATATGTGACATTAAGGAACAAGTAGTGGTTCGATTGGCAGTTTATAGTAAGGTTATTAACCATATGGTGTACGAATACAAGAAGACACGGTAAAAGTTAAATTATTTAACATAGAGTTAAATCAAAATGATAATGTTAAAATGGTAACGTAAACGTGTCTAAAACCTATTTGTTGAGAGGAATTCTACCCATACCCACTTTAGTTTCTAAATAAGTCAATTTGGGTCCATTATAAACCGAATATGACTTTATTATAAAATAATATTTTAATATATTCCTAAGGTGCCCCTCACCTCTCTTATAAAAGGGCACTCCCCCTACTCTCTAATTCACACCTACAAAGCCATTTTTCTCCAAAAACACTCTACCCAAATACCCCATAAACTGTCCTAACTTCATCCTAGAGGTCTTTATTTAGTCATAAATCCTACTGAAGGATCTCTTTTGATCAAATCAAAATGAAGAATCAAAAGAAGAGATAAATATATCACCACATATTTCAAGTTCC
Source organism: Viscum album (assembly GCA_963277665.1). Taxonomy (NCBI): domain Eukaryota; kingdom Viridiplantae; phylum Streptophyta; class Magnoliopsida; order Santalales; family Viscaceae; genus Viscum; species Viscum album. The sequence goes on from OY728166.1 coordinate 995,133,500, forward strand.
TTTCTTCTTCCACTTCCTCCTTCTTTGTTTTTTCCATTATAAAATAATAAATTAAGTATCTTCTATATACTGTGATGTTATTATAAAAATTTTACAGACATATTAGTTATTTTATCCATCCTATGAATGAAAAATTCACCACATGTGTGTTTGTATGGCTTACCGTCTCCACATCGTGGTGTAGTTTGTTATTAAAACATTTCATCATTTGGATGGGTATCATAATGATTATAAATGATATAAATAATAAATATAACATTATTTGGATTCTTTATATATGATATACCATCCAATTATATATTATTTTAATATCCAAATAATGATATTGTCGCTCTTGCATACGTACGGACTACTGTCTCCACCAACGCGATAAGATTCATTCTCCATGTTAACCATTCAAGAGTGATTATAAAAAATATATAATAAATAATCATGAAAGATATGACATAATAATGATACTATATTTATGTACATATACATTTCATTTAATTAATTCCATTCAATTCAATAGGGAAACGAAAACAGCATTCATGCGTACGTATGACCTACAGTCTCCATGAACGGTGTATTTAATTTCCATTTATTGTTCTATAATATATATTTATATGATGAATATATATTATATATAAATCATGTTTTATATTCTGGAATTATGTAAATTGAGATATATGTAATAATATCCAGCACAACAAGTCCAAACACGTATGATAAATGAAATGATTTTAACCAAAATGATGCTTTAACATGGAATTGATAAAAGAACGGGTAATATAAAGTCATAAGTGAATCATATATGATATCATAAATATTATTATGGATATTTTACAAGTTAATAATATTTTTCAACCCACTATACAGGAGTTTTAGACACGTATGGAAGAAATTGGACCTAAGGTAAGAGATAATTATTCCAATCTCCTTCTTATCTGAGATTGTTTATTCATAAGTATTTGTTGGGGTTATGTTTATCATCCATGTCCATGTTTTCTGAAAATGTTTTCATAAAATGTTTACTATTCTTCCATTTACGTTTAAATTCATTTTTACCCTTATTTGACTTTTACCACAAGGTATGGAAGGAATCATTTTTTACCATAAGAGGTACTTTTTGACTTTTCCGGAAAAAGTATGAGGAGAATGTTTTTTTTAACTTATACGGCATGAAATTATTTTTATGAGAATTATTTCCATGAAGAATCCATTACAAGTTCTAGAGTTCATTTTCTATTAACTTCTTTTAGTTTAAAATTATATGATATGTTAAGAAAGGAAAAATGTTTTTGAAGTAGGAAGGATATTTTCCCCAAGAATGGAGTTTAAGTGTTTTAAAAAAATTATTTTCCATCTAAGATAATATAGGGGTCCGTTTCTGTTAATATTATTACATTAATTATATTACGTTATGATGGAATCATTTTTATAAAGTCCTTTTATCTTATATGCATTATGTTATGATGGCATGATGTTTAAGAATCCCATTTTTTATTACATGAGTTATGCTATAATGTATGATTTATGATTTTGTGGAACACATAATAATAGTTTCATTATGAGATGGGTAGGACCTATATCTCCCTCCAATGCATTGGGTAAAGATTTATATCCCATGAGATAGATATTGTTGGAACGGTAAGTTAATCTGGTTCCGTGATACAGGACTGGAATGAGGAGTGAACTCGATTCAGTAAGGGACTTTGTCCACTATGATGGCCTTGGAAGCAATGGATTGGCTACTATATAAATCATAACATGTGCTTAATGGTTTCCAAAATTACATGTTTTATTCCCATGTTATTTTATCATGATTAATTTTCTCTTATGATCTATGTCTTACCTACTACCAAGATTTATTTCACAACTCAATACCTTTAATGTTTAAACTTTACATTCATGGTTTGTTTTATTTTCTCCATGATTACCATTAGAGGGCATTTGATCTCACCCTTTTTATGTTTTTTCCCAAGGATATAAATAATGTTTTTCGGTTAGAAAAATAAAGGAAGATCTTTATGGGAGATGTTGAAGATCTTTCACCATGATTAGATGATTGTGGTCCGAGTTTCCAATGACACTAAACTATTACGGTCCTTTCGTGTCTGTTTTTTTAATGTTTTAAGTATTTCACAATAGTAAATTAATGTCTATGTATATCAATTATGGGTCTTTACAGTTGGTATCAGAGAAAAGGTCTATTTAAACTTTGGAAACTAGGATGCAAAAACATTAGTGAAATACCTAGATATATTTCTATGGTATATCTAGGGATGTCCCTAAATATATGTATATGTATAGGTTATAGTCCTAGAATTATGGTAATTATCATAGAATTAAACCTACGATGTTATATATTGAAGGTACTCCCCCTTTATTATGTTGTTTTCCTAGAATGATGTTTGCCTCTCACACTGTTCTTTTTGGATTTTAAACGATGGCTGGAACCCGAAGGAACCATGTTGATCAATGTAATGGACAATGAAATTATTATCCTCCCGAACAACCAAATGTGATGGGAGATGGAGTGAAAAATCTTATTGTTATACTTACAGAAGCTATGAATCAATTTGGGCTTTCAAATGAGTAAAGAAAGGAACAATATTCTAGTGAGTCCTTCATGAGGAAACTTCCTCCTTCCTTCAGTGGGTCTTCTAATACACTTGTTTCTGAACAATGGATGAGTACCATTGAAAATATATTTTCCATATTTCGCTGTACAGAGCATGAAAAATTCATTTTGGTTGTTTTCTGGATTATAAGGTGAACCAGACCAGTGGTGGAATCTAATTAATAATACAAGGCCCTAAGATGAAATTGAATCCATGGAATGGGATTAGTCCAAGAAATTGTTTTTCAATATGTACTTCCCCAGTATTATTCAAACAAATATGCAAAAGAAGTTCCTTGAACATATGCAAAAGGATGATGAATCTGTTGGTATATACAAAGCAAATTTTACAAGTCTTGCAAGGTACGCATCTGGCTTTTTCATCCAACCTGAAAGTAAAGTTGATCTATTCTTCAGTGGCTTAAAACCAAGTCTTAGAAGGGAATTATCTATAAGAGACATATGTACCTATGAAGAAATTGTGCACTGGGATATCAAGGTAGAACTGGGAGTTGGTGTTACATATCCATCTCATGGTTTTGACAAGAAACGAAATATAAAGTTCATATAAAAATCTCACAAAAATGATTAAAAGAAGGTTAATGTTTCTTTATGCTCAGAGTGTGAAAAGAAGCATGATATATGTTTTAGTGATCAAAGTGGAGATTGTGTTGTGGAATATTAAAATTGTTCATGAAATTAGTTTCCAAGGTGGAGATTTTTTAATCCATGTTTTACTTTTATTTTTTTATATTAATTGCATATTTTAATATTCCTTTTTTCGGTTTATCTTATTTGTTACACAGTTATGAAAGGGTAACTGCCTATGGCTCCATTGTACATCTGTCCAACTATTTTTCTCACCTCTCCTTCCTCCCCAAAAGAGAAGCACCATTAGGCTTCCTGCTGCTCAGTTTTGACCAGTGAGAGAGGTAACCCTTCACCGAGGGAGATGAAGGAGAATTTCTCATCCAGTTCTCCTGTTTTATGTAACCTTGCTTAGCAGTTCATCACAACCCCTCACGCATCTCATATTTCAACTAGAGTTCTTGGGGTTCCAAGATTTGACTCCTTCTAAGGAGACTATTTTTAATCGCATAGTTAATTCTTGCAGACAATTTCCAAATTTTGTGGATGCACATTCAGTTGTCTCCATCCCAGAGATCCAATTGGATATTAGTGTGACATTATTAGGGTTTTCAGATCCAAGAACACCTACTCAATTCTTCTGTAATTTCCATAATTGAAGTTATGCATATGATATTTTTAGAATCGTCACCTGACCCATCCTTCAATTGAGGTGTGACTACCATATGCAGATTCAAAATAACATGTGTGTGAGGTTTATGGATCCAGAGGGTTAGAGCCTAATCACACCTAATTTCCAGATATACCCCCTATTCATGTGGGCACTATCTATGCACAGTTCATGATATAAAAAATCGGTGACAATACCCTGGACAAAAGAGGTGATCTTGAGTTAGTTAGATTTCGAGGACTCCACATTGACGATTCCAGCAGCAACTTTGACCTACTGCTTTAAAGAAGTATAAACCGAGCCCTAGTAAGGGGGTCTCAGTCTTCTTTGGTTTTATTTCCTTTGTCAATTTTTTGGGTCTCATGTTTTCTGCCTTGTTTATTTATCGTAAGTTTCTTGTTATAGTTTCCCTGTCTAATCTTACTCTACTTTTTCTGCTTCTGGTATTCCTCTGTTTTTCATCGTAAAAACCCCTGATGATCTTTCCCCATGTACATAGCCATACAGATTATTCACATAAATATGTTTTCCCTTTTACTACTTTCAATTTCCGCATTTAATTTGACATGTAATTTACTAAATGTCGTCGCTTATTATACTGATTATAAAAGCTGTTTGAGCCTTATTTTGGATCGGTTTTCCATGGATGTTGTTGCCTTGTATTTCTGGGAATATATATTTGATTATGGAGATTAATTCTAACTGTTTTGTTGATCTATTTATTGAATCGTCATGTACAGATTATGTCTTCTATTAATTTATGAGAATTAATGTGTATTAATTGCATGCTTTGGATGTTGTAAGTTTCATTTACATGCATGTTATAATTGCCACTACATGTGTGTTTTTTGTTCACTAATAGAATTCATTTGAATGTATTCATTTAGTTTTATGAAATTTCAACTTGAACATAGTTTCCATTTATCAGTTTGCATGTATTAAACTATAAATTCATATCGTTTTTAAATTTTAGATTTTAACAAACCAAATCACCCAATTGAACTAGGTTATTTAGTGGGGACCATCTCTCATGTTGGGGTTCTCCTCGCAACACAATTAAAATAGTTTCTTATCACATGAGTGAGATATTATAAAAATCTCAGATCGGCCTTTGGGGATAACTCTACTAGTTAAACCTTCTATGTAGAAGCTCCCACTCACCCTCTTATAAGAAGGTAAGTGCTCCAAATTAATAGACTCGAAGTCCGAATTGCAATAGCCAGAAACACCCTCCATGTTCAGTGAGGATGCAAGTGGTGCCAAGGAGTTTGCAACTCCTACAACACACCCTTCTTGACAGTATATTGCAGCACTCACAAGATCCCAATCTAAACTCAACTGCCAGCTCTTATCTTCTTGGAAAAAATGGGTTAAGAATCTTGGACCCAAATTCCATGAACACTATAATTAATGTATTCTATCCTCATATGGAATTCTCAGTACATGGGTTCCCTAGTGAAAATATATTTCCTCTCCAATGAGGTGAAGGATAATAAGATTTCTCACATGGTGGTTTTTGAACCCATGCAACGATCTTCCATAATTGGTTAGTATGCGAGATGAATAAGGATCAATGTATTTTTTTCATGAAAACCATCACAACCAGTGTTTATAGATTTTCTAGAGATCATAAATTTTGGTTGAACTGATTCATGTTTTGATGAAATGCTTCTCCACTATGGTCATGATGTGTAATAAAGTCTTGTTCATTTCATTTGTTTACAAAAGTACTGATGCACTGGTTAGGGAAGCCTTATGGTTTGAGCTTGAAGAGATTTACCAAAATGATTTCCCATGGGTTTTTTGAGTAGATTTCAACATTATCATGGGTCTAGAAGAGAAGAATGGGGGTGGTTCTTTCCCTAGAAAGATAGGCATGGTATTTTCCAAGTTCATGGCTCATAGAGGTCTAATGGATATGGAAAATACTAGTGATCGTTACACATGGTGAAACAACCAGAGAGGGGATTTCCACACCTGGTGTCAGCTTGACTATTTCCTTTCTATTATCCATGTAATTTAATCATATTCCAGTTCAAAGATAACTCACCTGGTTCATAGTATTTCTGACCACTCCCCCATTTTTGTGACACTATCTTCAATGTAAGAGAGGATTGTGTGTCGTAGCTATTCCCAGATGTGGAAAAAAATGGGTTATCATCAGGAAGTGGTTGAATCATGGATTAAGACAATGTAGGGAAGATGATGGATTAGATTTCATAGAAATCAAAGGAACCATAATGTTGATCTCCAGACATGGATTAAAATGCATCCTACGAGTTCTAATGATATAGATGAAATTAAGAGGAAGATTGATAATCTAGAGTCTACTCTAGGAAATGCCTACAATGATGATCTATTTGGAGAGATATCCATAATGAAGGGAAAAATGGTGTAGATGATTCTCAGACAAAAACATCTAGCACATTATCGTTAAATAATTAAATGGCTGTGAAAGGGCGATCAGAATACAGAATATTTTCATGCATGCATTAAAGAAAAACCCAGAAGTATCAGGACCCTATATTTGGCTGTAGGATGGAATATACCCTGATGATAGGTATCTGATTGGGGGCATGGTTTAATCCTTTTCTAATTGACTTCTTGTAGGTCTGAACCAACATATGATTGAAGGCTTTATAAGGGGTCACGAAGAGCTCATGGAGTTTTTTCCAAACATTATCTCCAATTAATAAAATTCTCTCCTTCAGGAAATTACTAATGAATAAGAAACCCAAGAGGAAATTTGGAGTTACAACCCATAGATAGCTCCAAGTCTAGATGGTTTTCTCAGATCTTTTTATAGGGAATCAAGGGATATTATCTGCGGTGATCTGGTGGAGGCTATACAAGACTTCTTTTGAGGAGGTAGTATCCCCTGAGTTTCATGTGCTACCACATTGATACTTATTCCTAAAATAATTTATCCACCTTTCATCCAACATTACTATTCAGTATGTAAGTGATATTTCCCAAATAATGTGTTGGCATGTGTCATCAATAGAGTATTATATACCTTCCTCCCCCGATGGATCTCTATTTAGCAACATAGTTTTGTGAAAGGAAGTACAATTCAAGGGGTCATTACTTTGGCCCAAGAAGTGGTTATTGATCTTAATCTAAAGGTACATGGTTCAAACATGGCTATAAAGTTGGACATGTATAATTCATATGATAGAATCAATTGGAGCTTCATCATCAAGGTGCTAAGAGGTTTGGATTTTTCTCCTTGGGCCTCTGACTTAATTTTCAGGTGTTTCATCTCCTCGTGGCTTGTTGTTTTCTTCGTAGGGAAAATTATGGTTTCTTGATCGCTATTTGTTGTTTGAGACAAGGTGATCCCATGTCCTCTTGAATCTAATTTATCACCCAAGATGTCTTTAACTTCCTTATCAATAGGAACATAGAGGGGGGGATATACTGCCTTACTGATTTAGGCAACACACTAATTCCATATTCTATCTAATGTATGTAGATGATGTGATTATTTTCATGAATGCAAGTAGGAAATTTATTTGGGGAATTAATAATTTCAATGAGGACTATTTTCATTGGAGTGTACAAATCATCAATCGAGTGAAAAACAACATTCACACATCAAATATATGGATAAGAAATAGGATTGGTCTAATTTATTACAATTTGGATATGAAAAGAGGGAGCCTACCCATGGAATTCTTGGACGATCCAATATCTGCTGGGAGGTTACACATCCACCACTTTGACCAAATTGTTGGAAGGATCACAGGTCATGTGTTGAACTGGACAAATAGATTTTCATCTTTCAGAGGAAGGATAGGGTTGGTTAATTGTGTTCTTGCATCCATCCCAATTCATTTTCTTTTAGCCAGCAATGTTCCAAAAGGAGTTATATCAAACATTGACAGAATCCTATATTCCTTTATATGGGATGCACACTTGGAGAGGTAGCGGCACTGGGCCTCTTGGTCAAAGATTGAAAAACCAATTCTAGAAGGTGGTATTAATGAAATAAGTTTAACGGAAACCCTCCAATGCAGGCATGAAAAACTAGAAAGGGAGGTTATTGAAGACTGGACTCTCTAGGGAATATTTACGGAAATTAAAAGTCAAGGGAATACATGACTGACAGGTCAGATCCATTCCTACTTATGACATGTGATTCATCCCCACCTCGTGACCCTTCAATATCACACAAAATAGATCATTGGAAGAGGGGATATATCATTCTGGATCCAAAATTGGACAGTCACCAAACATGGATTCCTAGGTTGTCCTATCCTGTTCCATTCGTCAGGAAAGTGAAAACCTTCCTTTCATCAGAGCCATCTGGGATAAAAACAAGAAGATGATTTTTGAACTTATAGATAATTCCAATGACCCGGACATGTGTATCCTCACATCTTCCAATATTGGTGCTTTTTCTATTGAAGAATATCGTAGGGGGATCAACGACAATAGCCATGGTGATATCTTGGGTGGAATAATTTGGCGGAAAGAGATCCATGTTAATTATTAATTTCTTATGTGGATAATTCGTAAAAGTGAAACACCCATAGATGAAAATTTAAAACAAATGGGAATTCACATGGCTTCCAGGTGCCACTACAGCAAGGAGACCCAGGATGAGATTTTGGACAAAATTTTCTTCAAAGGTGAATGGGCTTGTTCTATCTGGGGTTTTTTTTTGAGACATCTCTAGTCTTCATCTCTAGGAGTTATCGAACTCCCCATTCCCAATGTGATGGTTCCATGGTGTGGGTGCTGATGGCCTTGAGAAATAGGCACGTGCTCTAGTGATGGCTGCATGCTGGTGGTGCATCTGTCAGTCTTGCAATATAGCTCTCCATGAGGGGATCTGCTGCCCATGGATCACTCTGATCACCCGAACCAGGAACCTTTTTATATATTTGTCTTGGATCATCAAGGATTATCCGGACACACCCAGCCTCAGACCAATTATAGTGGCCAACATGAAAGGTCCTCCCACTCTTGAAGACAGGTAGGGTTACTGGGTTTTCTAGAACACCCATCCCTCCGAACCCAAGCTAAATACGGATGGCGCGTGAAGCATTGGTATCATCAAATGAGACAGAGCGGTTCGTAACACTACATGTTTGGATATACTTTCATTTTCTGCTAGTTTTATATGTGGTAACTCACTTCATAACGAAGCAATTACAATGCTTACTGGCCTCCATTTATGTAATCAAATGCACATTAATTTGTAGCTGTGGAAACGGATTCAACAATTATTGGTAATGTGCTGCAATTCGTGGTTACAATTCCCCGGTCAGTCTCTACTGTCATTAGTACATGCACTATTTATCTTAGAGACAATATAGAGACACTACACACCTGGATGGAGGGTAACCAGGATGCTAACCACCTAGCTTTTATTGCAGTCAAAGGGACTAGTGTTTCCTTATTTACTAGAGTGGACTCTCTGACCCCCAAGGGGATGAATCTTGTGAGAGGGGATTTTCTCACCTTCATTATTTCAGACCTCCATAGTATTTTTTATATTCTTCTATAAATGAACATTTTTAATCTATTTTTAATAAATACAATGATGATTAATGGATGAAAGTAACTTGAGTTAAGAATCTTCTTACCTCAGATTTCTCCTAGGATAGATGTGTTATAAAATCTTCTATAATAAATTTAGATTTAGAATATTTCTATGAAATATCCATATATATATTTATCTTACATTATAACATTTATTTAATATTTATTCACACCCATTTATTAATTGATATTTAAATTTTTTTTTATGTGTTAACTGTTTGATTCCCCTTGAATGTTTTGATTTTGGAATTTCATTCCTTGAACCCTAGTCATGCTTTCAACACCTAAAAAATTCTCATGATGATTTTATACATTTATTTAATTTTATTCTTGAGTTCTATGTATATTTAATGGAACCTATTGCTACAAATTATATCAAAATCCTAAAAAGTTTCTATTTCTAGACTGATTTAATTAATAAAATATTTAAATTAATTGGAAAATATGCAATTGATTATTGACACTCTAGAATTATAAAAACGTCAAAATTTCATTATTATTAAATGTTTTCATCATTATCTAAAATTCCTTATTAAATAATCTTATCAAAATTATACCATTATTCCTGTTAGTGTTAAAATCAACCAAAATAAGAACAAGTTATAATGATGGAATGAGTAAGAAAATGTTATTAAATAATGCTGATATGAAAATAATTGGTGATTAACCATTTCATAAATATTATATTTCTTTATTAATATCAATTTAGGACCATCCATTTATGTAGTTAATTAAAAATAAAATACGGAGTTCAATTAGGTTGTAGTCTACACATGCACACATGCGACATGTTCATTTCAATGTATTAAAAAGAAAGAAGGTATATAATGAATTAGCATTAAAGATTTAGAATTATTTCATATATATATCATATTTATTCTTAAAATTCATTTTTATAACCATCCATGATATGCAGTGATTAAAAAAGAAATATTTTGTTCATAGAGGTGGTATTCAACACATACACAAAAATGAAATTTTTAGTTTTCATTGGATGGAATGGAGGTAGATAAGGGCTATTTTATAATAAAATTTATATAATATAAGAATACTAATGTAATTATAATAAAATTACTATACTTTTGATAATAATGACGAAAAATTAATAATAGATTAATTCGATTAGGGAAACTATCTCTTGCTTAGGTATCCTCTGAATCTTTCCTTAATAACTACTCAATTTTTTTGATGTAAACATACACTATAGGACATAGTTAATGGTTTTTGTAATGTATTTTTCTGGTAGTGGATGATCTAAAGTGCAAAAGAGTGTGGATAACTGAGAACGTGGAAGACCCCTTTTATAAGGGAGAGTGCTGCAACTTTTGTACAAATACTTAACTGTAATATAATACAAATACATTTTTCCAAGTAAAGTAGAACCACATGGTTAACAACACATAAACATATTTTCATTTTGTTAGAAGGAAGGAAAGAAGAGCAAGGATATAAAAAGGAGGAACCCAATGAAATGGGGATGGGGGAAGAAATCAGGAAGGCATGAATAAATAGAGCCCAAGGGAGCCACCTTTGACAATACTCACACACTGTGATGGTAAGGACCCCAAGTTGGAGAAGAACCAAATGGTTAAATTTTAAAATATATAATAATTTAATATTTAAATATACTCAGTGAATAAAATTTTAAAATTTTTGAGTAATATTTGAATCCTTAACCTTTAGTATAACACCCTCAATAGGACGGTTTAACCCTTACACTGGTAACTCACTTTTACAATGGAAACGTACTTTTATGATTCAAAATGAAATCCAACATATTTTATAATTTGAATATTTTTATTCCAAATAAGAATTAAATTTCAATATAAATTAATTTTTTAAGGTGGTAAAAATTACTTTTAATATAATTTTACGAAATATAAGGAAAAACGTTTTCTTTGAAAAATGTGTTTTTAAGCATAAATATAATTTTACACCAATTTAATATATAGAATTTATTAACCTCAAATATATTGGTTTATTAATGGAAATCAGTTTTATTTAAAATTTAAATAAAAACAAAACTATATGAATCCCTCCATCCACTCATTTTAAAGAAAAGAATAAAAATCATTTTTTATTAGATTCAAATTTATCTAATGTTACAAAAATATCAATCATGGGTTTCTATATTAAATATAATATGTTAAATGATTTATATTGTTTATTTTATATACGTGTTATATAAAATATGTTTAAAAACATTAAATTCATTCTTATGTAATGATGATTTCATAATATAGATAGTATTTGTAAAAACTCTATTTTTCAAAATTTATTTAAAAATACATCTTTTTAGAAAAATCACAATAATTCTCCAAATGATAAATTTTTATTTATAAATCAAAAAATTAATTTATTTCATAAAATTAAAATTAAAAAATATATATATATTTTAAAAAATATAAATTAAAGGAATCCTCTTTTATATAAAAAAAATATTTTCAACCTTGATTGTTCTTAATATTATTAAATATAAGTGTTCATTAAGTGTTATTTTATGTTTTTTATAATTATATATTCATAATATATTTATGTCTATATTTCATATTATTAATCTATCTTAAAATTTAGTTTTGTTTTTCAAACATCACAAGTTATTCAATAAAATAGTTCCTTCGAGTAATTCAGACTAAAATATCATGGTGTTACATTTTCTCATAAATGGAATTCCATCCTTGAAATTTTAATTTTTATTTAACAATACAGTATTAAATTAACATATTAATATCTCATATGTATATTTTTGTAGAATCATTATTTTGTATGTTACTTTATGTTGTAGTAAGAATTCATAAGAACAAGTTCTATAAAAACATAGCATTATAGAAGTGTGATAAGACTCATCAAATTTATCTTCATTTTATTTTATTATCAATAATTGTTATAGTTTATAGAGAGAAAATTTTATATAATATATTTATTTCATTTATTTTCATTAAATATTCACAATTTCATCCTTTTATATTGGGTTTGGATTAGTTTTCTACATATGATTCATCTTATTCTCTAAATAACAATGATTCTTGAATATTTTTTCATTCTTAAGGAAACAAATCACCCTTTAATGCATTATACAAACAAAAAATGGATGATATGTAATTATTCCTATATCATTCCATTTACATAAACTAAAAATGTTAACATAATATAAGTCAATATTTAATATGACTATACCTTTATATAGAGATATAATACTACAATTTCACCAAATGGTCGACAAAATTCATTCAAAAAATAACAAACCTTAACATTTTAAAATATGATTAGACATGTTTTAAATCCAAAAATCTAATGTATGAGAAATTTTTTTCTTATAACAACCAAACATTTATATCCAAAAATAATAATCACTCGTAATGTCGCATACTAAAAAAGAAAATACCATAATCATAAATTCACATAAATATGAATATCTAACTTTTTTCACCAAAAATACCTTATATTATTTAAAAAGATATAAATATCTTTATTCATCAAAAAATATCAGCCACTTTATCATAAAATCTCATACTAGAAAAAATATTTTACCACCAACCTTAATCTTATAATGTTCCTAAAAATATTTTAATTGAGTTATCCTTAATTACCTCACCATCAAAGGATATATTGAAACTAAATGTTATTAATATTTTTCATTTCATTTCCCCAAAAATATAATATTATTCTTTAATATAACCTTGACACTAAATCATGTGTTAATCCTTAGTGTTACATATAACTGAATGATTTATCAAAAACTCAAAAATATCTTCCAAAATACAATTTTAAACCAAAAATTACCATAACATAAAATCACAAAAGTGTATATAGTTCTTTAAATAAATAATTGAACATATTATTGTTAACCCATGACGGTATGAGTTACTCTTAATACATCCTCATATGATAATATTATATCCTATAAAACTATATGAACACTTCTCTAGTACCAACTGTTATACAATAGACCCATGAAACTAGATCCACTCCTATAAAAACACTCATTACATACTAGCCTTTATACAAGCTGTAGCTACCCAAACATTTAATTCCAATAATAAAATATCATAAAAAATAGTCACTTTCATATCTAATAAATGTTATGTTTATAATATTAAATAATAAAAAACACCATTTATTTAAAAAACCAATGTCTTTTATCAAAAACAACTTTTTTCATATTATACTATGAATTGTATATTTAAAATAAATACAAGATCATTTTACATGAAATTATCCTCACATTAAATCCTTCAAGACATATCATATTTAGTACACTTCTACATAAACTGTGGTAATGGAAATATAATAAGAGTGATCCCAAATTCATAGAGAGGATGAACATAGGTGTTAAAAATCAAAGATAATACATGAAAATATGATGATTATATTTTTATGATAACATAATAATGGTAGATAATAGAGTAGATTCATATCCATGAAAAGAATTATTCATAAATCATTTATCATTTTAGAAATCACTGTCATAACATAAGAACCAATTCATGATTCAAAAATTAAAATCCATGTGAAATATACAATTTATTAAGAAAAACATTACAACTCTTAAAAATTATAGAAAAAAAATGATGGTATATATGGATATAATATTCATATCACCCTTAAAATTACCCAATGAAGAACCCATAAAATAGGATAACATACCCTGTTAATTCCAACATATCCCTTTATAGGATCAAGTATTACCCATTTCATTTTTGGTATATATCAGAACCATCCATCATGATATATAATGTCTAATAATAAAACATTAACTAAAATGATAGAGTCTTGAGCATTCATAACAATCATTTAAAAAAATTCAACTTTCCTTTATTGTTTGATTAAACCATGGAAAAGAAATGAGTAACATAAAAGTTTCCTTAAAACATCGTCATAAGCAATCGAAAGAAATAAATCTGATGGCATCATTACAACATATCCCCAATTGAGAATAAAAATCATTTAAGGATGAAAATATAGATTAAAAATATAATTATAAAATCATTTACAATATTCCTTTAGAAACAAGAAGAATGATCCTTTTCATTTGGAAAAAAATACAAAATTTAAGAACCCATAGAAAAGTGAGAAATGATTATTATTTTAAAAATAATGGAAATTATAAAATGAAACATAATAACAATGAATGAAATTAGTTTTTGGAGAAAGAAATAAATAATTTAATAATAAAGAAACCATTACATATTTTTTAAAGAGATTTAATAGTGATGCAAGTGGAAAAAATTATGAATATTCATTTTAAAACCATTTAAAATTACGTAAAAAACTTATAATAAAACATTATGAAATAATTTATGTTTTGAAGAGAAAATTATTGAAATATTTTAAAGAACATGAACATATAAGAGAACTAATTTTGTATAGTACATCAAAAGTTATAAAGTAATGAATAAAAATAAAACACCACACTTCTGTTAAAATAAAAAACCCTTATGAAAGATGAAAATTAAAATAAAATCATTATTATGTGTAACATAGTATTATCTATTAGAATTGTAGTATATAAACAATATAAATAAATATAGGTTTATAATTCCAAACATGTCTCAATGAAATAAAGTTAAGATGAGAATCCCTTACATCATTATGGAAATTTAAAGTCATTGAAAGAAAGGAAATGATATTATTATTTATAAAAAATTAATTCTAAGAAATTATATGTAAAAAAATTGATTGGTCATTTTTTACACTATATAAAATAAACCATTTTTCATAATAATGATCTAGTTTCATGGAATTGAAATTAAGACCCAAAACCACTTAAAATATCACAAAATTTGAAGTTTGAATAATCAATGGAGAGATTATGCTAAAATAATTTAAATACACATAAATTAGTCATAAATTCAATATAAAATAATTTTAGGTCATAAAATGGACAATTTAACGTAACACAGTTACAAGAGATGTTATACAACTGAATGGATGAAAATTGAGTTATGAATCCCCCCAACATACATATCATTTAGGTTGGATGTGTTCTGAAATCATTTAAAATAAATATTTATTTATTATATATATATTAGAAAAATATTTATATTTATCTTGAATTTCACCTTTCATTTATAATTTTTTATTATTGATTTATTAATAATTCATTAATAAAATCATGGTTTATGTGTTAACTGTCTCTTTAATTGTGCATGATTCAACATTGAATTTTTTGTCCTAAAAATTTAATCATGGTATCATCGCCTAAAAAATATTGATGATGATTTTATATATTAATTTCATACATTGATAGGCTTACATGAGTAATTAATGAAACTTATAGTGAAGAGTCTCACAAAAACTATTAAAATTTATTTTGTAGAAATTAGTAAATTAACCAAAGATATGATTTTGATGGTTAATATAATTTTAAATATTACCAATCTAATATTTTGAATTTAATGTGAATTTTTTATTATTACATGATATTATTATTATTTATTATTCTTAAATCATTCATTATATTATCCTTATAAAAATTCTCTTATGGGTGGTAAAAATGAAAAAAATAAGGACACATTTTAATAGTTAGAACCGTACAAATATGTTTTATTATAAATAGAATATAAAATTTATATTGTCATTATCATGAAAAAAATATAATTTTTATTCATCTAATTAATTTATACATCAAACTATGAAAGGTGGTAATAAAAAATTAAATTTTCTATTCATGGAGGAGGTAATCTACACATATGCATGACTGACATTTTCATTTTTCTTTGGATGGAATGGAAATAAGGTGGACAAGGATTTATTTTTAATATATCATAATTATTACATAAATATAAAATTTATTCATTAAATCCCGATTTATAACATGATATGTGAGGAAGTGATGAAAAATGAAATATGAAAATCATAATGTCAATCGTACACATGTACAAAAAGACAAGGTTCTCAATTTCTGTTGAATGAAATTGAGGTAGATAATGGTTGTTGAATTATAAAAATTCAGTATAAAAATAATACTGATTTAATTATATTATAATGAGTATAATATATTTTTATATTCTGAAAGAAGAATGAAATGTGAATGAACTCGGTTAAGAACATAACCTCTTCCTTGGGTATCATCCTTTGAATATACCCTTCAAACATCATAGTCTAGCTTACATGTGTAAAAAACCACAAGATAGGGAATAGGGTTTTGGGAAATTATTTTGTCCATGGTTGGTTGAGATTAAATGTGCATAGACTGTGGATAAGTGAGGATATTAAAGGCTCCATTAATAATTCATAGGGATGACACTTTTGTAAAAATATTTAACTATAAAAACTATAAATTTATTAATCTCCTCTGAGTAGAAAAAATGGGAATTTATTCAATTGTAAAATAATTAAGCATTGAAATATACTCAAGTATTCAAATTTATGCTATTTTTAGTTATATTTAAACATTGCCAAGAGACTAACCTCCTTGTTGAGCTAGATTAATCCATACAATCATTACTAAATTTTAATATAGTGGCCTAATATAAGGATTTAAAATAAAATTGAAAGTATTAAAAAATTCAAATATTATGAATCAATATATGGAATAAATTTTAATTTAAGTATGAATAAAAATAATAATTTATTTTAAAAATGTATTTATAAGGATAAAAATGAATTTATATTTACATTATTTATATAATTTCTCCTAAGGATAATTATTATTTTATAAAAAAATATGATTAATTTATCATTTAGATAAATAAGAACCCAATTGAATCTTCCAACCACTCAACATAATTAACAGAACCAAATATAGTTTTTATTATAATACAATAGAACTTAGGTTCCAAACTTTTAAACATGAGTTTCTAAATTTAAAAAAATATTTTTAACCGATTTATTTTAGTATTTAAATATATATTTGGTCTATACATTTTTTGAAATACTTATTATTAATTATTTAATTAAAATGATTTCATAAATGGGAATATATATATATATAATTATTTTTTCTTTATTCATCTGACAATCATCCATTTTTGAAAAATACTTAAATTTCACCCCAAACATATTATGATATGATGGCTTTAAAAGTTAAACTAATTCCATTAAACTAATATAATGAAATTATAAAATTTTACTTTTAATTGAAAATGTAACATATAAGGAAAAATTATATTACAGAAACATGATACATTTAAATTTATGTGTTCTTAAAATTTTTTTTATATTAACTAGAAAATACTATTTATTACTTTTTTCAAGTTTAATATTCACAATGTATAGATTTTTACCTTGAAGTTTCAAAAATTATTATATAATTTAGTTTATTGTGGTGTGGTGTGTATCACAAGTTATTCAACAAGGTATTAATATAAATAAATTTAAATAGATATCTATGGGTGTTACGTGGTATCTTCTAAACTAGTCATTTTTATGGATCTTAATAAGATAGAATCAATTATTTCCTTGAATGTTACATTAAATGATTTTTGAAATAATTAGTTTCTATGTAGAATCATCGTTTAATAAATTTTTTATTTATTATTTTTAAAAAACATATCCTCCAATATATCATTAATAAAGAATGGGAATATTTTAAAATGATCTAAATAGTTTATAGTGTATTTTAAATAGTTAAATATAATTCTAACCACAAAATTGATTCAAATATTACCTTATTAATGTGGATGAATTATTGTGTATTACTATTTATCGTCATATATCCTTAACTATGTCATTATATTAGATCATCAGGTAATTGATTATGGTTCAATTAAATTGTTACCTCATGAATATATTCCTACACATGAATTAATGTCGGTTGGGGTTGTTCATGCTTTAATATATTAGAGAAATTAATTTTTTTGTGAATTATTTATGGTATTAATGAAGAGAAATATCATTAAAAATATCCATTGTCAACTAAATTTGAACTTTAGGATGTTTTTATGGTTAGAATGTCACTAACAATTTGATTTTTATTTCCAATATGATATTGGAAAAGTACATGTTGGTTCGGATTCTCATAGCAGGAAGGTTCGTTGTAATAGTGTGTAAAAAGAAAAGGGAATGTGGAGATTAATTTATATGATGGATAGAATCCATGTGGATGTGATTATGGATCAATGATAGACACATTTATACTATAATTCTATTCATTTTTTACACTGGAGTTTTTAATTGAATCTCATTTATCATACCATGATTACATAGTTATTTAATAGAAACTCGAGGGTGGGGAGATCCTAAATGAATAGTTTCAAGTTTCTTATTATTTCTTAAATATCAGTGGAAGAATTATCATTCCAAATAGAATAAAAAATGAAGTAATGCAGGTTTATCATAATTATTTTTGGTTCTACATCCTAGAATCATGGTAATGTATCATGATATTCATCACCAACTCTAGCGGTGTGGAATAAAGAAATATATCACAAGGTTTATTTCAAGAGTAATTATTTTTTATTAGGATAAACTAGAGAAGAAATTTCATATAGGTGTTATACATCCCCTTCCACTAATAGTAAGGAAATATGAGGGAATTTTTATAGATTTTGTGAATACTTTTTCATTAGATCCTATAGATACTGATAAATTTTGGATGAACATTGAATTTATGACTAAGATATATCAGTTTTTAGTCATCATGTTTTCATATTCTATTGGTGATATGGAAGAATAATATATTAGAGATATCATACAGCTACATGGTGTATCTGTTATCATCATCTCTGATTAGGTTCCATTGTTTATGTCATGGTTTTGAAAATAGTTATATTGATACATAGGATCTCAAGTCAACATGATTATAACATTCCATCCTCAAACCAATGATGTAATGACAAGGTTCTTTATAGTTTAAATTCTTTCTCCTTGATGAATAAATAATTTTTTAAATAATAATGTTATAGAAAAAACATGCCATATTTTTGTTATTTTAGAATACTATATCAAATCATATTAATTTTTTTTAGAATTGTCATGACCCATCCCCCGGGGCACGTGCAGTGATAACCCCAATCCCTCCTTCCAAAGCCCAGGGGTTGGAAACTTGCATTGGAAAGGCATTTCCAGAAAATGGGAAGGCATTTCCTTCAAAACTTATACACACACAAACATGGTACACTACGCAAAAGTAAAAAAACAATGGAAGAGTAAGGTGCAACCACAACTAGTAACGATAACTATGTGAAATAGTATGTACTAAAAGTAAAGGGGTAGGAATAAAATCCCAACTAAAAAGATACAACTATAATTGAAAATAGAAAATAGTTCTTGAGATCGTCCACCAGGGATCCTATCTGAAGGGTAGGTACAAATCGTCTCCACAACATTCCACGTCAACCGTCACCACCATCCAATGGTAGGTCAAAACTCCCTGAGTATTAGTTAACGCTACCCGCCATATGCACAAGACACAATAAGGTATTGGTGAAGCCCGTGCAAGGGTGAGTATAAAAATACCCAGTAGGGGCCCCGAGACCCCTTAAGACCTATCAGAATTCCACAAAGGAAAACTACAAGCATGATCCCAATCACAAGGCACAAAAAAAAGACATAGCTCTAACCGGGTATAACTGAGTACAATAGTACAGATGATTAGTTGTATGGCTATATCATCTTACTATATCAAGAGGCACTACTGATAACCCACACATAATCAATAGGTACAAACCCCCGCAAGACCCATAAAGGATTGACAGGTACTAACCCCCACAAGACCCACACATGATCGATAGGTACTAACCCCCACAAGACCCACACATGATCAATAGGTGCTTATTCACAGAGAATCACTGGGTGATTATTTACAAAGAATCACTGGATGTTGATTCAAAAAAATCAATGGGTGCTGATTCACACAGAATCACACGATGCCGATTCACACAAAATCATTGGGTGCTGATTCACACAGAATTGCTGGGTGCTGATTCACACAGAATCGCTCAGGGCTGATTCACATAGAATAGCATGGTGATGATTCACATAGAATTTCTAGGTGTTGATTCACACAGAATCACTAGGTTCTGATTCATAGGGAATCATTGGGTTCTGATTCACATAGAATATCTCGGTGCTGATTCACAAATAATCGCTGGGTGCTAATTCACACAAAATCGCTGGGTGCTGATTCACATAGAATTGATGGGTGGTGATTCACACAGAATCGTTGGCTACTGATTCACACAAAATCACTAGGTGCTAATTCACACATTCATTCTTAACATCTCAGCTAGTTTTAGGATTCCCTGTCATTGTACGTTTGTTTCTGGGAGAAACTGTGGCATCCCACCTTTTTATTACATATCATTCCATTACATTTTACAAATATATGATCTTTAAAGTTTAGTGTCTTTGAAATCAGGAAAAAAATACTTGAAAACTTAAACAACTATTTTAAATACCCTTGAAAAGCCTCTTGAAATGTTCATCCTATGTAAAACTACTACACCTCATAACCTGGAGACATACATCAAAGGAAAGGGTGAGGAGAAGGCCCAGTAAGGATAGCAAGAGAATCAATTTACTTGTGATATCAATAAGAACTTTATGAAAAATATAATTACATGATCAATGGAATTAGAGGCATATCATAATGAAAAGAACATTAAATATAACTTGAATATGTGGATACAACATTTAATTTAGACATTCGTGAACATATCACCAAGGTTCATCCCCATGGTGTCATAAAAATTACCAAGGTTATTCAACAAGGTATTATGAAACTTGTCATCTCTAGAGATTAATTTCAATACACAATGTATTGGAGCGCTATCAGGGCGCACCCTTAATATGTCTTTATTTTAATATGAGCCACATAGATCATAATAAAACTTTTCATAAATAACGCATAGATAATAAACGAAATGGGCTTCCTTTCAAAATCGTGACATTTTAAAAGTTTTTAAAAATAAGATCATTATGTCATTTATAACCCATGGAAAGGGAGTGGAGGTTATATGTCTGTCAATTCTAGAATAAAATAGATCAATTTTCTATCTTGATGAATCCCCATAGAAATAAAAATAGATTTGGCCATTCACATAAATAAAACAAGAGAATTATTTAGAAAAAAAGAGAGGTTTTGAGAAGAATATTTTTCAGCATAACGGTTATACAACATGGTTTTATATTACATTTAAAAGAGAGGGGAAATGGGTCACCCACTCATAAATTACTCATAACAATTATAGGGACATAATAGAATAGAAATAAGTTTATGGTATGGGTATTTTAATGAAATACCATATTAAAAGGAATCTTGAAAGAAAATAGAATATGTGATTTCTTTTACCAAAACTTGGCAGCCTAACGACGTCTCTTAAAAATTCGGAAAACAGGTTTATGAGAGTTCAAAAGGGTATCTCATCAATTGAACATGGAATGGAATGTTGTAGGTATATAGATGAACAAAACCACACATAATAAAATAGAAACTATAAGACATAACATAATGGAAGTCATGACTTAAAAGATGATGGTGAAAGGTTCCCTTACCTTGAAGATTAACTTCGAAATATTGAAGGTTGAGACCATGGGGGGCTTGAGGGAACCTTGGGAGGACTCCATGGGAGGAAAAAAAACCATATCTTTGTTTAGGAGTATTTTGGAACGAAAGGAATGAGGGAATGTCTTGATATTAATAGCAATAGTGAGGGAATAATTTATTAATTTCCAAGGGACACCTCATCGGTGGTATTTGAAAAACCATGGGCTTTCCCATGGTATTTGCCCATGATATTAGCCACTTAAGATACCTCATAAAAATTCTTACTATTCACAAGTAGATCAGAGTTATTACATCATTATTACATCATTAATGATGTCATTAATCACACTGAAACTCAAAACTGTATTTTTACTATTCACCGAAAAACAAAACATTTTATAAAAATCTCATAAATTCACCATAACCTAATATCGATGCTCTGAATTCAAAAATAAAATCCATTTTATAAAAATAATTTCCTAAATATTTTTAATTTAATTTTTAAATAAAATCATAATTTATTTAAAAAAACAACTTTAAAACTATAACCCGTTTTATAACACCTTGAGAAAGTAATCAAGGTCCCAAAAATTTATCGTATAACCATAAAAAAATAGAGTAACAATTTATGATTACATTTTATGAAAATAAATTTCCATTTTAAATTATTAAAATAATTATAAAATTATAAATAAAATATTTATGACATACAAAAATACCAATACTTATACTATGATCATTTAATCACTTTTAAGATGTCTAAATTGTGTTTATACATTCATGGGGGATGTTTCTATTTTTTTGGTCAATTTACTATTCATTACTATTCATAAGGGTGTGTCACTATTCATCAAAAATTAAGTTTGTCTTATCAATCTCTAAATATCTTACTAAACACAACTGTGTATGTATGTTTTTAGAAAATCATTTCACAAAAAAAGTTATATAATAATAAAATATTTTTTACTATTCCTAAAAAAACACTATTTATCAAATACTATTCATCAAGAAAACACTATTAATAAAATACAATTCATTAAAAAAAGTACTATTCATCAAAAAATTGAAACTTCTTAGAGAACTACTATGAATTCCCTAAAGATTAATTTTGATATTTGGAATTCAAAAAATGATGTTTATTTAACCATAAAAATTCTCTAAGTAATATAAATTTAACTTTTAAATATAAAAATCATTAATTATTAAAAATAATAGCGGATAGAAAATGAATAGTGAAAATTCATAAACTAAGAAAAATATTTTATCATTTCCATTTTAAAAAGGGTGTTCAAATAATACTATTTAATTAAAATAACCATTATTCAACATACCATAATTTTTTAGAATAATTATATCATATCTAAAAGCAATAATTTGGGTCTGAAGTAATTTGATGTGCTTTTATTGTAAACCATAATAAAAAGTTATTAGGAGGAAAAAGATCCATAAATACAAGAAGTTCATTTTTTGGGTCGTTACATTCTTCCCCTCTTAAATAAATTGTTTCCTCCCAGTTTTCTATTATTATAAATGTATTCCTATTAGGAAACTTATCAATATAATGTAATTTCATGTCTTAAAAAAATATCATTCCTTAATGAAAATTACATTATTCTATAAATCCTTCATAATGATTCATGAAATGATTATGATTAACCAAACATATCCCCTGGGAGTGTCAAACTGAGAGTGCAGTAAGGCCCGTTGTCGTACCCGGATACCCCAGGTCAATTCCAAAACTCATTGTCGAAGTTTTCACTCCTAGGTATATCTGTGCCAGAGCCACATCCACTGGTTCGTATCCAGACATGGAATAATTTGTTCGGAATCTACTTAATTAATATTTCACCAAAATTCAAATACGTTTTACTATATTTATACTTTTATATACGGTTATTCATAAAGTCTTCATAGCCGAATTTCCAAAAATAACTAAACTATCCTTTGATACCAACTATGGCATCCCGCCTTTTTATTACATATCTTTCCATTACATTTTCCAATCAAAGGATCTTTAAAGTTTAGTGTCTTGTAAATTAGGAACAAAATACATTAAAACTTAAAAAAATATTTCAAATTACCTTGAAAAGCCTCTTGAAAAGTTTATCCTATGTACAAATACTACATCTCATAACTTGGAGACATAAATCAAAGGAATGGGTGAGAAGAAGGCCCAGTAAGGAAAGCATGGGAATCAGTTTACTAGTGATATCAATAAGAACATCATGAAAAACATAAAGACCTGGTCAATGGAAGTAGAGGCATATCATAATGAAAATAACTTGGACCGTAACTTGAATATGTGACTACAACATTTAATTTAGACATTCATTAACATATCACCAAGGTGGTGTCATAAAAATTACCAAGGTTATTCACCAAGGTATCGTGAAACTTCTCATCTCTAGAGATTAATTTCTTTACCCAATGCATTAGAGAAATATCAGGGCACAACCTTAATATGTATTTATATTCATGTGATCTACATAGATCATAATAAAACATTTCATAAATTACCCATAGAGAATAAAATAAATGGGTTTCATTTCAAAATTGCGACGTTTTAAAAGTTCTTAAAAATAAGATCATTATGTCATTTATAACCCATGGAAAGGGAGTAAGGGTTATAATTATGTCAATTATAGAATCAAATACATCAATTTTATGTCTTGATGAATACCCCTAGAAATGAAAGTAGATTTGGGTATTCACATAAATAAAACAAGAGAATTCTTGAGAAAAAGAGAGAGAGGTTTTGAGGCAAAAATTCTACAGCATAACGGCTATACAGCATGGTTTTAAAAAACATTGAAAAGAGAGGGGAAAATGGTCATCCACACAGAAATAACTCATAAAAAAGTATAGGGATATAATAGAATAGAAATAAGTTCATGGTATGGATATTTTAATGACATAACATATGAAAAGGAAACTAGAAAGAATATAGAAGATGCGATTTCTTTTACAAAAATTCAGAAGCCTAATGGCGTCTCTTAAAAATTAAGAAAACAAGTTGATGAGAGAATAAAAGGGTATCTCATCAATTGAACATGAAATGTATAGTAGTAGGTATATAGAAGAACAAACCCCCACAAAATAAAATAGAAACTAGAAGACATAACATAATGGGAGTCATCACTTAAAAGAGGAGGGTGAATATTTCCCATACCTTGAAGAGTAACTTCTAAAGCATGAAAATTGGGACCATGGGGGGATTGAGGGAACCTTGGGATGACTCCATGGGAGGTAAAAAGACCAGATCATCCTTGAGGTGGATTTTGGAATGAAAGGAATGAGAGATTTGCTTAATATTTAAAGGAAAAGTGAGAATAATTTATTAATTTCCAAGGAACACCTCATCAGTGGTATTTGAAAAACCATGGGCTTTACCATGGTATTAGCCACTTGGGACACCTCATAACATATCTTACTATTCACAAGACAACCAGAATTATTACATCATTTATGAGTGATTAATCACACAGAAACTCAAAACTGTATTTTTAATATTCAATGAAAAACATAACATTTTATAAAAATCTCATAAATTCACCCTAACCTAATATCGATGCTCTATATTCAAAAATGAAATCGATTTTATAAAAATATTTTTCAAAATATTTTTAATTTAATTTTTAAATATAATCATAATTTATTTCAAAAAAACAACATTAAAACTATATCTTGTTTTATAACACCTTGAGAAAGTAATCAAGGGCCCAAAACATTATCATATAACCGTAAGACAATAGAGTAACAATTTATAATTACATTTTATGAATATAAATTTCCATTTTAAATTATTACATTAATTATAAAATTATAAATAAAATATTTATGACGTACTAAAATACCAATACTTATACTATGATCGTTTTTTCACTTTTAAGTTGTCTAAATTGTATTTATACAATCATGAGTGATGTTTCTAATTTTTTTACCAATTTACTATTCATTACTATTCATTAAGGTATGTTACTATTTATCAAAAATTAAGTTTGTCTTATCAGAGTCTAAATATCTTACTAAACACAACTGTGTTTGTCCGTTTTTCAAAAATCATTTCACAAAAAAAGTTATTTAATAATAAAATATTTTTTTAATATTCCTCAAGAAAACAATATTTATAAAATACTATTAATCAAGAAAACACTATTTATCCAATACCATTCATTGAAAAAATACTATTCATCAAAAAATTAAAACTTCTTAGAGAACTACTAAAGATTCACCAATGATTAATTTTGACATTTGGAATTCAGAAAAATGATGTTTATTTACCAATAAAAATTCTCTATGTAATATAAATATAACTTTTAAAAATAAAAATCCTTAGTTATTAAAAATAATAGTGGATAGAAAATGAATAGTGAAATAGCATAGTGAAATTTATGAAACTTTAAAAAATAATATTTTTTCATTTTCATTTTAAAAGGGGTGTTTAAGAAATACTATTTATTTTAAATAACCATTATTCCATATACCTTAATTTTTTATAATAGTTATATCATATATGAAAACTACAATTTTGGTCCAAAGTAATTCAATGCGCTTTTATTATAAAAAATAATAAAACGTTTTTAGGAGGAAAGATATCCATAAATAAAAGAAGTTCATTTTTTCCAGGTCATTATATTCTTCCCCTCTTAAATAAATTGCATCCTCACAATTTTATTTTATTATAAATTTATTACTATTAGGAAACTTATCAATATAATGTAATTTCATGTCTTTAAAAAATATTATTCATTAATGAAAATTACATTATTATATAAATCCTTCATAATTATTCATGAAAAGCTTGTCATTAACCAAACATAACCCCCAGGAGTGTCAAACCAGGAGTGTAGTAAGGCCTGTTGTCATACCAGGATACTCCAGGTCAAGCCCAAAACTCCTTGTCGAAGTTTTAACTCCTAGGTACATCTGTGCCAGAGCCACATCTAATTGTTCGTATCCAGACATGGATTGATATGTTCGGAATCTACTTACTTAATATTTCACCAAAATACTAAGAATTTTTACTATATTTAAAATTTTATATAGGGTTCGTCCTAAAGACTTCATAGCCTAATTTCCACAAATAACTAAACTGTCCTTTAATACCAATTATGGAATCCCACCTTTTTATTAAATATCTTTCCATTACATTTTCCAAATAGAGGGTCATTAAATTTTAGTGTCTTGGAAATCAAGAACAAAATACCATAAAACTTAAAAAACTCTTTTAATTTCCCTTGAAAATCCTCTTGAAAAGTTTATCCTATGTAACAATGTTGCATCTAATAACCTGGAGACATACATCAAGGAACGGGTGAACAGAAAGCCAAGTAAGGAAAGCAAGGGAATCAGTTTACTTTTGATATCAATAAGATCTTGATGAAAAACATAAATACATGATCAATGGATGTTGTCATATCCTATGTTTTGAACCAGATAAAATATGAAGGTTTTTGAACTTTTTTATTTATCAATGGGGTGGTTTTAAAAACCGAGATCTGGAACGAGGACCCGAGTTTTGGAACCATTTTAAGCGGTGATATCGGAAAGAACGCGGTAGGTTTAACCGTGTGGGTCAGCCAGGCGGGATACCCCGAGTATTCGGTAGCAGGCGCACGGGCTGCGCATGGTTTTTCAGACGGTGCGAGTCAAGAAGTGTGGTTTATCCAGATTTAAATTTTGGATTTTTATTGAATTAAATAAAATTTAAAAGGATTTAATTAAATATGTGTAATGTATGCATTTAATCTTTAGCGAATTTATTAATGTGTCGGGACTTGATTAATTATTTTGTAAGTTAATTAATTGTCTTTCATTATTTAATTGTGAATTAATAAATGCGTTGAACTAATTAAATGTATTTTGGAATGTTTAATAAATGGGGAGTTTCATAATTTAATGAAAATGCCTTTTTAATTTTGGGTAATATGATATTAAAGGATTGTTTTTGAATAATAATAATAATATCATTGAAATTATTAATTATAGTATATTATGTTTTATTTTATTTTATTTAATTAATTAATTTTTTTTTTGAAAATAAGAGGGGGGTGAGACCCCCCTTCCTTCTCCCGTAATGGGGCACGCAACCAGCAACCCTAGCGCGTCTCCCATCTTCCTCTCATCCTCCCTCGGTCGACCCCGCACTAACCAGAAAACCATTGTGGCAACCCCTCTCCCTCTCTTTATCCTTCATCTGAGCCACGTGACCCAACACCCGAGGGGGCTCCCCCCTTCGCGTGACGAGCTTTTCCTCCCTACGGCCTCCTAATCTTCTTCTTCTTCCCTCAGTTTTCTACCGGTTTTGTGCTCGATCCTCCATGGTAAGATACTCTCTCCCTTCTCCTCCCTGTTTCCGGCTTTATTTCGACCTAATCGGTGCCGGGTAAGGTGCGACTGAACCCTAGGTCTTGGAGGTCATCTGATTTTCATCTTGCGCTTGTTCTAGGTTAGTGAAGAAGTTTTCTTGGGGTCCCTAGATGCACGTTATGGCAACCGCTGCCAAAGGAGATGCAGTTCGAGTGGTTCCTGATCATCGGATTGGTTTCTGGGTAAGGTCTTCAGGTTCTACTTTGTTTCGCACTTGTTAAATTTGGGGATTTTTATGTTTACGAGTCCCTGGTTTGTCGTTGGTAGTCAGTTGAGCTTCGCGGTGTAGGTCCATCTTCGTTTTTGTTTGTCGCCAACACCCGAGGTGACGATTTAATGCTTCTGGTTAGTTTCGCCTTACCTAAATTGATTTCTTTTTGTGTTTCAAGATTCCTTGTATTTATCTGTTAGTGTGTTGAAGGTTTTGGCATGGTTTCGAGTCTCTAATGTCTAAGCTACTCTCCTTCCCATGCATAGATAAGTATATATATGTATGTAGGTTCCCCCGTTACACATATATTCATCCATGGAAGTGTGTATACGTTTATGAGGTGAGGTGTGC
The DNA here is from genome assembly GCA_963277665.1 of Viscum album. Taxonomy (NCBI): domain Eukaryota; kingdom Viridiplantae; phylum Streptophyta; class Magnoliopsida; order Santalales; family Viscaceae; genus Viscum; species Viscum album. The sequence goes on from OY728166.1 coordinate 995,162,271, forward strand.
CTATGTACATATATTAAAAGTGTGTGCGCAGGTGGGTGGAGACTAGTGTATTCATATAAGAACATGTGTAAGGATCCCCTTGCATGTATTCATGGGCCATGCGAATACGTGCATAGGGCCTAGGTGTCCTTGCATGTCTGTGGAGGTGCATATGCTCAGTGGGGGAGCAGCAGCGGATCTTAGTTAGAAAGCGCCAAGATCCAGAGTGGACGGATGGATCCACCTGGAGGTAGGGTCCCTCTCCATGCCCTTTAAATTTATGTAAAGTAATAGTGAGTTTAATATTACACTGCCTTAGCATTTTAATTATGCATGTTTAGTTCAGATTAAATTCTTTTGTGAAAATCATGTGAATTGCAGGAATAAGATAAAAGGGGTTGCTTGGTCACTAAACTAACGATTTAATAATAAAACCCCTTGATCAGAGGTGCGTTGTCTTTAAGATAAGAAGTAGGAAGTAGACATTATTTTTTCATACTTAAATATATTATGAATCTTTTTGCTTGAAATTATACTTGATAAATGACATGATTGCACATGTACCTTAATGGTTACCTCAAATGACATTGCTTCTTGAAAAAAAATAACAAATGAGCCATGACACCTCTTAAGTTCCTGGCTTAACATGTAATTAGAAATTTTGGTGTAGGGTGTTTACCCTCTTCCCTTTACTTTGGCGCCTATGTCATGCCACACCTTGTGCCGCTTGTCGCAACCTTTTGACAATGCCTCATTATCTCTTATTGAAATGTTTGGGTGGTTCGATCAGGCCCATTGTGGCCATCGTTTATGGTGAAGCCCATCCTGGGTGCTCTCTTTGCCTCTTGGACATCCCCTTGTGTGTGGCCCACCTAAACACACCTTTTCCATGTTCTTTAAGTTATAAATGTAACGCGATAGTTTGAATTGATTGCCTTTATCGAACAAGTTTGTTAGCTTGTACCATTTAATGTCATTATTAACATATTATTGAGGTATGTTGATGTCATACACTTTTGTTTACCTTCTATTTATCATGTAAGTTCCAAAATGCTGATTAAATTTAATTAATTATGAGAATTAATTAAGAAAAGTTGAGAATAGATTTGGATAATTAAATGTGAAGAATTAATTATGAAATAGGAATTGTGTTGACCGATTAATTAATTGATAAATAGTAATAAATGAATGAGATTATGTGGCTGAGACATGGATTTTTAGACCGATTTAAAAGTTGTGTTTGGACATGGCGTTCCTTCCCAATGGTTATCCAAGCTTTTGATATAGGGTGTTAGACACGGTGATCTACACTGAATAATTATCTAGGTGATAGACATGGCGATATACACCAAATGTGATTCAGGGTGTTAGACATGACGATCTACACCAAATGAGAATTGGGGTGCTCGACATGGAGTTCAACACCAAACGAATGAAAATAATGATATGTGAAAAGAATGAGATATGTGGTTAACACTCGAGTGAAATGTGATCAAATAAAGAAAGGTAACAATGAATGGATTTCCTTTCTGAGTTGAAATGATAAGTGAATAAATAGAGTAAGTGAGAAAAATGATAATAAGTGTTTTTATGATTGAACCAAATGTACTTGTGTTATTTTAAACAGGTTCTTATTCCGGCTATGGTCCGAGGCAGGTATTGCCATCAGGTGTCCTTTTTGGAAACTGGAAGGGCGTTTATTATTTGTATTGTATCGTTATAGTTTGGAAACACCAACACATTGTTTAATTATATTTCACTGTATAGAGTGGACTAGACCCTGGTGGTTTTCGCTTACTGAGATTTATATCTCACACCCTACTCGGGCCGCCATTGCACTGGGGTACCCGAGTAGATTCTTTTTGGTTGTAGGACCTTGCTGTTGCTATTTCTTGTACTTGGAGTTAGGAAAAAAGGACCGAGCTAATGCTCGGGATGCTTATAGAGATCTTCCTCGGGTTGGAGTCTTATTTTTATTTACTTCTTTGACTAATGTGCACGTATGTTGCGTTGTTTACTTCTCCCATTGTATCATTAGTATGTCATGCATGATTCTTCTATATAAACTGACGTTCACCAATTTTGTTCAAACTTTACAAATGAAAAATGTTTTCTACTGCTTTCTTATTATATACACGGCTTCTATTGTTGCTGTATTTTTTCCTTTTTATTCACTTTGATAAGAGGGTATAGTCTCCCCTTGACTTACCTTACAACCTCTCCACTAGTCGACAACCTCTGACATAAGGGGAGACACGCTTGAGGCCATTTTACAGACCGGCTCAGGTGACCGGTTTAGAGTCGACTCGGGTTGGTTCGTGACAAAATGGTATCCGGGGATCCTACTTTTTCTTTGTCCTGCTATTTTTAGGATTGGCATACAGGATACTAGGAATGTGTCGGCACTTGGGTTAATAGCCGTTCATTGGACTGATCACCCCACATATAGGAAATGACCAAGTGACCAGGGCTGGGATTTTTGTTCTTGCTTTTTGATATTACATTTGATATGATTTCACCTCGAGTGATTGGTGTAATATCTAATTCTTATGGTTTATGAGAATTATAGTATTTAACCCTTAACCTGTTATGGTAAAGATGTGACATTGTATGCATCATAATAGGCACTTAGAGATTCATATGTCATGAATATATGTCATGCCATGTAGTTTCATTAGTAGTATGCTTATTGATATATATTTTGTGCCTTGAATATTCCATGTATTGTACTTGTTTACCATTCCTATTTAGATAACATGTTTCAGAGGTAGATCTAACATTCTTGAGTGATAACAAGTCAGGCTTCTGTGCCATGATTCTGTGTTATAGCATGTTTTTAATAGTTTCAACATGTTTCTCTGTGTTAGCTGCTTGTAAAGACATGGTAGCATGTCAAAAAATGATTAATTGCTTTGATTGAATTTATTATTTGTGATTATGAAATATCCAGTTTTCAAGTTGTATGGTGTATGGGCGCCTTATAGTTTGGGAAAAGAGAAAACCGTGTAATTGAACTTTCAACCCATGAAATTTATGGGCGCATCATGAGTTGGGAAATGGAAACCCATATTAAATGTGATGGCGATGCCGTATGAAATTCTTATAAATGTGAAAGATGTTTAATTTTGATCTATAATCAAAATTATTATCATTTAATATGAAATTGGACCCAAGTAGGTTGGTTGGGATTTATTTAATGTGATAAACCGTTTGGGTGCTTTAATTTTATTTTATTTTTAAAAATTTGTATTGTGTTGCATGATAATGAAACTAGGTTTTCATAGTGGGACCCTTCTAGGTCACCTTAATGATTTATAAAACAATATTTTTACCCTTCAGGCATTGGTTAAAATCAAGTACCTAGTTTTTTGTTTGAAAAAAATGGCACTTAAGGTTTTAATTAGATATTTTGATGATTACAGATTAAATGTGATTAAATATAAAGGGATGGGAAATGGAAGTTATAGTGACGTCCTTCGTTTAAAATCCTCGTATATGGGTAGATTGGATTTCTCCTTGAGTTGATTTGGAGCAGAACCTCTCGCATGTCGTTGTCCCTAGTAAGACCAGCTATCTTAAATTGAAACCTTTGTTCGGATGTGTGGTCATGTTTTCCTTGACCATTGTTTCGGGATTGAGAATCATGTAGCGCTCTTTTCCAACAGGTTATACAATCTCAAGTAAGTGTCGTCGTTGTGTTTCGATTGGGAAATGAGTGTTGGCTCAGATTTTAACGGCTTATGTGTTGCTTTCTTAACCAATGTTTGATCGTGTGTTGGATGTTTAGAGATGCAACGTGAACCCATTGTGAAAGACTTCCTGAATAGCTTAGGATGGGTGGGGGTTACGTTGTCCCTGAAGGCTTCTCGGGGACAATAAGTTATAAGGTGAGAAGGTTGTCACATCCCGTGTTTTGAACCAGATAAAATATAAAGGTTTTTGAACTTTTTATTTTATCGATGGGTCGGTTTTATAAACCAAACTTTGGAACGAGGTGCCGAGTTTTGGAACCGTTTTAAGCGGTGATATCGGACTGTGTGCGGTAGGTTTAACAGTGTGGGTCAGACATGCGGGATACCCCGGGTATCCGGTATCAGGCGTGCGGGCTGCGCACGGTTTTTCAGACGGTGTGAGTCAAGACGTGCTGTATATCCAGAATTAAAATTTGTATTTTTATTTAATTAAATAAAATTCAAAAGGATTTAATGAAATAGGTGTAATGTATATATATAATCTTTTGCGAATTTATTAATGCGTCGGGACTTAATTAATTATTTTGTATGTTAATTAATTTCCTTTCATTATTTAATTATGATTTATTAATGCATTGAAATAATTAAATGTTTGTTGAAATATTTAATAAATGGGGAGTTTCATAATTTAATGAAAAATCCTTTTTAATTTTGGATTAGATGATATTAAAGCATGTTTATTGAATAATAATAATATAAATGAAATTATTAATTATAGTATATTATGTTTTATTTTATTTTATTTTATTAATTAATTTTTTTTGAAAAAAAGAGGGGTTCGAGACACCGACTTCTCCCATAAGGGGGAACGCAACCAGTAACCCTAGTGTGGCTCCCCTCTACCTCTCATCCTCCCTCAGCCGACCCCACAACAACCATACCACCAGTGTGACAGCCCCTCTCCCTCTCCTTCTCCCTCGTCTGAGCTGCGCGACCCAGCACCCAAGAGGGTTCCCACCTTCATGCGATGAGATCCTCCTCCTCTTCTCCTTCTTCCCTCAGTTCTCTACCGGTTTTGAGCTCAATCCTCCACGGTAAGCTACAGTCTCCTTTCTCCTCCATATTCTTGGATTTATTTCGACCTAATCGGTGCCCAGTGAGGTGCGACCGAACCCTAGGTCTTAGAGGTAATCTGATTTTCGTCTTGCCCTTGTTCTAGGTTGGTGCAGAAGTTCTCTTGGGGTCCCTGGATGCACGATCTAGCAACCGCCGCTGAAGGCGAAGTAGTTCGAGTGGTTTCAGATCACTGGATTGGTTTCAGGGTAAGTTATTCACCTTTTCCTTTGTTTCAAACTTGTTAAATTTGGGGCTTTTGATGTTTATGAGTCCCCGATTTATCGTTGGTAGTCCGTTGAGCTTCGCGGAGTGGTTCCATGTTCATTTGGTTTGTCGCCAACACTTGAGGTGAGTATTTAATGCCGCCAGTTAGTTTTTCCTTTCCTAAATTGATTTCTTTTTTTGTTTTAAGATTCCATTTATTTATCTATTAGTGAGTTGAAGGTTTTGGCGTGGTTTCGATTTGCAAAAGTCTAGGCAACTATCCTACGCATGAATATGTAAGTATATATATGTATGTAGGTTCCCCCGTTACACATATATTCATCCATGGCAGTGGGTATACATGTATGGGGCTAGTTGTGCCTATGTACATATATTAAAAGTGCATGCACAGGTGAGTGGAGACTAGTGTATGCATATAAGCACATGTGTTAGGATACCCTTGCACGTATTCATGGTCCATGCGAATACGTGCATAGGGGATATGTGTCCTTGCATGTGTGTGAAGGTGCATATGCTCAGTGGGGGAGAAGCAGTGGCTCTTAGTTAGAAAGCTCCATGAGCTGGAGTGGATGGATGGATCCACCTGGAGGTAGGGTCCCTATCCTTGCCCATTAAATTTAAGTAAAGTAATAGTGAGTTTAATATTGCACTGCCTTATCATTTTAATTATGAAAGTTCAGTTGCGATTAAATGCTTATGTGCAAATTGTGAGAATTGCAGGAATAATATAAATGAGGTTGCTTGATCACTAAACAAACAATTTAATAATAAAAACCCTTGCTCATAGGTACGCTGTCTTCAAGATAAAAGTAGGAAGTAGACATTATTTTTTCCTACTTAAATGTCTTATTACTCTTTATTCTTGAAATTATACTTGATAAATGACATGCTTGTACATGTACCTTACTGGTTACCTCAAATGACATTTCTTCTTGAAAAATAATAATAAATGAGCCATGACACCTCCTAAGTTCCTGTCTTAACATGTAATTAGAACTTTTAGTGTTGGGTGTTTACCCTCTTCCCTTTACTTCAGCGCTTATGTCATGCCAAACCTTATGTCACTTGTCGAAACCTTTCGAAAATGCCCCATTATCACTTATTGAAATGTTTGGGTGGTTTACTCATGCCCATTATGGCCTTCGTTTATGGTGAAGCCCATCCTGGGTGCTCTCATTTCCTCTTGGACACCCCCTTGGGTGTGCCCTTCCTAAACGCCCCTTTTTCCATGTTCTTTATGTCATAAATGTAATGTGATAGTTTGAATTGATTTCCTTGCTCGAACAAGTTTGTTAGCTTGTACCATTTAATTTCATTAATAACATATCATTGAGGCATGTTGATTCCATGCACTTTTATTTACCTTCTATTTCTCATGTAAGTTCCAGAAAGATGATTAAATATAATTAATTATGAGAATTAATTAGGAAATGTTGAGAACATATTTTGATAATTAAATGTGAAGAATTAATTAAGAAATGGAAATTGTGTCGATTGATTAATTAATTGATAAATGGTAATAAATGAATGAGATTATGGTTCCTAGACATGGAATTATAGACTGATTTAAAATTTGTGGTTGGACATGGTGTTCCATCCCAATGGTTATCCAAGCTTATGATATAGGGTGTTAGACATGGCGATCTACACCAAATAATTATCTAGGTGTTAGACATAATGATCTACACCAAATGTGATTTGGGGTGTCATACATGGAGATCTACACCAAATGATAATTAGGTTACTTGACATGGCATTCAACACCAAATGAATGATAATAATGATTTGTGAAAAGAATGAGAGATGTGGTTAAAACTCGAGTGAAATGTGATCAAATAAAGAAAGGTTAGAATAAATGAATTTCCAATCTGAGTTGAAATGATAATTGAATAAATAGAGAAAGTGAGAAAAATGATAAAAAGTGTTTTATTCTTGAACCAAGTATACTTGTGTTGTTTTAAACAGGTTCTTATTCTGGCTATGGGCCGAGGCAGGTATTGTCGTCAGGTGTCCTTTTTGGAACCTGGACGGGCGTTTATTGTTTGTATTGTATCATTATTGTTTGGAAACACTAGCACATTGTTTAATTATAATTCATTGTCTAGAGTGGACTAGACCCTGGTGGTTCCAACCTACTGAGATTTATATCTAACACCCTACTCGGGCCGCCATTGCATCGGGGTACCTGAGTAGATTCTTTTTGGTTGTAGGACCTTGCTGTTGTTGTTTCTTGTACTTAGAGTTAGGAGAAAAGGACCGAGCTAAGGCTCGGAATGCTTATGGATATCTTCTTAGGGTTGGAGTCTTTTATTTATTTACTTCTTGCACTGATGTGCAAGTATGTTTCATTGTTTACTGCTTCCATTGTATTATTAGCATGTCATGCATGCTTCCTATATATAAACTGACATTCACCAATTTTGTTCAAACTTTACAAATTAAAAATGTTTTCCATTGCTTTTTATTATATACATTACTTCTACTATTTCTGTATCTTGTCCTTTTTCTTCACTTTGATAAGAGGTTATAGTCTCCCCCTGAGTTACCTTACACCCTTGCCGCTAGTCGACAACCTCTGGCATAAGGGGAGACACGCTTGAAGCCATGTCGCGGGCCGGCTCAGGTGATCGGTTTATGGTTGACTCGGGTTGGTTCGTGAGAGATGTAGAGGAATATCATAATGAAAAGAACATGAACCATATCGTGAATATGTGACTACAACATTTAATTTATAAATTAATGAACATATCACAACGGTTCATCCCCAAGGTCTCATAAAAATTACCAAGGTTATTCACCAAGGTATCGTGAAACATGTTATCTCTAGAGATTAATTTCTTTACACAATGCATTAGAGCGCTATCTGGGAGCAACCTTAATATTTATTTATTTTCATTTGAACCACATAGATCATAATCAAACATTTCATAAATAACCCATATATAATAAAAGAAATGAGTTTCATTTCAAAATTGTGGCGTTTTAAAAGTGCTTAAAAATAAGATCATTATGTCAATTATAACCCATGGAAAGGGAGTCAGGGATATAATTATGTCAATTATAGAATCAAATAGATAAATTTTATGACTTGATGAATACCCCTAGAAATGTAAATAGATTTGGGTATTCACATAAATAAAACAAGAGAATCTTGAGAAAAAGAGAGAGAGGTTTGGAGATGAAAATTCTACAGCATAACGGCTATACAACATGGTTTTAGAAAAAATTGAAAAGTGAGTGGAAAAGGTTCACCCAATCAGATATAACTCATAAAAAAGAATAGGGATAGAATAAAATTGAAATAAGTTCATGGTATGGATATTTGAATGACATAACATATGAAAAGGAAACATGAATGAAAGTAGAAGATGCGATTTTTTTACCACAATTCAGTAGCCTAACAGAGTCTCTTAAAAATTCAGAAAACAAGTTGATGAGAGCAGAAGAGGGTCTCTCATCAATTTAACATGAAATTCATAGTATAGGGTATATAGAAGAACAAACCCCCACATAATAAAATGGAAACTAGAAGACATAACATAATGGGAGTCATGACTTAAAAGAGGAGGGTGAAAGGTTCCCTTACCTTGAAGAGTATAATCGGAAGCATGAAATTTGGGACCATGGGGGGCTTTAGGACACCTTAGGAGGACTCTATAGGAAGTAAAAATACCAAATCGTCATTGAGGTGGATTTTGGAATGAAATGAATGAGGGAATGACTTGATATTTATAGCAAAAGTGAGGGAATAATTTATTAATTTCCAAGGGACACCTCATCAGTGGTATTTAAAAAACCACGGGCTTTACCATGGTATTAGACACTTGGGACATCTCATAACATATATTAATATTCACATGTCGACCCGAATTATTACATCATTAATGATGTCATTAATCTCACTGAAACTCAAAACTGTATTTTTACTATTCAACGAAAAACGAAACATTTTATAAAAATCCCATAAATTCACCCAAACATAATATTGATGCTCTAAATTCAAAAATGAAACCCATTTTATAAAAATATATTTTCAAATATTTTTAATTTAATTTTTAAATAAAATCACAATTTATTTCAAAAAAACAACTTTAAAATTATAACTCGTTTTATAACACCTTGAGAAAGTAATCAAGGTCCCAAAACATTATCATATAACCATAATATAATAGAGTAAAAATTTATGATTACATTTTATTAAAATAAATTTCCATTTTAAATTATTAAATTAATTATAAAATTATAAATAAAATATTTATGACATACAAAAATACCAATACTTATACTATGATCATTTTTTCACTTTTAAGTTGTCTAAATTGTATTTATACAATCATGGGTGATGTTTCAATTTTTTGGCCAATTTACTATTTATTACTCTTCATATGGGTATGATACTATTCATAAAAAATTATGTTTGTCTTATCAGAGTCTAAATATCTTACTAAACACAACTGTGTTTGTCCGTTTTTCAAAAATCATTTCACAAAAAAAAATTATTTACTAATAAAATATTTTTTACTATTCCTCAAGAAAACACTATTCATAAAATAATATTCATCAAGAAAACAGTATTTATCTAATACCATTCATTACAAAAAAATACTATTCATCAAAAAATTGAAACATCTTAGACAACTACTAAAAATTCACCAAATATTAATTTTGACATTTGGAATTAAAAAAATGATGTTTATTTAACCATAATAATTCTCTAAGTAATATAAAGTTAACTTTTAAATATAAAAATCTTTAGATATTAAAAATCATAGGGGATAAAAAATGAATAGTGAAATTGCATAGTGAAATTTCTGAAACATAAAAAAAAATTTCATATTAATTTAAAAATGGGTGTTTAAATAATACTATTTAATTAAAATAACCATTATTCCATATACCTTAATTTTTTATAATAGTTATATCATATCTAAAAACCAAAATTTGGGTCCAAAGTAATTTTATGTGCTTATATTGTAAAACATAATAAAAATTAATTAAGAGGAAAGAGATCCATAAATAAAAGAAGTTCATTTTTTTGGGTCGTTACAGAAATTGCTCCTCAAGCCATTGATCATATTTCAATCAGCATAAAGTCCCACATGGATGTTACCCAATGATCTATCATGTCATAAGAGTTCCAACACAAGAGACGGAGCATCAATCGGACGCTCGGTCTGTTAGTTATTGGCATTTTAATGCCGAGGGACTGGTTGGATTCGGGGCCGATCCCACCTAGGTATACTCCAATTTTTTCCAAAACTATCATAGAGTTTCTCAAAAGGACTGTATCGCTCCAAGGATCTCAGCGCCGGAGACGGTTTGTCAAGTAGACATCCGGTTTGTAAGATAAAACCTTTTAGGCGTATCTGGACCCGAGAGGGGTCTGGTTCCGATCCGACCTAGTTCGGGTCAACTTGACCCGGTCTGGGTCCGACTCGGCCCGGCATGGCTCGGCCACGGCAGCGCGGCCCACCGGTTGGAACGAACCGTGTGAGGGTCACGCGGTCTGCCTCCCGAATAGCTCACTGATCTGTTTGGCTCTTTGATTCGCAGTGCCAAGTGGCACCTCTTGGTTGTCTAGAGGACCCACAGGGAGCGCGTCCCCTTCCTTCACCAAAACATCGAAGCCATGACATGGATCACCGTGGTGTGCAACGACGTGCCACCACCCTCCTCCATGGCTGGCCGTCAGCCGACATTATGTCTGTCTTCCACATCGTTGAGCGGCGCTGCCCTCATTTGCGGCCGACGAGCACCGGCCGCCGCCTTCGCTGCCGGTACCGGTAGCCGGTGTCACATCACCAAATCTTCTGTTGGCCACCAGGTGTACTTCGGTGGTTCGCTCTTCCTTCTAGACATGCATGTAGCCCTCCTAGGATGCCGCCATCATTGCGTACCTCCCGGTTTCCACCTTTCGTCGAGTTTAAAATCATCCCCATGAAGAATGCATCAAGAAACGAAGTGGAAGAGGGTCTGGGCCTTGTTCGTTTGGCCCACGCACTCTGCATTAACATCATAACAAGCAGGAGAAATTTCAATTACTCAAAGAAAACATTAATAATAAACCCCTACCATCAGAACCGTTGGATGAGGTTGTGGTTGTGGAAGGTGAAGATTCTTCGATCTTTGAAGTCGTTGGTGTTCGTCGATCCCGGATCGACCCCTCCAATGACATCCAAGATTCTATTCCTCGTCAGTGGAAGATGTCATGGTACTTCGCTAGAGATTCCTCACTTGATGAAGCTGTGTCAAAAACCCATCCTGATCTCCATTTAAATAGACAGAGGATGAGAGTTTAATGCAACATAGATTTAATGAGGTTCATTAATAAGTTAATTAATGAACCTCTCATCTCTCAAGGGTGTGGTTACGAAAAAAGGGTTAAGCCATTAAATAGATTGAAAACTCATCGGTCCGGCCACCACTTCTCAACCGTTGGAGAAAAATAAAATAACAATTACATGTTATTTTATTATTTTTTTTAATGTATGAAAAACTATATTTTTCTCCCGACCACTGCGGTCTAAGTGAAACCTCCCTTAAGCAAATCTCGATGCTGTGAATTCAACGGTGCCCTCAGATTTCAATTCTGAGCATATGTTCAAATGTTAGAAAACGCTGCCCAACATTTACTGAACGTACCTTAAAAAAAGTTCAAAAATTATTAACAGCCACCCTCGACCTGCGCTGGTCAAGGTTAGGCTCTGCCAAAAGGGAACTCGCCCTCACGAGCTCAAAGGTACTCTCATATTTTCAATTTGAGTTACCATTTAGAAGTTAAGGATTTTACAATAAAATAATTGCATCTTAATTATTTTATTTACGGCCAAAAACTAACATCCACTAGTGGCCCGCGCCGGCCAAAGTTAGTATCTACCTAAAAAAATAATTCCCTCACGAGATCAGTGGTGGTCTCGGATTTTTAATTCTAGTCACCATTCGTGAGTTATAAGAATTTTAAAAATAAAATGATTTTTATTTAATTATTTTATTTGCAGTTTTTCAATTTTGGGTTCTCTCACCAGAGGCCTAAACCGACTAAACATAAGTCACGCCTAGGGTAAACCTGCCATCCTAAATGCAACGGTGCCCTCCTATTTATGATCTGGGCACCAGTTTATGATTTATTCTAATTTTTTTGGAAAACCACTCATTTGCGCTATTTAAAACTTAACATTTTTCGACAGATCATTTCGGGCACTTCAGGCCTCAGAATCTAATGCCATCAGATTTTATAGCCTCGAAATAATTCTATATAATAAATAAAATTATACGGAAATTTTGGGACATTACATTCTCCCCACCATAGGGATATATGTCCCCAAAATCCAAAACAAAGGGAAATCAAACAAATGAGGGTACTGAGCACGAATCAGAGCCTCCTACTCCCATGTGATCTCCTAGAGGTTCCCATCTTTCCACAAAACTCACACCAGAGGGATAGAACATCTATGAAGGACTCACTCATGTTGATCCTCTATCTCCATAGGGAACTCCATAAAAGTATCCCCATCATCAAATTCCTGCTCTCCCTAGTCGATAACGTGCCATGGATCATGCATGCATCTCCTCAGTTGTGACACATGGAAAACATTCTGCACCCGGTGTATCTGTAGGGGAAGATCTCATCAGTAATCCACCTCGCCAACTTTGTTGAGAATATGGAAAGGTCTGATGAACCTCGGAGATAGCTTGCCACCCTAGCCTAATATCTGTAATCCTAGTCAGGGTGAGACCCGTAGGAAGACATGGTCTCCCTCCTCGAACTCTAAGGGTCTCTGTCTTCTGTTGGCATAAGACTTATTCCTGCTATGTATATCCTTCATCTTATCCTAAATGATCTTCACCTTCTCAGTGGTATCCCATACCAACTCTAGAAAGGCACGTTCTGACTTCCCTAGGTCTTCCCATTATAGTGGTGACCTAAAAGGTCGCCAGTAGAAGGACCCAAACGGATTCATGTCGACGGTGGAGTGATAACTATTGTTGTATGTGAACTCCACCACTGGAAGGTGTCCTTTACAACTATGACCAAAATCTAGGACACAAGCATGAAGCATGCCCTCCATAGTCTGTATAGCCCGCTTCATCTGACCGTCAGTCTGGGGCTAAAAGGTTATGCTCAAGCGTGATGGAACATGATTCTCATCTTTCACTTACTGACAATCGAGGCATTGTGACATAAACACTACCACTGATTTTTTCATCCTTGGCCACCAATACTAACAATGTAGGTCCTGGTACATCTTCACCACACTCAGATGTACCGCAAAAGTGGATGCATGAAACTCCATCAAGACCTCCTATCGTAGCGTCACTGGTTCCGTAGTGAGACTTCTAAAGTGGTTGAGGTGCTCCCCACCTTCAGAAAATCCTTCAGAAGACTGCCTTGAGGATATTTGTGCATGTTGGGATTCATAGTCAACGTCCCCAAGTTGCATCTTCTAAACTCACTAGAGGATTGGGGGAGTGATAGTCATAGAATAAAGGTAAGTTGATCCATCACTATGCATGAAGGATAAATGAAAAGTGACTAGCTCCTCTGTCTCCTCACTCAACAATTGTAACCTAGACCTCTTGCTGAGTGAGTCTACCACCACGTTCTCCTTCCCAAGAGTGTAGACTATCTCAAAGTCATAGTCCTAGAGGAACTCTATCCATCACCATCATCTTAGGTTTAGGTCCTTCTGTGAGAATATATACCCGAGACTCTTGTGATCAGAGTAAATAGTAAACCATTCTCCCAACTATACTCTCAGCTCCCGGAGCTCCGCAATACACATCCGATATGTAGTTGTAGATTTTGGTGCCATCACTGGGTACATGACAATGTAGATGTCCCTCTCCTTGTAGGGATTTAATCCTAGAAACATATTTTGAAAGGATGTTCCCACACTCTGCCAATACTATTGGGAACTGAAAACTCAAAACACCTACTGCCACGAGGGTAAGGTTAGCCGACTCAAGAGTGATCAGTTTCACCCTCCTATGCATGATTTTAACCAGTTCTGCATGGGTTTCCTATTTCTCCAACCAAGGAAAACCCCATTCCAATGCTGTAGATATACCACAACATATTTTCCTAAAACAGTCAATCTAAGCATGAATTGTGGATGACCAGTCCATACCCAAACTAACACCATAAGTCATTGACACTACCACCAAGAGGTTCCAACCGAAACTTTAATCTCAAGGGTCTGATCAAACCATTGGAATAAGTGTGATTATCTAATCTCCTTTCATATGTATCTCTAGACATATGGGTCAAGTCAATGGTTTAACCAAAAACACTAGGCCATGAACAAGATTTGTGATAAGAAGGAATGATTAGTACATATTTCTATTAATTATGATAGTTAGTAGTAGACACAGAACATACCTCGAATCATTAATGGAGCCATTGGGTCACACTCCTTGACCGCATGCAACTACTCCCTTCCCCTATCCTTCATCTCCCTAAGCCTGGTGGGGATTACATTGGGGTGATGGTTATAACATGTCTAATGTATACCACCTCATGCTACTCTCCTAGCTCCTCTTCCACATCTGATGCCCTGTAGATTCATCTATCCCTATCACTTCCTCTTCTAGAAACATTTTAAACACCCAAGTCTCTGATACTAACATCACTTTCCTGCTTTCCCACTACTAACATTCATTGGCTCTTTCTGCATAGAAAAACAACATTCAACCACAAAGGTTCTCTCTACCACCCTAACATAAGTAGGAATACATAGAGGAATAGTACTGGCTCGAATGTCCCTAAACACATTTCACTCATAGTTTTGAGCCCAAAATTACTATTCGTATCATATTCATTGAGTAATTGGAATGGTTGGTACACCTCGATGAATAATTAGCTACTGACATGTCATCCTGCCGAAATAGTAGAAGCTCTCTAGAACAAATAACCCTTAGCTTTTTATGGAAAGAGACACCTTCATGAAAGAAGGTTCTCAAACTCTGTCCACAGAAAAGTCACCTCATTGTATGTTAGGGGTAATCTAAACCAAATCATCGCTCTACTGAGCCACGTAGAATTCTCACTGTCAGGACCACCACCTGATCTAATGGTTCCCTGGCTAGATGGAAACTCGGTATCCACCTAAGGTTAGTCGTTAAGTGCATGTGGGTTCGGATTGCCTCAGAAACTGAGGGGTATCTGTCACTGAAACTCTTGTAAGACACTGAGCCTATATGTATCCTCTACCGGTAGTGATAGTAGTAAAATGCTGACCAACGGGAAATGGTAGCGTTAGTACACCGCCCGAAGGTACCATCTCGGGCAACAATCCTGGTACTAAAGCCTCATCACATTACAGACCATCCTCATGGTTACAGATTGGAATCCTGAATGGCTATCTACATGAATGAATCTTGAATGAAAATAAAGATGAACCATGGTCAAAACGTTATACCTGGTGAACTGACCCAAAAGAGATCAAAAGTAAAACATTTCCAAAACACACGAAATTAGTGTTTTCGTGCACCGAGTCAGAAATCAGAATTCAGGGTCTTTGTGTATGGATACATCGGCAACTGCACCGACACTAGACTCCCAGAACTAAAAACCACACTCAAAACACTTACCACTATTGCTTCATTGGAAAGTTCAGATACCTCGTTCTTTAGTGGAACTGACTCTTATGATACCACTTTTTCATGACCTTTCCCCTGGTGCCCATTCCATGACTACCCCAAGATCACCTTCCAAAGGCAAGGGGTTGATGACTAGCACCAGAAATCCATTTCCAAAAGATGGGAAGGCATTGCCTCAAAACTAGTACACACACAAGTAGGGTACACTACGCAAAAGTAAAACACAATGGAAGAGTAAGTTGAAACCACAACTAGTGACCACAACTAAGTGTAATGGTAAGTAATAAAAGTAAAGGGGCCAGAATAGAAGACAAACTGAAAAGATACAAATATAACTGAAAATAGAAAACAACTCCTGAGATCATCCATTGGGGATCCTACCTGAACGGTAGGTACAAATCGTCTCCACATATTTCCACATCAACCGTCACCTCCATCCACAGTCAGGTACTAGCTCCCAAAGTCTTAGTCAAGGTTTCTCGTCATCTTCACAAGACACAACAAGGTGTGGGAAAAACCCATGAAGGTGTGTGTATAATAATACCCTTCAGGGACCCTGAGACCCCTGAAGGTATCTTAGAATTCTGAAAAGGAAAACCACAAGAATGATCTCAATAAAAAATCACAATCAAAAGGCACAACTCAAACTAGGTATAACTGAGTACAGTTGTATAAATTATTAGTCGTAATGCTAAATCATCTTACTCTGTCAAGAGGCACTACTGCTGAACCACACAAGATCGATAGGTACTAACCCCTACAAGACCCACACATGATCTATAGGTACTAATCTCTACAAGACCCACACAGAATTCATAGGTACTAACCCCTGCAAGACCAACACAAGATTCATAGGTGATGATTCACACAAAATCGTTGGGTACTGATTCAAACATAATCACTGGGTGTAGATTCACATAGAATCCATGGGTGCTAATTCACACAGAATCACTTGGTGCCGATTCACATAGAATCATTGGGTGCTGATTCACACAAAATCGCTGGGTGATGATTCACACAGAATCGCTCGGTGATGATTCACATAGAATCACTCGGTGTTGATTCACAGAGAATAATTAGGTTCTGATTCACACAGAATCTCTCAGTGATAATTCAAAAACAATCGTTGGGTGCTAATTCACACAGAATCGCCAGGTGCTAATTCACATAGAATCTCTGGGTGCTGATTTACACAGAATCACTTGGTGGTGATTAGCACAAAATCGCTCGGTGCTGATTCTCACAGAATCACTGGCTGCTGATTCACACAGAATTGCTGGGTGATAATTCACATAGAATCGCTGGGTGCTGATTCACACAGAATCTCTCGGTGCTGATTCACATAGAATCACTCTTTATTCTTTACGTCTCAGCCAGCCATACGATTCCTGCTCATAATACACTTGTTTCTTGGAGAAACCGCTCCTCAATCCATCGGTCATATTTTAACCACCACGAAGTCCCATGTGGAAGTTACCAGATGATCTGTCATGTCATAAGGGTTTCAACACAACAATGACATGTCAACCAGATGCACGGTCTGTAATTTATTGGCATTTTAGTGCCAAGGGACTGATTAGATTTGGGGTAGATCCAACTCAGTAGTACTCTAATTTTATACAAAACTATAGCAGAGTATCTCAAAAGGACCATCTTGCTCAAGGATCCCAACACCGTAGACAGTTCATCAAACGGACATCCGGTTTGCAAGATATAACCTTTTAAGCATATCTGGGTTTGAGAGGGGTATGGATCCTGTCTGACCAACCCGGTCTGGGCTGCGATGGCTCGGCCTACCAGTTGGTGTGACCCGTGTGGGGGTCACACAGTACACCTCCTGAACAGCTCAAAGAGCCGTTCGGCTCTGTGATTGGAAGCACCAGGTGGTTCCACTTGGTTGTCTGTGGGACCTGTAGGGAGTGGGTCACCTCCCTTCGACACACATTTGAAGTCACGACCTGCATCACCGTAGTGCACGACAACGCGCCGCCTCCCTCCTTCGCGGCTGGTCGTGATCCGGCCGTGTGTCCGTCCGACCCGGCACCGAGTGACACCATTCTCATCTGCGGCCGGAAAGAGCTAGGCACCGCCTTCATATCCATTGCCAGACGTCGGTGCCTCCACACCAGTGCCATGCCAGCGGATCCTCCACGGGCCACCGGGTGAGCTCTGGTGGTTCGTTCTTCCTTCCGGATGCGCCTACGACCCTCCCAGGATGCCACCGTCATCGTGTGCCTCTCGGTTTCCGCTTTCCGTCGAGTTGATAATTGTCCCCATGAAGAACGCATCAGGAAATGAAGTACCAAAGGGTCCAGTCCTTGTTTGTTTGGACCATGCCCTCCACGTTAACATCATAACAAGCAGGAGAAATTTTAATTCATCAAAGATAATTTTATTAATAAACCCCTACCTCGAGAATTATTGGATGATGTCAAGGTTGTGGATGGTGATGAGTCCCCACTCATTAATGTCTCTGACATTCTTCGATCCCAGATCGATCGATCCAACAATGTATAAGCTTCTATTCCTCATCGGTGGAAGACATCGCGATACTTTTCCAGAGGTTCCTCGCTTGATGATGCTGTGTCAAAAACCCATCATGTGCTCCATTTTAATAGAAAGAGGATGATATTTTAACACAATATAGATGTAATTAGGTTCATTAATAAGTCAATTAATTCACCTACCATCTCTCAATAGAGTGGTTATGGAAAAAAGGGTCAATCAATTAAATGGATTGACAACTCAGCGGTCCCACAACCGCTGCTCAACCATTAAATAAAAATAAAATAACAATTAAATGTTATTTTATTATTCTTTTAAAAGTCTGAAAAACTATAGTTTTCTCCCGACCCACTGCAGTTGAAGTGAAGCCTCCCTTAAGCAAATCCCAGCACTGAGAATTCAACAATTCACTATGATTTCAATTCTGAGTACCGGTTCAATAGTTAGAAAATGATGCCCGCACGTTTACTTAACGTACCTTAAAAAAAGTTCAAAAATTATTAACAGTCACCCTCGACCTACACTGGTCATGGTTAGACTCCACACAGAGGAACACGCCCTCACGATCTCAACGGTACTCTCATATTTTGAATCCTAGTTACCGTTTAGTAGTTAAAGATTTTACAATAAAATAATTGTCACTTAATTATTTTATTTATGGCCAAAAACTAACTACCACTGGTGGCCTGTACCGGCCAAAGTTAGTATCTGTCTAAGAAACACATACCCTCACAAGTTCAGAGGTGGTCTCAAATTTTTAATCCGAGTCACCATTCGTGAGTTATAAGCATTTTAAAAATAAATATTTTTTATTTAATTATTTTATTTATAGTTATTCTATTTTTGGGTTTTCTCACCAGATGAATGCGCCGACTAAACTTAAGTCGTTCCTAGGGTAAACCCACTATCATGAACACAACAATTCCCTCAGATTTATGTTCTGGTCACACATTTAAGATTTATCCCACATTTTTAGGAAAGCCACTCACACACGTTATTTAAAACTTAGCATTTTTTTATAGATCATTCCAGGCACTCCGGGCCTTGGAATCATGTGCCGTCAGATTTTGCAGTCTCAAGATAATTCCATATAATAAAAAACAATTATAATTTTTTTTTACATTACAATAATCATAACTGTTGATAATATAGTCACTTAATAGTGATAATATGATTAGTGTATGTGTAGGGTTATGATAAAGTCCATTTATATAGGAGAAAGAAGTGATGGCCTCAACCAGTAGGATCATAACCTATTAATTCCTTTTATAAAATATTTTGAGGGAGGTAGAATATATATGTGTCTTTTCTGACCTAACCCATGCTAATATTAAGCAACTAATGCATGAGATAAACCATTTCTGGGAAATGTTCAAGATAACTGTGATCATGGCCTAAACTCTGTTTGTTGAACCACCCTAGGAAAATTTCACCATCTCAAACCTTACCCTTAATGAATTCTCGATTGTAATAAATGTGATATATATATAAATCAACCCTAATAGTATGAATATTTTTTAATAAAATAATGATTCATATTTACTCCTTAATTTTGACAATCTATAAATTATTTAATAATTAGCTTGATAAAAATTAGATTTCAATACAATAATTTTTTTTTGGACAATATACTAATTCAATTAATACATAGATTTTTATGAATTCATAAATTTTTTAAATACATGATATTTTAATAAAAGATTATTGTTAAATATAATTTAGTATATATGAATCATAATAAAAATTTAAAATGTTAAAATGAAATATTTATATAGGTTGGAAAAATATTATTTTTTAAAAAGTAGCATTTATAAATAAATGGAGATTTTGATTTAAAAGTGTAATTTATCATATTTTGATATTTAGTTGGATAAATTGTTTTATTCATCATGTAAAAATTGTCCAACTGTGGAATTCTCATAATTTTCTATGAAAATCGAATTGATGCGTAAAAAATAAATATTGTATAATTATATGGTATGTATTATGAAATCAAATAGACCAAATATAATTTAATAGATAATACAAAGAGTATACTTGGAAAAAATCATGTTTATCCTTTAAAATAATTTATTTTTATGTTATTTTATTGATTTTATATTTTCTTTGAGAATTCTCCAAGACCAATATTATATTTTAAGGTTATAAAATCATTTCTTTAAGAGAATGATTCACTTACAAATTTCCTAGGGAGATGTTTTCATGATTTAAATTCTTAGACATATAATATAATTAGAACCATCCTTCTATTATGGAAACCATGGTAAAACCCCATTGGAAGGATTGTGTTTTTTTATTACATTTTTTAAATATTTCAAAATAGAAGATTAAGTAATAATAAATAATTTCCCTCTCTATTAAAGTATTAACCAACCCAATCTCCCAGTAAACTTCTCTCAAAACCTTGGATCATGTCCTTGATCATCCATTTTTCTTATAGATCCCACCAATTTTCACCTAAACTCTCAAGAATATTGTCCCATTATTTTAGAAACACTCACTCAAGGTAATATATCCTCTCAATCGACTATTCATTTAAGAACATTATTTATTTTATACCTTTTGACTTACAATTACTAATTTTGGGATATGTTTTTCCATATCCCTCATATTGTACTTTTGTATTTCTAAATTATTAGGTTTCCATTTTTCTCTCATTAAACCAATTTATGATCTTTACCTACTTTCATTATTATCCTGAAATTCCATTATGATTTTTCAGGCCAGACGATTATGATGTGAATTAATATAACCATTTCTACTCAATAGTATTCTCCAATATGTACCAATAATTCTTTTATTGGGAAATTCCTTATATTTAATTGAAAATATAAAATCTTTGTGAAAATAGATAATAAATAAATTCTTATGTTATATTATCTACATGGAATACTTATGCATGTACATGATATGTTTATGATGTGTTTGCCCAGAAAGTGATCCGGTGCATTGGGTAATGTTTTATCCTCATGAGATACCGTGAAAGGATCAAGGGAGGATATATTAAGAAAAAAAATATGATGCATTGGTGCTAATACTTTAATTATTCTAATGTTTCAATGTTTTATATTGCTACACATTTCCACATTTCCTTAAGGATATCATGTTATATGATGCCTCAATGATCATGATTATGATTAACACATATTATGTTATATTGTAATTCCAATTTTATTACATGTATTTATTTTCCAAATTCCATTCATTTTTTATTCCCTTACTAGGCTTCAAATCTCACTACTTTCTTATGTACATCCCCAAGTTATCCTATGATGTTTTAGAGAAACGGTTTATTTTAAGGCATTTTTATGTATGATCTTAATAAAGATGTTATATCCATATTTTATGATGTTATGTTAATCACCCAAAGACACAAAACCTCTTGATATTTTGGGTTGTATTAATTAAACCATTACATAATAAATAATGATTTTTTATAACAAAGATATTGGTTGTCATGGTTAGTATCATAGGAATGACTGCATATTATTGGGATTAGGATTTTAAAACTATAATTAAATCCTTTGGGATAAGGATAAAAATAATAAAACCCACCAATATTTTTTAAAAATATAGTTTATGTGTCCTCAAAGAAAATACACCCTTGTTTGGATACTATAAGTGTTTGTGGATCTAGTACAGTTGTACCCAGGGGTAAAAACCCAGAAAACACCATATTAAGCTAGAACCGATTAGGAAATGGTGTTTGAAAATAGGCCATACTTTACACCATGTTCTAAAATCATAGGATATATGATTTGGTAAATTCAAAATCTCATTAAAAACCCTTTTAAATGAAAATTAGTTAGTATAATACTCTATGTTAGATAACAAATAATTGAAAACATAGATTGAATCCATGAATATGTTAAGGAATGTATGTAATTTATGGGATTTTACTTAAATTTTATTGGTTTACCCATTTATGTTTTCAATATTATAAATGTAGTTATACATAATATTCCATTTACTTAAGTTAATTTATTGAAATAAGAGGAACCAAGTCAAAAACCAATGTGATGGGAAATATGATGACTAATGTAACAAGATGCCCAACTCGATGTGAGATTGAAAGATGAAGATTGTCACTATGCCTTCTCAACTAAATAATGTTCTGAACTAAAAACACCATCACATGTAAATATAAAATACCACTAATAATTTTCATTATTTAATTGAGACCTACATGCCTCATTGGACTCTTCTTTTAAATAGATATTATGATTCCCTAATTGTGGAATAACAGATCAAATCCATTGCAATGATCTTCTTTATCCTCTAATTCACTAATAAGTAGATTGATGTAATGGTTTTTATTATATGTATGTATACGATGATCAACGGTGGATTGTGAACATTAATATAGAACTTGGGGAGGTGATCAAATTGATGAAGTAGAAATAATTCCAAAAAATATTTTTCAATAAATATTTTCCTTGCACTCTCTGACAGAAAATGGAGATGGAATTTCTTATCCGTAAGAAAAATGAAAATGTATCCATTAGGTTTTATGATAAAATCTTCACAAGTAAATAATTCTATTCCAATGAATTTTTCATTATCCTCGAACTAAATGTTGAATGAATATTTGGTGGTAAAAACTGAGTCTACGAAAAGCCCTTGCAATTTGGGACTTTTACAGTTATATGGAAATTATCAGATGTTTCCTCAATGATGAAAATGTGATTCGAGAATATCAATGGCCTCCTAGATATTAGATGATAAAATTGGTGTTTAATATGGTGATGTGAGGAATAGATATAATGATGGAAATAAATTTCAATATCCCAGTTGTCAAATATTTTGGAAGAAGAAACCTGGAAATTTCTTAAAGGGAATGGGGAAATGGTTTAGGTATGGGAAAGAAGGGAACCTAGCTAGATATTTCTAGTGGGTGAAACCCTACAACATTATAAAAGAGATAATTTCTTCATTAATCCTTTATCCTATTATCTAATATTTCAATTTCATGGAATAAGTACACTATGAAAACATTAACACTAAGCTAAGTGATATTGACAAAAACCAACAAAAGAAACCTCAATGGCCTATTGAGTAAGGGAAATATTATTCAATCAACACTATAGAGGTGGATTCCAACAAAAAAGAGGTGAATGATTTACTAGTTATTTATTTAAAAATATACAATATAATGTTTGATTTGGTTTCTATGAATTCTCTTATATCTCACTATTTTAGTTGAACTATTAAAACACTGCTACCATTCATGGATTGTGAGCTATTATTGAAAATAAAAAAGGGGGAATTATTTTATCCTAATATTTAACTACTCTTTATCCATATTTGTTGGCTGAACATCCCAAAAAATCATGTGATACATTTTTTAGTGTAATTTAATGTAATTAAAGGCATAGATAGACTTTCCTTATATAGAAAAAACATAAATTTATGAGATAATGAAATCATCATCAGTATCATGAGTCCCCCTCAGATTCTATACCACTGCATGGAGGATGATGAATCTAAGTTGGAATCATTATCAAAAGATTGTGAAAAGACTCAAGTTTTCTCCAATTTTATTTTTATAAATTAATTGAGAAAATTCCAAGAAGGCACTAAGACGACGTGTGATTCCAAGGCCTGGTGTACTCAAACCAATTCGGTGAATTGTTTTCAGCTTTTAATAAAGCGTTCTAGAATTTTTTTTCTTTAAAATGGGATATCTTCTAAACGGGTGCTCGAATCAAAAATTAGAGGGCACTGTTGGGTTTAGAACAACACCTAACCTCAACTGGCATAGGTCGAGTGTGGAAGTTAGTTTTTGGATGTAAACGTTATTAAAATATTTTATTTGACATTATGTTGGTTTATTTTAAGTATGGATTATTTATAGGAATCGAGGTTTAGGACATATCCCTTGAAATCATCTGAGGAAAGGAGACAAAGATTCCTTTAACGAGTTCCAACAGATTGCCAGATCAAGAATGATGAACCTCAGATTCGACAAATCAACAAATGAGGATGACAAAACATCAGCCTTCATCAAAAACTGATTCAAATACAAGGTAAGGCATTTAATACGTTCATTATTTCCTTCCCCTTTATTATATTCAATGATGGATGTGGACCAACTAATGAATAGGTTTATCAACAGTTCAATCTTTCTTACAGGATGGTTAATTATTGCGGGGTTTATGGTGAGATGTATATTTGTTATTATCATTGTATTTGTTCATAATTATAATCTTAGTAGATCCAAGAAGACAGAAACAAAGTCTGAGGTCCATTACTATGGGAGTTCTTGTGGTTTCTCCCTCCCCCATCATTGGCTTTCACTGCCACTGGACCATTGTGGTCATGGTTCAAGTTGAAGGTAGGTTTCGAACATGATCAGACCCCCAGATTGGTGTCAAGGTGATGAGAAGTGAAGACTGATGAAGTAAATGAATCAAGGATTTTAGGACTTCCATTGGTTCAAGGATTAAAGTATTAGAGGTGAAATGGTGGCCCGTGGAAGGGGCCACCGACGCACTAGTGTCGGCAACATCCAAGAGTGGCATATAGAGAAAGCCGACAGTGGCAGGTGGTGGTAGCTGCGTGTGGGTGTGATAGATGATGAGGGGATTCTAGAAGTGACTGATGGGGCGAGAACATGACTCAGTATACCCATGTTGGAAAGGGAGGTGGTAGACCTGTAAAGCGACTGGCTATAGTGACCAGGGACCGTAATAGGAGGTCGCAGCTACGAGATGAGATGTGAATTTAAGCCACGTTGGAGGAACCCATGGAGGAAATCCATGGGGCATCTAGAGGAGGTGGTATGACCATAAAAAAATTGGAATGGCACCATGATTACTGGGTGACATGGGGGGAGACCATGGTTAGGGTGAACCGTGTGGACTAGGGGGTGGGGCCAGGGTGGGCCATGTCTAGCAGAGAAAACCGACTCACTTCATACTAGCCAGATGAGAGTGGTCGTGCTACTATGGTGGCCTAGAAGTCTAGAATTAGTTCCACAGGTCCAACAAGCTTAGTGGG
This sequence comes from Viscum album, assembly GCA_963277665.1. Lineage (NCBI taxonomy): Eukaryota > Viridiplantae > Streptophyta > Magnoliopsida > Santalales > Viscaceae > Viscum > Viscum album. The sequence continues at coordinate 995,187,386 of OY728166.1, forward strand.
AGGGGACGAATAAGACCATATCAGACCAGGTCGGGTCAGGTCGGACTCGGGCTAGACCAAGGTTGGGTCGTTATACATAGATGGCCATATCATTCAAACTGTGTGTATGTTTGACGATTCATTCACAATGTTGGGACCCTTACTATGAGACATTCCTTTTGTGATACTCTAAGTGAGTTTTTTGGAAGTCAGAATATGACCTAATGGATTGAGGAGTAGATTCACCCATAACGAGCATGCTAAGAGCTGAATCTGACGGCTGACAATGTGATCTTGGTGACTATGTGATCTTGTGACTATGTGATATTGGTGAATATGAGATCTTGAGACTACTTGAATTGGGGGATTCATGACTTATCGACACTCTGATTTTTATTGAAACTCCGTGTATTATCGACACTCCATGTGTTATCGAATCTGGATGATATTTGGACTACGACTGATAATCCTACTTTTGTTCTTTAAACTTACACTTGTGTGAGGTGACTGTACTTTATGTGTTTCCCTTATGGTATACATAGTGTGTTTAAATTTTGGTATAATTTATGAGTTTCTTTTTTGGTATAGTTTTTGTATTTCTTAGTGTTATTCCTTTATGGTTTTGATGTGTCCTACTAAGTATTGTTCTACACACCCCAACACAAGATCTTCCCACACGTGTCGTGTCTTGTATAGATGATCGATGTTTTGATAGCATCCAAGGGGAACAAGGACCAAGTGTTTCATAGAGTTATTATACATATGAGGTTTTCTCATACATCTATAGATTTCTATAATATACCTAACCTTCAGGATGGGTTTTATGAAAATGAGTTTCAAGAACATGTGCATTCACTTTTGCAAACTCATTTTTGTGTGGGCTTGTATTTTGGCCCTGTTTACTTTCTAGTTTTCCTACTATAATACTGATGAAGCTTGAATTTTCACATATTATATACTGTATTTCAATGTTCTAATACCCACCATAGTGTTGTTTTATGGGAAATTGTCACATTTTTATGTTTTTGTTGTATTTTGTGCTCAAATGCACAAATGGCTTTATTTTGGTGTTTAACTATTTTATTTGTCTTCTGTATTTCGGCTATATTATTTTCCCCACTGAACTAAAATTGTGAAATTCCTTTTTTTAGGTTTCCTTGCATCATGGGCCAAATTTCATCCTGCTGAAGGCCCATCTCAATCAATCATTTGGAGGCCCAAAATCAGCTCACAATCCGGACCTCATAAACTGTGTGTAGATTTGGAATGTTTTAAATATGAGCTTGTATTTCTAATTATACCAGTTCTATGGAGCTGAAATTAAACAAGGGTATGGAAGTGGTATTAATGAACATCTTTCATTAAGTATAAAACGTCTGAATACTCTGTATAAATGGTCTTAATGGCATTGGAAGTTGGAGTTGTGGAAGACGAAGAGTCACCTTGACAAATTAAATGTTCCGCACTAAAATAGTCATAACTCCTTCATATCTAGACCAATAGTACTGAAATCGTTTGTAATGACGCGGAAGAAGATATGGAACAACTTTTAAGAAGGGTACATTTACCAATTATTCAATTTAATGGGACTAAAAGTCAGTAACATCCGAAGGATAGAATTGGGAGAAATTTCTTCACACATTTTCTCTATAAATTTGTACCTCCTCTATTTTTACAAGGATATCCATTTCAAGGGGGTTGGACCAAGGGAGTGAGATTTTATGGAGGAGATATTCAGGAGAATAGGAGTTCAATTGATGATAATCATGATATTAAGGGATAAACTCCAAGAGGTGGTGGGCAGTGAAGATTCAAATTTTCTTCCCTTTTGAGTTTGGTACTTCATTGTATTCTAATTATATTTTTCTGGAATTGGATTTCATGAATGACAAAGGTCTATTTTATTTCATGAATTAAATTTCTTCTATTTTATTATAGATTATTTATCAACTTATTAATGTAAAATAATTGTCTTTTTGTTTAAACTTCTTTGGGCGAGATCTCCCCATTGAGCACAACAAGTTTAATGAGTTTTGATTGCTCGAAGGACTTTGGGTAATTGAATCACTTTTATAAGAGGATAAACACACATATTTGAGATCTCGATATGGTGTCTAGTCAATATGGGTGTTAACTTGGAGTTATTTTAGTGATCATAGAGAAATATAATCTGATAATTCAATTAAACAAAGATGGAGGGAGTATCTGAGGATCGATGTTTGTCCACCACTGCCTTATTTTATTTGTTTTCTTCAGTCCAATTGGCATCTGATTTCCAATCACTAACATATATTTATAGTTGAATTATGATTTTATATTATTTAACACTGTTTATATAATTTAAAATCCCCATTTATAATTTTTATATTAACAAAAACAAATTAACAATGTGACAGTTTGATAACTTATCCTCCAACCTCCTTGTGAGATAACCCTGTGGTCACCACTGTGCTACATTATAAGGGGAAATTATTGACTGGAGATTCATGAAAAAACCCTAGCATCACATACTTTGTGGTTAGTATCTTAGTGTATGAAAGCTTTTAATACTTTTTGTTTTTCATTTTTTTATTTTGTGCTTTGAGATGCGTGCATGTGAATATTTATGTAGGCAAATTCCTCCTAATTGTGAGATTTTCCAACTCAGTGCTAGTCATCATCCATGTCCCATCGAATGAAAGATAAGGGTATTCATAGAATGAGACCCTATAGGATGAGTCATCAAAGTGTGGTATCAGAGACGGGTTGGTTCTACTTAAAGGATAGGGAGTCTGTGAGGTTGGTTTGGGTAAATAGTGTCGAGTGTTTCGAGTTCATCTTTCCCGCTAGGGATTCCAGTGTAGGTGCGGTGAATTTCATATACATACACCAGGACTTTGAATTATGTTATTTGAATTGGTACATTAAAATAATATATGTAGGGAAATATAATGGCACATGAATCATACATGATTTGGGTGTGTCCTCGTGTTCTTATTGAGTCAGTTCACCAGGTATACTCTATTTTTTGTGGTACATTTTGATATGTTTCAGGATGCCTCCACGTAGACAGCCAGCCATGATTTTTTTGTGTGATCAAGAGGATTTACCTCCTAGTGATGAGGCATCAATACATGGGCATGTACCACAGATAATCCCTGAACTAGATATAGCACCTCCAGGTGGTGTACTAGTGATACCACCACCAATTGAGCAGCAGTTACTACCAGTGCAACTGATAGAGGATGCATGCAGGATGAGTGTCCTACATGGGTTCTAGAGTTAGAGACCTCCCAGGTTTATGGGTGATCCAGACCCCCAGGTATATGAGTATTGGCTGGAGGTAGTGACTCATGTCTTTTGCCTTGTGATGATGCCTCCCGACCAGATGACGGTTCTAGCCGTGAGCCTTCTTTAGGGCTCAGCAGGGTGATGGTGGAGATTAGTGATCCAGACACATGAAAAGACATCTCTATCTTGGGAATAATTTGAGCACCTATTTAGGGAGGATTTATTTCTAGATATGTTACGATCATCGCACATACAAGAGCTCCTGCTTCAACAGTAGGGCAGTCAGAATGTAACAGAGTACTCGGTGAAATTTATAGATCTTTCTCGCTACTCCCAAGATATGGTGAAAGACCCATTCTTCAAGGCTCATACCTTTGAGATGGGGAAGCACTGAGAGATTAGGGATTCAATTATATCCCTTAGCATCCCAACATATTCTGAGGTACTAGAGATAGTTATGCTGGTGGAGAGCTTTCTGGCGGAGAAGATGCTAGTAGTGGGAGTTAACAATAGACACTAGGCAAATGTGTCTTCAGTGGTAGTTATCCGATTTTAGATTCATAGACCCATGTGGGTCAATTAATCCAAGATATGACCAAGGAAACTCAATAGGCTATGTATGTATCCCATGGAAGAGCTAGTCAGGTGAAGGGAATGATCTCTTACTAGTGTGATAGTTGGGGACATCTGGTATGAGATTGCATAACCTGCTGTATGAAAGATCAGGATATGGTTGAGGTATCCCCGAGACATAGGAAAAGGAAGGATAATGGTGGTCTATAGGGTATCATTCATGTCCAAGGAGTTGGTTGGGAAGCAAGATGCGGGCAGAGGGTCAAGGTACCACCACCACCACCCCCAGGTGGTCCACCATGGGATTAGGAAGCTGGTGGACAAGGATGAGGCCAACATCAGTTGATGTCTAGGGATGATCAGAGGTACAATTTTTATCTTTTCCAACTTAGCTTAATTTTTTGCTAGACACTGGTTCCAATCATTCTTTTCTTGCCATAACCCTTGTTTGAAACTCGTAGATTCTGGTTGAACCATTAACTCGATCCAAACACATAGAGACTTCTCCTGGGGAGATTTGATGATCAAACAATGGTGCAGACAATGTGAAATTACTCTAGTGGGATATAGTTTTAGTTAGGATCTCTTGGTGGTGGAGTTAATGCCTTACCAAGTCATTCTTGGTATGGACTAGTTATCCAGAGTTCATGCCCAGATTTACTATTTTAGTCATAGAGTGTGGTGTGTCTATAGTGGTGGGACCAAGTTTTCTTTTTTTGAAAAAAATGAAACACATGTAGCGCAAGACAGACTCACACATAAGAAGGTGCAACCAATTAATCATCAGTTGGATATTCTCACCCTTAGTGAAGTGTATGATAAGAGTCCTCAGATTCCTATAGTGGTGGCAATGTATGGGGACGTATGTGACACCCCGAGATTCCACGATACGCCTCTCTTTCAATAATGCAATAGCTTGCATTGTACGCAACTTCGAGTTCTAAAACACCGCGACTAATCAAAGTAGTCGTTATGAATAGTAATAACCACTTTTTAAAATTATAGAAATTTTATATTTCAAAATGGACTTCATTTTTGTATTCGTAATATCGAAATTAGCCTATGTTTAATTTTTGGTATTTTTCTGAGAACTTCTAATTTTTTATGAATTGTGAAAAATACTTAGAAACAACTTTTTTAATCAAAATAATTTATAGTGATAAATTATACTATTTAGTGTTTTTAAATTATAATTAGAATATATTTTTACTATTTTATCCAATGGTGGTCATTAGAATTAATTTAACATTAAAATTAGACATAAACAATTGTCAATCTTTTGATATAAATTGTTTCTTAAAAACACGCTATTTGTTGTGACAGCGGGAATTAATTATAAAATTAATTAATGAAACTTATATGATTGTAATTCTGTAAAATAGACATCATTTTTGAATTCGGAATATCAATTATAGCTTAGGGTGAAATTTTGGCATTGTTCTGAAAAACTTCAATTTTTGATGAATAGTGAAACCACTAAGTGGTAGTTAAATAACTGATTTTTCGTTTAAATGAAATATTACCACTTCTGTGATTTGATTTTCAAAAATCCGACATACATTGTTGTAATTAAGAAGTAAAATGTGGTTCAATGAGATTAAAATAATTTTTTGGTGAATAGTAACTTTTAAGTTCTTAATCGCGATTAGAGGTAATTAGTGTAGTTTAAGGTGAAAATAATGTTATAATAATATGAGATGAGCATGACACATGTCCAACTCCTATTGGATGAGTCATGGCCGACCAAGACAACCCATGGGTCAACTTGGGGACCCCATGGAGCCACTTTAGTTGGAAAATGACATTAATATATATTTATTTAATGTTAAAATTAAATTGACACAAACATGAGTTGTTTTACTAAACCAGTTTTTAAGTGGGGTTACACAAGTCCAAATTTTGATTATAAATATTCATTAGAAAGATAAAAAGATTTCCTACATCATAATATTTTTTTTTATAATTTTTAGAAATTAAATAAATTAAATTATTTATGACATCATGATGATGCAGCGATAACCTCATTATTTAACGATTTAAATAAAATGGGAAGATAATGCAAAATCCAAGGCATACACTTGTACAAAGCCAATTGGATGAGGATATTTCGAACCCTTATCACCTTAGCCTCGAATTATATAAGTGTGGGACCTTTAGAATCCGAAAAGCATTGTGTAATAATGTAACATTTCAATCTTTCCAAAAGAGCCCCTCCTCTCCACTTATAAAAGGCCCCCACCTCTCCCACCTTATTCACACCTTCAAGCTATTTGTCTCGGCCAAACTCTGCCCAAATACTCTCCCAACATCCCTCTCTTACTCCTAGAAGCCTTACTTTGGGCAGAACACTTCTCAAGGAAGCCTTTGGCTCAAATAAAAAAGAGTTACCCGATTTTCAGGTAATGTCTTCTCTAATGTTGTTTTGGTTTATTTTTCTTCTCCAACCCCCTAAACTCTTTTTATTAATTTCATTTGTAACAACAACAGTATCCTAAATATTCTAGTATGTTGTTATAAGAAGGATTCGAGCTACACTTACACACACCTACATCTAATGGTTAATGAACATACGGTTTTTGTGGATGGCGAATTTCTGCCTCACGAAATGATGATTGTTCAACACTCATATAACACCTTCAAAGGTGGCCATTAAGATGTCACTATTTTTATATATGATATATAATATGTTTATGTTTTACTTATGCTTCTGTATTTCTCATTTATGGCATACTTTATGATTTCCATTATGGGTAAAACGCGATAATTTCATTTTAGGAAGTGCGGACTACCGCCCCCTCAAAGTGATTTGAGTCGTTAATATGTGGGATGTATAATGGATGGAGTAAATGGTATTATACACTATATTATACTGGAATTATATTATACATTTATATCATTATGATTTAGTTCCATTAAATATGATATTGAAATGAAAGTAGCGTTCATGCGTACGTACGGCTTACCGTCACCATGAATGGTGCATTTCATTTATTACCTCTAAATGTTACGTAATATTATAAATGAATGTATATACTGGATATATAAGATATATATGACATCTAAATCATGAATATAATTCTGGATATAATGGATATTCTACCACATGAACAACTTGTAATTATAAGAAGTTTATTGTTGACTCAAGTTACCAAAGATCGACAAAACGATCGTTATTAACTTGAATAATTACATAATATTCATAACATTGTAATAAGTGATATAAAAAGAATAATGAAATTGAAAATGGTTCTTAATAAGGTAGATATTAACTCTAGTTTATTATTCAGGAGTTTAAAGAACGGTTGAGTCAAGTCGGACACAAGGTAAGGGAATTTCTTAACCCAATATCCTTTCTTTGGGTTAATCTCCTACTTTCAAATTATGTCATGATATTATTATGTCCTATTTTTTATTTTTACTTTCTTTATGTGTAACTATAGTGAATACACATAATAGATCTATTTTATTTTAAAAATGATCTATTTAAGGATTTCGTCTCAATCCCCTTTCATTGAGGCATATTTGGTTTTATACACAACTTTCTTTTATACGGTGTATAAACCCCTTTGACTTTTACGTTTATTCAAAAGGAATATTTTTTATACGAAGCGATTTGCTAAATGACAAAAGGGAATGTTTTTCTTTCCGTACTTATGCGGCGACAACGACTTCTCCTCCGCTGTGACCATTATTTGAGTTTCGGCTTCCTCTACAAGCCATCATTTTTTTAATGAAAAATAAATACAAAGTTTTAACTTTCTTTTATTTTGGTATTGAAAATGGTTTTGAAAGAATTTTTATTATATAAATGTGTTGTATTGATATCTTGTGATTGAAATGTGGAAATGTTATGTTTCCTTTATGCATGTTTTATGTGATACGATTATGTTATGGTTTATGATATGTTTAAACATATTCATATGAGGAATGCATTGGACTTAATAAGTGACGGGTGGAGCCCGCTATAGCTCCTCGATGCATCGGTAGGTCTCATGAGACAAACTAGTTTTTTGGCACAAGGCCTTGACAAAATCTAATTTGTGGACTTGGCACGAGGCCTTGGATACGTGGTTATGATAGTCTGGCATTATGCATTCCATCATTATGAAAGTGGTTATTGATATTGCATGTGATTATTCGACCAGTAGAATATCCATGTGAAGAAGTAAATGGCATTATTTCATTTTACTTTTTCCATATTATGTTGAAGTTCAAGTTTAAAAGGATTTTGTTTTAGTTATATATTGCCTTAAATGTTAATGTTTATTTATGAAAGCTTCCGCTATATTGTTAACCTTACTGAGAATCTGAGCTCAACCATTTCAATGTTTTAATATTTTCCAGGATGTGAAGAAGTATTTTATGAATGACCTGCAGGGATAGTCAGAAGTGGATATGAGTGTGGACTATGGAGACTTTGTTATTGTAGTTTTTCACTTTATGATGTAATGTAACGTTTACGAATGTATCTATTGTTTCCAAGGCTACTAAACTAATCGTTCTTTCGGGACTTGATCTTTTGTGATCATGCCAATGTTACGAAGTAATGCACCGACTCTGGGTAGCTGGGGTCGGGGCGTTACAACGTATTTCATGAGGATGTCCATGGATTACCTCCCTACATAGTGGTTGACTTCAGCATTGATCTATACCCCAGGAAGATTTCAATATCTACACCTAGATATCAGATGGTTCCCATGGAGATTCCTGAGTTGAGGGTAAAACTAGATGACTTGAAGAGGAAGTGATTTGTGAGACCTAGTGTTTCACACTGGGCGGCCCCAGTTCTGTTTGGTAAGAAGGAAGATGGGAGCTTGAGATTATGTGTGGACCACCGGTGACTGAAACAGGTGACTACGGTGAATAAGTATCCACTACCGAGGATTGATTAACTATTCAATAAACAAAATGGAGTGAGGTGGTTCTCGAAGATATACCTCATATCTGGCTATCACTAACTTCAAGTACGGGATGAGGACATCCTGAAGATGACTACCATATATCAGTACAACAGCCAAGAGTAATTGGTGATGTTGTTTTACAGGAATAATTCACTATCAATGCTCATGGGACTCATGAACATGATCTTCCATCCTTATATAGATAGGTTTTTCATGGTATTCATTGATGACATCCTAGCATACTTAGTTTCTAAGGAGGAGCATGCGATATACTTAAGGATGGTCCTGAATATACACCAATAACACTATCTTTATGGGATGATATATAAGTAATAGTTATAGATACGAGAGATTCACATTCTTGGACACAGCATTTCATAGGATATAGTTTTATTGGATCAATTGAAGATAGTGGTGGTTCTTTCTTTGGAGCCACCCAATAGTGTTACCTATGTTCATAGTTTCTTTGGGTTTGCTGGGTACTATTAGAGTTTTGTCCTAAAATTTTCCAGAGTAGCAAAATCCATGTCATCTTTGACATTAAAGGGGTAACCATTCGTGTGGAAGGAGAAGTTCCATGAGTGTTTTTAGCAGCTGATGCAGAGATTGATGAGTGATCCTATCTTGAGATTTCTGAAGGAGGGTGTGGAGTATGTAGTGTTCGGTGATGCATTAGGGATAGATCTTGTGTTTTCCCTAATGTATGGGAAAGTGGTTATTTCCAATGGTTCAAAACATTTGACACTAAATGAGTAAACAAATGTTACTCATGACCTTGAGTTGGCATCGGTAGTCTTCTCGTTGAATACGTAGAAACTCTACCTTATGGAAAATCAGTTTATCATTTAATCTGACCAAAAAAGTGTCATGTAAATCTTCTCATAGAGGTATTTGAAAATGAGACAGTGGAGATGTCTAGATTTCCTCCTATACTATGACATTGAGATTTTCCATACTCATGGGAAGAGGAATGCATGGGAAGACGCTCTTAGAAATTGATCCAACTTGTAGTTTCCGAGAAAGGTGTCAGAGTAGTTTTCATTTTGCTGATAACCTTTGTGGATAGAGATGTATCAACTTACCTCTATTTGATTGTTTTTACCCATCAACTCTTATAGAAAGTCAGGGTGGTACATCTTGGGGAAACAGACAGTGAGATTTTATGTGCTCATATTTCCACAGGGTATGACCCTGATCGATATGATAAAGGTGGGGGCACGTCTTTCCCTTTATAGGATGCATAGTAGTACCAGTGACATTGAGGGAGGTGTTCTTGAGGGAGTTCTATAAATACCCTTTTGCAGTACATTTGGATGTGGAAAAGATGTATCGAGACCTCTGACGTCAGTTTTGGTGGCCATGGATAAATAAGATAGTGGTAGAGTTTGTTTCTTGATGCCTCACTTGTTACCAAGTGAAGGCGGAGCACTAGGTTCTTTTTGGTTTGACCCAACCTCTTAATATTCTAAAGTGGAAGTGGAATTGTAAATCGATGGACTTCATTATGGGTTTACCACACACATCCAGGGGACATGATACCATCTCAGTGATTATTCACCGACTCACCAAGTCGTCCCACTACCTATCGATCAGGGAGTGGAGTTCAGTAGAGATCTTGGGATACCTCTACATGTAGGAGATTGTTTGACTCCTTTAAGTTCCATAAACAATCATTTAGGATCATTATTATCATTTCACATCCCAATTGTGGAAGGTATTTCAAGAGGAATTTGGGCCTCAGTTATGCTTGAGTACGACGTTTCATCCCTAGATGGATGGCTAGATGAAGAGAACCATCTAGGTTCTAGAGAAAATGCTATGTGCTTACATCCTAGACTTTGCGAATAGTTGAGAGGATCACCTACACATGGTGGAGTTTACGTACAAAAAAAGCTACCAATCCACCATTGGTATGACACCATTAGAGGCCATGTACGAACAACCATGCAGGTTACCACTTTTCTAGACTTACCTAGGTGATTCAATACTAATAGGTCCATAGTTGGTGTACGATACCACTGAGAAGTTGTAGATCAGCTTGGAGTATATGAGGACTGCATAGAGATGGAAAAAGTCATAAGCTGATAGGAGATGGAGATCTCTAGAGTTCGAAGAGGGAGACCATATATTCTTTCGGGTCTCAACTAAATGGGGATTGCAGAGATTTGTCCGGGGTGTCATGTTATCTCTGAGATACATCAGCCCTTTTTGGATTCATAGTAGAGTTGGAAAGGTGGCATACCGCCTATCTCCACCCCTGCAATTACACCATGTGTATGATGTCTTCCACGTGTCATGACTTAGGAGGTACGTACATGATCAGATACACCTCATCAGCTGGGGAGATCTAGATATTGATAATGATGTAAATTTTGTAGAGTACCCAGTGGAGATCAACGATCGACAAAAGAGGATCCTTCCTTGGTAGTTGATTAATCTCGTTCATGTCAGGTGGTAGCACGAGAATCTCTAGGAGATCACTTAAGAGCGAGAGGCTCAGATTTGTTCTTAGTACCATCAACTTTTTATTGAGTAGCCCGTGTTTTGGATTTCAGGGACCTAAATCCCTAAGGTGGAGATAATTTAATGACTCATATTTTATCTAGTTTTATTTTTAAAAATTTATTGGGAAAGTTTCTAGACCAGACTCTTCGATAGTGTGTGATTCTGTGGCCCGATGTGTCTAGAATAATTTATTGAGTTATGTTCAGTTTTTAATAAATCATGTGGGAATTGTTTTATTTAAATGGGGATAACTACTAAATGGGTTTCTGGATCAGAAATATGAGTTCACCATTGCATTCAGAATAATGAATATACCTTAGTCAGTGCCTAACCTCGACCGGTGTGGGTTGAGGGTGGAAGTAAATTTTTGGATGTAAACATAATCTAAATATTTAAAAAAAAATTTATGTTTCAGTGGATTCTTTTATGTATGGCCTATTGTTAGGAATATAGGTTTATGAAATAACCCATGAAATCATCTGAGGCAAGGAGATGGAGCTTCATGATCGGACCCATGGATTGGTGGAAAAGCAAAGATAAGGGAATTTCAATGAAGTAAAAGACCTATGGATCATAGAATGACTACAATTTGAAAAGTGGAGTACTAGAGGCAAACTGGTGTCCCGCATAAGGTTCCACCGACACGCCGGTGTCAGCGACAACTGCTTGTGGGTGCGGTGGAAGAAGATGGGCCACTGGGGCAGAAATGTGTCTTGGAAGAGCTGTGTTTGAGTGGGAGGTGGCATCTGAGTTACACGGCTAGGCACGGTGACTGGGGGTCCTGACTATGAGCTGGGATGCGGCTTGATCTCATGCTAGAGGAACCTGTGATGGTAAGTCGCAGGACATGCAGAGAAGGTGGGTCGACCGCATGAAACGTGAAACGACATCGTGTTGACTGGGTGACATGGGGGGGGGGAATGTGGTGCGGGAAGACTGCATAGACTAGGGAGGTGTGGCCAGGGTAGGATGCATCCGGTGGAGCAAATCAGCATGCTGCATGCGGGCCGGACTAGGGCGGTTGGGCTGCTCCGGCGGCCCAACGACCTGGACCCAACAGTCAGCAGGCTAGGTCCATCAGGACCAACAGACCGAGTCTAGATTTTTGGGCTATTTTGGACTCAACCAGACCATGTTAAGTCAGTTCTGGAAGGTCAGGTCGGACCCGTACTGGACCTAGGTCAGACCATTTTAAAAAAGCTGACATATCATTCAAATCGTGTGTCTGTTTGATGCATTGTTTCCATCATTGGAACCCTTACGACGATAAAATACTTTTTGGATACTCTAAGTGAGTTTTTTGGAATTTGAAATATGACATAATAGATTTAGGTGTATAGTATTCATGAATGAGCATTCTAGGTGTGGAATCCTGCAGCTAACTATGTGATATTAGTGACTATGTGATCTTGTGAGTATGTGATCTTGGTGGATATGTGATTTTGAGACTATGTGTCTTAGGGGATATATGAATTTTCAACACTCCGTTTGTTATCAATACTCCGTGTGTTATTAACACTCAGTGCATTATTGACACTATGTGTGTTATTGACACTCCGTGTGTTATCGAAACTATGTGTTATATCAACAGTCTGTGTGTCATCGACACTCCGTGTGTTATCAACACTCTATTTGTTACCGACTCTAGATGTTTTGTGGACTATGAATGATAATCCTACTTTTGTGCATTAGACTTATATTTGTTTGAGTTGACAGTACTTTGTGTGTTTCCCTTGTGGTATACTTAGTGTGTTTCCTTTTTGGTATACTTTATGTGTTTCCTTTGTGGCATACTTCGTGTATTTCTTAGTGGAATTAATATGTGGTTTCAGGGTGTCCTACTAAGTATTGTTTTACTCAACCATGTACGAGATTTTCCCACACGTGTCATGTCTTGTGTTGATGATCAACACTTTGACGGAGTCCTTGGTGGAACAGGACCAGGTGGTTCTTAGTGTGCTATGACAAATGAGGTGTTCTCCTATGACTTTCAACAACTTTTCTACACCTACCTTTCAGGTAGGGTTTTCTATGGATGAGTTTCAAGATCTTGTGCATTCACTTTTTCAGACTCTTTTTTTGTGGGCTTGTATTTTGACCCTGTTTACTTTCTAATTTTCCTACTGCCATACTATATGGTTGGTATCATAGTACATGCATGATTTTCCTATATAGTGTTTTTACATCTCTCTATTTCGGTGTAGGAGATGTGTGCGTGTGTACAGGTACTTAGGAAAATGCCTCCCAAATGTGGGATATGCTTACATAACGCTAGTCTCCAGCCCATGGCTTATAAGAGGTGGGCTTGGGGTAGTCAGGACATGGGACCTACTGGGATAGGTCATGACAGAATAGGTATTACTACATAATGAATGAGAATATCTACCTGAAATGATTAAAATAAAATAAAATATCATCCTTGAAGACATTCCCATTATAAGGTAATACACTGACGTGTTTCCTAAATAATTATATTCTCTTCCACCTAGTCTAGAAGTTCAATTTTTAGTTGAACTTATACCAAGAGATTTTCCCATATCCATGACTCTATCTAGAATTTACATTTTTGAATATGATGAATTAAATAAAATACTACCAGATTAAATTTATAATGGGTTTATATGTCTTAGTGTTTCATCATGGGGTGCACCGGTCCTCTATTCCAAGAAGAGCGATGGGTAAATGTTCATCTACATTGATTATAATGAGATAAAAAAGATCATGATAATAAACAATAATCTTCTGCCATGGATTGACTATTTGTTCAATTAGCTACATAGTATGAAACATTTCTCTATGTTAGATAATTGTTCATGGTATTATCATATAAATGGGATGAAGGAGGATATCCCAAAGACTACATTTTGTACCATGTATGGTCATTTGGAGTTCATATTGATTCTATTCGGACTCATTAATGCTACAACATCATTCACGTACATGATGAATTGAGTCTTTAGAGATTACTTTGATCGATTTATAGAAGTCTTTTTAGGAAATATTCTTATCTACTCAAATTGAATGGAGGAACATGAGGAATATTTGAAGACTATAGTAAGAACCATATATAAATAAAATATGCATGAAATATATAGTAAATGTGAGTTATTGTTAGATAAAGTAACATTCCTAGGCCATGTCATCAACATCAAAGGGGTATTTTTGGATCCTTAAAAAATGTAGATAAATCAAGGGTAGCCAAGACCAACCTCTATGATTGAAATCCATAGTTTCCTCAGATTGGATGTGTACTATATTCTATTTATTAGAAATTTATCATGATTTTGAATCCTCGTAACGAATATAAATTGAAAAAGAGTCATTATTTTTTGGAATGAAGAATGTGAGGAATGTTTTGAAGAGATGATAGAGATATTAATCATGACACTTGTACTGACATTTCCACAAGTGGATAAGGATTTTTGATTTAGAGTGATGTATCTAAAAAGGGATTGGGTTGTCTAATCTTTCAAAATCACTAATTTATAGCCTAATACTCCATTTAAAGAAATATACATGAGTGGAACTACATAACTCATGATATAAAATTAGATGTAGTTATCATTGCATTCAATATTTGGAGGAATTTTATCTATTATGACAATTTTGATATATATATGTATATATATACCATAAAACCCTCAAGTATATATTCATACAATGTGAGCATAAGATGTTATGACATTGGTGGATAGATCTGATTATGGATTCAGATTCTTCAATCCATTACCATCATGGGAAAGAAAAAAAGTGGAAATTTCTTTGAGTATAAAGGATCCCACCACTCCATCCATAATGAGGATTCCAAGGGATATAATCTTTTTGGTCATGAAATAGATTGATACAAAAATAATAAAAGGATCATAATACAACATATATGTAGTTATTTCTCATTGATGCATTCTCAAGACAGTTGTGAATGATTAGATATATGAGGAGTATCTATAGAAGAGTGTATTGAACATTATAAAGTTGAATGTTGTAGAAGATTGAGTTATAATGTATTGAACACATATATGTTTCCCATCAAATCTAGAATAGAAGTTGTAACTTATAGATGATTTGATTATCTCATCCTTCTAAATTCATCCCAAAATAACAATGATATATAGATATTTTATGAAAAATTTATGGTGGGATGACATGAAGTGTGACATTGTGGTGTTCGTGTATTCATTCTCAGTATACCAACATGTCATGGGGGAAAATGTGAAAAGGTTTGATAGACCCATTTTGAATACCAGTATTGAAATGGAAACACCTAAATATGGATTCCTCCATAGGAATCCCCAGGACACCTAAAGGAAATAACACCATTTGGGTTTTAGTTGATCACCTTAATTTATCAACAGATTTCATTAAAATTAAGGAATACTTATCTTTTTAGCTACTCACCATGATATAAATAATTGATGTGTTATGTCTACATGGAGTTTCACTATAACACACTGAGATTTTTTGAATTTATTTTCTTGGAATTAGTTTAATCCTTTGAAATTTTCACATCACACAACACTGAATATAGAGTTTTTTTTATTATATAAAATCACTATGTTTTGATTGTGTTATATGAAACACTATAGGAAGCTTTCAATACACACAACACTGACATGGCTTGCGCTACACAGAACACCAAGTTTCTGCAAAACAACACTTTACTATTATAAATATTTAAATCAGATATTGATAACCTATGAATTAAACTTGTAATATGAATAATTTATTTTCAAATAGTAATTTCAATGGTTTTGATATTGAAAATTTTAATTTTTTATAATTTCTTTATATGTTTAAAACTAATATATTATCAAAAGAACTCTTTTTCACGTCCTTCTATAAAAAAATTGAAATTAATTTTAGACACTCATAGAAACTTGTTTTGATAAAATAAAAATTATTTTGTAATTACTAATGAAAAAATTAAGTTAGGGTGAATTTTTAGGATTTTTTTGTGAAGTTTCATTTTTGATGAATAGTGAGAAATACTGCAATGTTGTTAAAAACCGAATTTTTCATTAAAATAGTTATTTTAATTTAAATTGATTTTAATGTCACAATTTATACATAATACATATACTAATCCAATTTTGTTCATTGGAATCATTCTTAAAATAGAATTACATTTTATAATTTATTAAACATTTGAAAGTTTATTTTACCCACCTTCTAGCCACATTTGTGGGATTAACATTAAACATAATTTTACAACTACTGTGAATTGAATTTTGAAAAATGAAAATACATTGTTTTAATTATTATGAAAAATATGGTCTAATTGGATCAAAATGATTTATGGTGAATAGTAAATTTTGAATTTCATTTACCACTATTAAATGTAAATAGGGTAATTAATGTTGAGAAAAATATTATAATAATATAAAATTACTCTAACACTTGCCCTAATTTAATTGGATAAGTGTTTATAAACCAAAATAAACCTTAGTTAGAAAATATGATAATTTTTAATCCACTTGTGTTAGATTTGGAACTTAATTATATTTTATTTAACGAAGAGTTGAAAATTTCATATTAAAATTTTAATAACTATATGACTTTTTAATTAGTTGTTATATATGGGATATGACCTATTATAAATATTAATTAGAAATACGATATGTTTATATTAATCATGATAATTTATTTATAATTTTTTGACATTAAATAATTAAATTTAATTATGACACAACCATGATATAGTAATAGATCTATTAATGGATGATTCAAATAAATGATATTAATAATACATAAATAAATATAATTTGAGATATTTGATGCCATAAAATAATTTAATTGATTACTATTACATGTTAGTGATGATTTATTGATGTTTTTTAAGGAATAACGTTGTTATTTTTTTTTTAAAAAGGCATGTGATAAATAGTGTCAAATTGACAAAAATGAGATTATAAAATAAATAATATTTTATTAAATGATATTAAATTAATAAAAATAATTTTTTTTCCAAATTACTAGGATGATGTTTAATATTATATAAATGATCAAATTGTGGTTTTTTTAATTTTGGAGAAACTATATTAACCCTATAGTTTAAAAAACAAGTTGTCATAGTAAGAGTTAAATTGTTTAACTAAGGGTTAAAGCCAAAGGATTAGGTTACTTTTGTGACATAAACATTTCTAAAATTCATTGTATGATAGGATATATTCCCATAATAGTATCATATTCTAATTAACACACTTTTTATCTATTTTAAATTGAAAATCAATCTATATTAAATTAATACTTTTGATATTTCCTAAAGTGACCCTCCCCTCTCCTATAAAAGGGAACCCATCCTTCTCTTTTATTCACACCTATAAAACAATTTTTCTTAGCCAAAAACAGAAAATTTATCCTAAAAATTCCTTAAATTCATCCTAGTGTCCATAATTTTGGCAAAAAAACCAACCTATAGATTCCTTTTTATAAATCAAAAGGTGACACTCGAAGAATAGTTAATTGTTTTACCAACTCTTTCAAAGTTTTTCCCTTATTCTACTTCATTTTACATTGTTGTTTCATTACTAAAATTATAAATTAAGTATATAATATTTTTTTATATGTTATTATTATTATTTTATAACAATATTAGTCAATTTACCCAAACTATTAATAACAACATCACAATGTGTGCGTGCGTACATCTTACTATCTCCAGGCTGTGGTCTAAACCATTTTCATCTATACATTATTTATATGGATATAAATAAGAATATTCATTATTTAAATAATGAATATTACATAATAATGATTCTTTATAATTAGTATACCATCCAATTCAATTCCATTTAACCATTAAGGGAATGATAGTGTCGCTCGTGCGTACGTACAACTTACCATCTCCATAACGTGATTAGATTAATTATCCATGTTAACCATTAAAAAACAATTATAAAGTATATAAAATAAATAATCATGAAATATATGACTTAAAAATGAAATTGGAAATAAATAAATAAATATATTTCATTGAATTGATTCCATTCAATATGATAAGAAACCAGAAACAACGTTCATGCATACAGACACCCTACCATCTCCATGAATGGTGTATTCCATTTCAAATATCTATCAATTATATATATTTATATAATTAATATATATGATATATAAATAAAATTTTACATTTTTTAAGTAATTAAATCGTGATCTAGGTAATACAATCAATAATAACAAGTCAAAACATGTACGATAAACAAAACGATTAATACCCGTAAAATTGCTACAACGTGGAATTGCCACTAAACGGGTAATTTAAAGTTATAAATGAATCTTATATGATAATATTATAATGATTCTAGTATAAGTTAATATTTTTTTAAAACCACAATACATGAGTTTCAGATACGTACAGAGGTAATCAGACCAACAGTAAGGGATTTTTGTCTCACCTTTACTTCTGTGAGACCCATGTCTCACACACTAATTGTTTCTTCTATGTGATGTATATTCTACCCATGAATTTAATTTATGAGTCTTATATAGAATATTATAGTATTTAAATATGCTTATAATTTTATTTTTACATGTTGCATACAATTATATAGATTATAAAGCATTAGTGTTGATTTCACAACCTCTTCTATATTTGGAATTGTTTTTTTAAGTCCTCGTTGGGTAATATTTATCACCCATCTCAACACCGTGGTGTAAATTGTTTTTCAAATATAAAATATTTTTAAGGATATAAAAAGGAATATAAATAATTTAAATAATGAATATTACAGGATAATTATTCTATATAATTAATATACATTCTAATTCTATACCGTTTAACCATTAAGTGAATGATACCGTCGCTCGTGTGTACTTATGACTTACTGTCTCCACAGTGTGAAGAGATTCATTATCCATATTACCAATTCAAGAATTATTATAAAGTATATATAATAAATAATAATGAAATATATGAAATAATAATTCAATTGTAATTATATATATATGTGTCTGTCATTTACTAGATTCCATTAAATATGATAAGAAAATGGAATCAACGTTCATGCGTATGTAAGGCCAACCATCTCCATGAACGGTGTATTCCATTTTATATATCTATCAATTATATATATCTATATACTTAATATATATGATATATAAATCATTGTTTTAAATTTTGAAAGTATGTAAATCTTGATCTAAGTAATAATATCAACAATAACAAGTCAAAACATGTACAATAAAGAAATCGATTATTACCCGTAACGTTTATTTAAATTGGAATTATCAATAAACAAGTAGTTTAAAGTTATAAATGAGCCATATATGATATGATAAATATTATTATGATTCTGTTATAAGTTTATAATATGTTTTAAACCACCATATAAGAGTTTCAGACACATATAGAGGGAATCAGACCTATAGTAAGAGATATTTGTCTCACCTTTACTTTTGTGAGACAGATGCCTCATACAATACTTATTTCTTATAAATGGTGTATATAATGCCCATGAATTTATTTTATGAGTCTGTCAAGAATATTATTATATTTACATATTCTTATAATTTTCTTTTTTCATGGGACATATGATTCTATTTATTATAAAGTGATGATTGTTGATTTCACAATCTCTTCCATATTTGGGATTGTTTCATTTTAAGTATCCACTGAGTAATATTTATCATCCATGTCCATGTTTTCTAATTTTTTTTCATAAATTTTTTTACTATTCTCCCATGGATTAATAAAGTAATTTTTATCCATTTTTACTTTTTTACTACATTTTTTTAAAGGAATATTTCTTTTTGTTTTCTAACGATATACTTTTTGAATTTTTCAGAAAAATTATATGAAAAATGTTTTTTAACATATAAGAAATTAAAGGATTTTTATGATTTAATGACACCTTACTACCTTGAATCTTCCCCTACAATCATACAAGGTTACTTTCAAATACAATTTTTTCTTTTAAAATTGCTCAAAATTTTAAGAAAATAAAACTATTTCAATAAAAAATTATATTTTTTCAAGATCAATTTCTTATGATTTTAATGATTACATTATATGGTTTTTAATTGAATTTAAATAAAAGGTATTTGATTTTTTTTATTTAAAAAGTTATTTTTAATGAAAATTCAGGTTCAATGTGATCTTTCAAAATACTTCCCCACATATGATGAGATACTTGGTTATAGTTCGTTAATACCATTAATATTATTTGTCAAAATGGTTTTTGTTTTTATGGTCTAATGTTTAAGAAACCCAATTATTTTCATGGGTTATGCTTTTGATTAAATGAATATGAATCTTGGCACATTTTTATAGTTTATTATATGATCACATGCTTATGAAACCCATTCCATTTTATGGGTAATGATATGATTGTTTATGATATTATGGCACATGTATATATGATATCATTATGAGATGGGTGGGATTTATATCTCCCTCTGATGAAATGGGTATATATATATATCATGACATAGATGTGAAATACCGTGTCCACCAAAATGGTAATGGGATTGAACCATGACTACAAAGATGGTTATGAGAGTAAACCATGACTTCCAAGATGGTATGGGATGTGAACCCATACTACCAAGATGGCCTTGGCCATAATACCTTGACTACTATAGAAATAATTATTATATTCTGATGTATCTACCACAATTCCATGTTTTCTTTCTATGTTATTCTTTCCTGGCGTATCTTCTTTATTACCTCATGATTTTTGTTTTATGAACTAACAATATATATTCCATGATTCTTGTATACGATCATTGATATATAGGGTATTGTATTCAATTTTCATGATCATGTTATCATACCCTTATGCTCATGATTATGTTTATATGTCTCCGTTGTTTACCCTTACTTAGAATTTGAGCTCACCCTTATTCATATGTTTTCTTTTCCCCATGTTATAAATAAAGGATTTAGGTATGGGTACTAAAGGGGAAGATATCTTTTGGATATGTTGAATATATTTAACCACATTAAAATAATTTGTTCAATGTTTTCAGAGGAACTATACTAACATGGTCTCTAGGAATTTTCTTTTCTAATGTTTTATGTATTCTGAAAAAGTGATGTAATGTCCATGTATGTTAAGCTTGGGTCTTTACAGCCACTATATATTAAATCTGGTCGTATCTGAGGTTTACCATGTTGTTTTGGATAATCCATAAAAAATAATTAAATATAGAACAATGATTCATCAATACATATCACCCTCATTTGGATGGTTAGTATAAAAGGGGCATCCAAACTCTAGAAGTTATGTGAGGATCATGATCAATGGATTTCCATGGATTTTTAGATAAACATCTTCCCCCAAATAAGTTCTAATATAACAATAGTTTCCATTTGATCATTCAAATTTATCCTTATGAGTCTATGTATGTGATGATTTTTTATACTTTGACATTCTTTTATGATATTAGAGATATGAATATGATGAGGCATGATCATATCCAAAACATTAAAACATGTTTCAACCCATTCATCATTTTGTGAAATCTTCACTAATTTGACTAAAAATCTCTGAATACAATTGTCAATTATAACTAGATTTTGACATTAGTGATAAAGTGATACTTTGTATATGTCCATGGAATAATGTCATGTGGTTTGGGAATAAGGTAATTCTTAGTCCAAGATACATTTTTTCCTTTGAAATCCTTTATCACATTAGTGTAGTGGTATGTTGAATAACACTCCCACCTAATCTTTCTCATGAAAATGATGTGTTATTTGTATCCCTCATGATAAATTACATACAAGACCCATTAATTGGGCTAAATCAAAAGGTGGTACTATTTTAATATGATCATTCCCATGAGGAGAAGATGGCGAATATCATATATTGTAGAGAAAAAGTAATTCAAAACATTAAAACTCACATGGTCAAAGTGTTGTGGTAGAACAAAAAGTTTGATGAAGAAATATAGGGAACAATATATTTCAATGAATTATATGCACCATCATATTCATTAATTTTTGAAATAAAAATTTAAAGGGTGATATTTTTGAAGGGGGGATAGTTTAAAAACTAGGGCTTTTATTAATAAATGCCATTCTCTTTGAATGAATATAAGTTTTATTAATTAATAAATTTATAGAAAACACATGAAAAACATTGGATATTATAGAATACTATATCATATAGTATCTAAAATAATATTAACCATCATAATAATTGATAATATCATCATTTAATAATTATTATATGATTAATATATATGTCGGGTCATGGTAATGTCTATTGTTATAGAAGAAATAAGTGATGGCCTTGACTAGTTGAATGATACCCTATAAAGTCAATTTTCTGAAAATTTTATTAGAGATACCATATGTGGTAATATATATTAACAAATAAAAAAGAATAGATACTATAACTAAATCACGAGTGAAATTATTTATGGGATAAGTTTAAGCTCAATGAAACTATATCCTGAAACATGTTCATTAAACCACCCCAAAATAATATTAATGTTGCACACCTTACTATTAGGAGGATCATTTGCATAACGAAGGGAAACGTATCTCAACCTTAAATGAATGAATATTTATATTTTATTTTAAATAATTTTTTTGTTATATTTCATCCTTGTTTTTTTACATTATACATGATTAAATAATTATTTTAGAAAAAATTTATATTTGAATATAGAAAAACTTGAGTTGTATTTTTTAAAAATATGAAATTTTAAGTAATACTTCCTTGCAATGAATTAATTAATTTTCGTAATAAATGGTATTTTAATTAAATTATATATTTAAATATTATATATTAAATATAAATGATAATATAATTTTGGAAAGTGAAAATATAGTTATTATAATGTTCAGAAAACTGTTATTGTAAAAAAAACCAGTAAGTTTTAACGAATATAGATTTTGATTTCAAAGTGTAATTTATAATATTTATAGATTTATTTAGATAAAATAAATATATTTTTTGGATTCATAATGTCAAAATTAGACAATGTTGAATTCTTCATAATTTTCTAAGATAATATATTTTTCTGGTAAAAATTAAATATGTTATAATTATGAGGTATGCATCATGAAATCATAAATGACAAAAAAATGATGCAATAGAAATTCTAAAGAGTATCCTAAGGAAAAATAATTTATTCCATTAAAAATAATTTATTTTATTAATTTTACTAATCTTTTATAAATCCTCTAAAACCAATATTATATTTTTTTAGGTTTTAAAATCATTTCATTAAGAGCACAACTCACTTCTACGTCACTAGGGTAATATATTAATTATTTCTATTTATGGAATTATAAAAATATTAAAAAAACTCATCTTTTTTAGAAATCATGTGGGAAAACCATTGTATGGTTTTTTATTACTTTTTTTATATAATCCTAAATATAAGTTTATGAAATAATAAAGACGACACTTCTATTTTCCTATATAAAAAACTATATTCCATTAATCATCAGTAAGAAACAATTTATCTCCAGATTACAATTCCATTTACTCTCTATATCCCTTTCAATTATCCCCCAATATCTCAAGAGGAGTTTAACATGCATTTGGAAATACCCTCTAATGGTATGGGATCTGCCACATCCCCTCTTTATTAATGAAACATCTTGATTAAATAAATTTTGATATGTAATTCATAATGTTGTGACATATTATAACATACCCATTAAACTATAATTTTTTATTTATAAATTATTATATATCTCTTTCTCTATTATTAATCCATTTTATGAATCATTATCTACATCTGTTGTTGTGATGATATTTTATTTACTTTTTTATTCTATATGACTGTGAACTAAATTCCCATACACATTTCTTCTCAAGTGTATTCACCTATGAGTACCTATAATTTTAGTGATGGGTATTTAAATGTATCTAACCAAATCAATTCATTCATGGAGTTAATAGATATTTAATTCAGTAATATGTTATATGGTCTATGGGGCATAATTATGCATGTACATGATAATATTATGATGGGTGATCCTAGATAAC
Source organism: Viscum album (assembly GCA_963277665.1). Lineage (NCBI taxonomy): Eukaryota > Viridiplantae > Streptophyta > Magnoliopsida > Santalales > Viscaceae > Viscum > Viscum album. Next base: position 995,211,558 of record OY728166.1, read on the forward strand.
ACTCAAATGCATTAGTAAATGTTTTTATATATTGAGATTAAATTATATGTTCATTGGATGTTATAATATTTACAATATGTTATGATGTATTGGGGGTTATCCTTGAAATATTGTTATGATTACATGTTTTATGTTTCTTCCAAATTTCTATGTTTGATTTATGCTATCATGTTATATGATGTGTCATTGTTCATGATTATGATCCTCAAATCTTATGTTACATTGATATACCTCTTGGATCACATGAATTTCATTATAATAGAAAATTATTTTTATATTCTCTTAATGGGATTGTTATCTCACCCCATTTATACATTAATACCATGGTTATGCTTTGTAGTTTAAGAGGAATGATGTATTTTTTTAGCATGTTATGGAAGTTTTCAATAATGTTGGTGTATCCAACATTTATGATTTCATGTTGTGTACATAACCTAGAAAACACCTGATTCCTCTCAATATTATGGGTTGTATTTAGTGAATATTTATATATGAAATCATAAATTAATGCATAATAAAGATATGAATTTTCATAAATGACTAGTCTAAGTGAACGATTGATATAATACAAGAAATCTAATGAGCTTGTATTCTTTATATTTGTAGAGTATGGGGCCCCACTTATCCTTATAATAACATCTATTTTTAATTAATTCAAATGGATCCAATGTATGATCTTTATTAGATTCCTTTTCATTCTCTTATTAGCTAGTCCAAAATAAGGGAATCATTTATGATATTATATATAATTGTTTAAGAGATGGAATACTAATTGTTAATGATTTATAAATTGTTAGTAATTTATTAAATCAATAAAAAGTATTATAATGATCAATGAATGAAATAATAGGAATTCTAATTTGGTGATCAATTATTTCTCAGAGTATTACTGATAGTGGGCCACCATTGCATGGGAAAGCATGAGAAAGTATCTCAAATTTTTATTGATCCAATCTAAATAATTTAATTATTTAGAGAGATTTCATATCATTTTTGTTACCTTAAATGTATAGTTCTATTAATAATACCATAATTGTTTTCAAAATTATTAAATATATGAAATATCCCACATAGATAGTTTGATATGATTCTATCATGCAAGAAGCTAATGCATCCTATATAGTGCACCTAGTTGTAATTATGAACTTGAGTGTGTGGGTGTAATGGGGTAAGATTATTCCCATATCTTGTGTTATGTGACACCAAAGTAAGACCCAGATGAATCATGGGAGTTGGAAAATTAAATGAATTCTCAATGGATGAAATTATTATTCAATGAATCTAGTTTAATCTTATCATGGATGATAAGCCATATGGTAGGGATGTTTTAAGGATGCTGAATAGTTTGTGCTAGTATTTCACTTTGATTTTTCAATTTTTTACCCTTTTATGTATAAATATAAAATAATAGAGAATTGATGGAGTTTAGATGAGGGTGAAATGATGAGTAAGGGGTAACATTGGTATTGGAGTAGAACTAGGTATTCGGTTCTCATATATCGAGTACAAAATGTTCTCTTATGGGTTGTAGGGAATCTTTCAGCCTTATTTCTCGATTGTCCTAGAATGGGTACTCAGCTATAAAAAATAATATTTTAAAAAATAAGGAGTAATTACACCATTTAACCCTACAAAATGCATAAAACAATGGTAGCTCGAGACTACCCATTCATTCATTTATTTATTAATTCCATGGGAGATCCCCTTTCCCACACTCTTGTCCCATTTGAATAAACCCTAAAAACATCAACATATCTTATTTTTTTATGGATGATCATATGTGGAAGTAGGAATATATATTCTTCTTCAAAATATATCATATTTTACTTTTCTGTAATTAGAAATACTTATTCCATTAAACATATAATATTTCTGTTATAAAATCTAATAAATATTTTTATATTATCATTATTAATTCATTTAGGGGGGGTTAACTATGATTGATGGATGCCAAAAAAGATACATTTATTTTTTGGTATTTCATCATCATTATTTATAGTGTATAAAAGAATAATTCATTCTTGTGTTAGGTTACTGCTTGTAGTGGAATATCATTTCCCACAAGATCTAAATAAAAATATATCCGTTTATTTTTATAGGAAAACCCTTATCTATCTCATAATCATAAATATTTGGTTTGGAGAAGGTACAAGGCTAATTAAATTAAATGATTAAAATTTATTTCAACAAATAAGGGCTTTTATAAATTATTTTCCAAATTTGTGAATTGTTATGATCAAGATGGCAAGTGTATAACTCATTAACATGGTTTAACTATTATATGATTATAATACATATTTAATGGTTATCTACTTAGCATGCCATATTTTATATTCATGATGAAATTAATAAATAATTGGTCATCTACTTATCATGCCATCTTTTCTCATAACATATAGAAAATAAAGAAACTATATAAGATACCCAAAATAGAAATTCTAAGATAATAATCCATACATGCGACAAATCCCATTATTAAAGAGAATTAAGAATAAAAAATAATTGATGATGGTCGATCAAGAGGGAAAAATAATGAGGTATATAAGAGAATTACTTCACATCCTCCATTATTATTAAAAAATGGAATAACCAACAATTTATATTTAATTACATAATTTTTTTTGAAACCTGACATAGTTATCATCAAACACAATTTTTGAAAACTGTATATTTTTATTTAATTTTTGATTAGTCCTTATATATTATATAAGGAAACACTTATTTATAATCATTACATATCACTAGTACCCTTACGTCTGAACCCTTATGGTACAAACCATGTGCATCATTGGGTAACCTATCAATCTTTTTGTATCACCCTTTTTGCATCACATAGTTACCCATCAACCATTTTGTATAAAGTATATCCAACCCTTATGAATTACCAATATTTTTTCACAATTCATCAATAAATTATTTATAAATGATAAAATCATTACATATCAAGGACTAAACACTTTTACATACCCTTATGAATCAGAGTAAAACTTAAGTAATATTATAAAAATTCATGTTACCCTTAAATAACCTTCATTAAAATTTTTCTATCCCAAATATTGTAACACTTATATTGTACTATATAAAAATAATAACCATTAATAAATTAATGTTAACTCATATATATCATGAATTTTACCCTTACACATCATTTTTAACTATTATTTTTTCTAATTAGAACAATTATATGTTAACATAGCCTCATTGAAAAACTTTAAAATGAGGGCTATACTTTTATTTAGACTAGTTGGAGTAAACATACACCTGAAGTTTACTTTACACAATTTTAACCATACACATGAGGATCTAGAAAAATGAGGAAATAATTAGTATTCTGAATATGTATGTAAAACACAAACCATATAAATATTTCCTTCCATGTATGCCCAGACATCTAAAAAAATTCCAATATACATTCATGCACTAACTATAGAATAAATTATTCCATAAGATTGGATTAATTCTATGTCTTGATTCCCAACCATCACTAACACACTCTAATCCTCAATAGTGTCTAGATACACAAGACTAGTATTATATTTGACATGAATGACCACTATTGAAAACTCAATCCATTATAATCTCTCCACCATAATATTTCCCCACCCATTTTATCTCAAATTATAAACTAACCAACCCATAGAGAAACATAAAAATATGACACACCATATTCTCCAAAACCTAGGATGATTGTTGAAATATATGAATCATCCCAAAAAATATACCACCCACTTAGACATTATGATTAATTCAGTTAGAAATCACTACTATATAAATCACCTACCTAGATTCATCTAGAATAAATGACCCAAAATATATATGGAACCACATTGACAATCATATAAAATCCCAAAAGAACTACCTATCCACACAAATCCACTAGTCACCGACCATCATTATCCAACATCATACATATTCCAACTATAATTCTGTATCATACCTTATTCCCAATATAATCCCACATCTTACTAGATAAATTATTTTTTAACTGATGCCAATTCAATCTATAGTGATTGAGTATCATAAATTGAAACCTTGCAATAGATCTAGTTCTATATTATCTCACAATTATTACTAATAATATTTTATTCCCATGACATAACTAGTATATAGATAACCCATCGGGAACATACACACATCTTACAATAGTATCCATTATCTCAAACAATTCCATCATTCACATAGCGAACCAATTGTTTTCAATAATTTCTCGACATAATCTTAATAAGATAAATCAATCATTTCTAGATGAGTCAAATATAAAAATCCCAATACCAATAATCCAAGAGTAGGTATCCATAATTCTAGGCACTTTCCCCATGATTTTGTATGCCATTAACTACCATGACCTATGCGTCTAAATGAATTCCACTACTAAATATCGATTCTACTCCCATTATTACATATGAAAATTGAGAATGAACTAATAGATTAATCCTAACTGATTAAGAGTTTATATAACAAAAAATATCTAAATGTATCATTTTTTCATGTTACCAACATTATTTTAGTGACCGATCACAATTGGAGTGATTGTGACCAATCTACTAAAACTAAAAAAAGCTCACCGATGACCTAATACATGGTGGCATTGTCAAACCACTTTTATGAATTCCACACAGGGTATTTTAAAATCCTCTCTTCTCACTACATGAATCTCAAATACCAATCTCACACAATACTAATATCCAACTCAGTATTCTCCCATATTCCATGTTATTCATCACCATTAGATCCTTTTCACTACCTTTATAAATGTCAACAACCAATTGATATTTACCTCATACCTGATATCTTTAAATAAACCATAATCAAATTAAAACCCCTTAAATTTATCATCACCCACTAGTGTTGGTGTAAATTAATCAAATAAATAAACATATCATAATATTATATAACTGATTCCCCACCCAAATCATGTGTAAAGACTCATGGGATCAACCATCCCTCAGTGACTCAAAGAAGAATTTCTAAAAGAATATATCCTTAATAACCCTCTATGTCATCCCATCATCTCTAATTCAATGTACCTTTATATCCAACAAGTTTTTCACTAGTACCTTGAGAATATATATCCATATTCACCCTCTAACTCAGTGTAATATTGATATAATAAAATTTAAATTATATGAACTCAATCTAGTACTCTACATTTTGGAGTCCTCTCTCTTAATATAAAAAAGGTGGTTGTTGTGAATAGAACTCTCAAGTAAGGTATTCCAAAAATGGATAAATTATATAAGATCCTTGATCAATTATATTGAAAATTTTCACTAAACTCACAATATAAATCTCATCCACCTACATCCCTATTTTTGTGAGAAATTTTGGATAACTTTTATACCTCAAAACATCTATCTATGGCGCATGCACACCTCCACCAATAGGATCATCATATAAGGCTTGCTGTAGTTATAGTATATCATTGGACACATGATAATCCAATAAATGTTTCATAGGTGGTATCCTAATGAGAACAAAATAACATAAAAAATATTATGATCGATGCACATAATAGTCCAGATATCAAAAATAGGTAATTTTTTATTTGATAAAATGATTTATAAGATCGTACAATTCCCAACAATACCAAAGTACCATACTATCTATCCTCACAACACTACATAAATTTTTAAACCTCTTAATACATTGAAATCATTTAGAAATAATATCCTTCAACATAATCACACATGGAATCGCATCCCCAGTATATTTTCGTAGAATTCCTTGAGAAATATATACGGAAAAAACCAAATAGGTTGTATCTAAAACATAAAATAAAAAATCCATTCCCATTCATAAGAAAAAGAAATCACATATAAAAACAAAAATATAATCTAATTAATATATACCTAAAATAATTTATGAGTTCCATCTCTTTACTCTCAGATATAAGAGTCCAAAATAAAGGTCAATAACATAACATAATAACTTATCTAAATCAAATCAATCAACTACAACCCCAAGAACAAAAAAAACATAGTTTCCTAAGTAACATAGTCTTTCTCAAAATATGTTATATACAATAATAAAAAAAATATTATAAATCCTATGTTATAAAACATCCCTAAACATCTATATACTACCTCATATATTGCAAAGTAAAACCTTCTTCAATCATTTAACAAAATGTTTCTCTGATAAAACATTATAACCTTCTAAACCATATCAAACTGTATTAGGTATATTATAGCACCTAAATACTTAAAATTAACCTATCTATACATCATAGGTAGTAGACTCTAAATGTGTGGGTAAATGATGATAGTGAAGAGATTATACTCACTAAATTTAATTAATATAATGGCCAATGAATATAGAAATAAACTATAAATAATAGTAAAAAAAAGATAGAATATATATATATATATTTATATATGATAAGAAGACAAAAGATCTATAATTCTATATCAATCATTAAAAACATAACAGAACACTATTACTCTGGTTAAAAATGTACATACACAAAAGTAATAAATATAAACTACCCATTTGGCACTGAGGAATAACCTCACCCTGGATAAAAACAAAAATGTTAAATACATGAACTATATACACATAGACTTATAATAGATTTATAATAATGAGACCATACCCTTCTATATCCCATGATACATAAATTCCCCAAAAATATTGGAGGACCAATGTATGGTTTGAGTATGAAATCAGTTGGTAATCCCCAATAGTTTCTCTAGATAATATCCATACATATACTGGTGTATAAAAATTAAAATAAAAAAACCATACCACTCATATTTCACTACTAATTATTAAACAAATATTAATAAGACATTACCATACTTAAATAGTTCAAAGGTGGAATAATATATCAATACTATTTAATATTGGATGTTCACTTAACATATAAATGAAATTCATGTCATGTCAAATCCCACACCAACCCATAATTAAAATAACCATCCACTATTAACCAATATGCCCCCATGAAATATTCAAAAACATATTATGAATCACATGATAATCTAAAACCATTTCCAACAATCAATTATATAGTAATAAAAAAACCCATATTGCAACCAACAACTAAATAGCTAGATCATTCCCATATTCAACAACTTACAAAACCTACCCATTAATCACAATAACCACACATTACTAATAGTGAAATTATAGAATTTACAATATTTTAACAATGAACATCATCAACAAATACCCTATTTCCCTTAACTATAGGGGATACCACCAAAAAACCAATAGTTAAAACTGACTCATGCACCTTGTCCTATGTCCCAATGACCCAAATGTCCTTAGAACCCATGGTTAGGAGTGTCACCAATATACTATAACTATAAACCAGTGAAGCACCATCACCACACACACCAATGGTCAACACCATATTAACTATACTAATGAACCTCTATCCCCACCTCTATCAATGGTTATTACAATCAACATTATACAAGTTAACCATGTCACTCTATTTATATAGGTCACCATCACCCAAAATCACACAATTTACACCCATCACATTTCTATGGAACCATATCATATATAAAATCCAATATAAAATCAATAACAACAACTGTAATCACACCCATAATTCCATAATAGAATATAACTAAGAAACATATTAGATACTAATTTTAACCCATCATTTTTTAACCAAGATTTCATAAGGCATCCCATACGAATAATGTAAAAATAATGTTTTTCTACACTTAGTCACATAAAAGACCTTACCAAGACATGATTAACACACTCTCTATAAACAAACATATAACTGATAATGAATCATCAAACCATAAAATAGATGTTAAAATAAATATATCCACTAAAAAAATTTATCTGATATTCTCATGATGATATTAAATTTTATAATACAAAATAAGGCCCCTCGTTTGGGGATATATGATTATAAAATGATTTAATGGTGAGATAAAAAATAAATAGATTCTCTTTGAACATATATAAATACACATGGATAATCCCTACAATAATAAAAATTGAAAATAATAAATTAATATCTCTCAAGATGGAAAGAAGAATGGGAGATAGAAAAAATTAGGTCATACTCGATGTTCATATAGGAGAAATGGTCCAACTCCCTTTTATATTTAATTTAATTGATTAAATTGTTATTTTCGAAAAAAAGGTCAAAATTCCAATAATTGTTCTTGGAAACTCTAGATAGACCATAACATATCAATTAACTGTTACGAATCCCTTATGTATGAACATTACATAACATAACTACCCTTATGTGTGAACCTTTACAATTTAATCCTTATGGATCATAGGATAACTTATCAAACCTTAGAAATTAACCCTTACTCATCATAGTGTAACCCATCAAGCAGTATGTATTATCAAGATGCAACACTTATATATCATTATTTTTTTTCAAAATGTATAGTTCCCTTATATATCACAGAAATAAACCTTATATATTTAAAACATAACCATTTTTCAAACTCTTAAAACCTAGAGTAACCCTAATGCGTCATATCTGAAATTATGGCTACCCTGACATATCATACTATATGATTTTCCATACAAAACATTAGTAAGCCATATATAAGACTATATAACACAATTTAACCATTATGTATTCAGGGTAACTCTTGTTTATCATTTGGGTTAACCTTACACATCACAGTTAACCAATATGCATTACACAGAGTACCCAAATATATTTTTATTGCCTCGAGAAATCCATTATGTATAAATAAAAATATTTTATTCAAAATGAGATAAGTACCATTACACATGACATTAATTTTTTTTATGTGTTAGAATTTGTATGAGGACCCATTGTCATGAGGAATGATTAAATTTTCTAATCCAATATATACACCATGAACCATATCCATGGTTAACTTTGGGAACCACTATGATTATAACACACTTGGTATTTTCATCTTTTTTCATATCATAAATTACACAAAAAATACATGCCAACTCCAGAAATTCAATTCCATGCTTACACTGACACCCTAAAACATCAATGAGATTATGATACATAAGGATGATCAGAGATCCTACCAAAATTACCAATACTGAATAACATTTTAATTAATATAATATGTATAATTTTTCTAAATCTATTATAAAAAAGTCATTTCCTATTTATGGTAGGGTTATTTATCTTTGTAATATATATATATATATATATATATATATTTCTCACAGATTTCATATACAGGAAAAAATCAAGTATATTGTGTATTTACCATACCAATATAAGGAGTTACTAGTCATTGGTTATATTTCTAACAAATACCATTATTTACCATATTAACAATTGATTTTATTTTTCCAAAAATATTATCTATTTCTATGTAATGTTTATTTAATAAGACTTTGTAGGTGGTGAGGTGGTGACATCCAGCAATGTATATTATAATCACTATCTACATATATATTTTCATGATGCTTGTATATTATTTTTTAAATGATCTAGGGAAAATAAAATCACCTAAGATTGGTGTTTTGAGTAAATGGAGTGAGGAGTTTATCTGTACTATTCTTATGAATTAATTATTGGAATATATTGAGTACATAATTTCAACACATAGTCCCATTCATGGGATATCATACTCATGGTAATTATATTTTTCATTAAGATAATTCTTTTTGTTCTCCAAGTATTTGTATAAGTGGGGTTTTTCATAATTTTACTTACATTTTAGATTGTTCATATGTTTTTAGTCATGAGATATGTAATATTTAAAGTTTATATCATTTCATTCATATAAAATTGATATATTATGAAACTATTTATATTTTCTATCTATTGACCGACTTGTTGTACTCAGACATTGGATAGGTCTTGCCAAATGTGCATGTAAATCATAATTAGTAAACTATATTATATAAATTTGGTAAACCATATATGATCAAGTGAATTAGAAAACCATTCATATTACACCATCCTATGGTTATTATGAGTTGCACCTAATATATTTTTAGAGACCTTTTCTAATTTTTGGAAATTAATCCAGTCATGGTAATTACATTCTATATGATGATATAATTATATATAGATTTATATTGGAGATGTTATTTTTCTCTATGTATCACATAAGTTGGGATAAAAATGATTATGAAACATGTGGATGGTGTCCCCATGATTTATTAAACCATTGTAAATTTTGGAGAGGGTTGGAGAGGTTTCTCATCTTTTGTAAATAACTCTAGAGTATGGAAAATTATTTTATGAAATTTAAATAGACTGACTATGTAAATTTAAAAATGATCCATATCATGTGATTAATCATGATGATGGTGATTTGAAACATATGAATCATTCATCATGATAAATTTTCTTATTTTAGATCACATTGAGAAGATATTGTGGAGTAGATTCATGAAAATTTTATAGGATTTATGGAGGCATACACTTGTGATATATAATACATGGTGGTGAGAAAATGATGTATATTTTTAATATCATATATCAGAAGGTATGGTTTTATTTTTCATTATTAGTGTCTTAATATTTTATTAATTTTGTTTTGAATTGATTTTATGAGTATTTGGTGAACAAATGAGATGACAGGGGGAGATATAGTGAATATGTAGAATTTTCTTTATCAATTAACACCAAATATATGGTTGTTATATTATCATATCCCAGTAGAGTGGGTAATGGTGTTGTTTTTTTTTGGAATAGAAAGTATGTAGTGGGTGAAATATGGCTAATCAAATGGTTATAAAAAGGATTTCAGTATGTATTTAATAAGGTGAATATATATATATATATTGTTATGTTTTTTATACAAATTATTTTATGTTTTTTTTATTAAATAATTATTACTGAAATTAATTTATTTTAATGGAAATACATTATCATTCATTTAAGATTGTTTTTTTAAATGGGGATGTTTTGATAGCAACCTCTTAAATATATATATTTCCAGATTATCACTGATTGATGATCCTCACATTGGGTTGTGAGGATATGCTAATATCGGTCTTTATTGGATCTCTTTTATACATAAACTAGTAATCACAAATATGATATATGCCAGTGAACGTATGTTTAGATTGAACAACTTATTTTACAACACATGGATTGTGATATATGTGTCATTGGTGTTAGTAAAATGAATATTAATCATGGGTACTTTGTAATGAGTTTTTCAAAGAGTTACTTTACTTTTTAGGTTTCAATCATTAATACCTATCTAATGTAATTTGTGTATTTTTTATGACAAAATATAATTGGTAATAACACTAATTAATCAAATGTATTTTAAAAAATAAGATATTATGTGTCTACCAATGCAATTGGTTATAAAATCCATTATCTCAATTGTGATTGGTACATGTTTTTACATTTATATGATAATTTAATTACTTGTGAAATAATTATAAATAATTTAGTCAACCTAATAATTGAGAAAAAAGAGATATGTTATTTATTATTGATGACATCCATTTATTATACTTAATCTCAATGTCAAGGAAAAATGATCTTTTCTAGTAAAATGTAATAAATTATTTAACATCAGACACCTTTTTTTTATTTAGGAATATATAACAAGATTCTTCAAGCCTATCCTAGTTTATAAATATGTGTGATAATCAACATTATTTAAAACATTAAAAATGTAACTAAATATAAATAATATGATTATTCTATTTGTAAATTTTTCACTAATGTGGTTAGTAAATAAGTAAATATTGTTAAACTTATTATAATCATAAATAATATTTTTCTCAAATTGATAATATTTAATTTTATAATATTTATTTAATTAAATAAATTATATCATGTTATATTATAGATAACATGTTATTATTTTTATTAATATATAAACATGAGAAAAATATAAATCCCCAATTGGATTTATGATTAGTCCTAGAGTAATGGGATTCAAAATTATATTATGTTAGGGATGTATAAAGGCCTAACATAAGAGGCCTTTAAGCACCATATTTATCACTTTTGGAGAAGTCAGATACCCATTAATGCACGACCATAGGTAGTGGAGACTTAGGCAACCTTTTGAGGATTTTTGTGTACCAAAGGTGATTTGGATGCTATTTATTTCACATAATTATGTTTTATATATTATTGCCTTCCTTGGGTGTAAATTATTTCTCATATTTCTATAAAAATAAATGATAATGTTTGTAGTCTTCATAAAATTCTGAAAAACAAAATACATGGTTAGAGTTCCCTTCTTTTTTTTCAGAGAGTGTCCCCTAATTTTTATCATCTATAATAATCATGTCAGTATTTTTTCATTTGAGAGGTTCTCTAGAGTTTTTATCATCTTCTAGTCTACTCTTTTACTTAAAAGAGTTAATATAATCATTTTTTTAAAAAAATAGGATCCCATAAAAGTGGTGACCATTAGCACTATTGGTTTATATCAAAAGATTCTTGAATTCAATAATTCAAGTTTGATTATAATATTCTAAACAAGTTTAATATTTATTTTAATGTAATTATTTAATCATTTTATTTTTATTTATATATTTTGATCTTGGATAGGTTATGTTAATTGTTCTATTATATAATATGTGTATTTAATTTCCATAAAAACCCATCATACTTTGATTACCACACTTGTTATATAAAAAATACATAAAATAATGTTAGTATATTAGAATATAATTTATTTACAAAATAAAAAATCCATTTAAGGATCCCATGTATCATTAATGAAATCTTAGATGATTTTATCATTCCAATTCATGGTAATTTTGAGTTTTGTGCTTCCATTCTATCCCCATATGAAATATCATCTTCCCGATGATTTTCCCATGAGAGAACTTATACTTACTAGATCATCCATCTTAATAAAATAAATTCAAAGATGTATAATTATTCTATATAATGTGAATAAAATCCTATTCATTTTATGTGATTCAAATTTAAATAAATTAATTGATAAATTTAGTTGAGTTTTAGTGATCATGTATATAATACATATTGTTAAGTAATTTTGATTATAATAAAATTTTTATATATGTAATATATAAAATGATAACGATGAGACTAAACATAATATAATTTATTAAATATCAAATTATTATATAGATTCTTATAAGAATCACATTCATCTAGTCCATGATTGATTAAATAGATGGGCTATGTTTATCCAATCATTAAAAATATATCTTGTGTTTAATAAAAATGGTAATAGTTATGAAAATGGGAATATTGAGAATCATATAACTATGTAATCAAATTATATTATTTCCTAGAAGAATGGTTTTTAGAATTTTGATTATATTAATTGGTTAATATGTTGTTCACTCAAAAATCAATGAGTTGAATTTGATATAACTAACATTAGTTATTTACTGAAAATACACCTTAAGAGACTAGTTTAGTGGAGTTAATAGAAATAGAAGTATATATAATTGAAAAATAAATTTATAATTTTGATTTTTAATGAATTATAATCAATAAAATATTATATATAATAATATCATACACAATATTAATTTATACACATATAGTATTGTATACATTTATGTCATAAAATAAAAACATAAATATATCATTGATATTTTTTTTATAAAGGAAAAATTGATAGTATTAATTTCCTTTGATGATATTATTATTTGAGAATTTTTCTTTAATAATTGGTGAAATATTAAATTTGAGGGAAAACCAAAATATATAAGTTATTTTTCACATACCTTACTAAATAAAAAATATTCTTATAAATGGTATTAACAGGATGTTTATGACCTAATATGTCCAGTGATATCTACAATTATTTCTATGCTTTATGATCTATATATAGTTTTTAAATCATTAAATTTGATTGAGTGGAATAAGAAGTAATAAAAATTTTTATTTTAAAGAAATATATATTATTGCATAAAATTATCCTACTCCAAATTAGGGGTTTTCGATACAAGATGTTCATCACATATTATTGGTAATTTTAAATATCTCATTAAATATTGAAAATAGACTAAGGTATATGTATAGAAATTGGTTGGGAATATTGATTGATGTATTTCAATATACATGGGTATATTTAATTTTCATCTACATTGAGGATTGTAAATATTTTCTGAAAAAATTATTCAAAAAAATTCTATATGTTGAAAAAAAAATTCTGAAATTTTATTTAAAATGGTGGGATTCTCGATCATAGTAATAAATAACCATTATTTTATTATATCAATGGAACAATTTAATCTCTTAAAAAAAATTAATGGCCTATAATTTTGTCACGACCCATCCTCGGGGCACGTGTCGTGACTACCCTAAGCCCGCCTTCCATAGGCCAGGGGCTGGAGACTAGCACCAAAGGTGTAAATCCCGATAACTGGGAAGGCATTGCCTTTATAAAAGTAAACAAAACACCAAGAGTACAAGCAGAAGAAAAACACTAAGTACAAAGAGATGTGTTAAAAGGTAAATGGGCCAGAATACAAACCCAAAAGAAAGTACAACTACAACTGAACAAAGTACAATAGAAAAAGACATCAGCTGGAAGGATGGAAATGGCTCCTGGGTCGTCCTCCTCGGATCCTACCTGAAGGGTAGGTACAGATGGCGCAGCTCTTGAACACGCTCGGGGTGTAGAGCTACTGGCACAAACTCCACCCTAAAGAAGGTCTCGAATTCTTCCCATGCGATGGTCATCCCGTCGCAAAACTGGAACAAGTGGCTCCACCACTTGCCTGCTGCTGCGTGAAGAAGGCTGGCAGCAAAGATCACCATGAAGTCTGTAGGCGTCCCCACTAGCCTAAAGACTCTCACCACAGCCTCCAGCCAAACCTCAGCCGCCTGCGGGTCCATCTCTCCCCGGAACCTGGGTGGCCTCTGGCGCTGGAACTCATGCAGCGCACTCAAGTGGCGAGCATCGCCTACTTCTGGGGATGGTGGCATCAGTGGCCCAACGTATGGTAGTATCGATGGTGCCTCAACTGGAAGAGGGCCCTGTACCGAAGCCTCGTCGCTCGACAGGCTGTCAGTACGCAGATCACTCTAGGCTCAAGCTGGCCGTCCGAGAAAAGGCATCCTAAAAGAAACAACGTGACACGGTCAAATGATTATACCTGGTGAGATGACCTGGTTTGAGCTAATATTTAAATAAAACTTCTGGAAACACACACGCAATTAGTGTTTTCATTCACAAAGTCAGAATTCAGTTTTCAGGGTCCTGGTGTATGGATACGTCGGTTTCCTGCACCAACACTGGACTCCCTAAACTGAAAACCACACTTGGTACCCTTAACAATATTGTTTCACAGAAAGAAAATATCAGATTTATAAGTTTTTCGGTAGAACCGACTCCTATGATACCAATTTTTCACGACCTGTCCTCGGGGCCCGTGTCGTGACTACCCCAAGCCCACCTTCCATAGGCCAGGGGCTGGCGACTAGCACCAAAGGCGTAAATCCCGATAACTGGGAAGGCATTTCCTTTATAAAAGTAAACAAGACACCACATAGTACAAGCAGAAGAAAAACACTAAGTACAAAGAGAAGTGATGAAAGGTAAATGGTCCAGAATACAAACCCAAAAGAAAGTACAACTACAACTGAACAAAGTACAACAGAAAAAGACAACAGCTGGACAGATGGAAGTGGCTCCTGGGTCGTCCGCCTTGGATCCTACCTGAAGGGTTGTTATAGACGGTGCAGCTCCTGGATCATCCACCACGGATCCCACCTAAAGGGTAGGTACAGATAGCCTCCACAACGCTCTCACCCTTCAACCTCCTCTGTGTGTCGTCTCGTCGTGAAATAGACCTCTGGATACTGACTCGTAGTGTAATCCACCTCCGGGTACCATCTAGTCCTTGAACACTCAGCCTACGTCAGCACTGCCTATCGTCTGCAACCAACAAAACGAGGTGCGAGCATAGCCCGTACAGGGGTGAGTATAACGATACTCAGTAGGTACCCCGAGACCCTCAAGGTCTCACTAAAACCAACAAGGATACCCACAATTAAGATCTCAACAGATAACCTCTACGTAGGTATATGCCCATACATATACCTAAGTTATCAAGTAACCCATCTCAATCATGAGAAAACACAAGGGTTATGAAATCAACGGATAACCACTACCCAGGTATATGCCCATACATATACCTAAGTTATCAAGTGACCCATCTCAATCATGAGGTAAACACAAAGGTCATAAACTCAGCTCAAACCAGGATTTTGATTATCGATATCGTAACTGCTGAAGAGCCCCATCTCTGGAGTGTACAGTGTTCCTATTAGGACTCCGAGGTACTTCTCACTAACCTAAGACTGCTGAGGTACTCCTCCTGTCGAGTACCGCGGGTCTGCGGCCAACTACCGGGCACTTAGTCCGCTGTGGGTCTGTCGCCAAATATCGGGCGCTCCCCCTAATAGCCTAAAGAGATACTCCTCCTGTCGAGTACTACGAGTCTGCAGCCAACTACCGTGTGCTTCGTCCGCCACGGGTCAGTCTCCAAATACTAGGCACTCTGTTCACTGGGCTAGTCGAATCACTCCAAGTCGAGTCGGTCAAGCAGTCGTCAGGTCTCAGCCGTCCACACGGTCTCTGTACTCTGCACACTTGTCTCTGGGAGGGTCCGCTCCATGAGCTATAGGTCGATACTCCAAGTATCTCAAAGTCCCACGAAAACATATCTCAAAGAACCGCCTCATCATAGGGGTCTCATTGCAATAGACGGTGTGTCAATTGGACGCCTTGTCTGTGAGTTATTAGCCTTTTCATTCCCGGGACTCGGTTAGTTTCGTGAGTGAACCAACCCGGCCGTATCTCAACTGTACCCCGAACTATAATATGGTATACTCATAGGGACCATTTATAAACGTGATCCCCAACGCCGCTGAAGGTTCGTCAAACGGACGTCTGGTCTGAAAGATAACAGCTTTTCCGTTCCAAGGGCCCAGTTGGATTTCGGGTACAATCCAACCCGGACACTATCCAACAACAACCAAAACTCAGTCGAAGTATGAAAAAAGTTCTGTCTCATCAAATGGAATTCAACGAGACGGATGGCGCGTCAATCAGACGCCCGGTCTATGAGTTATTGGCTTTTTCGTTCCACTGGACCGGTTGGTTTCTTGAGCGAACCAACCCAACCGCACTCCGACAGCATCCAAACCTCGAGCGGAGTAAGCCAAAAGATCCGTCTCTATTTATAGGAATCCATCGAAGTTGACGGTACGTCAATCGGACGTCCGGAGCTTACGATAAAAGTGTTTCCGCTCCGAGGGCGCGGTTGGTTTCAAATCCAAACCAACCCGGCAGAACCAAAAGTGTTCCGAAACATTGAGTGTGATATACCGAAACGACCGTCTCGATCCAAGGATCGCATTTCCGCTGACGTTGCATAGATTGGAGGTCTATAGCTCAAGATATGAGCGAAAGGCTGAAGTGGGTCTGAAAACGGGGGGTCTGGGCCCGGACCGACCCGGCTGGGCCCGGCCCGGCCCGGCCGGGGCGGCCTGGCCCAACCGGCCAGCCGCTGCTCAGCCAGTGCGGCTGAGCGGAAGCCGTGGGGCGTGGTGCGCGGCTCCCCCCCTCGCCGCTAATTGAAGCCGGCGGCAAACCGCCACCGCCAAACTTCCGGCGGCGCACCGCCACCGGCTTCCGTGGACCACCGTACGCGCTCCGGTGGTCTGTTTCTCCTGTCGTCTTTGGCAACGGTCCTCCTGGGACCCATCCTTCACTGCTAAGGGATTCAAACGCCTTAGCGGTCTGCTTTATCATCGTCCGTTGATCCGCACATCAATTAACAAGCTGCGGAGGGTTTTCGGGCCGTGTTTGTTCGGCCCGCATCCTCCGCGTTAGGTGTTATCAATTGTAAAATAATAAACACATGATTTTAATCATTGAAGAGGGTATACTTTTTCCAATATAAATTATACTATCACCTTTCAATCAAATACCCTTGCACGAGAGTATAAAAATTTGAATGTGCGGCATGACGACGTCGCACATTCTTGCCGCTCGATCCCGCACGACATGAAGATGTCGCGCCTCCTTTTTGCTCGATCCCACGCGATGCGATGGCACCGTGTCAATTTCATTCGATCCGCAACAACAAGATAAACAATAAGGGAGGGGGACGGCCGTGTTTGTGCGGTCCGGCCTCCTCCCGTTAACTGATATCATGCGGTCCAAATATCGCGGATAAAAGACGGAAGAGAATCACGTAAGGAAAATCACGCAAACCCCCTACCTCAGTTTCAAGAGCGGATTCTCGGAAATAGGATTTCAAGACGACGTCGGGGTGCATCTAAGGAGGAGGCGGCGTCTCCTCATGTGTTTCGGTGAAGAGGAAGTAAGTAACGTCGTCGTTCTTCGTGGAAGGATGGTGTTCTTCGTCGTAAGAAGAACTCTCCTCCAAATTCCCCAAAGGTTTTCCCCACCCAAAATATTTTCCAACTAAAAAAAAGAAGGCCCTCCCATTATGTAACATTGCCATGCATTTTCAAATTAATTAAAAATGTAAATTGAATTAATTATGGAATTAGTTTTGGCAACATAAATGGATGGGAGATGGAGAGGTTCCACAAATTAATTAAGCGGAGAGTTAACAAACTTAATGAAAAAGGGTGTTAATGGGGGAGTTCAAGGGAGTTATGGGGAGATAAAAAGTTTAGGGAATGTGTGGGCCCCACTCCACTAATATCCTCTCATGGGAGGTTATGTGGGTGTGGGCCCCACCTCTAACTCCCCTTGGGAGGAAATAACAAACATTGATAAAAAAAATTGTGTTCCACAATTTTATTTAACTTCTTCTAATTCCCCCCAAAAAAATTAACTCTCATCCCACATAAAACGCACCTTCGGAAAAGGTATCCTTAAGAAAAAACTGGCGCGGCAGTTTCATCGGGGCCCTCGGAATTGGATTCCGAGCACCGGTTCAAAATTTAGAAATTCCCGCTCATTCGTTCACTGAACGTACCCGAGCTAAACTTCGAAAATTGATTCTGGGCACACCGGGCCTCGGAATCAGGCGCCGTCAGAAACTGTGTTCTTGTATAATTCTAAAGAAAATTAAGAAAAAAATTTCCTTGAAATTTCTGGGTCTTTACAAATTTGGATATTTAAAATTTTATATCTATTTTTACTAAAATAATGGAAAAATAAACGATTTGAATTTGATATATCATTGAAATTATCACCTAGATCATGTAAATAATAATCATTTACAACAACTATGAAATGATGAGTTGTGGGATTTCAATAATTATAAATCATTTAATGTGTGGTTCTTTTTTATTAGAAAAAATTATTACATCAAATTTTAATGTTTTAAGATAATGATCTAAAAACTAATTATAAATCATTTAAACTAATTAATTTTCATATATAAGTAAAATATATCTTATTATATTATATTACATCAATATATTAATAGATTAATACAATAGTAATATTAATTTTTATCATATAAAACATATTTATAAATCAATTAAAATGATTAGTGTGTTCAAAATTGAAATAAAAAATAAAACTATATTTTTTATGAAATACATTGATATGATTTTTGGGGAGAATATAGGTGTCATTAATTTTGTGACTATATAAAATATTATGGTATAATATAAAAAATTACTCCACCTTTTTAGAGGGTTGTTAATTGGTTTATCTCAAATGTGGAATTAAACATTTACAAATTTTGTTTATTCATTAAAGACTCACATATACACTACTATTTATTTTTTAGGTTATGTTCTAGAAACTACATTATTTACACTAAATTGTATCACATAAAATGTTGCTCAAAAGGAACCACATGGGATATTGACTGGATGCATCCCACATTTTCTTTTAATATTTTTTACTGGTTGTGAGTAATATATGATACATATTACATCATTTAATATATAACCCAGATCATGTAAATGTTTTTAGTGGTTATTATAAAGAAATAGTGGGCAATTATTTTTATAACCCATCATATTAGAAAATTTTTCTATCTCAGCATACTACCTTTATAGTATTTTTATTAATCTCCAAAATAGTTAATGGGTTTAAATTTGATCTTGATATATTGTATGATTAAAAAGTTATTTAATTCTAGAGAGGGATGAGTCAAAAACACAAAGGGTTGTGGAAACAGAACTGACTATTTATACAAAAGAAACAATATGGTATGGTAGCTTTCATATATATAATTTTAGATATTGATTTCTAATTTGTGATGAAGTTTTTGTGATAATGATCGAATATGATTCAATATCTTAGTAAAAGAAAATAATGTGTTCTAACTCTGATAAACGATTAAACAAAATGGAATCTAAATTGGATACCTAGTACACTAATCAATTTTTGTACAAGTTAGATCCACCTAAAAGTGTAAAACCCATTGGATGTGGGAGGTTGTTTTTATTAAAATATATGTAGAGTGTATGAAAAAATATCACTTGGTTTCTAAATTTTTTAATCAAATTAGTTATGTTAAATATGAATAAATATTTTCTATAGTGGATATGGTTAAATACATTGATATTATTTTTTTTCTATGGAATCATTTTATACTTATCATATATATCAAATTCATGTCAAACCCATGTTCCATTATGGAAATTATATTAATGATGTGTAAATTATTAAACATTATGGTTCTCAAGATCCAAGAAATAATGTAAATAATTGCAATATCCAATGATCCATTTTAAAATTTATTCAACCTTCTCAATGGTAGAGTATCCATTCTAAGAGAGCTATAATTTTCATAACTTTGTCAACAATAATTTTAAATCTTATGTATGTAAATAGTTTAGTGGAATAATTTTTGTATTTCTAGTTTTGTATGTTGATGCAATACTTCTCATCAGAAATGATATCCCAAAGTTAGAATGAGTGATAAATTGGTCCAGACACTTATTCCAAATTAATGATCTTGATGATTCATCATTCATATGAGTAATGAATATCTATTAGGATAGATCAAATTTTCACTTTGACTGTGTTATAATAGATATATTGGTAGAAAGTAAAAACGATTTCAAATGAAAAACTATAAAAATGGTTCTTTACTATGTTTACATGAAAAATGTATTTTAATGAAATAATGTTCTTTAAGAATTAACAAACAAGAATGAATGTATAAAATTATATATGATTTAGTGGTGGGGTTAATCAAGAATACAATGTTATTTAATCTTATTGATATATCTCAATCCTTAATCTTGATGAGTTGATACAAGTAAAATTCTTGTGAAAGAAATATCCTAGTCATGAATAATATCCTTACGTACTTGATAATAACTAAGGATACGTTGTTAGTGTTTGGTTGCAATGAAAACCCTACTATAAATAGTCAAACTAATTGTTGTTTCCAAAAAGATAAATATGATTATAAATATCTCTAATCAATTTAGTTTCACCAAAGTTATTTATTAGCAATTGATAAATGTTCTAGGAAACTGATAGTTTCTAATTCAAAAATAATATTTATATATAATAGAGTCTTATTAAACTAAATTGGAAGTTAGGTTATATAATTTCATCACTTAATTAGGGGTTTTCCTATGAGTCATGAATCCGATTAAAATCTAAAATGATAATAATAGAGTGGTTACAAAATCTAGGGAAACCTATACTCAAAAATGGTAGAATAATATTCTATATAAAATTCATCTCATTTGAGATATATTTTATCAAGGTAATGTAAAAATTATTGGGTTTTTATATATCATAATGTTTTATATTTTGTTACAAATATATTTATGTAATTGAATCCTTAAATCCAATGAATTTCTCTTGAGATTATATACATGGGTGACTGCACATAGTACAATTGGGTGTTTTAGATTTATTCCTAAAATATAGTCATATATTGTTGTCGTGTAGACTTATTCAATCGTGTAATTTATGTTAATGTTAACATATTATCATTCATAAATGTTTATTTCATTAAACATGGGATATATGTATTATAATGTTATACCTAATCAATAATTATCATATTGGGTTGTGATTATTATAATATAAGATAAACATAAATTTATCATACATCATTTTCATATGATAAAAATTAAATCCAACAGATAATTACATGATAAAAATATTGGAATGTTTTTTCACTTTGAGGCTCGACTATATTGGGAACATTTTTTTATGATACTAGTGAACATTTACCCATAATTGAACCACTCTAAATTCATTAATATACTTCTATTAAGTTACATTATTCTTCATAACACAGAAAATGTAAACATAATAAAATGGTTATATCTTACTATTAAAAAGGTAAATAATGTCATCAAGGGTTATATCAGAATAATATGATAACATATGTTATGGGGGAAAATTATTATTAAAACATCATAAAATTTTAAATTATGTAAATAATTCATTATATGGGAACAAGTATTATCAAATGAAAAAAATATTTACCATTGAATAAGAGTGTGAGATAAGAATGTAAACATTTTATAACCTAATGATATCATTTGTTAATGGAATTGTATATATGTGTAAAGAACATAAGATATTACATCACAAGCACAAGGCAAGGCTAACTCTAAAGAAAACATAACATAGTGAGTTAGGTTAAATATCTATTCACCATGAATGGTATTTCATTAGATAAAATCATTAAAAAAATAATTGTCATGCTATCATGGTACACCTTTCATATTCAAAACATGTAATATCATTTGTCTTCCATAGGTGGAGATGTATCCACATATAAATCATATTCATGACAAAATCAATGATAAAGATGTGGTATTTATAATATTTTCACATCATTTAACAAAATACTCTATCATAATAAATCCAAAGAGACAAATGAATTAAATAATTTTATAAATTCAAATTTGAAATAATATTTTTTTGACATAGATTTCCAATATGGAAGAATCTATAATAAGTATTTCAATGCTAAGTGTAAAGAATGAACCAACAGGTGATACATTATGAAATGAGTATAGGATCATTTAAATAAGGAATGAGATTTTTAATTTTCATTCATTCATAATTAAACAAATAGGGTTTTATAGATAATAATTATTTGTTTTAAAAATTTATACATGGTTAAAAACATTTTATTTCCATGGTACTGGACATGAAATAATAAATTGGGATGTTACCTTAAATATGGTCAACTAAAAATATTAAATTGTGTTTGTAACATAAAAATGTGTATTATCCCAAAAAATTAAGGTAAATGAAAATGGTTATACATATATAGAAATTATATAATTAATAAATAATAAATATAATTTAACATTATTTAAGAAAATATAGAAAATGAAATGGAACATCAAATCCATGTGTAATAAGGTTGGTTTAGAATATCCCTATTTATATTTTAAAATAATTTTCTTAAAATACCACATTTCTAAATTGGATGATACAAAAACCCTTTGAAAATATGAGATGGAAAATATTGAGTTCATATGAGAAAAAACATTATAAAGTTTCCCAAAAAAATGGAGAAAATTGGAAAGGAGAGAAAAATACGGGCAATTTGGGGAAAGAGTCATCCATGGTGATGGGAAATATTGTAAATAGTTATATAATTTTTTTGACTAAATCAATCAATGTGAAATAATTGAATTTTTTAAAAAAAATCTATAGAGTGTAAGACAATTTAAAATGAAATAAAATTCAAGGGTGGAATCAACCGATCAATGAAGTAAGAAGTATACGAGTAAACATAATAACTTATAGAATGCTATTTTTAGTTAAACAAACCTATAGAGAATTGTAATACTTTAAATTGAATACAAATGGATGGTAGAACATGGGATTTATTTTTCAATATAGTAAATTTCATTAATTTTATGAGAAAACGATTTTTTCCAATACATAAACTAGATAAAAGAAAACATTGGTGAATAATAATCATATATATATATATAACTACATTTATATCCGAAAAGAAATTATATTTGTTCATGATTAATTCTCAATGTTCTCGTAACATCTAAAATAAGTAAAATATTTTCATTAAAAATATTATTAATTATTTTTTTCATCTATATTTTATTTTCTATCAATTATTTATCATCATGTGTAATAAATATTTTAAATGGGTTTCTATTATGTTTTTTACTTGATCGGGGTCAGTAAATTTCTATTAAACACGATATATTGAAAGTGGTAAAACATTTTTTAAAATGAATTATTTTCCTCTATAAATATGGTATTTTATTGTATTTATTATTCTATTATTATAAAATTTATGTTACACCCTATGATTTTAAAAGTGTAATTTCATGCTTTATAGTGTGTATAACAAGGAATACCATTAATAGAAAAGAAAATAAAACCCTAAAACTTTATGTTATGTTTATTTTTTAACAAAATCAATCCATATGATTGGTTTTGTGCACACAACGCCAGGTTTGACCAAAACACAATACTCTATTAAAATATTATTATTTAAACATGACCATTATAACCTAGTTGTTAAGATGGAGAGAATGAATAATAATAACTAAATAATGAAACATTAATGTTATACACATGTATAAATTTAATTTAATGGTTATATATTGATTGTAAATTAAATAATAACCCTTTGAAAGAAAAATAAATGTTTTTTGAACAACTTTATTTGTTTGAATAGAGGATTATTTGTGCTTTGTGAATAAAAACTAAAATTATTTTTTCCAATTTTATAAAATTTATTCTATAAAATGAAGATAATTTTTGAAATAATCAAACAAAAATTATATTCAGGGGTATTGCATATAATTTTATGAAATGTTTCATTTTTTTATGAATAATCAAAACTATTGAATTTAATTGAAAATTATCATTTTGTTTAGAAATTTTTTAAAGATAAATTATATTTAATTTCTTTTAAAAGAAAACATATTTCAATTTTATATCTATTAATAAAATTCATTTAATTTGAATCATTTTCATTATGAATTTTTCTAAGAAAACATTTTAAACATTTAAATATTCTTATCTTTGATAACACACTTTCTCTTCACCTATAAGGGATAAATTGTAAATTAAAATTTTCTAATTATTTGAATAGGATATTGAAGAACGTATCCCATATTTGTAATTTGAAAATTTATTTTATATTAAATTTTCCACATAAATGTTTTCCATAATGAATAGGGAAATATGTACAAATTATATACTGTTGGTAATGTAAAAATAGATTTATTAGTTGATAAACAAAAAACAAAAGGGTTAAATGAGATAAAAACGAGTATAAATTCTATTTTATATCCATATCATGATAGTAAAATTTATAAATATAAAAAAAACATCATTTTTTATCCTTTCAGAATATGAAAAAATTGGGAACACTTTTTTCTTCTCAAATATTAAATGTGTGCCACTCACCTCACTTATAAAAGGTAACCAACTCTTCTATCTTCTTATCATATTAAAACCATTTTTCTAGCATTCCCTACCCAAATAACTTCCAAAAAAGCCTCCCTTGATCCTATAATACTTATTGTTTCTATATATACAACCATGGAAGTCATTGGTGTAAACCTAACAAGGATTTATAAAGAAGAGGCAATATTCTAAAATTGGTGTTTTTTTATTTCATCATATACCTCATTCAACTCGTATTAAATCATAATTTTATAGTAAAATAATACTATACCATGTACATAGATGTTTTCGTAGTAAATATAATTTCCTAAAATAATCTCCACTTCTATAAAATGGGCTGTGAAATCATCATCATTAGTACGGTGAACTACAACCTCACAAACTGACATCATTCATTTTTCCATCACCAGCTCTCACATTTGGTTATGATGATGTATATAAAGAATATATATGATATCTATAAATTATTTATACCTATAGTGTCATTATAACATATATAACCTTTTAATTTCCATTCTATAGGGAGATATGAAAATGTTACTCATGTGTATAATAGACGACCGCCTCATGAAGAGATGTGATTCATCACCCACTAATGCCTTTCATGAAAAGTGGTAAAGATAATGTTAATAATTATATATGATATACATGATGTAATTATTATATTATTTACATAATATTTATTTAAAAAATATTATATATATTATTTTCTTTCTTATCATTTCACTTAATGAATGATGATAGTGTCATTCATGTACTTATAGACCATCACCTTCACGAATCAATGTTACAATATTTTCATCACCACACCACATGGATGATATATATATATATAGAAATAATATGGTAACTGTTATGTTATTATCATTATAAAATGATAAATATAACATTCCTCTATCCCATAATGATCATTGAAAAATGAAAATGTTACTCATACATACGTACGACCAACCATATACATGATTGAAAATAATTGATTTATAAAACCATAATTATTTATTGGTGTTAAATGTATAATTGATTTATAAATATGATAATTATTTAATTATTATTATTTTATATATTATTAAACGATGTAATATGTACAATAAACATACCATCAATGACAAAACATTCATATGAAAACAGGATAATTATCTCCCAAAAAAATGAAAAAAAATGAAATATTATTAATGAATTTGGGATAAAATGTTATAAAATTATCATATATGATAATATTAATATTAATATGGTTCTTTTATACATTAATAATAGGTTTAATACCACTTTACATGATGCAACATAACACGTTCAACCAAAAGGGTTTATAAGGTAAGGGGTTTTGTCTTAATTTACATTCCATTGAGTCATATTTGTTATTATGAACCAATTCACTTTTATGTAGTGTATATACATACCCATCGACATATAATATCATGATTCATTCATAATTTTTGGTATCTTAATGTTCACTTAGAATCATTACATCTGAGGGTAATTAGCATTAAAATTACAATGTGGTTACACTTATTATACAATCTAACTTCTTTTGTGATTGTTAATATTCCCATGAAACAATCACTCTCATGTAATCATTTATCAATGAAAATTATACTTCTACTAAATATCCTTATTCATACATGATGGATAATATTATTTCCTAAACTAAATACTATTTTTACAAATGGTTTTTACTATAACATTCATTTCTTTAATTGTGCACACATTGATAAATATCCATCCTTTACTCAGTATGAGTATTTTACAATAAGGAAAATTATTTTAGAATGAAATAAATTTTTAGATATAGAGGGAATTATTTATACATTAAGGAATGTGTGGGAACTATTTATAGATATCCCTAGAATTTAAAAACAGTTCTCTTGAGACAAATCAATTGGCTAAACATGATTTGTTTGTATATAACATTTTTAAATCAGTTAGCCAATCAAGATGAGTTTGTACATAGAACTTTTAAACCATAATATGTATGGTATGGAGAGTGGAGGTACCCTGTTCTAGATATATGATGTCTAATAATTAATAATTTTTTTCTTTATTAATTTTTTAGTATTGTATTTGAGATTTTCATAATGATGTTATCTCAAGATGCATGGAATGATTTTTTTAATGATTAAATGTAAATTTTTTAGTTATTTACTTTTCCATATTGATTATACCTTATATATTTATTTAAATACTATGAATTATTAGTTATATAACTTTCCATGTTTTATTTTTTTATTCAACCATGATATATTTAATTATACTTAACCCTTACTGAGCATTTGAGATCGCCCTTATTATTTTCCTTTCCCAAGGATATGAAGTATAATTATTGGAATGAGTTCAAGGATGCCAAGTAGTTTCCATTTATATGATATTTATTTTACATCTTTGTGTAAAATTGTTATCATGTGTGTATCTATTTCTCCCAAACTAATAAACTGATAAGTGAATCATGATTTGAATCTTTATATATATGAAAATTTAATAAAGCAAGGGGCTGAATCAGAATTAATAGGGATGTGTGTAACACTTTGATACTTGTTTTTATTTGTTTTGACACATATATTTTAGTACCCAATGATTTTATCTCTTTATGGGCAGTTTTATGTGGTTTTCCTAATCTTTTTGAAGGTTTCTGAGTCAGTGCATGGTCTGCATATGGTTTGAGGATAGTTTGACAAAGTGTCAACCTTTATAGAAGGGGTCTACATGTTTCACACATAGTTAAACTAAGTGTGCGTCCAAACCATGAAACACCACCAGTGGATCAATTTTGGGTGCATAGTTAGGTGCACAATTAGTATTATCTTTGTGATATAACCTAGTAAATTGTGAAGATGGTAATTAAATCCCTGAAATTCTTAATTGAAATCTTGAAACACCTATGATTAACCACAAAGTCCTCCCACATGAACCTATATCTATTCTTTGGATTCTAGAGCCCTCAAAATCCATTTTTTTCTCCATAAACCTTATCTCTTGGAGGATCTACATGCATATCAAAGAGGTGATCATTTTCTAGTGACTAATTTTCTTCTTGATCTTGGATCTCCCTCCTTCCCTAGATTCCATCTTCTAGAATGTTATAATGGCCTTGAATTTGTGTGGATCAAGATTGATTAATGTGGAATTATAGATCTAGTATATCTTCCCTCTTCTTTCAATAGCTATCATCTTAGATATGACTATCTCTATTGACGGTAACACATATTATATTCATTGGAGTTTAATTTCAAATATTCCAATTAGGTGTATCTTTTAATTTCCATGGTTTTATAATTCATTATTTCTATATAAATTTAGGGTGTGGGTTTCATAATTTCTAACACTTATTCTATGAAAATTTTCATTACAATTCCATATAAAACCTTGTTTGAAAAATATATATTTAAATTTATAATGGTAAGATTTAAATGGAAATGATATTTATCTCTCATAATATTTTATGAATTGGTTAAATTCCATGTTTATTTTTTTATTTTAATGTGCTTTTAAATATTTTTTGAATTGATTTCTTTGTCCTAGGTTTTGATTTATAAAATGAACCTCCTTGATTTGAATTAAATTAATTGAACTATTTGATATTTTATAAATAGTTTCAAATGCTTGAATTTTTTAAATGATCAAGAACCCCCATTAACCGATTTTACCTTTGTGGGGAAATGGTTTCTCTTGGGTTATTTTAAATAAATGATTTATTCCCATGGAAAAAGGGTGTAAACCCATGTTTTGAAATTTATTCAGTCATTTTAAAATTTTAATATGTATTTTAAATGATTTAGGGATGTTTTGAAATAAATGATTGTTCTAAATTCCCATTTATAATTATGATGATGATTTGAGAAAAGCATAAGTTGTGGTTATACTTTTTTGAATGTTGAAAATTTTTAAAATTATTTACATTGAATTAATGATTCTTGATGTCCTAGTTGTAAATTTATGATGATCCTCTCTTGTAATAATATGTTAATGTATCATGATTTATTATTGAACCTCCCACTATTGGGTGTGAAAAAGGGATTATTCACATTGAGGGAATTTTGTGGTGAGAGTGAGATGTCATATTAGGTCAAGTTCCCATGGTTGATAAGGATCCCCATGTGAACCTTGTTACTTTATTACCCCACTCACCTATTTTTAAAAGTCATGGGAACAAAGAATGTTTGATGGGATAACCTAGATACATGCATCACTAGTGGAATCACAACTTTATATTGGATTGATAGAGAATGTAAAAGTTTCAGGCTATGGATATGCAGCACGGAAAAATGGTGTTCAAGTAATAGGTTTTCTTGATAACTATCAGACTATATGTAAGACCAAAAAATAATAAAGTTGTAATTTGATTATCTTTTCAAATGGGGACTCATGATCATACCTAGGATTATCCCATGATATCCATATACATGATTTCAATACATGATAGTGTTCATTTTTATTACATGGAGCTAGAGTTTCCTTGGTTGATTCATTTTTTATTATTATGAACCTTTAATTTATATTATTAAATCTTGTTCGTCTTTCCATAGAAAGTTCATATTTTTAGATTTTATTGATTATATGAATTTATCTTGTCAAATGGTTTTCATTTATTTTTATGAAAATGATTAGTTTTAAATTGTTAAAGATATGTTTTATTGGTATAGTTTCTAAAACTATTTTTAAATGTTTAGTGCATAATTTTTAAAGTAATCCTCATACTCTCTTATTTGAACTCCCCTTTTATCATATTTGTATTTCTTTATAAAGTAACTGAATAAAATCTATGCTGGAATACTATTAGGCTCTCTAGCACATAGCCTACTTGTATCTTTTAGTATTTATATAGTTTATAATATTATAGTAGGTTTTCAATTTATTGTCTTCCTTTGTGGGTCATTGATTGGGTGACCAAGGGTGGGTGATTTGGGACATGGTTGTTGGTATGTAACTCCAGGAGATGAGTCATGGTTTTTTAGTTCCATCTTTAATTTTCTTATTGTCTCTTTTTACTAATGTGTATGTACTATTTCTTATAAATTAATATGTTTCCAAATTAAGCTATTTTGTTTTAGTCTTTTTTGGGAGAAATTACACCCAAAATTGTTATATTAATTTTTGAGTGTTTGATGTCGGCCCATGGATATCAGAAACACTCTTTAGGTTTACGGAAAATTGGATTGAGTATCAATTTAGATTGTTGTCCATGTTGGTTCATTACAAATGTTATCATAGATGGTCATTATATAAATTTATTTACTTGAATATGAAAACCATTATGTTATTTGGGGTGAGTCATGTTAGAAAAGAGATTAAGAAGGTGTTGGAACTCAAGAAGTAGTTTATGAGAAGGTTCTTTATTACCGCATCACTATGATGGGAATTGATTTATAAGGTATTTTGGGACTTGATTCATTATTTTTAGTTATTATATCCCTAATGATAAATGAGATTTATATTCCCAATGAGACAATCTTTGATTTCGGGAATCTCTTATGTGTTTTGGAACAAGAATTAAATGATGAAAAAAATCACATCATGTTTTATTGTCTATTAAAATTTGAAGAATCTATGTGACTGATCTTGAAATCCACCCATGAATTATTAATAAGTTAGTCTATTGTTTACCTAACAATGCAACCAAGACTTTTATGGTTCTAACATGGTTCTGAACTGGAAATAATATTTATTTTCCATTATGTTATTTCACTTATGTGTGGTTGGTTATGCGGGTTATTGATGTCGTTTATTTCATTATCTTGGGTGGTAATTTTATCTTTAATCCATTTTTGATAATTATAAATCCCTTGTGGTAAATAAATTGTTTCTTAAAACATGTGTTTTTTAATTTGATCGATAAATTATTTTAATTACAAAAAATTGAGTTTTATAAAATTTTTGGTATGAAAGATGATTATAAAAGGCTCTTATGTGATTTGATAAACTATGTTTTAAGAAGAAAATTTTGTTTTCATTGGATTTAAATATAAATGGTTTTGAAGAATTTAAAAATTGGTTAATACTTTTGAAAAATGGAATAAATTTCAAGTTATAGTAAAGGGTTGTTGATCTTTGATGGATTTATAAGGATATTTACAATTTTTAATTGAAAGTGTAATGTTTTATAAATGTAGAAATATTTTGGGGGTATTAAATCATTTATGTTTTTATTAATGAGGGTTTTGATTTTTTTTTAAATAATTTTCACTATTTTTTAGTTTTTATTAATTATTGAGTCGATATGATTTTGATTTGTGATGTTTTGGAATGTCTCCCAATAGTCCATAAATCAAGATAGAATGTAAATCCATTGGTCCAGATTTTAGGGTTGGTCATTTACATATTCTAGAAGTAGAATCTCTTTCCAATGACTCTACCCAGACTCCATACCATGTGGTAGAGCCAGAGACCTTCCAGCCTTTGAACCATATCCTTGATTTATTGTATTGTTATCCACCTTCTTAGAAAGGAGAAAATGTTCCTCTTCATAAAGAAAAAGTCATGAATAATTTGATGATACTTTTGATTATCACAAGACCCCTAATACTCTGAAGGTTAACTCTATCGACTATTTTTTTGCGGTACCTATCCAAGAGTGGAGGGAAGTTGTGATTACCACTATTTTGCATGAATTAAGGTCTTTGAAATTATTTACGTCAATCTTCAGTCGATGTTGTATTATGATGAAGTGATGAAGGAGAATTTTTTAGAGTCCTAGGGTTTTGGTGAAGATGAGTTGTCATTTGTGGAGTATACCTAGAAATTATCACAGTTGGTATGTTTCATACGAGGTATTTTTCATAATGATGTTAGTAAGTATATATTTTTAATAAATGGTCTTCAACCATACCTCTTAACCATCATTCCTATAGATGGGATGATCTATTATTCAAGGATTATCAATAAGGATTTCTCATCTAAATCATAGAAAGATGTTGGGTTCACACTCCACCTTTAAAAGTGTCATATGAAAATACAAAAAAAATGGATTATGGATTCTCACAGTTGAAAAATGAAAGGTTATATCATGGAAGGAAGAGGTGTATCATGTGTTTCTAGTATTGATCACCTAATAATACTAAAAGGTGGTATTCAAGAGTTATAAATGTTTGTGGATGGTGTAGCCATTTAGGTAACCTTATTATGTTTTGTATGTTGGAGAAATGTAAATGGAAACCTCAGTCATCATTTTCTCACTATGGGGTAGGAGATGATTCATGATTATAGGGCACTAGCATTAGGCCTTGGAGTGATTCTTTTAACACAGTGGATGAGATTTTAGTATTCATATGTTAGTTTCTAGATATGCTCAATGTTGATCCATATTTTTGTTTTTGACATCAGAGTGGAAACATTTGGAGTATTTTATTTCTATCGATTTCCTTATTTAGAAATGTTTGGTTACATGATCATTATGGATGATATCTTTTGGACTATGGTTTGGATCAATTTTGGTTTGATGATGTAATAATGGTTTCATTTCTTGTTCTATTTTTTGTTATTCCTTAGGTTTCCTATTTTTTTGACAAGATTTTTAGGGATAAATTTTGATATATTGATCATATCCCTTGTGAGAGTGTATTCCCCTATTTTTCACTAACATGGATGTTTGATCTCCTTCTAGTTGGACTTGGTTAGATCGTGGGAATGTACTTAGGTAATGAGGATGGTTCTAATTTTTTGTAGACTATGAACCTAGTGGTGTGCGAGTTTTATTTTATATGATCACTCAAGTATGAGGCTCTTCTTTGATGATCCTATATTACCATTGAGTACTTACCCAGGGTAGTAATCCTTATCGATTCTTTCTCCTTCTTATAGATTATTGGCCTTATAAGTTTCTCCATATAAAATAGGTGATGTTTCTCCTTTGGGAATATGGTACGTACCTTTCTTATGTTACAGCATTTTGGTGAATCTTCAAATGGAGGGGATACCAAGACTAGGTCACCAATAATTATCTCACATAAAGACATGAGTTAATCTAGATTTCTTGATCATGGAGTTATGTGAATCTAGTTATACTATAGGAGAGTCTATATTATGTTCCATAAACATTAAACCCCACAATATGAGTAAAGGATTTCTTCTTATGTCATAATGTTCTATAATACATACTGTATGCTTTCTGGGGATAAAAATTTCTATGGTGGAGAGGTCGCAACATCCCATTACATTTATTATGTGTTTTTACCCATAAATTTAAGTTCCTAATTATTGGATCTATTAGTGGTTTTTTTATAGTGTTTTTATAGAATTTTTTGAAGGTCTCTTGGGATTTTCATGGTTTTCGCATCGTTTGAGAATGGTTTGAAATATTGTGCGACTTGGATAAAAGGGGGTGACACGGTTTGTAAAAATAATGTGACTTAACCTCAAAAATTATTATAGTGGTAATTAAATCCCCAATAATAATAATTAATGTACTCAAACCCAAAATATTAACCCCAAACTCCTCCCAATAAATTTTAAATTGATTCATTTTTTTTGTAGCCTTATATGGGTAATTTTTCACCCTAAACTATTTCTCTATGAAGAAAAAAGTGAAAATTGAAGAGGTGATCATCTTTTGGTGAGTTCATTTATTCTTGATTATTGATATCCATCCTTATCTAAATTACTTATTCCTTAATGTTATAATGGGAATGTGTTTTTTTAGATCTTGATTGATTGATGTGTAATTTTAGATATATGATCTCTTCTCTATTCTTTTATGATCCATCTTATTAGATCCGATGATCTCCATCAAAGGAAACACATATTGGATTTATTATAGTTGGATTAAAAATATTCTAAGTATGTGTTTCAATGATTTCACTTCATTTTATAATTTATTATTATTCGATCAATTCATAGACATGTGTTCCTTAATTTCTAATAATTATTCTATAAAAATTTCCCTTGAAATTCAATTTAAAATATTGTTTGACAAAATACTTTTTAAATTGAACATGGTATGATTTTAATGGATATGATACTGATCTATCAAAACAATTTATGAATTGTTTAAATTCCATGTTTAGTTAGTTTTATTTAAAAGAGATTTCAAAGGATTATTTAGTGGAATATAGGGTTTTGGCCCAGGTATTGATTTGTAAAATGAACCTCCATGATTTTCATTAAATGAATTGAACTATTCGAGGTTTTATAAATTTTTAAAAATTATTTAATTTATTAAATGATTGATAACACTCTTTGATTGATTTTACCTTTGTTTTTAAATGGATTCTCTAGGGTTATCAAATATAAATTATTTATTCACATGGAAGGAGGGTGTCAACCCATTTTTGAAAATGTATTTAATCCATTTAAAATTTTAAAACAAAAATTAAATTATTTAGTGATGCTTTGAATTAATTTATTATTTTAAAGGGTTGTTTGGAAATATAATAATTACATGGTAAATGACGCATGTATGGTTACCCTTTTTTATGTTGAAACGATTTAAAAGGATTTTAAATGAATTAATGATTTTTTTATGGCATAGTTATCACAATATGATGAACATATCTTGTAATAATTCATTATTGTGACTTTATTTGTTATTGTACCTTGGAATTTTGGGTGTTGAAAAAGGGTTTATTGACTATGAGGTAATTTTGGGGGTCATAGTTTGATGTGATATTAGGTCTAGTTCTCATACATGATAACGATTCCTATGTGATCCTCATTACATTATTATATCACTCACCTCTTTTGGTTAGTCATTGGAACTTATAATGTTAGATGGGATGAATAAGAAATATTCTACACTAGTGGAATCAAACCAATCTAGTGTATCCATTACGAATGTGAAAGTTT
Source organism: Viscum album (assembly GCA_963277665.1). NCBI lineage: Eukaryota > Viridiplantae > Streptophyta > Magnoliopsida > Santalales > Viscaceae > Viscum > Viscum album. The sequence continues at coordinate 995,246,546 of OY728166.1, forward strand.
CAAGATATAGACATGTCTCCAGGAAAGCGGGTGTGTGTGGAACTAGTTTTCTTCAGACCTGTGAGACTAGATGTAATCCTAGAAATTAGTCATGTGGTAATTTAATTAGCTATACATAGGTGGAATCACTATCATACCTAGTTTAAACCCTTGAAATCCATATACCCGACCACGATACATGATAGTGTTTTTTCAATACTTGGAACCAGGGTTTCCTTGCTCTATTCATTTATTGTTATTGTGCACCCTGACTCTATTTTATTTAATCCCTTTAATAATTTCATAATAGGTGTATATTATAATCTTTTCATTATAATTTTACTTTATATTATGAATGATTTTCAATGAATTTCCTGAAAATGAATTGTTTTATATTGAAAAATTGCTTGTTTTATAGGTTTACTATCACAAATGATTTTTAAATGTTTAGAACTCTACTTTAAATATAATCATCACACTATATTTTTTTAATTCCCATTTAGAATATTTGATTTTCATTATGATGTAACTGTATGTAATATTTTTTAGAATCCTACTAAGATCTTTAGCTCACACCCAACATGTACCATTTAGTGTTTGATGCCTTTATTATCTTATATAAAGTGTATGTGCTCCCATATTCCATTGTGGGTTCATTATTGGGTGATTAAGGGTGGATTATATGGGACATGGAGGGTGGTCATAGACAACGAAGAGATAGATTTTTGTTGTTTTTTCCATCATTAATATTCTTATTGTTTCATTATATATATATGTATATACTATTATATATATCTGATGATGTTTCCTCATTATAATCTATTATTTCTTTCTTTCTTTGGGTGAAACCATTACTAAAGGTATTCTTTTGATGCCTAGGTGCTTATCTCTAACCCATGGAGATCAATAATGCTCTTTGGGTTATTGACGAATTGGATCGGGTACCGATTTAGATGGTATTCCTAGTTAGTTCAATATGTTAGTGTTGCTGCAGTTGGTATCAAAGGAAGATTAGTAGAAACCTTGAGAACTATATTTAAGAAAAATATATTTGGGAATATAACCCTTTCATATAAATTAATTATAATCATATAAGAACTTCATAAATTGTTGGTAAGGAAGATATTATGTGGTTACTCTAAGAAATACATTCCTTTATGTATACTAAAACTAGATGTGGTTATAGCATAGATAAATCTATGATTAATAAATCCATTTTGGGAATATTTGTATTGACTCAATCATCACCTGGTGAACAATAATGGGACTTAATATAATCCTGGTTTGACACTCATGGGGGATAATATTATTATAATTCAAATTTTCATTACAAACCATTATAAAGGATTTGAAAATAAAGAAATACCAAAAATATTATTATGATATTGATATTAAAAATGAATATTATTTTATTTATTTTAGTGTATTAAACCATATTTATAATTAAATAATTTTGTTTAAAATTCATAATTTTATGTTGTAATCCAGTATATTACATTGTTCAGAAATTTCCTCTAGAAGAAAAAAGATTAACACTCATAATCAATGTAAATATTTCACTACCAAGCAAACTGATATAGTTGGTATTGGAACTCATAAAATTATAGTTATAGTAGGGTAGAATAATCAATATATGTCACATAACCTAACCATGATGGGAAAAACTATTCTAAACTGATATTATCTTATGTTGTATTTTATTATCTCATAGGAACACCCCTAATTTTGTGGATTTATTAATCTGATTGAAGAAAAACAATGTATTATGTCTCTGAAAATGACATTTATAGCCTTGGGATCTGGTGAAAAGAAAACATATATACTTTTAGGGTATTTTATAAAAGGTGATGTTGATCACTAATTGTTTTTAATCTAGAATACTAAGAAGGAAGTATAAATAAAGCTCATGGGACCCATATATTTTAAGGATACATTCTTTAACAAATAATTTCCACATAAGAATAAAAATGAGATAAATAAAATGATCCCTATCTTAAAGAATATCGAAGAAGAAATTGTTACATAATATAAAGTTACCCTTAAAATTTTTATTGTTATTATTCTGACAACATATATAAAATATAATGAATGATGTACCATTTCTTTAAAGTGATAAATATAATTCTCTGAAGGGTTATAGTCTATCATATTTTTTCCATATGATGAAATATATTCATGTTATATTAAGACAAAGAAATAATACTATATATATTATGGATATTAAGGGAAACTAGATGAGAAGAGGTTGGAAGAGAAAAAAATAGATATAGGGATGAAGGTAAATAAGGGTTTTTTCATATGTGATAATTGGAAAAAAACAACTTAGTACTTGATTGAAGGGAATGAGAGTTGTCTACAAGTGTGGATAGAAAGGCCACCAATATAATTATTCAAAGGGAAATAAAGGGAGTATTAATATATGATTCCTACACTATAAGAAGACAGGGCACTATGAAAATTAATTCCTTAAACATCAACGAAATATAACCCAAAATAAGCTATTTGATCATAGCCAAGCATGTGTTATTGCTAAAAAACAAATGGAATAATTAATGTTATTGTGTTTTTGGATCAAATAATTATGTTTTAATTTTATTTTAAAAATGATATTCTAATTATATTAATCATGAAACTTCTATGGATTTCCCTACAATACAATTTCATTATAGAATTTAATGCATGTGTTGAATTGCACAAATATTATTTAGTGTCATGTTGACCTTTTTGGGAAACACATGATTAAGGGAATATATCTATTAATATGTGATATATGTTGTAAAAACAATAAAAATGATATGTTTAGAAAATATTATTACTAACCTTGAAATTTAGTAGTCATTTAATGTGATTATTAGCTTTTTCAAATATGACTATATATTTAGATACCTCAAATATATTTGACAACTTGTGATTTTATCTATGAAATAATGAATGTTTTAATTAATGTTTCACTGTGATCATGGTAATGAAAAATATGGAATATTAAATTAATAACCACATTATATTGTATGTGGAATATAATGTTGATTTATTGTGCTTATTTATAAATTTGTCCTGACTTATTTTGGATTACTCTTAAGGTTGTCTATTTATGGAAGGGAATAATTTAAACTATGATTTTTTGGATAATTTTCAAAAACATTTTTGGTTTTATCAAATACAATAAGAATATATTGTTATTATTTTATGTATCATTGGATATTTTTAAAGTTAATTTCAGTGCTCTTGGCTTAAAAATGTCTATTTGGAATATTCATTTATTGATTATGAGATAAAGTGGAAATTGATATCAGAGAAACCAAAGTATGAAAACGTGCGTATGAAATAAAAATATATAAAGTTTTAATATTTCCTCATAAACTTATAGTGTGAAATAATTATTCTACCCTTGGAAAAGAATCTTAAAACAATTTTATTCCCTTCTATCATCATTTTTATGATATCTATTTTCTTTTTTTACAATTATAGTTTATGGATTTGTGGTCACTATCCTCCTCCTAACCATGTTCTCTATCACTATCCATTAGTATTTGGCTATTAATTTTCCCTCATATATCCATGTTTTCACTTCACAATGTTGTTATCCTATTTTGAAACCAAGAGAGGTTCATTCAATAAAAAAAATTTACTTCCCTTTATCTCTTTTTAAGAGGATGTTTTATTAAATACTTTTATGATGTGAGATTTCAAAAATTGAATTTTCAAATTTAATCCCTTGATTAACAATATAATTATTAAATTGTGAAGATGAAATTTATTTCTATAGAGGATAATGTTACACCCAAATATTGAAAAAGAGGAACATCATTTTTGATAGCATTTATAACTCAAAAAACCAATATTAGAAGAGAATATAACACCCCTATAATTTTTTTATATATTTATTTTTATGTAAATTTAATCTCTTCAGTATTTTGAAATACAAAAAACAATAGGTTTGAACAAAAAACAATACTTTATTAAATTATTATCATTTAAACTAGACCATTTTAACATAGTCGTTTTGATGGAATATATGAATAGTAATAATTAATTAATAAATATTTATGTTTTATACAGGTATTAAATAAATTAAATGATTATATTTTGATTAGAAATAAAATAAGAAACATTTTAATTGGAAATAATGGTATTCTAATTTTTTTGAACAGAAGACAAGTAATGCATTGTGAAAAATTTAAAGATGAATTACAAACAATTTACAAATATTAAATGATAAATTGAACAGAGTATTTTTTTTAAATCAGTAGATTAGTATTATCTTAGGGGTAATGTTTTTTTTTTCTTAAATTTTTCATTTTTTTGATTAATAGTGAAAAATTATGAATTTTATTTGAAAATTGTTTTTCCATTTAAATTATTTATAAAAATAAAATATATCTTGAATTGGATTTAAAGTTTAATTTTGTTAAATTTATATTTATTAATCTACTTTATGTCATTGGAATCATTTTCATATTTAATTCATAAATAAAACATATGAAAATATTAGAACATTTCCTCTATGAAACCCCGTTTTCTGATCACGTGTACGTGATTAAGATTAATTTAATGTTTTACAATTATATCAATGGAATTTTAAAAAATAAATTCTATATTTTCAGTATGAATAATTTATATTATCTAATAATTTTAAATTAAATTTTAATATAATTTAATAGTGAAAATAGCAAAAATTATCTACTGCATTTAATGTAAAACTAGATTTATCAGGGGTTAAACTAAAATGATAATGGTTAAAATTACATAATTTTGTTTCAAAAAATAATATTTCAGGACATTTTACAATCCAATATAGTCTGATTCTCAATAATTCTTCATTTTTATCCTTGCGTTTAGACAAAAATGTAGGTACACTTTTTTCTTTTCAAATATTTCAAGTCTTTCACTCAACTCACTTATAAAATTCCCCCAATCTTCTATCTTATTCACACATTAATTCCCTTTTCAGAAAATACCATCCCAAATTACTTCCAAACACACCTAACCTCATTTTAGAATCATTATATTGGAAAGAAATATATCTTTGGAAGGAATTATTGAAAACATAAGGTGGTTACACAAAGAAGAGGCAATGTTCCTCAGTAACCCTTTTTATTTTTTTCTTCCTCAACCTCCTTCAGTAATTATAAAACCACGATTGTATAATAACCTCTATATCTAGAATATAAATATATATTTATTATTTTATGAGAATAACCTACATATATCCCCACTTCTATAAGGTGTGTTACAAAATCATCATTTATGTGTATGAAAGACTTCCGCCTCACGAACTGATGTGATTCATTTTTCCATTATCACATCAAATGGTTGGGTATGATGATAGATTATAAAATATTTATAAAATTTATCTCATAATTATTAATATTGTTACATTATGTTATATAAATACTTTTAATATTCATTCTGTAGGATGATGTGATAATTTCTATCATGTGTACAACAAACTACCCTCTCATGGAGCGATGTGGCTCATCTCCCAATAATGAATTTCATAAAACTTTATAAGAATTATTATTATTATTATATGTGGCATTTATAAAATAATCATGATATTAATTCAATATTAATCATTATAAAAAGAAAATATAGAATTTTTATTCTTACTTTTCAATCAATAAATGTTGATAATGTCATTCATGTACGTGTTGACTACCACCCTCATAAACGAAGTGACTATATTTTCATCACCACACCACATAGATGATGTATATATATGTATATTAAAAGAAATAATATATTATTTATTATATTATGAAAATTATGGGATGGTAAAATATTATGTTCCTTATTTCCATAATGATCATTGGAAAATTGAAATGTTACTCTTGCATACGTAAGACCATCCATCTCTATAATCATAACATACATCATTTCTCATAACCATCATTCATGATTAGAATTAAAAATACAACTTATGTATGAATATTTTAAATATGTCATTATTATTATTTTTTGGATGATAAACCTATGTAATATGTGTCATAATCATATCTTTAATGACAAAACACTCATGTGAAAACAAGGAACTCAACACTTAAAAAAATGAATTTAATGAAAAATTATTAATTAACGGGTAATAAGATGTTAAAAAAGGGTCATATGAGATAATATAAATTTTAAAATGGTTATTTTATAACATAATTTCTTTTTTAAAGAAACTATACATGATTTTAATTCATGTTTTTCCAAATGGATGTGTAACGGAATAGATTTCAGCTCATTTTTCTTTCCATTGATACTTATTTGTTATTATACACTATTTAAATTTTATATGGTGTAAATACTACCATATTGACATTTAATATCATGATTCATTCATAATTTATGGAATTTTATGTTTCACTGTGATCATTATTTTCAAGCGGGTGTGACTTGAAAATTAATAAGTGGAAATGACTACTGTGCCGTCTCACTTTATTTTGTGATGGTCATCTTTCCCTTCAAGATATCAATTTACTAAAATAAATTTACAATATAAATGAAATTTATCTTAAATATACGTATTATTTTATAATTTATATGATTATTTCACAGGATATATTACATTTTTACTTATGATGTTTACTGTATCACCCACCGGTTTTGAGTACATGACCATTTATTTATGTATTTTAAGTATATATAATGTTTGAGTTATGTTTGGGGAGGTTCAGAGGTATTTTTACACATATTGTAAGCTTTTTTAGGTTTAAATTTTTATAATGGTTATTAAAAAGTGTGAAACACCTCTAAGAAATAGTGTAAGAAGAAACATAGGTCAATGGATATGTGAACAGTTGGCGTAGTGTTTGGATAAACTATGAGGATTTCAAGGATAAACCATGTGAGCCTAATTACATTTGGGACAATGGATAACACATAGTTGGAAAATGTTTTATATATCCATGTTTTAAAAACATGTGATTTTATACTTGAGATCATATATTGTGCCTGATAGTTCACGTTATTCCATACCAAGAACCCTAACCATGCATCGTTAAAAATTAGATTTGAAAATTGTGTATCATACTCAGTTTGGAACCTTATTCACTTGTTTTATGCTAATCCAGAGAGGCCATGAAATATCATTCTGAAATATTCTTTAGAGGAAATTAAATTTTGTATTGGATTGATCAAAAGTATATGTAAAGTCTGTTGGAGATATAGATTCACCGATAACTACTGGTTCTTCACCATATTCCATAGATATATTTGTCTTCCCTATCTTTAAATCATGTTTCTAGTCCATCATGGATAGATAAATGTTGTGTGATTTAAATATTATTAATATTATATTTTTTATTTATGGTAATGAGATCAATGTTTATATCTAGAAGATCTATATTGGGTTTTTAATGTTGTTTTCTTGTTAATTATTTTCACCTATGTTTGAGAGGTAGGTTGATTCTCTATCAACTCTTTTTTATGAAAAATTCAATGCTCACTTTCAAATTTATTTCTTTTCTTCTTATTATTGAGAAATTCATTTTTTATTCTTGATGTAAAACCACTTTAGTGAATTTTTCTAAAATTGTTTCGAAGAGGATTTTTTCTTTGGAAAACCATGTGATATAAATTTTAAAATGGTGATTTTAAAATTTTGGATTTTTTTTGACTCACATAAAATGTTTGTAGAAATTTTCCTAATAAAATAAATGTTTATTTAATTGGATTAGATTGATTTGTTGTGAATATGTTTTTGGAGTACTTGGTTGGTGTTTGTTTATCAGTATGTGGGAGAAATAAATTCCTGATGTTTCCCCCATAAAAATAGGATGGATAAGGGAATGTAGTTTCCCCCATCAAATGGTTCACCAAGTGAAATCATGTTCAATGATGAAACTAAACTCACAATTATAGGGATTTCTATGGTTGACATTTATATGTGCATGCGTGAAAATGTATTTGGGTATGCCAAATGAGATGATAAATGTTTTAAAGTCTTGTTTTATTACCTTCCATGGAAACAATTTATCTTAGAATATTGTTTTATATTGGAAAACCGATTTGGTTTTGATATAATTTTCTATCTTTCTTATAAACTATTTTAATATATTTGAAACTATTTTAGATAAAAGTTATAACATGTTTTGTCAAATTGGTCTGAGTTGGGAAGTCATTGGGGATATATTGCGGAGTTTTATACTTACCCCATTCTTGGGAATTATAGTGTGTTTTTAGATATTATATATCGAGACACAGGTAAAGGAAATGTATTCTAGTTATATTATAATGATTATTAATTCATAGGGTTAGGCATGTTGTGTTGGATCTTAGAGAATATGGGGAGATGGTGAGTTAATTTATTGGTGTCTTATAGTTTTTTTCTTAGTTTCGACATTGAACAATTGGGACCTTTCATCATTAAAATTATGATTCTTTTGAATTATACCATTTTTAAATCTTTGTATGATATGTGCATGTCCCATTTATTTATTTATTATCATTATATTGATATTATGGGTTTTTATTTTGTGTTGATGCCTTTTATTATGAAACATAAAACTTATCATGGGTAAAGATAATGTAAAGTATTTTTGTGAAAATAATGTATTATAACTATGAATGGTTCTGAATTTCATTAAGATTTATCTATGATTTAGATGGATGTATAATACATAATCTTGGGTATGTATTGGTGGAAAAGTTTCAAATCTCTGATCAACTATTATACCATAATGGTTAGTTTTACAAAAGAAGATGGAATCAAACATATATTTAGAGGACATTGAAAAGTGAATGCAAGTGGAGAATAATTTTTGGCACCCATGATTAGAACAACATCATATCAGTGGCCAGTGTTGATCTTTTCCTTTGTAGATGAGATCATAAATAAATAATTTCTAACTATATAGGGTCAGTTCCTTGATTTTTTACAATATATTTTTCTACAGTTTCCAAATTAAAGACAAGTTGAATTTAAAATTGATCTGTTACCAGGGATATTTTATATATCACTTCATTCTTATTGGATATAACAAATATAATTAATATAATTAAAATCCAAATTATAATTTTTCGAAATTAATGGGTTCATTTTTCCTAGTGCATCTCCATGGGAATCACGAGTTTTGTTAGTAAAAAAGGTAGCTTTAACTATTAGGATTTGTGTGAATATCACAATCTTCATAAAGTTATGATAATGAATAAGTATCATATTCATTTCATTAATGACTTAATTAATTAATTTAGTGGAGCCCACTGGTTCTAAAAATATTTACCTGCATTAGGGATCTTTCCAACTACAGGTTCAGATGGAGGTTATTCTGAAGATATATTTCAGAAGTAGATATAGCCCTTATGAGTATGTGGTTGTGCATTTAGGTCTTATGAATTCATCAACCATATTTATGGAAATGATGATTCAGATATTTCAATGGTATCTATATTTTTTGTGGTTTTGGTGAATCAAATACAGGTGAAATCCAGGACAATGTTTGAGCATATGAAATACATAGAAATGGTGTTAGGTATATTGCAGGATCATTGACAATATTCCAAACATTAAAAGATTAAATTTTGGATACAAGAGGAATATTTACATTTCAATGTTATCTCTGAGAAAGTATTTATGGTGGATCCATCAAAGAGAGAGTTTGTGATCTCTTAGAAACTACTAAATAATTCCATTTTGATATGAAATTTCCTTATCCTGGATTGTTATTACAAATGTTTTATTCATGAATTTTCACAACTATTATTTCAATGAAAATTATTATAATAAAAAAACAATTATAATAGAACAATGAATGTCAAAAGTGTTTTCAAGAGATTAAATATCACATTTCATGAAAATATTTCTTGATATTGAAAAAATCACAACAACGATATGTGGTTTATTGAGGTTCTTCAGGATCGATTTTGGGGTGTGTTATCATTCATGGAGATCATTTTATTTCTTATGGTTCATTAAATACATTATTTCATGGGAAGAACTTCCTGAAACATGATTCAAAATTAGAATATATGGTAAATTCTTTGAATACATGGAATCAATACCTATTTTAAGATAAATTTTTGTTGTTCACATATTAAACAGCTTGAAACACATTTTCTTAGAAAGAGATTTTAATCTATGTCAATGAATATTGAGGGAATAAATTAAAAATGTCAAATTCAAATTGATGTATAAACTGGGTAGAAGAAAATTCAGTGGTATATTAATTAGACAAGATGTTGTATGCTCAATTGGAGAAAGAGTCTTTGTATACATGTTAGATGATATTAGATATAACATACATGAAATTGGATTATACCAACCATGGTAATGTTTCTTTTTTTCTTCACATTCTCATTCCTTTCTAATTTTGGATAGAATGTGAAAGAGGCTCAATGATAAAATTATTAATTTGTTTCTACATGGTCCAAATCTATTGTAGGGAGACCATTACAAGAAGAATGCTGGATGAGATTTTTGTTTTAAGTTTTAGAGATCAGATTTTAGAACCTTTAGTTTACAACTAAAAAATTCTTAGTGACTACCACCATATGAAATGAGTGGTTCATCCAGGAATTGAGATGATGTATAAAGCACTGATAGTATTGTTTTTGTGGGTTGTCATGAAAAGGGATTTGGTAAAAAAATCGGGTTGCCTCACCTATCTACAGATAAAGGCAGAGAACTAGAAGTGAGTGAGTATGTTGAGGTGTTCAAAAATAATCATATGTAAATGGGAATAGATAAACCTAGATTTTGTGACATTTTTACCATGTATGGCTGGGGAAAATGATTTAATAAGGGCAATTTTAGATCACATCATGAGGTTGGATTATTTTATCCCTTTTCTTGTATATCACATGGTGAAGGGGTTGTCCAAAATCTATATTTGAGATATTCTAGAAAGTCACGATATTCTTGTTTCGATTATTTTGGATAGAGACCCTAGTATTACATATTGTTTTTGTAAATACTTATAGAAATACCATGGAACATTGTTGACTATGAGCACATTGTATCAACCAAAATAATGGACAATATATAAGGATGATCCAAACATTGGAACATATTATTAGGGATTGTGTAATTGATTTTGGTAACTCATAGTAGGAGTAAATATGATTAGTGTATTTTTCATATAATAATAATTGTCTTGACTCAGTACATATGGATCAATTTTAAGAATTTTATGGGCATCCTTGACATTTTCCACTTTGTTGGGTGAAACCAGTGGGACTTCACTAGTTGGACCAAGCCTTGCAAAAGAGATAATGAAGATTTTTCAATTGATTAGAAAGAGAATAGATATGGACCAAAGTTATCTGAATGTTTTTCTGATTCATATTTTATGACTGTTTTAATTTTTTTGAGTGATAAAGTATTTTTGAGGATCTCTCAATGGATTAGTAATCATCATTTTTAGAATTACATTAAGTTATCACTTAGATAAAGAGGTGATTTTCAAATTGAAAAATTATTTGGTGAGGTGGAATATTATTTTTCTTTTCCACCATGGTTCAGTTCAGTGAAAATTGGGTTTCATTTATCTCATTTGATTAAGTATGAACATGATCATAAACATGTGATTCAATGGGATCATGTTGACATAGAGTAAGATTTTACATTGGTGTATACGCATGTACAGATTATGTATAGGAAAGAGAATGTATCCAATGGTTAAATTATTTTCCAAGTGGGTGTTTTTATGAAACAAATGACCGAATTCAGGAATAAATGAGAGAGTGAAAAGAGGAAATAATGGAACAATAGATTGAACTCTTTAAATACAACATTGGTTTTCAACATGCTAATGATAGAAAGACCAATATCAAGGATAATGTAGAACCCATGGTTTCTTATACATAACCCTTTAATTATTCATTTCATGTATATTAAAATATTATGTTATGTTTTGGTAGGATCATATTGGTCTTACAACATGTCATATAAAACACCATAGAATGATAAATAGTAAAAATGCTTAATGATATGACTCATGTCAACAAGGTACACCATTAATTTTAGGATCTTACATGATTAGTACTCCATAGTAAACTATGTTTGGACTAGAGTGGTGATCATGATGGGTTAACTTCTAGGAAGTTCCCCTAGTTGTTTAAAATTGAGGGAAAATAATAGTATAAATAACATGTATTTTCCTTTGAGGATAGCCATTAATCTAATGAACTGTTTGGGAAGGTGGGTGGGCCCCAGGGAGGGGACCTTGCTTCTGGGTGAAAACTATTGGTACCTGGTTGGCCAATACCCGCTAGCCATGATTAGGTGGGGAATTTGGGATATCAAATAGGCTCATTTGTGACATTAGTATTAGAGCATGAACCCACCCTAATGTGTGGTGGTACTTCCTAGGCTGAGATATATGGTCCTCAATGAATAATGTTTCTTATAAGGTGGATGGGTGAATATAACACCCCATAATGATAAATGGTTAAAAGGATAAATGATATGAATCATGTTAATATGGTGAAACATTCATTTTTGGATCCTATTTTATTAGAAATCCACAACTAATCATGCTTCAACTTGAATAGTGATTATGATTGGTGACCCTATGGGAAGCTTCCTAGAGCATGTGAAAATGAAGAAAAAGAACATTATAAAGAACATGTATTGGTTTGTGTGGTCATTCATTGGCCTGATGACCCATTCAAGCATGTGGGTGGGCACTAGAGAGGGTACCACATGTCTGTGGGGAAACTGGTGGTACCTCGTGCTCCAGGACCTGATGAAAATGTGAAGTAGGGGTGTATGTGCTATCATTGGGGCCCATTCTTAACATTAGAGGGTTTTTGGAGGTTCATGGTTTGAGTAATGTCAGAAAAAATAGTTTTACAACTATAAGAAACTATATAATATAAAACAAAGGTCACTAGGTGGGCACACATTTGACGCATGATTTGATTAGACATTACAAATTCCCTAGAAAATTCATGTGTTTCATATACTTTCACTGATGTTCGCACAATAATCATTATTATAGAAACATACATTTTAGGTGTTTCATTCTCACTTTCCAATGGAGGTTGGATAATTCCTATTTGGTTTGTGATGTTGTATCGTTTATTAAAACATGATGATGGAATGTCAACTCTTCCTACCATTGGCTTCTCTTTGGAGAATGTTTCCTAGTTTGGGTATCCCTCATATATTTCAGTCATATTTATGCAACAAATTCTCAGAGACATATCAAGGTGGACAACAATTAATTACACTACTTCTTTCACAACATGGAAAAACATTTCATCAAAATATATTGTAATGTTCGGAATTTATAGGAATCATACGGAATTGGGTGTGTTGCAAAACTGTAAATTTGTTTCTTATTGAAGTCATAGGCATATCATGTGTGAGGAATCCTCTTCATCAAACCCAAGGAATCTCATTTAAGTCATGTGGCATTTGAAAAATGGGTAAATATTTATATTTTTAAGGATAATTAATCTTGTGAATGTATCCTATGGAATCATGTATTGATCACGAGGTAGATAATGTGATGGATATAATATTTTTAAGTAATTTTATCTCCGGAATCCCATGTTTAATGAATGCGGTTGGGATTATATATCAGGTACTGAGTCTAATGACTTGTAGAGACTGGCCAAGGTTTAAAATATTATAGGGACATAATGGTTGCATGTTTAAGGTATCATAGCTATACGATGAGAGCTGGTTTAATATCATGCCTGGAGATATTAGGTGAAGTTTTAACGCCTTGTGGGGAAATAATGGGTGACATTTTAACATCTTATAGTGACATAATGATGGATTATCTTGCCCTATTTAGGAATATTTAGAGGTTTATCCATATGAGAGAAGATTCCATACCTGATTTTATTATAGTATTGATTATAACATACCATGATGTGGAATTGGGAGGTTCATCCCTTAGAGGGAAGATGTCACACCTGAGTTTTTTGGATCAGAAAGCCTTATGGGGCCAGATCTGAAGGTGTATCCCTAGGAGGGAATATTTCACAATTGGGTTTACCATTGGACCAGAACACCCCATTAGGAGGATCCGAGAGGTGTGGCCATAGGATGAATGATGTCACACCTAAGTTTACCAATTGATTAGAATGACATTGAGGAAGATATGGGAGGTGTTCCCCTTATAGTTAATATTTTACTCATAGTTTACCATGGGATTGTAATTCCCTTTTGAGGATGATCTAATTGGTATAGTATAATTCCCCATGTCTGAAAATCAATAGAGTTGTGTACATAAGTGGGACGATTTTAGACCTCTATTTACATATTGATCAAAATATTCCCTAAGGAAGATCTGACAGGTGTGTCCATCAGAGGAAATATGTCATACCCAATTGTACCACTAGATTAAAACACCCCCGGAAGTTGATCTAGGAGGTGTGTCCTAAGGAGGGAAGAAGTCACACATGAGCTTAACAATGGATCAAAACACCCCATGAGGCATATCAAAGAGGTTTTTCCCTAAGAGGTAAGATATCACACTTGAGTTTACTATTTTCTATATTAATCCTCATAGAGGTTTCATGCATATCATATTTAAGGGACAATGATAAAAATCTACATAGTATGATTCCAGAGTTTAAGGTCATTTGAGAGGACCAATCCATGTTGTTTAATGGAATGTGGAAATAATTCTCATGTTGTGGAAGGAGTGTCTATGAGGTATGGTGTGTTATAGAGATTATGTGTGAAATCATCACAATAAAAGAGGATTTATCTACATAAAAGTTTATGGGAATTATATGTAGATTCTTCCCTAGTGCTTCTTTGGTGGATTAATGATATTATTGGGGCTTATGTATAAGAGTTTCTCGTGTACTTAAAGGAGCATCGATGGTGTGATTTGGGCCTACATACATGAGATTCCCACCATTTTCAAAACATTTTAGTTCCATAGGGAATACCAATACAATTTCATGGGGTAAGATTATAGATTAAAATCATGTGAGAGAACATGGTGCATAGATGCATTAAGCCACCCATCATTTCTCCCTCATGTCATTTCATGAGGGAATACCTTGTCAACTACGTGGCATAAGACTTTAGTTTCACTTCATGTGAGAGGATATGGTTCATGCATTTCATTCACTATGATTATAATTAATTCTTCCTCATGTATGGACATGATAGAATCTCAGGTCTATTCCACAATTTAGGATTATAGTTTAACATCACGTGAGAGGACATGGTGCATGTGGATTATGTAGTGAGCTTCCTATTATATCTTTCTCATTTATGGTCATGAGGGAATATCAACACTTTAATTATTCAATTAATGTGATTGGGAGATTATACCTAAGGATGTACCCCTTGGTTTTTGTTTGGTGGTTGTCTCATGATTATTACTTGAGGTATTATATGCTTGTAAAATTAGGAATCTCGTGTGTATTATAGGATAAATCCTACGTTTTTCATACAAGGTATAATATATCTTAAAGCCTTATAGTGAGGATTAAAAGTGTCATATCATGATCATGAAATGAGGAATCATACACTGGATGTATAAGTAATCACATGTATATCACATAAAGAATCCTATACTTGACATATACGGTGTACTACAGTTTAATTTCACATAGAGAGGGAAAAAAGTGTCTTATATTGATCATGGAATGAGTCATCTAACCTTTGATTCATAAGAAATCTCACTTGTATCACAAGAGGCCTCATATATAGGGTGTAATATAGTTTAATGTCATGTAGAGAAGACTACCATGCAGATGATGCTGATAAATATTTTGTGTGGGACTTTTTCAAGAGAATCCCTAGATAGTTCAACCAAGGATAAGAGTCATGTGATGATATTTCATGAGTTTCTTAAGGCATGTTTTGACTGAAGTTACTCAATTAATCTAATAGGAGAATTATATCTCAAGGTACTTCTAACAGTGTCTTGACTATGGGTATTATTTGATGTGGAAATTGGTGTCTTATAAGGCCAAACCCAAAATTCTCTTGGCCTGGCCTAAAAACAATGTGGTGAACCACTCCAATTATCATTTGGGATAGTGACAGTAGTAAAGGGACTAGGAAAATATCCTAAAACTTATCCCTAGAAGGGGTTTTTGGGTGAGAAGCCTGGGGTATATACCAATTGAAACAATGTTAGATGGTTTCATAAAAATTGGGGTTTTACAATGATGATCAACATTTGTGAAATTATGTTCAATGAAAAGAGGGATCCAAATGGATACACAAAACACTTTTTTGTGAAGCATTTGAGATTCATGAAAATATCAGCTTCTTGAAAGTTAGTGGTATTGTTAAGGAAGACCAATTTGGTCCTATGGTATGAAAATTCAAAAATCTTAGTGGATCTTCATTGATTTAGATCCTGATTTTATATCTATTCATCATATACTCCTTAATGAATACATGGAGGGTATTTATAGGGTTAGAGTTTTGTTATTATTTGATGGATCCAACATGTTTTATAAGAATCATGAGTGGATTGGGTTCTGTGAGTCTGAATAATGCTAAATGGTTGCTACAACCAAACATCCTAACATTTGACAAATGATATCAGTGAGTCTAAAGATAAACTATGTGGATGTTTCCATTAAAACTCTACACAGACAAGGACTTCCATGAACATGACCTTTGGGAACCACACCTCCATGATTGGATAGTCATAAATAGGGCCTCATTGAAACCAAATTCCATGCATCAATCCTTCATGAATAGGATCTTTGTGAACTAGACATTTATTAATTGAACCTCCATGAATGAAACTTTATGAAAATTATGTAATTTTTTCTAGAATCACCCCTACTACAAGAGTTGAGTATTTTGAATTTAAATAACCATTTCATGTAATCCGTAACTCCATTTGGGCTCTACGACCAATCAAAGTGAATACTAGGAAATGGTCTATTCTTTAGAATCATGGATTCCAACATTTGTTTTATTATTGGTAGATTGTTTCTTAACCATCAACCATGTAAACATACATCCATTTAAGATAGTGGATAACACATAGTTGAAACATAGTTTACATAACCATGTGATCCAACCATTTGAGGTCCTCCCTGAGATAGTAGTCCATTCATGGTTAGCGAACACTTTTCTTAATAGTTACCCCTAACCCTGCACCATTAAAAAATAAATTCTTAATGTAATTTCATTTGGAGATCTAGATTTGATGTTAAGTTCTAATTCATCACCATTTTCCTTAGGTCTCTTCATATTCCCTCTATTTGAATCATGGATCTAGTCTAACGGGGATATATCCATGAAATGTTATTGTAATATTGACCAGATACATCTATTTAGATTTATGTTAATGGAATCTAAGTTCAGATCTATAAGGTCTATATTAGGATATTGAAGTTGTTATGTCAGTCTTTATTTTCTCCTAAATTTCGGAGGTATGTAGGTTCTCTGTCAAATCCACTTGATTAAAATACAAAGGCTTGGTTTTAGATTTATTTTTTATTTAAATGAATGTAAAATTGATTTATGAATCTTGATGGATATCAGATTAACTAATGTTTTTGTGAAATGGGGTGATTTGATTATTTTGTGGGAGACTTTTGAAGTAAATTTTAAAAAAATTGTATTGAAATTATGGATTTTATATTTTATCAGTGGAATTTTTTGTATAAATTCAAAATAAAATGTTTTATTGAAATGGATTATCATTATTATATTGGAACCAATTTTTAGAATACATGGTTTACGTGTGTTCATGTACATTTTGGATGTATAAGGGCATGACATTTCCCCCATCAAAATCGGATGTATAAGGGTGTGATGTTTCCCCTGTAAAAATGGTTCACTAAGTGATGAATTAGTGAAAGGATGATATAAAAATCCTATGTATTTAGAGTTATTTGGATGAAATTTAATTGTGGATGTGTGGAAATTTATTGTTTATTCCAAAAGAGAGGATAAAGGTTTTAATGGATAGTTTTATTTCATTATATGGAATACTATTTTGGTCGGAAAAATGTTTTGGTTTGGAAAACTACATTGGCTTTGATATGCTACTTTATATTATCAATAAACTCTTTTAAATTTTATTAAAAAAATTTGTATCTTGTTCTATCATAGTGGTGAGATTTGGGATTTCCTTTGGTAAATCTTACTGAGTTTCATACTCACGATCTTCTTGGGAACTATGGTGTGTTTTCAGATGTTATAAATTATAACACAAGAAAAGGAATGGTATCCTAGTTTGTTATTCATCTTGATAACATGGGATGGGAATGATGACATGGATCTTGAAGTTTGTTGTGAGTTTCTGAGTTGATGTCTAGGTTTCTTTGAGTTTTTTGGTATTGGTTTCTTATTTGTACTCTAATATTGTATTTTAGTTTTATTTTGTGTCTTATTGTATTTCATACTAATGCATGATGTCGAGGTTTGATCATTTATGGTTATCTTTGTTTTTTATTTATCTTTAAATGTTAAATAATTCCTAAATTTTTTGAAAATACCTTTGAATTCATTTCCAGCCTTTAGGGTATTGGGGATTTCATATAAGGCATATTAGCACCCTCTCCCTCTTCCTAATCCAATGGGTGAGGGGAGGGATCTTACATTTACATGGAATATTATTTTAATAAATGTGGAAATATTTTAAACATTTTGTAATTTACTCAATATAGATATTTGATATATGATTAATGCTTTGGTCATGTAGACATGGTGTAGAGACCCGAAGCTTGACGTACATAGATATTACATTACTTTTGCAGAATACTTAGTATATAACAAAAACACACACACAAGGACCGTAATAGTTTAGTTTCTTTGGAAACTCGGAATATAATCTTCTAATCGTGGTGAAAGATATTCTACATCTCCCATAAAGATCTTCTTCTTTTTAAACCTAAATCCTTTCTTTATGTCCTGGTGAAAAGAAAACATAAAAGGGCGGGCTCAAATGCTCAGTAAGGGTAAACAAAAGAAATATCAATCACTTCATATTCATAAGAACATATCTTTTGGAAATCATAACCTTTAAAAGAGATCATAATTTCATAACATGGGATAAATCATAGTAGTGAAATGTAATCCCAATAGTCATAACATAAAACATGAAACATTGTGGCATACACACATAATCATAGAGAATCATTTCTTATTAGTCAAGACTCATTTCTAAGATTATCTTAGTGGACAAAGTCCCTTTCTGAACCGAGTTCACTCCTCGTTTCAGTCCTGTTTCACTGACCGGTATAACCTACCTTTCCATCCATGTATATCTCATGAGATATAAAATCTTTACCTAATGCATTGTAGGGAGATATAGGACCCACCAATCTCATAATGATACCATTCTTATGTGTGCCACAAAATCATAAATCATACATCATTGCATAACCCATGTAATAAAAATGGGAATCTTAAACATCGTAACATCATAAAACAATTCATATAAGATAAATGAATTCATAAATATAATTCCATCACACCATAATCAAATAAATGTAATTATTGGGATAGAAACAGAACCCTTTATTATTTTAGATGGAAAATAATTTTGATAAAACACTTGAACTCCATTCTTGAGGAAAATATCCTTTCTACTTAAAAAACATTTTTCCTTTCTTAACATGTCATACAATTTTAAACTAAAAGAAGTTGATTAAAAATAAACATGAAACCTTGTAAAGGATTCTTCTTGGAAATAATGTTTTAAAAATCCATTCATGCTATATAAGTTTAAAAAAACATTCTTCTCGTACATTTGTCAGAAAAGTCAAAAAGTACTACGTACGAAAAACGACAAAAGATTACTTTCATATCTTTTACTAAAAACTCAATGAAGGGTAAAATAGGATTTAAACAACTGTAGTTGAATGTAAATAATATTACATATTGAGGAAACATGTATGTGGATGATAAAATATACCCCAGTAAATGCCAAAGTATAAACAATCTCGTATAAAAATGAGATTGTGATATTTCCCTTACCTTAAGTATGATTTACTTCGTCTGTGTCTGAACCACCTGTATAATGATTTAAATAATGTCATTGACTTATTACGGAATCAGAATCATTGTTATGATATCATATATGGTTCACTTATGGCTTTATATTACCCGTTCTTTTGTAAATTTCTTGTTAAAGAGCGTTTTGGGTAAAATCGTTTCCTTTGTCGTTCGTGTTTTGACTTGTAATTATTCATATGATTACATAGATCATGATTACATAATTCTAGAATATAAAACATGATTTATATATAATATATATTCATAATATATATATATATATAATAGATCAGTAAATGTAAGGAAATACATCATTCATTGAGACAGTAGACTGTTCGAACGCATGAACACAGTTTTCTTTTCCTTATTCAGTTGAATGGAATTAAGTAGATGGCATACATATATATAAACATAAATCCATAATCATTATTATGTCATATATTTAATTATTAATTATTATATATACATTATAATCATTCATGAATTGTTAACGTGGAGAATGAATCTCATCGCGTCGTGGAGATGGTAGTCCGTACGTACGCACGAGCGATGATATCGTTCTCATGATCATGGAATTGTATTGGAGTGTATTTATACTATTTCAGAATCAATATCAATTTATAATAGTCATATATTGTCATTATTTACACCATTATACCCATCCAAGTAAGGTGGTGGTGGAAAATAGATTACACCACGGCGTGGAGATGGTATTCCGTACGTACGCACGCGCGGTGATTTATTTTTCCGTAGGATGGATAAATAGTGAAATAGGGTTTGTTCATACTTATAATAACATATCAGTATATTATTGATACTTATGTTGTTACTTCATAATGAAACAACTAAATAAGAAGAAGTGGAAGAAGAAATAAAGATGAAAGAATCGGTAACGGGAATTACCTCTTCTTTGAAACGCCTCTTTGAGACCTCCTCTTAGGGCACTAAAATTGGACTTTTAGGAAGACCAGAACCTCTAGGATGTTTCTAGGGAAGTGGAGAAGAGAATTTGGAAGAGGTTTTCCGAGCATGAAGTCTCAAAGTGGTGTGAGGAAGAGAGGGAGGAGGTGCCCTTTTATAAGGGAGGAGAGGGGCACCTTTGGAATAACTAAAACTATTATTTTATTATAAAGTCAAATTCGGTTTTAAATAGCTCCAAATTGATTAATTTAGAATATAAGGTGGGGATGAGTCGTAAATATCTAATCCAATAGAATTTAGACAAGTTTAGGTTCCTATTTTAACCTTATCATTTAGATTTAACATTAAGTAAAATAATTTTACTTTTACCGTGTCTTCTTGTGTTCTTATACTATAATGTTAATAAACATACTATAAGAAGCCAAAAGAACCCAAAGTTGTTTATTATTAATATATATAACCCTATCTAAGTCATTTGTCCGAGCCTTAGATTTTTAGGAATAAAATAAAAATTAATAATATAATATTTGTTTTAAAAACTATTTCATGTCAATTTTGACACTATTTTGTAATTGATTTTTGTGAAACTCATAACAGAATTATTAGTTCAGAATAAGTAACTTCAATCAATAATAACATGTCATATTAACCTAGGAAATTATTTTATTTCATAAAAAGTCTGAAATTACATTTATTTGGGTATTTATAACTACAATTATGTTAATATTTCATTAATAAGATAATTACTGCATCATCTTTGTGTCATAACTAAATTAAATTATTTAATGTCTAAAAATTACAAATAAAATACCATTATTTAGGAAATCTTTTTATCCTTCTAATGTCTACATATAGTCGAATTTATCTTATGTATAACCATATATTAAAAATGATTTACTTATTAAACATTGATTTTAACTATTTTAACCCTTCTTTAAATAAATTAATAATAAATGTCCTAATCTAATCCAAGTGGGCCTAAATGGTCATATTTTATTCCTAAGGTTGTTTTTGGTCGAATTACACTTATCCAATAGAATTAGGACATGTGTTAGGGTAATAATAATATCATTTTTACCCTTAATTGCTCTATTTACTTTTAACTGTGGTAAAAAAAGTAAAAAGTTACTATTCACCAAAAATTATTTTCATCTCATTGAACCACATTTTACTTATTGACATCAACTATGTCTCTTGGATTTTTGAAATTACACTCACAGAAGTGGTAAAATGAAGTTTTATGAAAAATTCATTTTTTAACTACAACTTAGTGGTTTCACTATTCATCAAAAAATAAAAGTTTCCAGAAAAATACCAAAAATTAGGCCTAATCTATATTGGATATTATGAACTCACAAATTATGTCAATTTTACCAAATTCAAAACATATCAGTTGCATTAATTAATTTAAAAATTAATTCTCGTCGTCAAAACAAATAGCGTGTTTTTAAGAGATAATAACTATCAAAAGATTGACACTTGTTTATGTCTGGTTTAAATGTGAAATTACATCCAATGAACAACATTGTATTAAGTTTTAGAAATATATTCTAAATATACTTTAAAACCACTAAAATTAATAATTTATCACTATTAATTATTTCGATTGAAAAAGTTGTTTTTAATTATAATATAGCATGTTTTTACTATTCATCAAAATATGAAAGTTACCAGAATGATATGAAAATTTATCCAAAGTAAATTTCTATTTCATGATTTCAAAGAAGAATTTTCTTTTGTCAAATTGAACTTATAAACATGTCAAAAACTATATTTAAAGTGGGTGCGCCATCAAAAGGCGGCAAAACTGCATTTTTTGAAAAATACTTATATTACCTGAAAAATTTATTTTGTTCTTATACCATGTTTTAGAAAATGTGAAAGACGAATAATAATGTTATAAGATTCAAATTTTGGTTAATACTATTCATAACGGCTAGTTCATTATAATATTATAATAATATATCATTGTTTAGTAAAACCAGGTATTGCGTACAACACACGCTATCGAGGAAGGTCGTGATTGCGTGTAATGCAAGCCAAGTCAGGGTTGCGTGTTGTGAAAGAATCCTTTGTTGTTTCATATAACATAATCCAACCATATTTCATTTATACATTGAATATATATATATATATATATATATATACTCACTATTGCATAGAATAACTATTTTCAAAATTGTGTGTAACACGATCCAAGAATAGTGTTGCGTATACTGCAAGCTAATACGGTGTTGCATATAGCGCAAGGTAATCTTGGTGTAGCAAACAACACAATACATTAATGAAATTAAAAGAATATTTTTCATAAAATCTCGGGGCATTACACATGGGAGGGGCCTAATTATTAAAGTCCCATTGATGCATGGATAGGTCTCATAATACATATCAGTTTGCAGAGATAGATGAGTTTATACCCAATAGATTTAATTCATTTCAAAAAACCATATGAGTTTGTACCAAGTAGTTTTAAACCATATTTTTAATGATCTTTATGATAGAGGTATCATGTACCTTAGACATGACATCTAATAATTAATTACTTTCTTCATTATGAATTATGTTATTGTAATCCATGATATTTTAAAAATGATATTATCTCTGAATGAATTTTATTCTTAGTTTTTTATTAAATCGAAAGTGTTTTAATATATTTACATAACCATATTAATTATTCTGTATCTAGTTATTTAAACGGAATATCATTTCATTTATTTATCTTTCAATGTTGATTATTCTTGTTTATTCATGATATATTCTATTATACACAACCCAGACTATACATTTGATATTAAATATTTATTTTTTCATTTTTTCATCATATGAATTATAATTCTTGTAACGAGTTTAAGGATTCTGGTTGTTTTTCATTTATATGATTTTTGTTTTATTTTTATTTGTAAAATGAGCATTATGTACATATTTGGTTCTCCAAGACTACTAAACAGATCGGTCCTTTGAGATTTTACCCTTTGGATCTATAAAAATGTAATAAATTAAGTAACCTATGTGGGTTAATGAGGTTGTTTTTGATAGAATTTATACAGTTCTATTTTTTAAAAAAATTGATTCAAATTATGAAAGGTTCTTTGATATGTTGATTTTTATAGGTTCAGTACACCATGACCATATATTGTTAATATCAATAGTATAATTTCTAATATATTGTTTCTAAAATATAAATATTTTCATAAAATTTATTCATTAAATTAAATAAATGATTAATTTTATCCAAATCTTGAAGTAATGTAAAATAAAAAAATCATTTCATAGAGGCGATATATATTATATAGATGGATGATACACTTATTTTCTAGAGAAAAAAAGGGGTTGAGAAAACAAAATCATCATCATTTTAGAAAATTAATAATGTAATAATTGAACCCTATGGGTTACACATGAAATTACATTTCATTTTCAAATATATTCATTGATTTAATTAATTTCAAATGTGTGATGGTTCATTTAATATAAGAATTTGAAAATAACCTTAAACTGGGTTTCCATAAAAATATGCATTTTAAAAGAACTCAAAACATTTATAACTATAGAAATAGAAATGATATTCAAATAGGAAAAAAATAATTAATATATACAAAATAATTGAATAAATAGGTTATAATAAGATATAATAGAAGGGAGAAAATAAAAAGAAAACATAATAGGTATTTATTTAGGGGGATTGGAAAGATCCATAATCATTATATTTGAAGGCATTATGAACGTGTACATAAATTTGTGTATCATAAAAATATATTAATTTTAAAAAATAATAAGAAATTTATTAATCTATAATTGGTTCCCTATATTCTATTTATTTTATAAGTTTTTCAATTATAAAATATTTTAATTTATATTTTTAGTCAAGGTGGTTTGGTTATTTTTTACACGAAGCTCTTGGTATGTTTTCCATAGTTATGATTATTTTAAAAATATATTAATAACCACTAGAGAATTAATTTTTTTTTAAATTTGAACATATTTATTAATTCCATTAATGATTTTAAATAATGGTTAAAAAAATGAATTACTACATAGAGGCAATAATACACATGTTCACACATTAAAAACATTACATTCCATAAAACTAGAAGGAGGTAGAGATTAAAAAGAATATATTATTTCAATTTCATAATAATTATATAAGTAAAATAAATATTCATTGAAAACCCATTTTTTACCTTCTATGAAACAAATTTATGAATAATTGGACATAATGTTCATAGAATTATTATCCCTTATATACACATAATGATGTTTTTATTTTTCAAATAATTTTCAGATGAAGCCATAAAAGGGTTATTCTATTATTAAAATAAAATACCATTATATCATTAATAATGATGTTATCATAATCTTGTGAATATAATTGAGAATAGGTGGTAGAAAAAATAATGTATGATAAAAAATGGTTTATAATGATGTGATACCTTTCTCAAGACTTTGATCTTTCTTTTGAGATAAATTTAGAAAATGCAGTTATTAGGTTATCTTTATGGTGACCAAGGGATTGATGTAGTTTAGATTAATTCCAATAAAAGTAGTTACAGTATTAGTTCTAGAATAATTTTAATTGGAGGTCGAGTATTATATGGGTGGATGTGGTCTCCTTTTATATGTGACTATTAGTGAACTTTATAGGGAATTAAATTTGTAAGAAATGTGTAATAATTAGAGTTCATGAACGGCTTGTAAATTCGGAATGGTAGGGTTTTTGAGGAATATGGGTAAGTAATTCAAACATAAAAAGGTTGTTAGTAGGGTATACAGATCAATTAAACTTATGAAAATTCATTCCACTTTAGATAAATCACATAAGAACTAATTAGTCTTAATTAAATATAATCATAGTAATTAATTAAGAAATAAAAAATTTGTCATCCCTTCTTGTAAAATTTTTACATTATGAATTCAAATTTATCATCCATAAAATATAATTCAATTTCTAAATAAGATATAATTTACATTTAAATTATAACATAAAATATTTTGAGAAAGGCCATTTATAATACTATACCGCATATGTTAAAAATGAAAATGTTAGGTTTTTTTACAAGATATATCAATTATAATAATAAATATCTATATTTATATAGGAACAGGGTTTCATAAATATTTTTTTTCATAAATGTTAAAATTAGTGATAAAATATTTCATTTTGGTATTTTTCACTATTCACCTAAAATATTAATATTTAAAAAAACCATAAAAATAATTCATTGTTGATTTTCATATTCTAAATAAAAAATGATGTTAATTTTTCCTAAAAATATTTAATATATATATATATATCATTAATTGATATTTCAAAAATATATTTATATTTTTTTAAAAAGAGATATATTTAAAAATTATGTTTTTTTATAACTATTTTATGCAAGAATTCCAATGGAATGATTTTGAATATAACATATCATATATTCTTATATAATAACACATTAGAGAATATCCAAATAATTATTAGTGTATCATAATTTTAATTAAATTGTGTGTGAAGAATATTATCAAATTTCAGGGGAACATATATACGAAAATCCTAATATATCAAAGATTGGTTATGCTCTAACGTCTTCCTCATGTTTGGGAGGTTACTAGGGTATATTATCTTACTTATCTATAGGAAAAGGAATCTTATTCACATTATTACCAAAATCATGTAATTTGAAACATTCTTGACTGGGAAGTGAATTAGTGGGTATTTCTCATAATCCGTTGGTGTCAGAAGATACTTGAAGCATTCAATAGATTGATGACCTTATCTACAATATTTAATAAATCTTAATGACACACTTAAAAAATTCCCTTGGGGTTTCTTCTTAGATAATGGACACAAATTGAGTTTAATCTTCATTCTATCAAGACATTTTTCATTTAAATTTCCTTAAAACTCAATCTTTACATTTTTATATCTCTAGTAATGATAGTAAATGGCTTCTATATCTACCTTAAGTGCATGTCAGATTATTTATTTATGCCCATGAAAACCATTATATATAGTTACCTTAGAAGGCATGGTTTAATGTGACTAATGAATACATAGAACCTTCTCTTAGTTAATGTAACAAAGGTGGAGGCATACCACACCAGTTTTATGAAGTTATCTTTATATGTTTTTGTGGATTTCGAATCCTTTAATTTCAACTCCATTTATTCACTTTTCATCATCTTGAGAAGTGTTTGAGGAAATTAATGATTGAGGAATAAATTTTTGAGTTATTCCCACACCATAGATACTAATTACTCCAGCTTCATTTTATTCTTATTATGTGTCCAAAATTTGGGTAATGGCCCAATTTTTTTATCTGTTATATCAATAATATCTTCAAATTCAAAAATCACACCCAATGTGAAACTAAAAGACTAACCAAATAAAAAATGAGGCATATTAAAATTACCCAATGTATAAAAACCCAGGATTTTAGGGTATGTATCTTATTGAATAAATTAAATTCATTCAATAGATTATATCGCATGCAACACCAAGCTTAAACAAATAATAATACACTATTAAATAGTAACTCTTCCATTAGAATAATAATATAACATATATGAATAGAAATGTGAGCATTGTAATAGTAACATTTCTTATGAATGTATAAATAAAATTTATGCAACTTATTAATGGAAATATGATATAATTATATCATTATTTAATAAATAAATGTTTTGAAAATGATAAATTAATTGTCTGTATTTCGGTGAAATAAAATAGTTTTTTTACAATACTACAATTAATGTAACAATTTAAAAGAAAAATTATTTTCATAAAATAAATTCATTAATTAATATTTTCTTTTATATGACTATAACATAATTTTATGTGACCTCAATTAATTTTTTGAAGTGTCTCAAGATCAGTTATAATTTTAAAATGTTAATTTTTTAAATAAATGACGATTTTAATTAAAATTAAATTTCTCATATATAGAAAATTATTTTCAAAAAAAAAAGTAATTCATTTTTTAATCCTACATATTAAATAATGGTTAGTTTTAATTTATGGAGTTTTCCTAAAATAGTTGATTTTTTGGAGAATAGTGAAATATGATAATTTACAGAATATATACATTATATTTTAAATACACTATTTCTTAAGACATTTATCATGTAAGAACCATAATATAGAACTCTTCTACTTCCTTTACTATATTAATTCATGGGAATCATCACTATTCATAGTCTTGATCCAAAATAATAAACTAATGAATAAAATTTTCAACAAACACACATCTCCTCCACTGTAAATAGCACCGCTCACAACCCCTTCTCCTAAAAACTTCTAAGCCTTAAAGTTTTACCAATTTATACCTAAAAATATTACAAGTATCTCTCCCACGTTCAAATGTCCTAAGTATCAATAAAAGATAAAACCTATGTCCCTTAATGATTTTCTCAAGGTGACGAATTCAATATGTGAAACCCTTAATACTTCTATTTTGTTTTGTTTTATTTTTCTTATATTATAATTTTTTTCTCACCTAAACTATCCAAAGTAACATTATAACTCCAATATATTATATATACTATAATTTTATTATTTTAATGTAAAATCCATCATCAAAACCCTTATCTTCTGCCTTTTATTCTAAAAAATAAATTATCATCTATGATGTGTCGATTTACCACCGTCATGGACGATTCGTTTTCATTCTCCGTTATCACCTTCATGAATGATTGTAAATAAATTATAATAGTTAAAAAAATTATAATGTATATTAAAACTTATTTTTTATTATGTAATAATTATATATATAGATAATATTAAATAATAAAATAGAACATGTTTATGATAATCAAAAATTCACAAAAAAAAACTAACGTTCATCATTAACATCTTATCGAATAAATCATAATCATATGTGAAAAAATTATATATAAGACCATTTAATATTATTTATGTCCACTAATAACATATAATTTAAATTCTCAATAATTATTTTCTATTTTACATGTTCTTTCATACATGTATAAAAGTGAACCAATCATGTAAACCATGGAAACGAACACTCTAAAATGAAAAAATTTAAACTTATAACTCATTAAAAAGGCCATAAATTAACTAAAAAATTATAATAAAAAATATATGATAAATAGGTTATGTATTAAATTATTAATGAATCTAATTACATTATCCAAGACATTAAGTGAAATTTAAAAACACTTTTTTACATAAGGTAGGAGATTCTTACTGAATCTCCATTTTTCATTCAGGTTACACATTATATTTATTTACCCCAATGTAATTATTAATTATTATTATATAATTATTATAAATTATTTTTATTCTCCAGGATCAAGTATCTATATAATTTCAAATTTATTTTATGGGGAAATACCTGTTTTAAAAATGTTCCCTTCTCAATTTTTCCTGATAAGCAAGCCCGATTAAAGGGAACTTCCCAATTTCATAGCCATTTTCAAGTAACATCCAAAATCAATTTAAGATGCCAATATTTTTCTAAAACTATAAATTTTATGATGAAAAACTAACCTTTACATTTTTTGTTTTATAAAAACAATTAATACTTTTTTCATTTTAATGAATCATTAATATTTTCCTTAAACCGCACTATAGAGGGTCATTTATAATGTTTCTTAAACAGTCATTTTAAATTTTTTTCACTTTATTTGGTCATCATTTATGAAGATATATAACTATTTTCCATTATTAATGTCCATGTATGATTTAATGCCATTCTTTCATTGGATTAATTATGATATTTCTTTTGGTTATTTTGTATTCATCACTTATTCCTTGTGTGTGGTGTATGCATACTTCAATTTCATTAATGATCATCATTAATTTAATATTTCATTAAATATCCATATTTATTGTATCATTTTTTATTATTTACTTATTCATGTACCATTTTAACATATGGTTATTTGAATGATCTTTTAGTTGGCGAAATATTGATGAATTTTTATCCTCTACTCAATATAGTTATTTTGATAAGTCATACTGTTCATGAATTGAATCTATATACGAATAATTCTTTGGTTGTTCCATGATGGGTGGGGAATATTAATAGATTTCCCCTGATGAATCGAAAGGTCTCAAGAGAAAAAAAGGCAAAATAACCAATCAAGTTTGATTTCATTTCGAAGCAGATGGGTTTTTACTCATAGAAGTAACCTATATTGAAAGTATAATGGTTCAATTTCTAGATAAATGATTACCAATGATTAAGAATTTTCTTCATTCATTATTATGATATTAATTTTCATGAAATTTTCACCTTGAAAAAATTTATGGATGCATTTACATCCTCATATTATTGATGGAATATGTTTTTTCAGTTATTTAACTTGTTAATATGATTATTCCTTATTAAATTTTATTAACTTATTATTGATTAATGTAAACCTTCCTAATCATTTGAACTCACCCGATTCATTTTTTTTTCTTTACCTAGGCTATGAAGTTGAAATATTTAAATAAGTTTCATGGATGAAGTATTATTTTCTATTGTTATTTCATATGCTTAATTACCAATGTAATAATGGTACTATGTATGTAACTAGTTATTTAAGACTAATAAATTGATAGATCCATGGTGATGTGATATCCTTAATATTTTACATTTTAATAAAATAACCATTAACTATGGGATACTAGGGTTTGGGTTGTTACAGTTTGTATCAGAGCATCTTTAGTAGAAACCATGGGAACTATATGTTAAATAAACATGAGAATTATAATAACTTCGTATAGTGATTTTTTTTCTCTATAAAAATGATGATTAGGTTATAAATATATTTTTTCTATTATTTAGTGATGGTTACTAATGGAAGGAAGGGAATCAACACCCACAGTCAATGTATGGTTTTTCCCACTGACAAAGTCAACATAGTTAGTGCAGGATTAGATAAAATGATGACTATGTTATGATAACTTACTCAACTTATGAAGAATAACCACAATAAAACTATCTTGGATCATTTCATGTAGAAAATACCCCATATTTTAGTGGGACTACTAATCCATAGTAGCTGATCAGTGGATCTAGTCCCTTGAAATAATATTTCAGGCATTGGGATACAATGAAAAATAAAAGTTATTAATAGAAATAAATTATCTTAAGGGATATATTGATCAATGGTTTTCATTGATCAAAAATACTAAGAAGTAAAATGAAATACAATAAAGGGAATAAATAGATTTTAAATAAAAATTATTCCACAATTTTTTATCTCACGAACAATGAACTAAAATGTAGAGATATTTATTTCTCTTAACAAAAAGGGAAGAAGTGAATATGGAAGAGTATGATGTGACCTTCACAAGACTATCTAGGAAGTCTATAGATTATATACATGATTCAAAAATATATTGAAAATTTATTTTATTGTCTTAAGATAAGTCTCTAAAGGACACTGGCTTCCCAAAAAATTTCATCATATTATGAATTAGTATTATATTCCCTCAAAACGGGGAAGGAATTTTCTGGATCCAATAATCTCAAGGGAAATCAAGATTAGATGTGGTCTTATGATAACCATGGAATAGTTGAAGCATAAATGAATAATAATGGAATAAATAAATTTCTATTATCAGAGAGTTGTGGAAAGAATCACCCTTGTAAATGATTGAAAGGGGGTTAATACAGAGCTCAGCCTGAGACAAAGGATATCCTTCTGTCTGAAGGAATTGGCCACTATTCTAGTCCCCCCCAGGGGGGGTGGGGTACCTTCATTGTCATAACCAAAATATGCACATCCCACCTTATCCCCTTTCAACAACCCTAACATACTTCACTCATTCATATCGATTTCTCTTTTCCCCAAATTCTGTGACTTATTTGATAGATGTTGTTTTCTTATTATTCCATATTTTGAGTTCAATTAAGCCTCATCCCTATTTAATATGATATTTAATTCTTGACTCAAAGATTACCTACCTTCAGTTGATGATTTATACATACATATATTTATATTATTGGGTTTACAAGAGAGAGAAAATATGGGTCTCCTCAAAAGAAAACATATCATGGTTCAGTTCACTTCAAAGAATTATTTGTCAATGGATTGTTGTAGTTCCCCCGGAAACTGCTATGGTTTATGATTCAATTTATTTTGGTAGACTTGTGACTCTTAAATGAGTAATGATAGCCCATCCACGATGATCTATATTTTTTTCCCTGATCTCCCCATACCATTTCAAAATTATTCAATTCTGTGTATGATAGGAAATAATTTATGTACCTTTTTGTGATTTGACAGTAGGACTAAATTGATTTGTCACCATTTCCTTCCCCACATCGGCATGGTGGATGATGTGTCAAGATGTCCAGTTGATTTTGTTTGTATTATAGTTTCCAAGGAGTTCCGCTATAAGAAACGTGTTGTTTTTTTATTATTGCATGAATTTTTTCTCAAAATGTAAGATGTTGGGTTACTAAATACCAGTTCTTAGAATTGGGAGTAATAATATCCCTTAGTGTGTGGATGAAGATTCTAGAGGAAGCAAGAAGGTCTTGGTTCCTTTATCCAATGTAGGTATGACGAACCAGTTGGTTACTTATATGGATATTAATAAGAAGGTATTTGTTCATTGTGGATCACATGAGGGAAACCAATTGGTTGTGGACTTTATTAAATACTTTAGGTATGATTTGGATTCTCCCAAGTTATATTTTTAGGTTTATCAGGATTTAGTGGGTACTGGGGTGGTGAATATTATTGAATATTTGATTACCAATCCATCCAATTCAATCTCAGAATCATTTGTAGGGGTATTTTTACATGGTGGGGGACACACACCTATGGTGGGGGAACGATTGACATGTAAAGGAGGATCTAGGGGTTCTCTAACCTAGGTGAAATCCTTGCATGGTTTTGTCGATAGAATAGGGGATAATAAATGTTCCACCCCAATAAGGACCACATCCTACTTGAATCTGAGCAACAATTTTGAAGTCATGGGAGAAGATATTTAGGAAAAAAACTCTGAACATTATGAGAATAATAATGGGGAGAGTTATTGATTATACTTGTATTATTTTTAGCATAAAGGGATTGGGAGATGTTTTTATATTCCAAAGAGTAATAAGGGGTATAGGGGCTTCAGGGACCTAGGATGTTTCATCATAAGAAAGAGTATGAGATATAAGAGGTGTAAAAAGTACTCATTCTTAATGAAACCATTGGAAACATGATCAGATAAAAAAATTGGTTCCAATGAAATATATTGTGTTTCATTTGAGACAAAGTATGTTAATGAGATGATCTTGAATTTTTTGATTGAAAATGAAATGGCCAAAGGTGGTGGCTCAAAAGAGATTGACATTGAGAAGATGGAGTTAATCCAAGAAATTTCTCTTGGGGAGGCAATATGATAATTGATAATGAAATAACTATTTATCCTAGGATGTCTATAAATGAGGCTTCAAATTATTATGCATTGATGGAACCCATGGTTATCTCACAACGGGCAGCGGGGCAAGAGCTAAGGGAAGGGACTCGGGATCTTCTCATATACTTAGAGGAGTGTATATTGGATAAGGAGTCAATCATTCATGATTATAATGAGGTTGCAGATAGCATGACATCTAGATCAATTTAAGTGAAAAAATAAGGATCATTGATATTGGTTAAATAATTTTTTTTTATTTTGATAGGAGTCTTCAATGAATAGATGATTACAACGGAAGAATTCATCTAAACATTGGGCAATATGGATTATAACTATGAGGATTTTCTCAAATATGAACCAGATAAATAGGTAACCGAACTCTCTTGGAAACTTTTTAAGGATATTAGTTCTAATTGGTTCATGTTTTATTTCAATAATATTTTTACTTCATAATCTATTTTATTTACTCTAGTTAGACCTTGTACGATTTTTCACTTTTTCAACAAAGTTGTTTTTATAAAAAAAATTAGTTTTGAGTGAGTGGTAAATGATTGAATGTAATGTGATTTTTCTATATTTTTGGATAAAAGGATCATTTAGATAATTATTTTAATAGTATGAAACAAATTAATGATGTTAATTTTTTTAACAATAATGAAATTTGGGAGTATTCAAATCAATGTTGCTAGCGTCATGGGAATATACCACAGATGAGGAAATGGGGAGATAGAAAAGCATATGTGATCACTATTGCTAAAGTATAAGTACCTAGTGGTGTAGTGGTGGGTACATTAATCTTATATTTATGTATATAAATTTTTTTATTTGATTTTGGATCATCTCACTATTTTATATCTACCCAGGTTTCATGAAAATATGACCTTTACCTTTTGATTTTACAATGGGGTTATCAATAAAAACTCTTAATGGATGTCTCACTATAAAAACATATCATTCAATCTCTTTTATGACACATAAACATGATTTATAAGATAACATTTTCATCATACCACTGGTTTGATTTTATATAATCCTGGGTATGGACTGGCTTTCAAATATTTTTGTCTAAATTTATTGCAAGATGAAAGAAATTATGATTGTTGAGGAAGATGTAGAAACCATTATTATTAGAGAAGAATAATCATCATTTGATTCTTATCTAGATCCAATCCCATTATATTTACTAAAATAAATTCTTGTGGAGGAATAGAAATCAATATCAATGGACGCGGAATATAATTTTCCAAATGAGGATGTACCAATTATGTAGGAATACATTGATGTATTTATTGAGGAATTTACTAGGAACCCCATAGAGCATGAAGTTAGATTTTACATTGATCTAATTCCTTTTAAAAGAACAATATAAATGAATTCTTATAGAATGAAAACTGTGTAATTAGTGGAGGAAAAGAAACAACTAGAGGATTGGAGTAGTAGGTGATTTTTTTGAACAAGTTTTTCTCCATTGGGAGACCTTATTCTCTTTGTAAAGAAGAAAAATGGATCTTTGTGCCTGTGAATCGACTATAGATATATGAGTGTTATTATAATAAAAAAAAGTACCATATTTCTCACATTGTTGATATATTTGATCAACTCTTTGGTGTTAATTTTTTTTTTTAGATTGACCATCATTCTAGATTTCATAGATTGCAAATAAATAAGGATGATATTCCAAAGACAATATTTCTAACTAGGTATAGACAACACAAGTTTACAGTAATTCCATTTGGATTGAATAATGCACCATATTTATTCAAGTATATAATGAAGAGAGTATTGAAGGGATATCTTGATAACTTTATTGTGGTATTTATTTTATATATCTTTATGTACTCAAAAATCAATGAAGACCATGATAAAAACATATGGATTTTTTTATGACTCTTAAAAAAAATATTTATATGGTAAATTAAAAATATGCAAATTATGTCATCAAGAAATTTATATTCTTATACATATTATCTCTGTGGATGGAGTCTCAGTTGATCCTATGAAGATAAGGGAAATCCAAGAATGGCCTATGATAGTGAACATAATCGAGGTACATAGTTTTATTGGTTTAGTTTGATTCAATAACCATTTTGTTCATAATTTTTCTCAATTGGATAACCCATTAACCAAGATCACATGTAATGGGGTTAAGTTTGTATGGATAGATTACTGTGTATAATGTTTCAATGAATTGAATTGATGATTATTCAATGAAATTATTTTGACTCTACCATCATGAAATGATGGTTCTGTGATATACATTGAAGCATCAAATAATAGAATGGGTTGGTTCCTTATGAAAAATGATAATGTTATTTCATATGAATTTATTTAGTTTAAGATACATGAAGAAAATTATCCAACACATTATCTTGAGTCAATAGTGGTAATAATTTATCTAAAGATATAGAGAAACTATCTCTATAGTGAAAAATGTGAGATATATACAGATCAAAAGAGTTTTAAATACATATTTACATAGAATTAAATAAATATAAGGCAAAAATGGTTCCATGATTTACTCAAATATTATGATTTCCCAATTCACTACCACCCAAGAAAAATAAAATAAGGTAGTTGATGAATTAAGAATGAATGATTGTAGAATTATTACCTAAATGAGGGTTGAAAAATATCCTACATTCATGGATCTAGTAAAGACTGATATGGGAATTTCTATAGAAGAGGAAACATCTCCCTTTTTTCAAATGATTGTGAATCTATATTTACTGGAGAAGACAATAATCCCTCAAATTGATGATTAGAATTGTCATGATAAAATAAAATTTGTTAAGGAAAAAATATTGGTAGATTTCATGTATAAAGATATAGTTATAAAATTTGGTAGGAGGTTATATTTATTATCAATACATGAGCTAAAAGGGGAATATTAAGTGATTATCATAGCTCAAATTTATTTATAAATACTAGTAGTTCCAAGATGTATGGATATATTTTTGTTGGATAATATGAAGTGGGATATTGTTGACTATGTGTCAAGGTCTCCAGTTTTTTAGAATGTGAAGGCTGATAGAAAACATCCTAGATAATTCATGAAACCTATAATTATTTCTACATGTAAGTGGTATGAAGTTGTAGTGGACACTATCATAGTTGAACCAAGGACACCTCAAAGGAATGATGCAATATTAGTTATTGTTGACCATCTTATAAAATTGGCACATTTTCATTATATAAGATAATATTTAACTCTGATCGCCTAGAAATAATCTATATTAATGAATTTTTAAGACTTCATGGTCCACCTATATTGATTATGTATGAT
Organism: Viscum album; assembly: GCA_963277665.1. Taxonomy (NCBI): domain Eukaryota; kingdom Viridiplantae; phylum Streptophyta; class Magnoliopsida; order Santalales; family Viscaceae; genus Viscum; species Viscum album. Next base: position 995,282,954 of record OY728166.1, read on the forward strand.
CCAAATCCTCATTTTACATCATTATTTGTGAAGGTTCTGCAGAAGGATCTAGATACTGAGCTTTATTTGAGTACATCCTATCACTCTCAAACCAAAATATAGTCTGAATGGAATATTCAAATATTATAAGACATATTGATATCATGCTCACTTGAATTTTATGGTATGTTGGATTGGTATTTACCTTTGGAAGAATTTTCCTACAAAATTAGTTTCCAATACAGTATTCAAATAGAACTATATGAATCATTATACGGTAAGAGAATTCATACTCCAACTTGTTGGGATGATGTTGGTGAGAAGAAACATAAATTTTGGGAACATATTATTGGGGAAATAATAAAGGTAAAGTCGATATAGGCTCATATCAAAGTGGTTCAGATTTGGAACAAGAGTGATGTTGAAAACCAGATAATGAATTTAGAATTTCAAGTGAGAGATTATGTCTTTCCGAATGCATCTCTATAGAGGGGTGTCATAAGGTTCATTAAGAAAGGGAAAATGGGGCCCATGCATATTAGGCCATTTAAAATTCTGGAAGGAATTGGATATTTAAAATAACAATTATCAATTCCACCAAGTCTCTCTAATGTTCATGATGTGTTTCACAAGTCATTGTTAAAGAATTACATGTGAGGTCCAAAACATGCACTCACCTATGAAGAAAAATAATTGAAAACCAAATTGTCTTACTATAAAGAGCCTATAAATATTCTTTAAACAAGAGAAATGTATTGAGAAATTAGACGACTCGACTGGTAAATGTTCTTTAAGGAATTTATAAAATGGAAGATGAAATTTGGGAACCTAAGGATGTAATGAAGAACAACCAACCTCATCTATTTAAGAGGAAATATTCATGAAAAATTTCATTGAAGAAGTTTCTGAAGGTTGGAAGAATATCACACACCAAGATTTTATGGTATGTATCTTCTTGAATAAATTTAATTCATTTGATAGCTTATGTTTCACACAACACTTAGCTTAAATGAACAGTAATATACTATTAAATAGTAACATGACCATTTGAATATTAATATGACCATTAGAAATTGTAATGTGACCATTAGAATAGTAAACTCACTTTTGAATGTATAAATAATTTTTTTTTTCATCACATAAATCTAAATATGATATAATTATATCATAGTTTAATAAATAAATTTTTTAAAAATTATAAATTAATTATTATTATTTTGTTCAAACATAAATGGTTATTTAAAATTTTAAAAATATTATAATGATACAAAAAAATTATTTTCATAATATAGATCCATTAATTAATATTTTTTTGTCTTATTATTATATGATAATTTTATGATACCTTAATTATTTTTTTCAAAGTTTCACAAGATCAGTTATAATTTTAGAATAATAATTTTTCAAAAACAATGAAGATTTTAATGAAAAATATAATTTATCATATTTAGATATTTATTTTCAAAAAATGGAGTTCATTTTATAATTATATGAATTAAAAAATAGTTAGGGTTAATTTTTTGGGATTTTTCTAAAAAAAGATGATTTTTTAATAGTGAAATACGATAATTTATAGTGTATATACATTATAAGTTGAATAAACTATTTATTGAGTAATTGCTAATGTAAGAACCATAATCTCGATCTCTCCTTCCCACTTTACTATATATAGTAATTTTAATAATCATTATTCATATTATTGAGTCAAATTAATAAACAAATGAATAAAATAATCAAAAAACACACCTCTCCTCAACTATAAATATTTCCCCTCACCACCCCTTCTCCTCAAAACCTTTTGTGGATGGAGTTTTTTATAATTTTTTCCCAATAATATTTTAAATAATATAACCCTAATCTAGGATCCCTTTTTATAAAAAATTGATAAACTGAAGTCCCATATGAAGGCTATCAAGGAGAATAATTCATGAGGTAAAACTATAATTTATTTCCTTTCACTATCTTTTATTTTATTTTCTATTCTTATGTTTCTCTAAACCCCCCACTCCAATGTAAAATTATAACTCAATTATATTATATATTGTGTAATTTCATTTTTTAAATGGAAAATACATCATCAAACCCTTTCTCATATCCCTTTTATTCTAAAAATGAAATTATCATTCGTGATGGGTCAATTTACCACAATCATGGATGATGCATTTCCATTTTCTCATACCAAATTCATGGTAGTTCAAAAAACCATTATAATAGTTAAAAAATGTTTTATAATTTATATTATAACATATTTATTATTCTTCAGTCAGTGTATTTAAATAATATTAAATAATATAACAAAACTAGTATGTGATAAACATAAATTCACCAAAATAATCAAATAGTCATTGTTAACAATTTATCTAATGAATCATCCTGATATCTAGAAAAAATTATTTATAAGAAAATTTAATATTTTTTATCTCTATTAATATCATATAATTTCATTTTTGGAGAATTATTTCCCATTTTTCATGATCTTCCATACATATATATAGGTGAACAAATCATGAAAACAAAGAAAACGAACACTCCCAAACGACAAAATTGAATATTCTAACTCATAAAAATGGCCATAAAGGAACATTAAAAAATAAAAAGAAATAAAATAAATGTTTAATATGTTTTGAATTAAATTATTAATGAATCTAATTTCATTATCTAGGACGTTATGTGTAAGTGAAGAACACTTTCAAACATAAGGTATGAGATTCTTCCCAAATCTTCATTTTTCATCCGGGGTATGCTTTATCTCTATTTAACCCAATATAATTATTATTTACTATTACATAATTATTATAAATTCTATTTATATCTTCCAAAAGCTTTTATCTATATCAGTTCATCATTCATTGATGGGGAAATACATGTTTTAAAAAGGTTCCCTTCTCAAATCTTCTGGATAAGCATGCCTGATTAAAAGGAACTTCCCAATTTCATACCCATTTTCAGGTAAAATTAATAATATATTTTAAGATTAAAATATTTTTATAAAATTACTCAATTTATCATGAAAATATATCATTTTTATTTATAGTTCTAAACAAACAATTATTCCCTTTTCTATTTTAAAGACTCTAATATTTTTCTTAAACCACACGAAAGAGGATCATTTCTAAAGTTTATTAAACACTCCTTTTAGTTGTTTTCACATCAAGTTAAAGTCATTTATAATTATATATGAATATATTTTATTATGAATGTCTAATTATAATTTAAAAGCATTCTTTCAAAGTCTCTATTATGATATTCCTTTTGTTTATGCCTTATTCTCTATTTATTCCCAATGAGTGGTGTATGTATACTTCCCTTTCATTTTTGATCATTATTCATAGATATTTTCATTAAATATCTATATTTCCTATATCATGGATATTATTATTACCTTATCCATGTAAAATAATTATATAATTTGTTTTTTAATGATTATTTAATTATGTAAATATTGATGAGTCTGTATCCTCTACTCAATATGGATATTTTCATAAGTTATATAGTTCTGGAATTAAATATATTTATGAAGAATGATTTAGATTTATATTGAATAGTGGGACCCAGTTATATATAGAACCTATATTCATTGATAGATCTCATGAGAGAAAATAGTTGAAAACAATCCCTTCATGTTCGTTACTGTGTATAATCATAAGGGTTCTTATCGACAAATTTAAATCATCTTGAATGTTTAAGGGTTGTTTTTCCAGACACGTGACATCCAATTATTAAGAATCTTTTTAATTAAATATTTCGTTATTACATTACATGATATTTTCACTATGAAAAAAAATCTATGGATGCTTTTACATTCTCTGTTTTTTTATGGCATGTGATTTTTAGTTATTTACCATGGCTTTATGAATATGACTTATCAGCTTTTCTTCACTTATTATTAATTCATGTAATACTTATTTAGCATTTGAGATCACCCCATTAATTTATTCTCCTTTCTTGGGTTATTAAATTGAAATATTCGAATAATTGTCATGGATCAGTTTTATTTTCCTTTGTTAGGTTCTATTTTTAATTACCAATGTAATAAAGAAAACATGTATGTATCATGTTGATCAAAAATACTAAATTGATTGATCCTTGGTGATGTGATCTCGTGTATTTATGACATTTTAATAAAATAACCCCCAAATCTAGGAAAATAGGGCATGGGTTGTAACATTATTAATCTAAGCATTAATGTATAAATATATTTTAGTAAATACAAAAAATTACATGTTGTTATTTTTCAAAAATATTTTAATAAAAAGACTGTTTTAGGGAAACTATTATAAAAAGAGGCATTTCATGTTATGTTTTTAAATTAAATCGAACACATTAAAAGTATTTTCATAATATGTAATATTTATATTTATAAAAAATATGTTTTATGTATTGAATTATTTTGGAATTTATTATAAATATTATAAAATAAAAATAGTGTATATGATGTTCTTTTTCAATAAAATATTTTTTTCTTGGTATTTTGTATTTTTATTTTTAAATATAATTATATAAATATTATAATTTTAATTTTATAAAATATAATTATATTTAAATATTACATTTAAAAATTAGAATAGGGTTATCTTTTTAATTTGTTTTTAAATAATTATTTTTAAGTGAATAGTGGAAAATTCCGTTAATTGATAAATAACATGCCTTTTATGAAATTATTTGTATATAATTATTAATTAAAAATCCATGAAACATAATTCTATGTTATATTATATTTTTATATCAATTTAAATGTCTTAAAATCATTATTTTAATTTATAATCTCATATTTGATATTTTATAACATAAGTTTTATTCATTAAAATTTTATTTTTAATAAATTATAAATTTATTATTTTATAATTAATTATTTTCATAAAATGTAATTTAAAAAGATTAATTGAATTTAATATTTATAATCATGTGGCCTAAAAGATAAATGAATTTTATTTTTGGCTATAAAAGAAAATTTTCAAAGGTAAAAACTAGTTACCATATGGAAAAATATATTGTTAAATATTAGTAAATTAGTTTTAAATATTAGTACATTATTTTTAAATATTAGTACATTAGTTTTATATATTTACTTATATTTATCTCAAAATTATATATTTATTTGTACATTAGTTTTAAATTTTTGAACCACTATCCATGAGAGTGACATCCCATTGAATATTTTGTTTGGGTATTTATAGAAAACTCATCCCATTTCACTTATAAAAGGAGATCTCCTCTCCCCACAAACCCACACAAAAAACCAACAATGATAGGCCAAAAATATATAAAAACCACTCTTAAATATTCTTTTCTACCTTTAAGATGTTTCGGCCTTCTCAAAGTTATGTTCCTTAAAAGCATTACCCCCATAGGAAATGAGATAATTCAATATGAGAATTATAAATTTCCATATGCTTCGTTACCATTTCTATTTAAATATGTTCGCTTGTTTATAATCATATTAAATTATGTCATAACAATGTTATAAAATCATTGTAAATATTATAATAGTTTTTTTAATAACAATTATGTTACTAGAATTTAAAACCTCTCTCCTTTTTCTATTCTAAAAAACAAAATTGTTCAATGTGTGTTATGCGGACTACCGCCTCCTTAATATAATGTGATAATTTTAAATATAAATCTCATAAATATTATCAAAATTGGTAATTGAATATATAATTATTTTATTTGGGACATATTTTATATTCTAAAATGACAAACCATATTTTACCATTTCTCCATTCTACAAAATACAAAATCATCATCCATGTGAACGCAGGGGAAAAAATTGAATAGAACATTTTATTTCAAATTTTCAATTCATAATAAAATTAATTTGATGGTCATTAGAAAGGGTTTAATAGATAAATAATTTTTACTATATAATTAATTTTCTATTAAGAAAAAATTTAAAAATAAATAATGATAAGATCAATTAATGATCATTATTAATTCAATCATTTATGATGAGGAAGATCCATTTATTCTTATTATGTAATATTTTTACATCCCTAAATTATTATTTTAATCCTTAATATAAAAATATATCACAATAATAAAGAAATAATAAGTTCAAAATTCTTCTTATGGAATGAGATAAACCACCACATAATCATCGATTAATAATAGTATGTTTTGTTTGGGTTGGTTTATCCCAAAAATTAAAAACGCATTGAATTTATATCATGGATGAATATGGGAAGATAATTACTAGTATAATATGACATAAGTATGTAATTTTTTTTTATTCTTGGGCTTTTAATGATAAAACTGTACGTAAAAGTTTTATTTAAGAAAACTCCATTAATTCTGTTAGAATCAAATAAAATTGATTATAATAAATATCATATTGATGAAATGTAAAAAAAACTAACATTAAATGAAATTATAACATTATAAATATCATTTAACACCTATTAAAGTACAATTAATAATACTTAAATGATGAAATTTTGAAGAATATTGTAAATTGACACCATTTTTTTGAAACAACATCAAATTTATCAAGATTACTCAAACCCAATACATAGAATAAAAAATAAAATAGATAAAATACATTAAGATAATAATTATAATTGATATTTATAAACATTTATTTATGTGTAAATGTTTATAAATTATGTTTTCCATATTTCTTTATATAGGTTCTCAGATTTCATTTGACTAAGTGTGAAAACAATGTAAGGGTTTCTTTGTCACAATTCTAAATCCATGTGGTCTATATGATATTAAAAACCATAATATTTTTATATGGTGTATTAAGATAATTATATAATTATATTATATTTAATATTCATCATATCATGATATATTAATTTCAATTTAGGTAGAACATATTAATATTATTATGTTACTATTATAAAAAGTGGGTTTGGAAACTTATTTCTTATTTATTGGGATATAAATATTCTTATTGAACATTTTTCATTAAATTGATAACATTATATACTTTAATTTTATTTTCTTTTAATTAATATTTTTTTCTAGGAATTGAAATTTCTATTACAAAACCCCTTTCCAAAATTAAATTGCTTTATGAATGATGTCATTTGTCGAGGATTTCTTCAACTCAATTTTCCTTTCATTGAGTTAAAATATTATTATATGAGATTAATTCTTCAATAATTAATAAATCAATATATATTATATCTCATAATGTATTTCATATTTTATCTATTGGGAAATTTAATTTTTAATAAAAAATTTTGTTACTGGTAAAATCTATTCCTTTTAAATGTAAATAGTTTTATGAAAAAAATATCATAACATTTAAAGATGATTTTCTCCCCATTTCAATGTTCATTGTTTACAATATTTTTTATTTTTAATATTAAAAATAATTTTTTTTCATGTATCCTCCATACATCAATTTTTATATATTAAAATTACTGTTTTAATACCTCTATTATGATGTAGGTTTTCAATAATGGAATTTCAAAGTATTTTAAATGATTTAAATTATTTTAAAATAAATTTTCATATCTCCAATACATGTTTTTTTATTAAAATTATGTGTTTTAGTGATACATTATTTGAAACTCTTAATAAAAATGATTAATAATTCTTCCCTCATACATCAAAAAAATCAAATTGATTTTTTTCTGTATTGTTTTGGTAGGTTTTGTGAATAATTTTTTATTTTTACATCTGTTAAACCACCATGGATTATCTTTTATGAACTGATGTTTTGATGACCCTATATATTTTATACGTACATGAATGATTTTTGAAATGATTTTTTTAATATAAAATGATTTATTTTGTTTATGTTTTGTTATGTTTTTAAAATGGATTAAGTAACCTTTTTTTCATCCATGGATTATTTATGATATTATGTATGGTTTTTTTTCAATCATCACACACATACACACACATATATATATAATTAATAGGTAGGTTCTTATATATCTCTACAATGAATTAGTTATCGATTTATATCTGATGAGACATCAATGTTAAGCATTGATATTTTTTGGTTCTTAGCATGAAACATATTTCACATTAAAAATTGTGAACAATTGTCATTTTCAAAACATGAGATGTGGAAAAAAAAATTTATTCACAATATGAAATTTTTTTATTTATTTTGTTTACAACCTAATGTTTGTGATTCTTTTGTTTACAATATAAATCATGGTAATTTTTTTAATTCAAAACATGATTCATGGACAAATTTTATGGTCAAAATTTATAATTTTCCAATTATTATATTTGTTTGAATCATATTTGTTATACATTTTTTAAATGGGAATATCAAATTTACAAGAGATACATATATGATTATACACTCATGGATCCATTTTATTAACTCATGTTTCAACACACATTTTATTCAAGTATTATGATATTCAAATCATGAATACATGATTTATAACACACTATTTTTTGGGTATAAGCTTCATATGTAACTTTATTATACCCATATTCTCATCTTAAGCTCACTTATGATATCTGATTGATTATTATTATACTTACCCGTATTGAGAATATGATCTCACATTTTTCTTATCATTCCACCCCATTTTATGAAGATATGAAAAGTATATAATAAGTATAAGAGTTTTTTTTAACGTATAGGGGTAATTCTTGGTCAATCACATTTTCATTATGAACCATTATAAAGGATTTATTTTTTAATTACATTAAGAGATTAGGGTAAGAATTTTGATAGAACAAAATATAATGTACCCTTGTCAGAACCAATAGAGGTATAGGATAAACCTTATGTGGCATAATTATATTTATTATATCATGGGATAATGTGAATATGTCATTGGATAATAAATATTGTGAATAATATGTCATGCTCACATGAATGTTTATTATGATTTTATTTCATATTATCTTAATCATTTTGGTTTTAATTTTTTGTTGATATAAGATCATCAAAATGATTTTAAAAAAAGTACGTATATAGAAACAATAATGTTTTATCACATTATATGGAATAATTATTAATTGGTTAATAATCTTATTATATTCTTATAATAATTTAAAATATATGTTTCCTAGTCTTAACAAGGGTATTTATGTTGATATCTTCATTGAAATTAAATCAGGACACTTCTAGTTATTCTTATTAGTGTTTGGTATTTAACGATAAAATCCTAGTAATTTATAAAATATATGAGGATAGTGTGAAACATATAAGGTTTTATTTTTATTAAGTTTTATTTTAAGGAATAGAATCATATATTGAATTATATTGATAGCACTAAAATATAATTTTATGTCAATGTTATAATTTTGGGATAACTTTTGGAGTAGAAAATATTGATGTTTGAAAAAAAATGGATTAATATATGTTTGATGATTATGTAATATAGGTTTTATACAATATTGATAGTATTGGAGTTGATTATTGATTTAATGAAAAGGTTATCTATTATATTTTTCACCACAAAGATCTTATTTTTAGGATTATGATGTATTTTTTTTTTGATTTTTTACTTTTTAAGTTTGGTCTAATTCATTTTAAAGGTGAAAATATATTTAATTTTTTGAGAAATAAATAATCTTATAGTGTTATAATCTATTATATATTAAAATGGTATTGGGGGTATCATATAGAAAATATAATATTAGGGTATAATATTTTGTTAATAAATAATGTCGTTTGAGAAAATATATATAAAATTGTATAACATAAGAGTGTATGGAAGGTGTTATATTATAAGTTATATATATATTTATGGATTTTTTATGATTACCCTCAACTAATTCAAATAGAGAGAAATAATTAAAATTTTGAGATTGTATTTTTTGGGGTGTATAATGTAATTACTTGAAATTTTGGATCCTTTATACTAATACTATCCTCAATTTATTATGTAACAAGGAATACTGATGTTTTGAAAAAATTAAATTAAATTATTTGTTACATATAAAAATTATTTTTATAATATAATCATTATTATATAAAAAAATAATCAATTAATATAATAAATATTTCTTTCATTAATATTTTATAGAAAGGCTGATTTTTTAACACTAAGTAAAAAAATAGGATTAGTATGTTACCTTAATAAATTATATTGATCAAATTTAAATGTTTATTATAATAGTTAATATTTATATATATATATATATATTAAACTATTATTTCAATATTCAATAATTGAGGTATTTATATGAAATAAGATTAAAGACACCTGAGGTTTAACAAGTAATTTTTAAAGAATAAAAGGATTTTTACTTACATTTTTTTTAAAAAAATCAATATATAATTTTCTAATTTTAATTTCACATAAATAACATAATTTTTGAATTTATAACTTTAAAGTATCTTTGTGTTATATATTTTTTGTAAAAATATTATTTTTGGTGAAAAGTGGGAAATATAGTTTTCTCCAATAACATGTCATTTATAAAAATATAAATATAAAAGAATGAAATGAAAATTCATGAAACATTTTTATATAATTTGATCTATATATTATATATGATATATAAATTTTTAAAAAATAGTTTTTAATTTAAAACCCATTTTTTAAAATTCTAGGACATATGTTGTATTTTTTTAAAATAATACGTCATACATTTATAATTTCAAATTAATTTCTAAAATTTAATAAAATTAATAATATTAAATTGATTTAAAATTTTGAATCAGTAAATGTAAATTATATAATATTTGACAATTTATTTGGGATTAAATGGTAAATTACCTTGGTCAAAACATGTTATTATGTGGAAAACCAAAATGGTAAAAAATGAGTAACATAAGTGCTAAATGGGATAAAATGTCAAAAAATGATTATATTCATGTTTTTGAGTGGCTATAGGTACACATATCTTTTAAAATTTATTACTTATCAATTTTGGATCAACTTTTCTCTATATAAACTTCTTATTATTGAAATGTTTTGAGTATTTACAAAAATGGAATCCCTTTTAACTTTTAAATGGATCTCTCCAGTCCCCACATACAAAGACACAAAAACCACATATGTTCAACCCAAACACAACACAAAACTATCTTAAAAATATCTATCCACTTTTAAGTGGTTTTTTTCTTTATAAAATAACATCCCTTATGAGCTTTACCCCATTAGTTTTGGTGATACTTGATGTAGTGTTTAAAAATTCACATCCTCTTATTTTTTGTTTATATTTATTGATGTTATCTCCTTCTTCCGAAAATTATATTACCCCATAAAATATTTAAAATCAATATAATTTGTATAATTATATGTTATTGTAAGAATCTTACTAAAATTTACCATATTTACCCATTTTTTATTATAAAAAAGGAAACTGTAAACCAGGTGTTGTGCGACCTACGACCTCCATGAAGTAACATGTTAGTTTTCCTTAAAATAAATAAATAAATTTTAAAAATATGAAATTATATATTTTTTAATGACTATATGAATTATTTTAGATTATAAAATAATAAACCGTATTTCTCCTTTTTCCGGTTAGATGGAAAATGAAATAATTATCCATGCATATGTGTGGACAATCACCTCCATGGAATGATTGATATTTTTTTTCATATCACCACCCCCTTATATGTATGGTCATAATAACTATTTTTATGGACAAATATTATTTTAATGATATAAATAATGTTCTTGTATGATGCATTGGAGAACCTATTAGAGTCAATTTCAACTAAGGATCATCATTCATTCACTCATTTGCAATATGCGTACAAAGTGGAAATTATATTTATTTATAATTTATATTATTTTAATATCCAATAAAACATCATTTAAATCATTAAAAGTAGTATATATCTAACTAATAAACACTAAATAATATAAATATTCTTTTGGAATAGTTATATTACAACTAAACCCCCACACACTCATTAACTAATTATTGTATATTCCTGTTTGGGTTCTTCTGACCACCAACATGAACATCTCAGTGAATTAATATCATATTTAACTATGGGAAGATAATTTATAGTACAATATGATATAAATATTTATAATATTATTCCTATTTTATCAATAATTTTAAAATTGTTATTAAACTCATTAGTAAAAAAACCATTCGTTCGTTAAGAATAAAAAACACGACTATCATCGACTTGATCTTCATGTATTGAAACATTCAATAACATGGAATGAAATTATACCACTATATTTATCATGCCAAATCAATTCCAGTATATTTAATAACCCTATATTTTTGAAATTTATAAAAATAATGATTACCTGCACCATTTTTATGAAACTATTTCTAAATGAGCAGTCTTACTCAAACTCGATATTGAAAATATATAATAAAACAACTAATATACATAAAGATAATAATTATAAATGAAATTTATAATAGATTATTTATATTTAAATGGTTCTAAAAATGTTATTAAGATATTTTTTTGTTATACAATATCTCTGATTGAATTCTACTTAGAGGGGAAGTAAGGTAAGAGTTTCTCTATCTCATTTTCATATCCACGATACATATTTGATATTATGAATAATAATTTATTTTATATGGTGTATAAAATTTCATATTGACATCAAGTAAAATTATTTCCTCTCATTTTTGGATTCTTTAATTTCAATTTCATTGTAACCGTCTTATTCTTATGTTTCTACTACAATAATTACCATTGGAATATTAAATTTCATTAATTGGGTCTTGATTATTCTTATTGAAAATATATCATATAATTTAGGAAAATTATGTGTCGATCATGGTGTTGAATTTTTTTCAATAAGACATCAAAAAGGGTTAAGTGTCAATATGTGTATGGAAAAGTGGTGGTGATGATTATTGAGGAGGGGAAGTTGTTCCAATGAAATGCCACTAATATTTCGAGAATCACTATTTGACAATGAATGCCAGGTTTGGAAATTCTCCAGATGAATTTAGATGATTGTAGAGCTAGTCCTAAGTTCCAAGACATGTGTCATTGAAAGATACATTGTTACACCATTTGAATAAGGCCATGCAGTACTTTATTTCATGATGACTTTGGAAGATCCATCCACTAGATTCTGATAGGTTGAAGAGTTTGAGAAGAATGTCTTAAGGATAGCACATTGTTCACTACAATGTTTATATGAATTATGATTCAATGCATGAGTAGTTGAAGAATATCTCCATCCATGTTATGATGAAGGTAGATGAGTAAAATTATTTGGAATTCTAATTCCAAAATGAAAACGAAGAAGAGGAAAAAAGAAAGAAAGGATGTTTCATTTGAAGAGAGGAGGCTATGCTTGAATTAGTAAGGTATTTTATACATAGAATAATTTTTTATATGGGGCCTTACATAAAAATTGGGCCAACCAAGGAGGCCAACTGAGGTCCTCATCCGAAAGAATATGTTGGACCTAAGGGTCAACCTTGCCTAATGGAATTCCTCAAGGCCAACCCCGCATGAGGCTAGAGCACGGGCCGTGTATAAACCTGCAGGTGAGCGCACAGTGGTGAACCCGTGTGGTGAGTGTATAGTGGGAACTAGGAGTGTTCCCAGAGGAGGTAGAGTTGGTGCTAAGGCATGCACATAGAATCTGGTGTGGGGAGATACTGATGGAGGGAGAAGAGAATTAATTGTTGAGTGGATGACGCACTGAGGCTTATAACGCACAGTGAATTCACAATGCATTTCGATATGGGACGAGAAACTGTTCGCAATTTAAAATCCCATATTCAATCCATACCATCCATTTGATCCCACACCTGATCTTACCTACTCATCACATTCACACTATAACCTTCTAATGAGGGACTTTCCTGATCGATATGAGCTTATCCAATGGCTGTGGCATCGTCTTCAACGTACGACGGCATGGAGGACCACCCAATGTCGCTGCTTGCTGTCACCATTACCAATCCACCTTTATTAAGCTCCAAACCACTGTTGATGATGAATTATATTACATGATGTTTATCTGAGCACCACGATATCATGCATTCATTAAAATTTTCATGAATGCATCGAGATGAAGAGTTTGAATGAGCCCAAAAAACGAAGTTGAACGACCTCGTCTTGCATGGGTGATGCTCAGGAATGGCGGTTTGCATGCATTTGAAAACACACGCAGGTGAGGATCATTCCATAAAAAATTATCCCATGTTTAATCGAAATAAACTGAGAGACTCAGTGTAACAATTATCCCACATTTGAAGATTTCAAAATGTCGTATATCTTATGCATTAAAACCATGAATCTGGAAACATATCTCAATGATTTTAAATACAGAAGGAGGTGTCACCCTCACCTATAAAAGGAGTATCCCTAGATGAAAATATGTTACTAAAATTATTGAAGAAAATAGATCTTGTTTCTTTGAAGAAACATAGTTAAAGTTAACCTCTCCAGTTTGCAAAATGAAGAGGCTCACGCATCCCTTACAAGAAGGAGATCCGTACATCTCTTACACGAAGGAGTCCCATGAATTCCTTGAATGAATAGAAGAACTGCAAACCCCCTAATTAGAGAAATAACTCACACCTCTGTGCAAATTTATCCACAAGAACGTGATAGGTTCATTGAAACCTCGTTGTTTCTTTGTGAGGAGTATCCTGCATGTAAAACAACAAGTGCCTATACACCCTTTTTATGCTCTTGCGAAGATATAACCAAGAACCATTTGTGGTTCTTGGATGAACAACTCGTGATCCCCCAAGGTTTCAATAAGAGATCATGAACACCCTTCTGTCAATATATATATATATATACATATTGTTTTTTTTTGCAGGGGTTCATGTTTAGAAGAAGGTGTTGTATAAAGGACAGTGTACTTTTTCACTACCCTTGAAGAAGAAGAAAAACCCATGCATACAACACTCACATACCCATTTTGTTTGTGTGTGCTCTATTTGAATAATAAGAATCCTAAGGCCCTTATAGAAGAAAAAGAACCCAAGATATCATGTGTGTTCACAAGAATAATAAGGGCATGCGTGGGGCACATGTATACATTTGCATGAGTTGAAACCTCTTGCATGATTATAAAAAAAATAAGGTGTGTCTGAACTCATGAAAAAGGATTAATAAGGAAGAATATAACACACTAAGAACATACCCATTTAGGTTTAAAGAAAAACACACACATATTGAACCTAAACCAAATAATAAGTATGTATGTACAAAGAACCAAAAACGAGAAAGCATGTGTGATATTAAGTGAGGAAAATAAAGAGGAAGTGTGTGTGCTCAAAAGGTTATACCCTTTATGGTTTTAACAAAATAAGGAATAAAATAATGGTGCACACATACATGCATGCACCTGCACACATAAAGGCACTTAAAAGAAAAAATCATGATTGTGATTGTACATGTGTAAACAAGAAGAAGAAATGAGATATCAAAATACAGGAGGTATTAGATTCCATGAAGGCCATGCATGTAGTGAAGCAGTTCTAAGACTAATGATAGAAAAAATTTAAATAAGATTTGATATTCTAGTTAAAAGTACGTGAGAATCCAATAAGGCCGAAATAGCTGATAATATGCAGAATTATTATTGCATTCTTGAAGAGGTTGTGTGAACCACTTTCACACACATTAGTGAGGTCGGGTCTTCATCCGAAGAAGAAATAATTGACTGAGCATTATTAAAATAAGGACTGATCAGAGAAAAGTGATCAGAATTATTGAGAAAGACCAACAGACCTTAACAAAGGCTATTGAAAATTCTTGAAGAGATACATGGGAAAGTGTGATTCAGCAAGCCTATGCGGATAGAGTATCATATCATCTACGTTGAATCAAAGAGAACCTAAAGATGGAAGCTGATCATTTTACTCAATAGCTAGAAGACCCCTATCAGATTTAGAGAGGAGAATAAGTCTTCATTGGGAGTCTGAAGCAGCCTAGTGGACTCTGGTAACACTATGGGGTGTAGTATAAAGACCATCCTGTGGGACTTAGGAGAGATACAGTGTTACTTTGTATCGACCATTGTAATTGTTAACAAGATTATATTAAAGAATATGTGTTGGGGAATAACCAACCTAACAAAGAGTACGTCTTTGATCCCAGCCTCGTAAATCCATGTGTTCAGTGCCTTTACATTTACTATAGCATTCGATAAAAGGCCAAGATACACAAGAAGAGTGGATCGAGGTGTTAAACAGCTATAGAGATTCAATTGAAAAGAATAAATTTTTAAAAAGTTTAAAATGGATCACTAATTAACCCCTCCCCCTCTCAGTGATTCACACTGATCCAGACACTTCATTACAGAATTTCATTGAAGAATATATTAATTTCTACATTTTTCTAGGGATTTACATTTCTATCAAAAATAACCTTTATAAATGTACCCTTATTCATGAATTATGGCATTCATAAAGGATTTGGTTGAATGAAATTACATTTCATGGAGTTAAAATATTATTCCATTAGTATAATTATTTTATTTTTGATAGATTATTATATTTCATATTTCATAACATATTTACTCTTTTATATCTAGGTTAAATTATGTTTTTAAATAAGCTAATATTTATGGATAAATTTATTTCTTATAAATTTACACTATTTTAAATAATACAATATCATATCCATTAAATATGGTTTCCCTTAATTTAAACGATCATATTTTACAGAAAGAATTTTCTATTCTAATATTGAAACCCAAGTATGAGTTTACTCATGTGGACTCCATATATCCCCACTTATACTTTATAATAGTGATTTACTATCTCTTTAATGATGTGGGTTTTCAACAAATTATTTTAAAAATAATAAAAATATTTTCCATCCTTTCAAATTTAAATATTTTATCATTCATGTTATAGTTTTTTTACAACATTTATAAGATTCAAGGATATATTATTTTTAACTCTTTTTTATTTTGTTCGTAAATGTATCCTCTTTATATCACAATTTCTTATGTAAGCTAGACTTTAAATTTTCAAATGGTTTTTAAATATTTTAGTATTTTTCCATCTATTTATCACCAAATGTTAAACTTTATGAAGTAATGTTTTGATCACATTCAATATGTTAATATGATATTATAACTTTAGGAAAATGAAATTTTTGATATCCTATTATTTCATTAGTCCACCTGATGTGAATATTTCGAAAGGTTTATGTAACCCATTATTTTTCTATGGGATCTTTATGATATGATAATTTTTTAATGTGGAACACATATATTTATATGATTAATATGTTGGGTCCTATATATCCCTCCACTGCATTAGACATGGATTTATAACCCATGAGACAAGGATTTTATAGATGGCCAACAATGACCCGACCATAACCATTTTCATATTCTAGATAATTTATGTCAGAATTAATTTTCTTTCATTCCCATATATATTTTAGGTTTATAGTTTTATAGATTTCTTTCATAATTAATACATAAAACCCCACAAGTATATAAATTGAATAAAACTAAAATAGAATACATTTTTTTATAATCAAAATAAGTTAAAATGAAACATGATTTTGTTTCATAAAAAATAATTACAACATTCATCTTGGCTTATTCATTTCTCATACCCATCCTTAAACCCAAGGAAAGACAATCTAAATCATGAGATGAGAAAAAAAATATCCGTAAGGGATATAAAAATAAGGAAATAATCATTTCTCTACTAATACATATAAACAACAAACCAGCATACAAATTGGCTACTACAAACACAATACCTATTTTTTAAATAATACAAAATTATTTAAAATAAAATATTATTTTGTTTCATTAATAAGATTCAAAACATTCATTTTGGATTCTTATTTTCTATAACCCATCATAAATCCATTTGAATGACATCATAAAAATTGGGATGATAATAAAAAGATCAGTAAGGGATATAAAAAGAATGAAATAAACCTTAGTACAATAATATTGATAGCCACATGAATCATATACTTATCACCCTTAAAACTAACAAATAATTACTTTGAGAAACACTAGGATTCCATAAATTATTACAAGAATTAAAAAACCATTTATGTAAATTGGGGATTCAATTTTATACCCTACTTAATAATTATTTTTTCAATCGTGACTAGCTTATGATTTGTAACCATCATGACTACCTTAAAATGTATCCCTTGTGGCTACCATATGATGTAACTATCACAGTTACACTTGGAATAACCATTACTATTGACACAAAACATACCCAATACATTAGAGTGATATCACAGACCCACCCATATTTTATTTATAATGTAACCAAACTCTAGCATAAATAATTTCTGAGCACCATAACACAATCACAAAATGTGAATTCTTGCATCATAAAGTCATTCCATAAGGAAAATAACTTAATTCAAAGGAATATTGTGCATATACAAAAGAAAAAAATTCATTGAAAATTACCTTGTAATCTTGTTAATAAGTATTAAAAATAATAAGGCATGATGAAAATGGGAAAATATGCTGTTATCATATACTTTAATAAGAAACTTTATTTTTATTTTGTAAGAAGTGAAATTAATGGGGATTTTAAAATGAAATCCCCTTACAAAAAATTATAAAAATATCTCTTTTTGAAAAAAAAAAGATAAATTTGAAAATTTCCATTTTAAAGGATTCATTTCAATATGAACATATTCATGAAAATCATTTTGAAAACAAGGCCATGAAATAGAATATTTAGAAGAGTAAATCATTAAAATAATCATTTATTTGATGAGTACCATACCTCAGGTTTCACATCCCGTAAACCTGTTAAAACTTTCTGTATGATGGATTAAAGAGAGTTATTAATTCATTAAAAAATACTTTAATAATTATAATACCTTATGTTATTATCTTATAACATATTTCTACTCATTTATTAATAAAATTTTGATATTTTCATTGTTTTGGTGAGTTCATTTCATGGTTCCATTGTTGGTTCATTATATATTTTCTTGTCCAAGGGAAATAATACTCCAGAAGTGAAAAGAAAATTTATTAATAAAATTCCATATTTTTAAATTTTCCCATTAATCCCTTATTATTTTCTATATTAGGATGATTAATTTGGTAAAACTTTAATGATAAATGTTTATTTTATTTTGGATGTTTTTCCAACCTTTACGAACTAGTTTTGTTTTGTTTAATATTACGACCATATATTAATTAAAAAATGTTAGATCACATATAATATATTTATTTATTTCATTTAAAATAAATTATATGTGAAATAAAACTTTCCACAAATGTAGTAGTGGGAAAAGAAAATCTCTTTGTCCGTGAAGGTGGTGAATCGACATACCATGGAAGACTATTTTGATTTTAAGAATAAAAGGATAAGATAACTGATTTGATGATTTATATAACATTAAAAAAACAAAATTATAGTATATATATGACACTATATTTATCATATAACTTTGGATAATAGGAAAAGAAAATGTAGAAGTGAGGAATAATTTATAAGTGAACAAGAAGAGATTTACCTCCTGAATATTTTATCCTTAAGAACATCCATAAAGAACATAAAATTGGACTTTTTGTGAGACCAGTAACACCAGAATGTGTCAATGGATTTGGAGAAGAGAATTTAAAAGATTATATTCTAGAAATATGGCTCATTTTGATGAATTTAAGTGAATTAAATTGTCCCTTTTTAATTGAGGTGAGCAAAATTTTGGAATTACATAAAATATTAAAATATAATAATGCTATTATAAGGGGAAAGACTTCCAAAAGTCCTAAAAGGATTATGGGATTATATTTTTGACAAATTATTATCCCATATTTCTTTATGAACTTTAATTTTTAAATAATTTTATAACTTATTACATTCATGAAATATAATGTTTTCAAACTTAATATTATTCATTACTATGACATTAAAAAAATTAAAACAAAGATTATAATTAGAAATGAATATTTTATTATATCTTATAAATATAATGGTTTTATATATAATTCATGTATCAACTTAATTATCCTAGATTATATGTCACAACCCCCTCCTCACAATGTGTACCCCACCTGGTCCAACAATGGGAGAAGATTGACAGTGACCCCCAAGTCCCACCTCCAGTAGGTCCCGGGTTGGAGACTAGAACTAAGGGTTTAATACAAAAATTGGTAAGAGGAATTATCATTTATGAGAAACACATAAAAAAGAGATATATTAGTTAGACACCAACCATCTTTTACTTAGACTACAATATAAAATAAACCCAAGAACAAAAATGTAATGTCTTTTAAGAACTACTACAACTGAAAGGAAGACACTAAAAGTACAAAAAAATTTAAAGATGGAAGTGACCACAAATAACAAATATCTCCTACAACACAATATCTAGTCGTAACCAACATGATTTCCAACTTACTCCAACTGACCTAAAAAATAGTTTATATTTACGTAGGGTGAGTATAACAGTATACTCAGTAGGATCCTCTACAGAGCCTCTCATCCAAACGTAAAGGAAGTATGAAAATAAAAATTGGACAACATGTGAAACTAACTCATCAACTAAATTGGTATGCTAATTTACCATCCTCAACATAGATACTGACACCAAGAATCAAATACCAGAGCATATTATATAATAAATAATACCAAGGGTACCCCACTACCACTTCCCCACTAGTTTGTCACTTTTCCTTAATGTTGCACGTCCTAAAAATCTCTCTCAAAAAATTCTAACCCGAAGACATCTGGATGAAGCACTATAAGATGAACCTCGTACAACCTACCACCACATCCATACAACCAAATGTAACCAGGTAGTTTTCTAGATCCACCATTTCTGACATAACATGTATCATACATTGGGTATTATAGCTTAAACCATCACATCCCATACACTGGGTAAGGATCCTCAAGACATCACATCCTATACATGTTATGCCTATAGTAGTCCTTATGAAACTATATACAAAATATATGTGTGTGAAATAACAACAATCCATTTTAGCCTTCTACACATATGTATGGGGAAAACTAACCACCGTATATACCAGAACAAGTAACTACCAAGAGAAGATATCGAGGCCAAAAGGGGTAGTTAGCATCTAACCTCCCTCCAGGGTTTTGGGGAAAACACCCACCCAAGGATCATAATACATAGGGTATCAGTTTCCCTAAACAATATGGTGAAGTAGAATATAGAAACAAAATATTACATGATATAATATAGATCAAAACAACTATATGGGAATAACCTAGTCTCAGACTCAACTACAACTAACATAACCTAGACTCCTGACTGCCACTGCAAAGACTAGATATCTTATAAGAACACAACCATTTAAATAGCTACATTTGGTTAGATTATTATATTCTAAAAGTTTCACTTTATGTTAATTAGTTATTTAAACATTAGTTAATCATTATCATTTTCAACATTTAACATCATTTTCATCACAAAAAAGTTTCATTTCCTCTAGGAATAACCACGCCGAGTCCACTGTACCTCAAAATATAATCATAGTATTGCATCCCATCAAGCTCCAACCCCATGGGTTAAACATTCAATCATTTATTCAACAACATTACCTATTTCCCTACTACTAGGTATTCTAGGAAACCTTTTAAGGTACCAAACACAAGGGTATCAACATGGTGAGTATATGAACTACCCATCGAGTCTTTTCCACCTATAACAAGAGAATTGACCCATCCAAACCTAAGAAGCTAAACATAGAAATCACATGGAATACCCACGTGTCATTGCCTCTCTTGTAAGGAGAGTAAGAAAAACCATATACCTCAAGTAGTGGGGAAATTAAATCTAATAAAAACAACAGATTCAATAAGAACCTAACTTTCATATAAAAAAGTAAGTCCCAATTCAACACATTACATCGTCTCTGGTGTCCTCCCCAACAGCACATGCATAAAATGATGCATCTTACCACTCGAAGCATCAACTGGTTCCACAAAAACTAGGTCTCCCTACCCCACATAACATAACATCCCTCTAGGCTCATCCATCATATGCTCACATCACATCTGGTCTTCCCTACCCCCATTAACCATAACAACCCTCTAGGATCATCCATATCACAAGAATCATGAATCAAAAATAGAAACTAATATCTTTTCCCTAATGAAAATAATTCATCCTTTACACATAATTATCTCTTATGGATCCAAAACACATGGAACTCATCCTTTACAAGAAATCAGGTAACTCAGTCCCTACAAAGGAATTACCTTTTATTACAAAAATGGTTCTTATTCTATATTGAATTAACCAATTCTTTAATAATAGGTTATAACAATGGGAAAACTAAGAAAATATATATCAAAAGATATTAAAAAATAATTGAACAATTAATTTCAAATTCTGTTAGTTCATTTTTCAACAAGAATCATCATTGTTATGTTTTATAAACCAATTATTTTAAACATGAATATCTGTATCAATTTTATTAGCATAAAATTATAACAACAAAAAAGATATTCATTAGATGATACTTTTCAACAATTTATCCAATTAATTGACTATTAATTCTGGATTTACATTATATACCAATTTCCATCAATAACATCATGTTAAACCGAGCAAGGCATAGATATCATAATATCTATAAAATCAAGAAGAAAACCATTATCATAGTATAAAGAAACAACATCCTTATGAAATCGATAAAAATTATTTAATATAGTTAAAGTATTTAATTATTTCAATTAAAGTGGGATCCGTGGGGTAAGACATTCTAACTTTACGATTTCACATAAATAAATAGAGAAGAAATGAGTCCCCTACCTCAAAATGTCATCAACGTTATTTTTATGAGAATAGATCCATGCAATTGATCATGACCAACTCTACCACAACAACTACATCCATATGAGGATGTTGTGTCACAACTTCACAAACAAAAAACCAAGGAAGCTCCATTAAGGACATTTTGATCAAGTTCCATCACATGAAAAAGTGAAATGATAGGAAAAGGATTGGAGAAACCACAAGAATAGAGGTATATCATACCTCATATCGAATATTGATCACTACGGATAAAATAAAAAGGCATGATATTTATTTCCATTGAAGGTACATCCAAAAAAGTTAAAGAGAGGTTCGTTGGGTCGCTTATATTTGAGAGAGAGAGAGATGTTGTAGACATAGGGTTTGACAACCTAAGTGGATCAAATTTTTTAAAACATACAAGATCAGGGGATTACATGATGTGTAATCTAATTTCACATCCTATAATTCTGGGGTCCCAAATAATCATTGAAGGGAAGGAAAATACATCCGCAAGTTAGGAGTAGCGAATAAATACGTGGTGGATTGAAAATTTAAAAAGAAACTTGAAGAAATCAATTTTTTAAAGGGATTTGGTTGAGCTGCATACTAATTATTGGGAATGGTTTTTAGAGGGAAATAATTGCAAAACACCGGTACATAGATGGCCTAAGATGCACTAGCCTCCAAGGTGTTGGCCAGTGAAATAATATGTTCATGATGAATTTCCACCAGAATAATGAAGCTTCCATGAACCATTTTCTCGGGGGAAAATGGGATAGAGGTTTGACCTGCATACCATCCCTTTGAACCATGTTGTTCTTAGATGAGGAGTAGTTAGCAGTGCCCTGTGAATTGCATATCCACAAATTGCAGTTTATCAAATCATCCATGGGAAAAATTTCCACTATGGGATTCCACAAAAGTGCTAAAGGAATCATAGATACAGCTTCCCCAACACCCTATAAAATGACTATCATGGGAACTAAAAAAGGGCCATTGAAGAATAGGATAAAGATCTCCCAAATGTAGAAGATCTCTGGGATTGGAGTATAAGGGATGTAGAGTATAGTGTGTGTGGTAAAATTTTATCTTTCACCAGAAGTTGTTCATGGGAATCTATCCCACAACTAAAGTAGTTCGTGGACTCCATCAAATGAACCATATGAAAAAACAGTTTGTAGAATTCCTCCCCACAAACTATATTTATAATAACCTCAATAGCCAAAAAAATATAATAAAAAATATAATAAAAATGGCTCGTAGAATCTCCAATGCTGGAAAAATAGTTCGTGAACTCCATATACAGAAGATAGTATAGAGACTATGAAATATACGAACACCCCTTTGTGGAAAATAGTTTTGGACTAGCTCTCACCCGTCCAATGGTACATGGAAGATCCTATGCCAAAAATTGTTCATGTACCATCCTACATAGAAAACTACTTCATGAAAAACATCCTTCATGGATAGAGAGTTCACGACCATCTCCTATGTGGACGCTCTTATGTGGCCAACTCCTACACGGATATCCTTATGAAGAAACTCATTCACATCCACCAATCCATACTATAAGGGTTTCACCCCTACACCACCACCCATGAAAATTGGATGGTCACACTATAAACTTTTTGGTCTGGGTAGATGAAGTTTTCCATTGTCCCCTTATTCCTCCCAATAATCAGTCACTTAAATTCCATGAGAAGTTACATTCCTCATGATTCTCCAGAAAACCCTATCACATGTTCTATATACCATGTTGACCTAGAACTCCATGGAAAATCGTAGCATGAATGTTTCTTAAATGGAAAGACACATCATTTCCATCTATCAAACTCTGAGTCTCTAGAGATTTTGGATCTTCATAATCCTCTATGGACATCAGAAATCGATATTTAGTATACCAGGGACACCATTTCATGACTATGAAAATCATTCCCTGGTGACTATGTATATGTTGCCTACAAAAAATAGTCGATAAACAAAAGGAAAATTCATCCTTAGGAGATGCTTTTCTTAATTTTTTACGCCTAATGGATTCCATTCCCTATATCATTTCTCATGATTTGATAATCCATAGAGTCATGGTTTACACTTTCCTTCCCTATTATGTTTGAGGGTTTTTAAAACATCCCAACCTGATTATCCCACAAATAATTATGGATTCAATAAAAATCAGTCAAAAATCTATGACCATAAACTATGATTTATTGTCCTGACCACATGATGTTAAACGTTATGGTATTGGTCCCTATAACATGATATTAAACTGTGATGCCACGATATACGAAAATCAACTATAGTATATCCTAGAACCATCTTTAGGGCACCCCCACTGAGGTAAGCCCTTGACCTTCCAAGATCCAGACTGCAAACCTTTCAATGTAATTCAATTTTGAAAGGTTCATTTCTTCACGCCCTCACCCATCATCGACTCAAAATGAGACCGAGTGAGGGAATTGACACACCCAATGCTCTTTGCCTCCCCCATTGGGATTGTAGACATGACCTCATCTGCCATCATTTTCCTCTTTTTATATCAGCAGAGAAGATAATGTGAACCCTTGATGAATATTTCACATCCTCTTGTTTCTCACACCGAGCATAACTCACATGGGATTAGAGTTCAGTGATGATATGACATTGGAAAAACCCATAAATAAACCATGATAATTCTGATTTAAACCATAATTGGGATACATAGGATTCCTACTTAAGGTATGAGATCAAAGAGGTATCCTTTTTCAAAAGGTTTAACCCAAAAATGTTCCCAACAAAAGGAATCCACATTAGAATTAAGTGCTTATTTGATTCTCTCAGAGGGGAAGCTCCCATGCGTAATCCCTAGGAAATTCATGACCAAAAAACGAGCTATGAGAACGCTAATTCCTACTCAAAACTGGATATGTAGGATTCTTGTACAAGGATTGAGCTCAAGGGATGTTCTCCCCAGAAGATAGTCTCGATAAAATATTCCACCAAATTCAATAGGGCTCTCTCCGAGGTGTAAGTCTCGATTACAAAACTACACAGACTTAGATTCCCCATTTTACTGGGTTACATTGGATGCCTCCCTGAGGTCCAAATCCAATCCTCAAATCAACCCTAATGTTCTCCATGATATATCCCTACTAAGTTCATGTTAACGTAGAAGTTCATATCTTTCGTGGGACCCTTGGGACACTTCAGTTTATTCCCCATAATAAGGCTTTACCAAGAATCATTCACCTATAAGTCCTTATCATATGATGTTAAAATGCATTTCTATGTCCCTGCCACATGACCTTAAAAGGCGATGTGTCCATTCAAGTGACATTGAACTAAGTGGGATTAGATTCCTCCCTTGAGGATACGTAGGAATACCATCTTATGGGTCCAAACCCAACATCAAACCACCTTCCATCCCTCCTGGATGTTGACAAACTCCAAATCACCTCATTTCCTAGATTAATTCAGCATTGTATTCATAGCATCAAATCCATGTATCTCCATGATGATCTTGCAATGGAACTGTGACCCATGGACACACTCCTCGTAATGGACTGAGGATTAATGAACTTATGAACATGGGTTAAATCTAAAATAGAGTCCTGAAGTAGGAAATAATTCCATCCAAAAGGGTGTGATGAGCCTAAACTTCCATCCTCTTGACCAATTAAATCCTCAAGTGTTGTTGGCTAAACCATCCAATAAGCATATTCCCTTGGAAACTAGGTCCATGAATCATGTATAGAAGGAGTGCTAGGTATTTCTGGCTCTAAGTATGAACCCATTGGATACCATCTGAGGAAATCATATCCTAAGAGGAATGATTTCACAAATACTAAACCCCATACAATCACTCATTGGGACCATTCGATTGTGGCCCCTCTTAATAAAAAAATAATAAACTTTCCAGTCCCCATGGGGTCAATCCAATTCCCCCTAAAGGATAATGATGTGAATCGGGTCGAAAGAGAAATGGTGAACTCAACACGAAATCCTCTATAATAATAGACAAATTATTATCACCCGTTATAACATTTTTCACACAAATTCTCACGTTAGGTCTAATCAAAAATGTTGAATCATACATGAATCCTCAACCATGGTGGAATATTTACCCCACTCAAGCCCCTTTACCTCATAAAAAGGAAAAGGGATAAGCTGAATTATCAATTATTCATGTGATCAAGAGATGCTACATTAACGAGGTTTTATTTTCTGTATATGTCATATATATATTGCATGTTTTTATAGAAACCCAAAATTGAAATGGTATCTTGAAAACCAATGCATACACACACCTCAACGATCCCATAGGCGACCAGGGCCCAAATAAAGAGAAAAAACCCCTCACCAACCAAGTGTCTTCAACACTGGTTATCCAACATGCTGATTAGAGAGTATTGACAAAAAAAATACTCTTCCCAGAGTAGAGGATGCAAGGAAATCCCTCAAATATGCAAAATATTTCCAGCTGTCGCCCCAGTCACTGCTGGTAGCCCAGTACAGGGTGGCCCAACTGGTCGTCTCCAACCACTTTAGGAGCCTATCCCTGGAGCACGGTAACAAGTACCTCCATTATCTCAGGGAGGTAGATGAAGTCAATGTTGACGAATTCAACCCATCTGTACAAGGGTATTACTCATGGGCCCCTACTGGAGAGTGTCACCACCAATGTCGGGTGACCAAGTATCCTCTCTCTGAACACGATCTCATACTAAGGGCACCTACCGGAGTCCAAAGGTCACAAACCCCTCGGGCTGCCCACCGAAGGGGGAAAACATATAATCAGGAGTAGGTAATCACCCGGATTCTTGGGGAGGAAATCCACCGTACAAACAATATGATATTCAATGGGTAGACATACAACTCGTCCCCCTCCACTCAATTCCACCATAGAAATAGGGTGGCGCAATATGAGCATGTTCACATTCCTGTTAGTTCTTGCTGGTCCCACCATGCAGACAGAGAAGCAAATTACAAGAATATGTTAATATTTTCCATTGTACAAGAAGCCCATAATCCAAATTGGATAGAAATGATCTACATATAGGCCCAAAATCTTGCTGATGCATATCAATCCCACCATAAAAATAGGGAGACAACAAAATATTATCCAAGTAATATTCTTACAAATGAAAAAAAAAATAGTGAGTAAAATATAGTGTCAAGGGAGAAGATGCAAATTCCTGCTCATAAATATGAATACCACCAGTCAAATACAATGGAAACCAAAGAAGACTACTGGAGGAAAACTCATTCCTCTGTCCCATCACATGAGAACTTCCAGTATCCAATGGAAACCTATGAAGGACCAGAGGAGGAACGTACACTAGATCTAATATCATAATGGGCCTTCAAACCCATTTAATCCAAAGATGTATCTAAGAATATCTTGGAAGTGATGGATGTTCAAACATTAATTCTAGAGTATATCCTCCATACATATCAAGATGTCATTGGATTGAAAGCACAGGCATGGACCTAGGCCCATGACCTAGTTTTCTATAACAGAATGACTCATTCTCAAAATAGGTTGGTCATTCCAGAGAAATTATGAATCCCTACACAAGTCCAAGAGTGTTTATGAAAATATACCACAATATAGAGAAAACCAAATCAGGAAAAAATACTCGTTCCAACTGGGGGACACTGGTCCAATGTGGTGGCCACTCCAGGGTAGACATATATCCCTTCCAAAACTCATGATATCTATCAATGTATCTCGGAGGAATTACAGGAACTAAAAAAATAGGAACCTTTATACAAAGGTCGTTACCAATAGCAGATGGACCCAGTTTCCCATAAAAGAACACCCAAAGATAAAATGCACCAAAGGAATCTGGAAAATGAAGATCCTATTCATGATTTTAATCTAATGAAAGATGATGTTCTTAACATAATCATGAATATATAAATAGAGGCTCAGGATTCAGTCACTCCATTATCAAATGATGGAAGTTGTAATAGGATTTGTGAGGGCCCTACCCACAATGTTGCTACCAGCAGCTCTGAAGGTCCTCTCCAGAGCACCCACTCAAGTTTACTCCATGGGATAAGAATTATTGATCATGAGAGCCTATCTCATGATGTGTGTGAGGGTATCCCTCCCCTTGACAAGAAGACCGAACGACAATAAGTATCTATCATTGTTTTCATTGACCCTAATGGTCCTCCCTAGTGTATACGCTATATATATTATTCTCTTTAGAGTTCGACATCAAGCCATGATTGTAGTCCTTATTGTGATGGCATCCACTATAATGTCCCTCCCCACAGTTGTAGTTGCTATGAAGGCCCTCCCCATAGTAACATCAGGCAATGAGAAGATACTTCCCTCAATTTTGTACATCTTGAAGGCCCTCCCCGTAATTTGAAATGTAGAAATTATCCTTGTAGCTAAATATCAAGTTATGATAGTAGTCTTATCCATCATAGTAGTCATCAAGAAGGTCCTCCCCTCAGCGACATCACACAGTAAGAAGGTACTCCCCCTGCTACATCCCACCCTGAAGGTCCTCTCCAGGGTATACACTATAGGGGCATTCCACATGGTCGGCAATCAAGTAGCAATGGTATCCCTCACCATTGTAGTAAAAATTTCGATGGTCCTCCTCATATTAAAAATTCACACTAGAAAGAAGGTCCTCCCCTTACTGGGGAAACTATGATAAATACCTCCAATGCTGATGGACTCGGAAAAATGGAGTTAGTCATGTCAGACACTATGTCTATGATGAGTGATATCATTCCTCAACTCAAAGACTTCCTGAGGACATGCTCCTCTTTCAATCCACCCTCATGCCACTAGCATATCAATGAGTATACATCCAACACAATTGCTCAGATCAAAATTAAGGAGTATTCAATTTGGGAAGACTAATCAGAGGAGTCTCCAGAAGAGAAACAACGTGATATATTTCTTCAATGAAGAAAACTAGCTAGGGATGAAATACTAGTGATGTATTGACCCACAAAAACTTCTCAGTTTGACATACCAAGGGAGTTTTCTAAGAAATGTACATGTAACAATCACCTAAATATATGGACAACTCTTTTCTAGATAAATTCAAAACTCCCTCCCTATGAGGGATATATAGACCATGTCAGCATACTAGGAGATATTTTCCATATAATCACCTTGTAAGCTCTCCCGTATGCATGGAGACCTCAATCAGAGAGGTGAAGGAAAGATCTCAAATTGGTATGCTTCCACATACTACACAAGTTGTGTTTCCGTATCAGTGATTCTATGTCTGAAGTTCTCATTCGAGGATGGGGAGAGCATGGAGATTTACACTTCACCCCGTGTTCCATCCATCATAACTCACAAGAAGTGAAATCTTGAAATTTCATTACCCAAAGAAAAAAATAAAATATAATCCCTTCTTAGGAAAGGTGGAATGCTCAACAAGAACTGACCTTTAGTAAGACTCAAAAGAGTAAGGCCCAATGAGATAAATCCATTAAGAATATTTTGATCTAGGCAATTGAGTACATCCAGTAGGATTCCTACCTATGGGAACCCAACAAATGAGAAATTCTGATGTCCTCAGAAGAAAATAAATAATGTTAAAATCCAATTTTATACTCAACTCACACCCACACGGGAGTGCGTAAAATCACAAAGGTGATGATAGAAGTGTATAGAAGAGAAATTTGGTAATATCCCCATCCCATAGGGTAGGGGGAATTTTTTACTCAAAATTCCCCCATATGATCAATGAATTCGGGCCATAGCACATCAACAGAATAATAGGAGTAACCCCATCCCACATGGATGAGGGAATTTTTACCTTAAATTCCTGTAAAGAGGACATCAATCTTCTCCCATCTGAGATGAACGATGAGTAGAGAGGTCACACATTCAGTCTTGTCTCATGGTTCGTATCCCCAAGGATGGAGGCATATTGCGAGGTTAGATTAGGGTTCCCTTTGGGCCACTCTTCACTGTGAAATCTGAAGAATACCAGAGAATGGAAGGAGAAAGTCCAACAATGAATGGGAAAAGCTCTCCTACTATTCAACACCTAGTAAACCTCCCCCAATGTGGTATTAATTAGTGAAAGTGGTATACATTTGTCCCATGAACCTTATAGGAAATGATAAAAACGAAGGGGATGAAAGAGAATATGGTTCCCCCCTAGAGGTGGTCCACACCAAACCTATGTGTGTGAATACTTAGAACCAGAGATATGCCCTAAATTTGGCACAAACTCAAAAAAAATATCACTACCTCCCTAAAAAATACTCAACAAGGAGAAGAATAAATACAAGGTCATATATGACCCGACCCCCCCCCCCTCATGAAAATGATTCTATCATGCTCGAGTAAAGATTCACTAATTAGGAGGAATAAATTAAAGAGCTCGGGAAAATCAATTCTATGATTTGTTGAGGAGGCTATTTTGTTGGGTGTCTTCCTAAAGCAGAACATTAACATGTGTTTCTAGAAGAGGTACCCAACCAATAGAAACTCATCAAGGTAGATGAAACAGGGCTCAGATGCCCATATAATCCCGCATCGGGACCATCAGTTCTCTTGAACCCACCCCTGGAAGGATATGAAGACTTCCCTCTACATGGAAAATAGCCAGAATACATTCAAGAGAACCCACATAGGATACCCCCATCTGGGTATCCACCCCAAATTCCAATAGTTTTATCATATCAAATTTTCACCCTACTACACCCACCCAATCCCAATTCCAGCAGGATATTCATCATGGGATCTTGAATACCGTCGAGCAATTAAAAGATCTAATAGAATATATGGAAGGGTGGCTTACTCAGATACCACCAGAACACAAACTTTACTGTGATTGGGTGATCAACATTCCACCTCTGAAAAACTTCAGGAACCCCATATTCTCAACGTTCAATGGTTCAAGAGACTTGGAACAATATCTAACACACTATGAATCTTACTATAACCCCATGATGGGGACCCCAAAGAAAAAAAAATAGCGAAACATAGTTGTTTCATGTAAACATTGCAAGGTTCAACCTTCATGTGGTATACTGGTTTTCTATCTAACTCAATCATAGGATGGGAAGAACTTTGGTGACATTTTCTCTTCCAGTTCAGTTCAACATTTCCTAAGAATATAGTCAGTGATCTTAGGAACTATAAGTAGTGAGAGAATGAAAGAGTTTAAAAATTCGTCGATAGATGGAAATGTCTGACTTAATTTCAGAACAGACCACTCCCCTTTTATGAAATTCTTGTTGTGTTCATTGATAATCTCCATGATTAATTTTGGACAATTCTTATCATAGCGATGTAAATGAGTGGGTTCTAATATCCCATCCATTTCCCAAAGCAAATAAGACTCCTTGAAGTGGACCATTCTCAAGTCCCAAGTACCCCCATCAGCCACATGAAAATGAAAAGAAAAATATAAAGTGGCTTTGGTCATGCTTAAGCCACCCACAACACTGGATCTAGTTGCATGGCCTCAAGCAAACCATACACGACCACCTGAATTCTATCAACCAACCCCACCTTGGAAAGATGACTGAAAGGGTTCAAAAAAACCATTCATGGAACTGATAAATAATGTTTACTCATTTTGAGATGACTAAGTCTGTGGCTACTTCATATCCCCCATGAATTGCAACATGCTCAAGAAAATAGATCCAGAGCGATCCATTGAAGTGGGTCTCGATGACCATCAAATTTCTTTTCCCTACCATCGGATACTATGACGCACTATCTAGGATTGATTCATCTTCATAGATATCATGTAGAAGATAGTGGATTCTAGAAAGTCATGTTAGGACTGCCACCAACACGCATGGCATATGATCCCACATTATATCCAAGTGAATAAGATGAGTGGAAAAAAATCACCATCAAAAGAGAGAAATTTTTTTCTGTTGGATGACTCGGAAAATAGTCAACTGAGCTCATATCATCCTCCAGGAATAGTTGAAGCAACCAACCATGCCACTAATAAATCTTGATGCAACACAACCGTTTTTATCATCCACACAACCATCCAAGGGTCATCCATCTAGGAGACCATCTAATTAGAATAGCAGAAGGCATTATCAAGAAGATGTACTTGCACTCAGACCAAAGTCAAGCTTGATACTATTGGACTTCATTCCATATGACTTAAAGGAATGTGAACTACACCACCAAATAGAATAATGGTAAACTCCCCACTAAATAAAACCATCAGAAGAATATAGTCAAATAAAATCATTGCTGGATCATGAACTAATCTTCGGATCCATTAATGTCATTCAATTAATATACCCCTTATCTAATGGAGACAATAGATACAAACCCAAATTTATTGTGTCAAATTGGAGAGCTATAGTAAGAGTCTACATATTATGAGGTTTTATAGGAAGGTGAGAACATGGAAGAAGTCAAATTCCATCCACACCTTAACTCAAACTGTTAATGTTGCGGAAACACGCAGAAGGAACCCCCAGTAGACACAATAGAAATAAGAGTGTTTCTATTCCCCGCCGAAATAAATTTTATCCCAATCATCTTAGAGTATACATTGAAGGAAGTTTAGATATCTAATATCCCAAAGCATTTAGGCAGACCAGTCTGGCTGAATCCAAAGAGCACAGGATCACCACTAGTTCCTGCCCCAGAGGTCGGCCCTTCCACCTCAATGTCTCAAGTCCTTAAAGCGCTTATGAAAGAGAATCCCCAAGTCCGGAAGCGCTATCCTTTAGAGAATAATTTTTATATTATAAATTATATAACCTCATTACCAGGGAATATATCGATCATGGATGCATTGAATCTATTAGTAGACCGTAGAGAGGCACCCATCAAAGCTTCACTACGTCCCCATGAATTATAGGCAAAAGTAGCAGATGATGAAGTCTATCAAACAGAGACCAACTCCACAGAATGCCATGATGTCATCTCCTTCATAGATCAGGAAGAAGAATCCATCATACATGGACATATAAAAATATTAAATGTTTCTGGATAGATAAATCGCATTGATAACCATAAAATTCTCATCGACAATGGCTCTAGAGTTAACCTCCTCCCACTGTATACACTTCTTCCCTTGGGCTATGATGAGGAAAGTCTGAAACCTACACCACATCTCTGTTGGGATATGAAAAAAGTGAGTAGAATCCATTGGGGTGAATCAAGCTTGAAACTTGGCTTGTTGAAATCATGTTTGATTCTATGTTTATATTAGCGTGAAAAAATATGGACTTCAACGTCCTGTTGGGGAGGCCCTGGCAACATAAGCATGCTGAAATCCCGTCATCATACCATTTGTGCATCAAATATTATGCTAATGAAAAAATGGGACATTACATGCTGATAAATACTCATTTGAATCCTACGAGTTGCACTACATCGATGCATGGTTCTATGAAACGAAATAAAATCGGTCTTTTCCTAATGAAGTTGGTTAGATCTCCACCCCAAATTGATTAAAAATGGATCCTATCAATACCCTCAAATATATTAGGGAAGAGTATTTATTATGCATTAATCATGTTGATCGCATATGTTCACGATCATATATAGACTCATCCATCTGCATGATCTCCATTACGACCGCTAATTACAAGGATGCTAAAAATGCACTATCCCCCATGATGATGGTGATTGCTCAAACAAAAATTCTCCCATCCCATCCTCAGAGATCAATATAGTTCTTGACTTACTCACTAAGGTAGAAGACAATGTCTTGTCACTAAAAGAATGAGTGGATGCTCCTCTATCCCCCATTCCATCCTCTTCAAAAAATTATCTACAGTTTATTGGGGAAAAAGGAGATCTTTCGGTTTTTAGAAATTAGGGTTGTTATTCCTCTCCCAATGCATGAGATTTCATATCAATAATCATCTCTCCATCAGAAGAGGAAAAATATGATGAAGAGTATAATCAAGAGGATGTATAATAATAAGATGAAATATATCTCAACGATTCCCCTCCCGCATTTGAAGAAGGCAACTCTACCAAAATAGATGAACATAGGGAGGTAAACCTGGACACTGATGATGACCTGAAACCCACTCTAATTGGTGTATCTATTCATGTAAAGGAGAAAGAGGCATATAACTACTTACAGAAGAAGAATAAAAATGTATTTCCCTAGAACTACATATAAATTCTAGGCCCCAATCCTAAGGTCACCACTCATCACCTTGGTTTGCTGGAAAACCATCGTGGTTACAAGCAGGATGCCAGAAGGACCCACTCAACACATGCTGCGAAAATAGAGGCTAAAGTTGAAAATATAATCAAATCCAAATTCATTTGAGAATTACAATATCCGATGTAGCTAGAAAACCTACTCCTTGTAAAATATAAGAATGTATAGATTTGATTCTTCATTGACTTTAGAGACCTAAACCGGTACTGCAAAAAAGATGATTTCCCAGTCCCGATCATGGAATTTATGATCGATGAAACCACTAGATATGAGGCCCTCTATTTCATAGATGGATACATTGTACACAACCAGATATGAATGGCTCGAGAATATAAATAATCCATTTCCTTCAGGGCCCCTTAGGGATTATTTTTCTACAAGGTGATTCCCTTCAATATGAATAATATCAGTTCCACATATTAGTGCTCCATGAATTGTATTTTCAAGCCATTCTTAGAAAAATTCATCAGGTGCTACATCTATGTCCTAGTGGTTAGATCATGATAGTGATCAAACTACCTATCATATGTAGAAACTTTCTTTAAAAAAATGTGGCAATATAGTTTACAAATGAATCACTTGAAGTGTGTTTTTAGCATTACCTACGGGAAATTCCTCGTCTTAGTTGTATTCCATCGCGACATTGAATTCAGCCCTATGAATACAAAATCCATCCTTGGCATGTCTCCAATCATAAACTCATTAATTTGAGGGTTCTTTAGGGGAACTTGTCCTACATTCGGCACTTCAGATCCATCCTTATAGGTAAGTGTTAACCTTTCACCAGGTAGATGAAGAAAGGGGTCACATACCTATGGGATAATGATTCTTAAGAATCATTAAACAATCTTAAAAGGTATCTCATAATACCACTAGTTCTAGTGACAGTAGTTGAGGGAAGACCACTCATTCTGTACGCGACTTCCTTGGAATGGTCACTAGGGGATTTCCTCTCACATAAGAATGATGTGAACACTGAAATAGTCTCTATCGCCTAATCCAAACAGTAAATGATGTTGAGAATTGGTATTAAAATATCTAAAAGATCTACCTATCCCTAATCTTTGTGGTTTAGAAACTCTATTATTATTTGAAGTACCATGAGGTACATATGGTCTCCCACTGAAATCCCCTCAAGTATATACTCAACCATCCTATGTTAACTGGATGCCTATCGTGATGGGTAGTCATCCTACAGTAGTTTGACATACGGTTTTTATGCCAAAAATTCTTTAAAGACCAAGCGTTAGCATATATCATCTCAAATCACCCCTTGGAAGAAATAAACCCATTGGATACTAAAATTCTTGATGAATAATTATTCTACATCTAAGAAAGCTCCCAATCATGGGAAATTTACTTCAATGGTGCCTCCATAATCCCAAAAAAGAAAAGGATGGAGGACCCCAAGCTCCACAAAGTGGGGATGAGAGTTATAACCATATCTCCATAAAAGGCCGAATTACCTTATTCCTTCCTACTTTCATAGGGGTGAAGAAATAATGAAACAAAATACCAGGACCTCATTGCTAGCCTGGATTTGGCACTTCATGCATAATCTGAGCACCTAAATATAAAATGTGATTCAGAGATGTTCATCAATCAATTAAATGGTTACTACAACATTAAGAAAGAATTATTATTTCATTTGATGAAAAAAGTATGAGATCTAATGGAAGGATTTCCATTAAAACCAACATTGAATTATGTTCCCCAGTCACAAAATTCTCAATATTATGCATTAGAAATTACAGCTATAGCCCTCAATGATCCAGACTGGGATAAAATATTCATCATCATTACCAACCATCAAATGGTCGTGACATTCATTCAGAAAAAATGGAAGAAATCAACGAAATTATCCCCATTCTTGAGCCTTACGGTTACACCATGGGTTGGATGACTCATATTTAAAATTAAATCTAGAGGGGAAAAATCCCAGTAGATAGGGATGGAAGAGAAAAAATCTAGATGTGGGTAGTAAATTTTGTTTTTTATGATGGAACATACCAAGACAGGGTTCACTATAAGTGTGGCCTTGATATATATGTTCTCATGTGCATTGATTGAGAAGAGACTACCACCATGATGAATGAAGTGAACTCTAGAGCTTGTGGAGAACACCAATTAGCATCCAAGGTCTCCCACCAAATTCAAAGGATCAGATACTATTGGCCAACTATGATACATGATTATACCACATTCACCAAGAAGTGTGATTCCTTCCAAGTTCATGCCAATTTCATTCACCAAACCCCAGAGCTACATCACAGAACATTGTAATCATATTAATTTTTCATATGGGGGATGGATTTTTTGGTACTATATCCCCCTATCATAGCTAGACAATTCAAGTTAATTCTCATAGCAACTGACTTCTTCTTTAAATGGGTTGAAGCTGTACCCCTTAAAAGGTCAGGGAAAGATGAATTCTTTGCTTTGTGAAAGATAGAATCATTACCATATTTGGTGTCCCTCATATAATACTAATAGAAAAAAAAAAGCCGACTTCTACTCTATTGTGTTGGACAATTTATACCAGTAGTGTGGAATCAAAGCCAACCATTCGTCTTGCTACCATGCAGCAGCTAATAGACAGATAAAGGCTTTCAACAAGACTCTATCCAACACACTTTAGAAGATGGTATACAGAGAAAAGAAAACATAAGTGGATATGATCTGACCTAATTTATGGGATCACTAGACCATGACTCGCACTACCAATCATGCAAACTTGTAATCACTAGTATGCAGAAAAAAGATAGTTTTCCCATTGAATTTTAAGTGACATCCCTCCAGGTCACTATCTGTGATCAATTTTCTACAGATGAGTAATCTAAAAACGATATGATGAGATGGAAAGGTTGGATGAAACAAGATTGCACACTCTGTACCATTTAGAAGTCCATCAAAATTGGATCGCACAAGCCTTCATCAAAAAGGTTCACGTTTGATCTTTCCTTAAAGGAGAGATTGTGTTGGTCCTCATAACCCTGATGATACTTGTGAAGAAACCCCCTATATATGAACCAAAATGTGAGGGAACTAATTTCATACATAAGGTCTACTCAAATGGTGGATATGCCTTAATATAAATGTGTGGAAAACTCATCACAGCTCCCACAAATGCAAGGTTTCTGAAAAAATACGTGGTGTAATAGTAACATATACATATTAGCTGCAAGAAGTCTAACTACATAGTGAAATATTAATCCTAATCGCATGATGATAAACAATATGATATATTTTTTCTCACTTCATGATGTTAAAATTCATGGTAGGTATTGTGTTTCAGCTAGAAATCCATTGCATCTATATCAAATTCATGCGAGGAAAGGATCGCAATGCCATCCTCTTTTCCTACGCAATGGTTATAATGACATAAGGAGGGGCTTGTAGAACTATGTGTGGCTTGGTTCCTTCCCAGGCAGGATATTTTGTGATACTCGGATCCTACAACCTGGTCCATCCACCATCAATATAGAAAATTCCACTACTCCCTATGTATGGACCAGAACTACAAGGAGGACAACTTTAGAACTACGTGTATCTTGATTCCTATTTCATTGGGACATGCAGTGACACCTTGACACCATATATTGGTCCAATCACAACTAAAAACAATCCCCCTTCCCTTGTATATAGTCTAGACCTATGATGTGGAGTTCTTTTCAGAACTATGTGTGGCATGATTACCATTTAGCAATGGGATATGTAGTGTCACAAGGATTCTATACCATGGTCCAACCACTAATAAAAAATCCTTCCTGTTTCCTTTCCCATTGACTAGAACTTTACAGGGAACTCCTAGAACTACATATAACTTGATTCCTATCTCAATGGGATACCTAGGGACACCTTGACTTAAAGGTCTTGGCCTAGCCACCACACTACGTGAAATTCCTCTATTAAATCCTCTTTTTATTTTACAATGGTAGGGGGAATCCATTTAACTCATTGTTTCTCATAATAAGTATAACTCACATGATATTAGTAATGATGGTAAGGAAAACCTTCCATAGACAAGGCATAAAGGGATATGATGAACCAGTCACCCATAGAGGATGAATATGACATGCCCCCTCCCTATGTATGGATTGGACCAATACAGGTAAAGGAATGCATAGAACTATGTGTGGCTAGATTCCCATTTAGAAATGGGATTTGTAGTGACACCAGGATTCTATAACCTGGTCCATCTCCCAACATCATATGAAAATTCTCTTCTTCCCTATACATGGGCCCAACTAGTGCAAGGGAAAATGTTCTTTAGGACTATGTATGGATTGATTCTTGACCTTATAGGATATGTAATGACATTGAGATTTAAATCCTGGTCCAGCCACTATCCCAAATCAGACCTCTCCCTATTATCTACACATAATTCATACTTATGATGAAGAGTCCCAATAATGTCTTCACTGTACGAAATTAAACTGAAAAGAATCTCAAGATCTATATGCAAGTTGATTTTTGGCATGATGAGATATGTGGAGAAACTCAAGCCAAATGTTCTGAGTTTTTCCGCACAGAATAAGGGAACATGCCCCCAATTTCCCTCATAATACATACCATCCTATAATGTAGATAATTTTAACTCATATGGAGAAAAGGTGTCAAAATATTATTCCCCCTATAGGTATGAGCCAGATTTATGTGGGGAGTTTTTTATTTGATGACTAATCACGGTCTGAGTATGTCTTACATACCCTAGAACACCTTTTCCATTTACTAGAATCAATTCCTTAGGACATCTTGGATCATCATAATGATCAATGGCCATCAAATATGGAAGGATAGTGTCCTACAAACACCTTCGTCTGACTATTCATATCATACCCTAGTGGTGCTGTATATGTTTCTTACAAAATAGCCATCAATCGAAAGAATATTTATCCTCAGGAGAGTCCTTTATTACCCCCATATGCCAAATGGCTCCAAATCCCTATTCCATTCCTCATGATCTGAGGGACCCAGGAACATGGTTTACACTTTTAACCCTCATTAATTCCTAGGGTATGCCATAATATCTCAACTATGATAAACTCATAATTATTTATGGTCTTTGTGAAAATTTGTCCTAGGAATACAATGGTAAAATGTGCTGCCAATGCACTTACCCCACTATGTTAAACTACAATTCCAGAAGTGTCCCATCTACACGACATTAAACTACACTGAATAATGGATATACTTAGATTCTTATCTTGGCTTGGACTCACTAAAAAAAATTCATTTCCTTCCAATTTGTGGGCTAGACCTACGCATGGAATGTTCAATGGGAATCCTAAAAAACTCAGTTTCCACTAATTAAATGTGTGGT
This sequence comes from Viscum album, assembly GCA_963277665.1. Lineage (NCBI taxonomy): Eukaryota > Viridiplantae > Streptophyta > Magnoliopsida > Santalales > Viscaceae > Viscum > Viscum album. Next base: position 995,322,960 of record OY728166.1, read on the forward strand.
GATACTTGAATCCTACAATCCAGACTAAGCCACCAAAGGTATTAAAATATCCCCTTCTTTGTGCACAAATTGAGTCTATGTAGAGAATCTTTGGACAAGTCTTATTTACAGGGCTTCTCAAAGGTAATCATATTTCCCTACATTCACATCGGGATTCCTCTACATCCACCCTACATGATGATAAAATTTGTGGAATTCATCCTTGCTGCACAATGTTAAAAAATAGAACATTGGTCTACCAATAAAACACTCCTTTCCATTGATTATGCCATTCTTAAGTGGTGACCGTAAATCTATGTCATCCCTTGTTTCTCACACTGAGAATAGCTCACGTGGGGTTAGGGACCATAATAGGGAATCCACCATGGAGTTAGGGATAATAAACCTAGGATTTTGGTTCTAGCAGAACGAACCTAAAAGGCATGTTATGGTTCTATTCCCTATCATAAGGAACCCCAATTCCAAACGGTAGAAAATTAAACTATAGGGTACTAAAAATATGGAATAGATGCCTCACCCTACATAAGAGATAGATCTATGTATGGGATTACTTGATCCCATGGGTGAATCACAGTCCAGACATTTCAAATGTATCTAGATACACTCCTACCACACATCAAACTTTGTGCTTTGAGTAATCTTGGATCCCTATAATCCTCAATGGACATCAGATATGGAAGGCCAGTGTGTTGTAGACACCTTCGTTTGACTAGGCACATCCTTCTCTAGTGACTATATATATGTTATATACAAAATGACAATTATCCAAGGACAAATCTGTCCTCAAGAGAGTCATTTCTTACCATTGTAGGCCTAACAACTCCCATGCCCTGTGAAATCTCTCATAGTTTAATAGCCCTCAAAATTCATGTTTTACATTATATTTTCTACCCAAATCCTATATATGTCATAACATCATGGCTAGATCTTCCTCCAGTTACTCCAGTCTTCTACAAAAAAACGATTCCCCATCCATATGCATAAACGTAATCCACATATGGGCAAAAAAATGCCCCCACTTATTTCTGAGTATCCTGGTGAAGTTCAACCTGAAATTCTAACCTTAATGTTTAGGTGAACCCCCTTTCTTATTCCATACTCTATGTTCAGAAATGTGTGAATCCGCATAATCCTCTATGTCCATCAGAAATGGAAGGACAGTGTCCTGTGGACACCTTTGTTTGACTATGAACATCATGACTCAGTGGATCTGCATATGTTTCCTACAAAATGACCATCATCCAAAGGAAAATTCATCATTATGTGAGTTCATTACCATTTATATACTCCCATATGAAAATTATGTCCCATCTTACTCCTCGGATTTGGAAGCCCCCTAGATTACAGTTTACATATTTCCTCTTTCAAATGACTAAAGAAAAAATCATTTCTAGATTAATTGATGAATCATTTACTCTCCCATCGTTAGAGTAAAAATATCTCCCATAATAAGTTTCAAGTGTCCTTGTTGTATGATGTTAAACTATACCATTCACTGACCCTCCTTCACACAATCCAAATTTGTGTGGGAGCGGTTTCCCATTCAATGACGATATAAAATCTCGTTTAACTTTTAGACATCACTCCCTTAATAGGAAACCATTGTGGTTTTCATGACACACAAAAATTTAAAATTCATATAAAACTCCTAGGACATTGGAGATGAAAGGCCAGTGTCCTACAGACACCATTTTTTGATTATGCACATCATGCCCTGGTGGATCTGCAAATGTTTCCTACAAAACAACCATCAACAGAGGGAAACTTAATCCTCATGAGTATTCATTCATACCTCTGTATTCCTAAAATGGATATCATTCCCCATATTCATCCAAAATTGGACAAGTGAGGGTCATGAAATCCATGATTCATTTTTGAATGTTGTTATGAGATTCTTGGCTGATGAATCCAAAATTGGGACCCCTGCCTCATCTAATTTGGTCCAACCTGTTCATCCTAAAACATATGTAAAAAAGTTTGATTGGTAAGACTATAATTTTTCAATAGAAAATATGAAATACTCTCTAGACTGAAAACTCACAAAGGGAAACTCTGGATAAAAGTTTAGTACCGGCTAGTTAAACCTATACAATATACGGTTTAGGAAAAAATGACGAACAATTAGATATTCAAAAGGGACATAAAGCTTGTATGGTTGAAATCAAACAAAGTATGGCCTAATAAACAGTCAATTTATACCTGATAATATCAAAACAAATTAGTCTTAGGAAAAATTTAGGGTGATAACAGAAAAAGAAAAAAAAAATTGGGCAGTTATCCATGTGACCACAATAATAGTAAAACTATGCTCATTGATTCCCTTGTATAAAACAAAAATTAGAGAATTATCTTAGCATTCATGTTGGGACCACTTCTATATCATAATAGCCCGCTCTAAATTCTGATCAGATCCCATTTTGATGGGGGGAGGAATTTATAGGGTCTAGAAGAATTCAATAAAGGGAAGGGAAATACTTCTGCTTGTTGGGAGAAGAAAAGAGATACATGTTGGATTGAATATTTTAGAATAAACCTGAAGAAATACAATTTTGAAAAGGGATCTATCATGGACATGTAACAATTACCAAGAAATTTTTTTAAAGGTCATAAACCAAAGACCACTGGTACTCGGATGGCCTACGATGCACTGGGGCATGGCGCATTGGGCAGTGAATGAAGCTATTCGTGGTGATTTTCCTCCCACAAACTGAATCCACCGCAAACCATTTTTGTTGGTGAAAAACTAATGGAGGTACACCCAAAAACCATCAATGTGAACCTATTAGTTCGTGGATGAGGAATAATTTTTAATGCCCCACTAATTTCATATTCACAAATCGCGGTTGAAAGATTCATCTACGGGCCAAATTTCAACCATGGGATTCCGCAAAAGGTGTCACATGGATTGTAGATACATAATTCCCAGCAATAAATAAAAATACCACCAGGTGATCTGAAAAAGGAAGGTTGAATAAGAGTATAAAGAGCACCAAAATAGTGAAGAGATCTAGGATGGGCGAAAAATGGACAAAGAAGATAGAGGGTGTGGGGGGAATTTATCCTGCCCCAGAAGATGTTCACAGGACTCTATCCAACACCTGAAGTAGTTCATGAACTCCATCCCAAAAACTATATATAGTAAGAAGTTTTTTAATTCCTCCCCAGAAACTGTATTTAGAATATCCTCTGCAACTAACCAATAAACAAATAAAAAATATAATAAAACTTTTTCACGGATGATCCTATGTGGGAAACACAGTTCGCAGACTCCCTATGAAGAAGATAGTAAGATAAATCACTATATGGAATACAGTACCCAGAAACCCCTTTATTGAAAATAGTTTGTGTCCATATCTTATTCATCTAATGGTTAGCAGAATATCATATTCCAAAAACAATTCGTGTACCACCCTACGCGGCTAGATCTATTGCAAATAATATCCTTCACTGACAGACAGTTCACACCCAGCTCCTACGCAGACACTCCGACATGGACAGCTCCTACACGGACTACCCTATGTAGAAACCCATTCAAACCCACTAGTCCATACCATTGGGGGTTGTTACCCTGTACCCCTATACATGAAAAATGGAGAGCCACAACATGAACTTTTCATGCAGGTTCGATGAACTTTTCCATTGTTCCCTTATGCTACCCAAACATCAGTCCCTCAAATACCATGATAAGAGACATTACTCATGCATATTTGGAAAACCATATCACCTACCTCTAATACCATTTTACCCAGAACTCCATGGAAAATCGTAGCCTGAATGTATCTTAAATTCCCCGACACATCCTTTCCATCTATCATACTCTATGTCTCAAGAAATTTTGGATCTTCATAAACCAATATGGCCATCAAAAATGGACATTTAGTTTCCTATAGACACATTTACATGACTATGGAAATCATGCCCCAACAGATCTACATATGTTTCCTACAAAAACAGGATGATCAAGAAATGGAAAATTCATCCTCCGGAGACGATTTTCCTACTTTCGTATGCACAATGGGTTTCGTGCCATGTATTAGTTCTCTTAATACAAGAATCCATAGAGTCATGGTTTAAACATTACTTCCCTCTCATGTTAGAGTAGTTTTAGAACATACTATCCCAATTATCCTCCAACTAATCATGGATTCAATATAAATTAATCCAAACTCTATGACCTTAAATTATGAGTTATCGTCCTGAATAGATGATGTTAAATATACAATATTGGTCCCTATAACATGACATTAAACTGTGATGCCATCATCCAAGCTATATGACTTTAAACTATTGTATATCCCCAATAAATATCTAGGAAACTCCCAATTTGGAAATCCCTTAGCCTTCCAAGAGTTAGACCACAAAACTTTCAATGTCATTCCACATTAAAAGGTTCATTGCTTCACGCCCTTGCCCATTGTCGGCTCAAAATGGGACCCTGTGAGGAATTGACACACTCTATGCTCTTTCGCTCCCCTATTGGGCTCTTAGCCATGACCTCTTCAACCATCATTGACCTCCTTTTCCATTAGAGGAGAAGAGAATGTTCAACTTTGTTTAATCTTTAACATCTCCTTGCTTCTCACAACGATCATGACTCACATAGGATTAGAGTTCTGTGACAATACGACATTGGAAGAACCGATAAACGAACTACAAGAACTCAAAGTCCCAACATAATTGGGATACAAAGGACACCTATTTAATGCATAAGCTCAAAGAGGAACCCTTTTTCAAGAGGTTCACCATAAAAATGTCCCCATCAAAGGGTATCCTCTTTATGAGTAAGTCCTAATTCGATTCTCTCAGACAGAAAGCTCCCATGCATAAGACCCATTCAAGTCATGACCCATAAACAAGCTATGAGAACGTTGATTCCTACTCTAAACAGGATATGTAGGATTCATATACAAGGATCTAGATCAAGGGACATTCTCCTAAGAAGTCAGTCTCGATAAAATGTTCCTCCAAATTCAAAAGGGCTCCCTCTTAGGTGTAAGTCCCGATAACGGAACTTTGTGGACATTGATTCCCCATTTGAATAGGATACGTAGGAAGCCTCCCTAATGTCCAAATCAGACCCTCAAATAAAACTTATTGTTCTCTGGGATATATCCCTAGTATGGTTATGTTCACCCATAATATCATATCTTTCGTGGGACCCTTGGGCTACTTCGGCATAATCCCCACACCATGTCCTGACCAGGTATCTTTCACTCGGATTTCCTCACCTCATGACATTAAACTGCATGGATGGGTCCCTGGCACATGAACTTAAATGGTGATTCGTCCAGTCATGTGACACTAAACTACATGGGCTCTGATTCCACTCATAAGGACACATAGTAAGCCCATCTTATGAGTCTGACCCCAACATCAAACAACCTTTAATCCCTCTTGGAAGACAATAAACTCCAGATCACCTCATTGCATGGATTAAGTCATCATTTTCTCTCTAGAATAAAATCTATGTATATACATGATGATCCTACATACTGGGGGTAACCCATGGATATAATCCTTGGGAATGAATCTTGGATTCAAGAACCTATGAACATGGCTTAAATCTGTAAGATAGACCTGAAGTAGGCAATAATTTCCCCTCAAAATGTTGTGATGATCTTGACCTCTCGTCATCTCGACTAATGGAATCCTCAAGTGTTGTTGGCCAAACCATCCAACAATAACCTCCCTTTGGAAATTTGGTCTCAAAATTATGAATATAAGTTCCTTTGGGTATTTCTAGATTCACGAATGAACCCATCAGTGACTATCCAAGGAAATCATATCCTAAGAGAACCGACTGTACAAATAATGAACGCCCTATAATCACATACCAGGACCATTTGATTGTGGTGTATCCTTCATAATAAAAAATAAAAATGGTGAACCCGACGTAAAATTATCTATAATAATAGACAAATGCATGTCACCCGTCATACCATTTTGTTTTCCATAAAACGCTCACCTCATGTAGAAACAAATAACTCAAGGTTGGTTTTCTCTAAAAAAACCCATTTTATTTATTTTTCATACCCTAAAAATTACATGACATGAATCCCACTATCACATAGTGAAAGTCCCCTGCTTCATGTTCCCAACACCTGAACTCCTCCATATTTCCTCTGAGCCTCCTCCAAGTACCTCGACCTTCAGAAATAAGAAATGGTTTGATCCACACAGATTTGGGCCTTATTATAAAATCCCACCCGAAAAATTCCAACCCTCAATATTAAAAAACCAACCTAGAGGGGAAATAGAAAATGGTTTTCTAAACAACCACCCCAAGAAATACCTCTGAAGTCTTTTTCCACTATAGGAGCTCACTTACTCACTAAAGAAAAAAGTGAAAATCCACACAAAAACTAAAACTATCTCCTAAACACCCTTAAATGAAAGATAAATCTCAAAAGTGATCATTCCACAACAAGAAATAAGAGAAATACATCTCATACACAGAAAGGGTCTACAACCACAAAATTAACAATGTTTCAAGAGTAGAGATAAACATCAACAACTCAGGGAACTGAGAATGTATATATGAATCATGTTATCAAGTACTCTCCTTAATGCCACTATGAAACCATAATATATGAACCAAGGGGATATCAGGCTCATGCAACACTTTCTCTTGGTGATCCTAGATCTCTACAGGACACTCCATGATGATCACATCATTGTCAATATTGATCTTTCCCCAATCGATGATGTGAGAGTCATCATGAAGATAACAATGGAGTTTCAACATGTTAAAAACATTGTGTAACTGACTCATCAATGGGGAAGTGATATCTGATACTCCTCAACTCCAACATGATCCAACAACTAAAAATTCCCAAAAAACTAGGGAGAAATCTTACACCCATTCCAAAACCATCACTACCCACGATGGGGAGTTACCTTCGGGAACACATGATCTATAATGTCCAACTCAATAGTTCTTCTCCTATGATCGACATAGGATTTTAGACAATCCTATGCTTCCTTCATCCTCTCACGAATCACCTAAACCATCCATTTCATGTTTTGTACCAGTTTCAGCTAGAGAATTGCTGACACTTTGACCCTAGTCCAGCATAACAAAGAACAGAAAGGTTGTCCATAAAAGGATTCCAATAGTTCCATGCCAATGGTGGAGTGAAAACAATTGTTTTAAGAAAAAACCACCTTGGTAAATATCCTCATCCACAAACCTCTAAAATCTCAGAAACAAGAGAAAAAAAATGTCTACAGGATTCTGGATGGGTCACTCTATATGAACATCTATCTGCAGATGAAAAGATGTGATAATTCATAATTGAGAACCAAAAGAATGAAAAATCTCCAAAACATAGAACGAAAATTTGAATCTTGATCTAAAATTATTGTCATCAGGACTCCATGGTGTCTCTCCACCTCCTCTAGATACTGCCTTGACAGGTCCTCCATTTAGCGTGTCTCCTTGATCGCTATAAAGTGGGATTATTTCTTAAAACAATCTAATAATTACCATATAGAGTCATATATTAACTGAGTTCAATGTAAACTAGTAAAAATGTCTATAGAGATTTCCTCCAACTTCCACTGAGGAATATATAAATACTAGATTAAACCACCAGGAATAATATTCATAGCCTTCACCTTCTAACAGACCAAACATCGAGACACAAACTCTTTAACTGCACTCTTTAACTCTGGCCACCAAAACTAACCTCTAAAAGATTAGTTCATCATTGTCATGAAAGGATATAATTACGAAGGAGAAATATAAAATTCTATAAAGAAAAACTTATTCATCTACAATGCAATGAAAATAGTTCCATAATTCAACAGTAGATGTTGTTCATCTTTAGACCAACCATTATGGGCCTCACCATAAACAACTCTCTCTCTCCATACCTCTAACTCAACATCCCCCAATAGGGAATCTTCTACCTATTTCACCAGAGTTGAATACACCTCCATTAGAAAAAGAAAACCTCTTCCCCCAATTTCTCCAATATCTATGTGAAAAGTTGAATGTTCTTCTATTTCTCTCTAAGAATCGCCAGATTCATGAATTACATCACTACGTGACTTCATACTCAATGAATTGGACACAACATTTCCCTTCCTAGGTGTATATGAAATATCAATGACATAATCCTATAATAATTCCATCAACCGATACTGATGTAGGATCAAGTCATGCTGGGAGAAAACATACCTCAGGCTCTTATGATCTATTAATACCATAAAGCAATAACTGATGAGGTAATGTATCCACATCTTTAAGAAAAACACTAATACTTCCAACTAGAGATAATACATGTCATATTTTTTATTATGGGGATGTAACTAATGAGACTCACAAGAAATTACTGATCTTTGCTACATAATAACACAACCCAACCCAAGACGTGAAGCGTCCTAGAAAACCTCAAACTAAACTACTTTTGTTGGAAGAAAAGGAACTAGATAACTGAATAACGTCTTCCTCATATACTCAATATCTTCTAGACACTGATCAGTACACCAGAACAAATGATCCTTTATGGTCATCTCTATTAGAGGAGTCACAACATGAGAAACATTGGCTATGAACCTCTTGTAATATCATATAAGTCCAAGGAAACCTCAAACCTCTACTACTGTCTTAGGGGATACCCAAGAAACAATTGGATGTATCTTTTATAGTTCCACATATACTCCCTAATGAGATATAACATGACCCTAGAAATAGAATTCCCGAACCCAAAACTCACACATCGACAACTTACCAAATAGAATTGAATGAAAAATAACTCCCAAAACAATACTTATAAGCTCTACATTCTCTTCCTCAAATGTGAAATAGATAAAATTTTGTCGATAAACCACCATGAACTTATAAAAGAACTCAAAAAACACAAAATTCATTAAACTCATGAAAATATGTGGAGAATTCATTACACCTAATGGAATTACAACAAGCTCGTAATACCCATGATGATAATAGAAATAAGTCTTCGGAATATCATCATCCTTTACACACATCTGATTATTTCCCAACCAAAAATTGATCTTCAAGAACCATAATTTTGCCTTTAGTTGATCAAATAAATCATCAATACATAGAATAGGATATTGGTTCTTCACTGTCACTTGGATAAAGAATCGATAAATGATACACAACCGCAAACTGCCGGAAGCCTTCATTATAAGAAAAACGGGTGCAACCCATAGTGACATACTCAGCTCAACAAAACCACACTGAAACAGACCATCAAGCTGTATACAAAACTCTCAAAACTCAGAAGTATCTATCCTATACATTGACATCGAGATAAGAGACACACCTAACTATAGTTCAATCCCAAAATCGATCTGTCATTGAGGGGGTAATGCTACAACCTCCCCTGGAAATAAATCAGAGTACTCTTCCAAAACAATGGAAAATTATAACTACTGAACCTATGATGAACTCAACATCATATCATCCATAAAGGATGAAAATAGAGGAACATGCCTCTGACCCATCCAACCGTCTCACTCGTAAAAAAACAGTATTGTCTCTCCAACAACATCGAAGAACACAACCTTCCGCCTGAAGCATTCCATGACAGCCTACATTGAATAAATCCAATAAATTCCTAAGAAGACCTCATATGGATATATCCATAAACATAGGAAATCTCCCCAAGAGTGGTGCTACCCCACCATTATCTCCAAGTTTATACATACATAAAAAAATCCAGATCGACCTCCAAATGGTGTAGTCATTACCAAGGGCACTGAAAGTATCTCTACCTAAACTCCCAATGCATGGACAAGGGAAGGTGATATAAAAGAGTGTGTCTATCTTGAATAAAAAAAGGAATGAACCCAAGTATAAAACATGAACAGTGTCCCTCAAATGACATCTAGATTAGCCGATACTAGAAACGTTAAATCATAAATAAGACCACGACCTGCCCATGATATCTTTGACCCTATTGCCGAACACCTCCATGGATGTGTTCTGCTACCTAAGGATGAGGATTCTACTAGGGATATCCTTTGTCTACCCTATCTACTCTATGATAATCCAAAATTTCTATAACCTGTTGGTGCTGCCTCGGCTGGAACTCCCTCGTTGGAAGAACATGAAGAGGAACACCAGGAGCATGGTGACTGCTCATAAGGGTCGAGAACTCTCACCATTGATGACCTCAAACACCATAAAAACACATGTTTGATACATTATCATATGTATTAAGGCCACCAAACCCAGTGAAATGAGACATCGAGGGATAGTACCTACCCCTCAGCTAATCATAAGTTCTTCTTTCCTGAAAACTGGGAACCCCAGAATGTAGATCTGCTTCATGAGGAATCATGCTATCTCCCCTCTTGTAATGATTCAATTATGGATGACTTCATATCGATAACCTATGCTCTTTCCAGCACCTTAAGAAACATCTTTAATATAAATGGGTTAACCTGGAACTGGATCTCTAGATGAAAAGGATCCTCGAAATGCCTCACCCTGGTCTCCTCATATAGAAATAGGTCCGAAGCATGTCACAAAAGGTTCCAAAAATTGAGTACAAACTCTCACTAACTGAAGCACCCCTGTCGAAGGGTAAGAAACTCCTAGAAACTGATCTTCTTCTCAGTCAAAGAAAGAAACTCATCTTTAAACTAGTCTCAGAATACCCTACATGAGACTGTCAACTCATAGTGATCTCTGAGGAATAAGAACTACCACTTCCTCTCTCTTCTACATAGCATCGTCAAAGATAAATACACACAATCCTCCTTCTAAGAAAACAATGATCTAAAAACTATCTCAACCTCATCCAACTAGTATTATATGAATGAATTTGAAATGGATCCCTTATACCTATGCATACTATGGCACCAAAACTCTCTGAGTGTCCTCCTCCAAGTGAAGTCATCATATACCTCTACTCTATGATGATCTACTGGGGAAACCTTTTGAACATATTCTATGCCAAAATGATGTGGACATCGACCTAAAGCCACACCTCCAAAATAAAAAAATGATCAGAGCTCTTAATTTTGTAATATGGATGACTTTACCATTAATGAATTATTTTCTTTTTTTCATTTAAGGATAACATATCCCAAGGTCTAACCATTCAAACATCGATGTAATGAAGAATGATGCATGATCCTTTCCTAGTTCTCTACTCTACAACTAGTATCACTTCATTTAGTAGACACTATAAGCTTAATGGTCTCTACATCAGATGATAGTGGGCCTAACTAATCGTGTCTCATTCGGTATCCTATGTTTAAAACACTTTGTAATCTTAGTTGACACTGTTTCTTAATGAGCCCATACAACCTCAACTATTCTAAACTCAAAACTCAATCATATCCCTTAACAAGACCTCTAACACCAATCTTTCATGAACCTTACCCATAATGTGTACCCTTCATGGATTGGAAATGGGAGAAGAGAGATACTGACCCTGAGTCCCTCCTACAGTATGCCCTAGGTTGGAGATTAACACCGAGGGTATAATAAACACACAGATGGGAGGCATTGCCCTCTAGGAGAAACACACGAGGAAGAGAGAGGTAAGATAGACACCTAACAAGTACATACCAGACTACAATATAAAATAAACCCAAGTACACAAATTTAATGTAATGAAAGTAGGACTACAATTCGAATGGAAAAATGTAAGTACCAAAAGAAAGTAAAGAAAAAAGTAACCATGATTCCCAAACAGCTTCTACAACCCAAAAATTAGTAGTAACTAGCATGATCTCTAACTTGATCTAACTAACCTATAAAACAATATATATATATATATATATATATTGTGAGTATAATAGAACACTTAGTGGGATCCTCCCTAGAGCATATTGTTCAAATGTAAATAAATCATGATAAAGAAAAGTGAACAAAAAGTGAAACTAACTTGTCACCTAAACATGTATAGAAAGTTCCTAACCTCACCATGGTTACTCTCACTAAATATCGCATATAGGATCACATTATATAATAAATAATATCAAGGGTACCCCACTACCACTTCTCCACTTGTTTTCAACTTCTCACTAACATTGCACGAATTGAGAATCTCTGTCAAAAAATGATAGCCTGAAGACACCTGGGTGAAGCACCACATCATGAACCTTATGCAACCCACCACCACATCCACACATCCAAAAGTAACCAAGTAGTTTTTTGGGTCCACCATAACTACCATAACGTGTATCATACATTGAGTATTATACCTCAATCCATCACAACCCATACACCAAGTTAGGATCCTCAAGCCATCACATCCTATACATGTTATACCTATAGTTTCCCTTAGGAAAATATATCCATAATATATGTGTGTGAAATAACCACAGGACATTACTATCCTATACACACATATATGAGGAAAACTAAACATCATTTATACCAACAAAAGTAACTACCAATAGAAGATAGTGGGTCCAAATATGGTACTCTGTCATCCATCCGCCCACCTATATGTTAGAAAAAACACACCTCAGGGCTTAAAATCCCTAGGTTTTCAGTTTCCCTAACCGATAGGGCGAAGTAGAGTATAGAAACATAAAAAGAGAATGATATAATGTAGCTCACAACCACCGTATGGGAATAACCAAGTCTCAGACTCAACTACATCCAACGTCTCTTGGACCCCTGGCTACCACTACTAATACTAGATATTATATTTGCACAAAACCATTTAAAGAGCTAAATTAAGTTACTTTACCATCTTTTAGAAGCTTCACTTTATGTTAATTAATTATTTATCCATTAATTAGCCTTTATCCTTTTCCACATATCCATACATTAGAATAAAAATAATGTACCATGACCTCCAGGCATAACCAAACTGAGTCCATGGACCCTCAAAATTATAACCATATCATTGGATCCCACCAAGCTCTAGCCGCATGGGTTAATAATTCATTCATTTATTCAAAAACATTACCACTTTCCATATTTCTAGGTATTTTAGGAAAACATTATAAGCTAAGAAACAGAAGTGCATCAACATAGTGAGTAGTTAAACTGCCCATCATGTCTTTGTCACCTATAGAAAGAGAATAAATCCATCAAAACATGAGAAGATAAACATAGAAAGCATGTGTCATACCTCTCACGTCTTTTCCTCTCTTGTAAAGAGAGTAAGAAAACCAATATGCCTCATTTGGTGGGGAATGTAAATTAGATAAACAAACAATATATTTAATAAGAATCAAACTTTCATATCAATGAGTAAGCCCAGCTTCAACATGTTACATCATCTCTGATGTCCTATCAGATAACAAATACATAAACCAATTCATCTTGACACTCTAGGGTTCATCTTCAACCACACTAACTAGGCCTACCTTATCCACGTACCACAACTGCCCTCCGGGCTTAGCCATCCCATGCTCACATCACATCCGAGCCTCCCTTACCCCAATAACCATAGCAACCCTCCAAGCTCAGCCATATCACAACTAGTAGTGAATAAACATAGAAACCATACTCTTGGACCTAAATAATGGAATTTATTTTTCACACACAACAATATCTCATTGCTCCAAAGCACAAGGCACTTGACCTTTGTAAAAAATGGCTATCTTAGTACCTATAAAGTAATGATATTTTATCACAAAATCAGTTCTTATTCCATCCTGAATTAATTGATTAATTATTAAAAGGTTCCAGCTATTGGAAACCAAAGAAACAAGATATAAAAAATTAATTAAACAATTAATTTTACATTCCTTTAGTTCTTTTTTAAACAAGAATCAATATGATTTAGGTTAATTAACCAATTCAATTAAACATGCATATCTACATCAATTTTATTAACATAAAATTATAATAATAATAACCAGATTCATTAAATCTGCCTATTTAACCATTTAACAAATTAATTAACAATTAATTATGTATTTACATTCATTACCAATTTCCATCATGAACAACATAATAAACCAAGGCATAGATATCACACTATCTTGATACTCATGAGGTATACTATTATCATGGTATAAAGCAACAACATTGATATACAATCAATACCAATTCTTTAATCTAGTTCATGTATTTAATTATGTCAATCCCATTGTGATACCAGGGGCAAAAACATGATAGATATATTATTTCATGTAAATAAATAGATAAGAAACAAATACCAAACCTTAAAAGGTCCTCGATGTTATTCGCATGGGAATGGATAAATGCAACAGATCTCGATCACCTCTACCACAACAACTCTATCCACCTAAGGATATCGTGTCACAATTGAACCAACAAAAAACCCAAAAAAACTCTATTAGGAACTTAGAGATAAAGTTCCATCACTTGGAAAAGAGAAATAGGAAAAAAAAGATCAAATAAACCACAAGAATAGTGGTACATCATACCTCATATAAAAGATAGATCATTACTGATCATAGATAGAATCCTGAGATCGATTACAATCGAAGGGTTCTCCAAATAATTGAAGAGAGGGTTGTCAGGTCTCCTGGAATAGAGAGAGGGATGATAAAACCATAGGGTTTGATAGCACTAGGGGATGAAATTTTTTAAAACATAAAGCATCAAGGGATAATATGATGTGTAAACCTATTTCATTTTGTGTAATACCTCAAGGTTGGTTTTTTCTGTAAAAACTATTGCCTCTTCATTTTATTTATGTTTCAAACTCAAAAAAATTACACGATGTGAATCCCACTTTCACACCATTAAACTCCTCTACTTCCAATTCCCAGCACCCAAACTCCTGCAGACTTCCTCTAAGCCTCCTCCAAGAGCATTGGCCTTCAAAAACATGAAAAGTTCATATCTACATGGTTTCATCCACTTACACTATATTTATATTAATAATTTTAAAATTATTTATTTGATTTGTTCCATTAAATTAAAAATTATTTCAACATCATTACACAATACCTTGAAGTATTTATTTTTTGTCTAATTTTTTTAAAAAAATTATCATGAAAAAAAAATATTTTATATTTCCAAAGTTAATTTTCGTTTGAAAATATCTTATATAAAAACATTTAATTAAAAGTTAAACTAATTAAGAACAAAACTATGAACAAAATTATTTTTAAAAATGAAATATTATAAGTGGCATAATATGATCCAAGTGGATCCAAAAGATCCAAAATTCAAACCAAATAAAGTTATATTTGACACTTACTCATTTAAAAAATATTTACTCAATTGTTTAGTCATTTATTGTTTCTGAATAATTTAACGAATATAATTTTATTGATTTTTCTTTATCTTGCACAAGAAATTTATCAATATTTCCTAAGCATTAAAGTTAAGTATTTGATATATGAAAAATAAAAATAAATTTCAATCATAAAAATAAATAAATCATATTTAAGGAAAAACTTTATATCCATTCACTATCTGTATTTACTCATGTCCATGTTAAGAAAAATTCATTAATTTTTTAATTTGATTTTCTAGATATGCGTAAGCATTGTACATTAATTTGGATAAGATTCATTTTATACAGCTCTAAAACTCAAAAATATCACAAAAAACATAAATTGTACATAATAATTAATAAAAAGTCATGAAAATAATTTTTAAAAGTGATTTATTAACTTTAAGGAACCAAATTTTACTTTTCCAATGTTGTCTTGGCATTGAGTTAACCCTGGTAATTGTTTTTATACATATCATGAAATAAATTATAATTTACATGTTATGATTTTTTCTATATAATATTAATTTTATAATATCATAATTTAGTCATTGCATACATTTAATAAATTTTATATAATAATTATGTATTGATGTTTTCACAAATAAAAATGTTTATTTAAAAACCTATACGTTTTTAGAAATCACCAAAAAATTTTCTTTTAAGAAAATTATAAAAAAATTACTCTAGTATAATTTTGATACTATTATTTAAAATATTACTTAATTTTATCAGATAAATTATAAAAAAAATTAGTAATTAATTAAAACATTCATTCTATAAAGATAAATAAGATCATTTTTGGTGAAAACATATTTTTGAATATTAAAATGACTTTACCAAAACAAATGATATTATTTTGTGATAATTTTACAATATATTTTTATTGAGTAGAATGTATATATTCATTTCATAAATCATTTATTCCTATTCATACTCTCCATTTTTAACAACTATGTTATAATAGTCAAATTTTAAATAATAATATTTAGTTTTTTGTTTTTTGCTTAATGTTTCATATCTTATACACTATCAAGAATAATGATTCCTTTTAAAGTAAAAAAGATATTGCATCTCAACCCCCTTAATAAATTCTATCCTCAAAACATGAACTCAGGATTAGTAACTAGGTTTTGACTTTCTAGAAGACCTTTTTTGAAATCCAACATCGTAAAAATGATTATTAAATCTTCCACTAAATAAGAGAAAAAATTAAGTAAGAAGATCACCTAAGGTATAAAATATTAGGTTTCTATGTAGGAATATATAGACATGTATTAGAAAAATAACTCTCAAATACTGACAAAGAAGGATATAAAACATGGTCATGTGAATGTTACGAACTGTAAGATGATAAATCATTGATATGTTATGAAGACCTGGATTTCGTGGTAATAGTAGTAAAAAAATAACATTTTTATATAAAGACACCTTTATATAATGTTTTGGAATTAAATAACTACACATACTAAAATGATAAGGAAATATACATACTTGAAAATTATAGTTTTACCAATCAGTTAATCACCACCATATACTCATCTTTTTCTCCATATGATGAGTATGAATTTTTCATTTCTAAATAATTAGAATCAACCTCAAATTATTCATATAGTCCAAAAAATATTAACTAACTATTTATCCTATATTGAAACATTAACCAAATCCAAAATGGTTAGTATAAGATATGTTAATTCTAAAATAATAATAAACCAGTATATGATGAAAAAATATTTTAATTAGAAAAAATCAATAGTAATACCAAATGTTCAACATATATCATTCAACAAGTAACAATGAATTAAATTCCTAAAAAAATCCCGACTAAGATTAAAAAAAAGGATAAGCTTCAAATATAATATTTTAATTTATAAAAAAGTAACATTAATGGCTCTTAAAGTCTCACATCACAGTGTAATTTTTCTAATCATACAATCTTCATGATATACTACTAATTTATATAAATAAAATGAATCACCCTAAATCTATAAAAACATATTTTCATCTAAAATAAAATTCAAAATTTATTCCTCAAACAAGAACCCATAATATTTTGTTTTCCTTAATCATATATGATCCCCAAAATACTGAAAGTTTATTGAAATAACATTAATCACTAAATCAAAAAAAATCTCTTTTCAACACCATTTTATTTTATAGGACAATACATTTAAAAAACATATTATTCATCAAACATTTATTTAAAAAAATAAAAGGTCATACTAATAGGAGATTTATGTACTCTAGTGGTAGGTACTTCACCCTTGTCGCCCATTATCCATGGGTTCAATTCTTTTGGCCGTATTGTACATTCCATGTTGTCATCAAACCAATGGGTTTTCCTTTTTTTTTAAAAAATCTTCCTCACAGTCATAGAAATCTTATAAGGAACCATAGAAACAATCATAAAATATTTATCATTAAATAAAATATCTAACCAAAATGGTTATCTCATAACTTTCATTTTGAATCCCATAATGTAATAACTCATAAGTACTTCAAAACCAAATGTCTCCAAAATACCATTACTAACCATCAAATTTAATAACATAAAGACACAAAATATATTTCTAATACATTTATATTATTATAAAACATAAAATAATAAACCTATGATATATATATAACAATAAAGAAGATATCATAATATGAAAAGGCGTCTAACCCCTAATTTTATACCAACTGTAATAACCCAACCATAACCATTGCATATTTTAGTGAAGTTAGACTAGAATTAATTTTCATTCATTTACAAATATATTTTATGTTTTATAGTTTAATTAATTCATAATTCATATATAATAAGACAAAATCATACAAAGTGGATACTACTAAAACAATATGCATTTTTTCATAATACAAAAGTCTTTAAAATAACATATGATTTTTTAAGAACAAGCATCAAAACATTCATCTTGGATTATTATTTTATCATACCCATCCTAAACCTATGTGATTTGTTTATAAAAAATGGGATTAGAATAAAAATATTACTGAGTTACATAAAAATAAAGAAGAAAAAATTATTCTAAAAATACTTTTAAACACATGAAAGATATAATTATAACCCTTTAATGAAAAATATAATATCATTTTGAAAACATGAGAATTACATAAAGTATAGAAACTATAAAAACCCATTTAGGTAACTCGAGGAATCATTTTCATACCATACTTATAAATGTTTTAATCCCTCATGGATACATTATTGTTTTTAATCCTCATGGCTCCGTTATAATATAACCCTCACGACTACCTTATGATGTAACTATCACAGTTACACTAGGAATTAATATTACGATCAACTTCCAACATACACATGGAATTAGAGGGATATCATGAACCCATACATATTTTTTATAACAAAACAAACCTTTATCATAAAGAAATTTCATTGGAAATCACATCATAAAAAATGTGAGTACTTGCAATATAAAAACATTCCTTTTGGAAAATCATTTAATTCAATGGAATATAACACACATAAAAAAGAATACAAATTAATTAAAAATATAGATGAAATATTATAATGAAGGAATGAAAACAATAAGGAATCATTAAAATGATAATATTCACTCATTATGTATAAGTGAAGAGTAACCCTTTTTTAAATTTTGTAAAAAGGTACATTAATGAGGATCTTAAAAAAATCCCCTTACATAAAAATTGAAAAAAATACATTTATTAATACATTTGAAAAAATTTAAAAATTACCATTTTAAAATATAAAATTAAATTTAAATAAATTCATAAAATCTATTTTTAAAACATTTTTTTGAAATAAAATGATTTAGAAGAATAAATCATTAAATCATGTTTTAGATAAAGATCACCTTACCTCAGGTTTAACATCCTCCAAACATGTTGAATCCTCATGTATAATGGTATAAATAGTGTTCTTAATTTATTATAGAAATATATTTATATTTTTAATAACTTATATGATCGTTTTATTACATATTTTAACCCATTTATTAATAATAGTTTTTATTTTAATTGTTTCAGGGGCATTCGTTTCATGGTTTCCTAGCCTGTTCATTATGAATTTTCCTGTAAAATGGAAGTAGTAATCTAGAAGTTCAAATTAAATGGTATTAATAAAATTAAATTTTATTAAATTTTACCATAAATTTATATTTATTGCTGACATGAGGATGACTCATTTGATAAAATGTTAATGATAAAATATTAGTTTATTTTGGAGGTTTTTCTGACCTTCATGAACTAGTTTCATTTTTTTAATATTATGGCCATATGTTAATTCCATAAGGTGAGATCATATATAATAAATATATATTTTTTCATTTACAATAATTATATGTGAAATAAAACATTCCATGAATGTGGTAAAGGTAAACAAAACACATCATCCATAAAGGCGGTGAATCGACATACCATGGATGATGATTTCATTTTTATGAAAAAAGGAAAAGATAAAATATTTGATGATAGATATACCAATAAAAAAGTAATATTACATTATATATATTATATTGGAGTTATCATGAAACCATGTGTATGGGGTGAGGATAATTTTGATGTGAGAAAAAACTTATAAGAGATGAAAAAGAAATTTACCTCTTGAATATTTTCTCCATGAGAATATCCTTAAAGAAATTGGAATTGGTCTTTTTGTGTGAAAAAGGACACTAGAATTTATCAAGGGATGAGTATAAAAGAAGTTTTTATAGGTTAATAGAGTTATATTTCTCAGGATGATGAAAATAAGTGAATGAAGGAGTCTCTTTTTATAAAAAAGGTAAGGGGAAAATTAGGGATTAAAAAATATATTAAAATATAACATGGCTATTATAGGGGTAGAGACATCCAAAAGGATTAAATAGATCAAGGGATTATAATTTAGAAAAAATTTATCCCATTTTTTCTTATTCATTGTTTTTTGGAATAATTTTATAAAATATTAAATTCATGAAATATTTTTTTTCAAATTTAACATTATTCATTAATATGACTATAAAAAAAATTTAAAAAAATTTATATTCACAAAATATATATTATTTTAAAATAAACATGTAATATTTATCATGATAATTCTAGTATCAACTTAATTATCTTGTTTTTTATTTTTTATTATTTTTAATATCATTTATTTTATTTCTCTATTAAAATTTTAATTGTTACATCATCATTGTGAAAGATTTTAATGTATTAATTTTTTCCTAAAAGTTAAGAATGAATTATAATTATTTGTACAAATGTATTTTATTTAAAATTAATATTTATGATTGTAAATATATTTTTTAAAACTATTTATTAAACATATAATATAATTAAAAAACATACTGTAAACAACTTGACTTTATTTTATATAAAACATTATAAGGGGCTTAATGTGTCACATGTGGATCCAAAAGGTCCCAAATTTGATTGAAAAAATACTATTTACGAAACTCACTCATCCAAAAGTATTTATTCTTTTTTTTGGTAACTAAATTGTTCTTATAATTTTAAATCAAATTGTTTAATTTATTTACTTCAGCTCGCACAAGCATTGTATAAGTATTTCATAAGTATTGAAGTTTATTATTTCACATATGTAAAATAAACATAAATAAAAATAATAAAAATAAATTAACTAGGTTGAATAGGATCATTTAGATTCACTTATTATGTATATTTACCCATATCCATGTAAAGAAAACTTACATAATTTGTTAATTTTACTTTTCTTTACTTATGTAAGCATTATATAAGAATTTGGATAATATTGATGTTATAAAAATATAAAATTATAACCTATCATCCAAAAACATTAATTATACATATTAATTAATAAAAATTAGTTAAAATACACTTTATCACCCAATTTTATTCTATAAGTTACCAAATTTTACATTTCCAATGTTGTGCTTACACAAAGACGGTATTGACTATGATTTTTATACTTTTCCTGAATGGAATTATAATTTGATTTTCCTAAATTTATTTGTTCAAATATTTTATTTATGATATCATAATTTATTAATTATATAAGATTAATAAATTTTATATCATTATAACATCTTGAAAAAGTCACAAAACACTATATAAAAATAGTATTTTTTATATTCACCAAAATATTTACATTTTCATTAAATTCTCAAAATTTCACCATAAACACATTTTAATATTTTTATTTCAAAAATTATGTTCCTTTTATCAAATAAATTTCTAAAAATTATAGTAATTAATTATAATATTAATTCATAAAAATAAATAAAAAATCATTTTTTGAAGAAATTATACTTTCAATGATTAAAATAGAATTATGAAAAAGGTAATGTTATTAAATTATGATACTTTATTATTATTTTAATATTAAGTATGATATATATATATATATATATATATATTTATTTAATAAATAATTTATTCTTATTCATAGCCACTAACTTTGGGGCTAGGGTTTAACTATCCAATTTTATGTAATAATATTAAGTTGTTCATTTTATGATCATTGTTGCATATCTTTTATGCTATCAAGCATAATGTTCCATTTTGAAATATTGGGATGTTATATGAACAATTTATATTTACAAAATAATATGTGTCAAGTTTTTTATTTTTTTACAATACGAATCATGAATTTTTTTTATTCACAACATGAATCATGATAAATGTTTTTTGCTGACAACACGAGGACTGGGAATTTGGTTTTTTAAAAACAAGAATTTTGTGATTTTTTTTATAACAATAAAATGAAATGGAATTTTTTTTATCCCAACATAATTAATTGAATATTTTTTTGGTCAATGTTATAATTTCCCTATGCATTTTTTTACCCCAAATGTTTTTGTTATGCTATGTTTCAAGGTCATATAACATTTCCAGCCCATATACCAATAACTATGCTCACATCGATGATGTTTATTAAGTCATGTTTCAACAAAAATTTGAATCATTACCAAGGTTTATGTAATGATTTTTGATTTTTTGTTATTATAAGATTCATATATATTCTGATCATACCCACATATTCATTTTATAGTAAATTATGTTATTTGATTAGTAAATATTTGGTTTACACTTAATGAGCATATGATGTCAAATCTTATTATGATTCTGTATCCTATTTTATAAAGATAAAAATATATGAAATATAATAAATATTTTATTCTATGCCAATTTGTATTGAATCCCATGATTTTAAAGGAATCCATTATGTTCAATATCATACAGGATATGCCACACAGAGCGTAAACAAAAAAATATTATTATTATTTAATATTTTTATCATAAATCATCCATTAAATTCATGGTAATGAATAATATTATTAAAATAATGAAATTTATAATTTTTATACTCATCGAATATGTATTAAATTTTTTTAAAATGTACTATAGTTTTAGTTACTATTTTTTATTCTTCTAAAGATATGTTTTCTTCAAAAATGGGTTTCATTGAATTTTATGAGTTAATATTATAATTAATTTTTGAAATTTTTATAAATTTAATTTCATAAAAATAACTTCTTTATTGGAATAATAATATCATTTTTTACATTCGGTGAAATATTTTTATCTTTCTAAAAATATTGGAATTTCATTGAATTGTGAATAATACTGATTTTTGTAGAAATGTCATTTCTTTTTAATAAATTAAAAAATTTAAAAGTAACATTATTTTTTAAATTTTATTTCACATAAAATATTTATTATTTTTATATATTTAATCCATTTAAATTATTATGAATCTAATTTATATTTTATTTTGTAATATGATTACTTTTGGGTTTAAACATTGGGGCTTTCTAAAAACAATTTTAAATTGCATAATGATTATCCATTTTAAGTAATTAAATCATAAACTAATGGATAATGTTTTAGATATAATTAATATATTATATTACATTAAATATTGATATTTTTCTTACAATAATTATCATTAGTCATATATTTAATATAAACTCATATTTTTTCTTTTAAATTATAGTTCTTAAAAACCTACTTTTTCATTGTATCTATGGGTTTTGTTTTAAATTTAATTTTTAAAATTCCAAAAAATGAAAATTTTAAAATGAATTAAATATTTTTAATTATAATTTCCAAATTAGTTAGTACATTAATTTTCATTTTTAGGCATAAAAATTTATCATGGAAAAATTGATTTACCGTAGTATAAGTAAAATAATGAAACATGTTAAAGATAAATGGTAAAATCTTAAAATACCTAAAATATGAAATTGTAAATTGGTGTTTTTTCATTTTATATACCATAAATATCCTTTACAATATTAATTATCAATAAAATTCCTTATAATTAACACCACCAAAATTTGGTTGGCTTTAATATTATATAATCATTAATTAATAACATAAACCACCCTAATCACGTATAAATATCAGTAATCACCACCCCCTATATCCTCAAAATCCTTGGATCTACTAAAACACTTCAAAAAACTATACTTAACACTATCACCATGTACAAGTGATACTGGTCTAACCCAAAGTTCAATTCTATGTTCATTAATGGGTCCTTTAAGGGGCTGATATTTAAGAGGTAATGTTCTCATACCACCTCTCTTAATTTCTTGTCTTATTCTACTTTCTCCACACAAAATCCATTCCCAAATTCATAATAAATATATTATCAAATATATAAAGTAAAATTATATTTATAATGGAATATATTGTATACATCCCTTCTATTATCTCCTATTATGGAAATAAATGAAACGGTTGTCTACATTATCATGCTTAATGGTATCCATCTATAATGAGTTTTAATTTTGCATTATCACCTTCAATAACTGTCATAAAACTATTATTATAATTAAATAATATTTTAATATTCATATTATAACTTATTTCATGTTATGGAACATATATATAGACATGACATGAAATAATATGATACTAGTTTGTGATGGTCAGAAAAACCACAAAAATGATTTAACCATTTGTAATTATCATATTTATCAAATGTGTAATACTCATAAAAGAAATAAAAATGATATATGGGAAAATTTATACTTATATAATTTCATTAATACCATTTCATTTCACTTCTGAATTTATATTCCAATGTTACAAGAACATCCATTATTATCATCAGGTGAACTGACTATGAAACCTTGAAACGAACAGTACCAGAACAATCACATTTAACTTTATGGATAATATAAATATCCATAAATGAACTTCATAAAAGTATAATAAATCAAAAATATAATTTATATTTTCTTAATTCCAAAATTATTGGATGTAATTTTATTATATTTGAAATTATTAGAAAGTACAGAACTTTTAGATACAAGGTGAGGGACTCTTTAACTAAAAAACATCATTTTATAAATTTTAAAATATTTATTTTCTAAAAATTTATATATAATTTAAATATTTTTAAAATTATTTTCATGAGTTTATTTATATGTAAATTAATTTTTTAAAAGTTAATTTTCCAAATTTCCGTCAAATTATTTTAAAATGGTATCCTTTTAATGTTTTTTGTATGGGATTTCATAACCTAATTTCCATTACTTGGGTTAAACCTCTACATCATTGATTATTTCATTTTATGAATATCCATGAAAAGTACCATTATTATCTTATTTTCAATTTATATTTGTTTTATTTATATTTATTGTGGATAAACATAATATATTCATTTCAATAACACTCACTTTAATGATATGATATTTGTAAGAGACATTCCATTAAAACAAATATTTTAAAATATAATTTTATAAAATTAAAAATTAATTTATTTTGAATATATGGAATGATTTTTTCCCATTATATCTCTTTATTATTTTTATTCTTAATTTACAAGATTATATGGTTACCTTAATTGATTTGTTTCCATTATTCATGTGAAGTTATTCAAAATGAGTGATTTTGGAAAGAAATGTTTATTTTCTTCATAGATTGTTTTTGTGCCACAATATTTCATAATGAATGTTTATTTTATAATTCATTTGATTTTATATAATGATGGTTGGTTACATTATAAACCAATGATGGGAACTTCCATGATAAATAAAGGATGAATGGTTATGTTATTAACCAATGAAGGGTGGTCCAATTATAAACCAAGGATGTGTGGTTAAGTTATAACCTCTATTTCATTGGGTAATCTGGAGTTGGAGACTGACTATATTGGTTATTCAATTTGTAAGAGAGATATGTAAAATAATGTCCCATGTTATCAACTTATATTTTAAATTAATTTTAATAAGTGTTCATGAAAATTGATTGATTTTCTAAAGAAAAGATAATGATCTTTTTTATAATATAGTTCCATTTTCCAAGAAAAATACGTGTTTTTATAGAAATGGTATTATGTGTTTCCACTAGACTAATGGTTTCTTTACCTTTATATAAATTAATAGTAGTTTTTTCCTTCATCCTATGTTTTAATGAAATTTCACTAGATTTAAGGAAGAATAGAGAAAATTACGAGATCAAGGGGAAAATTTTGAAGATTGGTCATGAAAAGAAACCTCATTTTTTTCTAAAAAGTTTTGTTTAGTGAATATAATGGATACTGGTATAAGATTAAAATATTAATTTATGTATTTAATATATAATAATTAGTCATAATTCTATAAAACACTAAAATAAAATGATAATTGGAGTTTTAAAAATATAATTCATAGTTTGTAATAACTATAACATGTAACATTTAAGGTCATTCCCTTATAGCTGGTATTAGAGGTTGGTTTAGAAAAATTTATATATTTGGATTCTGTTTAAGAATAAATAACAATCAATATATAAAAAATGGTTAGGATGTTAGGTACAGTTATAGTTATTTTGGATATATTAAATGAGTTTGATATAACATGAATATGAATATTTTTGTGTTTATCCCCCTCATAAGATGTTATACTATGATTTTATTGATGTTCACAAATTTAAATTTTGGTTTTATTTAATGGATGGTCCTAGTAGGAACCAATGTAATAATATATGATAAAGAAACTGTGGAGGTTTTCTAAATGACCAACCAAATAAAATGTGATCTAAAATAAGAACTCTTTTGGTTATTCTACACCAGTTATCGGGAGTAATGATTAATGACTTGAACCTTAGTGAGTGTCCTAATGAATCAAATATGATGGAAATAAATCCATGTGGATGTTCAGGTTATAATTATTATAATTATAAACAAATTCAATGACCTATGTTTCATAAATATAGAAAGAAGAAGATATGAAAATGATTTAAAATTAAAGGAATATTTTTTATATTTGGTAAAGGTTCCCATAAATAAATAATTTTCCTATAAAATATAAATGATAAGTTAACTCCTCGAAGGGGATATAAGTTCTCTATAAGTTATCAATTGAACATTTTTAATGTGGGAAGTATGGTCATAAAGAAAATCGATGTACTAGGAAGAAGGATCATCAATAGAATCAACATGACCATACAGATATCTATTTTTCTATACCTAATTCTATTACATTTTAAGATGATGAAACTATAAATGACATATAAAGGGTATAGATCACATCAAGGATCATGTTTTAACATCATTTAATATTATTAAAATGTTCATAATATTGACTTTATGGAAGATGTATTTTGGAATAAGATATGAAATAATGGTTAAGGGATTATGAAGAACTCAAGATGATTAAGATAACTAAAAATAAGGGATTCATGAGTTATAGATGATGAAAATATTAATTTTATTAATACTCTTTTGATGATGGGATTAATGTGGGATACTTTTATTTCCATTTAGTTATATTTGATAATTATATTTATTATATGATAATGTTATTTGATGAATAATTCCCTTTCCATTTTATAATATTATTTTATTATCATGGATAAAATTTAGGGTTTATATTATCTTTTATTTTGAGGAAATTATGTCTTCTTATTTTTCATGATGAATAATTAAATGTACAAGATATCCTTTTCGGATAAAACCTATATTTAATGTTAAATAAATTAAGGCAATTTTTAAGGATGATTCTATCATTTATGTAATTTTATAAAGATTGTATTATAATAGTTTAAAAAAAGATAACCTTTAGGATGAGTGAAAACCCATGACGTCTAGAAAGGATGTGGGGATTAAACCCAAAATATAAGGGTGTCAATTGTGTATCATCTATCAATGGACTACATGTTTTCCTAGTTAGTATGAAATTTATTTTCTTTATTTAATGTATCATTTAGATAATTATTATGTTCATTTTTGGATCATATGTTTTATCCAATTGAAAACAATGGGATTGAAAATTTCATTCCAAATTATGTGATCAATGTTATTTAAGTTCACATTCACTATTTTGGGAGCTTCATAAGATTAAGGTGAACTTAAGACTATGGAATTTTATTTTAGGAATACATTATTATTTATATTTTGGAAATCAATATGATGATAATATGATTTTTTGATGATTAAGGTGGTTTGTTGAAATTATTACCTTATCATGGATATTATGATATTTATAAAATTACATTTATGTTATGAGACTTTAAGAGGGATTTCTATTATTTTAAGGTAAATATTAAATTTATCTTAGAATATGATATGATCAAATCCTTCTAAATGTTGTGTTTCAATTTTATCCTATAATATTTTAATTATTTTTAAGGATAGTTTTTTGTTGAATGCTCGATATTGTACATTGGGTATTACTGTTATATTTTTTTGATTAATGTAGTTTTCATCATATAATGGTTTATTCATTTTGTAATATTATATATTTTACTAACCATTATGGTTTTGGTGAACGCCTAAGGAAAATAGGAATAAATACTTAAAATTTTGTGTTTTTTTATCTATACAAGATTATTTTGATGGTTCACGAATGAAAAATTTGTCTTGACTACTTATTTTTTAGAGAAAACATGAGGATGAAATTATAGTTGTAATATATTTGAATTTCTTCATGTTCATAGATTATATTGTAAAAAACTACTCAATTTTAAGAACTTTATTTTGAAACAAAAATTATTTTGTTTACTTTTCATATTGGAAAATCAATCGCCTTGTTACCCATCCCAAATTTATGGTCTTGTGATGGTTAACATAGTAATGAAATGTTCTATATCAACATCCATCAGAAATGAATTGTTATAATTCTATTCCTTTTCCATATTTTTAATATCTTTTAATCGTAATCGACATTTTTTGGTGAACTATTAATTTTCCTTTACATATTTTTATGAAGATGTCTTATTGATCCTTTTTATGATGTGGTATTTTAAGAATGGTATTTTGAAAATTAAAGCCCCTAGTTTTTTATGCCATGTTAAAATTGAACATATGATATTTATTTAAAGGGGTATAATGTAACATCCCATGATTTTAATGGGAACAACTATGTTCTACATCATATAAGATACACCTCATCAAGCTTTAAAAACATCTAAATATTATTAATTAATTTTTATCTTTATAAATTATCCATTAAATTTATGATAATGTATATTATTGAAGAGATTATAAAATATATAATGTTCATACTCAATGAATATTAATTAGTTATTTTTAAAAAATTATTATATTTTTTTGAAGTAATTTTATTCTTTTAAAAATTATGTTTTCTTCCAAAATTGGTTTTATTATATTTTATGTGTGAATATTATAAATAACTTTTAAAAATATTCTAAATTAAATTTATTAATATGATATTATGTTCTTGAATAATTATATAATGTTTTACTTTGTGTGAAATGTTTTATATTCTAAAAAATATTTGGTTTTTGGTGAATAATGAAAAATTACTATATTGGTAAAAAAAGTCATTTATTTTCAATAAATTAAACCACAAAAAAGTAAAAATATATTTTGGATTTAAATTAATGAAATATATTTATTATTTTTTTTATTTCATTGAATAAAATTATTTTTAATCAAATTTATATTTTATTTTAGAATTTTATGTTTTTGTTTTAAAAACACGAATTTTTTGAAAATTATTTTAAATTACATAATGTTTCTCCTTTTTAATTTTTTCAAAATAATACCTCATGGGGAAAATTTTAAATAAAATTTATAGATTATATATTAGTATATATTAACTTAGTTTCATACAATTATTATTTTTATTCATATTTTTTATATAAAATCATCATTTTTTTAAAATTCCATTCTTGAAAACTCTATTTTTCATCACATCTGTTGGTTTTTTTAAAATTTATTTTTTCAAATAATATGAATTGAATTTATTAAAAATGATTAAATATTTTTGAATCAGAATGAAAAAATTATTTACTCTATTTATTTTCAGTTTTAGGCATAAAAATGTTACTGAGGTAAATAAATGATTTTTCATAGTATATGTAATATATTGAAACAGGTAAAAGTTAAAAGGTAAAAGCATAAAATAACTAAAAAATAAAATTTCAAATGGTTATTTGATATTTTTTATAACAAAAAAGTTATTGAATAATTAATTATAAATTAATTTCATCTTAATTAACACCACCCATGTTTGGTTGGCTTTATATATAATATTATCATTATTTAATCACTTAAAACCACCCTCCAGAAGAATAAATAGTACACCTCAGCGCCATATTTCTCCACAATATCCATTAATATCCTAAAATATCTACAATACGCTATCCTAATCACTATCCCCATTTCCATGTTCTTTTGGCCTCATCCAAATAAAAATTTCATGTTCTTTAAGGGATCCATCGATGATGTGATATTCAAGAGGTAAATTTCTCAAACCACCTCTCTTAATTTATTTGCATCTAATACTTTATCCTCATGTACTTTATACATAAAGGAATAATAACACTAGTATCATATATATACAATATTCTAATATTATTAATGGAATATATTTTATCAATCCCCTTTATTACCTCTTCTTTTTCAAATAATTTAAACTATTGTCCAAATTTTCTCAGTTAACCATCTATGTGGATAATGAAATTTCATTTTCCCTTATCAACTTCAAGTATGTTCATAATAATATTATTCTATTTAAATAATATTTTAACAGTTTTGTAATAAGTCATTTCATGTTACAGAACTAATATATATAAAAAATAGTTAATAAAATGATACTAGTTTTTAATGGTTGAAAAAATGAAAAATTAAATTACCCATTTATCAGTAACAATTTTACCAAATGAATAATTTTTATTCGATAAGTAAAAATGATATATAGGATATTTATACCTCTATAAATTAATTCAAACCATTTCATTCCACTTCTATAAATATATTTC
Source organism: Viscum album (assembly GCA_963277665.1). Lineage (NCBI taxonomy): Eukaryota > Viridiplantae > Streptophyta > Magnoliopsida > Santalales > Viscaceae > Viscum > Viscum album. The sequence continues at coordinate 995,353,253 of OY728166.1, forward strand.
AACTGTAGAGCTACGTCCATAAATATACTCACATGAACAGACTACGAAACATTGAAATGAATGATCCTGAAATAGTGAAATTGATCATTGTAACTAATCAGAATGGAAATAAATGAAATTAATAAAATTATAATAATTAAAAATATACGTAATTTTTTTAAATTAAGTAATTAATGAATATTAAATTATTATCCATGAAATTATGATAAATTTTAGAACATTCGGACACATAGTAAGGGGCTCTTTTACAAAAAAAATAAGTTTGTTTAAATGTTTTTATTTATTTTCTAAATTATCCTCCTTAAAGTACATTTTTTTAAAATGATTTATATGATTTTATTTATATGTATTTTAGTTTTTAAAATATTAATTTCCAAATTTCTCTAGAATATTTTCAATGTGGAGGATCCGATTATGGTTTTCTATAAGGGACTTCATAACCCAATTTCCATTCATTGGGATAAACTTCTACTTCATTGATTATATCATTCTAGGATTATGTGTGAAATTAATTATGAGTATCTCATGTTATATTTCCTCTTTTTATGTGGATTTATATTGGATATAAATAATCTATTCCTTTTATTAATTCTCACTTCGATGATATGATATTTGTAAGGGAGTATCCTTTAAAAAAATATTTTATTGTTTCCTTTTATAATATTAAAAGGGAATGTATATATATATATATGGAATGAACTAAATTTTTCTATTCCATTAACATTTAATATTATGATTTTTACATTAGTATTTTATATGGTTATGTTAAATGAAAATGTTTTATGTTGGTCATGTGAGTTTATTCTAATTGAGTGATTTATGAATGATAAGTTTATTTTTTAAGAGAGTGTTTTTATGCTACTATATTTCTTGATTTATGTTTATTTTATTGTCCTTTAGAATATTTTATAATGATGGTTTGTAACATTATTAACAAATGACTAGTAGTTCCATGATAAACCAAGATTTTTTTGTTGCATTATTAACCAATGACTAGTTGTTATGTGATAAACCATGGATGGGTGGTTATGTTATTACCTCGAATTCTTTGGGTACTCCGGAGTTAGAATTTTCCCATATTTATTAGTTGATTAGTAATAGAAATATGTAAAATATTCTCCCAAGATACCAACTAATGTTTTATATTCAGTCTAATTAGTTTTAAAGGAAATTTTTTGATGTTAAAAAGGTAATATAATGACCTTTTTGAAAAGATTATTATATTTTATGGGTAAAATTGTATGTTTTTTTAAAATGTTTTTTGGGTTTTTTCTAAAATAATTGTTTACTCTATTTTATGTAACTTAATATTATTTTGTTCCCATTACATGTTCTAGAATGTTTTTCATGGGATTTAATGTAGAATAGAGACAAGGATAAAATCAAGGGGAAAATTTTGAATATTGATCATGAAAAGAAATAATGGTTTATTAAAAAATGTTTTTTAGTGTAGAAAATGGAAAATGTGTATTACTTTACACTTTTATTTTATGTGTCTACTATGTAAGAGTTAGTATATGTTCTTTAACACTCTAAACCAAAAATTTATTCGGGATTATAATAACGTGAATTATAGTTTAAAATTATTAGAATTTGTAATGTTTAATGATGGGTCTGTAAAATTTGTGAGTGTTGTTGAATCACTTTTAATGATTTTTAGATTATATAATTGTAAAAAATGTGTCATTAGTTAAAGGGGAATATGTTTAATTAGTTATTTTTTTTCAAACTATCTATAAATCTAATCGTAAAATGTATTGGAAATATATTATATTATAATATTTTCTTCAGTCATGTAATTTAAATATATCTCATATTTTATATAAATGGATGGATTTAAATTCCCACTAGTAGAGATCTAGAACAAATTTCTCATGTTCAATTAACTATATAATTGAAAATAATTTTTCCTTAAAATTGAACAATTGATCAATAATAACATGATTATATGATGCACTTAGGTATGGTGGATATTGTTACATGAAAGACTCTGTTTCAAGTTAATCCCTCCTTGGTATGTTTTGATTATCAATGATATTTGTGTAATTAATCATAGTTTATGAGAGTTAGGTGATAATTTCTAGGATTTTTTATTATTTATTCCCCAATCTAGTTGGTTGTTCCTTTGAAAATTTTTTATATTTTACCTGACACTAAATATTAATTTGGTTCTTTATACATTAAATAATCTCTAGAACCAAAATTTTTTATCATGAGTGATAAAACATTTACACCATATGGGAATTATCCAGAATTAAAAACATAAAAGGGATTGAATCCTAAAACATTTTACACTTTTTAGAAATCGTGTAATTATTTAACTAATTTCTTTTATCATTAATCAATCATAGGTCACATTATTTTGAGATATATTGTAATTATCAAAATAAATCCTCAAATTAACTGTGAAATCAATCATTCTCAGTGGTATATAAAGATTATATGTTCATCTAATGAATATACCAAGAGTGTTTCATAGTGGGTGTATATTTTGGAAAATATTTCACGAACGAGGTTCTGATTGAGTTAAAATACAATACACTCATTTATAGTTTAATACCCTTAGGTATATCTATACCATATCCTACAACCACTTATAGTGTAAGATCCTTAACTTTTTGGGAGATGTCTCGGGAAATATTACTAGTACTCTTTTGTGTCATGTAGAATAATTTTAGGCGGGGTTTTACCATGTGGGTTTTATTTGGTTAATTTTGAGAAAAAAGTTGACGGAAAGAGGGATGTGCATGGTTGGCACATGTTTGGAGAAAACCTTGTGCCCCAGCCCATGAAACCATGAAAAATTGGATAATGGTTGTTCACACGACTATCACATGGTTTGTAAAACTTTTCCCCATAAGAGTATAAATGGTGCACCCCTATAATTATAGGTGCATGGTTGGTGCATGGTTAGATTAAACTATGCGCCCCTACCTAGGAAATCATGTACAATATTTTTAAAGGCACAAAAATCAGTTTTAAATCCACCCAAACCCATGTAAATCACCTATTTTTTACATCCATTCGATCTTATGTCCTATTTCAAGTTTAGGGAGTTCTTAGTAATAATTTTATTCCCTATCAACCTACTTTAGCCATGAATATAATCTTGGATCATAGGCTTCTTCTCTTCTGAAAAGTTAATTATTCTCTCGTTCATCCCTTGTTCTTCCCCCATACTTCCTGTTTCCATTCAGCGACGTAATCCACTATATTGGAATGATCTATATCTATTTTATGAGATATATATATCTATGATTCTATATCCATATCTAGATTTTTAATATCATTATTTTATTTAATATTGATATAGGGTTTTGATATTCAAATCAAGATCTACATCGTTATGCCGCTCAACTTTCAGGGATTTTCATTAGGTAATTATTCTTCAAATAATTGAGGAAGGTGGTATAATAATCAATCACATAGCTATGATTTTTACACATGTATACATTTTTTAGTATTTCTATTGTTCTATAACAATTATAATTTCTAAATTGATTTAATTATTGTGGCCAATTTATTAGTTGGATTAATTATTTAAATATATGACTAATTGGGATGTTAATAATGAAATTAGGGGGCTTCCAATTTAGATGAATAGATGGGAAATTAATTATGAGGTTTGGGGTATGTTCAATTAGATAATTTATTGAATATTTATTATGATATTTAACGATGTGTGATTTAGATAATGTAAAATTGGTTAATTGGATTATTATTGAAATACATTACTAATTATGGATTTGATTATGAGGCTAAGGATATGTCCATTTAGATAATTAATTGGATAATTAATTATGAGATTTAGGGACTATAAAATTCGATAATTTATTGGAGGATTAATTATGAGATTTATCTATTGATGATTTATATAATTTATCGGGGGATTAATTAGGATATATTGAGATAATTGGTCTGAGATAATTAACAGATAGATTAATTATGAGATATCAAGATATATGTGTTGGAACAATTAATGGTAGATTAATTATGAGATATAATGATATATGAGTTGAGATAATTAATGATAGATTAATTATGAGATATCCGGATACATGAGTTGAGAGAATTAATGGTAGATTAATTATTATATATTAAGATATATAAGTTGAGATAATTAATGGTAGATTAATTATAAGATATCATGATATATGAGTTGAGATAAATAATGGTAGATTAATTATGAGATAAAAGATATATGAGTTGAGAAAACTAATGATAAATTAATTATGAGATATCAATATATATGATTTAAGATAATTAATTGTATAATTATTTATGAGATATTCAGATAATTTGATTGAGAAAATTAATTGTAAAATTAATTATGATAAATCAAGACATTTTTTTGAGATAATTAATGATAGAATTAATTATGAGATATTGAGATATATTATTTGATGTAATTAATTTTTGAATTAATTATGAGATATTTATATTATTGATTTGAAAAAAAATTGTTGAATTAATTATGGGATAATCAGTTTGTGGATGTTGACTAATTAATTTATGAGTTAATTAATGGAATTAAAATTCTTAATTAATTTGGGTATTAATTAAGTGGAATTATGTGATAAACTAATTGTTTAATTTATAATGAGATTAATATTATTAATTTATTGCATAATAAATTAATGATATTAATGAGAATAATTAATTGATGAATTAATTAATTGATGTAATGTGAATTTCATTCTGTTTAATTAAATAATGGTATTTTTGAAAATAATTAGTAATGTGATTATATAATGGTTTAATTAAATAATGGAATTTATGCTAGTGACTAATTAATTGTGGCCAACAAGCCCGTACCCAAGTGGTAAGGGCTTATGCTTGGCATCCAAGACACCCAGGTTCAAAACCAGGTGGAGGAAAATTTCCAGGTACTGTAGCAGTACTGTAGAAAGGACTGTAGCAGGCACTGTTTGGTACTGTAGTAGCCTGACTATTCACCTGATTTGGGATTTCGGGCCACAAGTTTGGGCTTACGGGTCTTATGGCCTTCGGGCCATTAAAGGCCTTCAGGAAATAGGGCCTTCGGGCCATTGAATACCATGAAGTAGACCATTTCACACAGAGTAGGCCCTAGATGAGGATCAGAACGCCGGTAAAAGTCCCCAGAAGTAGAGCTAACCCGATTAGAAGAATGAGAGGGTATGGCAACCGCCATTAGGACTAGGCACTGTGCAACTTTATACGGGGCAATGCTAGCTGATAAGCAATGGATGTGGGAGATAAATGCAATAAATGATGCATAATCTGGGGAGGGGAAGTTCAAGTGGGCTAGGCCTACGGGTCATGTATTGGGCATGGTATTCCTCTGGGCCTTCGGGTCATCTATTATGGTTCATGTCGGGCCTTGTTCCTTGGGCCTACGGGTCATGTACGGGTTCCCCTTCAACACATAAAAGGGGTATTATCTATAATAAAATAAAAAGGAAGGCCTTTAGGCCATTCGGGTAGGGATAATTAATTGTGGAATTAATTAATGGGATTGACGTGACCAATTAATTGGTGAATTAATTAAAGGGATTGATGTGATTAATTAATTTTTGAATTATGTAATTTATTTTATGTGATTAGTTATTTTTTTAATTAATTTATCTTAGTGAGGTGACTAGTTAATTGTTTAAGTAACAATATTAATTAATGTGATTAGTTAATTGGGGAGCTGACTAATATTATTGAAGTGATTAATTAATTTTTGAATTAATTAATGTATTTGATGTGATTAATTAAATGTAAAATTAATTAATATTATTCATGTTAATAGTTAATTATTGATTTAACTATAGTAATTGTTTTATTAGTTCATTATTTAATTAACTAGAGTAATTTATGTGAGTTGTTAATTGCTGAAATAACTAGATAAAATGATGTGATTAATTAACTGTCCAATTAATTAATGTTATTGAGGTGATTAGTAAATTGTTGAGTTAACTAATTGAAGTTTTTTGTTTAAATTTTTTTTGAATTAGTAATGGCATTAGTGTGGAAAATTTATTATATAATTAATAATTTGTTGTTGAATGGTGACATGGTCATTCAATTGTGATGTTATGAATGGTAACATGGTTATTCAGTTGATAAATAAAGAATTGTAACATGGCCATTAAAATGTGTGAAGTTATGAATGGTAAAATGCTCATTAAATTATTTATTTTTAAATAGTGAATGGTAACATGTACATTCATCCAAGTATTATGAATGGTAACATGCTCATTCAATTTGTTTTATTAAGCAGTGAACGATAATTTAGACATTCATCCAAGAATCAAGAATGGTAACATGGATATTCAAATGGGATATACCTTTAGGATAGATCATACTCTGGCATGGGTCGAAGTAGTTTTTGAGGTCTGTGTGTCCTCAAGAACCTGAGGGTTTATCTGCTTAAATAAAGAATATATAATAACATGATAAACTAGTTATTTATGAATTGTAATTAATTGATTATATTACTGCATACATTGTTATTGTCTATATATTTCTTATAAACCATTGGTGGTGGACAACTGAGTTCTACTCACACCCTATATGAGCTACTGAATTGGTACCCCATTAGATTTTATTGTTATAGGATAGGTTATGGGAAATGGACATGTGTTAGAGGTATGAGTTAGGGTGGAGTATGGATGAAAGAACCAGCCATGGTTTGAGACCCTCTTGGGTATCGTCAGTGTATTTATTTTTAATTTTCATTTTATAAACTTGATATGTAAATTAGCAATAAATTTTTTATGCTTTAGATGGATACTCTATTTCTTGTATTGATTAGCTTGAGATATTGGTTTTTTTATGGTTATACATGCTTCTGATATTGTTTACTTATTTCTACTAGTGTATTACTCTGATAATATAGGGTATAGTCCCCCCGTGATCGAATTATCAGACCCTCTATGCTCATCAACAACCTCTAGCATACGAGTATGCACACTTAAGGTCATGTGATAGTCTGCCTCAATGAATCGATACATGGAACCCAATATGGGACATTACAAAGTGGTATTAGAGGCCAGTTTTGTTTTCATTTTATTTTATATATCAATTTAGGAAATGTAAAAATGATACTAGGAAGAGTCTGGCCTTGGTTATGAGCTCGTGCATGTGAGTAGTTAACCATGTATAGTGGACAACCCAAGTATCCAAGGATGGAATAATGTTATTGTTATTTTCTATTAGAGCTAAATATTATTTCACCTTGGGTGACACATTTGTTATTTTATGTCATTATTTTCATGGTATTTTATATGCTTTGACTCATGGTTGGATATGATGTGTGTGTTTATTTTTCATGAATCAATCTAGGTACTCATGAATTATTGTTACATGCATCATTTTAGGCATATATAGAAAAGTGTTTTTGGGAATGATGTTGAAAATGAACAATTTTTTGTTTCTTGTAACATTGAATTAAAAATGGTACCTAATAAATAATTAAGAAATATTATAAAATGATGGTTGTTTAGAATAAATGGGTGTCTAATTAGTACTTTGATAATGTTAATGTGTTTATCCTTGTTAACTCGGACATAGGTGTAGTATGGTTAAGGGTAGTTATAGCACCTCAGTTTTTAAAATGGGGTGGAAAAAGGGAAGGAAAACATGATATGGTTATATAAAAATACCTTTTATTAACTATGTCAAAAATTTTATTTGATAATTCTTTGTATTGTTTATTTGGAACATGATGTCAGTAGTTTGGGTAATGATAATTTCCATGTTTTTTAACTCAGTTGTGAGTTATTCAAGGGACAATTTAATTTTGGATCATTGTGGTGAGATGTTGTTGGGTAGGGAACCTCATGAATTTGGATAGGTTAATGTGATTCCATAATGGGGGTCACATCAGTGATAGAGGATTTATGGTTATGTTCGTCTTTAACTTCTTAGTGTACTTTTAACTAGTGACAATCAAGTCCCCCACATGAAACTGTGTAGAGTATACTACAAGGGATCTGGATTTATGCCGAGATATAAGAATATTTTTTGGTTGGATATGGAGATCATTGGAAATTGTTCTTATAAAGTGGTATATGTGGAGTTTTATGGTGTGAGGTACACCATCGACACATTACATATGAAGTTCTCAGGTGGAAAAATTGGTCAATTAGCACGGGGGTGGTTGAGTTTCTTGATAAAGTAGCGATATGACTACTCCTACTATTGGGAGTGATATGTCAGTTGAAGGTGTGTGGAGGAGGAACACAAGTTGGAAATTGTTTCATTAGAATGAAAATAAAGAACCTATAAGGTGCATGTATAAATTCCTCAAAGAAAGGCTAGGTGGGCCTTGGAGGTGATGGATGTAATTCTTATCTAGGAAGTTTTAGATAGAACAAATAAGTGAAACTTTTCGATAGTTTCTTGTGGTTTTTGGGAAAAATGAATTTAGAAAAGCATAGGGTATATTGTGGATGTTGACTTGATACTGATTCTTACTCTGAGGAGCATCCGATACTTGTGTTGGACCACAATGATACGGTATTACGGTGAAGGATTGTGCTATTAGTTCATGTATTATGGAAACGTGGAAATGTATAGGAAGAAACTTGGGAGATAGAAATATATTCTAGGTATCAGTGACCTATATTTTTGACTTGGAATCTTAGCAAGTCTTGGGAGCACAACTTGAGGATAAGCTATTTACGGTGGGGAGATTGTAAGATCTCGACCTTTTCGAGAGTGGTCTTAGGATATTTTACAAGTAATCCTTTCCATCTTGTTGGATAATTTTTTAGTTGGTTTTTCCATGGAGTATGATTGGGTGAATATTGAGAAATGATGAAGTAGTGATGAATGTGCCTAGTTGGTGCATGGTTAAGGAAAATTGTGTGCCCCATCCAAGCAAACCTTGAATCCCTGGATAGTGGGGGGTCCCATGATCAATGCATGATTTTGAAAATGATTTCCCCAAAAATTAGGCACTGTGAACCTCTAAAATAATAGGCCCATAGTTGGTGCGCAATTAGAGAGAACTGTGCACCCTTTCGAAGGAAACCATGAGTAATAATTTTAATAGCCCAAAAATTCATTTTAAATCCACTCTAACCCCCATAACTCACCCATTTTAAAACCTATTCGACCCTAGGTTCTCATTAACATTATTGGATCTCTATGTAAGATTTTATTTCCCTCAAAACCTATATTCTTTTTGAATCAAATCCTAGATTAAAAACTTCTTCTCTCCTGGTAAGTGAATTATTCTCCTGTTCTACCCCCATTCTTCCCCCATACTTTTCATTTCGTTCAAGAATTTTAATCCACTATATTGGATAGAACTATATCTATTAGGTGAGATATTGATATATTATTATATATTCAGATATATATTTTCAAGATCTTTATTTTCATTAATATTGATTTCAGGTTTTGATATTTAGATATAGATCTGTGTCATTGTGCCGCTCAATTTTCTAGGATTTCCATTGGGCAGTTATTCTTAGAAAAATTAATGTAGGAATTTTAAAATTCAATTTACATTGTAATTATTTTGATACATGTATACATATTTTAGTATTTCCAATGTTCATTAGAAATTCTAATTCCTTAATTGATTTAGTTAATGTGTCCAATTTATTAGTAGGATTAATTGCTAAAAAAACTAATTGAGTATTTAATCATGAGATTATGGGGTTCCCCATTTAGATAATTAATTAGGAAATTATTTATGTGATTTATGTGATTTGAATTAACTTTCAAAAGGTATCCTATAAATTTTTTCAAAAACCATATCTACTAATAAAAAATTCAATATCCCAAAATAGAAACCTCATAAAATCATTTATGGGATGATTTTTAAAACCTAAAAACGTTAAAAATAGATACCTTTTTTGATAAATAGAAAAAATTCCAAAAACTATAAAATAGTAATAAAGAATATATTTAAATGAAATCAATAAATATCCCATAAATTGATACATGTTCATATTTAAAAACAAAAAGGTATGTATTTTGTGGAATGTGAATACATTTAATTCAAAGGATGGTCCATTAATAAGAAATAATAATATTATAGGACGATAATCATTAACAATTTTTTATAATTTGTGGGAAATAAAATCATTCATAGAAGGGGATTTGAATATGAGGATTATTTTTACCTAGGGAGATAAAATTAGGCATAATATATAAGTTGTTATTATTGAATTTAAGAATCATTAAATAATGAAATTAAAAAGAAACTATTTAACTCAATGAATTATTTTCTAGTTACAAAATTCATATATCATTACTCATGATTTCCACATAAGTACTTTAGATGCATTCAAAAATTTGTAATCATCTTGAAAAATACATTGGAAATGAAGAACTAAATGAACATTGATGAAAATAGATTATTATAAAGATGTATAGGGTATATAAAATAGTTAATATGTGTAGTGTTTTTGGAAGTATTTATTTTTGGGGTGTCTTCAAAAAGGTGCAATTGAACTCCTCTTACAGGTGAAGAAGATGGATAAATCATTAGAATAGAATGTTAGGTAAGGTTTAAGAATGAAATTTCTTGAGTATTAGGATAGCTAGGTGGGGCAATATTGGTGATACATGTAGTAATGACATTACTACCTTTTAGTGATATTTTTTAAAATCTACATGTCAAATTGACATAGTAAAATTTTACATAAATTAGTTTACCATTTTTAAGATTTATTAATAATGATTAAATATAAATTTTTATTATTATTTTAGCACTAAAAATATAAGATGACCCTTCATACAAATTATGACACATAGAATATAAATTTAGAATTCGCGTAATCTAATTGTGTTCTAAATTATGATAAAAGTGCTTTTAAATTAAAATATATATTTTATTGAAATAAGTTTATTTAAAAAAATTTAATCATTTAGTGTTCTTAATATTATTTAACATCAATAAAAAATTAAAAAAAATTAATATATTTTTATTTATAATCAAAAATCATAATAGATATTTAATTTGATATAGAGAAATATAATTATAAAATAATTTCTTATAAATCCATAATTTTTTGAGAAATAATTGTTTTTTCATGGTAAATAATATTGATATTAGTATATCAATTTTATGCTAAAAATGAAATTAAAAAAATTATCTACTTCTAATAGTCTGTCTGGAAATATTTGAATCATTTTATATGATTAAAATTCTAAATGTGCTAAAAATCTATTTTATTATAAATATGAATAATTTTTTTGAAACATGTATCTTTTTTAATAGAATGGACTTTGAGTTATTATAAATTATATTATAGTTTATATAATGTGGTTACTTATATTTATTCCTATAAATTGTATAATTATACTATAATGGTAATGTTCAATAATTTTATTAAGGTAAAAACGTTTTTATTTTAGTCCAGTGTTACATTTATAGAGAGATACTCACTCAGTATTTTATTAATGAAATGTATTATATAAATATTGTTGGTCATTAAATAATTACTCATAAGAAGACTAGAATGTTTTGTAGTCATGTTTTGTATTACATTATATCTATGATCTAATATATATGCTTGGTTTTTTATTATAATAGAAAATGTTCTAGTTGTATTATGTATAAGTTTAGTTATGGGTTATTAATTTACTTTATAAAAATTGATATATGGAACACATCATGTACTGGTAGATGTTCCATTGAAGTATAAGATTAAAAGATACCATCCCCATGTTTTCTGTGAGATTATTATTTAATTCCTCTAATTCAATGAATGAAATTAATTAAATATTCATTGATATTTGAATATCACTAGTTATAAGTTTTATAGAAAACACAAACTCATGATTTAGGTGAAACTAGGAATGTCATATTGAAATTCATCGACATATTCATACACAATATGAATACGTTCAAAATCTTGTTCTCCAAAACCACTTGATATAAATACCCTACACGATTGGGAATCAAGTACTATGTATTAGATTTAATTGAAATAGGGTTTTCATGGCCTTCCTATCTCTGATTGATGGTCATATGTAGATGTTTCATATGAAATGTTACATTCATATCTAAATAAATAACATAGACCATATGTAGAGAAATATATACCCATAATTATAGAAACCCTTGATAATGGGATTGAGAGTATGGGGGGCAGGAACTGATCCAAAAAATAAGAAGCCAAGAAAAGACTACTCCAACATGCCGAGGACGGTGTCTACTAGGTCCTCTGCCAAGAATGGAAAAGGGAAAGAAGTAAACTCAAATAAGGGACAGAATAAGGCAGTGATCAGGACATCTATGACTGAAAGAGAGTTATGTCTTAGGGAGAAATAACTCAACATGCTCAATCAATATGCTCCATCTGAGTGGGAGTCGGCGGATCCAGATGATTCGGAGGATGGAGATGTTGGAGATTTTGACACATTTTGATTGGCACTGTTGTTGGGGGTGTTTTCATATCATATCATTTTCTTTGTACTTTGTACTGATTTTTCTTTAATATATTCTCATGGGACCAGGCATTCGGCCTGGGCCTGCATCTTTCTGGTATACCCATAATTATATTAAATTCCTCTAATGATAGTATAAAAAAATATTTATGAAACACATTATATAATAATTCTATCAGAGAGAGTTTGTTTTATTTAGGATGAAAAAATTGTAGTAGTAGAAGTTTTAATCAATTAATCAATATATATCCCCTTGGAAAATTATCTAATAGTTTAATAAGGCTTTAAAGATATGATATAGTAAATATAACTAGGATCAAATAATTATCATTAAACATTATACATATATATCACCCCCCACAATATCAATATTTTTTCGGTAATCCATTAATTAATCATGAATGAGCTTTATGATTATAATGTAATAATAGTTAGTATAATAAATACAATGATTTGTAAAATCAAACCTAATATATTAAAAATTAAGGCACCTTCATTCTCACCTATAACATTTTTGGTTATTCCAACATCATTTTCGTTTAATCATTATTTTTTTGGGTTATATAAAATTTTGACTCATAAAATAATCTTACAATATAACTAATCCTCACTACGATACAAACTATTGTTACAAAAGTGAAACACATAAATATAATATATCATTTTACTTGAATATTCCTTATATATCAATATAATTCACCTCCCAAAACCGATACATTTATTGTCTTTGAATATTTGATACATAACCAATGTATTCATGCAAACATACATTAATATCTCCCAGAAATACTCTTCAAAATGATTTCATTCAAGACATATCATACAAAATAATTTCTTATATTACCTGGGAAATGTAACATAAGAAATGTGTGATTTGAAATGCTCAATAATGGTAACCATAAGAGAGAATAATTGAATATAGTAACTGAGTATAAGATAAGAATGTGGTTAAGAAAAATAATCAAGGTACATTTACATGACATATGAAATTCATACCCTATTACAGATGGATCGTAAATCATAAATTCTAATATAGTAATTTAACTAGAAAATAAGACATGCACCATATGCGTGTGTAAATTCGGGTTAATAAATGTGAGATATATTGACATTAGAGAATTTCATGGAATAAAATGTGTTTTAAAAATGCATATAAATAATAAAATATTCAAGTCTAACCACTATGAAATTCATATTGTGATTGACTATGATAACCACCCGATCATAACATTGTGTAATTGGGATAACCTATCACACCCCATAACATTATGGGCATGAGATAACCACCATTATACCATCTTGATATCAAGATACATAAACCACTATGAATATATTAAATAGATATATTTTACCCAACCAACACATAATTATTAAATATACATATGTGTTCTATATGAACATGTGCATATTAATAACTCCATGATAGATTAATTATTCTATGAGAATGAAATGATATAAATAATGTTTTCCAAAAAACATGATCATATTCTATAAAGAGTAATAAGGTAGATGATATAATTATAGAATATCCCAAATTATGAATAATAAGCATTATATAATAGTTTTAATGATATGAAAACAATATGAGAGTTTCAAAATATTGAATTTAAAAATATAAATATATATCCTCTATTTTTGATAATTTTTTTGTACAAAATAATTTAAAAATATTGGTATACTAATTTCATTTTAAAAAAATTTAAATCTAGGGATGAAATATTAATTACTAGAAATATTTATAATTTTTATAATATATTTTTATTTGGGTATCATTGAAAATGAATATTATTTTCACACTTTTGTGGAGAATTCCATATCAATATAAAATGAACCATGTAAAAAATATCAAAAGGTCCCTTCAGAACATGTATAATAAAATTAAATAAACGTAAAAAATTACCTTAATAAATATTTTATCCATTTTTAAGTAAAATTATGTGAAATAATAACAAAATTGAACACATAGTGAAAATATTTCCAATAGAAAAAATAGATATGGTTGATCCCTCTATTAAGAGATATTTTGGTTGAATTATGAAAAAATTATAGGTGAAATGGTAAGAATAGATGAATAACCTATACATAACCATAAAAGAATAAATTATATAGATTTATTATTGATATAATATTCAACCTCCACAGATGGTAATTTTTTCATAATCAATATCGAATTGAAACTGAGATTGAAAAATAAACCCTTGTAGATTTATTAATAAATAAATAAAATTTTATTAAAAGGAAAAAATGTTGATGGATGTCTAAATAACATAAATTATATTAAAACTATGATAAAATACATCCATGGGTACTATACACACCATACAATTGACTATAAGTGGTGAATATGAAGCATATCTCAATGAAAGGAAATATAAGATGAGAAACCCTTACTATTACTCTCAACATCAATGGGTGTATTTCAAAACACTTATATATATAACATATCGACCACAATATCTTATTTAATAATCATATTAATATCTATTTAATTTTATAATATTCAATTAATATTATCCACTACACACATTTAAATTATCTGTAGCATATTATTTTCCATCAGCTGTTGGGAATCATGATTTTGTTTTCTATGTTTCACAATAGAGATATAAATCCTCACCATTTAAAAATAATTACAACATTAATTTATTATTAAATGTAGGGAAATATTTCTTTTTAAAACATTAAATAAGTCCTTAGTTATAAAACCCCAATATTTTATGGTATACCCCTTTTTAAATAAATTAAATTTCATTGATAACTTGCATTGCACAAAACAATGATCCTAAACCAACGATTAATTATTATTATTTCATTATGATAGTTATCACCTAGATGTTGGAATGGATGGAAATAATTCAATTTACTAAATTATGAAAATATATTTTCTACATTTTTTGAAATTGAATTCACTCATTACAAACTAATTATAAATTAAAAAATCAAACTAATTGAACATAATGGCTGTATTTTTATAAGAAAACTATTTTATGGCCACAATAGAATTTTATCTTAATGAATTAAATTAATAACTATTAGTGAAATTTATTAGTTAAATTACTGTGTTATATATATTATATAATTTTTTTCAATTGATCTTGTATGTGTGATAGGATTATTATAAAAAATAAATGCAATTTTGGTGATAAAAGTGACATTTTTAAAAGTAAATTTTGAGGCCTTTTGATGGAATCCCAATTTGAAATTTAACATTTGAAACATTTATTTGCATAATTTGAAAAATAATGGATAATTTTGAATTAAGATTATCAAAATTATATTTAAGTAAAATATTGGTATTTTTAAGAGAGGATCCTTTTTTGATGAAAGGTTTAAAATATTGAATTTCAACTAAAAAATTATTTTTTCTTTAATTTATTTATATAATAAAATAATATTTTAAAAAAATCAAATTATAATTAAATAAATTATAAATCATTAAATCTAATTTATTTCATTGAAAAAATAATTCATATTGAAATTTGACGTAATAACATTTCAAACTTTTGAACTATAAATTTTAAAAACCTTATTTTTTTGTTGTCTCTTGAATAATTTTAAATCTCATTTTGAAAATTCTATGAATTTAATTTGGAAAAAATTATTCGTTATTTATAATCGTAAGTTTCAAATTAGTTTTATGTTTTATTTTCATTTTTATTTATAAAAAATTTGTCATGGTAAAAAAATTATTTACTACAGTATTTGTAAAATAGTGACAAAGGATAATGTTAAAAGGTAAAAGATAAACATAACTAAAAAAATACAACATTTAATTGTTATTTGAGATATGGATAGACTCCATACATCCTATAAAATATTAATTTTCATAAAATTTAATGTAAATTATTTCCACCCCAATGTGGTTGGATTTAATTATAAATTAATCATTATTTTAATCACTTAAAACCACCTCTCCGCAAGTATAAATATCACCCCTCACCACTCCATTTTGACCCAAAAGCCTTTTAGCTCACAAAATCTCTATAAATCATCTCCAACTCACTCTCCCAATTTAAAAGTTCTTGAATCAAAAAAGTTACAAATACAAGGTACTCACGGGTCTCTAAAGGTGGTGATGTTGAATAGGTAATTTTCTCAAAACACTTATATTATTTTCTTTTTTTCTACTAATTTCATATCGTATAATTCATACATAAATGAATAATAATTCTATAAACAATTAAATTCTTTAATTTTATGATTCTAATGGAATATTTAATGTTCATACATTTTTTTACCTCCTCTTATTCAATGAAACGAAACTTTTTTCAAAGTTAGGCCGATTAATCGCCTATATGAATAATGAAATTGATAATTTTCCATTAATGAATTCATGGATGGTCACAAAAATATTATTATGGTTAAATAATATTTTAATAATTATATTATAACCTATTTCATTTTATTGAGATAACAAATACTCATAATAATAAATGAAATGAAACTAGTTTATGTTGTTTGAAAAAACCACAAAAATTAACGAAATAATTATCAGTAATGTTTTTTGAAATGAATTATACTCATGTAAGAAATAAAATTTCTAAATGGGAACATTAATAAATATTAAAATTATTAATAATATTTCATTCCAGTTCTATAGTTTTAATCCCATTTTATAGGAACATCCATAATTTTACCAAAATGAACATATCATTAAACCATGGAATGAACGAACGAACCTAAAACCATGAAAATACTGATATATTATTAATGGATGGTTCATAATTCGTTATAAAATCAAAAAAAACATTATTATAAAAATGAATAAATTTCATTAATTAGTTGATAACATTCATTAAACCATTATAAACTAGATTAAAGAATGTTATATTAAAGGGAATTCTGAAGTAAGGGTTTTCTCATTCCATTTTTTACTTTGGGGGATATATTCCTTATTCCACACTTATATATTTTTTATGGTGTATGTATACATAACATAGATATATCATATCATAAATATCATTATCATTATGGAATTAAATGTTACATTTTATATTTATTACTTTTATGGGGAATACGATTCCATTGATTAAAAGTGGTAAGGGATTTATTAACCAAATTTTCATTCATTAGGCTAAACTTCTATTTCCTTGATTATGTAATTATATTGTTATGTGGAAATTCTTTTTATTATCTATTTATTTATTTACCATTTTTATGTGCATTTACAAATCATACACATAATCAATATATTTGATTAATGATATGATCATTATAAGGGACTTCATCTCAATATCCTTTCATTGAGTTATATATTGATGTTATACACCTATCCTCTTTTATGAGGTGTATATAATTCTAAAATGACATGTTATATCATGTACATACCAATTATTAAGATATTATTAGTTTAATTTTATGTAATTCCTTCATGGGTATTATAATTCAAATGTTTCCAAGTGGTATTTTACACTTTGTAATGTTTAAAGATTATTTTCCTCAAGAATCTTCCAATGATCTCATTAAAAGTATTTTCATATATGTCAATGTCCATAGTTGAATCATGTAAAATATTTTGTTATCATTGAATATTCATATTTATTTTTTCATTTATATGATTATAGAATAAACTACATTCCATATTTACATACATTGGTTGATTTTAAAATTCATATGATTAATTTGAAAATATTGATGAATCTGTATCTCTTATTCCTTAAAGATATTTGATGATAAAAAACATTTTATATTAATTAAATATATTATTCAGTATACGAGGAATGAATTAGACATGTAGAAATGATTTTGGCCTTGTTATAGATATAACCATGATGCCTTGGTAGTATTATTGGACAAATCAGTTAATCTATCACTAAACATGGTTTTACCTATATATTATTGTAGGGTCCTGTAAATTTAGCAAAGGGAAAGCAAATACATCCACATGTACTGCAAGGAAAATTGATTAAAATTAGATTAAAAATTTGAGAATAAATTCAAAGAGATAAAAATTTTCAAAGGAATCCATCCCGGCCACGTACTGATTACTGGGAAAGGTTTACAGAAGGTATAAACCATGAACCATCGGTACACATATTTCCAATGACGTGCTGGTCAGCAAATGAAGCTGTTCACAGTGAATTTCCACCCACAAACTAAAACCTTTAAAAATTGTTTTCACTAGATGTAATATGACAGAGGTACGCCCCTCACAACACCCCTATGAATGATGTAGTTCACAGATGTGGAGAATCTGGTGGCATCTTGCACCTCCACAAATCACGGTTTACCGATTCATCCACATACTAGATTTCCTACATGGAATTCCATATAAGGTGTTGTGAAGATCATAGATATAGCTTCCCCATCACACTATAAGAGGGAGGTGATGAGAAAAAAAAGAATAAGATAAAATAGAGGGTTCTGGAGAAGTTTCGCCCACACCTCAAGCAGTTCATGGATTCCATCCAACAAACCATATGCACTTCATATAAATCCTTCCCACGAACCATATTTGGAAGACCATCCATAACCAACCAGAAAACCAATAAAAACATAATAAAAAAGGTTCACAGACTCCCATATGAATAAGATAGTATGTAGACTCCCATATGTAGAACCTAGTACACAGACGGTCCTTGGTGGCAAGTTCTTCCACGTACCATCCTATGCGGCCAACTCCTTCGCAAACAGAGAGTTCATGACCAACTCCTACGAGAACATCCTTATATGAAAAACCATTCACACCCACTGGCCCATACCTTAAGGTATGAACTCTATCAAACCTACTCAGGATCAGTATCGGCCTATGGTCTCGGCCCTCTGGGCAGGTCCCTTTGCTTCTGTAACTGACCCCTATGAAAAACGTAGAGTCGCACCGTGAACTTTTTTGGCCCGGTCGATGAAATTTTCCATTGCACCCCTTATACCGCCCAAATATCCATCCCTTAAATACCATGAGAAGATAAATTCCTCATGGGACTCTAAAAACCACATCACTTTCCTCCTGTTACAGGTTCAAAGGTTCTATCATGGGTGCTCTCAACTGAAGTGTGATTTTTTGGTGACTTGGGTGCTGTAGAGTGGCTGACCAAGGTCATCTCTCAAAGGAGGAATTAAATTAAAACAACTTCTTAACAGTATTTTTAAAAAAAATAAGAGTATAAAAACAATACTTAAAAATTATGAGGGTTTTTTTATCATTTATATAAGAATAATAAGTATGTTGGAAGAAGATTGTATTTTTGTTTTGTTTTTTTTAAATCAATCTTGAATAATAAAACATAATAAGAAGATTTTTTAGAAAATATTTTAAAATGATTAATCAATATAACTCTATATATTAACTCAATTATTTTTCATTATCATTTAAATTAATTTCCACATAAATATAATCCTCTAATTGTTTAACCCTCTAACCCTATGGGAGTTAACTTAACCACAAAGATGAAATTACTTAAGCCCTAGGCTAGCTTCAGAACATGAAATCGCATCACCATGCTTTGATTAATGTTATTAGGTTATCTTATAGTCAATGGTTAATTTGAGAAAATATACAATATAAAAATTATTATTAATTAAGTTTAGGGATAATATTTGACCTCTACAAATTTTTCCTTGTGGTCTTGTATTAACGATTAAGATCACACTCTCACAATTTACCCAAATCTCTACCGATTAGGTTTTTGTGTCAATTGTTCAATTGCTAGATTAGTTTTATTTAAATAGAAAACTAAATTAATATATCACATTATGTGAATTAAATTAGCTCATTTATTAAAAATAAATTAATGAATAAGGTAAGAGGTAGATCGATTACTAAGAAAACTACTCTTTTACGGGAGGCATAGTCATTTTACAAACGAATTTCATTTGTAAAGATTTAGAAAGGGTATAACTCAATATCAATTTTAATATTGAATTCCAACCCAAAGAGGAATATTAATGAGGAAGATAAGTGAACAAAACATAGGAAAATAAAAGAAATTAAAGAATAACTAAGGATTTTATTATGCAAACAAAAGTATTACAACACGAAGAAGAAGAAGAAGGCTTTCATGAGAGGATCCTTGCTTCAAGGTATACCCCTCATAAAGGTTGAATAATTTGATTGAAATGAATTATAAATTTTCTCAAATCTCCTAATTCATGTCCAAAATTATAAAACTGATAAAAATACATATTTATAGAGTGGAGGGGAGGCAATGATACAAGTGGTTTCAAGTGTGAATGTGGAAAATCGTACAAATATTTTAATCCTACTTGAACCGCCTATTTGACCTATAAAAAGGCATTATTAAGTTGTCCTTTAAGAAGGATGAAATATTAATAATATATTCCCAAAGATCCTCAAGATGTTTTGGACAAATATAACCTTTTATGAAGAATATATGACTCAAATACAGAACTGATGTCCAAACTAGACGGTCCAGCCCATCATGAACTTCATGGCTATTTTACACCCATCAAATGCACGATTTAGATCCAATGTCCTGAATAAAAGTTGTATCCCATTAAATCAGGAATATATTTAAACAATTATAGGTTCAAATAAAACATATCAAAATATTTATTTCCGAAATTCTATGGTAAATTTTAATGAGTAAAATATAAAGACCAGAAAATTTGAAGAGAAATTCTTTTTCTTAATTTTCTTTGGGATTTTACAAAAACGTGATTTCTGACGGCACTTGATTCTGAGGCCCGGTGTGCCAGGAATTCTATCGGAAGTTTAGCTCGGTTATGTTCACTGAACGAATGAGTGGGTTTTTCTAACTTTTGAATATGTGCTCAGAATCGAATTCCAAGGGCACCGATGAATTTGCAGCGCCGGTATTTTCTTAGGAACACCTTTTCCGGAGTTGCGTTTTCATGGGAGGAGTTGTTAAAGAAATTTTGGAAGGTAAAATAAAAATTGAGTTACAATTTTCATTTCTTTTAAGTGGTTTATCCATTGAGTGGATGTTGGGGTAACCACCCAACTTCCCATGGGAGGTTATGAGAGTGGTGGGGCCCACACGAACCCCACCCCTTCATTTTCCCTAACCTTCGATAACCCTCCTTTTAATAAGTCAAGTTGAGTTTATTAATTGAGGGAATTAATTCAAATTTTTAAATTCAAATGCTTAAGTTATGTAAATAAAATAAGTGATGAACTTATTTTATTTTGGTTGAAATCGTGTTGTGTGAGTCTTTGGAGAAAATTTGAGGAGCTTGAAGAACTTTTTCTTCTTCATCGACGAAGAACACGAAGAATGAGAAGGATGCCAGATCCTCGGAGATTGACGACATGAAGCCGATGAATCATTTCTCCAAGACGTGACTCTTTCCTTCTGCGATGTCTTCTTTCGCGATGCTTATTTCCACAACGAACCCTCGCTCAATGATTTTCGACGTGGTAAAAGTTTATTTAAATTGTTGTTCCTTATTACTTCTATTGTCGTTCTTCATGAATCTTTGCCACTTGCTATTGATTAATGGGAGGTGGTTGGACCACAAAAACACGGATGACCCTCCTCCCTTATTATTTTTTTGTTTTGTTGCAGTTCAAAGGAAAGTGACGTGGTGCCCTCGCACCATGCGGGAATGAGCGACAAGGATGCGCGGCGACGTCGCGCCATGCACTTGAAAATCGAACCAAGCTGTGGCACCGTCGCGCCGCGCTGGAAAAACACTAAAATACCGTGGCCAAAGCGGGGCCACGGCAAAGGGGCGCGGCGTCGTCGTGCCACACCGGACGGTTCAAGTCCGCGGCGGAGTAGGGGAACCAGCGGTCGATTCCGGGCCGTCGGCGTCAGAGCAGGGGGACCGGCGTTGCCGGTCTCGTGGCGGCAACAGCCGGCCGGCCAGAGTGGTCCGGCCAAACAGGAGAAGATATGGGGGTTACGACACTCGGCTGGCCAGTTGAACTGGCCCATAATGGGGGCCGCGGTTATAAAACGGGGGGCAAGCCCCCCCCCCCCCCCATCCGCTCGGCTGAACGGCCGAGCCACCTGGCTGGCGCCAGCGCGCCGGGCCGGCTGCCCAGGCCAAGCCGCCCGACCGGCCCGCCAGGCCGGGCCGGACCATGCCCAGGCCAGGCTAGACCCAGACCCAGGTCGGGTCACCTAGTTCAGGCCGACCCAGGGGGTACCGGGCCGGGTCTGACCGGGCCCGAACCCCCTATTAGCAGACTTTTTCGATCTGTTACCCATAACATGGGCTACGGACCCTCGTTCGATGCACCATTAGTTGCGTAGAGATCCTTGGATCGAGATGGTCGTTTCAGTATATTACACTCGGGGTTTATGAGTACTTTGGGTTCGGCCGGGTTGGTTCGTACACGAAACCAACCGGGCCCTCGGAGCGGAAACGATTATAACTTGAGTTATGGATGTCCGATTGATGTGATGTTGACTTTTTTGGATTCCTCTTAGTAAGATGGACCTTTTGGCTTACTCCACTCGAGGTTTGGATGCAGGTGGAGTACGGTCGGGTAGGTTTTGACTTAAAAACCAACCGGGCCCCTGGAACGAAAACGCCAATAACTCTCAGACCGGGCGTCCGATTGACGCACCGTCTGTGACGTTGAGTTCCTGTTGACGATACGGAACTTTTGGATAGATCTAATCCAAACTATGTGTCAGTTGATGTATCAGCCCCTCGGTTCGTGGAGCGGACCCTCCCGAACAAGCTTGCTGTGTGCGGGAACCCTAGAGCTGGATGCGACTGCGACGATGATGACGACTGTACAGAAATCCTTCGTAGATTCCACGGTGACGTCTACAACCCTCAGTGATCCTACGTGGATCAGTGCTACCAATCCTGTGTTGGTCAGATCTTCTGTCGGTCAGCGATCAGCGGTCCTATGTGGGCTAGCATCTACAGATCCTGTGTGGGTCTGATCCTGTGTGGGTCATTGCGGGGGTTAGTTAACTATCGATCCTTTGTGGGTCATTGTGGGGGTTAGTTACCTATCGATCCTTTGTGGGTCCTTGTGGGGTTTAGTTACCTATTGATCCTTTTGGGTCATTACGGGGGTTAGTACCTATCAATCCTATGTGGGTCCGACGACTTAGATGAATCAGTGGAAATATCGGATCATTTTTATCATCTTACAAAGAAGTATACCTCTGTGAGCTGAATCATGACTTTCAATCGTTATCTTAGATAATATTGACTTGAAATCCTGTGTGTATTACGTTTTTCTTTCCTGTGTGGACTGGGTTGTACTTGGGCTCGGATGATGGAGCCGAACGAGAATTTATGACTTAGGTATATGAATGGGCATATACCTTAAAAGTGTCGGATGTTACTTCGTGTTTGTATCTTTCCTTTGTGGATTATCCTTTGTGGATTCTGGGAGACCTTTGGGGGGGTCTCGGGGTCCCTAATGAGTAGCTTATACTCACCCCTGCACGGGCTATGCCCGCACTACGTTGTGTTGGTTGCAGATGACGCACAGCGCTGATCGTGGTTGAGGCACGAGGAGTAGGTCGGCACCCGGAGGTGGATCACTGGGCAGGGCGTACTCAGAGCGGACGGTTGGACCCGAGGAGCTGTGGAGGCTATCTGTACCCACCCTTCAGGTGGGACTTCAATTGGACAGCTCGAGGCTATGGCTTTACATTCAGTTGTTGTTTTCCCTTTCCAGTTTCACTTTACTTTCAATTTGGGTTTGTATTCTAGCCTAGTTACATTTCCGCACATACTGTTGTACCCTGTTTTTACATAGTGTTTACTCAATCTTGCTTGCACTGTGGTGTTTTTTTACTTTACAAAGGCAATGCCTTCCCTTTTTACCAAGAATTACACCGTGGTGCTAGTCGCCAGCCCCTGGCCTATGGAAGGTGGGCTTGGGGTAGTCACGGCATGGGCACCGAGGACGGGTCGTGACAAATTCGTATCAAACGAGTTCGGTTCTACCGTAGAACTTTGGACTCTGATGTTTCTTCTATGTGAAGCAATAGTGTTAAGCATATTGGGTGTGGTTATCAGTCTAGGGAGTCTAGTGTTGGTGCGGTGGCCAACGTATCTGTACCCCAGGACCCTGACTTCTGATTTCCGACTTAATACACAAAAACATTGATTGCATGTGTGATTCAATTTTTCTTTGTGATTACTTTATGTCATCTCACCAGGTATACTTTTTGACCGTGGCGCACCTGTTTCTTTTCAGGATGGCCCCACAACGGCAGCCAGCTAGGGTTCCGAGAGTTGGGTGTGACGATAGCCCACCGAGCGACGAGGCCTCGGTACAGGGCCCTTTGGCAGCAGAGGCACCGGCGGTACCTCTACCCACTGAGCCACCGATGATACCAGCCCCCACCGCTGATGATGCATGTTGCCTTGGTGCACTGCACGAGTTTCAGCATCCGCGAACGCCTAGGTTCTGCGGGGAGACGGACCCTCAGGTAGCCAAGGATTGGCTGGGGGCTGTTGTGCGAGTTTTCAGGTTAGTGAGGACACCAGTGGACCTTTTGGTGATCGTCGCAGCGAGCCTATTGCACGCGGCAGCAGGCAGATGGTGGAGATTGATGATCCAGGTGCACGACGAGGCATCTCTCTTCTATACGGACTTTGAGAGCCTCTTCTGCTCGGAGTTCATTCCAGCCACCCTCTGTGCGGTGCACATCCAGGAGCTTCTTCAGCTGCGGAAGGGTAGCTTAACGGTCGCCCAGTACTCGGTGAGATTTACTGATCTCTTGCGCTACTCGACGGACATGGTATGAGACCCATTCTTCTAGGCCCAGACCTTCGAGCAGGGATTGAGGCATGAGATCAGGGCATCACTAATCTCCCTCAGCATTCCGACACAGGCAGGAGTACTGGAGCAAGCCCTTCTCATCGAGAGATTCCTTACTGAGCCTACTTCAGCAGCGAGACATACCGCAGGGCGGCACATAGCAGAGTCTTCTGTAGTAGGCAGTCGACAGATGACTCATGGGTCTAGGAAGACCAGACCCTCAGGCAGACAACCTCAGGACACTGGCTCAATAGTGAGGGGCACAAAGCACAGAGCCAGTCTTTCGAGAGACAGACAGTGCTACGCATGCAGCGGGCAGGGCCACATGGCTCGTGTCTGCCCGACCCGTCGTGCCGAGGAGAAGCAGATGGTTGAGGGGCCACCCAGGCAGAGGTAGAGGGTCGACCATGGTAGTCTTCAGGGAGCCGGCAGATGAGGCAGAGGAGCTGACCGAGCAGTAGGTGGTGGGCGACGCTTTGAGGCTCTACCACCACCACCACCAGGAGGTCCACCCCGACCACATGGAGCTGGTGGGCAGAGACAGGCATAGCTTCAGGCAGCGGAGGCCTATGACCACGGCGCGCTCGAGATGATTCGAGGTACTATATATGTCTATTACACCCTTGATGCAGTTCTTATAGAAACAGTATTGAGTCATTCTTTCATAGCCGCTTCCCTTGTTCGGAGCTCGGAGATTCCGACAGAACCGTTGGCTCGATCCTTACAGCTAGAGACTCCTACGGGAGTAGACTCGATGATTATGCAATGGTGCCGGCAGTGTGAGCTTACTCTAGGAGGCGAGAGCTTCGGCTGGGATCTACTTGTAGCGGCGTCGAGGCCTTACGACATCATCTTGGGCATTCATTGGTTATCTACAGTCCATTCTCATATTCATTGTATTAGGCGCAAGGTGTGATGTGTACGCACCGACGTGAGCAGGTTCACCTTCACCAGCATGAAGGGAGCCTTTGCAGCACAGGATGGAGTCCCACAGAGGAGAGGGCAGCCCATTACTCATCAGTTGGCTAGCCTCATCCTAGGAGTAGTTGACGTGTGGAGTTCTTGTTTTCCTACAATGGTGTATCAGTATGCGGACGTTTTTCCCGACGATGTTCCGGGACTACCTCCTCGCAGAGAGGTAGACTTTTATATTGACCTGTACCCTGAGATAGCTCGGATATCCACTCCAACATATCGGATGGCCCCAGCTGAGTTTCGAGAGCTACAGGTACAGCTGGAGGACTTGTAGTCCAAGGGATTCATCTTCCCCAGTGTTACACCCTGGTCTTCCCTGATATTTTTCTCCAAAAAGGCGGACAGGAGCTTGCGACTTTGTGTCGACTATCGTCACCTTAACCAGGTGATAGTGAGTAACAACTATCTTCTACCAAGGATTGATGACCTCTTCGATCAGTTCAAGGGAGCATGGTGGTTCTCAAATATAGACCTTAGATCAGGCTATCATCAGCTGAGAGTTCGGGACGAGGACGTGCATAAGACGACATTCAGATGTCGGTACGGCCACTATGAGTTCTTGGTTATGCCATTCGGCGTAAAAAATTCTCCATCAGTGTTCATGGCCCTCATAAACAGGATATTTCAGCCATATCTCAGTCGATTTGTCGTGGTCTTCATCGACGACATTTTGATTAACTCGACGACTGAGGAGGAGCACGCCTACCACTTGCGGGTTGTACTAGAAACAATTCGAGAGCACCAGCTTTATGGAAATCTATCGAAGTGTCAGTTCTGGATACGTGAGGTCCACTTTTTGGGACACATCATCTCTGAGGCGGGAGTTGCGGTGGACCTGCGATGATCGAGGCAGTGCTAGCTTTGGAACCACCCAAGAGCATGACGGATGTGCGGAGTTTTCTGGGACTAGATGGGTACTACCGGAGGTTTTTTCCAGACATCTCCAGAGTTTCGGCACCACTCTCAGCCTTGACAATGAAGGGGAAACCCTTTGTGTGGTCAGACAGATGTCAGCAGAGCTTCCAGGAGCAGAGACAGAATTGACCAGAGCGCCTATCTTGAGGTTTCCAGAGGAGGGAGTATAGTACATAGTTTACTGCGATGCATCAGAGACCGAAATCAGATGTGTCCTGATGCAGGAGTGGGCCATGATTGCCTATGGATCACGTCAGTTGATGCAGCATGAGCAGAACTACGCTACCAATGAACTGGAGTTAGCAGTAGTGGTCTTCGCTCTGAAGATGTGGTGACACTATCTGATGGGTGAGTGCTTTATAGTCTATTATGACCATTAGAGTCTCAGGTACATCTTCTCGTATAAGGACCTGAACCTGAGACAGCGGTGATGGCTCGAGTTCCTCCAGTACTATGACTTTGAGATAGTCTATACTCCTAGGAAGGGGAACGTAGTAGCCGATGCTCTCAGCAAGATGATGGGCCTTCAGATACATGGGGAGGCGACAGAGAAGCTAGCCGCTTTGCAGATATCCTTCATGGATATAGATGGAGCATCCTTCCTTCAGTCACTCACAGTCACTTCGCCACTACTGTAGCGGGTGAGAGAGGCACAACATGGGGACGCCGACTGTGAGACGCGGTGTGCGCAGATATCCTCAGGACAGGCACCTGATGGTTTCTCTTTAGGAATAGAGCATGACGTCCTTTTCAGAGGACGTACCTTGTTACTGGTTTCTTTACGAGAAGAGGTGCTGAGAGAGTTTCACACTTCCCCTTTGGTGGTACATCCTGGAGTGGAGAAGATGTACCAGGATCTTAGACGACATCACTGGTGGTCGGGCATGAAGAAGGTTGTGGCAGAGTTCGTTTCTTGATGCCTCACATGCCAGTAGGTGAAAGCAGAGCACCAGGTACCAGCAGGCTTGGAACATCCCTTGGAGGTCCCGGAGTGGAAGTGGGATGGGGTATCTATGGACTTTGGGACTGGACTTCCACGCACTCCAGAGGTCACGACTCCATTTGGGTGATTATCGACCGACTCACCAAGTCGTCTCACTTCGTACCCATCAGAGAGCAGTGCTCAGTGGAGATCTTGGGACGTCTCTATGTTCAGGAGATTGTGTGGCTTCACGGTGTGCCATCATCTATCATATCCGATCGAGATGCTCGCTTTACTTCCCAACTGTGGAAGGGGTTGTAGGAGGCATTCGGAACGCAGCTACGTCTGAGTACCGCCTTTCACCCTCAGACAGATGGTCAGATGGAGAGGACAATTCAGACTTTCTAGGACATGCTCTGTGCATGTGTCCTCGACTTTGGTCGCAGCTGGGAGGACCACCTACCCTTGGTGGAGTTCACGTACAAAAACATCTACCACTCCACCATCGGGATGGCACCATACGAGGAATTGTATGGCCGACCATTCAGGTCACCTCTGTGTTGGACAGACCCTGGGGAGTCAGCACATGTGGGACTAGAGATGGTCAAGGCAATGACAGAGAAGTTCCAGGTCATCCAGGAGTGGATGAGGATAGCTCAGAGCTGACAGATGTCTTATGATGATAGGAGGAGGAGGCCACTAGAGTTCGAGGATGGCGACCACATCTTCTTGTGGGTCTCACCTCGACGTGGTATACAGAGATTTGGTCGAGGCGGAAAGTTGTCTCCACACTTCATCGAACCATTCCAGGTCCTCAAAAGGATCGGAAAGGTGGATTATTGCCTGGCTCTACCACCTCTGTTGTACCGAGTGCACAATGTCTTCCACGTATCTTAGCTGAGGAGATACGTGCATGACCCGAAGCATATCATTGACCATTGAGAGTTGTACATTGATGATGGGGCGGATTTTGCGGAGGTCCCAGTGGAGATCGAGGATCGACAGGAGTGGGTCCTACATGGATGGTTGATTCCTCTAGTGTGCATCAGATGGCAGCACGAGAACCTCCAGGAGAGCACTTGGGAGCGGGAGGCTCAGATGCGTGCCCTGTACCCACATTTTTTCCCCTAATTATTTATGTATCTTTACAAGGACGTAAAACCCTGAGGTGGGAGTAATTTAAAGACCCGTAAAATTCATGGGAAATTTTTTTTTCCTAATTTTCTTTGGGATTTTACAAGAACGCGTTTTCTGACGGCACTTGATTCTGAGGCCCAGTGTGCCCGGAATTTCTATCCGAAGTTTAGCTCGGGTACGTTTAGTGAACGAATGAGTGGGTTTTTATAACTTTTGAACCAGTGCTCAGAATCGAATTCCGAGGGAACCGATGAATTCGCAGCACCGGTATTTGCTTAGGAGCACCTTTTTTGGAGTTGCGTTTTCCTGGGAGGAGTTGTTAAAAAAAATTTGGAAGGTAAAAGAAAAATTGAGTTACAATATTTATTTCTTTTAAGTGGTTTATCCATTGAGTGGAAGTTGGGGTAACCACCCAACATCCCATGGGAGGTTATGAGATTGGTGGAGCCCATATGAACCCCACCCCTTCATCTTCCCTAACCTTCCATAACCCTCCTTTTAATAAGTCAAGTTGAGTTAATTAATTCAGGGAATTAATTCAACTTTTGAAATTAATATTCTTAAGTTATGTTAATAAAATAAGTGATGAACTTATTTTATTTTGGTTGAAATCTTATTGTGTGAGTCTTTGGAGAAATGTTGAGGAGCTTGAAGAACTTCTTCTTCTTCTTCGACGAAGAACGCGAAGAATGTGAAGGACGCCATATCCTGGGAGATCGACGATGCAACACCGATGAACCATTTCTCCGTGACGCGACTCTCTCCTTCTGCGACGTCTTCTTCCGTGACGGTTATTTCCGCGATGAACCATCGCCCAATGATTTTCGATGAGGTAGCGGTTTATTTAAATTGTTGTTCCTGATTACTTCTATTGTCGTTCTTCATGAAACATTTCCACTTGTTATCGATTAACGGGAGGGGGTCGGACCTCACAATCAAGGCCAACCCTCCTCCCTTATTATTTTTTTTTGTTTTGTTGCGGTTCGAGGGAAAGTGATGTGGTGCTGTCGCACCACAAGGGAATGAGCGGCAAGGATGCCCGGCGCCTTCGCGTTGCGCATTTGAAAATCGAACCAAGCCGCGGCATCATCGCGCCACGCCGGAAAAACCCAAAGACACCGCGGCCGGAGAGGGGCCGCGACTGAGGGGTGCGGCGTCGTCGCGCTGCGCCGAACAGTCCAAGGTCGCGGCGGAGCAGGGGAAAAGGCGGCCGGTTCCGGGACGCCGGTTTCGGAGCAGGGGGACCAGCCTTGCCGGTCCCATGGCGGCAACAGTCAGTCGGCCGGAGTGGGCCGGCCAGACAGGGGAAGAGCCGGGGGTTACGGCCCCCGGCTGGCCAGCTTGAGCGGTCCCAGAATGCGGGCCGCGGTTACGAAATGGGGGGCAGGCTCCCCCCCCCCATCCACTCGGCCGAACGACCGAGCCACCTGGCTCGCGCCAGCGCGCCGGACCAGCTACCCAAGCCGAGCCGCCCGACCGGACCGCAAGGCCGGGCCGCGCCCAGTCTGGGCCTTACCGCGCCCAGCCGGGCCAAGCCACACCCAAGCAGGCTAGACCTGGACCTGGGTCGGGTCGACCCAGTTCAGGCCGACCCAGGGGGTACCGGGCCGGGTCGGACCGGGCCCGAACCCCCTATTACCGAACGTTTTAGGTCTGTTACCCATAACATGGGATACAGACCTCCGATCGATGCATCGTCTGTTTCGTAGTAATCCTTGGATCGAGGCGGTCGTTTTGGTATATTACACATAGGGTTTCAAAGTACTTCGGGTTCTTCTGGGTTGGTTCATACACGAAACCAACCGGGCCGTCGAAGAGGAAACACTTATAACTTGAGTTCCAGAAGTCCGATTGACGTGTCGTCAACTGTGTTGGATTCCTCTTAGTGAGACGGAACTTTTGGCATACTCCGATCGAGGTTTGGACGCAGGTGGAATACGGTCGGGTTGGTTTTGACTTAAAAACCAACCGGGCCCCTGGGACGAAAAAGCCAATAACTCTCAGACCGGGCATCTGATTGGCGCGCCGTCTGTGACGTTGAGTTCCTGTTGACGATACAGAACTTTTGGATACATCAACTCCGGACTATGTGTCAGTTGATGTATCATCCCCTCGGTTCGTGGAGCGGACCCTCCCGAACGAGCTTGTTGTGTGCGGGAACCCTAGAGCTGGCTGCGACTGCGATAACGATGACGACTGTACAGAAATCCTCCGTGGATTCGACGGTGACGACTACAACACTCAGAGATCCTAAGTGGATCAGTGATACTGATCCTGTGTGGGTCAGCGCTACAGATCCTGTGTTGGTCTGATCCAGTGTGGGTCGTTACAGTGGTTAGTTACCTATCGATCCTTTGTGGGTCATTGCGGGGGTTAGTTACCTATCGATCCTTTTTGGGTCATTGCGGGGGTTAGTTACCTATCGATCCTTTGTGGGGCATTGCGGGGGTTAGTACCTATTGATCCTGTGTGGGTCTGATAGCTTAGATAAATCAGTGGAAATATCTGATCATCTCTATCATCTTACGAAGAAGTATACCTATGTGAGGTGAATCATGAATTTCAATCCTAATCGTCGATAAGATTGACTTGATATCCTTTGTGGATTACGTTTTGCTTTCCAGTGTGAAATGTGTTGTGTTTTCCTGTGGGGACTGGGTTGTATTTGGGCTCAGATACTGGAGCCGAACGAGAATTGATGACTTAGATATATGTATGGGCATATACCTAAGAAGTGTCGGATGTTACTCCGTGTTTGTATCTTTCCATTATTGATTATCCTTTGTGGATTCTGGGACACCTTTGGGGGGTCTTGGGGTCCCTACTGAGTAGCTTATACTCACCCCTACAAGGGCTATGCACGCACTACGTTGTGTTGGTTGCAGACGACACACATTGATGATCGTGGTTGATGAACGAGGAGCAGGTCGGTACCCAGAGGTGGATCATTGGGCGGGGTGTACTCGGAGCGGACGGCTGGACCCGAGGAGCTATGGAGGCTATCTGTACCCACCCTTCAGGTGGGACTTCTAGTGGATGGATCGAGGCTATGGCTTTAATTTCAGTTGTTGTTTTCCCTTTCCAGTTGTAATTTACTTTCAGTTTGGGTTTGTATTCCAGCCCACTTACTTTTCTGCACTTACTGTTGTACCCAGATTTTACTTAGTGTTTACTTCTGCTTTCTTTCTCTATGGTGTTTGTTTACTTTACAAAGTCAATGCCTTCCCTTTTTACCGGGAATTATGCCGTGGTGCTAGTCACAAACCCCTGGCCTATGGAAGGCGGGCTTAGGGTAGTCAATGCCCGGGCCCCGAGGATGGGTCATGAAATAAAACTAAAATTTTCTCTAAATTTTCAAATGAATAATATAATCCCAAGTATTTTATAAATAATCATATTAAACACAATATGGGGAATTTTTTCCACTTATTATCAATAATATATTTAAAAATTTGTGTTTTATCAACCCCTCACACTTACCCTTTTACACTCATGGGAAAAACGTCATATCATTTATTCAATTTTTTTTGACAAGATATGAATTTCCAAATTTTTCAATCCAAAGTGAAAATTTAGGAAAAGTAATAATCCCATTAAGAGTCAATATTAATAAATTTTAATGTCATTGTCTCATTAATTGTGTCAGAAAAAAATCCAGTGAGATTTATAACTCTAATCATAGATAAACAAGTAATGGGTCTACCATGCCACTAATTATCCATGTGTGTGCGTGCCAACAACTCCCAACTCATAAATCCACCCTTAATTTAGTATATATAGGTCATGTAAAACAATTATTCTTACCTAGTTTAATTCAGAGAAATTGTTCTATATTCCTTTGCAATCTAATTTATTGACCCACTCACTTAAGTATTCCTGAAAGTCAGTCCTTAATCTCTTGACCTAGATATCCCCATATTCTGTACATTTCATCACTCCTATCATTTATTATTATTGTTATTATTATGTTGAATTTTGAAAAAAATTCACACTCAAATCTCAACCTGTTTTTGATATCCTCATGACACTAATTGTAATAGTTATAACAAGATCAAAGGTCGAAGAAGAGTGGTTTTTAACCCATCCAAGACACAACCCATTCTTTTTGTGGCATAAAATAGTCAGATGATAGGTACACACACATAGGTCAATTTGGTACAGTAATGAAATTGATTAGATGAGAAAACAACATATAGATCAACCAATGATTTTTTACATAACATTACTATACCTTCAATTTTGTAAGAAATATTTCACAAGACATGGTGGAGTGAAAATTTGTGTGGAGAAATCAGTGAAACAATTTTACATGAAAAAATATCAAAAACAATAATGTCAAAATCTAAATGGTTTTATAATGACACAATCATTCATATCATCAATGACTTCAGTTTTTATAAAAATAAACCTTTGATGATGAAATCTTAATCATTCTTATAAATCTACAAATGAATATTAAAAACATGAAATTTCCATATGTTCCACATTATAATGTTACATGATATATCTTTTTATTGATATTTTTGGTTTTTTATTTGAATGTTTTAAGAAAAAACTTAATATAAAATACACACAAAATACGCAAATGAAAATCCTAAATATATACCCAAAACTATTTTCCCCTCCACCAAACATAAAATATTGAATTTTCCTCAATGTGAACCTATGAGATGAAATATACAAATTAAATGTATAATTTTAAATAGGACAAATAGTATAAAAGTGAAAGGGCTAGGAACCTCCTAACATACTCAAGTGATGATAGGGCCATGCAGTGTGATGAAATCCACTACATCAGTAGAAATTCCCTCAATGAATTTCTTCAAATTTTTCCTGTTAACTATAAAGATCCTTCTAGTGTCCTCTTGTGCTATCTCCAATGCACCATAAGGAAGAAAATTAGATATAATATAAGGACCTAACCGTATGCAATGAAACATACCAGACAACAACTCTAGTCATGAACTATATATTAGGACATTCTCTCTAACATGAAACTCCCTTTGTTGGATCATTCTATCATGAGATGCTTTTGATCATTCCTTGTAGATCCTTTTGTTCTCATATTAAGATAATAAAATCTCCTAAAGCTCTTGAATTTGTAGATTCTTTTGGATTCCATCTTGGGCCAAATCCATGTTGCATATTTTTATTGCTCAATATGCCTGATGTTTGACTTCCACAGGGAGATGAAAGGCTTTTCCAAAAACAATCTGAAATGGAGACATATTGATGGGTGTACTATTTTCTATCCTATAAGCCCAAAGTGCATCATCCAAGGGATTACTACAATCCTTCCTTTTTGGCTGCACAATTTTCTTTAGAATTTGTTTCAACTCACAATTCGAAACCTCAACTTGACCAATTGTTTGGGGGTGGTATAGTGTGGATGTTTTGTGTGTCACCCCATACTTCTAAAGGAGGGAAGCCAATTTCTCATTGTTTTAGTGTGTCCCTTGGCTAATGATGATGACCTTTGTTACTCATAAACTAAAAAAACTATTTCATGAAAAAGTCCACTACAACATGAGAACCATCTATTCTGGTGGTCTTATCCTCCACCCATTTACTCACATAATCAACAACAACCAAAATGTACAAGAAAACACAAGAACATGGAAAAGGACCCATAAAATCAATTCCTCACACATAAAAAATCTCATAGATAAATATGGGATATTGACACATCTCATGTCTCCTAGAAATGTTTTTTGTGTGTTAGAAATGTGAGAACTACTTTCAAAATAAATGATCATCATGGAATAAGCTAATCCAATATAATCCAGAGTCTAAGACTTTCCTAGATATCCGTTGGGGTCCAAAGTGTCCACCACAAGAAAGTGTATGATGAAAATTAAAAATAGAATCAAACTCAGAGTCAGGAACACACCTCCTAATTACTTTCCCACTACACATGCTCCATAGGTATGGATCATCCCAAAAATAAAATATTAACTCACTCTTTAACATTTGGACTTGATGTTTCTTTAAATTTTCATGGATTTATAATGAAAAAAGGTAGTTCACTAAATAAGTATACTAAGGATATGCACCTGATATGGAATAAAGATGCTCATTAGGGAAAGTTTTCGGATGTGGTACCTGGTCCAAGGTGTCATCCTCTAGTGTTATAGTAAGGTGAGACATCATGTTATACACGTTTAGGTTTTCATGTTGCTTCAAGAGTTCATTAGGCATGGTCGATAGCATGAAACATTGGAAATCTGTGGCATCATCCATATGTTTTATATAGAGATATAGTTCCTCGTCACTAGCCTCTTTACCAGGTGAAACTGGAACATGCTCTTCCTGTACATATAATTTCTTCTCGTGGTGAAGGATGACGCATAAACGCCTCTACCACTCTTGGAAATTGGTGCCAGTGAAAAGGTTTTCCTTCTCTTGTATGGTATTCAATGATATGTTTGAAGTAAGTTTTCTTGTCGTTTCTACAAATTATGATGAGAAAATGTGTGGTGATTTATTATGATAAAACTAAGACAAATAAATAAATTAAAACATATTAGTCTCCCACTATTTTATAGAAATCCAATAGCCCTCACCATTGACTTCAGAATATTCTGTTGCCTAAATATTATAGTGGAAGGGATCCATATTTCCCATCACATTACCCCGACTAGGGTTGGTCAAGAAACCAGAAGGGTTTTAGGTATTTATTCCAAATTCCAACTACATTAACTCCCATATCCTTGATCCACTGAGTGGACTCCCCAATCCTGAAATCCTTTTATTTTTTATTTCTTCAAAATTTACCTCTTGGTCGCACCAAGATCTACTGTGGTAGTAAACCCTTGATAAAAACCATGTCAAGTCAACCCAAAACAATGAATTAGAATTCCCTAATAATTTAAAGCACCACAACTAGGGTTGGACAAGAACTTTGAACTATGGTTCGATTCTAACCAAGATTATGGAAGGTTATATCGACTTGATATTTTCTTTGACGGATTTTATCCTTATACATAAATAACTATTTTATTATTTTGATTACATGCTTGTTAATATTAAGTGGGATATAATTAAGTGATTAACCATGTCTAATATAATATTTTATTCATAAGTCGGTCTTATTTTAGTTCTATCTTGCATGCTTGTTTAATTCATTAATTGTGTGATCATGGCAACACATCCAAAATAAATAAATCATGCAACTAATGGATATAAAATAAATGGTATGATCATGATCTTGTTTTGTTGGTCAGTTTATCTAGTGGTTTATAAACTAACCCAATATCTAGGGGAGATACACCATGAACCTTTTGGGTTTGTGTTTACAACATTCCACATGTCCATCTTTGTATATCCTTGGATTGGTTTCACCTTGGATCCTAACTTGAGCCGCCTCCACTATCTTGGGAGCTCCATCCATTACATATGCTTTTATCTCACATGCATGTGAGGTGTAAGATGGAGTTTTACATAAAAGAAACCTTGGGAACGTAGTCCCTATATATTAATGAGGAGAAGGATCGTAGGCCAACAAATTTCATTTAAATAAATTAATTAAAAGAAACCATTCACATACAAAGGACTTGATCTAGCTCATGATCATTCATGCATGCAACGATATTTATGCATAAATAAAACTATCATTCAATTCTTTAATCGTTCTTGTTTAATATAAATCATTCTTGAATCAATTAATTATCTTTAATTAATCAATAATTTTATCTTGAACCCTTTTTCTGAATTTCCTAGAGATTCTCATCCATCATAATTTTAAACAAATAAATTCATTCAAAATTATCTTTTTACATAACATATTACTTGGTGGAAACCAGGTGAATTCCCATTCATAACTACCCAATTAGTAGAAATGAACATTACAAAGATGTTAAATTAAACACATATATACAAAACACTTATCAAATTTTGTGCCTCAGCTTTACACCTGCACTATGGTACACGTCTCAAGGGTTTGTATAATATAATAATAAATTTTAATAAATCTGCATAATATGGATGAGTAAATGTTGTGTAGTTTTAACTACATGATGTGTACTTTTGTTCACCTTCCATCTTATGTACATGCCTGAGGACATGGCATGTAGATGTACTTCGTAATTTTTTTGGAGTAAAAATTGTGTTCAATGGGACACACACCGTGTAGTATCCGCGTTACATGGTTTCCATCTGGGCAAGCCGTGTATGAGGTACACAGTCTAACCCTAACCCGAAGAGACTAAAAACTGTGTTCAGTGGACCACATGGCATGTAGTTTAGAAACCATGGGCCACCTTTTCCTGGTCAACACACGGTGTTATTCAAGACTTAGAAATACTCCAACACACGGCCTGATTTGGAGGACCAGTCTGATGCATTGAACATAGACTACATGGCATGTACTACTAAATACACACTATGTATTCTAGTGTTATATGGATATGAATGTTTGGAACCTCCAAATGAGATCTTCTATTTTATTTTAATCAAAATTAAAAGAAAATTTTGTTTCTATATGGTGAACGAGAAATGAGTGATAAGGAACATATCTCGAGATTCATATTTAAAGAACGATTAAATTTAATTGAAACAACTATGTTATTAAATGTGTAAATCACCAATGAAAAACTATATAATTATAATCAACGATATGAACTCTCTGATACCACATGTCAGTTCCAAGTACAGAAGAAGCATGTTGGTAGGTGTACCCAACTTTAATTTTAGCATTAACAACGATCAATCCAAGATCTGTCATGATAATAAAATGCCAGATCTTCAAAATAGGATGAAGAATGAAAAAGAAAAGAGGGGAGTCCCAGAACCCTTGATAATATCATCATATGTTTGTTATAATTAATTTAATTAATTGAAAAGAATTACCTTGATGGAATTATTTATTCATTGATGTTTCTGATCACGATCCGATGTGATCTTTCATTGAATTGTAGAATCCAAGTTTAGGATTCCTCATGCAGTGATCCACATGTTCTCCATGCATCTATGTACGTCAGCAAAGGGATCTTCGGTTACTATCATGGAAGAGCCTTCACTTGCGAAGTACACCTTCGATTGTTTTGATCCTGTGGAGGAGGATCTCTCTCTCTCATATCATGAGAGTGTTCTTGGATGAAAAATATTCTCTCTTGGATGGGGATCTTTCTCTAGATCCGTTGTGCACAACCAAAAAAAATGGATATGCTAATGAGAAGTATATAATTGGGATTTTTAATTATATAGAATAATAAAATGAATTAATTACCTGAAAGCATTTATTCATTTCATTTAATTATAAGTAATACCATATGTCTAATAATAACAGTTTACTATTATTATTACCTGACATGTGCCCAATGAATTACACCTAATATTATTTAATTAAATAAATAATATTATTTCTCATAAATTCCTAGAAAAAATTCATGGAGTTTAATTTTAATATACACGGTGTGTACTTTTGTTTTTCCATTTTTCTTTATTTTATCCACCACATTTATTAGACCTTGAATAATGGATATTTATTTTTAAAATAAATATCACTGCGTTAATCACTAATAAATATATTATTTCTCCCACAATATATTCTCTCGAATAACTAGTGTCGAAATAAATGTGATCATACATCCTTAAATTATTATTAAACCAAAATCGGGAATAATATTAATTAAACGTGATAAATTAATATTTAACTGAGATACTTGGACAAACATAGTGTGTGACCCTCTAAACCTCTTTCTTAGTAGCATTAGGTGGATCCTACCTAAATTCCAAGGTTAGTGTCTAGTAACATGCCAAGTCACACATAGATAAAGAAGTTAATGCCACAATGACGTTTCACCTCCTACAAATGCTTACCTTGTATATAATCCCTTGGCCTTGATATCTTGAATCAAGCAGGTTGCATGCTAGTGCCATCAACCCATGTGCTCGATTATTCTTTCTTTGACTTCCCAAAATTGAACTTTCCCATTCCACACCTTGGCCATGGATTTATTTAGGCTATACCAATTCCATCAAAGGCCCTGAGATATCTACTTCTATTATGGAACAAAAAGGAAAAATCCTTTCTCAAATTATTTATTAATGCAGTATCACTCATGACACACCCAACATATCCTATCTCATTATGAACTGTGTTTCGTCACAGTTTTCATTAATACATCTAAGTGTGAAAGTTGTAACACCCATTAATAATAATCTTAATGTCCAAGGACCAATACACATGTCCGCAGATAGGAACATCCAATGACACTATGAAATGTGGATTTCATAATGATGGGTCTCGTTCTCATAATATCCTCCAGGATAATACCAAGCGAGCACAACATGAGAAGGTGCCTCAAAGTTTTATGAGTCATTTCCCCTAATGGCTTGTATTTTTTTCTCCTCAAATATAATCATCCTGCCATAGAACATATATTCAAGAACAATGCTATGGAACTTCCAGGTTCTCATTATAGTAGGGATCTTCTATGACACTTTAATGTATAAAATATCCTTAGGAAATTATCACACGCATTGCCACGTAGAAGAAAAATCAAGATCTGACAAGGTTTTTATTAATGAATAAAGTATAAAGTAGTTGGTTCTAGGCCACTAAATCCAACACCTCTACCCTATAAGATAAGACATATCCAACTGCGAAGTTCGAAGAATCACACATAAGCTCAAAAGGAATCTCCCACCAAGTAATCTATATGATAGGTGGAGTGGTCAGATACTATTTTAGCTCATTAAAGGAATTCCTGCAAAAATCATCAAACACAAAATCTGAATCCTTTTGAAGTAATCATGACATATGAAGAGCAATCTTACTAAAATATTTGATGAAGCGCTAATAAAATCCTATATTCCCTAGGAAAGATCTAACATCATTCACACATGATGGATATGGTAAGGATGATATAATATCTACCTTATATCTATCAACCTCTATCCTATGTTTTTACTCTACATGCCCTAAGACAATGTCATGCTCTACCATAAAATGACACTATTCAATGTTCAATACCATATTCTTCTCAATAAAACAATTCAAAACCTTTCCCAAACTATAGATACAATCATCAAATGAAGACCCATACACTGTAAAATCATTAATAAATACCTCCATTATGGTCTCATGAAAATCATAAAAAATACTCACCATGAATCTCTGGAAGGTACCTAGGGAATTGAAAAGTCCAAATGGAATCCTTTGGTAGGAAAACGTACTGAAGGGACAAGTGAATGTTGTCTTATCCAGATCCTCCAGAGCAATAGGAACTTGAAAATATCCAAAAAATCCATCCAAGAAACAATAGTGTGTTTTCCCAGTAAGTCTCTCAACCATTTGATCAATAAATGGAAGGGGGGAAATGGTCCTTGTGAGTGGACTGGTTTAGTTTCCTATAATAAATACACAAACACCAACTGTTTTTAACCTCATTGGAACTAACTCCTCTTTATCATTTTTAACAATAGTAACACCAATTTTCTTAGGCACAATATGAATAGGAATATCCCACAAGGAATAAAAAATTTGATAAATTATACCTTCCTCGAGCAATTTTTCAACCTCTTTTTTAACAACTTCCATAAGGGTTGGTTTGAGTCTCCTTTTTGGCTGCCTAAATGGTTTATCCCCATCCTCCAAAGGAATGATATACATGCAAATGGAGGGGATAATACCTGATATGTCAACCAAGGTCCACCCAATTTCCCAGATTTTCTCCCTCAAAATATTCAAAAGGCTTTCTTCCTTTTCAAAATGGAGATTGTTAGAAATTATAACAGGTAATTTCTCACCACTTAACAAGTATGAGTATTTCTGATTAGGTGGAAATGTCTTTTGTTCCAGTGTAGGGGGTGATGTATGGATGGAGAAATTCAAGGAACTAAAATATGAAAACAATGAACATTAGTATCATAATATAAATCATCAAAATCAGAGAATAAAGCATCAAACCCATCAACATACTCAACAGCCATGTCATAATTAGAGTTCACTTGATCAAAATCAGAATATGAATCCATCTCAAAATCAAATCTAATAGAGGTTTGTGCATTAGAAATCGGTATGGAAGTTCTCTTAGACATAAAACTATAACTAATACTCATAATATCTCTAATCATAGGATAATAAAATTCCATGGTGTTTTTATATGGTGGTTCAAATGGGAGATAATAAAAGATGAATGGTCCTCTAAGGGGTAATTCATGAAATCTATAACATTAAGTATCATAACTTCATCTCCAAACATCATTGAAAGTGTTCCCTCATTAACATTTATGATTTTTTTGCAGTTTTGAGGAATAAACTACTTAATATAATGATATCTTGAGAAATTACCTAATAATCCTCCGTATTAATCATGTAGAAGTCTGTTGGAAAGATCATGTCTCTTACCCGGACAAGTACATCCTCAAGGACTCGTGCTGGATATGATATAAATCTATTCTCCAACAGCACCACCACTCTTATCGGATTCAACTCACCAACCTCTAAAGAAGAAAAAATAAAGTGAAATATTACATTTATGGAAGATCCTAAATCACATAAATCATCATAAAATTATAACTCCCTGATGGTGCATGGGATGGTGAATGTCCCCAGATCCTTGCACTTTGGTGACATTTCTAGAGTTGGTGTAATGAGTAATGACACATTCCTTCCAAGATTGATCCTCTAATTTCCCATCATCCCTCTTCGATTGGTACAATGCTATTTTAATAATTTTCCATACCTTGGTATTTGTTTAATGGCTTCATGTAAATTGATGTTGATCTCCATACACTTGAATGTATCCAAATCTTCTTTTTGTATCACCTCTTCAGCCATATTTTTGGTGTGTACAACCCATTTTTGAAATAGAATGGCTTTAGGAGGAACATAATCAATCTTATTCTTACCTTTGTCTTTCTCTTATGGTTTCTCTTCAGTTGATATGGAATGAGGCTTCTTCAGAGTTGAGGTGAATCCCGGTGGAATGATAGGTGTAGATGTATCAGTTGTTTGCATCCCATTTCTCAATTTGATGACACTAGCATTACCCTTGGGATTTGTAGTAGGATAGGAAGGTAGATTTATAGAATTATCACTTACCAATTCATGGAGGGAAATGGCAATCCGGATCATTTGAGTCTTCAACTCTCTCAACTCCAAACCATGACTCTTCAACTCATTATTTTGATTAAGAAAATTTTTCATCGAAAGTTAATCAGTGTTATAATATACCTTGGGTGGAGGATTCCCTTATTGTTGTCTTGTTGATGCTTGGTATTCAAATATTCTTTTCGGTTTTTGAAAAACCTACTAGAAAGGTGGAGGCTGCAAGATGTTTTGTTGAAAATGGGTCCTTTTTTGTTTTCCAGAGCCATACCTCATGTCTGATTGATCCTTCCACCCTTGGTTGAATGTTGGATCTAATGAATCATACTTCTTTTTAGGATGTGGTTGTTGTTGTTGCTGATATGGTCTCCCATGGAATACATATAAACAATATTTTTTCTATTTTAGTTGGGGGCAACAATCAGTTGGGTGGTCTATTTAAGTGCAAATTCAACAAGGTCTCGCTGGAGTGGGTTGGGATGCCATTTGAGAAAAATCAATTTGTCTCACCATAGTGGTCAATTATTCCCATTTGGTATTAATTAAATGACATTCAAGATAATACTGGTGTACTCCTCTAACATGTGGTGTACCTCGATCTCCAAATTTTTGGGAGTTTTGTGCCATCTTGACGATCAATGAAAATGAAGCTACTGGTGTTTTGTCAACCAATGCCCCTCCAGCCATGACATCAACCCGTATTCTATCCATAGGTGTGAGTCCTTCATATAATTATTTTCTAATGATTTTATCACTGATTTTATGATGCGGAATTCTTGTGAATGACTTCTTGAATCGCTCTCAATACTCACACATTGGATACCCCTACGATTTCTTGATCCTATAGATCACTTTTTGAATGGATTTTTTCCTTGATGTTGGAAAAAATATCTCCAAGAAAATACATTTCAAATAATTCCAATATGTTACATCTTCTAGTTGTAAATAATACATCCAATCCTTTGCATCTCCATCAAGTGAAAATGGGAATGCTCTTAGTTTGATTTGATATTCAGATAAATTTCTTGGTTTAAGGCTTGAGGAAACCACATTAATTTTTTTAAATGTTTTTTTATCCTAAGTAGTTAATCCATGAAATTTTGGAAGAAGGTGAATTAATCTATATTTTATTTCAAGGTCAGATTCAAGATTTGGGCATGGGATACAATTTGGTTGATAATTAATATCTGTTGAAGCCAATTCTTGAATTGTCCTATTAAGTTCATTTCCATTATATTAAGCCATTGGTTCTTGTTTTAGGTTTGATATATAAATGTTTCCAATTTCAGTGTTCCCAGAATTGAGGAATTATCCAACTGGTTTAATTTTGAAACTTCTTGTAGACTGAGAATGTCAGATTCGGGTCCGAAGGCTATGTTCAATATCAGGGTCAAGATCTAAAAGATCCTCAGGATTAGTTTATGTCATAAATCATGTAAAAATAAAAATAAAGAATGTGGACATTAATAAAAATGAAAAGTTTGA
Source organism: Viscum album (assembly GCA_963277665.1). NCBI lineage: Eukaryota > Viridiplantae > Streptophyta > Magnoliopsida > Santalales > Viscaceae > Viscum > Viscum album. The sequence goes on from OY728166.1 coordinate 995,396,783, forward strand.
GTTTATGGTTCAAAAAGAAGAAGATGACGATAAAGTAAGAATACAAAATTCAGATTGGGTAATGAAGAAAGAAATAAGAGAATAAGAGACTAAAATGTGAAATAAAATAAATACATATAATTTCTCAAAATAATTAATTTCATACCCAGAAATGATGCCAATTTGAAAGGGGCGGTCATGGGTGCTCTCAAATTAAGTGTGATGTTTTGGGTACATTAGTGTCATAGAGTGGCTGACCAAGGTTGTCTCTCAAAGGAGGAAGTAAATTAAAACAACTTATTAAAGTTATTCTAAAAATAAAATAAAATAGAATAAAAACACTACTTAAAAATGATGTGGTTTTTTATCATTTATAAAATAATAAGAGGTATGTTGGGAGAATATTTCATTTTTTTTTGGTTTTTTAAATGAACCTTGATTAATAAAAATCAATAAAAAGATGTTTTTTTTATAAAATATTTTAAAAGGCATAATCGATCTAACTATAAATATTCACTAAATTATTTATCATTATCATTTAAATTAACACCCACTTAACTATAATCTGTGAGGTTTTTAACCCTCTAACCCTACAAGAGCTAACATAACTCCAAAGATGAAATTACTTAAACCCTAGGCTAGCTTCAGAAAATGAAATCACAGCACCCTACTTAGATTTATGTTCTTAGATTAGTTTTGGTTAGTGGTTAATTAGAGAAAATATCCACTTTTTAAATGATTTAATTGAGTTTAGGGATTGTATTTAAACTCTACAAATTTATCCCTTGTGGTCTTGTATTATTGATAAAGATCGCACTCTCACAATTTACAAAAATCTTGACCACACATGTTTTTGTGTTAATTGATCAATTTATAGGTTAGTGTCATTAAAATTGAAAACTAAATTAATAGATAATATTATGTGAGTTATATTATCTCATTGATTAAAAATAAATTAATGATGAAGGTAAGAGGTAGATCAATTACTAATAAAACTTCTCTTCCATTGCGACATAGGCATCATTGAAATGGACTGCATTTTCAAAGATTTAGAAAGGGTATAACCCAATCTAATTTCTACTCTGGAATTCCAAACCAAATATTATGATTAATGAGGAAGAGAATTTAACAAAATAGTTGAAAATAGAAGAAATTAATGAAGAACTAAGGAGTCTGTTTTGCAAACAAAAGTATTACAATTTGAAGAAGAAGAAGGCTCTGATGAGGGGATCTGTGCTTCAAGAGATACCCCTATTAAAATGGTTGGATAATTTGAGTGAAAACAATTATATTATACCTTAAATATTTTAATTCATTTCCCAACCCATCCAAATGATATTAATACATATTTATAGATTGGATGAGAGGTTATGTTACACGTGGTTTCAAGTGTGAATGGGGAAATATGTCCAAATATTTAAATCCAGCTTGAAACGCCTATTTGACCTCTAAAAAGAGTGATTCATCTATCTTTAAAGAAGTATGAAATGTGTGGAATTGGTTCCTTGAGATCCTCTTAAAATTGGAACCACATAAAAACTTTTATAGAGATGATATCACCCAAATATAGAACTAATGTCCAAACTAGCAGGTCCAACACATATTTGACTTCATGGAACTTTTACACCCGTCAAATGTACGATTTATCTTAAATGTCTTGAATGAAAGTTGTATCCCATTAATCCAAAAATATATTTTCAAAATCTTATGTTCAAATAATACAAATAAAAATATTTATGTTCAAAATGCTACAGTGAATTTTAAAGGGTAAAATAGAAATTTTCACCAAATTTTCAAATGAATGATCTAATCCCAAATATTTTCTAAATAAACACATTTAACACAACATGAAGTAGTTTGTTAATTTTTTATCAATAAAATATTCAACAAAATTTTTTATAAAAGGTTTACCCAAAACTCTATGGAAAATTAGAACCTGAAATGTTTCTTATATAACCGGACACATTCTTTCCATCCATCAAACCTTGTCTCTCTAGTGATTTTGTATCCTCATAAACCTCCATGCCCATCAGAAGAAAAATGACAGTGTCCTACAAACACCTTTGTTTGACTATTCACATCATTCCCCTGGGGCTCTGCATATGTTGCCTACAAAACGACCATCAACCAAAGGCACATTCATACTTAGGAGAGTCCTTTACTACCTCTGTATGCATCAATGGATTTCATGACCCATATCATTTCTTAGGATCTGATAATACCTAGAGTCATGGTTTACACATTCCTTCCCTCCCATTATTGAGGTATGTCTTAACATCCCAAACTAATTATCCTACAACTAATCATGGATTCGATAAAAAATAGCCCAAACTCTATGACCTTAAACTATGAGCTATCACCTAAATGATGTTAAAATGTACAACATTAGTCCACGAAACAATTAATTCAACCATGGTGCCATCATCCAAGATATATTACATTATAATATAGTGAACTAGATGATTTTAGATCTTTATAAACTTCCCCATCCATCATAAATAGAAGGTAAGTGTCCTAAGGACACCTCTTCTTGACTGTGCGCATCATGCCCTGGTGGATCTGCATATATTTCCCTCAAAATGGATTAAAAATAAGATACAAATTCATCCTCATTATATTCCTCACCTCCCTATGTATTCCTCATTGTATTCCATGCATCATATCATTTCTCTTGATCTGAGATCATCCATAATCATGGTTTTCATGTTCCTTCCCTCTCATGCTTGAGGCATGTCAGAACATCCCAAAAAGATTATCCTCTGATTAATCATCGTCCAAGCTATAGGGCATTAAACTATATTATATCATATGATTTTTGATTTTCATAAACCTCCCTATCAATCATAAATTGATGGTCAGTGTCCTGAGGATACCTCTACTTTACTATGCACATCATGCCCCAGTGGCTCTGCATTTGTTGCCCACAAAACAACCTATCAACCAAATAAAAATTCATAATCAAGAAAGGAGTATCCTACCCCTGTATTCCTCAATGTATTCTATGCCTCATATCACTTCTCTTGATCCTAATTCCTCCATAATCATGTTTTGCACATTTTCCCCTCTCATGTCTGTGGCATGTCAGAACATCCAAAGATGATTTTCCTCCAGTTAATCAAGGTTTCTATAAAATATAAAGGGAAACTACCACTAAGGTTAGTCCCCAATAATATGAGGGATAAGCTTCATAAACTTTAATTTTATCTCACATTAAAAGGTTCATCACTTCGTACCCTCGAGAACCATCACCCCGACTACTTCCACCGAAGGATCTCCCTCTCCCATCAGCAGGAGAGGAGGCGTGTGATTGGTTAGATATCTAATGTCTTCTTGTTTCTCACACTAAGCATGAATCATGTGGGATTAGAGGTTTGTGATGATTACAAAAACAAACAAATTATAAATTATGATAATTATTATTACTGATCAAATGAGGAAATGTATGATTCTGACTCGAAGGCCCGATCTCAAAGCGGTTCCCTTCTAAAAGGGTTCACGAAAACATTACCTATAAAATGGTAAGATTCCATTCATAATCCCCAAAAAATTATAAACTATGAGAACTCTGATTCCATATCAAACTAGGATATGTAGGATTCTTACTTTAAGGCACGATCTCAAAAGGGTTCTCTTTCAAATGGGCTCACCAGATAATGTCCCTCCAAAATGGAAAGCTTCCATGCATATGCCCCGGCCATTCTAAACTACAAGAACACTGATACCTGATCAAACTAGGATATGGAGGATGCCTACTTGAAGGCCCAAGCTCACAATGTAGGACCCTGGGACACCCTGAGAGGGGAGGGGTGAATCAGGGTGTCAACTATTTCTTTTATAAACAAGGATCTTGTTCTCACGTTGGTAGGAATTAGTTAAACCTATTGATGGTTATGATCTGTAATGAAACATTCACATGCAAAGAGGTAACACAACAATTTTTAATTGGTTCACCACTAAGGGCTACGTCCAAGGAGCATACGCCGAAAATTTTCCGGCCATACAAAATTCCACTAATCTTCACTAGCAGTAGATTAAAAAGGTTTGGGAATAGTCACTCTTTCCCAGGCTCACTTCCTTTAAAAAGATTCTTGGATAGCTCACTACGTCCCTCGGGTTACTCCCATCGACTCCCCCTGGCTCACTACCTTCGTTGAAGTCCCACTTAGTTTATAAACGTGAAGGTCTCTTCAACAGATAGACATGAATTTCTTTGACTCCTGTTCAGAATGATACTTTGCTTGCATTAGGGTTTATAGTTGACGATTTTTTCAGTTCAATCCTTCATCTTTAGTGCAATGATTGGATGCACTAGACCCTCTTGTATTTGTTTTCCTGAATCACAAACACTTATGTGATTCCTCAATAAATGAAGCTCAACTTACTTGGAATTGTAATAATCAGTTCTCCATGTATGCATGAGATCATGCATGTATCATTTAGACTTCCTCTTTAATCTAACTCTACACCAAAGGAATTGGGAAATCGTCCAGCTTTGTGAAGCTCCAAAAAGGCCGTCGTGCATCAACTACACCAGGCACACTTCTACAAGCTCGGAGCACAAGTTTCAAGACAGCGTGAAAGTCTCGGAGTTCAAGTCAAAACCGGAATGCATGTTTACCTCAACCGCTTGCGCGACACTCATTCCCTCAACTTAAAACTTGCACGACCCAATCCCTTTATTTCGCTAACCACCTTGGACGCACAACTATCACCTGGCGCACCACTACTCCTTGCGCGACACCACACCACTTGCATGACCACCACACCTGCGCGATGAGAGCTCTGACTTTCTCTAAGTGTAGAGATCGTACAGAATGAGGAGGGGTCGACCTGTATTTATTGGTATTTGGACACCATGTGCGACGGCACGCAAGTCTCCCCTTAGCACGCAAGTCCAACTGCCCAAGCCTCTGTCGCGCAACTCACTTGCACGACCCAAAAAATACTTACATGACCCTCTTTATTTTCCCATATTTTTATGTTCTGATATTGAAACAAAATAGTCATGCAAGTCCCCAAGCCTCCAAGTAATCGGCGCGCATGTCCCTTTTTCCGCGCTAGTCACTTGCACGACCAAACCCAAAACATGCGCGACCCTTATCCATTTGACATATTTTGATGTTCTGATCTTGAAAAACAAATGGCTCACAAGTTTCCTCTCCTTCAATTCAATGGCATGCAAGTCCCTTTTCCAAAAACCACTTTTCTTCATTTGTCAATTTTTAGGCCCAAAAATTTGGCAAACACTGCAAAACAGCGACACCTTGTATCTGCTCTTTTTGTACCGCCTCCAGATCATCCATTCCTTTGTCGACATTCTTGAATCAAACATGGATCATTAACCACAACCCTTGAACTCGACATGACACCATTAAATCCCCTTTGTCAACAAATTTGTGTGTCATTGTTTTCTTTGTCAACAAGAACAATCACCTAAAAAAACATCTTTTCTGTGATTTTCCTTCTTCAGCAACTCTTCTTCTTTCATCAAAAACTCCACTATCGTGATATATATATACTTTGATAGATCAGATTTAGCATCATCATATTTTGATACAATGTGAAGTACATGGCCATCTCATAATTCCAATCCCTTGCACTTTGTCTTCTTCGTCAACAGTCATTCTCTACTTCATACAAATCATACGATTCAATTCTTCAAGAAGTCTCTTGCATGGTTCTCATCAAATCATGAAGAATTTCATGGTCTTCATCAAATCCCCATTCTTCCTCAATCATCCTCAGATGGATTATACCTCACCATTGTTCACTGTTGTAAACAATGTGTCACCTTTGAAACATGTTTTTTGAACTTATGATCAGTACAATAATCATCTGAATTTCCATTCCTCCATTTCATTGGAGTACTTCTTGATCTCCTTCATTTTTATCTTCATTGACAACTATTGACAAAAAATACAACCTTATACACAAAGTGGTCCCAACAATCTCCCTCTTTGTATTTTGTTGTCAATACCTTACATATCTTCTGAAATGAATACGTCAATGTCAAAATGAGAATATTATTTTCAATCAACTTTTCTTTTCAAACTTTAATTTCACATTCTATCCCCCATATTGAAAAGAAATAAAAAGCTCATGGTAGGGAGGGTATCAATATATACTTAAGCAATGTTTCATTAATCATTTCTCTCTAAGTCTACTTAAGTAATGCTTGATGTAGAAAACAAGCGGATTTGATTTAGACAACAAGGTTTTCCCTTATTCACATATCATGATACCACATGAGATGAGAACTCATGTATTTTTTCCTTCAAGGGTTTACCACTTTCATTTCAGGCTAAATAAATTAAATGTGATAAGGAATAATCAACCTAAAACTCCTGCGCTCACATCCGCAAACAGATCAAAAACATTCAAGTGAAATTGGTAGGATAAGTGGTCTTGGGGAACTTCCATTATTCTTATGTCACTGATCAATTCAGTTACTACCCCATTGTAGAATGATCTTAATCATTGAATATCAATTGAAGAATCTTCCATGTATGGAAACTTCTTGAGATTAGCTATCAAGAGTTGACAGCATTCACTACTTCTCTGGTTCCCCCGCTGAGAGCATTCTTCACCTTCAATTCCCTACATTATTAGCACAAATACAATACACAAATTATTAAGGTTATAAGGTGGTTACTCCTTGCTTAATCAAAATGAGATGCATGGTTGAGGTTTTTTTATCAACCAAGTTCCTCTGTTCACCCCAGTTTTCATGCTTGCACATTTGAACATATGTTCTGATATGTGTGGATGTGGCATGGTTGCCTTAACATTTTCTTCTTCAGGGTATAGATAATTATTATTCTTAATAACCATTTTGAATGATGCATTCTTGTTCCTTTTGAGGACTGCTTCTTACTATGGTATTAAGGTTAGACAACCTTTTTTAATGTGACCATATTTCTTGTATCTCGCACACAAAACTTCTTTGACACATGTGTTTCTCTTGGTTTTTAATCTCTCCGGCACTCTGTCTTCATCGCGTGAAAGTTTTTATTTTCCTTTGTCAACAGCCTTGGCCTTTTCATCTTCAAGCTTCATAATTCTTTTCAAATCATCTGTCCAGATGACCAACAAGTTATTTGGAACTGTTGCAGCTGGTTTGGATCTTCCACATGGGTTCATCTGAGTTTCATACCACTTAATTTTTCTTTTGGATGAATTATCCTTCAATTTCATAGATCTAAAATTCTGGGTCTTCTCAGCTCCCCTACTTGAGAACTTCTTGGGGAAATGTGTGTTCACACCATTCTTCTGATTTCTTCCCATGGTACTTGATTCATACTCAGACGGCATCAGAGGTATTCTTTTCTTATCAACAGTGAAAGCATGTTGAGATGGGCATGTACCTACCTTGTGACCACTGTCGTTTCATACATCACAGATGTTATCAATAATTCCAAATATGTTTGCTGTAAAGAGATGCTTCTGGACCTACAGATGTTTCTTCTTCTTCTCTGGATTTCTTTCCTTTGATACATGATTTCTTTGTGCTCTTTCATTAAAAATATTTTACCAACAATCTACTACACAATGCCCAAATCTGTTGCAGCACCAACATTAACCCACAAATCGTTTCTTCTTTGTATCTTCTGTATGAGGTTGTTGGGCCTTCTTCTTAATTTTTTGAGCTCTATTTGAGGAACCAACTTCCTCTTTTTTCATCCCATCAAAACCAGCAATTGTGGTAGGTTTCTTATCCTCCTCTTTCCTCATCCATACTTGTTTAGAATTTTTCTTCCAACCTACACTTTTTAAAGGAACATATTTAGAAACAACAGTACAGGTTTGTATGGATGGTACCATCACATTCATAGCTACATGTGATAGATCAATGATTGAATTCATGATCTTCTTATCACATGTTGGAGGTATTTTGACAGTATAATCCTCTAGTGAGCATTGAGTACCAGCAACAACTGATTCTGTTTCATTCTTTTTTGAAGTCTCAATATGTGTCTTCTCAATATTCGTCAATTGGGCTTCCTATTTTTGACCTTCAATGTTGAGGATGATCTTCTGGTATTCAATCATGATCATCTTCCCTTTACAAGTATTCTTCAATCTTTCAACTTTGTCTTCATGCATCTTAACTTTGTTTTGTAACAAAGAGTAAAGTTCCTTGAATCTCATGGATGTTTCTTCCAAACAAAAACTATTGACTTCAGTGCAATTCTTTGGCTCAGCTTCATGCACATGGATCTTTTCTTTTAGAGTCGTAGTTACTACCTCTTTTTATTCAAAGGATTTAATCTGTTTGGTGAACTTTAAGCATTCGAGAATTATTCCTTCCAAGGCCTTTTCCAAATTATCAGCTTCACTTTCCAGTCGGTTGATCTCAACCTGCATGCATTGAAATATTTTAAAAATAGCAGCGAATCTTTCTTCAGGAATATCATGCAGATATATTATTAATTTCTCCAGATAACTTGAGACTGAAGTTTCTTCCATTCCTATGGTAGAATCACGAGCCACATGTTTGATACTTTCCAAGCCTGATATTTCTTCATTATTCGAATGGCATGGAGAACCAGACACTACATCTTATTTGGATACGAGGGACTTCTTCAACTGCTTCTTCACTTTATTTTTCCTATTTTTCATGGTCTTGCGGTATGTAGGCTTCTGCTCAGAAATGACAGAATCTTCATCAAGACTGCACTTCATTGTTGACTTTAGGAAAGAAACTCAAATCCTCTTCTGAATAGAATTACTATAGAGTATCCAACATACGTGAACCTTTCCCTATGATACCACTTGTAGGACCCCGGGACACCCTGAGATGGGAGGGGTGAATCAGGGTGTCAACATTTTCTTTTAAAAACAAGGATCTTCTTCCCACGTTGGTAGGAACTAGTTAAACCTATATGATGGATATGATCTGTAATGAAACATTCACATGCAAAGAGGTGACACAACAATTTTTACTTGGTTCACCACTAAGTGCTATGTACATAGAGCATATTCAGACAAGTTTTCACCAGTACAAAATACCACTAATCTTCACTAGATGTGGATTACAAAGGTTCGGGAACAGTCACTCTATCCCAGGCTCACTACCTTTACAAACATTTAGGGATAGCTCACTGCATCCCTCAGGTCACTCCAATTTACTCCCCCTGGCTCCCTGACTTCATTGAAGTCCCACTAAATTTATAGACGTGAAGGTCTCTTCAATAGATAGACATGAAGTTCTCCGTCTTCTGTTCAGCACAAGACTTGCATCAGGGTTCAGATTTGATGCTCTTTTCAGTTCAATCCTTCTCCTTTAGTGCAATGCCTGAATTCACTAGACCCTCTTGTCTTTGTTTTCCTGAATCACAACCACTTATGTGCTTTCTAAGTAAATGAAGCTCAGATTACTTGAAATTGTAAGAATCAGTTCCCCATGTATGCATGAGATCATGAATGTATCATTTATACTTCCTCTTTAATCTCACTTTGAACAGAAAGAATTGGGAAATCTTTCGGCTTTGTGTAGCTCCAAATAGGCCGGCGTGCATCAACTACTCCAGGCACGCTTCTCCAAGCCTGGAGTGCAAGTTTCAAGACAGAGTTCAAGTCTTGGTTCACAAGTCCAAAATGGCATGCAAGTTCACCTCAACCACTTGTGCGACACTCACTCCTTCTACTTCAAACTTGCGCGACCCAGTCCCTTTCTCGCCCTAACCACCTTGGGCACGCAACTATCACCTAGCGCGCAACTACTACTTGTGAGACCACACACCACTTGTGTGACCACCAAACCTATGCAACGAGAGATCTGATTATCTCTAATTTTTCATCTAATTTAGAATGAGGAGGGGTCGACCTGTATTTATAGGGATTTGGACACCCTGCGCGACGGCACGCAAGTCTCCCCTCAGCGCGCAAGTTCTGGCGCGCAACTCCAACCGCCCAAGCCTCTATCGCACAAATCACTTCTGCGACCCAACCTATACATGTGCAACCTTATTTCCTTTTCCATATTTTGATGTTATGATCTTGAAAAACAACAGTCACGCATGTTCCCAAGCCTCCAAGTAATCGGCGCACAAGTCCCTTTTTCCGTGCTAGTCACATGCGCGACCAAACCCAAAACATGTGTGTCCCTTATCCCTTTTCAATATTTTGATGTTCTGATCTTGAAAAACATATGGCACACAATTTTCCTCTCCTTCAAGTCAACGGTGGGAAATTCCCTTTTCCAAAAACCACTTTTCTTCATTTTTCAATTTTCAGGCCCAAAAATTTGGCAAACACTGGAAAACGGTGACACCTTTTATCTGCTCTTTTTGTACCACCTCCAGATCATCCATTCCTTTGTCGAAATTCTTCAATAAAATATGGATCATTAACCAAATCCCTTGAACTCAACATGCCACCATGAAATCCTATTTGTCCACAAATTTATGTGTCCTTGATTGCTTTGTCAACAATCACAATCACCTCAAAAAAATTTCTTTTTTGTGATTTTCCTTATTCAGCAACTATTATTCTTTCATCACAAACTCCAATATCATGATATATATATATATATCCTTTGATATATCATCTTTAGAATCATCATATTTTGATACAATGTGAAGTGCATGGCCATCTCATAATTCTAGTCCCTTGCACTCTGTCATCTTCTTCAACCGTCATTCTATACTTCATGAAAATCATATGATTCAATTCTTCAAGAAGTCTCTTTCATGGTTCTCATGAAATCATGAAGAATTGAATTGTCTTCATCAAACCCCCATTATTCTTTAATCATAATCAGATGGATTATACCTCACCATTGTTCATTTTTTGTAAACAATGTGTCACCTTTGACACATGTTCTTTGAACTTATGATCAGTACAACAATTATCAGAATTTACATTCCACTATTTCATTGGAGTACTTCTTGATCTCCTTAATTTTGATCTTCATTGAAAACTATTGACCACAAATACAACCTTATACACAAAGTGGTCCCAACACAAAAGGGTGCCCTTTCCAAAGGGCTCACCTGATAATGTCCCCCCAAATGTGCAGTTTCTATGCCTAAGCCCCAGCTATTCAAAACTAAATGGGTTCTGATTCCTCAACTGATGATACAATGGAAACCCATATTATTGTTCCGATCCCAGCATCAAGTCACCTTCCATCCCCCTAGAAATAGATAAACTCCATAGCACCTTATTTCATGGATTAAGTCAACATTTCCTCCATAACTTCAAATATGTGTATGCCTAGGACAATCCTGCAAACTAGGGCTATCCCATGGACACACTCATTGCGAATGAACCAAGGATTCAAGAACATATGAACATGAATTAAATCTATAAGAGAGTCCCGGAATAGGCCATAATCCTCCCCCGAAAGGGCTCGGTGAGTCTAACTTCCCATCTTCTTGACCAATGGAGTCCTTAAGTGTCGTTGGCTAAATCATCGACCAACAAGAACCTTCATTCGGAAATAAGTTCCATGAATCCTAGATACCTTGTCCGTTGGGTGTTTCTAGCTCCACAAATAAAATCATTAATGACCATATGAGGATGTTATATCCTAGGAGGTCTAATTGCACAAAAACTTGACCCCATACAATCGTCTGTTGGGACCATCTGACTGTGGAATATCCTTCGCAGTATAGAACGGCTAAACTACCTAGTACTTATGGGGTTAATACAACCTCCCTTTAAAGGATAATGAAGCATAATGGCATAAAACAAAAGAAATGGTGATATTAATTAGAACATGTCTCTATAATAAGGAGGTAGGTGATGATTCTTGTTTGACCATTTCACCATCACCCGGAACGAGCCACCATGGAGGCTGCACAAAAATGGTGAACCATACATGAATTCTTTACCAAGGTGCCAGTTCTACCCTCATGATAATTGAAAAAATGATATTTCACATTGGACCATTTTGTTCACCCCTGATCATGCTAAACGTGCCACCTCAGAGGTGAAAAAATTGGTGAACCCAATGTGAATCCTTAACCAAGTGGTGGTTCTTCCACAATGATAATAGACAAAAAGATATTTCACATCAAAACATTTTGGTTTCCCATATACACACAGAATGTTCGACCTCAGAGGAAAAAAATGGTGAACCCGATGTGAATCCTTAACCATGGTGGTGGTCTTACCCCACTCAAGACCCTTTTCCCCAAAACAAAAAAAAAGAGAGGGGAAGGGGTCCAAACTAATTCTTCATATATGAATATGTTTAAATGAATTCTAATTTGATGAGGTTTTGTGGTCTGTATATCATAAATGTAGGTTTCATGTTCCCGCAGAGAAACCTTCAATCCAAATGATATCCCGAGGACCGATGCATACAGATGCATCAGCAATCCCGTAGGCAGCTGGGGCCTGAATAAAGAAAAGGACCCTCGCCTACCCAGTGTATTCAACTTTGGGTATCCAACAAGCTAATTAAAGAGTACAACCGAAATGGTACTCTTATTAGGGTTGAGGTCGTGAGACAGACCCTCTAATTTGCGAAGACTCACCAGCCACCTCCTCAGTCGTGACCGGTACCCCAGAACAAGGTGGTCGTGGTGGTCATCTCAAACCATTTCTAGAGCCTGTCCCTAGAACATGACAATGAGTACCTCTCTTATCTTATAGAGGAAGATGAAGTCGATGCTAAAAATTTCATCTCAACTGCACAGTGGTCCTACTCACGGGCCCCCACCAGAGAGCATCACCGCTGACACCAGATGACCAGACCACCTCCCGATAAAGAGGACCTTATGCTAAGGGAACCTACCGAAGTCCAGAAGACTCGGGCCCCTTGGGCTGCCCGCCAAGGGTGGTGAATATATAATTAGAAACATGATATAACCATGGTACCTATGGAGAAAATACTTCATACTAACAAAATGACATTTGATGAGAAGACATACGACTCTACCCCCTCTACCCAATCCCACCAGAGAAATTGGGTTGCACAATATGAGAACGTGCACACTCCTTCTAGCACTCCTTGCTACCGCCATGCAGACAGAGTGGAAAACTATAGGAAGATGCAAGTATCTGCTGATGCACAATAAACTCATCAACCAAAAAGGATGGAAACCAACTATACATAGGCACAAATACCCGCATATTCATATCATTCCCGCCATCCAAGTAGGGAGGATAGAAAATATAGGTAGAGTCAAATTTATATGGATTAATATAAATCCCATGAGACAAATACAATGAAAAGAGAGCAAATGAAAATCATCGTTCATGAATATGGTGACCATTAGTCAAATACAATTGCATCTGGAGAAGAAAACCAACGTCAGACTCATTCTTCTTTCCTAACACAAGAGAACTGCAGTATTTACTGGAAACTCATGGAGGACTGGAGTAGGCACAAACCCATACACCGATATCAGAATGATCCTTCATACCCATTCCATCCAAAGATACATCTCATCACATCTTGGAAATGATGGAAGATCATACCTCGATCCCATTCCATATCATCCAAATATGCCAATATATTATTACATCGTTGACAAAGGAGAGAAACCAAGCCCACAAACCGGTTTCCTTGAACGGAATGACTTACTCGCAAAATGGGTTAGTCACTACGGAGTAGTTATGAATCCCTGCTTCAGTCCAGGAGGGTCGATGACAACATATCGCGATACACGAACAACCAGATTGGGAACAAATACCTGTTCCAACTGGGGGATGCTGGTCCAACGTGGTGGCTGCTCCAGGGCATACATATATCCCTTCAAAAAATCAAGATGTCCATCTACATATCCCAGCGGCATAAAAGTACCCAACAAGATAAGAAACCCTATATAAGGATATTACCAACAACAGATAGACCCAGTTACCCGCAAGAGAGCACTCAAAAATAAAATCCACCAAAGGAAACCAGAAAATGAATAGTGCATAAATAATCCCACTCTATTGGAATATGGTATTCTTGGTGCCCTTAAACATATATCAATAAAATTTCATGACCCTATGAGTCCAATAGAGAATTATGGATGTTGAAGTAGATGTTGTGTGTGCCCTCCTCACAATGTCGCTACCTACAGCTCTGAAGGTCCTCCCCAGTGCACCCACAAGGGCTCAATCTGTGGGCTATGAATGATCGATCATGAGATCCTATCTCCTGATGTGTGTCGGGGTAGCCCTCCCCTCAACATGAAGATCATACTGTAAGAAGTTCCTCCCCTTTCTATTGTCTACCCTAACGGTTCTCCCCAGGGTATACGCTATAGATATGATTCTCCCTATAGTCGGACATCAAGTCATGACTGTAGTACTCTTCATGATGACAGTCATTGAGAAGGCCCTCCCCAAAATGGAAAGTGTTTTGAAGTACCTCCCTATAGTAACATCAAGAAATGAGAAGGTCCTCCCCTCATTATAGTACATCCTAAAGGCCCTGCCTAGGATGTGCACTACAGAAATTTTCCCTGTAGCAGGGTATCAAGTTGTGATAGTAGTCCTTGACATCATAGCAGTCATTAAAGAGGTCCTTCCCTTAGTAAAATCAAGTATCAAGAAGGTCCTTACCTCAATGTAGCCCGCCCTGAAGGTCCTCCCTAGGGTGTGCGTCATAAATACATTTCTCGGGATCAGGCACTGAGTTGAAATAGTATCCCTTTCCATTGCAGCACCAATAGATATGGTCCTCCTCTCAACCAAAATTCATATCGGCAAGATGGCCATTCCGTTGCCAGAAAAAAGATGAGAAATCCCTACTATGCTGAGGTGCTTGGAAATAAGGAGTGATACATATCAAGCACTTCGTTTATAATGATTGATATCCATTATCAACTAGAGTATGTCCCAGGGCCATGCTCATATTCTGATCTACCCCCACGTCATTTTCATTTCAATGAGGCTCCCACCATCCCGGTCAATTGGAATGAATTTATTAAGAAGAAGATGAGCATGGAATATCAAGTAGAGGAGACCCCATAAGAAGAACAGCATGACATGTTTCTTATGAGAAGACAACTGGCTAAGGATAATATACCAGTGATATATTGGCCTATTTCCAATTCTCACTTTGACATACCAAGAGAGTTGTCTAGGGAATGTACACATGACATTCGCCTCAATATATTGACAAACCTTCACCAGTTGAATGAAAAATGTCCACCCTACGAAGGGTATGTGGACCATGTCAACATGTTAGGGAAGATCCACTTTCTAATCGACCTGATAGCCCTCCCATCTGTACACAATCCATGATCAGAAAGGAGAAATAAAAAACATGAAATGGCTTGTTCCATACACTGCACAAGTTGTATCGCCTCATTGGCGACACCTTGACTGAAGTCCATTGTAAAGTCCCGTAAAATTCAAGGAACTTTTTTTCTTCATTTTCTTTGGGATTTTACAAGAACGCGGTTTCTGACGGTACTTGATTATGAGGCCCGGTGTGCCCATAATTTCTATCCGAAGTTTATCTCGGGTACGTTTAGTAAAAGAACGAGCGGGAATTTCTAACATTTGAAATGTTGCTCGGAATCGAATTCTGAGGGCATCGATGTAACTGCAGCGCTGGTAATTGCTTAGGAATACCTTTTTCGAAGTTGCGTTTTCACGAGAGAGGTTGATAAAAATTGTGGATGTTAAAATAAAAATTTAACTAAAATTTTTATTTTCTCTAATTGGATTTAAGCTTTGGGTGGAAGTTGGGTAACTACCCAACTTCCCTTTCGAAGTTATGAGGGTGGTGGGGCCCACATGAACCCCACCCCTTCACTTTCCTTAACTCCCTTAACTCACTATTAAATTTGATAACTGAAGTTTTAATAACATATGATATTAATGAAGTGAGTTAAATGTGAGTGTTTGAATTTAAATCTATTGTCAAGTTAATAAAATAAGTGTGGGATTATTTTATGAAGGGTTGTATTCTTTTTGTGGAGTCTTTGGGAGAAAAGGCTAAGGAACTTGAGGAACTTCTTCATCTTTGATGCAGAACGCGAAGAACGCATCCATCTCCGATGAAGAACGCCGAGTCCCTAGAAACCAACTACATGACGCCGTATACCACGACGCCGACAAAATCTTCTTTCCGTGAAGAATCCTCATTCGACGAACCTTCGTTCAAGCTATGCTCGAGGTAGGGGTTTATGTGATTTTCTTTTCGTGATTTACTCTCGTTCATTATCCACGTATATTTGGACCGCATGCTATCGATTTACAGGAGGAGGCCAGACCGCACAAACACGGCTGACCCCCTCCCTTTTTATTTTCTTGTTGTTTCGGTACGATGGAATGTGACTCGGTGCCGTTGCACCACGTGGGATCATGCGGCAAGGAATGAGCGGCACCGTCACGTCGCGCCGTGAAATTGAACCAAGTCGCGGCGCCGTCGCGCCGCGCCGAAGAACCGAAAAAGCACCACGGCCGGAGCGGGGCCGTGGTGGAGGGGTGAGGCGTCGTCACGCCACACCGGATGAATGAAGGCCACGGCCGGTACCGGGCTGCGGCGGAGCGTGGGAACCGGTGGCCGGAAACGGGCCGCTGGTGACTGAGCAGGGAGGGGACCGGTCGTCGCCGGTCCGTGGCGGCAGAAGCCGGCCGGCCAAAGTGGGCTGGCCGGACAAGGAGAAGTCGGGGGTTAAAAAACCCCGGCGGCCAGCTCAAGCGGCCCCCATTATGGGGGTCGCAGTTACAAAAGACAGGGGGCAGGCGCCCCCTGCCCCCCCTCAATCGGCTCGGTCGTTTGGCCGAGCTCGTGGCTAGCGCGCCCAGCGCGCCGCGCCCAGACCGGGCCGGCTGCCTGGCCGGTCCGCCAGGCCGGGCTACGCCCAGGCCACTCCCATGCGGGCTGGGCCCAGACCCGATTCAGGTCGACCCGGTTCAGGCCGACCCTGGGGGTATCAGGCCGGGTCGGACTGGACCCGAACCCCTTATTACTGAACCTCTTCCGGTCGGTCGACCATAACTTGAGCTACATGCCTCCGATCGACGCACCGTAAGTTGCGATGCGATCCTTGGATCGAGGCGGTCGTTTCGGTATAATGCACTCAAGGTTTCAGAATACTTTGGGTTCGGCCGAGTTGGTTCATACACGAAACCAACCGGGCCCTCGGAGCGGAATTGCTCATAACTTGAGCTCCGGACATCCGATTGACGTGTCGTCGACATTGTTGGATTCCACTTAGTGAGACGGATATTTTGGATTACTTTGCCCGAGGTTTGGACGCAGGTAGAGTACGGTCCGGTTGGTGTTGACTTAAAACCCAACCGGGCCCCTGGAACGAAAAGGCCAATAACTTCCAGATCGGGCGTCCGATTGACGCACCGTCTGTGATGTTGAGTTCTTGTTGATGATACAAAAATTTTGGATACATAAAATCCGGACTGTGTGTCAGTTGATGTATCAGCCTCTCGGCTCATGGAGCGGACCCTCCCGAATGAGCTTGATGTGTGAGGGAACCCTAGAGATGGCTGCAACTGCGATGACGACGACTACAATACAGAGATCCTCAGTGTATTCGACGAAGACAACTACAGCACTTAGCGATCCTACGTGGATCAATGCTACCGATCCTGTGTAGGACTGATCCTGTGTGGGTCAGCACTCATTGGTTCTTTGTGAGCCAGCACCTACAGATCTTGTGTTGGTCTGATCCTGTGTGGGTCTTTCTGGGGTTTAGTTACATATCAATCCTTTGTGGATCATTGTGGGGGTTAGTACCTATCGATCCATTGTGGGTCCGACGGCTTAGATGAATCAGTGGCTACATCTGATCATCTCTATCATCATACGAAGAAGTATACCTATGTGAGCTGAATCTTGTTTTACTTTCCTTGTGGATTGTGTTGTGCTATCCTGTGTGGATTACGTTTTGCTTTCCCGTGTGGATTGGGTTTTGTTTTTCCTGTGTGGACTGTGTTGTACTTGAGCTCGGAGGTTGGAGCGAATTGGAATTGGTGACTTAGGTATATGTATGGGCATATACCTAAGCAGTGTTGGATGTTACTTCATGTTTGTATCTTTTCTTTGTGGATTCTAGGAGACCATCAGGGGTCTCGGGGTCCCTACATGGTAGCTTATACTCACCCCTTCACGGGATATTCCCACACTACATTGTGTTGGTAGCAGACGATGGATAGCGCTGATCGTGGTTTAGGCTTGCCGAGCAGGATGGTACCTGGAGGTGGACCACTGGGCGAGACGTACTCGGAGCAGACGACTAGTCCCGAGGAGCTGTGGAGGCTATCTATACTCACCCTTCAGGTGGTACTTCCAGTGGATGGCTCGACGCTGTGGCTTTACTTTTCAGTTGTTGTTTTCCCTTTCGAGTCGTACATTACTTTCAGTTTGGATTTTTATTCTGGCCCACATACTTTTCTGCACTTACTATTGTACTCAGTTTTTACTTAGTGTTTACTCCTACTGCTTGCTTGCTCTATGGTGTTTGTTTACTTTACAAAGGAAATGCCTTCCCTTTTTACCGGGATTTACGCCTTAGTGCTAGTCGCCAGCCCCTAGCCTATGGAAGGCGGGCTTGGGGTAGTCACAGCACGAGCCCCGAGGATAAGTCGTGAAAAATTGGTATTAGAGGAGTTCGGTTCTGTAACACCCCAGGATTTCAGAGTGTGTTATTTCTTAAAAATAATTCAATAACTTGCACTACACGCAACACCGAGTTCAATCACACCATTAAAAGAGGTCATGAATAGTATTAACTACATTTTGAACTTTATATAATCCTTATAATTTTAGAATCCCTATTATGAGTTTCTTAGTCATAATGCAAGAACAGATTCATTTTCAGTATTTCACTTTTATCAACTTCTAATAGTGAAACCTTTTTAAATACAATATTTTAAAACTTTTGACTAAATGGGGACATCAAAAATTTAAAATGAAACACCCCAAGCTTCCACGGTACGTTTCCCTTTGAATAATGTGATAGCGTGTGTTGTACGCAACACCGAGTTCTAACACACCATAACCAATCAAACTAGCCGTTATAAATAGTAATACCTACTTTTTGAAAATATATATATTTTATATTTCAAAATGGACTTCATTTTTGGATTCGGAATATCGAATTTAGCCTAAGGTGAAATTTTGGTACTTTTCGGATAACTTTCATATTTTGATGAATAGTGAAAATTACTAAATTTTAATTAAAAACAACTTTTTTAATCAAAATAATTAATAGTGATAAATTATGAATTTCAGTGGTTTTAAAGTATATTTAGAATATATTTTTACAATTTAATATAATGTTGGTCATTAGACATAATTTTACAATTAAACCGAACATAAACAAGTGTCAATCTTTTGATAGTTATTATCTCTTAAAAACACGCTTTTTGTTTTGACAGCGGGAATTAATTTTAAATTAATTTCTGCCACTTCTGTGTTTTGAATTTAGAAAAATGGATTCCATATTTGGAATCATGATGTTCAAATTGTGTAAATAGGTAACTTTTATTTTTAGACATTTTGAATAATTACTGCGGTAAATATTTTATTTACCATGGTTAAGGGTAAATCCGGTAAATAAGGGTTAAAAATAATATTATAATAATACTAAATTACCCTAAAACGTGTCTTAACCCTATTGGTTGATACATGGTCGACCATGGGCATCTTTGGGTCTGTTTTGGGACCCCATGGATCCACTTGTAAGTGATAATGACACATTATATTAATAAAGCTAAAATAAAAATAAAAATGGCATAAGCTTACATCGTTTAGAAGACGAATTTTTACATAGGGTTATACATGTTGGATTTTCTATTATAAATATTCATTAGAAATATAAAAAGTTTTCCTACATAATGATATTTTATTTATAATTTTTAGACATTAAATAATTTATTTTATCTATGACACAATGATGATGCAGTAATTACTATAATAGTGAAAAATTAAAATAAGTGATATTATAAATACCCAAATAAATATAATATGAAACTTTTAATGAATTAAACTAATTTTCTAGGATAATATGATATATTAGGATTGATTTAATTGACTTTGTTCGAAGTAATCAATCTGTTATGAGTTTCACAAAAATCAACTATTGAATAGTGTCAAAATTGACATAAAAGAGATCTTAAAACAAATATTATATTATTAATTGATATTAAATTCCTAAAAATCTAAGGTTCGGCCAAGAGACTTATATAAGGATAGGTTCATCATTAATGGACCACTTGGGGGTCGCTTGGATGTATATAGTAAGTTTATTAACCATATTATATAAAAATACAAAGAGACATTGTAAAAGTGAAACTAATTAACTTAGAGTTAATACTTAAAGATAAGGTTAATATAAGTACCCAAACCTGTCTAAATTCTATTGGTTGAGTGTTTTTAGACCTCTCCCCACCTTAACCTTTGAATAATCAACTTTGGAGCCATTAGAAACCGAATATGAATTTATTATAAATTAATATTTCTAGCTTTTCCAAAGGTGCCCCTCACCCCTCTTATAAAAGGGCACTCCTCCTTCTCATTTCTTCACACCTTCAAAGCCTTTTGGTTCGGCCAAACTCTGCCCAAATACTCTCCCAACATCCCTCACTACAACCTAGAGCCCTTAATCTGATCAGAAAGCCAACCTAAGGAGCCCTTTTGATCAAATCAAAAGGAAGAACCCGAAGAAGAGGTAATGATTTCACCACCCTTCTCCAAGTTCATTTCTTCTTCCACTTCTTCTTCCTTTGTTCTTACCATTCTAAAATAATAACTCCAGTATATCACATATACTGTGATGTTATTATAAATATGGTACAACCATATTCAGTATTCTATCCACCCTTTGAATAACATGTCACCATACGTGCGTACGTACGGCTTACCGTCTCCACGTCGTGGTGTAATTGTTATTCAATATAATATTATTTGGATGGGTATAATAATGATGTGTAACTCATGTAAATAATAAATATAACATGTTAATGATTCTGTATATATGATATACCATCCATTTATATATTATTTTAATATCAAAATAATGATATTGTCGCTCGTGCGTACGTACGAACTACCGTCTCCACGAACGCGATAAGATTCATTCTCCATCATATCCATTCAAGTATTATTCTCATTTTAGGGTTAAAAATAATGTTAATATCATTCTGATTATGAATAAGATATAATCTATCCATTACAAACATGTCTTACGTAACCAAACATTTAAGAAGAACGAATCGATTATCACCCGAAACGACGATAATACTAAGATATTATTAATAAAGCAATGTTAAAAGATCATATATGATATCATATTAATGTATATGATTCTTTTATAATTTAATAACAATTATTTCACCATTATACAGGAGGTTAACCTACCCCAACCAAGGAAAAGTACAAGGTAAGGGTTATTTCACAATCTCTTCATTATCCGAGGTTGTATTATACGTAATAATCTACTGGGATCTCTTTATCATCCACATCCATGTTTCTTCGAAATGTATTTCAAAACATTTTTACTATTTACAAGAATATGGGTTAAAGTCATTTATACCCTTGTTTGACGTTTTATAAGAGGTTTATAAAGGAATCTTTCCGTCATTTTCAAAACAAGGTCCTTTTTAACCTTTTCGACAGAATTGAGATAAGAATGTTTTTTTTACTTATACGGAGGGTGCGGTTATTTTCTGCCGTTATAAAATCGTCAAAGCTTTCCTTACAAGCTTACAAGAATATTTTCAAGAAAATGTTTTATTTTATATGGCTCTTAAATGATTTCAAAAATAGAAAGAGATATTTCTCTAAAAAGTGTTTTGATTTCATCTATGTCAACATCCTTTAATGGATTTTACGCTTATTTGAAGTTGATTTATTATAATACAAAACTTCTATATTGTATTGAAGGTTTTGTGATATGTTTGACTGTGGATGTGCTATTTTATACCATTCATAGTTTATGGTGAAACTATTGACATTTCGTATGCTAGTTTTAATCCGAATGTTTATGTTATATTTCAAACGTTTCTTCAGATGAATGTGCTAAACAAGTATGTTCTGGGTTGGGGACCGGTAAAAGTAAGCCCTCCAGGTTGGGGACTGGTAAAAGTAAGCCCTCCAGGTTGGGGACTGGTTAAAGTAAGCCCTCCAGGTTAGGGACTGGTAAAAGTATGCCCTCCGGGTTGGTGTCCGGTTATTAGAGGCTCTCCGGGTTGGTGTCCGGTTATTAGAGGCACTCCGGGTTGGTGTCCGGTTATTAGAGGCACTCCGGGTTGGGTTCCGGTTAGAAGTAACCCCTAGGTCTTGGGATGAGGCCTGGACAAAGAAATTAACGTTTAGCATTATGCATTCCAACATTATGAAAGTGGTTATTGATTTTTTCATGTGATTATTCGATTAGTAGAATATCCATGTGAACAAGTAAATGGCATTATTTCATTTTACTTTTGCCATACTATGTTGAAGTTCAATTTTAAAAGGCTTTTGTTTTAGTAATTCATTGCCTTAAATGTTTATGCTTATTTTGAATGTTCCGCTATATTGTTATCCTTACTGGGCATTTGAGCTCACCCCTTTTCTATGTTTTATTTTTCCCAGGTAGTGAAGAAGTAAATTATGAATGACTTGCAGGGATATTATGAGGGGTTAATAGTGTGGATATGAAGACTTTGTTGTTGTAGTAGTTTTTCACTTTGAAATGTAATGTAAAACTTTATGATTATATCTAGTGTTTCCAAGGCTACTAAACCAATCGGTCTTTCGATATTTGATCTTCTTGTGATCATGCCAATGTTACGAAGTAATGCACCGACTCTGGGTAACTGGGGTCGGGGCGTTACAGTTGGTATCAGAGGAAGTTTAGTACAAACCTTGGAAACTAGATTTAGATAAACTCTGATTAGAGCACGTAGACCTAAGATGAACTTTGAGGATTAGTATAGAAGAACTTCCTAGAATTCTGGTATTGTAGAGATTTTGTGAGTTTTCCGAGCAATACATCCCTGTCTGGATACGAGCAGGTAGAGGTGGCTCTGGCACAGATGTACCTAGGGGTAAAACCCGAAAACACCGCTTTGAGCTAGACTCGAACGGGAACTGGTGCACGACAACGGGCCTTGCTGCACTCTTGGTTACGACACTCCCGGGGGATATGCTTAGGATAACTCTCATTTTCTTTACAAATCATTATGAAGGGTTTATGAGTATATACTTCCTCAAAGAAAACATTTTTATGATTATGGATTATATCCATAAATAGTTCAATTTATGTTAAGTGTTTTATAAGTATGGGATTATGTATTTTGACTCATAAACTAATCTAGTTTATGCCATTGTTTAGAAATGGCGCCCAGTAGAAGGAATGATAACTCCAGAAATGCACATGATTCAAAGAGAAGGAAGGATTATATCTATCATGGTCTTAAGCTAGAATTTATAAGAGAAATAGTCTCCCATGTATTATCATCATATGAAGAAATAATATCATGTGTTGATAAGATAAGTAAAGAGTTTACTGAGTCCTATGGCTTTGAAGGGAAGCAAGAGAAGAAAAGGATGGAAGAGAGAAAGATGGATAAAGGGAAGAGGGAAAAGAAGAATTTTCCCATATGTGGTAACTGTGGAAAGAAGCACCCTAGAAATTTCCTGAAAGGAATGGGAGTTTGTTATAAGTGTGGAGGAAAAGGGCATAAAGTACATGACTGCAAGGGTAAGAAAATGGTTTCAAATGTACAATGCTTCATTTGCAAGGAGTTTGGACACTACGCGAACCTATGTCCCAGTCATCAGACTATGCCGCAAATGATGCTATTGGATAATAATCATGTTATGATACTACCACAGATGAAGATGGATGATTAGATTTCTTATGTTGATTATGTCAATTGAGTGTTGTATCAACAATGTACATGTTATAATAATTATGGAGTATATAAGGATTGTACTTCAGTACTATTTCATTAAGTACTTGAGATTGTGTGGAACAAAGAAAAGTGACTCATTAGCAGGATAGATTTTTGGAAAATATATGGTTGAGAGAATGATAAACCATAATATAGTTCTGATACTGAGGTAGTGATTTTGGAATAATATGTGATTGTTTTGGATAAATTATATTGGATATTATTGACTACCTTGGAACTGATTAATGATTTGTATATTCCATCATTGTTGGGGTTTAAAACATTTTTGGATTAATGAAGTATATCCAGCATTCTATATGGAATAAGGGAGCATGAATGTAATCAATAAGGAATATGGTAATACATGATGAAGGTATTCGTATGATATTACGGGGTAAAAAGGATCTATATTATGTTTACCTTCCTTATGAATGTTGGACTGTGAGTTTGGACAGAAGTATTTTGGATAGTTCTAGTTTGGATTATTTTGGATTGCCATAAAAGGACAACCCGGAGGTCGGGCGACAACCCGTCGTGTCCGGCAAGGCTGCGAGACTTGAACCCGCAACCAAAGGGCGACAAGGGTGTATCACCTACCACTATCCCACGAGATGTCCTGGATTAAATAAAGTAGTTTTTTAAAAGATCTGGTAGATGAATTATAAATTCGTTTATTTTGGAACCCTCTATGAATAGTATAAATAGAATTTTTTTTAAGAGTGAATGATGAGTTTTGGTAGAAATTTATTAATGGATAAAACTCTAATTATAAACTAAGTATATCTCCTTATGATCTTAGCCAATCTCATAAATAAATTCCTCATCATTAATAAAAGGAACTTAGAACAAAAATGTTGTCCTAGATGGTACCTTAAATCATCACTAATTTATGGCTTTGGGATTGTTGGCCTTTTCATAGCCATGTTCTCTACCACTCTCCATCAGATAATTGATGGCTAGATTTTTCTTCCATATCCATATTTTCTTACATGGAACCCTATTATGTGTTATTTTCGGTAATCTTCATACATTCCACTCTTTATTTTAAATAGAGGCCTCATTAATTCATTTTTCGATGTGGGATTTCAACTAAGATATTTTGAAACGTAAAAAAAATGTGTTATCCTAATACCCTATGTTTTGTTGAACCGATGGTATTTCAAATCATCATAGATTGATGAATTTAAGGACCTCAATTATACACTTGTTTGTGATTGATGACCTCAATCACTACCTATAAATATTTACGTTTTTCCTCCGATTATATGTCTCTAATTTCCACCAATGTTCTCCTAATCGAGATCATAATTTGGTGGTGACCCTTTGATTTCTCTTTTCCTCATATTAAGACTAAATTTTAGTAACCCAATTTCCAATGTGGGTTTTCCCACAAATATATTTTCTACTTTCAACCTTTTATTTTCGAAGAACAATTTCAAATTGCGAGGACGCAATTTATTGAAGGAGGGGAGAATGTAACACCCCAGGATTTCAGAGTGTGTTATTTCTTAAAAATAATTCAATAACTTGCACTACACGCAACACCGAGTTCAATCACACCATTAAAAGAGGTCATGAATAGTATTAACTACATTTTGAACTTTATATAATCCTTATAATTTTAGAATCCCTATTATGAGTTTCTTAGTCATAATGCAAGAACAGATTCATTTTCAGTATTTCACTTTTATCAACTTCTAATAGTGAAACTTTTTAAATACAATATTTTAAAATTTTTGACTAAATGGGGACATCAAAAATTTAAAATGAAACACCCCAAGCTTCCACGGTACGTTTCCCTTTGAATAATGTGATAGCGTGTGTTGTACGCAACACCGAGTTCTAACACACCATAACCAATCAAACTAGCCGTTATAAATAGTAATACCTACTTTTTGAAAATATATATATTTTATATTTCAAAATGGACTTCATTTTTGGATTCGGAATATCGAATTTAGCCTAAGGTGAAATTTTGGTACTTTTCGGATAACTTTCATATTTTGATGAATAGCGAAAATTACTAAATTTTAATTAAAAACAACTTTTTTAATCAAAATAATTAATAGTGATAAATTATGAATTTCAGTGTTTTTAAAGTATATTTAGAATATATTTTTACAATTTAATATAATGTTGGTCATTAGACATAATTTTACAATTAAACCGAACATAAACAAGTGTCAATCTTTTGATAGTTATTATCTCTTAAAACACGCTTTTTGTTTTGACAGCGGGAATTAATTTTAAATTAATTTCTGCAACTTATGTGTTTTGAATTTAGAAAAATGGATTCCATATTTGGAATCAGGATGTTCAAATTGTGTAAATAGGTAACTTTTATTTTTAGACATTTTGAATAATTACTGCGGTAAATATTTTATTTACCATGGTTAAGGGTAAATCCGGTAAATAAGGGTTAAAAAATAATATTATAATAATACTAAATTACCCTAAAACGTGTATTAACCCTATTGGTTGATACATGGTCGACCATGGGCATCTTTGGGTCTGTTTTGGGACCCCATGGATCCACTTGTAAGTGATAATGACACATTATATTAATAAAGCTAAAATAAAAATAAAAATGGCATAAGCTTACATCTTTTAGAAGACGAATTTTTACATAGGGTTATACATGTTGGATTTTCGATTATAAATATTCATTAGAAAGATAAAAAGATTTCCTACATAATGATATTTTATTTATAATTTTTAGACATTAAATAATTTATTTTATCTATGACACAATGATGATGCAGTAATTACTATAATAGTGAAAAATTAAAATAAGTGATATTATAAATACCCAAATAAATATAATATGAAACTTTTAATGAATTAAACTAATTTTCTAGGATAATATGATATATTAGGATTGATTTAATTGACTTTTTTCGAAGTAATAAATCTGTTATGAGTTTCACAAAAATCAACTATTGAATAGTGTCAAAATTGACATAAAAGAGTTCTTAAAACAAATATTATATTATTAATGGATATTAAATTCCTAAAAATCTAAGGTTCGGCCAAGAGACTTATATAAGGATAGTTTCATCATTAATGGACCACTTGGGGGTCTCTTGGATGTATATAGTAAGTTTATTAACCATATTATATAAAAATACAAAGAGACATTGTAAAAGTGAAACTAATTAACTTAGAGTTAATACTTAAAGATAAGGTTAATATAAGTACCCAAACCTGTCTAAATTCTATTGGTTGAGTGGTTTTAGACCTATCCCCACCTTAACCTTTGAATAATCAACTTTGGATCCATTAGAAACCGAATATGAATTTATTATAAATTAATATTTCTAGCTTTTCCAAAGGTGCCCCTCACCCCTCTTATAAAAGGGCACTCCTTCTTCTCATTTCTTCACACCTTCAAAGCCTTTTGGATCGGCCAAACTCTGCCCAAATACTCTCCCAACATCCCTCACTACAACCTAGAGCCCTTAGTTTGATCAGAAAGCCAACCTAAGGAGCCCTTTTGATCAAATCAAAAGGAAGAACCCGAAGAAGAGGTAATGATTTCACCACCCTTCTCCAAGTTCATTTCTTCTTCCACTTCTTCTTCCTTTGTTCTTACCATTCTAAAATAATAACTCCAGTATATCACATATACTGTGATGTTATTATAAATATGGTACAACCATATTCAGTATTCTATCCACCCTTTGAATAACATGTCACCATACGTGCGTACGTACGGCTTACCGTCTCCACGTCGTGGTGTAATTGTTATTCAATATAATATTATTTGGATGGGTATAATAATGATGTGTAACTCGTGTAAATAATAAATATAACATGTTAATGATTCTGTATATATGATATACCATCCATTTATATATTATTTTAATATCAAAATAATGATATTGTCGCTCGTGCGTACGTACGGACTACCGTCTCCACGAACGCGATAAGATTCATTCTCCATCATATCCATTCAAGTATTATTCTCATTTTAGGGTTAAAAATAATGTTAATATCATTCTGATTATGAATAAGATATAATCTATCCATTACAAACATGTCTTACGTAACCAAACATTTAAGAAGAACGAATCGATTATCACCCGAAACGACGATAATACTAAGATATTATTAATAAAGCAATGTTAAAAGATCATATATGATATCATATTAATGTATATGATTCTTTTATAATTTAATAACAATTATTTCACCATTATACAGGAGGTTAACCTACCCCAACCAAGGAAAAGTACAAGGTAAGGGTTATTTCACAATCTCTTCATTATCCGAGGTTGTATTATACGTAATAATCTACTGGGATCTCTTTATCATCCACATCCATGTTTCTTCGAAATGTATTTCAAAACATTTTTACTATTTACAAGAATATGGGTTAAAGTCATTTATACCCTTGTTTGACTTTTTATAAGAGGTTTATAAAGGAATCTTTCCGTCGTTTTCAAAACAAGGTCCTTTTTAACCTTTTCGACAGAATTGAGATAAGAATGTTTTTTTTACTTATACGGCGGGTGCGGTTATTTTCTGCCGTTATAAAATCGTCAAAGCTTTCCTTACAAGCTTACAAGAATATTTTCAAGAAAATGTTTTATTTTATATGGCTCTTAAATGATTTCAAAAATAGAAAGAGATATTTCTCTAAAAAGTGTTTTGATTTCATCTATGTCAACATCCTTTAATGGATTTTACGCTTATTTGAAGTTGATTTATTATAATACAAAACTTCTATATTGTATTGAAGGTTTTGTGATATGTTTGACTGTGGATGTTCTATTTTATACCATTCATAGTTTATGGTGAAACTATTGACATTTCGTATGCTAGTTTTAATCCGAATGTTTATGTTATATTTCAAGCTTTTCTTCAGATGAATGTGCTAAACAAGTATGTTCCGGGTTGGGGACCGGTAAAAGTAAGCCCTCCAGGTTGGGGACTGGTAAAAGTAAGCCCTCCAGGTTGGGGACTGGTTAAAGTAAGCCCTCCAGGTTAGGGACTGGTAAAATTATGCCCTCCGGGTTGGTGTCCGGTTATTAGAGGCACTCCGGGTTGGTGTCCGGTTATTAGAGGCACTCCGGGTTGGTGTCTGGTTATTAGAGGCACTCCGGGTTGGGTTCCGGTTAGAAGTAACCCCTAGGTCTTGGGATGAGGCCTAGACAAAGAAATTAACGTTTAGCATTATGCATTCTAACATTATGAAAGTGGTTATTGATTTTTGCATGTGATTATTCGATTAGTAGAATATCCATGTGAACAAGTAAATGGCATTATTTCATTTTACTTTTGCCATACTATGTTGAAGTTCAATTTTAAAAGGCTTTTGTTTTAGTAATTCATTGCCTTAAATGTTTATGCTTATTTTGAATGTTCCGCTATATTGTTATCCTTACTGGGCATTTGAGCTCACCCCTTTTCTATGTTTTATTTTTCCCAGGTAGTGAAGAAGTAAATTATGAATGACTTGCAGGGATATTATGAGGGGTTAATAGTGTGGATATGAAGACTTTGTTGTTGTAGTAGTTTTTCACTTTGAAATGTAATGTAAAACTTTATGATTATATCTAGTGTTTCCAAGGCTACTAAACCAATCGGTCTTTCGAGATTTGATCTTCTTGTGATCATGCCAATGTTACGAAGTAATGCACCGACTCTGGGTAGCTGGGGTCGGGGCGTTACAGGTTCTACCACAGATCTTTGGACTCTGATCTTTTCTATGTGAAGCAGTAGTGTTAAGATTATTGAGTGTGGTTATCAGTCCAGGGAGTCCAGTGTTGGTGCGGCGACCGACGTATCCGTACACCAGGACCCTAACTTCTAATTTCTGACTTAATGCTTGAAAACATTGATTGCATGTCTATTTCAAGTTTTCCTTGAGATTACTTTATGTCAGCTCACCAGGTATACTGTTTGACCATGGCACACCTGTTTCTTTTCGGGATGGCCCCGCGATGGAAGCCAGCTATGATGACATCCCACTGAGCGGCAAGGCCTCGGTACAGGGCCCTTTGACAGTAGAGGCACCGGCGGTACCTCTACCTGCCGAGCCACTAATGCTACCAGCCCCTACCGCTGACGATGCATGTCGCCTTAGTGCACTGCATGAGTTTAAACGCCAGCGACCACCTAGGTTCCGTGGGGAGACAGACCCCCAGGCAACTGAGGACTGGCTGGAGGCAGTTGTACGGGTTTTCAGGTTAGTGAGGACCCCAGCAGACCTCATGGTGATCCTCACAGCGAGCCTCCTGCACGCGGAAGTAGGCAGATGGTGGAGCTTGATGCTCCAGGTACACGATGAGGCATCTCTTCTCTGGACAAACTTTGAGAGCCTCTTCCGCTCGGAGTTCATCCCAGCCACCCTATGTGTGGTGCGCATCCAGGAGCTTCTTCAGTTGTGGTAGGGCGGCTTGACGGTCGCCCAGTCCTCGGCGAGATTTACCGATCTTTCACGCTACTCGACAGACATGGTACAGGACCCATTCTTCCGGGCCCGGACCTTTGAGCAGGGATTGAGGCATGAGATCAGGGCATCGCTGATCTCCTTCAGCATTCCGACTCAGGAAGGAGTACTGGAGTGAGCTCTTCTCATCAAGAGCATTCTTACTGAGTCTACACTAGTGGCGAGACATACCACAGGGCGACACGTGGCTGAGTCTTCTACAGCCGGCAGTAGACAGATGTCACAGACGTCCATGCAGGCCAGGCCATCATGCGGACGACCACAGGATACTGGCTTGAAGGTGCGGGGTACACACAGTAGAACCATTCTTACGAGTGGAAGATAGTGCTATGCATGCGGCGGGCAGGGCCACATGGCTCGTGACTGCCCGACCCGCCATGTAGAGGAGCAGCAGACGATTGAGGAACCACCTAGGTATAGGCATAGGTTTGACCGTGGTGGTCTACAGGGAGTAGGCGGACGAGGCAGAGGAGCTGTCTGAGCAGCAGGTGGTGGGAGACGCTTTGAGGCTCTACCACCACCACCACCAGGAGATCCACCCCGACCTCAGGGGAGAGCACAGTTTCAGGTAGTTGAAGCTTACGATCATGGAGCTCCGGAAGCAGGTGGACATGTGCGGGTATAGCTCCCGGAATATAGGCCTTTTCCCATTATGACTCTATCTTCTTTGTTTGTGTTGCCTTTTGTCCTTGTACTTTGAGTTGAGGTAATAAAAGACACTTTCAATAGTGATGTTTTCTCTCTTGTCTTTTGTTTGTTAATACTTAGAGGTGCATGTTAAAAGCTGTTGACTTGACCCTCACTTGCGAGATTCTTACTGGAGGAGATCCAGGGACCACACACTGATGCTGACAGTGTGACTCAACCCTTAGAGGCGAGAGTAATGGTTGGATCTCTTGGTAGCAGCGTCGAGGCCTTACGACGTCATCCATTCCTTGAATTAACTAATCATGGCGGGATTGATTGTATTAGGCAAGGAACATGGTTAATCCAGGGGATGAGATCAGATTTCCCTTTTTGGAAAAGGATAAATCTTTTCGACTTTGCAGAACATTAAGGAGGAAGGGGAAATCCTTCCTGTGGTCAGACATATGTCAGTAGAGCTTCCGGAGCTGAGACAGAGATTGACCAGCGCACCTATCTTGAGATTGCCAGAGGAGGGGGTAGGGTATATAGTTTAATGCGATTCATCAGGGACTGGACTCGGATGTGTCCTGATTTAGGAGTAGGACATGATCGCCTATGGATCACGTCAGTTGAGGCAGCAAGAGCAGAACTAAGATACCCATGACCTTGAAATTAGTTGAAGTGGTCTTCGCTCAGAAGATGTGGCGACACTATCTGATGGGTGAGCGCTTTACAGTCTATTCCGGCCATCAGAGTCTCAGGTACATCTTCTCGTAGAATTACCTGAACCTGAGATAGTGGCGATGGAAAAAGTTCCTCCAGGACTTTGAATTTGAGATAGTATATACTCCTTGGAAGGGGAACATGGTAGCCGATGCTCTCAGTAGGAGGATGGGCATTCAGCTACTTGGGGAGGCGACAGATCAGCTAGACGCTTTGCAGATATCCTTTGTGGACAGAGATGGAGCAGCCTTCCTTCAGCCACTCACAGTCACTCCTCCACTACTGTAGCGGGTCAGAGAGGCACAACGTGGGGACGCAGACTACGAGACGCGGCGTGCGCAGATATCCTCAGGGCAGGCACATGATGGTTTCTCTTTAGAAGGAGAACACGGTGTTCCATTCATAGGACGTACCTTGGTACCAGTTGCTTTGCGAGAGGAGGTGCTGAGAGAGTATCACACTTCCCCTTTGGTGGTACATCCTGGAGTCCCGAAGATGTACCAGGATCTCAGACGACAGCACTGGTGGCCAGGCATAAAGATGGTTATGGCAGAGTTCGTTTCTCGATGCCTCACATACCAGCTGGTGAAGGTAGATCATCAGGTACCAGCAGGCTTCATACAGCCCTTGGAGGTCCCGGAGTGGAAGTGGGACATGATATCTATGGACTTCGTGACTGGACTTCCACGCACTTCCAGAGGTCACAACTCCATTTGGGTGATTTTCTAACGACTCACCAAGTCGGAGCACTTCTTACACATCAAAGAGCAGGGCTTAGTAGAGAGATTAGGACTTCTCTACATTCCGAAGATTTTACGACTTCACGGTGTGCCATCATCTATCATCTCAGATCGAGATGCTCGCTTTACTTCCTGGCTTTGGAAGGGGTTGCCGGAGGTGTTCGGGACACAACTACGTCTGAGCACCACCTTTCACCCTCAGACGGATGGTCAGATGGAGAGGACCATTCAGACTCTTAAGGACATGATCCGCGCATATGTCCTCGACTTTGGTCGTAGCTGGGAGGACCACTTATCCTTGGTAGAGTTTGCATACAACAACATCTACCACTCCACCATAGGGATGGCACCATACGAGGTGTTGTACGACCGACCTTGCAGATCTCCTTTGTGCTGGACAGACCCTGGGGAGTCAGCACTCGTGGGACCGGAGATGGTCTAGGCCACGACAGAGAAGGTTAAGGTCATCTAGGACCAGATGAGGACAGCTCAGAGCCGGAAGAAGTATTATGCTGATAGGAGGCAAAGGCCACTAGAGTTCGAGGATGGTGACCACATCTTCTTACGGGTCTCACCACGACGTGGTATACGTAGATTTGGCCAAGGCGGCAAGATGTCTCCATGCTTCATTGGACCATTCCAGGTCCTCAGCAGGATTGGCGAGGTGGCTTATCACCTGGCTCTTCCACCTCAGTTGCACCGGGTGCATGACCTCTTCCTCGTATCTCAGTTGAGGAGATACGTGCACGACCCGACTCATATCATTGATCATCAAGAGCTGGACGTTGATGATGAGGCGACTTTTAAGGAGGTTCCAGTGGAGATCGAGGATCGACAGGAGTGGGTCCAACGTCGACGGTCGATCCCTCTAGTGTGCATCAGATGGTAGCACAGGAATCTCCAGGAGAGCACTTGCGAGAAGGAGGCTCAGATGCGTGCTCAGTACCCACATTTGGTTCCCTAGTTATGATATATCTTTATAGGGATGTAAAGTCCTGATGTGGGAGTAATGTAAAGTCCCGTAAAATTCAAAAAAAAATTCTATATTTTCTTTGGGATTTTACAGGAATGTAGTTTCTGACGGCACTTGATTCTGAGGCCCGGTGTGCCTAGAATTTCTATATGAAGCTTAGCTCGGGTACGTTCAGTGAACAAACGAGTGGGAATTTCTAACATTTTAAACATTGCTCGGAATCGAATTCTGAGGGCACCGATGGAACCACAGCGCCGATAATTTCTTTGAAACACCTTTTCTAGAGTAGCATTTTCATGAGAGAGGTAGATAAAAATTGTGGAAGTTAAAAAAAATTTAACTACAATTTTTATTTTCTCTAAGTGGATTTAAGCTTTGGGTGGAAGTTGGGTAACTACCCAACTTCCCTTGGGAGGTTATGAGGGTGGTGGGGCCCACACAAACCCCACCCCTTCACTTTCCTTAACTCCCTCAACTCACTATTAAATTTGATAACATAAGATTTAATAACTTATGATATTAATGAAGTGAGTTAATGTGAGTGTTTGAATTTCAAACTAACGTCAAGTTAATAAAATAAGTGTGGGCTTATTTTATGAAGAGTTGGATTCTTGTTGTGGAGTCTTTGGGAGAAAAGGCTAAGGAACTTGAGGAACATCTTTGTCTTCGACGGAGAATGCGAAGAACACATTGATCTCCGACGAAGAACGTTGAGTCCTCGGAAACTGACTACGCGACGCCGTATACCGCGACGCCAACGACATCTTATTTCCGCAATGAATCCTTGTTCGACGAACCTCAGTTCATGCTACACTCGAGGTAGGGGATTATTTGATTTTCTTTTCGTGATTTAATCCTGTTCATTATCCACGTATATTTGGACCGCATGTTATCGATTTACAGGAGGAGTCCGGACCGCGCAAACATGGCCGACCCCCTCCCTTATTATTTTCTTGTTGTTGCGGTATGAAGGAAAGTGAAGTGGTGCCGTTACACCATGTGGGATCATGCGGCAAGGAATGTGTGGTGTCGTCGCGCCGCGCCGTGAAATTGAACCAAGTTGCGGCGCCGTCGCGCGGCGCCAGAGAACTGCAAAAGCACCGTGGCCGGAGCGGGGCCGTGGCGGAGGGGTGCGGCGTCGTCGCGCCGCATCGGATGAATGAAGGCTGTGGCCGGTACCGGCCGCGGTTGAGCGTGGGAACCAGAGGTCGGAAATGGGCCTCCGGTGATAGAGCAGAGAGGGGACCAACCGTCACCGGTCTGTGGCGGCAGAAGCCAGCCGGCCAACGCGGGCCGGCCAGACAAGGAGAATCTGTTGGTTTCAAACCCCCGGCGGCCAGCTCAAGCAGCCCCCCATTATGGGGGCCGCGGTTAAAAAAGACAGGGGGCAGCCCCCCCCCCCCCCCCTCAAACGGCTCGGCCGTTTGGCCGAGCTCTTGGCCAGCGCGCCCAGACCGTGCTGGCTGCCTGTGCGGTCTGCCAGGCCGGGCCGACCCTGGGGGTATCGGTCCGGGTCGGACCGGGCCCGAACCCCTTATTATCGAACCTCTTCCGGCCAGTCATCCATAAATTGAGCTACGGGCCTCCGATTGACGCACTGTCAGTTGCGATGCAATCCTTGGATCGAGACGGGTGTTTCGGTATATCGCACTCAAGGTTTCGGAATACATTGGGTTCGGCCGAGTTGGTTCGTACACGAAACCAACCGGGCCCTCGGAGCGGAAACGCTCATAACTTGAGCTCCGGACGTTTGATTGACGTTTCTTCGACTTTGTGGGATTCCTCTTAGTGAGACGGATCATTTTTCTTACTCCGCCCGAGGTTTGGACGTAGGTGGAGTATGGTGGGTTGGTTTTGACTTAAAAACCAATCGGGCCCCTGGAACAAAAAAGCCAAAAACTTCCAGACAGGGCGTCCGATTGACGCGCCGTCTGTGACGTTGAGTTCCTGTTGACGATACGGAACTGTTGGATACATCAACTCCAGACTTTGTGTCAGTTGAGGTATCAACCTCTCGGCTCGTGGAGCGGACCCTCTCGAACGAGCTTGCTCTGTGCGGGTACCCTAGAGCTGGCTGCGACTGCGACGGTGACGATGACAGTATAGAGATCCTCAGTGGATTCGACGGCGACGACTACAGCACTCAGCGATCCTACGTGGATCAGTGCTACCGATCTTGTGTGGGTCCGATCCTATGTGGGTTAGTGCTCAGCGGTTCTGTGTGAGCCAGCGCCTACAGATTATGTGTGGGTCCAATTTTGTGTTGGTCTTTGCAGGGGTTAGTTACCTATCGATGCCTTGTGGATCATTGCGGGGGTTAGTACCTATCGCTCCTTTGTGGGTCCGACAGCTTAGATGAATCAGTGGCTCTATATAATCATCTCTATCGTCATACAAAGAAGTATACCTGTGTGAGCTGAATCCTGTTTTACTTTCCTTGTGGATTGTGTTGTGCTATCCTATGTGGATTACGTTTTTCTTTCCTGTGTGGATTGGGTTGTGTTTTTCCTATGTGGACTGGGTTGTACATGGGCTTAGAGGTTGGAGCGAACTGGAATAGGTGACTTAGGTATATGTATGGGAATATACCTAAGCAGTGTCAGATGTTACTTCGTGTTTGTATCTTTCCTTTGTGGATTCTGGGAGGCCTTCGGGGGTCTCGGGGTCCCTACTGAGTAGCTTATACTCACCCCTGCATGGGCTATTCCCGCACTACGTTGTGTTGGTTGCAAACGATAGAAAGTTCTGATCGTGGTTGAGGCTTGCAGAGCAGGATGGTACCTGGAGGTGGACCACTGGGTGAGACGTACTCGGAGCGGACGACTAGTCCTGAGGAGCTGTGGAGGCTGTTTGTACTCACCCTTCAGGTGGGACTCCCAGTGGATGGCTCGACTCTGCGGCTTTACATTTCAATTGTTGTTTTCCCTTTCGGGTTGTACTTTACTTTCAGTTTGAGTTTGAATTCTGGACCACTTACTTTTCCGCACTTACTATTGTACTCAATTTTTACTTAGTGTTTACTCCTACTGCTTGCTTTCTCTATGGTGTTTGTTTACTTTACCAAGGCAATGCCTTCCCTTCTTCCGGGATTTACGCCTTGGTGCTAGTCTCCATCCCCTGGCATATGGAAGGCAGGCTTCGGGTAGTCACAGCACGAGCGCCGAGGACGGGTCGTGACATTTATATTTCGGGATGGGGAGAATATGGATCACTACACTTCACCCCATGTACCATCCAACAAACCTCATTGAAAATGATAGCCTGCATTGTCATCACCCAAAGGTAGTAATAAAATGAAATCCCTACTCAGGAAAGATGGGATACTCAACAAAAACCAACCCAGAGTAAGTCTCAAAAGCTTCCGGACCTAAGAAATCAAGTCATCGAAATGCTTCTGAGTCAGAAAACCAAGAACATCAAGCAAGATTTCCACCTATGGTAATACAACCAACAAGAAATGCTCATGTCTTTAAAATTCCTTAGTCTTTTTGTCGGCCCAATTCCATAATCCGCTCACACCCGCACAAAAGTGCATGAAATCGAAAAGGTCGAAATAGCGGAGGCTACCTCCACGATGCGAGAACAACCCCAGCCCACAAGGTGGAGGAATTTTTAAATCAAAATTCCCTCCATAAGACTTCCAAATCCAGGCCGTAGTGCATCAATTGAATAACGAGAACAACCTCATCCCATAGGGATGGGGGAATTTTTACCTCATGTCCCCACACAATGGACATATTTCTTCTCCAGTCTAGGAAGTGAAATGGACAGAGGAGTCACCCATTCCACCCCTTCTCATGGTTCATACCCTCTGATAAAAAGACTCATTACAAGTTTGGATCAGGGCTCCCTTCGGGACAATATTCTCCAAGAAACCCATAGAATACCACATAATGGAAGGATAATATCCAACACAGGACACAAGAATCCTTCCTACCATTTGACACCGGGTACACCACCCCCAATGCAGTATTCCTCAATGAATGAAGTAGACGTAAACCCCACAGATCTCACCAGATATGACATGGAGGGAGTGGACATAATGGAATATGGTTCCCTCCTAGAGGCATCCCACACCGAGCCTGATGGTGTGTGTACCCGGAACCAGAGAGTGGTCCTAAATTTGGGCACCCCTCAGCTAATATGTCACTACCTCCCTTATGAAACCCCAAAAAGTAGAAAAATAAATAAATGGTTATCTTTGACCCACCTCCTCCTCCCCCTGAGAATATGTCCCTCATTCTCAAGGATTGGTTCACCAAGCAGATGGAATAAATAAAAGATATTAGGTAAATTATTATAGAGTTACGTCGAGGGAGCTATCTTTCCAGTTGTGTTCCCCCTATAGAACGTCAGCATGTCTTCCCAGAATAGGTGACGTTACTATAGGCTCTCATTCTAGTGAATGAAGAATAGATCGGAGGCCCATTCAATATGGTACCGGAACCATCAAACTACTTAAACCCAGCCTCTAAAGGACATCAAGACTTCCCCCCATAGGGGAGGAATCTAGAATATATTCAGGTAAACCCACAAATGATACCCCCAGCTGGATATCAACCCAAAATTCTAATAGCATCGACATGCCCATCTTTTGGAACTACTGCACTTTCCAAATCTCAAGCACAATAGGATATGAATCAAGGGATATTGAACACCATAAAACAACTAATGGATAGACTAGAAGCCATGGAGGGGATATGTGATCTGATACAACCAAACCGAAAAACCTACCAAGATTGGGTGAGAAATGTTCTGCCACTACCAAATTTCAGAAACCAAGTATTCCCAGTATTCAGTGGATCAAGGGACCCAAAACATCATCTAATGAAATATGCCTATTATTTTCACCCCATGATAGGAACTCTAGAGTATAAATAAATAGTAAAACTCAAGAGCTTCGTGTGAACCCTATAGGGCTCAGCTTTCATTTGGTATACTAGCTTGTCGGCTAACTCGATCACAAGCTGGGAGGACCTCCGATGATAGTTTCTCTTCCAGTTCAGTTCAACACTGCCTAAGATGATGGTCAATGATCTCATGAACTGCAAGTAGCGAGAGAACTAAAGAGTCTCAGACTTCATTTCCAGATAGAAATGTTGTACTTATTCCCTAAACCGACCACTAACCCAAGATGAAATTATCTTTATGTGCATTGAAAATTATCATGATGAATTGCGAACACCACTAATCCTGGTGAATTACACGAGTGGGTTTTGATATTTATCTTCGATTACCCAAATAATATAAGACTCCTTGAAATGGACCAACCTCAAGTCCCAAGTGTCCCCATCAGCCCTAGGAAAGAGAGCGGAAAAAGATGAAGTGACTTCTATCACACTTAAGCCACCCCGAGCACCAGATCCAGTTGCGAGGCCCCCACCCAACCGTGTACGACCCCCTAGATGCCAATATACACCCCACCTCGACAAGATGAGAGATGAGGTGCTAAAAGAAATTAGTTAGAAGAATGAATAAATAAATTCTACCCATTCCAATATGACCAGGTCCACAACTACTTCATAACCACCATGAATTGATACTTATTATGAATACCAGAGCTAATGAGAGCTGATGAAGTGGGTCTCAAAGACCATCAAAATTATTGTCCCTATCACCAGATACTGGGACACACCATCCAAGAGTGAATTGTTTTCAATTATCTCTTACAAAATATGTTGGATTTCAGGCAAGTCAAGTTGGGCCTACCACCAGCACAGGTGACGTATGTTTCCACCTCAAAATAAAGAGAGGAAGAGGAACGAAAATTAGTCACCTGAAAGAATGAGAAAGAATTTAAAAATTGGATTACCCATAACATAGTCAATAGAGTCCATGGAATTCTCCAAGCATAGTTGAAACAACCATCCATTCCCCAAAAAGTTCCTGATTCAACACAACCATCCTCCTTGGCCCCACAGTCCTCTAAAGGCCAGATGGGCTGAAAGCAGAAGCAATAAGATGTGATGAAACCAATGCTAAAGTAAACATTGACACATGTAGTTTTTATATCAATAGACTTGGAATAATGGGAACTTCCCCACCAAATGGAACAATAGGAATCTCCCTACCAAATGGCATACTGGGAACCTTCCCACCAAACAACACAATAAGAACTGACCTGCCAAATGGCACAACGGGCCCTGCCCTGCCAAACAGCACAACGAGCACCACCCTGTCAAATGACACAATATTAATATCCCCTCAAAATGACATCATCACAAGGAGACAGTCAAATAGAAATATTGTCAGATCAAGAACTGATCTTCATCTCCATTAATATCATTCATTTGATGTACCCCTTTTTTAATGGAGACTATGGCAACAAACCCAAATTCCCTGCACCCAACCAAAGTGCCAGAGGAAGAGGCCATAGAGGCTAGAGGTTTCCTGGAAGGCATGATCATGGCTGGATTCAAATTCCTAGCCACACCATATCTCAAACCTTTAATATCGTAGAAATTCGTGGAAGGACCATTCCACTGACCCAACTAGAACCTGAAGGCTCCTCCGCCCCCACTAGAAGAAATCAAATCCCAGTTATATTGGGGTATCTTTCAAATAAATAACAAATATAAAATCACACAAGTCATATGGGAAGACCAGTTCGTCCAAACCCGAAGAGGACCACAACACCACCAACCCCCATCCTCAACGCCAAACCATTTACGTCCAAAGGCCAATCCCCTAATGTGTATGTGGAAGAGAAACCCAGAGTCAGAATGTTCTAAAAATCAGAATATAAATATGATTTTCCAAATTAGATGGCTTCAATACCTGCCAAGATATCAATCTTGGATGCATTAAGTCTATCCGAAAATCATCGGGAGGTGCTTATAAAAGCCTTACTAAGTCCCCAGTAGTTCGAGGCCGAAGTTGTAGAAGCTGAAATCTATCAGATAGAGACCGATCCTGAAGAATTTCATGTCGTCATCTCCTTAACATAAAGTGATGAAAGCACCATCATTCAAGGGCACATCACCCCCTTATATGTGTCTATAAATATAAATGAAATTTATGTCCCGATGATTTTTATCGATAGTAGCTCTAGAGTGAACCTCCTCCCACTGCGAATGCTTCATCGACTAGGCTATAATGAAAGAATCTTGACACCCTACACCATAACTATATATTGGTATGGAAAAAATGAGTATAATCCATTGGAAAAAATAAAGATTAAAATGTGGCATGGAGACCTCATTTCAGATTTTGAGTTCCTAGTAGTGCAAAAAAGTATGGCCGTTAACATCCAGTTGGGGAGGCCTTGACTGCATCTTCACGCTGAAATTCCATCATCATACCATCAGGGAATCAAATATTTCCCTAATGGAAAACACACGAAATTTAGTGTCAATAAATACCCATTTGACTATTTTGAGTCACATTATATCGACATAGGGTTATTTGAATCGGAAGAAAAAAAATCCTCCAACTGACAAAGTTGACTGGATTACCGCCCTGTATGGATTGGAAACAACTACCTCTAACCCCATCCATCAACTTGGGAAAGAGTATTTATTACCCATAATGAAAGTTTAGTGCACATGTGGAAGTCTTGTTTTAGACTCAATTTTTTGCATGATCTCCGCTATGGACACCAAGTCCAGAGACACGAGAGAACATGATTACTTCTGTGATGACAAGAAAAGCCCTACCAAAGATGCTCCTGACCCATACATGAGACCCCAAACTACCCTCACCTTACTCTCTAAGGAAAAATATGATTTATCTATTAACATTGAAGTGTTTTTTTTAGAATTCTCCCTCTATCAGAAGAGTAAAAAGAAGAATAGGAATAAGAAGAAGAAGAATATGATGATGATGAAGAATATGAAGAAGAAATTTGAGATTCCCCTAATGTGTTCAAATATGGTGTGCCCACCGTAATCAATGAACTTAAGGAGATAAAACATGGAACTGAATATGACCCGTGGCCCACTCTGATCAGTGTGGATATGCCTGTCGAGGTGCAGGAAACATGTACCTCCTTCCTAAAGAAAAATCAAGATGTGTTTTCTAGGAATTACTAAGAAATGCCAATCCTCGATCCTGAGGTCACCACTCACCCTCTAGGATTACCAAAAGACCATTGGGGCTATAAGTAGCTTACCAGAAGGACCCACCTAATGAATTCTACCAAAATTGAGGTTGGAGTTGAAAAGCTGATCAAATACAACTTCATACAGGAAGTCCAATACCTGATATGGCTAGTGAACGCAATCCCTGTCAAAAAGAAGAACAAGCAAATTAGAATCTGCATCGACTTTAGGGACCTTAATCGGCATTGCCTGAAAGAGGATTTCCCTATACTGATCACAAAATTTTTGATTGATTAAACCTTAAGATATGAGGCCCTCTCTTTCATGAAAATCTATTTTGGATACAACCAGATCCAGATGGCCTATGAGGATGAAGATGCTACTAAATTTACGGGCCCTTAGAGAGTTTTCTGTTATATAGTGATGCCCATTGGTCTAAAAAATGTTATCTCTACATATCATTACACCATGAATCACGTCTTCAAGACCTTCTTGAGAAATTTTGTTGAGTGTTATGTCGAAGATTTAGTAGTAAAATCATGACAGCGCTCAAACCACCTAGCTGATCTAGATCTTTCTTCAAAAAACTGTGACATCACAGTTTAAAGATGAATCCCCTAATGTGTACCTTTGGTGTTGCCTTTGAAACATTAACCGGCTTCTTTGTACCCCATCATGACATCAATGTTGAACCTGAGAAGACAAAATCCATCCTTGGCGTGTCCCCACCTCACAACCTCAGTGAGTTGAGAGGTCTCTAGGGGCACCTGGCCTACATATGGTGATTCATGGATAACTTGGTCAGTAAATTATTACCTTTCACCAAGTTAATAAAGATATGGGTTACATATGAGTGGGATAATTATTTCCAAGAAGTGATTGACAATCTCAAAAGATATCTCCAAAGCCTTCTAGTGCTGATGTTTCCAGTTGAGGGGGGACTACTCAATTTTTATGTAACCACACTCAAGCAGTCATTAGGTGCCTTTGTCGCACAGAAGAATGATGTTGACATCGAGAAAAACCTCTATTACATCATCTAGACAATGATTGATACTTCCAATCATTATACAAATATTGAAAAGGACTACCTAACCCTAATATTGACAGTTCATACACTCAGGAATTACCTGCAGCACCATGAGGTCCACTAGGTCTCCCACTATAACTTGATCAAATATATCCTCAACCGTACATGCTAAATGGATGCCTATCATGATGGGTGGTCATCCTACAATATTTTGGCATACGGTAAATACCCCAAAAGGCCATCAAAGTCCTAGAATTTGAATACTTACTAGAAGAGAACCCCTCAGAAGAAACAACATCGTTGGATGATGAACATATGGATGGAGAAGTGTCCTCCATCCAGGAGGA
Organism: Viscum album; assembly: GCA_963277665.1. Classification (NCBI taxonomy): domain Eukaryota; kingdom Viridiplantae; phylum Streptophyta; class Magnoliopsida; order Santalales; family Viscaceae; genus Viscum; species Viscum album. Next base: position 995,439,491 of record OY728166.1, read on the forward strand.
CTCCCAGACATAGGAAATGTACTTCGATGGTTCCTCCAGAAGCCTGACAGGGAAAATAATGGAGGATCCCAAGCTCAATAAAGTGGGACTGGGAGTTATAATCATATCCACTTAAATTTCCATAATACCTTACTCTTCATTCTTCCAGAAGGGTGTACAAATAATGAAACAGAATATCAGGCCCTCGTTGCAGGCCTAGAACTGGCACTTCATGTACAATCCGAAAACCTAAAGATAAAGGGTGATTCAAAGCTAGTCATTAAATAGGTTAACGGTGACTATTCCATTAAGAAAAGAAGTATTTTCCCCCTTGATGAACCATGTTTGAACTAATTGCGAAATTCCCATCAGAACCAACGTTGAGCTATGTCCCTCGGTCTCAAAATTATCAAACCAATGCTTTGGTAATGAAGACACAACCTTGTTCGATATAGACATGGATGAAATGATTATTTTCATTGCTCACCACCAGATGGTCTTTCCATTTATCCAAAACAATACTGATGATATCGATGAAATGATCCCCATTTCTAAGCCTTATGGTCACACCACCAACTGGATGGAACCCATTGAAAATTACCTTTGGAGGGGGGAACTCTTACTAGATAGGGCTAGAAGGGAATAGGTCTGAAGATGGGTAGTCAAATTTTCCATGTAAAATGGGGTAACCCAAGAAAATATTATCTACAAATGAGGCCTTGACAGAGTCATTCTCAGGTGAATTGATGGATAAGAGACTATTGTAGTCATGAAACAAGTGAATTACAGAGCTTGTGGAGTTCACCAATCTACAACCAAGCTCTCTCACTAAATCTGGAGGATTGGGTATTACTGGCTCACTATGATATAGGATTATGCCATATTCACCAAGAACCACCATTCCTTCCAAGTTCATTCCAATTTTATACACTTTCCCCAGAGTTACTTCATATATCTAAGTAATCCTGGCCATTTTCTACCTGGGGGATGGATTTTTTTGGACCATATCCTCCTACCACAACCAAAATATTCAATTTCATGCTCACAACAACCAAATTCTTTTCCAAATGGGCTGAACACATACCCTTTAAAGAATTATGGGTGAAAAGTGTCGTTAGTTTTGTGAGTTATAAAATCATTACCAGATATGGTGTCCCTCATACAATACTGATAGACAATGACACCAACTTCTACACTACTAAGTTGGAAAAATTATACCAGAAGCATTGAATCAAATCCAACCGTTCATCCTACCACCACACGGTGGCCATTGGGAAGATAAAGGCTTTCAACAAGGCTCTATCCCACATACTCCAAAATATGGGAGATAAGGACAATAAATCATGGGCAGACAAGTTCGTTCATACTTTTTGGGCTTACAAGTCCACAACTTGCACTGCCACCCAAGAGACCTCGTACTCACTAGTATACGGGGAAGATATAGTTTTGCCTGTCAAAATCCAAGTGCCATAACTTTGTGTGGCCAATTTTGATCAAATTTCCATGGAAGATAAATCCCATAGATAGTTTGATGATTTGGAGTAGCTAGATGAGAAATGGATGAACACTTTACATCATTTGGAAATCTATCAAAATCAGATCGCACGAGCCTTCAACAAAAATCTCCACCTTCAATATGTCCTCAATGAAGAAATGGTGTTAGTCCTTATATCCCCGATGATACTTAGGAAGAATCCCCCAAAGCTTTAACCAAAGTGGTAAGGGTCAGATGTCATACATAGGTTCTATTCCAATGGAGCATACGCACTGATATCAATGGATGGACAACTCATCATGGCTCTCACAAATGCAAAGTTTATGAAGAAGTATTTTGTGTAATGGAAATGCCCAATCACAATCCAAACTATATGACCCTAAACTAAGACTTATAGTACCACCATGTCATGGTCCAAACTCATTGACCTTAAACTATGAGTTATAGTCATATCCACATGATGTTAAATTGTATGGAACTCATCCCCGAAACATGGAATTAAACTGGGACTCATATCTTCACTATAAGGCATTAAACTGCATGGCACAAAGCATCCTAATTGCATGAAAGTAAACTGAATGATCTCTCATAGAACTAAGTATGGATTGATTCCTACCCTCATAGGATATAAACCGATTCCTCAATCCTCGATCTTGGACTAACCCTCATAAAAAAACTGCTTCTATCATATCCTCTATCTCCCCACATTGGTGCAGGAAAACCTTTTTACCCTTGTTTCTCACATCAAGTATAACTCACATGATCATAGGATTAGTGGTATGGATTCTATTATGCAAACAAATTTTAGAGAAATATGGTAGACCCATAACCAATAGTGAGTGAATCAAAAATGTTCCTACCCCTATGTCCTAGCCAGATCGGTACAGAGAATATTCAGAACTACGTATGGGTTGATTCCTGCCCTTGCGGGATATGTAGTGACACCCAGATTTGGAATCCCAGACCATCCATTGAAAAAAATTCGCTCACATTTCCCTATACATGGACCAAGATAGATCGGTATAATGAACATTCAGAACTATGTGAGGATTGATTCCTTCTCTTGCAGGATACATAGTGACACTCAGATTTGGCATCCTAGTCCTACCACCATAAAAAATACCCATTTCCACATGCGTAGGTCAGACTTGTATGGGGAGCCCATGGAAGGTCCTTACTGCATGACAATAAACTATGAAATTCATCAAGAGTTATATATGGCTCAATACTCAGTTTTACAAGATCCCACACATGCCCCCCACTCATGATAAGTCAAAAGATCCTACTTACCCCTATGAGTCAGATCTATGTGGAAGTTATAGTAGTTCACTGTTAATCATGGTCTTGGTATTATTTATCTTCGCAGGTATATTCATCCCGTTTGTCGAACTCTATAATCTGGGAAAACTTGGATCCCCATAATCATTCATGGACATTTTAGATGGAAGTCCAGTGTCCTACAGACACCCTTTTTTGGCTATGCACATCATGCCCCAGTGGATCTACATATTTCGCCTATGAAACGACTATCAATCAATGGAAAATTCATCCCCAAGAGAGTCCTATCCTATCTTAGTATGCCCGATGGCTTCTAATACCCATGTCATCCCTCCTAATTCATATTTCCCCCTAGACTATGGTTTACACCTTCTATCATCACTCATACCTATGGAATGCCCAAACATCCCGATTCTGATTAACTCAAAGATATTAATGATCTTTATGATATCATAATCATCCTCACTACATGACTCTAAACTATACAACATAATTTCCTCACCACATGAAATTAAATTTCAAGGTTATCATCCTCCTTATTGTATGACGTTAAACTACATAACAATTGTTTAATCCTAAAGTTCTCTCTGATGTTGATTTTTTCATTCTTAGGTGGTGTTTCGGAACCCTTGCAATCCATTATTTCTCACACTGATCACAGATAATGTAATCTTAGGAATCTTAGGAAAAGGTCCACTGTGACATTATCATAAGACATTTCAGAAATTTGGTCCGAGCAGTATGACCCTAAAAGGAATGTCATGGTTCCCTTCCCTGAGAGGAACCCCATGTCATGTCCATGTGAAGTTAAATGATAGGGTACCCCAAATATGGGATGAACTCCTCACCATGCGTGTGAGTCAAATCTACGTATGGGATACCTAATTCCATTAGTAAATCATAGAAAAAATGTCTCTAATATATCTGGATACACTCCTTCCATACCTCAAATTCTATGCTATGAGAAATCTTGAATCCCCACAATCTCCCATGTCCATATGAGATGGAAGGTCAGTGTCCTTCGAACACCATTGTTTGGATATAAACATCATTCCCCTATGGCTCTGCATATGTCGCCTACAAAACAACCGTCAGTCAAAGGATAATTCATCCCCATGAGTGTCCTCTCCTATATCAGTATGCCTAATGGATTCCAAGCCCCATAACATCCCTCTTTATTCAAGGCCCCTCAAATTTATGGTTTACATTCTCACTTTTATACACATCCGGGATATATAAGAACATGCAAGCCCAATTCATCTCTGGTATCTTTTGAGGATTGTGTAAAATAAATATACCCCACCCATATGCATGAAGTTTATTAGTATATAAAAGAATAATTCCCCCACACATCTCAAGGTTTCCTAGAGAATTTTAGTTAAAAGTAATGTCCCTTTTCATGTTTCGGTTCACCCCTTGCCAATGATCGCATACCATGTTTTTTTTTCAATCTCCATAATCGTTCATAGCCATCGGAAATGGGAGGCTAGTGTCCTATAGACACCATTGTTTTTTATGCACATCATGACCTGGTGGATCTTCATATATCGGCAAAACAATTGCAGTCAATCAATGGAAAATTCATTCTCAGGAGATTCCTTTCTATCTTTTGTATGCTCAAATAACATTCATGTCCTATCACACCACCACATTTGGAAAATCTCTAAATAATTGATTATATACCTTCCTCTTTCCAAATTCCCCTAACATGAAAAAGATTTCTAACCAATGATACCATTCACTATATCTCCCTTATGTGAGTAAGATCCTTGTGAGAATAGTTTCCTGCTCAAAGGTCATAGGAATGTCCTTAATATTTTCAGACACCATCACTCAGATCAGACACCTACTATGGCTCCCAACATCAAAATAAATTCAAAGTGTTGCAAACCCTACCAGTACATCAGATATTGAAGCACAATTTCCTACAAACACCGTTGTTTGACTATGCACATCATGCCCCGATGGCTCTTTATATGTCGGCTATAAAACGACCATCAATCAAGGGAAAATTCATCCCCAGGAGAGTCCTTTCCAACCCTTTTATGCCTAAAATGACTTATGAGATTCATGAATATCCAAAATTCACAAAATTAGGTCAAGGAAAATCGCTAATCCATGTCTGAAAAATATTAGTACATTTCCGGCTGATGAATCCTGCATTGGAGCCCCTTCCCCATCAAGTTTGGTCAAACAGGTTCATCCTAAAACATCAGTAATAAGTTTGATTGGTAGGATGATGAACCGAAATTGAAAAATATTCAATACTCACTAGAGTGAAAACCCAAAAAGGGAACCCCTGAATTAAAGTCGAGTATCATCCCATTAAACATATACTGTGTATAGTTTAGAAAAAAGGGAAAAATGTTGAGCTATCAAAAGAGTTGTAAATCATGTTAGGTTGAATAATGGTAAAGGGAGGCATGAGAAAAAGTCAAGTTATACCCGCTAATCCCATAAAAAATAGACTTAGGAAAAAATCAGGGTAATAATGAAAGAAGCACAATGTTTGTGGGGTCTTTCCATGTAGCTCTAGAAATAACCAAACTACGGTCACTAACTCCCTTAGTTTAGGAAAAAATGAGATCATTACTCGATCATTCATGTTGGGACCACTTCTACATCAGAATAGCCTCCCCTACATCTTGATTAGAGACCATTATGATGGGGGGAATCTCGAGGGTCTGTAAATTTAGTAAAGGAAAATTAAATACTCCCACATGTCCAGAAAGGAAAATGGAAGAAAATTTGACTGAAAATTTCTGAAGCAATTAGAAGAAATCCAAATTTGAAAAGGAATTTGTCCTATATGCATATCGATTACCCGGAAAGGCTTGAGAAAGTCATAAACGATGAACCATTGGTATGTGGATGGCTTGTGATGCACTGGCCCATGAGGTGTTCTCTAGCAAATGAAGTTATTCACGGTGAATTTCCACCCACGAACTGAAGCCACTACAAACTGTTTTCGCCAGAGAGAATATGAAAAAGGTATGCCCCACACACTATCCCTGTGAACAATGTGGTTTTTGGATGAGTAGATGTTGGCGGCATCCTGCACCTCCACAAATTGCGGTTGACCAAGCCATCAGTGGGACATATTTCTTCCATGGGCTTTAACATAAGCTGTCACACAAATCACAGATACATTTTCCCAACATTCTATAATAGGGAGACAAGGAGAATGAAAAAGAGGCGGAGAAAATGCAGGGTGTGGGAAAAATTTATACCGAACCTAAAGTAGTTTGTGGATTTCATCCAATGAACCATATACGCTTCATGGAACTCCTTTCGGCGAACCATATTCAGAAGACCCTCCACAGCCAGCTAGAAAACTAATAAAAAGATAATAAAAAGGGTTTGCGGATGCCCATTGTAGAGACCCAAAGCCTGACATACATGGACATTACATTACTTTTGTGTAATACTTAGTACATAACAAAAACACACACACAAGGATCGTAATAGTTTAGTGTCTTTGGAAACTCGGAATATAATCTCCTAATCATGGTGAAAGATCTTCAACATCTCCCAAAAAGATCTTCATTTTTTTACCTAAACTCTTTCTTTATATCCTGGGGAGAAGAAAACATAAAAGGGTGAGCTCAAATTCTCAGTAATGGTAAACAAAATAAATATCAATCACATCGTATACACAAGCACATAACTTTTGGAAATCTTAACCTGCAAAAGAGATCATAATTTCATAACAAGGGATAAATCATGGCAGTGAAATGTAATCACAATAATCATAACTTAAAACATGAAACCTTGTGTCATTCAAACATAATCATAGAGAATCATTTCTTGTTAGTCAATACTCATTGCCAAGACTATCTTAGTGGACAAAGTCCCTTTCTGAATAGAGTCACCCTCGTTTCAGTCCTGTTTCACTGAACCGGTATAACCTACCGTTCCAGCCATGTATATCTCATGAGATATAAAATCATTACCCAATGCATTGGAGGAGATATAGGTCCCACCCATCTTATAAGGAATCCTTTCTTATGTGTTCCACATAATCATAAATCATACATCATCGCATAACACATGTAACAAAATGGGATTGTTGAAACATCATGACATCATAAAACAAATCATATAAGGTAAATGACTTCATAAAAATAATTCCCTCACAACATAATCAAATTAATGTAATAATAGAGATAAAAAAAGAACCCTTTATTATCTTAGATGGAAAATAATTTTGATAAAACACTTGAACTCCATTCTGGAGGAAAATATCCTTTCTTCTTCAAAAACACTTTTCTTTTCTTAAAATGTCATAAAATTATAAACTAAAAGAATATGATCAAAAATAAATTTGAAAATTTGTAAAGTAATCTTCTTGGAAATAATGTTTTAAAAATCCATTCATGTCGTATAAGTTAAAAAAAACATTCTTCGTACTTTTGTCAGAAAAGTCAAAAAGTACCTCGTACGAAAAAACGACAAAAGATTCCTTTCATATTCTTTACTAAAAACTCACCGATGGGTAAAATTGGATTTAAACTATTGTAAGTGGATGGAAACAATATTACATATTGAGGTAACATGTATGTGGATGATAAAATACACCCCAGTAAATACCAAAGTATAAACAATCTCGGATAAAAATGAGATTGTGATATTTCCCCTTTCCTTAGGTCTGATTTGCATCGTAAGTGTCCGAACCTCCTGTATAATGATTTAAATAATGTTATTGACTTATTCCAGAATCATACTAATTTTTATGATATCATATACGGTTCACTTATGACTTTATTTTACCCGTTCTTTTGTAAATTCCATGTTAAAGAGCGTTTTGGGTAAAATCATTTTAATTTGTCGTCCGTGTTTTGACTTGTAATTATTCATATGATTACGTAGATCATGATTACTTAATTATAGAATATAAAAAATTATTTATATATAATATATATTCAGAATATACATATATATAATAAATCAGTAAATGGAAAGAAATACACCGTTCATGGAGACGGTAGGCCGTACGTACACATGAACGCTGTTTTCGTTTCCTTATTGAGTTGAACGGAATTAAGTAGATGACAAACATATATATACACATAAATACAGTATCATTATTATGTCATATATTTCATGATTACTTATTATATATACTTTACAATCATTCATTAATGGTTAATGTGGAGAATGAATCTCATCGCGTCGTGGATACGGTAGTCCGTACGTACGCACGAGCGATGATATCATTCTCATGATCGTGGGACTGAATTGGAGTGTATGTATACTATTTCAGAATCAATATCACTTTAAAATAATAATATATAGTTATTATTTACACCATTATACCCATCCAAGTACGGTGGTGGTGGAAAATAGATTTCACCACGGCGTGGAGACGGTATTCCGTACGTACGCACGCGCGGTGATTTCGTTTTCCGTAGGATGGATAGATGGTGAAATAGGGTTGTTTCAAACTTATAATAACATATCAATATATGAGTGATACTGATGTTATTACTTCATAATGAAACAACCTAAGAAGAAGAAGTGGAATAAGAAATAAAGGTGAAAGAATCGGTAACGGAAATTACCTCTTCTTTGAAGCTCCTCTTTGAGACCTCCTCTTAGGGCACTAAAATTGGTCTTTGAGGAAGACCATAACCTCTAGGATGTTTCTATGGAAGTGGAGAAGAAAATTTTTCAGGGGTTGGCTGAGCTTGATGGCTCAAAGTTGTGTGAGGAAGAGGGGGAGGAGTTGCCCTTTTATAAGGGAGGAGAGGGGTACCTTTGGAATAACTAAAACTATTATTTTATTATAAAGTCAAATTCGGTTTTAAATAGCTCCAAATTGAATTATTTCGAAGCTAAGGTGAGGATGGATCGAAATCCTATCATCCAATTGAATTTAGACAGTTTTAGGTTCCTTTTTTAACCTTATCATTTAGATTTAACATTAAGTAAAATAATTTTACTTTTACCGTGTCTTATTGTGTTCTTATACAATAAGGTTAATAAACTTACTATAAGAATCCAGAAAAACCCCAAGTTTTTTATTATTAAAATATATAACCTTATATAAGTCATTTGGATGAACTTTAGATTTTTAGGAATAAAATAACAATTAATAATATAATATTTGTTTTAAAAACTATTTTATGTCAATTTTGACACTATTTAGTAATTGATTTTTGTGAAAATCATAACAGAATGATAAGTTCGATAACAGTTAATTATATCAATACTAACATGTAATATTAACCTATAAAAGTAGTGGAATACATAAAAATTCTCATATTACATTTATTTGGGCATTTATAACATCAATTATTTCAATATTTCATTAATAAGACAATTACTGCATCATCTTTGTGTCATAAAAAATGATAATTATTTAATCCCTAAAAATTATAAATAAATTCCTATGATGTAGATAATTGTATTATCTTTCTTTATACTATTCATTTTCGAAGTTCCATGAAGTTTATCACTAGATTAAAATTATTATTCTTATATAATTTAAGAAAGTGACATGTTGTCACATTCTTTGGTTTTAATAATAATTAAATTATTTTCATTGAAAAAATTTAATTAAATGAATCTAATCCGACCCTTAGGTGATATGGGTCGGATTTTAGTCATCCAATAGGATTTTGACATTTGTTAGGGTAATTTTAAAATATTATATTTACCCTTAATTACCCGATTTACCTTTAACTATGGTAAATAAAATTTACAGTAGTTACTATTCATAAAAAGTAGCTTATTAACATAATTTGGACACACTGATTCTAAATATGGAATCCATTTTTCCAAATTCAATACACAAAATATGCAGAAATTAAATTAAAATTAATCCCGATGTCGAAAGAAAACGGGTTTTTCTTTAAAACATTGCAAAAGATTGAATTGATTTAACCTACGAATTCAAGGTAAAATCAATGCTAATGACATACATTATATTAAATGGTAAAAATATATTTTATTTATACATTAAACCCATTCAATATTATAATTTAACCACATAAGATATTACGATGAAAAAAGTTGTTTTTAATTAAAATATAGCGTGTTTTTACTATTCATTAAAATATGAAAGTTATCGGAAAAATATCAAAACATTATCTAATGTAAATTTTTATATCCTGATTCAAAAGAAGAATTTTATTTTGTCAAATTTAACATATAAACATGTCAAAAACTATATTTAATGTGGGTGCGCCATCAAAAGGTGGCAAAACTGCATTTTTTTTAAAATACTTATTTTACACGAAAAATTTATTTTGTTCTTATACCATGTTCTAGAAAATGTGTACGATGAATAATAATGTTATAAAATTCAAAATTTAGTTAATACTACTCATAACGGCTAGTTCATGACAATATTATAATAATATATCATTGTTTATTAAAACCCGGTATTGCGTACAACACACGCTATCGAGGAAGGTCGCGATTGCGTGTAATGCAAGCCAAGTTAGGGTTGCGTGTTGTGAAAGAATCCTTCGTTGTTTTGTATAACATAATCCAACCATATTTCATTTATACATTGAATATATATATACTCAATGTTGCGTAGAATAACTATTATAAAAATTGTGTGTAACACGATCCAAGAATAGTGTTGCGTATACTGCAAGCTAATACGGTGTTGCGTATAGAGAAAGGTAATCTTGGTGTAGAATACAACACAAGACATTAATGAAATTAAAATTATATTTTTCATAAAATCCCGGGGTGTTACATTCTACCCCCCTTAAAATGAATTTCGCCCTAGAAATTTGTTTGGGTTATAAATGGTTTACTACTTGAAAGTTTCTTTAATAAAAAACCCACATCGTAAAAAGGGAATACCAAAACCAATCTTTAAAAACAAAAGTATGAAGCGTAATGGTTACCCAAATAAAATAATCACTGGGTTTCCACATAGGTGAAAATATGGATATGGAAGAAAAATCTAACAATCATGTTCTAATGGAGAGTGGTAGAGAACATGGCTATGGAAAAGCCAACAATCACAAATCCATAAATTTGTGACGATCTAAGGTACCATCTGATTAAGCAGATATAAGGGAACTAAGACAACATTTTTGGTTTTCAAGATCATTTCCTAAAGTTGAAAATTTTGAATTAGATGAAATAATTACTTTATTTTGGTACAATCTCACTGTTGTTCGTGCCTTGAACAATTTCCACTTCATCTCTTAAATAAATGAAGATGAATTTGTTATTCGTGAAGTGTTAGCAGATCATGTGATAGAATGATGGGTCATTCCATCTGTCTCAAACAAAAGGATAGAAAAGTTATCAAAAAATACATAAATCCATCTATAGTGAGATTAATCATATATAGTTCCAAAAATGGACTTATACTTCATATATCATACTGCTTAATATAATAAAACAAGTTTCTACTAAACAGGGACTTCCTGTAGGCCAGTGGTAGTCGATAAAGGCCAGTCGCACTTTGGTTGTGGGTTCGATTCCTACAGCCTTGTCTGACGCGATGGGCTATCGCCCGTCCTGCAAGTTGTCCTTTTTTTAAAACTACATTACTATAACATCACATAAATAATATCGAAAAAAATTCTATCCTTAAACAATACTAACTTATGGTTAACATAATCCATTCCAATCTTTAGGCTTATCTAAAATACTTCGGTCCAAGCTCATAGTATAAAGAAAATGATAACTTGAGATGTCCTCAACCAAGCATGTGAATACCATCATTTATCCCCCATATATCTTGTTGGTCACATTCCAGTCATGGGAATACCTTAATGATGTATTCTCTTGAAAAATTAATACCCATTAAACCTTAGTGAAAACATGAATGCTGTAAAAAGTTAACTCTTTCCACATACCAAAATCCAAAAAATCTATATACTCAAACCATGAAATAACCTTCTCCTTATATCAGTCATGAGCTCATGAATACTATCAGACATTTAATTTTCTCTTTATCCCTTCATTATGCGCATATCATCTACAGTCCAAAAATATCTGAATAACCTTTCATGGATACTGGTAACATTAATAAAAAACTCAAGGAAAGTCAACAATGTAACAATCCTTAGATGTATCTATATTCCATAGTACCATGAGATTACTTATACAAAATTACACATGATAAACATGTAATCATTCCACTACATTCTTAAACCATTGACCGAGCTTCAACAATTCTTTCATCTCAAGTATCATTTGTAGTCTCTTCATCATCATCAACATAAATACTACCCATACGACCATACTGATTCTCTTCATGATACTTTGACTTAGGTCATTGGTTTGAATAATACCCGTACATTCCACATTTAAAACATTTAACCATTGTTGATGTCGTAGCAATACCATTATCCTCATCCCTGGTGTTAACTGAACCTTTTCCTTTGTACTTACTGGCTTTGTGTCCTTCTTTTCCACACCCAAAGCATCTTCCAGTTCCTTTGAAACATTCTCCTTGATGCCTCTTCCCTCATGATTTACATAGGGGAAATTGAACTTTCTTTCCTCTATGATCATCATGAAACTCCATCTTTCTATTATTAGCCGAGTCAGGAAACTTACCAAATTTTACTTTATTGATCATATTATGAGATTGCTGATTCGGCATAATAATTATGTTTGGGCTTCCAAATCCCATTTCATTTGATTTCTCACAAAGAATATCATTCCATTGTCTATCATATACTCCATTATCATGAATCATCTTGTTTCCATACATTTTCTAAAACCCAAAAAGAATAGTGTGAGATGCAAAAATAATGCTAGGGAAAACAACATAATAAAAGAGGGAGTAACCTTAATATATAACATCTTAGGTTAAATTCTAATATCTTTAGCGCAATTCTAGAACTATAAACTATACCTATACTTAACCTTAGAGACATCCCTAGACATTCCTTAGAAATATCTCTAGGGATCTCACTAACGTTTTCGTATCCTAGTTTCCAAAGGTTGACTAAACCTTTCCTCTGATACCAACTGTAGAGACCCGAAGCCTGAAGTACATGGACATTACATTACTTTTGCAGAATACTTAGTACATAACAAAAACACACACACAAGGATCGTAATAGTTTAGTGTCTTTGGAAACTCGGAATATAATCTTCTAATCATGGTGAAAGATCTTCAACATCTCCCAAAAAGATCTTCATTTTTTTTTACCTAAACCATTTCTTTATATCCTGGGGAGAAGAAAACATAAAAGGGTGAGCTCAAATGCTCAGTAAGGGTAAACAAAAGAAATATCAATCACATCGTATACACAAGCACATAACTTTTGGAAATCTTAACCTGCAAAAGAGATCATAATTTCATAACATGGGATAAATCATGGCAGTGAAATGTAATCACAATAATCATAACTTAAAACATGAAACTTTGTGGCATTCACACATAATCATAGAGAATCATTTCTTGTTAGTCAAGACTCATTGCCAAGACTATCTTAGTGGACAAAGTCCCTTTCTGAACCGAGTCACCCTTGTTTCAGTCCTCTTTCACTGAACCGGTATAACCTACCGTTCCAGCCATGTCTATCTCATGAGATATAAAATAATTACCCAATGCATTGGAGGGAGATATAGGTCCCACCCATCTTATAATGAATCCTTTCTTATGTGTTCCACATAATCAAAAATCATACATCATCGCATAACACATGTAACAAAATGGGATTCTTGAAACATCATGACATCATAAAACAAATCATATAAGGTAAATGACTTCATAAAAATAATTCCCTCACAACATAATCAAATCAATGTAATAATAGGGATAAAAACAGAACCCTTTATTATCTTAGATGGAAAATAATTTTGATAAAACACTTGAACTCCATTGTTGAGGAAAATATCCTTTCTTCTTCAAAAAACACTTTTCTTTTCTAAACATGTCATAAAATTATAAACTAAAAGAAGTTGATCAAAAATAAACGTGAAAACTTGTAAAGGAAGCTTCTTGGAAATAATGTTCTAAAAATCCATTCATGCCATATAAGTTAAAAAACATTCTTTGTACTTTTGTCAGAAAAGTAAAAAAGTACCTCGTACGAAAAAACGACCAAAGATTCCTTTCATATTCTTTACTAAAAACTCACCGAAGGGTAAAATTGGATTTAAAATATTGTAAGTGGATGGAAACAATATTACATATTGAGGGAACATGGATGTGGATGATATAATACACCTCATTAAATACCAAAGTATAAACAATCTCGGATAAAAATGAGATTGTGATATTTCCCCTTACCTTAGGTATGATTTGCTTCATAAGTGTCTGAACCTCTTGTATAATGATTTAAATAATGTTATTGAATTATTCCAGAATCATACTAATTGTTATGATATCATATACGGTTCACTTATGACTTTATTTTACCCGTTCTTTTGTAAGATCCATGTTAAAGAGCGTTTTGGGTAAAATCGTTTCATTTGTCATCCGTGTTTTGACTTGTAATTATTCATATGATTACGTAGATCATGATTACTTAATTCCAGAATATAAAACATGAATTATATATAATATATATTCAGAATATACATATATATAATAAATCAGTAAATGGAAACAAATTCAACGTTCATGGAGACGGTAGGCCGTACGTACACATGAATGCTGTTTTCGTTTCTTTATTGAGTTGAACGGAATTAAGTATATGACATACATAAATATACACATAAATCCAGTATCATTATTATGTCATATATTTCATGATTACTTATTATATATACTTTACAATCATTCATTAATGGTTAAAGTGGAGAATGAATCTCATCGCGTCGTGGAGACGGTAGTCCGTACGTACGCATGAGCGATGATATCGTTCTCATGATCGTGGGACTGAATTGGAGTGTATGTATACTATTTCAGAATCAATATCACTTTAAAATAATAATATATAGTTATTATTTACACCATTATACCCATCCAAGTACGGTGGTGGTGGAAAAATGATTTCACCACGGCGTGGAGACGGTATTCCGTATGTACGCACGCGCGGTGATTTCCTTTTTCCGTAGTATAGATAGATGGTGAAATAGGGTTGCTTCATACTTATAATAACATATCAGTATATTATTGATACTGATTTTATTACTTCATAATGAAACAACCTAAGAAGAAGAAGTGGAATAAGAAATAAAGGTGAAAGAATCGGTAACGGAAATTACCTCTTCTTTAAAGCGCCTCTTTGAGACCTCCTCTTAGGGCACTAAAATTGGTCTTTGAGGAAGACCAGAACCTCTAGGATGTTTCTAGGGAAGTGGAGAAGAGAATTTTTCAGGGTTTGGCCGATCTTGAAGGCTCAAAGTTGTGTGAGGAAGAGGGGGAGGAGGTACCCTTTTATAAGGGAGGAGAGGGGTACCTTTGGAATAACTAAAACTATTATTTTATTATAAAGTCAAATTCGGTTTTAAATAGCTCCAAATTGATTTATTTAGAAACTAAGGTAGGTATGGGTCGAAATCCTATCATCAAATAGAATTTAGACAGGTTTAGGTTCCTTTTTTAAACTTATCATTTAGATTTAACATTAAGTAAAATAATTTTACTTTTACCGTGTCTTCTTGTGTTCTTATACTATAAGGTTAATAAACATACTATAAGAATCAAAACGAACCCCAAGTTGTTTATTATTAACATATATAACCTTATGTAAGTCATTTGGCCTAACTTTATATTTTTAGGAATAAAATAACAATTAATAATATAATATTTGTTTTAAAAACTATTTTATGTCAATTTTGACACTATTTAGTAATTGATTTTTATGAAACTCATAACAGAATGATAAGTTCTAAAAAGTTTACTTACATCAATAATAACATGTCATATTAACCTAGAAAATTAGTGGGATTCATAAAAAGTCTCAAATTACATTTATTTGGGGATTTATAACATCAATTATTTCAATATTTCATTAATAAGACAATTAATGCATCATCGTTGTGTCATAATAAATGATACTTATATAATCCCTAAAAATTCTAAATAAATTCCTATGATGTAGATAATTTTATTATATTTCTGGAGACTATTCATGTTCTAAGTTTCATGAATTTTATCACTAGAGTAAAATTATTATACTTATATAATTTAAGAAAGTGACATGTTGTCACATTCATTGGTTTTAATAATAATTAAATTATTTTCATTGAAAAAATTTAATTAAATGAATTTAATCCGACCCTTAGGTGATATGGGTCGTCTTGTAGTCATACAATAGGATTTTGAAATTTGTTAGGATAATTTTAAAATATTATATTTACCCTTAATTACACGATTTACCTTTGACTATGGTATATAAAATTTACCGTAGTTACTATTCATAAAAAGTAGCTTATTAACATAATTTGGACCCACTGATTCTAAATATGGAATCCATTTTTCCAAATTCATTACAGAAAATATGCATAAATTAAATTAAAATTAATCTCATTGTCGAAAGAAAACAGGTTTTTCTTTAAAACATTGCAAAAGATTGAATTGATTTAACCTACGAATTCAAGGTAAAATCAATGCTATTGACATACATTATATTAAATGGTAAAAATATATTATATTTATACTTTAAAACCATTCATTATTATAATTTAACCACATAAGATATTACGATTAAAAAAGTTTTTTTAATTAAAATATAGCGTGTTTTTACTATTCATTAAAATATGAAAGTTATCGGAAAAATATCAAAACTTTATCTAATGTCAATTTTTATATCCTGATTCAAAAGAAGAATTTTATTTTGTCAAATTGAACATATAAACATGTAAAAACTAGATTTAATGTGGGTTCGCCATCAAAAGGCGGTAAAACTGCATTTTTTGAAAAATACTTATTTTACACGAAAAATTTATTTTCTTCTTATACCATGTTCTAGAAAATTTGTAAGATGAATAATAATGTTATAAAATTCAAAATTTAGTTAATACTATTCATAACGGCTAGTTCATGACAATATTATAATAATATATCATTGTTTATTAAAACCCGGTATTGCGTACAACACACGCTATCGAGGAAGGTCGTGATTGCGTGTAATGCAAGCCAAGTCAGGGTTGATTGTTGTGAAAGAATCCTTCGTTGTTTTGTATAACAGAATCCAACCATATTTCATTTATACATTGAATATATATATATATATACTCAATGTTGCGTAGAATAACTATTATCAAAATTGTGTGCAACACGGTCCAAGAATAGTGTTGCGTATACTGCAAGCTAATACGGTGTTGCGTATAGTGCAAGGTAATCTTGGTGTAGAATACAACACAAGACATTAATGAAATTAAAATAATATTTTTCATAAAATCTCGGGGTGTTACACCCATATATGGAATACAGTATGTGGAATCCCTTATACGGAACCCAATACATGGATGTTCTTTAGTAGCCAGCTCATCCACATACCATCCTACGCGGTCAGATCCAACGTAAACAGAGAGTTCGCCGCCAACTCATTTGCGAATATCCTTATGTAGAAAGTTGTTCACACCCACCAGTCTATACCACAAGGGTTGTGCTGCAACACCCCTACTTGGGATCAATGTTGGAATGTGGTCCCAAACCTCTAGAATGGTCCCTTCTCTTCCATCACTGACCCCCATGAAAATTGTAGAGTCACACCGTGAACTTTTCAGGCCAGTTCGATGACATTTTCCATCGTTCCCCTTATGCCGCCCAAACATATGTCCCTTAAATACCATGAGAATAGACATTTCTCATGGGAATTCAAAAATCCTATCACCTACCTCCTATGCCAGTTTGACCCAAAACTCCATGGACAATCACAAATTAATGTTTCTTAAATATTTGGAAACATCCTTTCCATCCATCAAACATTGTCTCTCTGGTGATTTTAGATCCTCAAAAAACTCCATGGCCATCAAAAGTGGAAGGCCAGTGTCCTACAGACACCTTTGTTCTACTATACACATCTTTCCCGGGTGGCTCTGCATATATTACCTATAAAATGGCCATCAACCAAAGGAAAATTCATCCCCAAGAGAGTCCTTTCCTACCTTTGTATGCCTCAATGGATTCCATTCCCCATATCATTTCTCAGGATACAATAATCCCTAGAGTCACAATTTCCACTTTCCTTCCCTCTCATGTTTGAGGGATATCAGAACACCCCATCCCAATTATCCTACTACTAATCATGGATTCAAAAAAAGGTCCAAACTCTATGAACATAATCAATGATTTGTCATCCACATGACATTAAACTGTACGTCATTATTCCATGAAACACAAAATTAAACTGTGATTCCATCGTCCAAGCTATATGACTTTAAAGTATAGTGTACTGGATGATTTTTTACCTTCATAAATCTCCCTGATCATCAAAAAATGGAAGGTTAGTGTCCTAAGGACACCTATTCTTGACTATTCACATCATTTCCATGTGGATCAACATATGTTTCCCACAAAATGGCATGTTAACAGGATACAAATTAATCTTTAGGAGAGCCATCTTTTACCCTTATACACCTAAATGGTTTCCATGCCTCATATCATTTCTCCTAATCGGAGATCCTCCATAATTATGGTTTGCATGTTCTTTCCCTCTCATGCTCGAGGCATGCGAGAACATCCCAAAAAATATTATCCTACAGTTAATCATAATCCAAGCTATATGACTTTAAACTATAGTATACCAGAGGATTTTAGATCTTCATAAACCTCTCCGACTATCAAAAATGGAAGTTCAGTGTTTTGAAGACACCTCTGCTTGATTATGCACATTAGGCCCTAGTGGCTCTACATATGTTTTCCACAAAACAAACTTGCTCCCAAAGGAAAAATACTCCTAAGGAGAGGTTTTTTATTCCTCTTTACACCTTAATGGATTCCATGCCTTATATCACTTCTCTTGATCCAAAATCCTCCATAATAATGGTTTTCTCATTCATCCCCTCTCATGTTTGAGGTAGGTTGGAACTTCCAAAAATGGTTTTCCTGCAGCTTATCATGGTTTCTATTACATCTAAAGGGGAAATACTATTGTGGTATGTCCCCAATCTTTCGATGGCTGAGCCAAATGACCTACAATGATGTCCCACATTAAAAGGTTCATCGCTCTGTGCCCTTGAGCACTGTCGCCCTGACCGCTTCCTCCATAGGCTCTCAATCTCTAATTAGTAGGAGAGGAGGCATGTGGTTGGTTGGATCTCTCACGTCCTCTGGTTTCTCACACTGAGAATGAATTATGTGGTCATATAGTTTTGTGATGATTACAAAAACCACAAAATTCCAAAACTATGAGAACTCTAATTCCTGATCAAACTGGAATACGTAGAAGGAATACTCGATGGACCATGCTCAAAAGGGTTTCCTTCCAAAAGGCTTCACCCAAACATGACCTCTCAAATGAGAAGCTTCCATGCCTATGCCCCACACAAATATGAAATATGAGAACTACAATTTCTGATCAAACCAAGATATGTAGGATGCCAATTTGAAGGCCTAAGCTCAAAAGGGCTCACCCGATAATGTCCCCCCAAATATATAGCTTCCATGTGTAAGCCCCGGCCATTATGAACTAAAATAACTCTGATTCCTGATCAAACCAGGATACGTAGGATTCCTACATAAAGGACCAATCTCAAAAGGGTCTCCTTTCAAAAGAATGACCCGATAATGTCCCCCCAAATGGGCAGTTTCCATGTGTAAGCCCCAGATATTCCAAACTACTTGGGTTTTGATTCCTCTGTTGTGGATACATAGGAAACCTATCTTATGGGTCCAATCACAATGTAAATTCACCTTCCATACCCATGGATGATGATAAAATCCATAGATCCTTATTTTGTGGCTTATGACAGCATTGCCTTTATATCATCAAATCCCTATATGCTTATGATGATCCTACAAACCTAGGGTAGCCAGTGGACACACTCTTCAGGAATGAACCAAGGATTCATGAACATATGAACATGACTTAAATCTTTCATAGAGTCTCATAATAAGTAATAATCCACCCCCAAAAGGGTACGGTGATCCTGAATTCCCATCCTCTCGACCAATGGAGTCCTTATGTGTCATTGGATGAATCATCGACCCACGAGCACATACCTTTGGCAAGAAAGTCCATGAATCATGGATTACCGGGTTTATGGGTGTTTCTGGCTCCATGAATAAACCCATTGGAGACCATATGAGGAATTTATATCCAAGGAGGTCGGATTGCACATGAACTTGACCCCATGAAATCACTCATTTGGACCATCTAACTATTGAATCTCCTTCATAGTACATATTGGGTAAACTACCCAGTCCCCATGGGGTTAATACAACCCCCATTTAAAGGATAACAATGCAGAATGGGTTGAAACAAAAGAAATGGTGAACTTGAAAAGAACCCATATCCATAAAAAAGTGACGGGTAATGATTCTTGTCACACCATTTCACCATCACTCGAAACGTACCACCTCAGAGGAAAAATAGTTACACAGCCTTGTGAAAGGTCTTGATGGTATTGGTTTATGTTCGAGGTAAATAATGTCTCATAATTAATAATAACACATTTTTGGTATTCAGTTATCATTATATAAAAGAGTTTTACTATGGAAAAATATGTGGAGACATTTAATTATTAGTTTACTGAATAAATAGAATGTGTTTTTAGTTATTTACCTTTCCATATTGATTATTATAATTGAGTCAAAGTATATACCATTATACATAAACCTTACTAAGAATTTGATCACACCCATTTCATAGGTTTTATTTTATCATATTTTCAATGTAGTTTATTAGCATTGATATGAAGGGTTACACTAAGGGGGATATTGGTGTTGTCAAAGAAAACACTTTTCAATTTTATATCCAAAATGAAATTTGATTTTCAAAATATGTATATAGTTTACAAATACTACTAGAATATCTGGTACTTTAGGATGTGATTTCACTTATATTATCATAATTTAATAAATTAATGCACCATATCTGGGATACTGGGGTTGATGTCATTATAGTTGGTACCATTGAATGTTTGGTATAAACCATGGGAACTAAATTTCAGAAAATATAGATTACAGAATATAACCATATGGCTAACGTTTATGATAAGTCTAAGTATATAATATCATTTTATAGGCTTTGAAATTAAAATAGATAACCTTTTTTTAACCTAAGGGTTCTTATATTGAAATTTTTTCATGATCTTTACTTCTTATAAATGATTCTTAATCGCTATGTGATTCATCAATATGATTAGTGTTTCTTAAACAATGATTTTGGTTTTATTAAATTGATAGAACTAAAAGGAAATGGGTTAGTGATTAATGTGATAATATATAGGAAAAATAATGGAAATAATAATGTTTTGATTATTCTTACCTAGTTATAATGATATATGGTTAAAATATGCACGTTAACCTACTTTCAAACTCACCAAAGAAGATAAGGAAAGAATTTTATTGGAACATGGGTGGTGGATCCCATAAAATAAAGATTAATAAATTTCTTATATGTTGATAATTTTAGAAGAAATAACAAAGTGGATGTATTAAAAGAATGGGAGGATGTTTTGGGTTTTTAAAATAAGGACACAAAGAAACTAATTTTCATGGAAGAAAAAAGAAATTTTTTTTGTTAATGAAGTATGATGATAATAATGGTGTCCCTAAGGCATCATCAAAAATAGAATCTTTTAAATTTGGAAAGTATGGACATTTTAGAAAAAATATTGCTAGGGTGATAAATCATTTGTTTAATCATAAAGGTTTTATATTTAATGGATATACTCCCAATATTAAAGTGACTATAGATAACATATGGAAGAGAGGAAGTATTGAGGAATAATTTGTTGAAGCATTGTTAATGGATTAAGAATGATGAAAAATGATTAAATTCCGTGTTTTTTGGATTCAATAATTATTTTATCAACGATTTTATGGTTATAATATTCATGATATATATAAGGACTATACTACATTAATTTTTCATCAGGGATTAAAAAGTGTGTGATGACCAGTACCAGTAACCAAGAGAAATGTTTCTATGGAAGTTAATATTTTGTATAATGCATGAATCATGTAATATTACCATAATATGTTCTTCATGTTGACATAATAATGATAAATATAATTTTTTGGATAGTATTTTTGACCATGAAATTGGTTAAATATTTGAAGATTTCTGTTAATTTTACTTGGTTTACTACATGTTCAGATTTAAGGAATATATTCAATGACCTTAAAACATATTTTTAGAAGAATTCATGTATTCATTAAGGTTGTAATGTTTTCAAGGTATTCATATTTTTGGTATGTGAATTTTCATGTTATATTATGTCATTTGGTGTATCTAATGTTATGATTGTTTTACATATTTAGTGACCATCCTTCTAAATTTTTGGCCTTTGAATTTGGACAGACTTATTTTGAATGAGTCTTATGTATAACTACATATGTAATGGATTATGTTGAACATTGGATATTATTATTTGAGGTCAAAGAATGATTTACCATATTGGATAAAATTTTCTTCCCATTTCTGTTTCAATAAATATTTAATGGTTGAAGGAATGAATTGTGGATATTATGAGTCATTAATGTTATTTAGGCATGAAAATTTCTACTTGAATATATATTTCATGGTGTATGGGATGAAGTGAAAGTGTATTTAAGCACAACCGAAGGATGAGATTATACTTATGACATTAAAGTAATCAAGTGCATTTATTTTTCTCAAATTATTATCTAAATTATATAATAATTCCTCAAATCTAGGAAAGTAATTTGAAAGGAAAAATGATAATCGTTTAATTTTCAAATAAAAAATTCAATGTCCTATTTAACACATCACATATTTTTAGTTTTGTGATGGTAGAATTTATAATGACCATGTTATCTACCGCTCTCCATCAAAACATGATGGTATGATATCTCTTCCATGTCCTGGTTTTCACTTACCACAAATCATATCCTTTTTGAATGCATAATTTTGTAGTAACCATCATATTTTTATACCCCTCTTATTAAAGGGATGTTTTATTAAACCTATTTTCAATGTGGGTATCCCACAAAGGTATTTCCAAGTATCAAACATTGATTTTTGAAGTAAAATTTCATGTTTTTAGGATGAAATTTATTGAAGGAGGGTAGAATGTGACACCCAATTATTTTAGGATATATCCATTTTTAAACTAAATTTATTTTATTTGATAGCTTACATAACAAAGAACACCACGATTAATCAAATGATTAAGTATTATTTTTTAATTTTGATAGTTATCTTATAGCCATTAGAATGGAAGTAATAAATGATATTTACTATATTATGAAAATATATTTTATACGTATTTGTAAAATTATTTCATTGTTTACCAATTAATTAGAAATAAAAAATTAGAACCAATTAAACATAAAGTACATGTTTTTATAAGAAAACTATTTTATGTCCACAATATAATTTTATCTTAATAAAATAAATTAAAATTTATTAGTAAAATATATTCATTATATTCATAAATTATATATATAGTATAATCTTTTTAAAATTTTCCAATATGTTTGATAGAATTAAGATAAGAAAAAAAATCCAATTTTGGGCATAAAATGCTATTTTTTAAAAGTAAATTTGGTCACATTTTGATGGTGCATTAATTTTAAATAAAAAATTTGATATATTTATATGTTCTAGTTGAAAAAATTAAGTTATTTTTTTAAATAGGTCTATAAAAATTATCTTAGGATGAAATTTTGGTATTTTTTGTAGAAGTACCATTTTTTGATAAATAATGAAAACCATTGAAATTAAATTTAAATGTTTATTTTTCATATAATTTTAGTTTGTAGTTAAATTATAATATAAATTGGTTTTAAAGTTTAATTAGTAAAAATATTCATAATTCAATATAATTTTGATCATTTTTATCATTTTCATATTGAAATTTGATATAAAAATATTTCTTACTTTTGAACAGTTCACTTTATAGCCCTATTTTTTATTGTTTCTACGGGGTTAAATTTAAGTCTAATTTTTTCAATTACATGAAATAAATTTTTTAAAATGGATTCCATATATAGATTAATTTTTCCAATATTAATTATTAATGTCATTTTAATTTTCTCAATAGTATAAGAAAAATATTTCAAAGGATAATGTTAAAAGAAAAAAGGTTAGCATACCTAAAAATCACAACATTTAATGGTTTTCTAGGGTGTGGATCGACCCTAACCAAAATCTAAAATATTAATTTACCTAAAAATTCATGGAAATTAATTTCACCTGAATCTTGTTGGATTAAATTATAAATTAATAATTATATTAATCACTTAAAACCACATATCCTCAAATATTAGTACGACCCCTCACCACTCCATTTTAACCCTCAAGCTATGTATGTCCCCAAATCATGGACCAAAACTATCTTAATAAATCTTCCATAATCCTAGTGATGTTTATCTCCCCAAAATACCAAATATAAGGTCCTCATTGGACTCTAAAGGAAGTGATATTCAAGATGTAATTTTCTCAAAACACCTCTCTTATTTTCATTTATTTTACTAATTCATCTCATCTTCTTCATCAATAAAGTAATAATAATTATACAATATCTACATAGTGGAATTAAATTTTTCTAATGTAATATCATATATCTAACCCCTTTATTACCTATTTGTATTCAAATAAATGAAAATATTTCCCAAGTCATGTTGGTTAATCACCTATGTGAATAATGTTTTTATTTGTCTTCCATTACCACCTTCATGGCTAGTCATAGAACACTTATTATGGTTAAATTAAATTTTAACACGTATATTATATCCTATTTCATTTTCTTTAACTAATATATATTTATAATAAAAAATAAAAATAAAATAGTTTCTGTTGTTTTCAAAAACTACCAACATTAACTAATCAGTTATTATTAACATTTTATATAATAAATCATTATCATGTATGAAATAAAAATTTTAAATAGGTCCACTAATAATTATGGATGTTAATTAATACTATTAAAAACAGCCTATTGAATTTTAATCTAATTTTATAATATCATCTATAATATTACACAAATGAACCTATCATTAAACCAGTGAATGAACGCGCCCAAAACCATGAAAACAATTGAAATATTATTAATGAATGAGTCATAACATGTAATAAAATCATCACAAAAGATATTAAAAATATTAATATTTCTCTATAATAAGATTATTACATATTCAAACCATTATACAGGATGAGGAAGAATGCTACACTAAAGGGAAGCATGAGGTAAGGGTTTTCTTGTATCACTTTATTACTTCAGTGATATATATTCCTTATGCACCACGTACTTACTATATGTGGTGTATTTATAATTCCCATAGATATATAATATCATGAATATAGTTATATTTATAATATTAAATGTTTAATTTTATAATTATTACTTTTATGGGGTGAGAGATTTGACTTATTTCAAGTGGTAAGATATTTATTTACTCAATTTTCAGTATATGTGTTAAAAATCTATCTCATCGATTATGTCATGCTAAGGTTATGTGGGTATAATGTTTTATTATCTCATGTACTATTTACACACTATTTATATGTATTTACAATGAATAAACATAATTGAAATTTTTATTAATGATATTTTCTTTGTAATGGAATTCATCTCAATTTCCATTCATAGATGAATATTTTGATGTTATACACCTACCTTATTTTATGAGGTGTATATACTTCTCCTTTGACATGTTGTATAATGAATCTCATTATTCTCATTATATTATATGTTTCAATTTATTTTTATTCCTTAATTGGTATTACAATTAAAATGTTTCAAAGTGGTATGGGACACTTTTGGATTGTTTAAAGATTATTTTACAATGAATTTATCAATGATGAAATTTAAGGAATTTTCATATATGTGAAAATATTATATTGAATCATTTTCTATACATTGTGATAATTTGATATTCATATTTCATGTATGATGGATTCGATTATAGTCTTAATTTTATTCCAACTTTACATACAATGTTCACTTTAAATTTTATTTGATTAATTTTAAAAAGATTGATGAATATTTATCCTTTATTAAATATAGATATTTGGAAATAATGAACCTTGTTTATTAATAAAATTTATTATTCTATATGTGATTAATTCTTTAGATAGGCAGACATGGGTGGGGTCTGGTTAAAGATTGACTCTCGATGCATCAGTAGTCTCATGGGGAGAATCATTTAATCTACTAGTAAACAAGTTTTTACCTATATATTAAATGGTATTATGATAGGTATTGATGGTAGTGGTTCATGTGATAGATACATGAAATCTAAAAATTAATAATTCCCCTTTTTCAGTATCAAATTTTCATTATCTATAGGATTTTCACTGTGAAAAAATATTTGGATGCATTTAATTTCTATTTTATTGATTAAATTGCATGTGTGTATTATAATTTACCATTACATATTGATTATTATTATTGATTCAAACTTGATTCTGTTTCACTTAATCCTTTATAAGCATTTGAGCTCACCCATTTTTTATTTTTTATTTTTCCCAAGATTTAATGAAGTTTATTATGATTGATATTAAGGGTTATGCTACGGGGGATAATAGCTCAATGAGAGAAAATAGTTTTAAAATTTGATTACCAAAATATAATTTGAATTTAAAAATATGTATCTAAATTACCAAGACTTCAAAAAATATTCCGTCCTTTGGGATGTGATTTCATGTATCTTATTCTAATGTAATAATGTAAGGCACCAAATCCAAGCAATTGGGGTAGGGGTTGTTACACTAGTTCATTTGGTGGGTGATATTAGTATAGTTCATGAGAATGGAATCCATGATGAATATGTTTATAATAATTTAACAATGAAAATTAGTTACATTATAATGATAATTATTTTTATGAGATAACCATATAGTTAATTTTTCAAAACGTAAATAAATATTTAATATCATTTTTTAGTAGTAATAATTCCATTATACTCATTCAGGTATGAAATATTTATGACAATATAGCATTGTTAATGTGGGTGGTTGAACCAACACATACATTAGAATGTTATACTAACAAATGAGAATTATTATAGAGTTATATAACAGTAATATCATATCCATATAAGTATTATGATGTTAATACAGAATTATTATAGTTGATAATGATATTTTAAAATAGTGTATATGAAAAGGATATTGAAAAATATGGTGAATAAGTAGGTAATTATATTTATGAATTATCTCATTCTTGATAAGAGTTACTTTAGAATGAAGGATTTAGGATTTCTTCAAGGAAGAAGAATCTAAAATATATATAATAATGAATATGGAGAGGTAAAATAGTTATATATTTAAGAGTAAATTTAAGGAAAACAGTTGTTTTGGAGGAGTAGATAAGGGAACCTTTTGTGAGTATTGAGTGGAATTTCCATAGATATTCATTTTTAATGTTTATTTTTTTATTTTGAAATAAAAGTGTTTGAAATTAGAAAACTAATGAATTTGTTTCATGAATCCTTTCATACAAATAATTTAGATTTATTCATTCATGATATTTGAGGTCTTTACCACACAGTTTAACCCATTCTACCACATTTTAACATTATAATGGTGAATAATGTTTCACCATTGTAACTTATTTTGATCCATAAAATGGAAATTATCTTTAAATATAATTTAGATTTTTTAATAAAAATTTAAACTCCATTTAACACAAATGAATTTCTTATTATGTGAAATTTAAATTTTAATTAGAAACATAATAAAAATGGCAATCAAGAAAAATATTTATTAAACATTAAGTGACCTTAATCATACGTCGTATCTATTAAAAATTAAATTATTCTTAATATATTTTTTCATACACTGCAAATTTACATTTGATTCATAATTTAAATGTTATAAATTTAAATTAATATGATAAAATTACAAAATACCTCAAAATGTTTTATTCTAAAAATATCTGTTTTCAATAATAAATAATTTTTATCACATAAATTTAAATATATTTAATATTATAAACACTAAATTTTATCAATACATTGGTAATTTAGAATTTATTTGACTTTTTTTAAAATCAATAAATCATTCCTTAATAATAATAATATGTTAAAAAGTGTATTGTTATATTAATATATTATAATTAAATATTATCTCTTTGATTCATTCCATACTTTTTTTATATTAGTGAATTATAATAATTTAATATGTTTCTAAAAATTATAAACAATAATTACAACTATTTTATATACACATGTGTAGTGACAATATATCCAACCACCATATTTAGAATAACCATGTATCCAACAACCATATTTTAGATGACCATATATCTAATGAATATATTTCCAATGAAAATATTTGTAATGGTTTGATTTTCTTCTTATATACACCCCTATAAGAATAAAAAAAATTATATTTATATTTCTTTTGAATCAATATTTAGATTCTAATTATATTTCTTTAAATTAATTTCATAGTTCTAATCTAGGTTATGATATTTTTAAAAAATTGTAAGGTTACAAATTTTTTGTTTTTGGAATTTTTATTTACAAGTGAATTTACTCATCTTGTAATTTTATTATTGGTACATCATATTGTATTCTTATTATGTAATAATTTCTATCAAAAACTGTAATATATTAAATTAATAAAATGTAATCTTATTCATTTTAGATTGTTGTATCATGTAAAATAGGTTATTCCATATATTAATTTTTATTAAGGTAATATAAATATTAATATAATGGGTTGTTACAATAACCATCCCAACATACCATAGATGTTATAAGGGGTTTATGAAACATTAAGGGAAACTAGATATCAAAATCAGGCCAATCATCAATATCAAAAAAAAATTGAACATTTATTTATAGAAATTACATAACATGTGATGACCAAATAATTCACTAGTAACATGGAATAAGAGATTGATAATGCGGTGAAATACAATTGATTGGTGAATGATATAATAAATAGTTAATCAATAATATTAATATTAATGTAAGAAAATATTTAAAAAATTTGGCTATAAAATAATAAAGAAAACAACCAAGAATGATGATTTAAAATCAAGAGGAAATAATCATTTTAGTGAAAACCCATATTAGTTTAGTTGAATGTTTCTAAAGATAAATTTGATGATTAGTGATAATAAAATTTTATAAAATATTGGTAATTATTAATTAAATGGGAAATTGAAATTTTAAATAACGCTATCATAAGGAAAATGTTTGAAGAATTAAACATCAGGAAATTTATAAATTATGGGAATATATCATTATGACTCCATATCTGAAATTATTGAAGATGGTAGTTAATGAAAAATAATTTCAAAGGATTCTTGTCAACATTTATATAACATATTTACCTGAACTAATTACACAAACCCAACTATAAGATCAATCATATTGTTACTAGGATATGTAAATATCCCTTAGACACTAATGGCCTATGATGGTAATGTTGTGGTTACTGTAATAGTATTGGGGGACGGATAACCTTATATATTACAAGATATCACAACATTCTAATGAAATCATATGTGGTGGAGCTGTGTAAAAAATTCCATACATTACATAAAATTAAAAATAAAATATCTATACCAGTGGGACTAATACAATGTTTAATTAACCAAATTAATACATCCTCCACCCCCAAAAATAGTATCTACTAATTGTAGTCATCATCCAATCATGATTGACATACCATGATGTCAAGTACCTATAATATAAAAAATAACAACAATATCCTCTTAGGTCCTGAGATGAACATGAGGGTTTAAGTATAAAAACTAATTCAGTTATCCGCATTAAATTTTTATGTAATTAATCCATGGGAAAATGAAGCATCTTATATATGTTTTTGAAAACACACAACGATAATTAAAATTAATATAATCCATTCATAAAGTTCCAATATTAGTAAATAGAATAATATTTTTATAAACTGATAAAAAATTTCATTGCATCATATAATCAATTTTTTTACTTAAACTGCCCATTCCACATAAAAATTAAATGGAACCTTAAAAATAAATGGTCCTTCAAATTGGGTAACAAAAAATAAAATTATATATTTTTCATATTAACATGTTTTATGATAAAAATATTTATTGCTCAACCATGATTTTTTATTCCAATAAACGCATCCAAACAGTTCTTCAAACACATAACACATAGTAAAATACATAGATCAGACCGGGTATAACTTAAGTACATCAGTTAAAATCGTTAGTCGTAAAGATAAATCATCTTATTCTATTGAGAGGATCTGCTGATGACCCAAATAGGGTGTCTAGGTGTTGACCCAAATAGGATTTCTAGGTGCTGACCCATAGAGGATCGCTAGGTTCTGACACACATAGGATCAATAGGTGATGACCTACATAGGATCTCTTTGTGAGGACCCACACGGGATCGTTATTCATTCTTCACGTCATAACCAGCCACTAGATTCCCTCAATTATCATGCTTGATTCTAGAAGGATCCTCTCATAAATCCATTAGTCATACCTCAACAACCATGAAGCACCACTTATAAGTAACCCAAATGACTATCGTGTAGTAAGGGTTCCAACACAATAGACAATGCGTTGATCGGACGCTTGTTCTGTAAGTTATAGGATTTTTAGAATAAAGGGATTAGTTGGATTAGAGTTTGACCCATCCTAGCCATACTCTAACTTCTTCCAAAACTCAAGTGGATTATCTCAAAAGAACCACCTTGTTGCTAGGTTTCTCTTACTGCAGACGACATGTCAATCAGATGCTCGTCTGCAAGTTATGACTGTTTAAGTGAAACAGGGCCAGTCGGGTCCAGTCCGACTTAGTTGAGCCGACTAGACGCGACCCGGTATGAGGGTCATGTATGGGCTTGGCATGGGTCTAGCCCAGCCAGCCCATTGGGCCCATGGGTCCAACCCGTTGCCGGTTCCATCCAAGTGGTATGGGTCTAGCCTGACATCGCGGGTCGGGCTCGGCAGTGCGGGTTTGGCCCACGAATGGCCTAACCCGCATGGTGTTGCATGACCCATCAGAAGAAGCCTGACCCACATGGTGAAAGCGAGTTCACCAGACCAGATGTGGGCGTTTCGGGTTTCCACCCAGTGACGCCCCTTTTCCCAGCACAGGTGGCAGGCGACCAACCATTACATGCGTAGGTGGACCATCGTTAGCGTGCCTCCAGCTCACCCGAGCGGCCTGGGCAGACCACTCCTCCACATAGCACTGACGGGCACCATACCTCCTCATCACTGAAACCCTCCTTCCACAGATCCCTGCCTCCACGGTGTGCCATCAATCCCACCGCCCCCACTACCTATATCCACCTCTGTAGGCCACTAGAGTTGATCTAGTGGTCTCTTTCTCGAACCGCTTGTGTCTATAGGATTTGTAGGATGCCTCCTTCACTGTGAGGAACTTGGAAATGAATTTATGACATGTTGATCATCCATCCTCAAATAACACGCAAAGAATATCTATGGTGGAGGGACCAAGCATTGTTCGCATTGGCCCACACCCTCTGTGTTAGAGTTTAGCCATGGGGAAAACACAGTAATCATCAAAAATCACGAATAAAACCCCAATTCAAATCCCCGCATTAGAACCATCTGCACGAATGAGAGAATCACATATTGTAACACCCCGATATTTTATGAAAAATATTCTTTTTAATTTCATTAATGTCTTGTGTTTTACACTACACCAAAAGGATCTTGCACAACATGTATCCCTGACTTGGCTTGCATTACATGCAATATAGACCTTCCTTGATAGCGTGTGTAGTACGCAATACAGAGTTTCACTAAACGATATATTATTATAATATTATTATGAACTAGCTGTTCTGAATAGTAATACCCACTTTTTGAAACTTTATAAATTTTATCATTCAAAGTTGACTTCATTTTTGGATTCGGAATATCTAAATTAGCTTAGAGTGAAATTTTGATACTTTTCAGATAACTTTCATATTCTAATGAATAGTGAAAATTACTAAATTTTAATTAAAACAAATTTTTTAATCAAAATAATTAATAGTGATAGATTATTAATTGGAGTGGTTTTAAATTATATTTAGAATATATTTTTACCATTTAATACAATGTTGGTCATTGGATGTAATTTCACATTTAAACCGGACATAAACAACTGTCAATCTTTTGATAGTTATTATCCCTTAAAAACACGCTATTTGTTTTGATGACGGGAATTAATTTTTAAATTAATTAATGCAACTGATATGTTTTGAATTTGGTAAAATAGACATCATTTTTGAATTCATAATATCAAATATAGCATAGGCCAAATTTTTTGGAATTTTTCTAGAAACGTTCATTTTTTGATGAATAGTGTAACCACTAAGTGGTAGTTAAAAAAACTGAATTTTTCATAAAACAAAATTTTACCGCTTCTACGAGTGTATTTTGAAACTCCGAGAGACACGGTTAATATCAAGGACTAAAATTTTCTTCAATGAGATGGAAATATTTTTTTGATGAATAGTAACTTTTTACTTTTATTTACCACGGTTAAAATTAAATAGGATAATTATCAGTAAAAATGATATTATTATTACCCTAAAACATGTCCTAATTATATTGGATAAGTTTAATTCGACCAAAAACAACCTTAGGAATAAAATATTACCATTTAGGCTCACTTGGATTAGATTTGAACATTTAATATTAATTTATTTAAAGAAGGGTTAAAATAGTTAAAATCAAAGTTTAATAAGGAAATAATTTTTAATATTGGGTTATATATAAGATAAATTAGACTATAAATATTCACTAGAAATATAAAACTATTTCCTACATAATTGTTTTTTATTTATAATTTTTAGACATTAAATATTTTAATTTATTTATGACACAAAGATGATTCAGTAATTATCTTATTAATGAAATAATTACATAATTGATGTTATAAATATCCAAATAAATGTAATTTGAGACTTTTTATGAATTCCAATAATGTTATAGGTTAATATGACATGTTACTATTGATTTATTTATCTCTTTTAGAACTAATAATTCTGTTATGATTTTCACAAAAATCAATTACCAAATAGTGTCAAAATTGACATAAAATAGTTTTTTAAAAAAATATTATATTATTAATTGTTATTTTATTCCTGAAAATTTAAGGATAGGCCAAATTACTTAGATAATGTTAGATATATTAATAATAAATAACTTAGGGTTCGTTTTTCTTGTTATAGTAAGATTATTAACCTTATAGTGTAAGAAAACCAGAAGACACGGTAAATGTAAAATTATTTAACTTAAGGTTAAATTTAAATGATAAGGTTAAAATAGAAGCTTAAACATGTCTAAATTCTATTTGATGAGAATATTGCGACCCATACCCACCTTAGCTTCTAAATAACTCAATTTGGAGCTATTAAAAACCGAATATGACTTTATAATAAAATAATATTTTTGGTTTTTCCAAAGGTGCCCCTCTCCTCCCTTATAAAAGGGAACCTCCTCCCTCTCTTCCTCACACCACTTTGAGCCTTCAAGCTCAGCCAAACCCTGCCGAATTATCTTATCCACTTCCATATAAACATCCTAGAGGTTATGGTCTTTTTCAAAGTCTAATTTTAGTGCCCTTAGAGGAGGTCTCAAAGAGGCGCTTCAAAGAAGAAGTAATGTCCGTTACCGATTCTTTCAACTTTATTTCTTCTTCCACTTCTTCTTATTTAGTTGTTTAATTATGAATTAATATCATAAGTATAAATAATATACTGATATGTTATTATAAGTATGAAACATCCCTATTTCACCATGTATCCATCCTACGTAAAATGAAATCACCATGGTTGCGTACGTACGGAATACTGTCTCCATGCCGAGGTGAAATCTATTTTTCCACCAACACCTTACATGGATGGGTATAATGGTGTAAAGAATCACTATATATGGTTATTATAACATCATACAGATTCTTATATATTATACCATCTACTCCAATTCTATTCAATAATTATGGGAACGATATAATCGCTCGTGTGTACGTACGGACTACCGTCTCCACGACGCGATGAGATTCATTCTCCATGTTAACCATACATGAATGATCATAAATTATATATAATAAATAATAATGAAATATATTAATTCTACTGGATTTATGTATATATATATTTATGTCATATATTTAGTTTCATTCAATTCAATAAGGAAAGGAAAGCAACGTTCATGCGTACGTATGACCTATCGTCTCCATGAATGGTGTATTTCATTCCTTTTATCGATCTATAATATATATATGTATAAGATGAATATATATTATATATAAATCATGTTTTACATTCTGGAATTATTTAAATCAGGATATAAGTATTAATATCAAGAATGACAAGTCGAAACACATATGATAAATGAAATGATTTTACCCAAAACGCTGCTTTAACATGGAATTTACAAAAGAATGGGTAATATAAAGTCATAAGTGAAACATATATGATATCATAACAATGAATATGATTCTGTACTAAGTAAATGACATTATTTAAATCATTATAAAGGAGGTTTGGATATGTACGAAGCATATCGGACCTAAGGTAAGGGATAATTGTGAAAATATCATTTTTATCCGAGATTGCTTATTAGTAAGTGTTCACTGGGGTTATCGCTATCATCCATGTCCATGTTTTATAAAGGTGTATTCATGTATTTTTAAATTCATTTTTACACATTTGAAATTTACCTCATGGTACGGAAGGAATCTTTCATTTATTTACCCTACAAGGTACATTTTGACTTTTCCGACAAAAGAACAAAAAGAATGTTTTTTAATGTATACGGCATGAAAGGATTTTTACAGTTTTATAAAGCCTTATTTTAATGAACATTACTCCAAAAGATTTCATGAATACTTTCAACAAAATCTCTTCTATTTTAAAATTTCATGGAATTTTGTGAAAAGAAAATGATTTTGAATAAGAAAGGATATTTTCCTCATGAATTCATTTCAAGTGTTTTATCAAAACCATTTTTTATATAAGATGACATTATTTCATATGTGTATGTTTCAAGTGTAATGTCTCTATGATTTACATGGTTTCACTTTTCTTATTATTAATTGATATCCATTTTTTATATGGATTATGTAATGATGGGATGATGTTTATGAAACCCATTTTATTCGTTGGGTTATTATGAATGAAGTATGTTTATTTTGTGGCCCAAGTAAGAATGATTTCATTATGATATGGGTGGGACCTATATATCCCTAAAATGAATTTGGTAAAGATTTATATCTCATGAGATAGGCATGGCTGTAACGGTATGATAATCTGGTCCAGTATTATAGGACTGGATCGAGAACTGAACTTGATTCAGAAAGGGACTTTGTCCACTAAGATGGTCTTGGGAGTAATGCCTTGGCTACTATAAAAATCATTACATGTGCTTAATGGTTGCAACAATTACATGTTTTATTTCCATGCTATTTTATCATGATTGATGTTCCCTTATGATATATGGCTTACGTACTTCCAAGATTCATGTCTTTGCTCAAGATTTTGATGTTTAGATTTTATGTTCAAGTTTTTGTGTTCAAATGTTTATAGATTGTTTTATGTTCTCTATGTTTACCCTTACTGGGCATTTGAGCTCACCCCTTTTATGTTTTATTTTTCCCAGGAGAAAGAAATTTTTAGGTAAGAAAAAAAGGGGAAGATCTTTATTGGGAGATGTTGAAGATCTTTCACCACGATTAGAAGATTTAATTTTGAGTTTCCAAAGACACTAAACTATTACGATCATTGTGAGTATGTTTTTGTTATGTACTAAGTATTCCAAAAAAGTAATGTAATGTCCATGTATGTGAAGCTATGGGTCTCTATAGTTGGTATTAGAGGAATGGTTTAGTCAACTTTTGGAAACTAGGATGCGAGAACTTTAGTGAGTTCGCTAGAGATATTTATAAGGTATGTCTAGGGATGTCCCTAAGGATAAGTATAAGTATAGTTTATAGTCCTAGAATTATGGTAACGATATTAGGTTAAACCTAAGATGTTAGATATTGGAGTTACTCCCCCTTTATTGTGATTTTTGCCTCTCACACTATTCTTATTGGGTTTTAGAAAATGGCTGAAAACAAGATGATTCACGATAATGGAGGATATGATGGAAAATAGAATTATATTCTTAATGAGCAACCAAATGAAATAGGATTTGGATGTCCAAACATCATTATTATGTTGAATCAGCAATCTCATAATATGATCAATAAACTCAAATTTGGTAAGTTTCCTGACTCAGCTATTAAGAGAATGATGGAGTTTCATGAAGATTATAGAGGAAAGAAAGTTAAATTTCCCCTATGTAAATCATGTGGGAAGAGGAATCAAGGAGAATGTTTCAAAGGAACTAGAAGATGCTTTGGGTGTGGAAAAGGAGGAAATAAATCCAGTAAGTGTAAAGGAAAAGGTTCAGTTAACACCATGGATGAGTATAATGGTATTGCTACGACATCAACAATGGTTAAATGTTTTAAATGTGGAATGTACGACCATTATGAAAACTAATGCCCGAAGGGAAAGTCTCATGAAGAGAATCAGTATGGTCGTATGGGTAATATTTATATTGATGATGATGAAGAGACTACAAATGATATGTGAGGTGAAAGAATTCTTGAAGCTCGGTCAATGGTTTAAGAAGGTACTGGAATGATTACATGTTTATTAATTGTAATGTTGTATAAGTAATCTCATGGTACTATGGAATAAAGAGACATCTAAGGATTGTTACACTGTTGTCTTTCCTTATGTTTTGAAAGTGTATGATGAATGGTACCAGTAACCATGAAAGGTTACTCAGATATTTTTGGAAAGTAGATGATATGCACATAATGAAGGGATAAGGAGAAAATTAAATGTTTGATAGTATTCATGAGCTCATGACTGATATAAGGAGAAGGTTATATCATGGTTTGAGTATATAAATTTTTTTAGATTTTGTTATGTGGAAAGAGTTAACTTTTGACAGCATTCGTGTTATCACTAAGGTTTAATGGGTATTCTTTTTTCAAGAGAATACATGATTAAGGTATTCACATGATTGGAATGTGACTAACAAGATATATGGGGGATAAAAGATGGTTGGTTGATGACATTTCAAATAATCGTTTTCTTTATACTATGAGCTTGGACCGAAGTATTTTAGATAAAGATTGGAATGGATTATGTAGGACATAAGTTAGTATTGTTTAAGGATAGAATTTTTTTCGATATTATTGATGGGATGTTATAGTAATGAAGTTTTAGAAAAAGGACAACCTGTAAGATGGGTGACAACCCATCGCGTCGGACAAGGCTGTGGGAATCAAACCCACAACTGAAGTGTGACTGGCCTTTATCACCTACCACTGGACTGCAGGAAGTCCCTGTTTAGTAGAAAATAGTTTTATTATATTATGAAGTATGATATATTAAGTATATGTCCATTTTAAGAACCATATATGATTAATCTCACTATAGATTGACTTATGTATATTTAATAACTTTTTCTAACCTTTTGTTTGAGATAGATGGAATGTCCCGTCATTCTATCATATGATCTACAAACACTTCATGAATAACAAATTCAACTTCATTTATTTAAGAGCTAAATTGGAAATTGTTCAAGGCACGAACAACAGAGAGATTATACCAAAATAAAGTAAGTATTTATTCTAAATCAAATTCTTCAACATAGGGAAATGATCTTGAAAATAAAAAGTGTTGTCCAAGTGCCCTTATATCCGAGGAATCAGATATTACCCTAGATCATCACGAATTTATGGCTTTGTGATTGTTGTATTTTTCATAGCCATGTTCTCTACCACTCTCGATCAGAACATGATGGTTTGATTTTTCTTCCATATCTATATTTTCACCTATGTTCTCCTATGTGAAAACCCAACGATGAGTTAATTTGGGTAACTGTTACGTTTCATACATTAGTTTTTAAATCCATGTTTTGGTATTCCTTTTTATGATGTGGGTTTCTATTAAAGAAACTTTTGAGTAGTAAACCATTTATAACCCCGACAAATTTTGAGGGAAAAATTCATTTTAAGGGGGGTAGAATGTAACACCCTGAGATTTTGTGAAAAATATTCTTTTTAATTTCATTAATGTCTTGTTTTGTACGCTACACCAAGAGGAGATTGGACAACATGCATCCCTGAATTGGCTTTCATTACACGCAATAAAGACCTTCCTTGATAGCATGTGTAGTACGCAGTACCGAGTTTCACTAAAGGAGATATTTTTATAATATTATTATGAACTAGCCGTAATGAATAGTAATACCCACTTTTTGAAACATTATAAATTTTATCTTTCAAAATGGACTTCATTTTTTGGATTTGGAATATAAAAATTAGCTTAGGGTAAATTTTTTTTACTATTTGGATAACTTTCATATTCTGATGAATAGTGAAAAATACTAAATTTTAATTAAAAACAACTTTTTTAATCAAAATAATTAATAGTGATAAATTATTAATTTTAGTGGTTTTAAATTATATTTAGAATATATTTCTACAATTTAATAAAATTTTTGTCATTGGATGTAATTTCACATTTAAACCAGACATAAACAAGTGTCAATCTTTTGATAGTTATTATCTCTTAAAAACACGCTATTTGTTTTGATGACATGAATTAATTTTTAAATTAATTAATGCAACTGATATGTTTTGAATTTTATAAAATAGACATAATTTTTGAATTCATAATATCGAATATATCTTAGGTCTAAGTTTTGGTATTTTTCTGGAAACTTTTATTTTTTTGATGAATAGTGAAACCACTAAGTGGTAGTTAAAAAAACTGAATTTTTCAAAAAACATATTTTTACCACTTCTGTGAGTGGAATTTAGAAAATCCGAGATACACGGTAAATATCAAGGACTAAAATGTGGTTCAATGAGATGAAAATATTTTTTTGCGAATAGTAAATGTTTACTTTTATTTACCACAGTTAAAAGTAAATAGAATAATTATGGGTAAAAATGATATTATTATTACCCTAACACATGTCCTAATTCTATTGAATAAGTTTAATTAGACCAAAAACAACCTTAGGAATAAAATATGACCATTTAGGCCCACTTGGATTAGATTAGGACATTTAATATTAATTTATTTAAAGAATGGTTTAAATAGTTAAAATCAATGATTAATAAGTAAGTCATTTTTAATATAGGGTTATACATAAAATAAATTCGACTATTAATATTCATTAGAAATATAAAACAATTTCCCAAATAATGGTATTTTATTCATAATTTCTAGACATTAAATAATTTAATTTATTTATGACACAAAGATGATGCAGTAATTATCTAATTAATGAAATATTTACATAATTGATGTTATAAATACCAAAATAAATTTACTCTAAGACTTTTTATAAATTACACTAATTTTATTGGTTAATATGACATGTTAGTATTGATTTAGTTAACTTTTTTTGAACTAATCATTCTATTATTATTTTCACAAAAATCAATTACCGAATAGTGTCAAAATTGACATAAAATAGTTTTTAAAGAAAATATTATTTTATTAATTGTTATTTTATTCCTAAAAATCTAAGGTTCGGCCAAATGACTTAGATAATGTTATATATATTAATAATAAAAAACTTTGTGATCGTTTGTCTTGTTATAGTAATTTTATTAACCTTAAAGTGTAAGAAAACAGGAAGACATGGTAAAACTAAAATTAGTTAACTTAATGATAAATCTAAATGATAAGGTCAAAATAGAAATTTAAACTTGTCTAAATTCTATTGGATGAGATTATTTCGTCCCATACCCACCTTAGCTACTAATTAACTCTATTTCGAGCTATTAAAAACCGAATATGACTTTATAGTAAAATAATATTTTTAGTTTTTTCAAAGGTGCTCGTCTCCTCCCTTATAAAATGGCACCTCCTCCCTCTCTTCCTCACACCACTTTGATCCTTCAAGTTCGGCCAACCCTTGAAAAATTATCTTCTCCACTTCCATAGAAACATCCTAGAGGTTCTTATCTTCTTCAAAGTCCAATTTTAGTGCCCTAAGAGGAGGTCTCAAATAGGCACTTCAAAGAAGAGGTAATGTTCGTTACCGATTCTTTCAACTTTATTTTTTCTTCCACTTCTTATTCATTAGTTGTTTAATTATGAAGTAATAAAATAATTATAACTCATAAACTGATATGTTATTATATGTCTGAAACAACCCTATTTCACCATCTATCCATCCTATGGAAAACGAAATGACCACGCGTGCGTACGTACGGAATACCGTCTCCACGTCATGGTGAAATCTATTTTTACACCAACACCTTAAATGGATGGGTCTAATGGTGTAAAGAATAAATATATATGGTTATTATAACATCATAATGATTCTGATATATTATACCATCCAATCTAATTCTATTCAATAATTATGGGAACGATATCATCGCTCATGCGTACGTACGGACTATTGTCTCCATGACACAATGAGATTCATTCCCCATGTTAACCATACATGAATGATCATAAAGTTTATATAATGAATAATAATGAAATATATTAATGCTACTGGATTTATTTATATATATATGTATGTCATCTATTTAGTTTCATTCAATTCAATAAGGAAACGAAAACAGCGTTCATGCGTACGTACGGCCTACCGTCTCAATGAACGATGTATTTCATTCCTTTTATTGATCTATAATATATATACGTATATGATGAATATATATTATATATAAATCATGTTTTACATTATGGAATTATTTAAATCAGGATATAAGTATTAATATCATGAATGACAAGTCGAAACACATATGATAAATGAAATGATTTTACCCAAAACGCTGCTTTAACATGGAATTTACAAAAGATCGGGTAATATAAAGTCATAAGTGAAATATATATGATATCATAAAAATGAATATGATTCTGTAATAAGTCAATGACATTATTTAAATCATTATACAAGTGTTTCGGATATGTACGAAGCATATCAGACCTAAGGTACGGGATAATTGTGAAAATCTCATTTTTATCCAAGATTGCTTATTCGTAAGTGTTTACTAGGGTTATTGCTATCATCCATGTCCATGTTTTATAAAATTGTATTCATATATGTATAAATTCATTTTTACCCATTTTACTTTTACCCTATGTTATGGAAGTAATCTTTCTTTTATTTACCCTACAATGTACTTGTTTTCTTTTCCGACAAAAGAACAAAAATAATGTTTTTTTAACATATACAGCATGTAAGGATTTTTACGGTTTTATAAAGCCTTATTTTAATGAAGCTTCCTCCAAAATATTTCATGACTATTATCAAAAAAATCTCTTTTATTTTAAAATTTCATGGAATTTTGTGAAAATAAAATTATTTTGAAGAAGAAAGGATATTTTCCTCAAGAATTAATTTCATGTGTTTTATCAAATCCATTTTCCATATAAGATGACATTATTTCATATGTGTATGTTTAAAGTGTAATGTCTCTATGATTTAAATGGTTTCAATTTTCTTATTATTAAATTATATCCATTTATTTTATATGGATTATGTGGTGATGGGATGATGTTTATGAAACCCATTTTATTCTTTGGGTTATTATGAATGATGTATGTTTATTTTTTGGCACAAGTAAGAATGATTTCATTATGAGATGGGTGGGACCTATATCTCCCTCCAATGCATTGGGTAGAGATTTATATCTCATGAGATAGACATGGCTGGAATGGTAAGATAATCCGGTTCAGTATTAAAGGACTGGAACGAGGAGTGAACTCGATTCAGGTAGGGACTTTGTCCACTAAGATGGTCTTGGCAGCAATGCCTTGGCTACTATGTAAATCATTACATGTGCTTAATGGTTGCCAAAATTACATGTTTTATTCCCATGCTATTTTATCACGATTGATGTTCCCTTATGATATATGCCTTATGTACTTCCAAGATTAATGACTTTGCTCAAAATTTTGATGTTTAGATTTTATGTTCATGTTTTTGCATTCAAATGTTAATGGATTGTTTTATGTTCTCTATGTTTACCCTTACTGGGCATTTGAGCTCACTCCTTTTATGTTTTCTTTTCCCCAGGAGATAAAGAGAGGTTTTGGGTAAGAAAAAAAGGGGAAGATCTTTATTGGGAGATGTTGAAGATCTTTCACCACGATTAGAAGATTTTATTCCGAGTATCCAAAGACACTAAACTATTACGGTCCTTGTGTGTCTGTTTTTTGTTTTGAACTAAGTATTCTGAAAAAAGTAATGTAATTTCCATGTACATAAAGCTTTGGGTCTCTACACATATCAACCCGTTAATCAGTTGATCCTCATTCATTGATACACTTTAGAATAAGAAAGAAAAATTAAGCAATAAAAGACCCCTACTTATATTCATTGGATCTGCTGATGACGTTGGATGTGATTCACATCATCGTTGATCCCTGATCATTGGTGTTCGTCACTGCATGTCAACCTCATGACCTAATCCTCCAAATTCTGTCACTTCGTTCTTCGTTCTTTGTTGGAGAGGGAAACCACTTTCGATTTATTAGAGATTCCCCGCATTTGTTAATCCCCAAACTCCAACACAATTGAATAAAAATGAAACATGTGTAGTGATGTTTCACTAATTAATGATGCTCTTTTATGACCTACATTTAATGATCCATATAAAAACTATTAGGATAACATCGTTGCAGTTAAAAAGAATACATTAATGACCCTCCATTAATGATACTCATCATTGCACCACTACATCTCTGTTTTCCACTCAATAGTGTGAAAAATAAAATAACGTTGGAAAAGTAATTTTATTATAGTTTTAAAAAGTCAGAAAATTAACTTTTCCCTACGACCTTTTCCGGTCGAATTTACGCTTCCACTAAGTGAATCCAAACACTACGAGCTCAACAGTTCCCTTAGATGTCAAATTTGAGCACTAGTCTAAAAGATAGAAAATCCTTTTTCCACATTTACTAAACGAACCTTTAAAAAAGTTCAAAAAAAGCCGTTCTAGGCTCATTGGGCCTCAGAATCATTTACCTTTGAAGTTTATGGTCTTGAAATAGTTCCATATAATTTAGAAAAATTACATGGAAATTCTGAGACATTACATTCTCCCCAACTTACGGCTTTATGTCCCCGAAAGCCATGACTAGGGCTAATCAAACATGTGGGGGGGGGGGTACCGAGCATGAATCTAAGCCTCCCACTCCCATGTGCTCTCCTAGAGTTTCTTGTATAGGCACTGATTTCACACTAGAGGAATTGACCATCCATGAACACCTTCTCCTGTTGATCCTATATCACCACTAGAAACTCCACAAACATCTCCCTATTGTCAATGCCTAACTCTCCCTAGTTGATGACATGTGATGGATCATGCAAGTACCTCCTCAGCTGTGACATGTGAAAAAAATCATTCCTTTAGTGCATCTATGAGGGAGGATCTAGGCGGTATGCCATCTCACCAACTCTGCGGAGAATCTACAAAGGTCTGATGAAAATTAGAGATAACTTCACAACCATGCCAAATCTCCATAATCCCCATTAGGGTGAGACCCATAGAAAGACATGGTCACCCTCCTCGAAGTTCAAAGGTCTCCATATTTTTTCAATATATGACTTTTTACTACTTTGTGCAGACCTCATATACTCTTATATGATCTGAACCTTCTCATTGGTAGCTTATACCAACTTTGGACCCTTGAGTTTCAACTCCCGTGGGTCTATCCAGCACAAGGGTGATCTGCAAGGATTCCCATACAAGGCCAAAAATGGTGTCATTCCAATGGTGGAGTGATAGCTGTTTTTGTATTCAAACTCCACTTGTGGTAGGTGGTCCTCCCAAATGCGACCAAAATCAAGGGTGTTAGCACAGAGCATGTCCTCTAAGGTTTATATGGTTTGTTCTGTCTAACCATCTGTCTGTGGATGAAAGGTTATGCTCAAGCATCGCTATGTCTAGAAAACTTATTGCAACCCCTTCCACAACCGAGATGTAAATTGAACATCACTATCTGAGATGATTATCGAAGGAACCCAGTGAAGCTGCACTATCTCTTGGACATAGTGTCTTCCCAAT
This sequence comes from Viscum album, assembly GCA_963277665.1. Classification (NCBI taxonomy): domain Eukaryota; kingdom Viridiplantae; phylum Streptophyta; class Magnoliopsida; order Santalales; family Viscaceae; genus Viscum; species Viscum album. Next base: position 995,483,278 of record OY728166.1, read on the forward strand.
CCCTCTAAGAATCCATGCTCCATGATGGGTAAAAATTGAACTGACTTGGTGAGTCTATTAATGATCACCCAGATTGAATAGTAGCCCCTTGACGTGTGTGGTAACCCAATCATGAATTCCATTGAGATACCATCGCACTTCTACTGTAGTACCTCAAGTGGTTGTGTCAAGCCTTTCAGGACATGATGGTTGGACTTCAATTGTAGACAAGTGAGGCATCAAGAAATAGTCTTTGCCACCACTTTCTTCATCCCTAGCCACCGGTACTGATTTCGATGGTCCTAGTACATATTTTCCATACAAGGATGTACCACCCAATGGGATGTAGGGAACTACCTCAACACCTCCTCCCTCAACATCACCGGTACTAAGGTGCATCCTATGAAAAGGATGGCATTCTCCCCACCTATTGAAAATCCATTAGGAGCATGTCCTGCAGATATCTGAGCACGTCGGGCCTCGTAGTCAACATCCAAAAGTTGTTCCTCCCTAACTCATTGTTAGAGTGGAGAAGTGACTATCATAGACTGGAGGTATGATGCCCCTTTACTGTCCACAAAAGATATTTTTATCACGACTAACTGATATGTTGACTCACTCAGCAGATGTAAACCAGACCTCCTACTAAGTGCATCTACCACCACATTACCCTTTCCAGGATTGTAGACTCTCTCAAATTTATAGTCTTGGAGGAACTCCACACATCACCACAATCTCAAGTTCAGGTCATTTTATGAGAATATATACCTAAGACTCTGGTGGTCAGAGTAGATGGTAAACTGCTCACCCATCATGTAGTGAAGCCGTATCTTCAAGGAAAAGTCCACTGTTTTCAACTATAGGTCATGGGTCGTGTAGTTATACTCATTCTACCTCAACTTCTATGATCCATAGGTGATCACTGCTCTCTACTTTATTAGGACACAACCCATTAGAGTATGTGATGCATCACAGTAGACTACATACCCAACACCCTCTTATAGTAGTCTCCAGATGGGGGCACTCATCATTCTCTGCCTCATCTCCTTGAAACTCTGCTGGAACCTCTCTATCCACACGAAGGGTTGTCCATTATTTTCCAAAGATGAAAATGGTGATTATTCTTTGGAAATGTTAGGTACAAACCTTTAGTAGTACCCAACCAACACTAGGAAACTCCACACCTCGGTCATTCTCTTTGATGGCTCCTAAGCGAGCACTGCCTCTATCTTCTCCAGATATACTTCAACTCCAGCCTATAATATGATGTGTCCCCAGAAAGTTGACATCCCAAATCTACAAATGGAACATAAAGAGCTTACCATAAAGCTGGTTCTCTTGGATTGCATCTAGGACTATCGTCATGTGTGTAGTGTGTTCCTCTTCTGGGGATGAGTACATCAAGATTTCATCAATGAAGACTACCATGAAACAATCTAGGTAAGATAGGAATATCTTGTTCATGAGTTCCATGAACACTGTTGGAGCATTGGTCACACCAAAAGTCATATCAAAAAACTCATACTATCCGTACCGATATCTGTAGTCTTTATTCAGTACATCTTTATCCCGTACATGAAGCTGATGATATCCTGGTCTGAGATCTATCATCAAGAACAACCTTGCCCCCTTCAGCTGATCGAAGAGGTCATCAATCCTTAGCAGTGGATACTCTTTATTCACAGTCACCTGGTTTAGGTGTCATAAGCCCACGCATAGCCTCAAGATCATGTCTTCCTTATTGGGAAACAACAACAGGGATGCCCATGGAGAAAAATTGCTCCTTACAAACCCTGTCTTAGGTAATTCCTCTAACTATACCCTCAACTCATGAATCTCCACGAGATCTATCTAATTTGGAAGTATAGATATCAGTGTTGTCCCTGGGTAAAATTCATTGCATATGTATTCCTCTCTGTGAGGAGGTAGTCCTGGGACATCTTCAGGAAATACATACACATACTCATCCACCACTACAGTAATGCTCGAACTCCCCTTGTCCATCATAATGAGGGTGAGGCTAGCTAAATGGTGAATTATCAGCTGCACCCTCCTCCAAGAAATTCCATCCTATGCTACAATGGTTTCCTTCTCATCAGTGAAAGAAAACCTGGACCCATCCTCATATACACACCACACTTTGCGCCTAAAATAGTTGATCTGAGCATGGAATGTGGATAACTAGTCCATAACCAAGATGACGTTTAAAGGCCTCGACGCTACAACAATGAGATCCTAGCTAAAGCTTTCACCACCTAGAATATTCTCACACTATTATAACCAGTGTGTAATCATCGAATTTACTCTTGTAGAAGCCTATAATCATAATGATAGAGTCAACATCTCCACCAAAATCTCTGAGCCTCGAATGAGGTCTGTGGAAAGGAAAGAGTTACTACAACCTGTGTATATAAGAATAGAACCTAAGATGGAGTAGACACAGATCGTACCTATAAAAATCTTTGGGGCACTTTGGTCGTATGCCTCCATTACCTTATGTTGGCCCCGCCCCTGTTCACCTACTCTTGGAGCTCATGGTGGACCTCCTAGGGGTAGTGGTGGTAGTACCTCTAACTGTCTTCCACTACTTGCCTCTCGTCCTACTCCTCTGTCATGTCCATAACCCTACATACCTCCTCTCCCAAACCTTAATTGTGGTCTCGGAGGTCACTCTAATGAATTTTGGTCATCTGTTCGGGAAGTCATATAGTTAGGATCCATGTTCCCTTATCCGCTACAATAGTAACAAACACTAGATCTCAGATTTCATCCTCTTCCTTGCAAGCTCCAAACCTCTAAAACTGCATCCTGGGGTAATCTCCTAGATGGTTTGGTCCATTTGGGCCTTTGCATCATCTGTCTACTCCCTACTATAGGCGACTCGACCACCTATCATTCGGTGGTGGATCTCACCACCGGTGCCTACCCGGCAAGGAAGCTCTCAACCAGTAGGGATTTCTCTAGCACACCAGCCTGCATTAGGATGATGAGAGAAACCATAAATGCTCTAATCTCCCATCGGATCCTCTGATCAAAGGTCCGGGACCGGAAGAAAGGGTCTCTTACCATATTAGTGGATTAGGGTGAGAGGTTCGTAAACCTAGATGACTATTGAGACCTTGTTAGGCAGCCCTGTTATAGGTGCATTAATTCATGAATATTCAATGAGTGTAGTGTTTTTTGTAAAAACTCCACCCTAAAGATTCCCTCGAAGTACGGTCAATGAAGGGTCACCTCCTCATGTGTTTATAGCATCAAGCTCCACCATATCTCTACTATGACCTGAAAAGGCTAGTATCTAGAACCACCATATGTTCTATAGGTGTCTCTACCAAGAGAAAAACCCAAGTAACTACCTCCATCCAATCCTTAGCTACCTGAAGATATATCTCACCTAAAACCCTCAAAGGCCTATGTCTTTGGAACTCATACAGTGCACTTAGTTGGTGTGCACTGTCTGTTGGTTGGGATGGTAGCAACTGCTGTTCTCCAGGTGGTGGTTGTGTTGGTAAACCACCCAAAGGTGCTATCATTGTATGTGGTCCCTAGACAAATGGATCATCACTCAGTGGACCATCGTCATGATCTCCCACAAGAATCTTAGATGGCCATCTTCGTGGAGGCATCATATAGAGAAACAGATGCACCATGATCAATAAGTTATACCTGGTGATCTAACTCAAAAGAGATCAAGATAAAATAATTTCCAAAACACATGGAACTAGTGTTTCCATGTACCGAGTTGGAAAACAAAATGCATGGTCCTTGTGTATGGATACATCAACCACCATGACAAAATTGGACTCCCTGGATTGAAAGTCGATCTCAAGACACTTAAACACTATTTCCCCCATTGAAAATACAAATTCTTTGTTATTCTTGTAGAACTGACCACCCTTTGGTAATACTTTGTCAAGACTCGTCCCCCAGGGCCTATGTCATGACTACCCCAAGCCTGCCTTCTATAGGCCATGGGCAGGTGACTAGCATTAGAATGGAATATCCCAAAAAGGGAACACATTGACTTTAATCCTATACATAGAGAGATAGGGAAAAATACATAAAGCTAACCACGATGGAAATAAAAGTAATACAGCCACAAAAAAGTACCACCACTAAGAGTAAAGTGTGTAAACTGAAAGTAATGGGGTCAAAATACAATCCCAACCGAATGAAAAGTAAATAAGAAGAAGTACAAGATCCAAAGGTCATCTGTTGAGGATCCTACCTAAAGGGTAGGAACAACTCTCCATCGAATTTCATTGTAGCACACCAAATCTATCGATATACCTCAAAGTACCATCTAGTCTCGGCTCACCAAATTCTTAGAAAAAGTTTTCTGTCATCTACACAAGACACAACTGGTGTGGATGAAGCCCGTGTAGGGGTGAGTATAACAATAATCAGTAAGGACCCCAAGACCCCTGAAGGTATCTCAGTATTTCATAATGGAAAACATCATAATGTAAATACCACATTGGAAATACCACCACGCAATATCTCAAACACATAGCACAAATTAAAATATGTAACTCACACTAGGTATAACTTAAGTACATAAGTTAAGATGATTAGTCATAAAGCTAGATCATCTTATTCTATTGAGAGGCTCTGATACTGACCCACAAAGGGTCACTAGGTGGAGACCCACACAAGATCAGTAGATGATGACACAAAAATTATCGCTAGGTGTTGACCCACATAGGATCTCTATGTGATGACCCTCATATGATCACTATTCATTCTTCACCTCACAGCCAGCCACGGGATTCCCACACATAGCATGCTTGATTCTAGTAGGATCCTCTCCTAAATCCATCAGATGTTCCTCAACCATAATGAGGTCCCACTTATAAGAAACCCAAAGGTTTTTCTTGTCGTAGGGGTTCCAACTAAACAGATGGTGCGTCGGTCGGACGCCTGGTCTGTAAGTTATAGAATTTTATTAAAGAGGGCCTGATTGGATTCTATTTCAATACATCTCGGAAGTACTAAAACATCCTCCAAAATCCAAGTGGAGTATCTCAAAAGGAACTCCTCATCACAAGGGTCCTTGTGTGATAGACGATGCATCAATCAGATGCCTGATCTTCACGTTATGATCGTTTTAGTGAAATAGGGTCGGTCAGGACTACGTCTGGGTACATGACGACTTGGTCGGACTGAACCAACCCAACTTGGTGCTAGGATCTAGTGTAAGTACAGCCCAATTGGATAGGTCTAGCCTAGTGGTGAGTAAAACCTTGTGGCGTAGGTCCGGTATAATGACGTGGGTCCGACGCGGTGGTGCGGATCTGGCCCACTCAGCCGCGGGTGGCCCTACCCACATGGTGGGGCACGACCCACCGAAAGAAGCCTGATCCACTTGGTGCGGGCCAGTTCGCTAGCCTAGATGTAGGTACATCTATATTTCACCTGGTCATTCTTGTTGGTGCCGCCCCTTCCCCCAGTATAGCCGATAGGCGGCTGGCAATTACAAGCACATGTAGACCCACGTCTGTGTGCCTCCAGCTCACTCGAGTGGATAAGGTGGGATACTCCTACATGCAGAACTGTGCCTCCCCTCTATCTCAGCACACTATTAAGTGCACCACCACCCACTACTTGCAACTTCCGCTGCGGGCCATCGCCGACCACCACCTCCAGTGGTACCTTCGACGGGCCACCAGAGTTGCTCTACTGGTCTATTTCTCGATCCACTTGCATCTAAGGTCCCCATAGAATACCACCTTCACTATGAGTCCCTTGGAAACGTGTTGCTATCATGTTGATCATCCAACCTAGAAGAACACGCAAAGAACAACTATGGTGGAGGGACCAGGCCTTGTTCATATTGGCATGTGCCCTCCACGTTTGAATTTAACTATGGTGAAAACACAATGATCATCACAAAGCTTGAATAAAACCCCAATTCAAATCCCTGTATTTGGAATACCTGCACGAATGAGTGAATCATAGATCAACCCATCAGTTAGTTGATCTGTGTTCATTGTTGAACATAAGAATGGGAAGTCTAACTCATGTAATCAAAGAACCCTACCTAGATTCGTTGGATATGCTGATAATGAAGGATGTAATTTGTGTTGTCATCGATCTGCGATTATTGGCATTCATCGTCGCTTGTAAAACTCCAGATCTAATCCTTCAATGTCTGTCACTTCATTCATAATTCTTTAATAGAATGGGAAACCACCAGTAGTTCTTCTAAGATTCCCCATGTTTGATAATCCCCAAACTCCAACACATTTGAATAAAAAGGGAATATGCATAGCGACATTGCACTCATTAATGATTCTCATTAATAACCCACATTTTATGATCCAATAATGAACCATTAAGATAATAGATTCATAGTTATAAATGATCCATTAATGAACCTCAATTAATGATCCTCTTCATTGCACTACTGCGTCGCCATCCACCACTCAATGGTGTGAAAAATAAAATAACTTTGGAAATGTTATTTTGTTATTTTCTTTAAAAATTTTGAAAATTAACTTTTATATCCAAACATTTCCAGTTGAACCTAATCTTTACTTAATCGAATCCTAGCACTACGACATCAGCAGTTCCCTTGGATTTCAAATCCGATCACAGGTCCAAAAGATAGAAAATTTCACTGGCACGTTTATTGAAAAAACCTTAACAAAAGTTTAAAAATCCATTCCAGGCACACTGGGCCTCAAAATCATATGCCTCTAAAGCATGCGGTCTTGAAATAATTACATAAAAATTTAAAAAAATATACATGGAAATTATGAGACATTACAAAGCCACCTACCTCATTCAGGACCCTGAAGCGTAACCAACAATACTCATCCATGATATACCCTTCATATATCTTTAATACACACATAAAAAATGTACCTATGTTATTTTATAAAACTTCAATAATTCCATAAAAAATTCACAGATTATTTTTTCCCCAAAGAATAAAATAATAACAGCACCTACAGGTGAAATCCAATAAGGACATAACTTTGATCCAAACTAAAAAATCCTCATAGCCAAGAGGAGAATAGATACAAAGTAATAAATACACTTAAAATATTACTAATATCATACCGATCATAATCACTAAAGTGGAATAATAAAAATTATATATTTAGTTTAATAATTATATAAATATACCAAATATGATTCAACATTTAAGTGATCATATGGTTATCATATACAGTTTTACTAATAATATTTTGAATTAATAAATGTATAATATCTCCCACTCTAATGTCACATGGTTCACCATGACCCTGAACATAACTTTTATTATGGTATATCCTTCTTATTTGTCTCCACACTATCTAGAATCTCCTTAGAAAATTACCAAACAAAAATTAAATTTCTTTCAAGTTATTATATTTATCAATCCTAATCTGACACAGTCTATTCTATTTAGTGAATAAATAATGATCACCATTCATTCATGTCAGTATTTTTAAAATGGTGATAAAAAGGAAAATATCCCCTTATCCAGAGGTTTTCTGTATTATAGGATGGATGTATTAAGTATTTTTCGAAATATAACATTGTTTAAAAGATGAATATAGAGTTTATTAAGAAAATTTCATATGAGGTTCAAGAATATCACATTGTTTATAAAATAATATTAATATATTTTATATATGAATTCAAAACAATATGTTACACATTGTTTATTGGAGGAATCATACAAGTAAACATTCATATTGTAATTATTGTCAAAATGGTAGAAAATTTATTTCATGTTGAAAAATGTTTCATGGAGAATTTTATTACCCACTAGATTCTTACATTTTATAATTTTTAGTTTTCATACCAAAATTTAGGTAGTTCGTCCATAAAAAATGGTCTTGAAAAATTTAACCAAAAATAGAAACATTCCACCCTTAAAGGATAAATGTATCTTTTCTCAAACCATGTAAATCACTATGTTTGATCTTAATTTTTATTTATTTCTTTTCTTCTATATTTATTTCAACAATTCACCCCATTATTTATACTATAAAATACCCTCTTTAATCTCAAACACCTCTCCATAATGGTGTAACCCAAAAAAATAATATAAATTTTTTTCATCAATAAACCATGGCCATAGATTTATTCACAACATAAACATTTTTCCCTTTAAATAATATTTACAAGGTAATTATACACAGACTGTCTAATAAGAAAGTTCTAATTACATTCTATGCTATATTTATTTTTATATATATAAATACAAAACACATAGAGAATAAACAATTATCATCACTAAAGAATAAAAAATTTATATCCAATATACTTAATTAACTATTTATGATAATTAATTGGGAATACCTGATGGTTCAAACCCCAACCATAATTCTCATAACTATATGAAAATTGAAAATAATCTATGAAACCTAATGGTTTTCCCCAACATATTAAATTCTAGAAAAATTATTAAATGATTAATAAAATGAATTAGTATAATAGAAATCAAATTCACACACAAAGGTGATATATAAGTAAAAACATAAAACTATCAAATAAAATGATTCAATCACGATAAATTAAAACTAATTTATAGTAAAATTTTAATATAATTAAATAACGTCAATTTAAAATAAATTATCAAAAAATATCATCTTATTTAATGTAACACCCTGACACCAGAAGACCAGAGTCGTTGGATTACCTATTAAAATGGAATAGTTACAAGGAATGAAATTCCAAAGGAACAATCAGTTTAGTAGTCTTGAATAAACTATATACACACATGTAACTCATATTACACTGTTAAAAGTAAAAAAATACAATACATAACAAAAACTAATAAACTGCGTCCATAAGAACTAAATAAATGGTATCCTCTTCATAAAATGTTGAAGGTAAACAAATGAAAGGGGTGAGATCAAATGATTAGAAAGGGTTACAAATATTAGATTAATGAATCCATAATAAGTTAATTGTAAATAATTATACATGAATAATATGGCATGATGAGTAAATGAAAAACACACGCCATTAATAAACTATGAGTGAAACTGCATCTGTAGATTTTTTCATAGTTAAAACATCATGGATAGTAAGAAATGAAAATGAATAAAGAGATTGGATATTAATTAGACTCCCTGATCTGTAACATGATACAACTATAGTATCTAAATGGTTTAAGTCTGTGCATAGATACCCGTCTGATTCTTTTTTGTCAACAATCTCAAAGGGTTTGTCACCAAATGACTTGTCTTATGAGACCTTTAGATGCATTGAAGGGCTATAATGGGCCCCAAACATCACTTCATGTCCAAATAATTATTTATACATAGATTTAATAAATGATCAATATTCCTTTAGAGATCTGTATAGAGTAAAGGATAAAGATTCATCAATATTTTCACAGTTAAAACAACATTCAAAATAAACATCATATGTAAATTGGTATACAACTCAGACAATAATCATATCCATGGTATGAGAATATGTATATTTAATATAAATATAATTTAAAATGAAAAACGATCTCAATTGGGATGTAGGTACACCACATAAGAATTATTTGTTGCACAATACGAAGTATGTCCCAATGAAAAGAAAATTGATACAAAGTCTATTACCACATTATAGTCAATTGTATCATATGAAAAATAATTAATAATCATCAAATGAGTCATTTTATACCATTAATATAAATACAATCATGATATTACATATCAAATATAAGTAAACATTCACCACACATAAGAAATAAGTGTAGAACAATGGAAATGTCATGAAAATAAAAGTGAGATGAGAAACCCCTTACCTTATGCCCAAGGTGTTCTCAATTGATCTTAATAACCTAAATAATAAAATTTAGCTTAATTAATTAATAATTCTATAATATCATATAGATTTAATTTATTTATTATTACTTTATTAGGTACATTCATTTCCTTTTTGATTAGTTTAAGAGGTTCAATTTTATTCTTTTGGAAGCATTTTCTTCCTTGGTTTCCATAATCAGTTTACATGTATTCATGAATGGTAGTTCATTTGAAATGTGGTTAAACATAATGAATTGTTAATGTATATTATTTGTGAAGTTACATATATATAAATTATTTTATAATGTTTTTTGTTATAATCCCTGAGGATGACTCATTAGGTAACAGTTAATGGTAAACGCTTGGTTTAACATGGTGGTTTTGTGCACAATGAACATGTTTTGTATTGTTAATTTATATTATGGATATTTAAGGATTCTAGAAAATTTATTTAGAAAAAATAAATATGATAATATATGGTTTAATGATTAAAAAGGTTCTATTACCAGTCTTGAAGAGAGTAATAGAAATTGAAAACTTGTTGTCCTTGAATGTGATAAATTAACACATCTCAGACGGTGTTTTCACTTTTAATACAAGAGGATGGGGAAAAGAGAGATGATGATGAAATATTCCATTAGCATAATAAAATTATAGTTCATGAAAGGTATTGGGATTATCAAAGAAATTGGATGAAGGTATGTCAATAGATATAAATAGAAGAATGTAACTTGTAAAAAAAGTTGAATGAAAAAGGAATAGAGGTTCACCTCTTGAGTACGCCTCCTTGAGAATCCCCTAAGGCCTTTGTTATTGGCTTTTTGGAGATACCAAAATTTATCAGATGTGGTGGGGGTATTTGGAAGTGTATTTTGAAGAACATAGGTAAGTCTCAAAGCTTGATTGGTGTGGGATAAAGAGGGGGTGAAGGGTGGTTTATATAGTGTGTGGGGGGGGTTAATATTTTAGTCATTAGTTTATTATTATTCTCTAAGACTATAAATAGTTGTGATTTCCTGACTAAAAATATTAATATGTGATTGTTAGTTCAAAAAAATGTCCATTTACATCGTCCATGACTACATAATGATGAATAAATTCATTTATTTTGTATATTTCATAAATTAGAAAATTTTACTATTCATTAAAAAATTCAAGTATTTCAGAAAAATCCAAAAAAATCACCCTAACTATTTTTTGACCTCTAAAATCCAAAAAATGAACTACATTTTTCAAAAATAATTTTATAAATATGATAAGTTTATTTTTTAGTTAAAATCATTATTTAATCGAAAAATATCTATACTTAAAAGATTCATCTTCATTTTTAAGATGCCTAAATTTATTTAATCTTTTGTGGGCATGATAAGAATTCATAAGGGTCATAATACTATTCACAATGGTATATTACTATTAATAAGGGTATGTTACTATTCATAAGGTTATGTTATTATTCACTAAAATTTATGTTGATTCTATCAGACTCCAAATATCACCCAGATCACAATCGTGTATGTGCATTTTTCAAAATTCAAAACATAGAAGTGGAAAATTTAAGTTTAATGGATATGTTATTACTATATCCTAAATAAATAATTCTTGTTTAAAATAGATTCAATGCTTTATGAAATATAGGCTATCTAATGAATTGAATGTATTTAAGTGAAACATACCATAAAATGTTTGGGGTGTTACATTTAAACTCAATTTCTAAAAGTTAATTTAAAACCAATACTAAAATTACATTTTCCTATCATTCCTATAAAAGAGTATCATATAAAAAATCCATTATAAAATAATTATACTTATCTTGAAATTTATAAAAAAAACTTTTAGAGAGACCATTTTGAAATCTATGTATTAAATAGATATTTGAACAACTCTGTGCTATGAAAAAGTATATTTTGAAAAATATAAAGTATTTCAATTAAAAAAAATTCCATATTAAAACTGCATACACCCAAACCAATTACAGAAAATAAAAACACTAAAAAACTAAATATTTTAAATTTTAAGGGTTTTTATGTCATGATTCCCCACCACTAGTACTCATATTCGGAAGACTATAAAGATATTGAGTGGCCTCTTAATCCAACATCCAATTGGACATGGGATGGAGACTTGTAGTCGGGGTATAAAACAAAAAATGGGAGGCATTACCATAATTATATTAGTCAGGGACTATATATGAGATGAAATACACCAATAAACACACATTAATAGATATAAAATCCAACATCTCACAATGAATGTCAAGAGATACAACTAAAAGTCAAAATAAATGTAGTATGTAAAATAATAGTAAGGCTGGGACTCCAACATCTAGTCTAATAATGTCCATCTTGGTCTCTAAAACCCTCTTAGAAGTTTGAAAAATAATATATACGTATATATATACAGTGGTAATAACATGTATACTCTGTATGATCATGCCCTTAGACTATCACGATAATGTGAAATGAGTTTACTTATTCACTATTTAATAAATAGAATAAATATCACACAACCAAATAGTTCAACTATAAATCCCAACCTTTTCATGGTTCAATAAAAAAATATTGTATCTAAGATAATATAAGTAATATAATTATAATTCAATATATATAAGGCACCAACATCCTCTCCACCCACTTTGTGGACCCTTTGACATCCTAATTTCAATAATTATGTACTCACATACCTTCTATACATACATTAATAATTATTTAAATATGATTTTACTATGGGTAAAATAAAAACCCTACATACCCCCACCTCTTATAGGCCATGAATCTTATGACAACATTTTTTAGTATCCACATATGTCATGATTCTCCATTTTCATCATTTTTAATACCCTATATCCAACTGATAATGAATAACCAATGCAATAGGGAACCATGAACATAAAGGACATCGAAATCATTCACTCTACTTAGCATGCATGCAACTGAAAAGTTATAAGGGTAACATATATCTAAAAATAGACTACCTAAATATCCACAATAATGAAACTATCATAACCCTCAAAAGTACTATGTCATGGAAATAAAACCATCACCAATAACCTCTAGTACTAAATTAAACTCACCATTTGAATCAATAAAACACACAAAACACAATTTCCCCATTATCCAAAAATCCAAAAAATATCCATATTTAATAATTGTAATCTATGATGTGTTTGTTAAGCCATTTGATTTTCTATTTCATTAAAAAAAATTCAATATTCATTACCCAAATTTATTACAATTCCATCAATAGTTTTCAATTAATTCATTAATTACTATAGATCACATTCAAAACCCATAAAAATTTTGGTAAATTTCATTGTTAACCACACATTCCATAACCACTAAGCATATATAACAAGACTACAACACAACATTCCCACTGACAGAAAATTACCACTATAGACCAAACATCGACACATCCCCTTCCAAAACATTCACAATCCAACTTTCCATTACATTCCACACAAGAATATTCTAACACTATCACTATATAAACTCCAATAGTACCAGAAAAGAACCATAATAATCAAAAACCACAAATATAGAAAAAAATAATTTTATCACACAAATAATCAAAATATAATACTATCTTTTAATAAGGGTTTCATAACCATTCATCAATTATTGAATGTGTATTTTTAAAAATATAATATATTTGAACAAAAAATGTTTCATATCCATATATATGCTATTAATCTTTTATGAATAGTTATTTTAAAAATCTTTTATAGAAGGGTTAAAAATTCATAAAATCTAACACATGGAAAAATCAATAATTGATATACATGATAATATCATGTCAAAAGGAAATATAATACAATAATAATTAGAAACTATATAATAATGTTGGAATACATACCATTCCATTCAGTTAAATTTAATCCTATCAATTATGATGATTTTTCAATTTGTACTATCCATCAAATGGGAAAATTCTACTAATCAGAAAGATTGACATAACAATGAGAGAACAAGGGGGACTGTACAAACAAGGATTCCCAATTTTCTACAAAATACATAAGCAAGAAGATAATGATCATCACATTATGATTAATAAGTTAATAAAAATATGGATTAGGAAACCTATGAAAAAATGTTCCCTATGATGTATTATCCAGTACATAACACAATCCATAAAATACCACTACCACAACCTCCTACAAACTCTAAAAGAGGAGGAAAGTAGGATAAGAAGAAAGGGGTAATCACCATTGCTAAAAAAGAACCAATTAATTTAAATAGTGGAAAAAATACACATAAAAGGGTGTGAAAGGACTCATAAGGATGCACATAGGTAACCCATGATTTGAGAGAAAAGATAATGGACTGAATACTAATGAAGGAGGGTCCCAAATTTTACATGATAGTTTTCAGAGGTACCATAATACAATACCCCCAATAATGTTTTAGTAATTTGAGTTATCACCCAATGATTCTCATAACCTTATTTTCAAAACCATAATGGACCTCAATATAAATACCATTCATATGCCATGGTAGAGATCATAGCTAGATCCCAGAATCTAATTGTAATGATGTAGCATATCCCATAAACCACACCATAAAAACCCCAAAAAATATTGGGGCCTCAAAACCAACCATTTAACGAATCAATGAAATAACACATCAATGTACTATAGAAATGAATGATTTGGTTATGAAACTAAAACCCAACATCCTTAGGAGCCTATACTCTAAGAACTCAACTATTCTATTTGAGACATCATTACATCAAATACCTTATTTTGATGCAAATTTATCTTCCTAAAATTGAAATTTTAACTCCAAATCCACGAAAATCACCTTAGACATCCTACATCTAGATACAATTCCCAATTCTAAAAAAATAATAGGCTTGGAAGATTCTTAACATTACATTATATACCTTTCAAATGATCCTCGTATTCAAGAATCCAAATCATACCTAGAAATGGCATAGAAGGTTCCATTCTTGGACACCTATCATGTGGGAAAACTCTCATGAATTTTAATATAGACTTAACAAAACTACTAACCAAAGAAAAACCACTAGAGTAAGAAACACATTTTTGTTCCCAAAAGAAATTCCCAAATAATCCCACTAATGAAAAACTAAACAAAAAAGATTATGATTCAAAACAACGTGGTTTATAAAAGAATGCATCTATGTATCTTGCTTTATTCATCACAACCCACCCTTAAATGGTACTCCTATAGGCCCGACAATGATAAGGGACAATGGGCCCTAAAACATATTCCCTTTATTAGTGAGTATAACTATGGGTATAATACATAAAATGGTAGGTATTATCCTTATAATATATATCAATGGATAGATATAAAATGAAGGACTCTTATCAGTACTATTATATATATATATATTAACCAATATCTCATAATTCATGTCAAGAAGAACAAATATAACCACTAAATAAAATATTACAAAGTAAAATCCTAATATGGGAACTTCATAAGAACTATGACCTATAAGCTATTATTTTCTAGCCCAGTCTATGAAACCTTTATAGAATCCTAAATGAGTTTATAAATTTATATGGTGAGCCTAACATGAATACTCAAAATGACTAAACCACATGTCTATCACGTAAATGTGAAAATATCATACAAATTCACTAGTGAATAAACAATAGAATTAAAATTCTTATAAAATTCCAACATTACATCTCAAATTTTCCAAGATCAAGTAACTAAATATGACATCCATGATTGTAAAAATAATTTCAATAAACCGGAATAAATAAAATGTACCTGACAACCAATCCCCCCTAACTGAGTCTCTATTATCACTTACTAAAGTCAAATTACCACTTCTCCCATCCAATACATATATATTAGTGATCATATATAATTATTATTCTGATACGGATTGAGTAAGAAATCTACCTACACTAGAATCCTGATGAAACAAGCATCTCATCCTTCCATCAGTCCATATCGACAAATCACTTAATGATTCCATGTAATTCTCTATATAGTCATGTATCCAATCTCCACATTATAACCAATATAGTAGGGAATCATGAACTTGAAGGAAATAAACATCATACCCTCCTAATTCCCCAGATAACCCACACCATATATCACATCCTCTAATCATTAGTTATGGACGCTAAATATGATTTCATCATTCAATACTCAACAAAATATATTAACCAAAACCATGTAATTCTATTAATGTTTGACTGTGAAAGAAAGAGTAATAATCCAATCATTCACTTATCATCTTAGATATTTGAGGAAAATGTCCAAATAATATTTAGGTTTGGGTTCTTAGTACCAAACTTCGGTGGGGTGCATATAGAAGTAAAATGAAAATACAATGATAGTAGAAAATAGACAATACCCTAATTAAGGGACAACAAAAACAACACTTTCTAAGCCTAGATCACTACAACATAAGATCATGACGTCCACCACCAACTACTAAATACACTAAATGGAAATCAATACATGAATCAAACACACACAAAACCCATAATGTTGACATTATCCATAATTAAAACAAATTTATAGATTTAACAATATAACAACCATTATTCATTTTTTTGTTATTTAATTATATATTTAATGATAATTCAATATATTCATCACTACCCTTTATTCAAATTCCTTATAAAATGATCATTTCATTCATCAAAAACAATACATAAAATTCATATCTAATCACTAAAAGAAAACAGTGTTTTATGGGTGGATTTTTCGTGGAGGTTTTTAAAACCGCAGCTAAATGTTTTTCCATTAAAAATTTAGTGGCAGTTTTTAAAACTGCTGTGTAAAAAAAAGACGCATATTCTATTTTTTACTTTTTTATTAATTTTTTAAAAATATATTCTAAATAAAAAAAAGTCAATTTTTAGCGGCTTTTTTTAAAAAAACCGCATCGAAATAGCTGTGGTTTTTTCAAAACCACCGCAATAATTTAGAAATTTTTTTTAAAAAAAATTATTCATTATTTATTATTTAAAATAAAATATAATTTATAATTTATAATTTTATATATTTTTAATGTGTCAATTAATTAATATTAATAATTATTAGTTATTAATATTTTTAAACTGAAAACAAATCTTTAATAAGTAGAAGAATAGACTTCGACATCAAATGAATGTAACTTTTGATCCTAGAGTCCATTTCAGCTTTACAACCAGTCAAATGAAAGTTTATCAAATGAGAAAAAACCACATGAGTTTTAAAACATGTTATAATAAAAGAAAAAAAATATTCAAAAATCAAAATTCAAAAATCAAACTCGAACTTCAAACCACCATAACTTTTAATCCGGGTGTCTGTTTGGTCTCTACCACATATCAAATAGAAGCCTACAACGAGCTGTACACCACTTAGGTCTGGTACCGCCTCTTTGAGTATTGTACCCATTTTTATTCCACCAAAAAGCCCAATAAGGCCTCTAAAACAGAGGTTTTAGTTGCAAACACCGATTTCTTAAAATTCAAACGGTTATAACATTCGATACAGGTGTCTGTTCGGCCGGTACCACATATCATATCGAAGCTCATTTCATGATATTCAATTTGACTAGTTTTGGCACTGAAATGGGAGTCTCAGATAATATTTTATGGCCATTTCAGTGTTTTTATGGTTTTTAGAAGTTCTTAACGTTTTATGATTTTTTTATTTTTTTATTTACTTATTTAATATTTATTTATTTATTACTTATTTACTAATTATTTATTAATTAATTATTATTTTTTATATTATTTATTTATGATTTATTTATTTAATATTTAATATTTATTTAATATTTAGTTATTACATCTACATTAATTATTAATTTATTATTAATTTATTAATTAATTAATTATTAATTATTACTTATTAGTTTATTATTCATTATTTATTTATTTATTTATTCATTAGTCATTATTTATTTATTAATAATTATTTATTTATTTATTTATTTATTTATTTATTTATTATTCATTAAATATTAAATATTGAATGTTAAAAATTCGATATTAGATATTAATTATTTATTAATAATTATTAATTATTAATAATCAATTTTTAATCATTAGTTATTACTTATTATTAATTATTAATTAATTATTTTTTATTTGTCTATTTATTTATTTATTTATGATTTATTATTCATTATTCATTATTCATTCTTAATTTTATATTTTTTTATTATTTATTAATTATTAATTATTAATTATTAATTTATTTTTAATTTACTAAAAATTAATTTATGATTAGTTTATTATATATATATATATATTTATTATTTATTGTTATTAATTAAATATTATTTATTTAAAAAATATTTAATATTGACTATTGAATATTAATAAGTAGTTATTTTTTATTTTTTATTATTAATTAATAATTTATTTATTTATTTATTATTTAGTCTTTATTATTTATTAATTATTAATTATTATTCATTATTCATTAATTTATTTTTAATTTAATAAATATTAATTTTTTTATTTTTTATTCCTTATTTATTTATTTATTTATTTATTTATTATTTATTAAGTATTCATTATTTATTAATTTTTAATTATATAATTATATAATTATTTATTAATAATTAATTAATTAACTATTAATTATTTATAAATTTATATATATTAAATATTAAATACTAAATATCAATACTTAATGATCAATTATTAATTATTTGTTATTATTAATTATTAATTACTAATTTTTAATTCTTAATTATTTACTATTTATTATTTATAATTTATTATTAATTATTAATTATTAATTATTTTCTAATTATAATTTATAATTTATAATTTATAATTTATTATTTATTATTTATTATTTATTACTTATTATTTATTATTTATTATTTATTATTTCTTTATTATTTCTTTATTTATATACTATTTATTAAATTATTATTTATTAATTATTTATTTATCATATATTTAATTACTTTTTAATTAATTTATTATTTATAAATTAATTATATATTATATGTTATATATTATATATTATATATTATATATTATATATTATGTATTATATATTATGTGTTATATATTATGTGTTATATATTATATGTTATATATTATATATATTATATATTATATATTATTAATTGTTAATTATTAATTATTGATTATTTTTTAATCATTATTGATTAATAATTATATAGTGTGTATCTATTTGTTATGTATTACTTGTTTTTCCAATTAATATATATGTGTATGAGTATATTAAATTCGATTTATTGACCACATGAAGAACTTGCTAGAGTGGCAAAGTCTTTGGAGAATATGCCTAAGGTAAGGGGCTCAAATCTCACCCAACGTAGAATTTCTATATATTGCATGGGCATATGCATGGACATGGACTGATACATAGAGATGGCCATGAGCGTGGAAATAATTATAAAAATAATAAATAAATAAATAATAAATATATATATAAATTACAAAAATATATAAAAATATTAAATAAATAAATATTATATAAATAAATAAATAAAAATAATAAATAAATCAAATAAATAAATCAAATAAATAAATAAATAAATTGCGAAAATATAAAAAAAAATAACGAGAATATAAAAAAATAAAACAAATTAAAACAAATAAAAAACAATTTTGAGATGGTTTAAACTGCTACTAAAAACCCGCCGGAAAACCGTTCTATGATGGTTTTAAAAAACAGCCACTAATTATTTCCCGAAACATGATTTAGCGGCCATTTAAACCACCACTAAATGAAACACAACCGTCGAGAAATATAAATTTTGGTGTTGTGAATACTCATTAAAACATATTTTATCAATAATAGGGCATTTCATAATCCATTGTAAATTATAACAAGTCTCACATACAATAACACCCCCATCTCACAATAACAACCACCAACTATCCATTACAAAACAACCTTAGACACATCCCATACCAAACAAATCACCACCCCACTACCCATCAAATTATAAAAAGGAATATGTCATAATTATCACTATTTAAATCCCATAAGAACTACTCATGTACCAGAATAAATCCAAACACTCTTTAAGAGTGAAATAGTATGTTTCCAACTAAAAAAACATAAGAATATAATTTTTCCATTTAAGATGAATAAAATTTCATTTTATAAATTATAGAATTGGTATTTAATATAATATAAATAAGGGTAGAAGCATTAAATTGTTTTAGGGGGACCATTAATTTGGATAAATTATTTGTCTGTGTGTATATTAGTAATGGTTGTGAATAAATGGTGAAATAGACAAGTCATGGAATTATATTTATGGTGTTTAATGTATTGAACCATGAAAATATTGATATATTAAAATGATACCCTCATTGTTTAATATATTAAAGGGGAAATGTGTTAGAAAATGAAATGTAGTTGTTAATAAAAAATTTGATGGTGTTGGACTACACATTCCACATCGATGATTAGGGTGATTGGAAATGAGACTCTATGACCATTATTAAAGGATATAGGGAATGATGTTCCAAATATATGAATAAGAATGTTTCTCATAGAATTTTAATCCCCGATTGAATGATTGGACTTATTCTCTTTTATTAAAAAATGTATCCCCGATAATTTTTGGTTTAGATGAATGAAATGGACTGATATAGTGTTGATTGGATCTGGTGTTATTTGGAACACAATGAACAAGGATTTTAACTAATAACCTGTTAATTGTGAAAATTTTACATTTAAATACTTTTTTAGTATTCATTCATTCCCATTTATACAATGTTATTTGACTAGATATTCATTTAGACACCATTGGTGATGGATTACGGATTTGTGCATGCATAATGCTCATGACACCATTGGTATTGGGGTAGATTTCATAGTTACACAAAATAATGAAGGAAAAGGCCCAATGTTATAATGTTGGGGTAGAATATTTGGTTGGATCATTGATGATGGGACTAGACTTGATATCATGACCTCATTTGGGGTTTTGAGTATATCAATATTTTGCGATTTCCTTTAACAAATGACACTTGTCAAACATGAAATATTCTCTGTATTGATTTGGGGAACTTATTCAATTCTAGATTCATCTTATATAGTGTATCACTATTAATGGTTAGTGATTATTATTACCTTGTTTATTGTTTATTTAGATTTCTACTATTTTATTACTACAGTAAAGGTGATATAGTATCCCCATGTACCTTATTATACACTCAATACAAGTTATAAACCTTATTTATATAGGGAGTCTCAACCGAGGCCATATTTTGAATTTTCTTGGGGTACTGGTTTTGGGTATTCTATACTAGTATGTTGAAATATGGTAAATATGAGCATATTTTCTATTACACTACTTTTTGTAAAAGTTAGACAAATGATTTGGATGTATTATAACATAGTAATGGTATCGTGAATGGGAATAACTACACTATGTATGTGGAAAAGGATGAGTTCCTCGGGTGGGATTTTTATTAATGATGAAATTTTTTTATAGTTTGATTACAGTCCTCCTCTGGTGATATATTTGTTATGTAGTGTTTATATTTTCTTATAATCGTATTGTGGTCCAATATGGAATGTGATTTACGTATTCATTCCCTATTTCAAGAAGTTATGGAATTTTTTGAAATGCATCATGTTAGGAAAAATGGGAGGGTATGGAATGACTGTGGTTATTTTAAATATATTTTATCTATTAATTGTGTAGTTTTAAAGGAATAATGCCTAAAAATGATTTTAGAATTTCATTATGGATTGAATGATGTTAAATTAAGTAGTGAAAATGGTGCTAAACATAATGTTTTATTTTTTTAATTTTAGTTCTCCCTATGTTATCCATGGATCCATATTGGGATGGATGGGGCCACAGATAGTGTTATAGTTATGAAAATAGGGGGAGTGTATACAATGTATTTTTTTATGGATTATTGTGATACCACTTTTTAGTAATTTTATAATATTACGTTATAACATTAATTTTCAATATATAGGGACTCCACTATGATGATGTTTACTAGTAATGAGATAGGAATGAATTTATATAATTTCACATCTGTTAGTGGAAATAGAAACCCCATTAGATATAGGTTATATGTTAGAATATTAGTTCTATGAAATTTTTTCCTGTGTTATGTATATCATGGAGTGACCCAATGTGGGATCTATACTGAATTTTTGATATGACTAGGGAGTTCTAGTGGTAGTATCCTCCAATCATTATTGTAAATTATGGCCCTATGAAGGTTAATATCTTGATTGAGTCTATCAATATGATTTTGGATCATATGGAAACTTATAGGGAAAATTGGGTTATGTTAGAAACTTATGTTTCAAGGACCAGTGATTCATTGGGGGGATATTTAGGATTGAGATGAGTAATTATAGAACCTAGTATAGAAGTACTTCTTGGTGATGGTTGATAGAGAAAATATTTTCAATTAATTTATATTGAATATCATTGTTTTAAACCCACAAAATTGTTCCTCTAAGATGAATTGTTTCATTTTTATGATAATGGTGTTATTTTGAGCTGAATAGTAAAAGTTGGCCATTTTGGATTTTTAATAGTTTTAAATTATTTCGGTAGGTTGGAAATAACATTATCTACACTGATCCAAATTGCCACATTCCTTATTTTACAGATTCTACACATCTAGTGCTTCATTTAATATATTTGGACCAAAATCTGAATCGACCACATGGAAGCTCAAAAGAAGCTCACAAGTTGGCTCAAGACAATTGTTTTCAGTTCTGCCTAGTTTTGATGTGGGATCCATAATTCATCCACTGTGGGCCCAGAGCTAGTGACATTTGGTGGGTGGAAGAGAAAGGGGTTTTGGAGCATCTTTTATGAAGGAATAACCGAGTTAAGTGGCCGTTTATTGGGTCATTAAAGCACACTAATCCGGAGGATTTCGTTTTGGAGAGTCTGACTGGACAGAATAAATGATCAAGGTAAAACGGCAATAACTCTCGGAATACATGTCCAAATCCGTTGGAATTTTGAGAAGACATGGAAAAGGGAATTATGAACAACATTAATGAAGGGATCAACGCGTGAAGATGTCATTTAATGGGACTAAAACGCGTCGAGATTCGGGGGAAACATTCTGGCTATAAAAGGAGGAGAGCTCCACCCTCTCAAGGCATCCATTCTCCACCCCATTCCTTCTGGGACACCAAGAAGGAGAACTTTTCATCTTTCTCTTTTATTTATCATCTTTTTAATTGTTTTTTAATGCCTTATTCTTCCCCATTCAACTCTATTACCCTTACCATGGTGGGGTAAACTTTTGGAGTGATTGGGGAAGGGTTGGTTTTCTACATTGTAATGCTTGAGTTTTTGGACGCAATTGAATAAATTTCTTCCTTCTTCAAAGTTGTTTTCAATTTCATATAGAAGATTTTATAATCAAGTGCGATCGTTCTTGAATATTAATTACATTATTGATTTTTGCCTTGGTAAAATAATCAATATCTCCCTCCACTAATTTCTGGTTTATATACGATGGAATAAACCAGGAATTAGTGGTGAAGTAATCGACGATCGCCAGTACGTGTAAAAGGTGTAGTGAATGTTCTTGATTGTTTGGGATAAACAAAACCCGATCAGGTATTGCCCATTTCAATTATGGATATTCAATACAACTATTTTACACATCGAAGGAGAGTTGACCAAACCAAGATCTTGGTAAGGTTTTCTCTCACAATAACAATTTCACCAAGGAAGTGAGAGGAAACGATTGTGGAAACTCACTTTAATCAACTAAGAAGAAGAGTTTTGAATTAAATTGAACAAGGATAGCATTATAATTAGGAAACCGACCCCAACCTAATCACCCTTTAAATTTCATTGTTTTTCAATCATTTGAATTTCAAATTTCCGTTCACAACATTTTTACCCCCGTTTTAAAGTGACAACCCATTTTGTGTGCACTCCTCTTCAGGAGACATCCTAGGTCAACCACATTACTACATTTTAACTTAGGAAAAAAATTGTTTTTCCATGCCCTACGACAGGCGTGCGTCAAACTTGGCGCCGTTGCTAGGGAGGTAGTGCCACAAACTAATTGTAAATATTTGACTTTTTCAATTAAAAAAAACTTTTTCCATGTTGTTTTCAAATGATTATTTTTTTCAATTCATGGAACAATTACCCACCAGTGAGAGAGCCAATCATTGAATCACCTTGGTCTATAGAGTATAAAGTTTCTTTCTTGGCTAAACAAATTCGGGGAGCTCGAATCCAAATCATAATAGAGGATGAATTCAAGGATCTCATTGAAAACCTTAAAAAGAACCTCGAATACACAGTGTTGGAGGGTTTGGCAAGAGAATTAATTGAACTTCAGGAGTATTTTCCGGAATTTTATCAAGAAATGATCAATATACAACACCAAGAAGAAGAAGTTCACAAGGATATTGAAGCCCAATTTGAATGAATTAGTCAAATAGTTCAAAACCGAGAGACCTCAATACAGTGGATAGCGGAACAAGTACATGCAGCCCAGGATCCACAATTGGAGCCAGAAAAAGAACCAGAACCAGAAAAATTGATGGAAGAAGTATCCTCACAAATCCTTCAAGTTGAAGAACCCATGGAGGCCTTGATGAAATTAAAATAAAATCCATTGATCTCATCTCAATCAATGTTGGAGAAGATTGATGAAGATGATTTAGCTATTGAAATGCATATGGGAGATCAAAAAGATCTGGATAACTTCTGGAATGAGTGTGAGGATCTTCTTGATCCAACTATTCCTGATAATGTAGATGATTCAGAAACATTGAAGGAAGAAACCAACCAAGTAGTGGAATTTGAAGATAATATAGAGGAGTCTGACTACCTACCTCTATCTACGGAAATTCAACTCCAAGAGCCACCTCTTTTTGAAGAAGAAATTGAATCCAAACAAGCTCAGGGAGTTAATCTTTTTATAAACTCATTACCTTTTGATTCTGTTGAAACTAAATTGAGTATTACCTCCCCTTGTTTTAATTTTTCAGATTCATCCAACACTTGTATTTCCTTGGAAGGAGAATATGGATCTGAAGAGGAACATCTAGAGCTCCCCAAACCTGTTGAAAATTTAATGGAGGGAGTACAAGAGAAGATCAAAGTGGATTTTCTGGTGGAAAATGAGACACAAGATACTTACTTTGAAAGGGAAGAATTTGATATTGATTCTTCATGCTTTAATTTTTTTCAAATAGAATTAAACTCTAACATTCCCTATGATTTTTCCCCAGATGTATCATACCTTCATCAACCACTGGAGAGTAAAGATGATGTTGTTCATGCGGAACCCAAGAAGGAGGAGGCTCTGTACTTCATCCTACCACCACCATGCACGGTGTACCACATTGAAAAGGGGGTGGAACTGGTGTACTCTATCTATGGAGTCCTCCTCAACAAGAACAATGAAATGAAATTTGGGAAGAGCCACATGTGGTGGTTCAAATCAAAGAAACCTCATCCACCATCAGATTGGGGATAACCGATTAGAACTGCCCCACTGGAGGCAGTCAAAACCCAGGGCCCACTTGAGGGATTAAACCAAGTTTTATCCTTCTATTCTCATCCTATTTCTATTTTTATTTCTTTCAATAAATATCTTATTTTTTCTTTTGTTATTTTATTTGTAGGTTTTCAGAGTGCAACACTTGGAAGCATAACTCAATGTTGCACTACGAATAAATCAGGTTGTACCTCACTTTCACACTTTCTTGATGTTGTGATTAATTTGAAAATTGTCTTACATGTTAAATCCACTTGAATGCATCGAGGACACTGCATCGTTTAAGTGTGGGGGAGGGAACCTTTGTAGTATAGGATTTTTATTTGATGTTTGTTTTCAAAAATAAAAATGTTTGTTTTCAAAAATAAAAAAAATGTGTATTTTCAAATTTTGTGTGTTTATTTTTCAATTTTTGGTGTGTTTCTGAAACTTTTGAGCTGAAATGATTATCAATACCATTTTTGAAACCCATGTCAATGAGTGAACCAGTCTATTTCATGAAACTGATGTTAAACGAATGCTGAAATAACTTTGTTTCAAGTTCAAATCTTTTAGAAATTCATGAAAAGTACACTAATTTTTGAATATCATGCCATATTTCACTGTCTTTATCTTTAAGATCACTTTCCTGTGAGGCTTCTGAACCATTTTATTGTATTCTTTTCATTCATCTCATTTCTTGAGAGAACCAGACCATACTTGCTTTAACTAGAATTTGATTTATTCCTTTCAAAACTTGAGTGTTGGGGTACGTGTGTTTTAAATGATTGAGGCATTTATTTTGTTTGAAGCCCCCTTTTCAAAATAATCCTTTTCATTATGGCCCACCTTTACATTTATCCTTCATTGTAGCCCCTAGTATCCATGAATTGCCTGTTAGGTTAGCCACATTACAAGCCAATTTTCCCTATCATACCTGCTCTTGAAATAAAATTGCATGATCTAGTTGAACTTAAGTGTGAGGGAAGATGTATTGTGGTGTACTACCTCATTTGGTTATACTTTGGGTGGAAAATAAATTGTGGAAGAGATGTGTGTGATGCTGAAAAATTATTCTGTTGAAAGCTGTGCCTTTTCTGGAGCTTTTATGAAAGGAGAAGCTGTGCCTTTCTTGAGCTTCCAATGTAAAAAGAAAGTTGTGCCTATCTGGAGCTTTAAAAAAAATTATGTTTGAAAAGATTGAAATGTTTGCTGCTGAGCTGATTGAATGATGATGGAGCCTATTTTCAACAAAGGGGAAGTGAAGGAGACCATATTTGAGTGAAAACTAGAATCTTGCAATTTTGCTTCAATAAGAGCCAAGCCTTCCTTTTTCGGCCTCATAAATTTTAACATCTAAATCCTACCAACCGGAAGCCACAGAACAACCCTGAAAAGTCCTCATGAGAAAGACATGTTCTTGACTCACATCGGGTGGAGAAGTAGGAATTTATCAAACCTATGGTGACTCTTGTGTGAGTTTGGATGAGAAAAGCCTTGTTCAGCCTTTATATTTGTGAGATGAGATAAAATTCATGTGAGGTAGGTGTTTTGTGTGCATGGGATAAGAAATGAAGTGGAAATATATTAAAATATTAAATGTAGAACTTGAAATAATAGTTTTTTTGAGGCATGATATCTTTTTGTTTCTTGAAATTGATTTGATTGATCTCATTGATATGTGTTTTGGATTTGATTTGATTTGATTTTTACTTGTCCAGGAGTCCAAGTGATAAGTGTGGGGGAATTGATAGAGCAAATATTTTAAATTAATTTATATTGAATATAATTGTTTTAAACCCACAAAATTGTTCCTCTAAGATGAATTGTTTCATTTTTATGATAATGGTGTTATTTTGAGCTGAATAGTAAAAATTGGCCATTTTGGATTTTTAACAGTTTTAAATTATTTAGGTAGGTTGGCCATAACATTATCTACACTGATCCAAATTGAAACATTCCTTCTTTTAAAGATTCTACACATCCAGGGCTTCATTTAATATATTTGGACCAAAATCTTAATCGACCATATGGAAGCTCAAAAGAAGCTCACAAGTTGGCTCAAGAAAACTGTTTTCAGTGCTGCCTAGTTTTGATGTGGGATCCATAACTCATCCACTGTGGGCCCAAAGCTAGTGAAATTCGGTGGGTGGATGCGCAAGGGGTTTTGGGGAATCTTTTATGAAGGAAGAACCTAGTTAAGTTGTAATGCCCCGACCCCAGCTACCCAGAGTCGGTGCATTACTTCGTAACATTGGCATGATCACAAGAAAGATCAAATCTCGAAAGACCGATTGGTTTAGTAGCCTTGGAAACACTAGATATATTCATAAGTTTTACATTACATCATAAAATGAAAGACTACTACAACAACATAATGTTTCCACAGTCCACACTATAATCCCCTCATAATATCCCTGCAGTTCATTCATAACTTACATCTTCACTTCCTGGGAAAAATAAAACATAGAAAAGGGGTGAGCTCAAATGCCCAGTAAGGATAACAATATAGCGGGACATTCAAAAATATGCATAAACATTTAAGGCAATGAATTACTAAAACAAAAGCCTTTTAAACTTGAACTTCAACATAGTATGGCAAAAGTAAAATGAAATAATGCCATTTACTTGTTCACATGGATATTCTACTAATCGAATTATCACATTCAATATCAATAACCACTTTCATAATGTTGGAATGCATAATGTCAAACATTAATTTCATTGTCTAGGCCTCATCCCAAGACCTAGGGGTTACTTCTAACTGGAACCCAACCCGGAGTGCCTCTAATAACCGGACACCAACCCGGAGTGCCTCTAATAACCGGACACCAACCCGGAGTGCCTCTAATAACCGGACACCAACCCGGAGGGCTTACTTTTACCAGTCCCTAACCTGGAGGGCTTACTTTAACCAGTCCCCAACCTGGAGGGCTTACTTTTACCGGTCCCCAACCCGGAACATACTTGTTTAGCACATTCATCTGAAGAAAAGTTTGAAATATAACATAAACATTCGGATTAAAACTAGCATACGAAATGTCAATAGTTTCACCATAAACTATGAATGGTATAAAATAGCACATCCACAGTCAAACATATCACAAAACCTTCAATACAATATAGAAGTTTTTTATTATAATAAATCAACTTCAAATAAGCGTAAAATCCATTAAAGGATGTTGACATAGATGAAATCAAAACACTTTTTAGAGAAATATCTCTTTCTATTTTTGAAATCATTTAAGAGCCATATAAAATAAAACATTTTCTTGAAAATATTCTTGTAAGCTTGTAAGGAAAGCTTTGACGATTTTATAACGGCGGAAAATAACCGCACCCGCCGTATAAGTAAAAAAAACATTCTTATCTTAATTCTGTCGAAAAGGTTAAAAAGGACCTTGTTTTGAAAACGACGGAAAGATTCCTTTATAAACCTCTTACAAAAAGTCAAACAAGGGTATAAATGAATTTAACCCATATTCTTGTAAATAATAAATATGTTTTGAAATACATTTCGAAGAAACATGGATGTGGATGATAAAGAAATCCCAGTAGATTATTACGTATAAACAACCTCGGATAATGAAGAGATTGTGAAATAACCCTTACCTTGTACTTTTCCTTTGTTGGGGTAGGTTAACCTCCTTTAATTTAGGTAACTCACTTTGGTTGGAACCAAAGGACTTCTTGAAATGATTTCTGCCTAAGGGGAAGCTTCAAGGAGGAGGAGAGGGATGTGGGGAGCTTATTTGGACAGAGTTTGGACGAGCCAAGTGGCTTGAGAGGTGTGAGGAAAAGAGAAGGAGGAGTGCCCTTTTATAAGAGGGGTGAGGGGCACCTTTGGAAAAGCTAGAAATATTAATTTATAATAAATTCATATTCGGTTTAAAAAGGCTCCAAAGTTGACTATTCAAAGGATGAGGTGGGGATAGGTCGAAAACAACTCATCCAATAGAATTTAGACAGGTTTGAGTACTTATATTAACCTTATCTTTAAGTATTAACTCTAAGTTAATTAGTTTCACTTTTACAATGTCTCTTTGTATTTTTATATAATATGGTTAATAAACTTACTATATACATCCAAGCGACCCCCAAGTGATCCATTAATGATTAACCTATCATAATATAAGTCTCTTGGCCGAACCTTAGATTTTTAGGAATTTAATATCAATTAATAATATAATATATGTTTTAAGAACTCTTTTATGTCAATTTTGACACTATTCAATAGTTGATTTTTGTGAAACTCATAACAGATTGATTACTTCGAAAAAAGTCAATTAAATCAATCCTAATATATCTTATTATCCTAGAAAATTAGTTTAATTCATTAAAAGTTTCATATTATATTTATTTGGGTATTTATAATATCAATTATTTTAATTTTTCACTATTATAGTAATTACTGCATCATCATTGTGTCATAAATAAAATAAATTATTTAATGTCTAAAAATTATAAATAAAATATCATTATGTAGGAAATCTTTTTATCTTTCTAATGAATATTTATAATCGAAAAGCCAACATGTATAACCCTATGTAAAAATTGTTCTTCTAAAAGATGTAAGCTTATGCCATTTTTATTTTTATTTAAGCTTTATTAATATAATGTGTCATTATCACTTACAAGTGGATCCATGGGGTCCCAAAATAGACCCAAAGATTCCCATGGTCGCCCATGTATCAACCAATAGGGTTAAGACACGTTTTAGGGTAATTTAGTATTATTATAATATTATTTTTTAACCCTTATTTACCGGATTTACCCTTAACCATGGTAAATAAAATATTTACCGCAGTAATTATTCAAAATGTATAAAAATAAAAGTTACCTATTTACACAATTTGAACATCCTGATTCCAAATATGGAATCCATTTTTCTAAATTCAAAACACAGAAGTGGCAGAAATTAATTTAAAATTAATTCCCGCTGTCAAAACAAAAAGCGTGTTTTTAAGAGATAATAACTATCAAAAGATTGACACTCGTTTATGTTCGGTTTAATTGTAAAATTATGTCCAATGACCAACATTATATTAAATGGTAAAAATATATTCTAAATATAATTTAAAACCACTCAAATTCATAATTTATCACTATTAATTATTTTGATTAAAAAAGTTGTTTTTAATTAAAACATAGTAATTTGCACTATTCATCAAAATATGAAAGTTATCCGAAATGTACCAAAATTTCACCTTAGGCTAAATTCGATATTCCGAATCCAAAAATGAAGTCCAGTTTCAAATATAAAATATATATAATTTCAAAAAGTAGGTATTACTATTCATAACGGCTAGTTTGATTAGTTATGGTGTGTTAGAACTCGGTGTTGCGTACAACACACGCTATCACATTATTTAAAGAGAAGCGTACCGTAGAAGCTTGGGGTGTTACATTCTCCCCTCCTACAAATAATTGCGTCCTCGCAATTTGAAATTGTTCTTCGAAAATAAAAGGTTGAAAATAGAAAATATATTTGTGGGAAAACCCACATCGAAAATTGGGTTACTAAAATTTAGTCTTAATATGAGGAAAAGAGAAATGAAAGGGTCACCACCAAATTATGATCTCGATTAGGAGAACATTGGTGGAGATTAGAGACATATAATTGGAGGAAAAACGTAAATATTTATAGGTAGTGATTGAGGTCGTCAATCACAAACAAGTATAAAATTGAGGTCCTTAAACTCATCAATCTATGATGATTTGAAATACCATCGGTTCAACAAAACATAGGGTATTAGGATAACACATTTTTGACGTTTCAAAATATCTTAGTTGAAATCCCACATCGAAAAATGAATTAATGAGGCCTCTATTTAAAATAAAGAGTCGAAAGTATGAAGATTACCGAAAATAACACATACTAGGGTTCCATGTAAGAAAATATGGATATGGAAGAAAAATCTAACCATCAATTATCTGATGGAGAGTGGTAGAGAACATGGCTATGAAAAGGCCTACAATCCCAAAGCCATGAATTAGTGATGATTTAAGGTACCATCTAGGACAACATTTTTGTTCTAAGTTCCTTTTCTTAATGTTGAGGAATTTATTTATGAGATTGGCTAAGATCATAAAAAGATATACTTACATTATAATTAGAGTTTTATCCATTAATAAATTTCTACTACAAACTCATCTTTCACTCTAAAAGATAATAGAATGTAAAAATTCTATTTACACTATTCGTATAGGGTTCCAAAATAAACGAATTTATAATTCATCTACAAGATCTTTTAATAAAAACTACATTATTTAATCCAGGACATCTCGTGGGCCAGTGGTAGGTGATACACCCTTGTCGCCCTTCGGTTGCGGGTTCAAGTCTCACAGCCCTGCCGGACGTGACGGGTTGCCGCCCGACCTCCGGGTTGTTCTTTTATAGAAATCCAAAATAATCCAAACTAGAACTATCCAAAATACTTCTGTCTAAACTCACAGTCCAACATTTATAAGGAAGGTAAACATAATATAGATCCTTTTTACCCTGTAATAGAATATGAATACCTTCATCATGTATTACCATATTCCTTATTGATTACATTCATGCTCCCTTCTTCCATATAGAATGCTGGATATACTTCATTAATCCAAAAATGTTTTAAACCCCAACAATGATGGAATATAAAAATCATTAATTAGTTCCACGGTAGTCAAGAATATCCAATATAATTTATCCAAAACAATCACATATTATTCCAAAATCACTACCTCAGTATCAGAACTATATTATGATTTATCATTCTCTCAACCATATATTTTCCAAAAATTTATCCTTCTATTGAGTCACTTTTCTTTGTTCCACAAAATCTCAAGTCCTTAATGAAATAGTACTGCAGTACAATCCTTATATACTCCATAATTATTATAACAAGTACATTTTTGATACAACACTCAATTGACATAATCAACATAAGAACTCTAATCATTCCTCTTCATCTGTGGTAGTATCATAACTTGATTATTATCCAATAGCATCATTTGTGGCATAGTCTGATGACTGGGACATAGGTTCGCGTAGTGTCCAAACTCCTTGCAAATGAAGCATTGTACATTTAAAACCATTTTCTTACCCTTGCAGTCACGTACTTTGTGCCCTTTTCCTCCACGCTTATAACAAACTCCCATTCCTTTCAGGCAAGTTCCAGGGTGTTTCTTTCCATAGTTACCACATATGGGAAAATTCTTCTTTTCCCTCTTACCTTTATCCATCTTTCTCTCTTCCATCCTTTTCTTCTCTTGCTTCCTTTCAAATCCATAGGACTCAGTAAACTCTTTACTTATCTTATCAACACATGATATTATTTCTTCATATGATGATAATACATGCGAGACTATTTCTCTTATAAATTCTGGCATAAGACCATGAAATATATGATCCTTCTTTCTCTTTGCATCATGTGCATTGCTAGAGTTCTCATTCCTTCTACTGGGCGCCATTTCTAAACAATGGCATACACTAGATCAGTTTATGAATCAAAATACATAATCACATACTTATAAAACACTTAACATAAATTGAACTATTTATGGATATAATCCATAATCATAAAAATGCCTCCTTTGAGGAAGTATATACTCATAAACCCTTCATAATGATTTGTAAAGAAAATGAGAGTTATCCTAAGCATATCCCCCGGGAGTGTCGTAACCAAGAGTGCAGCAAGGCCCGTTGTCGTGCACCAGTTCCCGTTCGAGTCTAGCTCAAAGCGGTGTTTTCGGGTTTTACCCCTAGGTACATCTGTGCCAGAGCCGCCTCTACCTGCTCGTATCCAGACAGGGATGTATTGCTTGGAAAACTCACAAAATCTCTACAATACCAAAATTCTAGGAAGTTCTTCTATACTAATCCTCAAAGTTCATCTTAGGTCTACGTTCTCTAATCAGAGTTTATCTAAATCTAGCTTCCAAGGTTTGTACTAAACTTCCTCTGATACCAACTGTAACGCCCCGACCCCAGCTACCCAGAGTCGGTGCATTACTTCGTAACATTGGCATGATCACAAGAAAGATCAAATCTCGAAAGACCGATTGGTTTAGTAGCCTTGGAAACACTAGATATATTCATAAGTTTTACATTACATCATAAAATGAAAGACTACTACAACAACATAATGTTTCCACAGTCCACACTATAATCCCCTCATAATATCCCTGCAGTTCATTCATAACTTACATCTTCACTTCCTGGGAAAAATAAAACATAGAAAAGGGGTGAGCTCAAATGCCCAGTAAGGATAACAATATAGCGGGACATTCAAAAATATGCATAAACATTTAAGGCAATGAATTACTAAAACAAAAGCCTTTTAAACATGAACTTCAACATAGTATGGCAAAAGTAAAATGAAATAATTCCATTTACTTGTTCACATGGATATTCTACTAATCGAATTATCACATTCAATATCAATAACCACTTTCATAATGTTGGAATGCATAATGTCAAACATTAATTTCATTGTCTAGGCCTCATCCCAAGACCTAGGGGTTACTTCTAACCGGAACCCAACCCGGAGTGCCTCTAATAACCGGACACCAACCCGGAGTGCCTCTAATAACCGGACACCAACCCGGAGTGCCTCTAATAACCGGACACCAACCCGGAGTGCCTCTAATAACCGGACACCAACCCGGAGGGCTTACTTTTACCAGTCCCTAACCTGGAGGGCTTACTTTAACCAGTCCCCAACCTGGAGGGCTTACTTTTACCGGTCCCCAACCCGGAACATACTTGTTTAGCACATTCATCTGAAGAAAAGTTTGAAATATAACATAAACATTCGGATTAAAACTAGCATACGAAATGTCAATAGTTTCACCATAAACTATGAATGGTATAAAATAGCACATCCACAGTCAAACATATCACAAAACCTTCAATACAATATAGAAGTTTTGTATTATAATAAATCAACTTCAAATAAGCGTAAAATCCATTAAAGGATGTTGACATAGATGAAATCAAAACACTTTTTAGAGAAATATCTCTTTCTATTTTTGAAATCATTTAAGAGCCATATAAAATAAAACATTTTCTTGAAAATATTCTTGTAATCTTGTAAGGAAAGCTTTGACGATTTTATAACGGCGGAAAATAACCGCACCCGCCGTATAAGTAAAAAAAACATTCTTATCTTAATTCTGTCGAAAAGGTTAAAAAGGACCTTGTTTTGAAAACGACGGAAAGATTCCTTTATAAACCTCTTACAAAAAGTCAAACAAGGGTATAAATGAATTTAACCCATATTCTTGTAAATAATAAATATGTTTTGAAATACATTTCTAAGAAACATGGATGTGGATGATAAAGAAATCCCAGTAGATTATTACATATAAACAACCTCGGATAATGAAGAGATTGTGAAATAACCCTTACCTTGTACTTTTCCTTTGTTGGGGTAGGTTAACCTCCTTTAATTTAGGTAACTCACTTTGGTTGGAACCAAAGGACTTCTTGAAATGATTTCTGCCTAAGGGGAAGCTTCAAGGAGGAGGAGAGGGATGTGGGGAGCTTATTTGGGCAGAGTTTGGACGAGCCAAGTGGCTTGAGAGGTGTGAGGAAAAGAGAAGGAGGAGTGCCCTTTTATAAGAGGGGTGAGGGGCACCTTTGGAAAAGCTAGAAATATTAATTTATAATAAATTCATATTCGGTTTCCAAAGGCTCCAAAGTTGACTATTCAAAGGATGAGGTGGGGATAGGTCGAAAACAACTCATCCAATAGAATTTAGACAGGTTTGAGTACTTATATTAACCTTATCTTTAAGTATTAACTCTAAGTTAATTAGTTTCACTTTTACAATGTCTCTTTGTATTTTTATATAATATGGTTAATAAACTTACTATATACATCCAAGCGACCCCCAAGTGGTCCATTAATGATTAACCTATCATAATATAAGTCTCTTGGCCGAACCTTAGATTTTTAGGAATTTAATATCAATTAATAATATAATATTTGTTTTAAGAACTCTTTTATGTCAATTTTGACACTATTCAATAGTTTATTTTTGTGAAACTCATAACAGATTGATTACTTCGAACAAAGTCAATTAAATCAATACTAATATATCATATTATCCTAGAAAATTAGTTTAATTCATTAAAAGTTTCATATTATATTTATTTGGGTATTTATAATATCAATTATTTTAATTTTTCACTATTATAGTAATTACTGCATCATCATTGTGTCATAAATAAAGTAACTTATTTAATGTCTAAAAATTATAAACAAAATATCATTATGTAGGAAATCTTTTTATCTTTCTAATGAATATTTATAATCGAAAATCCAACATGTATAACCCTATGTAAAAATTGTTCTTCTAAAAGATGTAAGCTTATGCCATTTTTATTTTTATTTAAGCTTTATTAATATAATGTGTCATTATCACTTACAAGTGGATCCATGGGGTCCCAAAATAGACCCAAAGATTCCCATGGTCGACCATGTATCAACCAATAGGGTTAAGACACGTTTTAGGGTAATTTAGTATTATTATAATATTATTTTTTAACCCTTATTTACCGGATTTACCCTTAACCATGGTAAATAAAATATTTACCGCAGTAATTATTCAAAATGTATAAAAATAAAAGTTACCTATTTACACAATTTGAACATCCTGATTCCAAATATGGAATCCATTTTTCTAAATTCAAAACACAGAAGTGGCAGAAATTAATTTAAAATTAATTCCCGCTGTCAAAACAAAAAGCGTGTTTTTAAGAGATAATAACTATCAAAAGATTGACACTCGTTTATGTTCGGTTTAATTGTAAAATTATGTCCAATGACCAACATTATATTAAATGGTAAAAATATATTCTAAATATACTTTTAAACCACTCAAATTCATAATTTATCACTATTAATTATTTTGATTAAAAAAGTTGTTTTTAATTAAAACTTAGTAATTTTCACTATTCATCAAAATATGAAAGTTATCCGAAATGTACCAAAATTTCACCTTAGGCTAAATTCGATATTCCGAATCCAAAAATGAAGTCCAGTTTCAAATATAAAATATATATAATTTCAAAAGGTAGGTATTACTATTCATAACGGCTAGTTTGATTAGTTATGGTGTGTTAGAACTCGGTGTTGCGTACAACACACGCTATCACATTATTTAAAGAGAAGCGTACCGTAGAAGCTTGGGGTGTTACATAAGTGGCCGTTTATTGGGTCATTAAAGCACACTAATCCGGAGGATTTCGTTTTGGAGAGTCTGACTGGACAGAATAAATGCTCAAGGTAAAACGTCCATAACTCTCGGAATACATGTCCAAATCCGTTGGAATGTTGAGGAGACACGGAAACGGGAATTATGAACAACATTAATGAAGGGATCAACGCGTGAAGATGTCATTTAATGGGGATAAAACGCGTTGACATTCTGGGAAACATTCTGGCTATAAAAGGAGGAGAGCTCAACCCTCTCAAGGCATCCATTCTCCACCCCATTCCTTCTGGGACACCAAGAAGGAGAACTTTTCATCTTTCTATTTTATTTATTTTCTTTTTAATTGTTTTGTAATGCCTTCTTCTTCCCCATTCAACTCGATTACCCTTACCATGGTGGGGTAAATTTTGGAGTGATTGGGGAAGGGTTGGTTTTCTACATTGTAATGCTTGAGTTTTTGGACGCAGTTGAATAAATTTCTTCCTTCTACAAAGTTGTTTTCAATTTCATATAGCTGATTTTATAATCAAGTGCGATCGTTCTTGAATATTAATTACGTTATTTATTTTTGCCTTGGTAAAATAATCAATATCTCCCTCCACTAATTTCTGGTTTATATACGATGGAATAAACCAGGAATTAGTGGTGAAGTACTCGACGATCGTCAGTACGTGTAAAAGGTGTAGTGAATGTTCTTGATTGTTTGGGATAAACAAAACCCGATCGGATATTGCCCATTTCAATTATGGATATTCAATACAACTATTTTACACATGGAAGGAGAGTTGACCAAACCAAGATCTTGGTAAGGTTTTCTCTCACAATAACAATTTCACCAAGGAAGTGAGACGAAACGATTGTGGAAACTCACTTTAATCAACTAAGAAGAAGAGTTTTG
Organism: Viscum album; assembly: GCA_963277665.1. Classification (NCBI taxonomy): domain Eukaryota; kingdom Viridiplantae; phylum Streptophyta; class Magnoliopsida; order Santalales; family Viscaceae; genus Viscum; species Viscum album. Next base: position 995,520,524 of record OY728166.1, read on the forward strand.
AATTAAATTGAACAAGGATAGCATTATAATTAGGAAACCGACCCCAACCTAATCACCCTTTAAATTTCATTGTTTTTCAATCATTTGAATTTCAAATTTCCGTTCACAACATTTTTACCCCCGTTTTAAAGTGACAACCCATTTTGTGTGCACTCCTCTTCGGGAGACTACCTAGGTCAACCACATTACTACATTTTAACTTAGGAAAAAAATTGTTTTGCCACGCCCTACGACAGGCGTGCGTCAATGGTCTAGTTACACCTTTTCCCAAATACATTATGGGAAGATTATATTATACAATTTATTTGGTTGAACCAAGGGAGTACGTCTTTGATGTATTATACTAGCCACATCACTAAATTCAATAATATTTATGTTTGTTAGAGATAAGAAAATAGACAAAAATGATTTCAGGGTGATCATATATGTGACATAATTTCAAATGTAAATATATTTAATTTGTAAATGTTTTTTTGTATTTAATTAGTATATAATTTATACGGTTAATCTAAAGGATTCATCTCATGGTGGATATACAATTTTTGATGGGGGATCTAGTGGAATACGATCTAATAATTTGAATCATCATTATGATAATATTCACTAAGTAGAAACCATAAACATCCCCCAAGGTATATGATCGACCACCCAGGGATGTGATGTAGTGTTCTTCTCTCAGTTTTGACGTCCTGGTGAAAAGTGTGGTTAGTGTCTTTGTCTACCAGAAAAATACTAATCATGCACCCAGATGGGAAATGTATATAGCTTTGACATGAAACCCTTGTATATATCTAGTGATGGGGGACCTATTCCATTATAGATCACTAGAAATTGATCTTCAACTATATATTAGTATCGTTGTTTTAGTTCCACAATAATTACCGGTTGAGGTGTAAGAAGTGGTAATTTAAGAAGAAACATCAATACCAATAAAGTAGTTAAACATGGGTGACTCAGATAAGATTCCAATGTCAAGGGATATATAATTCACATGAATTTCATCATAATATTGGCTATATCTAGGATAAACCATCAATTATATGTGGCATGATTCTTATATATTCTACACTTTCTAATGATTAATTTGAAACATGGGTTTCACATTCTTTTGTATCTTTCATATCTGTATGTTTTTTGGGTACTTATGGGGAATTTTTATATGGATTTATATCGATTGACACATTATTCAGGGTGCAATTAGAGGGAATGTTTTATTGTGAGGTGTATACCATTGAGTTTTGAGGGTATCATATCCTTTGAAACTTGTTTGTGTATGATATATTTAGGTTTTTACCTAATACTATGAATGAACAAGTTAGTCACGTATCTTTCTCAAATTAACTATTAATGTTGAAGGTTAATGTTCACATCTACCGAGGGTGAAATTTATTTTATTTGTAGGGAATAATATATCTAGGAATTCTCTACAATTCTAGTTCGTAAGTTGCTGGGAGAGATCACTACCTAGGTTTTAAGTATAATTCTTGAATTGGAGGGAGTGGATAGTCATTATATCCCTACATTAGTGTATCATCTTCATAATTTGTTATAATCTGAGTTCGCATGTCCTATACATGAGATAGAGGTTGATTTCAATATTTATTTGATTCTTGGAGCTGAGAAAGTTTCTATTCCATCTTACAGAATGGAGCTGGTAGAACATTAGTTTATCAAGTCTCAGTTAGAATAGTAAATGATAATTGGTTCATCATTTCCATGTTTTTTACAATGTTGATCTTTGGTTTTATTTCCAAAAAGGCTGATGGAATATTGTGATTTTTATATAGATTATTTGAAGGTGAACCATATGATGATCAAGAACAAGTATCAAATTCAACATATTGATAATATCTCTATTCAAGGGGTGGCTATATTTTCATCGAAATTTATTTCATATCATGTAGCCATCATCAAAATGGTAGAATTATTTGTATAAGAAATCCCACTTTTAGATCTTGGTATGGTTTATATGTGTTTATCATCAATCCATATGGATTGATGAAAAATAATTCAATGTTCATGGCCATGATGAACTAAATCATTGAAAATTATATTGATCAGATAATGGTCACCCTTGTTGAAAACACCGTATTATACTCCTAATGGCACCTCTATTAAGACTGACCAATATAGGTATAATAATTGAGCTTTCCTTAGAATTTGAGAATTCCTTCTAGAACACAAAGAGGTGGTTTATGACTACAAAGATTACGATCTTACTAAAATCAAATATTTTTTATACATTATTTCATGAATAATCAAGGATCAAGCTACGGTAGTACCGATTTAGTATATTTAGTCCTTATAAATATATTAGGGATGTTGAGGAAAAATGAATGTAAATATCCTATGAATGATCTCATGTTTACTATAGTGGTTTGTACCATATGATGTAGGTGTAATTATCTTATAGGTGGAAGATTTATTGTTTTTACTTATCCTTAGTGCCTAAAATAGATATTTTATCAGAGTGAACTAAATCTCAGGAAGGGATGGCTGGTTTTTATATGAAATAATTTGATTTTGACCTCGATTATATTCAAGGAAAAGAGAAAAGTTTTTTTTGAGGGATTGAGATGAATAAAAAAGAATTAAGTGGCTCTAGAGTTCGGTTCTAAGTAAAAGATGATTGCCTTGTTTACCGATATGCATATAATTTTTTAGGAGGACCTTGGGTAGAAGACTCTCATTTCATTATCCATTAAGCCCTCTCTTTGAATACGGATAATTTGAAGTTTTTATATGGATCCATAATGTTTGGAATTGAGATAATGTTTTAATGGTGGAAAGATACTCCCATATTACTCAATTTATAATGATGATATAATACATATTCATGTTCATTTTATCATTCATACTTGAATGTGGGAGGAGCTGTGTTTGAGTTTCATTCCTCAATGTTGGAGGTAATTCATGGTGTGACTAAATTGTATAGTGATATTCACATAATATTTTGGTGAGCATGAATGAAGAAGGATATCATAGGTTTTGTGATGTGATGTAACACCCATCAGCAGGAGAAGGATGATCACTAGTGTCATGATGGTCTTTTTATTTCATTTCCCAATCTGAAATGGAAGTCGTATGATATTAATATGCATTTGGAAGTTGGGTTTCAAAAGAATACTCAAAAGAATAATGTGATATGGATGATTCTAGACTATCTGAAAATGTTATTCTATTCCTTTTTAACTCAAGAGAAATTCACTATTGACTAGTTTGGTAAATTTTAGGATCAAGGGATTGTACATTTAAATAGGAATTCCCATAGAGTAGTTTCATATCATGATATTCATTATACATTTTTCTTATAAAAGGTATTTATTATGTTACATGGTAATCAGGTGTTTTTAGTACATATTTTCACCCACATACTGATAGGAAATTAGAAGATACTATCCATGTTTTAGATGGCATGATGAGATCACGCCTTCTAGACTTTGGTTTGATATGGGAAAAAAACCTTCTTATTTTTTAGTATTCATAGGACTATAATTATTAGAAACCATTAATATGGAAAAATATGTGGCCTGACATTGTAGGCTATGTCGACTATGTTAGTGTTGTGTTGAAGAGGGAGAATCATAATTTTTTGGGCTGAGTCTTGTATGTGAGACATCTGAGAATGTTCTGTCTTTTAGAAAATTTATGTCTATAGCCCATAGAAACAAAATTAATATACTTATCAATGTGATTAAAAACTATATTTTTTATTAGGGGATTCTATATTCTTTCTGGTGCCATGAATATTAGGTTACTATTATTTTTTAAAAAAGGTTATCTTTCTCCCTGTTATATTGGGAAAGTTGAGGTTTTGGGTAGGATCATTCCAATAGTATATGAATTTTTTCATCCAAATTATTACACAAATATTCAAAAAAATATTTGATGCATCCATACAATTGTTTTATCACCCCAACCCTTCTCATTTTATTGGTTTTTATGATTTTTAGTTTTAGGATGATGTGTCTGTCGGGGAGAATCATATTCAAATTGTGTATTATTGTGATAAAAATATTTATAGGTAGACCATTCCATTAGTCCGAGTGTTATGGGAGAATAAAAATATTTGAAATTAATCATGGGATAGGGAAGATGATGTGTGGTCCTTATGGTCTGATCATATTACATTGGAGGCATAATGATTCAGGGGAGTACAGGTCGAGGATAAGTTACTATAAGCTGTGGAGATTGTACGATCCTGACTCATTGATGAGGTACATTATTAATTAAATATTATATGAACACCATTTAAATTTTTATGTAATGATTATGTGGTTTGGGGAAGGTCATAGAAGTATCTATTGAGTTCATGATTTGAATAATGTGGAAAACGTGACTTACATCACATAGGGGATGGTTAGCACATTGTTAGTGCTAACCTTGAACAATAAGCATACAAGATAAGGGTGCTTCGAAAAATAAAATTTATGATGCCTCTACGTAGTTTTAAAAATTATATGGGTAGAATATAAAACCATGTTACCTATTCCTACTATAGATAGAAGAGACTATATGGGTTCTACTAGGTTTGAAAAACTGTGTGGACAAACCATTCACCAAATTAAAAGTGGCCATTTTACCATTTACCCGCATACCATTATATTATTTCACCTTGTTGTCACCAAAATTTCATCTACAATATCAAGTGTTATAAACCAATCCCCAATAATGTCTCTAGGGGATGTTATCCTTCAATTTAAGGGTGATTAAAGTTATTTTTAGTATGATATTATGCCCCAAGTAATACTCTAACTCAGTTCCATTCCATTTTCATAAAGTATCATTGTTTGGTTTTTTCTATTATATCGTATCTCATGAGAGATAATTCCATCTAGTTATTCACTTATCAATTTCATATTTTCTAAAATGAATCAATGGGCTGAGGCTCTATGTGTGGGTTTATAGTAGTATAAGATAATTTTTCTTTAAGCCTTCTCTAATAGTATTGATGTTTTTTATTTGTATGTGGTTGTTCCATTTTACTATAGTTTTCAAATTTTTTCGATATCTATTAGAAGTAAATAATTCCTCAAATTGATGTTTGAGACCCATCAAAAAACTCATAAAGTCCATTTATGATTTTGATATCGGGCCAATGGGAACTGATGTTTGCAAATGGAGTCATAATTTCTCCCACGTCTAATAAAAACTATATAAAAAAAACCATTATACTTAATTAATTAAAATATATTATTACGAATATTCAAGGTTTACCCCAAAAAGAAGGTGAATTAGTTGTCTTTAGATTTTTTAAAATAATTTTATTTTATGTTATTTTAAGAATGGGGGTGAATAATAGATGTTGATTTTGAAAGTGATCTAGAGAAAGAAAGAATCAAAATTGAAGTTGATTTATCATCTTGAAATCATATTTTAATGGATTGGTGTGGTTTTTTAGGTTCATGTATTAGGTGTCATTGGAATTTAGAATATAAATTAATTTATCTATGTTTGGTGTTAGAGTTAAAATGGGGTGGATCCAATGGGCATGTTATCTTCTCCTCATACAATCAATCCCCATTTTCCTTTGGTTAGGTAATTTAGGAAATTGTCAAATTTCATTTTTCTTGTACCATATTTAAATTTGGTATCAATTAATTAAAAAATTATATCACTTCAATTTAGGGTATCCAGTTATGAAATATGAAATTCAATTTCTCACACAATCGACAAATTTCCTGGTGGAATGAAAAAAATGGATGGTATTTCAATAAAAAACCATAAAAATCCAAAATGTGAATAAAATTACATAAATAAAATAACCACTTACATGTTCTTCTATATAACTCTAGTATAAATAAGGTATTATGATATCATCCTGTTGAAGATAGAGTGCAGTGGAATATAATAAGGAGAATAATGCCAGAATTAAAATCACAGAGAATGTGATGGAGGACCCTTCACCATTTAAGTTCCTCGCCCTCGGCTTTGGTCTTCTAAGATACCCTAGTTGGATAACCCTATCCCTCTATTTAGAGACACCTATAAGAATATTTCAATATTAAATGTGTTACTAATGTGTCAAAAATTCATCTTGTATGGTCACAATGTCTTAAAATTATTCTCCACCACCCATTTCCTCAAACCAATCCTTTTTTGGGTGACCCATAAACTTTCACATCATTGAATTGATTCATGACCTTTAATAATTGGGGCCTTGAAATATTCATGTATTATTTAAATATAAATTATTCCTATAGATTTTAATTTATTTTCAATATTTAAAATTTACACTATCTAAATCTTCTATTTCCAGGACCTTAGGCTCAATTTTCCTTGGATTTTCCAATTCTTGTTCTACTACAGCATTACTTTCCCAGTGTCACACTGAACATCTTCACATAATGTTATGAAGTTTATTTTTCTCTCCATGTTCATTACCTTTTGTTAATTTTAAAAATACTGATTATATTCGACCAATTATCAAAAAATTAGTTAAACATTATCATTTTTGGAAATATTAATCAATTATTCAAAGAATTAGTTATATTAAAACACAATAAGATATATTCAGAGAATAAATGTATCATCCACCTATGTGGTGTTATAATCCATTTAATACGGTGAATTTATAATTTTTAAATGAGGTTTGAGTGGTTTACAATATTAAATATTTCAAACTTATACTTGGTGTGTAAACATGATTCACATGGCCAGTTGAGTTACCTTGAAAATTTTAAATGTGTTATGAGATAAATAAAGGTAAAATTAATAAATGGTTAATGGGGTCAAATAAATTTTGTTAAATATAATTTAATATTTTATAATGGTGTTTCTCAATAAATTTTGAAATAAACTAATAATGGAATTTTGTTAATGTTGTGGAATGTATTGAAAATGGTCATATTGATAAAAAAAGGTTCACCAAAATTTCTTAATAAATTAATGTTTTTATTTATATTCTATTCATAATTTGTTATAATTAAATGGGTGAGCTTTTTGGCCATGGAATTCCACACCAGTTATTTTGGTGGTAGGATGTGTCACTCCATTCTCTATGGTTTAGGATGTTGGACTTAGTGTTTGACATCGATGATTGGGGTTTTCATGAATGGAATTTTTTATCTTTATTTGGATGACTGTACCAATGATTCCTATTTAAAATTAATGACCCTTATGATTTATGGATCATACCCCTGGCATGGGACAATGTTATTTTGATTGTCTTAGGTGTCACTTGGAACTAAAGGATAAGGGGGTTAATTTATGATTGATTAGTTTTGAGACCTATTATATTTATTATGTTGTTACCTATTCATTCATACCTTGAAATATATAGTTATTAGATATGAATTTACATTATATTCCATCGGATATGGACAACTAAGTTTTCCTCGCACATTACTTAGGTTCCTAATTGTACCCAAGTAGATTTTATGGTTGTTGGTCATGATATAGTCAAAAACATTATAATAGATGTCTAAGTTAGGATTTTGGGATTGATAATGGTTGTGGGGACCTACCCTGATGAAAAGACTCAATTTTTTTATTATAATCATACCTTTATGTTGGAATTTAATTTGACTCATGACAAAAACATGACATGATATGTTATCTTTGTAGGTTGTGTGCATCTATCAGCATTTGGTATATTTATATATATCACATTTCTATTTTTGGTTATTGATAATTAACACTTCTTATTGTATATTTATATTTCTACTATGGTATTACTTTGGAAAATGTGGTTTAGACATCCCAAAAACCTTACTAGAATATCATTACATATTAGTATCGTCTGGTGTATAGAAAGGTGCACCAAAGGTCTTTTGGAGAGCAATATGATGAAACCAAATTTGTAGGTCATGGGATGGGATGTTAGAAATATAATAGTAAATCATAAAAAAGAAGACCAAATAGGATATAATCCTTGAGTTCTAGTGTACAAACACCATGATTGATGTATTTTTGGTTTTATTCTTCAATTTTTAATATTTAATTATTTTTTTAGAATCTATTTTTAATTCTCTGTTTGAAGGAATAATATGGGAGTGAAGGAATTTAGGTGGATTTATACATTTTTATTGCAAAGATCATCAGGTACCAAGTGGACGGTTACCTGATATTCATTAGAGGTGGTTGTCGTGTATTGGTTTTTGGACCTACAACCAGGTGGTTAGTGGAATGTCACTATATACCAAGTAACCTTATATATATGTTTTTAAATTGGGTATTTGTGTGATTTTTTTTATCATTGTATATAAATAAAATATTTTTAAACATTTCCAAGGGATCATTTAGACTAAATTCCTTTTACGTAATCTCTCTATTTTTCAATCTATCCTAATGATATTATATATAATTTATTTTTTGTTAAAATTGTGGTTCATTGGTGGTATTTGGATCATAAAATTAATAAATTAAAACTCTATATAATTATTTTTGAAGTTATAAAATTTAATTTTTTTTTCATATTCTAAACTTCTTCTATTCTTCTAACTTTGGTAAAATTTTGAAATTATTATGCTAGAGGAAGGATTGAGAATTTGTTCTTGGATAGATTCCATGGTTATTATTGAGGCATGTGGAATCCCGTGTTCTTTATTTATTAATTATTTTATTTTATATAAAAGGTTAACAGTTCTTATGATTTAATATTATATAACATCATATAATTTTAAAAAAATAGTTCAATTTAATATAAATGAATTTCCTAAGAATTATTATATATTAAACCTATTCTATTAAAAAATATATGCATGGAAATGTATAATTATTTTTGGTAAATGTTGATATAGTTGAAGATATATTGTAATGATACTTCAAATTAATGAAATCAATAGTATAGAATTTAACAATGATTTTTTGTGCTAAAATATGTATTTTTTTGTCCTTTTCTTATGATAAAATACTTCATGGTGATACATAAATTCATAATATAATTAAATTAATCTATGTGAATTATTATTAATTTATTGATATATATTTTAGGTGGTTAGATTGTGTTTTAGTGATGTAAATAATTTTTTTTATGTGAAATTTGATATGATATCTAAACACTCATTCTAATTTACTAGAGAAATTACTATAACGATTTAGTAATCTTACAATAATGTTTTTATTATAGTTAAGTTATTTTAAATTATTGAAAATTAATTTTTCATTAATTTAATAATGGAATCAATGATTGAGTGGTTGGTTAATGAAAATTAGAAAAAAATTATGAAATTAAATGTTTTAATCAAAGAGTTTAAAATGAAAATTCATTGATAATGTTTTCTATCAACACATTAAAATAGTGACTAGTAATTGATTATTTAGATAATTAAATTCCAAATAAATGAGTTATCATTATATTATTAATTTTTTCGACTAATTTATTATTAGGTTGAATTTTTAGTTTTGTTTGTGTTATTATAAAAAATATCCATTTTTATGAATGTGTGATGAATTTAGATATCATAGAGGGAGGATTATGCAAGACTTTGTCCTAAAATGTTGATATGTGATAAATGTGTTTTGTACAAGCCTTATGATAGGAATGAGGATTATTATACCTCATCTGTTCAATATAATAATACATTAGTTATGTGTTTAGTTATTTTTTATGGGTTATATTTCCAAGAATACCACATCACTAAATGAAGTAGGACTTTTTCTCATAGATGTCGTGTTTAGAATATAGAAATTTAATTACATGCTATAAATGATATTTTCAAATAATTCAATATCATTAACCCAAATATATTTGGAAATTATAAAATAAATGATATTTTTGTGGTTGTGGTGTTTTTAATGGGAATTTTTATCTCACTCTATATGTAAAAACACATCAAATATTTTTTTTATTGAATACATGATAAATCAATATATGAAAATGATTCGGTATCCAGATATCACAGAGTTTTATCATATATAATTTGTAATGTCTCTACTAAAGATACTCTTAATATATTCCAAGAACACATTGGTCACCTGGACTCATGTACACCTTCATGTACTCCAGAGGATGCTGAATAGCAAAGAGGGTTTATGGTGGATTAGTGGGGAGACTATACTCTCTTAATAGAGTGGAAAAAATTAAATAAGAGGAATAATAAATAATGGAATCACAAAATATACCTAAAAAAAGAAATAGACTTGATAATGAGGAATAATGCAAAAGGAAAACATCCAATCATTAATAATAATTATTACACAACCACAATCATATATAAAATCATTTAGTGCAATATTTATGTGAATAAAAGTGGACAAGGGGGATAAAGTATGTTTAACGAACCTAATAAATTACAATATTTTTCATTTAGAATAAATTTATTTTTTTTCATATGAAAAAAAGATTATATTTTGTTATAGGAAATATAAATATTATCTTTCTCTATACAGAACACTGAGGCCAGCTTGTATTATATGCAAGACTGACTCTCCTCGATGGCTTGCATAACACACAAGATCGAGTTTTACTAAAGGATAATATATTTAAAAATATTATAATGATACATAACCTAGCTATTCAATTATAGGTTTTTAATATTATTAAATAACCTATGAATGTATATAGATAACAGAAATATTAGATAAATTCATTGTTTTGCAATTAATTAAAAACGAAAATATAAACCAACTAAATATAATGGAAGTATTTTTATATTCCCGATCACAAATTATATTAATCCTAATAAATTAAATTAAATAATATTATTTAAATATATTAATGAAATATATATTATATATCCAATAAAATATTTTTTATAATCATCTAATATACATTATATGCATAATATAAAAACAAACCAAATTTTATGCCTAAAAACCTAGATTTTTATAAAGTCACTTTTAATGACTTTACATGAAGAATATATTTTCAATTGAATTTTGGAACTTTTAATTATTATAAATTTAAAATAAAATTAATATTTTGAATGGAAACATAATCTTTTTTTGGGGTTTATTTTTGGTATTTTGTTTTGGAGTTTGATTTTTTTATGAATAGTGAAAGATACTGATTTTTAATTCAAAAATAATATTTGGACTAATTTATTTATAATGATAAATTATATTTTTATTTTTTAAAAGATTATTTATATTAATTTTACTTCAATTAATTCAATATAGTTCACTGGAATCAATTTCTATTTGAAATTGAATATAAAAACATTGCAATCTATTTAACATTTTACTTTTAAAACCTGCATTGTTGTCTTGTGTGTAGGATTATATTTAAATTAATTTTTTCTAATTATTTGATTGAAATTTGGAAAAAATGATTCTAAATTTTTAATCATTATAAATTTAAAATTTATAATTATGTTAACTTAGTTTTTGACCAAAATTTGTAGTGAAAGTAATTAATATTAATTACAACTATTAAGAAAAAATTAAACATAATAAGGGACTAAACCTTAATGATAAGGGCCAAAATTACCTATAAACATTTAAAAAATCCATTGTATGACGATATTTCTAAAGTATCCCCCCATTTGGAAAATTTTTTCCATTATTGGAGCAACTTTTCAAACGAAAACCGTGGTTATAATTCCCTTTTAAAAAATTTACAAGAATGCCACTCCTCCACAATAAAAGGCACTCAATCCTCCAACTTCCTCAAAAATATCAAAACACATTTTCTTGACCAACATCTTCGGATATATCTCCTCTTCATCTCTACCCTCATCCTATAATACTCTTCATTGAAGAAATAAAACCATGTAAACCCTTTGGTGAAAACTAAAAGGACTTACTAGGATAAGAGGCAACATCCTTCATTAAGCACTTTTTCTTTATTTTCATTCTACAGACCTCATATGTTCTTATTACATGATTATATAATATCAAAATTATCCTAAATATACTAATATTTTTGAATTATATGTTTTTGGACAACATTTACAAACACTTCTATCTAATGACTGACAAACGTACTATTTTTGTGTACGGTGAACTACTACCTCACAAAACGATGTCATTATTTTTTTCTTTACCACCTCTCATGGTTGTGAATTATGATAAAAATTATTATTATATATTATATATATTATATTTATAAGTTCATTTTTCATATGTAATTTTTATATTAAAAATACCCTTATGCTTTCCAGTTTTTGTAATTATAAAAACATTGTTTTTGTAAGTGTAGCCTACTGCCTCATCAAAGCGATGCGATTCATTCACACGATACATGGAATTTAAATATCTTGGTTTGAATTAAAAATGGTTAACATAAGTTAAATCTATATTATTCTAATTAAATAATTACATTTCTAGAATTATAATATATCATTTTCTTTATTACCCTTTTACATAGACTAAATAGTGATAACGTCAGTTGTGGATATGTGGACTACCGCCTCCCCGACACGATATGATTTATTTTCTTCGTATTAATTATCTATATTAGAATATATAATTAAATAACATGGTATTTATTATATAAATATCATTCTAGATTTATATAATTTTACTTCCCTTATTTCCATAATGATCATTGAAAAATGAGATTGTTACTCATGCATATATATGGCCTAGCATCTCAATGATTGAAGCATTGGATCATTTTTCATAACTATCATGCATGAGTGGTATTAAAAATATAATTTATATATAAATATTAAATAAATTCATCATTATTATTTTGGATATGTTTATATTATAATTCCTTTGACCATAGTTGACCTACAAATGTAATTTTAAACACATGAACCAAATAATGTCATAGAACCTGACATAAATTTAATTTTTTAAGTATTTGTATATAAAATTTAATATCTAAATTAAAATATTAATAATAATTAAAAATTTCTGAATAATGTAAATAATTACCACAATTTTATTATTAATTAAGATAAAGACACACACGACATGTCTGACTAAATGAAAGGGATTCTTGTATCACATTTCTTTTGGTGTGGCATAAAACATTTTTTCAACTTTTTTATTTTAGGCAGTGTACCTAATTCCACATTTGATATAATATATCATGAATTAATTTATATTCATGGTATCTAAATATTTATTTGTATTATTATAACTTTGGGGTCTTAAAACTCATATGTTACCATAGCGATGATATATTTTCCCTCTATATACATTCCATTGGGGAATATTTATAATTGTGAACCAATTATTTTTTATATCGTGTATATAATTCATTTTGAAATGTCATATCATTAATTCCATTACTATCATGATATTATATGTTTCATTTAATTTTTTACTTCTGATATCCAATGAATGTTCAGATGAACTCATTTCAAGGAGATTCATGAGAAGGCTATGTAATGGGCATAAATATTACCTTGCTTCATCAGTTTGGCCATCTCTTAGGAACTCCTTCAAGAAGATCTTTTATGAAATGAAGTGGTTGGTCTATAGGAACTCCCCTCTCAAATTCTGGAGCATGACATGGATTAAACACTCTCTTTAGGAAATAGATGTTCCCCTTGAAGTAGAGAACCTATCCATATTTGATTTTCTTTCGTAGGTGAAATCTGTTTCTATTGTTATTTCCCCCCAAGATAAGACTGCAATTCAGACATACACCTTTATGAACTGTGATGTATTGATCAAGAAACATAACGAGTCTGGCCAATTCAATTGTTGTGACTATTATTGGCATGCATGTCGGGGAATCTCCCAACAACCTGTCTATCTTATGAAATTTAGAAACAATTTTATCTAGCCTTATAAATTCATCCTGCTTTGGAGAATATAGAAATATTGGATTCATCTATCTGAACAGCTTTAGTGGGTTGGTTTTCACATAGCCTCGATCTTCCCTCTTTTTATGTGCGCTGAAGAAAAATGAAGCACTTGTTCCTTGACAGTGATCAAGAAAACCGGCTCTAGTTCTATGTTGGTTACCTGTTTGGATTAAATCGGTTCATTTATACCTTCGTTGCTAACCTTATTACAGGGTTCCCTATGGTTCGCTGCAATGGATAGATTCAAAAAAAAATTCTTGTTTCTATTGCTGCTTCTCTGGAAGTGCTCTGGGAGACTCATAATTATAATATTTTTGACGGGGACAACAATGTTGTCCAGTAGAGAATCATGAAGGATAGTGCTATCCAATAGGGAATAGAAACCATCCATAGGGTGTTTTATACTACCTCTATTTCTCTGGAAGGTGAAATGTGTAACTCTATATCTGACCTGAAAATTATCATATTACTTGGGGTCTCCAGTCGACCTAAAAATCCTAGGAAGATGAAGTGTGTCTGGTGTATAACCCTGATTACACCATGTCTTAATGTTAATGTTAATGGAGCTGCCTCCGGTGCACCAGTTCCATCGAGCTGCGGAGGTGTGTTTCGCACGTATCGCGTCTTCATCAAAGGATGCTCCTATCATTTCATTGGTACTGGAAATGCCTATGAATCGTAATAATGGGAAATAATTTATGCAATCAGGTACATTGTTCATTAAAACTGGAGGATCCTATGGCTTGAATTTGAATCTGAGATTGTGGTTTTTTCTTTGAAATAACAAACATGTATTGTGCATTGGAAATTGATACCCCACTGGGTTGATTTCCTTGACTAGACTACTCAAATAAATCATACTATTTCACATTTTTATTGGGAAGCTAATAAGGTGGATGATTCTCTGGAAAAGCATGTGATCATCGATATGGGCATGATGCGGTCTTTTGTGTCTCTATAATACTGTACATTGATGGTTGATGTGGGTAGGCGTGGTGTCACAAACTCACATTTTTGTAATATCCCCTTATATGCCTGACTCTATTTCATATTTTATTTAATAATTTTTTTGTCTAGTTTCCACCAGATGCTATACTTTTGGTGTAATGTTATTCTTTTATGGGTGTTATTATTCCAATGTTTCCAAGTGGTATGGGACACTTTTGAATGTTTTAAGGATATTTTCATTAAGAATTTTCTTAATGATTTTCTTTGAAATATCAATTTATTTTTTATTGTAAATTTCACCTGAAATAGTCAATTTATTTTAGTTATTTATCAAAATAAATTTTCATGAAAATTCATATTCTCATACAATGGATATTATTTTTCCCTAAACTGTTTGTAATTATTACATAGTGTGTTAACTTTTATAGTTATTTTATTTAACTTTTAAATTATTGATAAATATTTATTCTTCATTCAATATAGATATTTCATAAACCATGTTAAATATTAAGATTATTATATTTAAGGAATTATTTTGAATTTAAATTATGGGTGGGGTCTAAAAATTATATAATCCCTCAATGCATTTATAGGTTCTACTGAGAAAAATAAGTTGGACAAATTCAAAGTGTTTCTATCGGTAGTTTTAAACATTCTTCTAAAAGGTTTTGACAATATATGTTTTCATGTCCCTTAAAAAATATTTTCAATAATTAAGAACATACTTTATAGATATTTTAGTTATCATTGTTATTATCCACAAGGTTTCCATATGATAAAATCTATGAATCAATTTCATTTTCATTTTATTTATTAAATGTAATGTGTTCCAGTTTCTTGCTTTTCCATATGGATTATACCTTGTCTAGTTATTTGAATGAAATGTGTTATGAGTTATTTAAATTTCTATGATGATTTACACAAATCAATTCGTTATCAATTTTGTTTTAATTAACCATACTGAGAATTTAAGCTCATAATTATTATGTTTCCTTTCATAAGTTTATGAAGACTATTACTTTTGAATGAGTTTAAAGGAATATATTTATTTAATTTTTTTATGTACTGGTTTTTATTTCATTTTCCAAATTCAATATGGGTATTATTAATGTAATATGGATTTCCCACATTTATAAACCATTTGGTCCCTTGGGATTTGAATCATGTATTTATGCCAATGTAATAAAGTAACGCAATGGCTCCAGGATTCTGTGGTTGGGGGATGAAGATAAAATCAATGGAAGATTAGTAGAATCCTTTTGAAACTAGATATAAAAAACTTATATTAGGTAACATAAACCTAATATAAAATTTAAGAATATGTATAGAATAAAATCCCAGAATTTTGATAAGGAAAAGATTATGTGGGTATTCCTAGAAATAATTCCTTGTCTTAATATTAAGGTGGATGTGGTTCTAGAACTGATGTACCTAGTGGTAACAACACAGACAACATGAGTCGATCCTGACTCAATGTAACATGGTACATGACAAAAATCCTTAATTCACACCTGGTTTAAAACTCTTAGGGGACACATTTAGGATAATTCACATTTTCGTTACAACCCATTATGAAGAATTTGAATGTAATGATATTCCAAATATACCATGTTTCTAATTACGAGATATGATCCATGTAAAGTTTTAAATTAATATTTGTATTTATCTTTTTTTGGGATTATACATTATGTTTTATAAGGATATGACTTAATTTGGTGTATGTAGTAATTTTTAGATGGTGACTAGGAGAAGAAATATGAACCTCACCAATGTACATGATCCAAAGAATAATAATGATTATATATTTTATGGACTTATGTGAATATTTTAAAGGGAAATAATCTCCCTGAATTATCATCATATTAAGACATTGAATTTTGTAATAAGGAGATTGTTAAATAACTCTCAAATTCCTAGGGCTTTGATGGAATTCATGAGAAGAAGAATATGAAATGTCAAAAGATGTATAAATAGAATAAGGGAATGAAATATTCTACTACATGTGATAATTTTGGAATGAAACACCCTATTACATGCTCGAAGGGAATGAGAGTTTTTTATATGTGTGGTGAAAAAAGTCCACAATGTTTTTGATTTATAGGGAAATAAAGAAAATTCCAATGTGTAATGCTTCCACTACTAGGATATAGGACACTACGAAAATCAATGTCTTATTGGTTAATGGAATATACCCCAAAAGAGGGTAATGAATCATCAAAATATTATGATACTAAAAAAATGAGGAATTATAAATGTGATTATGTGTGGACTCAAAGAATTATTTAATTTGAGTAATTAATCAATGATATACTATTTATAAAAATTATCGAATATATGAGGATTGTAATTCAATACATTTTTCTTAAGGATTATAGATCACATGATGAATGGTACTAACAAAATTTATTTAGTGGAAAGAAAAACCCTATAGAAAACATATGGTTGATGGAAAGATAACCATTAATATATTCCTAATGTTTGGAAAATGTTTTTTTGGATAAAGAAATTATTTTTTTATAAAGGTAAATAAGATAATTGTTTTTACCTTATAACCAAGTGATGATTTATTGAAAAATTGGTTTATGATACAATTGATGCAGCTTGCAATTTTTTTGTATTTACAAAATATATCAAATTATCTATGTTCTATTTAAGGAATAAGAATCATGCATTTTTTCAACAAGATTTTAGGGTAATTCATGTTATTTTCATATTAACATGTTTGGAATGTGATGATTACAATCGACTTAATGTTATTTGACAAGTCCATTTAGGAAATTTTATGACCTTCGTTCTAAAGTGTTGGACCATAATATTTTTGAAAATTTATCCACCTATGAAATGGTATAAGTTGATATTTTTCTGATTTTTAGAGGTTAATGTAATACATCGCCATATGATGAAACACGTGCTATGAATTGAGGTAGAAATAGTTCAAGGAGCAACCAATGGACAAGATTTTATTTATGAAATAGAAACATAAATTTTATTATATTATTATAGAGTGAAAAAATTACTTAACTATTGGATAAATGGTCTAAATGTTTTTTTCCTATAATCAACATTTTATATTATATCAATGACCATTTTATAAAAACAGATTAAGGAATTATATTCATAGAATTTTAGATGAAAATGATCTCTATAACTCTCTATCAGGACTTGATGGTTATATGTTTCTTTAGTATCCATGTTTAATTTACCACCTATGTTTTCCTAATAGGACACAAAGTTATGTTACCATTTTATATTCCATTATCTCTTATTAATAAGATGTTTTGTTTACACTATTCATGAGTTGGGATTTTCAACAATAGTTTATTTTCAAATATCAATATCTTGATGTTGTGGTAGAGTTTAAACTGTGAGGACACAATTTACTTAATGTAGGGAGAATATAACACCCCATAACTTTACATTATTTTCCTTTTATAATAATTTATATTTTCTCATTAGAAAAAAGAAGAAAATTATTTTTATGTTTCATGAAAAATAAATTTTATATTTCTCTACATGGAACATAAAGGTGAGCTTGAATTATACAGAATACTAAATCTCCTCTATGGGTTGTGTATCATGGAATAATGAGTTTTACCAAACACTAATATATTTAAAAATATTATAATTTGATATAACATAGTCATTAAATTAGTTTTTAAGAATATTATTAACTAATCTATGAAAATATATGGATTGGACAAATATAAAATGAATTCATTGCTTTCCAATTAATTATGAATGAAAATATAAACCAATATAATATAAAGTAAATATTTTTATTTTAATTCTCACTATATTTTTTCCCTAATAAATTAAATTAATTAATATTATTGAATTATATTAATTTAATTTATTTATTATATATTAATAAAAATATTTTTTATGCATCTAATATATTTTATACACATTAGATAAGAAAAATCCCAATTTTATGCATAAAACCTATATTTTTATAAAGGAACTTTTACATCCTTTTATTAAAGAACCTATTTTAAAACTAATTTTTTGATCTTTTACTGATTTTACATCTAAAAATTAAATTTTTATATTAAATAATAACATAAAAATTTTCATAGGGTGTTTTATTTGTAATTTTCTATGATGTTTTATTTTTTTATGAATAGTGTAAAATAATGAATTTTAATTCCAAACTAATTTTCCATATGATTTATATATAATGATAAATTATATTTTCTAATTGTTTTTAAATCTTAATTAGGTATATTTTACATAAATTAATTAAAGATAGGTCATTGGAATCAATTTCACTATGAAATTTAATATTTCAACATAGAAATATTTTGAACATTATACATTAAAAAACAACATTGTCATCCCATCTCTGAGATTATTTTAAAATTAATGTCTACCATATATTTGATTTTAATTTCCAAAAATGTATCAATATTTGATATCAAAATAATGTATAATTTCCAATAAGGAAAAATTAGTTTTTTTTACCAAAACTATCAGTGAATGTAATTAAAATTAATTACAATGATTAAGATAAATATAAGATTAACAAGGGATTAATCCTTAAACTTCGTAGACATAAAGACATATAAATTTGTCCAAAATACATTTTAGATACTTATTTAGACCCTATAATTCCTTTTATATATTTTTTCAATTATTTTATCCACATTTTGTAGTAAAAATGTGTGTGGAATTATATTTTAAATGTTTTTCAAGAATACCACTCCTCATCCACTATAAAAAGGCATTGAACCCTCCCATATTCTATAAACTCTAAAGGAACATTTTATTTAACATGATATTACAAAACCTATCCTCAGCATCCCTCCCATCATCCTAAAATATTACCTTGGGAATAAATAAAACTAAGGATTCTATTTGGTGAAAACCAAATGGAGTTACCCGAAAAAGAGGTTACATGCTACATCAATCTATTTTTCTTTATTTTCATTCATCACCCCATAAACTATTCCTATTTAATGATTATATAATAAAACCTATATCATAAATATACTAAAATTTATTTTTTATTAGTTTTAGACCTAAAATTATACACCCTTCCATCTAGTGGGTAACAAACTTACCGTTTATGTAAAGGACGAAGTATCTCCTCTCAAAATGATATTGTTTATTTTTCCTTCACCACCTATCGTGGTTTGGAATTATGATGGAAATGTTATTTTTAGAGGTTATATTTGATAATTATTTTGTATTTATACTTATTAAATTTTTATATAACACATAACCTTATGCTTTCCTTTTTTAAAACATGATAACATCATTTATGGAAGTGTGGACTACCATCTCCTCAATTCCATGTGATTCATTTATGTGATACATATAATATATAATGGGTTTATGTAATTAATAATATGTGAAACAAATTAAATATTTATTTTATTCATGACATAATTACATATCATGAAATATAATATATCATTTTCTTTATTACATTTTTACACACTAAAATCTATAACGTCGATCATGGACATGTAGACTATTGGCACCTCGAAATAATGTGATACCTTTTACATCACATGAATTGTATATATAAGTATATATGATTAATAGAAATATATTTTTTGATATAATTATAATTATGTAATGATATAATTCTACTTATCTCCGTTCTATAATGATCATTTCAAAATGGGAACATTATACGTACGACCTACCGTATCTATGATTTTAAGGCTGGTTCATTTTTCATAACCATCAATCATGAGTTGTTTTAAAATTATAGTTTATGTATAAATATTATAATTTTTTAATTATTATTATATTTTATATTTTTATATAATGACCTCTTTGACCATATTTGACCTACTAAAGTTGTTTTAAACATATGTACCTAATTCGGTCAGAGCACCTGATTTAAAATTAATTGTAAACACGATTGTATTAAACATTGGAATTAGTAATGTAAAATGATAATTAGTAGGAAAAAAGTTATGAATAAATTAAATATATAACATAAGTTTATTTTTTATTATGATAAAGACACATGGGACAATTCAGACTTATTATAAGGTATTCTTATCTCATTATTCTTTTGGTTATACATACACCATTCTCAACAATTACATCTTTTGAGTGGTATACCTAATTCAAATTTTGATATAATATATCAAGACTTTATTTATCTTCATGGGATTTAATTGAATAATTTTTTGATTATTACTTTTTGGTCTTGGAAATTGATTATTACCACAATGGTAAGTGATTTTGTCTCAATTTACATTCTATTTATTCTTATTTGTTATTATGCAGCAATTTACTTTTATATTATATATATACTTACATATGCCATTTTATATCAAGAATTTCTTTATTCTCATGATGATCTATGTCTCATTTAATTTTATTAATTAATGGTTATTATGATTAAAATGTATCAATGTGGTATGAAACACTTTGGAGTGATAAAATATTATTTTCATCTAGAATGTTCTTAATAATTATCTTTGTAATCACAATTAATTTTGTGATTGATAACATTATCTTGAAACAATCAAATTATTATAATCATTTTTCATAATAAATTTACTTGAATATACATATTCTCATAAAATGGATATTGTTATTTCTAAAACCATATATCATTTTTACATACAACATTCACTTTGATAGTTATTCGATTAATGAGGGAATTATTGATAAATATGTATTGATTATTCTATAAAGATATTTGATAAGTAATATTATTTATTTCAGTTATTATATAAAAGGAATTATTTGTATTTAAATGAATTTTGGGACCCAATATTTATTTATTACATTGATGTATTGACAAGTTCACACGAGACAAATAAGTTGCAAAAATTAAACATGTTTATATCCTTAGTTTTAAACCATTGGGTGAAAGGTCCTGACGGTGTAAGTTTTTGTGTGTGTCAGACATGACATCCAATAATTAAGTATTTCATTCAGATATGTTTTAGTTATCATTGTTATTATCCTTGATGTTTTCATATAAAAAATATTTGGACGGATTTCAATCACTATTTATTGATTAAATGAAAGGTGTTTCAGTTTCTTACCTTGACATATTGATTATGACCTATCAAGTTATTTGAGTGGATTTTTTTTCATCTATTTACCAGTCCATGTTGATTTACTCTCATCAATCCATAATTTTTTCCTATTTCTATACCCTTTATGATCATTTGAAATCACCCATATAATGTTTCAGTTCAACATGTTATGAACAAGATTCCTTTGAATGAGTTTCAAGGATGTTGTTTATTTCATTTTATTGGGTACCAAGTTTTTACATTATTTTTCCAATGTAATGTTGGTATCATATATGTAATCTGGGTTTCCAAAAACAATAAACTATTCAGTCCCTTAGGATTTCAAGGTTATACCTATACTAATGTAATAAAGTAACACATTGGCATCAGGATTTTGGGTTTGGGGCATCACATTACGAGAGGCATATACAACATGTTTTAAAAAATAAATAAAAAACCAAATAAATCCCAATTAGAATTATGATCATATTATCAGTCCTTTATCCCATGTTCCAAGATATAATGATAATAGATCAAACATCCATGGATGAGCTACTTCACTTATCATGACCTGAAATCATGATGTCTTCTTGGCTACTATAGGCAGCCTGTATAGGGTCATATATAAACTCACAATTCCACCAAAAACTTTGAATAGAATAATTCATTCAGTGTATATATAATAGTAGTGTGCTGAAAAAACATTATATAAATTATGCATAAAATAAATAATAGTCATCTCATGTTCCTATAGCACACCTGATACACTCTACCAGCTTTAACACATACCAGTATAAGTATGATCTTAGTTACCATGTACATCCATTTATATGCAATCTTATATAATATGTATACATGTATATATAATAAATATTTTAGAATATATATATATATATATATATATATATATAGATATATACAAGGTTATAGCTAGACTTCAAGCATAATTCAGGCATCCATTCATAGTTTAACAAGATATAGGCTTTAAGAAGGGTACTTGGCCTGAATCTTATGTAAATATGAGATGTCATACCTATCACTATAGATAGTGTGGTGAGTCTACAAACCCAACACCCGATGTAGGGGAACATGGAATTTCATGTCCATCATCAATGTAAATGGTGTGAGATGCTATTCCAAACACCAAACATAATTAATACAGAATCTCTATGCTCAACAAGACCATTAACTATTTTCTAGAGACCAATATTCATGGTATATTAATAATTATAATATGGAATTTCTATATAAATAAATTAAATTAATTTATTCCCATATATATATGGTATCATGAGTTTTATAATTTACTTATAAAATTGTAACACATGACGTGGCATTTCCACTCACATTTATTTAATTAAATTGAACCATATACCTCGAAAAGAAAATTCAATTCCATGTGAATTTCAATACAAAAAACTTATGAGTTTTTTTTCAATAAAAATTTATATAAAAGAGGAAATTTAGTTTATAACAACTCAAGGGGTGGAAAATATGAGGAATACATCCTCTAAATAATTCATTAAGGATCGAAGGTTGTATTATGACATGGTCCAATTAATCAAAAAATAAATTTTCATGCAATATATGGAAAGACCCCATATTAAAAAAATTATAAAATTCAATAAAAACATTTAAAATTTTAGGATTTTTTTTAGAAAAAGTACCTCATGTATTTTGATAACCAATCACCTAGTATCAGCCTTCAAATTATAGTAGAATGCATGAAAATGGTGAACTAAAAAACCCTAAAAATATGGCCTATTATCTCACACTAAAATTACTCCTTCATGTTTAAGAAATAAAACTAAGGGGGAATAGGAATAGATATAATAATGATATGAATCCAATGAAGCAAACAGTGGTCGGATTGGATTCTGGATGGAGGATAATTGTAACGACCTGAAATTTTGAATAAATCTTGTTTCCTAATTTTGTGTGTTTTTCTATTTTATTTTTGTACTCAACAAAAATGTTTCATTTGATAAAATGAGTATAATTAAAATGAGACCATTGGGTTTTGACTGTTATATGACAATTGGTCAATATGACCGCTGGAAACTAAACGTTTTGATTATTGTCTCTAAATACAAGTAATCTTGGTTAATTAATATAGAAAGAAGATTTGATGGCCTCACCCAGTAGTCTTGGACCGATCGAAGCCCATATAATAGAACTTGGGGAGGAGGTAGCACTACTGGGCTTTGCTCTGGACAAAACCCAAGCTGAACTTCATCTTGTGAAGCTAGAACGGAATCTCCTTCGCGAAAAGTTCAAACTGATAGAAATTACTACTCGTGCGATGTTGGCCGAGCCTCCCTCGGATTCACTCACCTTAGAACACCTTACACTTATGTCATATGCTGGTGTGATAAGGGGATATTTAAGGAGACCGTAACTGCCTTGTGTAATCCTTTGTTTTAAATAAAAATTGGGATTTCATCTTATGATGATGTTTATGACTTTTCAAATGTCCGGATAAATATAGTATGCATATTTTTTGTGAATTTTAGAGAAAGGATATTTTAAAAAAAAATTATTTAAACCATAAATAATTAAAAATGTGTAATGATTTTCAGATAATGGTCTTCTACAATTATGTTCAGTACGAAATTTAGAGTCTAATAAGATCAACATAATTTTTAATGAATAGTAAATTATGAATAGTGATTTTATGCTTAGGATTAGTAATGTAACCCAATGGATTAGTAATCTCACTTAAAGAAAGTATTAATATAATCTAGGCACCTTGATTAAGGAACGTGATTCAATAAAATGGTTCAATAATAGTTGCATAAATCACTATTCAAGTATTAGTTGTTTTGGGTGAATATTTTTTTAATTAAATATTAATTTAAAAATATTTAGAAAATTATTTTTATAAAATGGATTTCATTTTTGAACTCAGAGCATCGATATTATGTTAAGTTAAATTTTCGGGTTTTTCTGAAAAAATTGAATTTTCAGTGAATAGTGTATTTATTTAAAAAAATAAATTAAAAATATTTAGAAAATTATTTTTATAAAATGGAGTTCATTTTTGAAATCGTAGCATTGATATTTGGTTAAGGTGAAATTTTTTCATTTTTCTGAGAAAGTTGAATTTTCAGTGAATAGTAAAAATACAGTTTTAGGGTTTCAATATGTTAAATGACATAATAACTGTTTCATGATGATTTCATGAGATATTTTATGTCTTGGCCGACCAAAGGTGATGAATTATTGTATTGGGGGCCCATGTGGCCTAACTTCATGGGAAATATCTTGGGAGAGCACATGGATTTGAGAAACCCACTTATGAGGTGTCCCTTGGCCATTAATGCCTTTTCCCCTCACTTTCCCCATAAATACCAAGACATTCTCTCATCCTTTGGACTCCAAAATCATTCTCAACAATGTTATGGTCTCCTTACCTCCCAAGGAGTCCTCCTAAGTTTCCACCAAGCCCTCAAGGTCCAAACCATTGAGTTTTAAGAGTTACGTTTTAAGGTAAGGGATCTGACCTCTCTCTTTCTTTTCAAGTAATCTCTTTTATGTCATTTCTTGTATGCTCCATGCTCTTATGTTAGAGGATGTTCTTTTATATCCCTCTTACTACCCTTTTCATGTTCATATGATGATATACCCCCTATTACTCTCATCATTTCGTTTTATGAATGTTTATGTGGCGCTGTTAGGCTGCCGAATGTTTAAGGGATTCTCTCACCTTTCTCATTTTTCAAAGTTCTACTTTCATGTCAAGTCTTTCAAGTTATTTTTTATTATTTTGGGGTATGATATTTATATCTATCATACTGAAATTTTATGTTCGTATGATTAGACACCCTATTTGATCTCATCAAATCATTTTTGTTGAAGTGTAAGTGACGCCGTTAGGCTGCCGAATTTTTAAGGGATTCTTTCACCCTTCTCATTCTTTTCAATGTTCTACTTTCATGTCATGTCTTTCAAGTTACTTTTTAATTATTTTGGGGTATGATCTCTATATCTATCATACTAAAATCTTATTTTCACATGATGAGAGACCCTATTTGATCTTTTCAAATCATTTTTGTTGAAGTTTAAGTAACGCCCTTAGGCTGCCAAACTTTCATAAGAGAAATCTAATTTTTTTCTTCCTTCCATGTTTTTCATTTCAAATGGTATGTCCTTAGAAATTCATTAACATGTTAATATATCCTTCTTATTCTGTCCCTATACTGTTTTATGGGTCATTTTTGAATGTTTGACCCATGTCTCCTCTCTTTTCAATGTTTTCTAAAAACCCGAAACATAGCTGTTATGCTGCAGAATCTTCGTCTCAAAATGCCTCTCTCTTTTTCTAAAGTTCGTTTATTTTATTAAGTGAATACTCAAAGATCTTATTTATACAGGGTTATTCACATATATATCAAAATTCTCTATTTTAAATTCTGGGATTTACATACATGAGACCCGCTCTCCCCTTCTGTGGGTTTAAAGTGACATAAAGATCATATATTTAAAGCAGTTTTTTTCTAAAAGCGTTATGATTTTGAAATGAAACACATTTATTTTATCATATATGGGTTATTTATTAAATGTTTGATGATTATATATGTGGCTCACATGATAATAAAAGCAAATTTAAGGGTGCGCCCTGATAGCGCTCCAATGCATTGGGTAATGATGTAACAACTAGAGATTACAATTTTAACGATATCTTGGTGAATAACCTTGGAAATTTTCAAATAACACCTTGGGGATGGACCTTCGTGATATGTTAATGATTCTATATGTTAAATGATGTAGCCACATCCTAAAGTTATGGAAAGATTTATTTTTATTATGATATGCCACATGATTTCTTTCTCATGCCTTAAAGTTCTTTTTCATGACATAGTTGATGTATCTCAAGTTCACATGTTAAATGACTCTCTTGTTTCCTTTACTAGGCCTTATGATCACCCTTTCTTTTGATGTATGTCCCCAGGTTATGAGATGAAGTAATGAACCTAGGATAAACTTAAGGAGAAGACTTTCAAGTGTTTGAGAAGAATGTTTTATGTTGTTTTCAAGTTTTATGTTCCTGGTTTCGAAGACACTAAACCCTAAAATCCTCGGTTTTGTAAAATGTAATGAAATTTTATGTGATAAAAAGTTGGGATGTTATAGTTGGTATAAAAGGATTGTTTAGTTATTTGTGGATATTAGTATATGAAAACTTTAGGAAGAATCCTATAGAAAAGTTTATATATAGGAAATCTTCCTTGTATTTTGGTGAGTATTGAGTAATGGGTTTCCAAGCAAATACAACCCTATCTGGATACGATCAAGTAGAGGTGGCTCTGACACAGATGTACATAAGGGTAAAACCCGAAAACACTGCTTTGAGCTAGACTCAAATGGGAACTGGTACACGACAACGGGCTTTGCTGCACTCTTGGTTACGACACTCCCAGGGGATATGCTTTGGTAAATTCATAAGCTTAGTATGAACCATTGTTAAAGGAACAAAGATAAAATAAAATATAGATTCTCATAAGAATATATGATCATGTATAACCTATATGGGAACCTAGGGGATTAGAATATAGGGTATACTATTCTTCTACAAGTTATCAATATATTCTTTAAGTTCCTTTTCATGATTATTGGCTAAGTATTTAAGCCCCTAATTATACTTTCTCTTCTTAGTTAATGGTGGGAAATGGAAGAACATTTCCCAACAACCAATGTGATAGAAAATGTGATGATTTCCGTATTAATATGACAGAGATGATTAGGGGATTAAAAGATGATTATTATTTTGGAAGACGTTCACTATTTTGGGGACCCTATATGATTGAGGTAAATAGATTACTACAGTATTTTAATTGAGGAGTAAGGTTGACTTATATTTTGAAGAATCTATGAATTTAAGGTGGACTTATAGTAATTTAGGTTACTTATGGGAATGATTAACCTATCTTGGGTAAAATAATATTAGGTTAGATACTTTTTTTATAAGATTTTAGGAGTGGTTGATGTTGTTTGGAGATGAACAATGATGTTTATTTTGGAAGACTATGTTATCAAATCCTTCTTGTATTTGGGTTTCAATCTTAGCTTTGTTTATTTTGAGGAATTTTAAGGGCCCTTATTTATGGAATGGTCTATAATTAACTTTGAGTAGTACCATGGAACTTTGAAGATTTAAAAGTAGTTTCCATTCCTATGGGATTCTTTCTTTTTAAAGAGTTGTTTTACCTTAACCATTCTATTTTTGGGATAATGATTAAAGATAGAAAAAATAGATAGTTAATCTTTCATGGATTATGTGATTATCTATAAGATGATTCTTGTGTTTTGATGAGACCAAGTAGTTTTGAATGCTCATTATTTGGAGAAAAGATTAGTTTTGGTAGAATCTTATTAAAGGATGAAACTCTACATGAAGGTAGGTATATTTCATTATATTTTTGTTCTATATAGTAAATGAATTCCTCAAAATTATGAAAAGAAACGTAAGACAAAAATGTTTTTGGTTTAAGTTTCCTACTAGGTAATCAAAGACCGTTTACACACATCATAAGTTTGGGATTTTCTTGTGGTCAAATTTCTCCTAATCATGTTTTCTATCACTCTCCCACAGAACATAACCCTTTGTTTTTCTTCCATATCCATGTTTTCCTCCATGGAATCCTAGTATAGGTTAACTCGGGTGACATTTGTACTTCCCTTTCATTCATTTAAAGTAATAGTGTTACTAACTCCTTTTATGATGTGGGACTTTCAATTAAATTTCAAAAACCAATTTTAAAAATTGCGAGGACGCAACTTCTTAAGGGGGGGAGATTGTAACGACCCAAAGTTTTGAATAAATCTTGTTTCTTAATTTTTTGTGTTTTTTTTATTTAATTTTTATACTCAACAAAAATGTTTCATTTGATAACATGATTATAATTAAAATGAGACTGTTGGGTTTTGACTGTTATATGACCATTTTTCAATATGACCACTGGAAACTAAAAATTTTGATTATTGTCACTAAATACAAGTAATATTGGTTAATTAATATAGAAAGCAGATTCGATGGCCTCACCCAGTAGACATGGACAGATCGAAGCCCATCTAACAGAACATGGGAAGGAGGTAGCTCCACTAAGATTTTCTCTGGAGAAAACCCAAGCTGAACGTCATCGTGTGAAGCTAGAATGGGATTGCCTTCGCGAGAAGTTCAAACTGATAGAAATTACTACTCGTGCGATGTTGGTCAAGCCTCCCTCAGATTCTATCACCTTAGCACACCTTACAATTAGGTCCTATGCTGGTGTGATAAGGGGCTATGTATGGAGACCATAACTGCCTTGTGTAATCCTTTATTTTAAATAAAAATTGGGATTTCTTCTTATGATGATGTTTATGACTTTTCAAATGTTCGGATAAATATAGTATGCATATTTTTGGTGAATTTTAGAGAAAGGATATTTTAAAAAAAAATTATCTAAACCTTAAATAATTAAAAATGTGTAATGATTTTCAAAAAATGGTCTTCTACAATTATATTCAGTAAGAAATTTAGAGTCTAATAAGATCAACTTAATTTTTGATGAATAGTAAATTATGAATAGTGATTTTATGCTTAGGATTATTAATGTGACCAAATGGATTAGTAATCTCACTTAAAAAAATTATTAATATAATCTAGGCACCCTGATTAAGTAATGTGATTCAATAAAATGGTTAAATAGTGGTTTCATAAATTATTATTCAAGTATTAGTTTTTTCAGGTGACTATTGTTTTCAATTAAAAATTAAATTAAAAATATTTAGAAAATTATTTTTATAAAATGGATTTCATTTTTGAACTCATTGCATTGATATTATGTTAAGGTAAATTTTGGGGTTTTTCTGAAAAAAATGAATTCTTGGTGAATAGTGTATTTATTTAAAAAAAATAAATTAAAATTATTTAGAAAATTATTTTTATAAAATGGAGTTCATTTTTGAAATCAGAGCATTGATATTTGGTTAAGGTGAAATTTTGGGATTTTTCTGAGAAAGTTGAATTTTCAGTGAATAGTAAAAATACAGTTTTAGGGATTCGGTATGTTTAATGACATCATAACTGTGTCATGATGATTTCATGAGATATCTTATGGCTTGGACGACCAAAGGTGATGAAGTATTGTATTGGGGGCCCCATGTGGCCTAACTTAATGGGAAATATCTTGGGAGAGCACATGGTTTTGAGAAACCCACTTATGAGGTGTCTCTTGGCCATTAATGCCTTGTCCCCTCACCTTCCCTATAAATACCAAGCCATTCTCTCATCCTTTGGAATCAAAAATCATTCTGAACGAAGTTCTAGTCTCCTTACCTCCAAAGGAGTCCTCCTAAGGTGCCCCCAAGCCCTCAAGGTCCAAACATTTGAGTTTTAAGAGTTACGTTTTAAGGTAAGGGATCTGACCTCTCTCTTTCTTTTCAAGTAATCTCTTTTATGTCATTTCTTTTATGCTCCATGCTCTTATGTTGGAGGATATTCTTTTATATTCCTCTTACATTCTTTTCATGTTCATTTGATTAGATACCCCCTCTTACTCACATCATTTCGTTTTATGAATGTTTACGTGGCGTCGTTAGGCTGCCGAATTTTTAAGGGATTCTTTCACCTTTCTCATTTTTCAAAGTTCTAATTTCATGTCAAGTCTTTAAAGTTATTTTTTATTATGTTGGGGTATGATATCTATATCTATCATACTGAAATTTTATTTTCATATGATGAGAGACCCAATTTTATCTCATCAAATCATTTTTGTTCAAGTTTAAGTGACGTCGTTAGGCTGCCGAATTTTTAAGGGATTCTTTCACCCTTCTCATTCATTTCAAAGTTATACTTTCATGTAAAGTCTTTCAAGTTCCTTTTTACTTATTTTGGGGTATGATATCTATATATATCATACTTAACTCTTATGTTCACATGATGAGAGATCCTATTTTATCTTTTAAAATCATTTTTGATGAAGTTTAAGTAACGTCGTTAGGCTGCCGAACATTCATAAGAGAAATCTAATTTTTTTTCTTCCTTCCATGTTTTTCATATCAAATGGTATGTTCTTCAAATTTCATTACCATGTTCATATATCCTTATTATTCTGTCCCTCTACTATTTTATGGGTCATTTATTAATGTTTGACCCATGTACCCTCTCTTTTCAATGTTTTCTAAAAACCCGAAACATAGTCGTTATGCTGCAGAATTTTCCTCTCAAAATGCCTCTCTATTTTTCTAAATTGCTTTTATTTTATTAAGTGAATACTCAAATAACTTATTTATACAGGTGTATTCACATATATATCAAAATGTTCTATTTTAAATTCTGGTATTTACATACATGAGACCCGCTCTCCCCTTCTGTGGGTTTAAAGTGATGTAAAAATCATGTATTTAAAACAGTTTTTTTCTAAAAACGTTATGATTATGAAATGAAACCCATTTATTTTATGATATATGGGTTATTTATGAAAAGTTTGATGATGATATATTTGGCTCACATGAATATAAAGGCAAAATTAAGGGTGCGCCTTGATAGCGCTCCAATGTATTGGGTAATGATGTAACCACTAGAGATTACAATTTTCAAGATATCTTGGTTAATAACCTTGGTAATTTTCAAATGACACCTTGGGGATGGACCTTGGTGATATGTTCATGATTTTCTATGTTAAATGATGTAGCCACATCTTAAATTTATGAAAAATGTTATTTTTATTATGATATTCCACATGATTTCTTTCTCATGCCTTAAAGTTCTTTTTCATGACATAGTTGATGTATATCAAGTTCACATGTTAAATGTTTCTCTTGTTTCTCTTACTGGGCCTTCTGCTCACCCTTTCTTTTGATGTATGTCCCTAGTTTATGAGATGCAGTAATGAACCTATAATGAACTTAAGTAGAAGCCTTTTAAGTGTTTGAGAAGAATGTTTTATGTTGTTTTCATGTTTTAAGTTCCTGGATTCCAAGACACTAAATCTTAAAGATCCTCAGTTTTGTAAAATGTAAGGAAAGTTTATATGATAAAAAGGTGGGATGCTATAATAATGGATGGAACCTTGGTTGAGGATGTGGAGGATCTCTCCCAAGAATATAATTCCATGAAAAGGGGGATAAATGATGCCTCTGTCTAAAATTATAGGAATTTATTCCTGTTAAAAACATATCATATACATTTTTAGAGTGTGTAAAAATGATATATTGTATAAATATGGAGATTTTTCACTTCTTTTAAAAACCAGTTCATGGTGTGAAAGTGGTCTTTCCTAGAAAATACACACCATTTTTTTAAATACAAGTCATATATTTTTCTAACATCTAGGCTCTATCATCTCTATAACCATTCATCCAAAAATACTAACCCACCTAATGGAATAGTCTATAAGTTTAAGCTAAAAGAATACACAATTATGGTTTGATAGAATTAAAAAGAATCCCCACTTCTTTGAAAATCTGTGTCATTAAAACAACCCCTACATAAAGAAAATAATTTCTAACTTTCCCTTCTAAGGATACAATGAAATCATTTTAGAAAACCACCATCCCCTAGACAGTTATATATTCTTCTCACTCATATTTATCTTCCTATACACAATTGTGCTACCACATTACCCTAACTAGAGGAGCAAACACACCTTAGAGATCCTTTATTATCCAATCAATGATGTAAACTGGTTACTCCTAAAAAAAGTCACTCATATCAAACTAAAAAACATTAGGCTTTAAAACATGAATCTAGTTAGGATAATTCCATATAAGCTATGATACTTGAACCATGTCATTAATAGTCTTTTATGCAAGATATATATTATGTGTCTTGTAATTCCTCTCATGTGGCATAAAGATAATGAGTCTTGTATGCTACAACTCACTCCTCCTATATTAGAAATTCCCCCAACTAGATTCCTAATGAATATAAATAAACTGTATTTCTTATGCCTAGCTCTAGAATGGATATGATC
The DNA here is from genome assembly GCA_963277665.1 of Viscum album. Taxonomy (NCBI): domain Eukaryota; kingdom Viridiplantae; phylum Streptophyta; class Magnoliopsida; order Santalales; family Viscaceae; genus Viscum; species Viscum album. Next base: position 995,553,065 of record OY728166.1, read on the forward strand.
AATATTGTAGTTAAATTTACCTTAAATTCTTGAAAGGATTTATCACACTCCTCAAACCATACAGAATTCACAACCTAGTTAGTCAAGAAAATAAAATGTGATATTAAGTGTGAAAAAACAAGGATGATGAAACTATAATACCAAAAAACCCACATAAAATTTATATATAAAATATCTTCTTAGGTTTACCCAAGGAAAATACATCTATCACCTTCTCTAGGTCTACTAATACTTCTATCTCTGAGATGATATGAAATAGGAAGTAGACTTTTTCTATCTAGAAGCATGATTTATTTAGTTTTGTGTAATGTTAGTGATATATTATAATATTTTGAATTATCTCAGGATTTTGGTCTTGTTCATGTTGTGTGTAAGAATATACAATGATTTTATCAACAAATACTACCACAATTGAATCTTGATATGGGTGGAAAACCCAATTAATCTGATCTATGAAAATAGAAGTTGTTTTTATGAGATAGAACATCATAACCAGATTCTAATAAAGACCATACATACATTATAAGGTTTTATAAGTTATTTTGGATATATTAAGATGCACATGAGGGTTTTTAGACCTCAAATCAATCATAAAAAACACCTTCTCTATTCGGAAATCATCAAAGAGATCATATATTCAAGGTAGTAGAAACCAATTCCAAACCTAGAGTTTGTTTAGCTACCAGTAATCCACAAAAATATTAAGGCTACCAGCCCCTTACTGAAAAAATGTATCATTTAACCTGATGGTAATTTACTAGGTTGGATAAAACCCATAGTTCCTAGGTCTTCCAACAACTTCTTGATCTCTTAAATCTTCAATGGTGTTATCCTATAAGGAGGAATGGGCAATGGTGTTTCCCCTGACACCATCTCATTATTATAATCCACCTATATATCTAAGAGTAGTTTATAAAAATCTCTAGGAAAGACATCCCTGAGATGATCCACCATTATGTAAAAATATGTAGGAAACATACCCTGATCATCTATATTGAGAATTGTGATCTCGGGTTCCACTCTACCCAGTCGTTAATTATTAGGACCAACTCCAGCCACGTGGATATCCTATTATCCATGATGAATATTTCAACCACCATATCGTGATGTGAACATCACCCTATGAAGATAATAATCAATGGGGGTTTGATAGGTAATCACAAGATCCATCACAAAAAATTACATAAAAAAGTATCATGTCATGGAAAAGAATATTCCAAACAAATAGATAACTACCTATATCATGGAAAAATTCCATTCATCAATGAACACTCTCTAATAGGATACCCAATTAGGTGTAGACTATAGTCATGTTAAATATTTTCTCTATCTCAAGACATATAATATCTAGAATTTAAATCTTTATAAAAGCATGTGATGAAAATGTGTCAAAAAGGAAGATTCAAAAGTCAAGGTTATTAGAAAATTACATTGAGTAATAGATATTTTGATACTCTACACCTCCAAAATAGGTTTCATTACATGTGATTGTCCCATACTACAAACCTGAGATACAATCTGACATCCCTAGGTAGGTTATTTTTGTCGTCACAAAGAATCATGGAAAAAATAAATTACAGATATAGCTCCCTTCTGTAATTTCATGAACACTCTTACTCAGTCACCTCTCAATGTCAATGGAAATATGTAATAATATAATATCATATAAGTCCATCTAGATCATATCTCAATGTTATTCTACATGGGTAATTACATACCAAATTCTCTTGAAAAAAACACATAGAATGTAAGGTATGAACATGAACCCCATCTCTGAAAGAATATGTAGATGCTTGGATATAGAGAGAATGGACTCCAACCTTTTCTAAGTAGAATATGTACCACCATCACCTAAAAAATAGTTTTTTTCTACTGTAAGAATTCTCATGTCAACTTTACCATTGTTGGGGGAGGTCATGAAACTCCTTGAAAAGAATGCACCGTGTGATGAAAGTCATCAATAAATTGGGGTTCAATTAAAAAAATAAAGAATATGATGTGGTTCCCTCGGTGGCAGTATGAGAGGTAACACTAGTGGCTCAGGGCCCAACACATTTGGAGTGTGGTCATCACTACCCTTATAGTGCATGACGTGAGTCTCTCATGGTGGAATTATTATATAGTGCTAAATGAAATCCTCATAAGAGAATTAAATAGTTGTAAAGGTTGTAGATAAACATTAGGAGACATATAAACCTTCATATTCGCTAACTAACACCTCTATAAAAGATCCTAATGTTATGTCCATGTTATAATGGGAGACCATGATAGCTTTAAGGATTATAAGAGACACTCCCAACTACCATATAATAAGGCCATGATTAGGTCTAGGTGATGTTTCACATGTCTGATTCCCCAATATATGGAGTGTCAATTATAGGTTATAGATTAAAATATTCTATAAATATCAATTAAAAACCCCATATAATGGTAAAAATTTCATTTAATGGTGTAGTTTCATTTATGTTCATGTAATTTTATATTTTTTTTATCATTTTCAACTTAGATGCATCACAAATCAAAATTTACAAAGGCCATACTCCTTATAGATTTTGATTATAACATCATGTAACTATGGACAAGCTCTTACATCTAGAATTTGGATGTAACGATACATATGGAGTGATCTTATTAAATTATTTACCATTGTGAATTTATTAAATAAAATGATTCAAAAATTACAATTTTAATTCAAGTAATCAAATAAAAAAATGTTCCAGCTCATGGAATGAGAGGTTTATGAATCAAACCTAATATAATTGGTTAATAAAGGTTTTAGAATCAACATCTATATGAAACACAATTCATATTGATGCACACACGTTCATTTATCCAACTATTTTTTACCTGCATAAAATGTTAGCATCTTATGCTATATAACACTATAGAAACTAACAACACTCATTGAAAATATATGAAATTAACCCAATAATATAAATATGGAATGTCAAAATTTATTAAATGTTAATCTTTAAGTGGCTATTATGATGAATTAGATGGAACACCCTTTCCTCCTTAGGCTAAGGGGATATGAATCCATAATAATAATAAAATAAATTATAACAATTCCACAACACATGTGAATCACACAATGGTGAAATCAATACAAATATAATAGGAAAAACTATAATATAAATAAACTGTCACAAGTAGTCTTTCTTTTTCCCCCATATATGGGTTAATTATCTCTAGACACACTCATTACCTAACATCGACACATTCTATGTATCTTTTATAATACGCAAACATTATAACAAAATGAAAAAATAAACCCCTTTTATACCCTTTCTAATAACCCAACCCAAGGGGCACTAAAATGACTCCTTGAGACCATGGATCACCTGGCTCCAGGTTCACCTCACAATTAGACAGAGGCTACTGACTATAAACTAGGTTCTTTTGTATTATGGTGGGGAGACTATATCACTATATCAGAGTAGAAAAATGTTTATAAGATAATTAATAAACATAAGTATAGAAGATAACTAAAAACACATTGAAAATAGACTATATAATAAGTCACAATGGAAAAAAACACCCAATACTTTATTTTAATCAAGAAAAAATATGATTCATATACCAAATAATTTCATGGAAGTAAGATGTATAAAAAAGTGGATATGGTGGATACATGATTGTAGGAATATAAAACATGTTGTACAAAAGAACAAATACATATTCACTAGCATCACGAGCATATGATTTATACTCCACCAAATTCTTCACGCTATAAGAAAAATAGATCAAGCATCCAAGATAGGGTGTATGCCCTTATCATCAAATAATATATTATAGTATTTTTGGGAACAATAGGTAGACTGAGATATGTGTTAGATTAACATAGTAGGCCATGACCAATGGTTTCAAGAATAATATTTTCAATGAATACTACATATTATCATGGATCTATAATAGAATATATAATATGTTGAAAAAAATACTACTCCGGTCAGTTTCTTGTAGGATACATGGAATAATCTCTCTACATTGGAATATACCAAAATAAGTTTGATCTTAGTTACCATGTACATCAATTTATTTGTAATAATATATAATAATTAAACATATACATTCACTATATATGTACAGAAATATATAGGTATATACATGGATACAAGGTGCTAGCTAGACATGGGGCGTAACTCTTAATTCCAAGCATAGTCTAATGTGATATAGGCTCAAACAAGTTTAATATCCTTAGATCTCATGAGAATGAGGGACCTCATGATCCTCACTCATGGTAGTTGGTTTATTGATCATACCCAACACCAGATGCAAGGGAAAATGGAACATCATTCCCATCATCCAGGTAATTAGTGCGTGACACCATTCCTGACACCTAATGTAAGGTAGTATGAAATTCCATGTTCAATGAGTTCCTTAATAGTTTTCTACAAAAAAAGATCCATGGGGTAATAAAAATTAATATATGGATTCATATTTAAATAGTTTTCATTCATTTATTCCCTTTTAAAAATGGTAGCATAAGTTATACAACCAATTTATTAAATTATTACATATGTTATTTTCATGAAACTCCGTAATATTTAATTAAATTTAACAATTTACTTTAATAGAACAACACAATAACATGTGATGTTGAAGTCAAACCAAATAAGAGTTATATGTTTAATAAAATTTATTTTGAAGAGGGTATTTAACTCATCACACAACAAGGGGTGGAAACCATGAGGTATAAATCCTCTAAAAATTTAACAAATATTTATGTACTTAACATAATGTGGTCTAATTAATCTAAATTTTTTTTATAAAATCCATTGGAATTTTCTGGAATGCGGCATAATTACATTTTCTATAAAAAATATAAAAAATTAGTTAAAATTTATTGACCACCTACCTCATGGATACGAATGACCACTCATCTAGTATCAACCTTTGAATCAAATAATAATGGTAGGATATAGGGAACTAGAAAAAACAAGAAAACATGGAATATTATATCACAAAAATTAACTCTATAGTGGGAAAGAAAAATGATGAATGGAATAAGAGGACATGAGATCATACTATAGTGGATAAAATTAAACTGACGATGGTCTGACCAGAGTCCGTATGGAGGAGAACAAGAGGAACCTTGGCTGACAATGTAGATGTTTATACCATAGAACTCCTACTATGAAATGAAGGATAAATAATCCCGATATCTAAAATAAGAGACCTTATCACCTCTTTAAAAACATGATCCTACGAATTTATATGGCCTGTAAACATTGAACTCCATGTAAATATCATGTCTTTTCTCCTCTTGGAAAAAATCAGTTCAGAGCATGCATGTGTTCTAGCCTAAAATAAAAGTTGTGTATTTAATACACATCATGTATTAAAATACATACAATGTATTTTTACTATATCTAGGATCCTTCCCCTTGGTATCATTCCTTTAAAAATAAAAATGACCCACCCTAAGGTGTGACCACAATGTTTAATTCATAATGAACACTCATTGAGGTTTTTTCTAAATTTAATGAATTCATACCACTCTATAGAGCAGGTAATGATATATTTAGTGTAATGTAGAGAGTTAATCCATTATTTTTAATTATTTTTCATTTTAATTTCATTTTTCTTATTAGGGTAATTATAATTCATCTATTTATATTTCTATGTTTAAAAAACAAATAATGATTTATGTGATATCATATTTAGTATATTGATCATGTTATTCATTGTTTCTATTACTCATTGAAATATATTATTATGTTGGTATTTTTATTTTCAATGTAATATTAGTTTTTATAAAACTCCCCATGTGATATTTACAAACCCTTAGTGTATGAAACTACCCCTAGTGATTAGGGAGTGAACCTAAGCTCATGCGACAATTCACTTCCATGAAAAAATCATATTAGTGATGGAAATTAAAAAAGGCTACCAAAGAATTTTGTTTTTTGATGCCTTGTTAATTTTAAAATATATAGAACAAAGGATAGTAACCAAACATGGTATTAAACTACGCTTTTTTTATTTTATAGTACATCCATTCTAGTTACCCAAATACATAAGGTGTATTAATATATATTTGATATATTTATAAATTATGTTTTTGGGGCATATAATTTTTTTAGATATGGGTTAGTAGTGGGTTATTTAAGTAAAATTTTTGTACACAGGGACATGGAATATGAATGAACACATGTGATAATGATTGATTGTAAATTTTAATATTGTTAAATCATTTAAATATTGGTAAAATAAATGATTTTTTCCTAAATAGGTTACTAGTAATGAATCATTTTTCATGAATTTGTGAGATTAATTTTGTAATGAGATGTGATTATTATTAGTTGAAAAATGAAATTTTTAATATGTCTAGGATGTGATTCTTAGTGTTCTTCTTTGATGGAAATTTTAATATTGATTTCTACGATTTGTGTTTATTTTTATAGATTCTCAGAACTAAGTTTGTGAACTAAAGAGTCTCAATGGAACCATATAGAGAATGTGTTTTATTATTAGGTGAATATGGAGTGAGATTCTATGAATTCATCATAAGTGGGAGATCAAGAAACATAAGTAGAGAAAAAAATTATTAAATGTATACATAATTTCATTCCAAACGTAGAGGATATGTCATCATAGAATGTGGTAGTTTTATTTTATTTGATATGAAAATTTTTAGTGCATAATACTTTTTTTCTTCATGGGTGATACTAGGAATCATGGATTAGATTTATAGATAGAGATAGTATATATGATATTTAACCTGATTAATAAACTAGATGGGATGAAAACAAATATTATAGTATTTCTACATTATGGATATGTGAAATGAATTTGGGATATTTTTTCATATTGAAGAGGATTGTGGTATTAATGTGGTTTTATTTATAGTCACCCATAATTGGGTAAAACTACCCAAAGACAATACAAATGGATTGGGGTCAAGTATTCATTGTACTAAATTTGGGGAATATATATATTAATGATAATTACTATCAGTTTATTTAATTTCTCAATTATTCATTAAACTTTGGAGGTGATATGACATGAAATGATAATCATTATGAGTATACGGTAATGTTATACATTATTTCAAAGGGAAATGTTTAAATTTTACTAACTTTTATGAAATTGGTAAATCAACCACACATGGATTAGAAGGATCATAGGGAGGAAATGAAGATATAGTTGGTGTTGCTGAAAATAGAGGCAATATGTAAAATAAAGGGGGATGGGTATCACAATGGTGGAGAGTTATCAGGTTGTTAGGTGAAGAATTATTCCCCTATTTTTGAAAAAGTAATGTACAATTAGATTGTTATTTTCAAGGTCAAAAGTATTATAACCATCTTGTATATCAGTGTTATCTAATTGAATATGACTGAATGACCCAAAGGCCGATATTTTTATTGATTTTGGATAATCCTTTTTTAAGGATAAAGGGGTAAACCAAGACATCATAAACATAAAGACTTAAAATAGATTCAAAAAATAAAGGGTTTCAACCCAAGTCAAGACTAAACACAAGTTCCTCTTCCCAGCATCAATATCATTATGGTATGCCTCCACCAACGTATGACTGATCAGCAAGCTATCCCGTGCAAGGATTCACAGGCCCGGTACTGATGGCTACGCCATACCCTCTCAATCGTCCAAATCCAAAAACCCATACATGATGGAGATGACTAGCTCTATCCTCATCTGAAGAAAAACCCATGTAGAATGTCTAGATTCCCAAACATACATCCATTTCACCTCCAACAATGGTTAAACATTAGGTAACCAGCAGATTCACAGCCAACCACATCAATAGAAAAACCAAAATCCGACAAATTTCACATCAAATCAAACAAGATCTTATCTTAACCAGATCAAAACTTGGAAAAAACTTACAGGATCTCCAAAATGAAGGACCTCCCCCCTCCAGAACACTCGAGTCGACCCTGAGCACACTGTCACCTACCAGATCCGAGGTCGAGCTGGAATAAGGCCACACTGAGATCACGGAGTCGGAAAGCACGCCAAGGCCAATGTTGAGCACACCGTAGCCCACACTAAGCAAACCACAACCCCAATGGAATCTCAAGTAGACGATGGCTATCATAGGGGAGATGATGATGAGCATACCACCTCTACGATAAGGAAATGAATCCAAAGGCACAATGAGGCCAACACCGATCATACCGAAGTCGACACCAAACACCGATAGTTGCAAAGAGATCCAGGAGCTCGAAGGATATTTTCCACAACCTGAAGCCAGGCCACTTGGAGTTGACACACGCCTAGGCAGAGTAGATCAGAAGCCTGAAGCAATGAAGCTATCACCGAACGAGCTGATGCTGACCCTGAGCACACCAGAAACAAAACAAGATCTCGAATCTGAGAGGCTCAATGTAGCCACCGCCGAGACAAGAATGAAGCTGGACCACCCGGATCCACCACCCATCAATGTCAATCTTAGATGAGAAGGTTTCCACTATGTCCGGGCCATGCCGGAGGAGGGGAGGAAATAGATTGGAGGAGAAACCCTAGGTGTGCATGAAGGGGGGGGGGGGGGCGGGGGAAGCTGCCTCTCAGAGGCCATCTTGGTGGTGACCTATCTAATTGAATATAATTCTTATGAAAGAGAAGTTATCCTGAATTTTTTATAGGAATAGATCTCATAGGTGTGGTTGTTTTTATTTATCTTATATGTAGGAATCATGTACACTAGAATGTACACTACAATAGACCACTAACTATATATTTTTCTAGAGTTCTAGTTATATAGGTAGTAGATAGATTAGTTCAATTTGGAGATACAATGTAGGATTCTTTGATGCCTAGGGATGCGTCAAGGTTATAGGCCTTCTATGTTATTCACTATGTACAGACATCTAGTGGATCATAAAATGTTTTCTTAATTTATAGAGCTAAGACAACTACTACCACTACTTTTTTTAGTGTGTTATTACATTGTGGTGGTTCCCATTATATTATTTCTACCTTTTGGTACCTGTCTAGGATTTGAGTGTTGAGATTTTATTTAGAGTTCATTTTTTGAATATTCTATTAGAAACAATAGAAGAAGCCATCATAATTTTTCTAACATATAACAATGATATTAAAATATTTATATATATTTTTAATTTTATCACATTGGAGATGAAATTTGTTGATATAATTATTAAAATGAAATAGTTGAAACATTTTTGTTTGAAAATTTTTACTACTAGAGATGATTTAATTTATTTCTATTGTATAATGAATATTATATTTTTTATGGATTGTGACACTATCATTTTTTCAGAGCTATCATTATTTTTTATAGTTGAAGATGATCACATCATTTATAGTTTGGATGATACATTGATTCACATATGGAGTTTGAATTTTTTACCACCCACAGTTGATAGGTATCAAGATGTTTGGATTGAATATTTTATATGGGTTTTGATGGTGAATAAGGTGTAGTTTATTTAATATACAAATCGAATGAGAGGCTCTTTTTCAAAGTGTAAACTACCTGTTAATAACTGTTGGAAGACCAAGAAACATCCTAATGAAAAAAATCAATTAATAGAGTAAGATAAAACTGAAGATCCAATGGATTAGACGAATTTTTTTTTTTTGTTACGCATTGAAGATCCATTAATATTATAGAAACGTATATAAAGAATATTATTCTTTTGAATTGGGAAATTATTAATGATGTTCAAAGTGTATAGACAAAATTATTAATGGAGTCACCTCTTTACAATTTTTATGATTGATCTGTCAAAATTTAAAAGTGAATCATATAAAAAATCATATATGTAAACCTTTATGATTTTACTTTTTAAAATTTTATATTAAATAAAGAGAGTGTTCAATAATTTGTTTCACTCAAATCATCAAACTAAATAAAAAAATACATTTTCATGAGATAAAATATTTTAATTAAAGATAAATATTAATCAATTATATAAATATAATAAGAAATATCATCATTGAAATTACAATTGGAATAAATATGTACAAAAATAAAAATATCATAAAAATAAAATCCTTTTCCATTTGGTTTTCCATAAATCTCACCACCCTGATTGAAACTACAGAAATATTGAAGAGGATTAGAAGTATTAATTTCATGTAAATGAATAAGTAAAATTTTTCTAAAAAACAAGGATGGCTTTATATAGGAATGAAATATGATCCTTAAATATATAGTTATTGGTAATATATTTATCAAAAATGTGAATATTAGAAAATATCATCATTCGATATATTGATACTAGGATTATCAAATAGTTATATTGTACAATAGAAAATAATATATTCACAAATAATAAATAATTAAATAAACATATTTTATTAAAATATATTATTTTTAAAATTAATTTTTATCTTTTAAATTTTATTATTAATATTATTGAATAATGATTTCATATATTATTATTTAATGAATTATTTTAATACCAATATATTAATCAAATTAAATTTTTATAAGGTGAATAATTAAATATAAGACATGTATTGAACTACATTATGATATTTTTTAATGACATATATTTTAATCATACAATATTTCTTTTTTTATAAATTAAATTCATCATATTTAAATGAGGAATCAAATATAATATTTCAATATACAAAAAATTGTTAATACTTATTTAAATAATAATTTGTTTGTAATATAGTTTCAAAATGTAATTTTAGGATGAATACCATTTTTCTCTAAATATATTTAGATAATAATTAAAAGTATAAATTTTAAAATTTTCTAAGTAAATTATCATAAATATAATCCAAAATTAGTTTAAAAATGTTGATATAGGGTATGTGGGTCATCTTATATATTTTTTAATAATTAATTTCCATTGTAAATAAATAAACAATATATAAGGGGTAAACCGTGGCCAATTAAAGTAGATGTTTTTTATAAATATAATGATATTTATATATTATAGAATTCATTATATGGTGTTAGAACCAAATTTAATTTTTTTACTAACATTTCCTCTCTTAATATACCTTATTCCCATGTGATTCCATCACTACCCTTAACCAAACACATGTATTTGAAGAAATGAACCTCATTTTCATGTATAAACAGTGCTCTACAATATGAAATATATTATGTATTTTCCTATGAAAATATCATAAGTACACACCCATTTCCATATCTTAAACCATTTTAAGATGATTTTTATCTTATAGATCATAAAAGGAAGGCTATATATTTGACTCTGAAGGAACCCTTATCGAGAATGAGAAAATAATCTAGTAAATATATATGTTCATCTCTTTCTTTTCAAATAACCTTATGATTTTTACACTATTTAAATCAAATACATCAATATAGTTATTTTTTATTGACAAGATGACTATTTTTGGGAAAATATTATACTACTAAATAACTCTTAACACTTTGTTATTGACTATTATAACATGTTATTATATGGGTCTGGTAAAAAATCTACATGAATGATTCACTAAAAAAACACTATTTTCCATAATGAATAAAAATTAAGAAAATAATAAATGAAATCTATGATATTAAATATTAACATATATTCTGAATATGGTTTATGGAAGTATGAAAAAAATTAATAGTCATTATAAAGTAACTTTTTTTATTTTTAAATTAATAGAAACCTTCCCATCATGGATTCTACTATAGAAAACAAAACCCATTATTACATAAAATGGAAATGAAACTAAATAAACCATTGTGAAAATATTATTCCAATACATTGAATAATATGGGAATTATTAAATTGGAATCAATTAATGATTATTGACATCTATATTATGAATGTTTTACAAAACAAATAAAATCACAAACATATATTGATGAAGAGAAAAAATATATTTGTAATTATTGATTAAATTTTAGAGAAAAAATTTAATATATATGAATAAGGTTATAAAAATTTTATTATGATGCTTATGTTTGTAATATCGGAGGTTAAATGTTTTTGAAGTTAGGAGTAAAGGTAAGGGTTTTCTTTTAATCATCACATTGAATTCGAGAATCATTATGACTAAAATTCTATCAGAAAAATGGTGTAACAACCCAGGTAATTATAGAATAAATTATTTTCATGTTTATTAGAATTAATAAATTTGATAGTAATATTAATTATATATATATATATATATATATTATGTATATTTTTAAAACAACAAAGGTAATTGTTTTATTAAACTACTTTCATACAAGGTTTCATTTAAAATATTAATTTTCAAATTCTATAATGTGAATTTGGAAAAATAAACTTCATTTTTATATCATCTTATCAATATTATTTTCAGAATAATTTATGAAATTTTTTTGTAATGATTAATTTTGTAATCAATAGTGAAAATATTGATTTTTATTGAAAATAATATTTCTATTAAAGTATTTATAAAGTGAAATTATATTTTTGGTTTGTATTAATATTTTATTAGTTCATATTTATTTAAAATAAATCGATTATAGTTTTCAAATTATTTTTATAATATAATTTATTATAAAGGAAATGAATCTGTAAAATGAAATTTGCAAAAACATTATTTTCAAAATGATTTTATTATTTAATTAGAAATTAAATTATACTGATTTTCTGTTTTTAATTTCGTAAAATAGATTGCATATTTTCAATCAATGAGTCCAAATTAATTTAATAGTCCACCTATTTTTTGACATTATTAAAAGTAAAATTACTAATTTTTGTTATAATATTAAAGGTTAAATCATGAAACATGTTAAATATAAAATTATAAGGACGAATGAATGACCATGAAAAATTCTATAATTTTATTTTATGAGTTGGTATCTTTTATAATCACATAAAAAGAAAAATATATATACTTTATTTTTCCATATGGCCTTGATTTTAACCAACATATTATTTTATATAATGAAAATAAAAAAAATGTCATTCTCTGTATTTTGATAACTCAAAAACATTGACATTGGGATAATCTAATAATATATTCAAATATAAATATTAAATTGAAATATAAATTATTATTTTTCAACTTATTTTTATTTATAATCTTTCCTGATGAAAAAATTACCTTAAATACATATGAAAGACTAACATTATACTTGTCAAGCCAGTAAGAAAATAAATTTAATGATATTAAAAACATAAAATATAATATCATGAGAGTAATTTATAATTTCAAATATTTTTTTCTAAACTTTATAACATATTAATGAGGTCTTTATTCATTTTAATAATTTTTTTGTAGTTATTAAATTCAAATTAAATGAACAACACTAAAATTGACATTGATATTAGTTAATAATAAATAATATTATATATAATTATTTTATATTCCAAAAAATGTAATATTATATAAAATTATATGTTATAGGGATTATTAAATAATCCATGGTCAATTTTTTACTTTTATGGTGAATATACAACCCTTTAATTAGAAAAAAACAATATATCATTATAATTGCCAAAATGGTTAATATATAGTTAAAAAATAACAAGGGTAAGAATTTTATTTATACTACAAATATTTTTATATTAAAATATTCTCAAATTTTATCCATTTTTTAATAAAAAATAATTTATATTATTTTAATATTTTATGAAATATCAAAAGTGCACCAACCATCTCTTATAAATGGGAACCTCTTCTTCTCATTTCTTCACATTTAGAGAACCTTTTTGATTAAAGAATAAAAGAAAATATCCATACCTAACCATCATTACCCCCATTCTACAGGCCTCTGTTTAGAATGAATATCAATGGAAGAGGCCTTATAATGTAATAAAAATGATGTTGTCTAACAAGGACCTATAGTTTATAACTAAGAGTTTAATTTTATTTATTTTTCATCCTCATTAATATCAATATTCAGACATGATTAAATAAAAATTCCTTTATATTACGTATAATGATATTTTTTATGTTAATAACACAATATATATCTACCTCCTTTTCATTCAAATTGGATATGAAAACATCATTCATGTGTGTGGCGGAGTAACACCTCATGAACGATATAACTCGGTTTCCATCACATCCGTCAAAGATTGTTGTAATGTTTTAATTAATAATTATATATTATCATCATTATATATTTATCTATATTAACAAATAATATATTATTTAATTTCTTACCTTTCAATTAGCTTAAAACTGATAATGTTTTTCTTGTGTACGTGTGAAATTTCACGTCCACGCAACGATGTGATTCATTTTTTATCATCGCATCACATGGATGATATATATAACTTTACTTTGAAGAAAATTTTTTTTATTATAGTTATAATGATATTTTTGAAATGTAAAATAATTTATACTTCTTTTCGACTGTGATCTGTGAAAAATTTAAACTTTACTCATGTGTACGTGCAACCTACCATTTCTATGATTGTAGCATAGTACATATCTCAAAAAATCATTTAGTTATGGTTTTAAAATTATAATTGATTTATAAAATGATAATTATGTAATTATTATTATAGTTTTTTAGATTTTTTAATAATTTTCTCTTTGACCATAGTCGACCTACCGAATCCATTTTCGATAAATAACATGAATATCATCAAAAAGTTTAATGGGAAATTAATTGATTGTGTAATTGATTATAACATGGAAAAATAAATAATAAAATGAAAAAGGATATGAAAACATTAAATAACTACAATAAGATTATTATTCAGGAAGATAAATAATGTATGTAATGAGTTGTAAAAAATGTAAAGGGCCAATTACTCAGAAACCTTTTTATCAATTTTTTAATGATTATATTTCAAAATAATTTTCTTATATGAATATATTTTAAAAAATTATCAATAATATAATCATATTTATATAAAATAATTGGAAATTATAGTTTATTTAATTTTATTATTTCATTCAAAGGTTTCCAAAAGGAATGATTATATGTAATTATTTGACGTTAATATAAAAAGTCTAAAAGAATATTTTATTTTAACATATATGACAACAATAACAGGAAAAAACATCCATAACTGTTATTTTGTTATTCATTTAAATTATTATATTTCTTTTATTCCTTATAAAAATAACCTCTTTTAATTTTTTATTTATATTTCATTATTGAAAATGGTTTTTCAAATTGAAAGTGTATTTTGATATCCAAAATTTTTTTTATATGTTTTCAATAGAGTTTTTGAGGGGTTTTATGATGCTATAGTGAAAAATAAAAGTATTTTAATAATGATATTTTCATTCGACATTAATTATTATGGTGAGTGATCCTAGTATATCTTATACGATCTATGATCCAAGATGACTCTCTAATCCATTTGGTAATTGTATTAGAAGTCAGTCATTTTCTATTTCCAATTTGTAAGGGTTCTATATGGGTTTTATGAAGATGATGTCCCAAGGATCCTTCCTATCATTTATGTTCTTAACTATGAATTCTGATGGAAATAGTTTTATTCCAAAGGTTAATAAATTATTAATTCTACTTTTGGTAAAAAAAATATGTTTTAAGGAATCAAAATTAGGGGTTATCATATTTTTTAGGGTCGGGTTGTGTTTTGGTTTTATTTTTTTTGATGAATAAATATCTTTATGATGTGAAAATTGTAAATAAAAAACTTATATTTTGGGAAGGTTTTGAGTATCTGTATAATGGAAGAGATTTTACAAAGTTTTCTATTAGACCTCCCAGCAGATCTAATCCATCAAGACAAGACATTATATCCAGTCATTCAGTATGAGACATCATCTCTATTTTGTTTGAATGATATATCGGATTTCATCTACTAGATTGAGATGGTCATGGAAAACTAGAAAAAATGGTAATGGAATTCAAAAAATGTTTCTAACTCAAAGAGTAGGGATTTCAAAGAATGATATTTACATCCATTAAATATGATGATGTATTTTTTATTGTTCAATATTTAAAAAATCATGAATAATTCATGATACAAGAACGAGTGAGTAGAAGTAAATAGAATTGTGGGTTTCTAGAGTATTCAACACTAATGTGTTTCTAATGTATATCATAATAACATGGTATGAATTACATTCAAAAGGTGTGGTTTGGTTTATATAAAGTGGAATATGAAGAGTTCAATGGATTTACAAATTCTTTATCATGAAGATCTATTGGTGTGATATAATTACCAATATATCATACATGAAGTAGATAGAGGTCTATCAAACAGGGTATTCCACTGATCCATCTAATGAGATTCATTCATCGATTAATTTTATGAATTATCGGTGTCATTAAGTGATCATATTTAGAGTTATATCAAATATATATCATAGTTGTTATGTTATTCGAGGGTCGATGAATTATATGATTCACAGTGACCGATCAACTGGATAATGATCAATAATATGGTCAACCATTTTCAAATGATCTGGGTAAATTTAAATTGGGTCATGCATTATCAGACTTACATTGTTACCAATACTTCATATATGTAACAGATTGATCCATTGATATAACATAGATTCCAATCCATCATAGAGGAAGCATGCACTGGTTCATCAAACAGTGATTGACATCAATAAATCTTTTTTTAATGAATACCATATGGACAATAGATGTAAGAACTGATTCATTTACCTATTCATAAACAAAGGGGGAGTTCATTTTGATCATCAAAATCATTAAATCAGCCTATGAAAATGAGTGGAGAGTTATATTGTAATGTGGAATCAATTGAAAATTTGATAAATGATTGACCTTCTCTAGAGTGTTTATAGATTAAAATTTTATAATGAAGTTACATCAATATATTCAGCCATTTACAATTGACTCGAAGCATCAGAGTAATTAAAAATTTGATTTTTTATTAATTATTGGTTTAAGATAAATGTAATGATTTATTATATATTAATTTTCTTAACAAAAAAATGATGTTTTGTTCGATGTGGTATGGTTTTGATGAATTATATGAGCATTCTATTAGAAAGTCCATTGGACACATTTTCTATGAGAAAGTCCATCAGAAGGTCTTTGAGGTAGAAAGATCAATCAGAGTCACAAAAAAACAATCAGACTCAACTTAGTGGAAAATAGATATGTTTTTAAATTTGATGAAGTATGATGTTTTTAGAATATTCAATAAAATACGATTATTACCAGGATGAATTGAGAATAGTTGAAACAATCAAAGATGATGAGTCAAATAAATTTCATATTTGAAATTTATGATTTTTTTGAGATGGAAGAAGATTTGGTTTCCAACCATTACCATTATAGGATGCCTATAAATAGAGATCACAATACATTCATACTTGTTGACTATTCATATGCATAGAAAACTAAATCTTTGAATTTTTTGTGATAGGTATTGAAATCCCAAACCAAGTTTATTTAGGTTTTAGTTGAGGATATTAGAGAGAATCTGATTAGAGTGTGTCCAATAGATAATCTCATATTAGCTAATGTTACATCAATTTAATGTCCATCAGATTCATCCCCATCCGACTAATTTAAATCAGATAAAAAAAATTTGAGTTTCAAATTGCATTATTTACTTGGTTAAAGTAGGA
Source organism: Viscum album (assembly GCA_963277665.1). Taxonomy (NCBI): domain Eukaryota; kingdom Viridiplantae; phylum Streptophyta; class Magnoliopsida; order Santalales; family Viscaceae; genus Viscum; species Viscum album. Next base: position 995,570,486 of record OY728166.1, read on the forward strand.
TATATAGATACAGAATCAGAAAGAGTAGATTAGAGGGAGACTATCAGAAAGATGTTTCTAGATGAAGAATGAGTAGATTGAAATTTCTTAATTTTGGTTTTTGAATATAATTTATATAAATAAGGAGTTTGAGATTATTTAATTTTATTAAATATCTGGAGGAAGTTTTAAGATCAACATTTTATTTATATGATTAGTGATATTCATAAAAATTGTACCCAAGTGAAGGTGTTGCATAATAATTTTAAATGGAGTGAAAAACATTATTATGTAATATCAGAAAATAATTGAAATGTGAAGCTTGTAGAAATATGTTCTTACAAATTACTGAAAATAATTTCTTTATAGGGTGTTAAACCTGATGTGGGGAATGTGGATATGAAAAGGATATCTTAGGGTATAACCAACCATAGAATAAATATTTACCTCTAGGATGAAGAACTCTTATTTTCTTGCCCATTTTTTTCTAGATATAAATATAGTAAATTAATCCATATTTTTTGGAAAATCCAATATGGCATGGAGTTTGTAATTTTATCAAATATTTAAAATATAATTTTCTTATCCATATATATGTTTCTTTCATATAAAATGTGAGGTTGGGATATTTTGATGAGTGGATCTTTACCCTAATAAGGTTTAGAGGTAAATAATTTTTTTAAATTTTGTTTGAAAACATTCTTATGAAAAGAAAAAGAACCACTAATTTTCTCTCCTCTTAGTAGTCAAAATACTATTTTGGATCATCAATTGGGATAAGGTAAAGATTCCTCTAAATATTTATCCTATTAGAATAGATAATTTCAATTTAGAGAACAATAGGGCTGTTCTTGTTTTTTATGGAAAAAACTATCATTGATTGATGAATGGTATGTCACCATATCTTTTATCTCCCAATATTGATGTTATAGATACAACAACACTTGAATTCTCACTTATCAATGAAGATTATATTATATATTATAAGAATTAAAGTGTCAAATATTATTGAAAATCTCATAATACCATGCTGATGGATCTTACAGACAATGTTAATTAAAATATTATGGAGTTCCTTGAATCTATACATATGCAGGATAAGTTTAGAAGTAGTTATAAAGTAAATGGGGATGTTAAAGTAGCCATGTTAAATGTATAGAGAATTAGACATAAATATATAAAAACGGATGATGATGAAATTGTTAATTATTACATTACAAAGTTTGAAGAAATTTCTAGAAACAATATATGTGTTGGTGAGAATATGGATGATTCTACTATTTTTGAGAAACTGATGTGAAAATTTCCGGATAGGTTTAATTCCAAAGTTTCATCTTCAATAGATCATGAATATTTATCCTTGGGTGGATAGAAAAATATTCCTATAGCACATGAAATGAGAAAATATCCTTATTTCAGAAATTGGTTGATAATGAAATTGAATTTATGAATTTGTTAAAATGGAATAGAAAATATAAATAATTTGGAGAAGAATAAATTAATTTGAGGAAGAAAAAGGAACTACAGATTTCCACAAAATCATTGACCTCCTTTCTAGAGAATACATTCAAGGTATTTGTAAGTGAAAAGGTAAATAAATTATCAAATTTTATAATTTTGATGGGAAATGAAACTTCTGAAAATGTTATACTTAGAAAAAAAATTGATGTTTATGATTATGAAGAAGAGGATAAGAAGTAACCAAAACAAAAATGGAAAAGTATGAGGAAAGATATCCTTGTGGTAAAAAGAAGAAAATTTATATAAGAAAAGTGAAGAATGATTATTCCTATTCCAGTTATGAATCTTATCATCAAATCAACATCCTTTATAGAGTTATAAATGGATGTATTTATTAAATTAATGATGGTGGTAGTGAATAAATTAAATAATTTGAGGGCATTACTAATACAAATTTTGGAAGATGAAACTGAGCATAATTCTCAACTAAAGAAAGAAAGAAGGAAGATGGATAAAGATATTGAATTTATATCTTTTGAGAATAATTACTAGATGAATAATATGGAAACATCTCAATTTAATTATATTATAGAAAATGATGATTGTTCAGATTGAAAGAAAAAATAAAATTTATAAATAATAATATGTCAGAAATTGGAATCTGAACTTGATAGAATTTATATTTGTTGAAGAAATTAAGAAGACCATGTTAAAGATAGATGAATCTAAAATATTGATAGATATTCTAAAAATTTAAATAAGAAGGAATAAGGATTTTAAAAACATAATCAATTATTTTTATAACAAAATGTGATATGAGAAGGATGAGAGAAAACTTCACCAATGCATTTGATATTAAGTTTGAAATTTATAATAATGGTTAAAAAAGGTTCTATAGAAGAATATTAGTGAAAAAAATTATTTCATAACGAATTAATGGAAATATTTATTAATTTATCTCCTTGGGTAATATGTTCCATTATTTATGAAGAAACAAAAACAACAATGTTATGAGGAATTTCATTATCAGTAAAAACAATTAGGATTTATAGGCCATTATTGGTGTTGAATAAGTTTTGGAAATATATCTATTTCAATTTAGTACTATATTTATATTCTAGGAAACATGTATGAATCAAGGGGATCTATGATTAGTAATTAAGATAAAACAATTCAATGAAATAGTGTGTATGGAAAAAAGAAAATCAGAAGGTGAATAATATTGAAGCCTCAAAAAAGAAAAATGAGAATCTAAAGAAATTTGATCACATTAGAAAAGTTGAGAGAAAGAAACATGGTGAGTCTGAAAAAAAGTGTTTTTAGAAAATTTTCCAGAACATGATTCCATGGCTTGAAAATTATATGATGCACAAAAAAATATGAATAAAATGGAAGAAAATTATTTTTTTATGAGATAAAATTATATAAAACTATAACAACAGATTGTGATTTGAAGACTCAAAAATGTTTTAAGATATATGGGAATGATGGGCCTATTACTAATAGTTATATAACTATAATTTCATAATAAGAGGAAGGCATGAAGAATTTGATAGAAAATAATTAAAAAATGTTACTAAACATGAATAAAAGTTTACATCATCATCTAATTATTCTAAATACGAGAAGAAACATGTTACAAAATCAAAGAAGTAAGAATAGATGGAGGAAAAAAAAAACAAATTAAAAATCCATGAAGAAATAGAAAAATTTATTACTGAGAGAGGACTCTCTGTCCAAATGATGCTTCTAAAAAACTACATAGGTTCATCCTTATTCAAAAAATATTTTTTTATATATACTAACATTCATGTAATTAAAGGTATTGAGGTTTGAAATATGATATATGAGTCTCTTACTCCTCTTTCAAAATAATGTAATGTCTTTAAAAAGGATAAGTATTTGGAAATTTGATTTCTTATAGTGGAACTTTATGATATGTTTGTTGAGATTAGTGATTTTTTTTCCGAACCAAATTATCACAGAACTACCTAGAAATTAGAATGCTAAAAAGGATGAGATAAAGGTATTACATAACTGTAGTGTGTATATAAAATATTTACCACCTTTTTTATGTACTCTTTCTTTCTACACCGGGTTTTCTTATTGGGAATTAGATATTTTTATCTAAAGGCCCTTTGTTAAAAAAATTATGCGATAATTATTTTCTCATTTAAAACTATATTCATGAGTGGATACTTGGAATTTAATTGTCAATAATGGGTAGAAGACATGATAGGGGAGAAGATAAGAAAAGAGGAGAAAAAATAAGGGGAGTAAGATATTGTACTTACTGATACCAAGGTTATTATAAGTGAGTATTTTTTTAAGTGTAAATTGGAAACAAACACAATGGGGGAGATTGTTACCCCCATGCTGTGTTTTGTTTATTTTTCTTATCAATAGATCAATATGTCGAAGTTGTGGAAGTTATAATTGAATTACTTCTTTTTGGTAAGTTTGAGGATTTACGAATGAGTAAAGGGTTATTGCATAGTCTTTAATATGAATCCCATTAGATCTAGTCCATTAGAATGAGATATTAGATCCTTTCTATCAACATGATACAATAGATCCATTCAAGTAACATGATATATGAGATCATTTCCATTATATTGAGATCTTGATGGATTGTCATAAGTTTATAGGAATAAGGTTTAGAAAATGTTTTTGACTCAAAGAGTGGGTAAGTTGAAGAGAAAGCCTTGAAACCTTTAAACGTGATTATTCTTGTTAATTGTTCCAATATTCCCAAATCATGAAGAATTCATGATACAACCAAGAGTAAGTTGAAGGAAACAAATGTGAGAGAATCTAGAGTTTCCCACACTAAAGTGCTACTCACAAATATCATCATAAAATGTTATGAATTAATATTAGAAGTTGTGGTTTGGATTATGTATTCATGACTATAATCTATTTAAAGGATTTACAATAACCTAGTCTGGCTGAGTATGAGATAGTTATCGATCTATTCGAAAAGAAGAAGAAAAATGTACATCAAACAATGTGTGTCACAAATCCGTCAAAGGGGACTCTGACACTGATTCATTTTAAATATTTTTTTTATCATTAAGGGATTAGATGTAGAGTTCTATAAGAGGCATAATAATTTTATTTGGGTTTTTTGGTGGTGATGAATCTGATGAGCCAATGAGACCAATCAACCAGATGATGATCAATTATATAGTCATCTAGATTCAATTTATATGTGTTTTTTTCAATTGGTTAAATATTCAAAAGACATTAATTGATACTAATAAATTGGATGGGAAATTGTTACAGGTCCATTGGTATGACATAAAAGTTAATCAATCATATAAGAATCAGGCACCAATTCATTATAAGGTGGTTTGAATTGATAGAAAATTGGGTGTAGAACCTCATATAGACCGAAATTAGTGACACCAATTTATTTACCTAAGCATAGATAGAGCATGAGTTTATTTTGTTAATTTTAATCATTCACTTATTTTGAGAAAATGTGTGATGTGTTCTATCACAATGACGATCCAATTGAAAATTTGAGAATTTTTTTTTATTTTCTCTTGATTGGTTGAAGGTGATAGAAGTCCAATTAAGTTACATCAATATATTAGTCTATTTTAAATCAACTTAAAGAATCAGAGAAATAAATTATTTTGTTGTTTAGATTATTCACTAGTCTAAGAGAAAAGTAATGATTGACTATATTCTAACCAAATTATTAAAAAGTCCACATAGTTCAAGTTGGTAATGTTATGATCCATCATATTAGATTTCTAAATAAAAGTCCACAAGATTCATTTTCTATAAGAATTTCACCTTTTTTGTCCCATAATGATATTTTTGTCCTCATATCACATTTTAAAATCATTTTCATAGGGTCTAAGGATGGGTATGCTAAAAATAAGAGAATATGATTTTTTTGGGATTTTTCGTGATAATAAATCATATTTTACTTTAAAATGATTATATTGATAAAAAATTAATAATTAGTTGAAGTGTTCAATTTATAAAATATGGGATTATTTTTTAATGGTTATAAACTAATTATATAAAATTATGATCCTAAAATATCTATGGGAATGAAATAAAATGAATTATACCTTAAAGACACTATAATATGAAATATTTATGATCATTTTCTTATATTTAGTATCATAAAATTGGTTTAGATAATTTCTTAGGTTAGGATAATGAATGTAAGTAACCATCAGGAGTTTTAATTTAATTTTTTCTTGCGATAGAATTTGATTATTACCATGTTTCTTCAGCTAAACATTGTTTTTTAGGATGGTTTTATTTAAAGGAAATGTGGAAGTTGTAGTATAAAGGAACCAAGAGAAAAATATCCCTACCAATTAGTATACTGAAATGGCCTGAATTGAAACTCAATAGTTATTTAGAGTGATGGATACATTGAAACTGTCTATAAATGGTAGTAGTATGGATACTTGAGAGCATACATATCTACTATAGATGAATATGTTGATGGTGTAGAATATTATGAGACAACATCCTCTCCCATTGTAACACCCTGAGATTCTATGAAAAAAATTATTTTTAATTACACTAATGTCTTGTGTTATACGCTACACCAAAAGGAGCTTGAACAACACGCATCCTTGATTTTCCTTGCATTACACGCAATCACGACCTTCCTCGATAGCGTGTGTAGTACGCAATAACGAGTTTCACTAAACAACAATACGCTATTAAAATATTATTAAAACCAGCCGTTATGAATAGTAATAACCACTTTTTGAAATTTTGTAATTTTATTTTTTAAAATGGAATTCATTTTTGGATTCATAATATTGAAATTAGCATAGGGTGAAATTTTGGTACTTTTCGGATAACTTTTATTTTCTGATGAATAGTGAAAATTACTAAATTTTAATTAAAAACAACTTTTTTAATCAAAATAATTAATAGTAATAAATTATTAATTTGAGTGGTTTTAAATAATATTTAGAATATATTTTTACAATTCAATACAATTTTGGTCATTGGATGTGATTTCACATTTACACCAGACATAAACAAGTGTTAATCTTTTGATAGTTATTATCTCTTAAAAACACGCTATTTGTTGTGACAACGGAAATTAATTATAAAATTAATTAATGAAACTTATATGTTGGGAATTTTTTAAAATAGAAATCATTTTTGAATTCGGAATATCAATTATAGCTTAGGGTGAAATTTTGGCATTTTTCTGAAAAACTTCAATTTTTGATGAATAGTGAAACTACTAAGTGGTAGTTAAAAAAATTAATTTTTTCATAAATCTTAATTTTACCGCTTCTGTGAATGGAATTTCAAAAATCCGAGAGACACGGTTGATGTCAGTAAGTAAAATGTGGTTCAATGAGATGAAAATAATTTTTGGTGAATAGTACCTTTTTACTTTTATCAACCACGGTTAAAAGTAAATAGGGTAATTAAGGGTAAAAATGATATTAATATTACCCTAACAAATGTCCTAATCATATTGGAAAATTGTGTCTCGACCGAAAACAACCTTAAGTGTAAAATATTATCATTTAGGCCCACTTGGATTAGATTAGGACATTTATTATTATTTAATTCAAAGAAGAGTTAAAAGAGTTAAAATCAAAGTTTATTTACTAAAACATTTTTAATATAGGGTTATACATAATATAATTTAGACTATAAATTTTCATTAGAAAGATAAAAATATTTCCTACATAATGGTATTTTATTTGTAATTTTTATACTTTAAATAATTTAATTTATTTATGACACAATGATGATGCAGTAATTACCTTTTTAAGAAAATATTAACATAATTTATGTTATAAATGCCCAAATAAATGTAATTTGAGACTTTTTATGACTTAAACGAATTTTATAGGTTAATATGACATGTTATTGTTAATTTAAGTAACTTGGTAAGAACTTATCATTCTGTTAAAAATTTCATAAAAATCATGTACCAAATAGTGTCAAAATTGACATAAATTAGTTTTTAAAATAAATATTATATTATTAATTGTTATTTAATTCCTAAAAATATAAGGTTCGGCCAAATGACATAGATAAGGATATATATATTAATAATAAATAACTTGGGGTTCTTTTGGCATGTTATACTAAGTGTATTAACCATATAGTGTAAGAAAACAAAAAGTCACGGTAAAAGTTAAATTAGTTAACTTAGAGTTAAATGTAATTGAAAAGGTTAAAATAATAACCTAAACTTGTCTAAATCATATTGGTTGATAGGATTTCGACCCATCCCCACTTTACCTTCGAAATAAGACCCTTTGGAACCATTATTAACCGATTTTGACTTTAATATAAAATAATACTTTGAGATATTCCTAAGGTGCCCCTCTCCTCCCTTATAAAAGGGCACCTCCTCCCCCTCCTCCTAACACCAATTTGAGCACTCACGCTCATCCAAACCCTGAAAAAATCCCTTCTCCACTTACCTAGAATAATCCTAGAGGTCCTGGTCTTCTTCAAAGACCAATATTGGTTCCCTAAGTGGAGGATTTAAAGAGGCGTTTCAAAGAAGAGGTAATATCCATTACCAATTTTTTCAATTTCTTTCTTCTTCAACTTCTTCTTCATTAGTTTTTTAATGATAAAGTAATAACATCAGTATTACATACATACTGATATGTTATTATAAATATGAAACAACCCTAATTCACCTTCTATCCATCCTACGGAAAAAATGAAGTCACCGCGTGTGCGTACGTACGGAATACCGTCTCCACGCCGTGGTGTAATCTATTTTCCACCATCACCTTACAAGGATGGATATAATGGTGTAATTAGTGACTATATATGATTATTATAAAGTGATATTGATACTGAAATAGTATAAAAACACTTAAATAGAATTCCACGATCATGGGAACAATATCATCGCTCGTGTGTATGTACGGAATACCGTCTCCACGATGTGATGCGACTCGTTCTACATGATCATCATTACATAGTAATTATATAAATGAATTCAATGAATAAATATGATATATGTTACACTAATACCATTCTGGATATAAGTTATCTATAACCTTAAAATAAGAATAAGAATTTATTCGGCAAAACACGCATAAGAACAAAAGGCAATAAAGACCCGAGTAACAAGTAACAATGAAATATTACTAATAAGAAGCTAAGAATATGACCATATATGATATCATATCAATATGTATGATTCTGGAAAAAGTCAATAACATTATTTAAACCATTATACAGGAGCTTCGGACACGTACAAAGCAAATCGGACCTAAGGTAAGGGAAATATCACAATCTCATTTTTATCCGAGATTGTTTATACTTTGGTATTTTCTGGGGTGTATTTTATCATCCACATCCATGTTTACTCAATATGTAATATTATTTCCATCCACCTACAATTGTTTAAATCCAATTTTACCCTTCGGTGAGTTTTTAGTAAAGGATATGAAAGGAATCTTTTGTCATTTTTTCGTACGAGGTACTTTTTGACTTTTCCGACAAAAGTACGAAGAATGTTTTTTTAACTTATACGGCAAGAATGGATTTTTAAAACATTATTTCCAAGAATCATCCTTTATAAGTTTTCAAGTTCATTTTTAATCAACTTCTTTTAGTTTATAATAGTATGAAATGTTAAGAAAAGAAAAGTGTTTTTGAAGTAGAAAGGATATTTTCCTCATGAATGGAGTTCAAATGTTTTATCAAAATTATTTTCCATCTAAGATAATATAGGGTTCTGTTTTTATCCCTATTATTACATTGATTTGATTATTTTTATGAAGTCATTTACCTTATATAATTTGTTTTATGATGTTATGATGTTTCAAGAATACCATTTTTGTTACATGTGTTATGCGATGATGTATGATTTATGATTATGTGGCACACATAAGAAAGGATTCCTTATAAGATGGGTGGGACCTATATCTCCCTCAAATGCATTGTGTAATGATTTTATATCTCATGAGATAGACATGGCTGGAATGGTATGTTATACTAGTTCAGTGAAATAGGACTGAAACAAGGGTGACTCGGTTCAGAAAGGGACTTTGTCCACTAAGATAGTCTTGGCAATGAGTCTTGACTAACAAGAAATGATTCTCTATGATTATGTGTGTATTCCACAAATTTTCATGTTTTATGTTATGATTATTGGGATTTCATTTCACTACTATGATTTATCCCATGTTATGAAATTATGCTCTCTTTTGCAGGTTAAGATTTACAAAAGTTATGTTCTTATGAATATGATGTGATTGATTTTTCTTTTGTTTACCCTTACTGAGCATTTGAGCTCACCCTTTTATGTTTTCTTTTCCCCACGATATAAAGAAAGGTTTTAGGTAAAAAAATGGAAGATCTTTATGGGAGATATTGAAGATCTTTCACCACGATTAGAAGATTACGTTCCGAGTTTCCAAAGACACTAGACTATTACGATCCTTGTGTGTGTGTTTTTTTATGTACTAAGTATTCCTCAAAAGTAATGTAATGTTCATGTACATTAAGCTTCGGGTCTCTACATTTGGTATCATAGGGAGGTTTAGTCAACCTTTGGAAACTAGGATGCAAAAACGTTAGTGAGATACCTAGAGATATTTCTAAGGTATTTCTAGGGATGTCCCTAAGGTTAAGTATGCGTATAGGTTATAGTACTAGAATTACGCTAACAATCATAGAATTAAACCTATGATGTTAGATATTGAAGGTACTCCCCCTTTATTATGTTGTTTTCCCTAGCATGAATTTTTCCTCTCACACTATTCTTTTTGGGTTTTAGACGATGGCTGGAACTCGAAGGAACCGTGTTGATCAATGCAATGGACAATGCAATGATTATCCTCCTGAACAAACAAATGTTATGGGAGATGGAGTGCAAAATCTTATTGCTATACTTACACAAGCTATGAATCATTCTGGACATCCAAATGAGCAGAGAAGGGAACAATATTCTATTGAGTCCTTCATGAGGCAACGTCCACCTTCTTTCAGTGGGACTTCCGTTCCACTTGTTGCTGAACAATGGATCAGTACCACTGAAAAGATATTTTCAGTTATTCAATGTTCTGAACATGATAAAGTCATCTTAGAAGTATATCGTTTGGAAGGTGAAGCTGATCAATGGTGGAATCTTATCAAGAATACGAGGAAAAGAGATGAAATTTATTCCATGTAATGGGACGAGTTCAAGAACTTGTTTTTCAGTAAGTACTTCCCTCGTATTTTTCGAACGAAGATGGAAAAGGAGTTTGTTGAGCTGAAACAGAAGGATGATGAATCTGTTTTTATATACGAAGTGAATTTTACAAGACTTGCAAGGTATGCATCTGGCATTATCATCCAACCTGAATGTAAAGTTGATCGATTTTTCAGTGTCTTAAAACCAAGTATTCGAAGGGAATTAGCTATACGAGACTTCAGTAGCTATGAAGAAATTGTGTGTTGTGCTATGAAGGTAGAAATGGAAGTTGGTGTTACATATCCATCTCATGGTTTTGAAAAGAAACGAAAGATGGAGTTCAAGGAGAAATCTCAGAATAATGGTGAAAAGAAAATGAATGTTTCCTTATGCTCAAAGTGTGGAAAGAAGCATGGTGGAGATTGTCTTAAAGGGACTAGAAAATGTTTTAAGTGTGGAAAAGAAGGTCATCGAGCAGCTGAGTGTCGAAGTAATGGAAAAAGGGTTTCTAATGATGTGAACAAAGCAAAAACTGCAGAGAACGCACCACCAACACTTCAATGTTTCAAGTGCAAGGAGATGGGACATTATGCTAATAAATGCCCTAATCCAAGGGTTAGTGATGATCAACATGAGAAACCACTTAAGGAAAAGGACAAAGGGAATTCACATGCGATCACTATTGGCGATGTTGAATATGACAATGATGTGGTGGAATGATTAAGTGTTTATGTAATGGGATTCCAAAATAGTGTTGTATATAGTATCGTGGAATATTGGAATATTTATGTATTGGTCTATTGTGGTTTTCAATAATTTTATGGTACCAGTAACCATGGAAAGTGATTGATATATTTTTGGAAAAAGAATGATATGCGCATAATGAAGGGAAAATGAGAAAATGAAATATTTGACAGTATTCATGAGCTCATGATTGATATAAGGACTAAGTGATATCATGGTTTGAGTATATAGAATTCTGAGGATTTTTGTATGTGGAAAGTGTTAACTTTTAACTGCTTTCATGTTTTCACTAAGGTTCAATGGGTATTCAAGAGAATACATGATTAAGGCCTTTGAATGTTTGGAATGTGACCAACAAAACATATCTTATGATATATGGGGATCAACGATGGTATTAAATCTCTGGTAATCGTTTTCACTATGTTATGAGAGTGGACTGCAGTATTATGGATAAGCCTAAAGATTGAAATGGATTATGTTGGACGTAAGTTAGTATTGTTTAAGGATAGAAGTTTTTTTTTGATATTATTGATGGGATGTTATAGTAATGTAGTTTTAGAAAAAGGACAACCTGCAGGACGGGCGACAGCCCATCGCTTCGGACAAGGCTATGGGAATCGAACCCACAACCGAAGTGCGACTGGCCTTTATCGCCTACCACTGGCCTACAGGAAGTCCCTGTTTAGTAGAAACTAGTTTTATTATATTAAGAAGTATGATATATGAAGTATAAGTCCATTTTAGGAACCATATATGATTAATATCACAATAGATCGACTTATGTATATAATTTTTGCTAACCTTTTGTTTGAGACAGATGGAATGACCCGTCATTCTATCACATGATCTGCTAACACTTCACGAATAACAAATTCAACTTCATTTATTTAAGAGATGAAGTAGAAATTGTTCAAGGCACGAAAAATAGTTAGATTGTACCAAAATAAAGTATGTATTTATTCTAATTCAAACTCTTCAACTTTAGGGAAACGATCTTGAAAACCAAAAATGTTGTCTTAGTGCCCTTATATCCGATGAATAAGATGGCACCCTAGATCGTCACAAATTTATGGCTTTGTGATTTCTGGATTTTCTATAGCCATGTTCTCTACCACTCTCCATCAGAACATTTTGGTTAGATTTCTCTTCCATATCCATTTTTTTGCCTATGTGGAAACCCAGCGATTAGTTTATTTGGGTAACTGTTAAGTTTCATACTTTCATTTTTAAAGATTGGTTTTGGTATTCCTTTTTACGATGTGGGTTTATATTAATGAAACTTTCGAATAGTAAACCATTTATAACCCTGATGAATTTCGAGGGAGAAATTCATTTTAAGGGGGGTAGAATGTAACACCCCGAGATTTTATGAAAAATATTCTTTTTAATTTCACTAATGTCTTGTGTTGTACGCTACACCAAAAAGATCTTGCACAACACACATCCTTGATTTTCCTTTCATTACACGCAATCACGACCTTCCTCGATAGCATGTGTTGTACGCAATAACGAGTTTCACTAAACAACAATACGCTATTAAAATATTATTAAAACTAGCCATTATGAATAGTAATAACCACTTTTTGAAATTTTGTAATTTTATTTTTCAAAATGGAATTCATTTTTGGATTCATAATATCGAAATTATCTTAGGGTAAAATTTTGGTACTTTTCGGATAACTTTTATTTTCTGATGAATAGTGAAAATTACTAAATTTTAATTAAAAACAACTTTTTTAATCGTAATAATTAATAGTGATGAATTATTAATTTGAGTGGTTTTAAAGTATATATAGAATATATTTTTACAATTCAATACAATGTTGGTCATTGGATGTAATTTCACATTTACACCAGACATAAATAAGTGTTAATCTTTTGATAGTTATTATCTCTTAAAAACACGCTATTTGTTGTGACAACGGAAATTAATTATAAAATTAATTAATGCAACTTATATGTTGGGAATTTTGTAAAATAGAAATCATTTTTGAATTCGGAATATCAATTATAGCTTAGGGTGAAATTTTGGCATTTTTCTGAAAAACTTCAATTTTTGATGAATAGTGAAACTACTAAGTGGTAGTTAAAAAAATTAATTTTTTCATAAATCTTAAATTTACCGCTTCTGTGAATGGAATTTCAAAAATCCGAGAGACACGGTTGATGTCAGTAAGTAAAATGTGGTTCAATGAGATGAAAATAATTTTTTGTGAATAGTAACTTTTTACTTTTATTTACCACGGTTAAAAGTAAATAGGGTAAATAAGGGTAAAAATGATATTAATATTACCCTAACACATGTCCTAATCCTATTGGACAAGTGTATCTCGACCAAAAACAACCTTAAGTGTAAAATATTATCATTTAGGTCCACTTGGATTAGATTAGGACATTTATTATTATTTAATTCAAAGAATAGTTAAAAGAGTTAAAATCAAAGTTTATTTACTAAAACATTTTTAATATAGGGTTATACAAAATATAATTTCGACTATAAATATTCATTAGAAAGATAAAAATATTTCCTACATAATTTTATTTTATTTGTAATTTTTATACTATAAATAATTTAATTTATTTATGACACAACGATGATGTAGTAATTACATTTTTAAGAAAATATTAACATAATTGTTGTTATAAATGCCCAAATATATGTAATTTGAGAATTTTTATGACTTAAACGAATTTTCTAGGTTAATAAGACATGTTATTGTTAATTTAAGTAACTTGGTTCGAACTTATCATTCGGTTAAAAATTTCATAAAAATCATGTACCCAATAATGTCAAAATTGACATAAATTAGTTTTTAAAAAACAATTATATTATTAATTGTTATTTAATTCCTAAAAATCTACGGTTCGGCCAAATTACTTAGATAATAATATATATATTAATAATAAACAACATGGGGTTCGTTTGGAATGTTATAGTAAGTGTATTAACCATATAGTGTAAGAAAACAAAAAGTCACGGTAAAAGTTAAATTAGTTAACTTAGAGTTAAATCTAATTGATAAGGTTAAAATAATAACATAAACTTGTATAAATCCTATTGGTTGATAGGATTTCGACCCATACCCACTTTACCTTCGAAATAAGACCCTTTTGAACCATTATAAACCGATTTTGACTTTAATATAAAATAATATTTTGAGATATTCCTAAGGTGCCCCTCTCCTCCCTTATAAAAGGGCACCTCCTCCCCCTCCTCCTCACACCAATTTGAGAACTCAAGCTCGTCCAAACCCTGAAAAAATACATTCTACACTTCCCTAGAATAATCCTAGAGGTCCTGGTCTTCTTCAAAGACCAATCTTAGTTCCATAAGTGGAGGATTCAGAGAGGCGTTTCAAAGAAGAGGTAATATCTATTACCAATCTTTTCAATTTCTTTCTTCTTCAACTTCTTCTTCTTTAGTTGTTTCATGATAAAGTAATAACATAAGTATTAATTACATACTGATATGTTATTATAAATATGAAACAACCCTAATTCACCTTCTATCCATCCTACGGAAAAATTGAAATCACCGCGCGTGCGTACGTACGAAATACCGTCTCCACGCCGTGGTGTAATCTATTTTCCACCATCACCTTACAAGGATGGGTATAATGGTGTAATTAGTAACTATATATGATTATTATAAAGTGATATTGATACTTAAATAGTATAAATACACTTAAATGCAATTCCATGATCATGGGAATAATATCATCGCTCGTGCGTACGTACGGAATACCGTCTCCACGATGTGATGCGACTCATTCTACATGATCATCATTACATAGTAATTATATAAATTAATTTAATGAATAAATATGATATATTTTACACTAATACCATTCTGGATATAAGGTATCTATAACCTTAAAATAAGAATAAGAATTTATTCGGAAAAACACGCATAAGAACAAAAGGCAATAAAGACCCGAGTAACAAGTAACAATGAAATATTACTAATAAGAAGCTAAGAATATGTCCATATATGATATCATATCAATATTTATGATTCCGGAATAAGTCAATAAAATTATTTAAACCATTATACAGGAGCTTCGGACACGTACAAAGCAAATCGGACCTAAGGTAAGAAAAATATCACAATCTCATTTTTATCCGAGATTGTTTATACTTTGGTATTTTCTGGGGTGTATTTTATCATCCACATCCATGTTTACTCAATATGTAATATTATTTCCATACACCTACAATTTTTTAAATCCAATTTTACCCTTCGTTGAGTTTTTAGTAAAGAATATGAAAGGAATATTTTGTCATTTTTTCGTACGAGGTACTTTTTGACTTTTCTTACAAAAGTACGAAGAATGTTTTTTTAACTTATACGGAAAGAATGGATTTTTGAAACATTATTTCCAAGAATATTCCTTTATAAGTTTTAAAGTTTATTTTTAATCATCTTCTTTTAGTTTATAATTGTATGAAATGTTAAGAAAAGAAAAGTGTTTTTGAAGTAGAAAGGATATTTTCCTCAAGAATGGAGTTCAAATGTTTTATCAAAATTATTTTCTATCTAAGATAATATAGGGTTATGTTTTTATCCCAATTATTACATTGATTTGATTATTTTTATGAAGTCATTTACCTTATATGATTTGTTTTATGATGTTATGATGTTTCAAGAATCCCATTTTTGTTACATGTGTTATGGGATGATGTATGATTTATGATTATGTGGCACACATAAGAAAGGATTCATTATAAGATGGGTGGGACCTATATCTCCATCCAATGAATTGGTTAAAGATCTTATATCTCATGAGATAGACATGGCTGGAATGGTAGGTTATACCGGTTCAGTGAAATAGGACTGAAACGAGGGTGACTCAGTTCAGAAAGGGACTTTGTCCACTAAGATAGTCTTGTAAATGAGTCTTGACTAACAAGAAATGATTCTCTATGATTATGTGTGTATGCCACAAAGTTTCATGTTTTATGTTATGATTATTGGGATTTCATTTCACTACTATGATTTATCCCATGTTATGAAATTATGCTCTCTTTTGCAGGTTAAGATTTCCAAATGTTATGTTCTTATAAATATGATGTGATTGATTTTTCTTTGGTTTACCCTTACTGAGCATTTGAGATCACCCTTTTATGTTTTCTTTTCCCCTGGATATAAAGAAAGGTTTTAGGTAAAAAAAGGGAAGATCTTTATGGGAGATATTGAAGATCTTTCACCACGATTAGAAGATTACGTTTCGAGTTTCCAAAGACACTAAACTATTACGATCCTTGTGTGTGTTTTTTTTATATACTAAGTATTCTGCAAAAGTAATTTAATGTTCATGTACGTTAAGATTCGGGTCTTTACAACCATCTAGTAGAACATATGACCCAGTGGTAGATGGGAGATGGATTAATTATTTGGAGATGATATTAAATGTAATGGGTTATTAATATCATCAAAATATAACCCTTTAAAGTTATCATAATGAAGGTGAAGCTACAAAATGTTAGTCAATGGATGAGAATATTGATGATCTAGAGGATATGGATACCCTAGAATGGTATGTATTTAATAATGTTTTCATTGATAATGTCAGGAAGATTATATTGAACTTAGTTGAGAAAAACATTATTATAATTAACAAACATGGTGGAAGATTTTGTGGAAATGTATGAAGATGATATCAGCCATTTTTAAAGGTACATATTGAGTTTTATCAGGGGTCATGATTGTAAAAATTAATTGGTTTTACATAGGATTATAATAATATCAAAGATATTTAGATTCCCATCACATAAATAGTTAAGGTAACCTTTTTAGATGTTTTGATAATGAAAGAATATAGTTTATAGTGGATTATTTACCCCTTGAAAAAAAGATGATGAAAAAGTTCTTATAAAGGATGTACAGAAGAATCCATAATAGAAATATATAGGTAAGAAAATCATGTTCCCATCCTAGTATAAGTGTGGTAAAATATCATGGAGAATATCATATAAAATCATGGATGTTTTTTTTATTATGTGAAATCTTTGGATTTGTGGATAATTACAACCTAGAAAACATTTAGACAAATAATGATAAGATGATGCTATGATTTTTAGTTGAAATTACATGAGGTATTATGCAAACATGTGTTTGGATTTTGTTACTCATAGTGGAATCATCAATATATAATAAATAATAGTGTGTAAAATAATTTTTTTACGAATTATGTTTTTATTGTGCCATCTAATGATGTTGATATAGGTATATAATTTATTTATTCAAATTATATACACGCCATTATTGACTCTAGATCTTCCTATTTTTTAAATACTGATAAATTTCCATGTAAAATTGGAATATCCAATTATTATTGTGAAATATAACTTTTGGTGAAAAAATAACATAGAGATATTAAATTAATAATGATTTATATATACCCTCATATTGTTATTAGTGGAATGGAATTTCCTACAAATCTTATTAGACTATCCTTGGTAGAGTTAGATATTACTTTGGGTATAAAATGTATTTTATTTTAGCATTCTATAATATATTATAGATCTATGAATGTTTTATCTATTGATTTTATACCTTTGATAAGCTAAAATCTCTAATAAATTGATTATGTTTCATATTGAGGTTTACCTTGGTAGTATTGTTAAAAATAAATAAATTGTTCAGATTAGTGATTTCCCGATATTAAGTCAATATATTGATGTATTTCCTAACAATCTTGTGGTTTTATTCTTGATCAGGAGGCCGAATTTATTGTTAAATTACATTCGGATGCTAATACAACATCACAATTCCATTATCAAATATAAAATGTATAATTTTTAGAGATAAAAATTATATTGTAGGAGTTTCTAGGTAAATATTCCGTTTTTCCTAGAACTTAACTATGGGATGATCTTATATATTTTCTTCAGTAGATCTATGGTTCAATGAGGATTTTCATTTATTTAATATCTTTTAAAAACATCACTATTAAGAACATGTACAATTTTACACATATAAATGATTTATTAGAGCTTTTATAGGGAAAATTACTTTTTATAGATTTTGATCCCTTAATGGCACCAATAGTTAAAAGTAAAATAGGAATATATTTCAAAGACAATGATTTACACTAAATATGCCTATTAAGAGTTTATAGATATACACTTTTTTTGTGAATAAACTAGCTACACTTATAGAAATTATGAATATACTTCTTCATGTTTATTTAGATAAGTTTCTTATTGTGTATAATGATGTTGTATTGGAATATTCTAAAATTATTACTGGTGATGAAAAAACAAGAGGATTATTTTGAAAACCATAAATAAAAGAAAACTGTATGAAAAATTTATCATGTGTGAATTTGGTTACAATTTTTTTTGTTTATATTGATACTAATAATGAAATATATATTGTCCTTGATAAAACAGAAATAGTTTATGAATGTAAAATAACTAAAAATTCATTTAGATTCGTTATTTTATTGGTTAATAGGGTTATAACTATTGGTTTCTTCAACACATTGTTCACTTGTCTAGACCATTAAATTTCATAACATAAAATGGGGTTAAACTCATTTTAACATGAGTATGATAGTTGTTTCTATGAACTATAAAGATGACTCACGAATGGTATAGTTTTGGACATTCCCTCAAAAAATGATGAATGTTTCATGCACATAAATTCTTCTTTAAAGGGAAATGGGTGATTTGTAATAAATAATTATTAGGTAATTACTTGTGCATCACCTCATATGAAACATCAAGTATCAAATTATCCTAGAGAAGACCTAGAATTACTTATTATGTTTTTTATTATGTTTTTTTGGAAGCATATATATATATTTAGGAATGAAATATATTATGATATTAAATGTTGAATGTATATATTAAATCAGAAATAGTTGAATGTGAGATATAGAATATAGATATAACTAATCAGAGAATATGTTTGGAAAATTCATTACCATCAATGAAAAAAGTTAGTGATTCATTGTGTTTAAATATTATATCATCATTCACCTTATTAAATTTCTCACTTGAGAGTTTGTTTATTGATTTTATGAATTCTTTCAATGAAATTTTACATGCTAGAATATACATAGTTTTAATTTTAGGTGGAAGTGAAATTATATCTATCCAAAAGAATTACAAAATCAAATAAGGAAGGCCATGAGTTACTTGGAAATATAGAATGAGTTAAGAAGTATATGTTTATTAAATTTAATATCAACAATTATTTTTTTTCATATTTTTATATAGTTTATGTGTTCCTTGTGGTACTTAATAGAAGAGTTATTTGTTAAGAGAATCTCATAGTTTACCATTTTTTTCATCATTATATATCAAATTAAGTACTATGATATTATAACATATTACTGGTGTGATGGTCTGAGTTGATATATTTCTAACTTTACCATGAAATTATTGACTATTATACCTATTTAAGGATAATATAAATTATTGAAATATATAATTTATCCTTTTACAATACGATAGAGTAAATTGGAATATAGATCTTTCTATTTTGTAATGGAATTTATAAAGACTTAACAAATAAATAATTTCATTTATTTTATTGTTGATCAACTAACATTGTCATCATATTTACTTCACCTTAGTAATTATATGTCTTTAAATAATCATTCTGGACAATACCTCAAGGTAATTTTAAGGTTACCCAAAGTTTCTCACTCTATTTTCTTTGATTATGATCCCAAATATTCTTTAAATTTTTAGGAAGGCCTCCATACTTCTAGGAGAAATAAATTAAATGTCAAAATAGAAATTAATCATTAATCTAATCGGAAATCATAGTGAATGATTTTGACCATGGGATAGATGATTCATGACCATTAAATATTTTACCTGGGAAGCTGATATCAACATCATTCATTGGATGATTATTATTAATATAATAATATTATTTATAATATAATGACTAAACCTTTTGATGAATTTTATAGAAATCAATATCAAAATCCTAATTTATGGGATGAATAATGAGAAAGGAAGATGTTTGGACAGGAGTTGGTATAGTTTATGACTAAGAAGGGGGATATTCTTCAATATTAAGTGAATTATTTATTTTTGAAATGGGGTAGATGAGTGTGTTGTTCATTTTCCCATATAAAATCCTTGAGATGTTTGGATTATTTTAATACAAATTTTCCATGACATTGATTTTATCCCCAATACACAATGTTTTCATTTGTTGAGCATAATAAAATATGTTCTAGATTTTGGAAATTTTTTAATCAACGAGGTTGTTAAGTTATAAAATATATTTTTATATATTTAACAAAAATTCCATATTCTTGCCCATAGAGAGAATGTGATGTAGAATAAGGTAATTCAAAAGTTCATTGGTATTTGAAAAAACCATATTATTGGATAAGAAACAAGGCAATATCAGAATTATATGGGGAAAACATATCCCTTGTAACACATTATTTCTATATTCACGTATTCATAAACCCATCCTTTTACCAATATTTTGATGGGTTTTTGGGTTGATTAGAGTTGGGTTTTTAAGAGTTTTGAATATTTTGTACTACTGCATGGTTAACGAGTGACTTTCCCAAACCGTACACCCTATCAGGGGAAACCCTGAGACCCAAGGTGGTGGGATTTTGTATGGTTGGTACTTGGTAAGTAAATCCATGTTCCCTCTTAGGAGAAACTATGAAACTTATTTTAAATAGGAACATGATTATTCCACATAGTTTTTCAAACTATGAGGCTCTTTATAGCTAACCATTCACATGATTTCATTAATCCAAAAATCCAACATAAAAATAATGGACCCCTCTTTTATGGATTCGATCAGACCTATAACGATTCCATATGAGTTATTATTATTCAATAGAATCCAAGATTAGTTCTAAGAACCTTGGAAGTATAATGAACTTTCCTTTTCTTATATTACTATTACATAATTATAAAGATAAACAATATAATATTATTACACCATGAGGATCAATAGGTTTAGTGTCTTGGGTAAACTAGGACCAAACATAACTTTTACAACATCAATCATAAAAATTTATTTAATTCCTCCTTCTCTAGCTTCTAATTAGCTATTGACCTCTCCTTAGTTCATGTATTCACAAGAGGATATAAATAAAAATGGGTGAGATAAAATCCTATAAACATGATAGATATGAATAATATAAAAATTGATGAGTGTAATCATAACATAGGAAAAGTCTTACGAACTTGAGAGGAATCATTAATAAAAGGCTAAAATGTGTAAATGCATAAAAACTGTAACATCATGTCTTAGTGGTTAGCTAACACACATAACTGTGAACAAAGATAGAATACTATTCACACATCATTTCACTTTAACTCAAGATATTAATCACTTTACCAAATTTATTGGAGTGTTGTTTAATTCTAGGCACACCTGTCACATTCAAACATCTGTATTGCGTTATATAATTCCGAGCGCACTCGTCACATCATAAAATTATCATTATTATGAATTCTATATAGATCATTTATCAAAAATGAATATAACTACCCCATGTCAAGGAATAGGTTTCATCTCTTAATAACACATTCATAAACTTTGGTTTCCCAAAATAAAGTGGGAATAACATACTTGATAAAATAACCATCAACCATGAGTGAGAAATAAAATGTGTTTTTTTGAAAGAAGAGTTCTTTTGGAAAAAATTTGTTTGAAATAAACCCATAAAAGGTAATATAATGATTAAAAATGATTTTTATGGAGTGACCATACCAAAAATGGAGTGAAATAGGGAGAACCCAAAAAAAAAGAAAGTTGGGTTCGAGAATTTCCCCTTACCTTGTATTTTAATGCTTTATTCACTTCAAAGTACGGTATAACCACATTATATTCATCAATTAACAATTCTATAATCTTGTGTACGTGAATATAGTTAATTTTAGTTTCATTAAGTTATTTTATGGTCCTTTTATGAGTTATAGGGTTTAAATCCATTTTTTTGTAACTGTCTGTTTTTATGGTTTTTTTGAACCGTTCACTTGTATTCATAAGTGGAAGTTTGTTTTGAACATGGGTAGACATACATAAATATTATTACATGTTTTAGTGATATTTCTGGAGTTTAAATTATCATATAATTAATTATGTTATATACCATGTGGATGAATCATTAGTTAAAATTTAATGATGATAATTTGGGTTAATTCGGATGATTTTTCGACCACAATGAACTTGTTTGGTTTAATAATTTATTAATATATACATAAGTTAGTTCCTAAACATTAAATAGGATATAATACATATAATATAATCTGGTTCAACCATAAAAATTGTTTCATGAATAGATCTGAAGGTGGTAAAGGAAAAAAAGAAAACATGTCATTCTTGAAGGTGGTAAATTAACACCCCACAAACAACATTTTCATTTATAAAATAAATAGAGGAGAAGAAGGGATTGGATAATATAATATCCCATTAGTATTATAAAATTATAGTATATGTATGATAATAGAGTTATCATACCATGTAGATGAAGATTGGAGGGTCGATAATAAGAAAATAATGTGAAATTAAAAGGCAATTAAAGGAAAAGAGAGAGAGGGTAATTACCTCTTGAATCCTCCTCAAGAGATCCTCCTTAAAGAACCTAGTCTTCGTATTTTGATGAGACCAGAAGCTCTTTGACGTGGGAGAGGTTCTTGTGAAGTTGATTGGTCAGAATTTAGACAAGCCTTGAAGCTTGATAGGTGTGAGGAAATGAGGGTGTGAAGGGTGGTATTTATAGTTTAAGGGAGAGGGGTTTTCTTAATATTTTAATCATTAGTTTATTAATTTCCACCAAGATAAGAAATAGTGATGATTCCATGACCGATAATAGTAAAGAGATCATGCGAGTTTGAGATTTGGGTGCTCACATTACTTGTGATGTTAGGAATAGTGGGATTAAATTATAATCTATTTATATAGTAAATTAATGTATTTTTCTATTCACCAAAAAATTCAATTATTTCATAAAAATCCCAAAAATTTACCCTAAGCATTTTTATACTTGTAGAATGAAAAAATTAAGTCCATTTTTCAAAAATAATTTTCTAAATATGATTAGTTTAATTTTTAATTAAAATCATAATTTACTTGGAAAGTACATCTTTTAAAACATTTGTTTACTTATTCCAAAATATAGGTACATCATGATTTCACTTAAATCCCACATATATACTCTCATAGGAGATGTTACTATTCATAAGAGTATGTTAGTATTCAATAAAAAATAGGTTTGTTCTATTAGACTCAAAACATCTTACAGATCGCAACTGTGTACGTCATATTTTCGAAATTTAACACATAAAAGTGGAAACATTATGTTTAGTGATCACGTAGTATTTATAATCATGATATTTCATTGTGCTTCCTAATTTGATCCTACTGTAAGGCGTAATTATAAGAAGGAATTTCCAATGAAAAGATATTGGGTTGTTACATTCTTTCCCCATTAATAAATTTTACCCTTACTTAAACAGGTTAGGATACTTCTCCTTCATTATCTCCTCCGGTTCCCACGTAGCTTATTCAAACTTATGGTTCCTCCACAACACTTTGAAAAGGTAAATTTTATTATTATGTAGAACCTTATCTCTCTTTTCTAGAATCTTCACCATATTCCCCTCATAAGAGATATCATATTCCAACTGTATAACCTTTGAGTTCAGTACAAATGAGGGGTCTAATATGTACTTCCTCAAGAGTGATATGTGAAACACATCATGATGTTGATCCATATTTGGTGGTAGTGCAAGATGATAAGCTACAAATCTTATGTGGTCAAGCATCTCAAAGGGTCCGATGTACTTATGTCATAGCGTCCCTTTCCTTCAAAACCACTTGACTCTCTTTCATGGTGATATTCAAAGTAATAATGTATCTCTAACGTCGGACTACAAGTCCCTTTGATGGTTCTCAACATAGCTCTTTTTCCTAATCTAAGAAGCTTTGATGTGTTTTTGGATGACTTAAACCTTCTCTATCATCTCTAGCACAAGGTCATTCCCAAGTAGCTTTATTTCTCTAACTTCATCCAAACATGTTGGAGTTTTACATATCTTTCCATACAGAGCTTTATATGGATCCATATGAATACTCTAGTGGAAGCTATTGTTATATGATAACTCATCTAATGGTAGATACTGATCCCATCCACCTTTTAATTCTAAAGATAAGGCTCTTAGCATGTCTTCAAGAATCTGAATAGTCCTTTCATATTATCCATCAGTTTGGTGGTGATAGGCCATGTTGAAATTTAATTCAATACTCAAATCATGTGGAAGAATTCTCTAGAATTTATATGTGAACCTTGGATCGTGATCAATTAAAATAAAGAGAGGAACTCCATGCAGTCTTACCACTTCCGTAAAATATATCTTTCCAAGTTTTTCAAGTGAGAGATCCTCCGGAATAATGATAAAATGGGTAGTCTTGGTGAGTCATTCAACCACAACCCAAAACATATTATTTCCCTTATAGATCTTTGGGAGACCCGTGACAAAGTCTATAGTGACATTCTCCCATTTCCACATAGGTATAGACAATTGTTGCATCATCCCTTTGGACTTTTGTCACTTTGATTTAACATGCTGACATAACAAACACGTTGAGATATATTCCTCAATCTCCTTTTTCATGTTATCCCTCTAGAAGGGTTCATGGAGATCTCGATACATCTTGGTGCTACTAGAATGGATAAAGAATGTTGAGATATATGCACTATCCAATAGCTCCTTCTTTATCTTGGGTGATGGAGACACACAAATCTAAATTCCAAATAAAATAAAACTTTCATCATCGATATGGAACTCTTACAACATCCATTCATTTACTGCATTCACCTTCTTTTATAACTCCAGATCATCCCTCTGTGCCTCCTTAATCATCTCTTGGATTAATGATTGTGCAACCATTTGGGCAAGGCAGGATGTATCCACTACCCTTAAAAATTTTAAATCCAACCTTTGAATATCCAAGAAGAATGAGTCTTTCTCAATCTATATCATGGATAGAGTAGCAGTTTCTTTTATACTCAGAGCATCAGCTACTTTGTTCACATTTCCAAGATGATAGTGAATAGAGAAATTGTAATATTTGATTAGCTATAACCATCTCATTTGATGTATGTTGAGATCCTTTTGTGTGAATATATACTTTATGCTCTTTTGGTTGGTGTATATGTCACACTTCTCAACATAAAGGTAGTGACACTAGATTTTCAAGGTAAAAATCATGGTTTATTGCTTTAGGTCATGCGCTGGGTAGTTCTGCTCATGGGTCTTCAACTGCTAAGAGGTGTAGGCTATCACATTTTCATTTTTCATGAGTACACAACCCAATACTTTCTTTGAAGAATCATTGTATATCACAAATCATTATCCACTTCTCGGTAATGTGTGTACAAGTGATGTGATCAGCCTTCTCTTTAGATCCATGAAGCTTTACCCCTTTCCTTGTTAACTTAGTTAGCAGGTTTGAAAATCGTGATAAATTTCAAAAAAAATGTCGGTAGTACCTAGATAATAAAAGAATAATATGGATTTATGTGACACTAGAGTTCCTGGACAATTCCTCAATCGCCTTTTTTTAAGGGTCCACATAAATTCCCTCACTTGTGATCATATGTCCCAAGAACGTGACTTTATTTATCCAAAAGTCACACTCGCTGAACATAAAATACAACTTCTCCTTTCTCAATGTCTCCAACACAAGTCTTAGATATTATAAAAGTTCATCCTTTCTTATAGAGTGTATGATAATATCATCAATAAAAACTACCAAAAAATTATTGAGTTAATTTCTAAAGACTCTATTAATCAAATCTATGAATATTTCAGGGATATTGGCAAGTTTTAATGGAATCACTAGAAACTAATAGTGCCCATACCTTCTATGGAAGACAGTCTTCTGGATATCTTCCTTCTTCACCTTTAACTGATGATATCTAGAATGAAGATCCACCTTTGAGAATTATTGATATCCCCTTAACTAATCGAATAAGTCATCAATCCTTGGAAGATGATACTTTTTCTTTATGGTGATCTTGTTGAGTTCCTAATAATTGATACTTATCCACTTTGTTCCATCCTTATTCTTCACAAGGAGCACTAGTAAACCCCACGGTGATGCACTAGGGCATATGAATCCTTTTTCCAAATTCTCTTGCATCTGCTTCTTTAACTCCTCTAGTTTTATAAGAGCCATCCTATAGGGAGACTTTGAGAGAGGAGTAGCTCTGGGTATGAGTTCTATAGAGAACTATACCTCATGATATAGGGGATGTCTAGGTAACTATTTGGGAAATACATCATCGTATTCCCTCATTATGGGAATTTCTGCAAGGTTGGAACATTCCTACGACTTAACCATTTTGGCGAGGTTTGCTTCTTCATGGGGAATCAACACCCACACAGTTGAGGGAATTTTCAAAGGAGATTCATGATCTTCCTTGAATTTTTAGAGGATAATGGTATGGTTCATAATATGAAAAGATATTTCTTTTTCCCGATAGTTGATACATTCTCTATATAATGAGAGCCAATCCATTCTCATTATAGCATCAAATTGTACCAAGGGGAGTATTGTGAGATTCAATGGAAGAATCTTCCCACTTACACCAACATGATAAAATTAAAACACATAGGTTACAATGATTGCACCACTTAGTGTTTTTACAGATATATTTACATCAAGGTTTTTGGGTTTCGATTCAATAGTTCTAGAAAACATGAAAGATATTAAGGAATGCATAGAACTAGAATCAAATAAGAATTTTTCCATTCTTGAGTGAATAGGAAGTGTTCCTTGTACAACTTCATTACCATTCTACACTTATGCAGTAGTAATGGCGTAATAATTCCTTTGTTTCTTTGGCTTTGGTGGCTATTGATGTTGATTACCCTCAAGGACTTGAGGTTTAGTGCACTGGCTTGTATAGTTCCCTTGATCCCTATAGTTTTAGAATTAAACCATTGGTGGTTCCCTAATTTCTTCCACCACATTATCCTTCCTTCTCATGTATTTCTAACACTCTTGAGCATGGTTTCTTTCTTTCCCACACTTGAAGCATTTCCCCATCCCTTTGAGGTAGTTCCCATGATGCAACTTCCCACATTTTTTTCATTTGGGTCATTGAATTTTCTTCCCACCTTTATCATTATATCCTCTAGCTTGAAACTCTATATTTCGTTTCTTATCACCATAGTTGTGGTACCATTCTCCAAACTCCATCTCCACTTTGAGAGCACATCGTACAACTTCTTCATAATTCCCCAAGTCTCGAATTGCAAGAGCCTTTCGAATGTATAGTTTTAATCCACTAAAGAATCAATCAATTTTTCTATCATTATTGATAACAAACCCTAAAGAGTATCTTGAAAGACTTGCGAAACTCAGATCTTAGGTTTTGATATCTTCTCCATACTTTTATTGATCTCTATGAATTCTCTCTCCGTATTATTGTGAAGATTTCTTGTAAAATACTTGTTAAGAAACAGTATCTTAAAGTCTTCCCATTCGATCTCTTCAATTTCATCACTTGGCTTCAAGTTCTTAATTAAATCCCACAATTTATCAGCCTCTCCATCAATATGATAAATGTATTGTGTCACCTTCTCCTTCACAGAATAGTGAAGAACATAAAATATTGTCTCTATGCAACTGACCCAATGTTCTAAAACTAGTGGATCGGAAGACCCACTAAGCATCAGTGGTCATTTCTGCATAAAACTCTCAAAATATAGTTTCTCCATATTATGTAAATGAGGAAATTCCCCATTATTCAGGTTATTGTTCATAACAAGAGATATTTGGGTAAGCATCACCATGAAGTTTTGAATTACAAATCCCAAATCGTTTTGGGTGTAATTCAAGAAATTGTTTCATTCACCCTCACACATGTTTTTGCCCTAGTTTCTCTTGGTTCCCACTATTCTCTAAAATAAAAAAGGTTAGAACAAAACATAATCCATAAAGTAATGAATAACATATTCATTTGTACAATTTAAACTAATATAATAACTATGGGATCCCTGTGTAATTCTTCTAGTGTTCATATTTGTACGTAGTCTCATACAAGAAGTTTTCACTAGGGTTCACTAATTCTAATTCCAAAATTAACTAAACCTTTCCTATAATACCCATAATAGTGACCCTACCTTTTCTTTCATTACTATTACATAATTATAGTGATAAAAAACAATATTATTACACCACGAGGATCCATAGGATTAGTTTCTTGGGTAAACTAGGACCAAACATAACTTTTACCACACCAAGAATAATCATTTATTTAATTTATTCTTCTCTATATTCTTATTGGTAATTAACCTCTCCTTAGTACATGTAGTCACCAGAAGATATACATAAAAAAGGGGTGAGATAAAATTCAAGTAATATAATATATATGAAAAATATAAAAATGTGTGAGCACAATCATAACATAGGCAAAGTATCTTGAACATGATAGGAATCATTAATAAAACACTTGAAATGTGGAATTTCATAAAAAATGAAACATCATGTCATAGTGGTTAAATACCACACATACATTTGAAAAGATCTAGAATATTGTTCACACATAATTTCAATTTAATGCCTGAGATTAATCACTTTACACAATTCAATGGAGTGCTCTATAATTTCGGGCGCACCTGTCACATTCAAACATTCATATTGCGCTATATAATTCCAGGCACACCCATCACATCATAACATTATCATTATCATGCATACCACATAGAAAATGTATCAAAAATTAACCTAACTAAACCATGTAAAGGAATGGTTTTAATATCATAATAACACATTCATAAACATTGGGTTCCCTAAAAAAAGTGGGAATAACACACTTGATACAATAACCATCAACATTGAGTGAGAAATAAAAGGTGTGTTTTTTAAATCGGATTTCATTTATAAATAATTTGTTTGACATAAAATATAGTATAAAACATGTATATCTCAGAAAATTTAAGATAATTATGAACAAATTCTGTTTAAGGAGTGACCATACCAAAAATGGAGTGGAAGAGGGAGAAACCAAAAAAAGAAAGTTGGGTTCGAGAATTTCCCCTTAACTTGTATCTGAATGCTTTCTTCACTTTAAAGTCTTTTATATCCACATTATCTTCATTAATTAATAATTATAGAACCATTTTAACATAAATATGGTTTATTTTAGTTTCATTAGGTTATTTTCTGGACCATTGGATGAGTTATAGGGTTTAAATCCATTATTTGGAAATGCCCGTTTTTTATGGTTTTCTTGAACGGTTAACTTGTATTCATAAATGGAAGTTTATGTAGAACATGGGTAAACATTAAGAAATGATATTAAATGTTTTTAATGATATTAAAGGATTTTAAATTATAATATATTGAATTCTTTTATATACCATATATATTATTCATTAGTTAAAATTTAATGATGATTGTGTGGTTTAATTCAGGCGATTTTTCGACCACAACAAACTTGTTTTGTTAAATCATTTAGTAATATGTACATAAGTTAGTTAAAGAACATGAAATATGATATAATACATATAATATAATATGTTTAAACCATAAAATATGTTTCATGACCAGATCTTAAGGTGGTAAAGTAAAAAAGAAAACATGTCGTTCTTGAAGGTGATAAATTAACACCTCATGAACAAAATTTTCTTTTATAAAATAAAAAGAAGAGGGGAAGGGGTTGGATGATAAAATATCACAATATTATCATAAAATTACAATATATTTATTATAATGGAGTTATAATACCATTTGGATGAAGATATTTGGGGAGAGAATAAGAAACGAACATGAAATTGAAAGGAAATTAAAGGAAAAGGGGGAGAGGGGAATTGCCTCATGAATCCCCCTCTGGAGATCCTCCTTAAGAAAACTAAGCTTGGTCTTTTGATGAGACCAGAAGCTATTGGAAGTAGGATAGGGGATATGGAAGATTCTTGGGTGGAGTTTAGAGAAGGCTTGAAGCATAAGAGGTGTGAGGAAATGAGGGTGTGAAGGGTGGTATTTATAGTTGAGGGGAGAGGGGTTTTCTTAATATTTTAATCATTAGTTTATTAATTCCCACCAATATAAGAAATAGTGACGATTACATGACCAATAATAGTAAATAGAGCATGTGATTTATAGATTTGTGTTCTTACATCACTTGTGATGTTAGTAATTGTGAGTTTAAATTATAATGTATTTATAAGGTAAATTAATGTCTTTTACTATTCCCCGAAAAATTTAGTTATTTTTGAAAAATCCAAAAAATTTACCCTAGCTATTTTTTGACATGTAAAATCCAAAAATGAAGACCATTTTTGAAAAACAATTTTCTAAATATGATTCATTTAATTTTTAATTAAAATAATAATGTAATTTAAAAATACAGTTTTTAAAACATTTATTTACTTATTCCAAGACATAGGTACATTATTCCTTCACATAAATCCAACATATATACTATTATATGTGAGATTACTATTCATAAGTGAGTGATACTATTCACCAAAAATTATGTTTTTTCTATTAGACACCAAACATATTGCTGGTCACAACTGCGTATGTCAGATTTTCGAAATTCAACACATAAAAGTGGAAAAAATATGTTTAGTGATCACATATTATTTAGTATCATGATATTTCATTATGATTCCTAATGTGATTATATTATAAGGAATAATTATAATAAGTTATTTCCATTGAAAAAACACAGGTTCGTTATAGGAACCCTACCGAATGTGATTCAAGGAAAGAAAAATGACCTTTGATCTTCTCCTGATTAGTTTCCTCACCTAGATCTCTATCTCACATGACCTATATTTCCTCCCTAGGGTTATTTAGAAGATATTATTAATTTTTGGATATAATAAAATCTATTTTGGTATCTTAATCCTCAGGTTTATTCCTATTTCCATGATCCACATTCCTCAATGAAATATCTCGATCAGGGTTTGGTGTTACGAGATCCATTCATCCTGATGTAGGTGGTTTGGTCCGAATGCCCAATTTTTGTAAACCTAAACTAAATTGTTTAATTTAATTCATTTTAATTAAATTAATATTATTTATTTTTATTAAATGTATTTCAATTGTTTTTTATAAAAACCCAATTCCATTGAATTGGGGTTTAAAAAGTGCGTTTTTGGCATGAAATTAGAAAACCCCCAATTCCATGGAATCAGTGTGCATTTATTGAAATTTGTGAAATTTAAATGGTTTAATGTAAATAGTTTAATGGATTTTATGAAAAAATTATGAAAATACAAATTTCATTACATTAGGGGGTTTGTTGTGAAATTGATGTAGATTGTTGAAATTGATTTTTTTGAATTTAATTATGAATTTAGATTGTAAAATTAAATTTAGTGATTTATTTCAAATCTCTATTTTTGATAAATGGATTAAAATGGTTTTGATAGAGACATTAGGGTTTTATCTTGGTGAAAGAGAATGATTTTATTAAAAATCTATTTTTGGTTTTTAAATGGAAATTTTGGATTCTTTCAATGGGGGAATGTGACTTAATTGTATTTCAAGGTTTCTTAAATTAATTTTTCCGTAATTGAATTATACTAGAGAACATGCAAGAATAGATAGTTATTGGGACAAACACACTAGGTTGGATTTTCCCTAGAAATGGATTGAGGCTTTATAACACTAAGAAAACATTCGTCACTGTATCTTTCATCACCATTATGAAAGGGATGAGTCTTATATATCTAGTTCCATGTGGCTTGTGTTCAAATTGCAGTTTATCAAATGAGTGTGTGAGGATACCATAACCTGGAAATATCATACCTCTTTGAAGATGACTATATTTCTTAATTTTTGTATATTATATAAAAGTTTATGCCATTATAGTGAACTATTTTAATTCCTTGTAAATTTATATAAACAATTTTATATAAAAAAAATTGATTTAATTCATTAGTGTAATACACAGTTTTTTAAAAAAATCATCATTTTAAATTTGAAGAATGAATTATAAAGTATTCTATCATTATTTAAAAGTAAATCATGATTTTTTTAATTATTATCTTTTTATGCCAAACATATTTAATTAAAATTAAAATAACTTTTTTGGTTAATTTGTTATTTTTACATTGTCATGGAATCCTTGGTGAGACCCTACTCATCTTTTAGTTCACACCCTAACTATTCCTCTAGGTTTTTTTAGAATATCTTCATCCAGGTTTGAGTAGGGGTAAAGCACCAATTGAAGGTGATTCTAGCTATTGATACATAGACTTAGAGAGTTTCATATTTTGGGAATTATTCTAATTATCTTCCTATTGTCTTTTAATTTAATATAGTACATTGGATTTTCATGTATGTTTGACATTTGGTACACTTCTCCTAATGGAGTTTCGTCTAGATTAATATTGATTTGTTAGCTTTCATCTCCATTATTTGTGTAAAAATGCTTCCCACTTTCATTTTGGATGATTCCAATTTATAATTTATAAACTATGGGGATATGGAATTCCCTTCAGTCTCTGTCAGGATCAGATCATTTATCGAGTAACTAGGGTATCAGGGATGGTTCATGAAAAAGTTATATAATTGGATGTTGACCTACTTGTCTTGAAATCAGTATGATTTTTGTAATCTTGTCAGGATATAGGTGGTAGATATGATTTAGTTCCTAAAAATATCTCACTATAATGAACCTTATTTTTCCAACGGAGGTTAGGGAAAGACATCTGGAGGATTTTTTCTAGTATTTTCCCTACTTTTGATATGGATAGTATTGAAATCTAAATCCCGTTTTTCTATCTTTTGGGATTAATTTTCTTTGTTTCTCTGTTTGAGTGTTTTAATGATGTCTCTTTGTTGTATGCTGATGTAGTGTAGCGTCAAGCCTCTAAGAAGACATGTGAATCAGATCTAAGAGGATGATTTTGTTAGACCTCGGTGAGCCAATCCTATAGTGAACCTGAATCTTGTTGAGGTGATTGTGAGTACTATCCAAGATCAAGGATTGGAACCACAACCAGTTCCTATTTAGGCACATACTACGGAACCTCAAAGGGATGTTATCTGTAAAAATTCCCAATAATTCGTTCTATAGATTCCAGAATAATTTGAAGACTAAAATGATCTTCAAGAGGATGAGTATTGGTTGAGAAGTATGATGTATTTTTTTGGGTTCTTGGAGACACCTATTGAAATAAAGGTGAAGTGTGACACCTTGTTGCTAGAAGAACTTACCAAGAGATAGCAAGAAACTGTGAAGATGGTGAATAATCCTGATTAGTTAGAGGGAAATGATTTCAAAGTTCATTTACTCAACTAGTTATATCCATAGTTGATGATGTTGGCCAAGCCTACAGAGTTTTTCAGTCTTGAGAAAGCTGAAAGGACCATGACATAGTATACAATCCTTTTTCTAAGATCATACATTTTCACCTGAAATTTTATCTAATGAGAAGATGAAGGATTGAAGGTTCATGTTGGGACTTCTTCATGATATTCATACTCAAGTTTAATTACTAAAACAACCTTCTTATGTTGATGTGCTAGATAGAGCTTTGATGGTGGAAATGAACAGGGCTGGAAATTCAGGGTTTTCAGGAGTTTCATTCTCACAATGTGGAACCATGAGTTCCTTAAAATGATAGAAAATACATGATGATTAGCATAGTTGTTCTCTATTGAAGGATTATTAGAGACCTATTTCTGTTTCTGTAATAGGATCTGTGATTTTTTAATAGTGTAGGAAGCCAGGGAATTCATTGAGGGTTTTCACTAAGGTGCCCAAGGTATGTGGTACACTTAGATGCTTATGAAAATGAGAGAAAATATTCCATGTTTGTTTGGATTTGTATAGTGTAATATAATCATCATATCCTCATAAAATTGAGAGGAAATGATATGCATGAAGTATAAAAGGGTTAGATCCATATGAATTTGGAACAAAGCTTCTTCACACAATAGAAGAGTTTCTAGAAGAAGTAGATACATGTCATGTTACTGTGATATATACCATCAATATAACTTCATCATTAGTTATTACTTTATTTGATACTGGTTCATTTCATTCATTTTTTTCAACCTGTATTGTTAATATGATAAATCTTATTATGGATCTTTTATCTTATGTTATGGATATTACTACACCCCTTAGTATAAAGAAATGGTAGGGTCTCTATAGTCCCTATTTTTTCTTATCTCTATCATATTTGGATCTTTATTGAAGTTTTATAGTCATATACATGAAGCCACATGAAATAATTTTTGGGATGGATTTCCTCATTGACAACAAATCTTAGATTGATTATTATCTTCAACAGGTATCCTTTACTACACCTAATGGAATGTATTCTGTCATTCACAGAGAATGAAACCATGTTTGAGTAGATCTGAACCTAGTTATCTAGAGTTATGGAATGAAATATTAGTGTATTCTTTTGATCTGGAGTGAGAATCATTGGGTAGTGATATCCCTCTCGGTTTTATTGAGTTCCCTAATATTTTTCCTTATGTAATCACTGGTTTGCTGCAAGTGAGGGAAGATGAGTTTTCTATTAACTTAGTTCCTTGAAATCAACCAATATCTCTTACATCTCACCACATGGATCCATCATAACTAAAATAGTTAAATAATAAATTGGATGATCTTCTCGAGAAAGGCTTTGTACACCATTGTGTGTCACCTTGGGCAGCACCAGTTCTCTTTTCTATGAATGACGATGGTTCACTTAGCCTATATGTTGGTTACCAAAACCTTAATAGAGTGATGGTAAGGAACAAATATTTGTTGACATGGATTGATTATTTCTTTGAACATTTGAATGGGAAAAGTGGTTCCCAAAGACCAAACTTCGACCTAGTTACCATCAGTTTTAGATAAAAAATGGCATTCATAAAAGTTTCTTTCGGAGTAGGTACAAAGACTAAGAGTAAATTTTTATCCCCTTTAGTATAACATATTCTCTTATTGTCATTATGGATTTAATGTACAATATTTTAGATGAGTATCTTGATTGATTCATGGTGGTATTTGTGAATGAAATAATCATTTACTCTATGTCTCAGAAGGAACATGTACATCATCTAAGAACAGTTTTGGGTTTTCTACTAAATCCCCAACTTTAATCCAATCATTAAAAATGTGATTTATAGATTTGAGATGTGAAATTATTAGGAAACATGGTTTCAATACAAGGTATTTATTTTGGACCTAAAAGGTCAAAGCTGTTATGATATGGTAACAACTAATAATTTTTTTCAAGATTAAAATATTCTTAGGTCTAGTAGGGTATTATTTCCAGCTCGTTAAAGAATTATCAATGTGGGATTCATCGATTACAACACTCCCTTGGAAGAGAGTAATTTTTTCATGGAATATGAAATGTTAGAATTGTTTTGTTGAGCTGAAATTTTTTTTGAATAATTTTCTTGTTTTGACTCTTGCAGGGGATGGTTAGGGATATGTGGTCTTTTGTGATGAATCATGTTCAGGATTGGGCTATGTTCTTATGCCAGGTGATCATGTTTTTTCCTATGTATCTCATCATATTAGTCTAAACAGGAATAATTAAATGACCCATGATGTTGAATTTGTATGTGTTATTCATGCAGATAAGATTTGGAGGCTTTACCATTATGGATAAATATTTACAAAATATGTCCAAGCAGAAGATCTTGAGTTATATGTTCTCTCAAAA
Source organism: Viscum album (assembly GCA_963277665.1). Taxonomy (NCBI): domain Eukaryota; kingdom Viridiplantae; phylum Streptophyta; class Magnoliopsida; order Santalales; family Viscaceae; genus Viscum; species Viscum album. The sequence goes on from OY728166.1 coordinate 995,606,478, forward strand.
ATAATCGAATATCAACCAGAGGCGTTTGGTGGAATACCTAAAATCTAATGATTTTTGACATTGCCTATATCTCAGGGAAAGGGAATTTCATTGCAGATGATTTGAGGAGGAAACTTTCTACCCAATCAGTGAAAGAATACTAAATAGAGTGGAACTTGATGGTTCTCTTTGCATAGTTGAATATTGGGGTCCAGAAATTAGGGGTCCAGGTTTCATTGGATAGTTTTCAGTCAAAATCCACTATCCTAGAGAATATTTTTTAGGAATAATAGATTAATGATATGTTATATATTATTAGATACACTCTTTATGGTAGGGAGACAATTTCTAGGTGGTATTTCTCTAAATATATAATTCTATGCTATCATAATTGCATTGGTGTTCCATTATTAGTTAGTTAATTTGGGATGGTGATTAACATAACTACCAATGGGAAGTGCACCCAGTAACCATGAATATGTTCTATGTCATGTGGTGTAGATTCTTGTGGCTAGGTATGAGATGAGAAATTGATGATTTTGTTTCTTGTTGTTATATGTTCCAACAGGTTAAGGCTGAGAACCAGAAACCTTTGAGTTTACTGGATCCACTTCCATTGCCTACTAGGAAGTGGGATGAGATATATATAGACTTTTTTAGGGGTTTACACGTACTATAGAAAGAATAATGTTATAAGGGTTTTGATTGATCAACAGACCAAATAGGATCACTTTATACCCATTCTTGACAAAACCAATGTTGGAGAGTTTGGAAATCACTATGTATAAGAGATTATTTATTTACATTGACTTCCATCTATTGTGGTCTTTGTTATTGATCATCGGTTCACATCTTTTATTTTTTTGAGAGGATATTATGGAGGCTCTTGATCTCATGTCTGTTTGAGTATGACATACCATCCACAGTCGGATGGATAGAAAAGAAGAGATATATATATTATTTAGGATATGTTTGTGACTATGTTTTTAACTTTAGGAGATCTTTGGATGTTCATTTGGGGATGGTTGAGATTTAGTATAAAAATTATTTCTATTCTATGATCACAATTGATCCTTTTGAGGCCTTATATGACAATTCTTGAAGATCTTAATTGTGTTGGTCTAAGGTTGGTAAATGTTCATTAGTTAGACCATATTTTGAGAAATATATGACATAAAACACATAGTTGATTCATCATAGGATTTCGATGGAATAGAGATGATATATGTCTTATATTGGTCTTTGTCATAGGCCCTTTCAGTTTTCTATTGGTGACGAGGAGTTCTTGAATGTTTCAACCTAGTTGGGTCATCGATGTCTTGGGAGGCAAGGTAAAATTTCTCCTTATTTTGTGGGACCTTTTGAGGTTGTTGATCTGGTTGAAAAAGTTTCTTACCATTTATCACATCCACCAAAGTTGACATCGGTACATAACATGTTCCCTATATCTCGGTTGTAAAAGTATCAATCTGATCAATCTCATCTTCTAAACTTGCTTGATATTGAATTTGAACCTGATTTATCTAATATTGAATAGCCAATACAGATAGTTGATTTTGAACCCATGGTTCTTCATGGGAGGAAGATACGTTTGGTTTGAGAGTAATGGTAGCCCAGTTATGATAATCATGAGATATGGGAGGTGGAGACACATATGAGAGAGTAGTTGTCTCATCTTTTTTAAATGAAAGCTTTTGAATAGGCTTTCGGGGGACATAATGCTTATATATTGGGGAGGTTGAAACATCCTTCTACTATTTTCAAGTATTACTAAACACCTCTTTTTACCAATCATTGGTTGGGTTTTTGTTTGGGGTTGTTTCATATTTATTTATTTAAGAGTCTTAAAAATTCTAGGCTACTACAAAATTAGTAGATGATTTCCCCAAACCGTACTCTCTATCAGAGAAAACTATATACCCAAAGGTAGTGGTATTTTTCACAGTTACTGCACATTTATTCAAGACACACTCCCTCTTAGGAGAAACAATTTGACTCATTTAAAAGAAGTGCACAGTTTGATTGCACAGTTTGTCAAACCGTGTGGCTCTTCCCAACTAACCATGCACTAGATTTCATTAATACAAAAATCCAACTTAAAAATCAGGACCCCCATTTTAGTTATTAGTTGATTATACATTAAATTTTGTGGAATATATTTTTTTGAAGGAATTGATAGAAATAATGATTATTTTTTAATTTTTTATTCTCTTTTCAGGTACTTAAAAAGAAAAATTAACTTTTTGAAATTATAAAATTTTATTAGTTTCATTTTATATAATATAATATTATAATATATTTTAAAAATATTTTTATACAGGAAGTTAGAATGAAATACAATTTTACATAAAAAAGGTTTTTTCTGAAAAACTCAATCTCATCACATTTTTTGTTTAATTTGAAATTAAAATATGATACTTATATGGTTGGATTTTTTAAAAAATGAATAAATATTTGGAATCAGTGGGTCCAAATTTTTTAAATAGGTTCCTTTACTTTTTGAATATTAATAATTGTAATAATTTTATTTTTTTTATCATAATAAAGAGTTAATTGGGTAATTAAGGTAACAAGTAAAATAATATGAAGTAAATAATAACCCTAAAAAATTATTTAATTTAATATTATTAGTTATTCTCATTCATAATCATATAAAATTCTAATAAATTTTCTTTTTAAAATTTCATTATGATTTTGAAATTATTATTATTTTTTACAATGAAAATTAAAAAGTTTCATTGTCTTTGTTTTATTATCTGAAATATTTTACATATTAATAAACTGGGGATACATTCAGTCTTTGAAATTAATATTAAATATAAATGAATTTTTCATCATAGTAACTATTTATTTTTTTAGTGGTAAAATAATTAAATTAAATTCTTATGGAATAGTTACTCAGTGCATATGAAAGTAGAAAAAAATTATTAAAAAATTTAAAAAACTATGTGAATATTAATATTTGAGTGACTTATAATGTACCAAGAATTTCTTACGTAATTATAAAATATTATTTGTATTCTAATTTCACGTATTTAAAAAGTAAAATTCGATTTTTTATATTTCAAAAATATTATTATTTTTATTTATTTAATATAATATAATGATGTTTTAAAAATTATTTTCATACTTTAAATTAGTACAAAAGCATTAATACCTAATGAAGGATTTTTTCTGAAAAACTCAATTTATCACTTTTTGTATGATTAGTATTAAATTAAATTGTAAAACTTATATGAATAAATTTTTTTTGTAAAAGGATTAAATATTTGTAATCAGTGGGTCCAAAGTTTTTAAATAGGTTCCTTTTATTGGTGGATATTATTAATAAATATTATTGTAGTTTTTTTTATCATGGTAATGGATAAATAGAGTAATTAAGGTTACAAATAAAATAATATGAACTAAATAATAACCCTATAAACTACATAATTTAATATTATTAGTTTTTATCATCCATAAATATCCAAAATTCTAATATATTGTCTCCTTATATTTCTCAATGAATTTGATATTATTATTATTATTTAATAAAAAAATTCTAAATATCATTATACTTGTTTTATTATATGTAAATTGTTTATAAATTGATAAAATAAGGATAAGTTCAGTCATTGATTATAATATTAAATATAGATGTTTTTTCATCATGTTAACTTAATTATATTTTACTGGTGAAATAATTAACTTAAATTCTTATGAAACACTTACTCAGTGCTTGTTCATGTAGAAAACAATTATTAAATAATTTCAAATACTATTTATATTTTAATATTTGTGTGACATATAATTTACCAAGAATATCATATATAATTATAAAATATTTAATAGGTTTTAGTGAAATTTAAATTATTTCATTTATTTTGTTATATTTTTAAATATCAAATTCTCTAAGTAATTGAAAGTAATGCTACTTTATAATTAAAATTATTTTATTAAATGAATTTATATTACTAATAATATTATCTGAGAAGATTGAATTATATATATTATATTAAATAATATTTGTTCAATTTATGGAATTTTTTCCTTTTATAGTATCAATATCAACCCCTTAATAGAAAAATTATTTATATCTCTATAATTCCAAAAAAAATAAGCTTTAAACCAGAAAAGATTAAGAAAAAGATGTTACCTAAAATTTTCCAAATATTATTGGATAAGTTCATTTTCACTTATCATCATCATATATATAAATATAATCAATTTTAAGCCTTTGGAAATCAAAATTAATTTATATTAATTTAATATTATGCGAATTTCAATGAGTTCCCCTCTCCCCTCTCATAAAAGGTCACATCCTCTTATCATTTAATTAGACATAAATAACATTTTGGATCATATTAACATGAAAAATACCTTCCTAATATAACTAAAAAAATCTATAAGACTTATTTTGGGTAAAATATTATCAATTGATGTCTTATAGTGAAAGAAGAGGATGATATCCTAAATATATGAATAGTTATTAACTGATTATTTTAGTTTTATTTATTTTCCTTCCTAAAATTATTTTTTATTGAATATAAAATAATATAACTAGTATATTATATACAATGATATTTTTATGTTAATATAATAACCAATATCCATCTCCCTTTACATCAAATTTGAAAGGAAAACAACTTATGTGTGTACATAAGACCATCACCTCACAAACTGATCAAATTATTTTTCCATCACCACATATAAATATATTTATAATGATGGAATTTACATATATATATCATAATAATTACATAGTTCACACTTTTATAATATTAAATATATTAATTATTTTAATTCTATTCACTGAAAAATGATAACATCATTTATGAAAACATGTGGACTACAAGCTCCATGAAGTGATTTGGTTCATTTTTCATCACCAGATCACAATGATGAAATGTAAAAGTGTATTTAAAAGAAATAATATGTTACTAATTATGAAATTAAAATTGTATTCTTATAAAATATTACAACCTTATTTTTATAATGATCATTTAAAAATGACACATCTACTCAAGTGTATGTATGACCTGCCTTCTTTATGATTGTAACATAGGTAGTTTTTCCATAATTATCATTTTTGGTTGTTTTCAAAATTATTTTTAACATATAAAAATAATATTTATATAATAATTATTATTATAATGATTATTTAATAATTTTCACATTTTTTAAAGTTAACATACTGAAAAAAATGGGCATATGAGACAGATATCGCCAAAAATTCTAACATGAACATAATTTATTGATTAATTTATAATTACATGGTAAAAATGAATAATAAACATGAAATAATTTCATAAGAAAGTTAATAATTAACCTAATTTTATTATTCATGATATTACCAAACATATGTGATGATCTTTAATCAAGTAATGTGAGACATTTCATTAAAACCTTATTTAAAAAATGGATTAAATATTTAATCTCAAAATCTATTTCTGCCAGGTCCACATTTTCAAAATATCTTACTAATTTAATTATATGTAAATAAATTAATTATAAATTAAATTAAATTTATTTTATTTACTTCCATTCAATGTTTTTAAAAAGGTATCTTTTTTAAAAAATGTTTTGAATTTCATTACGAAAGAAAAATGAATGTTCTACTTTAATTTATATGGTGATGATGAATATTCCTTACACCATAACCATTTATTGATGTTGGGACTAAATTATATGATTCTATGTTTTATTAAAATAAGTTTATTATTTCATTTTGTTCTAGGTATTTTATAGTATAAAATGGGGTTTTAAAAGAAAATGTTATTTCCATATACAAAAGTGTTTTCCATGTAAGTTCAAAAGTGGATTAAAAGTGTTTTATAAAATAATTGGTGTATTATTAAAACAATTTATACATAATATGGTCATTCAAATTTATTTATCTATAATTTTGTGCCTGATATATATTATATTGTTGGTGTGACCAGATAGTGTTCTAATGTAATGGATAATTATTTTTGTTGTTTTTTATATGGTTATTCCAATTGTCTAGGATTTTATAATTTTTCTATGAAGATGATTTATTAATATATCTACATGATTTTTCTTGGATTCCTTATGAGTTTTAATTAATATCATTTGATTACAAATGTTATTTAATGATTATTCCCTTGTTTTAGTAAAATTGTGTTTTAAGAAGATATTTTTCATAGGTTACCATGATTTCATAGAAACACTTAAGATTATGTTTAAACTATTATGGTTTCTTATAAATTATTTTATAAAAACATTTTGGGAATAATTTTTTTTTCAATTATTTTCAAATAATTATTTGCTAATATGATTTATTATGTTAATTGAAATCTCCCACTTTTATCTCATGAATTTAAAATATATTAATACATTTATTTCTTTTTTTATTTCAATTACATAGATTTTTTATCTCATTCATATTTTTAAAATATTTTTCACAGGTTCTAGGTATGGGTATGGTAAAATAAAATTAATTTTGATAGTCATTAACATTTTCCTTAAAAATTAATCATATATTTATTTAAAAGTTCTCTATTATAGGAAAATGTATATTTGAAGGAGGTTTCCACTACGTAATATATAGGATTGTTATGTAAGAGTTACGAAATAATTCTTTAAAACCATAATATAAAAGGATCATTATGACTAAAAAAGGAAATTTAGTATGAAGACAATATATTATGTAATGTTTTTGGTCATATCTTTATTAATGGTATTATAGTATACCAAAAACACATTTATATTTTTCTCTTATGTATATTAAAGGGTTTTACATGTCATATTACCATTTTACATCACCTTTTGTTCATAATTAAATGAAGTGATTATTATAATAGGAACCAACCATACAATTTATTTCTAGTCAAGAATATATTTTTCCAATATCCATATTAATTTTCATTATTTGTATCTATATATATACTGAAAATGATTGAATATAATTATTTTAAATGAGGTTTATTTTTTTATAAATGGAATATTCCATTACTATTTTATGTATGGCTCTTTTCCACTAACATTGAAATTTTCCATAAAGTGTAAAAGGAAATTCCTTTTGAAATCTTTCATACATGAAATTATTTTTTCCACTTTTAGCATCATTTTTATTAATTAAATATCATCTCTAGGTTTTATTAATTAACCAAATATTTTTATATTACCTTTTTTCTTTTAGATGTTTTCTTTTAATGAAACTAGAATTGAAAATGTAATGGATATTTCTTCTTTTTTCATGATGTAATTTTTAATACTCTTATACATGTTTTCATGACCAATGTCATTATATTTTAATGTGTCTTATTATTCACGAGAAATATTCTCTAATGAGAAAATAAACTTTATTGATTTATATGACACAAGATATTATCTAATATAAGTCTTCGTGTTACTTTTTTCTTTTCATGGGTTAATTAATATGTGATGAAATTACAGATTTTATCGTGTTTATTGGCATGAATATGAATGGTTTTCCATTATATGATAGGTTGGAAAATAATTAAATATCCATAAAATGTGATGTGTAAATAATAATTTGATAAGATTAATAATTATCTGGTGTGAACCAAAACTCTTAAGGGAATCTATCCACTAATTTGTGTGTGGCCCAAGAATAATATATCCCATTAATGTGTTGGATATGGACATACATATGAATAATTAGTGACTATGTCGAAAAATAAATCTAGAATGGAGAACTTTCCACTATGATATGATAATGTGCATAGTTATAATCAATAAAGGGACTTATTTTCTTCAATTATGTACATTTAAAATTGATATGTTATGTATTTATGGCTCATGATTCATGGATAATGTAACACCACATGACTTTACAATATTATACTTTAAGAATAAATTTATTTTTTTTGTCAATTTTATAATTTAAACCACTATGTTATTCTTATTATAATTACAAAATAATTTTTATCTTAATCAACATGGAAAATTGGGTTACCTTGTGATATGCACAATACTGGCTTATATTGATGTCTTGTAAAACACGCAAGGCTGAGTTTTACTAATCAATAATACATTTTAGAAAAAATTATTATTTTATAAAATATAATACAACCCTAATATTAAATTCAATGTTATGGATAGAATAAAATAGATTATAAAAATATATTATTGAACTAATTGGTTAAAAATTAATTATAAATTAATATATAGAACCAATTTAATATTAAGGGTATATTTTTATAAAAAAATCTGTTTTTATGCTCACAATGTTAATTAATCATATTAAAATAAATTAATTACTATTAGTGAGTGATAGTAATGTAATATATATATTTATATATATTATATATTCAATCAAATATTGTTCAATTTCATCCAATATATTTCATAAGCATAAGATAAGAATAAACCCAAAATTATGCACAAAAACTGTTATTTTTTATAAAAGCAGTTTTACTGCCTTTTAATAGCACACCTAAATTAATTATGAATTTTGATATTTTTTGAATTTAATATGATATAATAACCATAATTTATGAATGATAAATTTCTAATATTTTGTTAGTGGGGATTTTTGGTATTTTATGTGAATTTTCATTTCATAATTAACAGATAAAATTTCAAAATTGCAATTAAAAAATGATTTTTCATCTAATTTATTTTTAAGGTTAAATTAAATTTATGATTAGTTTAAATAACATATTATATAAATTTTAAATATATTTATCTAATTTATCTTATTAGAAACAATTTATCATTTAAAATGTATTTTAAAACTTAGAAATTTTTTGAACAATTTTACTTTATAAACACTCATTATCGTCCCATTTAGGAGATTGATTTTAAATTAATTTATACCTCTTATGTAATTGGAAAATAGAAAAATGGATTCAATATTTAAAATCAGAATAATTTATAATATATAATATCATCAAATTAGTTTTTGAAAAAAAAAATTAGAGAAAGTAATTAAAATTAACTATAATGATTAAGAGGAAATAATTTTAAACTGTGGCATAAACATTATAATGAAGGATGAAAATGACATAGAAACTTATAGAAAAGTAATGATATGTTAATATTTAGACTCTATAATATATTTGATCTTATTTTTTCCATTACTGGAGCCATGTCTCATGGGGAAAAGGTGGTTGTAATTCCCTTTTCCAAAATTTACAAGAATAACACTCCTCCTCCACTATAAAAGGTATTCACACCTCCCACTTATTCATAGCTCTCAAGACATTTTTATGACAAAACTATGTTAAAATAATCTCCCAAAAACTCTCAAATAATAGTATAATGATCCCATTGGGCATAAAACCTTTTATGCAATCCCTATGGTGCAATCCAAAAAGTTGTTACCCAAAGAATAGGTAACATCTTTCCTCAAGCTTGTTTGTTTTATAATCATTATTCACACCCACAAATCATGTTATTAACTAATTTTGTTATAATATCCATATGATAAATAAACTAATATGTTTTGATAACAATTTTTCTGCCTAAAATTTTACACACTTCTAATTAAAGGGTATTGAACTTAGCGTTCATGGGTGGGGTGGACTACCGCGTCATTAAATGATGATTGTTCCTTCATCCCTTACCACATCTCATGGTGGGAATTATGATATAATTTTTTTTATATTTTATATATGATATTTATAATATATTTATTTTTCTAGAATTATTTTTTATCTCATAGCATTATACACACTATTTTTTGGGAATACGATAACATCGTTTTTGGAAGTGTGGATTATCACCTTCTCAATGGGATGTGATACATTCAGAAATTTAATTGAATGTATTAAGGTTTTTTTAAATTAATCATATGTGAGATAATTTTAATTTATTCATGAAATAATTACCATTTGGGAATATAATGTGACGTTTTCTTTATTACCCTTCTCACACACTAAAAAAGGGATAATGTCATTCGTGGATGTGTGGACTACCACCTCCTCAACATGATATCATTCCTTTCACAACACCAGAATTCAATTTATAAATATATATTATTAAATAACATGTTATTTATGATATAATTATAATTCTAGAAATATTTAATGTTTCTTACCTTCTTTTCACATTGATCATTCAAAAATGGGAACATTACTCATATGTATGTACGACCTATCATCTCCACGATTGAAACATTACTTCAATTTTCAAAACCAAATTTAATAAATTATTTTAAAAGTATAATTATTGAATAAATAAGATAATTATTAAATCATTATTATTTTTATATGATTATATAATAACCCCTTTAACCATAATTGACCTACCAAAGCCATTTTTGACACATGAACTGAATTTGTTCAAAAAATCCCAATGTAAAATTAATTATTTAAGTATATATATAACACATGGTAATGATTTAAGTAAAATTAATAATAAACATGAAAATGGTAATGATGAAATTAAATAATTAACATAATTTTATTATTCCAGAATATACAGACAAACATGACAAGTCAAACTCAAGGTATGGGATTTTGTGTCAATTTACATTCCATTGAGACTTATTTGTTGCTATGCACAAATTAACTTTTATGTAGTGTATATACTTTATATTGATAAGTTATATCATGAATCTTCTTATTATCATGAAATTATAAGATTCATTTAATGTTCTTAATTCATGTGGATTAGGATTCAATTGTCTCAAAGTGGTATGGGACACTTTTAGAATGTTTAAATATTATTTTTCCTCAATTATGTTTTAATGATCCTTAGAAGATATATCCATTCATCAACATAAAAAGTCCCTATTTTTTACTTATCTTGTACAACATAATTATTGATATATAGGTGTTTTTTATTCAATATAGATATTTTATGATAAATCATATTTTATGAAAATTAAACTGATTACACAATATGAGGAATGATTTTGACATGCAGTGATAGTCAGGGCACATAAATTATATAGAACCTCAATGCATAAATAGGTTATGATGTGAAAAAATAGTTGGTAAAATTAAATAGTTTTCTATATGTATTTTTAAACTATATAGATGATTAGTCTTCTCAACAGTTGTTTTCATGTGCTTGAGACATGATTTCCAATAATTAATAATTTAATTCATTTTGATTTAGTATTTATTTTAAATGATATTATCACTAGGAAAAAAATATATCGATTGATTTTATTCATAGTCCATTGATTTAATTTAAAGTGTTCTCATTTCTTTCCATGCCATATTGATTATTCCTTATCTAGTTACTTAAATTGAATGTGTTCTTAGTTATTCTCATTTCTGTGTTGATTTATTCTTATTGATTCATTAACTCTTCCACTATAATTTACCATACTGGTTATTTTTTATCAACATTTTTTTACTTTACCATGATATGAAAAAGAAATATTTTAATGATATTTCAAGGATGAAGTTCAATTTAATTTATTATGTATTATGTTTTTCTATTTTTCACAATGTATCATAGGTATCATGTATGTAATATGGTTTTATAAAATTGAAAAATTGTTCAGTTCTTTTGTATTTTAATCATGTATCTATGCCAATGTTATAATGTAATTAAACAAATTAGAGCTTCTAGGGTCGGTGAACTATGGTTGGTATTAGAGTAATTTTAGTAGGATCCTCATAAACTATTTAAAAAATAATATATTATGGAACATTACCCTAATACATTCGTTGAATATAATTATAGAACAATATCCTATAATTTTAATAAGGTAATGATTATGAAGTCTTCCTAGAAATATATCTCTTAATAGATACTACTGGTTGGCATGGTTTTAGAGCAGATGTACATAGGTGTAAAAACTTAGACAACATTTGTCTATCAGGAATCATGTGCATATTGGTATATGAAATAATTCCTTACTAAACACATGGTTTAAAAATCCAAGGGTATATTCTCTAGATAATTCACATTTTCATTAAAAATTGATAGAAATTATTTAACAGTATAAATCTGAGAAACGAAACGATGTCTATAATTGTTAGATTAGATATGAATAAATATTTCAATCTATGTTAAGTATGTTTCTAGTTTTAGGATTATACAGTATTTTTTATAATTATATGAACTAATTTAGTGAATTTTGTCCTTTTAAAATAGTGTTTTGAAGATGGAAGATGAACCTCTCCAATGTAACAGATCTAAAGAGTAAGAAAGATCATACTGTTATTGTCATTTTCCAATATTTCAAAGGAAAATAATCTTCCAAGAATTCTCATCATATGATTATATAGATTAATGAGATAGTCAGATGGGTAATGAATCATCCATGTTCTATAGATTCGAAATAAATAATGAAAATATGAGGATATAAGGTCAATTGATGTATAAAGGGAAGATGGTAATGAATTATTTTCCCAAATGTAATAATTATGGAAAGAAACACCTCGAAACATTCTTGAAGGGAATTAATGGTTTTATAAGGGTAGAGAAAAAGGACACCAAGGTAAGGATTACCAGGGAAAAAAGGAAATTCCAATGTGAAATGCTTCCACTACATAACTATTAGACAATATTCTAATCAATGCCTCACGCATTAGAAGAATATACCCCAAAAGAGATCAATTTATCATGGTCATGATTATGCTACAACTAGATGAAGAGAAATGACTAATGTTCTTTTTTTGGATTCAAGAAATATTAAATTTGATTATTTTTTCAATGATTTACTAGTTATATGAATTATGGAATATATGAGGAATATATTACAGTAATTTTTTGATAAAAATTTGAGACCATATACTGAATGGTGTCAAGATATGTTACTCATCAAAAAGTACTTTTTTTTTTGAAAACTTATGGTTGAGGTAAAGATAAGAATTAATATGTTTATACTGTTATGGAAATGATGTTTTGATAAAGATGTGCTTGGATTGTATAATTTAAACCGGATAAATGATAACTACCTTGTAACTATGTAATGAATTATTGACAAATTGGTTTTATTATCATTAATGATGTTTACATCACTTTTGGATTTAAGGAATACATTCATTATCTATGTTATATTTAATGAATAAGAAGCATTGAGTTTTTCTATTAGGTTTTATTATAATTAAAGTTATTACCATATTCAAATATTTGGTAGGTGACAATTATATGTCACTTCATGTTATTTGATAAGTTCATTTTGTAAATTCATTGAAATCACTTATAATGTGTCGGATCATAATCTTTTGGAAAAGTTATCCATTTATAAAAAAGTTTAAGATGATCATTGGATGGGTTTTTAAAGGTTAATGTATTACTTTACAATATGATGTATCTTTTTCTATGAAATGAAGTATAAATAGTTCATGGATCAACCAAAGGATAATATTTTGTATATGAAATAAAAACATATATTTACATATTTTCGTATAGAGTGAAATAAGTCATCAACTAATGGAAAAATGGGATTGAAACAAAAATGGTGTCCTATATTAATAATTTTTATGATTTAAACTCTTGTATTTATAACATTGGTCTAAGGATTTGTGGTCATTGACATTCAACTGAACATGTTCTCTTCACACTCCATCATAATTTGATTATTATATTCTTTTTTGTAACCATGTTTCCATTTACATTGTCTGTTCTCATAATAGGGAACCAAGTTATGTGACCATTGTACATACCTTTATCTCTTATTAAAAAGATTTATTATTAATCATATTCATTATTTGTGTTTTTAAAAAATAGTTTTTTTTAATATTAATCCCTTGATTATCAAGATCAATTTTTAACTGTGCGGACATAATATATTTAAGGTGGGGAGAATGTAACACCCCAAGACTTTATAATAATTTCCTTTTAGAATAAATTTAATTTGTCTCCTATATTTCGTTATAAAAAACAACATGTTAATATTATGTTACACACACCAATATTTTTATCATTCCCTACATGGAACACCTAGGTATTCATGCATTACACACAAGACCGAATTTCCTCGATGTCTTGTATAACATGCATGTCCACGTTTTACCAAATAATAATATGTTATTTAAAATATTATTATTTAATATAATGACATACAACCAAGCTATAAAATGATGATTATTAATTAAATTATCTTACTTATGAAATTTTATGGTTGAATTCATTAGATATAAGTTTATTAATAATGAATATAAGAACCAGTTGAATATAAGCGGAAGGTTTTTATAAAAAAAATTATTCTCCCAATGTCATTAAATAATAATAATTTAAATTAATAATAATAAGTGAGTGATATTATTGTAATATATATTAGATAAATTCAATAAATTATTTCCAAAATTCATTTAATAGATTTGATAAGAATTTGATAGAAAAAACCCAATATTATGCACAAAATGTAAACTTTTATAAAGGAAATTTTACCACCTATTAATGGTTCAGCTAAATTAAATCATAATTTCGAATTTTTTGAATTTAATAAGAAATAAAATTAAATAAATATTTCAAAATTAGTTTAGGGTGAAATTTTGTAATTTTACTATGTAGATTTATTTTTGTATTAATAGTGAAAAATACTAAATTTTAATTCATAACAGTTTTTTTGTCTAATTTATTTTTAAGGATAAATTACATATTTATTAGTTTTAGTTATTAATTATATATAATTTACTTCTATTCTTCCAATTTAATTCATTTTAATAAATTTCACATTAAAATTGTATATTAAAACTTAACAAATGTTTGAACATTTTTGCATAAAAAAACCTGAATTTCCATCTTATCTGCTGGATAGATTATAAATTAATTTATTCCACATATGTTGATAGAATTTGTAAAAATGGATTAAATATCCTTTATTTTATCAAATTTTATCCCTTATTTTAGCCATGTTAAATAAAAAAGATGGTTTTAATTCCCTTTTTCAAAATTTACCAGAATGGAACTCCTCCACCACATAAAAAAGAACTCTTCCCTCCCACTTTTTCATAGGTATCTAGACCTTTGTATCACCCAAAATATGCTAAATTAATATCTTAATACCCCTCACCGCATCATATATGCCTCCCTTTTAGAATATGTACATACAATGAACCCATTTGAGTGAGCTTGGGGAGCCTTGGGAGAGGATTTAGAGATGCTTCTTGGGAGCTTGGGGAGACTTGGCAGTGTTTTAGAGAGATTAGGGAATAGTTTGGATGAAATCTAAAGGATTTGAGTGAAGAGTAAGTGGGAGAATGGGTGAGTTTATATAAGGAGATGGAATTCATTATTATTTAGGTTTGGGACACCACACATTAAACTAATCAAAACCACAAACCAGACCATGGTTTTTGCCCATGATTTCTTCTAAAGGGGAGTGTAAAACAATATTTTATAAGGCCAATGGCCAAAATTATTAAAATAATATGGCTACATATGTGGAGGTGAGTCACACTTTGAAGGAAATCAATTTAAAAAGCTAATATGATTTATAAGTCTTGGAGGGTCCACTAAGTCTTTGTAAAATAAATCAATCAAACCTAAAATCAAATTATTTTAATGGTAAAACATATATTGGCCAAACATAATGTTTATATTATTTTATTATAACACTATTTGATCATTTTTATGTCATAAAACAAATTATATATTTAAACGGTATTTAATTTTTACCCAAAAAATCGACTATCTATGAAAATTATGAAAAATTCACCATTTAATAATTTCAACATCCTGATTCCAAAAATAATATTCATTTTATATAAATAACTCTATAAATATGTGAATTTTTAATTTGAAAATATATATTGACATTTATCAAAAATTCATGGGTTTTGAAAAAAAAACTTTCAAACCTTAATAAAAATTACAATTTTATTCATAAAGAATATATGATCATTTATACTTAATAAAAAGTAATTTAATAATAATATTTTATTAAAATATAGTTTAATTAAAAAATCGATTGATTTATTTAAATAGATTTCTTAGTTGAATATTAACGAAAAATACAATTTGTGCTTTAAAAACTATTTACAATGTAACAATAATAAAATAAATTTATATTATTTATTATATACAAAAATAATGCACATAATCATAGTTCTAAGGTCCTGTTATGTAACCCATTATATCACCTGCATAAGACTGAAGGGTAAGGTGTGTGATGTTGACAGACTCTTGGGGTGGCTCAGATAACATTGCTCGAGTGGTAATCTCTATCAACTTCCACTTCTCATGTAGGCAGTTTTGTACAAGCTTAACATGGTGAAGCTTAGATTGGGCTTGGTCAAGAGTGAAACCCAATGAAACCACCTCCTTTCCGAGATCCAACAAATGGGCTTCGTATGGGGCAAGTATACTAGATGAGTTTATCGCTTCCTTTTTCTGAGTAAATTGGAATTGTTAAAGCCCTATATTTATACTAATCATGTGATCACTATTCAGCGACTATATTAGCAATGGTCATAATTCAAAACTATATTTTAAAATAAAAAACATAAACCAAATAAGTGCATATGTTATATAACCATTTAACATAATATGAAATTTAATTAGACCAAGAGTAATTTTCATTGATAGATTTTTGGGTCATTACAGTAATCTTGTTCTATATCACTATGTATAATTGATCATAGATTTATTCTTGTTTCTCATAATATGAAATATCATATTCCATTTGTATGACCACTAATTTCAATACATTATAAGGATTAGTTATGTACTTATTTATGAGAGATATAAGTAACAAATCATGAACTAGAGATAGGTTCAATTGAAGACCTAAGCGATAAGATACCGTACTTACTCAATCAACAATATCTAAGTGATAAATATAAATAGAACTCAAGTTTATTTTTTTTAAATCTCATAACCATATCCAAAAGATAAATTCTTAAATGTACATTTTCACTGTCATTAAATTCTAGACAACATCAACTCTTGTTTTTTTAATTTTTTTCATCTCTATGTTCCCCTTACGTGATGCTATGCTGATCATACATTCCATTCCATTTACATAGATGACATTGGTACCAAAAGATTTATGTCTCAAAATTCAGAAAAATAGATTATATATCATCATTTCATTCCAAATTAGGCTTCATAATGTTTCATCTATGTGCCCGAGGGAATTATTTTTTAAGAAAAAGGGAATAAAGGGAGGTGGTGTTCCTAAAACCATTAAATTCCATAATACAAGATCTAAACAAATCCCATAGTATTTTAATAGTTCCCTTATAATATCCATATATATAAGGATGATATGTAATCAATTTCATCTTTTTATATAGATATTACTAAAGACATCTGTAAAACATTGAAGTAAAACCCATATCTCGAATTAAGGCAATATAATGTTGTAATCCATAAAATAATAGCACTTAATTAATGTAAATTCTAGAAATACAATCAAGAGGAAAATCTTATATAATAGTAGTAATGTGTGATTCCATCATAAGGTGATTGACTATAACCTTATATGTATTATTAACATTATATGATTTAAGGATTTTATAGTCAAAATTTATAATTATGTTTCCATATTTCCTTTTTTGGTACATGTAATGGATAGATATTCCCCTTATACTTATGCCAATAAATCATATCATTTGTACATACCACGCACCATTAAATGTACTCTACAATAAGTCGCACGATGATTTTCCACCTGCAATAGTCTTTTAGATCTATTTATATATAAAAACATCTAGAAAAAACAAATCATGATGAAATTTTACCCTCATCCAACAGGCCCTTCATCAATTATATTATTGGGGAGGAACATATACATCTTATAAACCATATCATTATATCAAAATCAATGTTGAACTATGTAACATTTCTATTGAACTTCAATAGCCCCACATCTTCCTTTTCTACCAATTTAATTGTAACACACTATGATTTTTATAAGAACAAATTCTAATTTTAGACCCCCATAATTTATGATATATTTCTTTTTAAATAAATTCAATCTCCTCGATAGCTAGTGATGATTGAAATAATAGATTCAAATGAAACATAACATTCTATTAAAATATTATTATTTAAAAACTAACCAGTATAACCATTCCATTAAGATGGATGGTATGAATTGTGAAAACCATAATTTGAAAATTATATTTATCTATTTATTATAAATATTAGAATAATAATTTAAAATAAAAAGAGTTGTCTTACAAAAAAATATATTTTTATAAAAGATGATTTTTTCACACTTTGCTACTTGAATTAAAATTAATTTTAACAACTTTATAAAATTTATTTGAAAAAATTAATTTCTTTTTTCAAATTATAAATATAAAAATTAAATATTTAAGATTTTTTTTGATTTTCCTAAAATGATTCAATTTTCAATGAATAGTGAATAATGATGTTTTTTATTGAAAACTATTTTTTTGATTAAATAATTAACAAAATTAAATTATATATTCCTTAGGATTTGACGAAATAGTAGTTTAATAATATTAAAATTTTACAAACTTATGTAAATTGAATTAAGTTTATATTTAATTTTCATATTTAAACAATCAATATTTATGATAATTTTCACTTTGGATACCCTTCTCTTCATCATGTCTACAGGTATAATTTCAACTGAATTCAACCACTTCTGTGGACTAAATTTAGAATGACAGAATGAGTTTTTTTAATATTAATAATTTATATTATCCAATAAGTATAACTTAATTTGTTACCATTGTGAATATTATAATTATTAAAAATTTATTTCTATGTTTAAGGGATAAACTCATTTTCCAAGGGGCTGAACTAAAATGATAAGGGATAAAATGACATAATTGCCAATCCAAAATCCATTTTATAAAACCTATTTCAACATTATCACATCTAATGGTCAATAATTACAAATTTTAGAGTGTTTTCGATTGATAAAAACATTGATTTAATCAACGTTTTTTAAAAACTCCTTGTGTGTCCTCTCCCGTTCAAATAAAAGACACCCATACGCATCCACTCATCACACATCAAATGAAATTTTTATTGGAAAATACCTACAAAAATCACATAACTAGCACCCACCTAACATTTTAGATCCCTAAATATTATTAAAAACCCATAAAAGGAAAGATGTTTCTAAAAACCAAATGGAATTTTCCAAAGAAGAGGTAATATTCTAAAAGTATAGTTTTTATTTAGTTCTTATTCCACCTACATTAAAACTGACTACACCATATATATTTTATAAAATCAGTAAAATTAAACAGAAATATAATTATTTTATGGACATTACAAATACCCATCTCATGTTCCATTTAATGGGAAACGAAACTATCGATCAGGTGCATGAAGGACTACCTCTTTGTGAACTGATGCAATTTGTTTTCCATCACCACCTTCCATGGACAGATATAATGATTAATTTGAAACATGAAAATTTTAATTATAATATTATTATAATTATATAGTTATAATATCATGTAAAACCTTTTACATTCTAGGTCATTAAATTTTTGATAATGTCGCTTATGTGTACGGTGGATTGTGGCTCACGAAACATTCTGATTCATTTTTCAGTTACGATTCAAATTGAAAATTACAAGGAAAATTTAGTTAATATATATGATATATATGAAATAATATTGATTATAAAAAGTTAATATTACATCTATCTAATACCCTTTCATTCTATAAGATAATTATATCATTTCTCATGTGTCCGTATGACCTACCATCTCCCAAGATGATGTAATTAATTTACCATCTACAACCTTCATGAATAATTCTAAAAATGTATAAAATGAGTAGAAATGATATTTAAAAAATATAAATTACAATTTAGATGATGTAAATGTATAATATTATCAATAACTAACGAATTCACTATAAAATATTCATATAAAACACTGAATTTTTCATTCGAAAAAATGTAATAATGAAATCTTTTCAATAAATGAGTGAAAAGTTGTCATAAAAGGATCATATATAATATTAAAAATATTAATATGGTTTTAGTATAAATTAGTAACAAAAATAAAACCATTGTGTTTGAGGTTAATGTGTGTTTAAACATAGAAGTTTGAGGTAATGGACTTCATATCTATTTCCCTTCATTGGAGCTTATTGTAATGTCTTATAGAAAATTCATTTTATATGGTGTATATAATTCCCCATGAATATGAAATATATTGATTCATTAACAATTATTAATACTTTATTTTTTATTTTCAATTAGTTAATCCAAGGGTCATTGAATTAAAACATTCCATGTCCTAAATAATTTAGTTACTCATTTTTTTAATTTTGTTATTTTACATCTTCGTTTTATTTGATATTCATAGATTATTGTTATAATTAATAATGAATATATTTTGTTTTACATCCATTTTTTCATATTAATATTCATTTGATAAACATAATGGATTTTTTTTTTAATTTTCATCTCAATGTTATGTTATTTATATGGGTTTAATTCATAATCTAATTTTTATAGAATTATTTATGCATGAATATCAATTGTAGGAAACCATATAATAATTAAATAATAAACCCATTCAATTTTCATACCACTTGGTTATTGAGGATATGTTCTTATAATATTTAATGTATCATCTATATTTTTATTAATATTAAAGAGACATTTTTCAAAATTAAATAACACTTCATTTCTATTTTTAGTCAAAATTCATTTTTCAACTAGAAACATGTTTTTATATAATGCATTCAAAAATGTTTCTAAATTTCCAAAAAAAATTATTAAAAAACTTTTTCCCATATTTTTCTTTTTAAAAAATTATTTTAAAGTAATATTCAAGTGATTTTCCAAAAAAATAATGTTTAGATTTTAATAAAAATCTAAAAGGAATATTTGTTTTAACATGTACGAGATGTATGTAATTTTTTACTATCATGACCATAAGGTGTTTTAAAGATGAATTTATATATTTAAAAGGACATTGTCAAATAAACTTATTTTAAAAATGATTCATGTTCTTTAAGTTTTAGAATGATTATGAAATTAAAAAAAAGTTTTTTTTACCTCAATAATGTTTTAAGGAAATTTTTATAGTATTGTTATTCATCAATGAAAACAATCCTTTATTTTAATTATACTCCACTAGAGATATATTTTATTGAAAAAAATCCCTATTATTTATATGGATGGTTTATGATAATTTTTACTTGGTTAATTATTTTTAATCTATTTCTTGATTAGTATTCAAAATCAATAACTTTCCCTGGAAATATAAATATTCATGTGATTGTTAAACATTATATTTCCCCTAGGAATACATATCATTTTTCATTGATATTATTATTACATAGAATTTATATCATTTCTATATAAGATTTTCCAATTTTTTTTTATTATCTTGGTAAATAGTGAAAAATCCATATTCCTTAAAAAATATGGATATTTTAGGATAAGATACAACATTTTTTAGTTAAATTTATTATTCAAAATATGATAAATGATTTGAACATGAAGACATGTGTGGATACCACTTATAGATTACCCCACATTGCATCAATACTCTAATGAGTTAAATCAATAGTCTACCCATAGTCAAATGGGATTGTGGGGTATACCTTCTGATCAACATTAAACATTATTGTGAATGATCTTTATAGTAGTGATATCATGAATCCTTGTATCATGATATCCAATAAATTATCTTTTCCATAATCAATAATTTAGTTTTTAATATATGTGGTATTTTTTAACTAATACTATCTATAGATTCATTTTATTATTAGTTCATGGTTTAACTAAAGGATACTTCAGTTATTTACCATTCTAAATTGATTATTCCTAATCTATTCATGATAGTATTGTTTTTTAAAAGTCATATGTTTTCAATTATTTATCATTCTATATTTATTATGACTTATATAACCATGATGTCTATTTGATTTAATTGTTATGTGTATTTTTTATTTATTAATTATTATTATTATTGATTCATGGTATCTTAAAATTTACATAACTCACTATGGGCATCAAAGATCACCATTTTTATATTCCATGGAATCATGGAAGTGTTATATGAATAAATTCAATGACATTATAGAGGGAACAATGACATTATAAGAAATATTATGTTGTAATTTATGTATTAAATTGTAATCCATGGCTAATGTATGTATCTAGTTTACCAAAACTACTAATCTATTTGTTCTTTTAGGATTGAGTTTCTTGTATCTTTGACAAATATAATAAATTACCCTCCAGATCTAGGTATTGGAGTCGAGGCGATTATAGTTGCAATTAGGGGATATTTAGTGGAAACCTTGAGAACTATATATTTTTTGACATAGTTAATATAACATAACCTTCTGATATGCATTGAGGATAATTATAGAGAAACACACTATTATTTTGGTAAGGTACAAATTATATGGGTTTTCTTGGAAATAAAAACATGTCTATATAATAAAAGGGTACATGGTTTTGGAATAGATATATATGGGAGTAAAAAATAAAAAAAGGGAATGTCGGTCTTGACAAGATTGTTTCTGGTTACATGAAGAGATGTCTAACTTCCCACCCATATTTATACTACCAGGTGATATTATTTGTATAATTCACAAATTCATTATAAAAAATTATAAAGGATTTGAATATATTATGATATTTAATTACCTAGGGTAAACCTAAGGAATATTTTATATAAATGAAGGTTTTTTGACTTAGATATACTATAAATGATTATATAGTTTTTCCTATGTGATTATTGTTTCTTACAATAGGATTTTTGGTTTTATTTAATGGATATAACTTCGAGAAATCAAAAAAATATTGAAAAAGATGGACAATGTATTGACTATGAGCAACGAGATGAGATTATTATAAAATTATAAGTTACCATGATTATTACTAATTAGTTATCATGAAATATGATTAACATTATATACATTTTCCAACTCCTAGACTCCCAAAATTATTGTATGATGGAGTCCACTATGAGGTTGAGTGGTGGAGACCATGAAGCAAAGAAAGATCCAATTCCATCATGACATAAATTAAGAAAAAGAAAATAAAGAAAGTGTATCAATAAAATGTGAAAATGTTTTATGTGTGGAAAATAATTCTATAATGAAAGGATTTTTTGAAGAAAAAATGAAGAGTTTTTTGGGAGGAAATAAATTTCATCCTTGTTATCAATTTGTAGTTTGTTTCTATAAATCTGGGAAACCTGTCAATTATTTGAGTCTATTAAATTTTCAAATGTTTAACCCCTAGATTTTTGTAGTTCCTATAAGGAAATAAAATGGTTGATGTATTTATTTTTGGGATTGAGAAGTTTAATTATAGATGCATTTTCTTACCAATTCTATCTTTTTATAACAATAAATAAACATATATGGATTTTGTGAAATTTTTGAAGAATAATTTTATTCAATAAATTAAGAGTTATGGATACAATACATCGTTATGAATTTAAGGATGTTCATATTTTATGATTCATAATAATCACCATTTAAAACAAATTCTGGTGTAATTATAATACAATTAATGACATTTTATGGTTTTTTTTTGAATTACAACCCCTTAGTTTAGTATGTTTTTTACTAAGAATGTCATTTAATGATGAATAACCTTAATTATTATGGGAATATGAATAATAGTATTTTTAACACAAATGGTTCATATTTTCCTTGATGTTGAGGTAACTATAGTTTATTACACTACAGTAATGTAATTATAATTATATTAACATGGTTGTAGAAAAATAAAAACCCACATATCGGGTGGCAACTTATTACATCTGGTTGGGTGGTTGGACTTTAACCAACAATTGATGGGTCATAAGGGTGATGACCCAACCATTGGAAAATGTGATTCTCTGATAAATATATTATTTTTAATATAAAATATTTGATGGAATATATTAATGATGAAACTATAGTGTTACTATTGAGTTTATAACATAATTTATTATATTGGGTAACTTATTCTAAACATTATTGTTTTAGTAAATACTTAAGGAATGAAATTTCACACTTGTATCTATTTTATTATTTATTGGAAGAAAATTTTAGTTTATCATGCATTAAAATTTCTTTTTAGAAATTCACTTATTATAGTAAGATATGAAGTGGAAAATGATTGAAGCATTACTAAAGGATGAAATTATGAATATGAAATACAATTATATAATATATGTTTATTTTTTTATGTTAATTGTAAATATAGTAAAGGAATAAATAAACTTTAAGGAAAAGGATCATGAAACATAAATGTTATTATATTACCTTCACACCCAATGAAAATATTGTTCTTTTAAATCATCATAGTGTTTTGTGGTACTTAACATTCCAATTATCATTCAAATTTTTATAATTAGTGATCTATATCAATATTTATAATTATTTACACTTTTCTTTGTTGTCTATATCATTATATTCCACCAATGTTATCCTATTTTAAAACCTAGCATGTGTTATTCTATTTGACATTATAATTAAATTTATCTATTATTGAAGGACATTTTATAAACCCTTTTTACAATTTCATTATCCAATAATGGAAATTTTAAATATCAAACACTTGATTACTGAGATCAATATTAAATTATGAGGGTGCATTTTATTTATTGGGGTAGAATATAAAACCCTAAGATGTTTAAAAGATGTAAATTGGTTTTGATAACATAAATGCCAAAAAATAACACTCGTAGATGATAATATAACACCACGAGAATTTAAAATATATTTCATTTTAAATAAAATCACTAAATTAAATAGATTTTTATGTTCCCAATATAAGGTTTAAATGAAACCCAATACATAATTAAAATAAAATAATTTAAAATGTCACTAGTATAACCTATCCATTAAATTTTAGGTTATAAATAGTACTATATAATTTATGAAAATTATGGTAATATATTAATTTAAAAGAATATAATAATCATTCAAATGAAAAATAATTGTTTTGTTGAAAAACTATATTAATTAAAAATACGGTTTAGCCACACATTTCACATATTATATAAATTTAATTTTTTTCCATTTTTATAAAATTGAATTCATAAAATGATATTAATTTTAGAAGTCCTCATATCAAAATTATATTAATTTCAATTTTTTGGATTTTTCTAAAATGGTTTATTTTTTAATGAATAGTGAATAATAGTAATTTGTATTTAAAATTGCACATTATTTTTAAGAATTTAAAAGTATAAATTTTATTTTAAAATTATTCTAAATTAATATTAGTTCAGTAATATTATATTTAAAAATTTAAAAGTAAAAATTATATTTTAAAATTATTTTAATGTAAAATTATTTTAGTAATATTTAATTTTATATAATTTTGATCATTGTAATTAATTCATTATTGAATATTGATATTAAAACCATCTATAATTATAAAAGTTTCTCTTTGTAAACCTTCTTTTTCATATCATCTATGAGTATAATTTTAAATTCAATTTAACAATAATGTGAATTAGATTTTGAAAAAAGGATTACATATTTTTTAACGAAATAATATATATTATATACTAAGTTAAAAATAATTTTTTTCCATTATGAAAATTAAAAGAATTAAAAATTAATTACTATAGGGGGTTCAAATTAAATGGTTAGGGTTTATATTCCCTATCAAAAAATTTCAAAACTATTTTAGTTGATATATTTTGAGATTATTACCTATATGAGTAGATAATGAAAAGTATTTAAAGAATTTTTAATGATAAAAATGTTATTATAATTGATTCTTTTAATTAATTCCATGTGAATCCTATCCCCCTCTAATAAAATTCCACCTCATATCCACCCATCTTCGAACTTAAAAAACTATTTTTTTTTAAAAAATACCTACCCTAATAACATAATTTATACTAAAAAATAATCTTAGATACTTTGGATATATTAAAAATCCATCCTCTGAGGACTTCTGCAGAAAACCTATTGATGTTTTCTAAAGAAGAGGTAACGTTCCAAAATGAGTTCTTTATTTACTTTCTTAATCCACTCCCATAAAACAATAATAATAAAATATTATATAATAAATACATTATATTTAATATACCTACTTATTATTATGTTATGGTCATGATATATAACCATCTCCTCTTCCATCAAATGAGAAATGAAATAGTGAATCGTGTATCTGGTATACTACCGCATCGCGAACATATGTAATTTTTTTCACATAACCACCATTAAAGTATGGATATAATTATTTATGTAACACATTTATATGATATATATTCTATTAATATACTAAGGTAGTTTTAATTTCAAATATAACTTCTTAATTTCAATTCTGTTTAATATACTATAATCTCTTTCTTGTGTACCACATAATATCGCATCACCATTCAATGTGATTTTTTAATTTCTCTTTAAATTGAACCTAATTAGGTTAAATTTAATTAATATATTTGATATATAGCAAATTATTTTGATTCTCTAATATTATTATACCAAATGCTTCCTTACACTTTCACTAGTTAAGGGAATTATATCATCACTCGTTTGTACGTATTTCATACCATCTCCATAAAGAGATGATATTGATTTGACATATACAAATATCATTAATGATTTTAAGTAGGTATATAATTATTAAAATTGATAATTAAAACATTAATATCAGTAGAGATATTAATAAAAATATAATATTTTCAATTAATAGAAATAACATGATAAAATATGCCTCGCAAAATAAGGCTATTATCCTTCAAAACAATAGTGATAACAAAAGATTATTGGGGTACATATTATAAGATGATATAAAAAGATAATATTTGATATTAAATATAGGAATATTTTTATATTAAAAATTAATAACATGATTAAAACTATTAAACTCGATGTTAAAAATGTTCAACCAAAAGGAAGCATGATGTAAGGGGCTTCATCCCAAATTCCATTCATTATTTCATATAATAATGTTATGCACCTAATATCATTTATATGATCTATATACATACATGTTGAAATATAAGGTCATGAGTTAGTAGTTGTTGATATAAATTAAATTTTTAAATTTGAATTAATTAATCCAAGGGTATATGTCCTAAAAGTTACCATGCTGTAAAGAATTTCATAACTAAATTTCTTTTCATTAGGTTATAACACTTTTTCATTGACTTTAATATTATATGATTGTGTATGTATTGAATATTGGATATTCCATGCTGTATATAAAATTTTTTATATTAATTTACATGTGATATACATATTTAATTAATCTATTATTTATCACTTCAAAGTTATATTATTTATAATGTGTTATTTCACAATCTCATTTTAATTAGTTTTGTTTATGATTGAATATTCATTGATGGAAATTATTTTATCATTGGATAATAAACCAATTTAATCTTCTAATCCTCTGTTTAATCATAATTGTTTCATGTAATAGTACCATTCCCCACTCTTTTGTACATAAAAATATTGAAAAAATGTTTAAAATAAAATATGACTTTATTTCTCTCTATGGTCAAAAAATATTATATTCAAAACAATGATACCATAAATAGTTTTAAAAAAATATTTCTGAAATTCACCAAATTATTTATTAAAAACATTTTTACCTATTTTTATCCTTTAAATTGTTTTTTGAAATAAATATTCATTCCATTTTACAAAAAATGTCAATTTTCAATATTCTAAAAATTTAGAAGGAATATATTAATTAATCTGCATAGTATATAAATAGTTTCATCACATTATGAACATTAAATGTTTTAAATAATCCTTTATAAGTTCAAAATATTATTCTAAATTATTATTATTATACAAATATTGTTTTATATATTTTTGAAAAAACATATTCTCAATGTAAAAAAGGTTATTTTCCTAAAGAATGATTTTTGATGACATTTTAATGGTATATCTATACATCAATGAAAATAATACTTTATTTTACATATAATCTATTAGGTATATTTTATATTGATGGAAACGTTATTCATTAATATTTATGGTATATCATATTCATGACTTTTGAAATTAGTAACATTCACATTATTGACTAATTATTGTAATCATTAACTTTCACTTGAAACATTTACATTCTTGTTGGAAATAAATTTCCCCTATATATCAAAATCATTTATCATGGATATTATTATTAATTAAGCCATATATTATTTGAATATATGGTATTCTATATTAAAATTTAATTGATTATAAAATGAAATATTGATAAATATTTATTCATTACCTACTATAGAATATTTGCTGATAAGGAACAATATACATTAATTAAATTGATTATTTGATATATAAAGACTTATTTTAACTTGAATATGTTGCTTTGTCTGATTATAGATATCCCCTCTATGCATCAGTAGTTTCATGAGACAAATCAGTTGGATAACATTAGGAAAATGGGTTTCTGGTGTATTCCCACCCATCAGTTATAAACTGTCTTATGAAGTGTCTTGATAGTAGAAGTATCATGATTCTTATGATTATAAAATCCAATAATAGTTAATTTACATCATCAATAATTCTGTTATTCTTATCCATGACATTTTGGAAATGATATTATCTTTAGATTCATTTCATTTACAATTTACTAATTAAATGACATGTTTTTTCCGATATTTAACATCCGATTTTGATTTCTCCTTATCTGTTCATGATATTAATTTTATTTAAATGGAATGTGTGATCTGTTATTCACCTTTACATATTTATTTTTCATTATCTATTCATGGTTGTAAATTCATTTAAATGGTATGTTTTTTCAAATATTTACCTTTCCATATTAATTATACTTATTGACTCATGATAATGTCAGACTTTACATAACTCAAACTGAGTATCTAAGATCACTATTATTTTTTTATCCAAGGATACATAAATTGTTCTATGAATTATATTTAAGGATATTCTAGAGTGAAAAATGATATTCTCGGAAAAAAAATTATTTGTTATTAATTTATTTGAATTTAATTCCAGACTAACTTATGTATCTTGATTACATATACCACTAAACTACTTGGTCCTTCGGGATGTGATTCAATTTTATCCTATTTGAATTTAATAAATAAACCTCCAACTATGGTTTACCAGGGTGAGGTATTCTTTACTAATCATCACATGTATATATGGTTAAGAAATAATTTGATAATGACAATATTTTTCTATATTCTATAGGAATTCCAAATACATCCATAAAAAATCCATAAAATTTTATCTTTTATAATCCTCATTATAGATAACCTAAAACAATAATTTCAACTAAGAAAAATTTCCACCTTGTTCTATTTCCTAGGGTGGTAATTTATTTTGAATTCATATTCTTTAATCAACTCTAAAAAATTTATATGGTTTATATTCAACAACATCAGAGTGAATATGTAATTTAAACTTTTATGATTAGTATATATATGAAACCTTTCTCAGTAAAGATAATAAATTCATATCATTAATTCCAATAATACTATATGTAACTCCAAATCATTAAATGGGACGTTTTTATCAGGAAAAATAAATTTCTAGAAGGTATAAGATAAAACCATATTATTCTATATAAATATTAATTCCATTTCCTTCTTTATTGATTCAATATCGGTCAAAAATACTTTTTTACAATAGGGTAATGTAAACACATGTTCTAGGAGTAACCTCTTCATCAGTTCTATTAAATTTTCATCACATTAATATGTGAAAAGGAACTTTCAAACCTTCCATATTAATAATGTGAGTGAATTAGATAGACCTGAGAAAATTCTAAAAAAGGGATCAATAATATCTGACCAAAAAAAGAAATATATAGATCTTATCCTGCATGGTTGGTCTGGATGAAATTCAATAACTACCTAATTTTATGGATACACCAATATTCTATCTCTCAAGATTTTATAATGGGAAAATAAATATTTTCATAGGGAAAATTCACCAATTATAATTTATTCCTAAAACTTCTCCTTTGGGTATTAAGTACAATCAAAAAATAATCTTCATACACTTACATGTTGTTTGAATATATAAGAATATAATCTACTAAGATATCCAAAAAATGGATAAGGAAATCTCATGAAACTCTTATCCATAAATCCATGGAAATAGTAAAGAGATTAGTTAGAGCTAGTGTAAATAGTATTTATTCATAGTTTCCATTCATTATGCAGAATAATATCTTAGGCATGTCCTCTTTTGTGATCCTCAATTGATGATATATATAATGAAGAATAATGTTGGAAAAGTATAGAGATCAATATAGTTGATCAAGAAATTCATCAATATGAGGAAGTTGATACGTATTACTGATAATGATCTTCTTATATTCCTAATAATCAATGTATAGTTATGTTTATTAGTAATTATTCTTAATAAACATAATAAGCGTGTCTTAAGGAAATGTAATTGGATGAATGAAACCTTTTTTGAGATACTATAAGAGTTGATTCTTTAATTCCATATAAAAAAATAGGGTTATTCTACAGAGAGTCCTTAAAATGGGTGTAGAACCAAGTTTGATTTCTATTAATAACACAACATCATGATTCAATGGAACACTAGAAAACACCTTGGGAGAGAAATCATGAATATCCCTCATAATAGGCATATCATTAAGGTTGAGTTTTTCCCCAAATATCTAATAAAGACAACAATATTGAATAGGAAAAGAGACACATACAACTAAATCAATTTATATAATATGTTCATATATATCATCTCAAAAATAGAAGACCATATTTTTGTTCATTATATCAAAAATGAAATCCATTTCTCAGTAATTGATGTGAATTATTTATAAATAAATTAGTTTTATACCGAAAATGTAACACCTCGCCCCTACCTCAATGGCTTAAGAAAGAGGTGAGGCGATACATAGCCTTAAGTGATGTTTCCAAGGAACCAAAGGCTGGTAATAAATGTCAAGTTCTTTAAGAATGAGTTGGAGAATTATTTTACATTGACATAAACCAACCAATCACACAATCCATTACTAAAAAAACCTCATGATGCATGTTAACATAGCAAACCGAACCATATAGTCCCAAAAAAACCCAAACAAATCAACAAAAATTCCCAAAAACCAATACCAAAAAACCAAAATCAACGTATAAAGCACATGACTAAACAAGAGATCCATGGTAAACTAAGCCACCCTCCACTTCTCCACAACAAGCTTCATGCACCAAGCACCCCCTAACCACCCAAACATCATGAAGAACGGCTTGCAAAATGAGATTCCATACTCTTACCTATGTCCTAGAATAAAACATCTACAAAATAATTAAAGTCCCAAAGTAGGGGTGACTAATAATAATCATTTGGATTTCCCCAAATGAATTTCTTACACACTCCATTAGGATAAAACTGTTAGAAAAATTATATAAAACAAATTATATAAAACATAAAATAGTTCAACAACTACCGATAATCCAAACACACCCTTACCAGACCACCATACCCAACCCATACAACCCAAGGGAAGGCCAAACAACCATTCCATAAGCCATTTCACCATTTCACACTAGAAAACAATTCACCATGCATTGCACACATAAAAAGGCAAACAACCATAGTGGAACTTCCCATCTAAACCTATTTAATAAGTTTCCAAACTAGTGGTACATTCCAAACACTTATCCATAAATGGTCTCCCTTACTTCCACTATCTATCACCTTTTATAGTGATACTTCCACCAACTTCGCACACCATCAACACAAGCCATGATACTTAACCAACCAATAATCTTAAATCACACCGAGGCCAAAAATTATGTGCACAACTAATTCCAACACATTTCAAATCACTTCAATAAATCGCCCATTTATTGATAACACCCTTTAACCATTTTCCATGCCAATCAACATTTCAATAAAATAACATATTTACTGAAATTCCTCTTTCATAAAACACTTTCCATAATTCAAAATATTATTGATTTTAAAATCAACATTTTAAAATCACAAACAAAACCCCTTTTACAATAATATCACATTTTACCCAAAATCCCTAAATCATCACCAAATGGGTTTCCTACAATATTCACACATCATAATCATAATGAATTTAAAGCCAAAAATTCAATTGCATAAAATTCCTCATGTTATATAAAAGTAGTGTCGAGAGAGAAGTTGCATACCTTTATGGTTCCGGTGAAATCACCCCACAAGAAACCACACCACCTGTCCGGACAAAAGCTCCACTGAAAACACTCTAGGTCTTCTAACCTATCATCAAGAAGCCTTAATATCATCAAATAATTCAAAAAAACCCTATATCTATATGTGATGAGTATAGATCTTGAAAATCAAAAGAGATAGAAGAGATGATCTATAGATAACCGCAATAGAACCAAGAGAGAATACTTATGCGAGATGAACAGACTTCAAAACATTTTGAAACCCCTTTATATCCCATCCAAATTGAGTGTGAGAGAACCCCTAGACCTTGAGAAAATGATATCCCCCATAGGGTTCGTATGGGAGAAGAAATGGGTGAGTTAGGGAAAATCCCATCTAACCATGTTTAAAAAAAACTATTCTTAATGGGTCACATGTTTAACTCACACAGTTTGAAAACCCATTCACTAATTTTTCAGATGCTACTGTCTAAATATTGGCATATTTCACGATCACCTATGATTTTTTTCATGGTTTCCCTAAACCGTGATCAAACCATGAAGCCTTAAAAGTCTTCTAAGCTTTTACAAAACCTTTCCAAACTCTCCCAAACCATCCCCAGCTACTTCCTAAGCCAAAATAGGTATAAAAAGGGGCCACATACCTAAAACCATGGGTTCTAAATTCACTCGACAATTAGAATTTCCATCCTCATAAAGTACAGAAACACCATTCTGTAGAAAGAGCTCAGGCCATTACTCAACCAACTCTTTCTCCCACTCCCAAGTCGCCTCCTGAATCTGACCATGATGCCACAGAACCTGAACTAAATCAATGTTTTTACCACACATGGCCTTCTCTTACAAATATATAATCTACACCGGCACATTCACTATAGAAGCATCCAGTTATAGCTCAACATGATCCCAATGAATCACATGGTCATGATCCAGCTGATACTTTTTCAACTCTAACACATGAAGTACATTGTGCAGCGCACGAAACCATAGTGGTAAATCCAATCTATAAGACACATCTCCAATCCACTCAATTATCTAAAATGTCCCAATATACCTTGGAGATAACATACCTTGATTTCCAAATTAAGAATGTCCTAACCTAGGAGAGATTCTAAAAAAAATCCATGATCGTCCACCTCGAACAACAAAGGTCGTCGAAGATGGTCCACATATGATTTATGATGACTTTGACCTGTCCCCATTCTCCTTTTGATCAACTTTATTTTCTCTGAACATTATTTTCTCTGAATTATTTTAGATAAGGATCAGTCCAATCATCGAATTCACACCCATTTCTACCCAACATAGTGGAGAATGACATGGATTCCTATACAATGCCTCAAATGGAGCCATATGTATTGAAGCCTAGTAACTGTTATTATAATATATCTCCAACAATGGTATGTGCTACTCCCTTGATCAACCAAAATCAATCTCCTAAGACCATAGAATATCCTTTAATGATTATATTATCCTCTTGGATTGGCCATCAGTCAAAGGATGATATGTCATGCTCATCGTCAACTGTTTCCCAAGGGCTTGCTACAAGGATTTCCAAAAATGATATGGGATCCTCATATCTCTAACTGATACAATAGAAATAGTAACAACATGCCTATTTTACACTTCCCATATGTAGATTTTGTAAATATCCTCACCATATGATATTCATGAATCGGGATTAAATGAGCTGACCTTATAATCTGATCCACAATCACCCATATGAAACCATGTTTCCTGACCATTCTCGAGAGGGAATTCACAAAATCCATTGTTATTTATTCCCACTTCCACAATGAAATAGGCAAAGATTGAAACATTCCTACTGGACAATGATGCTCTGTCTTGAATTACTAACAAGTCAAGCCTCTGGAAACTAACTCAACCACTTTTTTTTCATACCATCTCACCAAATTTGTTCTTTAAATGACTTATACATATTATGAATTCCATGATGGACAACCCACCTTGAATGAAAATAATCCCTAAGAAGTTCCTCCTAAAAGCCACTGGTACCACCATTCAATTCCAAAAACATAAAATTGAATTTTAATTCACTTACTAGCCCGCAATGGTCTCCCCACCATTGAGTTTCAAACTCGTTTCCATACACATAGAATTAGATGTATGTGCCCGTTAACCAAACCATCCATGTTAGAACCAATGAAACTAGAATTAAAATTACTCTATCAAAATGGTCCTCACATTCAACAATATTTCAGCTATGACTGGCATCAAATACCACTGATATGATGCCTATTTCACCACCTAAGAATATTATTTTTTATTTAATGCATGTTCTACAAAATTTCCCTTACCCGGTGGGTACAGTAATTCAAAATCAATCATCTAGATATATTCCATCCATATCATTTGCATCATGTTTAAATATCTTTGTGAGAAAATTTTTCTTAAACTCTTGTGACCAGTAAACACTACGAATCTCTCACAAAAGATATATTGAAGTCAATTTTTCATAGAATTAACCATTTCCACCATCTCCAAATTATGTTTTGGGTAGTTTGTCTCATGAAACCTCAATTTATGTGAGCCATATACAACCACATGATCCTATTTCATGAGAATACACCCCAACCCTGATCTTGATGCATCATAATACACCACGTACCTTTTCCATGGTTTAGGAAAATCGAAGATTGGTGCTGATGTAAGGAGACCATCTAGCTCTTCAACACATTGTTGATAGTGCTTATCCCATTGAAGTGGAACATTCATCCCTTTCAAGGATATCATCATTAAGTCCAATCATGAGAAATCCCGAACAAAATGTTGATAATAGTCATCTATACCAAGGAATATCTGTATCTCAAAAAATGTTATTTGGATGTTACTAGAAGATAAGAAAATCTATATTTTCCGGATAAACCAAAACACCCTTCTTATAAATAATATTGAAAATTAAACAAACCTCCTATATGAAAAAGTCACACATTGACAATTTGGCATACAAACGACAATCCCTTAAGATCCACAACACTATCATGAAGTGATTCTCATGTTTAACCCTTGTTCTCAGATACACTAATATATCATCAACAAATACCACCAAAAAATTTTCCTGATATCACTGAAATATATGATTCATTAATTCCATGAATACCAGTGGTGCATTCATTAAGCCAAAGGTCATAACCACATAATCATAATGGTTATATCTTTTTATAAATGTTTCTTTGGGAATATACATTATTCTCATCCTTTATTGATGATATCTTGACCTCAAGTAAATCTTAGAGAACCATTGAGATCCTCTCAACTGGTCAAATAAATCATCAATGTGTGGAAGTGGATATCAGCTCTTTATTGTAACTTGATTAAGTATAAAATAATCCACACAGAGACACAAAGTTCCATATTCCCTTTTTAACAAACAAAACCGGTGCTGCCCATGTAGATGTGCTAGGCTGGATGAACCCTTTGTTATCTAAATCTTCCAAATGCACCTTTAATTATCACAATTCTGTTGGTGCCATTCGGTAAGATGAAATTGAGATAGGACTGGTCCCTAGAAAGAGATAAATTGTAAACTCTTATTCTCTCATGGGTGGAAACCCAGAGTATTCTTAATGAAATACATCCATAAACTAATACACAAATTTTGGGAGAACACTCTACTCAACACCTTCCAATGGTTCTAATGAAAAATCCACTAACTGATATGAGATTATTCCAATTTATGGTTCCAGAAAATCTGTTGCACCAAAATTTTCATTCTTAGCCCCTCCAAAGAAGTGTTCAATGCCACCGTCTGTCATAAAACTAACTGTTCATGCATAGAAATAGATGTGGGCCTTTAAAATTTCCAGCCACTCCATTCCCTATATTATATCATAACCATCCATATCAAGCACTGAGAAATCCCACATTAGTTCAATGTCATCCAAAACTACACAATATGCTCTGCACAGGAAGGCTTGGCACTCTTTTTTACCTAGACGATTTTTATGTTTAAAAAAATACGGCATCATTTTCATATTTAAACACAATAAACTAACATCAAAAAAATTAAGAAAATAATGGGAAGCACCTGTATCAAACAAGGTTTTCATCAACATGGAATTCCAAAGAATCGTACCTCGCACCATGGATTGTCTTGACTGATCATCCATCACATCTCGTTCATCTCTGAATAATTGCATTCTTTCCACACTGTTCTCTTTATTAACCTATTTAGGTGAAATGTTATTGCCAGAATCACCATAACTAACTAGGATCTACTGATGGGGAGTATGAAGTGGACCTCATCTAGTTCAGACATAGGATGCTTGTGTCCCCTAAATAGTTTCACGAACACCCAACCTCCGAGCATTATGGAAATACTGCAGAAGATTACCTATATTCTTAATGTTTTGACATGATTTTGGTTGTGTCATATAATTATACATGATGTGTCCAATAGAGACACACTGAAAATATCCTAGTATACTCTGAGTCTTCAAAGGAAGATTCACTGATCCTACTGTCAGATTCTGAGTTGTAGTCCCACCCTAGAAATAACTATCCCTCTTATTCTTGTATCCAACATCTGAGTTCCCACTATTCCCTGTGGGTAGAAACATAGTTCCCCTTCATGTATCCCCTAAAAGTTCTTGATCATCCACCATAGCTATATTCACCATTTCAGTGATATCATTTATACACATCACTGCTATCTTGGAAAAAATTTCCTACCACAAGCAAGCTTTAGAAATTTGTCCCTTCAACAATGTACTACCTTCCACCTAAGGTAAAAAATACAATAGGTTCATAAATGTAGTCACAAATTACATTACCCAAAGATACTCTTACTTCAAATGATAAAAATCTATTGTGCAATGAATCCTGAATGTATGAGGGTAGAATTGTTTGTTAAAAAATTACTCAAATACCCCCCATGTCACACCTTGGTTTGTCCCATCTTGGACCACTATCTCCCACCACTAAAGGGATTGATCTTCTAATATGTATGTGTCTAATTAACTTTCAACTCTTTCGGTGTTACTAGGAATTCAAATATCATATTCATTCTATTTATCCATGCTTTAACCCTTTCTGTCTCTGAATCACCCCAAAAAATAGGTGAATTATACCTTTGAAATAGAACCTCATGATCCACATGCTTTGGTTCAACCACTTTATTCCCAATTTCCACTACTTGGAAAGCTTGAAATATACTCGACAGTAGTTGTGGATTCACCAGAGGATCAGTTACAATCATATTTTTATCAACCTCCTCCAGTTGGTCTCTAAAACACCAACTCGATGCCATTTCTATCAACAAAAAAAACCTATAAGTCCCATACCTGTGGAAAGAAAATCATTACTATTAAAATCCAATTAAATGACAACAATCACAACCAAGCTTTCCACAAGTTTATATTTCCCAATTTTCACTATTCATAAGAAAATACACCATGAATTGAAAATTTAACCATTTTAATATAGCACAACCATTCACATTTCAAATCTGCACATCTGAATTAATTTCTTGATTTTACACACATCCATAAATTCATACCATAACATATGTCATTATACCAAAGGAAGTATGCATAATAGAGGGAATTAATTTCTACCATGCATGCCATTCTCATTTCATTGGATACACCCATGACAATGATATATCAAATGCTTATAAGTGTCTCCAAAACACTTATATACCCAAATCCATGGTAACTTGAACTTCATTAAAAAAGGGCTAGATATGTAATTTTATGATATAAATTTCATGTTCTAAAAATCCTACACCAAAATACCATCATGAATCAATGAATGGACCAAAGAAAAATGTCAACACGGACCAATAATTAATGCCAAATGACCAACAAACTGATACCACTTGTAACACCCTACCACTAACTCAATGGATTGAGAAGGCACAATGATGCTACTGGGACTTATGCTAGGTTCCCAAGGAGCCAAAGGATGGTAATAAATGTCGCGTGATTAAAGAATATGTTGGGGAATGATTTTACCTTGAGATAATTCAACCAACCAATGAAAGACATTACATAAACACCTTGTGATTCATGTTAACATAGCAACCCAAACCATATAGTCAAAAGACATCAAACAAATCCTTAAAAATTCCAAAAAACCAATACAACCAAACCAAAATCATAGTACTAAGTGGAATACTAAACAAGAGACCCAAGTTAAATTGACGCACCCTCCACTACTCCATAACATGCTTCATGCTCCAAGAACCCCCCAACCACCCATGAATCAAGAAGAACCACTAGAAAAATGAGATGTCTTTCTCTTACCTATGTCCCAGAATACTACATCTGCAAAATCACCAATGTGCCAAAGACGGGGTCAGTAACAATAATCAGTAAGATTTTCCTGAATGACTTCCCTACACATGACACTATGATAAAATTGTTAGCATATTTATATAAAATAGATTATATAATACATAAAATAGATCCACAATTACCGATAATCCAAACACAACATTACCAAGCCACCATACCCAAATAGTGAAACCCAAGGTAATTCAAAAAAACCATGCCATAATCCATTTCAAAATTTCACACTAGAAAAAGAATTCTCTTCATATCACATTAAACAAGTCAAACAACCATGGTGGAACTCCCCATCCAAACCCGTTCACTACTTTTCCAAACTAGTGGTACTTCCTATCCACTTATCCATAATGGTGGCCTTTCTGTCCAATATCCACATCCTTTTATACTAAGACATCCCTCCCACTTCACACAAAATCAACAAAATCCATGATACATAACCAACCAATAAGCATAAAGTACCCCAAGGAGACACATTATGCACACAACCAATTACAACACATGCCAAAACACTCAATAAATACCCCATTTATTGAAAGAAACATTTAACCATTTTCCATGCCAAACAATATTTCAATAAAACAAAATATTTATTGAAATTATTCTTTCATAAAACATTTTCTATAATTCAAACTGTGATCGATTTTGAAATAAACATTTTAAAATCAGACAACAAAACCCATTTTTCAACAATATCCCATTTTACACAAAATTCCCAAATCATCAAAAAAATAGGTTTCCCCCAATATTCACACATCATAATCACAATTAATTTCAATAAATACAAATTAATTTCAAAAAATGCCTCATGTTCTAGAAAAGTGGAGTTGAGAGGGATGTCATATTCCTTTATGGTTCTAGCTAAATCAACCCAGAAGTAATCACAACATAAATCCAGACAAACGCTCCACCAAAAACACTCTAGGTCTCGTTCCCTATCATAAAAAATCCATAATATCATCACTTAAGGAAACAAAATATCTAGATCTACTTGAAATAGATATTGATCTGGAAAACCAAAAGAGAGGTAAGAGAATATCTAGAGAGATCCACAAAGGAGCCCAGAGGGAAGATTTACTCAAGATGAATCGCTATCAAACCACCTTGAAAAGCCTTCAAATCCCTTCAAAAATGTGTGGGAGAGCACCCCTATCCCTTGAGAAGAAGAAATCATGCGTAGGTTTTTATGGGAGAAGAAATGATAGAGTTAGGGAAAATAGCGTCTAACCCCGTTTTTTTAAAAAAATGGGTTTCACATTTAACTCCCATGATTTGATAAATGATGCGCTGACCGTGTAGATGCTACTATCCAAACAGTGTAATATCACATAGTCACTTGGGATTATGGCACGATTTCCCCTAATTGTGAAACCTAAAAAATCCTCCAAAAATTTCCAAAACCTTTCAAAACACTCCTAAAATCTCTCAATCCTTTCGCAACCAATTCATATGAATAAAAAGTTATAAACATGGGTCACATACCTCAAATAAGGGGTGTTACAAAAAATAACATCACATTCAATTAGGGGTTGAATAATGATATTTTCAAGAATAAAATTACCATAAAACATCAATTGAATTCAAAACATTAACCTATCATATGATGATCTTACTATCAGGACCGCCTCCCTCCAAAGATACCCATCATGGGTTGGCAATGAAGAAAGGGAGATAATGACCCCCCGAGTCCCACCTTCATTAGGTCCCGGGTTGGCAACCAAAAATAAGTATTTACTGATTTCACAATATGGGAGGCATTACCTTTTATAAGAAATAATATATTGAGATAATATGAATCATGAAAACCATTCCAAGTCATATAAAAGAGAAATAAAAATACCATACGACATGAATGAAAAAATTATAGCCAACACAAAAATAGTAAGGTATCCAAATTAAATACCCAAATTTAAAACTATGTAGTGACATAACAATTATCAAAAGATCTGAGCTAGCGACACCCAACATAGTCCATGAAATCCTCATTGAAACATGAAATGTTTTTTATATACATAAGGTGACCATTAAAGTAGACTCAATAAAAAATCCAAAGCCTCTTGTGTGCATGTGAATGATGAATACTAATTCCCCTATGATATAAAAACAAAACCAAACAACACCTAAATAGTTATACTAACAAAAACCAACCTCACCAAGGCACAGTCAAAAAGAAATGAAAGTTAAGTAATATAATATGTTATAAATCACATTGATGATAAGGTACCCTTCACCACATCCCTACTAGTATGCCTCTCTTTACCAATGTCTTACATCCTGGTGATCCCGTAACTTTCATATACCACATCACATCCTACATTCACACATGTGGGCCTCACAAGATAGCACAACCCACTTTCACATACTTGGGCCTCACAAAACATCCTACCCACACACACATGTGCCTCACATATCATCCTACCCACACAAATCAGGGCCTCACAAAACATAATATCAAATCTCATTCCAAATACACATGGGAAAGCACATCACAACTCACCCTCAAGACACTTGGGAAATAACCACCTCACCCACAAACACATGGGCCATCATATCTCGCAAAAAGACACCTTGTCCAAAACCCACCTCTCCAATAGAAACATAGACCATCCCAACCACCATATAAATTAATAAAAAACAATAATTCATTATATCATGTTCCATACCTAACTCTCATGGAAGGGAGAGTAGAAAATCATGGGTATCCAGCCATCTGTACTCCTCATTGAATATTGGAAGAAACAAACCCACGTGACTTTGTGGGTGTTCAGCATATAGTGCTCAACATGGGTGAGAACATATAGATATTAAAATAATATAGAAATATATGTGTAGTATCAAACACTCTAGGTAGATCTATGGGATCAAAATGAACAAAAACTCTCAAAACACTTTCACACTTTCTATATCATCTAAATGCATTTATTAAAAACTGTAATAGTCATTTCATGAGGTTAGGATCCCTATTTAATTAAGGAAGATTCACAATTCCCTTATGTTTAACACCCATTCATATAATCATTAATATTCATCATCTCATTAACCAAACCATATCAAGACATTCTTAATGTTGCTAAACCATAATTTATTTACTCCATCACTATCATGTCAACTAACAGGAATGAAACATTGAAGGAAACATAGTAACCATCAATCATACTCATCTAGGGGACGAATATCAATGTTAAATTAAAAAAATAAACATCAATGAAACATCTTACCATGACCACTAGATATGGGGTAAAGATTTCTAAATTTTATTAATAGGGAAACTATGAGTGAATTACCCATACCAATCAACACTATACTTATAAAAACATATAATTATAGTTTATCATATTAACATAACCAACCCCTAACTCACATCCACATATAACAAGACAATACAGAACATCCAGTTTTATAACCTTCCTGCATAATCTCACCACACCCATCACAACCCTACTGTAAAACCACATGTCATCCACTAACCCCATACACACAAACCATAGTAATTTCACACATCACATCAACTCACATACCAAGGAAAACCACATTTTTATATTTAAGAATGCATCCCTTATTTAATTCCACTTTTAAATGTTTGGGTTATCATAGAAACTATAAGATCCATGGGAACCCTTTTGTTATCCGAATATACATGATTAACCATTTTACAACCTATTCCTGAGGGGCTGGTTCCATGACAACCCCAAACCCTCCTCCAAAAGGCTAGGAGATAGAGATTAGCAACATGTAAGCATATCCCACAAATGGGAGTCATTTCCTAAGTAAATTTACACATGAACTCGTCTCCAAGGACAAAATGATGAAATTAATAACACTAAGTAAACAATCATGAAATCCCATAAGATACCCACAATAGAGTATGGAAGTAGAAAATTGGAAAGTAAATAGGGCCAGAATACAAGCCCACCCAAAAAGGAGTCTAGAAAATGTGAAAGTACAAGTTTCTGAAACTCATCTGTAGAAAACCCTACCTAAAGGGTTGGTATGAGGATAACTGTCTGGATCCATAAGAGAACACCTCGACTATGTGGTCTCTCTAAGCACCACCTAGTCCTAGTCCACCTAGAACTTGGTCAAATAATCAATCATCTATACAATACATGATACATGCGGGATAATCCCATACAGGGGTGAGTAAAACAATACTTAGTAGGATACCTTGAAACCACAAAGGAATACCACTAAGAAATACATGAAGTATACCACAAAGAAATAAAAAAAGTATACCATGCAGAAATACATGAAGTATACCACAAAAAAATAAAAAATATATACCATGAAGAAATAAATGGAGTATACCACAAATAAATTCATGATATATACCACAAACAAGATACATAGGCAGATCACTCACATATAGGTCTATAATATGAAAAATAGGATTATCTAACAGAATCCAAAAAACACCCAGTATCAATAAGACACGTAGTCTCGATGAGACATTCAGTCTTGATAAGACACGTAGTCTTGGTTAAACGCATAGTCTCAGTATGACCCATCTTATCGATAAGACACTTGGTGTGACATGTTGTCTTAGAAAGGAACATAGTCTCATAAAGTCATGTAGTCTCAAGGTTACAACCAGCCACTAGATTCTGCTCATAGTATGATCGTTCAGGGAGAACCTACTCTTAAATTACTTAGTATATACGAAATCCTCCTAAAAAACACAAAAAAAATGTATCTCAAAAGGACCTTCTCATCTCATTGGTCCCAATGCTGAAAATGGATTGTCAAGCAGACACTCGGTTTGAATGTTATGGTTGTTTTTATAAAAGGTCAGACCCATGTTTGATGCAACCTTCTAGACCTAGCCTAGCCCATCCATGTCCTGCCTGGTCCACTTGATCTGCTCCATCCGTGTGGTAACCATGTCAATTCAAGTAGCCCCGACTTCATGCCTTCTCCATGGTCACTATTTTTTCCCGTGTCCCGTGCAGTCCTGTTGTCACCACCCACTGACTCGCTGTCTTATTCCACCCTACATGCGACTACCACCATGTTCCACTGTCGATGCTGATTGAATGATCCAGCACACTAGTGGTCCCTTCAATGGATAATTGGGGCTCCTCTGATGCCTATAAATTTATGTGGTCACTGATTTGGCCTCATCGAGTCCCAATCTACAATGTTGCGGCCTCCGCGGTTGATTTGCCTCTGATCATGGGGTATGGTCGTATTTTGAGCCTCATGGAAATTTGAGCCGCTACCACAAGTGTCCAATTATGAATAAAAACAAGAAAAAGGGAAGATAAAGGCACTAAGAACTTCTGATTAATGAACCTCGACCTTTTTTGTGTCTGCCTCAATTCATTATCATTAAATGGATGAATGAAGAGGGCAATGAAACCCCCATTAACATGTCCCAATACTAACCATCCCATAAGAATGATCAAACCATATAGAAACCTATTTGTTGGTTGGTATTTTCTAATATATGATTCTAATAATGGGGAATAAATCACAAAGATATCAAAATACCTATGTAGAATTTTTTTCCTCATAGAAAAAGATTGATTCGTGTATCGTTGTCATTGGCGAGATCCTCCGAATATGAGGTGTGTCATTGATCACTGATCTATGTTTCAATATATGATCTAATTTTTTCAATATGACTTCCTTTTACTTGTCTTTGGGGGAATTAAAAGGTTATGGTTATTACACTATATTACTGAAAAAC
Organism: Viscum album; assembly: GCA_963277665.1. Lineage (NCBI taxonomy): Eukaryota > Viridiplantae > Streptophyta > Magnoliopsida > Santalales > Viscaceae > Viscum > Viscum album. Next base: position 995,650,304 of record OY728166.1, read on the forward strand.
TCTAATAAAAGGAAAATGAGTAGCTACATTGAAATAAAATATTTTATTACCGACAAGTACAAAAATTAATTTTCACGTCTAACCTGAAACAGTCTATGTCAGGCCCTGGATAAGGTAAAATTTCTACTCTAAATTCAAAGGTGGCCACATATTTATGATATGTGCACACATTTAGAAGTTATTCTACAATTCTAGGAAAACTACTTCCACGCATTCTTAAAAAATGATCATTTTTCAACGAATTGTTCAGGGGACACTGGGTCTCAGAATCACAAGCCTTCTCAACACATGGTTTAGGAGTTTTACAAATTAATTTATAAAAAATACATAAATATAATGAGATGTTACATTCTCTCTGACTTACGTCTTTATATCCCAAAAATCAAACACAAAAGGATATACAAACAAATGAGGGTACTGAGCATGAATCTGAGCCTCTCACTCCCATGTTCTATCTTAGAGATTCCTATGATACACATGAATATGAACTAGTGGAATCGAAAACCCAAGAAGGATCATATCCTTTCAATCCTAAATCTCCACCAGGTACCCTACCAATGTCTCCCCATCATCAATTTAAAGATCTCCCGAGTCAATGATGTCTGACGAATCATTCATGTATCTCCTCTGTTGTGACACGTGGAAGAAGTTCTACACCTACTATAACTTCAAAGGTAGAGCATGGTGGAATGCCACCTCACCTACTCTACATAGTAACGATAAAGGTTCAATGATCCTCAGAGATATTTTTTTACCTCGGCCAAATATCCATATCCTGCTTCAAAGAGATATATAAAAGAACACATGGTCTCCCACCTCAAACTACAAATACCTATTTTGTCAGTCATCATAATTATTTTGATGGATCTATCTAGTCTTCATCTTCCCCTGGATGACTAGAACTTTCTTTATAGTATCCTATACCATATCTGATACCATGAGTGTTGGAGTAATTGGGTCCATCCATTAATGTAGTGAAATATAGGGTTGCCCATACAAGTCCTCGAATGGTGTCATACCGATGGTGGAATGGTAGTTGGGTTTGTTTGAAAACTCCAACAGGGGTAGGTGATCCTCCCAACAACCACCAAAATATAGGGTGCAAGAATGTAGCATGTCCTCTAGAACCTATATGGTCCTCTCAGTCTAGACGTCTATCTTTGGGTGAAAAGTTGTACTCAAGCCTAGCTGAGTCCCAAATTCCTCATGCAGTCCCTTCTACAACAAGGGTGTGAAACAAGCATCACAATTTGAGACTATCATCAATGGAACTCCATGGATTCAAGCTATCTTCAGCACTTAGATGCATGAAAATATCTCTATTGAACTCTATTCTCGAATTACTTGTAAGTGGGCTGACTTAGTGAGTGATTCAATGATCACCTAGATGGTATCATGTCCCCTGGGTGTATGGGGTAACCATATCAAAAAGTCCATCAATATCACATCCCACTTCCACATTGGCTCCTCAATTTATTGAGTCAAACCCACTGGAACCTAGTGCCCATTCTTCACTTGTTGACAAGTGAGGAATCTAGAAACAGACTATGCCACTATATTTGTCAAATTTTGCCACTAGAACAAACATCAGAGGTCTTTTTACATATTCTATACACCTGGAAGTACCACCAAAGGGGATTTATGGAAATCCTTCAAGACCTCCTCCTATAATGTCTCTGGTGTTGGGTCGGAGAGTGATGGCAAGAGGGGGGGGGTGAATTGCCTTTTAAAATAATTAACAATTTAAAAACAAAGTTAAATGTGCAGCGGAAATAAAAGAGGCAAGACACAAAACTTGATAACGGAGTTCGGCTTAAACCAAAGCCTACGTCTCCGCTCCCAACTCAACCGTTGAGAGATTTACTACCGCTTGCTTTTTAATGGTTTCAGCAAGAAACCCACTAGACTTTAAGGTAGTCTAGAACCTATTACAGCTTGCTTTTAATGGTTGAGAAAGAACCCACTAGCCATATTACAGGTGAAGGCTAGCTCACCTATGACTCAAGTCTTTTAAAGGGAAGGCTTGACTAACCTCTTCACACCTTGAAGGTGGTGTGAAAACCCAAACAAAGGAGGATGAGAGAAAGAGGGGTTTGTAGGCACAAACCCAAATTGATGCTCAAAATAATAAAACAAGAAAAACCATAATAGGAGAAGCCTTGGGTGCCGAAGGATTGATGAAGTTGATGAAGAGCGCTCCCAAGCTTCTTTGATGGTGCTCCATGGATGTGGAAGTGGGTTGGAGCAATTGAGGTTCCTTGAAGGAATCCGCCGGAGGTTTGCCAAATGATGAAAAATGTGTCTGTTGGCTTCCGTTGGCTTTGTTATTATTCCACTGCCGTTCTGGGGCTTCCTAGTCCTTTATTTATAGAGGGGGAACCCTCATATGGCCGTTCGGGGTATTCGGAGCCGTTGGAAAAGTCTTCGGAGCCGTTGGGAGCAGGCTGGTCAAAGCCCAACGGTTAGTTTGACTGGCTCCACCGGCTGACCGATGCTTGGCCACCGGTTGGCTGGTGCTTTGGAAAATGGAGAGGCCTTCTACCCAGGCACCACCGACTGGCCGGTGAGGAGGCCACCGGTTGGCCGGTGGTGAGACAGTAGGTTTCCCTTCTGTTTGGGTTCCACCGGTGATGGGACACCGGTTGGCCGGTGGTCTGGACAGAGGGGATTCCTTCTGTCAAAATTCCACCGGCTGGCCGGTGGTCATCCACCGGTTGGCCGGTGGACTGAAATCAGTCCACTTTTTCCTTCTGGCTTTCTTGGCCCAATTCCTTGGCAACCTGAAATCATGCCTATCATCCAAAAATACTTAAAACAAGATTAGATAAATAAGAGAGTGATTGTGATCATGAAAATTAAACCACGAGGGGTACGAGAGGTACAAAAATCTCCCCCTATTTTGATGATCACAATCACCAAAACAAGCAATGTAAAAGACTGAAATGAAAGGCATGCTTTAAAGGATAAAGCAAAGCATGAGAGAAAGATTTGTCCCCCAATCAACCAATAATTTCTCCCCCTTTGTGATTATCAAAATAGCACGGGGCATAAAACATGATTGAGGGAAAGGATTGAAAAACAAGATAGAGATTTTAAACCAATTGAAATTTTTGAAATTTGAATTGAAAGTTTTGAATATAAATCAAAAAAGGCTTAAACAATCCTAACTCCCCTAAATAAAAACAACAAATCACCGGGGAGAGGATTTTAGAACCGAGACAAATTTTGGTTCGGAGAGACTCGCTAAAAGGGATTTTTCAATCCATAATTATCTAGTGGCGGGTCTTCTCCTATGAAATTCATCATTAAAGGAAATGGTTTTGGGCCTTCCATACCAGGCATTTTTGCAATCGCACTCATAAATTAAGTGCTCGGGTTTTTTGCAATAATTACAAAATTTATATTGGGAGCTCCCCCTAACAAAAATAGTAGGAGCATGGGAAGAGGAAGCTTTATTGGAATAGCCAATCCCTTGGGTGGTTCTAGATACGCATTGGGAACCAAGGAGCTTCGAAAGGTTATGTTCACCTTCGGTGAACTTAGCTAGGGATTTCCATTAATCCTTGATTGTTAATTCCTTAGAATCAACATCGGGAAGGTTTTGGACCTTGAGGGACAACTCCTCCTTTTCTTTGACAAGTTGTTCCTTTTCGGAAGAAAGTTTTTTGAAATTCTTTTTTAAAGCAATAAATTTGGAAGAAAGTTCATGAAAACCTTCCTCTATTTGATCTCTAGCATGTTGGAGATCCTCATAAGATAAATGATTGAAAGAATTTGAAGAACTAGAGGATGAGGAGTCGGAAGAGGATACCTCATGAAATTCCATTAGGCATTTTTTACCATTGTCACTTGAGGAGGAGGAGGAGGATGTGGAGCTATCACTCCATGTGGCCTTGAATGCCTTCTTCTTTTCCTTTTGCTTGGCCTTTTTCTTGTTGAGTGGACAATCGGGCTTGTAATGGCCTTTCTTGCCACACCCGTAACATGTTACCACGGGCTCGGATTTTTCGTTGGGTTGAGCCTTGCGGGATTTCTTCTTCTTGTGCTTCTTCATGAATTTTTGCATTTTGCGGGCAAGATTCTCCATTTCTAAATCGCTGCTTGAAGAGGAAGACGATGAGGAGGAGGAGATTTCTTCTTTTTCAACTTTGAAGGCTATGTTCTTTGGAACTTTGATCGGTTTTCCTTCCTTTTCAGCTTGCCTCCTCATGGTGATCTCGTAGCTCATGAGGGATCCGATGAGCTCTTCGACTGGCATTTTTTTGACATCTTTTTCTTCTTGAATTGCCGTGACTTTTGGTGCCCATGAGCTTGGTAGGATCCAAAGGATCTTCTTGACCATCATTTCTGCAGACACATCATCACCAAGGGACTTTCTCCCATTGAAAACATCAGTAAAACGTGTAAACATTTCAGTTATAGTTTCAGATGGATGCATGGTAAAAGACTCAAAATCTTGACGGTACATATCCAATCGAGTATCCTTGACTTTGTTGGTCCCCTCATGGGTAACCTCCAATAGTTTCCAGATTTCGTGAGATGAAGTGCATGTGGAAACTCGATTGAATTCATTACGATCAAGGCCGCAATGAAGAGCGTTCATGTCTTTTCCATCAAGCTCGAAATTTTTAATATCGGATTGAGTACATTTGGATTCATTGGGAGAAGAAAGAGAATAACCATGCATGACAATTTTATAAATAGGATAACCAATGCTTCTAAGAAAAGTGGTCATGCGGGTTTTCCAATAAGTATAGTCGGTTCCATCAAAGAATGGAGCACGACCCAAAGAATAGCCTTCGGGGGAGAAAGAAGTTGAAGCCATCACAAAGGATCTTGAATTTGAAACCGGTTAGGGTATTACTCAAATTTTTCCTCTGATACCAATTGTTGGGTTGGAGAGTGATGGCAAGAGGGGGGGGGTGAATTTCCTTTTAAAATAATTAACAATTTAAAAAAAAAGTTAAAAGTGCAGCGGAAATAAAAGAGGCAAGACACAAAACTTGATAACAGAGTTCGGCTTAAACCAAATCCTACGTCTCCGCTCCCAACTCAACCGTTGAGATATTTACTACCACTTGCTTTTTAATGGTTTTAGGAAGAAACCCACTAGACTTTAAGGTAGTCTAGAACCTATTACAGCTTGCTTTTAATGGTTGAGCAAGAACCCACTAGCCTTCTTACAGGTGAAGGCTAGCTCACCTATGACTCAAGCCTTTTAAAGGGAAGGCTTGACTAACCTCTTCACACCTTGAAGGTGGTGTGAAAACCCAAACAAAGGAGGATGAGAGAAAGAGGGGTTTGTAGGCACAAACCCAAATTGATGCTCAAAATAATAAAACAAGAAAAACCGTAAGAGGAGAAGCCTTGGGTGCCGAAGGATTGATGAAGTTGATGAAGAGCTCTCCCAAGCTTCTTTGATGGTTCTCCTTGGATGTGGAAGTGGGTTGGAGCAATTGAGGTTCCTTGAAGGAATCCGCCGGAGGTTTGCCAAATGATGAAAAATGTGTCCGTTGGCTTCCGTTGGCTTTGTTATTATTCCACTGTCGTTCTGGGGCTTCCTACTCCTTTATTTATAGAGGGGGAACCCTCATATGGCCGTTCGGGGTCTTCAGAGCCATTGAAAAAGTCTTCAGAGCCGTTGGGAGCAGGCTGGTCAAAGCACAACTGCTAGTTTGACTGGCTCCACCGGCTGACCGGTGCTTGGCCACCGGTTGGACGGTGCTTTGGAAAATGGAGAGGCCTTCTGCCCAGGCACCACCGGCGGGCCGGTGAGGAGGCCACCGGTTGGCCGGTGGTGAGACAGTAGGTGTCCCTTCTGTCTGGGTTCCACCGGATGGCCGGTGATGGGACACCGGTTGGCCAGTGGTCTGGACAGAGGGGATGCCTTCTATCAAGATTCCACCGGCTGGCCGGTGGTCATCCACCGGTTGGCCGGTGGACTGAAATCAGTCCACTTTTGCCTTCTGGCTTTCTTGGCCCAATTCCTTGGCAACCTGAAATCATTCCTATCATCCAAAAACACTTAAAACAAGATTAGATAAATAAGAGAGTGATTGTGATCATGAAAATTAAACCACGAGGGGTACGAGAGGTACAACATCTGGTACTACTGGACAACCTATGAAAATAATAATGTGCTCCCAACCTTTCAAATATCCACTAGGAGCATACCATGTGGACATCTGAGCACATAAATACTTAAATTTAATATCTCAGAGTTGGGCCTACCTCACTCTATATAATAGTGGAGGGGCGTAAACCATCGACTAGAGGTAAGATACTCCATCTATATCCACAAAGGATATCTTCAATGAACACAACTACACCAATTTCATTCAGTAGCTACAAAATCAATATCCTGTTGATAGCATCTACCTACACATTCTCCTTCTAATGTGTATAGACAATCACAAAGTCATAGTCCTAGAGGAACTCTAGCCATCCCCTTTGTCTCAATTTCAGATTCTTCTAAGAGAATATGTACTTGAGACTCATGTGGTTAGATTAGATGATAAATTTCTCACCCATAAGGTGGTGTCACCACATCTTAAATGCGAAGGATACCTATAATAACTCAAGATCATGTGTCAACTAATTATACTCACGTGGTCTCCGATGTCGAGAATAAAAGGACAAAACCACTTTACCCTGCATTAGGACACAACCAAGACCAGTTCATGATGCATCATAGAACACCTGATGGGAGCACTCGTCAATATATACCCTAACTTTTGAAAATTATACTAGGACTTATTCATCCACAAGAAATGCCATCCCATTTTTATAAAATCCATCAAGGGTTCGGCTACGCTGGAGAAGTCAGGTACACTTCCCCCATAGTACCCAACCAAACCAAGGACACTTTATACCTTGGTAACACTTTTGGGTGGCTCCCAAGAAAGAACCACATCTATCTTTGTTATATCCACTATAACTATAGCCTCTGAAATGAAGTGTTCTATAAAATGGACCTCTTGTATCCAGAACTAACACATTAAAAGTTTCCCGTAAATTTTGTACTCTCAAAGTGTGTCCTGAATCATTCTCAAGGGTATCGCATGATCCTCCTCAAATGTCGAGTACACTAGGAGGTTAAAAATTAACACCACCATGAACTGGTCTAGGTAAGGATAGAAGATCAGGTTCATGAATCCCATAAACAATTATGGGGTGTTATTTATGCCAAACAACATCACCATGTACTCATAGTAGATGTAACAACATTTGAAAGATGTATTTGGTATATCCTTATCCCGTACACAAAGATAGTGATAGCCAGATCTGAGGTAAATATTCGAGAATGACCTCATTCCTTTCAGCTAATCAAAAAGGTCATTGATCCTCAGCCGTGGATACTGGTTCTTCATGATCACCTGGTTCATGCACTAGAAGTCGACACATAAACTCATGCTCTTGTCTATCTTCTTAGCAAACAAAAATGAGTCTACCCATGGTGAAACACTGGGTCTCATGAAGCCCTTCTTCTATAATTCCTCCAACTATACCCTCAGCTCAAGAATCTCTGTGGGATCTATACAATATTCATGTGTATATATCAATATCGTCCCATGGTATAGATCAATATAGAATTATACCTCCCAAAAAATAGGTAATAATGGAATATCCTTAATAAATATTTTCTCATATTCCTCCACCACTCCAAGAAACTGGACTCATACCATCCACTACACCGAGGTATAATCTATCCAATTACTGTGTGATCATATTCACCCTCCTATGTGTGATTCCATCCTGGGATACTTGGGTTTCCTTTTCACTGATGAAGGAAAACCTATTCCCATCATTGTGGACAAACTATACTCTACATCTATAAGAGTCAATATGAGCAACGACTGTGGATAACTGGTTTATACCGAGAACGACATCATAAGGCCTCGATTCCATGACCAAGATATTCCAACTAAAACACTTCCCCCATAAGTGTAAGGTCACACTGTTTGAACTAGTATGTGATCATTAGATCCCCTCATGTAGGGGTCTCTATGTGTAATTGTTGAGTCAATGGTTCCATCAGAATCTTAGAGTCTCAAACAAGGGTCATGGAATGAAATTAATGATTGGAACCTATGTAGATCAAAACTATTTCTTTGGTGTAAAATAAACACATTATACCTATAATCACCTATGGAGTCTCGAGGTCATAACTATACATTGCATGATGTTGACCTTGTCCCTATCCACCAGCTCCCTAATCCTAGTGTGGACCACCTGAGGGTGGTTTTGGTAATACGTTAAACCCCTATCCACCTCCTACCACCCAACCTAACCCTCTTCCACGTCCTTTAACCTAAAAACCGCCCTTATCCTTCCCATGAATCTGTCTTGGAGGTCCCTAAATCATCTCATGATCGGTCATATGATAGGTTGAGAAATATCGATCCAAATGTCCTTAACCACCGCATGAGTAAAGTAGTTTATCTTTTAGCTCACTCGCTCTGACCTGGGATCCCTGAACCACTGATCCTATGTCATAGGGTCATCCCCTAGAGTGCCTAACCCACTTTGGTCCCTAAAACTGTTGTTGGATACCTATTTCCGAAGAATCAACTACTTGGTTCTCAAAGGTAGCTCCCACTATCAGTGCCTGCTCTTCTATAATGCTTTCCAATAGAAGAGATCACTCCAGTACCCAAGAATATGTAGGAATTATAAGGTATATTCTTGATTTTCTAGTCTCCCGGTGAATTCCCTTCTCAAATGTTCGAGCCCTAAAGAATGAGTCTCATACCATATTTGTGGATTTGCAAGAAAGATCAGTAAAACGCACTAAGTACTTTGCCGCTTTCTAAATGCCCTTCTACAGATGTAGAGGCTCTTGTATGCACACTGAGTGTAATATAGCTGAAATGAACTCCTCTCTAAAGAGTCACTCGATGTTTGGAAAAATAGATTTGTCGCATCATATGTATGGGTCCCTAAAATCCATCATCGCCCCCCTAAGCCTTGAAGAACACTTGTGGATAAGACTACCATCTAGTCAAAAGGTGTCATCATAAGCTAGAAGACACATGTAACTTCCTCCAACCAATCCTTAGATACCAGGGGGTATTTCTCACCCCAAAACCTAGGATTTCACTTACTATGGAACTCATCAAACATGCTCAATCTACGTGAAACCTCAATCGGTAGCACTGGTTGTAATTATAGCTCGATGGGTGGTGGTATCATTTGTAAACCACCTAGAGGTTCTATCTCTGTTACATTCCCATGTGTCGATACATCATCACTAGGTGTATCATCATCACCATCACACAAAAGAATCATGGATGGCCTTCTTCATAGAGTCATCCTAAAATAGAACGATAATTACAATGGTCAAAAGAGTATACCTGGTGGGATGACTCAAAAAGGATATGAGAACACACCCAAATCCTATTTGATGAATGTAATTTTTTTCCCCGAAACTAGTTTTTTCATGTATGGAGTGAAAAAGAGGAATTCAGAGTCCAGGTGGTTGGATACATTTTCCTTCCCACCAACATTGGATTCCCTCGCCTAAAAGACAAACTCAAAAAAAATAACATTGTATCTCCAAAACAATATCACAGAATTTAGTTCCTTAAGAAAAACTAACCTCATTTGATACCACTCAATCATGACCTATATCATAGGGGCCCATTCCATGAGTACACAAATCCCACCACCAATAGGATAGGGGATGATGATTAGCACTGAGTAATCATATCCCAAAAATGGGAGGCATTTTCTTATGTAGTTGTACACACACAATCATATCGAATACCAAAATATAAAAATAAAAAACAATTAGTACAAAAGCATGAATACCACTAAGATATAAACAATAGAGTATGATAGTAGAAAACTGGAAAGTAAACATGGCAAGAATAAAATCCCAGCCAAGGAGTCTGGAAAAATTGAAAGTACATGTTCTTAAAACTCCTCCTAGAAAACCCAACCTAAATTGTAGGTACGGGGATAGGTTTATGAATCTGTAAGAGCACATCTCCATTGTCTGGTCCCTCTAAGCACCACCTGGTCCGCGTACAACTTGGACTCAGTCAAAGAATATATTGTCTACACAAGAAATTGTACATGAGGGAAAATCTCGTACATGGGTGAGTAAAAAAACTTAGTAGGAAACCCTGAAACCACAAAGGAATACCACTAAGAAATAAAAAATGTAGAGTATAATGAAATACACGATGTATTCCAATAATAAATACACAAATTATACCACAAAGAAATAAAATAAGTATACCATAAAGAAATAAAAGTAGTATACCATTAACAAATACATGAAGTATTCCACAATGAAGATACATATTCGTCTCACAATGGTATAGGTCTATTTTACATAAAACACGATAATCTGACATAATCCAAAAAACACCCAGTATCGATAAGACACATAGTCTTAATGAGACACTAAGTCCTGATAAGACACGTTGTCTTAGTAAGACATGTAGTTTTAGTAAGATAGATAGTATTAGTAAAAAACATATTCTCGGTAAGATATTTTGTCATAGAAATTAACGTACTCTCAAAAAGTCATGTAGTCTTTAGGTCACAACCAGCCAAAGGATTCTTCTTGTAGCGCCCTCATTCTGAGATATCATTATCCTAAATCCATTATTTCATATTCAAACTTCAAAAAAATCTCACTTAAAGTATTTCAAATGTAAATTCTCATCACAAGGGTCCCAACTCCACAAACATCTTGTCAAACAAACACTCATTTGAATGCTATGGTCATTTTTTGTAAAATGGTCAGACCTTGGTATGGTCCGGTCTAGCTCGAATTAGCCTTGCCTGGTGGGCTCATCCCACCCGGACTGCTGGACCACATCCCAGCTACCATTTTTTTCATGCATTGTGGGAAGACTTGTGTACCATCCATGGCTACCCTGGCAGCATCCCACATGGTCCATGCCGTCCGCACCGACCGTGTGTCACCCTGGTCCATGCTGTCCACCCCCAACACTTTCCACACTAGTCCGCATGGTCCACCCTGACCGCATTCCTCCCCCTCGTCCATGTGTCTCCATGAAACCCATGAGGTACCATCATCACCGCCCTGCGTCCCACCGTCACCTCCATCTGCCCCACCATTTTCTATTGAACCCGCACCCGGTCGATGTCGGCACCGAAGCTAATGATCCAATTGTCCCTTCTGTGGACCACTAGGGTTCCATTGAGGCCTAGAAAATTATGCAGTTGTAGATTTGGCCTCTTCGTGTCCTGGTCTACTATGTTGCTTCATTTTCTGTCATTATGCCTCTGATAAGAGGGTATGGTCGTGTTCAGAGCCTCCTGGAAAGTCCAGCTGCGATCAAGAGGGTCCAATGATGAATAATGCCAAGAACAGGGGAAGATAAAGGAACCAAGAACATATGATAAATTAACCACATACTTTTTTCATTTAATCCTAAATTTATTATTATTAGAGGGATGAATGAAGAGGGTAACTAAACTCCCATTAACAATTACCAATACTAACCATCCCGTATGAATGATCGAAAAACGGATCAACATTTTCATTGGTTGGTCCACATTTTTCATTGATTATAACAATATGAAACAAATAAACATAGATTTTCACCACTCCCTGATGAGTATTGATCGTTGTGTCATCATTTTTGGTGAGATCCTATAAATCTGAGGCATGTTGTTGATCGTCAGTCCATGTTCTGATCTTCGAATTGTCATCACCATCGAGATAACATACTTCTCCTTGTATTAGGGGAAATTCTAGGTATATGGTGATGACCATAGATTCCTAATAAAATCTAATAAAAATTCAAGTTGTTGTGTTGAAATAAAATATTTTTATTAAAAATTTTATTACTGATACGTCCAAAAACTAACATTTATAGCCTACCGACAACGGTCAGAGTTGGTCACTGCATAAGGTGAACTCACTGCTTGGATTGCAAAGGTGCCCTTAGATTTCTAATTTGGGCACTAGTTTAGAATTCATTCCCCTATTTCTGGAAAACCACTCAAGTGATTTATTAAAAAATGATCATTTTTCAATTAATTGTTCGGGGAACACCAGGCCTCAAAATCAAATGTCATCTTATCATTTTGTATCAAAAATTTTCCACTTAATTTATAAAAGTAATAAATAGAAATTCCAATATTTTAAAAACCCTCTTTTATATATAGTTGTTTAACAAAAACAAAAAAACATTTATTCCACAAAAAATCACACATGCAAACAAGGACCCCCAATGACCATGATTTTTAGTGGGTAGTGAGTCGAAATAGATCATAATATGAACAATAACAATAACATAGAAAGAACATGAATCAGATTTCCAAGCCCCCTCTATATTGATTTTTTTAAATCAGTTGGGGTTCCTTTATTAATATGGGATCAACTAGCTTAACGTGGTAATACATCTATATACCAAACCTTCATTATGAAAAATTTAGAAAGAAGATGGAAAACCTTCTTGGGAGAAAAGGTGATCAACACATTATAGTTGCACCAAAAATAGGGGTTTGCATATTGAAGGAAAATCTCTATGGAATCAAGAAAAAACTATAATAGTAGTTTACTAGACTCCTATGGGAAGAAGGATTTGGGGAGTCCTGTAGCAAGAGGAAGAAAGAAGGAATGAACAAGTGGAAAATATACCGAGTTTAGGAAGATCTAAATAGAGTCACAGGTTTAGATATAGTTATTGATTTTCCATTAATGGTGGATCAGGACTAGACCACCCATTTTGACCAATTAAAAGCCTCTTAAATATTTGAAAATTAATGTTCTGATTTATTTCTTTGAATACATATTAAACCATATTATATTTGGCTATATACTCATTTTACATCAAATAGAGATGTTAAAAGGAAAAAACTGGAAGAACTAGGAACACAGTTCACGAGACACCTCCGGACGAGGCACCACCTACGAGGCCCTATTGGATGAGGCACCACTGGATGAGGCGCCTTGAGGATTAACCACCTTCCACCATTAGTGAGTCACTTCCAAGATAGATACCACGAGGTGAGACACCACTGGATGAGTGACCACCAGTGGGTCACCAACAACAATCCCCCACCAGCGAGCAACCACCAATGTGAGACACCTCTGGGCTGACACTGCTAGGGTGAGACACCACCATGGTGAGATCACCTGGGTGACCCCGCCAGGGTGACACATCCTGGGTGACACTGCTAGGTTGACACACCATTATGGTGGTACCGCTAGGGTGACACCACCACAGTGACACTAGAAAGGTGACACCACTATGGTGAGACCCCATTGAAAAACATGGAAAAACATTTGATTCAGCAATGTGTTGAAATAAGTCACCTTAACCTCTAATTGCACTCACAAACACTATATTTCCCAAAATATAATGGATAGGAGAGGCTTAGGAAATTACATCAAATAACTCTCAAACTGTTCTCTCCCTTAAGTATTCAAACCCATCCTAGAAAGAAATAGAGGAAGGGTCCGAAAAACCACCTCTTTAGATAAATCTAAAGGATATAATTACACTTGAAACACTATTATCAACTATAAAAATCAATGATAACCCACCTTGTGTTGTTCTAAATATGGAGTGTGAACCAATTCACCAATGATCACCTCCTATACATATGTAAACCATGCCTTATCACCACAGTTATTGACACGTCAACCGAATTTCAACAAAAAACACAACACTAGCACAAAAACCTATCCTAAACACAAAAATCCTGGAATTCTATCCTTCGTGTTAGGATACTGTCCACTATAGGTGGAAATGACTCTCCCTTATAGGTTTAATCACATCGTAGAAATTCGTCATGATTATGAATTAATTCCTTCTATTTTCATATGTCAGAACACTATCACACATCCAAAACCATGGGGAAAAAAGATCATCTTATAAAAAACATGGTTCATAAATCACATAAAAAAGAAAAATAGAACAATGAAAAACGTTAAAATAAACCTAGGTACTGGGAATACATATGCATCTCTCAGTCCTAAGTACTCCCCTCCTAGACACCATGCCTCTACAACACATGAACCTAAGGAATGGTCTGCCCAAAAATCTCTTTCTATTAATGATCTTGAATCTATACTATCCACTCCACAACATCGTGTCATCCTCATTATCTAACTCTCCCAATTAAATGAAATGGGAGTCATAGTCATGATACTGACAAAAGATGAGATATTTGTAAGACCTTTGGGATCCTCTATAATCATGGTGGAAATTCCAACCAGTATTCCACCTTTCCATCTCACCCCAAGACCTCAAAGGGACCAATAAAATTGGGAGAAATATTTCTTCCTCTTCTAAACCTATAAAACCCATATCAAGGGGAAACATTCAAAAACATGTTGTCCCCATCCTTTATAAACAAGGGCCTCCTTCTTCGATCTTCATAATACTTTTTAAAGTCCTTCACTTCTTTTATCCTATTGAAAACAAGATGAAATTTTTCTATCATGATCTACACCGCATTTGGGACTAGGAGAATCTTTCTCCCTAACCTCTATCTAGGTAAATGGAGAACTTCATAGTATCCCATGAAAATCCTTAAATGGGACCATGCCAATGGAAGAGTGATATATTTTATTACAAGAAAACCCTACAATGGGATGATGTCATACCAAAGATCCACCAAAGTCCAAGATGCACATTCACAACATATCCTCCAATTTCTGTATAGTCCATTCTATTTTCCCATTTTTCTGATGGAGGAAGCCAGTGTTGTGTCATAACTGAGTGCCAAATTTAGAAAAAAATCCCCTTCATAATTATGAGTTAAATCGTGTGTCCCGATCTAAGAAAATAGACCACGGATCTCTGTGAAACCACACGACCTCATCCATGTACCTCATAGCCAAGAATATATTGGGATAGACTCCTTGATCACTAAGAAGGGAGCTTATTAAGTTATATGATCCATGATCACCCATATAGAATTGAAGCCTCCTTGAGTAATGGGTAACCTTGTGACTAAATCCATCTAGATATCATCTAATTTTCACTCGGGAATATCCAAAGGCTTAAAAACCACTAGGAACATGCTGCTTAGGCTTTACCTAATGGAAAACCAAGAACTTTGACAAAACATATGCCACTACCCATTTCTTCATAGGCCACCAAAACTGCTTTCTCAAGCCATGGTACATCTTGGAATCTCCTAGATGTACCATGAATGGTGAGTTATGAAACTCAAAAAGAACTCTCTTGTGCACTGCTACTAGAACAAACAAGTTTCTATGAATCAACATCTACAACTGACCATCTTTCATCCATCCCTCCAAAGAATCACCATGGACAACACGATCATGCATTCCCTATTCCTCTAAGTCTCCCAACTAAGAATCCCCCACCTGGTGCATCATTGAAGAAAATACCATCATCTAAAATAAATATCTTTTTCCACCATCCACTCATGCATCTATGTGCATGGATTCCAACTCATTCATATCTTTCCAAGAATTTACATATTCCCAAAAAACCTCCTTCTAAATATTTATGATCAAAGAATCGTCCATGACATTCAACTTTTATGAGGTATAGGAGATATCAATATCACTATTCTGAGAAATCTTCATCCACCTCAACTATTATAGGTTTAGGATAGGCTAGGAAAAGATATAACTCAATCCCTTATGATATGTGGAGATCACAAAGCGCTCTCCAATGAGTTAATTCCACTAAAACTTCATCATTAAAAACACTGATACTAGCTCCATATCATGGGTGGAATAGTTACGTTCATGAAGAAGTAACTTCCTAGACCCATAAGAAATAAATACTCTATGTTATATCATCACACATCCCAAGCCCAAATGAGAAGCTTCATATAACACCTCAAACATTACCCCTTTCTTTGGAAACTAGAGCTTTGGGGAACTGACCAACTTCCCCTTCATGTAACTAAACACTGATTGAAACTGGTCACTCCATAAAAAATCCTGATCTTTCCTATTAAAATCATTCAATGGTGTTGAAACTTGAGATAAATTGGGTATAAACCTCCGATAATATACTTAGAGACCAAGGAAACTATGAACCTATACATTGTTCTTTGGTGGTTCCCAAGAAAAAACTATCTATACAATATGTGGGTCTACTACCACACTCTGCTGAGACAAAAATTTCCCATGTAAATGAACCTCTAATGTCTAAAAAATACAGTTAGATAACATTCCATATAGCTGGTGGCTCTAAATAACCTGCAAGATAGTACTGTGATGTTTAGCATGATCCTCCTCTAACACAGATTAAATCAAGATATCAGCGATGAATATGATGGTGAACTGATCTAGGAACTCATAAAGTATAGAGTTCAAAAGTCCAATAAACACAACTGGTGCATTTTTAACATCGAATAGATTGACTACATACTCAAAGTGCTTATATCGGTATATGAAGGGAGTCTTCGGGATATCACATTTTTTACCCTTAACTAGTGATATCAAGACCAGGGATCGATATTACAAACCCAACTCACTCCTCTTAGCTAGTTTAAAAGACCATCTATTATCGAAATAGGGTAACGGTTCTTGAACATCACCTAATTCAACCTCCGATAGTCTATACACAAACTCAAACCACCGTACACCTTCTTTTCAAACAACACCGAAGAACCCTATGATGACACACTAGGCCAAATAAAAACCTTATACATCAGATGATCTATCTGAATCCTCAAATCCATCAACTCATAATCTTCCATCCGATAAGGATCTATCAAAATCATAGAATCAGTGGGCTGAATGTATATCCGAAACTCAACATCAGATTGAGGGGTTAGTGTCACAACCTTCTCAGGTAGAACATCAAGGAACTCCCCAATGACCACAAAACCTCTACCATTTTGGTGACCCCAGATTCCACCAAAAACTCAACCACCATAAAAATAATGGGATCCACACACTAACTTCCCACCTAACAACCCAAATCACCAACTAAAACCACATGTTTGTCATCCACATCAGAAAACATGACACACCTTAGAAATTAGTCAATAAAATCATGTACATAATACAACTAGTCAATTATGATAATGACATTGTGTAGTTTCATATGTAGCATGAAAATATTCAAATGGGACAAATGCAGTCACATCATCTATCTACACTCTCGATAAATATCAAAAATGTTGGTTTGGATTCCGACTGTCATACTCAACACAAGGGGAACATGAAAACTCTATATGTTTAGTCCCATAGAATGGTCTACAGCATGTGAAACAAAGGAGTGTGAATCTCCTTAATCAAAAATGGAACATGAAAGGGTACTAAAAAAACTGATCATACCTATGGTAATCTTTGGCCCCTCTAAAATAGCTACCTATACTATATTTAATTGACCAATACCAGCACCTCTACCTCTCCACTGATGAAAACCTCCATTTTCATGATCTGGTCATGGTCTCAGAACTTGTGGAACATTTCTGATGTTGACCTCTACCCTCTACATATCCTCTTAGTAGGGAAAAAGTATTCTTCCCCTACTACTGAAATGGTGTCACTGGAAACTATCGCTGAGGCTGTCATGGAACCTGTCCACCTATACCAAACTATGCTCAGGGAACTAATGCGAACTGAATATAGTGATGACAATGAAACCCCCAACTAAATCAAACGGGTGCAAATATCCCGAAAAATGTATAGAACCCACTGGAACTAGAAGGCCAAAAAGGAACCTATTGAGGTTGAATCCATTCAGGTCGAAACATCAAAGGTCATGGTGCCATAGATATTCCACTATCTACTCGAACCCTATAAGAACTATACTAGATCCCCCCTCATAGTAGAACTCCTCACGATTGCCTCCATATGATCAAATATCAATTCCTTTGAACCTCCCAATATGTTTTTAATTTAAAATGAGTAACAAAATGCTGGATAAAAGGATGAAGTGAATTATCAAGATGTCTCACATGAGATTACTCATTTGGAAAAAGTTATAGAGAAAACCCCATAAGATCCATGAACATGATTCCAGCTCCTACACTGATGTTTTTTCCTAGTTATGGTAGATTTCCTAATTCCTCTTCTCATCCTTCATGGTAAATGAAGGTAATAATTTCAAAAAATACTTCTGGAATTCATCCCATAAAACTTCTACCTTCTTCCGCTCACCTTGATACAATATCCACCCCTGAATCATTGAACCCCACATCTAACTGAATACCAGAGTGACCTAGTAGTCCATCACATCCCAAATCAGACTAAAATTGATCTCTATCTCCTCCAGCCAACTCTCTATCTCCACGTATGAAACACATACCTAATACATCCCCAAATCCTACTGTTAGAATGCGTGCAACTTCTTCTACCGCTGATTGTCCTCCTCAACATGATCAACCTTATCGAAATAAACTGGATCCTCCCACTGAACCTAGAATAAATTGAGCCACACCCAGATGATGACTAGGACCCATAGCTGAATGGAAAACAAGTATTCACTATGCCTGAGTATTATATAATTTTTTCATTAAGATCTATTTTAATTAATTTTATTTATTTTATTCATTTTAATCATCACAAAACAACCCAATTAAAACAATAAAACATGTCATTATGATTCATTTACCTCTCCTAGGTATCTAACATGAAAGAAGGTCCATATCACTTGGTCATTTATAAGCTCAGATTCCATGCACTGGATCACGGGGGGGGGGGGGGGGGCCTAAAATATTGTTTCCTAGCCATTCTCTCTAGCCTATATCACACACGAAGGGAAACTAGATCTATTTCCATACCACCCCATGAAATCCTTACTATTACTCACCCAAAACTCCATATGATTTATCAACCATCACCTTTAATACCACTCTACCATGACCCCCTCTATCCCAAGATACCCCTCCTGGGATGGCAATGAAGAAAGGGAGAAAATTTCCCCTGAGTCCCGCCTCCAGTAGGTCCCATGTTGGAAAATATCACCAAGGGTGTACTGATCACCCATTATATGAGGCATTACCCTTTATAAGAAACAATATATGAAGATAATATGAATCATCGACAAAAAATACAAGGAATAATGTAAAATAGAAATAAAAAACCATCCCAAATGCATAAAATATTTAGAAATGTTAAAAAACAGCAACGTTTCAAAAACTAATAACCAAAGTAAAGCTAAGTAGTGAAAAAAACTATCCAATGGTCAAATCCAGTAATCCCTAGCACAGTCCATGAAATCCTATTATGAACCTAAAATAATTTTTATATACATACGGTGAGCATACAAGTATACTCAGTAGGAAAACCAAAGTCTCTCATGAAAATGTGAATGAAGTATGATAATGCCCCTCTGAGAAAATAGCAGAACCAAACAACACCTAAACATGTATAATAACCAAACTCAACCCCACAAATGCACACTAAACAAGTAATGAAATTCATGTAATATAATATGTTATAAAGCACAACGATGATATGGAACCTCACACCACATTCACATTGGTATAATGATCTCTCCCAATGTCATACATACTGGTGCTCCCATCCCCAATGTATACCATGTCACATCCTGCACGCTCACACCTGGGCCTCACAACACAAAACATCTCTCCAACACAAACATTGGCCTCACAAAACATCTTTTCTGCACACACCTAGTCATCACATCTTATACTACCTTCACACACCTAGGCGTTACAACACATCATATTACATCTCATCCCGAAGTCACCTGGGAGAGCACAACAAAACACTTCCTGAATATACCTAGGGAATAACCACCTCACACACAAACATCTAGTACATCAATTCTTATTTGAAGCCATATGGGACACAAACCACCTCACCCGTTGAAACCTAGGCCATCACAACAACCATATAATGAACTAACATTCCTACATCCATCACAACCTTTTCTATTCCAACCTCTTCTAGAAGAGAGAGTGGAAAAGGTTGGGTACCCATCAATCTACACTCCTCACTAGATGTTGGAAAAAAACCCCACATGACTATGTAGGTGTTTGGCTCATAGGGATCAACATGGATGGGGAACATATTGAATTTAAATAATATAAAAATATATGTATTATGTTAAACACTCCATCCTAACATATTCTTTCACAAATGAACAAATTATCTCACAACACCACCATGCTTACTACCACCTCTAAATGGATTTATTAATAACTACAATAGTCATTTCATAAGGTGAAGATCCCCGATAAATTAAGGTGGCTTCACATTTCATATCCATTCAACAACAATTAATTTAAACATTAACCACCTTCATCTCTTTAACCAATTTATCCCAAGCCATTCCCAATGATATTAAACCATTATTTATTTATTCCCTAACTACCTAGGAAACTAATAGGCATGACACATAGTGATAAACACAGTAACTATCATTCATAGTCATCTAGGGTATGGATATCAATGGAAAATTAATACACTTCACATTAATGACACAACATACCATGAGAACTAGATATGGGGTAAATCATTATGAATGTTAGTAAAGGAGAAACTCTTGGTGAATTACTAATACCAATTATTACAGTCCTTTTTCAAACTTATCCTCCCAATTTATCATTTTAATTGATCCAACCCCCAACTAACAACTACATGTAAGAACACATTATAGATCAACTTGTTTCATATCACTACTGTATATTCAAACCACACCCATAACATCCTAACTATAAAACCACATTTCATCCACTTCCCCAATATGCACAACCATATCAATTTAAAACATCACATCTCCGCACACACCAATGAAAAAAAACATTTTCATATTTAATAAGGAATCCCTTATTAAATTCCACATGTAAATTGTGGGGTTATCATAGAAACAATAAAATCTTAGGGAATCCATTTGTTATCCAAAAATACATGGTAAACCAACATTTATATATAGCCTTTCAACAAAAACCAAACAATATGTATTCCAAAAAAAAATCTATTATGAAAAAAAGGATCTCCAACAACCTGGATTTTCCTTGGGTAGTTATCCCATATAGATCATAATGTTTATAATATCCATAACACAACATGAACATGAGTTACATTTCCCATACCCCTATATATTGATTTATTAAACTAATTAAACTATCTTTATTAATCTATAATCAACTATATTCATATGGGAATGAATCTATATACCCATCCCACACAATTTAGAATTTATAAAGTTCAAGGAAAATATACTTAGAGGAAAATGAGATAGTAACTTCCTGGTCGGACCAAAAATAGGGGCGCATATGTAACAGAAAAAGATCCATGGAATCCTGAACCAACTATTTCCGTAGTTTATTTGACTTCTATGGGAATAATGATTTGGTTTATCCCATAGTAAGAGGCAGAAATTAAGGAATGAAAAATAGGAAAGATATGTTAGTTTTAAGAATATCTAAACAGAGTCATGGATTTAGATATGGTTTTTGATTTCCCATTAAAATCGGATCAAGTCAAGACCATGCATTTTGACTAATTAAAAGACCTATGGAACATAGGAAATTAATGATATGATTTATAGTCATTGAATATATCTTGAAGATACTTAAATTTGGACTTAAATTCATTTTACAATAAATAGAGATGTAAAACAAGAAAATATAGATGAAATGAGAACACTGTTCCCAATACATGGTCAGACAAGGCATCACCGGTGAGGAACCATTGGACGAGGCACCACTAGATGAGGCACCATCAGAATGAACCAACTGCCACTGTTAGTGATTCACAACAAGAAGAGATACTACAAGGTGAGACACTACTAGACTGGGCACCACTGGATGAGTGACCACTAGTGTGTCACCAACAGCTAGCCACTGCCAATGAGAGACCGCCAGGGTGACACATCGCTAGGGAGACTCTGACAGGGTGGCACCACCATGGTGACACCTATAGGTTAACACTGGTAGGGTGACACCACAAGGGTGACATCACGTGGGTGACACCACAAGGGTGGCACCGCCAGGGTAACACCTCCAGGGTGACACCTCTTGGGTGACACATCCAAAGTGACACCACTAGGGTGAGACACCACTAAAAATGTGTAAAAATAGGTAATTTTTTTAGGTTGTTGAACAAAGTCACCATGACCTCCCAGGACAACCCAAACACCATATTTACCACAATTTAATGGACCTAAGTGGTTTTGTCCATTACACATTCCATTAGAAGTTTTCTGTGATAATTCTTCCTAAAATAATTGAGGTTTATTGTGATAAATTCATTATATTCTTCGTATAAAAAATCTTAGTGTGATCTAGAATCAAAAAATTCATTATCAGTTTGATAGTGGATTGTATGAAAAACATCAACAAATTTTTATACACATCATCAATAAAAATTTCATGAGATTTCACATATTATCTAGTCTTAAGAGGTTTCTAACATCAATCATCATCATTAAACATCAAATTTGATCAATGGTTAGCATAATGATGATACTCCATGATTTTGAAACATTTGAATATTCATGGTGTTTTATACGGTTCATTTCCTCAATAATTAGAAAACTTGATCCCATTACATAGACATTCAATTGTATGATGACCATACACTCAACACTTAGAACATTTTCTAGTCCCATTAAGAAAATTTCTACCATTTTTCCTTCCCCACATTGAGAATAATGGAAATATCATTATATTTTATCAATGATTTATAAAGTATTATTTGGTTTACATCCTTCATTTCATAACAAAACTATGAGAGGGTTAGGTATATATATAGTCTTTATATCCACCATGATAGAACATACCATAATTTATTTATCAATAATAAATTATAAAAGTGATAAAATCCTTTTGAGACATTGTTTTATTATATTGGAGAATCAGTTAACCTTACATTAATTTTATATGATCCTTCCATTAGTTTTCATCATATTTTGTTTAAAAATTTCCTCATAGGTACTAATAGATTCATCATACATTTTTTTCAAGGAATTAATTCCCCATTTATAAATGAAAAATAAGAGGAATTTACTTATTTATAAATAATAAGTTAAATTCATCCCACTATACTCAGTAAATTTATTATAAATTTCTTTTTCTATTGATAATGTTACATTATTGATATTATTATTCTTACAAATGATAAAAAATAAATCTACAAACACCAAAAAATGAAAATATCTTTTTAGTGGTACTGATACATTAACTGACTATTTGTTTATTAGATAACTGACTAAAATAAGGTGAGTGTTTCCTCATCAATAACCTAATAGAATTTTTTTTATATATTGTTAATTTGATTATTAGAAAGAATCATGGCATGAGAAAGTCACATAAGCATCAAAATATGATTTATCATTACATCTCCCATAACCATTGGTTTCTTAAGTGGAAAATCATGGAACTTTCCATAACATTTAGAATTATATTGATTCCTTCAGGTTCTACTAAAACCATAAATAATTGTGTGAGGAACACTAATCATAGTGGAAACCCATATAATTTAAAAATTATTAGATATATAAATAAAAACACATTTTATCCAATGTATGAAAAATTTGGTTTATCTAAGGTCTTACATTATCATTGCCAAATGTATTGGATGTTATCATATTCATATTCTTATCTTTGTGGTTATAAATAATGTTTTATCATTATAGTTTCCTATGGTAAGAAAACCTTAATTTGACACCCATTATAGAATAAAATAAGTTTCATATAATTATAATACATATTAATATATGAATATTTGTTACCTAACATAATGATCAATGATAAAATCATATTGGTCAGGTATCATTGGAAATAAGTATAGATAAGATACTTGTAAATTGGATATCTCCATCATCTCCCACGTAGTTCTTCTTAATTAGGACCTTACTTTGACATATCATTCTTAAAATATTTCATCGGAACATAGGAAAATGAAACATAAGAAAGGGTGATCTCAGATGCCTAGGAATTGTAAAAAAGGGATATATCAATGATCATATTAGTATAAAATGATCATAAGGGTATGTTTACATTTACATTAATTCTTTTATAAAAAATCCCTTTATATCATAGATCAAAATATTGAGTCATTACATAAATCATAGAAGGTCATATGACATGATAAATAATGGAAATATATAATTTAATCTATGAGAGAATAATATTAGCATAAGACATGTATTTTTAGCATGAACATAAGTATAAAAATCATTTCCTCATAATTCAAGTATCACTGCCTTGACTACCATAGTGGGTTGGGTTCACTCAAAATTCCATCATAATAGTCAAGGATAACTCCAAAAACTATAATAGTTAGACAAAGACCCTTACTAAACCATGTTAAAACTACATTGGAGTACTTTTTCCCTCATGAGATAACAATATTTAACCAGTGCACTAGAGGTATATATAATTATATTCCCACTCATCACATAATGAAAATAATACATATAATTCCATATGATCATAAAATATTCATTATATAATATCTCAGGAAAAGAAACCATGATCAATAAATATTTGATCATAACCCATTTAAATTAAACAAATTTCGTAATAATTTCATCATTTAATCATATCATAAGCTGTAGAAACGAAATTGGTTTCAAAACAATCTTATTCTAATAATCATAAACCATCTAGATAAATAATAAAGATGTTATCATTAGATAAAATGTGTGGTATTAAATTAATTAACATAATAGGAAATCATTATTGATGAAAGATTATATTGAATGGTAAATTAAAGAAATGATTGATGAAAATAACCATTCCAAAATAAAATTAATTATATAAATTATAATTTTTCAACAAAAATTTATAGAAAATATTTTATATAAAAAAATCCTCTGAAACATTTAATGGAAGATTAAATGCATTGAGTAGTCTTGATGACAAATACATCTATTCATAAAATAAATTTTAATGAGAAATATTTATTTCATTGTTTTGTAAAAATTTCAAAAAATAAATCTTTCAAAAATGACAAGATGATTACTTATTATAATTTTTTAAAAAATTAATGTGCAATAAAGAATTTAATAAGTCGTAGTAGAATATTATAAACATTATATCACAAACTAGCAAAGATACCCTGGTACCCTTATAACTATGTTGACATTGAAATTGCATGAAGGGTATTCCTAATCACCATGGGTTAGTGACATGGAATTGGAATCATAAAAAATAAATTAGGATCAATTTTACCACAAAATAGAAAAAGAACAAAATCTTGTTAGTATGCTCAAAATAATACTCTACAAGGAGAATATAACCATATGTCAAAAATGAATAAACTTCCCGAAGTACATCCCCAATGTAATAGAAAATAAGAAGATAAATTACCAATGTATCAATGAGAAAATCACTCCCAGATCAAAGAATTCAACAACAACTTCCACCTCCATGTGGGTGGTTTCCCTATGCTTGAACCCGATAGAAGGAAATCTAGAAAAACACTAATTCGCTGGTAGGTTGTGATATAAAATCCTCGTTGGGTATCCCAAATTATTCCATAAGACAATTAAATTATTAATTAACCAAATAAACCTCTTAAGTTTTTAAAAAAACATGCATGAAAAAAATGATCATATTTTAAAAAATCATTCCTTTCATTTCAATTGAAAAAAAAATTTCAAAAAACTGGCTTAATAAATATTTAATGTAAAATAGTTTATATAAACTCACAAGTTATTTGTAAAATATTTTACAATAATGGAATATATATTAAACTATTTATAATATATCAAAATCATCATCTTCAAAGAGGTATGTTATTTCTAGGTTATCAGATCCTCACCGACTCAATAGGTGATCATGAAAATATGTGTACTCATGCCCCTCAAACACTTGGTAATGAGGATTTATCACCATTACCTGGGGATTTGACCAGCCTCATATGTTTTGATAGTGTTTTTGAAGCATCAATGGAGTGTTTTGCCAAACAAGCCATTGGCTACCTATCCATCCATATTCTCTAATAATAATTAATGATAGTAAATTATTATTTGAAAACTAGTCAAACTAAAATTATCCCAATTTTTCTTCCACTTCAGTATGCTAGTTTCCATTTAAAACCTAAAAATGAGGTTTTATTCATTTTATTCTTTTTCCCTGATAAAACCAACCAATATTCTTATCAAAAAATATTTAATCCATTTTTTTCAAATAAATATTTGAAAAAAAATCACAATTTACATCAGATTCCACAATCAAACCTAAATTTATTGAAGTTGGGGGGTTTCCTCAAAATATCATTCCAAAGTATTATGAAATCCCAATTCAATGTGAATTTGGTTTTTCAATGTTTAAATTTAATGAAATTTAATTAAAATCATGAAATATATGGTTAAATCAATTGGAAAATCTTAAACGGAACCACATAATGAAAAAAGAGACAATGTATCGTAATCCTTCTAATGGGAAACTCCAACAAAGAAAATTGGAAATAAATATTTGAGAGTTAAACCTAGATTCAAGATCTTAAATAATAGTGATTATATACTCCAAAAATACAGAGATCAATCAAATCCTATGTACATGAAAGTAAGAGAGCATGAGATAAATAATAGGAGAATAACACTTACAAGGGAGAGATCAAACAATGATCGCCTAGCTTCAATTTTCTATAGGGAGGGTTTGGGAGATACAAAATGGTTCATTGATATCTATAATGACCTAAGACATTGTCCAATCCCAAGTTAGGTATGAGTATGGGAATAAAAAGGTTTTTGTGATTTGTTAAGTTAATTTTCAGATTAAAAAAACCAACAAGCATAGTTTCCTACAAGGGAAACACAATATGCCATATCATGTTCTTAAAACATGTTCCCCTCAAAAGGGGTATACAAATTATACTAGGTGAGAACATGATTTTTCAAACTGACCACCAACCTTGAAAAACTAAACTTATTGGGTTTGAAAGGCTTTCATTGGTATTGAGTATAGTTAGAGAAATTCATGTTCCCATTATGCATAGCCCAAGAGCCTTTTATAATTTTTAAAATATAACCCAAAACACACCGAAATGAGACCAAAACAATATATGATCCAAAGTGGGATTGAATATTACCTAAAAATAGTTAAATGATGTTATAACCTCCCCATAATCAAAACTACCTATCCCCCAAATTCTTATCATGAAGCTTCAATGTAAAAATTTGAGGCCAGTATACTTTCATCAGTGCATCCCACTATAACATATCATGAGTATCAGAACCATGTTTCCATATCATATGAACCAAATTTATCATATTCCCACAATTTTCCTTGGTTTTAGATTCAAATATCCTAATTGAATTCTTAATTACATAAAATCCAGGATCAACATCCAGATCGGTTCATATTAGAACATGAGATGGATCAGAATGATATTTTGACAACTGTGATACGTGGAACACGTTATGTATCTCTATAAATGTTTTTGGATATGATAAATGAGTATCCACTTCTCCCACCTAATCAAAAACAGCGAAAGGATTCCCAAAATAAGGATCAATTTTACCTTGCCCCCCCCCAATTCATTGATGACCTAAACGATGTGAAATTTTCAAGAAAAAATGATCACTAACATAAAATTTCAATGGCCTGTGGTGAAAATCAACATAAAAATTATATCAACTATATGCTGTCAAAATTATCTGATGAATTAAATGGATAATTTTTGTGGATTCTGGACCCTTTCTTAGTGCAACCATGGAACTTTCATCGATTTTTGACCAAAAAATAGATATTTAAAAGGAAAACCATACAAGGCCTCAAAAGGATCTATCTTAAGAATAGACTTCTAACTATTATTATAATAAATGTCAACCATCCCCAAATGGTCATACTAAGATCCACCAATGTTTAAAACGCAGACACAGTGAGTATCCCCAAGAATATATATATCTATTTATGTCTGGCCATCCAAATATAGATGGTCTATCATGTTGAAATAAACCCAGGATCCCAATGCCTTCTGGAGACCTCTCCAAAATAAATAATTAAACAAAGGATTTCTATTAGAGACAATATTAGATGGAACTCCATGAAAACAAATAATATCTTTAATATAGATATTTCTCAGTACTTAAACTGTGGTTGAATCATAAATCGATATTAATTGAGTTGATTTGATCTGCTATTGATCACAACTAATTGCACATTCATCATTCTCTAGGTACATGGAAACCGTATAAAAAATCTATATATATCTCATCCCACTTCCACTTTGGCACTGGTTGTGGCTGAAGAAAACCCTAATGTATCTCATAATCAACAAAAAACTTTGTAAGTGTATAACAATGAGAGAGAAAACTCGGCAATACCCCATATTATACATGGCCACCTGATTCTACACATTATGTCGTAGAACATCATCATATTTCCTAGTTTCACAAAACATGGTGAATTATAGAAATCCTTCATAATAACTCTCCTAACCGGTAATGCTACCAAAATTTAATTCATATAACATAAAATTCTCTATATGGAGAAAGACCACTTTGAAATGGTCTTCCCACCATAAATAGAATATCTATTATCATAAAAATCATCATCAAGATACTATTTCTAAAAAATCAGCTCAATAAGGGAGGATTTCTATTGAACACTATCCATGGAAACATTAACCCCTAATTCTTGGACTCCAATATTTGACTGTGAGAAATGATCCTTTAAATTCCACTCTTTTGATGATTTATTCATGGACTCGGTGTGATGTTTCCAGCTCAAATCATATATGATGTCATGTCAATAATGTTGTATAGGGTATTTAAATATCATATGATTATAGATACTGCACTTAAATATACTATCTAAGATTCAAATATTTTTTAGAGATGATATAACTCAACTCGTGGGGTCAGAATATATAGAAAACCTTTTTCTGAAAAGGTAATTCTGCCAAAAAATATGTTCATGCATCACATCAGTTCAAGAACATGGGTTGGAAATTTATTTTAAATTGGTCTAGGTTTCATAGATCTATATGTTATCATTTGATTAACTTATAAAATAATACATCCCAAACCTTAACATGATATGTCTCAAAAGACCACATATCCTTACTCGGCCATTGGAAGTTTCAATAATGGTTTTGTACTCAAAAAAATTTCAAATCAACCAAAGAACTATAAAATTAATCATAACACACAAAACATACTCCATTCTGAGTTATAGAGGTAATCATAGAGGAAAAATTTGAAAATTACTTTACAAAGTATTTATAATATCTGGCTAAACCATGAATCTATGAATCTTGAAAAAAAATCACAGTTTCTCCCAGGTCATCACAAATTTCACCTTCTTAGGATTAACTAATATACCATGTTTATACACCACATGTCAAAAGAATATAAATTTACAAATAAATGAATGGCATTTTTATATCTTGGAATAATGTTACTGATTTCTCAAAATTTCTAGAACTACTCTCAGATGTCTCACATGATCTTCCTTTGAATTAGTGTAAACAAGGATGTCATCCAAAAACACCACAACAAAAGATTCAAGATTATAATAGAATATCATGATCATTAAAACCATAAAAATGTATAATAATTCTTTAAACAAAATTTAAGGAAAAGTTACTCATAATGCACAAAACTTATTCAAAAGGTAGTCTTTTAAATTTAAGATTAATTTATTCTCAACTGATGAAAACCATATCTGTGATCAATATTATAAAATAATTTTGATGGTTTCAAATGATAAAATAGATCTTCAATCTGGTTATATGGATATCTTTTCGTTATCATGACTCTATTGAGTTTTTGATAATGAAAAAAAGATGATGTGACCTAGTAGCTTGGTTAGTAAATAGAATCTATCACACCAAATGGGACTCAATCAGGAATATAAAAACTTTCCCTAATAGATCATCCATATGAGTATTAAACTATTTAATTTATTCCAGTTTCATGTATTAAGGATAAATTTACATCGGTTTGGTACTAGAAAATAGGTTGATAGAAAACACTGCATACTTTACCATTGGAATACTAGAGAAGTTAGAAGAAAAAAAATCTAGAAAATTGATTATAAATAGAGGGATACAACCGCTCAAAGTCACCCTATCTAGATAAAATTAAAACACTTAAATTACTTTCCCTAAATTTAGATAAAAAGGTCTAACTCAACTTGATCTTGGGTCTCATTCTCCTTGTAAAATATTTTAGAACCCACCAGGTGTAGTAAATGAGACCCAACAATGATAATAATAACTTAGATATTTATTAGTAATGATCCAATCCACCCCAAATATAACATCAAGACATTTGATGTAAAGAACCATAAAATTCCAAGAATGATCAATCAATAATAATGACACTAAAATTTCCGGACAACAATGAAACTAATCTCTAATTTTTCCAATGGGTGTAGTAACATCAATCAACAAAAGATAAAATATTTTTAAAAATATTATGAATATTCAAAAAATGAGTCAAAATAAACAAATGAAATGCACTAGTATCAAATAAAGCAGTCACTAAAGATGATGAAATATTGAGTGTACTTCTCATAGTAGTCGGATCCATATCTACTTCCTATCGAGACTCTTCTACTTCATGAGGAAGCTTCTTCCTACATTAATGTGGATAGAACCCCTTAGTTTAGGAAGAATCTCATTACACCATAATTTTGTTAGATGCTGATGATCCCATAAAACTATGGGGAGTCTAATAGACATGCAATAACTCATAAAAGTGACCCAAGAATCCACATGAACCACATATATTGCATGAATCAATGAAAATTCATTTTGAATTCCCATGTTTTAAACATTGGTAAAAAATCAAAGGGCCTCTACTAGGCACTACTGGAGGCCTAGAAATACCATGTTTTCAATAAGGATTGTGAGATTAATCACACATAATATTCCCTTTATGGGAACTATCATAAATTCTAATAGTATAAAAAGAACTCTTGTCAACCCTAATAAACTATACATGTCCATTTTAACCATCAACACTCAATCTAGAACATTTTTATTAGTAAGAATATCAAAAAATAAAAAATATAACGAATATCATATATATTTACAATCTCAAACCATCAAGTCCTAAAATTATCATTCAACACAATATTAGTTAAAAATACATCATGATCAATAGAACAATTTTTATATTCTATCATGATCTTGTTAGATTACTCGAGTTTAAAATACTCAATAGCCATAGATAACACCGTCATCTCTATATACAATTGGTCAGTTAAAATAGATTTAAAATCCTTTAACTAAAATCCCGATTATTTATTAATTATCACCATTATGTCCCACTATATCCTATTAGGTCCCTCTACCTTGAATTTGGAACATTTCCCTTTGAATTCCTCAGAAATTTACAAGAACTGAAAAAATATATCAATATTTCTCAACCAATAATCGACAGTTAAGGATCATGAGAGCCTTGGAATTATTGTAAATTTAGTAGAAGGAACCCCTAATAATGAAACCTAATGTCATCCATCTTAGGATCTATATCTATAACCTAAATAGGAATATCTAAAGGTGACTATCCTAGAGCTTTGCCATCATGCACAATAACATCAATACGATTATTGTCCATGAAGGGATTTTATCACTGTGGTTCATCAATTGTTTATACAAGGATTTAATTCAAACTTATTCTTATAGGAATGATGTTACATGACATTATAATTCAACAATGAATACATAATATTAACACTGATATAGTGTAACAAGGGTACTTAATCCCCTCGGATATATAAAAAGAATTTGGTTTCATTCTATCCAAATATATAGATTGGGAAAGACATGAACTAATCCTAAAAAAATCATTCCCAGACCACAGATTCTTGCTTAAGGATCAGTACAGGGAGATATATCTAGACCCTTAATAAAAATAACCTCTCAAGCACCATCAATATTAATCAACTACATACAGACATCAAAGAAAGATACTTAACCTATACTATTAATAACAATTTTTCATGAGCAATCCCAGAAACTCTGGTACCCTGAAAATAATTCCAAAACAGACATAACCTAGAGGTAGTTGTTAATACCCATAGTTTGGATATTATCACCAAGAATCATAAACTATAAATGGGAACAATTTTTTCAAATTAACAGTGTAAGAACATGAACAAGTCAGTAAGCTCAAAAGAATAATCCATAGGGAGAATAGTAAAATATTTAAAATAGGTATGAACAACCAAATGTACATCCTCAAAGAAACAGAAAACCTGATATAAATAGCCTAGGAATCAATGGAACCAACACTACAAGTTTAATGGTTAAACAACAACTACCACCTCCCTGTGGCACTCTCCCCTTGCTCGAGCATGGAAGAAAGAAATATACAAACATTGAAGGTACATGTAGTGTGTGAGATAAAATCCAAGTAGGGTCTCACCAAGGATTCTATAAGAAGATTTGACAATTAATTAACCAAATAAATCATTAATTTATTACAAAGAGCATAGAAAAACCTGATAATATTTAAAAAACAATCATTTATTTTCAATTGATGGAGACAATTCAAAAAATTAATAAACATTTTATATAATTTATTTTATATAAATTCACAAGGCATTTTTAATTTAGTTTACAAAAATGGAATATATATAAAAATTATCACAAAGGAGAAACATGGTCATATTCTATGAGTTAAGGCAATTATACGTTATGGACTCCTCATGTAATTGAATTGGTGATCATGATAATATGTGTACACATGTCCCTCAGTCACTGGACAAGGAGGAATCATCACCATCTCATCAAGGATATGACCTATTGCATATGTTTTTTAGAGTTTTAATGAATCAATAGAGTGTTTTCCTAAATAACTCACTAAATAAATCTGATTTTATGTGCTCTAACAACAATGAAGAATGGGTAATTTTTTTTAAAATTGTTAAAAAAATAGTTTACCATTTTTTTCCCATTCCAATATTCCAATTTCCATTTAAAAAAATGGGGTTTTAATAAATTTATTCCTTTCCAATATAAAATAATATAATGTTATTATCAAAAAAATTATTAAATGTTTCTCAAATACAAATTTGAACTAAATTCCAAAAATAAAATTCCAAATTCAATTTCACAACTTCCATAAAATTATACATTCGAATTCCAATTCAACAGAATTGGTGTTTTAGCCAAATATCATGCCATAGAAAATTAAAATATCAATTTTATATGAATTTGGATTTTCATAATTTAATTTAAAATAAATTTAATTTAAATAATGAAATTTGGGGTTAAATCAATTTTAAAATCATCATTGTAACCACATATCGAATAAAATGGTATCACATATCATAACGCCATAAATGGTAATGTCAAATGAAGATAATAAAAAAATTATCTCCATGAATAAAACCTAAATTAAAGATCTAAATCAACATAGATCAGATCCTCCAAAACAATATATATCTATAAAACTATAAGTATGATAGAGGAAGAGATCCTCAGATAAGGAACGATAAGAGAAATCGTACAAGGGATAGATTGAATGATTATAGCCTAGATTAGATACACCTTGGAGAGGGCTTAGAGGATAAAAAATAGGTCCTTGAGAGATCCAATTCTCTATGAGGTTGTCTAATCCTAAGTTAGGTGTATTCTAGGGAAGAAATGGTGGTCCAAGAATTTTGAAGTTATTTTTTGAAATTAAAAAAAGATGTGCACATATATTCCTGGATTGGGCCGCACTATTTGACAAACCATTCAACCTAAATATGAACCCCTATAATGGGGTGCATAGTTTCTACTAGGTGGGGAATTGTTTTTGAAACTGTGCATCAAATTTGAAAACCCCACTTCTTGGGTTCGCATGGTTTGGACTAATAGGGCTCATGGTTTGAGAAATATGCCAGCCAATCAAATAAAACACAAGAGCCTTCCAAACTTTTTAAAATTTCATCCAAAACACCACTTAACAATACCCATCAAGTTAATGATCAAAATATGTGTTGTACAGTAAGTAAAAATAGTTATATGATGTTACACATCTTCAAAATCAGTTTAAAATAATAGTCATATGTAATAAAATGATATTTCATCTAAAGAATGAAATAATGTTAATTTACCTTAAAAATATATTCTGATCTCTTATAACACCCACAATATTAATTATGAAATTCCTCTATTTATATAATTTGATTTCTTCAGTAACCTATATTCCACCAAACAACTATCTTATACAAACTGGTATCATTATTAAAATATTGTATGTCAATTATTTCTTATCCACTAACATGTAAGGTTTGAATAATTATAACTAAATTATGAAAAATTTATTTTTCTATAAATTTTGTACAAAAAATTATTATTCATTAAATTATAATAATTTAAATGATTTATTTTAAAATAAATGTTTTTATAGAAAACATAGTTTTATGTATTCAATGAATTTTATATCAATTTATCCCTATTGGTGAATGATTTTATTGAAATGTATATCTATTATTATTTAACATGATCATATACTTAAAATATTTGACAAATATTTTTATTGGAATAAGATAGCAATAAATCAATCATTATGCTTAAAAATGTATTTTTTCAAAAAGGCAGTTTTTGCACTATTTTCAACCATAAATTAAAATTAATTTCTTCATATAATATGAATTGAATTAGATAATATGAATCAAAATTTTATATTTATGAGGTACATATTTTAAAGTTAATCCCCTTTTATTTTTAGTAAATCTGAACTGTAACCATGATAAAATCTAATACCATGGTAAATGGTAGTATTGCTTTATCTGGACTAAAAATATATGATAAGTTCATAAAGGTTCATCATAAATATTAATGTATGAATAAAATCATATGTTTTACACATAAGGTTCAAAATTGAGTCATTTAATGGATAATTTTCCTGGTGAATGACCTATATATGATTTTAACTAAAGGAAGAGAAAAAATGTCACTCTCATGGTCATAAATATCATTTATTTGTTCACATAAGGAAAAAAATATCCAATCATAACTATTAATAATAACATTGTTACTAATGAATTTATATTCATTTTGGAAATTTATATATAATTTTTCAGAATTAAATAATTACATTAAATACTTACACAACACTAACCCAACAAATATTTGTTTAATGAAAAAATTAAAATGAATGATATTAAAAATATTAAAAGTATTTTAATTTCAGTTAATGAATTTTGTCCTAAATTTTTATTAATAGAAAATAAATTTTGGGTTTTTTTTAATATAATGGGATTGAAGTATCTATTTTATATTTATTTTATTAATGAAAATGTAATGTATTGAGTTAATAATGTCACTAATGATAATTTATTAAAAAAACAATTTACTAAATTATTTAAAAATACAAGAAACAATAAATGAGAAAAAAGTTATTATGATATGGTCTATAATATCATACCATATTCATTTATGAAACAACAGTTTCCTTATATGTAGGTTAATAACCATTTATTTGTGAAATGTATTTCACCAGTTTTAATCATATACTCGGTAAAATAAGGGGTTAAACAAAGAGATAAAGATTAAAATATAACATAAACCTATCAAAAATATAATTGATGATGAAATTTAAACCATATCAAATATTATATTCAAATTCATGACCATTTAGAAGTGTTTGGATCCAAATTAGTCTTATTATATTTTATTTTTTACATGAAATTCCCAAAGATCCCCCATCTCAATTAAAAATAAAACCTCCTCCCTAAATTAATTTCACCACTACAATCCATTTTTATCAACCATCATCTTTTTAATTTCATTATGCACTTCTATATAAATATCTAGTAGTGTTATTATTCCATAAATAACTACCCTATATCTATACATATCAAATTTGAAGTAGTCATTTCAAAGAAGAGGTAATCACTCTAACCAATTAGATTATTTGTGTACA
The DNA here is from genome assembly GCA_963277665.1 of Viscum album. NCBI lineage: Eukaryota > Viridiplantae > Streptophyta > Magnoliopsida > Santalales > Viscaceae > Viscum > Viscum album. Next base: position 995,686,030 of record OY728166.1, read on the forward strand.
CATAATTACCTCATATAAATATTTAAAAAATATAATAAAATAATAACTTTAGTAACATAAATATTTTAAAATTTTATTACGATTATTAAGACCCCATTATACACCACATTTCCTACCAAATAATAAGTGAATGTATTTCTTGCATGTAAGTACAACTTACCACCTCAAAGTAATGATATAATTAATTTCCCATTAACATATTTTATGGATGGGTATTATGATGGGTTAAATGTTTATATTATATATTTATAAAATATTTATACTTATTTATTGATAATATCATATATTTATTCTCCTCATCCAATATTTTGTGAAATAATAAAATCGCTTGTCTATACGTGTGGACTACCAACTCTACAATCCAATGTGATTGAATTTTAATTTATATATCAATTGGATGGTACAAATAATGAATTTTATGAATATATATGATATATATGTCATAATAATGGTTTTTAACTAATTGATTATTATTTAATATTCTTTTATTTCTTCATTCAAAAAAATGCAAACAACATTCATTCTTTTGTATGACCTACCATCTCCATTAATTTTTACACCATGAATATCCTTATAGAAATTATGGGACACTGATCAATGTAAAAGGATCAGGACTATTGAATTAAAACATAGTTGGACACTAAGAAAAGTGATTTTTATATCAAATTATTAATAATCATGTGATTAATTGTTATTAATAAATCATACATGGAATGATAAATATATGGTTATGTAATAAATGAATAATAAATCCATATTTATTATATTGTGTTTTTAATGAGAAAAAGGAATGGGAAAACTTGATTTATGGTTTTATACCACAGTATCACCATTATTCAGGCTTGTTTTTATTTATGTCTACGTTGTGGAATATTTATCATATATGGACATGTTTTAAAATTTTTTTAAACAATTGGTTTTAATATTCTCCTATAATTTTTTAAAATATTTTTTCAATGTTTTATATTTTACAAAATGGTTTGAAAATAATATTATTTCATTTTATAAATAAGGATCTTTGTGAATTTTCTAAAAAAACATGATGGTGATTTTTTTTAGCTTAAATGGTACTGGATAATTTTACAGCCTTTATGATGCTTAAATGATTTTAAGATTTATTTTTAATCATATAAGTATATTTTCAAGGAAACATTTTTTATAGTTTCCCACCTTATAAAAATATAATTTCAATATGAAAATAAAATTTTCCTCATGATTTATTTCAGTTGGTCCATCAAATTGATTTTCCATATAATATAAAATTAATTAATGTTACTTATTAAATAAAGGGGATATTATTAAACGATAACATTATTATCATTTATGTAAATGGTTTATGTTTATTATGAATTTATGACTATGAATATCATTTCAATTCTATGAGTAATGTCATGATGAAATGTTGATGAAACCCATTTATGTTTTTTGTTATGATCTAAAGAATTATTTATGATCATATGAAACAAATATGTATAGTTTTAATTATGTGAAGTTAAATACCTATATCTTCCCCCACCCCCTTTCATTGGGTTATGAATTATTTTTCATGATATAGTTAATAGAAACATGTTGGTATGCTTAATCTATTATGGGAAATAGGTCGATGTGCTTGGTCAGTTCTATGAAACATGTTGATGTCCCAAATCCATGATTGGAAACAAATGTTGACTCCATATCTATGTTATTTTTACTTAAACCATACAAATTAAATAGTATATATATATACATACATATAGGATTATTCCAAACCAATTTATGAAATTAATTTATAGTTCATTATTGTGTCATGAGGAATTATTATTATTATGATTCATTCCATTTGAAATGATAAAATTGTATTCCATAACTCATGGTTATGATCATTTTCATATTAGAAATGAACATTATAAGTTAAATTCATGTTCTCATTTACTTATTCTCATCTTATTCTTTTATATGGACATCAATTGATATCTCACATGTTTACCCTTATGGAGCATCTAATGCTCCCTTCTATTATGCTTCCATTCCAATAGATATAAAGAAAGGTATTAAGTACTATATATAAAAAATGATTATTATTATTATGAATAAATAGGTTTTAGATGATGTTGATATTTTATAAACCAGTTTTTTATGTTTCTATATTTTCAAAGGCACTATATTGTTATTATCCTTAGGTGTGTGTTGGTGTAATTTAATGACTATTTATATAAAATGATGTAATATCTATGTATGAAATTCCTAAGTCATTATAGTTAGTATTAGAGGAGGGGTATATTTAATCATTAGATATTAGGATGAAAAAACATTTGGGAAAATTAAATGTATTTTTTAAAATCTTAATAATTTGATAATGATCATGAATGACATAGGTTATACATGAGGTGTCATAAAATATGGTGTCATGATTCGGACATTCAACAAAAGATGTTTTATAAATATGTGGTTTCCACTATGATTATTGTTTCTAGAACTATGATTTTTTGTGGTAGTAAATGGATAGAACCTAAAATAATAAAGTTAATGATAAATTTGATAGAAAATGCAAGGATTTTACACAAGAGAAACGAAATTTTCTTCATGTTGGAAGGAAGAATCATGATACTATTATCATGATACTTTCTAATTTAATGAATGATTCTATGTTTCTAAATGGACAAAGGAGGGAATAAAATACTACTAAAAATTTAATGAGGCTACATCCAAATTGTTTTAGTGGATCTACTATTCCACTAGTGGATGAGTAATGGATCAAAACCATTGAAAAAATATAATATATTAATCAATACTCCGGATATGAAAAAGACATACTATATGTTGATAATCTGGAAGGTGAAGAAGATCAATAGTTAAATATTTTCAACAATAAGAGGAAAATGAAATAAATTGATTCGAGGGAATAATTTGATTTTAATGATTGTAATTAATTTACTCTTATTCTGTATCTAAATATAGAGAATGGATTTTTTGAGACAAAGATAAAGTATTATTCTTCCATTGATAAATATATGGAAAATTTAACAAGTCTTTGATGGTAAGAATCTTATTTAATTATCATCCTTGAATGTAAAATTTCTCAATTCTATAGTGGCATAAATTGAATTATTAGAATGGAATTATCATCAAGAGACTTCAGAATCTATGAATAAATCATTATATGTGCACTCAATGTTTGAATAGAATTTTTTGATTACAGTAATTCACATGGTTTTGATAATAAAATTACTATCAAGTCGCATGTATGCTCGAAAAAATCACATGATGGAATTAAATTATAGACATTTATATTATAGAAGTTTTGGAAGAAACATAAATAGATTTGTTTGAATTTAACTGGTAGCTGAATGAAATATGGAAGAGTTTTTCAAAACCACTAAATTTAAAAAGGAAATAAATAGGATGATTAATGAAATAGAGGAAATTAATATTCCAAGCAATGAACCACCCAAACTCTAATTATCCAAATTAAAAGGGTATGAGAAATATTCCAAAAAACTGACTAAATCTGGAGATTATTTATTATTATCATTAACAACATCATAAACCCAAATAAAATGGGAAGTTTTAGAAAATCATAGGTGTTGATGTGGCATATGAGAATGATGTTTTGTAAGATATGGTTATCATCTACTCTTGAATAGAAAATGTATTACTTAATTATTAAACTAACAACACTTTTATATTCAATATAATTTTCTATGGGTACCACTATATCACCTCAACAATTAGGTGTTGAGTTAGTTGTGGAAAATTCTAATAGAACAGTAGTCATATCTCAATATTATAGTTCTTATTCAATTGAATTTTTTAGTAAACAATTTCTACAAATATTTTTATGCTTATATTATTTTAATTTGATTTAATTCTTGAAAAATATTTGATTTCACTATATGGATCCCATATTATGTTACACGGAATGGAAGTACCATTTTATATTACGATGGAACATATAATGATTTCTAGATGAGTTGATGAATACGAACATCCAATGAAAATTTCTTCCATCCCGTGGGTCTTAATTCCGAAAAATGAAGGTTATATATCTTAGATGGTTGGTGAGAATCTCGAAATCAAGGATAAACCTATTTTAGATGAGTTTTTTATGTCTTTATTAATGAAATTTCATTCCATCCATGAAATCATAAAGTTGAGTTTTCAATATAACTCATACCAAGAGAAATTAATATTTTAATGGCTCCATATAGAATGTATCCAACTGAGTTGTCATAATTAAAGAATCAAATCCAATAGAATCAAGACATGAGATTCATTCCCTCTAGTGTGTCACAATGGGGTGCACCAATTTTCTTTCTTAAGAAGAACGATTGATAAAAGAGACTCTGAATTTATTATTGTGAACATAACAATACCACTATCAAGAAGAAGTATCATATTCTCATATTGATGACTAAATTTATCAACTATGTGAATATCAATAATTTTTCTAGATTGATCTTAATTATTGATATCATCAATATAGGTTTAAGAAATAAGATATACCCAATTGGAATTTCATACCAAGTAGGGACATTATGAATATATATTTATTCCTTCCAGTCTTACTAATTACCATTCTATCTTCATGGAAATTATGAATTTGGTATTTGGGGACTATATTGATCATTTTTGGGAATTCATTCTAGATGATAATATTGTATTTTATAATAAAAATTAATGTCATAAATTACCCTTGATGACTATGATGAAGATTATAAAGAAAGATATGTTTTACGCATAATTTACCGGGTGTGAATTTTAGCTTTATAATGTTTCCTGTTTTGTGTCATATAATCTCATGTTATAGAATATCTTCAAATCCTTCAAAGAAATATGTCATTGATTAATGTCGATGACCAACAATGGTAACTAAAATATATATCTTTCATGGGTGGATGGAAATTATTGATGTTTTGTGAATGATTTTTCATTATTGTTTAATCCAATCATGAAGTTGACTCATAATGGAGTAAAGTCCATATGGGGGAGGAATTTGATGGTAATTTAAAGGGACTTAAAATAATTATAGCTTTTTCTCCTTTTTCAATATTTCCTTGTAGTGTATAAAGGGTTTTGATCTATATTGACGCATCAATTATGGTACTAGGTTGTTTTATCATGAAAAATGATGTGGTAATAGATTTTGGATCAATTCAATCAATGATACATGATAAAAATTACACAAATAAATATTTGGAGTTAGATACAGTAATATTTTAATTAAAGATATTTTTGAATTATCTTTATAGATAATGGTGTGACATATATACTAACAATAAAATATTTAAGTATATTCTCACTAAAAATATTTAACATGCACGAAATATGATGGTTGTATATGATTAATCAGTATGAATACTCAATGAATTATAATAGTGGGTAAGATAACTAGGTGTAAGATGCTTTGCGATTAAAGGTTCACACTATATTATCTTTGATGAGGATAGAAAAGATCCAATAATTATGGATATAAAAGGATAATCCTAGAAAATATAATATATGAGGAGAAATATTATCATGATCAAATTAATATTTTACCACTTATCCATGTGATGATTAAAGAGTAATAGAAGTATTATGTGGATATGAAAATGTAAGAGAGAAATTATTATGATTTCAACCATTATTGTGATGGAATAATAAGGTTCAGAAACTATGTATGTGTCCCACCCCTATAATATTTCAAGAAGATGTTGTTTGATGAGGCTTATAGTTCATGATTTTCTATTTATCTTGGAAATAAAATGATGTATAGTGAATTGAAAGAATATTTATACTAGGATGGAATGAAGAGATATATTCTTATGTCTGTTTCTTGATTCTTGGTTTGTATTCAAGTTCAAGTTGAGAGAAAAATATAAGAAGGTAATATTAAAACAATTAATCACACCTAAATGGAAATGAAAAAACATAACCATGGATTTTATATTTTGAATCCCAAAAACATATAAAGGCCATAATTCTATATGGGTTATAAGAGATAACCATACATAGTCAAAACACTTCATTAATATCAAATAATATTTCTATATTGATTAGGTAACCATAATATATATTATATAAGTGAAAATATTTCATGGCGTATTAATTTATATTCTATTAGATTAGGATTTGAGGTTTACACAGATGTTCTTGTGAAGTATTTAGTAGGATAAATATATAGAGTAATGTCTCTTCCATACTTATCATCCTTATACAAATAGTTTATTTTGGAGGACTATTCAATCTATAGAACACATATAGAGATATTTTTTTATGTATTTCAAATCTTATTGAAATCAATAACTTCATTTGATAGAATTTGATCATAACATTATCTTTCAATACAGTATTCAGATGGATCCTTATGGAAGACTCATAAATCAAACATATTTGAATTAACATAAATAAATGATATAATGGGGCCTGATCTAGATGAGAAAATTGTATATAATGTGAGATCCATTCAGCAACACATAAGAGAAAATTAGAGTCAAAAAACATTTATGAAAACAGACATCAAATGGATATAGAGTGTGAAGTAGGTGAGAAGGTATTACTAAGGATATATCATTTGAAGAGAGTGTTGAGATTTATAAATAAATGGTAATTAAGTATAAGATATATTTATCCTTTTCAAATTCATGAAAATATTTGGAAATATTCTTATCGATTGGTTCTCCAACTGATTCTCTCACAAGTTCAGGATGTGTCCCATGTGTCTATCTTGTGAAGGTATATACATGATACATCACATGTACTACACTAAATTGTAATAAATTTTCGTAAAGGCCATTATTAGTAATAAAAAATAGTAGATATTATTGACCATAAAGAGAATGTTCTATGACATAAGACCACTCACCTTGTTAATGTTTCTTTTAAAAAACCTCCAATTTGAGGAAGCTATGTGGGAACCTAAGGATGCGATTAAGAAGATGTATTCTTTTATATTTTAACTAGTGAATAATTTTAAGGATGAAATTCAGTTTACGGGGGTCGAATGTTACACTGTATGATTTTTATAAAATACCTCACTTTAAATAATTTGATTTCATCTATATCTTTTGTTTAACACAGCATAATGTTTCAAAAAACAGGTAAAATTATTAAAATATTTTATGTATGTTACTAGATAGAAATTATATTCACCTATATTAATAGAAATAACTAAATTATAAAAATATCTAGTCTATACATTTATAAGAAAATAATTATTTATCTTGTGATTAGAAGTAAAAAAAGTATATTTTAAAATAAATAGTTTCTTTTTATGATAAGATTGGTTTATGGATTAAATGAATTTTATATCAATTTAACCTTATTTATGAATTATTTTAATGATGTTTTATATTTTTTACTTGATCATGTTTTGTAAATAGTTGACAAATATTTTTTAATTATTGGATAATAATAAATCATGTTTTATCCTTAAAAATGTATTTTTCCTAAAAAAGGAATTTGTCATATTTGGCACTCATACATTAAAATTAATTTCTACAATTTATAGGAAATGAATTTGATAAAAATAATTCTATATTTAGAATCAAAAGGTTTAAATTTGATAATTAACTAGCATTTTTTCGTCAATATGAATAGTAATTGTGGTAAGATTTGTCTCTTCGGTAAAGGGTAAATTGGGTAAATCTAGATTAAAAATATGTGGTAAGTTCATATGTTTTCATCATAATTCTTAATGGATGAAAGAAATTTAGACCTTAACACTTATATTTAGAAATTGAGTAATTTAATGGACACATTCCAATGAAATTGACCAATATGATATTTATACCAAAGGAAGTGACAAAATGTCACTCTCTTAGTTTTAAATATGATTTATGTTTTCACATATGAACAAAAATATATTCATGAACAAATTGTAATAAATATTCTGTGCCTAATAAAAATATATTAATATTAGTAAATTATTTATAAATTTTAGGAATTATATAATCACCATAAATACATACACAACAATGATGAAATAATTATTTAAATAATGGAAAAATATAATAAATGACATAGAAACTATTAAATTTATTATAATTTGATATAATAAAGTTGATTCGAGAATTTTATAGATTTTCATGACATGTTGGGTATGTGTAAAATTAATTGGGACAAATTATATATTTATTTTTTATTTAATTACTGTAAAATTTATGAATAGTTTTGAAATTAACAATAATGAAATTTTATGAAAATAAAATTTTAATAAATTATTTAAAAATCATATAAATATTAAATAATGTGTAACGGGTTATTATATGGTCTAAAATATCATCATGTATCCACTAATGATTTAATATTTATATTATATGTAAAGATTAACCCTTTTATGAATGAAAAATATGCCACTATGGTTAAAGTTAAAATAGGATAATTAAGGGGATAAACTAAAAGATGAGGTTTAAAATAGAAAATAAAGCTTTCAAAATTGTATATGTTGATGATATTTAAACCATAATCTACTATAGGTTCTAATTCATGACCATTTGGAATTATTTTTCACTAGAATATTCTTAATATGTTTTATATTTTTAATGAAATTATAAAACAACATGTCCTGTCAATTATAAAAGGAAACATAATTACTCACTTCATTTCACCAAAATTGTCCTTTCATGGTAATATTATCTGTAAAATTTTATTCTACACTTAGTCACATTATTGAGGGGTTGGTATTCCCAAAATACTATACCAATATCCCTTTATGGGAGATCTAAATTATTTATTTCAAATAATAGATAATCAATATAACTGATCGCATTCATTTTATAATGTACTTGATGGCCTATAAATAGATGATAACTTTTATAATAAAGTTACTAGGATATCATAAATATGATGAAATTCTATTATTATTATGAAAACTATATTATAAACCATCTTTCCAAAAAAAACATTTGAATGTATCGCTCATGCATATTCATGGCTTATTATATCCACATAGAGATACAATTCATTTTTCATTACTATCATTTATGAATGGGTATTATAATGGTTATAGTGTTTATAACATCAATTGTGTGTACATGTGGACTAACATCTCTATGATGTGATGTGGTTTATTTTTTATTTATATTTTACATGGATGGTAATAAGGGTGAATTTAATGAATATATATAATATATATGGTATAATAATGATTCTGGAAAGATTAATTGTTACTTTCAATCACTACATTCCAACTATCGAAAAATAAAAATAGTGGTCATGCATACGTATGATCTACCGTCTCCATGAATGGGGAAATTCATTTATCAATATCTAATTTTTTTGAATGATTTTAATTATGTAATAAATTAATAAACATGATGGTAATATTATGATTAACTTTTAAATTATGGGACCAAGATTAATGTATAATGATCTTGAGAGACGAACTGAAACATGCTTGGAAACCAAAATAGATAATAGTAATAAAAGTGATTTTAATAATGAATTATTAATAAATTAGTGATAAATCTTATAAGTAAATTATACCTGGTAAGATATATATATATATATATATGTTTAATTAATAAATGTATATTGAATCCATATTTATTATATAAGTGTTTTGAATAAAAAAATGGAAAGGTGAGACTTGAGGTAAGGGTTTATTTCACAATCTCATCATTTTTCGAGATTGTTTATGTTTAAGACTACATAAGGGAATATTTTTCATCAATGTACATTTTTTCTACAAAAATCAAAAATGCTTTTTACTATTATCCTATAATTTTTTAAACTAATTTTCCCCATGTTTTACATTTTTCAAAAAATTTCGAAAATAATCTTTTTTATGATTTATAAATGAGGTTATTTCTTAATTTTCGAACAAAAATATATTGATGTAATTATTTGAACATATAAGAAATGAGTGTCTTTTAAATCCTTAATACTTTAAAGAATCCTTTAAAATTTTATGAGGTATGTTTCAAAGAAAAAAAAATTCTTCTATAATCTCACATCATTATAAAAATGATGTAATAATGGGATGGCTATTTTCCTAAATAATTATTTCAAGTGATTTTTCAAAAAAAAAATCTTTATATGATGAAATAATTTTATGTTACTTGTGAATTTATAGGGATATAATCCAAGGATACCATAATTATTTCTTCTCTAAATGGTTTCTGTTTATTATGGAATGATTTTTATGATTCACATTTCCTTTACATGAGTAATGTTATGAAAAAAATGTTTTTGAAGCACATTTTTCTTTATGGGTTTAGATATGTTGAATCATTTATGATCATGTGGGACACATATGTATAGTTTTCATTATGTGAATGGTGTGACCTATATATCCCTAAAATTCATTAGATAATAAACTATATCTCATGAGGTAGTTAAGGGAAAAAAGTTTAGGTGCATGATCTGTTATATGAAATAGGTTGATGTACATGATACATTGTGGGTAATAATATGACGTGCTTGATATGTTATAGTAAATATGTTTTTATGCCACATCTATTATCGTAGGTTGTTAACCATGACATATGATATTTCTTCGGTATATATTATGATTCCACCTGTTTTATGTAATGAACTTATACTTCATTAATGAGTTATGATGAATTCTCAATCTTATGATTTATGCCTTTTAAAATGTTACTATTTTACGATGTAACTCTCTATTGAGATCATTATTATACTAAGAATAAATTTTCTAACTTATGTTAATAATATAATTTCATTTTGACTTCCAAATGTTTTTATTTGGACATTAACTGATGATTCCCATCTTTACCGATGTTGAGCATTTGATCGCACCCTTTTCTTATATTTCCATTACCCAGTATATGAAGAAATTTAAGATATATGATATGTGAAAAATGGTTCTAATTATGAAGAAATAATTTGGATATGATGTATATATTTTATGAAGCATTTTTAATGACTCCATTTTTTTAAAGGCACTCTACCCTTTTGATCATCGGGTGTGTGTTAGTGTAATGTAATTAATATTCATATAAATAGATGTAATATCAATATATGAAAGGGATTCATGGATATATCTCTTGAGTATTTAATTAGAGGTAAATTAAGGGAAAGAATTTATTATAAATAAGTAACCATAGGATAAAAAAATTCATGAGATTTTTGATTAGTAGATCATATGTTTTCATCATTGAAAACATGATCATATTCAATCAAGTAGTCAATGAGATTATAACAAAAAAACTCATACCTCATGTATTCCCTTTCTTTGTACCCATACCAACATGTTTTATAATAATCATTGATTAAATATTACTATATTGTCTAACCATAGAAAGAAAAATCACACTATGTTTGAGATACTTATGAAATCTTTTCACCCATTTTTCAATAGTTTGTTCACAAAATCAATGATCCTAGTGATAACTACTGCAATTTCATTTTTTTTGTTTGGAAATTTTAGTACTTCTTTGTTGATCATGGTTACAACATCTAAATAATTTAAATAATTATATAAATATCATATATATATAATATAAAATTCTTTGGATTCATCCATAAAAAGTACTTATCGAGAAATTAATTACACGATTCATATTGATGGTGGTCCATATATACACATGAACATAGTTTTCAATTTTCAATGGATGGAATAAAAGAAAAGAAAAGGATAGTTAAAAATTAATGAATGATTATTATATCATGTAAATAATATATATTTATCAAGTCAATCCTTATCCCCATCCATGTAAATCTGAAATGAAAACAATCACATCACTTCATGGAGACTGTTGTTTATAGGTATGTAGGTACAATGTTATCATTTTCCAATGAATTGGAAGGTAATAAGGTAGATATGATATTATAATTATATAAGAATAATGTTTTCATAAATATAATATATATGTTAATCCCTCATAATACCCAACCATAAAATATGTTGAATGAATTTAAATTATATAACAACAAAGAGAAGATACGTTATACGTACTCATAATTGATACATTCACATCGCATATGATGGTAAAGAGGGTGGATAATGGTGGATTAATAATCAAAATAAAATTTTATTTTATTTATGATACTAAATATATTAGTTTTAATAATAACCATAGATTTAGATTATGTTAAAAAATATTTTACAGATTGTGAAATGCTATGCTGATTAACTCTTCTTCAAAAGAAATACTTTATATATTCTCTTGAGGATCACATGGTTTGTATTTTGGGAAGAAAAGAACCACCAGATTGTGTATATAGAGGTTGAGAAGATAAATTTTAATATGATGGTTGATTTAGAAATATTAATGGTGTGTAAATAAGAGAACGAAATTGTTGTTAGGGGCACTCTAAGAATTTATAAAAATAATTAATTAAAAAATTTTAATCTATAAAAACACATTCATATGGAATGATATTTAAAATTAATGTATGATTTCATGGCAATACCATTAACTAATAAAATTTTATAGGATTATGTTTTGGTTTAGAGATTATCCATAACACACCAAGGTTTTAAAAATAAAGGAAATTCATGAAAAATTAAGAATCTGTGAAAAAAACATTTGTTTAAGGACATAGTAGTAAACTTGCTATTAAAATATAATTTTTTTTCTTCTATGTTTTAAATTTTTAAAAACAGCTAACTACAATTGTGATCAGTACATTATTTAGAGTCTGATGGAACCAACATAATTTTTTTGAATAGTAGCATGCCCTTATGAACAGTAATATAACCCTAATGAATAGTAAATTGTATAATTATTCTATTTTCTTAAGTATGTAAGCTAATGACATCCAGATTAATTTTTCAAGGTGATATAAAATGAGTTATAGTTTTAAAATTGTTAATTTTTGAATAAAGTAAGATTTTATTTAAAAATTAAATTAATCATATTGAGAAAATTGTTATAAAAAAATGGTGCTCATTTATAATTATACACATAAAAAAATTCTTAGGGTGAATTTTTGGTATTTTTCTAAAATTCTTGATTTTTTTTAACAGTGAAATACAATAAAATAATGCATATTCAAATTATCAGTTAAATACACTGTTTTTGAAATCATTGATGATTTAATACAACTTTTTTATAACTCACATTCTATATTTACTATTTTGATCAAAATAATGGATACTATTCATTATCTTGAGAAAAAATATTAAACTTATGATTAAAATAATATAAAACCCTCCTCTCCTCCTCAATAAATACCACCCTCATTCCCCTCTTCCTCTAACATATCTCAAGAATTTAGAATTGTCTATGTTCTACCAAATCCCATCTGCAAATATCTTCCCCACATCCAATACCTTCTGGTCTCACCACAAGGCCAAAACCAAAGGCCTTAAGGAGGATCTCAAGGAGAAGATATCAAGAGGTTAGAATCATGTTCATTTTTCCAGTGTTTTCTTTTCAATTCCTTTGTTTTCTTATACTATCTAACCCTTTCATTATCTATGAGGTATGAAATCTCCATAATATTTTATATTCTGTATTTTATAAAGTTCATCTAAAATATTCATCATATTTATTCCTCTCCTCCTCCACTTATTTGAAAATAAAAAATAAAAACATCGTTCATAGTGTCTTGTTTACCAAAATCGAGGATGGTGTGTTTATAATTGCCATTACATACTTAAAATATGATCAGAAACCCCATTTAATGGTTGAAACAAAATTTAATTTTTATTATGTGGCATATTTTATTTTATTTTGGGAAATTATATACATAACATTAATTTATTTAATTAAATAAGTTCATGATTATTGTGGAACCGCTAGAAATGATCTAAAAAATATTATTAATGTTTTACCTATTGAATTATCATCAGAAATGACAAAAATGATTTATGGTATAATTATATATTTTGGAAACATATAAATACCATTTCATTACACTTATTGAATTTCATTTCAATACAAAAATAAAATCAAATACAAACCAGACATGGAAATCATATAAGGAATGGACCTGAAACAATGGAAGGAACAAAATTCTAATAACAAAAGGGTGAAATGTTGTTATAAAATGATCATATAAGGTGTTATAAACATGAAACTATTTCTTTAAAATAATAATAACACTCTTTTAACCATTATAAAAGAAGTTTAAATAAGTTTTAGGTAAGAAAATCCCAAGGTAAGGGAATTCTTAACCCGATTTCCATTCATTGGGATAACCTTCTACTACAATAATTGTGTGTTTTTAATATCATTTTTTTATTATTGTTTATATTATGTTGTATTATGTTTATTTACATTTTATATACATATTACTTTCTTTTAATTAATTATCATATCAATTATATGTTACTTGAAAGTGTCTTTTCTTATAAAATCCAATTTTAAACTTCTATTTTTACAAAATTCAAAGTGAATGTTTTTATAAAAGTATTAATTTTTTATGATTATGTTATGTTTATTGGGAATTGTTTATTATTAAGGTTTGAACCTATATCTCCCACCAATTCATTGTCTATGTGTATGTTTGAGGTCAGTTGTATGGTTAGTCCATTCGTAGCTACAATGGTTACACCACAAGGTATCCATGAGGGTTACATTGTAAGGTAGCTGTGAGGGTTAAAAATTATAAGGTAACAATGAGGGTTACAATATTTTTAAGTAATTACCCAATATACCTTTATTGTTGTACTTTTTTTCTATATGTTTTTTCAAAATATCATGTTTCACAAAGTAAGTTTTTTTGGGTGACTAGTATGTCTTTTTGAAAATGATTTCATATGTTTAAAAGTATTCATGGACTAATGCTTTCCTTTCATTTTTTTATATCCATTACTGCAATTTTTGTGCTCATCCCAAGTTTTTAAATGATTTTAAAATTTTATAAAGATTTTTAAGATACATAAGGAATCCATGTTATATTTTATGATGATTTGTCTAGGAAATCATGTTTTATTTGAAAAGTTTTATATTTTGGAAGAAATGGATACTATTTTGTGGTATCTACTCTATATAAATGTGGAATGTTATGTATGTACTACATACCAATTCTCTAAAATACTAAACATTAAAATATATTCAATATTAAATTAATAGAGTTATTGAATAAAATTCAATATTATGAAATGTAATATGCCATGTTCCTTATATTATCCATTGGTTTCACACCATAGTTAACCTATTTTATCCTAATGTAATGTAACATATTAATTTACACTTATAGGGCTATAATTTTACTTATAAAGATAAAAATAAATCATAAATGTATAAGGGATTAAATTTTATATCATATCATATCAATATTTTCATCTATCATGATTTCTATTATCATTAAATAATTAAATATAATATTATATTAATAAAAATTCAATTGAAACATTTTCTACTATTTATTTAATTTGAAACTGAAGACACTATAAAAACGATGGTGTTATAAAATATTACTTAAACACCATAGTAATATGTTATACTAATCAACTAATTTTTTGGAACATAATAACTATGTCAAAATACACTATTCCTAATAATCATAATATTATTTATTTAATAATTTATTTTGTAATGAAATACTATGTTAGTGTTGTGTATGATTTTTTAAGTACTTATATATTTAATAAAAATTATAAATCAATTAAAATCCGAAAATAATTTCATTATTATAAAAATAACGATTATAATTTAGACAACACATTCTTTTTCCCAATGTGAACATAGAATACAAACATAAAACTAAGATAGTGATATTTATTATTTTGTATTGTTTAGAAATTATAAAATATCATTTTCATGGAAAAGAGTATAATAAACAATTAAATATCGAGCCTATGGTGATAATGATAGGAATTGACTTATTTAATAAGATTTATGATTAAAAATAATTATATTAACATTTATTTTTACATTAGTTAACCCAATTTACCATTTTATGAGGTGATAAATTTTACCCAGGTTACAATTTATAATGAAAAAAAATAACGGGACACATTTAAAAAACATGGTCCTTATAAATAAAAATACTGATTCCATTTTTATAAATTTAATTTCTATATTTATATTAAATAAATTTTGATAATAATTATGCAAAAAATGAATATTTTTTAGAAAAATACATTTTTTCGAATAAAATTTGATTTATTACTATATATTTCCTAGAAAAATAATTGAATGACTTATTTTAAAAACATTGATCAATATATAATATAGAAATTTTACTAATACCATTGAATAATAGTGATTAATTTAATTTATTAGGATGAAAACACAATTCACACAAAAAATATTTCTCTATAAAAGGAAAAGTCCTTTATTTTATTTTTTAAATTAATTTATTACCTAATAATTCATTTTATAAATATGTAATCCATATATTTTTCATATTTTGTAGTCCTATTCAAACTCAATAACCCAATAGTTGGGTAAAAACTATTATAAATATTATATTTTAATTTTATATCATGGTTCATTTAAACTCAATGTTTTGATTAATGCAAGATATCGAAGAAATCATATTTATTTTAAGAAAAATATATTATAAAATTTTGGGTTATTTTATATTAACTCTCTATGGCATGGAAGAAATTTTTTGTTATAAATTATAAAATTTCAAAAAGTTATAAGATATAGTATGATGCATATGATATTTCAAGAATATTAAATATATCACATGTGGCACATAATAAATTCTTGGTGAAAAAAATGATATTATATAGTGGAAATTTGGTAAAATATCATATGTTATGATAGGTAAAATATTTTTTATTCATAATTTTTTCAATTTCATTCATATTATATTTTGGAAAACATAATATTCACTTAATGTATGTATTATATATTCATGAACATAATTGAGATGATTATTCTCACTGAAGGGTTGGATAATATATAATATTTATTAAATGGGGATTAAAAGAAAAATATGTTATATGTTATATGTTTAAATAAAAAATACTGACATGGAATTGAAATATTATATGTTAGGATGTTATTACAAATGAAACTATGATTCAATCTATTAATAATGGAGAATTATATGATGGTTCTGTAAAGACAAGAAGAAGTTCAATTTATGAGAGTGAGATAACAATTTATACCAAATTATATTGAATATATTGTGTATCGATGATAGAAAATATTTATAATAGATATTGAAACACTACTAAATATCATGTGTATTGAAGTGGGTTATCTATAAATGATGAAAATACTCAATGAGGGGATATTATTGTATATATTGTTATTTTCATGTTTGAATAAAATGACGGGGAATCATGAGTGGTTTTAACCATGTGGTGACTTCATATCATATAATTATATCCATATAAAGTATATATATCATAGAATATATAGTAATCGATATGGAAGTGAATATTTGGGAACGGATGATAATGTTGCTACCATATTTATGATATTTATATCAATAGTCATGATGAAGTGTATGTAATAATGAATTTAAAGAAGCCTTATATCTATACACATTTAAACATTAATGATATTTTTTAGATAATAATGATAACGTGCATGGATTTATAGCTATTTATTGATTGGTATTGAAACACATGTTCAAGAGGAATATGGTCTCACCATTGTAATATAGTGACATGCAGAGTAAATAAGTTGATTATTTTTAGTAGTGTATATAGAAGACCTTGTTAGACTATGGGGATGAAATATAATATAAGATAAACTTGTGAAAAGACTATAGAGCTATATAGTGATAGATACTATCTTGATATAACATTGCGCTATTAATGATACATCCCCTCATTTTAGGTTTGACACCATATCATCACCTATATGTGCTGAGCTAAGAAAGATACCTTCTTACCTATTTTAATCACATTAATTGATTTGTGATATATTTTTTATCTCACTAGTCCTCTAATAAATAAATATTAGTTTTTATTATTGTGGATGAACCAAGTAACAATACCACATTATACTATATATTTTTTATTTACATTATAGGATGAGGTTATATGTGTTGGTAATATATAAATATATCCTTACATATAAACTGAGATAAGGGTTTGAGTATTAATATGGAATATTAAATTAGCTATGAATTTGGATTGAATGATACCAATGATTGACCCCATAATTAGATAGACTACACAGTCTTCTGGGAACCTGAAGTGGTATTAAATCTATTCATATTTCACTCTAAATGAACTGACCTTTTCCAAGGTTTCTTTATAAGATATATATGATGTAATCATTTTAATAATTTTATGCATTTCCAATTTTAGATATAATAGTTTCTATTCCCATGAAAAAAACATATGGAGGTTTTATGTAAAACCCTAATAAATATGTAGAATAAATCGGTTACAAAGTTAAGGAAGATTTTAAATGAAAACAAGGTTTCACCACTAATTGTAGGTAGTTAGAATGGAATTTCATCTATTACATCGTTTTATAATTATAATCTATAATAATAATGTATAGGTTGTGATGAATACATAATGAAAATTCCCATTGAATTCATCACATATATATTTGGGATTATAAAAGGACCATATGATAAAAACCCTAACTATAATTTTAAAGTTCTGATATAGAGAATGAAATATCAAAAAATTACGAATGTGAAAAAAAATCTCCAAAATATTAAATACAAGGAAAATTACATATTATATTGTAAAGAAAATTATTCTCTAACTGAATAATAAGTTCATAAAGAAAGCATTGAAAATTTTAACTTATAGAAAATGTGAGATGGTATTATCCTTCTATTAGAATCTATTATTCATTTAATAGATTCTCGTTTAGATATCAAATCCAATTTTTTTTAGGATCTTGAAAATTACGTTTAAGAGAAAAATACAATACATGAATATGAGATTTTTATGACAAATAGATAATGATATGAAAAGGGATAATCAATTGAGGATGAGTAAAATATCCTTAATTAGATGTATATCGAACTATAGGATAAAATGAGAATTATTTATAAGGTAGATATTGAGACTACCTTAAATGGAGAGTGAGGATATTTTAAATAATGGAAAACTGTGATAGCAATCACACTTAAAAAAAGACTCATTTATGGTGAAATAAGGCCTTTATGTTTTCTAAGGATCTATGCATTGCAGCCTCATTAGAAAAAGGAAACCCTTAACCTATAAACACTTTTATTTTCTAATGTTATTCAATTTTTTAATACTCATTATAAATAATAGTCTAGGAAAATATGGTTGGAAAAAATTATATATAATCTAACCATATTTAGAGGGTTGATGTAATCTTGTATGGGTAGAGAAAACCCCCTCATGGTGCAAAAATAACAATATATTGGTATAAAATAGATTTAAATACTAATAGGTTATATCTAAAGTAAAGAGAAAAATGTTTTTTTTTCATTACTTAAGATATATAAGGTTGGGAAATAATATAATTCAATTTTTTTATAATTTATCAAATTCATAAAATCGATGATAGACTATATTTTATAAGAGAATATTTGGGATATGATATGTTCTATTGAGAATTACATAATAACATAGAAATCTATAAATCTTTCCATAAATAACATATATGACTATCTTGAAAATATATTTTTCATTTTTTAAATAATTTTTTAATGTAATTATGAATTATATTATAATCCTACCAACAATAATTATTATGATAATGTGAAGGGATTACAAAAAAAATGTGAAGTAAAATATAAAAATTTACTGGGAGTAATCATTATTATATAAAAAGAATAATAATGTGAATCAATGTGAACAAAATAAGAATGTTGTGAAGTGTGATACACAAAGTGTGATATTCCTATATTATGGAGGAACATTATAAATCATGGTCATTTATAGGTAGGCCATGGACATCAATATTAGAGAAAGAATAATTAAGTGATAAAGAGATTCAATCCAATAATTAAATAAGATGAATACATTAGTGGAATATATCAAAGAAGGGGAATTTGAGTACATTCCATGATTGATAAGTTGATGGAGGATGAGAAGGTATGTGGTGGATAAAAAATACTAGAATCACAACTATTTAATGCATTACATAGTATAAATAGAAAACCAGATGGTAAGAAATAATAAAAAAACACCATTGAATCTGTGTGATAAGAATATTATTGTTAAATTAGATATTTCAAACATGGATAATGTTGTGAGATATTCCAATAGAATGTACAGACTTCTATCCATCATTGTAAAAAAAATTAAATGATTATATATAAATTATAAAATAAAGAATTTTTCTTCTTATCTAATGCGAAAAGCCTAACCTGATATATGAAAAATGAAGAAGATGGTAAGAATTCATTTCTTCCCAAGGATATTTGAATATGAAGAATCATAATAGGAGAAAGTAGGATTTTTTATCACCAAAATTGAGTTGAAGGGGTGTGTGTTTCTGATTTGAGAAAAAAATCACATCCATATTTCTCTCACTATGATGTTAGAGATAATTTTCATTATTCTCACTTATTTTTATTTTTTTGTGCTATATTATATGATTAAATAAAGGTGATGCATATATGTAGATAAATGGATGAGTTCTATAATTTCTATTTTTATAATGTGTCCTTCATCATGGATATATCTATAATGGAAACATTTTCTCCCCATATAAACATTTTTTTTATTTCATCCATGAAGAATAATAATAGAGGTTATTCATTAAGGGAATTTACTGTGGGTAACGTTTATAAAATATTGATATCTAGACAACACATATCAATAACCCATGTTGAGTTATGATAATCATTATTTAAATTCTTATTTTTAATTGAATCAATTATACTTTTGAAGGTGTAATTTTTAGATGTAAATGATTCAAAAAATCAATGGGAAAAATAAGGAAAGCACAAAAAAAATTCTTATGTTGAACACATATGATAAATTTCATCAAAAAAATTCTGAACTATCTCTAATAAGATAATTTTGAGTTGGTATCATTTTCTCAATCCATTTATAGATAAATTTATTTTCATTAATAATCTATTTTATTTTATACTCTGAAATTTCCCAGGTATAATTAATGTTGATTATTTTATGTATCATTTATTAATGAAATGTGATACCTTTCTTTATCAAGTTGATTAATTTTTACTATTGTGATAAAGATAAGATCAATGTAAAGCATGGGATGAGTAGGATATCGCCTTACCGTTGATAAATTTTATTTATATTTAATATATGAGATATTAAAAGAGTATTGAATAAATATTTATTGTAAATTTTATGTATCATTTATGAGTATTACTAAAAAATCCAATGAGGATATTTAAAATCTTAATATATTATAATAATTTTATTTTTTATAATTTATAAGATATATTTGAATATATATTATTTAAAGAAGTAATAAACCATTTAATGATGATGATTAAAGTTGTGATATAAAAATATTCCTTCATTTTACATACATTAATACCTACTATTATATATTAAATATCCAATCATATGTGGGAAATAAAGATGATGAAGATTCTTCCCTTCATAATGGGAAAGGGTTGATACTGTATGGAGTTTCTAGAGAAACATAATTTAGGATAAATAAAATTAAACATATGATGATTTTTAGTTGAATTTGTAATGTGAATTAATGAAAAGTTCATGTGGTTAGGGAATAACTGTTAACTAAAGGTTTGAAATGAGTTTGAAAGTGATTATTATGTTATTGAAAAAAAAATCTAGTAGAAAGTGTGAGAAATCATTATGGTGTTATGTTGAATTATTATTGTAGTATATAATTATTAATACACATGGATAATATATTATAAAAGTATGAGTTCAAATATGGGCATGATGGGGTAGTGAGAAAACATTTAATTACTTAAGAAGGGTATTTTTAATATTAGTTATGAATTATAATTATGTTCAATGAGAATATTTAAAAAATAACAAGAGTAATTTATGGTGTTAGAAGATGAGTTGGAGTGATACAGATTCTGTAATAATTCTTTAGGAGGTTTTGAGTAGATTTAATGAATTTTGTAATTCTTATGTTATATAATCATGTTTGCATCAAAATATAACAATTGGTATGGAATTAAAATACATAATGATATATAAGAATACATAGATGAAATGTATGATGAACTTTGATATAAATATAAATTATTGGATAAATTTCTTATATTTCACTCTATATTAAGAGAAATATGTTATTTTGGTAATGAAAATGATTCCTTGTTATGAAATATATCATATTTCTTGATGAATATATTAATTATGGGCCAATGAACTATTCTAAATGGAATAATCCTACATGATACATAAAATAGTTTTTATATGAGTGATATTTGTTGAGATCCTACTTAAATATAGAAAAGTAATGATCTTACATCGATAAAAAAGATATATGATCATATGGATTGAAATACTAAAATGTGGAAGGAAAAAACCACTATAAGATAAATAATATATTTATAATATATAGTATATCTCATTGATATAGAAGATATATTATTATGTTATTTCAACAATACTAAATATAAAAAAACAAATGATGATTCATAAGATATTTGAAACATATATAATATATGTTATGTGGTATATAATATTTTAAATATCATAAATAAGATATTGTTTAGTGTATAATTGGTAGTGAATTAAATGTTGTGATATGTAATATATTCAATTTAATAGAAAATATATAAAACTTAATGAAATGTATATTTCATAATATGAAAGATAGTTTTGAGTTATATGTATGATAACATTTTTAATGTGTAAGATGATTGAGATCACTAAATGGTTATATAAGATATTTTTTTTCTTATATGAGGATTAATAGTTAGAAAACATTGATTTTATTGGGATTTAATTTTGATGATGTTGATATGGAATAAATATATTATATATAACAAAATTATAGTGTTTCCACAATTAAATCTAATATTAGAGGAGAAATAAAAATTGAAGTAGTTAAGATATGAATAAGTATATTTATTGAGATTTATTGAATAATGGATACTATATTCTGGAAAATACTAGGTTCTGATGTGATGGGATATTAAGGTTTAAGACTACAACATAATGAAATATTATGTTTATCGATGAAGAGGGAAAATATTTGAATATGATATCGAATAAGGTTCCATTTTTTTATATATTTTATCATCAAGGGTGAATAATATTAAGAATAAACCTTAGTGAATTCATTGTATATTATATTTTTATATCATAAAAGTCCTATAAAAATATCTATAATTCATAGAAGATGAAGGATTATAAAAAGGAAGTTAATAGTTGAGAATTTCAAACACTATCATTTTATTATTTTTGATATATGTGTCGATGATCTTGAAATATATTTATTATGAAGATAATTTAAGGAAAACTTCTATCTATATTAATTGTTCATTATGTTATTGAGTGGAGAAAATAAGGCAGATATGTATATTAATGTAGTGGTTTAGGTATTGGATGTTAATGACCTATACCTATGGAATAAGATGATAATATTTTGTGTAATGGAATCTAGATTATAGAAAAATATCATGTTTTTCATTGTGTTGGGAGGTCCATGAATAAAAAGAGGGATCTATTATAATATTAGATAAATGAGATTTTAGGATATGGATACTTTTTTTAATTTTTTTCATCATGTATAATTACTTCCCATGTGTTATGTATGATATGTTAACACCCCTTGTAATATTATAATTAATGATGACACTTTCTCATAGTTTCTAACCATATTAATTTATTACTAATAAAATATATGTTCCGGTCTGTTCTAAAAAAATGTATGTTTCTGCATTTTGATTGAATCATTTAAATATATCATATTTGATTGTTTCTTATATATTTCAGTATTTTCTTGCAGTGATGTGTGTTTATAATTCTTAAGAAAACACGTCATAATAGAAATATATGTTTGTATATTAAGAGGTGGAATAAATAGATGCGAAAATATGATATAAATGGTCACATTGATTCATCACAATATAGAGTGATTTCATGATCTATTAGTAACAATATAAATGATATAATTATGTCTAGCTACAAAGTATATAGATATAATTACTTACCACATTGATCCTTCTGGTCTCCATGAATTGGAAACATGGATGGAAGATATTGAATCTAAAAGAATCATGAGTAAAAGTGAATCTCGATGGGGGTACTCCTCTTCTTTTTTACCAGATAGTGAATAATTCATGTTATGATTTGTTAATTATCATTTTTTGAATCATTTTTTCATTATTAATAGATATAAATTTCATTAGATATATGATTTTATTGACAATATAAATGGGGAATAATGGATCTCATAGATTGATATTTGGTGAGGTTATCAATAGTTGATGGAATGAGATGAATGTATTCTAAAAATGGTATTTTAGAATTGATATTTTCATTTTGAGATTTTGGTTATTCTATTAAAAGTGATTAATTCACATTATTATTTTATAGTTTTGATGAATCCTGATTTCTATCTAAATTTGGATTCATTAATGATTTGTTTTTATAATTAAGATATTGAAAAACTCATGATTATATGAGGAGCATGGAGAATATCTTTCCATAATTTTAGAAACATTTATAGATCATAAATTTTATGCCAATATACAAAAATCCTATTTTTTATTTTAGAAATAAAATTACACTAAAATATTTTCTTTGATTCTAGAATCTCAGTGGATTTGATGAATTTTGTAGTTATGATGTATTAATGGATGTCAGGAATGACTCTAGGAACCATATTTTCTAGGGCATAAGATGTTATCACCTGTTGTTAAACCATGATTTCTATCACCCGACTGCACCAATGATGGATTTTACGATGATGGGATAAAATTATAGAGAAACGATAATTATATGGATGTATTAATAATTAAAAATCAATGATTAGAATAAATACCATATCTCGTTACATAACATCCCCAGAAACATTATGAGTAATATTATGATACCTCCTTCGTTGATTTATATTGTTTAAAAATATAGATTTGTTAGGTGGAAATAAATGGTTATAATTAGATTATAACACACCAGAAGAATCACACTAATTGTGTTCTTAAATTAAGTGATATTTTTCATCCTATTATGATTTTATATATAATTACCTCTTCATAAATAATTTTTATAAAAATTTATCAGAAGATTAAAAAATTACTTATTTTCTCAATTATATTTTAATATATTAAACATGGTAAGGTTTAAATTACATCATTTTTCAATTTTGATATAAGATACACTCTAAATAAGGGAATTTTTATTTTTAATTCATCGACTATGAAATATGTGATGGATGTGATTTGTGAATTCAAAAATGAGTGACAAAATATTTCAAATTTATCCATGATTCATTTTTAAAAATAATAGTAGGAACTTCATGTTCCCTTAAAACCAATAATAATCACTTCATCTTTTATATAGGTGTAAAATATGGTTATAATTTATATTCATATTGTAGGGTTTTCAATAAGAGCATATATATTTAGAAGAAAATACCGAGGTGGATTTATTGAGATGAATCTCATTAATATTTTGATTGAAAAAATTACTTCCACTGGATATACCAAAGGAAATATAAAATATTTTCATATATCAAGATGACTAGTTCATTTGGGAATAACTAAGATATAAAATAGTGTTCAATAACATATTTTACGCTTATCTGTGATCATGATATGAATAGATTCATTTAGATATTCTTTACCAATTACAAGTTGGAGGATAAAAACATATATTATCTATATTTTATTAATAATTTATAAATATATTGTAGAAATTATACAAAACTATTATGGATTTAGTGAACTAATTTCAATGTTTATAATAATATAAATATTTAGTTTGGGTTATCGTCGATCTGTTGACTAATTGTATCTAATTTATCTGAATCGAATATTCTCACATAGTTGTTGAACATGGGAATATTTATATTCGAGATATTTTTATACTCTATAGGGTATAATAAAATATTATTTATGTTCATAATGACCATTAGAACTCTTGATTTTGGGATGACTTTTCAATAGTATTGATTATTATAATGATGTTGATCAAAACATATCATCCTTAGACAAATGGCTATTCTAATAATACAATTGACATATTTTAGGATAAACAATGTGAATATATTCTAGATTAATATATTTTATTGGTCGAACATATGTCATTGGATATCTTTTTTTAATAATAATAATAATTATCAAGAGACTATTTAGATGGATCCATTTGAGTCATTTTTAGCTAATTTCTTCAATCTCCATTATGTTTGATATAAGATAAATAAATTCATTTCTTGGGGACAATATTGTTATAAGGGAATTATGATTTTTTGAAGATGGTCTGAAATATGTTGGTTATAACAGGTACAAGTAATGATTCCTAACATATTTAATGACAATATATTAAATTACATAGTTTTACAAATTTTATTACAGTCTTTTATATCATTTTTTTGAGTAATTTTAAATTAAGAGGAAATTATAAGAGTTTGGTGGTGGATGGAAGATAGTATAAGAGGACCATATGTGCCAGAATAATACTATGTAACCAATGGTATCATATAGGGTAATCAATGGTTACTAGTGGATAGTAGGGATTCAATTAACCTGTCTAAGTACCCATTTGTATTGTAGTTATTTATTTTTATGTGGAAATATAATAATTTCACCATTAAAAATTCAGAAAACATCAATAGATGGAGATTACCAACTCATTTAGACAAATGAAAAATAATATAATGTTATCATTCACTACCTATTATCCCATGATAATCTAACATAATCCATTTGCTTGAAAATATTTGATTTTTCAAGGAAGTTCATATTCATCATGATCTTGGTTGTTGATTCAAATAATTCTCACATATTTCACTTTTTTCATGTTAGTGGATTCAAAATTTTAAATCCCTAATATAATTATTCTAAAACCATTAAAATCAATTTATGTTCTCTTCATCAACCTACTATTTTTGTTTATCATAGGTTAATTGAAATTAAACATATTACCTATGTTTTAATATTTCATTTTATTTATTATCAAATGTTTAATCCCTAATTCATCCTCATGGTATTCTAGTTCTATGGGGAGATTCTCTTTTCTCGTGGGATATTAAAGGAATTTTTTGTTTTTTGTGTTTTAATCCCTTCTATCTCTATTATATGTAAAGAGTTATATTGAAAATTGTTCTATAGTAGTAAATTAAATGATTACAAAGTATTTTCTGTATTATTGTCTCATGTTTCCAATTTTTTGATATAATTGACGCATGCTTACTACAGTTCTATGATTTCTATAATCTATGATAATCATATATCAGAAATGGTAATGTTCTTATTACAAAATTCTTTTCATGAATATTTAATATAATATTGAATTGGGAAAAATATTATACCTATATAATCACCTTTATAATGTTATTTAATATTCTATTTGGTAAATTCACTCCTCATGTGTATGAGAAAATGATCAATAATTAAACTATTTTTATGTCTTTTTAGTTGATTATAATTTTTTCATAACTAAGTACTATGTTATATATGGTATATTTCTCATATAAATCATTAGAAGGTATCCATATAATGAATAGGTTAATAGAATGTGAATGAATAGAAAAACCCAAAATATTTTATAGCATTCCCCTATTTATAAATGGGCATGTTGTATGATTTCACTCACTATATTATAAATGATTTACATTCCCATAATATGATTATTATTTCACCCAAGCCTAGTTACATATCATCATCTCATATTTTAAGAATAACACCAAAACATGCTTATCTGGTATATACCTTACCCATGTAGGGAGTTACATGAAATTTCTAATATTTATATATAACAATACTAAGATTAACCAGTCCATCAAACTCAAATATTGTGCTAAAAACACAAATTTTACATATTTTCTCTTAAACCAATTGAGATAACATAAAAAACATACATAATTTTATATATCTTTTGAATATATAAACATACACTAATTACATGATGGGTTAGTATTTTTTGAGATTATATGCATAAAAATTATATTTTACAACACTTTGAACCCTTATATATTACCATACCCAACATTAACCCATTATAGACATACCAAACTTTATACTAATCATTATAACTTTTGTAATGAAAAAATAATGAATAGTAAACTCAGATGGATCATAAGAGGTCAATGTAAGAGAAATAAATCAAAGAGAATAAGTATTTGATTAACATGTGGGTTTAATAACATAATCAAGGAACATTAATGAATCATATATAAATAACGTTGAATATAAATTATACCATAATTACAAAATTTTATTAATTGTTTTTTGGAATGACATTATAACTAAGTCATAAGAGAGAGAAAATATGACTCAATAATCATGGGTTAAGTAAAAATAACATAGGAAAGTTTCATAACATAAAAATATTGAATAATATGGTGAAACACACATAATCATAAAGAATTATTTCTTATAAAAAGATTTAGTTCCAGCAAAATCATCACTTACTGTAAAGAGACCCACAATGGATTTTTTCACTCCCTACTCTCTTAAACATAGTGAAAAAACTCCCATAGTATATTGGGTTCACTCCCCATTCCCATATATATTGTTTCTAGAGTCCCAAAGTGAATTTGGTTCACTCCCCAGACACTTAACTGTTATATCATAATTTATAATTCATTAGAAAATTCTATGGAGGCATATATAATTCAATTCCCACTGATTACATAATGAAATACTAGAAATTGTTTTCATATGTACATGTAAACATTAATAATTACAACGAAAATTTATTTATCTATAATAAATAAATATTTTTTATAAAGATTTCCAAAAAAACCTGATCGTATTACATCAATGGAAACATGTTTTATGATATAATGTATGTGTGTCCCCTATAAAATATGGGAAACATCATATGAATGAGACATAGTTGAAAACCCTTTTTAATGAATACTAGAAATTTATTTAGAAAATGAAAAGAAAATCCTCCATGTTTTAATTATTTATTTCATAATTAAACAATTTATAAAATAGTTTTCTATAATAAAATGAGAATAAAATAAAAACATATTTGAAGAATTAAAAAAATGAAATGAAATATTGATAATTAAAACTAAATAATATGAAAGGAGGAAAAACATTTACATAAAATGTTAAAAAATATAAATTTCCCAATTTTAAAAATAAATTAAATTACGTTAAATATTTTCATTAATATTTGATAAATGTTTTTATATGGACATCTATTAAAAAATATGTGAATTTTATACATGGAGAAAAAATATTCCTGACTTAAAAGAAGAGATAATGTCAACCCCTCTTTACAAGTATCCTTTTAGTTGAATTGTGAACCAAATGGAGGTGAAATGGTAAGAAGATATGTAAGAAAAAAAATTTCCCAAGGAAAATATTTACTATTGATAGTGAACATATTATGTAACATGGTGGAAATTCATTTGTAAATAATATTTGTTTCAAAATGAGATTAGAAATGGAACCCTTATGACATTAGTAACTTTTCAATCAAAAGAAATTGAATGAATGAACCTAACATGGATTTTTGAATCTCTTGAATTGAATAAATTTTTTGATACATTGAATCCATTTGGGATATATATTAACCAAACAAAATAAAATAAGTATTTAATGTAGAGAATATCTCAGTGAAGGTAAAATGAGGTAAGGAACCCTTATAATTCAATATTTTATGACATAAGAATCAATAAAAAAAGGTAATTATGAAAAATAAATGAATATAGTAAAAAACATTAGTGAATATAAAATTTAATTAAACCATAAATTATAATTTATCTGACTTATAAGAATAATGATCAAGATAATATATTATATGTCAATAAAAGGAAACTCAGTTTAAAAAACCTTTAACATGATAATTACAGGCTTATGAATAAAATAAATTCAATTAGACTAAATTAACACTAATTAATAATATATTTTAAAAACTTATTATTATTTACTACCTATTATACTAATAGTTTGTATTAATTTATAGAACAATAGTATCATATATTTTTTATACTAGTCCTTTTTTATTATCCGTTTTATCTAGTTTTAATTAATTTTTGTCTGGATTTATGGATTATTATTGATTTATCATGAGTTCATTATCTAACTAATATTAAATATAATATAATATTATGTCTTTAATGTGATATGATGTTCCAGGTTTATTCAATGGAAGTTATGGGTGTGATTAACAATGTTAACATCAATAACAAACTCGATTTAGTAATCATTAAAAAACATGAGTTTTTATATTAAAAATTAGAAAATATTAAATATTACTATTGAAAAATAATAAAAAGTTATTTATTTATTAAAATTATTACATAATAGTAATTATTTTTTTATAACCATGGATTATAAAAATTTATATCATTTTCTATATAGGTGGAAACCCCGATGAAAATAAGAACATGATATAATTAAGGGATGTATGTGATTATGAATAAAAATTTTATATCATTATTCCAATAATATAATGATATAGTTTTTATTTTAATAAATTCATAAATAAAAATATATAAGTGGGAGATAATGGTGGTAAATGAAAATGAAGGATTAGAATTAATTTTATATAAATAATAAAACATATATTATATTATAAACCTTCTTGGATTTTTTGGATTTGCGACATTCTCTTGAGACCAAATGCTATCCACAATAGGAGAAAACTATTAGAGGGAATATTTGGGTAGTAATTAAATATAAAATTTATGGAAATTTGTGTTTTAATATGGGGAGGGATTGGACCTCTTATAAATGAGTATGAGTTTTATTTCTTCAAATACACACTCAATAATGCGTAAGGAATATATTATTTCATGGAAATGGGATCTTTAAGATCCTAGTGGAATTCAATTAATATATTTTTTGTTAACATTAGATTATTTTAATTTTTGATATTGTTCATATGTTTCTGGTAATGATGGAAGATCCCAATGTTTTTTGAAAATACTAAAATTGTTAATACATAGGGGGGATATTATGTAATATATTTTATAGAGAATATGAATTAAAAGAATAATAGAGTATCACCTATACATATAAATTAATCTTTTCAATTTTTGTTTGGTGATAAAGAAAAGTCATTATTATGGTAGAAGATATAACTATTTTGAATAATTTCAATGAATTCGAAGATGGATACTACTTGAAGATATTGGATAAATATATTCAAATAAGTTTAACTAATATTTTTCTAATGATTGATGTTTTGTATTTAAAAGAATTAAGGCTTTCACTAAAAGATGTATATGATGAAAAGACTATAAAAAATTCAAGGAAATTGAAATTTTTACTACTAAATATCTTACATAATAATTATTAATGAATAAAAAATATAGAGGAAATGTTAAGAATTAATTAATGGATTATCTTGTAATATGTATTATATAATTTATAAAACATATAACTTGGATGATAAACTTATGAAAGATGAGTTAAAGATAAAATTATTGAAGCACTGAAGATATATAAAATAATTTAATAAGAGTTGTGATATATTATAGAAGGATTCGGAAATAAGGATATTGATCATTGAAAATATTATTATTATTTCCAAATATATATATTTTAAAAATAGAAAATTCCAGAATAATGACATTATTATGGATAGTGTATATGACATGCAACGCCAAACAAAAATGGACAAAGAAATATATTATTCAAATATGATTGTTAAAACCAAGTGATTGAATTGGTATATATAAATAGGATTAACCACATTAATATATATATAAGGGTAGTAATCAATATCAATGTATTTTTTACTTTATAATATATAAACAAGCAATTTTTAGTTATGTCATATTATTTATCCAATATATGTTTTCTTAGAAGATTGATTTTATTTATTTTTGTGATATAATAATTTATTTTATTTATAGAACATATTTAAATATTTTTGGATAAAATAGATATCATTTTTGAAATTTTCATATAATAATTATCTTATAGTGAAATTTCTATAATTTTCTAATTTTTTTGATTTTTTATTGAATTGGGCAAAATATAATGATTCTTAGTGAAAACAATAGCTTCTTTTATAGTGTTGATAATGTAACATTATGTCTTGGATTACTTTTAAAATTTAATTTGTTCCATTTCATAAAATATAATCTAATAATGGCCCTTGGAATGAATTTTAAACTGCATTTTACTATAAAAACGTTTTTATTCCAAAAAGGATTATTTTACAAAAGAACACATTTCATCAGATTATTTGGTATTAAAATTAAAATAAATTCAATAAATTCAATAAATCAAATCATGAAAAAAATAATAATATATTTTAAAATATGAGGTCCAAAATTATTCAATTGACACATTTTTTATACATTTTTAATTGTAACTATACTAACAATTATCACCAAGGTAATGATAACTCGGCTAATTAAACATAAGAAATTTATAAGTACTAAATATTGACAATAAAACCTCATTTAACCTATTCAAGTAGTGGAGTATATCGATTTGAATCTATGGCTCAAATATATGGCCACATTTTTCCATTTTGGACCTTTTATAATAAATGAGTGAAATATAGAAACTTAATGTCATATTATTTCATTTCATATCAATAATAATTTATTATTGGGATAAAAAAACATATAAATTTTTTAAATAATTATTTTAAAGAAAAACTTTCTCTATTTATAATGTTAGTTTTTTTATAATATATAGAAATAAAATTATTACCTTATATTTTTATGAAATGGTAACACAAATTTCTTTCTTATTTTAAAGGTTGGGGCTAAAGCCTCAATTTTATTATTAAAGAAAATACCTAATTTCTGATTGGGTAGAGGGGGACCCATTACATTTCTCAAAGTCCTAGGGGCATGAAATCCCAATTATAAGGCCCGAAACCACCTTTTTTTGCCCAATAGGCCCTTTGGTGAATAGTACTGTTATAGTATATGACCTGCAACAGTATTGTTGCTACTATAGTTCCTGCTATAGTACCACCACCATTACAGTGTAACCACTGCTACAGTCCTGCTGCTGCTACAGTACTACTGTAGTGTTTCTATAGAACCTAGAAATTATTCCCTTCCCAGATTCGATCCTAGGTCTTTTGGATGCCATGTAGGAGCCTTTACCACGTGGGTACAGTCTCGTTGTCAAACACAACATTTTTTCACTTAGTAGAAAAATAATAAAATGGTTTTTAAAATATTTAAAGTGATATAAATTCAACAAATTATTATGTCACAGAAATTTTTTAGATAAATATATATTTTTTAATTTGTGAAATTATTATATTTTAATTCTATTTCTTTCATGTTTTTTTCAATATAAAATTAAATGAATAGTTTACAACTGATAGTAATGATATTTTATTGTAAATAAGATTTCATAAAAATATTTAAAATTATTAAAAATATATTTTCCAAGTCATTAAGAAATCATTTCATATATCTTCCATGATCTATTTATTAGCCACTTTTTTATATTAACTATCATGACCCCAAAAAAAATGTTGTTAAAATGGAAATTGTTTAAAAATTGTTAAAACGGGTTAAAACAATGATATATGCATGAAAATTGAATCTAAACATGTAAAAATATTATTAGATGACATGATTTAGAACAATCATCATCTTAACATCACTTTATAATAGTTTAGAGAATTTTATAATTAAAACATATGTTATATTAAGATTATATTTTAATAAATTCCAATTGTCCCCCTCCCATCAATTGAAAAAGATCATCTCCTATCCTCTTAAATTAACACCTAGAAATCCATTTTTTACTAACCAAGAGTAGTAAAAACCCATTACTTGTATCCCTTTTAAGTACATAGAGACTTTTTTTTATTATAAATCCCTCAGTGAATTTATTTTTCTACAAACCTAAATATGTTTTTTCAAAAAGTTCTATCATTTATAATAAAGAGTTTTTGTTTTATTCTTCCACCACAATAAAATATTATTCATCCATTATGATTTAAAAATATTACAACCACCCATATGATGAGATGTTTTCATGTCAATTTCATACCCTATATTCATCCCCTCTTCCGTAAAATAGAAAACAAAACCATCATTTGTTTGTATGGTATACCACCACTTCATGAATCGTTGTAATTCATTTACCATCACCATCTCTTGAAAGAAGTTTTAATGATCATTTTACTATATGTATATAAATATATATAATATTAACAATATGTTTATAATTATTGAACAATTATGTATCATAGAAATTATTATATTTCTATTCTTTTAAAGATGATAACGTCATTCATGAATATGTTTGGATTACTACCTCCATGAAGCTATGTAATTAATTTTACATAACCACATATCATGACAATTATATATAAGAAAATATCATTAAAGGATATTATATTTATGTTATAATGAACATTATGTAATGGTAAACTAATAATTACGTTCTTTAGATCAATACATTGACAAATAGAAATGCAACACAGGTGTGTGTATAACTTAACATCTACATGATTGTTAAATAGTTCAATTTTCATAATAATATTATAATGTTGGTTTTAAAAGTATAGTTAATTTTTATAAATTATACTTATTTACTTATTATTAATTGAGATATGTTGGGGAAATGTCGTATTTTACCATAGTCAAACTATATAATACATTTTGGTCATTATAACTGAATATCATAATAACGACCAATGTGAAATTAATTGATTAATTAATAAATATAACATGATATTAAATAAAATAAAAGGAAAAATAAACATGAAAATTTTTCTGAATCATTTAAATAATTAATATATTTTTATTAATCAATAAAATAGGGAACATTCTTGAAGAGTTAGACTTGATGTAAAGGATTTAATCTCAATTTCCTTTCTTTGAATCGTATTTTAAATTTTTGCACTAAATTTATTTTATATTCTATTTATGTCACGCATTTTACAATTAATACCATGACTAATTATAAATTTATTTTATTTTATTATTCAACTAAAATAATTTTATCCAAGGGGATTTGAATTGAAAATTTCAAAGTTTTAAGTGTTTCATATCTTAGTTTTTTTGGGTTATATCACTTAATCATTGATTAAATTACATAAATATTATGTAAATAATGGATTTTATTATATTTATATTGTATTTCACTTGTTTTATTTTGATTTTCTTTTTTACACATAAAAACATCTTGGATTAATTCTCACTTCAACGCTATGGTCATTGTAAGGGCTCTTCATCTCAAATTGTCTTCTATGACACATATGTTATTTTATAATAATATTTTATATTATAAGGTGTATCTACATCCCCATTGATAGGTCATATCATGAACTTATTGACATTCATGGTATATATTTCTTTTATTTAAGGTTATTTATTTCATTGGTGTTATGATTTTAATATTACCAAGGCATTAAGGTTTTATTTCATAATTTGATCATTATTTTGGATTGTTATTGTTTATTAGTATGTGATTGGTGAATTAATAGATATTTCTTTATTAAACACAAAAATAATTTCTTTCACTATGGTAATTATAAGGCCCCAGCCTTAAACCTTACTTAATCTTGAGTTATTACAAGATTACACATTGAGGATCTTTTCGGGTTTAGAGTTTTAGAGAATTAGATCATAAAACTTGCATTACATTCCACATATAAACAAATTGGTTACATAAATATAGTATTCTTCATTCCCATCAATGGAAACACATTTAAAATAAAACATGGATTATTTCTTGACACATCCTTGACTCTATCATCTTATCATGTACCTTTCCCTTGACCTGTGAAAAACATTTCAAAAACTTGGGATGAGCATAAAAACTCAGTATGGGTTATAAAAAAAACATGGAAAGGAAACATGAGTTCATATATACATAAGAATGAAATCATACTTTACCCATAAAACATAGGCACTTTAACATACCTCATAAAATCATGAATAAATCATAGAAATCATAATATGTAAAGGTAACTTGAGGCATTCATAACATTCTTATGTAGGGAGTAACCCTCTTGGTTACGTTTGGAATACCCATCATAGTATATTCCCTAAAATCTCTTCGGAGAAACCTTAACGTTTCACTCCTTCGCGTTACCCAATGCATTGGAGAGCTATAACGGGCTCACCCGCCCTTAGTTTATCACGGAACCACCCGTCTTCATAATAATGCCCAAGAACCATAACATAATCATATCACATAAAACATGCATAAAGGAAACATAACATTTCCACATTTCAATCACGAGATATCAATACAACACATTGATATAATAAAAACATTATGAAAACCATTTTCAATACCAAAGTAAAACATGGTATTTATTTTTCTTTTAAAAAAGAAGGTATGGCTTGTAGAGGAAGCCAAAACTCAAATAACGGTTACGACGGCGGAGAAGTCGTTGTCGCCGCATCCGTACGAAAAAAAAACATTCCCTTTTGTCGTTTAGTAAACACTTCGTATAAAAAATATTCCTTTTGAATAAATGTAAAAGTCAAAGGGGTTTATACACCGTATACAAGAAAGTTGTGTATAAAACAAAATATGCCTCAATGAAAGGAGATTGAGACGAAGTCCCATAAAAAGATAATTTTTAAAATAAAATAGATACATTATGTGTATTCACTATAAGTACACATAAATAAAGTACAAATACAAGATACGACATAATAATATAATGACATACTTTGAAAGTACGAGATTAACCCAAAGAATGGAAATTGGGTTAAGAAGTTCCCATACCTCGTATCTGACTTGACCCGACCGTTCTTTAAACTCCTGAATAATAAACTTTAGTTAATCTCTACTTGATTATGAATCTTTTCCAAGTTCATTATTCCTTTTATACCATGTTATGAACATCATGTAATCATTTAAGTTAATAATGTTCATTTTGTCGGTATTTGGTTCTTAAGTCAAAAATAGACTTCTTACACTTACATGTTGTTAATTTGGTCAATGTTTCATTATATCCAGAATGGTATTCATGATGTAGATATCATATATGTCATATATATCCAGTACATACATGTATTTAAAATATTACATAATCATTTAGAGGTAAGAAATGAAATGCACCGTTCATGGAGACGGTAAGCCGTACGTACGCATGAACGCTACTTCCATTTCTATTTCATATTTTCTGGAATGGAATCATAATGATATAAGAGTATATTATAATTCCAGTATAATAACATATATAATATCATTAACTTTATCCTTTACACATCCCACATATGGTATTAACGAATCAAATCACTTTCAGGAGGCGGTAGTCCGCACTTCCTAAAATGAAGATATCGTGTTTTACCCATAATGGAAACCATAAAGGTAATACACAAATGAAAAATACAGAAGCATAAGTAAAACATAAACATATTACATATCATATATAAAAATAGTGGCATCATAATGGCCACCTTTGAAGGTGTTAAATGAGGTAGAGGTGGGGGCCTTTTATAAGGGGAGAGGAGGGGCACTTTTGGAAAGTAAAGAAACATTACATTATTTGAAAATGTGTTTCGGTTTTAAAAGGTCCCACATTGATAGAATTCGTGGATAAGGTTATAAGGCATCGAAATCCACTCATACAATTGGTTTTGGCCATGTGTAGTTCATAGATTTTATATTATCTTTCCATTTTATTTAAATGGTCAAATAATGATGTCATCGCTGCATCATTATTATGTCATAAATAATTAAATTTATTTAATGTCTAAAAATTATAAAAAAATTACTATGATGTAGGAAATCTTTTTAGATTTCCATTTAATATTTATAATCAAAATTTGGACTTGTATAACCCCACTTAAAAATTGTCTTCGCAAAACATATTATGTTTGTGTCATTTTCACTTTAACATTTAATAAAAAGTAATTTATGTCATTTCCCAACAAAAGTGGATCCATGGGGTCCCCAAGTTGACCCATGGCTTGTCTTGGTCGGCCATGACACAACCAATAAGTTTGGGACATGTGTCTAGGTCATTTTATATTATTAAAGCATTATTTATTCCTTAAACTACACTAATTACCACTAATCGCGATTAAAAACTTAATAAGTTACTATTCACCAAAAAATTATTTTAATCTCATTGAACCAAATTTTACTTCTTAATGAAAACTATGTATGTCGGATTTTCAAAATTCAATACACATTAGTGGTAAACTTTCATTTAACTGAAAAATCAGTTTGCTTGATTACCACTTAGTGGTTTCACTATTCATCAAAAATTGAAGTTTTTCAGAAAATTACCAAAAATTCACTCTAAGCTATATTTGATATTCCGAATTCAAAAATGAAGTCTATTTTACAAAATTCAAATCATATAAGTCACATTAATTAATTCAATAATTAATTCCCGCTGCCAGAGCAAATAGCGTGTTTTTACAAAACAATAAGTATCAAAAGATTGACACCAGTTTAAGTCTAATTTCAAAGTGAAATTGATTCCAATGACCACCATTAGATAAAATGGTAAAAATATATTATAATTTCACTTCAAAACCAATTCAAAACATAATCTAATCATATAAATAAATTAGATTAAAAGTAGTTTTTATGTAAAATGCAGTATTTTTCACTATTCATTAAAAAATGAACATTGTCAGAAAAATACCAAAAATTCACACAAGGTAAATTTTGATGTCCCAATCATAAAGGATAAGTTTATTTTGACAAACATAGTTTATAAAATTGTCAAAATATAGATTCAAAAATGGTTTTCCATCAAAAGGCACTAAAACAATCTTTTAAGAATATTAGTGTATTCCATGCATAAGATTGTATTTATTTTCATTTTAAGCCTCTAAAACACTATCTTTATCATTAATAGACATAGATAAAAATATCTATTATTCATTACTTACTTGGGATGTTACATCCTTCCCCCCTTTAGAAAATTGTTTCCCCGCAATTTATTTACTTATCGAATAAATTGGGGTACTTATCCCTCATTGCATTTTCGGATTCCCATGTTGCCTCTTCAATCATGTGGTTTTTCCACAAAACCTTTACCTGCTTAATCACCTTATTCCGTAACACATGCTCCTTATGGTCAAGAATCTGGACCGGTTGTTCCTCATAAGATAGGTTCTCTTCCAGCTGAACTACCTCTGGACTCAAAACATGAGATGGATCTGGCATATACTTTCTCAACATCGAAACGTGAAAAACATTGTGTACCTGAGATAAACTCGGAGGTAAAGCCACTCAGTATGCAACTGATCCAACTCTCTCTAGAATTTCGTATGGTCCAATGAACCTTGGACTCAACTTTCCTTTCATACCAAATCTCATCACACTTTTCCAAGGAGAAACCTTGAGAAAAACATGATCACCTACCTCGAAAGATAGATCCTTCCTCCGGTTATCCGCATAACTCTTCTGCCTGCTCTGAGCTGTTCTCATGTGTTTCTGAATCAACTGAACTTTTTCTATCATCTCTTCTACCAATTCTGGTCCCATCAACTTCCTTTCACCCACTTCATCCCAGAAAGCTGGAGTTCGACACCGCTTCCCATATAATGCCTGAAATGGTGCCATCTGTATACTGGAATGAAAACTGTTATTATATGAAAACTCAACCAAAGAAAGATGGTGGTCCCAACTTCCCTGATAATCCATAGAACAAGCTCGTAGCATATCCTCCAATGTCTGAATTGTTCGTTCTGACTGTCCATCTGATTGAGGATGAAAAGCTGTACTAAAATTTAATTCAGTACCCAACGACTTCTGAAGGCCTTTCCAAAAGTTAGAAGTAAACCTGGGATCACGATCCGATACAATGGAGAGAGGAACTCCATGTAACCTGACTATCTCTTTAAGATACAAACGGGAAAGTTGATCAAGAGAGAAAGTATCTCGTATAGCAAGGAAATGAGCAGATTTTGTCAAGCGATCAACAATAACCCAGATTGCATTATTACCTCGAGATTTCTTTGGTAATCCAACAACAAAGTCCATGGATATATTCTCCCATTCCCACTCTGGAACTGGTAAAGGCTGAAGCATCCCTTTCGGTAACTGCCGCTCTGCTTTAACCTGCTAACAAGTCAAACACTTCATAGTAAAATCAGCAATATCACTTTTCATTCCATCCCACCAGTAATACTCCCGAAGATCTCCATACATCTTAGTACTGCCAGGATGAAAAAACAACTCATTCTTCAACTGTGAATCACAAGGCACACATAACCTCTTCACAAACCTCAAAACACAAACACAAACTTATCCAAGAACTCATGGAAAAAAAATTTTCATAAGGTCCGTGAATACAACAGGTGCATTGGTTAACCCCAAAGGCATAACTACAAATTCATAATGGACATATCTAGTACGGAACACAATCTTCGGAACATCTGCTTCTTTTACTTTCAACTGATGGTACCCCGACCTCAAGTCAATCTTCGAAAAATACTGAGCTCCCTAGAGCTGACACCACTTCATTCGATGGCCCAACATCTGCTGAAGTAGTTGCAAAGGATTTCACCACCCCTTTCTGCTTGTAGTCTAACTGCTTCCCATCACTCAAGCTCTTTGTCGGACACTCGTTTGCATAGTGACCCATCTCATTGCACTTATAACATTTCACTAACTGTAAATCAAATTTATTCTTACCTTCACCTTGATCCTTTTCAGTGCAATCACGAGCCTTATGTCCCATCTTACCACATCGGTAGCACTTTCCAGAATTCAGAAGACATTCCCCAGCATGCCTTTTGCCACA
This sequence comes from Viscum album, assembly GCA_963277665.1. Lineage (NCBI taxonomy): Eukaryota > Viridiplantae > Streptophyta > Magnoliopsida > Santalales > Viscaceae > Viscum > Viscum album. The sequence continues at coordinate 995,726,507 of OY728166.1, forward strand.
TTTATCGCAAACTGGAAACTTAGTTTTCTTACCATCAGACTTTTTTGAAGAATTATTACCTTTCTCCTGCCACCTCGGTCTCTTCTTCTGCTGGTTGTTATAGAAAACTTGGTCATCGGCAAACTCCATTTCCACCTTCTCAGCACATCGAACAAGATTTTCATAACTTTTAAACTCACGAGAAGCTAATGCCCTTCGATATTTTGGCTTTAATCCTGAGTAAAAACGATTGATTTTACTATCAAGGTCCCGGATAAAATTTGGAGCATACCTTGCCAATCGAGTGAACCTTTCTTCATAGGCAGCCACTGAGTCTTCCTCTTGCCTCAATTCCAAGAATTGCTTTTCCATCCTAAGTCGAACAGCCTTAGGAAAATACTTCTCAAGAAACATACCTTTGAATTCATCCCAGTCAAGAGCATCAATCTCATCAGCATCCCTGATATTTTTAACCATAGACCACCACTGATCTGCTTCACCCTCCAAACGGTAAATAGCAAGACTAACCTTTTGATTGTATGAACACCCCATGACATCAAAAATCTTCTCCAGTGCTTTAATCCACCCTTCAGCTAGCACAGGGTCAGATGATCCTCTGAATGATGGTGGATGTTGCCTCATGAAATGTTCCACCACTGACATGTTCCTCTACGGTTGATCTGGATGATCTCGTGCATGGATACCACCACCATTTATAGCCTGTGTCAACTGTGCCATCACTGCAACAAACTGTTCAGTTCCGATTCCGACCATCTCAGGTTGCTGATTTGGAAGGTTGTCTTCCTCCTGATGTCGTCCCAACATAGCTGCTTTGTTTCCTCTGCGGAAAACCATTCTGAACACCGAAATATCTTAGGCGAAGCAACATGGTAATCCGTAAATGCTATATCATTTCAATCATATTATAATTTAACACTTTTCTAACTCCTAAAGTTATCTAAACCGACCTCTGATACCAACTATAAGGCCACAGCCTTAAACCTTACTTAATCTTGAGTTATTACAAGATTACACATTGAGGATCTTTTCGGGTTTAGAGTTTTAGAGAATTAGATCATAAAACTTGCATTGCATTCCACATATAAACAAATTGGTTACATAAATATAGTATTCTTCATTCCCATCAATGGAAACACATTTAAAATAAAACATGGATTATTTCTTGACACATCCTTGACTCTATCATCTTATCATGTACCTTTCCCTTGACCTGTGAAAAACATTTCAAAAACTTGGGATGAGCATAAAAACTCAGTATGGGTTATAAAAAAACATGGAAAGGAAACATGAGTTCATATATACATAAGAATGAAATCATACTTTACCCATAAAACATAGGCACTTTAACATACCTCATAAAATCATGAATAAATCATAGAAATCATAATATGTAAAGGTAACTTGAGGCATTCATAACATTCTTATGTAGGGAGTAACCCTCTTGGTTACGTTTGGAATACCCATCACAGTATATTCCCTAAAATCTCTTCGGAGAAACCTTAACGTTTCACTCCTTCGCGTTACCCAATGCATTGGAGAGCTATAACGGGCTCACCCGCCCTTAGTTTATCACGGAACCACCCGTCTTCATAATAATGACCAAGAACCATAACATAATCATATCACATAAAACATGCATAAAGGAAACATAACATTTCCACATTTCAATCACGAGATATCAATACAACACATTGATATAATAAAAACATTATGAAAACCATTTTCAATACCAAAGTAAACACATGGTATTTATTTTTCTTTTAAAAAAGAAGGTATGGCTTGTAGAGGAAGCCATGACTCAAATAACGGTTACGACGGCGGAGAAGTCGTTGTCGCCGCATCCGTATGAAAAAAAAACATTCCCTTTTGTCGTTTAGTAAACACTTCGTATAAAAAATATTCCTTTTGAATAAATGTAAAAGTCAAAGGGGTTTATACACCGTATACAAGAAAGTTGTGTATAAAACAAAATATGCCTCAATGAAAGAAGATTGAGACGAAGTCCCATACAAAGATAATTTTTAAAATAAAATAGATACATTATGTGTATTCACTATAAGTACACATAAATAAAGTACAAATACAAGATATGACATAATAATATAATGACATACTTTGAAAGTACGAGATTAACCCAAAGAATGGAAATTGGGTTAAGAAGTTCTCATACCTCGTATCTGACTTGACCCGACCGTTCTTTAAACTCCTGAATAATAAACTTTAGTTAATCTCTACTTGATTATGAATCTTTTCCAAGTTCATTATTCCTTTTATACCATGTTATGAACATCATGTAATCATTTAAGTTAATAATGTTCATTTTGTCGGTATTTGGTTCTTAAGTCAAAAATAGACTTCTTACACTTACATGTTGTTAATTTGGTCAATGTTTCATTATATACAGAATGGTATTCATGATGTAGATATCATATATGTCATATATATCCAGTACATACATGTATTTAAAATATTACATAATCATTTAGAGGTAAGAAATGAAATGCACCGTTCATGGAGACGGTAAGCCGTACGTACGCATGAACGCTACTTCCGTTTCTATTTCATATTTTCTGGAATGGAATCATAATGATATAAGAGTATATTATAATTACAGTATAATAACATATATAATATCATTAACTTTATCCTTTACACATCCCACATATGGTATTAACGAATCAAATCACTTTCAGGAGGCGGTAGTCCGCACTTCCTAAAATGAAGATATCGTGTTTTACCCATAATGGAAACCATAAAGGTAAGACACAAATGAAAAATACAGAAGCATAAGTAAAACATAAACATATTACATATCATATATAAAAATAGTGACATCATAATGGCCACCTTTGAAGGTGTTAAATGAGGTAGAGGTGGGGGCCTTTAATAAGGGGAGAGGAGGGGCACTTTTGGAAAGTAAAGAAACATTACATTATTTGAAAATGTGTTTCGGTTTTAAAAGGTCCCACATTGATAGAATTCGTGGATAAGGTTATAAGGCATCGAAATCCACTCATCCAATTGGATTTGGCCATGTGTAGTTCATATATTTTATATTATCTTTCCATTTTATTTAAATCGTCAAATAATGATGTCATCGCTGCATCATTATTATGTCATAAATAATTAAATTTATTTAATGTCTAAAAATTATAAAAAAATTACTATGATGTAGGAAATCTTGTTAGCTTTCCATTGAATATTTATAATCAAAATGTGGACTTGTATAACCCCACTTAAAAATTGTTTTCGCAAAACATATTATGTTTGTGTCATTTTCACTTTAACATTTAATAAAAAGTAATTTATGTCATTTCCCAACAAAAGTGGATCCATGGGGTCCCCAAGTTGACCCATGGCTTGTCTGGGTCGGCCATGACACAACCAATAAGGTTGGGACATGTGTCTAGGTCATTTTATATTATTAAAGCATTATTTATTCCTTAAACTACCCTAATTACCACTAATCGCGATTAAAAACTTAATAAGTTACTATTCACCAAAAAATTATTTTAATCTCATTGAACCACATTTTACTTCTTAATGACAACTATGTATGTCGGATTTTCAAAATTCAATACACATTAGTGGTAAACTTTCATTTAACTGAAAAATCAGTTTGCTTGATTACCACTTAGTGGTTTCACTATTCATCAAAAATTGAAGTTTTTCAGAAAATTACCAAAAATTCACTCTAAGCTATATTTGATATTCCGAATTCAAAAATGAAGTCTATTTTACAAAATTCAAATCATATAAGTCGCATTAATTAATTCAATAATTAATTCCCGCTGCCAGAGCAAATAGCGTGTTTTTACAAAACAATAAGTATCAAAAGATTGACACCAGTTTAAGTCTAATTTCAAAGTGAAATTGATTCCAATGACCACCATTAGATAAAATGGTAAAAATATATTCTAATTTCACTTCAAAACCAATTCAAAACATAATCTAATCATATAAATAAATTAGATTAAAAGTAGTTTTTATGTAAAATGCAGTATTTTTCACTATTCATTAAAAAATGAACATTGTCAGAAAAATACCAAAAATTCACACAAGGTAAATTTTGATGTCCCAATCATAAAGGATAAGTTTATTTTGACAAACATAGTTTATAAAATTGTCAAAATATAGATTCAAAAATGGTTTTCCATCAAAAGGCACTAAAACAATCTTTTAAGAATATTAGTGTATTCCATGCATAAGATTGTATTTATTTTCATTTTAAGCCTCTAAAACACTATCTTTATCATTAATAGACATAGATAAAAATATCTATTATTCATTACTTACTTGGGATGTTACAGTAATTTTAAGAAATTATATGTTTTCATTTCATTTTCAACACTTTTAGTGCCCATGATAACAATTTTTTAATTAAAACCGACTTTGTTTTACCCGGTCAAGTATATTTTTCATCTATAGGCCAATTACCGTTAAAATATCTAATAGAATATTTTTAATATTATCCTCTTATGCATTAATGGTAATTTACCAATGTTTTAAAACTTAAAAATGGTTTAAAATATATCTTCTTTTTTTGAAAAAAGTTACTCCATGATTTTTTACTAAATATTTGAAAGGAATCATTATTTTAACATACATAAAATGAAATAAAATTACAACTATAAAACCCATTACTTATATTTAATAATATATAATAAATTTACATTATAAGTTTCAATTTAAATGTTTTTCCTGGTTTCATATAATTTTTTAGTTTTTAAAATTTGGTTTTAAAATTGAAAATATTTTCCTAAGTAATGTTTTTAAAGATATTTTCATTGTATTTTTATTCAATAAGAATAAAAACCATTTTGTCGTTTTATGAATGTATATTATAATTATAAAATCCTTATTAATCTATAGGATGGTTTGGTATTTGCTTTACTGATGAATGTATTGACATCCCATTTACTAGTTCTTTTTGTACAAGCAGTTTATGAATAAGGCATGTTCATTATATTGAAATATTTATTCATATGATGAATGAATTAGACTTATTAAGTGAGGAGTGGAGACTATAATTACACATCCTCTCTATTAATTAGTTGTTCTCATGGAATAAAAAAGTTTATTATTCGTATTAAATGGGTTTTTGTGTACACTAAACCATATTTTAAACTCTATATGATTAAGTCCTCGATGGTAAGTTTCAGTCCTCATAATTATAGATTTCATCAATATGGGATCATTTATTGATGTAAATTTTATTATTTTATTATTCATGATATCCATTTATATTTTTTTAAGTTCATATAATTATTTATATGGAATCATTTTACCTTTATTTAATCATACTATATTATTATTTATGCCTATTTAATTGATTAAATGGCATAAGTTACTACAATTTACCATGTCATACTTCTTATGTTATATTTAAGGATGATATCTTCCAATGTACATATACTTACTAGGAATATAATATCCCTATTTTTTTCTATTCCCATGGATATGCAGAAGGAATCATTGAATAAGTTTAAGGAAGAAAAATATTTATTATCATTATGATTTTTATTTTATTTTTTCAAATATATTGTGATATTCATATATCTATCTTGTTTATCAAGACTAATAAACTATTTGGTATTTTGGGATGTGATTCCTTATATCACATAACAATATAATAATGTAACATCTATCTCTATATTAATAAGTTCACGGTCTCTATAGTTTCTCTTAGTAAAAACCATGGGTACAAGATTTAGGAAAAACATAGGCTAGGGAAGATAACCCTATGATAATCATTGATGATATTTCCCAAAGCCAAAATTTTTATGATTCGTATAGGTATTTTTTAAGATTATTATGTATAATCATGGTTTAATATGAGTTTGTTTGATTACAATTTTAAATGTGAATGTACCCCATCTAAAATTTTATGTGATGGATGTACTACTGGGACATTTGTTGATTTTTAATAGATGATTGAGTTATATATAAATCTTATTTAGTAATTATTTTTTATTAAGAAAGTTATTTGAAGAATAATGGTTTTTTGTTTTAAGGAAATAATAATAAATTTATTGTTAACCTTTAGGGTTATTGAGATTATTGAGGTTATGGAAATTTGATTTTGGGGAAAAAATTAGATGTATGGAAAACCATAGAGGTTAAAAATTGATATTATTATTACTATTATTTTTTTGGATTATCATTATATTTTTCTAATTTTTTAATAAATTTTATTAATATATATATATAATGGGAATCCTATAGGTCGGGAGACAACCCATGGCATATTATATGGTTTCAGGGTATGATCTGACAGTCAAAGGGCGACAAGGGTGAAATGCATACCACTAAAATATGTGAACTCCTGGTTTGTATGAAATTTTTCAATAAAACATTTATATGATAATTATTTTGATGAATTTGGAAATAATATTATATTATCAATTATTACTGATATTTTGAAGTTATTTGAATCTTTAATTGGGTTTTTGAAATGGTGCAATTAAATTATCGATATGTAAGTTTAAAGATATAAGATCTATTGAGGTTATAGAATTATTTAACATTAAGTTTTTTATTTTATTTTTGATTTAGGGTTACTTATTCATCATATAATTTATGTTTATAATCTGTTGTTATAGTGGAAATTATTAGTTAAAATATATTATTTCTTTATATGAAGGATTATATAGTTTGGAAATTTTCTAACATTCTAGTACCCATTTTTGTTTTTGTTAAAACATAATAAAAGTAGGAATATATTATATTCATTATGTGGATTATTTGATCAATTATATATTGATTTTAGTTCTATAGGAATTAAAGCAATTCATAATTATTAATAAATATTGATATAAATGATGTGATTCTGATAGAAGTTGAATAAAGTATGAAATTATACTTTTCATGTAATATTATATTTATAATTTATCATTATAATGGTAATGTAATTACAAAACATATGGAAATAAATCATGAAATAATGATGTTATACATTTACCTTCATTTATGATTATTCAAGGGTCTTTTCACCCATCCCATATTTATGGCGTTATGATCGTTAACTTCCTCCTAACAATGATCCCTATCACTCTTTATTTTTCTATGGGAATTAGGTTTCTCCTACCATTTTTTATTTTCACTTCCCATTGATTTTATCTAGTTTTGAAAAATCGGTGTGTGTTATTGTATATTTCCTTTATATTCCACTTTCAGTATTTTTAAGAGGTTGATTTATTAACTATTTTACAATGTGGGTTTTCCACAAATGAATTTTCAAATATGGAACCCAATATTTTTAAGAAAAACCATAAATTATATGGATATAATGTATTAAGTCTATGTATAATGTAGAAACCTGATATATAAATATAAAATCATTATGTTTGATACTATATATGCACACCACACTGATCATAAATGACCCGTGAAACATGATATAAAAATACACCCAGAATAAGGTAGTCATTGAATTGGTGGGTATAAGTTAGTTAAAATCAGTATGGAATATAATTATATATATAATGGTCTAATAAATATAAATTTATTGATTAAATAATTTTAAACAGTCAAATAAATTTTAGTAAAGTCATTTTATTCGTCAAAAACATGTTTCTTAAAAAATAGATTTTAATCCATTTCTAGAGAAAATATTACAATTAATTTCTATAACATCTATAAATATTACATGATAAAGAGGATATTGTTTTTGAAATAAAAATTTAAAATATTTTATTTTAAAAAAAATTACATTATTATTAAAAGATATATTTTTCAACGAAGAGTGTAAAAATAAAATAAAAATTCAAAAATATTTTTCTTTTATTACTTTTTGAAAGGTTATATTATATATTTTATTATTTTTAAAATTTCATTAGTTCATTATGATAAAATATAACCCCATTATATTTCTTGGAATAATTTTTTTAATAACTTCTTATAAAAAATTATTGTACTTAAAAAAGTTTTTTTAAACACTTTTAATCACATATTCAAAAATTACATTTAAATTAATAATTTCCATATCTATTTATTGGATCTTAAAAAATGAATTATATTTTTTGAATGATGTTTTTTATATTCATTAAATAGTATCCATTTATTTTTAGTCTTTCTTAATAGACACTATGTTATATAATTACAACAATATTAAGTGTAAATAATGTTATTAAGTTAAAAATAGCATGATAAGGGATACAAATTGACCCTAACACCTACCATTATACTATTGTATTAGTGGAGTTTTTATCCTAGCATAAATTCCTATAATATGCGATAACATGGTTCCATATTTATTTGATTTTGAACATTATAATAATTGAATGAAATATATAAACCAAAATGTAACTTTCTTACATTTAATAACTATGATATTTTGTGATGAGAATAATATTATCTTATGGTCTGTTATAAATATTCATTTTAAAAATACTGTCATGGATATTTATTTGTAAAATTTAGTAATAAAATTATTACTATAATTGTTTATCCAGAACTAAATAAATATTTTTTCAATTAATAGAAATATAAATTAATTATTTTATGAATATTTAAATTAAAACAAGTTGACCAAATTATTGTCTTAATTAAATTTTTGAGATAAATATAATACATTGGTTATTTTTCAATGCATTATATTTTATTTATATTCCTTTCATGATGTTTTCTTTTTCAAAAAAATGAATAGTTCCAAAAACATCATTAATGATATGTTTTTATAAATAATATTTTATTAAATGACTCAAAATTAATTAAAAATTTATCATTCAATATGTTATTTGGTATGGTTTAAAATATTAGACATATTAAATTTATTGTAAATTTTCTCTTTTGTAGTAACTATATTGACCCTTAATGCATAATTGTTTTTATCAAATTTATTATCAAAAATGTTTTATGCGTGTTAAAAAAAGAGATAAGAGTAAAAACCCTATCTAAATGAATATTAAATTTTATTTAATTGTCTTAATTTTAAACATAATTCTAAAATGATAATATTATTTTTTACTTAGAGGCATTTTTTCATTAATATAATTTTTTGATAATTTTTTGTTTTAAAAAAATCCAAAAGTTTTCCTCCCCATGCATATAAAAGAGAACCTACTCACATCTATTATTTAGAAATCAAATCAATTTCATTTCATCTTATACCTAACAAAATAATTTTCTTAATTCCCATAACACATCCTAGAGACTATTGTTTTACTATAGAGACCTATTTGTAATGATTTCTCTTTAAACCAAATGAGTTTGTCTGGAGAAGAGGTATTGTTCTTAACCAAATTTTGTTTCTTATTCCACCTATTTCAAATCATATTCAAGATCACCCTTATAAATATATTTTCTAAATTTAATGAAATATTCTATATCCATCCTCTATTCTATCAAATTGTAAATGAAAAAATCATTCATGTGTACAGTAGACTACCTCCGGTTGAACCTTTGTATTTTTTTCATCACAACTACCCATGGGTGATTTAAATGATGGATTTAATATATATATATATATATATATTATTCATGAAATAGTCATCATTATATAAATTTTATATATCATAGAATTTCTTATTTTTCAATTCATTTTAAAATGATAACACTATTAATGCGTATGTGTGGATGTAAAGACCCGTAAATTTCAAGGAATGTTTTTTTCTTAAATTCTTTGGAATTTTACGAGTACATAGTTTCTAACAGCACCTGATTCTGAGGCCCAATGTTCCTGGAATAATTTTCTGAAGTTTTGTTAAGCTTAATTAACGCGCATAACCAGTTTTCCTAAAAAAGTAAAATAACTCTTAAACGGTTACTCGGATCAGAAATCCAAGGGCACCATTGTGCTTAGGATGGTGGGTTTTCCCTAAACGTGACTTAATTTTAGTCGGCACAGGCCTCCTATGAGAAAACCCAAAAATGGAATAATTGTAAATAAAATAATTAAATAATGTTATTTTATTTTTTAAATGATTATAACTCACAAACAGTAACTCGGATTAAAAATCTAATACAACTACTGAACTCGTGAAGGTATGCTTCCTTTAAGAAGATACTAACTTTGGCCGGCGTGAGCCACCTAAGAAAGTTAGTTTTTGGCCATAAATAAAATAATTAAGTGACAATTATTTTATTTTAAAATTCATAACTTCTAAACGGTAACTCGAATTGAAAATCCGACAGTACCATTGATTTCATTGGGGCATGTTTCTCCTAGACAAAGCCTAACCTTGACTGCAGTGGGTCGATAGTGACTGATAATAATTTTCCGAACTTTCTTTCTGGTACATTCAGTAAACGTACGGGTGGCGTTTTATAACTTCTGAACTGGTTCTCAGAATCAAATTCTGAGGGCACCGTTGAACTCACAGTGCCGATATTTTCTTAGGAATACTTTCACCTCAATGGAAGATGATCGGGTATGAAAGTTAGTTTTTGGGGTTTTACGTGGGTTAATCAAATAAAATAAGTGAATAATATATTTTGTTTTATTAAACACATACAGTGCGGATAAAGTGGTTAGAAGCTCCACTTGGGAGTTGGTGGTAGAACAGCAACACCCTAACCTCCCATTTAATGGGGTGGGAGAGGAAACCTCTCAAACCCCCCATCAATTAATTTTATATGTCGACGTAAAATTAATTTCACTCAATTAATTTTATGGGTCAGCGTAAAATTAATTGTTGTCGGTTAATTTTATGTGTCAACGTAAAATTAATTTCTCCCAATTAATTTTATGAGTTGACATAAAATTAATTATTTTTAGTTAAATTTATGGGTCGATGTAAAAATTAATTGTTGTGAGTTAATTTTATGTGTCGAAGTGAAATTAATTACTATAAATTAATCTTATGTGTCAACATAAAATTAATTCGTGTCATATGTTTTGACACAGGCTATGTGGGGAAAACTTCTTGGTATCCTCCACTCTTAATTTGTGCCAACGCACCTCTTAAATTGTTCCAACGCAATTTAATTCACCCGACCCCCTTTTTAAATTAAGTAACTGCATCGTTGGAATTTAGAAAGGTTCCAGATAAATAAACCATCATAATTTCCATAATGGTTACATACCTCTCTCCCTCTTCTATATATAGGGAGCTTGGGAGAAGGTTTTGGGATGGCTACACCATGCGACGAAGCGCTGGTAAAGTATTGTGACGCCCAACACTTGGGGAAATCTTATCATCTCCAACGAAGAATGTGAAGAACGCCAACGACAATCTTCCACACGATTCTTCTTCGAATTTCCTTCCCCAGAAACCTATCCTCCGCAATATCGTCAACGAATCGACGCAGATCGGAATTGGGGACGTGTGGCAGACACGAAGAATGACAGTCTTCATCGTCTTCCTTCTGCAACTTGGCCAACGAGCGATGAGGAAGAGGTAGGGGTTTATTTTATTTAAAGTGTGAACTTTTCCCATGTTCTTCCTTTCTCTCAAAATGAAGAACGGTGGTTGTTGTGCTTCATACATGTGAGAACCTATTGCTACAACCCTAGATGCGGAGGGTTCGGGCTAAACCAACATGACCTGACCCCTCCGTTGTTCATTTTGTGATGACTCCACGACGGCATGGCAATAAGGCGATGGGGACGAAGGCAGCGAACAAAGGCCCCGCTACCCATGGCCTCTGTGAACTGTGCCACCCATGCTGCTCCCCGGTGTGCACTCGGCACCCCGTGCCCCTACCGGTGCGCTACCGGCGCACCCGCGGCGCCCTGCCGAGGCACCCGCGACGCCCTGCCAGCGCCCCCCGTTGTGCTGCCCAGCCAGCCCCATGCCTCGCGCCCTTGTCAGCGGCCTGCCCAGCGCCCCTGATGGCGGCCTACCCGGTGCACCACGGCACTCCTGCGGCACCCTGTCGTGCTACCCGGCGTTCAGCACCATGCCTGGCGCACCCGCGCCCTTCCGAGTGCACCTGCGGACAGCAGAAGCCCAGTCGCCCCGTCCGCGCCTCACGCGGTCTGCCAGCTAGCATCCTGGTCACTAGCCTGCTGAACCGGCCTGCGACGCCCCCCGCGTTGTCACTGGTCAAACCAGACCGGTCTCCCGGGCCGAGTTACCGAGCTGCCTACGTGGCGAATATCGGGCGGAACCGCCCTCACGGTCCGCTGGGCCGGGTCAAGTGGACCGGGTCAAAACATAGCAGGCTAACTCACCCAATGGGTCGGGTCAAACCCATCGGGTTTGACCGGGTCGACCCAAACCAGGTCGGCCCAGTTTGAGTTAGGCTGAGGTGGTGTGACCGGGTCGGACCGGACCTGGTCTCATTACTAACCCATTTCCTTCTTGGGCCACATCTTTGGCACCGGACGTCCGTTTGAAGAACCCTCAGCGGCGCGAGTACTCTTGGAGTATAGTGTTCCCTTTGAGTATACTACATGAGAGTTCGGGGTATAGTTGGGATTCGGTCGGGTTGGTTCGTATACGAAACCAACCGGGGCCCCGGAACAAAGAGGCTAATAACTCACGAACTGGGCATCTGATGGACACACCGTCTATTGTGTTTAGACCCATGTGACAAAGCGGTCCTTTGTGATACTTCTTCATGGGAATTTGTGATACTTGGAGTATTGACCAGTGGCTTGTGGAGAGGATCCTCCTGGAGGCGAGCATATGGAGTATGGTGACCTTATAGCTAGGTGAGACCTGATGACTGCTTGTCTGATTTGATTCGCAGTGACTTGAATAGACCAATGGGGAGAACTACTTTGTGAGGTGGCAGACCCATGGAGGAGGAGCACTACTCTGTGAGGTGGTAGACCCGCGGTACATGACAGGATAAGTACCTCTGTAGGCTATGAGGGGGAGCACTACTCTGTGAGGTGGCAGACCCATGGCGAAGGAGCACTACTTTGTGAGGTGGAAGACCCGTGGTACTCGATAGGAGGAGTACCTCAGTAGTCTGAGGTTAGTGAGTGACACCTAGGAGTTGTGATAGGACTACTGTACTCGACAGAGGAGTAGTTCTCCAACAGTTGTGTTTTCATCATCGTGAATAAAAATCCTGGTTTGAGTTGAGTCAATGACCTTTGTGTTTCCCTCATGATTGAGATGGGTTACTTGATAACTTAGTTATATGTATGGTTATATACCTAAGTAAAGGTTATCTGTTGAGATATTTCTTTGTGGTTTATCCTTGTTGGATTTAGTGAGACCTTGAGGGTCTCGGGTTCCCTACTGAGTATCGTTATACTCACCCCTGCACGGGCTATGCCCGCACCTTGTTGTGTTGGATACTGACAACGGATAGAACATATCGTGGTTGAGGCTTGTATAACTGGACGGTACCCAGTGGTGGACTTCATGATGAGACGGTACCCAGAGGTGGAATTCACAACGAGATAGTACCCGGAGGTGGACTTCATGACAAGACGGTACCCGGAGGTGACAGACGGACGTGGAGAGATGAGGTGGCCATCTGTACCTACCCTTCAGGTAGGAACTCCAGAGGACGATCCAAGAGCTTCTTGACACCTTCCTGATATTTTTTCTTTTCCTTGTACTTTACTGTTGGCCTTGTATTTCCAGCCCCCTCTGTACTTTCAGCACACATGTCTTATTTCTTTATTTAGTGTTTTCTTCCGCTTGTACCCTGTTTGTGTGTTTGTTTATGTTTCATAAAGGAAATGCCTTCCCTTTTTATTGGGATTTATGCCTTTGGTTCTAGTCGCCATCTCCTGGCCTATGGAAGGCGGGCTTGGGGTAGTCATGGTATGGGCCCCGAGGACAGGTCGTGAAAAATTGGTATCAGAGGACGTCAGTTCTACCGCAGAACCTATGAATCTGGTATTTTCTTTCTGTGAAGAAATAGTGTATGTGTACCAAATGTGGTTTTCAGTTCAAGGAGTCCAGTGTTGGTGCGGCGGCTGACGTATCGATACACCATGACCTTGACTTCTTATTTCCGACTCAGTGCATGAAAACACTGATTGCGTGTGTGTTTTCAAAATTTTTCCTTTAAATCAGCTCAAATCAGGTCATCTCACCAGCTATAGTCTTTTGATTGTGTCACATCTATTTCTTTCAGGATGCCTCCTAGAGGGTGACTAGTTAGAGCCTCGAGAGTTGTACATACTGACAGCCCGCCGAGCAACGAGGCCTCAGTACAGGGCCCTCTTTCAGTTGAGGCACCAGTGGTACTACCACCCGTTGGGCCACCGATGCCACCATCCCTAGTAGCAGGCGATGCACACTGCTTGAGAGCACTGCACGAGTTCCAGCGCCATAGGCCTCCCAGGTTCCGGGGAGAGATGGACCCACAGGTGGCTGAGGATTGGCTGGAGGCTGATGTGAGAGTCTTGAGGCTAGTAGGGACCCCAGAAGACTTTATGGTGATCCTTGCTACCAGCCACCTTCAGGAAGCAGCAGGCAGATGGTGGATCCTGATGCTCTAGATGCATTACGAGGTGACACATCTGTAGGCAGACTTCGAGAGCTTGTCTCGTGCATAGTTTGTACCAGCCGCCCTTCGAGCGGTGCATATACAGGAGCTACTGCATCTTCAGCAGGGTAGAATGACAGTGGCACAGTATTCAGCGAGGTTCACCGACCTCTCGTGCTACTTCACTGATATGGTACGGGAACTTTTCTTCAGGTCCCGGACCTTCGAGCAGGGGCTCATGTGAGGGATTAGAGCTTCAGTTGTTTCTCACATCATCCAGATGCAGACAGGGGTGTTGGAGCGAGCCCTCTTAGTGGAGAGTTTCCTTGCGTAGCATTCTCCAGCAGCAGGATCCACTACTAGCCAGTATGCAGTGGAGTCTTCTGTAGCTTGCAGTAGATAGATGACACAGAGGTCCAAGAGGTCCAGACCTACAAGTGGTCTTCCACACGACACAGGGTCGGTAGTGTGAGGCACCAAGGGGAGTGACAGAGACAGACCTACCATGCTGTGTTACACGGGTGGCAGACAGGGTCACATGGCTCATGGCTGTCCGACCCACCGCTCGGATGACCAGCAGATAGATGAAGGACCTCCCAGGTAGACGTGGAGGTTCGATCGAGGCGGACCGCAAGGAGCCGAAGACCAAGGCAGGGGAGTTGGTCGTGCAGTTGGAGGTGGACAACGCTTCGAGGTGTTTCTACCACCACCACCAGGTGGTCCACCCTGACCACAGGAAACATGTGGACATAGAAGAGCACAACTTCAAGCAGCTGAAGCATACGACTATGGAACTCTAGAAGTAGGGGGACAGGAGCGGGACTAGTTCCAGGCATGGAGGCCTTTGTTCTTGGTGCTTCTAGTTTCCATGATGTTATTGTTTTTGGTTGTTGTGTGTCTTTGTACTTGAGCTGCAGTAATAAAAGACACTTTTCCTTGTGAATTTTTCTTTCCTTCCCTTTTGTGTGGTTGATACTGAGAGGTTCCGGTTAAAACTTTTGACTTGACCCTCACTTTCTAGATTCCTACTAGAGGAGACCCAGTGACCACACACTGATGCCGACAGTGTGACCCAACCCATGGAGGCGATAGTGATGGATGGATCTCTTAGTAGTATC
This sequence comes from Viscum album, assembly GCA_963277665.1. Classification (NCBI taxonomy): domain Eukaryota; kingdom Viridiplantae; phylum Streptophyta; class Magnoliopsida; order Santalales; family Viscaceae; genus Viscum; species Viscum album. The sequence continues at coordinate 995,741,965 of OY728166.1, forward strand.
TTCGAGGCCTTACGACGTCATCCAAGACCTGAAATGTACCATTCATGTCAGGATTGACTGTATTAGGGAAAGAACATGGTTCATCCAGAGGATGAGACAAGATTTCTCTTTTTCGGAAAAGGGGAAATCTAAGTAGCTCTTGTAAGACGAGAGATGGTGCAGGCTACGATGGAGAAGGTGTAGATCATCCATGAGCGGATGAAGACTGTACATTGCAGACAGAAGTCTTATGCTGATAGGAGGCGGAGACCACTAGAGTTCGAGGATGGCGACCACGTTTTCTTATAGGTCTCACCTCGACGTGGACTATGGAGATTTGATTGGATCAGCAAGTTATCTCCACGCTTCATCTATCCCTTCCACATCAATTGCACCGGGTGCATGACGTCTTTCCACATATCTCAGCTGAGGAGGTACGTGCACAACCCAACCCACATCATTGATCACGGGAAGCTGGACATCAACGACGAGACGACCATCTCGGAGGTTCCGGTGGAGATCAAGGATCGACAGGAGCGGGTCCTTTGTGGATGGTCTGTTCCTCTAGTGCACATTCTTTGATAGCATGAGAACCTCCAAGAGTGCACTTGGGAGCAGGAGGCTCAGATGCGTTCTCGGTACCTCCTTTATTTTCCCTAGTTTGTGTTATAGCTTTACGGAGACGTAAATCCCTGAGGTGGGAGTAATTTAAAGACCCATAAATTTCAAGGAAATTTTTTTCTTAAATTCTTTAAAATTTTACGAGTATTCAGTTTCTGACGGCACCTGATTCTGAGGCCCGGTGTGCCTGAAATAATTTTCTGAAGTTTTGTTTAGCTTAATTAACGCGCGTAAGCAGTTTTCCTGAAAAAGTGGAATAACTCTTAAACAGTTAATCATATCAGAAATCTGAGGGCACTGTTGTACTCAATATGGTGGGTTTACCCTAGGCGTGACTTATTTTTAGTTGGTGCAGGCCTCCTGTGAGAAAACATGAAAATGGAAAAACCGTAAATAAAATATTTATATAAAGTTATTTTATTTTTCAAATGCTTATAACTCACAAACGGTAACTCGGATAAAAAATATGAGACCACTACCGAACTCATGAGGGTATTCTTCCTTTAAAAACATACTAACTTTTTCCAGCGGGAGCCACCTGAGAAAGATAGTTTATGGATGTAAATAAAATAATTAAGTGACAATTATTTTATTGTAAAATTAATAACTTCTAAATGGTAACTCGAATTAAAATTCTGAGAGTACCATTGAGTTCTTTGGGGCATGTTTCTCTTAGGTAGAGCCTATCCTTGACCACAGTGGGTCGATGGTGACTGATAATAATTTTCCGAACCTTTTTTTCAGGTACGTTCAGTAAACATACGAGCGGCATTTTATAACTTTTGAACCGTTGCTCAGAATCGAATTCTGAGGGTACCGTTGAACTCGCAGTGCCGATATTCACTTAAGAAGACTTTCACCTCAATGGTGGATGATCGGGTATGAAAGTTAGTTTTGTGGGTTTTACGTGAGTTAATAAAATAAAATAAGTGAATAATTTATTTTATTTTGTTAAACACATGTAGTGCGGATAAAGTGGTTAGAAGCTACACATGTGAGTTGGTGGTGGAACTGCCACACCCTAACCTTCCATTTAATGGGGAGGGAGAGGAAACCTCTCAGACCCGCCATCAATTAATTTAATATGTCGATATAAATTTAATTTCACTCAATTAATTTTATGGGTCGGCGTAAAATTAATTGTTGTCAATTAATTTTATGTGTCGACATAAAATTAATTGCTCTCAATTAATTTTATGAGTTGGCGTAAAATTAATTTTTGTCAGTTAATTTTATGGTTTGACGTAAAAAATAATTATTGTGAGTTAATTTTATGTGTCGACGTGAAATTAATTGTTGACAATTAATTTTATATGTCATCATAAAATTAATTCGTGTCATATGTTTTGACACATGCTATGTGGGGAAAACTTCTTGGCATCCTCCAATCTTAAGTTAGGCCAACACACCTCTTAAATTGCACCAACGCAATTTAATTCGCCCAACCCCCTTTTTTAATTAAGTAACCGAATCGTAGGAATTTAGGAAGGTTCTAAATAAATGAACCGTCATAAATTCCACGATGGTTACATACCTCTACCCCTCTCATATATATAGGGAGCTTGGGAGAAGGTTTTGGGACGGCTTCACCAAGCGACGAAGCGTTGGTAAAGTATTGTGATGCCCAACACTTGGGGAAATCTTATCCTCTCCAACGAAGAACGTGAAGAACGCCAACGACGATCTTCCACATGATTCTTCTTTGACATTCCTTCCCTAGAAACCTATCCTCCGCAACATCATCAATGAACCGACACATCTCGAAATTGCAGACATGTGGCAGACGCGACGAACTATGGTCTTTATTGTCTTCCTTCCACGACTCCTCCAACGAGCGACGAGCAAGATGTAGGGGTTTGTTTTATTTAAAGTATGAACTTTTCCCATGTTCTTACCTTCTCTCAAAACGAAGAACAGTGGTTGTTATGCTTCATACTAGTGACAACCTATTGCTACCACCCTAAACACGGAGGGTCCGGGCCAAACCAACATGGCCCGACCCCTCCGTTGTTCTTTTTGTGATGACTCCACGACGGCATGTCAATGAGGTGACGGCGACGAAGGTGGCGAACAAAGTCCATGCTACCTGCGGCCTCTGTGAACTGTGTCACCCCTACGGCTCCCCAGTGCACACCCAGCGCCCCATGCCCCTCCCAGCGCGCTACCGGTGCACCCACGGCGCCTTACCGGCGCACCCCGGCGCCCTGTCGGGGCACCCCGGCGCCTCCCGGTGTGCTGTCCAACCATCCCCGCGCCCCACGACCTTGCAGGTGCCTACCCGGCGCCCCTAACGGCAGCATGCCCGGTGCACCTCAGCGCCCTCGTGACACCTTGTCGCGCTACCCAGCGTGCCCCAGCTCACTGCCCAGTGTTCGGAACCCTGCTTGGCGCACCTGCGCCCTGCCCAGTGCACCTGCGGACAGCCGAAGCCCAGCCTGCCCGCCCGCACCCAGCGCGGTCTACCCGTTGGCCTGCTGAACCGGCCCGCGATGCCCCCGCGGTGTCGCTGGTCGAACCAGCCCGGTCTCCCGGGCCGAGTTACCGAGTCGCCTACGTGGAGACTATCGGGCTGAACCGCCCTCGTGGTCCGTTGGGTCGGGTCCAGCGGACCGAGTCAAAACATAGCGGGATTACTTGCCCAATGGGCCGGGTCAGACCCAGTGAGTTTTACCGGGTCAACCCAGTCTAGTTCGGCCCAGTTTGGGTTAGGCTGAGTTGGTCTGACCGGGTCGGACCGGACCTGGGCTCATTACTGGCCCATTACCTTCTTGGGCCATATCTTTGGCACTGGACGTCCATTTGACGAATTGTCAGTGGCGCCGGTACTCTTGTAGCATAACCGTCCCTTTGAGTATACCCAATGAGAGTTTGGGGTATAGTTGAGATTCGGCCAGGTTGGTTCGTATACGAAACCAACCGGGCCCTCGGAACAAAGAGGCTAATAACTCACGAACCGGGTGTCCGATGGATGCGTTGTCTCTTGCGTTAATACCCCTGTGACGAGGTGGTCCTTTGTGATAATTCTTCAAGGGACTATGTGATACTTGGAGTATTGACCAGTGGCTCGTGGATCAGATCCTCCCGGAGGCGAGCATACGAAGTATGGTGACCTTGTAGCTAGCTGAGACCTGCTGACTGCTTGTCCGATTTTATTCGGAGTGACTTGCATAGCCCAGTGGGGAGAACTACATTGTCAGGTGTTAGACCCATAGTGGAGGATCACTACTTTGTGAGGTGGCAGACCTGCGGTACTCGACAGGAGGAGTACCTCTGTAGGCTCTGAGGGGAAGCACTACTGTGTGAGGTGGCATACCCATGACGGAGGATCACTACTTTGTGAGGTGGCAGACCCATAGTACTCGACAAGAGGAGTACCTCAGCAGTCTAAGGTTAGATAGTGACACCTCGGAGTCGTGACAGGACTACTACACTCGACAGAGGATGAGTTCTCCAGCAGTCATGTTTTTCGTCATCGTGAATAAAAATCCTGGTTTGAGCTGAGTCAATAACCTTTGTGTTTTCCTCATGATTGAGATGGGTTACTTGATAACATAGTTATATGTATAGTAATATACCTATGTAAAGGTTATCTATTGAGATATTTCTTTGTGGTTTATCCTTGTTGGATTTAGTGAGACCTTGAGGGTCTCGGGTTCCCTACTGAGTATCGTTATTCTCACCCCTTCACGGGCTATGCCCACACCTTGTTGTGTTGGATGTAGACGATGGATAGCACTGATTGTGGTTGAGGCTTGAAGAACTGAACGATACCCGAAGGTGGACTCCACGATGAGACGGTACGCGGAGGTGGACTTCAAGACAAGACGTTACCCGGAGGTGGAATTCATGACGAGACGGTACCTGGAGGTGATAGACGGACGTGGAGAGCTAAGGTGGCCATCTGTACCTACCCTTTAGGTAGGAACTCCGGAGGATGATCCAAAAGCAGCTTGACACCTTCCTGTTATTTTGTCTTTTCCTTGTACTTTACTGTTGGGCTTGTATTTCCGGCCCCCTTTGTACTTTCATCACACTTGTCTTATTGCTTTACTTAGTTTTTTCTTCCGTTTGTACTCTGGTTGTGTGTTTATTTGCGTTACATAAAGGAAATGTCTTCCTTTTTTATCGGGATTTATGCCTTTGGTGCTTGTCACCAGCCCCTGGCCTATTAAAGGCGTGCTTGGGGTAGTCAAGGCACGGGCCCCGAGGACGGGTCGTGACAGTGGATTACCACCTCTACGAAGGGATACAATATGTTTTTCATAATCACATCACAAGAATGACATATATAAGTGTATTTAATTAAATAATATGATATTTATTTTATAACTTACATTTTAAAAATATTAAAATAATTTATATGTTCTTTCCATCATGATCATTGATAAATGGAAGCATTTCTCAAGCAAACAAATGATATACCGTCTCCATGATTGTAACACAGATCCTTTTTGAAATAAATATTTCATGGTTAGTTATAGAGTTATAACTGGTGTATAAAATTTATAATTAGTTCTTTATTATTATTCTCATAATGATATTATAACATATTATTTTACTATAAGGACACTAATGATGTCATTTTGGAAAGATGAACTATGTATCTTTAAAACATCCAATGAGTAATTTATTAAGTAATTATTTATACCATGATAAAAAATTAATTAAATAGAATTTAAAAAAATAAAAATTTTCTTATTAATGTAAATATTTTTCATAATTTTCTAATTTTATATGATTTAAACACATGTGATGAGTCAAACTTAAGGTGATATATTTATTCTAAATAGTATTTCATTTAGGAATATTTTAATGTTATTCACATAGTTTATTTTATATGGTGTATATTTTGCATCTTTTTACATGTTATATAATCAATCCTTATATATTCATGGTATTTTATGATTGAATTAAAATTATTTCATCCAAAGGTATTATGAATGCTTGTTATAATGTGGTAAGTGTTTTGTAACTTTATTTTTATTAATTGTGTTATATCACTTGTACATTGATTTTATATTGTCCTGATTTTATATGGAGTTTAATTTATTTTTATATGATTTATTTTTACATTTTCTATTTCAATTTATATTTTTTTACTCATAATAAATTCATTTATTAATTTTCACCGCTATTTTATGATTGTTATAAGGGCTCTTTGTTCAAAATTTCCTTCTTTGTGACATATATTATTTTATAAAACTATTTTCATTTCTGACATGAATCTATGAATACTTTTATATGTTATATAAATAATATATTTAAAATAATATTAATTAATTTTACCTTTAATATTATTTTTTTCATTGGGTTAATGATTTAATAGTTACCAAGGTGATAAGTGTTGATTTCACAATCTCATCATTATTCTGGAGAATTTATGTGTTAAGAGTCCAATAGGGAAATTTATTAAAATTTATAAATTTTATCTACACTATTTTATTGTCCTATATTTATTTATATAAATTATACTTTTAGATTTCATTTTATACTCTTTATGGACACATGATAGCAAACTACTGTTATTAAGAAAAACATAATTTTTTTTCAGCTCGATCGGGGATATTTTTCTTTCGTATCCATATTTTCATTAAAATTTTCTCAATAATATTTTTTATATTATAATATGATTTATTAACAAAATTTTACAAATATTTTTATTATAATTTTTTTTCAAATAATCTTATTTAAATTTTCTGAACAATGTACATTTTAACATTATACCAAAAATGTGAAATGAATATTTATTTTAACATACTTGGCACTAGTATAATTCTCCCACCATATTTATAAATGATATAATTGAATCATAAATTTAATTTTTATATGATTATATAAATAGAAATTGTTTTCACAAATATTATGGATATTTTTAGGTTTGAAATGTTGATTTAAAAATAAAAATGTTGTTTTCCAAATTAATGATTTTAGTGATCATTTTTTCATATTTTTATTCCTAAATAATAATAAAAATGTATTTCCCAATGGGGATATTTATAATGATATCATACATATTATTAATCTAGATGTATTATGATTAGTTTGACATGGGAATGTTTTGAAAAAATTTATATTACATATTCCAATATTGAACTTTTTTCAAAAAAGTAAAATTGATTATGTTATATTTTTTATTCATATAATGAATGACTTAGACATATTAAGTGGAAGGTGGGTCCTAGAATTAAAAATCCCCTTGATGAATCAGTAGTTATCATAATAAAAAATAGTTCATTAGCCTTATTATATATATTATTTGGGCATACCTACGCATAGTTTAATCTTTCTTGGAATAAGGGCTTGATGGTATATTTTAGATGTCTAGTATTATAAATTTCCTAATTAATAAATCATTTATTAATTTACATTAGATTATTTAATTAGTTATTATAAAAAATAATACATTTAATGAACATGTTAATTTTTCGGAATAATTTGTTCCTCATTTATGACTTATATATTATTCATCATGATCATGTTATTGATGGAATTTTTTTAATTCATTTTTTTATATTTTTACATTTTTTATGAATTATTTACTCATAATATATGCTACTATACATATCCCATATTGATCATCTAATATCACCCTTATTTTGTTACCTTTCCCAACTATATGAAGAATGGATCATTAAATGAATTCAAGGATACAAAATATTTACTATCACTATTTTTGAATTATATATTTTAGTATATACTATGATATTCATGCATTCATCTAGTTATCGACATCTAAAAAATATTCATTCATTTAGAATTAAAAATATTATTCCTAGAAAAAATGAAATAAAGTAATCTCTGGATTTATGCTACATGGGTCATGGTAATAATAGTTGGGTTGTTTTGAGATGGTTTGAAGTGGTTTAGGATCCTCTGAGTAAGTTTAAAAAATAACTAATCCAAATATTTAATTATTAATACATTATAATATTTTAGATAATTTTGATATTTTCATAATTCTAGGATAACATGTAATGGTTTCATAGGATATGTTGGAGTAGAAATTATAAAATTCATTAGAGATGCTATGATGAAAAAGGATAACATGATCAATATGTATAGGTTCTGAGTGGAAATATGTACAGGAAAACTAGGTAGATTATATTGAAATTACACAAATTATATATCCTCATTGAATATAAAATTTTCAACAGGAAGACATGGAATGGTCAATATAATCATAAATAAGGGACATTTTCTGGATGTATAAATGTACACATTGAAGAAAATGGAAATGTTCTACGATATTAAGATAAAAAACGTAATTTCACAATATTTAATAGTTATATATATTCACATAATAATATTTAAGAGGCTCCAATCTCCTTCGTTTCATTAAATAAGTGTTATTAGAAAGATAAATTTTGAGAAGTAGATGTTTCAAAAGGTAGTTCTGTACGATAACCCAGATGGTACTAAAACAGCTCCTCAATGTATAAAATATAAAACATATTGCAATGAACTATTATTCAACAAGTTTAATTGAGAATATTATATTCATTCCATGGTAAATAAGTTCACACTATTAATTTGGTTGTCAATAAGTTACTACTCGGTGATGGTTTTGTGAATTAATAATAACCTAGTAGACAATAGAAGACCTTAAAATGTTTAAGCATAATGAAATCCATTTTGTTGGGGTTTTTGAAGACCTTGGTGATAGTGAAATGAGAAAATTATTAAGATTATTCATTTGTGGAATACATTATATTTAGGATATTTCCCAATGATAAATGAAGTAAATCATTCACATTATAGTTGAAAGCAAGATTTATAAAACATGATTCATATAGTAAATGTCACACTATGTAATGAGATACCATTACTTGATGATATAACTACAAGAATAAATTTTTCAAGACATAATATTTTGGAATATTACATGAGAATATAGTATCACTGAATAACAATATAGAGTGATGATATCCCATGTGTTTTGACTGTCATATTAGGATGTGATAAATAAAAAGTGACATCCTAAATGGGAAAACATTAATATGAGGGAATGTTCTTATTTTTATATAGATTTAGGGTTTATTTTTATAGTGGACTTTGTCAAAGTTCAAATGAATATTACCACTATAATTGTGGGAAAAAGTTTGTTTTCAAAAGTCATGTATCATGCAGAATATCATAGATATATCATGATATGTATTAATGAATTTATTTTTAGGAAATATATTTGATAAACTAAACTAAGAATCATAGAGAAAAATTAAGTTAAAAATAATACCAAAATAATTATTATGTTATTCATTGAATATATATTGAGGAACATAATTATTTAAAATTTTGATTTAATGTTATCATCCTACATTATCATGATAAGGCTCTATGTGTATGGTATAAATGAAGTTTCATTAAATTTTGGAGGGATGAACATATACAAAAAAGAAGGATATTGAGAAATAGAATTTCAATCCTACCATAAAATGTAAATATATGATAACAAAAATAATTTAAAGAAGATAAAAATACATTAGATTGATCGAAAGGAACAGTATTATCAATATATTGTATTGGGGATTGATGATTCTTAAAGTGATTATGGCCAAATATCAATATTCTATATATAATCTGAAATCTTAGTTACATGAGGTGATAGATGAACATAAACACTATCAAGAGGAAAAAATAGGCTTTTATAGATATAATATTATATTAAATCTCATAATATAGATGATATATACATATCAGAATATATTATAACACAACAAAGAGTATTCACCCAAATTTTATGAGATACATGTAAAAATAATTTGTTTTTTTAATATACAGTTTTATCCCCTGTACGATGTGAATTCACTTAGTGAATTCATTAGTAGATCCCTTTATATATTAATCGATAAAATATATTCAATTATTTATGGAGGTATTTAAATGGTAAAAAATAATTTAGTGAGAACCTTACACTGATTCACCTCTTCTTCGATAACATCATGATAATACATGGTATTAATAAATCCAATGTGGAAAATAATGGAGTTAGATCATATTATCCCATCCTAAAATTTTAGAAGTAGGTTTATAGATATATGTAAGTAATTACATATTTGTTCAACCCTTTTAAACTATTTAAATATATGATATTAGTTTTATTTTTATCTTTGTTTCTTATATTTTGCCTAAAATGAAATTGACTAAATTATGAAATTTGAATATGCTAATTATAAATCTGTGATTCATTTTATTGGATTCAATTTCTAAAATATATAAAAAAAATATGTTTAATATTTGAATGTTAAGGGGACCTAGGAATATTATTCATAGATATTAAAACATTGTAGGTGCACATTCATTACATTACACTAACACATTCTCGAGGACCATAATAGTTTAGTAGCTTTGTAGTCTAGGTAAAAAATATTCCAATTTAGTGAAATATCTTCAGCATACCCCATAAATATCTCCCCCTTTAGTACTATTCACAAAAATACCCCATATTAAATAATTCTTCATAACTCGAGGATATGAAAAAAAAGTGTGAGATCAAACGCTTAGTAACGTTAAAATAAAGAGAAATATAATTCATTATGGTATGTCAACACGATCATAACATTTCAAAACCCTAAAACACATATTAGGGATACTAATAGTTTGTCATGAAGGAAATATTAGATGTTCATAAGACATGTATCATAATTGAATCAAAGAACCTAAACCATGAGATCAAAGAATTTGGCATAATACATTGCTTTGTGGCATACATAATAGCTTACAACATTGTAAACATGCATAAATATATATAGGTGCACTCATTAAGTTAATGACATGAAATCAAGAACTCTCATTAACTTATAGACTTGCAACCAGGTCTATGTATAACATTATGGACATAAAATATATGTCCATGAAAAACCCTATGGACATCTAATCAGGTTCACACATAACATTTTTAAAATTTAGTCGGGTATATGAAAAAAAAATTAACATGTAATTTGGTTCATACATACCATTTTGGATATGTAATCAGGTTTACACATAACATAATTACTCATTAGCTATCCATCCTTACACAATTCATTAGAGGTAGATATAATTCCTACTAGTCACATAATGATCACCATATGTATGAGTTCCTAAAAATCAGAAAACATTCATCATATCATAACCAATGAAAGGAAATGGTTGTCAAAAATAATCCATCATATCATAACCTATGGAAAAGAGACTAGTTTCATAACAATATCATCATTTCATCATATCATAACTTGTGAAAAAAAGAAGTTTCTTCATAAGCATATTTTCATAACATAACCCTTGGAATAGAAATGGGTTTAATAAACATCTTATCAGGATAAAAATTCATATAAAGAATAATCATGTAATCCTTGGTTCATGTCCCCAACAAATCATAGGATACATTAAAGTATATCATCTTTGATGGAATATTATTTTATAAGACCGCATGGAACATTTTTTTAGAAAATTACTATTATATGAAAATATATTTTTTAAAACTAAAAATTCATAAAATATTTGGAAAATAATTTTCTTTTTATTTAAAATTTAAAACTCATAATGGAATCTTAAAAAGATAATGTTTATTATGGTGTATAATTCATTTCATTACATACATATTAAAACTAAAAACATATTCATATTTTTAATAAAATAAAAATGGGAATTATTTTTAAAAATAATCATGAAGGATACTTTAAAAACATTTTTTAGAAATAAAAAAATTGGTAAAAATATTTTAAATCGATAATTTTAATAATTGTTTAAAACTATTTTTGAATATTTATCTATAAAACATGGGTTTTTAATAAATTTGTTTTTTCAACCGAATATAGAAAAAAACATATTTTTTTCCTAACAACATTATATTGAACTCATAATTAAAAAACAGAGAGTAAAATGAACATAAAACATGTAATGTTATGAAATAACTAGATTTGAATAAAATATATTATTTTCTTTATATATATTTCTTAATATTTCATCAATGGATTCATAATCATAAAAAAATCCCAACAGACAACGTGATTGTATCATAAAACTATTACAACATTGGAAACACAAAATCATAACCTCTATAAAGTAATAAAATTAAATGAGACATATAATATGATGAAAATAACTAAATTCTTCATTTTACAAGTTAAAGGGAAGTTATATACACCTCATAAAATAATGTAGGTTTGTAACATAACAAATGTTTCAAAAAAAGAATATTTAGAAAAAAATATCATTATTGTATAAGTAACAATTAAACTGTATAAAATTGAAAATAGGTCATAAAATGTAGATGAAAATAATAATAAATATAATTATAATAATCATAAATTACATTATTTTTTAGTATTCACACCAAATAAATAAAATTCGGAGTTAATATGGCATGTTTCTCATAGCAGTAAAACGTTGGATGTAAATAACTTACCTTAAGTTACAACTTCCTTCATAAATTTCAGAACCAAGAGTATTATAATTAAACATTTTCCATAAATATATTATAGAAAAATAATTTTATATATTATAAAATATATTTTTTAATAATTACGATTTGTTATCCATTTATTATAAATTCTTTTTTAAAATGATTTTTTGTGTAATAACCACATATTTTCATATATATTTTGATTTGTTATTTTCGGTCCACTTAATTTGTCCTGGATTACATAATATAAATAATAATAATCCTTAAATAATTATAATAATTATAAATAAATAATAATTTTTATTCAAGTCGTGAATGATGGTTTTGTGAAATAAAGTACAATACCATTATTGGGATGATAGGATGTATGTACTTATGGGTAATTTTTCTAGTTTTCAACGATCATTATGGAAACGTTGTAAGTAATATTTTATATTTCCCAAAAAATAATAATACCATAAATAGAATATTAATTATTTATATATACATATAAATATCATCCATGTAATTTTGTGATTAAAATAGAGAGTGACTTTGATTCATGAAAGTATTAGTCCACGCATACATAAATGAAATTATCCTCTATTAGTGAGTGAAAAGGTAATAATTAATATGACATATAATATTTTAATAATTTTAAATTTTTAATTAATTTCATATATATATATATATATCAAATATATCACCTATATTCAATAACATTATCCCTATTAGGTTCAATTTAATGTGTTATGGAAAAAAATCACATCACTTCGTGACTCTGTAGTTCGTCGTACCCATGTTCGATGTTATCATTTCTCCAATAGATTGTAAATTAAAAATCATATATTTGATATAATGACTAAATATGTAAAATTATTTTCTAAATAATATATATTTATATATATGTATATGTATGTATACATTATATCCATCATCATACGTAGTTATGAGAGGTGGTAGTGGAAGAATGAATGACATCAATTCATGAGGTGGTAGTACACCAGACACCCAAGTGATGGATTTGGAACCATTTTTTTGAAGTGGGTATTTTTTAGCGAATTACCTTAATATAATAACATTTATGTATAAAGATGTTTTGAGGGTTTTTTATATCAGAATGGTTAAATAATAATTTAAGGAGTTTGAGGAAGAAATAAAATAAAATTACTCACTAATGAACAATAACTCTTCTTCAAAAACCTCAGTAGGATTGAACAAAAAGAAACAAATAGCATGATTTATGAAGAAACTAATTTTTCAAGGATGAAAATATGTATTTTTGGAAGATAATTGGGTTGTTATTGGAAACAGATGGTTAATATTTTTTAAAATAGAGGACATGAGGTGTCCTTTTATTAGTGAGGTGGGTGGCACTCTTAAAATTTTTCTTAATGAAAAATTTTTACCCCCATTTCTCTCACGAATAAATGTTCAAAAATATATTATTATATATAATTATAAATTATATCATCAAAAATATCATAATTAATGTATTTTATATAATTGTATAGGTAATTTAATCCCATATATTTTAAGTTTAACCCCAAGTATACCCATTTTTACATTATTCACTGTAATTGTTTTTACTATTTTAGCTATTAAATTTTGTCTAAAAGTATGTTTAAATTATTAGATAATATTATTTATTATTATTCAAAATATTAAAAAAATTCAAAAATAAATTCCCTATAGTGTAAAACTTTAATTTAATAATAATCCCACACACACGATGGGAAGGAATGTTTTCAAAGAGATAATGTTCAAAACTTTACCCAGTTTTTATATTAAAATTCAATATTGAAATTATTATAGTGATATAATTTGAAGTAATTGATAAAAAAATTTGACTAATTTTAATTTAAATTCTATTTAATATGTAATTTTATTTAATAAATATTTTATATCTAAATGAAATTCTTATTTAATCGTTAGTATTTTTAACTATTCACCTTGAAAATAATCTATTCAAAAGCACTCAAAAATTCACCCAAGAAAATACTGAAATTATTATTTAAAATAGAAAAGTTATTATTTCAAATATATTTTAAAAAATATTTAAAAAATATTTAAATAACTGTGGAAAAGGTGAAAACTAGTTTTTTGAAAAATACCTTTTTAAGAATAAAATAAAATTGATTATAATCTCTTGTGTACAAATCACATAATTTAAATATTAAAATATATATATATATAATTACTAAAATTCAATAAAGTCATTCAAAAAAATTTGATTAGTTTTTTGTGGTAATACATGTCTGTTCGTATTAATTTTTTTTATTTAGATTTAAATTATTTTAAAATATATTATACATTCATTTTTAATTATTTGGTCACCAAGTAATTATTTTTATATACATGGATAAACCATATATTTTCATAATTTAGATAATCATACTTATACATTCCATTCCTATAGCTATGAGATGACTATTTTTAAAAAAAATATTTTATACAATTCCAAGTTTTTTTAAATTCAGTTATGCATGTAACAAAAAAATATTGCAAATATTATATTTTATTGAAAAAATATTTCACATAATATATGGTTGTTATATTATAGCCCCCATAAAATGAATTTTAACATTGAAATTCATCACTTTGGTACCAAAAACTAAGGATACTTCTTCCTCATTACATTCTCAAGATCCTATATATCTTTTACAAGCATGTGGTTTCACCACAAAGTATTTACCAGGTAAGTGGTCTTTGTTTCATAGAACATTATCTATTCAATCCAAAATCTCAACCAGTTTTCCCTGATATCGAATATAATTCCTCAACAGTACAACCTCTGAATTCAGTACATGTACTACTTTACGATTTTGCTTCCTTAGGTTAAATAAGAATAATACAACATGAAAGTGAGTGATCTATGGTGAATGTTCCAAAGATATGTTATGATTCTAATATGATCAAGAATTTATAAGGGAAAAATATACCTAGGGAAAGGTTTTTACATTTCCTCCATTGAGAAATTTGTACCTAAAATTTATCACTAACCTCAAAATCTATATCGCATCATCGATTATCTACAATAGTTCTTTTTTCAAATTTTCCCATATGTGTTATTTAATGAATCTATAACTATATTCAAAATAATTATCTATCCTAGGTCCCCATAGATTTATTTCTATAAATTCATTCCAATACATTGGAGTTATTCATTTATTTCAATAATGGGATTCACAAGGAGAAATCTAAATTCCTAATTGAAATTAATTTTTTTCATCAAAACACATCTTTATGTATGTATTGATCCCATCCACCATTCAAATCCATTGAAAAATATCATAGTATATCCTAGAGTATTTTAATTATTCCCATGGACTAATCATCTATTTGATGATGAAATAATGTTCTAAAACGCAACTATATATCAAGATCATGCTAAAGAGGTCACCACTTGATGTCCTGATCAGATATAATTGATTGTGGTATCCCATAAACTATACCACATACATAATATATATAACTGAATGTGGATATAGAAGTAAATATACTCTGGAATAAATGATGTCTACTGACCTCATAAGGTGATCATATACAACCAATAATTACCCCAATATTAAGGATAATAGTAACCCTAAATGATAATAATAACAATAATCAGACTACACAAATGTGTATATGAAATCCTCCTCAAATATTTTTTCACTAAGATAAATAAAAATATATTGGTTTTTATTACATTAAATGTTTCAAAAAGATATCATTTAATTTTGATAAAATCCAATCACATAAAACCTCAAATGTGCTGTCATTGACATTGAACATACGATCAATTATAAAGTCATAAACCCATAATGGTATCCATAAAATTTAATTTTATCATACAAGGATATATATATACAAGTGGATATTAATTCTCCCTTTATTAATTATTTACGATATTATCTTTAAAAAAACATTTTCATTGGATACTTGGTTCTATCCATGTAATGATAGAATATCAGTTGTTATTTCATTATTCTAGAATCCTTTAAAGGGATATAATTAAATGAAATTTCACTAAATTATGAACAATAATATTTTCATATAGATCATTCATAGCAAGTTAAACATGAAATTCCATCCTAAGGAGGGGTGGATAATCATGGCCTAATTATCATGACTCACTTTACCTAATATGATTCCATAATCTTTACATTTTTTCATTCTCTTTAGAGGTTTTTATGTAATATTATTCACATTAGCCAATGGATTATGGAATTTATTCACCTAATTACAGTAATCATTTATCTTGAAACACTAGAGAGTTAGTGGTAAATTCTATTTATAAATCCCTCCATTAATTTCATTTATTTTCCAATTCACACTACTTCTACATTTTTTTCATAATTTATAGGTTTCCATCAGATAAAACACCTTCGTGTTCCTTTAGTGAATAACCAATGTTCTCTTTCTCATAATTGTTTTTTGTCACAGTTTGATAATTTTTCATCCCTATATTTGACATATCATTAGTATTTCCACAAAACCCAAACATCCATTTTATTATCACCATAACCAAGATAATTTATTGCATAAATTTCCTTTTTAGTAAACATTGAATGACTAAATCATAGAATACGAAGTCCATTATGGATAACTACCTTCAGATATTTTCTTTTAAGACACTGAAGAATCAGTCAACCTTATATTCATAATGATTGGAAATACCCAAATTATACCTCAACCATATAATTAAATGTTATTCATTAGTACCAACAGATTCATTACACTTCTTAATATAAAATTATTATTTCTCCTTTTTGTATGATGTTTATAAGGAATGTAATTATATAAAAATAATCTTTTTAACTCATATAAATTTGTGGAGTCATTTTATTCTCATTTCCTCATATTCATAATAAGTGTCCATAATTAATCAACCTCACCATCTAAATCATGGACATCCAAACTAACTTTTCCATTCTATAAACTCCAGAGAATGAAAAATATCTTTTTAATGGTTATAATCTATTTCTCATCAACTAACAGATTAATGGTACCACTAAAATGGGATTGGTGTTTCATCATGAAGTACTCAATAGAACATTATTCACTCACTTGATCATTAAGATTTTCTACATGAGTCACGTCATGAAAATATTGTTTTATAATATCAATGAGTTTTTTATTTAATCTCCCATAACAGTTGTTTGATCGAGAGGAAATTCAATACATTATCTATTCAATTCATTACAGACATGGTTCCTTCAGGTTCCAACCATTTACTAAAACTAAAAATAATTTTCTAAGAAACATTAATCATATTAGGGAACCACATTTTCATGTTAAGTCATTTATAGAGACTCAAAATCAAGACACGTTCATTTTAATCTATAACACCTCTATTTTATCGTATTTCACTCATAGTATCATATATTTAATTCCATCATAATGGTTTTTAAATGATTTGCGAATTAAAAAATAATATACCTTGTGATTGAAAAATGATGGGTGAAAAATGTCCCATTTTTGAGCACCTGGTGATCATTAAGACCATATCAAGGCACCCTTTTTGGAGTTATTACCCCCAGGGCCCTCTGGGATATAGCCACGTCCATTTTTAAAATCTCTATAGGGATATATTTTCTTGGAAACCAGTTTTTCAATGCTTTAACAAAAATTATAGAATATTTTACATTAATTTGACACATAATTAGACTTATCCTTATAGTCATAAATATAAATATCCTTATAAATATATCGTGGTATCTCAGTAATATTTTTGAAACAGTTACAAAGGATAACTAAAGGTTTCATCTAATACCAAATTTATTAACCCACTATCACACACATATATATTATATATATTTTGGGTGGGATTTAAATACATTAAATAAACACATGAATAAGGACCTTAATAACATAGTGTCGTTGAATACTAGGTACACCATCAAGAAATTTGGTGAAAAATCATGAAAATATCACTTAAATTCCAACTAATTTTTTATTATTCATAAATAAACCCTAATTCAAACCATTATTCATTACCTGGGGAATAGAAACATAATAAAGGATGAGTTTAGATTCTCAATTAGGGTAAATAAGATTGATACATAATCATAACATGAATATATGTGTATGTGAATATGATAGTTACATTTGAAAACCATACCATTCATAATAAAAATCATAACATTAAGTCGTGGAATACTGATATGATGTTCCGTATACATAGAATAAAAGTATGTCAAAGAATATAATACATGAGAGCATAAAATTATCATAATAAATAGATCATTAAAATACAAATCAATTTATTATGTTGTAAACATGTATGAATAGAGACAGTCACACTTTTCAATTTATGGACATGAAATAAAACAATTGTATGAACATGTAGACATACAACATGGTCCAAACATAACACTATGTATATTAAAGACATGTTCGTACTTAACACTATGTACATGTAACCAGTTTCATGCATAACATTTTGGAAATGTAACCATGTTCATGCAAAAACTTTGAACATGTTATCAGGTTTATGAATAACATAATTACTAATGAGTTATCAATATTTTCCAAATGAATTGAGGGGAGATATAATTCCCACCTTTAACAAGATAGAAACCGCACATATGTGTGCTCCAAGATAATTAAATAGTCATATTACAACCAATGAAATGAAATCGGTTCCACAAAATTTTCATCATATAATATCCTATAGAATATTGATAACTTTCATAATCATTTCATCATTTCATCATTTCATCATGGCATAATATGTGACAAAATGAAGTGGGTTTCTAATAATTATATCATTGTATGACCCGAAGAAGATAAATGGAATTTATAAACATATTTTCAAGTAAATCCTTTTAGATAAAGAATAATAATTGTATCCTTGGTATATTCCACCAAAAAAGAATATGACACACCTAAGGATATCCTCTTATATGAATAATTATTTTGAAAGATCACTTGGAACATTTCATTATAAAAATTACTTGTCTTTAAAAAAAAGTTTTTAAAACATTAAATTCATAAAATATTTGGAAAAACACTTTGATTTATAATAACCTTGATAAGTTATATTAGTGGATTCTATATAAATAATGGTCATGATTGTGGAAATTTCAGATATTTCCCTACAAATTAAAACAATAATCCCTTTCATATTTTCAATTAAATCAAAAGAGGAATTTTTTAGAAAACAACATGAAGATACATTTGAATATTTTTTTTAAAAAAATCAAACATAGATAAAAATGTATTAAATAATTTATTTTAAAATGTTAAAAACATTTTGGAAATAATTTTTAAAAATTATGTTATTGGAATAAATTTGGTATTTTACCGAAGAGAGATACATATGTTTTTTTCGTAAAAACATACTTGTGAACTCATGAGTAAATAAAGAGAGAAAAATGAAGGAAAATTTGTATTCTTCGAAAATACCAATATTAATAGAAAATTAATAAGTTTATTCATAAATATATCATAATATTTCATCATTATATGAATAATCATAAATAATCTTGGAAATCAATGAGATTGTATCGTAAACAAATTACTGCTTTGGTAACATTGAATCATAAGCCCCATAATGAATAAAATTTAACGAAACATATAATATGTTGAGAATAAATAAGTTATTGATATTACATGTCATAGGGTATATATACACACCTGATTAAAGAATATATATCCATGTCTTAAAATATTTCTCAAAGAAATTAAATTCAAACAAAAAACCAATACTTCTTCTGTAAATTTTGAACCACAAAACTATTGAAAGATACATAAAAATTGATACGGAAATGATAATAATTTCTATGAGAAAATTTATATTGTAAATTCATGGTTATTTTTCACACCCCATAAATGAAATAAGTTGTGAATATGTCATGTGTATCCTAGAAGTAAAAAGTGAGATAGATATACCTTATCTTAACTCTCAACTTCCATTGTACAAATTTAATCCTCTTATATAATAAATATATGTTTATAATAAATATATTATATAACCCTTATGATGTATATTATATAATAATTTCTTTTCATATGACACTTTATTACCCATTTATTTGAAATTCCTCTGTTAATATCACATTTTTTGTAATAACCACTCTGTTTTTCATATATGATTCGATTTTTTATTTTCGATCTTTATACATTTATCATTGTTCCATTATCTACAGAATAATAATTATCATATTTAAACATAAATTAAACTTCTAATACAAATTATGAAACATGGTATTGAGAAATGAAGTATGTTATGATCATGCAGATGGTAGGGCATACATACGCATGGGTAACATTTCCATTTTTCAACAATAGTTGTGAAAAGGAGGTATGTAATATTTTATATTTATAAAATGATAATAATATCATAAATAAAACATTATTTATTTAAATATTCTTATAAATATTATACATGTGTTTTGGGGATGAAAGCATAGAATCTCATTGCTTCGTTAATGCGGTAGTCTACAAGAAGATGAATGACATTATAATCTAACACTGATTGAAAAGAAAAGAAATAAAATTATATAATATATTTTAATAAAAATTATTATTTAATTAATAACATAATTATTTAATTTATATAATAATATATAAATAAATATCCCTTATAATTTTCAATATACTATGTTGGTGACAAATGAATCACATCGCTTCTCAAGGTGGTGGTCCATCGTACAGACGAGCAACTTTGTTAAATCCCCTTCCAAATATAAATTAAAATGGTATAAGTTATATGATTACTAAAAATGTAGTATAATTTTATAAATATCATATATATACATTATATCTATCTGAATACTCAATCCAGATATGTGGTTATGGAAAAATGAATGACATCGGTTTGTGAGATGGTAGTCGGTCGTACACTTTAATGATTTTTAAACCCATTTCCTAAAATTGGGTATGGTTTAAGGTAATACCCATAAAGTAATATGATATAATTTTATGATACATACTAATTGTAATATATTAATGGTTAAATAATAATTTTTTGAAGTGTAGGAAGAAATAAAATAAAAACACTCATTGAAGAATGTTACCCTTTCATCGGGTTACCTCATTAGGTTTACAATAAAATCCTTCCTATGATGATTTTATACCAAAAATAAGTATTATAGGATGATATGATGGTGTTTGGAATGTTATTTTTGTTGGTAATGTCTAAAAAAATCATTTCATGTTTTGAGGAAGATTAGATAGGGTAGGTCCTTTCATAAGTGAGATGAGTGGCATACATAACATTTTTTTAAAAGTAAAATGTGTATCGATGATTTTTACATTAAAAACGATCCAAAATTGAGTATTATAGATACTTTTACATGATAGGGTATAAATATGTCAAAAAATATATTTTTTTGATATGTTTTTTGTGTCATTTCAATCATTCTAATTTTATTTTAACCCCCAATAAATCTATTTTTACCTTATAGTGGTAAATAATTTATTCTATTTTAATTATTCATTTTAAAAAAAATATATAATTTCACCTTATTATATAATATATATAATTTTTATTTGAAATATGGAATATATTTTTTAAATTAAATTCATAAATGTGGAATTGTTTATGTTATAATTACTAATATAGAAGTGACGAGAATTCAAGTTTTCAAATAGAAAATGTTCAAAAGTTTACAATTTTTTCATATAAAAATTCAATATGAAAAAAGATTAAAATAAACTAAATTTTAGTAATAGATATATATTTGAACTAATAATAATTAAAAACCAATTGATATATTTATTTTAACTTTATAAATAATTTTAAAGAAAATGTAGTTTTCATTTAAATTTATGTATTGTTTCCTATTCCTAAACAAAATATTCTTTTAAAAGAATTTCCAAAATTCATCCACTTAAAAGTTTTTTATGATGACTAAAAAACTAATATTTATTTTTATCAATTAAATTTTCAAATTATTTCAAAATTTAGTTTTAAAATAATTATAAAAAATAATACAGAACTGTTTTGATGAAAACTGCAATTTTTTATAACAAAATTAGATTATTCTTATTTAATATCTATAAAACCCATCATATGTATTATCTAGAGTTGATAAAATATTTAGTTTAAAAAAATTATTAAAACCACTAAAAACGTTGGTTGTTTAATTTATTGAGTAAAACATTTTTTCATCACAAAAATATTTTTTTAGAAGAAAATTTTATTTATTTTCAAACTGTTTTTTTTTTCATTTTTAATTAACTGACCACCAATGAATTAATTTTATATACATTTTTAAATAATTTATTATCATAATTTATTTAATATTATTAATATTGGCCAATAAAATTTCGAAGAGATAAATATCATTTTAAATAACATAATTTTAATTCAATGCCACATTTTTATTAAACTCAGTATTTCATATAACACAAGTTAAACTTAGAGTTTTTCATAATGAAAACTATTGAAAATAATAAATTTACATAAAAAATAGTTCAAAAACTATTCGGATGTCAAAAATACTTATTGAATAATTTTCTTTGGGAAAATTCATTTTTCAGCATACAAAGGCATTTATTCTTCTTCGAGGCCATGTAACAGTCATTATATATATATATTCTCTTATATATGAAAACAATAACCTTTATTAAATATATTTTTAGTATATATTTATATAAAATATTAACATAAAAATACACAACATAGGTCAAATATGAGCCAATAAATATTTCTTTTTTCAAAAACTTATATTATACTAATTATTAACAAATTAACAATCAGTGACTATATGTTTTTTATTTTTTATATATAAATAATAATATAAATTAACAATATTAACACCATTATAAAAAATTAAATTTAATTCCCATGAATTTTATTATATATTTTTATTATAACAAATACTATATTGAATAGATTCTTTCATATGAAAAAGATAACAAAAATAAAAAATATAATACACTTATAAAATTTTATAATATACCCATTAAACTAGAAGATATTAATAGTAATAATCACAATATATGAATTATGTAAAAATTTATAATAAAAATAATCATATTTTATGCTTAAATAATAATTTCCACCACATTATGTATTCATATATTATATTATTTTTTATGAAACATAGAATATAATGCTGATAAAAGTAACTAAATTTTTTGATTCCACATAGTAATATTACCCTAATATGAATTTTCTAAATTTTCCAAAATAGTATATCCTTGGGTAAATAGTATATCCAACAATTTTTTACTTATATTATTTCAGTTATCATGATCTATGTATAAATTTAAAAAAATTATTTATGGAATGAAATGGAAAAAATTTAAAAAAAAATTGCATCAAAATAATCCATAACTATCATTTTAAAAATTACAAAATATATATTTAAACTAAAAAACAATTTTATTTATGTCCCGTTATATTAGGTCTTAAGAAGATTAAATTGTGTTTATGTGTTTTTTTAGAAGAAAATAAGACTAGGTTATTTATTTATAAACAAATTAATACAATTTAGATCAAAGAATTTGATAATTATTTCCTCAAAATTACATATATTCTTCAAATTATATTTAACTAAAAATAGAGTTGTACACATTATATAATATAGTGATAAATTTATTATTTTTTTACATATATAAATTTTTAATTGAAAAAATACAATTTTTTTAAAATATTGGGTAAAATTAGTTTAATAGACTTCATTTAATTTTTCAAAATTAATGTATATTAATTGTCTTAAAATAAATTACCACTATAAATAGGAAAAAGGTAAATGAGAAAAATAAATGAGTTAAATACATCAAAATTGTTTAAAAAATGTCTTAAAATGAGTGGTTGAGAGGTGATAAATATTAAATAAAACCCACTCTGTTTTATTACACCTTATCTCCATGTTCCTTATGAGACATGTGATCACTTCATATTAAGTATCTATATTAACATAAATATAATCCCATTCCCCTAGAAATATATATCACCTCCACCCCATTCCTCTGCACATAATAAATAATATTCTTAACAAAAAAATCTTTAGTATCTCCTTAAATCTATCCCTACATCTAATATGCCTATTTATTTCCAAAATAATGGGAAATGGATCTTTAATATTTCAAACATGGGAGAGAATCCAACAGTTGAAGTAATATTCTCATCAAACTATTATTAGTATTCTTATTTTACACCAAGAAAATAATATATCAAAGGAATTATGATAAAATAAGTAAAATTAACAGTATAAAACTTATTGTATAAATGTATTATCACATTTATACTTTCTTTAAAAGGGTTTAAAAAATTAATAAGTCATCATATGTATGTGAGGACTACCAACTCCATAGATGATGGGTTATATTTCTCATAAAATTATGATAAATATGTTTTAGAATAGTTATTTAATTAAAAAAATATAATATTTATGACATGTTTTAGATTTTCTAATTATATTTTATCTTTTCTACCTAGCTCTCATTCTACAAAAAATGAGTGTGTCATATTTGTATATGTACAAACTATATCCTCCACTAAACGATGTTTTTCAATTTCAATTACATACTAACATATATGATTTTACAAAATAATTTAATGTATAAATATTATATTAGTTATTTATTGATATTATTCACATATCATATTGGACATTTTATTATAGGTAATAACAATAATCATTTTTAGTAAACATAACTACCTCAAATGAAATAATCAATAATACATTCTGAGATTGAGTGACTTTATTTATAACTACATAAAAAAAATTATAATGAAATAAAAAAATTATAGTATATATAAATTTAAGGAAATAATTATTCTATTTACAACACATTTGACACTTTTCAGCATAATATGGATGTTTAAGAGAACTCGACTAAACCACATCACATAACCAATAAAAATCTAAAATATTTAATAAATTAAAAATATATGGTAATTAATATGTAATAAAAAAATTATATATATATGGAACGATTTCATATGAATGTGTCAATAAACACAATTTTATTTTTTAGAATCTAATCACACACTTAGGTGTGAATTAGGACCAATATAAAGGGTTTTTTCACCTAAATTTTTATTCATTGAGGTATGATATATATTCTCCCCTTATTAACTCATTGTTATGTTATTTTTTCCATTGGTTGTATTACTATAAAACATTTATTTCAACACATGGTGTTTAAAAATCTATATCATGTTATTCTTTTATAGGTTTTTGATTCAAATGATAAATAAGTAATTAATATTTTGTTGAGTCAATTTTTTTCCATTTGGATCTTTGGTAATATTACTTGTAAATTCCTTCCTAAGATATAATATTATACTATTTATTTATATTATATGGTAACTACTCATTTTAAATTAGTAAATTACTTCCCTAAATCAACATTTTAATTGATTTTTTATTACGTTCTAAAAGTTATGATGTTTTTAGGATTAATACTTGTCCTTTTAAATTTCTTTTTCTCATCTATATTTATATTATCCCTTCCCTCCAACATCCACCTTTTAAATATTTGAACCAAAATATCATTTATCCATGGGATCCTCATATCACCCCTCACCCCTTTAATAAATAATATTTTATTGCCTAGCTAATGATGTGATATTCGACAATGTTATTTTAAAACATAAAAGGGATCTTCATATGACACCCTCGTTAATATAGGGTTATAAATATCCATATTTTCCTCCCTATTATTTTATATACTTCATATATTGTTCATTCATATAATCTATATATTCTATGCATTTATATATCTATTTTACATTACATTTATCTGTTTGGGTTAATATGTGTTTTACTTCCCTCCACAATTTTCTCTTTCAATACTTCCCTATTTAAGGTAACTTCCCAATTTATCTTTTCATGTCGAGAAACACATACATCAAATTATTTTAAACCTAATTAGATTATAAAATCCAAAATTATTTTATGAAAACCACTATTAGCTTAATTCTTGTTCAAAAAATATATTAAACTCCATATGTCTCTAAAATAACTGTTACTTAAATAATAAATCCTCATCATTGTTGCACATTTTTATTCTTAATTATCTAATATTCATAAGGATGTTTTATTAATTTGAAAAAAAATCAATACAATTGTTTATTTTTCAATTATGAAAATCTGAAATTTTTAATTCCCTTTTCTCTTAGTAATTCATATGATATATCTTATTTTCTACCCTATCTCAATATTATGAATCCCACTTATTTCATATTGGTTTTATCATGAATTTGATTTATGTAAGGTTTATTTTCCTTTCATCATACACATATTCATGTAAATGATATGAATATAATGTGTTCTATATAATATATCATTAATATAGTGGGTAATATTTTCATCTCATTAGTTTCCATGTATGGTGTATGATCAGTTAGATTAAACCCATTATATTATGTTCCCTTTGAGAAAATAGTTGAATTATACCAATGAAATAATGTTTTATAATTTTTCTACATATTTTGGATTCCATGATCTCAGGATATCATCTACATGTGCTAGGTTTAATTCCCCATCTCCCACTATTATTCCATAGTACATGTTTCTTCAATTTATATTACATGTTCTTCTATCCTGACTTGTGGAATAATATTACTGTAAAAATATATATTTATTAAGATATTTACTCCCTACACATGTATTATTATATTCTTATGGTGTAACCATTGATTATATCTTAATATGTTTTATGTTATTAAGAATTATATCAAAACCATTTATTATATTTTAATTCCATAGGTTATGGAGATGAATATATCCTATAATAAACCTTGAGTGGTGTCTATTATGGTTCAATTATGGAAAAGTGTTCACAAGCTTCAAAAAATATGGTTCCATTATTTGGTATCCCTAGAGGATTTAATACTTCAATTTATGAGACTATGATATTTAATGATTAAGTTATTGAAATGATGTGAAATATATGTTTTTAATATTTTAAATATCATTTTATATCATATTTTTTAAATACAGTGTTTTTGAACCAAAATTTCTAGTGAAGGTATGGGGAGCCTCAGTTGGTGTCATATAATTGGTTAGATAATATTTTTTGAAAGTATTATTTAATTTTTTGGATTACCCAAGTTCTTTTTGTGTATAATAATATGATTACATTACTAAAAAACTATATATAAGTATATTTTTTGTATAAAATCCATAAATTTTGATAAACCATGTATTATATGGTTTCTAAAAAAATTAAATCATTATTTCGATACTAGCATGTGGATGTGGCTATGGAATATATGAAATAATGGGTAATTAAATTGTAAAGGTATTGTTCAGTATCAACCATGTCATTTCTTAGCACATAATAAGTGTGCCTAAGACTGCACACCTAGATAGACAGTACCATGGGATGTTATATTGTTGGAAATATTATCATTACAAATCATTAAAAAAGATTTAATATGTTATTTAATTAGGTTATATAGTATGAAGTAAACCTACCTAAATAATTCAATATTGAAATAAGGGTGGTTTAGATTAATCTAAGATGTAATTTTATGTTTTTAATGAGTGATACATTTCTAGTTTTATTTTTTATGGGATCATTTATTCTAATTATATTATGATTTTAATTAATCACTATGTATTTTATCACTTTTTGGTTACACTAATTTCATAATCTATACGGAACCAATTTAACAATTGATTTTAAAAAAATATGAAGATTCTCAATGGGAAACCAAAAAAGATAAGATATTGAGTGATAAATATTATGATTATGAAAAAACCATGGTAAAATATTATTATTAACAATGTGAAGGTAATTGAACTTACCGAAACACTATTGGATATATGGATATAAACTCATGGAAGATCACTTTGTGAAGATTATGACATCAGGATGATTTGATAACCATCATGTAAATATATAGGGAATGGAATTCCATGGAGTGTCTCAAATGACAATGAAAAGATTTTATCTATTAGAAAGGGTGTATTGATCATTATGTATATAATGGAAAATGAATACATTAGTTAACATTAAGGGGAAAATAATGTTCTTCCTAATGAACTACTGGAAATTATATGTTTTAGGTCTGGGTAATTTAACTACTATGAAAACCATCACACTAATATAAGTTATTGAGGTTAAAACTATTATATATAACCTCTAAGTTCATTGGAATAAGAAAAATCCCATGAAATTATACTATTGAGTTGGTCCATGATGAAAAAGTTGATTTAGGTGTTCTATAGTCATGATTTGTTGAGGTATTATGTAATGAAAGATTCACCAACTATTACCCATAAATTTATAAATAAAAACACATAGTTGTATAATTATTTTATACATGTTATATGAATCTCCTTTGAAGTTTGTCAGATTATGATTCATGTCAGTCTTATTTTTTATCATATAGAATTTTTTTTCATTTTTGAAATTAATTGGATACATCTACCCAAAATTTATATAATGTACCAAATTAGAGAAATCGCATTTCATATCACAAAAAAAACATATGATCACCTATTAGTACAAGTATGAAAATGAAAACTCTTTGAAAAAGAACTCTATTATAGGGGTCATGATAAATAATCACCAGAGATGTTTAACTCAAATGAATAGAGAAATACTAAATAATAGGGTTGATGTATTTTAATGGAAAAAGATATATTTACTTTTTTTAAAAAATTGATATCCCTATATAAATTATATCTTGAGTTGATAGTATCATATTGATTAATTTTATCTATTTTCTCTAGTATGTGATAATTAAAATTTTGAGGGAACCATTTATTTAATTGAGGAGAATGTAATGTCCATATTATCTAGTACATATTTTCATTTAATTAAATATTATGTTGATAAGCATCCCAAAAAATCATCTTAAAACTAAAATAAATAATGTGGTAATATATTTAAATTATATATTTTACTAATTATAAAAATGATACAAAATTTTATAATGTAGAAAAATCCATACTGTAATTAATACACTTTTCCCCACGTTTTGTGTGAATATATTAAATTTTGTTATGTCACATTTAGATTTTTAATTTGATAAAATTAATGTGTTTTTTTAATTCCATCTATCAAAATTAGTACTATATAATATTTAGTGTTTTTTTAAAATAATTTATTTTATAGTAAATAGTAAAAAACTATAGGTTTTACTAATATTTATGATTTTATCATGGAGTAAGTATAATTCAATTTTTTGAAAAATCATGATAAATAATAATTTATGGAGTTAAATTATAGATTTAAAAAAATTGATGGACTTAAAAAAAATGATTCATATTAGTCAAATTATGTAATAATTTTCAAAATTAAAAAATCATTTAGTAATTTTATTTTAATTATGATTTTTCTCGGTGAAACTCGGTTCTGGAATTATTTTAAAGACACTTATATGAGAATTGGTTTTTAATAAACATAGTAATGTAATGAATATCAAGAAAAATGTAATTCTATCTTAAACCTAACATTTATTCTTAAAAAACATTTCTAAAAACATGTTTTTATGAGTTATATAAGTGAGTGTTAAAATTAAATTAAATTATATATAAAAATATTTATTTCTTAAAACTTATTTCA
The DNA here is from genome assembly GCA_963277665.1 of Viscum album. Classification (NCBI taxonomy): domain Eukaryota; kingdom Viridiplantae; phylum Streptophyta; class Magnoliopsida; order Santalales; family Viscaceae; genus Viscum; species Viscum album. Next base: position 995,771,393 of record OY728166.1, read on the forward strand.
TATTTTTATAATTTAGGTATATGTTATTTAATAATTCACATTTTACTATAATAGAGTAAAAGTAAACTACTTTTGTAAAAAGTAATTACCATGGTAAAAAATTGTAAAAGTGATAATCTAAGAGTAAACAAAATTAAAAATTGTTTACAACAGGTGTTAAAATTAGTTATTGAGGCATTATTAACCGAACCTTACCTCATTAAAATTTTCTAAACATTTGATACACATTCCACATGACACTTGTGATCTCTAAATATTAATAATTTATATGTACTAAAATATTATTCTCATTACTAATAAAAAATGCTCACCAAGACCCTAATTCTCACCTCATTATAAATAATTATCTCTATCCAAAATATATTTTAGTCTCTAGTCAACACTCCCCCGATGTTTTTTAAACAATTTTCTTGGGAAATATCATGCGAAAAATTCATAAGTCATTACTCAATGTAGAATTTTCAAAGATAGAGAGCTAATTGTCATGAACCAGCCCAAGTCAACCCTGAACCGGTCACCCGGGCCACTCCATGACAAGTCCTGAGAGGAATTCTTCATCCTCTCGGGATGGAGACATGCACCGAGGGCATTAGTAGAGTGATAAGGGAACGATTTCTCCCACATAAATACAATTAAACAAACAACAGAAAGAAATGGAAATCCCAATACACATTTATATAAATGTTGAACTGAATATTATTTGTACATGAAAATGAAATTATAACAGAACCATACTAATCAAAAAACCAAACCTTACAACCAACTAACTCCATGAAACCTCACTGGTCACTCTCCAACACAAATATCACAAGTCTTTCAAGGTGATAAAACTTAAGCTGAAACTTGGACAAGGGAAAAAACAGAAAATAATAATAGGTATGTGTACTAAAACTTAGTAGACTACCCCGGTAATCTATTCTCAATGCACTGCCATTAGAATAAAAGATACATCCATTTAAAAGTTTGAACTAAAATATATAAATTTATTTTTTACCAATAATATTCCATAATATAACCACTATAAGACAAAAATATTTCATGTTTTCATAAATAAGAAAAACTATTAATAATTTTCAAATAATGAAGCATTGAATGAAATCAAATTTCCATTAAGATAGAAACTTTAAAGAATGAACAAATTCAAAGAAAACACACATGATACTAAATTTAACAACCAATCACATTGTATGCTGAGAGTAAGTAAAAAATATCCAATGAGAACAATTCATGGGAACACCCCTAGTCACTACATCGTTGTGGGGATCTAGGAACATTATATCTCAATGTAAAATTAACCATCTCCAATAACTTTCCCATGCATGAGCCACAATGAGGGGAAACCCCAATGGCCTAGTGGTTCTCATAATAAATAACCTTCTCATGTATGATCCACTAGGAGTGTATCAACAATGTCTAAGTGGTACCCAATATCATCATAGTTTAGTTAGTGTTGTCATCCTCAATATTGTTAATTGAAACATGGACAAAACCACTCCGGATCACTAGCATACTAGTCCAATTTTTCCTACAAAGATACCTAGGTTTCTCTCTTTGTGGTCAAACAAGTTCCACATGTTATAAAATAAAACATTTTCATAAAAATACACTTCTAAATCATACACACATGAAATACCCCCCACACATGTCATGCATCTTTTCAAAAATAAATAAACCACTTAAAATTTTCAAAAAACAATTTGAAGAAGTATAAAAAGGATTTTCACATAAAATCCATTAAAATTTATCTTTTAAGTCTAAATTCCAACCAATACCATACCAAAACTTATTTTGAATCCCCAAAACCATTTAAAAAATCAATTTAATGAATCATTAAATCAAATGAAATGATGCTATATGAAATACACATAGAAACCATTTTTACACAACTTCCAAATTTACCTTTAACCATTCTTTAAAAAATAAAATTTATCAAACTTACAAATTACATTATTTATAAATAGGTCTAAACACATCATTGGAAGAAAAAAATCATTTACTTAAATCCCTTAAAAATCCAGGTAACACATTCAAAACCCATCAATTTCTATAAAGATTCCAAACATGTCGTTTATCAGGAATCCATGCCTAAATACCCTAAAAACCCATACTCATTTCATTCTAAAACCCAGGTCCAACTTGGAACCCACATAGGGAGCACAAAAACCTTTCTTCAAATGATCCTAACATTTTTCATAAGCTAAACCAATCATTGTATATCACCTTGAGCACTCAAAATCAATCCAGGCACTTTCCCGAAAACGAGACATACAAAATTCAATAAAACAAACTTTATTTAACACTAAAAGGTTATAAAACCAAATTTGAATGCCAAAAATTTATTTCCATTACTAAACTAGGTTCTAAACATCATAAACATGGGGTGAAATATAACTAAAAATTTAAAAAAACACTTATTGTGCACTTTAATAAAAAAAATGACACTACTTTTCACAAAATAAGGCATAAAAATCACTTTTCAGACAAAATAAATTTTTTTAAGGCTTGTAAAACAATTATAATAATGTGTAGAGGGTTAAAATACCATGAAAAAAGATTAATCTTAAATAACAAGTACATTTATAATGGGAAACCTACCTCAAATCCATGGAATAATGGAAACTCACACCTAAAAACCTTCCATTAGGGTTCACAAACCCTAGATCTATGGAGACCAGCCATACAATAACCAAACCCACTAAAACATCCTGGGAAAATATAACCTTGGGTTTTTAATGAATATGAGATAAGATAAACCCAATAAAAATTAGAAGGATAAGGAATGTGGAGAAGAAAAGAGAGGGTTACTCACCTTGGGAACTAGTTAACCCTTTATATTACTTTAGATATACACCAAATAAGGAATGGGAATGTCTTAGGAATCCATGGGAGAGATTATTTTCTCTAGATGCACCAAGGGGTAGAGTTTTTGGGTAGATTTGGTCTAAAAAACTCATGGGGGAAAAGTTCTAAAATTAAAAATATTCATTCGGGGTAGGGCTGCACGGTTTACTAAATCGTACACCAAACAGTGTGGCTTCTATGGGGTCAATTGGATGATCACACCTAAGAGGTTTCATGCCTATGAGCTAGCCATGTGGTTGGTTTTATACCTACTATACGATTACCCCAAAGCACCACACAGTCATGTGCCAACCGTGTCCAGGGCCTTCTAATGCCAAAAATTTTATCTTTTCTCCAAAACTCCCAAACGAACCAAGGGGAAACCGAGAGGGAAATATTAGAAAAGGAAGACACTCCATAACTCAATAACCATCAAACTAGGAACCACATAAAAATACCAAGATTCCAAAATTAACCAGATCAAAACCCAAACATGAAAAACAAGGTGCGACAGTAATGACCTCAACTGATCTCTCTTATTTATCTTATTCCTTTACCCCCTAAATATATTCTATCTGATAATTTAAAAAAATCCTTATTATTAATATGATAAAATAATATTATAATAACATAATATGAGTTTTTAATATTCCACTAAAAAATTCAAAATTTGAAGATGTTGTCATGGGTAAATACTGCATATATCCTCCATGAATGACATGTCTTATTTCCTATAACCTCATGACAGGTATGGTTCAAAAGATTTTATCAATGAAAAGAATCAATATTTATAAAAATTTTAATATAATAAAATTAAAAGTTATTTTATTTTATACCCATCCCATTCAATGATAAATGAGAGTGTCATCTATGTATACTTACATACTACAATCTCTACAGAACTATGCATTTATTTTTTCCATTAACAAAAAACATATGATGTTAAAAATGGTTTTAATGTGTATAAATAATATATATGAGACTATTATTATTTTGGATAGATTATATATTGTACCCAAATAGTGATATCAAAAAATAAACTATTATTCTAAACTTTACTTCCTATAATTAACATCTTGAGGAACCGTTCTTAATTAGAGTCCATTTAAGAAAACATGCTAAAATTTATAAATTTTTTTACTAATTTAATAACAAAATAAAACTATTTTTATAAGGCCCCAGCCGTAAACTTTACTTGATCTTGAGTTATTTCAAGAATACACATTGAGAATCTTTTTAGGTTTAGAGTCTTAGAGAATTAAATCACAAATCATGCATTACATTCCACATTTAATCAAAGTGGTTATATACAATATAATACTCATTTTTCCCATTAACGGAAACATATTTAAAATAAAACATGGATTCTTTCTTGACACTTCCTTGACATTATCATAACATCATGTACCTTTCCCTTGACCTATGAAAAATATTTAAAAAACTTGCGATGAGCATAAAAATCTCAGTAATGGATATAAAATTATGAAATGAAAACATTGGTCCATTAATGAAATCATACTTTACTCATAAAACATTATAATTTTAACATACCTCATCAAATCATGAATAAATCATAGAAATCATAATACATAAAGGTAACTTGAGGAATTCATAAAATTCTTATGTAGGGAGTAACCCTCATGGTTACGTTTGGAATATTCATCACAGTATATTCCCTAAATCTCTTCGGAGAAACCTTAATGTTTAACCCCTTCGTGTTACCCAATGTATTGGAGAGCTATATCGGGATCACCTGCCCTTAGTTTATCACAGAACCACCCATATTCATAAACAATTCCCATGAACCATAACAGAATCATAGCACATAACTTAAGCATAAAGAAAAGATAACATTCCCACATTTCAATAACAATATAACATTTTAAGATATTGAAATAATGAATCCATTCTAAAAACTATTTTTAAAACCATTTAAAACATTTAATAAAGTGATTTTTAATCAAAGTGTCTCATACCACTTTGAAGCTTTTAATATTTTAAACCATTAATATACATATATATAAATACTTAAAACCATTTTGAAAACATGGATATTAATGATAAATATTTATAAGAATAAATCATTAAAACATTTAAAATGATATTATAGTTAAAGGGTTTTTAACAAAATGAGAGACACGTGAATACAATAATTGAGTAATAACATTTAATCAAAACTTTATAATATCATGAGAATAAATGGATTCATGATATAATATTCCAAAGGACAGTATATACACCATATAAGAGTAAATTGGTGCATAACAACAATGAAGTCTCAATAGAAATGTAAAATGGGATAAAATCCCTTATAAAGAAGGTATCCCTAAATTAAGGATAAATCATTCTCATAATTATGTGTGAAAAATATAAATACACCCAATATAAGTGGATATTAATTGTAAAATAATCAAAGGTCATTAACACATATTAAAAGGATGACATATTCAATAACTACATGTTGAACCCAAAGAAATCGAAATTGGGTTAAGAAGTTCCCTTAGTAAAATTCAATAGCCTAACTGAATCACTTTAAAATTCATAAAATTATTTGATGAGAGAGAAAATGGTATCTCATCACTTTTAAATAAAATTTACAGCAATAAGGATATATAAGAACATATCCCAACATAAGAATATGTAGTTCAAAAGACAAAACAAAAGTAAGTCTTTTAAAAATAGGAGGGTGAAAGGTTCCCATACCGACTTGGGTAACTTTTGAAACGTACACCCCATAAAATAAGGACTATAAAACATTGATGTAAATAACCATAACCGAAAGTATATTACAGAAATATTAGAATAATGGGAAGTACATACACCACTCAAAGGAAATGGTGTCAAATGTAGCATAAATCTCACAGGAATAAAAGTGAGATGAAAAATCCCCTTATGAAAATTCTACAGCCTAACGGTGCCACTTAAAACATCCAAAATAGATTAATGGGATCAAAAAGAGTCTCTTATCATATTAACATAAAAATTACAGAAATAGGAATATAAAAGAACATCTCCCAACATAATAAAGAGGATCTTAAAGTAAGTGACATAAAAGAGAGTACTTAAAAAAGAAAGAGAGAGGTAGGATCCCTTACCAGAAGTCCAACTTGTCTTGTTTGTTTATTTATATTCCTGAATAATAAACTTTTTTCAATTTATAATTTCTAAATGAAATACTTTAAATTTTTTTATTCAATTAATATCACATATTAAATTGTTATACTCAATAGTTAATTATGTGAGTTCATATCAGATGTTTTTGTCGATGTTTGGTACATGAGTCAAAAATGAACTTGTTTGAAAGGAATTGTCCATGTAGTTATAAGTACATCATCTCCAGAATAGTATTAATGAATTAAATATCATATATATCCAGTACATATTCATTTTATACTATTCCATAACATTTGGAGATAAAAATAAATGAAATTCACTATTCATGGAGACGGTAGGTCGTACGTACGCATGAACGCTACTTTCATTTCTTTTTCATATTGATGGAATTAAAAATAATTGAGAGATATATATATATTATAATTCTAGTATAATATATATTTCATATAGTTCATATAAGATCATTAATTTCAATCTTTATACATTCCATGTATTGCATGAACGAGTCACATCACTTGAGGGGGCGGTAGTCCACACTTCCTCATATTGAATTATCGCATTTACACAACATGCAAAGAATAAAGGTATGTTTTAAATATAAAATACAGAAGAATATAGAAGACATATATACCATATATATCATATATAAAATATAGTTACATCATAATGGCCACATTTAAAGGTGTTAAAAGAATATTGAACAATTATCGTTTCGTGAGGCAGTAATTCTACATCCACAGAAACAATATGCTCATTAACCATTAGACGGATGTGTGTGTAAGTGTAGCTATAATAAATATTATAACAACATCCTAGTATATTGAAGATACTGGTTTTTTTACAAAATAAAGGAATAAAAATATTTTAGGGGGTTGGAGAAGCAAAATAAAACAAAAGAACATAAAAGAAGACATTACCTTTAAATTGGGTAACTCCCTTTGGTTTGAACGAAAAGGGTTTCTTGAAGAGATTTATGCCTATGGTGAGCCTTCAATGATTAAGAGAGGGATGTGGATAGATTAAATGGGTAGGTTTTGGCTGATCCAAATGCTTGATAGGTGTGGGTAATGAGGTATAGGTGGGGGCCTTTTATAAGAGGGAGGAGGGGCACTCTTTGAAAGTCAAGAAATGTTACTTTATTTTAAAATGCGTTTTGTATTTTAAAGGTCCTAAATTGATATATTTCTAGGATAAGGTGATAAGGGATTGAAATATACTCATAAAATATGTCTTTGACAAGTCTAAGTCTTATATTTTACATTATCTTTTCATTTTATTTAAATCATTAATTAATGAGGTAATCGTTGCATCGTCATGGTGTTATAAATTAATTAGATTATTTAATGTCTAAAAATTATAAAATAAATACTATGATGTAGGAAATATTTTTATATTTCCAATTAATATTTATATCCTAAGAGATCATTTACACAAACAAAACTAAAAATGTTTTACTAGGGTGACACATTCTTTAGTGATATTCTCCTTTCTTTAAAAATAAAATGATAAAGTGTCACTATCACACAAAAGTGATTCCATGGGGTCCCAAATTTGGCACAAGGTATCCCATGGTCAACCATGACACAAACAGTATAATTAGGACACATGTTGGGGTCATTTTTGATTATTATGATATTATTTTAATATCCTTAACTTCCCGATTACTAATTAATCACAATAATTAAAGATAATTAACATCGTTACTATTCATAATGTCTAAAAAAGAGTCTTAATTAAATAATTTGGACCTTATGATTCCAAATATGGAAACCATTTTAACAAATTACAAATATATAAATTGCAATAATTAATTTAAAAAATAATTCCTTTTGTCAAAACAAATAGCGGGTTTTTTTGAAGCAATATCTATGAAAGGTTTCGCACTTTTTTATGTCCATTTTCAATATGAGATTAATTCTAATGACCACCATTGAATTAAATGGTAAAAATATATTCTAATTACACTTTAAAACCAATTAAAAATATAATCTAAACTTATATTTAAATTAGATGAAAACGCAGTTTTGATGTAAAATGCCATATTTTTTGCTATATATTAAAAAAATGAACATTGTCAGAAAAATACCAAAAATTTAACCAAAGTAAATTTCAATGTCTCGATAATAAATAATAACATTATTTTGACAAATAGAGCTTAAAAAATTGTCAAAAGATAGATTTAATAAAGGTTCTCCATCAAAAGGCGTTAGAACAATCTTTTAAAAATATTAGAGTATTTATTCTTAAAATTGGATTTATTTGGGTTTTTAGCCTCCAAAATTTATTGGATAAATGTAAAAATATTTAACAAACATATGTAATCATTTTTTAGTTATTTCTGTTCATTACTTCCATTACAACGGCTAGGCGTTAACTATTATAATATTATTATATTATTAGTGTGCAACGTAATATTTCAAAGAAACTCGTTGTTGTGTATTGGGTACGCAATCGAGCATATAATTCCCTTTAAAGTAATATTAAAATTTTATTCAAAAATATTGATAAACATTAGAATGTAATGTTATTAATTTACCTGGGATGTTATATCCTTCCCCCCTTTTGGGAATTGCATCCTCGCAATTTCAAAATTAGTCTTGGAAACTTCATTGAAAGTCCCACATCGGAACAACAGTCAGTAAAACTATCACTTTAAAATAAAGAAAGAGAAGTAAAAAGGTCACACGAGTTAACACATACTAGGATTCCATGAAAACATGGATATTGAGTAGAAAACAAAGGGTCATTTTCTGATGGAGAGTGATAGTAAACATGTCATGGAGAAATTTAACCACAAGAAAATCACAAACTTGTGATGGGTTAAACGGTATCTGATTCTCCAGTAGGAAACGTTAACAGACAAAATTTTTGTTTTAAGTTACTTTTCATTGAGGAATGTGTTTTGGAGCTTAACTAAATCATAAGGAAACATACTTACTTGTCATGTAGACTTTCAACTTTTACTAGATTCCTTACTCACACTCATATTTTCTCCAAAAGATGAGTATTTTGGAATACTTGTTCGCATTAAGAGTACTATAATCAACTTCATGGGAATCGCCTAATCCAAAAAAGAGAACTATATATTTCCCATGTCTTTAGAACTTAACCAAAACCAAACCAAAAAGTTTAGTACGAGATCAGATAATACCCAAAAATGATAAAAAAAAATTTACAAAAAGAAAAACTACACCTAATCTCCAAAATTTGTCAAACAAAACCCAAAGTTCAACAAAGAAAATTCAATAAGTATCTATCCATAAAATTCTACAATGTAAACCAAACTAAGATTGAAACCCAAATCTATGAAGGATTTAATCACATAGTCTCCTTAGATAAATCTTAACATTTTTCTCCAAAATAACATTAGTTACTCTTAAAGTCTCATACTGAAAAGTAATTAACCTAATCACATATCCTCCATGATAGGCTAATCATTTACATAGATAACCCAAAATAAACTTAATCTTAATTCAAAAAATCATCTAACTAAAAATAATCGTTCAAACTAACCAGGGACTTCACGTAGTCCAGTGGTAGGTCATAAATACCTGTTGCACTTTGGTTGTGGGTTTGATTCCCGCAGCTTCGTCCGACGCAACGGGTTGTCACATGGTCTGTGTGTTGTCCTTCCTCCCAAAACTATATAATTTTTAAAACATTCCCCCAAAAGAGATGAAATCTTCAAAAATAACCATTACATATTTTAACCACAAAGTTTATCTAATAACTATCATTTTGCAACCCAAAATTTATTAACCATTAATTGCCTCAAATTCAAGGATCATATAAACCCAAATGGTTCTTTATAATTATATCCCCAAAATAAAGGATAATTATTCCTTGAATAAAATTTTCATATATCCAACATCAGGGTTACATATACTATAAAAAGTCTTCTAATGTAACCCCATCATCAAAATAGACTTAATACATTTAAGAATTTCACTATCCTAAAATCTATCATAACTCTTGAATCCCTTATATGTTAACTTCTGACTCATTCAACATTCTTCATGATCCATTAAACATTCCTTTTTAACTTATTCTGAAATAATTCTTTCCTAAAATCAAAATCATCAATCATATCCTATGATTCCAATAATAGGAAATCATATGTTAAGAAATAATCCATACCATTCATTGGTCATTGTCAGTTTCTTCATCGTCAATAAGAATGGCAATAGGTATTAGTAAATGAATATTTGTACGATCTTGGTGACCCCATTCCCAAAACATCTTCGTAGGAAAAGTGTTTGCATAATGACCATGCACACCACATTTGAAACATTCAATTGATCCTTCAGAAAGAACTTCTTTCCCTTTCCTAGATTCAACTAGATGCTTCCTTTTTCCGTGGTAGGTTATTGCTTTATGACCTTAATTTCCACATTTATAGCATCTTTCTGTCCCTTTGAAACGTTTTCCTATGTGTTTCTTTCCACATATTTGACACATAGGTTTTTGAACATACATACCTTTATGATTATTACCTGAACTTCTGTAGGGATTTTTTTCTCACATATACGATGCCTTATAAAAATCACTAAGGTTCAGGTGGTCAATCATGACTCTAGATAGTTGGTTGAGGATAACCACAAGAGTTCTCATTGCATCTCCTATATCATTCAGTTGTTCTTTCATAAAACCGTCATAGTTTTCTTCAAATCCACTATTACTTTGGTACCTGCTAGATCGAGCGATTTACTAAAATCAAAAAGGCCAGTGTGAGTATATCATATAATAATGAGGAAGACAAACACCAAGATATACTTCTCCAAGTTATCTCAAACTCATTCTAACTTTCAAAAAAAATAATGACTCCATCTAATATACTAACCATTTTGGTTATACACAACTTGTCAATTTTTATTAAACAATACTATAACCTCTAAAGTTATCTAAACCGACCTATGATACTAACTATAAGGCCCCAGTCTTAAACATTACTTAATCTTGAGTTATTTCAAGAATACACATTGAGGATCTTTTCAGTTTTAGAGTTTTAAAGTATTAGATCATAAATCATTCATTACATTCCACATTTAAACAAAGTGGTTACATAAAATATAGTACTCATTTTTCCCATTAATGGAAACATATTTAAAATAAAACATGGATTATTTCTTGACACTTCCTTGACACTATCATCACATCATGTACCTTTACCTTGACCTGTGAAAAACATTTCAAAAACTTGGGATGAACATAAAAAGCTCGGTAAGGGATATAAAAGTATGAAATGAAAACATTTGTCCATGAATGAAATCATACTTTACTCATAAAACCTAATAATTTTAACATACCTCATCAAATCATGAATAAATCGTAGAATTCATAAGACATAAAGGTAACATGAGGCATTAATAACATTCTTACATAGGTATTAACCTTCATGGTTACGTTTGGAATACCCATCACAGTATATTCCCTAAATATCTTCCGAGAAACCATAATGTTTAACCCCTTTGCGTTACCGAATGCATTGGAGAGCTATAATGGGCTCACCCACCCTTAGTTTATCACGGAACCACCCGTATTCATAAAAAATTCCCAAGAACCATAAATAATCATAGCACATAACTTAAGCATAAAGAAAATATGACATTCCCACATTGCAATAACAAAATAACATTTTAAGATATTGAAATAATGAATCCATTCTAAAACCATTTTCAAAACCATTTAAAACAATTTATAAAGATATTTTTGAATAAAAGTGTCCCATACCACTTTGAAGATTTTAACATTTTAAACCATTAATATCCATATAAATAATTCCCTTAAACCATTTTTAAAACATGGATATTAATGAGAAATATTTTTAATAATAAACCACTAAAATATTTAAAACGATATTTCAGTTAAAGGGTTTTTAACAAAATGAGAGACACTTGAATACAATAATTGAGGAATAACATTTAATCAGAACTTTATAATATCATCAGAATAAATGGATTCATGATATAATATTCCAAAGTACAGTATATACACCATATAAGAGTGAATCGGTGCATAACAACAATGAATTCTCAGTAGAAATGTAAAATGAGATGAAATCCCTTATAAAGAAGGTATCCTTAAATTAAGGATAAATCATTCTCATAATTATGTGTGACAAATATAAATACACCCAATATAAGTGTATATTAAGTGTAAAACAATCAAAGTTCATACAAACATATTCAAAGGATGACATATTCAATAACTACATGTTGAACCCAAAGAAATCGAAATTGGGTTAAGAAGTTCCCTTGGTAAAATTCGATAGCCTAACGGCGTCACTTTAAAATTCATAAAATTAGTTGATGAGAGAGAAAATGGAATCTCATCACTTGGACATAAAATTTATAGCAATAAGGATATATAAGAACAAATCCCAACATAATAATATGTAGTTTAAAAGACAAAACAAAAAGAATTCTTTCAAAAATAGGAGGGTGAAAGGTTCCCATACCGACTTGGGTAACTTTCGAAACGTACACCCCATGAAAGAAGAACAATAAAACATTGATGTAAATAACCATAACCAAAATTATATTACACAAATAGTAGAATAATGGGCAGTACATAAACCACTAAAAGTAAATGGTGGAAGATGTAGCATAAATCTCACGGGAATAAAAGTGAGATGAAAAATCCCCTTATGAAAAATTCTACAGCCTAATGGCGCCACTTAAAACTTCCAAAAATGGATTTATGGGATAAAAAAGAGTCTATTATCATATTAACATAAAAATTACATAAATAGGAATATAAAATAACATCCCCCAACCTAAGAAAGTGGATCTTAAAGTAAGTGACATAAAAGAGATTACATAAAAAGAAAGAGAGTGGTAGGATCCTTTACCTCAAGTCTGACTTGTCTTGTTTGTTTCATTATATTTCTGAATAATAAACTTTTTTCAATTTATAATTTCTTAAGGACCTACTTTAAATTTTATTATTCAATTCATATCACATATTATATTTTTATACTCATTAGTTAATTATGTGAGTTCATATCAGAGGTTTTTGTCGATGTTTGGTACATGAGTCAAAAATGAACTTGTTTGAAAAGAATTGTCAATGTAGTTATAAGTACATCATCTCCAGAAAACTATTAATTATTTAAATATCATATATATATAGTACATACTAATTTTATACTATTCCATAACATTTGTAGATAAAAAGAAATGAAATTCATTGTTCATGGAGGTGGTAGGTCGTACGTACGCATGAACGCTACTTTCATTTCTTTTTCATATTAATGGAATTAAAAATAATTGAGAGATATATATATTATAATTCCAGTATAATATATATTTTATATAGGTCACATAATTTCGTTAATTTAATTCTTTATACATTCCATGTATTCCATGAACGAGTCACGTCACTTGAGGGGGCGGTAGTCCACACTTCCTGATATGAAATTATCGCATTTGCACAACATGCAAAGAATAACGGTATATTTTAAATATAAAATACATAAGCATATAGAAAACATAAATACTATATATATAATATATAAAATACAGTTACATCATAATGTCCACCTTTAAAGGTGATAAAATAATATTGAACAGCCATCGTTTCGTGAGGCAGTAATTCACCATCCACAGATATAGTATGTTCTTTAACCATTAGACATATTTGTGTGTAATTTTAGCTCAAATAATTATTATAACAACATACTAGTATATTGAAGATACTGGTCTTGTTACAAAATAAAGTAATAAAGAGAGTTTAGGGGGTTGGAGAAGCAAAATAAAAAAAATAACATAAGAGAATACATTACCCTTAAATCGGGTAACTCCTTTTGGTTTGAAACAAAAGGGTTTCTTGAAGAGATTTATACCTAATTTGAGGCTTCAATGATGAATAGAGGTATGTGTATAGATTAAATTGTCAGGTTTAGGCCGAGAAAAAGGCTTGAGAGGTGTGGGTAAGGTGGTAGAGGTGGGGGGGGGCTTTTATACGAGGGAGGACGGGCACTCTTGGAAAGTCAAGAAATGTTACTTTCTTTTAAAATGAGTTTCGGCTTTTAAAGGTACCACATTGATATATTTCGAGGATAAGGTGATAAGGGTTATAAATATACTCATACAATAGGTCTTTGACAAGTTTAAGTATTATATTTTACATTATCTTTCCATTTTATTTAAATCATTAATTAATGAGATAATCGTTGTATCATCATGGTGTCATAAATAACTTAATTTATTTAATGTATAAAAATTATAAAAAAATACTATGATGTAGGAAATAGTTTTATTTTTCCAATGAATATTTATAGTCTAAGAGATCATTTACACAGACAAAAATAAAAATGTTTTACTAGGGTGACACATTCTTTAGTGATATTCTCCCTTCTTTAAAAATAAAATGATAAAGTGTCAATATCACACAAAAGGGATTCCATGGGGTCCCAAAGTTTTGAACAAGGAATACTATGGTCATTCATGACACAACCAGTATCATTAGGACACATGTGTGGGTCATTTGTTATTGTTATTATATTATTTTAAAATCCTTAACTTCCTGATTACTAATTAATCATGATAATTAAAGATAATTATCATCGTTACTATTCATAATTTCCAAAAACAAAAGAGTATTAATTACAAAATTTGGACCTTATAATTAAAAATATGGAATCCATTTAAACAAATTACAAATACATAAATTTCAATAATTAATTTAAAAAATAATTCGCGTTGTCAAAACGAACACTAGGTTTTTTTGAAGCAATATCTATGAAAAGTTTGGCACTTGTTTATGTACATCTTCAAAGTAAAATTAATTCTAATGACCACCATTGAATTAAATGGTAAAAATAAATTCTAATTACACTTTAAAACCAATTAAAAAGATAATCTAACCATATATTTAAATTAGATGAAAAAAAAAGCAGTTTTGATGTAAAATGCAGTACTTTTCACTATTCATTAAAAAAATGAACATTGTCAGAAAAATACCAAAAATTTAACCACAGCAAATTTAAATGTCCCAATCATAAATAATAAGTTTATTTTGACAAATAGAGCTTATAAAATTGTCAAAAGTTATATTTAAAAAAGGTTTTCCATTCAAAGCGGTAGAACAATCTTCTAAAAATATTAGAGTATTTATTCATAAAATTGGATTCATTTGGATTTTTAGACTCTAACATTTATTGGATAAATGTAAAAATATTTAACAAACATATGTAATCATTTTTTAGTTATTTCTTTTCATTACCTCCATTAGAATGGATAATCATTAACTATTATAATATTATTATATTATTAGTGTGCAACGTAAGATTTCAAAGAAACTCGTTATTGCGTATTGGGTACGCCATCAAGAATAGCATTTCCTTTAAAGTAATATTAACATTTTATTCACAAATATTGATCAATATTAGAATGTAATATTATTTATTTACCTGGGATGTTACAATTATTTTAATTTTATAGATTAATAATATAGTTAAAAATAAATTTACCCATGTTTAATATATAAAATCTATTTTAGGGAAATTCACTGAACCTCCTCAGGTAACTGATATAAGTGAAAACAATTTAATAAATTAATAACACATGATTATAATTATCACATAAGAAATTAAATATTTGTGAACCCATTTTATATGATTTTTTTTAATATTATAATTCTATTTTTCAAGAAGATTTGTATACACTGAGAGTGAATGACAACCATAGGTAAGAGTTTATACATCTCAATTTTGATTCATAAAGTAATTATTTATATTAATAAATCATACCTGATTTGTGATTTAATTATTTTCTTTGGAAGTAGTTTTATGATAATTTTGTTAAAGAATAAGCTATTTAAAAAATATCATATTATAACATTACGGTTTTATATTTGATGGACCATGTAGTGATAAGTGGTTTTTTTACTCAATTTTAATTCCATTTGGGTCTTAAACTATAATTATTGACAATTAATTTTTAAGATACCATAATATTTCTTTTATATATATATATATATATACATATATTAACTCTTCATTATTCAATTTTTAAATATATTATTTAATTCCAAAACAACTTGTTTGTTTAATTTCATCATAAATGTAATGACATTGTTGGGGGTTAATACTAATAATTTTTATTGGATTTTATCCTCCATGTCCATATTTTACATTCCTTATAATGGTATCCATTATTATTTTGTAACCCAAATATTTTTATCTTTTGTGATAATCATATTTTTTCTTCATCCATTAACAAAATAATGTTTTATTAGTCTTTTAACGATATGAGTTTCAAAAATGTATTATAAAATTTAAAAAGTGAACTATCAAACTCCCATATAACATTTGGGTTACACGTTAAATTTAATTTTTACCCATTTCAATTATATTCGTATCATGTAATTCATAAATATTTGTTATATTTTATTATTACAAATATATCTCTAATTTACATAATTTGAATACAGCGAACCTATTTTACATGAGAAGGTGGTTACATTATTACATTTCCATAAGATACAAGGAATCACATCCCAAAAAACTATATATTTTCTTAGTCTGTGTAAAATAGATACATAATTGAATCGCATTTTTAAAATTAAAACCTAAAATATATCATATTATTTTATTAGAGTGAATAATTATTTACTCTATAGTAATGCTACATATAAATCATAATATAAATCTTTAATATTTTGGAAAGTAATATAAGAAAGTGGTTAGCTCAAATACTGAGTAAGGGTTAGATTTCATCAGTAGATATCAAGAAAAAATAATAATATTTAATATATAATGGTAAATAATATAAAAAATATTAATTCAATAAATTAAATATTCATAATATAGAAAGAATAAATTTTGACCCAATAATTTCAATTAAATAATCACATCTTCTTGAAACATATCCATAGAAATCCTAAGTAATTGAAAAATAAGATGGGATATTAATGAAAAAAACATTATGATGGAATGAATAATTCTATAAATTTTAATCATACTATTAATACATTTATTTAGATATATTAAAACCACTGTTAAAAAGTCATTTAATTTGGATAATTGATTGTCTTATTAGACCTACTGATGCAATGAGGGAACAAGTTATTCTAAGACCCACCCTTCACATAATATGTCAAGTAAATTCCTCATTTGAAAGGGGTTAAACATAACCAACATAAACATTCATGTTGAAAAACTATCATATGAAATTTTAATCCTAACCCCAATCAATAATAATATTCATTAATCATCTAGAGTAATATGGTGAGTGGTAATAAAATTATGCATCCCTAATCACACTATTAAAAAACAATTTGATGTAATAAAATGTAACATCCCAGGTAAATAAAGGATATGATATTTCCATATTTATTAATATTTTTGAATTAAATATTAATTTTACTTTAAAGGGGATGCTATGTTTGATGGCATACCTGACATGCAACAATGGGTTTCTTCGATATCTCATGTTGCACACAAGGTTGAGTCATACTAAAAATAATAATATAATATTATTTTAAATGATATTTAACGTCTAGCCTTTTTATTAGTGGTAATGAATAGAACTAACTAAAATATGATTATACATGTTTGTTAAATTTTTATACATTTATCTAATAAAATTTAGAGGCTTAAAATGAGAATGAATCTGATTTTAAGTATGGAAAACTCTAATGTTTTTAAAAGGTCATTTTATTGCCTTTTGATGGATAACCCCTTTGAAATTTAGTTTTGGTCACTTTTATTTGTTCCATTTGAAAAAATAAACTTCTTATTTATAATTGGGAAATCAAAATTTACTTTGGTTTAATTTTCGGTATTTTATTGATAAATATAATTTTTAATGAATATTGAAAATACTTCATTTTAAGTCAAAATTTTACATTCATCTGATTTATTTATACAGTTATGTTGTCCTATTAATTGGTTTTAAAATGTAATTGGATTATATTTTAATCTTTTAATCCTATTTTTTCATTTTAAGTAATTTAACTTTGAAATTGGACATATAAATGTGTCAATCTTTTGGTAGTTATTATTTCTTAAAAACACACTTTTTGGTTTTGACAACAGGAATTAATTTTAAATTAATTTCTACGCTTTCTATGTTTTGAATTTGGAAAAATGGATTCCATATTTATAATTAGGAGGTCGGAATTTTGTAAATATGTAACTTTTATTTTTATACATTATGAATAGTAACTTCAGTAAATATTTTATTTATCATGGTTAAAGGGTAAATCTGGTAATAAGGGTAAAAAATAATATTATAATAATATTAAATTATCCAAACACATGTCCAAACTCTATTAGATGATACATTTATGATAATGGTCACCTTTGGGTCAATTTTGGGACCCCATTTAGCCACTTGTAAGTGAAAATGACATTTTATAAAAATCAATTTAAAGTTAAGGAAAATATAACATAAACATATATCATTTAGTTAAACAACTTTTATATGGGGTTATAGATGTGATATTTTAGACTATAAATATCAATTAGAAATATAAAACAATTTCCTATAACATTGTATTTTATTTATAATTTTTAGAAATCAAATAAATAAATTTAATTATGACATAATGGTTTTGAAGTGATTGCTTCATTAATAAAGGATTCAAATAAATGATATTATATCTGTTAAAATAAACATAATTTGTTTATTTTTATATCATACATGAATTTTATGGATTATATATACATGTTATAATTCTATTAATGAAGTTTTTTTAAATCAATCAAGTTCTTATGGATTTTTAAGAAGTCGTGATATGAATAGTGTCAAAATTGACATATTTCATATTTTAAAATATAAAATATTTCATTAAATATTATAAAATTAAAAAATTTCATAGATTAATTCAAATGGTTATAATAAGTCTAAAATTTTATTATTGGCTCTCTAATTGGATATTTTTAATGTTTTGGTAACTATTTTGATTCACAGAGTGTTAAATGCTTGATAAACGGTAAGAGTAAAAAGGGTTAAATAAAAAAGATAATGATTAAAAAATATATCCAAACCCTATCCAATTATTATTGGATGATTTTACTTCAAATTATATTCATTGAATATTATAATTTAATGAGTTTTTTACCTTTTAAAACTGAAAATATTTTTATAAAAAAAATAATACTTTCAATCATTCCTAAAGAGCCTCTCCTCCCTCTTATAAAAGGCCACCACGTCTACCCTATTACTCACACCTCTCAAACACATTGTATCATCCAAAATCTTCTCCAACAATCTCCCAAAATCCGTATATTCTACCTAGAATCAATACTTTATTCATAAGTCAATTCAATAAAGCCTTTTGGTTCAAAGCAAAGGGAGTTTCCCGATTTAAAGGTAACTTCTTCTCATATGTTCTTTTATTTTATTTTACTTATCCAACCCCCTAAACATTATTTATTTTATTATTTTATAAAAAAACCAGTATATTCAATATACTATGATTTTATATGAGAATTACTTGAAATACACTTCCACACATCTCTATATTATGGATACAAATATACTGTTTCTGTGGACAACGAACTACTGCCTCACAAAACGATGATTGTTCAATTATCTCCTACTGCCTCTCATGATGGCCATTATGATGGAACTGTGTTTATATGAGATATATAATATATTTATAATTTCTCTATTCTTCTGTATTTTTTATTTATAGGATACCTTAATGTTTTCCATAATTGGTAAATATGATAATTTCATTTGGGGAAATGCGGACTACCGCCCCCTCAAAGTGACGTGACTCGTTGATATCGTACGTGGAAGTATAAAGGATGGAATTAATGAAATTATATATGATATTATACTATAATTATTATATACCTATTTATATTTATGTTTTCATTCCATTAAATATGAAATATAAATGAAAGTAGTGTTCATGCGTACGTACGACTTACCATCTCCATGAATGGTATATTTCATTTCTTATCTCCAAATGTTATGTAATTTTATAAATAAATATATATACTATATATATATACATGATATATATGATATATAAATCATGAATATAATTCTTTATATAATTAACTTTTTACCACAATTACAACTTATAATTATAAGAAGTTCATTTTTAACTCAAGTACAAAATATTAACAAAACAACAGTTATTAACTTAAATGATTAGTTAATATTTATATCATGGTAATAATTGATATAAAAGGATTAATAAACTTGAAAAAGGTTTTGAAGAAATTATAAATTAACTTGATTTTATTATTCCAAAGATTAAAGAACGAGTGAGTCAAGTCGGACACGAGGGAAGGGACTTCATCTTAATCTTCTTTCATTGAGGCATACATGTATTTATACACGACATTCCTTTATATGGTGTATAAACCCCTTTTACATTTAATTTAATTCAAAGAGAATCTTTTTTATTTGAATCCTTTTACTAAATGGAAAAAAATGTTTCTTTTTAATGTACGTGGTGACAATGACCTTTTCGCCACCGTGAGCATTATTTGAAATTTGGCTTCCTTAACAAGTCGTAATGTTTTTAAAAGGAAAATAAATACCATACGGGTGGTTCCATGATAAACCTAGGGTGGGTGAGCCTGAGACAGCTCTCAAATTCATTAGGTAAGGTGACTAAGGTAAACATTAATTCTTCTACTAAGAGATTTATTGAATATAAAATGATTGTTATTCCAAACGCAACTCCCTATGTAGCTTTGAAAGCTACAATGTAAATATGTTATGGATGCCACAAGTTACCTTTATGATTTGTGATAATTATATGTTATTCATAAATCTTATGATTTTATTAGGTATGTTAAAGGGCTTATGTTTTGTATATATTTGATGGACTAATTTTTTCATTATTTATTTTATATCCCTTACTGATATTTTTATTCTCATCCCATGTTTTTGAAATGTTTTTCACAGGGTATAAGGAAGGGTAAGATAAAGGAAGAATTCAAGAATATTTATATCAAGAAAATTATTTTGTATTCGTTTAAGAGTTTTTTTATAAAAAATTACTGAGTAGAATTTTCAAATTTGTAATATTTGAAATGTAATGTAATAGTTATGGCATAATTCTCTAAAACTCTAAACTAGAAAAGATATTCAATGTTAATTCATGACATAAATCAAGATTATGTAATGTTTAAGGCTGGGGCCTTATATTTGGTATCATAGGTTGGTTTAGACTACTTTAGGAGTTCAGATATTGATAAATTAATATCCATAAATTAATTTATGGTAAGATTGAAATGATATAGAATTTAAAGATTACCATGTTTCTTCATCTAGGATATTTCTGTGTTCAGAATGGTTTTCCACAGAGGAAACAGGGTATCTATGATAGGATGACATCAAGAGGAAAACAACCTTCCAAACCGGAAACCTAAAATGGTCAGAATTATAATTGAATACTTTATTATAGTGATGTAATAGTTTTCTTAGGCTATAAATGGTTGTGGTATCTATTCACAAGATCGGATAGATCAACCATAGAGGAACGTTTTTTTAGTAGAGAATTACATGTGGCAACATACCCTATCATTCAGAGGATCGTCTAGCCCTGTGCTGGTTGAAAGGTGGATTAAATAATTGGAGAATATTTTTAATGTCATGGGGTGTTCAGAACATCAAAAGGTTAGTCTTTTCATTTTCCATTTTGAAGGTGAAGTCGATCAGTAGTGGTATATGGTGAAAAATATCAGGGATAGTAAGGATATTGATGCTCCTAATTTGGATGATTTAAAAGTATGTTTCTTGAGAAATATTTTCCTAAGGTGGTTTGTCTTAGAATGGGAAAACATTTCCTGGACTTCAGTCAGGAGGATAACTCAATGGATGATTATGAAGAAAAATTCACTCAACTAGAAGGGTATGCTCCAAATTTCATATGAGATCTCGACAGTAAAATAAATCTTTTTCACTAACATTAAATCCAAATTATCGAATGGTTTTAGCTTATCTTGAGTTCAAAAGTTATGAAAAAAAATATTTGATGTGTAGAGAAGGTAGAAATTGAGGTTACTGATGATCAGGCATTCTTTGATAAACAACATAATAAGAGGTCAAGGTGGCAGACAAAAGGGAATAACTCTTCAAAAAATTCTAATGGTAAGAAACTTAAGTTTTTAGTTTATGAAAATTGTGGTAAAAAGAACACTGGGGAATGCCTTTTGAATTCTGGTAAGTGCTACCGATATGGTAAAATGGGGAATAAGTCTTGTAATTTGACTATAAAATATCAGGGTAATGGTAAGACAAAATCTAATTTTTAGTCAGCAAAATATTTTATGTGCAATGAAATGGGTCATTATGCAAGTGAGTGCCCAACAAAGAACTCAACATAGAGAAAGCAGTCAGACTATAAGCTGAAAGGAGGGGTGAAATCATTTGAGACTACTTCAGTAGATGTTGGTTCATTGAATGAAGTAGTATCAGGTACACTATTTATTTATTCATATGATTCCAATGTGTTATTTTATTTAGGGTCAACACATTCTTTCATTTATGATAAGTTTTATATTAAATTGGGAATTACATCTCAAGATATGAATCCTGAAATTTTGGTAAAAAATTGGGAGGAAATTTTAAAACAAAAATAAATTATATAAAATCTCTTATCTATAAACCTTATTGTTTTCCTCTATTAGAGTTTGATGTTATTTTGAGTATGTATTGTATTTCCATTTATCATGATAATATTGTCTTCAGTGATAATGAATTTTCTTTCCAGAAATAATTTTAGTTTGTGTATGAGAATAAACCCTTACATTTGATAATATATCAGGAAGTTGAGAAACTAGTAAAAGATGGAAATTAATGTTAACTTTCACATATTGTTGAAAACAAAGGAACTGTTCATATTAATGATATGTCAGTGGTCAATGAGTATCTTGATATTTTTCCTAATGATTTTCCTGGTATAATACCTAATCGAGAAGTTGAATTTACTGTTGAATTAGTTCCTGATGCTATAAAAATTTCAAAAAACCCTTATCAAATAGATCAAATTTAACTTTTAGAGTTAAAAAAGAAATTTAAATAGTTATTAGATAAAGTTTTAATTCAACCATGAACTTCACCATGGGGTGACACTGCCTTTTTTGTTAAAAATAAATATAGTTCAATGAGACTTTTCATTGATTATAGAACCATGAATAACATCACTATTAAGAACAAGTATCATTTTCCTCATATCGATGATTTTTTTAATCAGCTTCAGGGAGCTCCGTATTTTTCAAATATTGACTTGAGTTTGGGGTACAATCAGTTGTAAGTAAAGGAAGTATGAATTATGAAGACCAAGTTTTGCACTAGATATGGAAATTATTAATTTTTAGTTATGCCTTTTGGGTTAACCAATGCACCTGCTGTATTCAAAGATCTTATAAATAGAATTTCTGTGAGTCCTTTGATAAGTTTGTGGTGGTGTTTATTGATGATATTTTGGTTTATTCCAAAAGTAAAGATGAACATGAAAGTCATTTAAGGGTTTTCTTGAAAACATTAAAAGAAAATAAACTGTATGGGAAATTTATCAAGTGTGAGTTTCGGTTACAAAAAAAATTCATTAATTGGTCACATTGTTTCCAAAAATGGAATAACTGTTGATCCTTCTTAAACAATAGTTGTTGATGAATGGTCAAGATGAAAAATTATGACTGAGATCCATAGTTTTCTTGGTTTAGAAAGTTATTATAGGAGGTTTGTTGAAAAATGTTCACAGATTTCTAGCCCACTGACTAAGTTAACTTGAAAAAGTGTTAAGTTCATTTGGAAAAAAGAATGTTATGATTGTTTTTAAAAAATTAAAAGAAGATTGTTGAATGCTCCCATTTTGGTACTACCTTATAGAAATGGTGAGTTTATTATCTACAGTGATTCTTTGTTGAAAGGAATTGGTTGTGTCCTAATGAAGAATGATATGGTAATTGATTATGCTTCACGTAAGTTGAAACCTCCTGAGTTAAATTACATTACACATGATTTGGAATTAACTTTTGTTGTTTTTACTTTAAAAATTTGGAGGCATCATATTTATAGAGTAAAATGTGAAATATATATGAACCACAAAAGTTTGATATATATATTCATTGATAAATAATCGAAAATGAGATAGAGGAGATGGCTGGAATTAATCAAGGATTATGATTGGACAATTCATTACCATTAATGAAAGGAAAATAAAGTGGTTGATGATTTGAGTCGAAAAAGTAATTCTATATTAACCATATTACTTTTGGAATAGGATCCTTTGATTACAAATTTGATGAAATTTGGCATAGAAGTTTTTGGTGCAGGAAATTCCTCAGTTTTGTTTCAGGTGTCAGTAAAATCATATCTATCAGACATAATTAAGCAACCACAGATGGAAGATAGTGAGTTTCCGAAAAAAAAAAAGAATAGTTGGTTCAGAAGGGTAATTAGCCAGAATTTAACATAAATAATGATTTTATTTTGATATTTTTAAAAGATTATGTGTTCCTTGTGGTTCACAGTTGAAGAAAGGGTTGTTATGTGAAGCTCATAGTTCACTGTTTTTAGTTCATCCTGGAAGTACTAAGATGTACAGAGATAGTCGAAAGTATTATTACTATGAAGGAATGAAAAGAGATATTTTTGACATTACTGTGAAGTGTTTGACTTTTCAGTAGGTTAATGTTGAGTGGAAGTTACCGAAAGGGATGCTTCAGACTTTACCAGTGCCATAGTGGAAATTGAAAAATATATCCATAGACTTCGTTTTGGGATTACCAGACATCTCTAGCTAATAATGAAATATGTGTTATTGTTGATCGATTGACTAAATTTTCACATTTACTTCCTATTCAAGATACTCTCTTTCTAGATAATGTTTATCGGTTGTATATAAAATAGATAGTTAGGTTGTATGAAGTTCCTCTCTCCATTGTATCTGATCATGATCACAAGTTTATTTCTATCTTTTGGAAAGGCCTTCAGAAGTAGTTGGGTATTGAATTAAATTTTAGTACATCATTTTATCCTCAATCATATGGGTTATCAGAATGAACAATTCAGACATTGGAAGATATGATACGTGCTTTATCAATGGATTACTAGGGAATTTGGGACTAACATATTTCTTTTGTTTAATTTTCTTATAATAACATTTTTCATTCCAGTATACAGATGGCTCTATTTGAGGAATTATATGGAAATCGGTGTCTAACTACAACTTTTTGGGATGATATAGGTGAAAGGAATTTGATTGGACTAGAATTGGTATAAGAGATGGTAGAAAAAATTTCTGTTGATTCAAAAGAACATGAGAATAGCTCAGAAAAGTCAAAAAAGTAATGCGGATAACTGAAGGAAATATCTTTTTTTCGAGGTAGGTGATCATGTCTTTCTCAAAGTTTCCCCGTGGAAAAGTGTGTTGTGTTTTGGTAAGAAGGGAAAGTCGAGTCCAAGGTTTATTGGACCCTATAAAATCCTAGAGAAAGTTGGATTAGTTGTGTACAGATTGGATTTACCTCCATGTTTATCCCAAGTACACAATTTTTTTCATGTTTCAATTTTGAGAAAGTATATTCCGAATCCATCTAATTTTTTGAGTCTAGAGGTAGTTCAGTTGGACGAGAATCTTTCTTATGAGGAACAACCAGTCCAGATTCTTGATCAAAGAGTGAAAGTGTTGCGGAATAATTTAATTCATTAGGTAAAGGTTTTGTGGGAAAACCATATGGTTGGAGAGGCAACATTGGAATCTAATTATGCTATGAGGGATAAATACCCCCACTTATTTGATATGTGAATAAAAATTGTGAGGATGTGATTTCCAAAAGGGGGGAAGGATGTAACATCCTAGGTAAATAAAGGATATGATATTTTCATATTTATTAATATTTTTTAATTAAATATTAATTTTACTTAAAAGGGGATTCTTTGTTCTATGGCATACCCGACATGCAAAAATGGGTTTTTCTGAAATCTCATGTTGCACACAAGGCTGAGTCACACTAAAAATAATAATATAATATTATTTTAAATGGAAGTTAACGCCTAGCTATTTTTTTGGTGAGAATTAATATAACTAACTAATATATTATTATACATGTCTGTTAAATGTTTTTACATTTATCAAATAAAATTTATAGGCTTAAAATGATAATGAATTTGATTTTAGGCCTAAAAAATCTAATATTGTTTAATGGTCTTTTACCACCTTTTGATGGAAAACCCTTTTAAATATATTTTTTTCCACTCGTATATGTTCCATTAAAAAATTCTTCTTTAGAAGTAGTAAATCAAAATTTAATTTGGGTAAAGTTTTGGTATTTTTTTGATAAAGATCATTTTTTCAATGAATAGTGAAAAATACTGGATTTTAATTCAAAACAGTATTTTCATCTGATTTATTTATATAGTTATATTGTCCTCTTAACTGGTTTTAAAGAGTAATTGTATAATATGTTTATAATTTAATATAATTTTGGTCGTTGGAAGTAATTTCACTTTGAAATTGGACATACATAATTGTTAATATTTTGATAGTTATGATTTCTTAAAAACATGCTTTTTGGTTTTGACAATGGGAATTAATTTAAAATTAACTTCTGCAACATTTTTATTTTGAACTTTGAAAAATGGATTCCATATTATAAAATAGGAGGTAAATTTTTTTTAAATAGGTAGCTTTTATTTTTAAACATCATGAATAGCAACTTTAATAAATATTTTATTTACCATGGTTAAAGGGTAAAGCTCGTAAATAAGGGTAAAAAATAATATTATAATAATAATAAATTACCCTAAAACATTTCCTAACCCTATTTTTTGACACATTTCCAACCATGGGAATACTTAGGTAAATTTTTGGACCCTATAGAGCCACAAGTAATTGAAAATGACATTTTATAAAAAAGAATTATAGTTACGGAAAATGTAACATAAACATATATCATATCGCAAAAAATTATATGGGGTTATAGAAGTGATTATTTTGAATATAGATAGTCATTAGAAATATAAAAATGTTTCCTACATAATGTCATTTTATTTATAATTTTTAGACATTAAATAAATAGATTTAATTATGACACAATGGTGATGTAGTGATTGCTTCATTAATAAAGGATTCAAATAAATGATATTATATATCCTAAAATAAATTTAGTCTTATTATTTTAATATCATATAATAATTTTATGGATGATAGTTACATGTTATATTTTTATTAATTAATTTTTTTCGAATCAATCAAGTTGTTATGGATTTTTAAAAAATCATGATATGAATAGTGTCAAAATTGACATAATTCATATTTTAAAATATAAAATATTTTATTAAATACTATAAAATTAAATAAAATATTATATTCATAAAAATGGTTTTAATAAGTCTAAAATTTTATTACTGACTCTTTTAATGGATATTTTTTATGTTTTGTTAACTATTTTGATTCTCAAAGTATAAAGTGCTTGATAAACGGTAAGAGTAAAAAAAGGTTAAATAAAAAGGACAATGATTAAAAAAAAATATCCAAAACCTATATAATTCTTATTGGATGATTTTATTTCGACTTATATTAATCTTATAATTTAATTTAATTAGTTTTGGAACTATTTAAACCTAAAATTATTTTATAATAAAATAATACTTCCAAACTTTCATAAAGAGCCCCTCCTCCCTCTTATAAAAGGCCAGCACCTCTAACCTATTACTCACCCCTCTCAAGACCCTTCCCTCATCCAAACTATCATACAATAATCTCCCAAAATCCCTCTATTCTATCTATAAGACTTAATTTGGGAATAAGTCAATTAAATAAATCCTTTTTGTTCAAACCAAAGGGAGTTACCCGATTTAAAGGTAACGTCTTCTCTCAAGTTTTTTTCTTTTATTTTCCTTCTATAACCCCCTAAACTCTATTTATTACATTATTTGATAACAACAAAAGTATATTAAATATACTAGGATGTTTTTATGAAAATTATTTGAACTACACTTCCACACACCTCCACCTAATGGATACGAACATACGGTTTCTGTTGACGGTGAACTCTGCCTCACGAAACGATGATTGTTCAATTATCTCCTACCACCTATCGTGGTGGCCATTTTGATTCCACTATATTTTTATAAGATATATATTATATTTATATTGTCTATATGCTTATTTATTTTTAATTTATATAATACCTTTATGGTTTCCATAATGGGTAAATATGATAATTTCATTTGAGGAACTGCAGACTACCTCCCCCTCAAAGTTATATGACTCGTTCATGCCATACGTGGAACATATAAATGATTTAGTTAATGTATTTATATATAATATAATACTATAATTATAACATACTTATTTATTATTATGTTTTCATTCCATTAAATATGAAATAGAAAAGAAATTAGTGTTCATGTGTACGAACGGTTTACCCTCTCCATGAACACTACATTTCATTTCATATCTACAAATGATATGTAATATTATAAATACATATATATATACATTAAATATATATGATATATATGTTATCTAAATAATAAATATAATTCTATAGATAATAGACTTTTGACCACATGGAAAACTTGTAATTATAAGAAGTTTATTTTTGACTCAAGTACCAAATATCGACAAAATGATCGTTATTAACTTAAATGATTATGTAATGTTTATAACATGATAATAAGTGAACTAAAATGAATAATAAACATGAAAAAGGATATTAAGAAAGTATAAATTATCTTTTGTTTATTTTTCAGGATATTAAAGAATGAACGAGTCAATTCGGACATGAGGTAATAGACTTCTTCTCAATCTACTTTCATTGAGTCATACTTTGATTTGCATATGAATTTCCTTTATACAGTGTATAAACCCCTCTGAATTTTAATTTCATTCAAATTGAATCTTTTTTCTATGAATAATTTTACTAAATGACAAAAAATAAAGTTTTTTTAACGTATGTGGTGACAACAACCTTTCCTCCGCCGTGAGCATTATTTGATATTTTGATTCCTTAAAAAGTCGTAATGTTTTTAAAAGGAAAATAAATACCATACACTCTTTTTACATATTTTTGTATTGAAAATGGTTTTTATAATGGCTTTATTATGTCAATATATTGAAATTATATATTTTTATTGCAATGTTTAAATGTTATCTTTTCATTATGCTTGTGTTACATGTTATGATTTTGTCATGGTTCATGGGAATTGTTTACACATACAGGTGGTTCTGTGATAAATCTGTGGCAGGTGAGCCCGAGATAGCTCTCCAATGCATTAGGTAATGTGACAGAGGTAAATGTTAATGTTTCTCTTAATATATCTAGGGAATATACCGTGATGGGTATTCCAAACATAACTCCCTATGTAGTTGTGAAAGCTATAATGTAAGTATGTTGTGGATTCCACAAGTTAACTTTATGATTTTTGATTACTATGTGTTATTCATAAATCTTATAATTTCATGAGGTATGTTAAAGATATTATTTTTTGTATGTATTTTATGGACTAATGTTTTATTTATTTGTTTTAAAACCCTTACTTATCTTTTTATACTCATCCTAGTTTTTTGGAATGTTTTTCATAGGGTATAAGGGTAAGAGAAAGTAAGAATTCAAGAAGAATTATATCAATAAAAGAATTATTGTTTTCTTTTAAGATTTTTTATTTTGTGAAAAAAAATGGATATATAGTATAAGTGTCTAATTTTTAATATTTGAGATATAATATAATAGTTATAGCCTAGTTCTCCAAAACTCTAAACCTGAATGGATCCTCAATGGTAATTCTTTACTTAACTCAAGATTATATTATTTTTAGGTCAGGGCCTTATATAAAAAGTACAGTATCAACAAAACATATCTCTAGTGGATTATAATTATAATAATATACTAATATAATTTATGAATATAAAGATAATAAAAGTGAAATTTAATCCATTATTCAGTAAAAAAACAATTTTCAATTTAAAAATTAATTTTCAAAAATATATTTTGAAAAAACAAATTAGAATAACATTGATTGAAAATTACCTTGGAATTTTGAGAATAATATTTAAAACATTTAATGATCATGAAGGTGGAAAATTACATTAATTCTATACAAGGTAAACCAAATACTACATTCATATTTTCTATAAAATCCATGTTTCGGTTTTTTTAAAAAAACAATGAATAGTATATTCAAAAAGAATCATAAAAAATTAAAATATGGGCAAAAAATATGCTAATAAATCATCTGTAGAATATAATTTTTTTAAAAAAAAATATGTTTAGAGAACGTTTTTGGAAGAAAAAAGATTTTTGACTAATGGGAGAAATAAAGTCAGATTATTATAAATGAAATTTAAAATATATTTAATTACCAATGATAATTAAACGGTCATGTTACTTTAAAATAAATGAATAAATAGATCAATAAAATTAATTTGGTTTTTTACAAAATGATCGATTAATTTACTTGAGTGAAAATTCTATAATAATCAATCCTTAATAAAGTTAGATTAAAACATAAATCTCATACCACTTATGAAACATTTGATTTTCATTATCCAATAAATGAATAAAATCTAATGAAACATAAAATACCATTACGATAACTAGATTCATGATATTAAATATAAAATATGGTATTATATAAATCAATTGATGGAATAAGTGGTAAATATGGAATTTGTCTCACAGAATTTAAAGTGTGACAGGAATCCATTACCATAGGTCTGATTTCATTCATAAATGTTTGAAAATACAATATATTAAACATATTATTATTATAAATTTATTATATAATAATAATAATATGTGTTATACAATATATAATTTACTTATAGTAGTTCATGACCTGTTTATAGACAATGTTTTGTTAAAGTCAATGTCTTGGGTGATGATTTCTTCATTTTCCATTTATATAAGGGTTTGATTATTTTAGTAAATTTACATTGATCATTGCCCCATAATATATTTAATTTTAACAATGATATAAACATAATATATGTTTATTATATATGTATCTATATGAATCTATAATGGTTATATATAGAAAATGGATTACACCGTTAATCGAGATGGAAATTCATACATTCCACATGAATGTTGTTTCCATTTTTCTCTATGGATGGAATGAAATGAAAATAATGTTAATTTAAAATTCAAAGATAATTATTATGATATAAACATAAATTATATTAAAAATACATCTTTATTACCATACATTATGAGATAAAGATAAAAAACATTTGACATTGCCTTAGGGAGGAGATATTCCCCACTTGTATAGGAGAGATGTTATTGCATGCCAATGGATTGTAAGGAAAGAATTTATATGTAATATTTAATTTTCAAAATAATTTTTAGGTCATAAATACAACATATATTGGTTAACTCTATCCATTATACCTTATAAGTATTGAGTAACCAAAAAACAAATCATGTCGCTTCACAGGGCGGTAGTCTCCTGTACGCACAAGCGACGTTATCGTATAACCCCATGGAATGGAATATAATATGGTATATGTGATAAATTAATTATATAAGTACTATAATTTAATTAATATAATATAAATATTTTTAATACATAATTATATCATGACATGAAAGATCATGATGGAAAATGAATAGAATTGGTTTGTTAAATGATAGCCCACTGTACACATGATCGATGGTTTCCATTCCCATTTGATAAAAGGGGAGATGTATATATATTATGGAATTACCATAGTAAAAAATATTTTCCTAGGTGGTATGTTTTAATTATATTGGAGTACTTTATGATTAATTGAACAAGTAGGAAGAAAAAATAAAAATAATAATCATGTTTAAATATTTTTCCTCTTTCTCAGAGAGCTGCTATATTTTTATATTGTAACCCCTATTAAGAGGGTTTAAAATTCAATATAATGATTATATAATATGTGGAGATAAGTAAAGAATATTTTTTAAATATTGGGTTTCATAAATAATTTTAGAATTGTGAAAGGGGAGGATAATAATGGCCTTTTATAAGTGGTGTAGAGGGCACACATGGAATATTTGAAATGATAAAATGATAAAAAAATCAAGAAAAATGAAACCAAAAAGGTTAATTATCGATCCTTAGAGGTTTCATGGTCTATATATAGACATAAAATTGGTTTTGGATAAGTTTTTGGTCATTTTTAACACTTATCATCTTAGTTTAACCCCTAAAACTCGTTTTTCACCATAACTGTGGTAAATATTTTTTTTTTGTTATCACTATTTAGTATGGTAAAAAATTAAATATACCATGTTATATAATATAAATTCTACTGATTCCAAATATATAATCTACTGTTTTAAAATATCATTCACCTAATTGGTCTAATTAAATTTAAAATGAAACCCGAAGACATGTTGAAAAAATAGTTGTTCCACATATATGCATTCAAATGCGTAAATAGGTTTTATATTTTAATTCAAAATTAAATTCATGAAAATGGAAAAAATTAGTTAAATTGTAACATAATTGAACAAATTTTACATTAAACCCAATTTTTAATATAAACTAACCTTGTAAAAAAATATATGAAAAATCCATTTTCAATAAATAATTAGTACTTCTATATATTTATAATAAAATTATAATTTTTAGAAAAATCCCAAAAAATCTATCAAAGATAATTTTGACTTGTATATTCCAAAAATATTGAATATTTTTTCTAATAAATTTTCTAAACATGGTAAAAATTAATTTTAAATTTTTTGATGTTTGGATCTTTTTTAAATGGAAGATTCATAATTATATGGTTCTATTTTTATATGATCTTCATAAAAAGTTTTTTATGATTAATTGGATCTAAATTTTGAATTTAAAATCATCAATGAAGTGGATTTTAGGATTAAATATGTATTCTTTCTATAGTACTATGCATTTTTCCTATGTTGGTTTTTTTGAAGATTTTACAACTATTGTGGGACTCAAGCCTTGTTTATTGTCATGTTTTGTGATGGATTTATTCAGTTTTGGTTGAATTGGTATTATTTATCATGAATTGGTAGAAAACATCTTGGTTCTATCATATATTTTCCATTTCTGAAATCTTAGAACCATCTTTAGTAAGGGATACCTTTTTTCCCTCCAAATATTTTGAAACTGTTAGTTTTGATCTCAAATTCTTTTGTTACTAATATTAGATATACTAAATAAGTTTTTAATCCTATTGGAATAATGATTCATTTATTAAAGGAAGAATCTCACTTGAGTTTCAACTAACTAGAGGTGTGTTAGTATTGTAAATACAGATTTTGGGAAGCATTTAATTTATGGTTTTATTCGAGCATTATTATTTTTCTATTTCTACATAAATATAATGGGAGACTGCATGTTAATCCATATTTAAAATACTGATGTAAATCCTCATTTTTTGGTATATATAACAACATTATCATGTATTGATGATATTTTATAGGTCTATATTGAGAATATCCCCTTTAAATTTATTTGGTGGTTTTACTACACCTCTTATTACTTCATTTTGATGTTTGTATGAAAAGGGAATCTTGATATTGTTAAATTTAGTGCTTCTGTTATATATTTTTTGGGCTGATTAAAGGTACTTCACATGGATATTCTAATTTCTAATTTTTAATATGATGATTTTGTGAGGTTCATAACTTATTATTTAAATAACTGAAAATTTATAGATGACTAAAGATTCATATACTATTATCATTTCATTTGTGGGGGTCAAACTTACAAGAGGATTTCAATGTCTCATTGATTATACTTTACATTACTGGTGATATTCTCATTTCTCAGTATAAGGAACAACACCTTTCCCATGAATATTTCATACAAGATGGTTGATTCTTGTCATCAAATGTTTCCCCCCTTGAGGTTTGTAGATGCATGCTTATGAGGTTTGATGCACTGTTTCTAGTCAGTTTTTATGCTCCATTGTGTACTATATTTTCTTTTGTGTCCCCCTCAATCCCCTATGGTGTAAAATCATTACACCTCATGCACATATTGTAAATTTTTTTATTTAATAAATCCTTCATGGGAATGATCTTAGTGACCAACTCATGTCTCAATATATTAAATAAATTAAATTATATGATTAAAATTTGAATAAACCATCTTTCTGAAAAATACAGTCTTTCAGAAAACATTAGTTTTTCTTTTATAAGGTTCTTATTTTATATCTAATCAATATATTACCATTGAATTTGTTTTATAATAGGGTAAACCATATAATGTTCATTATTTATTTAATTTAATACATCTTCTCCAACTTAAAGAGTTTGTAGTAATGGACATATTAAAATAATAATACATTAATAGATTATCATTTTTCATTTAAACCCAATATTGCCTGCATTGTATTCTATGAAAGAGAATAAATTAATTTAAAAAATAAATATCTTAAAGGCTCAGTGTTTTAAATTCTCTTATAATCATGGGGATTAGATTCATATATTCTAACAAATATCATTTTACTATTTAAAAATATCAAGTTGTTTCATTCTACCCACCTTTAATAAATAGTTTCCTCACAATTAAAAACATATTTCAGTATTCAGGGGTTTGAAATTCAAAAATTCATATGTTAGTAAACACACAACATAAATGGGTTAATGAATCTTCCTCTTTTTAATATAGACATGGAAATATGAAGGATATTTGTAATAATTCATAACTAGGTTTCCAATTAGAAGGAAATTGGTGGGATGTGAAGATATAGGCTAGAAGAAAACCTTAAATAATTATGGAGAGTGATATACATTATTGATCATAAGAAAGTGGGTGATCCAAAGAATTTTAATGGGAAAAAAATAAATTTTCAAAGGGTGAAGAGGCAATCATTTTATCATAAATTATGGTATTATGATGAATTTTTTTCTTCAATATCCTCTTAGTAATGTTGATGAATTATTTTACTATCTAAATAGAGACCTAAATAAAATATAATTACTTAACTTGTCTTATTATCAAAGGCACAATCCCAAGATTTTGTTGGGATTCAATCAATTTGCATATCATTTATTACTCTAGGAAATCAATATCCAAAAAAAATCTTTTAAACCTGAAGAACTAAAAAAATTAACATATCCTAAAATCCAAAAAAAAGTATCGGTCTATTCATCTCATATTTATTAAAATAATAATATTTAGCACAATTCATGTAATATAAGACATTAATATTCCATAACATATTAGTAACTCTCAAAATTGAGAATTATCCATTTCAAAAATTATTAACCAATAGAACCATAAATAATATGTCGAATCAAATTAAATTTCCAAAACATTAGAAGAAAGGTCACTAAATAATCATTATATTCCCCAAAAAATATATTTATTCTAATAATGTTACATTCCAAATATGTGAATACCTTGATTTCCATATATCATTAATGACAAAAATTAATTCTTTCGAAAATAAAATTTCATGTTGTAAAGTATAATCCATAAATCAGAAAAATAGTAAACTCTAGAAAAGTTCACATAAACCATCAATCCACTAACTAAATTCATGGTAACCAATATGATCCCATAAAAATCTCATTATTATAACTACATTTGGTACATAATAAGGGGTATGTTCCAAGAGTCATGTGTTTTTTGAGAAGTTTTACTTTCCACGGAATTACATTTGCTATTCATCTATACCATTAAAAATATTCTCTCAAATCCTTTAATAAATAACACTATAGTAAAATCCTTATACAATTCATAAATATTTTAACCATAATATCATTGATAAAAAACTAATATAACGTAATCATTAAATCCAAAACCAGTATCATTAATAATTCTTCTTATTCAACATAAATTAAATGTGATTGAACATGGCCCCTTAGCTTATCATAAGGTATATTTCCATGATTATTAAGGCATTAATTTCCTTATATCCACATCTCCTTATATTTAAATGATTTTTTGTTGTAATATTTTTTCCTACCACTAAAATCATTATCATAGTGTAACTTCTCTCCACAATTAGACAAAACTCTCATAATCTTCATGGAAGTACCATGTCGATTCTTTCTATAATCACTACATGAAGGGAAATTCTTATTTCCCTTTTTCCCATTATATTTTTTTATCTGCCATAATCATCATCTATTTCTTCCCTTTGAATACATAATAAATAGAATTTTTTTTCTCTATCTTGGTTGAACATGATACCATGTCCTTGTTTTATGAAAAAAATTAGTTGAATAATTATCTTCTAAATATTAGATTATTACAATACAATAAATGACCATTAATTAATATTTGGATTGATTGAATTGGTATTTCTATCATTCAATCCACTAATCTCCATTTATAAATAATGAAATATACTAGATTATATCATAAAATCATGAATAATATTGTATAATCCCAAAACATGTGAAACTAATACCATAAACTGAATATTTATTGATATATTATCTAATAAATATAAAAATGGTTTTGTGGGGATTGTTTTCAAATTATAAAAATATTTTCCAATCCCTTATAATGGTTTGTATTAAATTAAGAAAATCATATCCTCTAGGTGTGTAAAACATAGTTCATAGTAATCCAAGTTTTAATTTTCTATGTACTGCTCGACTCAAACCCGACATTCCTATATTAGAGTTATTATCCATAAGTAAAATTGTTCCAAAACTATGAACCCTTATAAAATCTATAGAGGGATGTATTTCTAGGAAGATCCATATACACTCTTACTTACTAAAACATTAGTCTATTCTTATATACTTATCCTTAATGACTATAATAGGGTTATGTTCCTTAATCACCCTTTTCTTAAATCGAGATCGAAGGATTCTACTTAACATCCACTCATACCAACTATAAAGACTCTAACTTAGTTTTCCAAAGTCCATGACTGCATTATTAAATTTTTATAAGATTCAAATAATCACATCCAAAAGAACCATATAGTTCAGTAGTATTGGTAAATAAGATACTTAATTGAATATCACACTCCAGTTGAAAACATAAAATACAACATAGAATTTTAATTTACTTCAAAATTAATTCATATATAATAACTCTATATATCTATCAAAATACACATATTTCTTCCTTGGGAAAGAAATAAATGAATGGGTGGAGAAAAATCTCAATAATGGTATTATTATAAGAGATTTTATCATGAGTAAATAATCATAACCAATATATAATTTCAATTGACTAAAATACATTCTATTAAATGAATTACATCAGAATAATATGGAATGAATAAATTATGATCCAATAATACCAGATAAGTAATTAAATAGTTTTGAATTGAAATAATTGATATAATTACTAATAAAATAATAACATGTAAAATCAATAACCTATATCATAATGATGGAATATACAAATTCATAAATTTGTAAAATTATATCAGGGCCTTTTACAAGGTAGTTTAATAGTATGGGTAAAAACCTATTTAATTTGAACAAATGATTTTTCTAATGAGTCCTAATGATGCGTCGTGGGCTATTCAATTCAAGTCCCCATCCATCACATAATATTTATAATTCATTACTCATATTAAATGGGTGAATTATAATCACGAAAGAAATTCATATTGAAAAAAAATGTATGAAATGTTAATACTTACCCTAATTGATAAACATACTCATAAACCATCAATAGTAACACTGTGAATGATACTAATATTATAAAACCCTAGTAATATAGATCATATAAAATCTCGATAAATAATAAGGATGAAATAAATACAAAATATCCCATGTGGGTCATATGTACAATAAAGGTTTTATGCCTTTGATGAATATAAATATAATTAAAATTTCATTAAATCCTTTTTTGAGTAAAATATCATTTTCATTTTGAAACTCATAATTTAAAAAATATATCTATTTTTATTAACATTCTTATATTTGAGAGTAACATTTAAAAAAATTAAAAATAATTCTCAAAACAATTATTAGTCTTGTAGGGTGAAAACTCTATTAAAGTTGTACACATAAAAACAAATATTCCATTCATATTTTCATAAAAATAAAAATGGTAATTATTTGGAAAACAACTTCATGATTCCTTTTATAACATTTCATAAAAATTAAAAAATGGGAAGAAATGTCTTTAATAAATAATTTTTAGATTATTAAACACATTTTTTAAAACATTTTTAGAATTCATTTTTATGTAATAAATAGGATTTTTGATAGAAGAGATTAATAAAGTTAGATTTTCATAAAAATATTTTCACGCTCATATTATGTACTAAATAGAAAAAAATGGTAATATTACATTAAATTTTAATTAATAAAAATAGTAGAATATAAATATTTTTTTATCACACACTACTCAAATAATATCCTTTAACATAAATTCAAGTATAAATAATCCCAATTAAAATAAGATTGGAACATTAATTTCATACGACATAGGAAACTTTTGAATTAGAAGCCCCATTAAAGGTATAACATCAAATGAAAATCTATATACCATGATTATAAATTTATTTATGATATAAAATATAAAAAGTGTAATTATTGAAGTCATGAAATGTAATAATTTGTGGAATATGGAATATGTCTCACGTAAGTAAAAGTGAGATAAGAAACCCTTGACTAGGGTCTAATTTTATTTATATGTTCACAAACGTCTTGTATAATTAATATATGTTTATTATAAATATTATAAAGTATCATAATATCATAATTTATAGTATATATTATTTAATTATATTATTTTATGACCTCTTTATTAT
Source organism: Viscum album (assembly GCA_963277665.1). Taxonomy (NCBI): domain Eukaryota; kingdom Viridiplantae; phylum Streptophyta; class Magnoliopsida; order Santalales; family Viscaceae; genus Viscum; species Viscum album. The sequence goes on from OY728166.1 coordinate 995,809,955, forward strand.
AAATTCATTGTTAAAATCACTCTTTTGGTTGATATTTTCTTCATCTTTAACATACATGTTGGTTCAGTAATATCGGTACATTTGATAATCGATCCATTATTTCCTTAATGATAAAAATTATTTAAATATTCTATAAATTAATTATATATGTAGCTATAGTAATATATAAATGTTAGAGGTAGAAAATGTGTTACATCATTCATAGAGATGGTAAACCATATATACATATGAATTTTGTTTCCATTATGCTTGATGGGTGGAATGAGAAGAAAATAAATGTTAATTAACCTTTAAAAAATAATCAATATGTTATGTATAGAATTTATCTTAATAAAATCCATCCTTATTAAAATACTTATAAAATTAAAATTAAAACATTTTAGATTTCTATGTGGAAGCAGTAGTCCACACGTACGTTTGATCGACATTATTGTTTTTAAATGGATTGGAAGGTAAGATATTAGATGTGATATTATACTAAAAAATGTATTTTTGGTCATAGATATCCGATATATTCATTATATATATATATATATCCTTAATTTATTCCTTGTAAATTGTAAGATAAAAAAATCACAGTGCTTTGTGAAGTGATTTTCCACCTTATACATGGCGACATAATCACATTTCCCCATGGAATTGTAAGTAAGAAGGTATATGTGATATAATAATTCCAAAAATATAATTATTTCGTAAATATCATATAAACTTGTTAAATTAGACATTACATGCATCCCTGAATTATGGTTAAAGAAAACAAGTTACATCGGTTCGTGAGGCGGTAGTCCACCATACACATTTTCAACAACTTCATTTCAAATTTTATTGAAGTATAGATTTATTTGAGTTATTAAATTAATGTAATAAAATCCATTTATATAAAGTATACTTGTAATATTTTATTATCTAGGAAGATTATGATTTTATAGGGGTGGAAGAATAAATAAAACAAATATGCATGTCTATAATATTCATTTATTCATTGAAGAGCCTCTTTAGGTTTATACCTAAATACTTCATAAGAGGGGATTTAATAAAAATAATGTATCTAAAATGTGGGTAGGTAAGTAATGAATATATATTTTGAGGTATTTTTAGAAACAAATGGTTTTTTAATGTATGAGGTGAATGGGTTGACATTTATAACTGGGGTGAGGAAATACATGGAAATTTAATAAAGATAACAAGATAACCACATTTTTCTCATTAAAAAAACTCAAGAATTGTTAATTATAAAAATATAGAGGTTATAAATTCTAAATATATCAATAAATGGGATTTTGATAAATTATATACTATTTTAAAATCATATATCCATACTTTAGCCGCATAGTAATCCCATTTGTACTCTAACTGCAAGTACTAATTTTTAGTATTATCATTATTGGATATGGGAATAAATTTATTTTTCTTTATTAAATAATATAAATTATTTTGATTCCATATATGGAATCCATTATTTAAAAATAAATTCACATGAGTGGAAGAATTAAATTTACAATTAAACCCACATACGTGTAAAGACAGGTTTACCGATGAAAAAAAATTCCTAAGATAAAACAAATATTATATTTCAATATGAATTCAATTAAAATGAATTATATGATATCATTCAATATAATTGTTGTAATTTTAGTTTAACACCAATTTTATTTTCAATTTAAATTGTTATTTAATTTAAATAAAAATGAATTTTTAAATAAAAATCATTATGTATCATTATTCATCAAAAGAATTAATCTTTTCATAAAAATTAAAAAATACACTAAAATATAATTTCAACATGTGCAATTCAAATATTAATTTTATTTTTTAAATTATATTTTCTAAAATTTGTAAATATTAATTTTAAATTATTTGTGAAAGGCATGACTAATCCAATATTTAAGAAAATATAGTTATTCTGAAAACATTTCCTTTTAATTTAAATGATTCTTATTTTATATATAATCAATAGATAACCATTGAATATATATTATACCTAAGAATAACATATAAATTTTGTAATTTTTTTCCCAATTAATACCCTCTAACTTAATGGCTTGGTTATAATTGTCATGTTTAAATACTAATATTTTAATAGAGCATTCTGTTTTATTTATACATTCTTTTGTGTTCACAATAAGCTAACATAGAGATTGAACTTATTTTAAAATAAATATATCATAAAATCTAATTTTTTGATATTCTCTTATACATTTTTTTAGTTTTATATAAACTATCAAACATTATTCTCCTCTTTTAAAGTCACTAGGAATTATACTTTTCCTTTCACTATTAGGGATAATAATATTTTTTATGTTCCCTTCACAATTATTTCCACTAACTGAACATAATTTCATGAAACGTCCCAATTTAGTATTTCATGTCATATACATTATACATAATGTGTTTATATTCATGAATTTAGTCTTTAGAGAATAATTATATTATAAAAAACCATCTTTGTTCAATTCTGGTATGTAGAAGAATAATAAGTTCCTTCTTTAAGAAAAATAACATTTATACATTTAATAAAGCATCACATATGTGGATATTTTTATAATCAAATATCTAATATTTCAACTAAAGTTATCAACATTGGAATTCAATTACAATATAATATGTAATCTGTTCAAATATGAATATTCAAAACAATTTTATTCCTTTTTCTCTTGGGAATCAGTATAAAATAACCTTCTATTATTCCTTGAGACATGATTATGAAACACACCTCCATATAATTATTTTTATCATTCTTATGATATATGTCTGGTTTCATTTACACATATTTAACACTTATGATTTTATATATTGTGTATATAAAGGGTGCACCCAAATAACGGTCCAATTCTTTGGGTTATTTTTTCATTCTGTGAGATACCATGTAAAATGAAAAATTTGTTACCCTAATCACACCATGTTATGTATTCTTGGAGGTTATTCTTGACATTTTTGTTCAATTTCATGTTTTTTATTGTTTCCATATATATATTATTCCAAGATCATATGATATCACATCGATAATCCATTCTTTTATTCTTATCTCACACTCATATTCCATGATACATGTTTTTTTATGTGGGATAATATCTTATACTATCATGATATATAAACAAAACTTATTATTCTATATCCTTTTTAATATAAAAAAATCACAATTATTTAGTATTTTACATATTTTTGTATTCTAATTATTGACAATATGGTGACTTGGTTTCTAATAATTAGAATTTGTGTTTACCAAATACAAATAATTATTTTCCACATGTTATGAAGATCAGTATGACTTATGAGAAGTATATAAGGGGAAATAGTGTAGTTAAATTAATTAAAAATGTTCATAAGCATTAAAATAAGTTTCACTATTATAATACCCTCAAAGAATATATATCACCAATTTATATCATTGTAAGAAAATTATGAGATGTGATTTTTCATTTATGAAAATGATGTGAAATATATGTATGTTTATATTTTGATATCACACTTTTTATGAAATTCATTACTTAATGATAGTGTTTTTATCATTAGACATGGGATTGTGTGTCAGGGTAATATCATTTATGAACATATTATATATAAAAATAATTCCGTAAATTGAAACATGTATTTATTTTTCCATGAAAATTTAATTTTTTCATATAGTTCATTACTTTTCTCATGGATGTTCTAAATTTATTTAATTGGTCATACATTGAATTTTAGTAATCTATTTTTTATGATATCATTATTTTTTAAATTTAAGATGAGACCATTCCCATAAGATCAAGTCTCTTATCTAATTAAAATAATGTACATATTACAAAAGTATAAAAATAAGAAATTTACACATTTCCCTCTGAATAAGAGGTAACAGATCATTAGGAAACTAATTTGAGCAAGACAAATTATTTCCATCAACACCCTTCTTGGGAAGACAATAAACAAGAAATTTGGACACCCAATTTACGTGAGTGACAATGTAATCAATGGATGAGCAATAGTCCAAGAAAATAATCCACCAAGATGTTAAAATCTATAAAGGATTCTCAAAACCTACTCTAATAGCTCGAACAATAAAAAATGGGTCACGTTCCAAGCAAATATTTTCCCATTCAAGTAGAAAAGCTCTTTAAATGGAATTAATTACACACAACATTTTTGTATCAAGAGATGAATAAAACCCATATGAACCATAAAGACAAACGAAATTATCCCTATGGAAATTTCTAAAAATATCACCAAAACTCGAAGGACCCAGATTACAGCTTGAAGAACCCTCTATGTCAATTTTAATCCACCCTAGGAAAAGTCACTACCAAAAAACATCAAACATACCATAATGATGGTGGAATTCACCACTAATAACAATTCAACTTAATATCTAGAGATCACGAACTGAGTTAAAATTGAAACCCTATTGGTATTTATTAGCTTCTCAAATAACTATCAATAATTTAGGCAAGTAAACATGTGGTTCAAACATAATCTAATCATGAAAAATTTTGTTGATTTCATGCTAGATGATAAAAATTAACTCCATATAAGCAACCCAAATAATATTGAGGAGTTGAGGGGATAATTGGATTAATGGAGAGCCTTTGATGAAGTCATTTATGGAGCACATGTGAGGCATAAATATCATGAAAATATTTGAAAGGGAACTCCAAATTGATGATTTAGTGGAACAACTCAAGATAAAATTATAAATTTCATCCCTATATTGATGGTAGAGATAACACGAGGAACAAAAAAGTAACATAGTAATGTAAGAAATGATCATTTAGTAACTTAACATGCACCAAATGCTAGATAAGGACAAAAAAAGAGTGTTGGATGAATCTACTATTCATTTTACAAAGTCACTAAAATTTGGAATCCAATATGGAATTATGTGTATAGAATTATTTTGAATTCATAATACTATTTACTATAGGTTTCTAAATCCCAAAATCAGATATTGGTGAGAACTAATACCTACTAATAGTATCTATAATAATTTATAGAAGAGAATATATGTTTTCTAATTATTCTAAAATTGAGATGAATATATATTTATTAACATAATTATCCAAGAGGGGTTCCACTAGTGGATAATCAGTCCAATTTTTAGTCCCAAAATTCAGAGATGAATCCCTATAGACTAAAGACTTTGAAGGAAAATCAATAGCAATAAAGATGGATTTGATAGGAGGAAAATATAGGAAGTCATATGAAGAAGATTCCATTTTATAAGATTGAGAAAAAATATTACATGAAAAAATTAAAGTGATGTTGACTTACCACTCACCAATCTTTAGATGATATGAACTTTCAAGGAATGATTAAAAAATGAAGGTTTTTAATACCAAGACCAACAGAATAATAAGGCATGCAACGATTTTTCTAGGATACAATGTCTAACTTCCATTCAAGAATTATACTGCTCAAAATTAATTTTTTAATAAAGATGAAAATATTCTTAATAAGTGAAACATGACATTCATAATTCATAAATTAATAGTCAAACATTGATGTGATCATATATTTTCCAAAACATATATGTCCAGATATGAAAAGAGACATACCCTTCCATAAAGCAAGCAGTTTCTAATATCTCTAATGATATCAGTAAGATATAAAGCCTTTGGACTACAACAAAACATAAGAACACCAAGTTAAAAAAAAATAAAAGACCCCCTCTTTGATTCCCAAGTTCCAAATAATGTCAACATTTCTAGCAGTAGAGTTCCCCAACCAAAGTACACAAAAGATTTATTCCCACTAAAAACCTAACCGGAGGATTATTTATAATGAAATAATGATTTCTTGGTATTTTTCATATTGGTCATATCCTATATAGTGAATATGGTAATGTCATCTATATATAAAAGGTAGTAAGGAGCAAAAATTCTTCTACCAAAATTAATTGATTTTATTTTCCCATTATAAACCATAATAGAGAAAATTTTGTTATGATAATCCTTAGAAATGGATAAAACAATATAGGGGAGAGGATTACCTTGTCTCACGCCTATTAAGTAGTAAAAATAATCATCATGATAACCATTAAAAATAACTGAAATACAAAATGATCCCAAGACTCTTTAAATCTAGTTGATAAATGAACTCACAATCAGAAAACATTCATAAACCTTATATATGATGGTCCAATCCATAATGTCAAAATATTTTATTATATCATGTTTTTTAAGAAAATGTTTCAATTTATAATTATATTATTGAGAATATTGATGCATTTAGGGTAATATCAAGACAATTATGAATAGTCCTACCATTAATGAAGCCAAATTGATTGGAAGAGACAATTTTATTTGAGATAGAGACCATCCAATTAGAATTTACTTTGATGATGATTTTATAAATTTTATTCACCAAAGAAACTAGCATGAAGAGATGAATTTCACTGGCATTTTACACTTTACGAATTAGAGAAGAAAATTGAGAATTCAATCCACATAGAAGAGAAACACCTTTAAAAGGTTGGAGAAAAAGATGAAAAAAAATAACTTATATGATCCCCCAACATGATCTGAAGAAAAAATTACAAAATCCATCCATTCTAAGAGATATTTAAAAATTATGACCAAATACATCCTCCTTTATATCTGAATTCAATGGAAGAGAAATAGGCCCAAAATTGTCATCTTGATTGAAAAGATAAAGAATAATACCATCCATGGTCTTAGAAATAATAGATGAGACTTGAAAAGATTCATATAATTAGAAACCACATAATCAGAGATATTATACGTTTTATACATGGTATGATTACAATTCATGAGAAGCAATAAAGGCATGGAAATTGTTTTAGCATGTTGAATGGTGTTAAAGAACTTGGAATTCCTATCACTATCTTTGAAACATTTATCTTTAATTTTATTTCTATGAAATTAATGATATATATTAAGAATATTATTAAACTTAAGTGAAACATAAGCCTCATTCACAATATCATAAAAAATTAAATATAGGTATTGAGATCTTGAATTTTTGAAGGTAAGAATCAAGGGAGAGGATATCTACATCAAGAGAACTAAACTGATCCTTTATACAATTTTTGTGGATATTTTTTAGCATTTGTAATTTTAGAATACCAGATGAAGCATCATATGTGAAATTAGTAGAGGTCCAAATCTCTTGAAAAGTTTTACACATTCCGGTAGAGGCACCCAAGAATTATTGAATCTAAATGGTAAATAAGGCTTATGATCTTTGATAAAAAATATATATCATAATTGGATAATTATTATAATTAATCCATGACAAGGTAGTACAAGATATAGTCTCATGTATCTAATATAGCTTCATTTTCGTTGGCTCTGTCATGATTTTGAAAAATCATACCACTGAGGTATTTCCTATACCACTAATACTTGTTACTAACCATATTTTATCAATCATATTATTGAATTCAATGAAATATATCAATTTATTGGATGAAATGGAACAAGTCACAACACCTAATTTCTCATCAGAATTCATAATTGAGTAAAAATCCCCAAGCATGGACCAATGACAATAAATAATGATTTTTAAGGAGTCAATATATAGTGATAATATTATTTGATCATGATACATGTTATGAGAAGAAAAAATAGAACAAACTATTTAATACCCTTGTAATTAAAATAAAAGGTGACGTGTTGATCATTGGAGGAAAATAAAACTGCATTATCCAAAAAATAGTGAACCGCAACTCATAAATGTTTTAAATAAGTAAAACATATATTAGTATCGAATAAATGAAATCCTAAATTTTTCTGATTTTAAATACTGGGAGGGAAAAATTATTTAGGTTTATCTACCATAAATAAAATAGGATTGTGGTTTGGAATATAGAGCCTAATGGATTTGGCTATCTCATTATTAGCTGACCTAAGGGAATTCCATAAATGGGTCTTCATTTGGAGTTGACTTTGGGGATAAACCTCCTTATTGTTTCGACAAATGTTCACATTTTAGGATTTTGGATTCCTTTCATCATACCTCTTAGGCATTGGATCATAAAAAATCAAAGACTTAATGTCACAACCCTTAACCAAAGAAGGTCCAACCACCTTATCCAATGATGGGCAAGCATTCCTTAAGGAAACAACTGAATTTTTTAGAACCGAGGAATATCCCATGTCTGGATACTCTAGTTTATTAGTCACCTCTATGTCATGAATTCCTATATAACATATTGATGCGGTAAAAATCATGGCATTCCCCTAAGTATAATAAGTAACAAAATTAAATGGTTCTCTTACCTTTATAGGAGCCACTAATCTTGCAGGTACAACTACATTATCTGAGACTTGTGAATCATTTTTTACCAAAATCAAAAGCTCCCTAATATACAATAGAATATCTATATACATATCATATTCCTCTATATAACCTTATATATTAAAGACCAACTCATTGATATCAAGTGAAATGTCCAAAGCTAAAGAGAGGTTATCTGAGGATGTGTCTTTTTCAGAATCCTCAGGCCCTACCAGTATTAAAGAGTAGGGAACTTAGGTATGATATTAATCCTTGTCAGTAACTTCATCCAAAATATGTTTCAAATATTTCATTGAGAGGGGAGTTACTGTAAGTGATGTATTAACTGGAGCCTTAGAGGAACCCATCTTTCAACAAAAATACCTTTATTATTATGATTCTTTGCCACCTCTTTCCAATCCTTTGTTTTACGATCTTCTCTAACCTTTATCTGAATAACTCATTATTTTTCAATAGATTAGACACCAATTTTACATAGATAACAAAATTTTGGCCCACATTCATACTCTACTTTGAAATAAAATTTATTATCATTGGAAAATAGAGTAATATTATCAAAAAATTCAAATTAAAAAACACATCTACGAGAATGAAATTAGAAAAACCATGTTCACATTTAAGAGTGCGCTGATCCATTTTGATTGGAGTACCAAGATAGGAGGTCATATCGATGAGAATCTTAGGGTTCTAATACTCCCATTTCAATCCTAGAAAGTATTTCCATATCTGAGAAATGGATTTCTTCTTTTTCAAGGGGTTGAAATTAAGAACCCAATTCAAGATACAAAAATACATCGTTTAAGTTCCTATTTCCCAGAATCCAAGATGATGATAAATAATCCCAACATCAGAACACAATATGGAAAAATACTCTACCAATAAGGATAAGGTTCCATGAACTATTTCTCTAGCAATGAGAAACCTGATTCTTAAGATCTATGTAAGACCAGGTATTATCAACTTTTCAGTAAATCATGGGACCAAGAAATTTACATTTTTCATATATTGATCCCATGTTTAAGAGAAACTGGATCTGAAAAAACAGAAAAATCCCCCATCATCAGGCTTGTTGATATTAGAGAATCAATGAATATCCTCTTTAATTATATCTGGAAAACTAGATAAAGAATCTGTGAAATAAACACCCATTCTTCGTATATGGTAACGAAGAGAGATATCCTAGCTGGTATGTGAAGAGGAATGCACGACATACTTAAAATATAATTCCCAATATAGATTAAATGGACCAATGATCATGCAAAGAAATGAATATCATCATTATTGAAGGTTTGAAAATCCTTAATTCCTGCTCCTGAATTCATTTTTTCACCATTAAAAATCTATACCATGATATCCTTATTAAAATTTCATAAATATATAAAAAATAAATAAATCATAAAAAAATTATAAAAATTTATGTTATTTTCCCTAGTGAATTAAAATATATTAATTATATTCTCAGATAATTTATTTTATTCCAAATAAATTGTTTATCATTTAAATGTATATTTTTTAACATTTAACTAAAATTTATATATATTAAAAATATTAATTTAATTAAAAAAATTTAACATGCTTACTGGTATTATATCAAAGAACTTTATACCCTTTATAAATGTTAAATAAAAGATATTTTTCCACAAGTAAACTCTACAAAATCATCCACTTCTATCTTTTAAAATATAATTTATCCTTCATTTATTTTTCTATTTGGATTTTAAAATATTTATAATAATATTATAATATTTTTATCATTATGTGATTAATTCAACTAATACTGATTCTCAAGAGTGAAGTTTCTCCATGATATTTCTTAATTTAAAATTTTTTATACCTTCATTTTTTTTAATATTTTAATTTATCAATTTTAATTCATGTTTTCATCAATTATATTTTAGAATCCATGGTATGTAAGTCATGATTTAAGGTAATTGTGTTCTAATGTTCCATTATGTGTCAATAAATTGTTATTAATTTGATTCATTTTTATTATTATTCATTTCCTACCTATGTTTTTATTCATTAAAAAAAGTAACCTAGGGAATTAAATTCCATATATATACCTAGGATATTACTTTCACCCCATATAAAATTATGTCAGTATTATTTTATTTTCCACCCACTAATGAAAGTAGTCATGGTTTTCAATATGATATCCCTGAATCAATATATAACTTCCAATAAAATTTAAACCTCATTATCTTATGTATGATTAGTAAACTCGTTATTTCCCTCAAAATGTGAAAATAATAATATTTTCAATTTTAACAAGAATTTATGAAAAAAGTAATTATATGGTGATTGTAAAAATGAGTTTCTAGAGACAAAACTTTAACATAATAATTTTCATAACCCAATTCTCTAAAAATACTAAAACAATAATGTATATAATAAAATTCAATAAAATATGATTAAATGATCTTATGTATATGAAAAACCAATCCAAATATGTATTATCATATAAACCATAATTTAGACCCCTGAAACCTTATTTTAACACTATTTGTACAAAATATTACACTTTTCATTCAAATAAATATTCATTAAGATTAATTATCTTAATATCATTAAACCATTACACATTAATAACTAAAATCCACTATCATAATAAATAATATGAACTAAAAACAGATACATCAATTTACATATCATCTGAATGCTAAAATAAAAACTAAGGACTCATTGGTTTAATGTATTTATATAATATATGCTTAAATATCTTATTTTTCATTATTATTAATATTGAACTATAACATCATTAATCATGACCCCATTATAGGAATGTAAAACATCACACTCTTCTTTAAAACATAAGTAAAGGAAATAAAAGAAAAGGTTATCTTAATGGCTCAGTAAGGGTCAAAAAGAATTGATTTTAATCAATGATTATAACTGAGATTAAGATGAATATATTTGAAAGAGAACATAATCAAGGAACATGAACATATCATAAGAAACTTGAACCAAATATATTATGTATCATAATTCATGAATCATAACATATGGATATTATAATAACCTAAAAATGTACCATAAGAGTGCATAATAATGATCCAAAAGGATTATCCATCGACATGTACCATAAGAATGTGGATCTCTATAGAGTTTTATCTTAAGAACATGGAACATGTATAGGAATAAGAGATCATTTATTCATATCAATTATCGCTGATAATACCATTATAAAATTGTGGACAGTGTACCATAGTTGTTGGTATTAACACTCTATTCCCAAAACAATAGTATAAAGAGTCCTATAGTAGACTTTGTTCACTCTAATTTCATATTAATATTGTTGATATAGTCTTAATATAAAATCCAGATATTTTATAATACATTTCTCATCAAATAAATTTTATTCCGCTAATAATTTGTGATACATGAAACCCGAAGACAAAATGAACTATAATGTACTGTAAAAATATAACCTTGGATTTAAATTGGAGAAATGAATTGGAATAATGATTTTTTAATATATATATATATATATATATATATAATGCTTTTAGATGAAGTATTTATATTGTTAGTAATGTTATTAAATGATTTTAAAAAACTTTTCTCCCTCAATAAATGGTTTTATTTTTTATGAATAATTAATATAATGAATTTCTTCCACTTTTAGAAAATATAGTTGAAAATTAATAATAATTCTTATATTAGTATTTTATATTTATTTTCAATGGAATTTTTGATAATTTAATGAAAGAATTGATTTTTCAATGTATGATGAAAAATAAATATTTTTATTGAATATCATTATTTCATTTAATACACTTATAAAGATCCATTTTGTTTAAAATGGTTCTAAAATTAACTGTAGTTCATTTATATTATCAATTATCTAATTAATGTTTTTGTATTTAATTTTATGGTTTCTATTTGTATAAATACATTAATACTGTAGAAAAAGTTTATTTTATAAGAAAATACTTTTCTATAATTTGTGGTATTAATTTAAAATTAAATTTTACCTCTTCTGTTAATTGAAAAATGAAAACTTTATCCATATTTAAAATTAGTTTGGTCAAATTTTATATATAGGATACATTTATTTTTTGTCATTATGAATATAAAAAAGAAAAATACTGTTCACCTTCATATGGGTAAAATATATTAATCAAGGTTAAATATTTGGGATAGCGATTTAAATTTATCAAAAACCTTAATTTAACTTTTTAGATGAGTGTATTTTGTTCATTCCCAACCATATTTCAAATTTATAGCTTGTTTGTTCTATTTTTCATTTATTTTTACAATTCGATTATTTAAAGGAAATAATATATATAAAATGTAAAACACATGAATTTAATAACTTTATATATTTTATATAATGATAAAAAGTTGCTATATTTTATTTAAAATATTTATTTTTTTGTTAAATTAATTTCTTCAATGTAATTTTTTTTAATTTTTATGTATTAAATAATTATTTTTAATTCTTACACAATGTGGACAAAGTATTTATCGCAATAATAGAAAAATAAATTAAATGATATTAAAAATGTTGAAACTAATAAAATTTGGATATATTTTTGTGTTCCATGATTTTTCTTCATGAATATAACAAATTAGTGATGTTTATTGTTTTATATTCAAATTCTTTATCTATCATGATGACTATCAAGTAAAAATAAATGAATAGTTCCCAAAATGACATTATTAATATTTTTAAGTAAAAAATACTTTATTTAGTTATTGGAAATTCATAGAAAAACATATACTCATCCATGTTAATGTTCCATGGTTTAAAATATCAAAAATAATTGATTTATGTGTTATATTTCATTTTAGGTTATCATTATTTTCCAATATATAGTTGAAAAAATTGATTTTACAGTAATTACGAAAAAGATTAATGGGGGTTAAAATTAATAGATAATGGTTATAAAATAACATTAAATTTGTTATGTTTTATTATATGGGAGGATTTAGGTATATCCATATCCTATTTAAAAATATCTTAATTTTTAAAAAAAATTATAATAAAAAATAATTTATATTAATTTAAAACATTTGTTAATTCCAAGTGTACCCCTCACCTAAATTATAAAAGTGAACTACTGCAAATCACTTATTCACACCATTTGATACATCTATATCAAAAATACCCACTAATAATAAATTACTATATTCCTTAACAACATCATATATCGTCCTTTCTAGAAAAAATAAAACCCCGTCAACGCATAAGGTGTACAAAAAAACTGTTTTTCAACAAATTGGAATAAGTCAGAAATGGGTGTTTAAATTTATTTTATTTTTATAAACCCTCTAAATATATTTTATCAATTAAAAATAATTACATTATTATCTTTAAAATACTTAAATATTATTATAATTATGTAAAAACCATTATCCTCAAACATTCCATCCTATGGAAATTGAAAACATTGCTCATGTGTACGTACAAATTATTATCTCTGCATAAAAAAGTAATTAATTTTTCCTCACCACGTAACTTGGATGGTTCTAATGATATATTTAACAAATATATATGTATTTAATAAATTTTAATTATTTTATAATATGATATTTTTTTCAGTCATTTTTTACATTTCGTGGAAAAAAGAAGCATCATTCATTCATATGTATGGCTTACCACCTCCAATAATGGTGTATTTATTTTTTCTATATCTAACTTTTTATATATATAAATATATATAATTTATGTTAATTATATTTATATAATGGTTAATATTCTTGAGATGATGGAATCATAATGAATATGAATTTTCTTAAACTATCAAACTAAAATAGATAGAAAAATGAATCTTATATCAATAAGAATAGTGATTTAAATAAATAATTTTTAATAAATAGATGAGAATATGTTTTATTTACATCACATATATTATAATATATTTGAGTATATTTACAAAATAGGTATATAATAAATCTATATTTATTATTTTTTAGGATTATACACTTACAAACAATGTGAGACCTCGGGTAATGGTTTATTTTGAAATCAAAAAATTATTTGTGAATATTTATTTTTAAGCCTCCATTTTGGGGAATTATATGATATATATATATATGTAAAACCAAATATATCTTATTAAACTATATTAATTTATAAAAATTATTATTTTTTAATTAATTTTTATTATATTAAGTAATTTTTATACCGAAATAATGTGTCTTTGGAAAACAGACCTTGTTTTTCTTTTGGTTAGGAAAATTTATCTTAAAAGTAAATATTTTCAATAAAATGTTTTAAATATTGATTTTATTATTCAAAAATTATTTATTTGTTTCATTTTTACCCATGGTTATATTTTTATAAAATATGCTTAAAATGAATCATCTTGTCATTCTCTTAATATGGCCCCTTTTCTCGATGGTGTGAACGAAATATTTTTTTAGCATACATAACAATAGTATATTATCCCATTGTGTTGAATGAAATTTTCATAGAAAATTTATTTAAAATTTTTCAGGGTCCATTTGAAGGAAAATTTATTCCTAAATTTTTTGGAAACATTAATATTTTATATATCAGATTTTAAAAATGAAAATTATATTTTTCTCAAGAGATCTTCCAGTGATCTTTTAAAAGCATGTTCAATTATTTCAACTACCTTTAATTATTATTATTATCATTTACTATGTTTATAATATAATGAAATTATCCAACATATTTCAATGGATAGTATATTAATAATTTTATTTGGTAATGTATTGAACTTCAATAATTATTTTTTCCAATATTGCATGTCACATCAAGAACTGGATAACCCTTCAATCTAGTCTATTAACCAAAATGTGGAATGAAACAAATGGAATTACCAGTCCCCATGGGTTCATGAATAGCACTAGTTTGTCATAAATAAATATAGGGAATTATTATTCCCATCCTGAACAAGATACATGGAATATAAATACAAATAAAAAGAAACATCAAATCAAAAACCAAAAGAAATATATTATATAACTTAAAAAAGATAGATAAAGTGATACAACTCAAAGAAGTTAGAAACAAACAAAATTACAAGTCCATCATTAATAGAAAACCATAAACTTATGACTACCATATAAGATATTTTAGGAAAAATATAACAATCTCCCTACCACATTCATATACCCACATGGCATAAAACCTCATCACTTCACTACGACACCTTTCCCTCTCCTACATCAACAAACATAACTAGATATCCACACCATCAAAGGGTTGATGGTTATGTATGTGAACAGGCTTGTTGTGATCCTAACCAAGGGTCTAATGTCATGTCTCTTAAAATAATACTTAAATATTAAAATTTTAATTAAAAATTTCTTGATAAATGATAAATTATCTTATATCAAAATCAAGATAATTTTTTCCCATTTTTAATTATTCCAAATCCATTCATGAAAAAATATTTCTAATGAATAATTTACATAAATAGTAATCTATGTTATAATAGATATATCAAATACTGAAAAATATAATGAAAAATCATCAGTATATTAACCTAAGTATCATAGGAGGCTATGCTTACAAACTCATATTTTCATAATAAATTACTATCATACACCTTGTTTTTTAAACCACATGCTTAAGGATCCTTGGAAGACCCCATGGGTGAACCCCTTTTAATTTTAATCTATATCCTTGGAACAACAATCATAAGAGTATAAAAACACCCCATGAGTGAACCCCTTGAAAATAAATTGATGATGGACCAAAACAACACTTTACAACTATGTATCAACAGAATCCCATGTGTTTCATTTTCCCAAATCATTTTATTATTTTTTTTAAAAATTCATATGATCATTTCTCTTATTAAACATAATTATGAAACATATTACTCAATGCATTGAAAACCCCAAATTTCCATTACCAAAATGCTAATAATAACAATATTTTATATCAAATCCATTTACACACCCAAAATAATCAAATAATTTTATTTATAATTCAATTTATAAAATATAAGCAGTCATGTTTAATTCAACTAAGGATAAAGACGTATCCACCAAACATTAACTCCAATCACACACACCCACAATGGGATACACCAATACTGGAAGGAATGTATGGACAATAAAGTAGGACCTATAATTTTTTTCACACATATTTGAATCACATTTCACAAAACAAATATTGGAGAGTATAGATCATAACATACACCAAAGAACATTAACCCTTTTCATTGTAACCAAAAAAGAACCAACCCCCATAATATTATCACACAATGGATCTATAAGGTATAGAAATCATTGTAAACATGAGATCAATACCCCATGATTTCATATTTTAAAATGCATACAATGTAACGAATATGAAAAATAAAAATGAGAAATATGAATAGATTATCACTAGGGATATGCTACATGATCATCATAGAGATCAAACTTTAAAATGTGAGATTTGAAAGGAGTGTAGGTAAATCAATTTCCTAGAAGGGTAAATGTTGTATGACTGGAGGCATGAACATCAAATGATTGAGGTTTTATCTATCTAACATTTCAAATAACCTGTGGGTTATATCATTTCATGTTTTGAATAAATGATTAATATCGTGAATCCTTCTAATTATATATATACTAAAAAATGTGTCACTTTAGGTTAAAAACAATTCATTGATGAATTCATAATGTGAATTCAGTTCATGTTATAATTTAATTCACGTTTTGTATAAACATATTAGTTTATACCCATCATAGATTCATGGATAGTACCTAACCAAAATAATATTTCCAATGATAGATTTACAACATGAATCATATTAAAGGATTAAATGTTTCCTTCAAGAAGTATCTGAGCTAGATTCTGTAGGATGTAAAAAAACAAACTCCAATTCCCTCTAAACCCAAAATAGACAATTTAACAAGTAAAATAGTGTACCATAAACCGGGATGTTATGATCTCCCAACAATTAAAATTTCTATCCCTGGTAAATCTTGTGAATGATGGGTGATCCAAAAATAGGTGAGGCCACTATTCCCTCACTGATGATTGAGGCTCCCATGTCTCATCAGAATATGAACTATGTTTCCATTACAGCTTTACTAATAGGTTATACTTTTCACACATGACATTCAACTAAGAATAAATTCCCTATAATACCTTCTTACATCTTAACTAACTGGAAATTATTCAATTTCTTCAAAACTCATATCAGGAGAGGGATCTAGATGGTACATCCTAAGTTGAGATACGTGGAAAACATCATGAATACCTATTAAATTATATGGTAGATATAACTAATATACAACATTCCTCAGAGACTCAGGTACCTCAAATGGTCCAACAAATATTTGAACTATCCTTCATGTTTTCCAATTTTATGATAACCCAATGTAAGGGAATCTTTCAACAAAACCGAGTGAACTAAAAAAAATAAAAATGATATAATTAATGATCAACATATGATTTATTAAAAATCTGAACTCTATCAGGATGTGAATGTATGTCTTGAATCCTCTCTAATGTCTCTTAAAAAAGAAATAGTAAAATAATATATTTATTGGCCACTTCCACCCCACAATGAGGCGACTTGTATAGGGTATCATTTAAATACTCCAACCTCACCATTTTGATCAATAAATTATTTATATTTTCTTATATCAACTTGACTAGTCCCAGACAGATATCCAATGATCCATGAAAATCCAAGATGTAGACATTGAGTATATCTTCAATAATATAAATTTCACACTCCATCAGACCATATTTTTATGCATGGTAAGTTGTACATAATATTACCATAGTCTCATTCATCTCTTAGCGACTCTTCCAGAATTGGTATATAATCCTAGAATCACTTTTATCTTTAATATCAAAGGGAACCCAATTTAATGGCATATAAACCTTTATATATAGCTTATGAATATATTTAACCATATTTGTGTCCTTGATCATAATGAAATGGGTTGATTTGATTGAAACAACCACACCCACTATGAAAAAATTATTATCTCCAAGATTCTGTGTTAATACAATAATGAAGTCCAAGAAAAAATCATATCATTTCCAATATGGAATTGAAATTGGATGGAGAAAACTAGATGGTTATAGATTCACTTTATTTATCTTTTGGATGGTTTATAAGGGGGGAACATAACCTACAATGTCACTCATCATACTAGACCAATGAAAAAACATCCTCTCATGACCTAATAAATCTTCATAATGTCTATTTGAATAGTCCATGAATAACTATTGTATTCAAATAAAACAAAACTCATCAGAGAATCTTGGATGATAAAATGATCCAAAAATTGATAATACCAAAAGAAGGGATATACTGATCATAAATAGTCTCCTCATTATAATGGTTTTTATTTGATTCTAATTAACTCATCATCATGATAATTATCCTATATAAAATACCCAAGGCAACATGATGATAATGGGATTGTTGCCAGTATGATAAATGATAAATCCTATTGAAAATCTAGATGCAACTATTTGAAGAGTCCCATTATGTTCGACTTTTCCTTTTATTCCGTGATAGATTATAATGTCACATTCTTAGTGGGAACATCCATGACAACATTCCCCATCTTCAAAGTATAGGTGATGTCAAAATCAATAATTTGATAGTATTCCTCCCACCGAATATTAATAAAATTAATTTTAATATGAGAAACTAAATTTCTCAATATCTTATGGTTAGAATATATTATGAACCTCTCCCAAAAAATATAGTCACACAAACACATAAGTTTATTCATTACAGCAGAAAACTCCAATTCATGTTTGGGGTAAATATTCTCATGCAGCGGAAGATGATGAGAGTCTTAGGCCAAAATAATTTTATCCCACATTATCACATAACCCATAGCATCACCAGAATCATAAGTTATTCCAATTACCCCTTAATTGGATAAGGTAATGTCAAAATAAAATCATATGTTTGAATATGTTTCAACCAATAAAAATAGGACTAAAAATTCCCCTCCCATGTAAACCACGCCCCCTTCATTATAAGGGTAGTAAATGGGGAAACCAACATCAAAAAATCCTTAACAAATGAGTGATAGTATTAAACAAGACTAAAGATGATCTGGTTCACAAATAAATTCATTGGATCCTCCCATTACTATAAAACCTAGATCTTTTTTGTTCAACTTATAAGCCACAATAAAAAATCACATTCCCAAATAATATCACTTCATGGATCTAGAAATTGAATTTTAAAATGAATCCATGAGAATGGTTACCCCTTATTATTTAAAAATAAAAATCATAATGGTTATTATGTTCCTGATCAATATTCTTATAAAACAATATATAATTTATGAACACAACCAAAATAGTGTCGAGATATTGATGAAATGTCTAATTCATCGTAGCCATAAAAACTATAGAAGAATCAGACAGACTAAATGTCGACCCAAAATATTTATATTTTTTATACCTACACATGAAATACATATTCATCTTATCAGATACCTAATCCAAAATCTAAGGAAATCATGAGAAAAGATCATTATTTGAAAACCACTCCTCCCCCTTTAACTAATCAATAAAAAACATTCACATGGGAAATCATAATTTTTCTTAACCACCACCAAGATCAATATCTAATAGTACATGCACAATCATTGTAAACCATCATACTTCTTGGAATAGAGAGTAGGGGTGGACAAGGAGAAACACTTGGGTGAACAAAACCTTTCTTCATTATATAATCCAACCAGATATTGAGCTCCTTGAGCACAAATTGTGTCATTCAGTATGAGGATATCAATATCGGTTGTGTACCCATAACTATATATATCATGTATTTGACCTCCATCCCTAGAGGATCACTCCAGAATAATTATAAAAAAACTAGGGAAGTCCATAAAAATCATGGTAAGATCCCTAATAGAAGATAAATTATTGTTATCAAGTTAAAAAAACTAACAATTGACTCAATTTGTATGGGATTAAAGGTTCTATGTGACCAATTCGCAGATACCAAGATACATTAAACACCCAATAGTTCCCATAAATGGAAAATAACCTGACAATCTAATGATAAAAATAAACCTCAACATAATGATCAACAAGTAAATCCATCTTGATGAGGACAAAAAAAATTCAAAATTGAGAACAAGGATATTACATACTAAATATGTGTTGGTCATAGATAGAGAAAAAGATAGAAAATGAAACCCCTTCTCATTCCTCTTCCCAAGATGTGTCACTAACTCCATAAAAAAGAAAATGATATTCAATTTATATTTCTTCACATCATCATAAACTCAATATATAATAGAGTGGTAGGTTCTTGTATCAAATATATTAGTCCATATTGATTTTTTAATGAAAATAGAACCCCTCCCTACCACTAAATACAAATCAACCACCACCAAAAAATCATCCATTATGTGAATTTTATTCACCCCTGATCCATGTGGCTAGCTCTTTGTGGGGATTGAAGCTTCTGACTATTTCATAGTCTCCTTTGGAGAATATGATCTCTAGCCTTCATGATTTGTACACATATCCGGACATATTTACTTGAGATGTACATAATAGCCACATAAATTTCATATCTTCACATTCATGGAACAAATATTTTGGGTGTGCTCAACCTTTCCACAATAATAGAAATTAAGTGGGATGCTACTGGATATAACTGATTGTATAGAGGAGTTTCACTGTTGAGAACCACAACCACCAATCCTTCGATGCTAATCCCACATCCTCTTCATTCCCCCTAAACTACTGAAGCTACCAATCAGTGGAATAGATAGGGAATAAAATGAAATATTTCTAGTCATATTCATATCTAAAATCATATAACTATTTACCTTTACTTCATAGTTTGAAATTATCATCATAAATAAGTTTGATTTGATATCTAATCACCAACACTATATTTACTCTTGTGAATTCATCTGATCATTATTTTTAAACTTCTGGTGAAAAAATGAACAAGGTCAAAAAACTAATTAGTCCATTTAAATAGAAAATTCTCTCCCTTTTATAATGAGAGTAACTCCATAGGCTTCATCATCATAAGATATAATTGTAAGAACATGTGAATTAAGAGGTTTTTGAAACTCTTCCAGACTATTCCTACATTTCTATCTACCATTTCGAGGGAATCCCACCATCCATTACTCGGAGACTTGATTTTGAATGATTCACACTTCACCTTGATATTATCTTTAATATCTATGAATTAATTGAACTGGTCCATATTTTCTATCAATTTCTCCACCCCTTAAGGTTCATTTATAACTCTAAAGGATGATTATTTCTCAGTCTAAATATCTCATGATTGATCTGAGTCAAAACATTCTCCTGGATGTGCTTAGAAAATGGCTCTAGAACATATGGTACACTTTGTTCTATAATATAAACAACACCTATGATAGCCTTAGTAATATTATTATCCAATTTAATATTTCCTTAAAGATAATTTACTTCACCCTCTTTTGGAATATGTGGATGATGTCGTAGAAGCATACTTATGCAAATAAAAAACATAAATAAATTCTTATAAAATTAATTACTCATAGTTTAGACCAGAAATATAATAATATGAAACTAATATTAATATAAAATACCATCACATGATACAAAAATTCCAAAATTCCTTGGTAACTAATTTATTTTCATGAAAATAGCTACCCTAGTACTCACCATATCTTACTTCTCAAGTATCAACAATCATATGTCTCATCTACGAAAATACTAAGAATGAATATAACCATGATCTAATATATAAATTGCAACATATTGACTAGGATGATGTTTCTATCAAGGAATAGAACCAAAATACTGCAATATGAAAAGGAGGTTATCGATCTCCATGTGTTGGAGACTAGAAACCGACCATAAAAAACTACCATGGGAATGATTTATACCAAACTAAATAAAATACATGGAATCCAAATACATGAAAAAAAAATTGGAAGAAAAATAGAAGTATCAAACAACATAACTAATATATGACAACATAAGGAATATAACACAATGCAGTTTGAAAAAACCTAAAGTACAAGTCTAATAACAAAGGTAAACTAAAACAAACTACTACAACAAGTGATAATGTTGGAATATTCCCCCCATTTCAACACAAGTTACATATACCCAATTAACATAAAACATCTCTACCTCATTTTTGAACCTTTCCTTTCCCTGAATCAAAATACATAACCATGTCTATACACTATCGAAGGTTTGTGAATGGTTTCAGCTAATAAGATCATTAGAACCCCACCAAGGTGTTTCATATCAAGTATCTATAAAAACAATACAAACATGATTATTATTTCTAAAAATTCTATGATAAAAATAATGTAGGTTATCTGAAATACATGGTGAATTTTACTATTTTTCAAAGTCAATGTAGGTATGTAAAATCAAAAACAATACAAAGACAAATAATAGGTAAATCATACCTATAATCAAAATAGGATTGTATAGAAGACTACTTATATCTCAACTAATTAATAGAGTGAACCCACTTCTTTATAAAAAAGGATTATGGAGTAGAGGAACACCCCATGGGTGAATCCCATAACAATATCAATCCAAGTCTCTAGAACAATGGGCCTAGGGATTTAAGGAAAACCCCTTGATTTCATAAACTAGAAATAAAATATAAAGTGCCACTAGGATAAAACTTCCACTAAATTACTAAATTCATACAACGTGATGTTTTTCCCCAATCATCTAAAATGGTTTTTGTCACAATCAATTCCAAATTACAATTTCTTTATCAAAAAATTGCTTTGAAACGCTATTTTATAATTCTTTTAAAACAACCAATTTAATTTACCAAAACCAATGGAAGAATAAAAATTTATGTACAACCCATTTATGAACATAATAAATAATTCCAATTTATTTGTCAAAAATATATATATAACTAAAAATTTCATAGTTCATTCCTCAAATTATAGATACAAGATAGACAGTCTCAACCTCAGGTCATGCACTCCAACAATGAGATCCACCAATAATGGATGGAATACAAGGAAAATAAATGGGGACCTAGAATGGATTACTATATCTTAAAATAACATTCCACAATAAAAAAAGATGATGGATAGTATAACTCACAACATACACTAATGAAAGATATCCTTTCACATGATAACCCAAAAGTACCAATAACTAGAAGAATCCCACATTGGATCTATATGGATTAACCATCATCATGATCACATGATCAAGAAAAAATTATTTTAGATATTCAAACATAGCCAACATGGTTATCCCATCCAATGTAAATGAGGAAAAATAAATGCCTCTTACTAGGGGAAGCGATGAAACCCCCAAAAAGATCGAAGGACGAATAGAGAAATCCAAAAAGGACCAGAGAAAACTCAAATATCCCATAATGGTAAATTGGGTCTGAAGGGATTCATGGATGAATAATTATGAAGTGGTAATGAGTATAATAGGATAACATTTTGTTGGTTGGAATCCTTTCCAGGTGTTAATTTTTTATTCGTGTCGTAAATCCTTGAAATTTTGGATATGCTAAAAAATGTCTCTAGGGGTTAAAAATATTATTTATAAAATCACACCATGAATTTAGATCATGAACATAATTGTTTCATTTTTTGAATAGATTTTTTGGTATATTCATAACAAAGATTCATGTCCTTTACAACACTCTTGAAACCCTCCAATGGAAAGATTCATGTCAGTAATCATATTCATGGCTTGATTTTGTTCCATAAGAAGCATCCATCCCAGGTTCTACAAGAAGTTCAAAAACCATATCAAAAAACATATAAACCTAAAAACACTCTTCAATAAGAAAACTTGTGTACTATAAAATGAAATTTTACAATCTCCCCACCATAATTCTTTCTCGGACACAATATTTTCCTGACTCATAATAAGAGAGGGGTCAGGATAGTAGTTACTGAGATGATATATGTGGAAAACATCATAGATACCAATAAAATGAGATGGTAGTTCCTACCAAAATGAAACATAAAAAATTCTGTTAGTGAACTCGAATGATCCATCATATCTCAGATCCATGTTTTACAATATGATAGTGACTTAATAGAGGGGAAACATTTAGGAGAACAATGAAACCTACTAAAAACACCAAAGGATAGTTTTTATGATCCATATATGATTTATTCTGATGTTACACTATAACCAGATATCGATGTTTATCATGAATCCTTACCTATGTATTGTTATTGGAATTCATCCACACAAGTGTGGCATCACCCATATATTACCAATAATTATATCACAAACATGAGTGACAATAGAAATATATTAATTAGTTAATTCTAATCAACAACTTGAAGCTATTATTATATATGACCTCAACTAGTCCCATATGGGTTTCCCATAATCTACCAAAATCCAAGAAACATGAACTATATATAATTTCGATGATATTAAGAGCATTCTAAACCATCCCATCGACCATTGGATTGTAATTTGTACATAACATGAATAGATTCCCCATCACCTATTAGAGAATATTCTAGAACTAATAGGTAAACCAATTATCCCTATCCTGGTGGATAGCATAGGAAACCCTTTGTAACCAGCCAATATCATAAAAATACAGCTTACCCAGATCTTTACCACTGGAGGTTTTATTGATCAGAATTAAAGGGGGAATTTTTTTCAACTGATCAACCCCTAATCACATAAAATTATTTTCATGGGGAGTCCATGGTAATTCAAAAAATATTTACATGGACATTATGATCCATTTCCAAACTGTCCTGAAAATATGATGTAGCAGACTATATAGTCTCTGATGCTATTTCTTTTATCTATTAATATGCATAACATTGAGAAAAATAACTTTCAATTTATCTCTTCACACATTGAATCCAAAAATGTTGACTCATGTCATAGTACATATTAGAATATCCCATGTGGATATCTTATGAATAACTTTGACGGTAAATCAATATTGAACTCCTCAAATATTCTAGGATGAAAAACCAATCGCAAAATTGATAATTCTATTAGAGGGGAGAGACCAAATAGAAATTGTCTCTTTGCCATTAAGGGATACACTGAATCCCTTTATCTCATCATCATATTTCAAAACCATTTGAATAGACTCAATGATATAATATGATAAAAGAACACTAGTCAAGACCATACCTAATGTATAATTCTTAGAAATTATATTAAAATGAGTGAAGAGTTTTCTTCAAATTAAAATCATCTTTTGATTTCATAACAACCTATGATGGATTACTACAGCTGAAAGAGGCAGTGAAGATATTCCCCACCCTCGAGGTGTAGATGTATTCAAAATCATTTTTAAGGTATTAAATCCCCCACCACTTTATAATATTCAAATATTTTCATGAAAATTTATAACTGAATCTCTTATGGTCAGGATAAAAAATGATCATCTCCTTAAAAAGATAATGATTCCAACACTTAATCACATGCATAAGAGTGGAAACATCTAAATAATGATTTGGTAAAGTCTTATTATGAAGTTGAAGATGAATAGATCCATAGGAAGCACATGATTATCCTTCATCATAAAATAATATTTACCAACACTAGAAGTATCAAAGCACACCATGTACCCCATAAAAACATACATAAGATATGAACATGATATGATGTTATAGGTTTCATAATCTAATAAAAAAAGATAATATTTCACATTCAACATGAATCTCACCCCGTAAATGGAAGAGGAAGTCAAGGGTGACACCAAATTATAAACATCCTTGATCAACCAAAAATATTATCCAAATAGGCTAAGAAAACATTAAATATAAAATACGAAATGTGGATCTTCCCATGAAAATACATCCTTCACCATCCTATTATTAACTGATCATCTACAATAAAAAATGAATTTTCCTTAGAAATTTATTATTTGATCCATAAATATCATTTTGAAATCATTCAATCCAAAAGGTAACCCCTCAATATCTGTAAATCTAAACTCTGATAGTGCTCATTTTCATGATTAAAAGTCAAATTAATCATGATATTTTTATGAACATAACCAATAAGGAATATTTATATAGATGGAATATCATATTCAACATATCCATAAAAACTATAGGTGCATTTTTTGACAAAATATTTTCATAAGTTATTTATAATAGCTAAAACTTCTACTAAAATGTGTATTTAGGATATCAGACTCCAAAACCCTAATATGATGATAAAAATCAGTCTCCAAAAACAATTTCACACCTCTAATAGATCAAACACGTTATCCTGACATTGAAAAGTATATTTTCTTATCTATAAATTGGTTCAACATATGATAGTCAATTCAATATCATAGTGAAAAATTAGCCTTCCTGTAAAAGAGAATATGTGATTCCGATTATAATACACTAGATCAAAGAAAACCTTTCTCTATATGATGGTTCAATATGATCTTGTACTATTTAATCTATTTTGGGGCCATATAACATGAGGGTATTAAGATCAAATGTGTTCCTAGTATCAAATATATCATTAAAAACACCTACCGCTTTGGATAATGATCATAGAATTCATCTGGGAAAACATTGGGGGTGTACCAAAAAATAATGGGAGCATAACCAATAAAAAACATCAGTCTCAACTAAAACAACAAAGATAAGAATACCAGTCTCTAGTTGGAATGGACCTTCATGACTAGACCTGATATTTGAATCTCCCTAAAACACCCTAGAGCTCTCATGAATACCAATTAATGAAAAATATTGATGAAAAAATATTCCACAACATGATTATTGAAAAACCAATATATCCCAATAATGATGTAAAATATGTACAAATCGAGAATAAGGAAATACCATACTAACTCTACAACAACTATAGATAATAATTTAGAAGAAAACTAAAACCCTTATCTATTCTCTTATTTGGAAGTTCCAATAAATCCATGATAAATTAAATGAGCTATGTTGGATGTTTTAGCATAATAATAGACAAGAATATATAAATTATTGGGAATATCTGGTATAAAATAGAGTGTTTTCTATAGAAGATGAAATGAAAATTGTACATATCACTATCACTAGACCCATGTATATCACTACTGAGAACTAATCAACTTCATGAAGGTGGCTCACTCTTGAGTCCTATGGGTATATACCTATATAAAATAATGATTTTTATTGTTCTATTGTGTTTTTTGGAGCTCGTAATCCCTAACCATAATGAGTCATAGAAATAGACTGACAGAATCATTTTATGTGGCTATAGTGGACACAACCATTTCACATCATAATGGGTGAAGATCATGAATGTTATGCATTGATAGAATTTTGACATTGATATCATGGTAGGTGCCCAATACTATCTATAAATAATTTAATGGAAGAGGATATCCATGAAGAACCACCTCATACACTCCTTTAATGTTCATTCCTCTTCCTATACATTCCATAAATTCCCTTGAAGCTTTCACTGGGTGGTATATAAGGGTCAAGTAATCCAATATTTATCCTCTATTTCATCTCTAACATCATATATCTATCAATTTTCTAAACATAGGATTAATGTTTCAATATAAATATTTGTGTTCTGATATTTGAGAGAAAACCGTAAAGGTACCTCTATGCATCCATATGTTCATTCAATACCATTTCTAGAGAAAAATAAACCAAATTTTCAAACTAATTGGTGAATTCCAACACCGAACACATTACCTTATACAAATAGAAGAACTCTCAATTATTTTACATCTTTATATGCTTTAGGCAGAGTTGTTAAAAGATGAAGGTCTTAAAACCATTCCAATCTAAGCCTAAGTGCGTATATTTCTGTACCATGGGATCTCATAATTTCTTACACGAGCCCTCAAGTGTGAACATTGCAAACTTCATCTCTATATTCTTAGGTATATCAAGGTTTTGAAACATGTAATCAATCTTTTATAGTAATTCTTCCTCTTCTTTAGGATTAT
The DNA here is from genome assembly GCA_963277665.1 of Viscum album. Lineage (NCBI taxonomy): Eukaryota > Viridiplantae > Streptophyta > Magnoliopsida > Santalales > Viscaceae > Viscum > Viscum album. The sequence continues at coordinate 995,838,001 of OY728166.1, forward strand.
TTAAACCTCTAACAAATGGTGTATTATCATGTGAAAAGTTAACAAAATCAATCATTGACCCATCTAGCAGCTGGATATTACTCAATAGCAAGGTTTTGAACTATTGGTACATTTTTCTCTATGGAAAGAACCACCAAAATGATGGTATTAATAATAATTTATCCAATAATGGTTTCCCATTTGGATAATCCACTGCACCCTTTTATGGAACCTATGGATAATGTCTTGGAGAAATATTTTTGTACACCAAAAATAAAATAAATTGATTAGATATTGAAATAATCTATATTAAAACCAAAAATGCATTAATAATGTAATGAAATTAAGATGAAATCCCAATATAGAAGACACACATCAAAAAATACCATGTTAACATGAGTCTCGTCTCAACAATAGAAGGCCAGGAACTTACTACAATGTACCTCTCAAGTATTGATATTCATATGTCCCATATACCATCTTCCCCAGACCAACCATTACCATACTATGATACTAGATTATCATATCCCCACCTAGATGAACCATATATATATGGTCTTATTCAAAATAAAGTAAGTCCAGAAGAGTGTTCCTGGCCCCCAGAGGATGAAATCTAGAAGTCGAGCATCAAAAAATCCCTAAAGGAATGACTTTACCCAACCTAAACTACAAAATTTTTATTCTTATATAAGGGAAAGGAAATATTAAAACAAAAACAAGAAGTGATATAGACAACAAATAACATAATATAGAAGAGGTGAGAAAACTCAAAGTAGATAGAATAAACCCCAAGTAAAATTTTAATAGAAAATTATAACTAAAACAAATATGACTAATCCATGTGATAATGAGGGAAACTTCCTACTATATCACCATGAGTAACCCTTACCCAGCTAATATAAAACCTCATCACCACATTGCAATACATTTCCTTTTCTTTAATCAAAATATATATTTGGGTCTACACACCACCTAAGGGGTGTGCAGGGTGTGAGATAACATGATCATTCGGGTCCCAACCATATATTAAATATACTTACTTTGTACAATAAATCCAAATTTTATAATTTTAAAGTAAACATGGAATGATAAATTATAAATTTGTTTATATAAAATTCATGGTAAATATTTCCCTTTTTCTATAGTTTTAAAATAATATAGGAAAAAATGTTTCAATGTATTTATTTTAGTCACTTATTATAGCCAATGTAGGTATATAAAGTCCATAAATAAAAAAAATACATAGTAAAATTAATCTACCCCAAGGATAGAAATAGATTCATCTAGATGACTACTCAAACCACATTCAATGACTTTAATTAAACCATGTCCTTAGAGCATGCACCTAAAATACAGAAGAATGCCATATGGGTGAACAACTCAATAATGTCAAACCAAGACCTAGAACAACATGCATATGGATTAGAGAAACAATTTTTTAGTAAAACCCATGAAAATAAAATAAATATTTTACCTAGTCCAAACTATCCACCTGAGTTCCCAAGGCACCCTATTTTCATCAATTTCACAAATCATTTAAAATAAATTATTTCACAATAATTGTCATATAAAAAAAATTATTTTATAAAATATTCTTTCATAAAACATTTCAAAATGATTATAAAGAATCCATTTTTATTAAAGAAATGATGGGAAATCTGTGATTTATTTTAAATCCATTTCTGCACACAAAACATTCAAGATAATTTATATTTAAATAAATTTATGAAACAAGATAAATCAAGGTTCATTCAAAAAATGTTTGAAATAGAACAAATTACCTCAGACATAGGTCACATACACCAATAATAGCTCCCACAAAAACTAGAAAGAACATAAGGACAACAATATTATCCATAAAATGGATTCCTATATCTGAGACTCGCATTAAAAAAATAAAAAAGATGGAATACATGATAGATCACAACTTTAACCATACAATATAAAACTACTGCACCATAACCAGAAAATTAATAGCTATCATAATATGACTGTAAAATAGATCCATAACGAATAACAAGCATCATCAACAAGTGGTTAAAACCACATGATTTCATAATCACAAATGTAACCAATGTAGTTGTAGTGACTAATTATAATAATGGAATAGAATGAAAACTTACTAGGGAGAATCAACCCAAAAAACAAGGATATATAAAGCTAAATAGAGTGACTTATATGTAGAAAATGTCACACAAATAACCTTAATGGGTAACTTGGTTTTATGTGGATGCATATATGTCGAATAAAAAAGGGGTTATGAATATAGGATGATAAATAATTATTACAAATAATCATTTCAGAGTGTGAATATATCATTTATTTTTAAAATATATTGAATTTTAATATACACTGAAAATGGTGACTCCTTGGGTTAAATTCACCTAGTCTATAAATTCATGATGTGAATTCAGTTAATTGCTGGAATTTATTCATGTTCTAATTGGATTTCACTATTTTATCCCATTGTAGAATGATATATTCTACTAAACTCATGAAATCAACTGAGTGAAAGATTCACATCATGAATCATATTCATGATGTGAATTTCTTCTTGGAGACATAATATTTATTTAGTTCTCTATCATTACTATAAACCAAATCCAACACCCTCATTACCATGAAAGTAAATATTAAACAACAAAAAGTGTTCACATTAAATTGTATTGTCACACAGACATTTATTGACTATCAAAATGTCAGTGAAGTCATACTTTAAATTTATATGATGAATCTATTTTACATAATACGGTATGTGTATGGACTAGAATTTAATATCCCCTAAAATCATTGATTTTTCTCATGTAAATAAACAATTTGGTTATTTGGTTGAGGTCCTTCATATTTATGTAAGATATCTTGGCATGAGGACATGGTATTAAGTTTATGATTTCAATATTATGAATTAAATTATTATTTATTCATATTTTTATGTCCATTTAATAATTATATATATTATTTCACCCATGGACATTATTCATGACAATTTGATTAATTATATAGATTTTTTCGTCATAATTTATTCATGACATATTATTAATTCCATATTTATTATATGATAGTTTCAACTATTTTCACTCCTTTACCAAGTATCTAATATCACCCTTTTCTAATGATCTTTTTACCCATGATTCTTGTAAGTGTTCTATGATTGATATTAGAGGATATTATAATTAGAACAATAATGTTATCAAAGAAAATGTAGGGTTGTGTTTTATATTTTCAAATGCAATATTAGTTTTAACCATGTATCTGGATAACAAAGAATATTCAACTAATTGATCCCTTGGGATGAAATCACTTTAATATAGTTAAAATGTAATCATATAACCATCATCTCTAGGTAACTAGGGTTGATATCTTAATATTTGGTATCATAGAAGTTTTCATAGAAACCTTAAGAACTATATTTAGAGAATAATTGATTAGGGAACATAACCCCATAAAATACATAAAGGATGTGGATAAGTATATAATAATATAAATAAGTTTTTGTTAATGTTGCATTTATATAGTTTTCCTATTATTACATACACATTTGGATACTATAAGTTTATTTGGTTTTAAGAAAGGTTCACTTAGGGGTAGAAACCCTGAGAAGATATAATTGAATATATTTCTACCATTTTTCTGGTACTTTGTGAGTGTCCCCTTACTACAGACCTAGTTTTCCACTCCCACAGTATGTTCATAGGTCAATTTACTTTTCTCTTATGAATTATTATGATGAATGAGAGAATAGAACCTATGTAAACCTATGTTAATACATGGTGATGTGGGATAAACCTAATGTGTAATGGGATGAGAATTATATGGTTGATCATAATTTTAAAGGCATAAATATACTATTTGAGGTTTAATGAGATGAGAGTTTAATATGATTAAGGATATTTTGTGATACATTTATGGGAACAAAAACCTTTTATTAAGTATATGATTTTGTGAGAATTTTTTCATAGTAATAATAAATTTTTAATTTTTGAACATATGATTAAATATATTTATGGCCAGTTAGGTTAATATGATGATTTATAATATGGTAAAAAGTGTAAATTAATAAAATTTAGTTTTGGGGGAAAATAATATTTATATACATACATATTGTTGAAAATGTGATTTGATGATTAATATAAAAATTCATGATGTTCATCAGATTTTTGGGATCATTAATGGATTTATATTAAAAAGGACAACCCACATTTTTTGGAAGGAACACAATACATCCCTCAAGGCCACAGGGAATAAACCCAAAACCAAAGGGAAATATGGGTAATTCACATTCCATTAGTCTACATGATGTAATTGTTAGAATTACACTTTTTCGTAAATGATATTATGGATAACGATTAATTTTTTTTGGGAAACGTATTATTGGATAAAATATTTTTTGAATTTTTTGGATTTTGATGTGATTAATTATTTTCTCAAGAGCCATTAATTTGGATTGATGTATATATCATATTTTGGTTTATGTTAAAAGATTATTCTGGAGGAATTATATTATTTTTCCGTAGATAATTTATGAAGGGTATGATATCAACATTTAGGTTAAAATACTCTTTAATATTCAGTTTGTTGAGGATACATGGTTATTTATTTATTGACTAACATGTGTTGTACCATTACTTTTATTGTTTAATTTCAGATATTAATTATTATTTAATTTCTTGAATGTTTATTCATTTTAGGTGTCTAATTACATTGGGTGAAATATTTTGTTTTTAGTAAAAATAAAAGGAATATATTTTTATTCTTTTTTGGATTATGTGATCCATTATAATTTTATTTTTGGGTTTCGGGTCTAGAAAGTTCACCTTGATTATTCCTCATTTAGAGAAGAAATATGACATTATTGTGAAATTTTATTAAATTATTAAATTTTAAATTGTAATTAAGTATATTTCTTTATTATATTTGTCTAAATGGTAGATGAATTTCCATTACTCAACAAAAACGATCATGAAATAATGATGTTATCTTATTATACTCAATTCTGATGAATTGATGGTTTTTTCAAAACATGAAGATTTATGGTTTGTGGTCAATATTGTTTTCATGTGAATATTCTATATCACCAACTATTAGTCATTATTTTTTATTATTCTCCTCCATGTGTATATTTTACCTTTTAACTAATTTTATCCTTATCTGGGTACCGAGATATGTGATATTTTATTTTAGCATTATATTTCCCACATCCATTTTCAAATGGAATTTTATTATAATTATCTATGATGTGAGTTTTAAATAAACTAAAATACCTTTCATGACCAAGAGAAAAATATGAGGGAAAATTTTATTTACGGGCTATAAAATGTGACATTTTAGGATTTACATATATTTTAATCTCTAAATTAATTTAATATTTGGATAGATTATGATACATACAACCCCTAGTCTAAATAAATTATAATATATTATATCATTATAACCTAGCTATTAAACTAGATTAATGGATAGTAATAAACAATTTTTATGATATATATTTATATAAAGGCTTTACATAAAACACATATATTTTTTGTAAAGTCAATATTATATTAAAAATGAATTTTTCCAAAAAATGGACTGTAATACTTTTTTTAATAAATAATATAATTAACTTCTTACTATAATTTTTTTTAAATGAATTTCATTTTTTCAATCATCATAGAATATTTTTTATTTCATTTATTTTTTTATAATTTTATGAAAATATATATTGTTCGATGAATATGGAACAATGATGATTTATATTTAAAATGATTTTTCATTTAAAAAATATAAAAATTGAATTTTGTTTTAAATTGATTAATTAGTCACATTTATTCATTAATATAATTATTACTCTAATTATCATTACACTAATTAATTTCACAATGGTTTTTTTAATAAAATTTCTCATAATTCAAGAAAAAAATCTAGAAAACTACTTTTCGTCGTGTTTTGAAAATTTAACATTTAATTAAATTATTTAACTTCTATAAATTGAATACTAATAAATGGATTCCATGTTTACAATCAAGATTTTCATATTTGGTAAATATTTCCCTTTTTGTTGTTTTATTTAGAATATATATTTTGGAAAATATTTTTCACACCACTAAGGGTAAATTAGTTAAAATATTGTTAAAAGATTTGAGACACAGCACTAAAATTTCCCAAAAACGTTATTTTATCATATTTTATGAGTTTATTTTGTCCTTTTTTCCTATGTAGTAAATATATGGCCACTTTGTGACATTTATCTTTGACCAGTACTGTTATATTTTTTTATGAAATGAATAAATACAAAATGTCACTCTCCTACATTTAATATCTCTACAATTCTCATCGAAGTAAAAAAACAGGACATGTTTGGTTGTAATTTTTTATATATAGAAATTAATTAATTTATCAAGGAAATTTATTTTTAATTTTTAGTTATTTAATAAATACAATAAATGCTTACTAAACATTGACACTATATTCATTTAATTAATAGAAAAAAATGATCATAAATATATTAAGAGTAATACATTTTTGTGATTTACTGTGTTATAAAAAATTTTATATAAATATTATATTTTAGTGTTGATTAAATGGTTTATATTAATATTAAATAATTTTCATGGTGAAATTAAAGTCAATGTAAATAAATAGTTACAAAAAAGGCATTAATGATATTTTCAAATAAAAAAAATATTTTTCTAAATGGTTTTTATTTCATAAAAAAACCGAATATTTTGCAAGGTGAATGTGATATGGAAGAAAATATCCCCCATGCATCATTAATGGGTCAATTTTTGTTTTATGGTAACATTTATTTCCATTAAATTTTTGAAATCATTGATACTATAGTAATTGTCCAAAGGATTAATGGGGGAGAAAACTATGATATAAAGGTTAAATCATCAACTAATAATTTCTAAATTTTATTTTATAAGAGGATTTATATTTATCCTTATTCTAACATTGTTCTATAAAAATTTCTAGAAACACTATTAAAAACAATTATTTATATTATTTTAATACATTATGTAATTCTGAGAGTTCCACACCCCTAACTTATAAAAGGACACCTATTATACTCTATTAATCAAAGCTCACATGAAATGTACCATTGCGAGTTCTTAAAATTATAAAGTAATGTACTAACTTACCGTTTTCTAGAACTTATTTTCTTTTTAAAATATCATCCCTTTAATTATTAAGGTGTAAGACTAAAGTGGTTTCTCAAGGGAGAGGTATAAATCTTAAGCTATCATTTTCAATTCATTTATATTTATACCTCCACTAATGTACAGACCATGTCATTTCATTGAATGATTATGAAATATAAGAAGTAATATTTTCAGATCTAGGCCCTGAGATGATGTAATATTACATGGTCCGGTGAGACTGGAATTAAATTTATAAATATATTAAATATATTTTATATCACATAGGTGATGTTTCTCATAAATAATGGAATATCACCCAAATAGAGTATTAAATCGTAAATATAAGACCACAATTAAATCTAAAGAATGGGGATAACCCTAATGTCCACTAAAATTCGATCAGTGCCTGACCTTCAGGTGAGGCACCAGTTTCCAAGTATGTTAAGTGGATTGATTAATTTATTTATTTAACTAATTTTACACCCGAAACCAATTTCTCTCATTAAATTTCATTTTAATGAAAATATCATGCAATATAAACAAAACCATGGTGTTTTTGATAGGTGTTTTTTGTCATTTGTATTTTGGGAAATCATGATCGGCTGACAACTATTGATCGGGTCAAGTGGTATTAATAGAAATATGATTCAAAAAATCATCATGATCAATAGAAAATATATTATTCACAAATTATCAATCCATAATCATGGTAGGAACCATATATTGAAGTTTACCCCCTTAATTAAATGATTAACCATGTTATTATATGCTATTTTTTGATCTGTGAAGAAGTGATCCTTCACATAATCATGTTCATTGAATTGGTGTGTTTATTCATTTTATTCATTACATGTTCCTCCACTGAATTTTCTTAATATATGATCATTGGACATGAACTCTTATCCAAAAAATAACTCACTTTGTTCTTATGCTTTCCTCCACATATTCTTTGGGGTTTTCCCTATCAAGCTATGGGTCCACAATTCAACATTAGCAAGAATTTCTGAGCATGTTCTTAACCTTTGATTCCTGGTGGATGTGTACACAATGAATAGATTATTTATTTACGGACACATATTGAAGTATTGTTGTAACATATTTGGTAAATAATGAATATGGCATTTTCATATTTATTAATATTTCTAAATTAAATATTAATTTTACTTTAAAGTGGATGATATGTTCAATGGCATACCCGACACGCAATAATGGGTTTCTCTGAAATCTCATGTTGCACACAAGGTTGAGTCATACTGAAAAATAATAATATAATATTATTATTTTAAATGGTAGTTAACACCTAGTTGTTGTGTTAGTGAAAATAAATAGAACTAACCATATTATGATTACACATGTTTTTTAAATGTCTTTACATTTATCCAATAAATTTTAGAGGCTTAAAATAAGAATGAATCTTATTTTAAGCATGAAACACTCTAATATACTTTTAAAGGTCAGTTTACCAGCTTTTGATGGAGAACCATTTTTAAATCTAGTTTTTTTCACATTTATATATTCCATTTTAAAAAATAAACTTCTTATTTAGAATAGGTACATCAGAAATTACTTTGGGTAAATTTTTTGTCTTTTTCTGATAAAGTTCATTTTTTTAATGAATAGTAAAAAAATATTGCATTTTAAGTCAAAATAGTCTTTTCATCTAATTTATTTATATGATTATATTATACTTTTAATTGGTTTTAAAGTGTAATTAGATTAAATTGTTATCATTTAACCCAATTTTTTGTCATTGTGAATAATTTCACTTTGAAATTGGACATAAACACATGTTAATCTTTTGGTAGTTTTTACTTATTAAAAACATACGTTTTTGGTTTTGAAAAAGGGAATTAATTTTAAATTAATTTATGATACTTCTGTGTTTTGAATTTGGAAAAATTGATTTTAAATTTGGAATCATGAGGTCCAAATTTAGTAAATTGTACCATTTATTTTTAGACATTATGAATAGTAACTTTAGTAAATATTTTATTTATCATGGGTAAAGGGTAAATCTGGTAAATAATAGTAAAAATTAAGAATATTGTTTCCTATAGAATTGGGGATGACATCTTTGATTGAAGGTTCAAACATTCTAATTGCTTTCTAATGGGTTTGTTCGTAGAACCAGAAACATCCAATGATTCCATATCCATTTGGACCTACTTTCCAAAGGTAGGCGCTCATTAGTTGTGGACTGATGAGGCTTAGTAATTTTCATTGGTCAAGAGGATGGGAGGTCAGACTCATCACACCTTTTTGAGTAGAATTATTTTCTACTTTGGGACTCTCTTTATAGATTTAAGTTATGTTCATGAATCCTTATTACATTAACAAGTATAAAATGAGATTTCCTTTAGTCTGACAATCAGTGATTAATATGTAGGAAATTCAGAGAATCTTTTATATGTGTTTGAGGTTCTTCATTGATGAAGAATCGTCTGTATTTTTTAGAGATTCTTAGTTGATGATATCCTTAAATACATAAAAATCTCTTGGTCATTATTATGACCATACTGGTTTTAAAGCCACTCAGTGGGGCACTTGAAGTTTATTGTCATTCAGGAGGACATGGATTATTTCAGATTTGGGATCGTACTCACTGATGGGCTACCTACGTATCCTTTGTTTTGGAAAAGGAATCATAACCCATGTAGTTCGAGTAAGGGAGTATGATGTTTCTGCATGATTTATGGATCAAAGTAAGATTTCATGATTACTTTTATGCTCTGAGATCACATGAGTCATGCTCGGTGTGAGAAACAAGAGGTATTGGTGAAACCAGACAATTGTGCCATGAAATGATGTGGGGATTATGTATGTATGACTGCCCAAATAGATGAGGATTAAGATTTACATCAGGGAATAAATCCATGAATAGGGTCCATAAAGGTATATATACTTCATGGAGATTTGGATACTCTAATCTTGGGTCTTACTCCTAAGGAAGATTCCAAATTTAGGAGGGGACTTATGATTCGATTTTACTCCTGAGAAGGAATCCCATATCAAAAAGAATTATGACTGGTTAAGAGAAAATAAGTGTGGGGCTTATTCCTAAGGAGGAGGCCCAGATTAAATGGATTTGAAAATTAAGGGACTTGGGGCTTACTCTCAAAGATGATTCCCATATTTGAGACTGGGGCTTATTCCTGAAAAGGAGGCCAAGGTTAAAGGAATTAAGGTTTGGGGTTTACTCCTAAGGAAAATTCCCATAATTTGGGGAATTATGACTGGGGCTTACTCCTGAAAAGGAGTCCCAGGTTAGGGGACTTGGGACTTACTCCTAAATAAGATTCCCATAATTAAGGATTCTCTCATCTTAAAGGATGAGCTTGAATGAATGAAATCTCAATCTTTAGTGACATAAATATGTGTAAATCACTAGATTTTGAGAGATATTACATAGAGTTCCTTTCAGATAATGAATCCAAATCAAGAAATCATGCCATAAATGGCTTTGAAGAGTTTCTTGAAGACTGAATCTTGAATAGGAGAGGTGGAATGACATAAGAGGGGTGAAATGGGCAGGAAAGGCACCCAAAAATGGAGGGGCGTGCAAGACCTGGCAGGCGCGCAGATACTGCATGGGTGCACAAGTCCTGGTCGTACAGGTATACCTGTGCTACACATGGGTACTTGCGTGATTTTCATCCCTTAGGTTAATACTTTGCTGATACTTGGCTCAAACCCTTGGTATTATCCCTAGAGGCTTTCCAGAAGATGGCGCGCAAGTTCTGGTGAAGAATTAGGGTGGCGCACAAGTGTGTCTATATTCCTTAAGGGTAAAACCACTTAGGCACGCAATTTTTAGTGAATTATAACACTTAGAAATTACTCCTCTTGTTTAGACCTTCCATTCTAGGTAAAGAATTACCTTATAAGAGTTCGGAAGACTTGAAGAAGAGACTTGGGCATTTAGAGCTTTGTATGTGAATTCTGGAAAAATTCATCCCCAAAATGGGGGGCTCATCGGGGGTATTTATAGGCTGGAGAAGACCCCGATCAGTTATCCTTTAGGGTTCACAAGTCACTTGTGTGATCATTAGGTGGTGCGCAAGTATACTTGCATGACAGTGAAGTCACTTGCGCGACCCTTGTGCTTTTGAAGCCTTGTTCATGCCTTTGTCGATTTTTGATTATTTCTTCAAAGGATGAATCAATTTGTGCTAAGTCATTTCCCTTTCCATTCTTGTAGACAATGTGATGAAAATGAGCGTCAACAACCCCCCCCCCCCCCTCAGAGTTGGATATGAAAGAAATGAGGATGTGACTCTGAGGAAAAGAAGAAAACTAAAGGAAAGGCAGCGCGCAAGTGTTCAGTGCGCAACACTTGGCGCGTAGGTTCAAGTCGCGCAAGGCTGGAGCGCGCTGGATGGAGGGCGCTGGGTTTAGGTGCGCAGGTGGGATGCCTGGCCAATAAATATGTGGTCATTTTCTGTGCATAGCATCTGATTTCTGGATTTTCGAGCTCTCGCCGCGCAGGTTGCTCATTTTCCACTCTTTCTTCGCTTTCGCACTATTGTCAAGGTAATAGGACTTGCACGGTGATACTTGCACACAAAAAACTTGTGTGGAATATTAACACTTGCACAACACATCCATACTTGTGCGCCAAGTTTAAACTTGCGTTCCTTAATTACTTTTCCATTTTTTCTAAAATTCCTTCACAAATTTTATGAAAAATCAACTTACTTAAGAGTTAATTTATTCAACTTTTATGCAGAATCAAATGGATCTTAGAATCGGAATATCTGATGAACTAGCTTTCAAGTGGATTGATGATATGATGAATATCATTGGACATGATTATTATACCATCAAAAGTATCACTCTTCAGGATTTGGCTAAGTATCTGAAGAAATATCATTGCGACTTCCCCCAAAGCATTTATTTGCCTTTGTATGGCTATGGTCATCTACGAGAAGTTACTATTCTAGAAGCAAAGAATTATCTCCTATTTTCGGGGTTTCAGAATTATACTAACTTTTCTTCATCAAATATCTCATGTGGAGGAGTATTTATAAGTGCCGGAATAGTGGAGAAGGCCCACATGATGCATCATAGTCCTTGTACGCCAGATCTGAAACCTCATAAGCCTGAGCTGCAACCACATTGTCATCCTTCAATCTTCAGAAATGCTCAGATGGATCAATCCAAAGGCTGGAAGAAAAGATGGGACTTCCATCCTGGGGGAGGTTTGAATCCAACTTGGATGTGGGTATACTGGGTGCAACAAACCTGTGCAGATTTTGTCGATGATCTGAAAGGAGTTGCGATATACTAAGCTGTTTGGGTTGGGAAAACATATGTCTACAGAACTGATAACATCGTGTCGGAGATACTCAGCCACTGGAGCCCAGAAACTAATTCTTTCCATCTGACTCGTGGAGAAGAAGGTATCAGTCTATGGGATGTCCACAAGATCTCATGGTCACCAATTTTGGGTGACATGTACAATGAATTCATTCCACCCAAGGTGACTTGGAATGATTCAGAGAAGACTCTTGCTTTAGCTCGATAATTATTTAAGATCTTCCACAAGCTCAAGAGTTCAGAGACCTCGTTAACTCATTCTAGAATGGATATTCATCCGTAGTAGTGGTTGAATATATTTCTTAAAGATAAGTATCCAAAGGAGAAGGAGACGAAGGAGAAAGGATCCAAAAAAAATAAATCCAAGGATAAAAGGCCCAAATGTCCTACCACCTGCCCAAATCCTGAGAAGAGGGGTGCTCCTGAAACATTCTAACCAACTCTAGAAGCAGGAGAGTTTGAGAAATTGGGATATATGGTGAATCAATGGTTCTCGAATAAGACTCGTCTGGCGGGCTTCTTGGTTTTGTGGCTCAGTTTTTATCTCTTGCCAGTTAGGGATTCAAAGGGAGGCGTCAGGCCAGGGACCTTCGTCGTTGCGGAAAAGTTGGATGAGGGAAAAATGGTTGGGTTGGATACCCCCATTTTAGCAAAGATTCACAGGAGTTTACTTCATGTCTTCATGGGTAAATCTCCTTTAAGAATAGTGGTACCATTCCAAGTTTTATGGGGCTGGATTTCCACTCACTTTAGGACTTACAATGTACAGAATGGATTACAAATTCATGGATGTTATTTCAAGACATCAGTGCAAGAATTCTCTGGAGTTGCTACATTAGATGTTAATTCCTATGACATGAAATTGAGGTTGATCATGTTTAAGAAATTAAACTTATTTCCCTATGGAAATCCACCAATCAGGAGGTTTGTTGTTGATGGAACAGACCCATTTGGATCTAAGGGCATACATGTTAGCTTGTAGAGATGGTGTGCTAGTTGCCAGGATTGACAGAGAAATTATATGTGAGGCCTATTCTCCATATAGATTTTCTCATCAATTCAAGTGTCTGTATCAGATTGTTGTATCTCCCCCAGTACATGTCAGGTTAGAGCAACATCTGATGGTTGCTCGACAACTGTGGCTGCTGACATCATGGCAGAATATTTGGGCGATATTTGACGTACTAGTTGAAAAAGTGGAACCTAACCTAACTACTTGGTATGCTGAGCACTGGATAGCATCATACCCCAAAGGGGTGCTAAATCACCTAGGTTATCAGGTGCGGAAAAGGAAGAGGACTGTAGAGAAGGAAACCCTTCCTCATGAAGGTGATGTTTCCCCACCTGAAGCTGATTCACCAGATTCCTCCTCTAGAAATGATTCACCGGATTCCCATGATGAGGATGATGAGGCACAACAAGTGGCAAAGCGGCCTCATGCCTGATATAATCCTCCGGTTAGAATCAAGATACCTACTCCATCAACTCCTCGTGATTTACTTCATTGTGGTAATTTAATCACTACTACTTTATAAAGCAATAAGTATTATTTTCTTATTCTTTATCTGCAGCTGCAGGAGCCGGGAAGAAATTGAAGTCAAAAATTGTAGGACCTTCCTCGCAGCCTTCATATCTAAGACCAGAGGCTGTCCAGTTATGGCAGAGTTTATACTGTGGTACTGAGACCGCCTATCTGGATTTGTGTGAGGGCCTACAACTTCTTGTAATAGGTAATCTTCTAGCTTTTATAGATATCCAATACTAGGATAACCCCAATAAAGTGTGGGCTTACATCAGAGAGCTGGAAATGCTCATATATTCCACTGATGAGTCCGTTCCTGTCACCAGGAGGATGAAGGAAATGATTGATCGTGGCACCACTGTGGGGCTGGTGGTTCTGGAGATGAGGAGTGGCATGATTATGTGGCTCCTGAAGATGTAAGTTTTCTTTCCTTATTTACATTGCAACTTGATTCCAGTTGAATATTTGTTAGTTAAGGAAGTTATTTTCTTCATCTTGCAGCTTTCAAAGAAAGGAACTGAGGTTCCTTCTCCACAGTATAGCCCTGGTGGTACTTCCATTGGGGCTACTACTGATTCTCCTCGTGAATCGGGTGAGATATCTTCAGGCCAGCAGGCCATGAATGAGGTTTTGGACATAGCCTTCCATTTACCAATTAAGGTTCCAATAAGGTAGACTGCCGACACTCCCAAAAAACCAAAAGGACAAAGGCGACGAAGGAGGAAGTCCACCACTAAATGCCTTATCAGTAGTGGTAAGTCCTTCGGATAATCATGAATTTTAAACCATGAAAAATATTGCTCACTTTCCTTGGGATTTAAGGGGATTCTTCAATTTCCCCTATGAGGGAAAGGACTGATCCTCCCTTAGGTACCATGGAGGGTGCTGTGGAGAAAACGCAAATTTAGGTTGACTTGGATGCTTCTGAAAAAGATCCAACATCTATTCTCAGTACTGCTCAAACTACTGCTACATGTAGAGAAGAACCTGCACCAAAATCATTGGAGGCTACAACAACTGAATCTTCCATCCTTCCTGAAGAAGTTGTCCAGTGTCTTGGGACGCAGAATGAGGGTCTCCAAGAGGACACATCAAATGCTCCCATTGGTGAGACTAACCAGGATTCTAAAATAACATTGGATGAAATTATGTATTGTGTCATGTATTTCGAAGAGTTTTATGATCAGGCTAGATTATCATGTGATTTAGAAGACCTTGGGTGTGAGGGTTATCCTTCACCCAGTAAATTTTCTTATAATTTACACTTCTAATCATGACTGAAAATAATATGTAGTTCTATCTATAGAAGATACTGAACTTCCAATACCTGAAGAGTGTGTGTACATTGATGTCTACCCTACCATTGCAGAAACATTATCTCAATTGGATCTAAACCCAGTAAACCCTCATGAGACCCATATTGAAGATCCTATTGAAACTGGGAAAGATGGGGAGGAGTCTTCTCAAGCTGTTGATCTACTATTAGGTAGTGATTGGACTGATTTTTCAAGATAGACAGCCAACTTCCATTATTCTATGAAACTAACCATACTTTTAATTGATCAAATAGGGCTATCAACTTCAATGGTTATAACTGGTGGTGAGGTCTCAACATCCATCCAAATATCAGTAGAAGGTGAAGCAACCAGGGTCAGGGGGGAATAAGCAGAACAGGGCACTTCCTTAAGTGCATTAATCCCAGATTACATGCACCCCCTATGATGATGATGTTGAGTCAGACCCAGAGGTGCTTAAGGTGCTCATCTTCTCACGACGCAAGGCCTGGAACAACATATGGAAAATCATATCTGAGGTGCCTTTAGAAGAGATATCATTGAATATCTCTCAATTTTCGTCCCTGTTTATCATTCTAGGACTTGGAGGTTTTGGATACCAAGAGATCCATACCACGGTGAAACAAGTCATCTTTAGGAGGGAGCAAGAGCAAAAGTGTTGTGAAGATCTAACCGGGGTGAAACTTTCAGTCAACATCGGAAAATTTGATGTTGTGGTATCCTGAGCTGAGGCTGGCTATGCTACCAAGATGAATGAGCTGAAGCATAAGATCAAAGAAAAAGTCATCCAGAAGATGCACCTTTAGGAACAGTTAGATGTTGTTACTGGGGAACTTGACCAACTCAATAATTCACTGGAGGGAGTTCAAACGAATGGTATGAAGACCATTGCGGATGCCAAGAAAGCACTCCATCAGGCTGAAAAGATTGAAGTTGGTCGAGTGCATGAGCTTTAAGTAGCTACTGATGAAGCTCAGGATGCGGTACATCAATTGAATACTTATGTCGACAGCCTTTTGTAATTTCCTGGAAAAGAGAAGAGACTCCAATCTGTGGATGTCCTTCTAATTCTTGTGCATCAAATGGAAATAATGCTTTCATCTTCAATCACTTGTGCATGTATTTTCCTGCTACCTGCTTTAAATTTTACCTAATCCAATGGGCCTAGTAAGAATAGTTTTATTTTTACTAGGATTAATGTAAATAACCATACAAACCTTGAATCTTTTAATTGCTCAATATTACCTAAATCATACAAAGTGTATGTTTAGTGAGCGGGAACTTGAATTTTATTTAGAGTTCCTTTGTCTTTTGTGGGCAGTTTAAATTCATGCACATCGGACATATAGAGGTTAATGTTTAAGTTCGAAATATATTTGACCGAATGAATTAGAATTAACTCAATTCCTTGAAAATTTATCTGAAAACACATTACCATACTCAAGTATGAGGGAAAATATGTAAACTATGACTTAAGAATATTTGAATCTGAGGAATGATATGAAAAAGAGCTAAAAGTCATTAGAAGAAATAGTTTCCAAGAATGAAGTTACCATTATTTAACAAACCCGTTAGGGGGTTGAATTATGCAGGGCCACCTAAGGGCATTGGATGCATAGTCAAATAAATAGTATCTTTTGGCTAACAAGTTTGTTTGGTAGACTATTTATGCAAGGCCTCCTAAGGGCCCGTGCTGCATAGTCAGGAAAAAGAACTCTCAGAAATTTACTTTCCTAGTGATAAAAAACTAGTGAAAGTTTATGGAGATTCAAATTTTCCAAAATATAGAGTTTTCTATATGGAAAGAGGTACTTGAATATGGAGAAGATATTTCCAAACAATATTATCAAAAAACCGGATGGATATCACTCTTATGAAGGTCTGACCCAAATGTAGGGAAGGAGAATATAAACCATAGACTTGAATATTTTTAGATCATGAAAAAGTATATGGGACAAATATATTAAGGATGGATATTTTTTACAGATCCCTACATACTATCATTTAAGACCAATAAGTACAAAAGAGGCTTTCTTCCCAAGAATGAAGTTACCAGTATCCAAAAAACTCATTAGGGGGTTGAATTATGTAGGGCCACCTAAGGACATTGGTTGCATAGTCAAATAATAGTATCATTTGGCTGACAAATCTGTTATGGAGACTATTTATGCAAGGTCGCCTAAGGGCATGTGCTGCATGGTCAGGCAAAAGAACTCTCGGAATTTCAGGCCTTTTGTGATTAGAAGTCAAGAAATGGGTTATGAAGATCTAGAAGTGTTCAAGATTAGGATTATGACACATAAATATAGGTATTGTCCAATGTATGCAGCGATACACTGATCAATTATAACCATAATCATGTTGTGGCTGGGTCCTGAATGGAAATTTTGGACTTCACTACATATCCTATAAGGATGGGAATCAAGCCATACGTAGTAATTGAACAACATTTTAACGTCGTGTGGGAAAAAAGGAATAGAGATCTTAGTTTAGGGTCATAGAGCTTGGACCATTATAAGAAATACACAGTGTGTGTTTTCATGGGAACTTTTCATCCAAGGGACTGAAAGTGAAATTTGGGGTTAGCCCCAAGAAGATATGGGGCTGGATTCGAGGGACACTCAAACGTTCTTACGTATCCCATAAGGTTGGGAATAAATCCCACGTAGTTCTAGAACTATCCTCTGTACAAATTTGGTTCGTACATGTGAAGGTTGAAAAGGGACTTTAGTGCAATGATGGTTTAACCCAAGAAAAAAATTCAGGCATTTCCTTGTATGCACATAGTCTTTGGAATATAACATGATTGAAAATCAATGTATACAATGATTTCCTCTCAGGTGAGGGTTTCAAAGAATATTTTTAGTTTATTGTTATACTGGACAAAATAGTGTTGTATAGTTTAACATCGTATATCAAGGACGAAAGTGAACCAAATGTAAAGATATTGATTCTAGGGGTGGTTTCATGAATCAACATCGTATGAGATGGAGCGGAACCGATGTGAAGAAATTGATTTTGGGCTTGAACCTTGGGAGGTTTCCTACGTACCCAGCCTAGAAGGCAAGGATCAAAGTTCGCGTAGTTCAATTAAAGAATGAATTAATGATCAAGTTGTTCTTGGGTACAACGACCTAAAAAATTATGTTGTTGGGACTTACACATGGTTAGTAGCCCAGAGAGAGAGTTATGGTTGAAGATTGCTCTAAGATCATGTGATTCATACTCAGTGTGAGAAACAAGAGGTAGCAACAACCCTAATGATACACAGTTTAATGTCATGTAGGACATATAAAGGGACTATGTAGTTTAAAGTCTTGCAGTTAGGACTATTGGTGATGCACGGTTTAGTTACATGTAGCAGGGACAAAGTATAGTTTAATGTCATGTAGGATGTATCAAAGTAATTTCTGTACAGTTTAGCGTCATGTAGTTAGGACGATGGGGACAACATAGTTTAATTTCATGTTGGACAAATAGAGGACTGTGTAGTTTAATGTCATGCAATAAGGACAAATGAGAGCACATTTAAACGTCATGTTGGACATATTAAAGACTTTTTTTCATAGTTTAACGTCATGTTGGATGAAAAAGGGACGATACAGTCTAGTGTCATGTTGGACGTAAGTTCCAATAGTTTAAGATCATATGCATGGACTGTTGGTTATGCAGCTTAACATCATGTTGGACGAAAGGGACTTCTATATAGTTTAACGTCATATAGCAAGGACGATTAAGGGGGGCACAGTTTAATGTCATGTTGGATGTATGAGGGAATTTTTTTCATAGTTTAACATTGTGTGGGATGAAAGTAACACAAATAGTTTAAGGTCATATGTATGGACCATGGATGATGTAGTTTAACGTCTTGCTGGACGTAAGGGATGTGCAAATAGTTTAAGGTTGTATGCATGGACCGTTGGTTATGTAATTTAACGTCTTTCCAGACGTAAAGGAATTTTATACAGTTTAGCATCATGTAGTTAGGACGTTATAGTTTAGCGTCATGTTGGAAAAAAGTATAAATAGTTTAGGGTCATATGCATGGACCGTTGCTGTATATTTTAACATCATATAGCAAGGATGATGAAGGGGACACAGTTTAACATCATGTTGGATGTAGGTGAAAATAGTTTAGGGTCATATGCATGGACCGTTGGTTACGTAGTTTAACGTCTTGCTGGACGGTGGTGCAGTTTAAGGTCATACTGAACCATGATGATTTATTTTGTGTTTATACAAAATACTTCTTCAAAAATCTGGCATTGGTTGGAGTAGTGATGAGTTTTCCATCCATCAAGATTACTGAATAAGCTCCATTAGAGTAGACCCTATGTATTGAGTAAGTTCCTTCCCATTTGGCTCAATCTTGGGAGGTTTCTTTCCTGGTATCATTGGAGTTCTGAGAACTAATACCAATTCTCCCTGAGTGAATGAACGAAGATGAACTTTTTTGTTAAAACTCGTGCTATTCGATTCTGATAAACTTCCAAGTGGTGCAAAGTGCACAATATTTTCTCATCTAACCATTCCAATTCATTCAATCGCTTTTGAGATTGTTCATATGTAGATGAATGATCACAAATGGAAACTCTGAGTGAGGATAGTTGAACTTCAATTGACAAGACTGCTTCTGTTCCATATACCAAGGAATATGGAGTTGACCACGTTACAATGCGGGTGGTAGTCCGATAAGCCCATAAAGCATGGAAGAGTTTATCAGGCCATGATTTCTTATCTTTATCCACCATCTTTTGCAGTATATTTGACAGAGTCTTGTTGAAAGCTTCTATCTTGCCATTGGCCGCTGCATGATCCCGAAATGAATGGTTGGATTTGATGTTGTATTCTTGATATAACTTCTTAACCTTGTATTAACAGAAGATGGTTCCATTTTCTATCAATATGGTATGAGGGACACCAAATCTGGTAATGATGTTAGACTTGATGAAGCTAACAGTGCATTTAGAACTGAGTTCCTTAAGAGGTATTACCTCTGCCAATTTGGAAAAGAAATCAGTAGCAGTAAGAATATACTTAAACTGCTTGGCTGTAGCTAAAGGGTAAGGTCCCACCACATCCATTCCCCATGTGGCAAATGGCCATCAGTATTTAGCTATATGAAGCAAATCTGGAGGTTGATGAATGAAGTTGGCATGTACTTGGCATGAATGACACTTCTTTGTGAAATCAACACAATCTTGTATCATTGAAGGCCAAAAGTATCCAATCCTTCAAATCGGATCAGACAGTCTATATCCAGACTGGTGGGCACCACAGACTCCTGCATGCACGTCTTTCATGACAGTCATTGTCTCTTCACCATCAATGAATCTGAAGATAACTCCATAAAAACCATGCTTGTAGAGAGTTTTCTCTAGGTGATCTGGGCTATCATAAAGAGTAAAATTGACCACACGTCGCCGGATTTGTTCTTTCTCGGCTCTATCAAGTGGAAGTGTTCCATTTTGAAGGTATTCCCTGATAGGTGAAATTAATCCTATAGTATGACCATACGGTTCAGTAATGGGACTAATTTCATTAATTTCCTCTATTCTGATTCAAACATAAGGTGAAATTGCACGACGATGAGAAATACTGGTGGTTGTCTCGTCCCGATTTGGATCTGCCAGAGCTATGGCTATATTATCCAGTGCATCAACTTGAGGATTTTGTGATCGAGGGACATAAGAAAATTTCGGTTCCGAAGGGAATTCTTCCATTAACTCTCTGACGTAATCATACAAAGGGATTAGTTCTTATTTTCTGATGGAATAATCCCCATTGACTTGTTTGATTACCAGTTCTGAATCACCTTTCACCTTTAAGTGATTCACTTGTGCTTGAAGCGTCAATTCCAAGCCTACGATGAGAGCTTGGTATTCTGCTTCATTATTGGTACCACCTTCCCACAATAAGAAGGAATAAGGTAACGCTGCCTTTCTTGGAGAAATGAGAACAATTCTTAAGCCATCTTTTTTGAATTTAGGATTTTCCATTTTCCTCCCTATTGGTCTTATAGAAGCACCATCAAAATACATTTCCCATGCCTGAGGACTTTCTTGAATAGAGAATATTTCCTCATCATGGAGTTCAATATCTGAAGATGTGTCTTCCACTGAAGGGTGTTCAGCCAAGAAATCAGCCAGAGCTTGGCCGTTTATTGCCTTTTGAGACACATACTGAATGTCAAATTGCTGCAAAATAACTTCCCACCTTTCCAGACATCCTGTAAGCATTGGACGACTAAGGATGGATTTGAGCGGGTTATTGAGAGATACCAATTGGACCTCGTGATGTTGCAGGTAGTGTCTCAATTTCTAAACTGAAAAGATTAATGCCAGGCATCGCTTCTCAATACTTGAATACTGGGTTTCTACTTCAAGCATAGTTCGACTGAGGTAGTAGAGGTTGTTTTCATTCCCAGTGTCATTCTTCTGAGCAAGAAAGGCACACAATGATCGCTCTAGAGCTGTCACGTAGAGGATAAGTGGTCTTCCTTCAATAGGTGGCCTGAGTATCATTGGACTCAAGAGGTATTTCTTGATAATATTGAATGCTTCTTGACATTCTTCAGTCCACTGGTAAGTGACTCCCTTCTTCATCAATTTGGTGAAGGGTAAACTTTTGACTGCCAAATTGGCGATGAAACGCCGAATATAGGCTATGTTTCCTTGAATTCCTCTTAATTATTTCAAGTTTTGAGGAGGTGACACACCAAGTATTGACTTTGTATTCTCAAGATCGACTTCAATACCATGATGGCGCACAACAAAGCCAAAAAAATTTCCTGAGGTTACCCCAAAAGCACATTTTAAGGGGTTCATCTTCAAATTATGTTGTCGAAGATTGCATAATATGACTTCCAAATCATCCAATTGGTTAGAAATTTGTTTGGATTTAACCACAAAATCATCTACACAGCATTCAACAAACTTCCCTAAAAGGGTTTGAAGATACGATGGATGGAACGCTGATATGTAGCGCCTGCATTCTTTAAGCCAAAGGGCATTACCCGGTAGCAAAACACACCCTGAGGGGATCTGAAGGTTGTGGATTCCTCGTCTTCTGGAGCCATTCAGATTTGATTATATCAGGAGTATCCATCCATGAAGGGAAGTGCTTCATAGCTAGCTGTTGCATCAATTAAAAGTCTTGTAATCGGAACTGGAAAATCATCCTTAGGACAATGCCGATTAAGATCCCTGAAATCGATGCAAACTCTAATTTTTCCGTTATTCTTATTTATAGGGAAAATATTATCCAACCACTTGGGATATTGAACTTCTCTAATGAAGTTAGATTTGATAAGCTTATCCACTTTAGCTTCAATTTTGGAAGCATAAGTTGGGTGTGTTCTTCTCGCAGCTTGCTTAAATCCTCGATGTTCTTCTGGTAAACCCAAATGATGAGTAGCAACATTAGGATCTAGACCGGGAATATCTATATAGTTCCAAGAAAATATGTCTCGATTTTTCTTTAAAAAGGAAATATACATCTCTTGTTCTTAAAGAGTCATGGCCCCACTGATTAAAGTGGGGCGTGGATCTTCTTTAGTACCCAGATTTATTTCTCTGAGTTCATCCATGGTGGTAGAGATACCCTCTTCAAATGTTGGAAGAGCATCTTTGAGATCTTCCTCTTCTTCTTCTTCATGTGTTATTTCTTCCGTTTCTACTTGCATAGTAGATGATAAAGTAGAATTTTCATGATAAGAATAGATGTCAAAATTTTCACATCTTGAAGAAGAAGCATCCATTTCCACCCCGATTGATGATGAAGGGTCTTCTTTGGTTAATAATGAGGAGATGATGGATTGAGAATCGACAACATTGTTCACCTTTGATGTTGCTATAACTTCTTCTGGCCTAATTGGAGAAGTATAGACTTGTTGGATTTCAGTAGATGAAATGAAGATGTCACCATTTGGGATTTCATCACTGCTTGGAGGATCACCAATTTCTACCATGTTATCTGGATCGATTGTCGTAACTAACATTATGGATCTTTCCATAAGAGTATTTTGATTTGGGTATATCTTGTCAATTTGACTAATAGGAAACACATAATCTGTACTTACATGTGCAAATGGATTTACAGGAATCTTTTCCAAACCATATGGAGAATTAACTTTGGTAATCTCTTTTGTTGTGGATTTCTCCCTTCCCTTTATGTGATAGAATTACGCCTCAATGTATTGAGACTTACATGTATTGAATGAGGCTTTATCACCATAAAATGTCCCAAATTGACCATTGAATCAATATTTGAGACATTGATGGTATGATGAAGGGATAGACACATGTTGATGTAGCCAGGGTATTCCAAGCAAGATGCTGAAGGCTGAGTCCTGGTCAACAACCATGAAATCTGAATTGGATACAAGATCTCCAAACTAAGTTCTGAGTGTAACTTCGCCCAGTGTTTCTTGTTCATTTTTATCATATCCTTGTAAAATCATAGTTGAAGGAGATAAATCAGATTCCATGAGGCCCAATCGATGAAGTGTACGAATGGTCATGAAATTGACTCATGAACCATTATCAATGAAAGCTCTTCGGACGTCTACACCATTGAACTTTCCAGATATGTACAAAGGTCTAATATGTCTATGCACAACATTATCTTCATCTTCATCAGTAAAAGATATTATTTCATGGAGTTCTGTAGGATTATTCTCTATGTGATAGACTTAAGCTGCAGCATTTTCAGTTTCGAACTCTTGAGGACTTGACAAAGCCTCGATGAGTGCCTCCCGAAGATCCTTCGATAGATTCAAAGCATCCAGAATTGATAACTTGGCCAGTAATTGGGCCAAGTGTTTAAATACATCATAATTTTGATCTAGAGGTCTGCGTTTCCCAACAGGAACATGTGTTTTAGAAGGTGCCTTGGAAGCAGATGATTTGGATGTTGATGCATCTGGTATTGGGATAAGAGTTGGCAATATTCCTGGTTTTGGAAGATTAGACTGATTAGATCCATTCACTTGCTGAGAGGAAGAATATGGAACCTTCAACCGGTCTTCCAAAATAATTGTGCCAGGACTAAATTTTCTATTGGTGGAAGAACTTGCTTGTTCTTGTTGAGCTTGTTGAAGGGCTCTACCATGAGTTTCTGTTACGTACACAGTTCTATCAGGGGTAGAATTGGAATATTGGCTTCTGAAAGATCCACGTCTTCCCCTGTATCCTGAGCCTCTGGAACTTCCTCTGATTCCTATGTCTGATAAAGGGAATTCAGGCTCATCGAAATCAAAACTGTGACTAGCATATGGATCTGTAAATTGAATCGTATTAACAGAACCGAAAATCAACTCTTCATTCGATGAAGACTCTACCTGATTAGCCTGTTTTGGCTGTACCATTTTGTGGTACAGTGCCCGTTGCTTCAAAGTAGATGGTATGAAGTCCTCCAAAGTCTAAGACAACTTAGGCCTTGACACATACTCATCTTCTTCTTATTCTTTCTCCTTCTTGGAATTATGCCGCCATTTTGAGGATTTTCCCTCTGAAGAGGATTCTGTTGCGACATTCATGGCAGAAGGCACAATTGGTTTCTTCAATTTTGTTCGAAAAATAGCATGAGTTTGGTTGATCGTCTTTCTGACCATCCAATCATTATATTTTTGTGCATTTTTTCTTTTGACTTCTTGCCACTCACCTTCCTCCTCTAGAAGTGTAGCAGTAACACTTGCTACCTAGGCTGAAGAGCCTTTCAGTTTGACTTGTCCCGAGTTGACCATCTTTTGCAGGAGGTCTTTGAAGACAAAACACTCCTAGATGGGATGCCCTAACATTTGATAAAAGGGGAAATAATTGGGACAGTCTTCATATCCTTCCTTGTTTGGCCTCTTGGGCCTTGGCAGCTGAACCAAATTATTCTCCAGGGCTGAAATGAAGTAACCAGGAACTTGCTCATTTTAGAAAGAGTATGTTTTTCTCTTTAGATCCTCAAATTGTTTCTGTCTTTGATCTATTTGATCATCTTGACGAAACGGCCTTTGTTTTTGACGCTCAGTAGGTCAAGCCCTTCGAGAAGATGAAGTTTTTGAGGTAGAAGTAGGTACAGGTTCTTGTTTAAGCATAACTGTAGCAGTTTTTGCTTTACCCATTCTCATTCCTGGAGCTGATGGAATTACACGAGATTTAGCCTTAGTCTGTATAAGAGAATCTTCAATCTATTGAGCGATTGAAGTAAGGTCTCGAAACCCTCCTGTGTATTTCATAGGGATCAGCGGCGTGCGTAATTCGTCATGCAAATTTTCCACACTGATTGGAAACAGTTCCTTTTGAGGGAGTGCTAAGCTTAGGGAATATGTTAATCCCTTCCAACGAGCAATGAAATCAGAGACTCTTTCATTCTCCCTTTGCTTACAGTTTTTAAGATCAAAAACTATTGTCTTTGGAAAAGTTGAGCTTAATTGAAGAAGAAATCATTGACGGAGATCTTACCATCCGGTAATTGACCAGGATTTCAAGCTTGTATACCAGACAAAAGCTGGTCCTTTCAAGGTTCACATGAAGCATCTGAGTTTTAATGCTTCTTTATACTATGGATTTCCCATCATAGGATCTCAACAAGACACATAATGCATCAAATTCTGTTCAGGATCGCCTGATCCATTGAAAATAGGGAATGCAGGATTCCCAAAATTTGATGGGGGAGAGATTGAATATACCCATTCAGGGTAATATTTCAGTTCCAGTAGAACCTGCACACGCTTCCCTTCCATAGTCTCTAACCGAGCTATTAATGACTCAATGGTAGTTATTAACTTTTGAGAAACATCCGGTTGATCTTGGACTTGGGTAGGTGTAATGACTGGAGCTTGGACAGACGTGGTGGTTGGTGCTACAACCGATGGAAGCACTGCCAATTGTTGTTGCACTTGACTCGTAGGATTAGACCTGTGATGGTGTACTAATAAAGGAAGATATTCTTGATCCATCTTAGTAGCTACAACAAACTCCCTTGGTTGACTGACTCCAGCACGTTTAAGAGGAAGATTAACTTGAAGTAGTTCTGCATTCATCCTCCTCAATTCCTTCATTTCTTCCTCCTGTTGTGCAAATATTTGCTCTAATGAGAGTGATTGGCCTTCTCCAGAGGAAGGATATGTAACCTGATTCTTTCCCTTCCCCTTGTTTGATGCCTTTCGGAGAGGGGGAAGTGGGTTATTTGAAGGAACACCCAAATTCTGGGTAAACCTTTGATTTCATGTACGCACACCTTCTTCATTAGTGTCTGTGCGTACAACTTCCTGAGCAGGAACCTCTTCATCTGAGTCCCCTGAGTAAGCCTCATCTAGTGGATCAGCAACAACGGCATTGATGACATTGATTGATGCATAAGGCATCGCATCTCTTCTATCAGCATTTCTATGATATTGTCTTTGTCCATGTCTTTGATGAGACATTTCCTTTTGTTGACTCAATCCCCTATGAACTTCTTGATGAACTGTAATTTGAAGAGAATCTCCTGATAATTTGTCTCTTCGTTCCTTTTGAAGCTTCTTCCTCAATAGAGAAAAGACCGACTTTTTCTGAGGAGGGTATTGATGATTTGAAAAATTCCCCAGTCCGGTGGACTGGGGTTGTTCCTTTTGTTCCCTCTCAACTCCTCGAATTCTACTTGTTGATTCTGAGGGTTGGTTTAAAAGAGTCTGCAGTCTGGCAAGCTGGGGTGGCTCTTAACATTCTATGTCTGAGACTTTCTTAAAAGATCTCCTGATCTTGCGGACCTTAGTCTGGAAATTAGATGGATGCATCAATCGACATCCACTTTTATCACCCAGCTCAAAAGACCGTTGGATGATTTCTGACTGGAGAGCACAGTGAAATGTATTGCTCCATGAACAACCCATCCTCTGACATGAATAATAGATGGGGAATTGGAAATTAACTGGTGAAATCTTCTTAATTCTCCAAGGCATGAACGCTGAAGGGCTCTCTGCTAATTTTCAGCCTTCGGATGTCGAGAGACTGATAGAGATGCCAAGTCAATTTGACATTGTAACCCTTCTATTATCTTAACATGATTTTCATATTTATCATAAGATAATACTTTATTTTTCAACTAACAAAGAGTTTTCCATATGTTGAGACGAATATCATGAATTCCATCTTCCGTCAACATCTCTGTAATGTTATACTAAGAGTCTTCCAGGGGCCAAAACATGACTGGAACTTCACCCTTCTCTAGTTTTTTTCTCATGTTCATCACTTCCTCTTTATCATTCAATGAAAATTCTTCTACTTAATTTGACCAGAGTTGGTGCTTCCTTGTTTCTTCATCGGATTCAACAAGATTGGTAGAGAAACCACAGATCAAACTAGAAGATGCATAACTTAGGGGTGGTTTGGAGAATGACCTACACCCTAGGCTATCTTTCTATTGAGAGAGTATTTCACCTGCTAGCGATGAAGCATCAGACATGACTAGTTTCACATTTGCAAGTGCCTCAAGATAAGAGGGCTTTCTCGGTACTACATTGTCCACTGGAGAATTTTCCAGGCAATGTGCATCACTACTGCGGAGAGAACTTTTGTAGATAAATTCATCCTCATGGGGATGACCACCATGGTGAGTTACAGGAAAAGATGAGATCTCTTGCTCCTTGGTCATCAGACCACATAGAGGGTTCCTGTGGCTCTCATCTGAAGATGAAACTTCGAGATTTACCGAATCGTCATGAAGCAAGCCTTCATGAGGAAGTGTCTATTAAAGACCTTCGGAATTAATGTTCCCACAATTGGGAAATGAGGGAGTAGAATCTTGCATTCCAATAGATAACTGTCAGAGGGCTTCAAGAACTCCAGCATCGAGCAAGGCCTTGTTACATATTTGATCTTGATCTCTTGACTATGTTGGGTGGGTCTTATTCTTAGATGCCTTCTTACTCACCTTGGAAACCACTTTTTGACAAAAGTGGATGCTTTGAGCTGGTGTATATGCCTGATCAGGAGAGATATCCAGGTTAGGCTGACGATCTTCACTCAAATCAGTTGTATGTGCCTAACTTGGTTGTCCGTATGATATGGGGGAGTATACCCCACAACCCTCTTGAACTGGAACAGATGTGTGTGTCTATTCCGGAGTGAACTGTTGATGTGTCACTCCACTGGTAGGGATAGATTTATGTGTCTTTCCCTGAGATGCTGCTGAAGCTGTTATAATATCCTGGAAAGCATCCAGAATATGGGAATGGATTTGCTTCTGCTCTTTCACCATTGATAGAATATGATTGGTGACTTCAGCTACTGGAACGGGGATATATGTCCATTCTGTGCTTGGAGTAGGTGTATGTGCATGCTCCTATTCTCCTTTTCCTGTTAGTGAATCCTGATAGTACTCAAGTGTGGGGGAAGAGAGTTGAGTCTATCTCCTGTTTGTCGTCGGAGCTTTCTGACTGACTTCTCCATGTGATACCAAGCGAGACTTTTGGTAGTCTTGATTAATACTAGTAGGTGTATGTGCCTTCTGATTTCACTTCACTGAACGTGGTTGATGAGCTCCATCATATGTAGTCAGACGAGCCTGCTGACTAGCTTATGATGTATAAATAGGTGCATGATCCTCCCTATAGTACTCCGCCGGAATTGCCTGGCGGGATTGGAGTGATGCTTCCAGACGAGTCTACTGGACAGCGGAATTAAAACGTGCAGGTGTATGTTCCCGCTCGTTGCTTTCCACCAAGTTAGTTTGGGGGACTTCTTCGGAGATGGAATAGATGAGAACTTTCTCACTGTTGACCGTATTTCTCCTCTGGCGATTCATCTTGCCTGCTCGGGTTCGAGGAACCTAAGCCGAACACCTGGAGTCGGTACCCTCATCATGTTGAGGGTGCACTGTCGCATGATTCTGGCGGCAATGGTAGATGGGAGCCCTCAGGAAGGACTCCTGCTTCCTTGAATTAAGGCCTTGAGGGACCTGCTCATTCACCTCCCTATAATATGGGAGTGAATGGTGATTGCGTTCCGGGGATAATGACCCGAAACGGTTGGAGATGGTGGTTAGCACCGTCTTCTCCTTGATCACTGGTCATCGTTGTCCGGACGACCAAGGTGAATTGTTCACTTGGAGGGCTTGTCGGGCAGCCTCCAGAGTTGGAATAGTACCATTTTGATGTTACTCCTTAACCAGCGCATTTGATACCCAGCGTTGAAGATGTTGAGTAGGTGATGTCATCCTCAGAGTGGACGATGATCCAGCAGGAGTAGCAGCCGTAGAATTCACAGTAGAGGTTTTCACAGCAGATGTATTCACAGATGTGAACTTAAGAGAAGCCATTCTGGAAATGCAGAAGATCTTGGAAAAGAGTGCTTGTTTGATATAACAGACGTAATCAAGATAAATTCAACCACTACATATTTTGGATGAGCACATATGTCAATGATTGTTTTTTTTTCATCTCATTGAGTTTTAAATAGGGGCCTAACAAACAAGTAAAACATCATTTTAACTTGGTTAGGGATTCACGTCGGGTTCACCATTTTTTGTTTCCTCTGGAATTGGGGATGACCTCGTAGATTGAAGGTTCAAACATTCCAATTGGTTTCTAATGGGTTTCTTCATAGAACCAGAAAATCCAATGATTCCATATCTATTTGGACCTACTTTCCAAAGGTAGACGCTCATTAGTTGTGGACTAATGAGGCTTAGGAATTTGCATTGGTCGATAGGACGGGAGGTCGGACTCATCACACCTTTTTTAGAAGAATTATTGTCTACTATGAGACTCTCTTTATAGATTTAAGTTATGTTCATGAATCCTTATTACATTACCAAGTATAAAATGAGATTTCCTTTAGTATGACAATCAATGATTGATATGTAGGAAATTCAGAGAATCTTTTATATGTCTTCGAGGTTCTTCGTCGATGAAGAATCATCTGTATTTGTTAGAAATTCTTAGTTGATGGTATCCTTAAATACATAAAAATATATTGTTCATTATGATGACCATAATGGTTTTAAAGCCACTCAGTGGGGCACTTGAAGTTTATTGTCATTCAGGAGGACATGGATTATTTCAGAGTTGGGATCGTACCCACTGATGGGCTACCTACGTATCCTTTCTTTTGGAAAAGGAATCAGAACCCACGTAGTTAGAGTAAGGGAGTATGATGTTTCTGAATGATTGATGGATCAAAGGAAGATGTCATGATTACTTTTACGCTCTAAGCTCACGTGAGTCATGCTCGGTGTGAGAAACAAGAGGTATTGGTGAAACTAGACAATTGTGCCATGCAATGATGTGCGGATTATATATGTATGACTTCCCAAATAGATGAGGATTAAGATTTACTTTAGGGAAGAAATCCATGAATAGGGTCCATAAAGGTATATATACTTCATGGAGATTTGGATACTCTAATCTTGGGGCTTAATCCTAAGGAAGATGTCCAAGTTAAGAGGGGACTTATGATTGGGTTTTACTCCTAAGAAGGAATCCCAGATCAAAAGGAATTATGACTGGTTAAGAGAAAATAAGGTTGGGGCATATTCCTAAAGAGGTGGCCCAGATTAAAGGGATTTGAAAATTAAGGGACTTGGGGATTACTCTCAAAGAGGATTACTATATTTGAGACTGGGGCTTATTCCTGAAAAGGAGGCTCGGGTTAAAGGAATTAAGGTTTGGGGTTTACTCTTGAGGAGAATGCCCATAATTTGGGGAATTATGACTGGGGTTTACTCCTGAAAAGGAGGCCCAGGTTAGGGGACTTGGGACGTACTCCTAAAGAAGATTCCCATAATTAAGGATTCTCTCATCTTAAAGGATGAGTTTGAATGAATGAAATATCAATCTTTAGTGACATAAAGATGTGTAAATCACTATATTTTGAGAGATTTTCCACAGAGTTCCTTTCAGATAAGGAATCCAAATCAAGAAATCATGCCATAAATGGATTTGAAGAGTGTCTTGAAGACTGAATCTGGAATAGGAGATGTAGAATGACATAAGAGGGTGAAATGGGATGGAAAGCCACCCAAAAAGGGAGGGGCGCGCAAGTCCTGGCAGGTGTGCAGGTACTGTGTGGGTGTGCAAGTCCTAGTCGCGCAGGTATGCCTGCGCGACACATGGGTACTTTCATGATTTTTATCCCTTAGGGTAATACTTGGGCGAGACTTGGCTCAAACCCTTGGTATTATCCCTAGATGCTTTCCATAAGATGGCGTGCAAGTTCTGGTGAAGAAGTAGGGCGGCGTGCAAGTGTGTCTATTTCCCTTAAGGGTAAAACCACTTAGGCGTGCAAGTGTTAGTGAATTCTAACACGTAGAACTTACTCTTCTTGTTTAGACCTTCCATTCTAGGTAAAGAATTACCTTAGAAGAGTTCGGAAGACCTGAAGAATAGACTTGGGCATTCAGAGCTCTGTATGTGAATTCTGGAAAAATTCCTCCCCAAAATGGGGGGCCCACCGAGGGTATTTATAGGCTGGAGAAGACTCCGAGCAGTTATCCTTTAGGGCGCACAAGTCACTTGCGCGATCATTAGGTGGCGTGCAAGTATACTTGTGCGACAGTGAAGTCACTTGTGCAACCCCTGTTCTTTTGAAGCCTTGTTCATGCCTTTGTCGATTTTTTATGATTTCTTCAAAGGATGAATCAATTTGTGCTAAGTCATTTCCCTTTCCATTCTTTTAGACAATGTGACAAAAAGGAGCGTCAACAAATATAATAATAATAAATTACCCTAACAAATGTCCTAATCCTATTGTATTAGATATTTCCAACCATGTGAATCCTTATGTTTATTTTAGGACCTCATGGATCCACTTGTGTGGGAAAATGGCATTCAATTACTTTTAATTTAAAGTTAATGAAAATATAACCTAAACATGTATCTTTTACCAAAAAAAAATTTATATGGAGTTATATAAGTTATATCTTTGACTATAAATAGTATTTATAAATCTAATAAGGTTTCCTACATCATTATATTTTATTTATAATTTTTCGATATCAAATAAATAAATTTATTTATGACACAATGATGATATAGTGATTACCTCATTAATGAATGTGTCAAATAAATTGGATTATAAATAATAAAATAAGTTTATTTTGAAACTTTTTATGTCATCCAAGAATTTTATGAAAGATTATGACTTTTTATATTTTAATTAATGAAAATTTTTTGAATTAATCAAGTTGTTATGGATTTTTAAAAAATTCATGATATGAATAGTATAAAAATTGATAGAAATGAGTTTTTAAATCAATTAATATTTTATTAAATGATATAATTGTCGTAAAAATATAATATTCGGCCAAATGACATATATGATGTTTACAATTTCATTAATAATCCATTTTAGGTTGCTTGTATTTTAATAGTAACTATAGTAACCATATATTATGTAAATACAAGAAGACATGGTAAGAGTTAATTTGTTTAACTAAGGGTTAAAGATAAAAGTTAAGGTTAATTTTATGACCTAAACATGTATAAAACTCATTGGATGAGAATATTTTGACCCATACTCATATTATCTTCTAAATTTATCACTTTATTGTTATTATAATTCGAAAATTAATTAATAATAAAATAATATTTCAAGACATTATTAAAGTGCCACTCCTCCCTCTTATAAAAGGACACCACCTATAACCCATTACTCACCCCTATCAAGCCCCTTGGATCATCCAAAATATTCTCTAATATTCTCCCAACATCCTTTTATTCTTTCTAGAAGCCTTCCCCTAGGAATAAGGCAATTCAATAAATCCCTTTGACTCAAATCAAAAGAAGTTACCCGCTTTAAGAGATAGCATCTTCTCTAACGTTCCTTTACAATATTTTACTTCTTCACTGCCTATTATATTATTATTAATTTATTACATAAAAACAATAATATTCTCAATATTCTATTATATTTTTATGATAATTATTCTAACTACACTTACAAACACCTCTGTTTAATGGGTATATAACATATTGTTTCTGTGGATGTCGAACTAATGCCTCATGAAATGATGACTGTTCAATCTTCTCCTACCAACTCTCATGGTGTCAATTATGATGTAACTTTAATTATATATGATATTTATGATATTTATTTCATCAATATTATTCTGTAATTCTCATTTATAACATAACTTTATTCTTTTCATTTTTTATAAATATGATAATTTCATTTTAAGAAGTGTGGACTACCGCCCCCTCAAAGTGGTATGACTCATTCGTGCTATACATGGAACAAATAAACAATGGAATTAATGAACTTATGTAAAATATGTAACATATATATTATATTTTAATTATAATATACTTATGTATCATTTAGTTTTCATTCCTTTAAATATGAAAAATAAATAAAAGTAGCGTTCATGCGTATGTACGGCTTACTGTCTCCATGAATGGTGCATTTCATTTCTTATATAAAAATTCTATGGACTATTCTAAATACATATATACTGGATATATATGATATATAAGATATATAAATCATTAATATATTTCTGTAGATAATGTACTTTTGACCACATGGATAATTTGTAATTATAACAAGTAAATTTTTTACTCAAGTTCCGAACTTCGACAAAATGTCCAATATGAACCCAAATAATTTACAAATTGTTATAGAAAGTTAAAAAGTGATATAAAAGAAATAATAAACCTGAAAAGGGTTCTTAATCAGGTATAAATTAAATTAATTTTATTATTTAGGAAGAACAAGGAACATACGAGACAAGTCAGACTCGAGGTAAGGGACTTCGTCTCAATCTCCTTTCATTGGGGCATGTTTTAATAATATACACCTCCTTCTTTTATACAGTGTATAATAAACCCCTATTAATTTTACTTTCCTTCAAAGGGAATATTTTTACTAAATGAAAAAATTAAGGTTTTTTAACGTACATGGTGACAATAACCTTTTTGCCGCCACGAGCATTATTTGATATTTTGCTTCCTTAACAAGACGTGGTGTTTTTAAATGGAAACTGAATACCATATATCCTTTTTTTACATATTATGGTATTGATAATTGTTTTGAAAGTGTATTTACTATTTCAATATCTTGAAATTATTTCTTGGTATTGAAAATGAAATTTTATTTCTGAAATGTTGATATTTGCAATCTTTTATGTATGATGACTATATAGTGGCACTTGGAAATTTGATAGGTGGTTAAATGATAAACCAAATGATGGGTGGTTCCATGATAAACCAATGATAGATGGTTATGTTAAAACCTCCAATGGATTGGGTATGGAAGTCATCTATAT
Organism: Viscum album; assembly: GCA_963277665.1. NCBI lineage: Eukaryota > Viridiplantae > Streptophyta > Magnoliopsida > Santalales > Viscaceae > Viscum > Viscum album. The sequence continues at coordinate 995,872,470 of OY728166.1, forward strand.
GGTTATTCCATTTGTAAGAATGATTTGTGGAAGTTGATTGTATGGTTATTCTTTTTAAGTATGATTAAGTCACAAGTTTTCCTTATATATGTTATGTGTGATTTAAATGGGTTTTAAGGAAATATTTTTGTTATTAAAGGGTAATAAATGAGAATTTATTCTGTAAAGAGTATTTACTACTTCATAAAGGTGAAAATTATTACTTATGATACAGTATTCATGGATTACATGTTTTTTTGAAAAACTAACAGTTTTCCTTCTCTGTGTATCCCTTACTAAGATTTTTATGATCATACCAAATTTTGAAATGTTTTTCATAGTATTTAAAGGTGAATAGATTAATTTATGGGATCAAAGAAAAGTTGTGATGATTAATCATCAAACAATACCATGTTATTTTTTAATGTTTTTGTTTTATGAGTGGAAATAGATTGTGAGTATAAGTGTCTACATTGTAATAATAAAGTTGTTATGCATAAGTTATGGCCTAGTTATCTAAAGCTCTAAACCTAAAAAGATCCTCAATGTGAATTACTAACTTAATTCTAGATTATGAAATGCTTAAAGATGGGTCATTATAGTTGGTATCAAATGTCATTTTAGATAAATTTAGGAGTTAGGATTTTGTTAATTGAATATCCATAAATTATTTTTACATTTTGGTCAAACTAAAATGATATAGCATTTGAAGATTACCATATTACTTCATCTAAGATATGTTTTTTCAGAATGGTTTTCCATAGAGGAAAGAGGGTAGTAATAATGAGAATGCATACAGAGGAGAATAACATTCCAAATTAGTATCCTAAGATGGTTGGAATCAGAACTGAACATTTCATTGCAGTAATGGTGTAGTTTAATCGGGCTATAAATGGCAGTGGTATACAAGCATGAGATCAACCGGATCAACCCTAGAGAAAAAATTCTATAGTGGAGAATTTCATGAGGCAACATACCCAACATTCAGACAATTTTCTGACCATGTTCAAGATTAAGGTTGGATCAAATCACTAGAAAATATTTTGGATGTTATTGGTTGTACAGACAATCAAAAGGCTAGTCTTGTTTTTTATCATTTTGAAGGAGAATCTGATCAATGGTGGTCGATGGTTAAAAATATCAGTGATAGTGAGGATATTTATGCTCTTGGATGGGAATAATTAAAAGGTATTTTTGTTGAAAAATATTTTCTTAAGGTGGTTCGAATTAGGATGGAAAACAATTCTTGGAATTGAGCTAGGAGGATCACTCAGTGGATTCTTATAATGAAAAGTTCACTTGACTAGAAGTATATGATCTAAATTTCATCTGATATCTTTGTATTAAGATAAATAGATTTTACATAGGACTAAAACTATGATATCTAAGAGAATTATCCTCTCATAAATTCAAAATCTATGAGAAACTTTTCAGATGTGCTAAGAAGTTAGAAATGTAGTTTTATGATGATCATGTGTTATAAGAGAGAAATCAAAATAAGTGGTCCAGTTTGTAGGCCAAAGGAAATAGTTAATCAAAAAATCCTGGAGGTAAGAAAATTAAATTTACATCTTGTGAGAAGTGTGGTAAAAAGCATCCTGGATAAATTTTATAAAAGTTTGAAAAGTTATTATAGTGTGGTAAGACTAGTCATATTCCTTATAAATGTAAGGAAGATGATCAAGCGGGCAATGAAAAGCCAGTGGTAAGATATTTTATTTGCAATGAGTTTGGACATTATTCCAATGTGTTTCCAAAGATTATTACCAATGGTGGAAACCAAACAGATCAAAAGAAGAAGGGTGAGGGGAAATATTTTAATACTACTATGATTGATGTGGGACCGTAAAATGAAGTGGAATCAAGTACTTTATTTGTTTTTAGGTATTATTCTAATGTATTGTTTGATTCAAGGTCTACACATTATTTAATTTCTGATAAATCTTTAGGTAAACATGGAATTCTATCTTAAGAAATGAATACAAAACTTATGGTAAAAACAACTAGGGGAAATGTTTAGGAAAAAAGAAATTTTAAGAATCTACCTATCCTTATTTTCAGAAAGAATTTACCTGTAAAAATTATTGTTTTTCCTCTATTAGAGTTTGATGTTATTTTGGTAATGGATTGGATTTCTATTTACCATGATAAGATTGATTGTAGAACTAAAGAGGTTTATTTTTAGAAATACTTTCATTTTGTGTACAAGAGTGAACCCTTATCTCTGATAACATATCAAGAAGTTGAGAAACTAGTGAAATATGGAAATTAATGTTACCTTGCACATATTTCTAAAAACAAAGGAACTATTTAGATTAATAATGAACTAGTAGTAAATAAGTATCTTAATGTTTTTCCTGATGAGTTTCCCAGTATTATACCTGATCAAGAAGTTTAATTTACTTTTGACTTAGTTCTTTATTATAAAACTATTTAAAAATCCCCTTATCGAATGGCTCAAATTTAACTTGTAGAGTAAAAGAAACAATTGCAGAAGTTGTTAGATAAAGGATTCATTTGACCTAGCACATCACCATGGGGTTCTCCAGTATTTCTTTTTAAAAAGAAATATGGTTCAATGATACTTGTAATTGATTATAGAGACTTCAATAGTATCACTATTAAGAAAAAGTATCATTTTCCTAATATTAATGTTTTGTTTGATCAGCTCCTGGGAGCTCGGTATTTTTCAAAGATTGACTTGAGATCAGGGGACCATCAGTTGAAATTAAATAAAGAATACATTCTGAAGAAAGTGTTTTGTACTAGATATGGCCATTATGAATTTTTATTTATTCCTTTTGGGTTAACCAATGCACCTACATTATTTATGGATCTTATGAATAAAATTTTCCTTGAGTTATTGGATAGGTTTGTGGTTCTGTTTATTAAGGAAATTTTGTTATATTTCAATAGTAAAGGGGGAAAATGAAAGTCATTGAAGGGTTTATCTTTCAAACCATAAAAGAAAAGAAATTTTATGGAAAATTAAGAAAGTGTGAGTTTTGGTTACAAGAAATTTCATCCCTTGGTCACATTGCTTCAAAAAATGGCATAACTATTGATCCTTCTTAAAAAAAGTTATTGAAGAATGTCCAAGACCCACAAATATAACTGATATTCGTAGTTTTCTTAGTTTGGCTGGATATTACAGAAGGTTTGTTGAGATTTTTTCACGGTTATCTAGCCCATTGACTTAGTTATCTCAAAAAGGTGTTATGTTCATCTAGACAAAAGAATGTGATGATTATTTTTAGTAATTGAAAAGAAGATTGGTGAATGATATAGTTTTGGAATTACCTTCCAAATATGGTGAATGTTTTATCTACAGTGATGTTTTGTTGAAAGGAATTGGTTTTCCATTAATGAATAATGATCAGGAAATTTCTTATGCTTCATGTCAGTTGAAAATTCATGAGTTAAATTACCCTACACAATATTTAGAATTAGATACTGTAGTTTTTTCTTTAACAATTTGTAGGCATCATCTATATGGAGTAAAATGTAAAATATATACTGAGCAAAAAAATTTGAAGTATATATTCACTCTGAAATAATTGAACATGAGACAGAGGATATGGTTGGAATTAATCATGGATTATGATTGCAGAATTCATTACCATCCAGGAAAAGAAAATAAAGTGGTTGATGCATTAATTCAAAAAATTAATGCTACATTAGCCATGTTACGTTTTGAACAAGATACTTTTATTAATGATTTGATGAAATTTGGAATAGAAGTTATTGGTGTAGAAAATTCCTCTTTTTTTCAGGTGTTAGTGAAATCATCTCTATCAGACAGAATTAAGAAAGTTCATAAGGAAGATAGTCAGATGCATAAAAGGTTAAAGTGGGTTTAAAAGGGTAAGTTTCCAGAATAATGATTGTATTTTTATATTTGGGATGAGATTATGTGTGCCCTGTGATTCATAGTTGAATAAAGAGTTGTTATGTGAATCTAATAGTTCTCCTTTTTAAGTTCATCCCAACAGTACTAATATGTACAGAGATATTGAGGAGTATTATTGGTGGTATTGAATGAAAATAGATATTTCTACCTTTACTATGAAGTGTTTTACTTGTCAGCATGTTAAAATAGAGAGATCATTACCGAAAGGTATACTTCATCATTTACCGGTGCCATAGTGGAAATAGGAAAATATATCCATTGACTTCATTGTGGGATTACTAAAGACATCTTAAGGTAATAACTCAATTTGGGTTATTGTTGATCGATTGACTAAATCTGCTCATTTCCTTCCTATTCGAGATACTATGTATCTAGATCAAATTTCTCGATTTTATTTTAAAGAGATAGTCAGGTTGCATGGAGTTCCCCTCCCCATTGTATCTGATCATGATCCCAGGTTTACTTCTAACTTTTGGAAGGGCCTTCAGAATTCATTGGGTACTGAATTAAATTTTAGTACAGCTTTTCATCCCCAATCAGATGGGAAATATAAATTAACAATTCATACATTGGAAGATATTCTACATGCTTGCTCAATGGATTACTAGGGATGTTGGTAACAACATATTTCTTTGGTTGATTTTTCTTATAATAATAATTTTCATTCTAGTATATAGATGGCTCCATTTGGGGAATTATAGGAGAAGCGGTGTTGAACTCCAAATTTTTGGGATGAAGTAGCTGAATGGAAACTGATGGGACCATAATTGGTATAATAGATGGTAGGGAAAGTTTAGTTGATACCGAAACACATGAGGATAGCTCAGAGCAGGAAGAAACGTTATGCAGATAACCAGAGGAAATATATTTTTTGAGGTAGGTGATCATGTCTTTCTCTATGTTTCACAATAGAAAAGAGTGATGTGTTTTGGTAAGAATGGGAAGTTAAGTCCATAGTCTACTGGACCTTATGAAATTCTGGAGAAAGTTGGATCAGTTTCTTACTAAGTGGATTTACCTCTGAATTTATCCAAGGTACACAATGTTTTTCATGTTTAAATTTTATGAAAGTATATTCCTGATCCATCTCATGGTTTGAGTCCATAAGTAGTTCAGTTGGAAGAGAATCATTCTTATGAGTAATAGCCAGTCCAAATTCTTGACCATAGAGAGAAAGTGTTGCAGAATAAGGTGATTTATCAGGTTAAGGTTTTGTGGAAAAAACATATGGTTTAATAGGAAACATAGGAATCTTGAAATTCTATGAGGGATAAATACCCCCACTTATTAGATATGTACATAAATTGTGAGGATGAAATTTCCAAAAGGGGGGAGGACGTAACATCCCAGGCAATTAAAGAATATGAAATTTTCATTTTTATTAATATTTTTGAATTAAATATAAATTTTAATTTAAAGGGGATTCTATGTTCGATGGTGTACTTAACATACCAAAATGAGTTTCTCTGAAATCTCAAGTTGAACACAAGTCTGAGTCATAATGAAAAATAATAATATAATATTATTATTTTAAATGGTATTTAACACCTAATCATTGTATTGGAAGAAATGAAAAATACTGACCATATTATTATTACACATATTTTTTAAATGTCTTTAAATTTATTAATTAAATTTTAGAGGCTTAAAATAAGAATGAATGCGATTTTAAGCATTAAATACACTAATATTCTTTAAAATGTCGATTTACCACCTTTTTATGGAGAAACCTTTTTAATTATTGTTTTTGTAACTTTTATATGTTCTATTTGAAAAAATAAACTTCTTATTTAGAATTTAGAAATCAAAATTTACTTTGGGTAAATTTTGGGAATTTTTTTGATAAAGTTTGTTTTTAATGAATAGTGAAAAATATTGCATTTTAAGTCAAAACTGTCATTTTATCTAGTTTATTTATATGATTAGATTGTCCTTTTAATTGGTTTAAAAGTGTAATTATATTATATTTTTATCATTTAATCCAATTTTGGTCATTAGAAATAATTTCACTTTGGAATTTAACACAAACACATGTCAATCTTTTGGTAGTTTTTACTTCTTAAAAACACGCTTTTTAGTAATGACAACAGAAATTAATTTTAAATTAATTTCTGAAACTTATGTGTTTTGAATATTGAAATATTGATTTCATATTTTGAATCATGAGGTCCAAATTATGTAAATAGGTACCTTTTATTTTTAGACATTATGAATAGTGACTTCAGTAAATATTTTATTTACCATGGTTAAAGGGTATATCTGGTAAATAAGGGTAAAAAATAATATTATAATAATATTAAATATTCCTAACACATATCCTAACCCTATTGGATGAGATATTTCTAACCATGGAAATACTTGGGTTGATTTTAGGACCCCATGGAGCCACTTGTGTGTGAAAATGACATTTAATTACTTTTAATTTAAAGTTAAGGAAAATATAACCTAAACATGTATCTTTTACTAAAAAAATTTATATGAGGTTATATAAGTGATATATTATACTATAAATAGTCATTATAAAGATAAAAATATTTTCTACATCATTTTATTTTATTTATAATTTTTAGGCATCAAATAAATAAATTTATTTATTACATAATGATGATGTAGCGATTACTTCATTTATGATTGTTCTAAATAAACGAGATTATAAATATTAAAAGAAATTTATTTTTAAAATTTTTATTCCATCCACGAATTTTATGAATGATTATGAATTGTTATATTTTAATTGATGAATTTTTTTCGAATTAATCAAGTTTTTATGGATTTTTTAAAAAGTCATCATATGAATAGTATGAAAATTGATATAAATGATTTTTTAAGTCAATTAATATTTTATTAAATGATATAATAGTCCTAAAAATATATAATTCTTCCAAAAAACATATATAATGTTAAAATTTTCATTTATGACCAATTTTTGGTCGCTTGGATTTTTATAGTAACTATAGTACCATATATTATGAAAATACAAGAAGACATGGTAAGAGTTAATTTATTTAACTAAGTGTTAAAGGTAAAATATAACATTAATTTTAGGACCTAAAATTGTATAAAACTCATCGTATGGGGAGATTTATACCCATCCTCATATTATATTAAAAATATATCACTATGTTGTTTTTATAATTCTAAAATCAATTAATAATAAAATAATATTTCAAGACATTCCTATAGTACCCCTCCACCCTCTTATAAAAGGACACCACCTCTAACCCATTAATCACACCTCTCATGCCCCTTGGCTCATACAAACTATGTTCCAATAATCTTCCAACATCTCTGTCTTCCTCATAGAATCCTTCCCCTAGGAGTAAGTCAATTTCAAAAAATCACTTTTGCTCAAATCGAAAGAAGTTATCCATTTTAAGAGGTAGCATCTTCTCTAAAGTTCCTTTCCAATATTTTACTTCGTCACTCCCCATTATATTATTATTATTTGATTACATAAAAACACCCATGTCCTCAATATACTAGGATGTTTTTATGATAACTATTATAACTACACTTATACACACCTCCATCTAATGGGTATAGAACCTATTGTTTCCATGGACAGCAAACTACTGCCTCAAAAAATGATGATTATTAAATCTTCTACTACCACCTCTCATGGTGGCCATTATGATGGAAATATAATTATATATTTTATTTATTTTATTTATTTTATCTTTTTTCTTCTATAATTCTCATTTAGAAATAACTTTATGCTTTTCAGGTTTTATAAATACGATAATTTCATTTGAGGAAGTGTGGACTACCACCCATCAATGTGATATGACTCATTCATGCTATACATGGAATGTATAAAGGATGGAATTAATGAAATTATGTAACATATATAAAATAGATATTATTATGGAATAATTATATACCTATATATAATTTATCTTTCATTCCTTTTAATATGAAAAAGAAATGAAAGTAGTGTTCATGCATACGTACGACTTACCGTCTCAATGAACGGTGCATTTAATTTATTATATCCAAATTATATGGACTATTCTAAATACATATATACTAGATATATATGATATATATGATATCTAAATCATGAATATCATTCTATAGATAATTTACTTTTTACTACATGGACAATTTGTAATTATAACAAGTTCATTTTTTACTCAAGTTCTAAACTTTGACAAAATGTATGATATGAGCCCAAATAATTAACTATTTGTTATAGCAAGGTAATAAGTGATATAAAAGGAATAATAAAATTGAAAAAGATTTTTAATAAAGTATAAATTAACTTATGTTTATTATTCATGAAGAAAAATGAACATACAAGATAGGTGAGACTCGAGGTAAGGGACTTCGTCTCAATCTCTTTTCATTGGAGCATGTTTTGATAATATACACCTCCTTATTTTACACAATATATAATAAACTGCTTTTACATTTAATTTCATTCAAAGGGAATATTTTTTCTATGAAGTGTTTTATTAAACGACAAATAGAATGTTTTTTAATGTACACGGTGATAACAACCTTTCCGTTGTCGTGAGCATTATTTGATATTTGGCTTCCTTAACGAGAAGTGATTTTTTTAAATGGAAAATAAATTCCATATACCATTTTACATATTTTGGTATTGAAAATGGTTTTGAAAGTTGATTTACTATTTAAATATCTTGAAATTATTTCTTGTGATTGAAAATGAAATTTTATGTTTTAAATGTTGATATTTTTAATCTTTTATGTGTGATGATTATATAATGGTACTTGGACATTTGACAGGTGGTCCCTTATAAACCAAGGACAGGTGGTTAAGTTATAACCTCCAATGCATTGGGTATACAAGTCAGTCTTATGGCTATTCTATTTTGTAATAATGATTTCTGGAATTCTATCGTATAGTTATTCAATTTAAGTATGATTATGTCCCATATTTACCTTTTATATGTTTTGTGTGATTTCAATGGGTTTTATGGTAATATTTTTGTCACTAAAGGGTATGAAATGAGTTTTTATTTAGTGAAGAGTTTTTACTACTTCATAGAGGTGAAAATTATTACTTATGATACAGTATTCATTTATTAAATGTTGTTTTGAAAAAATAATAGTTTTCCTTCTTTGTGTATCCCTTACTAAGATTTTTTATGCTCATCCCAAGTTTTGAAATGTTTTTCACAAGATTTAATGGTGAATAGAGTCAAGGATGGGATCAAGGAAAATTTGTGATGTTTAAGAATTAAACAAAACCATGTTCTTTTTTAAAGTTTTTTATTTATGAGTGAAAATGGATAGTGAGTAGAAGTGTCTACTTGGTAATAATAAAGTTTTTATGTATAATTTATGTCCTAATTCTATAAATGTATAAACATGAAAAGATCATCAATGTTAATTATTAACTTAATTCAAGATTATGAAATGTTTAAGCTTGGGTCCTTATAATTGTGGTTGTTCCTTAATGTATATTGGATCCCAAGTGGTGATAAATTATGATATGAGTCACTACAGGTGACGGAGGCATTACAGCCATTTAGAGGATAACCAGATTCCATTTTCCTACCACCAAATTTCCAGAATCTAACATCATAGGCCTTCTCTCACTAATTGTGTGTGGTTAAGTAGTGGTAATCACAGTGGAATCCATTGATCTATAATTCGGGTTAATCATTCCATGGATTCTATGAAAACCTTTACTTCAATGTATGTATTGGGATGAATTCACACCATGTAGTACCCTAGCTATGACGTTTAGGCATTCTGGTAGAGATATATATCACACAACATATGGGACCCCACAAATTATGTGACCCGGTGCTGGTGGATTGGAGTATACTTAGGTAGTACACAGGCTTGGGAACAAAAAAGCACATGGAAACAGATATGAACATATTTACGTGAACAAACTGGGAATGGCCATGTATATGATATTTTCAGATAAACACATGGAATGTCTAGGAAAACATGGGAAAGCCCTAGGAGACCAAAATTAGCCATGTGGACCCCTATACATTGTGTACATTAAAATGCACACATTTTTACATTGATAGGGGACATGACTAGGTGATGAGTAAGTTCACCTACCATGTGAAACCCCTATATAGACCGTTTTATTCGCTCCATAATTTCATTATCTCATATCTCCCATATTTGGACTCCGTTTTTGGATGTCAAGTAGGAAATTTAGTGTTTTTTTCACATAGAATGAAAATAATGACCTTTATAGTGGTTTTAATATATCATGAAATATGTTATAAGCATGATACATCTTTAGGAGACACTCAAAAATGGTAATGATTGGGTTAGATCATCGATACTATTCTAGGAAGAGGTGACACTCTCTATTTTTTTGCAGGGTGGGGGCTATCTATCAATGGATATGGTACTCCTAGGTTTCACCAGGGTGGGGGTCCTCCATATTATTTATAAAGATATAGGCTAAACTATACTATAAGGGAAACTTTCCTCTATCACTAGATAGGGTACTCCCCTATAACTCTAAGGTACAGGTCCCCCATACTCATTGTTTAGAGGGAGACAGTACTCCCCTCTCGCACAAGGTTACAGGTCCTCCATAATTTTTATTATAATAGAGAATATAATTCATTTCCAAAATCATGGAATGGGTAATTTATCCATGTATATGGTACTCCCATATTGTACTAGGGTGTGGGTCCGCTATGCTCATTAATACTGGAAGAGGTGGTACTGCCATATCAAAGTAGAGAGTGGGTCATATATCCACAATGGCAGTACTCCCATATATATGTGTGGGTCCTCTATTATATTTATGACAGATATTGAGGTTTTACTTCCCTACATGGGTTCGGGAACTATATCTTGGGGATGGTACAACCCTATTGCAGAAGGGTGTGTATAGAGACCCTAATTTTTCTTAAATTACTATTACATTATTTTAAAGGAAATCAACATAAAGTAATTACATAATGAGTATCCAAAGGTTTAGTTTCCTAGGAAAATTAGAAACATACATAACATTTACTAAATAATACATAAATACTTATTTATTTTCTTCTTCTCTAGCTTCTTATAGGCATTGTAATTCCCTTTAGTACATGTAATCACATGAGGATATACATATAAAATGGGTGAGCTAAAACAAAATTAAGAGGATAGATAATATTATGAAATAATATAACATGGGGTTATCATAATTTACCATATACATAGGATCAAAATCATGATATGGATAATTAATAAAAGTCTTGGAATGTGGCAATGCATAAAAATGAAACATCATGTCTTAATGGTCAACTACCACACATAGTTATGAATAATGATATAATCATGGTCAAGAATATGTCACTTTTCTCATGAGATAAATCACATTATCTAATGAATTTTAGTGATCTATAATTCTGGTCACACCCTTCACAACATAACATTTACCTTATGCTATATAATTTCGAGCGCAATTGTCACATCATAAAATTTACATTATCATGCATGATACAAAGAACATATATCAATATTGAACATAAAATAAACCATGGAAAGGAATGGGTTTCATTTAATAAGAATAAATTCATAAAAATTTGGTTTCCAAATGAATTATGGAATAACTACTTCCATCATCAACCTTGAGAGAAGAATAAGAAATCTCGAGAAGTAAAAGGTGTTTTTTTTAAAGATGAGTTATTTTGGAAAATAAATTGTCATAAACTCAAGTATAAAACATATATCTCCAATAAAAGGTAACATAATTAATAATAAAAGATATTTAAGGAATATCAATACTGAAATTGGGGTGAATGAGGGAAAACACAAAGAAAGAGAGTTGGGTTCGAGAATTCCCCTTACCTTTTGTCTGAATGATTACTTCACATTAATAACCTATGTAATCACATTATATTCATTAATTAAAAAATAAATAACCTTTTATACATGAATTTATTTCATTATGGTAATATTATTTTCATTTATGTCCTTTTAGATGAGCTATATAGTTTAATTTCATTGTCTAGGAGCATTCGTTTTCTTGGTTTTCATGATTGGTTCACTTGTATTCATGAATGAAAGTTCGTGTAAGATGAGCATAAACATACATAATTGTTATTATATATTATTAATTATATTAATTATTTTTTAATGGTATTATTAATAATTTTGTTATATACCATGAGGATGAATCATTAGATAAACGTTATTGATGATCGTTTTAGGTTAATCTTGGCAGTTTTTCGATCACAGCGAACTAGTTTTGTTTTATCATCAAGTATTATGTATAAAAGTTATTTCTATAAAATAAAAGGGGTTATAAAAACCATATTAAAATATTGTTTCATCCATTTAATGGTTTTATTAACATCCTTGATCACATTTAAGTAAAATGAATGTGCATCTCCCACGGTGTCGATAAATTCACACATCACGGGTGATAATATCATTTTTATAATAAAAGAGATAGATATGGAGGAGTTTAATGATTTATATTACATTAAAATGATATAATTACACAATATTTAAAATAATGGATTTTTAATTCCATTTGGATGAGGGTAGGTGATTAGGAAATAAGAAAAAGAAACAAAACTAAAAGAAATTATAAGAAAATGGAAGTGTATTTTGCATCTTGGATTTATCCTCATTTAGATCCTCTGTAGGGAAATAGTTTTGGTCATTTTATGATAAAAATATCTCTTGGAAATGGGGTAGGTGATAGGGTAGAGTTTGGGGTATAATTTTTTCAATTATCATATCTTGATAGGTGTGAGGAGAAGAGGGTGTGGGGGTTGGTATTTATCGTGGAGAAGAGGGGTGTTTTCTCATTATTTAATTCGTTAGTTTTTTATTCTGCTCAAGAGAAGCAATATTGTCAATTATAGAGAATAAATATAGTAATTATATCTTGTGAGTTTTAACCAATGGTTCTTAAATTATCAATGACTCAATGAATAGTGTATTTAGCTTATAATGTATATTTTCCATAGATTATTATATTTCACTATTTACCAAAAATTCATGTAATTCAGAAAAATCTAAAAAATTCATCCTAAAATTATTTTGATGTTATAATTGAATACTTAACTCCATTTTATGAAAATAATTTTATATATATGATTAATTTTATTTTTAATTTAAATCATCAATTACATGGAAAATGCATTCTTTAAAATTATAACTGATTCTACAACAATTTGAAAAATTACTTAAGGTTGCATTATCTTAAAATCATAAGACATAAAAATATTAATTTATGAATACATTTTATGAAAATAATTTTTTTAAAAATTATTAAATTAATCATAAAATTTTAATTAAATATTTATAACTTACAAAAATTCCAACATTGTATTAATATTTTTTAAAACATTTTATTACTTAGTCTATGATATAATTATTCCATTCTTTTAAAAAAGATGATTAAATTTAATTTGTACTTTCATGTGATTCATACTATATGACATTACTATAAGAATGGATAAATTCCATTGATAAGAGATTGGGTTATTACATTCACCCCCCCCCCCCTTTGAAATTTCTCCCTTGAATTTTTTTTACAAAAACAGGTGAGGGTACTTCTCCTTCATCACCTCCTCTGGTTGCACATTTTCATCTTAATACTCATAGTTCCTCCACAAAAATTTTAAAATGTGGGTTGTCTTGTTGATTAGAACCTTATCTCTTCTATCTAGAATCTTTACTAGCTGCTCCCCATAAGAGTGATCATCTTCTAGTTATACCACCTATTAGTTCAGTACATGTGAGGAATCTATTATGTACTTCCTCAGGAGTCATACATGGAACAAATCATGAAATTGAGCCATATTAGAGGAGGTATAGGCCAATAGTCCATGGATCCTATGAGATCAAGGATTTCAAAGGGGAAAATATAACTTGGGTTTAGCATCCATTTCCTTCCAAACCACATGAATCTATTCTATGGTGATATTATATGGAAGACTTTACCTCCAATGTCAAACTCCAAGTCGCTTCTATGATTTTTAGAAAATTTAGTTTGCCGACTCTAACCAGATTTGATATGATACTCGATGGATTGAACCTTTTTTGTCATATTTTGCATAAGATTAGGTCTAAGTAGCTTTCTTTCACCAACTTCATCCTAAGGGATTGGATTTCAACATCACATTCCATATAGAGCTACATATAGAGCTATCTGAATACGCAGTGGAATCTATTATTGTATAAGAACTCAAAAAATTGGAGACGTTGATCCCATGTGCCTTTAATTTCAAATGATCAAGCTCATAGAATATATACAAGAATCAAAATAGTCCTTTCAGATTAGCTATCTGGTTAGGGGTGATAGGCCATGCTGAAAATCAATTCAGTACTCATGGCATGTTGAAGACTCCTCCAAAATTTTTATTTGAACCTAGGATCATGATTGGAGAAAATCGATAGGGGAACCCCATTTTCACGAACCCCTCCACACAATGTGTACCCCTCCTGGGACGACAATGTGAGAAGGAAGATAATGACCCTCGAGTCCCACCTCCAGTAGGCCTCGGGTTGGGGACTATCACCGAGGGTATAGTAAACACACAAATGGGAGGCATTACCCTCTAAGATAACACAGGCGGAAGAGAGAGATAAGATAGACGCCAATTAACTCCAACTCATAACTTAAATATAAAAGAAACCCAAGTACATATATGAAATTTCATGAAAAATTACAACAATTAAAAGGGAAAACTAAAATTACCCAAAGAAAGTAAAACGGTAGCGACCACAAGCCCGAACAGCTCCTCCAACCACAAGCTAGTAGTAACCATCTTGATCTCCAACTTGCTCCAAGTGACGTGAAAAATAGTTTATATATACATAGGGTGGGTATAATAGTATACTCAGTAGGATCCACCCCAAGCCTCTCGTTCAAAAGTAAATAAAGCATGCTAAAGCCCAGCGAACAACAAGTGAAACTAACTCATCACCTAAATAGGTATACTAAGTTCCCAGCCTCACCATGGATACTCTCACCAAGTAACACATACAAGAATATAAAATATATTAAAGAATATCAAGGTTACCCCACTACTAATTCTCCACTGCTTTTCCGCTTTCCCCAACGACATACATCATGTACATCTCTCTCCAAAGGCTTTCCCATAGACACCTGGGCTAAAATCCAAAATCTGCACCTCGTGCACCACAAAGGCTTGCCCGCAGACACCTGGGCGAAGCACCGAACCATCCTCACAACCAAAAGTAATAGGGAATGTTCCAGGATCCACCACAGCCCACAAAATGTGTATCATACATCTCTTATTATACCTCAACCCATTATAGCTCATACGCCGAGTAGGGATCCTTAAGCCATCACTTCCTATACACGTTACACCTATAGTAGTCCATAGGATACTATATCTAGAATATATGTGTATGAAATAACCACAAGCCATTACAACCCTCTACACACATATATGGGGAAACTAACTTTTGTGCCTGTTGGCACATGTATCTACCAAGAGAAGAGAGCGGTACCAAAGGGGGTAGTCATCCATTCATCCTCCCACTAGAATGTTGGGGAAAACACCCCCCCCCCCCCACCAGGGCTCAGAATCCCCGGGGTGTTAGTTTCCTTTACCGATAGGGTGGAGTATATTATAGAAACACAAAAAGTACAGAATATATATATAACTCACATCCACACTATGGGCATTACCTAGTCTTAGATACAACTGCAGCTAATATCTCTCAGACTCTAGGCTGTTACTTCTAAGACTAGGTTTTTTATAAGCACACAAACATTTGAAGAGCTTTATTAGATTACTTCATTCTCATTTTATCAGTTCCACTGTACATTAATTAATTCTTTAAACATTAATTAACCATGAAAAATTCCACATTAAACTGAATTGGCATCACATTAAATATCAACTGCTCCTTTTAAGATTCACATCACCTTTAAATTCCATTATCACCATCTCCATGGATTATCACAATTTAATAAAACTTTCATTACAAAATTACTTTCCCATATTCCCATGAATTGTAGAAAGGCATCCTATGCTACTAAACACAAAGGGGGCTCAACACGGTGAGTAGATATACTACCCTTCGAGTCTTTACTGCCTATAGCAAGAGCATAGACCCATTCTACCTGGAGAGGCTAAACACGGAAAGCATGTGGCATACCCCATGTGTATTTGCCTCCTTTGGAAGGAGGGTAAGCAATACCAGCTATCTTGAGCAGTGGGGAAAAGTAAATAAGATAAACAACCAAACAAAATTTTCAACATCCAACCATCACATCTATCCCATACCATCATCCTCGGTGTCCTCCCTGACACCCACATGCATAAGCTGATGCATCTCACCACCCTAGGCATCATCCACTGCCACAACCACAAGTCCCCATGCCTCCACATATCACAACAGCCATCCAAGATCACATCACAGCACAAGGAGCAAGAAAACACAACATCACATCAATGGGCTCTTGACCCTTTAACAATCAAGAGGGTAACTCAGAACCCTTTAAGAAATTCTCACACAATCTGTTCTTTAATCCATATTGAATTAGCATATTTTTCATTTGTAGTTTCCCATTACGGGAGACCTAATTAGTAAGATATGACAATTAAATAACCAAGCTTAATTCCCTAACTTGATTAACATCAAATTAGAACAACTACAACAACGGCATCAACCAGATTCATTTACATGCCTCTTTATATTTATCCAATTAATTAACAATTAATTCCGACTTTACATTCATTATCAATTTCCATCAAGAATGAACAACTAATAAAATAAATAATAGATATCACTCTATCTAGAAAAACATGAGGCAAACCGTTATCACGGTACAAAGCAACAACATGCGATCAACCAATTCTTTTAATCCAATTCAA
Organism: Viscum album; assembly: GCA_963277665.1. NCBI lineage: Eukaryota > Viridiplantae > Streptophyta > Magnoliopsida > Santalales > Viscaceae > Viscum > Viscum album. The sequence continues at coordinate 995,889,159 of OY728166.1, forward strand.
CTATTTAATTGGGTCAATTTCATTATGATCCAAAGGGATAAATCATGATAATTATACGTTTGCACATATACAATTAGAGAAGCCATGAATCCCCTACCTCAACAATTCTTGACGTTCTTTATCCACACAACGGGTCACAATCCTCCTCTCGTGACAACTGCATCCACCCAAAGATGCCATGGTATGACAGTACCAACCAAACCCCAAGAAAACCCATTATAAGAATGGATATTACATGATATAATATGGAAAGGAGAAAAAAATAAAAATAACCCCAAAGAACGATGATACAACATACCTTATATGGAAGATTGATCGATACAGCTCGGTTGCATCAAAACAGAGCAGAACCAATCCTAGGAGTAAAGATTGATTGTATAACTCCTACGTGAAGGATTTAAAGGTTCTAGAATCTTATAGATGATAACAAAGAGGAAGAACATGGTAGAATTATATCTCGTCCCTTTTTGAAGATTTAATGGGGTGATAGTTTAAGATACGTTTAATTCCCCATTAAAAGCGGATCGCATTAACCCACGCGGTTTGACCAAGTAATGCATCCTGAGCCATAGGAATAATTAATATAGGATTTATGGAATTTGAATCTTCCTTAAGAGTCCTTAAAACAAGGATTTTAATGTATTTTATGTCAAAGGAAACGTCAAAGGGGCGAAACTGTAGGAAGCTGGAATCACTGTTCACATACTCAAAATTTGGAAAAGGAAAGAAAAGGTCACCGTTAGACCTCACCATTCTAGAAACACTGTTCAAGTCTATAGTTAGAAGGTCACTGTTAGAAGGTTACCATTCTAGAAACACTATTTAAGTCTACAGTTAGAAGGTCACAGTTAGAAGGTTACCGTTCTAGAAACACTGTTCAAGTCTACTGTTAGAAGGTCACAGTTAGAAGGTTACCGTTCTTGAAATACTGTTCACAGAACTGGAAATTCGGAAAAGTGTTGGGGATAAGTCACATTGACCTTCTGGAACACCTCCAATACCACAATTCAACAAATTAATGGACTAGAGAGGTCCGGGACATTACACTAGATACCTCTCAAAACATTCTTGTCCTCGAGAATTAAAAACCAACCCAGAAGAAAAGAGGGGTCCGAACAACCACCCCATAAGATACCTCTCAGGGGGAAACCCCCATGAGTTGTTCGAAAGATGGAAAAAAACTATGAAATCCGAGAGTATGGGTACAAACAATCCATATCCAAACAATTCAATCATAACATCACATCAAAGGTACATAAATAAAACTCAGCACAACAACTTAAAACAGCTCTGGGTACTGGACAAGCATCTGTGACTCATGTTCCCAGGTACTCTTCTCCATGCCACCATGTCGCCACAAGACACGAACCAAGGGAATAGAACGCCCACTCAACACCTTATCCTTGTATTCTTGGATCTCCACAGGTCGCTCCTCGAATGTTTCATCATTGTCAATATCGATCTCTCCCCAATCGATAACATGAGATTCATCGAGAAGATAACGACGGAGCTGTGATACATGGAAAACATCATGTATCCGACTCATCTGAGGGGGAAGTGCTACTCGATACGCCACAGCTCCAACGCGAGCTAACACCTCGAAAGGCCCAACAAACTGGGGAGAAAGCTTACTTCCATGACCAATCCTTCGCTGCCCACGACGAGGAGTCACCTTCAGAAACACATGATCCCCAACATTAAACTCTAAGGGTCTCCTTATTTGATCAGCATATGATTTCTGATGATCTTGCGCTATCATCATCCTCTCAAAAATCACCTGAATCATCTCTATTGTATTCTTCACTAGTTCCGGTCTGAGGATTGCTGACTCTCTGACCCCAGTCCAGCACAACGGATAACGGCAAGGCCGACCATACAAGGCTTCAAACGGCGCCATACCAATGGTGGAGTGAAAACTATTATTTTAAGAAAACTCCACCAAGGGTAGGTGCCTCATCCATGAACCTACAAAGTCAAGAACACAAGAGCGCAACATGTCTTCAAGAGTCTGGATGGTTCGCTCTGTTTGACCATCTGTTTGAGGATGAAAAGAAGTGTTAAGGCATAGGTGAGAACCAAAAGAATGTTGGAGACCCCTCTACACCCTGGAGGTAAAACCTGTATCTTGATCAGAAATGATCATCCAAGGGACTCCATGAAGTCTCACCACCTCCTCTAGATACTGCCTCGACAAAACTTCCACTGAGCTCGACTCCTTGATCGCTATGAAGTGGGCCGATTTTGTTAAACGATCCACTACCAACCATATATCATCATGTCCTCCTGCAGCTCGAGGTAAACCTGTAACAAAGTCCATTGAGATGTCCTCCCACTTCCACTGAGGAATCTCTAATTGCTGGAGAAGACCACCAGGAACACGGTGTTTGGCCTTCAACTTCTGGCAGACTAAACATCGAGACACACACTCTGCAACAGCACGCTTCAGCCGAGGCCCCCAAAACTGACTCCTCAATGATCAGTACATCTTTTTCACACCAGGATGTACTGCCAAGGGTGAACTATGGAACTCTCGGAGAACCGTCTCGTGCATCGCCAAGGGAACAAAAATCCTTCCATGATACAACACTATGTGTTGTTCATCCTCCGACCAACCATCAGGGGCCTCACTACAAACAACTCTATCTCTCCAATCATCCACATCTAGATCACCCAACTGGGACTCTTCCACCTTCTTCATTAGGGATGACTGCACTGTCATCTGGAAAAGACAACCTCTACCTCCAACCTCTTCCATATCAAGATGCAAAGCTGAAAGTTCCTCCATTACTCTCCAGGAATCAGCAGATTCACGCACAGCGTCATTACGTGACTTTCAGCTCAGTGTATCAGCTACAAAATTCCCTTTTCCAGGTGTATACGATATTTCAAAGTCGTATTCCTACAAGAACTCCATCCACCAATGCTGCCGCAAGTTCAAGTCACGTTGCGAGAAAACATACCTCAAACTCTTATGATCGGTGAAAACCACAAAGTTCTCACCAATGAGGTAATGTCTCCACAAATTCAGAGAAAACACAATGTCTACCAACTCAATATCATGGGTCACACAGTTGCATTCATGGGGACGCAAATGCTAAGACCCATAAGAAACGACTGACCTCTGCTGCATGAGAACACATCCTAGCCCCAGATGTGAAGCATCACAGAAAACATCAAACTAGACTCCCTCTGCTCAAAGAAAAAGGAATGGAGCACTTACCAACTTCTCCTTTAGATACTCAAAAGCTGTCTGAAACTGATCAGTCCATATGAACGCTTGATCCTTCCTGGTCAAAGCTGTCAGAGGAGTTGCAACTCGGGAGAAATTGGCTAAAAACCTCCTATAATAGCCTACAAGACCAAGGAAACTTCACACCTCTGACACGGTCTTGGGGGCTTCCCAAGACACCACGGCTTCTATCTTTGATTGATCCACAGCTAATCCCTGTTGGGACACAACATGACCCAAGAAACAAACTTATCAATCCCAAAACTCACACTTTGACAACTTCCCAAACAACTGATGTTGGCAAAGAACTCCCAAAATAGCTCGTAGATTCTCTGCATGCTCCTCTTCAGATGTGGAGTACACAAGGATGTCGCCGATGAAAACCACAACAAAATTGTCTAGGAATTCACAGAACACATCATTCATCAACCCCATGAAAACAGCTAGAGCATTCGTCACATCGAATGGCATTACAACAAACTCATAATTCCCATGATGACAACGGAAAGCAGTCTTCGGGATATCCTCATCCTTTACACGCATCTGATGATATCATGACCGCAAGTCGATCTTTGATAACCAACTTGCACCCTTAAGTTGATCTAATAAGTCATCAATCCATGGGATAGGATAGCGGTTCTTTATTGTCACTTTGTTTAATCGACGATAATTGACGCACAACCGCAAACTGTCGTCAGCCTTTTTCACAAACAAAACTAGTGCACCCCATGGTGACACACTTGTCCGAACAAAACCACGCTGCAACAAACCATCAAGCTGAATACGTAGCTCCCGTAACTCAGAAGGCGTCATCCTATATGGAGACATAGATATAGGAGATTCTCCTGGCTATAGCTCGATCCCAAACTCGATCTCTTGTCGAGGGGGTAAGGCTACAACCTCTTCTGGAAAGATGTCAGGGTACTCCTCTAAGACCCTAGGAAACGCCAACTGCTGAATCTCTAAAGAACTCAGCATCATTTTAGCCATCATGGATGATAAGGATGGAACTCGTCTATGAATCATCTGAGGATCTCTCTCACCAAAAAACACCACTTTCTCTCCATCTTCCTCAAAGAAAATGACCTTCTTCCTATAGAAATCCACAATAGCCTACACTGAATACAACCAATCCATGCCGAGGATGACATCATATGGTTGTATTCGTAAACATAGGAAATCTCCCCAGGAGTGGTGTTTCCTCAACACTAGCTCACAGTCTCTACATATTTCAAACAAGACGGCTCGACCTCCAACAGGTGTAGTCAACGCCAAGGGAACTGGAAGCCTCTCTACCTCAAGTCCCAAAGCATGGACAAGGGTAGGTGATATGAAGGAGTGTGTTGCTCCTGAATCAAACAAGGCATACACCAAGGTAGAAAACAAGCAAAGGGTACCTTGAACGACATCTGGCTTTCCTGGGGCTGGAAATGCTAGAGCATGAACCAGAACATGACCTCTTCCACGGCCTCTCTGACCCTGATGACAACCACCACCACGTTCGCACTCTTCTCTCTGAGGACGGGGAGAGTCATGGGGTTGTCCTCTGCCTGCTCCATCTACCCTATGGTGATCTAAAGCTGGTGCAACCTGCTGTTGTTGCCTCGGTTGGAACTGCCTCAACGGAGGAACCTAGAGCGGAGCGCCCGTTGCACGATGACTGCTCTGAAAAGTCAGGCACTCCCGCTACTGATGACCACGACCACTACAAGAAAAACAAGCATCTGATCCCTTGGCATAGGCCTAATAGTTGCTGCCTCCAGAGAAACGAGATGGGAAGGGCTGGGACCTACCCCCAGGTGAATGGAAACACTTCTACCCTGAAAAACGGGATCTCCGGACCATAGCTTTTCTTCGTGAGGAATCATGACGATTCCCCTCTTGTAATGATCCGGTCCTAGTCAAAGTCCTCTCAACAACCTCTTCCCTCTCCAGCACCTCAAGATATGTCTTTGGCAAAAATGGGGTGACCTGGCATTGGATCTTTGGATGCAAAGCCTCCTCAAAATGCCTCACTATAGCCTCCTCATCTGGTAACAGGTCTGAAGCATATCGTAGAAGGTTCCTGAAATGGATTCCAAACTCCCAAACACTGGATCTCCCCTGTCGAAGGGTAAGAATCTCCTGTAGACTAGACGCCTTAATATTTGAAGAAAGAAACTCGACTCTAAACCTGTCTCGAAACTCCTCCCATGAGATCGCTGACTCCTCGCGATCCCCAAGGAACAAGAACCTCTATTGCCTCGCTGCTCCATGCAGCATTGTCACAACCAAGGAAACCCAGTGTTCCTTCCAAGCATGAATCGAACAGAAGCCTATCTCGACCTCCTCCAACTAGTCCTCAGTGACTGCATCTAAAACGGAGCCCTCATACTTCTGTAGACTCTGGCGCTGAAAATATCGGAGTGTCTTCCTCCATGTGTCATCGTCGTCAACCTCTACTATGTGGTGATCTTCTAGAACAGCCTGCTGGGCATCTTCTATGCAAACCTGACGAGGACATCGACCTAGAGCCATACCTATAAAATAACAATTGTTTGAGCTCCTAATCATGGAATATGGAAGACTCAACATTAATTAATTAATTGTTTTGTTTTATTAATTTTAGGTTAACTTATCCCAAGGTCTACCCATTCAAACAAAAGCACAAGGAAGAATGATGCATAATCCTTTCCTAGTTCTCTACCCTGCAACCAGAATCACTTTGTTTAGTATCCATTGTAAACTTAAATGTTTGTACGTCATATCATAGGGGGCCCTAAACACCTATGTCTCAGTCGGTCTCCAGTGTTTACCTCACTTTCTAAAAATGAATGACACTGTTACCCTACCAATCCATGCAACCTCACATGTTCCTAACTCCAAACTCCATCCTATCCCTCAACCAGACCTCTGATACCACTCGGTCACGACCCACTCCCCACAAAGTGTACCCCTCCTGAGTTAGAAATGTGAGAAGGAAGATAATGACCCCTGAGTCCCGCCTCTAGTAGGCCCCAGGTTGGAGAATAGCACCGAGGGTATAGTAAACACACAAATGGTAGGCATTACCCTCTAAGAGAACACATGCGGAAGAGAGAGATAAGATAGACACCCATCCACTCCAACTCAGAACTGAAATATAAAAGAAACCCAAGTACATATATGAAATTTCATTCAAAAGTACTACAAATGAAAGGGAAAACTACAATTACCCAAAATAAAGTAAAACGGCAGCGACCACAAGCCCAAACAGCTCCTCTAACCACAAGCTAGTAGTAACCAGCTTGATCTCCAACCTGCTCTAAGTGACCTAAAAACAGTTTATATATACATAGGGTGAGTATAACAGTATACTCAGTAGGATCCTCCCCATGCCTCTTGTGCAAAAGTAAAGAAAGCATGCTAAAGCCCAGCGAACAACAAGGTAAACTAACTCGTCACCTAAACAGGTATACTAAGTTCCCAGCCTCACCATGGATAATCTCACCAAGTAACGCATACAAGAATATAGCATATAGTAAAGAATATCAAGGGTACCCCACTACTACTTCTCCACTGGTTTTCCGCTTTTCCCCAACGACATACGTCCTGTGCATCTCTCTCCAAAGGATTGCCTGCAGACACCTGGGCTAAGCCCCACAATCTGCACCTCGTGCACCAAAAAGGTTTTCCCGCAGACACCTAGTCGAAGTACCACACCATCCTCACAACCAAAAGTAATCAGGTATGTTCCGGGAGCCACCATAGCCCGCATAACGTGTATCATACATAGGGTATTATACCTCAATCCATTATAGCCCATAAATTGAGTAGGGATCCTCAAGCCATCACAGCCTATACACGTTACACCTATATAAGTCCATAGGATACTATATCCAGAATATATGTGTGTGAAATAACCACAAGCCATTATAGCCCTCTACACACATATATGGGGAAACTAACTCTTGTGCCTGTTGGCACATGTATATACCAATAGAAGAGAGAAGGGCCAAAGGGGGTAGTCAACCATTCGTCCTCCCACTGGAATGTTGGGGAAAACACCCCCCAAGGCTCAGAATCCTCGGGGTGTCATTTTCCCTTACCGAAAGGGTGGAGTAGCTTATAGAAACACAAAAATTACAGAATATATATATAACTCACATCCACACTATGGGCATTACCTAGTATTAGATACAATTGCAGCTAACATCTCTCAGACTCAAGGATTCTACTTCTAAACCTAGGTATCCTATAAGCACACAAACAATTGAATAGCTTTATTAGATTACTCCATTATCATTTTATCAGTTCCACTGTATGTTAATAAATTTTTTAAACATTAATTAACCATGAACAATTCCACATTAAACTGAATTGGCATCACATTCAAAATCAACTACTCCTTTTAAGATTTGCATCACCTTTAAATTCCAGTATCTCCATCTCCATGGATTATCACCATTTAATAAAACTTTCATTACAGAATTACTTTCCCATATTACCAGGCATTCTAGAAAGTCATCCTATGCTACTAAACACAAAGGGGGCTCAACACGGTGAGTAGATATACTACCCGTCGAGTCTTTTCCGCCTATAGCAAGAGTATAGACCCATTCTCCCTCAAGAGGATAAACACAGAAAGCACGTGGCATACCCTACGTGTCTTCACCTCCTTTGGAAGGAGGGTAATAAAGACCAGCTTCCTTGAGCAGTGGGGAAAAGTAAATAAGATAAACAACCAAACAAAATCTCCAACATTCAGCCATCACATTCATCCCATACCATCATCCTTGGTGTCCTCCCCGACACCCACATGCATAAGCTGATGCATCTCGCCACCCTAGGAATCATCCGCTGCCACATCCACAAGTCCCCATGCCTCCACATATCACAACAGCCATCCAGGCTCACATCACAGCACAAGCAGCAAGAAAACACAACATTGCATCAATGGGCTCTTGACCCTTTAACAATCAAGAGGGAAACTCAGAACCCTTTAAGAAATTCTCACACAATCTGTTCTTTAATCCATATTGAATTAGTAGATTTTTCATTCGTAGGTTCCCATTACGGGAGACATAATCAGTAAGCTATCACAATTAAACAACCATGCTTACTTCCCTAACTTTATTAACATCAAATTAGAACAACTACAACAACGGAATCAATGAGATTCATTTACATGCATCTTTATCTTTAGCCAATTAATTAACAATTAATTCCAGCATTACGTTCATTATCAATTTCAATAAAGAACGAACAACTAATCAAAGAAATCATAGATATCACTCTATTTATAAAAACATGAGGCAAATCATTATCACGGTACAAAGCAACAACATGCGATCAACTAATTCTTTTAGTCCAGTTCAAGTATTTAATTGTGTCAATTTCATTGTGATCCAAATGGCTAAATCAGGATAATTATACGTTTGCACATATACATTTAGAGAAGCCATGAATCCCCTACCTCAACAATTCTTGACATTCTTTATCCACACAACGGGTCACAATCCTCCTCTCGCAACAACTGCATCCACCCAAAGATGCCACGGTACGACAGTACCAACCAAACCCCAAGAAAAACCCATTATAATCATGGATATTACATTCTATAATATGGAAAGGAGAACAAGAGAAAAATAACCCCAAAGAACAATGATACAACATACCTTATATGGAAGATTGATCGATACAGCTCGGTTGCATCAAAATAGATCAGAACCAATCCTAGGAGTAAAGTTTGATTGTACAACTCCTACATGAATGATTTAAAGGTTCTGGCATCTCATAGCTGATAACAAAGAGGAAGAACAAGGGAGAATGATATCTTGTCTCTTTTTGAAGATTTAATAGGGCGACAGTTTAAGATACGTTTAATTCCCCATTAAAAGAAGACCGCATTAACCCATGCGGTTTGACCAAGTAAAACATCCTGAGACATAGGAATAATTAATATAGGATTTATGGCATTTGAATTGGCCTTAAGAGTCCTTAAAACTAGGCTTTAAATGTATTTTACGTCAAAGGGGTGAAACTATAGGAAGCTGGAATCACTGTTTACATACTCAAAATTTGGCAAAGGAAAGAAAAGGTCACCGTTAGACCTCACCGTTCTGGAAACACTATTCAAGTCTATAGTTAGAAGGTCACTGTTAGAAGGTTACCGTTCTAGAAATACTGTTCATGTGTACAGTTAGAAGGTCACAGTTAGAATGTTACCATTCTAGAAATATTGTTCAAGTCTACAGTAAGAAGGTCACAGTTAGAAGGTTACCGTTCTGGAAACACTGTTCACAAAACTGGAAATTCGGAAAAGTGTTGGGGATAATCACCTTGACCTTCTGGAACACATACAACACCGCAATTCAACAAAGTAATGGACTAGAGAGGTCCAGGCCATTACACCCATGCAGTCTCACAACATCCTTCACATATATCTTTGTAATTTTTTCAACCGATAGATTTTCCAGAATAGTGATAAAGTGGGTAGTCTTGGTGAGTTGGTCCTTTAGAACCCATATCACATTATTTCCTTTAGATATTTTTAGGAGACCCATGTAAAATTCCATAGTGACATTCTCTCATTTCCATATGGTTACAGGTTTTATCATCCCTTTGGACTTCTGTTTCTCAATTTTAACTTGCTGACATATCAAACACCTTGAGATATATTTTATAATATTCTTCTTCATGATATCCCACCAAATGTTTTCTTGGAGATCATAGTAAATCTTGGTACTAATAGGAATGATAGAGAATGTTGAGCTATGTGAATTATCCAATATATCCTTCTTTATCCAATGTTATGAAGGAACAAAAAGCCTTATTTTAATTCGAATCAGAATAACATCATTGATATGGAACTCCTTTATCTTACCTTCCTTTAATCCATTCACCTTCTTTTGTAACTCTAGATCATTCCTTTCTAACACCTTAATCTTCCCTTGGATATATGGTTGGGAAATTATTTAGGCAAGGTAAGATTAATTCCCTACCATTATGATTTTTAAGTCCATATTTTTCATATCCATGAATATATGATCTTTCTCAATCTAGAACATAGATATAATAGTAGTTCATTCTACTAAGAGCATCATCTACAGTGTTCGCCTTTCTAGGATGATAGTGAATAGTGAAATCATAGTCTTTTCTTAGCTATAACCATCTCCTTTGACCCATATTGAGATCCTTTTATGTGAATATATAATTTAGTCTCTTTTGATCGGTATATATGTCACACATCTCACCATAGACATCATGCCGCAAAAATCATAGCTTCTAGATCCAGATCATGTGTCAGGTAGTTCTTCTCATGGATCATCAATTGTTGTGAGGTTTAGGATATCACATTATAATTTTTCATGAGTACATAACCCAATACTTTCTATGAAGCATCACTATATAAAACAAAATGTTCTCCACTTTTTAGTAATGTGATTACAAGTGCAATGATGCGCCTCTACTTTAGCTCTTTGAATCATTCCACACATTATTCTGTCAAGACATAATTTACCTCTTTCCTTGTTAACTTAGTTAGAAGGATTGAAAATCATGACAAATTTATCAAAAAACATCGATAGTACCCATATAATATATGAAAATTGTGGATTCCCATGACACTAGAGGTCTGATCCATTCCCTGATTTCCTTTTTTGAAGGTTCCACAAAAATTCCCTCACTTGTGATCACATGTCCTAAGAATGTGACTTGATGCGTCCAAAAGTGGCACTTTATGAACTCAGCGTACAACTTATCCTTCCATAACCTCATCAAAATATTACTTATATATTCTTCATGATCTTCCTTTATATTGGAGTATAAAATAATATCATCGATAAACACTACCAAAAAAATTCAAGGTAATATCTAAAGACTTTATTCATAAAATCCATGATGATTGCAAGGGAATTAGTAAGTCCAAAGGGAATCACAAAAAACTCATAGTGCCCATACCTTGTGTGGAAGGTAGTCTTCAAAATATCATCCTTATTCACCTTTATATGATGATATATAGAATAAATACCCACTTTGGATAAGTATTGGGCTCCTCCTAGCTGATCGAAAAAGTCATCAATCCTAGGAAGAGAATATATGTTCTTTATGGTGATCTTGTTGAGTTCCCAATAATTTAAAGAAAATTGCATTGATCTACCCTTCTTATTGACAAAGAGAAATGGACCACCCCAAGGTGATGCACTAGGGTGTGTGAACCTTTTTTCTAAATTCTCTTTCAATGACTTCTTTAACTCCTCTAGTTCGATAGGATCCATCTAATCTGGACACTTCTAGATAGGAGTAACTCTGGGTATGAGTTTTATTGAGAACTATATCTCACTATCTGAGGGGATTTTTGGTAACTCTTCAAGAAATACATCACTATTTTTTCTCACAATGGGAATTTCCCCTAGGTTGATACCTTCCATTGACTCAACCATTTGGGCGATGTATGATTCTTTACAAGGAATCAACACCCACATCATTGAAGTATTCAAAAGACATTCATGATATTCATTAAATTTATAGAAGAACATGGGATGATTCTTAAAATGAACATATATTTCCTTTTCCTGAAAAGAATATATGTTCTCTATATAATGTGATCCAATCTATTCCCATTGTAGTATGAAATTCCACCAAGGGTAGTATTATCATATTAGTTGGAAGAATATTACCAAATATGCCAACATTAAAAGAGTACAACACATGGGTTGAAATGATTTCACCGCTATGTGTTTTTATGGATACCTATACTTCATGGGTTTAGGGCTTCGATTAAATAGTTATAGAAAGACTGCATGATATAAAAGAATGCATATAAATAGAATCAATTAATACTTTTTCCACTCTTATATGTATTGTAAGTATACCTTTTATGACATCGTTTTCATGCTCCACTCCCATAGTAGTGATGGCATAAGCCTTTTGTTTCTCCCTTGTCTTTGGTGACTCATAATACTAATTACCCTTGGGAACTCGAGGTTTACTGAAATAGCTTGTATAATGCCCTTACACCCTACAGTTGTTACATTGGACCATGAGTGGTTCTCTCTTTTACTTAACCAAATTTTCATTATTTCTAATGTTTTTTTGATATTCATGAGATTGGTGTCCTTCTCTCCCACACTTGAAGCATTTTTACGACCCTAAGAGGCACATCTGATGATGCTTCTTCCCATAATTGTAACATGTGGGTGGCTGATTTTTCTTTCCTCCTTTCTCATTAGATCCTCTGGCTAGAAGCTCCATCTTTTATTTTTTTCTCCTTAGCCATGGAACCATTGTCCAAAATCCATATCCACATTAACAGCACATAGATACACTTCTTTATAACTCCCAAAGTCTCTAATTTCTAGAGCTACTTGAAGGTGGGGTTTAAATCCACTAAAGAATCTATCAATTTTGATATCATTTTTTATAACAAAACTTGTAGCGTACCTTATAGGCCTTGTGAAATTTCTTTATAGGTTGTGATAGATTCTCCTTCCTTTTTTATCAGCTCTATAAATTTTCTCTCCATATTTGTGCAAATAGTTTGAGTGAAATATTTGTTAATAATCATTATTGTAACGTCTTCCCACTTCATATCATCAATTTTTCCCTTTCATGGTGTTCTTAACCAAATACCACCATTGATCAGCCTCTCTATCTAAATGGTAAATGGCCAGTGACACCTTCTCCACCTCAAAACACAGAATTACAAAAAGGATCTTCTCCATTGAGTTCACCTGCTATTTCGCAATTAGTTGATTAAAAGACCCACTAAAAATCAGTCATATTTGCCACATAAAAAACTATATAGCTTGTTTATTCTAATTAGGTGAAGTAAAACATTCTAAATTAATCAGGTTATGGTTAATAACCTAAGATAGTTGGTGTAAGAACATGGATTTTCATACGAGGTACTATTCCTTTTCTTTTCGGTTTAATTTCCTTGTTATGTCCTTATGTGAATGATTAACTTGATCGTGGGTGTTCTGGAGGTGTTTGGGACTTATTTTGAGGTTGGAACTAAGTTTCTATTTGAAAATGACAAGGCGCATAGTTTGCACATAGCTTGGGCATGGTTAGTCTAAACTGTGTGAGATTTCTGAAAAGTTACAGGTTTTTAGCATAACGATTTTGGATGGTTACTGCATTGTTATTAAATCATGTAGGGTAACCATGCGAAGGGACCATTGATAGGAAGTGAGGTGCACACAGTTTCCGTATGGTTTGGGAAACCATACAGGTAAATCGTGAAACCCTAAAGTGTTTGTTTTTTTAATTTTAAATAAAAAATTGTATTTATTTTAAAACCCAATTTGGTTTTATCCTAAATTCATAGTAGCCTCTCCATGGAGCTCTCCCCTTTGGCACCTAACATAGGATTTGAGCCTGTCTCAACGTCTGATCTCTGTTTCGATAGCCGATTGTCTCATTGGATCCACAACGGTAAGTCCTCGATTCCATTTTAGTCATTCTTGATTCTTCAAAACAATGAATGTGCTATTTTTATTTAGGATCATATGCCCTAATAATCCATTCTTTAGTTTTCTTCCAAACCAAGATGAATCAATACTTGATAATGTATGAGTTTCCTACTACTGAGGTGAGGTAGGGGTATATACTTTATTTCGTCTTTTATTTGGTGTCTTTAGGGCATTTGGCCTTTACGCCATCCACCGGAAATTTTTTCAATGTCTCATTTTTTGAGTGAGTTTATTTTAGTTGCTTCAGTTGGACCTAGAAAGGTTGAACATAGGTTCTGTTTAGGTGTGTTGGCACTCGTTGCTCATTTCAAGGTCACCCAGGGGGTGCGCCTTATGAAAATATACAATTTATTCCTGTTTAAACCACCCAAGGGGTGTGTACTTGTGATTTCCTAGTTAGAGGAATCCCTTAGATGCCTTGATAGCATGAGTATCTTTCTTAGGAGAAGTACTGCCTCCTTGATTAATTAATATCACAGTATTCATTTTTATTTTTGATATTTTTTCATGTTAAATGGATGATATGGGTGGGTATACCTATATTAAATGAATAATGGCATGTTAAATGTCTTGTATGGTAGGGTAGGACCATATGTTTGTTTTGATAAATGGTTTTTATATGTGGGTATACTCATGGATTGTGTATGTTGATGTTAATCAGTGCACTCACATGGAATTAATGTTTAATTTTAATTATTCAATGCTTGGATGAATGGTTTGATAGATGCCTTAGACTGATATTTATGGATCTAGAATGTGGTAGTGGATGCCTTAGGTTGACCCTGCCCCTTGGGTCTTGATTCCATGGGATTACTTGGGCCTTGTTACCCCTTGGATCATTTTTTCTTAGGCTCGTATAGGACTTTCCATTTCCATGCTCCTAGGACCCAAACCAGTTCCTAACCAAGTTTCTACCAAGGAAACCCATGGGACTCGATGGGATGCCTTGTACATGCTCCTTGGATCCGGCCCTCCGTGGTCTAGAATTATTACTTGGATGCCTTAGACTATTATGACCTTGGATTCAGCCCTTTCGGTCTCCACTTCACTATACTCCAAGGTTGTGGGATATTTATTTTCACTATACAGTGTGGCCATGGGACACTTGACTTCTCTATACAACGTTGATGAGGGTTGCAGGATACAGATGGATGTGTGGCATGGCCATGTGACCTGCTTGTTTACTTGGTTATAACTACCCTATTAGGTGCTAACTCTCTTTTGTAGGTAGACTTGAGGGATTTTTGGTTTTACTTACTACAATAGAATTATTCCATGGGAATACACACTTACTTACTGGTTGTTTACACTTGCTAGCACATTTGTAGAATTGGTGTTATAACTATAGAAAGCTAGGTAGTTGCCTATTGGGATGTTTATATCACACCCTATTTGGGCCACCTCAAGGACCCAAATAGATTATATGGTTGCAGGTGATGATAGGGGAACGTTCCCTAGTATAGGTTGATTATTGTGGCATTTGAGTAGGGAAGCATTGGACCAAGTTGAGGATTGAGATTCTAGGATACCTTTTTGGTCTTTTGTTCTTTTTGGGATACTTGTATTTCCATGTATTATTCTTGATAATTTCTAGTTACTTGTACGATCTGAATCATTTTGTATATGAGACATTTCTGGTTATTATTGTGGAATCTTGTCTTTCTTGTATTACATTCAGTTTTATGCTGTTTATTTTGCTTCTGTTATTTATTGTATGTTTGAATTCTATTTTGATAATCTTGTAATGAGGTAATAGTATCCCCACTAACTCACCTAGTCCCTCACCTCTAGTCATCATCCTCTAGAATTTGGGGAGACATGCTTGAGGCCATGTGGAAAACTGGGCTCAGGGAACCATTCTGGGTGGCATCCAGGTCTGAGATGTTACAAAATGGAATCAATGGTGGGTTTCTTTTCTGGTTTGACTTATTTTTTGGAGACACTAGATAGGGATAATATGTAAATGGTGTTTGGTAATAAATTTTTCCCCTACATACATAAAAAATACAAATTTCCTTGAATTGAATTTGGATTTCTGGATTTTGACTATTACATTTGATTTTATTTCACCGTTGGGTAATGCACTTGATTTATTCTATTACTATTAATGAAATTTTGGGTTCTATTTCAGTTGAAACATGATGAGATGAGGGTGTGATATATCGTGCATCATATATACACTTGTTAGAATTTTATTTCATGAATTATTCTAGGACATATAGGGTTCTTTAGATATTGAATTAAGTTGTGATAGTTGATGTGATAGTTGTGCATGTGGTTGTGTTAGTTGGGTGCAGTAGATAAAGGTGTGACTTCATTTTTCAAACCATAAGAAGTATGGGCCCTTATGAATTGGTAAGTTACTCACTAGGGAAATGTATATATTGAATGAACTTGTTTCTTCTAGGTTTGGATGGGAACCAAGTTTGGGTTCAGGGGGTGGTATGGGACCTAATGGATTTAGAATTGGTAACCCATGGTTGAATTTCTTGGGTAACTAAATGTGAACACAAATGGAAATGGAACTTGAAAATTTTGTAGTGACTTGACCTAAAACTGGATTTTGAGTGGGCATGAGGCTTATTTTGTAGTTTTTCATTGGTTGTTCTTTATACAGTCTTGGATTTTGGAGTAGGTTGTGGGTTTGACTTGGTTTCTAGGAGGTTTTTTACCTATCCTATAATTTTGAGTTGTGTGATTTGATGTTGTTCTTTCATGATTCATGTGTTTGGAATTGTAGAGAAATTTCACTACGAAAAACTCTAATGGTACGCCATGATGGAGGCGATGACCATACTTTAGAGATGGTGGACCATGGGATACCAGTTGATCCTCCTATAGTGCTAGTTATATCACATAAGGTTGTTCCAAACACAGGTGTTGGGGAAAAGTTCTATGAGGGATTCTTTTGGTATATGCAGATGATCCAAGGGGCACATCAGTTTTCCTTGACTATGGATGATCTAACATGAGTGTTATTGTAGTAGCATCCTCTTACATTTTCAGGGGATGGAGGAACACATGAAACATAGCTATGGATGGAGACCACGTTAGAAATTTTTTAACATCTGGAGACACCTCCGGAGCGGAGGGTCAAGCTCACGACATATATGCTACATGGATCGGCAAAGCGTTGGTGTGATGTTTTGAACATGGCTGACAGGATGCGTGATATGGGTTGGGATGAATTCTAAACCTAATTTTATGACTAATTATACCTCGCTACTCTATGAGAAGAGTGTTCTAGTGAGTTCATGTGTTTGGAGTAGGGCATGATGATAGTTATGGAATACTCAGCATGATTTGCAAAGCTACAATATTTTTCACCGATGTATCATACTGATGAGTTGTCGAGGGAAAGGCACTTCGAGTAATGTATCAGACATGCTATCAGATCATAGGTCAATGTGTCTAGGTTTCCTTCTATCATCTAGATTATGAACCAGGTGATGATTACAGATCATAACCTAAGGGAATATGGGGGTACAGAACATGGGAGTGTTGTTTCTTTCCTTATTGGATCTACATCTTCAGGCAGGAAGCGCCGCTTTGAGGCTTCCCATGACGTGAGGGATAGTTAGGTTGTGGGTTCAAGTATCTTTGTTTCTTTCCATTAATCTATTAGGAGAGGACACATGAAGAATTAATGTGACCGCGACCCAGTTGAGTGTCGAACTTGCGGAGATATGTGGAACATGCAACAGTTTTTTAGGATCATACCTTCAGTTGTGAGTGGTATGGGGTCAATTCCAACATCATGTTAAGGAGAAGCTTCTTTAGCTCCACTTCAAGTTAGGAGTTGGATTAGTGTAAGTCGGTTAGGTCAGGGCAGTAGTGGTCATGTTCGTGGTATCCAGACACCAAGTTATCAGATACATCAGGGAGGATTACCTCAGCGTAGCCAGGTAGGGTCATGGTGCAGGCCAGACATAGGCAGTGCAATAGAACCAACAGAAGCCAGATCTCAGACCATCTATGGTGAGAGGTACAATATTAGTAGCCTCTACTATTTCATTTTCTCTTTTTGATATAGGTTCCTCTCAATGTTTTATCTCTGTTCAAGTGGTAAAAATACTTGGGCTTGTGGTTTTTCTTTCTAAGGGAGTTTTGGGGCTAGACAAATTTTTGGGAGTTATAATGGGTGATGTATGCCAGTGTATGGAGTTTCCCATTTAGTTTTGAGGGGGGCACTTCATCTGGGATCCTTATGTACTCAAGATGATAGGGTTTGGCGTCATTCTCATAATGGACTTTCTCATGGATTATCGAGCATACAATGAATGTTATCACCAGAGGGTGACCTTCACATCACCATTGGGTGCAATGTTTATTCATAGTGGTTATTGGGATGTCCAAGCGATCAGGGATGGACCAAAGTATCATGGTATGGGTGGGATGACAACCTAGATTGCTAGTTTGTTTCTGGATGATCAGGGAGTGAGTCAGGCAGACTTTCCTCAAGTGGTTGAGCGCTTCAGGGATGTATTTCCTAAAACAAATTAGTTTACCTCCTAATATAGAGGTGTAATTATACATAGAGCTAGTGTTAGGACCTATACTGGTAACCATTCCACCTTAAATTATGGATACGATATAGTTTCAGAAGCTCAAGAGGCAGCTAGAGGACTTGGAGGTGAATGGGTTTATCAGACCCAGTAGCTATCCATGGGGTTCAATGATCCTTTTAGCAAAAAAGGAGGATGAAACTCTTAGTCTATGTGTGGATTATCAAAAACTAAACCAGTTGATGGTTATAAACCGATATCCTTTTCCACAGATAGATGACCTATTTGATCAACTTCGAGGAGCTCGAGTGTTCTTGAAGATTGACTTGAGGTCAGGATATCAACAGGGGCATGTTCAACCTATAGACATACCTCGTATAGTCTTTCATAGCAGGTATGGGTTATATGAGTATCTGGTTATACCGTTCAGTCTAATGAACACTCTAGTGGTTTTCAGGGCACTGATGAACCGAGTGTTCCATCCTTATATGAATTATTTTGTGATGGTTTTTTTGGATGAGATTGTGGTGCATTCACACAATCGACAGGACCATGGTAACCATCTTGAGATCATTTTTAATACAATGAAAGAGCATTAGTTATATACTATTCTCTCAAAGTGTCACTTTTGGAGGGATCATATTCACTTCATGGGTCACATCATCTCAGATACATGAGTGTCAGTGGACCTAGAGAAGGTGAGAGCTGTATTTTCCTAGGAAAATCCCAAGAAATGTTTTGACATACATATTTTCTTAGGGATATATAGTTACTACATGTGTTTTATATAGGACTTCTCACACTTATCAGTGTTGTTGATGTGCTTGACTAATAAGGGTGTGAAGTTTGTATGGTCAAAATCTTTTGAGATATCCTTTCAAGAGCTAAAAGGGAGGTTCAAATCAGCACTAGTCCTAATACTGTCGGAGTAGGACAAGAGATACATATTGTACTGTGATTCTTCTTGTATTGGGATGGGGCAGTGCTGATGTAGGGAGATCGATTATTGGTGTACGGGTCTTGGTAGTTGAGGCCTCATGAGAAGAACTACCCTATGCATGATCTTTATTTAGCTACAGTTTTCCATTTGTTACGCTGTTAGAGGTACTATTTATTGGGAGAGCATTTTTTGGTGTACACACACCAAAAAATCCTCAAGTATATATTTACGTATCATGATCTAAATTTGAGGAAATGAATGTGGGTGTATTGCCTATAGTACTTTGACTTCAAGCTTTCTTCCATTCCTGTTAAAGGTAATGTAGTAGCTGATGCACTGAGCAGGAGTACTCAGATATAGGAAGTGTAGTAGGACTGTAGAGAGTGGCACCTTATGGCATTTTTTTCTAATATTCATCTAGAGATAAATGACATACAAGGGATAAATTATCTTTCATCCCTATCATTTACCTCTACCTTTCTGGACAATGTTAGTATTGAGGTAGCTGTCAGATTCTGAAGGCTTAGTTTTATAGGAAGGTGTGGAAGGTGAGGACACTCCTCCTGGTTGGAAAGTAGGATATTATGAGATCATGTGTATCCATGGATGTATTTGGGTTCTAGGATATATATCTGATGAGATTATGCAGGAGTCTCATGCTTTATCTTGGGCAGTGCATCTCGAAGTTACCAAGATCTACTATGAATGGCTATGACAGTACTGGTGGTTGGGAATGAAGAGGGTGGTAGTTGGTTTTGTTACTATATGGTCTACCTATCAACAAGTGAAGGTTGAATATCAACGATCATATAGGCTTTTACATCAGCTACCTATCCTGAAGTAGAAATGGGATGATGTCGCAATGGATTTTGTGACTGGTTTTTCGAGATCACCTTGAGTTAACGATGATTTTTGGGTTGTTGTTGATATGTTTATGAAGGTCACACATTTCTTACTGATCAAAGAGACATTTAGTGTTTATGATATTGGGAAATTATATATCTGAGAGGTGGTAAGACTACATGGGGTCCCACGCACTATAATTTTAGATAGGGACACCCTCTTAACATATTGTTTTTGGAATATTTTTTAGAGGTCATTGGGTACACAGGTCATTATGATCACATCATACCACCCTCAAACTAATGTCCAGTCAGAGCATAAGATATAGGTGCTAGAGGGCATGTTGTGAGCATGCATCCTGGATTTTGGGGGATTTTGGGAGAGGCACATTCCCCTGGTTGGGTTATCCTACAATAATAATTATCATGTGGCAATATATATATGGAACCTTATGAGGCTTTATATGATTTTCCATGTCATTATACTATGTGCAGGTTAGAGGTAGGAGAGATAGCTTTACTAGGACTGTGTCTCATGCAGGAGACTTATGAGCAGGTTCAGTTGATTCAGAAGCGTATGGTTACTGCACAATCTCTCTAGAAATCATACGATGATAACCATAGATGACCTCTATAGTTTGAGGTCAGGGACGTGTTTTCTTATGTGTTTCGCTGAGGTTGGGACATAGGCGGATAAGGAGATAGGGTAAACTTTCACCGAGATATGTAAGGCCGTTTGAGATTCTGGAGAGAGTTGGACCGGTTTCCTGTTGGTTGTAGTTACCTCATTGGTATTAATCCATGCACGATGTCTTCCAAGTATCTCTACTACACCGCTATCACTCAGAACTATCTCATGTTTTTCAGACCGAGGAGGTTGAGCTTCAGGTTGATGCATCCTTTGTGGAGCATCATATTTGTATAGTTGATAGGAGCACGAAAGTTATCTTATCCCAATCAGTTCCCCTAGTATGGGTGCTATATAATCATCTTTTTTTACATGATGATACTTGGGAGAGGGAGGTCTACATACGTGCTCAGTGGATGGAGTTATTCTTAGATGAATCTTGACCACCCTTTAATGAGAAATTTGGGGATGAATTGCTATAAGGGGGAAGATTATATGAACCTGTGGTTTTGTATGAGGTAATTTTTATTTTCTGTTTCGGTTTAATTCCATTGTTATATCCTTATGTGAATTCTTAACATGATCACGGGTGTTCTGGAGGTGTTTGGGGATTATTCGGAGGTTAAGACCATATTTTGGGATGAAAATGATCTGGTACATTGTTTGTGTGCGGCTTGTGTGTGGTTAGTCTAAACCGTGTGAGATTTATAAAATTTGTAGGATTTTAGAAGAATTATTTTGCACGGTTACTACATGGTTAGTGAACCATGTGGGGTAATTGTGCGAAGGGCCCCTTTCTAGGTAGTGAGGTGCACATGGTTTACGCATGGTTTGGGAAACTGTGTGGATAAACTGTGTCACCCTACTATGTTTTTTTAATTTTAAATTAAAAACCAATTTTATTTTAAAACCCAATTGGGTTTTCTCCTCTACGCAAAACATCCCCTCTATGGAGCTCTCCCCTTTGGCTCCTAACGTGGGCTTTGAGCCCGTTTCACTATCCAATATCTATTCTGATCGGCAATTGTCTCATCATATCCACAACGGTAAGTCCTCAATTCCTTTTTATTTTTTCTTGATTCTTCCAAACAACAACTGCGCTATTTGGATTTAGGCTCATATGAACTAATATTTTTTTCTTCATCCATTCTTTAGTTTTTTTCCAAACTAGGATGAATCAGGACTTGATACTGGATGAGTTGTCTACTATCGAGGCGAGGTAGGTGGTCTATACTTTCCTTCGGCTTTTCTTTGGTGTTTTTTGGGCGTTTGGCCTTTATTCCATCAATCATAATTTCTGGCGAGATCTTTTTTTTTGAGAAATTTTATTTTAGTAGTTGTATTTAGACGTAGTGAGGTTGACCATAGGTTCAATTTACGTGTGTTTGCACCCATTTCTCATTTCAATGTCACCCAAGGGGTGCTCCTTAAATAAATATATTTTTTATGCCTGTCTAAACTACCCAAGGGTTGTGTTCTTGTGCTTTCATAGTTAGAGGAATCCCTTAGATTCCTTGATTGCTGGAATAGCTTTCTTAGGAGATGTACTACCTCATTGATTAATGAATATCATGTTATTCCTTATCTGTTTTGATGGTTTGGAATTTTAAATGGATGATATGGGTGGGTATACCTATATAAACGACTAATGGCATGTTAAATGGATTATATGTGAGGGTAGGCCCATATGTTTTTTTTTTGATAAATGGTTTTCATGAGTGGGTGTAATCATGGAATGTGTAGGTTGATATGAGTGGGTATAATCACATGGAATGAATGTTTATTTTGAATGCTAAAATGCTTCAATGAATGATTTTATAGATGCCTTGGACTGCTCTCCATGGACCTGGAACGCTTTAGTGGATGCCTTGGGTTGACCCTGCCCCTTGGATCTTGATTTCGTGGGATGCCTTGAGCCTTGTTACCCCATTGATTCGGCATGCTTGGGATCACGTAGGACTTTCTATTTCCATGATCCTGGGACCCCAAACAGTGCCTAACAGGGTTTCCACTAGGGATGCATGTGGGAATCAATGTGATACCTTGGACAAGCTCCTTGGATCTGGCCCTATGTGGTATATAATTATTACATGGTTTCCTTGGTCTGCTGAAGCCTTGTATTCTTCCCTTGTGGTCTACACTTCAATATACAGCACAATCGTGGGATATTTTTTTCACTATATGGCATGTCTGTGGGACACTTGACTTCTATATACATCATGGCTGAGGGTTTCATGATACAGATGGATGTGATACATGGCCATGTGACTTGCTTGTTTACTTGGTTATAGCTTCTATGCTTGGAGATGACTCTATTTTGCAGGTATCCTTGAGGACTATTTGGTTTTAATAACTGCAGTAGTCTTATTTCATTAGCATAAGCAATTACTTATTGGTTTTTTACACTTGATATCACATTTGTGGAATTGTTGTTAGAACTGAATAGACCTGGGTGGTTTTCTACTGGGATTTTTATATCACACCCTATTTGGGCCACCTCGGGGACCCAAATAGATTTTATAGTTGTAGGTGATGATAGGGGAAATAACCCTAGTATAGGTTGTTGATTGTGGCATTGGAGTAGGGGATCATAAGATCAAGCTGAGGCTTGTGATTTCGGGACACTTTTTGGTTCCTTTGTTCTTTTTAGGATACTTTTATTACCATGTACTATTTTTTATGCTTTCTAAATACTTGTATTATCTACATTATTTTGTATATGAGAAATTTCTGGTTATTATTGTGGATTCTTATATGTCTAGTCTTACTTTCAGTTGTTTGTTGTTGATTTTTCTTCCGCAATTTATTGTATGTTTTAATTCCATAGTGATACTCTAGTAATGAGGTTATAGTATCCCCACTAACTCACCTAGTACCCTGCTTCTAGTCAGCAGCCTATTCCATTTGGGGAGATGCTATTAAGGCCATGTGTCCTACTAGACTCGAGGCACCGTTCCAGATGGCATTCGAATCCAGGATATTACAACTGGGTAATCATTGACATGAAAATTTTAACTCAACCTCCCAAATCACGGGGGATGGAATTTAGGAAATCTCTGCAATATCTATCTCATAAGTTATTGGCCCGATTTCTCCTAGTTCCCACTATTTTCTAAAATAGAAAATGTCATAACAAAACTTATGTCAACAAGTAAGAAATAAATAATATATTCCTTTGTGAATTTAGGTCTAAATTCATATCTTGTGGTATCCCTATGTTTATCATTTTCTAAAACAAATCATCTTGGGTTCTTACTTAATCTTAGTATCATATTAAGGGATTTCACTAAGGTTCTCTAATCCTAATTCCCAAATTAACTAAACCTTCCTCGGATACCAACTATAGCAACCCTGATTTTTCTTACATTACTATTACATCATTTTGAAGAAAATAAACATAAAATCATTACACAATGAATATCCAAAGGTATAGTGTCTTGGTAAAAGTAAGACCATATATAAAATTTATAAAATAAAAAATAAAAATTTATCTAATTCCTTTTTTAATCTTCTTATTGTCCCTTGATTTCTTCTTAGAACTGGTAATCACCTAATGATATACATAAAAAATGGGTGTGATAAAATCCTAGAAAAAAGATAGATAATAACATGGAACGATATAATATGGGTTTATCATAATCATAACATATACGTAGGATCATAATGATGTGAGGAAGCATTATGAAAAGTCTTATAATATGGTAATACATAATAATGAAACATCATGTATTAGTGGTCAACTACCGCACATAGTTATAAACAAATAGAGCATCATGTTCATGTATATTTCACTTTTCTCATGAGATAAATAAAATTACCTATTTCATTGGAGTACTATATAATTCTGGGTTCACCCATCACATAATATCATTTACATTGTGCTGTATAATTCCTAGTCTACCCACCCCATCATAACATTTACATTATCATGCATGACACAGAGAACATACATCAATATTGATCATAAAAAACGAATTTATATGAATAGGTTTCAATTTATAATAATAAATTAAAAAAATGGGTCCCAAATTAAATAGGGAATGAAAAAATTGAAGCATCATTCTTGAGTGAAGAAGAAACAATATCGAGAAGTAAAAAATGTGTTTTTTAAAATAATTCTTTCAGAAAACATTATGCTTGTCATAAACAAGAGTAAAAAACATGTATATCCTAGAAAAGGTAATATAATGATGAATAAATGATATTTGAGTTACATAAAAACAGAAAATGTGTAGAAAGAGGGAAAACCCAATGATAGAGGGTTGGTTTCGATAATCCCCCTTACCATTTTTCCGAAGTATTCCTTCACATTTTCATTTTTTTAATCACATTATATTATTTAATTAAAAAAAAGAAAATTTTACACATGAATTATATTTATTATGGTATTATTATGCTTATTTATGGCCTTTTATATGAGTTATATAGTTTAATTCGTTGTTTGGGAGCATTAATTTTAATGGTTTTCAAGATTGGTTCAATTGTATTCATGAATGGAATCTCATATAAAACAAGGATAAATATAAATAATTGTTAGTATATGTTATTAATGATATTATATAAGTTTTAATGATATTATAAATAATTGGTTTATATATCATGAGTATGAATCACTAGATAAAAGTTAATGATGATCTTTTTAGGTTAATTTTGGCGGTTTTTGGATTACAACGATCTCTTTTTGTTTTATCATTTAGTATTTCTTAGAAAATATGGTTCCAAAATATAAAAAGGGAAATAAAATAAATATTAAAATCTATTTTCAATAATTTAATGGTTTTATTGACAACCTTGTATGTGTTTAAAGAAAAATAAAGTGCATCGCCCACGATGTCGGTAAATTGACATGTTAGGGGTGATGATTTCATTTTTTTTATTAAGAGAGAGAGAGATATGAGTTTAATGATGGATCTTACATTAACATGATATAATTATATTATATGTAAGTTACTAGAGTTTATCATTCCATTTGGATTAGGGGTGGTGAGGGGGGGATAATAAACTGAAACGAAATTAAAATAAATTGAAAGAAAATGGTAGAGTATTTTACCTCTTAGATTTATCCTCCTTGAGAACCTTCTTAGGGATAATTTTTTGGTATTTTGATGAGACCAAAAGATCCTAGATGTGGGTGAGGGGCTAAGTAATATTTTTTGGAAGTATTTTGTAAACCCTCATTGCTTTAGTGGTGTGAGGAGAAGAGGGTGTGAGGGGTGGTATTTATAGTAGAGGAGAGTAGTGTATTCTAATTATCTAATTTATTAGTTTATTATTTTTATCAAGAAAAGATATAGTGTTTATTCTAGAGAATAAATTCAGAAATTAGATCATTTGATTTTTATCTAATATTGGTTACATCAGTAATGACTTAATGAATAATGTATTTAGCATATATTGTATATATATCTTAAATTTCCATATTAACTATTCACAAAAAATTCAAGTAATTCAGAAGAAATACCAAAACAATTACCCTTTAATTTTTAGACATGTAGGATTCAAAAATAATCTCTATTTTATGAAAATAATTTTATGAATACAATTAATTTATTTTTTAACTAAAATCAACATTTAGTTGGAAAATATAGAATTTAAAATTATAACTGATTTTATAACACTTTGAAAAATTACTTAAGGTCTCATTATCTTAAAACTATAAGACATAAAAATATTAATCTATGAATAAATATTATGAAATTAAATTTTCTTTTATATTATTAAATTAATCATAAAATTGTCATTAAATATTTATCACTTAAAAAATTCAAACACATGATAAATAAATTTTAAAACATTTAACTACTTAGTCTATGATATAATTATAACATAATTTCATATATATGATGATTAAATTTTATTTATACTTTCATGGGTGATGATATTATTCATTCTGCTGGTTTACTATTCACAAGTTTTATATTATTACTCATAAGGCTAGGTTACTGTTTCATCAGTATATGTTCCTTAACTTCTTGAAATTCATTAATTATTCATTTAAAAAGATTTAATTATGGTCTAAATGTGATTTTATGTGTTTTATATAAGGTAAATTACATATTCCACCATGGAACAGAATGCAAGGAATGAGATTGCAGTAAACATGTAGACCTGAGGACTTGATCCTACAACCTACCCATCACCCCAAATCCCTTACCTCCTCACCGCCAATGGTGGGGATGATTTTATGTGTTTTATACTATATTAAATTGCAATAATAAGAGATAAATCTCATGGATAAATGTTTGAGTCATTACAGTATGTGACCCTATATTCTCTACACATTTATAGATATGATACTCCTCAACATGTGGATGGGGCCTCTATCTACTGAGTGGAACAAATTTTTTTTCCAAGGTGTAGTCCTATATTTTTTAGAGATTATGATCCCTCAGTATATGTAGCATCAGTGAGGTTTTGTCCCTTATAATGTCTTTTATAGATAGAGAAGCAAGATTCTAGGAGTTGATGATAGAGATTTTGAGTTTAGACCAACCCATTATCTAAGGACGGGATGTGGGATGGATATCCCCATTATTTATCATATGTTTTTCTTTTAATAGAATATATATATTTATCTATGTCAGTCGTTTTTTCATCTCCTTATTTGGGTTGAGACGACTAATTATATTGTGTATTCTATTTCTACCTCCCTCTTCGGTTTTCAGGGTTTCCAACTGGGTATGTATATACTCACCCCTTCATGGGATTTGGCTAAATGTGTCATTTTTTATATAGATGATAGATAGTATGATGGTTTAATTGGATGATATTAGGCATATATATGTACATTTGAAAACATACAGTGGTTGGGGCTTGGATATCATGATATGATATCTCTCAGCTTTACATTATTCATGTTTCGGTTAGGTAGGTACATCATTTTTGTGTGGGTGATTACATTACCCTTGATATTTCATATTGAACTATCACAGACCTTTGTATTCCATATAGATTATTACAACAACAATTTTTACTCTTGATATTACTTTATTTTATTATTATTTATCGACAACAATTCATGGATATGGTTGGGTGTGTGCATATTGGTACATTATGAAAGGCCTCTCATTCTAGTTATTCATTATGGGTGTTTTTCACCATCCCCTAGCATATGTATGTGGGATATAGGTTGTAGTAACCATCTATTCTTCCATATAGGTGGGCCACAGTGGGTTGGGTCATTACAAATTGGTGTCAAAAGTCATTCGACCTTGGGGCAGTGTTTGGTGTTTTCCCCTTATATGGATTGGTTAGGAATTTAGAGAGATAGTGTCATATTTTCTAGAGTGTGGATTTCATGGTAGGGAACATATTTATGGTATGATGTGTTACATATCCATTCATCAATAATGTGATTACCTACTTATTGAATCAGAATTCTGAGATATGGGCTACAAAGAACATTGGTAAATGCATCATATAGGATTGTGTGATTTGACTATCCTTATTAAGTAAACTTCATATATATATATATATATGTGTGTGTGTGTGTGTGTGTTTGTCTATATATATATATTATTATATGAACATGTTATGTATTGATTACTTTCAGGAGGCCTCTACATAGATTGTCATCCAGTATACTGATTTTGGATCATAATGACCCTCAAATAACTGATGATGCTTATATTTTGGGCCATTTAGCGAGACCTTTCTTCCAGATCGGTAGATTGTTTCAAAACCACCTATCAAGTTGCATATTTTTCTGTTATATTATTCTGGGGATGCATAAGGCCTTAGCGCACTCTGTGAGTTCTAGCACTAGAGACCGCATAGGTTTTGTGGGGTTCTAGATCCCTAGGCACTAGAGGATTGGCTTGAGTTGTTGATTTGGTTTCCTGAATAATTTTTTACCATGAATGATGACAAGGTTGTGGTAGAACCCATTCATTTACATGGATTATATGGGCCATAATACATTCATCTCACTAAGATGAATGTTGAGTCTTTACTATCATGGTATGACTTCTAGATGATATTTCATGAGGATTATTAACACTTATTCATGCACTTAGATATGATTCATGAGTGATTGTTTCTTTATCAAGTAGGTTTGATAGTTTATAAATAGGCCTTTAGGTTCATAGACCTTAATTTTTACTCCCTCTACATGATTCAAATTAGTTACTTCCAGACTCTTAAGATTGAGAAGGGTACCTATAGGGACATCAATTTTAGTATGGAACACTTTTGTATTCTGATATATACTAGACCTCAAGAGTAGGCTCTGGTGATGAAGAGATTCATAATTTAGGGATTCCATAAAACTTTATCTGTCAGTAGGAATCCTACTACTAATACTTCTGTAGCATTTGGAATATGATTCACGTTGAGGCATAAGATCCTTACCCATGATCACACTCAAGAATGTGGTATTCCAGCCCATGGTTACTGTAGATGAATAGTGAAAACTAGAGAGGTACCATTTTGTTCAATAGAAATGTTAGGTAACATTAAATTTTATGGGATAACTTTACATGTTGATTATGGAATGTAGACAATGGATAGACCTCCACAGTAGAGGCATCACTATGATTAGGGTTCTCCAATGTGTGGCAAGGGCGGTTCCTAAGGAAGTAGAGATTGTAGAGGAGAAGGTGGTTCTAATAGAGGAGGATATTCTAGTGACAAATAACACTATAAAATACTTCCAACATCACCACCAAGTGGCCCATATAATGATTAGATAGATAGTGGTTGAGGTTGTGGGTAGCTATAGGCTTTTAAGGATTATGACCCAATATCTCATGAGTTTACTAGAGGTACAATATATGTTTATTAAACTATTGATTTATTAATATTATATGTACGTTCTAGTCATTCCTTTATATCATTAATCCTAATTTAAAAAAATGGAACTCATAGTTATGAATATTTCCTAGAAGCTTTGGATAGAGGTTCCTATGGGCAATGCTTCTTCAATATCACTTAACAGCCTGCACTATTAGTTATCTCTTAATAGATAATGTTTCTCACTGTACATCATGGTCATCATAATGAGAGCATATGTATTCACATTTGGTATGGACTAGTTTCCCATACTCTAATAATAGGTTAACTATCACCATACACATTTCATATGATTTTAGAAAGATTGGATGAGATTGTCATTTTTATGAAATTGAGATGTCTTGGTAGAGAGAGTGGGTCTTGCGAGTATGAATAAGTAACCCGAAACACATTATTTTGTGAGTTTATCCCTTATCATAATATGATCATAATTTATATGGGTTTTTTCTATGATTTGGGATTATATGGACATCTTAATTGAGGATATTCTGGGAAAACCACCAAGGAGGGAGATATAGTTTTGAATCAACTTGCACCCTGTTGTAGATCTAATATCTTCTATGGAATATCAAAGGAACCCTAAAAAAGTTCATGAGATAAGGGTGCAGTTGGAGGACCTTTGAGTGATGGTTTTTACCAGACCCAGTATTCCCCCTATGAATCTCCCACTTTTTTTGAAAAAGGAATACATGATTTTTTTTTATCTTATTCTATATTATCATCACTAAAATGAGGCCATGATAAAGAAAAAATACTCATTTTGAGGATTGAATAACTATCTGATCAGTTGAAAGAAAATAGATGGTTCTCTAATATCTATCCCATCTCTAGGTATTAATATTTAAGGGTTCATGAGGATAATGTTCCAAATATGGAATTTCGACGTATCCAAAGACACTATGAGTTCTAGGTGATGCCTTCTAGTGTGAAAAAATCCCTTGTTGTGTTTATGGATCTAATGAACCAGATGTTCCTACCATTCATGGACCAATTGTTGGTCATATTCATTCCTGATATACTCATCTACTCTATATCATAGTAGGATTATATATATCACCTAAGGATGGTCCTATACTTTCTTTGGGAGAACCAACTATATGTTAATCTCTTTAATTTATAGTTATATATCTACATGGTTAATGTTATATGAAATTTTATTTATGACCATGAATTATCTATGGAACCAGTGATGATTGATGTAGTTATTCCATGAGTGCCACCAAAGTGTGTGTTAGAGGTGTTTAGTTTTTTCCTAGACTAGGTACTATAGAAGGTTTTTGGTGGACTTAACTAGTATTGAAGTTACTTTTATTATGTTGGTATGGAAAGGGAATCAGTTTACCCTGACTAAGAAGTTTCATATATCCTTAGAGGATATGAGGCTTAGGCTGACTAGTTCTCTTATTTTGAAACTATTAGAGGAAAGGGTGGAGTTTTTTGTATATTAAAATGCCTCTAGAGCATGGATCATCATCATTTTGATGTTGAGGCAGGGAGTTATTTCTTATGGGTTGAGGCAGTTGTTACCCAATGAGAAGAACTATACAACTCATGACCTAGGGTTGGAAGTGGTGATGTAACAACCCATGTAAATAAAGAATATGAATTTTTCATATTTATTAATATTTTTCAATTAAATATTAATTTTACTTTAAAGGGGATTCTATGTCTGATGGCGTACCTGATAAGAAACAATGGGTTTCTTCGAACATCTCATGTTGCAGATAAGGCTGAGTCATACTGAAATATAATAATATAATATTATTTTAAATGGTAGTTAACACCTAGCCATTGTATTTTTGGGAATGAATATAACTAACTAAAATATGATTATACATATTTGTTAAAAAAATTTACATTTACCCAATAAAATTAAGAGGCTTAAAATGATAATTAATCTAATTTTAAGCATAAGCACTCTAATATTCTTTAAAAGGTTGATTCATTTCCTTTTGATGGAGAACCTTCTTTAAATATAGTTTTATTTTTCACTTTTTTATGTTCTATTTGAAAAAATTAAATTATTCTTTATAAGTGGGACATAAAAAATTTACTTTGGATGAAATTTTGGTATTTTTATGATGATGTTTATTTTTTATGAATAGTGTAAAATACTGCATTTTAATTCAAAACTGTCTTTTAATCTAATTTATTTACATAGTTATACTGTTATTTTAATTGTTTTTAAAGTGTAATTGGATTATATTTTTACAATTTAATCCAATTTTGGTCATTTAAAGTAATTTCACCCTTAAATTGGACATAAAAAAAGGTAAATCTTTTGATAGTTATTATTTCTTAAAAACATGATTTTTGTTTTGACAATGAGAATTAATTTTAAATTAATTTCTGCCACTTCTGTGTTTTGAATTTGGAAAAAATGGATTCAAAATTTGGAATCAGGAGGTTCAAATTGTGTAAATACGTACCTTTTATTTTTATAAATTATAAATTTTTACTTCGAAAAATATTTTATTTACCATGGTTATAGGGTAAATCTAGTAAATAAGGGTGAAAAATAATATTATAATAATATTAAATTACCCTTAAATTTTTCCTAACCCTATTTTATGATATATTTCCAACCATGGGAATCCTAGGGTTGAATTTGGGACCTCATGGAGCCACCTGGGAGTGATCATGACACTTTATATTAATTAATTTAAAGTAAGGAAAAAAATAACATAAACATGAATCTTTTTACTAAAACAATTTTTATATGGGGTTATATAAGTTAACTCTTAGACTATAAATATTATTTTGAAATATAAATATAGTTTCTATATCAGCGTATTTTATTTATAATTTTTAGACATTAAATAAATAGTGTTAATTCTGACACAATGGTGATGCCTAAATTGCTTCATTAATAAAAGATTCAAATAATGATATTATAAATATTAAAAAAAATTATTTTGAAACTTTTTATGTCATATAATTTTTTTTTTGGAAAACACTAACTTGTTATAATTGAAATAATTAAGTTTTTTTTTGAAATAATCAATTTGTTATTGGTTTTTTAAAAGTCATAAAATGAATAATTTATAAATTGATATAAATGAGTTTTTAAATTGAATACTATTTTATTAAATGATAAAATAATCCTAAAAATATAATATTTGGCCAAATGACTTAAATAATTTTACAAATTTCAAAAATGATTCATTTTGGGTCCCTTGGCATTTTATAGTAGATATATTAACAATATAGTATGAATATATAAAAGGATATGGTAACAGTTAAATAAGTTAACAAAGGGTTAAATAAAAAAGATAAGGATTAAAAAATATCCAAAACCAGTCCAATTATTATTTGATGATTTTATTTAGACTTATATAGACCTTATCTTAGAATTAAATAAGTTTTGTACCTTTATAAGCTGATAATAATTACATAATAAAATAATATTTTTAAACTTTTCTAAAGAGCCCCTCCTCCCCCTATAAAAACCATCACCTCTAACCCATTACTTGCACCACTAAAGCACATTGGATCATCCAAACTCTGCTCCAAGAAGCTACCAACATCCCTCTATTTCTCGTAGAAGCCTTCCCCTAGGAAGAAGTCATTTCAATAAATCCTTTTGATTTAAACCAAAGGGAGTTACCCGATTTAAAGGTAGCGTATTCTCTCAAGATCTTTTCTTTTATTTAACCCCATAAACTCTCTTTATTCCATTATTCTATAACAAAACCATTATCTTCAATATACTAGGTTTTTTTTAGGATTATTATTCTAACTACACATCCACACTCCTCCATCTAATGGATACATATTTACAGTTTCTGTGGATGGTGAACTACTGCCTCACGAAATGATGATTGTTCAATATTCTCCTAACACCACTTATGGTGGCAATTATGATGTCAATATAATTATATATGAAATATATTATATTTATATTATCTCTATGCTTTTATATTTTTCATTTATGTCATACCTTTATGGTTTCCATAATAGGTAAATACGATAATTTCATTTGAGGTAGTGCGAACACCCGCCCCCTCAATGGGATATGACTCATTCATGCCATTCATGGAACGTATAAAGGATGGAGTTACTGAAATTATATATGATATTATACTTTTTTTATAATATACCAAAGTATCATTAAGTTTTTATTCCATTAAATATGAAATATAAATGAAATTAACGTTCATGAGTACGTACGGCTTACCATCTCCATGAATGGTGCATTTCATTTCTTATCTCAAAATGTTATGTACTATTATAAATACATATATATACTTGATATATATGATATATATGATATCTAAATCATGAATATAATTTTGGATATATTGTAATTTTGACCACATGGACAACTTTTAATTATAGGAAGTTCATTTTTAACTCGAGTACCAAATATCGACAAAACTATCATTATTGACTTAAATGATTATGTAATGGTAATAACATGGTAATAAGTAATATAAAAGGAATAATAAACTTGAAAAAGATTCTTAAGGAAGTAGAAATTAACTTTAGTTTATTATTCAGGAGATTAAAGAACGAATGAGTCAAATCAGACATGAGGTAAGAGAAATTCTTAACCCAATTTCCATTCTTTGGGTTGATATTATACTTATTGTTTATGTCATGCTATGGTTATCTGAGAATAAATTTTGATATCTTATCTTTTATTTAGACTTGATTTATGTGTAATTATAGTGAATACACATATTTGATCTATTTTATTTAAAAAATTATCTTTGTAAGGATCTTCATCTCAATCCCCTTTCATTGAAGCATATTTTTATTTATACATGACATTATTTTATAAATTGTATAAACACCTTTGAATATTCATTTCATTCAAAGGGAATATTTTTCTAAGGATCATTTTACTAAACAACAAAAAGGAATGTTTCTTTTTAACGTACTCTATGACAACGACCTTTCCACCACCGTGAGCATTATTTGATATTTGGAATCCTCTATAATCTGTAGTGTTTTTAAAGGGAAAATAAAAACCATATAATATTTTTACCTATTTTGGTATTGAAAATGGTTTTGGGAATGGAATGATTATTTCAATATCTTGAAATGATATACAGTGATTTAAATGAGGAAATTTTATTTTCCCTTATGTTTGTTTTATGTGTTATGAATATTTTATGGTTCTTGGGTATTGTTTACGTATATGAGTGGTACTGTGATAAACCGAGGGTGGGTGAGCCTGAGATAGCTCTCCAATTCATTGGGTAACATGACCGAGATAAACGTTAATGTTTCTCCTAAGAGATTTAGGGAATATATTATGATGGGTATTCCAAATGTAACTCCCAATATAGCTGTGAAATCTACAATGAAAGTATGTTATAAATGCCACAAGTTACCTTTATGATTGAAGATTTCAATGTGATAATCATAAATATTATGATTTCATGAGGTATGTTAAAGATCTTATGTTTTGTATGTATTGATGGACTAATGTTTTCTTTCTTTATTTTATAACCCTTACTGAGCTTTTTATGCTCATCCCAAGTTTTTTTGAAATATTTTTCACAGGACATAAAGATGAATAGGGTCAAGGATTAAATCATGGGAAATTCATGTTGTCTAAAACATGTAACTAGATATGACTCTTTTCTTCAAGAGTTTTTATTTTATGAGAAAAATAAATACTAAGTAGAAGTGTCTACTTTGTAATGTTTGATATGTAATATAATAGTTATGTCTTAATTCTCTAAAACTCTATACTTGAAATGATCCTCAATGAGAATTATTAACTTAATTCAAGATTATGTAATATTTAAGGATGTGTCCTTATATTTGGTATTAGAGGTCGATTTAAACAACTTTAGGGATTAAGAGTTTTCGTTAAACATATGGTCAGTCCCTATGTCTATTATTTCAGTTAAATCCTTATTTTGTAAATTTTTTAGATCAAGGAATGTCTGTTACAAATGGAAGGAGGAGGATCTCAAATGACATTCCTATCTCTTCCTAATGACATGATTGAAATAATTATTGAAAATTCATGTTCAGATGACTGTGAAATTTTTATAGCATATAACTTGTAACGTCCCAGTTCCAGAATCCACCCAGAGGCGCTCCATACCTAGTAGGTCACATGGCCTCAAGAGCAGTTCCCCGAACACAAGAGGCTGCTGACTAGCAGCGAGGGATTTGGGTATGATAGTGGGGAAACTATTCCCTCATTGAAATAGTAACATAGTGGAGGAAAAACAATAGCAATAGCAGAAGCAGTAATAATCCATATAGAAGTAAACAACGAAAGACTATAAAATAATAAAGTGGAGAATATATATATATATATATATTTGTGTGTGTGTGAAGGATGCATGATACATATGTCTAGGAAAGAATCCAAACAAATCACAGTGACGGAACACAATATTAATAAACCAAATACAAAAGAAATCATGTAAACAACTCCTCAGCATCGCAAGCCACAGCTTGGTCTCATGCTCTCCAACTCCACAGTCAATCAAGAACCTGAAGTAGAAGGGCACTTTCCCTTATCTATACCTGCAACAATATAATCTTTTTGGTCCCAAAATCATGACCCAATAGGGTGTGAGACTAAATCCGAGAAGGCAACCACCCAAAGATTTGTGCCTAATAGTCAGTGAATATATATGGAAGGTAATAATCCAAGATGTAGTTACAAGAATGTACTCAATAATAAACAGTTCCACATATCAAATAAGAAGCTAATCAAGAAAGGTAACCCTCTAGAAAGTACACACAACCTATCAAATCTGGTTTAGTCATAAGAATATATAAAGACTCTCTGAGGAAGTACTCACAGTCGATTCCCCTTATAGTCAAAAGTAATTTAAAGACTCTCTGAGTAATCTCACATAGTCAATTCTCCTTATAGTATAAGGTAGTCAAGGACTCTCTGATGAATCCCACATAGTCAATTCCCCTTATAGACCCAAGTAGTCATAGACTCTCTGAGGAAGCTCACTCAGTCAATTCCCCTTATAGCCCAAAGTTGTTCAAGACTCTCTAATGAAGCTCAATCGGTCAATTCCCCTTATAGCCTAAAGTGGTTCAAGAATCACTGAGGAATCTCACTCGGTAAATTCCTATTATAGCCTAAAGTGATCAAAGACTCTCTGAGGAATCTCACTCGGTCAATTCCCCTTATAGTCATCTACACTAGGTTCTCATGGGACTGTGTAAATCAAACGATCATAGTAAAGCAATAAGGCCAAAGTAAACCTACGTAACTACTTGGATAATCATTCTACATCATATCAAGCATGTTAGATAAAAAATAAGCATTCCATCCTACATCTAGGCATAGAAAAGCATGGTCGGGTGGCCTTATAGGCTAAACAGGACCAACGGTCGTACACAGAACAAAGCATGGGAAACACATCAAAGACAACGAAATAAACCCTATTCACATCCAATTAACCTCTACATAAGCATACCAGCATGGAGGGAAAATAACAAGGGTTAAACGGTAAATCCGCAATACCCCGTTCAAGGTTATTGGGAAAAATTTCACATATTACTCAAATAATTTCAACTAAAAGGAACAAACCACCTACCTCGATGTTTTAGGAATGATATACATGAACCTCGAAGCTTGAATCACCCTAGAATGCCTAAGATCTACAAAAATGTCTAAAAAGATCAATAGAGGATAACTTGAGAAAGAGGAGGAATCATGAAATGAAGATCAAGAAGAAGAGAGAGATTACCGAGGAGATCCCAAAGCAATCGACAGTGGTCGAATCAGAGTTCAGATGCTCAGTCAGAGGCTCAGAGGAATATCGTGGTCGTACGGGAGCTCTCTACCGAAAGAAACCTAAAATAAGGTGTTTCTGTCCATTAGATGCGACCCTGATGCGTTTAACGAAAAAAATGAAAAAACATCATGTAATTTTAAAGTACATGTCGTGTACTTTCTGTTTCCGTACTCCACTATAGGTGGCCTCTAAGTCACCCTCACATGGTCGTGTGTGTGGCCACTACACATCTAGCAGACGGTTACCCGTGGTAACCTAGTACACAGTGTGTACTCATAAAGTACACGGTGTGTACTTTGGAAATTTCCATAAACTTATTTTTTTTCAAAAATGACCAGAAAAGGAAAACATAAATGAAAAGAAGGTCCGAGTTCTCACAAACTTCCCCCCTTAAATAAATTCATCCCTGAATTTCCCTAGCACGGCATAGAAGAAGAAACCCTGAATAGATCTAGCCACTATGCTCGTAAATCGGCCTCCCTCTCCCAAGTCTCATCCTGTACTCGCCCGTGCAGCCATAGAACCTGTACCAGAGGAATAGACCAGCCACGGAGAACTGTTGTACTATGATCAAAAATCCAGATATGATTCTCCTCAAATGACGCATCAACTTCGAGCTTAACCTCCTCAGGTTAAAAGACATGAGACGGGTCTAAAAAGTACCATCGAAGTTGAGAAATGTGAAAAACTTCATGCATAGCCCAGTACCTCTGGGGTAACTGAAACTGATAGGAAATCATCCCAACTCTCTCCACAACCTCAAACGGCCCAACTTACCTTAGTGAAATCTTACCCTGTCTCCTAATTCTTCTGTGCCCCAACCTTGGTGTGACAAGTAGGAAAACTTGATCCTTAACATCAAAATCCAGAGGTCATCTCTATTTATCAGTATATGACTTCTGTCGAGACTGTGCAGTAGCCATCCTATTCTTAATCAACTCTATTTTCTTTGTGGTCTCCTGAACCAGACAAGGTCCCAGAAATGCGTCATCTCCTACCTCCATCCAACATAAGGGTGATCAGCATGGCCTACTGAAAAAAGCTTCATAAGGTGCCATCTGAATAGTTTCTTGAAAACTATTGTTGTAGGAAAAATTCACAAGAGGTAAGTGCTTCTCCCAAGAAGCTTCAAAATCCAGGATTCATGCTCAGATCATGTCCTTAAGCACCTTAATTGTACACTCGAACTGACCATATGTATGGGGGTGGTAATTTGTACTCAAAAGTACCTATGTACCCAAATCCTTCTCAAGCCCCTGCCAGACCCAAGAAGTAAAATGGGCATCCCTATCTGAAATAATGGAGTAAGGAACTCCATGCAGATGTACAACTTAACTGATGTACAACCATCCCAGATCATCAACACTAAAGGTCTCCTTGATTGGAAAGAAGTGGGAAACCTTCAGGAGTCTATCAATGACAACCCAAACTGCATCATTACCTCTAGGTAACCTTAGTAAACCTTTCACAAAATCCATCAAGACATCATTCCAAGTGCACTTGGAAATGGGTAACTACTGAAAAATCCCTATCGACCGCTGATGCTCTTCCTTCACCTACTGACAGGTATAACACCTCATGATGAACCCAAAAACATCCCTCTTCATACCTGGCCACCAATACTGATGGTGTAGATCACGATACATCTTGGTGACACTAGGATGAACTGGCCAAACTGAGGAATGAAATTTCTGCATTATCTCCTCGCGTATGTCTACTGGCACCCATATGAACCCCTAGAAACTCAAGATCTCATCCTCACCTATGGTCCATCCAAGAATAGGGTCCTCTCCTGACACGCTCTCCCATATGACTAGGCCTTTATAATCTGAAAGTTTCCCCATTCAAACTCAATCAAGAAGAGTAGAGGTGACAGCCATAGAAGAAAGAAATGGCTTCCCCTGTCTGTCATGCACCTCCAAATGCATCTCAGAGAACAGATCCATAAGCATCCACTCACTGTTGGCCTCCGGAACTGCCTGTACCTAGGTCCTCCTACTCAGCACATCAGCCACTGCATTTCCCTTTTCCGGCGTATAGGAAAGCTCAATGTCAAAATACTGAAGGTACTCAACCCACCTTTGCTGTCTCAGATTCAAGTCACACTGAGTGAAGATGTACTTGAGACTTTTGTGGTCAGTGAAAACCAAAAAATGATATCCTAATAGATAATGTCTCCAACAGTGTTAAGCCTGAACAACTGCAACCAACTCAAGATCGTGCGTCGAGTAATTCTTCTCATGTGTCCTTAACTACTAAGACCCATATACAACGACTCCTTCTCCCTACATAAGAACAACTCCCAAACTGATACAGGATGTATCACAGTAAATAGTATAGCTCCTTCCCAGCTCTGGCGAGACTATTATCAGTGCTGAAGTCAATCTCCCTTTCAACTCCTGAAAGGCTAACTCACAAGAATCTTACCACAATAACTTTTCTCCCTTCTTAGTCAAACTCGTGAGTGGTTTTGCTGTGCATGAAAAGTCTTGTATGAAGTGTATATAGTATCCATCCATCCCTAGAAAACTCCTCACCTAAAATACATTATTTGGTTTCTCCCAAGAAACTACTACTCTCACATTCTCGGGGACTACTAATACTCATTTCTCTGAGATAACATGACCTAAGAAGTGAATCTTATCCATCCATAAGTGGCATTTTGAGAGATTAGCTTATAACGGTTGCTCTCTCAGTGTACTCAAAATGATCTCAAGATGGGTAGCATAGTTGTGTTGAGTGTGAGAGTACACCAAGATATCATCCAAGAAGACCACCATGAAAGAATCCAAGTACGGATGGAGCACTCGGTTCATCAGTACCATGAAAACTGCTGGTGGATCCGTAAGACTCAACGGCATAACCATATACTCGTATAGACTATACCTACTCTGGAAGGTTGTGAGAGGTATATCAGACGATATAACACACAACTGATGGTAACCGGATCTTAGTTCAATCTTCAAGAACACCTGGGTTCTTCGAAGCTGATCAAAGAGATCATCAATACTAGGCAAGGGATATCGGTTCTTGACCATCAACTTGTTCAACTTCTGATAGTCCACATAAAGCTTGAGGGTACCATCTGCCTTCTTCGCAAATGGGATAGGTGAACCCCAAGGAGAAGTATTGGGTTGGAAGAAACCCTTTTCCTGCAACTCTTCCAATTACTTATTGATCTCCTGCAACTCTAGTGTAGCCATCCTATAAGGAGGAATGGATACCGGTACCGCTCCTAGAACGAGTTCAATAGAAAATCCCACCTCTCGCTCTAGAGGAAACCCTGAAAATTCGTCTGGAAAGACATGCTTGAAATGATTCACCACTAGAGGAAAGTCTAACATTGAAGTCCCCTAGTCATCTAGGTATAGACTAGCAATCTGGGTTGTAAATTCTTTCATCTCGTGATGCTCGGTTCCTGCTCTGCTCGCCTAGACATCCCACTCGCCCCTATGAAGAAACAATATACCATCTGGTGATATGAAACTCACCCTACGGTGATAATATTCGATGACTGCCTAGAAGGGAACTAACCATTCCATCCTGAGAATGACATCATAGTTTGTCATCTCTAGTACATAGAGGTCCCATCAAAAGTGACACTCAGTAACCCCTGGAGGGAACTCCCTGCATTGATGTACACTAGTCGTTCTCATCCCCAATGGAGTGTCTAGAGTCAAGATTTTACCAGAAGAAAAGATGCAAAGACCAAGGCTCTCCACGATAGAAACAGATATAAAGCTATGGGGAGCCATTGTATCGAAAAGAGTAAAAGTTAAAACTGAGGCTACTAAGATTGTACCTCGAACTATAGAGGTTCTGGAATCCTACTCCTGCTGGTTCTGCTCCACTACAAAAGTCTGGCCTGCACCGTGGCCCTGTGACCCTACCTGACCACTCTGAGCTGATCCACCCTGTTGTCACTGAAATACCAGTGACTGACTACTACATCCATTACCTCCACCTCAGCCTGAAAGTTCATAAGAACTCCAGTTCCCATACTGGTGATAAAATGGTGGCACTACTCCTAAATGAGGAGTCAATGAAGAACCCTTGTCACTAGCTGCTGGTGATAAGGTCTGACATAAATGCTGAAGGTGACTCATCTTTCCACAATATTGGAACTCCATTGGGTCTCTCGGGAAATGTGTCCTTGTATGCCCACTCTTTCCACACGGGTATCACACCATGTGGATACCAGAAGATGCATCCCACCAACTCTAATCTATATGTGTAGTCTCTCGGTGGTGCTTCCTGCTATCAGTAGGAGGAATACTAACGCTGGATGTCGAACCTCCCAAGCTCACAACTCTATAATCCCTCAGATTACGCTCTATGATCAGTTCATGGTTGACTATAGAAGATATAGAAGTCAACCTATAGATGTTCACCTAAGATCGTACATCCTGCCCAAGACAATCCTCAAACTTCCGTGCAAGGAACAACTCATCTCCCCCTTGAAAGGGTGTAAATTGTTGTAGATCGGTGAAGCGAGAGGAATAATCTATAACAGAAAGAGTACCCTACTCCAGACTCATGAACTCTCGGGCTCGATCGGCCCCCAAGGTCTCTAGATTGAAGTAATCATAGAAGATGTGCTAAAATTCATCCCAAGCCATATTCTATTGGGGTCCCGCCTGTGAGACCATATCCCACACCTCTTGGTGGAGTCTCAAAACATGTACATAGAGAGCTTCACCCGCTTCTCTAGATGTATCTCTAGAAGCTTGAAAATCGTCAACGTGGTTTCTAGAAATGACTCTACAACATGGGGTCCTCCATCCCCTAAGAAAGTGGGAGGATGTTGCTGCTGAAAGATCCGCATAAATTCTGTCATTGACAGGGCAGGATACGGAAATCCCTGAAAGATCCGCATCATCCTCATGAAACCCTCTCGGAATTTTGCATCAGCACCTTTGTTAGGTACAATAGATGGTGCCAATGATGGCACAACTGGAGGATCCACTGGAAGTCCCTAATCAGCCATGTCCGATGTCTGATCACCACCTGGAAACTGGTGTACAACCATAGGACGTCTCAGTGGAATGACTCTGCAAGTTCAAGCACACAACTTAGTCCAAGATTATCAAGGACTAGAAACTAGAGGTGTAGTAAGGGAATAGGAGAAATAAATCATTCAAGTTTTACAAAACATGACTACACAGCGTGTACGTCCCCTACATGGTGTGTTCCCATAATCCAAACACATGGGTGTGTATTCCTACCTAAACTGGTTTTGTAACACCCCAAACACATGGCGTGTTGTCTTAACACACAACGTGTACTTGAATCCTCTTCCCCTACCTGGGTCCTTCTACATGGTTAAGCCACACGAATCTCCTAAGACAAGACTAAATGGAATTTAAATATGGACATAGTGTGTACGTGAAAGGATAACATTGACCCGTGTTGTTAGTGACATGGTCGGGTACCTGGGTCAGACTACACGGTGTGTTCGATCATGACACAGCGTGTATAGCTTAAGGTTTATCCATCAGTGTTGTTAGTTACATGGGCAGACATAGGGTCAACACTACA
The DNA here is from genome assembly GCA_963277665.1 of Viscum album. NCBI lineage: Eukaryota > Viridiplantae > Streptophyta > Magnoliopsida > Santalales > Viscaceae > Viscum > Viscum album. Next base: position 995,931,800 of record OY728166.1, read on the forward strand.
CGACATTTACAACTAGTACACAACGTGTTCCCGCAAGGAATTACCTATCCCGTGTTTGTACCCACATGACCTATGACATGGTTAGAGACTACATGTCGTGTACATAAAGTACACGATGTTTACTTAATAAAAACAGTTTCTTATCGAATTGAAGAACATGTGGAATTTACTTAACCTTACATGCCGTGTATTATGGGTTTTTTCAGATAGTAATCCCCAGAAACTACTCCAGAACCCAGAAAAACACTAAAACGAACATTGAAAGTGCCAAATTTAAACCTATGAGGTCCCATACTCCCCACGAATCAAATTTTGGCATCTTATACATGTTATAAAATGGAAAACAAGGGAATAATCCACCAAATTCTGGTCCATGAGGGCCCATAACACCTCAAGAACCAAAGTTTGGGGTTCATTCAAACAAAACCTTACACAAACAATACCATATCAAATAGTAGGTATCTTTTTATCTAGGCATCTATCACAATGTCATGCATATTGTACACAACATCTATCACAACAACATGCAATCGCTAATGCATCCTAGATGGCATGGTAAGAATGCATGACATGTGATTTCTAGCAAGTGCCTATATGATGCATGAGATGGCATACCCTCATAGAAATAGAACCTCAATAATATTAACAGTAATATTACAAAACATTTGAATCTCCCAATGGTGAAAATAAAATCAACCATAAAGTTGAAAAACCATAAAATTTTCATTAAATGAGGTAGATTGGATTTTCCATGTACACGGTTTAGCTACTCTCAGGCAGAGCTTATTACCAAGTACCTATTTCATCCTATCCCTCACTAAAGGCTCCAAATAGCAAGTCAAGAAAAAATAATTCCTCCAATACCACTTTGTAAGGTCCTGGTTCTGGAATCCACCCAGAGGCGCCCTGTACCTAGTTGGTCGAATGGCCTCAAGTACATTTCCCCGAATGTCAGAGGCTGCCGACTAGCAGCGAGGGCCTTGGGTGTGATAATGGGGAAACTATGCCCTCATTGGCAGAGTAACACAGCAGAAGAAAAACAATAGCTATAGCAGAAGAAATAATAACCCATACATAAGTAAACAGTGGAAGACTGAAAAATAATAAACTGGATCACACATATATATATGTGAGAGATGCATGATACATATGTCTAGGAAAGTAGACAAACAAATAACAATGACGGAACACAACATTACTAAACTAAATAAAAAAGAAATCATGTAAACAACTCCTCAGCATCGCAAGCCACAGCTTGGTCCCATGCTCTCCAGCTCCATATTCAATCAAGAAACTGAAGTAGAAGGGTGCTTTCCATTATATATACCTACAACAATATAATCTGTTTGGGCCAAAAAGCACAACCCAAATAGGGTGTGAGACTAAATATTAGTAGGAAACCACCCAAAGATCTATGCCTAACAGTCAGTGAATATATATGGCATGTAATAATCAACGGTGCAGTTACAAGAAAGTACTTAGAAATAAGTAGTTCCACATATCAAAAAAGCATCTAATCAAGAAAGGTAACCCTCTAGAAAGTACACACAACATATCCCCTCTAGTTCAGTCATAATAATATATAAATATTCTCTAAGGAAGTAGTCACAGTCTATTTCCCTTATAGTAAAAATTAATTTAAAGACTCTCTGAGGAAGCTCACACGGTCAATTCTCGTTATATTCTAAGGTAGTCAAGTACTCTCTGAGGAAGATCACACAATAAATTCCCCTTATAGCACCAAGTGGTCATAGACTCTCTGAGGAAGCTCACTCAGTCAATTACCCTTATAGCCCAAAGTGGTTCAATAATCTCTAAGGAAGCTCACTTAGTCAATTCCCATTATAGCCTAAATTTTTTCAAGACTCTTTGAGGAAGCTCACTCGGTCAATTCCCCTTATAGCATAAAGTTCTCAAAGAAACTCTGAAGAATGTCACTCGGTCAATTCCCATTATAGTCTACTACACCAAGTTCTCATGAACCTATGTAAATCAAATGATCATAGCAAAGCAATACGTCCAATGTAACCCTATAGAACTACTTGAATAATCATTATACAGCATATTAATCATGTTAGATAAAAAATAATCAATCCATCCTATAGCTAGGCATCAAAAATCATGGGAGCGTGGCCTAACAGTCTAAATAGTACCAACAGTCATACATAGAAAAAATCACGGAAAAACACATCCAAGACAAAGAAATCAACCCTATTCATATCCAATTAACCTCTACGCAAGCATATAAGCATGAAAAGAAAATAAAAAGGGTTAAAAAGTAAATCCTCAATACCCTATTCGAGGGTATTGGGAAAAATTGCACATATTACTAAAATACATTCAATAGAAAGGCACAAACCACTTACCTCGGTTTTGTAGGAACGATATACATGAACCTCGAAGCTTGAATCACCCTAGAACGCCAAAGATCTACAAAATGTATAAAATGTTCAACAGAGGATAACTTGAGAAAGAGCACAAATCATAAAACAAATATCAAGTAGTTGAGAGAGCTTACCAAGGTGATCCCAATGCAATCGACGATGGTTAAATCAGAGTTCAGATTCTTGGTCAGAGGCTCGAAGGAAGATCATAGTCGTATGGGAGCTCTCAGCCGAACGAAACCTATAAGAAGGTGTTTTTGGCCATTATACGCAACCCTAGTATGTTTAATGAAAAAAAATACATGGAGTTTACTTTTAATGTACATGGACTATACTTTCTGTTTCAATAATCCTCTTTAGGTGGCCTCCAAGTCACCCCCACACGGTTGTGTGTGTGGACACTACATAGCCAGTACATAGCTACCCGTGGTAACCTAGTACACGTCATGTACTAATAAAGTACACGACATGTACTTTGGAAATTTACAGAAATTCCTCTTTTTTCTCAAAAACGACCAGAAAAGGAAAACATACCTGAAAAGAAGTTTCAGGTTCTTACACAACTAACTTGCAAGTAGTTGTTTGAGATATCAAACACCTCCACTATACCTGGATATCATCACGGATCATGGGTTGTATTTAATGAAATCCTATTTCACAATATTCTCATATTTTCAAGAATGGTAAAAATTATCTAGACATTTTTAAATATTTTACCTTATCACAAGATTTTGAACAATATTATGATTTTGAAAAAGGTGCTAAAGAAGCAGACCCGTGTGAAACCTATTTATATTTTCTTTTACAATATAGTCTCTCATCACATATCTATGGTATTTTAAAAGGAATATTGATTGAATTTTTCAACTCAAACTCAGTCCGACTATTTTATAAAAATCATGTTTTATCAGATGTTTTGAAATTTTATATCATACCTGATTATTTTCCGAAACTATTTTTCTACGAACACCCATATGACCCAAGTTGTACAAGGTGTATTTGGATGAAAGAGGAAAATGATTTTTGAGGATCTCTAAATAATTATTTCAATTCATGGACATTCTACCTATGTGAACAAGATGATGGTGAAACCATATGGAAAACATGATCAAGGTATGATGTTCTTTCTTTTGGGAAGAGTTTTATTTTATCATATGGAGGTGAGAAAAAGACAATATATAAGATGTTGAGGTCTTAATGTATTGGGATGAAAATTAAATGTATAATAAAAACTTTGAGGTTAAAACATGTTTGAGTTATTTTTGAGTTTTATAAAAAGGACAACACGCACACCGTGTGACAACCCATCACGTCGAACAAAGATGCAGGAATCGAACCCCCAACCAAAGTGCGGTTGGGATTTATCTCCTACAACTGGACTACGTAAAGTCCCTAGTTATTATGACTAACTCTTTTTAGTTAGATGGATTTATGGATCAATAAAAAGTTAATTTTTGGAACTTATGTTTTATCACAAGGATATCCTTAGTATAGGAAATGATTTGGTGATTAAGTGATAAAGGTTATTTTGGAAGACGTTCACTCTTTTGGTAACACTATATGCCTAATGAAAATATAATATAATTGGATTTCATTTGTGGAGTAAGAGTGGAAATTTTATTTTGGAAGAATATATTTTTTTAATATGGACATATGACGATTTGGGTTATTTATGAAAATGATTATCCTATCATTGAGAATATGTGATTTTGTTAATTACACTTTACTATGAGATTTTAATAGTACCAGATGTTATTTGGAGATAAATGTTAAGATTTACTATAGAATTCTATTTTATTAAATCCTTCTGAGTTTTGGGTTACAATCATAGTTTGGGTTACATTGAAGAATTTAAAGGACAGTTATTTATTGAATGGTCTTTGCTGAACTTTGGGTATTGTTTTTCGAATTTTTGGGATTAAGAGTAGTATTTCTTTTTATAAAGTATTATCCTTTTTGGGGGATTATCTGATCTTATACTAACCATTTTGGTTTTGGTTAATGTCTAAAGATAACGGAAATATATAGTTCATACTTTTTGGATTATGTTATTCTCTACAAGTCAATTCTAGAAATTTAGGTGTGACCAAGTCATCTTGAATACTAATCATTTGGAGAAAAGATGAGTTTTTGGTAGAAAATTTTTAAAGGATGAAAGTCTACATGACATGTAAGTATTTTTCCTTATGTTTTTAGTTAATCTCATAAAAAATTACTTGACTTTATAAAAAATAACTTAAAACAAAAACATTATCTGTTAACTACTCCTATTGGGGAATCAAATACCATTTAACTTATCACAAGTTTGTGATTTTCTTGTTGTTAACTGTCTCCTAGTCATGTTTTCTATCACTCCCCAGCAGATCTTGACATTTAGTTTCTCCTCCAAATACTTATTTTCATACATGGAATCCTAGTATGTGTTATCTCGGGTGACCTTTGTACATCTCTTTATTTCTTTTAAAGTGATAGTTTTATTGACTCTTTTCCCAATGTGGGACTATCACTTATATTTTTTAGCATAATTTTAAAATTATGAGAACGTAATTTCCAAAAGGGGGAAAGATATAACATTCTAGGTAAATAAAGAATATAACATTTTTATATTTATTAATATTTTAAAATTAAATAATAATTGTAATTTAAAGTGGATTCTATTTTTGATGGCATACCAGACACGCAACAATGGGTTTCTCCGAAAATCTCATGTTTTACATAAGGTTGCGTCATACTGAAAAATAATAATAAAATATTATTTTAAATGGTAGTTAACACCTAGCCATTGTATTGGCAGTAATGAATAAAAATAACTAAAATATAATTGTATATTTTTGTTAAATTGTTTTACATTTATCCTATAAAATTTAGGGGATTAAAATGAGAATGAATTCAATTATAAGCATAAACACTCTAATATTTTTTAAAAGGTTGATTTACCACCTTTTGATGGTAAACCCTTTGTAAATATAGTTTTTTCACTTTTTTATGTTCTATTTGAAAAAATAAAATTCTTCTTTAGAATAGAAACATCAAAATTTACTTTGGATGAAATTTAGGTATTTTTCTGATGATGTTCATTTTTTAATGAATAGTGAAAAATACTGCATTTTAATTCAAAACTACCTTTTAATCTAATTTATTTATATAGTTATATTGTCATTTAAATTAATTTTAAAGTGTAATTGGATTATATTTCTACCATTTAATCCAATTTTGGTCATTTTAAGGAATATCATTATTAAATTCGACTTTAAAAAAAGGTAAATCTTTTGATAGTTATTATTTCTTAAAAACACGCTTTTTGTTTAGATAAAGGAAATTAATTTTAAATTAATTTATCCCACTTATGTGTTTTGAATTTGAAAAAAAGGATTAAATATTTGGAATCAGGAGGCCCAAATTGTGTAAATAGGTAACTTTTATTTTTATACATCATGAATATTTACTTCGGTAAATATTTTATTTACCATTTTAAAAGGGTAAATCTGGTAAATAAGGGTGAAAAATAATATTATAATAATATTAAATTACCATTAAACATGTCAAACCCTATTATACGATGCATGTCTGACCATGGGTATACTTGGGTTGATTTTGGGACCTCATGGAGGCACTTGGGAGTGACAATGACACTTTATATTAATTAATTTAAAGTAAGGACAAAATAACATAAACATGAATCTTTTTACTAAAACAATTTTTATATGGGATTATATAACTTATCTCTTAGACTATAAATATTATTTTGAAACCTAAAAATATTTCATACATTATGGTATTTTATTTATAATTTTTAGACATTAAATAAATAAATTTAATTATGGCACAATGGTGATGCAGTAATTGCTTCATTAATAAAAGATTCAAATAAATGATATTATAAATATAAAAATAAATATATTTTAAAACTTTTTTTGTCATCCAAGAATTTTATGGGTAATAATTACTTGTTATATTTTAATTAATAAATTTTTTTCTAAATAATAATGTTGTTATAGATTTTTTAAAAGTCTTGGTATGAATAATTTATAAATTGGCATAAATGAGTTTTTAAAATGAATACTATTTTATTAAATTATAAAATTATCCAAAAAATATATTATTCAGCCAAATAACTTTAATAATTTTAAAATTTTCATAAATCATCCATTTTGGGTCATTTTTCATTCTATAGTAAATATATTAAACATATAGTATGAATTTATAAGAGGACATGGTAAAAGTTAAATAAGTTAACGAAGGGTTAAATAAAAACGATAAGGATTAAAAAATATCTAAAACCTGACCAATTATTATTCTATGATTTTATTTTGACATATATTAACCATATTTTTTATTTAAATAAGTTTTGGACCTATAGAAACCGAAAATAATTATATAATAAAATAATATTTTTAAACTTTTTTAAACATCCCCTCCTCTCCCTTATAAAATATCATCACCTCTAACCCATTACTCACACCTCTAAATCACCTTTTATTGTCAAAACACTAGTAAAATAAGATCCCAACATCCCTCTCTTCCTACTAGAAGTCTTCCCTTATGTATAAGTCAATTCAAGAAAGCCTTTTGGTTCAAACCAAAGGGAGTTACCCAATTTAAAGGTAACGTATTCTCTCAAGTTACTTTATTTTATTCAACCCCCTAAACTATATTTATTCCATTATTTTATAAAAACACCAGTATATTCAATATAATAGGTTCTTTTTATGATTAGGATTCAAACTACACATCCACACACCTCTATATAAGGGATATAAACATACTGTTTCTGTGGAAAGTGAATTAATGCCTCACGAAACGATGATTGTTCAATATTCTCCTACCACCTATTATGGTGGACATTATGATGTAACTATAATTATATATGATATATATTATATTTATATTGTCTCTATTCTTCTTTATTTTTTCATTTATATCGTACCTTTATGGTTTCCGTAATGGGTAAATACAATAATTTCATTTGAGGAAGCATGGACTACCGCCCCCCTCAAAGTGATATGACTCGTTCTTTCCATATGTGGAACGAATAAAGTATGGTGTTACTGAAATTATATATGATATTATAATGGAATTATAATATACCTAAGTATCATTAATTTTTCATTCCATTAAATATGAAATATAAATAAAAGTAGTGTTCATGCGTATGTATGGCTTACCATCTCCATAAACAGTGCATTTCATTTCGTATCTCAAAATGTTATGTACTATTATAAATAAATATATATACTGGATATATATTATATATATGATATATAAATCATTAATATCATTCTGGAGATGATTTAATTTTGAATACATGGACATCTTTTAATTATAGGAAGTTCATTTTTGACTCAAGTACCAAATATCAACAAAACAACCATTATTAACATAAATGATTATGTTATATGTATAACATGGTAATAAGTAATATAAAAGGAATAATAAACTTGAAAAGGGTTCTTAATAAAGTATAAATTAACTTTAGTTTATTATTCAGTATATTAAAGAGCAAATGAGTCAAGTCGAACATGAGGTAAGGTAACTTCTTAACCCAATTTCCATTCTTTGGGCTGATCTTATACTTCTTATTTATGTCATGATATGATTATGTGAGAAATGAATTTTGATATCTTGTCTTTTCTTTATACTTGATTTATGTGTACTTAAAGTGAATACACATATTTAATCTATTTTATTTAAAAATAATATTTGTAAGGAACTTCATCTCAATCACCTTCCATTGATGCATATTTTGATTTATACATGACTGTATTTTATACAATGTATAAACACCTTTGACTTTTCATTTCATTCAAATGGAATATTTTTCTATGAATCATTTTACTAAACTAAAAAAAGGAATGATTCTTTTTAACATACGCGGTGACAACAACCTTTTTGTCGCCGCGAGCTTTATTTGATATTTAGCTTCCTCTACAAGTCGTAGTGTTTTTAAAAGGAAAATAAATACCATATACTCTTTTTAAGTATTTTCGAATTGAAAATGGTTTTGAAGATGGATTGATTATTTTAATATCTTGAAATGATATATTGTGATTGAAATGTGGAAATTTTATCCTTCCTTTATGTTTTTTTATGTGTTATGAATATGTTATGGTTCTTGGGCATTGTTTATGTATATGGGTGGTTCCGTGATAAATCTATGGAGGGTGAGCCCAATATAGATCTCCACTGCATTGGGTAACATGATGGAGGTAAAAATTATTGTTTCTCCTAAGAGATTTAGGGAATATATTGTGATGGGTATTCCAAATGTAACTCCCTACGTAGCTCTGAAAGCTACAACATAAGTATGTTATTGATGCCACAAGTTACCTTTATGATTTAATATTTCTATGTGATATTCATAAATCATATGATTTTATGAGTTATTTTAAAGATCTTATGTTTTGTATGTATTGATGGACTAATGTTTTATTTCTATATTTTATAACCCTTACTAAGCTTTTTATGATCATCCCTAGTTTTTTTGAATTGTTTTTCACAATACTTAAAGATGAATATGGTCAAGGATGGGATCTTGTAAAAGTCATGCTATCAAAAAAATGGAACTAGACATGACTCTTTTTTCAAGAGTTTTTATTTTATGAGAAAAAGGTATACTGAGTAAAAGTGTCTACTTTTTACTATTTGAGATGTAATGTAATAATTATGGCCTAATTCGCTAGAAATATAAACCTGAAAAGATCCTCAATGAGAATTATTAATTTAATTCATGATTATTTAATGTTTAAGGCCAGGTCTTTATAGGTGATCTTATGTATGAGGATGTAGATGCACAATCATTTAGGATAGCTCTTTATTGTTTGCTGATAATATCTTATTTTCATGTATATCTTCACGTAGAGAGATATAAACATGAAATGATGGCACTAGTTGGAGTTCTTATTGGACTATGGTTTTGAGATAGTTTATATTCATAGGAAAATAAAGGTTGTGGAAGATATCCTCAACATGAAGACACTTTATCATCTTATGGAGGAGGCATATGATTAGTTAGATTCTTTACAGCTGGCCTTGGTGGTGTAGATGGGTGCAATTTCTTCTTCTATCAATGGTTTTTAGTTCTATACTTACTTGGAATGGGAGGGAGAATCGGTTATGATACATTGACTATTAGGTCCAATGATACCTGATATCCTTGGGATATTCTCTATATGGATTCTTTGGAGGATGGAATAATATCAACCTTCTCTAAGGAATGACAATGAACCAAGTCATATTGATAGAGGATGTGATGATGGAGTTTCAATACTTTTCATTGATTTTATATCATGTTGTTGGGAAGATGTAGAGAGACCTTTAGTGGATATTATGGTGGGCATATATTATCTGGAGTGTAATGTAGTCCATGTTTCAATGTCTCTCATGTTAGTAGGTGATGAATGGGAACCATGTTTCGATAAGATTATTGAAAAATATTGATATCTTTATGGAGATATGGAATGACATATCCATAGACATTATTACTAGGATTCCATAAACATCATGAGGCCATTATTCCATATTAGTGAAAGTTGAAAACCTTACCATGTCAGTGCACTTCTTTTCCATCATGTTGAAAAGTTATTTTGAGAGTTTGGGGGAGTTATATGCGCGAGAGATCTTATGCCAACATTAGTTTACCTCGATGATTATCTCTTAATATGATACATGGTTCACGTAATAGTTTTGGAGAGTCTTGTAGGAGGCATTAGAGACACTGTTAAGTATGATTACAACTTTCTATTCCAAGATTGATGGGCAGTCTAAGTGAACTATCCAGTTGTTGGAAGATATGTAGAGGTATATCATGATATACATTAGTTGGATATAGGAGGATCACTTACAGTTGGAATATTTTCCTTCCAAAAATAGTTATCACTGAACTATCAGTGTTTCACTTTTTAAGGACCTATATGGGAGACCCTATAGGTCAATCATATACTCAATTGTAATCATAAATTCATCTATTGTTGGGAAAAATATGGTGCTAGTAATGATGGATAATGTTCAGGTGACCCACGAACAAATGAGGATAAACCAAATACAATAGAAATATTATGTATATCAACATCATGGGACTTCAGAGTTTGAGAAGGGGGATTATTAATTCCCAATATTACTACCATAAGGAGGATTATAGATCATTGTATGGGTTTTAATGATTTCCCAGAGGTTTATCGGTCCATTAGATATCCCACTGATGATTGGAAATGTTTCTAATTACTTATCCATACCCTAAAAGTTGGAGTGGCTACATGAAATCTTCCATATGTCATAGTTGAGGATATACAAACAATATCTTATTCATGTTATTGAATAGGTAATGCTTGGAATTGAGTATGGATACACATTCATGGAGTAATCAGTAGAGTTCAAGTATTGAGAGGAGATACACATATGAGGATGAACCATTACCTTGATTTATATTCTATAGAATGATGGGAACATGGATGAGAAATAATGGGTACGAGAGAGCTAGATGTAGGCTCAGTAACCCCATATTTTTTCCTAGATTTTTTTTAGTTAAGAAAATATTTCATGGTGGAATATATTAAACACTATATTTTTACATTGTATGACATTTAAATATATCAAGAATATTTTCAGATTTAGGTTCTAAGAAAGTGGTATATTTTGATACCTATTGTGCCCAGAATTAATTTTATCAAAATACTAAATATATTTTATGTCAACCCCAATTATTTTATTGTAAATAATAGAATATATTGGGAATGGATTTTAAAATAGGAAATATAAGACCATATTTGAATATAGAGTGTTGGTTTTACCCTATGTGTGTCCTAATGTTGGTCAGTGCATGAAGTTTCTATGAGGAGCTGTTGGATGGTACCTAAATATGATTAATTTATTTATTTATTTTATTATTTAGTTTAATACCAAAAAACAATTTTCATCCTTAAATAAACTATTAATGGAAATTTACCATGATTTCCGAAAAACCATGGGATTGTTGAGAGGAGGTTTGTTCATTATTTATTGGTGTATCATGTTCGGATGACCACTAATGACCAATTCTAGGTGGAACGACAGAAAATAGACACATCATATAATCAAAATTGATAGAGAAAATGTTATTTACAAATGAGTGATAAAAAATTGATGTAGGGATCATAAATTGAGGTTTCCTCCCTTGATTAAAATATTGGGAATTTTTTTTATCTAATGTTCTTTGACATGTGATTAATTGATACATTTTAGGATGCCACTTATCAAATTGAATTTTTCACACGATTCATATTTTATTATTCCATGTTTCTCACTATGATTATCCCTGATCAATGATCATTCTCCATGAACACATTGTAACATCCTAGGTAAATAAAGAATATGAAATTTTCATATTTATTAATATTTGTGAATTTAATATTAATTTTACCTTAAATTGGATTCTATGTTTGATGGTGTACCTAACACGCAACAATGGGTTTCTCAGAAAATATCATGTTTCACATAAGGTTGAGTCATACTGAAAAATAATAATATAAAATTATTTTAAATGGCAGTTAAAGCCTAGCCGTTGTATTGGCGGGAATGAATAGAACTAACTACAATATGATTATACATGTTTTTTAAATTGTTTACATTTATCCAATAAAATTTAGAGGCTTAAAATAAGAATGAATCCAATTTTAAGCATAAACACTCAAATATTCTTTAAAAGGTCGATTTGCCACCTTTTGATGGAAAACCAATTTTAAATATAGTTTTTTTAACTTTTGTATATTTTATTTTAAAAAATAAAATTATTCTTTAGAATAGGGACATCAAAATTTACTTTGGATGAAATTTTGGTATTTTTCTAATGATGTTCATTTTTTTATGAATAGTGAAAAATACTACATTTTAATTCAAATTTGCCTTTTAATATAATTTATTTGTATAGTTAGATTGTTATTTTAATTGGTTTTAATGTGTAATTGTATTATATTTTTACCATTTAATCTAATTTTGTTCATTTTAAGTAATTTCACTCTTAAATTGGACATAAACAAAGGTAAATCTTTTGATAGTTATTATTTCATAGAAACATGTTTTTTTGACAATGGGAATTAATTTAAAATTAATTTATTCCACTTTTGTGTCTTGAATTTCGAAAAATTGATTCCATATTTGGAATCAGGAGGTCCAAATTTTGTAAATATTTAACTTTTTTTTATCCATTATGAATATTTACTTCGGTAAATATTTTATTTACCATGGTTAAAGGGTAAATCTAGAAAATAAGGATGAAAAATAATATTACAATAATATTAATTACCATTAAACTTGTCCTAACACTATTGGATGATACATTTCCGACCATGGGAATCCTTGGGTCAACTTTGGGACCCCATGGAGCCACTTGGGAGTGATAATGACACTTTATATTAATTAATTTAAAGTAAGGACAAAAATAACATAAACATGAATCTTTTTACTAAAACAAGTTTTATATAGGGTAATATAAGTTATCTATTCAACTATAAAGATTATTTTGAAAGGAAAAAATATTTCCTACATTAGGGTATTTTATTTATAATTTTTAGACATTAAATAATAAAATTAATTATAACACAATGGTTATGAAGTAATTGATTCATTAATAAAAGATTCAAATAAATGATATTATAAATATTAAAATAAATTTATTTTGAAACTTTTTATGCCATCCATGAATTTTATGGATAATAATGACTTTTCATCTTTTAATTAATTATGTTTTTTCTAAATAATCAAGTTTTTATAGATTTTTTAAAAGTATTGATATGAATAATTAATAAATTGACATAAATGAGTTTTTAAAATTAATAATATTTTATTAACTGATAAAATAATCCTAAAAATATATGATTCAACCAAATGACTTAAATAATATTACAAATATCCTAAATGATCCATTTTGGGTCACTTGAAATTTTATAGTAAATATATTAACTATATATTACGAATATATAAGAGCACATGATAAAAGTTAAATAAGTTATAAAAGGGTTAAATAAATAACATAAGGTTTAAAAAAATATCCAAAACCTTTAAAATTATTATTAGATGATTTTATTTCAAATTTTATACACCTTATCTTCTAATTAAATAAAATTTGGACCTTTAGAAATAGAAAATAAATATATAATAAAATAATATTTTCAAACTTTCCTAAAGAGCCCCTCCTCCCCCTTATAAAAAGTCATCACTTCTAACCCATTACTCACACATATCAAGAACCTTGTCTCATCCAAACTCTACTACAATAATCTCCCAAGATCCATCTATTCCTCCTAAAATCCTTCCCCTAGGTAGAAGTCAATTCAAGAAAGCATTTTGGTTCAAACCAACGGGAGTTACCCGATTTAAAGGTAACATATTCTCTCAAGTATTTTTCTTTTATTTTCTTTCTCTGACCCCCTAAACTCTCTTTATTACATTATTTTATAAAAAACCAGTATCTTAAATATACTAGGTTTTTTTATGATTAGGATTTTAACTACACATCCACACACCTCTATCTAATGGATACGAACATACTATTTTTGTGGACGGAGAACTACTACCTCACGAAATGATGATTGTTAAATCTTCTTCTACCACCTCTTATGGTGGCCATTATGATGAAAATATAATTATATATTATATATATTATATTTATATTGTCTCTATTCTTATGTATTTTTCATTTATATCATACCTTTATGGTTTCTATAATGAGTAATTATGATAATTTCATTTGAGGAAGTGCGAACTACCGCCCCCTCAAAGTGATATGACTCGTTCAAGTAATATGTGGAATGTATAAAGAATGGAGTTACTGTAATTATATATTATATTATACTATAATTATAATATTCCTTATGTATCATTAATTTTTCATTCCATTAAATACAAACTAGAAATGAAAGTAGCGTTCATGTGTACGTACAACTTACCATCTCCATGAATAGTGCATTTCATTTCTTATCTCCAAATGTTATATACTATTATAAATACATATATATACTGGATATATATGATATATATGATATCTAAATAATAAATATCATTCTGGAGATAATGTAATTTTGACGACATGTACAACTTTTAATAATAGGAAGTTTATTTTTGACTCAAGTACCAAATATCGACAAAACGACTGTTATTAACTTAAAAAAATTTTATAATATGGTAATAAGTAATATAAAAGGAATAATAAACTTGAAAAAGGTTATTAAGAAATTATAAATTAACTTTAGTTTATTATTCAGGAGATTAAATAATGAACGAGTCAAGTTGGACACGAGGTAAGGGAACTTCTTAACCCGATTTCCATTCTTTGGGTTGATCTTATACTTCTTGTTTATATCGTGCTGTGATTATTTGAGAAATGAATTTTGATATTTTATCTTTTATTTGTTCTTTATTTTTGTGTACTTATAGTGAATACAGATATTTGATCTATTTAATTTACTAAATGATATTTTTAAGGGATTTTATCTCAGTCTCCTTTCATTGAGGCATATTTTGTTTTCTACATGACTTTCTTTTTTAAGGTGCGTAAACCCCTTTGAAGTTTACTTTTATTCAAAAGTAATATTTTTTCTATGAAGAATTTTACTAAATGATAGAAAGGACTATTTACTTTTAACTTATGTGATAGAAATGACCTTTCTTCTACCATGAGTATTATTTGATCTTTGGCTTCATTAACAAGCAAAAGTATTTTTTAAAAGAAAAATAAATACCATATACCATTTTTAGGAATTTTGGTATTTAAAATGGTTTTGAGAAAGTATTGATTATTTAAATAACGTGAAATTTTATATTGTGATCTGAATGTGGAAATGTCATCTTTACTTTATGTTTGTTTTATGTGTTATGAATATGTTATGGTTCTAGGGAATTATTTGTGTATACGAGTGGTTCCATGATAAACCTAGGGTGAGTGAGATCGAGATATCTCTTCAATACATTTGGTAACGTGACAGGATTAAACGTTAATGTTTCTCCTAAGAGATTTAGGAAATATACTATAATGGGTATTCCAAATTTAACTCCCTACGTAGTTGTGAAAGCAACAATGTAAGTATGTTATGGATGCTACAAGTTACCTTTTATGGTTTAAGATTTCAATTTGATATGCATAAATCTTATGATTTCTTGATGTATGTTAAAGAGATTATGTTTTTTATGTATTCATGGACTAATGTTTTCTTTCATTATTTTATAACCCTTACTAGGCTTTTTATGCTCATCCCAAGTTTTTTTGAAATGTTTTTCATAGGAAATAAAGATTAATAGGGTCAAGGATGGGATCATGGAAAATTCGTGATGTCTAAAACATAGAACTATACATGAATCTTTGTTTCAAGAGTTTTTATTTTATGAGAAAATGGATACTGAGTAGAAGTGTCTACTTTATAATATTTGAGATGTAATGTAATAGTTATGGCCTAATTCTATAAAACTCTAAACCTTAAAAGATCATCAATGTAAATTATTAACATAATTCAAGATTATGTAATTTTTAAGGAAGGGTCCTTATATTTGGTATCAAAGGGAGGTTTAGAAAAAAATAGGTATTATGAGTTTTCGTTACACATGGTTAGTCCCTATGTCTATTATTTTTGTTAAATCCTTATTTTATAACTTTTTTAGATCAAGGAAATTCTGTTACAAATGGAAGTAGGAGGATCTAAAACAAAATTACTATCTCTTCCAGATGACATGCTTGTAATACTTGTTACAATGTATTGTTCAGATGATTACGAAACGTTTTCTAACATACAAATCACTTGCAAGCAGTTGCTTGAGATATCAAACACCTCCACTATACCTTGATATCATCGTGGATTATGGTTTGTATTTAATCAAATCCTATTTTCATAATATTCTCATATTTTCAAGAAAGGTAAATATTATAAAGGAATTTTCAAATATTTTACCTTATCACAAGATTTTAAATCATATTATGATTTCAAAAAAGGTGCTAAAGAAGGAGACCATTGTGCAACCTATTTATATTTTCTTTTACAATATAGTCTCTCATCACATACTTATGGTATTTTAAAAGGAATATTGATTGAAATTTTCAACTCAAAATTGGTCTGATTGTTTTATAAAAAACATGTTTTATTAGATTTTTTGAAATTATAGGTTATCGTGATTATTTTCTGAAACTATATTTATGTGAACACCCATATGACCCAATTTGTACAAGGTTTATTTGGATGAAGGAAGCAAATGATTTTGAAGGATCTCTAAATAATTATTACAATCCATGGACCTCTATCTATGTGAACAAGATGATAATTAAACCATATGGACACTATGATCAAGGTATGATGTTCTTTCTATTGGGAATAGTTTTATTTTATAATATGGAGATGAAAAAAATGATAATATATAAGATGTTGAGGTCTTAATGTATTAGGATAAAAATGAAATGTATAATAAAACAAATGAGGTTAAAACAAGTTAGGGTTATTTTTTAGTTTGATAATAATTATAACACTTAGACCGTGTGACAACCCGTCTCATTGAACAATGCTCTGGGAATCAAACCCCCAACCAATGTGCGATTTGGATTTATCACCTACCCCAGGACTACGTGAAGTCCCCAGTTAGTATGACTAAATCTTATTATTTAGATGATTTTATAGATCAAGAATAAGTTTATTTTGGGAACTTATGTTTTATCAAATGGATATCCTTATTATAGTAAAATGATTTGGTGATTAAGTGATAAAAGTTATTTTGGAAGACTTTTACTCTTTTGGGAACACTATATGCCTAAGGAAAATAGAATACTATGGGATTTCATTTGTGGAGTAATGTTTGAAATTTTATTTTGGAAGAATCTATGTTTTTATTATGAACATATGACAATTTGGGTTATTTATGGAAATGATTAACCTATCATATAGAATATGTGATTTGGTTAATTACACTTTAGTATGAGACATTAAGAGTAGTAGATGTTATTTAGAGAAAAATATAAATATTTACTATGGAAGAACATGTGATTAAATCCTTCTAAATTTTGGGTTACAATAATAGTTGGGCTTAATTTGAAGAATTTTAAGGATAGTTGTTTATTGAATGGTATTTGCTGAACTTTGGGTATTGTTTGTCGAATTTTTGGGATTAAGAGTAGTATTTATTTTTATAAAGTATCATCATTTTGGGTATTATCTGATCTTGTACTAACTATTTTGGTTTTCGTTAATATCTAAAGACAATGGAAATATATATTTCAAATTTTTTTTATTATGTTATTATCTAGAAGTTGATTCTATCACTTTAGGTGTGACCAAGTCATCTTGAATACTTATCGTTTGGAGAAAAAGTTGAGTTTTTGGTAGAAAATTATTAAAGGATGAAAGTCTACATGAAAAGTAAGTATTTTTTCTTCTATTTTTAGTTAAGTTCATAAACAAATTCCTCAACTTTATGAAAAGTGACTTAAAAAAACGTTTTCCATTAACTTTTCCTACTGGGGAATCAAAGACCATTTAACCTATTACAAGTTTTTGGTTTTCTTGTTGTTAACTTTCTCCTAGTCATGTTTTCTATCACTCTCCATTAGAATTTGAAACTTATTTTCTCCTCCAAATCCTTGTTTTCATTCATGGAATCTTAGTATGGGTTATCACTAGTGACCTCTGTACTTCTCTTTCTTTCTTTTAAATCAATAGCCTTATGGACTCTTTTCATGATGTGGGACTTTCAACGATGTTTTTGAGACAAATTTTAAAATTATGAGGATGTAATTTCCCAAAGGGAGAAAGATGTGACATCCCAGGTAAATAAAGAATATGAAATTTTCATATTTATTAAAAAAAATTAATTAAAAATTAATTTTACTTTAAAGGGGATTATATGTTTCATGGCATACTTAACACGCAACAATGGGTTTCTCCAAAAATCTCACGTTTCATATAACGCTAAGTCATACTAAAAACTAATAATATAATATTATTTTGAAATGGTAGTTAAAACCTAGCCTTTGTATTAGAAAAAATTAATATAACTAACTAAAATATGATTATACATGTTTGTTAATTTTTTTTACATTTATCCAATAAAATTTAGAGTCTTAAAATGATAATGAATCAAATTTTAAGCATAAACACTCTAATATTCTTTAAAAGGTCAATTTACCGCCTTTTGAAAGATAACCCTTTTTAAATATATTTTTTTTCACTTTTTTATGTTTTATTTAGAAAAATAAAATTCTTCTTTAGAATTGGGACATCAAAATTTACTTTGGATAAAATTTTTATATTTTTCTGATGATGTTCATTTTTTTATGAATAGTGAAAAATACTGCATTTTAATTCAAAACTCCATTTTAAGATAATTTATTTATATAGTTATATTGTTATTATAATTGGTTTTAAAGTGTAATTGGATTATATTTTTACCATTTAATCCAATTTTGGTCATTGTAAGTAATTTCACTTTTAAATTGGACATAAACAAAGGTAAATCATTTGATAGTTATTATTTCTTAAAAACACGCTTTTTGTTTTGACAATGTGAATTAATTTTAAATTAATTTCTTCCACGTCTATTTTTGAATTTGGAAAAATTTATTCCATATTTGGAATAACAGGTTCCAAATTGTGTAACTATGTTACTTTTATTTTTTGACATTATGAATATTTACATCGGTAAATATTTTATTTATTGTGGTTAAAGGATAAATCTGGTAAATAAGGGTAAAAAATAATATTAGAATAATATTAAATTACCCTTACACTTGTCCTAACCCTATTGGTTGATAACTTTCTGACCATGGAAATCCTTGGGTCAATTTGGGGACCCCATGGTGTCACTTGGGAGTGATAATGACACTTTATATTAATTAATTTAAAGAAAGGGAAAAAAATAACATAAACATGAATCTTTTTACTAAAACAATTTTTATATGTAGTTATATAGTTTATATATTAGACTATAAATGTTATTTTGATAGATAAAAATATTTCCTACATCAGGGTATTTTATTTATAATTTTGAGATATTAAATAAATAAATTTAATTATGACACAATGGTGATGCAGTAATTACTTCATTAATAAATGATTCAAATAAATGATATTATAAATATAAAAAAATTATTTTGAACTTTTTTATGCCATACACGAATTTTAGGGATAATAATGACTTTTTATATTTTAATTATTGAGGTTTTGTCGAAATAATAAAGTTGTTATAGATTTTTTAAAAGTCATGATATGAATAATGTTTAAATGGACATAAATGAGTTCTTAAAATGAATACTATTTTATTAAATGATAAAATAATACTAAAAATCTAATATTTATCCAAATGAATTAAATAAATTTAAAAATGACATAAATGATTCATTTTTGGTCTCTTGTAATTGTATAGTAAATATATTAACCATATAGTATGAATATATAAGAGGACATGGTAAAAGTTAAATAAGTTAACAAAGGATTCAGTAAAAAATATAAGGATTAAAAAGTATCCAAAAACTATCCAATTATTATTGGATGATTTTATTTAGACTTATATACACCTTATATTCTAATTAAATAAGTTTTGGACCTTTAGAAACCAAAAATTATTATATAATAAAATAATATTTCAAACTTTCATAAAGAGCCCCTACTCCCCCTTATGAAAAGTCATCACCTCTAACCCATTACTCACACCCCTCAAGCACATTGGCTTGTCCAAAATCTGCCCCAATAAGCTCCCAACATCCCTCTATTCCTATTATAAGACTTTCCTTAGGTATAATTCAATTCAAGAAAGTCTTTTGGTTCAAACCAAAGGGAGTTACCTGATTTAAAGGTAACGTATTCTTTCAAGTTCTTTTCTTTTATTTTCTTTCTCTAACCCCATAAACTATATTTATTACATTATTTTATAAAAACACCAGTATCTTAAATATTCTAAATTTTTTTTATGATTAATATTCAAACTACACATCCACACACCTCTATATAATGAATACGAACATATTATTTCTGTGGATGATGAACTACTGCCTCACGAAATGATGATTGTTCAATCTTTTCCTACCACCTCTTATGGTGGCCATTATGATGGAAATATAATTATATATGATATATATTATATTTATATTTCCTCTATTCTTCTGTATTTTTTATTTATATCATACCTTTATGGTTTCCATAATGGGTCAATACAATAATTTCATTTGAGGAAGTGTGGACTACCGCCCCCTCAAAGTGATATGACTCGTTCATGCCATACGTGGAACATATAAAGGATGGAGTTACTGAAATTTTATATGATATTATACTATAATTATAATATAACTAAATATCATTAATTTTTCATTCCATTAAATAAAAAATATAAATAAAAGTAGCATTCATGCGTACGTAGGGATTACTATCTCCATGAACGGTGCATTTCATTTCTTATCTCCAAATGTTATGTACTATTATAAATAAATATTTATACTGGATATATATGATATATATAATATCTAAATAATCAATATCATTTTTTATATAATTTATTTTTTACCACATGGAAAACTTTTAATTATAGGAAGTTCATTTTTTGACTCAAGTACCAAATATCAACAAAATGACCGTTATTAGCTTAAACGATTATTTAATGTTTATAAATTGGTAATAAGTAATATAAAAGGAATAATAAACATTAAAAAGGTTCTTAAGAAAGTATAAATTTACTTTAGTTTATTATTAAAGAGATTAAATAATGAACGATTCAATTCGGACATGAGGTATAGGAACTTCTTAACCCAATTTCTATTCTTTGGGTTGATCCTATACTTCTTCTTTATGTCATGGTATGATTATGTGAGAAATGAATTTTGATATCTTATCTTTTATTTATATTTTATTTATGTGTACTTATAGTGAATACACATATTTAATCTATTTTATTTACAAAAGTATCTTTGTAAGGGACTTTATCTCAATCTCCTTTCATTGAGGCATATTTTGTTTTCTACACAAATTTCTTTTATACGTTGTATAAACCCCTTTTACATTTAGTTTTATTCAAAAGGAATATTTTTTCTATGAAGCGTTTTACTAAACGACAAAAAGGAATGTTTCTTTTTAACGTACATGGTGACAACGACCTTTCCTCCACTGTGAGTATTATTTGATCTTTGGCTTCCTTATCAAACCATAGTATTTTTTAAAAGTACAATAAATATCATATGACATTTTTACGTATTTTGGTATTAAAAATGGTTTTGATAAAGTATTTATTATTTCAATATCTTGATATGTTATATTGTAATTGTAATGTGTAAATGTTATCTTTACTTTATGTTTTTTTATGTGTTATGAATATGTTATGGTTCTTGGTCATTGTTTATGTATATGGGTGGTTCCATGATAAACCTTGGGCGGGTGATCCTGAGATAGATCTCTAATTCATTGGGTAACATGGAAGAGTTAAACGTTAATGTTTCTCCTAAGATATTTAGGGAATATACTCTGATGGGTATTTCAAATTTCACTCACTATGTAGCTGTGAAATCTACAATTTATGTATGTTATGGATACCACAAGTTACCTTTATGATTTGATATATCTGTGTGATATTCATAAATCTTATGTTTTCATAAGGTATGTTAACGAGCTTATGTTTTGTATGTATTGATGGACTAATGTTCTCTTTATTTATTTAATAACCCTTACTGATCTCTTTATTCTAATCCCTAGTTTTTTTTAAAAAAAAATTGACATGACTTAAACATGAATAGGGTCAAGGATGGGATAATGGAAAAGTCATGTTGTCTAAAACATGAAACTAGACATGACTCTTTTTTTCAAAAAAAAAATTATGAGAAAAATGGATACTGAGTAGAAGTGACTAAATTGTAATATTTGAGATGTAATGTAATAGTTAGGGCCTAATTATCTAAAACTCTAAACCTGAAAAGATCCTCAATGAGAATTATTAACCTAATTCAAGATTATGTAATGTTTAAAGTCGGGTCCTTATACACATATCCACCAATTGATGAACCATTATTAATTTTTCAATCCCCAAAATGTTCTTCCATTATTTTCTATTAGGCTATAGGGTGATAGGTAAACATTACCAAGTTGATACAAGTGCGATTAGACCCTAGATTCTTGGGGTATGTTCACACAATGAATGGATCAATAATTTTAGGGTAGATGATAATCAGTTTTGGGTGTTACATCGTAGATCATGGATTCAATTGGGTGACAGACAGTGCCATGAGGTGATATAGGTGAAAGATGTGTTGTGGTTTTTATTTAATCTTCTAGACTCTAATATTGGGCCACCAGAGAGAATAATTTGATTGTTAGAGGCATTCTCCAGTGATTTCAGGTTGTAAATGGTGGGAAACATGGTAGTGGTCATGGATTATGAATGTACATCATGATTTCCATGGATTCTATGAAGATACCAACTACAATAAATGTACTAGGATAAATAAATCTTATGTAGTACCCTGGATATGGATACTGGGGTTTTATAGAGGAGATAAGTATCACACACCATGTGGGACCCCCACACTACATGTGACCCAATGTTTGTGGCCTATATTGTACTCCAAGAGTATATGATAATGGGAATTTCCAGACACATACACACAACCTAGTACACCATTATTTTCCAATACCCAATAATGATTAGTTACATAGAAAGGTACACAACATGGCCTAACGGACATGGGAATGACTAGAAGAACATAGGTATAATCCTGGTGGTTGAGAAACATCATGTGGTTCCATTATATTAATTTTATTGTTAAATTTACTCCAATCCAAGTTCAGAGGAGATATATCTTGGTGATCGATCTGGGTCACATGTCGTGTGGACCCCATACACACTGTGTACTTCCCACTAAAACTTCTTTCTCTCGTATAGCTTTTGTTTGGACATGGATTTTGTAAGGATAATATATTATCCTAAGTTTTTTCCAAGTAGAACATGATTGTTTCCTTCTTAGTTGATTTTGAGATATGATGAAATATGTTCCATGTTTTATGCATCATTAGAAGATAATTGAAAATGGTAGTGATTATGTTGGATCAATAGTGAAATTATAGGTTTAGGTGGGACTCCTCTATTGTACTAGGTTGTATGTATTCTATCCATGGATATGTTCTCCCATTTTTCACTCATATGTGGTTCCACCATATTCCATATATAGGTAGATGATTTATAAACCTATTTGGTCTCAATTTCACTATCATGAGAGATGGTACTCCCTTATGGAAATAGTATTGGGGTCCTACATACCCTTTTCTTAGATTCATATGATACTCCCTTGTCGCACCAGGGTGTGGGTCCTCCCTTCTTATTGTTCATATAGAGATGATAATTCTTTATCACATTAGAGACAGGTCCTTTATCCACATATATTGTACTCCCATATCACACCAGGGTATGGTTATCCTACTCTTTATTAAAGGAATAATTGGTACTATCCTACCATACTATGGTGTGGATACTATATTCATAGAGATGGTACTCCCATTAATGGTTTAAATTCATCCATACTCATTGTTTAAAATAAAGGGAGGGTAATCCTACACAAGTGCAAGTCCACTATATATGGAGATGATACTACACTATAAGACTAGGGTGAAGGTCCCAAATATTCTATACAAAGTTATAGATAATGTATTCCCCTGCATTGGAATGGGTCCACTATCTACTATGTTGCATCATCCTATTGTACCATGATGTGGGTCTATTATCTTTTGGATATTACACTCACTTAGGCTATAGAGAAGTGTTGAGGTGAATTCCCCTCTCATTACCTCTTCGTAAAGGAAGGTGAGATGATGGGAATCAAAGATAAACCTTTGGATCTATAGGTAGACTTATCGACCTAGGCTGGGATGTGATAGAGAGATCCCTTATACCAATTTTTGGGGTTTATTTTACAAGCATATATATCTTCGATATTTCATTTTATATCCCTGTTTCTTTAGTTTTATTTGAAAACATTTATCTTTTCATCAATTTCTCTCACTTCGGTTTTTGTGGTGTCCTATCGGGTATGAATATACTCACTAATTCATGGGATTTTCTCACATATCTCATTAATCATGTAGATGATTGATATTTTAGTGGTGTTATTTGAAAAGGATAGGAATACTTGGGTGTATTTGACTATGTATGGTGGTTAGGGCTTGGAGACTAGGATATAGACTCTCTTTTCTTTAAATTATTCTAGTTATTATCAAGACGAGACATTTTTTCTAGGTGGGTATTTACTTTTCCATTTACTTTTATGATTGCATTGTCACACTATTTTGTATTCCTTAGAGGTTATTGAATGTTTGTTTTATTACAATAGATGTTACTATATCTATTTTTTATTCATATATACATCTTCACGGAGGTGTTTTTGTGAATGTATAAAATTAATTTAGGAAATGGAATCCTATTTTAGTTATTCTTACTTAGTGCTTTTCCACATCCCCTAGCCTATAGAGGTGGGCATGGGGTTGTGGAGGCATGGTATTCTACCAATCAGGTGGGCCCTAATGGATTAGGTATTTACATAGAAATATATAGTATCCATAATAAAATAATTACATTAGTAACTTAAATATATTTAATTATTATTATTATAATTGAATAATCATTATTTTCATTCATTCCATCCATTAGAAAATTAAAGTATTTCTCTTGCGTAGTTATAACTTACCATCTCCACATAGTGATGTAATTAAATTTTATTCCACAATTTACATGGATGGTTATAATAATAGAATTCATTAATATATATTTTTTGTGATATTTTTATGATTCAATAAATTTTCATTATTAGTTATAATTCATTTATTCTATCCGTCAAAAAATTGAAACTATGTTGATGCATATAAAGGGACCACCATCTCTATAAATGGTGTAATTAATTTTTCTTTATCTA
This sequence comes from Viscum album, assembly GCA_963277665.1. Lineage (NCBI taxonomy): Eukaryota > Viridiplantae > Streptophyta > Magnoliopsida > Santalales > Viscaceae > Viscum > Viscum album. The sequence continues at coordinate 995,957,063 of OY728166.1, forward strand.
AATTTTATAGATAAAAAGAAATATATATAATGAATATGTATTATATTTACATAATTATTAATATTCTAAGAATGATATTACCATAATAAATGTAAAAGGACTAAAACTACCAAACTGAAACATACATGACAAAGGAAGCAGATATCACTTAGAACAGTGATATGAATAAATTTTCTTAATAAATAGGTGATAAGATCATATAAGTAAATCATATATGATGTAAATTATATTTTTATAGTTCAGGAATACATGTATAATAACCCTATATTTATTATATAGGTGGTTCAAACTCTTATGAAGAAATTTGGGCATATGGTGTAGGCTTATTTCAGTCACACCAATTGTCAGGACTATTTATTTTTAATTCTTTATTAGTGGAATTATGTGACCTCCATATATTAAACAAAATATATTTTATTCCTCTCTTTTTCTCTTTGTAAATAACATTGTTTCCTCTAACATTCCCCTCACATGTATAGATGATAGCGAAATATTATTTTTAAGGATAATAGACTTTATTTATATTTTGATAATGAATAATTTTTATCTATGTCCATAATTTCTTTGAAATAATGTCATGTAATTTATAAAGGATCTTAAATGATTTATAGAAGAAATATTTACCTATTATTGAATTTATATAAAATGGATTAAATTGAATATTCTTGTTATTTTCCAAACATTTAAACTTTTACCATTGGTGTGAATTTAATAATTATTTTAATATACACTACACGAATTAATTTTCCCACCATCAAGAATAATATTTTCATTAAAGAATAATGGATATTATTAAAATATTTTTTTCCCATAAAAGTATTTCAATAATATTTTTAACCATTTTAAGCTTTAAATACATGATTAAAAATGAAAAAGAGTATTATCTTGATGAAATAATTCATAGATCATTGAAAGTTATTTCCATATATTTCAACATCCTTTGATGAAACTTATAATTTACTAAGTATTTAACTTAATAAAACCACTAGCATATCTAATTGGATTCTTTATGATTTGATTCAATATGGAAAACATTGAAAATACATTTTTAGTTTTTCTAAATTGGATTTTAATTGATTATAAGAAAATTTGATTAATTCTTACCATATATTCAAATGAGGAATGCATCAGACTTATTATATGATGTGTGTGGACTACTAACACATATCCCCTTGATACATCGATAGATTTCATGAAAAAAAAAGGTTGGATATTTGGAAAATGTATTACCCATATATGAATGATGTTTTGGAATGAGGCATTGATGATAATATTATGTTGTTCATCATTGTGAATTTCAATAATTTGAAATGAGATATTTATGTCAATTTGATTATTAAAAAATTTGTGTCATCCATTGATATTTTTAAATCTAATTTTCTTATTTATATTTCATTAGTTGACCATAATTTATCCATTTCATATTATTTATTATTTATTTATTATAGATAGATTAATCTATAATAAATCCTGTGATGAGCATATGAGCTCATCCGTTTCATATGTTTCTTTTCCCCATGATTCCAATAATAGTACAATGATTTAAATCCGAAGATATGTTGGGGAGAATATTGATTTTATCAAAGAAAATAATATTTTTTTAATTCATATTTTCAAATTTAATGTCAGTTTTAGGCATGATATTTTTTCAAGACTACTAAACTATTCTATCTTTTGGGTTTCAATCACTTGTGTCTACTACCAATGTAATAAATGAAACACTGACACTTGGCTACTAAGTTTGGGTTCATTAAACCTATAATAGATTATATTAACTCCCCATACCATTACATATCATATCATGATATATAAATTTGTTCCTAATGCATTGGATGACTACATAATTCTTTGGTTACCCATCACATAATGAAAAATCATACATATGTTTACCACAAGACATGAAAGTATTAATAATTTTGTTACAGATTAATTTTTCAATGATAAACAAAGAATATTGATTAAAATTAACTCATGATATGATCATAATACACATAAGGAATGAAGGTGGATGGTATCATTAGATCATATCATAGGTGAAACATAAAAACACTAATTAATATTGACATAGATAAAAAATGTGGAAGGAAATTAGAAAATTTATTTAAAAATAGATGATATATCTATTATGATTATAATAAATTTTATTTTAAAATTTAATTATTTATTAATAAAAAAAATTAGAAAATAGAGATAGTGTAAATAATAATTTCTTTTAAGAATTAAGAAAATTTTAAATGGAATCATTTTAAATAAAATTTATGAAAATAGTGACAGAAAGGGATAATGTTTAAAATTATAAAAAAATCAATACAAAATTTTATAAAGAATGTCAAATTAAATATATTATTACCATATTATATTATATAATTATATATGGTGTCATAAATTAAAACATATGAGAAATATTAACGTGAAGGATAAGGATTCCACATAGAAAATGTGATATAAGCTCAGCTCCACTAACTTGCATCCATTCATTTGTATTATAAAACAAAGGGTGGTGAAATGATAAGCATAAATATATACCAATAAAATTATAATATGAGAGTAAAATATATGAGTTTTTATATATAGTGATAACCCAAATTTATATACATCCTTTATATAGAATTATTTAATATTTAGTCATGGTTTATTCAATAATGAATTACGATTTGATTTTTTCATGAAATTAAGACTCCATACTCAAAGAAGGTGATGTTGGAAAAACTAAAATTTTAGTATTACATTCAATTAAACATAAATCCATTACATTTATTACTTTATAATAATGAAGTGTATCCCATGAAACAATTAATTTGATATAATTCCAATTTACTTTATGTGAATCCAATGTTAATGACTTGATGATATTACCAGGCGTAAAATCATCAGAATCTAAAACCCAATGAAATAAACAATGTGAAAGGATCAAAATATGAACCATTATGAATTATAATCCATGGAATATGGGTTATCCTATATCTTTAGAGACCTTTTTAGATATTAAGTACATTATATTAAAATAATATTAAATTTTGTGAATGTATCGATGAAGAATTCACTTAAAATATTTTAATGGAATAAATCATTTATACTATGTGAACTGATAAAGAGTATAAATATCAAAGAACCCAAATGCACATAAAATATCTTTGATAGAAAAAAAATCTAGTTTCATATAAGTCTCTTCTATTATTTATTATTAACATATTTCTATTATTATATTTTTAATGTTTTAATCATTCAATTGATTGTACTTCAATTTTCAATACTCTTTCATTACATGTTGTTTTTCTAATGTTTGAATCCAATTCTTGTTTCTATTCAAGTTCTTCCATTTAAAAGTTATTCATTTTTCATTCATTCAAGTTATTATTTGATTTATTTTATATGATTTAAATGATTTACTTCATTAATTTAAAATTACTAATTTTTATATTGAGAATGATATATATTTTCCTCATTTTGATAAATGTAATCTTGTGATACTAATTATACTAGGGTTAGGGATTGATATTAATTGTTTCTTTGAACATAATGAATCTCTATATTAAAATAAGGTATCCAAGTATCTATTATTTTTCTTAAAAACATTTTTTATCACATTTTTTTAATATAATGCTCATTAGAAGTGTTATATAATGATCCTGAACTAGTTATAGTTGGGAAATGTATGACCAATATCTTATGATACATTCTTACATAGAAGATAAGATTACTACATTTAGGTTGTTTACTATATATGGAACAAAGAATAGTTATATAATTGGTAGATCTAATTGGTTTGACCATGACTAATTGGTGTCCTTTTTAAAACATCATATCCTAATCCATATGAATATCTTAAGATAGATTTTGGATTAATTTTTTGAATAATCATTGAAATTGAACCTGATCCCATCTTTTTATCTGAATTAAAACCCAAGCAGTACAATTTTAGGAAAATGAACCCAAATAGTGATCATGGGGAATCATACAACAAGGTTCTAACCAATAATTTTCCATCATGTCAGCTTGTCTTTGTGTTTTTTACCCTTCCAAGACATTATTCTATACCATTGTAACTAGTGTAGTTTGGGATGAATATAAATTATAATCCTAAAAATTCCTAGGATTAATTAATGATGTTTTAGAAGCTATAAATTTTTTGGCACCATTGAATGGGACAATGATGTTACCTATCATGATACCCATTAGTGTGAATAGTGTATTACCTCACCCCTCTTCCATTTACAAATTATTTATCAAATTAGTTTTTAACTATTACATATAAATTCATCCACACTCCCCTAATAATTTTCATGTATCAGGGTCCTCTGGATCCCTCAAAGATCCTTGACTTTCAAGAAACTCTTGATTTAAATATCAAGATCAAAAGATAGATATATTCATGCATACTATTATGCCTGAATAAATGCATCAAAATTTCACTACATAACCCCAAACCCTCCAATAAACACCACCATAACATCTTATATATAGACCAATTATTGAGAATTGAGCCATAATGGACTACGAATTTCCATCTTTTAGGGGTTCTGTGTCCAGTATTGTGCACCCCCCCTGTCCAGGAAAATCCATTCAAAATTAAACCTAAACTAATACACATGATTTATAACATGGGAATGTTTTCTGTACATCATAGAGAAGATCCCCATAATCACATTTACAAACTATTTAAAGTTTGTGACACCTTTTTCAATCAGTGTTAATAATCTACGACCATCAGGTATCAAGTAATCCCATTATCTTTTCGTGAAGGAACCAATTATTAGCTCAAATTAAAATATTCCATGTTTATCTTAACTTTGTAAAATTTATAAAATAAGTTAGTAAATAAATACTTCCCACTAATTTGATCCTTGATTCTTGGATATGAGATCTAGAATAACTACCAAGTTGACAGAGAGTAAACTTGGGAAACATGGGATCATTTTATGGAGCTAAATCAAATGTGAACACATCACAGGCTTGATGTGTGGGTAAAACATCAATCCTATTATCAAGTACTAAAATATGATACACGTTTGGTAGTGTATGACATTTCTAATGGTGGAAAATTTCTCAAAGCACCCAAAGAAAATAGAGAACTCATTGAATAGATCTCCAAAAATTCATATAAATGGAAGAGTGACTGAGGGCCACCTCAAAGTGGAATCCATAAAGTGGATGGGAATACCTTCTTGTAATACTAGGTTAAAGTACTTACAAGTAATCTTGAAATTTTCTATCAAACTAATAAATCAGTACACCATCCTTCCCCTATTATCATGATCCAAGCATGTGAATACGTGATGGCCCGCACCAATATCTGGATTGTGGTGATGAAATGGAGGAACCTACCAAAAAATATTATAATTAGAAAAGTTCAAATATAAAATCTCAGTATTATTGGAAACACCAGCAATATTAGTATATATATTATCAGAAGAGACTAGCTTAGCAGTTGCAGCAGCTAAATCAAGGTTACTATCAAAAGAGTAGTGGTCAAGAACCACCATGAAATCAGTGACCACCTAGGTTACCACCATGAAATATACTTCATTAACCATATAAAAAATCATCAACAACATTTTACCTCCATGAGAACATGAATTTCCACCATCTATGCAATAGAAATTCCTGAAAGCTCTAATAAGGTAGAAAACGAAAGCCTCACCTACAAAATAAAATCATTAAAATATGATCAAAGCCTTCAACAAAAAACATGATCTAAAGATGGAATCCCATGAAACTAAAATGAAAATTTAATGGGATTCTATATTCATCCTTGTTCATAAAGTGGAAAAAATATCCAACACATTATTAGACCAATTACCAAGTACATTCCCTAGTAATAAAGAGACATGTTCAAGATAGAAGGATAAATTTTTGGTCCTTAAACATGGGAAAATACTAGATTTCCATCAACCATGTAGAGGTGGAAAAAATAATATTGAATAACCAGAATAACATGAGACAATAATCACCAAGTATGATGAATATAGCTCATAAAAAGATAATAAAGAACAAAATATAAAATTAGAGCCAACTAAAAAATATCCTATAAAAGAGAATCATAAAGAAGAATATGTCTATGTGGAACATCCACATTACAAGATATCTTTCCCATTTACATAGATGATGGGTCAATTTATGATCAATGGGAAGTATAAAACGTTTCTATATATGGTTAAATAATTAAACTTCAAATACACATTCATATAATCAATTTTTCAAATTTATGCTTATGGAAAATTAATGAATGTATTTTTTTCCATTGAAAGGAAAATGAAATACTAAGGTTTTTTCTACATGAATGAAGAATGCTCTACATCTGTTCGGTGGAAGATCTCACCACTGATGTGAGACCCCAAATGATTCTTGATGTTATGCACTATATGGATATTAAATTTTGGATGATCCTTCTATGGTCATGGTGAAAGTATCAATCTTATTCCCACGAGTATCATTCAAATTCCATAGAGTGAAGATTTGAAAAAATTGAGAGTTTCACTCCAACTAGAATATAGATCAGTCATGTACCCTAGAGGACTATGTGTGGATATCTTAGTCAATCTTGGTAAATTCATGTTTCTTATAGAATTACTAATTTGAAACATGTAAGAATAAATATATTTCCATATCATTACAATAGACCATTTCGTGCCACTCTGAATGATTTGTTTTATTTTAATCAAGGAAGACTAATATTTATATTTTTTGAATAAATTTTTGTTTTTGAATGAGGAAAAGTTTTTATGCAATGCTTTGAGTCATTAAATTGTCAATCTATATTTATTATGATGATAAAGATTATTATATGATGAATGAGGATGACATAGATACCCTCTATCTCCTAATAAATATTAATATATTGACCATGATAATGTAAATTACATTGACACTATGAGGAGGTATAATATCATACCACTGTTACCCTCAGTCATCAAGACATTGATGCTAGAATTGAAACCTATACCAAGAACAAAAATATATTCATTTTTAGAAATATTAGAAGCACTACAAGTCAATATCATTTCATAAATTACTCAAATAAAATAATAAAACACATTTAAGTATTAAATAGGAACAAAGAATCAATTTCCTATAGTATTTTTAACATCAATAGGATTATCCGCATGATATAAACCAATAAGGCTTCACTGTAAGAGGGTGGTAAATAAAAAACCCATGAAGTGAATACTCCACTGATGAAATAGTAGTAAAATGGAAGTACTAAAGCTTCTTGATGATGGTATAATATTTTAAATATATCAAAATGAATGGGCGAGGCCACTATAAGACTTCCCAATGAAAGGTCACTTGACAACTGTTAACATGATAAATATGAGATATTTTCAACTTAAACCATTATTGGTTGGTGAGTATGAATTTATTATAGAAATCAGAATATGAAAACTCGGAAGGAACATATTCTTCTACACATAGTTGATCAAATGATAGAGAAAATAAATTTGAATTACATCTAATTATTTCTATATTCTTATTTCAGATATAATCAAATTATAGTCTAAAAAATATATTACTCTAGGACTATTATAACATATCATTTGGAAAAAATTTACTATTGAAATATGTTATATATATTGTGAAACGGACCATTGAAATTTCAATGGTACATGAAATACACCTTACGTTATTTGGAGGATTAATTCCTAAATATCATTATAGGTGATTTCTATATTTATAGACATTTTTTTTCAAAGGCTCGTAGAATGAGTAAACCCATGCTCCCTAAAATTTATTAAATAAAATTATAAATGTCAGATGAATACACGAGGTACAATGGGCTTGTACCAGCAAGAGAATCAATGAAAAGAAAGGACACTGGAACCTCTGGATCATCCCTGTGAGGGCATTGTAGAGTGCAACATGAATAGAGTCAAGACTCACCAGAGCATCTGCCCAGCAGCACACCTTTCCAATCGGAACTCACCCATGCCACAACTCCAATTTTTGAGCACAATGTAGAAAAAACCCTCTCCTCCGTTCCTTGAAGATCCAAAAAAACAAAAGAGGGAAATGCTAATTGTAAATTCATCAAAAGGGGTGATGAGCCTTCTATCGTTTTCATGAAAATGTCTTCTCATCACTGAAAATTATATGTAACGATAGTATGAAAAATTCCATTTCTAATAAAAAAAAGACAATCTAGGAAATGAGGAGGTCTTCTATAATGAAACACTTTTTAATATAAATATAAAACACAACATTGCTTACTAATATTTCAAACTATCATTCCATGGGAAAAAATTAAACAGAGAACTCTAACCAACAATGGAATAAAGTCATTTTCAAGGCCTCACACTTTTATTGTGATTTTATTCTAGTATATATGGTTTGTGCTGATGGGTTCATGCGATGATTCATCATAGAGGATGAAATAAAAAAGTTTAATGGAGATGTTTCGTGGTTCTCTATCTAGAGGACATAATGAGACTGAATTCACTACAGATAATTTCCTAAAAAGAAAAAAACACTATCCCACACTCCATATAGATATGAGGATTTTCTTTCATTATTTTGAATAGTTCTTTCAATCATAAACCATTTAAAAAAGATAAGAAATTATCTATAATACCATTTTAGAAGTCAAAATCATCAACATTTGGGGGATGGATATTATAGGTCCATTACCAGATTTTCATGGGTAATTTTATATCGATGTCGACATGGACCATTTATTAAAGTGGGTAGAAGCTAAGGCGACCAAAGATGAAATAATTGTGGTGGTTATGGGATTATGAAGAAAAAAAGTATTGATATTTCAATTTTCCTGATTTCTCATTAATGATCAGGGAACTAAATTTGCATATAATTTCATGAATGTATTTCTAGAAAAATATATAATATTTTATAATAATGTAACTCCCTACCAAAGAAATATCATTGATATTGTTGATTTGTATAATAAAGATATAAAAAATCAATAAAATACCATAGATATAATTAGAAAGGTTTGGAGTCTCGAATTTGAAGAATCACTTTTGGATTATCACATATTATATAAACCACCCATAAACTCTACTACATTCCATATTGTTTATTTGAATCCATGTCACATGCCTATTGAATTAAATAATTTCTCATGTTGGCCAATTATGAAGATAAAGTTGGATTCTAAAAAAACAGGGATGTTAGAATTCTATATATTGATGAGCATAAAGAGATCAAAAGGATTCTTATGAAAATAAAATAATATATAAATAAAGAACAAATAAATGGGATAAAAAAATAATTTCACAATGAATCTAAAAACTATAAGATAAAGATCCACATTTCAACTCCCAATTGAAGCTATTCTATTAAAAGATAAAATCTAGATTTTTGGGTTTCATTTAAAGTTGGTAAAGCATTCCCTTATGGAGAAATATAAATTCAATGAGGTTAAATACTTATATTTAATTTCAATGGACAATAAATAAATATTTATGATGAATCATATCATGAAGGGTTAATAATTTCTATAAAATTAATCTAATTAATTTTTGCATTCATCTGGCTAATGATTTCATTATTAGTTCTCCATGGGAAGTAACCCATATTTTTTTCAATTTTTTTTGGGGTTTATTAGAACAATTATTGTTTATCTTATAGAAGTTTTAGTTCTTTGGTCATCTAAAATATCATTGTATTCATTTCACACATTTCTCGGAGCCATATTCTTTTACTATTGACAATGTTCCCTTGCTCATTTTTCTCTTCATTATTGATTAACCCATGTGACTAATGGTTTATCTAATTTTTTTTTTTAACAAGTTTTTAGGGAGTAAAATGATCCATAACTATCCAAATATTTCTCTTATGGAAAGACCATCATTACCAAAAAAAACTCAATTCCCTATTTTAAATTCATAATTGCTATTTCAAATCATTCTATGACACTATTTCTGTCCCTCCCATTTTTCTTTCCAGAACTATCGGGGCAACATTTATTTTTTTATGGGGTGAAACCATTTTGAAATTTATTAAATGTACACATGTACTGTCGAATTTTTTTTTACTCTAAGAGACATTTTTCATTAAAATAATTCTTTAACTTGAAATCTCACTACACCATTTAAATAATATATAATGTTTTGTTGGAGATTTTTGAAATACATTTGTATTCTTGTTTAGAAGTTTAGTAGGCTTTATTATTTTTTATTTTAATTCTAATTATAGATTCATTCAATGTTACTTGATTGAATTATTACTTGATAATATTCCTTGGGTGATTCCCCTACATTATATTTCCATTATTGGGAGGGATCTTGACCTATATTGTCATTTTCTTTTTTGAGAATAAATTTTGAGATATAATTATTGAATGTAAAGCTATCAGAACCGATATTATAATATTATTGAGGTAGTGACTAAATAAATACAATATTAAAATGATTAAGGTAATATTTTTTGATCCATTTAAACTCATACCCACCTATACATATTTACTTATTCTTTACTTCTAATCGATGAATGATCCATACTAAAATCCCATTTTATAACTTTCTAACCTACTCTTGATATAATTGAATTATAGTCACTTAAATAAGTATGGGGGAGATATTTGGTGCTTATGGGTGTGGGATGTTTACTTTTGATAAGTTATTTGGGGATTATTTAACATGTTCCATGGGATGTGTTCAATGGTTTTTTTGATGTACCATTCAAGATTATACAGCTTCAAACAAATGTTGGATTGTGTATTATAATGTTCAAAAATAACTATTACTAGATCGATGAATCTTATGATGGATCATATGTGGTTAGCTGATAGATTTAAGATATTACCAAGACATGAAATTCGAAAAAAGAAGAAGAAATAGGATACTTTCATTGCACAAGTATGCCACATCTATAGACCTTCCCAGAGCTTTTGGGATTGTGCAGATACAAATTTTTGGAGGATATTTAAAATTATATTAATCTTCTTAATATTATAATATACATCAGATTTTACCCTCTTTCTTAATATTTATATTTATTATTTACCCACCTAACCTCAGCAATATTGTATTTTGATACATATTACTGAAGCCCTGATAATTAATTGTGAATTAATCAATATGGATTAGAGATTTTAGAATCAATAAAAGACTGTATTTATGAACATTTATTCATGGTAGAAGCATAAATCAGATTATATTTTACCATGAATGAAATTAGAAAATTAATTATAAGATTAATTGAATAATGGGTACAGTTTCTATGAAAATATTATGGAATTGTAATTCATAAATTAAAGAATATAAATAAAGAATTTGAATATGAGGAAACAATAATTTTATTTTTCGTATTTATTCTGGATTATTTTTTTCTACTAACACATAGTTTTATTTTCATGGTTGTATTTCTTATTTCGTGTTAAAAAGTATGATTTGGAATCCCTATTGAGATAATTTTTTATTGAGAATAAGATATATTTCATCTGTGGTAGAATTTGATAAGATAAATTCATATACCTATTTTGGATACATTTCATTAGTATTTTATCATTATTTATTTGATAATACATTGGGTATTATTTTTTTAAAGAAATAAATACTGAAGATTCAAATGAAGAGATGTGGAAAAATAGTAAATTAATCCTTACTCATCGTGAAACACATATTCACAACTTGTATTCCTCAAGAAGAATGGAGGCATGACCATGAATCAATTTAAAATTCATTAATCCATTTTACAATACATTAATACAAAGTACATGTTGTGAAGAAATTATATAATGTGAAAATTTTAGAATCTGAAACCTGATGAGGCACACACTGTGAACAATTTACATGATGTGAAAAGACCGATATCTAAATTTCACAGAAGATATAATCCCTGAAATATGGGATATCCAAGTTGATAAAATATTTTTGTAGATATGAATTAAAAAATGTTAAACCCAGTTACACATCATTAATTTATCCCTGAATAAGTCACAAAAAATAGTTTTTGGATGTGAATCATTTACATATCATGTGAGGATTGCGAATATAAAAATCAGATCACCCCAAATCAGAAAACAATTCTTTGATAAATTCAAAATTTTCTCTTGATTTATCTACATTTCATCTCTTATTTATTATAAACATAATTTTATAGTCTTTAATTTACAATTTTATTCATTCCAATGTTGGTTATTACCATTCCAAGACCCATTTATTTTGTGTTGTTGTTCCAGTGGTTGAATCCAATTATGATTTCCATTTGGATTTTTTCCATTATTGATTTCTTCATTATTTATTAATTCATGTAATTATATTATTAATTTTCTATTATTTCAATTTTGGATTTCAATGATTTAAATTTTTTAATTATTAGGTAAATCATGTTATATTTTCTTTGGATTTCAATTAATACCATAATGTGAAAAAAAATCCTCTTAGAGTTATGGTTCGAGAGTATTGTGAGTTTGAATATAATTAATATATAGATTATAAAATGGTAACTTTGTGTCTAGTAATATGGTTATAATTAACTTTTTATCTCTTAATTTTGAACTAACCTGAGCATGGAAATTTTAATTGAAAGATCCTAACCTATTTTTAGTTGAGCATGCAAGGGCCAACAACTTTTGATACTTTCTACCTTACAAGACAATACTAATTTATCTAGTTTTTTTATATATTTCTAGATTGAATGGTAGTTGTAGCTTAGCTTTTTCCAAAAAAATTTACCGTGAAAACTTACTGACATTTTCATCATGTCACCTCCAAATCAATAAGTCTATCCAAAAATTGATTTTGGATTACCCTTTTTCATAAACCCTAAAATTTACCCTTATGCATTTTTTTCGTCTGAATTAGAACCCAATCTATGTAGTTTTAGTAAAACCAAACCAAAGATATATCATGAGGTTTCATACCACAAAGTTATAACCACTTGGTTGTTGGCATTATAACTTTTCTCATGGGTTCAACCCACATTGTAGCACTATAAAAGATTTATAGGTAGTGTTGTTTTGAAAAAATCTAAATTTAAATCTAACCACCAACCGTGAGAAATCAATGAAACCATAAATTATTTTCATATAGTGAACATAAAATTTTATATCATATATATTTATTCATAATGAATCAAAATTTAAATGTGGTATTATAAAAAAACACACACCTTTGGTTACTTTTGAATCAAATTCCCTTAAAAGTGTGTAGTAGAGATACATTTTTTAATACAATTAATTTCAATAAATGTATGATTACAGATATATATATGGTGATTTATATACTCTAAAATAGATAAAATAAGTGGTGAATATTGATCATATCACTATGGTGGTAAATTGAGATGGGGAAGCCAAGTAATTTCATAATGTATCATATCTGAATAAATTGAAATAGAGTTTCTAAGAATAAATGAAATAAATTAAAAATATATATATGGAATTAATAATTAATGTAATCATATGTTATAATTTATCAAACATTGAATAATGATGATCAAGAAGAAAGATTATAACTCATTAACAATTAATTGACTTAATAGAAACCCTTTCTTTAGATTCATTCTTACTAAGATGTACTCTGGAAACTTGGATACTAATCTAAAAATATTTAATAATATCTTTTAAAAAAATATGCATATATATTGATTTTTTATTAGTATTTTTTATTCATTAATTACATTGTTGTTACTCATTTTTAGTTTACATTTCAATTATTTTGTTCGCTGTTTTAACTATTCTTCTATTGTTTTCATATGGAGGTCTAGAATATAAGTCATTAATCATAATATCATAGTATCAAGAATTTTAATGATACTAAAATTGTAGTTTTTAATTATATATGATGATCTTAGACCATTCAATGGGGTTTTTAGGTATAGTTCATAATGATGAAATAACAAATGAGCTTATTTGAGTAATTCATTACAAAATTGGGTCATTATATTAATAATTAGTTAATTATTAATATCATAAATTGTAGAACCAAATATCAAATTTTTTATTAATCTCATATCTTAAATTAAATTACTTTTTCAGAACATTCCATGATAAAAAAAATTGCATCGTCCTTATAGGTGGTAAAACAGACCCAAACCAGAATTTGTTGTAATCAATGGATGAGTATTATTATAATGTGATTTAAATTTAATACCATTGTTATAAATGTATAATGATATTACATAGGTTTTATTAATGTGAAAAATAAAAATTAATAATATTAATAGAGTGAAAATTGATAAAAAAACATGGATAATAATTCATTACCTATAAAGAAGAAATCATGCAATCTATTGAAAGACTTGTTGTTTTATAGGAATTAGGGAATTATATTATGTCTAGTACCTAAAAAAGTTTTATATCATTATTATAGAGAGAATATTGGTAGGTATTCAATTGAAAATAAAATAAAATGTTTCATTTTAAGTGGGTAGAGGTGGGGTCCCTTTATAGGTGACTTTTAGTGGAATTTTAACATATAATCATTCCATAATGTCTATGAAATATCATTTTTATGAAATTTTGATAAAAATAAGGAATATATGATGATAAAAAATTTATATTTTCACAAATAAAATTTAGATATAATTTTAAAAAAAATCTGCCTTAACCTATTAAATTAACTATTTCACCTCATATTAACATTACTATGATGGATTAATTTTCAACATAGTATCTGATTATTTTGGATAAATATGAAATAGGTGGCCTGTTATATGAAGACATAGATCACCCTATAAAAATTAATTTGACAAGTTAGTTACCTGGCCTCGAGTATGCCACCATGTATTCTAGATACTGACAAATAGTTTTCAGTGTCCAATCATTCTACAATTATGAGACTATACCTTCATTGTCTAAGTAGCACATCAATACATAATTAATAAATCAATATATGAAATTATATAAAATAAATGAAGAGAAAATTAATCAAATAACTTGGAAATTTAAAATATGATACCACTATTTATGTCCTTGATAAGATACAATATAAAAGTATAAGACATACAACAAGAAATAAATAACCAATAAACAAAGAGAAGAACAAAATACCTAAATTCTATCTCCTTGAGAATCATGAGCTTCAACTCAGTCATGGTCTACAATCTCCCATGTACTATAGTAACAACATAAGTAGATGCAACGATCCAAAATCTTCAACATTAAAGTCTCAATACTACAAGATAGGCCTTTAACAGTGCTAGAAATGGTCTTTATCAGTTCTAGAAAAGTAATTAATATCTGACCAAGATTAAAAACCCTATTCTTTTATCATTACTAACAAAATGCTAATAAAGGGACATACTACAATGTTCTAAAAAAGCACATTGTATCTCTAGTTCAATGTGCCATAACAGCACACCCCAATAGATAAACACACTATATATCAACAAAAAACAAGTCCCAATACAGAATTTAAATGAAATGAAATTTATAAGAAATATAAAATAAAAAACACTATATTATAGGAATTTAAAAATTTTATTTATACAATTACAAATATAAAAATTATTACATATATTAAAAAAAATAAATGTTCCTTTTTCATTTAATCCTAACCCTGAATCAGGATACAACTAAATAATCCACCACTTCTCGAGCAAAATAATGCACCTGTATAAGAAACCAAGTTTTATGTTAGTAATAATAGAATTAAATAAATTAATAAAAACTCTTAATTTTACTAAATATGTTGTCAATTTAAATAAAATGACACACTTGGAATCATACTAGTCACACCATGAATCTTATTGATGTGATTTCAATTCTAACATTTTTTAAATGTATTGTGGATCATTGTACTAAAGTATCAAATAAATATGAATATGTATTCTTAGTTTTAAGTACGCGAGTTTCATTTTGACTAAAATGTCATTTTAAACTCAGAACATGTAGATTTGACTCATTATGATCACATCATGTATCATATTGATGTGAAACAAATTCCTACATTTCACATATGACTTATTAATTGTTTTCCTAAATTATCAATAAAATCATAGCCCGTTTGGTCAGTTTTCAGTGAGTGACACTTTTTGAACTAAAATGTCGATTTTCAACTAATAAAGCACAATTTGAGTCATACGTGGAACATCATGTATCGTATTGAGGTAAAACTAATTAGTAAAATAAAAAATGGAATATGTATCGTTTTCATAAATTATCAAAACAATATGAATGTGTTTTCTCAATTTTGAGGGGGTTAGTTGTCCATTTTACTAAAATTGATGTCAATTTTAAATAAAAATATGCAATTTTTGTTATACCAGTCACACCATGGATCATATTGAGGTGAGGATGATTACTATAAATCTAAAATGATGCATGGACCATTTTCTTAAAGTATAAAAATATTCTGAATGTGTTTTCTTGTTTTGAGTATATTAGTTGTCTTTTTACTAAAATGTCATTTTATAATGGAATCACAGACAATGACTCATTCCAAACACATTGTGTATCGGTTTTATGTGATACCAATTCCTATACATAAAAAATGACTTATAAATGGATTTACTAATTTATTGAGAAACCCTAAGGATGTTTGATCGAGTTTTAGTGAGCGACACTTTTTGAACTGAAATGTCGATTTTAAAATGATGATGGAAAATTTGAGTCATACCAGTCACATCGTGTATTATATTTCAGTATGGATGATCTCTAAATATAATAAATGATATAAATATCATTTATAAAATATATAAAAACAATACTAATGTGTTTTATTGATTTTTTGTAGTTCAGTTTTCCATTTTACTAAAAGAGATAACAATTTAAAACAAAGATGCACATGGAGTAATATTGTCCACACCATGTGTTAGATTGAGGTGAGGATGATTAAAACGCATGTCAAATGATTTATGGATCATTTTCATAAAATAGAAAAAAAAAATTGAATGTGTTTTATCAGTTTTGACTACGTCACATGTCATTTTTACTAAAATTCCATTTTAAAATTGAAAATGCACTTTGAATCATACTGATCCTACCATGTATATTTTTGACATGATACCCATTCTTAGAAGTCAAAAATGATCAATGAATAAAGACCATAAATTATAAATAATGTTTGAGTGTGTTTTATTGGATTTTAGTTAGTGAATATATTTATAGTAAAATGTTAATTTTGAACTAATAATGGACACAATGAGCAATAACAGGAACATCATGTATTGGATTGAGTATTATATGATTCTTACAAGTCATAAATGACTTAAGGATTATTTTCCTAAAGTATTAAATCAATAAGAATACTTTTTCTCGGTTTTGTGTATTTATGTTGTTTATTTTACTAAAATTGTTGTCAATTTTAAATAGAAAGAAGTACTTTGAGTCATTCCATCCACATCATGTGTTGGATTGACATAAGGGTGATTATTACACATCCTAAATTATAAAATATTCCTTAATATAAATTTTACCATGATATCCGTTGAATTTATCTATCTAACTACCAACACTGCATGAGAAGATTCTAACAAACCACATCATCTCGATAAAATGAATCCACCTGTATAAGAATATAATCATTATTTGAGTAATACTAAAATGAAATAAATTAAACATAAATATAAAATAATACAATAATTACATATAAAATTATTTTAATATAGAATAATCAATATTACTTCTATGATTTAGTAGTAGAGGGAACTTGCAAAAAAGTGGTAAATGTTAACATTATAGGGATGAATGGTTTTAAGGGAGAAGAAATTTCTTGAAGATTTGTTGTAGAATGACATGAAATATGGACATGTCCCCAATCTCAAAAAAACAATCCACCTATATAATAAAACAATTATTATATTATTAATACTAAAAAATAAATTAAAAATAAATATGAAACAATACATTAATTCTATGGACAATGATTTTACTTTCTAAACACCAAGATTAACTCTAAGATTAAGAAGTGGAATCATTGTTTCTCTTCCTACAAATTAAGTAGAGATAACTTGATGAAAAGTGATAAATGATACACTTATGGGGTGAAAAGGTTTTAAGGGAGAATAATTCTGTTGAATTTTTTGTATAGAAAGGTATGATAGATTAACAGACTACCCTAACTCGAACAAAATAATCCACCTGTATAAAAAAAATATTGTGTGAGTAATACTAAAAAGAAATAAATTAATAATAAATATCAAAAAATAAATTAATTATATAGAAAATGAATTTACTATGAAACCATCAAGACTACCTCTATGATTGAGAAGAGGCAATGTCATTTCTCTTCCTATAAAGGTAGTGGAGGGAACTTAAATGATAGTGATAAATGTAACATTATAGAGGGGAAATGTTTTCAGGGAGAATAATTCTATGGAAGTTGTGGTATAGAATGTCATGAAAGATTAATAGACCACCCCAACTCAAACAAAAGAATAGACTTATATAAGAAAACAATTATTATATGAGTAATAATAAACATAAATAAATTAATCATAAATATGAAAAAACAAATTATTTATATAAAAAAAGATTTTACTATGAAAACATCAAGATTACATCTGTGGTTGAGCAGATACAACATCATTTCTCTTCCTTCAAAGGAATAAGAAATGGATATAAACCTTAGAAAATAAATAAACTCTACAAGGAATAATGAAAATTAAATCAACATTCAGTTATATAATTTTTTAGTAAGATAGATAATGTATATTGTAACATTACCTTTACATATTTCCAAAGGGATTTCTTCATTATAGTTTTCTCTTCCAAGGGATTGTTTACATCATCATGTGCAAAATAAATTGCCTATATTAGTAGTTAAGAATTTAATTTATATTAGTTTAACGCATTAGATAACATAAACTATTATGAAGGAAATTATTGTATATTAAAAAAATTACCTTCTCATTGAACTCTTTTTATTTTTTGTATAGTTTTCAAGAATTTGCTTCCTCTATCATGAATCCAAATCCCCTATTTTTATTCTCCACTGACATAAAATAAATTTTCTACATTGGGACCAATATGAAGTGATTTTAATCTCCCAATTAAAGGGTCATTATTGATTGAATTTTCATCTAAAAATGAATTTTTTTTAGTCACTAGTAAGAAAATTGACCAATTATTGTTTGTTAGATTAGAGACATAAAATACATTCACTACATGTGATGCCATTATAAACAGCTCATTTTTTACCCCATCCATACTAAAATTCACCTTCCTGAAGCCCATTTCATCAAATTTCACTTCACTGATATTGTCAAGCCATTTGCAATGGAAAATTGGGACTTTAAATGTTGTATAATCCAACTTGTATAACTGTCTGATAATGAAAAAATATGACATATTTTTCATAAATTATATTCTATCCTTTGAACTATATATGTGAATCGCTTCATCCACAAGCGTAACCCCACTATTTTTCATCATATTACATTCATCGTGTTCTTTTGTATAGAATTTATAACCATTTGTTGAAAAACTATTGTAAGATAAAACATTTTCATTAGGTCCCCTAGATAAAAACTGAAGTCATTTGACAATTGAATTTAGATTTTTACATAACTCCTTATAAATTTGATCTCAAAACCATCCTATAAACTATTTATTATATGTATTTGATATCCATTCATCATCCCATGAGGGATTCAAATCTCTAAGAATTTATTTTTTGGATTCAACTTATGGATCAACATATTCACTATTATGTATACTATAAAGGTTTTCTTGCTCTTTCTCTGTCAATGAAATTGTAACAATATCCCTTCCAAAAATCCATTCACCCATAAGTCATTCACTATAACAAAACATTAGGGGACTTATTATTTCAACATCTAAAAGGTAATAGGTACATAATTCAATAGCTTCTTCATCAATATTTTGTTCTTTTATAAAAACTTCTAGCTGACTTCGATTCATGATATACCCTTTCAAAATATTCATATACTATTCAATGGGGTTTATCCATCTATAATGGATAGGACCACATAGTTGAACATCTCTAAATAATTGAACCATTATTTGGACCACTATATAAAATAATTACGGTGGGAAGAACATATCTAATTCACATAATGTGATTGAAACCTCATTATTCATGATGTGAAACTCTTCCGAGTCTATAACCGTATTGTATATTTCTTTGAAAAAGAAGAAGAGTGTAGTTAATATATGTCATACATTTTGAGGAAGAATGCAATGAAAATTAACATGATTCAAATATTGCATCAAAACATGATATTCGTTTGATTTTAGTCTGTGTGACTTCAAATTAGTCATTAAAATAGAATTTATTATATTTTCTGATACACCTTATGGAAATTTTACACTATTAAGTAAAATTAAAAATTGTAATTTTTCATATTTTGATAGCGTGTAAGTTGTTTGAGGAAGAAATTTCCACCTTTTATCCTTCACCAGTGCCAACACTTCCCTTATCTCCATTTCAATTATAACCAAAATAGCTTTGATTTCATCTTTTTTTTTCAGGACCATTTAGTAATGTGCCAATAAAACTATCAAAAAAAATTTTTTCTACATACATAGAATCAAGAAAATATCTAACATACAAACAATTCTAATATGATAATTTAAGGAAAATTTATCTCCTTATAAAACCTTAGTTTGTATGGTTTTTTGAAAATGGTTTTTCAAGAATAGTATCAATATCCTTAACATTATTGAATAGTGGATCACCGTTACTGGACGCAATTTTGTACCTTGTTCAAAATTCCCATCAAATGTTGTCGACCAAGATTTGCATTTATGTCTTCGAGGAAAATTTTCTAATGTCATGAAAATGAAATATTTGTGTAATGTATCAACCAAACTATGTATGTGTGTTTTTTACAAATGGGAAACCCCTACATTCCTTTAATCCTATAACCTAAAAAAAATTATAAGTGGTGAATTAATTTATAGTTCCATACCAAATGGCCCTTAATGTGAATTCATTAATTCTATGAGAATAATACATTGTAACACTAGTATCCCACATAAATTTTATATCTTCGATTGATGGATCCAAATAGATATCATTATCATTACTTGGTTGTTTTGGTACGGATATAAGAAGAGACAGCATAATGTATTTTCACTTTATGTATAACCATGGGGGAAAGTTATAATTTACCAACATGACATACCATGTACTATGAGTACTACTCTATATACAAAAAGGATTTATTCTATCTGTAAATAATTCAAGACAAAAGTTTCTCAACTCATTTCAAAATTCTGGATACTCATAATCAATTTTCATCTATTTAGGAGAATTGGTTGGATGATGTAAGTTCTTATCTCTAATTTCTATATCTCATTCAATGTTAATAGTCTTTTTGTTTCCTGACATCTATATTTTCTTCTAACCCATGGAATTATAGGAATGTACCATACAGATTTTGAAGGACTTGATTCATTTTTTTTATATCGATCTATGACATACATATAGAATTTTATGAGTGATTCATGGTCCTTGCAAACCAATAATCAATCATTCTGACAAGCATGTATTTTTTATAGATCATTACCATTGAATGTAACATTATTTTATCATTATATGTTCAGAATGGTAGTTCATTTTCTTATAGTAGCAAATCATTCAGGAGACCAAGTTATTCTGTAAATCTAGTGTCACTCTATCCGATTCCATCTTTCAAATTATATAACATCAAAACAGCTGACAATGTTGTTTATTTAGTAAAAATGGTATAAAATGATTTATTAGAACAAATATTTAACTTCTGAAACAACATTAGACAATCATAATGGTCACCTTCATTTTCCATTGTCATTTCTTCCATGTGATCTACATAATCATTTACACTAGTATTCATATCAAGTTATCCATAAACCATAGTATCATCCCAATCTATGTCTGTATTCAGATTTTTCCCTCGTTTAGTCCAATATTTATTGCTTTGATCTATTCCATGAAATATGAAATGTTCTTCCAACTCTTTTAGACTAATTTTTTCTTTAATAAAAACAATATAAACATGGATAGAGGATTTGAGAAGGGTCCTATACAAGAACTCATGAAAACTTGATGAACTCTTTAACTCCATATTCATAATCATTTGTTAAATGATTAGACCGCATTAATTTTAGACTCATATCCATCCTAATTGGTTCCTAAAATATTAGTTTTGTAAAATAAATAAATAAATACATATAATATATTTATTATCAATGGTTAAAATTATAGACAATTCTAATAAGGGAGACTCAAAATTTTATTATTTCAAATAATTTCTATACGTTGAAAAAAATGGGTAATTGCATTAAAGAAAATAATTACTCCACTATGGTAGGTGTTATCATATAAATTCATTCAAAGGTTAAATTTATAGAAAAATAATACTCATCAAATCAACCCCCAAACATTTATCATTGAATTTTTTTAGTTCGAAGCATACTTCATCTCTTGTGGACATGCACCTATGTTTCATGAAAACATGTAAGCACTAGTCATCCATGGGATGATTAATGATCAGAGTAATACAAGAAATATAAAATATATAGGGGATGAGTTTCAAGAAAAAAATTGGTTAATGAATGTTTGAGAGTTGAAGTCAACAAGGATGAGAGTTTTATATAAAATAGATGGGGGATTAGTCTCATGAAACTATTTGTAATAATAGATGTTGTTTGACACACATCAATCCTTTCATAAATACACAAAAAAATTATAATTTCAACAATTACAAAGTAATAAAAACCCCAAAATGATAAAAAAGAATAACAAACCCTCAATGAATCAACTAGAAGATATTACGAATTATTGATATAACATTTTAATAAATAAAGAGTTACTTCTTATACATGGATAGTAATCATAAATTTCTAGGGGTGGAACCAACACATGTAGACCTAAAATGATGAATACCTAAAAATAATTTCTAATATATAGAATTTGAAAACATACATTCTATTTATTGTAACATGTAATATAGAATCCTAAACAATTATTATATTTAAAATTAATGATATATCAAATATTTGAAAACATCTCAATACTCTTGGGATATCACATCACCACACCAACCCATATGAAGGGTTATAGGGAGGTCATCACATCAGATCTACCCATCTAAAGGATTTTAGGGAGGTCATCTAATAAACATTGAACTATCCTTGAGACTATAGAGAGGTAAATAAAGAAGTTGGCATAAATAAATAATACACATCAACAAGATATATCACAAACAAAGGAGAAAAACAGACCAACCATTGCAACATATACCCCGTACACATTTATATATATATAAATATAACATGGAATTTATAATACACAGAACTGAAAAAATCACATTTAAGAATAATTGTTAATGAAAATACATGTAATCCCTTTTAATTTGGAAATCCAAAACCATAATTTGTGAATAAATAATTAAAAAATCACTCTTATATTATATGTTCTAAAATTTATATAAATATATTAAAAGACATATATTTACACACACACACACCAACACACACACAGATATATATATATATATATATATATATATATATATTTATATGTATATAAATCTTTATAAACTAAACTTAAATTGAAAAAAATATATTTAACACTTATAGTAGAATAACACAACATTTTAAAATAAATACAACCCCATACTAATTTTTTAAATAGAGATCCACTAAAAAGAAATAAAAATGGTACCACCCTAACTAAGATTTCTCTTAAAATTAAACCAATAAATTATTAGAAAATAATTTTTTAAAGATAAACCCTTACATCATAATATTTAAACAAAATTTAAAAAATAAATTCCCTTTCATGAATTGCATAAAAACATATTTTGATTCTACTTCGCACCATCTCCAGATCCAGAATTGCTCTACTAAATAAATTGACTCCTTTGTTAAAAAAATTTCTATCCAAAACCTCCACTATCTTAACTGTGGAATAAATATTAATCTAATTGGTTTATCTTTGGATAATAGGTGATTCTATAATATTTCAAAACAATTAAAAAATTAATTGTGTGTAGAAAACTAGGGTACATATACAGAAAACAAAGAAAATTATTTTAATTTTTTTTAAAAAGACCATAATACGATATACAAATTGGTATTCAAGAAAATAATGAATCATAAACAAATCATTATGTTCATAATCTAAAAGAAAAATAGTATACAATTACTGGACCATAAATAATTATGACATCATAGAAGAAGAAATAAAAAAAGGAAACAACCAAAACAGAATTAAAATTGGAACCTATAAAGGAAAAATAAGCCTGCCTCCCTAGGTTGAAGAAAATATGACACCCTCAAATCCAGATCTTAATGTTTTATTTGAAAAAACTAACTACAAGAGAACAATAAATGCAAAATGATGTTTAAGAAACTAGCAGTATTTATGTTGGTTTTTTTGATTCATGATTTGATTCACTAAGGTGGATGTTGATAGTGGGTGGCTTCTTCAGAAAGAATCTGATATCACTACAGGTTCTCAACTAGATTGGGTTTTTTAAATAGATCAGGACACTTTTATCAATGCTTCAAAAAAAGAGCATATAAAAGGGATATTTATCATCTCTTTTTAGCACTGATAAATATTGATTTTTTTCATAATTTTTTTAGTACTGATATAGTCTAATCATTATCAGAGGTAAAAAAGTATTGATAAAGTTGTCCTTTATCAGTGCTTATTACTTAAGCACTGATAAATGATTTACAATTATAATTACAAATAAAAAATTTGTAAATATATATACTTAATATATAAATATATAAATATATATAATTATATTAAATATATTCCATATTTAAAAATATTGACTATAATTTTATAATTATTTAAATATATAATTATATAAATATTGTAAAAAATAATATTTATATCATTATATATATATAATTATATATATATATATAATACAAATATTTAAATATAAATATAGTAAAAATATTCATTATTTAAGAAAATTTATTATAAATTTAATAAAAATTTATATATATATATACTTACTTATTTATAATTATATAAATACTTTTAAAATTTTATTTATTTATTTATAATTATAAATATATAATTGTAAAAATATAGTAAATGTACATTATAAATATTTTTATATATAAATATTTTTTTATAAATAATTTTTTAACATTATTAATGAATATCTAATTTTAAGTGCATCCATGTTAAAAATGAGTGAAATTGAATAAATTACAAATAAGAAAACTTTAATAATATAGAAAAAATGGATATGTTTTTGTGTGTGCATTGTATATAAAAATTCATTAATTATGTTTATGTGAAATAAATATAAAACACATTTGATATATGTTCAATAGAAAAATCTAACGACATTCAATTATATGTCCATTACTCAATGCAATTATTCTGTATTATTAATTCATATTAATTTTTAATTATAAAACATTATTCACTAAATATATGAATATTTAATTTGAATCCCATTAACATCGTTTAATATATAAATCAAATTTATATACATTAATATATCTCTATATATTTAATATATGTTATTTATTATCAATTTCAATAATTTTATAATTAATAAAATGTTTCACATTTTTCACATTTTACTTATTTTAATTAATTTAATTATCATTTTTCATATATCTATATATTTAAGAAATACTATTAATTGATATTTATAATTTATATATATAATAATCAATTTATTCATTTTTGTCGATAATTATTTAATCAATAAAATTTGTAATTTTTTAATGGAATAATTTTTTTTATTTATTTAATTGTATAATTTAATTTATTTAGATCTTTATCAAGGCCAGAAAACACTGATAAAGGATTCCTTTATGAGATATAAAAATGTAGCATTGATTAAAGGTACCCTTTAGTAGTGCTAACTATAAAGCACAAATAAAGGGAACCCTTTATCGGTGTTAAAAAAGCTCTGATAAAGTGTCCCCTTATCAATACTAAACAAAGTGCTAATAAAGGGTTTAATTTATCAATTTTTTCTATAGTTCTGATAAATATGTCATTTATCAGCGCTTTTTGCTAGCGTAGATAAATACCAGTGTTGTTAAAGGCCTGTTCTGTAGTATTGTTTGTTCAGTTACTAACCAAGGATCCGAAAAGGGTGTGAGATAAACATAGTAGACCACCACCAACAATGTATAATGTTATATATATTTTGAATATAAAATATAGCAGTGTTCATGTATATATTTATGAAATTAATTAATTTAATATAGGCAAGTAATACTCAGTCTTCGTAAAGGACAGCTGTAGACAATACCCTCTTTAGCCCAAGTTGGAATATCTATGATGATGTACCATACTATATATAGGTGTCTATATATACATATAATGTATCTTATGTATATATATTTATTGTATACATGATAAGATATATAAAAATATATATAGAAACATTATACTAGCTAGGACACGAGTTGTATCTTAGGATTTCATGTATAATCATAATAGGATATTTTATTCCGATGGAAAACATGTTAGGAAGTATGTATAAATAGGATGTGAAGTATGAAAAGTGAATTCTAAATACTAGTGTGTTCATAGATATCGAAGAAAAATTAATTGATTTTCACTAATTTTCATTCTATGATCATCTTATACATTCTATATTACTGTAGGAGTTAGTCCATGTTTTTCAGTATAAGAACCATGGAATAACTCATGTAATGGTATAATAAATAACCCTATGAGGCCATCAATGATATACCACATATGGATCCATGTATCACTCTTTGCATGGTACAGTTACATTATCCCTCTGATCCCATCTATGTTAATGCACATGGGGTCTGGGTATCACTCACGCCAACATTATATAGCAATATTCCTGGTATTCCCATCAAATATATTATATGTAAAAATCTATTTATCATTCCTAATGTATTATAATTCATATAAACTATGATCTTGTCTAATGTTTTCTTTTTTGGTAAACCAAGGTTTTCTCTTGTCATGATACAAAGGTGTAATCAATTTACATTTAACATTTATATATGGGTTTTGGTAAACATCCATTTCAAACATGAGAACCATCAAGTATCAATTTATTTTTTAAAGGTAATCCCATTATTATTTAATTTTTAATAATAGGTAAGGTGAAATGACCATGATCAGTTAACACCATACATTTAAAAAGTATATGATAATCTACAAGTAAGTCAATTACATTCTTTATTTCAACATTTTCATTTAGTTACCCCTTTTTAAAACAATTCCATATATCCTACATTTTATTGGGATGAGAATATAAACACTCCCATTTTTTAATTTATTTAAATTATTTATCATTATTTAATAATTTATAATTCTAGGTCAGATTAAAAACAAAGTCTAATAAGGGAACTCAAATGGAAAAACCAGAATGTGTGGACCATGTTAAGGTCACCAACCTCCAACCCCATCAACACACTAATCAAAGGGACTATGTTGTGGACTACACAATTTATTTAAACTATTTTACATTTTATTTTAAACATAAATAATATATATTGCGCATCACAATGAAACAAGAAAATAGACATCAAGTAATTAAGGGAAAAAACTAGAATTCCTACCTTATAATTAGGATGCATCATTCATCCATTATGAAGATTTGTTTTGATCAGGTTGAAGAGAAAACATAGAATAGTAAAACTATATAAAAATAATTCATATGATATCACATTGATTTAACATTACATATGGTCATATATGTGAAGAAAGGGGGAAGAATTAATTTAATACTAACTTATAAAATTCTAATGCACCTAATGTTGTGCGATTCATACATTAGATGAAGGAGGATAATCAAATAATAGGTGAGTAAAAGTGATATATCCACACATGGGGGATATTATAGGAAATAGTTGATAATAATGGATTGTGTAAATAAATAAGGAATTAGGCTGAAAGGGTAATTGTACCACATTAAATTATGTAATTGATTTTTCCAATTCATGAACAGTCACTTCCTAAGAGTGTAGGGGTTGGATCTATTAGAAAGTAGCTCTAGAAGGTGTTACTGGGAAGGTCCTCCAACCCCATACATTTTTTGGGAGTGACTGTTACTTATTTATACTATTTAAATTACCATTTTTACTAATCTCTTTATTTAATTCACTCGTTGTTTTTACTCATATCTCATGCACAATAGATCCCATGTGTGGAGATATGGCATGGCATATCTTATGGTTTGATGCTCATCCTTTATAAAGTCACTACTAGAAAAGGGGGAATTGAAGCCCCCCAGACTCGGGCAACCGCCATTGGCGGTCGCTATAGCTAACCAATAGCGACCGCCAATGGCGGTCGCTAACCTACATAAAAAAAACGGGGGGCTTCTGCCACCCCCCCCCCCCCCCCCGCGCCCCCTCGACCCCGATCCCCCGATCACCGCCCTAACCCCCTCCCACCCTCGCCGCCCTCCCTCGCCGCCCTCCCCGCCCCCGCCGCCCGGCCTCCCCCACTGCCCGGACTCCCCCGCAGCCCGGCCTCCCCTGTCGCCCGGCCTCCCCCGCCGCCCGGCCTCCCCCGCCGCCCGGCCTCCCCCGCCGCCCGCCCTCCCTCCGCCCGCCCTCCCTCGCCGCCTGCCCTCCGGCCGCCGCCCTCCGCCCTCGGGCCTCCGGCCGCCGGCCTCTCGGCCCTCCCCCCCCCCCCCACCCCGGACGGCACCCGCACCTCGGACAGCCCCCGTCGTGCACTCCGGACCGCCCCCCGAACCCCGGACGCCTCCCCGCACCCCGGACAGCCCCCCCCCCCCCCTCGCGCACTCCGGACCGCCCCCCGCACCCCGGACGCCTCCCCGCACCCCGGACAGCACCCCCCCCCCCCCCCCGCACACTCTGGACCGCCCCCCGCACCCCGGACGCCTCCCCGCACCCCGGATAGCCCCCCCCCCCCCCCCCGCGCACTCTGGACCTCCCCCCGCACCCCCGACGCCTCCCCGCACCCCCAACAGCCCCCCTGCACCCCAGACATCCCCCCCCCCCGCACCCCGGACACCCCCGCACCCCGAACACCCCTGCCCGCACCCCTGACAGGCCCCCGACACCCCGGACACCCCTCCCCGCACCTCGGACAGCCCCCCCCCCCCCCCCCCCGACCCCGGACACCCCCCCCCTCGCTGCCCGTCCCCCGTCCCCTCACCGCCTCCTCTCCTCCAGCTCCCCGCCACCGCCGCCGCCCATCCCCTCCCTTGCCGCACCGCCTTTGGCTCCGGCTCCCCTTCGCTGCCTCCTCTCCCTCGCAGCACCGCCTTCGGCTCCCCTCCCTTTCAGGTTTGTAGCTCAATCAGGTAACATGAGCTTTCAGTTACATTATTATTTTATCAATGGTTCATAAACAAATGGTTAATATTTATTTTGAATATAGTTGATTTGAAAAATGTAAATGTAATAAGTATTGTGTAAATGTTTGTTATACAGATATTATTATGGATAAGAGTTGGATTGATCTTCCAAATCGAACGTCTAGAGAATATTTCAATGGCATTATGCAGTTTATTGACTTCACGAGAGGATTTGAAAGTGACTATATTAGTTGTCCATGTAGAAAATGTGCTAGCAGATATCAATTCACACGAGATACTGTGAGGGAGCACCTTTTCTTTAATGGATTTCTGAAAAATTAAAAGAGTTGGACTCGTCATGGAGAAGAATATGTTCGTTGTCAAAATACAGATGCAGCTCAGATGGATGTTGATGCAAGGATGACTGATCCAATGCATGAAATGCTTACTGAAATGGTATGTGGGTTTGATCCTGAAGGCATTGACATCCAGAATCTTGAGACCGGTGAGATAAATCTTCGCTCTGGTGAAGACCGTGATTCGAGGAGGTTTTATGAAGTACTTGATGATGCGAAAACAGAATTATATCCTGGATGTACTTCTTACAATAAACTGTCATTTATCGTGGAGTTGTTGCATTTGAAGACTTTGAATAATTGGTCAGACACATCATTCGACATGCTTTTGGTTTTATTGAAAAAAGTTCTTCCTGTCGACGCTAAGATTCCTGAGTCGTATTACTATGCTCGTAAGTTGACAGAGAACTTAGGTTTTACATATGAGACTATAGATGCATGTGCAAACAACTGTATGTTGTTTAGAAATGAAACTGCTCATTTGGATATTTGTACGGTTTGTGGCGCTTCCAGGTGGAAAGAGAACAGGGGAAATAAGACTCATCAAAGTCAGATTGCGATACAGGGGAAACCGATTGCCGTAAAGCAAATGCGTTACTTTCCCCTTAAACTGAGGTTGAAAAGATCTTTTATGTCATCTAAAGTTTCTAATTTAATGAGATGGCATGCAGAAAGAGTTCATGAAAGTGACATGTTAACCCACCCGGCAGACTCTCATGCATGGAAGGATTTTGATAAGAGACATCCCGACTTTGCTAAAGATGTTCGTAATGTCCGATTGGGATTGGCAGCAGATGGTTTCAATCCATTCAAGTCTATGGTTGGTGCAACTCATAGCACATGGCTCGTGGTGTTGGTTCCATATAATCTTCCTCCGTGGCTTTGTATGAAGCAACAATTTATATTACTTTCCACTCTTATTGATGGACCTAAAAGTCCAGGGGATAAGATTGATGTTTACCTTCAGCCATTGATTGATGAGTTGAATGAATTTTGGGGAGATGGTGTGATGACTTATGACTGCGAAACGAATGAAATTTTCAAACTGCATGCTGCTTTATTGTGGACAATCAATGACTTCCCAGCTTATGCAAATTTATCAGGCTGGAGTACGAAAGGGGAATTTGCTTGCCCTTGTTGTAATAAAAGTAAAAAATCTGTATGGCTTAAACATTCCAAAAAATGTGCATACATGGGTCACAGGCGTTTTCTCCCTCCCCAGCACAGGTTCAGAAAGGACAGAGTAGCATTTGATGGTTCTAGAGAGTTCAGCCCAGCACCAAAGATCATGACAGGAGTCGAAATGTTATCGCAGATTGAGGAAGAAAACATCCGCATGGTATATGAAATTCAGGATTTGGTGGCTCCTCCAGTACGTAATATTCGTGTTGCGGGTAGGAAGCGCAGTCACAATTGGAAAAAAGAAAAGTATTTTTTATAGTCTTCCGTATTGGAAAACTAACATGTTGAGGCATAATTTGGATGTCATGCAAATTGAAAAAAATGTTTGTGATAACATATTGTGGACCATTTTAGGTGTCAGTGGAAAGTCAAAGGACCATGTTAATGCAAGCCGTGATTTGGAAGAAATGGGTTTAAGGAAACAGTTGCATTTATAGTTAGCTGAGGGAAACAAGGCGTATATGCCTGCTGCACAGTATTCGATGACTACAGAGGAGAAAGAGACATTTCTTTCCATTTTGAAGATGGTCAAGGTGCCTGATGGTTACTCTTCTAATATTTCAAAGTGTGTGAATCTAACGAGCAAGACATTGCAAGGGTTGAAAAGTCATGACAATCACATATTACTTCAGCAGTTGATTCCAATCGCAATTTGTGATTGTTTATCCCCCAATGTTGTTCAGCCCTTGATTGAGATGAGTAATTTTTTTAGACAGCTTTGTTTAAGAAATCAACGAATGAGTGATTTAAAAAGTTTGCAGGACCGAATTGTACTTACGCTTTGTCACTTTGAGAAACTTTTCCCCCCCTCATTTTTCGATGTTATGGTCCACATGACAGTGCACCTAACTGATGAAGTAATGGGTGTTGGTCCAGTGCAATTCAGGTGGATGTATCCTATTGAATGGTATTTGAGTACATTGAAAAGATTTGTACGCAACAGAGCTCGTCCAGAGGCATCAATAGCCAATGGTTATTTGATGGATGGGTGTACTACCT
Organism: Viscum album; assembly: GCA_963277665.1. Lineage (NCBI taxonomy): Eukaryota > Viridiplantae > Streptophyta > Magnoliopsida > Santalales > Viscaceae > Viscum > Viscum album. The sequence goes on from OY728166.1 coordinate 995,988,694, forward strand.
TTTGTGCAGAATATCTTACGGATGTTGAAACAAAATTAGATAAACCCTCTTGGATTCATGATGGTCCAGTTGGAGAAAGAACCACATTTGATATGGACAACATCGAGTGGATACAAGCACATCGATATATCTTGTTCAATACTCCATCAGTTGCACCATTAATGCAGTAAGTATCTTATCAATGTGCTTGTATAACTTTTACATGTTTTGTTTGCATAAGTTGTTCTTTTAAACATCGCGTAATCATTTGCAGGAAACACATTAATGAGATAAAAGAAGAGATGCATCGTGCGACTGAGTTACAAATTCAACAATCTCATTATGCGGCATTTCATGATTGGTTCAAGTATTATGTATGTATAAATTGATTTTCATTATGAGTGAAGTATTAAACTAATTCTTTCTGCATATATCAGTATTGATTTTTATAAATTATGTAGGTTCGTAAGATGAGGGAGTTAGGGGACCCCACGCTACCTGAAGTATTTATCCAACTAGCTGAGGGTCCATCTATAACGGCTCATCGTTATAAAGCTATTGATGCTAATGGTTTTTGATTTCGCATTAAAGATGTTGACGACAAACGAGCAACACAAAACAGTGGCATCGGTTGTCCCTTTGTCGATTCTGGTTATTACTATGGTCAATTGATAGACATCATTGAAGTTGTATACACACACGGTTTGAAGTACATATTGTTAAAGTGTAATTGGGTTGATCCAGTGTGTGGATGTAAAGTCGATCAATATCAGTTTTCATTGGTGAATTTTAACTATATGTTATACAGAAATAATGAACGAGTTGAGAATGAACCTTTCATTTTGACATCACAAGCGGAATAAGTATTCTTCGTTACTTTGCCTTCGGATCCAAGTTGGCAAGTTGTTGTCAAAATGTCTCGGCGAGGAGTGTTTTTATTTGAAGAAGATGAACCTGAGACTGTTCCGTTTGTTTACCAACAACTTGATCAACATACCGTAGTTCAACATGAAGAAGATATTTATTGGGTCAGAGCGACTGTTGAAGGAGAAACGGTCGATTTGAATGCTTAATGAAAGGTATAATTGTTTTCCCGCTATTCAGTAGAATGTCCTAGGATATCATAAATTATCTAATCATTTTATAAATCCTTATAAGTTTTAATCCTCACTTTTGTAAGTTAATTCAGTCATAAATATTTAGGTTGATTAACTTTTTGATTTTTTAAAATTCATTCACAACTAATTATTCAATCCATTTTTTGTTTGATTAACAGTTTTACAAGTTTGATTTATTAAGAACAATCCAATTTATCTTTTAAACACTTTGGACTCATTACTGATATTTTCTATGACTGCAGACATGTCAGGGGAAGAGGCAGAAGATCCACATCATCCATCTGAGGCATCTACGTCTCAGGGTCGAGGTATGTTTGAATGTCATTATCTATATTTTTTATGTAATTGACATATATATATATATATAACATTTGTCAATTTATATATAAAATTGTTTTCAACAGGATCAGACTCGGCTGCTTCTTCCTCTCGCAGGAGAGGCCCTGGTCGTGGCATATTATCATGGAATTCCGACACGACGATAGATGTTTCATTTGATGAGGTATTTCATCCCGTGGGACCGAATGCCCCGGCATTTATTCGTCAGCTGGGTCATATCATACGTGACCCACATCGATTTCCATTGACCACGCGTGATTGGGCTTCTATCCCTCAGGACACATTAGATCGTCTATGGAGGGAGGTTCAGGTAAGAAAATAATTTTACTTTATTTTCTATTTATAAAGAATACTAATATGTTTGATTATTTTCTTTATAGAAAAATTTGAAAGTATGCCCTGAAGAGTTTCGGCCCGTGTGTATGAGCAAATGCTGTAAGATGTGGAAAGATTATAAAGTAAAAGTGAAGAGGGACCACTGGGTACCAAATGTGGGTGCCCTTGACATTTTGGAAAAAGTCCCGAGAGGTGTCCTCCCGGCTCAGTGGCGTGACTTGGTTGCATATTGGTCTACTGAGGGTGTTGCGGTTTGTATATTAATTATTTTTCTGTATATATATTTTCAAGAATATGTGATTTGTTTGAAATTTGAATGAATTGAATGTAGGAGGTGTCAACACGCCATTCGGAGAATCGAGCGTTGTAGGGACCAGCTCACAGGCTCAGGACTCGTCACGTGTCTCAGATCCGACATGAGGTATATATTATTCATTTTTCAATTTATTAATTAATATGGTTTTGTGTTTATATTCTTTTAATATTCAGTTGCGAGGGCAAGGTGCAGCAACTGATAAAATGTCGGTGTGGATAAGGACTCGTGATCGCAATGATCCAGAGGTTGCAGCATTGATAGTAAGTGTCTGTACTTACCAATAATTACATAAATCTATATATTAACATATATATATTTATATATATTTAAATATTTCATAGGCTCAATTTGAAGCTGAGTTAGAACATCTGCCAGAGGACCAGCGACAGCTTCCCATGCGACGGGATGAGATCTTTCATCGCATTATTGGTCGGGACGGGCATGGCTATAGTTTGACCTATGGAGCAGGGATTCCTCTTTCTGTAGTGTCACGCGCTGCGGTTGTCGGTCCTGCTGTTGCTCATATGACACAGCAGATGTCAGATTTTGAGGCACGGCTGCGCGCTTCCGAGGAGACAAATGCGCAATTGACAGCTGAGGTTAGAGCACTGCGGGAATATGTGCGTCGAGCTGATGGTACAGGGGATCATACGACGCAGGTATATACTGTATTTATTTATTTAATTTAAATTATTTTTGTTATTAAAATATTTATAATGTTTATTTGTTGTAGGCACCTGGCCCACCAGAAGGAGGTAGCAGTGATGACAACGCGTGACGCACCATATATTCACGAGATATGTTTTTTGTTTTTACTGGTAGGGTTGAAATTGACGTACTGTATTTATTCATTTAAGTAATGCATTATTACCATCCATGGTGGTCTTTTAAATATTTTATACACATATTGAGTTTTTGATCAGATAATCTTGAATGATTCTACATTTGAAAAAGTCGAACTAATTCCAACAGATCAATAAATCTGATATTATAGATTATGTATTATCCAATATATTTTTTATAAATTTCTGTATGGTATCGATAAAAGAAATATGTATTAATTAGATGTTATCACTTTTATTTTTCACTTTTGTAATCAATAGGATGGCCTTTGCACCCCCGGAGAGCCCCCCGCACCCCCGTACAGCCCCCCGCACCCCCGTACAGCCCCCCCGCACCCCCGTACAGCCCCCCGCACCCCCGTACAGCCCCCCGCACCGCCGTACAGCCCCCCCGCACCCCCGTACAGCCCCCCGCACCCCCGTACAGCCCCCCCGCACCCCCGTACAGCCGCCCACACCCCCGTACATCCCCCCGCACCCCCGTACAGCCCCCCCGCACCCCCGTACAGCCCCCCGCACCCCCGTACAGCCCCCCGCACCCCCGTACAGCCCCCCCGCACCCCCGTACAGCCCCCCGCACCCCCGTACTGCCCCCCGACACCACCGTACAGCCCCCCCCCCCCCCCCTCCCCCTACACCACCGAACGACCTCCGAATGCCACGAAACCAGGCGACAACATCCGGGGCGTGAATTGTGAAATGGTCGCCCAGACGGCACCTCATTCGGAGGTGCCGTGTGACCGCGGCGGCCGGAAACGCGTTTCCGGCGCCATAAAAAACCAAAACGGCGTGCGGCGGTCCAATTCGGAGAAAACGTGCTCCGAACGACCTAAAACCGCACGGGAACGATAGAAATATTATTCATGAGATGAAGGAGGAGGTCGCACGTCCATCGGACGTGCGGTGCGCGCGGCACGTCCGATTGTTTCCTTTTCAGCAGCGCGGCGCGCGCGCTGAAATGGCGCGTTGGGGGGTCAAAACCACCCGAACGACCTCCGAATGCCACGAAACCGTACGAAAACATCCGGGGAGTGAATTTTGAAATGGTCGGCCAGACAGCACCTCATTCGGAGGTGCCGTGTGACCGCGGAGGCCGGAAACGCGTTTCCGGCGCTATAAAACACCAAAACGGCGTGCGGCGGTCCCATTCGGAGCAAACGTGCCCCGAACGACCTGAAACCGCACGGGAACGATAGAAATATTATTTCTGAGATGCAGGAGGAGTCCGCACATCCATCGGACGTGCGGTGCGCGCGGCACGTCCGATTGTGTCTTTTTCAGAATCGCGGCGCGCACGCTGAAATGGTGCGTTGGGGGGTCAAAACCACCCGAACGACCTCCGAATGCCACGAAACCGTACGAAAACATCCGGGGCGTGAATTGTGAAATGTTCGGCCAGAAGGAACCTCATTCGGAGGTCCCGTGTGACCGCGGCGGCCGGAAATGCGTTTCCAGCGCCATAAAACACCAAAACGGCGTGCGGCGGTCCAATTCGGAGCAAACGTGCTCCGAACGACCTGAAACCGCACGGGAACGATAGAAATATTATTCCTGAAATGCAGGAGGAGGCCGCACGTCCATCATACGTGTGGTGCGCGCGGCACGTCCGATTGTGTCCTTTTCAACAGCGCGGCGCGCGCGCTGAAATGGCGCGTTGGGGGTCAAGACCACCCGAACGACTTCTGAATGCCACGAAACCGTACGACAACATCCGGGGCGTGAATTGTGAAATGTTCGGCCAGACGGAACCTCATTCGGAGGTGCCGTGTGACCGCGGTGGCCGGAAACGCGTTTCTGGTGCCATAAAACACCAAAACGGCGTGTGGCGGTCCCATTCGGAGCAAACGTGCTCCGAACGACCTGAAACCGCACGGGAACGATAGAAATATTATTCTTGAGATGCAGGAGGAGGCCGCACGTCCATAGAACGTGCGGTGCGCGTGGCACGTCCGATTGTGTCCTTTTCAGCAGCGCGGCGCGCGCGCTGAAATGGCGCGTTGGGGGGTCAAAACCACCCGAACGACCTCCGAATGCCACAAAACCGTACGACAACATCCGGGGCGTGAATTGTGAAATGTTCGGCTAGACGGTACCTCATTCGGAGGTGCCGTGTGACCGCGGCGGCCGGAAACGCGTTTCTGACGCCATAAAACACCAAAACGGCGTGCGGCGGTCCCATTCGGAGCAAACGTGCTCCGAAAGACCTAAAACCGCACGGGAACGATAGAAATATTATTCCTAAGATGCAGAAGGAGGCCGCACGTCCATCGGACGTGCGGTGCGCACGGCACATCCGATTGTGTCCTTTTCAGCAGCGCGACGCGCGCTGAAATGGCGCGTTGGGGGGTCAAAACCACCCGAACGACCTCCGAATGCCACGAAACCGTACGACAACATCCGGGGCGTGAATTGTAAAATGGTCAGCCAGACGACACCTCATTCGGAGGTGCCGTGTGACCGCGGCGTCCGGAAACGCGTTTCCAGCGCCATAAAACACCAAAACGGCGTGCGGCGGTCCAATTCGGAGCAAACGTGCTCCGAAAGACCTGAAACCGCACGGGAACGATAGAAATATTATTCCTGAGATGCAGGAGGAGGCCGCACGTCCATCGTACGTGCGGTGCGCGCGGCATGTCCGATTGTGTCTTTTTCAGCAGCGCGGCGCGCGCGCTGAAATGACACGTTGGGGGGTCAAAACCACCCGAACGACCTCCGAATGCCACGAAACCGTACGACAACATCCGGGGCGTGAATTGTGAAATGATCGGCCAGACGGCACCTCATTCGGAGGTGCCGTGTGACCGCGGCGGCCGGAAACGCGTTTCCGGCGCCATAAAACACCAAAACGGCGTGCGGCGGTCCCATTCAGAGCAAACGTGCTCCGAAAGACCTGAAACTGCACGGGAACGATAGAAATATTATTCCTGAGATGCAGGAGGAGGTTGCACATCCATCGGACATGCGGTGCGCGTGGCACGTCCGATTGTGTCCTTTTCAGCAGCGCGGCGCGCGCTGAAATGGCGCGTTGGGGGGTCAAAACCACCCGAACGACCTCCGAATGCCACAAAACCGTACGACAACATCCGGGGTGTGAATTTTGAAATGGTCGGCCAGACGGAACCTCATTCGGAGGTTCCGTGTGACCGCGGCGGCCGGAAACGCGTTTTCGGCGCCATAAAACACCAAAACGGCGTGCGACGGTCCCATTCGGAGAAAACGTTCTCCGAACGACCTGGAACCGCACGGGAACGATAGAAACATTATTCCTGAGATGCAGGAGGAGGTCGCACGTCAATTGGACATGCGGTGCGCGCGACACGTCCGATTGTGTCCTTTTCAGCAGCGCGGCGCGCGCGCTGAAATGACGCGTTGGGGGGTCAAAACCACCCGAACGACCTCCGAATGCCACGAAACCATACGACAACATCCGAGGAGTGAATTGTGAAATGGTCAGCCAGACGGGAGGTGCCGTTTGACCGCGGCGGCCGGAAACGCGTTTCTGGCGCCCTAAAACACCAAAACGGCGTGCGGCGGTCCAATTCGGAGCAAACGTGCTCCGAACGACCTGAAACCGCACAGGAACGATAGAACTATTATTCCTGAGATGCAGGAGGAGGCCGCACGTCCATCGGACGTGCGGTGCGGGCGGCACGTCCGATTGTGTCCTTTTCAGCAGCGCGGCGCGCGCTGAAATGGCAGGTTGGGGGGTCAAAACCACCCGAACGACCTCCGAATGCCACGAAACCGTACGAAAACATCTGGGGCGTGAATTGTGAAATGGTCGGCCAGACGACACCTCATTCGGAGGTGCCGTGTGACCGCGGCGGCCGGAAACGCGTTTCTGGCGCCATAAAACACCAAAACGGCGTGCGGCGGTCCCATTCGGAGCAAACTTGCTCCGAACGACCTGAAACCGCACGGGAATGATAGAAATATTATTCCTGAGATGCAAGAGGAGGCCGCACGTCCATCGGACGTGCGGTGCGCGCGGCACGTCCGATTGTGTCCTTTTCAGCAGCGCGGCCCGCGCGCTGAAATGGCGCGTTGGGGGGTCAAAACCACCCGAACGACCTCCGAATGCCACGAAACCGTACGACAACATCCGGGGCGTGAATTGTGAAATGTTCGGCCAGACGGCACCTCTTTCGGAGGTGTCGTGTGACCGCGGAGGCCGGAAATGCGTTTCCGGCGCCATAAAACACCAAAACGGCGTGCGGCGGTCCAATTCGGAGCAAAAGTGATCCGAACGACCTGAAACCACACGGGAACGATAGAACTATTATTCCTGAGATGCAGGAGGAGGCCGCACGTCCATCGGACGTGCGGTGCGCGCGGCACGTCCGATTGTGTCCTTTTCAGCAGGGGGGGCACGGGCTTGAATGGCGCGTTGGGGGGTCAAAACCACCCGAACGACCTCCGAATGCCACGAAACCGTACGACAACATCCGGGGCATGAATTGTAAAATGGTCGGCTAGACGGTACCTCATTCGGAGGTGTCGTTTGACCGCGGCGGCCGGAAACGCGTTTCTGGCGCCCTAAAACACCAAAACGGCGTGCGGCGGTCCAATTCGGAGAAAACGTGCTCCGAAATACCTGAAACCGCACGATAATGATAGAAATATTATTCCTGAGATGCAGTAGGAGGCCGCACGTCCATCGGACGTGCGGTGCGCGCGGCACGTCCGATTGTGTCCTTTTCAGCAGCGCGGCGCGCGCGCTGAAATGGCGCGTTGGGGGGTCAAAACTACCTGAACGACCTCCGAATGCCACGAAACCGTACGACAAAATCCGGGGTGTGAATTGTAAAATATTCGGCCAGACGGCACCTCATTCAGAGGTGTCGTGTGACCGCGGCGGCCGGAAACGCGTTTCCGGCGCGAAAAAACACCAAAACGGCGTGCGGCGGTCCCATTCGGAGCAAACGTGCTCCAAAAGACCTGAAACCGCACGGGAACGATAGAAATATTATTCATGAGATGCAGGAGGAGGCCGCACGTCCATCGGACATGCGGTGCGCGCGGCACGTCCGATTGTGTCCTTTTCAGCAGCGCGGCGCGCGCTGAAATGGCGCGTTGAGGGGTCAAAACCACCCGAACGACCTCTGAATGCCACGAAACCGTACGAAAACATCCGGGCATGAATTGTGAAATGGTTGGCCAGACGGCACCTCATTCGGAGGTGCCGTTTGACCGCGGCAGCCGTAAACGCGTTTTCGACGCCCTAAAACACAAAAACGGCGTGCGGCGGTCCAATTCGGAGCAAACGTGCTCTGAACGACCTGAAACCGCACGGGAACGATAGAAATATTATTCCTGAGATGCAGGAGGAGGCCACACATCCATCGGACGTGCGGTGCGTGCGGCACGTCCGATTGTGTCCTTTTCAGCAGCGTGGCGCGCGCTGAAATGGCGCGTTGGGGGGTCAAAACCACCGAACGACCTCCGAATGCCACGAAACCGTACGACAACATCCGGGGCGTGAATTGTGAAATGGTCGGCTAGACGGCACCTCATTCGGAGGTGCCGTTTGACCGCGGCGGCCGGAAACGCGTTTCCGGTGCCATAAAACACCAAAACGGCGTGCGGCTGTCCCATTCGGAGCAAACGTGCTCCGAAAGACCTGAAATGAGATTATTTTTTGAATCGAAGTTTTTAAATTATTATAGCACAATGATTTGATATTATATATATATTATATATATATTAAAACATTTAAAATATTATATATATATATATATATTTAAAATATTGTATTTAATAGTATATATATGAATATTTATATATATATATATATTTATATTTATATTTATATTTATATTTTCAATTCAATAAAAAAAAATTAAATAAAAAATTTTTTTATACTAGCGACCGCCATAGGCGGTCGCTATAGGGTGCCCGGCAGAGGGGCTGCAGCGACCGCTTGGCGGTCGCTGAAGGCCGATCTGTCGGCCTTCTATAGCGATCTCCATTGGCGGTCGCTGAAAGCCTCTAGCGACGAGGCAACAGCGACCGCCAATGGCGGTCACTGAGCAGCCGCTAAAGGCCTGATTTTCAGTAGTGAGTGTCCAAATCAAAAACTAAAGGGGAGTTAAAAGGAAATTATTTAATAATTTATTACTCCAATTTCCTTTCATTGTTTATCTCATTATAAGGAATTAAACATCCATGTGATTTATTATCCCTTATTTTTTGGTAGTTTTAATATTCTAATGATTTATATTGATCGGGCTCTAATAAAAGCATTATAATGTATGAGTGAAGCATTATATGAATATGGTAGGTGATCTAGTTCTCTACCCATAAATTATCTATGTTCATATTATGTATCATTTTTTCACATGAAAGACATTACATGTATTACTACTAAAATATGAAATAGTTTATATATATTGTCTAGACCATTACCTAGATTATTTTTATGATTATTTTTTGTGGTTTGAGGATGATGAACTGAACATTTTCCACCCCTTTGGGTGTCTTCTACTGAGTTCCCTTTTCCATTGTTTTTAATTTTCCATAGAATGATAATTGGTTAATTAATGATAAATGAATTTTAAAAATTAAAAGTGAGTGGGTGTACAAACTTGGACAATGAAAACAAAATATGTATACATTGGAATTAAAATGATCTAACCAATTATAAATCATTAAAATGATAAAATTCATTTATCTCCTCATAACCTATCATATCCTTTTTACAATTATGGTGTTAACTGCTCATGGTTGTTTCACATGGATTCTTAGTACTCCTTACATAAGGATTCACGTATATTTTAAAATAGAAATAATAATTGGTTATCCTCATATTCGAAAAGGATGTCTACTATGAACCATATATTAATGTTATATATAGTCTTATTATACCATTATATCACTCCTTGAGGGAACCATGGATTCCCATATAGGAATATATTGGATGATCTAATAGTTTATATGAATTATAATATATTCATAGTGATACATGACTTCTAGTATAAAACAAGTTGGATGATCTCACTAGGAAGATTACTTTGTAGTTCATACATGAGAGATACCTGGTTCCCTAGTGGATTACCTTGAATGGGCTCGACAAGATAATTCTATTATACCATGACACATGAGATACCAGGTTCCCTATGTGTTATACCATTGATAGGCAAAGCATTTTTTTCCATATACAATTCTGTGAGTTATAACTGGGTTAATATAGAGAATTTTTTGGATGGATAGATATAGTAATGTGTTCTTATAGTGCATTTGGAGGGTTACGTTGTTTCCTTTTTTTTTGAATTCTAGAGAAGATCTCAATAGTACAATTAACTAAAATCAATTTAAATATCTTCCAAGTCTTATAAAATATTTGGATTCAGTCTACACTTTTTATATTAACATAGTAGTTTTACCTAAATCATAATCACATATGCCATGAGAATTAATTAATCCCAATTTATTATTCATGGAGACCTGATTTTTGCCTCAGGCCCTCATTAGTATTAGTTGTGTGTGTGTGTGTGTGTTATTTCATATATAGTATATATATACACACACATATATATTCCAATACATGTATATTTGTGTATTCCAATATATAGGGTGAGACATCATCAATGATATTCTATCCTGGAACACATATGGTATTATCAGTCAAGTGTCCTTTTTGAAGATCAACTCCAACATTTTTACATTTATTTTCTTAGAACTTTATTGATATACATTCACACTAGTTCATTTTACAATTATAGACTATCGAATTAGAAAATACTTGTGGTGGCCAACAAAGTTTATCTTACACCCTGTTCGGGCCTCTTTTTGGTACACTAATATGCCTCAGGTTTTAGATTTAGGATCATGGAATTTTTTCTTTTATTACTCTTTGAATCACCCGGACCTAGGTCACTCTATAAATAGTAGCCGAATAGTTTTGTTAACTATCCTCAACCAGGCATCCCTGTATGCTAGATACTGTTGAATAATAGAGAGGGTCCAGTGATGGAATGATGGGGGAGACTATACCCTCGTGATCAGTGTATCATAATAGTCAATAAAAATTAAATCAATAGATGAAATATTATAACATAAATTCATGAGAAATAAATCATTTAACATTGAAATTACAAATATAATGAAGTTATTCATTTCCATGTGAAGAAAAAATATACTAGTAGAAGACATAAAACAGGAACTACATAAATAATAATAAAAAATCACCCATCTCTATATCCATTAGAATCTTTATCTCCACCTCAGTCTTATACACATGGACTCCCTAGTACAAGAGTAACAACACCTGGAGAGTCTATTATTCTAAATCATTATCTATGATGTCTATTAAAAGATGAAATAGTTTCATGAAAAGTGTGTGAGATAAACCCATTATTCCTCCATCAATAGAGTTTAATGAAATATAGTTAGTGAATATAAAATATAGTCATGTGTAGGTATATCAATAAGGAATTGATAAGTTAAATGTAAACAAGTTGGACTCGAGCTCCCAAAAGGACATCTTGCCAATAATACATGCTTCGGCCTCATCTAGAATATCTCTGATGTTGTGTCACCGAATATATAGGTGTGTGTATATATATACATATATAGTTTTTTATGTATATATATGTACTATATATGTTATTACATATATAAACATATATATATATATATATTCATTATACTAGCTTTGACCTAGGGTGTAACATAGAAGTGCATAAATAATCATAAAAGGACATTTACTTTAACGGGATAAGTTTTTTGTAATTAATTATAATTATGTCACCATGTATCAAAAAACTTTGACCCAATACAGGTGTGTTCATTGACATTGTAGATTGTACAAATTATTTTAATTAATTAGAATCATAATCCCATCAGTGTTGTTCCATAAAAAGGAAACCAGGTATCGCTCCAGGTGCAGTATAAGAACATGTCACAAGTGGAGTCCATCCATGCAATTATATATAAGAACCTATGTATAACTCATGTTATGGTATGAGGAATAACCATATCAACCCATCCATTGTATACCATATATTAATCTAGGAATTTATCATGGCATGGTACAATTTCATTAGCCCTTAGATCCCATCCAAGGTAACTCACTAGGGAATATAGTATCACTCATGGGCTTACTATAAGAGAATCTACCCAATCATTCCATCTGTAGTGTTCTATGTAAGAACCTTCCTATCACCCCTGGCATATTAATATTCATATTAATTCTTTTCCCATCTAAGGAAATCTTAATTTGGGATCCATGGTTTTCTGAAGTTTTGATATTAATGTGTAATTTGGTTATATTTAATATTTAGATATGGTCCATGTTAAATATCCCTTCCAAAAATTTCAATCAAAAAAAGTCATTTTATTTTTAAATTATAAGAAAATCATAAGTACAGAGTAATAAGTGGTTAGTTGAAAGAGAAATGAGCATTTAAAACCATACTTACAAAATGTATATGATATATTATGAGTAAATCCATACCATTTATCATTTAAAAATTTACCAATTGGTTTACCACTTTTATGAAAAAGGTGTAAATCCTAATTTTTCATTTTTAATGAAATTATAGTTTCCCATTCACAATTTAATCAATTAATTTATCATTAATTATTCAATTTTCATTCTAGGTCCAATTTCAAATAATTTTTAATAATGGAACACAATAAGAGGCACCCAATCTGGTATAGAACATTGATGTCGCAACCTCAATTTGTATCAACTAGAAAAAAGGGACTAGGTTGGGGTCTGTATAGTTTATTTAAACTATTCCACATTTTAGGAGGAATGTGAAGAATGGTAGTAATGTAGAAAAACATCGCATAATATAAAAAATTAGACATTAAGGAAAAATAACTAGACCATATACCTCTTTCATATGATTCTTCACTCATCCATTATATAGCTGATGGTTGATACAGTTCAAGAAAAATAAGAAGAATATTAAAACACACAAATAACAGGGGATAACAAAATTCATGGATTTATTATTTTATATGAAAAGATAAATAATGATTGTAGGAATAAGTAATTGAATACTAACAAATAGTCTCCCAATGCACCTAACCATATTCTATTCAGACACATGATGATGGAGGAATGTCAATCTCTAAAAGAGACCAAGGGAATGTTCAATGTTTTGGAGTTTCTATGCATGATAGTGGAGAAGAAATGTGGGAAGATTAAAATTATGGGTAAGATTCAATAGTTTAATATCACCCCTTTGAATATGGAACATAGTTTTTATAAATAATATGCCAACTCTATGCACATAGTACCTCTATGGAACTAAATATGATTACTAGGACCACAATTTGATATATCGTGTGCATCCCATGTAGAGCATTAGTCCAAAGGCTCTAACCCCTTGAATCGGTAGTCCCATTGATATGATTGGAGACTAGTGACCTCTTCATGGTCCACCCTTTTCTGTGTGTCTTATTGATTTCGCTTATTAACCATATTTTTTAATTGGAAGTAGAACTATAATTGATTAATTACTGATAAATGAATTGATTAAATTAGAAATGGGTGACTGTGCATTCTTGGCCGAGGAAAACATCGGATCTGTACCTTGGTATTAAAAAGGTGAATTCAAATGGAAATGTTTGAAATTATAAATGGAATGGATTTTAACAAATCATATCATATAATATTTACATGTATTGTGATAATAGCTCATTGTAGTTTCACCTGGACTCATATTTCTATTTACTTAATGTTTGTATTATCTTTTACAAATGATAGGATACGGTTATTATCATCATGTTTGGAAAAGATTTTTCTACAACCCATATCTATATATTATGTGTCAGATGCATAAATCATTATATCATTCTTCGATAAAACAATGTATTCTCAAGTATCAATACATTATAAGGTCTCATAGATTAGATATATAATAATATATATGGACTAATAGATATGTTATTACATAGAACACCATTGAAGACCACACCAGGTAGAAGAATATATTAATCATCCATGAGTGATACATTGTTCCATTGTGGATTATCTTGGATGGTATTATATAGAAAATTCAACTGTAATATGCTATGAGTAATAACTTGATTTATATGTGTTATACCATAGGTGGGATTATAGGGTTATGCCTTATTCCATATAGTGAGTGATACCTGCCTTATTTTATGGAACACCTTGGATGTACACTAATGGTGATAATTTCTTATATTAAACCTAGAGCAATAATTGGGATCCTTGTTTATGGAATTCCTTAGACGATGTAAGGAGGTAAATTAATGTAAATCGGTTTACCCAACTACCAAGTCAAATGGAACAACAGGATTTGTTCTACACATATCACACTTTATGGCCTAGTTATACTAACTTCCCAAATATCTATTCCATGATAATTAAAGATAATCTTATATTTATGCATGGCCGCCTAAAATCTACATTGAGTCTTGGCTAGTAATTCATATATATATGTGTGTGTGTGTGTGTGTGTGTGTGTGTGTGTCTGTTTATATATGTTATAGCATGTATAGTAAAAATATAGACATACATATACATATATATCTATATAAAGGGTTCTATGTCATCAGAGATATTTCTTCTTAGGTCAAATATAGTATTGTCCATCTGGTGTCCTTTGGGGAGATAGATTCTGATATTTTTTAAATTTATCCAATTATTCCCTGATTAATATGCCTACACTATAGTGTCTTATATATTCAAAAATTGGATATAATTGGACATAATTGGTGGTAGATTACTAGTTTTTTCTAAGACCCTATTCTGGCCACCATATGGTACCCAAATAGACCTCATGGTAGCACAGTAATGAAAATGGAATCTTCTTGTGCTGTTACTCCTGGACATTGGATCATAGGGGAATTAGATTGATCCATAACTCTAGATCCTCGTAGAGATAAACTTTATTTTTTTTCTCTTACATATGTTTGTTGTTTATGTACTACATATTTTATATCATCTAGTTCAATATTATATATTCACATGAAAATTGAAAAATATATTATATTTGGAATTTCTAGGTTATCTGATCTATTAAGGATAACTTTAAATAATACTAGTTCGATGGTTTATTTATTTATTATGCACCACTATGATAATATTATCAAAACTATAAAGTCTCCTGATAAAAAATTATTTTATTGAATATTTTATTGATAATAAATTATATAATTTCCTCAATTGT
Organism: Viscum album; assembly: GCA_963277665.1. Taxonomy (NCBI): domain Eukaryota; kingdom Viridiplantae; phylum Streptophyta; class Magnoliopsida; order Santalales; family Viscaceae; genus Viscum; species Viscum album. The sequence goes on from OY728166.1 coordinate 996,003,773, forward strand.
GTTAAATATGTACAATTAGAAAGTATTTGGGATTAGATCATTCATTTGAATATTTGATGAAAATTCCAGTTTTACCCTTTCAAATTCACTATAGAATTTCAATCATAAATATTTTTATTTGAATTATTTGAACTTAATATTTTTTTATCTGTGTTCCTTAATTCATGTTCTACAACTTTTATTCAAGACACTAGATCAAAATAATGCATTTGGATGAAGTAATTGGGTCATAAAGTCAAAGGTGTGTTGGACACACCATAATGAAAAAGCTTCTGTATTTCGGCCATAACTATTTCATATGGGCTTGTATTGAGCAAAAATTTTGAGAGGAGATATATGATGCATATCCTCACATATGATCCTTATAAAATAAGATCTGATTCACGCGTTTCAGTTGTAAAATGGGCGGTGAAAGTTGGATTAAAATATTTTTCTGAATTTCCACATTCGCACTTGAAACCACTTGTAACCTCTTCTCCTCTACCCTCTATAAATTAGAGTTTTTATCGTTTTTAAGGGTTGGGACGTGCATTGGGAAGTTTATGGAAGAGGATAAGTGGATCCAATCCAATTCTACAACAATTTCAATAAGGGTATCTCTTGAAGCAAGGATCCCTTCGATGAAGCCTTCTTCTTCTTCTTCATGTTGTAATGCTTTTGTTTGTGTAATAAACTTATTTGTTTTTCTTTTATTTATTCTCTTTTCTTCTGTTTTGTTTAAATTTCTTCTTCTATTAATCTTCCTCTTTGGGTTGGAATTATTTAGTAGAATCATTATTGGGTTATACCCATTATAAACCTTTTTACATACAAAACGCTTCTACGATAATTACGCCACCCATGGAAGAGTAGTCTTTTAGTAATCGATCTATATCTTACCTTATACATTAATTTATTTTGAATAAATGTTATATTTTAATTAACATAATATGATCAATTAATTTAGTTTTTAATTTAATTGAAACTAAGCAAGAAATTGAACAATTAACACAAAAACACGCGCTGATGATATTTTGTGTAAATTGTGAGAGTGCGAACTTAATAGGTTATACAAAACCATACGGGATCAATATGCAGTGTTCAAATATAATACCTAAACTCAATTAATTCTAATTTCCAGAGGGTAAATGTGCCTTAATTTACCACTGATCATAAGTTAATATTAGAACATCAATCAAAGCAGGGTGCTGCGATTGCATGTTTCGAAGTTAGACTAGGGTTAAATTCACTTCATCTTTGTGGTAATGTTAATTCCCGTAGGGTTTGGGATTTAAAAAATTAAGGGATTATAATTAATTGAATGTTAATTTAAATTATAATGATTAATAATTAAATTAATAGGTAGAGTTAGATCGATTACGTCTTCTAAACAGTTTTCTAAAAAAACATCTTCTCGTTGTGCTTTGTTAATCAACTTGCATTTCGAAATTAAAAACAAAGAAAATACAATCTTCTTCCAGAAAACTTCTTATAGATTTATAAACTATAAAAAAAACCCATCCTTTAAACTAGTGTTTTAATTATACTCTATTTTATTTTTATAATACCTTTAATAAGTTGTTAAATTCACGTCCTCTTTTGAGAGACAACCTTGGTCAGCCACTATGCTGCACCTTAGTAACCTAAAACTGAATATCATTTGAAAGTGCCCACGACAACACTCTTCCAAATTGGATCTATTTCCAGGGAGGCAAGTAATTTATTCAACCATTTAGAGGTATTTCTTTTATTTTTTATTTTATTATTTTCTTCACCTCTCTCTTTCATCTTTCCCCTTTCTCAAGTTTTCATTTTTTTTTCATCCTCTTCTTTTATTTTTGGACCATCAACTCAAACTTCTCATTTTTATTATGGTCCACTTTTCCTATTTTGATTTTTTTGATTTATGACATGAACTAATACTGAGGATCTATTAGATCTTGACCCTGAGATTGAACATAGCCTTTGAGCTCGAATCAGACAGTCTCAGTCTACGGGAAGTTTCAATATTCAACTAGTTGGTGAATTCCTCTCTTCTAGAAACATTGAAATTGGAAGAAATTCAAATTCAAACATAAAATAAGAACCGGTCGCTGGAAATAATGACAATGATCTAAATAAAACCATTTGAGAATTGGATGCACCTGATATTAACTATCAACCAAATCGTATTGCATCCCCAAATCTCGAATCGGTCTTTGAACTAAAATCTTGGTTAATTAACTTACTTCCAATGTTTCATGGCCTCTCTGGTGAGGATCCCGATAAAAATTTTAAAGAATTTAATGTGTTTTTCTCAACCCTAAAACTATAAATGTCTCTGAAGATCAAATAAAATTAAGAGCATTCCTATTTTCACTTGATGGAGCTGCAAAGGATTGGATGTACTATTTACAACCTGAAGATGTAACATGTTGGAACGATTTGAAACGCCTTTTCTTGCAGAGATTTTTTCCAGCATCGAGGACCACTTCCATTCGTAAGGAGATATCGAGGATAAAGAAAGAACAAGGGGAGTCAATGTATGAGTATTGGGAGCGATTCAAGAAGTTGTGTTCAAGCTACCCACATCACCAAATCAGTGAGAAATTACTCATCCAGTACTTCTATGAAGGACTCACACCTATGGAGAGGAGCATGGTGGATGCTGCGACTAGAGTAGCATTGGTGGACAAGACACCAGTAGCTGCACGTGCATTGATCGAAAAAATGGCCTAAAACTCCCAACAATTTTGTGATCTAGGTACACCACATGTCAGGGGAGTACATCAGGTAAGTCCTTATTCTCTTGAAAGTCATTTGATTGATATCAAGTTGGAAGAATTGACCACTATGGTAAGGCATATTTCTTTGGCTCAAAAGACATCCCAACCCACTCCTTCAAGGCCTTGTGGCATTTGCACTGAGACAAGCCACCCAACTGACTGTTGCCCCTAACTACAAGAAATAGAAGATTGTGTAGCAGTATTCCCTGGGAGACCATATCAGCAACAACAACAACCACATCCCCAAATAAATATGACTCCTTTTCACCAACATATAGCTAAGGGTGGAAGGATCAATCGGACATGAGGTATGGATCTGGACAACAAAAAAGTCCACCCTTTCAACAAAACCTCCAGCAGCCTCTGCCTTACCAGCAGGGTTTCCAACAACCCAAAAGAAGATTTGAAACCCAATCATCAACAGGTCAACAACAAGGTAATTCTTAGGTAGGCCCTTCCTCAAAACTGCAAAAACTATCATAAATGTCAATGAGGGTACACTTTCCATTGAATTTGGGGGTGAATTTGTGATATTTAATGTAATAGATTTCATGAAGTACCCCTCAGAGGACCATTCTGCATTTGTTATCTCCCATTTTGAACCATCCTGTAAAAACACCATGGAATTGGATTGTCCTATGCTTAGGGAGATTTTGAGTATTTGTTCTAGTTTGATGTCTGAGAGTACTTACACACCTATTTCTAATGCACAAGACTCTCTTAGATTTGATTTTGAAATGGAGTCATATTTTGATTTTGATCATGTGAACTCTGATTATGGCATGGATTTTGAGTATGCGGATGGATTTGATTCTTTATTCTCTGATTGTGATGATGTATATTCGGATATTGATGCTCTTTGTGCACATATTTCAGTTCCTTCTATGTCTCCATCCATAAACCACCCCCTACACTGGAACTCAAGCCATTGCCACCAAATCTCAAATACTCATACTTGTTGAGTGGTGAAAAATTACCTGTTATCATTTCTAAAAATCTCTCTTTTGAACATGAAGAAAAACTTTTGAATCTTTTGAGGGAGAACATCAGGGAAATCGGGTGGACCTTGGATAACATATCAGGTATTAGCCCCTCTATTTGCATTCATAGGATTCTTTTGGAGGATGGGGCTAAACCGGTGAGGCAACCACAAAGAAGACTCAATCCAACCATTCTGGAGGTTGTTAAAAAAGAGGATGAAAAATTTCTTGAGGCAGGTATAATCTATCCCATTTTAGATTCTCAGCGGGTAATTCCTATTCAGGTTATGCCTAATAAAAGTGGTGTTACTGTTGTTAAAAACGATAAAGACGAGTTAGTTCCAATGACGGTGAAAAACAGTTGGTGCGTGTGTATTGATTATAGGAAACTAAATCAATCTACTCATAAAGACCATTTCCCCCTCCCATTTACTGATCAGATGCTTGAGAGACTTGCTGGGAAAATACATTATTGTTTCTTGGATGGATTTTCTAGATATTTTCAGGTTCCTATTGCTCTAGAGGATCAGGAGAAGACAACATTAACTTTTCCTTTCGGTACATTTTCCTACTGAAGGATTCTATTTGGACTTTGCAATGCCCCAGGTACCTTCCAGAGATGCATGGTGAGTATTTTTTCTGATTTTATTGAGAGATGCATGGAGTTATTTATGGATGATTTTACAGTGTATGGTTCTTCATTTGATGAATGTCTAAGTAGTTTGGGAAAGGTGTTGAATTGTTGTATTGAGAAGAATCTGGTCCTGAACTTTGAAAAGTGGCATTTCATGGTAGAGCATGGAATTGTCTTAGGGCATGTAGTGTCAAAACATGGGATAGAGGTTGATAGATCTAAGGTAGAAATTATTTCATCCTTACACTATCCTTTATGTGTTCGTGATGTTAGATATTTCCTAGGGCATGCAGGATTTTATCAGCGCTTCATCAAATATTTTAGTAAGATTGCTCTTCCTATGTCACGATTACTTCAAAAGGATTGTGATTTTGTGTTTGATGATTCTTGTAGGACTTCCTTTGATGAGCTAAAGAAGTGTCTTACCACTCCACCGATCATAAAGCCCCCATGGTGGGAGATTCCTTTTGAGCTTATGTGTGACACCTCCAACTTCGCGGTTGGAGCCGTCTTATCTCAGAGGGTGGAGGGACGTTCACATGTGATTGCCTACGCATCAAGGACACTGGATTCAGACCAATAAAATTACACAACCATGGAAAAGGAGTTTCTTGTTGTTATATTTGCTTTAGATAAATTTCGTTTATATTTATTGGGATCTAAAGTAGTTTTTTTTTTACCATGCAGCTTTGAGGTACCTCCAAAAGAATCCAGATGAAAAACCAAGACTTATACATTTGATGCTCCTTCTTCAAGAGTTTGACATCGAGATAAAGGACAAGAAGGGGTCAAGGAATTTGGTGGCCGACCACATGAGTAGGCTTACTCACACACCAGAGGGTGACACCTTGGATCAGGTACCACTTCAGGACACTTTCCCCGATGAGAATCTCTATACCATCTCAGGTACACATCCTTGGTATGCTGATTTAGTTAATTACATTGTTGCCTCTAAAATCCTAGTAAATTTGAAGAAGCATCAAGTCCAAAAATTAAAAAGTGAGTCTAGGTTTTATGTGTGGGATGATCCTTACCTCTGGCGCATGTGTAGTGACCAAGTCAATAGGAGGTGTGTTCCCGATCATGAGTTTGAGTCTGTTTTGCATTTCTGTCATACACTTTCTTGTGGTGGACACGTTAGACCCCAACATACTACTAGAAAAGTCTTAGACTCTAGATTATATTGGCCTTGCTTATTCCATTATTCCCATGTGTTTTGTAAGTCATGCTCTTGTTGCCAACACACTGGAAACATTTCAAGGAGACATGAGATGCCCCAAAACCCATTTTATTCTGTGAGAGTTTTTATTTATGGGGAATTGATTTTATGTGCCCTTTTCCTAGTTCATTTAGTCTCTTGTATATACTTTTTTCTGTCAATTATGTGAGTAAATGGGTGGAGGCCAAGGCCACCAGGACTGACGATTCTCATGTTGTAGTGGATTTTGTCAAGGCACAAATTTTCTACAGGTTTGGAGTACCAAAGGCCATCATCAGTGACCAAAGGACACACTTTTTCAATAGGAATTTTTGTTCCCTCCTTTGAAAGTATGGGGTGAGAAAAAAACATCAACACCATACCACCCCCAAAAAAATAGCCAGGATGAGGTTTCAAATCATGAGTTGAAACAAATATTGGAGAAAAATGTGTAGCCAAATAGGAAGGATTGGACCACGCGCTTGGATGATGCATTGTGGGATTATAGGATAGAATACAAGACACCCATTATTATGTCCCCATTTAGGATTGTTTTTGGGAAAGCGTGTCATCTCCCTGTGGAAGTTGAGCATCAGGCTTATTGGGCTATAAAGAAATGCAACATGGATTTGGCCCAAGCTGGAATTCAAAGGAGGTTGAAAATTCAAGAGCTTGAGGAGATTCGATTGTCATTATATGAGAACATAAGGATCTATAAGGAAAGATCAAAATAAGATCAGGATAAAATGATCCAGAAAAGGTAATTTCATGTTAGAGAGAAAGTCCTTCTCTATAGTTCATGACTGAAGCTGATTCCTGGTAAGTTGCATTCCATATGGTTAGGTCCTTATATTGTATCTAAAGTTTTTCCTTATGGTGAAGTAGAGATCAAACAATAGAACACTGGAAGTAGATATACAGTCAATGGGATACGTTTGAAGAGATACATTGAGGGACTTCCTACTGATGTAGTGGATTTTATCACACTACATGACCCCATTATCAATTGAGCACATCAGGCTGTTCCTAACCCTTTTAATTTTATATTATTTTTCCTATTTAAAAATTATGAATTTCATTTGCATATATCATCGCATGGGTTCACATTTATTACAATGCAATTTCTTAATTGTGAGGGAGGGAACCTTTTAGTTTAGTAATTTTAATTGTTTTCCTGTTTAAAAAACAAAACAAAACAAAAATTGTGTGTTTTTCAAATTTTGTGTGTTTATTTTTCAATTTTATTTGTGTATTTGGAATTTTTGAGATGAAATTATTCTCATCACAATTTTGAAATTCATATCAATGAGTGAAAAAAAATTATCCCATGAAACTGAGCTTAAATGAATGCTAAAAATGACTTTGTTTCAAGTTCAAATATTTAGTATTTTCATGAAAAGTACATTGAATTTTGAATCTCATTCCACATCTCACTATCTTTATATTTGAAACCACTTTCCTGTGAGTCTTCTAAACCATTATTTTCATATTCTTTACATTCACCTCACTTCTTGAGAGAACCAAACCATGCTTGATTTAACCAGAATTTGATTTATTTCTGTCAAAACTTGAGGGTTTTAGGTACTTATGTTTAAATTATTGAGGAATTTGTTTGGTATTAAAGCCCATATTTCAAAGAATTCTTTTTTATAATGGCCTACCTTGAACATATAATCCTTTTATTCCTTATAATCCATGCACATCCTATTATTTTTGCCACATTACAAGCCAATTTTGCCTATCTAACCAACTCTTGAAGTGAAATTGCATAATCTAGTTGAGCTTAAGTGTGGGGGAAGCTATCTTGTGCTATGCTACCACATTCTGTGATACTTTGGGTGGAAAATTAAATTTTGAAGAGATGTGTTTGATGCTAAATAAAAACATTATATTGAAAGTTGTGCCTTTTCTGGGGCTTCTAATTGTTGTAGAAAGTTGTACCTATCTAGAGCTTTCAAGAAAATAATGTTTGAGAAGATTGAAATTTTAGTTACTGAATTATGAATGGTTTAAACTTTATATGACTTTTCATGATGATGGATCTGAATTGATACTATGTGGATTAATGAGGAGAACATATTTAAGGAAAATTATATTAATGTAATTTTGCTTCAAAAAGAGTCAAGCCCTCCTCATTCATCCTTGGAGTTTTTCACATCTAATCCTACCAACTAAAAGCCACAGAACAACCCTAAAAGTTACTCATGATAAACATATGTCCTTGAATCACATCGGGTGGTGATGTAGGAATTTATCAAGCCTATGGTGACCCTTGTATGAGTTTGGATGAGAAAGACATTGCAAAAAAAATTGATATTTGAGTGATGGGAGAAAATTCAAGTGAGGTAAGTGTTTTTTGCATGGGAGGATAAATGAAGTGGAAATATATTGAATGATATAAATGGATAACTTGAAATAAGTTTTTTATGAGGCATGATATCTTTTGATTCTTGGTGTGGAATTGATGGATCTCAATGATATGTGTTTTAAAATTTGTTTTGATTAGATATTGATGTTTACTTGATATGAGGATTTTCCCAGGAGTGCAAAAGGGTAAGTGTGGGGAAGTTGATAAAACATTATTTTATTGAATATTTTATTGATAATAAATGATATAATTTCCTCACATTGTGTTAAATATGTACAATTAGAAATTATTTGGGATTAGATCATTCATTTGAATATTTGATGAAAATTCCAGTTTTACCCTTTCAAAATCACTGTAGTATTTCAATCATAAATATTTTTATTTGAATTATTTGAACTTACTATTTTGTAACTATGTTTCTTACTGCATGGGATACAACTTTTATTCAGGACACTGGATCAAAATAATGCATTTGGATGAAGTAATTGGGCCATAAAGTCAAAGGTGTGCTGGACACGCCGTAATGAAAAAGCTTCTGTATTTCAGCCATAAATCTCTCATCGGAGCTTGGATTGAGCCCAAATGTTTATAGGAGATAGATGAACCATATCCTCACATATGATACTACTGAAAGAAGATATTATTAACGTGTTTCAGTCATAAAATGGGCAGTTCAAGTTGGATTAAAATATTTGGCCGAATTTCCACATTCACATGTGAAACCACTTGTAACCTCTTCTCCCCTCCCCTCTATAAATTAGAGTTTTTATTATTTTTAAGAGTTGGGACGTGCATTGAGAAGTTGAGGTCAGAGTAGAAGTGTATCCAATCCAATTATCCAACCATTTCAATAAGTGTAGCTCTTGAAGCAAGGATCCCTTCGACGAAGCCTTCTTCTTCTCCTTTGTGTTGCAATGCTTTTGTTTGTGTAATAAACTTATTTGTTCTTATTTTATTTCTTCTATTTTCTTCTTCTTTGTTTAAATTTATTCTTCTCTTAATATTCCTATTTGGGCTATAATTCTTTACTAGAAGCGTTATTAGGTTATACCCATTATAAACCTTTGCACATGCAAAACGCTTCTACGATAATTACGACACCCATGGAAGAGTAGTCTTTTAGTAATCGATATATCTCTTACCTTATACATTAATTTATTTTGAATAAATGATATAATGTAATTAAAATAATATGATCAATTAATTGAGTTTTTAATTTAATTGAAACTAAGCAAGCAATTGAAAAATTAACACAAAAACACGCGAGGATGAGATTTTGTGTAAATTGTGAGAGTGAAAACTTAATAGGTTATACAAAACCATATGGGATCAATTTGCAATGTTCAAATATAATCCCTAAACTCAATTAATTATAATTTACATAGGGTTAATGTGCCTTAATTTACCACTAACCATAAGTTAATCTTATAATAACATTAATCAAAGAAGGGTGATGTGATTGCATGTTTCAAAGTTAGCCTAGGGTTAAATTCACTTCATCTTCGTGGTAATGTTAATTCCCGTAGGGTTTGGGATTTAACAAATTAAGGGATCATAATTAATTGAATGTTAATTTAAATTATAATTATTAATAAGTAAATGAATAGGTAGAGTTAGATCGATTGCGTCTTTTAAATAGTTTCCTAAAAAAACATCTTCTTGTTGTGCTTTGTTAATCAACTTGCATTTCAAAATTAAAAACAAAAACAAAATACAATATTATTCCAGAAAACTTCTTCTAGATTTATAAACCATAAACAAACCCCATACTTCCAACTAGTGTTTTAATTATACTCTATTTTATTTTTATAATACCTTTAATAAGTTGTTAAATTTACTTCCTCCTTTGAGAGATAACCTTGGTCAGCCACTCTGCTGCACCTTAGTAACCTAAAACAGAATATCATTTGAAATCTCTCACAAAAGTGCTCTTCCATATCTCTACCGTACAATAATTATACCCTCATCGCTAATCGGTAGTCTTTAGTGTTTGGAGAGGCATGCTTAAGCCCAGGTGACCAAACCTTCCAGAAAAGTTTTATAGAGTGAGATTATTTAGGGCATTACAGTTGGTAAATATCCATGTTTTGAAGTGATCAACCCATATATGGGTAAGAACCATGTGGAATGGTATGTGACTATTTCTTATGATGTTTGTTATTACATTTGACTATTATTTCCACTTGAGTGATTTGTGTACTTTTCATTGCTTTTGAATTTATAATGTTTTACCCTTGGCCTAATATAGTAAGGAAATATTTCTATATAAATTATTATAGGAATATAGTGATTTAATTTCTGTGCATATTTAATTCCATGTTGGTTTGATTTCTTATCTTTTTCATGCATGTAGGTTGTTCCTTGAGTGAAAATATATTATGCTTAATGTTATATCATGCTTAAGTGATAAAATTATTCGTATAACTGTATTCTTTTTTATGTGATAATATGATTGTTTGAAATTATGAAATTAGATTTTTAAAGTGTATGAATCAACCTATATGATGTTTTCCCATATTTATTCATGTATACCCTTAAATATATAATCACTATATTTTTTACACTATATTTTTTACTTCTAATTTTAATTTGTTTAAATTCATAAATTATCTCTTAATGTGGTGTTCAAAGTATAAACATTATTATAATTATAGTTTTAGTAATTATTTGAAATGCTTTTTATGGGAACATAAAAATAACCTATTGACCAATTTTCTATTTAGTTATGTTAAAATTGATTTTTTCCTTTATGCCTAGTGATATTTTAGACATGACAAATTTATAGGATTGACATTTTATGTTTCAGTAAGGGGGTAACCTAGTGTAGGTAGATCCCATAGAAATTAAAATACTTTCTCAAATTTTTCTTTTATTTTCTAAATTATTGGTGTCTTTTGAGTAGCATTTTTTTTGAGTGGGAATCATAGTGATGAAGAAACACCCTTGGATGGACTTGTGTCTGTTCAGTGAGATGATCCTTGTTGAGGGTGTGAGAATAATATAATCCTCCAGTTTTGTGTGCTATACCTACCTAGGGAATATTCAACCTCTTATTAGGTTGTTTTAACCTTCACCTTCTTTAGTGATGGATGAATCTAGAGTTCATCATCCACACTAATAGTCATATGTGATAGTGCTACTTGGGGATAAATATTTTGTATGGACCACATGATTATAGTATGAATAGGTCCAATATTCCTATTGATGGTATTAAATGATGTCTCGTTGAGTTGGTGTAATATCAAGGTAGTATATGTTGATACATGTGGTACCCCTTGAGTTAGTAAATGGTAAAACAAAAAAATTGAGTTTGATGGAAATCGTTTAGCCTTGAGATGTTATACTATGTCATTAGGTTGGATTCAGAGTAAAATGAACTATATGTATAGGGAAGTAGACTTATTCAGGTGATGGGGGATGAAATTTAAAAAGCATTGGGTTTTTTCACTCTACTAATTAGATTGGATTCTTATTCTATTCCATGCTTTTAGGATGTTTATGAACACATCTTAGAAGATCTTCTTGAGTATGTATAGACTAAACTTGTTCTAGCATCTTTTTAAGATGATGGTTATTCATTTTTTTAATTTTCACTTGGTAGATGTGTGTTGGTCATACTTGTAAACCATGATCAGTGGTAAATGGAGAGTATACCGTGATATTATTTTATTTATCAGTAAATTTTTACTAGGACTATCCTAAACTAGAGAGCATCATGTCAATCAGATAAATATTATCTATTAAAGTAGAGGGATAGAAATGAAAAAGACTAAAAATGTGTGGTCATGGTTTCTATTGTAAGTATAGGGATTAGTAAGTTTGAGTTTCTATTACTTGATAAAAATATTGAGTTAAAACAAAATTATGGGTTGGATTGAGTCGGTATGATGGATTCAGGCTCAGTTTTTATTATCTTCCTAATGAACATAATGCTTGTGATACATGTTAGTGCTAGAATGGAAGCATGATGATGAAATGGTTGGGTGTATAAGAAACATTTGATGAGACATTTAGTCTACATGATTTTCTTTAGCTATGGATGAACAATATCAAGATGCATCGGGTGGTAAGGAAATCATGTTTAGGTAATGATAATGCATCATTAGGTATAACCATTCTCTTTCGAAAGAAGTTAGCTATTGGTGGTTCGATTGTCATTTATATGTGTGGCTGGATATGGTTGTCTAAAAACCATTCCTTACATGCAATCTGGGAAACGATTAGAGTGCCTTTAGGAATATTGGTCAAAAATATGAAATTTATTTTGTTTTAATGATTTCTAATAGTGATAAAAAATAATTTTAATATCATAACACATAACTCATAAAACATAATTTTTTGAAAAGTTTATCTTTTGAAAAAATGAATTTATTATTCCTTCATACATACTAATAGTCATTAACTAAATTATTTTATTTTTATAAAAAATTATTTATATTAATTATTTAATATAGATAATATTAATTTTATAAGATAAAAATACCATATGTAAATATATATATATATATATATATAATTCCTTGAAAATGTTTTTTTTAATTTATTTACTCTATTCTTATCACCATCCAATTGATAATCAATGCATTGATGATTATTTTTTTTAAATATGTAAAAATAATAATTAAATATCATAATAAAAATTTGGGACATTTAATAGTATATAATATAAAAACTAAATTTTTTAAGAGTAAACAATATATTAATTTGACCATGAATAGTTATATTATTATTCCAAAAATTTACTTTATAATTTCATGGATGTTATTAAATTATTTTACTAATCATTCATTGAATTTTAGGTATGAATTTTGTCATGACCAGACTATACTGGTCTCAAGCCGCAACTACCCCATGCCCGCCTCCATAGGCCAGGGGCTGGCGACAAGCGCTGAAGGTGTAACAATCTTGGGGAGGCCTTTTCCTAAGTACCTGTACACACAAACACAACCCACTAAATGCAGAAGTGCAGAGTAAAAAAAAGAAACCAAAGGATAAATAAATATAACCCAACCACAGACATGCATCACCCTCTAAGTAGGAAAAAGTAAAGTGATGAAAAGTACTAACAGATACTAAACAGGAAAAGGGGAAAAACATGCGCCCAGCTAGAAAAGTGCCACAACCCGGCAACAGGTAACAAAAGTAAACAGCTGGTGAGTCTCAAACCTGAAATACCTATTATGACCACTGAAAACAGCCCAAGCTCCTATGTCCTTTGTGATCCTCTATAGTCTCGATCGACCTGTCCGTCTTCTGCAAGTGCACACCAAATACAGGAAAAGCTCAAGTAGGGGTGAGTATAAGGATACTCAGTAAGATGCCCCGAAAGCTCGAGGGATAAAAAAAGGAGATACCAAAATGGTGAGCAGTAGACAGAACAAGGAACAGTGAAAGAGTACAGTAAATAGAATGTAGCTTAACCCAACAGAAGAAAGGGAGTAGACTCATACAACCAAGAGTAACTAGACACGGAAAGCACATGGCATACCTCGCATGTCTTCGCCCCTCCTAGAATGAGAGTAACTGAACCCCAGTAGTAGGAAAAAAAGTAGGGTGTATATATATATATGCTCAATAAGAAACCTGAATGAGTGCATAAGGGGATATCCATCTCCAAGCTCAGCCAAGGAAAAGTCGCCAATAGTTCTAAGGGTAGCCATCACTGATACACAACAATCTCGCACGTCAAAGCTTCCTCATCACTAAACCATACCACCAAAAGTCCTGCTCCTGTAACCACAGAGAAAAACCATTGACTAGCCTCGTAAAAAGGGGGAGGAGTCTGAAATAAGTTGTTGGGTAACCCACTGCCTAGCCCAACTGGAGGGAAAACCCCAAAAGGTCGTTGGTTGACCAACTGCCCAGCCCTGTTAGAGGGTAAACCCTAAATGATCATCAGGTAACCCACTGCCCATCCCAACTGAAGAGTAAACCCTAAATTCAATGGGTAACCCAATACCCAGCCCTGCTGGAGGGTAAAACCTAAGGTCAACAGGTAACCCACTGCCCAGCCCTGTTGGAGGGTAAACCTGGAACTGGTCTGATAACTCTGCGCTGCTCGCGCCATCACTGAGTGTCGCTAACATCGCGACCATGCATTCAGTTGGAGTGAGTCAAAGAAACCTCCATCCAATGTCCTTTCATATTTACACATTTAATGAGATCTCTAAAGATGCTACACTCACCCAAACAGATTACCCCATTGTAATCCTCGTGGAAAAACACGCCAGATAGACTACTTACTCATTAGAAATGGGCTCCTGATGAAAAAGTTACTCAATGCCGCTTTACTCCCACATTGATTCTCATGGGTCCCACAGCTCGGTTCAAAAAGAGTTTTTTTTAATTTCTCCATCATGATGCTCTCATAAAAACATGCCAAAATGATTACTCAATCTCCTCAAACGGATGTCTGATGAAAAAGCCGAAAACGCTGATCACAGCTTAAAAGATGACCCATGGGGCCCATGCCACAACTCTGGATTCAATGCCTGAAATTGCCCTAGACCACTTCTTCTAGATTCCAGGGTCACAATGCCACTGACGGTGCCTTAAACGGACACCGGATGTGTCCTCTCCATCTGAAAGAGGAATCACGGTGTAGTACTTAACAAGCGTGACGTGCCACCGAGCCCCCGTCTCGGGAATTAAAATTTCCCGAGACCATCTCAAAATATTTTTCTTGAGTAGAGGATTTCACTTCCATCGAATTCATGCAAAACGGACACGCTTAGTGAAAGTTATGGGTGTCCGAAGTCGAGGGGGGGTGAACCCCTTGGGCTGGACCAGCCTGGGCCGACCGGTCCGCCCGGCCTGGGCCGGCCCGCACCGGCTGGCCCAGCTCGCAGCGCCAGCCCGTGGCTCAGCTGCGCGGTCCAGCTAATGAACCCCAGTCTACACCCGTGTTGGCCGGCCCTGGTGGAAGGTCGTGGTCTCACAAAGAGACCTGCCGAAGGTGGGTCTCAGTCCCCGCACAGGGTCGCGCACCGCGACCCCGTCCCGTCGCGCCCTGGCGAGCTCACCCGCTGCCACCGCTAGGGACACCCCATGCCACCTGGGTCCACCAAACCACCTAGTTCCACCGCCACGCCATCATCCCAGAACTGGGCCACCACCGCCTAGAACGCCCCGCGCTGCTTCTGTCACCCGCCGGACCTCCCTGGAACCACCTGAAAAAGAGGGAAAACGGCCTGGAAACTTCCCAAGGCCACCCCGGATGCCCCGGGACTCGAAATTTTTATCTGAAAGGATATTTGGGAAGACAAAATCAAGACCTATAAAACCAGGGGATTTTATCAAATTTATTACAGAATTTCAATGCAAGAAAATGAATTTGAAGGTGGTTGCGGGAATTAAAAATTAAAAGGCACAAGCCTACCTCGCTGGTTGTAGCCCGTAGCTTCGCCGATGATCCACCAAAGCCGTCGTGCCTTACCGGAGAGGTGGAGGAGAGGAGCTTGAAGGGAGGTTTCTCCATTTTTTGAGAGAAAATCCTCCAGAGAAGAAGTAAGGTGAAGAGGAAGGGTGGGGGTGGTTGTGTTTAAATAGAAAAACACTTAAACCCCCCGCCCGTAGACCCTGTACCCGAACTTTCAGCGGGGTCAGGGTTAGGCCACCTCTAGGATAAAATATATGCTAGGAATGCAACGGTGGTCTCAGAATTTTAATCAGAGCCTCCGTTCAGAAGTTATAAAGTTCACACCCAAGTCCTCTAAATTATGAAAATGTCCCTGGTGGCATATTTTACAGAAGGGTCGCACCCACAAAAGTTACACCCCTCCTACAGTAAACAGAACGTTCCAGACTCAACAGTGCCCTCGTTTTTCCCATATGAGCAACTATTTAGGAGTTATTCTATTTATTTGGTGTGTATAGTGTGAATGCACTTAAAATTTAATTCCACCCACATCAGGGCTCAGAATCACACGCTGTCTGAACGCCATACTCTGGAATAACATTAAGAAAATTTCAAAGTCTTACAGGCTCAAAACCCGGGTTCTTAAAAAATTTTGATATAATTTTTTAAATGTATTAAATTTAACAATAGTAAATAGTTTATAAAAAAAATTTATTTATGGTTGATGATATTTTCATAGTTATATTATTATTTTTATTAAAAAAATATCATTATTTTATTTCAAATAAATTATTTAGAATGAAATTGTTTATTTTTTAACATCTATATAATTTTTATGTTAAATACATACCATTGATTACAAAATGTTAATAAAATTATTATTATTGTACCCAATGAATATATACCATTTTATAATGGTCTAATAAAAGTTTTTTTAACCCCATTGCACTCTATAAATTTATCCCACTCAAAATAATGGAATTAAAAAATACATTTAATTAATTTTTTTTAGGATTTAACGATTTTAATTCTTATTTAATGAAGGTTTTTCCCATTCTATGTTTATTTAAAGTAATAGTTATTCTCAAGGGAAATGATGATCTAGAAGATTTTATAGTTGTAAAACTATTATTATTTTCTCTTTATTATTTCACATTAATTTTTAAACTATTAGGGATGTAATCATCTATGGGATGTTATAATTTATAATAAGTAATTAATTGATTCATAAAAAAAATTGTAATGTAAAATTTTAGGTGAATTATTTTTTTTTTAGTTTGATTCTTTAAATTTATCATTTATTTGATATTATTATTTTAATTCATTATAAATAAGTAAATATGTAACATTGGGAAATAAAATGAATTATTAAATATGGAATTTTACAATCAATTATTTACCATGTTAACAATTTTTTTCCTCTTCTAAAACCTTTTCCTTTTTAGATGAAAAAATAAAGTTTATAATAGGTTATAATGGGTGGGGTGGTGTCCGCTTACAATGTATGTTATACCGGCAGTCTAAATGTGCCTTTTTGAGACATAAGAAATTAAATATGTTCTTGGGAAGGTAAAATAACCATTTCATGGTTTTTATAGGAAATTAAGCATTGTTTATGGGTGGACTAATTTTATACATTTTTTATGGAAAGAGAGGGTGTGGAAATTGGGGTTTCCTTTAGTAACCTCCATTAGAGATCACACGCATGGGATTTCTAATTTTTTATTCATAGGGATTATTTTGAATACCTCATATGTGAATATGTTATTTTTTTCCAATATTTTCTTGAATTTTTTTATTTCAATTTTTTGGAATTGTAATATATAAAATTTTTTAATCAGATCAACATAGATATATTGTTTTGATATAACATTCACTAGACTCTATTTTTGAACTATCTACCCACATAATGTATAACAACCAACACATTTCATACATATATATTATATCATAATAGATTATTATTCATTAACTAACATTAATATCCATGCCGAAAACATTTAGGAATAGTGTTGTTATAAGATTGGAAACACACAAAAAAATATATGTATGTAATATATGAAATCTCCCACTATACTCTTGATAACTAGAACCCTTCTTAGAAATGTGATTCATAATTAATTTGATAATAACCAGGGATATGAATCAAAATAAAGGGTGAGCTCATATGGTTAGTAAGGGTAAACATGGGTGATATAAATGATCAAATAAGAATAACATGATCATAAGGGTTTGATATAACTTCCTTTATACCCTTCGATCTCATAGAACATGAATAATTAAATAATGCATTAGAGGGAGATATAGGTCTCACCCATCACATAATCCATAAATTTTTGTTCCAAAATATCATATGAAAATCATTATATAATAACTTATGAAATATAATCATGTTTCATTAACATTTCATTATATCATATACTATGGAAAATAAATTGGGTTTATAATCATTTCATAAATTTATCATAGAAACAAATGTGGAAAATGAATGAGTTTATTATTTTTGTATTATCATAAACCATCCATAGAAATAATATGAATGATATCATTAGATAATATACCCATAAAATATGAAGTAACATAACATGATTTCATCTTTGATGGAGAATTATTTTAAAATATTTTTTGTAACATTTCTTGAGGAAAATAATCTTTCCACTTAGAAAGAACATATTTAAAATTTAAAAATTTCCTAAATATTATTGAAACCATTTAAATTTTAAATAGACTTGTAAATTATTAATGGATTCCTTAAATCGTTGATTGATCATGGTGATAGAAAATATCATTTATGTCATTCGTGTTAAAACTAAAGTTCATTTCACTATCATAGTAAAAAATCAAATATACTTGTTTTGAAAATTAAAAATGTATTCCTTTTAAATTATTTTAATTCTTTTTAATTTGTAAAAACTACATTAAAATATATTTTTATAATATTAAAATATTTTCATAAAACATTTTCAAGAAACATGGTCATGGAAAAAAGGATTTTTGACAGAAGAGATAAATAATGTCTTCTTTCCCTGAAAAATATTTTTGAAAAATGGGTACATAATGTGATAAAAATAAAGTTAAATAATTACCTTACATAAATAAATATAGGATAATACGTTTACTCTATTTTTTGAGTTATAGATCATAATATTTCATCATCATAAGAATAATGATAGTAATCTTGATAAATAATTAGATTATATCATAAATCCCTTGCCACATTAGTGACGTTGGAAAATTAAGCCCCATGAAAATCTAAACATTAAATAGATATTTATATAACATAATTTTAATGGTAATAATAATAATAGACATAAATACGTATTATATACACCAAATAAAAAAATAGGAGGTGAATATGGAATATATCTACCAAAAATAATTGTGAGGTGAAAATACCTTACATTATTTGGTTATATTTGAATCGTAAGAACCATGAAATAATAAAATTTAATGTATTGTTAAACATTATTATAATAAACAGATTAAGGGCATAAAATTTTATAGGTTATGTATATACACCTTATAAATGTAGATATATTCATAACATAACATGTGTCCTAATGAAGAAAATTTGAGACAATAACCCATTACCTGAAGTTTTGAATTTCTTACATCATGCACAAACCTCCTATATAATAAATTTACATTTTTTATAATACCATTAATTTTAAATATTCATATATATTCATATATTATATTATTTACATGAAAAATTTTATTTCACATTTTTTTAAAAAATCTTTGATAAAATCAGGGTTCACATAATAACTACTCTGTTCATCATGTATGTTTTGGTTTTTTATTTTCAATAGTTTTACTTTTTACATAGATATATATTATAATAAATTTTATCATTTTTATAAATAACATATATATTCCTTATGTATGTATTTATATTATTGTATGAAATCATTATTTATAAAATGACTTAAACAGTTTGTGGAGATGGTAGGTCCTATATACGAATGAACACAGTTTCCATTTTTTGGTGGATAGAGAGAAAGAAAGTTAAATAGTTATTAAAATTTAAAGATTAATTTTGACATAGTATATATAATATATATTCATTACATACACCCTTATTACCATATATTTCAAAATGAAATTTAACATGTGTTTCATCTCTCTAGGGATGTGGTAGTGCACATGTTCTCGTGAATAATGTCATCTTTAATGAATAGTTTGGAAGTAAAGAATGTAGGTTTGATATTATAAATAAATATATATAATTATTTAATAAATATCATATATATATATATACTATAAATCCACAATTTAATCCAACCATGATAGATAGTGATGAGAAATTAAGTACATCAGTTTACGAGGTGGTAGGTCGCCCCATAAATGATCGACTGTTTCATTTCCCATTTTATTGAAGTGTATATGATTATAGTTTATTTGATTAACATAAAAACCATTTTGTATATTTTATTTCACTTTGGTATTATATTTTATTTATTAAAACATAAATGAAGGTGGTATAGTATAAGTCAAAAAGGAAGTTCTTAGTGAAGACAATAACAATCACATTGAAAAACCTCATTTGGATCAGTTATTTAGAACTATATGGTTGGTATGTTGGGAATTATTAAATCCATACAAAGGTTATAATGATTTTTTGAAGATATTTTATCATGTTTTGTTCAAGACAATTTTTTTATGAGGAGTGATGATGTGTGGGGAGGAGGTCCCCTTTTATAGTTGAGGAGGAGTAGCATTTTATAAATACCCAAAACTATTGAACAACAAGAAATAAATATCAAGATTAATGCCTAAAACATTTATAAATAATTGACTGGATGGTTTATATATTTTATCCACACCTACAGAACAAAAATAATTAACATGTTTAAAATATGTTATTCCCATCGCTTCTGTGTTTACTCACATTTACCAATTTAGTTTTCACCACGGTAAGTAGTGTATTGTTGGTTACATTGGTAATTAATTCTTTATGCCTAAAAATTAAATTATAATTAATATATTATTTTAAAAAAAATATTCTATATAATAAATAAAATTAATTAAATAATTTTCACATATGTGATTAATATTAATTTTATCACTTGCATATACAAATCAAATAAACCCCATTTTAACCTTAACTGTATTAATTAATTTGTAATATTATACTATTTTAGGAAAAAAAAATTAACCTTATTATATAATGTGTACTATTCCTAATCAAAATATGGAATCCATAGTATCAAATTGAATTCATAGAATATGAGGAATTAAATTTGAAATAAAACCATCTTGTATGACGAAAAACTAGTTTTCAAAAGAAAAGGTTTTCTTATGTATAAAATGTTATTATATCAAAATTGAATATAAAATTTATATTAATGAAATAAATTTGATTAATTAGAGTATAATTTTAATAATATTATTTTTAAACAATTTTGAAATAAAATATACCTTTGTAAATGATTGAAAAGAAAAATAAAATTTTAATAAAAATTAGTATCGTTCCCTATTCATCGAAAAATCAATTTTATAAAAAAATTATAAAAAATTAATCATTATAAAATTATTAAATTTTGATATATTAAATTATTTTAATTTTCTCAAATATATTTTATAAAATGGGAAAAATTTTAAATATTTCTAAAAAATGTGTTGAAACATTATTTTTTTTTGAGAAATTCAACTTTTAAGTATAAATTTGATTTATTCTTATCCCATCCTCCGATAAAATATTCGATAAATTATATAACATTTTACAAAATATTTAATATATATATCATTAAAATCATTCAAATATATTGATTTATTTTTTTTATTAATATAAGACCACATGGAAAGAATAGGAAGAGTTTTTTCCAAAAAATATATATTATTTTTTCAACTTATTATTTTATTCGAATCAAATTATAAAAAAAATATTTTATTCACATTGAACCCTATAATTTTATAATTTATTTATTCCTATTTTTCCCCATCAATCCAATAGTTAGGCGATAAATATCATATTATAAAATATTATTTTAATAGTTTATCCCAGTTCATTTGAACTCTCTATTTCGTGTAACATAAACTAAGAAAGAAACTAAATTTATTTGGAGAAAAATAATTCCTAAATTATTAGGGTGTTAGATTATCCGCCCCACCTCTATAATAATTTTTCCCCATATTTAAAAAATTTATTCATTATTGAGGTTTTGAATGTTGACAATTCCTTTTTGGAGAACACATATCATAACAACTATTAATAAAACTTCTTCTTGAGAAGAGATGATGATAAATAAAAAATTCATATTTAAAAAAATTAAAATAGCCTCCCAAATAGAATTAAATTAGTGCTTTGTGAAAATATTGACATGGAAGAGAATATTCACGCCTAATTATCAATATAGAGTGATTAAGAACATGGTCTTGAGAATTTTAAAAACAAAAAACCCATAAATATATGATTATTTAAGAGACCATTATATCATTAAAAATGAAATTAATAGTATAAAATATTATTACATGTTTCTTTTCCTTATGATAAATAAATATTTTTCTATCATGGTAGAGAACATTATAAAAAATACTTACTTTATTTATTTATATTACATAAGTACAATTTCATCCTTTGGTTATTATATGATCAATTTACACATCATCTCTCACACCAAGAAATGATGATTAAATTTTCATGCTTGAAGAACAAACAAATTATAAGATCTCTAAAAAAATTATAATTCTTTATTTCTCTCTCTATTTATCACCAAAACCAAAATTGTTAGTGAATGTAGTCTAATATGGATAAATATTTATATGATGAAATAATACATTAATATCTAAAACCATATCCAATGTTCAACTTAAATAATTAATTAATTTCTTATAGATAATAAAAATCCAAAATTTACAAAAAAAATAATGTAGGTCACTAAATTTACAAAAATAAACTTTACATTAGTCTCGAAAATATCATAATGTAACTCTTAATTGTTATATTCCAAATATATTATAACCATTTCAAATTTATTTTAACCATATTGATAATCTATTTATCCCAATTATACACCATTACCTTAGAATTAGGAACATATTAAGTGTTATATTTCACTTAATCCAATAGTTATATTAAAATATCACCTTTCCATTAAATCATTTTTATGTCATCAATACCTTTCAACATTTACTTGTAAATAATTAATTCCAAATTACTATAGAATAATCCTTATATATTTCTTGATTCATATAACATAATTTTTGAGTTCTAATATATACACACTTAAATCATTTCACTTCTTTCCTCAACTATTAACTATGATTTATTGTATTATTTTCAATTTCCTTCATCCATTAATATTACATTTTTAGTCTCGTAATCATTTATAAAAAAACAATTACTTATAAAAACATACCAATAATCTTCATGATCTTTTCTCATAGGACATAAATTTTCATGATCCTCATAGATTCTATGTTGAAAGCATTAATCGTTGATGATTCCTTAGGGAAGTAATTATTTACATCCTTTGTGTGACCATAACTTTTCATCTTTCATTTTAAATTACTTGATCTACTCCCTTATTCTCCACACATAAATCAAATTATCATTCCTTTGATATATTTCCTTGAGTGATTTTTCCAACATTATATAAATATATAAAAATAGAAAATATTTTATCTAAGGTCCACACCATATGAGCTCTCGTAAAACTATATCCATCTCTTATTTGATGAGTCTGATAGTTGGTTATTGGGAAAGTTATTAGTCATATATCTAGATAAATTATTAGGGATAATCTCTATATCCTTTAATCCATACATCATCCCACATGGTTTCTCGTTAACTCATTATCTATCACATTCAATGTTAACCCACTTCCTTCAGGATATCTCCATTGAATAAAACTAAAAATCATAGTATGATAGAAAACATTCATAGTGGGGAACCAAATATCATAAAAAATAAAATATAGGATTTCTAAATAGTGACACATTATTTTAATCAATTAAACCTTAGTTTTATTCAAGTCCATTTATGATAATCATCTATTAAAATACTTCATGATTATTCATAAATCAGTGTGAATTTCTAAAAAAAATCTACTTGTTGTGTTAAACAAGGTGTGCAACGAGGACCATTTTCATGCACTAAGTGATGATCGAGTCAATTTTTCATCCACTATTTTTTGAGTTATTTCCTCTTAGTACAATCATAGTATTTATACATTTACTTAAGTTTATATACCGGTATATACCTTCATGAAACCACTAACTCCATCCTTTACAAAAATTCAACGATGTTCTCATGTAGTTGGACTTATCATTAAAAATATACTCTATATAGACCCTGTTTTTACCTTATATTTATTTAGAATAGATCTCAATAAATTTTCAGAGCCATACGTATAGATGGAATGTTATTCTTGGGGCTGATGTTAACATAATTATTTTTATAAAAATATTAAATATATTTTATATAAAAAAAATTATTTCTTAAATTAAATTAGAGGTCCCTTAAAAAGAGTCACATATAAAAAAATATGAGACCACGGTTGAGTCTATAATTCCAATTTTACCCTAATAAATACCTAAATTTGGTTGTTGAGGGGCATTCAGATATCATTATAATTGGTGGTAAATTTAGTTGGTTAATTTAATAATTAATTTATTTAATTTATTAATTGATCTGACAAAATTTCTTCAATAAAATCATTTTTATGAATATTCATTATGTTTAGGAACATAAACCCAAGGATAACTAAGAGGTTTTCCATCCACCTTTTTTTGGAGAATTAGAATCAGATGATTATGAAACTCTGTACCAAGGAAGATCATGGTGAAGAAAATGAAATGAATAATATTCATCACTAGAAATCATCTTCTACATCATAAAACAATAAAAAATGGGGTATGACTGATCAATTTTTGTATTATTCACCAACTGATTAAACTATTTTTTATGGTCCTCATTTTCTATCATCTGTGTCAATTGTAAACCATTTAATGTTCCTGTATTCCTATGTTAATTGATCATTTAGCTTTTTCCTACCATAGATATTCCAAATTGTGTTCATTTGTTATGAAGTATTGTCTAATGACTGGTAACCATTTTTTTTTCTTTTTCTCCCAATAATTTTACATATTCTTCACCATTTTTTCTATAGGGCCTCGGTTTGATGTTGTTGTATAGGATAAATCCTGATTGGGCCCCAAATATTGTGATGGACTCACATGCGAGGGATGAATTGATAAATTAGTGACATGTTATAATGTATAGTAGGATATGGGTAATTACACCATGGTTTTGTTGATTTGATGAGGTAGTGGAAGCACCTTAGCAAGCATCGTGAATAAGGGTCCATATAGGTACATTTGGAAACCAATTTGCAACCACCAGATGTGTGGAAATGATGAAAGGAGGCCTCTTACACTTAATTATAGAGTCATGGATGTGAGATCTAAGTTTTAAATTCTAGATATGAAGCTCAATAAGAATATCTATTTTCTGGGAAAAAATGACTACCCTCTATATAGTTTAATGAACACATGCCGTGTTTTTTCCTTTGGATTTGGTACTAGATATTTAATAAATTTAAATACAAAACATCATGTTTTAGAGATAAATATCTTGTAATTATCCATGGATATACAATCCATGTGGGGTGCACATGTTATGGACATCATGTAGGAGAACACGTCGTATACTAAAGTACAAAAATATGGGAAGACCTAAATGTTGTAAGATCAGGAGAATATGAAGGAACCATGATGGATAAGTAAAATCATGTATTCCACCTACATGATTTGTAGTGCTAAATAAATAGTGATATGTGTACCATTAGGGATAAAACTAGGCAGTGGTGAAAAACCACATTCCATGTGGGTCCCCTTACACGATGTGTACCCCTAATTCCTTTTTGAGAGACAGTCATCCTTAAATATATACTTTTTTGGACTCATATTTTGGCCCATTACTATCCTATAATAAGTGATTTTCAACGTAGAACATGATGGTGGACTCCTATTGGATTTTGAGATAAGATGCAAGATGTTTCGGAAAAGATGCTTATTTAGGTGGTCCTTGACGATGGTAGTGATCATACTAGACTAGAATATATATTATAGGTTTTCCAAAACCCTATAATAATAGGGTGAGGGTCCCTCATACACCTTGTTATGGTTTGAGTGTAACCCCACTATCATAATAGGGAACATGTCCTCTACACAAGGAGTGGTACCCTCATGACAGACTAGGGAATGTGTCCTCGATGGATATGTACAAAGAGGCACCCCATATGCAGTTAGAAATATTTACCTATACCTACTCACTAGTAACCCTAATGGTTATAGGGTGCAGGTCCACTACCCACTAATTGGTACCCCTAATGGAGTTAAGGAATGTGTCCTCTGTCTATTCGGTGGTACCCCTATTGAATTTGGGTTCTATTAATCTATCAACTAAGATGTACATCCCCAATCGAATTACGGTATAGTTCCTTTATATACCGAGTTATACCACCAATTGGATAGGGTGAGGATCCTCCTTAAACTGAGTGGATCCCCCTGGAACACTAAATAATGGGTCATCTTCTCTCAGATAGTTCCCCCTCAACTGTGATGTATAGTGGGAAGGCATGGGTCCTCCAAAAGGTTACTTATATGGACAAACATGCAAGATCTTAAGCATAGAAGATAGACCTTTGGAACTATTGTCACTATTTTCTATGGTTGTGCTTTGATAGGGATATGTTCATTCTCTCTCATTTTGTATTCATTAGTTTGATGATATATATGCATATATATTTATCCATGTCATTGGATTTTTTACTCACTATATTGGGATGATTTTTCTACTGTTTATTTATATCATCTATCTTAATGCCCCCTTTTGGCCTTTGGGGTGTCCTACTATATATTTATATACTAACACATACATGGGAATTTCCTGCATGTGTCGTGACTTTTGAAGATGAACGATAGGTCAAGAACAATTACATAAGAACATAGGGATACCTAGTGAATTGGACCATATACAGTGGTCAGAAATGGGAAATACCAGCATTTTACATTCCAGTTTTTTTAGGTTGGGACATCATTCTCGTTGGGATTGTATTATTCCCCCATTAATTTTCAATTTTAACTATTTTACCATTTTTATTAACAATAGGTTTTTTCGTGTATTATTATTAATCTATATTTTTCATCTTTTTCATTATTCCTTAGTAATTCTACATTTTGATGGTAGTTTGTGTGTTTGTAGTTAAATTAGGAAAATGAATCCCATACTAGTTATTACTTTTGGATCATGTCTCCATCTCCAGTCCTATGGATGCAAGCTTGGGGTATTTACGACTCGATTCGCGTTGGTTGGGTCCTGAAAGATTTGTATAAAAGGTGATTCAATCCTTGGGATTATTTTTATAGTATTCCTCTTATGAGTATTTGGTTTGGATTTAGGGAAATATTGTCAATTTTTCTTGGGTTTGTGTATCATGACATGGAACATAGTGTTGGTGTGGTGGCGGATGTATATATTCACTAGAACCTTGAATACCTTCTTCTCAATTCAAAATTCTGAGATATTGGTTTTAGGGATAAATATGAATGGATCATATATGATTGATTCCATTGAATTTCATTATTTATTTATCTCTACATTGTATATATATACTCCTCAAACCATGGTAGAGTTTGTTTAAATTTTTAGGATGCCACTACAATGAAATCTAGTACGGTTACCAATTCTAGATCCAGAAAATGTTCTTATGACTAATGATGCCTTAGTTCATGGTCCATCCCACAAGATCCTTCATCTAGGTTGATAGGTAGTCCCACCTTACATATAGATTGTCCGATCATTCAAATAATGAAATATGAGGTTGTACATAGTACTAAAGAACTTCATGAGTTCTAGTGGTAGTGGCCGATGAGGATCCATGATGAACTGGATACACAAAGAATAGAGGATTGGTTAGAGTTGGTGGTCATTTTTTTAAGGACGATCCAAACACTGATTGATTTGGTGGTTGAGCTGAAAACTCATATTTTCCTTAGAGCATATGGGTTTATTCTAGAGTCTTGTTACCCAGTGAGGGATGATAGTGGCATATTATGCTATGAGTTTCAAAAAACTTTCATAGTACTCATGTGACTAGATCCATGATGGCTACTTCAGAGAATGGAATTTTGAGTAGAATATTTATATATATATGTACCATTTTAGTTCCTTTTTGAATTAACAACTATTTATTTGTGTTGTAGTGGGTGTTGGTTATGGAGATATTACTGTCAGAGGGATGTTATGTAGTTGGAGCTATCGATGGACATTATAGGGCAAAGTCATCTACAGAAGCTTGTAGGCATTAATCAAAAGAATATCGGCTCATTTGACCTCACTGTGATCAAACTAAAATATGTGGTATAGCAACACAAGGAAAAAATATAGTTTCCGGGTATCTTAGAGAGGGGAGAAACAATGCAAGTGAAGGGAGAGGTTACATGGCATAAGATTACCTGAACCAATATCGTTTGGAGGACAGAAAGATAGGGGATGGACCACCACAGTTGAGGAACTGTTTAGATCAGGGATCTCTCAGAAGTTGGTAGGGTGACCCCATGGATTCATAGATTCTTGAAGAGGATATGGGGATGGTGGACGATGCTATGAGATCCTTCCACCACCACCACTAGGCGGCCCACACCTATCTCATGGAGAAAGCAGTCGAGGTACAAAGAGATTCTGGATATGGTGGCGTATGACCCAGTGGAACCCAATATATTTATAGGTACAATATATGTTTATTATAATATAGATTATGTACTAGTAGACACTTGTGTGATTCATCCCTTCATCTCTTTACTCCTTGCAGGAGAGCAAGAGCTCTTAATTGAGGCTTTATCCCAACATATTTGTCTTCAAGTTTGTATAGAGAACACTTATTCTATATCTTTTATATACTAACAGAGAAAGATATCTCTTGGTGGAGTGATGATTTCATGAGGCATTTCGGTTATCATGATGGAATTGTATTACATCATCAATATATGAATTGGTTGTCCTTGGTCTGATTCCAGATTATTTATCGCCACATTAGAGTCAGATTCCTTTTCACTGATTGTTTGCTATTTTTCCTCCATTTATATTGATAATGGATAAATAAAATAAATATAATTAAAAAATAAATAAATATCACATACATTAATTATTTATGAGTTTATTTTAATCAGTAATTGTTAGGGATTAAAAATTAATTACACAATTCATGGTGACAGTATGTTGTACGTATGCATGAACATTGTTTCCATTTTATCACTGGAAGGAATGAGAGGCATTAATTCATTGTTAAAAAATTATTTTAATATCATATATATTAAATGTATATAACCTTATTATAATCTATCTAAATATAAAAAGATAAACTTATCGCATCGCTATGTCAAGGTGGTAGTCTGCACGTACACATGAGCGACAATATAATTTTTCTATTGATTGGAATGTAAGAAAGTAAATGTGATGTTATAATAATAAAAGTATAATTAAATCCTAAATATCATATAAATACATTCAGTTCATCATTTAATCTACCCAAGAGAGGTGGCAATGGAAAACATAGTTTTTTTGGAGTTACTTGGTACATGTGTTCTAGTTTAAGAATCACTACTTCCTAGCGGTTTCCATTAGATTTATTCATGGAACTAGAAACATCCAATAGTTAATTATCTAAAATATAATTTCCTTCTAAAGGAAGGTGTTAGTTAATTTTGAACTTATGATACTTAATAACATGCATTGGTCAAGAGGATGGGAGGTCAGACTCATCACACCCTTTTTGGGGGAATTATTGTCTACTCTGGGACACTCTTTATAGATTTAAAATATTTTCATGAATCTTTATTAATTAACCAAGTATAACATAGGTTTACCTTGGAATTTTCAATAAATTATTTTCATGTGTGACCATATGGATTCAAGGTTCTTCATTCATGGAGACATCCGTATGTATTCGAGGTTATCTAAAAATGGTATGCTCTCATATACTATTTAAAGATTAATTTAATCATCTTTATGATGATACTAGTTTTTAATCCACTTAGTGGGGCACTCTAGAATTTATTGTCATCTAGGGAGATGAATATTTGTTTTGATATTGGGATCACACCCATAAAATGGGCTACCTAAGTATCCTTGTGAAAGGAATCAGAACCCTCATAGTTTGGTGCCACTTAATGGGACACATCATACCTTTTAAGGTCATGTGATAATGACCTAACTGTACATTTTAATGTCATGTGGTAAGGACATCTAAGAAAAAGATTCTTATTAAAGGTTTGGTGTAGGACTTATACCTAACCAGCCCAAGGAACTTAGAAATAATATGGGTTTCCAAATAAGATTATACCCTATTGGGAATATGGCCCAACGATAACAGGGTTGATTTGAAGTGTTGGGTTTTAACCTCAAGGAGTCTTCCAAAGTATCCCATTTGTATGGGAATAAAAACCCATGTAGTTTGATTAGTATCATAGGATATTGTAATCCTTTGAGATAAATGTGTTTGGGATTAATTTCTAAAAATGATGCCTTGGTTATTTGGGGGTTTAATTTGGGGCTTATTCCTAAGGAGGATGCCTAGATTAAGGTAATTAGGGTTGGATTCCTGAAGAGGATATCCACTGAGCTCAGGTCCTGATGAAGGATTCCTATGTATACCAATTATGGTGGGAATCAGATTTCTCATAGTTCATTCACCATGAGTGTTTGTGAAAATGTTGTAATCATTGTGAATCTATAAGCCCATGTGATTCATGATGGGTGTGATAAACAAGATTATGTGAAAGATTCAACAACCGCACCAACACTTTTCCACCTCTACTAGTGGAAGAGGATATGCCTACGACAACAACGGTGGAAGAGGGTGAGGAAATCGGGGAAGAGGGTGAGGCGACAAGCCTTCCCTCTGTTCAGTTTATATTGGACAAGGGTCCAATACATGGAAGGATTGAAGGTGAATGAAGTAGAGAGGATAAATACTACAACCTCTTACTTGAAAGGTTAGGTGCTTACACTTGGATGGCTACCCTAAAATTGGTCATGGTAGGGGAGGGAGACTTCTCCTTTGTTCAAAAAGAAAAGTAAGTATAAACTGTACCTTCCCTACCAGAGACCTGAGATTTCAATTTTTAGATATGATAAAAGGAGTTCAAAACCCAAACCCTAATTCTCAAAACTAGGAACTTACCAACATTGTTCCTGGGATAAATTTTCACGTGACTACGGATATACAAACCCACAAACACTCTATGAATTCTAATCCTATTGTGAAACAAATGTGGGAAACCTCTGACTGCAGATAAGAAAACCTAAATAGAAGTCATATTGATGTTCCTTTCCTGAAGGTTTGATAAGTCGGGAGGTTTTGGTGTAGGTTTTAACATAATCCCTTTCATACAATGGATCCTATGAAGAAGAATCATTTCCATGAATGGGTTTGAAGAATGATTGATGGCTTGTAGACTGAAAAGAGTAGGTGAATCAAAGAGGGTCACCCAGGTAAGTATTGGTGTGAAAGTATGGGTGCGCATGTATATAATGCCCCAAAATTCCACAGTATGTTTCTATTTTAATAATACAATATATTGTGATGTACACAACATCAAATTCAAGCACACCACGACCAATCAAACTAGCCATTCCAAAAGTAGTTATGAATTGTAATACCCACTTTTTAAAATTTTATAAATTTTATTTTTCAAAATTTACTTCATTTTTGGATTTGGAATATCAAAATTATCTTAGGGTGAATTTTTGGTATTTTTCTAAAAACTTTCAATTTTTGATGAATAGTGAAAAACATTGTGTTGTTGTTTAAAACTAACTTTTTATTTAAATAATTATTTTTAATTTAAATTTATTTTAAAGTAAAAATAGTTACATAATACCTATATTAATACAATTTAATTCATTGGATTTATTTTATAATAAGATTATATATAAAAAAATTTATTAAAATTTTTAACGTCTTTTACCCACCTTCTAGGAAAATTTTCAAATCTACATAAAACATAATTTTACCACTTTTGTGAATTGAATTTCAAAAATCCAAGAGACACATTTGACATATGTAAATAAAATGTGGTTCAATAGGATAAAAATAATTTTTGTTAAATAGTAACTTTGAATTTTATTTACCACGGTTAAAAGTAAATAAGATAATTAAAGATAACAAGACTATTATAATTACCCCAACACATATCCTAATTCTATTGAATAAATGTATTTCGACCAAAATCAACCTTAGGAGTAAAATATTATCCTTTTCTATCCACTTGGATTAGATTAGGATATTTATTATATTTTATTTAAAGAAGAGTTAATAGTATTAAATTAAAAGCTTCATAACTAAACCATTTTTAATATAGGTTTACACATAAAATAAATTCAACTATATATATTCATTATAAAGATAAAAAATTTCATACATCAGGGTATTTTATTTATAATTTTTTGACATTAAATAATTAAATTTATTCATGACACGGTGATGATGCAGTAATCATCATATTAATGAAAGATTAAAATAATTGATGTTATAAATATTAAAATAAATGCAAATTGAATCTTTTGGTTCCATACATAAATTTTATAGGAAAATATTACATGTTATGGTTGATTAAATAAATTTTCATCAAAGTAATAAAGTTTTTATGACTAACAAAAAAACAAATACCAAATAGTGTCAAAATTGACATAAATGAGTTTTTAAAACAAATATTATTTTATTAAATGATATAATATTCCTAAAAATATAATATTCGGCCAAAGAAATTATATAATGTAATTTATTTAATTAATAAACAACTTGAGGTTTTGTTGTCATTTAATAGTATGTTTAGTAACCATGTAATATAAAAAAATAAGAAGACATGGTAAATGTTAAACTATTTAACTAAGAGTTAAATATAAAAGATAAGGTTAATGTAGTGACCTAAAATTGTCTAAAATATATTGGTTGAGAATATTTCGACCCATACCCACCTTATTCTCGAAATAAATCCATTTTTAGCTATTAGAAACTGAAAATAATTTTATAATAAATTAATATTTCAAGATTTTTCTAAAGTGCCCCTCACCTCTCTTATAAAAGGGTATTTCCACATTTCTCAAATTCACACATCCAAATCCATTTGTCTTGGCCAATCCCTGATAAAATATCCTCCCAAATACACTAAATTCATCCTAGAAGCCTTATTTTGATCATAAATCTAACCTATGGAGCTCTTTTTTTCAAATCCGGAGGATGCACCTGAAGAAGAGGTGATTATTTTGTCACCTCTTTCAAAGTTCTTTTCTTCTTCCACTTCCTATTTCTTTTTTGTTTCAATAAAAAAATAATAAATCAAATAACTTCTACTTATTATTATTTTATTATAAATATTTCACAACCATATTCATTATTTTATCCATCCTATGAATGAAAAAGTCACCATATGTGCATACGTACAGTTTACCGTCTCCACGTCGTGGTGTAGTTTGTTATTCAACAATTAATTATTTTTATGGGTATAATAATGAGTATGATTGATGTAAATATTAAATATAACATGTTAATTATTCTTTATATATAATATACCATCCAATTATATATGAT
The DNA here is from genome assembly GCA_963277665.1 of Viscum album. Lineage (NCBI taxonomy): Eukaryota > Viridiplantae > Streptophyta > Magnoliopsida > Santalales > Viscaceae > Viscum > Viscum album. The sequence goes on from OY728166.1 coordinate 996,036,651, forward strand.
TTCACCATCAATAGAATGATATTATCGCTCGTGCGTACATACGGCTTACCGTCTCCACGATGCAATGAGATTTTGTTCCCCATCGTAACCATTAAAGAATGATTTTCATTTTATGATTAAAAAGAATTTTTAATAATTTAATATCATTATGTATATGAATCAGATACATTTTATCCATAATAAACTTGACTTACATAGCAAAACATTTAAAGTAAAATGAATCAATTAACACTTGAAATAATGATACTACTGAAATATTTTTAACAAGGAAATATTAAAGCATCATATATGATATCATATTTATGTATGTGGTTCTTGTGTAATTTAATAAAAATTATTTAAACATTATAAAGGAGGTTAATTTTCCCTCTACTTAGGAAAAGTACAAGGTAAGGGTTAATTATACAATCTCTTTATTATCCGAGGTTGTTTTTACGTAAGTATCTGCTCAGACATCTTTCTCATCCACATTTGTGTTTCTTAAACATGTATTTCAAAAAAATTACTATATTCTATACTATGGTTTAAATTCATTTATACCCTTTTTAAAATTTTTATAAAATGTTTTGAAATTAATCTTTCATTTGTTTTCCAAACAAGGTGCTTTATGACCTTTTCAACAAATTAAGGAAAGAATATATTTTTTAACTTATACGGAGGGTGCGGCCATTTATCACCATTATAACACCTTCTATTCTTCCCTTACAAGATTATAAGAATATTTTCAAAATAAATGTCTTCTTTAATTTTTAATTATTTCAAAGTACAAAGAGATATTTCACTCAAATATTTTTTGGATTTATTTTATATATGTCAACATCCTTTGTAGGATTTTACACTTGTTTGAAGTTGATTTATTATGATACAATATTATATATTATATTGAAGTTTTTGTGATATGTTTGACTATGGATGTGATATTTTTATACCATCCATGGTTTATGGTTAAAGTATTAACATTTTGTATGCTAGTTTTAATACAAATGTTTATGTTATGCTTCAATGTTTTTATATGGGGAATACATTGGACATAGTAAGTTACAGGAAGAACCCACTATATCCCCTCGATGCATCAGTAGGTATCATGAAAAAAACTAGTGTCTTAGAACAAGGTCTTGAAAAAATTAATATTTTTAGTATTGGTATGAGGCCTTGACTATGTGGTTATGATGTCTGACATTATGCATTCCATCATTATAAAATTATCTATGGATATTACATGTGATTATTCGACTAGTAGAATATCCATGTGAATAAGTAAATGGAATTCCTTGTTTTATCTTTTCCATATTATTCTGATGTTTAATTTTAAAAGTCTTGTGTTTTATTCTTATACATTTCCTTCAATTTTTATGATTATTTATGAAAGTTTCTTCTATATTTTTATCCTTACTGAGCATTTGAGCTAACCCCTTTCTTATGTTTTATTTTTTCCAAGATGTGAATAAGTATATTATGAATGAACTGCTGGGATAGGATAAGTGATATGAGAGTGTTCTACAAAGACACAATGTTTCATTTTCGTTTTATAATGTAATGTAAAACTTATGTATGTATCTAGTACTTCCAAGGCTACTAAACTGACCGGTCTTTTGAAAATTGATCCCTTGTGATCATTCCAATGTAATTTAATAATTAACTGACTCTGGGTAACTAGGTTAAGGGCATTATAGTTGGTATCAGAGGAAGTTTAGTACAAACCATGGAAACTAGATTTAGAAAAACTCTGATTAGAGAACATTAGCCTAAGATAGAATTTGAGGATTAGTATAGAATAACATCCAAAAAAATTGGTAATGTAGATATTATGTGGGTTTTCTATGAAATAAATCCTTATATGGATACTACAAGTGGACATGGTTCTAGAATAGATGTACCTAAGAGTGAAAACTCTGACAAAGAGTTTCAAGCTTGACCTGGGGTATCCTGGTACATGACAACGGGCCTTATTGCGTTCTTGGTTTGAAACTCTCAGGATATATTCTTAGGATAATTCAAATTTTCTTTTCAAACCATTATAAAAGATTTATGAGTGAATAATTCCCCAAAGAAAACATTTTTATGATTATGGATTATATACATAAACTGTTCGATTTATGTTAAGTATTTTACAAGTTCGGAATTATGCATTGTGATTCATAAACTATCCTAGAATATTCCATTGTTTAGAAATGGATTCTAGTGGAAGGAATGGAAACTATATCAACACATGTAATCCATGTGGGTATTTCCCTCCTACTCAAGATAATTATATTATATCTGGTGATGCCACTGGTGTTGATCATCTTATAACCATACTGGGAAAACTCACTTAGGTTATGAATAATAACCTTACCCGTATGGAGCACCCTGATCCACAATGTGGAGGATCAATGTTAGACCACTTCATGAGGCAACAACCACAAACATTCAATGGGACTACAAATACATTTGTAACTGAGAAATGGATAAGTTCCTTAGAGAAAATATTTCATGCTTTAAGGAGTAGTGGAAGGGAAAAAGTTATCATGGAAGTTTATCGCCTCACATGAGATACAGATCAATGGTGGTCATTAATTCAAAACACAAAGGAGAATGAAGAAGTATAAAATATGGAATGGAGGGAGTTTAAATATCTTTTCTTAAAAAATACTTTCCTCATGAACATCAAGCGGATATGGAAAAGAAAATTTCTAACTTTGAGGCAAAAAGAGGATGAGAATGTCTCAAAGTATGAGGTTAACTTCACTAGGTTATCAAGGCATGTTGCAGATTATATATGTAACCTAAGAAGTAATATTGATCAATTATTTGATGGGTTAAAACCATTTCTCCATCTCGTATTAGTCTCAAAATCCTTCTCATTGTACGAATATATAGTCGCATGTGCTATCAAGATAGAAAAGGAATTCACTAAGTCTTAGAACTTTAAAGTAAAGCAATAGAAGAAGATATCTGATGAACACTTTGAAAATGGAAATAAGGGGAAGAAGGGAAAAGTTAAATTTCCACCCTATAGTAAATGTGGGAAGAAACACCCCGGTAATTTCCTAAAGGGGATGGAAGTTTGTTACAAGTGTAGATAAGGCCACAAATCTTTTGATTGCAAGGGAAATAAATAGGTTGTCAATGTTGAATGCTATAATTGTAGAGAAATGGGGAATTATGAAAATGAATGTCCTAAGTGCCAAGGAAACATACCTCATAAATGGCCAAGGGATCAATGTTAATCTTATGAGATCACTACTACTGAGGTTGAAGTTCCTAATGATGTGGTGGCAGGTACTTTAATCATTTCCTCAAAATTAGTAAATGCTTTATTGGATTCTAGATCATCACATTCTTTCATATCTTTCTAGTTTTCCAAGAAAATTATATATTTCCAATTTGACTTAACAAGAAAGTTCTCAATCAAAACTCTTAAGTAAAGTATCATTGCAACAAAGTGTTTTCAATTAGTTACCATTATGGTATATAAACATGTTTTATCTACTAATCTTATTATCATACCCATGATTGAATTTGATATAACCCTTAGTATGGATTGTCTTTTAGACCATTATGTGAAAATGTATTATAAGAAGAAGTATGTAACAATTTTTTATGATGATAAGGAATACCTTATCTTTAGAGCAGAAATGTCACCATCTGATTCTCATCTAGATCCAAACCCAGTAACTCTACTAAATTCAATTATTGGGGAGGAAGTGAGTTAAATAACTATGGTTGAGGAAATTAATTTTCAAATAGAGGATGTACCTATTGTTTAACAATATGTTGATGTGTTTTCATAGGATTTACCTGGACATCCTCTATAATTGTAAATTTAATTTTCCATTGAATTAATTCCTGGTTCAAGTCCAATATTGAATACCCCATATAGAATGGCCACTATAATATTAGTAGAACTAAAGAAACAAATATAATAATTGATTAATAAAGTATTTATTCTCCCTAGTGTTTCTCCATGGGGAGCCCATGTTATTTTTGTTAAGAAGAAAGATAGATCTATGAGGTTGTGCATTGACTATAGAGAGATCAATGTTATAACAATAGAGAACAAGTATCCCCTGCCTATCATTGATGATTTATTTGATAAAATTTATAGAGATCAATATTTTTCAAAGATTGACCTTCGATCTAGATACCATCAGTTGTGCGTGAAGAAGGAATACATTCCAAAGATGTCATTTTGAACCAGGTATGGGCTTTACAAGTTTATAGTAATGCCTTTTGGACTGACTAATGCACCCTCTATTTTCATAGATCAAATTAATAGATTTTTCAAGGAATGTCATGATGAATTTGTAGTGGTATTTTTTAATGATATCTTGGTATACTCCCAAAGCTACAAAGATCATGAAAATCACTTACGCACTATTCTAAAACTCTTAGAAGAAATGAATTATATAGAAAGTTTAGCTGGTGTGAATTCTAGCTTTAGGAAATTTCTTTTCTCAGACATATTTTCTCTAAGAATGGAATATATTTTGATCCTTCTAAGACAATGGTAATCCAAGAATGGATAGCACTGATGATTATAACTAAGGTACGTAGTTTTATTGGTTTAGCAGGTTACTATCAGTATTTTATCCAGAATTTTTCTTGATTGCATAACCCATTAACTAAGCTCACATGTAAAAGGATTAAATTTGTTTGGAAAAAAGATTGTGAAGAATGTTTTGAAGAATTGAAGATAATATTAGTCAATGCTTTTATCTCGACTCTACCATTAGGTAATGATGGGTTTTTTATTTATAGTGATGCTTAAAATAAAGGACTTGGTTGTGTCCTTATGCAGAATGATAGAGTTATTACCTATGTGTCACAGTGGCTAAAAATTCATGAACAAAACTGTCCCACTCATGATCTTGAGTTTTCAGTTGTAATCTTTACTTTGAAGATATGGAGACACTATCTCTATGGTGAAAATGTGAGATATATACTAATCAAAAGAGTTTGAAGTATATTTTATCAAATAAAGAACTCAGTATGAGGAAAATATGATGGCTTGAACTACACAAGGATTGTTATTTCACTATACACTACTACCTGGGGAACGTAAATAAGGTGGAAGATACTTTGAGTAGAAAAGATCATGGAGTTCTGAACAAGATGAGAGTTGAAAGGGATCATATGTTCATTGATCTAGTAAAGATGGATATGGGAATAATCATGGAACGTGAAACATCAATACTTTTTCAAATGGTTGTCAAACCATCTTTACTAGAAAGGATAAAAATTTCTCAGACTAATGATGATTAGTTTCAAAAGAAAATTAATGCTGTAAATGATGGGAGATTGATCGAATTCGTATATGAAGATGGAATTTTGAAATTTGGGAAGAGGCTTTGATTTCCCAATATACCTGATCTTTAAAGGCAATTTTTGGATGATGCTCATAGTTCTAATTTCTCTATACACCCTGGTAGCACTAAGATGTATAGAGATTTGAAGGAAAATTTTTGGTGGGACAACATGAAGATGGAGATTGTTGATTATATGTCAAGATGTATGTTTTTTCAAAAGGTGAAGTCTGGAAGACAACATCCTATAGGAGTCATTCAACCTCTTTCAATACCTGAGTGGAAATGGGATGATATTATAATGGACTTTTTCATGAGGCCACTAAATACACCTAGAAGGAATGATGCAATATGGGTCATTTTTTATTGTCTTACAAATTTGGCATATTTTCTTGCTATAAGAAAATATTTACCACTTGAACATTTATAAAGACTATATATTAATAATGTTTTAAGACTTCATGGTATACCCCTATCGATTTTTTCTGATTGTGATCCCCATTTCACATCAAGATTCTGGAAAATTCTTCAGAAAACCCTGGATACTAAACTTCGTTTGAGCACTACCTGCCACCCTCAAACTGATGGACAATCAGAACGGACTATTCAAACATTATAAGACATGTTTGGATCTTTCTCACTTGACTTTCAAGGTATGTGGGATCATTATTTACCTATGGTATAATTTTCCTATAACAATAGCTTCCATTCAAGTTTTCAGATGGAACCATATGAAGCATTATATAGAAAGAGATGCCACACACCAACTTTTTGGGATGATGTTGGTGAAAGAAAACTTGTAGGCCCAAAACTTGTTGAGGAAACAATAGAAAAGGTGAATATTATCCAAACCCACATCAAAGCATCTCAAATTAGTCAAAAGATCTATGTCGGTAACTGAAGGAAGGATTTGGAATTTAAATTAGGAGACCATGTTTTCTTGAAGTTATATCCATGGAAGGGTGTTATAAATTTTGGTAAGAAAGGTAAATTAACTCTCAAGTATATCAGACCTTTCAAAATTCCAAAACAAATTGGAGTTTTAGTTTACCATTTGGCAATGCTGCCAAGTCTCTCCAAAGTTCATGATATGTTTCACGTATCACTGTTGAGAAAATACATGCCTAACCCAACGCATCTACTCACCTATAAAGAATTAGAACTAGAACCTGGTCTATCTTATTGTGAAGAGCCTTTCAATATTCTTGATACTAGAGAACAAGTTTAGAGAAACCGGATGACTCTTCTCGTAAAACTTCTTTGGAAAACCATAAAATGGAAGAGGCAACGTGGGAACCTGTGGAACATAGGATGAAGAACCACTCAAATCTTTTTATGTGGTAGTATTCTAGAAATTTCGAGGATGAAATTATTTAAAGAAGGGAATAATGTGACACCCCAATCTTCCATGGTGCATTTCTCTTTGAATAATACAATAGCTTGCATTGTACGTAACTTCTAGTTCTAACACATCACGACAAATCAAACTAGCTGTTTAAAAAGAAGTTATGAATAGTAATAACCACTTCTTAAAATTTTATAAATTTTATTTTTCAAAATGGACTTCATTTTTTTATTCATAATATCAAAATTATCTTAGGCTGAATTTTTTGTATTTTTCTGAAAACTTTCAATTTTTGATTAATAGTGAAAAACATTGCATTGTTGTTTAAAACCGACTTTTTATTTAAATAATTATTTTTTATTTAATTTTATTTTAAATTAAAAATATATAGATAACACCTATATTAATAAAATTTAATTCATTGAATTTATTTTATAATAATATTAGATATATAAAATTTTATTGAAATTTTTAATATCTTTTACCTAGCTTTTATGCACATTTGCAAATCAACATAAAACGTAATTTTACCGCTTCAGTGAATTGAATTTCAAAAATACAAGAGACACATTTGACATCATTATATAAAATGTGGTTCAATAGGATAAAAATATTTTTTTGGTGAATAGTAACTTTGAATTTTATTTACCACGGTTAAAAGTAAATAGGGTAATTAAAGGTAAAAACAATATTATAATTACCCTAAAAATCCTTAATTATATTGGATAAGTTTATTTCAACCAAAATCAACCTTATTAATAAAATATTATCCTTTTTAATCAACTTTTATTAGATTAGGACATTTATTATATTTTATTTAAAGAAGAGTTAAAAGTGTTAAATTCAAAGTATAATAACTAAACCATTTTTTATATAGGGTTACACATAAGATAAATTTTACCATAAATATTCATTATAAAGATCAAAAAATGTAATACATCATGATATTTTATTTATAATTTTTAGACATTAAATAATTAAATTAATTTATGACACAATGATGATGCAATAATTACCTTATTAATGAAAGATTAAAATAATTGAAGTTATAAATATTAAAATAAATGTGAATTGAAACTTTTGATTCCATACAAAAATTTTCTAGGTTAATATGAAATTTTATGGTTTATTAAATAATTTTTTTTTAAGTAATAAAGTTTTTATAATTTTAACAAAAAACAAATACAAAATAGTTTCAGAATTGACATAAATGAGTTTTTAAAACAAATACTATTTTATTAAACGATATAATATTCTGAAAAATATAATATTCGGCCAAAGGACTTGTATAATGTTATTTATTTCATTAATATACCACTTTAGGTTCGTTTTTCATTTTATAGTAAGTTTATTAACCATGTAATATAAAAATAAAAAAAGACATGGTAAATGTTAAAATATTTAAATAAGAGTAAAATCTAAAAGATAAGGTTCATATGGTGACTTAAACATGTCTAAAATATATTTTTTGAGAATATTTTCACCCATACCCACCTTATACTTGAAATAAATCCATTTTAGCTATTAGAAACTAAAAATGATTTTATAATAAATAAATATTTCAAGCTTTTCCTAAAGTGAATCTCACCTCTCTTATAAAAGGGTACTTACCCTTCTCTCAAATTCACACCCCCAAATCCATTTGTCTTAGACAAAACCTAATCCAGTATCCTCCCAACTACCCTCACTAAATCCTATAGGCCTTAATTTTTTCATAAAGCCAACCTAAGGATCTTTTTTGTTCAAATCAAAAGGATCACCCAAAGAAGAGGTAATTATTTTGTCACATCTTTCAAAGTTCTTTTCTTCTTCCACTTCATCTTTATTTTTGGTTTCCATACCAAAATAATAAATCTAGTTCCTTATACTTACCATTATGTTCTTATAAATATGGTTCAACCATATTCATTATTCTACCCATCCTATGAATGACAAAATCACCATGCATGCATACGTACAACGTACTGTTTCCACGTCATGGTGTAGTTTGTTATTCAACACTTAAGTATTTGTGTGGGTATAATAATAAGTATAATTGATTTAAATAATAAATATAACATGTTAATTATTCTGTATATGTAATATACCATACAATTATATAAAATTTCACCATCAATAGAATGATATTATCACTCGTGCATACTTACGGCTTACCATCTCCATGACGTGATGAGATTTAGTTCCCCATCATAACCATTCAAGAATAATTTTCATTTGATGATTAAAAATAATGTTTAATAACTTAATGCCATTCTATATATAAATCAAATACATCCTATCCATAACAAACATGACTTACAAAACAAAACATATAAAGGAAAACAAATCAATTAACACCTGAAACAATGATAGTACTGAAATATTTTTTAAAAAATAAATATTAAAGGACTGTATATGATATCATATTTATTTATGTGGTTCTTGTGTAATTTAATAACAATTATTTAACCATTATACTGGAATTTAACGTACCCTTTACTAAGTAAAATTACAAGGTAAGGGTTAATTTTACAATCTCTTTATTATCCGAGGTTGTTTTTATGTAAGAATATACTTGGACTTCTTTCCCATCCACATCTGTGTTTCTTAAAAATGTATTTCAAAACATTTTTACTACATCCTATACTATGTTTTAAAGTAATTTATACCATTTTTTTACTTTTTATAAAAAAAATAAAGGAATATTTACATCATTTTCCAAACAAGGTGCTTTATGACCTTTTCGAAAAATTAAGGTAAGAATGTTTTTTTAATCTTATACGGTGGGTCCGGCCATTTTCTGTCGTTATAACACCTTTGAAGTTTACCTTAAAATCTTATAAGAATATTTTCAAAATAATTTTTTCTTTACTTTTAAATTATTTCAATGTACAAAGATATATTTCACTCAAATAGTTTTTGGATTGATTTCATTTATGTCAACATCCTTTGTTGGATTTTACACTTTTTGAAGTTGATTTATTATGATAAAATATTCCATATTGTATTGAAGGTTTTGTGATATGTTTGACTGTGGATGTGATATTTTGATACCATACCTAGTTTATGGTTAAAGTTTTAACATTTCGTATGCTTGTTTTAGTATGAATTTTTATGTTATGTTTCAACATTTTCATATGAGGAATGCATGGACATAGTAAGTGATGGGAGGGGATCGTTATAGTCCCTCGATGCATCAGTAGGTCTCATGAGACAAACTAGTGTCTTGGAACAAGGCCTTTAAAAAATTATTATTTTTATTCATGGCACGAACCTTGACTATGTGGTTATGATGTCCGGTATTATGCATTCCATCATTATGAAATTAGTTATTGATATTACATTTTATTATTCGAATAGTATAATATCCATGTGACTAATTAAATGGGATTATTTGATTTACGTTTGTCATATTATACTGAAGTTTAATTTTAAAATTATTGTGTTTTAGTCTTATAAATTTCCTTCAATGTTTATGCTTATTTATGAAATTTTCTTCTATATTGTTATCCTTACTGGGCATCTGATCTCACCCCTTTCTTATGTTTTATTTTTTCCAGATTGTGAAGAAGTATATTATGATAGACCTGTAGAGATAGGCTAAGGGGTATGAGTGTGTTCTATAAAGACACAATGTTTATTTCCCATTTTATAATATAATTTAAAACATATATATGTATCTAGTACTTCCAAGGATACTAAACTGATCGGTATCATAGAATCCCGCCTTTTTAATACATAACTTTTCATTACGTTTTACAAACAAAGGATCTTTAAAGTCTAATGTTTTGAAAATTAGGAATAAAAACTTAAACCCTCCTTTAAATCCCATTGAAAAACTTCTTGAAAATTTCATCCTATGTACAATTATTGTATCTCATAACCTGGAGACATACAATCAAAGGAAAGGGTGACCATAATGCCCAGTAAAGAAAACAAGGGAATTAGTTTACTTGTGATATCAATAATAACTTGATGAAAAACATAGACATGAGAAATAGTAAAAGAGGCATATCATAATAAAAATAACATGAATCATAACTTGAATATGTGGCTACAAAATTTTATTTAGACATTCATGAACATATCACTAAGGTACATCCCCAAGGTGTTATAAAAATTACCAAGGTTATTCACCAAGGTATCAGGAAACTTGTCATCTCTAGAGATTAATTCTTTACCCAATTAATTGGAGCGCTATCAGGGTGCACCCTTAGTATGTATTTAATTTCATGTGACACACATATATCATAATAAAACATTTCATAAATAACCCATAGATAATAAAAGAAATGGGTTCATTTCAAAATCGTGATGTTTTAAAAGTTCTCAAAAATAAGATCGTTAAGTCATTTATAACCCATGGAAATGGAGTGAGGGTTACATGTATTTCAATTCCAGAATCAAATATATTATTTTTTATAATTATTAACACCCATAGAAACTAAATAGGTATGGGTATTAACATATATAAAATAAGAGAATTTATTGAGAGAAAGAGAGAGAAATTTTGAGACGAAATTTCTACAGCATAACTGCTATATAACTTAGTTTTAGAAAATAATAAAAGAGTGGGGACAAGGGTATACCATCCATAAATGGATAATTTTTCATTATATGTACAGAATAAAAATAAATAAGTTCATGGTGTGAATATTTTAATGACATGCCACATGAAAATGAAACTTCAAAAGAAAGAGAAAGCGCGATTTCTTTTACGAAAATTCGGCAGCCTAACGGCATCACTTAAAAATTCATAAAATCAATTTATGAGAGTGGAAAGGGTCTATAATCATTTTTAAATAAAATGGGAAGTAGTAAATATATATAATAACAATCCCCCACATAATAAAATGGAACTATAAGACATAACATAAAGGAAGTCATGACTTAAAAGAGGAAGGTGAAAGTTTCCATTACCTATTTGGTAACTTTTGAAACGTACACCCCATGAAAGAGGTATCATATAAATAATATGTAAATACCCATAAATTAAGTTTATTACACAAATAGTACAACCATGGGTAGTACGTACACCACACAAAAGGAAATAGTGTCAAATATACCATGAATCTCACAGGAAAAAGAAGTGGTATGAAAATCCATTACCACGTTGTATTCAATCGAATTGTATGACCAAAAATTACTAAACACAAAAATAATTACATAATACCATTAATATAAAGAGAATAATGATAATATATATCCAATTTCAGTACACAATACACCACATTCTTTAAATAAGTAGAAAACAATGGAAATCTCATGGAATTAAAAGTGAGATAAGAATCCCTTACCACGTTGTAATCAATTGAGTCGTATGACAAAAAGTTAATAACCACCAAATGATTCACAGAATAACATGAATATAAAGATAATAATGATAATATATATAAAATGTAAGTACACAATACACCACATGAAATAAATTAGTGGCAAACAATGGAAATCCCATAGAATTAAAAGTGAGATAAGAAACCCCTTACCTCGTTGACTGACTTGACTCGGTCATATGTTCCTTGTTCTTCATGAATAATAAAATTAATTTACTTTATAATTTCTTAATAATATTTATAAATTTTATTATTCATTTTATATTACTTATTACCTTGATATAACAATTAGTTAATTATTTGAGCTCATATCGGACATTTTGTCAATGTTCGAAACTTGAGTAAAAAAATGAACTTGTTATAATTATAAATTGTCCATGTGGTCAAAATTCCATTATCTCCAGAATTATATTCATAATTTAGATGTCATATATATCATATATATCCAGTATATATATATATATATGTATTTATAATATTACATAACATTTGGAGGTAAGAAATGAAATGCACCATTCATAGAGACGGTAAGTCGTACGTACGTATGAACGCTACCTTCATTTATATTTCATATTTTTAATGGAATGAAAACATAGTGATTCATATGTATATTATAATTTCATTATAATATGTATGTCATATATGTTACATAATTTCATAAATTTTATCCTTTATATGTTCCATGTATGGCATGAACGAGTCATATCACTTTAAGGGGGCGGTAGTCCACACTTCCTCTAATGAAATTATCGTGATTACCTATTATGGGAACCCTAAAGATATGCTATAAAAATAAAAATACAGAAGAATAAAGAAAACATAAATATAATATATATCATATATAGATAAATTTCCATCATAATGGCCACCATGAGAGGCGGTATGAGATAATTGAACAATCGTCGTTTTGTGAGGCAGTAGTTTTCCGTCCAGTAAAACAGTATGTGCTTTACCCATTAGATGGAGGTGTGTCTAAGTTTAGATCTAATACTTATTATAACAACATCCTTGTATATTTAGGATAATTTTTTTGTTATAAAATAAAGGAATAAAAATATTTTAGGGGGTTGGAGAAGTAAAATAAAACAAAAGAACTTAAGAGAAGACATTACCTTTAAATCGGGTAACTCCCTTTGGTTTGAACCAAAAGGGTTTCTTAAAGTGATTTATTCCTAAGTTAAGGATTCTAGGATTAATATAGGGATCTTGGGAGCTTATTATATCAGATTATGGACAATACAAGGGCTTGAGAAGTGTGAGAAATTGGTAGGAAGTGAGGGCTTTTATAAGGGAGAGGAGGGGCTCTTTTGGAAAGTTTGAAAATATTATTTTATTATATAATGATTTTTTCTTTCTAAAGGTCCAAAAATATTTAAAGTCAAAGATAATGTGTCCCATGTTTGAAATAAAATTATCCAATAATAATTGGACAAGTTTTGGATATTTTTTTAATTTTTATATTCTTATTTATTTAAATCATCCATTAATGACGTAAACACTACATCATCATTGTGTCATAAATAATTTTATTTATTTAATTTCTAAACATTATAAAACAAAATCAATGATTTAGGTAATATTTTTATCTTTAAAATTAATATTTATAGTCTAAAATATGACTTATAGAACCCCATGTAAAAAAAAATTTAGTAAAACAATACATGTTTATGACATTTTTTATTTTTACATTAAATAAAAATTTATTAATGTCATTATCTTACCCAAGTGGCTCCATGGGGTCCCAAAATTGACCCATGTATTTTATTGGTTGTTAATTACTCATCCAATGAGGTTATCACAAGTTTCAAGGTAATTTTTTATTATAACATTATTTTTACCTTAAATTACCCTAATTACCTTTAATCGTGGTTAATAAAAGTCAAAAGTTACTCTTCACTGAAAATTATTTTCATCACATTGAACAAAATTTTATTTACAAATGAAAACCATGTATATCATATTTTTTAAATTCAATTCACATAAGCAGTAAAATTTCATTTAAATGAAAAAGTCAATTTTTTAACTACAACATAGTGGTTTCACTATTCATCAAAAATTGAAGGTTTTTAGAAAAAATACAAAAAATCACTCTAAGATAAATATGATGTTATGAAATCAAAAAAATATTTCTATTTTACCAAACTCAAAACATTTAATTTTCATTAATTAATTTTATAATTAATTCCCGTCGTCAAAACAAAAAAGCATGTTTTTAAGAAATAATAACCATCAAAAGATTGATACTTGTTAATGTCCAATTTCAAAGTGAAATTACTTCCAATGGCCAATATTGGTTTAAATGGTAAAAATATAATCTATTTACACTTTAAAACCAATTAAAAATATAATCTATCCATATAAATAATTTAGATTAAAAGGTGGTTTTGAATTAAAATACAACATTTTGTTCACTATTCATTAAAAATGAACATTATCGGAAAAATATCAAAATTTCATCCAAAGTAAATTGTGATGTCCCGATTATAAAGATGAAAATTATTTTGTCAAAAATAATATGTAAAAGTGACAAAAACTATATTTAAAAAGGTTTCTCTATCAAAAGGTGGTAAATCGCCCTTTTAAAGTAAATTATGCTTAAAATTAGATTTATTTACATTTTAAACCTCTGACTTTTATTGGATGAATGTAAAAACATTTAACAAACATATATTATCATATTTAAGTTAGTTCTATTAATTACCTATAATACAACATCTAGGTGTTAACTACCATTTAAAATAATAATATTATATTATTAGTGTGCAACGTAAGATTTCAAAGAAACTCGTTGTTGTGTGTCAGGTACGTTATTGAATATAGAATACCCTTTAAAATAAAATTAATATTTAATTAAAAAATATTAATAAATATGAAAATGTCATGTTACAGGTCTTTTGGGACTTGATCCCATGTGATCATTCTAATGTTATATAATAATGCACTAACTCTGGGTAACTAGGATCAGGGCGTTACAATGTAGTCTTGGGAGACTTGATGTTCACTTAAGTGATGACCAACCTACATGTTAATACTTGGGTGAGACTCAAATCAATCCATTAAGAGTATTCACATGTATTCCTAGAAGTGGGGTGCTTCCTTTGAGAGGAATGGGTTTCACACAAGTGTTTCTAATCTAGGGAGGTTGGGCGCTTTAGGTGCGCAAGTGTTATGGATTTACAACTCTAAAAGTACTTATATCCTATAATCCTCCTTCAATTACTCTTCTCTAGGTGTTAAATAACTACCTTTAATGTTTCAGAAGACTTGGGCGGAACACTAGGGAGACGAGAGCAGCAATTAGTCTTTAGGAAAAGTCTTCCATACAAATGAAAGACCCAAGGGTATATTTATAGGATAATAAGTGACCTTGGGCAAAAGGAGTTTGGGTACGCAAGTTGATTATGCACTAGAAATGTGGAGCGCAAGTACCTTGTGTGCCAATAGTTTTTTGGCTAGACTGGGGCGACACATTGAGGACTTATCCAAAATAATTACTTTAATCAGCTCCAGCATGGTGGCGCATAGGCTTTTGAGTGTAGCTACCTTGGGTTCCATTTTAGGGACTTGGGAAAATTTATTTCTCTATACCAAGGGGGTTGCGCCCCCACACCCCTGATTGGGATCAGTACTAGGCTATGGTCCCAACCCTTTGGGCTTATGCCTTCACTACTATCACTACCCCCCATGAATAATATAGAGTCATACCGTGAAATATTTGAGCCTGGTTCAAGACATTTTGCAAAAAAGTACATGGAATACATTTCATGGTGTCTACAAAAGCCCCCCCCCCCAGAATTTTATTTGTTCAAAACGAAAAGAATCTTGTTCTAAGGTAAAAGTAGGTCACTTTGACGCATTACAACATCATTTGGTTAGATTTGGAGCTACATCAAATTTGGAAGGATGCTCTAATTTTTTCTTAAGCCATGGGGCTTAGCGAGCATAGTTTGATTTTTACTAGGATTATATAGAAAATCCTACAAACTTTATATCTTTTAACGTTTTCTTTCTCAATATTACCTAAACCATACAAAAAATGTACGTTTAGTGAGCTAAGACTCAACTTTTGTCTAGATTTTCTTTTTCGGGTTTCCAATCTAGTGAGTACCACGTCTCTTGTTGTTGATAGTTTAGATTCATGCATGTTGGACTAGAAAGGGATAGTATTTAAGTTTGAATAGATTTGACCATAAATTTTGGAATTAGATCCCAAATAAGGATTAGTGGCTAAAAATTGCTCTAATATTCTTTAAATACTTCCAAGGGGAATCTTGAGTCATGATTTTTATAGTTACCAAATATAAAACTCATATAAACATAATGGAGGTATTTTCAAAGAACGAAGTTACCATTATTTGAAAAAACCCATTATGTGGGTCGTATTATGCAGGGCCGGATAGAGAATATGTTGCATATCAAAATAGTGTAATCTTTTGACTGATAGGCATGTAATGTAGGAAAATTTTATGCATTTCCTCTGGGGTAATGTAATGCATAGTCAAGAAAAACAGCTCTTAGGAATTTAACATTTTAGTGTTGATAGATAAGGGGAAATAATATTTGGGTGACTCAAAACCACAGTGGGTGGTTTTTTCAAGGAAATGGATTTTAATAATAAAGGTTTATCTATGTTGGCATATGTCAGGAATATGAATACCACTTCTATACAAATTTGGTGTATGAGGAACGGTTAAAAATTTTCAGAAAGGGGGATTTATAATATCATGATATGCATTTTTAAGTAAAGTAGTAAGGACATTATACTGTGTAGTTTTAAGTCATGTAGTGAGGACGTTGGGTGGATTTAATTTAATTTATTTATCTTTGACTAAAGGTTTGAGACTCTCCCAATTTCTTGATATTTTTTTTGGAAACATACTACCATGTTCAGGTATGGAAGGGAAGAATTGTAAATAGTGATCTGGGAATTCCTGGATCTGAAGAATGATATGGAAAAAGGTTAATAGGCATTAGAGGAAGTATTTTCTAATAATAAAGTTACCATTATTTGATTAACCCATTATGGGGGTTTTATTAAGAAGATCCAGCTAGGGTATATGTTGCATAGCCAAATAGTGGAATCCTTTAACTAACGGGCATGTTATGTAGGAAACTTATTCAAGTAAACCTAAGGGCACATACTGTGTAGTCAAGAAAAGGAGCTCTCAAAAGTTTGAAATTCTATTTCTAAAAGAATAAGAATGTTTATGGAGATTCGGATTTTCCAAATCATGGTGTTTGGTTTATGAAGAAAGGTACTTGAATAAAGAGAGAGTATTTCCTATCATGATTTCCAAAGAATATGAGGAATAGGATTTCTACAATGGTCTGAACCAAACATTGGATGTATGGTGTTTTTAGTTTTAGATCATATGACTAGGACCAAAAATGGAAATTGTATATGATATGTGGTCATTTGATCCAAGATTATTTCATATTGCTTTGAACAAATGGAGAGGGAAATGTGTAAACCATGGTCTTGAATACTTTCAAATTGAGAGAAAGGTAATGGGACAAATATACATGAATGAAAAAAATAAAATACATATTATTTTATATTGTTATCAATGTTTAATGAGGGAAAAGGACACTTTAACCAAGAACGAAATTACCATTATTTTAAAAACCTGTTATGGGGGCCATATTATATAGGGCCAACTAAGGAATATACTTCATAGCCAAATAGTGGTATCTTTTGACAGAAAGTCCCATTATGTATGCAACTTATGAAAGGCCACCTAGGGGAACATACTTCATAGTCAGGAAAAATAGTTCTCAAATATCAGAAACAATGTCACCTAATACCGTAAGAAAGAGTATGAAGATCTGAAAATATTCAAGATTAAGAGAGTGAGATATGAAAGCGGGTAATTATCAATGCATAGGAGAAATATTTTAATCAATATTGTCCATGATTTTGGATTCCTTTACATAGATCTAACTCATAAGTAAAATGGGGACATTCTTGTTTCCTTGGTGGGCTCTCTAAGGAGAGAACCCAAAATGAAGACTCCAACATAGATTGTTAATTATATGTGCTAAAGAGATAAACAATTATCCCATGGCTGGGACTAGGAACTAATTCATATCTTTCACTATGTATATCATATGGATGAGAATCAATCCATACGTAGTTCTTTGGATGATTTTAATTTTGATTTCATGCAGCTAGGACTTTGTGTTGTGTAGTTTAGAGTCTTGCAGTGAGGACATGAATTGATTTCAACGTAAAAAGGGAAGATTGTAGCTAGACTAGGGAATTAATCCCAGGTGTCACTATGTATCTCATATGGATGAGAATCAATCAAAATGTAGTTCTTTGAACATTTCCTATGCAGTTTTGATTCATACATAGGGAATAAAGGGGGGTTTATCATGGATGGGCCCAAGATTGGAGATCAATGTGTCTCTATGTATCTCATATGGATGAGAACCAAGCCAAAAATAGTTCTTGAACATTCATTTCCTGCACTAATGAAGTTTAATGTGGGAGATTGGGGAATTTAACACATTCTAGAAAAAATGGTTAAACTTAAGATACAAAATGGTATGAAGATAAAACCATGTATCATAAAAGAGCACTTTGTATAGATCTTGTTCATATATAGGAGGAGAAAAGGGAAATAAAAAATTGTGTGGCTGCAATTGGGCCCATGATTGGAGATCCAAGAATCTCTACATATCTCATATGAATGAGAATAAAGCCACACGTAGTTCATGAAATGAGGCCCCTATGCATATCTTATTCATACATAGGAAGTAATGGAACTCATGTTCCACTAAGGAGTAGTAATGATGTCAATGATTCTTTCATATGGAATATATTAATGTAAAATAGATAAGATGTTAACTGTACAGTTTAATGTCATGTAATCAGGACAAATGATGTCATGCAATTTAATGTTGTTTGACAAGGAAAAAGATGCTACACATTTTATTGTCATACATCATGGATTCTTATGGTTGTTATGCAGTTCAATGTATTGCAACTAGGACTTTGTGTTGTGAATTTTAGAGTCATGCAGTGAGAAAAAATGATGTCATGAAATTTAATGTTGTGCGATAAGGATAAATATGCTACATATTTTATCATCATGCAGCATGGACACTTATGGTTGGTATGCAGTTTAATGTATTGCAACTAGAACTTTGTATTGTGTAGTTTAGAGTCATGCATTGAGGAAAAATGATGTATAGTTATACAAAGTAATTCTTCAAGAATCTATCATTGGTTAGAATTGTAACAAGCTCTCCATCCATTGAGATTAGGGAATAAGCCCCATTTGAGTAGACCTTATGTATGGAATAAGGTCCTTCCCACTTTGGCTAAATCTTTGGAGGTTTCTTTCCTGGTATCATTGGAGTCCTAAGGACCAATACCAATTCTCCTTGAAGAAATTAATGGAGGTGAACTTTCTTATTAAAATCTTGAACTATTTTTTTCTGATAGACTTATAAATGATGAAAATTATGCAATCTCTTTTCATATAATTGTTCCATCTCATCAAATCATTTTTGAGACTTTTCATCTATAGACAACTGATCAAAGATTACAACTCAGAGTGAAGGTAATTAAATTTAAATTGGAAAAACTACTTATTTACCATGCACTAATGAGTATGGGGTTTCTTGAGTGGAAATATGGGTAGTAGTTCGATAATACACTAAAGTGTGAAAAATTTTATCAGACCAAGACTTATTATCATTGTCAACCATCTTCTAGAGTATATTTGATAGGGTCTTATTGAAATCCTATATATATCCATTGGCCACTCCATGATAGCGAGATGAATTGTTTGATTTGGTATTGTTCTCCTGATATAACTTTTTTACTTCAACATAACAGAAATTGGTGTCGTTGTCCATCAATATAGTATGAGGGACACTAAATCTGGTGATGATGTTAGTTTTGAAAAAACTAACAATGCTTTTGGATCTGACTTTTTTGAGAGGTATTTTCTTAGCTCATTTGGAGAAGAAATCAGTAGGATTAAGAATAGACTTGAAATCCATAGTTGTAGCTATAGAATAAGATCCTACTACATCCATTCTTCATATGGAAAATGGACAGGAGTATTTAGTTGTATGTAACAACACTGGGGTTGATGAATGAAGTTGGAATGAACTTGGCAGGGATGAAATGTTTGGGTGAAATCAGTGCAATCTTGCATCATTGAAGGACATAAGTATCCAAGACTTTGGATTTGATTATAAATCCTATGTCCAGACTGGTGAGCACCACAAGATCCTTCATGTACTTCTTTCATGAAAACTGCAATTTCCTCTTCGTCAATACACATGAAGAGGACTCCATCAAAGCCTTGTTTGTATAGGATCTTCTTATGATCTGGAATATCATAAAGAGTAAACTTGGATACTCATCATTGGATCTATTATTTTTCATCTCTATCCAGTGTAAGTACTCCATTTTGAAGGAATTCCATGATGGGTGTCATCCATCCTATGGTATGACCATATGGCTCAGAAATAAGGCTAATTTCATTAATTTCCTCTAGTATAGTTTGAATGAAAGGTGAAACAACATGACTACGGGAAGTACTAATGATTTTCTCATCTTAATTTGGATCTGCCAAGGATGTGGCTACATTATCTAGTGCATCAGCATGGGCATTTTGTGATTGTGGGATATAAGACAATGTTGGATCAGAGGGAAATTCAGCTATTAACCCTCTGATCTAATCACACAATGGGATTAAATATTATTTTCTAATATAATAATCCCCATTTATTTGTTTGATTACCAACTCTAAATCACTTTTCACTTTCAGGTGGTTTTCTTGTACTTGGAGCACCAATTCCAGGATTGTGATGAGATCTGGATATTTTGCTTCTTTGTTGGTTCTGCCTTTTGACAACAGGAAGGAATATGGAAACACTGCCTTTTCTAGGGATGTAAGTAAAATTCCTAACCTAAGTTTATTCATATTATGGTTTTTAATTCTCTTCCCTGTTGTACTTCTAGAGGCACCATCAATGTACATTTCCCACATTTGGGGATTATCTTGAATAAAGAAGACCTCTTCATCAGGAAGTTTAGTATTCAAGGATGTATCTTCTGCAGAAGGATTTTTATCAAGAAAATACACCAAATCTTGGCCTTTTATTGCCTTCTAGGGCAAAAAATGTATATCAAACAATTGAAAAATAACTACCCACACATTCCAAGAATCCTGTAAGTATAGGACGGCTGAGAATAAATTTGAGCAGGTTATTACGAGACATTAATTAGACTTCATGATGTTATAGGTAGTGCCTCAATTTCTAAACTGTAATGATTAATTCTAGGCAGCACTTCTCGATATTTGAATATCATGTCTCTATGTAAAGCATAGTTCAACTAAGATAGTAAAGGATGTTTTCATTCCAAGCATCGTTCTTTTGGGCAAGGAAGGCACCCAGTGATCACTCTAAAGCTGTCACATAGAGAATAAGTGGACTTCCTTCAATAGTTATCATTAATACTAGTGGAATCAAGAGATATTTCTTGAGGGTATAAAATTCCTCTTGGAAGTCTTCAGTCCATTTATAGGTGAATCTCTTCTTTGTTAATCTGGTGAAGGGTGAACACTTTCCATCCAAATTGGCTATAAAACGCCAAATATAGGACAAGTGTCTTTTAAGTCCTCTTAATTCTTTCAAATTTTGAGGATGTGACATGACAAGGATTGGTTTTGTCTTATTAGGGTCAATTTCAATTCCACGATGACATACAACAAAACTAAGGAATTTTCTTAAGGATATCCCGAAATCACATTTCAAAGGATTCATCTTCAAACTATATTGCCAAAGTTTATTGAATATGATCTCTAGATCATCCAAGTGATCAAAATTTTTCTTGGATTTAACCACCAAATCATTCACTTAACATTTGAAAAAATTTCTAAAAAGGTTTTGAAGATATGTTTCATGGCCTGTTGATACGTTGCACTTTAATTCTTTAAGTCAAAGGGAATTACCAGATAGAAAAACACACCTTGGGGGTCTCAAAAGGATATAGATTATTCATCCTATGGGGACATTTGAATTTGATTATACCCAGATTATCCATCCATTAAGTAAAGATATTCATAGCTAGCTGTTTTATCAATTAAAATCTCTCTGATAGAAACTGTAAATTCATATTTGGTATAATGCCAGTTAATATATCTAAAATAAATACAAACTCTGATTTTACCATTTTTATTTTTTACTATGACAATGTTGGACAACCACTTGGGATATTTAACCACTATGAAAAATCTATCCTTAATAATCTTATCAAGTTCAGCTTCAATTTTAAATTCATGAGTCGAGTGTGTTCTTTTTGCTGCCTTCTTGAATCCTTGATGCACTTCTGGGAAACCCAAATGATGGGTGGCTACATCGGGATTAATGCCTTGAATTTATGTATAGTTCAAAGCAAATATATCTCTATGTTTATTTAGAAATTAAATATACATCACTTTCTCATCAGAATTCATGGCCTCACAAATTATAGTGGGGCGTGGATCTTCTTTTTTACCCAGATTTATTTCTCTGAGCTCATCCATTTTGGTAGAGACACCTTCCTCAAATGATGAAGGAGCGTCCTTGATATCTTCTTCTTCTTCTTATTCCTTACGTGTTACTTCTTCTATTTCTAATTTCATAGTAAAGTGATGAACCAAAATTTTCCAAGATAGGGGAAGATTCAGTATTTGAACATCTTGAAGAAAAAGAAACCATTTCTGACCCTACTGATGATGAAGGGTCTTCTTGGAGAATTTAAGAGGATATGATGGCTTGGGAATCAATATCCATGTCATCCTATTGTAATGCATCAAATTCTTCTAGTCTTATTGGTAAATAAAAGACTTTCTGAAGTTTAGTGGATGAAATGAATACATCTCCATTTATGTTTTCACCACTACTTGGTAAATAAACAATTTATCCCATGCTTTCAGACTCAATTATCGTAATTGACATTATGGAAGTCATTGGATGAGTGCTCAAATTTGGGTTTATCCTTTAAATTTGATTTATAACCAACACATAATCTATACTCAAATGTTTGAATGGGTTTGTTGGTATCTTTTCCAGGCCATTCAAATAATTGATTCTGGTAATCTATTTTGTCACGGACCATGTTCCCTTCATGTGATAAAACTCTGCCTTAATATATTGATATTCACACATTTTGAACAGATCTTTGTCCCTATAAAATGTCCTGATTTGAGCATTGAAATAGGACTTGATACATTAGTGTTAGGATGAAGGAATGGATGCATGTTGATGTAGCCAAGGCCTTCCAAGAATAATGTTAAAGCTATTTTCCTAATAGACAACCATAAAATCTGAATTAGACACAAGATCTTCAAACTGAGTTATGAGTATAATATCACCTAGAGGTTCTTGCTCATTCTTTTCATAACCTTGTAACATTAAAGTGGAAAGAGATAAGTCAGATTTAGTGAGGCCCAATCGACAAAGTGTATGAATAGGAATGAGGTTGACTCATGATCCATTATCAATGAAGGCTTGTCAGATGTCCATATCATTGAAGATTCCATATAGATACAAGGGAATAATGTTTCCATGTACACAATCATCTTCATCTTCATCTGTAAATGATATAACTGCATGACATTCTGTAGGATCGTTCTCTATACAGTAAACCTCATCATCAGCAACTTTAGTTTCAAACTCTTGAGGACTTGAAAAAGCCTCAATAAGTTCTTCTCGAAGATATTTTTATAGATTCAAGGCATCCAAAATTGAAAACTTGTCCGGTACTTGGGATAGATGTTTCAAAACATCGTACTTTTTTTCTAGAGTTCCATGTTTTCCAACATGGAGATGCGTTTTTGTAGGGGCCTTGGAAGTTGATGCTTCTATTGTAGATGTACCCTGTGTCAGAGAAGAAGCTAGAAATACTTTTAGTTTTGGTATATTAGATTTATTAGGTCTATCTACTTGCTGAGAGAAAGATGGTGCAACCTATAATCGGTCCTCCAAAATAATCATGTCAGGATCGATCCTATCATGTGTGGCAGAATCTCTTTGTTCTTGCTGATCCTGTTGAAGGGATCTCCCATGAGTTTCCACTGCATATACGGTTTGAGCAGGGGTTGAGTTAAAATAGTGACTACTAGTATACCCACATCTTCCCCTATATCCTCAACCTTGTATTCTTCCTCTAGTTCCCTAATTCGGTATATGGATTTCAGGATCATCATAACTAGAATTGTTATTGTCATAGGGATTTTTTAAGTGGATAAGGTTGACAGAACCAAAGATCAATTATTCTTCTGATAAATATTCTTCTTGATAGGTCAGTTCTGGTTGTGCCGTTTTGTGGGGCGGTACCCATGGTTTTTAAATAGATGGTATGAACTATTCTAGTGTCAACAACAACATTTTCCTTAACATGAGCTCATCTTCTTCAGAATGCTATTTGTCCTTAAGATCATGTCACTTATTTGAGGATTGACCTTTAAATGACTGCTCTTTTGATAAAGGTGGTTTTTCTATGGTGGAAGTAGCAAAAGACACAATTGGTTGGTTCAACTGTGTTCGTAAAATGGCATGAGTTTGGTTGATCGTTTTCCTGATCATCTGATCATCATATTTCTATGAATTTTTACTTTTGACTTCCTTCTATTCGGCTTATTCCTCTGGATTAGTAGCAGTAACACAAGCTACTTGGGCTGAAAAACTTTTCAGTTTTACTTTTCCAGAGTCTAACATTTTTTCAGGAGGTCTTTGAAAACAAAACACTCTTAAATGGGATTCCCCAACATTTTATAAAAGGTACAATAATTCATAAGATCTTCATATCCTTATTTTTTTGGTTTCTTTGGACATGGAAACTGAACCAAATTGTTTTACAGAGCTGATATGAAGTAACAGGGAACCTATTCATTCCAAAAAGAATAAACTTTTTTCTTTAACTCCACAAATTGTCTCTATATTTGATCTTTTTAATCAACTTGACGAGGTGGTATTTTCTGCTAATGATCATAAGGTGGATCCATTCAATATGATGAAGGTTTTGAAGTGGATGTAGGTACATGTTCTTTCTTGAGTGTGACTGTGGAAGCCTCTACTTTTCCTATTCTCCTTCCCAAAGATGTTGAAATTACATGAGATTTAGATTTAGTTTTCACAATGTAATCCTACACCTGTTGGGAAATTGAACCAAGATCTCAAAACACTCCTCTTTATTTCATAGGGATTATTGGTGTGCCTAACTCATCTTGCATATTTGACACACAAATTGGCATAAACTCTTCTTGAGGGAGTTCCAGATTTAAGGAATATGTTAATCCTTTCCACCGAGCAATGAAATATCAAACTCTTTCATTTTACCTTTTTTTGAAATTTGTAATATCAAAACATTTGTCTTTGGTAGTGTTGATCTGAATTGAAGAAGGAATTTATGACAGATATCTTCCAATCTAGTAATTGATCAAGATCGCAAACTTGTATATCAGACAAAATCTAGTTCATGTAATTTCTACACAAATCACCTGAGCTTTACTGCTTCTTATTGTTGAGGAGTTCCCATCATGGGATCACAATGAGAAAATAAATGCATTAAGTTTTCTTCCAAATATCCCAAACCATTAAAGATTGGGAATTTAGTATTCACAGAGTTTAGTAGGGTAGGGATCGGATCTACCCATTCAGGGTAAGCTCTATTTTCTAGCTGAACAGGCACACGTCATTCTTCCATAGATTCCAATCTAGTTTTTAATGCCTAAATTGTGTTCAAAAGAATTTTTGGAATATCCTGATGAGATGGGACCTGTACAGCTATAATAACTAGAGCTTGAACTGGTGCAACAATCGAAAAAACCACTGGTGGTGGTGCTGCTGGTATTTGTCTTGGATAACCCATGGATACAGGCTTATAAAGATGTGTTTGATCCTTATTTGTCTATATACCCAATATAGGGAATTCATTATCCACATACATAGTTAAAAAAAATCATCTTTTCTATGGAGCTCCTACAGGATGTGCAAGTTGAGGATCTGCCTGGGGAGCATGTCTTGTAGAAATTTTTCTTCTAAGTAAATATGTATTGAGTCTTTTCAACTCTTTCATCTTTTCTTCTTGCTATGAAAATATTTCTTCAAGTGAAAGAGATTGACCTTATCCAGTATAAAAGTGATATGTGATCTGATTTTTACCTTTCACCTTGTTAGATTCTTTCTAGAGAGGTGGGAGTTGGTTACATGAGGGCATACCTAGACTCTGGGTAAGCCTCTGATTTCGGGTACACACACCTCCTTCATCTACTTCAATTTTTACCATGTTATAGATAAGAACGCCATCTTTTGACTCCCCTGAACTAGACTCATTCTCTAGTGGATATTTTGAAATTGTGTTAATAATATTTACTAACACATAATGAATTGATGGCATTCCAATAATATATTTGTAATATTGTCTCCTTATGTATCTTCCGTGAGACTCATTTCTCCAATATTCTGAATTCTCAGAAACTTTTTGATAGATAGTTACCCAAAATGAATCCTTGTATAGTTTTGTTGATCATTCTCTTTGTGGCTTCATACCTAATCAATAGAAAACTGACTTCCTTTGAGGAGGGGATTATAGATATGAAAAATCCCCCAGCCCTGTAGGCTGGGTCTGTTCATGTTCTTCTTCTTCAAACCTTAGAACCTTGTTTATTGAATTTGAAGGTTGAATTTAAAAAACTCCCATCCCTTTAGGCTAGGGTGGATCTGGAACTTCTATAGCTGAGATTCGTGCAATTGCTCTTTTGATTTTGTGTATTTTGGTTCAGACATTAGTTGGGTGCATTATCCGACAACCACTCAAATCACCTATTTTGGAAGACCTTTGTGCTATTTTAGAAATTTGCATCATCTGATGGCTAAAATCATCTAAGAATGAGTCCTGGTTAAGATTCTCATATTCTTGATGCAAAAGTATCTCAACAACATGCTTTCTTTGGGCTTGACTCTGATGAGATCTAGTTGAGACTTGTTCTTGAGTGTATACTTGATAAAATACAAATTTTGTTGATTGTAATCAACCTTGGGCAATAACATTTCATGAGAAAACTTTTGGTCGGCTTGGCTGATTTGGGAGTGCAGTGAAATGAAATGCTTCATGTGCACCGCATCCTCTGATATGAACACCAGATGGGGTATCAGAAATTAACTAACGTAGGCTCTTTAGTTCATTAAGGCATGCACGCCGAAGGGTTATCTACTGCTTTTCAACCTTTGGATGTAAGAAAACTATGAGATATTCCAAGTTAATTTGGTATATCAACCCTTATATTACCTTTAAATGACGTTTATATTCGTCATATGGTAAAAATTTGGCTTTCAAATGACAAATATTCTTCCATAAGTTGAGGTGGACATCATGAATGAAATCTTCTTCAATCAATTCTGGAATGTTGTCTTGAGAGTTTTCCAAATACTAGAACATGAATGGTACTTCTCCTTTAGAAAATTTCTTTCTCATGTTCAACATATCTTCATCATATTTTACTAGAGGTTTCTTCACTTGGTTTGAACAATGTGGACGCTTCTCGATTGTTTTATTAAAAATAATGGAATCAGTTAATTTTTCCTATAATGTATTAGATGGAAAATGACCCAAGGGTGGTTTAGAGAATGATCGTTACCTTAATATATCTTCTAATTGAGAAATTATTCCACCCATTAATAATAAGGAATCATACATGACTGGCATTGTGTTGACAGGTGCCTCAATATAAGAGGGCTTTCTCATTACTACATTGTTGATTATGGAATTATTTCTGACAATGAGAAACACTACTATAGAGAGAACTTTCATAGAAAATACCATCATGGGGAGGATCACCATGGTGGATTATATAAAGGGATAAATCCTCTTTATCTTTGATCTTTTGTACACAGAGAGGGTTTTGTGGCTCTTATCTGGATATAGGCTCTTTGGATTGACCAAATTTTCTTGAATCAAGCCTTTATGAAGAAGTTTATAATGGGTAAATTCAGAATTACCACTACTAATCCCATAATATGGTAATGATATGGTAGGATATTGAGCTAAAATAGATAAATGTCTGAGGGCTTCAAGAACTACAACATTAAGAGAAGCCATATTGCATATTGTCTCTTGATTTTTCAACTGTATTTGGTGAGACTTCTTCTTAGATTCTCTCTTACCCTTAGTTGGGGATACTTTCTGGGAGAAGTGGTTATCATGGGTAGGTTTACGTTCCTTCCTTGGAGTGGTCATCATAATGGGTTGATTACCTCCTATTGTAAAGGGTGTATGTTCTCGATCCGATTTTCCATGTGATATGGGGGATTATGCATCAGAACCCTCATGACTAAAATAGAGGTATGTATCTGCATTGGGATGGCATGTCTATGTGTCATCCTAGGTGTGGGGATAGAGTTATGTGCATATTTTTCTGGTACATCTAAAGTTATTTTTATGATATTTTGGAATGCTTCCAGAATATGGGAAGGAATTTATGTCTGCCCATTCACCATTTCTAAGATATGTTTGGTGACTTTAGAAACCAAAATGGGAATATAATTCCATTCCATATTAGGATTAGTTGTATGTTCTTGCTCCTATCCTCCCTTTCCTATCAGTGGATTCTGACAGTACTCATGTATAGGGGCATAGAGTTGAGTATGCCCCAGGTT
Source organism: Viscum album (assembly GCA_963277665.1). Classification (NCBI taxonomy): domain Eukaryota; kingdom Viridiplantae; phylum Streptophyta; class Magnoliopsida; order Santalales; family Viscaceae; genus Viscum; species Viscum album. The sequence continues at coordinate 996,065,258 of OY728166.1, forward strand.
TGTCATCATATATTTTCGACTGACTTCTCCGGGTGGTGCAAAATGAGATTGTTGGTAGGATTGATGAATTCTAGCAGGTATATGTTCCTGCTGGCTATTTTCCGTAAATCATGGTTGATGGAATCCTTTCAATGCTGACAGATGAGACTGCTAGAAGAATTGGTGAGTGTAAACATGTGTATGTTCTTGTTTACCAGTTTCCACCATATTTGATTGGAGAGCTTCCATGAATGTAGTTAGACGATCCTACTGACTGGATGATAATTTTTAAATAGGTATATGTTTCTATTCATAGTACTCCGCTATATTTACTTGGTGGGATTTTTGGTTTGCTTCCAAATGAGTCTGATGTCCAGTGAAACTAGGATGGATGGGTGTATGTGCCCACTCATTGTTGTCATCAAGTTAGGTTGAGGGACTTCTCCAGAGGGGAAAAGGGTAAAAACATGCTCCCTATTAGCCAGATGTTGTCCCTGAAGGTTCTTCTTGCACGCTCAGGTTTGAGGGACCTGGGCTGAACAACTGAAGGCAACACCCTAATCAGGTTGGGTTTTCACTGCCGCACGATTTTTCTGGCGGTGATTGTTGGTGGGAATCCTCAGGAAGGACCCCTATATCTTTGAATTGAGGCCATTAGTGACCTCTTGATCCACCTTCCTATAGTATGGGATGGATTGGTTGTTGTGTTGCATGTATAAGGACCCAAAATGGTTGAAGACGGTGGTTGGTACCGTATACTTCTTGACCATCGGTCATCGCTAATCAGATGATCGATGGTTGTTATTAACCTAGAGAGCCTTTCAGGAAGCCTCCAAAGATGGTATAGTACCATGTTGACAGTATTCCCTTACCAATACATTTAATACCCAGCTTTGAAGATGCTTAGTTGGTGATGATGTCCTTCCATTGGATGAGGATCCATCTTGAGTAGCAGATGAGGCATTCACAGGTGCAAACTTGAAGGAAGGCTTCTGGAGTGAAGGGAGTTTTGATAAAACTTGAAAATAAAAATAAACTCCGTTAAATAAATATCTTTTAGATAGATACATTCATGATCGATTCCTTTTTTTGTCCTTCCTTTATCAACTAATAATGGCCTAACAGGTGCATAGCACTATTAAAGTAGTTAAGGATTCACTTTGGGTTCACAATTTTTGTTTCGTAGTTCCTTAAAACATATGTTCTAGTTTAATAATCACTGCATCCAGGAAGTTTCCATTGGATTTATTCATGGAACTAGAAACATCAAACAGTTATTTATCCAAAAGGTACCTTCTTTCCAAAGTCAAGAATTCGTTAAGTTTGAACCTATGATACTTAAGAACATGCATTGGTTGAGTGGATGAGAGGTCGGACTCATAACACCCTTTTCGGGGGGATTATTGTCTACTCTGGGACCCTCTTTATGGATTTGAGATATTTTCATGAATCCTTATTAATTCACCAAGTATAACATAGGTTTCCCTTGGAATTTTCAAACAATTATTAGCATGTGTAAAATTTAGAATCATCTGTATGTATTCAAGGTTCTTCATTAATGGATACATCTGTATTTATTCTAGGTTCTCCATCAATGTAATCCTCTCATATACTATTTATAGGTTCTTTTAATCATCATTATAATGATACTGGTTTTTAATCCATTCAATAGAGCACACTAAAATTTATTGTCATCCAGGGAGACGAAGGTTTTTTTTGATATTGGGATCATACCCACAAAATGGGCTACCTATGTATCCTTGTGAAAGGAATCAGAACCATTGTAGTTTGGTGATTCTTAATGGGGAACATCATAAATTTTAAAGTCATGTGATAAGGACCTAACTGTATAGTTTAATGTCATGTGGTAAGGACATCTAAGTGAAAGGTACTTAGTCAAGGTTTAGTGTGGGGCTTATGCCTAAGCAGGCAAAGGAACTTGGAAAGAATATGGGTTTCCAAGTAATATTAGACCCTGTTGGGAATATGGCCCAAGGAGAATAGGGTTAATTTGAATTTTTGGGTTTGAACCTCAAGGAGGCTTCCTATGTATCCCATTTGGATGGTAATCACAGCCCACATACTTCGATTAGTCTCATAGGAGATTGTAGTTCTTTGAGAGAAATGAGTTTGGGATTACTTATTGAAAAGGATTCCTTGGTGTTTTGGGGGTTTAATTTGGGGATTATTCCAAAAAAGGATTCCTAGATTAAGGGAATTAGTTTTGGATTCCTAAAGAGTAAATCCATTGATCTTAGGCCCTGATGAAGGCTTCCTAAGTATCCTAATTATGGTGGGAATCATAGTTACCATAGTTCATTCATCATAAGTGTTTGTGAAAATTTTGTAATCATCATGAATCTCTAATCCCATTTGAGTCATGATCAGTGTGAAAAACAAGAGGATATGACAGATTCAAAAAACGCACCCACACTTTTCCTCCTCTGCTGGTGGAAGAGAACGCGCCTACGACAGAAATGGTGGAAGAGGGCAAGGTGATCAGGGAAGAGGGAGAGGCGACGAGCCTTCCCTCTATTCACTTTACATTGGAAAAGGTTCCAATGTAAGGAAGTAGTGAAGGTGAAGGAAGTAGAGAAGTGAAAGACTCCATCACCCTGCTTGAAAGGTTAGGGGCTTACACTAGGATGGCTACCCTAAAATTGGTCATGGTAGGGAAGGGAGACATATCCTTTGTTCGAAACGAAAATTAGGTGTGAACCGTACCTTCCCAACCAAAGACCTAAGGTTCTGGGTTTTTTAGATGATATGGGGAGGTTAGAACCCAAACCCTAATTCTCCAAACCGAGAACTTCTCAACACTGTTACTGGGAGAATGTTCCATGTGACTATGGATATACAAGCCCACACACACTCCATGAATCCTAACCCCATTGTGAAACAAATGTGAGAAACCTCTGACTATGGATGAAAATAATCTAAATTGGAGACACGCTGATGTGCCTTTCCCAAAGTTTTGATAATTTAGGAGGTTTTAGTGGAGGTTTTAACATAATCCCTTTCAGAAAAGGGATCCAATTAAGAAGAATCCATGTCATGAATGGGTTTGAAGATGGCGTGATGGATAGTATACTGAAGGGAGTAGTTGAATCAAATAGGGGAACCCAAGTAAGTATTGGTTCACAATTATGGGCACCTAAGTAGGCTTGGGTGACCTGATGTTCACTTAAGTGACGAACAACTTGGATGTTAATACTTGGGAGAGACTCAAATCAAGTCTTCAAGACTATTCAAGGGTATTCCTAGAAGTGGGGCGATCATGTTACTTTAAGAGGAATCGGTGGTGTGCAAGAGTTTCTAATCTAGGGAGTTTGGGAACTTTAGGCGCACAAGTGTAATGGATTTCAAACACTAAAAGGACTTAAGTCGTATGATCCTCTTTCAATTCCTCTGCTCTAGGTGTTAAAAAACTACCTTGAAAGTTTCAGACAACTTGGGAGAGGCACTAGGGTGACCAGAGCAGAAAATTAGGCTTCAGGGAAATTTTTTTTGTACAAATGAAGGCCCCAAGGGTCTATTTATAGGAAAATAGGGGACCTTGGAAAAAATGAGTTTGGGCGTGCAAGTTGCTTATGCTCAAGAAATGTGGCGCGCAAGTACCTTTCACACTAATGGGGTTTTTGCTAGACTGGGGAGAACCATTGAGAACTTAGCCAAAATAATTACTTTAATCAGATCCAGCACGGTGGCGCATAGGTGTTTGCACATAGGTACCTTGGGCACTGCTTTAAGGACTTAGGAAAATTTATTTCTCTATACCAAGGGGGTTGCGCCCCCACCCCCCTACTTGGTATCAGTGTCGGTCTGCGGCCTCGGTCCTTAGGTCCAGTGCCTTCACTACCATCACTGACCCCTATGAATAATTCAGAGTTGCACTATGAACTTTTTTAGCCTAGTTTATAAAATTTTATAGAAAAGTGCATGGAAGACATTTCATGGTGTCTACAGTAGTATATATGTTCATGAAACAGTGGTCCTCCATACACATGTTCAATGGTTTAATTTCTAATTTTATGTCAGTGGAGATGTATATAGGTTATACAATTAACAAAATAGAATAATAGTATATGTTATATATTGGTTTTATTATAATTTATTTATTAAAACATGACTGACAGTGGTTTGATAAGAAGTAAAAAAGAAATACCTTGGTGAAAACAATTACCTTTTCTCCGAAAAACCGTATTTGGATTTAATAATAAGAAATCTAGGGAATGACGTTTGGGAATAAGATCACCTCAATAATGTGTAAAAGAATATTTTGGAGATATTTTTGTTGGATATAGTTGAGAAAAATGACATACTAGGTTTGTATAAGTTAGGGTAGGACATCCCCTTTTATAAATGAGGAGGGGTAATATTTTTGTAAACACAAAAAATAATTCAATAATAGAAGTCAATATAAAAATGTTCCTCAAAAAATTGATAAATAATGGACAATAAGGATTATATGGTCAATACCCACCTCCCACACACAAAAAGAATCAAAGATTGTAAATATTTTTTCCCTTATCCTATAAATTTACTAACATTTAACAATTTAGTTTTCACCACTGTAAATAGTTTTTTAAATTACCTAGGTAATTTAACCTTTATGAGTTAAAATAAAATGTCCATCATTATATAATTTGGAGACATTTATTTTATATAGGAAATAAGTTTTTTAAATAAATTCCTATGCATGAGGAAAATTAATTTTAACACATGTATATGTAGATCGCAAAATCTTGTTTTATCATTAAAATCAATAAATAATTTTTAGTATTTTTACTTTTATATATGAAAAATATTAATTAGAATTTTTTATATAATATAAGTTATTGTTATTCATAATTTTATACCATTTTTATCAAATTCAGTTGAATTAAGTGGATGAAATGAATTTAAAATAAATCCCATACACATGAAAAGAAATCATTTTTCCAAAGAAAATGTTTTCATATGTATAAAAGGTTTTTATAATAAAATTGAACATAATATTAATTATAATGAACTAAAATGGAATAATAATAATATAATTTAAATAATTTTTCATTGGATTCCATATTAAAATAAAATGTAATTTTTTTAATACTATAAATGAAAAGGCTACTTTTAATAAAAATTGGTATTCTTTATTATTCATCAAAAAATTAAATATTCAGAAAAGTATAAAAAGTAAGCTCTATGATAAATTTGAAATTATTATTTAAAAAATAAAATTTATATTCACATATAAATTATAATAAAGTATAAAAAATTAATTTTTATATATGTTCAAAAAGTGTGATGAATCTGTTTTTTTAAAAGAAATCATTTTCCAAGAATACAACAAGATTTATTCTTATCCCATGCCTAACAAAAAACTTAGATGAATAATAAATCATTTTATTGAATATATAATATTAAATATTCATTATTATAATTCAACAATATTTAATAATTTTATTTTTTAGTATAAAATCACTTTTCATGCATAAAAACAGTTTTTCAGGAAAATATTTATTTTAATTTAAAATAATTTTTTATTAATTAATAATAAATTTATAACCAACAAATTTATTTTATAAATGTTCAAAAAAAATAATTTTCATAATTTATATAGTATTATTCATTCATTCTAATCTAATGGATATGAAATTATCTTCATATTAAGTAACAGTATTTTAATATTATATCACAATTTACTTGAACTCGTTGTTTCATGTAACAAAATCTATCAAATCAATTTAATATATTTGAGAAGAATATTTCATAAAAAAATGACGTTTAATAGTGTAGCTATTCATGGAATGGGTCATTACAAGTATATTTTTAGCATTTCATATTTTATTATAATTAAAAATTGGTAAAAAAACACAATTCACGTGCATTACTCAACCCCTAGTGTTTATAGTCACCTACACAGATCATTATCTTCCATTGATGTATTTTGCAGAGATTTTCAAATAACATTAGTTTAATAAATTCATGGTTTTTAATTTTTTTTATCAGATCTCAACAAGGGATTTGGGTATGGTATTGGAGAGAATTCAAAATATAATACAATCTATACATAGTAATTAACCCCTAAAATGACTAAAAAAATGATTTTACAATATTGAATTACAAGTGGTAATAAGTGATTTATTTAATTTTTTTAATTAATCCAATAATAAATTATTGACTCTCATACATCATTCTATGTGTTTATAGGAACACACAATTATGATATCATGTCATACTATGTGCTTTATATCCATTGATTATATATTTTTTAATTTTAATCAATTGAGTAATATTAATAACAAAAATATAAATAGTGTTAAATAGAGTTATCCAATTTATCTGATTTTTATGAAAATATTTATAGGAATTAAAAATTGATTCATTTGGCTTTTTATGAAAGTATTATTTATTTTCAGAGATCATTTTACATGTTTGTGTTTATTTTTTACCTTTAGAAGTATTTAAATGGTATCTAAAATCATGTTGAATTGATATAAATTGATATATGAGTCTCTCTAGAAAGAATATACTTGTGTATATTTGGATATTTTTTTAATAGATTCTAAAATGTGTTTAAAATGTTAATTATTTTAATAAATCATATAATTATAGATGATAATGGTCACATACATATTGTTTATAATGAAAATTTGAATATTTAATGTTTATATCTATAAATAAATTTTCATGTTCTTCTACAAATATATTTCTGAGTATTCCACCTAAAAACCACACCATGCTTGGAAAAAAGTGGTATATGAGAATACAATACCACCTTATCTAGTTTTTTATTCTTATTTATTGTAAGGTCCTTCTCAAATGCTTTTGGATGAAAGTCTATATGCTCATTGATGAGAGTCCATGACTCTATTACCATGTGATAATTTTAACTCCATCATCTTTAGAACAATCATGTTGATTAATCTCCTCATGATGTGGAGGAGTGGACTAAACACCACTAACATATTTTTTTGATAATAGAGACATTGGTGGAATTTTGACTCTCTTGACTTAATTATCTGGTGTGTTTTTATAGTTTATTTATTATTACCATTATTTCAATTTATTTGGGTGAATATATTTGAAATGTAAAAAAATGGAGAGATGGAGGAAGTCATATAGGTAATAGATGATTAATACCAACTATGTGACCCAAAACATGTAGGTGTAGGGGTGTTTCTCAATATAGAAATATTCACATGGTCTGTGAATATTTTTTCCAATAATGTGGTCAAATCCTGTGGCTTCTTTTGAAAATATATTAGCTTAAATATTGATTCCTAAAGATTGTTACCAAACCATAAGGACTACCAATAAAAAAAGTTTTAGGTTTCACAAAATTAACCAAACTAAATCTAGTATTATTATGTGTTTTATTGCAATGTTAAACCCTCTAGGAGCAGCCAAATGACACCCCATTCCTTCTACATCACCTCTTAGATTTTTTATGGATTCATTATCATAACATCAAATCTTCTTCAAGTGATTTATTTAATTATAATTCTTCCATATTATTAATAATTTCCCTTATTTTTCTGATTGTCTAATGACCGTCTTGGCCATGTGTTTCTTGTATGATGAATTTGTATCAGTGGCTCCTTATGATATGTATTTCAAAATAATTCTAGGGGACTATCCTCCTATATTTTAGTGAATTTATAAACTCCACTAAAATATTCAATATATAAATGTTGGTCACTATATATGATATCATATAGTTACAATTTATGATTTGTCTGGTTTTTTATTAAGTTTTTTTATTATATTAAAGAGTTTTTTATTCTAATTAGGAATGATGATATTTATCATTTTTTATTGATTTATTTCCAAATTAATTTGATAAAAGATTTATTAAAAATGGGAATGATTGGATTTATATTACATGTAATAAATTTTTTAAAGGAATTCTCCAATTATTTTTAGTTATAATAATTAAATATATTTTATGAAAACTGATATCCTTAAAATTAAATTATTATTAAAAATTATTTTATTATAAATCTATATTTTTTATAATGAGGTTGGATTTATTAAATGTGGTTTCCTAATTTAATTATAATCTCGATTAATGAGATATGTTTTGTGGTTTGTATATGTGGTTTTATGAATGTAGTGAATAGATTGAAGATCGTGAGAAGTTGTGTGTACTTAGAATGTCAAGGACTATAAAACACTAGAGTTATAGGATACAAATTTCTTGTTGGATATCATTACTCTTACAATAAATGTGAATATTATAGTGAATTATAGGTAGTATCATGGGTATATTCTATTTTCCTAGTCAAATTAATCCTATAATTTTCCATTGCAAGACTCCATAGAGTCCATTTTTCATGGTTTCCATAATATTTTCATAGTGGCTCTACATCACTCTACCACAATAACATATTCACATTCCCATGATGGTGCATTGATTCATTTTACATTCATGAATATATATTAGGTACATGGTGGTAAAATTAAATTTAAACCCACACACACACACACCGTACACACAGAAGCTCGAAAGGCAAGTCATATCCCCCTAAGGGATAACCCATCCAACCATCTGCTTTATTTTAGTAGATAATTTTTTCTGGAAGGCCCAGTGGGAAAGAATCCCATAACATGGCCCATAGGCCCACCATTGGATCGACCTAAGGCCTGTTCTTGAATCATGCTTGTGTCACCACCTACATTTCATGCTTGCATCATTTCCCCATTGATGGCCCAAAGGCCGAGTAGCCCAAAATCCCAATCCTGATGAATAGTAAATCTACTACAGTACCCCCGCTACAATACCTTCTATAGTACCCGCACTTATATAGTTCTATAGTTTTTCTACAATTCCTTCTATATTAATGATATAGTACTTGTGGAAAATTTCTCCCACCCATATTTGAACTTGGGACTGATGCAGAATTACAGGGAGACATTACTCCTTGGGTTAGTGCCCAACTAATGTACATTCAAACATTTTGTATACATTTTCATATATATTTAATTTTTAAAAAAATTAAAGGAAATTTTAATTCATTATTTTTATTATACAAATATTAAATTTTATATTTTATTTCAATCTAATGGGATGTATATTATTTATCATGGGTTTCATGTGGAGTTTTTGGGGGTCTCCTACCGATCTTATTATTATCACACCCAAAATAGAACCTCTGAGTGTTTGTAGACCTTATTTTATCTAATTATAGTATGATAATAGTTTCTCCCATAGTTTTTATGTATTCTTGTTAGCTTGGTTTGTATTAGAGGAGGTGAAATTGGTGGGATAATACCCTCATGTCACACAGTGGTATGTAGAAACTATTTTTCCATATTCATATCTTTCTTATTCTTATAGACATGATATTTATTTGTGGAATCATCGGTTTCCCTTAATTTTTCTAATATATTTACTATTATTTGATTGAATTGTGTATGTATGTCTTTTCTGGGATTTTCTTTTAGAGTTATAGATATTTTATTATACATGAATTCTTTTTAGTGATTTTATGTGCTTTCATTAATATTGTGACACATTTTTTTTGTGCTTATGTTTTATAAACATCTTATTCATCTTCAAGACTCCCTAACATGTGTAAAGGCAATATCAAGTTACCATGATCAATCTATTCCTTTTTATTTAATTCATTAGTGGTAGAAACCATTCCTAATGATTTATTATTGATTCCCATGAACTAGTTACAAAATATTGGCATAGGGAATCCCCATTGGGCCTTGTTACAAGATAAATCAGGTTTGAGGATGTGATAACCCAAGTTTGTTCTCAAAATATTATATCAATTCTAGGTTATTGTTTTATATTAAATATGAATCCATGGTAGATAAGAGATATGATCATCAAATAACAAGGGGAAGGTTGTGAGGGAGTTTTGAGATAGTACTCATCTTAATGAGGCATAACTATCCTTAGGATGTAAGAAAATTGTAATTTGAATTCGATTTCATGTTATTGCATCGCCCAAAAAATCTAATGTATGAACATTGTATTCGATAGAGTATAAGACACATAGACCAACTACATATCAGAATATAATATCCTGAGACTTTATAATATATTTACTGTTTTAAATAAATTAAACATATTTTATAGCATGAAATAAACTTAGAACAGGGTTAGAATACGTCACATGTAATAGTGAGTTTCTTTGATGGATTTAATTACAGGAAAGCCTTAGTTTTACAAAGAAACAATATATTTTTAAAATATTTGTATTTAATAAAATTATACATAACCTAGCCATTAAATTAGAGGTTATAATTAGGATTAACTAACTTATGAAAATATATGGCTTACACCAATATACAATGAATTCATCCTCATCAATTTATTATATTTTAAAATTCAAGAAAGAGGAAAATTCAAGAAAAAAGAGTCATGGAGGCCTAAAATAGTGAAGTCTGAGGGAATACCCTCTAACCAGGGCATCTCATTCATGGAAAAGTAAATACAAGTAAGGAAAGAAAGATATGGGTATGTCATGAGAAGTTTAGACACAAGAAAATTTTCAACTTTGTTTCCCTCTCGATAGGTTTAAAGTACACCCGTGCAGTTGTTGATGAAACTTATACACTTATAGAAGAGGTATGAAATAGACCAATGTATGAAGATAAATCTACATAGAGTTAAAAATAATTCTGGAATAATTCTTCACTACAAAAAGTTTAATATGGATCTGCCTGCAAAGGGAGAGACCTGTTAGTACTGCCTGAGACACCGACTGGAGAGAATCACCACTCCCGAAGAAGGTAGTGAATAAAAAAACACCACCCATGGTATCTAAAACTGAACCTCCCCCATGTATGATGCTTGAACAATAGGAGCCTTCAGTGTTTAATTTGAGTCCCTGATTAGGCGAGAGCCATTGAACACACCTGCCTTAGAGATGAAAGGTAGAAGTAGGAGGAATGGATCTTTTAGCCAAGATGGGTGGGAATGAAGTTGTGTTTCCCAAATTCTTATGCTGATGAGAGAGATCAATAATAATATTAGTTGCTCTAATAGAAATATCCAATGTCTAACAAGTGACTCCCTCATATCTCACTTTATTCCCAGCAATCTAGATCGTCCAACAGCATGCGATTAGAATCACTACATGAGGCTTCCTCTCATTATTATTATTCTCCATGTCATGAAACCAGAATTCAAGGAAGGAGACTATCATAGCCGGATGATTGTGAAAACTAGTGAATAATCTAAAGGCTATCAATAATATTTCATCCCATTCACCTTTAATGCATAAGTGTGTGATGGATTCTTCCTAGAACTTGTTGCAGCAAAAACACCTAGAAGTCAATTGAATACATGTGTGATTGATTAAATAATTCATGGGTTGGGCTTTGTTCTAAATGATCTATACTAAAAAGATGTACTTTGGGGGTAAATATTTAAACTATAGTAGCTCCCCTGAGGAGTCAAGGTTATCGGCATTGAACACCATCTGCAGAAAATCTCTTCCAGAAAAAATTCTATATTGTGAACTTATAAAAACACACTGATCTAGGGTTGAAAGGTCAATGAGGTATAATAATATGTGATGATCATTATCCAAGGATACTTTAGTGATGTTAAGATTCTCTTTTGCAGTCTTGAAGCACGTATAGGAAACTGGGAAACTAGGGAAGCAAAGAGGGACACCATCCCAGTAGACATGCCAAAAGCTAATATCACCTCTACCGATTATCCATTGAGTGTGATTGTGAAGATTCATTATGTGCAAGTGAATCAGATGCCATAGCAAAAAATTGTTCCTTTTAGAATGATCTATATCTTTCTCATATCTTTTCTCCATGAAACTTCCCCACAATGTTTGGCCCTCTACTACCTCCCATTCCAATTTTGCATGAGCATTGTGCATCTCACCGAATACACTTCTTAGATAAATACCACCCTCCTTTACCACTTTATCCAATCTACCCTAAAATGCCCAATAGTGCTTCCCATCCTAGTGGGCATCCAAAATGAAAGTGACGAGAATTATTTCAATGCTTTTGATCACTATTTTAAGAAACTCGAGGGCATAGAGAACATCCATTAGAATATAGGTGAGTATATTATTGACCTAGGAGATTCTACCACCAAAGGATAAAAAATGATTATTCCAGTTATTAATCTTCCCAATGATCTTATCAACCACCTTTTTGAAATGGTGAATGCAAATCCTAAATGGGGAAAATGGGGCACCTTCATAATCTAAAGGAAAGCTCCACCTAAGGATTTCCAATTCCCTCTCCATAATGTTAGCACAGCCTTTTGTACAATGAATTGAAATGTAAAAACTGATTTTCTCATGATTCACCACTTTCCCTCTCCAGTGATTATACTCCTCGAGAATATTGTTGAAGCCAAGAATTTATTTCTTACTCCCATTGAGATAAATGATGGTATCATCCAGAAAAATGAGGTGGGATATAATCCTTTGCTGATGAATACAACAATATGATAGGATTTTTATGTCTATAATGCTTTTAGTGATAATCTGTATCAGAGTATATTGCATGAGAATAAACAAGCTTACGAACAAGGGGTCCCCTTGCCGAAGCCCTCATACTGATTTTAAGAAGACACAAAACTTACCCATGAAATAAAGAAAGATCTAAGGAGAGTTGAAACACCTGTACAAGAGTTTGTGGGCCTAGGTGGAGAGCTCATACATTAAAGTACCCTAAGAATAAAGTTTCATTCAATCCTATCAAAGGATTTTTCCATGACCAATTTGACAACTGCATTTGAGCCAACTGATTTGTGATCCAACTCACTAATAATTTCCTTTGAGAAACCGATGGCACCTTGTATTGATGAACCTTTAACAAACCCATGTTTCTCCTCCACTATCCATTGGGGGAGATTAAGTGTAATTTTGTGATTGATAATGGTGACAAGGATGTTGTAAGGGAAATTGCACATGCTGATGGGTCAGATTTGATGTAGCGTTGATGGATCCTTACCCTTGGGGATGAGAAATAAGGTAGTAGAATTGTCCATGTGGGGGAGATGTCTGCCTCTAAATAAGTCTTATATTTACTTGATGATATCTCCTTTAACCAGGTCCCAAGAATGCCCATAAAACTAACCCAGGAAATAGTCTGTTCATGGTGAGATTTCTGGGTTGAGTGCATGCACAGCATCATGAATCTCATTCTCATTGGGAATTATCTCAAGAGAACTACTTTCTTCATCAGACCCCAGGGGAGGGATTGCATCGAGAAGATCACCACGACCATGTGGATAGCCATGATGAAAAGTATGGGGACCTTCCATAAGGGACTTGAAGTTGGCTACATCTAAACCTCCCACAACATTGAAATCATCTGATGAAGAAGCATACACTAATAGAATGTTTTGTTTGTAAAATGTCTCTTTTCTTTAAGGAACACATGAAAATAGGTTGTATTATAGTCACCCTCATTTAACCATTTCACATTGGACCTCTCATGATCTTGCCGCTCTTTTTCCAATATCATCGCATCCAGAGTCACTTTTTTGAGAGAAATATCACTGAAGGTGCCTTCATCCCATTAATATTTTAGTGAGGATTCCAATGAACCAATATCATAAATGATAGTGTACAGGCCTTAAAACCTAGAGTTATTAAGAGAATTATAGACCTGGATGTCTTTTTCTAGCCACTTGAGTTTTCAATGGTGGTTGAGCCATGAATTTCCATGAACTCGCTTGGCCCATAAGTTGCTCACTATCTGATCATGCCCAGTGATTGAGGTCTAAAAACAAGATAACTAAAAGTTTCTGCCTCTCTCATAACTGACAATAAGATCAACCACAATAGGGTAATGGTCATAAATAGTATGTGTCATTTATGGAAGTGTTAATTACCTCCACCTAAAAGTGATTTGATTCATTCACATGATACATTGAATGTATAAAGGATGAATATAATTAAAATTATGAGTCAAAAATAACATCTATATGATATACATTACATAATTACATTTCTAGAAATAATATATATATATATATATCATTTTAATTATTACCCTTTCAAACACTTAAAAAGTTATAACATCATTCGTGGATGTGTGGACTACTACCTCCTCGACACAATTTGATTCATTTTAATTCAGAATAATTATACATATAAGTCTAAATGATTAAAAAAAAATTATTTATTATAGAATGATCATTATGGAATGATATATTTTTAATTACCTTCTTTCGAAAATGATCATTGAAAAGTGGGAACATTACTCATGCGTACGTATATCCTACTGTCTCTATGATTGTAACATTGGATCCTTTTTCCATGCCATATTTAATTAATGGTTCTAAAGGTATAATTTATTTATAATTATAATAATTATTTCATGATTATTATTCTTAATATGATATATAATGAACCCTTTGACCATAGTTGTCTAACAAAAGTTGATATTGACCCAAAAACCAAATTTGTTCAAAATAATATGTGTAAACTTAATTGATTATGTAGTTGTATAAAAATTGGTAATAAGTGAAGTAAGAGATATGGTAAACATGAAAAATATTATCAATCAAGTAAATAATTAAAATTATTTTTTATTCATAAATATAAATGAAAATTTGAGAAATCAGAAGCAAGGTAAGAGATTTTCATCTCACTTTTTACATCCTTGAGATAAATTTCATATTCAACATTTATGTCTTTTTTTGTGTGTATATACTTTCCATTTTTATATATTATATAATGAATTCATTTACCATCATGGTATTTAAAACTTACATTTAATATTATTCCTTCAAGAGGCTTGTGATTTCAAATGTTTTAAAGTGTTATGAGACCCTTTGGTATCTTAATGATTATTTTCCTCAAGAATAATACTAAGGATCTTTCTATGGTATTTCAATTCGAGTAAATTATTTGATCATTTTTCAATAAACTATTTAATTTTATTATCCTATCATTATTCATAACCATCTTCATGTAGTAATATAATTTTTACACTCTTTGGTACTCAAAATGTTATTAAGAAAACCCGACTACATTTCTCTCTTTAGTCGTATAAATAGTTTTCTTCTAAAAACCATGTTTTACTAAAAAAATTAAAAAAAATTAAATATTTTCAAATTTATATTTTAATGAAATATTTACCCTTTTTAATTTTAATAATGTTATCAAAGTAATCATCTTTTCACTTTTAGTACAATGCATTTTTCAACCATTTTACCAAGAAACTAAAATGTTCTTTTACCTCATACGACATGTGTGGATTTACCCATTATTATTTCATTGAAGATTCCACTACAGGTTTAATAGATTACTCTTGAAATAATTTTTTTTTCAAAAGCTATTTTCAAAGAAAAGGTTTTTCAAATAGGGTTTCAATATAAAATGATATTTTCCTCAAGAATGTTTTAAAAGATCTCTTTATTCATAAATTAAAATAACCCTTTATTATAAACTACATGGGATATGTTGTATTGATACCATACTTAATAATATCTAGATGGTGTATGATTTATTTGTTCAAGGATTGTATTTACATTCTTTCTTTGATTCCTTTTAATTCCCTTGAAATATTCAATATCATGTGATCATTTGAAAATGAAATTCCACAAAAATATCTATATCATTTTTCATAGATATGATTATTTCTTGAACGGTATACCATTTTAATATGATGTTTACTATGAAATTTATTTGATTATATGGGGAAATATTGATAAATCTGTATATTTTAATCAATACAGATATTTTATAAGGAATATTGTTTATTTGATATGGGGAATGCTTTATATAGGTAAGACATGGGTTGGAGACCGTATACGGTAATCCCTTTAAGATGGGGACCATTTAATGAAAACCCCTTGATGAATTGGTAGTCTCATGAGATGAAATATGTTTGAAAAAACCCTTTGAGTTTTTTTCCAATTTGAATAGATGGGTTTCTTTTCAGTATGCTAAACTATCTTGTGAAAGGTCTTGATGGTACTCTTTTCATTTACCTAAAAAACATAACATCCAATAATTAATAATTTCTATCATTTAGATTCATTTATTATTTATCAATGAGTTTTTATATTGATATATCTATGAATACATTTCATTTTTAGTTCATATATTATATGGAATGTGATTCAATTTCATTCATTGCTATATTTATTTTTACTTATCTAGTTATTTTAATGGAATATGATTTGATTTATTTACAATTCCATTTGACTATTCTAATTGATTCATTGTTTCTTCCTATATATGTTTCTCATACTTGGAATTTGACCTATATAACATCTAGGTTCGTGTGCCGCCCAGAGGTGCCCCGTACCCAGTTGGTCACATGGCCTCAAGTTTATTTCCCTGAATTCCAGAGGCTACTGACTAGTAGTGAGGGTCGTGGGTGTGATAGTGAGGAAACTATTCCCTTATTGGAAGAGTAACACATTATAAATATCAGATAACAGTAGTGGAATAAATAATAATAACATGCAATAGTAAACAGTGGAAGACTACAATTAAATAAAAAACTGGAGAATATATATAAATGATGCATATCACATATGTCTAGGAAAGAATAAAAACAAGGCACAATTCTAGAATACAGTACTAAACCAAAGTACAAAGGAAAAACAAGTAAATAACTCCAATAGAATCGCAAGGCTCAGCGTGGTCATGTGCTCTCTAGATACACAGTAATCAAGTACCTGAAGTATAAGGGTGTTTCCCCTTACCTATACCTACAGTAATATAATCTATTTGGGACCAAAAGAATGACCCAAATAGGGTGTGAGACAAATCCCAATAGGCAACCACCAAAATATTTATGCCTAATAATCAGTGAATATATATGAAAGGCAGTAATCAAAAATAAGCAGTAACCAAGGAACTACTCAAAAGTAAACAAACCTACAATTTCAATTGCATTCATTTTCATATATCAAGTAAGAAGCTAATCAAAAACAAGTTACCCTCTAGGAAGTACTCACATCCTAACCCATATGGTTAAACCAATCAATATAAAGTAACCCTCTTGGATGCACTCATACTCTAACCTCTATGGTTCAGCTTTAGTAAAGTCTCTCTGAGGAAGCACTCACAGTCAATTCCCCCTGTGTTCTTTTATCGGTAAACTACAAACACTCTAGGGAAGCACTCAATGTCCAATTCCCCTTGTGGTCTCACAATGTGGATCTAAAGACACTCTGAGGGAGCACTCACATCCATCCCACCTATGGTCTCATAATGTGAAAAGTAAACAAACACTCTGGAGAATCCCTCAGCATCCATTGCCCCTATGGTATACTACACCAGGTTCCCACAACCCTGTGTAAGTCAATTGTTCACAACGATGTTCAATATCCAAAGTAAACCATAATAACTAATAGGCTAATGGATTTCAAGAACTACTTGGCTAAACAGCTATAAGCATATAACAGCATCAGATAATATCACTACATCTTAACAATTCTAGGCATGGAAAACAAGCAGCCTAATCGGTAAAGCTAGACCAAATGGTAAATATCAAAACAAACATGTGAAAC
Organism: Viscum album; assembly: GCA_963277665.1. Lineage (NCBI taxonomy): Eukaryota > Viridiplantae > Streptophyta > Magnoliopsida > Santalales > Viscaceae > Viscum > Viscum album. The sequence continues at coordinate 996,082,692 of OY728166.1, forward strand.
ACATCCATATAATGGAAAATAACCATATTCACAATAAAAAAACCTCTATTCAAGAACACAAGGAATAGTAGACATTAATAAGGCTAAAATTCCTAAACACGCAAAACCCCGTTCTAGAATATTGGGAACTTTTTCACATAATATTCAAAGACTAACTACATAAAGGCACAAACCACCAACCTCAATGTCGTACGATTGATATACTCTAGGGTCAACCCTTGAATTAACCTAGAACATAGTAAATCTAAAAAAACTTATAAAACATTCAACCAAGGATATCTCACAAGAGAGGAGAAATAAAGTAACGAGGCTCTAGAAGAAGGAAGAGCTCACCGTGGTGATTACAATGCAGTTGATGGTAGTTGATTCGGAGAACGGATGGCTAGTTGGGGGATCCGAGAAGAATCATCGGCTTCAGTCACTCCTGGATGATACAATCCAAGAAGAAGGGTGTTCTTCCAATTAGACGTGACCCCGGTTAGATATAACAATTAAAAATAAATTACATGGTGTGTCTTTTAAAAGTATATAGTGTTGTTGACGCTCCTTTCATCACAGAATCTAAAGATTAGAAAAGGGGAAGATCTGAGATTAAAATGGTTCGACCTTTGAAGAAAACATCAAAAATCAACAAAGGGATGAACAAGGAGAAATTTTCCCATATACCGCACAATTTTCCTCATGGTCACGCGAGTGGACTTTCGCGACGCACTTTGGCACGCAAGTGACTTGCGTGACCTAATTGATAACCGCCCGGTAACCGCCTGGGGTCTTCTCCTGCCTATAAATAGACCCTGTGGGCCCCCCATTAAAAGAGATATTTTTCTAGAAACTCGGATTGAAGCTCCTGATGCCCAAGTCTCTTCTCAAAGCTTCCGGAACACTTCTAAGGTAATTTCTTACCTAGAACAGAAGATCTAAAGAGAGGAAGGAAATATTAAGTGTTGAAACTCATCAACACTTGCGCGCCTGAGTGGCCAGCCCTTAAGGGAAGTGGCCACACTTGTGCACTGCCTTACTCCTTCGATAGAACTTGCGCGTCCCTTTTCTAGAAGAACCTAAAGAGGATTCTAAAGGCTTTAATAAAGAGTCGCTCAAGTATTTCAATGCTGGTTGAACATCGCGCAAGTACGCTACACATGTCGCGCAGGTATACCTGCACGACCAATACTTGCACGCCCATGCAGTACCTGCGTGCCTTCCAAGACTTGCGCGCCCCTACCATTTTGGGTGCCCATCTTTCCCATTTTACCCCTCTTAAGCCATTACACCTTCCCTATTTAAGATTCAGTCTTCAAGACACTCTTCAAAGCCATTTATGGCATGATTTCTTGATTTTACTTCCTTATCTGAAAGGAATTCTGTGGAATATCTCTCAAAACATAGTGATTTATACATTTTTTATGTCATTAAAGATTGAGAGTTCATTCATTAAACCTCATCCTTTAAATATGAGAGAATCCTTAACTTGGGTCTCCTTTTCAGGAATAATCCCCGGTTATAGGTCCTTTAACCTAGGCATCTTCTTCAGGAGTAAGCCCCAAATTCTTAAAGTTCCCAAATCTGGGAATCCTCCTCAGGATTAATCCCCAAACCTTAATCCCTTAACCTGGACCTCCTTTTCAAGAATAAGTCCCAGTCATAATTTTGGGACTTCCTTTTCAGGAGTAAGCCCCAAGTCCCCTAACCTGGGCTTCCTTGTTAGGAATAAGCCCTAGTTATAAATTGTGGGCTTCCTTTTTAGCAGTAAGCCCCAAGTCCCTTAATTTCTCTTTAACCAGTACTAATTTACCTTTGATTTGGGATTCCTTCTCAGGAGTAAAACCCAATCATCAATCCTCTCCTAATCTGGGTTTCCTTTTCAGGAATAAGTCCCAAGTTAGAGTATTTAAATCTCCATGAAGCACATATACCTTTATGGACCATGTTCCTGGATTTTCTCCCTAAAGTAAATCCTAATCTTCATTTATCTGGGCAGTCATACATACATAATCCCCAAACCATTTCTTATGATTACATCTTTCATGGCCCAATTGTCTATTTTATTACCAATACCTATTGTTTCTCACACCGAGCATGACTCACGTGAGCTTAGAGAGTAAAAGTAATTATGACATACTTCTTTGAGCCATCAATCATAAACATCATACTCCCTTACTTGAACTACGTGGGTTCTGATTCATTTTCCAAAATAAAGGATACGTAGGTAGCCCATCTGCGGGTTAGATCCCAACTCTGAAATAATCCATGTCCTTCTGAATGACAATAAACTTCCAGTGCCCCACTGAGTGTCTTTAAAACCAGCCTGGTCATAATAATGACCAAAAGACTTTTATATAAATGTTTTGAAGGATACCATTGACCAAGAATCTCTAAATAGATACAGATGATTCTCTATTGATGAATAACCTCGAATACATATAAAAGATTCTCTAAATTTCTTACATATTTAATCATTGATTGTAAAAATTGAAGGAAATCTCATTTTATACTTGGTAATTTAATAAGGATTCACGAACATAACTTAAATATATAAAGAGAGTCCCGGAGTAGACAATAATTCCCCTCAAAAAGGTGTGATGAGTCTGACCTCCCATCCTATCAACCAATGAAAATTCCTAAGCCTCATCAGTTGACAAACTAATGAGCACCTAACTTTGGAAAGTAGGTCCAAATGGATGTGGAATCATTGGATGTTTCCATTTCTACGAACAAACCCATTAGAAACCAATCGGAATGTTTGAATCTCTCATCCAGGAGGTTATCCCCGAATTCCGAGGGAAACAAAAAATGGTGAACCTGACATGAATCCTTAACCAAGCTAAAATAATGTTTTACCTATTTGTTAAGCCCCTATTTTAAACTCAATAAGAGGTCTAACAAAAAAATCATTGACATGTGTGCTCATCCAAAGGATGAAGTGGCTGAATTTATCTTGATTACGTCTGTTATATCAAACAGGAACTCATTTCCAAGATCTTTTGTATTTCCATAATGGATTCTCTCAAATTCACACCTGTAAATACTGCTGCTGCAAATACCACTGCTGTTATTCCTACTGGATCGTCATCCACTTTGAGGATGACATCACCTACTCAGCGTCTTCAACGCTGGGTATCAAATGCGCTGGTTAAGGAGTACCGTCAACACGGTACCATCCCAACTCTGGAGGCTACCCGACAGGCCCTCCAAGTGAACAACTCACACAGGTCGTCCAGACAACGATGGCCAGTGATCAAGAGGCAGGCGATGCTGACTACCGTCTCCAAACGTTTCGGGTCGTTATCCCCGGAACGCAATTTCTATTTGCTCCCTTACTCTGAGGAAGTGAATGATCAGGTCCCTCAGGGCCTTAATTGAAAAAGACAGGAGTCCTTCCTGAGGGATCCCATCAACAATAGCTGCTAGACTTGTGCGTTAGTGCGCCCTCAACATGATGAGGGTACCGACTCCAGGCATTCGGCTCAAGTTCCTCAAACCCGAGAAGGCAAGACGAACTGCCAGAGGTGGAATCCGATTAACAATGGGTAGGTTCTCATCCCTGCCATCTCCGGAGAAGTCCACCAACCTAACTTGGTAGCGAACAACGAGCAGGCACACACACCTGTCCATTTTAATTCCGTTGTCCAGCAGACTCGTCTGGCAGGATCACGTCAATCCCTCCAGGCAATTCTGGCGGAGTACTATAGGCAGGAACATATAGCTGCTTATACATCATCAGTTAGTCAGCAGGCTCTCCTGACTACATATGATGGATCTCGTCAACCGCATTTGGCGAAGTGTAATCAGCAGGCACATAAACCTGCTAATACTAATCAAGCCTACCAACAGTCTCTCTTGTTAGCGCATGGAGAAGTCAGTCGAAAAGCTCTGACGACAAACAGGAGGCAGACTCAACTCTCTGTCTCCACACTTGAGTACTGACAGGATTCACTGACAGGAAAAGGAGGACAGGATCAGGCACATACACCTACTCCAAGCCCGGAATGGACGTATATCCCCGTTCCGGCAGCTGAAGTCACCAAGAATATTTTGTCAATGGTGAAAGATCAAAAGCAAATTCCTTCTCATATTCTGGATGCTTGCCAGGATATTATAACAGCTTCAGCATCATATCAGGGAAAGACACATAAATCTATCCCTAGTAGTGGAGTGACACATCAACGATTCACTCCAGAACAGACACACACATCTGTTCCAGTCCAAGAGGGTCATGGGGCATACTCCCCCATATCATACGGACAACCAAGTCAGGCACATACACCTGATTTGAGTGGAGATCGTCAGCCTAACATGACCATCTTTCCTGATCAGGCACATACACCTGCTCAAAGAAACCACTTTCGTCAACAAGTGGTTTCCAAAGAGAGTAAGAAGGCATCTAAGAAAAAGATCCACCCAGCACAGTCAGGAGATCAAAGGCCAATCTTTAACAAGGACTTGCTCGATGCTGGACTTTTTAAAGCCCTCAGACATTTATCTATTGGAATTCAATATTATACTCCCTCAGTTCCCAATAATGGGAACATTAATTCTGAAGGTCTTCAATAGACACTTCCTCATGAAGGCTTGCTTCGTGACAATTCGGTCAATCTTGAAGTTTCGTCTTCAGATGAGAGCCACAGGAACCCTCTGTGTGGTCAGAAGACCAAGGAGAAAGAGATCTCATCTTTTATTGTAACCCATTATGGTGGTCCTCCCCATGATGATGAATTTCGCTGTGAAAGTTCTCTCCGCATTAGTGATTCACATTGCCTGGAAAATACTCCAGTGGACAATGTAGTGCCGAGAAATCCCTCTTATCTTGAGGCACTTGAAAATGTGAAACCAGTCATGTCTAATGCTTTATCGCTAGCAAGTGAAATACTTTCTCAATCAGAAGATAGCCCAGGGTGTAGGTCATTCTCCGAACCACCCCTAAGCCATGCATCTTCTAGTTTGATCAATGGTCTCTCTACCAATCTTGTTGAATCCGATGAAGCAACAAGGGAGCACCAACTCTGGTCAAAACAGGTAGAAGAATCTTCATTTAATAATGAAGAGGAAATGCTGAACATGAGAAAAAAAATGGCGAAAAGTGAGGTACCAGTCATGTTTTGGCCTTTGGCTGACTCCCAGTATGGCATTCCAAAGATGTTGACGGAAGATGGAATCCATGATATTCGTCTCAACATATGGAAAACTCTTTGTAAATTAAAGAAGAAGGTATTATCTTATGATGAATATGAAAATCATCTTAAGATAATAGAAGGGCTACAACGTCAGATTGATTTGGCATCTCTATCAGTCTCTCGGTATCTGAAGGCTGAAAATCAGCAGAGAACCCTTCAACGTTCATGCCTTGGTGCACTAAGAAAATTGTGTCAGTTAATTGCCAATGCCTCATCTGGTGTTCATATCATAGGATGGGGTGTTCACAGATCACTACATTTCACAGTTCTTTCCAATCAGTAAAGCCCGCTGAAAATGGTCTCATGCAATGTTATTGCCCATGGACAGCCATAGTCAATAGGCTTTGTTTGTAATCAAAAGCTTGCTCAAGAACAGGCTTCAACTAGTTCCTCTCAAAATCAAGCATATAGAGAAAAAGTTGTTGAATTGATCCTATATCAAGTAGGCAAGAATATTGCACAAGCCTCTCATATGGAGCAAACACATCATCAAATGACAGAAGTTTCTGAAATCATCCAATGGTCTGTTGAACCAGGTGATAAAAGTGGATACAGGTTAATGCATCCAGCAAATTTCTGAACTAAGATTCTCAATATCAAGAGAGATTTTAAGAAGATCTTAGACATAGCATGTCAAGAGCCACCCCAGCTTGTCAGACTGGGGACTCCTTTAACCCAACCCTCAGAATCAACAAATGGGATTCGAGGAGTTGAGCAGAAACAGCAGGAACATCCCCAGTTCATGAGACTGGGGACTCTTTCAAATCATCAATCCCCTCCTCAGAGAATTTCAGTCTTTTCTCAATTGGGGAAGAAGACCCAAGAGGAACGAAGAGCCAAATTATCAGGAGATTCCCTCCAAGTTATAGCTCATCAAGAAGTTCCTAAAGGATTGAATCAAAAAAAGTTAATGTCTCATCAAAGACATGAAAGAAGAAAATATCATAGAAATGTTGATAGAAGGGATGTGATGCATTATGAATCAATCAATGTCATCAATGCCGTTGTTGCTAATCCACCAGAGGAGGCTCACTCAGGGGACTCAGATGAAGAGCGTCCTGCTCAAGAAAATGTACGCACCGATACAAATGAAGAAGGTGTGCATACACGAAGTCAAAGGATTACTCAGAACCTAGGTAATCCACTTCCCTCTCTCTAAAAAGTATCCAACAAAGGGAGGGGAAAGAATCAGGTTACATATCCTTCCTCTGGAGAAGGTCAATCGCTCTCATTAGAGAAAAGGTTTGCACAACAGGAGGAAGAAATGAAATAATTAAGAAGGTTGAATGCAGAACTACTTTAGAGTAGTCTTCTTCTTAAGAATGCTGGAGTCCGACAGCCGAAGGAATTTGTTGCAGCTACTGAGATGGATCATGAATATCCTCCTTTATCAGTACACCCTCAGAGGTCTAATCTTACGATTCAAGCACAACAACGGTTGGCAGTGCTACCATCAGTTGCAGCACCAACCACCACATCTGTCCAAGCTCCATTCATTGTACCTACCCAAGACCAAATTCAACCGGATGTTTCTCAAAAGTTAATAACTACTATTGAGTCATTAACAGCTCGGTGAGAAACTATGGAAGGGAAACGGGCGCAAGTTCAACCAGAAAAGAAAGTTTACCCTGAATGGGTAGATTCAATTTCTCCTCCATCCAGTTTTGGAAACCCTGTTTTCCTTACATTCAATGGATTAGGCGACCCAGAACAACATTTTACACATTACGTGTCTTGTTGTGGTCCTATGATGGGAACTCCAGAGTAGCAAGAAGCAGTGAAACTCATATGCTTCGTGCGAACCTTGCAAGGACCAGCTTTTGTCTGGTATACAAGCTTGCAATCCCGGTCAATCATCGGATGGGAGGATCTTCGCCAAAAATTCCTTCTTCAGTTTAGCTCAACTTTTCCAAAAATGACAGTTTTCGATCTTACAAACTACAAGCAAAGGGAGAATGAAAGGGTCTCTGATTTCATTGCTCGCTGGAAGGGATTAACATATTCTCTGAGTTTAGCACTCCCTCAGGTGGAGCTATTGCCAATCTATGTGGCAAATTTGCGTGACAAATTATGCACGCCATTGATCCCTGTGAAATACACAGGAGGGTTTCGAGACCTTACTTCAATCTCTCAGCAGATTGAAGATTCCCTTATACAGGCTAAGTCTAAATCTCATGTAATTCCATCAGCTCCAAGAAGGAGAATGGGTAAAGAAGAAACTGCTACAGTTATGCTTAAACAAGCGCCTGTACCTATTTCTACTTCAAAACCTTCATCTTCTCGAAGGGCTCCACCTCCTGAATGCCAGCAACAAAGGCCATTTCATCCAATTGATCAAAGAGATCAACGACGAAAACAATTTGAGGATTTAAAGAGTAAAACATACTCTTTCCGAAATGAGCAAGTTCCTGGTTACTTCATTTCAGCTCTGGAAAATAATTTGGTTCAATTACCAGTGACCAAGAGGCCAAATAAGGAAGGAGATGAAGACTATCCCAATTATTGTACCTTTCATCAAATGTTGGGGCATCCCATCCAGGAGAGTTTTATCTTCAAAGACCTCCTGCAAAATATGGTCGACTTGGGACAAGTCAAGTTGAAAGGTTCTTCGACTCAGGTAGCATGTGTTACTGCTACAGTTCCAGAGGAGGAAGGTGAATGGAAAGAAGTCAAAAGCAGAAATGCACAGAAGTATGATGATTGGATGGTCAGAAATACAATCAATCGGACTCATTCCATTTTGTGAACACAATTAAAGAAACCAATTGTGTCTTCTGCCATGAATATTGCGGTAATACCCTCTTCATCAGAGGGAAAGTCCTCAAAGAAACGGTTTGATTCAAATAAGGAAAAAGAATCAGAAGAAGATGAGTATGTGTCAAAGCCTAAATTGTCTTTGACTCTGGTAGACTTTATGCCATCTACTTCAAAGCCACGGGCACCGCCCCATCAAATGACATAGCCTAAATAGGATAATCAGGCAGAGTCTTTGTCAGACTAAGAGTTAATCTTTGGTTCTGTTAATATGATTCAATTAACAGATCCGTATTCCAGTCGTAATTTCAATTTTGATGAGCCTGAATTACCTGTATCAAATAAGGGAATACGAGGAAGTTCTAGAGGTTCATGATACAGGGGAAGATTTGGATCTTTCTGAAGCCACTACTCCAATTCTACCCCTTCTAGCACTCTGTATGCAGCAGAAACTCGTTGTAGAGCCCTTCAGCGAGCTCAAAAAGAACAAGCAAGTTCTTCTGCCAATAGCCAACTCAGTCTTGGCACAGTTATTTTGGAAGACTTATTAAAGGTTCCATATTATTTATCTCAGCAATTAAATGGATCTAATCGGTATAATCTTCCAAAACCAAGGATGTTGCCAACTTCTATCCCAATACAAGATGCATCAGCTTCCAAAGCATCTGCTTCCAAGGTACCTGCTAAACCGCATATTCCTATTGGGAAACGCAGACCTCTAGATCAAAAGTATGATATATTGAAACACTTGTCCCAAGTACCAGACAAGTTATCAATTTTGGATGCTTTGAATCTGTCAAAAGATCTTCGGTAAGCACTCATTGAAGCTTTATCAAGTCCTCAGGAGTTTGAAGCTGAAATTGATGTAGCTGAAGTCTATCACATAGAGAATAATCCTACAGAATGCCATGCAGTGATATCTTTTACTAATAAAGATAAAGATGATGTTGTTCATGGACACATAAAACCTCTGTATTTATCTAGCAAAATCAATGGTGTAGATATCCGAAGAGCTTTCATTGACAATAATTCAGGAGTCAACCTCATGACCATTCATACGCTTCGTCGATTAGGCCTCACGGAATCTGATTTATCTCTTTCACCCATGATGTTACAAGGATATGATAAAAATGAACAAGAACCACTGGGCGAAGTTACACTCAGAACTCAGTTTGGAGATCTTGTATCCAATTCGGATTTCATGATTGTTGATCAAGACTCAGCTTTCAACGTCTTGCTTGGAAGACCCTGGCTACATCAGCATGCGGCTATTCCTTCATCATACCATCAATGTCTCAAATACTGTTTCAATGGTCAAGTTGGAACATTTTATGGTGATAAGGCCCCATTCAAGACATGTGAGTCTCAATACATTGAGGCGGAATTTTATCACATGAAGGTAAGAGAGAAATCTACAACAAAGGAAATTACCAAAGTTAATGCTCCATATGGTTTGGAGAAGATTCCAATAAATCCATTTACACATGTGAGTACATATTATGTGTTACTTATCAGTCAAATTGAAAAAATAGGCCCAAATCAAAATACTCTTATGGAAAGATCCATAATGTCAATTACGGCAGTTGAGCCAGACAACATGAGAGAAATTGGTAACCTACCAAACAGTGATGAAATCACAAGTGGTGACGTTTTCATTTCATCTGTTGAAATCCAACAGGTCTATACTTCGCCAATCAGGCCAGAAGAAGTTATAGCAACATCGGAGGCAAATAATCATGTCAATTCTTAATCCATCATCTCCTCTTTATTTCCCAAAGAAGACCCTTTATCATCAATAGGGTCGGAAATGGAAGCTTCTTCTTCAAAATGTGCAAATTTTTACATCTCTTCTGATCATGAAAATTTCGTTTTGTCATCTACTATGAAAGTAGAAATGGAAGAAATAGCACATGATGAAGAGGAAGAGGAAGATCTTAGAGATGCTCCTCCGGCATTTGAAGAGGGTATCTCTACCACTGTGTATGAACTCAGAGAAATAAATCTGGGTACAGAGAAAGATCCACACCCCACTTTAATTAGTGTGGCCATGACCCTTGAAGAGCAAGAGATGCATATTTCTTTTCTAAAGAAAAATAAAGATATTTTTGCTTGGAACTATACAGAAATGCTTGGGCTTGATCCTGATGTTGTTACTCATCATTTGGGTTTACCAAAAGAACATCAAGGATTTAAGCAAGCCGTGAGAAGAACACACCCAACTTATGCTTCCAAAATTGATGCTAAAGTGGATAAGCTGATCAAAGCTAACTTCGTGAGAGAAGTTCAGTATCCCAAGTGGTTGGCTAATATTGTCCCTGTAAAGAAGAAAAATGGACAAATTAGGGTTTGCATCGATTTCAGAGATCTTAATCAGTATTGTCCTAAAGATGATTTCCCAGTTCCGATTACAAAAATCTTAATTGATGTGACGGCTGGTTATGAAGTTCTTTCCTTCATGGATGGATATTCCAGATATAATCAGATCCGAATGGCCCCATAAGATGAGGAATCCACATCCTTCAGAGCCCCTGAAGGTGTGTTTTGTTACCAGGTGATGCCCTTTGGTTTAAAGAATGCAGGTGCAACATATCAACGCGCCATGCATCGTATCTTCAAACCTTTCTTAGGGAAGTTTGTTGAATGCTATGTAGACGATTTGGTGGTTAAATCCAAACAACGTTCTAATCACTTGGCTGATTTGGAAGTCATATTCCACAAGCTTCAACAATATAATTTGAAGATGAACCCCTTAAAATGTGCTTTTGGGGTAACCTCAAGAAAATTTCTCGGCTTTGTTGTATGCCATCGTAGTATTGAAGTTGATCCTGAGAAGACCAAGTCAATCCTTGGTATGTCACCTCCTCAGAATTTGAAATAATTAAGAGGAATTCAATGACACTTAGCCTATATTCTGCGTTTCATCACCAATTTGGTAGGAAAAAGTTTACCCTTTACCAAATTATTGAAAAAAGGAGTCACTTACCAGTGGACTGAAGAATTTCAAGAAGCGTTTGATGTTCTCAAGAAATACCTCTTGAGTCCATCGGTACTCATGCCACCTATTGAAGGAAGACCACTTATCCTCTATGTGACAGCTCTAGAGCGATCATTGGGTGCATTTATTGCTCAAAAGAATGATGCTGGGAATGAAAATAGCCTCTACTATCTCAGTAGAACTATGCTTGAAGTAGAAACCCGGTATTCAAGTATTGAGAAGTGCTGCCTGGAATTAATCTTTGCAGTTCAGAAACTGAGAAACTACATGCAACATCACGAGGTCCAATTGGTATCTCGCAATAATCTGCTCAAATTCATCCTTAGTCGTCCCATGCTTATAGGACGTCTAGCAAGGTGGGAAGTTATTTTGCAGCAGTTAGACATTCAGTATGTGTCTCAAAAGGTGATAAAGGGCCAAGCTCTAGCTGATTTCCTGGCTGAACATCCTTCAGTGGAAGACACATATTCAGATATTGAACTCCCTGATGAGGAAGTTTTCTCTATTCAAGAGAGTCCTCAAACATGTGAAATGTATTTTGATGGTGCTTCCAGAAGTCCAACAGGGAAGAAAATGGAAAATCCTAAATTCAACAAAGTTGGTTTAGGAATTGTGCTCATTTCTCTAGATAAGGCAGTGTTACCTTATTCCTTTTTATTGTGGGAAGGTGGTACCAATAATGAAGCCGAATACCAAGCTCTTATCACAGGCTTGGAGTTAGCGCTTCAAGCACAAGTGAATCACTTAAAGGTGAAAGGTGATTCAGACCTGGTAATCAAACAATTCAATGAGGATTATGCCATCAGAAAAGAAGAATTAATCCCTTTGTATGATTACGTCAGAGAGTTAATGGCAGAATTCCCTTCAGAACCGACATTTTATTATGTCCCAAGATCACAAAATGCTCAAGATGATGCGCTGGCTAATATAGCCACAGCTCTAGCAGATCCAAATCGGGACGAGACAACCATCAGTATTGCCCAATGTCGTGCAATTTCACCTTATGTTCAAGCCAGAACAGAGGAAATTAATGAAATTAGTCCCATTCCTGAACCGTATGGTCATACTACAGGATGTATGTCACCTATTAGGGAATACCTTCAAAATGGAACACTTCCACCTGATAGAGCCGAGAAAGAACAAATTTGGCGACGTGTGGTCAATTTTACTCTTTATGATAGCCCAAACCACCTAGAGAAAATTCTCTACAAATGTGGTTTTGATGGAGTTCTCTTCAGATGCATTGATGGTGAAGAGACAATGGTTTTCATGAAAGAAGTGCATGCAGGAGTCTGTGGTGCCCACCAGTCTGGACATAGATTGTCTGATCAAATTTGAAGGCTTGGATACTTTTGGACTTCAATGATACAAGATTGTGTTAATTTCACAAAGAAGTGTCATTCATTCCAATTACACGCCAACTTCATTCATCAACCACCAGAGTTTCTTCATACAGCTAAATACTCATGGCCATTTGCCACATGGGGAATGGATGTGGTGGGACCTTACCCTTCAGCTACGGCCAAGCAGTTTAAGTACATTCTTACTGCTACTGATTTCTTTTCCAAATGGGAAGAGGCAGTACCTCTTAAAGAAGTCAGTTCTAAATTCATTGTTAGCTTCATCAAGTCTAACATCATTACTAGATTTTGTGTCCCTCATACCATGTTGACAGACAATGGCACCAACTTCTGTTCTTCTGAGGTGAAGAAATTGTATCAAGAATACAACATTAAATCCAACCATTCATCTCGGTATCATGCGGCGGCCAATGGCCAAATAAAAGCCTTTAACAAGACGGTTTCAAATATACTGCAAAAGATGGTGGATAAAGATAAGAGGTCATGGCCTGATAAACTCTTTCATGCTTTATGGGCTTATTGGACTACCACCCGCAATGCAATGCGGTCAACTCCATATTCGTTGGTATATGGAATGGAATTAGTATTGCCAATTGAAGTTCAATTTCCCTCACTCAGAGTAGCCATTTGTGATCAGTTATCTACAGATGAGCAATCCCAAAAGCGATTGAATGAATTGGAACGGTTAGATGAGAAAAGATTGTGCACTTTGCACCATTTGGAAATCTATCAGAATCGAATAGCACGAGCTTTTAACAAAAAAGTTCATCTTCGTCCATTCATTCAGGGAGAATTGGTACTAGTTCTCAGAACTCCAATGATACTAGGAAAGAAACCTCCCAATCTTGAGCCAAAATGGGAAGGACCTTATTCAATACATAGGGTCTACTCCAATGGAGCTTATTAATTAATCTCGATGGATGGAGAACTCATTACTACTCCAACTAATGCCAGATTTTTGAAGAAGTATTTTGTATAAATTACAAAGTATTCATAAGATGTCCCCGCAACATGACACTAAACTGTGCGGCACTATTTCGTCCTTGATATATGACGTTAAACTATACAGAAATGGTCTAGTATGACCTTAAACTCCTCCTTGGTCCAGTATGACCTTAAACTATTCACAAGATGTCCCCGCAACAGGACACTAAACTATGTGGCACCAGTTCGTCCTTGCTATATGACATTAAACTATATAGAAATGGTCCAGTATGACCTTAAACTTTTCCTTGGTCCAGTATGACCTTAAACTATTCACAAGATGTCCCCGCAACATGACACTAAACTGTGCGGCACCAGTTCGTCCTTGCTATATGACGTTAAACTATATAGCAATGGTCCAGTATGACATTAAACTGCAACTTCGTCCAACACGATGTTAAACTATGAAAACAATTCCCTAAATGGTCCAGTATGACCTTAAACTGCAACTAGTTCCTGTATGACCTTAAACTGCATCTTCAACGGTCCATGCATATGACCCTAAACTGTTTACAAGTACCTTACATCCAGCAATACGTTAAATTGTGACGTCCTAACTACATGATGCTAAACTGTATAAAAGTCTGTTACGTCCAAAAAGGCGTTAAACTACATAAGCATCAAAGGTCCTGTATGACCTTAAACTGCACCATCCACAGTCTATGCATATGACCTTAAACTATTCGCACTTTCGTCTAACATGACGCTAAATTGTATCATCCCTTTTTCGTCCAACATGACGTTAAACTATGGAAAAAATCCCCTATGCATCCAACATGACGTTAAAATGGTGCACTCTTTTGTCCTCACTGCATGACATTAAACTGCACAGTCCCCCCCCCCTTTTCGTCCAACATGACGTTAAACTCTATTGTCCCCATCGTCCTAACTACATGACGCTAAACTGTACAGAAAGATCATGATATGTCCTACATGACATTAAACTGTACTTTGTCCCTGCTACATGACACTAAACTGTGCAGCACCAATAGTCCTAACTACAAGACTTTAAACTGCATAGTCCCTTCATATTGTCCCTGCTACATGACATTAAACTGTGCATCGTTAAGGTTTTTGCTACCTCTTGTTTCTCACAACGAGTATGAATCACGTGAGCTTAGAGAAAACCTCAACCATAACACTCTCTCTGGGATGCTAACCATGTGTAAGTACCAACAAAATTTTTTAGGTCATTGTCCCCAAGAACAACTTGATCATTAATTCATTCTTTAATTGAACTACACGGACATTGATCCTTGCCTTCTAGGCTGGATATGTAGGAAACCTCCCAAGGTTCAAGACCAAAACCAATCTCTTCACATCGGTCCACCTCCATCTAATATGATGTTGATTCGTGAAACCACCCCTAGAATCAATATCTTTACATTGGTTCACATTCGTCCTTGTTATGCGACGTTAAACTATACAACACTTTTGTCTGGTATGACAATAAAATAAAATACTCTTTGATTTCCTCATTTGAGAGGGAACCATTATTTATGTGATTTTTCAATCATGTTTCATTTCAAAAAGACCACGTGCATACATGGTAATGCCTAAACTTTTTATCTCGGGTTAAACCATCATTGTACTAAATTCCCCTTTCACCCTTCACATGTACGAACCAAATTTGAACAAAGGGTATATCTAGAACTACGTGGGATTGATTCCCATCCTTATGGGATACGTAGGAACATTCAGGTATCCCTCGAATCCAGCCCCAAGTCTTTTGGGCCTAACCCCAAATTTCACTTTCAGTCCCTTGGCTGAAAAGTCCTCATGAAAACACACACTGTGTATTCATTATTATGGTCCAAACTCTATGACCCTAAACTAAGATCTCTCATACTTTCGTCCTGCACGACGTTAAACTGCATTTCAAGAACTACGTATGGCTTGATTCTCATTCTTATGAGATATCTAGTGAAGTACAAAATTTCAATTCAGGACCCAGCCACAACATGATTATGGTTATCATTGACTTATGTATCTCTATATACATTGGACAATACCCATCTTTATGTGTTATAATCCTAACCTTAAATATTTTCAGATCTTCATAACCCTTTTCATGAATTTTAGTCACAAAAATGTCAAACTTCTGAGAATTCTTTTGCCTGACTATGCAGTACGTTCCCATAGGTGGCCTTGCATAAACAGTCCACATAACAGACTTGTCAGCCGAAGGATACTATTTATTTGACTATGCAGCCAATGCCCTTAGGTGGCCCTGCATAATTCAACCCCCTAACGGGTTTTTTAAATGATGGTTACTTCATTCTTGGGAATAATGCCTATTTTGTCCTTATTTGTCTTAAATGATGGTATGTAGGGATCTGCAAAAAAAATAGACATCCTTAACATATTTGTCCCATGTCCTTTTTCATGATCTGAAAGTATTCAAGTCTATGGTTTATATTCTCCATATTCTTCTTCCCTACGTTTGGGTCAGACCTTCATAGGAGTGATATCTATTCAATTCTTTGATAGTCTTGTTCGGAAATATCTTCTCTATATTCAAGTACCTCTTTCCATACAGCAAACTCTATACTTTAGAAAATTTGAATCTCCATAAACTTTCACTGGGTTTTACCACTAGGAAAGTAAATTTCTGAGAGTTCTTTTTCCTGACTATGCAGCACGTGCCCATAGGCGGCCTTGCATAAATAGTCCACATAACAGACTTGTCAGCTGAAAGATGCTATTTATTTGACTATATAGCTAATTCCCTTAGGTGGCCCTACATAATTCAACCACCTAATGGGTTTTGTTAAATAATAGTAACTTCATTCTTGGAAACTAATTCTTATGATGCCTTTTAGCTCTTTTTCATATCATTCCTCAGATTCAAATATTCTTAAAGCCATAGTTTACATATTTTTCTCCCTCATACTTGAGTATGGTAATATGTTTTCAAATAAATTGTCAAGGAATTGAATCAATTTTTATCCATTTTGGTCAAAGCTATTTCGACCTTAAACATTAGCCCCTTTATGTCCAGCGTGCATGACTTTAAACTGCCCACAAAAGACAAAGGAACTCTGAATAAAAGTCAATTTCCAGCTCACTAAACATACATTTTGTATGATTTAGGTAATATTGAGGAATTAAAAGATTCAATGTTTGTAGGGTTATTTGTAATAATCCTAGTAAAAATAAAACTATACTTACTAGGCCCATTGGCTTAAGTAAATTTGAAGCAAGTAGTGAAATAATGCAGGTACAAATGATTGAAGATAAAAGTGTTTTTCATTGATACACAGGAGATAGAAGGACATCCATATACTGGAGTCTCTTCTCTTTTTCAAGAATTACAAAAGGCTTTCAACATAACTCTTCATTTGATTTAAGGAACCCTGAGCTTCATCAGCAACCACCTGGAATTCATTCATTCAACTGGATACAATAAGAGATGCATTGATACCATCTCTTCTTGAAACAATTGAAAAAGAATGTTCTTGAGTGCTGTTTGAGAAAATTTTCTGCTGATCAAACAGTGACTCTGTTTCTATCCAAGAGACTTGGAAGATGGATACATGGATTTGAGAATGGAGATTTGGAAGTAAAGATCCATTTGGAGAGAGTACTCTTTTCAGATATTGCTCTAATGCCATGCTTGTCTTCTCTCCACCAACCAACAGCGGAAAACATTTTAGCCCATGGGTTTTCCATTTTCATATCTTCAAGGAAATGGCATGGAAGGAGAACTTGAAAGTTCACACCATTGTTGTTGCTCTTAATGCACAGCATAACCGAAATAGAGGAGTAGCAGTGCAGATTCATCTCAGGTGTATAATTCTTTACATTTGGAACATTTACTCCTTGCAGATGACCATGACCACATAGAGGGAGATAGATGCTCTGTGGAAAATTAGGATGATATTTCTTCAAGTACTTAGCCAAATCTGGGAGAGTGTTGTCATAGATATCGTAGTAATAATGGCCAATGATGTTCATCATGTCATCAATCCACTTGCTAGCTAGTTCATCAGCCATTCCAATTCCCTTGGGAATCACTGAATCTGCACAAAATATGAATAAACTAACTCTTAAATGGGTTTATTTTTTCATAAAATTTGTGAAGAAATTTGAAAAAATATCTAAGGCATTAAGGCGTGCAAGTCTAAAAATTGGCGCACAAGTGTTCGTGTGCCGTGTTAGTGTTTGACGCACAAGTATAAACCGCGCAAATCCAGATACCTTGACAGCAGAACGCCATCAAGGAAATATTGGAAAACAGAGCAACTTGCGTGGATAAGATGACCTACGCGACGAGAGCTCGAGAGGTTTGTAGTCCAAAAATCCAGATGCTTTGAACGGAGGTGAGGCCATGTATTTATAGACTAGGGGACCTATCTGGGTGTCGTACCCAGTGTGCTCAAGACCTGCGCGACACTCACTTGCGTGCCGCCCTCTGCACCCTGATAGACTTATGCGCCACCTTTCCTTTGGATGTATTCGATTTCCTCAGAGTCAAATCCTTTATTTCTCTCTGGATCCAACTCTGAGGGGGGACTTTTGTTGATGCTCCTTTCATCACAGAATCTAAATATTGGAAAAGGGTAAGATCTTAGATTAAAATGGTTCGACCTTTGAAGAAAATATCAAAAATCGACAAAGGGATGAACAAGGAGAAATTTTCTCATATTCCGTGCAAGTTTCCTCATGGTCGCGCAAGTGGACTTGCGCGGCGCACTTTGGCGTGCAAGTGACTTGCGCAACCTAATTGATAACCGCCCGGTAACTGCCTGGGGTCTTCTCCTGTCTATAAATAGACCATGTGGGCCCCCCATTAAAAGAGATATTTTTCCAGAAACTCGGATTGAATCTCCTGACGCCCAAGTCTCTTCTCAAAGCTTCCGGAACACTTCTAAGGTAATTTCTTACCTAGAACGGAAGATCTAAAGAGAGGAAGGAAAGCCTAAGTGTTGAAACTCATCAACACTTGCGCGCCTGAGTGGCCAGCCCTTAAGGGAAGTGGCCACACTTGCGCGCTGCCTTACTCCTTCGATAGAACTTGCACGTCCCTTTTCTAGAAGAACCTCAAGAGGATTCTAAAGGCTTTAATAAAGAGTCGCTCAAGTATTTCAATGCTGGTTGAACATCGCATAAGTACCCTACACATGTCGCGCAGGTATACCTGTGCGACCAATACTAGCGCGCCCACACAGTACCTGCGTACCTTCCAAGACTTGTGCACCCCTGCCTTTTTGGGTGCCCATCTTGCCAATTTTACCCCTCTTAAGCCATTACACTTTTCCTATTTAATATTTAGTCTTCAAGACACTCTTCAAAGCCATTTATGGCATGATTTCTTGATTCGACTTCCTTATCTAAAAGGAATTCTATGTAATATCTCTCAAAACATAGTGATTTATACATTTTTTATGTCATTAAAGATTGAGAGTTCATTCATTCAACCTCATCCTTTAAAGATGAGAGAATCCTTAACCTAGGTCTCCTTTTCAGGAATAATCCCCAAATATAGGTCCTTTAACCTGGGCATCGTCTTCAGGAGTAAGCCCCAAATTCTTAAAGTTCCCAAATTTGGGCATCCTCCTCAGGAGTAAGCCCCAAACCTTAATTCCTTAACCTGGGCCTCCTTTTCAAGAATAAGTCCCAGTCATAATTTCGGGGCTTCCTTTTCAGGAGTAAGCCCCAAGTCCCCTAACCTGGGCTTCCTTGTTAGGAATAAGCCCCAGTCATAAATTGTGGGCTTCCTTTTCAGGAGTAAGCCCCAAGTCCCTTAATTTCTCTTTAACCAGTCCTAATTTACCTTTGATTTGGGATTCCTTCTCAGAAGTAAAACCCAATCATCAATCCTCTTATAATCTGAGTTTCCTTTTCAGGAATAAGTCCCAAGTTAGAGTATTCAAATCTCCATGAAGCACATATACCTTTATGGACCCTGTTCCTAGATTTTCTCCCTAAAGTAAATCCTAATCTTCATTTATCTGGGCAGTCATACATACATAAGCCCCAAACCATTTCTTATGATTACATCTTTCATGGCCCAATTGTCTATTTTATTACCAATACCTCTTGTTTCTCACACCGAGCATGACTCACGTGAGATTAGATAGTAAAAGTAATTATGACATCCTTCTTTGAGCCATCAATCATAAACATCATACTCCCTTACTCGAACTACGTGGGTTCTGATTCCTTTTCCAAAATAAAGGATACGTAGGTAGCCCATCTGCGGGTTCGATCCCAACTCTGAAATAATCCATGTCCTTCTGAATGAAAATAAACTTCAATTGCCCCGCTGAGTGGCTTTAAAACCAGCCTGGTCATCATAATGACCAAGAGACTTTTATAAAAATGTTTTGAAGGATACCATTGACCAAGAATCTCTAAATAGATACAGATGATTCTCTATTGATGAAGAACCTCAAATACATATAAAAGATTCTCTAAATTTCTTACATATTTAATCATTGATTTTCAAAATTGAAGGAAATCTCATTTTATACTTGGTAATGTAATAAGGATTCACGAACATAACTTAAATCTATAAAGAGGGTCCCGGAGTAGGCAATAATTCCCCTCAAAAAGGTGTGATGAGTCTGACCTCCCATCCTCTCGACCAATGCAAATTCCTAAGCCTCATCATTCCACAAACTAATGAGCACCTACCTTTGGAAAGTAGGTCCAAATGGATGTGGAATCATTGGATGTTTCCGGTTCTACGAACAAACCCATTAGAAACCGATCGTAACGTTTGAATCTCCCATCCAGGAGGTCATCCCCGAATTCTGAGGGAAACAAGTGTGTATATGCCTTAACCGGACTCTAATTTAGATGGTCTCCAGGTCACCCTACACGGCCATATACTCGGTCGTTACATGGATAGTATATGGTAACCCACAGCAATGGAGTACATGGTGTGTACTCCAAAGTACACGACGTGTAATCCTTAAATTTTCATATTCTCACCTTTTTCTCAAAAACACCAGAAAATAAAAACCTACTTGAAATGAAGATCTGGGTTCTTAGAACCTCAATATTATTATGTTTCCCTTCCCATGGAATCCAAGAAACATACTATGATATATATGCAGGGATATATTATATGTAATAATTTTACCCACCATGTTTTTTAAAAGAAAAAATTTGTTGTATTTAGTTTATTAATTTGTAATAGAAGAATCATGTATGTGTCTAGTTTATAAATACTATTAAACTCTCGGTATTTTGGGATTTGATTCCTTATAATCATTCCAATGTAATATATAGTAGACACCGACTCTAGGATTTTGTGGTTGGGTCACTATATTTGGTATTATAGGAAGTTTAGTAGCAACCCAGAGAGCTAGATTTAGGAAAACATAGATTAGAGAACATAACCATAGGGTAGAATTTGATGATATGTATTGACTAACATCCAAGAATTTTTTTTAAAGTAAATATTATGTGGGTACATATATAAATACATCCATTTCTAGATAATAAATGTGTATGTTATTTTGGAACAAATGTACCTAGGAGTAACAAACCCAACAAGGTGCATCGGGCCAGACTCAGCTTAACATAGTGCACGACAATGGGCCCTACTATGCACCTGCTTTAACACTCTCAGGGGATACACTTAGGATAATTCAAATTTTATTTACAACCCATTATGAATGATTTTGAAAATAAATGACATGGGATGAACCTATGGTGTTTTATACTGAATATAATGTGTCATGATTTTGAAATCCAATATAGGATATTATGGATAAACTCTAGATGAGGGTATATGTGAAAATAAGTGGATGGAGTATTTATATATTAAGGTTTTATTGAAAACTTTTATTAAAAGGGTATTAATTATTAACTATATTTCAAAGAAGTATATCATCTGTATTTTGGAAATTAATTAGATTTATAAAAGTACAACATGTATATCGGGTGACAACCAATTGAGTATAGTGGGGTCATAGGTCATGAACCCATAACTAAAGGATGATAAGGGTTTCACTCAAACCACTAACCTATGAAATGTTCTGGTAAATATGTCATCGTTTTTAGTTAAAAAAATTGAAGAATAAATATTAATGATGAACCAGTAGTGTAACTTATTAGGTTTAGAGATTAATTTATTCACCATATTGACTTTAGAGAATAGTTAGATCTAAATAGTTATACTTTTCACTCTTTTATGGGAATTATGATATGTTAAAATAATATTTTATTTCTTCATGTATCAATGTTAAATTTTTCTATATCTATTTCTTGAAGTAATGGATAAGTAGGAATTTGATCGAAGAACAACCAAAATATTGAATTGTTCACACAAAATTAAAAAGTATCATGTAAGTAAATTTTCTAATATTCAAAGGAAGTAAATGAATATATTAACGTGAGGAAAATGATCTCATCAAAAAAATTCCTAATACCTTAATTTTTGTTGAACTCATGGTTATCTGAATCATCAAATATTTATGAATTTTAGTCCCAAAATATTCTATTGATCATTCAATTTTTTTTGTGACCATAATCACTCATTATAAATATTTATGCTTTTCCTCCAAATATGTATCTCTAATTTAAATTAATTTTCTCTTACTTATAGACCTAGTTATATTTTAGTCCATGTGACATTTTTAATTCTCATTCTCTATTTTCTATAGGATATTTTGTGAGCCCTTATCACGATGTGGGATTTTAACATACAAAGTATCAAAAAAACACCATGATCAAGTTTAAATTATGAGGATGAAATTTAATTATAATGGGGAGGATATAATGCCCTGAAAATATAATTTTGGAACATTTTATTCGATAGCACATCTGGCACACAATACTAAGTTTATAAGAGAATATAACATCCTAAGACTATAATATATTTACAATTTTAAATAAATTCAATATATTTTATACCGGTCAATGAACACGATAATGAGTTAACATACTTTTTATGCATGAATGATTTTCATCAATGGATTGAGTTACACGCAAGACTGAGTTTTACCGAACATCAATAAATTATTAAAATATTATTATTTAATATAATAAGGTATCAACTAACTGTTAAATTGGATGTTATGAATAGGATTAACTAACTTATGAAAATTTATGGTTTACCCCAATATAAAATGATTTCATGGGATAAAAATTAATTAGAAATGAATATAAGATCTAATTGAAAATAAAGGGAATATTTTATAGAAAACTATTTTTATGCTACCAATATTTTTTATCACAATAAATTGAATTAATTAAAATTAGTGAGTGATATTAATGTTATATATATATATATATATATATTAAATAAGATATTTTTTATATTCATCTTATAGATTCGATAGACATAATATAATAACAAACCAAATTTTATGCATAAAATACTATATTTTTATTATGGCACTTTTGCAGCCTTTTAATGGAAACCCTATTTTAAATAAATTTTTTTAAAATTTATAAATATTATATGTAAATATAATATTAATATTTTAAATTGAATAAAAAAATTATATTAGGGTAATTTTTTGGTATTTCTCTGTGAGGCTTCATTTTTTAATAAATATTGAAAAATGGTGAATTTTAATTTAAAAATGCTATTTCATCTAATTTTTTTATAAGGTTAAATAATATTTTAAATTTAATTTAAAATTTAATTAGAAAAGTTTGTTTTAAATTAATCCAATTTAGTCCATTGAAATTAATTTCACTTTGAAATTTACAATAAAAACATATCAAACATTTAGACATTTTTACATTAAAAGCCCACATTGTCATCCCATTTAAAGGATTAGATTTAAATTAATTTCTTCCACCTATGTGATTGGAATTTATAAAAATATATTCCATATTTGGAATATAAATAATTTATAATTTATAATATTTCCAACTTAGTTTTTGACAAAAATATTAGTGAATTTAATTAAAAATAATTATAAAGATTAAGGTGAAATTAAGCTTAACAAAGGACTAAACCCTAATCTTAAGGGACAAAATGACCTATAAACTTGTATAAAATCCATTATTTGTACATATTTCAACCCGACACTCACATGGATCTAATTGTAACTATTATTGGATCAAATTCTAATGGTAAATACATGGGTGTAATTCTCTTTCATAAAATTCACAAGAGTGAAACTCCTCCTCCACTATAAAAAGGCCTCCTCACCTCCCACTTTCTCACGCCTATAAATACACTTTTTCTCAAACATGATTAGAAAAAATATATCATAAAAATAACTCCCCTAATACAAGAAGCCTATAATTGGGAAAAAATCTATCCAAGAATCCATTTGGTTCAATCAAAAAGGAGTTACATGATTAAGAGGTAATATATCTCCTTAAACTCTTTAGTTTTATTTCCATTATCCACCCCATAAAATCATATTCTTAGAAGATTATATAAAAACAATAGTATAATAAATATACTAGGAATTTTTTATTTTTTATTTTATATCTACACTTACACACAATTCCATCTAATGGGTAAAAAACTTATTGTTTATGTGTACGACGAACTACCACCACACAAAATGAAGTTGTTCATTTTTTTCCTTTACTAAATTTCATGGTTGGGAATTATGATAGAAAATAAATTTATATATTATATATATGATATATAGAATTTATTTTTACTTTTTTAATTTTATTATAACATATTACATTATTCTTTCCATTTTGTGCAAATATGATAACATTGTTTGTAAAAGCGTGTACTACCGCTAAATAAAAGTGATGTGATTCATTCACACAATACATAGAAGTATAAAGTATTATTATAATGAATCGTATGAGACATAAAAAAATATATAAGATATAAATTACATAATTATATTTCTTGAAATATAATATATATATCATTTTCATTATTACCCTTTCACACACTTAATAAGTTATGACATCGTTTGCTGACGTGTAGACTACGACCTCCACAAAACGATATGATTACTTTTACATAACGAGAATTATATATATAATTATATGTGTTTAAAACATGGTATTTATGATATAATTATCATTATATAAATATATTGTGTTACTTACCTTCTTTCCACAACAATATCAAAAAATGGGAATGTTACTCAGTCATATGTAAGGCCTACCATATCGATGATTGAAATATTAGTTAATTTTTTGTAACTATATTTAATTATTGGTTATAAAATTATAATTTGTATGTAAATATAATTATTATGTACTTATTATTATTATTAAGATGTTATATAATGACCTATTTGACTATATTTGACCTACAAAAGTTTTTTTGACACATAAACTGATTTTTTTCAAAACATATAATGTTAATTTATTGGAAAAATAACTTTTATATAACATTGTAATAAGTGAAATAAAAGATATGATAAAAACAAAAAATGTTTTAAAGAAATTATATAATTAATATATATTTATTATTCATGAATATAAATTCACATAAGACAAATCAGATGCAATTTAAGGGGTTTGCATCTCAAATTTTTACATTTGTGACATAAATGTCATGTTCACTATATACTTATTTTTGTGGTGCATATACTAACCATTTTGATATATTATATCATGAGTTATTTTACATTCATGGTATTTAAATATTTCATTTAATAATTATCCTTCATAACGCTTATTATTTAAAATGTTTCAATGTGGTATGGGACACTTTGGTATGGTTAAATATTATTTTCCTTAAGAATATTATTAATGATCATTCAATTGTATTTCCATTCAAGGATTTTATATAACCATTTTTCAATAAACCCATTCATTTTATTCTCCTCTTTTTGTTCCTGACAATTTTAATTTATTAGTACCATTTTTTCACTTTTTGGTAATCAAAATGTTTTAGAACATGTTTTTAAGAAATTCAGACATCATTTTTTTCTTTTGTAGGAGAACATGTCTTCTTATCAAAACGATGTTTAATTAAAATGTTTTCAAAAATATTTTTAATATTTTCAAAATTATTTTATAAATAAGTCTTTACCCTATTCATTTTAAAAAAAAATCAAATAAATATTCTTAACATTTTTTGAATATGACATTTTTCTACCCTTTTACCGTGAAAGAGGAATGTACTTTTACCTCACACGACATATATAGAATTACACATCATAATTTAATTGAATAATCCATTACATGTTTAAAAGGTTATTTTTACAGAATACATTTTTAAATGTTTTATTCAAAGAAAAGGTTTTTCAAATTGGTTATCAAAAGAAAAGAACATTTTTCTCAAGAATGTTTTTAAAATATCCTTCAAATCATCAATGACAACAACCCTTTATTTTACACAACAAGGGGTATGTTGTATTAGTACCATCATTAATATTTCTCTAGATAGTTTATGATTTATATGGATAATAGAAGAATTTATATACACTTCCTTAATTACTTTTATTCCCCTTGAAATATTCAATTTCTTATGATCATTTGACATTGAATTTACCCTAAATATCCATATCATTTTTCATGGATATGTATATTCCATGAACTGTATGCTACTTTCATGTAGTGTTTACTATTAAATTTATTTTATTAGTTAGGGAAACATTGATAAATCTGTATAATTTATTCAATATAGATATTTTATAAGGCATATCATTTTTTCAATATGAGGAATGCTTTGGAAAAATAAGACATGGGTTAAGTACCATTTAAGGTAAGCCCTATGGATTAGGGACTGGATAATGAAAGCCCGAAGATGCATCGATAGTCTCATGAGATTAAATTAGTTTTTGTAGAACTCTTAAATATTGTTTCAAAGTAGAATATATTGTTTTCTAACCGATATGATAAATTTTCTTGTGAGTTGTATTGATGGTATTGGTTCCATGTACCTAGAAAACATGGCGTCAAAATAATTAATAATTTTCATCATTTAGATTCATTTATTATTTATCCTAGAGATCATTCCTCAACATATCTATGTATACATTTCATTTTCAGTTCATTGATTAAATGGAATGTGATTTAGTTTATTTCCTTTCCATAATTATTTTTTACTTTTCTAGTTATTTGAATGGAATGTTATTCCATTTATTTACCTTTCCATTTGATTATTATAATTCATTTATTATTTTTTCGGCTATATTTTTTCCTTTACTAAGATTTTTTACTCAAACATATTATTTTTCCCTTCTCTAGGAATAAAATAAGCATACTATGAAAGTTATGAAGTGATGTACTAGATTGAATAAAGTTATCCTTGAAGTTTTTTTGAAAAAAAATTATGTTTTAATTAGTGTATTAATTTGTATTAAAATACTCATGTATGTATATATTTTACCAAGACTACCAAACTATTGGTCCTTTAGGATTTTATTCCTTGTAATCATGATAATGTAATGGGTAGACGAAATTGGATTTGGGTATCTAGGCTTGGGTCGCTACAATAATTATGGATTTTGGGTAAATGTTAGTTAATGAATGGAAAACTATAGGGAATTTCTATGGTACATGATTAAGGTGCACATGCTCTGGACCATATGATAAAAATAAGAACCATTTTGGATATATTTGAGTGTTTTCCAAATGTTTTGGAACATGGTTTGGAAAGCCATGTTGTAAAAATGTTCATCAATATTTCACCCATCCATTAAGACAAACATGGTCTTCACATGGTTTGGTAAACAATGCATCGTAACTATGCATAGTTTGAAATTTAGTATCTTTATATATTCCTTATTTTAAATTAATTATATGATATTTATAATTATTTGATGAATTTTTTATGATTTAAATTGAAATTATTATTTTTACATTCAATGGTTTTCATTGGATGTAATTGATTTCATTCTTATTGGCTAAATTTCTTATACAAAATTCATCCTCGAAGGGTTATGTTGAATCCTATAGAAGAGGTTGTCGATAAAATTTTAAAATATAATATTCTAATTAATCATAACATTATCGAGCCTATAATGTGAGGTCTTCATGATATGAGCCTAGGGTTGGGACTTTTCCTAAATCAATCTACTAAAGAAAATCCTCATTTAAATTAATATAAGGATTTAGATCAATAATATAATAATTATAAACCATAATCTATTATGGTTATTTAACAATTCAATGTATCAATAGAAATCATTATAATATTTCAATCGAATCATTGAACTTTTAGGTCAGGAACACTCAATAGTTCTATCCTGGTATGATGGATGTATAAATGACATTAGAATTCATTTTCCACTAAAAATGATACCCAAAAATCATAGAATATTTTATATGGATTTTCAACACTATTAACCTTCCACCAGAGTTGGTATTAAATGATTTTTTTTGGGATAAGATCTTTAACAAAAGGAAAAGTCACCTCTATTGAATAAAAACTTTATTATATAAGTTTGATAGAATATTTTTTACAATAGTAATTTTTTGAAAAAGACAAAAGTCAGCATGTACATTGTTATACCATATCTACTTAGTAGGGGTAACCACTTTATTATCAAGGAAATTATATAAATAGTTTTCCTGGTGATATTTAAGGATAATGTTATAATTTAAGGATGAAATCACATTATTTCAGTTCCTCTAACTTGAAATCAATTTCCATGATAGATTAATGATATCATTTTTGATATCTTGAACAATGATAGTGGAGGCAAATTCAAGACAAAAATTGAGACAGCCTCATTCTTTTATAATATCCACCACATTGATGAAATTGGGCATTTCAGTATCAACGGTTGTGGAGATACCACATGGTCAATAAATGAATCCCATTACTTCACTATGAGTCTTTTTTTAAAATAAAACATAACCAAAAGTACATGGAATTCCTCTTGATACACCATACAAGACGTATTTGATCCAATCCAGAAATGGATTACTCCACATGACTTCCATGTTCAAAAAAGGAGGATGATATTACCTATAATTCCAGAATTATTAATAATAATATGGTTATCAATTCATTTATCACAATATCCATTGTATCCATAATTTATATATTCCACAAAATAAAAATATGAACCAATGTCGAATAATTAATGACGGAAACAACCTCATGTATCACTATATTTTGGATATTTCCTATAGAATGAATAGCCTCCAAAATAGACACTAAAAAAGGCTTCGCAACTATTGTGAAAGTGGAATATTAAGATATGAAAGCAATTGGTCCCTGATTATGAATCTTCTAGGAATTATTTTTTCAGTACTGTTCGAAAAAAACATTCCATAGTACATAAGGAGTAGCACATCCTAAGAAAATATGATAAATTTAATATCTATGTTGATTATATACTGAACATTAGGAATAAATTATAATTATAACCCCTATAAAAAATCATCATTAGACATTTTATAGTGCATTACTATCCATGAAATAGAAAATAAATATGGAAAAATGAAACTTTTTCTCAAAGACTTAGCCCAATTGTTAAAATTCCCTAGAAAATGTCATGGTAGATATATTTTGATGAATGTATCCCATTAGAGTAATTTTATATAAAAATAGTATCATCACCTTTAATGAAATCATAGTTCAAAACTAACTCATTTATTCTAATATAATGAAAATAGATGGAATTATCCAACAATAATTTGATCAACAAATTTGTGTAAAAATTAATTTCATGAGATTTAATAGAATTTTCAAGAGGAATTATTGTCCATTTATCTGACCAAAAATGTACAGGTGACATGATGTTGTCTAACTAGTGATAATAAACTGATATGATAGAGAAAGAGGACAAGAAAACATCCTAATAGAAGAATCCACAGAACTTAAATTCCTCGCATTAACCCTATTTAAAATTCTAGATCAAAAAATACAAATATAATCTGGCTTCTTTTTAATGAGTCCCTACATGAAATTATAATGAAATGATTCATTTAATTTATAGATATATTTATTAAAAATACCATCATGATCATTTGGTTTACATCATTAATTCAATAGAACCATTTCATGTTTCTATGAAGAATGATTCCACTCAAGAATTTTTTTTGATTAAGTTAATGATACTCTTAATAAGGAAATTTGTCTATTTATAAACCATAAAAGTGAAAAAAAGTTATGATACAATCATAGATTTGATAATTCTAACCCTCCCATCCATCAAGAGTGTCTTTCATTGTGAGGAAGAAAAATAATATTTCATCTAGCTAAAAATTTGATAATAATGACTGAAATGTGGATTTTCCACAAAAAATAGGGAAACCATGACAATTAAAAGGAATCATACCTTCTATAATTACAAACACTCCCATAATATCAACAAATATAACCGATGTAATATTTCATTCAATGTATAAGAATGAAATACTCCAACTTATCTCTTACCCTAATATTATCTCAATATGTAGAAGAGTGTATCTTATGTTCTTGATATTTCTTTTTTCACCTTGAATAAAAATTATGATGTCATCATCATACAATAAGTGAGTGGGGTAAACATGGCCAATGGAATTTAATATGGTATTTACTTTGTTTTCATTTACCATGTTGAGAATGATCATAAAAATTAATATTCATTAATTGAGAAGATTATGGATGAGAGAGGAGAACCTTTCCTGACACCTCTGGTACATGTGAAATAGGCCTTAAGGGAGCCATTGATTATCATTGAGATATGATCTTGTCATAGGATGTTCTAACCCAATTAATAAAAATGTTATCAAAGCTAAAATTTCATAAAACCTTACAGATGATACCAAAATCTAATGTATCAATGTATTTTTTAACATTAATCATGAGCAGTTTGTTACCCACTCTTATGTATTTCTATTTACTTTTGATTCATTTAGAATAATTAACAAGTCAATACTGAATATTTCTACCTTTTATGAAACCATACTAGTTTGGAGAAACAATCACGTTGGATATAATAGAAATCCTATTAGAAATAATTTTACCAATAATTTTATAAGTAGTTTT
This sequence comes from Viscum album, assembly GCA_963277665.1. Classification (NCBI taxonomy): domain Eukaryota; kingdom Viridiplantae; phylum Streptophyta; class Magnoliopsida; order Santalales; family Viscaceae; genus Viscum; species Viscum album. The sequence goes on from OY728166.1 coordinate 996,112,782, forward strand.
GAAAAGATAAATATTTCTAAAAATATGATACTCATTCTCAATGACCACTTTAGGAATGAGTTGTAGAAATGAAGCATTGATTCTATGTGTTAACTTTCAAATATTGAAAAATGTCTAAAAAGCTTGAAATCGTCCCAATGAATAATCTCCCAATAATATCAAATAAATGAGTTTTTAAAACAATATGGTCCAGGAGATCTTGAAGTGTGTAATCTGAAAAATAGAATCCTTAGTATCAAATTAAAGGGAATGAACAATAATGTTTGAATTGAACTTTTCATTGACATGTCTTGGAAAATACCATCCCTAATATCAATTCTATTAATACACCAAGAAAAAAGGTTCGTATAGAAAGAAAAAAAAACATGAGTATCCAAGTTTTCTCTTTCTTAATGAAACACACAATTACTATTAAGAATAGCTAATAAACTATTGAGCTTCATGATTCTTTGAAGAGTGTTAAAAAATTTAGTATTCCCATCACGTTAATTAATCAATTTGTCTTTAAAATCCTATCTTTGAGTGAATTATTCTAGGTTTAAAATATTATAGAGATCTTGTATCATCTTGTTCTCATGTTCAAGACCTACTCAAAAATCACTAATAGTATAAATCTCTTGAAAGATATAAATCTAGGATTCATGATGAGTTATATTTTCCTCCAAGTGGATAATGTGCCCACATCTTCATGTTTACAATGTTTTCTTAATCACTTTGTGATTAAGAACACAATATATAGAATCATTCATGTAGTATATGGAGTTTCATGTGTCATGATCCAATTTTTTACATTTAGGATTCAATCTCTAGGTATTGATGAATCTTAATGATAAAGGCAGTTTGGCCTCTAAAGTGATATGATTTTCCAAAATAGGGTGATGATATGAGTTCATTCTTTCATGAATGGAGAAGTAAATGGAGACCCAAACATCTAGGGTCACCTCATTAACAATATCCCTATATAATCTAAAAGAGATAAATTTATTTATGTTCCTCCTCTACCAAGTATATTTAAAAACAATCGGGTTGACCTCAAACAGGTTTCTATCCTCAATATATGACCTTAATTCTCTATATGATGTAGAAGAGTTAACTATGTGTAATTATTCCTTGGAATTGATAGTATCATTAAAATATAAAAGAAAAATACAATAATCCTTAATTATTCTTCTTAAAGTATGTATAATCTACTATAAAATTATTCATTCATGATATCCATTTTATGAAAAAATAAATTTTCAATATTGTTTCATTCTCAAAAAATTATACCATAGAGTAACCATCTATATTGTAAAAATAATATTTGAGATACAATCAAGTATCAAATAGAAAAAAAACCCAAATACTTTTTTTATCATTTATTGAATGATTAGTACTAACTATTTGGTATCCCATCTCTTAGAGAGTAGAAAATCTATCATAAAAAACATCTTGGGATCAGAAAGATGTAAATGACCACGAATATACTCATTCAAACAAAATAGTATGGGATATAATTTATTTAGTGATGTATAATCCATGAAAATTATGGGTAATAATCCCTAATTTAATATTTGTTTAGAGATAGTGTTCCCTTTATTCTCACAAACAGAATATTTTCTCCTAGTTGATCTCTTGATTGAAGCAACTTTATTACAATCCCTATATTGTGTGATAACATTTTTATTTCATAGAGTTTTAATATTGGAGTAGATAATTTAATTTCATTTCTCTAAACAAATATGAACAATTTTTTAAGGACACTTTCAATTTCCCTCATAAGTGGGACCTAAACTAGAACTAGCCTAACCAATGCTACATGAATTTAATCAATCTATAATAGAAAGTCCAACATTAATATCTACAATGATATCAAAAGTAAAACTTTTCATGGTTTTTTCATTAGTTTTTTGAACATTTTGAGATTGGGATGGAGTAGGCATGTCCATCTATTGTATTCAGATCCCATGAGATAGTGCATTGTCACTATTATTGTGTCAAGTGTAATTCACTAGATTGTTTTCATCTAGTATATAATTGGTTTGTGATGTATACCTAGGCTAGGAGACAACATGAAGACCTGAAGAATTTTTTGTTGTTCTAGAAGATTCCACAATATCCATATAAAGGGTGTCTCTATCCTCTAACTTAGAAAATATAATATGATAAGTATTAGTCTGTGTGGTTAAAATAGCATCTTTCATGATAAAGATGTTGTTGAAGTGTTCCTCATATAGAGATTAAATTAGAATATTTATGTCCTGAGAAATTTCAATATAGATAGATTCATCTTCACTATGCATGATGTTGTATCTTCCACACTACAACTAGTAGGCTGACTAAGGCTTCCCATATTTAAGGTAGCCTCATATTCCTCTTTATCTATAAAAAAATCCTATGATTTTCCACTGGAATTCATTAATTAAAAGGAACCTAAATGTTTTTTCACCCATTTAGCTGGTTCTTTCTTTATTCTAGGATCACCCTTCTTAATAAAAATATCTTTTACTTTGTTAATATTGACTTTTTTCAATGCTTTAGAATTAGGTGGAGGTTTTACTCATTTCTTAATAAATGGTTAGAAGCTTGGCTTCTGGATAGACTTGTTTGTATGATATTTGGTAGCTTTGTGTCAAAATTTGAATTAACCAAAAGTATATAATATAGAAACAATTAACAATTAAGATTATGTTGATCAATTTTCAAAGGAACATTAATGCAAGAATAAATATCATTTAGGATTTTAGGATGCCAAAACACCAAATTGAGGCCATGTAGCTTATCCAAAACTGGATATGTAGAATTCATATGATTGAATGGATTTAAAATAATACCCATTCAAATATCCTTAAAATTATAGGATTTAGATGTATATTTGAAATCATCTGGATGCAGTCAATATTATTTTGATTATGAATTATGTTATGAAATAATCCTCTTCCAATCGGTATCTTCTCTAGTTATTTGCACCTAATAAATGAGTAATCCTAGATTCATATTAGAGTAAGGCCATGGATTATACCTATTTGAGTACGTGAAACATACTATAATAGATAATTCTCATAAATGAAGTCTTTTCTATAGTCCATATATATATATAACAATGAATATTCCTCTATCCAATTTTTTTAAATAGATGGTTTAGAAATCTCACCCTTGGATGAATCAATGGCCCAACGATCCTCCACAAAACTAAATCTTTTACTTTTATAAATCTACGATACAATACCAAGATTTAGGATTTAAAAAGGATTATTATTGATTTATGATTATTTTTTATACCATATATATGAAATAATGCTCCCAATCTAGATGAAATGAATCCATAACATAAGAGAAAAATTAAATCAAGGAAGAACCACCATCAGTTTTCATACAAACTATTTTTTTAATAATAATATTATTTACCGTGATTTCATGAGAAATATTTGATGATTAGTATGAATCACTAAATTTTTAATTATTAAGATGACTTAACATAATATTTGAGGTGTTTCATTAAAACTCCACAAAAATAAATAAGTTATGGATCTGATATTGATGTTATATATAGATCATTTTGGGATTTCAAGAATGAATAATAATAATTTTATTCTATCTGGATGTAAAGGAGTAATCCTCAAAGGAATTTGGAAGTGTGATGATTTTAAAAAGGGATTTTATACTGGTCCTAGATTCATGTTCAGTTTAGTAGCATCTATAGTCATAGTGAGTGGGCCTCACAAATAAAATTAATGTGGTAAGGTAGAAAATTTACATCATTTATGCAAATAATCCACCAATATGTGTCAATATTATTAGTATATTAGTTGTCTTTAATAGTTCACTAGTGTGATTCCACCAAAAATGGTGACACATGCTCATTAGTAGTATGGGGATCTATAGTTCAGTATGATTCCTCTATTATAGTGGAACATTGTACTCAGGGGCATACAAGTAGAGTTTTTTAATCTTATGGGTAAATATAGTAGTCGGTCGGGGCATAGACCATTGGTAGATACAAGTATCACACAATGATGAGGTAGTCACTTGTTGTTGGGTATGCCCCAGTATAATATGACATGTAACCTATGACTATTAAGGGCATCATTCTTGTTGAAACAAATACTAATAAAAAAATTTTGATATAAGTTTCTATCAATAATTTATATCTACATGTGTTGTGTAATTTTTAAAGCTACCATTTAAGCCTATGTAGTGTGTTATGAAAATGACAATACGTATTAGAATGGGGAAAGAGCATTTGATATGGTACCCTTTTTCCTTGTATTTTTATCGACGGTGTAGTTATCATGATGTTTTATTTTTCTCAAGATAGAAAATATCAGTATCATATTTAGAATGGATTGAAATATTATGTCCATATCTAACATTAAATGTTATTAGTTAATCCATAGAGAATTGGACTTCGGGTCTAGTTGTGTGGGAAATTATCTTCCATATGTTGCTAGATTTTTTTTAACAATTATTATCTCTTTTTATGGTGGGGATAAAGACAAGATGAAAAATGAGATACATAAAATGGTCATGAAAATTCCATAATTTTATAATGATATGTTCTTAGGTTTACATACCAAACATGATGTTGAGTTCCATAATGATATTATTCCTAGTAAGTTACCAATATAACATCCAAATTACAATATAAAACCTTCAAAACTGAAGTAATTGAAAATTTATTTAGATGATTTGTACTCCAAAGACATCATTCTACCCAGTTTCTATCCATGGTTGGCTACTATACTATTTATGAAAAAGGAAGATGGGTTTTACATCTTTTTAATGATTTTATAAGGATAAATCATCTTAATTTAAAAAAGAAATTCCCCTTGATCAATATTAATGACATCATTGATCAATTGAAATGGGAAATATTTTTAAAAAAAATATTATCTAACTTGGATATCAAAAATTCAGATTTAATGTGTTTGACATTCTTTAGGACACATTTTGGACTAAATATGTGAACTATGGATATGTGTTGATGTTATTTTTCTTTAAAAATTATCGATTAATATTCATTGTTCTTACAAACAATAAATTTAATAGATGCCACAAATCAATTTTCATTGTGCTTGTTGATGATGTCCAAGTTTATTCAATTATAGTGGAAGGGTAAGGGAATCACCTAAGGTTTATTTTTGGTAAATCTAAATTATCATTACCTTTATAAAAATCTATCAAAGTTTAGACTCTTCATCATATTTCTTATTCTCTTGGGACAAGTGGCGCAATAACAAGTCATTTTCATTGATCCTAAGATTGTGAATCTCATCATGTCTTGGGGAAAACATAGAATTACTCAGAGATACATATCATCTTAGATCCAATATGTTGTTAATTTAATTTTTTCATTGAATTCTACAAGATTGGTTCAATTTTTAATAATCTCATATAAAAGAGGTGAAATTTATATAGTTGACTGAATGTTATACCTTTTTTGATTAATGGAAATTGATATGTATATCATTAATTTTTTTATCTTTCGTTATAAAGGAAAGGTATTCATATTTTAATATGATTCATAATTAATTTTATTAGGTTCATCACTTATTCATGTTTATCACATGGTAGTGTTTAGTTCATTCCAAATTTTCCCACATGAAAGTAATTAATCTTCCCATGACATTAAGCTAGTTGTGGTCATTCATACTCTCATGTATTTGAGATACTATCTATTTAATGTGAAATTCATTGTTCATTCCAACCATATAATTTTAATTTTTAATTTCTCTAAACAATATCCCACTCTCAAGAAAAGATGATTAGTGGGATATAGACAAGGTTTTGATCTTGACATCTTCAATAATGTAGGAAATGGAAATGTTTTTTTCAATGCTGTAAGGAGGAAATTTGTATTATTAGACATGATGGAATCTAGTAGTGTGTGGAACCTGATTATCCTCCATTTAAAAATACATATATGAGAAAAAAGAAGAGATTCATGTGATGTTCATCAATATTATATATATTTTACTTTATCAACATGAAGTTATTGTTGGGGAAAATGTATGTCTATATATTATTAGTATATTAGATGAAATATACATGGTGATGATATCACCATCGAGTAGTCTCCAAATATTAATGGATTTTTAATGAAGTATAACATAATTCCCTATCTTATGAGATAACATGTAATGTTAAATTTCCATCACTCTAAATGGAATGTTCATTTTGGTTCCACTAATATGAATGATGATATTATACAATAATATTGGTGTCCTAGTATGTGGAGAGAAACATCAAATTTCACATTGAGATTTTTTACCTATCAATGGATTATAATAGAGAATCCAAATACATATGGTTTTCTTTATAATCTTTTATCCCCACTTGGAAATAGGAAGACATATCCATTGATTTCATCATTAGGTTACATCATACACCAAATGTAACTAATTGAATTTGGGTTATTATTGGAATTGATACTAAATTATCCCATTTCATATTGATTAAGGATATTAGTAATGTATAGGATTTTTTAAAATATAATGTGTAGGAAATAAAGTATTTATAAATAAGGCCTTGTGGAATATTTTTTTATAGAGATCCATGATTGAAATCTTGATTTTGGAAAGGCCCTAAATAATCTATGATATTTTAAGTGATGTTAACCAAGACATACTATCCAAAAATTTGTGTGTGTATCGGGTGGGAAATACAAACTCTAGAAGATACCTATATAGGTGGAACCTTTTTAAGCTCTATTTGGTATGTCGTATTGGTATCAAATTTTCTCCACATGGGATACAATGTTATCAAATTTGGTACTGAGAATCATTCTATAAATTACTGATTATATCCATATTTTTTAGAAAAAATTGGTGACAACTTAGAGCTTCAAATTTTCATATCAATTTTTTTCCTCCGGGCTATATTTTTTAAATTTGTGACAATGAATTTTTGAATATATCACTTTATTGGGTCACTGATGTCTTAGTACATAAGTTATGATTTTTCCAAGGTATGTAGGTCCTTATGTGATAAAAATGATTGGGAAGGTTTTGTACCATTTGGATTATCCCCTAAAGATGGGATTGATAAAGAATGTATTCCAAATATTCATGTTAAATAAATGTCTATCTAATAACTCCCATATATTATGTTGGGAATAGTTATAATTGGATCTGAAATATTTTTTGACTGAGTGACCAATAAAGTTCATTTATCCCCATATTACAATTCTATAGATAAAATTTATTCCATTAGTTTATGAATTATGGTAACACATGGATGATCATCATGGAAACTTGGAGAATGCATCTTGTATGAGGGGGTAATGACCTCACCAATTTTAGGAACACAAGGTTGTGGGATATATTTATAGGTGTAATAATTGATATGGTGGTGAGAATTTTGAAACACATGGAATAATTTTATGGTATTTGATTTACCATATTTTAATTTTATACTTTTTTCTTAGCATTGGGGTACATATCTTGGAAATTTGGAAAAAAATGGGAGAAGGTTCATGTCACATGGTTAGTATTAACAATACATCTCAACTATATATATAGGATTTGTTTTACATTCCTGAAACATTACCATATCCATTTCACTATTTTATATACTATGTTTCCATACATCAAAAACCCTTAAAAATACAAAATTCACTACATGGTTGATGTGAATTTTCTTAAACGGTGTGGAGAAACCATGAAAACTACCTAAAAATAAAATGTTACATTTCTAAAAATACACATGTGTTGATTTTAAAAAAAATTAACTATTTTTTTCATCATCCATTTCATCTCTAGGAACATCAAGAGAACTCCCCCTTTTATCCATCATATCCTATTTTATTTCTTGTGGATTTTATGTTAAAACAACTATGTTTTTTCAAGTGATTATTTTCCCCTTCCTTGATAAAAATTTTTATTTCCCATCAGTATTTTTCTTCTCCCATGGGCTTGGTAACCTAGGTTTAATATTAGAAATAATTTTTATTTTTAGTTTTTATATGATAGTTCTATCAATATTGTTTTAAGGTTATCTCATCCTCCATTATAGATGATTTGTAACATCCACCAATGATATCAACATAAATTGGATGGTGTATCTACATTAATTCCTATAGTTGTGAACCATGAAATTATTATTGTTTAACACCTTTTATATGTATAATATATATATATATATTGAAACAAATATGAAAAATTAGTAATTATTATTTTGTTTTTGTTTTATTTTAAAAATATTTTGGGGTAAAATATTCTTAAAAAGTACAAATTTTCTTGGGTTTTATATTTGTTTCACATAGTGATTGAGTAATTTATTTAATTTAATTTTATATAGAATAATTGATGAAATTTTAATTAAGTATTTATCATTGATATATGATGAATGATCAAATGGTTATTATGTTATATACCTATGTTTTAAGAGGTATATTTCTAGTATTAATTTAGTTTCTCACATAAACAAAGGACTTTTATAGAAATAATTATTATAAATTATTTAATAGATTTTAAATGTTTTGGGAATATATATAGATTGTGAAATAATTACATAAATTGGGGTATATGACTTATATAACACTAATACATGGGTATGTACCCTTCCTAGTGAGTGTCATTAGTATTTCCGAAAGTAGGTGAATGATTATTCATGGTAATCCTTTTATAGTGGATCTCTCGTTGTCCTACCCAACATGAGGCTATACTAGGGAGTGGATAAACTCTACTATGTAGACATTTATGAATTTATATTTTTATTTAAAATACCTCTAGGTCATTATTCCATAATTATAAATATTCATTACCATGATGTTATATCGATGCATTTAATATTATTTCATACATTATATAAATTAGTTTATATTTCATTTTCAAATCATTGAAAGAAAATTTTTAATATTTATTTATGTTTTTGAAAAAAATCCAACCATTATATATTATTATTTTAATTTTCATTATATGTTTTGTTTCTCATTACTTTCACATAAAATACATGGTCGGATCCTACTGGGGGTTTTATTCTTAGGTTTGGAAAGGGTTTTATATGAATGTGGTGGTAGTTTAACTTATTATAGATTGGTTTAGAGGAGGTTAAAATGCTGGTTGTGGACCTTTGTGTCACCCAAAGACCTGTATAATACATTTTCATTCCTTAATGGATATAATTTTATAGTAGACTCATCGTTTATGTGTCACATCATTGACCTCCCTTCTAGTTTCCATAAAATTTACTCTTTTTTATTAACTAATGTATGTATGAATGGTTTTGGTATTATAGTTGGGTGATATGAATGTTGACTTATCTTTAGAATCATGTTATACATTTTTTATCATTATTTTTTAATTTATTCCTTGTTTTATTTTTAGTTTATTTTACCAAACTACTTATTCTATTGCATGAAATGGTAATAAATGGTGAGATATTTATAGGTTCTCAGAATGGGTCCTTTCAATTGTGTATAATTATTAAATGGGTAAAACCATTAAAAAATATGTCTTGTTGATCCCTCGACACTAGTTTCCATAGCATTTGGATCAGTTTCTTCCTTTATGCCCTCTTATAGCCCAAATCTGTAGTTGGGATATGGTAACCAAGGTCGGTTTTTATAGAAACACTATGTAAGATAGGCCAAACTTTTTCTAGAAGGGGATTCTAAATTATAGTGGAACATCAAGATCAATGATATGCAAGAGAATGGCCTCACATGGGATATTATTTGAGATATATTCAATGAGTGATTATACCTTGAAAACTTAGGTTAGTTTAAGGATCGAGTGTTCATTATCCTAAGGAATGGATTAATGTCTATTTTGGTATGCATTACATGTTCAAAAATTTATGCCACTTTCCCCCATATATGAATGAATTTATGGAATCGTGTATATGTAGATATGGGGTATCTCTCAAGGTCCCCCAATAGATTAAATATAATTTTTATAATCTATCTTCCTTTTATTAATTTGTATATAATTTTTTCCTTAATAAAATATGATCTAATAGAGGATTATGTGAGAGAATCTCTCTACCTAGATAGTGTTTGGGTGATATTATTCTATTTTCCAGAAGAGGTATAGGGATGAGATGTTATAAGGATGATATTATAAGGATATAAAGTTTTTAGTGTGCCCCATATATAATCTTGGTGAGACCTTATGTTTAGTGACATTAGAGTTTAATTGATTCCATATTAATATAAAATATATATTTTTTGAAGTAGTTTGATTCATGTATTTAGTTAATCATCTTACTGATAATTATTATGCAGTGTATTTTAATGTGTTAGGAAGTGACATAAAATGACCTTGGTACTTCATGTACATCCATTTAATTAGTAAACTAGACGCTATCGATCTATTTCTAGGAAAAAAGATCAAGAAGACTAATGTGGTAGTTATAGTTGTTTATTTAATTTGAAACCATGTGATTAGGGATTCAATCATGAGTTATTTATTAAATTATTAGGTAGGATATAAACTATAGAGACTTATTGAAGGATACTCATTATAATAATTCTAAAAACATATTTATATGGGGATCTAATCAAGATCATCTCACAGGAATATTTTTTAAGATGAATCACTATTTATTTTACATATGAATATTTCTATTTTTTTAATATTTTATACTAAGTGAAAAAAAATGTGTTTTTGGTGTTTTGAATCACAAATAATGATAATTATAAAGGAAATGCGGCCGAAATTTTTTTACTAGAAAAGTTAATTATCTAAGATTGGGTATATGTTCCTTAATTATCCTCATTAAGATTATTTAAATTTAAATCAATAGTCAATTAAATATTACATACATACTAATACATAGATAATTTTTTTGGAGATGTATACCTAAAGGTAAGATTCAAGGGGGTTGAAATGATGATTCTTTAAAGAATACACTATATAAATTCTAAAAAAATTGGGGGTAAGGACATAACTTGCATGTAAAAGAGGATCCTCATGCCATCCTAAAGTAGCAAGGTTGTTAACTATATTATTCACCTCTTTCCTTGTGTGATAAATTACCTCATATGCTTTGAGAAGGTTCTTTCATGGTCATTGTAGACGCCGGAAAAGTCCGTTGCTCCTCAAACGAAGTTCCGGGTGAGGAAAGCGAGGTCATATTTGGAGTCAGAAGCATGTTTCGGAAGGCCCGAAGGCCTTGCGCGAAATATCGGAGGCCCGCGCGCAATATTGGCGAGGCGCGCGCAATCCTTCCGGGATTCGTGCAATGGGCCGAGTCAGCGCGGAATGTTCCGCGCCCGACGCTCGTGCGTGGCCTTTTTGCGCGTCGGGCCCCTATTTCACGCCCGCGCCGCGTTGCGCGCTCGCGAGCTGAATTGCGCGCACCGCGAGCCGAATTGCGCGCCCGGGGTTGCCTATAAATACAAGGCGACCCCCGACGTTTTGCAGGTTGCCAGAATTCGAAGGGTCGCTCGTGCGCGCAATCCCGCCCCCTCCGCGCGCAATGCCGATCTTCAGGTAACCTCCTTTATTTCACGCAAGCAAGCCCAGGGGTTCGCCTTCGCGCGCAACCCCTTTGGATTCTTTCCTTTGACCAAATCCTCACCCAAAGGCCTTCGCGCGCAAAAGAAGCCTCTTGCGCGCAATTGCCCCCCGGGTGCGCGCAATCCAGCCCGATTGCGCGCACCCCCTTACTAAGTGGTCATTCGTTAAAGAATGGGTCGTTTCCCCCGCGCGCTATCAGAGGCCCGGTGCGCGCAATCTCTATTTCCCGCGCGCTATCAGAGGCCCGGTGCGCGCAATCTTCATCTTCCGCGCGCAAAGCGCTGGCCCAAGTGCGCGCCAGCCCATCCAATTGCGCGCCGACCCACGGTATTGCGCGCCAAGGTCCTCTTTTGCGCGCAAACCGCCAAGGGTCGCCCCCTTTGACCCCCTGAGGGTACCCGCCTGTGTGGTACCCGATGATCTTCATCTCGGGTGCCCGCACTGTACGTTGTCTTCCCGTGCGGCCCTCCAGGCTCGCGCGAAGTGACACGGACCCATTGGCGGCACCACCTCGTCCGCGCTGCAGGACGTTAAACTGCCAAGCATCCATCGTCCTGCAGGACGCTAAACTGCACCTCGTCCAAGCTGCATGACGTTAAACTGCCTAGCATATGGGCCTCCTCAAGGTGTAAACCCCAAACCCCATCATCTAACATGACGTTAAACTGTACTTCGTCCGGCAAGACGTTAAACCGTCTGCTTCGTCCTCAACACACGACGTTAAACTGTACTTCGTCCGGCAAGACGTTAAACCGTCCGCATCACCCGATCCCATGCCTCGCACGCAGGGTCCCCCCCGGTTTGGATGTGGCCCCCACCCGCTCGTCTCTGCAGGGATGTCGGGATTGCCCCTCTTTAGGGACGATTTATTGGAGTGGCCTTCGCCCATGGGGGTAGGGTATTACAAACCCCTAGTTTCTGGTGGGGGACTGCACATGTGTATCTCCGTTGTGCTTCCCCACTGCCGAAGCCAGTAGGGGGTGTGACAGGGATCGAGGTGTCTCTCACCTTCGGCCCAAGTCCCTCTTCAACTGATCTTTGCCACACTCAGGTTGCCTCAGTGTGTAAGTCCTGACAGAATGAACTACGTGGACTTTGACCCCTGTCTCCTAAACAGGGTACGTAGGAAGCCTCCCTGAGGTTCAAGCCCGCCACCTGGTCATCTCGGTCGTATTCACGTCGGTTCGTCCATCAGTGGACCCCTCCCGGGTTCACATTCGCGTCGATTCACCTATGAATCCGCCCTTGTGGGGGACTGCACGTGTGTGTATCCATTGTGCTTCCCCACTGCCGAAGCCAGTAGGGGGCGTGACAGGGATCGAGGTGTCTTTCACCTTCGGCCCAAGTCCCTCTTTAACTGGGCTTTGTCGCATATGGGCCTCCTTAGAGTGTAAGCCCCAAGCACCATCGTCGAGCAAGACGTTAAACTGTGATCCACCCACTTCGTGCGTGCCAGCAGCCTAGACCTCCTCGTGAGTCGGCTTGCCATCGTCCAGCATGACGTTAAAATGTATATCTGAACTACGCTGACTTTGATCCGTGCTAACGCGCGGTACGTAGGAAGCCTCTACGGGGTCCAAGCTCTTCACTCCATCATCCATCCTGATCCTTACCCGGGCCGCCACATCCCGGTGGGGTCATGCCATTTCATTCAACTCCTCTTCACTCGGGAAGCCGCCCATGTGCTGGCCCCAGCGTCGGAGGTTCCCCGCAAGGGGTTCTGTCATCTGATCCACTCCTCGTGTTGATCAGTCCGATGCCGTCCCCGCTGGACGTTAAACTCGCGGCATACCCCGTGTTAAACATGGGAAGCTGAGGAAAACCTCAGGTAACGCAATTCCCCGCACCCAGCGCGGGATGCCTTAGGCCATCACGCCTTCGAGAAGCCCTATTAGGGACGGAAGGCAGACATGTAGAGCCGCAGTGTTAAGACACGCCCCCAACACCCAGAGCTACCCTGTCTCCTCACCGCGGGTTGCTGCCCCGACCAGACTCCTTGGAGCGTTTGGGCGGAAGCAGCGTAATTAACCGGTGTCCATGAAGATACGGCGTCAGGAATGAGATTCACGAACATTCTTAAATCTATGAGGGAGACCCGGATTAGGCGACGAGTTCCGAGGAGACGTCCACGGAAGGAGGAGCTGACATCCCATCATCCCAGTTTCGATCAAGGAGCAGACGTCCCTGAATAAGGGACGGATGCCGCCCGCCTTTGGAAAGCGGGACTGCGAGGCCACAAGCCGCGCTCCCATCCCCTCGGGTCGACGGGCGCACGCGTGAATGCGTCCTAGCGGAACAGCGTCGGAACAGAAACCCGACGCACTTCCGCACCGAAACAGAAAATGGTGAACCCAACGTGAATCTCTTCTCCTCAATACGAAGACCGATAGCTTTCAGAGGTGTTGGAAGACTAGCATGTTGCCCGGACGAGCATTCAGCACTGGGGCACGGAACCCGCCAGGGGCTGGGGAAGGGAAATTGGGCACTCCGTCTCACGACGTCGATGGCCTGGGTTCCCCCCACGGAAGGCGTCGTGGCACTAATGATTGGTTGTCGATTCTTTTCCCTGTCAGTATTAATGGGTTCTTCTCCCTTCTTTCAGGAATCAGGTCGCCCAATCCAGTGCCCAATCGTCTCCCGCCCACTGGCGCAGGGGTAGGGGAAACACCGACGCGGCTACTCCGCACGGTCTCGCCCGTTCCACAGCCGTCCCAGCAGCCGCAACTGCGGGGCAACCACGCCCTCTCTCCCCCTCGGAGGTCATCCAGAGAAGGGTGATCAACAACTTGGTGCAGAGATATGAGGAAGAGGGAGTCATACCCACCAGGGACATGGCTCGCCTAGACCTCGAGGAAGCTGCACCTCGCCACCAACGCCGCCCCCGAGGGCCGCGCAGGGAGGCACCGCTGCCTACCTCGACGTCCAACCGCTTCGGGAGTTTATCCCCGGAATGCTCCGACAGCTCCCTCCCATATACGGATGAGGTGGAGGATGTCCGGGACCACCCTATCCGAGATTAGCTCCAGGGATCCGCGATAAGGGCTCCTGCCAGGCCACGTCGACACCGCTGCCAGGCTTCTCAAGTCGAAGAACGGGCTCTCCACCTGCCTGCGCCGCTAATCCCGACTCGTCTGCCCCGACGCCAACGTCGGGCACGAGTGGAAGAGGATTCCCACTTTGGGGCCCTAGCAACAGCAGCTGCGTTGTCCCAAGCCACTGCTGGCTCCAGTCACCAGGCCCCTGCACATCCTGAGCAGGGGCACTTCTATGCCCGACCTGGATCGAGGCCCCGACTGCCCCAGTGGCAGGTTGGGTTGACTCTCCCGGTTGATGGTACAGGCAATAGCCACCGCGGACCACCTCGCGGTAGCGCTATTCACTAGCAGGGTCTACTTCGTGTGGCCGATCCAAGAGGCATGGGTTATCCCACCTTACGATCCCGGCCCGGAAGCCTGCCCGGAATCATCTCTCCTCGCATCCCCTTTGATATCTGTCCCGGTGCTCCTCGCACCTTGGTTTCCAGTCCTCTTGGCCCCAGCACCGGTGCGGCCAGAGGACGCCAGGACAGAGATCAGCCATGCCCCGAAGAACCACCCAGGGGAAGGAAGGCGAGGCGTCGATGTCGAGGGAGGAATGTTAGAGAATTCCGGACAGAGATCCGACCGGTTCGTTTCTCTGATACAGAGGCGGAGTATGATTCGGCGACGGAGCCCTCCCCCCGATCCCGCCAGTCAGGGGTGGGGGTAGGAATGCGGAACGTCAGCCTCGTACTCCCCGAGAGCGAGATCTATGTGATCCCCTCTTCTCTCCTAAGTTATATCTGGAGTAGCGAGGTCCTGGTAGACCCCCAAGGATCAAGCTTGCGGTTGGTATCGGCCCCTCCGGAAGCGCCTTCTACCTCGATCGGAGAAGCCGGAGACCTTTTCTGGGGACCGACGGTCGAGCCACGATCTAGTTCACCCTCGGCGAGCACCGACGCTACGGCAGGATGTTCGCTCGCCGGCCCCTCCTATCATGATGTGGTAGATGGGGCACCGCAAACCTCAGAGGGCGGCCCGGGATATGGAGGCCAATCGGCCTGCTCGCCGTATTCACCGCCGGCCAGCCCGCCGGCCCAACGACCCGCCTCGGCACCACTGCTGGTTCCCCATCCATTCCCAGTCGCTGAAGGGGACCAAGAATACCTGGGTCCCGAATTTGAGTCGTGGAGCTTCTGGACCGTCCTTCCAGAGGGCCACTTCCCTGAGAAGTTTTGGCCAGTCGCAGGACCGGACTTTGATGCACCATAATCGCTCACCCCGGATGAGTTCGAATGCTTCCGCCGAACTCTCCGGGAGACTCACTCCCGTCTTCACCACCTACAAATTCCATATCCTGGGAGTCAAGCACACCTGGAGGATATTGGTGAGCAGTGCCGTCAGATTGACCTGGCCACGCTCCCCGCGGTTCGGCACCCCGGGTCATTTGGGCACCACGAGGCCCTCCAACAACGATGCGTTGAGTGTTTTCAAGTACTCCGCAAGGTTATCGAGGAAGCCACCCCCCACGTGTATATCCGTGGATGGGGGCAGTACGCTGCTCTACGCTTCAGTGCGATTTGCTGACAGCCAGACTCGCTGGGTGGCCCTGAGGGTACATCCCCAGGGACGGAAACGGTCAATATGGCTGACCTGTCGGGAGAGGGGAACGGCTTGGAACTTCTCGACGGGGGCTCTCCCCCCGAATACAAGCCATCTTTGGATCCATCGGTGAGAGTTACTCATCACCAGAGGAACCTCCTGGGTCTCCCCACACCCACTGAAGCACTGACGTTGAGCCAAAACGTCAGTAAAGGTAAAGAGCACAACGGGGATATAAAGCCCGCCGACCCATCTGCCTCCATACAGAGGGCAGATGAGGATCCCGAGAAAGCCACGCTACGTCAACAGCTCGCCGAGCAGAAGAAGCTAGTTGACCAGCTCCTCGCCGAGCGCGCTACAGAGCGGCGGCCTGACTACGGTGATCCTAGGCCAGGACAGCAGGGACAGGAACAACCACTCCTCGATGAGACTCTCCCGGGTAACCGTGATTATGTCGTGTTTGCCGACAGGGGAGAGGTCATTGCCTATGGCAAGAGGGCGCGGTATGTTTCACCACACCCTCCCGAATGGCATGACTACCTAAGAGACCCCGCTCGGATTCCTCCCGCTGCCCCAAGGGCCGCTCCGCCCGCCATCCCACGAGCTGCCGAGTTCGACGACCCGGTCGACGGCCCGATTGAAGAGCCATGCAATGCGCTCGTGGTTAGAGATCCTCGCCAGGACTGGAACCCATGTCCGGACGATCCCATGGAGGCACTCATCGCCCGCTTGGAATCCTTGGAGACCCGGCAAGTGGCGATCCCACCGGACGGCAAGCCATACCCAGTATGGGTGGATGACATGCCGGCACCTCCGCGATTCGGGAACCCCACTTTAACCCCCTTAAACGGGACTGGAGATCCGCCACAGCATTTGGCCCATTTCAACTCGAGGTGCGGGCCTATGTTGGGAACTCCGGCGCAGCAGGAGGCCGCTAAGCTTCGCTGCTTTGTCCAGACACTGGAAGGGACAGCATTTGTCTGGTACAGCCAGCTCCCCGTCGGGTTGATAACTAGCTGGGAGGACCTTCGTAGACAGTTCCTCTACCAGTTCAGTTCCATGACCCGGAAGACGAGTATCGTAGACCTCTTCAAGTGAAAGCAAAGGCCTGATGAGCGAGTCGCGGATTTCGTTGCCCGATGGAAGGGTCTCACGTATTCCCTTGACATGCCATTGACTCAGGAGCAGTTGCTAACAATGTGCGTCGGGAACGTCAAGACCAAGCTGGTCCCTTACTTGATCACTCAGAATTACCCCAGAGGGTTCAGGGACTTCTCATACAAAGCTCAACGTCTTGAGGAAGCCCTGCAACAGGCCAGTCAGGCACACCTGCTGCCTCCTATGATCCCTGCAAGGAGAGTCAGCAGGGCTGAGCCCACTGCTGTTGCCCAGATAGAGGCCCCCAGGCAGTTGGAGCTGCTGCCGGTGAGGCCAGCTTCACAACCTCACAGGAATCCGCCTCCACGGGCTCAGTTCCCGGCCCAGCAGCGGCATCCCCAGAACCGGCCAGCCCCTCCGCGTAACGTACCGCCACAACCCAGGCGAGATAATCGGGGTCCACCTCCTCGGCAGGCCCCTCCAGCCCCTCGTCAAGACCACGCTCCCAGGGCCCCGCGATGCCTGACTTACTCATTTCACGAGGATCAGGTCCCCGGTTATTTCCGGAGCGCCCTGGAGCAGAGGATTGTGCGACTGCCTGAGTGTTGGAGGCCAGAGGAGGCACATCTCACGGATAACCCCCACTACTGCCCTTACCATAGAGCCCTGGGGCACACCATCCGGCGGTGCTACATATTTAAGGACTGGCTCCAAGACCAGATTAACAACAATGTAATCAGGTTGGGCCCAGCTCCAGCACAAGTGGCGGGTGTGTTCGTGAGATCAGATGACGATAGTGGCGACGAGGACGAATGGCAGCTGGTCTCCGACCGCGGATCCCAGAAGTATAATGACTGGATGGCCCGCAAGACGATCATTCGCACCCATGGAATCATCATGTGCGCTTGAATCACCCTGAGCCCCCAGAATCTGCGGGTGCTGCTTCGGCATCGTCGTCCCCACCTGCCTCTTCCGAGAAGAGCAAACGGAGGCGGCGCACGAAGGAAGAGCGTGCCCTGCCAGTTCCACCGCTATCCCGCACTCTCGGCGATTTCATGCCCCCGGAGATGGGGGTCCCTCCCCGGATCCTCCCGGTGATGAATGATTCGTCCGATGACAGTGTTGGGTACTCTTCGGTTAATACCGTCGAGCTGGTAAATCCCTTTTTGGTTCCCGACGTTGAAGAACACCAGGTGGACCTCCCTAGTGTCCCCGGTCGTCGCCACCATCGGAGGAACCGCAACAACAGGAGTCGCTGGGGCACGACAGTTGGTACCTCCAGCCAGGCTGTGCATGCCACTGAGACTAGGCAGCGGGCTCAAAACCGAGCTCAGCGCGCGCAGCCCCCCCATACGGGGATGACGGATTCGCCTCCGCCACCGTTTGTGGTGTGGGACCAGGCAGAACCGCCTCAGCCGCGCCGCGACCAGCTCCGTCCTGCCACGAGTCCATCCCGGCCTCCTGGCCCCAGTACGGTGACCACTTCCCGGGCTTCAACCAGTGAACAGCGAGATGCGGCAAGCACCAGTCGGCCGCCGGTCCAACCGGCAAGGCCCGTCATGCCTCCAACCGCAGAGCAACCTCCTGCAACCAGGGGCTCGCGCTTGGCAAGAAAGTATGATGTTCTGAAGCACTTGTCAGACATCCAAGCAAGGCTCTCCATCCTTGAGGCTCTGTGCCTGTCACCTGAGATGCGCGAGGCGCTCGCTGAAGCCCGGAAGAGCCCCCTCCAGTTTGAGACGGAGGTTGCGGCTGTAGAGTCCTTTCACGCCGAAGCGATTGAGAACGCCGAATGTCAGGAAGTTATCTCGTTCTCTGGTAAGGATGAAGACCCTCCTATACGGGGGCACATTCGTCCGCTGTATGTTACTGGCCAGTTCAATGGCCTTGAAGTCCGGCGCTGTCTTGTCGACACGGGGTCCGGGATTAACCTGATTCCAAATCGGACGCTCCGGAGATTGGGGTTGTCTGAGGATGACTTGATTCCATCCGACCTCAGGATCCAGGGGTACGACCGCACCGAGAAAACTCCAGTCGGCAAGATATGTTTGAAGACCCAGTTCGGTGACCTGGTTGCCAACACCGAATTCATGGTAGTCTCTCAGGACACTGCGTATAACGCATTGATGGGCAGGCCATGGCTCCACCTTCATGCGGCAATTCCCTCATCATACCACCAATGCCTTAAATACTCCCTTAATGGTCGAGTAGGCATGCTTCAGGGAGATGCCTCTCCTTTTGCCTCATGTGAAGCCCGCTATTTGGACGCGGACTATTACAAGAGCAAGGATAAGCAGATCCTGACAGGTGAGGTTGAGCCTGTCGCTGTTGCAAGTGATCCCTGGGCAAGTTTGGATGGCGCTTACGTCCTCCCGATCCATCGATTGGACGTAGCCATGGTCTCGACGGCCTGTGAGTCTCCTGATGAGATGACCGTGACCGCCCATGCCAGCACCAGCAGCCCAGCAGGATCTGGTAGCCCCAATGCAGTTTCCAACGCAGTCTCTCCCGTGGACGATCCCTCCCCAAGTGGAGAGGACGTGGAAGATGCACCCCCAGCCTTTGAGGAGGGCGTCTCCGCCACGGTCGATGAGTTAGTACAGGTGAACCTTGGAACCGAGGAAGATCCAAGACCCACATTGGTCAGTGCCTCCATGCCCTCTGAGGAGCGGCAGCAGTACGTGGACTTCCTCAGACAGCACCATGATGTGTTCTCTTGGGGCTATGACGAGATGCCAGAGCTATATCCTCAGGTAGCCGTCCACTGCCTTGGTCTCCCGGAGAACCATCGCGGGTTCAAGCAGCCTCCCAGGAAGATGCACCCATTCCACGGTGCCATGGTTGAGGCCGAAGTTGACAAGCTTATCAAATCCAACTTCGTGAGGGAAGTTCAGTACCCCAGATGGCTGGCCAACATTGTGCCGGTCAGGAAGAAGAACGGGCAGATCAGAGTCTGTATCGACTTCCGCGATCTCAACCGCCACTGTCCGAAGGATGATTTTCCCCTTCCGCTGACAGAGCTGTTGATTGACGCCACAGCAGGGTTCCAAGCCCTCTCCTTCATGGATGGATACTCCGGATACAACCAAATCCGGATGGCCCCGGAGGATGAGGAGTTCACTGCCTTCAGGGCCCCCTAAGGTATCTTTTGTTACCAGGTCATGCCCTTCGGCCTGAAGAATGCAGGTGCCACCTATCAACGGGCGATGCACCGCATATTCAAGTCAATCCTCGGCACACTGGTGGAATGCTACGTCGACGACTTGGTGGTCAAATCGCGCCAGCGTCAGGACCATATCAAAGATCTTGAGAAAGTGTTCGGCTTCCTCCGGTCTCGCTGCCTGAAGATGAACCCGTTGAAGTGTGCCTTCAGGGTCACCTCCGGGAAGTTTCTTGGCTTTGTGGTAAGATACCGGGGTATTGAGATCGACCTAGAGAAGATCAGGGCGATTAGCCAGATGCCTCCCCCAGGTAACATTCGGGAACTACAAGGGTTCCAAGGCCACTTAGCCTATATACGCCGATTCATCGTGAATCTGGCCGGCAAGTGTAAGCCCTTTTCTCGGCTCATGAAGAAAGGTGCCACCTATGTATGGGATAAGGAGTGTTAGACCGCTTTAGAGGAAATCAAGAAGTACCTGATTCAACCTCCGGTTCTGATGCCGCCTGTATCTGGGAAGTCGCTGGTCCTTTATGTGACTGCCCTGGAACGGTCCCTTGGTGCCCTTCTCGCCCAGAAGAACAACGAGGGAACAGAGAATAGCCTCTATTACCTCAGTCGCATGCTCCTCGATGCGGAAGTTAGGTATTCCCCCATCGAGAAGAGCTGCCTGTCGCTCATGTTTGCCGTACAGAAATTACGGCACTACTTGCAGCACCACGAGGTACAGTTGGTTTCTCGGGTAGACTCGTTGAAATATATCCTGAGCCGGCCTATGTTGACTGGCCGTCTAGCGCGGTGGGCTGTGATTCTCCAGCAGTTCGACATCAGGTATGTGTCTCAGAAGGCCATCAAAGGGCAAGAATTGGCGGACTTTCTGGCTGCTCACCCGACCTCCGCGGATCAGCCGCTGGATCTAGGCTTTCCTGATGAGGTCGTTCTCTCGGTCGATCGTGCCGATCCATGCTGGCAGATGCACTTTGACGGTGCCTCTCGGAGCCCCACCGGTAGAAGACTCGATAATCCTAAGCTCAACAGAGTGGTCTTGGGTATCGTCTTCATTACCTCGGAGCAAGTCGTGCTGCCATACTCTTTCCTGTTGTCATAGGGATGTACCAACAATGAGGCGGAATACCATGCCCTCATCACTGGCCTCGAGTTAGCTCTCGAGATCGACGTGCCCCATCTGTGTGTGAAAGGGGACTCCGAGCTGGTCGTTAAGCAGATCAATGGCGACTATGTTGTCAGGAAGCCGGAACTTGTGCCATTGCTGGAGTGCACCCTCTTCTTGATGGCCCAGTTCCCTTCTCGGCCAGAAATTGTCCATATTCCCCGGTCGCAGAACGGTCGAGCAGATGCTTTGGTCAGCCTTGCTGCGTCACTCGCAGAGCCTGAACAGGATAACCTGATCATCCGCGTGACGCACCGCAGGCTCATCGCTCCCGTTATCCCGGAGGGAGATCGCAGCCCATCGGTAAGTAATCTCACCACGGTTTCCCATGTGCCTGGAGCCCCGAGTACCACAGATATGGTAGTCGAACCAGCCCCTGATTGGAGGACACCTTTGGTTGAGTACCTCCAACATGGCATTCTCCCGTCGGATCGGGCCGAGCGTGAGCGAGTTCGACGCCGCGCATCGCAGTTTGTCCTCCAGAGAAGTCCCGGCCTGGAGCAGATCCTCTATAGATGCGGATTTGATGGTGTTCTCCTCTGTTGCCTTCAGGGAGTTGAGATCACACGAGTCATGCAAGAGGTTCATGCTGGTTCATGTGGTGCCCACCAGACTGGGCCGAAGCTGTCCCACCAGATTCGGAGGTTGGGATACTTCTGGCCCTCCATGATCCATGACTGCATCGAGTATGCCAAGAAGTGCCATGCGTGCAAGGTTCATGCGAACTTTGTGCATCGGCCGCCGGAGCCTCTCCATACCACCAGGTAATCTTGGCCCTTTGCAGTCTGGGGGCTGGACGTTGTGGGACCTTACCTACCGGCGACGGCTCGCCAGTGCCGGTTCATTCTGATCGCCACGGACTTCTTCTCCAAATGGGCAGAGGCGATTCCGCTCAGAGAGGTCAAATCCTGTTCTATCGCTGACTTCGTGACCTCCATCATCATTTATCGATTTGGAGTGCCTCACGCTATCCTCACGGATAACGGAGCCAATTTCCGAGCAGCCGAGTTGAAGAAGTTGTACGCCAAGTACAACATTCGCTCGAACCATACATCTCGCTATCATGTGCAGGCGAATGGACAGATTTAGGCGTTTAAAAAAACCCTCTCTACCATTCTGCAAAAGATGGTTGGTCAGAACAAGAAGAGTTGGCCGAACAAGCTCCCCAACACCTTCTGGGCTTATCAGACGACGACTCACAATTCCACCCAGATGACCCCTTATTCTCTGGTGTATGGAGCTGAGGCCGTCCTGCCCATCGAGATCCAGTTACCATCCTTGCGCACTGCGGTCTACGACCAGCAAGTGCCGGACAGAGCTGCTGAAGCCCGTCTAGTCGAGTTGGAAGCACTGGATGAGAATAGGCTTCGCGCTTTGCACAACTTGGAGAGGCATCAAAGCAGAATGGCTCGAGCTTTCAATAAGAAGGTTCGCCTCCGCTCCTTCCTGCAGGGTGACCTAGTACTGTCCCTAAGACCACCAATGATCCCCGACAGGAAGCCGCCCAAGTTGGAGCCCAAGTGGGAGGGACCTTTTGTCATCCACAAGGTCTATCCCAATGGCGCGTACTCCCTAGCGACTATGGATGGTGAGCGTGTCACTCCTCCCACCAACGCCAGGTTCCTCAAGCAGTACTTTTCCTGAGTGACCATCGTCCCGCATGACGTTAAACTTCAATTTGTCCCGCACGACGTTAAACTGCATTCGTCCACGCTGCAGGATGTTAAACTGCATGCTCCATCGCCCCGCATGACGTTAAACTGCACTTCGTCCTGCATGACGCTAAACTGCACCACGTCCGAGCTACAAGACGTTAAACTGTTCAGAATTCGTCCCGCATGAAGTTAAACTGCCTCTCAAGAACTACGTACGGCTTGATTCCCATCCTCATGGGATACGTAGGACCGCCTGGACGTTTGTGTTCCAGGTCCAGCCCCGTCTCTTGGTTGATCACGGGGATCTTCCGTCCTTTGGTTTCTCTCAAGGTGAGTCCTCCTACCCTTTCTAGTGATATGTTAGCATGTTTTGGGGTACTCCGGTCTACGACCTGTAGTGTCGGATTCAATCCCGACAAGTCCTGTGTTACTTGTCAGGCCTCGCGCTTCCTCTTGTTCGGGCCTTCACTCAAAGGGATCCTCATTAGCGGTTTGGATGCGATGCCTTAGTGCTCTCCTACCGCTCCCGGTCGATTTACCGGCGGGTCCTGGGCAGCAAATCGATATGAATCCTGCGCTTGAGCGGTTGATGCTCGTTTGCTTGCCTCATCCTAGGATGAAACGATCGGATGTTGTGTTGCGAATATGGTCAGCAACATCCTTGATCACCATGTCAACTCTTTCAGGCTCTGAACATTGGTTGCGCAGTCCTTATCACACTCCGCCTCAGTTCGTTGTAGTGGAAACTCGACACTCTCTCTTCATACTGACCCTCAGTACACCTCTACACGTTAGGCAGGCCAACCAGGGTAATGGTGCCTTTCGAGGATCCCACAATATGAGCACCAATGATATATGCTAATGTCCTCTCTAAGGGCCATTTGAATCTTGACCCTCGTCCCCATGAGGAGGAAGGAGTCGCCCGAACAATCGCGTTCTGGGCCCAGCATAGCTGGAGGCTAGCATCTCTTCCCCTCGGTTGATAGACATATGCAGGCCCCTATCCCAGGATCCTTCTCCTGGAATTGTGCGTGACCGCAGGGCTGGGATGTGTCCCCACCTCCGCTGGGTCCGTCGTATCGCAATAAGAGGATTCCTCCATGGTCCGAGCCACACGACCTTAAACTGTGTTGCCTGGTCTTACCACACGACCGTAAACTGTGATCGTCTTGGCCACCCGACGAGAAACGGCACTGCATCGTGATGTTCTTCTCAGGGGACACTCACGTTGGGTGCTGGTTAATAACCACGCCATTTATCAATGCCTTTCATGGATTGATTATTGTGGTGACGCCAGGGATTTCTTAATCACAGGCAGGTCGCTGCACAAAGAAAAACCATCCACCTTTAAGGACAAACAAGAAATATCAAATATCGCTTCTTCTGGGTGTGAGGGCCAGACCTGCACCCCTCCCCGCGCTGGTGCCCGATTGTGTTGCGCCGCGCTTCAAGAACTATGTGTGGCTTGATTCCCATCCTTATGGGATACGTAGGAATGCCCGGATGTTTGAAACTTCGGGTCCAGCCCCCCACCTCTTAAAGATTTCCCCTTCTCTTGGGAATCCGCCGCCTTCGGGTCACCCTCAAGGCGTGTCCCTCGACCCCTTGCAGTGGTCCACCAGTTTCAAGAGCACTCTGGTCTCTTGCCAGGAGGTTCAGGTTCAGCTTGGTCAGGTTCCTTCCACTTTTCAGGCTTCATGCTCCCCTTCATTCGGACACATCACCTGCGCCCTGGGTGGAACCCCCCGTGAGCGGTCTGGATACAATGCCTCAGTGCTCTCCCACCGATCCGGGCTGGTGCCCCCAAGGGCCTTGGGCAGCAAATCGATATGAATCCTGCGCTTAAGCGGTTGATGCTCGTTTGCTGCCTCATTCCATCAACAGTCAGTGCGATATTGATGCTGCTTTTCCGCCACGGTCGGCAGTACTCCCATATCGTTACGCCGGTGCCCCCAGTCCTTGAGTGAATGGCCGCATGATTCACATTACGTTTTCCACCCCCCATTCTGACCAGGAAAAATCTTGGCACTCTTGACACTATCCCTCAGTGCATCTTCGCATATCCAGGGGATAGGACCACGATGTGGCGTACTTTGAGGTTCCTATGGTCCGAGCTCTAAGACCTTAAACTAAGATCTTCCCCTATGGTCCGAGCTCTAAGACCTTAAACTAAGATCTGCCCCTATGGTCCGAGCTCTACGACCTTAAACTAAGATCTCCCTAATCGGGGTTCTACGTCCCGCATGGCGTTAAAACTGCACTCTTAGAACTACGTGTGGCTTGATCTCCAGCCTGATGGAGTACGTAGGAATGCCCGGGCATCTCGACTCGGGTCCAGCCTTAGGGGTCGCTAAGTTCCGCCCCTCCTCGTCGCCGGCCGTCTGGACTGGCTTCTGGTAGAGTGGTGCGGTTGTGATATTCTCCCTGATTCAGCTCGGGATGCCCCATTGCAATGATGGGAAGCGGCAGTTTCCTCGTCAAAGAGGTTCTGTCTGAGAATTGGGGTGATTCACGGCCAGATTGGTGCATCCGCATAATACGCTTTCCCCACGGTGGCGCAATTTTGGGAGTGTTAGATTCTGTCCGAACAAATCATCACTTCGCCCCACGCTTCGCATGCTCTTTTGACCCAGATTTCCACCCTTATGTCTGAAGGAACCCCCAAAGTGGTATTGATGATGACATGTGACCCGCCTCCTGCAATATGAATGATGACCTTCGGTCCGTCTATTGCAGTAGTATGGTCGATTGATCCATTTTCCTCTTGTCGTCTTGAGCATTCCCTGGAAGACTGACCGTCGTGGATTTCTGAATTCGAGACACGCGATTCACCCTTTTTCATCTCCCTATGTTCGGATAAAATCTCAACGCCCCTAGCGTTGTCCCGCTCATGTGTCGGAACAAGTTGGGGGGATGGTACATTGATTAGGTCTGAGGTATCCTTTCCTAGGAATGACCTCCCTCTTTTCCTTAGAAATCCAGGCCCAATTGTGGATGCCTGAAGCTTGGTTAACGCTCCCGCAAGACAATGAATTGTGGTTGAGCACGTTAAGCCAAAAGATGCAGATAAATATGTTGATTCATACAAATGGATCAAAGTATTGAGTAGAGGAAGAAAAAGGTTCTGGGAATGGCAAAAACAAAGCCCCTAGGGATTAGCATGCTGAATGGATCTTTCCAACACCACTACCCTTTGGCTGGAGGCCTCCAGAGCTGCTTCTCACTCTCTTCATGCCCTCTCTTCGTCGGCGGTCGCAGCGCGTAGCTCGCCGATCCTGGCCTGTGCACGCTCCCGCTCGACTTGAAGTGTGACCATCTGGTGGCCCGCCTCCGTCAGCTGTGCCTGGGCGTCATCCAGATGGGCCGTCAATTGCTCCACAAGCTCAGTGCACGCTGTGACGAAGGCCTCCTTCTCTGCCGCCTGCCCTTTGAGGCACCGGACTTCCTGCTCCGCCACGAGGAGCACCTGCGTGTTCTCCGACATGTCCCGACATTGTGCGACGTCGGCACGCCGGCGGCTCTCGCGCATCTTTTCGGCCATGAAATCATGGACCGTCAGATGAAGGTGTCGAGCATCAGCTCCCCCGGCACACAGGAAGCGCAGCCAGGTTTGAAGCGATCCCATGCGCCCCAGCCACTCTGATGGGGGTCGCTTGAGGAAGCGCTGGATGCACTTCCACCCCCTGCGGCGTGTTATCCGGCTCTCCTCGACCGCCTCTGAGTCCGAGTCGTGCATCTCCTCGGGGTCGGCAGGCTGGTAGGCAGGGAAGGCAGCCAGCAGGTCTGCTGTAGGGTCCGCCCCTGGGATGTCCTCACAGGGGATAGGTTCCCCAACATCTGGGCGACCTTCTTCTCTCGCCCCAGCGGCGTTGACACCCTCGTCAGCCCCCGACCTCTCTCCGATGGCAGCACCGCCGGCGTCCGTTGCCCCCTGATCAGCAGTTGGTGGGGCCAGCTCGGTGTGAGAAGTCTGTTCCGGAGAAGGCGGCATGTCTACCACTGGTCCACTCGTGGATGGCCCGGGTTCGACAGCCCGACGAGCCTCCAGTATTGAGATCACTGCGCAAGGCATGCCGTGGTTAATCACGGATCGTCAACGGCAAGCACCAGCAGTAAATTAAGGAGACTTACGGGAGTCCAGAGCGTCATCTTCCGCTGTCCCGGCCGCCACAGGAGCAATTGCAGCAGGGGACCCCTCAGCGCTTGTCAATTCAATGATAGGTGTCTGGCCCCCGCCCTGTCCTGCTGGCGCCTCTCCTACTCCTGCTGAGGATGCCTGACCAACATCCGTGCACTCCTGAGGAAGATGAAGAAATGGGTTAGAAGCTGCATAAGAGAATGGATGAAGCAGGTTGAGTAGGGATAGAAGCAGACCTCGAGGAGCTCAGTGATGTTGATATTGTCAGAGCCGGCCACCTCGCCGCTCTCCCGCGGGCTCCCCGGATGGGACCTTCCCTCAGAGCCTTCATCCTCCCCCGTCTCCTCCTCTTCCTCGGAGTCATCGTTACTATCACCTTCCTCCGGCGGCATCTGTTCTGGAGCAGGATCTAGACCGAGCATCACCTTCACCAGAAGGGACGGCTCCGCACGCTGACCACGTTGGCGCGCGTACTCGTCCATGGCCTTCAGATACGCATACCGCTGGTGGAAGTTCACCTTGTCGGCGACCTGAAGGCGCCCGACCTCTGGAAGATGGATTCCTTCTCTGATTATATTCTGCCAGATGGTTTCGGTCCCCAGCGACTCCCGCAGGGTCATCCAGGCCGACCACAGCGCTGGGAAGACTGCATCGTGGGAGGGTTCGAGCAGACGCCTTATCTGCTTCCCGGGCCGCTCCCCGACCACCGCATGTGCCCCCTCTCTGGGCGTTGAGGCCGTGGCGGCAGTCTGCGATGTGCCCGCCGCTGAAGTCCCTGCCCGCGCCGGCTCCGCTGCTTGGCACGCCTCCGTTCTCCCCCGCGTAACGGCGCCTCGCCTCCTTCCTTGACGCCCGGTCTCCGCACGGGTGACCTCGAGCCGCCGAACTGGTTCCCGTAGAAGCCCCTCGGGGTACGCGATGGTCCAGTGATCGGCGTACTCGGTTGCCAAGCCTGCATCGACCCCGGTAGGAGGGAGAGTGATGACATCGCCAGAGCCGAAAGCGGCGAACATTAACCACATCTGGCGAAAGACGCAAGGGTTTGTCTCCTCCCGGACAGTAGCGAATACCCTCTTTGGCATCCGTTGAAGGCACCCGAACTGCCTGGCGAACCGGGTTGGCACGTAGGGCTCACATATCACCTTCTCGTCGATCCGATCCACGAGCACCCCGCCCTGCATGCTCAGGAAGTATTCGTGCTGCTCCAGCAGACCCTGCCCATTGTCGATCATCTGGACAACGGGAGTGGGGAACGGGCTGAAGTTGAAATTGGCGTGATTTCCAATCCGAATCCTCACGCCCTCCTCATTTAGGGTCATCGGAGCGACCCCCGCGATGTTCAGCAGGGAGGGTCGCAGGCCGTTTCCCGGAGGAATGATGGCGTTTGGAAACGTGTACCCACCGAGGTGAGAAGCCACCCAGCCATGGAAGAATTGAAAGGGCCCACAGACCCTTCGTGGCGTCCCCCCTCGCGAGATGCGTCCCAGGATGGCATACAGCTTATCTAGCACTGGGACCCCGAGGTTGAATCTTTTGTTGGCGGTCATGGCGCCCGCCATCACCAGTGTCGCCGGGCGGATGCCCATCCTCGCGTCCCGCACTGGCAGGAGCCACCCACTCAGAAAGGTGGCCAGGAACGCCGCGTACCGGACATTTGGGTCCCGGGCCTCGATGACGCGGTAACCCCATGAGCATTAGTCTCCCGTCTCCAGGACCCGCCAGTACGACCCGTTCCGGCTCCTCTGAGCCGCGGTCGGGCACCGCTTCCCCCTGCCTGGCATCTTGACCGCTGGGTCATGCTCCAAGAACTGGCCGAACCACTCCTTGTAGGATATGTCCTTGCGAAAGTCCTTGACCCCGAGCCGCTCCGTAGCCAGGTCCAGTAGATGCCATGTCAGGATGGGAGTCCGTGACCTGTCGCCCCAGGTGTTCCTCGGAGGTAGGAACTCATCGTATTGGTAACCCTCTAGCGGGATACCTCCAATGCAGTGGATGTCCCAGAGACCGATGCTGACCTCCCCATGATGAAGATGGAAGGTGTTGGTATCCGGGGACCAGCGGGTGAACAGCTCCGGCCCGAGCTCGGGCTGCTGGTAGAAGTGGAACTGCGACGTCCACACCGCCTCAAACAGGCCGATGTACCGTAGTTCCTCCGCGAAGTGATCGCAGGTGTGGCGTACCCAGAACGCCCAGGCCCACTCACTGGTGAAATTTCCCCCAGACCGCAAGTCCCAGTCCTTCAGCCAGCCCCTGGTGTCGTCGGTGACACTCTGGCGATACGTGCTCGAGTAGAGGGCTGGAGAGTTCTCTGCATTAGGCTGACTCCCGGTAATGGTTCACGTCCTCGGGTTCAGGACATAGACATTTAAGTGCCTGGTCTCCCTGGCAGGATGCCCATTGTTGGTGATGTTGTAGTGGGGAAGCTCGTCCTCCCGAGTCACCCAGGTCCGTGGCGCATCAACCTCGAACCCTGGCACCGGAACCTCATCCAGGATGTCGTAGTTCCAGAGTGGCAGGTTGTCCGACAGCGGATACGTCTTCTGGCCCGGCGTCAGCAAATCGAACAAGGATTGATTGTTGGAAACAATCTCCTTGGCTCCGTAGACCTCCTCGTTCGCCGCCATCTCAGCTCTGCGAATGGCGGCATCCCCCTCATTCACTAGATTCGCGGCCATCTCAGAAGCTCCGGGAGTCATGTGGGTTAAGGGATGAGGCGTGCGGAATCGGAGGAGGCTGGTAGAGAAATTTGTGAGTTGGCACGCAATCCTAGTGGATGGCGCGCAATTGGGAAGTCCGTCGCGTAAAACCCCGGGTGTTCGCGCAAGACAAGCCGAAATCCGGATGGGTTTGCGCGCCGAACGGGCGAATTTCGCGCCGTCAATGGCAATTTCGCGCACGAGAGCTTGGAAGCTTATCGCGCGGAAAGCCTATGTACGGCACGCGGGACCCAGGGCCCCTATTTATAGGCGAGGCCGGGTGTCCGCGCCGCACGGAAAGCGCTTTGCGCGACCAAGGCAGCGAATTTCGCGCCCGAAGCCCTTTTTGCGCGCCAAAGTCCCACGCCGCCCAGGACTTCGGCATTCCGGCGTCTCCCTCAGAACCCGATCGTTGCGACCTCTCGCCGATCAGATTCCGAGGGGGGGCTTTTGTAGACGCCAGAAAAGTCCGTTGCTCCTCAAACGAAGTTCCGGATGAGGAAAGCGAGGTCATATTTGGAGTCAGAAGCATGTTTCGGAAGGCCCGAAGGCCTTGCGCGAAATATCGGAGGCCCGCGCGCAATATTGGTGAGGCGCGCGCAATCCTTCCGGGATTCGCGCAATGGGTCGAGTCGACGCGGAATGTTCCGCGCCCGACGCCCGTGCGCGGCCTTTTTGCGCGTCGGGCCCCTATTTCGCGCCCGCGCTGCGTTGCGCGCTCGCGAGCCGAATTTCACGCACCGCGAGCCGAATTGCATTCCCGGGGTTGCCTATAAATACAAGGAGACCCCCGACATTTTGCAGGTTGCCAGAATTAGAAGGGTCGCTCTTGCGCGCAATCCCGCCCCCTCCGCGCGCAATGCCGATCTTCAGGTAACCTCCTTTATTTCGCGCAAGCAAGCCCCGGGGTTCTCCTTCGCGCGCAACCCCTTTGGCTTCTTTCCTTTGACCAACTCCTCACCCAAAGGCCTTCGCGCGCAAAAGAAGCCTCTTGCGCGCAATTGCCCCCCGGGTGCGTGCAATCCAGCCCGATTGCGCGCACCCCCCTTACTAAGTAGCCATTCGTTAAAGAATGGGTCATTGCCCCCGCGCGCTATCAGAGGCCCGGTGCACGCAATCTCTATTTCTCGCGTGCTATCAGAGGCCTGGTGCGCGCAATCTTCATCTTCCGCGCGCAAAGCGCTGGCCCAAGTGCGCGCCAGCCCGCCCAATTGCGCGCCGACCCACGGTATTGCGCGCCAAACTCCTCTTTTGCGCGCAAACCGCCAAGGGTCGCCCCCTTTGACCCCCTGAGGGTACCCGCCTGCGTGGCGCCCGATGATCTTCATCTCAGGTGCCCGCACTTTACGTTGTCTTCCCGTGCGGCCCTCCAGGATCGCGCAAAGTGACACGGACCCATTGGCGGCACCACCTCGTCCGCGCTGCAGGACGTTAAACTGCCAAGCATCCATCATCCTGCAGGATGCTAAACTGCACCTCGTCCAAGCTGCATGACGTTAAACTGCCTAGCATATGGGCCTCCTCAAGGTGTAAGCCCCAAACTCCATCATCCAACATGACGTTAAACTGTACTTCGTCCGGAAAGACATTAAACCGTCCGCTTCATCCTCAACACACGACGTTAAACTGTACTTCATCCGGAAATACGTTAAACTGTCCGCATCACCCGATCCCATGCCTCGCACGCAGGGTCCCCCCCTGTTTGGATGTGTCCCCCACCCGCTCGTCTCTGTAGGGATGTCGGGATTTCCCCTCTTTAAGGACGATTTATTGGAGTGGCCTTCGCCCACGGGGGTAGGGTATTACAAACCCCTAGTTTCTGGTGGGGGACTGCACATGTGTATCTCTTTTGTGCTTCCCCACTGCCGAAGCCAGTAGGGGGTGTGATAGGGATCGAGGTGTCTCTCACCTTCGGCCCAAGTCCCTCTTCAACTGAGCTTTGCCGCACTCAGGTTGCCTCAGTGCGTAAGTCCTGACAGAATGAACTACGTGGACTTTGACCCCTGTCTCCTAAACAGGGTACGTAGGAAGCCTCCCTGAGGTTCAAGCCCGCCACCTGGTCGTCCCGGTCATATTCACGTCGGTTCGTCCATCAGTGGACCCCTTCCGGGTTCACATTCGCGTCGATTCACCTATGAATCTGCCCTTGTGGGGGACTGCACGTGTGTGTATCCATTGTGCTTCCCCACTGCCGAAGCCAGTAGGGGGCGTGACAGGGATCGATGTGTCTTTCACCTTCGGCCCAAGTCCCTCTTCAACTAGGCTTTGTCGCATATGGGCCTCCTTAGAGTGTAAGCCCCAAGCACCATCGTCGAGCAAGACGTTAAACTGTGATCCACCCACTTCGTGCGTGCCAGCAACCTAGACCTCCTCATGAGTCGGCTTGCCATCGTCCATCATGACGTTAAACTGTATATCCGAACTACGCTGACTTTGATCCGCGCTAACGCGTGGTACGTAGGAAGCCTCTACGGGGTCCAAGATCTTCACTCCATCATCTATCCTGATCCTTACCCGGGCCGCCACATCCCGGTGGGGTTATGCCATTTCATTCCACTCCACTTCACTCGGGAATCCGCCCATGTGTTGGCCCCAGCGTCGGAGGTTCCCCGCAAGGGGTTCTGTCATCTGATCCACTCCTCGTGTTGATCAGTCCGATGTCGTCCCCGCTGGACGTTAAACTCGCGGCATACCCCATTTTAAAAATGGGAAGCTGAGGAAAACCTCAGGTAACGCAGTTCCCCGCACCCAGCGCGGGATTCCTCAGGCCATCACGCCTTCGAGAAGCCCTATTAGGGACGGAAGGCAGACATGCAGAGCCGCAGTGTTAAGACACGCCCCCAACACCCAGAGCTACTCGGTCTCCTCACCGCGGGTTGCTGCCCCGACCAGACTCCTTGGAGCGTCTGGGCGGAAGCAGTGTAATTAACCGGTGTCCATGAAGATATGGCATCGGGAACGAGATTCACGAACATTCTTAAATCTATGAGGGAGACCCGGATTAGGCGACGAGTTCCGAGGAGACGTCTATGGAAGGAGGAGCTGACATCCCATCATCCCAGTTTCGATCAAGGAGCAGACGTCCCTGAATAAGGGACGGATGTCGCCCGCCTTTGGAAAGCGGGACTGTGGGGCCACAAGCCGCACTCCCATCCCCTCGGGTCGACGGGCGCACGCGCGAACGCGTCCTGGCGGAACAGCGTCGGAACAGAAACCCGACGCACTTCTGCACCGAAACAGTCATATCATGTTTTTAATAGACCAATGCAATTACGAGTGGCCTTAATGAAAATATTACACCATAGAAGTGGTTTTTTACACTTAATATAGTATAAGGTTTCACATATATCTTAGTGAGAGTACAATACGAGTTTCTCTTCAATAATATATAAAATATTATCCAAAACCCTAGAAATCCCTACAGGATAACACAATCGACCATTGACTATCATAAATGATTTCACTTCCTCCTATGAGAAACTACCCACAGGAACCATTATACTTATGTTTATATCTATTTCATAGGGATTTACAACACACCCAATGTCCCCACATGATGTGGTTGTTTATTACTATTTTCCATAGAGAGTGAAAAGAACATATCAAGGAATTATGATACCCCCTTCAATTTATTTAGGAGTACGATGTCAAAATTAGAGGAACTAATTTCACCATTAGTTAAGAAATATAATCATCAAACCTAAATCCTTGTTTCATTATTCTACTCCCACATGGTCAAATAACCCCCAAAAATGAAATTCAATGACCAATGATTTCCATCAATTTGATCTAATTAAAATAAAATATTTTTTTTGATTAAAATGATCATGGAATCACCACATTCCTTAATTATCAATAATTGGTCAAGAATATTCTAGATTAATGAAGCCCAATAACCATCAAAGAAAACATGGTAAATAGTTCCACTTTTGATGATTCAAAATTGTTGTATCTAGAAGTTGTTTAGATTCATTTTTTCACCTCATTATCCATTGGAATTTTCATGTTACTAATGCATGAAATTTTTATGTGGAATTTTGTAGTATATCCCTTCCACCAATCCATCCAACATATTCCTCTTCTTCCTACTCATCATGCAAGGTCCTCATGAATTAAAAAAATTAACAATCATGATATAGAAAAGGAATATTTTAATCATCCATTTAGTTTTGGATTCTTTCTAAAAAGGTCCTTTGATCATTTTTCAAAAACAATTGAATGGATCTATGATGGTGACTAGCTTTTCAAAAGGATGTGTTTAGAACTAGATATTTTAGATCAAGGAGGAAACTCTTTTAAAAATTTTAAATCTAGAAATTAATGTGTCCTCTCTCAATGAATTTTCAAAGCTACCTATTTACTATTTGTAGATTCCCCTGTATATTTTACTAGATAGGGGATGTTACTTTTGAAACATGGGTTTTAAGTTGATCCTTGTAATCATTTTTTTATTTATGGAATATTATCTGATGATTTTGGACTTATATTATTTTTTATATAAGTTTCATTTATAATTTAAAAAAATCTTATCAATGATCCTTAAATTTATTGCACCCTCTCATATAGGACTTTCTAGACGATCACATCTAGCATAGTGGAACCTCCCATTATAGTGAGAGTCCTAGGTGAAGACATTAAAAATCATTTCAATAATTTTGATAGACTTTTTTGGGGGCACTTGGTACCCAAAGGATATGTACAGGTATCCAAGAAATTTTATTATTTTATAGTTCTAAACAACATAAGAGAGGGAGAAATATTATTTTTATGCTATTGATCTTAGCACATATTCGATTAATCTGCCCCCAATAGTAGAGGATATAAATTCATCCCTTGGACAGGGGATCCCCGAATTATTCCAATTGGAATTTCATGTTGTATATTCCAAGATATCATTAAATTATTTCAATAATTCTTAATATTCTGGTATTGGGAATATGGATATTTCTTTTATTTTAGTTGACATGTTATGGGATATATTTTCCGTATTCCTTTAGGACTATGTTATAGACCTAAATATATCTGTCCCTTTTATTGATGAGTAAAAAAAGATCATCAATAATGAAAAATTGTAAAACATAAGTGTATCCATGATTAACTTAATATGAATAAATTAACCATTTGGAAATTACATTGCTAGTGTTTTCACTGAGGTAATCTTATACCAAGATTAGTTTCTTAGTGGTTATTGGATTACCTTGTATGATGCATCTCATAAACTTGATGAAAAAAAATTATTCTTCAAACTGGAGGTATTAAACATGGGGATGAATAATAGTGGAAAAGTATGTCACAAACCAAGTCTATAAATCCAAGTAAAATTAGTATTTTTATACTATAGTTCACATCGATCATATCGTAAGGTTTTTTTGTTTTCACTATGAAATTTGACCCAATAATTATTTGACTAATATTACTAATCATTTCATGAGAAAAAAGAAAAACACTTTGCAAGATTCTACCTTTGATAAACCCTAATATTACTATGAAACAATCATGGGGATCATATAATAGGGTCTAACATTGATGATGTGACCCAATAACTTTTATGCATTTTTGGACAATAAAATCAGGTGATACTATCTGAAATATGTCATATATTTATCCATTATATTCCTTTAGAAGGTTGATAAAAATTCCACTATCAGAATGAATCCCCCATTAAATAAATTGTGAAATGATTTACAAAGAATAACTTTAATATCCCACCATGAAGAGTAGACAGAACCTATAAAAATATCTATCTCATGTACACATTCATAGATATAGTTGATTTCTTTATAATATATTTAATAATATTATATAAACTATTTTATTTTCTCATTGATGATTCAATCTATACACCTGGGATTTTTTCTGAAGATATACACCTCACTATATTCTTTAGGTTATCCATCCTACATATCATGTATATGAATAGAATATAGGCCTTTAAAGTGATAAGGATCCAAAATATCAATATCATTTATATCATTATTATAAGTTTAATACTCAACAATAATGTTCAAACTCTTAGTTTACTTTTTTTCTTGACACACCCATTAATGCATACAGTGTTTTTATCAAGTCCTCATTTAGAGGGATCTACAATTCTACCTAGTATTACTTTTAATGTTTTCATGTTTTTAAAGTAATATTATATTTCTCATGAGGAAGGATAATATTTCATCCTCTCATATCTACCAAATAACTTCATTTATATGAAAGATTAATGACATTATATCCTTAACAGTTCACAAAATATTATCAATTTTGTGAAACCATTACATTATATAGTTTTTGATCTATTTCATTTTAACAAAATCACAAATACATAAAAATTCATGGGTTCATGAGAAGGGAAATGGTTATATACTCTAATTACTCTATATTACTAAACCCTATTCAAATTATAGAACTTATCATAGGTGTTAAATCTTCCTACACATATCCAATATCACCTCTTATAAACCATTCCTTGATTCAACCATTTATTCCACACATTTGCTAAACCAAATATTGAGATATAAAAAGATATGAAAAAGTAGATAGTGATATTTGAAAATAAGAAGTGATCAAAATAAACCTTCCAACATGAACCCTTAGAGTCCCAATACCTTAAATGAAGAAGAATAAAACATTTTTTAAGTTATAGAATGGTTCTTTAGAGATATACATCTTCAAATAGGATAAACCTATTATATATTTTTCTATTACCATAGACATTCATAAATCTAGATTGGGGAGAAAACATAATATTAAAAAAGAAAAATAAGAACAATGTACTAATGTTGATAAAATGAAAAAATATTATTATAAAAAAACAATAATCCATTCAATATTAGGAGGCTAAGTCTTAAAAACCTTCCCAGTGGAGAAGAGGAATGTTAAAATAGAAAACTAAGTAAAATATAAAATTCATTCATGGTTACCATGTGGAAGACAATTCTAGAGTGTGATTATCTATGAACAAAATTAATATTTCTTCATAGTTTCATCACAATAAAATTTTTCTTATTTTATGGGGAAAATTACTCATTCAAGATTCATATAATAATTTCATGATATGGATGAATAGAATGATTCAAAAATATGACTCAAAATATGAAAATTTAAAAAAAAAATCACTTGGACATGTGAAAGGATCCCTTTAACTTTATTTATATTTCACCAACTATTTGAGGGATTAAATATTAAAAAATAAATTTCATAGATTTATATAGTATAACTCATGGATAAGGATATAACAAAACATATCATGCATCCATACTAGTTATTCATACATCACAAAATGAGTTTTGTTTTTAATCTAATGCATTACTTAACCATGCCAAATTAATATGATATATTATTGGTGATACACATACTAATCTCACACAAATACATTTAGATGTGATTTTATAACATAGAATTTTGATATTTATATTTAATTGTACATATATTACTTAAATATGAATTTATCAAACCATATCCTTTAAGAATTTAGTATAATATCTCTTTAGATTCATTTTATATATTTATTAACCTATTTTAATTGAAAAAATAAATCTCATTTTAATAAAATAAATATTGTTTAATATTTAAAAAATATCAATTAAATAAAACAATACAAATTTTAGCCATTTTAGATTCTAATATTTATTTATACTATAAAACTAGATACCTTTATTTATAATTTATTAATATATTATTTATATTTATTATAAAAATATATATTTTAAACATATGAAATATTATTGATCAATAAATCCCTCACATGTAAATTATTCTTTATCTGCATGGGATATCTCTAAAAAACTATATTCAAATAGAATTCATTTTATCTCTAATTAATGCCTTGGTCAATAAATGTTAATTGTTTGGGATTTTTAGTAAATCAAAATATTAATAAGAAATCTCTATTTCAGATCCCTTTTACTCTAAAATATCATCAGTTTTCATAATTTCATAAATATTGTATCATTACTATGTAATAAGAGTAGATAAATTTAATTTACACTTATTTATTCAATTTCAAAATTCAATTTCCCTTCCATCACTCTATATAAAAAATTACATATTCACACACTTTATATTTAATCCATACATGTTCATAGATATTATTAAGTGATTAGAGTTAATTTAAAACTGGTATTTAAAAATAGGAGGCATCCCCAAGGTTGGTTTCTATAGTTTCTTCATGAAAGTATGGTGTCATAATCTGAATAAAAAATTTAACAAATTATTAATTAATATTTTTTTATCACGCTAAAATATACAATGTGATTCTGGATATTTTGAGATACATTCATTTGGATCCCAAATAAAAAAACTAGACCAATTCAAATGAATTTATTCAATTTGTTATTTAATAATGGGTCCTTGAATTGATACATTTGTTTAATAAGTAATCACCTCAAACTCAAGATACATGATACAGTCTATGATAAATAATTTTTTTTCCACTTAAATATTTTCCCAATTCATTTTAATTTATAATTCTCAAAGAATAAAATACACATTTTTTATGTGAATCAAGTATCTAAGAGAAATCAATGATATGATATATAAATTTTGATCTAGTGTCTAGGGTTATTATTTTAAATTTATCATCTACAAAAAAAATTGAGAACTTTTATATTTAATGAAAAAAATAAGAAATGTGAAAAGTCATGATATCTTATTTTAATTCCCTAGTGTGTAAAACTATTATAATTTTTCTAGTGGGAATGAAAAATTTTATTATCTGAAACATAATTGTGAATGGGGTAATTTGATGTGAACCAATATATATTTTTTATCTTGGTATGTCTATATAGATACCAATATAGGGGAACCGAAAAAGAAAAAATTGAAATGCATCTAAAAAATGTGATAAAAAGTATAATTTAAAGGTGGATGTAGAAAAAAAAATACCCCATGGTCAATGATTTCCCCTATATAAGTCACACATAATGGAGTTAAGGTGGTTAGGGTTCTCTTCAAGGCTCATATATTTATCTTCATCTTGTAATACCACCCTTTTGATTTTTTGTGAACCTTTTTAAGTCTATAATCTCCATGATAGTGCAATCATCATCATCTTCACTATATAGGGAAAAAATTAATAATAATTTCTAGGAATAAAGAAAAAAGTGGATCTAAAAGGAAATTTAAAAAACAAATAATTAAATATAATATAATTAGAATTAAATTAAAATCCCAAAATTGGATTGGTCATGAGATATTTTTCATCATGAAGTTTCAATGGGAGTATATAATAATTTTGAGGGAGATAGAGAGTGAGAAATATTTCCATTTATATTTACACTCTTTAATTTTTTTCAAATGGGTGAAGGAAGTGAGACATTTTTTATGCCATGGTGACTTTTTAATTAATATATAGTAAGAAGTGTAATGAAATAATGAGTTATTTGGACAATAAAATTATAAATTTTTGTTTGAGGTGTTCTTCCATATCCCCAATTAGGTTTATAAATTCGTCCTCTGTGATTTGTGATCTGCAAACTCTATTCACCTATATTCGAAGTAAAAAAAATCTATTTTACATAAAATGGTGATTCAATAATATATTAAATTTTATTTATCACATTTTAAAATTTAATATAAATTAATAAAAATAATTACAAATTGAAATTTAATATGAATAACTGAACTAACTCTATAGAAATGACATCATATTGATTCATGACCTTGTTGAAGGGTCCTTATCAATAGAAAATTAATCACCTAGTGATTCAAATGAGCTATTATGGGTAATACCACTTGGGAATATTTTTCTATTAACCAATATCTAAAGTATTTTTTTATTTTTAATATTTTAATGCGAGGAAATGTATATGTGTTTATGGTGTGTCGAAATTTATTAAATGAAAATAATGATATGAATTAAAATATAAACAATTGCTAGAGTTAAAGGGAATGATCCATGGTTTTATATGGATTTTTTATTTATTCTATTTATAATTTTTTAAATTAAATTCAAAAATAAGTACAATACAACTTCATTAATGGCTTCCACTTATTGATATTATAGGAATTAACATGCAAAAAAAATTTCTATGAATTTTATGAACAAAATACTCTAAATTAATATTTATATCATTAAATTATACCATGAATTAGTTAAAATAAATCATTGTATAGAGAAATATATGATATAGGAGTGAGTGTGTAGTGAAAAGAAATGTGGTGGGAGTTGAAACCTACCTACCAAAACACTTAAATTCCACCCTCTGAATATGAAAGAGAACAAAAAAATTAATAAATTGGATAAAGAGGCACTAGAGATCGAAAACATACACAAAGATATAGCTCTCAGTTATATTCCCATCCATATAGACATGAACAACATTTTATGGGGGAGATAATACAATATAAAATATCAAAATTAATAAAATATAACAACAGCTATAAAGAAATAAAATTATAGTAAGACATATGGCACTGTAAACATGGAAGAGATATTATTGTTTGAATCCTTTAGAAGGGATAAGAATAATCTTGAAATAGTAAATTAAGTGATCATTTAAATTTTTGGATGGTTTCCACATAGAATCCTTGACTAGTGGTAGACTTCCTATGAAAAATTTGTAGACTCTCCAAAAAAACCATTTCCTCCCACGATTACTAGTTTCTAATTTTTCATGGATGAACACTATAATAGAGAACCTTTGAACAATTTCAATATTTGGTTGAATGTAATGACTAAAATATATTCTAATATATATAGTCAATTATGTATATGATCATGTGGACATGAATGTTATTAATTTTAACAATCGAGTTCTAGTGGAGAAGATGGTGAAAAGATCGTTTTTTATATCATCCCATGTATTTTATTCATATACAAACTTCTTTTACATGGTTATCATATTATACTAGACCTTTTAGAGAGGAATTGAATATCACTCTCTAATGAGGATTTAATATGACATACCATGATTCTGTGATGATTATTAATTATTATAAATTTTAGGGAGGTGGTTTAATATGAGTTAATACATTGAAATGTGGGTTTAATATGGCATTGTTGGGGTGTCATTCCTTTTAATCCTATATATTTCCCTTGAGATTGGATTTTTCACATGCATTTCATTTAAATTTCTATTTAATAAATCAAAACTATCGAAGAAATACCTTAATCTTATATGATCCTAAAACATTGATATTTAGTCACATATGGCCTTAATTTCCACTTAAGAATAAAATTTTTCACTAAAAAATAATTACAATTAATTTTTTATTTTTTAATATTTAAATAATTAATCCCATACATTAAATTATTCAACCCAAATCAATTATTAGCCCATTTTTAGTCTATGTCCATTATTCACACTATATAAATATAATAAATTTAATTGAAATATTATAATATAATATTTATAATCAATAAAAAAATATAATCTAGAAATAAAAAAACATGGATGAATCAATATATGAAGTAGAGTAATCTATAGTTGATTCTAGAGAGGTTCCTTATACTATAAGGGTATTATCTTTATACCTTTTAGTTTAGTTTGTTCCTTGTTTGATAAACGTGTTTCAATTTTATTTTATTATATGAATCTTGCATCACTCCTTCAACTCAAAGGGTATGTATCCTCTATATTCCTTAGCATTAAATTTTATCTAGGAAAAAAATAATTAATAGATGAGGCAATAGCTGTCTTATGTTATTTTTTTTGAATAATTTTAGAATTTTTTAGGTTATGACGGCCTGCAATTTTTGATATTTTGATTACATTTTAGAAATGGACTAGTTATCCAATATTAGAGCATGTATTGACTATTATACTCACAGAGTATCATTCACATCTCTCTCTGGAAGTCAACATACTCTCCATAGATAGTTGAAATTTCATGTTGGTTACAAAGGTCTTTAT
The DNA here is from genome assembly GCA_963277665.1 of Viscum album. Taxonomy (NCBI): domain Eukaryota; kingdom Viridiplantae; phylum Streptophyta; class Magnoliopsida; order Santalales; family Viscaceae; genus Viscum; species Viscum album. The sequence goes on from OY728166.1 coordinate 996,154,603, forward strand.
CAGGGTAAATTGGGAGATATCACAAAAAAATGAAAAAAAACGTATTTGAGTAGTTGGTATTAATGTATAATTCATTTTATACCATATTGTGGGTTTATACCCTAAAATTGACTCTAAATATTTCTATGTATTTCTTCCTAAGTAGGAAGTAAAATATTCCCATGATCCAGGACATGGAACTATGTTTTACTCAATCCCTCCATAAGAAATGTATTTAATTATCACTGTGAGTAGGAATTTTATTTGTTGGATCTTGAGGTAAAAGGGTTTATTCATATGAAAAAATATCTGGTAGTTTTCAGGTTATTTATACAAATAATTCAAATGAGAAAATATATTTATGTACAGACTAAAATATTTGTGATATATTAATGATGAATAATCAGTTCCATTTACCCAAAATATATTATTTTTTCATCTAAAAGGTCCAAAACAAATTCTATGATTGAACCATGCATACGTTATCATCAAACTTGAGTCAAATCAGAAGGAATTGGGAAGATAAATTTTTAGAGTGGGTATAGACATTTTGAATATTCATAGATTCCTTTTTAAATTAATAATGATCCAATTATTTTTAGGTAATTAATCAGTATGATCTATCATCCATTCAGAGACTCCACATTATTTTAATAGTGGATGAAATCTCAGATTATTCAAAGATTCAGTATGAGTATGGACAATATGTATTGATTATATTAGAGTCCTAATTGAAAATATATATATATATATCAAGAAATAATTTTTTTTATATTTTATATTATATTTTATATTCTATAGAAATGTGTATAATGATATAGACTCATACACCCATATCTACTGCAAGAAACATACTATTTATAAACTATATTCAATGAAAAAATAGCCCAAATATAAAAAATCACTATGCCACTATCAAAAATATAAACATAAAAACTTATATAAAAGATAAGAAAATTAGATTTATTGGATTAGTAAAACACTTTGTGGAAAAAACATATGACTTCTCAATAAAATGGATATTTCCCCTATTATACAAAAAAATTGTTTTTAACGTAAAGTCTCTAATATTTATCTTGAAATTTTTCACACATTATATAATTCTAGAACTATCATATATAATATTGTTATTAATAAGTTTAGTAAATGGAAACATAACAAGGATGATCTCAAACATCTTTTAAGGATAAAAAACATGTTAACAATGAATGATCAAATATTCTCATAAGATGGTCATAATTGTATGGTAACATAATCAGTTTGAATAACATAAGTTATTCATACAGAAAGAAACATGATTCATAAATCACGAGTCTTAAAATAATTATTCTGAATAACTTAATACAAAACTCATATGAGTCAATAATTAAAATCTATTTGAAATAATCAATTTGTCTGAAAACATTAATGAACATAAAAATAATAAAATAACTGGTATTATCTTGGTATATCAAATTCATATCACCCGTAAAATCACCCTTATAAGAACCCTTACATTGGAATAACCGACATGGTTAATTCAAAAACGTCCTCTTTGGAGTATGAATCATTACCCAATGCATTGGGGGATATATTAGACACAACCATTATCATATATAATGTAAAAAAACCCCTACATGAAATAAACACATAGTGGATTTTGATTTAATAATAAAATTTTTAGAAATATTCTTCCTTCGTTGATTTATTTCTTAACCCATGGATAATAAATGAATTTAATGATATTTTTTAAAAAAAATAATCATGATCCATTCATAGATATAAGGTGTATCGTATCATTAGTTCATATCCCTAGTATAGCATACAAATAATTAAAGGATGTTTACATATTTGAAAAACACCATTATAAAATCATTAGAAATATTCTTTAAGAAACATGAATAAATGTTCTTTTCTTTTGGAAACCATTTTTAAAACATAAAAAATCATAGAATATATGGAAATATATCTTATTGAAAAATAATTCATAAATTAAAAAAACTAAATAAAAAATAATGGACATTATTGTGGGAAATATAAATCTTGTAGTAAATGTCAAAAGAATTTTTATTTCATATTTTTTAAAGAGTTTCAAAAACATAATTTTATAGAAAATATTAAGAAGATTATTTTAAAAAAAATAGTAAAATTTCTTAGAAAATAACGCTATCAATTCATTTATTTTTTATAAAATAAAATTCATTAAACAAGTTAAGGATTGTGGATATGGAGGAGAAAGTGATTTGTAAAAGACATAAAAACTTCTAATGTAATAATTTTAAATAAAATCCCATAAAACAGTTTAACTCAAAGACCCATTTCAAATAAAGATCATAAAAACAGTAATATATATAGATTCCTAATATTATACGTCAAACAGAAAGTATATACACTGCATTAATTATTACAGCATCATAATATGAAAATTTACACAAAAAAGGAAATTTAAGATGAGAAACCCCTATAAATATGGTAATGTTTGAATAAAAAATTCATTAAATGATTTAATATTATATGATTTTATAAAAAAAATTATTTACAATAAATAATATATAGAAATACATTTTTTTGACACTAATCATACCATATAAAGTAAATCATGGAGAAAAACATGCAACTTGTCTTAGGATTTGTAATTAACACCAAGAATCCAATACAATGATCATAACATTTTTAGTAGAAATTAGAAAAGGAAGAGATTATCTGAAACCAATGTATATATACATAAAAAGTAGAAATAAAAAATAATACAGATTTCAATTCGAACATTATCCTAATATTGAATCATTAATGAAGAAGTGATATAACCAAATGAAAGGGCCACGATTTATGAATTCATTTACCACATAAATCTATTATGTTGGATGTTATTCAATCTACAGTATATTAAATTTATATTTATTAAACTTCAGTATCATAATTTAATTTATATTTATATCACTTGATACCATTTTTTATATTGTATTCATACGTATTTATTAATAAATCATTATTAAAAACAATGTTTATGTAATAACTATCCCACTTCCCATGGATGTCTTGATTTAGGTTTTTCAGTCAAATTGTGGTCAATGTTCTATCACCTAGAAAACAATTCTGATGATTTTTTATTTTTTATTTATTTTATTCTATATTTCAATGTATATTTCATAGAACTTATGGTGAGGAATCAAATGGGAATATTGGAAATTCCATTTTTAATGATTATTGAACTAATAAAAGTAGTAAATTGATATGTAAATTTAATTTTTTATACCTCCACTCTAGAATAATGAAAAAATATTAAATTCATCATTATTATGTGACATTGTTATAATTTAACATTCTGAAATCATTCATGGTAGAAAGTTACAACAATATTTATGTTTGTGGTAAAAATGACCAAAATATGATCATGTTATAATTTTTGAATGAGTAATGAAATGTTATTGTATAATGATAATATATCTATAATAGTATATTAATAATTTAATAAAAACATATTTTTTTATTAATATCATTTTTAAAACCAATAATGAATGGATGTAATTGTAAATGAAATATGTTATTCATGGAGGCAGTAGTTTTCATGTACACATAAGAATCATTTTCATTTTTAAATGAATATAAATGAAAGAAGGTATATAGAGAATTATCATTAAATTAAAATAATTATTTAATATATATATATATATATCATATTTATTCATTATATTCATCTTTATAAACATCCATGTGAAGCAGTGTTAAAAATTAAAATATTCTATTCATGGTGGTGGTAGTCTACATGTACACACGAATGACATTTTAATTATGCATTGGATTTACAAGAGAAAGATAAGGGATATTTAATAATAAAATATATGTATAATAAAAATAACATTTTATTTTTATTTCAATTGGTAAATTATATTATGATTAGGAGTTTGAAAAATGAAACTTGAATGAATTCAGTAAACATAATTATCTCTTCATTTGGTATCCACCTTTGAATATCCCCTTATGATTTCTTAGATTTTTATTTTAATGAGTACCAAACATATAAGTCATATTTCAAGTAATTTTAATGCATTTTTTTAATTCTTGATATAATGTGTAGAAAGAGTGTGGATCAATGAGATAGTGAAGGGACCAATTTATAATTGAGAGGGGTGTAGACTTTATGTATAAAATTACCTTCAAAATAATTTACATTTATTTATCATGGTAAAGCGGAACTAAATGGTAAAATTTTAAATTTATAATGATTAAGGGTCAAAATCTACTCAAAAAATAAACATTAGATAAGTGTTAGTGTCATTTGATGCCTTATCCCTTAGTTTAAACCCCTTATTAACCCTGTTTAACCCTTATCCTCGTGACTGGATTTTAAAATGGTATAATTATTTTATGAATAAAATTTAAAGGGAAGTTATTATATAATATCAATATTTTTACTCCAAGTAAGAGTGAAATTTCAAGAGATCCAATTTCCTCAGATGAAAAAAAAATCATTTAATAATAATAGGAAAAATGAAATGAAAAAAAAAATATTAGAAAAAAAAAAGAATTTTTAAGAACATAAATGATTTTACCCACAATTATGGTATATAATTTATTATCATGACATTTGTTGGTTTATAAATAAAAAATTACAGTTACATAACATGTATATAAATTAAAACCCACATTTAACCTTCCAACGACTCAATTAAATTCAATGAATTAAAAACATATTTTATTATTTGAATTAAATATAACTTACATTCAATGAATTTATTATATGGTATTATAAAATCAAAATAATATTTTTAAATTATATATAAAAATTAATATATATATATATATATATAATATTGTCGTCAAAAAATGTTTCAAAAAAATTCTATTCAATCTCATATTATGTTAATGTCATAAAGGTGAATGGATTTTATAAAAATTGTACTTCTCGCTATTCACCCAAATATCGACCATTTTAGAAAAATCCAAAATATCCACCCTTTTAGATTTTTTTGTTGAAAGAATTTATATTTTATTTAATCAAATTACATTTCTTAAATTATGAAATATGTATTTTTAAAAAGAATAAAATATATAATGAAAAACATTTTTTATAGAAAAATGATTCAAATAAACCATAAGGGTTTTAAATTTTCTATTCATAACATATTTTTTATTGTATTGTATTGTCATAGACCCTAGAATCCCAGAGACAGTACTTTAATTTATTACAATGGAATAGATAAAATGTATAAAATCCAGAAGGACTAACTAATTTAGCTATTTTAGACAACTAGATACATACATGATAACTATTTTACATTGTTAAGGGAAATTAAATCATAATACATAACAAAAGTAAATTAACTGCATCCTTGAAAACTCATTAAAATATTTTCCCTTCAAATCGTGGGTAAAGGAAACAAAATATGGGTGAGGTCGAATTCTCAATAAGGGTTATGTACAACGAAAGCTATCATGAATCAATAATCAATATCAATATAGCAAGGTAAATAACTAAACACATATTCCAAATAAATATGAATAAATTCATTTTAAGATAAGGAATAATCAATATAAAAATCTAAATAACCTAGGACACAATCCTTTTAATATATAAACTAAGAATAAAATGCATCCAAAGATAATATCATTGTGAAAATATCATGGATAATAATAATAATTGAATTCGCAATGAAAAAAATAAAAATTATTTTTTGAAATTTATTATTCATATCATACATATACCATAAGGAACTTTCACAATATAGTTTAATATACTAGGTACAAACTCATCTAGTTGGGCCAACTAATTTAAAACAAAAAGTTGCAAACACATGTATTTTGGCCAACTTATCGGTCTCATCAATCAAATTGATGCATCGAGTGGATATCTATAATATGCCCCTACTAATATCTACATGTCTAGAGAATTCCTTGTATATATAATTATGAATTATATTTATGAGAACTATAAATTACCATCAAATATCAATATTTAGTATATGAAATATATTTATGTGTTTTTACCCAGTTAATCAATTAACTATAATTATAAAAACCATATTCAAAAAAGTTATATTTTTTATGAAATATGCATATCCACCATACAAGAATATGGATATATAAGATAAATGCAACGAAAAATGAAAAACTATACCAAGAATGTAGTTGATTCAAGATAATTTTTATAATCACAAAATAATGGGATATTGTACAACAACTTTCCTAACATGTTAATTTTAATGTCAAATCACCAAGGATGAAATAGTAAAAATCAAAACATAAAATACCATAAATTATGAATAAAATTTTATATTACATTTAAAAGGGGAATTATATACACAATATAAAATAATTTAGGTTTGTGACATAATAATATTCCTCAACAATGGGAAATTAAGATGGACTCCATTGCATCAGGATTCCTTTTGGATGAACATTCATTAACCACATGTATAGTGGATTTAAACATGATATTATCCTATAAAAGAACCATATTAATATTTTTAATATCATATATGATCATTTTATATCATATTATCACCCATTTGTTAATAATCATTCATTATTTTCATTGTTTGGGTATTAATTTCCTTATTTTCTCATGCATGTTTTGTCATTAAAAACCCCATTCATTAACATAATACATAGATTCATCATCTACAGAATAATAATAAAGGAATAGTTATCATATTTATAAATAAAATATAATTTTGAGACCAATCATCAATTATGGTTTTTAGAAACGAAGTATGTTACGATCATAGAGACAATGGGTCATATGTATGCATGAGTAACATTTAAATTTTTCATTGATCATTATGGAAATGAGTTACGTAATATTTTATTATTATGTAATTATCACAAAATAATAAATATCATATTTTTTCTTCAAATATACACACATACATACACGCACATATATATGTATATTTCATCCATGTGGTGTGGTGATGAAAATAGAGTCACATCATTTCTTGAAGGTGGTAGTCTGCACATAGACAAACGACGTTATCATCATTCAATGAGTGAAATGGTAAAAATAAAAATGACATATATTATCATTTCATAATGATAAATATATCATAAATATATTAATTATATACTTTATATTATATATAATTATTAAATCAATCCATCTGAACTTCCATGAAAAGTGTTACGGAAAGACGAATCACATCACTTCATGTGGCGGTAGTGTACTATGCACAAGAACGATGTTATTGTATCTCTTACAGAATGGAATGTAAATATATGTATAATATACTTAATAAATAATTAAATATTTTTTATAATTATCATATATATTTTTTACATATATAATCATACCAAATAAGGAGAGGTGGTAATGGAAAAATGAATGACATTGGTTCATGAGGAGGTGGTCAAGCATACACATAAATGACAATATCAAAAACCATTTTATGGAAGTGAATATGGTTGTACATAATGACCATAATATTAAAAATTACCATTATATGAATTATATTGAGGTTATTATACAATAACAGTTTAATAATAATTTAAGTAGGTGTTGGATGAAATCAAATAAAAACTCTCATTGAAGAACGTTACGTATTCTTCAGGTAACACCATATTATTTGCACCAAATCATTAAATGGGTGGATTTATTCTCAAACTTATGATTGAAGGATGATTTTATCAAATTATATGTGTGATTTGGTATCATATTGGATGAATAATAATGGTACTAATGTGAGTAATAAGAGATGATAGGGGTGTGCATTTATAAGTGAGGTGAGTGGAATAGTTGTAATTTTTGAAGAAAAAATGTTCAAAAGTTTACAATTTTTTTATATAAAATTTATATTTGTAAAAAAATAAAATGAACTAAATTTTAATAATATATAAAAAATTAATTATGTTACCTAAAAATAAATTCAAAATTTAATTGAACTTTATAAATGTTTTAAATGAAAATGAGGTTCTATATTAAAATTCATTATTGTTCACTTTCATCAAAAAATGAATCATTTCTGAGAAATACCTAAAATTAAAACATTCATAATTTTTCAATGAATATTTAAAAAATAAAAATAATTTTTAATGATGTGGTAGTGAATTTTATTTTATGTTCATAATGCAGGACTAATCTACCTTTTAGAAAAAAAATATTTTTTTTTCAGAAAACCTTTCTTTCCCATTCAAATGGTTCATAATTTATATCTAATAAATATATAACCATTGAATTTATTTTATAAATTTATAAAATGTAAAATTTTCATAATTTAGTTATTAAATTTCATACTTGTCATATTAATGGATAAGTTATAATAGTCATATCCAAATAATAATATTTTAATAGAGTATTGTGTTTTGTTCTAAACAGGTGTTCCATACCTTTAAAGAAATAAAAGAGAGTAACTTCATTTAAAAATAAATATATCTTAATTTCTTATAGGTTTATATTATAATATAATCAGGTTGTTCCATGTCATATAAATTATCAAATAAAATGTTACTCTTTTTCTAGGTGTTACATGTTTCCCCTTTAAACAAATTCATTCCTTGAAATTTAATCTTTATTTTGTTAATTGTGGGTTTAAAATTTGAAAATACCATTGTTGAATACCCACCCATAAAAATATTTCAGAAATCCCCCAACTAATTTTTGATATATGGAAGTAAGAAGGTTTAATTAAATAACACATAGTGGATTTCTAAATAGGGGAACATATGTGGGAAGTGAAAACATGGAAAAGAATAGAAGAATAACACCAAAATTTTAATGTAGAGAGATATAGAACATGGTCCAATGGATGTTAATGATTAAAAATACATAATATTGATTTTTGAAAAATATAATTTAGGTCATAATAAAATATTATAATAGGATTATATTTTTATTTCAATATCCTTTTCCTAGCATTGAGAAATTCTTTGACTCTAAAAATGTAAGGAAATTTACTTGATATATTTCTATTTCATAGAAACAATTTCATCCTTTGTTTAAGATTCAATAAATTTACAATTCATCTCTTATAATAAGAAATGGATATCCAAAAATGAATATTTTTATTTCAAGATCACTGAAACTTTGTTTTAACGGATCACGATATCCAGAAAGAGTAACTTGATATTCCTCCTATATTTACTAAAACATAAAAATGGTTAGAAAAATTCATCCTATAGAAAATTGATATTAACTAAATCCCATATATAAGTCGATGACATTAAGTCTCATATAAAATTTTCAAACAAAATTTATACATAAGGTCAATATGTCAACATTATATTCCCAATATGATATAATGTGGCAATTAATGTCACATTCCAAATATTTGAATAACTTGATCACCATAAAACCATAATGAAAACATAAATTCTTCCAAAAATTAAATCATAGTTTTTTTAATATATTACATTGATCCATACATGTATTAAACTCTAGAAAATATATAATATAATGCCCTAACCCTAGTTTCTAGGATTTGGTGTCAAAACATGTTTGGTAATTTTTTTTATAAAATGTAACTGGAAAATTACACAACATATTATAAAATAGAGGACCTTTACTGGTCTAGGTTTTTTATAATTAGATACAACTATTAAATTTATCATAGTTGAAAAAAATAAATTAAACATGTAAAGGAAAATTTTAGTGTGTTGTCTCCACTTAGAAAAATACATTACTGATAAAATCCACTAAACCTGTAAAACGATTTGAAAACACAAGGTGAGCATTTAAAATTCCTAGTAAAGGGTTTTAAAAACATTATTTAATACTTTTAAAAAATATATTTAAAATATAAATACTCAAATTATATTTTCATAAATATATTTATAAAACCATTATTTTCTAAAAATAATTATAATTAGAAGAACAGTTGGATTTCTCCATTAAAAATAATAATTTCCTTGTAGATCATTCATGATATGTGGAAGACCATAATAAAAACCATAACATAAGGTCACTAGTCCTATGGAAAAAAGTTCCCATAAGACTTATGGGTTCACTCCCCATAACATCACATAACATTCTAGTGTTAATTTGGGGAAAAATTCCATGAACCAGCCTTTCTCAATTCCTAATCCAAAACATTCACAACTACGTACATATTATTATTTTCTTTAAAAAGAAAATAATAAAACTTATAAAAATTCACATACATAAACTTGAGAGTTTCTAATAAAATTTTATGATAATCCCAAACATTAAATACCTGTCATTATGTATAAGTCGTAAAGAAAAAAGAATAAAGAATTATAATTGATCTAAAATGCATGAGATGTAATTTATAATTTAGTTGATGGCCATAACTAACTATTCATGAAATATTAAGGGATTCATATGAATTTTCACACATAAAATGATAGATTATACATATAAAATAATATCTCAATCACATAAAAGGATAACTGTTATCATTTTAAAACAATGATTTCACATAATCATAAACTATAAATTGATAAATTAAGAATAATCTCACTTTTTATAATGATATTGGAAATGAATTTTTAATCCTCTTAAATAAATAAATTTAAATGAATATGTGTACATACATAAATATATATATATACATATATGGTACACATAAAATTATTATTTTTTTTGTTTTGAAAATGCCAGTAAATCCTTCGATAAACAAATTATGTTTAAAAATATATACTGAGAGATAAATTTTAAAACAAACCTTTGATTAATAAAATTTTAAAGTTATAAATATAGATACATATTTATATATATATATACGTATATATTTATATTTATTTTATTATAATTAACACAAATTGACCAACAATAAAACAAAATTCATGCAAGCCATATATTAAGAATTAAAATTAAATCAAAACACTTTGCATATTTTTTTTTGAAAATAGGTATTTATATTGATATACATATATATATACACCTTTGTAAAATAAATGTAATTTTTATTTTATAAATTAATTAAATCCATTCATAAATCATTATTAATGATTTACTTATTAAGAATTTCATAAAACATAAATTTAAATTAAATATTTATCATCAACAATTATTAAGTGAAATAGGCATATGTATGAAATTGTGTATACACTTATATATATACATATATATAATTATTGATGAAATATAACATAAACATATTGAATCCCTTATAACATTAATTTTCAAAAAATCATTCATCAAAAATTCTTAAACTAAACAAGACAGATTTGTACATATATTTTTATATATGAATATATATATATATATACATATAATACTTGCAATTTCAAACCCAAAAGAAAATGAACCCTTAATAGGGTCAAAATAGAAATTTAGCTAACTGGAAATGAGTAGATCAAAATGGGGAAATTGGTGGATAAGGTTCGGGTAAGTTTGGGTGTGAAAATTGGGGTGTTTAAGTAGTTATATTATACCAAAAACTTAAATTGGCAAAGAAACTTTATGAAATTCAAAAGTTATCAAATCAAAACAAAACAAAGATGATATTTAGTGCAAAATGATAATCAATCAGGTGGATTGACGCAATATACATATATAAATGAATTATGCATGGGAATCCATTAGGGTTCAGATTAAAATAAAAAATGACCATGTCAGATCTGTGGAAAAAGGAGAGGCAATGGGGCTATGGATGGATATGGAAGGCATCATGTCTCTATTGAGAAAGAACAAAAAATGAAGAAGGAAAAAAATGGTGGTTATCCATCCTACTATGTGTGATAGCATGACTCGATGATGAAGAAGGTTGGGAATGAAGGGTTATTCAAGATATCGGTGAGATGATCCTATGATTGAGGCAGAACCTATAAGGGCTAAAAAATTTGGCTCAGTCAGAATAATGAAGGAATGGCCCAGATGAAAAGGGTTTTGATCAAGTGGCCTATGAGGAGAGTCGATCGAGTAAAGGGAGGGATGAAAAAGTCGGTCTTTACAACGCCTCCCAAAAAATGGATCTCACCAATTCATTTATTATTATTATTTTATTTTAATCACTTTAACATTTTTTTAAAAAAATATCTAAAACAATATTAATATAATTCTTTTTATAATTTTTGGGTTTTAGAAAACAACTTATAAATGATAATAATACAATAATCATAATATTACATGTTTAATTTCAAATAATATATACCTTCAACATTCTGTAAATATAGTTATAATATTCATAATTATTATTACCTTTGTAATATAATCCTAATTAATAATTATAATTTCATATATAAATTTATATATGTTATTTCAAAAACTGATTTTAATTATCATAATTATAAAATAATTAATCATTGTCATAATTTTGAAAATTGAATATTCATTAAAAAAATTCATATATATATATATATATATATATATTCATAATAAAAAAATATTCTATTTAATATATTCTCTTAAAACAAAATTTACATTATCCAAATAATAATTACAAAATTAAAAGTCATTAATTTCATTAATTGAAAACATTATTTTATATTCATTTTATGTTTTAAAAAAATCTAATGGTCAAAACATAATTATCACTTAAAATAAAATCCAACAGGTACATTTTTACCATAGTCATATAATCAATATAAATACCCATCTAAGGTATTTGCCAACTACTAAAAATTATTTCCTAACTAATAGGAATATTTCTCTATATTTCTTTGACTCTTAGTATTCTTACTATACTGAATTCCATAATTGTTTTAATTTGAAAAGTTTAGGGGATGTCCACTACACATTCGGTATACTTGTTTTACTTGGTGTTCATCCAATTATTCTATTGGGTCTTGTAATTAGTTTTTTGGGGTAGTTGTGGTATTCTACCAGTGTAATAATGTAATGTATCATTGTTTTTTTAAATAAAATGTTTCTATTATTTTTCTTATCCCATTAGTTCATCTAAATTATATTAATTTATTTTCATAAAATAATAATATGTACAAAAATAACATTTGTAACACCCTGAATTTTGGGTATCATATAATGATGATACGATGCATTTACTTTTTTTAAATTCCTTTTAACCAAACAAAAATTTAAAGGACAAACATAAGGCCCTTTATTTAATTATGAACACCATAGTGTTTACAATACACTGAGATGAAAAGAGTAAACATACTAACCAAAAATACCTATTAAAAATCCTATTAGAACTATGGGAAGACCCCCAATCACCACAACAAGGCCCAGTAAGTAAAGGAGATCTTTCGAGTCAACTAAAGAAAAAAAACATCACCACTGTGACCATAAAAACCATGCTGAGCATCAACGGAATGGGAAGCACCATCTTCTTCCTTTTGAGTTTTAGGACACCGTAAGGTTTGGTTTTATAGGACACTTTTTCGACTGTTTCTCTAGTAACCATTGGAAGCCAACAGTTATAATTACAGTTGTTGGACCTTGTTAGGATAATTAAACTTATTTAAATATTAATTAGTTTCTAAATAATTGAGTTATGATTAAGGTTATAATTAAACCACATTTTATGAACTCTAAAAGGATATGGTTTAAAACTTCGTTTCATCCATAAGTGATTTTGAAAAGTATTAATAAATTCAAAACACTTTGCGTATATTTCAAATACAATGTAACGATCTTAATTACTTAAATAATGTTATAAAATATGTTTAAATTTCTTCAAATTAAATTATGTTTTGATTAAATTATGTTTTCTATTATACTAGCACAAAAGTTATCATATAGGTTTATTAAAATATTTTTATAACTTTTTCCTATAAAAAGGTTTTGTGTTTTTAATTTTAGAAAAACTTTTAACTAAGATACGGTTTAGTTTGTATTCATTAATGTTTAAGAATATAAAATATATATAGTTTTAATGAATCATTTGTTTCCTCTTATTTAAATTTATTTTTTTAGTGTAGCTTTTAAAAAAAATGGCCCACTAGGGCCAGCCCTTTTAGCTAGGGCCGAGGGAGGTAGCTCACACGAAGTGGCTGAGCCTGACCCTCAGCCCCAAGCCAAGGTCCGCCCCGAGCTCGGGCAGAGGTTCCCTGAAGGACGCTCGGGAGCGAGCAGGAGTGCATAGGTGCACAAGTGCGGGCGTGAGGCCGCGGCAGGGTCTAGTTAGGCCAAGGAATGTGGGTGGGATCCTATGTATAGGGACCCCTTTGTGGGTGTTGTGTGTTTTCTAAGCACTCATTGGGAGGCTCGGGGTTATAAGGGAGGTGAAAACCACTCTTCGTTTTGATGTGGGAAGCATTTTTTCGGGCGAAACGCGATCTGGACAGTTGGATCATGTCGCGCACGATCTAAGCTGCATGTTTCCTTTTAAAAAACACAGATGTATCTCAGCCCTTGGATCGACGATGGGATCGATTTGGTTCATCCGTTTTTTCCCATCTTTTCCCCTAGTCGTTTCTTTTTCTTCCTCCATGCATGGGTTACACCAGTAACCCTACTCCATGTTTGTTGCTACACCTATGACCGCTGGGGACCCCCATGTCTTCTCTTTTTCTTCAAGCACGACACCCTCCATTGAATTCAATGCAAGTGGGTATGTTTTTGCGTGGAAGGTGGTGTGTAAGCTTTTTCATATAAATAACCAAGACCTCTCAGTTCTTCTTCCTCGTTCAAGTCTCCAACGAACCCCGGCCAATCTCCCTCAAGTCCTCTTTCCCCGAGTTTTAAAGTTAAGGGTTTAGTTTTGCCTTGTCTAGCTTCTTTGAGAGTATATACACTTACATTTTCATAAATTATATACTTATAACCTTACAGTTCAGTCCAAACGTTCTTCAACGTTGAACCTAGGCCTTCGGGTTCTCTTCCTCTCAAATGGAATAAAGAACGTAAGGATTATACCTTGCCTCATTTTATTGTTTTTTAGATACATATATACTTTTGGTTATATATATATGTGTCGGTTATAAGTATTAATGGGTATGGCCTTTCTACTTTGGTTATATGTATGAAGGTTGTGTATAAATGTTCCTACGTCACACATGTTCACATATGCATGTTTTTAAAAAAGTAAATATAAATATATATGGAAAATGTTATATATTTTTTGGGTTTTGGGTGTTCAAATGGTGTAATGGACGTAAGGAGTATTATACATTGGTGCGTGGTGTTGATTTATATATATCTATACATTTATATATATGTTCATGAAACCTTGTATTTTAAATATCTCTACAGGTTAGTTGGGACTCTTCTTATAACCGAACCTAAATCCTTAAATTTGGTAATTTCGATATATTTATAATTTATTAAATGTTTATCAAACCCTAAGACATCATATATATTTATATATGTTCATATTTGGTCATGAGTACTTCGGTTATATATATATATATATATAGGAGTGGACTTACCCTCTCTATTTTTTTGTATAGTCCCACGAACACCCCAACCATTATGTTAAATATATATATATATATGGGAAGTGTTATATGTGTTTGGTTTTAATAGTGTTATATGGGCGTATTTTTATAAACAAAAAAATCATGACTAAAGACATTACCTACCCTATATAATACCTTGTTAACTTATACCTTTAGGGGGTTAATGCACATGGATGTGCCACTCCTCTAGTATGAATGCAGTTATATACATATACCTTGTATGATGCATGAACCTTTATGATACCCAGTTCTGAGGACTTTACACATTAAGCCTCGAGTTTGGGTGGAGTGTTAAAACATATGAAATAGTATGTGAAACAAAACTTACATCCACATTTAATAGTAACTTATTTGTTTTCCCATGTTTTAAATGATGTTGCTTATGGTGATGATTCATGATTTCTGTCATGGACATTATTCAGTTTTATGCAAAGGCTTAACAATATTTAATGTTTTAGCATGTGCAAGGTCAAAACCCTACTTGAGATTCTTTTTTTTTGGTTCACCTTTGTAATTAATTGGATGATAAAAGTTTAGAATTTCAAGAAAAAACTTGCATGAATAAATTCTAGTTTTCTATTCTTTCAGTACCTTAGGCGTCAATGTATATGCCATAATCTGCCTTTCTTCTTTCCTTTTAATAATGGTCATATGATTGTTAGCTTGTTTTTTAATCATCTAGATTCTTTTCTCACTTATAAGATATGTAAATTGAACTACTATGACCATATATGAATGAATTATTCAAGATGGTATGGGACATCTTGAATATATAACCCCGTTTAAGTAAAGTATTGATTTATGTGGCTCACATGAAAGTAAAGACATATTTAAGGGTGCTCCCTAATAGCTCTCCAATGCATTGGGTAAAGAATTAATCTCTAGAGATTACAAGTTTTACGATACCTTGGTGAATAACCTTGGTAATTTTTATGACACCTTGGGGATGGACCTTGGTGATATGTTCATGAATGTCTAAATGAAATGTTGAATCCACATATTCAAGTCATGTTACAAGTTCTTTTCAAGATGATATTCTTATTATCCTCATGTCCTTATCAAGTTCATATTGATGTCACAATTAAAAGTTTGGGGCATGATTCAGGTAAAATAGTGACCAACATATGAAATCGAAGTTACTTCCTTCACACGCAACTCTGATTAAGTATTACTCTTAAGGGTTTAATTTGTGCTTAAAAAATTATGTTATGTTACATGTGTTAAATTTTTCTATAAGAGAATGTTCTTTGGATAAGTTTTTAAATAATGTTTTCAAAAGTTTCATTGGTTTATTTTAAACCCCTTACTGTGCATTCTTATGCCCACCCTATGCTTTGAATTAAAATTTTCAAGTAACAGTTTTTATCGGAGGAAACATTTTTGAAGTTACTTGTTTCCCAGAGCCTGAACCAAACTCGATCCTCTGTATGGGACGTGATGTGTGTTTATCAGTGCATGTTTCTTTTCTTAAAATGACAAATCATGTTCAGAAGGCACCGACTCTTGGTTTTCTGGGGTCGGGTCTTCACAGTTGGTATCAGAGGGTTCGGTTTGGATAATTCTGTAAATCCAGAACTGAAACAAAGAAAAATATACTTCAGCATTACTAAAAATGGGTTTCCTTAATTTTTAGATGGAAAATGAAGGTATTAATCTTTTGTCTCTCCCCACTGAGGCCCTAGAGACCATTGAGTCTTTAGCTAGATGAGAGAATTTTCTTAACTCTTCCCATATCTGCATGACATGTAAACACATGTACAATGTGTCAAACTCAACACAGGTGCTTCAGCTACACCGGGGGTTAGGATTGGATTACCTCCTTATGATGATGACCCAATTCCCCTCCTATGTATGTCAGGGAAGGTACCATAAGGGACTTTTTCAGGTGTTCATGGTAGGTGAGGACTTTGGCTATATGGCCCTCGAAACTTTTCAAGAAGCTACTGATGCCGGTGACCTCCGAGCAGCCTATCTTTGTCAAATCTTGAACTACAGATTTCAGGGCCAGTTGTTGGACTTCGGAATGTTAGAAGATGAGTCCACCCAACTATCTTGCAGGAAACAAGTATATTTTGACATCTCCAAACTTTATACCCCTCATTCTATACTCAGGAGACATCACAGGTTCCCCCATGATTTTAACCCTGAATGCTCATCCTGTGTTTGGTTTGAGGAGATAGGGAGTTTTTCTTCTCTGTGTGGAGTTCGTGTAGTAGGTCATTAGGGGAAACTCAAGCACTGATTTTTAGTAATAAACTTATGTTTATTGAAATATTGTCTTTACCATTCCTGTCTTTACTTTTTTTATACTTTTGGATGGATTTCAAGTGATTGAACTCTCATCTTAAACTTTCATATGGAAGTAGAAACCCACGTGTTATCTCTTCCTACTGAGATACTGGAGATTATCACAATCAAAACCTATGAAGACGAGTATCATACCTTCACAAAACTACGAGGAATTTGCAAGAAATTGTTTGAGGTGAAAAACGGTCTGGATATTCTCCGCACATGTCAAGGGAATGCTTCCATCTACTACTGCATAGGCTCAGCACAATTGGCCGAGTGTAAGCGGAGAGGAAAATACCATGAAGGTCTCTTCCTATGTTTCACCCTAGGCCGGAACTACATAGCCAGATTAAAATTTCAAGAGAGTGATTTAGAGGGAAACGTTTGTACGACCTACATGTACCAACTCCTCAATGTTATCCTGTATGACAACGTCTATAACTTAGATGTTCTCGAGCGAGACATAATTCAGCGAGTTCTTTGTATGTTGGTCTATATTGACATTTACAAACTTTGTACTGTTCGAGCCTCCCTCTGGAATCCCGAGTGTTCGGTGCATGAGTTCAACCCCTTCTGCCCAAAGTGTATATGGATCAGAGAACTAGAGGTGATGAGCATCAAATTGGGCGTTCTGCTGAACGCACCTGAGGATCCTCTACGATGGTGGTTATGGTGAGAACATCGGAGAACCTTTATGGATTTATGAAATAAATTTTGAGGATGCAATTCTATAAAGGGGGGATAATGTAACACCCCAAATTTTGGGTATCATATAATGATGATACTATGCATTTACTTTTGTTAAAGTACTTTTAACCAAACAAAAATTTAAAGGACAAGCATAAGGCTCTTTATTTAATTAATAACACCGTAGTGTTTACAATACACTGAGATGAAAATAGTAAACATACTAACCAAAAATACATATTAAAAACCCTATTAAAACTACGGGAAGACCCTCAATCACTACAATGAGGCCTAGTAAGTAAAGGAGATCCTTCGAGTCAACTAAATCAAAACACACCACCACTGTGATCATGAAAACCATACTGAGCATCAATGGAATGGGAAGCACCATCTTCTTCCTTTTGAGTTTTAGGACACCATAAGGTTTGGTTTTATAGGACATTTTTTGACCGTTGCTCTAGTGACCATTGGAAGCCAACGGTTAAAATTATAGTCGTTGGACCTTGTTAGGATAATTGAAATTATTTAAATATTAATTTGTTTCTAAATAATTGAGTTATGATTAAGTTTATAATTAAACCATCATTTATGAACTATAAAAGGATATGGTTTAAAACTTTGTTTAACCCTTAAGTGATTTTGAAAAGTATTAATAAATTCAAAACACTTTGCGTATATTTCAAATACAATGTAATGATCTCCATTAATTAAATAATGTTATAAACTATGTTTAAATTTCTTCAAATTAAATTATTCTTTGATTAAATTAAGTTTTCTATTATACTAGCACAAAATTTATCATATAGGTTTATTAAAATCTTTTTATAACTTTTTCCTATAAAAAGGTTTAGTGTTTGTAATTTTAGAAAAACTTTTAACTAAGACATGGTTTAGTTTGTATTCATTAATGTTTAAGAGTATAAATTCTATATAGTTTTAATGAATGGTTTTTTTTCCTCTTCTTTAAAACTTTGTTTTCTTAGTGTAGGTTTTAAAAACAATTTCCCACTAGGGCCAGCCCTTTTGGCTAGAGAGGAGGGAGGCAGCTCACATGAAGTGGCTGAGCCTGACCCTCAGCCCCAAGCCAAGGTCGGCCCCGAGCTCGGGCAGAGGTTCCTCGAAGGGCGCTCAGGAGGGAGGAGGAGCGCATAGGTGCACCAGTTCGGGCGTGAGGCCACGGTGGGGTCTGGGTAGGCCAAGGCCTGCAGGCGGGAACCCGTGTATAGGGACCCCTTCGTGGGTGTTGTGTGTTTTCTAAGCACTCGTTGGGAGGCCCGGGGTTATAAGGGAGGAAAAACCGCTCTTCGTTTCGATGTGGGAAGAATTTTTTTGGGCGAAACGCGATCTGGACTATTGGATCACATCATGCATGATCTAAGCCGCATGTTTCCTTTTGAAAAACATGGACATGTCTCAGCCCTTAGATCGACGATGGGATCGATCTGGTTCGTCCGTTTTTTCCCATCTTTTCCCCTAGCCGTTTCGTCTTCTTCCTCCATGCATGGGTTACACCAGTAACCCTACTCCATGTTTCTTGCTGCACCTATGACCACTGGAGACCCCCATGTCTCCTCTTTTTATTCAAGCACAACACCCTCCATTTAATGCAATGCAAGTGGGTATGTTTTTTCATGGAAGGTGGTGTGTAAGCTTTTTCATATAAATAACCAAGACCTCTCAGTTCTTCTTCCTCGTTCAAGTCTCCAACGAACCCCGGCCAATCTCCCTCAAGTCCTCTTTCCCCGAGTTTTAAAGGTAAGGTTTTAGTTTTGCCTTGTCTAGCTTCTTTGAGAGTATATACACTTATATTTTCATAAAGTATATACTTATAACCTTAAGGTTCAGTCTAAACATTCTTCAACGTTAAACCTAGGCCTTCGGGTTCTCTTGCGCTCAAATGGAATAAAGAATGTAAGAATTATACCTTGCCTTATTTTATTGTTTTGAAGATACATATATAATTTTGGTTATATGTATATACGTTGATTATAAGTATAAATGGGCATGACCTTTATACTTTGGTTATATTTATGAAGGTTTTGTATAAATGTTCCTACATCGCACATGTTCACATATGCATGTTTTCAAAAAATTAAATACAAATATATCTAGAAAATGTTATATATTTGTTCGGGTTTTCAGTGTTCAAATGGTGTAATGGACGTAAGGAGTATTATTCATTGGTGTGTGGTGTTGAGTTATATATATCTATAAATTTATATATATGTTCATGAAACCTTGTATTTTAAATATCTCTATGGGTTAGTTGGGACTCTTCTTATAACCGAACCCAAATCCATAAATTTGGTAATTTTGGTATATTTATAATTTATTAAATGTTTATCAAACCTTAATACATGATATATATTTATATATGTACATATTTGGTCATGATTACTTCGGTTATATATATATATAGGAGTGGACTTACCCTCTCTATTTTTGTGTATAGGCCCACGAACACACTAACCATTACGTTAATATATATATATATATGGAAAATGTTATATGTGTTCGATTTTAATCGAATTATATGGGCATATTTTTATAAACAAAAAAAATCATGACTAAAGACATTACCTACCCTATATAATACCTTGTTAACTTATACCTTTAGGGGGTTAATGCGCATGGATGTGCCACTCCTCTAGTATGAATGCAGTTATATAAATATACCTTGTATGATGTATGAACCTTTATCATACCCAATTCTGAGGTCTTTACACAATAAGTCTCGAGTTTGGGTGGAGTGTTAAAACATAAGAAATAGGATGTGAAACAAAACATACATCCACATTTAAGAGTAACTTATTTTTTTTCCAATGTTTTAAATGATGTTTCTTATGGTGATGATTCATGCTTTCTATCATGGACATTATTCAGTTCTATTCAAAGGCTTAACAATATTGAATGTTTTAGAATGTGTAAGCTCAAAACCCTACTTTAGATTCTTTTTTTTCATCTTTGTAATTAATTGGATGATAAAATTTTATAATTTCAAGAACAAACTTGAATGAATAAATTCTAGCTTTCTGTTCTTTCAGTACCATAGGTGTCAATGTATGTTCCATAATCTTCCTTTCTTCTTTCCTTTTAATAATGGTAATATGATTGTTAGCTAGGTTTTTAATCATCTAGATGTATGTCTCACTTATAAGATATGTAAATTCAACTACTCTGACTAACTATGAATGAATTATTCAAGATGGTATGGGATATCTTGAATATAAAACCCTGTTTAAGTAAAGTATTGATTTATGTGGCTCACATGAAAGTAAAGACATATTTAAGGGTGTGCCCTGATAGCGCTCCAATGCATTGGGTAAAGAATTAATCTCTAGAGATGACAATTTTTACGATGCCTTGCTGAATAACCATGGTAATTTTTATGACACCTTGGGGATGGACCTTGGTGATATGTTCATGAATGTCTAAATGAAATGTTGAAGCCACATATTCAAGTCATGTTACAAGTTCTTTTCAAGATGATATGCATATTCTACTCATGTCCTTATCAAGTTCATATTGATGTCAGAAGTAAAAGTTGGGTCATGATTCAGGTAAGATATTGACCAACATATGAAATTGAAGTTACTTCCTTCACGCGCAACTCTAATTAAGTATTACTCTTAATGGTCTAATTTGTGCTTAAACATTTATGTTATGTTACATGTGTTACAGTTTTCTATAAGAGAATGTTCTTTGGATAAGTTTTTAAAGAATTTTTTCAAAAGTTTCATTGGTTTATTTTAAACCCCTTATTGTGCATTCTTATGCTCACCCTACGTTTTGAATTAAAATTTTCAGGTAATAGTTTTTATCAGAGGAAACATTTCTAAAGTTACCTATTTCCCAGAACCCGAACTGAACTCGATCCTCTGTATGGGACGTGATGTGTGTTTATCAGTGGATGTTTCTTTTCTTAAAATGACACATCATGTTTAGAAGGCACTGAATCTTGGTTTTCTGGGGTCGGGTCTTCAAAAAATTAATATTAATTACACCATTGCAACATTTTCAGGTCATTACATTCTCCCCCCTTATTAGAATTATGTCCCCACAATTCGCTTGTTCTCACACATTCCCACCAACATAGAACTTCCAACATCATTCTTGATGTCCCTATATAAACATCATAATTATTTTTAATTGAAAAATTGAATGGAAAATAATAAATTTATACCTTCACTAGGTCCACCACCGTGAATAACTCCCTGATTTCCTTCACCTCAAATTGATTCCTTGGGTAGTTATAAGTTCTTCAATTTCATTATCCCAAATACACCTTGAGCAGTTAGGATCAAACTCGTGAAAATAATAGTAGTTTCTCCAGAGTGAGGAATGGAAAATGTAAAGCTCAGAGATATCAGAATGGACTTGGTCCCTATTGACTAGTCAAACAACCTTGTTTTATAAAGGTATGATATCATAAAATTTCCTATACATGCTAATTTTCAAGACTTGAAATAAATAGTCATCACGGAGGTCACCCTCCTCTAATGCTTCTTGGAATTTTCCCAAGGCTAGATAATTTTTTGACAGAGTAAAACATTTTAAGAGACCTTCATAGTATTTCCCTTTAAGCATATAGAATGTAAGTTGTGCATATGCCATTAAGAAATAGACATAGCTCGATCCTTGGAAGAATCAGAGGATATTTGAAGTGTTTGATATCTGGTAAATGTTTTTGTAGTATGATCGCAAGTTTGAGAAATACTCATATACTTCTGAACACGATTTAACAATTCTAGTTTCAAGTAACTCAATAGGAAGAGACAAAAGATTGGCTTGTGATATCTCATCTTCCATCTGAAAATTGAGAAAATTTTTTTACTCAAGAAGGAATACATAAATTATTAGTTTTTTCTAATTTTCCAAAATTATCTATATCGTTCCTCTGATACTAATTATAATGTCCAGAACTCAGTTTCTCATATTTGGATTTAAAACATGCTGTGTAATTTTTTTTATAAAATGAAACTAAAAAATTACACAAAATATTATACAATAAAGGGCCATTACTAGTATAGGTTTTGGAGAATTAGATACAACTATTACATTTATCTAATTTGAACAAAATAAATTAATCTGGTAAAAGAAATCTTTAGTATGCTTCCTCCACATAGAAAATTCATCACTCATAATTCCACAAAACCTGTAAAATGATTTGAAAATGTATGGTGATAATTTAGAATGCCGAGTAAGGGGTTTTGAAAACATTATTTAATTCTTTTAAAAAATATATTTAAAATAAACATACATACTTGAGATAGATATTCATAAATATATTTAAAAACCATTATTTTCTAAAAATTATAATTGAATGAATAGTTGGATTTCCCCAATGAAAATAATAATTTCTTAGTGAGTCATTTATAATAATTGAAAACCATAATAAAAACCATAACATAAGGCATCTAGTCATATGGAACAAAGTTCCCTTAAAATTTATGGGTTCGTTTTCTATAACATCACATAACATTCTACTACCAGTTTGGAAAACATTTTCGATGGACCTGAATTCCTCAATTCCTAACCCAAAACATTTCAAAACTACGTACTTATTATTTTCTTTAAAAAGAAAATAATCTAACTTATAATATGTCACATACATAACCTTGAAATCTTCTAAAACAATTTAAGATAATCCTAAGCATTAAATAACTATCACTAATTATAAGTCATAAAGAAAACGAATAAATAATTATATTTGATCTAAAATGCACTAGATGTCATTTATAATTTGGTTAATGCCCATAACTAACTATGCATGACATACCAAGGAATGTAGATTTATTTTCTCACATAAAATGATAGCTTGTACACATAAAATAATAGCTTGATCACATAAAATGATAACTATTATCATTTTAAAACCAAGATTTCACATAATCATAAACTATAAATTGATAAATTAGGAATAATCTCAAATTTTATATAGATCTTGGAAATGGAAGTTTAGTCCTCATAAATAAATAAATTTAAATTCATATGTGTACATACATAAATATATATACATATAATATGATGGCTCACGAGGCAGGCAAGCATGCTCCTTGAAATTTTTATTCAAAATAAAGGCAACAAAATAAGAGTTACAAGGGGGGTTTACAAAGGTGGGTGTACACATCACCATGTGCATTCGTCTCAACCAACTCATTACATGATTTCGGTATCACAAAGGACCATATTGAGTTGACCTCCTTGTTAGCTCTCTTAGAATGGGTATCAGCAACCCGATTTGCTTCTCTGTAGATGTGTGTCACAATAATACAAAGTTGGTCGACAAGCCTAGGAAAATTAGTCCATGTCAACAGAATATTACATGGAACACTTTGTGAGTGAATTTGAAGAATTCCAACAGCCATAGTTGAATCAAATTTCATCCATAGATTCCTCTATCCATGATAGACTTCATACATGATTGCCTTGATCATATCCTATAGTTCAGCTTCATTCGTATAGAGATTCCCACTAAAGTGGTATAAGTATCCCTTAACGAAGCCTAGATGAGTGTGGAAGATGCCACCATAGCTCTATAGTCCTGGTGTGTAACGTCCCATATTCGGGTGTCACCCAATGGTGCCCCGAACCCAGTTGGTCACATCACCTCAAGCGCATTTCCCTAAACACCAGAGGCTGCCGACTAGAAGCGAGGATCAAAGTGTGATATTGGGGAAACTATGCCCTTATTAGCAGAGTATGCACAGTGAAAAGAAAATAGTAAACAATAGTGGAGGCAGTAATACCAAAAAAAGTAAATAGAGAAATACTGGTAGTAATAAAACAACTGGAACATATATATAAATGAAACATGTCACATGTGTCTAGGAAATCATCCAAACTAGTCACAATGATAGAAATACAATACTGAAACCAAAGTAAAAGAAAAGTAAACTTCAATAGCATCACAAGCCTCAGCTTGGTCTCATGCTCTCTAGCTCCAATAGTAATCAAGTACCAGATGATGAAGGGTGCTTTCTCTTATATATACCTGCGACCATATAACCTATTTGGGACCAAAAGCATGACCCAAACAGGGTATGAGATGAATCCCAGAAGGCAACCACCAAAATATTTGTGCCTAACTGTTAGTGAATATATGTAGTAGGTGATATGCAGAAATGAAGCAATAAACTAGGAATTACTCAAAAGTAATCAATCCTACAGTTTTCAATTACATTCCTTTATATTTATTATTCATCATTTGAATCATGTAATCTCAGGATCTAGCCTAATCTCTATATCCCGTTGTGTAATAGTAACAACCATATTTCACGGAAGACCATCTAAATGATCAAGTAAGACTGAGTCCAAGCTTGTTCTTTGGCTTGGAACACTCATCACCATCATTCAATCAATCATAAACAACCCTCTGGGAAATCTCTCACAGTCTAACACCTTTGGTTTAACATAGAACTAATTCATTTAAGAATGAACCTCTGAGAAATCTCTCATGGTCTAACCCCTTTGGTCACACATAGCAGTAAATAAATTATAAACGACCACTTGGGTATCTCTCATGGTCAATACCCCAGGGTCAACATAGCATAAGGTAATTATAAACAACCTATTGGGTTTATCTCATGGTCAATACCCATGGGTCAACATCTACACCAA
Source organism: Viscum album (assembly GCA_963277665.1). Taxonomy (NCBI): domain Eukaryota; kingdom Viridiplantae; phylum Streptophyta; class Magnoliopsida; order Santalales; family Viscaceae; genus Viscum; species Viscum album. The sequence goes on from OY728166.1 coordinate 996,180,412, forward strand.
AGCTCTTACAGTCCTATGTTAATAAGATGGATGTCCCTTCAGTCTTCCGGGTCCAAGGCTCTCACGATCCATGGGAAAAATAGTTCACATCATTTCAAAATAGATCATGTAATCTATAACTATTACATTTCTAAAAATTTACAAAGCATATCAAATTCATTTTATATAATCAATCAACTCCATACTGATCAAAAAATGTCATGGAAAACAAGGTACGCCTCTAGGAAACCTAGACCTAACAGTCATAACTATCAATCAAGAGAAACAAACCCATGGTGTGTCCCGTAAACAAGGTATCTATCCATACCCATAAGAAACAACCCCTTTTTCAATCAAACAAACCATAGTAGCTATTAAACAAGGTTAAATTCCAAAACACGCAATACCCCAAATGTGGGTATGCAGCACTGTTAGCACATATAATACAAGGATAAAATACGAAAGGCACAAACCACCTACCTCGATGTCTCACAATCGATATACTTGAACATAGTCCCTTGAATCAAACTAGATCATCATAGATATAAAAAAGATGAAAATGCCCAACCTTGAATAACTCACAAGAGGAAGAATCAGGAAGAAAGTATTTAGGGGAAATGAGAAGTCGTCGGTGTGATTCAAATGCACCTGATGGCATCTCATTTAGTGATCAAAAGGAGAATTAGGAGGGGTTTGGAGTTCGTCGGATTTTCCATCATGCTCTTATACAAACCACTTCCAGAAGGAGGTGCTTCTAAAGATGAGACAAGACCCCACTCCAATTTATCAAATAAAAAGAAAACTACACGGCGTGTTCATTAACAGTACATACTATGTATTTTCCTCAACCAGACCTAACTTAAGTGGGTCAGCCAGGTCATCACACGACCATGTACTTGGCCGTTACACGGATAGTACACGGCTATATGAGGAAACTGGGTACACATTGTGTACTTAGGAGTGCACAGTGTGTACATAGAAAAACTTCATTTCTTCATTTCTCCTCAAAACAACTCAAAAACAATATCCGTACCTGAAAAGGAGATCCAAGTTCTTACAAACTCTCCCTTAAATCATTTTATCCCCTAATTTCCCTTCTAAGGGTGGTGAAGAAGAATCTTCGAACAACTCTTGCCATTATGGTCGTACGTCGTCCTTTGTATCCCAAGTCTCGTCATGTACTCACTCGTTCTGTCATAGCACCTGTACTAGAAGAACAAACCATCCATGAAGAACCTTCATGTTGTGATCCACAATCTGAATACGGTGTTCCTTGAAGGATGCATCCACCTCCAACTCAACCTCCTCGGGTTAAAAAATATGAGATGGCTCTGAAAAAGTAATGTGTATCTGAGAAACATGAAAGATGTCGTACATAGCCCTATACCTCTATGGTAACTTCAACCAATTGGAAACCGGCCTGACTCTCTCCAAAACCTCAAACGGCCCAACATATCTCATTAAAAGCTTCCCCTATCTCCTAATCCTCCTGTGTCACAACCTTGGTGTGACATGTAAGAAAACATGATCTCCAGCCTCGAAATCCATAGGTTATCTCTGAAGATCAACATAAGATTTATAGAGAGATTGGGTAGTAGACATCCTCTTCTGAATAAAATCCACCATCTCAGTGGTCTCAAGAACCAGACGAGGTCCCAACATAGCTTCCTCTCATGCCTCTAGCCAACAAAGGGGTGATTAGCATGGCCTACCATACAAATCCTTATAAGGTGTCATCTGAATCATTTCCTAAAAACTATTATTGTAGGAAAACTCCACCAAGAGTATGTGTCACTCCCAAGATCCCCCAAAATCATGACATCAGCTCAAATCATGTCCTCCAAAATCGGAATCATGCACTCGGATTGGCCATCTATCTGGAGATGGTAAGATGTACTGAGAAGTACTTGTGTACCCAAATCCCTCTATAGTCTCTACCATACATGAGAAGTATACTGAGCATCCCTATTTGAAACAATAGAGTACGGAACACTATGTAAATGTACAATATCTCGGATGTACAACCTATCATGCTCGTCAACACTAAAGGTTTCCTAAATTGACAGGGAATGTGCAACCTTCTTGAGTCTGTCGACAAAAACACATACTACATCATTCCCTTAAGTCGGCCTCAGTAAACCTGACACAAAGTCCATAGTGACATCATTCAACTTCCACTCGAGAATGGGTAACTACTATAATATCCCATTCGGTCACTGATGCTCTGCATTCACCTATTGATAGGTGGAACATCTCGTAAAAAAACTAGATACATCCTTATTCATACCTAGCCACCAATACTGATGATGTAAATATTGATACATTTTGGTGACACCAGGATGAACTGCCCATACTGAGGCATGAAAATATCATAGCATCTCCTCATGTATGTTTCCTGACACCCATATGCACCCATGAAAATGCAAAACCTCATCCTCACCTATGGTCCACCCAGAAGTAGGGTCCCCACCTAACACACACTCCCATAGGACTAGGCCTTCAGAATCTGACAGCCGCCTCTTTCGTACCCGATTCAAAAGAGTAGAGGTAAAAGCTATAGAATAAAGTAATGTTTTCCCCTGTATATTGTGCACATCCAAATGCATCTCAGAGAACATAACCATGAGTAGTCACTCATTGATGGCCTTCTGAAATACCTATATTTGATTCCTCTTGCTCAACGCATCATCCATTATGTAAGAACCTGGATCTTCGTGAAGGTACGTTTTTCCTTTTCCTGGAATTTTTGAGAAAAATGAATTTTCTGGAAATTTCAGAAGTACCCGCCATGTACTTTCTAAGTACATGCTGTGTACTCTGTTCCGGATCGAAGCCGTGTGCTGGCCATGTCCGGGCCACACACACGGTGTGTAAGGCTGAGGTGGAGGCCGGTTATTTCGGAGTACGGAAAATTCGAAGTAAACGTCGTGTACTCAAAAAGTACACGCTGTGTACTTTCTTTTTTTTCATTAAATGGACCGGGGTCACACCTAACCCCCATATTCATATTCTTCTTCAGTTTTCGACCGTCCGAGAGCGACTGTACGGCTGGATCTTCGACAGAGTCCAAATTCGTCGTCCGTTCTCCGATTCGAGCACGGTCAGTTGTGTTGGAATCGCAGCGGTGATTTCTTCCTTCTGCTTGAGCCTTGTTTCTTGATTCCTCCTTGTTTTCAAGTTATTGTGGGATGAATTTTTTGTGTGTTTTCTCATATCTACATCATTCTAAGGGGAATCTGTCGTCGAGGTTCACGTATATTGATCTCCTAGGATTGAGGTAGGTGGTTTGTGCCTTTCTGTAGAAGTCTTTGAGTATTTTGTGCAAATTCCACCAATACCCTTGAATGCGATATTGCGTGTTTCATGTTTTTCCCTTGTTTCTTGCCTTCTTTGCTTGATTGCTTTAGTAGAGGTTATTTCTTGTGATTAGAGTATTCTGTTTGTGCTCAGATTTCTTTTCCATGCTTGTTATGACTGTTTGGCGTTTTTCCAGTTTCCATGCCTAGTCGAGGATAGTGGAACTATTGTTTTATTATTGTTGTTGAACCTTAGTTTTTATCCAAGTAGTTCTTGAGGTTTACTTGGACGACACACGTGCGTTGAGCATGTTTAGTTACTCAGGACTATGAGAACCTAGAGTAGTAGACCAAAGAGAGAATTGACGGAAGGGCTTCTCCAGAGTGTCTTTTAATCACGATGCGAGACAAAGTGGAGAATTGATGTAAGGGATTATCCAGAGTGTCTTTTAATTAGGACGCGGGATATAGGGGTAATTGACGTTGAGTGATTCCCCAGAGATCCTTTAGCACGATACGAGACTATAGTGGGAATTGACGGTGAGTGCTTCCCAGAGAGTCTGGTTAATTTTACGTAGCTGAACCAGAGGGGTGAGACTGTGTGTGCCTCCCAGAGGGTTGCTAGTACTTAGAGGTTGAACCATAGGGGTTAGACTGTGAAAGCTACCCAGAGGGTTACCTATTTTCTTCTTGTTTTTGGCTGCTTACTTGTGTGCTATACTTGTTAGAACTGTGGATTGTAGCTGTTTGTGCTTTTATGTCTACTGCTTCTTGTTTTAGTACTGCCATGTATTCATTGACTATTAGGCACAAATCTTTGGGTGATTGCCTACTGGGATTGTATCTCACACCCTTTTTGGGCCATGCTTTTGGACCCAAGAAGACTATGTTGTTGCAGGTATGGACAAGGGAAAGCGCCCTTCTACTTTAGGATCTTGATTGAACCAAGAGATGGGGAGCATGGGAATGAGCTGTGACTCGCAATGCTGAGGATATTATTTTTTTTTTCTTTTACACTTGGTTTCAGTTTTATTTCAGAATGTTGTTGTGTTTGTTTTTTTCCTTAGATACTTGTACCTGCTGCATCATTTTCATCATAGTTATATCTCTACATTGCTTCCGTTGTTTGGTTTCTATTGTTATGAATGTTGTTTACTACTTCCACTGTTTATTGTTGTTTCTTACCTTGTATACCTTAACGAATGAGGTCATAGTTTCCCCACCGACTCACCAAGGCCCTCGCTGCTAGTCGGCAGCCTCTGGCGTTCGGGGAAATGCGCTTGAGGTCATGTGGAGAACCAGGTACGGGACACCAGTAGAAGGGCTCCGGACTCAGGTCGTTACAAAGTGGTATCAGAGGAGTTCTTTTCTCTTGCTTTACTGTTTGGAGACCTTAGTCAGGGATAGGATGGATTCGGTACATGGATTTAAGTTGTTCTTGGGAGTAGCTAACCCATGTACAGGGAAAGGCCATACTACCTCGTTAATTGTAGTTTTCTGGTTTTGATATTTTATGGTTGGTATGTTTTCACCTAGAGTGATTCGTATGACTTGTGCGGTTATTGTTTTGATATTTTGGTTCTATTTCTATCGCAACCTGATGAGATGAGGGTTTTCCATCTCATGCATCATATAGGAACTTTTAGAAATCACATGTCATGCATTCTTGACATGCCATCTAGGGTGCATTAGAGATTGCACGCTGTTGTGATAGGATTTGTGTAGATTATGCATGCTGTTGTGATATATGCTTGATAGACTCTCTGCTGTTGTGTTAGAAAACTGTTTTTTTTTGTTCTTTGCTTAAAGTGAACGCCAAAGTTTAGTTCTTGAGGTGTTATGGGCCCTCACAGATCAAAATTTGGCACCTTTTTTCCTTATTTTTAGTGTTTCTGGAATTCTACGCAGTTTCTGAGCTACTGCCCAGAAAAACCCAGAATATACGGCGTGTACTTTTCAAGCACACGTTGTGTAGTTTTCATGTCGTGTCACTGACTGTGTGAGCAGAACATGGTGTCGTAGGAGTAACTTCGGGAACACGCCTTGTACCATTGGTACACGCTGTGTGAGTTCGGAGTCGTGTACCCGGCCGTGTCACTAACAACACTGGCTGGGGAAGCTCGGGTAAAACATGTCGTGTCCATAGGGAACACGCCGTGCAGTCCTGTCCAGGTACCCGACCGTGTCACGAACAACTCGGGCCGGTGTGACCCTCTTTTCCACACGCCGTGTACATAGGGAACACATCGTGTAGTCTTGTCCAGGTACCCGGCCGTGTCCTGAACAACACGGGCCGGCGTTACCTTCCTTTCCACATGCCGTGTTTGTTCAGAAAACATTGTGTAGTCTTTCCCAGGTACCCGGCCGTGTCACAAACAACACGGGATGGTGTCGCCTTCACCTATTCACATCGTGCTTGTTCGGAGCAGGTCGTTTAAGGTCCAGCCGTGTAGACGGTCGTGTACTCAACAACATGGACCACCAGAGCCTTGTCTAGTGCACGTTGTGTTTGTTTCGAACACACCGTGTAGTCTTGGGTTGAGTCGGACCGTGTGGGTTAGCCGTGTAAGGAGACTCGGGCAGGGTAATAGTTTTCAAGTACACACCGTGTGTGGGGGTCAACACGCCATGTAGTTTGTAGTGTACATGACTTGTAGGGTAGGAGTACACGCCTATGTCAGTGGTTTAAGAAGACACGTCGTGTAGTCATGTTTTTGCAATCTTGTGTGTTTTTCTTCCCCTGTTCCCATTTTGTACTCTTGTGTTCTCTGTCCTTGTTTTCCTGATCCAAGGTGTTCTTTTGATCTTTCAGAGTTATGCCTCTGAGACGTCCTCTGGTCGTACGTCTGTCGTCAGGCAGTGATCAGATGCCAGACAGGGCTGATCAGGGACTTCCTGTCGATCCCCCAGCCGAGCCAGCCTTGGCACCGGTTTTTGTACTAGTTGGGGTGCTGATGTGCAGTTCAGGGAGGGTTTCATGAGGATGATGCAAGCCTTCCAGGGAGCACCGCCTCCTGCCTCGTCTATGGAAGACTTGACGTGGGTCTTTCAGAAGTAGCATCCTCCCACGTTCTCAGGGGAGGGAGGACCTCAGGCTGTAGAGTCATGGTTGGAGGCCATGCTGACTATATTCGAGCATCTGGAGACGCCTCCGGATAGGCGGGCCAATCTTGCCACCTTCATGCTCCGAGACTCCGCCAAGAGGTGGTGGGACGTGATCTCACAGGCGGGTCAGCAGCAGGCTATGGCTTGGGAGGAGTTCCAGCGCGTTTTCTACGACTACTTCTACCCGGAGACCCTGAGGGACGATCGAGCCCGGGAGTTCATGAGCTTAGAGCAGGGTACTCTATCTGTCATGGAGTATTCCTCTTGTTTCATTGATCTGCAGCGTTTTACACCCCTTCAGGATGGGAGTGGGGTGTTCTTGGCGAGGAAGTTTGAGGATGGACTCAAGCGGGAGATCCGCTCATAGGTGAACATCTTCCAGTTGACTTCCATTACTTCCATCGTCAACCAGGCAATGATTGCGGAGCACAATTTGAGAGACTCTGGAGTCACGAGTCAGGGCGGTTCTGCTTCCAGATCTATCTTCCCTTCAGATGACAGCAAGAAGCGTCGTAGGGAGCCTACGCGTGGTGATGCGAGGAAGCGAGATGCATCATCAGGCATCCAGGTGACAAGCTACCAGTGTGGCCGGACAGGGTACACGAGGCCGCAGTGCCAGAGAGACCCCGTGGAGTGCCAATCTTGTGGAAAGATGGGTCACCTTCAGCGTTTCTGATAGGTTTTCCCACAAGAAGCAGGTGACCGGGGTTCTTCCATGACTCCTCGTTCAGGAGCAACCCCACCAGTCTCTCACCAATCAGGGAACTGGAGTTCTTCCGTCCGTTCGGGCTGAGGTGGAGGTCGAGGTTGTGGCGGTCAGCAACCAGTCCCTCAGCACCAGTAGGGAGGTTCAGCTCAGAGTGGTCAGTCAGGGGCGTAGGGTCGCGGTGTAGGCCAGTCTTTCGTTGTGGAGCAGACTTATCATGAGCAGGATCCCAGCCCTTCTACTATTCGAGGTACAATTTTAGTAGCCTCAGTTTTATCTTCATCCCTTTTTGATACCGGTGTTATGCATAGTTTTATCTCTGTTTCCATTGTGGAGAGCCTTGGACTCTACATCTTTTCTTCTGTCGACTCGTTGACACTAGACACACCTTTGGGAATGAGGACATCTAGTGTACGCCAGTGTAGAAGTGCCCTCTAGAGGTTGCAGGGTATCACTTCTTATGGGATCTCTATGTCCTAGAGATGACAGGCTATGATGTCATCCTCAGCATGGACTGGTTGATTCCTTTCCAAGAAATCATTGATTGTTATCACCGCAGAGTCTGTTTCATTTCACCAGAGGGTGAATCTTTCCTTCATAGAGGCCAATGGGACGTTCGGGCGAGTCGGGCGGGACTCGAGCATCTTGGTCTAGGAGGGGTGACAGCCCAGATTGCTAGTCTTTATCTGGATGATCAGGGGACTCCACAGTTGGACTTTCCTCCAGTGGTGGATCACTTCAGGGATGTCTTTCCAGAGGAATTTTTAGGTTTGCCTCCAGAGCATGAGGTAGACTTCTCTATTGAGCTCGTGACAGGAGTGGCACTGGTGTCCATTCATCCCTATAGGATGGCTACACCTGAGTTTCAGGAGCTCAAGAAGCAGTTGGAGGAGCTACAGGATAAGGGTTTCATCTGACCCAGTACTTCTCCTTGGGGTTCGCCTGTTTTGTTTGCAAAGAAGGCAGACGGTACCCTTCGGCTTTGTGTGGATTATCGGAAGCTGAACCAGATGATGGTCAAGAACCGATATCCTTTGCCGAGGATTGATGACCTTTTTGATTAGTTTCGAGGAGCCCGGGTGTTCTCGAAGATCGACTTAAGGTCCGGTTATCATCAGTTGCGCGTTAGACCATCAGATATACCTCTGACAGCCTTCAAAAGCAGGTATGGTCTATACGAGTATACAGTCATGTCGTTCGGTCTCACGAATGCACCTGAAGTTTTCATGGCGCTGATGAACCGAGTGTTCCATCCTTACTTGGATTCCTTCATCGTGGTCTTCGTGGACGATATCTTGGTGTACTCTCACACTCGACACGACCATGCCACACATCTTGAGATTGTTCTGAGTACACTGAGAGAGAATCAGATTTATGCTAAACTCTCGAAGTGCCACTTATGGATGGGTCAGATTCACTTCTTGGGTCACGTCATATCAGAGGAAGGAGTATCTTTGGACCCAGAGAAAGTGAGAGCTGTAGTTTCCTGGGAGCAGCCGAAGAATGTTTTTGAGGTACGGATATTCCTAGGGCTGGCTGGATACTACAGACGCTTCATTCAGGACTTTTCTCATCTAGCAGCACCTTTTACAGGTCTGACCAAGAAGGGGGTGAAGTTCTTATGGTCAGATTCTTGTGATTCAGCCTTTTAGGAGCTGAAAGGGAGGTTGACGTTAGCACCGATACTAGTCTTGCCAGATCCATGCAAGAGCTACACTGTTTACTGTGATGCTTCGGGTATCGGGCTGGGAGTTGTGCTTATGAAGGGAGATGGAGTCGTTGCGTATGTGTCTCGGTAGTTGAGGCCACATGAGAGGAACTACCCTACGCACGATCTAGAGTTGGCAGCTGTTGTTCATGTCTTAGGTTGTTGGAGACACTATCTTCAGGGAGAGCACTTTGTGGTCTTCACTGACCACAAGAGTCTCAAGTATATCTTCACTCAGCATGATCTGAATCTGAGGCAGCACAGGTGGGTTGAGTATCTACAGTCTTTTGACTTCGAGCTTGCTTATACGCCAGGAAAGGGCAACGCCGTGGAAGATGCATTGAGCAGGAGAACATAGATTCAGGCAGTTCAGGAGGCCAGTAGTGAGTGGCAGCTGATGGCTCTGTTCTCTAAGATGCATCTGAAGGTGCACGATAGACGGGGACAGACTTTTCTATCTTCTATAATTGTTACCTCCACGCTACTTGATCAGGTACGTATGAGGCAGCTATCAGACTCGGAAGGCTTAGTCTTGCGGGAGAGTGTGTCGGGAGGGGACCCTCTTCTTGGATGGACAGTGGGAGAGGATGAGATCATGCATTTCCAAGGATGCGTATGGGTACCAGCAGACATACGCGAGGAGATGATGTGGGATTTCCATTCCTCAGTTTGGGTAGTTCATCCTGGCATCACCAAGATGTATTGGGATCTTCATCGACAGTACTGGTGGCCAGGTATGAAGAAGGATGTTGCTGGTTTTGTCATGAGATGTTCTACTTGTCAGCAGGTGAAAGCAGAGCATCAGCAACCAGCAGGCCTTTTACAGCAGTTACCCATTCCGGAGTGGAAGTGGAACGATGTTGCGATGGACTTCGTGACTGGGTTTATGAGGTCACCACAAGGGAACGATGCTATTTGGGTTGTCGTCGATAGACTTACAAAGTTTGATCACTTCTTTCCGATCAAGGAGACCTTTAGTGTCAATGATCTGGGATGACTTTACATCAGAGAGATTGTGCGTCTGCATGGTGTTCTGTGCTCTATTGTTTTAGAAAGAGATGCACGCTTTACCTCTCCGTTCTGGCAGGGACTTCAGAAGGCCTTGGGTACACAGGTACTTTTGAGTACATCATACCATCCCTAGACTGATGGCCAGTCCGAGCGCACGATCCAGGTGCTTGAGGATATGCTCCGAGCTTGCATCCTTGACTTTGGCGGTTCTTGGGAGAAGCATATTCCTCTGGTGGAGTTCGCCTACAACAACAGTTTCCAGGTGACCATTCAGATGGCACCATACGAGGATTTGTACGGTAGGCCATTCCGATCACCCTTATACTGGCTGGAGGCAGGAGAGGAAGCTTTGCTGGGACCTCGTCTTGTTCAGGAGACTTCAGAGCAGATAGAGCTGATTCGGAAGAGGATGGCTACAGCACAGTCTCGGCAGAAGTCTTATGATGATCAGTGGAGAAGACCTCTAGAGTTCAAGGTCGGTGATCAGGTTTTCCTATGTGTTGCACTGAGGTTGGGACACAAAAGGATTCGGAGATAGGGTAAGCTTTCACCGCGGTACGTCGGTCCGTTTGAGGTCTTGGAGAGAGTGGGGTCGGTCACCTATCGGTTGTAGCTACCTCATAGGTATCGGGCCATGCACGATGTCTTCTATTTCTCTCAACTCCGACGTTACTTTTCAGACCCTTCTCACGTCTTCCATCCCGAGGAAGTCGATCTTGAAGTGGATGCGTCGTTCGAGGAGCATCCTATCTGGATTTTCGGTCATAGTACGAAGGTTCTCCGCGGGTGGTATGTTCCTTTGGTACGAGTGCTATGGCAGCACGGGTGAGAACAGGACGAGACCTGGGAGAGGGAGGCCGATGTACGATCGTAGTGGCCGGAGCTGTTCAGGGATTCTTCTTCTCCACCTAATTAGTGAAATTCGGAGACGAATTTATTTAAGGGGGGATCTTTGTAATATCCCGGATCTTCATGCAGGTACGTTTTTCCTTTTCCTGGATTTTTTGAGAAAAATTAATTTTATGGAAATTTCAGAAGTACATGCCGTGTACTTTCTGAGTACACTCCGTGTACTCTGTTCTGGCTCGAAGCCGTGTGTTGGCCGTGTCCGGGCCACACACACGGTGTGTAAGGCTGAGGTGGAGGCCGGTTATTTCGGAGTACAAAAAATTAAAAGTACACGCTGTGTACTCAAAAAGTGCATGTCGTGTACTTTCTTTTTTTTCATTAAACGGACCGAGGTCACACCTAACCCCCATATTTGTCTTCTTATTCATTTTTCGACCCTCCGAGAGTGATCATATGGTTGGATCTTAGACGGAGTCCTAACTCGTCGTCCGTTCTATGATTCGAGCATGGTCAGTTGCATTGGAATCGCAGCGATGAGTTCTTCCTTCTACTTGAGCCTTGTTTCTTGATTCCTCCTTGTTTTCAAGTTATCGTGGGATGAACGTTTTGTGCGTTTTCTCATATATACTTCGTTCTAAGGGGAATCTGTCATCGAGGTTCACGTATATCGATCTCCTAGGATCGAGGTAGGTGGTTTGTGCCTTTCTGTAGAAGTATTTGAGTATTTTGTGCAAATTCCACCAATACCCTTGAACGGGGTATTGTGTGTTTCCTGTTTTGCCCTTGTTTCTTGCCTGCTTTGCTCGATTGCTTTACTAGAGGTTATTGCTTGTGATTATAGTATTTTTTTGTGCTCGTATTGCTTTTCCATGCTTGTTCTGCCTGTTTGGCGTTTTTCCAATTGCCATGCCTAGTCGTAGGATAGTGGAACTGTTGTTTTATTATTGCTGTTGAACCTTAGTTGTTATCCAAGTAGTTCTTGAGGTTTACTTGGAAGACACACGCGTGCTGAGCATGTTTAGTTACTCAGGACTGTGAGAACCTAGAGTAGTAGACCAAAGGGAGAATTGATGGAAGGGCTTCTCCAGAGTGTCTTTTAATCACGATGCGAGACCAAGTGGAGAATTGACGGAAGGGATTATCCAGAGTGTCTTTTAATTACGACGCGGGATATAGGGGGAATTGACGTTGAGTGCTTCCCCAGAGAGACTTTAGCTCGATACGAGACAATAGGGGGAATTGACGGTGAGTGCTTCCACAGAGAGCCTTCTTAATTTTACATAGCTAAACCAGAGGGGTGAGACTGTGTGTGCCTCCCAGAGGGTTGCTAGTACTTAGAGGTTGAACCATAGGGGTTAGACTGTGAGAGCTACCCAGAGGTTTACCTGTTTTCTTATTGTTATTGGATGCTTACTTGTGTTCTATACTTGTTAGAACTATGGATTGTAGTTGTTTGTGCTTTTCTGTCTACTGCTTCTTGTTTTAGTACTATCATGTATTCATTGACTGTTAGGCACAAATCTTTGGGTGATTGCCTACTGGGATTGTATCTCACACCCTGTTTGGCCCATGCTTTTGGGCCCAAGCATACTATGTTGTTGTAGGTATAGACAAGGGCAAGTTCCCTTCTACTTCAGGATCTTGATTGCACCAGGAGCTGGGGAGCATGGGGCCGAGATGTGGCTCGCGATGCAGAGGAGATTATTTTGTTTTTCTTTTTCACTTGGTTTCAGTTTTATTTCAGCACGTTGTTGTGTTTGCTATTTTCCTTAGATACTTATACCTACTGCATCATTTTCATCATAGTTATATCTCTACATTGCTTTCGTTGTTTGGTTTCTGTTGTTATGCATGTTATTTACTGCTTCTGCTATTTATTGTTGTTTCTTACCTTGTATACCTTACTGAATGAGGGAATAGTTTCCCCACTGACTCACCAAGGCCCTCACTGCTAGTCGGCAGCCTCTGGCGTTCGGGGAAATGCACTTTAGGTCATGTGGTGAAACGGGTATGGGGCACCAGTGGAGGGGCTCTGGACTCAGGTCGTTACACATTACATTGCCTTTCTCAGGCGTTTAGGCAAGCTCAAAGTGAAAAGACTAAAGGTACTCAACCCACCTTCACTGTCTCAAATTTAGACATGTCTGAGTAAAGATATACTTGAGGATTTTTTTGGTTTGTGTATGCCACAAAATGATCTCCCAAAAAATAATGTCTCCAACAGCGCAATGCATGCACAGATGCAGCTAACTCGAGATCGTGCATTGCGTAATTCCTCTCATATGGCCTCAACTACCGAGACTCATATGAAATGAATCCTTCTACTTGCATAAGCATTGCTCCCAACCCGATACCTGATGCATTGCAATAAATGGTGTAACTCTTTCCCAGCTCTGGAAAAATAATTATCAGTGCTAAAGTCAATCATCCTTTCAGCTTCTAAAAGGCTAAATCATAGAAATATATCCACAAGTACTTCACACCCTTCTTAGTCAGGCCCGTCAGTGGCATTGATAAGCGTGAAAAGTTTTGTATAAATTTCCTGTAGTAACCAGCCAGTCCCAGAAAAATTTGTACATCAAAGACGTTCTTTGGATACTCCCAAGAAACCACCACTCTCACTTTCTCTGGGTCTACTAATACTTTTGTCTATGAGATGACATGACCCAATAAGTGAATATGGTCCATCCAAAAGTGGCATTTTGAGATCTTAGCATATAACGGATGATCTCTTAGTGTACTCAATATGATCTTAAGATGGGTGGCATGGTCCTGTTGAGTGTGAAAGTACACCAAGATATCATCCAAAAGGACTACCATAATGGAATCCAAGTAAGGATGGAACACTCGGTTCATAAGTTCCATGAAAACTTTTGACGCGTTCGTGAGACCGAACGACATAACCAAATACTCATACAAACCATACCTACTTTGAAAGGCTATAAGGGGTATATATGATTATATAAATTGCAACTAATGATAACTGGGTCTCAAGTACATCCTCAAGAACACTCGAGCACCTTGAAGCTGATCAAAGAGATCATCAATCCTTGTCAAGGGATATCGGTTCTTGACCATCAACTGGTTCAGATTCCGATAATCCACACAAAGTCTGAGGGTATTGTTTGACTTATTTGCAAAAAGGATAGGCAAACCCCAAGAAGAAGTATTGGGTCAGATGAATCCTTTTTCCTAAAACTCCTCTAGCTGCTTCTTGATCTCATGTAATTATGGTGTAGTTATCCTATAAGGAGGAATGGACATTGGTGCCACTCCTGGCACAAGATCAATAGAGAAATCTACCTCTCTCCAGAGGTAAACGTGAAAAGTCATCTAGAAATAAATCTTTGAAACAATCCACCATTGGAGGAAAGACCATATATGAAGTCCCCTAGTCATTTAGATATAAAATATCAATTTGGGATGTAATTCCACCAAACCCATGATGCTCAGGTCCATCTCTGCTCTCCTGGACATCCCATTCACCCTTTTGTAGAAAATAACCACCCTCTAGTGACATTAAACTCACCCTACGGTGATATTAGTCAAAAAATGCCTAAAAATAGACTAACCAGTCCATTCTGAGAATGACATCGAATCCTGCCATCTCTAAGATATAGAGGTCCCATAAAAAGTGACACCCACCAACCTCAAGTGTGCAATCCTTGCACTGACGTATACTAGTCATCCTAATCCCCAACAGAATTTCTAGAATCATGACATAATCAGAAGTAAAGATATAGATCCCAATTCTCTCCACAGTGATAACAGATATAAAACTATGGGAAGCCCATGTACCAAAAAGATAAGAAGCTAAAACCGAGGAAACTAGAATCGTACCTCTAACCGTAGAGGGTTCGAGATCCTGCTCCTTCTGTGTTTGTACCATCGCAAATGTATGACATGTACCATGGCCCTAAAACCTTACCTGGCTACCCTGAGCTGGTCCACCCTACTATCACTGAAAACCAATCAGTTGGCTACCACGGTCATAACCTCCACCTCAACCTGAACGGCCTGACAAACTCCAGTTCCCTGACTGATGAGAAACTGGTGGTCCTTATCTTGAATGTGGAGTCATGACAGGTCCCCTCACAATAGCTGCTAGTGAGAACAACTTTCAAAAACACTGAATATAACCCATCTTGCCACAAGATCAGCACTCAACTAGGTCTCTCGGGCACTACGATCTCATGTTCCCACTCTTCCCGCACTGGTAGCACCTCACCTGACTTCTTGAAGATACATCGCTTGAAAGCTCCCTATGGCGCTTCCTGTTATCGGTCGAAGGAGTACCAACCTAGGATGTTGAACCACCCTAGCTCACAGCTCCTAACTCCATCATATTTCACTTGGTAATCAACGCCTGGTTTGCTATAGAAGTCACCAAAGTCAACATGAAAACATTCACCTGTGATCGGATGTCGTACCTAAGACAATCCTCAAACCGCCTAACCAATGATAAATTGTCACCTCCCAAAATAGGTTCGAAACGCTGAATCTATGTAAAGAGAGAAGAATAATCCATCACAGAAAGTGCACCCTACTCCAAATTCATGACCTCCTAGGCTCGATCATCCCTCAATGTCTTGGGGTAGAAATAATCATAGAAGGTCCTCTGAATCTCTTCCCAATCCATATCCCAATGACGTACTGCCTGTGAGATAACATCCCACCATCTCTTGGTGGAATCACGTAGCATGTAATTCAGGAGCTTCACCATCCTCTCAGGAGGTGTCTCCATATGCTAAAAGATATAAATCATGGACTCCAACCATGACTTTGCAGCCTATGCTCCTCCATCCCCAGAAAAGTTGTGAGGATGATTCTCCTAGAACGCCCATGTCAACTCTTCTATAGTCAGGGCAGGATGTGTTGCTCCTTGAAAAGTCTACATCATCCCCAAAAGACCTTCATGGAACTGTGCACCAGCACCTACGTCTAGTATAATAGTTGGTGCCAAGACAAGCACGATGGGAGGATCTGCTTGTAGTCCTTTATCTACCATTTCACATTACTAGAAATTTTATCTTTACCAATGTTTGTCCAAACCATTGGGTTTTGAGCTGTAGGGATATACATATCCCAATGGTTCTATGAGAATCATTGGCATATGTCTGAAAAAATCATTATATACCAATGGTTTCAGTAAACCATTAGTATAAATGTTTACCAATGGTTTTAAACCATAAGTAATAGCAAGAATTCTCTCTATACCAACGGTTTACGAAACCGTTGGTATAGACTTTTACCAATGGTTTCCCATAAACCTTTGGTAAATATGAAGTAAAATTATCTATGCCAATGGTTTACATAAAAATTTTGGTATAATTTCTAATTTACACATATACCAATGGTTGTAAACCATTGGCATATCCTTTTTGTACCTGCAGCAAGCTGGCTTGTTGGCCTCCCCCTGTGCAGTTGCAGCAATTCCACCAGCAGGCCTGCAAAATTCATACACAATAGAATACCTGCATAATACATACACATACAATAAGTAATGAAATACACCATTAACAAGTATACCTACATAACACATACATAATTCAGTATGAATTCATACAGAATTCATCCAACACATAATTCATACATAAATATGAATACCTCCAATTCTGTATTTAATTACCCTCTACACACATACTGAATTAACACATAATTCATAAGGTAATTACAGAAAGTATACACATACAAAAATTATACCCATACACTATTAACACATAATTCATAAGTTAATTAAATACATAAAGAATTTAATTTAGAATTCAGGGGGTTGGGGGATGTTCAGGGGTTTGGGGTGGCTGTCCAAGGGGGGTAGGGGTGTCTAGGGGGTGGGGGTGTTCAGGGGAATGGGGGTTTCCAGGGGGTGGGGTGGTGTCTAGGGGGTGGGGTGGTGTCCAGGGGTTGGTGGGCTTTCCAGGGGTGGGGGTGTCCAAGGGGTGGGGGTGTCCGGGGGGTGGGGTGGTGTCCAGGGGGTGGGGAGGTCCAAGGGGTTGGGGGGATGTCCAAGGGCGGTGGGGTGGTGTTCATAGGGTGGGTGTGGAAGTCCATGAGGGTGGGGTGTCTAGGGGGTGGGGTGTCCAGGTGGTGGGGTGGTGTCCAGGAGGTGGGGTGGTGTCCAGGGGTGGGGGCGTCCAGGGGGTTGGGGTGTCTAGGGGGTGGGGGATGTCTAGGGGGGTTGTCCATGGTGGTGTCCAGGGGGTGGGGTGGTGTCCATGGGGTGGGGGTGGCTATTCATAGGGGTGGGTGTGTCCAGGGGTGGGGGTGTCCAGGTGGTGGGGTGGGGGCCATCCAGGGGGTTGGGGGCTGTCTAGGGGGGTGGGGGATTTTCCATGGTGGGGGCTGTCCATGGGGGTGTCCAGGGGGTGGGGTGGTGTCCAGGGGGTGGGGGGCTTTAATGGTTATAATGGAATGAATTTCATAGATTTTAAGATCATTGGTATTTTTAAAATGGTTTTGGAATAGTGTTTATTTCAATAGTATGTGTTTCTTTAGGAAAAAATGAATGCTTTTGGTGTGTATGGTAAGAAGGGGGATTTGGTTATTAGGAAATGGATTACTTTTTTATTGTGGGAAAAAAATACTATATGATTTTTGAAATGGAACCTTAAAATATATTTTTATAAACCATTGGGGAGTTTTAAATAGAAATAAGTCTCTATTATGTGATTTTGAAATGGTTTTATGAAGTATTTATGATGTATCTTTATGGGATTTGTGATTTTGTGTCCCTTATTTTAGAACATCATATTATTTTACTAAAGGTTTTGTTTTTAATAATTCTTTAGAATGTTACCACTATAAATGAATCAAAAAGTCCATAAGGGGATATCTCAGGTAGTCATTCTTGTGATCCAGCTATTGTATTCCTAGTCTTGGTCTCTACTCAAACTCTTATTGAAGTGGAATAGCCATGTTCTTCTGAGATAATTTATTATGCATGTGAGTTTATAAAATACCATCCACTATTTTTTATGGTGATCAAGGATCCCAGGAGGCAACGAAGTGGGTATCTATGATTAATGGGATCTTTGAGTTGTTAGAAACCCTATAATCCACGAGGGTGGGGGTTGTCCATGGGGGTGGGGGTTGTCCCCGGGGGTGGTGGGGTTGTCCAGGGGTTGGGCGAGGTAGTCCACAGGGGTGGGGGATTTCTAGGGGGTAGGGGTGTCCAGGGGGTGGGTGGGGTTGTCCATGTGGGTACGGGGTGTCCACGTGGGTGGGAGGGTATTCCACGGGGGGTAGGGGTGTCCAGGAGGGGTGGGCAGGCTATCCATGGGGGTGGGGGCTATCCATGGGGGTGTCTAGGGGGTGGGAGGTCTATCCACGAGGGTGGTGGGGCTGTCCAGGGGGTTGGAGGTGTCCAGGGGGTGGGCAGGCTGTCCATGGGGGTGGGCGGGATATCCATAGGGGTGGGGCTATCCAGGGGGATGCGGGGTGTCCAGTGGGGTGGGTGGGCTGTCCATGAGGGTTTTGAGGCTGTCCAGGGGGTACGGTATGTCCAAGGGGGTGGGCGGGATGTCCACGGGGGTGGACGGGTTTTCCAGGGGGTAGGGTTTTTCCAGGGGTGGGGGAGTTGTCCACGGGGGTGGTGGGGCTGTCCAGGGGGTAGGGGGTTTTCAGGGGTGGGTGGGACTATCCATGGGGGTGGGGGCTGTCCAGGGGGGTACGGGGTGTCCAGGGGGTGGGCGGGGAAGTCTGGGGGGTACGAGGGGGTGGGCAGGCTGTCCACGAGGGTGGAGAGGCTATCCAGGGGGTATGGGGTGTCCAAGGGGGGTGGGTGGGCTGTCCACGGGGGTGGGTGGGCTGTCCATGGGGGTGGGGGCTATCCATGGGGGTGGGCGGGCTGTCCACGGGGGTGGGTGGGGCTGTCCAGGGGGTATGAGGTGTCCACAGGGGTAGGGGATATCCAGAGGTGGGCAGGTTGTCCAGGGGGTGTGCAGGTTGTCCAGGGGTGGGGGCTGTCCAGGGGGTGGGTGGGGTTGTCCAGGGGGTGGGTGGGGCTGTCCAGGGGGTACGGGGTGTCCAGGGGGTGGGTGTGGCTGTCCAGGGGGTACGGGGTGTCTTGGGGGTGGGTGTGGCTGTCCAGGGGGTACGGGGTGTCCAGGGGGTGGGCGGGCTGTCCACGGGGGTGGGGGTTGTCCATGGGGGTGGGCGGGCTGTCCACGGAGGTGGGGGGAGGTCCATAGGGGGAGGGGTTGTCCACGCGGATGGGGGGATATCCACGAGGGGTAGGGGTTTTCTAGGGGTGGGCGAGCTTTCCATAGGGGTGGGGGATGTCCACAAGGGGAGGGGTTATCCAGGGGGTGGGCGGGCTGTCCACGGGGGTAGTAGGGTTGTCCAGGGGGGTACGGGGTGTCCAGGGGGTGGGCGAGCTGTCTAGGGGAGGGGTGAATCAGTCACAGCAAATCATAAAGTCAAGTTTTTTTATTTATAGGTAAAAAATAAAGATAATGTGACCTACCTAATCACACATATATTCAGGCACAACAAATCAATAAGCATCAAAGGTTAGAAATATCAGTCAAAAATGTAACGGATCAATCTGTCTCTCATCACCATCACTATCATCATTGTCATCATCATCCTCACCCTCATCTTTATAGTCATCCTCATCATCATCCCCACCCTCCTCAACTCCCTCCTCCTCACCCTCATACTCAGCCTCGGCCTCGTCATCGCACTCCTCCTCCGCCTCGCCCTCCTCCTCTACCTCGGCCTCCTCCTCACCCTCCTCCTCCACCTTGGCCTCCTCCTCATCATCTTATTGACCTCCACTAGAAATTCCACCTGGTGCGCCATATATATAACGCATCGATGACATATATTCATCAAAAGATATGATGGCTTCTTTTGGAAGTGTTGGATGTAAAACTTCCATCAGTTTCATAAATGTAGTGTTTTCCCTAGCAGACTGTTCTGCCGTCTCTGTGGCCCTTTTTTCAGATTGTTCTGCCTATACCTTAACCTTCTGGAACTCAGTGGCACTACAAATCATACCTAAGGAGGTCTAATACCTCGTCGGAACTATACTCTTCCCAGGTTGGCAGCGTACTCTACCAGGGTGTTCATCTCCCAACACCTGATGTAAGTGATCATTCGGCCCAAAATTTCCAGGTTCCTAGGCATCAAGGGCCTCTAAAGAAGCATGTTACAAATATAAATATATTATTAAGTTACAAAATATAGATTAAAATTTTAAACCTACAAATTAAAACTTATAATCTGCTACTGAGTCGGTTCATTAACTGCACTTCCATCTTTCTTCCTTCTACTCAAGCAAAACAGTTTTTCTTGAGGTACACGTCCTTCAATATTCAATTTATGCCTCTACAATTACATTGAATATAGGAAACCATAATTAAAAATAGGATACCAATAATTAATTGCATAACTAAAATTATATAACAACTTTAGCAATCGAATAAATTATGGAGGTAGCAATAGAAAGTGCAATTCGTAAAGAAAAATTATAAACTGTCATATTTTCTTCCTCTCATGATTTGGCATCGTAGTACGTCCCAATGTGTGGATGTATTTTTTAGCATCAATATTTTTTTTATTTCTTCCAGATGAATCATAAATAAAATTCAATCATTAGTATTAAGGAAAAACATGAAAATTTTCATTTAAATACCTCTAATGTGATTAATACCTTAAATTGGCTAGTCGTCCAATGAGTAATCATCTGTCGATACTGTTCTAACAGACAATCATCCACGACAAGGAACACCTCTAACTTTGTTCCCACTCTAGCATGCCAGTCAATGTACAGCTCATACTTATAAGCTCTCCAAATCTCGCCTAAATCCTTTAGATGTGTTGGTCATGCACCCTCACCATCGGGGAAATTAAAATGTAGTTGACACCAAAATACTAATTCATATAAATACAAAAAATAATATATTGCATTAAATACAACATATTTTTTACCCATATCTCTGCCCAAGTTTTATCATTGACTTCATTTGGCAGCAGTCTCCATGAGAGCGGGCTGACAGGAATGATGTCGTAGTATTTGTCAAGCGTCGCCAAAAATCTCCAACATTGCTGCCCTGATTTTTAAATCATTTGACTATCTTCATTGTAATCCACCATCAACTACGTGTGGTGGTTACACACCACACGCATGTGTGTACGCCCCCGCCCCCGCCTCCTATTAGTAGATGTATCTGTTATGAAAGAAAAAACCAATATTTTATCAATACATGTTATAATGAAAATAAATAATTATGTAAAAATTTGTTTGGGTTGTATAAGTATACCTGCGGTAGTCTGATCAATGGGCACCGTTGGATCTGCAAAAACTGAAGGAACACCCTGTATAGATGGAGTGGGTCCCAATGTATGCTCCGTAGGGACAGACTCTGGCGGAGCAAGAGTCAAAGAAGATAGAATATAAAAGCCCGAAGAGAAAGATGTAGAAGTAAAAGAAGATGAAAGGGATGGCTGGCCAAATGCTGGATGGGGAGTGGGAATCATCATCGTATATAGTACAGATGGGTGAGGAGGCTCATATGTAAAGGGTGGTGAAAACATGGGAGGCCTAAATATCTCATGTGTCCCTAACGACACACCGAGATCAGAATGTGGGATGGATGGTATGTCAGTGGGAGGGGTAGGGTCTAATCAGGTACGTCGACCAGATCGTCTAGCTCTCGTACCACCCCCCCTCGTACGAACACCCTGAGTAATGGGACCACTACTAGGATACTCATCAAATAACGGTTTCCTAATAGATGGATCCTGAAAAAAAGTTTTAAAAAAATTTAATCACGTGAAATTATATATTATTTAAATAAATATATTTGAAATAAAATACTCATTGTGGGCACTAGTAGTGGAATGCCCAGCTCAGTCATGCGATGATTGTTGTCCATAATCTATTTTCATCGCCTCTCTTCAATTGGTTTCATTTCCTGCATTTGAAAATAAATATGGAAGTAAATAAAAAAGGATAACTAATGTGTAACCCAAAAAAAATGAGAGGGAATAGGGGGATTCAGGGATAATTTAACTATCCATTGTTTTAGGTGAGCTTGAATAGATATATAATGAAGTTAATAAATCATACAAGATGTAATAAAGAAATTTAATTTTTAATAGGATGATTATTTACTAAGTTTCATCAGTCTATTAAAATCATGGAACATTTATTCTACTGAATTCCTAAGGGGTAAAGAAGTTGTCAAAATTAAGGAAAAATTAAATTTCTTTAGCCCAGGTAGATGATGCAGGTTTCAATACATGTTTTGCAGAAGAATAAAAACCATCATGTTCATTACCTGATAAAATGTTAAAGAGAGGTCTTAGAGTTTTACAAATTTTATACAAATCACAGTTGAATCATTGAAATGATCATCAAGTTAGAAATGTTGGTTTCGTAGGTTTGAATACAGTTCAATTCCAAATTATAAAATGCAATTAAAATAAAATTACAACCAATAAACATTGAAAATTCACATAACGGTCTAGTCAGATACAACATATTTATAATCAATATTAAATCAATTTGAATAGTACCAACCTTAACAGCCCAAGTCAAGATAAACCAAAATAATTGAGAACATGAATGGATGATTTTATATATTTCCCACCACAACTTCAGGTTCATAGTCAACTCTAATAATTGAGCTATCGGAGTCATCAAAAGTAATAAATGGATCATTTCCAATGGCAGTAGGGATGGTTTCAATTCCATAATCACCATCATCAAAAATATGCCTTGGAATTACTTCAATAATGACACCAAATCCAAGTTGAAGATGGTCTTTGACATAAAAAAACTTGGTTCATCATTGATTCCAATACATATGATTCATTAGTAGCAAGAGTGCGAGTCATATCAATTACTCGAAATCCACAATCATCAATAAATGTGTCATACCTCCTCATCGAATCAAACCACTGATATTTCATCATCGTGACTTGTCCATGAGAATAATAATCTAATATTATTATTTTTTCAATGACTCCATAATAACCTACATTTTCAAATCGTGGTCTATTATCTGATGCACTAGCATAAAAGTATGTTGTGGCAGTAACCATAACATCATCATGTTGTGTTCTCATGTTCTTTTCTCATTCAATGATAATAAATTTGTACCCATTGATAACAATTGATTTACAATCACGAACCACGGTATTAGGACCAAAAGCTAAAGCTCTTATTTCCTTAGAGACAGAGTCAGCAGGAAAACTCAATACCTGAAATATAAATCAATGTTAAACTTAATTAAATATTTTTTTAATTATTTTAAACAGTAATATTATTACCTTCAATTTTAACCAAGCAGAAAACTTTTTTCTATGCAAAGTCTCCCTCCTTCTCAAAGATAAAGAATGATTCTTTCTATTTATCATCGCTTTATGTTCCCTGTAGATAAAAATAGGAATAGATTAATATATATATATATATATAAGATATACATATTGAATTTACTTACAATATGTAGTCATCGAACAAATCACAATTCAACAAAACTGTGTGATGTACCATCTCCCGCTCTTCAAGGCTTAATGTTGTCAATGTATATGATCCAAGAATTACTCCTATTTAAGGAAGTGATGGAAAAATGGGTTCAATTTTCTCATACTGTTCTTCTTCGTTTCTCATTGGTCTGTTCATTCTTGTAGTAAGATCAAACAAATACATAGACCAAAAATTCATACATTCTTAAGCCAAGTAACCGTTCACGATAAAACCTTCGGGATAATTCCTATTACGGACATAAGACTTTAATGTGTACATATTTCTTTCAGTTGGATACATCCAAAGAAAAGAAATATGTCCTATGAGAAGTATTTCAGTTGGAATATGGACAGTCAGATGCAGCATGCATGTGAAAAATGGAGAAAATATTTTCTCTAACTCACACAAAATTAATGGGGCATCTGCCAACATTTTTTGCAAGAAAGACTTGGAAAACTTCTTAGCACAAAGATCTCTAAACAAATGGCACAGCTGAATAACAGTCACCCTTACATTATTGGAAAAAAGATGATGAATTGCTATTGGAATCAACTCATGCGGAATGATGTGATAATCATGAGTCTTCAAAGATTTTAGCTTCAACTCTCTTACGTTGACCCGTTTGGATATGTTGCTTGAATAGCCATCAGGAACTTTAATAGTATCTAGTACTTCCATAAATTTCTTTTTTTCTGTAGATGTCATCACATAAGAAACACATGGAACTTTCCATTTATTTTCACTAATACGCACAGGATGCAATTCTGGTATGATTCCCCAATCCACCAAGTCATGTCGAGACCGTAAATCATCTTCTGTCTTTCCCTTAACATTTAGAATAATCGAAAGCAACATTTCACATATATTTTTTCAATGTGCATTGCGTCTAAGAAATGAAATAACAAATTGATTAACCAATAAGGAAAATCAAAGAAGATGATTCTCTTCTTCCGATTGTAACAGGTTTCAGTGGAAACATTCTTTCTCTTTCCAGATTTTATTTGACCCTTCCTGAATTAAAAACTGAAATTTTTCAATTCATTAAGCACATCAGTTCCAGAAATACCCTGAGGTGGATCATCGGTCTCCATGGTATTGTCAAATCATTGACGATTATTTATATACGGATGGTCCATTGACTAGAATCATCGATGTCCCATAAAACTGAAACTACAATGATGTTTCAGTCTTTTGGATCATGTATTCTTCATAAAAACAAGACATGATAGTTTTCCCTTTGTGCTCCATCCAGACATCATTGCATAAGCAGAAAAATCATTGATCATCCACATAAGCGTAGCACGCATCTGAAATATGGCTTTCGAACATGCATCGTATGTGTGCACACCCACATCCCAAAGAAGTTTCAACTCTTTTATTAATGGTTGCATGTATATGTCTATATCATTGCCAAGATCAGAAGGGTCAGATATGAGTATACTAATGAAAGTGAAAGGTTTTTTCATACACAACCATGGGGGAAGATTATAAATGTGTATAAAAACCAGCCATGTGATGTGCGACGTAAGCATCTTCCCAAACGGATTAAAACCATCACATGAAAGACCCAACCTCACATTACACACGTCAGCTGTAAAATCAGGATATCAAGCATCAAATCCCTGCCATGCAAATCCATCTGCAGGGTGAACCAACTCATCATTAGTCTTCTTTCTCTCAGTATCATGTCATCACATTTTTATTGATATTTAATCAGACATAAAAAGATTCTGGAGTTTGGGGATCAATGGAAAGTGTCACATTACTATCTGTGGAAAACGGGATGGTGTTCCATCAGCTTTTGGCTTCCAGCGGGATGTGTCACATTTTATACAATCATTTTGTTCAGGATTTTCCTCCCAGAATAAACTACAATCTTTCAGGAAAGTATGAATTTTTTTCTTAAAAATCCAAGTTCCTCAACTAACTTTCATGCCATATAGTGATTTGGGGGAATATTTCCATCATCTGGAAGTAAGTCCTTCAAGAAGGTAATAATGTAATCGATGACAGTATTAAAAATCCCATACATAGTTTTCCCATGAAACAATCGGATTAAAAATTTCAACTTTTTCATTTTACCGCATTGTCGATATACTAGAGTCATAGCAGCATCATTCAATTTTTTCACCCTGACAACATCATCATTTTCATTAGACTCATAATGTGTGCTCATATCGAAATATTCTTGGGTAGGAATCCTTTCTTTTTCATGATGATGTATAAACGCAAACCGGTCATATAACAAATTCTCCAATCCAGTCCTCTCATTTGGATCATCAGCAATTTGAGATGTCATTTTCTCCCCATTGTGATACCACACAAAGTAGTTTGCTTGAAAACCATATTTGGTTATGTGGTAGATGACTTCTTCACGGCTCAACCAAGGTCTTCCAACACAATTGTAATTGGGTAAGTGTATGTGACCACTATCTGAAGCATTTTAAAATGAAAAATCTAAAAAGATCTCCAAATTGTTTTGAAATCGCTTGAGATCCAATCGGTTTCATACATACAACTTCTATCCATTCTGTAAAAAACTCATTATAAGTCACTTATTCAAAATAAATTCAATAAGATTGAAGTTTCATCGAAAATATATTTAAGTAAACGAGAATTTTTCACTTTATATGAAATCATAACTGACACACTACTCTATATGAGAATTATAATATAAAAGACAACAAAATACTATATTTATAACAAAATATCTTTGAAGAACTATACATGAGTTTACAAGGTCATTTACACTTGTGGAGGAGAATTATTCAGGAGTTAAGTAAATTTTAGATCGAATAAATTTTATATTTTAGTAGATTATTTGAGTGATCACATACATTGCCCAAGGGGGTGGGGGTCTCTAGGGGGTGCAGAGTGTCCAGGGGGGTGGCAGGGCTATCCAGGGGGTCAGAGGTGTCTAGGGGAGGGGGCTGTCTATGGGGGTTGGGGGGTCCAGGTGGGCGGGATATCCATGAGGATTGGGGGGGTTGTCCAGGGAGGTACGGGGTGTCCAAGGGGTGGGCGGGGTGTCCACGGGGGTGGCGAGGGTGTCCAGGGGGATCGGGGGTATCCAAGGGTGAGGGGCTTTCAAGGGGGTGGGGGCTGTCCAGCGGGGGTACGGGGTGTCCAGGGGGGTGAGTGGGGTGTCCAGGGGGTGGTGGGGATGTTTAGGGGGGTACGGGGTGTCCAAGGAGTGGTCGGACTGTCCACGGGGGGTGGTCAGGCTTTCCAAGGGGGTGGCGGGGCTGTCCAGTGGGGTCAGGTGTTTAGGGGGTGGGGGCTTTCTAGGGGGTGGGGTGTCTGAGGGGATGGGGGTGTTCGGGGGGTGGTGGGCGGGTGTCCAGGGGGTGGGCGGGTTATCCACGGGGGTGGGGGTTGTCCATGGGGATACGGGGTGTCCAGGGGGTGGGTGGGCTGTCCACGGGGGTGGTGGAGCTGTCCAGGGGGGGTCGGGGTGTCCAGGGGGTGCCAGGGGTGGGGGCTGTCCAGGGTGTACGAGGTGTCCAGGGGGTGGGCGGGCTATCTAGGGGGTGACGGGGGTGGCGGGGTGGCGGGGGTGGCTAGGGGGTATGAGGTGTCCAGGGGGTGGGTGGGCTGTCCACGGGGGGTGGTCGGGCTGTCCACGGGGGTGGCGGGGTTGTCCAGTGGGGTCGTGGTGTTTGGGGGGGTTCTAGGGGTGGGGGTGTCCGGGGGGATGGGGGTGTCTGGGGGGTGGTGGTCGGGTTTCCAGGTGGGGTGGGCGGGCTGTCCACGGGGGGTGGGGGCTGTCCAGGGGGGTACGGGGTGTCCAGAGGGGTGGATGGGCTGTCCACGGGGGTGGCGGGGCTGTCCAGGGGGGTTGGGGGTCTCCAGCGGTGGGGGGCTTTCCAGGGGTAGGGGGCTGTCCAGGGGGTAAGAGGTGTCCAGGGAGGTGGGCGGGCTTTCCAGGGGGGCGGTGGAGCTGTCCAGGGGGTACGGGGTGTCCAGGGGGTGGGCGAGCTGTCCACGGGGGTGGGGCCTGTCCAAGGGGGTACGGGGTGTCCAGGGGGGTGGGCGGGCTGTCCACGGGGGTGGCGGGGCTGTCCAGGGGGTCGGGGTCCAGGGGATGGGGGGGCTTTCCAGGGGTGGGGGCTGTCTAGGGGGTGGGTGGGCTATCCAGGGGGTGGAGGGGCTATCCAGGGGGTACGGGGTGGGTGGACGGGTTGTCCACAGTGGTGGCGAGGCTGTCCAGGGGGGGTACGGGGTGTCCAAGGGGTGGGCGGGTTGTCCATGGGGGGTGGGTGGGCTGTCCACCGGGGTGGTAGGGCTATCCACAAAGGTGGAAGGGCTGTCCAGGGGGTGGGGGTGTCTAGGGGGTGGGGGGGGCTGTACAAGGGGGTGGGGGTTTGTCCAAGGGGGTGGGGCTGTCCACCCCCAAACTAAGGTCATAAAATCCAATCTTTATCCAATTGTAGCATGATTTCAAGCCTATTATAGATGACCGACAAGACTGTTGGTGTAGACCATGAATATCATACATATAAATCACAACACACCCAATTGTACACACACCACAAAATATCATATGTGGATCAGATTTTATGAGCCATGTTTCGATGGGACACTAATCATAGGATTATGAGCATTGTTATATCATTAAGTGATATGGAATTTTACGAATGTTAAATTTTTATGAGATCAATATGGATAGTGGATAAGAACCTGAGTGAGATTTCTTTACAGAGATCGCTTCTTCTTGAAAGGGTAAGAGTGAGTGTTGGCATGGAACTTCAAGAAAATTTTTAATGTGCCAAAGAAACTATACATTTTTTATATTTGATTCATACTTTTTTTAGAGTATCGGAGTGGACAACCCACCCCCCTCCCTAGACAGCCCACCCCCCCACACCCCTGTAACCCCTACCCCCCTGCACCCACCCACCCCCTACACCCCCCCCCCCACCCGGATAGCCCCCCACCCCACCTGGACACCCCCCACCACCACACCTAGATAGCCCCCCCCCCTCCTCCCTAGACAACCAACACCCCTCCTCCCCCACCCCCACCCCCCTTGGACAGCGCACCCACCTTGACAGCCCACACCCCCTCCCCAAACTGGATAGCCACCCCACCACCACCCCTGGATAGCCCACCCCCTCCCTGGATAGCCCACACCCCCCGGTAGCCCCCTACCGCCCCGACACCCCCCTAGACAGACCACCCCCACCTGGACAGCACACCCCACCCCCCACCCCCACCTGGACAGCCCACGCCCCCCTCCACCCACCCCCACTAGATCCCCCCCCCCCCCGAGACAGCCCACCCCCTCCCTAGACAACCCCCCCCCCCCACCTGGACACCCCACCCCCCCAACCCCCACCTGAACATCCCCCCCCCCCCATGGGGGTGGCGGGGTTGTCCAGTGGGGTCGGGGTGTCTGGGGGGGTTCTAGGGGTGGGGGTGTCAGGGGGATGGGGGTGTCCAGGGGGTGGTGGGAGGTTGTCCAGGTGGGGTGGGCGGGCTGCCCATGGGGGGTGGGGGCTGTCTAGGGGGGTACGGGGTATCCAGGGGGGTGGGCGGGCTGTCCGCGGGGGTGGCGGGGCTGTCTAGGGGGGTCAGGGGTGGGGGGCTTTCCAAGGGTAGGGGTTGTCCAGGGGGTAAGAGGTGTCCAGGGGGTGGGCGGGCTATCCAGGGGGTGGGGCTTTCCAGGGGGTACGGGGTGGGTGGGTGGGCTGTGCACGGGGCTGGCGGGGGTGGCCAGGGGGTACGGGGTGTCCAGAGGGGGTACGGGGTGTCCAGGGGGGTGGGCGAGCTGTCTACAGGGGTGGGGGCTGTCCAGAGGGGTATGGGGTGTCCAGGGGGTGGGCAGGCTGTCCACAGGGGTGACGGGGCTGTCTGGGGGGGTCGGGGGTCCAGGGGGTGGGGGGATTTCCAGGGGTGGGGCTTTCCAGGGGGTGGGCGGGCTATCTAGGGGGTGGCGGGGCTATCTAGGGGGTACGAAGTGGGTGGGTGGGCTGTCCACAGGGGTAGCTGGACTGTTCGGGGGGTACAGGGTGTCCAGGGGGTGGGCAGGCTGTCCATGGGGGGTGGGCGGGCTGTCCACGGGGGTGGTCGGACTGTCCACGGGAGTAGAAGGGTTGTCCAGGGGGGTGGGGGTGTCCAGGGGTGGGGGGCTATCCAAGGGGGTGGGGGCTGTCCAAGGGGGTGGGGGTGTCCACCCCAAAACTAGGGTCGTAAAATCCAATCTTTATCCAATTGTAGCATGATTTCAGGCCTATTATAGATGACCGACAAGACTGTCGGTGTAAACCATGAATATCATACATATAAATCACAACACACCCAATTGTAAAAAAACCACCAAATATCATTCGTGGATCAGATTTTATGAGCCATGTTTTGATGGGACACTACTTATAAGAGTATGAGCCTTGTTATATCATTAGGTGATATGGAATTGTACGAATGTTAAATTTGTATGAGATCAATATGGATAGTGGATAAGAACCTAAGTGAGATTTCTTTGCAGAGATCACTTCTTCTTGAAAGGGTAAGAGTGAGTGTTGGTATGGAACTTCAAGAAAAAATTTAACGTGTGAAATCAACAATACATTTGTTATATTTGATTCATATTTTTTTGTAGAGTATCGGAGTGGACAACCCACCGCACTCCCTGGACAGCCCACCCACCCCCACCCACCCACCCACCCACACGGATAGCCCCCCCACCCCACCTGGACACCCCACCACCACACCTGGACAGCCCCCCCCCCCTCCTCCCTCGACAACCAACACCCCCCCACCTAAATAGCCCACCCCCACCCCCCTTGGACAACCCACCCCCCCTTGACAGCCCACACCCCCTCCCCACCTAGATAGCCCACCCACCACCACCCCTGGACAGCCCACCCCCGCCCTGGACATCCCACACCCCCCCTTCAGCCCCTTACCACCCCAATATCCCCCCTGGACAGCCCACCCCACACCTGGACAGCCCACGCCCCCCCCCCCCCCACTGGACACCCCCCCCCAGACAGCCCACCCCCTCCCTGCACACCCCCCCGCCCCACTAGGACACCCCCCCCCCACACCACCACCCCCCATGGGTATATAATCCCACCTTTTTGTCACAAAAACTTTCATTACATTATACAAAAGTGAGGATCTTTAAGGTTTAGTGTCTTAAAAACCATGAACTTAATACATGAAACAAAAAAAAAACATTCTTCTTAAACACTTGAAAGGATTCTCCTTATGTTCATCCTAGGTTCATTAATGCATCTCATAACCTGGGTACATACATCAAAAGAAAGGGTGAGCAGAAGGCCCGGTAAGGGAAACAAGGGAAACATTTAACATGTGAACTTGAGATACGTCAATAAAGTCATGAAAAGAACTTTAAGGCATGAGAGTGAAATCATGAGGCATATCATAATAAAAATAACGTATTTCATAACTTGAAAATGTGGCTACAACATTTAACAAAGGCAATCATTTCCATTTCACCAAGGTCCATCCCCAAGGTGTCAATAAAAATTACCAAGGTTATTCACCAGGGTATTAGTCTAAAAGGTCATCTCTAGAGATTAAGTCTTTACCCAATGCATTGGAGCGCTATCAGGGCGCACCCTTAAATTTTTCTTTATCATCATTTGATCCACATATATCATCATCAATCATTTCATAAACAACCCATATATCATAAAAGAAATGTGTTTCATTTCATAATCATAACGTTTTAAAAAAACTGCTTTAAATACATGATCTTAATGTCACTTTAAACCTACGGAAAGGGAAAGCAGGTCTCATGTATGTAAATCCCAGAATTTAAAATAGAACAACTTGGTATATATGTGAATACCCCTATAGAAGAGAGATATTTGAGTATTCACTTAATAAAATAAAATAACTTTAGAAAAAGAGAGAGACATTTTGAGACGGAAATTCTGCAGCATAACGGCTATGTTTCGGGGTTTTAGAAAACATTGAAAAGAGAGGGGACATGGGTCAAACATTCATAAATGACCCATAAAACAATAGAGGGGCAGAACATGAAGGATATATGAACATGGTAATGAAATTTGAAGGACATAACATTTGAAATGAAAAAAATGGAAGGAAGACAAAAATTATATTTCTCTTATGAAAATTCGGCAGCCTAACGACGTCACTTAAACTTCAACAAAAATGAATTGACGAGATCAAATAGGGTCTCTCATCATATGAACATAAAAGATCAGTATGATAGATATAGAGATCATACCCTAACATAATAAAAAGGAACTTGAAAGACTTGACATGAAAGTAGATCTTGAAAACGAGAAGGGTGAAAGATTCCCTTAAAAATTCGGCAGCCTAACGGGGCCACTTAAGCTTCAACAAAAATGAATTGATGAGATCAAATAGGGTCTCTCATCTTATGAACATAAAAGATCAGTATGATAGATTTATAGATCATACCCCAACATAATAAAAAGGAACATGAAAGACTTGACATGAAAATAGATCTTGAAAACGAGAAGGGTGAAAGAATCCCTTAAAAATTCGGCAGCCTAACAGCGCCACTTAAACTTCAACAAAAATTAATTGACGAGATCAAATAGGGTCTCTCATCATATGAACATAAAAGATCAGTATGATAGATTTAGAGATCATACCCCAACATAATAAAAAGTAATATGAAAGATTTGACATGAAAATAGATCTTGAAAATGAGATGGGTGAAAGAATCCCTTAAAAATTCGGCAGCCTAACGGCGCCACTTAATCTTCAACAAAAATGAATTGATGGGATCAAATATGCTCTCTAATCATATGAATATAAAAGATTAGTATGATAGATTTATAGATCATACCCCAACATAATAAAAAGGAACATGAAAGACTTGACATGAAAATAGATCTTGAGAACGGGAAGGGTGAAAGAATCCCTTAAAAATTCAGCAGCCTAACAGTGCCACTTAAACTTCAACAAAAATGAATTGATGAGATCAAATAGGGTCTCTAATCATATGAACATAAAAGATCAGTATGATAGATTTAGAGATCATACCCCAACATAATAAAAAGTAACATGAAAGACTTGACATGAAAATAGATCTTGAAAATGAGAAGGGTGAAAGAATCCCTTAAAAATTCGGCACCCTAACGGTGCCACTTAAACTTCAACACAAATCAATTGACGAGATCAAATAGGGTCTCTAATCATATGAACATAAAAGATCAGAATGATAGATTTAGATATCATACCCCAACATAATAAAAAGGAACATGAAAGACTTGATATGAAAATAGATCTTGAAAACGAGAATGGTGAAAGAATCCCTTAAAAATTCGGTAACCTAACAGCGCCACTTAAACTTCAACAAAAATGAATTGACGAGATCAAATAGGGTCTCTCGTCATATGAACATAAAAGATCAGTATTGTAACACCCCGAGATTTTATGAAAAATATTCTTTTAATTTAATTAATGTCTTGTGTTGTATTCTACACCAAGATTACCTTGCGCTATACGCAACACCGTATTAGCTTGCAGTATACGCAACACTATTTTTGGATCGTGTTACACACAATTTTGATAATAGTTATTCTACGCAACATTGAGTATATATATATATATATATATATTAAATGTATAAATGAAATATGGTTGGATTATCTTATACGAAACAACGAAAAATTCTTTCACAACACGTAACCCTGACTTGGCTTGCATTACACGTAATCGTGACCTTCCTTGATAGCGTGTGTTGTACGCAATATCGGGTTTTAATAAACAACGATATATTATTATAATATTGTCATGAACTAGCCGTTATGAATAGTATTAACTAAATTTTGAATTTTATAACATTATTATTCATCTTACACATTTCTAGAACATGGTATACGAACAAAATAAATTTTTCGGGTAAAATAAGTATTTTTCAAAAAATGCAGTTTTTCCGCCTTTTGATGGCGCACCCACTTTAAATCTAGTTTTTGACATATTTATATGTTCAATTTGACAAAATAAAATTCTTATTTTGAATCAGGATATAAAAATTTACATTAGATAAAGTTTTGATATTTTTCCGATAACTTTCATATTTTAATGAATAGTAAAAACACGCTACATTTTAATTAAAAACAACTTTTTCATCATAATATATTATGTTTTTAAATTATAATATTGAATGGTTTTAAAGTATAAATAGAATATATTTTTACCATTTAATATAATGTATGTCATTAGCATTGATTTTACCTTGAATTCGTAGGTTAAATCAATTTAATCTTTTGCAATGTTTTAAAAAAAACCCGTTTTCTTTCGACAATGGGATTAATTTTAATTTAATTTATGCATATTTTTTGTATTGAATTTGGAAAAATGGATTCCATATTTGGAATCAGTGGGTCCAAATTATGTTAATAAGCTACTTTTAATTTTTGGGCATTGTGAATAGTAACTACGGTAAATTTTATTTACTATAGTTGAAGGTAAATCAGGTAATTAAGGGTAATATAAGATTATAAAATTAACCTAAAACTTGGAAAAATCCTATTGGATGGCTAAAAGTAGACCCATATAACCTAAGGGTCAGATTAGATTCATTTTATGGACTTTTTCCAGGAAAATAATTTAATTATTATTAAAACCAAAGAATGTGACAACATGTCACTTTCTTAAATCTTATAAGTATAATAATTTTAATTTAGTGATAAATTTCATGAAACTTCGAACATTAATAGTCTCCAGAAATCTAATACAATTATCTACATCATAGGAATTTATTTAGAATTTTTAGGGATTAAATAATTATCATTTATTATGACACAAAGATGATGCAGTAATTGTCTTATTAATGAAATATTGACATAATTGATGTTATAAATGCCCAAATAAATGTAATTTGAGACTTTTTATGACTTACACTAATTTTCTAGGTTAATATTACATGTTATTGTTGATTTAAGTAAATTGTTTCGAACTTACCATTCTGTTATGAATTTCATAAAAATCATGTACCAAATAGTGTCAAAATTGACATAAATTAGTTTTTAAAACAAATATTATATTATTAATTGTTATTTTATTTCTAAAAATATAAGGTTCGGCCAAATGACTTAGATAAGGTTATATATATTAATAATAAACAACTTGGGGTTCCTTTGTCTTGATATAGTAAGTTTATTAACCATATAGTGTAAGAAAACAAAAACACACGGTAAAAGTTAAATTATTTAACTTAGAGTTAAATCTAATTGATAAGGTTAAAATAATAACCTAAACTTGTCTAAATCCTATTGGATGAGAGGATTTCGACCCATCCCCACTTTAGCTTCTAAATAAGACCCTTTGGAACCATTATAAACCGAATTTGACCTTAATATAAAATAATATTTTGAGATTTTCCTAAGGTGTCCCTCTCCTCCCTTATAAAAGGGCACCTCCTCCCTCTCCTCCTCACACCAATTTGAGCATTAAAGCTCGGTCAACCCCTGCCAAAATCTCTTCTCCACTTACTTAGTATCATCCTAGTGGTCCTGGTCTTCTTCAAAGACCATCCTTAGTTCTTTAAGTGGAGGTTAAGTGAAGGCGCGTCAAAAAGAGGTAATATCCATTACCGATCTTTTTCAATTTCTTTCTTCTTCAACTTCTTCTTCTTTATTTGTTTAATGATAAAGTAATAACATCAGTATTTCTTATATACTGATATGTTATTATAAATATGAAACAACTCTAATTAACCTTCTATCCATCCTATGGAAAAATGAAATCACCGCGCGTGCGTACATACGGAATACCGTCTCCACGCCGTGGTGTAATCTATTTTCCGCCACCACCTTAATTGGATGGGTATAATGGTGTAATGAGTAACTATATATGATTATTATAAAGTGATATTGATACTGAAATAGTATACATACACTTCAACACAATTCCACGACCATGGGAACGATATCATCGCTCGTGCGTACGTACGGACTACCGTCTCCACGACTCGATGAGATTTATTCTCCATATTAACCATTCATGAATGATTATAAAGTATATATAATGAATAATAATGAAATATATGACATTTCAAATCTACTGTATTTATGTATATATATATATATATGTATGTCATCTACTTCCATTCAAGACAATAAGGAAAGGAAAACAGCGTTCATGCGTACGTACGGACTACCATTTCCATGAACGGTATGTTTCATTTCATTTATCTATCTATTATATATATATATATATACTGAATATATATGATATATAAATCATGTTTTATATTCTGGAAGTAAGTAAATCATGATATAAGTAATAATAATGTCAAGAACAACAAGTTCAAACACCAACGATAAATGAAACGATTTTACCCAAAACGCTTCTTTAACATGGAATTTACAAAAGAACAGGTAATATAAAGTCATAAGTGAACCATATATGATATCATAACAATGAATATGATTCTGTAATAAGTTAATGACATTATTTAAATCATTATACAGGAGGTTCGGATACATACAAAGCATATCGGACATAAGGTAAGGGAAATATCACAATCTCATTTTTATCCGAGATTTTTTATACTTTAGTATTTACTGGGGTGTATCTTATCATCCACATTCATGTTTTCCTCAATATGTAATATTATTTACATCCACCTACAATTGTTTAAATTCAATTTTACCCTTCGTTGAGTTTTTAGTAAAGGATATGAAAGGAATCTTTTGTCGTTTTTCGTACGAGGTACTTTTTGACTTTTCCGACAAGAGTACGAGAAGAATTTTTTTTTAACTTATATGGCATGAATGGATTTTTAAAACATTATTTCCAAGAAGATTACTTTACAAGTTTCCAAGTTTATTTTTAATCAACTTATTTTAGTTTAAAATTGTATGACATGTTAAGAAAGGAAAAATGTTTTTGAAGTAGAAAGGATATTTTCCTCAAGAATGGAGTTCAAGTGTTTTATCAAAATTATTTTCCATCTAAGATAATATAGGGTTCTGATTCTATCCCTATCATTAAATTGATTTGATTATGTTGTGATGGAATTATTTTTATGAATTCATTTATCTTATATGAATTGTTTTATGATGTCACGATGTTTAAGAATTCCATTTTTATTACATGGGTTATGCAATGATGTATGATTTATGATTTTTGTGGCACACATAAGAATGGTTTCATTATGAGATGGGTGAGACCTATATCTCCCTCCAATGCATTGGGTAAAGATTTTATATCTCATGAGATAGACATGGCTGGAACGGTAGGTTATACCAGTTCAGTGAAACAGGACTGAAACGAGGGTGACTCGGTTCAGAAATGGACTTTGTCCACTAAGATAGTCTTGGAAATGAGTCTTGACTAATAAGATATGTTTCTCTATGATTATGTGTGTATGCCACAAAGTTTCATGTTTTATGTTATGATTATTGGGATTTCATTTCACTACTATGATTTATCCCATGTTATGAAATTATGCTCTCTTTTGCAGGTTAATATTTTCAAAATGTTATGTTCTTATGATGTGATTGATATTTATTTTGTTTACCCTTACTGAGCATTTGAGCTCACCCTTTTATGTTTTCTTTTCCCCAAGATATAAAGAAAGGTTTTAGGAAAAAAAAGGAAGATCTTTATGGGAGATGTTGAAGATCTTTCACCACGATTAGAAGATTATATTCCGAGTTTCCAAAGACACTAAACTATTACGGTCCTTGTGTGTGTGTTTTTGTTATGTACTAAGTATTTCGCAAAAGTAATGTAATGTCCATGTACGTTAGGCTTCGGGTCTCTACAGTTGGTATCAGAGGAAAGGTTTAGTCAACCTTTGGAAACTAAGATGCGAAAATGTTACTGAGATCCCTAGAGATATTACTAAGGTATGTCTAGGAATGTCCATAAGGATAAGTATACGTATAGGATATAGTCCTAGAACTACGGTAACGATCTTAGAATTTAACCTAAGATGTTAGATATTAAGGGTAATCCCCCTTTACTATGTTGTTTCCCCTATCATTATTTTTTCCTCTCACACTATTCTT
Source organism: Viscum album (assembly GCA_963277665.1). Lineage (NCBI taxonomy): Eukaryota > Viridiplantae > Streptophyta > Magnoliopsida > Santalales > Viscaceae > Viscum > Viscum album. The sequence continues at coordinate 996,217,532 of OY728166.1, forward strand.
TTTGGGTTTTAGACGATGGCTGGAACCCGAAGGAATCATGTTGATCACTGTAATGGACAATGCAATGATTGTCCTCCTGAACAAACAAGTGTTATGGGAGATGGAGTGAAAAATCTTATTGCTATACTTACACAAGCTATGAATCATTCTGGACTTCCAAATAAGCAGAGAAGGGAACAATATTCTATTGAGTCCTTCATGAGGCAACGTCAACCTTCTTTCAGTGGGTCTTCTGATCCACTTGTTGCTGAACAATGGATCAGTACCACTGAAAAGATATTTTCAGTTCTTCAATGTTCTGAACATGATAAAGTCATCTTAGCAGTATATCGTTTGGAAGGTGAAGCTGATCAATGGTTGAATCTTATCAAGAATACGAGGCTAAGAGATGAAATTGAGTCCATGGAATGGGACGAGTTCAAGAACTTGTTTTTCAGTAAGTACTTCCCTCGTATTCTTCGAACAAAGATGGAAAAGGAGTTTCTTGAGCTGAAGCAGAAAGATGATGAATCTGTTGGTATATACGAAGAGAATTTTACAAGACTTGCAAGGTATGCATCTGGAATTATCATCCAACCTGAAAGTAAAGTTGATCGATTTTTCAGTGGCTTAAAACCAAGTCTTCGAAGGGCATTAGCTATAAGAGACTTTAGTAGCTATGAATAAATTGTGCGTTGTGCTATCAAGGTAGAAATGGAAGTTGGTGTTACATATCTATCTCATGGTTTTGACAAGAAACGAAAGATGGAGTTCAAGGAGAAATCTCAGAATAATGGTGAAAAGAAGATGAATGTTTCCTTATGCACAAACTGTGGAAAGAAGCATGGTGGAGATTGTCTTAAAGGGACTAGAAAATGTTTTAAGTGTGGAAAATAAGGTCATCGAGCAGCTGAGTGTCGAAGTAATGGAAAAAAAGGTTTCTAATGATGTGAATAAAGCAAACACTATAGAGAACGCACCACCAACACTTCAATGCTTCAAGTGCCAGGAAATGGGGCATTATGCTAATAAATGCCCTAATCCAAGGGTTAGTGATGATCGAAATGAGCAACCGCTTAAGGCAAAGGACAAAGGGAAGTCACATGCGATCACTATTGGCGATGTTGAATATGACAACGATGTGGTAGAATGATTAAGTGTTTATGTAATGGGATTCAAAAATAATGTTGTATCATGGAGTATTGGAATATTTATGTATTGGTCTAATGTGGTATTCAAAGTGATTGAGATATTTTTGGAAATAAGATGATATGCGCATAATGAAGGGAAAACGAGAAAACGAAATGTTTAACAGTATTCATGAGCTCATGATTGATATAAGGACTAAGTATATAGAATTTTGAGGATTGTGGTATGTGGAAAGAGTTATCTTTTGACAGCACTCATGTTTTCACTAAGATTCAATGGGTATTCATTTTTCAAGAGATTACATGATTATGGTATTCACATGACTGGAATGTGACGAACAAGATATATGAGAGATAAATGATGGCATTCACGTGATCATTTTCTCTATACTATGAGCTTGGACCGAAGTATTTTAGATAAGCCTAAATATTGAAATGGATTATGTTGGACATAAGTTAGCATTGTTTAAGGATAAAACTTTTTTTGATATTGTTGATGGGATGTTATAATAATGTAGTTTTAGAAAAAAGGACAACCTGCAGGATGTGCGACAACCCATCGCGCCGGCCAAGGCTGTGGGAATCGAACCCACAACTAAAGTGTGACGGGCCTTTATCGCATACCACTGGCCTACAAAAAGTCCATGGTTAGTAGAAACTAGTTTTATTTTATTAAGAGGTATGATATATGAAGTATAAGTTCATTTTTGGAATCGTATATGATTAACCTCACGAAAAACGGACTTATGTATATTTGATAACTATTGCTAAACTTTTTTTTGAAACAGATGGAATGACCCATCATTCTATCACATGATCTGTTAACACTTCACGAATAACAAATTCAACTTCATTTCTTTAAGAGATGAAGTGGAAATTGTTCAAAGCACAAACAACAGTGAGATTGTACCAAAATCAAGTAAGTATTTCTTCTAATTCAAATTTTTCAACTTTAGGGAAATGATATTGAAAACCAAAAATGTTGTCCTAGTGATCTTATATCTGATGAATCAGATGGTACCCTAGATCATCACAAATTTATGGCTTTGTGATTATTGGCTTTTTCATAGCCATGTTCTCTACCACTCTCCATCAGAACATGACGGTTAGATTTCTCTTCCATGTCCATATTTTATCCTATATGGAAACCTAGTGATGAGTTCATTTGGGTAATCGTTATATTTCATACTTTAGTTTTTAAAGTTCAGTTTTGGTATTTCTTTTTACGATGTGGGTTTCTATTAAACAAACTTTCGAGTAGTAAACCATTTATAACCCCGACAAATTTCGAGGGCGAAATTCATTTTAAGGGGGGTAGAATGTAACACCCTGAGATTTTATGAAAAATATTCTTTTGATTTCATTAATGTCTTGTGTTTTATTCTACACCAAGATTACCTTGCGCTATACGCAACACCGTATTAGCTTGCAGTATACGCAACACTATTCTTGGATCGTGTTACACACAATTTTGATAATAGTTATTCTACGCAACATTGAGTATATATATATATATATATATTCAATGTATAAATGAAATATGGTTGGATTCTTTTATACGAAACAACGAAGGATTCTTTCACAACACGCAACCCTAACTTGGCTTGCATTACACGCAATCACGACCTTCCTCGATAACCTGTGTTGTACGCAATACCAGGTTTTAATAAACAACGATATATTATTATAATATTGTCATGAACTAGTTGTTATGAATAGTATTAACTAAATTTTGAATTTTATAAAATTATTATTAATCTTACACATTTCTAGAACATGGTATAAGAACAAAATAAATTTTTCGGGTAAAATAAGTATTTTTCAAAAAATGCAGTTTTTCCGCCTTTTGATGGCGCACCCACTTTAAATCTAGTTTTTGACATGTTTATATGTTCAATTTGAGAAAATAAAATTCTTCTTTTGAATCAGGATATAAAAATTTACATTAGATAAAGTTTTGATATTTTTCCGATAACTTTCATATTTTAATGAATAGTAAAAACACGCTACATTTTAATTAAAAACAACTTTTTTCATCATAATATCTTATGTGGTCAAATTATAATATTGAAGGGTTTTAAAGTATAAATAGAATATATTTTTACCATTTAATATAATGTATGTCATTACCATTGATTTTACCTTGAATTTGTAGGTTAAATCAATTTAATCTTTTGCAATGTTTTAAAGAAAAACTCGTTTTCTTTCGACAACGGGATTAATTTTAATTTAATTTCTACATCTTTTGTGTATTGAATTTGGAAAAATGGATTCCATATTTGGAATCAATGGGTCCAAATTATGTTAATAAGCTACTTTTTATTTTTGGGCATTGTGAATAGTAACTACGGTAAATTTTATTTACTATAGTTAAAGGTAAATCGGGTAATTAAGGGTAAATATAAGATTATAAAATTACCCTAACACTTGGAAAAATCCTATTGGATGGCTAAAAGTAGACTCATATAACCTAAGGGTCGGATTAGATTCATTTTATGGACTTTTGTCCATGAAAATAATTTAATTATTATTAAAACCAAAGAATGTGACAACATGTCACTTTCTTAAATCTTATAAGTATAATAATTTTAATTTAGTGATAAACTTCATGAAACTTCGAACATGAATAGTATCCAGAAAGATAATACAATTATCTACAACATAGGAATTTATTTAGAATTTGTAGGGATTTAAATAATTATCATTTATTATGACACAAAGATGATGCAGTAATTGTCTTATTAATGAAATATTGACATAATTGATGTTATAAATGCCCAAATAAATGTAATTTGAGACTTTTTATGACTTACACTAATTTTCTAGGTTAATATTACATGTTATTGTTGATTTAAGTAACTTGGTTCGAACTTACCATTCTGTTATGAATTTCATAAAAATCATGTACCAAATAGTGTCAAAATTGACATAAATTAGTTTTTAAAACAAATATTATATTATTAATTGTTATTTTATTCCTAAAAATATAAGGTTCGGCCAAATGACTTAGATAAGGTTATATATACTAATAATAAACAACTTGGGGTTCTTTTGGCTTGATATAGTAAGTTTATTAACCATATAGTGTAAGAAAACAAAAACACACGGTAAAAGTTAAATTATTTAACTTAGAGTTAAATCTAATTGATAAGGTTAAAATAATAACCTAAACTTGTCTAAATCCTATTGGATGAGAGGATTGCGACCCATCCCCACTTTAGCTTCGAAAGAAGACCCTTTGGAACCATTATAAACCGAATTTGACCTTAATATAAAATAATATTTTGAGATTTTCCTAAGGTGCCCCTCTCCTCCCTTATAAAAGGGCACCTCCTCCCTCTCCTCCTCACACCAATTTGAGCATTCAAGCTTGGCCAACCCCTGCCAAAATCTCTTCTCCACTTCCCTAGTATCATCCTAGAGGTCCTGGTCTTCTTCAAAGACCATCCTTAGTTCTTTAAATGGAGGTTAAGTGAAGGCGCGTCAAAAAGAGGTAATATCCATTACCGATCTTTTTCAATTTCTTTCTTCTTCAACTTCTTCTTCTTTAGTTGTTTCATGATAAAGTAATAACATCAGTATTTCTTATATACTGATATGTTATTATAAATATGAAACAACTCTAATTAACCTTCTATCCATCCTACGGAAAAAGGAAATTACCGCGCGTGCGTACATACGGAATACCGTCTTCACGCTGTGGTGTAATCTATTTTCCACCATCACCTTAATTGGATGGGTATAATGGTGTAATGAGTAACTATATATGATTATTATAAAGTGATATTTATACTGAAATAGTATACATACACTTCAACACAATTCCACGACCATGGGAACGATATCATCGCTCGTGCGTACGTACGGACTACCGTCTCCACGACGAGATGAGATTCATTCTCCACATTAACCATTCATGAATGATTATAAAGTATATATAATGAATAATAATGAAATATATGACATGTTAAATCTACTGGATTTATGTATATATATGTATATGTATGTCATCTACTTACTTCCATTCAAGACAATAAGGAAAGGAAAACAGTGTTCATGCGTACGTACGGACTACCGTCTCCATGAACGGTGTGTTTCATTTCATTTATCTATCTATTATATATATATACTGAATATATATGATATATAAATCATGTTTTATATTCTGGAAGTAAGTAAATCATGATATAAGTAATAATAATGTCAAGAACAACAAGTCCAAACACCTACGATAAATGAAACGATTTTACCCAAAACGCTTCTTTAACATGGAATTTACAAAAGAACAGGTAATATAAAGTCATAAGTGAACCATATATGATATCATAACAATGAATATGATTCTGTAATAAGTTAATGACATTATTTAAATCATTATACAGGAGGTTCGGATACATACAAAGCATATCGGACATAAGGTAAGGGAAATATCACAATCTCATTTTTATCCGAGATTGTTTAAACTTTAGTATTTACTGGGGTGTATTTTATCATCCACATTCATGTTTCCTCAATATCTAATATTATTTCCATCCACCTACAATTTTTTAAATTCAATTTTACCCTTCGGTGAGTTTTTAGTAAAGGATATGAAATGAATCTTTTGTCGTTTTTCATACGAGGTACTTTTTGACTTTTCCGACAAAAGTACGAGAAGAATGTTTTTTTTAACTTATACGGCATTAATGGATTTTTAAAACATTATTTCCAAGAAGATTCCTTTACAAGTTTCCAAGTTTATTTTTAATCAACTTATTTTAGTTTAAAATTGTATGACATGTTAAGAAAGGAAAAATGTTTTTGAAGTAGAAAGGATATTTTCCTCAAGAATGGAGTTCAAGTGTTTTATCAAAATTATTTTCCATCTAATATAATATAGGGTTCTGATTCTATCCCTATCATTACATTGATTTGATTATGTTGTGATGGAATTATTTTTATGAATTCATTTATCTTATATGAATTGTTTTATGATGTCACGATATTTAAGAATTCCATTTTTATTACATGGGTTATGCAATGATGTATGATTTATGATTTTTGTGGCACACATAAGAATGGTTTCATTATGAGATGGGTGGGACCTATATCTCCCTCCAATGCATTGGGTAAAGATTTTATATCTCATGAGATATACATGGCTGGAACTGTAGGTTATACCGGTTCAGTGAAACAGGACTGAAACAAGGGTGACTCGGTTCAGAAATGGACTTTGTCCACTAAGATAGTCTTGGCAATGAGTCTTGACTAATAAGATATGATTCTCTATGATTATGTGTGTATGCCACAAAGTTTCATGTTTTAAGTTATGATTATTGGGATTTCATTTCACTACTATGATTTATCCCATGTTATGAAATTATGCTCTCTTTTGCAGATTAAGATTTTCAAAATGTTATGTTCTTATGATGTGATTGATATTTCTTTTGTTTACCCTTACTGAGCATTTGATCTCACCCTTTTATGTTTTCTTTTCCCCAAGATATAAAGAAAGGTTTTAGGTAAAAAGAAGGAAGATCTTTGTTGGAGATGTTGAAGATCTTTCACCACGATTAGAAGATTATATTCCAAGTTTCCAAAGACACTAAACTATTATGGTCCTTGTGTGTGTGTTTTTGTTATGTACTAAGTATTCCGCAAAAGTAATGTAATGTCCATGTACGTTAGGCTTCGGGTCTCTATAAGTATGATAGATATAGAGATCATACCCCAACATAATAAAAAGGAACTTGAAAGACTTGACATGAAAGTAGAACTTTGAAAAATGAGAAAGGTGAATGAATCCCTTAAAAATACGGCAGCCTAACGGTGCCACTTAAACTTTCTTAAAATTAATTGATGAGAGAAAGAGGGGGTCTCTCATCATATGAATATGAAAAGAGCAGTAAGAGGAATATAAAATAATATCCTCCAACATAATAGCATGAAGCATAAAAGAAATGACATAAAAGAGATTACTTGAAAAGAAAGAGAGAGGTCAGATCCCTTACCTTAAAACGTAACTCTTAAAACTCAAAGGTTGGGACCTTGAGGGCTTGGGGGCACCTTGGGAGGACTCCTTGGGAGGTAATGAGACCAGAGCTTCATTGGGGGAGAGTTGGGAGTCGAATGGATGAGAGGATAGCTTGGTATTTATAGGGAAAGTGAGGGGACAAGGCATTAATGGCCAAGGGACACCTCATTGGTGGTTTTGGAAAAACCATGGGCTTGCCCATGGTATTTGCCCATGGTATTGGCCACATGGGTCCCCTCATACAATAATTCATCACCTTTGGTCGGTCAACCCTTAAAATATCTCATGACATCATCATGACATAGTTATGATGTCATTAAACATACTGAAACCCTAAAACTATATTTTCACTACTCATCAAAAATTCAACTTTCTCAGAAAAATCCCAAAATTTCACCTTAACCAAATATCGATGATCTGATTTCAAAAATGAACTCCATTTTATAAAAATAATTTTCTAAATATTTTTAATTTAATTTTTAATTAAAAAAACACTATTCACCTGATAAAAACTAATACTGGACTAATAATTTATGAAACCGTTATTTAACCATTTTATTGAATCACATTACTTAATCAAGGTGCCTAGATTATATTAATACTTTCTTTAAGTGAGATTACTAATCCATTTGGTCACATTATTAATCCTAAGCATAAAATCACTATTCATAATTTACTATTCATCAAAAATTAAGTTGATCTTATTAGACTCTAAATTTCGTACTGAACATAATTGTAGAAGACCATTTTTTGAAAATCATTACACATTTTTTATTATTTAAGGTTTACATAAAAAATTTTAAAATATCATTTCTCTAAAATTCATCAAAAATATGCATACTATATTTATCCGGACATTTGAAAATTCATAAACTTCATCATAAGAAGAAATCAAAATTTTTATTTAAAACAATGGATTACACAAGGCAGTTACAGTCTCCATACATAGCCCCTTATCACACCAGCATAGGACCTAAGTGTAATGTGTGCTAAGGTGAGAGAATCTGAGGGAGGCTCGACCAACATCGCACGAGTAGTAATTTCTATCAGTTTGAACTTCTCGCGAAGTTGATTTCGTTCTAGCTTCACACGATGAAGTTCGGCTTGGATTTGGTCCAGAGCAAAGCCCAGTAGTGCTACCTCCTTCTCAAGTTCCGTTAGATGGGCTTCGATTGGCCCAAGACTACTGGATGAGGCCATCGAATCTATATTAATTAACCAAGGTCACTTGCAACATTCTTTTTTCAACGGTCATACTGACTAACGGTCATATAATAGTCAAAACCCAACAGTCTCATTTTAATTATACTCATGTTATCAAATGAAACAGTTTTGTTGAGTATGAAAAATAAAATTCAAAATTTCGGGTCGTTGCAATGGGGGTGGCGGGGCTATCCAGTGGGTGGGGGTGTCTGGGGGGGATTCCAGGGGTGGGGGTGTCCGGGGGGTGGTGGGCGGGTGTCCGGGTGGGGTGGGTGGGCTGTCCACGGCGGTGGGGGCTGTCCAGGGGGGTATGGGTTGTCCAGGGGGGTGGGCGGGGTGTCCACGGGGGTGGTGGGGCTGTCCAGGGGGATCGGGGGTGTCCAAGGGGTGGGGCGATTTCCAGGGGGTAGGGGATGTTGAAAGGCGTAGTCGTGGATGCCCTCAAATGATTAGTGTGATTTTGGGGTACTTAGGTACAGCAGAGTGTCTGACCAAGATCGTCTCTCAAAGGAGGAAGTGAATTAAAAAAACTTTTTAGAGGTATTCTAAAAATAAAATAAAAGAGAATGAAAACACTACTTGAAAGAATGGAGTTTGGTTATAGTTTATAAATCTAGAAGAAGTTTGCTGGAAGAAGATTGGATTTTTTTTTGTTTTTAGTTTTGAAATGAATTTCGATTAAAATGACACAACAAGAAGATGTTTTTTAGACAATATTTAAAAGACGTAATCGATCTAACTCTACCTATTCAATCAATTATTTATCATTATAATTTAAATTAACATCCACTTAATTATGATCCCTTAACTTGTTAACCCCTGAACCCTATGACAATTAACCTTACCACAAAGATGAAGTGAATTAAACCCTAGGTTATCTTCGGAACATGTAATCACAGCACCCTACTTTGATTGATGTTCTAAGGATAACTTATGATCAGTGGTAAATTAAGGCACATATCCATTCTGGAAATGAGGACTAATTGAGTTTAGGGGTTATGTTTGAACTCTACAAATTAATCCCATGTGGTTTTGAATTACCGGTTAAGGTTGCGCTCTCACAGTTCACACAATTCTCAATCTCACGTGTTTTGTGTTAACTATTCAATTGCTTTCTTAGTTTCATTTAAATTAAAAACTCAATTAATAGATCATAATATGTGAATTACAGTATCTCATTGATTCAAAATAAATGAATGAATAAGGATAGAGGTCGATCGATTACTAAAAAGAACTACTCTTCCATGGGCGGTGTAGTCATCGTAGAAACGTTTTGCATGTGCAAAGGTTTAGAAAGGGTATAACCCAATCTCGTTTCCACTCTTGATTTCCAACCTAAATAGTAAGATTAAGAGAAGAATAAAATTAAAAATAACAGAATAAATGGAAAACAAACTAAGAGTTTATTGAAAGAAGAAAAGCATTACAGCATGTAGAAGAAGAAGGAGAAGAGGAAGGCTTGATGAGGGGATCCTTGCTTCAAGAGCTACCCCTCTTACAATGGTTGAAGAATTGGAGTGAAACCTCTTTTCTTATGCCTTCAACTTCCCAATGCATGTCCCAACCCTTAAAAATGATAAAAACTCCAATTTATAGAGGGGAGGGGAGGACAGGTTACAAGTGGTTTCAAGTGTGAATGTGGAAATTCGGCCAAATATTTTAATCCAACTTGCACCGCCCATTTGACCACCGAAATGCGTGAATCAGCTCTTCTTCCAGAAGGATCATATGTGCGGATATGGGTCCTCTATCCCCTCTCAAAATTTGGGCTCAATCCAAGCCCAAATGAAGGAGTTATGGCCCAAATACAGAAGCTTATCCATTCTGGCGTGTCCACCCCTCCTTTGACTTTATGGCCCAATTACTCCATCCAAATTCATTCTTTTGATCTAGTGTCCTGGATAAAAGTTGTAGACCATGAAGGAACACAGTTAGAAAATATTAAGTTCAACTAATTCAAATAAAAAAATTATGATCGAAATACTATAGTGATTTTAAAAGGATAAAACTGGAATTTTCATCAAATATTCAAATGAATGATCTAATCCCAAATAATTTCTAATTGAACATATTTAACACAATGTGAGGAAATTATATCATTTATTATTAATAAAATATTCAATAAAAATGTGTTTTGTCAACTCCCCTACACTTGGCACTTGGACTCCTGGACAAGTAAACATCAAAAGCAAATCGAAGCAAATTTAAAACACATATCAATGAGATCCACCAATTTCATACCATGAAACAAAAGATATCATGCCTCGTCTATAAACTATTATTTAAAGTTCTTCATTTAAGATCATTCAATATATTTCCTCTTAATTTATCCTCCCATGCACACAAAACACTTACCTAACATTCATTTTCACTCATCACATAAATTTCAATTTTTTAGCAATGTCTTTCTCATCCAAACTCATACAAAGGTCACCATAGCTTGATAAATTCCTACATCTCCACTCGATGTAAGTCAAGGACATATGTTTATCATGAAGACTTTCCAGGGTTGTTCTGTAGCTTTCGGTTGGTAGGATTTAGATGTTGAAAAATTCTGAGGCCGAATGAGGAGGGCTTGGCTCTTTTTGAAGTGAAATAACATTATTCTAGTTTTTACTCAAGTATGGTCTCCTCCTCACTCACCACAGTAGCAGGTCATCTCCATCAGAATGAAAAATCAATGAAATTTAGCACCCTTCATTATTTCAGCAGCAAAAAATCCAATCTTTTCAAACAATATTTTTCTTGAAAGCTCCAGAAAAGGCACAACTTTCTTCCTCCATTAGAAGCTCCAGAAAGGCACAGCTTTCAACAGAATGTTTTTGTTTTTCAAAGAAAGATCATCTCTTCATCATTTTATGTTCCTCCCAAAGTATCACCAATTGAGGTATCACAACACAAAGACACTTTCCCCCACACTTAAGTTTAACTAGATTATGCAATTTCACTTCAAGAGTAGGTTGGGTAAGGAAAATTGGCTTGTAATGTAGCTAACCTAACAGGTTGTTCATGGGTTCTACGAGTTACAAGGATTAAATGTACAACGTAGGCCAGAATAAAAAGGATTATCTTGAAAAGGGAGCTTTAAAACCAAAGAAATGTCTCAATCATTTAAAAACACATGTACCTCAAACCCTCAAGTTTTGATAGGAATAAATCAAATTCTGGTTAAATCAAGTATAGTTTGATTATCTCAAGAAGTGAGGTGAATGAAAAGAATATGACAAAAAATGGTTCAGAAGCCTCACAGGAAAGTAATTTCAAAGATAAAGACAGTGAGATGTGGCATAGGATTCAAAAATCAGAGTACTTGTCATGAAATTTCCAAAGAATTAAACTTGAAACAAAGTCATTTTCAGCATTCATTTAAGCTCAGTTTCATGGAATAAATTGGTTTACTCATTGACACAAGTTTCAAAAATGGCAATGATAATCATTTCAGCACAAAAAAAAATTTAAAAAAACACAAAAAAAATGATAAAGAAGCACACAAAAATTTTGAAAACACACACTTTTTTTAAACAAATAACAAATGAAAATCCTAAACTATAAAGGTTCCCTCCCCCACACTTAAAATATTGCATTGTCCTCAATGTGAACCCATGAGATGATATGTGCACATGAAATGCATAATTTTATTTAGGACAAGTAATATAAAAGTGAAAGGGTTAGGAACAGCCTGATATTCTCAAGTGATGATGGGGCCATGCAGTTTGATGAAAACAACTGCATCAGTAGGAAATCTCTCAATGTATTTCTTCAAACGTTGCCCATTGACTATAAAGCTCCTTCCAGTGTCCTCTTGTGTGATCTCCACTGCACCATAAGGAAAAAACATTAAACACAACATAAGGACCTAACCATCTGGAACGCAACTTACCAGGCATCAACTTCAGTCGTGAACTGTAGAGTAAGACTTTCTCTCCAACAAGAAACTTCCTTTTCTGGATCATTTTATCATGAACTGCTTTTGATCTTTCCTTGTAGAGCCTTGAGTTCTCATATGATGACAGTTGAATCTCCTCAAACTCTTGAATTTGCAACTTCCTTTGAATTCCAACTTAGGCCAAATCCATGTTGCATTTCTTTATAGCCCAATATGCCCAATGCTCGACTTCCACTGGGAGATGACATGCTTTCCCAAAAACAATCAGAAATAGGGACATACCAATGGGGGTCTTTTATGCTGTCCTATAAGCCCACAACGCATCATCAAAGCGCTTGCTCCAATCCTTCCTATTTGGTTGCACGGTTTTCTCCAAGATTTGTTTCAACTCACGATTTGAAACCTCAGGCTAGCCATTTTTTGGGGGGTGGTATGTTGTTGATGTTTTGTGTGTCACCCCATACTTTTGAAGGAGGGAATCAAAATTCCTATTGCAAAAGTGTGTCCCTTGGTCACTGATGATGGCCTTTGGTACTCCAAACCTATAGAAAATTTGAGCTTTGACAAAATCCACTACAATATGAGAATCGTCAGTCCTGGTGGCCTTGGCCTCTACCCATTTACTCACATAATCGACAGCAACAAGGATATAAAAGAAACCAAATGAACTAGGAAAAGGGCCCATAAAATCAATTCCAAAAACATCAAAAATCTCACAGAATAAAATGGGTTGTTGGGGCATCTCGTGTCTCCTTGAAATGTTTCCAGTGTGTTGGCAATGAGAGCATGACTTACAAAACACATGGGAATTATGGAATAAGCTAGGCCAATATAATCCAGAGTCTTAAGACTTTTCTAGCAGTACGTTAGGGTCTAAAGTGTCCACCACAAGCAAGTGTATGACAGAAATGCAAAACAGAATCAAAATCATGATCGAGAACACACCTCCTAATGACTTGGTCACTACACATTCGCCAGAGGTAAGGATCATCCCACACATAAAACCTAGACTCACTTTTTAATTTTTGGACTTGATTCTTCTTCAAATTTAATGGGATTTCAGAGGCAACAATGTAATTAACTAAATCAGCATATCAAGGATGCGTACCTGAGATGGTATAGAGATGCTCATCGGGGAAAGTGTCCCGAAGTGGTACCTGGCCCAAGGTGTCATCCTCTAGTGTGTGAGTAAGCCTACTCATGTGGTCCACCACCAAATTCTCTGACCCCTTCTTGTCCTTTATCTCGATGTGAAACTCTTGAAGAATGAGCATCCAACGAATAAGTCATGGCTTTGCATCTGGCTTCTTTAGGAGGTACCTCAAAGCTGCATGGTCAGAAAAAACAACTACTTTAGATCCCAATAAATATGAACGAAATTTATCTAAAGCAAATATAACAGCAAGAAACTCCTTTTCTGTTGTGGTGTAGTTTGATTGGGCAGAATTCAACGTCCTCGATGCATACAAAATCACATGTGAACGTCCCTCCACCCTCTAAGATAAGACAGCTCCAACCGTGAAGTTGGACGCATCACACATAAGCTCAAATGGAAGGTCCCACCATGGAGGTTGTATGATCGGTGGAGTGGTCAGACACTTCTTTAGCTCATTAAATGATACCCTGCATGAATCATCAAAATTGAAGTCAATATCTTTTTAAAGCAATTGAGATAAGGGTAGAGTGATCTTACTAAAATCTCGGATGAAGCATCGATAAAATCCAGCATGTCCAAGGAATGATCGAACATCACACACACATGTAGGATATGGAAGGGATGGAATAATGTCTACCTTAGATTTATCAACTTCAATGTCATGTTGTGAGACTATATGACCTAAGACAATTCCCTTTTCGACCATGAAATGACATTTTTCAAAATTCAAGACTAGATTTTTCTCAATACAACGATGCAACACATCACCCAAACTAGAGAGACATTCATCAAATGAGGATCCATAAACTGTAAAATCATCCATAGATACCTCCATGCAGGTCTCAATGAAATCTGATAAAATACTCACCATGCATCTCTGGAAGGTACCCGGGGCATTGCAAAGTCCAAATGGCATCCTTCGGTAAGCAAAGGTACCGAATGGGCAGGTGAATGTCGTCTTCTCCTGGTCCTCTGCTGCAATGGGAACCTGAAAATAGCCAGAGAAACCATCCAAGAAGCAATAATGTGTCCTACCTGCAAGTCTCTCAAGCATCTGGTCAATGAATGGAAGTGGGAAATGGTCCTTATGAGTGGATTGATTTAGTTTCCTATAATCAATACACACTCGCCAACTGTTTTGTACTCTCACAGGAACTAACTCATCATTTTCATTTTTTATAACAGTGAAACCAGTTTTCTTTGGTACAACCTAGACAGGGCTAACCCATTGTGAGTCAAAAATAGGGTAAATGATACTCGCCTCAAGTAATTTTTCAACTTCTTTCTTAACAGCTTCCAAAAGTGTTGGATTAAGTCTCTTTTGTGGCTACCTAATTGGTTTAGCCCCATCCTCTAAGAGAATCCTATGCATGCAAATGGAGGGGCTAATACCAGATATGTCTGCCAATGTCCAACAAATTGTCCTAATGTTATCTCTCAAAAGATTCAAAAGTTTTTCTTCATGTTCAAAAGAGAGATTGTTAGCAATGATAACAGGTAATCTATCACCACTCAGCAAGTATGCATATTTAAGATTTGGGGGCAATGACTTGAATTATAATGTAGGGGGTGATGTATGGATGGAAAAATTGATGCAACAGACATATCTACACCATGAACATCAGTATCAGAATAAAAATCATCAAAATTAGAAAATAATGCATCAAATCCATCAGCATACTCAACAGTCATGTCATAATCAGAGTTTATATGATCAGAATTTGAATCCACATCAAAATCAAATCCAAGAGAGGTTTGTCCATCAAAAAAGGTGTGGAAGTACTCTTAGACATCAAACTAGAACCAATACTCATAATCTCCCTAAGCATAGGACAATCAAAATCCATGGAGTTTATACTAAGTGGTTCAAAATGGGAGATAACAAAAGCAGAATGGTCCTCAGAGGGGTACTTCATAGAGTCCATAACATTAAAAATTACAACTTCATCTCTAAACTCCATGGAAAGTGTACCCTCATGAACATTTATGATAGTTTTTGCAGTTTTGAGGAAGGGTCTACCTAAGATAATGGGAGCACAAGAACTTACCTTGTCATCTTCCATTTTGAGCACATAGAAGTCTGCTAGAAAGATCATGTCTCTTACCCAGACTAGTACATCCTCAAGGACTCCCGCTGGATATGTCGTAGCTCTATTCGCCAATTGCACCACAACTCTCGTTGGCTTCAACTCACCAACCTGTAAAGAAGAGAATACAGAGTGAGGCATCACATTTATTGAAGCTCCTAAATCACAAAGAGCATCAGAGAAGTGAAACTCCCCTATGGTACATGGGATGGTGAATGTCTCGGGATCCTTGCACTTTGTTGGCATTGCAAGATTTGGTGTAATGAGTGCTGAGACATTCCTTCCAAGTTTGATCCTCTCATTTTCCTTGAGCCATCTTCGATTGGTGCAGAGTTCTTTTAAGAATTTGGCATACCTTGGGATTTGTTTGATAGCTTCAAGTAGAGGGATGTTGATCTCAACACGCTTGAATGTGTCCAAAACCTCTTTTTGCATCGCCTCTTCAGCCATCTTCTTGGTTTGAACAACCCTATTTGGAAAGGGAAGAGGTTTAGGAGGAACATCATCAATCTTTTTCTTACCTTTATCTTTCTCCTTGGGTTTCACATCAGTTGGTATGGAATGGGGCTTCTCCAGAGTTGAGGTGAATCCCGATGGAATGATGGGTGGAGAAGCATCAGTTGTTTACTTCCAGCTTCTCAATGTAATGGCACTGACATTCCCCTTTGGATTGGGAGTAGGTTGGGAAGAAAGATTTTCAGAATTCTTACTTACCAATTCATGGAGGGCAGTGGCAATCTGGCTCATTTGAGTCTTCAACTCCCTCAACTCCAATCCTTGACTCTTCAACTCATTCTGTTGATTAAGAACAATTTGTTTCAAAAGATCATCAGTGTTAGAGTCTACCTTGTGTTGTAGATTCCCTTGTTGCTGACTTGTTGATTTTTGAGCTTCGAATCTCCTTTGGGGTTGTTGGAAACCATGTTGGTAATGTGGAGGCTACTGGAAGTTTGGTTGAAAATGGGGTCTTTGTTGTTGCCCAGAGTCATACCTCATGTCTAATTGATCCTTCCACCCTTGGTTGAATGTTGGTGCAAAGGAGTCATACTTCTTTTGGGGATGTGGTTGTTGTTGTCGTTGATATGGTCTCCCAGGGAATACTGCTGCACAATCTTCTGTTTCTTGTATTTGGGGGAAACAGTCAGTTGGGTGGCTTGTCTCAGTGCAAATGTCACAAGGCCTTGAAGGAGTGGGTTGGGATGTCTTTTGAGCCAAAGCAATCTGTCTCACCATAGTGGTCAATTCTTCCAAATTGGTATCAATCAAATGACTTTCAAGAGAAGAAGGACTTACCTGGTGTACTCCCCTGACATGTGGTGTACCTCTATCGCCAAATTGTTGGGAGTTTTGGGTCATCTTGTCAATCAATGCACGTGCGGCTACTGGTGTCTTGTCCACCAATGCCCCTCCTACTGTGGCATCCACTATGCTCCCCTATAGGTGTGAGTCCTTCATAGAAGTACTGAATGAGGAGTTGCTCACTAATTTGGCGATGTGGACAGATTGCACACAACTTCTTGAATCGCTCTCAGTACTCATACATTGACTCCCCTTGTGCTTACTTAATCCCCGAGATCTCCTTACGAATGGAAGTGGTCCTCGATGCTGGAAAAAATCTCTGCAAGAAAATAAGTTTCAAATCGTTCCAACATGTTACATCTTCAGGTTGTAAATAGTACATCCAATCCTTTGCAGCTCCATCAAGCGAAAATGGGAATGCTCTTAATTTGATTTGATCTTCAGAGACATTTCTAGGTTTTAAGGTTGAGCAAACCGCATTAAATTCTTTAAGGTGTTTATTGGGATCCTCACTAGAGAGGCCGTGAAATTTTGGAAGCAGGTGAATTAATCCAGATTTCAGTTCAAAGTCTGATTTGAGATTTGGGTATGCAATACAATTTGGTTGATAATTAATATCAGGTGCAGCCAATTCTCGAATGGTTCTATTTAGCTCATTATTATTATTTCCAGCCATTGGTTCTTCTTTTATGTTTGAATTTGAATTGCTTCCAATTTCAATGTTTCCAGAAGAGAGGAATTCACCAACTAGTTGAATATTGAAACATCCCGTAGACTGAGACTGCATGATTCGAGCTCGAAGGCTACGTTCAATCTCAGGGTCAAGATCTAAGAGATCCTCGGGATTAGTTCATGTCATAAATCAAAAAATGAAAATAAGAAAAGTGGACCATAAGAAAAAAGAGAAGTTTGAGTTGATGGTCCAAAAAGAAAAGAAGAGGATGAAAAACAAATGAAAACTTGAGAAAGGGGAAAGATGAAAGAGAGAGGTGAAGAAAATAATAAAATGAAAAATAAAAAGAAATACCTTTAAATGGTTGAATAAATTACTTGTTTCCTCAGCAACGGCGCCAATTTGAAAGGCGTAGTCGTGGGTGCCCTCAAATGATTACTGTGATTTTGGGGTACTTAGGTGCAGCAGAGTGGCTGACCAAGGTCGTCTCTCAAATGAGGAAGTCAATTAAAACAACTTTTTAGAGGTATTCTAAAAATAAAATAAAAGAGAATAAAAACACTACTTGAAAGGATGAGGGTTGGTTTTAGTTTATAAATCTAGAAGAAGTTTGCTGGAAGAAGATTGTATTTTTTTTTGTTTTTTGTTTTGAAATGAATTTCGATTAAAATGATACAACAAGATGTTTTTTAGATAATATTTAAAATACGTAATCGATCTAACTCTACCTCTTCAATCAATTATTTATCATTATCATTTAAATTAACATCCACTTAATTATGATCCCTTAACTTGTTAACCCCCGAACCCTACGATAATTAACCTTACCACAAAGATGAAGTAAATTAAACCCTAGGTTATCTTCGGAACATGTAATCGCAGCACCCTGCTTTGATTGATGTTCTAAGGATAGCTTATGGTCAGTGGTAAATTAAGGCACATATCCATTCTGGAAATGAGGACTAATTGAGTTTAGGGATTATGTTTGAACTCTACAAATTAATTCCATGTGGTTTTGAATTACCGGTTAAGGTTGCGCTCTCACAGTTCATACAATTCCCGACCTCACGTGTTTTGTGTTAACTATTCAATTGCTTGCTTAGTTTCATTTAAATTAAAACTCAACTAATAAATCATAATATGTGAATTACAGTAGCTGATTGATTCAAAATAAATGAATGAAGAAGGATAGAGGTCTATCGATTACTAAAAAGACCAATCTCGTTTTCACTCTTGATTTCCAACCTAAATAGGAAGATTAAGAGAAGAAGAAAATTGAAAATAACAGAATAAATGGAAGACAAACTAAGAGTTTTATTGACAGAAGAAAAGCATTACAACATGAAGAAGAAGAAAAAGAAGAGGAAGGCTTGATGAGGGGATGCTTGCTTCAAGAGCTACCCCTCTTACAATGGTTGGAGAATTGGAGTGAAACCTCTTCTCTTCTGCCTTCAACTTCCCAATGCACGTCTCAACCCTTACAAATGATAAAAACTCCAATTTATAAAGGGGAGGGGAGGAGATGTTACAAGTGGTTTCAAGTGTGAATGTGGAAATTTGGCCAAATATTTTAATCCAACTTGCACCGCCCATTTGACCACTGAAACGCGTGAATCAACTCTTCTTCCAGAAGGATCATATGTGCGGATATGGGTCATCTATCTCCTCTCAAAAGTTGGGCTCAATCCAAGCCCAAATGAAGGAGTTATGGCCCAAATACAGAAACTTATCCATTCTGGCGTGTCAAGCCCTCCTTTGACTTTATGGCCCAATTACTCCATCCAAATTCATTCTTTTGATCTAGCGTCCGAAATAAAAATTGTAGACCATGAAGGAACACAGTTACAAAATATTAAGTTCAACTAATTCAAAAAAAAATATTTATAATCGAAATACTAGTGATTTTGAAAGGGTAAAACTGGAATTTTCATCAAATATTCAAATGAATGATCTAATCCCAAATACTTTCTAATTGAACATATTTAACACAATATGAGGAAATTATATCATTTATTATTAATAAAATATTCAATAAAATGTGTTTTATCAGCTGTCCAGGGGGTAAGAGGTGTCCAGGGGATGGGCGGGCTGTCCAGGGGGGTGGCGGGGCTGTCCAGGGGGTACAGGGTGGGTGGGCGGACTGTCCATGGGGGTGGCGGGGGGTGGCCATGGGGGGTACGGGGTGTCCAGGGGGTGGGCGAGTAGTCCACGGGGGTGGGGGCTGTCCAGGGGGTACGGGGTGTCCAGGGGGGTGGGCGGGCTGTTCACGAGGGTAGCGGGGTTGTCCAGGGGGTCGAGGGTCCAGGGGGTGGGGGGGCTTTCCAGGGGGTCGAGGGTCCAGGGGGTAGGGGCTTTCCAGGGGTGGTGGGGTTGTCCAGGGGGTACGGGGTGTCCAGGGGGTGGGCGGGCAGTCCCATGGGGGGTGGGCGGGCTGTCCACGGGGGTGTCAAGGCTGTCCAGGGGGTGGGGGTGTCCAGGGGTGGGGGGCTGTCCAAGGGGGTGGGGGTGTCCACCCCCAAACTAGGGTCGTAAAATCCAATCTTTATCCAATTGTAGCATGATTTCAAGCCTATTATAGATGAATGACAAGACTGTTGGTGTAAACCATGAATATCATACATATAAATCACAACACACCCAATTGTAAACACACCACCAAATATCATACGTGGATTGGATTTTATGATCCATGTTTCGATTGGACACTACTCATAGGAGTATGAGCCTTGTTATATCATTAGGTGATATGGAATTGTACAAATGTTAAATTTGTATGAGATCAATATGGATAGTTGATAAGAACCTGAGTGAGATTTCTTTGCAGAGATCACTTCTTCTTGAAAGGGTAAGAGTGAGTGTTGGTATGGAACTTCAAGAAAAGTTTTAACGTGTGAAAACAACTATACATTTGTTATATTCGATTCATGTTTTTTTTTGTAGAGTATTGGAGTGGACAACCCACCCCCTCCCTGGACACCCCCCCCACCTGGACACCCCCCCCCCCACCTGGACACCCCCCACCACCCCCCACCCCACCCCCACCTAGACACCCCCCCTTGGACACCCCACACCCCCCCTACCGCCCCGACAATCCACCCCCACCTAGACAGCCCACGCCCCCACCCCCCACTGGACACCCCCCCCCCCCGGACAGACCACCCCCTCCCTGGACAACCCACACCCCCACCCCCACCCCCCCCCCCCCACCCCCCCACCCCCACCCCCACCTGGACATCCCCCCACCACCCCCCACCTGGACAGCCCACCACCCCCACCTGGACACCCCACACCCCCCCCCCACCTAGACACCCCCCCTTGGACACCCACACCCCCCTACCGTCCCGACACCCCCCCCACCCCCACCTGGGCATGCCACGCCCCCACCCCCCACTGGACACCCCCCCCCCGGACAAACCACCCCCTCCCTGGACAACCCACACCCCCGCCCCACCTGGAGAGCCCACCCCCACCCCCACCCAACACCCCCCCCCTGGACACCCCACACCCCCCCTACCGCCCCGACAACCCCCCCCCCCCCCCCTTGGACACCCCACACCCCCCTACCGCCCCGACAACCCCCCCCCCACCCCCACCTGGACAGCCCACGCCCCCACCCCCCACTGGACACCCCCCCCCCCGGACAGACCACCCCCTCCCTGGACAACCCACACCCCCGCCCCACCAGGACAGCCCCCCCCCACCCCCCCCCCCCACCTGGACAGCCCACCACCCCCACCTGGACACCCCACACCCCCCCACCTGGACACCCCCCCTGGACACCCCACACCCCCCCTACCGTCCCGACACCCCCCCCCCCCACCCCCACCTGGGCATGCCACGCACCACCCCCCACTGGACACCCCCCCCCCCGGACAAACCACCCCCTCCCTGGACAACCCACACCCCCGCCCCACCTGGACAGCCCACCCCCCCTGGACATCCCCCACCACCCCCCACCTGGACAGCCCACCACCCCCCACCTGGGACACCCCCCCCCCCACCACCACCCCCCACCCCACCCCCACCTGGACACCCCCACCCCCACCTGGACACCCCCCCCTTGGACACCCCACACCTAACCCCCCCCTTGGACACCACCCCCCCCCCCCCCCCACCTGGACACCCCCCCCCCCACCTGGACACCCCCCACCACCCCACCCCCACCTAGACACCCCCCCTTGGACACCCCACACCCCCCTACCGCCCCGACAACCCCACCCTCACCTAGACAGCCCACGCCCCCACCCCCCACTAGACACCCCCCCCCCCCGGACAGACCACCCCCTCCCTGGACAACCCACACCCTCACCCCACCAGGACAGCCCACCCCCACCCCCCCCCCACCCCCACCCCCACCTGGACATCCCCCCACCACCCCCCACCTGGACAGCCCACCACCCCCACCTGGACACCCCCCCCCCTTGGACACCCCACACCCCTCTACCGTCCCGACACCCCCCCCCCCCCACCCCCACCTGGGCATGCCACGCCCCCACCCCCTACTGGACACCCCCCCCCCCGGACAAACCACCCCCTCCCTGGACACCCCCCACCACCCCCCACCTGGACAGCCCACCACCCCCACCTGGACACCCCACACCCCCCCCCCACCTGGACACCCCCCCTTGGACACCCCACACCCCCTACCGTCCCGACACCCCCCCCCCCCACCCCCACCTGGGCATGCCACGCCCCCACCCCCCACTGGACAACCCCCCCCCCCCCCCCCCCGGACAAACCACCCCTCCCTGGACAACCCACACCCCCGCCCCACCAGGACAGCCCCCCCCCCCACCTGGACATCCCCCCACCTGGACAGCCCACCACCCCCACCTGGACACCCCCCCCCCCCACCCCCACCCCACCCCCACCGGACACCCCCACCCCCACCTGGACACCCCCCCCCCCCACCCCCTGGACACCCCACACCTAACCCCCCCCCCCCCTGGACACCACCACCCCCCCCCCCCCCCCACCACCACCACCACCCACCCCCACCTGGGCATGCCACGCCCCCACCCCCCACTGGACACCCCCCCCCCCCCCCCCGGACAAACCACCCCCCTCCCTGGACAACCCCACACCCCCGCCCCACCAGGACAGCCCCCCCCCCACCTGGACATCCCCCACCTGGACAGCCCACCACCCCCACCTGGACACCCCCCCCACCCCCCACCCCACCCCCACCTGGACACCCCCACCCCCACCTGGACACCCCCCCTGGACACCCCACACCTAACCCCCCCCCCCCCCTGGACACCACCCCCCCCCCCCCCCACCACCACCACCACCACCCACCCCACCCCCACCTAGACACCCCACACCCCCCCCCCACCCTGACCCCCCCTGACCCCCCCTGGACACCACACACCCCTCCTTGGCAGCTCATACCCCCCTCCCCCACACCCCTATAGCCCCCCTACCCCCCTTGCAACCCTCCTACCCCCTAGACAAACCCACCCCCCCACACCTGGACAGCCCCCCCAACCCCTCATGCAACCCCCATTAAGGTAATTTTATTAAAATCGTTTATTAATTAAGAAAGACAAACCATCATGCATTAGCCATTTCATTCCAAACAACTCATTCAATTTATCAAAACATGACAAATTCAATTTATCAAAACATGACAAATTCAATTTATAAGGCTTTATGGGTCACTTAGAAAATGTCATTGGGGAAAGGGGAAATCAACTACATTGTTAATTCCAATTTAAAAATTGGGTCAAGCACTTAGAGGTGTGGTGGTGTCTAGGAGATGTGGTGGTGTCCAGGGGGTTGTCTAAGGGGTGGGGTGGGGGCTGTCCAAGGGGTGGAGGGTGTCCAGGGTGGGTGGGGGTGTCTAGGGGTGGTGGAGGTGGGGGGGGGGGGTTGTCCATGGGGGGTGAGGGGTGTCCAGGGAGGGTGGGGTGGGATGTCCAAGGGGTGGGGGTGGGGGAGGGGGTTGTCCAAAGGGTGGGGGGAGGGGGTTGTCCAAAGGGTGGGGGGTGTCCAAGGGGGTGGGGTGTTCAGGGGGTGGCGTGTCCATGGGAGGTGAGGGGTGTCCAGGGGGGTGGGGGTGGGGGTGTCTAGGGGGTGAGGGGGGGAGCTGTCCAAGGGGTGGGGGTTGTCCAATGAGGGGGGTCCAAGGGGGTGGGGTGTTCACAATTCCAATACATCACTCAACCAACGTCAATTCATCCTCAATATCAATACCCTTCCCATTATTCCTTGAACAAAAACTATAAATACAAAATCCAAATCCAATTTTAAACTAAACTAAAGTCCACAGAAACTACCATATCACCCCCACTAAAGAAACTCTTTACCATTGTTGGATTGGTGTAGCCTGATCCGGTTGGGCCAAATGCTTGTGGCCCGCAACTGTCGCGGGTCGAGCTGACCGACCGACACCGACAGCCACTGTAGCAGTGTGGACTTCGGAGTCAACAGTACTGTAGCACTTTTGACAAAGGTAGTCGGCGTTCACGGTAGCAACGCGGACTTCCTTTTCAAAACAGTGATCGTCTTCTCCATTTTATAGCCCTTTTTCGGGCAAGGGTTACTACTGAAAAAAAACTCTGTAATTTTGTGCTCTCAAAAATAGTGAAGTTATGCCTCTCCTGTGGACATAGGGATTATTCCCGAACCACGTAAATCGTTGTGTTCTCGTTGTTTTCTTTCTTCTGCATTTACTTTCGTTTTCTCGTTTATGTCATTGTGACTCCCGACGATTTCGCAACAACCATGTTTGAAGTGTAGAACAAAAAACAAAAAACAAATCAAAGGGTTCGGTACTCCACAGACAGTAGGAACTCTAATTTAGCCGAAATCAAAACAGCGAACAGAAAAAAAAAATAGAGGGAGAACATTAAAACTAAGGTAACACTTACTAATTTGAAGTGCGGAAATAAAAATTTGTTTGATTGAAGATGGATCTATGGATGGAAGGAGTTTCGCGGCCGAGAAAACTTTGGGAGGAGCTCTGGATTAGGGTCTGCAATCGGGCGAGTGGGAGCTGGGGTGTTGGGTATTTGGGGGAAAACTTTCCCAACGGTTTTTAAAAACTGTTGGGAAAGCCTCTCTTTACCAACGATTTATTAAAACCGTTGGTATATCTTAGAGAAACTAAATATTTCCCAACGGTTTTGTCAAACCGTTGGGAAATCTTAAGTATATTTACACATTGCCAATGGTTTAAACAAACTGTTGGCAAATGTTGCCTTTTTTATAGTATAGCAGCGGTTTGAAGAAACTGTTGGTATATATCCGTTGGGAAAACATCAGATTTCAGTAGTGTCAGGTGTCTAATCATCACTCTGCATCTGGCGTACAACTGGAGGACGCCTTGGTGGCATGACTCGGAAAGGTTAAGCGTGCACCTAAGTACAAGATTAAAGGAGCTACAACTCAGAAGTGAAAGAACATAATAGGAGAAGGAAAACATTCAAGTTTTATAAAAGAAGGTTACACAGGGTGTAGAAATCCTACATGGTGTGTTCCCTTAAGCCTTAACATATGTGTGTACCTCTGCCAACCTAGATGTGCAACAACCATACACATAACGTGTTCCTCCTAGGACATGGCATGTACTTGAATATTCCTGCTTACATAAGTACATCTACACGACTAAATCTACATTGCTCTGCCTGTGTAACCCTACACGGCATGTTCACCCTAGACACGGTGTGTACTACTTAAGTTCCATCCACCCGTGTCATTAGTCACACAGCCGGATACATGATTGACTATAGCACGGTGTGTACTCCTAGAACACAGCGTGTTCTACCAAACGTTTATCAACCTCGTGTCTCTACTCACACAGTCAGTCACACGGTCAACAACTACACGACGTGTACATATGGTACACGGTGTGTACTTAAAAAAAGTTAGTTCTTCCAGAACAGAAGAACACATGGTGTGTGTTCATAACATCACACGCCGTGTTGTCTGGGTTTTCAGACCGTAAGCCTCTAAAACTTCTCTGGAACCCCCAAAACAATCTTAAAAAATGTCCAAGGCATTCCATGTTCCGATCCGTGGCAGCCCATACTCCCCACATATCAAAGTTAGGCATCCTTATTCATTTCACATCTTAACAGAATTCAATTAAAGTTCAACATGATCCACCAAATTCCGATCCATGATGGCTCATAACACCTTAGGGACCAAAGCTTGGCATCCATCCAAATGAAACATTACATATACTGATACCCTATCAAAATAGCAGACAATTCTATCACGACATCTATCACAACAACAAGCATATATGGCACAACATCTATCGCAACAACATAAAATCAGTAAAGCATCCTACATGGCATGACAAAGATGCATAACATGTGATCTCTAGTAAGTGTCTATAGATGCATGAGATAGCATACCTTCATCTCATCGAGTTGAAACAGAAATAGAACCACAATGATATTAACCATAACTACACAAAACAAGTGAATCACGCAACGATGAAATCAAATCAACTGCAACAACTGAAAAAACAGTAAAATTGCAATATTCGATGTAACTTGGATTTTCTCTATACACAGGTTAGTTACTCCTAAGCACAACATACTATCAACTACTTATTCATTCTTATCCCAGTATATTGACTCTAAATAGTAAGGCGGAGCATAAAAGAATTCCCTTGATACCACTTTGTAACGTCCCGAATCCGAGTGTCGCCCAAAGGTGCCCCAAATCCGGTTGGTCGCATCACCTCAAGTACATTTCTCCAAACGTCAGAGGTCGCCGACTAGCAACAAGGGTCAAGATGTGATATTGTGGAAACTATGTCCTCATTGGCAGAGTATGCACAACGAAAAGCAAATAGTAAACAATAACGGAAGCAGTAATACCATAACAGAAGTAAACAGTGAAAGACTAATAGTAATAAAACAACTAAAGCATATATATATATATATATATATATATATATATATATATATTAATGATTCATGTCACATGAGTCTAGGAAATCATTCAAACAAGTCACAATGCTGGAAATACAATACAGAAACCAATTTACAAAAAAAACAAGTAAACTTCAACAGCATCGCAAACCTCAGCTTGATCTCATGCTCTTAAACTCCAACAGAAATCAAGTACCTGATGACGAAGGGAGTTTGCCCTTATCTATACCTGCAACCATATAATTTGTTTGGGTCCAAAACCACAACCCAGACAGGGTGTGAGACGAATCTCAGTAAGCAACCACCAAAAGATCTATGTCTAACTATCAGTGAATATATATAGCAGATAATATGCAGAAATGAAGCAATAAAATAAGTACTCAAAAGTAAACAATCCTACAGTTTTCAATTACATTCATTTACATTTATTATTCATCATTTGAATCATGTAATATCGGGATCTATCATATGCTCTATATCCCATTGTGTAATAGTAACAAACAGATGTTTTGGAAGACCATCTAAACAATCAAGACTGAGTCCAAGCTTGTGCTTTTGGCTTGGCAGACTCGTCACCATCATTCAATCAATCATGAAAAACCCTCTGAGAAATCTCTCACTGTCTAACCCCTTTGGTTTAACATAGCAATAATTCATTTAAGAATGATCCTCTGGGAAAGCTCTCACGGTCTAACCACTTTAGTCCCACATAGCAGTAAATAAATTATAAACGACCTCCTGGGTAGCTCTCACGGTCAATACCCATGGGTCAACATATAATAAGGTAATTATAAATAACCTCTTGGGTAGCTCTCACGATCAATACCCCTAGGTCAACATCTACACCAAGGCTCTCACGGTCCTGTGTAAATAAGATGGAAGTCCCCTCAGTCTTCCTGGTCTAAGGCTCTCATGGTTCATTAGAAAAACAGCGCGCACATCATATCAAAACAGCTCATGTACTCTATAACTACTACATGGCTAATCATTCACAAACCATATCACATGCATTTCATATAATCAATCAACTCCATCATAATCAAACAAGGCATTAAAAACAAGGTACCCAAGGAAACCTAGACCAAACGACCATAACTATCAGTCAAGGGAAACACACCCATGGTTTGTCCTGTAATCAAGGTATCTAACCTTAAACATAAGAAACAAACCCTTTTTCAATCAAAAAAACCATAACAAGTATTAAACAGGGTCAAATTCCAAAACATGCAATAACTCAAATCTGGATATGCGACACTTTTAGCACATATAATCCAAAGACAGACAACAAAAGGCACAAACCACCTACCTCGATATCTCACAATTGATATACTTGAACGTCAACCCTTGAATCGGCCTAGATCGGCATAGATCTACAAAAGATGAAAAACTCCCAACCTTGAATACCTCATGAGGAAGAATTAGGAATAAAGGCTCTAGGGGAAATGAGAACTCACCGGTGGTATTCCAACACACCCGACGACATCTCAATCGGAGATCGGACGGAGAATTGGGAGGGGTTCGGAGTTCGTCGGCCCTTCCGTCGCACTCTTGTACGAACCACTACCAGAAGGAGGTGTTTCTAAGCTCTCCACAGATGCAGAAAATCAGTAGGTGATATATGTGTACTTTTGTAAGATAACAGCGCTGTAATTCCATTAATCCTGGATCTGTAGTAACCCCTTGTGTTAAATGTGCCATTAAGACCAGGCTTCCATATTAGTGTGTCTGAATCAGTCTATTCATATTTATCCAGCTCCAGCCTCATGTGATCTGGGAGAATCCCGTAAGCACAGTCATTCGATTGGATTTTAGCAATGGATAAATCCTCCATTTAATGAGGAATTTCTAGCTCATCACTCATTTCATTTGATAACCAAATTTTCTTCCAACAGTTAAGTGAGGATCCCCTGCATACCATCCATTTTGTGGACTGTAAGAGCTCACTATAAGCCTGCTTGATGAAGGGAAAAATTGAGGATGAGATATATAAGGCATACCCATTGGGTAGTTTATTTGCAAATCTGCAAAACAAAAATTCCAGCGAGAAATCATTAGATGTAAACATACTCCAGGTGAATTTTTTTATAAGGGTCACATTAAAGAGCCTCAGATCCTTGACTCCCATACCTCTCATTCAACAGGTTTGATACACTCACTCCAAGAGACTGTGATCAGCTTCTTCTTATGAATTGAGCCGGTCCAAATAAAAATAAGAATCAAAAGCTAGATCTCCATAAGAAGAGCTCGAGGCCATCTATATGAAGAGAAGGTATAGACACACATGGAGGTGATAAAAGAATTAACAAGACAGACTCTCACTGCCTGAGACATGGACATACCTTTCCAGGTTGCCATGTGATTGATAATTCTGATGTAGATATTTTCCAAATAACACCTTTTAGATTTACCCCAAGAAAGTTGTACTCCAAGGTAAGTGAAAGGTACAACTCCTCTCTTGACTCCAAGCTTCCTGTCCACTTTCATTTGCTTGGAAATAGAAACCCCTTCCACAACGATCACAGAGGATTTCCCCAAACTTATAACTTGACTAGAAAATTCTTCTTTATGCTGAAATATAGATTTAATATTTAAAATGGATACCTTATCATCTTTCCCAAATAGAAGGATATCATCCACATGTAAAAGGTGCGATGGTGTAAAGAGTGCTCTTCCAGCCTTCATGCGTTGATATAAACCAGTATTAACAAGATCAAAAAGGAATGTACTGAAGTAATCCTTAACAATGGAAATGAGAAGGTCAGATAAGGGATCTCCCTGTCTCACCCCTCTAGTTCACATAAAGAAGCCTCGAGGGGACCATTAACAAGAACAGAAATCTTGGATCTCCTAAGAATATAATTAATCAAATTGATGGAGCTATTGGAGAACCCATTCATTCTCATAACAACAAAAATGAAGTCCTATTTAATTGTGTCAAAGGCCTTGGAGATATCAATCTTAATGGACTTTTTCCCATCTCTCACATTCCTTCTGATAATATTGAAACACTCAAAAATCGTTTACCAACAGTTTTGAATACTTCTTCAAGGTACAAATCCAAATTGGTTGGGAGTTACAAAGCCTTTGGAAATTCCCCCCAACCTGCTTTCCATAATTTTACTGATCACCTTCAGGATGGTGTTCCCAATGGCCACAGGCCTAAAGTCCCTTATGTCAATAGCATTATGATTTTTTGGAATTAAAGCAATGAAATTGGCATTAAATCCAAAGGGGATAGAGGTGTGATAGAAAAATTCTCTGACCGCATTGATAATCGCTGTATACAGAATGTCCCAATAGAATATAAAAAATTTGTCTGAGAACCCATATGGCGCTGCGACACTATCCGAATTCAAAGAGAAGATAGATATTCTGATTTCTTCCTCGGTTGGTTCCTGGGTAATCATATTGGTCCGAGAGTCATCAACTATAGGGGAGATATTTCTGTATATTCTTTGAGTGTTGTCATCCCCTGAATCCATATATAGATTTTCATAGTAGCTACAAGCAGCACTGGATATCTCATTATCTGAAGTAAATAAGACACCATTAATCTTGAGTAGTAATCCCTCTTTTGACCTTCTTCTCCCTATGCAAGCAACGGAGAAATCTCGAATTCCTATCTCCTTCCTTAAACCACCTTACATTGTATTGATTTCAGGGAAGATTTTCTTTTAAGGCCAACAACTCATCAAACATGGGGAGAGCATTCATCTCATCCATGGAAATCACATCTTGATTCATATTAAGCCTTTTATAATGAAATAATGTATCTTCAGCATTCCTAGTATTAGAGTCAAGGTTGGAGAAAGATCTTTTACTCCACTCCCTAAGCCATGCCTTAATATCCTTCAATTTCATAGACAAAATGTGAAAACGGATGCCACTAAAGGGATTCTCCAATGACTCAACAATGACTTCCCTGCAGCCAGGTATAACTAACCAATCATTGTTAAATCTAAAAGGGATTGGGGTCAATCTCAAATTATTGACACAAAGATCCATTAAGAGGAGATTATGATCAGAGTGAATTTTTGGGAGTGTGATACCAGACACCACAACATCTTGGTTTCTCTCATCCATATGTACAAATCACCTATCAATTTTACTGGGTTTCTTCCCATTTAGGTTGTACCTGCACCAGCGTAGTCAACTCCAATACCTGTAACCTCAATCAAATTGCATTTGTCAATAAAGGATGAGAATTCATGAGCAGGTAGCTTATTAAAATTGCTCCCTGCATTTTCATTAGGCCGCATCACTGAATTGATGTCACCAATAATCACCCAACTCTTCCTCGTATTCACCGCTAGACCTTCCAAAGATTCTCATAGGTCCCATATTCTTATATAATGATTCAGAGCATAAAAAAAGTAAATGAATGATCATATCCATCCAACCCAATCGAGACAGTAATAGACTGTTGATCATGAAAGCAAGAATGGAGGGAGATTCTGTCATGCTTAAAGAACCAGAGCGACTCCATAGAATTCTGGGTGGCATTATGAGAGGAATAACCAAGGGCATCCCATTTAAAGGCTTTCCACATGTCAAATTCCATTCTTGGTTTATCTATTCCAATGAGCATAGGCCTGTTGGTCATAATGAAATGCCTAAGGGTTGTGACTGTGGGCGAATTCCAAATCCATTGGAAATTCCACTAAAGGATCTTCATAAAAGAAGTGACATGGACCTTGTATGAGGCCCAATTTATTTTTTGTTGCATGCTTGCTTGTTATTCTTCCCATATTTCTTCTTCTTTCCCTTGCATACTACAGGTTGCACTACAGCTAAGGCTACAGGTGATTCAGAGTCTGGTAAAGAATCAAGCACGGCTTCTGGAGTTGTTGAGTGAGACTGCTCTTCATGAGGTGTTTCTTTCTTGTCATCGGAATAGAGAGAACCACATAGAGGAGTAAATTTGTTCAGTAACTGGACTGGATCTTGTGAGACCTGAGTGGGAGTTTTCCTCATAGTTTTGGGCTTTGGGACATTTGAGAAGGCTGCCTCTGCATCATCAGATTGCAAACAGATGCCCATTACCTCATTTTCAACTACATCCTTAGAACCATCAGATTCCACCATGCAGGTGCTTGCTGATCACTTTTAGCATCCTTATCAAGGGGCCATAGGAAATCCTGATTTCCTTCACATAGAGTTATAGTGTGATGAACAACATCAGCCCCAGAGACTTCAGATCCATCCAGAGCAGGCTTCACATCACCCAGAGAAATATCTACACCATGTTGAATAGTCCCATTTCCTCCTGCACTACCAGAAATGTCAAAAGACTGGAAGGTAGAGGCATAATTTTTCTTGCCATGTGTGATTCCAAGATCCAAAACATGATTTGGTGACTTAGACACCCTATCAATCAGATCTGGGTCAGGGTCTTACTAATCATTAATATCGTTCTCAAAGAGTCCATTAGCAGACGGTCTGGATTTTTCTGTTAATCACTTATTCTTATAGGTTTGATCATCATGACCTTTAATCTTACAGAAGCCACAAAATTTATTCTTGTTGCAATCAATGTTCATATTCCCAACGAAATGACAGTTGAGGTAGAATTTCGGCTTTCGTTCATACTGAACCTCCAATTTAATGTTGTCATCCCTTTTTGTCAAACAAACCTCTTCAACAAGTGTAGAGGCCATATAAACTTAAATAAGGATTCTTGCATAATGACCAAACCTAGGATTATCAGTTTTCCTATCCATCTATATGGCCAACTGATGAAGCAATATCCCATAAAATTCATGGGTTCCAATAAAGCCTGTTCAGTTTACGAATTCCTATCCATACCTAAGCATGTGTGTCTCTAAAATTATCAGGTTTAAAATTACGATCCCATTCTTGAATATGACTAAAGCCAGGTTTCAAGGATACAGATCCGAGACTCCATGCTCCCTGCTTGCACTCATCAGATGGGAAAACAACATGGTAATGGCCACTGCCCATGGAAGTCTTCTTCCAATAATCGAATCCACAGATCTGTTCAATTCGGTGAGTGATATCATAGAATTTCCAGAGCTTTTCCCCTTTCAGAATCAGAACTCGAGCAATTATCAAGAATTGACAATGGTTTACACGCTCCTCAATAGTGGACTGATATGCCGATACATGAGCAACACACCCCTTCATGATAACCCTACCTGGTGGGGGGAAATCAAAATTTGGAAAACATCCGGAAGCCTTAACTACGTCTATGAAGTTCCTCTTTGGATCCAGAACCTCAAAAGCGGGGGCAATAACAGGATGTTTAATCACTGCAAAACAAAACATCTCCTTGTGTACAACGCGATCATCCTGAATAGGGGCTAGTGAAGCATCAACAGGTAGAACATCATGATCATCTGCCGCAAGCGATTCAGATTCGGCAGGTTTAGGGCTTTCTCCCGATACTGCACCTTGCACCTCCATCTATATATAAATATACTATACACATAAAATGATTTTTTTTTTAAAAAACACCATCAAATCCTTTGATAAACAAATTATCATTCAAAATATTTACTTGGAGATAAAATTTAAAACAAACCATTGATTAATAAAATATGAAGGTTAGAAATATATGTGTGTGTGTATTTCATTATAATCAATACAATTTGACAAATGATAAAACTAAATTCATGCAAACCATAGAATTAGAATTAAAACATAAATCAAAATCGTTAATATTTTTTTCTGAAAATAGGTAATTATAGATAAATAGATATGTGTGTGTGTCTGTCTGTATGTATGTGTGTGTGTATGTATATATGTATGTATGTATGTATATGTCCACCTTTGTAAAACAAACATAATCATGTTTATATAAATTAATTAAATCCTAACATAAATCCCTAGAAATTATGGACTTATTAAGAATTCCATAAAACAAAAATTAAAAATAATTATTTATCATAAACAATTATTAAGTGAAATAGGTAAATGTATACAATTGTGTATACACTTCTATATACATATATATAAGTATTAATGAAATAAAACATAAAAAAAATTGAATCCCTTAAAACATTAATTTAAAAAAAATCATCAAAAATTCTTAAACTAAACAAGATATATATGTATATATATTTTTATATATGCGTAGACACACACACACACACATAAGTCTTCAAATTTCAAACCCAAAATAAAATGAACCCTTACTTGAATCAAAATAGGAAGTTGGCCAACTGGAAACAAGTAGAAAAAAATGGGGAACTTTGAGGATGAGGGTCGGGTAATGTTGGGTGTGAAAATAGCGGTGCTTATATAGATATATTATACCCCAAACATCAATTGGAAAAGACACATTATGAAATATGAAATTGACCAAATCAAAACGAAACAGGGATGATAATTAGCGAAAAATGATAATCAATTAGGTTGATTGACACAATATACATATATAAATGAAACTTGCAGGGGAATCCCTTGGAGTTTTAAAATAAATCTGACCATGTCAGATTTGTGGAAAAAGGAGAGAGCATGGGGCCATTGATGGAGATGGAAGACATCACAAGTCAATTGAGAAGGAATAACGAAGGAGGAAGCAAAAAATGGTGGCTACCCTACCTGCGATGCAGGCTGGTGCGACTCAATGAGAAAGTAGATCGGGAATGAAGAGACGGTCAGGATGTGGGTGAGACGAACATACAGTTGTTATAGAATGTAGAAGGGTTAAAAAAAGTGGCTCAATCGGAAGAATGAAGGAACAACCTGAATGAAAAGGGGCTTGATCGTGCAGCTGGTGAGGAGAGTCAACTGAGTAATGGGAGGGTCGAAACAATCATTCTCTACTGTGCCTCCCGAAAAAAATGGATCCCACCAATTCATATATTATTATATTATTAAAATGATCAATCAATTAATCATTTTTAAAAAAAATATATGAAACAATAGTAATATAATTCTATTTATAATTCCAGTGTTTTATAAAACAACTTATAAAAGAAAATAATACAATTATCATAACACTATATAGGTATAATTTCAAATAATATATACCTCCAACATTCTATAAAAATAGTGATAATATACATAATTATTATTAATTTTATAATACAATCATAATTAATAATTATAATTTAATATATACATATATATTTATATATGTTATTTCAAAAACCTATTTTAATTATCATAATTATAAAATAATATAATCATTATCATACTTTTGAAAATTGAAAATTCAATAAACAAATTCATATATATATATTCCTAATAAAATTATATCTTTTATTTATTAAATTCTCTTAAAAAAATATACATTATCCAAATAATAATTACAACATTACAAGTCATTAATTTCATTAATAGAAAACATTATTTTAAATTAATTTATGTTTATAAAAGATCCAACAGTCAAAACATAAGGGTCACTAAAAATAAAATCCAACGATTACATTTTTTACAATGGTCATATAAGACATTTAAATACCTGTCTAAGGTATTTCCAAATGAACATAAATTATTTCTTGATTAATTGGAATGGTTCTCTATATTCCTTTGACTCTTAGTATTGTCGCTATACCAATTGCCATAATGTTTTTAATTATGACATGTTCAGGTGATGTCCACTACACATTTGGACTACTAGTTTTACTTGGTGGTCTTCTGGTTATTCTGTTGTGTCTTGTAATTGGTTTTCTGGGGTAGTTGTGGTCTTCCAGCCTTGTAATGATGTAATGTATCTGCATTTTATTTAATAAAATGTTTCACATATTTTTTTTACCCCATTAGTGCATCTAAATTATATTAATTTAATTACATAAAATAATAATATGTACAAAAATAACATTAATATTAATTACACCATTGCATTATAGGTTCATGGCATTGCATATCATAATCCATAAAATCAATAACCAATTTCATGGCCACCAATACTATCCTATAAAAACATCATTTTCATTATTATCTCAACATTAGATAAAACCTAAAAGGTTATCTCCCATTAGTCGTGTGTTTTCTAAAATGTTCAACTATCCACTGAGTCAATTCTATTAGTACTCTTCAAAACATTCTTTCAAATCCTTTAAGAAATAATATTGTAGTACAATATTTATATGTTTCATGATTCTTATAAAAAAACATCAATAAAACAATTATACAACATATTTCATGGATCCAAATAAAATTTAATATTAATAATTTCACTTCACTTGTATCAATAACATAATCTTTACATTGATCCCTTGGCATATTATAAGGTATACTCCCTTGACACTAGAGGAAATCATTTATGCAATTACCCACCTCATTATTGTGGAATAATTGCTCATTGTATTTTTTTCATTTCCTTTCAATCCCAAGAATGGGGGCCTTTATCTCCATACTTGTCGAAAAATCTCATTCCATTTATGCATGTTTCGTGGTGTTTCAGTCCACAATTATCACATGTAGGAAAAATCCTTCTTCCATTCACCACATTATCCATTATTTACTATACCACTTTATTCATCTCTTTATTTCTATCAAAGCCATAATTCCTGGAGAATTCATTACATATCTTGATAGAACATAATATTATATCATCATATAAATAAAATTTTTGATAGACCATCTCCCTTTAGAGACATGGCTTCTTCCCTTACAATAAATGATAAATCTCTGACTCTATGTTGCTTATGTAATCCGTAGGATTCCAAGATATCATTTTAAAGGTACCATCATACATTGAAAACCCTTTTCATCAATTTTCATCAAGCTAATAAATATTCTATTCAATTGATTTTGCTCGCATGAGGGAATTATTTGTTGAAGAATGTGTCCTTTAAATATTTACATTCTATGAGTTATATTTCCTCTTCCACCTTAGGTTTTTTGATCAACAAACTCCATTTATCAACATATCCTTTGAGAAAATACACTATATCCACACCCTTTTCCTTTTAACTTCATCTCAATGCAATAAATATCTTTTATAGATACATAATCTATTATTTAGATAACATTCAATTAGTAAAACCACCAAATTATGGGTGCTTCTTCAACATAATGTGATCCAATACAGGAGAATCCTTCTGTAGAATAGGTTCTCCCATTTAGTAAAGGTTATTTTTTAGAACATGATTAATCTTCCCTAATATTGCAATAATTTTATCATATCTAGTACCGACTATATTAGATTACTCATTAGGAAAATCACAATATTTTCCAAGAGTATTGATATCATTCCTCCTCATAGGTTCCATTTCTAAATAATGTAATATAATGGATTAGCTAATAAAATTATAAAATTTAAATCATAATGTATAATTCTAATGATGTTTAATGCATACCATGAAATAAAATATATCCATAATAGAATTGGTTTCATTTGTGATATCAATATTTTCAAATTCTTCACAATTTTTTGTTAGTAAAATTTTAAATGTCCTTAGAATATACCATGTGAGTTTAAAACTAGGTGCGCATTAAGGACCATTTTCATGCACAAGGTGATGATCAGGTACATCCCTATGTCCCATTTTCATAGTTATTACCCCTAGGAAACTCTATGATAGAAACACATCCACTAGTAGTATCTAGAATGGGATGTATTGTGATCAAATGAATATAATAACTTACTTACCAACACTTTAGCATGTTCTTAAATGGTTATCCTTAATTTCTATCATAGGGATATGATTTATAATCTATGTTTTCTTTAATATAATTATAATGGTTTCAAATAAAATCCATATGATATCAACTATAGATACCCTAAACCTAGTAACTAGGAGTTAGTGCCATACTTTATTACACTATCATAGATACGGAGGGTCAAATCCTGATGGAACAATTAGTTTAGCAGTTTTGGGGTACCAGATACATACATTATACCCATTTTACATGGTTAATAGAAAATAAAACATGATACATAAAAAATCAAACAACCTATATAATTGAAAAACCATTACAATAAATATTATTTATGTCATGGGTAATGAAAACAAAATATGGGTGAGATCCAATTTTTAGTAAGGGTTTCGTGTAGTGGAAGATATCATAAATTGATAGGCATAATTAATATGGAAATGTAAATAACTGAACACACATGCCATTGAAGTAACTCGACTATCATGGTAAGATAAGGAATAATCAACATGGAAGGTAAATAACTGGTAAAACATTAAAATTAATCAATAACTCGGTCATATGAAGAATAGTCATAATAAAATGGTAAATAAATGATAACGCATGTCATTTAATCAACAAACAAGAATAAAATTCATGCATAGATAATATCATTATGAAAATCACAACAATATAATAAATTATAAATTATAAATGATGAAAATTATTAATTATTGAACACCTTGTCTCAGACACATGATACCTCTATCTTCAATACCATTCATAGGACAATTTAAAACTATTTGGTAAAAACTCATTTGGGTTTTCCAACTAATATAAAAATACTTGGTAAAAACTCATCTGGTTTGGAAACTGGGTTATCGCATTAAACATGTTGATGCATCAAGGGGATATCTATAACAAGGTCCCACCCATGTCTAATTTTCCAAAAAAATAGTCATATATTGAATGATTAATTTAATTCCAAAACAAATTTCCTTATCAACAAATATCTGTATTGATTAAAGGATATTGATTTGTCTATATTTTCATATTTAATCAAATAACAATCAAATTAAATAATATATGTAAATTTTTTATAAAAATTAGAAAATAATCATATTCATCATAATCAATTGTGTATATTTAATATAAATATAATGACCAATGAAAAATGATCATAAGAATGTTATTTTTTCAAGATAATGTTAACAATCCCAAAATAAAGTTAGACTGTCCAATAACTTTCACAACATTGAAATTTTAATTTAAAATCCCATCGGATGAAATAATTCAAAAAGAAATTTAAAATACCATTAAGTATGAATAAATCACGATATTACATATCAAAGTGGAATTGTAAACATCATATAAAAGGAATTTGGTCTAGGACATTACAATGTGCCTCAATGAAGGGAAATTGAGACAAAGACCCTTACCTTATGTTTTTTTTGGGGTAAATATTATTCAATCACCTAAATAGTGTTTTTAAAAAACTTAAAAACTTATAAAAACAATATTAGTATTAATAATATCATATATGGTCCTTTTATAGCATCTTATTACCCATTTGTTAATAATGTTTCATTAGTTTTATTGTTTTAGGTGTTAGTTCCCTTGTTTTCTCATGCATTTTTTGTCATTAAAGATTCTGTTCTTGCACATATTTCATAGTTTAAAAATCTATATAATAATAATAAATATTTAAATATAATATTATTTCATCAATAATACTTTTAAGACCAATCATGAAAGTTGGTTTTTATACATTAATAACATTATGATCGTGGAGATGGTAGGTTGTTTGTACGCATGAGTAACATTTCCATTTTTCAATGATCATTATTGGAAGTAGGTATGTAATATATTATACTTAAATAATGATAATAATATCATAAATACTATATTATTTATTTAATTATACTTATATATATATATATCATCCATTTGGTGTGGGGATGAAAAGGGAGTAACATCATTTTGTGAAGGTGATAGTCCACACGGATAAGAACGATGTTATCATCTTTTATTTAGTGAAAATGTATGAATGGAGATGGTATATATTATCTTTTAATTATGATAAATATTAAATAAATATTATAATTATTTCATGTATAACAAATATAATCATTATTATTTACATATCACTTTTTTCATGAAAAGTGTTTGTTAAAGAAGACTCACATGGCTTCATGAGGCAGTAGACCATCGTACAAACGAGTGGCATTATCATATCACCTATATAATTGAAAAATAAAATTTTATATATTACATAATTACCCCATTGGTATAATTATGTTATGAATAACATATATGTGCTTTATATCCATCATCATACCCAACTACATGTGGAGGTAATGGAAAAACGTATGGCATCATTATGAGAGGCAGTAGTTCACTGTACAAACAAATGATTATCTCAAAACTTATTTGATAGAAATGAATATGGTTGGTTAAAATGACCTCAATAAGGAAAATGAATATATATATAATATATAAAGGTTATTATAATATAATTTTTAAATAATAATTGAATTATATTGAGGAATAAATAAAATAAAAACACTCATTGAAGAACATTCTCTCTTCTTCGGATGTCCTTTTAGTTTAGCCAAAAATCCTTCCATGGTTGGATTTATTCCCAAACTAAGGATTATAGGATGTTGGGAACTCAATTTATTAGTTATTTTAGGAACCCAGTTTTTTTAATTTGCAATGATTAGTGTATATTGGGTGACATTT
The DNA here is from genome assembly GCA_963277665.1 of Viscum album. Lineage (NCBI taxonomy): Eukaryota > Viridiplantae > Streptophyta > Magnoliopsida > Santalales > Viscaceae > Viscum > Viscum album. The sequence continues at coordinate 996,257,154 of OY728166.1, forward strand.
TATAATTGAGGTGAGTGGCACACATGTAATTTTTGAAAATAAAACGTTTTAACCACATTTTTTACATGCCAAAAGAGACCAAAATTGATAATTATAGACAATTATAAAAATTATAAGATAATTATTTCTAACAAAAAGACTTTATAAAATTTATTAGGCCATTTTAACCCTTATCATTTTATTTTAACCTGTGGTGAATCCATTTCCACCATAACTGTGGTAAATGTTTTTTCTGAGTTAATTATTCATTTTTTTCAAAACATAATTTTACTATACTTAATAATATAAATTATTTTGATTCAAAATATTTAATCCATTATCACAAACTCCAATGTCTAAATTAGAAAAATATAATTTAAAATTAATTTTGCAGACTCGATGAGAAAGCGGGTTTTCAAAGAGAAAATGTTTAAAAGTTTACAAAGAAATTATATAATACATAAATATTAAAATGAATAAAATTACCTAAATTTGTTTAATATAAATAAACATTATATTAATTTACTATAAAACTAATTCATATTATATTTTGAAATTATAAATAATTTATATAAAATAATATTTTTCCGTTAATTTTTTAGAAATTTTTCCTATTCATCCAATAATGAAAGATTTCATAAAAATCACAAATATAAACCATAATCTAATTTTGATATGATGATTTCAAAAAATATTTTAAATTTAAAACATAAATTTTATAATGTTGGAAAATTTTAATTTTAAATTTTTTCCACAATGCATGACTAGTTCTCTTTATAGAAATGTATAGATTTTCAGAAAACCATTTTTCTATTTCAAATTCTTATTATTTTATTTCTAATAAATTTATTACCATTGAATTTATTTTATTCATGATTAAAACATAAATTTTTACCAATTTATTTATTATTATTCATGCCCTCCATATTTATATCTAGGTTATAATGTTTGTGTTTAAATATTAATATTTTAATAGATTATTGTGTTTAATTCAATCCCATTGTTCTGAGCATTAAAATATATTGGATGGATTGAATTTATTAAAAAAAAATCATGAATTCTTAGGGTGTTATATTTTCTTCTATACACGATTTTACATGTCAAACAAACTATAGAATACAATTTTTTTCCTTTAAAATATCATGGTGATAAATATATTAAATTTTAATATTGTATATTCCACTTTAGCTTGGTGATTCATATATCACAAGTTATCCAAGAAAATATTTCTTTAAAGTAATTCATATAAAATTTTTTGGGTTTTGTTTTCTCCCCCTTAAAATAATTTCATCCAAGAAATTTTAAATTTTTCTTAACAACATGATATTATGTTATCATATGCATACTATCAGGTGTATATGTTAGTATGATCATTTATTTATATGTTTCATAATAGTTGAAAAATATTACTATGAATGTGTTCCCTAAAAAATACCTTAAATGATGGATGACATGACTCGATAGATTTATGTTACTTTTAAATGTTTTTGAACAATTATTTTTCCATATATATAGAGAATACCAAAAAAATATACATAATACATTTATTTTCATTCCAAATGCTCAATATCTTCCTTTTATTTTGTGTTTGGGTTAGTTTTACACCATTACATATTCTCAAATTTGATATAATGAAAAATCATGATTAATTTTTCATGCTTCATGCTCTAAAATCAACCATTAATGGATTATAAAAACCAAAAATTGTTGAAAAGTTATTCATTCTATTTATACACATTTACTAAAACCCAAATGGTTATAAAATATTATGTAAAATCATAATTTAAATAAAACTCCATGTTTAGAAATAATACATTAATTACACCCAAAGACAAACATATATAATTTCACAAATAAATATCTTGAACTATTAAAAAAATTTATATCAATTTTTTAACAAAAAATCAAAAATATTTGATCACATATTCTTAAAAAATGAACATACCGTTTATCTCCCCAAAACATTATTCACTAATAAAATAACATACCAAAACATTATATACCCTAATCATATATCCACTAAAATATTATAATGTTTTCCTAAAATATCATGGAGATCTTTCAAAGTATCATATATTATTCCAAAAGGTAACTATATCCTTACTCCCCAAATAATATCAACCACTTTGACATAAAATCCCACACTGTTAATTTTTTTTTACCAATCATCTTAATCTTATAATGCTCCAAAATATATATTAATTCATTAATCCATAATTACCGAATAATCAATGGATGTATTGTCCATAATTTTTATCAATAATCTTCATCATATTTCCCCAAAATTATAATAAAATTCTTAAAAAAAAATTAACACTAAATGATCTATTATTGTTATTTATCTTCAACTGCTACTCATGATAAAGAAGGAGGCTGGGATGGAGAGAGACTCGTCTGGTGTCGCCTCGAACTCACGAACAATCAAACCTAGTCAATTTTTGAATCATGATCTCTACTAGCATCATCTCTTATTCTGGTGCTCAATTGCGGCATTTGACCCAGAGTGGTAATTCTCCTTTACAAGCACTGAACCTTCTACACAAGAAAAATAAACCCTCAGAGAGGGTAATCTCAATCACTCGCTTGTATATAGATCTAATGGAATTTCATTTTTGGATGCCCTTAAAGGTACTAATCTATGTAAATCAAGTGTGAAGAAGCCTCATCTTTTCCAGAAGCTTGATAATGGTGGATTCTCAGTGGATGCAATCCCAAATTCTCTCCAATAGCATGCACAAATGTGCAAATTTTCCATCATGGGTTGCATCTCATACATGAAAGGTGATCGTACTTAGACATTTCTTGAATTAAATCCTTTAATTTCTCATTTTGGGGTATCTTAGATTGGAAATTAGCACAAATAGGTAGATGTTACTTTAATATTCTATTTAAATTATAGGAAGACCTAGATCAGGTATGGAAAACTGGTAACATACATCTCAAACCTGGTTTTTATAGGATTTTTGATTAGGACTATACTTGTAACCCATATACCCATAGGAACACAATGGCACAAATATGGGTTAGACTACATGGTCTCAACTGGTATTTTTGGCACCCCAAAATCATGAATGACATTGTCTCTTGTTTTGGATTTCCACTTAAGATAGATCAAAGAACCATAAATGCTGAATTGGGCCTATTTATGAGGGTTATGGTGGAAGTTAAAATTGAATCAAAACTTCCTAATATAATAAGTTTCATTTACAATGATGACACAACTAAATTTGAGATTGAGTATGAGAGAAAACCCCCTTTTGGGAGATATTTAAGATTATTTGGCATACAATAAAAAAATGTAGGGTGGTTAGGAAATAGGTTGTTCAACTAATTGATAATGAATGGAAATAAGTGAGAAATAATAAAATAGGAATGTCCCCCATTTCTGATATCCCTAAAACAACCAATAAGAAGAATGAAATATGGGTGAGGAAAACAAATAAGGTTATGCCCTTAGAGAACATCTCTGGTAAATCCTGGGATGAAATTATAGAGGAGGAGGATAATACCAAAAAATATATTGATCTCCTTGAAGAATTAATGGATCTTGTGATGGATGCCATATAATCTCAACATGAACCTATTTATGTGGAGACCGAGGTCTGCAAGACCTCTGTGAATACCTGCAATTATATATCTTTTCCTACTACTATTAATCACTCTAAAGAAGATAAGGAAGTAACCAATTTCAGGGTTGATACAACTATTATCTCCCTTGAATGCACTAGATGATAAGCAGGTTGAAAAATATACTACTTCAACACAACCTACTTGTCCTTATTTTGGTTTGGGTAGTGACACACATCTGGTAAATATCACGAAACCTAGACATTTGGGTGATGCAGTTGAACACATCAATAAGGTTTCTGGTGGGAAGAATGGAACCAAACCCCTTTTAAGCCTGGACAAAGATAAACATTAGGCATATCCTATACAAAAAAAACTTAGGTACCTCAAATCCCTTATCTGTTGACATGCGCATTTCAGTAGGTACCCGCAATATTGATTCCACTATTTTATCTTTATATTCTAAAAAAATTATATGTTGTGCATAATGAGGAACCTAGTAATGTTTTGACTAGTATCCTTGTGATCACATATATTAAAGATATTATTCATGATCCTTCTAAATAAAACTCGAATACAGGTACTACTATTATCACTTCTACTTACATTAAAATTAAGAAGGAGAAAAAATCCATCCCAAACACATCCAAAAATTTCAGAAGATCATCTAGACAAAGGGCTCAAAGGGTAAGAAAAAGGGGAGTTCCAACTCCAAATGTATGTATAAATGAATATCCTTTTCTAGAATTTTTAAGGTATTTCAAACCATGGAACCTTTATTATCTTAAAAAAAATGCTCAGCATTCATCGTCCTTTTATTTTTTGCATTATTGAACCCAAGTTAAAATTCTCTTCCAAATTTACGGCATTTCTGTTGGTTTAGATATAATTTTATATATGCAACTCAAAATATCCCCACTATTGAAACTCTTTGTATTTTCACACAACAATCACTGAAAAATGTTAATATTCCTTATGTCTCTGAGAAAATTGTCACATGTGATTTTACTATAGATAATAAACATCTATGTTGTTCCTTTGTTTATGAAAAGAACAAATACCAGGATAGGATGCCTCTATGGACTGACCTCTCCTATATGGGTTCTAATATACATAACCCCTGGTTTTTTATTGGGTACTTCAATGTCATCCTTGATTCACGTGAGAAGATGGGTCTGTCCTACTCTACTATCTCTATGAGAGAGTTTAAGATGACAATTGAGGATAATAATCTTCTTGAAATTTCACTTACCTGTGCTAAGTATACTTGGTATAGAAGAATTTATAATAGGGTGGTATCCAACAAATTGTATAGAACGTTCAAAAATGATCATGATTTAGATAAATGGGACACCATTTCTAGCACCACACTCCCCAAGATTCGTTCTGATCACCATAAAATTATGGTCACTATATCATTCAAAACCATGAAACCTCCTCTACCCTTTACATTCAACAAAGTTTGGTTCTCAAACCCTGAATTTTGTAATCTCATTAAACAATTTTGGTCCTCTATGAATCATTACAATGATTCCTCTATTATTATTTTAAATTAAAATATCTTAAACAAAAGATTAAAGTTTTGTGAATCACAAAATCTAAACAAATTGAAAATGAAATCATTCTTCTTGAGAATGAAATTCATCAACTTCAAAACTACAACACCAACTATGATTTTTCTACTGATCAAAATCATGAAATTAATATTTTTGTGAAACTCAACTCATTTCTTGCCTTTAAGGATAACATGTGTAAACAAGCTTATAAAAAACAAATGGTTATCTGATGGTGACAGAAACACCAAGTTCTAAAACTCTCTTCAAGGAATCCAAAAATCTTTCATATCTTTAACCTCTCTCAAAGATGGGGACAACCTTTTGGATAATTAGGATGATAATTCTAATCATTTTTTCCTATTTTGAATCTATCTTTAATTTCCCTAACCTAAATAAGGTTCTCTTACACAATGTCATTCTGGTATTTTTCAATGAGAAAAATAACTCTTTTCTTTTAACCATTCCTATCGATCATGAAATCAAAGACTCTGTTTTTAGATTATATCATAATAGTTCCCTAGGTATTGATGGTTTTAATAATGGATTCTACCTGTATTATTGTGATTTCATTCAGGAAGATGTTTTCAAACTTATCAAATACTTATTTTCTATTGTCATTCTACCCCATGGGTGGAAGGAACAGTTCCATTATTTGATCCCCAAGGTAGATAATGCCTTTGAGATTCATCTTTTCAGACCCATATCCATTATTAACACTCTATATAAAATCATCACCAATCTTCTTCAAAACAGGCTTTCTACCATGAATGAAAAAATTATCTCTAGGAATCAATTTGGTTTCATCAAGGGTATATCCATCTAGGACTTCATTTGTCTTGCCTCAGAATGCACTAACACATTAAACAATGCCAACATAGGTTGTAATATTTCCATAAAACTTGACATTATAAAATATTTTTCATACCATGGAAAGGAATTTTATTATCAAAGTGATTCATGGATTTGGTTTCAAAAATTAATTTATAACTAGATTTAATAACCTTCTCAACTCAGCCTCCATATCAATCCTGGTCAATGGTTCTCCCAAAGGTTACTTCAAATGCGCCAAAGGCATCTGATAAGGTGATCCCCTTTCTGCCAATATTTTCTCCATTATAGAAGACAATTTAAGTAGATTGCTCACTCACCTTGTGAATCAAAATAAACATAAGCCCATCCATGATTTCGGGAATATGAATTCCCCTACACATCTTTTATATGTGGATAACATAATTCTTTTCTTATAAGGTGATAAAATAAACATTCAAACTCTCAAAATTACTCTACCTCACTATGAGGATGTATTAGGTCAGGTCATTAGCTAGAACAAGTCCTCTATCTTCATTGGAAAAAAATTATGGTTAATAGAAAATATGGTATTATCAATGAATTAGGCATTAAATAAGGTTCATTTACTTTTATGTACATTGGTGGTCCCATATTTTTGGACAGACCCAAATATAGATATTTCTTTAACATTGTGGGTCAAATACTTAATCATCTATCCTCTTCGAATGGAAAAAATTCTATCTATGGTGGGTAGAATATGAATTTTCATGACTGTTATTATCTCTAATTTTTTTTATTATATAATTTTTTATAAATGACCTTCCTATCTCATCAAAAAATGAATGTTTACAACATTGTTTTTGGACTAGAAACACTCTACATAGAAAAATGGTGACTATAAAATGGTCTAATTGTTAAAAACCTTTGAATATGGGTGTCCTTGGCCTTAAAATCATAAATATTTTTAATTAATCCCTTTAATCTAGACTTACTTTGATCTTTATCCCCAAGGACTGTCCTTTTATTGATTTCATAAAAAACAAGTTTCTTGATAAGTTGAAGAAAGGGAGCATGATTTTTTTGAACTCTTCTATCTGGTCGTCCATTAAAAAGTGTATGCCAATATTATGAACAACTCTAGATGGATGGTTTCTAGAAAATCCTCCATGAACTTCTGGCTGGCTAACTGGACTAGTGCTTCTCAAATTTCAATGATCCCTACTGATCAAACTCCTGAATGTATTAATAATACCATTAGGGATGTTATTAAATCTCATCTTTATACTCTCCCTGATAATGTTGTGCATGTGATTGAAAGCTATCCTTTTTCTAACACAGATGATTTTCTAATCCGGGAGCCTTCACACAATGGTATGATGGATTCAAAAATTTTCTATAACCATAATTTTCATAACTTTGGAAATTATTTTAGAATCATTAAAAACATTTATAAGTTATGGATAAATCCATCAAGAAAAACTCTTATATGGAGTATTTATTACAATAGGATCCCTACTAATACTTGTCTTCAATCTTTTGGGATCCAAAATTTCTCCAAATGTGGTCTTTTTAAACAACATAGATAATATTCTAACCATTTACTTCTTTCTTACACCACTACCACTGCTCTTTGGAAATATATTTTTGACATATTTTATTTTAGATGGATGATTCTTGATTCTGTCAGCACTCAGCTAATGCATTGTGTAGATATGGATAACTCCAAAAAAATCAATAACTTATTTCATACTGCATTTTCTGAGATTAATCATGTGATATAGAATGATAGAAATGTAATTCTTCAAAATAATTTCTCACTCAACATTAATGCAGGTCAGATTTGGATCCTCATTCCAATTTGTGAAACTGCTTTGATTTAGAAGGGATACTACAACAATACAGGTAAAGAGTTTATGATTCTATAGGTTCTACAGGTTGATGGAATTTTTCACCATCCGTGACACACTTTTGAGTTTTTTGGGAAACTTCCATTCTTAGGTTGTATTATAGTTAATATGAACAATGCTTCTAAGGAAATTCAGTCCCCGTGGGATGTGGTTCCATATTCAGAAATCATCTTGGTCTGATCCTTAGGTGATTCATTTGAAGCTGTGTTATTTCATCATCTCTAGATGTTGAAATGATAAGTGTGATCCTTGCTATTTCATTTTATAATCACTAGGGTTGGAATAACATATGGATTAAAAGTTATTCGACTACCATAGTGCAAGTGATTTGAAATGGTGTGATTCATCTGGCTTGGTCGATTACTACTTGTTGGATGGATTGTCTCTATTATCTCCATGAAATCAATCATATTACCACTCATATCTATTGCGAAGATAATATATTTGTGGATGGCCTCACAAATAAAGAAGTAAATTAGGATATTACTTGGCTGGATGATTTCTCTAATGATTTACTCCCCCTTTATGTGAAATATTGGAATATGATCCCATCTTTTTGACTCATGTAATCTCTTTTTATATAATAAATTATGCTTTGGTCTTTTTTCCAAGGAACTATATTCTTCAAAGATTAATTAAAACCCAAAAAACACATCATAATATATCATTATTCTCCTTTAAACCCCATTATATAAAATCTCAAAAGGTTATGTAGGTTGTTAAACTTATGTGTGAACTTATACTTATTAACCAATGATGGTATTAGTTAATGTTAGAATATTATCATATAATAATATCATAATTTCTAAAATTACATAAACCCCACTATAATTCTAGCTATAACACCCCAGACCTAGGAAAATGAATCTAGTTCTTGAAATATACTATTTATATATTGGCTTCTATACCAATTATATATTCTAATACATTAACTTCAATAAATACTATATCAAAATCTAAAAACTACATTATATACATATTAAAGAACTTTTTTGTTGATAGTTATAGATTCTTAATGAACACCATTTTTCTAACAAAACCCATTACTTTTTATGAAATGTTAGTTTATTTAATATACTAATAATTTCTTATTTCAAATAAATGAATCAACATTTCCCATGATATTGTCCAAACATGATATCTTTCAATACATATCTTTTGTAGAAATCTTCTTCATAGCCTATGAAAAAGGAAATATAAGAAGAGTGAGCTCAAATGCTTATAAAGGATAGACATAATTATTTTGAATCGAATATCATAATTGAACACAATCAAATAATATGGTCATGAGAATATAATCATGGTTCATAGAATAATAGATTAATTCTAAAGAAAATCATTATTTATAAATCATGAGTAATGGCATAAATATTTTCATAACATAATTCAAAATTCATATGAGAAAAAAATTAGGAGAGATGTAAAATACACCATTGCTCAAGGAAACCAATAAAACACGTAGTAATCATATAAATGTATTGAAGGTATATTGGGATACCATATGCATATCACCCTTACAATTACCAATATAATAACCCATACAATAGAATAACATACCCATTTCATTCCATCATATCCTCTCAGGAGGATAACTTATTACCCAATGCATTGGAAAGATATATAAGACCAATAAATCATCATATATTATCCCCAATAACTATAACATGAAATAAAAAAAATAGAATATTATACATTATCTATAAACCCTATAAACACATTCATCGTTGCTTTATAATTTGAATAGAAAATGGAAAAGAAACGAGTATCATATGAATTTATTTAAAGTTCCATTATAAGTCATTAAAAAAATAATGTGTATGGTACAATTATATAATATATATGTTGAGTATAAAATTCATTAAAAAATGTCCATATAGATTAAAATCCATTATAAAATCATTATAAATATTATTTGAAAAAAATAAGAAACATCCTATTTTTTTTATAACAATTAAAAAATCAAAATACACAGAATAAAGGAAAACTTATTTTCACTAAAAAATGGAAACCTTAAAAAGATTCTATAAAAAATAACAAATATTTTTTTCAAACAAATCGATAAAGAATTGAATGATAATAATACATTCATTTAATATTTTTTAAAAGGGAATCAAAAGTGACAAGCAAGGAAGAAATCATGAAGATCCATTTTACAAATTCTTAAATGAATGTAAAATAACATGGAATAAAAAATTAATAAACAATTTATGTTTAGAAATGAACATTTTCGAATGATGTTAAAGAATAATTACTTGGAGGAGAAAGAATTTTATAAAACACACCGAAACATTTAATATAATGATTAAAAATAAATCCACTAACTTGTTTTAAAATCAATAACTCTAATGAGAGTGAGAAAATAAAATAATGTTAGTATATATAGATTGATGATATTATATGTTAATGTGGAATAATATACACTATATAAATGAATAAATGTGTATAACTCAAAACCTGTGTCAATGAAGGAAATTTGATATGAGAAACCATTAAGAATATTGGTAATACATAAATAAAAAACCCATAGACAAAATAAACATTATATAATAATATAAAACCATGAAATAAAATGAAATGATAAAAAATTAAATTTATGGGGAATTTTTACACTATATAAAAGAAATCGCTCTGCACAATAAGAAGCATGTCTTGAGGAATTGAAATTAAGACACATAAACCATTACAAATATCACAACCTTTAATGTTGGAATTAGTCAATGAATTGATTATTGGAAACTAATTTAAATACACATAAAATATGTTTAAATACAATATAAAGGCATCATTTTTCATAACATAGATAATATTTTTGTATTATAGTCAATGAAAAAGTGATATAACCAGCTAAAATGTAATTATGTTTTGAATCCCCATATAATGAAATTCATTTAGATTCAATGTGATCTATAAAAATTTATAATAAATATATATTTAATATTAATATATAATAGAAAAATATTTATATTTATCTTACATTATAACTTTAAATTATAATTTTTCTTTCCCATTTATATATAATTTATTTTTAAAATCAATGTTTTTGGGCTAACAATCTTGTTTAACCTGTATGTTTTATCATGGAATTTTTAGTTATCTGGCCATAATAATTGTTTCATCACCTAAATAATATTTATAATGATTTTATATATTTATTTGATATTAATATGTAGTTACATATACATTTAATGCAATTTATGGTGACCAATCATAAGAAAAACATAAAAATTCTATTTTTAGTGATTATTGAATTAAAAAAATGAATTAAATTTATAAGTAAATATTGTTTCAAATATTACCAATAAAAACTATGAGAAAAGTTAAACTCATAATTATTGTATTATATTTGTATTATTTAATATTCATCAACCATTCATCATATAAATATAATAAAAATGCTAAATTTGGTTGTATAACGGACAAAAATAAGGATATATTATAATGGTTGGATGAGCAAGAAGATATTTTCTTATAATATGATTATAAATTTTAAAAAATATTAATCATGTTATAAATGTAATATATATTCATTACATTCAGTTTTAGTATTGGATAATCTAAAATGATCAAAGAGTGTGAAAATTTTATGAGGTGAAAGGTATATTTTTTATGTGAGAAGGGTGACACTTCTATAAATACCCTTAAAATTAAAATAATATAAATGTCTTTATCATGGTCAAGTAGAACCCAATGGAATATTTTTAGAATATAGAATAATTAAGGTTTTAAATATACTAAAAAAATATGGATGATATTGTTATATTTGATGCATTATTCCTTATTATAACCCCCTAGTTAACCCCTTTTAATCTTTATCGCACTGAATAAATTTCACTATAGCAACATAATTTAATTATTCACAATGTAATTTAAATTATTAAAAAATTTCAATGTCATACATTGAAATATTGAATTAATTTCAATATACTAATTTTATTACGCGGTAAAAATAAATTATAATATAGGTATATAAAATGAGATGAAAAATAGATTATTAGAAAAAGTTATTTTTAAGAACCAAAATGAATTTTCACTAAAATATTATATAGAATTGATCCTCATGACATTTATTATTTTATAGAAAATATAAATTTGATTAGTTTAAAATTTACATAAATGAAAACACATGTATCACCTTTTGATCAATCTATTAAATGCAATGAATAAAGAATCATTTTTTTATTATAATAAAATACAACATAGGTTCTGAACTATCATACATGATTTTTTCTATTTAACATAACAATTTAAAAAGTTTTATTTTAAATTTTTAATATTTATTTGGTCTATATTATTTTTTGAAAAAATTAAATAATTCTTATATAATTATTATTTCCTAAAATGATAAATATTTTTAAAAACATATTTTTTCATTATTTATAAAAAATAAACCTTTATAGAAATATTTACAAAAATCACCCGATTATAATTTTAAAATGATGAATATAAAAATTATGCATATCTGATCAAATCCAAATTCTTAAATTTATAAATTTATTATTGAAATGGAAATATAACATATAAATAAAAATTATATTTCATAATAAAGTTTTCCATTTGATGTTTAAGTATTTATAATATTTTTTTTGTATTAATAACCTATTCCTATTAATTTATTTGTTTTCAATTTATTTGTAAATAATTTAATGTTTTTTACCATGAATTTTAATAAATTATTATTTTTTCTATAGGTCATTGTGGTTTGTATCATATTTTATTCAACATGATAATTATTAAAAGTAATTCATATTTAAATCTTGGAGTGTTATAAGGTATCCTTTAAAGTAGTCATTTCATTGGATCTTTTAAATATATAATCATTATAGTCTTGGAAATTCAAATCAAGTGTTTTTGAAATACGTAGTTTCCATGGAGATCCAAAATATAGTAAATCATTCATTTAGTTTTATTTAAACACAGATTCCCCCCAAATATCTTTGATAAAGAATGGGACAATGTTCAGATGAACTAAATAGTTTAGAGTATCTTTTAGAGAGTTTAATGGAGGTTTATCCATTACATACATTAAAAAAATTTATTGACTATGTGGAGTCTTTAATGTTTATTTCTAATCATCTTAAGTTGTCCATTATTATGTCCTCATGTAGGATCTTAAAGTAGTGGATTGTGATTCAATACATATTCAACCACATGAATAAACTCTTACCCATTAATTAATTCTGATGGGGTTGTTCATGATTTTTTATTTTGGATACATTAAATGGGTTTTAAGTTTCTTTTGGTATTCATGAACCCCAAAAGGTGTAAAAACATAAATTCTAAAATATATTTTAATTTGACATGGTTTTACAAGGTATAATATCTCTTATCATATTATTTTTATATCCAATATGATCCCAGAGAAGAAAATATAGGTTCTAATTCTCATAGTAGGATAGATCACCCTTATAGGGTGTATAAATTAATAGGAATGTTGGGATTGATGTTTATGAAGGAAAAACACTACATGGATGTGATTAAGGATTAGTGTGGGACATATTTATACCATATCGATGTTACATAATCTATTTTAGATAGTGTAAAGGACTTACATATATCTAACCATGATTGTATAATTATTTGATAGAAACTTGATTATTAGGAGATAATCAACAAATTGTTTCAAGACTATTATTCATTATTACATATAAATGGAATACATACCATTAAAAATAGAATAAAATAAGATTTAATGTAGGTGTATCATATATATTAATGGGTTTTATATCCTAGTATCATAAATATGTATCATGATATTCATTAACATTTATAGAGGCATAGAATTAATAAAGACATCACAAGGTTTAATGATATATTTTTTATTTTTTATCAAGTGAATGTAGGGAACCAACTACTTATAGGTGTTCATACACCCATTCCTAATCCGATATAGAAATATAATGGAACTTTAATATACATTGTGACTAGTTTCCTTAATATACTAGAGAACAAGATGTGGATTGGGTGATAATGGATTGTATGAAAAAGATAGATCACTCTCCACTCATCAAAGAGTCCTATTCATTTGATAATCAATGAGAATTTTATATCAGGGATATTATAAATATATATTTTGTATATATTATCATTATATTCGATTTGAAACCATGGTTTAATTGTTGGTTTTGGAAATTGTTTTTGAAATATTTAGGATCTCAATTATAGTTGATTATATCATTTCATCTAGAACTATTGGCTAGTATGATTAAAACAAAAATATTATAATGAAAATTTAATGAGATTGTATTATAGACATTAGTACCTTATGAAATTATCACCTATAATTTACTAAATATTTTTAAAATATAAACTATGATTCATCTATCCAGGCGATTCCATTCAAATATATTTATGGGACACATTATAATTCTCCTCTCTGATAGACCCAAATAGGTGAATCTTCTCTTATCTAGACTACTATACTTTAAGATAATACATACATATTTTAAATGATTGAAACAATGTTATTAGTGGATAAAATACATCAAAAATTTTATAATTAATATTCTAGGAATTCCTAGTAATTTAAAAATAATGAACATTTATTTCTCCAAGTATCACTGAAATTTTATCACCAACGAATGGGAAAGTTAGATAAATTGACTTTAATATTTTTCAATACATTAAAAATCATAGAATTAATTACAGGGATTTCATCTCATTTTTTTACATTTAAAGTTCAGTCCCCATAATAATATCATCTGTTATTACCAAATAAGTAAATATATTCCAAATAAATTATATATAATCTGATATGTTGATATTTATTTTAAAGAGAATGCATCAAATGTAGAAAACCCTATTAGAATTTTAAACTGGAGTGTGGAGGTGATGTGGGGACATTTTATTCCTATAATTTCTATTACGTGACATCATATTACGATCCAAGATGAAAAATAGTAGTGGGAAGATGAAATGAATGTTCAATGGATGAAATTATTCCTTAAAGAATACACTTGACTCTTCTCATGGATGATTATCTAGATGGTGGGGATTTTTTAAGTATCCTTACCATTAGGGTAAGTACTTAATTTATATATTAGTAATGTTTTATCCTTTTATGTATAATTAAAAGTTAATAGGAAATCAATGAGTTTTGGTTGAGGATTAAATTAGGAGTTTGGGGTACCTAGGTGATGGAATATCATTTGTTACACTGTTGTCCTATATCAGGTACTATGTGGTTTCTTGTATGTTATAGGGCTTCGATCATTCCCATTTCCCAATGGACCTAGTCTGGGTACTCAGTTGGGAAAATGATTTTAAAAAACAAAGTGGGGTAATTATACAATATAATAATAAATAATAATGCATAAAGACTTTGTAACTTGATATTACCCTCTCATTCAACTATGAGTGAATTCCAGGAAGCTCTCACACACCTCTCTATTACCCCATTTGAATCAAACCTAAAATCTTGGACATTTCATCCTTTATTTTTCATGGATACTCATATTATAATGTATGAAGATAGACTCTTCCTTAAAATGTCTCTTATTTATCTATTATTTATGTCAACAAATGTATTCTATTAAATATGAAATATTGATCTTGAGAGATATAACAAATTCTTCTATATTACCATTATTTTGCTATTTTTTAGGTTTATCTATGGATAATCAATGTCAATTATGTTACATTGAATTTGGAATTTTAGCATCCCTATTGGTAGTGGATAAACCTATTAATCTTCCCTAGGTTAGGTTTTTAATTGTGGTGGAATATTATTTCCCTTGAGATATAAATTGAACTATTTCCATTTATTCTATATGGATACCACTTATCCCTCACAAACTCATATTTATTTTATCTTGAGACATTTTCATCCCAAATAAATTAATTAAAAATAACATGTTTCAACTCATAATAAATTTCATAAATGAATTTATATATTTTGTACATTTTTTTATCATAATTATAAATTTCAATCACATTGAAATTATATAACAATTATATGACTATAATATAACACGCTTAGTTAAAAAAAATATCATGACATAGTTTTTATACATGATGGAAAGAATATGGAATTGGTGGAAAAATTATACCACATTTATTTCCATTATTTAATGATTTTATATTATTTTGAATAAATTTTTTACTTATGTATTTTAGAGAATGATAACTCAATAAATAATCTGTTTAAATTGATGAATGATTGTAATTTCTAGTTTGTGACTTATGAGAATTCTAAAAAGGATATTTTTTTTAATAAAGCATGATAATGTTCCCATATTTTTTTTGAATATACGGATGGTAAGGGATTAGACCACAATTTTGAAACACTTTTATGCCCTTTCCCTTATTCACAAGAGGATGAATAAAATATCTAGAAATAACACACTTCATAGTAACCATATTAGCTCTCTATAAGAACTTGGTTGTTCCTCTTCATTTTTAGAGTATTCCAACTAATAAAAAGGGTATAAGAGGTGATTGAGGGGAGATCATACCCTTTAGAGATAAATAATAAGACTATAGAGTAATAGAGGAAACTAATAAAAATAAACAACAAATACAATCAATAGTATACACATGATTGGAATAATACTAAAATTTTATTTCATTCCACTCATAAAATATTCTATGGTTTATCCAAATTTTGGTAACAAATGTTCAATTAGAAAAGAAACCAAAATAAAATACCAGTTTGGAGATGAGGAAACACATGAATGATCTATAAAACCTAAATTACCATCACATGAACCACCAGAACATCCATCTCTACTAGACTATAGATAAAGATCCCATTACCTTAAATATCCAATGAACCCCAAAGTCTATATTAATTATAGGCTTTCCATGTATAGAATGATTTTGAAATCATAAGGGTACAATAAATGCTATTCTTATATATTATCAATAAATATTTTAGTACATGATAAGTGTAATAAATAGAAACTAAATCACACCAATATTCCTTCTCCACTCATTCTCAACCATACAAAATTGACCCTTTAACTACTTTATATAATAATTAAGTTTAATGATACATCCTTAGTCTATTATATCATATGTTCACTTTACCTTCCTGCCCATTTTTCATCTTACAATTTAAAACTCTAACCCATATATATAATTCCAAGATTGATCTAATTGAAATTCATAAAAAATACATCCATAAAAATATTACAAATATCCTGGTAATATAAAACCTTTTTGGAGAATAATATTAGAAACTTGACAATACTCATATCCAAAACGTCATCTCAACATACTACTAGTTCCCATATTTATTGAGAACCTACTCCCTTCTAGTGGTCACAATAACCACCCATTAACTCTTGTCAACCCACAATATATTCATGTATTTATAGATGAACCTCATAATAATCAAACTTATACTACTAGGATACAAATAATATGACAATAAAACTAGTCGTCAAAACCACCACGTGGTCCTTTTACTGTGTGAAGAAGAACTGAACGATCTCAGTCCCCAGAGTGAGTGGAATCACCTATATCATAAGAATATAATCTTACAAATATTTCCCCCCATCCATAATACTTTTCAATTCCATATACTTCATATTAGTAAATATCAATCACTGAAAAATGCAATGGCTATCACCATACACATTATAAGAGTAAACCACATTACCTTATTTCCAATGATCAACATCACCCATAGTGATATTAGTTAATCCCATCACATTCCCATTGAACCAAATCAGCCATTAAATCTCATATAACATCAAGAATAAATCGTTACGTACCACCCATAAAGCCCCAAAATTATTTAACTATGAAATAAATTACATTCAAGGATCAACCAATCATTTCCCATATAATAATACCGTAATTAACTCCTCCCAAACATTGAAAACCGAATTTGGTATCATTATTTATTGTAATAGTGACCTTACCCAAACTAAATTATTATATAATAAATAATTATAAGTATAAAACATTATATATCTTACCACCACCTACATTTTATTATAAGGAATAAACTGATAAAAAACTCTTGTAGATCTATCTCAGATGAGAATAAGTTAGAAAATATAGATAATATTTAACAAATTAGGTCGCACCTAATAAAACATAAGGAAACAATGAATTAAAATAAGAATAGATACACATGGGAAACTACCATTACTCACAACTAATCATGGTATTGAATAGAATGATGAATAAAAAACAATAGACCCTAATTACTCAAAAGGGAAGGTAGAATGAAATAGTGAGAGAGAATATAATTATAAAATAACCACTATTCTTATTACCAAAATAGAATTATCACCATTTTATTTTTAATTTAATCATTTATTTATTTATTTTTGGAAAATAGGAATAGTTCTCGACAAACATAATTTGTAAAAATTATAGATATTCATTTATTTATCTTATAACACTTATAAATAATATTAGTCAACCCTTATTTATAATAATTGCATATAATAATAACCATTACATATAATCCCTAATGTTTCAAACCATATGTATCAAGGGGTTACCCGCCAATCCTTAGGCATCACCCATTATGCATCACAGGGAAAACCATTAATCATTTGTATCAACAAGATCCAATGCTTATGTATCATAATTTTCTTACAACTCCAAGATCCCATATCTATTTATAATAAGACCCTTATATATCAGAAAATAATCCCTTTTATAGATCCATATGCATTAGAGTGACCCATATTCGTCATTATAGAAAATCTTACTACCCACACATAACAAAATTTATAATTTTCAATCACATATTTGGTAACCCTTATTGATGGATATATACTGTTTAATGACATTTATATGTATAATGTAACTCTTATGTATCACAAGTCTTAACCTTTTACATCAAACATACCCTTATGTATCCTAAAATGTATTGTTAGATGTTTTCTTTTCCTCTAGGAAACCCATAAATACGAGGATGAAAATTTATTCTGAATGAGTCTAGTACACATAAACATTAATTTCACATTACATAAGTTTAATATTATACATGATTATTCATAAAAATTAGGATATATGTATTTTTTTTACAAATTTACAAAAGTTTAACCATGTATAGGTTTCCCACCATGTACATACAGACTTATAATAGCCTTCTAATATTATTTTAGCCCCCCCAATAATGGAATATATCCATTTTATAGTTGTATAACTACTAATACAATGATTACTAACCTATACCAAAATCCTCGACACCTTAATAATGTCATTATACACATGACTGATATGAGATTTTACCTAAATAATAACTCTTTAAGACTAAGGTCATTACAACCTATCTATCATTAAATTTCTAATCCATGTGCTATCTTTGGACACATACCAAAACACCATACTAAAACATGACAATCCTATAAACCAAATTATCAAAATCATGAGATGGTTCTACATACATATGTATCATCCCAAAAAACATGAATACCACATAAATCATTAAAATTCCTCTAGTGGGAACTCCCAGCCTTATGAATCAATTACCTAGTCTCATTAATGATAAATGAACTAATATATCAATGGTAAAACAATGAACACCATCTCGAATCCCACATGCACTAGCTATCCAAAAAATCTATTAGTCACTAAACATCATCGACCCATACCACAATGATGCCCACATTAATTTTTCATCTTACAAAACTCATAATATTATCCAAAAACTTACTTGATGTCTCACATTTTACCTAATTCCAATACATACCATAATTGTCAAGTATCATATATGATCTATTATAGTATCCCTGATACTAAATTTTCTCATAATTATCACATAAAATATCTTATGACCATATATAAACTTGAATATAGTTGTCCTATTTTTCATAGACACGAATCATGATCCAATACCCATTATGCCAAAAAAACCACCACACACACAGTGAACCTATAAGTGTCAATAATAGCTTGACCTACTCTTAATAGGATAACTCATTCATATATAGCTATCTAAAATATTAATTTCCCAATACCCATCCCCCATATAGAGTTACATTCAATGTTATTCAATCCCCCCTTGATTTTTATCCCTTCCACTACCTCAAACTATATGTGTAAATGAACCCCTCTACAAAATATCAATAAGAATCCCATTCCTAAGTCTTAAAATTGAGTCTAATGTAATCCAAAAATCATAAATTACTAAGTGATTATCCAAAAAACAATTGTAAATGTCCCATTATATTTTTACCCTCTAGTCTTTTAGTGATCAATCACAATTGTTTGATTAGGCCCAATCTACCGTGACTAGAAACACATCACTGATGACCAAATCTATTTCTTTTTCAGTAGTCCAATTAAATGACTTCCCTATTTGGTATCCTTACATCCCCACATCCTGTTACCTAAATATCCACTACCTATATCACATGTTATTATGATCTAGCTCAGTATGCTCCCATTTTCTGGATTTTTATATGATATTTGATTCTCATTCACTACTTTTATAAATACCGAGAAAAAAACATATTTACCTCTATCAAAATAGCATACTATAAACCATCATTATAATTCCACACCTTAGGGATCTCATATCACAATATTTTTGTTGAAAACTATATTAAATCCATATCTCCCACAATATAATATATAATCGATACCCTCTTGTTTCATTTTCATATACTCAAGGGATCAACCAGACTTCAGTGACTCAAATAAAAACATTAGGATGAATTCCCGCTTAAAGAACCTCCTTATCATCCTCTCATGTCTAATTTATATTACCAATATATTTCAACAGATTTTTGCTAGTCCCTAGAGTATATATATATCCATCTTCATCCTCTACCTTAGGGGTATATCGATATCATAAAATGTTATATGTACTAACTAAATTGGGTACTCTACAACATAGAATCCAACCTCTAACTATAATAATAGAAGATGTTGTGACTAGAACTCCCATTTTAGGTATTACATTGATGGTTCAATTACAAAATGTCATTGATCAATGCTCTAGAAAATTCACACTAAAATCACCCTAAGAAAACCATCAACTAATATCCCATGTTCCCTGAGACACTATGGCTAACTTTCCTACCTCAAAACATCTTTCTATACAATATACATACCTCCACCCTTACGGTCCTCATTCGATGCCTTCCTCAATTATAACATATCAATTCCCACTTTACACTTGAATGGAAACTATCTAGTCGGAATCCAAATGAGAACCAAATTACATACTTATTATGTGGGTCAATGAAAATAATAGTCATGATATCACATATACATACATCTTTTACTGATAACATGATCTACAAGAACCTACACATCACTATCGAACCCAAGTCCAATATCCTATAGCCTCATAACCCCACATAACTTTTTCAAGGTCTAATACTACACACATTATACACAATAAATATCCTTATATTCTATAAAACAAGGATTAAGATCCCTATTTCAGCTGAGAAGAATTTCAGGAATAACCAATATGGTAAAACTCCATATAAGTTGTATCTAAATCATTAAAAAATACTATTCAATTCTAGAACAAAAATTACTATCTCATGTATAAACACATATATCATGTGATCCCTACACGCCTAAAATGATTCATGAGTACCATCTCATGAATCTTCATGAAAAGGGTCTAAAAGATAAATCAATAATATCAAATACCAATTTATCTAATCAAATTACTCCATAATATCTATGAAAAAAAAATCAAAAATCACATTTTCCATATAAATTTAGAATTATCATATATGTATGTTGTACAAGAACAAAATATGTTATCCATACAAAGTTCTATGACTTTCCTAAACCATCATCTACTAAAACATATATAGAAAAAACCATTCAAATATCATTTCACATCAACATGTTCTAATAAAATATTTCAACATCCCAACACATATCATTCAATAATCACCATATCATGGTTCCAAATAACCTCAGGACCAACATACTATTAACTAAAGGTTTCTTAATAGAAATGAGTTTAAAAATAGTGATAATATAGATGAAATACTATCTAAATATAAATAATACAAATACACAGGAATGAAAAAAAATAGAAAGAATAGAAAATAAAATCTTGAATATATATATGATAATAAGATTTTATATATTTAATTACATATCAATCATAAAAAAGTAATCATATCCCCCATTGTCTAGTCCCAAATTTATAGCACAAAAATAACAAAGATAAACTACTTGTGTGGACCTAGGAACCACCTGACCCATTCTCAAAATTGAAACATAATGTATATACACCACCTAAACATCCACCTACATTGATATCATGATTATTGGACCATATGATTCCCTATTTTTTAAACCATAATTTTTTTAGTCACCCTAGAGGTACCGTGTTGGGTGTCAGTTTGAACATAATAGAGAACCACCAATAATGTCACTATACAATATCATTACATATGACATTGTTTAGAATGTCAAATAAATAGAAACCAAAGCACACCATGAACTTCAGTGACCCTTTCTTGAACAATAATGAGTGAGAATTTAATGTATTTTGATTTTGGTGAGGCGGAATGATATATCAATAGTATTTCATACGCTAAGTTCACTTGTCATACCAATGAACTTCATTTTTCATAATATCACACACCCACTTAAAATTAATATAACAAACCAATGTTAACCAATATTCCCAAATGAAAAATTTTAAACTACATCACTAATATCTTAGTAATCTGAAACCATTACCAACCATTAGCTGGATAGCCTAAAAGGACCCATAATCTCACCATTAAATAAACAACCAAATAGTTACCATAATCGATAAGAAACTATTCCCATACATTGATCTCAATCACCACTCAGGACTCATGGTTATCCTATAGTACATCCTTCCATGTATCGGTGAACCACATCATTATCTACACTATAACTTAACTACAAATTATCCTATTGAGAAACTAGTGGTTAAAACCACCTCATGGAACTTATCCCAAGTGAAAATTACCCCAATGGTGTTAGCAAAAATGTTGAGTTGTTCCATAAACATCCTATGGCCATAACCACAGTGAACCTTCATCACCACACACACCAATGGTCAACAAAATTTGAATCATACTAGTTAAACACTTTCACCGCCTCTATTAATGGTTATCACCATCATTAATAAACTATAGAACCTTTTCATCCAATTTATAGCGTTCAACATCAACCAAAACCACACAGTTACACCCATTATATTCAAAAGGAACTATATTATCCACACCATCCCATCGAACATTAATTAAAAAATGTGAAATTAAACCCAAATATCTCTAAAATCACATAGCCAATCAAGATATTTCATACTAGGATACACCTATCATTACTTACACTATATTTAACTATGGAATATCATAAAAATAATATAAACCCCAAATTATTCTAATCTCTATCACAAAAAAGTCCTTACTCACACTCATTTATTAAACCACACAAAAATTCAAGTATATTAGAGAGAGTATCTAGGAACCATTGAAGAAGAGTTTAAATACAATCATCCCCTGATAAAATTATGATGATACAGATTCAATAATATTTAAATAGATAATCTATAAAAAATTCCTTATTTAGGGTGTCACTGACATAAAATAATGGAATGGAGAGAGAAACCAAAAACATATAGTCAAGGAAATCTAAAAATTACCATAGATAATCCACACAATGAATAACATTATGAATTGAAAGTAATTATTGATTATATATCAAGAGGGTAGAATAATGGGATAGGGAAGAATGTAGATCATACCTAATGTTCTGCTGGATAAAATAGCCCAACCCCCCATTTAAATTTAATTTAATCAATTGAATAATTATTTATGAAAAAATGAAAATAATTGTCCTCATAATAAATTTCCTAAAAACACTAAATGTACCCTTTTATATTGAGAAAAAATTATGTATCATATCATGTAACCCTTATGTTTCATAAGTACATATAATTTCTATGCTTACATGTAAACCCTTACGTTTCAACTGTTATCGATGAAAGGATAACTCATCAACTCGAACTGATTATCACTTACACACTATAGTGTAACCTATCAGCCCTTATGTATTAACTATATCAAACAACTAGATATCACACATATTTTATTAAATTTATATATCCCTAATGTATTTCCCAAATATCCATTATTAGAAACATAACCATTCTCTAGAATCTTACATATAAGAGTAACCCTAATGCGTGATATGATAGATTTTGGTTACCCACATGTATCATACTTTATAATTTTCAATAACCAACTATGGTAAACCATAAATATGACTATACACAGTAGAGTAACCATGAAATATCTAAAGTAACTCTTATGTGTCATTGGGTTTACCCTTACCCATCATAATTTACCATTACACATTCCATGAAGTTCCCTTACATATTCTAATAACATCAGTGAAGCCCCTTTTTTGTAGAAAACTATTTTATTCTCAATGATCTATAAACCCTTATACATGAAATTTACTTTTTAAGTGTTCCCTTTCATATGAGGACCCATAAAAATAATGAACTAGATAATTTCATGACACAATATATGAAACACAAATCATATCCATATTTTCTTTCTAGTTTAACATGTATTATAATAGAATAGGATTTTTCCATCCACCTCCTATATCATAAATTCACACACATGAACAGTAAAACTCTATAAAGTGGAATCCTATCCCACATAAACACCATGAATGTAACACCCCATGATTTCATAGTGTGTTATTTCTTCAAAATAATTCAATAACTTTCACTACATGCAACACCAAGTTCAAGCACACCATGACTTACCAAACAAGCCGTTCAAAAGAGGTTATGAATAGTATTAGATAAATTTTAATGTTTATATAATCCTTATAATTTTAGAATCCATATTATGAGTTTCTTAGATATAATGCAAGAACAAATTCATTTTCAGTATTGCACTTTTATCAACTTTAATAGTGAACCCTTTTTAAATACTATATTTAAAACTTTTTGACTAAATGGGGACATCAAAAATTTAAAATGAAACATCCCAAGCTTCCACGGTACGCTAGCGTGTGTTGTACGCAACACCGAGTTCTAACACACCACAACCAATCAAACTAGCCGTTATGAATAGTAATACCTACTTTTTGAAATTATATATATTTTATATTTGAAAATGGACTTCATTTTTGGATTCGGAATATCAAATTTAGCCTAAGGTGAAATTTTGGTACTTTTCGGATAACTTTAATATTTTGATGAATAGTGAAAATTACTAAATTTTAATTAAAAACAACTTTTTTAATCAAAATAATTAATAGTGATAAATTATTAATTTGAGTGGTTTTAAAGTATATTTAGAATATATTTTTACCACTTAATATAATGTTGGTCATTGGACATAATTTTACAATTAAACCGAACATAAACAAGTGTCAATCTTTTGATAGTTATTATCTCTTAAAAACACGCTTTTTGTTTTGACAGCGGGAATTAATTTTAAATTAATTTCTGCCACTTCTATGTTTTGAATTTAGAAAAATGGATTCCATATTTGGAATCAGGATGTTCAAATTGTGTAAATAGGTAACTTTTATTTTTAGACATTTTGAAAAATTACTGCGGTAAATATTTTATTTACCATGGTTAAGGGTAAATCCGGTAAATAAGGGTTAAAAAATAATATTATAATAATACTAAATTACCCTAAAACGTGTCTTAACCCTATTGGTTGATACATGGTCGACCATGGGCATCTTTGTGTCAATTTTGGGACCCCATGGATCCACTTGTAAGTGATAATGACACATTATATTAATAAAGCTAAAATAAAAATAAAAATGGCATAAGCTTACATCTTTTAGAAGAACAATTTTTACATAGGGTTATACATGTTGGATTTTCGATTATAAATATTCATTAGAAAGATAAAAAGATTTCCTACATAATGATATTTTATTTATAATTTTTAGACATTAAATAAGTTATTTTATTTATGACACAATGATGATGCAGTAATTACTATAATAGTGAAAAATTAAAATAATTGATATTATAAATACCCAAATAAATATAATATGAACCTTTTAATGAATTAAACTAATTTTCTAGGATAATATGATATATTAGTATTGATTTAATTGAATTTGTTCGAAGTAATCAATCTGTTATGAGTTTCACAAAAATCAACTATTGAATAGTGTCAAAATTGACATAAAAGAGTTCTTAAAACAAATATTATATTATTAATTGATATTAAATTCCTAAAAATCTAAGGTTCGGCCAAGAGACTTATATTATGATAGTTTAATCATTAATGGACCACTTGGGGGTCGCTTGGATGTATATAGTAAGTTTATTAACCATATTATATAAAAATACAAAGAGACATTGTAAAAGTGAAACTAATTAACTTAGAGTTAATACTTAAAGATAAGGTTAATATAAGTACCCAAACCTGTCTAAATTATATTGGATGAGTTGTTTTCGACCTATCCCCACCTCAACCTTTGAATAGTCAACTTTGGAGCCATTAGAAACCGAATATGAATTTATTATAAATTAATATTTCTAGCTTTTCCAAAGGTGCCCCTCACCCCTCTTATAAAAGGGCACTCCTCCTTCTCATTTCTTCACACCTCTCAAGCCACTTGGCTCGTCCAAACTCTGCCCAACTAAGCTCCCCACATCCCTCTCCTCCTCCTTGAAGCTTCCCCTTAGGCAGAAAGCATTTCAAGAAGTCCTTTGGTTCCAACCAAAGTGAGTTACCTAAATTAAAGGAGGTTAACCTACCCCAACCAAGTAAAAGTACAAGGTAAGGGTTATTTCACGATCTCTTCATTATCCGAGGTTGTTTATATGTAATAATCTACTGGGATCTCTTTATCATACACATCCATGTTTCTTAAAAATGTATTTCAAAACATTTTTACTATTTACTAGAATATGAGTTAATGTCATTTATACCCTTTTTGACTTGTATAAGTGGTTTATAAAGGAATATTACCGTCGTTTTCAAAACAAGGTCCCTTTTTAACCTTTTCGACAGAATTAAGATAAGAATGTTTTTTTTAACTTATACGGCGGGTGCGGTTATTTTCCGCCGTTATAAAACCGTCAAAGCTTTCCTTACAAGCTTACAAGAATATTTTCAAGAAAATGTTTTATTTTATATGGCTCTTAAATGATTTCAAAAATAGAAAGAGATATTTCTCTAAAAAGTGTTTTGATTTCATCTATGTCAACATCCTTTAATGGATTTTACGCTTATTTGAAGTTGATTTATTATAATACAAAACTTCTATATTGTATTGAAGGTTTTGTGATATTTTTGACTGTGGATGTGCTATTTTATACCATTCATAGTTTATGGTGAAACTATTGACATTTCGTATGCTAGTTTTAATCCGAATGTTTATGTTATATTTCAAACTTTTCTTCAGATGAATGTGCTAAACAAGTATGTTCCGGGTTAGGGACCGGTAAAATTAAGCCCTCCAGGTTGGGGACTGGTTAAAGTAAGCCCTCCAGGTTAGGGACTGGTAAAAGTATGCCCTCCGGGTTGGTGTCCGGTTATTAGAGGCACTCCGGGTTGGTGTCCGGTTATTAGAGGCACTCCGGGTTGGGTTCCGGTTAGAAGTAACCCCTAGGTCTTGGGATGAGGCCTAGACAAAGAAATTAACGTTTAGCATTATGCATTCCATAATTATGAAAGTGGTTATTGATTTTTGCATGTGATTATTCGATTAGTAGAATATCCATGTGAATAAGTAAATGACATTATTTCATTTTACTTTTGCCATACTATGTTGAAGTTCAAGTTTAAAAGGCTTTTGTTTTAGTAATGCATTGCCTTAAATGTTTATTCTTATTTATGAAAGTTTCCGCTATATTGTTATCCTTACTGGGCATTTGAGCTCACCCCTTTTCTATGTTTTATTTTTCCCAGGATGTGAAGAAGTAAGTTATGAATGACCTGCAGGGATTTTATGAGGAGTTAATAGTGTGGATTGTTGAAACATTATGTTGTTGTATTAGTTTTTAATTTTATGATGTAATGTAAAACTTATTAATATATCTAGTGTTTCCAAGGCTACTAAACCAATCGGTCTTTCGAGATTTTATCTTTCTTGTGATCATGCCAATGTTACGAAGTAATGCACCGACTCTGGGTAGCTGGGGTCGGGGCATTACAGTTGGTATCAGAGGAGGTTTAGTACAAACCTTGGAAGCTAGATTTAGATAAACTCTGATTAGAGCACGTAGACCTAAGATGAACTTTGAGGATTAGTGTAGAAGAACTTCCTAGAATTTTGGTATTGTAGAGATTTTGTGAGTTTTCCGAGCAATACATCCCTGTCTGGATACGAGCAGGTAGAGGCGGCTCTGGCACAGATGTACCTAGGGGTAAAACCCGAAAACACCGCTTTGAGCTAGACTCGAACGGGAACTGGTGCACGACAACGGGCCATGCTGCACTCTTGGTTACGACACTCCCGGGGGATATGCTTAGGATAACTCTCATTTTCTTTACAAATCATTATGAAGGGTTTATGAGTATATACTTCCTCAAAGAAAACATTTTTATGATTATGGATTATATCCATAAATAGTTCAATTTATGTTAAGTGTTTTATAAGTATGGGATTATGTATTTGGATTCATAAACTGATCTAGTGTATGCCATTGTTTAGAAATGGCGCCCAGTAGAAGAAATGAGAACTCCAGAAATGCACATGATCCAAAGAGAAGGAAGGATCATATCTTTCATGGTCTTAAGCTAGAATTTATAAGAGGAATAGTCTCCCATGTATTATCATCATGTGAAGAAATAATATCATGCGTTGATAAGATAAGTAAAGAGTTTACTGAGTCATATGGATTTGAAGGGAAGCAAGAGAAGAAAAGGATGGAAGAGAGAAAGATGGATAAAGGGATGAGGGAAAAGAAGAATTTTCCCATATGTGGTAACTGTGGAAAGAAACACCCTGGAACTTGCCTGAAAGGAATGGGAGTTTGTTATAAGTGTGGAGGAAAAGGGCACAAAGTACGTGACTGCAAGGGTAAGAAAATGGTTTCAAATGTACAATGCTTCATTTGCAAGGAGTTTCGACACTACGCGAACCTATGTCCCAGTCATCAGACTATGCCGCAAATGATGCTATTGGATAATAATCAAGTTATGATACTACCACAGATGAAGAGGAATGATTAGAGTTCTTAAGTTGATTATGTCAATTGAGTGTTGTATCAACAATGTACTTGTTATAATAATTATGGAGTATATAAGGATTGTATTGCAGTACTATTTCATTAAGGACTTGAGATTGTGTGGAACAAAGAAATGTGACTCAATAGCAGGATAAATTTTTGGAAAATATATGGTTGAGAGAATGATAAATCATAATATAGTTCTGATACTGAGGTAGTGATTTTGGAATAATATGTGATTGTTTTGGATAAATTATATTGGATATTCTTGACTACCTTGTAACTGATTAATGATTTGTATATTCCATCATTGTTGGGGTTTAAAACATTTTTGGATTAATGAAGTATATCCATCATTCTATATGGAATAAGGGAGCATGAAAGTAATCAATAAGGAATATGGTAATGCATGATGAAGGTATTCATATACTATTACGGGGTAAAAAGGATCAATATTATGTTTACCTTCCTTATAAATTTTGGACTGTGAGTTTGGACAGAATTATTTTGGATAGTTCTAGTTTGGATTATTTTGGATTGCCATAAAAGGACAACCCGGAGGTCGGGCGGCAACCCGTCGCGTCCGGCAAGGCTGCGAGACTTGAACCCGCAACCGAAGGGCGACAAGGGTGTATCACCTACCACTAGCCCATGAGATGTACTGGATTAAATAATGTAGTTTTTATTAAAAGATCATGTAGATGAATTATAAATTCGTTTATTTTGGAACCCTGTACGAATAGTATAAATAGGATTTTTTTTACGAGTGAAAGATGAGCTTGTGGTAGAAATTTATTAATGGACAAAACTCTAATTATAAAGTAAGTATATCTCCTTATGATCTAAGCCAATCTCATAAATAAATTCCTCAACATTAATAAAAGGAACTTAAAACAAAAATGTTGTCCTAGATGGTACCTTAAATCATCACTAATTTATGGCTTTGGGATTTTTGGCCTTTTCATAGCCATGTTCTCTACCACTCTCCATCAGATAATTGATGGTTAGATTTTTCTTCCATATCCATATTTTCCTACATGGAACCCTAGTATGAGTTATTTTCGGTAATCTTCATACTTTCGACTCTTTATTTTAAATAGAGGCCTCATTAATTCATTTTTCGATGTGGGATTTCAACTAAGATATTTTGAAACGTCAAAAATGTGTTATCCTAATACCCTATGTTTTGTTGAACCGATGGTATTTCAAATCATCATAGATTGATGAATTTAAGGACCTCAATTATACACTTGTTTGTGATTGATGACCTCAATCACTACCTATAAATATTTACGTTTTTCCTCTGATTATATGTCTCTAATTGCCACCAATGTTCTCCTAATAGAGATCATAATTTGGAGGTGACCCTTTCATTTCTCTTTTCCTCATATTAAGACTAAATTTTAGTAACCCAATTTCCGATGTGGGTTTTCCCACAAATATATTATCTATTTTCAACCTTTTATTTTCGAAGAACAATTTCAAATTGCGAGGACGCAATTTATTGAAGGAGGGGAGAATGTAACACCCCATGATTTCATAGTGTGTTATTTCTTTAAAATAATTCAATAACTTTCACTACATGCAACACCAAGTTCAAGCACACCATGACTTACCAAACAAGCCGTTCAAAAGAGGTTATGAATAGTATTAGATAAATTTTAATGTTTATATAATCCTTATAATTTTAGAATCCATATTATGAGTTTCTTAGATATAATGCAAGAACAAATTCATTTTCAGTATTGCACTTTTATCAACTTTAATAGTGAACCCTTTTTAAATACTATATTTAAAACTTTTTGACTAAATGGGTACATCAAAAATTTAAAATGAAACATCCCAAGCTTCCACGGTACGCTAGCGTGTGTTGTACGCAACACCGAGTTCTAACACACCACAACCAATCAAACTAGCCGTTATGAATAGTAATACCTACTTTTTGAAATTATATATATTTTATATTTGAAAATGGACTTCATTTTTGGATTCGGAATATCAAATTTAGCCTAAGGTGAAATTTTGGTACTTTTCGGATAACTTTAATATTTTGATGAATAGTGAAAATTACTAAATTTTAATTAAAAACAACTTTTTTAATCAAAATAATTAATAGTGATAAATTATTAATTTGAGTGGTTTTAAAGTATATTTAGAATATATTTTTACCACTTAATATAATGTTGGTCATTGGACATAATTTTACAATTAAACCGAACATAAACAAGTGTCAATCTTTTGATAGTTATTATCTCTTAAAAACACGCTTTTTGTTTTGACAGCGGGAATTAATTTTAAATTAATTTCTGCCACTTCTGTGTTTTGAATTTAGAAAAATGGATTCCATATTTGGAATCAGGATGTTCAAATTGTGTAAATAAGTAACTTTTATTTTTAGACATTTTGAAAAATTACTGCGGTAAATATTTTATTTACCATGGTTAAGGGTAAATCCGGTAAATAAGGGTTAAAAAATAATATTATAATAATACTAAATTACCCTAAAACGTGTCTTAACCCTATTGGTTGATACATGGTCTACCATGGGAATCTTTGTGTCAATTTTGGGACCCCATGGATCCACTTGTAAGTGATAATGACACATTATATTAATAAAGCTAAAATAAAAATAAAAATGGCATAAGCTTACATCTTTTAGAAGAACAATTTTTACATAGGGTTATACATGTTGGATTTTCGATTATAAATATTCATTAGAAAGATAAAAAGATTTCCTACATAATGATATTTTATTTATAATTTTTAGACATTAAATAAGTTATTTTATTTATGACATAATGATGATGCAGTAATTACTATAATAGTGAAAAATTAAAATAATTGATATTATAAATACCCAAATAAATATAATATGAACCTTTTAATGAATTAAACTAATTTTCTAGGATAATATGATATATTAGTATTGATTTAATTGACTTTTTTCGAAGTAATCAATCTGTTATGAGTTTCACAAAAATCAACTATTGAATAGTGTCAAAATTGACAAAAAAGAGTTCTTAAAACAAATATTATATTATTAATTGATATTAAATTCCTAAAAATCTAAGGTTCGGCCAATAGACTTATATTATGATAGTTTAATCATTAATGGACCACTTGGGGGTCGCTTGGATGTATATAGTAAGTTTATTAACCATATTATATAAAAATACAAAGAGACATTGTAAAAGTGAAACTAATTAACTTAGAGTTAATACTTAAAGATAAGGTTAATATAAGTACCCAAACCTGTCTAAATTCTATTGGATGAGTTGTTTTCGACCTATCCCCACCTCAACCTTTGAATAGTCAACTTTGGAGCCATTAGAAACTGAATATGAATTTATTATAAATTAATATTTCTAGCTTTTCCAAAGGTGCCCCTCACCCCTCTTATAAAAGGGCACTCCTCCTTCTCATTTCTTCACACCTCTCAAGCCACTTGGATCGTCCAAACTCTGCCCAACTAAGCTCCCCACATCCCTCTCCTCCTCCTTGAAGCTTCCCCTTAGGCAGAAAGCATTTCAAGAAGTCCTTTGGTTCCAACCAAAGTGAGTTACCTAAATTAAAGGAGGTTAACCTACCCCAACCAAGTAAAAGTACAAGGTAAGGGTTATTTCACGATCTCTTCATTATCCGAGGTTGTTTATATGTAATAATCTACTGGGATCTCTTTATCATCCACATCCATGTTTATTAAAAATGTATTTCAAAACATTTTTACTATTTACTAGAATATGAGTTAATGTCATTTATACCCTTTTTGACTTGTATAAGTGGTTTATAAAGGAATCTTACCGTCGTTTTCAAAACAAGGTCCCTTTTTAACCTTTTCGACAGAATTAAGATAAGAATGTTTTTTTTAACTTATACGGCGGGTGCGGTTATTTTCCGCCGTTATAAAATCGTCAAAGCTTTCCTTACAAGCTTACAAGAATATTTTCAAGAAAATGTTTTATTTTATATGGCTCTTAAATGATTTCAAAAATAGAAAGAGATATTTCTCTAAAAAGTGTTTTGATTTCATCTATGTAAACATCCTTTAATGGATTTTACGCTTATTTGAAGTTGATTTATTATAATACAAAACTTCTATATTGTATTGAAGGTTTTGTGATATTTTTGACTGTGGATGTGCTATTTTATACCATTCATAGTTTATGGTGAAACTATTGACATTTCGTATGCTAGTTTTAATCCGAATGTTTATGTTATATTTCAAACTTTTCTTCAGATGAATGTGCTAAACAAGTATGTTCCGGGTTGGGGACCGGTAAAATTAAGCCCTCCAGGTTGGGGACTGGTTAAAGTAAGCCCTCCAGGTTAGGGACTGGTAAAAGTATGCCCTCCGGGTTGGTGTCCGGTTATTAGAGGCACTCCGGGTTGGTGTCCGGTTATTAGAGGCACTCCGGGTTGGTGTCCGGTTATTAGAGGCACTCCGGGTTGGTGTCCGGTTATTAGAGGCACTCCGGGTTGGGTTCCGGTTAGAAGTAACCCCTAGGTCTTGGGATGAGGCCTAGACAAAGAAATTAACGTTTAGCATTATGCATTCCATAATTATGAAAGTGGTTATTGATTTTTGCATGTGATTATTCGATTAGTAGAATATCCATGTGAATAAGTAAATGACATTATTTCATTTTACTTTTGCCATACTATGTTGAAGTTCAAGTTTAAAAGGATTTTGTTTTAGTAATGCATTGCCTTAAATGTTTATTCTTATTTATGAAAGTTTCCGCTATATTGTTATCCTTACTGGGCATTTGAGCTCACCCCTTTTCTATGTTTTATTTTTCCCAGGATGTGAAGAAGTAAGTTATGAATGACCTGCAGGGATTTTATGAGGAGTTAATAGTGTGGATTGTGGAAACATTATGTTGTTGTATTAGTTTTTCATTTTATGATGTAATGTAAAACTTATGAATATATCTAGTGTTTCCAAGGCTACTAAACCAATCGGTCTTTCGAGATTTGATCTTTCTTGTGATCATGCCAATGTTACGAAGTAATGCACCGACTCTGGGTAGCTGGGGTCGGGGCGTTACAATGAAACATCAATGAGTTTAAGATACATATTTATGGTTGGATATCCTACTTAATTTACCACTCCTGGATACTGTTTCATTTATAATTGGATGAAACATTTCCATAAATCTATTATACACAAGCCCTCTTCTCTTAATTGGATGAGTATTTCTCCCTCTATAACTTATGTATGTTTATCTAAATTTTCATGTGTAGTCTCAAAGAATGTTTCTCTTGTATGGACCCTCCCAATAAAGGCAGATACTAGTCATTTCTTATAGCTATATCAAATATTCTTATTTACAATATTGACTATTTAAATGATTAAATCTATAGAATTTATTTATTTCCTTGAAAAATCTAGTTTATAAGAGGTTGTAAGGGGTGAGGTATTTAATGAACACTAAATAAATTATAATCACTACCCACACATGTATTTTTTGGATTCTTATGGATTCTTCTATAAATGATATAGGGAATTGAAAAGAACATGGGTGTGGTGTTTTATAGGACACAGGGTGAGGAGTTTTAGTAGACTCCTTACGATATTCCTTGATAGATATATTAACTGAGTATATTATTTCTATCCAAATTACCTTTCATGGGATGGAATACATATGAGAATTCCACTTTTTATTCATAAAAATAAATTATTTTTTCATAATGTGTGTAAGTGGTTTTTCTTACTTCTACAAACATTTTATAATATTTGTATGTTTTCATACATGAGATATAAAATATTTTATGTTCATATATTTTCATTTTTATAATAAATTTATATTATTAACCTATTTTAATTTGATTACTTTTGTCCCACTTGGTGCACTTACTCATGGGATGAATTGTGTTTAATATGTGTGTAAACTGAACAAAGTTTGTTATATTATATAAAGTTAGTAAACCATCTCCCACTCATGAAAATTAGAGAAACAATAAAATTTCATCTAGACTCTAGTGATTAGAAATTCTTTTAGGGGTATTATTAAAACCTAATTTGATTACTTTATAATAATATATTCATGGATATTACATTTTTGTAAAGATACCATTATGTTTAGTCTTACATTTTAGATGATTTATTTCACTATGTCTCTCATCAGTTATGATATCAATGACTTGGAAAGAAGATGAAGATGTATTAATTATTTATTTGACCATTTTAAATTATGGGCAGAGTTATATAAGTTTATTATAATTTGGAATTACCTATAAATTATATAAAAATAATTGATGAATTCTATATATTCTAAAAAATAAAATATAAAATCGATCCATATTTTTTGCTTCAGTATGGTGATGGGGAGTTGAACAAGTTGTGACATTCATCCAAATATCGATTCATATTTTATATTATAGTTATAAGAGCTTATGGGGTTAATTCATGCCATTTTAAATGGTTATATGGAAGTATGTAGATGTTTCATAAGATACATGGGGGTGAAAACTAAGGAATTAATGTTTTTAATTACACTTATCTTGAAGTACATTTTAATTTTTTTTCTTAAAATTTAATTTTATTGTTTTGAATTTGATTTACATGTTTTTAGTGAATAAATGAGATGGGGGGATAAGGTTAATTTGAGTAATTTTTCTCATTAATGACCAACTATTATGTAGAGGTAGGTTTCTCATAACATTGTAGATTGGGTAACGATTTCAATGTTTCTAGACTAGCCATGGGGCATCCTGCATGCGTTTTATAATCAATTGGTTCCTTATAGTATCTTATAACATTTTTAATAAGGAAAATTATATATTCTTTGATTGTTTTTGTGACCAACATACATCTATGACTTTTTGGATATAATAATTTTTTAATAATTTTTTGTATACTAATAGAAATATATTATCATTCATTCCTATTTGTTGGGAAGAATGTGGAGAATATTGTGATAACAACCGCAATGAATATGAATATTTCAATATTATCTTCAATTATAGATCCTAATAGTGGGTTGTGATGACATGTTAAGAATATGATGAGTTGGAAAACTTTTATAGAGATTCTAGTGATCAATCATAGGATATATATCAATGAACTTCTATTTGGATCTAGAAACATAAATTGAAGCACATGGACTATTATATTGGCGTTACTGGTGTTATATAAATGGATATTTTTATTAGGTCCTTAAAATTTTCTTTTTTCAAATAGGTTCCCAACATTTTAGTTTTAATACATTAATACATATCTAAATGAATTTGAAAATTTTTCATAATAAGAGGTACCTTTCTATGACACTAATTTGGATGAGGGATTTGATAAACCAAGAGACAATGTGTCTACCCATATAATAGGTAATGAAATTAATTCCCTCAATTTAGTTTTGGATATGTAAGTGTATAACCATACTAATGTGAATATATATTATGTAATTATATATAATTTTGTAAACTTTTTAATTGAGAAAAATAGATATGTTATTCCAGTTTGACACCATCCTTGTCTCATTCTTATTCTCAATATGAAGGAAAATAGATATGTGTTAATAAAAATGTAGTGGATTAGATCACATAAAACCACTTCTTTATTTGGGGGGACATGTAATGTTTCTAGATCTATCTATTAGTTTATAAATATTTATGATATTTATAATTATTTCCAACTTTACAATGGGAATTTATGATTCAAAATAATATAATAATAATTGATATTTTCTTACTAGGATTATTAGTTCATATATAAATATATTTAAATTAATTATAAACACAAAATATATTTTTATTTTTAAAATATGTCATATTTAATTAAATAAAATTCATTTAATTTAATAAATAATGTGGTGTTATAAAATAAATATTATGTTATTTCTATAATTAATACACAAAAAATAATAAATTAAAAATACCAAATGTGATTTGGGTTTGGTCTTGGAGTAATGTTTATCCAAAGTATATTATGTGCAGTAAATTTTGTGGCTTACCTAATGAGGCCCTTTAAGAACCATCACTATAACTTTTAATACATTTGGGTGCTTAATAATTTTCCTTTCATGGTGGTGGGGAATTTAGAAACTTTTATAGGTTATTTAGTGATCTAAATATCATCTGGAGGGTATTTATTTCACCTACATATGTTTACATTAGGGTAAGAATCCTCATAGGTAAGTTAATGATCATATTACCATAAATAACAATAAGGAATGGTGTAGTATTCATCTCATAGAGCGTAAAAAAGGAATGGTTAGAGTTCCCCATTTTCCTTATTCAAAGATATAGACACATAGTTCTTCTCATCATTAAAAAATATCACAATATTTCCTCATATAAGAGGATTTATAGAGATTTTATCTTCCCTTCCAGTATCCTTTTCCATAAATGAGTGAATAGAATCATTATTATTGAATAGGATACCACAAAGGTGTTGATGATTAAAATATATAGTGGATATCAGAGGAGAATATAATATTTCCATTCTATATTGATCATAATATTCTAAAAATGTTTATTTTTATTTTATTTTATTATTTACTAATAATATTGTTTATTTAATTTTTTTGTTCACAGATAGGATTTGTTACTTCTTATGTTATATTCTATGAATCAATTTATTTATTAAAACCCTATCATGGGTTCAATGCCATACTTGATAGAAAAATATCCATAAACTAAAGTTTGTATATTGTAATATTGAATATTCACATTGTGAAAAATAAATTTTGGACAGACATGAAAAATTGATAGAATGTTTAATTATTTTATTTTTCAGGTTATGGTAAGTTCCTAGTAATAGTGTTAAATATGAAAGCTATGTGAAATGTCACATTCCCTATAATTTATTCAACTATAAACCTTAATAATGATAGATCATTTGACTTACTGATATCAATTTCAAGATATATAATTATTCTACATAATGTGGTTAAAATAAAAATCATTTCAATGTGATAAAAACTCAAAAATATTTTGTAATTAATATACATGAGTTTTATTGAGTATGTATCCCATACATAATATTAAAGTATTCTGAATATAATCATAAATGGTGTTTTTGTTGTATATAAAATTATAATAGTGATACTAAATATAAAATAATCTATTGAATATCAATGCGTTAGATTGATTAAATAAGAATTGAATTCATCTAGACTATGATTGATTAAATATATGGGTCATTATTTTCCTATAGAAACAAATGTTTTATGTTTTCATAAACTGGTAATAATAATCCTATGGTGAATGTAGATTTACACATTAAATTTAATCCAATCTGATTCATTCCTAGATGTGTAATTTTTAAAATACCAATGAGATGAATTACATAAGATGTTGTTCAGTCAAAAATAATATATTTGTATTAGATGTAGCTTACATGTTCTTTTATCTAAAATATACCTCATGATACTTGTTTAGATGATTCAATACATTTTGAAGTATATATATTTAATCATTAAATATATAATAGTTAAGTTCTTTATCATTGTGATTGTATATTCAATAACATAATCTATTGAATAATATATCACTCTCTAATAATTAATATAGTTATTTTATTATAGATATTTATGGGATCATACATGAACCCATATATATTATTTAGATTAGTTCTTAAAAAGGAAAAATATGATGGTAAATTTTTTATTAGATGGTATTAAAATTTGATAATTGTACATAAATAAGGGTAATTTTTTTTTAATTTTTAGGGAAACCCACAATATTATATTTATTTTCATATACCTCACAAAAGGTAAAAAATGATAATGAATGGTTTTATAAGGATTCACATGACCTAATATGTATTATTCTATTTACCATGATTTCATTGATTCAAGAGATATATAGAGACATGAAATAAATATATGTCATTGACTACATTAAGAATCAAAAAATGATTTATAAGTGTAAAGAATTATATGTCATATAGAATAACTTTTCAGACTAGAAATTATGGTAATTAGATACTATATGTGACAAAAATATTAGTTGTAATGTGAAACTTCTCAAATAATGGATAAAATTGATTAAGGGAGAAGTATATCAATGGGTAGGTAATATAGAAATATTTTATAAATTGTCTATGATGATAGTTAATTTTCATCATCATTGTAAATTTTAATAATTTTATGAATATTATTATCATATACATCCAATAAATAGAAGTATGATTTTTGTATATTTCCTAGATATGTTAGGATTTTCATTTAAAATTAAGTGTAGGAATATTTCCATTTATACGAATGAAATGATTTAATGTTTTTTCTAAAATGATCAATGACCTATATAATGGATATTGAAAATTATATCAATAATTTATTCCAAAACAATGTAAAAATTATTGATTTTAATTCCATACATATTTACTACCATGTTTATAAAAATAACAATGCTATAAAACAAATCGATGTTGATAAGTTGTTGGATTTAAATGAGTATAAATATTTTTTTTGTTTGTGAGTCTTATTGTTAAAAAATATGACTAAATATTCATTTATTAGTTGAATATAATGATAAAATCATTTACTAAAGCTCATTCATGATAATGTACATGGTCATAAAAGTAAAGTATCCTAATGGGGATTTCAAAACTTCTTCAGATTAATCGATGAATACTATATATATTTGTATGTGTATATTATAAAACATAAGTAATGATATTTTTAAATGTTAAATGTTCTGAAAAATTATATACACAATAAACGTTGAAAATGTATTGAAATGCATTTATCTGATCATTGTAGATAATATTTTAGTAAACAAATTTGGGGATATATAATAGATTGTGGAATAGTATCAAAAATTTATCCAATTCATACACTACAGTAAAATTGATTATGTAAAGGTAGAAATAAAACTTTTATGAATACATCTTATTCATTAGATATTCATGTTGAATTTCATATTTAGTTTTGGGATTATTTTTTAGAAATTATATCTTTCACATGAAAATATGTTTCATAAATTGTTATCCAAATGAAACCATATGATATTTGGAATGTAAAGAATCCCACATTTTTTTATGATGTCTTGGGGTTTTTGAGTAACATTTGAGAAATATTACATAATGTAAAATAGAACCAAAATTATATGAATATATTTTAATTAGTTATGCTATAAAAATTATGGATTATTATTTTTATAATTCATTAGAGAGGAAAGTGATTATTGATCAACATTATACCTTTTTAGTAAATAAATATATTTGAAAAATAATTAATGGGGGTAAATTTAATCTTGATAAATTTCACAAATAAAAAGATTATATAATTCCCCAAATTCATGATTCAACAACCCAAAGTGTTATTAAAACAAAACAAATGTCATATGAAAAATAGAAATGTTGGTCTTGTATATTTTTTTTCTATCTTTATAGATATTGAATTCACATTTATGTTGAAGGGGATGTAACAATAGAATAATATTAATGAATATCTTACCAAAAGGGCATTATGAGTTCTCACATCAATAAACATCTAAAAGGAATGGAATCTGAAATGAAATCCATGTATATTAATCTGTTTTGGATCCCAATAGATCCAACTAAAAGGGTAAAACCTATTGGGTGTAGGTTTTTGTTTCTAATTAAATGGAATATAGAGTTATTATCACCATTAATGACATGATATCATATTTTTTGAGACAAAATAATTGTTTTAAATATGAAGAAATGCATTATATAATGGTATTTGTGAAATCCAAAAATATTATTATTATTTTCTATGGAAACATTTTATAATTATAAGATAAATGAAATGGATTTCAAAAACATTTTTCACTATTTTAGTTTGTTTAAATATATTTTTTATTGTGAAAACTATATTTTTTAAGATGTAGGAAATATTTCTATGAATTGAAAGATTCTATGAAGCATTTTCGGGTTATGAAATATTCTCAATGTTAGAATATTAATTCTAATAAAGATATCAAATATTTTTACATTATAAATAATAAAGTCGAATATTGTGTATATAACTAGGTTAATAGATGAATTGTTTTATTTTTTCTATTTTATAATGATGTAATAATTCTTATTAAATTTGAACTTACTATCTTCAAATCTGTGAAAAATTATCTGGGACAATTTTTGACAATAAATGATCCTGATGTTGCATCATACATATTTAAAAAGATGATCTATAGAGAAAGAACAAAATGATTGAATTTCCATGAACATAACATAGATAATGTTAAAATATTAAAAAATTTAACTTGGAGGACTCTAAAAATGGTTTTATAAGAATGTTTAATGACAAAGGAATCTAAAATAAATAGTGTAATTCAAGTATTAAAAAATAATAATATATGAGTAGTATTCCATATTCTTTTCTATATGGGTCAATTGTGTATGATTTTTTTATAATTTTCTTGATATATATTATTCATTATGTGTGATTAGTTGGTACTAATAAAATCCATGAGAATGTAATTTTTTAGTTGTGAAGAATATCATTATGTATTTAACAAGAACTATGGATGAATTTACTGTGTTTTATAGTGAGGATGAACTTTTCATAAATTGTTACAATAATTCATCTTTCCAAACTATCAATGAAGACTTCAAATATATGTTGGGATTTGTATTCCACATGAATTATAGAAATGTATTATATAAAGGTTCTTGAAAATGGATAGTTTATTAATTGAAATAAATTGAATATTTTATCAAATAATATGATGTAACTAAAGTGTATTTTTGTATAAATAATTTCTTCACTATTATATTTTTTGTCCTATGATTTATGCATGTAACTAAAATTTATTAAAATAATAAAAGATTTTCTGAATATTATATGAAACCTAAGTATCTATAAATATCCAATAATATTCTCCATCAAAGGCATCTATTTTGAGAGATAAATGATAAATATGATCTTAATATTTTTTTGAGTTATTATAAATTATATTGTATTATACTTTATAAAAAATCCACTTATATAATATAAGAATGAAATCTATCATGAACTAGAATGGGTACCCTATTAACCTAATAACTAAGATGTCACTAAAATAGTCCAAATGGTGTTCCCTATCTCCATGGGTTGGCTACTAGCACCAAAATCATAAAAATTAATGTGGGAACGATTTTCCACAAACATTGAATAAGTAAAGACATTAAAATAAGTATGCATACAAAAGAAACTCCACCTAGATAAGTGTAACATAAGTCAAACATGTATAAAAACCCAATTTTCTACAAAAATTACTATTAAATAGGATAAAATCTTCCCAATCCCAAATAGATACAACTCACCATGTCTACGGATCAACAGATAGAACAACCTCTAAGTGTTTCTTTATCCTTACTCAAACCTAGATAGAGAAAATCTAAAAACACCTGAAGTAATAGGTATGGTGTGAGATAAAATACTATTAGGGTCTCACCATATATTGCATAATAATATTCCAATATTTAATTAACCAAATAAAGCGCTTTCAATTTTAAATAAATAGTCTTTCCATTTAAGAAGAATATTAAAAAAATCATTCTTTACATTTCAAATTCTGAAAATAATTTAAAAGAATGGATTATAAAAAATTTATATATTTTTTTTTATAAATTTGGAAGGAATGGAAAATATTTCACAAACATTGAAATATATTAATATAAAACATATAAACAATAAAAAAATGTGGTCATTTACCAAGAGTTACGATAGTTCCTGGTTATCAGATCCTCACACACTCATGTGTTATTAACTAACATGTGTATACATACCCCTCAAAACTTGAAATAGAGGACTCTTTTATGTACTACTAAATAATATTATGTGATTAATGAATTTTTTCATAATATTGTAAAAAATAAATCATATGCTAAGGAATTCCAAACATTGCATGTGTTTTTTCAAATGAATCCCAATCTACCTAGGCATTCATGTGACCTTCTACAAATCATTAATGGGAAATTTAATTTTATGAATATTTTAAATATAATTAAATCTCATTTTCAATTTCAAAATTTCTAGTTTTCCATTTAAAACCCAAAATAGATTTTAACCAAAATATTCCTTTTTCTGAGATAACCCCTAATGGATTTTATCAACACCATTTTAATCTATTTTTTATATATACGATTATGAAATAAAATCCCAATTGAATTTAAAAATGAGATTCCCACAATTAAATTCAATAATTAAATTTAAATAATTTCCAATAATTTTACAATTTAAATAAAACAATTTAAATCTCCATTATTTTCAAACAATTTCATAATCACATGCTAATTCAATGGAATTGGGGGTTTTCAAATTTCATGTAAAAAATTTAATTTCTAAAAAACCTGAATTTAATGGATTTGGGTTTTTAATAAATAAATTTAAGTAAATTTAATTAATTTAAACAATTGAATTTAAATCAATTGTTGAATTTAAATCAATTAATTAAGTGTTAATTAAAATTTTTCATTATGACAAAACCACCTATCAGAATCCCTGGATCTCTAAACTCCAAAACCTAATAGGTATTTTCCAATAAAAAATGATGTTAATGGGAATTGAGAGTAATACCTAGGTTTAGGATCCTAAAATAGAGGGTATTAGATTGCCTAATAAATAATGAGATCTAAGAAACCCCAGGGAGGAATAAAGAGAATGAGAGATAGATAAAGAGAAGAAGAAACTAACTGGGAGAAGATAAAATGTCATTCACCTAGATTATATTTTCTTACATAGGGGTTCCTAGGGGAAAAAAACTATTCATGGGAGCTTCTATTTAAGGATAAGTTGATTATGGGTCATATAAGTCCATCATGCACCTTAAATGGGGAGTTGAGGTGTTTTAAAAATTAACTTTCAAATTAAAAATTCTATACATAAGGTTTTATGGGTAGGGCCGCACTATTAGACCAAAATGTGTGACCTAGCCATGTGACTAATTTAAAATGGATTTTTAGTTTCTCCTATTAGGGTGGATGATTTTTTAAACTATGTAGAATCTATGAAAATCCCCATTGTCTTAGATTGGATGGTTTTCCCTAAGTGGTAACATGGTTTGGGAAAAATGTGCGCTAACCATGCAATAATCCATAAATTTTCAATTTTTTTAAAATTTAACTTGATTAACCCTAAAAATAAAAAAATAATGATTAAAATAATTGTTTAGGAATACCTAAAAATAGTAACATGATGTTATAATCATCCAACCATATAAATATTTTGGCTATAAAAAGATTACTAAGAAGCTTCTTTTCAAAAAAGACGAGGCCACTGCTCTCTCATCACTGCATCCCTCTCCCACATATCATGATTATTAGAACAATGTTGCCATAGAAATATGACCAAAGGTATAATCCTAACATAAAATACCATGTATTCAAAGTAAAATATCCTAGATGGTATTGTAATAACTGATAAATTAGTCTCAACATTGAGATCAATCCATCCCAGGACATGATATAGACCAGATACATACTTTAATTGCTAAGATACATTGATCAAA
Organism: Viscum album; assembly: GCA_963277665.1. Classification (NCBI taxonomy): domain Eukaryota; kingdom Viridiplantae; phylum Streptophyta; class Magnoliopsida; order Santalales; family Viscaceae; genus Viscum; species Viscum album. Next base: position 996,301,442 of record OY728166.1, read on the forward strand.
TTATGTATCGATGACAGCTTCAGTGGAAGTGATAAATGGTAATAAACTTTTACCACATTCTCAACAACCTCAAAAGGTCCCACAAAAGTATGAATATGTTTACCCTTCCTCCCAGCTGTCGCTGACTTAAATACGGTGAAACTTTCAAGAACACCTAGTCACCAACTAAGAATTCCAAAGGTTTGCAAAGACGACCATCATAAGAATTATATAAGCTATGTGCTGTCCACATTCTCTCATGAATCAAATGAATCATTATTGTCATATATTGAACCAATATTGGTCTAACAAAGGAACTTTCACCAACCTCCAACTAGAAAAATAGAGATCTACAAGTCTATCCATTCAAGGAATCAAAATAATCCATCCTAATAGTGGATTGCTAACTATTTTTATATGAAAACTCAACCAGTGCCAAGTGATTATCCAAATCCCCACCAAATTTGAGAGAACAAGCACAGAGTATATCCTCAATATTTTGTATATCTCTTTCTATTAGGACATCTGAATATGAATGATATACCATTCTCAAACAAACCTACAATCTCAATGCCTCATTAGGGCCCCTCCAAAAATTATAAATTAACCAAAGATCCCTATCAGAGACTAAAAATGACAAAACTCCATAAAAATGAATAATCACTTTCATATGGAGAGTTCCAAACTCCATAACTTTTGTTGCATCATGAATGGGTATAAAGTGATCTGATTTAGTCAACTAATTGATTAAAAACCATATCACAATATTCTTTCTTTGGTTATGTGGAAACCCAACCATAATGTTCATAGAGATCTCATACCACTTCCATGTAGGGATATGATGTGGCCGAAGAAAACCTGAAAGTTTCTAGTGCTCTTCCTTCACCTGTTGGCACATATAATAATGAGAGACACAAAAAATAATTCCCCATCTCATACTTATCCACTAGAATATTAGATGCATATCACATAAAATCATCACAGTTTCTGGGTGCACAACTATATGAGAATTAGGGAGATCCACCATTACAACATTCCTTACCAATAATGGCACAAAAAATCTATTCTTATTTCATAGAATTCCATCTTTAGATAACAAAAAATCAAAAATGGTCTCCCCACTATAAAGATATTATCTAATACTATGTAACTCATCATCAAGATGTTGTTCCTAAATAATCTTATCGAGAATATTGGATGTTAAATGACTAATGGACAAAGAAAACTTAGCCCCTGATTCCCTGACTCTAATATAAAACTATGCAAAGGGAGCCATAAAGTTACACTATTCTGAAGTTTTGTTGATGGAATAAGTCATAATTTTCCACCTCAAATAATCTATGAAGAAATTACATTTCCCTAGGATATAGTTAATATCATGATCAACATACTATATGTATTCCACCCAATGCCTCTGGAGGAGATTCAAATATTTTTTAGAGAATATGTAACTAAAAACCTTATGGTCTGAAAACATGGTAATCCATTATCTATAATGGTAATTACACTAACTTCCGAGCATATGAATAATAGATACATGATCAAGGTCATGGTTTGGGTAATTCTTCATATTTGTCCTAAGATGACGAGATCCATAAGCAACAACATGATTAACCTATATAAGAACACAACCCAGAATTGAACATGATGCATCACAAAATACCACATAGCTCTGGCTGAACTCTAGAGGAGTAAATACCAGTGTAGTACTCAAAATCTTTTTCATCTCAATAAAATAACTCTGATATTTTTCATCCCAATAAAACATCAAACCCTATTGAGTTAGAGTAGTCATCAGAGAAGATAACTTTGAACAATGATTAATTAACTGGAAATAATACATAGCTAAATGTGTTTGTTCCCCTGTTATAATAGATTTCACCTTCTTAGGTTCAACTAAAACACCATTTCTTGATACCATGTTTCTATATAAAATCACTTCCTAGATCAATAATTCCCATTTTAAAGTCTTGATATAAATTCGGTGATTTATCAACAAGATTAGAACTATTCTCAGATGATGCACATGATCCTACTTAGACATAGAGTAAATTATGAACTTATCAACAATGAATGAAAAATGGAATCCATATTCTCATGGAAAATATTATTTCTGAAATCCATAAATACTATTGGAGCATTAGATAGACCAAAGGGAATGAAGGGGTACTCATAATGGTCGTACCTCCTCTGAAAGGTTGTTTTCTAAGTGTTAGATTCTTTTATCCTCAACTGATGGAAACCAGATTGAAGTTTGATCTTCAAGAACCACTTTGACCCTTTAAAATGATCAAACGAATCATCAATTCATGGAAACATATAATTTTTATTTTTCATAACTCTATTGAGTTTTTATAATAAATAGAAAGGTGGAGTGAACAATCATCATTCTTAGCAAAGAGTAACAACACCGTCCTAGGTGACACGCTTGGGTGTATAAATAATTTCTCTAGAAGATCATCAAATTTCATCTCTATCAATTTCATTTCAGCTAATTCCTTTTGGTAATATATAATTGAAACTACTTGAGTTACAACCACTGAATCAATAGAAAACTCTACCTCCCTCACTAGTGGAAAACCAGATAAGTCATATAGAGTCTTGTTGGGAAACATGATGAAAACTATAGGGAGATCACCACTCAAATATTCCCAATCTAGATCAACTAAAAAGATAGATACCATATTTCCCCACATTGGATAAGTTGTTTTGACATTTCTTGAACTTGGGTCTCATTCCCCTTGGAGGACACAAAACACACCATTGAGTTTAGTGAAGGAGACTCATCGAATACGAATATCTATCTAGGATTTATTGGATATGATTTAATATATCATAAAAATGAAATTAGTCATTTTAATGCCAAGAGAAATAATACTCTTGTAATATCAACATAAGAAAGTGAGAAAATACAAGTGGGACCATGGATACCCTACTCTCTCTTCATACAATGGGGTGTAGTGATATCTATTACATAAGATAAAAGCTATGTAGGATGATTTATAAGATTAAAAATATGAGTTTAAATAAAAGAGTGAGATGCACTAGTATCAAACAGAGTAGCTACTAATGAAAATGCTATAGTAATGGTACATCTGATGGTCTTTAGACCCATATATACTTCCTATGGAGACTCTTTCACTGAGTGAAGATGCTTCATTCCGGATGCATATGGATAGAACCATTTTATCATTGAATCATTTGATTTACCCACTACTTTATATGGATATGATGATCCCATGACTCTACGAGGTGTGGAATAGATGTGGAAAACATCTACAGGAGACCTAATCTTCCACAAGAAGCACATACATCAGGTGCCTTAGTGAAAACCCACTTTTAATTACATGGTTTTCCACACTGGTAAAAAATAACAGGGACTCTACTAGGTAATTCATGAGGTATAGAATGAACCTTCTATCTGGATACACCATGAGAATCACCATGAATATTCTTTCCATTAAATTAACATTCACTTCCACTTGGAGAGAAAGAATCTCCCGATAATCTTGACTTTCCACTAGGTCCATATTGACCATAAGAGCTCTATTCAACACATCAACATAAGAAGGAATCTTCATTAAGAATACATGAGAGAGAATATCAGATTTAAGTCCCAAATAAAACCTTTAAGCCTTTATCTTTTCATAAAGAAAACTACATAAGCTCAGTAAAATGGTTTGCATACTATCTCATGATCTTGTCAGCCTGATCATGTTTTTAAAGAATTTTATCCATGGAAAAAATCACAAACTATGGATATAACTTGTCAGTTAAAAGAACTTTCATGTCATGACACTTTAATCCATCATAATTATTTATTTTCACCATCAAATCCCACCATCTCCTGCTTGGTTATTCAAGCATGAAAGGGGAACACTTCACCATGATTTCTCTATATGACACCAAAAACCCCAAAAAACATTCCATCCTTCTCAACCATCACTCATCCTTATTAGGATAATTTGATCCTTTAAAATATATTGTATTTTGGTAGAGTAATACCTAAGAATAATTCTAAAGATCATCCCTTTTAGGTTCCATAGCTGAAGCATGAACAAGATCTAGTGTAGGTGTCTTTCCCAAAGCTTAAACAATACACATAATAACCTGAACCATACTATGGTCCATAAGAGGATTCACTCACTAGGGTTTAGTAGTAGCTTCCTCCTATATCTGATTCACTCATCTTATGATGTTACACAACATCAAGAAACAATAATAAAGACATCATAATAATACTCAAATAGAGAAATAATGGAGATTAATCCCAATAGATAGAAAACAAGATTTGGATTTCACCTATACAAATCATAAGGAGGGAAAATACTATAACTAATCCCAGTGATGTCTTTCCCTAACCACCTTAGGTGACTTAGGGCTTATTGCTATGAGATCTGGCCAGACACTCAATCCTAATTACCTCTTAAGTCCTTGTCTCGCGGTGCACGACGGGGTCATGGGGAAGAAATGTGCGCTACCCGATGGTTGATTAGATAAGGTTGGGTTCTACTTAATCACTCATATCAAGTGCACTATTTTCCACCTCAAAACACCCAATGGTTTTATATCTAGAAATACATGGACCTTCTTTCCAAAGGCATGCATTTGCTGGGTGGTTTGACCAATGATGCTTAAGAACTCACATTGGTCAAGAGGATGGGAAGTCGGGCTCATCGCACCCTTTTGGGGGGGATTATTGCATGTTCCGGGACTCTCTTATAGATTTAAGACGTATTCATATGTTCATGAATCTTTGGTTTATACCCAAGCATAGTATCCATGGATTTCTCCTAATTGTCAATGGTTAGGTGGACGCAGGGATTCAGAATCATTTATACCCAAGGTTTACTATCCCTCGTTGGATTAATGACCCCGAGGAGTTTGGACTCATTGAAGAGGCACCAGGGTTGGTGCAGTGAACCAACATGAAGATTGTCGGATCAGCCAGTTGTTGAGCTTGAACCTCAGGGAGGCTTCCTACGTACCCTGCCTGGGAGACATGGATCAAAGTCCACGTAGTTCAAATTGGGGTGTCAGAGAATCGACATGAAGGTGGACCCGAGGGATGGTAAACCTCGAGGGTCCGATGGTGATCGGGATTGAACCCCCTGGGAGGCTTCCTATGTACCTTGCCTAGGAGACAAGTACCAAAGTCCACATAGTTCGGATGAGTGGGGAATACGATCTGAGGCAGCCCATAAGAGGATGTCATGGTCGATTCTTACTCTAAGCCCACATGAGTCATGCTCGGTGTGAGAAACAAGAGGTGGCAGGGACCAGAAAATCACATCGCGAAAGGTGCATCAGTGAGAAGTGGAATGGGGCTTACACATGGAGTGGCCCATAAGGTCGGGGCTTACTCCGAGATGGACGCCCATGGTGACAAAGCGCAGCAGGATAGGGAAAGTGGTGCTCCTATGCCTGTCACCTCTCTTGTTCCCGAGGGAAGTACGGAAGTGCATGGGGGCTTCCTTCTAATGGGTATTTTACTACCCTATGAAGAAGGGGAGAAGTACCCTAGCCCCAAAAGGTGGAGGGTCAGAAAGGGGACTCCCGAGCTCAGACTCCACATTACCATGGAAATGTGAACCCAGTAATGCTTTGGGAATCTGCTCAAGGGTTGGGGAAACCCCTTCGCCTCTACTTATCGTGGGTATGTGAACTCAAAATGGTGCACTGATGCGCCTGAGGTTTACACCACATGGATCCAGTGGCTCTGGTAGAGGCCTCGGCTCGGGGCTGATGAGTAGGCCAATGAGGGAGTCATAGAGGATCAGGATGGATTGGAAGGATTTTATTTGGCTCGGGGAACGGGAACTCCGAAGGATTCAGTGGGCCACACTAGGGTATGGGTGGTGGAACCCTTCACGTAGGAAGGTGCTACGCGGCTGGAGAGGCCATCCGCGAACCAGGGTGGTCCACGGACTGATGGGCATCCCGCGAACCAGGGTGGTTCGCGGAACGGTGAGCATCCCGCGAACCAGGGTGGTTCGCGGCTTCGGGTTCGATCCGCGTACTAGGGTGGTTAGCGGAGGGTTCCATACGGGTAGCGGTGGACAAGGGCGGCGCTGGCCAGAGACTCATCGGTCAAGGCTTCGCCCGCGTAGGAGGGTGATACGCGGTGTGGAAGATCGGAAAAGAGGCATAAACTCCCTGATCCATGGGGAGTGCATCCATAGAGGGACCATGGTTTGTGGTTTTCTTTACTTTGTTATTTTAGGTTCGCGGTTCACCAAGTTATTATGCATTTTTGGTTCCTTATTAGTTCGTTCCCAGGTTCATACCTGCTCTAGTTCATGAACTGGAACTTCCGAAATCCTAAGCCTTCCTTCGAAATCCTTCCACCCGAATATGATTGATCTTCTCCCCCTCATCTTTTATCTTCCCCTCGATCTCCTTTTATAGAGTGGAGAAAAGGATGTATCTATGGTCATGCGATACCTTTTATGGAGGACTATGACCAAAAAACCGAGTCACGGATGACTCGGTCAATTTGCAACTCACAGGGGGCATTGAGCGCATCTCCCCCGTGAACCAAATGATCTCCGCCGCGAACCAAACGAGCTCGGAGAGTGATTCGCGGCTACGGAGGGTTCCGACTCCATTCCGCAAACGATAGTGGATGTGGATTGGGCCGGTCGATGCGGTACACAGCTGGGGCGGTTCGTGATGGTGGACCCGCTCGATGCCTGTTCTACTTCGCACCTGCGAAGGATCTCTGCCTCCATATCGCGAATGAGGCTGGTCCGCGGAGGGGAGTGATTCACTGAACCGGCTGCATAACACTTGGTCCGGTTTGCAGACCGGTTAGACCTTTGAAAAATTTGAGTATTGGCCTCCTTCATTTTCCCAATTCGTTGAATGGAATTGGGTAAAAATCCTCTCTCGAATGAAGGGGATTATTATATTCATTTGCGGATTTTTCAGGACCCTACAGATTCCCCTCATCGGAATGGGGTCTGATCAGAATGAAAAGGAGGCTATTCCGATGTAGAGTGGTCCTGAAACTCAGGTAGTTCGTGGTAGAGAGGTGGACCTGGTAGGGTACCACGCCTATAAATACAGGGGGCCTTCATTTGTCCTTTACCATATTCTCCGTGAAATTAGAGTTTTCTCTCTTTTTGTTTTCTCCGTGCACCCTCTCCTTCGCAAAATGTCGTTTTCGCAAACCAGCTTCCGTCTTCGCAAACCAACCTTCATTCGCGGCTGCCTTCACCCATAGACCAATTTTTCAATCGCGAACCAAACCTTTTAATTAACTAAAAAGTGAGTCACGCCAGGCTGCGTAGGAAATTTCTTCACGGTTTCAAATGGTCCGCGGACTGAAATATTCCTGACTTTGAAAACTTCTTAAGTCTGAACTTAAAAGCTTAATTATCGGAGCTGAGGTTCTGCGAGGCAGCCTGGTTCGCAGTTTTCTGGCTAACGCTCCGTGGGCCAGGGTTTTGCGGATGCATTCCGCATAAGGATGGTTCGCGAGATGCTATCATCACGAACCAACCTATAAGGCCACCTTGCGGATTTCATTATGAGTCTTGGATGGAATCCTTTGCAAATACTGGGTATTTTGTCCAAGTTTTATTATTTTTGGACTAATTATCTGCATGATTTCCATGGCGTAGGGAGAAGATAAATATGGTTCCTCCTCGTCCTACGACTAGGCCCGCTGCTGGGCCTCTTCCGGTCGGTGATCAACATTTGAAGGATGTGACCAACTCCATTCAGGATGGAGTCCGCCAAACCCCACTGTACCCCCTCTTGCACGTTTACTCTTGGAGTCATAGTAGGAGTAAGGAGTATCCTCTTTCCAATAGCCTTCCCGCTTACGGGTTCAGTCTATTATCCGATACACTGATTCTGGTGCCCTCTCATGACAACAACCCTGTGACATGGATTTTTACCACCACTATCCCTCGAGCTGTGATAAACACCAGGGGGGCTGCCTCGAGGGAGAAAGCCGCTAGATTCATGATGAATCACCTTCCTGTGACCCCAACAGGGGAACAATGTTAGTAGGAAGGGGTGATTCACTGTTACCAGAGTATTGTCCGCAAGGATATGGTAAACGACCAATGTGGTTGGTCAGCCAGCCGGGACCTCTGGTCCGGAGGGTTGTTCAAGTCGTTGAATTAGGGGTGGCCCTTCTGGGTTCGCCAGAGCTGTGTAGAGTTCGAGGTGGAGTTGCAGGCCGTGAGCCTATATGAAGCCGCCTGGGTGTCCCAGACCTATACCCATCGGCCCCATTCCCTCACCAGGCAGCTCATGAGCCGTTGGAGTCCGGACACCAACACATTCCACCTGATCCATGGGGAGGTGGGTATCAGCCTCTAGGACATCTTCCAGATTTTGGGGGTCCCAATTGTCGGAGGTATGTATGATGAATTCTTTCCTCCTCCTTCTATGTGGGATGACGACGAAAGGACCCCCCCCTTTGGTAAGGAAGCTCATCAACCAGGCCTGGGAGTGTTTGAAGGATGCGTCTTTGGAATCGAATAAATTTTCGAAATAGGATATCTCTTCAAAACAGCTTATCCCTTATCGTGACTGGATAAGAGATTTCACCAAAGAGAGTGAGCACGTGACTCTTCCACACAGTCCCACAAACTGTCCTTCAATAGAATCCCGAAGGTAGAGTGGTAGCTACTGTCCGATCCTAGAGGAAGGACAATTCAACAGTTGGGGCTGGGAGCTTGTGCTGGACATTGAACGACTGCTTCGCCTGGAAGTGTTTCTAGCCATGTTCCTGAGTGGATGGCTATTGACCGTACGCGAGACTGGTGGCATGCAGGTTTCCACTTTCGTTATAGCGGCCCAATTGGCCACATGAAACATTATCAACCTAGCCGTCCCAGTGTTGGCTAGGATCTACCGGTTTCTTAGCAACATCACCGAGGGGAGTCGACCATTCTGGGTAGCCGACCCTTTTTAAGTCCTCTAGGGATGGTTGGGAGCGCATGTTAAGAACTTCTATACTTTCATCAACCCCCTTCAGATTATGGGTACCTCATTCCGACCATATTTGCAGTTGACCAGCGGGTTCATGCCCGAGGAGTGGGTGGACCAGGAGAAGGAAGGACAACAGACGATTCAAAATAGGCGTCTACTGTCAAGTCAGATCTCAAACTATGATCACTTCAATTTCCTGCAATACCCCTCCCCGACCGGTGCAATCACAAACACTTCATCAGAGTAATTTACCAAGTGGGGCTACCTCTTCTCCCTCCGAGAGGGTATCTTGGTGGCTCGTATCTGTGGGGAGCTGATCTGTGAGGGGTACGCGCCTTGCCGATTCGAGCGTCAGTTTGGATGCGTCCAGGCACTATGTCCTCCTGCTCTTAATGGCGCCTGAGGGAACCGCCATCTGTTGGTGGCTAGGCAATTGTGGCTGATGTTTACCCGGGAGGAAACTGGTTGCGAGGTTATGACCCCCGCGCTTACAGATCCCATGCCTTTTTTATCCAAACAATATGCCGATTCTTGGGTGCATTTGTACCCGAATGGTCAGCTGGGGCTATGGGTGCCCACTATCTCAAGCCCTAAGCCATCGAAGGGAAAAAGGAAGTGGAAGGGGGGCAGTACCCCAACCAGGATGAGAAAGGTCCTTCGCTACCCTACTACCCTCATTATTTTGGGGAAGGTCTTAACAGACAGAGGTGTCTCCTCGCATGCTCTCAAATCTTCCCGGAGAGAGTTGGTCATTCCTGCTGACGCTGCCTTCCCGACAGCCTGGGGCCAATGGGATGTCTTTAAAGGCTGATCAGCCTTTCGCAGCTAATACCCCAGTTCTTTGTGGCGGTATATCCAGGAATCAGAAGTGGCCTTCGACGGGCTGGGCTACCTATCGGCTCCCGCTGACATCATTTATGATGTGGACCCAGAGAGGGTCGATTGGTATCTCTGGGACCTCGAGGCCTATATTTACGCTCATTGGGGTCATACGGTGTTGACTCACCGGGTCCAAGCCCTACTACGGTCAATGACTGATGAGGAGGAGGAGGAGAGTGATCACTTCTCAGGGGGAAACGATCCCGCTGGTTCCCTTACCGTGGCTGATGCAAGGTAATTCCCTCCCCTGCCTATGATATTCCTCCCACAAGTAGTGCTTGAGAGTTCTAGGATGGCGATGAGGCCTAGACACCCATTTCGGCCATTGGCGCCTTCGTCAACTTCTGCCACTGTTCAGACCTCCCTAGCTGATCCTCCCCAGCTATCTATTCCTATTACGACCGCATTCCCATATTCATGGAGGATTTGGGATGATATGAGAGTCAGCGGCTCAGATGAAGAAGTTTGGGCGTTGCTCTAGGCGAGCTCTCTCTAGCTTCCGAGCATTGGTACTATCTTCTCCCTGCCCCACTTAATGTTGGAGGAGGACTTGGGAAAAATAGTCACCTCTTTGAAGGAGATGGACACCTATGTTCATTCGCTCCAGAACCGTCTTTATGGGTCTACCCAGGTGTCCATGATGATAAGACATCCTGAATCGTCCGATCCTGAAGAAGAGGTCATTCTGTTCGTCCATTTCGGATTTCCCTCCTCCTTTACTGAGAAGGTTCTAAAGTTTCTTCCCTTTATGCAGGGTGTTGAGGAATCCCAGGGGGTAGTTCCTTTCCCAGAGTATACCCCCCATGGTTCTGCAACAGGCGAACACATGCTTTCGGTTACGGGGATCATCGATGAGGGATCTCCTGGCGCAGCTGAGCTCATGGAAACGACCATTGCGGACCCAGCTAGGGTCTTTCCTCCTCCAGCTCCTCCCAACGTCCTAAGAAAAGAACTGTCCCCTGGGAAGATCCAGAGAGGGCAATAGGCATCCTGTTTATCGGAATGGCTCAGACAGGGGACGTCAGGTAATTATGACTTCCCATTTCTTCAATTGCCAACTCGTATATTCTGATTCTGCCAGTTATTAACTGTATTGGCACATGGTGCAGGGCCACTCAGGGATCTGGCTGTGGCTACCCACACAGTCATACCTTCTATCCCCTTATCACCTGAGGGATCTCCTACAGCCACACCTGAGTGTGACGAAATGGTGGGACCTTCTGGAGGGGCCAGTGATATGGATGCACTACTCCTGCCTTCATCAGCCAGAGATATGTCAGAGGAGGAACAAATAGAGTTCAAAACTCCTACTGATCAAACAAACCCTTCAATTGCGGGGGATAATGGGGTGCCTGTAATTTCTGAGGGGTCTCCAGGTCCGACGAGGCCAGCTGCCTCAGACCCAATGGATCTCGTGACTATGGAGGAAGGGCCTACCGCCAGACTAGTCATTGAAAACCTAGATCGAGATCTCATTCTGTTGACTGGGAGAGTGATTTCCCCGAGCTTGATCTCTGTAGACAACTGCTTAGAGGCAGCTTTGGGAGCTGCCAGCCTTGGGCACGGCCTTAGGCCCTGGGCACCTCTGGGGGCTCCTAGGACTCCGCTGCCCGTTGAGGATGTAGCATCTTCCTCCAGCGGCGGTGGCGACGTAGATCTTGAGAACACCAATGCCTTGATGAATGGCGGAAAGTTTCTCAATATCTTGCCGCTAAATCCATTCTCTTCCTTTTTTTGATTAGGGATACTCATCTGTATTACCATATTTTGGGATTTTAGGGCCAAAACTTTAGGCACTAGTGATTGTGACTTTGGATCAAATTGCGTCCGCGACTACAATCACAGGGGGTGGAGTTACTGCGGCGTCCGAGCCCACGGTTGAAGCTGTATCAGGTCCCTCCCTGGTGACATTTATCCCAGAATATGTGTCTTTATCTGGGAGAAACTCTGAACCCGATCAACAGATCCTTTCCAGTCTCCGTTCTGCTCGCCAAAGGGTATGGGAGAAGATATGGAGGCTGATTTCCCAAACGCCCATGGCCGAGATGACGACCAAATTTTCGAAGCTGCACGATCTGTTCATGCTGCTGGGATTTGACGGATTTGACTACCATGTCATTTATGATCTGGTCAAGAAGGTGGTTGCCGACCGGGAGAGGCTTGATGGATTTGAGTCTCGCCTTTCTGCTGCCCAATCTAAATCTTACCTTTCCACGACCCGCCAACTTCGCCTAACAGAAGATCATGATCATGCTGGAGCAGTCGCAAGACTCCAGGAAGAAATCCATAAGCAGCGCTCTCAACTGAAGGTGCTGAGAAGTGACATACAGTGGATACAGCGGGAGGAGGCCAATTCTGTAGCCATAATTGAAAATGGGGAGCAGCGGGTGGAGGAGGAGATGAGCGCGAGCTTAAAGGCGACACAGGAGGCAGAAGCACTGCAGGATAGTGCATAAGTTGAGATAGACTTGCTGTAGAATCTCTACCAAGAAATTGAATATTCTCACCAGTGCCTGATACAACTTTGTGAATTTGCTGAAAATCTCCTGTAATGGCCTTTGATGCCAGAGGAGGCTCCAAATTGTGGAAGCCATCCTCACCAATTTTTGTCACGGAATGAAAAGACGTTTCTCTTTCAACACTCTTAATGTATCCTCCTATGATAGAGATCATCTGACATGATTTCTACATATAACAATTCACTGAACCAAGAATGATCCGAATTCAAGACAATTGATAAGATATAAACAAGCTCTAACTTTTTCCTAGACCATGGGGTCCAGCAAGCATAGTTTTACTATTGCTAGGGTTCTATAGAAAAACCCCACAAACCTTTTGTCTTTTCTTTTAATGACCTAATTTTTCCTAGGATCATTTAGTGTGAACCCAGCGGGTATGGCCCGACTTTTTCTTAGGTCGCCCTTTTCGGGTTTTCGGCCTAACAGGCTTTGTGCCTCTTTTGTGAGCGGTTTAAAGTCCCACCATCAAGACTATCATTACTGACGTTTTAGGTCAAACATCTTTGACCAAATATAGTGGGTCAAGGGCCCCAATGAGGTTTGGTTGATTAAAATATGTCTCAGTGTCCTTCAGATGCATGTGGAGGGAGTGTGTTTAGATTTGAACGACATGCAGGGCATGCCTCAAGGCATGGGAGCCATATAGGCGTGCAGAGGTGGAAATAGCATTTCCTAAGGACATATTTCCTTTGGTAGATGGGCCAGGGGTGATCAATATATAGATCCACTGAGGGCATGGTATTCATAGTCATGCAAAGGTTTCCTTAAGTCAATGACTCTCCATTTTTGATGGCCATAGGACTTCATGAAAGTTTGGATTATGGAAACCACCATGGGTGGCTCAAAGAACTACGAAAACCAACAGGGGTGGCCCGGAAAGGGTATGTGACATATGAAAGGGATTAAGGAACATCTATATGAACCAGGAGTGGGGATTCCAGGTCCCTTTCCTACGCATTTAGTTAGCACAAAGGATGGTTGGAGCTTATTGCAGTTTCGAGTCATGCATCTGGGACATTTCTTGAAGTGGGATGGCCATCCCTGGTTTTCAGTAATCTTTTCAAAGACGTTCCATCACATTAAGGTAGGGTTATGGAAGAGGTTAGTAAACTACATCTCAGAGGGTTTTCGAATGGATATGGGGGATTAGAGGCCAATAAGAGTACACAGAGAGGCATTGCCTAAATAAATCTTACCTTTGGTAGACAAGCCGGGGGAGATCAATATGCAGAGCCGCCAAGGGCATGGGATGCATAGTCATGCAAAGGTGTCCTTAGGTCAATGATTTTATTCTTTCGATAGCCGAGAAAGTTCAGGGAAGTTGAGATTCGGAACCACCAGGGGTGGCTTACAAGGGTTCGACTCTTTCTACGTGCAAAGTATGGTTTATGAAAAGAGAATGCCTGGACACGGGAGGAAAATCCCGACTAAATTTCCAGGAATGGGTGAAGTCATCCCTCCCCACACTGATGTAAGGCGTTAGTTTGTGCAGGTTTGGCCCTTGAACTGATGGGGGAAGTAAAACCCTTATCCCTAGCTGGACTCATGATGAGTTTGGCCGTGCAGTTTAACGTCATGCGGTAAAGACAGAGTCCATGCATTTTAACGTCATGAGGTAAAGACGAGGGACATTTTTACATTCCATGTAGTTTAACTTCATGTGGTAAGGATGAAGTACTCTTAGTTTAACGGTCATAGAGCTTAGACCATTGGGCGACTATTGCTACAATCACTCAGAGGGAAATTGGGTTAGGATTCTCTGGCATACTCTGAATAAGTGTGTTGGAATGAAGGTGTAAATTGCAACTCTGGGGTTTCCCAAATCAGGAAATATGATATGGGGGATATGAGACCGGTAAGCGTACAGAACTAGGAAGAGTTTCGCCTAAGTAAATCTTACCTTTGATGGACGAGCCAGGGGAAATCATTATGCAGAGCCACTGAGGGCATGGTATGCATAGTCGTACAAAGGTGTCCACAGGTCGATAACTTTACACTCCCAATGGCCATGAATGATTATGAAAATCAGGGATTTCTCATAGCACAGAGTTCGTCACATGGGGATAATGGTGTCCCGAGTACAAAAGAGAAATCTTCACGGTAGTTTCCCGCTGAGTCAGAGTATCCCAGTTCTGGCTTGATGCTTGTAGATGCAAATTTTCGTGTGAACCATGGGAGGATACATAGGCTCATCGGGCAGGGGTGCCCTGGCAACACTTGGATGCGAGTGAGGAATGAACTTGTAAACCACTGCTCCATAAATTTTCATATCGGGAGATATGACATAGGGGAACTAGGTCCGGTGAGCGTACTGAGATAGGAAGAGTATCGCCTGGGGAAATCTTGCCTTTGATGGATGAGCTAGGGGCTATCATTATGCAGAGCCGCTAAGGTCATGGTATGCATATTCGTACAAAGGTGTCCATGTGTCAATGGACTTCTTCCTCCGATGGCCATGATTAGTTATGGATATCCGCAATTATCCGGGTTGTGGAGTCTGGTGTATTAAGAGGATGCATCCAAATGCACTAGGAGTATTCCTTTCCCATTTCGCCGTATATCTTGGGTGGGTCTCGACGAAGCCCATGTAGTTTAACATCATGAGTTAAGGATGAACTCCATGCAGTTTAACGTCATGTGGTGAGGATGAAGGTGACTCGACATGAAAGGAAAGGGGGGTCTGTGTAGTTTAACGTCGTGAGGTGAGGATGACTTCCGTGCAGTTTAACATCATGCGGTAAAGACAGGGAGAATTTTTAAAGGATGCTGTGCAGTTTTATGTCATGCAGCGAGGACAGGGGCATTTTTAAACCAATGAAAATGCTTGTAGTTGAAGGCATTTCCCAAGACGGTTAATTCTTGGTCTTTGTAGTTTTATGCCAAGCGGCCAAGATTTTCCATGTAGTTTAACGTCATGTGGTAAGCACGTAGTGGAAAAGGACGCTCTTCATCAAAATGAAACTGGGCTCGAACATCTCAGCATGCCCAGATGTGGAGAGGGGTTTATTGGTGTAAATCGTGGTTCTGGGGCTTCTTGGATTAGGAGAAATGATACGGGGCTCCTGAGGCCGGTAAGCATACGGAACTAGGAAGAGTGTCGCTTGTGGAAATATTGCCTTTGGTAGATGGGCCATGGGCTATCAATATGCAGAGCCACTAAGGGCATGGTATGCATAGTCATGCAAAGGTGTCCACGGGTCGATAAATTTCCACTTCCGATGGTCGTGAATGGTTATGAGGATCCGCAATTATCCAGGCCATGAATTCTGTCATTTGGGAAGGAAATGTCTGGACATGTCGGGCATACTCGGCCCTGGTTGTTGTTAAAGCTTAGAGAGCTCCCCACGCTGATTTATTCTATGCGCGGGGGTGTACCTTCACTCCATGCAGTTTAATGTCGTGCAGTAAGGACGAAGTAATCCTAGTTTGGCGGTCATAGAGCTCAGACCACTGGGTGACTATTGCTGCAGTCACTCGAAGGACAACTGAGTTAACATGCTCTGATATACTCGAAACAGGGTGGGGGAAGAAGGTTGTAAACTGAAACTCTGAGGTTTCCCGGATCAGGAGATGTGTGGGGGCTCTGAGGCTGGTAAGCGTACGGAGGAAGAGTATCGCCCAAGGAAATCTTGACTTTGATGGACGAGCCACAAGCTATCATTATGCAGAGCTGCTGAAGGGATGGTATGCGTAGTCATACAAATGTGTCCTTGGGTCGATAAATTTCCACTTCTGATGCCCATGAATTATTATGAAAATCCGAGATTTCCCACAGTACAGAGTTTGGCATGTGAGGATAATGGTGTCCGAGCATACAAGAAACATCTTCACTGCAATTTTCCATTGAGTCACAGTAGCCTAGTCCTGGCTTGATGTTTGTAGATGCAGGTCGTCATGTGAACCACAGGAAGATACATAGGCTAACCGGGTAGGGATACCCTGGAGACGTTTGGATGTGAGAAGAGGATGAACTTGTAAACCACTCCACCATAAACTTATGGATCAAGAGGTATGGTATGGGGGTTCTAAGGCTGGTAAGCGTACGGAGCTAGGAAGAGTGTCGCCTGTGGAAATCTTGCCTTTGGTAGACAGGCTAGGGGCTATCAATATACAGAGCTACTGAGGGAATGATATGCATATTCATGAAAAGGTGTTCATGGGTCGATGACTTTCCACTTCCGATGGCCATGAATGGTTATAAAGATCCATAATTATCCAAGCCGTAGAGTCTGATGTGTAGGGAGGATGCATCCAAATGTGCAAGGAGTATTTCCACCTCGTTTCTCCATATATCTTAGGTGGTTCGTGATGAAATCCATGCAGTTTAACATCATGCGGTGAGGAAAAAAAATACACCCTGTGCAGGTCTGGTCCATACACGGGGGAAAGGGGCATTTTTAACTTTCATTATCCATGCAGTTTAACGTCATGCAGAGAGGACGTAAAAATACACCCCGTGCAGGTCTAGCCGATACACGGGGGGAAGGGATCATTTTTAAACCTTACTATCCGTGCAGTTTAACATCATGCGGTAAGGATGAGGAGTAAACCTCGTGCCGGTCTGGTCCATACACGGGGGGGGGGGGGGGGGAATTTTTATCTTTTATTCGGGGGGCTGGGCCAGGACGGGGAACCTTGGTGTCACTACGTATCCTACGAGGGAAATAATCAAGACGCACGTAGTTCTCTGGAAGAAGTACACCCCATTCAGGGCTGGTCTGTACACAGGGGAAGGGGACATTGTTAACTTTTATTTTACTTCATTTGGGAGTGGCTGGGCCAGGACGGGATCCCGGCGTCGCTATGTATCCTGCGAAGGCAGGAATCAAGCAGTACATAGTTCTTTTCTAAATACACCCCGTGCAGGTCTGGTTCGTACATGGGGGAAGGGGGAATTTTTTTTATTTGATAGGTGGCTGGGCCAGGATGAGGAACCTCGACGTCGCTACGTATCCTGCGAATGCAAGAATCAATCCGTACATAGTTCATTGAAAGACAATACACCCCGTGTAATTCTAGTCTATACATGGGGGGAGGGGGCATTTTTTTTAAAAAAAACATCTTGTCAGTGCAGTTTAACGTCGTGTGGTAAGGATGAAATACTCTTAGTTTAAGGTCATAGAATTAAGACCGTTGGGTACTTGGAAGTTTAACGTCATGTAGCTCGGACGATCCTTATCCGTGTAGTTTATCGTCATGCAATAAGGAAGAAATACTCTTAGTTTAAGGTCATAGAGTTAAGACCGTTGGGTGCTTGGCAGTTTAACGTCATGCAGCTCGGACGATCCTTATTCATGCAGTTTATCATCATGCGGTAAGGACGAAATACTCTTAGTTTAAGGTCATAGATTTAAGACCGTTGGGTGATTGGAAGTTTAATTCCATGAAGCTTGAATGATCCTTATCCGTGCAGTTTATCGTCATGCAGTAAGGAAAAAATACTCTTAGTTTAAGGTCATAGAGTTAAGACCATTGGGTGCTTGGCAGTTTAACGTCATGCAGCTCAGACGATCCTTATCCATGTAGTTTATTGTCGTGCGGTAAGGATGAAATACTCTTAGTTTAAGGTCATAGAGTTAAGACTGTTGGGTTATTGGCAGTTTAACATCATGCAGCTCAGATGATCCTTATCCATGTAGTTTATCATCATGCGGTAAGGACGAAATACTCTTAGTTTAAGGTCATAGAGTTAAGAATATTGGGTGCTTGGCAGTTTAACATCATGCAGCTCGGACGATCCATCCGTGCAGTTTATCGTCATGCGGTAAGGATGAAATACTCTTAGTTTAAGGTCATAGAGTTAAGACCATTGGGTGCTTGGCAATTTAACTTCATGCATCTTAGACGATTCTTATCCATGCAGTTTATCGTCATGCGGTAAGGATGAAATACTCTTAGTTTAAGGTCATAGAGTTAATACTATTGGGTGCTTGTCAGTTTAACTTCATGCCGCTCGGATGATCCTTATCCGTGTAGTTTATCGTCGTGCGATAAGGAAGAAAAATACTTTTGGTTTCTATCCGAAATACTTCTTCAGAAATCTCGCATTTTTAGGAGCAGTGGTGAATTGCCCGTCCATGGAGATCAGGGCATATGCTCTATTGGAGTATACCTTGTGTATAACATATAGTCCCTCCCACATGGGCTTCAACTTTGGAGGTTTCCTTCCGGGTATGATTGGGGTCTGGAGGACCAATACCAATTCTACTTCCAAGAAAGACCGAAGACGGACCTTTTTATTGAAGGCTCGTGCAATCCGGTTCCAGTATACTTCCAGATGATGCAAAGTGTGCAGCCGCCTCTCGTATAGCTGTTCCAATTCACGTAGTCACTTTTCTGATTGCTCATCGTTGGATAATTGATCACAAATGGCAACGCGGGGCGAGGGTAATTGGAGCTCAATGGGAAAGACCGCTTTTGTTCCATATACCAATGAGTATAGAGTGGCCTGAGTAGCGGTGCAGATTGTGGTTCGGTAGGCCCACAATACATGAAGGAGTTTATCCGGCCATGAATTCTTGTCTTTTTCCACCATTTTCTGGAGGATGTTGGACAGGGTCTTGTTGAAAGCCTCTATCTGTCCGTCGGCTGCCGCATGGTAGTGGGATGAGTGGTTAGCCTTGATACCATACTCTTGGTATAATTTCTCCAATTCAGCAGAGTAGAAGTTGGTTCCGTTATTCGTCAGTATGTTATGAGGGACACCAAATCTAGTGATGATAATGGTTTACACAAAGCTACCAACATTTCTCGCCCCGACTTTCTTAAGGGGTACAACTTATGCCCATTTGGAAAATAAGTCGATTACTGTGAGGATAAACTTCAGCTGCTTGGATATGGCGGGGGGATATGGTCCCACGACATCCATTCCCCAGACAGCAAATAGCCAGGAGTACTTGTCCTGATGAAGTAACTCCGGGGGTTGGTGTATGAAGTTGGCATGTATTTGGCATGAGTGGCATTTTGCGGTAAAGCGCTCGCAATTTCGTACCACTGTGGGCTAATAGTACTTGAGTATTCGAACCTGATGGGAAAGCTTGGTCCCCGGATGATGTGCCCCACACACTTCGGCATGAACTTTAGTCATGACAGTGGTGGTTTCTTCTCCATCAATTCACCTAAGGAGGATTCCGTCGAGGCCTCATTTGTAGAGGACTTCTTGCTGACTCGTTCCGCCATATAGGACTAAGTTGATTACCCTTCTCCGTATTTTATCTCTTTTAGTCATGTCTGATGGAAGTTCTCTCCATTGAAGGTAGTTTGCAATGGGGGTCATCCAACCAGTGGTGGGAGCATACATCTCAGAGATAGGACTGACTTCATGGATTTCCTCTGCCTTGGTCTGAACATTTGGAAAGACCATTCAGCGGTGATCAATACTGATGACTGTTTCATCCTGGTCTGGGTCGGCTAGGGTTGTCGCCGTGTTGACTAATGTGTCAGTCTAGGCATTCTGAGACCAGGGAATATAGGTCAATGTTGGTTCCATGGAAAATTCCGCCATTAACCCTTGGACATGGTCAAATAGGAGAATCAGATCCTCCTTTTTGATAGCATAGTCATCATTGACTTGCTTAATGACTAGTTCTGAGTCACCTTTCACCTTAAGGTGCTGTACTTGTGCCTGGAGTGTGAGTTCCAGGACTGCAATGAGGGCTTGATACTCTGCTTCATTGTTTGTGCATCCTTTTGACAGGAGGAAGGAATATGGAAAAACTTCCTTCTCTGGGGACATGAGTATTATCCCCAAACCCACCTTGTTGAATTTGGGATCTTCCATCCTTTTCCTGGTTGGGCTCCAGGATGCGCCGTCGAAGTACATTTTCCATGTTGGGAGCTCCCCTTGAACCGAGAAAATGTCTTCATTCGGTAGCTCGATGTCCAGTGCGGTGGTTCCCACTAAGGGGTGCTCCATCAGAAAGTCTGCTAATTCTTGGCCCTTGATGGCCTTCTGAGGCACAAACCAGATGTCAAACTGTTATAGGATGACTACCCATCGAGATAGGCGTCCGGTCAGCATTGGGTGGCTGAGGATGTACTTGAGAGGGTTATTACGCGAGACCAAATGGACTTCATGATGCTGTAGATAATGTCACAACTTTTGATCCGCGAAGACCAAGGCCAAACATCTCTTCTCGATGTTTGAGTATCAAGTCTCAGCATCAGTCATTGTTCGGCTGAGGTAATAGAGACTGTTTTCACTACCGGCGTCATTATTTTGTGCGAGGAAGGCTCCTAGTGACCACTCTAGGTTCGTCACATATAAGAGGAGAGGTCTTCCTTCAATCGGGGGCATGAGCACCAGTGGGCTTAAGAGGTACCTCTTTTGGATATCAAACGCCTCTTGGCAGTCATCTATCCAATGATATGTGACTCCCTTTTTCATTAACCTAGTGAAGGGAAAACATTTGCCCGCCAGGTTGTCTATGAATTGCCTAATATAGTCTAGGTGTCCTTGGAATCCTCTCAACTCAGTGAGATTGTGGGGAGGAGGCAGGTCAAGGATAGCCTTTGTCTTTTCAGGGCCGACTTAGATGCCACGATGGCGTACAACGAAGCTAAGGAATTTCCCTGAGGTAACCCCGAAGGCACATTTCAAGGGGTTCATCTTCAGGCTATGCTGTCGAAGTTTGTTGAAGATGGTCTCAAGGTCTGACAGGTGATCTGAGAACTGTCTTGATTTGACCACCAAGTCATCTATGTAACATTCAACGAATCTCCCTAGGAATGGCTTGAAAATACGATGAATGGCGCATTGATATGTGGCGCCAGCATTCTTGAGGCCAAAGGGAATGACCCTGTAACATAATATTCCTTGGGGGGATCTGAAGGCAGTGACTTCTTCGTCTTCTCAGACCATTTGAATTTGATTATACCCAGAATATCCGTCCATGAAGGATAGAGCCTCATACCTGGCCGTTGCATCGATTAATAACTCGGTGATCGGGACCGGGAAGTTATCTTTTGGGAAATGCTGATTGAGATCCCTGAAATCGATGTAGACACGAATTTGCCTGTTCTTTTTCTTGACGGGGATGATGTTGGCCAACCAGATGGGGTACTGGACCTCCCGAATGAAGCCTAGTTTAATGAGCTTATCGACCTCAGCCTCTTTTTTGGCAGCATGTGAGGGATGTGTCCTTCTGGAGTCCTGTTTATAGCCCCGGTGATCTTTTAGAAGACCTAGGTGATGCGTCGCCACTTCGGGATCGAGTTCCGGCATTTATTTATAATTACAGGAAAAAACATCCCGATGTTGCTTCAGGAAGGAGGTATATATCTCATGATCCTTAGGTAATATGGCTGCACTAATGAGAGTAGGCCTCAGATCTTCCTCAGTACATAGGTTTATTTCCCTGAGATCGCCCACCGTGGTGGAGATACCTTCCTCAAATGTGGGAGCTGCGTCCCTGAGATCTTCTTCCTCTTCTTCTCCCAAATCCTCGTCTTTTGGATCTAACAGGGGGAGAGCTCTTGACTCGAGCTCCTATGAGTCTGGAGGTGAGGCATTGTGAGTGTCCTCGCTCAAGTACTCACCCACAAATTGAGGGTTGGTGGATGTTCCCGCATTTTCACGCTCGGACGTCATGGGTGAAGTCATGAAGACAGCTGAGTGCATGTCCGAACCTGAACCCCTGCTCTCAATATGGTTGATGGGTAGTATGTAGTCTCTATCAAAATTCCTGAGGGGGTCGTCAGGAACCACTTCCAGACCATTTGGATCAGGGATCCAGTCAACACCATTTGCCAAAGGCTTCTTTTTCTTTTGCTCATAAAATCCGGCGTCAATGTAGTGTGAATTATAGAGCTTGAAAGGGGCCTTTTCGGCGTATAATGCCCCAATTTTCCCATTGATGCAATACTTAATACACTGGTGGTATGAAGAAGGAACGACCATGTGCTTATGGAGCCATGACCTCCCCAGCAGGGCATTGAATGTCATGTTCTGTCAGACCACCAGGAATTCCGAATAGGCCACAAGGTCGCCAAAATGGGTCTTTATCTTAATTTTTCCCATTGTCTTCTGATCGCTCTTTTCATAACCCAACAAAGTTGTAGCTGAGGATATTAAATCATCCTCCCTGTAACCTAACTTACGGAGTGTCTGTAGGGGAATGAGGTTAACTTCAGAGCCATTTTCGATGAAGACTTTACGGATCTCAACATCATTCAATGTTCCAGACACATATAGTGGGTTGATGTGTCCTTACAGGATGGCATCTTCATCCTGATCGGTGAAGGAAATCACCGCATTGCATTTAGCTGGGACTGTCTCCATCCGGTAAACCTCGGCGGCAGCTACCTCAGCTTGAAATTGTTGGGACCAGGTTGAATGAAGATGAAAGTTTGAAGAGTTAACTTTTGCAGAGTGTTGTATTTTGTTGTCAAAGGCGATAAATCAATTCACTTTGTAGAAGGATCATAAATCAGACGATGCTTTGCTGGTATGTATTTCACACAAATCATGAGTTAGGAGAACTTGTGATGCAAGCCTTATGAAGGAAAGGGGGAGAAATGATGATGCCAGTCATATAATGATTTGATTGGAAGGAATGATGCTGCTGGAAGATAGGACAGATTCAGTTCCCATTGCAACTCTGACGATGCTTAAGCTGATCTATCAAAGGATAAATATCACGATAGTGGGATTCGTGATAAGAGCAGAAGAATGGATATGGGAAGCAGTAAAGAGATAAAATGGCAAAGCAATAGACAATCTGGGGATGGCAGAAAAGCACAGTTTAAGGTGGCGCCGTTTTCCAGTGTTTGCCAAATTTTAGGGCCTGAAAATCGGGAGATGAAGAAATGTGCTTGGCAACTGATGTTGCACATACGATTGAAGATGGTTTATACGTGCAAAAGAGTTATTCAAGGTCAGAACTATGAAAAATGACAAAGGCATGGAGTGCGCGGAAATTTAGGCACGTTTCACGCAAAAATAAAGTGGTGCGCGAAATATCTGCGGGATGCGCGAAATAGTAGCGGGTTGCGCGAAAAATCTGCGGGATGCGCGAAATATTGGCATGGTGCGCGAAATTGAGGAATGAAGTTTTCGCGCAAATGATGGTTCGAGATCAGAAGATCGAAAATTGGCAAAGGAATGAAATGCGCGAAATATTGGAGCAGTGCGCGAAATCTGATGTTGCAGGAAAGATTGGGTTTGCGCGCAATATGGAACGCGGTGCGGAATTTTGCGCGCAATTGGTGCTTCATGCTTAGAACGATGAAAGATGGCAAAGGCATGAGGTGCGCAGAATATTGAAGCATGGCGCGAAATATGAAGTTGCATAAAAGAGTTTTTACGCGCATGGAGGAGGTTTTACGCGCGGATTAGTGTTTTTCGCGCGGGTTCAAAAATGCCTATAAATATGAGGCTAACCCTTGTTAGTTGTCCAATGCTCGACACTTAGAAGAAATCCCGATCTCTGGTGCGCGTAAATTATACGCTAAGTGAGTTGCGCGAAAAGAGGAATAGTTGCGCGTAAAAGGAAAGTTGCGCGAAAAACGTTTTTCGCGCCAAAAGGAAATTTTACGCGCAAGCCATTTGAATTGCGCGCAAGGCACCCTAAAGGCTGCGCGAAATATTTGGGGTCTTCGCACATATTCAGTTGTGCACGAGAGAGTTCTTACCGGCTTCTGGGTAAGAAAGTGAAGATTTGTACTTCGGAGAATACATCTGTTTAATTGTAAAGAAGCACTGAAACATTGTGTTATCCTATTTGTGCTAAGAGGGAGCACACGCACTATTGGATTGTTTTCAAAGTGCTGCACGAGTGTAAGGGTATATCCTACTCGTTGTATTCCACATCAAAGGATTGTTTTCTAGTGGATTGTGTGGTACTGGATTATTTCCGTACCATACCAAGGACGTAGCTACTCTTGTTGAGTAGTGAACCTTGTAAATCTTGTGTTCCTGTGGATGTGTGTGTTCAGCAGGGAAGAAACTCTTTAACAGGAGGCGAAGGTTGTTTCAAAAAGGGGAAACTTAAAAAGAAAAAGATATCACTGATTCACCCCCTCCCCCTCTCAGTGATACTTGGATCCTGATTGGGAACTTCAGAAACTCCTGGGGGATTAGCAAGGCTTCAATAAGTTCCCCCTAAGGTCGGCTGACAAACTCAGGGCATCCAGGATTGACAGCTTGGCTGGTACTGACGCCAGCTGCTTAAGGATGTCATATTTTTTCTCCAGCGGCTGACGCTTATCCACTGGCAGGAGGGTTCTAGCAGGCTGCTTGGGAGCTGGAGTATGTGACGAGGAGGGACCCACCGTGGGGTCGGATGCCGACGATGTTCCCATGTTTTGGGGACTCGGCCCAGCTGGTCTGTTTGTGCGCACTAGGCGGCTAGACGCTTGTTCCTCCTCTGATGAGTATCGTAGAATAACAGGGCCAGAGTGATATCTTGTGGATGTGGGGGATATTCTTTTTCTTGCTGAGTCCATTGAAGGGCTCTCTCACGTGTTTCTGCGATATTGACGGTTTGGGCCGAGGTCCAACCATAGGGTTGGTTTCAGCCATGACTGCGCCTCCCCTGGTATCCCCTGCCTCTACGATTCCCCCCCGGTCCCTTATGTCTGGAACTCAGGTTCATAACTGTACCCTTCGTTAGGGGATGATTCCATAAGATGGATGATGTTGATGGAACCAAAGATTGGATCTTCATCCTCTGACAGGTCAACCTGGTTGGTTGTCCCTGATGGTGCCATTTGGTGGGTCGGTGCCCGTGGTGCCAAGTTTGAGGGCATGAAATCTGACAGCGTCGGGGCTAACTTTAGCCTTGTTCTAGATTGATCCTCCTGCACTTTTCTCCTCCATTTTGGATTACGACTGGATGAATGGATCGTGGAAGGTTGTGAGGTCGATACTGTCGGTTGTGCAGCATCAGGGGCTGTTGGCGGCAACACTGGCTGCCGTATCTGAGCTCGGAGTATGCCCTGGGCTCGGTTGATAGTCTTCTAAGTCATCCAATTATCAAATTTCTTCCCCTTTTTTCTGGTGACTTCCTGCCACCCCTCCCCTTTGTCAGAGTTAGTGGTAGCAATATAGGTCACATGTGCTGGGGGTGGTCCCAGCTCGACCTGCCTGGAGTCTACCATCCTTTGCAGGAGGTCTTTGAAGATGAAGCATTCCTGAATATTGTGCCCCAACATTCGGTGGTAGGGACAATAGTCTGGCCTACCATCATGGTCGACTTCTTCGGGTTTCCTCGGCTCTAGGAGGTGGAGCAAGTTTTAATTCATGGTGGCGATGAAGTAGCCACAGACTTGGTCCTCTCGGAACGAGTATGCTTTATGTCTTCTTTCCTCAAACTGGTTTCAATTTGATCCTCTCTGATCATACCACCTAGGAAGGGGCAGCCGCTGATGTACAGGGGGCCCTTGACGATTTGGTGGAGTCCTGAGTGGTGGAGTAGGCACAGGGGCTGGCTTGAGCGTGACAGACGACGCTTCAGCTCTAACTGTTCTCTTCACAAGAGTTTGTGAGGCTATTCGGGACTTCAAATTTGTCCGCTGCAGGGAGTCCTCGATTCTTTGGGCAATGGCTGAGAGATGGAGAAAGCCAGTGGTGTACTCAACTGGTATGAGTGGTTTTCGCAGCTCATCTCGAAGATTGTCGATGCATATGGCAAGCAACTCATCTTGAGGCATTGGCCTGTTCAGAGAGTAGGTCAAACCTTTCCATCTGGCAATGAAATCTGAGACCCTTTAATTCTCCCTCTGCTTGCAGTTCATGAGGTCGCTGACCGTTGTCTTGGGAAACATTGAGCTGAAGTGGAACAAGATCTGCTGCCAAAGGTCTTCCGAGCTTTTGATTGACTGGGCTGGCAAAATCGTATACCAGACGAAGGCAGATCCTTGTAGGGTTCATACGAAGCATCTGAGTTTCACTGCTTCTTGTTGTTCTGGAGTTCCAATCATAGGGTCGCAATAGGATGCATAGTGCATCAAATTCTTTTCTGGATCGCCTGATCCATTGAATATAGGGAATACATGGCTCCCAAAATTGGGTGGGGGAGGCATGTTGCTTACCCAATCTGGGTAGGGCTTTTGCTCTGAATGTATCAGAGTGCGTTGGCCCTCCATCACCTCTAATCGAGCTGTCAGTGCCTCGATGGTATTGGTGAGACCCTAGTTTACATCCTGTTGGGCCCGGTCTTGGGTAGGCGTAGCCTGAGGCGTTGCCTGGGGATCCAGATTGGCTGTCACCAAGGGTGCGTATGCCGTTTGTGATGCCTTTGGAGGGTTCAGGCATACTCGCTCCGGTTGCTTCCTGAGTGGAGGGAAGTCTTGGTATTCTTCCGAATCTACGTTTAGGTAGTTGGATGGGCCGAGCACCTCATTAGACACGAGCCTTGACTGTGATTCGTTTGCCAGGGAAAACCTTGGTCTTTGAGGTACACTTATTGGGAGTGTGAGATGTGGCTCCTCTTGGGATGCATTTTCAATAAGACGGTTCCTCTAGAGTAGCTCGGCGTTAATCCGCCTCAATTCTTTCATCTCCTATTCATGTCGAGCGAACCTCTCTTCGAGCGTGAGTGGCTCGTTTTTGTCAAGAGAAGGGGATGGATTAAGGGTAACCGGTCCTTTGTTCTTATCCTTGTTGGAAGATCACATGGTAAGAGGAGGGGGGTTAGCTGAAGGGGAGGCCATATTTAGGGTGTCCCTCTTGTTCCGGGTGTGCACACCTGGTTGTTCGTTGTGAGTCAGAGCCTGACCGGAACCATCGTCTCCCGATCCATCCGTATTTTCATCATCTCTGGTGTCACCCGTGGGGTTAACCTCTATAACATTTATGGATACATATCGTGGGGCGGATAAGATATCATCTTCCAAATGGGAAGAGGATCTCCCGCATATCTTACTGGCCATCCTTTTCATGTCCCGGGATGGCCTTTTGAACCCTTGAAGAAGGATGACGCAGAGAGTTATTTGATGCGACCTAACAGTACACCTTCCTCTCAGAGGGGATGATGATTCAAATGACAGGATAGGACATGAAACTCCTCTTCTGACTATCCTCCCTAGACGAGAGAATACTGACTCTCGTGGGGGAGGTTGTTAATGAGGGGGTAATAATACCCCCATCCCTGAGGGATGGTGTTGGATCCGTTCCTTGGACATCGAGTCTCTTCCCATTTTTATTGGTCTTACGTGGGCATTTGTTGTTAAAAATGCCCCTAGACCTGTAGGCTGGGGTTGACCCTGGATTGCGGTAGCGACTGCTGCTATTGCTACCTTCCTGACCTTGCGTGCTCCCATTTGGGGGTGAACTAGGTTTGGTGCCGAGTTCTTATGTGAATCAATCACTTCTGGGGAGGCAGGAAAAGATCACTGATTGGCCTCTCTTAGGCGAGAGGCCTGTTGTATGCTCTTGGTGGCCTGATTCAAGAGTTCTTGAATAGCTTGTTCCTGTTGGTCCTGACGCTTCTGGGACTTACTCAAGTCCCGACTCTATTGGGTGTATTGCCTTTTGCGAATAGGGAGACCATATGATTGCCGTCTTGAAGTGATGACATTGAAAGACACCATGCCGAACGGGTTCTTCTGGGCGGGTAGCAGAGTGAAATGAAAAGCTCCATGTTCCCCCTATCCTCTGATATGGACTCCCGTCGGAGCGTCACCGATGAGGTGGCGTAGCTGGTGCAGCACACAGAGGCAGTCTTTCTCCACGTTCCCTTTGTGCCTCTCGGGTCTTTGTTGCCGCGCTAAAGGAAGAGATTCTAGGTCGATGTGACACAAGAGGTCTCTTATTGTCTTGACATGGTCTACATACCCATTATAGGGTAGGAAACTTGATTTCAGCCAGCGGAGGGTCGTCCATATATTGTAGCGGATGCCGTGCACACATTCTTCTGAAAATTCTCTAGATATGTCGAATTGAGAGGTGGTAGTAGGCCAAAACATAACTGGTATATCATCCCTACCCAGTCATTTCCTTAGGTACAACATGTTGGCGTACTCCTCCTCCAGTGATTCCTCTACCTGGTCAGCACAACTGAGGCGCTCGCTAATAGTGTGGTTGGTGGCAGTGGGACTGGTAGGTGATGAATCATCATGTGGGTGATTCCAAGGTGGTTTAGAAGATGAACGTGGCCCCAGAATGTCTCCCGATTGAAGAAGGATGTCATTGGCAACTAGCTGGGAATCTGACATGCTTGATCTCGTCCTTCTAAGTTCCTCGGCATACAAGGGATTTTCTGTGCTTGATTCGGTAGGGGGAGGGACTTCCTGTCGATATGATTTTTCATTGCGGGGAGGACCTTCGTAATAGCGGCGATAATGGCGAGGAATACCATCACAGCTTGACGCCTCACTTCAAAGAGGAATTTTGCAGTGCATACCCTTGGGAGGACCTCCAAGGCATGTCGCAGCAAGGGGAGGACCTTCTGGCTGCGTAGCGTTGTTACGGGGAGGGCCTTCAAAAAAACTGCCATCATGGTGACGATGAACATCATGGTTTGACATTCGGTGTGCATCCTAGGGAGGACCTTAAAGACATACTGTGATAAGGGGAGGACCTTCTTGTTGGTTGGGGCCACTGCAGGGAGGACCTTCCCATTGGCGGTCGTGGTGGCGAGGACTACCATCACAACTACTGCAATGGTGAGGAATACCATTACAACTTCCGCAGGGAGAATATCTGCGGGGAACACCCTGGGGAGGGCCTTCAGAATGTGCCGCAACGAGGGGAGGACCTTCTCGTTGCTTGATGTATCTACGGGGAGGGCCTCTGTTATCAGGGTGGAGAGGACTACCACTGTGATCGATGCCCAGTTGCATGAAGTGTCTTTGCAACGTAACCCCTGGGGAGGACCTTCAGGGCAGGCCATGACAAGGGGAGGGACTTCTTGTCGTGATGAGACGTCACTGTGGGGAGGGCCTCCGCAGTTGTGACTATGATAGCGAGGACTACTATCATAATATGTGGTCCCACTGCATGGAGGGTGTTTGCAGCGTATACCCCGGGGAGGACCTTCACGGTGGACCGTAGTAATTGGAGGACCTTCTTGATGCTCGATCTTCTGGTCACATGCAGGGTTTCCGTGACTCACATCAAAAGAGGAGATCTCATGGCCGATTGTTATATGCCCGTGGGGGAGGCCCCCACGGGTGCTCTGGGGAGGACCTTCAGAGATGCTGGTAGCAACATTGCGGGGAGGACCTTCGCAACTGCTACTGCCACTCCCATAATATGGTAATGGGTGGGCAGGGTTCTGAGCTGACGATGTGTGCTTAGTGGCCTTGGAAACCCCAGCTTCCAGCAGAGCGGAGTCATGAACCTGCTCTTTATTTTTCGGCTGCCTTCGGCATGTTCGGGGTGCTCTCTTGTGAGCAGCGGAGACCATCTACTATTGACAATGGACTTCACCTTTGGGTCCCTGTCTAATTGGGTCCCGTGATGCTACCGAGATATGCCGACGAACATTTTGACTTTTAGAAGGGATATATGCCTGCTCTGGAGCATCCACCGTGATGGACGAGTGTCCCCCAGTTGGAATGAGTGAAGCTGCTCGATCCGGCTGCCCTAGCATCGCGGAATATAGCCGGCGACCCTCCTGGGTGGGAGCAGGGAGGCAGATCTGCTCCG
This sequence comes from Viscum album, assembly GCA_963277665.1. Lineage (NCBI taxonomy): Eukaryota > Viridiplantae > Streptophyta > Magnoliopsida > Santalales > Viscaceae > Viscum > Viscum album. The sequence continues at coordinate 996,331,358 of OY728166.1, forward strand.
AGGTGGCTATCTCGTCTCTTAGATGACTTGCCTCAATTGGGGAGACGGGCTCACGGGCCCGAATCATTTCTATTGCTTCTGATGCAATTACATTCTGGAAAGTCTGCAAGATATGATCTGGGATTGATACCTGCTCCTCCATCATTTCTAGGATATGCAGAGAGACATCTTTTCCTAGAACGGTTATGAAGGCCCATTCCGATATCGGAGTAGGAATATCCTGCTCCGGTCCTCCGGTGGTCAGTGGGTACTGACAATTCTCCTGTTTCAGGGCAGGTGAATGAATCTGCCCCTGTACCAAGATACACCAGTTTATCTCTCTGTTTTCCACCACATCGGGATGGTGGACTTTACTTTCATCCGCAAGTAGCTAGCCCTACATATATCGGTTTCCCACCGTATCGACTCAGTGGCCTTTTTTGGCAGGGAGATGTGCCCGCCTATGAGTTGCCGCCACATCTGGGTGGTGGGATTTGTTGATCGCCACCATATCTGGATGGCAGGCGTCAAGAGGACCTATTAAGAGCTAGTCCTGCAGATGTTGGGTCACCACCACGTCAGGTTGGTGGGCTTCATGACCCTGGGCATGGAGAGGTTCCTACCCGGTAAGTGTCGTCCTGTGTGGGCGACGGTCTTGATGGAGCACGGCGGGGATGCAAGCCAGTTCGCATGATGCCGCCATATCTGGATGGCGGGCCTAGGAGGAGCGAACAGGTGTATGTGCCTGCTCGTGATGCATCTCCGTGACTGGGCAACGGAGCTCCTCCTTAGGGACAAGGGTGATGAACGGTCCCTGATTGTATGTTTTCTGCCCCTGTTGGGCAGTTCGAGGGGCTGGAGCTCGGGGAGCGTGGGCCTGGGTCCTCGGGGTGATGTCATCCCTGGCGAGAGGATGTTGGGTCATGACGTGACTGCGGTGATGTCTTCCGGTGGGGGCCTTGGAGCGGAACCCACATTCAGTGGGGATGAGGTTCTCAGCGTCGACCTCATCCGCCTCCCTAAGATAAGGGAGGTACATGTTATCCCGTTCTGGGGATAGACTCCCGAAAATGTTGGAGATAACAACAGGGGCTGTCTGGACCTGTCTTTGCAGCTGCTACTAGGTAGGCGACTGACAAGTCTTGGCGGATTGGAGGGCATGCACGGTCGCCTCCACCGTCGAGAGAGTACCGTTCATGTGGTACTCTCGGATCAGTGCATCTGAGGCCCAATGTTGAAGATGCTGGGTAGGTGACGAGGTCCTCCGTTGGTGAGGAAGTCCGGTCATTGCATTGTTGGAAGCACACGCTTGTGAGTTCCTTCGTGACACCATTGGATCGAAGGGAGTTCTGTGTGGTACCTATAAAATATTTTAACAAGTACAAACAATAAACCCGTCAAAGTAGCATCTCATGATCCCATGTATAATTAAATACCTTTCTTCGCCCTCCTTATGAGTGTCAAGGGGGAACACAATTGAATTGGGTTAAATCCATCATGCTTGCTTAAATATTCACGTCGGGTTCACCATTTTTTGTCTCACGGCGCACGACGTGGTCGTGGGGAAGAAACGTGCGCTACCTGACAGTTGATTAGAGAAGGCTGGGTTCTACTTAATCACTCATATCGAGTGCACCGTTTTCTACCTCGAAACTCCCAACGGTTCTATATCCAGTAATACATGGACCTGCTTTCCAAAGGCAGGTGTTTTCTGGGTGGTTTGACCAGCAATGCTTAAGAACTCACATTGGTTGAGAGGATGGGAATTTGGGCTCATCGCACCCTTTTAGGGGGAATTATTTCCTGTTCCGAGACTCTCTTATAGATTTAAGACATATTCATATGTTCTCCAATATTTGGTTTATACCCAAGCATAATATCCATAGATTTCTCTTGATTGGAAATGGTCAACTGGATGTAGGGATTCAGAATCATTTATGCCTTAGGTTTACCATCCCTCGTTGGATTAATGACCCTGAGGAGTCTGGAATCATTGAGGCGGCACCAGGGTTGGTGTAGTGAACCGGCGTGAAGATAGTCAGATCAGCCGATTGTTGGGCTTGAACCTCAGGGAGGCTTCCTACGTACCCTGCCTGGGAGACAGGGATCAAAGTCCATATAGTTTGAATTGGGGAGTCGAAGAACGGACATGAATGTGGACCTGAGGGATGGTAAACCTCGAGGGTCTGATGGTGATCGGGCTTGAACCCCCTGGGAGGCTTCCTACGTACCCTACCTAGGAGAAAGAGATCAAAGTCCACATAGTTCGGATGAGTGGGGCTTATGCTCTGAGGTAGCCCATAAGAGGATGTCATGGTCTATGCTTACTCTAATCCCACGTGAGTCATACTCGGTGTGAGAAACAAGAGGTGGCAGGGACCAGACGATCACGTCGCGAAAGGTGTGTCCGTGAGAAGTGGAATGGGGCTTACGCATGGAGCGGCCCATATGGTCGGGGATTACTCCGAGATGGACGCCCATGGAGACAAAGCATAGCGGGAGAGGGAAATAGGTGCTCCTATGCCCGTCACCTCTCTTGTTCCCAAGGGAATTACGGAAATGCATAGGGGATTCCTTCTGATGGGTATTTTACTACCCTCCGAAGAAGGGGATAAGTACCCTAGCCCCAATAGGTGGAGGGTCATAAAGGGGACTCCCGAGCTCAGACTCCACATTACCGTGGGAATGTGAACCCAGGAATGCTTCGGGAATCTACTCAAGGGTCGGGGAAACCCCTTCGCCTCTGCTTACCGTGGGTATGTGAACTCAAAATGGCATGATGATGTGCCTGAGGGTTACACCACACAGATCCGGTGGCTCTGGTGGAGGCCTCGGCTTGGGGCCGATGAGTAGGCAAATGAGGGAGTCGTAGAGGATCAGGATGGATTGGAAGGATTTTATCAAGATCGGGGAACAGGAACTCTAAAGGATTCGGTGGGCCACACCTGTAGGTTCCGGGCGCAGCGGAAGCGCCTTGGTGGGAGTTTGCCCAACATTAATTTTAACATTAATCAACATTCAATCCAAGATTTGTCACGATTTAAAACGCCGAATATTTGGAATAGAATGAAGAATAAAAAACTTAAGAGGGAATCTTGGAACCATAGAGATAGGATCATTATATGTTGGTTATAATTAATTTAATTAATTCACAAGAATTACCTTGATGGAATTCTTTCTTCGTTGATGTCTCAGGTCATGATCCTGTGATCTGTCGTTGCATCATAGAATCAAAATGTAGGATTCCTCTAGCGGTGATCCACATATATGCCACATATCTCCAGACGTTGCAAAAGGGATCTCCGGGTGCTAGCACGGAAGAACCTTCACTTGCAATGTCCGCCTTCGATCTCCTTGGTCTCTCGGTCTTGTGAGCATTCTTAGAGGAAGGAGTTCTTTCGACCTTGAAATAATTCTCCAGAATTGTTGTTCACAATGATTCCTTCAAAGTTTTGGGGTTGTGAGGATATTTATAATTGTGTTTTAGGTTATAGAGTTATGACAATAAATAAATGCGTTACGCGTTCTATTTATTTCATGAACTCTTATCAAAAAAACCCATGTCGAATTATTAATTCCTTGACATGCGCCCACGATGATTATAATTAATATCACAATAATGATATTATTTCCTCCAAATCTTGACTAGAAAAACCACACACCGTGTAATCATTAATACATGGAGTGTACTTGTTTTACATAAAACTACATGGAGTGTATATTAAATATACACGGCATGTACTTTTATTTTACACTTTTATTTATCTCCTCCACCACATTTATTAGTCCTTGAGTAATGGCTATTTATTTCTTAAATAAATGTAACTGAATTACTCACCAATAAATATATTATTTCACCCACAATATATTCTCTCAAATAACTAGTGTCAAAATAAATGCAATATGGCATCTTTAAATAATTATTAAACCACAGTCGGGAATAATATTTATTTAACTTGTTAAATTAATATTTAACTGAGATACATAGACACACATAGTGTGTGATACTCTAGGCCTCTTTCTCATTGGCATTAGGCGGACTTTCCTAAAGTCCAAGATTACTGTATAGCAACGGTTCAAGGCACCCAAGAGAAAGAAGTTGACACCACATTGATATGTCACCTCATACGAACGCTTAACATGTAATATAATCCCTTTGCCTCGATATCTCTAATCAAGCAGGTTGCATTCTAGTTCCATCAACCCATGTACTCAATTATTCTTTCTTTGACTTTCCAGAATTTGAACTCACCCATACTTTACCATGGCCATGGATTTATTTAGGCTATATCAATTTCATCAAAGGGCCTGAGAGATCTACTTCTGTTATGGAATAGAAGAGAAAAATACTTTCTCGCATTATCTATTAATGAAGTATTACTCATGACGCACCCAACGTATCCTACCTCGCTGCGAACAGTGTGCCGTCACAATTTTCATCAATACATCTAAGTGCGTGAGTTGTAATACCCATTAATAAAAATATTAGAGTCTAAGGACCAATACACAAGTCTGTATATAGGAACATACAATGACACTATGAAATGTGGATTTCCTACTGACGGGTCTCATTCTCATAATATCATCCTGGATATTACCAAGGGTGCATACCATGAGAAGGTGCCTCAAAGTTTTATGAGTCCTCACCCCTAATGACCTGTATTATTTGTGTCCATAAAATAACATCATCCTGCCATAGAACATATATTCAAGAACAGTGTTATGGCACTTCCAGGTTCTCATCATAGCAGAGATTCGCTATGACCCATTAATGCAATAGCTGTCCTTAGGACATTATCACATGCATTGTCACATAGAAGAACAATCAAGATCTGATAAGGAATTTATTAATGAATAAAGTACAATGTAGTTGGTTCTAGGCCACCAACTCCAACAGACTCCCACTTGGACTAGAGCCAACTGCTAACAACCTTCAACCTGCTAGCTCTCACATGATATTCATGCTTCTACTGAGATAGTCCTTTAGTCATGGGGTCCACCATGTTCTCTTCCATGGACACTCTCCTCACTGCAACTTCACCCCTTTGATAGAAATCCCTCAAGAGGTGATACTTCCGGAGTATGTTCTTTGTCCGTTGATGTGACCTTGGTTCTTTTGCAAGAGCCACCGCTGCAGTATTATCACAATACAATGTAATGGGATCTTTACTACTAGGTACCACATCAAGATCCTGGACAAAATTCTGAATCCAGATGGCTTCCTTGGATGCATCATAAGCTGCTATATATTCAGACTCCGCTGTAGAATTGGTGAAAATTGGCTGCTTTGAACTCTCCCAGCTCACAGCTCCTCCATTAAGACAGAAAACATATCCAGATTGTGACTTCAGATCATTATGATCTGTCTGAAAACCAACATCAACATACACTCTGATGACAAGCTCCTCATCTCCTCTATATACCAAGAACATATCTTTAGTTCTTCTCAGATACTTAAGGATAGTCTTAATAATAGTCCAATGACGTTCTCTTGGATCTGCTTGATATCTTCCTACCATTCTCAGTGCATAGGCAACATCAAGCCTGGTACATAACATGACATACATGATGGATCCTATAGCCGAAGCATATGGGATATTACTCATTCTATCTTTCTCTTGTTGTGTCGGAGGACACATTTTCTTAGAAAGATGTAGGCCATGTGACATTGGAACCAATCTCCTCTTGGATTGTTCTATACTAAATCTCTTTAGTATCTGGTCAATATATGTACTCTGACTTAGTCCAAGAAGCCTCTTGGATCTATCACGAATGATCTTGATCCCTAGAATGTAGGCTGCTTCACCCAAGTCCTTCATGGAGAAACACTTGTTCAGCTAGTCCTTAACTGACTGTAAGACTAGTATGTCATTTCCAATAAGCAATATGTCATCAACATATACTACTAGGATAACGATCGCATTCCCATTAAACCTTTTATAAACACATGGATCACATTCGTTCTTAATGATCCCAAATTCCTTTATGGATTCATCAAATCAAATGTTCCATGACCTGGATGCTTTCTTTAATCCATAAATGGATTTCTGCAACTTGCAAAACCATTTGGCTTCACCTGGTGTCACAAACCCTTCTGGTTGTGTCATATAGACATCTTCCCGAAGGTTCCCGTTAAGGAATTCTGTTTTGACATCCATCTGCCAAATCTCATAGTCATGGTAAGCTACTACGACAAGTATGATTCTTATGGATTTAAACATGGAAACTGGCGAGAAGGTTTCATCATATTCAATTCCTTGACACTGTCGGAATCCTTTAGCTACTAGCCTTGCTTTATAGGTTCTAACTTGACCTTACATGTCCATCTTTCTCTTGAATACCCATTTGCATCCAACGGGCTTTACATAAACTGACTCATCGACCAGAACCCAGACTTGGTTCTGATACATGGAATCCATCTCAGAATTCATAGCTTCTAGCCATCTTGCAGCTTCTGAGCTTTCTACTGCTTCATCATTGTCCAACAATAATGATTCACCATCCTTGGTGACTAGGAAACCAAATCTCTCTGGTTCCCTTACCTCTCTTGAGATCTTACGCAGTACTTGTGTTTCTAGAACCTCTTCCACAGGGACCTGTGGAACTTGAACCTATACCAAATCCTTTGTATCTTGAGCATCAACTTCGTCGAAGTCAATCTTGCTCCCACTATCCTTCTTGAGGATGTGTTCCCTCTCAAGAAATATGGCTTGTCTAGCAACATTCACTTTCTTTTCTTAAGGGTTATATAGGTAATATCCTTTCGTTTCCTTGGGATATCCTATAAAGATACACCCTGTGCCCCGGGGTGCTAGTTTGTTTCCTGATAAAGCCTTAACAAATGCCTCGCATCCCCATACACATGTGTGAGACAAAGTGGGTTTCCTTCCATTCCATAACTCGGATGGAATTCCATTTTCCGCCATAGTTGGTACTCGGTTTAATGTGTATGCTGCAGTTTGTAATGCATATACCCAAAAGGATAATGGAAGATCTGCATGACTCATCATCGACCTCACCATGTCCAACAAGGTGCGGTTCCTTCTTTCAATAACACCGTTCCACTATGGTGTATAAGGAGGAGTGATATGAGATAGAATCCCAAACTCCTGTAGAATATCGATTAACTCTTGGTTCAGATATTCTCCACCTCGATCCGATCAAAGCTTCTTTATCTTCTTACCAAGCTGATTCTCTACTTCATTCTTGAATTCCTTAAATTTCTCTAAGGACTCTGACTTTTACCTCATTAAGTAGACATAGCCATATCTACTCAAATCATCAGTAAAAGTAATGAAGTAAGAATATCCACCTCTAGCTTCTACTGGAAATGGTTCACACACATCCGTGTGTACCAATCCTAGAAGCTATATGGCCCTTTCACCCTATCCACCAAAAGGCATCTTGGTCATTTTTCCGTGTAAACAATCATGAAATCTATCAAGTGGTTTTAGATCAGTAGAGTCTAAATAGCCATATTGGTAGAGCTTTGTCAAACGATTCTTGTTCACATGACCGAGATGTTGATGCCACAACTGGGTGATGTATGAGTCATGTGAGTTTGTTTTGTTATCGATTGCCAACACTTGGTTTTCATAATTTAATACATACAAACCATTATTTAAATGTGCCATACCATAACATACATTGTTCTTATAAAAGAGACAACCCTTATTTCAAAACATGAAAATAAATCCATCCATATCCAAACAAGATACAAAAATTATGTTCTTGGTAACACTAGGAACATAATAACAGTTATGTAAAACCAAAATCATTCCAGTCGGCAATAAGAGGTGGTAATCACTAATAGCCAACGCAGCCAGCCTTATGCTATTGGCAGCTCGAAGATCCACCTCTCCTCTATAAATATTTATAAATCTACTTGGTTCCTACATTTGAATATAGATGTGAGCCCCACAAGCTGTATCTAATACCCAATGTGTAGAAATAGAAAGATTACACTCGATAACGAACACACCTTTAGCGTCCCCATGCTTCTGGGTGCAGTTCCTATTCTAGTGGCCTTGCTTGCCACATGAAAAACACACCGCCTCCCATTCCTTTCCTTGCCTATGGATCTTCCCCTTCTTGGAGGGATGTTTCTCGGGGGCTTCAGACCGTTTATAAGTCTTTGGACCCTTTGCCTTGTCCTTAATTTTCTTGTTTACCATAAGGACTATGGGTTAGTCACGCCCCATGTCCTTGTCTACCTGGAGAATCAAGGTCAGAAGCTCCGATAGAATCTTCTCATTTCCGCTCATGTTATAATTGACAATGAAGCTAGAGAAGGTCTTGGGCAGTAATGATAGGATGAGATCTGTACGCAACTCATCTGATAATTTAATCCCTAAGATGTCCAGGCATTCAATGTAGCCAATAAGATTGACTACATGAGGCCCAACTGGCATAGACTCTCCAAGCTTAGTTGTAAACAAAGAATTGGAGATCTCATATCTCTCTTGTCTCGCCTTCTCTTGGTAGAGATCCTTAAGGAGATACATCATGCTATACGTGTCCATGTTTTCATGTTGCTTCAAGAGCTCATTGGACATGGCGGATAACATGAAACATTGGACATATGTGGCATCATCCATGTGTTTCATATAGAGAGATATTTCCTCATCACTGGCCTCTTTCCCAGGTGTAACTGTAATAGGATCTTCCAGCACATACAATTTCCTTTCGTGGAGAAGGATGATGCGTAAACGCCTCTGCCACTCTTGGAAATTGGTGCCGGTGAGAAGGTTTTCTTTCTTGAGTATGTTTCACAATGATATGTTTGAAGTCATTTTATTTCTGTTTTTAAAAATTAATATGAGAAAAGGTTTAGTGCTTTATTACAAAACTGAGACAAATAAATAAATAAATACTTATTAGTCTCCCACTATTTTATCGAAATCCAATAGCCCTCACCATTGACTTCAGAATATTCTATTTCCTGAGTATTCTAGTGGAAAGGATCCATATTTCCCTTTGAGTTACCCCAAATATGGTTGGTCAAGAAAATTTAAGGGTTTTAGGTAGGCATTACAAATGACAACTGCATTAACTCGCAGCTCCTTGATCTGCTGAGTGGACTCCCCAATCCTGAAATCCTTTTATTTTGGGTTTCCTCAACCTTTTCCTCTTGGTCACACAAAGTCCCGCTGTGGCAGTCAACCCTTGATGCGAACCAAGTCGAGTCAACCCAAAACCTTTAATTAGAATTCCCCAATAATTGAAATCACCCCAACTAGGGTTGGTCAATCACTTTTAACTATGGTTCGATTCTAACCAAGATTATGGAAGGCTATACCGACTTAATATTTATTTGAGGGATTTTATACTTATACGTAAATTTCAATTTTATTATCTTTGATTAAATGATTGTTAATATTATGTGGGATATAATTAAGTGATTAACCATGTCTAAGATAATATTTACTCATAAACCAGTTTTTATTTTAGTTCCATCTTGCATGCTCGTTTAATTCATTAATTGTGTGATCGTAACAACACACCCACAATAAATAAACCTTCCAAATGAAAAAAAAAAATAAATTGTATGATCATGAGATTTTTCTATTGGTTAGTTTATCTAGTGGTTGATAAACTAACCCAAGACCTAGGGGAGAAACACCTTGAACCTTTTGGGTTCGTGTTTACAACTTTCCACCTATTCACCTTTGTATCTCCTTGGATTGGTTTCACCTTGGCTCCTGACTTGATCCGCCTCCACTATCTTGGGAGCTCTATCCATTATATATGCATTTATCTCACACGCAGGTGAGGTGTAAAAAGAGGTTTTTACATAAAAGAGTCCTTGGGCGCGCATGCCCTACATATTAATGAGAAGGCTCAAAAACCAACAAATTTAATTTAAATAAATAAATTAAAGAAACAATTCACATACAAAATTCTTGGTCTAGATCATGATCATCCATACATGAAACGATATTACACATAAATAAAACTAGCATTCAATTCCTTAATCGTTCTTGTTTAAGATAAATCACGCTCAAATTAATTAATTATCTTCAATTAATCAATCCTTTTATATTAAACCTTTTTTCTGAATTTCCTTTAGATTCTCATTCATCATAATTTTAAACAAATAAATTCATTTAAAATTATCCTTGTATGTAACTTGTACCTTGGAGGCAACCCGGTGAATTCCCATTTATTACACAGATGTAAAATTAAACACATATATATAAAAAACCTATCACGTGTTATGCCTCAGCTTTATCCCATCACTATGGTATACGTCTCAAGGGTTTGTATAATATAATAATAAATTTTAATAAATCTGCATAATTTGGGTGAGTACACAACGTGTAGTTTCGACTACACGGTGTGTACTTTTCTTCACCATCCATCTGAATCACATGCCCCGGGACATGGCGTGTTAATGTACTTCATAAATCTTTGGAGTACACGGCATGTTCAATGGGACAAACGCCGTGTAGTTTCTGTGCTTACACGGTTTCCAGCCGGGTAAACCGTGTACGGGGTATATGGTCCAACCCTAACCCGAAGGGACTACACACCGTGTTCTGTTGGACCACACGGCGTGTAATCTGGAAACCATGTGCCACCTGTTCCTTGTCAATGCATGGTGTCATAAATGACTTAGATAGGATCAATACATGACCTGATTTGGTAGACCAGTCCGATGCATGAACCTAGACTACACGACGTGTACTTCCGAATACACGCCGTGTATTCTGGTGTTGTACGGATAGAAATGTCTGGCTCCTCCGGATGAGTTCCTCTATTTTATTTTAATCAAAATTAAAAGAAAAATTCGTTTATGTGAGGTGAACGAGAAATGAGGGAGGAGGAAAAGATCTCAAGATTCATATTTCCAGAATGATTAAACTTGAATTAAAAACAACTAAATTATTTAATGTGTAAATTACCAATGAAAAACTATATAATTATAATCAACGATATGACCCTTTGATACCACTTTTAGGTTCCGGGCGCAGTGGAAGTGCGTTTGTGGGAGTTTTCCCAACTTTAATTTTAACATTAAGCAACGTTCAATCCGATATTCGTCACGATTTAAAATACCGAATCTTCAGAATAGAACAAAGAATGAAAAACTTAAGAGGGAATCCTGGAACCATAGAGATAGGATCATCATATATTGGTTATAATTAATTTAATTAATTCACAAGAATTACCTTGATGGAAGTCTTTCTTCGTTGATGTCTCCAGTCACGATCCTGTGATCCGTCATTGCGTCGTAGAATCCAAGTGTAGGATTACTCTAGTGGTGATCCACACGTATGCCACGTATCTCTGAACGTCGCCAAAGGGATCTCCGGGTGCTAGCGCAGAAGAACCTTCTCTTGTGATGTCTACCTTCGATCGCCATGGTCTCTCGGTCTTGAGAGCGTTCTTGGAGAAAGGAGTTCTTTCGGCCTTGAAATAATTCTCCAGAATTGTTGTGCACAACGATTCCTTAAAAGTGTTGGGGTTGTAAGGATATTTATAATCGTGTTTGAGGATATAGAGTTATGACAATAAATAAATGCGTTACAAATTTTATTTATTTCATTAACTCTTATCGAAAACCCCCATGTCGAATTATTAATTCCTTGACATGCGCCCACACTGATTATAATTAATATCACAATAATGGTATTATTTCCTCAAAATCCCGACTAGAAAAACTACACGCCGTGTAATCATTAATACATGGTCTGTACTTGTTTTCCATAAAACTACACGGGGTGTATATTAAATATACACGGTGTGTACTTTTATTTTCTACTTTTATTTATCTCCTCCACCACATTTATTAGTCCTTGAGTAATGGCTATTTATTTCTTAAATAAATGTAGCTGTATTACTAGCCAATAAATATATTATTTCTCCCACAATATATTCTCTCGAATAACTAGTGTTGAAATAAATGCAATCTAGCATCTTTAAATAATTATTAAACCACAGTCGGGAATAATATTTATTTAACTTGTTAAATTAATATTTAACTGAGATAAATTGACACACTTAGTGTGTGACCCTCTAGGTCTCTTTCTCATTGGCATTAGGCGGATTTGCCTAAAGTCCAAGATTATTGTCTAGCAACGGGTCAAGGAACCCAAGAGAAATAAGTTGACGCCACATTGACCTGTCACCTCATATGAATGATTACCGTGTAAGATAATTCCTTTGCCTCAATATCTCTAGTCAAGCGGGTTGCATGCTAGTGCTATCAACCCATGTACTCGATTATTATTTCTTTGACTTTCTAGAATTTGAACTCACCCATACTTTACCATGGCCATGGATTTATTTAGGCTATATCAATTCCATCAAAGGGCCTAAGATATCTAATTATGTTATGGAACAGAAGGGACAAATCCTTTCTCGCATTATCTATTAATTCAGTATTACTAGTGACTCACCCAACGTATCCTACCTTGCTGCGAACAGTGTGTCATCACAGTTTTCATCAATACATCTAAGTGCGTGAGTTGTAATACCCATTAATAATAATCTTAAAGTCTAAGGACCAATGCACACGTCCACAGATAGGAACATCCAATGACACTATGAAATGTGGATTTCTGACTGATGAGTCTTGTTCTCATAATATCCTCCTAGATATTACCAAGGGCGCACACCATGAGAAGGTACCTCAAAGTTTTATGAGTCCTCACCCCTAATGGCCTGTATTATTTGTGTCCCTAAAATAAAATCATCCGGCCATAGAACATATATTCAAAAAAAGTGTTATGACACTTCAGGGTTCTCATCATAGCAGATATCTGCTATGAACCATTAATGCAACAGCTGTCCTTAGGACATTATCACATGAATTGTCATGTATAAGAATAATCAATATGTGATAAGGAATTTATTCATGAATAAAGTACAAAGTAGTTGGTTATAGGTCACCAACTCCAACAACACTGAGGTATGGGTTGTGGCGCCCTTCACGTAGGAAGGTGCTATGCAGCTGGAGAGGCCGTCCGTGAACCAGGGTGGTCCGCAGACTGATGGGCATCCTGCAAACCAGGGTGGTTCACGGAACGATGAGCATCCCGAAAACCAGGGTGGTTCGTGGCTTCGGGTTCGATCCGCGTACCACGATGGTTTGCATAGGATTCCATGCGGGAAACGACGACCAATGGCGGCACTGGCCGGAGGCTCGTTGGTCGGGGATTCGCCCACGTAGGAGGGTGCTACGCTATGCGGTGGATCGGAAAAGAGGCATAAACTCCCTGGTTTGTGGGGAGTGCATCCGCGGAGGGAACATAGTTCACAGTTTTCTCTTCTTTGTTATTTTAGGTTCACGGTTCACCAAGTTATTATGTGTTTTTGGTTCCTTATTAGTTCGTTCCCAGGTTCTACCTGCTCTGGTTCATGAACTGGAACTTCCGAAATCCTAAGCCTTCCTTCAAAATCCTTCCACCTGAATCTGATTGATCTTCTCCCCCTCCTCTTTTCTCTTCCCCTCGATCTCCTTTTATAGAGTAGGGAAAAGGATGTATATATGGTCATGCGGAACCTTTTGTGGAGGCCCATGATCGAAAAGCTGATTCATGGATGACTCGGTCAATTCGTAACTCGCGGGGGGCATTGAGCGCATCTCCCCCGCGAACCAAATGATCTCCCCCATGAACCAAACGAGCTCAGAGAGTGATTCGCGGCCACAGAGGGTTCCGCCTCCATTCTGCGAACGACAACGGATGCGGCTTGGGCCGGTTGACACGGTCCGCGGTTGGGGCAGTTCGTGATGGTGGACCGGCTCGGCGCCTGTTCTGCTTCGCGCCCATGGAGGATCTCCGCCTCCATCTTGAGAACGAGGCTGGTCCACGGAGGGGAGCGGTTCGCTGAACCAACCGTGTAACACTTGGGCCGGTTCGCAGACCAGTTAGTCCTTTTCCAATTTTGAGCATTGGCCTCCTTCCTTTTCCCAATTTGTTGAAGGTAATTAGGTAAAAATCCTCTCTCAAATGAAGGGGATTATTATCTTCATTTGCGGATTTTTTAGGACCCTACAGTCCTAACATGAATACAAAAATAAATACTAAATTCAACATACTATTAATGAAAATAAAGGGGTTTAAAACCTTTATATTATTATCTATTAAATAAGTATTTGGAATTTAGTATCTGAATGGGGTTGTATTTAAAGTCATTTTATTAAATGTATTAATGTCTTTTACACAAAGTATATTTACTACAAGTCCAAATTCATTATATTTTGGAAGAATTATATTTTATAAACATAAATTATTTCTTAAATTTATTTTTCATAGTAATAATACTCTTTGAAAATATGTTTAATAGGGTTTTATTAACATTTTATATAATGGTTATTTATAAATTTCATTAAAATAGTATGAAAATAATTTCTTTTCATTTACTACATGATCAACATTACCTAAAAACATGTCCATTGTTTTTTATAAATATTCATTCTTGTATTTCAATATATTTTCAAGGAAAATATTATTCAAATTTTTCAATTTTTTTAAATTATAAATTATAAATATTAATTGATAATTCTTCTTGTTTTCAAAAGTATATTTTTAATTATTTGGTAGAATTATTTTTCTTTTATGTCAAAATCCTTTGTATTTTATAATTAGTTAAGGATAATCTATTATGATAACATTGATCATAAGTATATGTATGATATATGCTCATTCTTTTTGAATATTTTCATGAAACCTATTTATTTCCCATTGTTTAAATAAGCTATGAATAAATTATGATTTTTTTAGTGTTTTATCATGAAATGTTAAATAATTTAGTTTTTTCCCAAATATGGTTCATAGACATTATATATGATGATGAGTGATCCTGTGATGTAACTCTAAAAATTATCAAGTAATTATTTTTTCTATTTAAAAAATATATTGTAATTAATTGTGTACATTATTCTTTTATAAGGGTCATTGTAAAAGTGATATGAATATAATGTTTTGGGATAAATAATTTTTTTTATAGTATTTCATATGGGAATAATGTTGAAATAATTTGATGACATAAAATATTATGTCGATTTAATTAGTAATGGGATGTTTTGACCTTCTTAATGTTAATTTTTTTGTTTTTTCTTTATTATTTCCCTATGATATGCTCCTATGGGTTTTGAAAGTTGGCACATATTTCTACACTCCATCAATTGAATTATTATGTTATTCCAAATAAATATTCCATTACTCATGATTTTTGATATATGAATTATTGGTTATGACCATATTATTACATTTCTATGTAATTTGTTAATGTTGACATACCAATTTTATCATTTTATGCTCACTTATGATCTTCAATAGTTATTAATTATGGTAACCCTTATTGATCATTTGATCATACCATTTCTTATGTTTCTAATTCCATTTTTATGAAGGGTAGTACTATTTAAGATGTTTCTAGATGGGTATCAGGTGCGTATAATATTTTTTGACATGTATAAGCATTTATATAGAATTATAAATTCTTGGTATGATGGTAAAAACGCACACTTTGTAAGGATGATATGGGATTTCAATTTAATTTTTCCCCAAATTTCTCTAAAACTCTAAATATAAATTAGGTTGGATATTAAGTGAATTAATTTTGGTTATGAATGTTTTAATAGTGAATGTCTATAATTTAGTCACATTATTTACTATTAATTATAGTGTACATTAATATGTTTTTAGCACTAAATCTTGGTGTACTATTCTGGGGAATCATATAATTGATAGAATGTTCAGACATCCCTGACATGTACACCTAAAATAGGTGATTAAAACATAATATTTTTATATTTTATTTGATTCTAACTAAATAAACCCACAATTATATATATAATTAAAACAAAAAAAATATTTAATTGGTTACTTACCCAATAATGTTTAAGTATAATGTTTTATAGGTTTTAGAATAACCCATTATGTAACAGAACCAATAAAAGTCAATATAAATGAGATTTTTTTAATATAGTAATAATTTATTATTTTACATAAATTATTCAATCCATTCCAAAAAAATATTACAAGAAAATATTTTTCTATAAATATCATTTGTATTACTCTTCTCCAAGTCATGGAAAAATGGAATCATAAGAAGGGTGAGATCAAATTCTCAGTATGGGTAGCAGTCATAAAGATCTATAAATTTGTAAAAATGGCATTGATAATAGTACAAGATGTAATTATTATTGATTAATTCCATATAATAAATCAACTTAGCATAAAATACATCTATGGGTAACAATATAAATAATTACATGGGAAATAATAACTAGTCCATGGTGATGTATTTATAATTGTTATAAATCTTATTCATACTATTAATAATTCATGAAAAGACATATTATAGACCACCAAGTCCTTGTTCCATGTAATATTACTAACCACTAAGTCTTTATTCTAAGAGATATTAAATAATTGGGGAGTTATACAGAAAATTCACAATATTTATTATATAATGAGACCTATCAATACATTAAGGGATTATATAATTCTAAGACACAACCATCACAAAATAAGTCAAATTAATTCATAATATGAATGAAATTAATTAATAACATAATAAAATTTCATTATTAATCATTAAATATCTACATTGGAAAATAATAAAATAGAATATCAATAATTACCCAAGTCAATAATTGAAATATTTTCCTTGATGAACAAATTTAAACATGATTTATGTATGATATGGTGTTCATATTATATAGTTTAATGATTATATATCAATTTTAATACTTAAAATGTAATTGAATACATACATTGTAGTAAATAACATGGAAATTATAGACAAAAAATAATATTAAATTAGAGTTGTAGAGTGAAAGAGAACACGACCATAAGGAAGTGAATGTATAATGAATAACCCTTTTGAAAAAATAATGAATATATAATAAATTAACAAGGTAATAAATTATGAAATCAATTAAAATTAATTTAAGTATATCATGTAAAGTAATTAATTTTGAATATAGAGTAGAAATTTTAATTGCAACCATTAAATGATTTTTCCATTAATATTTTTAATTTTTTTGAAAAAATATTAGAAGTCACATACCAAAAAAATTCATTGGTTGTCAAGAAGAATTTTAAATAATTAATTTAGAATAAATTTAAATTTATGCGATCCTAAAATGAAACTATGGATGAGTTTGAAAATATATATCGAAAGATAAAAATATACATAAGAGGAATGAAACCTATTCCAAAAAAATATAAGAAAAATTTTCATTTTAACATTCATTTAGAAATAAAAAATTAATAAAATAATGGGAAAATAGGTTATATTATAATATCATCCAATCATGGAAGGGAAGATAGATATTGAATAATGGTCATGATAGTTGTAAATGACCTTCATGTAAAAAACAATAAAAGGTTATTACTTTTAATTTTTTTGAATAAAATAAAAAATTATGTATACATAATACATTGACAATATTTATTCTTAACATTTTAATTGAGAGTGAACATTATTAGATAATAAAAATAATATATTATTGTGGTATATAAAATATATTTTTTAAAAAATAATAATTATTGATTTAGTATAAAATAATTATCATTCAAATGGATAAATATGTTAAAATTTTTTTATAAACATATTTTCTTTTGTTTTGAGTAACAAATAGTAGAAAATTAGAAATAATACCTAGAAAAATTAGAAATAACTTCATGGTCAGAAAATAATTCATGTTTATAATGTTAAGAGTGTCCAATTTCCTCAATGGAATTTGATATATAAAAATCTATATAAAAATTGATATTGTGAAATAAACCCTTTGAGATTTGGTTACTTTCAAATAAAAAGCTGTGAAATGTTATAATATAATATGTTTATATTAATCCCATAAATTATATGAATAAATTTAAAAATAAATTTAAATATCATTACAGCCTATAAGTTAATGCATTGTGTAAAAAAATAAAATATTTTTCACACAATTGTAATTGATATAAAGTAACATTTTGAGTTTTATAACATTTTAATAATTTTTTTGAAAGATATAATTAAAATAGAACATTTCAACATGATCATAGTGTTTATAATTATATATAAATTTAAATTGTTTGAATATACAAAAAAAATCAATTTATGTTCATAATTCAAACCATGTCTCAAAGAAGGAAGTTTGAGAAAGGAAACCCTTACCACATATGTCCAAATTGCCGAACACCTTATAACCACTTGTATAATAAAATTATATATTTTTAAAATATATAATATAATGATATTTATTTTTTCCATAGTATACACCATTCAATTATATCTTCTAATTAACCATTTATTAATAATTATTTCTTAAAATTAATATTGTATTCTAACTGGTAACCTGAAAAACCAAGCTAGAACTAACAAGGCCCAAAGGGAATTCTAGATCCCCATGGGTTGGTGACTAGTACCTAGAATCATAAAAAATGAATGTGGGAATGATTATTCAACAAACACTTCAAAATAAAGACAAAAAAATTAGTATATATAAAAAATAAACACCACCGAGAGAAGTTCACTAGAAGCAAAACAGGTATAAAAATCCAAAGTACTATTGAAGAGTTCCATAAAATAGGGAAAAAACTAACCATGTCACAACAAACACAACTCACCACATCCACTGATAAACATCTAGAACCACCTTAAAGTGGTAATTTTTCCCAGATCAAAACAAGAAGGAGAAAATATATAAACACCCAAAGAAATTGGTAGGATGTGAGCTAAAATCCTAGAAGGGTCTCACTAAGGATTCCATAATTAGATTTAAACATTTAATTAAAAAAATAAATAACATTAAATTTTAAATAATTAGTTTTTTCATTTCAAAATCATATTTAAACAAATCATGCTTTATATTTCAAATGGTAGAAATACATTAAACAAATGTCTTATCAAAACTTTGTATAAAATCCTTTGTATAAATTCATAAGGCATGAAAAAATATTTCAAAAAAATTGGAATACATTTATATATCATATAAAACAAGAAAGAAACATTTTTATCTTCTAATATGTATGATAATTACATATACTGGGATCCTCAAACACTAATCTGATAATAGCCAAAATGTGTACACTTTTCCCTCATCACTCGAAATATAGGACTCATCTATGGAATAAATAGGAATAATATGTGCTAAAAGATTGTTTTTTTCTTGTTTTAAAATGTAAATGGAATTATAGGGAATTCCCATCCAAGCATGTTTGTAACAAATAACTCATTAATTTTCTAGGATTGTATGTACTCTAGTATAAATCAATCTTGGGAACCTTCTTTCTAAGAAAGATTTAAATACAATTTAATACCATTATTCCATTTCAATAATGAGAAATTTCCATTTAAAAAATGTATTTTTTAATCAAATCATGCCTTTTTTCAATATAAAATCCAAAGGTTTCTATCAAAACCATTTTATTCCATTTTTTTTCAAATAAGAAATTTATATCAATTAAAAATAAATTTTCATAATTTAATTCCCAAAATTAAATTCATAATCCTATTTGAAACAATTTACAAAAATTTTACAATTTAAATTAAACAATTTAAATCTCCTTGATTTTACATTAATTTCACAATCACACCCCAATTCAATGGAATTGGGGGTTTTCCAATTTCTGTCTAGAAATTCAATTTCTGATAAACCCAAATTCAAAGGAAATGGGTTGTGAATAAATAATTTGAATAAAATATCATTCATAATATTAATTTAATATAAATAAAAAATTTCTTTTAAATTAATAAATTTAGGGGTAATAAAATTAGTCATCATGACTGAACCACCAACCGAAATATAAAGATCTTGAAACTCCAAACCATAATCATGATTTTCCAATAGAGAATGATGAAAACAGGAACCAGGAATAAAACCTAGGTTTATAATCCCAAAGAAGATGGTATTATATCCTCCAATAAAAAGATGATATATAATAAACATTAGCAAGTAAATAGAGAGTGCGAGAGATACAGAATGGGAAGAGGAAACTAACTAGGAGAAGATCGAACACTGTTCACCTTACTTTGATTTACATCGGGAGAAGTTCTGAGGGGCCAATAAATATTATTAAGAGCTCATAGTGAAGGAGAAACTGATTTTGGTCCAGCATGTTCTTTAGGAAACTTAAAATGGGGTTTAGGTATTTTAAAAATTAATTTTTAGATTAAAAATCATATATGCATGGTTTCCTATGAAAGGCCACGTGGTTGGACCAAACCGTGTGCCCTAATAATGCACCTATTTTAAAAGTGTTTTATAGTTCCTCCTAAGTTTTTTAACGTTTTTTAAACCTTTTATAATCCCTATAAAACCTCAATATCGGGGTTTTGATAGTTTTCCCTAAGAGGGTACACGATTTGGGAAAATCGTGCGCTAACCGGGAAGTATCCGAGAAATTGTAAAGAAATTAATAATTTCACCCAATTCACCCTAAAAAACCTAACCAAAAAATTATTAAAATAATGGTTTAGGCATGACTGAAAAGAGTAATAGGGTGTTAAAAAATTAACACAAGTAATATTAGTAATAGATATATGGTTAACAGGTCTTTTTACAAGTTTGAGATTGTAATATTGTTTAAAAAAATTAGTTAATTGTTGATAGCCTATGGAATTATTCAATCTTGTAATTTATATTAATTGAAATATAGTCATTAATTTATTTTTATTTCATTAAATATGGATGAAGCTATTATAATAACAATTAAATTTTAAAAAATGTCATGTGATCCCTATTTGATGATCATCATAATTTTTTGTCATCATAAAAACCGAAGATAAAAATATTATTTTATAATGTAAATTCTATAATATAAACATTAAATATAATAAATAATCACATTATAACAAGTCCTTATGGTTTTTTTCTTTTAGTATCAGTAAAAAATGGAACAAAAATTATGGTACTTTTGAACATTTCATTATAATTATAACAAACTCAACTCCCTTCTGGACTTATGATATGTAATATTCATCTTCATAACATTGGAAATTGAACCATATGAGTGGGGGGATCTAAATATATATAAAAATAGAATCATTCCATTAAGGGGTTTATCAAAATAATTTGATAACATATAGGAAAGGGAAAATATTCTTATTAAATAAGCATAGATTTATAATATCTTTCCATAAGTCATGATAAAAAAACATGTAATGTCAAATGAATAAACATGCACATGGAATAATATCGAGAGATAAAGATGTAAAAATTGTATAAGTGAGTGATATCCAATGTACATATTGTCTTACATATTTTTAAAAAACATAACACATTACAACATAAGTTTTTGTCAAGGATTATCACAAAAGAAATATAACATCATCTTCTAGGCTAATTATCCATACACCATACATGGTGTCCCATGAGATGAAAACATTACAAAATGATTTAGAGTTATACCAAGGAGAAACTTTCTTATTAAATTAATGTAAAATATTATGTGTTCAACATGAGGAAAAATAACTATATATAAATCATAAGCATGATAATGCCCAAGAGAAAAAATTAGGTTTCTTTATCATGTTAATAAATAAATTCATAGTCTATATCATAATTAATCCCAAGAGATATAGAAATTAAATAATTTTAGGAATTATAATTTTAAATGAGATATATTCTTGAACATGGAGTTCCAATGTATAAAAATCAATTATATTTATTGTAAAACTAAAAATTAAAAATTTGAACAACTTGGTAACACATTATGAAATTAGTAAAGGATCATATAAAAAAAGAGTGAGCATATTATTCTTGGTTTAATAATAATTGATAAAATTAGATTTTAAAAAAATTAGAGGTTGTTTTAAAAATATATTTGGGGTTAAAAAGATTAATCCTGACTGTAAATGACATGAAATAAGATATTTTGAAGTTCTAACTAATTAGGCTTACATAAAACATTGAATCGTGAAGGGAACATAAAATTACTCTCATCCCAAATAATGAATAATAAAAAAAATACTATCTATATGTAACATATATAAATATTATAAAATAATTTCACTTGAATAATATAGAATAAAATGGAGATAAAGAAATATAACATTTAATCTAAATGTAAGAAGGGTGGTTAAAAATATCACCATTTATATTTTTAAATACCATTATTGAAATACCATAATAAAAACAATTTAATTATCCATTATTATAATAAAATGTGAATATAAATTTTATAGTAATATGAGATAATCCATTATGATGTTTCACAATGTAAAGGGTAACATTTAGAGGAATAGAAATATATGGACAATAATGAAAAATTATCATCAAATATTATGGTAAATATTCAAAAAATGATATAGTTTTGGGGGAATAAATTATTGAATATAAAATATTTATATCTTAAAATTAATTTTCCATAAAGGCGAAGATAAATTAAAATGATGAAAAGTTTTAGGGTGAAATATACCAATCATAGATGTAAGAAGTTTGATATGAAACATAATAGCTCATAAAAATCTGGGTTGAGTTAAACAAAACCCTTAGAGAATTGTACTTAATTATATTAAATGTATCTGGATGATATAACGTGAGATTTATTTTGAAATACCCTATAATTAATTAATTTTATGGTAAAATTAAATACATTTTCAAAACATTTACCACATAACCTAAAGGTGTGGTGAGTACGAGTCATATCTCTATGAAAAATGAGATCCAAAACCCTTACCATGGACCTTATTTCAATATTTTTGTGTTCATAACATCAAAAACAATAAACATAAGTTCATTAAAAAATAAAATGAATTTTAATATTTTATATTTTCTTTTCCATGGTTTATTCTTGATAATGTGTAGCCAATTTATTAAATAGTTTACGCTTATTTCTATTACATGATGTGGTTCAGTCAGTTTATCATTTACATCCTTATTATATTGTTAGTGGATAAAATTATAGTAAATTATATTCATTATCTTTATAATTATACATTTTTATTTCTTTTATTACTCTATTATGAATACATACATACATTTATATAGCTTTTCTCAAAATTAATTCAAATTATAAAAGGTTTCATGATATTTTTTAGGAGTTGGGTATAAAATGACTCTTTATTGTTAATATCAATCATATAATTTTAAATATTATATTTATATAATATAATTATATCATAAATTTCATTCATACAAATTTAACAAACTTTAAATTCTATCAATGTAAGGCACTAAGGAAAAAAACAAAATAACTCACTTATTAATGGTGGTAGTATTCATGTATAGGGATAATGCACTCATATTTAATAGTATAAAAGAGTGTAAAAAATATAATAATCATAATTTTAGTATCTATATAATTTTATATTAATTATATTTTTTCATTAAATAACCCTTTTGGATCATACATGTAAAGTAGTTGTGAAAAGTAAATCACTTTTTTTATAGAGGTGGTAGTCCACACAAAGGCATAGAGGTATCCTCTTTTATCAAATGGTATTGGTGGGGATGTAAATGTGAAATTAAATTATTATAATAACTCAAAAGTATACTAATAATACTTATGTTATTATAATATCATGTATTTAGAATATTTTAGGGGGTCAAATATGGAATGTGATCCGAGATATCGATTGAGATTGTTACTACTCCCTTTAGATATGCCCCATTAGGTAAGTATTTATGTATCCTTTGATTAGTTTTTTAAAGTTTAAATGGTTTTAGGACATGAGTAGTGTAGAAATGTGGTGGAAGTGGTCTCCTTCTAAATGTGAATAAAATTGAACTTTTATATATACATATTACTTTTTATTTTATGGATGAATTATTCAAGTGTTAGAGGCTGAAAATGGAAAAATAATTGAGTAGTGGATGGGGAATGGTCATTTATTACTAGTAAATATTTTTCACTGTTTTAATATTTTTAATCTTTTTTTATTAGGTTTATATCTTTCAATTTTTTCGATTTTAAACATGGTTACAAGTTATTGAACAATAAATTTATGTATTTTCTAAAATATAAGATAATCGATGGAACCAACTATTTATGTTCAAAACCTATATTTATTTTCCAAAGAATATTATTTATATTATAAATAGTAGATAAATATTTTTAAAAAGTAAATATATAATATATCCAGAAACACTTTTGTGGAATCATGTTCAATTTAAAATTAATTCTCACTAATCAGATTTAGTGTTTAATACAAATTAAATAATTGGTAATATATATATATATATATATAGGTTTAATTTTTTTATATTCATATTTTAAAAGATATTAATTTTTTTATTAGATAGAAATTAAACAATGTTAATAATGTAATTTTTTATGTAAAAAATAGTCTTACCATCTCGAGAGTAATTAACATTAATCTTAGAAATATAATTTTAATTCCTAAAAATAAAATTTAATTAATTACATAATATGAATATGTTTATATAATATAATATTATATTTTTTTAGATTAAATTTCTATAAGTGGTGAAAAGCATTTTTTTTATTTAAGAAAAAGTGAACATTTTTTTAGGTAGAATATTACATAACCTTTAAAAACATTAAACATGGGTATTATATGCCCATAAAAGTATTTTAAAATGAATTATTTATATTTTTAAAGATATATTGTTATATAAAAAAATTCAATGTCATTTAATTCGTTCATGTATTGTGATAATGTAAAAAAGGTGATGGTTTCAGTGAAATAAGTATGTTTTCACTATTCACCTAATGATGAATTATTTTTAAAAAATTTCAAAACAATAATTCTTATATAATATTTAAATAATGATTTAAAAAATTAAGACAATTGTTTTTCAAATTTATCTATAAAATTTATAAATTTTTTATTAAAATGAAAATACAATAATTAGAGAAAACTTCGTTTTTGAGAAAATACGTTAAATTTTTTTTATGTTTTCTTAGTCATATTATATATGCCTTTACAAATGATTAATATATTTTTATTTAGTATATATTTTGTTATTATTTATTTTTCTAAATAATATATATCAAATATATCATGATTCATTTTATTTCTGCATTGAATGTGAAATGTTCTATTGAATAGATTATGTTTTAAATGAAATAATATAATTTAATCTCTTTTGGTGTTACATTCACACTATAAATAAATTATACCATTTCAATTTTAATTATAATTTAATATAAAAATATATAAGTGTGTCTAAAATATATAATTAAATCAATATATATTTTCTATATTAATAGAGAGTTTACACTTTTTTACTATTTATATTTTAAATAGTGTAAATCCACATTTTGATTTTATTATATAATAATTTGAGACAATATTATACCATTATTTGGTATCAAGCCCAAAATTATATAATTTAATTATAATGGGTGTTCATAAAAATTCATGCATTGATAGAATATCATAGTTGGATATGAAATATGATCTGCTACTCGAAATTATTTTTTCTCTAATTTGAGTGAACCAATCCACTTAAAAATCCACTTTAAATTTGTCTAAAGGAGAAATAATATGATATGCACAATGAACATTACCATAAATTAAAACATAAAACTATAAATTAAAAAATATTATAGTTTTAAAAAAATCAACATCTTGTAATCTCTTTTGGTATTTAATGTTCCATGAAATCATTATAGGTATAATGGTGTGGTTTGAATATGATATAAATAAAACACTAATAGTTATAGATTTGATAGTAAATGTTACTCAATCCACATAATTTTGGTTACCAACACCAGTCATGGGGTTTTATAGGGGTTACACTCTTCCATTATTCTTAGAAATTTCTAATTCCTATTATCCTTAATATCATTTTTTTGTATTTATTTAGGTAATTTCCATGTTTCTCGCATTTAATTCATTGAACTATTATAGGTATCTTAGTATAAACTCCTCATCCCATCACTGTGTGCATTTAATTATTTATTTTTAAATGGAAATTAATTTTTCCCTCTCCTCATATATTATACATAAAACATCTTCCATTTTGTTTGAGATATTACCCTAGGATTCTCATCCCATAATTTTGACACAAAGTAAATTTGATCATATTTCCTACATCATCTTCATCGTAAAAATTTCATGATGCTCCATAATTCTATTTCATTTTGTGATTAGATTCTCAATAAAATCTACTTTTTAATCATAAATTATAGTAGATGGTTTATAATAATCACAATATTTAAAATTATACACCTTATAATGTAAGGTTTATAACTAGGATAATCTCCACATTTTCATGGAACCCATTTCTAACATTGTTCCTTTGACTTAAATTTTTATTGTCTAAACACCTCATAGCATCAAACATATTTTCTATGTATTTAATCAAACCTTCAGTAACCACTGGGTCAGAAGATCATCTAATATCAAAGGCCTCATACATTAATATAACCAAAAGGTTTTAATTATTAATTATTAATAATTAAAATAATAAAATAATAATACTATATTATCCTATAAAAACTAAAACTTAAAATTTCTTACACATTAAATTCAACACATTATCTATCTTTTCAACCTAAATCACTCTACTGTCAATCATTTTTCCATTAGGTTGGGTCCTATCATACTCATAAACCACATTCCAAAACAAAATAAATACATTATAATGGATACAAATGAGATTGATATTGATTAATTAATATCTCATTAGAGTGTCTTACTAGGTGTTCACTCATAGTTCCACTCATCATGCACTGAGTGAAGATCAAATTCATTCTCAATAAATTTTTTTCTAATTGATAACTCATGAGTTTATTTGTGCCACAACAACATCCAAATTATAGTATCCATACCATGATGTAATTTCTTTGAAAACCACATATGTAAAACTTCATCAATGTTATATAATGTTATCCTATATTTTAGGATATCACTTTTAAATAACAATATGGATTTAACGAATGTTATCTTATAATAATAACACAACATAAATAAACTAATCCTAATGAATAACTTAACCCAAATTTGATACTAAATATAAAAACATATGAAAAAAATATCATAATTTTATATCATTTATAAAATATAATAATTTTACCTCATAAATAATAACACAATCCCATGAATTAGTGGTTTAGTATCATTGAGGATCATCTATAAAAGTAACTACATTTATGATAGTTCTGAAAATTTCTCAATAATTGAACACACTAGACTCCTGAATTTATTTTTCATATGTCATACTAATTCTCATATACTTGGGAAAGGAAACATAAAAAATGTGTGAGCTATAAGTCATAGTAAGGTTAATCATGTGATCAAGGGTTAGATCAAAATTATATGAGAACAAATGTTAAGGGTAGAAATTTCTTATTAAAATAACATGGAACAATTTTTGTTGTCCATAAGTCATGATATAAGAATATACAATATATTATAAATAAACACATAATAAATAATAAGAGAAAGTTATTGTAATGGAAAAATGTAATAAATGAATAAAATCATAAGTTTATGGAATCATTCATAAATGAAAATAATATAGAACCTGACATCATGAGAATAATTCAAGGATTATTTATAAGATATAATATCATAATTTTTTGTGAAAAGAAAGTGTTCCCCATACATGGTATATAATGAATTAAAATCATTACCCAATGAATTAGATAAATATCATGAAAAAAAACATCCTATTTATAAAATAAACAATCATATATGTACCCTATGAGGAAATAAACTTATACATAAAGCATAATAAGGATGAAAATAGAATAAATTAGTGGTTTTTATAATTCTATCTCAAACCATGTCCAAAGGCTATATAAAAAATATTCACATGAGATGAAGGACTTAAATCATTTCCAAAATTCATATTTTAACACTAAAAAGGTCTTAATCATGGAGTAACAATATAAATCCATGTGAAAATTGAAAAAGTAAGGAACAAAGTAGATAACCCTTGGAGATAAATTATAAAAACCAGAAATTTTTTTTAATGAAGTAATGATATTATTATTTTAATTGTGAATAGAATTTATAATGTATGGGCTTCCAAAAAATAATAATTGTTTTAAAAATATATTCCTGGTTCAATTTTTTTATAGTGGTGGTGTATGAAATTAAATATTATATTTATATATTCACTTAATTAGGGTTTACGTAAAATAGTGAATCACGAAGGTAACCTAAAAATTATATAGTGAATGTTTAAAAAATTGGTATAGATGTGAGGAATATATATATATATATATAATATTGATTAATTATATGGGAATAATATATCGTAAAAGGGAGAAAAATTATAAGAACATTTAATCTAAATGTTACAAGGGTGCTTCAAATGAAACATTTTTATGATTTGAATTATTTTTTTTTGAATTACCATATTGAAAGAAGTGATAATAAAACAATATTTTGAGGGGATGAGTAGATAAATATGAATGTCACATGAAATAACACAATTTTTTTACCAATATAAACGAAATCATTGCTATTAATTAAAAAATATAGACAGTGAGGGGGAAATTTTGTTAAATAGGATGAGATATATTCTCAACAATTTTATACATTTGATGAAGAAAATAATAGATGAAAAAAATTGGATTTTAAATGTCATATTCTGGAATGTAAAAGAAAATATAATATAAATTAATCTCTCATGGACATTCAAAAAATCATATAATTGATATTTTCATGATGGAATATAACTAAAAAAATATATGGGGTTTGAGTTAATAAAAACCCATGAAACTGTAGGACCCCGGGACACCCTGAGAGGGGAGGGATGAATCAGGTTGTCAACTTTTTCTTTTAAAGTGATGGATCTTATTACCATGTTGGTAAGAACTTGTTAAACCTATATGATGGAAATGAATAGAAAGCAAATATTCACATGTAGAGAGACGACACAACACTTTTTACTTGGTTCACCACTAAGGGATACATCCAAGGAGCGTACACTGACAGGTTTTCAGTCGTACCAAATTCCACTAAACTTCACTAGCTGTGGTTTACAAAGGTTTGGGAACAATCACTATGTCCCAGGCTCACTGCCTTTAAAAAAGTTCAGGGATAGCTCACTGCGTCCCTCGGGTCACTCCCGTTGACTCCCCTTGGCTCACTGCCCTTGGTGAAGTCACACTCAGTTTATAGACGTGAATGTATCTTCATCATTGAAAAATAATTCATCCTCTGTTGAATGTAGATTCTCTGTTGAAGTCTAAATTTCACTATTATACTAATCCCACTTTTCACCAAAGGTATCGAGAAATCTTCCTATTTTCGTGCAGCTCCAAAAGGACCAGCGTACAACAACCTCACCTGGAGCGCTTCTCCAAGACTGGCTCGAATGTTTCAAGAACGGTGCACAATTCACTTGCACGGTAAAAAATCTACGTGCAGGTGACACCAACACACTTGTGCGACACTGTCTCCTTCAACTCCAAACTTGCGCGACTCTGTACCTTTAACTCCCAAACTGCCTTGGTCGTGCAACCAACAATCGACGCGAAACCTCTACTTGCACGAACCAACTACCACTTGCGTGACTCAACCACTTGCATGATGAGAGCTTGAAAAATCTCTAAGTCTTGAACTTCGTTCTAAATGAGGTGGGGTGGTCCTCTATTTATAGGAAAACAGGACCCCCTGCGCGGTGGCGCGCAAGTGTCCTCACGACGCACAAGTCTCGGCGCACAGCTCCAACTTCCCTAGCCTCTATCACACTATTCACTTGCACGAACACACTAATACTTTCTCAACCTACTTTCCTTTGCCATATTTTTAAGTTTTGATCATGAAGAACAACTGGAGCGCAAGTTTCCAAACCTCTTAGTCATCGGTGCGCAAGTCCTTTCTCAGCGCGCAGGTCACTTGTGCGACCATCCCAAAACTTGCGCAACCCTTATCACTTTTCCATTTTCCATGTTCTAATCTTGAAAAAAATATGGTGCTCAATTTTCCTCTCCTTCAAGTAAAAGGTGCGCAAGACTCTTCCAAAAACACTTTTCTCCATTTGTCAATTTGTAGGCCTAAACATTTGGCAAACACTAGGAAAAGACACCACCTTCAATACTGTTTTCTGTTTGAACTGTATGATCACTTTGCTGGTACACATTACGAACTTCCACTGAGGATTGACAACAAACACAAACCATACTCCAATTCATGCATATAAGACCATGGTTCCAATAGAAACATCAAAATATTTTAAATTGAAAATACATGTAAGTTATTGTAATGTTCTACTTATTCTCATTGGATTGACAATACAATGAATCATTATATAGTCATAAGTGACATACTCAAGATTCCAAAGTATGGAAATAAATGCCAAAGGGTTTCAATGTAAGTTGGGGATGATTTACCCTTTAAGAAGTAAAACCTTTAACTAATAAAAAAACACTATATGATTCATGAACTAAGAGAGACAAATCAACAACTTATTTTATGACCAAAACCAATCAAAGTGTACCAAAGAGGAAGAAAAACTACTTACAAATAAAATTGTGGAATACAAATATAATATACTCCAAGATAACCACATGGATCCATGCTCCACAATCTCCATGCTCCAACATCACCAAACAATAAAGTATCATGAGGTAGTGCTAAATACATGTGATACTTTACCCTTTTCCATGTCCTGAAAGATAGCATCTAAAAAAACAAAAGTTACAAAGAATGGGTGAGTATAAAACTAATTAGGATTTCCCCAATGACTTCCCAAATCACACCACTAGAATATAAAGTTTATCCACATTTATATAAAATCCTTTACATAAATAATTATGAAAAACAATTTATAACACAATATAATCAAGTTCAAAAACCATTTGTAACCAAATGAAAACAAGTTCCCTTTAAACCAATTTCTAGGAAGTCATAATTATATAAAAATAACCAAATAAAAGCTTTAAAACCAATTGTCATATCATTTTGTAATACCCATTACATAGCTCACAACACACACACCCACACATGCTTGCTTTGTTTCAATAGTTCCATACTCATGGGCGGTCTCTTGTCCCATAAATTTGTTTCCCAATGACACTCACCCATAATCTAGGGTCACACACCTTGTAACCTAATGGTATACACCCCTTAATTAGTGGTACTTCAAGCATGAACTCACACAACCCAATATATATGCCAAAAATAATTCCAAATTCCCAATTCAAACCATTTTAATAAAACTATAAATTTATTAAAAACCAATGAACAAGACAATTTCAAAACAATAATATAATTCCAATAAAATAATACCTTTTATTGAAAAAATATAATCAAATCCATGTGGCACAATTCCAGAAAATCCCCATTTTAAAATCCCCATTTTAAAACAAAGAACAAAATAACTTTATTCAAATCCCTAATTTTTTATATTTTCATTATTTAAAAAACCATCACAAAAAAGGGTTCCCAAAAATTGTTTAATAGCCAAATCAAAATCAATTCAACACAAAATATTAAATTTGAATGAAATCCAATCAGTTCTAATAAGTATATTTGAGGGTGAAGCCACCTACCTCGAAGGGTTTAATAAAAACCAATAAGGGATGGAGAACGCTCAAGAATACCGTCTTGATTCTTCATGAAACCGCCATAGATATATTCTCCTAGACATATTAAGACCAAATATCATCATATTTGGAATAAAATATCTTAGATCTACCCAAAATGAGTGTTGATAGGAGAAACCTAATGGATATGAGATGTATATCCAAGTAGATCTAAAAACCAGATCAAGAACGATGAAGAGCGATCACATACATCAAGAATCCAACTTCAAATCACCATGGGAAGCCTTCAAATTGCCTCCAGATCATTGGGAGAACCTTATCTAGAATTTAGAGAAGAAAATCACCATGTTAAAGCTGGTTTGGTGAAAAAATGAGTTGAATAAAGGATTGTCTGAACTAGATCCACTTTTTAAGGAGGTTGTTTTTAAATTGTGCATGATTAGTCCGCACAATTAAGAAAATCATGTGCTAACCGTGCGTTAGATACTACCTTACAGATCACCCCACATGACCTCCTCGCACGGTCACCCCAACCATAAACACAATGTGCCGAAGCTACTATCCATAATCTACAACTACAAAAAGTTTCTGTAACACCCCAAGCTTCAATGATACGTTTCTCTTTGAATAATACAATAGCTTGTGCTGTATGCAACTTCGAGTTCTAGCACACCACGACTAATCAAACTAACCGTTTAAAAAGTAGTTATGAATATTAATACCCAATTTTTTAAATTTTTTAAATTTTATTTTTCAAAATGGACTTCATTTTTGGATTCATAATATCAAAATTAGCTTAGGGTGAATTTTTGGTATTTTTCTAAAAACTTTCAATTTTTAATGAATAGTGAAAAACACTGCATTATTGTTTAAAACCGAATTTTTATTTAAATAATTCTTTTTAATTTAAATTTATTTTAAAGTAAAAATAGATACATAATACCTATATTAATATAATTTAATTCATTGGATTTATTTTATAATAAGATTAGATATATAAAATTTTATTGAACTTTTTAACGTCTTTTACCCACCTTATAGGCACATTTGCAAATCTATATAAAATGTAATTTTACCGCTTATATGAATTGAATTTAAAAAATCTGAGAGACATCGTTGACATCAGTAATTAAATGTGGTTCAATAGGATTAAAATAATTTTTGGTGAATAGTAACTTTTGAATTTTATTTACCATGGTTAAAAGTAAATAGGGTAATTAAAGGTAAAAATAATATTATAATTACCCAAAAAATGTCCGAATTCTATTTGATAAGTGTATTTAGACCAAAATCAACCTTATTAATAAAATATGAACCTTTTTGATCTACTTGGATTAGATTAATACATTTATTATATTTTATTTAAAGAAGAGTTAAAAGTGTTAAATTCAATGTTTAATAACTAAAATATTTCTAATATAGGGTTAAACATAAGATAAATTCAACTATAAATATTAATTATAAATATAAAAAAAAATTCCTATATCATGGTATTTTATTTATAATTTTTAGAAATTAAATAATTAAATTTATTTATAACACAATGATGATGCAGTAATTACCTTATTAATGAAAGATTAAAGTAATTGATGTTATAAATATTAAAATAAATGTAAATTTAAATTTTTTATGCCATACACGAATTTTATATGTGAATATGACATTTTATGGTTGATTAAATAATTTTTTTTCTAAGTAATAAAGTTTTTATGACTTTAACAAAAAACAAATACTAAATAGTGTCAAAATTGACATAAATGGGTTTTTAAAACAAATACTATTTTATTAAATGATATATTGTTTCTAAAAATATAAGATTAGGCCAAAAGACTTATATAATGTTATTTTTTTCATTAATGAACCACTTGAGGTTCTCTTGGAATTTTATAATAAGTTTATTAACCATGTAATATAAAAGTACATGAAGACATGTTAAATGTTAAACTATTTAACTAAGAGTTAAATATAAAAGATAAGGTTAATATGGTGAAATAAACTTGTCTAAAATCTATTTTTTGAGAATATTTATAACCATACCCACCTTAGACTCAAAATAAATCCATTTTGATCTATTATAAACAGAAAAGGATTTTATAATAAATTAATATTTCAATCTTTTCCTAAAGTGCCCCTCACCTCTCTTATAAAAGGGTACTTCCCCTTTTCTAAAATTCACACCTCCAAATCAAATTGGATCGGAAAAAACCTAATAAAATATCCTCTAAAATACCCTAAATTTATCCTAGAGGCCTTAATTTGATCATAAATTCAACCTAAGGATCCCTTTTGTTCAAATCAAAAGGAAGCACCCGAAGAAGAGGTAATTATTTCATCACCTCATTCAAAGTTCTTTTCTTCTTCCACTTCCTATTTATTTGTTGTTTCCATAAAAAAATAAAAACTCCAGTACCTTATACTCACTGTGATATTATTATAAATATGGTATAACTGTATTCATTATTCTATCCATCCTATGAATGACAAAGTCACCATGCGTGTGTACATACAACTTACCGTCTCCACGTCGTGGTGTAGTTTGTTATTCAACACTTCATTATTTTTATGGGTATAATAATGAGTATAATTGATGTAAATAATAAATATAACATATTAATTGTTCTGTATATATAATATACCATCCAATTATATACTATCTCACCATCAATAGAATGATATTATCGATCGTACGTACGTACAACTTACCGTCTCCACGACGTGATGAGATTTTATTCCCCATCATAACCATTCAAGAATAATTTTCATTTGATGATTAAAAATAATTTTTAAGAACTTAATATCATTATGGATATCAATCAAATACATCCTATTCATAAAAAACACGACTTATTTAAGAAAACATATAAAGGAAAACAAATAAATTAACACCCAAAACAAAGATACTACTGAAATATTTTTAACAAAGAAATATTAAAAGATTATATATGATATCATATTTATGTATGTTGTTCTTGTGTAATTTAATAAAAATTATTTAACCATTATACAGGAGGTTAAATTACTCACAATTAAGAAAAATTACAAGTTAAGGGTTAATTTTACAATCTCTTTATTATCTGAGGTTGTTTTTACGTAAGTATCTACTGGGACTTCATTGTCATCCACATCCGTGTTTCAGAAAAATGTATTTCAAAATATTTTTACAATATCATAGACTATGGGTTAAATTCATTTATAATATTTTTTTTAATTTTTATAAAATGGTTTGAAAGGAATATTTCCGTCATTTTCCAAACAAGGTGCTTTATTACCTTTTCGAAAAATTAAAAAAAGATTGTTTTTTAACTTATATAGAGGGTATGGAAATTTTCCACCATTATAACACCTGCAAATATTCCCTTAAAATATTATAATAATATTTTCAAAATAATTTTTTTATTTAATTTTAAATGATTTCAAATTAAGAATAGATATTTCAATCAAATAGTTTTTGGATTGATTTCATCTATGTCAACATCCTTTGTTGGATTTTACACTTATTTGGAGTTGATTTATTATGATCCAATCTTCCAAATTTTATTAAAGGTTTTGTGATATTTTTAACTCTGGATGTGATATTTTTATACCATCCATGGTTTATGGTTAAAGTATTAACATTTTGTATACTAGTTTTAATAATAATGTTTATGTTATGTTTCAATATTTTCATGTGAGGAATGCATTGGACATAATAAGTGATGAGAGAGGTACGCTATAGCCCCTTGATGCATTGGTAGGTCTCATGAGACAAATTAGTGTCTTGGAAGAAGGCCTTGAAAAAATTATTATTTTTCATCTTAGCATGAGGCCTTGACTATGTGGTTATGATGTCCAATATTATGCATTCCATCATTATGAAATTATCTATTTATATTACAGGTAATTATTCCACTAGTAGAATATACATGTGAATAAGTAAATAGAATTATTTGATTTATGTTTTCCATATTATGTTGAAGTTTAATTTTAAAGGTCTTGTGTTTTAGTCTTATTCATTACCTTCAATGTTTATGCTTATTTATGAAATTTTATGCTATATTGTTATCCTTAATGAGCATCTAAACTCAACCCTTTATTATGTTTTTTTCCAGGATGTGAGGAAGTATATTATGAATGACCTATAGGGATAGTCTAAGGGATATGAGTGTGTTATACAAAGACACAATGTTGCTTTTTTCATTTTATAATGTAATGTAAAACTTATGTATGTATCTAGTACTTCCAAGGATACTAAACTGATCGGTCTTTCAATACATGATCCCTTGTGATCATGAAAATGTTATGTAATAATGAATCGAATCTAGGTAACTAGGGTTAGGGCGTTATAGTTGGTATCAGAGGAAGTTTAGCACACACCTTGGAAACTAGATTTATAAAAACTCTGATTATAGAACATTAACCTAAGATAGAATTTTAGGATTTGTATAGAAGAACATCCAAAAAATTTGGTAATATAGATATTATGTGGGTTTTACAAGAAATAAATCCCTGTCTAGATACTAAAAGTGGAAATGGTTCTCATACATATATACCTAGGAGTTAAAACTCCGACAAGGAGTTTCGTGCTTGACCCAGGGTATCCTGGTACATGATAACTATCCTTACTGCGCACCTAGTTTGACAGTCCCGGGGGATATGCATAGGATAATTCACATTTTATTTACAAACCGTTATGAATTATTTATGAGTGAATTTTTCCCTAAAGATTTTTTTTTGATTATGGATTATATGCATAAACTATTCAATTTATGTTAAGTATTTTACAAGTTTGGAATTATGTATTGCGATTCATAAACTAACCTAGTGTATGCCATTTTTTCGAAATGGCGCCTAGTGGAAGGAATGGAAACCATATAAACACACATAATCCATGTAGGGATTACCCTCCTACTCAAGATAATTATACTGGATCTGGTGATTCAACTGGTGCTGATCAGCTTATAACCATACTAGGAAAACTCACTCTGATTATGAATAATAATCTTAACCGTATAGAGCACCCTAATCCACAACACAGAGGATCAATGTTAGAACTCTTCATGAGGAAACAACCACCAACATTTAATGGGACTAAAAATCTATTTGTATTTGAGAAATGGATAAGTTCCTTAAAGAAAATATTTCATGCTTTGGGGAGTAGCGAAAGGGAAACAGTTGTCATGGTAGTTTATCTCCTCATAGGAAATGCAGATCAATGGTGGTAATTAATTCCAAACACAAAATAAGATAAATAAGTATAAAATATGGAATGTAGGGATTTTAAATATATTTTCTTAGAAAAATACCTTCCTCATTAACATCGAGTAGATATGGAAAGGCAATTTCTGAGTCTGAGGCAAAAGGAGGATGAGAATGTCACAAAGTATGAGACAAACTTTACAAGGTTAACAAGGCATGCTACAGATTATATACGTAACCCAAGAAGTAAGATTGATCAATTATTTGATGGGTTAAAACCATTTCTATGTCGATAATTATTCTCAAAATCCTTCTCATCATATGAAGATATAGTCTCATGTGCTATCAAGACAAAAAATAAATTCTCTAAGTCTTATGAATTTAAAGCAAAGGAAGAGAAGAAGATATCTACTGAACACTCTAGAAATGGAAATAAGGGGAATAAGGGAAAATTTGACTTTCCAACCTGCAGTAAATGTAAGAAGAAACACCTCGATACTTGCCTGAAGGGGATGGGAGTTTGTTACAGGTGTGGAGAAAAAGGCCACCAAGATCATGATTGTAAGGGAAAGAAATAGGATGTCAATGTTTAATGCTATAATTATAGAAAAATGGGGCATTATGAAAATGAATTTCCTAAGAACCAGGGAAACTTACCTCAGAAAAGGCAAAGGGAGAAAGGACAAGCTTATGCGATCAATACTGTTGAGGTTGAAGTTTCTAATGATGTGGTGGCAGGTACTTTAATCATTTACTCAAAATTATTTAATGCTTTATTTGATTCTGGATCATTTCAGTCTTTCATATCTTCCCAGTTTTCCCAGAAAATTAGATATTTCCAATTTTACTTAACAAGAGAGTTTTCAATCAAAAATTATAAAGGAAGTATCATTGCAACAAAGTTTTTTCAATCAGTTTCCATTATGGAATATAAACATGCTTTATCTGTTGATCTTATTTTCATACCCATGATTTAATTTTATATAATCCTCAGTATGGATTTAATTTCATGCCATGATGTGAAAATTTATTATAAGAAGAATGGGGTTACAATTTTTGATGATGATAAGGAACACCTTATACTTAGAGCACAATTGTCACCATCTTATTCTCATCTAGATCCACCCCAGTAACTCTAATAAATTCAACTATTTAGGAGGAAGGGAGTGAAATAACTATGGGTGATGAAATGAATGTTCAAATAGAGGATGCACCTATTGTTCAAGAATATGTTTATGCATTTCTAGAGGATTTACTTGACATCATCCGGAATGGGAAATTGAATTTTAAATTAACTTAATTCCTGATTCAAGGCCCATATCAAAGACCCCTTATAGAATAGACACTGTGGAATTATTGGAACTAAATAAATAACTAGAATAATTGAGTAATAAAGGATTTATTAGCCTTAGTGTTTCTCAATGGGGATCCCCTGTTCTTTTTGTTAAGAAGAAAGTTGGATCTATGAGGTTGTGCATTGAATACAGGAAGATTAATGCTATAAAAATAAAGAACAAGTATCCCCTACCTCGCATTGATGATTTATTTGATCAGATTCATGGAGATAAATATTTTAAAAAGACATAACTTTGATCTAGATAACATAAATTGTGCGTGAATAAGGAATACATTCCAAAGGTAGAATTTCAAACCAGGTATGGCCATTATGAGTTTACAATAATGCATTTTGGACTAACTAACACACCCTATATTTTCATGGATCTAATGAACGAAGTTTTCAAGGAATATATTGATGACTTTATAGTGTTATTTATTGATGATATCTTGGTATACTCTAAAATCTATGAAGATCATGAAAATCACTTGAGCATTATACTAAAGACTCTTAGAAGAAATGAATTATATGGGAAGTTTAGCAAGTGTGAATTATGGATTTAAGAAATTTCTTTTCTTGGCCATATTTTATCTAAGGATGGAATCTATGTTGATCCTTATAAGACAAGGTAAATACAAGAATGAACATCACTAAAGATTATAACTAAGGTATATAGTTTTATTGGTTTATTAGGTTAATATCAACATTTTTTCAAGAATTTTTCCCGATTGGCTAACCCATTAACCAAGATCACATGTAAAGGGGTTAAATTTGTTTGGACAAAAGATTGTGAAGAATGTTTTGAATAATTGAAGATAATATTAGTCAATTATTCTATCTTGACTCTACCATTAGGGAATGATGGGTTTGTTATTTATAATGATGCTTCAAAGAAAGGACTTAGTTTTGTCCTTATGCAGAATGATAGAGTTATTTCCTATGCATCACGACAACAAAAAATTCATGAGAAAAACTATCCCACTAATGATCTTGAGTTAGAATATGTAATATTTGCTTCAAAGATATGGAGACACTATCTATATGGTAAAAAATGTGAGATATATATTGATAATAAGAGTTCAAAGTATATTTTCTCCCAGAAAAAAATCATCATGAGGAAAAGAAGAGGACTTGAACTACTCAAGGATTATTATTGCACTATACACTACCACCGGGGGAAGGAAAATAAGGTGGAAGATGATTTGAGCATAAAAGATCAGGGAGTTGTGAATAATATGAGAGTTTAAAGGGATTTTATGGTCATGGATCTAGTAAAGATGGACATGGGAATAATCATGGAAGGTGAAACATCAATAATTTTCAAATGGTTTCCAAAGCATCTTTACTAGAAAGGATAAAAAGTTATTAGACTAATGATGAGGAGTTTCAAAAGAAAATTAAATCTGTAAATGATGGGAGATTGATCGATGTTATATATAAATATTGGGAAGAGGCTTTGTTTTCCTGATATACCTAATCTAAAAAAGGAATTTTTGGATATTGCACATAACTATAAATTCTCTAGACACCCTGGTAGAACTAAGATGTATAGAGATTTGAAGGAAATTTTTTGGTGGGAAAACATGAAGATGGAGATTACTGATTATGTGTTAAGATGTATGGTTTGTCAAAAGATGTAGGATAGAAGACAACATCCTAGAAAAGTCATGCAACCTCTTCCTATACCTGAGTGGAAATGGGATGATATTACGATGGACTTTGTCACATGGCCACCAAATACTCCTAGAAAGAATGATGGAATATGGGTCATTGTTTACTGTCTTACAAAGTCATCACATTTTCTTGATATAAGAGAAGATTTATGACTTGAATGCTTAGTAAGACTATATATTAATGAAGTTTTAAGACTTCATGGTGTACCCCTATTAATTGTTTTTGATCATGATCCCCATTTCACATCAAGATTCTGGAAAATTCTTCAGAAAGCCCCAGATACTAAACTTCATTTGAGCACTGCCTACCACCCTCAAACTGATGGACAATCAGAACAGACTATTAAAACCTCATAATATATGTTGAGATCTTTCTCACTTGACTTTAAAGGTATGTGGGATCAATATTTACCTCTGGTAGAATTTTACTATAACAATAGCTTCTTTTAAATTATTCAGATGAAACCATATGAAGCGTTATATGGAAAGAGATTCCACACACTAACTTGTTGGAATGATGTTGGTGAAAGAAAATTTGTAGGCCTGGAACTTTTTGAGGAAATAATGGAAAAGGTGAATCTTATCCAAACACATATCAAAGTAGTTCAAAGTTGGAAAAAGAGCTATGCTGATAACCAAAGGAAGAATTTTTAATTTCAAGTAGAAGATCATGTTTTCTTGAAGGTATCTCTATGGAAGGGTGTTATACATTTCAGTAAGAAGGGTAAATTAAGTCCTAGGTACATAGGACCTTTCAAAATTCTGGAATGAATTAGAGTTGTATCTTACCATTTGGAAATGCCGCCAAGTCTCTCCAAATTCTTGATGTGTTCCACATATCACTGTTGAGAAAATACATACCTGACCCAACACATATAATCACCTATGAATAATTAGAACTCGAACCCAATCTATCTTATTTTGAAGAGCCTATCAAGATTATTGATACCAAAGAACAATTGTTGATAAATCTAATGACTCACTTGGTAAAAGTTCTTTAGAGAAACCATAAAATGGAAGAGGCAACATGGGAACTAGAGAAACTTATGATGAAGAACCACCTGAATATTTTTATGTAATAGTATTCTAGAAATTTCAAGGATTAAATTATTTGAAGGTGGGAAGAATTTATCACTCCAAAATTCCATGATATGTTTCTATTTGAATAATATAATATCTTGTGTTGCACACAACTTCGAGTTCTAGCACACTATGACCAATCAAACTAGCCATTTAAAAAGAAATTATGAATATTAATACATAATTTTTGAAATTTTATAAATTTTATTTTTCAAAATGGAATTTATTTTTGGATTCAAAATATCAAAATCAACTTAGGGTGAATTTTTAGTATTTTTCTAAAAACTTTCAATTTTTGATGAATAGGGAAAAACACAACATTATTGTTTAAAACAAATTTTTTTTAAATAATTTTTTTTAATTTAAATTTATTTTAAAGACAAAATATAAACATAGTACCTATATAAATCCAATGTTATTCATTGTATTTATTTTATAATAATATTATATATATAAAACTTTATTGAACTTTTTAACGTTATTTACCCACCTTCTAGGCACATTTACAAATCTACATAAAATGTAATTTTACCGATTCTGTGAATTGAATTTCAAAAATCCTAGAGAAATAGTTGACATTAGTAATTAAAATTTGGTTCAATAGGATGA
This sequence comes from Viscum album, assembly GCA_963277665.1. Classification (NCBI taxonomy): domain Eukaryota; kingdom Viridiplantae; phylum Streptophyta; class Magnoliopsida; order Santalales; family Viscaceae; genus Viscum; species Viscum album. The sequence goes on from OY728166.1 coordinate 996,372,568, forward strand.
GAATATTTTTTTGTGAATAGTAACTTTTGAATTTTATTTACCATGGTTAAAAGTAAATAGGGTAATTAAAGGTAAACATAATACTATAATTAGCCCAAAACATGTCCTAATTCTATTTGATAAGTGTATTTAGACCAAAATATACCTTATGAATAAAATATGATCCTTTTTGATCCACTTGGATTAGATTAGGACATTTATTATATTTTATTTAAAGAAGAGTTAAAAGTGTTAAATTCAATGTTTAATAACTAATTTTTTTAATATATAGTTACATATAATATAAATTTGACTATAAATATTAATTATAAAGATAAAACAATTTAATACATCATGATATTTTATTTATAATTTTTAGAAATTAAATAATTAAATTTATTTATGACACAATGATGATGGAGTAATTACCTTATTAATGAAAGAATAAAATAATTGATGTTATAAATATTAAATTAATGTAAATTGAAACTTTTGATGCCATAAAAGAATTTTATTGGTGAATATGACATGTTATGGTTTATTAAATAATTTTTTTCTAAGTAATAAAGTTTTTATGACTTTAACAAAAAAACACTAAATAGTGTGAAAATTGACATAAATGAGTTTTTAAAACAAATACTATTTTATTAAATGATATAATGTTTATAAAAATATAATATTCGGCCAAAGGACTTATATAATTAGTTATGTCATTAATGGACCAATTTGGGTTCTCTTGGAATTTTATATTAAGTTTATTAACCATGTAATATAAAAAAACAAGAAGACATGGTAAATGTTAATCTATTTAACTAAGAGTTAAATCTAAAGGATAAGGTTAGTATGGTGACTTAAACTTGTATAAAATATATTAGTTGAGAATATTTAGAATCATAACCACATTATAATCAAAATAAATCCATTTTTAGCTATTATAAATAGAAAATGATTTTATAATAAATTAATATTTCAAGATTTTCCTAAAGTGCCCCTCACCTCTCTTATAAAATGGTACTTCCCCTTCTCTCAAATTCACACCTCCAAATCCATTTTTCTTGGCCAAAACCTGATCAAATATCCTCCCAAATAACCTCAATTTATCCTAGAGACCTGAATTTGATATGAAATCCAACCTAAGGGTCTCTTTTATTCAAATCAAAAGGAAGCACCTGAAGTAGAGGTAATTATTTCATCACCTCTTTCAAAGTTCTTTTCTTCTTCCACTTCATCTTTCTTTGTTGTTTATATACCAAAATAATAGATCCAATACCTTCTAATTAATATGATGTTATTATAAATATGTTACAACCATATTCATTATTCTATCCATCATATGAATGACAAATTCACCATGCGTGCGTACATACGACTTACCATCTCCACGTCGTGGTGTAGTTTGTTATTCAACACTTCATTATTTGTATGGGTATAATAATAAGTATAATTGATATAAATAATAAATATAACATGTTAATGATTCTGTATATATAATATACCATCCAATTATATATGATTTCACCATTAATAGAATGATATTATCTCTCATGCGTACATATGGATTACAGTCTCCATGACGCGATGATATTTCGTTCCCCATCATAACCATTAAAGAATAATTTTTATTTTATGATTAAAAATAATGTTTAAGAACTTAATATAATTCTATATATGAATAAAATACATCATATCCATAACAAACATGACTTATGTAACAAAATATATAAAGGAAAAAAAATCAATTAACACCCTAAATAATGATACTACTGATTTTTTTAACAAAGCAATATTAAAGGATCATATATGATATCATATTTATTTATGTGGTTATTGTGTAATTTAATAAAACTGATTTAAAAATTATATAGGAGGTTTTCATACCTTCAAATAAGGAAAAGTATAAGGTAATGGTTAATTTTACAATCTTTTTATTATTCAAGGTTGTTTTTACGTAAGTATATACTAAGACTTCTTTCTAATGAACATATGTGTTTCTTAAAAATGTATTTCAAAACATTTTTAATATATCCTAGACTATGGGTTAAATTAATTTATACCTTTTTTTTAATTTTTATAAAACGTTTTGAAAGGAATATTTTCATTGTTTTCCATATAATGTGCTTTATGACCTTTTTGACAAATTAAGAAAAGAATGTTTTTAACTGATACAGTGGGTGCGTCCATTTTATGCCATTATAACACCTTCAATGATTTACTTACAAGATTATATGAATATTTTCAAAATAAAATTTTTCTTTACTTTTAAATGATTTCAACGTATAAATAAATATTTCACTCAAATAGTTTTTGGATTGATTTCATTTATGTCAAGATCATTTGTTGGATTTTATGATAGTTTGAAGTTGAATTATTATGATACAATATTCCATGTTGTATTAAAGGTTTTGTGATATGTTTGACTATGGATATACTATTTTTATACCATCCATGGTTTATGGTTAAAGTATTAACATTTCTTATTCTAGTTTTAATATGAATGATTATGTTATGTTTCAACATTTTAATATGAGGAATACATTGGACATAGTAAGTGATGGGCAGAGCCCACTATAGCCCCTCGATGCATCAGTATGTCTCATGAGACAAACTAGTGTCCTGGAACAAGGCCTTGGAAAAAATTATTATTTGTAGTCTTGACATGAGGCCTTGATTATGTGGTTATGATGTCCGACATTATGCATTCCATCATTATGAAATTAGCTATTGATATTAAATGTGATTATTCGACTAGTATAATATCCATGTGAATAAGAAAATGAAATTATTTGATTTATCTTTTCCATATTATACTAAAGTTTAATTTTAAAATTCTTGTGTTTCAGTCTTATACATTACCTTTAATGTTTATGCTTATTTATGAAAGTTTTTTTTATATTGTTATCCTTATTGAGCATCTCATCACACCCATTTATTATGTTTTATTTTTCCCAGGATGTGAAGAAGTATATTATGAATGACTTGAAAGGATAGCCTAAGTGATATGAGTGTGTTCTATGAAGATAAAATGTTTCTTTTTTCATTTTATAATGTAATGTAAAACTTATGTATGTATCTAGTACTTCCAAGGATACTAAACTGATCGGTTTTTGAGACTTGATCCCTTGTGATAATTTCAATGTTATGTAACAATTCACCAACTCTGGGTAACTAGGTTTGGGGCATTACAGTTTCTACTAGGCTTTCCACATGGTATGGACAAACCGTGTGTAGCCTGTGTGCCTCTCCTTTGGCCCCAAAACATATGGAAAGATCACCAAACTCTACCATATTTCACCATTACACATTATAAACATGTAAAACAGAACGTAAGGGTTACATACTAGAAATCGGGGGTAGTAAATTCTCCTTGAAAATCTGACCATGTTTCCATAAAACCTACACTAGAGAAATGATTTTTCCATGCATGATTTTCTCTTTCCTATCAAAAAATACACACTGGGATATATACCAATGAATCATCTGGCTCTAGGTCAACGTGATCCCATCTAATCACATGGTCTAGATCAGACAGGTACTTCTTCAACTGAGATACGTGAAACACATTGTGTATCGAACTAAATCATGATGACAATTCCAACTGATATTCCACCTATTTAATATGTTCTAGTATCCCAAAAGGGATAATATAACCAGGAGATAAATTTCCCTGCTTCCCAAAATGATGATTTCCAAGCCTTGGATAAATCCTTAAAAACACATGATCACTCACCACGAACAACAATGGTATTTAATGAGGATCAAAATACGATTTATGATAACTCGAAGCCATCTCTATCCTTTTTCTGATGAACTGAATCTTCTTCATTGTTTATTAGACAAAGCTTGGCCCAATTAGTAAAGTCTCACATGTTTCCACCCAGCATAGTGGAGAATGATAAGGAAACCCATAAAATGATTCTAAAGGATCCATATGTATCGAGGAATGATAGATATTGTTATATGAGAACTCCATTAATGGTATATGATCCTCACATGAGCCACTAAAATCCATTACACAAGCACGAAACATGTATTCTAACTTTTGAATCGTCCTCTCAGATTGGACTTCTATCTGAGTGTGATATGCAATAATCATAGTCAACTAAGTCCCAAGAGATTTCTATAAGGATTTCCAGAAACGAGGTGTGAACCTCAAATATCTACTTGACATGATAGAAACTGGTATTCTATGTCTCTTTAACACCTCTTGAATATATATTTTGGATAGATCCTCTACTATATGAGTTTCATGAATAGGAATAAAATGTGCCGAATTTGTAATCCGATCCACTATCACCCATATGACATCGTGTTTCAGAACTATTCTTGGTAGAACTTCAAAAAAATTCATTGTTATCTACACCCATTTCCACACTAGGATAGGCAATGAATGCAACATACCTGCAGGTTGCTGATGTTCAGCCATAACATGTTGAAAATTTAAGCATTTTGAAATGAACTGAGACACTTTGATTCTAATGTCACTCCACCAAAACTACACCTTAAATGGCTTATACATATTTTGTGTACCCAGGTGTACAACCCATATATAATGGTGATACACATAAAGATGTTGTTCCAAACAAGATAGAGTTACGACCATCCGATTTCTAAACCACAAAAGCATACTCCCATCATGTTTACAGCCCTCAACGGTCTCCCTTCCATTGAGTTTTGAACTCATAACTAGACATACTTTATTAGATGTTTGTGACTCCTATACTATTTTCAACAAATTAGGATCCATGACAACTGAGAAGAAAACTACAACATCATCTTGATCTTCACATTCCACATGCATATCGGCTAGGACATATATCAACTTCCATTCATCAAAAGCTTCTTTTTCCAACTAAGTGTACACATTTCTAGTTAATGCATATTCCATATAATTTCATTTTTCTATTGTATAAATCATGTCAAAGTAAAACATATGGAGATACTCCATCCATATCCTTTGACTTAGATTTAAATCTCATGGTGAGAAGATATGTTTCAAGATTTCATGGTCCATGAACCTTGAAATTTTTTCATAAAAGAGTTAGTGATTCCATGTCTTCAATGAATTAATGACTGCAGCTAACTTCAAGTCATGTGTTTGGTAGTTCTTCTCATGCACTCTCAACTACCTTGAACCATAAGCAACAACATTGTCTATTTGAATGAGAACGCATCCTAACCTAAATCCTGAATCATTACAACACACTATTTACCCTTTTCCTTATTCTAGAAAAATCAATATAGGTTCTATTGTAAGAGGAAATTTCAACTCTTGAAGAAACTTATCACATTCTTCACTCCATTGAAATGAAGCATTCGTCTTTTTCAAATCTCATTGGTGAGGCTAGTTGTGAGGAGCCATGCACAAAGCGTCAGTAATAACTAGTTAGAAAAAAATTATTCCTATCTCAAAGACATTATTTAGTGGTTTACATGAGATAAAAAATTCTATATTTTTAAGATCCATTGAAACACATTTTTCAGAAATTACATGTCCATGAAATCATACCTCTTGTATCCAAAAATAACACTTTTATAATTTGGTATACAATCAATGATCTCTCATAATTCCCAACACTATATGTAAGTGTTTATCATGCTCATCCCTTGTCCTTGAATACACCAATATTTCATCCACAAGCATCACAATAAAAGAATTCAGATATCTCTAAAATATATGATACATCAAATCCATAAAGGCTACTGGTGTATTCATAAGACTGAAAGTCATGAATATATATTCATAGTGGCCATATATTCTACTAAAATCTATCTTCATAATATCTTCCTTAAAAAATTTCAATTGATGATATCCTAATCATAAGTAAATTTTATAGAACCACTAAGATCCCATAAATTAATCAAACATGCCATCAATGCAAGGTAGTGGATATTGATTCTTTATCGTAACACACAGACTTAGAGTTTTGTATTCCTTCTTCACAAACAAGACTAGTGCGAGCCATAGAGATATACTTGGCCAAATGAAACCTTTTATTTCCATCTCTTCCAAACACACTTTCAATTACATTAAGTCTGTTGGTTCTATCTAATAAAACAGAAGGTAAATAGGACTGGTCCCTAAGAGGAGATCAATCATAAACCAAAATTCTATTATAAGTGGTAACCCTAATAATTTATAGGAAAAAACTTCTAGAAAAATATCTACAACTACTAGAAAACTATTTTCCTAAATCTCTTCCATCGATTACAAAGTAAACGCCACCAATTAGTTAGATATTATTCCCACCGCTGGTGCAAAAAGCCTATTGTACTTGACCTTACAACCCATTTTCATCTAAAGAGATGTTTAATGCCATCATTAGTTGTGAAACTAATAGTTTTTCTACAACATTTTATGTGAGCCTTGTAATTTTTCAACCAATCCATACACAATTTTACATCATAGTCATCCATCACTAACAGCGATACGTTTGATTTCATCTCATCTCCATAAACTATTATAGAACATGCTTTACACATGAAGTCTCAATATTATCTTTCACCAAGATAAGCTTCAAGTTTTCACAAATAAAACATCATCTCTATTATTAAACTTTACAAATCAGCATCATGAGATGTAATGAAGAAATATGATTCAACAGTATCGAAAAACACTTGAATTAGGGTAGAATTAAATAGAATTGTAAATCTCACCATTAATGGTCTAGTATGATCATCCACAATCATATGAATAGCTCTATAAAATTTCTTCTTTGCTGCACTCTTTTCCATATTATTTTTATGAGATTGCCCTGGATGAAGAGTCATGGTATTCCTAGAATCACTATTTCTAGCTCATCTTTGCTGACAAGACTGATTCTGTTGTACATTCCTAATTGAAGAATATGATGCTTTCGATACTTGAGAAGTGCCTTGAGAACCTATCCTCAGGGAACTACGATAATAGCGCTTATGATTCCCCATATGTTTGCAATTATGGAATGCTCTAGGTTGTGTCATACACTCTTGGTTTATGTGGTCAAGAAAACCACATTGGAAACAACCTAATTTTCTCTTGGGTTGTGGAGGAAGGTTCACAGATCTAGATATATGATTCTGCATCCCACCCCAAAATTGGATATAGGTGTCTATGTTCTTATTTCTCCCAGCATTCAAGTTCCCACAATTTCCTTTAGGTATCATCATACTTCCTCCTCCCATAGATCTCGATATATCACATTCAACCACCATCACTCTGTTCACTATCTCTATATAATCCATAATACAGAGTACCACAATCATTAAGTAGATCTCCTATTTTATCCCTGATTCGAAGATGTGTGCCTTCAAAGATTCACTAGCCAAAACCTATAGTTCAAAGAATACTAAATGCATGAATTTAGCCACATATTTTATGACAAAGATATTTTCCAACTTCAGGATGAAGAAGTCTGTCAGTTTCTAGATCATGAATGTGTGAGGATATAATTGTTTGTTAAACAATTACTCAAAATCCTCCCAATGAAGTATATGATCCTGTTTGTCCTACATTTCTAGATCCCACCACTGGCATGCATGATCCTGGAGTATATAAGTTTCCACCTTTTTTTAGATCTGATGGTGTGTCGATGGAATCAGAGATACAATTCATCATATTTATCCACACCTATTCTTTTTTAGGTTCATAATGTCCTTAAAATATGGGTGGATTATTCTTTATAAACTGGATAGAATGATCCAAATTCCTTGGTTCATCCCTCTGGTTCCCCATACCCGTATTTTTAAATTCTTGGACGATACTTTCAACTAGCTCTTAGTACACCTATGGTACATATGCAACCATTTCTCTACATATTATTCTAGTTGGTTTCTAGGATGCCTACCAGGTTTTATTTTCTAATCAAACAAAAATTTTGATAAGTATCACTCTCTAGAAAATAATGTATTATCATTCCAAATTCTATCACATCAACTATAAAAATGTTACTTTAAAAAATGAACTATTTTTTAAAACATGAAGCTTTCTTTTTGAAAATCAAACTATTCTCAAAATACATAAACCATACTCTTTTCAAAATCATTAATTTGAAAATGATCTCATACTTTTCAAAAATCAACACCTTTACAAAATGTAAATTATTATTCCAAAATGAAATATTCAATCCTAATGGGATGTCATTCCTCTAATGCATGTCATACTCATCTCATTGGATAAACCCATGACAATGAGATTCTATAATCCTATAAGTGTATCCATAATATTAATGTACCCAAATCCCTGACAACTTGAAGTTCATCATAAAAATATTAGCTATGTATTTTATACTCTACATTTCAAGTCTAGAAAATCCTATTCCTTTATAAAATCACAACCCATGGAAAATATAAGTTTGAGTTTCACCTCCAAGATCAAGAAAATTGAAGACCACTTGTTATGCAAGGACTGAACAAGATGATACCATTTATAATTTCCTACTTATTCTCATTGTCTTGAGAATAAAACAAATCATTACTAGGACATAAGAAACATCCAAAATATGAAAAATTCTATCAATAAATTCCAAATGGATTCAATGTAAGTGGGGTAAATTTTACCCTTTAATAATTAAAATCATTAACCAACTACCAAACACTGTATTATGCATGAACTAAGATAGAAAAATCAATAAATTATTTTATGAACAACACCACACCAATTATACCATAGTGGAAGACAAACTACTAACAAAGAAAACTGTAGATGAAAACCACATGATACTTCAAAAAACCACATGTCTCCATGCTTTACAAGATCCATGATCCAACATCACCAAAAATCCATGTATCATGAGGTGGTGAACAATAAGTGTGATACTTTACCTTTTCCCATGTCATGGAAGATAACATCTACAAAATCACAAAATTTCCAAAGCAGGTGTGATTATAAAACTTAGTAGGCTTTCCCTAATGACCTACCTACTAATTCCACTAGGATATAAATGTTAGAAAAATTTATATAAATCCATTTACATAAAACAATTCTTTAAAATATTTTATAACACAATATAAACAAGTTCCAAAACCATTTGTAAACAAATGAAAACATGTGATCTTTAAAAAAACTTCTATCAATTCATAATTCCAAAAAAACAACCCAAAAAATCATTAAAACCAATTCTCATATCATTTTGTCATACCCATTCCATATCTCACAACACACCCACACATGCATTCTTCTTTTCGACAGTTCCATACTCATGATTGGTCTCTTGTCCCATCAAATTGTGTCCCAATGACACCCCCCCGATCCAGGGTCATGCACAATGTAACCTAATGGTACATGCACCTTATTAAGGGTAACGTTAAGCATGAACTCACACAACCAAATATATATTCCAAAATCAATCGAAATTACCAATTCAAACCATTTCAATAAAACTGTACTTTTATTGATAACCAATGAAAAAACCAATTTCAAAACAAAAATTTCATTCCAATAAAAAAATTCCCTTTTATTTAAAATATATAATCAAATACATTTGGCATAATTCCATAAAATCACAATTTTAAAATCACCATTTTAAAACAATCAACAAAAGCACATTATTCAAATCTCCAATTTTTCCAAATTTTCATCATTTACCAAACCATCGCAAAAGAGGGTTCCCAAAAATTTTTCAACAGAAAAATAACAATAAATTCAACACAATATATTCAATTTTAAATCTTTCTAATCAGTTCTACTAAGTAGATTCGAGAGTGAATCCACCTACCTTGGTTGTTTTGACGAAAACCAACAAGGAATTAAGAATGCTCAAGAAAACTGGGTCGATTATTCACAGAACTACCTTAGATATCTTCTACTAGAAATATCAAGACAAAATATCATCATATTTTGCATCCAACATCTCATATCAACCCATAATGGGTGTATATTTTAGAAACTAGAAGGATAAGATATGTATATCTAAGTAGATCTAAGAAAAAGATCTAGAACAATACAGAATGATCACATACCTCAAGAATATGGATTCAAATCACCAAGGGAATCCTTCATATTTCATTCAGATTTATGGGAGAACCTTTTATGGACTTAGGAGAAGAAAAATCCCGAGTTAGAGCCATTTTGGGGAAAAAAGAGTGGAATAAAGGAAAGTCCGACCTAGATCAAATGTTTAAGGAGGTGGTTTTTAACCCATGCATGGTTTGTTTGCATGGTTAGGAAAAATGTACTATAACCATGCCTGAGCCATTTCCTTAAAGATAACCCAACATGACCTCCTCTCATAGTCACCCTAACCATTCACACACCATTCCTAAGATACTATCCAGAATCTACAACTATGCATGGTTTCTACTAGGGTTTCAGCATGGTTTGGACCAACTGTGCGTAGCCAATGCACCTCTCCTTTGGCCCCAATAACTTATTGAAAGTTCACCAAACTCTGCCATCCATCAACCTTACAAATTATGAATATGTTAAACACAACATAAGGGTTATATAAAGAAACTAGGGGTACTACAAGTATATCATGAAATAGAATTTTAAATACACAACATTTCATTACTATTATTAAAAATAAAACCCATTTACAATGTGTAAATGGGAAAAATTAGACTACTAATTAATATGAATTATATATTAATGAAAAAAATTAAATTAAATAATCCAAACCATGTGTAAAAATTTATTCTTTACATTCTTATAACATCCCAAAATAGTAAATTATTTTTATTAATAACATTATTATGAATGTTTTTCAAGCATATTTGATTTTTATTCGTTATTTATTATATGTTTTATTAATTTATAAAATATGTTTCTCTTATGTCAGTTACATGAGGTGTTTCTATCAATTTATCTTGAATTCCATCATTATATTTAACATTGTTAAAAAAGTTTTAAAAGAAATTAATAATTTACATAATTTTAGAGCTTTATGAATTTTATTATTAAATTATTGAAAAATTTATGTAGTTCAATAGGGTTTTTATAAATTTATTAAGAATTAGAAATGTTTATTTTTTTGGTATTTGTGTTAGCTATAGACATTTATTGTTACTACCACTTGAAGAATATCCAATTTTTCCTTGAATAAATATGAAAAGTCTCATAAATAAAAATAATATGAATTAATTATTTTTTTAGATATACCCATGTTAGTTGGAAATATAAAAACAAAATATATCATTCATTAGAGGTATTAGTCCACAAGAACATGGAAAACACATTCTTTTTCATTGAACATGAGGGGTAGAATAAATTCAATAATCACAATTTAGTGATATTATTGATTTTATAATTATTATAATTTTTAATTAGATAACTATTTCATATCAGCTACGTATTTTGTTTGTAAAAAATAGAACACACCATTCCCATAGGCTATAGTCTATACAGACACATGATGAATCCTTCATTTTTCAAATTAATTTGGAGGGAGGTAAAAATTTGATATTAAAATAATTTTCTAACATATAATTATAATATTTATACTTAATATATAATACATTTATGGATAGAAAGTTATTTAGGTGTTAAAATAAGTAATGAACAAATAGATTTTTGTTAAAATAAGTGCCCCTAACTTTTGATGTTCTCCCTTCTCTAACACCCTAAAGCACTAAAGAATTTTATTTTGAAAAAAATTAATATTAAATGTGGTTATAATATTTAGTAGAGGCTATGAATTTTTTTGGTAGATATATATCATTGGAATAGGTGGTCAAATGTGGTAGAAGTGGCCTTCTTTTATAAGTGATTAAAATCGATCTTTTGTAAATACACATTTGTTTTTCTAGGATTAAACAACACTATTCAAGCATAAAGTCATAAAAATGGAAATAATTGATTATATATGATTTATGTTCATGAATAATTCCAATATTCATTTAGTTCAATTTTTAAACATGTTTTTAGTCTTTTGACATTATTTTTTTTATGTTTTACCTATTTGATTTTTACCTTGGAAAGTACTTTTTACCTATATAATTTATATTTTATTAAAAAATATATGGTCACACATCATACTGAATATTGATTTTATAAAAATAAAAAAAAGATCCATATAATCTAATTCATTCCATAAATAATATGACCTTTTACATTAAAATATAACATTTCATATAAAAATTTATTTTAAAGAAAAATATTATTTTAAAATTAAGTTTTCAAAATATTATATATTGTAGCATTCTAAATTAATACGAGGAAGTATATTTTTTATATAATAAAAAATTATATAAAAATAATTATTTATAATAGAATAATATATTTTATTATATTGACAATTTTTAATGTTAATAATAAAATTCTTTTAGAATAACAGCTTTATTGTTACAATAATAATTAACATTAATCATAGTAATAATATTTTTTTGTCTAAAAATTAAATTCATATTGTTAATAACATGATAATACTATTAGAAAATAATAATTGAATTGTATAGATAAAATTTCTACATGAAATGAAAATTATTTTTATTATAAGAGAAAAAATAGAGTAAAGTATCACATATGTTTAAAAAATGATAAACATAGGTTTTATAGATTGTTTATAATATTTTTAAATGTTATATATTACACAATAAATATAATTTTAATAAAAAAATATTTTAAAAAATTTATTTCATTATTACATGATGATAATGTCATAAAAAGTATGGTAATGGGAACCTAATTTTTTTCAACAATTCACATAAAAATAAATTATTTTATAAAAATAACACTAATTTATTTTAAGATAATATTGAAATGATGAATTTAAAAATTTAGTTAAAAATATTCATGTTCATGTTCTAAAATTTATAAATATATCTTTTAAATAAAAAATAATACATAGATGAAAATCTAATTTTTTAAATTATCCCTTTAAAAATAATTAATCTTCTTAATCCTATTGGGTATTCATTTATAATATTTTATTTTTTTTATTTAATAGAGGTTGTATTAATATAAATGTTTCTCAAAAATATTAATATAATAGGTTGCATCCAATTTTAGATCACTTTTGTTTGTGAAAGAGACTATCAAATGAATTATGATTTAATGGAAAATAAAATTAAAAAATTTATGAGTATTACGGTAATGAAATGATAAGATTATTATTAGTAGAATTTTTTTATAGATAAAACTGATTTATCATAGTATATAAGTTTGTGTAATTGTTTTTAGATTGGCTTGCTTAACATGAACGATAATGTTGGTTATATATATGTAAGAGTTGTTATATAAGTGAAAACTGGTTATATAATTTGAAATTATGTTATCAAAGATGTTACAAAAATATATGTATCAGACATTGATACCTATTTAAATTATTTTTAGAATTTGGTATAATATAATGTATGTTTCCATAACACTAATCATATAGAGGTTTTTTATTAACTATTTAATGGTGTGTCCCCCAATATATTGGGTTATGACCTCAAGGACCTCAATAGTATGTTGACTAAATATGTGCGTGGGAATGAAATGACAAATAAAAGTTATTTAATTACATATGATTTAGTCAAATTGGTAATTGAGATATAGTGTAATGTGATATAGGACTGACATTATCTATTTCTAATTCCTAATATTGATGTCAAGAATAAATGATATTTTCTACAAGACATGTTTCAGATTAAGTCACAAAAAATGTGTTTTTAATTTGGGTAGCTATAACATGTTTCTAGATACAAATATTAGTATATTATTATGAATGAGATTCATAATTATTCCCAAATTTAAAAAGGTATATTAGGGAACCACATTATAAAAGGAAAATTTTCATTTTTGGAGTATTTTTATTACTGCATATATATATATATAAATTAATTTTTATTATAAACATAAATATGATTTGTGTCTTTTGAAATTAAAATATTTAATTAAATAATATTTAATTAATTAAATATATTTATTTAATTGAATAATAATTTTCATATAATAATATATATACTAATTTTTATATATTATTTCTACATAAACATGAGGAAATAATAAAGATCAATGGGGATTTGCGCTTGGGAAGAGCGTAATGAGTTTTAATGATACATTACATAATGATAATCATAATTCCAACTTAAATATTTCATTTATGCATCATCAATGTCACTTAACATATTGGGAGCCTCATTAATGCACCACCTATGGTTTTTTGGAACATCACAATCATTTACAGTATATTTAATACTCAAATATCATTGAATGACTATTTATTGTGAATATTTTGGATTTTTTTAGGATTATATTCCTAGAGTCTATTGAATTCTCATATTTTTATAAATAATAAGGTATGTTGATTTATTATTTATCCCATTATGATAATGAAAAGTCAGTTCATAGAGTTTCATTGTTTCCATCATCCGAGAGAGGGTCCTCTACTATGAATCATGCAATAGAGTTATCTTTTTTTCCTCATCTAATAGAATCTATTGTGTATTTCTCTTAACATAAAAGAATCATTTTTCTTAGAGGATTCACTATAAATTCTTGGATAATATTAAGAAATCACCAAGGAATTAGTGACTAGCATTATCATTGGATACCAAATGAGACATGATTTCCTTAATTCAACATTGATCTATATATCCTAAACCCATTTCAATGGAGATTTTTATTATTCTATTATTATGTATTCCATTTAAGTATTACTTTATTTTATGGGTTTTGATAGTGATTATATTGTAAATTGGGTGTCTTTGATATTGATAATATTTTATATTTTTTCATTTTTGAGGTTTATATTATATCCTTGATTATTTATTTATAAGGGAATATTTGGATGAAAATCCATCTCTATATTCTATCACTATCCTTATCTGACATATTAAAATGATATTCTCATTAAATCATTTTATAATTATCATCCATCATTGATGTTTGACTTATCATGAAAAAAATATTTCACATTCCTATTATATTTTCATAATTCGTAGATATTTGATATCAAACACATTCTAAACTTCTTCAATTCATATTGTTGTAAATAAGATTGGTTTTACACTTTTAAATGAAATATTGATCCTTTATTATAGGTGTTATTCAATATATAAGTGTGTAGTATGTAACCTTTTATGTTATTTTAATTTTAATTTAATTATTATATATAAAATATGAACTTTTCTTATGATTTAAGGTTTTATCTAATTCTAATTTCATAATACATAAGATAAATTTAATAAAAATGATTTGATACAATTTTTTTGTCCCAAAAATATATTATAATTTTTTATGGTTGTAAAAATACCACTATTTGATATAAATGATGATATAATGGGAGAAATTAGTTATGTTGAATAATATTTAATTTTCATGAATTTTTATTTGTGAAATTATTTTTTTGTTATTTGACTGTGTTAAATTGTTTTTGGTGAAATAAAAATAATAAATTTTATTTTATAAATTATTTTGAATTAATCTGATTAAATTTTTTATATTATTATAAATTTTCTTAGATTTTTAGTGTAGTTAATAATATTATTTATGTGATATTTTATTATCACATGTGGATATTTTATGATTATGGTTGTATTTTTTGTTGATATATAATATAGAATCATTTAAAATATATGATGAATTCATCTATGATTATTTAACAATCATATAAATAGGATGATTTGTTAAATATGAAAAATATTTAAGAAGGTTGGCGATGATGGTTGGAGGATTAATATAAATTAATTGGATGCAATTTATAATTAGAAGTATCTATGACTAATTGTAATGATTTAGATACTATTATTAATGGATAAAACATGTTTCAATATTAATTTTAATGGATTTTTTTTACATAATAAAAAAGAGGAGGAATATGAATGATAGGAAACAATATTATGTTACATGGGATTTTTTAAAAAATATTAATGATGTAAATAAAAATGTATTAAATTTTACAGAAGAAATCCCTAGGATGACTTGATAATCCTTATATTTGAGGATGGATTTTGATTTAATTCCATACAATGAATTATTTTAGGAATTTTATTTTTGCCCCATAACAAAAAACTGGGCCAATAATAGATGGATAACCAAGCTAGCTTGATCATTCTTTTGTGGGAGGAAACAAAACCATGCATAATAACCAATAAGGAAGAACAATCAAGATTGCATGGGTGAGATCCCATATGGGTATATAGGTTTAAAAACTGGTGGGCATGAATGGAGGTTCGTGATCCACTACATGAGGGAATGGAATGATGGTGTGTTGGTGGTTTATAGAGCATAGATCCAAGAGTGGACTCTGGGATACTCACATCGACCATAAAAATTAATGACATGTATTATAATGATTAGGAGAATACATAGTATTTTTTACATGGGATCATGTGATGTGAGGTATTGTTCATTAACATAAAAAATATGTGGGGAAACATGTGAAGGACCCCATAACACCCTGAGAGGGAAGGGGTGAATAAGGGAATCAAATTTTTCTTTTTAAAGTTGTGAATCTTGTTCCCATGTTGGTAGGAACCTGTGAAATCTATCAGTCAAATGAAAGAAAAGAGATGACACATAACTTTTAATTAGTTCACCGAAAAGGGCTACGTCCAAGGAGTATATGCTGACAGTGTGTCATTCGGACCTAAATACACTAATCTTTACTAGTTATGAAGTACAATAGTTTGGTCACAGTCACTCTTTTCCAGGCACACTTCCCTTAAAAAAGTTCAGGGATGGCTCACTGATTCCCTAGGAACACTTGCATAAACTCCTCCTAACTCAATGATTTGAGATAATTCTAACTCTTTTTATCAACTTGAAGGTTACCTCAATGGATAAGCATTGGATTCTTTGTCTCTGTCTAGAAAGAGACACTACTAGCATCAAAGGCATGAGTAGATGCTCACTGAAAGCCCTGAACAATCAACACTGATACTCAAAAACAACCCTTCACAAATCACCTTCTCAAAATATCAACCCTTTGTAAAGGAAATCACCTCACATGGCACAAAACTTCATGTAACTCACTGCCTCATAGAGCACAACCCTTCATGGAGTTCACTGCCTTGTAGAACAACCTACTTCGCGAAGCTCACTGAGCCAACTCAGAACACCCTATCTTCGCAAATCTCACCTGACTTAGAATCATTAGCATCAATCAAAACATTGAAAGTCTCTTTACGAAGCTTAATATCACATAGAAAAACCCGCTTCACGGAGAACCCCTTGCGTCATGAATTCAAATAGATCCTAGATTTTCTCTCTAAAAATCATGTGGAATGAAGAGGGGTGGCCTTTTATTTATAATCATGTCCAAACACAAAGTTCCTATTCTTCAAGCATGAAATCTGGATTGACCAAAAATTTCCTCATGGTGCATCTATCTCTTTGTAATGCTCATCGTAACTACATATCTCTCTGTTAAAACCCTTCACACTACCAAAAAGAACCACTACAAATCACCATTTGCAAAGAAATCCTCATAATCCCAAAGCACACCGTCACAATCTTTCACATCTTTGTGACACATACTTAATGAATCACATCTATGCGAAACTCATGCCTTTTCCATATTTTCTTGAGACCTTCAAGAAAAACCACTTTTCTCAATTCTTGACATTCCCCAAATGTTGGACCCCAAAAATTTGACAAACACAGGGAAATGACGTCACCTTAAAAACTATATACGGCTTGAAATGTATGACCCTTTTCATTGCAATCTTCCAAATCATCCATGAGAGGATTGAAAAAAAACAAAAACCATAATCCTTTTTCAGCAAAGAACATCCATGGTTCCAACAATCTGCCCCTTTGGGTTTATTGGAAATATCTAGATAAATTTAATAGAGCACCATCCACGATTAATACTTGAACCTTCAAGAAATAACTCAGCCATCACTCTAAGTCTATGTGAGCAGTGATTGGTATAGAAAACATGATAGAGGTCATGAATTGAGATTTATTTCTTTTCTTTTCTCCCATATAGTTTCATTTATGGATTTTTCTATTCTCTATATTTCCTATATCAGAATTAAATAAAACACTCTCCATTTAATTTATCCATTCCCCCCATTGGAAATAAACCCAATGAACTGAATCTAAACTTGTAGAGTAAAAAAAATGCTCCCCTGGATCATATATCACCTATAAACCTGCATCGTTTCCACAAATAGATTAAAAAAAGTTAAAACAATTGGTGATAGGGAAATCTTATAACCTCCTTATGCATTGGGAGGTGGCTGAACACCGAGGTTCAACCGATGTTTCTCAAACACATCCACTGACCGTGTCTTGGTCATAATGTTAGCCACTTTCTCATCAGTTCCCACATGGTCAATTTTGATCACACCTTGTTTAGATTTTTTCCTTGATGAAGTGATATCTGATCTCAATATGTTTCGTATGAGAATGTTGAACATGATTCTTCATAAGATAAATTGCACTCATGTTATCACAGTAAATCACCATTGGTTGTTTCACATCATCACCTATTTTAGTCAGTTGTTGCTTCATCCAAAGTAACTGAGTTCACACATTGGTCGAAAATATATATTCAACTTCAGAAGTACTAAGAGAAGTACATTCCTCTTTCGTACTTAACCATCCCACAAATTTATTCCCAATATAGAATGCTCCACCACGGGTAGACATTCTATCCACAACATCTCCGACCCAGTCATCATCATAAAATGATGATAGTTCACTCTCTCTTCCTACATCCAACTATAATCCACAATTATTAGTACCTTGAATGTACCTCATGATTATTTTCACTGCCCCCATATGTTCTTTCTTTGGATTACTCTAAAATAGGGCCCCAAGGAAAGTTGCAAATACAATATCTCATCGTATCGCTATCAGGTATAGGAGGACTCCCATTTTTCTTCTGTACATGGTGGGATCCACATAAGTCCCTTCCTTATGCTTCTTGAGCTTTTTTGAAACCACAATCAGAGTCGGAATTGGTTTCAATCATGCATATTGAATTTCTTCAACAGCTCTCTTGCATACTTTTCCTTATTAAGGAATGTGTAATCCTTATTCTAAATCACTCGAAACCCTAAAAAGTACGTGAGTTCACAAATCATGGACATTTTAAATTCTGATTTCATGTGATTGGGAAATTCAACCACAGATCCCTATTTTCTTCCATCAAAAATAATATCATCCACGTATACCAATACAATGAAATAATACTTTTGAGAATTCTTCACATAGAGATTTTGATCCAATCCTCCTCTTCTAAACTCAATATTTATTATATAAGAGTACAATCGAGAGTACCATTCTCTTGGTGCCTATTTCTGGACATAGAGAGCATTATTTAATTTAAAAACCTTCAATTCATCATTTTCAAGCAAGAACCCCATGGGTTATTTGATATAGACTTCTTCTTATAATACACCATTTAAGAATGTCATCTTGACATCCATTTGATAAACTTTATAACCTATCTGGATTTACATGGTAAGAAATAACTGGATTGACTCCAAACATACTACTGGAGAAAATGTATCTTCAATATCAACACATTCAATTGTTGAGTATCATTTAAAAACCAATCGCACCATGTTTCTGACAACTTTTCCAAGCTCACCAAACATGTTCTTGAAGATCCACTTCGTACCAATCACATTATGACCTTCAGGTCTTTTAACTAAGTCTCATATTTGATTCTTGTCAATCTAATCTAACTCTTCATTCAAGGATTTCACCCATAGTTCGTCCTTTGCAGATTCTTCAAATGAGTATGGTTCCACAACTGATAGAAATACAAATTGTGTATTATTTATCATTCTCCTTATCTTTGTGGGTGTAGTATAATCCCCAATAATGTTGGATTGATCAATTTATGATCTTTTATTCCTCCTTTGAGATTAAACTGAATTCTATCCATCCATGGTTTCCTCTTCAGATTCTTCATCTGATTCAACATCATGAGGTGGATCCTAATAGTTTTTTACACCTTCCTCTATTTCTTTATTTTCATTTTCTCTATGTTCAATTTCTCCCTTATATTTTATCACATCACTATATAAATTCCTCGAAGCATTTTTGGTTTTATCTTCAATGATATTAACACTTCTTCTTTCCAAAATCCTTCCCAAGTGATTTTTGAGATAGTTGTAGGCTTTGATGTTCATTGAGTATCCAAGGAAAATTCCTTCGTCTGCATTGTCACCATAATTCCCCTGATTTCCATCTTAGTTTTTTATGAATCATTTACTTCCAAAAACATAAAATTATTTCAAAGAGGGATTCCTTCCATGACAGAATTTTTATGGCATCTTTTCCTCACCCATATAAAGCCCTGTTCGATTTTGAATATACACTACATCTTGAACAGCCGATTTCTAGTATTCTTGAGGAATACAACTCTCAATCAACATAGTTATTACCATGTTGTTCACCTGTTAAATCCTGCTCTCAAGAACTCCATTTTCTTATGGATTTCTCATAGTAGCTAAATCACGTTGCATCACACGATTATACAGGTAAATTTCAAATTCAATGCATGTGTATTCTACTCTATTGTCATATTGTAGCACTTTGATTATTCATCCAATATCATTCTCAGTGATTCGACAATATGTTTTCATGCAGTCAAGCACTTGTCGTTTCTTATGTATAACCATTACACATGAAATTATACTGTAATCATATTTGAAAAGGAAAAAGTACCTTTCTCCATGGGTTCCAATAACATTTATCAGGCCACATACGTCTGTATAAATGAGATCAAGAAGATGAGATGACCTTTTCTTCTTTTGATGATATAAACTGCAGAACAACTTCCTCCAAATGCAAGAATCTCAATACTTTTCATGTTCACACTTCAAGGTGGGAATATCTATGAAAATATCCATTTTTGATATCTTATCAATGAATTTTTGATTGATGTGCCCCAGTCTATAATGACACAGGTTATTTTATTCTTCAACAGTCATGTAGAATTTTTTTTCTTAACCATAAACCTAATACATGTTTCCTTCTATTATGAATCCTTTCATAATAGAATTTATTGTCTTTACCTTAATAGTGCAACCTTTCTTATTTAAAGTAACTATAATTCTTGAGTCACATAGTTGAATCACACTGAGGAGATTATGACATAGGCCATCCACATAAAGGTCTTCAGTTTTCTTTATCTCTACATTAGCTAGTTTAGTACTTCCACTACTTTTGATTTTCAGAGCTCCATCATTACCGAACAGAACTGTTCCATTAACCCTCCTCTTGAAATTTGTTAACATGTATTCATTACCAGTCATATGATATGAACAATCGTTACCAAGAATCCAGGTGTTGTTGCTTTTTTAGCATTGAGGGATACCTCTTCAAGGTTGGATTCCCCAATGTTATTCTTTTATTTCTATTATACATTTGATTGAGTTTAGGACACTGATGGCCTTTCAATTCTATCTTCTATGTACATGGGTTCTTCACATTCAAAATCTTCATCCATAGGAGAAAACCTATTTGAAATAGAAAAACTATCTTGTTGATGAGCTTTGACTTGACTCAGAATTTGGCATGAGGTGTCCATGTCATTTATATGCCTATAATAAATGGATTTATTTCCAAATTAATAACAATGAAAACAATATCCATATAAACTGTTTCTTCTATAATTAGTAGGATATGAATTTTTCTCCCCTTTTAAACTCATAGATCTACTCTATTTAGATATATCCTTGACTCTTCCAAATACGACATTGTATAACCTGGATATCCACATAATTGACACTTTATGAGAGGAAATGTCTTCTAACTTCTCTTTTTCCCCATGCCTTCTTCCTTGAAAAAAATGTTTGACTTCCTGTTATTCCTATAAGATCGAGGATATTCTTCTGTTCTCCTTTCATTTTGATTTAAGGGTCTCTTTTTCAATACTTATGGTGATTTTACAACATGATAAACATTTAGATTTCCTTTATTCTAGTCCAATTTATTTGCAGCATTTGATGTTTCAGAATCAAAACTGATTACACTGTTTCCCATGTGTGTGGGTCTTTGATCACTCAAAATATTTTCAACTTCATCAGACCCTCATTTCTCTCTCTCCAGCAGCTCATCATCTGAGAACCTACCAAATTGTATTTTATTATTTTCTTGTTTTGAACATGATTCACTTTTGAGCATACTCCTAAGAGTATCAACTTCTTCTTTGAGTCCCCCAACAGTTTTAGACTTATCCTATAGTCTCAAGGTATAGTCATTAATGAAATTTTCCTATTATTCAATTATGAGATTTAGTTCCACTACATCATCTATCCATTCATGGATTAATGACTGTACTTTCACCAGTTCTTCTAGTTGTTCAATTTTAGTTTCAATCTGATCAATATATTCTGATGATTCTTCCACCATTTCTTTATACTTATTTTATCTATTACACTTATTCTCAATCTTAAAAAATGCTTCCTTAAGTTGTAACTTTGGATCAGAATTATTTTTTAATTGGTTATCTCTTGATTTTTCTATTGATGGTTCCAAATTTTCAATGGTATCCATCATAGAATCATGGTTTCTAGTTTTAAATTATATTTCTTCTTATTCAAAAAATTAATTATCATATTCTTTCTCTTCATAGAAAAAATACTTCTTCTATACTTTATTTTTATATTTGAAGTATACCTTTTTGAAAAACCTTTTATGAGGCTTCTCAATGTGTTCACCTTCACTGTCTTCATCTTCAAACTTTCTTGAGCACTGAGAGGCAATGTGCCCAATGTTTCCACAATGAAAGCAAGCCATAGGTAGCTTCCCTTTTAAATTTTCCTTTTATCTTCTGGAACTTCTTGTAAATTATAGAAAGAATTTATTTTTACTCTTCATATTCACCACTACTATACTTTGAAATTTTCAGTTTATCCATGGCTTTAAATTCCATTTCCTTACTCACTCGAGTTGTAGAATCTTCTGGATTGACTCTCATTTCACATGCCACCAGGCTACTCATTAGATCATCTAGAGAATGTTTGGAAAGATCTCCTTCCTCAAGGACTGAAAACATTTCATTGTATTGGGGTGGAATTATTCTCAATATTTTCTTTACAATATCAAAGTCTTTTATTTCTTCACTAAGACCTTGAATTGCTCCAACCACTTTAGTAATTTGATTGAAGAAGGAGTCTATATTATCATCAGGATGCATATTTAGATTGGAAAACCTATTGTGCATTACTTGTAGTTTCGTGTCCTTCAACTTTATATCTCTTTAATAAATATTTTCAATTTTATCCCACATGGAATTTGCTGAGGTGAAACTCATCACCTTTAGATAGATTTGATAAAAAAGGGTTGTAGTGAGATCATTCTGCGCTTTAGCATCTGCATGAAGAATTTTTTGTCTGCATCAATCATAGGAAGCCTTATTGGATCAATAAATTGTATTCCTTGCATAGTAGAAAATATGACTTACATTCCAAGTGTTCTTAAATGAGATCTCATTCTATTCTTACAAATCTAAAAATTACTTACATGGAAAAGGGGGACTCCCCTAACATTGGATTAATTGTCCATGACGGTATAAGATAGATCAAACACCAGTAACCTCACCTCTGATACCACTTGAAGGATACCAGAACACCCTTAGATGGGAGGGGTGAATCAGGGTGTCAAATTTTTCTTTTAAAATTTATGGATCTTGTTTTTATGTGGGTATTAACCTGTTAAATCTATCAGTCAAATGAAATAAAAGATATGACACAACACTTTTACTTGGTTCACTATAAAGGGATACATCCAAGAAGTATTCACCGATAGTGTGTTGGTCGCACCTAAATCTACTAATCTTTAATAGTTGCGGAGTACAAGATGTTGGTCACAGTAAATCTATTCCATGCACACTACCCATAAAAAATTTCCAGGATATCTCACATCTTCCCTCAGAATACTTCCATAAAATCCCCTAACTCACTACTATGAGATAATTCTAACTCAGTTTATCAACTTGAAGTTCACCTCAATAGATAAGAATTGGATTCTTTGTCTCTGTCCAACAAGAGACACTGCTTGTATCAAAGACCTAAGTAGATGCTCAATGAAATCCCTGACCACTCAACATTGATACTCAAAACAACCCTTCTCAAATACCATTCACAAATCTCAACCCTTCGCAGAGCACATCACCTCGCAGAGAAAAATCCTTCGTGGAGTTCACTGCCTTGCATAGCACAACCCTTCGCGGAGATCACTACCTCATAGAGGAATATACTTTGTGAAGATCAATAAGCCAATGATGAAAACCCTATATTCACGAATTTCAATTGAATTAGAAGCATTGACATCATTCAAGATAGTGAAAGTCTCTTAGAGAATATCAATATCACATAGAATAACCTGCTTCATGGAGCACCCCTTGCTTCACGAAGTCAAAGAGATCCCATATTTTAACTTTAAAAATCCTATGGAATGAATAGGGGTGGCCATTTATTTATAAGAATGGTCGAACGCGGAGCTCCGCTTCTTCAGGTGTGAAATCCAGATCAGCCAAAAATGACTTCATGATGCATCTCTCTCTTTTCAATTATCATCATAACCACAAATCTCTCCATAAAAACCCTTCGTACCACTGCAAAGAACCACCAAAAATCACCATTTGCAAAGTAAGTCTCATAATCACAAAGCATACCATCACAATATTTCATGTTTTCATAAAACACACTTCATGAGTCCCATATCTATGAAACTCATTCCTTTTCCATATTTTTTTGAGACCTTCATTAAAAACCACTTTTCGCAATGATTTCCATTCCACAAATTTTGGACCCCAAAAATTTGGCAAACATAGGGAAATGAAATCACCTTAAAAACTGTTTATGTCTTGAACTCTATGATCCTTTTCATTGTAATATCTTAGATCATCCATGAGAGGATTGAAAAAAAACACAAACCATACTCCTTTTTCATCAAAGAACAACCTTGGTTCCAACAAGAAGGACTTCTAATCTAGTTTATTTGAGCCATTTGACCATGCACTAAATTTTCATCTACCACTATCCTTCACCTATGGGTTGCACTATAGTATGTAAATAATCTAGATATAGTATCATAATGAACTATATCCAGTGAATAATACACATTCTTGATCGATTAAAGGCCTTGAATGAAATAATTCGATGATTATGATACTACCTATTCCTATTTGGACCTGTTGAGAAGCGATTCACTAAGGCATCAAATAAAAATTCTATTTTCATAAAGAATAACATATGAATAAAACTTCCTTTATGTATTGTATCTATTTCATGATCAAATTTCCACTGAAATAATATATTATAAAATAGAATAGACCAGATGAAGACATCATGTAAAAAAAACTAATCATAAGAAGGATTATTTATAGACATATTCCATCACATGCCATATGTATTTTTCTATAAACTATCCACCAAGGAATTTCATAAATAATAATCATATCTTGTAAAGCACTGAGATATCATAAAATCATGTAAATAAACCATTGGATTGCATATACACTTCAGTGTCACATGATGTTTTAAAACTAAAATATATTTATCATTCATAAAACCAGAGATATGTTGAGAACATCAGGTGTTTAATGGGATATGTATCTTTAAGAAATTTTTAGGACAAATAGTGTAAGAATGATAATAAATACCAATGTTGGGAATGATGGGTTATGTTATTAATAAAGAGGAGGATTTATTTTTTAGAAAAAATAATGATAAATCACATGATCTATGATCAAGAAGTAATTATATCTATGTGATCAATTGATGGGATGGAAAATAATATTAAGTGTATTTTTTATAAAAAGTATATCATACAAAACTTACCTAGCCTCCTGAATAAAAAGAATCCTGATATCCTCCTTGGTTAAATAAATGAGAAGGACCTACAAGCCCATCGATACATGTAGAGGAATAAGACATCATATGATACTATCTGATGTAATAGATTACATCACATATCATTTAGATCATAAATTGAACCCTTAAGGATATGTGTGATACATATTTCAAAAAAAGAACTTTGATACATGAAGTTATCTTCCTTAATGAGGAGTTTAATGTGATATTCCAAAATTAATTACACAGTAGAATAATTAACATTATAAAGAATGAACTCTGTGGATATAAATTTTAAAAAAAAGTGGAGAAGAATGAACCAATAATATATCACATAACAAGGTTTTTTTATTCCATTAATGTGAGGAAATATGGGTTTTGAGTATAACAGGAAATTTTTAAAAATTTAATAGAAGATCATGTTAATTAACATGAATTTGAGAAGGCATATGAAATAATGAGAATAAATAACCAATTTTTGAAAAAATTACACATTTTGTATTATTATATAGATTCTTGAATTGAATTTAGAAATCATGAAGCGAATATATTGAGTTTAGAATGATTTTCCATACATATAATAATATTAAAGAAATATGTGCATTACTTACAATTATTTTATCACAAGTTGAGAAAACCATTAATATAAGGTGTATCTTCTAAGAATTTGAAAATTTAGGAATAAGTTAGCACATAGTTTTATACATTTAACAAGAACTGGTCATTTTGATAGCGATTCGATACACCGTGAAAGGGAATCATGCAATTCCATTAACATTAATTCAGCTATTGATGACCTATCGATTGATGAATGAGATTTTATTCAATTTCATTTGTTGAATTCACTAAGATTACAAGATGGTCCTATTCATATATTTATTGGAATATCTATGGAAGAACATCTAGTACCAACATAACCAATGACACTGGAGACCTAGTGGTACCAATAAAAATAATAAATATTATAGGATGTAGATTATAAATTTCTAAAAAATGTGTTTGAATTGTACTATACTTTTAATATATATAAATTTTAGTGATAAAAAAAATTTAGAGTCAAGTATTTTTGATCACTATAATAAGTAAGTTCTCATTTCGAGATCAAACCCTATAAAATATCTATGTGATATTGTTTCTATTATTATCTAGATTACATGTGTATGTAATCATTAAGGGTGAAAGTTAGATCCATTCTACTTAACCTAAGTGGATATTTGAGTGTAAGGTGTGATAATTGAAAAGAATGGATAAACTCAATAAATTTGGGAATACCCATTCAAACCCCATGAAATATCCATGTATAATCCACTTAAGCTCTAAAAGTGGTATAAGAGGCTATGTTTCCTCTAACAGGATCAATTTTTTTTGGGATTCTAGGATGTGATGATTTGATGTTGGTTCTCATATACGTCACCTAAAATAATTATTGATCAATCTTATTTAAAATGAAATGATGGTCTATAAAAATCCAAAAAAATTACAATGGAAAATACCTTCTTATAATTATATCTTATATAATAAATCACTTAAGATAACTTATATAACATAATATAATTTCTCTAAATAAATAATGAATGAAATTATAGGTATTTATAGAAATTATAAAACCTTTACCAATGGAATAATAACTTGAACTTTGGAATAGTAATGTGACTATTATGAATAGTAATTTGAACAATAGAAAAGTAACCTCATCTATGAAAGTCTAAAAAAAATTTAGGTATCTAATAAATGAAAATATGATATAATTATATCATAATATAATTAAAAAATTATTTTAATAAAAGTTTTAACTAAGTGTTGGGATTTTTATATAAAATAAATTTTTATTTATAATTTTCTTTTTAATATAATTATTTAATAGAAAATTTATTTTATTATAATAGAATCATAAATTAATATTTTTTGTCATATAATTATATGATAATTTTATGAGACCTTAATTAAATTTTTGATGTGTTATAAAATCATTTATAATTTTAAAATCAATATTTTCCATGAAAATTATGATTTTAATTAAAATTTAAATTTCCCACATAGAAATTTATTTTCATAAATGGTGTTCATTTTTAATTATACACATCAAAAAATGGTTAGGGTGATTTTTTTATTTTTCTAAAATAGTTGATTTTTTTTGTGAATAGTGAAATACAGTAATTAAGGTATTTAACAAATACATTAATTATTAAGTCATAGATAATGTATATAACAACTCTACTATTTATTACACACATAGAAATGATTTATTTCATAAAATATTTACTTGAAATAGTATAGAAGATCAAGATGTCTAGTGTCTTTGGGGATTGGGAACCTTACATAACGACTTAAAACATGAAACAAAACATCTTTATTGAAAAATTCCTTTACATGACCACTATATTCCCTCGTACTTAGCATTGCATGGCGTAACCTGAGGACATGCATAAGAAAAGGGTGAAATATAAAGCCCAGTAAGGGAGTAAAAAAGGCATAACATGATGAATACAATACATGTTAGGCAATAAGAATATAAATGGAGCATAAGAGAGACATGAACATAAAGGCATGATATAACATTATTATCATAACATGGAAATGTGGAAATAACACTTAACATGGTATTAACATGATATAAGGCTCATTAAACATGGATCATGAGTAAAACCTCATTTCACTTGAATTAGAAATATTACACTCTCATTGCACTTGATGTAACATGATACTAAACTTTACGCAATGCATTGGAGTGCTATCTGGGTGCACCCTTGTTAATCATTTCATCCATAAGTGCGCCACATGGACCATACAACATGGAATCATTAAAGATCGTCATTTATTAAATGATAAAGGAATATGGAATTCATACATGAAACTCTATAATCAATAAGTAAACGTGCATAAAGGTGAATACCCATGATAGAGAAATGGGCATGGTATTCACGACACAATGACTTTGGCTTGGAAAATCACGATGCAATTTTGGCAGCATAACGACATGACATAAAAATTCATAAAAATGGTTGATGAGAGTGGAAGGGGTTTCTCATCATATTTACATGAAATATACAGTAAGGGGATCATATAGATACATGTACCAATATATGTAATTGAATTTATATTTATAATAAAAAAGAATTGCTTGAATGTAAATGTGGAGAGAGAAATTCCTTATGGAATTTCGGCATGGTAACATGTGTACTTGGGAGGCATTAACGAGAGAGAAAGGAGTCTCTCATCATTCAAACATAAGGAGGGAAGTATGGGTTAGGAGTGAAATAATACCCCAACATTTTTAATTTAAAATGAAAGGGAATAAAAACATAATGAAATTTAGAAAAAATTGAGAAAGGAAGAAATCCCTTTCTTGGAAGTGTGATCCCAAAGGCTTGGGAGAGGCTTGAGAGAGACTTATTGGGAGCTTGGGGTACCTTGGGAGGATTATAAAGAGAGTAGGGAAGAGGTTGGTCATATAAGGACCCGACCTTATTACATAAATAATCTTGAATTTAGTCAATAAAACACATCAATGGCCTTTGGGCCACAGGGCCTTCGGGCCACAAGGCCTATGGGTCTCAAGGGCCTTCGGGTCATCAAAGGCCTTCAGGCCACAAGGCCTTCGGGCCACAGGGACTTTGGGCCATAAAAGACCATGGAGTAGACTAGTTCACATAGAACAGGCCCTAGAAGAGGATTAGAGCAACAAGAGTAGCATCCACCAGATGCAGAACTAACCAGATTGGAAGAATGAGAGGGTATGATAGCCGCCATCGGGACAAGGCACCGTGTAGCTTTGTACGAGGCAATGATAGAAGATCAACAATTCAAAGTGGAGATCTAGGTGATCAATGAATCAGAATCTAGGGAGGGGCAGTTCTAGAGGGCTGGGCCTATGGGTCATGTATTGGGCATGATATGGCTCTAGGCCTTCGGGTCATGCATTGCAAGTCAGTCGGTCCATGTGCCTTGGGCCTACAGGTCATGTACTAGTTCCCCTTAAACCCTTAAAAGGGGTATTATCCATAATAAAATAATAAAATAAGGCCTTCGGTCCATTCGGGGGGGGGGGGGTCAATAAAACAAATACTTTTACAATAAAAACAGTTTCCATTTTTTTTTCAAAATATAAAACATTAAAACTTAAAACATGATTCCTTGACAATTCTTAAAAATTTAACATGGATTAATTCTCTATCTTACACATCTATTAAACTGTGAAAATCATTTAAAACTTGGGATGATCACAAAAAACTCAGTAAGGGATATAAAAAGATGAAAAGAACACATTAGTCCATGAATACTTGTAACGTATGATATCACTTTCAAAAGACATACTTATCACCTATATATATATACTTACTTTGTGAAACATGATATTTCCACAATACATAAGAACATAAGTAGAACCATAAAGGTATCTTGGGTCATTACTTACATAATCTTGTAACCCTCTCAGCTACCTTATAATTTGTAACCCTCACAACGACCTTGCTATTTGTATAACCATCACAGTTACACTTGGAGTATCCATATGAACGACCTAAAAATTACTCATAACCAATACATTGGAGGGAGATATAGGTCCTAACATTCACCATAAACAATTACCAAGAACCATAACATAATCATACAACATGAATAATAGCATAAAAACATTGCTTTTTAATTTTGTAAAACAGAATTTTAAAAGATGATTTTAAAAGAAAAGTCCCTTATAAATATCATATAATTGAAGTTAGACTTAATAGAGTAGATGGAATATGTATATACTCTATAAATATACATTATTAAACATATAATAATCATAATTAATCACACAAAAAATTTAAATACCACATAAATAATGAAGAATAAGGTTAACCCAAAGGATGGAAATCGGGTTAAGAATTCCCTTACCTCAAGATTATCTTACTTAAAAATTGTTTATAATTCCTTTATAATGGTAAAAAAAGTGTTATTATTATTTGAAAGAAACTATTTCAATCTTATAAGATCTTATATGATCATTTAATAACCTCATTTTACACCTTAATTGTTAGTAATTTGTTCCTTGCACTATTTTGGGTGAGTTCTTTACATGATTTTAATGATCGGTTCATGATGGATGTTCTTGTCGATTGGAAGTGAAAATACAGAATTGGAATGGAAAAGTATTTACATATTTACAGTACCATAATTTATACCATTTATCATTTTTATGTTTTATATGAGGATGATTCATAAGTTAAAACATTAATGATGTTCATTTAGGTCATTTTAGTGGTTCTTTGATAATAACGACCTCATTTTGTCTTATAAATTAAAACCATGAGTAAAAAATAATTAAAGAAACAAGTATGATAAATAATACATATATTATAACCTGGTTTAACCATATAAATGGTTTCATGACCAGAATTGAAAGAATTAATGAAAATTGAAATCACATCATCCACGATGTCAGTAATTCGACACATCACGAACAATGTTTTTATTCCTTGAATAAGTGAGAGAGGAGAAGAAGAGTGATAATGAATTTTACATGAACACAAGAACATATAAAATATACATTATTTATATAGATTTCATTCCTCTTGGGTAATAATATATGAATAAATAATAAGAAAATAAAGTAACTCAAAATAAATGAATAATTGAGAAATCCCTTACAAAAATTCGGCAGCCTAACGACTATGCAACATGGTTTTAGAAAATATTAAAAAGAGAGGGGTCAGGGGTCACCCATCCCAAAATGAATCATAATACAGAATAGATCAATAATTATAAATAAATAAGGACATGGTATAGAAACTTGAAAGTTATACCACATAAAAGATAAGTTGAATGGAAAAAGAATGAAATTGAGAATTTTCTTACCTTGTAGAGTAACTCCTATAACTTGAAGGTTGGGACCTTGGGGGATTGAGGAAACCTTGGGAGGACTAATAGGGAGGTAAGGAGGCTAGATCTTCATTTATGAGTAATTTTTTAATGAAGATAATGAATTAATGGGTTGGAATTTATATCAAAAGTGAGGGATTATTTTAATAATTTCCAAGGGACACCTCATTAGTGGTATTTGAAAAACCATGGGTTTTACCATGGTATTTGCCCTTAGTATAAGCCACTTGGGACACATAATAACATATTTTACTTTACACAAGTATACTAGATTTATTACATCATTATAACATCATTAATGATGTCATTAACACATTGAAACTCAAAACTGTATTTTTTTACTATTCATAAAAAAATCAACTGGTTTAGAAAAATCCCCAAAATTTACCCAAATCATTTATCGACATGTAGAATTAAAAAATGAAGTCTATTTTTTGAAAATAATTTTCTAAATAATTTTAATTTATTTTTTAAATAAAATCGTACTTAATTTAAAAATTAATAATTTAAAAACTACAACTACTTTCATATCACATTTAAAAATTAATCAAGATGCCATTATCTTAAATCCTTAAGAAAATAAAATAATAATGCAATTCACTATTCATTAGGGTCATATTACTATTCATATTACTACTCATAAGGGTATGTTACTATTCACCAAAAAAACAAGTTGGTTCCAATAGACTCCAAATAACATACTAAACATAATTGTAGATGACCATTTTTAGAAATTCAAAACATAGAAGTTGTAAAATTATGTTTAAATGATACTTATAAATATCTACATTTAACAAAATTTCAAGCATTTCAACATATTTTGAGAAAACCTTGGGGTTTTACCTTATCCACACATTCTGGAAATTTCATCCTCACAATTTTATTTACTTATTAAACAAGTGAGGGTACCTTTCCCTCATAGCATTTTTAGACTCATATGTTGCTTCTTCAACCATGTGGTTTCTCCACAGAACCTTTACCTGGTGGATTACCTTATTCCGCAATACCTATTCTCTTAGATCAAGAATCTAAACTAGTTTCTCTTCATAAGAAAGGTTCTCTTCCATCTAAACTGCTTCTGGGCTCAAGACATGTGATGAATCTAGCACATACATTCTCAACTATCAAAACATGAAAAACATTGTGTACCTGAGACAAAATTGGAGGTAGAGCTACTCAGTATGCAACTAGTCCAACTTTTTCTAAGATTTCAAAAGGATTGATGAATTGTGGACTTATATTTCCTTTCTTATCAAAACACATAACACTCTTCCAAGGATAGATTTTAAGGAAAATATCCTCACCTACCTCAAAAGAGAAGTCTTTCCTTCTGTCATCTACATAAATTTTTTGCTTACTCTGAGCTATCCTCATGTGCTGCTGGATCATCTTCACTTTCTTAGCCACTTATTCTACTAATTCTGGACCCATCAACTTTTTTTCACCAGCTTCATCCCAAAATGCTAGAGTCCGACACTACTTCCCATACAAAGCCTCAAAAGGTTCCATCTGAATACTAGATGAAAATTGTTTTTATAAGAAAACTGAATTAAAGAAATATGCTAATCCCAACTCCCCTGGTAGTCAATTAAACAAGCTCAAAGCATATCCTCCAATATCTGAA
The DNA here is from genome assembly GCA_963277665.1 of Viscum album. NCBI lineage: Eukaryota > Viridiplantae > Streptophyta > Magnoliopsida > Santalales > Viscaceae > Viscum > Viscum album. The sequence goes on from OY728166.1 coordinate 996,405,692, forward strand.
TCATTCATTCTGTTTTCCCATCTGATTGAGGATGAAAAGATATAATAAAATTTAACTCTATTCCCAATGACTTCTGAAGTCCCTTCCAAAAGTTAAAAATGAACCTGGGATCCTAGTCAGATATAATGAAAAGATGAACTCCATGTAACCTGAAAATCTCCTTGAGTTACAATCAAGAAAGCTGATCCAATGAAATTGTATCTCAAATAACAAGAAAATGTGCAGATTTTGTCAGCCGATCCACAATAACCCAAATTTCATTGTTACCTTGAGATGTCTTAGGTAGTCCCACCACAAAGTCCATGGATACATTCTCCCACTTCCACTCTGGCACTAGAAAAGGCTGAAGCACCCCCTTTGGTAACTGCTGCTCTACTTTAACATGTTGACATGTGAAACATTTCATAGTAAAATTATTAATATCCCTTTTCATTCCATCCCACCAGTAATACTCCCGAAGGTCTCTATACATCTTAGTACTGCCAGGATGAACCAAAAATGAAGAACTATGAGCTTCACACAACAAATATTTCTTCAACTGAAAATCACAGGGCACACACAACCTTTTTACAAATAAAAAAATATAGTCTTTATCAATCTTAAATTCTGGAAGCTCACCCATTTTAACCAATTCTACCTTTTTCTATAACTCACAGTCTTCCTTCTGTACTCCATTAATTCTTTCTGACAACGAAGACCGCACTGAAACCTAAAACAAAACAGATGTATTCTATACACCAACAACTTTTAATCTAACATTCATCAAATCATTAATCAAGGGATCATGTTTCAAATGTAACATGGATAATGATTCAAGATGTTTTCGACTCAATGCATCCACCACTTTGTTTGCTTTTCCAGGATGGTAATTGATCGTGCAATCATAATCCTTTATCAGTTCAAGCCATCTTCTCTTCCTCATGTTTAATTCTTTCTGAGTGAATATATACTTCAAACTATTATGGTCAGTATATATTTAACATTTGGCTCCATATAAATGATGCATCCAAATTTTCAAAGAAAAAAACAAAACTTCCAATTCCAAATCATGTGTGGGATAATTTAACTCATGAGGTTTTAGTTGTCTTGAAGCATATGAAATTAACTGATCATTCTACATCAAAACAAAACCAAGTCCCTTCAAATAAGAATCACAGTAGATGACAAACTCACCATTTCGGGAGGGAAAGGCCAAAACTGGAGCATTTACCAATATCTTCTTTAATTCCTGAAAACAAACATCACATTCTTCTATCCAAATAAATTTAACCCCTTTTCCGTTTTCACTTAGTTATTAGGCTAGATAACCGTGAAAAGTTCATAAAAAACGTTAGTAATAATCCGGTAATCCAAGAAAACTACGAATCTTTTTAACATTTGTGGGTCTTGGCCATTCATCAAACACTTTTGTTTTGGAAGGATCAAATGTTATTCCATCCTTATTTACAATGTTCTCAAGAAAATAAATCTATTGCAACCAAAAATTACACTTGATGAATTTTCCATATAGTTTATTTTTATTTAAGGTTTGTAAAACAACCCTTAGATGTTTTTCATGCTTCTGTTTATTTTTAGAAAATACCAGAATGTCATCAATAAATAAAACCACAAACTTATCAAAGAACTCATGAAATACTATATTCATAAGATTCATGAATACAATAGGTGCATTAGTTAACCCAAATGGAAAAACAAAAAATTCATAATTCCCATATCTAGTAGGAAAGACTGTTTTTGGGATGTTATCCTCCTTCACCATCAGCTGATGGTATTCGGATCTCAAGTCAATCTTGGAAAAGTACTGAGCTCCCTAGAGCTAATCAAATAAGTCATCAATTTGAGGCAAATGATACTTGTTTTTAATAGTGATGTTATTCAAAGATCTATAATCAATGCAAAGTCTCATGGAACCATCTTTCTTTTTAAAAAATAAAATAGGAGCTCCCCATGGTGAAGTGTTAGGATAAATGAAGCCTTTATCAAGAAAATCCAACAACTGATTTTTCAATTCAATAATTTCTATTTGATCCATACTATATGGGGTTTTTGAAATTTGATAAGCAACAAGAACTAAGTCAATTGTGAATTTGACTTCCCGATTAGGTATGACACCAGGTAACTCATCAAAAAAAACATCATGATATTCATTTATCACAGGAACATCATCAATCTGAATAGTTCCCTTGTTTTCAAAAATATAAGAAAGATAACTTTCATTTCCATATTTCAACAGTTTCATAGTTTCTTGATATGTTATCAATTGTATGGGTTCATTCTTGTATACTAACTAAAACTCATTCTAAAAAACAACTTCTTTATCTCTATAGTCAATCTAAGTATGATAAACAGAAAGGCAATCCACTCCCAGAATAACATCAAACTCGACTAAGGGTAAGACAACAAGGTTTATAGGTAAATTATTTCCACAAACTATAATAGAAAGATTCTTATAATTCCTCTTAGCTATAATATTCCCCCTGGTGTTCTAACAACAAGTCCAGGTCTAATTTTTTGAGGTGATATTTCCAATTTACCCAAAAATTTCTCATATATGAAGGAATGTGTAGACCCCATATCAAACAAAACATTAGAAAAATATGAGTGAACAAACAAAGTACCTGATACAACTTCATTGGATGGACTGATATCTACTGATATAGTTACAAAGGATATCACTACACCTTTATGCTTATAGTCTGGCTTCTTTGCATCATTCAGATATCTCTTTGGGCAAGAATTTTCATAATGACCCATCTCACCACATTTAAAACACTATATAGTTTTCTTATCAGGATTAGTATTAGGATCATTTTCATTACAATCTCAGTCCATATGTCTAAACTTACCATATTTAAAATACTTACCAGTTTTTCTAAGACATTCCCTAGGGTGTTTCTTTCCACACTTTTCACAAACTGGAAACTGGATTTTCTTACCATCAGATTTCTTTGGTTGATTCTTACCAATCACTTGCCACCCGAACCTCTTCTTCTCCTTATTTCCAAAATTCATGTGATCATCAGAAAACTCCATCTCTACCCTCTCAACACATCAGACAAGTTTATCATAACTTTTGAATTCATAGGAGGCCAATGCCCTTTGATACCCTAGCTTCAGTCCTGAGTAAAAGTGTTTGATTTTGATATCAAGATCTAAAATAAGATTTGGAGCATACCTCACCAGTCGGGTGAAGTTTTCTTCATACACAGCCACTAAATCCTCCTCCTTTTGATTCAATTCAAGGAATTTTTTCTCCATACTAAGTCACACCACCTTAGAAAAATATTTTTCAAGGAAAAGACTTTTAAATTTATCCCACCCCAAGGCATAAAAATCCTCTCTACCCATGATATACTTTACCATTGACCACCATTGATCAGATTCACCTTCAAAACGATAAATGGAAAGACATACCTTTTGATTATTTGAACAACCCAATACAATGAATATCTTTTAAAGGTATTTAATCCATCCTTCAGCTGCTACTAGGTCAGAAGATCCATTGAAAGCAAGAGGGTGTTGTCGCATAAAATGTTCTAATATTTTCATGTTTAATTATGGTACCTCTGGTTGTTCTCTTGCATGGATGCCACCACCATTTATTTCCAATGTTAGCTGAGCCATTACTATCACAAACTGCTCGGTTTCAATCCCTACAATTCCGGGCTGTAGATCCGGAAGAATGTCATTCTGTCGGTGCCTCTCCTCTTCAGCATCCCTATTACTTCTGCGGACAACCATTCTAAACAAACATATCTTAGATGAAACAACATGGTAATATTTAAATGCTATAACATTTCAAATTAATGATAGAGTAAAAATCATTTATGTTATTCTTTTAACATCATCCTAAACCCTAAAGTTATCTAAAAGATCCTCTAATACAAACTATAAGGACCTAACCTTATTATATACATAATCTTGAATTTAGTAAAGAAAACACTTACTTTTACATTGAGTGTCTTTTCTAGTTTATATCTTTTGATAATTGGGACATAATATATTGATAACATTACACATTGTTACAGAGTGGATACCATAAAAACAGTTTCCAGTTTTTTCAAAATATAAAACATTAAAACTTAAAACATGATTCCTTGAAAATTCTTAAAAATTTAACATGGATTTATTATTTGTATTACACATCCATTAACCTATGAAAATCATTTAAAACTTGGTATTATCACAAAAAACTATGTAAATTATATAAAAAGAAGGAAAGAACACATTAGTCCATGAATACTTGTAACGTATGAAATCACTTTCAAAAGATATACTTATCACCTGTATATATATACTTACTTTGTGAAACATGATATTTCCAAAATACATAAGAACATAAGTATAACCATAAAGGTATCTTTGGGCATTACGTACATAATCTTTTAACCCTTTCGACTTCCTTATAATTTGTAACCCTCATGACTACCTTACTATTTGTATAACCATCGCAGTTACATTTGGAGTAACCATACGACCGACCTACAACTTACTCATACCCAATGTATTGGAGGAATATATAGGTCCCAACCTTAATTATAAACAATTCCGAATAACCCGGACATAATCATACAATATTAATAATATCATAAAAATATTGCTTTTGAATTTTGTAAAACAGATTTTTAAAAGAAAAGTGCCTTTTAAATATCATATAATTGAAGTGATAATTAATAGAGTGAATGTAATATGTATATAATATGTAAATATACATAATTCAACATAGTATAATCAGAATTAATAGCACAAACAATTTAAATTCCACCTAAATAATGAAGAATAAGGTTAACCCAAAGGATGTAAATCGGGTTAAGAATTCCCTTACCTCAGGCTTGTCTTACTTCAAACCTGTTTAAAATTCCTGTATAATGGTTAAAAGGGTGTTATTATTATTTTACAGAAATTTTTTCATGTTTATAACATCTTATATGATCATTTAATAGCCTCATTTCACCCCTAATTGTAAGTATTTTGTTCCTTGCACTATTTTGGGTGAGTTCTTTACATGATTTTCATGATCAGTTCATGATGGATGTTCTTGTCGATTGGAAGTGAAACTCTAGAATTGGAATAGAAAAGTATTTACATATTTATAGTAACCTAATTTATACCATTTATCATTTTTATTTTTTATATGAGGATGATTCATACGTTAAAACATTAATGATGTTCATTTAGGTCATTTTAGTGGTTCTTTGATAATAACAACCTCATTTTGTCTTATAAATTAAAACCATGAGTAAAAAAGGACTACAAAACCATGTATGAGACATAATTCATAGATTATAACCCAGTTCAACCATATAAATGGTTTCATGACCATACTTTAAATAATTAATGAAAATTGAAATCACATCTTCCACAATGTCGGTAATTCGACACATCACATACAATGTTTTTATTCATTGAATAAGTGGGAGAGGATAAGAAGAATGATGATGAATTTTCCATAAACATGAGAACATACAGAATATAAATGATTTTTTGATATTTTATGCCTCTTGGTTAAGAAGAGATGAATAAAGAATAAGAAAATAAAGGAACTCCAAATAAAAGAATAATTGAGAAATCCCTTACAAAAATTCTGCTGCCAAACGCCTATGCAACATGGTTTTAGAAAATATTAAAAAGAGAGGGGACAAGGGTAAACCATCCATAAATGAATCATAATAAATAATATATCAATAATAATAAGTAAATAAGAACATGGTATGGAAACTTGAAAGTTATACCACATAAAAGAGAACTTGAATGGAAAAAGAAAGAAATTGAGAATTTTCTTACCTTGTAGAGTAACTCCTAGAACTTGAATGTTGGGACGTTGGGGGCTTGAGGAAACCTTGGGAGGACTACTAGGGAGGTAAGGAGACCATATCTTTGTTTATGGGGAATTTTTAATGAAGTTATTAAAGGAATGGGTTGGTATTTATAGAAAAAGTGAGGGATTATTTTAATAATTTCCAAGGGACACACCATTAGTGGTATTTGCAAAACCATGGTATTGCCCATGGTGTTTGCCCTTGGTATAAGAAAATTGGGACACCTCATAACTTATTTTACTGTAAAAAAGTATACCAAATTTATTACATAATTATTAGATCATTAATGATGTCATTAACACACAGAAACTGAAAACTGTATTTTTTACTATTCACAAAAAAATTAACTGTTTTAGAAAAATCCCCAAAATTCACCCTAACCATTTATTGATGTGTAGAATTAAAAAATGAAGTCAGTTTTTTGAAAATAATTTTCTAAATAATTTTAATTTAATTTTTCAATAAAATTATACATAATTCAAAAATTTATAATTTAAAAACTATAATTTCTTTTATATCACATTTAAAAATTAATCAAGGCGTCATTATCTTAAAGCTTTAAGAAAATAAAATAATAATAAAATTTACTATTCATTAGGGTCATATTACTATTTATATTACTATTAATATTACTATTCATAAGGGTATGTTACTATTCACCAAAAAAACAAGTTGGTTCCAATAGACTCTAAATAACATACTGAACACAATTGTAAATGACCATTTTTCAATATTCAAAACATAGAAGCGGTAAAATTATGTTTAAAGGATACTTATAAATATATAAATTAAACAAAATTTCAAGCATTTCAACTTATTTTTTGAAAACCTTGGGGTGTCAAAGGTCGAGCTCCAAAGGCTTTGAGTGAAGAGGATGTTAGAGCTTGGCTGGGTTTATATAGGAAAAGAGAGGGAATTCTTTATTATTTAGGTTTGGAACACCACACATTAAACCATACAAAACTAAAAACCATCCCATGGTTTTTTCCCATGGGGTTTTCCATAGGGGAGTGGAAAACATTATTTTATAAGGAAAATGGACTAAATTCTTAAAATATTAAGCTTGCTTATGTGGAGGTGAGTCACACTTTCAAGGACATAAATTTAAAAAGCTAAAATGTTTTATAAGTCTTGGAAGGTCCACTAAAGCTTTGTAAAATAAATCAAAAAAACCTAAAATCACATTATTTTAATGATAAAACATATATGGGCCGAAAATAATGTCTATATTATATTATTATATTATTATTGGGTCATTATGATGTCATGAAACACATTATATATTTAAACGTTATTTAATTTTTACCCAAAAATTCGACTGTCTTAGAAAATTATGAAAAATTCACCATTGGATAATTTCAACATCCTGATTCCAAAAATAATGTACATTTTATCTAAATAATTTTCTAAATATGTGAATTTTTAATTTTAAAATAAAAACCGAAATTTATCTAAAATTCATGGGTTTTGACAAAAATAGATTTCAAACCTTAATCAAAATCATAATTTTATTCATAAAAATTATACGATAATTTATATTTAATAAAAAGTAATTTAGTAATATTATTTAATTAAAATAATATTTAATTCCAAAATCCATTATTTCATCAAAATAGATTTCTTAATTAACTAAAAATGCTATTTTTTCTTTAAAAACTATTTACAATGTAACAATAATAAAATGAATGTATATTATCTATAAAAAATAATGTAAATAATCATTATACTAGGGTATATTTACATTACCCATTATAACACCCGCATACGATAGAAGGGTATGGTGTACAATGGTGATAGACTCTTGGGGTGGCTCAGATAACATCGCTCGGGTGGTAATCTCTATCAACTTACACTTCTCCCATAGGCGATTCCATTCAAGCTTAACGTGTTGAAGCTTGTATTGGGCTTGGTCAAGAGTGAAGCCCAATGATGCTACCTCCTTTCCGAGATCCAAAAAATGGGCTTCATATGGAGAAATTCTACTAGATGAGGCTATCACTTCTTTTGTCTGAGTAAATTGAATTTGTTAAAGCCCTATACTTATACTAATCACGTGATCACTATTCAATGGATATATTAGCAACAATAAAAATTCTTAACATTATTTTAAAAATGCAAAAACATAAAACCAAATAAGTGAATATGTTATATAACCATTTTACACAATAATTAATTTAATTAGATCAAGATGAATTTCCATTAATGAATGTTTGGGTCGTTATAATCTCCCCCTTAAGAAATTTTACCCTCAAAATTTTCTTTTCCCATAATAAAATAGATGTGAGTAACTCTACTTCATCACTTCCTCCAATTCCCACATCGCTTCTTCAAACTTGTGGTTTCACCACAACACCTTGACATGGGGCCTTGTCTTATTTGGTAGAACATTTTATCTACGATCTAAGATCTTCATCAGATTTTATTCATAGGAGAGGTCATTTTCCAATGGTACCACTTCTGGATTAAGTATATGCGATGGGTCTGGTATGTAATTTATTAAGAGTAATACATGGAATACATCATGTACTTGAGATAGGTTCGGTGGTAGTGTTAGTTGATATGACACTACTCCAATGAGATCAAGGATCTCAAAAGGGCTGATGTACCTTGGAATAATATTTCCCCTCTTCCTAATCTCATAACTCTCTTCCAAGGTGATATGCAGAGGAATATCATGACTTCGACATCAAACTCTAGGGATCATTTATAATTATCATCATAGCTCTTTTGTCAACTCTGAGCATCTTTAATGTGCTACTAGATGGCCTTAACCTTATCCACCATTCCTTCGACCATCTCTAGACCTAGGAGTTTTCTCTCCCCAACTTCATCCAAACATGTCGGTGTTCTGCACCTCTTCCCATACAGGGCTTCATAAGAAGCCATTTGGATGCTTGAGTGGAAACTGTTGTTGTATGAGAACTCAATAAGAGGGAGATGTTGATTCCATAATCCTTTGAATTCCATTGAGCACACTCTCAACATGTCCTCAAGTGTTTGGATAGTCCGCTCAGATTGGCCATCAGTTTGAGGATGATAAGCCGTACTGAATTTTAGCTCAGTATCCTGAGCATGTTGAAGACTCTTCCAAAACATAGAGGTGAATCTTAGATATCGATCAGATACAATAAATAGTGGTACTCCATTAATCCTTACCACGTCTTTGATGTATATTTGTGCCAGCTGATCCAGTGAGAAATCCTCATGAATTACAATGAAGTGTGCAGTCTTTGTAAGACGATCCAAAAAAACTCAGATAGTATTGTTTCCTTTGGATGTCTTCAGAAGTTCAGTGACAAAGTCCATGGTGATATTCTCCCATTTCCATGATAGTATGGGTAATGGTTGCATCATACCCTTAGACTTCTACCTCTCAACCTTCATTTGATGACATACTAAGCACTTTGATGTATACTCAGCGATCTCCTTCTTCATGTTATCCCACCAGTAATTCTCTCAGAGATCTCGATACATCTTTGTGTTTCCTGGTTTAATGGAGATATTTTAACTATGTGCATCATCCAAAAGTTCCTTATTTAACTATAGATTTGATGGAACACATAGTCTTGACCCGAATCTCACAATTCCTTATTCATTGACATTGAACTCTAAGTATTTCACTTTCCTGATAGTTTCCACCTTCTTCTGAATTCCCACATCATCATTTTGAGCATCCTTTAACCTTTCCAAAAGAGACAGTTGAGAAATAATTTGTGAAAGGATTGATTATGTTCCCTTCTTTATGATTCCCATGTCCATATTCATAAAATCTAAGAAGATTATATCCTTTTCAATTATCATAAATGATAGAATTGATGGGTCCTTTCAACTTAGAGCATCCACCACCTTGTTCTCTTTCCCAGGGTGGTAATAGATTGAGCAGTCATAGTCTTTGATCAGATCTAACCATCTTCATTGGTGCATATTCAACTCTTTTTATGTGAATATATACTTTAGGATTTTGTGGTTTGTATATATTTCACACTTCTCCCCAAAGAGGTAATTTCTCCAAATTTTTAAAGTAAATATCACCGCATCCAACTCCAGATCATGCGTTGGATAGTTTTTTTCATGAAATTTAAATTTCCTTAAATCATAGGCAATGATGTTGTCATTTTGTATCAACACACATCCCAAGCACTTCTTCAAAGCATCACTAAATACCACAAAAATTTATCCACTTTTGGGTAGTGTGAGCACGGGCATAGTGATAAGCCCCCTTTTCAACTCCTTAAATCTCTCTCCATATTCATCACTCCAAGAAAACTTGACTCCATTCCAAGTTAGCTTAGTAAGAGGGTTAGACGATCGTGAGAAATTTCTCACAAATCGGTGATAATATCCAAATAACGCCAAGAAGCTACAGATATCCATTACTGATGTTGGCCTTGACCATCCCTCAATTGCAGCTGTCTTGGAGGGATCCAAAGATATCCCATTACTTATGATGATATGACCCAAGAATTATACTTCCTTCAACTAGAACTCACACTTACTATACTTTTCATAGAGCTTCTCCCTTCGAAAGGTCTCCAGTATAATGCTTATATTATCCTCATGATCCTCCTTGGTTTTGGAGTATATTAAAATATCATATATAAAGACTACCCAAAATTTTTCGAGGTAATATCTAAAGAATCTATTCATAAAGTCCATGAATATTTCTAGAGCATTAGTGAGTCTGAAAAACATTACTATGAAATCATAGTGCCCGTATCTTGTACGAAAAGCAGTGTTGGGGATATCTGCCTTCTTCATCCTTACTTGGTAATATCGTGACTGAAAATCCACCTTAGAAAAGTATTGTTCTACATGCAAATAATTGAATAATTCATCAATCCATGGCAGAGGATACTTGTTCTTTATCGTGATTTTTTTGATCTCACAATAATCAATGAAAAGGCACATTGACCCATCATTCTTCTTGATGAAGAGGACTGGTGCACCCCATGGTGAAGCACTTGGGCGTATAAACCCTTTATCAAGATTCCCCTCTAGTTATTTCTTCAAATTCTCAAGATCCACAACAACCATTATATATGGAGTCTTGGATATTGGAAACACCACAGGTATAATGTCAATTTAGAATTCAACATCTCTTCTAGGAGGAACACCAGGAAATTCCTCAGGAAACACTTCAGTAAATTCCCTCACAATAAGAATGTCTTCAAGGATGGTTGCTTCCTTAGACTCAATTATCTGATCCAGATATACATGATCATAGGGAAGTAATATCCACACTTGATATGATACTGCTAAAGAAGATTCATCTTCCTCCTCACACTTGTATAGAATCAGGGGTTGATTCTCCATATGGAGAGTAATTTCCCTATAATAGTAATTTATGTTGGCTCTATATAAGGAATGCCAATCCATGCTGATAATTAAATCAAATTCCACTAGAGGGAGTATGACGAGGTTTTCCGGGAAGTTCAATCCACAAATTATGATAGGGGAGGAGTTATATTCATGGGATGAAATGATTTCCCCATTTTCCGTACTCACTGAAATCTTTACTTCCATGATTTTTTGTGGTGTTGGGAATGTTTGAATAAACTTTTGGTATATAAAAGAATGTGTAGAACCAGAATAAAAAACCACACTCACTATTCTTTAATGAATAACTAGCGTACCTATCACCACTTTGTTGTTAGGGTTCACTTAGGTGGCAGTGATGCCAAAATATTGTCCTTGCTACCTTGGAGGTTGTTGGTTGCCTCTCAAAAACCCTTGGATTAGGGCAATTATTTTCATGGTGCCCTAGTTCTTTGCAATTGAAGAAATGAACAATTTTTTGAGAGTCGAATGGAGATTTCCTCTCCTATGTCGTAGCTATGGATTTTTCTTGTCGGTAGTTAACAAATAGGTGCCCTTATCTTCCACACCTAAAACATTTCCTCACCCCTTCAAGTAGTTTCTGAGGTGCTTCTTTCTGCACTTTTGGAAAGTGGGGTGATGGATTTTCTTAGCACCATTGGATTTATCCATAGAACCTCCATAATCGAAGTCCACATTACACTTATTATCCCCATTATACCCCTGAGATTCACTGATCTCCATTTCTACTTTGAGGGAACATCAAAAAATTTCCTCATAGCTATCAAAGTCACGGATCTCCAGGGCTTTCTATAGGCTAGGTTTTAGCCCACAAAACAAGCATTAAACCTTGCATTAGGGGGGTAAAGATAAATCTGGAGGCATATCATGCAATCCTTGTGATTTTTTCCTCGTATGATCTAAAAAATTCTTCATATTTTTTCTTTAGGGCAAGGAAGTCCCTTTCCATCTTAAGTCAGGGGTGCGAGGAAAATATTTTTCAGAAAACATTTTCCAGAAATCCTTCCATTCCAACGAATCGATCCCTTCCTCAGGCATTGTATTTTTGATCAATTTACACCATTGATCGGCTTCACCCTCCATATGATAAACATCCAAAAGAACCTTCTCTTGTTTGAAACATTGAAGGATGAATAAGATCTTTTCAGTGGATTTGATCCATTGCTCGTCAATTGAGGGATCATATGAACCATTAAAAGTAGGAGGCCATTGTCTCATGAAGCTCTCAATTGCGACTTGTTCTTTCTTGGGGGGGGGGGGTGAATTTTTCTCTCAACCCACGTTTTTATTCAAATATTGAGTTAACTGAGAGAGTATCATGACAATGTTTGTGATTCCCGCTCCTATCAGATTGGGAATCTCATTAGAACACTTATCACATTGATCTTCGCATCAGTTGTTTGCCTGAGTCCTCCTATTACCGGCCATTGGATGGAATAAAAGGAAAGTTAGGGGTAACACATAAAGGGTAATACTAAAAAATGGATGAATTATAAATAACTTTTATTTCCTTAACTTATAAATCTATAGGCATCAATCTATGTTATTCATGATCAACTTCCCAACACTTATTCTTAGGGGCATTTTTCCCTTAACAACAGTTCAATCTAAGCTTGTGAATTTACCAAAGCATATCCCCTGGGAGTTTTGTAACAAAGAGTGAAGAAAGACCCATTGTCGTGTACCCGGATACCCCGACTCAATCCTGAAACTCCTTGTCAGAGTTTTCACTCCTAGGTACATCTATGCCAGATCCACCTCTACCTGCTCATATCCGGACAGGGATGTATTTTCTTGATAAACCACTTACTAAATACTCACTAAAATATATGTATGTTTTTATTATACTTAGTCTTATCCCTAATTCTTTCACTAGGGTTTTCTAATCATAATCCCAAAAATAACTAAACCTATCATTTGATACCAACTATAACTACCCTGCTCTTTATTACACACTTAGACATGATTTATTACATAAAATATTCACTTCAAAAAAATAGAATATCGAGAGGTATAGTTTATTTGGGGATTATGAACATTAAATAAAAATTTAAAATATGAAACAAAACATCTTTATTGAAAACTTCCTTTACATGACCACCACATTCCCTCATACTTAGAATTGCATTAGGTAACCTGAGGACATGCATAAGAAAAGGGTGAGCTATAAAGCCCAGTAAGGGAGTAAAAGAGTCATAACATGAATAATACTGTACATGTTAGGAAATAGGAATATAAATGGAGCATAAGAGAGACATGAACATAAAGTCATGATATAACATGATTATCGTAACATGGAAATATGGCAATAACACTTAACTTGGTATTAGCATGAACCAAGGCTCATTGAACATGGAGAATGAGTAAAACCTCATTGAATTTGAATTAGCATGAGTAAACCCTTATTTCACTTGACTTATCATGATAATAAACTTTACCCAATTCATTGGAGTGCTATCAGGGTTCACCCTTCTTAATCATATCATTTCATGCATAAGTGTGCCACATGGATCATACAACATGGAATCCTTAAAGATCATCATTTATTCAACGATAAAGGAATTTGGAATTCAAAAATTAAACTCTATAATAAATAAGTAAATGTGAATAAATTTTTATACCCTTGATAGAGAAATGAGCATGGTATTCACGACACAATGACTTTAGCTTGGAAAATCGCAGTTCAATTTCGGCAGCATAACGATGTGACATAAGAATTCATAAAAATGGTTGATGAGAGTGAAAAGGATCTCTCATAATATTTAAATGAAATGGAAAGTAAGGGGGTAATATAGATACATGTTCCAAAATATGTAATATAATTTAGAATTATAATACAAAAGAATTGCTTGAATGTAAATGAGGAGAGAGAAACCCCTTATAGAATTTCAGCATGGTAACAAGTGTACTTGGGAGGCATTAATGAGAGAAAAAGGGGTATATCATCATTCAAACATAAGTATGGAAGTATGGGGGAGGTTCTAAATCAAACCCCAAAATTTTTAATTGAAAATAAAAGGGAGTAATAATATAATGAAATTTGGACAAAATTGAGAAAGGAAGAAATACCTTACTTGGAAGTGTGATCCCAAATGATTGGGAGAGGCTTAAGAGAGACTTCTTAGTAGATTGGTGTGCCTTGGTAGGATTATAGAGAGAGTAGGGAAGATTTTTTTAGATATCCAAAGGATTTTAGTGAAGAGGAATTGGAAGCTTGGGTTGTTTTATATAGGAAAAGAGAGGGAAATTTTTATTATTTAGGTTTGGGACACAACACATTAAACTAATCAAAACCACAAACCAGACCATGTTTTTTGACAATTGTTTTTTTCCAAAGGGGAGTGAAAAACAATATTTTATAAGTCCAATGGAAAAAATTCTTAAAATATTAAGCTTTATTATGTGGAGGTGAGTCACACTCTCAAGGAAATCAATTTAAAAAGCTAACATGTTTTATAAGTCCTGGAGGGTCCACTAAAGATTTGTAAAATAAATCAAAAAAACCAAAAATAACATTATTTTAATGATAAAACATATATTGGCAGAACATAATGTTTATATTATTTTATTATATAACCATTGGATCATTATGATGTCATAAAACACATTATATATTTTAACGTTATTTAATTTTTACCCAAAAATTCAACTGTCTCAGAAAATTATGAAAAATTCGCCATTGGATAATTTCAACATCCTAATTCCAAAAAAAAAATTCATTTTATCTAAATAATTTTATAAATATGTGAATTTTTACATTTAAAATAAAAACTAACATTTATCTAAAATTCATGGGTTTTGACGTAAATAGCTTTCAAACCTTAATAAATATCACAATTTTATTCATAAAAAATACATGATCATTTATATTTAAAAAACATAATCTAGTAATAATATTTAATTCAAAAATCAATTAATTTATTAAAATATATTTCTTAATTAACTAAAAATGCTATTTTTTCTTTAAAAACTATTTACAAAGTAACAATAATAAAATGAATTTTTATTCTCTATACAAAAATAATGTACATAATCATAGTAACAAGGTATCGTTACATAACCCCTTATAATACCTACATATGACCGAAGGACAAGGTGGGTGATGGTGACAGACTCTTGGGGTGATCAGATAACATCGTTTGGGTGGTAATCTCTATCAACTTCCACTTCTCCCGTAGGTGGTTCTATTTGAGCTTAACGTGTTGAAGCTCGACTTGGGATTGCTCAAAAGATAATCCCAATGACACCACCTCCTTTCCAAGCTCTAAAAAATGGGCTTCGTATAGAGTAATTCTACTGGATGAGGCGATCACTTCCTTTTTCTGAGAAAACTGAATTTGTTAAATCCCTATACTTATAATAATCATGTGATCAATATTCAATGTCTATATTAGCAATGGTCACAATTATTACTGGTATTTTAAAATCAAAAAACATAAAACCAAAGAAGTGCATATGTTATATAACCATTTTACATAATAAAAAATTTAATTAGATCAAGAGGAATTTTCATTAATGAAAGTTTGGGTCATTAAAATGTATGGAATATTTAATCCCAAAATCACGAAATATAATTTATAATTATTAATATATTTATTTATAACGTTTAGTCTATCAATATTTTCGAGCCAAAATAACAAACTAATGAATATAATAATGGGAAAAACCCTCTCCTCCCATATAAATACCATCCATCACTACCACTTCTCATCACACCATCCAATACTTGATGATTTTATAATTTATACCCAATAATATTACCAAGCCCCACCCAAACATCCATGACCCCTTAGTCTCATCAAAATGCCAAACCATTTTCCTAAGTAGGTTCTTAAGGAGGATAAATTTAAGAGGTAAAATCCTCTTTCTTTTTCTTTTAATTTCATTCCAATTTATTTTCTTTTATTATCCTATCTTAAAATACACTTATCCAAGTGGAATAATAACTATATTATATTTTATATTTAAAAATTTTATTATTCTAAGGTAATAATTCATCTTCCAATCTATTCTCTATTCATTTTATTCTAAAAATTAAAATATCGTTCGTGTTGTGATGTTTACCGCAACCGTAGATAATGTGTTTTCATTTTTCACTACCTATATCAAGACAAGACATAAATACATAATTATGGTTAAATAATATATTTTTTATAAATATTATAAGTTATATAATGTTATGGAAGGAAAATATAGACATGATATTAAATAAAATAATATGAGTTCGCGATGGTCATAAAATCCACCAATAAAATTAAATCATTTTCATTAAAAATTTATCTAATGATTCATCCTCGTACCATATTACCAAATTATATATAAGATCATTTAATATTCTGAATTTAAATTAATAACTTATAATTTCAATTTTATATAACTATTCCATGTTTACATGAACTTCCATATACAAATACAAGCAAACAGATCATGAAAACAAAGAAAATGAACACTCCTAAATGATGGAATTAAACTCTATAACTCATAATAATCCCATAAATGAAATTAATAAAAATATAATCAATCAATTTCAATTATCAAAGGTTATTTATTTTTAAATTAATCAATTTAATTTGATTATTTATGCTATTAATGCGATGAAATCATTCAGACATAGGGTAAGGGGATTCTCGAACTGAACTCTATTACTTTATGTTTTACTTCTTTCACTCCATTTTTAGTGTGAATGTCCACTAATGTTATATACATATATAATTTATTTTTCCTTCCTTACTCTTTTTTGTATATACATGTTTCTATTCTTATTTTATGACAAAATCAATGATTTTTCCAAAAAAAATATTCTTTCAGAAAATATATCTTTTGATTCTCATGATATTTTTTATCCTTCATTAAATATTGATGATTCATATATAAAGTATGTTATTCACTATTCCATTTGGGAACCCAAATGTTTATCAATTTATACTCTGTGAAATGATAACCCATTACTTTCTATGGGTTATTTTATGTCAAATATTTATATATGTTCTATGTGGATTGAATGATTGTGTAAATGTTTTGATATAACCTATGCACATGGAATTATATAAAAATATAATGAATTGGGTTATGTAATATATCTCATGAGGTAAAGTGAAATATTCATGTACATGATGCTAGATGTTATCACAACTATTTGTGGTATTTGACCACTAAGACATGATGTTTTATTTTTATGTGTTTCCACATTCCATGACTTTATATAATGTTTCCAATTATTATTATTATTATGATTATGATTATTATCACCTATGTTTTATATCTATTATTCATCTTCTTATTGGGATTTTATCTCACCCATTATTTTTATGTATATCCTCAAGTGATTACATGTTCTAAGAATAACATGTGGGCCAATAAGAAGATATAGAAGAAGGAATTAAATAATTTTTTACATTTTATTATGTTAATGTTTTGTATGGTCCTAGTTTTTCCAATACAGTAAACCATTGGATCCTGGATATGTATCACAATTATGTTGTTTACATTTAAATTTTTTTCACAGTCATATAAGAAAAATCAGGGTCATTGTAGTTAGAATCAGATCATAGTTTAGTTAATTTGGGATTTAGGATTAGAAAAACTTAGTGAAAAACCATATTATAAGACTAAGTATATGTAACCATATAATATGATTTGTTTTAGTAAAATGATAAACATAGGAATCCCACAATATTTGTATTTAGAGTTAATTACAAAAAGTAATAAAATTATTTATTCCTGAATTTTTGACTTTTTTTTGTTTTAAACTTTTCTATTTTTATAAAATGATGGGAACCAGGAGAAACAACGTTAACATCCCGTGTGAGAGACAATGCATTCATTTTTTTAATAACACCCCAACACCATGGGAGGTAGATTTCAAAATTTCATGGTGACACTTATCCCACTTTCTTAGGCTATAAAAAATAATCTAAAAAATTTGGAACATCATTATTAACCTAATAGGGAGAAACTGGATATCAATTCTTTTTTGTGGAAATGACGACCAAAATTTAGTGGATATTCTGATCCACTAGTTGCAAAATAATGGGTCAACTTGATGGAGAATATTTTTTATTTTCTAGACTATTATGAAAAAGATAATGTGAATATAACCATTTATCATCTAAATGGGGAGGTTGATCACTGATGGGTGTTGATTAAGAACACCCTGCTAAAGGATATAATTGAAGAGATTGATTGGGATGACTTAAAGTTAATGTTTCTTAATAAGCATTTCACTCAAAATATTTATACAAATATAGAAAGGGAATTCATATTGGTGATGAAAAAATAATTTGAATATGTAATGTCTTAAGAATAAAAGTTCATAAGGATTTCAACATATTCTTTGGGTTTTGTTATAAAAAATGATAACAAAATTGATATATTCTTTAGTGGTTTAAACCAACACATTTTAGAGGGTCCATAGAGTTGAGACTTTTGGAGTTATGAAGAAGTTGTTCGATGTGATCTCAAAGTGTATATGAAGTTTGGATAATGGTCCCATAGATATGAATATTAGAAATTAAAGATGTATTTTAATGATGGAGGATCTAATGAAAAAGATGGAACAGAAGCTCAAACACTCACATGTCATAACTGTGGGAAGTATCATCATGGGAATTGACTCAAATGGATAGGGTAATGGTATTAGTGTGGGAGATAAGACCACCAAGATCATGAATATCAATGTGGATGAAGAAAGTTAGAATATGTGGTGGGTGAAATAATAGAACCACCCATGGTCCAGTGATTCAATTATATGGATCACGGGTACTATGCAAGCAAGTTTACTAAACATTGACTCCTTGAGGGAAATCAGAATCTGTATCCACCAAATCCAAAATACAAAGGGAAATATTATTCAATCACTACTTATAAGATAAATCCCAACAATTATGTGGTTATAGGTATTCTAGTTATTCATTAATGAACAGTGAATGTACAATTTGATTCTAGATCTACACATTCCTTCATATCTTTCGAGTTTAATAGAACATTTATAAACTCCCTCAAAATATAGAGGTTAAGTTATCTATGAGAATTGAAAATGGTGAAGTTGTATTATCTAATGTATATAAGACCTCCCCATTTAATGTTTTTGGAATGATCTTCCCAAAAAATGTTTTCCTACTTCAATTGGTGGATTTTGATGCTATATTGGGCATGAATTTTCTATATTTATACAAATCTTACATCAACTACTAGGAAATGGAGGTCAGACTTCACATATTGATGAATCATACTATTCTATACAAGTATGAGGAGGAGGAAAAATCCTCATCAGAATCATCATCTCATGTGTGGATATTATTTCCTTACGAGAAAACGTATCTAGCTCAAATGATTGAGATAAAGGAGAGAATCATTCTTGAAGACATACCCATTATGAGGGACTAAAATGATGTGTTATTAGAATAATTGGATGGTCTTCCTCCTAAACGAGAGGTTGAGTTCTCAATTGAACATATTCTTGTATCTCTTCATACATCAAATACAACTTATAGAATATCCACCATTGAGTTAGAGGAAATACATAAATAGTTATAAGAGAATATGGACAAGGGTTTCATACGCCTAAGTTCCTATTCATGGGGTGTGCCAATCCTCTTAATTAAGAAAAAGGATGG
Source organism: Viscum album (assembly GCA_963277665.1). NCBI lineage: Eukaryota > Viridiplantae > Streptophyta > Magnoliopsida > Santalales > Viscaceae > Viscum > Viscum album. Next base: position 996,425,463 of record OY728166.1, read on the forward strand.
TTCCATATTCCTCTGCATTAATTATCATGAGATCAAGAAAATAATGATAATGAAAAAGTATCCCCTTCCACGGATAGATGACTTGTTCTACCAATATAGTGTGTTGGGTATTTATTTAAGGTGGACCTTCGTTCTAGATATCACCAATTCATGGTGAGGAAGGAAGATATTTCCATGAAATCCATTTTAATGAGGTATATACATTATGTGTTAATAGTGATTCATTTTGGACTAAATAAGTCTCTAATACTATTCAAGGAATTTATGAATAGAGTCTTTATATATTACCTCGACAAATTTTTGGTAGTCTTTATTGATGATATGTTGATATACACCAAGAGAAGAGGGGACGTGAGGAGCATTTGAATATTGTGATAAAGACTTTTCAAAGGGATAAACATTATGAAAAGTATAGTATATGTGATTTCTGAATAGATGAAGTATCTTTCATAGGTAATGTAATCAACAACAAGGAATGTTTTTGGACCAATATAAGTTAAAAGCAATCAAAGAGTGGACCATGAAAACATATGTAATGAAGATCCATAGTTTCATTGGTTTATCTAGGATTTACTAGTGATTTGAGAAAATATTCTCATTATTTTCAAACCCACTATCCAACATCATTTGGAATGGAGAAATGTTTTTCTAGACCAGTGAATGTGAAAATTATTCAAAGAGTTGAAAAGGAGGCATATCACTACGCTAGTACTATAACTTGTAGAAAGTGGGGAACTCTTTGTGGTATAAAATTATGCATTAATGAGTGAAATAGTATGTTTACTATTGAAAAATGATAAAGTTACATCCTTTACATCAATTTAGTTTAAAATTCACGTGAAAAACTATCCCATGCATGACATGTAGTTGGCGGCTATGATCTTTGCATTGAAAATATGGTCTCATTAACTCTATGGGGAGAAGTGTGAAATATATAATGATAATAAGAGCCTAAAATATATATACAAACAAAAGAAGGTTAATATGAACCAGTGAATATGGTAAGATCTCATCAATGATTAAAAATTCTCAATCCACTACCATCACGGTAGATAAAATAAGGTGGAGGATTATCTATGTAGAAAAGATATTCCAACTTTATAAATGATGATAATTAATAGGGATTCAATTTTATTAGAACTATAAATGATGGACATGGGAATCATTATAGAAGGAACATCACCAATACTTTTTGAAATTATTGATCAACTATCCATCATGGAGAAAGTAATGAATGATCAAGGAAATGATGTGAAAATTTAGAAGAAGGTGGATCCAATGAGAATGAAAAAATCTACATAGTTCAAAATGGATGAGGAACGAGTCATGATATTGGGGTCATGACAATGTGTAACATCCAATATATAGATAAATAAATACATTATAAAAGATGCACATGTCTCAACATTATCAATTCATTAAGGGAGTAATACGATTTATCAAGATATATTAGATCACTATTGGTGGGACAATATGAAGTAAGAGATCAAAGAATATACATCATGTTTCCTGGTATATCATCAGGTGAAGGATAAAAGAAAAAAGTATAAGGGTATGATGTCACCATTACCCATACCAACATGTAAATGGGAAACCATCACCGTGGACCTTGTCATCGGACTTCTGAATACATCTAGATAAAATAATGATATATGGGTTATTATGGATTATCTTATAAATATATCTCTCTTTACTAAAATTTGATAGGATTTCCTATTAGATTAACAAGAATGGATATACATCAAATAAGAGGTAAGGCTTCATGAAATACCACTATCGATTGTATCTGATCGATATATGAGATTCACCTCCGAGATATATAAAAGTCTCAAACATGCTCTAAACACAGGGATGAACTTTAGTATGGATTATCATCCTCAAACTAATGGTTAATCTGACATGACTATTCAGACATTGGAATATATGATGAGGTAATGTTCTATGGACTTCAAAGGATGATGGGACTAACATCTATCTCTAGTTGAGTTCTCTTAGAACAATAGTTTTCACTCGAGCATGCAGATGGCTCCATATGAATCCATTTATATGAAAAATTTGAAACACTGATATGCTGGGATGATGTCAATGAACATAATCTACTTGGACCTAAAATAGTCAAATAAATTTTAGAAAAGGTTAAAACCATTCAACAACATATCCAGGAAGTCCGAAGATGAAAGAAGATTTATGTAGACAATAGTCAATGATGGATATAGTTTATGCCTGGAGACATGATTTCCCTCTAAATATCTCCATGGAAGAGCATCGTGAGATTTAGGAAGAAAGGAAATGTGAATCCCAGGTACATTACCCTCTACGAGATCCTTGATCATTTCAGTGCTGTTCCACATAGACTAACACTTCCACCAACCATTTCTCAAGTACACGATCTTTCCCATGTATCCCTCTTGAGGAAGTACATAACATATCCCTCACATGTACTAAATCCAATGGTGGTACCATCACAAAATGATATCTCATATTAGGAGAAGCCGGTAAAGATCATGGAAAATAGAGTTAATGTCTTATGCAATAAGAATACTCACCTGTTCAGAGTACTATGGTGGAACCATATGTATGACGAGGAAACATAAGAACTAGAGGAAGTGATGAAGGATAAGTAGCCTCACTTTTTTTCACTATAGTATGTAAAATGAAATTTTGAGTGTAAAATTTTATACAGGGGGAAGAATGTGACAACATATAATTTTATCAATGGAAGATACCTTCTTCTAATTTGGTCATATAGTATAAATAACATAAAATCCCTTAGATAACAAAATATAAAATTTTTAAATGAAGAATTAATAAATTAATAGGTATTTCCAGAAATTAAGGAACCTTTACAAATGTAATAGTAACTTGACTTTTAGAATAGTAATGTGACCATTATAAATTTTAATTCATCCAATATAATATTAACCCCATATATAAAAGTTTAAATAAAATTTAGATATCTTATAAATGATAGTATTATATAATTATATCAGAGTATAAGTGAATAAATATTTTAAAAAATTATTAAATAAGTGTTAGTATTTTTATAAATCATAAAATTTTATTTATAATTTTATTATTAAAGTAATTATTTAAAGAATTTTTATTTTCAAAAAATAAATTATAAAATATTTTCTATGATAATCAGATAATATTATGAGACCTTAATTAATTTTAAAATGTCTTATAAGATCAGTTAAAATTTTAAAATCAATATTTTATATGTAAATGATTATTTTAACAAAAAATTAAATTTCTCATATTTAGGAAATTATTTTTATAATTTGGATTGTATTTTTGAAATATAAACAACAAAAAAAGGTTAGGATGTATTTTTTGGATTTTTCAAATGTAGTTGAATTTTTGTTCAATAGTGTAATATGGTAATTTAAGGTATTTAACAAATACATGAATTATTCATTCATAGATTATGTATGGATGATATAAGAAAAAAATATAAAAATCTTATTATTTAATTTTAATATTTTTAGTCATGAGGTTGAAACTATTCATAGTGTTCATCCCAACTAATAAACTAATGAATAAAATAATGAGAAAACACCCCTCTCCTCCCCTATAAATACCACCCCTCACTACCTATTCTCCTAAAAACTTACAATAATTAATAATTGTCCAAGTTCAACCTAATAATATTACCAATCCCATCCCCCCCATCTAGGATCCCACAGTCTCATCAAAATACCAAACCCTTTTCCCTAAGTTGGTTCTGAAAGAGGAGAAATTCAATATGTGAAATCGTATTTCTTTTTCTTTTAACTTCTTTTCAATTTATTTTCATTACTTATCCTCTCCTCACATACACTTATACAAGTGGAATAATAGCTCCTTTATCTTTTATATAATGTGATTTTTTATGTAAATGGAATAAATCATTTTTAAATCTCTTCCATTTTCCTTTTATTTTAAAAATGAAAATATCACATGTGATGTGTCGATTTACTGCCACCACGGACAATGCATTTTCATTTTCCACTACCACATTCAAGTATAGTCATAAAAACATAATTATAGATTAATAATATTTTATATACATATTATAAGTTATATAATGTTCTTTAATCAATATATAAACATGATATTAAATAAAATGATATGATTTTTTGATGGTTGTAAAATATTCCAAATAAATTAAATCATTTTATTAACTATTTATATAATGATTCATCCTCATAACATATTAAAAAAATTAAATATAAGGTCACTTAATCATCTAAATGTTCAATATTGACTTATAATTTCAATTTTGGATTACTGTTCTAATTTTACATGAACTTTTATACTCAAATAAAAGCGAATTGATCATGAAAACAAAAGATGAAAAACAAGCCCGAATGATGGAGATATGCAATATAACTCATAAAAAATCCCATAAATGAACATTATAAATATATAATTAATATAATTCATGTAAAAACGGTTCTTTATTTTTTTAATTAATCAATTTTATTTGACTATTCTCGATATTTATGTGAATAAATCGTTTGAACATAAGGTAAGGATATTATTGGAACCAACTCTCTTCATTTGGGTTTTCCCTCTCCACTACATTTTGAGTATGGATGTCCCATTAATTTCACATAAATATAATTTATTTATCCTTCCCTCTTTTTCTATGTATATAAATGTTTCCAATGTTGTTTTTTGAAAAATGAAAAGATTTTTCTAGAAGAACTATACTTTCAAAAAATACAACTTTTATATATTATGAGATAGTTTCTTATTCACTAAGGATGGATGATTCTCATACTAATTTTGTTATTAACTATTCCATTTTGGAACCCTAATGTTTATGACTGAATTATTAATGAAATTAAACCCATTTCTTTCCATGGATTATATTATGTCTATCATTGATATATTTTCTATGTTTCATGCATGATAATGTAAATGTTATGATGTGACAGGTGAACCCAGAATTATATTGAAATATAATTAATTGGGTAATGCCATGTATATCATTAAGTAAAGTGAAATATGCATGAATATGATGCTATATTTTTTCACAACTATGTGTGGTATTTTTCCATTAAGACATGATGTTTCTTTTTTGGGAATTTTCTTATTACATGCCATTATCTAATTCTTCCACTCATGATTAGGAGGATGATGTTATGATGATGATTATTATCACCAATTTTTAATTTATCTTATTAATCTATTTACCGAGATTTTATCACACCCCTTATTTTTATGTATATCCTCGTGTGAATACTTGTAATAAGGAGAAAATAAGGGCCAATAAGAAGTTTGATAAGAAATAATTAAATAAATGTTTATGTGTTATTATGTAAAATTTATGTATGGTACTAATTTTTAGAAAAAACTAAACTTTTAGGTCCTAGATTTATTGCAGTATTGTGTTTTTTTATCTTGAAAATGATATAAAAGTCATATAAGAAAAATAATGGTCATTATATGGTCTCTATCATGACTCTAAGAAAAGAAGGAAGAGGGATGGAAAGAGATTATAGAAGATATATAGGAATATAGATGAAGACAAATGACCTTATATAAAATCTAGTAATAATGATCCTTTTGAGGAGAATAACTTGAGTTATGGAGGTTTAGAAAAATATGATTCTATGTACACTATCGAGGACTTCTTTGAGGGGATAGATCCTGACTAGGGTCTAGAGCCACATTCTCAGTCCAGGTAGTTGTACCAGATGAGGTAGTTCCTGATGATTCTATTGTGGAAATGGATTTTATGTATAAGGATACACATGGAGAGGCACCCTTAGAAAGGGGTCCAAAAAATTCAATGGATCAAGGGACTGTACTTATATGGTTCCAAAAGTTTCTACTTTGGTAGGCCTTGTTGAACAAGTTGGGATAAGAAAGGTGTGGGACTACATTTCATACTGAAAGGCCTCTTGAAACTTTATACCTTATTAGAAATATCCTAAAATTGACCTGTAAAATTCCATATGATATTATTAAGGACCGATTTAGTCTTGAAATTATCCATTCACAATGTTACCAGCCGTTCCTCAGTCAGAGGTATTTTGAGTGAGTATGTGAGACTTTTCCATCAGGCGACAAAATATTTTACTCACTCAACAAGAATTTTCTTGCACTTAAAGTAATAAGATAATGAATAAAATAATGAGAAAACACCCCTCTCCTCCCCTATAAATACCACCCCTCACTACCTATTCTCCTAAAAACATCAAATACTTAATAATTGTCCAAGTTCAACCCAATAATATTACCAATCCCACCCCCCATCTAGGATCCCATAGTCTCATAAAAATACCAAACCCTTTTCCCTAAGCTGGTTCTGAAAGAGGAGAAATTCAATATGTAAAATCATATTTCTTTTTCTTTTAACATCTTTTCAATTTATTTTTATTACTTATCTTCTCATCACATACAATTATACAAGTGGAATTATAACTCCTTTATATTTTATATAATGTGATTTTTTATGTAAAAGGAATAAATCATTTTCAAATCTCTTCCATTTTCCTTTTATTTTAAAAATGAAAATATCACATGTGGTGTGTCGATTTACTGCCACCGTGGACAATGCATTTTCATTTTCCACTACCACATTCAAGTATAGTCATAAAAGCATAATTATAGATTAATAATATTTTATATACATATTATAAGTTATATAATGTTCTTTAATCAATATATAAACATGATATTAAATAAAATGATATGATTTTTTGATGGTTGTCAAATATTCCAAATAAATTAAATCATTTTTATTAACTATTTATTTAATTATTAATCCTAATAACATATTAAAAAATGAAATATAATGTCACTTAATCATCTAGATTTTTAATATTAACTTATAATTTCAATTTTGGATTACTGTTCTAATTTTACATGAACTTTTATACTCAAATAAAAGAAAAGTGATCATGAAAACCAAAGATGACAAACACTCCCAAATGATAGAGATAAACACTATAACTCATCAAAAATCCCATAAATGAACATTATAAATCTATAATTAATATAATTCATGTAAAAAAGGTTCTTGATTTTTTAATTAATCAATTTTATTTGATTATTCTCAATATTTATGTGAATAAATAATTTGAAAATAAGGTAAGGATATTATTGGAACCAACTCTCTTCATTTGGGTTTTCCCTCTCCACTACATTTTGAGTATGTATGTCCCATTAATTTCACATAAATATAATTTATTTATCCTTCCCTCTTATTTTATGTATATAAATGTTTCAAATGTTGTTTTATGAAAAATGAAAAGATTTTTCTAGAAGAACTATACTTTAAAAAAATAAAACTTTTACATATTATGAGATAGTTTCTTATTCACTAAGGATGGATGATTCTCATACTAATTATGTTATTACCTATTCCATTTTGGAACCCTAATGTTTATGACTGAATTATTAATGAAATTAAACCCATTTCTTTCCATGGATTATATTATGTCTATCATTGATATATTTTCTATGTTTCATGCATGATAATGTAAATGTTATGATGTAATGGGTGCACCTGAAATTATATTGAAATATAATTAATTGGGTAATTCCATGTATCTCATGAAGTAAAGTGAAATATTCATAAACATGATGCAAGATGTTTTCACAACTATGTGTGGTATTTTTCCATTAAGACATGATGTTTCTTTTTTGTGCATTTTCTTATTACATGCCATTATCTAATTCTTCCACTCATGATTAGGATGATGATGTTATGATGATGATTATGATCACCAATTTTTAATGTATCTTATTCATCTATTTACGGAGATTTTATCACACCCCTTATTTTTATGTATATCCTCATGTGAATACTTGTACTAAGGAGAACATGAGGGCCAATAAGAAGTTTGATAAGAAATAATTAAATAAATTTTTATGTTTTATTATGTAAAATTTATGTATGGTACTAATTTTTAGAAAAAACTAAACTTTTAGGTCCTATATTTATTGTAGTAATGTGTTTTTTTATCTTGAAAATGATGTAATAGTCATATAAGAAAAATAATGGTCATTATATGGTCTCTATCATGACTCTAAGAAAAGAAGGAAGAGGGATGGAAAGAGATTATAGAAGATATATAGGAATGTAGATGAAGACCAATGACCTTATATAAAATCTAGTAATAATGATCCTTTTTAGGAGAATAACTTGGGTTATGGAGGTTTAGAAAAATATGATTCTATGTACACTATTGAGGACTTCTTTGAGGGGATAGAGCCTGACTAGGGTCTAGAGCCACATTCTCAGTCTAGGTAGTTGTACCAGATGAGGTAGTTCCTGATGATTATATTCTGGAAATGGAATTTACGTATAAGGATACACATAGAGAGGCACCTCTAGAAAGGGGGCCAACAAATTCAATGGATCAAGGGACTGTACTTATATGGTTCCAAAAATTTCTACTTTGGTAGGCCTTGTTGAACGAGTTGGGATAAGAAACGTGTGGGCCTACATGTCATACTACAAGGCCTCTTGAAACTTTATTCCTTATTATAAATACCCTAAAATTGACCTGTAAAATTCCATATGATATTATTAAGGACCGGTTTATTCTTGAAATTCTCCATTCACAGTGTTACCAACCATTCCTCAGTCAGCGGTATGTTGAGTGAGTAGGTGAGACTTTTCCATCAGGTGAGAAAATATTTTACTCACTCAACAAGAATTTTCTTTCACTTAAAGTAGTTAGAAATACATTTCTTTCATTTGGTGGTGATGAACTGGTAAAGGAACTACCCATAAAGGTCCTCCCAAATAGTAATGATCCCTATAGGCAGCTGGCTATACCAGATGAACACAAGTCTTTCAAATGTATGGATGAAACACATATTCTTGGTGACCTTCAACTAATCTAGAGTTTTTAACATAGCTTGTAACCTTGATATAATGTGTTCCAAGTGCTACTATAGATTAATTTTATAATTTAAATGAGTGAAGCTAGTATTTCCAACAATGGGGGTGATTTCATGTCATCCACCCTTTCCTTGTATGACTTTCCATCAGGTTGGATCACCACTAATAATGTCTATAAGGAATCATAGAGAGTAGTGAGAGAGGCTATCAAATAATCTTGGTGAGGGTATCTTACATGAAGTGTATTCCTAAATGCCAATTTTTTGACAGTATTATCTACTCAATAAGAATTCATAGTAACTTGTGGAGTGGCATGACCAGGATCCTGAGGATGGTAATTACACTACTCAAGATGGATCAATGACTCATACCTCATTTATTTTATATGTAACACTACCTATGTTCTATTAGGATGGATGTGGTTACTGAGATCAACTTGGGGAATCCTTCCAAGGATGATATATATTAATGATATAGGAGAAATGGAATCTCTCAGTTAGTGTTTTCATTAGGGATCTGATTAGGAAGAATATCAGTGATAATTCATTTCTTATATTCAAGATGCTAGATAAAGGTGACCACAATGGGGCCTACCTTTATTTTTGATGAAACCACAGATATATTGGACTATTTGATAAGATCCTTACCCTTTTAGATGTTTTGATAGGGAAGAAATGTCTCATTTTAGGGATCCCCAATACTATGTGCCTTTATCTGCTGATAAGTAAGGACACCTATACGAGGGTCATCCTAGTACTACATTTCCACTTATTGATAATTTTCCCCATAACTCTCTTCATAGTTGTACTTATTTCTCTGATCCTATATAAGGTTAGTGATGAACATATTTACTATAGATGTATCTATAGGGGAATCCTCATCATTTATGGATAGGTCAAGTTGTCACATGAGAGGGCTGAAGTGGAGTGAATTATATTATCTACATCCAATTATCTACCGACTTGGAGATGCCTATTCCATAATATGAAGGTGAACTATGAGGATATTGACACATCTATGTTGGATGTTATGATTGTATCCAAATGACACATGGCACTAAGCTGCTAGATGTGCATCTAACTCAACCCTTTGACATTGTTGATCAATGTCCTCGAGGCACCCCTTCATTTCTCTATAAGCTAAATGAAAATATTGGAGGTGAAAAAATGTCTTCTAGATAATATAGTGAAAAACAGGGTGTGTAATTCTATAAGGGATTCAATTATTTATGATTTGGGACTTTCTTATGTCTAGAACACCACTGACAACTGGTAAGCTTCTGAAGCATCCCACAAGCTCTCTTGTTTGAGGGAAGGGCTATGTTTATAGTTGGACCATGATTTGATTGTCAATTGATGATATATGGGTTGTTATGCCGATATGGATTATTTCATAAATTGGTTGTCCGATAGAGGAGTCTCTACATGAGGAATCTATTCACTGCACACTGGGGTGTCTCATGGGGTGGCACAAATCACATCACCACATCCTTATAGGGATATGTGTTCTAAACTCCCACATACTCAATGGAAATCATAATCATATGTTTTTAAACATAGAGATCACCGTATGAAGGATTCAGAACATACACTAACTGCTCTAAAAAGAATTATATAGAGGTATAGAGGAGGATAACTGGTGGTTATGGATATGGATGCACTGTGAAGCCAAGGAAGGGGGACAAAACATCATGCACCTACATATTCATTTAGAGGGATCTAGAGCCCTATAGATCTCATCTTCATGGATGGAGAACTCCATATGATGTGATCCTACCCTAGACCCCAAAAATCATGGTGTAAACTCCATTACTGTGATTTATGTTTCCTCTGAATCAAATACATAAACGAGGTTAACAATGACTTGGTGGTTCCCAAGATTTCACCTTATCCACTAAGGGTTAACCCTTCAGCCATAGTATGATTCTTCATGGTTGTTTAACTCTTTGGAATAGGGTGTAACTCTGCATTTGTGGGTTGTAAAATAGGTAAGGCCTCTTCTATAGTTGTGATTAACATGTGTAATACCTTCATTTTTTTGTGGATACATGGGTATGACCTCCATGATGAGAATTGAGAGTATGGGGAGGACCGATGCACCCCTGTCGTAGAGAATGGAATTTTTTTTATATTTCCTAAGTGTAATATAGTGATTAACCCTAGGAATTATCTCGAAGAGGAGTGCACACAAAATAGTTTTTCACTTTTAAATGAGGGTAAAAATGGTGTGTTTTTAGAATAAATTGATAAAAAAATGATTGAAAGGAAATTTAAAATTCAAAGGATTAAAAACTATTATATTAAAAGTGTGATTAGGTCAGGGTCAGTTTCCCATTTGTAATACTATCCTTGTTCAATTTAATTCAAACCCTTTCTTCTGAGTTGATTAAATTGAGTTTCCATAATCGTTTCCTATCGCTTCCTTGGTGAAATTATGGTGGTGAGATAAAACCTTACCAAAATCTCAGTTTGGTCAACTATCCTTCCATGTGAAAAAGTGTTGTATTGAATATCCTCAATTAACTTGAGAAATACCCGATTGGGTCTTGTTTATCCCAAAAAATCAAGAACATTCACTACCCCTTTTACACGTACTGATGATCATCAAGTACTTCACCACTAATCCTTGGACTATTCCATCATATATAAACTATAAATCAGTGGAGGGAGATAATTATTATTTTACCAAGGAAAAAATCAATAAAGGAATTAATATTCAAGAAAAATTGCTCTTTATAATAAAATCCTCTATATGAAATTGAAAAAAACTTGGAATAAGATAGAAATTTCATTCAATTATGTACAAGAACTCAAGAATTACAAAATAAAAAACCAACCCTTCACTAATCACTCAAAATGTTTACCCCATCATGATAAGAGTAATTGAGATGAATGGAAAAGAAGAAGGCATTAAAACTATATGGAAAAGAAAATAAATAAAAGATATAAAGCAAAAAAGTTATCCTCCTTGGTGTCCCAAAAGGAATGGGATGGAATGAGATTCTCTAAGAGGGAGGATCTCCCCTCCCTTTATAGTAAGAATTTATCCCTTGAGATTGAGCGCATTATATTTCCATTAAATTCCCTCTTCACATGTTTCAATTTTATTGAATGTTTTTTATAATTATCTTGGACATTTCCCCTAAAAATCTCAGTGTATTTGGACATGTATTCTGATAGTTATTCCCATTTTACTGTGACATTTTTTTTCTGTCCAGTTAGACTCTCCAAATTGAAAACCTCTAGATTAGAATGATTTAATGACCATTAAAACCTCCAATTCATGCATCCTTTCCTTCATTAAAGATGTCACAAAACGTATTTTTCATCCACCCACCAAATTTAAGATCAATTGGGCCCACCACGAACAAGTGATGGACCTACATAAAAAATCGACATATCTGTAAACATGTTTCATGGTCCAAATTATGAGCTTCGTTTGAGCTTCCATATGACTGGTTCAGTTTTTGGTCAAGAAGGATTAACTATATCCCTAGATGTGTAGAATCTGAAAAAGAAATAATTTTTCAATTTAGATTACTGTAGAAAATGTTATGGAAAAATTACATAAATAATTTAAAAGAGTTAAAAATCTGAAATGGGCCATTTTTTACTATTTAGCTCAAAATATAACCAATATAATAAAAGTGCAAAAATTTATCTTAAAGGAACACTTTCTTTGGGTTTAAAACAATGAAATTCATTGTAAATTTAATTGAAAATATTTTCTCTATCATGGAAAATCATACTGGTTATTTATAGAGTGGGTAGGACCTCTACTATGATAATTGGTGAAGTAGGGAGGACCCCAACTTGTGTTTATGATGGAGTAGAGAGGACCTCTTCTCTGGATAGTTAGGGTATGGGGTGGGCCTTTTTACTATGTCTCATTATAATGGGTTGTTGCATAATGATTTTGGAGGTTTTGGTGACTGAAAGTGTCTAACCATCTTACCTATGAGTTGGCTAAAGTCTTGATATAAAATAGGTGAAAATTGATCCATGTTCACCTATAGACGGAATCTTTTTGGACAAGATGGTAGTGAAAGGGTCCATGTGATCTATGGAATATGATAACTCTTGTTGGGTTTTATCTTGATACTTACATTAGCATTAGAGTCGGGTGTATTAGATAAGGCCAGAATGACCGGGGTTAAAGTCCACCTATTCTTTGGCCTAAAGGAACATTCGTTACTGGAATTGACGCGGTCAGTTGGGAGCCCTTCATAAAGGATCCCCAAAAAATTTTTTGGCCATGGAGACCAAGGCATCCTCTAAATCCTATCTTTAGGGAGTTGAATCATAGGATTTATATAAGGAGAGACTACTGAAGAAGTTTTCCACTAGAATGGGTGATATTATCCCCCTATGCGCCCTTGGGATTGTAGTGTCAATGATGTGATGATGTCACCACATCCTGGAGGGCCATGTCCCTTGTGAAAATGAAATACTCTTATATATACCAGAGAACAAGTGTGAGACATGGACTTGGTGGCTAGTAGCCAAAATTATAGTAGAAGTCGTGGTGCAGTTGGAGTTGTTCGAGGTTACCACATATGTATTTATCCCTCCCCAATGCCTATGGGTGATAGTTTGTTGATTCCCAGATATTTAAATCCTACATGAAATGTGTATTTATCTGTTAGTGTAGGTAAAATGAAATTTATTCCAAATGACCCGACATATTCCAATCTTTTGGTTATAGAGATGGATCCACACTAACAATGTCGCAGAACAAGGATACACAATTGCCAAATGTCCTAATTCACTAGAGAGTTACATGCTACATCGACCAAATTCTTTGTGGCACCTGGAATCTAATATCTATATCTAGTGACCTACTAATATGTTGATTCCCTAAGGTGAATAGTCTTCATGTTAAGAAGAATAGATTCATATCAGGTTCATTATTTATGTTTCGAGCTCTCTCCTTGGGGCATTCTTGCATGCCAACATGCATGTGTGCACTATATTCTCTATTTCCATCCATTAATACATTCAAATGGTTGATGGAATTAATCTTTTTAATTTGTGATTCCTTCTACTTGATATAAATGGGATGATGGGATGTCAGTTCCCCCTTCCTTGTATTCCTCCTTGGAAATTGTCACATAGTCTAGAACTCCCTTGTATATTTAAGTAATATTTGAGGAACTCATTTCTGGTGACATATCATTTGGACACCATTTAATTACACTTCTTTTATCTTGGAATACATATTTTTTCAAGACCGTTTAGAAACATTTTTCTAGGTGATTAGTCATATTGGTAATCATTGGGCATGTATAGACATTCGGTGTATTAGACACATGTGAATATTCCTTTTATGATGGTATCTCATATAAGGAATCTTTTGTGTAGAACCCAAGTCATATGATGTCAATCAAGACATAATTAAATCTAGGGTAGTAAGACATCTAGGTATTATTACCTCATTAATCTCATTTTTCATGATGTAGGTGTTTGGTTCTAGTCACCAGTTCTACATCATGTGGCGATGGATTTTAAAGTCTTGTTGAGATAGAATAGGGCATGAGTTTAATGTATTATGGATATAAACATAAAGTAAATATCTCATGGGGATATGATGGATGGATGATATCTCTTATTTGAGGTGGATCTATGATATGCTCCACTATAAGGGAGGATTTCAGAAATGGATTGATTACCAATGGATTAGAACACCCCATGGAGCCAGAACAAGAGTTATGAATCAGAATACCCTATAGTGGAGGATTTGGTAGGTGTGTCCCTAGGAGGGAAGATGTCACACATTGGTGGTTTAATAATAGAGAATAATTCCACATAGAGGTGGTACTCGATTTTGAATCAAAAAACCTCATAGATAATGACCTGATAGGTGTGCCATTTTAGTGATGATGTCACACCTAGATAGTTCTTCGATGGATCATTACACCGCATAAGGTAATTCCTGGGGTTGTATATCAGAAACCCCCACGGTGGAAGATCCGAAAGGTTTTTCCCAATTAGGGAATATTTAAATACTATATGGGTTACCATTATATCATAAATTACTATGGAGGAAGACTCAGAATTGTGGATAAGAACACCATGTAGTGGTTGATCTATAAGGTATTTCCCATGGAGAGAATATGTCAATACTGGATAGTTTAATGATGGATCAAAATGCCACATGAAGGAGGATACAATGTTTAAGATTAGAATTACCATTGGATGTGGATTTATAATTTCATATCCTAGGAGGGAAGATGTCACACTGAACTCCCTATACATCGAGACATGAATTTGTGGAAAAAAATGCCCATTGGAGGTGGATTCATGTGTTGTGTCAATAGGAGGGATGATGTCACACCTATAAGTTTAAAATTATTAGGATTGAACAAAAAAATACACCCAATGTAGCTTCATTCAATACTAGGATCAAAACCCACATTGTTT
This sequence comes from Viscum album, assembly GCA_963277665.1. Classification (NCBI taxonomy): domain Eukaryota; kingdom Viridiplantae; phylum Streptophyta; class Magnoliopsida; order Santalales; family Viscaceae; genus Viscum; species Viscum album. The sequence continues at coordinate 996,440,727 of OY728166.1, forward strand.
GATGCTGATGATTAATGTCGTGTGATAGGACCGACCAATGTTGTTTGGAAACATTCATTAAAGATGGTAATGCCACAAAAGGAGAATAGATGAGGGATAGTGTGGTCTATAAACATTTAATCTTCCCTAGGTATGTAAGGAATAATAATGATGTGTATGGGGATTATGTATGGAAGCTTCATGGAGGATCTCATCCCTTGTGATTCATATAAGAGTCATCTATTTTTTATTGCACATGGTATGAAGTATATGGGGTGTAGGGAACATCCCATGAAAATAATACATGGGGAATCATATCTTTATTTCATAGAGTAATACTATTGTTTTATGTCATGTGTTGAGGAAATTTTCATGCATTTAAAAATCATACTACTAGGACATAGAGCTAGGAAGTTTTACGTCATGCAACTCAAATGTAGGGGGACTCACTCGTCACCCCATGGGATTAAGTGACCACCACTCATGTTCCTTTAGGTGGGTCATTGCATTTGGACTTCCACAGTGGATAGTTCAATCACGGAGTCCATGTTACTGTCCCTATTCGTAAATGTATGGGGGTTATGGTATCTATTATTATAAACAACATACATAGAAACATATGCACTAGAGGTATAAGGGACGTCATGTAGGAGACTAAGAAATTATTATTCACAATGAGGTTGGGTTTCACACAAGAGTGGTGTGAGATGGGTGATCTAGAACAAGTGAAGGCTATGGAGCCTCAAGGAATATGAAAGAGAAAGATTTTATGTTTTCATGAAAATCTTGGTTGCACACAAGAAGCTTATTTTGAGCACATATGTACTATATTCAGACGAGTTTTGTGATGTTCACTTAAATGCGGGTAAATTCATGTTTGGGCCCACAAGAGATCTGTCGTGAAGGATTATCTATCATGGGTGTTTCATGTTTTTTTTGTCACTGAATACTAGGGTTGAGTTGATGGGAGTGGCAATTTTTCTTCCAAAGAACCTCCCCAATCGATGGGGTGAGATTATATTTATAGCAGATATCCTCATCTGTGGTCATGAAATCACCTTGGTCACAAAACTGGTGATTCATGCTGTTCCTTCCATTATCATTGGATATCGGGTGTGAAACTACCATGGTGCGGAGTTACCTTTAGTTCTGAAAAGGACAATATCACAAAAAGGTTTGTCCACACTGATTTTCACTTGTGTGTAGTGGGTGTTTCTTGAGCGTCGTGGCCATAGACATGTTGTCAGTCTATGGTGATTTTGTATAACTATATATCATTTTGGTTTGCAATTATGTTGCGTTCAAAATTTGATATTTTTGTGCACATGTAGTAAGTTTCATGAACCTATCTCATTATCCCTATAATTGTTCTTCGAGGTGGTATTGGTGCTTAGTTTTCTGAAAACAATACATTTGAGACTTTATATTAGATCATAGCACCAATATTGGAATTTTAGGTGATAGTTGTGGTATTTATTATTCTTGGTATATTTTTTCTCATATGATTGTTAGAAAAATTCCATTTGAGACGTGATATTTAATTGGAGTTCCTTAAGTTATGAATTTTTAGTGATATGGGTGGTGGTGAAAATGATGTGATTTGAAATCTCTAAGAGATTATGGGCTACATCTTTATAATAAGGTTGCATGTAGTTCATAAAAAAAAATTGTGTACACCACTCTATTAGTGGATAAAATTTGAAATGTATCACAAGCCATGTAACTCTTTGTTTCATTATATATAATAGGTTTATAAATAACATGGGGTTAACCCAACACATGTGACATTATAATGTATAGGTAGAAGTACCCCCCAACCAATGTGTATGTCTCCACTCATATTTCAAGATTTTTATTCCACATGTCTAATATCTCAAACCTATAGTTTATGATATGCCTTTGTACTTTACATGTACCCCCATTGGGATCACACACTGTGTAAAATTATATAATTTTATTATAGGTGGACCAATGATTTACATGTTGAAAAAATATATGACTAGGTTTCTACTACAAGATAACATATTGTTTGAAAAAATGTACCTGTTGTTTTCTTTTTCTAGAAAAGGATAATTTCAAAATATCTATTCTAGGTCATGTATATGGGAACATGAGTATTCTATCTTGGGTAATTTTCCATGTAAAGTGTAATGCTACATCCCACTTTAGCATCATAAGTTTTATTATATTAAATTCAATAAGGGTAGTTCCTTACATCCATAAATCCGTTAATTTGGATTATGAGACTGCCTGAGCGTATTATACACACTTATTAGAATAGTTTGAATGAATATTAATTATATCTCTTAAAAATTTACACCCCTAAAACTATTATTCTACAATCATTTGAGATTAGATACATAAGAAACTTTTTTTAAGCACTATTAAAATCTTATAAATGTTACACCACACTAAGAAACCTTCTAAACATACCAAATGTTGTGACCTTATTCATAAATAGTGAAATGAAAACACGAGAAAGGTTTCAGATTAGATTTTCATGAATAGGTATAAAAAAGATATATCAACGATATATCGTAGGTAAGGATAAGATCAATATATTAGTATGATAAGTTAAATGAAAAAAATTAAATGAGTTCATACCAGTTAAAAATATATAAGAAACAATTATTTATCAATGGAAGCTTTTGGAATAATATTATAAAAGAGTCATAGTTATAATAACACCAAACCTACACTCTTGGATCCAATGCTAAAAACATAAACATCACATTTACATCATTGATACTGATGGTTGTGGCCCAACTATCACCATAAAAAATATTCAATAACACTAGGACGTATTGGATCACTTACATTCCCAAGGACCTTTTAGGATTAGTGTATTGAAGAATTATTTCAAACTCTTATATAAATAATCCACATGTATTAAAATTATTTTTATCCAAAATTAACCAAATTTTATTATATCAAATTAATATATACTCATCATACTTATTAAACACCTCAACACAAAAATCTTTTAAAATCATTATTGGTAACCTTTGGAATATGAAACATAAGAAGGGTGAGATAAAATTATATGTAACAGTAAACATATCCATTAAAAAATAAACGCCACCAATAAGCATAAGAAGCAAATATGGGTAGAATGACATAGTAAATGTTCATGATCATAACATAAGAATATTGATACTCTTAAAAACCTGGATCATCAAACAAAAAACAGGCCATAAGGATTTCAGAAAGGAAAGGATCATTAGTATCAACAATCATGATCCATTTGATTCCAATATTTATCAAAGGAAACATTTATAACCATAGATATAAAAATTAAAACATATTGGTATCCTGGAACATAATAATTATAGAACCATTATTGAATCCTTACAATTGTAATGACCAAACAGATTAATTTCAAATTAATTCTTTGAAGAACGTTATCATTAACGAATGTATTGGAAAGAAATTTGGTGTCACTCATCATATAAACTATATCAAGATAACCTAATTATATTTGGAGGCAACCATCTCAGAATCTATAATGGGGACTCCCTTTTCTTTCTATCACACCCAATATCATCAATAACTTCAAACTATTATTCTTGAATATAATATTCATTTCACCATTAACTCATTGAAAAAACATTTATTCTTTTCAAAACATGATTAGCATATGGAAAAGAAATAAATTCCATAAAAATATATTTGAAACATGATTGACCTATTTAAATTAAACTAGTTACATAACAATAATTTTGAACCATGATTAACTCATAGAAAATAAATTGGTTCTATAACAATCTATTTTAAATACGATTATCCATTATAATAGAATATGGTATAATAAAAATCCACTTGAATCAATAATAATAATTCTAAAGAAATAAAATGTATGGTATTACTAGAAAATATCCTAATTAGATCATAAGTAATAACAATGGATGTTGATGTTAATGATTGAAAATACCATTAAGATACTAATAAAAATATATTTGATGAAAATAAGATTTTCATTCTGAAAATAAAATTTAAATATAAAATTTTAAAAAAATATTATAATATACAATTTTTGACAAAAAATATTGGAATCATCTAATGAAATAATTATGGAAAATAATATACATGATGGTGGGAGAATCTGTTTATGTCATAATTGTCCAAAATAGTTAATCTTTTAAAAACATTTTTAAAATGGACTCAAATGACCCATTTGGAAAATGTTATGACATTTCATTTTAAAAACATCTTATATTAGGTGAAAGATAATGTAAAATTTCTTTAGAAAACCATTTTTAATTAAAAAATAACATTTTTGAAAACATCATAGAAAACATGGTTATGGAATTTAAAGATAGTTGATGTAAGAGAAAAACAAAAGATCATTATAACTTAAAAATCACTTTCATGATGTTTAATAAAAAAATATTAGAGTAAATTTAAATTTAACACATGAAATAGCCTCATAAACATAAAAGAATAAAAGTTATTTTGTTTAAGAAAAATAAGATCACATTATTTCCTCCAAAAGAACCACGAGAATAAAGAATATTTAAGGAAAGAAGATTGTAACATAAAGATTTTTCTTTATTATAAACTCTTCAGTCCTAATACCAATAAAATAATAACATCAAATGATACATTAAATATCATGAAAATATGGATTATCATGACATAACTTGTCAAATGTGTAGTATATACACCTCAGAATGGATATCAGTGTATATAATAAACAAATGTATCAATGGAAGAGAACTTGAGATAAGTAACCCTTAAAAAAATCAAACCATTTAATTTGATAAATAATTGATATATAAATTATGTGTGTAAAAAATATAACCATGCAAAATAAGATTAAATAAAAAACTTAATATAATAAAAAGTCATTACACACATAATCATAACATAATATTATCAATGAAGAAGTATTATAACTTAATTAAAAGAAATTTATTTAAGATTCATTACCACATGGTATATTTCTTATAAATTATAATTGAAGGAAATAATTAAAATAAAAACATGAAATTTCATTTTTATTTAAGGAATCATGCCATTAAATTTATAATTGTTCTTAAATACGCCCCACATTAAAAAAAAGTGGTGAATATGTCATATGTCTCATAAAAATAAAAAAGTGAGATGAGAAAACCCATACCTTGAGTCCATAGATCAGATGTGTGTCCTTTAAAATAGTAAAATAAGATTATATAAATTATATAATTTTATAAAAACTATATTCATGTTTAATTAATTGTTAATAAATAATTTAATTTAATTATTTATAATTACATATTAAATTTCCTAATCAGTTAAGTCGACATCTAGGGTTTTTAAGATGTTTGGTTCATTAATTCAAATAGCTTTATTATGTTGATTGGTGTTTTAGAGGTCATTAGAAGAATATATATCAAATAATAAAAGTTAATTATTTTCATATTTATACATAAATTATAATTTTGAAACCAATCATGAATTATGGTTATGAAAATGAACTACTTTACACTCATTGAGAGGGTAGGTCATACATACACATGAGCAATGATTCCATTTATTAATGATAATTATGGAAAGAATTTGTGAAATATTTTATAATTATAGAATCATAATAATATAATAAATAAAATATTATTTCATTAAATATACTTGTATATATCATCCATTTTGGTTGATGATGAAAAAAATCACAACACTGTGTAGAAGAATTAGTCCACACATGACCAAGAACGATGTTATCAATTTTTAGTATAAGAAATAAAATGATATATTATATTTTTTAATGGAAAATATTTCATTGATATAATATTAATTTAATTAATATCATGTATATTCATTATATTTATCCTTATTAACATCCATGTAATTCATTAGTGAAATACAAATCACATCACATCACATCACAAGGTGGTAGTCTACTATGAATACAAGTGATGTCATTGTATACCCTAATAAAAGGAGTGAAAAAAAGAAATATGTGATATCATACATTTCCATGTATAAATATTTTTCAAATATCATATATATACTTTTATTCCATCATTATATCAAGATTTGGGATACGGTGATGGAAAACAAATGACATCGGTTCATGAGGCGATAATCCTCCATACAACCAAATGATGATTTCATAGCCCATTTTGTGGATAATGGATGGATTAATTTTTTTTACTTTAACATAATAATATATCCAAATTTTTTGGAAACTTTTTTTGTTATATAATAATAACTGAATAAATTTTATAAGATGAAAATGAATAAATAAAATAAAAATTCATGATTAAGCACAATACTTCCTCTTCATAAAACCTCTATAAGTAAACACCAAAATAATTCATAGGATTTATTTTGATAAAAATAGGGAATATTGGACTTGGGGAGAGAATTTAAGGTGAAATTTGGGTAGGCATGGGCTAAAAATTGCCTTTTAATCTCTGAAGTGGAGAGGAGAGTGGGTGGCATTTTATAAGTGATGTGAGTGGAACACTTGTAACTTTAGAAGATGAAAAGGTATACCCAAGTTTTTCACATGACAAAACAACCCAAAATATATCATTATAGATAAATGTACATTATAAGTTTGTCATATTTCCATAAAATAGTTTTTATACAAGTTCGTATGTCATTTTTACACTTATCATTTTAGATTAAACTCCAGATAAAATTGTTCTCACCTTAACTAAAGTAATTGTTTTATAAGGATTACACTATTCATTATGATCAAAATTTAACTTTACTTTATTATATTTTTTAAATTATTCTTATTCCAAATATGGATTAACTTTTAAGAAATTAAATTTATATAAGTGGAAAATTGTAATTTAAAATAAAACAGACATATGCGATGAAGAAACATGTTTTCATGAAGTATATTTTCAATAAAAATAATGATTTTATATTAAATATATTAATAATTTTTATTACTATATGAATAAAAAATAAATTTTAATGATATATAATATATAATTTTCAATTAATATTTAACCCTTTAGGGGAATAATTAATTTATTAAAATGGAGAAGCATTTTTTACTTTAAAAAAATTATAAAAAAAATCCAATTTTTAAAAATAAAAATTTACATATACTAAAATACAATATAAATAAAATTTAAATGTAATTAATTGGATTAAATATAAATTAATAACAAGTATTTAATTTTAAATCATGCTAAAAAAATATTAAAAATTTAAATTTACTTAATTTATTGAAAATAAATTAAATCTTTTAAAATAATCTGTATTTTTCAATATTCATTGAAAACATGATATTTTATAGAAAACTAACTACATTTAACCCAAAGTAAACACTTATATTAAAAATTAAAAAATGATTTAAATTTTATCAAAAAAAATTAAAATAAGACCAATAATTAATTAAAATATTTTTTTCATGAAATGTATTAAAAATCATTTTTGAAGGGAAAAAAATTGTGAAGAAATAAAGTAATTTACTAAATATTGATGGATTATATAATAAATATTTATCAATAATTTAAATTTAGTAGGATATATATATTATATTATAAATTAGATTATACTTTTTATACCCTTCAATTTAACGACTAGGTAATAAGGGTCAAAAATGTTGTGGGTCATTCAAGCTTAATGTTGCATGTTGAATACACGATCAAACTTATTATTCTTTTCTAAAATCATGAAATGTTACATCCTTCCCCTCCCCATTTAAAAAAAATCCATTTAATTTTAATTTTATCAAGGTAATAAATGGTTAGGAATTTTAAAATAACTTTCTGGAAACACATATTATAAAACGTTTTAATAAAACATCTTTTTGATAGGAGAGAAAATGAAGTATTATGGTCATTTAGAATATAAGAGACTAGATTTCCAAATAGGAAAACGTTGGTGGGAAGTGATTATTTGGACATGTAAGCTAATTTTAATTCCCTATAAATGATATAAATTAATAGATATCATCAATAACAATAAAATTAATGATCAAGAGAGAGTTAACAACTACAAAACCATAAACCAAAGTGGTGTGAAAAAGGTCTTTGATGTCCTAAAAAATCACGACAATAAGATAAAAAATATTGTTTCAAGATACTTTTACAAGAGTTTAATAATTAATTGTCCATGTAGAATTTTATAATAAGGATATATAATTAATTTATATGTGGAATTTTGTGGATAAATCTATGTACACCACAATATTATATTTTCTCCAAATGATTAGTATTCAAGTTAATATTTTTTCATGACTAGAGTAATAAAATAAAATTTTGATGGACAATATTAAAAAAATATTTATAATAATTCTATTCCACTTATCTTTAGATATTATACAATACCTAAATGGTTAGTACATGATAAATTATTTACAAAATGAATAATCATTGTTATGATGAAATAATACATTTATCTCACAAATTTAATAGTAATACTTAAGTTTAAACTGAATCATTCCATATAAAAACCAAACCTTATCCCAAAACAAAATTTATAACCAAAAAATTAAATAGTTATTTAACCACAAAGTATATATCATACCATTCATCTTACAAGACCAAAAATATAGAATTTTTCTTGTCAAATAATATTAATTACATAGTCCCCAAAAGACATTATAATCTCATAGCTATCTAAAATATTAAACTTATATTCCAATAATTACCTTAACATATAATATCATATAAACCCTAAAGGTTATAAATAACATAAAACTTATTTTCCAAAAATATAAAGGAATAAATCACATAAATCTAATGCATAACATATACATCATCCCAATAAAACCTCTCATAAAATGTCTTATTCACTTTATGATCTCATCACTTAAAACCTAAAAAAGGGGTTTTATATGAAATTTATCTTATGATCAACATTAATCTTATATATTTATCATGGTATACATAAAAATAAAGATAACCTCACATGAATACATCATAATCACAAAATTTAACTAAACCATCATTTGATACAAACTATAACAGCCTCAAACACATACTCACGTATCTAATACTAAAAACCAAATAATTTCATTTCCACCTTTGAAACCAATGATGGTGTCCTAATTTTCTCCATCCAAAACATACAATATCAAAAGAAAATATTAGATTTCATACATTATCAATGGAATTTTAGGATTAGAGTTTTATAGAATAATGAAATTACATTATCATGACCTGACCCAATTGGGATCAATCCACAACAATGCCAATACCACCTCCATAGTCCAAGGGTGGGGACTGGTTCCCAAATGAATAACTATATGGGAGGCCATGGCCTCATGTAGTTTTATGAAAACACTTGACCGTCTTGATGTAGAAAACCTAATGAAAAATAATAAAAATATGAAACAACATGAATAAAAACCTAGCATGAAATACCTCTAGGGTGTTCATTTGTAGGAAAATGAAAACTGGAAAATTTAAATGGGAAAATACATGAAAAACCAAAAATATTTCCTTACCTAACAATAATTGAATGTAAAAGTTCAAAGAGATCCCAACTCATGGTCTTCAAGCTCTAACCACATTACCTTTTCCAATACACTAGGAATCACTAAGCTCATCTATATTCAAAACCAACCTATTTTTCATCTACATAATACATTAAAAAAATAGGAAAACCTCATACAAGGGTAAATATATACATACACAGTAGGATTCCTCAAAATTTTATGTTGGAGTTGTAAGAGAGATGATAAAATTAAACAATAAAAAACTCAACCCAATGCTAGGGAGTAAAAATGATCCAATTACATGGTATCATATATATTTATATATATATATATATTCTCAAACCAAATAAGAAAAAATGAATGATATGGGGATATCTGCCTCCATACCCAACCTAAGAAAAAGAGTGTGATCAGTTCAAGAAGTTCATCAATGATGTACAACATCTCACATATCTACCCAACATAAATATATTAGTCAAGAAAATAATTTCCACTATGATACATATTTTAGGGGGAAAATATAAAGGTATAGGAATCATTCACTGGTACAACAAGATGGCTTCACTCAAGTAAATAGTGATAGGACCCATTTCCTCTCCCGATAGGGGGTTCTACTCTGATGGTCAAAGATTGATTCCCTATACCTATAATAGGGTTCCCCTTTTATGGTTGAGGAACCATTCCATGTCTCCATAGAAGAGTTCCACTATTATATTAATAGACCTATTCTATGTCTCTATAGGTGGGTGCCAATAAATATTTGATAGAGGATAGATGCCCATCCCAGCATGAGGGTTCCATTATAATAGTCAGGGAAATTTACTCTGATTACATAAGAGGGAACCAATTATATGACAGATATAGGACCCATTTCCAACCTAGATGGAGGGTGCCACTATATTAAAATAGTGAAGACCCATGTATTTTCTCACAAGAGGGTTCCACTCTAAAGATATATCAAGGACCTATGCCCTATCCTAGTAGGAGGGTGCCACTATAGAATCGTCTAGTGATCCTGCACGGTCAATAACTTCATCAAGAATCACCTAAATATGAATAATTAAAAAAAAAATTCACATCATATATAAAAAGTATCTATGTAGGCCACCATCATTTTCTATGTAAAAAAACACATAGGATATGATACTCACAGGATAAAATCTGAGTCTAAACATAGAAGATTCGAGAGGTTTATGTTTCCTCAAAGGGAAAAAAGAAGTACATGGTGTATGGAACCTCTTAATAACTTAAACATATCCCTAAAGCTAGATTTATTACAACACATGTAACTATATATAGTGTTTATAGGGTCTACATAGTGTGTTGGAGCCATCCATGGTCCTGCATGTCCTCTATACCCATGTTTTTTCACTTTTCATGTGTCCATGAACTTATCCACATAGCATGTGATAGGCCGTGCATACTCCCATGTACTAATAAATTACATGACAATCCAATATAACATGTTTCAAACAGTTTGTGGGGAGTCCCACATGGAATTTTATAATTATCTCACTTGAATCATTAGTCACTGCACCCAATTATATACGCACCGTGTGTTATTTGGATAAAATAGAATGTAGTTTAGTTTTTTATAGAAACTCAAATATAAAATCTCTGCAATAGATATATTCATTATTACTTTGATTCAGGCCTTTTCTTTTACTAAAATTTACAGATTTCACCATTTTTTTGAAAATTTTGGCCATTTGATGGCTAGAAATTTGCTTTTTATTGAATCACTTGAAGGATGATAGAATAGAATCACACTAATGCACATATATTCAGGACTCATGGTATTTAATTACCAGGAATCCTTGAGATAAATACTTGTTAAAATGACTTATCTCAAAATCCATCCTTTATTTCTTATCAGTTTTCCAAACATGAAACTGTCGTGAATCAGGTGGTCCTATCGAGCTTGGTCCCACCCGTCAATGTGGAATTGAAACCTTGTTTTCCAATGATGACTAAATCAAATAAGTTGTGTGAGAAATGTACAAGAAAAAGGGTTTAATCATAATTAGGCAAGCCTTATTGCAAAATGAATAAAATTGGGAGATTCAGGGATCTAAAACAATTGAATCATCAAATTAATTTCAACACATTGGTGTATGAAATATATAGAAATTGGTTTATATCAAAGAATGATATGGAACTACTAAATAAAATTAATAAATTATCGTATAAATAATGAATTAATTAGGTTTAACTGGATATTGGATCCTTATTTTTTCAAGAATTCACTCACTAACTTTTGAGAGGGATTGTTGTGTTCATTGCATCTCGATTTTGCAAGATCTAGTGTCTCATCATTGTCGAATCATGATTATCCAATGGAAGGGGAATGAAGAAACTCTCAATTATCCTAGTCTTTATATAGATAAACCTGGGGAATTTTTATAATGAAGAGTTTGTATAATATTATTTTTAGATAATTTTAAATTAAATAATTTAATTAATTAATTAATTTAATTTAAAACACACCTCATAATGATCGTTTTATCCAAACACCTCATGTCGACCAACATTATGCTGAACCTAGGTAAACATCATATTATGGAGTCAACCATGGTCTCAAATTTATGATTTGATATTCCGTTGAAGACTTATATAATTTTCTTTTAGATACTACCCATTCGTAATATAAAATATAATTAAATTTTTTATTATTTTAATTTTGGACACACTGAGCCTCAAAATTTCATTTTGTCTTATAGAACAACTCAAAAAATATATTTATAAATATTTAAAATTAATTATTGGATAAAAAGAGGTATCTACCTAATTCCCTCATTCAAGATTTTCAACCTAGAAAAAAAATAATTAAGTATAAAATCTCTGGAAATTGAGCCTCCATCTGGCTCTCCCACTCTCAGGATCTCTCCTTCACACACTAGTTCTGATACAGATTGTTAACCAATGAGATATTCCATCCATGAACGTTAATATCATTTTAATCCTTAATCCTCATATGGTTCTCCAAAATAGTGTCTCTATCCTCGATGTCCAACTCACCTAAGACAATAACATTCATGAGGTCATGCATGTATCTCCTAAACCATGACATGTAGAAGATAACATGAACCTGCTTCAAATGTGGTTGTATATTGAGGTAGTAATCAATATATCCAAACCTCTTAAAAGTTTTTAATGGACTAATTAACCTTTCAGATAGCTTGCCTCCTCAAATTAATATATACAATCCTCATTTTATGGATACTCTAAGGAAAATATTGTCTCCCTTCTTTAACTCCAAGGGCCTATGATGGGGATATAAAAACTATTTATCCATTCTTTAAGCTATCCTCATATGATCATGGAAGACCTTATACCTCTCTACCACTTTCTACATGAACTCTAGACCAACAAGAAATTATTCATTGATCTCTCTCCAATATATGGGTGACCAGCATGGTCTTCTATACAGAGCCTCAAAAGGTTTCATACCAATAGTAGAGTGGTAGATATTAACTTATTCAAACTCCAAAACAAGAAAGTGATCCTCCAATATTCATCCAAATTATAACACACAAGACCTTAGCTTGTCCTCCATCACCTGGATAGTGTGATCAATCTTTCTATTTGTCTGGGGGTGAGAAGTTGTAATCATCCTCATATGGGTCCCAAATTCCTCATGTAGGCCTCTCCATAATCATGACATAAAACCTCCATCATGATCAAATACAATAGTTAATGGATCCCCATGAAGGTGTAAAATCTCTCATATGTACATCTCCCCCAAATTCTCTATTGAACTCTTCTCCCTGATAACATGGAAGTGTTCCAAATTTGTGAGTCAGGAAACTATTAAAAAGATGGAATCATTTCACATAATTAACAACAAAATCCCTATCACAATGGCCAATGATATTCCAGCCCACATTCACTATGGTATATCAAGTGGCTATGAAACACCATCCAGAAGGTGGTTCTCATCCTTCACCTACTGAAAATTTTGGAACTGAGATTTGAACTCATCCATGCTCTATCTCATTTTGGACCACCAAAACTATAAATTAAGGTACCTTTTCAAATTATCCACAATTGGATGTAAAACTATAGGATATTTGTAAAACTACCTCATCACCTCCTCCTGTATCAAGGATAGGACCATCATACGTCCTTGAAAAAAATGAAATGATTCCCTCCTTCAGTGTATACATATAGTGAATAACCTTGGGATATCTGTTCATGAAAGACCTCATAGTTGATGTCTACCAGCTGAAACCCTCTCACACACTTGAGAGGTGGATGAGTCAAAACCATCAACTGATGAAAAGTTTTACCCTCCTACTCAACCAGGGTCTGCTGCAAGGAAGCTAACTACTCCAAAACCTCAAACACCATGTGATCCTGGGAATTAATTATAAGGAATTATTCTACTAAATTTACCTTCCCCAGAGTATAGATTATCACAAAGTCAGAGTCATGTGGGAACTACAACAAGAACAATTGTCTCATGTTTATGTCTCTATGTGTGAAGACCTACCAAAGACTACGATGTTCTGAGTAATCCATAATGTGATCTACTAGAAGATAATGATTACACATCCTCATGGATAATACCACCACTATAATCTCTAGGTCGTGAGTCTTGTAGTTGTTATATGCTATCTCAACTACTTTAACCCAAATTAGACAAATTATTATCAATGCATTAACACATAGCCAATCCCATGTCACGAGGCATCGTAATACCCCATGTACCCCATATCCTCCTCTGGTAGTCTCAAAATAGGAGCACTTTTCATCCACTAACATAAATCCTTGAAGGTCATTTTTCATTTCTTAGTATAGCTAAAAGGCTACCCATTCCATATCTAGGAAGTCAAATGGGATTCAATCATAGAGATGTATTCCACAAACCTATGGTAGTACCTCATGATGCTAAGAAAACTCTACACCTCTAATGATATTTAGGGTGGATTTCAAGTAATAACTATATAAATATTTATTAGGTATATAGCTAAACCACCATTAGGAAATGATATTCCCCAAGAAGTGATCCTCATGAATCTAGAACTAGAAAATCAAGTTTTTACAATAATGATGGTTCTCTCAATGAAAATGTATGACTATCCTCAAGTGTTCTATATGATCCTTATCTGAAATAGAGTATATGAGTATGCCATCAATGAAGAAAAACAAAATCTTGTCTATTTTAGATAGATATTACTATTCATAAAAATCATAAACACGACATGGGAATTCTCCACACTAATGGGAATCGCTAGGAACTCACATTGACTGTAGCCATGTAAGAATTATAACTTTGGAATATCAGCCTCACAAACCCTCAAATAGTGTTAGTCGAACCTAGGACCGATCTTATATAACCATCTTGTGCCTCCCAATTGATCAAAGATATCATCAATACCCAGCCAAGGGTAATTTTTCTTTATCATGGTATGGTTAAGGGGATGGAAATCCTCAAAAAGATTCAAGATATCATCCACCCCTTTTAAAAAAAACATTAGAGCTACCTAAGGGGATATATTGGTCCTAATAGAAAACTTCTCTTGAAGGTCCTCCAACAAAAACTGTAGCTTCTAGAGCTTTTTAGGGGGGCATATTCTATAGCATATAATACGTTAAAGTGGTCCCAATATTTATGTCAATAAATCTCCCACCTTAGAGGTAGACCAAAAACATACTCAATGGAGAAATTTATAAAATCCATAGGAACTAAAGGATTAAACATTCTAGAATACCCTTCTACACTAAGGGATATACTCTCCAATTTATTTGTGATGGGTTGGATCCTCCTATCATCAAACCCACTTGTATATCCATGAGACCTTAATATACCAAAAAGAGAACCTCATATGATTAGTCTGAATGCATCAGAATCATATATGGTGAAATCCATGAATTTATTTGAAAATGGATAACCAATCAATACTAAAGATGATGTCACTGGGTTTCATTATGATGAAAAAAAGTTCCAAATTTAACCTCTCACCACAAATCAATAGACCCCACTTCTAGTAGATATAAAATATAAAATAAGCGTTCCTTGTATAGAATTCAAGAAAAACAATTTTGGTTATCAACTCAACTGAGATATCCGTATCTCAAACTAAGAATAAAGTGATGAATGAATGACTCACACTGGTGGATACTTATACTAATTCAAGAGTGGATTAAACAATTATCCTACCTCTAATCATCTCGTGTGTCACTAGGTAATAAGCCTCTTTTCCTGTAGCTGTCTAAAACCCTGACTGCCAGTTCTATAAGCTGAACATGGACCAGTTAGTGGCATTGGTGGAAGGATATCATAGGATATTCCAAAATAAATATTATCCTCATAGAGCTCCTCCTACTTCTCTATCATCTCTACCTCCCTAAGGGCCACCCTTCTCTCTCATGATAGAACCTTGATCATGGTGTTATCTCTTCCAGGGAATCCCAACATCTATATTCCTACAATCCTCAACATTTCTAGTTAGGAAGTCACTTTCCATGTGAACTAATCTTTCACAAGAATAGCACTTTCCCTCTTTGGAATTCTTGGTACCCTTTTATGTCTTTGACCACGTGCTCGAGCCTAATCTTGGGAAGATATATTGTGCCTAGATGCTATTAACTGATGTCTACTAGCTAATACAGATGACTTAGCTCTATAATGTCAATTGAAAACATTATCTTCCTAGCATGCCTCTGATAGGAAACTCTCTGTCACAATTTCCCACTCCCATACCCTATTATTGTTTGGAATGCATAGGGGTACCCCATTTTTACAAATAACTCTTCAAAATCAATGATTAATCTTCCATGATCAGAAGAATTCATCCTATATCATGTAAAGGGAGTACCACAAAAGGTATATGAACCTTTTATAGTACTCATCTAGTATCATACCTCCCTTTTGTATAATTATATTCTCCTAAATATGGAACAAGTTCAAACTGTATGGATACTACTCCTCATGAAATAGATGATTGAAGTCTGGCCATTAGAGTGTTGAATCATAATGAATATGTGTAATAGGATTAAACTAGTGCTCAAATGATCCATGGAAAAGGATACATTCCAATTAAGCCACTTAATATACTACTATTTGGATAATCCTGCAAAGACAGACAACTGAATTTATCCAATACTCTGTAGCCTAGGGATCTATCTTGTTGGGGAACACCAGTGGGATATAGTGTTGGAACTTGCAGAGTATGATATGACTGCATGAATCATCTACTATCCCTATAGGTTTGATTTGTTTCTAAATAGGTGGGGTCATACTACCTATCCACCTGGAGGAAATATCTTGTGGGATGGAACATAAACTGATACCTCATCACTCATTGGATTGTCATCATGATCTAGAACCAGTATCCTAGTTGGATGAAATCATATAGGCATCATAAAAATTTATCAAGACATACCATTATCAGATGAACATATATATACAATGGATAGTTATCTAAAGAAGGACATTCAAAGACTCAATCAAATATAATGCATGTACTATTGATCCCTACAACCAATGTCTCAATATTCTGAGTCGATAAGAAGGTAGTCATGGTCCTAACAAATGGATAAGTGGTCCACCTATACCATCACCATGTTCAATATCCTAGGATCCCCAATCAAGAAAATTTGACACTATTTCCCTACATCCAAACCAAATCCATGTAAGGAGACTACACTAAAAACCATCCAATGGAATGAGATACTCTGATAACAATCTATCATGACCCAACCCAATGGGGATCGAGTTTCAACTAACCTAAGCCTGCATCGATTATGAAGGGGGTAACAACAAGAATATAAAATCATAACTATATAGGAAAATTTTTCCTAACGTATCTGTATGAACACACATGACCATCTCAATGAAGAAATGTAGAGAAATACTAATAAAAAGTTCAAATAGTTATAATGAAAACCAAGCATGAAAAACCTATAGGGTCTAAAAGAGTTCAATAGTGTGAACATGAAAAGTAAAAGTTGAAAATAAACACCTAACCAAAAAGATGTCCCATCCCAAAAAAAAATAAAAAGTAAATGTGTCAAGAGTTCCTAGATCATGATCATCAAGAATCAAACAACATACATTTTCCAATGCACTAGGTATCCATAAGATCCTCTTTTGTCACTAAAAACCTATCCTTCATCTGTATAATATATGAAACATGTAGGAAAATATCATTAAGGGATGATTATATAAAAACCCATAAGGATTCCCTAGAAGATGAAGGTGAAGAAATAAGAGACATGATAAGAATAAATAATAAAAAATCAACCCAAAGAATGATAGAAAACATGATCCAATGACATGGATACATATATATTAATATGTATGATCAAACCAAAGAATCCCAAACGAGATATAAGGGGATATTCATATCATAGAAAATCCTATAAAAATGTGTTCCATCTAGTCCAGAAGTCAATAATTAATTCCATATATCTCACACATCTTCCTAGC
Organism: Viscum album; assembly: GCA_963277665.1. Taxonomy (NCBI): domain Eukaryota; kingdom Viridiplantae; phylum Streptophyta; class Magnoliopsida; order Santalales; family Viscaceae; genus Viscum; species Viscum album. Next base: position 996,458,522 of record OY728166.1, read on the forward strand.
AAAAATATCCTAGCCAAGACCCAGATCTCTATTGTTACATACATTCGAGGGGAACAATCTAAAGTTATAGGACCCATTCCATAGTATAATAAGAGGGTGGAAATCCATTAAATAGATTGAGGATCCATTCCATGTACTGGAAGGGTGGTGCCACTATGATGGTTGAGGATCTATGATATGTATTCAAATGAAGAAGCTAGCCTGATGGCTGAGGAAAAATTCCATGTCTCTGCTAGTGGGTTCCTATTTGTTGACTGAAAACCAATGCCATGTCTTTGTAGGAGGGTTCCACTCAACAAATGATAGAGGACCCATGACCGTCCCACTTGGAAGGTGCCACTCTAATAGTCGAGGACCCATTTCTTGATACCATAGGAGGGTTCCACTCAAATAATAAATAGAAGACTCATGACCATACCATATATGGGGTTCCACTCTAGTATAATACATAGCTCCCACTCTCTATCCCATATGATGGTTCCAATCTAAAGATATGTAGATGTCCCATTACCTACCCTAGTAGGATTTTTCCACGCTAGAAACCTATGGTAATCATGCGTGATCACCACTTTAATTTTGAATATACTAAAAAGGATTCATGATAGAAACATCTCACATTGCACATCAAAATACACTACTGAGGATAACATCACATTTTACAAGGAACAACACTCCAGATAGGCTACTTGTGCTCTATAATCCATTTCCAAATAACTGAGATATGACATGTTTATTGTTTTCTCAAAATGAAACATAGGGTGCATAGTGTGTGAGGAGACCCACATAATATGTGGTCTCAGTCCATCAACTCTATGTACCCCTATTGTTATGTAGTTCATAGACTATGTAATCATACACATCATGTATAGGGTCTACATGGTGTGTCTAAGCCACCTGCAGCCCTACCCGTACTCTCTGGTTGTGTCCATGTGTTTTTTCCATTTCCATTTATGTTGGAAATAAATGTGTTACTAGATGGGAAAATTCCCATATAATCCCTTATTACACACCAAGTCACTATATCTTGTGTCACACACAGTGTAAGGGTCCCACATGGCATGAAATAATTATCTTTCCCAAAATCCTAACCACCACAATGAGGGTTCTACATGACGTGTATTCGTCGTACATCACAGAGTGTAGTCACATTTTTTTTTCTAGAAAATAGAATCCAATATCCATAATCCAGATACAATTTTTATGCATTCAAATTCAACCTTTCCTTCTCCTGAAATCAAGGAATCTCACCACTATTCATTTTTTTATAAATATGGTGGCTTAAAATTGGGTTTTCATTGATTAACTCAAAGGATTCTCAAACCACCTCGCACCGCCACAGCTCCATTCATGTTTATCAGTATAGGATTCCAAAAATCCACAAGATCAACATCCATTACTAAAATTCATCCCAAATTACATCCTTGATTTCTAATCCATTCGTTGCATGTGAAGCCTTCATGAATTCGGGGGTCTGAACGGGCTTGGTTCTACCCGGCAATGTCGAATTGTGACCTCATGGTCAAACGATGACTAACAGAAAGAATTTTTTATAGAAAGCCATAAGAACATGGGTTTAAAAATATGTTTCTAAGAGTTATTATAATATTAATACAATTGGAATAACTGAGGTTAGAAACTAATTGAATCATTGGGTTAATTTCAATACATGGGTGCATGAATTGCTTGGAAATTTGCATAGATTGATGCAAGTGATGACCCTACTTAGTCATTTTTATAAATTGCAGAATAAAAAAAAACTTGATGATTCATACCTAGAGAAAGGATACATATATATATATTGGATAATATTCTAAAAAACAATTGATAGGGGTCATTTTGTGTGCTGCGTGTGAATCATCTTGGATCTGAATCATCGTCATCATCAAATATTGATTTGCCAATGGAAGGAGGAAGAAGACACCATCAATTATCCTAGGGTTAATGTAACAATAACGTAGGTAATTTATATAACATGGAATTTATATAAAAATCATTTTTAGGTATTTTTAAAGTAAACAACTAAATTAATTAATTAATTTAATTTACAATAGAATCTCAAGTGGTCATTTTATCCGAACTCTCCATGCAGAAAATCTTTATATCGTGCCTAGGGTAAAAATAATGTTCCAAACTCTATCACAATTCCATATTTTTTATCTAAAACTCTATTTAATAATTAACCCATTTTATTTATGAAACCGTGCGTCTGTAATATAAAATATACTTAATATTTTTATAACATTATTTTTTGGCACACCAGCCCTTGGAATCATATTCCATCTCAGAATCTATCTCCAAAAATATATTTAGAAAATTTTCAAAGTCATACAAGAAGAAAACTAGGTCTCTATATATATAAAAAATTCCAATTCCTTTAGATAACAATTTCTCCCATATAACCTATCTTTTCTTCTATATTATTATTCCATCATCATAGTCCATGTAAATATCTTTGATAATAAATTATTTTTACATCAATCTGGATAACTCGTGGAAAAGGAAACAAAATATTGGTGTGTTGAAATTCATAGAAAGGGTAAAAATATATTTTAATAATTTAATTTCATATGTGAACATAGGAATATTTTAAGGGTATAATGACTTAATCAAAGTGCACAATCATAAAATAATATTATTCATACCCATCAATACCAAGGTAATAAAACATGAATATAGGGGTTATGAATTTCACCAATGAATGGGTCACTAAAATTAATAATCATGATATATGTGATATAAAACTTGATCTAATGAATCATTTATAACCAAAGAAAGCATAATTAAAATGTAATGGTATTTTGGAACATCATCATCATAGATCCCTTATAGAACACTTAAATTTTGAAAACCCATATGACAAACATACAATTTAATTCTCTGGAGAACACAATCATTTCTGAATGCATTGGAGTTCCATCTGGAAACATCAATTGAATAAGAAATATTTGTCTCACTGGGTTATATTTTAGTCCAACCATCATGAAATGTATTATGGGATCACTATACAATATATGTGCCCACACATGATTATCAATAATATCAAAGTAACATTCCTAAATAGAAAAACAATTTCATCATAAAATCATACAAATAAATGTTTTTATTTTCAGAACATGAATAACATATGGAAAAGAATAGGGTTCCATAAAAATATAATAGAAACATGATTAAACCATAAAAAAGAAATATGTTCTATAACAACATCATTAAAAGATGATTAAATCATGAAAAAAAATTGTTTCCATAAAAATATCATTGAAATAATAATAATACATCAATTTTTTTTGAGGATGGTATAATTTCAAAATATCCCCATTTGATCATAAGTAACAAAAAAGGTTTTTTATGTTGATGAATTTAAATAACATTAAAATAATATAAATTTATTTTTTTGTGAAAAAAAATTTTCATTTTGAAAGTCAATTTTAGAAGGAAAAGATTTCAAAATATTAAGAGTATCATTGTATTTTTAATAAATGTTATAAAATATAAAGGAAACACCAAGGAAAATAATGGACATGATATTGGTATTATTTTTTCTTGTCATAAGTGTTAAAAATAAACATTCATTTCAAAACATTTGAAAATGGAGTAAAATTTTACCTATTTGGAAAAAATTAACAAATTTTATTTTAAACCCATTTAAATGATGGTAAAAGATCAAGTAAAATTTCTCTAGGAAACCTTCTATTCTTAGAAATTTATTATTTTTAAAAATATATTATAAAACATTGATATAAGAGAGAAATAAACGTGATATAAAAGAAAAATACTTGATTAGTATTACATACCAATGACTTTTATTATGATTATTTAATCAATAACATCATGACCCGCCTTCACCAAGATGAGAGAAGGGATAAAAGATTGCCATACCCTTCCTTCTTCAAGTTGAAGGAGTGATAATGACCCCCGAGACCCACCTTTAAAAGGTCCCAGAGTGGCGACTAACACCAAGGGTATAGAATTATACAAAAGATAGAAGGAATTACCCTTTTTTAATAGGATTGGGAGATAAGATAGTAAATCCCAACAACACCAAAACTGGGGGTAAAAGTAAATCCAAAGGAAACCATTCCCATATGCATGTTACAAAAGTAAATTCCACAATTACAAGGAGACTACAAAGGTAAAGTACCAAAATAAAAGAAAAACATCAACTGCAACTGTCCCAATGCCCGAGCTAGTACGACTCTGCACGATCCCTGAAGTCTTCCTGGAAACCTGAAAGCGGTTTATATACGTAGGGTGAGCATACAAGTATACTCAGTAGGGAAAACTAAAGACTCTCATGCACAAGTGGGGAGACATTCTAATGCCCTGTGAGAAAAGAGGTAACCCAAGAACCTAGTAAGGAAAACTATCCACCCAAGCCTCACCAAGGCACACTCCCCAAATAACACAAGTCAAGTAATATAAATTAATAGCACATTGATGTTTGGGTACCCCACGCCACATTTCCCATTGGTTATTGAAGACATCCTACGCATCGAACCTCTCCCGCCATTCTCACCGTAGTCCCACTGCCACACCCCGCCCGCACACACCTGGGACACAACCATGAATCCCGCCTGCAAACACCTGTGCCACAACCACCATCCCACCCAGAAACACCTAAGCCACAACCACCACGCGTAACCACACCCGCAAACACCTGGTCCAAAATAACTACTACCATGACCGAAGACAGCTGGGACTCACCCCAAAGACTCTTGTGAAACAACCTGCCCACACACACCTGGGCTAACTACCAAAACTACCCTGAATAAAGAATCTTGGGATATAATGGACCTCATGCCATCACAGATTGCCCGAAGAGTCTTGGGATATTCAGGAAAGGGAGCAGAAAATGATCTAATAACCAGCCACTCATAGGAGTGTTGGGAAAAATACCCTCCCCCATGAAATGGGGGTGTTCGACACTAAGTTCTCAACTTGGGTGGGGTGTGAATAAGAAACATAAGAACTAAAATTATATGTATAGGTAACATGCACTCATCCCAACATAGGGTTTCCAAATCCAACCTAAGCACAAACACCCTTGTTACTATTCATTCATAAAAGAAAAGAACATCACTCACAACCAAGTCAAAACTCATTCCCAAATCCAATTTTCCATTTACACCATTCTTGCTTTCATGTTCAAGTGATCCCATTTAAGTAAATTATGAACTACTGGGCAACTAATAGGCATAACCACAAGCCAGATAAAGAGAAACACCCAGACAGAAATTTAAGCATTCACACCTAGTTCTCTTGTAAAGTCACAACAACAAAGGGATCCGTGAGATCCCTCAAATTATTGGAACCAAACCAAGACTTGAGATACAGAACCACATAGCTTCAGATTCACAACCAACAACCGTGCCACAACAGAGGATCCCATCCTCATCCACATCACCCCATAAGCATCAAACAGAACAACACACCTTCTACCAAAAAAGATTAGAGAAACTTCCAGGTTCAATCACATCATTCAATAGGTTATTCTTTCTGTGGGTTAACTGGGGTGACCACACAAGGATTTATGTTCACTGGGAATCCATTTAACCAAATGAGTTTAGGTGATTAACCAATTTCCATGTTAGATTCAATTAATCATCACCAAAGACAAGGGTTTATTAGTGTGCAAGTAAAGACCACTAAAGACCATGATTTTCAGTGAGCATAAGCCCATAGAGTTCACAACATATAGTAATTATAAAAGAGTACAACAGAATTATCAAACACACACCATCTTTCTTTAACAGTCTGTTTATTATCTATGTTAAGGTTTCATCCATTCCCACAGAAACAATAGCTTATCCACCCCGCATGATACAAAGTAAGGAGAGACGAAGGAGAATCCCTACCTGGATAATCAACGATGAAGTATTTCTCCACGCACCAAGAACTAAGGATGCACGGCTTGTAGGGGAGGAACTCCGGGGACTCCAAGGATGAGCAGAAAAATTCCAGCACATGTGCACCACAAGCCTCAGGAAGGAGGAACTCCAAGTGCACCAGGGAGAAGAAAGAAATCTAGCCAATAAGGGAAAGGAAGAAACTCCAGCGTGATATAAAGATGAGATCCTATTGTTACGGGATAAGAATTTTTCACCGCTTTAAAGTCGGATCATGGTTTCCTATGCGGTTGGGAGGTTACACATGATGGGATTAATTCCTATTTAATTTTTCCTATTGGGGTGGTGGAATAACGGTTGTGCGTTGAACTATTTCTTTTAAATGGAGGAAAACACGCAACGGGGGTGGAACTGGGGAAGGGCGTGACTCCAAGGAAAAACCACATGTTTCGGTAAGTTAAGTGTTGCCCGACCCTTGGGGGATTTCAGATATTATTTATGGGCTTTAAATGTATTTTAAAGGGGGATTTAAATCATTTTTTAGTCAAAAGATACGTTGAGGGAGTGGAAACAATCAGAATCTAGAAAAAGAACGAAGACCTCTCGGTGAGGACACGGTGCAACCGTCATGGTTTCACCCTTACGGTGCCACCTTCACTGGTGCAACTGTCACGGTACCACCGTGACCAGTTCCACCGTCACAGTGCCACCCTGACCGATGCCACCATCACGGTGCCACCATGACTGGTTCCACTGTCATGGTGCACCATCACGGTGCCACCGCAACCAGTGCCCCCATGACCAGTGCCACCATTTCGGTGGAGCCATGTTTTGGCAAAGTAATGGACCAGGTGGGTTTGGTCCATTACATTGTACACCTCTCAAACTATTCTCACCCTCAAGAATCAAAACTAGAACCAAAGAAAGAGGGGTTCTGAACAACCACCTCAAAAGATACCTCTCAGGAGTAAACCTCATCAACATCTAGGAACACCTCTCCCTCAAGTAACCAAGAAAAATTCGAAGGTCAAACTGTCCAGTCATATGGGTTAGGGAGTTTCTTCCTCCATGTCAAGATACTATCCGATTTGGGTGGAACTGACTTTCCTGCACGAGTTTAATCACATCCACCTTAATGCATCTTAATTTGGGATCAGGTCCTCCCCTACCCATAGTCAGGACTCTTTACACACATCCACAGAATAAGGAAAACCACACGTTCCATAGTTAACAAGGTAAAGCATTCCATCACAAACAAGTACAAACAAGACAGAACAAAACTCAAAACAACTCTGGGTACTAGGCGCGCATCTTCGTATCCCGTTCCTAGGTAATTTCCTCAATCCCTCCATGCCTCCACAACACACGAACCAAAGGAATGGTCCATCCACATAGCACCTTCTCCTCATGATCCTCGATTCTCACTGGTCTTTCCAGAAAATTCATGTAGTCCTCGATATCCAATTTTCCCCAGTCAAGGAAGTGTGAATCATCGTGTAGATATCTTCGGAGCTGAGACACATGGAAGACATCGTGCAGTCTCTGTAGTGGTGGTGGTAGCACTAGCTGATAAGCCACTTCACCGACCCACTGCATCACTTTGAACGGTCCGAAGAACCTTTTAGAAACCTTACTCCCCATGCCAAACCTCCATTGCTCACACCGAGGGGAGACCTTCAGGAATACATGGTCCCCGACCTCGAGCTCCAAGGGTATCCTCCTATTATCGGAATATGACTTCTACCGGTCCTGAGCCGCCTTCATACACTCCCGTATAAGATGAAACTTCTCCGTCGTGCTCTGCACCACCTCTGGGCCAAGAACACCTGCCTCCCCGACCTCTATCCAGCACATGGGTGAGCGACACGGCCTCCCATACAAAGCTTTTAATGTAGCCATACCAATGGTAGAGTGATAGCTATTGTTATAGGCAAACTCCACTGGAGGCATGTGTCGTCCACACGATCCCCCAAAATCCAACACACATGATCGTAGCATATCCTCAATTGTTGGGATGGTGCGATCTGTCTGTCCATATGTCTGGGGGTGGAAGGTAGTGCTAGGATGTAGCTAAGTGCCAAAAGCATGCTGCAATCCCCTCCAGACTCGTGAGGTAAACCGTGCATCCCTATCCGAGACTATGGACCTCAAAACTCCATGAAATCGCACCACCTCCTCCACGTACCTCCGTGCTAAGGCATCCACTACACCTGACTCCTTGATTGCTAGAAGGTGAGCCGATTTCATCAACCAGTCCTCCACTACCCAGATAGCATCACAACCTCCTTGAACCTTGGGTAGTCCTGTGACGAAATCCATCAAGATGTCATCCCACTTCCATTCAGGGATATCTAAAGGTTGTAACAGACCGCCTGGAACACGGTGTTTAGCCTTCACCTGCTAACACACTAGGCACATGGCCACGAAATCTTCAACCGCCCACTTTACCCCGAGCCACTAAAACTAACTCCTCAGGCCCTAGTACATCTTGGAAACTCCCGAGTGCACTACTAGGGGTGAGTTGTGGAACTCACCAAGAACCCTCACATGAATAACCTCTGGGACAAACATATTCCCTCAGAAAATCATCCGATTCTGACCATCCTCCATCCATCCTTCCAGAGCATTGCCTTAGTTAGCCCGATCGCGCATTACTTTACTCTCTAAGTCTCCCCATTGAGACTCCTCTACCTGTCGTAACAGAGAATAATGTACTGTCATCTGATACATGCAGCCTCTACCGCCATCCATCCACACATCTAGGTGTAGGGCAGCCAACTCCTCTATCACCTTCCAATCATCTGTCGACTCTCAAACCACATCCTTCTACAACTTCCTTCTCAAGGCATCGACCACCACATTCCCTTTTCCCGAGGTATAGGAAATATCGAAGTTGTTGTCCTAAAGGAACTCCATCCACCTTCACTTCCATAAGTTCAGGTCCCACTGGAAGAAGATATACATCAAGATTTTGTGATCTGCGAAGACCACGAAGTGCTCCCCGATGAGGTAACACCGCCACAACATTAGTGAGAAAACGACCGCTACAAGCTCCAGATCATGGGTGGAATAATTAAGCTCATGGGGGAGTAACTGTCTAGACCCCCCATAAGAGATCACCCCTTGTCATTGCATCAACACACACCCAAGTCCTTATCCTGAAGAATCATAGAACACCTCATACGCCACCCCTTCTTCTGGAAACCTCACCACTGGGGCCTTACCAACTTCTCCTTCAGATAGATAAAGGCTTCCTGGAGCTACCCATTCCACACGAAAGCCTGGTCCTTCTTGGTCAAAGCTATCAAAGGTGCTGCAACTCGAGAGAATCTGGGTACGAAACTCCGGTAGTAACCTGACAGTCCAAGGAAACTACAAACCTCTGCCACATTCTTGGGTGATTTCCAAGAAACAACCACCTTGACCTTCAATGGGTCCACTGCTATTCCCTGCTCAGACACTATGTGCCCAAGGAAGTGCACTTCTCACATCCAGAACTTGAACTTTTAAAAATTCCCATAAATTTGGTGCTATAGGAGGACCTCTAAAACCATTCTCTGGTGCTCAGCATGATCCTCACCTGATCTTGAGTAGATCAGGATTTCTTCAATAAACACGACTACGAACCGATCCAGGTATTCACGGAAGACAGATTTCATGAGCCCCATGAACACAGCTGGAGCGTTCGTAACACCGAATGGAATGACCAAAAACTCAAAGTACCCATATCTGCACCTGAAGGCAGTCTTTGGGATGTCTCCCTCCTTCACCCTCAACTGGTGATATCCAGACCGCAGATCGATCTTAGAGAACCAACCTGCTCCCCTCAACTGGTCAAAGAGATCTTCTATCCTTGGAAGAGGGTAAAAATTCTTGACCATCACCTGATTTAGTATCCTGTAGTCTATGAACAACCTTAGACCACAATCTTCCTTCTTTGAGAATAAGACTGGAGTAGCCCATGGTGACACACTTGGTCGAACAAAACCCTTCTTCATCAGATTGTCAATCTGAATCTGAAAATCCCGTAACTCAGAAGGTGCCATCCGATAGGGAGCCATCGAAATATGACAGGCACTAGGTTGAAAGTATATCCCGAACTCAACATCACATCGAGGGGGTAGAGTTGACACCTCTTCAATGAAGATGTCCATAAACTCACTGATGACCCCTGGAACTTCCACCATTTATGCATCCACCGACTCCACTGATAGCTCAACTAACAAGGAAAGGAGGGGCTTCTCTCGCCTACTACTTTTCTAGCCATCCCGCTCACCGATGGAAGTTACATGTAGGCCGCCCAAATCTAAAAACATGACACTTCCTCGGAAGCATTAAATGATGACACGTATAGAGAAAAACCAGTCAATGCCTAGGATGACATAGTATGGTTGTATCTACAATAGTAAAAGATCCCAGATAGACTGATGTGACCCTATCATCAGTCTACACCCTCGGTAAACATAAAAAAGTCAGTCTAACCTTTGACTGGTGTGCTCAGCACCAAGGAAACTGGAAGTCTCTTAGAATCTAAACCCAGAGCATGGTCCAGAATGGGAGCAACAAAGGAGTGCGAAGCTCCTGTATCGAACAAGGAATAGGCAAGAGTACTAAACAAGCTGATCGTACCTCGAAAGACTTCTGGACCTGCTAGAACTGCTGCCTCTGCGACGTGCAACTACCCACACCCAGCTCCTCTGCCTCTCGGCTATCAGCCACCTTTCCGAACACACCCTGGTCGAGGTCCTTGAGGAGCGCCCTGAGGTCGGCCTCCTCCTGCGACGCCTGCCCGCGGAGGAGCGGGGACTTTTTGCCCCTGCTGCTTCTGTTGAAAGGGTCTAGATGGAAACTGCTGCTGCTGAGGTGGGTGTGGAACCTGCCCACCACCCCCGTACTATAGTCTGTCCGGGCACTGATTCCAAAGGTTCCCATGGATTCCACAGATGAAGCATCTCGGCACTGGGCCCGAAAGAAAAGGGCGAGGGCCGGGAGATCGGAACTGGAACTGCTGAGGCCTGCTTCCTACTAGTTGAAACCTAGAGGGTCCTGATACTGGAGGCCTACTACTGACGACCTTCCCCTTTGACGAGCCTAACTAGATTACCTCTCGCGATACACCTCCCAGCGTGTGCATCCTTTCCACCACTTAAGACTTCTTCTAGACCTCCAAGTATGTCGGTAAAGTGAAGGGAGTCCCAACATATTGGAGAGAAGGACGAAGTGCCTCCTCCAAATGTCTCACCCGAGACTCCTCATCTGGAAAGAGGTCAGGAGAAAAGTGAAGGAGATCCTTGAACTTGATCCCCAACTCTCTCACTGACATACTCTCCTACTGGAGGGAGAGTAGTTCCTGCCTCGTTTCTTCCTTCATCATAGAGGAGGAGAATTATTCCCAGAAATACTTCTCGAAGTCATCCCACATAACCTCAGACTCCCTCTTCTCCCCAAGATAAAGCATCCACCACTGACGTGCTTCTCCACACATCTGGCTTACAGCTAAAAGAACCCAGTACTCCGTCGGAGCCCAGATCAAGCTGAAAGCTATCACCAGCTCTCTGTCTCTACATCAGAGATGCTGCCTTCGTACTTCCCGAGGGTATGCCACTGAAAGACACGAAGAGTCTTATAACACTGATCGTCCTCCTCCTCTCGGTCCGTCCTCTGCTGATCGACCAAGTCAGCCTCTTGGGCCTTGATCACCCACACTACTCGTGGTCGTCTCCCAGGTGCCATAGCTGCAAGATAAACAAAGAATACCTAAGCTTGAGTAGTGTAGAATATTGTTCTTAAACTTTCTTAGACTTATTATTCATTTTAAATCCCCACATACCCATGAAACACAAGAACACAATTCATTATGATTCATGTAACTTCCCTAGGGTCTCTACCCTACAATCAGTGTAGCCTTACTTGGTCATTCAGTAGGCCCTGAGTCCTTGCATTGGATCACGAGGGGCCCTAAAATCCTGTGTCCTAGCCGGTCTTCCCTGGCCTATTTCACTCACCAAGATCACCCAACACTGTTGCCCTACCATCCCATGCAATTCTCACAGTGCCAAACCCCAGACTCCATCCTATCTATCAACCTCCTCCCTTTGATACCATTCTGTCATGACCCGCCTTTACCAAGATGAGAGAAGGGACAACAGATTTCCATACCCTTCCTTATTCAAGTTGAAGTAGAGATAATGACCCCCGAGACCCGCCTTCAATAGGTCCCAGAGTGGTGACTAGCACCAAGGGTATAGAATTACACACAATATTTAAGGCATTACCCTTTTTTCTTTAATAGGATCGAGAGATAAGATAGTAAATCCAAACAACACCAAAACTAGGGGGGTAAAAGTAAATCAAAAGGAAACCATTCCAATATACATGTTACAGAAGTAAATTCCACAACTAAAAGGAGACTACAAAGGTAAAGTACCAAAATAAAATAAAAATAGCAACTGCAACTGTCCCAACGCCTGAGCTAGTACAGCCCTGCATGATCCCTGAAGTCCTCCGGGAGACCTAAAAGCAGTTTATATACGTAGGGTGAGCATACAAGTATACTCAGTAGGGAAAACCAAAGACTCTCATGAAAAATTGGGGAGGAATTCTAATGCCTTGTGAGAAAAGAGGTAACCCAAGCACCTAGCAAGGAAAACTATCCACCCAAGCCTCACCAAGGCACACTCCCCAAATAATGCAAGTCAAGTAATATAAATTAATAGCACATTGATTTTTGGGTACCCCATGCCACTTTCCCGCTGGTTATTGAAGAAATCCTACGCATCGAACCTCTCCTACCATTCTCACCGCAGTCCCACTACCACACCCCGTCCGTACACACCTGGGTCACAACCACGCATCCCGCCCAAAAACACATGAGCCACAACCACCATCCCACCTGAAAACACCTGGGACACAACTACCATACGCAACCACGCCTGCAAACACCTGGGATAGAACAACTACTACCACACCTGAAGACACCTGGGCCTCATCTTGAAGACTCTGGGAAACAACCTGCCCGCACACACCTGGGACAACTGCCACAACTACCCTACCCGATGAATCTTGGGCTATAATGGACCTCAGGCCATCACAACCTACCCCAAGAGTCTTGTGATATTTGGGAAAGGGAGTAGAAAAGGAGCTAAAAACTAGCCACTCATAGGAGTGTTGGAAAAAATAGCCTCCCCCATGAAATAGGGGGGTTCGACACTAAGTGCTCAACTTGGGTGGGGCACGAATAAGAAACATAAGAACTACAATTATATGTATAGGTAATAGGAACTCATCCCAACCGAGGGTTTCCAAAGCCAACGTAAGCACAAACAAACTCATTACTATTCATTCATAAAAGAAAATCACAACACTCACAACTGATTCACAACTCATTCCCAAATCCAATTCCCCATTTAAACCATTATTGCTTTCATGTTCAAGTGATCTCATTTAAGTAAATTCTGCACTACTGGGAAACTAACATGCATAACCACAAGCCAGAGAAAGAGAAACACCCAAACAAAAATTTAAGCATTCACACTCGGTTCTCTTGTAAAGTCACAACAATAAAGGGATCCGTGAGATCCCTCAAAGTACTAGAACCAAACCAAGCCTCGAGATACAGCCCCACACAGCTTCAGATTCACAACCAACAACCATGCCACAATAGAGGATCCCATCCTCATCCACATCACCCCATAAGCATCAAACAGAACAGCAAACCTACTACCAAAACATAGTAGGGAAACTTCTAGGTTCAAGCACATCATTCATTAGGTTCTTATTTTTGTGGGTTAACTGGGGTGACCACACAAGGATTTATGTTCACTGGGAATCCATTTAACCAACCGAGTTTAGGTGATTAACAAATTTCCATGCTACAATCATTTAATTATCATAGAAGACAAGGGTTCATTAGTGCGCAAGGAAATACCACCAACAAACATGATTTTCAGTGAGCATAAGTCTATACAGTTCACAACATATAGCAATTATAAAAGAGTACAACAGAATTGTCAAACACACCCCATCATTATTTAACAATCTATTTATTATCTTTGTTAAGGTTTTATCCATTCCCATGGAAATAGTAGCTTACCCACCCCACATGACACACAGTAAGGAGAGACAAAGGAGAATCCCTACCCGGATGATCAACGATGAAGTATTTCTCTACGTGCCAAGAACTAAGGATGCACGGCTTGCAGGGGAGGAACTCCAGGGACTATAAGGATGAGCCGAAAAACTCCACCACAGGTGCACCCCAGGCCTTGAGAAGGAGGAACTTCAAGCACACAAGGGAGAAGAAAGAAATCCAGCCAAGAATGGGAAGGAAGAAACTCTAGCGTGATATAAAGATGAGATCCTATTGTTACGAGATAAGGAATTTTGCACCGATTTAAAGTCAGATCGTGGTTTTCTATATGGTTGGGAGGTTACACACGATGGGATTAATTCTTATTTAATTATTCCTATCAGGGTGGTGGTATAATGGTTGTGCATTAAATGGTTTCTTTTAAACGGAGGAAAATACGTAATCGGGGAGGAATTGGGGAAGGGTGTGACACCAAGGAAAAACCACATGTTTTGGTAAGTTAAGGGTTGCCCGACCCTTGGGGGATTTTAGATATTATTTATGGGATTTAAATGTCTTTGACATGGGGAATTAAATCATTTTTTAGTTAAAAGATACGTTGTGAGAGTGAAAAAAGTCAGAAAATGGAAAAAGATTGAAGACTGCTCAGTGAGGACACGATGCCACCATCATGGTGTCACCCTTACGGTGCCACTTTCATTGGTGCCACCATCACGGTGCCACCGTTACCGGTGTGTGATCATCACTATACCACCGTAACTGGTGCCACTATCACGGTGCCACCATCACGGTGCCACTGCAACCGGTGCCCCCGTGACCGGTGCCACTGTTTCAGTGGAGCCGTGTTTTGGAAAAGTAATGGACTAGGTGGGTCTGGGCCATTAAAAATAATGGGTGAAATGGTAATTTCACATCATAATAACATTCTTAAATAGAGGTTAATAATGTATAAGTTGTTCAAGAAAATAAGATTACATTATTTCCACTAAAATAACCTTGAACATAAACTATCTCAGAAGAGAGTAGATTATATCATAAGGATTTTTCCAATTTAATAAGAATTCAATAATAATTCCCATGAATAAATAACATAATGTTATACCTTAAATATAATGAGCATAATTATTATAATGATATAACTTTTCAAAGGGAATAATGTAAACCTTATAACCGATTATAGGTTTATATTATAAATGTATATCTCAATGGAAGAGAATTTGTGATAAATGACCATTACAAAAATCATATCATTGAATTTGATAATTAATGGATGAAATGATTATTTTCATCAAATTTAAGAAACATAAAAAATATGTTTTATTTCAATAAATTATAATCAAATTTCACTACACTTATAATCATTACATAATAATGTGAGGGTTTATATATTATAATCCAATGAAAAGAAATTGAGTTAAGAAGTTCATTAATACCTTTTAAATTCCATTTTAATTACATTAAATGAAATAATTAAAATATAAAATTAAAATATAATTATATATTTTTTATTCATGTTTGTACATGTAAAATGATATATATATAAATCAAAAAATAAAAAAGTGGGGAATATGGATTTTATCTCACAGAATTAAAAAGTTTGATGAGAAGAACCCTTATATCAAGTAAACAATTTCCATCTGTGTCCTTTATCTATAATATAATATGATTATAACAATTATATAATTTATTTGGAACTATTTACTGGTTTAATAAATTACAATTATATGAATTATTATAGATATTTTTAATTAAATATTAAAATTATTATTCAATTATGTCTATGTCGGGTGTTTTGACGACATTCTATTAATTATTTGAAAAATAAATAATTGTATTGACCATGTTCCATGTGGTCATTATTTAATTATATTGATATAAATAATAATAAAATATTTAGCATATTTATACCTCAGTTATACTTTTAAATCCAGTCACAAAATATGGTTATGAAAATTGAACTATGTAACAATAATGAAGACTATAGGTCATATGTACACATGGGTAACATTTCTATTTTTTAACAATAATCATGGAAAGAATATAGGTAATATTTTATCATACAAGATTTATAATAATATCATAAATATTATATTAGTTTATTAAATATAATTATATATATCATCTATATGTTATGGTGAAGAAAACAATAACGACATGGCATCGTGGAGGCAATAATCCCCATGTGCGCATGAACAACATTATAATTTTTTAGTGAAAGTAATAAATTGATATATTTTATTTTTAGAATTATAAATATTTCTTGATTATCATAATTATATATTTTATATAATATTTATTCATTTAATTTTTCTATATCAACATCCATTGAAAGAATTAGTGAAAAAAATCACATCACATCATTAGGTGGTTGTTCGAAGTACACAATACTGACATTATCGTATCCTCCATGGAATAGACTATAAATAAATATATATGAAAAATATTTCAAGATATACAAATATTTTAAAAATATCATATATATATATATATATAATTTTAATCATCCATTTTATAAATCTTTGAGAGGTGATGATGGAAAACAAATGACATCAGTTCGAGAGGTAGTAGATTGACATGCATAGGAATGATGATTTCATATCAAAGTTAGTGGAATAAGAGACATATATAGATTATAATTTTAAAATAATAATAATTAATTATATTTACAAAAATTATTTAAAAAATTAATCGATTAATACTATAGGATGTGGAAGAATAGATAATATTAAAACAAACAGTTAACCATGATACATCATCTTTAGATAATCTCATTAGGTAATATAAACAACACTTAATAGGATGAATTCCTAAAAAAAATAAGGCTTCTAGTATGAATTTAGGGATTTTTAAATCATTTTATGAGTTTTTGGCTGATCAAAATGGGTTTTATTGTGTGAAGAGAAGAGGATATGGTGAGGCATTTTAGTAGTTATGGGAGTGGAACACTTGTAAAATTTGAAGAGAAAAAGGTTTATACATATTTTTAAAATTTAATAATGATCCAAAATGGACCATTATATACCATTAAATAGTAATAGGTCTAAATATTTCAATAAAATAAATTTTGATCATATTATAATGTAATTTTTACAGTTATAGTTTTTGTATATCCTTCGATAAAACTAATTTCAACTTAATCATGATAATTAATTTTTTATTTCCCCTATTTATTATTGCACAAAAATTAATTAAGAATATTATATAATATAAATATTTTTGATTCATAATATTTAATTAATTTTACCTTATTCAATTCATATAAGTTTCAATATTTATTTTAAAATTAAACCGGCAGATCTGACAGAAAAGTGGTTTTTCAAGAAGTATATTTTTCAAGTGAAAGAAGATATTATATTAAATATATGTCTAATAAAAATAATTTAATGAATATAAATCAATATTTATTGATATATAAAATATAAATTTCCTTTATAATTTTCTTTATTATGGGTATAAATAATTAACACATATAAACACTATGCACTATAAAGTAGTTTCCATAAAAAACCAGTTTTCATACGAAAATATTTACTAGTAATAAAATATAATATAATGATGATTGAAATATAGTTAATTTGAATAAATGTAATGAAATAATATATTAAAAATTTAAATTATTATTCAAATCAAAATGTTGCATATAAATATATTTAATTTATTCAAAAGAAATGACATTTTTACCAAAAACCGTATTTTCACTATTCACTGGAAAATATTTATTTTCCAAAAAAATCTGAAACATTCACCTGAATTAAATTTTTATATTGTTATTTAAAAAAATAAATATAATTATATAAAATACATTTTCTATTATTTCCAAAAATTTATAATAATAGTTTTTCAAGAAAATAAATAAAAATCATTTTTAAAGAAAACATATTGTTGAAGAAAACATATTTTTGAAGAATAAAATTTCCTCAAAAATTGATTGGTTATTTATTATAAATTTATCATTAATTTTTATTTAGTTGTATATATATATATGTATATATGTATAATAATTTATTAAATACTATTCATACCCAATAATATAACATCTATGATATAACAGTCACTTAATTTTTGGGTCTTTTGAGCTAGATTTTAGGTTTCAATTATGATATTTAACATAATTTTCTTTAATAAAACATTTTGGTGTTAGAATATGAGTGTGTATGTATCAAAAAATAATATTGGGAAAATATCCTAAGAATTTTTTGATTATAGAATTTGGTACAATTAGTTGAATAAATTAATAAAATATTTTAAAGATAAACATAAATAAATTAATATATCGAGAGACTAGGCCAACCACATTCAAATTAAATTTTGTACTTGGGATAACCAATTGTTCCAGCCAACCTTATTTAATTGGGAAAGACACTTGTTCCCCATAACATATTTTTCATGTGATAAGAACATGTTTCCTATAAAATTTTTATCAGGATAACCACCTGCACCCACTCTAGATCTCAAATGATTTAAAATTTTACCCAATAAATTAGAGTGATATATGAAAAATTACCAAAACATAATTATGAACCATATATATGACTTATATTTGAATAATATATTACTCATAATCCTATTATATTTTAATTACAACATGTTAAATAAAAGTTTCTAATAAACATTTCCAAAAACAATTATTACAGTCCACCATGAGAAAGAAGGTTTATGGAATCAATAGTTAATATCACCAGTGAATCATAATAAATCATAATTTTTGAGGGAATATTTGAAAAATAGTTTATAAGATAATTATTAAATTTACTTGAACAAAAATAAGAAATAAATTTCATGTATTTTATAATATTTACTTCAATGGTAATATTTTAAAACTAATGTAAATATATATTATTTTTGAAACCCCTAAATAAATAGAAAATATTTTTATTAATTAAAACCGAGAAAGATAGTAGGAAAATGTGATCATGATGAATGTATTAAAATAGTATTCCTTTTACAATTCATATGTAAAGTTATTAGATAATGAAAATTTAAAATATATAAAAAAATGGCTCTTTAAAACATTGTTAATATGTAAAAATCCCAAAACAATGACTCCAAGAAACCTTATAATTTTAAAAATGAACATTTATATGAAAAATAAAATATATGATGATAGATGAGAATTATTTCTGATTTAAAATATTAGATATCGTCATCTCAACTTATTGGAAATATTTTAGTTGAATCCTGAGTTAATGGGAGGTAAAATGTGAAGAATATAAATAAAATAATAATTTAAATAGGGATAATAAAATGTATATAGTTTTATATATAAAGAAAAAAAAATTAACCATTATAAATTTTGACATGAACAAACACAATATTCAACTCGTGACTAAAAAACAAACCCTTGATTCCTTGGTAAAAATTGAATCCAAATAATGTGAAATGGAGAATCATAGATAAGTTTTTAAATCAAATTAGTTTACAAGAAATTATTATATAATTATTTCATGTGTAGAATATGAAACACATAATAGAAATGAAGTTATGAATATGAATCACATCTTAATAAAGGTAATTGATATGATAATCCCTTACATCAGATTCCCTCTTGTTTGGATGTGATCTAATATGCTATATAATAAATTGATCCTTATTATTATTGAATATATGGAAAATATTTATATTTGTTTATAACTTTTTAACATTCAATTATAATTACTTATTACCCATTTAGTAACCATGATTTGTTAAAATTAATATCCATGTGTTGATTATGATTTTTTTCTATATTTTGTATGGTGGTTTTGATCAATGATTATTTCACATGTGTTAGTCACCTTCATAATGAACATCTATATTTCATAGGTTTTTTTACATATTTCTGATTTTCAATGTGAATTTAATTGATGTTATGGTGATGATTATTTTAGTGCATTTAAGATCACCATTTGTTTGAATTTTGATTCATTAAAAAGAATATAAATTGTTAATAAATATACTTATTTATACTACCACTTAATAATTTTGAATTAATATAATAAAATCATAATTTTAAAAATCATACTACAAATATCTTTTTTCCCTTTTATCCTTCATGATGTAAACTTTATAACATCAATTATATAGGTGGTAAAAACAGCCTAAACACGAATATATTATAAATATATTATAAGAGAAATAAAATTGAGTATTTTTTAGGATATTATAATTTTTTCACAGGAAAAATGATATTAATATCAATTAATAATAGTGTATAATATTATTTATAGATATTTTAAATAATAAAAATATGAAATAAGTGATGAAGAACACGATACTTGCATTGAAATAATCTCCCTTTCTCTCATTTCTTCCACTATAATGAATGAATTAGGAAATTTTCATTGGAAAACGTTTTAAAAAATGATTTGAGATGAATTTTATAGAATGAAAATAGGTAGGTATTCTAGATAAAATATTATGATATAATTGATTTTGAGTCTGAGGAGTAGAACTCAATTTGTAGGTGAAAATGAATGAAACTTCATTAGGAAGCTATGTTAAGTGGAGGGTACAGAGGGAATCACATGGGATATATGTGAGTTATGTAAGGGAATTTTGGTGGTACATGCAGGATTTACCCTCAAACATAATAAATTCTTTATATAATATGTTAATATAATGTTAATTAATCAATATCAGAGCAATTTATTTGACCTTTTTTAATAAATTTTTACCTTATTAAAAAAATTACAATGATTAGTGTTTTTTACAAAAAATATATGATAGACCATATTAAAAATAATATAAAGATAATTATTATGAATTTGAAACCAATTTAGCAAAATTTTAATTGTAAATATGATACATTATAAACTTAAATGAAAACATTTAATATAGAGATGTTATACAATTTTTTTTGAAATTATATATTATTACACTTATTTCATATCAATTACAATACATTACAAGAGTATTATTAAACATGTATATACATATGACCACTATATTTTAAAAAAATCATCATTCAATCATAATACATTACATTTTCTCAAATAAAATCATAAAAGGTATAAAAAATAAATTTTAGCAAAATATTTAACAAATATTAAATGATTTTCATCATAATTTCATAACTATTTATCTTATAACCATTAAATTTTATGAATTAATAAATATTATAATATTTCTATTTATAAAATATTTTTAAACATTAATATCATATTTAAAAAATAAAAATTCATATTTTCAAAACATTTCATTTTAATTAGTTATTATTTTTTATTTTACATTGATCTAATTCATCATGTTATTTTTGAAATGTTGTTTTATATTTAATGCACATAATTTTATATTTATTTTCATCCATTTATAAAAACAATTCATGAATAATTTTACTTCTTTCTTCATGTATTACTAGTTTTCATACATAATATTTTTATATAAAGGGAAATAGATACTATAATTTTGAGTTCATACATTATGACATGCTCATAATAATTTCACCATCAAAATGAAATTAATCATATGAAAATATATTTTTTTATACTTACCATGTTATATATTTTTCTTTCCAGGTCACATCCTAAAAATTATTCCTCTAGGTAACTATATGCAGATGGGTGATGTTCATTTATAATACATTATTGAAATGATCCAAGAGTTTTATTGATTAATCCTCAGAAGATAGATTTGGTTCTAATTGAACTACATCTTAATTTATTATATCTGAAGTTTAATCTATCCACTTCCTTTAAAGTGATTAATGGATTATATAATGCACTTGGGATAGGTTCATTGGAAGTGCTTGTTTATGGGATAAAATTCCCACATAATCAACGATTTTGTGATATAATATGTTTCTATGGGTCGTCTTTCCCTTATTAATAATTTTCAAAACCATATTCTATGGTTATATTTGATTAAATTTATTATATTCAACTTTAAACTACGAATATCACTATTGATGACTATTATTACTCTTCTTCAATATTTTCTAGAAATTAATATTATGTTAAATATTTTAAATATTCCCTAAATTCTCATGAAATGGATATAGTCCCAAAACCTTCCTATCTCCACCTTCAACCCAACATGTTAGACACACGTATCACTTCCCATATTGATCATTAAATGGTCTCATTTGAATGATATAATAGAAAGTATTGTTATATGATAAATCTAGTTGGAAGAGTTGTTGATTCCAAAATCCTTAGAAATCCATTGAAAAATATATCAAACTATCTACATGGTTATCGATATTCCATCAAATAAACATATATATGATGATGATAAGTAGTGATAAAGAACAACCTTGTATTTAGTGCATATTTAATAATTCTATTAAGCACCATTGTAATACATGGATCCTAATTAAATATAATAGAATGTGGTACACAATAGAATCATAGAAATTAAATTATATATAAATTTGAAACTTGATCATATAACAATTCTTATTGAATAACAATGAAATTTTCTAACATCATATAGTGATAAAATGTAATGAAAATTTCATTATGGAATTTATAATTATACAGAAGTATTCAAATGAAATCCATAGAGTTGTTCTTGTATTTCAATACAGGTATAGGTAATGGTTGTATCATATCATTTGACTTATTTTTCTTATTATATAATAATTAGAGGAAAAAAAATAAAGATATATACTTTTCATCCTTCCATTTTAGGTTTTAGTATAATAATTTCTCTTTAGGATATCTATTTTTAGTTTTTATTTATGTGTGGATAGTGAATGGAGAGCTATGTGAACCATCAAACAGTTATTTTTTCAATTCATGTATAAATGGAACACATATACTTCTCCAGAATCATATAATTTCCACATTTTAATTTGGTAGATATACCCCTTCATGAATACATGTTATTCCCCAAAAATTATGGTGGGAAGTAGATGGGTTATCCTTTTATTTATGGTGGTGTTGATAATTTTGTATGAGAAATTGTAGATACAAATCGGTGTGAACTGACTCAAATTATTTTCCTCCTTCACTTTAGTAATGATGAACTATTTAATGGAATAAATGGCTCTAGTTATATGTATTCAATGATTTTTATTTTAATTATATCCTAGGACAAAATAGAAAACATACCCAGAATAGCTTCTAGTCCTAGATAACTTTTATCATTCAAAACAAACACAACCTCATTGATATCATTTTCATCTAGAAAGGCATCCATATATTTATTATCATCATTAGTGAAGAACCATTCGATGATGTTCAAGATGATTTCATCCCTTCCACTCCTCAAATATTTTTCATCACCTAGGTGGATCGGCCTCACAAGTAGGTTCTCAATAAGTTTTTTTTGATGAATTCCATCCAAATATAGATCCATGATAAAGGAGTAATCTTCTAGAAAGTTGTTGATAGATTTAGTGGCATTTTTTCCTGCATACATTCATGTAAGAAGACTTGATTTCTCTCCTACTCATTGAGCCAGAGATCCCTTCACACCCCTATCCACCCTTTTGATCTACGTATGTTTACCAGTCACAATGTTTTTTTCCATAATACATTAAAAAACTCATCATCACATCTATAATGTAATTTCACTTATATTCTGTTGATTTCATTCTTCATCTCTTCAATTGGGAAATCATTGTTGGGTCTGCGGTTAATCCACTCTTGAATATGGCCCCTTAGTGTATTTAATTTATCACTAAGTATGTTCCAAGTGCTACCCCTGACTGTTTGATCTCACGAGCATTTATCATCACGTGAAAATACTTCAATATGATCCAATTGTTCCTATAAGAAGAAGTGTCACATCCTTAAAACTTATCTTTTGAGATGAAATAGGAGAGGGGAATGATCAAAGAGAACATGAGGTAGATGAGTGACCCAGGATAAAGGATATAAGTTGACTCACAGGAGGTTTCATAATAATTTATCAAGAATAAACCATGTTCTTTCACTTTATTATTACTATTTTGTAAAATAATTATTTTTTTATTAAAATAAGGAAGTGGAAATCGACACACGACAGACACACCGAAATCCCCTAAGGGGGACATAAGTGGTGTAAAACAAGAGCATCTCATTAGAAAAATGACATACAGACCATGGTAAGTGACCCAATACTATTATAAACAACAAGTGGCTCCTCTGGACTCCCCAAGATGGTGAGCACATTAGCAGCAAAGTTATCTTCCCTCCAAATGTGATGGACCTATTGAACCTGACTCATCTCCAATGAACACCTTCTGTATAACTAACTTAGGATCCATGGAACCTCAAAGATCCCCTTGACCATCTTAACCGAAGCCTCTGAATCAGACTCAATAACATCCGCCAGCAAAACCAACCTCCTACATACTGCGAGCCCTGTGAGAAGAGCCCTGATTCCTACCCCCAGAGAGTTTTCCTCCCTGAAGAAGGTGATGAAACCTTCCAACACAGAGCCACACGAATCAAAAATAAGGCCCCTACCTCGCATGATCCCACTCCTACATTAACTATCCACATTCATTTTCAACCCGTGCACGGGGGATCTCCAATGAACCCATATGCCACCTATCCCACTTGTCATACTGGCCGAGCATGGCTTGTTGAAGAAGCTGAAAAAGGTCAGAGTGGCCTGTCCACCCTTGATGACTAAACCTGGCTCAAAGATGAGCGCCTTTTCCCGCATCTGAAGATACTTCACTAAGGAGCGAGCGCCCCTCCTCGCTTGATTCCTTGCCTCCCAAAGAGTCTTGCAGATGGAAGAAAGAACACAGACCCGAATCTTGATCTCCATTGCACTGAACCCCACCCCGTGAAACCATGAGGTCATGAAATCATGGGAGGAAGCCTGGGGCCAACTACAATGGGAATGGGTGGAGAGCATAGACAAAATGTGGTCGGCCCAGTCGCTTTTAAAGAAAAGGTGCAATGTTGATTCCCTCCATAGGTCCTCACAGTAGAGACAACAGGATACCAAGGGAATGCCTTTCCTTTGAATACTCTCATCCATCGATAGGACAGAGTTCCTTATCCTATAAACAAGGAATTTAATTTTTGTGGGAAACTCTTTGCACCAAAACTTTGAGAACCACTCATCCAGGGTCACTTCTGTAACATGCAGCCGATTGAAATCCTAGATAGATAACTGGCCCGAGGATGAACCTTTGAAACAACACCTATCCGCCTCATTTTTTAGGGTGATGCTATAAAAAACCTCCCTGTGGTCCTGACTGAGAACAACCTGGATAAATGATGGAAATCCGCATGCCTCCTTGATGGAAACCGTAGGGATAAGACAACCAGGGAAGAAGAGAGGGACTCCCGCCCAATTCAACCTCCAAAAACTAACCTCGCCATGACCAATAATCCAATGGGATGCACCCTAAAGAACCTCCAAATGGTAGAGCATGCCCCCAGTGAGTGTAGAAAGGCCAACCCCATAGAGCACCATGGATCCACCATCCCACCCATATATTCCTCTGAAGAAAGAATCCCATAAGGAGTCCCCATTAATAACCTTCCATGCCAACCACGTCTGCAACCCCTACATGGTACTAAAGATGTCATGGAACCCCACCCCACCCTCATTGATAGGACTCACTAACCGCCTCCAGGAGTCCTAATGGCACCACCCATATTGATTTTCATCCCAAAGAAAAGTAGTGCATATTTTATCCATCCTTGTAATGACACCCTTTGACGCTTTGACGATAGAAAGGATGTGCATTGGGATGGATGTAAGCACTCTATTGATCAATGTGACTCTCCCCCTAAATGAAAGGAAATTTCTCTTATTGTTGATGATTCTTCCCATAATTTTGCTGATTACCCCATCAAAGAAATAATTCTTGATACGTACATAGGATATAAGAATACTAAGGTAGATCATCGGGAAATGCCACCTTTGGAACTCCATAATTTCTTGGATGTCTCTACAGCGATGTCCTGAACACTTATTAGAAATGAAAAACTGACTCTTTGAATAGTCAATACCTTGGCCGCTCAAGGATTCATAAGTGTGCATGATCTATATAAATCTATGAAATGATCGCCTCCACCCATTTAAGAACACCCAGATGTCATCAAAAAACATGAGGAGGGAAGCACCCTCTGAACCACCGTGGGAGACAAAAGGAGACAACCTACCTGCTACCATCCCTCAATGAAGGTTTTAGGAGAGATAATCCTAGGTAAGGAAAAATAGGCTTAGATATTGATAGGATATTGATAGAATGAAAATCCCCACCTAGGAACTAGAGAAGAGACCTCTATTGAGATTATGATAACATATTCCACAACACTTCCCTCTTATTGACATTTCATCTTTTATATACACATGTGATAAGAAGAGTGGCATGATCAGTTGACACATTCTGTGTAATATGTTGGGATGAGACCTTATACCTTTAAAATACTTTTTAAGTTTCCATAATATCGAAACACGGTTGTTTAGAGGGAACTATGCACCAAGGTTGAATAACAAATATTGGTTGCATAAGAATCAATATGGACTTCCTTATCTTTTTTCCAAGAATATCCAATATAGAAACATGATTATTAATTTTATATGAAATGAAGGCATACTTACCCTAGGCCCCTAATCCTATTGCTTTCCATAGTATAAAACTGATCATTTATTAGAGGAATTGTTTTCCTTATGACCCCATGACTTAGAAGAAAAAGGAGATATAATAGTGAGATTACCAACCTTTTGTCCTTAGAACATGTAAATCCACCTATAGTATGAGACAAGTCTTGAAACCAATCGCAAGAACTAATCTCTATTGTTAAAGGATAGAAAGGACAACCTTCAATGGATGCAGGTGGAAGAACCGATAAACTATTGGAAGAGATTAACATAAGAATCTTAAAAGTTGGATCTCTTTCATAAAATTCTTATCAACCATCCTAAGAACTTGACACCAGATTAAAATTGTCAAGATTAAAGATATTAGCTGTAAAGGGATGATCCCAGATCTAATTTCCAAATGAACATATGAATATATTAGAACCGAGCCATCCTGAGAGATGGATTCCTTCACTCTTATCTGAGTAGAAG
This sequence comes from Viscum album, assembly GCA_963277665.1. Taxonomy (NCBI): domain Eukaryota; kingdom Viridiplantae; phylum Streptophyta; class Magnoliopsida; order Santalales; family Viscaceae; genus Viscum; species Viscum album. The sequence continues at coordinate 996,485,399 of OY728166.1, forward strand.
AAACATAAAAGTGTGGGTTTCCACATCTGGATCGTGAATATTCCTCCCAAAAAGAAATATCATATCTGACTGAGATGTATGGGTTTCACCTATGGAGGTGGAAGGAGATATAACATGACAAATAAGAAACACTGATCTTGGGGAAGGAGTTTCATAATATGAAGGACCACTAGACCTCACCTAGAATTAAAACCCATATTTGAAAACATCATTAATTGTGTGTGTTCCTTTTGATGAAAATAAATTTATGTACATATGAACTGAATGAAATTAAATATGTAAAAACTCATAGAAGAGAGGTAGATATTGGAACAAAATTATTTGACACCAACATATACCATCACCTTCTAGAATAATGAAAGGAGAAGGGAGTAGAACTAAGAGTTATACTTCCACACATATTCGTGTAGTCAAAGAGGATTGAAGTATACATGTTTCTTATTCTGCATAATAAAACCTGCTATCATGTATAATCCCCTAACCATGTAATCATGTATTTCCAAGGACATTATTTAAGGTAAATATTTATGGGAAATATTTATGGGAAATATTTATGAATAGTTGATACTGGGAGTTATGGGGTCTCATAGATGAGAATGCCTGAAAATATTCTTAGATCATGTGGTGTAAGAGAGAGAATCATAGATGGATGGATGATATGGTTCCATGGATGATCATGTGAGGTGATATTAGGTATTATAAAGACAACTAGGTGAGTTATAACATCTTATTTATGGGATGACCAATATCCGAGTTCTCATTTAAATAGGAGATCCTCTATTAGAGGTTTATTATAGCCAAGCTCACAGAGGATAAAAAAACCTGATATGGATGAATTATGGTCATGGATGAACCAAATAGAGTCATGTTCATAGATTCAATTACACTATCTTTTAGTTATTGGGATATTATCAAGACCATTAATCCCATTCATCAGATGCTAAGGTGTGTAAGAATGTTTTGGTTCAATTTATTCCCATCCAGGATTAATTTTCTCATTTGAATGTTATGGAATAACATCATAACTATGGATGAAAATGATAAAATAATGGTGATCAACCTTGTTTAAAGGTGCATGTGTTATAATAATACAACTACTGAATTTTTGTGGAACTTATTTTTTGAAGTTTTTTTTCGGATCATTTTTCATGGGATCTGTTCAGTCCTAGGGTGGGGAATCAGGAGAAGGAATGAGATTTTTATGAGTTCATATTTATCTGGTTCCAAGGAGAGGATTATTGACCATCAGATATAATTATTTTCATGATGGGGGTTCCCTCAATTTGATGGTATTTATAGAAGATGTGGAATAAAGGAAGGGATTGGGTTAATGTTCACTTCAACATTATAGGATCCACATTCCATCCATGATGGAAGATATTTTCCCCCATATTCATGCTTGTGATTCATAGGATACTGGAAGAGCCATTTTTTCTAGACATTTAAGACCCAGCAGCAGTGCATCTGATGGGAGGCGAATAAAGTGAAACCCACATATTTTTAGGTATAAAATGAATTTGGACAGATCATTATTTCCCTGAGCTATGAGATATCGAGGCCTTTTTTATGATGATAAAGTATTAGTGGTCATTGTGTTTAGGGAATTTTATGGTCTAGGTAATTCAATCAGGGAAGATACTCAAGCCCTCTATAGTGTAATATCCTTGTGTATGCTTTACAACATCAAGAATATTACAATAGAGTGTGAATCCAAATAGCTGATTAGTTTTATTCAAGAAACCAATATCACTACATGGTACCACATTTATCTTTTCAAAAATTTCAAATAACTTATTTACATTGTTAAATTCTATAACATTTTGACCCTTCTTTATAGCTGTATATCCTCCATATGTGGTCCTGAGATCATTCCTTGGATGGATACTTAATATTTTATTGGGTAATGTTATTATTTTACCCCTTATCATATTAAATTAAAGTTAATACACTATAAGATAATTAGATCTAAGTCTCTATCAATTATCTTCATAGAAAAGGTAGTATGGTTTTTTCTACTTAGAGTATCAGCATACATTTCCACCTTTCTAGGAAGGAAATGTATTAGGTAGTAATAATCCATGATTAATTTTAACTATCTCAATTATAAGATGTTATACTCATTCTATGTTAATATATATATTAACATCAAATGATAAGTATATACTTCACACATTAAATAGTAGAGACAATTCCTTGATATCTATATTGTTGTTATGGGTGTTTCGAACTCCAATCCATGAATCATGTAATTTTTTTCATGAACCATTATTTTATGTTGTAAATATCTTAAAACCATTTAATTTATACTATGGGAACATTCCAATCCCATCATTGATACATAACTATATAAGAGAAACTATTACCCATTTCATTGTGGTGTGAGAACAAGAGTAGTAACAAACATTCTATTGAGCTCTTTGAAAATTTAGTCAAATTCATCTATTCCAGGGAATGTGTATCCCTTCCGTGTTGGCATGGTTTGTTGTTTTTAATGATAATTAATTTCTCAAAAAACATATATAGTATCTTGAAAATAAATGAAATTTACTATCTATTATTAATGTGGTTTCCCTTGTCTATTCATCATTTTCTCATCCATTTATGTATCAACATATATATCCTCACATGATATTTCATTACCAATTAATGATAATTTATATATCTAGAATTCACATTTTCTATATTTTTTGTAAATTTATCCATTATATATTTTGTATGTATAATTCTAAAATGAACATTTTTTCCATCCATTAATTATGAATATAATATAATATCATTGATAAATTCAATAAATTTGTTTTCGATGTAACCATTTAATACTCTATTCATGGTATGTTTGAAGACAAGGGTGATTCTTCTATATTTGAATGGTATCAATTTGAATTCATCGTATCCTTATCTTATAAGAAATATTTTCTAGGAAATATCCTATCTATTCTCCGTTACTTAATGATATATATATTTATGGTTAATTATGGATATTTATTATTCCCATAATTGATGAATGAAAAATTAAATAGTATGTGGTAGAAGATACTTTTTCTTTATTATGATATTTTTATGTTCATAATAATAAATGTTGTAACATACCAGGTAAATAGAGAATGCGATTTTTTCATATTTATTAATATTTTTGAATTACATATTCATTTATTTTAAATGGGATGCTATGTACGATAGCGTAGTCAACATGCAACAATGGGTTTCTCTGAAATGTTACGTTGCACACAATGTTGAGTTATACCGAAATATAATAAAATAATATATTTTAAATGGTAGTTAATGCATAGACATTGTATTATAGGAAATGAACAAAACTAACTAAAATATGATTTTACATTTTTATTAAATGTCTTTAAATTATCAAATACATTTTAGAGTCTTAAAATAAGAACGAATCCGATTTTAAGCATGAAATACTCAAATATTTTTAAAACGGTAGTTTTACCGCCTTTTGATGGTGAAACATTTTTAAATCTAGATTTTTTCACTTTTATATATTCCATTTGACAAAATAAAATTTTTATTTAGAAGTGGGACCTAAAAATTTACTTTGAGTAAATTTTTTGTATTTTTCTGATAAAGTTCATTTTTTAATAGAGTGAAAAATACTTCATTTTAAGTCAAAACTGTCTTTTCCTATAATTTATTTATATTGTTATATTATCTTTTTTATTGGTTTAAAAGTGTAATTATATTATGTTTTCACCAGGTAATCCAATTTTTTTCAATTTAAGTTATTTCACTTTTTTATTAGACATAAACACATGTCAATATTTTGATAGTTATTACTTCTTAAAAACCCGAATTTTGGTTTTGACAACAAGAATTAATTTTATATTCATTTTTTTCCACTATTGTGTTTTTAATTTGGAAAAATGGATGCAATATTTGGAATAAGGAGGTCCAAATTTTGTAAATAGGTACCTTTTATTTTTATACATTATGAATAGTAACTTTAGTTATTATTTTATTTACCATGGTGGAAGGTTAAACCTGGTAAATAAGAGTAAAAAATAATATTATAATAATATAAAACTACCCTAAAACATGTCCTACTACTATGGGATGATATATTTACAACCCTGGGCATCCTTGAGTCGATTTGGGGACCCCATTGAGCCACTTTTATGTGAAAATGACATTTTATAAGAATTAATTTAAAGGAAAGAAAAATGTAACATAAACATGTATTGTTTAGTAAAAAAAATTTGTATGAGATTATATAAGTGATATCTTAGACTATAAGTAGTAATTATAAATCCAAAAATATTTCCTACATCATGGTATTTTATTTATAATTTTTAGACATCAAATAAATAAATCTATTTATGAAAAAATGATGATGTAGTGTTTACTATATTAATGAATGATTTAAATAAATGAGATTATAAATATTAAAATAAATTTATTTTGAAACTTTTTAATCCATAAAATAATTTTATGGATGATTATGACTTTTTATATTTTAATTAATAATTTTTTTTGAAATAATAAAGTTATTATATATTTTTAAAAAGTCATGATATAAATAGTGTAAAAATTGACATAAACGAGTTTTTAAAATAAATACTATTTTATTAAATGATATAATAGACATAACAATATAGGATTTCTAAAAATGACTTAGATAATGTTTAAAATGTCATTAATGAACCAATTTTTATTCTATTGGAATTTTATGGTAACTATATCAACTATATAGCATGAATATACAAGAAGACATGGTAAGAGTTAAATTAGTTAACTAAGTGTTAAAGCTAAATGATAAGGTTAAATTTGAAACCAAAACTTGTATAAAACCTATTATATGAGAGGATTTCGAACAATATTAATATTATATTTGAATTAAATAAGTTTTGAACCTTTTTAAAATCTAAATCTACTTTATAATAAAATAATCTTTCAAGACATTCCTAAAGTACCCCTCCTCCCTCTTGTAAAAGGCCACCACAGATAACAGCTTACTCACACCTCTCAAGCCCCTTGTATTGTACAAAAACTGACCAAATAAGATCCCAAAATACCTATATTATTATTATAAGCCCTTACTTAGGTAGAAGGAAATTCATGGAAGCATTTTAGCTTAAATTAAAAGGGGTTACCTGATTTGAGGTAGTGTCTTCTCCCAAGATTATTTCATTTATTTTCCTTCTCCAACCCCCTAAAATCTCTTTATTGTATTATTTTATAACAGAAAAATCTTAAATATACTATGTTTCTTTATGAGTATTATTTTAACTATACTTACACACACCTCTATCTAATGGATACGAACATACAATTTCTGTGTACTGCGAAGTACTGCCTCACGAAACGATGATTGTTCAATTTTCACCCACCACCTCTCATGGTGTCTATTATGATGGAACTATATTTATATATGATATATATTATATTTATATTGTCTCTATTATACTATAATTTTTATTTACAAATATAACTTGATGAATTTTATGATGTGTAAATATGATAATTTCATTTGAGGAAGTGCGGACTACCGCCCCCTCAAAGTGATATGACTCATTCATACCATACATGGAATGTATAAAAGATGGAAATAATGAAATTATGTAAAATATATTTCATATTATTTTAAAATTTAATTATAATATACCTTTTTATCATTTAGTTTTGATTCCTTTAAATATGAAAAAGAAATGAAAGTAGTGTTCATGCGTATGTACGACTTACCGTCTTCATGAACGGTGCATTTCATTTATTATATCAAAATGTTTTGGAATATTATAAATACATATATAATAGATATATATGATATATATGATTTCTAAATCATTAATATCATTCTGATGATAAAGTACTTTTGACCACATAGAAAATTTGTAATTATATCAAGTTCATTTTCGACTCAAGTACCCAATATTGAAAAAATGACCGATATTAACTTTTTATTTTTATAACATGGTAATAAGTGATATAAAAGGAATAATAAACTTGAAAAAGGTTCTTAAGCAATTAGAAATTAACTTAATTTTATTATTCTGGAAGAAAAATGAATATACATGACGAATCAGACTCAAGGTAAGGGACATTGTCTCAGTCTCTTTTCATTGAGGCATATTTTGATAGTATACACCACATTCTTTTATACGGTGTATAATAAAACCCTTTTAATTTTAATTTCATTCAAAGTGAATCTTTTTTCTATGAAGCATTTTACTAAACGTCAAAAGGAATGTTATAAACGTATGCGGTGACAACGACCTCTCTACCACCTTAATCGTTATTTGATACTTGGATTCCTATATAATCCTTACTATTTTAAAAGGAAAAGAAATACCTTATTCCCTTTTTGGTTGTTTTGGTATTGAAAATGGTTTTTGAAATTGATTGAGTATTTCAATATCTTGAAATGATTCCTTGTGATTGAAAATTAAATGTTATTAGTGAAATGTTGATATTTTTATTTTTTGACGTGTTATGATTATATAATGGTACTTGAAAATTTTATAGGTGATTACATGATAAACCAATGATGATTGGTTACATGATAAACCAAATTATGGGTGGTTTCATGATAAACCTTTGACGAGTGGTTACATTATAACCTCTAATTCACTAGGTATAGAAGTCAGTCATATGGCTATTCAATTTAGTGATATGTGTGGATATTGACCGTATGATTATTCCATCTAAGTATGTTTATGTCCCAAGTTAACATTAAATTATATATGTTGTTTTCTATGGGATTTCTGGTAATCTTTTTTTTATAAAAAACGGGTTCGAAATTTTCTTATATCCAGTGAAGTGTTTTTGCTACTTCTTGAAGGTGAAAAGTATTACTTTATGATAAAGTATTCATTATTTACATATTGTTTTTAAAAACTAACAGTTTTACTTCTTTATGTATCCCTTAATGAGATTTTTATGCTCATCCCAAATGTTGAAACTCTTTTCATAGGACATAATGATGAATAGATTCAAGGATGGGATCAAGGAAAATTAATGATGTTTAAAACATGGAACTAAACATGTTCCTTTTTAAAGAGTTTTTGTTTTATGAAAAAATAGATAGTGAGTAGAAGCATCTTCTTTTAATATTTAAGTTGTTATGTATAAGTTATGACCTAATTATTTAAATATATAATCCTGAAAAGATACTTAATGTGAATTATTAACTTAATTCAAGATTATGGAACGTTTAAGGTTGGGGACATATAGTTGGTATTAGAGGTTAGTTTAGATAACTTTAGGTGTTAGAATATTCTAAAGACAATATCCATAAATGTTTTTTTCACATTATTGTAAGATTAAAGTGATATATAATTTGAATATTAACATGTTTCTTCATATAACATATGCCTATTTTTTAGAATGGTTTTCCACTAAGAAAACAGGGAAACTATGATGGGACGACATCAAGAGGAAAACAACCTTCCAAATCAAAAACCTGAGATGGTCAGAATCATAACCAATTTTTTTTGCAGTGATGGAACAATTGAATCGAGCTATAAATGGTGGTGTTATCCATGCATGATATTATCCAGATCAACCACAAAGGAACATATCTATAGTGGAGCATTTCATGAGGTAACATCCCCTACCATTCATAGGATCATCTGATCCTGTGAAAACCGATGGTTGGATCAAATAATTGAAAAATATTTTTGATGTCATAGGGTGTATAGAAAATCAAAAGGTTAGTCTTAATGTTTACCATTTTGAAAGAGAAGACGATCAGTGTTGGTAGATGTTTAAAAATATCAGGGACAATGAGGATATTAATGATCTTGGTTGGGATGAATTCAAAGGTATGTTTCTTGAGAAATATTTTCCTAAGGAGTTTTGAATTAGGATGGGAAAACAATTCTTTGAATTGAGGCCATAGAATGACTCAATGGTTTCTTAGGAAGCAAAGTTCACTCGATTGGAAAGGTATGATCCAAATTTCATCCAAGATCTTGATAGTAAGATAAATTAATTTTACTTAGGATTGAATCCCTGATATTGAATGGCATTAACCTATCATGAATTCCAAATCTATGAGAAAATTTTAAGATGTGATGATAAAGTAGAAATGGAGTTTTTTGACGATCAAGTGTTATATGAGATCAAGAAAAAGAAGAGGTATAGTTGGAAGGCAAAAGGAAAGTATTCATCAAAGAAGTCTGGAGATAATAAAATTAAATTTCCATCTTGTGAGAATGTGGTAAAAAGACTCCTGGAGAATGTCTCTCAAAATCTAGATAGTGCTTCTGGTATTGTAAGACTGGTCATATTTCTCATAACTGTAAGGAATATTATCAAGCAGGCAATGAAAAGATATCAGTAAGATGTTTTAGTTGTAGTGTGTTTAGGAATTATTCCAATGTGTGCCCAAAGTTTATTACCCAGGGTGGAAACTAGATAGATCAAAAGCATAAGGGTGTGGAGAAATATTTTTCTACTACTATATTTGATTTGGGACCATAAAATGAAATGGTATTTGGTACTTTGATTTTTATTTCAGATTATTCCAATTTGTTGTTGATTTAGGAACTACAAATTATTTCATTTCTGAGAAATTTTTGAGTGAGTTTGGAATTTAACCTTAATAAATGAATCCAGAACTTATGGTAAAAAAACTAGGGGGAAATGTAGAGGCAAAAAGAAATTATAATAATATTTCTATCCTTATATGTGGAAATAACTTACCTGAAAACCTTTTGTTTTTCCTTTAGTAGTGTTTGATGTTATTTTGGGAATGCATTGGATTTATGTTTACAATGATAAGATTTCCTATAGATCTAAAAATGTTTATTTTCAGAAAGAATTTCTATTTTTGTACAAGAATGAACCCTTAACTTTGAAAACATATCCAGAAGGTGAGAAACTAGTGAAATATGGAAATGAATGTAACCTTGAAAATATTGCTGAAAACAAAGTAACATTTCAGATTAATGATGTACTAGTAGTAAATGAGTATCTTAATGTTTTTTTGATGATTTTACTGGTATTATACCTAGTCTAGAAGTTGAATTTATTATTGAATTAGTTCCCAATGATAATCCAATTTCAAAACCCCCATATAGAATGCCTCAAATTGATCTTTTAGAGTTAATGAAACAATTTTAGGAGTTGTTAAATAAAGGTTCCATTAAACCTAGCACATCACCATGGGGTGATACAGTCTTGTTTTTTAAAAAGAAAGATGATTCAATGAGACTTTGCATTTATTATAGAGCCTTGAATAATATCACTGTTAAGAACAAGTATCCTTTCCTCATATCGTTGATTTGTTTGATCATCTCCAAGAAGCTCATTATTTTTCAAAGATTGACTTGAGTTTGGGGCACCATTAGTTGAAAGTAAAGGAAGTCTACATTGATAATACTACGTTTCATACTAGATATGGCCATTATGAATTTGTAGTTATGCCTTTTGGGTAAACCAGTGCACCTTCTGTATTCATATATCTTATGAATAAAATTTTCTGTGAGTTCTTAGATAAGTTTGTGGTTGTGTTTATTGAGGAAATCCTGGTATATTTAAAAAGTAAATAGGAACATTATATTCATTTAAGGGATGTCTTGAAAACCTTAAAAGAAAAGAAATTGTATGGGAAATTAAGAAAGTGTGAGTTTTGGATGCAGAAAATTTCATTCCTTGGTCATATTGTTTTTAAACATGACATAATGTTTGACCCTTTTAAATAAACATTTGTTGAAGTGTGTCCAATACCTACCAATATCATAGAGATCCATAGTTTTCTTGGTTTGGAAGGCTAGTATCGATAGTTTTTTGAAAATTTTTCACGGTTATCGAGCCCACTGACTAAGTTAACTTGAAATGGTGTTAAATTTATCTATATAAAAGAATGTGATGATTGTTTTCAGAAATTGAAAAGAATATTGGTGAATTCTCTAGTATCGGCATTACCTTCCAGAAATGGTGAGTTTGTTATCTACAGTGATGCTTCGTTGAAAGGACTTGGATGTGTCCTAATGCAGAATTATCAGATAATTGCTTATACATCACCTCAAATGATAACTCATGAGTTAAATTACCCTATACATGATTTTGAATTAGATGCTGTAGTTTTTGATTTAAAAATTTGGAGGAATCATCTGTATAAAGTGAAATATGAAATATATAATGTCTAAAAAAGTATTAAGTATATATTCACTTAGAAAGAATTAAACATGAGACATAGGAGATGGCTAGAATTAATCAAGGATTATGATTACACAATTCATTACCATCTAGGAAAATAAAATAAAGTTACTGATGATTTGAGTCGAAAATGTAATGCTACATTAACCATGTTACATTTGGAACAAGATCATTTGATTAAAAATTTAATGAACTTTGTCATAGAAGTTGGGGCTGGAGATCCCTCGGGTTTGTTTCAGGTGTCAATGAAATCATCTCTATCATACAAAATTAAGAAAGTGTATAAGGAAGAGAGTGAGTTGCATAAAAAAGGTAGAATAGGACTAGAAGAGTAATTTTCCTAAATTTAACATTGATAAAAATTATATTTTGAGATTTTGAAAGATATTATGTGTGCCTTATGTTTCACAGTTGAAGAAAGATTTTTTATGTGAAGATCATAGTTCTCCATTTTCATTTCATCCTGGTAGCAGTAATATGTACAAATATCTTTGGGAGTATTACTGGTGGGATGTACTGAAAAGAGATATTGATAACATTACTGGGATGTTTTTTACTTTTCAATAGTCTAAATAAGAGAGATAGTTACCGAAAGGGATGTTTTAGTATTTATCGGTGCCAAAGTTGAAATGGTAAAATATATCCATGGTATTCTTTGTGGGATTACAGAAGACATCTCTAGGTAATAATGCAGTCTGGGTTATTATTGATCGATTAACTAAATATGCTTATTTCCCTCTTATTAGAGATACATTATCTCTAGATCATCTTTCTGAATTATATCTCAAGAAGATATTCAGGTTACATGGAGTTACCCTCTCCGTTGTATCTAATCATGATCACAGGTTCATTTATAAATTTTGGAAAGGCCTTCATAAGTCAATGGGAACTGAATTAAATTTCAGTACAACTTTTCATCCGCAATCAGATGGGAAGTCAGAATGAACAATTCATACATTGGAAGATATGCTGAGTGATTATTTAATGGATTACTAGGGAATTTGGGACCAAAATATTTCTTTGGCCGAGTTTTCTTATAATAATAGATTTGATTCAAGTATACAGATGGCATTGTTTGAGGAATTATTTAAAAATCAGGGTAGAACTCTAGATTTTTGGTATGAAGTAGGTGAAAATAAGTTGATGGGACCAAAATTGAATGAAAATATAGAAGAAAAAGTTCAATTGATTCCAAAGCACATGATAATAGCTTAGAGAAGGCATACAGGTTTTGCAGATAACCGAAGGATGGATCTTTCTTTTGAGCTAGGTGATCAAGTCTTTCTCAATGTTTCTCCCCGAAAAAGTGTGATGCATTTTGGTAAGAAGGGAAAGTTGAGTCTGAGGTTCATTGGACCCTATGAAATCCTGGAGAAAGTTGTATTAGTTACCTATAGAGTGGCTTTACCCCAATGTTTATCCTAGGTACACAATGTTTTTCATGTTTCAATGTTGAGGAAGTATATGCCAGATCCATCACATGTTTTGAGTCCACAGGTAGTTCAGTTGGATGAGAATCTCTCTTTTGAGGAACAACCAGTCCAAATTCTTGACTGAATATAGAAAGTGTTGCAGAATAAGGTAATTAATCATATAATGTTTTTTTTGGAAAAGCCATATTGTTGAAGAGGAAACATGGGAATCAGAAAATTCTATGAGGGATAAATACCCCTACTTATTTGATAAGTAAATATAATTGTGAGGACACAATTTCTAAAAAGGGGGAAGGATGTAATATCCTAGGTAAATAAAGAATATAACATTCTCACATTTATTAATATTTTTGAATTAAATATTAATTTTACTTTAATGGGGATGCTATGTATGATAGCATACTGAACACGCAACAATGGGTTTCTCCTAAATCTTAAGTTTCACACAACGTTGAGTTATACCGAAAAATAATATAATAATATTATTTTAAATGGTAGTTAATACATAGCCATTTTATTGGAAGTAATGAACAAAATTAATTAAAATATGATTATAAATGTGTGTTAAATGTCTTTATATTTATCTAATAAATTTTAGAGGCTTAAAATAAGAACAAATTTTATTTTACGAATGAAATACTCTAAGATTTTTAAAAGATATTTTTACCTCCTTTGGATGGAGAACCATTTTTAAATCTATTTTTTGTCACTTTTATATGTTCTATTTGATAAAATAAACTTCTTATTAATAATAGGGACATAAAAATTTACTTTTGGTAAATTTTTGGCATTTTCCTAATAAAGTTCATTTTTAATGAATAGTAAAAAATAATGCATTTTAAGTCAATACTATCTTTTCATCTAATTTATTTATATGGTTATATTTTATTTTTATTTGTTTTTAAATTGAAATTAGATTATGTTTTTATCATTTAATTAAATTTTGGTCATTTTAAGTAATTTTAATTTTTAATTAGACATAAACACATGTCAGTATTTTGATTGTTATTACTTCTTAAAAACCCACTTTTTAGTTTTGACAATGAGAATTAATTTTAAATTAATTTTTTTCCACTTATGTTTTTTGAATTTAGAAAAATTTATTCAATATTTTGAATCATGATGTCCAAATTTTGTAAATAGGTACCTTTTATTTTTAGACATATTGAATAGTAACTTCAGTAATTATTTTATTTACCGTGGTTAAAGGGTAAATCTGGTAAATAAGAGTAAAAAATAATATTATAATAATATAAAACTACCAAAAATGTGTCCTACTCCTGTCGTATAATACATGACCAACCATGTGTATCCTTGGGTCGATTTGGGGATTCCATGGATCCACTTTGATGTGAAAATGACATTTTATAAGAATTAATTTAAAGTAAAGAAAAATATAACATAAACATATATCTTTTAGTAAAAATCTTTTTATATGTGGTTATATAAGTGATAATTTAAACTGAAAATAGTCATTATAAATCTATAAAAGTTTTCATAGATCATGGTATTTAATTTATATTTTATAGACATCGAGTAAATAAATTTATTTATGTTACAATGATGATGTAGTGTTTTACTTAATAATAAAATATTTACATAAATGAGATTATAAATATTAAAATAAATTTATTTTGATAATTTTTATTTCATCCAAGAATTTTATGGATGCTTATTACTTGTTATATTTTAATTAATTATGTTTTTTCGAATGAATCAAGTTTTTAGGGATTTTTATAAAGTCATGATAGGAATAGTATAAAAATTGACATAAATGAGTTTAAAAAAAATACTATTTTATTAAATGATATAATAGTACTAAAAATATAATATTAGGAAAAATGAAATATCTAATGTTTAAAATGTCATTAATGAACCAATTTTGGTTCTATTGACATTTTGTGGTATCTATATTAACCATATAGTATGAATATACAAGAAGGCATGGTAAGAGTTAAATTAGTTAACTAAGGGTTAAAGCTAAATGATATGTTTTAATTTGGAACCAAAATTTTTATAAAACCTATAGTTTGATAGGATTTAGAACAATACTCATCTTATATTCGTATTAAATGAGTTTTGGACTTTTGAAATTCAAGATTTAGTTTATAATAAAATAATATTTCAAGACATTCCTAAAGTACTCCTCCTCCCTCTTATAAAAGGCCACCACCTCTAACCCTTTACTCACTCCTATGAAGACCCTAGGAATATCCAAAATCTACCTAAATAATATCCCAACATCCATATATTCCTCCTAGAAGCATTAACTTGGGAATAAGGCAATTCAAGTAAACCTTTTTTCTTAAATCAAAATGAGTTACCCAATTTGAGGTAATGTCTTCTCTTAATATATTTTTTATTTTCCTTATCTAACACCATTAACTCTCTTTATTAAATTAATTGATTACAAAAAAAGTATCTTAAATATTCTAGGATGTTGTTATGAGAATAATTTTAACTAAAATTATACACACCTCCATCTAATGGATATAAACATACTGTTTCTATGTAAGTAGAACTACTGCCTCACAAAAAAATGATTGTTCAATTTTACCCTACCACCTCTCATGGTGGATGATTACTAATAAAAAAACATATATTGATTACATTTTAATGGTATTAAATTTTCATTTTGGATCTTATGGGCCCGAGTTAGTGGATTTTAATTTTGAACATCCATTCTCATCATTTGTGCACTTCATGCCTAATGTGTACCAATTTAGGCCCAATGTTTCATCTGATTTTAATGAATTATATTATACATATTTTAATTTGATATATTGGGAAATGTATATAAACATAAATATGAACATGTTTCATTCAGGGATCAATGGATTATTCATAAAGGATGATGGATATATTTGGCGATGAAAGGAAACAATTCCGGAGAAGGCAGATTGGATATCATCCCACTGACGAGACTTCGGGGCCCACAATACAGGCCCAACGAAGCCCAAATTTCATGGGGGTCTATAATAAATAAATAGTAACAAATTAGTCTACTGGATCCAGTGATAATGCTTCCTAAATGGCAGTGATTAAGGCTACATAAGTTAAAGATGCAAATCTGGTCCAGATTCTGCGGCCCAGAAAAATAGCCCACCATTTAAATCATATATCCCGAACCACAACATATTTTGGGATGAAAGGTTACATGATTTTACAGGACATCCGGGGATTCATTTAAGTATTATATGTCCCATTCCAATTCGACCTTATAGAAAGTAATTTCGGCGCATCTGTTCGGTGGATGCATGCCGGCTCCCACTTCGAGGCAAGAGTTGAAAAGTCTCCTATGCATTAAATTTCCACCCACCTTCCCCAACACAATTAATTAAAGGCACATGGGATGATGGGGTATAGGCCAAATACATAAAAAATTCCTATTTAAGGCATTATTTGAGGAGGATTTAGACATCTTGGTGCTTTACTTTCATTGTAATGTTATTATGCCAAAGTTTCGTTGTAATGCTTTCAATTTCCATGTAAGTTTATCTTTTGTATTTCTATGTTCTTAATCAACATATTTCTCTTATAATATTCCAATTTCTTTCATTATTGCTCTATAATAACAAATCACAGTGATATCTCTATGTTGTGGTGAATTCGTTCACACATATGTGTGAATTTCATTCACACACACGGAGAAGTGCTCGTTATTTTTGTGGGTTTTAATTTATTCTGTCCATTTTTTGTAAGCCATCTTCTGCCCACCATTGAGAGTATTTCATTAATGGAGGGATAAAACTTTAATGGTTTGAGCATAGGAAGATGCAAAGTCTGGATTGAATGTTATTTTATGAACGAATTGTTGTTAATTTGATAACTAATTTAAGACATCATTTCTTCAATTATTTCCACTCTTCATCTTTACTGTGATTAAGGAAGCTAAATATAAGTACTAAAATCACCATATACCTTGGAGAGATCATGGATTTGGTTCTATAAGTGTGTAGGGGATTAGTAATTGAGTTTAGTTATCCTCAAACTAGAAAATGATGAAGGAAGTGTTATTTTAAAGAATGGATTCATCAAGAATTAGTGAAACCAAAATTGTCTAAAGAAGTAAAATTCATTCAATCCACCCTGAGCATAATCCTAAGATCAAATCATTCTCATTGAATTGAATTCACTTAGGGTTATTAGTTTTTATTAAAACCATCTAAAATCAAAACCAAGTTGGCCACTTCGTAGCCAAAAATCCACCTCTTTTTATTGTGCGTCTAAAGGTACTTCTTAGGTCTCTGAGGATTCGACAACCCAAGCTACACTACAAGGACCATACTACCTTCTTCTTTTGGGTAAATTTGAGCATGAATCAAATTTTGGAGCCATTTCCGGGGACCCAAGTAATTCACCTTAGATACTCAATTTCGTTTCTCACCCCAAATTATCTCTTTTTTTCACCTTAATGTCTCTTCTCCCTTCCCCTTTCTGTTTTTCTGTGTCCAAAAAATATGAAATCAAAATCTCTCTCCAATCCAATGGATTATCTTCAGAAATACCCCAACATAGAACCAAACTGGAATCAAATTGAAAATAAATTTTGGGAATAAAAAATCTTAGGTAATTACTTTGATCAACCCTTGAATGATTACCCTGCACACGATGAGACGTACAATCAATGGGATAGTGAATATTTAAATGATAAATTTCCTACCCTCTGAAGAATGATTTTTGACACAAAACTTAGTGAAGTCCATAATGTTCAACATCCCATACTATCTGTTCCTCAATCATTTCTTGAATAATTGTGTAATCAAATGAAGATAATGAATTCTAAGGTTTCATCTTTGAGGTTAGAACTACAAAACTTTAAAACATATGAAGAAATAACTTTAGAATTTGGTAATTCAGAGTTAGATAATGAATTGAATTGGCAAGGTAATGTTGAAAGTCAAGATGAAGAGTGTTTAAATCAGGAGGAAATTGATTTTTTGAATTCTAATGATAATAACTTGACATCATGGACTGAGTTTCCTGAACATGGCTCCATTAGTGAATTTTTAGGACCACCAATCACTAAACCATTGGAAGAAATACAAAACATTGAGCTCATACCCACTCCTAGAATTCAAATGGAAAATTTTGGGGATGAGTAATATTTTTATAATAAACCTATTCATTCTAAAAATTTTGTAGAAGAAACTAATTTTGATTCAAATTTCCAATCTACTTTAAGAAAATTCAATCAACACAAACTCAAAATCATTGTCCTTCCTTCCCCACTCGAGTATCCCATCATTTGTGTTAAGAAAGATCTTGGGGTTCTCATTCATTCATCTCATGAAACCCAAAAGGGGGGTTGATCTTTGATTTATTAAGAAATACTACAGAAGAAAAAATATCAACCATTTATGATATTCCTTGTATTTTCCCATTCATTTTAGAAAATAGGATTGTTCATGAATCAAATTCAAAATCTTCTTACCAACCACAAGGGATACACATTATCAATCATGTTTAAGTGGAGAAATATGATGTCATTAAAATTTTTAAAGTTGGAATTGGATAATTTGGGGGGTTCAAGTCGAGCTATAGATGTTAAATTAAGCACGACACGAGAGGCAACCCGTGATTTTCATGTTTCCAATCATTGTGAATCATCTTTTGTTTCCTTCTTCTTTATTTTGTTTTTTTTAAAAAAATTTCTGTTGACCTGTTCTTATTTTATGAGTAAGGATGAGAATGAAAGGGGATCACTGTATTTATCCATGACATGTGGTGTGATCCCTATATAATACCTTACACATAAAATATAAAGAAGACAATGTATCATTAGTCTTATTTAAAAAAATATATATTGTTGACCTGTTCTTATTTTATGAGTAAGGAAGGGTATGAAAGGGGAGCACTGTATTCATCCGTGTCACGCGGTGTTATCCTTGAGTAATACCTTACCGAAAAATTTAAATAAGACAATGTATCATTAGTTTTATTTAAAAAAAATTATAGATTGCTGACCTATTCTTATTTTATGAGTATGGATGGGTATGAAAGGGGAGAACCATATTTATCCATGTCACGCGGTGTGATCCCGGAGTAATACCTTACCCAGAAAATTTAAAGAAGACAATGTATCAGCAGTTTGATTAATATATATATATATATATATATATAGATTGTTGACCTGTTCTTCTTTTATGAGTAAGGATGGGTATGAAAGGGGAGCACCGTATTCATTCATGTCATGCGGTGTGATCCCTGAGTAATACCTTACCCAGAAAATATAAAGAAGACAATGTATCATCTTTTTTATTTTTAAATTAAAAAAAAACAAGGAAAACCATAAAAATGTTGATACTTGGTTTTCTAGAAATTTTTGTGTTGTTTTTTTGTCTGCTTTTTTCTTCTTGGTATGGTTCAGGGACTATTTTGGGTGATACATATTCAATTAAGGAGGTTCCTACATCCCCCAAGAGATTAAAGGAGTAATCTAGAGCATCATAAACCTCAACATCAAAAATCAGGTGAATTTATTCCATGTTTATCATTTTCAATTTCTTCTTTGAACTCCTCTCCTACCCCCCTTCTAACTTTTCTTTTCATTAAACACTGGGCATAGTGTTATTCTATGTTGGGGGAGATGAAATAAACATTTTGATCTTGTGTGAAAAAAAATGCGTGGAAGGAAAATTTTCATTATCCTTGAACATGATAACACACATTTCAATCTATGAAATTGGATATCAAATAATTTTTCATGCCTTGATTATGATTTTAATGCAAGTTTAGGTTCATGTGCATAGATTTTGGAAAGTGCGGTTGTCTGATTTTATTTTTCACAATTATATTTTCATCCATTTAATAAAAAAAACAATGCAAGTCCTCTAGATTGTGGGGTATTAGTTTGAGTTCTTGAGGACCCATAATAAATAGCATAGGTTTGGTGATCATTTTAGTTTTAATATGAGTATTCAAAAAAAATCAAAAAAAAAAAGAAATCAATTTGTGCATAGAGCAATGAAATGACCTAATGCGTGGCTTTCAACACTTGGGGATCGTGACTCCATAGTTGTCTGGCCCAGAGTTGGACATTTTATCTCTATTTGTGGTAATTTGAATTTGTTTTTTGATTGATTAATCTCGAGAATATGCCTGAGTATGTGAGCTTCACTTGGTTCCCTATGGTCTTTGAGCCTGGGAGTCATCGACAAAGTCTTTCTACATGGGTTGACTCGATTGAGTTCAATTTCAATTACCATGGAAAAAGTTTCAAAAAAAAAACATAAACAATGAATTTTTTTGAATGCTCATCTTAATATTAAAATCTCATACCTCCTAGAACTTCCATATTTTCTCCCTTTGAATTAAAATGAACTCCCATGTCTATTGTGATGCACAACACTTCATCATGCTTAATTGAAATTGGATGAAATATGGTGGTGAATTTGAACAAAGGATTCGTCTTGGGCTTGGGTTATGCCTCTGGAATTATCTTGTTTTAAATGATTTTGATGGGATTCATAATTGTTTTGGTATGAGGTCCTTGGGGGAGCAAGGTGTATTAAAATGTTTTTTGAAAAAGGGAATTTGAATTTCATATTTTTGAGATTTAGTTTGCTTGGGACAAGCAAAACATAAGTTGGGGGGTGTGATTAGCCAATAAAAACACATATCTTGATTACATTTTAATGGTATTAAATGTTCATTTTTGATCTTATGGGCCTGAGTTAGTGGATTTTATTTTTGAACATCCATTCTCATCATTTGTGCACTTCATGCCTAATGTGCACCAATTTAGGCCCAATGTTTCATCTGATTTTAAAGAATTTAATTATCCATATTTTAATTTTATATTTTTGGAAATGGATATAAACATAAATATTAACATGTTTAATTCATGGATCAATGGAGTATTCATAATGGATGATGGGGATATTTGTTGATGAAAGGAAACAATTTTGGAGAAGGAATATTGGATATCATCCCACTGATGAGACTGTGGTGACCACAATACATGCTAAATAAATCCAAACTTTCATTTAAGTATAGAAGACATATAGAGGAACAAATTCATTGTTTAAAGCCAGTTCTAATTCGTCCTAAATTGTGGTGATTAATGCGACCCAAGTTGAAGATTCAAATCTGGAACAGATTCTGCATCCCAGAACAACATACAACCATTTAAATCATATCTCTAGAAACACAAATTATTTTGGGATGAACGTTTACAGGATTTTAGGGTAAATCTAGGGATTCATTTATTTCTTCTATGTCCCACTCCAATTCGTCATTATAGAGGGTAATTTTGGCACATCTGTTCAGTGGATGCATACTGACTCCCACTTCGAGGCAAGAGTTGAAAAGTCTCCTATGCATTAAATGTGCACCCAGCTTTCCCCAACACAATTAATTAAAGGAACATGGGATGATGGGGGATCATCCAAAGACTTAAAAAATTCCTATTTAAGGTATTATTGTTGGAGGATTTAGACATCTTGGTGCTTTACATTCATTGTAATGTTATTATGCCAAAGTTTCGTTGTAATGCTTTCAATTGCCATATAAGTTTATTTCTTGTATTTCTATGTTCTTAATCAACATATTTATCTTCTAATCTTACCATTTCTCTAATTATTGATCTATAATTACAAATCAAAGTGATATCTCTATGTTTTGGTGAATTATTTCACACATAGGTGTGAATTTCATTCACACACACGGAGAAGTGCTCGTTATTTTTGCGGGTTTTAATTTCTTCAGTCCAATTTTTGTAAGCCATATTCTACCTACCATTGAGAGTATAACATCAATGGAGGGATAAAAATTTAATGGGTTGATCATAAGAAGATGAAAAGTCTGTATTTAATGTTATTTTATGAACGAATTGTTGTTAATTGGCTAACTAATTTAAGACATCATTTCTTCAATTATTTCCACTCTTCATCTTTACTATGTTTAAGAAAGCTAAATCTAAGTACTAAAATGACCATATACCTTAGAGAGATCATGAATTTGGTTCTCTAAGTGTGTATGGGATTAGTAATTGAGTTTATTTATCCTCAAACCAGAAAATTATAAAGGAAGTGTTATTTTGAAGAATGGATTCATCAAGAATTAGTAAAACCAAAATTGTCTAAAGAAGTAAAATTCATTCAATCCACCCCGAGCATAATCATAAGATAAACCCATTTTTATTGAATTTAATTAACTTAGTGTTCTTAGTTTTCTTTAAATTCATCTAAAATCAAAACCAAGTTGTCCACTTCATAGACAAAA
This sequence comes from Viscum album, assembly GCA_963277665.1. NCBI lineage: Eukaryota > Viridiplantae > Streptophyta > Magnoliopsida > Santalales > Viscaceae > Viscum > Viscum album. Next base: position 996,506,170 of record OY728166.1, read on the forward strand.
ATCCACCTCTTTTTATTGTGTGTCTAAAGGTACATCTTAGGTCTCTGAGGATTCGACAACCCAAGCTACACTGCAAGGACTATCCTACCTTCTTATTTTGGGTAAATTTGAGCGTGAATCAGTATCCATTATGATAAAACTATATTTATATATGATATATATGATATTTAAATTTAATATATGATACTGTAAGTTTTATTTACTAACATAACTTTATTATTTTCAAGATGTGTAAATACGATAATTTCATTTGAGGAAGTGTGGACTACCGCCCCCTCAAAGTGATATGACTCATTCATGCCATACATGGAACATATAAAGGATGGAGTTAATTAAATTATTTAAAATATATATCATATGATATTATAATTTAATTATAATATACCTATGTAACATTTAGTTTTTATTCCTTTAAATATAAAAAATAAATGAAAGTAGTATTCATGCGTACATACGACTTGCGGTCTCCTTGAACGGTGTATTTCGTTTCATAACTCGAAATGTTACAGAATTTTATAAATACATATATACTATAAATATATATGATATATATGATATCTAAATCATGAATATCATTATGAAGGTAATTGAATTTTCACCACAAGGACAATTTGTAATTATAACAAGTTCATTTTCGACTCAAGTACCCAATATCATCAAAATGGCGGATATTAACTTTTTATTTTTATAAAATGGTAATAAGTGATATAAAAGGAATAATAAAATTGAAAATTTTTATAAATAAAGTATAAATTAACTTAAGTTTATTATATATAAAGAACATGGAACATACATGAAGAATCAGAGTCAAGGTATGGGACTTTGTCTCAATCTCCTTTCATTGAGGCATATTTAGATAATACACACCTTCTTCTTTTATACAGTGTATAATAAAACCCTTTGAATTTTAATTTCATTCAAAGAGAATATTTTTTCTATGAATCATTTTACCAAACGACAAAAGGAATGTTTTTAACATATGTGGTGACAATGACCTCTCCGCTACCATAATCATTATTTGATATTTGGATTTCTCTTTAAGCCTTAATGGTTTTAAAAGGAAAAGAAATCCCTTATTCCCTTTCTGGTTTTTTTGGTATTGAAAATTGTTTTTGAAATATATTGGGTATTTCAATATCTTGAAATTATTTATTGTGATTTCAAATGAAATTTTACTAGTGAAATGTTAATATTTTCAATTTTCTATGTGTTATAATTATATAATGGAACTTGGAAATTTGACGTGTGGTTACATGATAAACAAATTATGGGTAGTTACATGATAAAACAAATTAAAGGTGATTCCATGATAAACCATGGGAGGGTGGTTACTTAATAAACTCCAACGCATTGAGTATGGAAGTTGGCCATATGACTATTCCATTCAGTGATATGGGTGGAAGTCAACTATATGGTTATTCCATTTAAGTATGTTTGTGTCCCAAGTTATCTTTATATTTTATATGTTGTTTTTTATGGTCTTTATGTTAATATTTTAGTTACAAAAAGGGTAATCAATGAGCTTATATTTAGGGGAGTATTTTTTATACTTCTTAAAGGTGAAAAGTATTACTTTATTATTAAGTATTCATGGTTTACATGTTGTTTTAAAAAAATAACAGTTTTCCTTCTTTATGTATCCCTTAATGAGATTTTTATGCTCATCCCAAGTTTGGAAATGTTTTTCACAGTACTTAAAGATGAATAGGTACAATGATAAGATCAAGGAAAAGTCATGATGTTTTAAACATTGAACTAAATGTGTTTCATTTTAATTATTTTTTGTTTTATAGAAAAAATGGATATTGAGTAGAAGTTTATTCTTTTAATATTCAAGTTGTTATGTATATGTTATGAAATAATTCTTTAAATATATAAACCTAAAAATATCATCAATGTAAATTATTAACTTAATTCAAGATTATGTAACATTTAAGGTTGGAGCCTTATAAGTGTAAATATTCCTTGATATCTATTTCTTCTTAAAAAATATGATTTGTTCACCATATGGTGACACATTTTCGAAAATACAATCTTTATTTAGGTTATATTGTAGTTTCTTAATATATTCCTCTAATTCAATTGAGTTCATTAAATATGGGGACTATAAAATTAAAAAATATACGTGTTTTCTTTCTAGGAAAAAACCAAACCACCTAAAATTTGGATGTCATTAGAACTATTTTGGGAAAAAATCAATGCATTCATTTACAATCGTCATATCCTAATTTTTTTTATCCTCAACCATTTGTGATAATGAAATATTTTTTAGCTACTGAGTCCAATTTAATTAATGAAATGTCAATAGAAAGTTAACATATATATTTCACTTGATTTACTATTATAGGTGATAAGTCAAATTCACATCATTACATCCCCTAGTATAATCAAATAATAAATTTAGATTGTTCCAAAACCATACTAACTACAATGGTATACAATTGATGTAGTAAAAGGTCGATCCTATAGAGAGCATGAAACTCATGGAAGAATTTTGAAAAAAGGTTGGCTCACCCGAATTTCAATTTATTTTATTAAACTAATTCAATGATGAATATTAAATAATCTGGTTCAAATAGAAAAGAAAAATATAGAAAAATTGGTTTTCTTAGGAGGTGTTACAAAATATGAATTTAAACTATACTCAGAAAATAATATCATATTTTGGAAAAAAAATCAATTAGTTTTATCAATAAAAGAAATGGGAAACCCATATCAATCAAGACAATAATATTAATTCATCATGGTTATATTAATTCAAATAAATTTGATCCATTATCATATGATTTCAACTATAGTAGAATAATGAAATTCAAATGTCATGAGTTAATTTCAGTTATCATGTTACTTTTTTCTACTACCACATGAAATTGATATGTGATTTAACATCATATATAATATACTAGAATCACAATAGAATAAAAATTTAATAAAATAATTGGGAATGTATTGAAATATATAATTTTTTTTATTATGTGTCAATTTTGATTAATTCTTCACTCCCATACAACTTCATCCAATAATCATAGGGTGATATCCAGTGATAAACAAACCAGTACCCCTAGAATATAAAATGGAAATAAGATATTTTATTGAAAAAGAATGAGTTAACAAAATATCATATTATGTGTAAAGAATTTGTGAAAAATAAATATGAAGAAAAAATTAACATTGATGAACAATATACAAGTTAAAATACTAGTGGTTGTCTCTCCGGTTGTCGAATCCCTACATCACTGAAGAATATTTGGTACAACCACCATAGTCTCTATTTATATATTTATATATGATTTGGTTGAAATTAATTTTTCATTAATATGATATTTTTATCCTTCTAGATCAATAATCATGTTTTATAAAATTTCAAGTTAATGCATCAATTCTTTCATATAATGTTATGTTGCAACCACCATTTACTGGGTTATTATTTCTTAGAGTGATGTCCTAAAAATTGATTGTACATAGTGAAATGTGTATGACTCCTTCATTTATTGTTTTTTTCACATGGTTCATGGATTGTATATTTTACACATCATGATTCACAACAAAAACTTTAATTGATGATTTTATCTATGATTGAATCACTTTTGAACTGTCTCATCAGTTCCAATCCTCTAAAAAATACTATAGAAATTATTTATCATGTTAAACCTCCATTAATTTGAAATCATAATTTTTTTTGGATTCAATCCTCAATCTCAGCTTCATATCATTTTTTTCATTGTCAAATCTCTTATATTTAGGACACAGCATGAAGTTCCATTATCATATGAGAAAGTCATTATTTATTCCATATTGTCACCAATATCTATCAAGAATAAAAATACTTAAAAAATAACATTAGGAATGCTTTTCATAATCAATCGTTAATAATTTAATGAATTAAAATATAACACACGCTAAAAAATATATACAATTTATAGATATCAATTGGTAGATTGATGAAATGATATGTGATTTCCATATTTTTAAATTGATATAGGATTTATGTATATAGAGTCAATCCATGACCAAAATCACATCAAATGTGACTAAATATATAATAATAAGTGATTAAGATGAAAATTAAAAAATATATATCATATATGTATTGTATATATGGGGTTCTATCCTCAAACCAATTTAATTTTTTATAAAAAATTCAAGATCTATCAATCAGGGATACTAGTTTTTAGTCCGGGAGAATTTTTAAAACCTGAAGGAATTTAACGATCAGGTTTGAAAATAATTTATTTAGTGCACCTTTTACCATCCCTATATAATTAATATTTATTCATTCCCCTAATAATCCAATAATTTTTAGAGTGATTATTATGAAAAAATTACAAGTGTAATTGATCATATAGTGAGGAAAATAATTCCTAAGATATATAAAATTATAAAACAATTATTCCAACATATGAAATTTGAGGTTTATACTATATCACTTTAATTTAAAAATAGTTTTTTAAGTTATATCATCTTAATATTCATAATCTATTCTAAAAAATAACTAATACTTCTCTAATTACAAGTGTGAAATCCTATTCATATAAAATATAAAAAGTATATAATTTTATGTGAATATTTAATACGTGTCATAATTAATCACATCCCCAGTACTAAAAGATTAGTGGAATTGGATATTAGATATATAGAAAAATTATTCTAAAACACTTTGAAAATTTTCTATAATTTCACCTATATAAACACCCATATAGGCATATCATATATTGCATTCATCTTCCATATATATAAAATTAAATTACAAGAAATGGGTTAGATCAGGTTCTTAGTATAGGTGGACCTAAAATATATCTATTGAATATCATTGGTTAGTATACTATGAAATTTTTTACTTGAAAACATAATAAAATCACCCGACCTAATAAAACATAGACTATAAAATTTGATTCATGAACTAGGTATTTATTCAAAAAGTATGAATGAGTTATAAAGGTGTACAAACATGGTTCAATAATATTGAGATCATAACCTAGGTATTTTTAAAAATATAAGAATGTAGTAAAAAAATAATCACCAACATATAAAACATGAAATTTTATACAGAATGACATTAAATTAAAAAATACAAGGATATTGTCCTACCCATAGTATATTAGACTTGGGACCCCACTTGTGGTCTATGAAATTTTGCAACTGGGATAACCACATATTCCCCATAGAATTTTTTAAGTAGTCTAACCATTCAATCCCTATAATATTTTGGATATGGTATGACCACCTAAACCCCATCCAGATCTGATGAGATATGAAACTTTATACAGAGCATTCGAGGGATATAAAAGACCAAAAAAACTCATAATGATGAACCATATATACATGTGACATATTAACAAGAAAAAATTTATAATACCATTGAAATATAATTTTCATGTGTGAAATTATGGGTATTTTTTAAAATTTATTCAAAATAAGATCACAAGTCATTATGAGGATGAATATGGTTAGTAATATTAGAGAATAACCTCAGTGAAGTGTATTAATTTTTAAAGGATGTTGAAATAGATTAAAAAATCCTTATGGAATCATTATGAAATTTTTATGAAGAATAACATGAAATAGTCATTATATTTTAAGTAAAACTTATTTAAAAGGAATTATTTTATAAAATCATGTGAATATTAATTACATTTGAAATGCATGAAAATATAAAAATTATTATTCACAATGAATAATAATGATGATGATGGGGAAATCGATTTCACACAGAAGGCCTTAATAAAACATTCCATTTGAAATTTATAAATAATTTCAATAGAAAATTACCCCTATAGAAAATGATAAAAAACTATTCCTTTAAATAATTGTAATGCAATTTAGAATAAATAGAAAAATTTACTAAGAATTTATATAATTTTATATAAGGAAATTTATAAAACAAAATGATGAAAATGAAGATAGAGGAGACATATTCTAGATCGATAAGATGATATCAGGATGGCTTGACTTACAAAAAATATTTCTATTGGATCATTATCCTATGGGAGTTTGAATTATAAGAATTAATTTAAAAATAATGATTACCTTATAAGATAAAAAATTATGTGGTTTTAGTTATAAGTAATATGAAATATATACAATTAGTAATTTAGAGTGGGACAATCATGATTCTCAAAGTGCGATTGGAAAACAACCCCTTATGGGATTGAAATGTTTTGAATAAAAATACCTTGAAAGAAGAAAATTATATAGATTTATAAATAAATTAAATTTTAGGAACATTATGAAAAATAATTCCAATTCATATTTATATATAATAAAAAAAGAAAACATATACTTAATTTGATGAATATCTCAATGAAGGGATATTTTCATGAGAATACCTTACCTTTCACTCCCACTTGACTAAAAAATATTTAACATACTATACAATCAATTTAGGTTTATTTTTAATATTTATCATAACTATATATGTATTTATTTTAACATGGTACCATTAGTTTAAATTTTTTATTAGTCAATTATTAATCATTCAATGTTAAAATTAGTAATTAGGTAGTAATTATCCGGTTTGTTATATACTAGCATCGATATGAATGTTTCATTAAATCATCCTTTATCACCTATTCAATGTATTCAGAATTAAAATATCAGTTAAAAAAGTTTGTTTCATATTGGAATGGTGTAAAATTATCAATTTATGGATATTATAGTGACATTTCATATGAAGGAGTAAAAATATCATTCATTTTGTAGATTTTTTTAAAACAATTATTTTTATGTATATTCTTATATATATTTTGATTATATAATTATAATAAATAATTGTTTTTTAAAAAATTATATTACTATGATTTATGTTTTTATTTTATCCATGATGGTTACATTATAAAATAATCAATGAATGTGCTAAAACTGATCCAAACAAGTACATATTATAACTAATGAATTTATAATAAAAGTAATTTTTATTATTATAATTTCATTTTTATAGAATAATAATTTAATAAATATTATAAAATTTTATGGGATATTTTTATTTAGGTTGATTATATATTTTAATGTAAATTAATGGAATGAAAAATAACTCGATACATACTTTTATGCAGTCTAACTTTCTCAGATATATTCCATTAAAGTTAAGTGATTTGGACTCCTTATTTTGAAACAGGATAAACATATTAGGTAGGAATATAGGATATGGAATTTGGGAATGTATTTTAGGAATAATTGAAAAATGGAAGTTTCTTTGAGTGGGTGTAGGATAAGTTATTTTATTGGTGAGAATGAAGGATGTTCCATTAGAATCATAGGTTATGTGAAGTGAAAAGATGATATAAAAATGGAGTTAGGTGATTTATGTAAATAATGTTTTGGTGAAATGTGTAGTATAAAATCCATATCTTGATTTTTTGTCCTATAATTTATAACAATAATTGTAATTACATAAAATTATGCACTATATAATTTACCTCTTTTTACGTTATTTTTACTAGGTTTTATAGAAAATATAAAATTGTCACTATTTACTTTATGTAATGTTTTGATTCCAAATTAGGTCCCTGTTTAATCACAATATAATTCTAAATCTGTGAAACTTATCTTCTAAATTAAAACATATAATCGAAGGTAAAATATATTTTTGTAGAAAAATTGAATCTCAAGAATTAAGTTTTCATAATCTTATTTTATACCAATTTCTAATCATTACATGCATATCAAAATCCTTTAATATTCTTATACGAATGATATCTTATTAAAATAATCATTTATAAATATTATAATAATTTTTTTAATAAAATTATTCAATAATTATTTTTTCACAAATAATTTTTGAACATTGAGTTATTATATTCATATCCGACTAATTATTTATCTAACAACTATTAATTTTTTTTAGTTTAATGGTATTATAATTTTTATTTGATCAATAGTTTTTAAATTAATATTTTTTTTAAAAATACATGATTTTATAATAATATATTTTAATTAATTATTAACATTATATTAACCATTGGTTATTTTGAATAACATATTCTTAATTTTTTTTTCATATTTCATTCTCATAAATTAATAATTTTTATATTCCATTTTAATAAAATATATCGTTGTTGATTTTAGTTCATTACTCTATATATTAAAACTATAAAACAAAAAATAGTTATTTAAATGAAAATACATACTATAATTAATAGTTGTTACAAATTAGGTACTATGATCAGAACATAAGTAGGGTTAGGAACTCCCCTAGTCGTGAACTAGTGAGATGGTGTGGGGACCTACATTCATTCAAGATTTCATTATTCTTACATATCATCTTGGAATAGATCCTCTATCTAAAATATCAGGTACTCAAACTTTCTATGTTATTTCTCTATAGCGAATATGTACTCCCCCTAAATAGGTTATTCCTTTGATTGATCCTTACTTTTGTGAGGTATGGGCCCTAAATTTAGATTTTAGGAGATTATATTTCTTTTGAATCTATCTAGATTGAATCATCAGGTTGTTTTTTATCGATTTTTTATTATCTAGGCTATGAAAATTGAGACACTCTTCCATAACTTATAACTACAACATATATGAATATATTGGTTTATTCATACCTATGAGGTTTTGGGTTGAATTTTCTTCTTAAAATTTCCTAATTTTTGGGGGAATCATGCTTGGTGTGTATATACTAATATTTTTAGGGTAATGTTTCTGGTTTTTTTATTACATATAAAGATTGTAGATAGTTTCATTGCTGATATCAGTGGACACACTATTTATGGAATGGGATAGTAGTAAGATCTGGATGTGGAAATAGAAAACATATTAATTTCCTAGTGCTATTTTATTATTGAGGTACCTTCAACAAAGTTTTTTGCTGGTTCCCTTTTTATTTTTTTGAATGAATTTTACCTCAACTAAACTAGGGATTATACAATTATTAATTCATTATAGTTCTTATTATGTCAGATTAATTTAAAAAATTTCAATAGGTTATTTACTTTATTTTTATTTTATTATAATTACAGTTGGAGATGTGTGGTTCGGAATATATACATTATCCTAAGGCCTCCCATTTTTTTGGGAAATTCATACTCACTGATTTTCAAAAACCCTAGAAAGTTATTAGTGGGTTTGGGGGTAGTATAATCATCTTTTTTCTACAAAAAGATGACCGTTGATTGGTGGAGTCAAATTCGGAATGTAACAGATAGTATTTATCATATATATGGAGTTTTATGATTGGAATCATGTGAGGTTATTTTTTTTAACCTAATGAAATGGTTCCAATGGGTCTTGAGTTTGGATTTTATACCAAGGAACCCGATTTTGGAGTAATGAAGGTTGTATCCATTGACGATGACCATAATAATCCACTTATAAACACATAAATCAATGGAAATAGTTATAGGGAACAAGAAAATAGTGCTATATTCATATAAGAATTGGTTATTGAAATTTTATGTCTTTATTGAGTCTTCTCCACTTATATGCTTAAACGAAAGTGGTTTATCTTGTAATTGATGGTTCCCACCATGTAGATAAACTAGTAGAATATTAAATATGGTTTGTGTATTTCAAATTTAAATAATATATCCTATTATTGACGACTATATGAGTGACCATGCTTCTAAATAGGGACTAGATCATCAGATACACCTACTGTTCATATAGTGAGCAACCCCAATTCCCATTATATTCCTATGAGACCAATATTCCATAGTGCATATTGAACTTTACCACACACTGTACAGAAGATTATTTCTTTAGGGATGGATTATGATGTATATAGATTTACATTTCTTATTGATTTCTAGTGATAGTGGCCACCTAGGTTCAATGCTGATCCAGACACATAGGATGCTAAGGACATGTTAGAGGAATTATGTTGCGTGTTTATCTTATTCTAAATATCTTCTAATTAGATGGTTGTTCTAGCTTCTTACAATCTATATGGGGAAATAATATACTATTAGATATGAATCATTATGAAACATGATAATGGTAATCTTCCATGGATAATGATTAAGCAGCTATTCTATTAAGAGTATAACTCAAATACATTGAAGGTTATGCATATTCAAGAGTTATTTAGAGTATTTACAATAGATATTATTTTAATAAATTAGACCATATCATTTCATATTTGGAATCCATTTTTTTATTCAATAGAGATTATTTTCATAATATAATTTTAATTTATTCTTACAAAATGTGACAAAAAATGAGATTTAGAAGAAATTATTATTTTATGTATAAAATTATTTTATACTAATATTAAGAGTTAATATATATTTTAAATAAATTATTGTATTAATTTTAAATAAAAATAATTATTCTTTAAAAACACATCAAAATATATTTTTTAGTTTTTAAATAATTGAAAATAAAATTCAATTTTCAATAAAAATCATTATTTATAAAAATTCACTGAAAAAAATAAAATATTTTATAAAATTCTCAAAATTTAACATTTGATAATTTTTATATGATGGAATGAAAAAAATGTTCAATTTATCAAATAAATTTTCTATAGTTTTCTGATTTTAATTAGAATATTTTTTTATTGAATGGTAATAAAACCCATTATTAAAGAAAAAGTATTTTTTTATAAATAAAATGACTAAACTAAAAAATTAATTTAATATTTAATAATAAATTATCAGTAAGTTTTATTTTTATTTTGAACTAAATATTTAAATATATAAATTTGGTTAATCATATTATTACTATCAAATTTAGATAATAATATTTTTTGGTTCGTTAAAACTTATTGTCGCGTGTCGAAAATGATATCGAACAAAATTATTTTCTTTCTAAATATAAGGATATTATATACTCCCCATATTAGATAAATTATATCCTTTCAATTGTAGCTTCATCACAATAATCATGGGTATGGAATTAGAAAATTCCATTGGGTAAAATGATCTTAGGAAATTTAATAATAAAACTTTCTCATAGTATGTGAGATAGAGAATTATTAATGTTATTATTAATAACACATAACATGTATTTCAATTAGGAAAAAATGGTTGAAATAGAAAATATGGAAATGTAAGAAAATATAAATTTCCAAACACTGATAGAGACTTATAGAGACCATTGATAACAAGAATTTTAATGAACTTGCAAAACTAACCAACCAAAAAAACATAAAACAAATTTATGTCAAAAGACCATCGATTAATTAGAAATGATGGTAATAAAATAACATTTATATTACACTATTGTTTTCTATGAGTTAAAAATTCCTTACCATCTATATTAAGAATATAAGGAAAAGATACAGACATAATAACTTTAATTTCACACATTAATAAATTTCAACTATTTCCTTATATCATTATCTAAATAATAATTATTCATGATGATTTTTTATTCCCAAATAATTGAAATACTCTTTTAATGTATCATATAATCCATAAAATAGAAGTATGTAATCCCTTAAGTTTGTAGGAATTAATAAAAAACAAAATGAATATTTTTAGGTGAGATATTTACCAATATGAATAAGGATTCATATTAAGTAGTACAAAATTAATTTACAAAATACAATTATAATAACCATATATAAAACAAAACCATTCTATAAATAACTTCACTTAATATAATTTAAAATAAACTAGACTAGTATTTCATCCAAAAAATTATATGAATTATACAACAGATTCATCCAAGTTAAATTTAACATGTATCCTTTAATAACTTCAATCACTCTTAAAGTATCATACAAACAATTATACACCTTAATCATATTATTTTCATGATATGATAATCATTTCCATAAATGACATGAATCACCATGATTCAAAAAAAATCACATATGCATCAAAAATATTATTCAACCGTTATTCCTTAAATTAAATCCCATAATATTTTGTTTACCTTAACTATATAAGGTATCCTATGTTGTGAAATTATTATCAAAGAACATTAATCACATATTGAATAAATCATGTTTCCAACCCTAATGTTTCATCTACTAGAAAACATATATTCCCAAAAAAATTAACTATTTTTTGTTAAGTAAATTTTTAAAAAACGACATACCGACCAAGATATCAAGTATGAAAATTGATGAAAATGAACCCTTTTTAACCATATGTTGTGGGTTTATGCACCACTACCTTACAAGATGATAAATGTTTCCCAAAAATATGGGTTTTAATTTTTATAAAACAAAAACATTCTGATAAGGATAGTAAAAATATGACTGACATCCTCAAAAATGTAATTAAACATCAAAACACTTTTTAATATGAATGGTTATATATCCAATATATTAAAAAAATAATATTAAATTATTGTTATTTATTTTCCATAAGTAACATATTATCCCAAAGTTTTATTTATCACTATATAATTTTTCATTAAATAAATGATTCCAGATACTACCAAAATTATAAAAATTTTCAACGGTATTGATTCCATCTAATATATGATTCAAAATATTGAATAAATATCCTCTGAAAAAATTATCATTATGTGTCTCAATTCCTCATTATCTTTTTGAATAAACCAAGACATCATTAATAAATACAACCACATTCTTATCAAATAGTTCATTTGAGAATCTGTTAATAATATTCATAAATAAAAATACATAATTATTCGACCCAAAGGTCATGATCACAAAATCATAATGACTTTTCAAGTATAAAATTATTTTATAAGTCATCCTTATTAATCTTCAACATATTATACCTGGACCAAAGTTCAGTGTTTGAAAAATGCTGAGCACACTAAATTTTTGAATAAATTGTTTGATGGTTAAAAATATGATGAAACTTTATCAAAGGATTTCACCACACCCTTATACTTATGGTCTTGTTTCTTCCTATCTCATATTTCATTGTCTAAAAAATGACCCACCTATATAAATTTAAATTAAATTAATATTTTATTACTAAATTTTTATACCACTAAAAATATATTTTTCATTGTATCCATAGAACATATTCCCATTATATCCAATTAAAAAAAATTATAGGAACTATATATTTTTTAATTGTAGTTTAACTCACATAGAAAATATTTATGGCTTACCTATAAGTTTATTATATAGTTTCCAATTATTTTTCTTCTAACATGGACATTTCATACTATTATCATCTAATGAAACTTATGTTCTGGTAAACGCTATCTCAAACTTATTAATAGAAGGGAAAACATTTAATGGTTTTTTAATTATTTTTTAACCAATGATCTTAATGACTTGGTTGTAATCAAATGTAAATCCAATTAATTTTATTATCAGTGTCCCAAATATAATCTGGTACATTCTTGGATAATCATGTGAAGTTAACATCAAAGGTGGCCACAAAATATTCATAATTTTCAAATAATTAAATTTTTTTTATTCATCATATACCATAAAATATAATGGAAATAATGACGTGGAAAATATTCTTAAATGATTCACATTCCAAGGAATCACGTTCAACTCACCCTGTGGTATTCTTAACCAAATACCACCAATGATCAACATCACCTATAGAATGATAAATTTAAAGAGTTAAATTTTATTAATTCAAACAACCCATGAAATCAAATAAAATTTAATGGGCTTTACTCCACCCATTATCTAGCACTAGGTTATAATATATATTGAATACGTGAGGGTGTTTCCCCATTAAATATTCCACTATCGATATATCCCTTTGTATTAGATATGGATTCCATTTTACATGGATACCACATCCATTTATATATTTCTTCATAAAATCCATAAAAAAAGATTACCTAGACAAAATTTCAAGAATTATGGGCTACCAAGTAAGAAGTATATTTCTATCTTGGTCCCCATACTATAGATTACCTATTTCCATTATGGAAAACCATTCTGAACAATCATATTTCAGACGTATAAATTTATTTATTTTAAAATCATATATCATTTCAACATTATAATTAAGTGAAATATTTTATTTTTATCATATTAAAATTACCCAAACTTCCTAATGATATCTAAACTCTACTAAAATATTATCTTTAAGGCACTGAAATTAAAAAACACATATTCTTGTGAATTTATCTTCAATTAGCTTTAATACATTCCCAATGATATTTTATGTTTATATTATAATAGAGTTAAAAAATTAATATTAGGGCTTTGTTGATCTGATCTGGTCTTTAGGGCTTTTGGACCATTGGAGTGAGATTTATTGTCTTATGTCTTTGATGTCTTTGTTTCCACCTTATCCCTTAAAAGGGGTTTATGATAATAAAAAAAATCAATTTTTAGTCAAATAAATATTACATAAAAACCAATATACTATAATGTTGACACTTCTATTCAGTATCCATTTCATCCATTAAAACAATAAATTTTAAAAGAATATTCTCTTGTTTTCATGACACATATACACCCTTTTCATCATCACCTCATTATTGTCACTACTCATCATGTGAAAAATATTTTTAAAGATTTGATGAGAATAAAAATCCTATTAAAAGATGAAAATTTAAGGTATACTATTTTTACTATGAAATCATGATTACCAAAAAAACATTACTTTATCACATTAGTTTTTTTCTTATGAAATAAATAATTTACACCTGAAATGAAACACATATTTCTCAAATGAAACTTTTAAACACCATAGAGATCCTAGATAAAACTTGTTTTAAATTTTTGGCATCATTTTTATATCACCATTACATATATAATAACTACCAAGGTTATACAATGAATAAAAATAATGGTTACACTTTGAGTGACACTCATAATTACACATGAAATCACAATAAAAATTAAACATTGAATAATTATTGAATTATATTCCCATAATCTGTTAGTAGAAACCTAATTATTTATATACATCCCTTTCCTTAATTCATTGGAGATAAATAATAATCTTATACATTACACTTTTTTAAATGATGAAACCATATTCATACAAAATTATTTTTAATTATAATCAAAACACATAAAATTTAGAAATATTCAAAGTAGTCTTTTCTCCCATAAGAAAAAAAATTACATATGGACATACCTATTGCATTTTAAAGATTTTTTTTAAAAAAAATAACTAGAACCTTAGAAAGATGGTATTTTATTTGAAGAAAATAAGAAATATTTTAAATGAATAAAAAAATTAAATAATGTGTATCATGGAGGGAATGGTCATTGTCATTGTTTATGTTAAAATAGATAATTACTTTTGACTTTTTAGAAATAACATTAAAACATTCCATAAAAAATATTCCCACTGAATAACTATAAAGGAATGTAAAATGAAATTAATTTCTCCTTTATAATTCACTTGTGTTCTTATAATTATTCTATAATATAATTTTGAAAATATATATATTGAAGAAAAATTTAGTTTTAAAGGAATCATTAAAAGGAGAGTTTTAAAAAAGAAAGTCCATACCTTGAGTCTGAGTCGTAATATTTGTCAATTTTCATCCTAAATAATAAAAATAGATTAATTATTTATTTTATTAAGAACATTTTTCATTTTTATTATTCCTTTTATTTTTTATCTTATCATGAAATATTAAATTATTTATCAATTAAATTCATTTTGAATCTTTTAACGATATTCTTTTCATGGGCCCAAAAGGCATGGGTTAGTTGAATAGGAAACATTTTCCATTATTATTTCATAAATTGAATAATTATCATAAAAAATATAATTTTTAACATGAATATTACTTTTAAAACTAATCATGAATGATGATTATGAATAATATACTACATTACACTCATGGAGAAGGTAAGTCATACATACACATGGGAAATGTTTCAATTTTTCAATGATAACTATTAAAGGAATGAAATTATTATTTTATCTATCTAGAATGATCATAATATCATTAATATAATATAAAATTTAAATACACCTCTATATATCATCCATTTATTATGGTGATGAAAATCGAATCACATCAATTTTTGGAGATAGAAGTCCACACATACACATGAAAAACCATATCATTTTTTTGTGAATTGAATTATAAGATTATAAATTATATATTAAAATTTAATAATGATAAATATTCCATGAATGTAATATATAAAAATTATTTCAATAATTATATTCAAGTCATAAGAGATGGTAATGAATAAATAATTAATATTATCATTAGGTTGTAGTCCACCGTACACAAGAAATGTGTATTTGTTTTCTATTAAATGGATAAGGAGATGGATATAGGTTACTACATTAAAATAATAAAATATCATTATATGGATTATACAAGGGTATTTATTTTATCATGGTTGAAGAATAGTTGAATTATGTGGATGGAAAAATAAAACTAAAATGGAATGTTAAAAGTATATATCTTCAATGGAAAATCTTATTTTCACAACACTTTATGACCACTATGATTCTCATTATATCAAAAGTAACTCCACTATGAAAAGAGGATGGGTGTTTATAATGGATTTTGTCCTGTATTGGCCAATACATATTGGTTTTTCTGTGTGAACAAATAACAGTAAGTGGTTCCCTTTTATTAGACAAGCATGGGGTACTCTTGGAATTTTATAAAATATTAATTTAATATAAATTAATTTTTAAATAATAATGGAACCAAATTGAAAATATAAAAACATTATATTAGGATGATTCATAATACCCTCATTCATTATTTTTTTACTGGTTTAGATCACATTTCTACCCTTATATTTTTATTTAACCCTTAATTAAGACTTTTAATAATTATCACAATAATAATGTTTTATAACATTAAAGGGTTAATAAGTTTACTATAAAATGAAAAAATACCAATAAATAGACAATTAATTAATGAGTTTACTATATAAGATTAATTTTTATAGAATATATGTTTTTTATAAATTTCAAATAATTTAATAAAATAAAATTTATTTTAAAATAACATTATTGACATTTTTAGAACTATTAATTTACATTGATATTAAAAAAATCATAAAAAAAGTATATCGGATACAATTAGTCTACAGATATATAATATTTCATGACTATATAGAAAATTATTTTCTCATATTAAGTATTTAAAATTATTATAGGTTTAAATTTTTTAAAATTAAAATATTAGTTTTCCAATAATTTAATGATTACTAGATAAGCATTGTTTAATAATTTAATGTAATTATATCTGCATTGAAATTTAAAATTATTTAAATTAACTATGATAAATATTTTTTTTCATATAAATGAGTTCTTATAATAGAAAATATAGTATTCTTATCAATATTTTAACCATATTATATTTAATAAAATGAAGTGTGATATTTTTGTTTTTTTATAAAATATTATAAATATTATAATCACATAAAAATATTTTTTTACATATATCTGAATATTGAAAGTGTAAGGATGAAATTGAATCGTCCAATAAAATTAAGACACGTGTTATGGTCATTTTATTGTCCTTATCATTTTTACATTTATTACCTTATTTACCATTATATGTAGTAACAAAAATAACTTAGTTGCTATTAATACTAACAAAAAATAAGAGGATAAAATTTTCCAAATTTACAAAACTTAATTTAAAATATGGAATCTATTTTTTATGATTAAAAAAATATGTTTCATAATTTAATTTATTATTAATTTGAAAAAAGGTGATAAAAATATTTTTTTTAGAAAAATTCATATTTAATTATAAAATGATTTGATAGTATATTCAAGTATAATATTAATTAAGAAAATTTTAATTGAATTATTTTAAAATAGAATTATGAAATTAAATTTTAAGAATAATTTCTTTTAAATTTTCATACATTAAATAATTAAATAAAATATCAAATTTTCAATAAATATCAATATTCTTCAATATTCACTAAAAAATAATTTTTTTCCAAATATTATCAAAATATTACATAGTAATATTTTTAATTTTATTTTTCACAAATTAATTTTATTTTATAAATTAAATTTTCTTGAATTTATATATATTAATTATAATATTTTCTCATGAGAAGTAACAAAACCTATTTATGAAGAAAACATATTTCATTTGAATAAACTGACTTTAACAAAATATTGATTGATTATATACTAATGATTAATCAATTTTTTTTATTTTTTTGTACCTAAATATATAAATTATTAAATTTGGTTAATATTTTTCATAACTTCAAATTTAATAACTAGGTTATATTTTTCCCATTTAGATAATAATATTTTATATTTTGTTAATGCTTGGGTTTGATTGCCATATATGCTAATATATATAAAACACTTCTTTTTAAATAATTTTATAATAAACCTATAAAAAATACTTTATAAACTAAATATAATTTTTTTATCTTATATATATTTAATGAGTTCATATTTTTTATTCCATATTTTCCCCTCCTTTTTACATGAGTCAATGAATGAAGTTTTTAAAAGAAAAGATGATATTATTTCTAAATATGGCCAGTAATATTTTTGTTGCATTTTCATAGTTAAAATAACATAAAAAATATCTTTTTTATTTACTTAGATTAATTATTAAATAAATTATATATTATCCTTGAATTTTACAATGTTTGAAGGAAATATTTCAAATATTTTATGAAAGGTTCATGTTAGACATTATTTAAAAAAATAAAAAGAATTTTTATCTTTAACATATACGATGTAAATGGATTTTTTTGATGTAAAAATAATTTTATTATATTACGTTTCTTCAATAAATTTACCATGGTATTACAATGGATGTTTATAAATCAAAATTTAATTTAAATGTTTTATAATATTATAATTTTATTTTTTAAAAGAAATTATTTTATTACATGACCTATATTTCGATGAATTTATTGTATTTATTTAGATCTTATAATTTTTTGGTCATAAGAATTCAATTAAAATTTTCCCCTTATTGTGATAATCTTTCATAAGACATTACATTTTTCTTTTATATACATAGTCTTTATAGAAAGGGAATTATTTTTCATAAACCGTATACGATATCTCTAATGGTTTTTAACTATGGAAGTAATTTTATTAACTAGGGAAATATTGATGTTTTGTATCCAGTACTCAATATAGATATTTGTTTAATATTAATATCTTTTATGAATTCATTTGATTCTTGAATATATGAAGAATTAATTAGACATCATTTATGGTTGGGTCCTAATTATAAATTTCTCATCGTTCCATCATAAGGTTTCCTAAGACGAATAAGTTACTTAGACATATTAAATTTGGTTTTTATGTATACATACCCATATTTGAAAAATATCACAACATACATTATTTATCTAGATGTATAACATTATGAATTTCCTTGATTGAGATTGTAGTTATTATTGTACATGGTAATATTTTTTTGATGTTATAAATAGATGTATTTGATTCTAAATTTATTGATTGCATGAATTTTGTTTTTATTTATTTACATTATTATATTTATTATACTTACTTTAATAGTGATATATTCCATTTTACATAGCCCTTATTGAGAATTTGAGTGCACCCTTATATATTTGTTCTTTTTCTTATGTTATAAAGAAGAAATATTTTCTTGTGTTTTGAGGATGCATAATATTTTTTTTTTATATTTTAAATTTTATATTCAATGTAAAATTTTATTCATGTGTGTATTTGGTGCTTTATGAGTTATAAAATTATAAGTACTCTAAAATGTGATATATCATGATCTATTCCAATGTAATAATGTAGAAAACAACAATAGGTTATTGGATTCGGGGTAGTTACATTTGGTTTTGGATCTTGTTTAGAAGAATCATAGGGAAGAAGTTTTATGATAACATTGATTACAAAGATAAACCCTTTGATAGTCTCGAAAGATAAGTCTATGAATATGATAATATGAAGTTTCATGTTTAAGTAGTGATATTTTTTTCTTCCTAAAAAATATACCCCAATCCAAAAAACTAGTAAATAAATGATAGTATGGAATAGACTTACATAGGTGTGTGAACTATGAATAAGGATGATTGAGTATTAACTTCATCATCACCTATTCTGGATGAGTGGGAATAAGACTACACGTTTGGATAGAAACTACAAATGAATATTATTTTTTTGACTCACATACTCTTTACAAACCATTATGATATTTAAGATTATATTTCAATGATTATTAAATATTCTAAAAGAATTATTTTTTATGATCCTGAGTTTAATAATGAATAAATTTGTTAAGTTATGATATTCTTGGAAATTATTATAGAGCATGGATAAAAATTTGTAATGTTATAAGAAAATTCATTAGATTGATTATTTATAAATTTCACCAGGAAGAATGTATGGTCTCAATACTCATGGCCAATGTAGATATTTTATTTCATATAAAGCCAATACTAATATTTTTGGACCTAAGAAAGTAAAATCCAAATTATGGAGGCTATCCCATGTTATGTAAAATAAAATTGCACATATGGAGGAACATGATGTTTTATGACTTGAAAAAAATATTGGATCATTTTATATGATAGAAGATGACATCATTTAGTGGAACTATAATTACAATAGTAGATGATCAATGGATTAGGTCCCTTGAGATGTTATTTATATCCAAGGAATAAAATTACAGGGAAAAGGATATACTAGCATAATATTATCATAAAGGTGTTTCCAATTAATAGTGGTCATCAATCCATATTAATAGGTGAGTTCATCTTGGAACTTTATTTTACTAGAGTCTTATTATGGTTTAGTTGAGGATGATTCCCATGGCCATTTTCCAACCTGCCTTTATAAACCCTCCTTGTAATGTTTCTTTTGACACTTAATGTTTTTTAATATAGTTTTTTAGGAATAGGTTTTCCTACCTCCTTGAAATTTTGGTTATGGATGACAACCATAATGTATACTGTATGATTGAGCATTTCATTGAGGGTTATTATCCATGCTTCCAAAGGGAACTCATTTCTCAAACATTTTCACATTATAAATAAATAATATTACGTTCTATAAAAAAGTAGAAAGAATAATATTTATCCCATATATTCTGGAGAAATTAATAGATGTAGAGTCTGGATGAGATCTAATAAAAATAGAACACACAAAAGGAAAATAAGCTAACACAATCATTTCCCTCATCTGATAATTTTAGAATGAGATATCCTAGAAATTATTTCAAGGGATGTGATTTTATTTCAACATTATAGATAATGGTAATTTTTATAATTAATTAATGGGAAGTAAAGAAAAAACTTCTATCACGTTCTTTAACTATGGGTAAATGAGTAATTATTCAAATAAATATCCCATGCATCAAGGGAACCTACCAGAAGGGAGGTCTATGAGAGGAGTCCATGCATGATCAATTAGTATAGCCAGGGTTGATGTTCCTAAAAATTTGGTTTTATATACTTTAATCACAGTGCTAAATTTATCTAATTATTTATTTTATCTTAGTTCTTCACAATATTTGATATCCCTTAAATAATCCAAGATAATTATGTATTTCCCTAACACCAAAATAAGGTAGTTTTTAATTAAGTCACTTAATGAAATTACCACCACAATAAGAATGTGTCAGTAAATACACATATTAAAACATATTAAATCATTATTTGAATATTAAATTATTTTTCCAATAGTTATCAATAATATATTTCTTTTATATAAAATACATAAAAATATAATCCAAATTTTTTTAAGAAAAGGAAATTATGATTCATGAGGAAGATGTGGAAATAATTATATCTTTATAGGTGACTTCATCATACAGATCATGTCTATATCCAACACAAATATCTCTTATAAATGATATTCTTGGTGAATAAGTATATTCTCAATCTATATATAGTAAAGGTAATCTTCAAATTGAGAATTTACCTTTTATATAATAATACATTAATGCATTTATGGAAACATTACATAGAAATTTGACAAATAATGAATTTGAGTTATCAATTGATTCAATCACTACATGAGACCTATATCAATGAATCTATATTGAATAAACCCTATTTAAATAGAGGAGTTGAAAAAAATACTACATGACCTCTGTGAAAAGGTATTTATACACCCAAATATTTCACTTTGGGGAGACCTTATTATTTTTATTTGGAAGAATGAAGGATATAAGAGTATGTGAATTGATTATATGGATATCATGTATATTAATACAAAAAACAATTATCATCTACCATAAATTGATATCATGTTCTAAAAAAATTGATAAATATTTTTGAATGATTGATCATATTTGTAGGAAAAATCAATTGTAAGTAATGAAGAAGATTTTTGAAAGACCACGTCTCACATAATGTATGAAAAATAAATGTTTACAGTAATTACATTTAAATTGTACAATACACCAACTATTTTTATAGATCTAATTAACATATCATTCATTGGATATATTGAATATTTTTTTTAATTTAATTAATTATATGTTGGTGTCATCTAAAATCTACGAGGACTAGGAAAATCACATGTGAATCATTATAAAGTCTCATAGAGGAACATAGTTATATAAAAATTTATGAATATATAAATTTTAGCTTCACAATGATTATTTTTTTAGACAAATTTTCTTGAAGTATAGAATTCTAGTTTACCCAGCAAACTCAAAGGTAGTAAAATAAGGATCTAAATCAAATAACATAACTAAGGTACATAGTTTACTTGAATATACTAGTTAAAAAAGTATTTTATTCAAAAAATGACTTCATTTGAATAACCATTTTCTATGATTAATAGTAAAGGGATTTTGTTCATATGGAAAAGGATTACAAATAATAATTTTATGAATTTAAGGGGATACTAGTCAATTCCCAGATATTGAATCTACCATTTAGAAATGATGGACTTGTGATATATGGTGATGCATCTAAAAAGGTGATTTATTGAGTCCCAATTCAGAGTGATATTGTTATTATATAAATTTCAATTCATTTAATGAAACATGAGAAAAACAATCCATTCTAGGCTCTTGAGTAATATGATATAGTATTTTCTTTGAATATTTGGAGGAATTATCTCTATAATAAAAGTTGCGAGACATACATAAATCACAGAAGTCTTAAAAAATTAATATCAATTAAATATATCTACATAAGACATAGTTTAGGGCTAAGTATAATAAAGGATTATGTTTTTATCAATACACTACCACCAATTGATTGAAAATAAAGTAATATATGAATTTAGCTGGAATGATCATAGAGTAACATCCAAAATCAGGATTGATAGGGATCCTATGTTATGGGACTATTTATAGTTTTATATAATAATTATTAATTAAGGAGAAACATAACACATTTATCAATTTATATACAAATGATATTTATTATAAAAGATATAATTTTCTCATTCGGGTGATGAATATGTTAACAATAAAAATTAAATCCATGAATTTATAATAATTTTTTTTGATGATGGTTTTCTGAAATTTGGAAATAATATTCACATACTATTGATACCTTATCTGAGTAGGGAATTATTATAGGATTCACATAGATCTAATTTACCTATCCTTCCTAGTATCAAAAAGATATATATAGGAATTCTAAGAAATATTTTTTTGTAGGATAACATGAAGCCTGAAATTGATGATTATGTACAAAGATACTTAATTTTTCAAAACTTTAGGGATGAGAGAATACATCCATGTGGTTTTAAGAAACCTTAAATATTTCCATATATAATTGAGATAATATAACTTTTCACATTTTCACCTCATTAAAAAATACTCCTTGGAGAAATAATACCATATCTGTTATTGTTAATCACCTTACCAAATAAACATAGTTCTTTGATACGAGGGAATATTTAACTCTTTATAGCCTCAAAAAACAAAATATTAATGATTTATTATGAAATATTTTTTTTACAAACTTAAATTGTGACTAATCATGATCCATGATTCATATATAAATTATATAATAGTTTTATTAAGGCTCTTGATATAATTTTTCATTAGAGAACCATATATCATCCTCCTACTGATGGAAAATGTGAATGGACTATTCATACATTATAGGATATGTTGAGGTTATGATGACTAGAATTTAATGTTCTATGGGATTAATATTTTCCCTTAGTGGAGGATTCCAATACCAATAACTTCTATTGTAGTATTGAAATGGAACCATATGAAGCATTATATGAAAAAAATGTCATACTCTAATAGTTTGGGATAATTTTCTTGAAAGGAATATTGTATTCCCTAAACCTATATTAATGTAAATGATAAAATTAAAAACTATATGAAAAGTATATCAATGAAGGAATAAGAGTTATACCAAAAAATGAAGAAAATATTTATAATTTCAAGAGGGGGATAATTGTTTCTAAAACATATCTCAATGAAGTGTGTTATAAGTTATAGTTATAAAGGAAAGATAATCCCTAATTAAAACAACCTTTTGAAATTTTTGAATGAATTAAATCATTATAATATTTATTATAAATATAACTATATCTCACTAATTTACATGATATGTTCTATATCTCATTATTAATGAAGTATATTCCTGATCGAATGGATGTGATCACCTCTAATGAAATACAATTTAAATCATGGATATCATATTATAAAGACCACATCCTGACCCTCTACATCAAATTCTAAGCGTAATTGAATTGAATTATCCAAATTTTAAAGGTAAATAGGATAAATCATAAAATTAACCAAGTAATTGGGGATACATATGATGTTATGAGGAAGAACCACCCTTATTCAATTATAATGTAAAATACATTTGTATTTTGAAGATGGATTTCTTAAAGGAGGGAAGAGCGTGACTCTAGTGGAAAATTATTGTAAGGAAACATTTTATTTTGATGAAACTATATTTCAATTCAAATTTTGATATTTTATTTCAAAAATAATTCTAATTTTATAGTATGAATATAAATTTTGATCTTACTATATCAAAAAATTCCTAGAAATAGTTTTTTAAAATTTCCCATTGAAATGATATTTTATGATTTATTGATAATATAGTACTTAAAAAATGCTAATTTTCGATATAATAATTATTTATAGTATGTATAATGAATATTTTTTATTTATGTACTCAATATAAATAAATAAAATATCATTTAGATGTAAAAAATGTTATTGTTAAAAACACTATTTTAAGTAAGTATTTTATTATTTTCTTCAGTTAAAATAATTACTAATAATGAATTAATGAAATGAAATGTATAGATAATACATGAATCTATAAGAATTTAAAATCATGTAATGATGAATATTATTTATTACGTTAATGTATGATGATATTAGGAATATAAAATGAATCTCCATGGAAAACTATTTTTTTCATGTTTTATGTGATTATTTTAAAAATAATTTCCAAAAAAATAAAGAATATAATTTTATAAAAATGTTCTTAATTTATGGAATCATTTTTTAAAAATTTGGGTAATGAGTCCACAATCAATTTTGGTCATTACAATTAATAAAAATAGATTTTTTACCACAATTAAGTTTAAAATAGGCTGACCATTGGTTAATCTAAAAAAATTTGGGTTAAATGAACAAAAAAAACATATAAATAATATTGGATATATTAATTTAAACCCTTTATTTTTTATCATTATAAATATAATAATTTTTTCCCCTTATCCAAGAATTATATTTATTAATGTTTAAATCTTTGAATTATTACATGTTTTCCACAAACCTCAAAATCCAAAGTGAACCTTCTCCCTAAATTCTTCACCCCTATTTGTCACACTATCTCAAACAATACCTACCCAAATAACATAAAAAATAAATATATAAATTATATATGTTTTCTCTAAATAATTACAAATCTAGGGTCTTTAATAGGATATCTAAATCAAATATTTTCATGAATATGTAACCATCTTAACCAAACACATTCATTTTTATTCATCTTTACCACTATAAATTATGAAATAACTATTATAATAATTTATAGTACTATCTTCTATATACATATATATTATTATTATTTTTAATTATTATTTATCCACTACCTTCATCATTAATTGTGAAAGAAAACTACAATCGTGTGTACATAGGACTATCACTTTGGGACTGATGTAATTTGTTTTCATTCACCACCTAAAAAGATATGTCATAATTTTGGAAATAATGAATATATATGATATTGATGAATCAATTATGACATTTTAAACTTATTATATAATCTAATTTCATACAATTACTCCATTAAAAAATGATAACATTCATCTTGTGTACATAGGGACTATGCCCTCCATGAAGCGATGTTCTTCATTTTTCATTATAGATACTCATAGATGAGTATAATTATTTGTATAATGAATTTTTATGATGTTTTTATCTTGAATAAAATTATTTAGATGATATAATCATGATCAAGACACAAGGACCCAAAATTTTGAATAAAAAACCATGAAAAATAATTCACTAATCAATCAATAAATGATAATAATGAATGATTTTCATAAAAGGAGTGATTAGATGTTATAATTGAATCAAATATTATATTAAATATATGAATATTATCTATTATGTTTGTATAATAAATAGAAATTTATTATATAGGAGTCTAAATAATATTCAATAGTATTGAAGCATGAGGTTAATGACATCATCTCAATTTCCACACCATTGAGATATATTATGTATTATGGGCATATTTTCCTTTATGTAATATATATACTACCAAATATATATATATATATATATATATATTTACAATGAATAAATTTTTATTATTAATAATAAATAATTTCTTAATTATTGTTTTCACATTTAAGGTTTTTATAATTTAAAAGTTACCAATGATGTAAGAAATTACATTACAATCCCATTTTTTTGGGGATTTCTCTCAATTTCATTAAAGGTATGATAAAATATTCAATCAATTAACTCCATATATTATATTATCATATCAATATTTAATTATCTTCCATGTTTTATTCCCACATTTTTTTATTTTGAAATTTGATTCATGAAATGAAATTTTTATCAGAATAAATGATCTTTTTTCACCTATTCACATGGTATTTTTTCTACCATTTAAATATTTGTCAAATTATTTTTTGAATACCCATTTTATTTAAAAAATAAAGTATTAATTTAATTTTATATTATAATTTAATTTTCAAAAGCTGTGAAATGAATCTTTTTAAATTTTTCATCAAATGTCAATTTTTAATTTGTTTAGATAAAAGTTCAAAGTATTGTATCTTTTTAACATATAAAAAATTAACATATTTTCTCACTAGAATAAACATTTTAGTCTATTAAGGTACTTGTAATGTATTACCATGGTTTTATAAAGAAAATTATTTAATGAAGATTTATTTAATTTTTTTCCCTGGGTTAATTCTATTCTCCAAAATACATGATTTTATTACAAAAATAATTTTTTTGATGAATTTACATTAATAATTTATCTCTTAAAAATTTGGTGATCAATTAATTTATATTTAGAATTTGAAATTATTTTTACATCATTCATTAAAAATTTCATTTAACTTCCATAATCTTCCTCATTGAATCATTGATATTAATATTAAATAAATCAAATTCCATTTTTACATAATTGTTTAGACTATGAATTTTATTTGAAAGTTTGGGAAAATTTTGATATTCCATATTCTATATTCAATAGAGATATTTGTTAATAAATTATACATTTTTGAATTAAATTTTTCATTAAATATATATTTAACTTATTATAAATACTATTATGGGTGGGGCACAATTATATATTCACCATAGATTCATTAATAACTTTCATGAGACAAAAACATTTTCTACCCATAATAAATGGATTTTTAGAGTATTACTACATATATTTAAAAACATGATTGAACAAGGCCTTTATTAATGAATCCATCATTATGAATTTACTTCATTGAGAATTATGTTAATTTAAACCATGATATTATTATTTAATATTTCCAATGTATTCAATTAATGACCATGATTTTCATTAAATATTTTTTTTTAATTATTTATATTTCCATATAAATTATGAATTACTTACCCAATATAGATTCAAAAAACATCACCCTTTATGAACATTTTACCCCACCCATACCTTTTCCTCTCATCAGGTTATAAAGAGGAAATATTTTAATTATTTTCAAATATATATAATATATTAATTTTATTTATTTTATATTTCGTTTCCAATTTAAAATTAGAATCATATATATATTTAGTTCCTCAAGACCACTTAACTTATTATTCATTAGTGATATGATCCCATGCATCTTATTTGAATTATTAATTTTGACCCCAACTCTAGGTCACTGGTGACGTTTTTTTTATAATTAGGTTATATGAAACATGACTATTATATTTTATTTGTAGTAGGGGAAAATAATGTAGTTGATAAACCGATGTTTTAGAGTTAATAATATGATATAGGTACTCTTATAATATGGAAGGGTGGAGAACATGGTGGTGGCTGTGGTAGAGGATATGATGGTTCTGAAGGATGATAATTAATATGTAGATATATTTATGACCCAATTTCAAAACCACCACCATAGGTAGACTATATAAAGTTCATAGATATTGTATCTATGTGGGAAAATAGATACATGTGATAGTGGGATATGGAAAAATATTTACATACATGATTTTATGTAAAATCTATGTATTCTCTACTCTAGAACCTATACCCACAAATACTAGAAAGATCCATCAGTTTATTATTTCATCCATAGTTCGAGAGTAAAAATCATATTATACCATATACCTAATTCTATGTGGATTGAGAAATTTATTTGAAGTGTTCCCTTTTTAATCTATATTTTCATTTGATGAGAGACTATGCTTAGTAGAGAAATGATTTCAAGGGACCTCATATTTGGTAAGATTGGGCCCTTTGAAATTTTCCTTATCACGGAATAACTATCCTCAGTGTATTCCCAGATTTAGAGATTACATCAAAGTATAGTTTTCATTAGATATAATGAATCATTATTTTTTATGGGTGATTAGAACCTTTATTCAAGAGGATTATGGCCTAAAAAAAGTAAATTATAGTTAATTATACATCACCATCCAAGATTTGAATTGTGAATAGTGAAAATTTCAGATGATAAGATTCATATATACATATAGAAGATTATATATTATTACCACATTATATTCATAGATTTTCCACTCATTAAAAGATGGACCTCATCATTGATCTACACCATAGCACCCCTTTGATTTCTTCTATACATTATTAGATGGGCCTAATCAAGAATAGAGAGCTAAAGGTGATATTGGAGGATCATATGATGAAGTGTTTCATTAGACCCATTAGGTCCCCTAACCAACATTTGTTGTTCAAAAAACAAGTGAGTGAGGGATTTAGGATTTGGGTTAACATTCAGAGTCATAATCGAGTGACAATTATCAAAAATAGACTATGTAAATAATAAAAGTTTTATCTTACCAGAAGAAGGCAGTGAAGTGATTCATGAATATTTATATCTGATCTGGTATTTAGTAGAATTATTTTTAAAAGGATGATATCCCCAAGAAGTAGTTTTTGATACATTATAAACATTATGAGTTTTTGATTATTCTATTCGATATGAAAAAAACATGATATTTGTTCTTAGTTCCCATGAATATAATATTTCATCATTTTTAGGACCATATAATTATTTTATTAATTAAATGATTCATCATATATTGAAAATTTGATGATAATAACATAGAGAATATTAGTATTATGTTCAAATTTTAAATATGTTATAAGGTTTATTGTAATCTCTGGAAGTGTAAATTTTGGGTTTGATATGACCTCTTTATAATGAACTGACTTTATTACATTACATAACCATGAATTTTAGTTAAGAAATCACTTCCTTTCATATTGAAAATATTTTCATGTTTATTGTTTTAGATAATTGAGATATAATACATACATAACATTTCACATTCATATAGAACAAATACGACAAAAATAGTATCCATTTCTTCCAAAATATAAAACCTTTGAAATAAAACATGATTTCTTAGACAAATATTCAGAACAACTAACATGGATTGCTTATTTTTCTTATAAATCTTTATAACCTGTGAAAATAATTTAAAAACATGGGATGAGAAAAAAATCCTAGTAAGGGATATAAAAATAAAAAAAATAAATCATTCGTCCATGAATACTTGTTAACATAAGAAATCATTTTCAAAAACCCATGTTTGCCACCCATATATACTTACTTTGTGAAACTTGATATTTCCATGAGATTTTTACAAAACATAAAGACCACAAATATAAAAATAAAGGTATCTTGGGGAATTAATTACATAATATTGTAACCCTCTCATCTACCTTATAATTTGTAACCCTCATGGCTACCTTACAATGTAACCCTCACAAATACCTTATTGTGTAACCATCACAGTAACACTAGGAGTAATTATACTACTAACCTACAACATACACATACCTAATTCATTGAAGGGAGATATAGCTACCACCCTTAATAATAAAAAATTCCCATGAACCGTAAAATAATAATACAACATGAATAATTTCATAAACAATATTGCTTTTGAATTTTGAAAAAAAAGAGTTTTTAAATGAGGATTTTAAAAGAATATCCCCTTAAAAATATCATATAACTGAAGTGAGACTTAATATAGTGGGTTAAATATGTATATAAACTACAAATACCCATAATTAAACATAATATAAACAAAATTAATTACACAAACAATTTCAATACCATATAAATAATGAAGTAGAAGGTTAACCCAAAGAATGGAAAATGGGTTAAGAATTCCCTTACCTCTGGGTTTTCTTAATTAAAACTTGTTTAAACCTCATGTATAATGGTTAAAATAGTGTTATTTGTATTTTTAATAAATATATTAAAGTTTATAACACCTTATATGATCATTTTATAACATCACTTCACCTTTTAGTTATTAGTATTTTCTTCCTTCCATTCTTCTGGGTGCGTTCTTTACAATATTTCCATGGCCGATTTGCACTTGATTTTCTTATCATATAGAAATAAAACTATAGAAGTGGAATGAAATTGTGTTCATGTGAAAAAATAATATATAATGATACCATAAATCATATATATATATATATATCATATATTATAATGAATAATTATATAAAACATTAATTATATTTGTTTAGATCATTTTTGGCCGTTCCTCGATAATCATGAACTTGATTCATTATATAATTTAATTTCATGCATATAAATTAATTATAGAACATAAAATAGGGTAAATCATACACATTAAATTCCATTTCAACCATTAAAATAGTTCTATGACCATATTTTAAGGATGTAAGGAAAATTGAAATATCATCGTCCACAATTTTGGTAAATGACACATCATGGACGATTTTATTATTATTAATAGAATAAGAGGAAGGGGAGAGGAAGAAAGATGATTAATTTTTTACATAAACATGATAAAATATAGAATATATAAGGTTTTTTAGATTTTATACCTCTTGAATAAGGGGATGGGAAGAGATTATAAGAAAAGAAATGAATTGAAAAGAAAACATATGATAATGAAAGAGGATTCTTACCTCTTGATCTCTTCTCCTTGAGATCCTTTTTAAGGATTTTATAGACTTTTTGTAATAATAAAAGTCCTTGTATATAGTTAATATCCTTAAATATGGGATTTGTAAGAACACAAACATTGATAATGGATTTATAGGTGCGATAGGAAGAGGGAGATGAGGGTGGAATTTATAGTGGAGGAGAGGATAGATTTTACAATATTTTAGTCAATTTTTTTAATAATTTTATGAAAGAATTTGAACATTTCTCATTATTATGATAAAAATAGTAAAAATAAAACATTAGTTCAAAACACAAGGTCTCACATCAGAAATGATGTAAAAAAATAGTGTATTTAACTGATAATTTGAATATACGATATTTTACCATATTTCACTATTCATAAAAAATTCAAGAATTTAGGAAAAATACAAAAAATTTACCCTAACTAATTTTTGATGTGTATAATTCAAAAATGAAATCAATTTTTAGAAAATAATATTATAAATATGAATAATTATTTTTTAAATAAAATCATACTTTTTTAAATAATTAACAATTTTTAAACTATAACTCATTTTATATCACCTTGAAAAATTAATCAAGATGTAATTGTCTTAAAACATTAAGATAATAAAATAATAATAAAATTCATGATTCATTAGGGTCATATTACAATTCATATTACTATTCACAAGGGTATGTTACTATTCACTAAAAATAATGTTGGTTCCATTAGACTTCAAATAACTTATTGATCATAATTGTATATGAAAATATTTCAAAATTCCCAATATAGAAGCAGAATTTTTTAATGACTAATCTATTACAATATATTTAAAAAAATATTCTGTTTCATGTAGTCTTAGTATTTTATGCATTACATTTATTTGTAAAACATTGGGGTGTAACATTGTCCCTACTTTCTTGAAATTGCATCCTCATATTTATTTATTTATTTATTTAAATATTAAAAAATTGTGGGTACATTTCCCTCACATCAGTTTTGGAATCCCATGTTGCTTCTTCGACCATGTGATTTCTCCACAAAACTATTACATGGTGGATTTCATTATTCCTCAATACTTTTTTCTTTTGATTAAGCATCTGAACTGGTTTCTCTTCATAAGAAATGTTCATTTCAAAGTGAACTAAATTTGAGCTCAAGATATAAGATAAATATGGAACATTCTTTCTAAACATCAAAACATGAAGATCATTATGTACCTGAGATATAATCAGAGGAAAATCTACTCAGTAGGTGATTGGTCCAACATTCTCTAGGATTCCATATGATATAATGAACCATGCACTTAGCTTTAATTTCTTATCAAAATGCATAACACTTTTCCATGGTGAGATTCTAAGAAAAACATGATCACCTACATCAAAAGAAAAGTCTTTCCTCCTATTGTATGCATAATTTTTCTTCTTGCTCCGGGTGATCCTCATGTGTTTCTGGATCATCTTTACTTTATCATCCACTTCCTCTTCTAATTCTGATCCCATCAACTTCCTTTCTCCAACTTCATCCCAAAAATCTGGAGTTCGACACCACTTCTCATTCAATTCCTCAAAAGGAGCCATTTGTATACTAAAATGAAAATTGTTTTTATAAGAAAACTAAATTAAAGATATATTCTGATCCGAACTTCACTGGTAGTCCATTGAATAAGCTCAAAGCATATCCTCCAAAGTTTGAATCGTTTGTTCTGACTTCCCATCTTATTGAGGATGAAAAGCTGTATAGAATTTTAATCCTATTTCCAATGACTTCTAAAGTCGCTTTGAAAAATTAGAAATGAACCTAGGATCCTGATCAGATATAATGCAAATAAGAACTCCATGTAACCTGACAATATCTTTGAGGCACATTCGAGAAAGTTGATCCAAAGTCATTGTATCTCGAATAGAAAGAAAATGTATATATTTAGTTAGCCGATCCACAATAACCCAAATCACATTGTTACCTTGAGAAGTACTTCGTAATCCCACAATTAATTCCATGAATATATTCTCCCATACCCACTTTGGCACTAGAAAAGGATAAATCATCCCCTTTGGTAACTTCCATTATGCTTTAACCCGTTGACATGTCAAACATTTCATGGTAAAATCAGAAATATTCCATTTTATTCCATCCCAAAAGGAATACTCCTGAAGGTCTATGTACATATTTGTAATTCTAGGATCAACTATAAATGGAGAACTGTGAGGTTCACACAACAATTATTTCCTCAACCAGGATTTAGAAGGCACACACAACATTTTTCCAAATCATAAAACACAATATTTATCAATGTTAAATTTAGAAACACACCCATTTTAACCAATTCTACCTTTTTTTGTAGCTTACAGTTTTCCTTCTGTGCCTGCTTTATTCTGTTTGATAATGATGAATACACTAAAACCTGAAACTAAATAGATGAATTTTCTACACCAATAAATTATAATCCAAAATTCATCAAATCATTAATCAAGGGACCATGTTTTAAATGTAACATAGTTAATGATGAATCGTGTTTTCAACTCAAGGAATCCCTCAAATTGTTTTCTTTTTCTAGATGGTAATTGATCGAGAATTCATAATCCTTTATCAATTCAATCCATATTCTCTACATCATGTTTAATTCCTTATGAGTGAATATATACTACAGACTTTTATTTTCAGTATATATTTGACATTTGGCTCCGTATAAATTGTGCCTCCAAATTTTAAAAGAAAAAACCACAACTATTAATTCCAAACCATGTGTAAGATAATTTAACTCACGAGGTTTTAGTTGTATTGAATCATAATCAATTACCTAATCATTCTCCATCAAAACAAAACTAGGTCCCTTCAATGAAGCATCACCACAGATGCCAAACTCACCATTTCTAGAAGGCAAGGTCAAAGCTAGAGAATTCACCAATCTCCTTGTTAGTTCATAAAAACAAACATCACATTCTTCTATCCAAACAAATTTAACTCCTCTTTTTGTTAACTTAGTAATTGGTCTAGATATGCATAAATTTTTTAAACAAAACATTTGTAATAACCTTCTAATCAATGAAAACTATAAATCTTTGTAACATTTTTAGGTCATGTCCATTAATAAACCACTTTTGTTTTGGTAGGATCAACTATTATGCCATCATTATTTATAATGTTTCCATGAAAAGAAATCTTTTTCAACCAAAAATCACACTTTCTGAATTTTCCATACAATTTCTTTTCTTTTAAGATTTTAAAAAAGAAACTTATATATTTTTCATACTTTTCTTTACTCTTGAAAAATACCAAAATTTCATCAATAAATACAATAAAAAACTTATCCAAGAAATCATGAAATATTCTATTAATAAGTTCCATGAATATAGTAGGTGAGTTAGTTAACCCAAATGTCATAAAAAAAATCCATAAAGCCCATATCTAGTACAAAAAACTATTTTCTGGATTTTATCCTTCTTCACCTTCAGATGACGGTTTCCAAATCTCAATTTAATCTTGGAAAATAACTGTTCTCCCCAGATTTGATCAAATAAGTCATCAATATGAGACAAAGGATACTTTTTATTAACAGTGATGTCAATCAGTGATCTATAATCAATAAAATCTCTCATGGAACCATCATTATTTTTAATGAACAAGATAGGAGCACCCCATGGTTATGTTCTAGGATGAATGAATCCCTTATCAAGAAAATCCTGCAATTGGTTTTCAACCTAAAAGATTCATTTGAGCCATTAATTAAGGGGGTTTTGAAATTAGATTATCATTAAAAACTAAGAAAATAATGAATTCAACTTCCCAATTAGTTATACCATTGGGTAAATCATCAGAAAACACATAAAGATATTCATTTAACACTAACACTTCATTAATATGAACAATTACCTTATTTTCAGCAATATGAGGAAGATAACTTTCATTTCCTTCTTTTAACAGTTTCTCAGCTTCTTGATATGTTATCAATTGTATGATTTCATTGTTGTATAGAAACTGAGTCTCATTCTAAAAAAATATTCTTTATCTCTACAATCATTATTAGTATGATTATCAAAAAACTAATGCACCCCCAAAATGATATCAAGCACTACTAAGGAAAAAAAAAAGGTTTGTAAGTAATGTATTTCCATATATAACAATAGGAATATTATTAAAAATCTTGTTTGTTGTAACATTTCCCCCTTTTGTTTTAACAATAAGATCTTGTATCAATTTTTTAAGAGATATTTCCAATTCACAAGAAAATTCATAAGAAATAAAGGAATGTGTATAACCCATATAAAAAAACATTATAAAAATTTGAGTAAACAAACAATGTACCTGATACAACTTCATTGGATGGCCTAGAATCTGGTGACGTCACCTCAAAGGATCTCACTACACCTTTATGCTTATAGTGTGGCTTATATGAATCATTCATATCTTTCTTTAGGAACATATTTTCACAATGACCCATCTCACCAAATTTAATAAACTTAAAAGTTTAATTATCAGTATTAGTCATAGGATCATTTTCATTTCAATCATGAGTCATATGTCCAAACTTACTACATTGAAAATACTACCCAGCTTTTTTATGACATTACCTATGGTTCTTTTTTCAACACATTTCACAAGCTGAACACGAGACATTCTTACCATTATATTTTTTGATTGATTCTTACCCATCACTTTCCATTTGGACCTCTTCTTATATTTTATTTAAAAGTTCATGTGATCATAAAAAAATTCTATTTCTACCCTCTCATCACATCAGAAAACTTCTCATAACTTTTGAATTCAAATGAGGCCAATTCCCTTTGATACCTTAGCTTCAATCCTGAGTAAAAATGGTTGATTTTATAATAAAGATCTAGAATATTATTTGGATCATACCACACTATTTGGGTGAATTTTTCTTCATACAAGGACACTGAATCTTCCTCCTTTTTCTTTAATTCAAATAATCGCTTCTCTATCGTAATTATCACCACCTTAGGGAAATATTTTTAAAGGAAAATTCTTTTTAAATTCATCCCACTCTAAGTCATAAATCTCCCCTATATACCTGATATTCTTGAACATTGACCACTATAGATCATCTTCACCTTTAAAATGATAAATTACAAGACTTTCCTTTTGATTATGTGAACATTCCATAACATCAAATATATTTTTAGGGGATTTAATACATTCTTCAACTGCAACTAGGTGAGAAGATCCACTAAAAGAAGGTGGGAGTTGGCTCTTAAAAATTTACACTATCATCATGATCCTTTGTGGTACATATGGTTGTAATTTTTCCTAGATTACACCTCCATTTATTTCCTACATTATCTAATCCATTACTTTCAAAAACTTCTTGGTTCAAATCCATACCATTCTAGGCTGTAGATTCAGAGGGATATTGTTCTGTCAGTGCCTCTCAACTTCATCTTCCCTATTTATTCTGTAGAAAAACATTTTGAAAAAACATATCTTAGTCGAATAAACATGGTAATCATTAAATTATATATCATTTCAAATTAACCATTAGAAAAATATCATTTATGGTATTCTATTAACATCATCCTAACCCCTAAAGTTATCTAAACAATCCTCTGATACCATCTATAAGTACACGATATTATTACACTACATAATCTTGAATTATAGTCAAGAACTCACTTCCTTCCATATTTTTGATTTTTTTATTTTTAGTGTTTTATATAATTGGGATATAATACACACATAACATTCCAAATTCATATAGAGAAGATACCAAAAAACAGTATCCATTTCTTCCAAAATATAAAACTTTTCAAATAAAACATGATTTCTTTGAAAAATATTCATAACATTTAACCTATATTACTTATTTGTAATACAAATCCATATAAAATTTGAAAATAATTTAAAAATGTGGGATGAGAACAAAAAATAATAGTAAGGTATATAAAAAGAAGGAAAAATAAAACATTAGTCCATGAATACTTGCAAACATAAGAAATCATTTTCAAAATGACATAATTGTCACCCATATATACTTATTTTTTAAAAATTTATATTTTCCCAATATTTATACAAAAATAAAGAATATAAATAAAACAATATAGGTATCTTGGTTCATTACATACATTATCTTGTAACCCTCTAGGATACTTTATGATTTGTAACCCTCATGGCTACCTTATTGTGTAACCATCACTGTTACACTTGGAGTAACAATACGACCGACCTCAAACATACACATAACCAAGGAATTATAGGGTGATATAGGTCCCAGACTTCATCATAAAAAATACCCATGAACTAGAAAATAATCATAAAACATGAATAATTTCATAAAAACATCACTTTTGAATTTAGTAAAATAGAGTTTTTAAAAGAGGATTTTAAAAGAACAACCCCTTAAAAATATCATACAATTGAAGTGATACTTAATAGAGTGGATGAAATATGTATATAAACTGTAATTATGCATAATTAAACAAAATATAAACAAAATTAATCACACACAAAATTTCAATACCACCTAAATAATAAAGTATAAGTTTAACCTAATGAATGGAAATTGGGTTAAGATTCCCCTTACCTTGGGTTTGTCTTACATCAAATATTTTTAAACCTCATTTATAATGATTAAAAGACTATTATTAGAATTTAAAATAAACATTTTCATGTTTATAAAACCTTATATTATCATTTTATAACATCATTTCACTCTTTAGTTATTAGTATTTTGTTCCTTAAACTGTTACATGTGCGTTCTCTACATAATTTCCATGGCCCGTTTGAATTTTATTTTCTTGTCCTATGGAAATGAAATTAAATAAGTAGAAGGTAATGGTATTAATGTGTTTCTAGAATATAAAATGATAACATAAATACTTTTTTTCATACATTATTATGAATTATTATATAAAACATTAATGATATTTGTTTATATCATTTTTTGGCTGTTCTTCGATAAACATGAACTTTTTTCATTATATAATTTAATTTCATGAATAGAAGTTAATTCCAGAACATAAAATAGGTTACATAATGAACTTTAAAATATGTTTCAACCATTATAAAGTTTTTGTGGTCATATTTTAAGTAATTAATGTAAATTGAAAGCATATTGTTAACAATTTTGGTAAACGACACATCATGAACGATGTTATTATTATTTTTAGAATAAGAAGAAGAAGATAGGAAGAAAGATGATGAGTTTTTTACATGAACATGATAATATAAATAATATATAACATTTTGGAGATTTAATACCTCATATATAAGGGGAGAGGAATAGTGTATAAGAAAATAAAGGATTTGAAAAGAAAACAAATGAAATGAAAGAGGATTATTAAATCTTGATCTCTTCTCCTTGAGATCCTCCTTAAAGAATTTGGATTATTTCTATTGGTAAGACCATGAGGTCTTAGACATGGGAAAGAGACTTAGGGAGTGGATTAGGAAGAATATAGATGATTCTAATATCTTGAGAGTTATGAGAGAAAGAGGGGAATGAGGGTGGTATTTATAGTAGTGTAGACGAGAGATTTTACATTATTTTAATCATTATTTTAATATTTTTGTCCAAGAATATGAATACTTTTCTTTATTATGATCCAAATAGTAAATAGAGTATGTGAGTTCAGAAAAGTGGGCTTACATCATTAATGATTTCAAAAATAATTCATTTAACTGATAATTTGAATATACTGTATTTTACTGTATTTGAGTATTCATAAAAAATTCAAGAATTTCAGAAAAATACAAAAAATTCACTCTAAAAATTTTTCAACATGAATAATTCCAAAATTAAATAAAGTTTTTGAAAATAAATTTCTTAATTTTATTAATTTAATTTTAAAATAAAATCTTATGTAATTTAGAAAATAACAATTTTAAAACTATAACTCATTTTATATCACGTTGAAAAATTAATCAAGATTTAATTATAATAAATAATTAAGAAAATAAAATAATAATACATTTTA
Organism: Viscum album; assembly: GCA_963277665.1. Taxonomy (NCBI): domain Eukaryota; kingdom Viridiplantae; phylum Streptophyta; class Magnoliopsida; order Santalales; family Viscaceae; genus Viscum; species Viscum album. Next base: position 996,545,418 of record OY728166.1, read on the forward strand.
CTATTCATCAGGGTCATATTACTATTCATAAGGGTATGTTACTATTCATCAAAAATCATGTTGGTTCCATCAGACTGAAAATAACTTACTGATCACAATTATAGATTTCTGTTATTCCAAATTCAAAACATAGAAGTGAAAAAATTATGTTTTTATGGATACTCTATAACTATCTCCTTAAACCAAAGTTTTTTCACTGTCTTAATATTTCATTCATTTCATTTATTTTTAAAACCATGGGGTGTTACACTCTTGTTGGGGAATGTCATATCAAAGGGTTATATAGCTATGGAGCTAGTATTGATGGAGGTATTGATTTTTTGGGAGCCAACCAATATCACATTTGACTTGTATATATTCCTTGGGTTTGAAGGTTACTATGAATTATTTGTTATAAACATCATATATACTTAATTTCCCATGAAAATCATTACAAAAAAATGGAATCTAATCACTTAGTCTATGAAATGTTATACTTATTCAGAGGAGATGCGATTATGTGTTTGATACATTCTATTTACTTTTCCAAGTTATTTGGTTGGAACAACCTATGGATTGAAAGTTACTCGATGACCATAATTCAAGTGATTTTGAATGGCATAACACTTATTTCTTATCCAATCACTATCTGTTGGATGGAATTCCCTATGACAGCCCTTCTTTTTATTACACACTAAAACATGATTTATTAAATAAACTTCAATTGATAAAACATATAAGATCGATAGGTCTAGTTTCTTTGGGACTTAGGATCATTATATAACAACTTAAAACATAAAATACAACATCTTTATTGAAAACATCCTTTACATGACCACTACATTCCCTCGTACAAAGCATTGCATGGGATAACCTGAGGACATGCATAAGAAAAGTGTGAGCTATAAATCCCAGTAAGGGAATAAACATAGAATAACATGAATAATACAATACATGTTAGAAAATAAGAATATAAATGGAGCACAAGAGAAAAATGAACATAAATTCATGATAAAGCATGATAATCATAACATGGAAATGTGGCAACAACATTTAACATGGAATTTAGCATGAGCTAAGGATCATTGAACATAGAGAATGAGTAAACCCTCATTGAACATGAAGAATGAGTAAAACCACATTTCACTTGAATTATCATGAGTCAACACTCATTACACATGACTTGTCATGATATTATACTTTACCCAATGCATTGGAGCGCTATCAGGGCGCACCATTCTTAAACATTTCATTTTACGAATAAGTGTGCCACATGGATCAAATAACATGGAATAAATCAACATAATAAGTTATTACATGATTAAAAAATGTGGAATACATAAGTGAAATTAACATTAAATATGTATATCTGCATAAAAGTGAATACCCTTGATAGAGACATAGGTATGATATTCACTACACAATGATCTTGGCTTGGAAAAAATGCGGTGCAATTTTGGCAGCATAACGACGTGACATAATGATTCATGAAAATATTTGATGAGAGAGAAATGGTTGTCTCATAATATGTACATGAAATGGAGATTAAGGGGATCATATAGATACATTTCCTAACAAATGTAATGGAATTTAGATTCATAATACTAAAGAATTACTAGGATGTAAAAGAGGAGAGAGAAATCCCTCACGGAATTTCGGCATGGTAACGGGTGTTCATGGGAGGCATTAATGAGAGATAAAGGGTCCTCCCATCATCCCAAGATAAAGAGTGAAGTATGGGAGAGGTTTAAAATCATACCCCAAAATTTTTAATTGAAAAAAAGGTCATAACAACTTAAAGAAAATTGAACAAAAATGAGAAAGGAAGAAATCCCTTACTTGGAAGTGTGATCCCAAAAGCTTGAGAGAGGCTTTTTGGGATCTTGGGTCACCTTGGGAGGATTTTATAGAGAGTAGGTAAAGTGTTGGTAGAACTCAAAATGATTTGAGTTAAGAGGAAGTGGGAGCTTGGGTAGGTTTATATAGGAAAGGAGAGGGAATTATTTACTATTTAGGTTTGGGACACCTCACATTAAACAAATAAAAAACACAAACCATACCATGGTTTTTGCCCATGGTTTTTGAAAAATAGGGGGTGAAAAAAAATATTTTATAAGGCCAATGGCTGAAATTCTTAAAATAATAGGTTTTCTTATGTGGAGGTGAGTCACATTCTCAAGGAAAACAATTTAAAAAGACAAAATGTTTTATAAGCTTTGAAGGGTCCACTAAAGATTTGTAAAATAATTCAAACAAACACAAAATCACATTATTTTAATTTTAAAACATACATATGCTGAAAATAATGTTTATAGTATTTTATTACATCACTATTGGGTCATTATGATGTCATAAAACACATATATATTTAAACGGTATTTAATTTATGCCAAAAAATTCGACTATCTTCGAAAATTATGAAAAATTCCCCGTTGGATAATTTTGATTTCCTAATTCCAAAAATAATATTAAGTTTATCTAAATAATTTTCTAAATATGAGAATTTTTACTTTTAAAATAAAAATTGACATTTATCGAAAATTCATGGGTTTTGAAAAAAACAACTTCTAAACCTTAACAAAAATTACAATTGCATTTATAAAATTATACCATAATTCATATTTTATAAAAATTAACTTAATAATAATAATAATAATTTATTGAAATATTATTTAATTCAAAAAATCCATTAATGAATCCAAATATATTTCTTAGATGAATATTAACTAAAAATACTATTTGTGCTTTAAAAACTATTTACAAAGTAACAATAATAAAAATAATGTATATTCTCTATACAAGAAAAATATACATAATCATAGTACTAGGGTATTGTTACATAAACCTTTAAAAACCTATATAAAACCTTAGGGTAAGGTGCGTGATTTGGACAGACTCTTGGGGTGGCTCGAATAACATTGCTCGATTGGTAATCTCCATCAACTTCCACTTCTCTCATAGGCAGTTCTGCTTGAGCTTAATGTATTCAAGATCAGATTGGGCTTGGTCAAGAGATAATCCCAATGATGTCACCTCATTTTCGAGCTCCGACAAATGGGATTTGTATGGGGAAAGTCTACTGGATGATTTCATCACTTCCTTTGTCTGAGTAAATTGGATTTTTTAAAGCCCTATATTTATACTAATCATGTGATCACTGTTCAACATCTATATTATCAATAGTCACAATTTTTAATGGTATTTTAAAATTCAAAACATAAAACCAAATAAGTTCATACGTTTTACATAACAATAAGTATACATTAAAATAGGCCAATATAAATTTTCATTAATGTTTTTTTTCCATTACAATCTTCCCCCTTAAAAAAAATTTATCCGCGCAATTTGATTACATACAAAAAGAACTCTGAAATTTAAACATGACTTCAGGGTTTCTTACCCAAAACCATTTAGCATTACACAACCCTCATTATCACTTCGATTAGGTAGAGTGAGGTTCCACCTAGTGCAACAATACCTCAATGAACTTTAAATGTCTTCAACTTCCTTAGTTTAGACATAGTCCATGAAACTTGGATTGTACTGATGGAAAATAAGATGCACTATTTGAAAATAATTGTTTCTAACATACAACTTCAAAACATCACCATAATAGGTTTTTGTAAAATAGTCTGAAAGAGTCAGCTTTGAAATTTTTAAAATATAGATATTCTAATATATATCCTAATTTTCCAAAAAGACCAGAATCTAAGACTATATACATATAGGCTGCTCAGAGGTCTCCCTCTTCGGTAGATATCCTAAAATAAAATAGTGCATCATACTCTCTGGATAGGGTGAAGTATTTAAAAATACCCTGATAGTACCACCTTTGTTGAGAAAGGTGAGAGAGTTGGGAGCTTATGATTTGATCACAAGTGATCTATGATCCTTAATGATTCCACGGTATAGAGGAGGTGTTTGATATGTCATAGAGAGTCTTGTGAGAAAGTTGTACATTAGAAAACGTTTTGATACTATGAGATATTGAATTCACAATAATTATAGCTAGTAAGTCCTCAGGAAGGGACAAGAGTGTTGTATGAAGTTCTTCCCCTTCCATCTATAAACTATCTGTTATCCTGCTAATGAAACATATAAAATTTTGAGTTACCCTATAGACATGATAAAATTGTGATATTAAACTACTTGATGTCTAACAATTTATTATTACTTAATGAAAGGAAAGTTATGGGAAACACATAAAGGGTAAACCAAGTACAAAACAGATGACTTATAAATAACTTTTATTTCCTTAACTTATGAATTTATAGGCTTCAATATATGTTATCCACGATCTATTTACTAACATATATTCTTAGAGGCATTTTTTTAATTCCCTAAATAATGGATCATACAAATCTTGTGAATTTACCAATGCATTTTCCCTGGGAGTGTCGTAACCAAGAGTGCATAAAGGCCCGTTGTTTAGTACTAGGATACCCCCAGTCAAGCCCGAAACTCCTTATCAGAGTTTTCACCCCTACATACATCTGTGCCAGAGCCACCTCCACCTAATCGTATCCAGATAGGGATGTATTTTCTTGATAAACCACTTAATAAATACTCACCAAAACTTAGGTATGCTATTATTATAATTAGTATTGTCTCTAAGGATTCGATATGGTTTTCTAATCCTAATCCCAAAAATAACTAAACCTATCCTCTGATAATAATTATAACAACCCTACTCTTTATTACACACTAAAACATGATTTATTACATAAAATTAACTAGATAAAAAATATAAGATCGAGAGGTCTAGTGTCTTTGGGTATTAGGATCATTACATAACAACTTAAAACATGAAATACAACATCTTTATTGAAAACTTCCTTTACATGACCACTATATTCCCTTATACATAGCATTGCATGGGATAACCTGAGGACATTCATAAGAAAAGGGTGAGCTATAAAGCCTAGTAAGGGAATAAAAATATAATAACATGAAAAATAAAATACATGTTAGACAATAATAATTTCAATGGAGCACAAGAGAAATATCAACATAAATTCATGATAAATCATGATAATCATAACATGGAAATGTGGAAACAACACTTAACATGAAATTTAGCATTAGACAAGGCTCATTGCACATGGAGCATGAGTAAAACCTAATTGCACATGAAGAACAAGTAAAACCTCATTGAACTTGAATTATAATGAGTCAAAACTCATTGCACAATACATATCATGATACTATACTTTACCCAATGTGTTGGAGTGCTATCAAGGTTCACCCTCATTAAACATTACATTTCATGCATAATTGTGCCACATAGATCATATAACATGGAATCAATCAAAATTATAAGTTATTAAATGATTAAGTAATGTGGAATAAATAAAATAAAGTACCATTAAATATGTATATGTGAATAAAGGTGAATACCCTTGATAGGGACATGGGTATGGTATTCACAACACAATGATCTTCGCTTGGAAAAAATGCGGTGCAATTTCGGCATCATAATGGCATGACATAAGGATTCATGAAAATGGTTGATGAGAGAGAAATGTGTGTATCATCATATGTACATGAAATGGAAAGTAAGGGGGTCATATAGGTACATGTCCCAACAAACGTAATTGAATTTAGATTTATAATACAAAAGAATTACTTGGATGTAAAAGAGGAGAGAGAAATCCCTCACGGAATTTCGGCATGGTAATGGGTGTTAATGGGAGGTATTAATGAGAGACAAAGGGGTATACCATCATCCAAAAATAAAGAGGGAAGTATGGGGGAAGTTTGAAATCATACGCCAATATTTTTAATTGAAAATAAAAGGGCATAACTACTTAAAGAGAATTGGAAAAAAATGAGAAAGGAAGAAATCCCTTACTTGGAAGTGCGATCCGAAAAACATGGGAGAGGCTTAATAGAGGATTCTTGGGACATTGGGGCACCATGGGAGGATTATAGAGAGAGGAGGTAAGGGTTTGGTCTAACTCCAAAGGCTTTGAGTGTAGATGAAGTGGGAGATTGGGTGGGTTTATATCGGAAAGGGGAGAGAATTCTTTATTATTTTGGCTTGGGACACCTCACATTAAACTAATCAAAACCACAAACCAACCCATGATTTTTGCCCATGATTTTTTAAAAAGTGTATTGGAAAAAAATATTTTATAAGTCCAGTGGCCGAAATTCTTAAAATAATAGGGTTGATTATGTGGAGGTGAGTCACACTCTCAAAGAAAACAACTTAAAAAGAAAAAATGTTTTATAAGCCTTGAAGGGTCCACTAAAGCACTGTAAAATAAATAAAAAAAACCGAAAATCACATTATTTTAATTTAAAAAAATATATTTGATGAAAATAATGTTTATATAATTTTATTACATCTCTATTGGGTCATTATGATGTCATAAAACACATTATATATTTAAACGGTATTTAATTTTTACCCAAAAATTCTACTATTTCAGAAAATTATGAAAAATTCACTATTGGATAATTTCAACATTATAATTAAAAAAATATTCATTTTATCTAAATAATTTTCTAAATATGTGAATTTTTACTTTTAAAATAAAAATGGATATTTATAAAAAATTCATGGGTTTTAACAAAAACAACTTTCAAACCTTAATAAAAATTACAATTTCATTCATAAAATTATACAATAATTTATATTTAATAAAAAGTAATTTAATAATAATAATGATTTTTCTAAAATATTATTTAATTCAAAAATCCATTAATTCATAAAAATATATTTCTCAGTTGAATATTAACTAAAAATACTATTTGTGCTTTAAAGACTATTTGCAATGTAAAAATAATAAAAATAATGCATATTCTCTATACAAGAATAATGTACATAATCATAGTACTAGGGTATTGTTACATAACCCCTTAAAACAATCGTATAAGACATTAGGGTAAGGTGCACGATGGTGGAAGACTCTTAGGGTGGATTAGATAACATTGCTCGAGTTGTAATCTCTCTCAACTTCCACTTCTCTCGTTGGTGGGTTTTCTCGAGCTTAACATATTCATGATAAGCTTGGGATTGGTCAAGAGTGAATCCCAATGATTCCATCTTCTTTTCGAGCTCCATCAAATTGGCTTCGTATGGGGCTAGTCTATTGGATGAGGCCATCACTTCCTTTGTCTGATTAAATTAGATTTGTTAATGCCATATATTTATACTAATCATGTGATCACTATTCAAAGTATATATTAACAATGGTCACAATTCTTAATAGTATTTTAAAATCCAAAACATGAAACAAAATAAGTGCATATGTTTTACATAAACATAATAATACATTTAAATAGACCAAGAGGAATTTTCATTAATGAATTTTTGGGTTGTTACTACACCCGTTCACTTATCGATATTAACTATATCATCACACATGTTTATCAAGAAGCTAAAATGGTTTTAGATGGTCTGGAAAACATGGGAGTAAATCAATACATTACTTGGTTCGAAGACCTCCCTGCTGCTCTTATTTCCTTCCATGAAAAAGATTGTAACGTGATCCCGTATTTTAGAATCATGTAATATTTCTTTTAATAATAATTGTGATTTGGTCATTTAGGGACAAAGAATCACTTTTGTTTAAAAAATACTTATTTAGAGGATCAAATTTGGAGACTAATAAGTGTTAATGTTCTGATTCCTTTGATAGTAAGAGTCATGTATGTAGTGTTCCATGATTTATATAGAGCATGGATTGGTTTTTTATTGATCCAAATATTGGATTTATTTTCTTATGAGTCAATATTATTGATACTTCATGTTAATAAATACATGATACTCAATTTACAGATGGAATTATTAGTTTTTCCTTGAAGATAGAGATATTACCTTCTTTATGAGTACTTTTAATTGTGTATAGACCATAAGAGCATTAAAAAATTTATCACCCTTAGAAATCATAATCTATGTGAAAGGAATTGGATACAGTTTCTATTTTTAATGTATTTCTTGATATTAAAAACAAAAATAATGGTAAATGTGGTGGTTTATACCCTTAAAATTTATTTCATCACTAAATTGATAGAGGTGGTGTCTAAGAAGTTGGTAGTGATGTTTTTTTCTTTATTTGATGAGGGATATGTGGCTATTCATTGATTTATAGTAGCGTCCCTACAAAATTATATCTATTGTAATGGATATTTTTTGTGGGAGAAATGAAATATATGGTTCTTCATGATGAAATATCCTATGGTGGTATGTTATACGATTTTATGAATCTGGGCTACATATCATCATCTTTAAATAATGGACAAAAATACTCACATTTTTTCAAGAATTGTTTTTGAGGGATTTCCATAAAACACATTTATCATTAAATCCTGGCAGGATAATGATGTATTAAGACATAAATAATCAATTTCTCTAGATACATTTATAGTATTTTTTCTTAATTTTTGTCTCATAATGTCCCATTTTAAACAAGTGAAGGAATATAACATATTCTTAATATGATTAGACTAATTCCATGAGGTTCCAAAGTAGTTGTGAGACTAAATACTAATGTAATTTATAATAGGTATTCCACGATTAACAATATATAAATTCTATATTTGGCCTAACATAATCCAACTAACCATGTCTTCCCACTTCATCCCTATTCAAGAGCAATGTATATTGGAGTGGTTGCGATGCTTATATATATATTTTGTTTCATCTGATTTCTTGAGATACCCTAAAATATTATTTATAACTAGATGATGAATTCTCATAATGGTTATTAAGGATAATTTTTTGGTATCTATTATTGGGTTTAGATAATTATAATGGTTAACCCATTTACATATATACAAAATTAATTAACCATTCACAATATTTAGGATATGTTGTAGGATTGTGTATTAGATATTAGATGGTGTTTGATATAATATTTTACCTTATGGAATTAATTTATAAAAACTATCACTCTAATATTATAATGGAACCTTTTGAGGCCCAGTATAAGAGAAAAAATAGGGAAACCTTATTATAGATAATGGTTGGGGATAATTTTATTATTGGGTTAGATCTCATGTTTTTTAGAATAAATAATGACTAGGTGAAGAAATAAATTTCAAGGAAAACATTGACCTATTGGAATTATTTCATTTATCATTAATAAAGGACTCTAGAGTTCAAGGATATATATTTTGTGTTCCTAAAGGTACTTTTGAAACACCTTGAGATGTTGTGAAATATTTTGTTTTCTAATTAATTTACTAATTTTTATTTTTTTAGTTTCACACTACACTTAATATTGATATTGTTATAAGAAAAAACTATGTTTTTATTATGTTATATAGAACCCCATGTTAATTATTTAATACATTACACATTTAATTTATATTTTAGTACACACTACAATATGTTTGGATTCTGTTTTACAAAATATTGACCCCCTTCGATAAATTGTGTTACAATTAATACCGAGTTTTACCGAACTACAATATACTAGTAATATTATTATTGAAATATTATTATAATTATCAAATATATATTATAATTGAAGATATTAATGTTATTGAATAAATTATGAAACTATAGTTTACAAATGTATATAAAATATATTTTTACCAATTTTTTATTAATGGAAGTATGAACTATTTTAGAATAAAAATATTCCCTTTCTTAGAAAACTAATTTTCTACGTATAAACACAATAATATATCAATAAATTTAAAAACCCAATTTTGATGAATGTTTTTAATAAAATTTATATATAACATAATCAAATATTTTATTTACAATCATCCAATAGATTTGAAAGTCATACAGTAAGAATAAATAAAATTTAATGAATAAAAAGATGTTTATTTCAGAAGGGTAATTTTACCACCTTTTAAAGGAGAACCCATTTAAAATATAATATTTTTAACATTTAAAAATTTTATATGAAAAAATAATAATTATTTTTAAAGTATTATATCAAAATTTACTTTGGGTAAAATTTATGTATTTTTCTGAGAAGTTTCACATTTTAATGAATAGTAAAAAATATTGATTTTTTATTGAAAACTTATTTTTCATCTATCTTATTGATATAGTTAAACTAAATATTAATTTATTATTAAAATAAAATTAGAAAAATTATAAATCAATTAATAAAATTTAGGTAATTGTAACCAATTTTAAATCGAAAATTGATATAAAAACATTTCTATCTTTTTCACCATGTCATATTAAAAACTCATCGACTCGTCCCATATACGGGAATAATTATAATTTAATTCCTGTCACTTTTGTGATTATAATTTGAAAAAGGGATTAAATATCAGGAATCATAACAATTTCCAATTTCTAATTATTTCAAAAAAGGTTTTATAAAAAATGTTAGTGAGGGTAAGTGAAATTAATTACGTTGATTAAGGTAAAAATAAGCTTAATAGATGACTAAACAAAGAAAATAAGGTGTCAAAATGACCATAATGTTGTCTAAATATTATTTTATGGACATATTTATATGATTACACCATTAAATATCTATAATGTATGATTTTTAACCATTGGAGTACAAGTAAAATAAGGGGAGCACTGAAATCTTATCAATAATACCCAATATGCCCTTTTCCCCATTTATAAAAGGCCTCCTCTCCTCACCATCTCTTTAAACCTATCAAGACCTTTGTCTCAGTCAAAAAATAACCAAAAATACTTAAAAATACCCTCCATAATTCATATAATCCTCCCTTTTGGTAGAAATTGAACCATAGAATCCCTTTGGTGAAAATGAAAATGAGTTACCCAAAGAAAAGTTAACAACCTTCAACAAGAACTTGGTTTTTATTTCATTATCAACAACCTAAAGTATAATTATTCAATTAATAGATAGTAACCTAAGTATAATAAATATAATTAGATGTTTTTATATTAATGGTTCAAACTATACTCACACACACTTCCATCAAATGGGATACACAATCATCGTTCATGTGTGCGACAGACTACCGCATCATGAACCGATGTTGTTTATTCTTCCATTTCCACCTTTCAAGGCATAGAATAATGATGGTTTTATATTAAATTCATGATATTTATGATATATTTATTCTTATGTAAATATTATATAACATATACCCCCATTATTTCCATTTTTTTAAATATGATAACTTTGTTTGTGGAGGTGTGGGCTACCGCCTCCTTAAAGCGACCTGCTTCGTTCAAAATTTACATGGAATATATTGAGGAATTTTTTAGCGAACTTATATGATATATTCAAAAAAAAATATATATTATAATTATATTATAATTATATTATAATTATATTATATAAAAATTAACATTTATTTAATTTACTTTTATTCTTTCAATACAAATAAGAAAAATGAAATAATTTAGATGTGTACGTACGACCTAATGTCTCCATGAACGATGTATTTAATTATCAATTTCAATATTTTATAGATTATTATGAATATATATATAATGAATATATATTATATTTAAATCATGGTTATCATTATGTATATTATAAAATCATGATATTATTAATGGGGAAAAAATATAATAAATTGAAAGATATGCGAAAGATAGAGAATTATTACCCAAAACGTAACTCTAACATGGAATTGTTAATAAGAGGTTAATATAATTGAAGGTTCTGGGCGAAAGAGAATCGTGGTTGGGACTTTACCCAAATTTTATTTTTACCATGATCAATGATTATTCTGAGATCAATACGACGATGAATTCCAATCTCCATAGAATATAATAAAAGATTTAGATAAAGAAGAAAGAGGCCCGAGACCTTTAGAGAAGATCTTTAACATCAGGTTTATAATTAAATTAATTAATTTCATAAAGACAAATAATACCCAGATCTCTGGTATTTTTTTCGTTTTTGATTTTGATCATCTGAAATGAAACTTCTGGATTATCTCGTTGCGCTTGTAAGGATTCAAACTAGAATCCCTCTGGCAGTGATCCACACGTGGTCCGATGGACTTCAATCAACACCACTCATTCTCCAGGTGCTAGCATAGTGAAGTAATTTTCTTTTGTCTATAATTATTGATTGCTTGTTCTTTATCCTTTAAGAACACATCTCATTCTTGAGAGGGTAGAGAAGAATATTTGAGAGATAAATTGTTTGGCTAAACAATTCTCAATTCACCAGGCTTGTGGTGAGGTGTATGGAACAATATGCCTACTTTTCTATTTATATAAATGGAATTTCAGTTAAAATGTTTAATTTCATAGAAATAATTAAATACATTTAAGAACTTATAGAAAATTAATTCTCATAATAATAATACCACATCATTATTCATGGTGTGCCAACTTGTGCAAAATGGAATTATAAAATAAAATTACGCGTCACAAAATAATAGCAGCATCATTATTATTTTAACTTGTGCCAACTAGTTAAATAATTATTTACCATCTTGAAAATAATTATTTTACTACTGGACCAACCTTGGTCTGATCAAACTCCACTTCCATTTATTAAACACTCAAATAAATAAATAAATAATTTATTTTCTTAAATAAATCTTTTATTTACAAACTAATAAATAAATATTTATTAAATGTTCAATAAAATAAATAAAAAAATTTTATTTAATTTATGAGATCATTTTAACATGAATAAAATCAATGCATTATCTTGAGAATAATGTTTATTTCATTAATTAAATGAAAATATAATTTAACCGAGACCACCAAAACACTTAGTGTGTGACCCTCTAGGATTCTTTCTCATTGGAATTAGGCAGACTTGTCTAAATTCCAAGAGTACTATCGAGCAATGGATCAAGGAACCCAAGAGAATGAATGAAAATTTGCAACAGTGACATCCAAATATGAATTCTCACTATGTAATATAATCCCTTTGTCATAATATTTCATCAAGAAGGTTTCGTGATAGTGTCATCAACGTTTAAGCTTGATACGTCATTCTTTGACTACCTGAAATAAACTCATCATTACACCATGACCATGTAATTTTGCATGATAGTTCTTTTTTAATCAAAGGGTTAAGATTTCAACTTCTACAATTGGAAGGGAAAAATCCTTCCTCTACATATCCATTAATAACAAGCCACTCATGACACACCCAACGCACCCTACTTCCCCCCAACTGTCTGCCTGATGGTTTTTGTTAGTAAATCAAAGTGCGCGAGTCATGAAATGTATTAATGATAATATTAATGTCTAACGATCATTTCACATGCTTGAAGATTGAAATATCCAATGACACTTAAACATGAAAAATTCCTATTAGTGGGTCTGTTCTCATAATCTTGTATCTTGGAGATTACCATGTGAAAACTTCGTGAGAGGAAGTCTCATCTGCTTATGAGTACTCACACCTGATAGTATGCATGCTATGTGTCCCATTATAGTATGTCATCCAACCAAATAACCATATTTAAGCATATTGTTATAGCTTTTCAAGGTTCTCATTATAACGGGGAACTGTCATGACATTATCAATGCAGTAAATACTCTAGGACATTATTACATCATAATCATGCAGAACAATGAACAATATATAATAATACATTAAATATCCATGTAATCAAAGTAAAACCAGTTGGTTCGAGGAAACCAACTCTTACAAACTCACACTTGAACTAGAGCCAACTACCTATGACTTTCAGTCCGCTAGACCTCACATGATGATCATGTTTCTGCTGAGTCAAGGCTTTAGTCAAGGGGTCCACCATGTTGTCTTCCATTGAAATACTACTCACCTAAAATTCACCTCTTGGAGAAAAATACCTCAAGATACGATACTTCTAAAGTATGTTATTCATCTGCTAATGTGACCTCAGATATTTTTCAAGAGTAACCACTATAGTATTATCACAGTATAGTGTGATGGGATCATTGCTTCTAGGTATCACATCTAGCTCCTAGAAAAAGAGTTATATCCAAAATACTTCTTTAAATACCTCAAAAGATGGGATATGCTTAGACTCTACTATAGAATCTGCGACCACAGTCTTCATTGAGCTCTTCTAGCTCACCATACCTCCATTCAATGTGAAGATTTATCCCGTTTGTGACTTCATGTCATCTTGATCAGTATGGAAACTAGCATATTCATATACTATGATGAATAGTTCTTCATCTCCTCCATAAAATAGAAACAAATACTTAGTATGCCTTAGATACTTTAGGATACTCTTGATTTCCATCCAATGGCAGTCACCGAGGTCAGCTTGATATCTGCCTACCGCACACAATGCATAGGCGACATCCAGCCTAGTACATAGCATGGCATACATGACTGACCAAATCACTAATACGTATGGAGTCCTTTACATTATCTTTCTTTTATCATGCGTCTGAGGACACATTTTCTTAGAAAGATGAATGCCATGTGACTCTGTAAACAATCCCCTCTTGGATTGTTCCACACTGAATCTCTTCAGTATCTTATCAATGTATGTATATTGACTTAGGCCCAACAATCTCTTGGATCTATGATGATGGATCTTCATCCCATGAATATATGCTGCCTCACCCAAGTCCTTCATGGATAATCATTGATTCAACCATTCCTTAACAGACTATAAGATTGGTATCTCGTTTCCAATAAGTAATATGTCATCAACATATACTATTAGGAAAAGAATGCACTCCCACTAAACCATTTTTAGACACAAATATCACATTCATTCATGATAAAACCAAATTATTTTATGGCTTCATAAAAACAAATGTTCCATGACCTGTATGCTTGCTTTAATCCATAAATGGATTTCTGCAACTTGCATACCTTATTGGCATCCTTTGGAGTCATAATCCCTTCAGGTTGTGTCATGTAGACATATTCCTGAAGGTTCCCGTTAAGGAATAATATTTTGACATCCATTTTACAAATATCATAACCATGGTAAGCCATGATGGAAAGTAGAATTATGATATATTTTAGCATTTCAACTGGTGATAAGGTTTCATCATAGTCAATTCCTTGACACTGCTTAAACCCTTTTGCAACCAGTCATGCCTTATAGGTACCGAATTGTCCTTCCATTTCCAGTTTCTTCTTGAATACCCATTTGAAAACAATAGGATTTACATGAATTGTAGGATGTACCAAAATCCATATTTAGTTTTGGTACATGGAATCCATTTCAGAATTCATGGATTCGTGCCACTTGGTATTGTATGTGCCACTTACTGCTTCCTTATAGACTGGAGGATCATTATTATCAACTAATAATGAGTCACCATCCTCGATAACTAGAAAACCATACCATTCTGGTTCTCTATCCTCTCTTGTACTCCTACACATTACTTGTGTCTCTAAAACAGATTCTTCTTCCATTGGGCTTTGTGGAATCTTTTCCAATACCAACTATTGTGTACTTTGAGCCTCAACTTCATCAAAGTCTATTTTTCTCCAAATATCTCTTTTGGAGATGTTATCCCTCTCAAGGAATATGGAATTTCTTTCCACTATAACCTTTTTTATGAAGGGATTTATAGGTAATATTCCCTTGTTTCATTAGGGTATTCAATAAAGGTACAATTTGTGCCTTGGGGTGCGAGTTTGCTACCTGAAGAGGCCTTAATAATCGTTTCTCTACCCCACACATGTAAATTTGATAACATGGATTTTTTTCCACTCTAGAACTCATATGGAATACCATTTATCAATTTAGTTGGTACTTTGTTTAGTATGTGTGCCACTATTTGTAACACATACCCCCAAAAGTTTAATAGAAGACTTTCATGACTCATCATTGATCTCACCATGTCCAACAAGGTGCAGTTCCTCATTTCTACTACACTATTCCATTATAGTGTGTAAGGAGGAGTGAGTTGGGATAAGATCACAAACTCTCATAGGTTATCAATGATGTCCTGATTATGATATTTCACACCTCGGTCTGATCATAGTTTCTTAATATTCTTACCAATCTGGTTCTCAACTTCATTCTTGTATTCCTTGAACTTATCAAAGAAATCCGACTTATACCTCATTAAGTAGATATATCCATATCTACTGAAATCACCATTAAAAGTTATGAAGTATGAGTACCCACAACTTACTTCAATTAGAAATATTCCACACACATTGGTATGAACAAATTCAAGAATCTCTTTAGATCTTTCACCTTTAGACCAAATGGGGCTTTGGTCATTTTACCTTGTAAACATTCATGACATACACCAAGTGGTTTTAGTTCGAAGGAATCTTTATATCCATCTTGATGTAACTTTGTCAAGTGTTTCTCGTTTATATGACCTAACTAGTGATGCCAAAGTTGGGTGTGGTATGAGTCATGTGAAGTATCTTTGTCATTGATTTCCATTACTTGGTTTGTGTAATTAAACACCTAAATCCCATTGTATTAATGCGCCCTACCAAAACAAATTCTCTCTTTATAAAAGAAGCAACATTCATTTCCAAAATTGAAAAAAATTCATCTATATATATTCTAGATATAGAAATTATGTTTTTGGTTACTGAAGGAAAATAAAAAAAACCCTTTAACACCAAGATCATCCCAGTTGGAAACGTGAAGTGGTAGTCCCCAAGAGCTACAACAACAAGTCTGGATCTGTTGGATGCTCGTAGATCTACCTCTCCTCTATGAAGCTTCCTTAATATACTTGGTTACTATATTTGGATACATATTTGAGAAGAAAAATCTATATCTAATAACCAATTTGTAGAAACAGATATATTGCATTCGATAAAAAATTCACCTGAATATTACCCCTACTTTTTAGGCTGGGTGCATTTCTTCTTCTTGTGGCCCTTCTTACCACAAGCAAAAAAAAACAACCTCTTGTTCCCTTTCATCTCCTTTGATCTTCCATTTCTTGGAAGGCTATGAATAATATTTGGGCTTAAAGCTATTTTAATTCCCTTTCCACATATTCAACATAAGGACAAAATTCTTTTTGCTCTTCATATATTTTTCCACTTGGAGAATGATGATAAGAAGATCAGATAGAGACTTCTCAATGTTGTTCATATTGAAATTGACAACAAAGTTAGAGAAGCTCTGAGGGAGTTATGTGAGAATAAGATCGGTGACCAGTTCTTCAGGGATTTTAAAACCTAGAACCTCCAGATGCTCAATAAATCCAATGAGCTTGACTACATGAGGCCCAACCAGGGCACCTTCTCCAAGATTACTCTAAAAGAGTGCCTTAGAGATCTCAAACCTTTTCTATATTTCTCTCTCCTGGTAAAGACTATGGAGGTTCTCGAGCATGATATAAGAATCCATGTTTTCATGAGGCTTCATGAGAACTCTATACATTGATGATAACATCAACCATTGAACATCAATTGCGTCATTCATATGCATCTCATAGATCTATACATCCTCATCACTCGCTTCTTTGGTAGGCAGATTAGGTAATGCTGACTCCATCACGTAAGAATTCCGTTCATGGCATAGGATAACCCAAAGGCGTCTAAACCATTCCTGGACATTTCTACCAGTGAGGATGTTGTCTTTATCCAAAATTGATCACAGGGATAGTGTGGTTGAAAAGATTGTCATTTTTATTCTACAATTAAAAGATAAGATCATTAATACTTTCTTGATTACATTTTATGAGAAATAATAAATTTTATTAAGTCTCTCACTATTTTATCAAGTCCCAATGGATCTCACCATTGAACTTAGAATGTCCAGTTTCCATGAAATTATAGTGTAAATGATCTATATTCCCCTTTGCATAACCCAAACAAGGGTTGGTCAAGCTATTAGAAGGTATTTAGGTAGGCATGTCTTTTCCAACTGCGGGATTTCATCTCCTTGATCTGTTGAGTGGACTCCCCAATCATGAAATCATGAATTTGGATTTCCTCAACTTTTGCCCCCAATATTACACCAATTCAAGCAAGGGATACACCTATTGATGTAATATGGTTAAGTAAACCCAAAAAATTTCATAAGGGCTTCCTCTATAAAAGTAAGTGTCCCAAAAAGGGTTGGTCAAACACATAGTTTTATTGATAATTTCCCTTAATCAAGTAACAAAAGGCTTGGTATGACTTAATATTTTATTTGTGTGATTTTTATCTCTTATGCGTGAATTTCTTATTATCACATGATCTCTAATATTTAGTGTAACTTACTTAAGTGATTAACCATGTCTTGATAATATTTACACATAAGTCTGGTTTATTTTAGTTCCATCTTTCATGCTTGTTTAATTCATTAATTATGTGATTATGACAACACATCCATAATGATAAACCATGAAAATGAGAGAAATAAAATAAAGTAAATGGAATGATCATGATATTTTCTAATGGTTAGTTTATCTATTGGTTGATAAACTAATCCTAGACTAGGGGAGAAACACCTTGAAACTTTTGTGTTCATGTTTACAGCTTCCACCAGTCTACCTCTGTATCTCCTGGGATTAGTTTCATCTCATCTCTAGTTTGAACTGGCTCTACTATCTTGGGAGTTATATCCATTACATATGACCTTTTTTTAACTCACATGTAGGTGAGGGGTAAAAGGAGTTTTTATATAAAAGAAACCTTGGGAACACAGGTCCTACATATTAATGAGGAGAAGGCTCGCAGGCTAACAAATTTAATTCAAATAAATAAATTAAAAGAAACCATCCACATAAAAAGGTCTTGGTCTAGATCATGATCATCCATACATGCAATGATATTTATATATAAATAAAACTAGCATTAAATTCTTTAATCATTCATGTTTAAGATAAATCACACTCGAATCAATTAATTATCATCTTTAATTAATAAATTATTTTATCTTAAATCCTTTTATGAATTTCCTTGAGATTCTTATCCATCATAATTTTAAACAAATAAACTCATTTAAAATTATCTTTTTACATAACTTGTACCTTGGAGGTGACCCGATGAATTTCTATTCATAACTACCCAATGAGTAGAAATGAAAATTATGAAGATGTTAAATTAAAAAAAAATATATAAAACACCTATCACATGTTGTGCCTCAGCTTTACACCCGCACGGTGGTATATGTATCAAGGGTTTGTATAATATAATAATAAATTTTAATAAATCTGCATAATTTGGATGAGTACACGATGTGTAATTCCAAATAAATGGCGTGTACTATTGTTCATCGTCCATTCGAAATACACACATGGGGAAACAACATGTGAGTTTACTTTTGAAATCTTCAGAGTAAATGGTGTGTCCAGTTGGCCACACATTGCGTAGTTCATCATTACATGGTCTCCATCTAGGCTAGCCATGTACGAGGTACACGGTCCAACCCTAACCCGAAGGGACTACATGCTGTGTCCATTTGGGCAACACAACGTGTTATCCAAAAACTACGTGCCAACTATTCCTAGTCAAAAAATAGAGTCATTTAAGACATAGAAAGACACCAACACATGGATTGATATGGAGGACCGGTCAGATGCATTGAATATTTACTATACGATGTGTACTGCTGAATACACACTGTGTGTTCTAGTTTTGTACTATCAGGAAGCTTTGGAACTTTTGGATGAGATCCTCTATTTTATTTTAATCAAAATTAAAAGAAAAGATCATTTCTATAAGGTGAACAAGAAATAAATGAGGAGGAATAGATCTCGAGATTCATATTTTCAAAATGATTAACTTCAATTGAAAAAACTAAATTATTAAATGTGCATGTAATCAACGAAATATTTAAATAATTATAAACTATGATGTAACCCCTTTGATACCACTTGAAGGTTCCAGTCACAGTGAAAGCGTGGTTGAGATGACACCCAAATTTAATTTTTACCATGATCAATGATTATTCCGAGATCAATATGATGGTGAATGAAAATCTTTAAGGAATATATTCATAGATTTTGATAAAGAAGAAAAAGGCCAAACATATTTAGAGAGGATCTTGAAAATCATGTTTATAATTAATTTAATTAATTGCATGAAGAGAAATAATACCTTTATCTTTGGTATTTTTCTTCATTCATGATTTTGATTATCTAGAATAACCCTTCTGGGTTATCTCATTGCACTTGTAAGGATATAAACTAGTATCCCTATAGCGGTGACCCACTCATGCTCTGATGGACTCTGATCGATGCTGTTCATTCTCCAGGTGCTAGCGCTGCGAAGCGAGTATCTTGTGTAAGCTGTTATTGATCGTTTGTCCTCCGGCCTTGAAGAACCCCTCACGTTCTTGAGAGGGGAAAGAAGAGGATTCAAGAGAGAAATTGTTTGGATCAATAATTATCAATTCATCAGAAGTTTGGTGTGGTGTATGACACAATATGCCTAATTTTCTATTTATATACATGAAATTTTTGTTATGATATTTAATTTCATAGCAACAATTAAATAAATTTATAAACTTAGAGAAAACCCATGCTCATAATAATAATACTATATCATTATTCATGGTGCGCCAACTTGCGCAAAACAGAATTATAAATTAAAATTCTATGTCACAAAATAATAGTAGCGTCATTATTATTTTAACTTATTCCAACTAGTTAAATAATTATTTACCATCTTGAAAACAATTATTTTACTACCATACAGACCTTGGTCCACTCAAACGCCACTTCTATTTATTAAACACCCAAATAAATAAATAAATAAATTATTCTATTAAATAAATACTTTATTTAAAAACTAGTAAATAAATATTTATTAATATTCAATAAAAGTAATAAATATATTTTATTTAATTTATGCGATCATTTTAACTTGAATAAAATTATTCCACGGTCTTGAGAATAATTTTTACTTCATTAATTAAATTAAAATAGAATTTAATTGAGACCACAAAAACCGCTTATTGTGTGACCCTATAGGATTATTTCTCGTTGGAATTAGGCAGGCTTGCCTAAAGTCCAAGAGTACTGTCTAACAACAGGTCAAGGCACCCAAGGTAAAGAATGTAAAGTCACAACAATGACATCCACATACGAATTCTCACTAGGTAATATAATCCATTTGTTGCAATATCTCATTAAACAGGTTTAATGATAGTGTCATAAACTTTTATGGTCGCTACGTCATTCTTTGACTACCTAAAATAAACTCATTGTTACACCATGGCCATGGAATTTTATGTGACAGTTATTTTTTCAATAAAAGGACCGAGATATCAACTTCCATAAATGGAAGGGAAAAATCATTCCTTGACTTATCTATTAGTAACATGCCACTCGTGACACACCCAACGTACCCTAATTCCCACCAACTATCTGTGTGATGGTTTTCATTAATAAATAAAAGCTCACAGGTCGTGACACATATTAATGATAATATTATATTTTAAGGATCATTATAAACACTCAAAGATAGAAATATCTAATGACACTTAAACATACAGAATTCCTACTTGTGGGTCTGTTCTCATGATATCCTTTCTTGGAGATTACCAAGTGAAAGATTCATGAGAGGAAGTCTCATCTTCTTACGAGTACTCACACCTGATGGTCTGCATGCTATGTGCCCCATCATAGTAAGTCATCCAAATGTTGAAATATATTTAAGAATATTGTTATAGAATTTAAAGGTTCTCATTATAACAAGGAACAACCATAACCTTATCAATGAAACAAATACTCTAGGACATTATTACATCATAATCATGTAGAAAAATGAACAATATGTAATAATACATTAAATATCCATGTAATCAAAGTAAAACCAGTTGGTTCGAGTAAACCAACTCTTAAAATAATCACATAAGTAAATAATATATGGTATGATATAGTTGAATACGTTTCTTTAATAAATTATTAATAAAATTATATTTATTATATAAGATGTTTGATTGAGTATGAAGAAGGTCAAGACATAAGGTAAGGGGATTTCTATTCTCACTTTTATTTCTACAAGACTGATTCCATATATACCACTCATTTGTTTTGTGTGGTGTATATAATTCCCATAAATGTATTATATAATAAATATAATTAAATTTATGGGGTTTAATATATCCAACTGATGATCTATAGTTACTAGGGTTTATGAGTCAAATATTACCAAATTGGTAAGGTGATTTTGTCCAAATTTTCCATCAATGGAGAGACAAGATTTGTTATGCACCTATATTCTATTACGAGGTGTATATATTTTCCTGTTGAAATTTTATATATGGAATATTATTATTTTCATTATATGATAACATTAATGGGATATTACTCTCTCTTGGTGATTATTTTACCAAAGTGGTTAGAGTTTATTGCTAGAATCTCATCATTTTTCGATATAGTTTACGATTACACTTCCATTGATGGAATATTATAATAAATCACTCATGAAAAATCATGAATATTATTATACTATGGTTATTATTGATATCTTAATGTATGGGCACCATTCATCCATTGATTTTTACTTAATATATGTAAGGAAATTGTTTCCATAAAATCTAACTTTTTTTAATCTCTTGGGTTAGAAATAAATTTTATTCATAAACCATGTTTTAAAATTTGTATTAAAAAAATGTTATAAAAAAGGTGTTTTATTCAATTATATTTACTAAAAAATAATTTTATTTTTTTAAGAATATTTTTTCAAATGAATAAATGATATTATTTTATGCACGGACCAGGTTTGATGTACATAAGTTTATGTGGGATCCTAATTCCATGTCATTTAAATAATGCGTTAACTTGTTTCTACTTACAAATGACCACAATGTTATAATATGATGTTTATGCCACAATTCTATGTTTTATTCTTATGTTATGATATCAGGTATTATGCATTATATTCCCTTAAGTTTCAAGTTTTGTGATCATCCAATCTTTATACAATGACTTATGTATTTGATCATTGAGATACATGGTATGATCTTAAAATGTTCTTCTCATGATCTCATACACTTATATCTTTTATAGTTATGCATCTCATTTATTAACCCTTAATAAGAATCTCATCTCACCCTTTCTTATTTTCCCCTTCACTAGGTTATGAGGAAAGGATTTAAGTAAGAGTACTCAAGGGGGAAGATATTTTCTGGAGATGTTATATATCATTTATAAAATTATAATAACGGGTCACTAGTTTTCGAAGACACAAAACTATTATGGTCCTCAAAAATGTATATTTTTAATGTGATGAATATTTATATAAAATTATATAATATCCTTGCAAGTTATGCCTAGGTAATTATAGTCAATATCAAAGATAAGTTTTAGTCTACTTTTAGAAACT
This sequence comes from Viscum album, assembly GCA_963277665.1. Taxonomy (NCBI): domain Eukaryota; kingdom Viridiplantae; phylum Streptophyta; class Magnoliopsida; order Santalales; family Viscaceae; genus Viscum; species Viscum album. The sequence continues at coordinate 996,568,478 of OY728166.1, forward strand.
ATAGTGCAAAAAAATTTAGTGAGACCATAGTGATATTTATAAGGATATGTCTAGGTATGTATCTAAGGATAATATTAAGGTGTAATGGATTTAAAATTTAGTGTCTTGATTTTTGAATCCCATAAGTATATTTTATGAATATTTGTTTTTATTATACGACAAGTGTTTCTTAGAAAAATATTTCTTGATGTAGTCAATGGATTGAACTAGAAGGAAAATTGATACCATTCAATGTTTTAGATGTGGAAAGAACATGAATTATGAAAATATAATTCCTAAGTTCAAATTTCATAAATAGAATCAGGAAGGTGGGTGTGATAATTCTTTATACTGATAAATATTAAGGGACTAAAAATGACATGTCAATGGTATGGGGTGTTATAACATCATGGTTTACATTAAATGAAATAAGAATTACTAGATTGAATTTGGGATACCGTAATATATTATTCATATTTTATATTCTAGGAAATCGTAATTATGGAATAAGATGATGAAGCCTAAATAATTTTTTATGAATAATGTTGGATTTTTGAAGTGTATATGTTTAGGAATTCAAATATTATCTTACAAAAAGCATGAAATGTATTAGTATTTTCTGTATATATTTTTCATTAAGGATTGATTATGATTTCTTGAATGGTTATTAGGATGTAAAAAAGTTATATTTTTATTATAGTATAGTAACCATTAGTTTTTTCTGGACATAGATAATTTCATTTAGCATGGATAAAGAAAATATAGATATAAATAAATAAAGTTAGATATTATTAATTACAAAGTAACTAATTATTGATTTGTTAAAGAATTGGTCTATGTTACCATTTATTAAGTTTAAAAATTATTGGATTTCAAGAATATATCAATTAATCCTTATAATAAGTCATAAATAATTTTTTTCAAAAGGATTTATGGTAATTATGTTATAACCATGATATAAGGGAATATAAGATGAGGGTATTCACATGGTTGTAATTTGAAAAAAATAGATACCTTATAACAAATGGGGTAACAATGGTAATCTGATTTAGTAACCATATATCTATTGTTTTTGATCTTCAAATTTCTATAGGGTTATAAGGTTGACTATTTTTGGAATGCTTTCAGTTAAACTTAATATGTGGTTTTATAGATTAAACTATTATCATGTGATATGGGGATTTATATAGATTTCATAACCTACACTATGATTTTTTATATGATAATAACTAAAGACAAATGGAATGATATATCATTCTATAAATGGATATTATGATCCATTAGTGCTTTATACATAAAAAATTAAACTTCATATTTGGAGTAAGAGATTATGTGGAAATAGTTCAGGTCACAACCAAAGGGTGAGATTGTGATGAAATCAAGTATGTATATATTCGCATGAAAATTAATCAACTATGAGAAAAGGATCTTGAAATAAAATTTTGTTCCATTATCATCACTTTTTATGATATCAATGACCTTTTTCATGCATCTTCATTTTATGGTTTTGTGATTGTTATCTTTTTGAAGATTAACAAACATATTGTGATCAGTGATCATTATCAATATTTATGATTATTTACGATTTTCATATATGTTTATGTTTTCACTTTCTACCTATGATACCCTCTGTAGCAACCTAGTTATGTGTTTCTTTGGGTAATCTTCATGTTTCCAAATTTCCATTTTTAAAAGAATTATTCATATTTATTTCTATGATGTGGGTTTATATGAATGGATCATTTAAGAATTAAACCTCTGATAATACATATGAATTTTGAGGGAAAATTTCATTTTAAGGGGGATGGAATATGGAACACAATATTTTGTGAAAAATATATTTTGAATTAATACAATCCTTATGATATTTTTCATTTCACATGATAGTGAATATAGCTTTTGTTATAAAATATCACTAAGTTTCCCATGCTTTATATGCAACACCATGTTAATATTTCACTACATGTAACACATAGAGTAGATTTTGGTACATACGACACTATGTTTTTCTTGTGATACACCCAATAAAAATCCCTTTAGATAACTTATGTTACATTAAATACCGAGTTTTACTAATCTATAATATTATATTAATATTTTTAATAAAATATTATAGTAATGATAACCTAGCTATTAAAATAGAAGATATAAATGACATTGAATATATTATGAAACTATGGTTTAAAAATTTATATAAAATTAATCCTTTTCTTATAAATTATTTAGATATAATAGTAAGAACTATTTTCTAATAATGAAATGTTTTTTCTAAGAAGACAACTTTTCTACGTAAAAACACCATCTTATCTAAATAAATTAAAAAAACCACTTATGATGATTTTTTTATTAAAAATTATATATTATATATTCAATAAATTTTTTGGGAACTCAACCAATATTTTTTATAGCAATAACATAAGAATAGATCTAATTTTATGAATAAGAATATATATTTTTCAAAAGGGTAATTTTACAAACTTTTGATGGTGCCCCGATTTTAAAATTAATTTTTTATAGTTATATAATTTTTATATGACAAAATAAAGTTTATTTTTTGAATACTAATATGAAAATTTATTTTGGGTAAATTTTTTGTATTTTCTAAAAATTTTTATGTTTTGAAAAATAATAAAAAATATTGGATTTTAATTGAAAAATAATTTTCATATAATTTATTTATATAGATAAATTAAATTTTAATTAGGTTTTAAAGTATAACTAGATAAATTAAACATAAAATAACGAAATATAGGTCATTGGACCCAATTTCACATTGAAATTGAATATAAAAACATTTCATACTTTTAGACATTTTCACATTATCTCATCCTGTCTACGAGATTAATTTTAAATAAATTCCGACGACTTATGTGGCAATAATTTTGAAACATGGATTCCATATTTCAAATTAGAATAAATTATAATGTCTAATATGTTTAACTTAGTTTTTTAAGAAATACTAATGATGTGAATTAAAATTAATTAAACTGATTAACGTAAAATTGAGCTTAATTAATGACTAAACTTAGAAAATAAGGTGTAAAAAATATCATAAACCAGTCTTAAAATTATTCTATAGAAATATTTCAACCATATAACCTTTAATTATCTATATTGGTCATTTTTTGTCCATTGGGGGACAAGTAAAACATGGGTATCACTCAAATATTATCAAGAATACCCAATGGGTACTTTCCCCATTTATAAAATGCCTCATCTCCCTATATCTTCACACCTATCAACCTATATGTCATGTATATACCGTAAAACAATATCTTCCAAAACCCCTCATTTAATCCTTTAATATTACCTTGGGTCAGAAATCCACCCAAGGACTCCCTTTGGTGAAAATCAAAAGGTGTTTCCCAAAGAAAAGGTAAAACCCTTCAACAAGGATTTTGTTTTTATTTATTTCTCCTTTACATCAAATTAACTTATTATATTATTACATATTAACCTCATTAATTTAAGTATATTGATATTTTTATAAATTAAGGGTTTTACCCACCCTCACACACACTTCCATAAAATGGGATACCCAATTATCATTAATGTGTATGTTGGACTACTACCTCATGAGTTGATGTAGTTTATTCTTCCATATCCACATTTCAATGTTTGGAATAATGATGGAATGTTTTTATATGATATATTTTATATTTATGATTTATTTGTGCATACAGAATTATTATATAAAAAATACCTTCCTTCTTTCCATTTTTTTGTAAATACGATAACATTGTCTGTGGATGTGTGGACAACATCCTCCTCAAAGCAACATGATTCATTCACACATTACATGAAATGTATTAAGTAAGGATTTAGTGAAATTCTATAATATATATAACATAATAATTCTACTATAATGATATTATATATATATATATATATATACATATACGTCATTTAATTTCTTTCAATATGATTAGAAAAAGGAAACAATGTTCATGTGTATGTATGATCTACCATCTCTAAGAAAGGTGTATTTCAATTTCAATTTCTATATTTTATAGATTATTATAAATAAATATTTAATGAATATATATGATATATATATCATTGATATAATTCTAGAGATTATATAATCATGATATATGTATGAGGGCAAAAAATTTGAAAAATCAAAACACATGTGAAAGACAAAGCAGTTATTACATAAAACATAAATTTTACATGAAATTGATAATAAAATGGTAACAAAATATCATAAATAAATCATATAAAATATAATATAATTTAATATGATTTTTTAATAGATGTATAATAATTTTATTTCTATTATACTGGATTTTTTAATGTGTATTAAGAGGTTCAATACATAAGGTAATAACATTTCTAGTCTCACCTTTATTTCTATGAGACTTATACCATATTAACCAATAATTTATTATATTTCCTATATATACTTACCATAATTCTACTCAATGATAATTATACATAAATTTATAATTATTTACATATCCATTTTATTATCTCTCTTTAATGGGTTTTATAGTTCAACAGTTACCAAATCAGTATGTTAATTATGTCTCAATTTTCTTTCTTTGAGACACATGTTTTGTTATGAACCTATATTAATTTACAAGGAGTATATACTATCCCATTGGCACTTTTTATCCTAAATCTCCATATATTTCATGATTTTATATGCTTCATGCAATGTTAATCTCTTATAGTAATTATGTTACCAAAGTGTTCAGAGTTTATTTCAACTATCTCATCATTAATCACGATTATTTAAGATTATGCTTTCTTTGATGAAATCTCTTGATCTATCACTCAAAAAAATAATTACTTTTATTCTCCTTAGTTATTTCATTATATGATCACATATTTTTACCATTATCAAACTATTTGGTACTTATGAGATCTAAGTAAATGTTTTCAAGAAAATCTCACCTTATTTCTCTCTTAGGTTGGAAATATGTTTTATTCCAAAACCATGTTTTTAAATATGTTTTAAAAAATGATTTAAAAAATATTTATTATTAAATTATATTAAAGTAAAAAAATATTTTATATATTTTTTATGGTTTTCATAGCTATTTTCAAACAAAAATGGTTTCAAAATTGTTTTCTATTATTAAAATGGGTTTTCAAAGAAGAAAGAATATTTTCCTCATGAAATGTTTTCAAAAGATATTTTCTACATAATATAAAATCATTTGAAATAGTTTTTTCTTGAATTTAGATCTTACCCAAGTAATTTTTTTTAATTTTTTAATGTTTTATGTTTAAGATGACATGTTGTTTATGAAACCTGTTCCTCTTCCACATCCAGTATGCTTTTGAAACCTACTTATTTTCATGCATTATACATCGATAAAATGATTATGAGACCAATTTATTTTTTATATATTATTATATAATGATATTTTTATGATACCCAATTCATTTATTTGGTTATGATATTATTTTTATGAAACCCATCCCTTTTTATGGGTCATGATATAGTGAAAGGTTTTTTATATTGTGGCACTTGTATGTATGATTTTATTAGGTGTCATGTGAGACATATATGTCCATCTGATGAATTCAGTAAATATTTATATATCATTATATAATGATGGGAATAATTTTTAGGGCTTGATTTACTATTTAATATCGGGAAACCAAATCAACTAAGGGAATATAGTGAAACCTGATCAAATATAGGAAGATGGGGAATCCTCATCCAGTATGCGATGATTGGGAATCTTGATCCACTTTGGGAAGATATGGAAACCAAATTCCATGTAAGGAAATGATTGTTATTAGGGATGTGGTGTTATCATCCCAATAGGTGTAGTCCCCAAGAAATTATTTAATAATATTTGGGAATGATCTATAATTTCTAGGGAATGGTTTTATATATAAAGTTGATTACATGTTCATAATGTCATGTGTGGACCTAGTTTCAAGTCCATAATTTTATGTAATAGAATGATTCTATATCATAATATTAATTAGTGAACTAATTTCTATGTACACATATTCACACTATGAAAAGGTGATGTGTATTTCATTAGTCTAATTTGTATCCTTCTGTTTTTCTCTTACGGCTTATTCTCTTCATTATTTTATGATTCACAATTTATGAACTGGAAATATTTATTCCATGGATGATGTATTTGATCTTTGATGTGCATAGTATGATATAAAAATGTTATTATCATGATATCATACCCTTATGTCCATGTTATACTGATGTATCTAATTTATTTACCCTTAATTAGAATCTGATATCAAAATTTCATATGTTTCCATTCCCCATATTTTGATAAAATGTGTTAAGAAAGAGTACTAAATGGGAAGGATCAATACATCACATGTTAAAGATCCTTCACCAAATTAGATGAATGTGTTCCTAGTTTCCCAAGACACTAAACTATTATGATTATTGGGAATTTATTTTTTATTGTGATTAATATTCATATAAAAGGATGTAATATAAATGTATGATAAGAATGGGTCGTTATACTTTTCATACCAAAGTATGTTGATATTTGGTCAGGGTATATATATTTCCTCAAGGTTTATCAGTACATTTCAAATTATATAAATGGTGTATTAGGATTCATACCTCCTACCATTACACCTACTATTATACTAGGTAAATATTGTTTCCCATATATTGTGACAGAGAATATATATTCATAACCCATAACACATCATTAACTAATTTGATATGGGAATCGATGATTGTGGTACATTATCATAGTCCTAGATGATGATTTATGACCATTAGATGAGGACCGTGTGAGGATGTTTTATAGCAACAATCAATGTTTTTTGTATTATTGGAACAATAAACTCTTCTCCCATGATCTTGAGATTCATTAACAGTATTAAACCCCCATATTCTTGATAAAACTATCATTTTTGAGATGCAAATTCTTGAATTTATGAGAGATTTTGTTAATCAAAAATTTTCATGATAACCATATATATATGATAAATAATAATTTTATTGATTTTCTCTAATCATTTCCTATAATTTTTGTGTCATGGTGAATTATTAATAATATATTAAACATAGTATATTATGTATTGTTTTTTCATGCTCAATTTGGATAAATTGAAATTTTCCCATGAATAAAGCCTTATATAGAAAAATGGCAACCGTTATGGTGTTCAAAATAACGGGTTTACCATGTGGTTGGGGAAACGTTGGTTTGTATATGTAACCCTTGGGTTGTATTCATTGCACATGTAATTAGTTAATTATCATAAGTAACTAAAAATATATTCAAACTAGCACTGAATCCCTATATTTATATATTCTAAAGGATTTTTTTAAGGGTAATTTGTCATAAACATATGATTGTGAATGGGCAAGAGACTATGGTGGAGTTAATGTTTTTCAAATACAATGAACAAATTTTTCATTGGAGATCACCAATAAAGATGATATATATATTTTCATTATAAGGGCCTATCCTTAAACATTACTTAATCTAGAGATATGTCAATAATTTGATTTTAATTTACATAGAGTATATTTTTTAGGTTTATGGATTTAGAAAATTAGGTCATAACTGATACATAAAATCTTGAATATTACAAGTAGAAATTTCTACTCACTATCCCCTTTTTTTTTCATAAAACGAAAACTCTTTAAAATGAAATAGGACATCATTTCATGTTTTAACTACATAATTTTTCATGATCCCATATATGACTCTATTACTCTTTATTTCCTATGAAAAACATTTAAAAACACGAGATGAGAATAAAAATATCAGTAGGGGATACATAAAGAAAGAAAACTATTAGTCTTGGGATAACATGAAAACCCTGAAAACTTTATAATAAAGTAACAGTTTTTACCTTTAAGAAGTAGAAAAAAAACATGAATGAATATAAGATCATTTATTATTATTTTTGTAACCAAAATATTACTATAAATCCCATAGAAAACAACATATAACATATAATGTTAACGTGAGACATAAACATATATAAATGGAATAACCATACGGTCAAATTCCACACATTTCACTAAATGGAATAACCATATGACTGACTTCCATACCCAATGCATTGGAGGTTATTACATAACCACCCATTATTAATTTATCATGTAACCACCCGTCATTTTATTTATCATGTAACGACCGATAAAATGTCCATGTACCGTTATATAATCATACCACATAAAATATTCAAATAATCAATATTTTACTAATAAAACTTCATTTGAAATTACAAGAAATCATTTCAAGATATTGAAATAATCAATACATTTCAAAAACCATTTTCAATACAAAAACTCCCACAATGTGAATTATGGATTTCTTTTACTTTTTAAAACAGTAAGGCTCATAGAGGAATCAAAATATCAAATAACGATTACAGTGGCAGAGAGGTTGTTTCACCGCATACGTTAAAAACATTCCTTTTTTCATTTAGTAAAATTATTTATAGAATAAAGATTCCCTTTTATTTAAATTAAATTTAAAAGGGTTTTTTTATACACTATATAAAATAATGATGTTTATATTTTCAAAATATGCCTCAATGAAAGGTGATTGAGATGAATTCCCTTAAGTTGAGTCCGATTAATTAGGTATGTTTCTTGTTATTCTTAAATAATAAAATTCAATTAATTTCTAATTAATCCAGAAAATTTTCAAAGTTTAATATTTCTTTTATATCACTTAGTACCAAGTTATAAAAATTAAATAATTACTTAAGTTAATATCGGTCGTTTTGTTGATTTTCGGTATTTGAGTCCAAAATGAAGTTGTTTTGAAGAAATTTTCCATATAGGAAAACGTATATCATCTATATAATGGTATTCATGATTCAAATACCATATATATCCAATATATATGTATTTATAACAGTATATAACATTTTTAGATAATAAATTAGATGCACCGTTCATGGAGACGGTAGGCCGTACGTACGCATGAACACTACTTTCATTTATTTGTCATATTAATGAAATGAAAACTAATTGATACATAGGTATATTATGATTATTTTATAATATAATTTTTTATATATGTTATACAAGTTTATTAACTCCATCCTATATATATACCATGTATGTCATGATCGATTCATATCACTTTGAGGGGGCGGTAGTTCGCACTTCCTCAAATGAAATTATCAGATTTACACATCATGAAAAGCATAAATATATGTTTATAAATAAAAATTACAGAATCATATAGAAAATATAAATATAATATATGTCATATATAAATACAGTGCCATCATAATGGCCACCATGATAGGTTATAGGAGAAAATCGAACAATCTTCCTTTCGTGAGGCAGTAGTTCGCCGTACACTGAAATAGTATGTTCGTATCCATTAAATGGGGATGTGTGTATGGGTAGTTAAAATAATTCTCATAAAAACATCATATTATATTGAGTATACTTGTTTTTTATGTAATAAAAGAATAGGAATAGAATAGGGATCAAAGAAGGAAAATAAAGGAAAGGAACTTTAGGGAAGATGTTGAATCTAAAACGTGTAACTCTGTTTGATTTGAGCCAAAGGGATTTCTTGAAATTCCTTATGACCAAGGTAATCCTTTTAGGAAGAAGATAAAGATGTTTAGAGCTTGTTTTTGTAGAGTTTATATGATACAAGAAGATTTATAGGTGTGATTAAATGGGAAGGGTTGATGCCCTTTTATAAGAGGGAGGGTGGACACTTTAGGATGTGTTTGAAGTATTATTTTATTATAAATTGATTGTTGGTTTCAAATATCCCCAAAGTCCTTTATTTAAAACATAATATGTTTTTGGGAATAAAAAATCTCAAATAATTTGTTTTAGATAATTCTAGGTCACAAATTTAACCTTATCATTTATCTTGAACCCTTAGTTAACTAATTTATCTCTTACCATGTCTTCTTGTATATTCATACTATATAGTTAATATAGTTACTATAAAATGCGAATAGAACCTCAAGTGGTTCACTAATGAAATTATCAACATTATATAAGTCATTTTTCCAAATATTAGATTTTTAGGACTGTTATATTATTTATTAAAATATTTTTTGTTTTAAAAACTCTTTTATAGAAATATTTATACTATTCCTTTCATGAATTTTTTTTAAAATAAATAAAAAATTTATTTTTTACAAAAAAACTAATTAATTAAAATATAAAAAATTATAATAATCCCTAAAATTATTTTATGGCATAAAAAGTTTCAAAATAAATTTATTTTAATATTTATAATCTCATTTATTTAAATCATTCATTAATAAGGTTATCACTACATCATCATTGTGTCATAAATAAATTTATTTATTTGATGTCTAAAAATTATTAATAAAATATAATGATGTAGGAAATCTTTTTATCTTTCTAATGACTATTTATAGTAGAAATTATCTTTTATATAACCCAATATAATTTTTTTTATTAAAAGATACATGTTTATGTCATATTTCTTTTTTACTTTATATTAATTCTTATAAAATGTCATTTTAACACCCAAGTGGCTCCATAGGGTCCCCAAAATCGACCCAAGGATAACCATGGTTGTAAATATCTCATCCAATAGGATTATAAAATGTTTTAGGATAGTTTAAAATTATTTTAATATAATTTTTACCTGTATTTACCTGATTATGCCTTTAACCAAGGCAAATAAAACAATTACTGAAGTTACTATTCATAATGTCAAAAAATAATAGGTAAATATTTACACAATTTGAAACTTATAATTACAAATATTTGAATCAATTTTTTCAATTTCAAAACTCATAAGTTGCAGTAATTAATTTAAAATTAATTCCCTTTGTCAAACCAAAAAGCGGGTTTTAAATAAGTAATACCTATAGAAAAATTGACATGTGTTTATATCCAATTTCAAAGTGAAATTACTTCAGATGACCAAAATTGGAATAAATTATAAAAAATATATTCCATTTATAATTCAAATCCATTAAATAATATGATTTAACCATATAAATTATCTTGATGGAAAAATTTGTTTTTAATTAAAATTTAGCAAATTTTTACTATTCATCAAAACATGATACCTATTAGAAAAATCTCAAAAATTCATCCAAAGTAAATTTTGACGTCCCACTTATAAATAAATTTATTTTTATAAAAAAAACCTATAAAATTGACAAAACCATGATTTGAAATGGGTTCTCCATCAAAAGGTGGTAAAACTTCATTTTTAGAGAAATACTTATTTTATCCAAAAAATTGAATTTATTCTTATATCATATCTAGAAAACATATAAGAAGAATTTAAAACATTAAATTGAATATATAACACATATTTTTCATTAAATAAAAATCTATAAAGAGTGATATAATTTTTTAAACACAATTATTCTCTTTTAAATAGGTTTTTATAAAAATACAGCCGTTATATTCAATTGATTTTTATTTCCATTTTTAATAAATTTGGTAAACAATGAATCATTATTTAAACATTTTTAAACCATATTTCAGAATTATGTTGATACAATTCATTCCCTCCATTCCAACAACTAGACATTAACTACCATTTAAAATAATAATAATATTATTGTATTATTTGTTAGTATAACTCAAAGTTCTGTGAAACATAAGATTTTAGAGAAACCCATTGTTTCATGTCAAGAATGCTATTAGAAAATTCATCCCCTTTAATTAATATATTATTCATAAGTATTAATATAAATTAAAAATTATTATTCAACAAATACCTGGGTTGTCAGATCATTCCCCCCTTTTGGAAATCGTGTCTTCGAAATTTTAAAATTGGGCTAAAAAACTTCAATGAAAATACTACATCAGAAAGAGAGTTAATAAAACTATCACATGAAAAAAATAAAGTTAAGTACCAAGTTCATCTGAGATAACCCATATTAGGATTTGATGTAGGAAAACATGGATATGGAAGAGAAAATTAATCATTAAATTATAATGGAGAGTGATAGAAAACATGATTAGGATAATGTTAACCACTAGTAAACCACAAACTATTAATAGGTTAAATAGTCTTGATTTCTTAGTAGGAAAAGTAAAAAAAAAACATTTTTTAAAATACTTTTCATAATGTTAAAGAATTTATATATGATCTTGAATAAGAACAAAAGGAAATATACTTACTTTTTATATAGAGTTTCACCCTTTAATAAATGTGTACCACAAACTCATATTTTCTCCAAACGATGAGTATTCAAGATGAAGTGGTCACACCCAAAGTTCTAGAATCATATTTTAGAGAATCACATAATCCAAAAAAGATGAAAAATATATTTCACCTCTCTTTATACATTAACCGAAACCAAAATGGTTAGTAAGTGATTAGATAATCCCTAAAATGGACAATCCTTTGTAAAAATAAATACTACTCTTAATATCCAAAATTCATCAAATAGTACCCAATGTTCAACGAAGACCATTTAATACACAATTGTCTTTAAAATTATTCAATATAATCCAATCTATGATTGAAACCCAAAACTCATAAGAATTTGATCACATAGTCTTCCACTATAAATCTTAACATTTATCTCCAAATAATATTTACTACTCTTAAAGTATCATAATTAAAAGTAATTAACCTAACCATATATTCTAAAAGATAGGTTAATCATTACCATTAATATCCCAAATCACTATATGTCCATAATCAAAACATCGATTCTCCTAAAATAAAACTCAACCATTAATCTACAAATGAAATCTCATAGTATTCTATTTTCCTTAGGCATATAGTTTCCCAAAAGAGCAAACATCTTCCAAAATAACCATTATCACTTAATCAACAAATCATTTTCCTATACTAAGGATATCCAATTGATAAAACATAAGTTCCCAAAATAAACTTATTCTTACTCCATAAAATCATTTAACTAAAAAAATAAGTCATACTAACCGAGAACATCACATAGGATGGTGGTAGGTGACACACCATTATTTCCCTTTGGTTGTGGGTTTGATTCCTATAACCTTACCGGATGTGACACATTGCCACCCATATTACAGGTTGTCATATTTATAAAACTCAAAAATAACCCTAACATGTTTTAACCTCAATGGTTGTCTTATACCTATCATTTTAATCCCAACTCATTAAGACCTCAACATATTAATTCATGAAGTCTTATATATATTTCCATTTTTTATTTCACTTCCATATGATAAAATAATACTATTCTTAATAGAAATAACATCATACCTTGATCATTGTGTCCACATGGTTTAATAGTAATCTTGTTCATGTAGTTATAAGGTCCATGCATTTAAATAATTATTTAAATATCATTCAAAATAATTTGCTTCCTTTATCTAGATACACCTTTTACAACTTGGGTCATATGGGTGTTCATAGAAAAATAGTTTTAGAAAATAATCATGTATGACATATAATTTCAAAACATCTGATAAAACATGATTTTTAAAGAACATACAAACCGAGTTTGAGTTGACACTTACAATCAAGGGTACTTTTAAAATACCATAAGTATGTGATGAGAGACTATATTTTAAAATAAAATATAAATAGGTTAAGAAAGGTTCTCATTTTTAAGTACCTTTTTCAAAATCATAGTATGCTTCCAAATCATGTGATAAGGTAATTTTTTTTAAAATTCCTTGATAATATTTAGCTTTATTAAAAATATGAGAATATTAAGAAAATAATACTTGATTAAATACAACCCAGGATCCATGATGGCATCGAGGTATAATAGAGGTGTTTGATATCTCAAACAACTACTTTCAAGTGAGTGGTATGCTAGAAAAAGTTTCACAATCATCCAAACATGACTTTGTAATAATTACCACAAGCATGTCATTAAGAAGAGATATGAATGTTGTTTGAGATCCTACTCCTTCCATTTTTAAACCAATTTTCTTGATCTAAAAAAGTTATAAAACACAAATTGAACTGAAATAATAGATGTAGAGATTAACCATGTGTTTAACAAAAACTCACAATCCCAAAAGTTATCTAATCCTTTCCAATAATACCGACTATATGCCGCCATACATAAAAATTAATCAATGTAGAGATAAGTCAATATTTGAATTTAATTCACATCGAGGATCTTTTTAGGTTAAGATATTTAAAAAATTAGGTCAAAACTGATACATAACATCTTGAATATTACAAGTAGACATTTCAACTCACTATCTATTTTTTTTTCATAAAACAAAAACTATTTAAAATGTAACATAACATCATTTCATGTTTTAACAGCATAAAATTTACATGATCCCATCCATGACTCCATTCTTCTATATGTCCTGTGAAAAATATTTAAAAACTTAGGATGAGCATATAAAGCTCAATAAGGGATACATAAAGAAAGAAAACTGTTAGTCTTGAGATAACATGAAAACCATGAAAAAATTATCATAAAGCAATACTTTTCACCATTAAGAAGTAGAAAAAACAATTCACTAAATATAATATCATTTCATACCCTTTTTGTAACCAAAATATTACCATAAATCCAATAAAAAAAATATAACATATAAATGTAACTTGGAACATAAAGATAGTTAAATGGAATAACCATATGATCGACTTCCACACATATCATTAAATAGAATAGCCATATGGACAACTTCCATACCCAATGCATTGGAGGTTATAAAGTAACTAGTTGTCCTTGGTTTATCATGGAACCATCCTTCATTTGGTTGATCATGTTACCATCCATAAAATTTCCAAGTACCATTATATAATCATAACACATAAAATATTGCAAATATCAACATTTCACTAATAACATTTCATTTGAAATCACAAGAAATAATTTCAAGATATTGAAATACTAAATCTATTTCAAAAACCATTTTCAATACAAAAACAACCGAAAAGGGAATAAGGGGTTTATTTTCCTTTTTAAAACATTAAGGTTTATAGAGGAATCCAAATATCAAATAGCAATTATGCTGGCAGAGAGGTCATTGTCGTCGTATATGTTAAAAACATTCCTTTTTTCATTTAGTAAAATGATCTATAGATAAAAGATTAAATTTTAATGAAATTAAAATTTAAAGGTTTTTATTATACACTGTATAAAAGAAGGAGGTGTATATTTTCAAAATATGCCTCAATGAAAGGTGGTTGAGACGAAGTCCCTTACCTTGAGTTCGATTCATCACATATGTTTCTTATTTTTCCTGAATATTAAAATTATGTTAATTTATTCCTTATTCAGAACCTTTTTAATGTTTATTATTCCTTTTATATCACTTATTACCATGTTATAAAAATTACATAATTATTTAAGTTAATATCAGTCATTCTGACGATTTTCGTTACTTGAGTTGAAAATGAACTTGTTTTGAGGAAATTGTCCATGTAGGAAAAATTACATCATCCCCAGAATTATATTCATGATTTAAATATCATATATACCCAGTATATATGTATTTATAATAGTCTATAACATTTGGAGATAATAAATGAAAATCACCGTTCATAGAGACGGTAGGACGTACATACGCATGAACGCTACTTTCATTTATTTTTCATATTAATGAAATGAAAACTAAATGAAACATAGGAAAATTTTAATTATAGAACAATATCATATTTTATACAGGTTACATAATTTCATTAACTCCATACTTTTTATGTTCCATGTATGGCATGAATGGGTCATATCACTTTGATGTGGCGGTAGACTGCACTTCCTCAAATGAAATTATCATATTTACACATCATGAAAAGAATACATGTATGTTTGTAAATAAAAATTACAAAATCATATAGAAAATATAAATATAATATATATATATCATATATAAATACAGTTCCATTATAATGGACAACATGATAGGTGGTGAAATAAAATCAAACAATCATTATTTCGTGAGGCAGTAGTTCGCCGTACATAGAAACAATATCTTCATATCTATTAGATGGAGGTGTGTGCAAGTTTAGTTATAATACTTCTCATAAAAAAATCTGAGTATTTTGAAGATACTGGTGTTGTTATGTAATTAAAGAATAAGAATATAATAAGGACAAGATAAGGAAAATAATGGAAACGAACTTTTGAGAAGACACTACCTCTAAAACATGTAACACCCTTTGATTTGAGCCAAAATGCTCTATTGAATTTCCTTCTACCCAAGGTAAGGCTTATAGGAGGAATATAGGGATATTGTGAGATTTTTTTGGCCGATTTTTTTTAATATAAGGCTCTTGAGATTTGTTATTAAATGAGCAGGAGTGATTCCCTTTTATAAGAGGGAAGAGGGGCACTTTAGGATGGTTCTAAAGTATTATTTTACTATAAAATTATTTTAAATTTCAAATGGTCCCAAATACATTTATTTAAAATATAATATGATTTTGGGTCAAAAAACTATCAAAAAATAGGTTTTAGGAAAGTCTATGTAACAAACTCAACCTTATATTTTAGCTTTAACCCTTAGTTAACTAATTTATCTCTTACCATGTTTTCTTGTATATTCATATTGTATGGTTAATATAGTTACTATAAAATTAAAAAAGAACATAAAGTGGTTCATTAATGAAATTCTCAAGATTATCTAAGTGATTTACCTGAATCTTAGATTTTTAGGACTATTATATCATTTATTAAAATAGTATTTGTTGTAAAAACTCATTTATGGAAATATTTATACTATTCCCATCAAGAATTTTTTTTTGAAAAATCTATAACAACATGATTTTATAGAAAAAACTTCATTAATTAAAATATAAAAAGTCATACTCATCCATAAAATTAGTGTATGGTATAAAAAGTTTCAAAATAAATTTATTCTAATATTTATAATATAATTTATTTAAATCATTGTTTAATATGGTTATCACTACATCATCATTATGTCCTAAATAAATTTATTTACATCATGTATAAAAATTAACAATAAAATACTAGGATTTAGGAAATATTTTTTATCTTTGTAATGAATATTTATGGTCTAAACAATCACTTATATAACCCAATATAAAAATTGTTTTATTAAAAGATATATGATTATGTTATATTTTTTTACTTTAAATTAATTCTTATAAAATGTTATTTTCAAACTCAAGTGGCTCCATGGATCCCCAAAATTGACCCAAGGATGAACATGGTCTGAAATATCTCATTCAATAGGATTGGGACATGTTTTAGGGTAGTTTAATATTATTATAATATTATTTTTACCCTTATTTAGACGATTTACCCTTTAACCATGGTAAATAAAATAATTACAAAATTTACTATTCATAATGTCAAAAAATAAAAGGTCACTATTTAGAAAATTTGACCCTTCTGATTCTAAATATGGAATCCAATTTTACAAATTCAACACATACAATATTCAGTAATTAATTTTAAATTAATTCTCGTTGTCAAACAAAAAAGTGGGTTTTTAAGAAGTAACAACTATCAAAAGACTGACATGTGTTTTTGTTCAATTTCAAAGTGAAATTACTTACATTGAACAAAATTGGATTAAATGATAAAAATATATTCTATTTATACATTAAAACCATTAAATTATTTGATTTAACTATATAAATTATGTTGATGGAAAAAGTTGTTTTCAATTAAAATTTAGCGTATTTTTACTATTCATCAAAACATGATAGCTATCGGAAAAATATCAAAAATTCATCCAAAGTAAATTTTTATGTCCTTATTATAAATAATAATTTTATTTTTTATCATATAATATATAAAAGTGACAAAAACTAGATTTAGAATGGTCCTCCATCAAAAGGCGGTAAAACTGCATTTTTAGAGAAATACTTCTTCAATCAGAAAAAATTGAATTTGTTCTTATATCATATCTGTAAATAATATAAATTGAATTTCAAATAATACATTTAATATATAACACATATTTTTTTAAAAATAAAAATACATAAAGAGTTATATGATTTTATAAACACAATTATTCTCTTTTAAATATGTTTTTTTAAAAACACATCCTTTATATTCAATTGATTTTTATTTAAATTTTTAATAATTTGGTAACCAATGAATCATTATTTAAACATGTGTAAACCATAGTTCATAATTTATTTGATACTATTCATTCCCACCATTCCAATGACTAGGCATTAACTACCATTTAAAATAATAATAATATTATTGTATTATTTTTCAGTATAACTTAACATTTTATGCAATGTAAGATTTTAGAGAAACTCATTGTTTTGTGGTGAGTACACTATCGGAAAAATAATCCCATTTAATTAATATATTACACATAAGTATTAATAGAAATAAAAAATTATTATTCTATAAATACCAAGGTCGTTACATTTATCATCACTGATGAATCTAAACATTGAGTTATGGATTATATATATTTTTATCCCTTCATCATTTATTTTACAATAAAATTGGCCAATAGAACATGTTATTTAAATCATATCCCCAAGAATTTTTTATTAATTATATATTACATTTATTAATTTATTCCCTCATTAAAATTTTCAACATTCCAAAATCCACACCTAATGATCACTGACCAAAGTATCATATTGGCCACTATAGATTTCTATTTATGATTCTATTCCACATTCACCCCCTTTTCTTCTTGTGTTTATATAGGACCTTATATTATTAAATGTATTGATGATATTAGTCTAATTAAAATGACTAATAATATTCCTAATCCTTATGTGAGAAAATAATATATGATATAGGGGTAAGGGATTGTAAGATCTACGATCAATGATGATAGATTTCAAGGACATATGGCTAGATAGATATTCAAATGGGACATGGAATTCTAGATGACAGACATGTTTTAAACTAATATTGACTAGTATTTCAAGTGAAATATTACTATAAAAGGGAAATCATAGGTAAGTAAATGATAGAGTGGATCTATTATAGTTATTTAAGAATGATTATAGGAGTGCCTATTAATGGTGGATGGATTTCCAAGTAGCTTGATTATAAAGAATGTTTTTTCAGGGTCATACAATGTATAGTTATCAGAACACACAACATGTATTCCCCTATAGTAGTTGAAAAGCGTCATAATGTTCCCCCCACTATAAAAATATATGTAACATGTTGTGTAGTCAGTGTATGAATAACATAGATTTATTCTTATCTATATGGAATTAATATGAACTGGATATAATATATTCCAATGTGATTTTTTTCCTCACCAACCATGAGTGAAATCCCATTAATAATTAAAATAATACCCACACTCGTATTACTACAAGTGTATATTCCAAATATGTTTTCTATCACATATTATATGTACACTAGCATAGTAACTATGGTTGTGGACCCACATATGCTGTGTGGATAATATTACATTTCTAGGCCTTTCATAAGGTGTTACATTCCGTGTATCCCAAAGTACATTCCATCAACATCTTCCAATTATAAAGAATATAATTTTTTTACTAAGGACTTAGATTTGAGAATACGAGTTGTCTATATTGAATGTTTTCTAGGAATATATTGAAAGTGCTTACCTCCTCAACATCAAAGGTGAGACCAAAGAAAATTTGGGATTATTATTTATATAGTCAGGTAGGTCCATTGATTGAGATCATATTGGATGATTAGTGTTGAAATGGGGTTAGAATCTCTCTTATAGTTGAGATAGTTACATGGTAAATGCATCCAACATTATTCTTAAAGTTTAATATTACCCTATATCCCTATGGTGTGTATAATGACTATTCTCTTTATTACACATTAATACATGATTTAATATATAATATTACACATTATACAACCAGAATGATTGATAATACTAGTTAATTTTCAAATTAAGTATATTACATAACAATATAAAACTTTTAATACATCATCTTTATTGAAAAACTCCTTAACATGTTCATAATGTTCCTTCATACTTAAAACTGCATGGGATTAGGTGGGGAAATACATAAGAAAGGGGTGAGCTATAAAGCCAAGTAAGGTAATAAAAAAGGAATAACATGAATAAGATAATAAATTTTAGATAATAGGAATATTAATGGGGCATAAATGGAACATTAATAATAAGGAATTAAATAACATGATAATCAAAAAGGAAACATGGGAAATTTGGAAACAACCTAAAAGAATGCATCAAAACATAGTTCATGGATAAATTCTAACAAATAATAATGGAAAAAGTCCCATAAAGGAATCCAATTCACTCTTTATTCTAATATGATATATCCTAATACTAAAAATTACCTAATTCATTTAATATCTATATAACTACGGGTGAAAAAATCACATTCAATTCATTCTCAAGATTAAGTGTGCCACATAGATCATACAACATGGATTCATTCATCATAATATTTTATTAATAGAACAAGGAGTGTGGAATACATACATTTAATTCCCATGTAAAATAATTATACATGTATAATGGTGAATAACCTTGACTTAAAATCGGTATGGTACCCACCACATATTTTTTTTGGGATGAAAAATAATGGTTAAATTTCTACTATATAACAACATCAGAAAAAAATTATTAAAATCGGTTGATGAGAGATAAATGGGCCTCTAATAATTTTTAAATAAATTTTATAGTAAGGAGGATATATAATAACATATACAATCAGAAGGAAATTTAGATAAGGACACAAGGTAAAGAAGATACATGAATAAAGAAGAAAAACAAAAAGTCCCCTTACTTGGGTGTGTGACTCCAAATTCTTGGTAAGGGATTATGGAGAGCTATATGGCTCATTATCAGAACTATATAGAGTTAATGGTAGTGAATGTAAATTTTATATGGAGTATTAGTGAAAATAAATGGGATATTTGGTGGGTTTATATTGAAAATGTGGTGGATTTAATTATTAATAGGTTGTGGAATCTAGATAATAAAACAACCAAAATCAAAAACAATCCCATGATTTTTTTCACATGTTTTCTTAAAAATGAGACTATTTATTGTTATTTTATAAGTCTAATGGATGAACTTAGCCAAATAATCCCCTTTCTTATGCATAGGATAGTTACATTCTTAAAGAAATTATTTTAAAAACTAAAAATATATTAATGGTTTTATAAGATTTATAATGACTTTATAAAATTATTAAAATAATCTTATAATAAAATTATTTTTAATGTAAAACATAGATTTGGTTGTGGATACCTATTATTGTGTTTATTATATCACTTTTCGGACACTATGATGTCATAAAACATAATATATATTTATATAATATTTATTTTTTTCTGTAAAAATTTGACTATCTCAGAAAATTATGAAAAATTCACCTTTGGATAATTTTTACATTATGATTCAAAAAAATATATTATATTTATCTTAATAAATTTCAATATATGTGAATTTTTTACTTTTAAAACAAAATTTATATATATCAAGAAATGTAGTGTTTTTTGGAAAAAAACATTTTTTGATCTGTTATAAATATTACATTTGACTTCAAAAAAATATATGATCATTTGTATTTAAAATTTTTATTTAATAATAATATTTTATTTAAATATTATTTTTTCACACATACATTCATAAAAATAAATTCCATTATTGAATTTGAATGTCACCCAGAAATACTATTTCTGTTTTATTTTATCAAAATAGAAACCATTTGTAGAGTAAAAATAATAAGATTAAAATATATACATTATTCTATAAAATATGATTTAAATTATCATATAAATATGGTTTTGATATATATAACATTAATAAACTGACAAATTCCCTATGAGTAAGATGTGTGACGGTGAGAATTTCATGGGGTGGTTTACACAGTTTTCAATGTGATGTTGATGATCATGAACTTCTCCTATAAATGATTTCACTAATGATTAAGTGGTTGTATATCATCTTGGTATTATTCAAGGGAAAATCCCATTGATTCACTCTCCCTCATAAGCTTTGATAAATGTGCTTGATAGGGCACAATCCGAATGGTTGTGTCCATCACTTCCTTTAACTGTGTCAATTAGAATTGTTAAAACCATAAATTTTTACTAATAATGTGATCACGGTTCCATGCCTATATTATCAATAGTAAATATTATTAATGGTTATTTAAATCTGATAGGATTTAATAAATCAAATAATTTAATGTTTTTTCTATAAATATATTAAATAATAATAAATTTAATTAAAAGAAAAATGGTGAATTTTATTTATAACTGTTCGAGTTATTACAATATTCCACCAATTAGAAATTTCTCCCTCAACATTTTCATTATCCACACTAAAATAGATGAGGGTAACTCTATTTCATAAACTTCTTTGGTTCCCACATTTCTTCCTCAATCATATGCTTTCTCTACAAAAAATTAATAAGGTGCATTGTCTTATTTCATAAAACATTGTCTCTATGATCTAAATCATAACTAGCTTTTTCTCAGAGGAAATGTCATTCACTATTGTTACCACCTCTAGATTGAGTACATATGGGGTGTCTTGTATGTAATTTCTCAATAGAGATACATAGAATACATCATGTACTTCATATAGGTTAGGTGGGAGTGCAAGTTGGTAGGCCAACTCTCTGATGCAATCAAGGATCTCAAAAGGGAGGATGTAACTTAAAATAATATTTCCTTTCCTCCAAAATATAATGACTTTCTTCTAAGGATATATGAGGAGGAATTCCATTTCTCAAACATCAAACTCTAGTTCATGTCGATGATTGTTAGATATCCCATTTGTCAACTCTGAGTAGTATTGATGCTATATTGAATGGTATTAAATTATTTTAACTATTTCCTAGACCATTTTATGACCGAGCAGTTTTCATTCACAAACTACATCCCAGAATGTAGGTGTTATACACCTCTTCCCATAAAGGGAATCATACATATCCATTTGGATGCTTGAGTGGAAAATATTGTTATAAGAGAACTCACACAAATAAATATTTTGTTTCCATCCTAAATTTAATTTGAAAGAACACGATAACAACATGTATTCTAGTTTATGATTAGTCCACTCAGATTGGACATCAGTTTGATGATGATAATCCATTTGAAAGTTCAACGCAATGTTCAGAGCAATTTTGAGACTTTTCCACAACATGGAGGTTAATCATGGATCATTATCATATACAATTGATAGTGGAACTCCATTTATCCTCACCACTTATATAATGTATATCCATGAAATTTAACATAGTGGGAAGTCCTCTCAAATCACAATGAAGTGAGAAGTCTTCATAAGATGATCGAAAATAGCCTATATAACATTATTTCCCCTAGATGTCTTTGTAAGTCCAGTGAACAATTCAATGGTGATGTTTTACAATTTCATTATTAGTATGTGTAATGGCTGAATCATCCCCTTATAATTATGGATTTCAACCTTCACTTGATGACATACCAGGCATATTGGTGTATAGTCAACAATATCCTTATTTATTTTTCCTACCAATAGTGCTCTCAGAAAAATTTATACATCATTCTTCTTATTGGGTGAATAGGGAAAGTCCAACCATGTGAATCATCCATCATTTCCTTCTTCAACATAATATTTATTGGTACACATATTCATGACCCAACTATCACAACATCATCTTCATTAACACTGAAATTTAATGATTTCCCTTTTCTCATAGTTTCTACTTTATTTTGAATTCCCACATCATTATGTTGAGGATCATTTAACCTCTTCATAAGGGAAGGTTAAAAAATCTTTTGTGAATGTATTGATGATTTCCCTTTTTTATGATTCCTATTTCTATCCTTTTTAAATATATAAATATCAGATCCATATCAATTCCCATTAATGATAAAATTGATGGATCATTTCTATATAGACCATCTTCCCCTTTATTCACTTTCCCATAATGGTATTGGATTGAGAATTCATAGTCCTTGATCATCTCTAACCAACTTCATTAATGAATATTCATCTTTTTACGAGTGAATATATACATGAGGGTTTTGTGATCCATATATATTTACCACTTATAATCAAAGAGATAATTACACCATATTTCCAAAGAAAATATCACATTAGCCAACTCCAGATCATGTGTTAGGTGGTTCTTTTTGTGAACATTCAACTTCCTTGAAAAATAGGCTATGATTTTTTTCATTTTTTATCAACATAGATTCGAATCACTTCATTTAAGAATTGGTAAACACCATGAAAATATCTCCATTTATGGGTAGTTTGAGCAAAGGTTCATTGTTAAGAATCAATTTCATCACCTTGAATATCTCTTCACATTCATCATTCCAATAAATCACGAATCCCTTCTTAGTTATCCGGGTTAGATAGTTTGAAAATTGAAAGAAATTTATCACAAATCAACAGTAATACCCAGATAATCCAAGAAAAATATGTATATATGTCATATATGATGGTCTAACTCATCCTTCAATTTTTTTCTATTTTTAAAGGGTCCAAAAATTTCCCATTTGTTATGATGATATCTCCCAATAGTGAGACTTACTTCAAATATAATTCAAATTATCTTTACTTCTCATTAATATTATCATTTTTAAGGTTTTTAGCTTAGTTCTCATATGCTCCTCATACTCCCTATTTTTGGAGCGTATTATAATATCATCCATAATTACTAAAAAATACTTGTCAAGGAAATATATAAATACTTTCTTCATCATGAAAACAAATATTTCTAAAGAATTAGTGAGTTTGAATGGAATTACTATGAATTAAAAAAAACCATACCTTATACAAAAATAATTCTTGTGCATATCTTCATTCTTCACCCAAACTTGGTAATATCACAACCACTGATCCACTTGGGAGATGTATTGTGATCCACATAGATGATCAAATAACTCAAAAATATATGTCATGGGATACTTTTTCTTTTATCATGATCTTTTGGAGCTCATGATAATCAATTCAAAGGAACATTAAGCCATCATTCCCATTAACTAAGTGGACCGATAAACCCCATGTTGAGCACATGGGTGTATGAAACCTTTATCCAGAAACTCCTATAGTTTTTTCATAACCTCCTTATGTTCTATAACACCCATTCTATATAGATTCTTGTATGATGGAAATTCCCTAGGTATAAAATCGATAAAATATTCAACCACTCTGCTAAGAGTATTACTAGATAATTCCTTGGGAAAGACAACAAAATATTCCCTCACTATAAGCATGTATATTTGGATAGATCATTCCTTAGAATCAATATTTTGGGCTAGTTACACTAACTCATAGGGAAGTAATATCCATGCTTGAGATGTTGGTTCTAATGAAGATTATTCATCCTCCATGTATTTGAATAGAATCGGGGTGAATGGAAACTGTTGAGGGTTATTTTTTTCTCATGGAAATTAATGTTGGATGTCTAAGTAAATCCATTCTATAACCTGAATTGAATCAAATTACACTTTATAAAGTATGATAAGGTTTTCTGGGAAGTTCGTGTAAAAAATTATGACATGGGAAGATTTATATAATCAAGATCCAATAATTGTCCAATTTTTTGTTTTAAAAGATAACTCTAATTACATAATTTATGGTAGTGTTTGAATTGTTATACTAAAATTTTATGATATTAAAGAATTCATAAAAACAGAATTAAAAAGTATGTTTTCTATTACTGAATTAAAAACTAGAGTACCTATCACCACTTTTTTTGGTGGGATTTGACTTAGAATTTTTGATTGAAAAAACCCCCTTACTACCTTGGAGGATGTTGGTTGTATCCAAAAACCCTTATCATAAGAAATTGGTATGGAATGTGCCCCGGTTCATTGTAGATGATGCAATGAAAAATGCACTGAGGTTTGAATGGAGAACTCCTTTCCACTTTCACATTAGTGGGATTATCCTATTAGCAATCATTGGCTAGGTTTCATTGCTTCCAGCACCTAAAGCATCTCATACCCCCTTAGAAAATTTATAGGGTTCTTCTTTATAATCTATGACAATTGGGATGTTGCAATTTCATGGAACACTTATATTTCTACATTGGACCACCAGGATTAAACTCTACTTTATAATTATTATACCCATTATAACCTTGATGTATTCACTGATAACCATTTCAAACAAGAGGGAACATTGAATAATTTCATCATAGCTATTAACTTCTCAAATCACCCCAGATTTTTGTATACTAGGTTTTACCCCCATGAAATGAGATATCAATATTTAATTTAGGGGTTACAATAAATATAGTGGTGTATTTTGGAAGTCCTGTGAGGTTTTCCTCATTCTACTTTGATAGATTTTTCATCATTTTACTTGAGGTAAAGGATATATATATGTATTTCAAGATAGAGAGAGTGGGTAAAATATTTATCAATTTTTTTTCTAGATTTCTTTCCACTCCAACACTTTGATCTATTCATCAAGATTTATATTACTGATCAATAACAACCACTAATCAAATTCTCCCTCCATATGATAAATAGTTTATTGTTCCTTCTCTTGTTTGAAACTTTGAAGGATGTAAAATATATTCACAATGTATTTGTTCCATTTTTCTATGATAATGGGATAAGATGATCCATTGATAGTCAGATTCCTTTATTGCATAAAGGACTCAATCACAGCTTCTTCATTAATAGGGGGATATGGAAGCTTCTCATGATCCAAGATTATATTCAAGCCTGAAGAAAGAGTATCGTTATGAATTTCAAGCTTCCTACCCCCATCAAGTTTTTCATCTCCCTAAGGCAGTCATTACATTTACCTTCGCATGGATTATTAACCAAATTCCTCCTATTATTGGGCATTGGCTATAATAAAAAGAAAATTATGATTGATTATTTTAAAAAATATTAAACACATAAATGGTAGTCCATATTCATTAATGATATAAATTATAAATTATATGTATTTCCTTAATTTATGAATTTCCATGCTTCATTCTATGTTATCCATGATCAGTTTCCTAAAATATACTTTTATGGATATTTTTGTTCCCCTAATAATGGTTTGTAATGAACATACATATTTAACAAATAATATCCCTTATGAGTATCAAACTAGGTTCATAGTAAGGCCCATTGTTTTGTATCAGGTTACACCGAGTTAGGACCGACACTCCTTATCGTAGTTTCTACCACTAGGTACATTTGTTCTAGAACCACATCCACTTGTAGTACATGTTTCCGACGCTTTCGCCGGGGCGCGCACATCCGTCTATGGAGGACGCGCAGCTGTTGCCCCACATTCCCACTTTCCAAAGGCGGGCGGCATTCGCTCCTTATTCAGGGATGTCTGCTCCTTGATTGAAACGGGATGATGGGATGTCGGTTCTTTCTTCCGTGGATTCCTCCTCGGAAGTCAAAACCTAGTCTGGGTCTCCCTCATAGATTTAATACGTTGTTCGTGAATCTCATTCCCGGTGCCATATCGTCATGGACGCCAGTTAATTACACTACTTCCGTCAATACTTTCCATAGGGTCTTGACATGGTAACGACCATTGGTCAGAGTGGACGAAAACATCAGGAATGTCGGGGCATCTATGGGTGCGTGGACATTGGGGAACCTGTATTCTTCCTCATAAGATGGCATATCAAGGGTGCATAACCCGAGGCGTACATCTGAGGTTTTCCTCAGCTTCCTGTGTTTAACACAGGGTATTCCGCGAGTTTAACGTAACCTGTATTCTTCCTCATAAGAGGGAATCTCAAGGGTGCATAACCCGAGGCGTAGATCTGAGGTTTTCCTTAGCTTCCTGTGTTTAACACAGGGTATTCCGCGAGTTTAACGTCTTACGGAGACGGTTACGCCAAAGGCGTGTCATTCGAGGTTTTCCTCAGGCATCTCATGTTTATCACGAGGTAGGCCGTGAGTTTAACATCTTGCGGAGACAGAATAAGGGTGATCAGAACGTCCCATGGAGATGGATCAGATTGGTATATCCTTAGGAGGGAACACCTGGAAGGTTTACCAAGGGGATGGATCAGAACGCCCAATGAGGACGGATCTGAGGTGGTGCGCCCCATGGAGGGGAGATGTCACACCGTAATGGCTGATCTGAACACCATGGGTTACCATTGGTTGGGATTGAACCTCTTGAAGGTTTCCTACGTACCCTATGTAGAGGACAGGGATCAAAACCCACGTAGTTCGAAATGGTGCCGGTAAACCGACGTGAAGCTGGACCTTGGCCCGATGAATGTCGTCAGCGAACCAATGTGAAGGTAGACCTTGGTCTTATGGGCATCGTCAGCGTACCGACGTGAAGGTAGACCCATGGGTCCACTAGTGGTGGGCTTGAACCTTGAGAAGGTTTCCTACGTACCATGCCTTGACATGGATCAAAGTCCTCGTAGTTCAAAGGGTTGATGGGGTACGGTTTAACGTCATGCGGGACGATAGTGAACCCTGACGTGAATAAAAGACGGGCTTTGGGTGTCGGTGAACCGATGTAAATGGGGTTGGAACGACCAGATGGTGGGTTTGAACCTCGTAGAGGCTTCCTACGTACCATTCCTTGACATGGATCAAAGACCTCGTAGTTCAGGTTAGTCACAATGGCTTGCCGTCGGACTGGAATTGCAGTTTAACGTCGTGCTAGACGTAGGTAGTACTCGACGTGAATTGGATGATGGGTGGGCTTGAACCTCGTGGAGGCTTCCTACGTACCACGCCTTGACATGGATCAAAGACCTCGTAGTTCAAATGGGGCTTTGTTGGCGAACCGACGTGAAAGTGGACCTTGGTCCAATGAGTGGTTGGCTTGAACCTCTGGAAGGCCTCCTACGTACCATGCCTTGACATGGATCAAAGACCTCGTAGTTCAGGTGGGAATGGGTGTGTAGTTTAATGTCATACGGGACAAGGGGAGTATACAGTTTAACGTCATGCTGGACGAGGGAGAAACTCGACGTGAATGAACGACCGAGCAATGTGGCTTGAACCTCATGGAGGCTTCCTACGTACCATGCCTTGACATGGATCAAAGACCTCGTAGTTCAGGTGGGAATAAGTCGCAGCGGCTTACCACTGGACCAGAATGCAGTTTAACGTCATGCTGGACCGGGGTGAGACCCGACGTGAAATTATGGGTGGCTTAAACCTCACGGAGGCTTCCTACGTACCTTGCCTTGACATGGATGAAAGACCTCGTAGTTCTCTAGGATGGGTGGTCAGGGTTGGTGCTCACTCTAAGCCCACGTGAGTCAAGCTCGCTGTGAGAAACAAGAGGTTGCAAGGACCTGACGATCACGTCGCGAAGGATGCGTCCGTGAGAAGCGAAGAGGGGCTTATGCGTTAGGCGGCCCATGGTGCTAGGACTTACTCCAGGATGGAGGCCCAAAGAAAAGGATGATGATGATTTCAGGCTTGATCCTTGAAGAGGCTTCCTACGTACCATGCCTTGACATGGATAAAAGACAGCGTAGTTCTTCTGATGACGACTTACTGCCAATTGGTTGGTTTCAACGGCTTACCGCTGGATTGGGTGTGAACGGATTACCGCTAAATTGGGTCGCAATGGCTTACCGCTGGATAGGGTTGTCAACCGCGTACCGCTGCATAGGGATGTCAACGGCTTACCGCTGAAAAGGAGTGGCAATGGTGAATGGGGCTTACGCAAGGAAGCTGCCCAGGTGCCGCTATGAAGTGACAATGGTGAATGGGGATTATGCTAGGAAGCTGCCTGGGTGCCGCTATGGAGTGGCACTGGTGAATGGAGCTTACGCTAGGAAGCTGCCTGGGTGCCGCTATGGAGCGGCAATGGTGAATGGGGCTTACGCTAGGAAGCTGCCTGGGTGCCGCTATGGAGCGGCACTGGTGAATGGGGCTTATGCTAGGAAGCTGCCAGAGTGCCGCTATGGAGCGCCACTGGTGAATGGGGCTTACTCTAGGAAGCTGCCAGGGTGCCGCTATGGAGCAGCACTGGTGAATGGGGCTTACGCTAGGAAGCTGCCCGGGTGCCGCTAAGGAGCGGCAATGGTGAATGGGGCTTACACTAGGAAGCTGCCCGGGTGCCGCTAAGGATCACCAATGGTGAATGGGGCTTACGCTAGGAAGCTGCCCGGGTGCCGCTAAGGAGCGGCAATGGTGAATGGGGCTTACGCTAGGAAGCTGCCTGGGTGCCGCTAAGGAGCGGCAATGGTGAATGGGGCTTACACTAGGAAGCTGCCCGGGTGCCGCTATGGAGCGACACTAGTGAATGGGGCTTATGCAAGAAGCTGCTCGGGTGCCGCTATGGAGCGACACTGGTGAATGGGGATTATGCAAGAAGCTGCCCATAATGTCTTCCTCATGTCAGGCCATGAGGGTGTCCCAACTCACTGATGAATTGAGGCCTTCACCTATGCACTGGTGCACAAGTGGGAGAATGCCAAGGGGCTTTGGAATTATGCCGTTGTAATCATGGAATTAGGCATCTTATACTTGGAGCATAAGGCATCTCTTATTTGGAGCAAGAGGCATCCTATGTTTGGAGCACAGGGATTACTACAGTTTATAGTCATGTAGAAAGGACTGTTAGCATCTCATGCTTGGAGCATAAGGCATCTCTCATATAGGGCAAGAGGCATCCTATGTGTGGATCATAGGGAGAATACTACAGTTTAGAGTCATGTAGGTAGGACTGTTGGCATCTCATGCTAGGAGCATGAGGCATCTCTCGCTTGGAACAAGAGGCATCCTATCATTTTTTAGATAGGGAGAATACTACAGTTTAGAGTCATGTAGGTAGGACTATTGGCAGAAGGTGCCTAGGAATGGTTGGTGTTGGGACTTACGCAAAGCAGCCCTTTCTGGTTCAACTTGGCATAGGAGCCAAGTGATTGGGTTTGGAGGAGTAGCCTGAGGAATGGTTCGACTCAAGGTACTCGGGGAATTGATGATGAGAACCTCAACTCACGACATAGGAAACAAACGAAGAGGAATACATCAACTCAAGGTGTTTCATGGTGTGTGGAGGAGTGTATCAAATCATTGAATTCCATAGGTTGAAGGTGGGAGTGCATAACGGCGCAATGGAAAATTCTCGGCATCCCGACCCAAAAAGTTCGCGGTGCGACTCTCCATTTTTCATGGGGGTGTGTGACGGTAGCGAAGGGACCGGCCCGGAGGGCCGGGACTGAATCCCAGCACTGACCCCAAGTGGGGGTGTGGGGGCACAGCCCCCGCGGTATGGACCAGTGGGCGCGAAGGTGGGATCCTCGCGAAGGATAGGTCTTCGCGAAGCAGCTTCGCGAAGCATGGCCTCGCGGAGCAATAGTCTGCCGCAGAGGAAAATTCTCGCGAAGTAGCTTCGCGGAGCAAAGGTGTCACGAAGTAGCTTGGCGGAGCCAAGGTCTCGCGAAGTAGCTTCGTGGAGCAAAGGTGTCGCGAAGTAGCTTCGCGGAGCAAAGGTGTCGCGAAGTAGCTTCGCGGAGCAAAGGTGTCTCGCAGAGCTTGGTCTCGCGGAGCAGCATCACGGAGCATGGGATCGCAGAAGAAAGGGCTCTCACGGAGCTTGGTCTCGCGGAGCAGCAATGCGGAGGAAGCTTCTCGCGAAGCATGACTCCGCGGAGCCGCAATGCGGAGCTCCGCTCGGCCACCCAAGGGGCGAAGTGGCCATGGCCGTCCTCCTGGAGAAGGGGGTGAGATGGGTATTTATAGGCGGGGTCGCCGTGAAGCAGAACTCCCGCGCCACCTCAGGTTCTTCGCGGCATGGTCGCGAACGTCAAATTCGTTCGCGGAGAGGTACCGCCTCCGGAGCTTCGCGGCGGGTTCGTGAACATCAAATTCGTGCGCGGAGAGTTACCGCCTCCGGAGCTTCGCGGGACCGCGTTGCTCGGGTGCTTCGCATCGGTGCTCCGCATCGGTGCTCCGCATCAGTGCTCTGCATCAGTGCTTCACGAGGGGTCTTCGCGGCGCATCGCGAATGTCAAACGGATTCGCGGAGCCTCTCACCTCATTTCTTCACGGCGGTGCTCCACGATCACGGAGGGGGCTTCACGAATGGGATTCGCGAACCAGATTCCCATCCAAACTTCAAATGTCCATAACTCCTAATCCGTAACTCCGTTCGGGCCCTACGACCTACCAAATCAAAGCTTGCGAAATGGACTACGATCTTGGATCATGTATGGAAGCATTTGGAAAATTTTGGGGACGCATTTTCCGGGGTCTACAGTACCAAAGAGGGGTTTATTTTCATGATAAAAAATATAATCTAAACATACCAAAATTTTGTGATATTTTCCTATAATTAATCTTATCCTTATGTATTTATCTACATTATTCTAATCCAAATACCTAAAATAACTAATATATTCCTTTGATACCAACTATAATAACCCTTCTATTTATTAATCATTAATAAAATATTTAATACATAAGATTACAGTTAATACAACCCATATGATCGATAATTGTAGTGTCTTTCAGAATTATCTACATTACATAGCATCTTAAAATAAGGAATACATCATATTTATTGATATACTCTATAACATGTTCATAATATTCCTTTATATTTAAAACTTCATGAGTTAACCTAGGGACATACATAAGAAATGGTTGAGATATAAAGAACTATAAGGGAATAAAAAAAGAATTAAAAAAGAACATAAAACATGTTATACAATAGTCATATCAATTGGACATAAAATAAACATGAATAATAAGTCATGATATATCATGATAATCATAATGGAAGCATGGGAAATGTGAAAACAACTTAAAACACTGCATCATAAGCACAAGTCTAGGATAAATTAAAAGAAACCCTGATAAAAACGGTCTTATAAAGGAATCAAGTTGACTCTATGTCCCATCATGTTGTATCAAGATACTAAACATTACCCAATTCTTGGGAGCTCTAAATAATTCATGGCGCACCAGTGATATTGAATTTATTCTCATCCTTAAGTGTGACACATAGTTCATACAACATGTATTCATTCATTATCATATTTTGTTCCTTGATAAAGGAGGGTGTAAAAAATACCTTATATTCCCAATTAAAAAGAATTTTAAGTGTAGAATGTTGAATAACATTGATTAGAAATGGGTATGGTATTCACAATATATTTTTTTTGTCATGGAAAATCACGACGTAGTTTCGGCAGCATAACAACGTCAAATAAAAATACAAAAAAATGGGTTGATGAGAGAGAAATGGGTCTTAATTAATTATTTAATTAATTATACGAAAAGGGGTATATGGAGTAACATATACCATCATAAAAAATAAAGAAAAAATACATAAGGTAAATAAGATACTTGAATAAATAGGAAAAAGTAATAGATCCCTTACTTGGGTGTGTGACTCCAAATGATTGGAAAGGGATTCATAAGAGCATGATGGTTCCTTAGAAGGAAATTTAATAGTAGATGAGAGACTATGTACATATTAAAATTATTTGTAATGAATAGAAATGTGGGTTTTTGTGTGTTTAGGTAGGAAATGGGAAGGATTTTTTTTATAATTTAGGTTTTTGACACTCCATAATAAAAAAAGAAAAACCACAATCTATACCATGGGGTTTTCCCATGGTTTATACAAAATGTAATTAGGCCTCATTATTTTATATTTCCAAGATCCAAACATAACAAAATTACTCCCTTTCTTATGTGGTGGTGAATCACACATATAAAGAATTTATTTTAAAAACATAAAATAATTTAATTGTTTTGGAGGATTCATAAGGGCTTTATAAAATTAACTAAATAAACTTAAAATAACATTATTTTAAATGGATAATATATATTTGTCTATGGATACCTCTTATATTACTTATTAAAATGATTTTGGGTCATTATTATGTCATAATATATAATTTATATTTATATGGTATTTATTTTTTACCCCAAAATTCAACTATCTCAGAACATTATGCGATGTTAGCCATTGGATAATTTTGGAATTATGGTTTCAAAAATAATATTCATTGTAACGCCCTGATCCCAGAAGCCCAGAGTCGGTGCATTATTACGTATCATTGGCATGATCACAAAAGATCAAGTCTTGAAAGATCGATTAGTTTAGTATCCTTGTAAGTATTAGATACATCTATAAGGTTTACATTACATCATAAAATGGAAAACTACAACAACATTGTTTCTATAGACAATACTGAGATCCCACAGACTATCCCTGTAAGTTAGTTATAATATACTTCTTTTCATCCTAGGAAAAATAAAACATTTAAAGGGATGATCTCAGATTCTCAGTAAGGATAACAATATAGTGGAAACTTTCATAAATAAGCATAAACATTTAAGGCAATGTATAAAAATAAAACCAAAGCCTTTTAAACTTGAACTTCAGTATAATATGACAAATATAAAATCAAATAACTCCATTTACTTATTCACATGGATATTCTACTAGTAGAATAATTACATGCAATATCAATATCCACTTTCATAATGATGGAATGCATAATGTTAGACTTTCATAACCACATAGTCAAGGCCTTATGCCAAGACTACAAATAAGATTTTGTCCAGGACATGTGCCAAGACATTAGTTTGTCTCATGAGACCTACCGATGCATCAAGAAGCTATAGAGGGCTCCAACCGTCACTTAATAATCCCAATGCATTCCCCATATGAAAAGGTTGAAACATAATCTAAACATTCGTATTAAAACAAGCATATGAAATGTCAATATTTTAACCACAAACCATGAATGGTAATAAAATAGCACATCCACAGTCAATCATAACTCATTCAATACAATATAGAATATTGTATTATAATAGACCAACCTAAATATAGAATAATGAATGATATTGACATAGATGAAAATAATCATCAAAACTATTTGAGAGAAATATCCCCCTTTTTCTTGAAAACATTTTGAAGTCTCACTATTTATCAAAAAACCATTTAAAATAGATTTTTGAATCAAAGTGTACCATACCACTTTGAAAAATTTAAAATAAATTTTAATTTTAAAACTTTAATTTCCATATAAATAAATCCTTAAAACCATTTTTAAAACATGGAAATTAATGAGAAATATTTAGAATAATAAATATTTAAAACATTTTAAGATGATATTTTAGTTAGAGTTCCTAACCAAAAGAGAGACAATTGAATACAAATAATTGATGTAATCAAAATTTATAATAACATGAGAATAAATGGATTCATGATATACTATGTCAAAGTACATTATATACACCATATAAAAGTGAATTGGCATATAACAACAAAGAAGTCTCAGTGGAATGTAAATTGAGATGAAATCTCTTATAAAGACCTTATCCTTAGGTTAATGATAAATCAATGACATAATTATGTGTGAAAAATATAAATACACTCAATATTATTGGATATTCAGTGTAAATCAATCAGAGGACATTCACACATATACTTTTAAATACATCCCCAATGAATAGATGTTTAACACAATAATTGGAGATTGAGTTTAAATTACTCTTATCAAGTTCATATCTATGACTTGAGAATTTATCAATGGAGTGATTATGAGTATAAAAATTATATACATAGAAAGGGGAGTGGAAATTATTACACGAATAATAAATAGTGATTCCACACATAATCATGGAGTAAAATAATCAATGAAGTATGCCTGAAGCCGAATGAGTGGAAATGAAATTTGAAATGACCTTACCAATTTGGTGACTTACGAAACATAAATCCCTTGAAAGTTGGATAATAAAATGAAGATGTAATTACTAATAAATTAAAGTATATTAAACAAATAATATAATCATTGGTCTATACATACACCACACAAAAGGAAATAGTGGCAGTATGGCATGAATCTCACGGAAATAGGAAGTGAGATGAAAACCCTTAGTTTGTCGTAATCAATTGAGTCATATGGAAAAAAGTTAATAAAAAAAAAATAAATCATAGAATACCATGAATATAAAGAGAATTATGATAATATATATATAAATATATATATCAAATGAAAATACACAATACACAACTTTTAATAAATAAGTGGTGAACATTGGAAATCTCACGGAATTAAAAGTTATATAAGAATCCCCTTACTTTGTACATTTCCTTGGTCAAGGGTAGATTAACCTCCTGTATAATGGTGAAATAATTGTTATTAAATTATACAACAATAATATATATTAATATGATATCATATATGATCTTTTAATATTTCTTTTTTAACAATATTTTAGTATTATCATCATTTCGGGTGTTAACTGATTCATTTTCTTTTATATTATTTGTTTCGTTAGTAGTGTTTGTTATGAATAGGATTTATCTTATTAATATTCAGAATTATATTAAGTCATTAATTTTTTTTTAATAATCTAATGAAAATTAGTCTTGAATGGATTACGATGGGGAATGAATCTCATCACATTCGTGGAGACGGTAATATTTACATACGCACGAGCGATAATAACATTATTTTGATATAAAAATAATATATAATTGGATGGTATATCATATATAAAGAATAATTATCATGTTATATGTATTATTTAAATCAATTACACATCATTAATATACCCATCCAAATAATAATGTATTGAATAACAATTACACCATGACGTGGAGATGACAAGCCGTACGTACGCACGTATGGTGACATTTCATTCCAAGGATGGATAGAATAATGAATATGTTTGTACCATATTTATAATAACATTAAATTATATATAATATACTGGAGTTATTATTTTATAATCGAAACAAAAATAAAGAGGAAGTGGAAGAAGAAAGGAGCTTGAAAGAGGTGATGAAATATTTTCCTCTTCTTTGGGTTCTTCCTTTTGATTTGATCAAAATGGATCAATAGGTTGGATTTATGACTAAAGAAATGCATCTAGGATGAAGTGAGGACATTTGATAGGGTATTTGGTCAGAGTTTGGAAGATATAAAAGGCTTTGAAGGTGTGAATTTGTGGGAAGGGGGAGTTCCCTTTAAAAGATGGGTGAGGGGGACTTTAGGAAAAGCTAGAAATATTATTTTATAATAAAATCATTTTTTCTTTCTAATGGATAAAAAATGAATTATTTAAAGGATAAGGTGGTTATGGGTCGAAAACCACTCAACCAATAGGTTTTAGATAGGTTTGGGTCACTATATTAGCCTTATCTTTTAGATTTAACTCTTAGTTAAATTGTTTGACATTTACCATGTCTATTTATATTTTTATATTATATGGTTAGTAAACTTACTATATACTTCCAAGAGAACCCCAATTGGTTAATTAATGATACATATATCATTATATAAGTCTTTTGGCTGAACCTTATATTTTTAGGAATATTATATCAATTAATAATATAATATTTGTTTTAAAAACTCTTTTATCTCAGTTTTGACACTGTTTGGTATTTTGTTTTTAAAAAATTAATAAAAACATTTTTAATTAAACAAAAATTCATTATACCAACCCTAACATGTCATATTGACCTATAAAATTAGTTTAATTCATAAAAAGTCTCAAATTACATTTATTTGGATATTTATAAAATCAAATATTTTAATATTTCATTAATTAGGTAATTACTAAATCATCATTGTGTCATAAATAACTTAAATTATTTAATTTATAAAAAATATAAATAAAATACCATTATGTAGGAAATATTTTTATCTTTCTAATTAATATTTTTAATAGAATTTATCTTATGTATAAACCTATATTAAAAATGGTTTAGTTATTAAGATTTGAATTTAACACTTTTAACTCTTCTTTGAAATAAAGAATAATAAATGTCCTAATATAATCCAAGTAAACCTAAAGGATCATATTTTATTCCTAAGGTTTTATTTGGTCGAATTAAACTTATCCAATATAATTAGGACATGTGTTAGGGTAATAATAATATCATTTTTACCCTTAATTACCCTATTTACTTTTAACGGTGGTAAATAAAAGTCAAAAGTTACTATTCACCAAAAATTATTTTTATCTTATTTAACCAAATTTTACTTACTGACATCAACCATGTCTCTAGGATTTTGGAAATTCAATTCAAAGAAGCAGTAAAATAATGTTTTATTCAAATTTTCAAATGCTCCTAGGAGCTTGGTAAAAGACGGTTAAAAAGTTCAATAAAATTTTTATATATCTAAAATTATTATAAACTGACTCCAATGAATTACAATGAAATTATACAGGTATTATATATATATTTTTAACTAAAAGAAATATAAATAAAATAAATAATTATTTAAATAAAAATTCGGTTTTAAACTATAACTCAGTGTTTTTCACTATTCATCAAAAATTGAAAGTTTTCATAAAAATACCAAAACATCACCGTAAGTTAATTTCGATATTATAAATCCAAAAATGAAGTCCATTTTGAAAGATAAAATTAATAAAATTTCAAAAAGTGGTTATTAATATTCACAACGGCTAGTTTGATTGGTCACGGTGTGTTAGAATCTCGAAGTTGCATACAATGAAAGCTATTACATTATTCAAAGGGAAACGTACCGTGGAAGATTGGGGTGTTACATTATTCCCCCCCTTTTGAAATTGTGTCCTAATTTTTTTTAAAATTGGGATTGGGAACATAATTTAAAGTCCCACATCAGAAAAAGAGTCAATAAAACAATCACTTTAAAAGAAAGGAAGAGAAGTACAAAGGTCACCCAAAATAATCCATACTAGGTTTCCATGTAAGAAAACATGGATATGGAAGATAAAATAAGTGTCAAGTTCTGATGGAGAGGGACAGAAAACATGATCAGTAGAAAGTTAACAACAAGAAAACTAAAAACTTATGATGGGATAAACATTCATTAGTTTCCCAGTTGGAAAATTAAACGGACAACATTTTTTTAAGTTACATTTCATAAAGATGAGGACTTTATGAGATTGACTAAGAACAATAAGAGATATACTTACTTTTCAATTAGAGTTTCATTATTTAATAAATTTCTACCACTAACTCAATTTTTTTAAAGGATGAGTATTCAAGATGACTTGTTCACACCAGAAGATCTAAAATCAACTTCTAGAGAATCACATGATCCACAAATGATAAAATATATATTTACCTTGTCTTTAGAGATTAATAAAAACCAAAATGGTTAGTACAAGATCAGATGATCCCCTAAAAGGATATTTCTTTAGAGAAAGAAACACTAATATTAATTTCTAAAATTAAACCAACAATACACCATAGTTAAATAAATACAATTCAATAAAAAATTGTCCTTAAAATCCTTCAATATAATCCAAACTAATATTGAAACCCAAAACTTAGAAGAATTTTGTTATGTAGTCTTCCACATTTAATTGTATCTCCAAATGACATCGACTACTCTTATAGTCACACAGTTATAAGTAATTAACCTAATCAAATATTCTCTATTATAGGTTAATAATTTCCATAAATAACACAAATCACTATAAATCCACAATAATAACATAGATAAAAATTCAACTTTACTCCTTAAATGAAATCCCAGAGTATTCTATTTTCCTTAGGCATATAGTATTCCCCACATAGTAAACGTCTTACAAAATAAAATTTATCACTTAATCACCAAATCATTTTCCCATACTAAGGGTATTCATTTTATAATACATAAGATCCCAAATCAACTCATTATTGATCAATAAAATCATTTAACTAAAAATATTTAGTCCCACTAACCAGGTACTTCACGTATTCTAGTGGTAGGAAATAAATCACAATCGTACTCTGGTTGTGGGTTCGATTCCCATATATTTGTCTGACGTGATGGGTTGTCACACGTTCTGCGTGTTGTCCTTTTTCAAAAACTATATATTATAAAATTACCAAATGAGATAAATTAATCAAAATAACCATAACATAATTTAACCAAAAATGTTATCTCATACCTTGCATTTTCATCCCAAAATATAATAACTTGTAATTACCTAAAACCCAATTATCATATCAATCCAAATGGTTATTTATAACTATATCCACAATAGAAAATATAATTCTTCCTTAAATATCATTTTCACATGACAAACTGTAGGGTTACAAATACAAGAGAAAATTATTCCAAAGTAATCCCATCAACAAGGAGCACTAATAATTT
Source organism: Viscum album (assembly GCA_963277665.1). Classification (NCBI taxonomy): domain Eukaryota; kingdom Viridiplantae; phylum Streptophyta; class Magnoliopsida; order Santalales; family Viscaceae; genus Viscum; species Viscum album. The sequence goes on from OY728166.1 coordinate 996,608,233, forward strand.
TAAACATTTCTCCAACCATTTATTTCCACATAGCTTCTTCTTTTACCAAGAAAATATCCTATAGAATAGGGTATTCAGTCAGGTAATGGCTAGGTCCCCTACATTTATGGAAAATGTCTATAAATGGAATCTTGGGACCATTTTTATTTTCTTCCATATTACTCTTCATTTTTCCTCAATAATTCTTTACTTTATGTCCTTATTTCCCACACATAAATCATTTCTTTGTTCCATTGAGATACTTTCTTGGGTGTCTCCTTCCACATTTCCTACATGATGGAAATTGGGAATTCTTTTATCCATGGTCTCCACTACTGAAGCTCTTATAATTCATCACCTATCTCTTCTTTATTGAGTCTGAGAGTTGGTTAATATATATGTTGTTGATCATATTTTTGGAAAACTGATTTGGCATGCACATGATATATTTTACACCTATCAACATTCCATTTTGTTGCTCATTTACATCACCATTCCCACCTTGTACATCATGCTCAAAGTTACTATGACTTCCTTAGAATCCAGCCATTGACTAAAACTAGAAATAATTGTGTGAGTAATAGTAGTCATAAAATCATTTAGAGAATATCATGACACCATATTTTCAATTTGAAACACCTTAGGATTAACCAAGGTCATTTATTCTCATCTTATATTAAAATCCTTCAAATCTATTTGTAATGAAAATGTAAATTATCTTAATCATATCTCCGGGGGTGTTGTAACCAAGAGTGTAGCAACGCCCATTGTCATGCACTAGTTCCCGTTCGAGTCTAGCTCAAAACGGTGTTTTTGGGTTTTACCCCTAGGTACATCTGTGCCAGAGCGGCCTCTACCTGCTCATATCTAGATAGAGATGTATTGCATGGAAAAATCACAAAATCTCTACAATACCAAAATTTTATGAAGTTCTTCTATACTAATCCTCAAAGTCTATCTAAGGGCTATGTGATCTAATCAGAGTTTATCTAAATCTAGTTTACAAGGTTTGTACTAAACATCCTATGATACAAATTGTAACGCGCCAAACCCAGAATCCCAGAGTCGGTGCATTATTCCGTATCATTGTCATGATCCTAAAAGATCGAGTCTCAAAAAAATGATTAGTTTAATAGCCTTGGAAGTACTAGATACATTCACAAGATTTACATTACAACATAAAATAGAAAACTACAACAACATTGTTTCCATAGAAAAAACTGAGATCCCATAGACTATCCCTATAGTTCATTCATAATATACTTCTTCACATCCTTGAAAAAATAAAACATATAAAGGGGTGATCTCAGATGCTCAGTAAGGATAAAAATATAGCAGAAACATTCATAAATAAGCATAAACATTTAAGGCAGTGAATAAAACTAAACCAAAATCCTTTTAAACTTGCACTTCAGTATACTATGACAAAGATAAAATCAAATACTTCCATTTATTTATTTACATGGATATTATAATAGTCTAATAATCACTTGCAATATCAATATCTACTTTCATAATGATGGAATGCATAATGCCAGACTTTCATAACCACATAGTCAAGGCCTTGTAATAAGAATACAAGTAAGATTTTGTCAAGGCCTTGTGACAAGACACTAGTTTCTATCATGAGACCTACCGATGCATCGAGGATCTATAGAGGTCTCCACCCATCACTTACTGATTCAAATGCATTCCTAATATGAAAAGGTTGAAACATAATATGAACATTCATATTAAAAAAAGCATACGAAATGTCAATATTTTAACCACAAACAATGAATGGTATAAAAATAGCACATCCATAGTAAAACATAACTCATTCAATAAAATATATAAGATTTTATTATAATAGATCAACATCAATAAAGAATAATGAATGATATTGACATAGATGAAAATAATCATCAAAACTATTTGAGATAAATATACCCCTTTTTCTTGAAAACATTTAAAAGTCTAACTATTTATCAAGAATCCATTTAAAATAGATTTTTGAATAAAAGTGTCCCATACCACTTTGAAACTTTTAAATTGAATTTTAATTTTAACACATTAATGTCCATATAAATAAATCCTTAAAATCATTTTTAAAACATGGACATTAATGAGAAAGATTTAGAATAATAAATCTTTAAAACATTTTAAAATGATATTTTAGTTAGAGTTATTAACCAAAAGAGAGACCCCTAAATACAAATAATTGAGGTAATCAAAACTTTATAATATCCTGAGAATAAATGGATTCATGATATACTATGTCAAAGTACATTATATACACTATATAAAAGTGAATTGGCGTATAACAACAAAGAAGTCTCACTAGAATGTAAATTGAGATGAAATCTCTTATAAAGACCTTATACTTATGTTAAGGATAAATCAATAAAATAATAATGAGTGAAAAATAAAAATACAATCAATATTATTGGATATTCAGTGTAAATCAATCAGAGGATATTCACACATAAACTTGTAAATACATCACCAATGAATGGATGTTTAACTCAATAAATGGAGATTGACTTAAAATTACTCTTATCAAGTTCATATAGATGAATTGAGAATTTATCAATGGAGTGATTACGTGTATCAAAAGTATATAAAAATAAAGGGGAGTGAAAATTATTACACAATTAATAAATAGTGATTCCACACATAATCATGGAGTAAAATAATCAATGAAGTATGAGTAAAGCTGAATGAGTGGAAATTGAAATTTGAAATGACCTTACCAATTTGGAGATTTACGGAAATACATCCCTTGAAAGTTGGATCATAAAATGAATATTTAATTACTCATAAATTAAAGTATATTACACAAAAAATACAATCATTGGGCTATAAATACACCACACAAAAGGAAATAGTGGCAGTACGACATGAATCTCGCGGAAATAGGAAGTGAGATGAAAACCCTTTCTTCGTTGTAATCAATTGATTCGTATGGAAAAAATTTAATAAAAACCAAATAAATCATATAATAACATGAATATAAATATAATCATGATAATATAAATATCAAATGAGAATACAAAATACACCACATTTAATAAATAAGTGGCGAACAATGGAAATCTCACAGAATTAAAAGAGAGATAAGAAACCCCTTAATTTTTACTATTTCTTGGTCAAGGGTAGGTTAAAATCCTATATAATGGTAAAATAATTGTTATTAAATTATAAAAGAATCAAATAAATTAATATTATATCATATACGATCTTTTAATATTACTTTTTTTATAATATTTTAGTATTATCATCGTTTCGGGTATTAACTGATTCGTTTTCCTTTATATAATTTGTTTCATAAGTAGTTTTTGTTATGAATAGAATGTATCTTATTCATATTAAGAATTATATTAATCATTAAAAATTATTTTTAATCATCTAATGAAAATTAGTCTTGAATGGACTACGATGGGGAATGAATCTCATTGCGTTCATGGAGACAGTAATCCGTACGTACGTACGAGCGACAATAATGTTTTTTTGATATTAAAATAATATATAATTGGATGTTATATCATATATACAGAATAATTATCATGTTATATTTATTATTTACATCAATTACACATCATTCTTATAACCATCTAAAGAATAATGTATTGAATAACAATTACACCACGACGTGGAGACGGTAAGCCCTTTGTACGCACGTATGGTTACATGTCATTCAAAGGATGGATGGAATAATGAATACGTTTCTACCATATTTATAATAACATCACAATATATAGAAGATAATAGATTTATTATTTTACAATTTAAACAAGAAAGAAAGAGTAAGTGGAAGACGAAAGGAGCATGAATGAGGCGATGAAATATTTACCTCTTCTTCAGGTTCTTCCATTTGATTGGATCAGAAGGGATCCTTAGGATGGTTTTCTGACTAAAGGAAGGCCTCTAAGATGAATTTAGGACAGTTGGGAGGGTATTTTGGTGGATTTTTTCTGAGAAAAAAATTATTTGAAGGTGTGAATTTGAGGGAAGGGGGAGTGCCCTTTTATAAGAGGGGCGAGAGGCACCTTAGGAAAGGCTAGAAATATTATTTTATAATAAAATCATTTTCAGCTTCTAATGGATCCAAAATAAATTATTCAAAGGATAAGGTGGGGATGGGTCGAAAAATACTCAACCAATATGTTTTAGATAGGTTTTGGGTCACTATATTAACCTTATATTTCAGATTTTACTCTTAGTTAAATAGTTTGACATTTACCATGTCTCTTTGTATTTTTATATTATATGGGTAATAAACATAATATATACTTCAAGAGAACCCCAAGTGGTTAATTAATGATACAAATATAATTAAATAATCCTTTTGGCCGAACCATATATTTTTAGGAATATAATATTAATTAATAATATAATATTTTTTTAAAAAATATTTTTATGTCAATTTTTACACTATTTGGCATTTCGTTTTTGCTAAATTCAAAATAGCATTATTAATTCGAAAAAAATTCATTAAACTAACTCTAACATGTCATATTAACCTAGAAAATTAGTGTAATTCATAAAAATTCTCAAATTAAATTTATTTGGATATTTATAATATCAAATATTTTAATATTTCTTTAATTAGGTAATTACTCCATCATCATTGTGTCATAAATAAATTAAATTACCTAATGTTTAAAAACTATAAATAAAATACCATTATGTTGGAAATATTTTTAACTTTCTAATTAATATTTATAATCGAATTTATTTTATGTATAACCCTATATTAAAAATGGTTTAGTTATTAAGCTTTAAATTTAACACTTTTAACTCTTCTTTGAATTAAATAATAATAAATGTACTATTATAATCCAAGTGGACCTAAAGGATCATATTTTATTCCTAATTTTCATTTCGATCATATTAAAATTATCCAATAGAATTAGGACATGTGTTAGGGTAATAATAATATCATTTTTACCCAAAATTTCCATATTTACTTTTAACCGTGGTAAATAAAAGTCAAAAGTTACTATTCACCAAAAAATATTTTTATCTTATTGAACCACATTTTATTTACTAAAATCAACGTGTCTCTCGGATTTTCGAAATTCTATTCAGAGAAGTGGTAAAATTAAGTTTTATTAAAATTTGCAAATGCTCCTAGGAGGTGGGTAAAATACGGTTAAAAAGTTCAATAAAATTTTTATATATCTAAAATTATTATAAACTAACTCCAATGAATTAAATTGAACTTATATAGGTATTATGTATTTATTTCTACCTAAAATAAATTAAAATAAAATAAATAATTATTTAAATAAAAATTCGGTTTTAAACTATAACTCTGTGTTTTTCACTATTCATCAAAAATTTAAAGTTTTCAGAAAAATACCAAAAATTCACTCTATTAATTTCGATATTCCGAATCAAAAAATGAAGTCCATCTTGAAAGATAAAATTTATTAAATTTCAAGAAGTGGGTATTACTATTCATTATGGCTAGTTTGATTGGTCGTAGTGTGTTAAAATCTCAAAGTTGCGCATAATGCAAGCTATTACATTATTCAAAGGGAAACGTACTATGGAAGCTTGGTATGTTACATTAATTTTATCTAAATAATTTCCAAAATATGTGAATTTTCACGTTTAAAATAAAATAAACATTTATCAAGAAATATAGGGTTTTCAGAGATTAATAGTTTTCGAACCTTATAAAAATTACATTTGACATTATAAAATTATTTGTTCATTTATATTTAAAAATAAATATTTAATAATAATATTTTATTAAAATTATATTTATTTCAAAAAAAGTCATAAAATAAATTCCTCCATTTAATTTGAATACTACCCAAAAATAATATATTAGTATTATTGTATAAAAAATCATTTATAGAGTAAAACTAATTGGATTAAAAAATATATATAATTCTTTTACAAAAATAATGTACATGCACATATATCTAGTATATTTATACATATCATTTTAATACACCATGAAATAACCAAATACTAAGGTGTGTGATGATGATACTTTCTTGATCTGGTTCAACGTACATAGTTTGGGCTATGATCTCGATGAGCTTGAACTTCTCCTGTAAATGGTTTCGCTCATGATTATGTTATTAGATCTTGTATTTAGGCTTGATCATGGAAAAATACCAATTATGTAACTCTATCAGAAGCTTAGATAAATGGTATTCATAGGTTATTATCCTACTAGTTGAGGCCATCACTTCCTTTGTCCGTGTCTATTAGATTTTTTAGAAACCTATATTCATACTAATCATGAAATAACTATTTAGTGGATATGTTATAAATGGTAAATATTCTTAAAATAAATATAAATATGATAGTGTATAATAAAAAAAATAATTTCATGTGTTTTCTATATCCATATTATATAATAATACATTTAATTTAAATAATGAAGTGCAATTTTATTTATAATAGTTCTACTTGTTACATTGTGGATCTGCAATACATAGTGTTTGGTATTATTTTGTTTGATGTAATATACTTTATGGGGTGAGTTTCATCCATCATGGTATCCTATAACCATGCCCGATAAATCTCTTTGAGAGGTTAGGTTCCCCTATTATAGTTTCAAATTTGTGGTGTTGGTTGGGAAATAATGTTGTTCAGATCATTAGGTTCCTTATAATGAAAATTTATTTTGTAATTTCGTTTTATAGAGAATGAATCTCTCAAATATATTGTTTATATATGTTATAAACATATATAGGTTACATAATGTAATTTTGGTTTTAGGATTATGCTCATTGAATTATTATGTAGTGTTTTTATGGCGATCTTACTAGGTATGTAAATACATACCCATACATGGACATTTAACTAACATGTGTCATGTCTTATTTAAATGATAGAAATATAACCAGTTATCTCATGGGAATGGTTTTGATAAATAAAGAAATATATGGTATCTATAGGTGGAAGTGGTATATGAAATTTTTTTCATGTATTATTTTATTTTGTAAGGCTATAAACCCTAGTTTCTTTAGGATGGATTTGCATTGGGATTGATGGAAGTTTATTTTCCCCTTTAAACATTACAAATTTTCCACATGTTACCCCTTTGTTTTTATTAGCGTGTTTCATGAATATATACACAATTAAGTAAGTTACTTAAAAATTATTTCATTCTTATTATCATATGTAGAGATGGTTAGTTATATATTGGTACATTATGCTAACAACTATGGTATTATATAGTTTGACTTTATGGTTATTATCACTGGGTGGTAGGATTTTGAAGGAAGGAATACAATTTCAAAAATGTATTATTGTCATCTTGGGGGCCTTAGGTGTTCCTAGATTCATTAATTACATATATTTTAAGATATCCTTCCATATGTGAATGTGTTAAATAAATACATAAATATTTATTTCTCATTATCATCCAAAGTTATATAGATTAGAAAATAACCTATATAGATATCAATAAAGTAAGAAGAAGTCCTTCATGGAGATAATTCTATTATTTAGTGAATAATTTTTTTAGGATATTTGAAATTTAATGTACCATGATTAAGATTATGGTATTCAATTTAGTATTTATAAAAAATCATAAATTTAGGAATGAGTCCATTAATTTTAATTGAAACTATAGTTATTCAATATTTTGATGCACAACTTTCACTAAAATAGATTAGTTCATATTAGGTATAGGATAGATGATCCCATTATTATGAAATTTTCATTCATTATTTTTTTGCACTGTCAAGAGGATGAGATTTAGTGGGAATTTATTTTTATGTGCAATATTAGCTTCATATTCTAAATGAATAATTTTTATAGGGACTTATCAAACTATAATACATTTTTAGCAGTACCTATAAAATATCCTACTTTTATATTACTGGATATTTTCAATACATGTATATTTCAATTTACATATAGTATATTATTCTCCCATGGATCTTCATTATAAAAATGTTTCAAAAAATTCATACGTGTGACTAATAACATGTCACAGAAATGAAAAATAAAGATTTTATAGAGAAGGAAAAAGTCATGGGGTTATATTATAGACTTCTCAAGGAGTTTTAGTTAGAGTAAATGTATTATGTATCCATATAGTTGAAAAATCATCATTTTACTGTTTTTTTTTTCAGAACTTAAAAATAAATATTTTCCTAGAAAGAATTAATAATTTACACATAAAAAAGTATTTGGTTCACTCACCAATATCTTTTATGATTCTAAAGAAACATGTATCTTAGTGGTTATGTCATGAGTATGTTTCATTGTAGGGTATAAAAATGACGACTTTTTGTGTTGGATGTGGGTAAATTTTTTTTAAAAGGCATTCATAAGCTATAATGATATCATTAATCAAAAGTTACTATGTAATGATGAAATCCATGAAACTTTTAAAAATGTGAAAAAATTATAACAATATGAGGTTCATCAGCTTAGAATACTTGAATATGTATATATATTAATAAAAATTTGGAGTGTTAATGTTCTAGAAATATTGGATTCCCTACGATAAATTTTTAATGGATTTCAAGATTTGATGGTGTTTCTCATGCGAGATTTACTAAAGCTATTATTGTCTATAGAAGCTTGGGGTATAGAAACGAGTGGAGATGATAAAGAAGTAGTGTTTCTAGAAGAAGATAAATAGTTGAAAATTTTGTTGAGGAATAAAAGTATTAGATAGAATGTGCCCATATAAAAAATGGATTTATACTCTTTGATACTCATTAATAATGGAGAACCTAAATGTATCAAAGCGATTATATATTTATATGGTTTTATTTAGTGATAGATATCCATGAGGGTGAAATTTGATTTTATAATTATTATTAGGACATAATAGTAAGTTTAACAACAAATAAGAGGTTAGTACTACATAAAATGTTTTCTTATCTAATTAAGGAGGAAGAATCTATAAGATAAAATCACAAGGAGAGGATTTTCATGAAGGGTTTTTTAATATACAAATTGAATATATATTTTTTGAGATCATTTAAATATTTTTAAAAAATAGTACTATTCGTATAGAAAATAATATTATAGACATGGGAGGTTTATATTAGTTTCATATATATGTCATATTGAGAATTATTAATGTGTGTTGAGATGATGATATTGCAATATAAAATATAAAGATATTCATTGATAGATTAAACATGGATTTTGTGTGCATGCTAACACATATCCATTATTGGTTGTAAAAATCACAAAGGTTGTGAAAAAATAAATTTAATTCCTTCATGATATAACTTATGTTCATCCATATAATTTTTTTGGTATATGTAGTAATAATATTAATGTTTTGTTAGAAAGAGTGCGGGAAAACAGAAACTACTACCTTAGAAAACTACTTTATGCTAAACTAAGAGAAATCATATTGAAAGAAAGAGAGGTTAGATATAAGAAAACAAGTTTTGTTGGTATGGGTAGTAGGAATCTTAATTCTTATTTAGGTTTTTATATGGATCAACATTACACATTAAGTTGTGTTTTCAGTATATTTATGGATAATTATATATAAGAACATTGTGTATTTTTTTTGTGCATCCCATAGTATATTAATAGTTATAAATATTTATCTCCTAATACTACAATATATTATCTACTAAAAGGGTAGTAATATCTAGATTGGGGGGGATTCAAACACATAGAGAAGAAATATATTTTGTCACATATAAGGGATTAAATATGAATTTTATGCATATTCTTTATCCAGTTGTTACACATTCAGTAATAAAGGAAGATAACATTTAACTTATAGATGCTATAAATGAGTTTATCAAGCTAAATGGGATTTTGTATGATCTATAAAGAATGAATGTTTTGATTTTTTACATTGATTTTCAAAGTGATATCATCACATAAAATAATATTATGTTTTATTTCCAAAAAAAATAAAATTCAAATGATGTATGAATTCATATAGAAGAATCAAGTGGTTAATTATTTTTATGTAAGAAAGATAGAATGAATTAATTGTCTAATTGATACATTGACCACATTTTTATTATTAGAATGTATGTGGTAGTGAAATACATAAATTAGACTAAAATAAATAGAATCATGATTATTAACCATGTAGTTAAAAATAAGATTAATAGTAAGATAGGAAGGTATTATCATATATTTTTAGGTCTTGTTTGTGAGTCATAAAATAAATTTCAAGTGAAATTTTTTTATTTTTTGTAATGTGAAAAAATTCTGGCTATGTGTTTGATATTTTGGAATGAAATAATCTAGAAGTCCAGATTTTAACAAGGATAAATACGGTGTAGGTGTTTTATTATTGTATATAATTCCATAATAATGGAAATAAAAATATTTTATGAAATGTGTCACATTCAAAACGAGAGTATTCTAGAATGGGGTAAAGGCTACAGATGAATCAACTTGGTGGTTCAAAGTAGGGGCATTATTAATATGAAATTAAACATAAAACTAATCTAACCAAAATGATTTATAAGATGATACTATTGAAATCATATAGTGGCCATGTTTTGGATATATGTTACCATATAAATGGGTTCCTATAAAGCTCAATTATAAAGTTTTTACTTTAAAATATCAGAATGTAATGGATCCATTTAAACTAGGTGGTACAAACTATAAAATAAAATTTTCAACCAAATTGTTTTAGGATAGATCAAAAAAATAACTATATCTCTCTCTCATATAATAAACACAAGTTCAAATAATTTAACCTCTGGATTTGAACCTCATCTAGTCAATGTAAAATTTTTCTACTTGTATATAAATTTATTTTCCTAATATTTTTTTGGAAGCACTTTTTTGTATTTATGTTAGGTTTTTTTCCATGTATGGGGATAATTTCATATTAAATATTAAAAACATTAATTGAAAAGTTTTATTTATATTTTATATGTTACAAACATCATTTATATCTCTCAATATTCTATAATATGTTTTTTTATTTATTCTTATAGTACCAAGAGTCTTCAATCATAATGATTGAGAGGTTTTTTATTTTTCTTAAAATAAAAAATTCACTTCCTATTTGTAAAATAATTTCTAACTGTAAATAATCATACATAAATTTAGGTATATAATTTTTCCAAGACTATCCCCTAATGTTAAATCTACCATATGTGTGTCAGTATCCTTTAATTTTGTTGTAATTATGGGTAGTATTTAGTCTATAAAATGTTTTACGATGATAAAAATCTCATTCATATTCATTCACCCAGGTGGGTGAAATGGTATTTCAGAAAATTTTCACAGTGAGGGATATTTTAGACTTTATCCAATAGTGGAACGATCACTAGTACCGTTTTAATGGTACACATGACCAATCTATTAGTTTAATTATTATAAATATTCATTGATTTGGGAAATATTTCTGTAAATGGATGATAAATTTAAGGATTAGTGCATACCCCAAAAATACGATTTTTTATTATTTTTTTGTCCTCAAATAAAAACTTTTTCGATTGAGGGGAATATTTTTTACTTATTAGAATTACATTAGGGTTATATTCTACATTATTTGGATCTTAATGAATTGATTTATCCTTATGACTATATTTTGTAATTGAAAATACAATATGATTATCCTGGGGACTAGGAACATGGGTTTTAAGGTAATTTTATTGATTCATTCATAATAATTTACCAAATATAATTTTTAAAATTATTCCACATGGGTTTTCATGTGATGTATCACTAATTTTATTATCTTTTGAAACTATATAATTATACATTACTAGGAAAGTCCAGCCAAAAGCAAAGATTTTGACCATTTATTAAAAGAAAGAAAAAGTACAATAGGGCGACAGATGGGGTCAAACATCTGAAATGCCCTAAACCACCAAGAAAAAGTCTAGAGATCATAAAATTACATATCTATTCAATAATCAAAATCCCCAGCAGTCTCCCACTCAGATTAAGAATTATCCCGATTGATGATTTTCAAGATATCTGTATCCACTTTCCTTGACACCTTAGATGAAGATCAGGTAGACACGGTTCTAGGAACATTAGAATAATCCTTATGTGATATCCTCTTAGATGGAAGACCCTCACTATCAGTAGTCTTCGGATTCCCACTTAAGATTGCCTCCTTGTAAGAGGCGTAACCACAACTGCCTGAGACCCTAATCGGGGTACAAACATTCCCTTGTTCATCTTCAGAAATGTTTCCCCATTTCTCATGTAATTTAGATACTTGAAAATTATTCTGGATTTCTTGCTGACAATCAATATTTTGCTGCACATCACTCTGATTACTTTTGTATAAAAATATCACTGAGTCTAGTATCAAATTTTTGTGAAATAAGAGGGTTTTTATATTTTGGTGGAGAAGGAAATGTACCAAATCCATGGTGATATCAATTCTAGTTAGGAAGTATTATATTTAGTTATTTTTATACTATGGGGTTTTCATTCTACATGGGTTTAGTATTTTTACAGAACATTTATTAGGGGGAAAGCCATTCATGTTAAACCTGAAAGAATGAGATACTCCAAAAAAACATCATATAATCCTTATATATATATGAAATTTAGTATAAATTATTGATTTAGTGTCATTAATAGAAAAATTATACAATATAGATAGATATTTCTATTTACCTTGATCATTAACCAATTTTCTTAAACTTGTATGCATTTCACCATGTTTATTACAAACCTTTTTATCTAGGGAAGAGATGAATATCTCAAGTACTTATTGAGTATGTGCTATCACAAATGTAAAAATTTATTATTCATTTTGACTCTTTTTTTATCAATTCATGTCTATTAGTAAGATATTTTAAGACTAGACTAATACTAGCTATAAAATCTATCATTATATGATATATCGGGATATGGAAACCATTATTGGATGTGTTTCTATATGTAATGGATGTTGTTATAAAATTCTATTTTAAATTTATTACCAATATATTTAAAATGTGTAGAAAAGGATGAGTACTATTCATGTGAAATAAAATGAATTTATAATCATTGTATTCATAATACATTACATGTGTTTTGATAATTTTTTCTTATTTTTAAATTCATACTCTACTTTAGTACATTAATCATATTCAATATTTTTATGTTTTTATTTTTATAAATGAATCAAATATACACTTATATAAATCCTTATAACCAATTAATACCTAGATATTTTCTATATTATATTTTGGAACTTTAGAAAATGACTATAATGAAATTGTTTTATCAATTCTATAAGATATTTTATTTGAATTAAGTAGAGAAAATAATTGTAGGAAATATCTTTTTAACTCATTTTCAATGATTTTTATTCTAACAATAATATTTATATCTCCAAACTATTACCAATATATTTAGTATATAATGATAAATAAAGTAGTCAATATAATAAATTACATAAATTTTTTAACAGAAATACTCCTTTTGTTTGATGATGATCCAAATTGATTCTTTCTGTTAAATAATCATTGAATATTCTCATAACTCACTTATGTGAATTTTTTCATTAAAGAATATATCATAATCTAATTTTTTATATCATTAAACCAAAAATTACATAGGATTTTAGGAGGAAAAAGAATCATCTTACCATCTAAAACTATGTTAATACATATAGTAGATCATTTAACCGAAATAAATAGTACCCCTTTAGTAATTTCATAATATCAAGTCAATATCAATAAATTTAGGGGTCTATTAATTTTTTCATTACATTAGTTTGAATTTATGGAAAAGATTCATTTGAGATAAAACTTATTAAAATCCTAATAAATTAATTTAATTCATACTAAATCAACTAGATAGTTAATACAAAATAGAAAAATTAATTCATATGATAACATTTGGTTATGTAAAATATTCTCCCTAATGTTTATTGATAATACATGTTTTGAGCATAACATAATGAATACAAATTTGATTTTGGTTATTTTGAAGGGGTTTGAAATATTAAATTTTTATGTATATTTTCATTTATCTTTATAAAAGAGATTCACCTATCCCATTCAAGAAACAATATAATCCTCTTCAATTTATCTAGAATGAAATGATCCATTTATAGAATATAAAAACTTATTTTAATCATATTTTTTGTTAAATACCACAAATATGGGACATTGAAATCTGAATGTAAAAATTAGTGTTTTAAATAAAAATTATTAGAACATGATATCATCTTTATATGTAGGATTTATGGACATATATTTCCTTTAAAAATTTATAGTAATTATTATAAAACCAATAGGAAAAAACATGAGAGTTTTGAAATTATTTATGATTTTAAAATAAAACAAAATTAAATAAAATGAAAAAAAATCAGGGACACTCCATTAAAATCTTCAAAATATTGTAATATATATCAGAAGGAATTATTTAAAATAAAATCCCATAGCATAAAAATATTATTATTAATAAACAAAATTTTATAAATTTATTTCCATTAAAATATAATTTAAAAATTTGAATTCAATTTATAATGATATTATTATTCTTAAAAAAACATCCATAACATTATATAAATTCATTGTGGTCATTCAAATGACCAATTTTGGGTATTTATAAACACATATATGTATTCTATATCATTAAAATTGTAAAATATATCGATAACACTTATTATTATTCATATTTATTAACATCTTATTGTTCTTAAATATATGTCATGATACCCATTAGAAATATTTTCACATATTAATATTAAACTAAAATTACTTTACATAAATAAATAACAGATATAAATTTCATAGTGAATGATTTATCACATATATATATATACTTCCAATTTCATCATAATCCTTTTAGCTATAATTTAATATTTTTCCTTTGAATATATACCCTTTATGATGTAACCAAAAATTTCATATATAATTCATTGAAGTATTTTATATGGAAACACAATGATTATATAAGAAATTATATGGATATAAATTATATTCTTTGACGAGGAGAAGGTGAAATTCAAAAAATAATCATTATATATTGTTATACATCCCCTTTATTTTTTAATATTAAGTAATCCTATTTATAATTTAAAAAAATATATTCAAACTATACCTAAACTTAATAAAATTTCAAATTTATTAAATGAAAATAAATATAAATCTTCATTAACCCTTAACATTTAGAAATATTATTTCATAATATGATCATCACACTCGATTAGCGGATGAAATTTCATTTCAAATACTAGATACCGTAATTGAGTTTTCATCAATTCCATATACATTATTACTTAAGTAATATTATAATATTACTCATCAGTTTATAATTTCTCTGAATTTCATTTCATGAAATTCAATTCTATATTCATACATGCCAAACATAATTTACTATCTCATGTAAACATTAATTTATTAATGTATCTAGAAAAATACATATATTCATGTACATTGAGACCATGTTTTCATTAAATAATATAAATAACAAAATAATTGTATAAACAATTAAAAACCATTAGAATTTTTTTTTCTACCTTTATGTGAGTATAATTATGGTCACATTGAAACAATACACAAAATATGATGGAAAACATAATCTTTCATCTCAAAGATATTAAATGAAAGAAGACTACCAAAGAATAATCTAATTTTTTTTTTGATTTATCGATTTTATATCAATATACATTAGAATTTATTACTAAGATCTAATGGAGTTGTCACTTAATTCTAGTTATCTATAATAAAAAACATTAGTAACTTGTTTGAAAAACTTTTTCAAGATATGAAAGATGATTCATATTCTAAAAATACATAAAATTTGAATACGAAATTAATCTCTCTAATAAAAGATATTTCCAATTCCATATTCATTTAGGTTTTAAAAAAATTGTACACACTCTCCTTATAAGAAATTTAAATATTACCATAAATTAAATTAAAAATTATAATTTTTTTTCTGGTATCCTTGTTATAGAAGTATTTTTTAATATTTAAATTATAAGACACTATATCATTTAAAAAATATTCTAAATTGTAATAAACAATAATATGGTATACTTAAATACATATAATTACTTTTTTAGTTTAAAACACTTTAACCATTAATTTTAAATAAGAAGTCGTCTTGTTTTTTGATATTAACATCCAATTTTATAAAACAGTTTATGAATATCAACCCACTTCGATTTTGATATAAATTTTATTTTATTTGGGAAGACACCTTGATGTATAATATTTTTTTCATCCATAACCGTAAAAAAAATATAACATAAAAATAAATTATTTAAACATGTAATTTCCTTCTCAACTAATGTATTATAATTACTATCATCCTTTCCTCATTATTGGGTACTCGGTGTATCATTTATCTACACTAGGTGGCATCACCTTAGATTTATTTTTATAGAATTAATTTTATTACCCAAAACCAAAACTATTACAATAAATTCTATTTTTATGATATACCCTACATGTTAATACAATATAAAGAATAATAAATTAGAGGGATAACATGTTATGGTGTTTTTAAAAAGTTCATACATAATATGACTAATAGAATAATTTATATGTTTCATGAAACTACTATAAAAATGTGAAATATTAATAACATAAAACACAGACACACATAAGGAAGGTATCATCCTTATATTTGAAATTGTTTCCCAAATATTTTCTCTTTCTTGAGTAGTTTTTTTATATAGCACTAATTTGTTTCTATAAAAATATCTTCACTACACTTATTGGTGTCACAAAATAGTGTTATGATCTTATTACTCAAAAATTAATGTTTAATTCTAGAATATTAAATAATAGTATCAGTAATTTCATTCTTTTTCACTCAACTTTTGATCCTTCAAATCATTATTAATAGTGAATTATACCTTTATATAAAACAATAAAATTAAAAGTATCACATGTAAACATACATGGTATTATATCACATACATGAGAACCTTATGATATATAACAATGAAAATATATCCTCTTATTTAATAGATTTGATGACCACATAATATTCAATATGAAAATCTTCTATATCGATCTATCTCAATATTCCCCTCTTCTATGTATTTAATCTTTTTCATATTATTTATTCTTTATGCTCTCTAAAAAATCACATGGATAATGTTTCCAAATTACATTTTAAAACATCAATGATGATAAAAGAATGATATTTATTATTAATTTTTAAATGTCAAATAAAATCTACAATGTTAATAAAAAATATATAAATAAATAACCCAATTAAAATCTCACTAATCTTAATTTATGGATCCTCACAAATCTCCTTCAATTTTATTATTCAAGTCTTCATAAAAAATCATCCATTAATTTGACATAAACTATTCCATTTTTATGAATGAAATATATCACATAGTTAATGATTTATTTTTTATATGAGAGTAATTTACTCTAACATTTACTTTGAATAATATATGATTTTTATTTAAGATAATTTAAACTCCTAGGTAAAAAATTTATTTACCTAGATTTACCCAAATGTGAGGATTGTTTTCTATTATGTGAGTTTTTAAGATAATTACTTAGTGTCCCGTGAACTACAAATTATTCATATATTGTAGTCAAATTACTATTATATAGTCTTTAAAACTCCAAAGTTACACATATGTTATAATTATATTTTTTAATTTATTAATACCTAGAAATATGATAATTTTCACAAAAACTAAAAAAATATAGAACCTAGGAAATAACTATTTTATTTATATATATCTTATGTATCACACATATTTATCCATTTTAATTTAATTTTTTAGCATACAATAACATTAATATTTATAGTTCACCTTACGTAGCTACTTCATATTTCTTTAGATGGATCAGATCCTCTCAAAACCATCATTAGTGATATCAACACCTATTAAAAGAACACAAATAAATTTAGGAAATCTTAAAAACTACATCAGTCATAATATAATTATTAATAAATATTATATATTTATAATATTATAAATTAATACTTAAAGAGATATTTTACTACCTCTATAAACTCACCTATATATCCATATTATTTCTTCGGTTGATGTTGATTCAATTAGTCATCAATAAATTATTCACCCTTTTCATGAGAATAAAAAATACCGATTTCAATGTTCATTATTATACAAGTGACATGTCTATACCATGTAGTTTCATAGAACACTAGGATGAACACTTGAAATATATCACATCTGGATCCATATTCCACATAGAGTTATATAATATTGAAAAAATTCATTAATATATCTGAGAGTCACTTAAAATATATACTTGTAATATCCCATGAACTATTTATATAAACCAATTTAATGTATTCATTAATATTATTTTATAGAAATTTATATATTATTAAAATAATAGACAATATATTTGTGAAATTGGAAATTATTATTTCTACCCAAAATTAATTTTCCAGTATTATATGGTTTTATTTCAATGAATTATTTATAAATTAATGAATCCAAATTTAAAAAATTAATATCTTTATTTAAATTCATTATTTAATTTTTTTTCTTCTAAAAGATCAATTTTTTAGAAAATTGTGACAAATAATAATTTTATAAAACTGAATTTTAATTTCATTAAATAAAGTAATTTTTTATTTCAGTTTAATCTCAAAATATAATAAGAATTATTTAGTTATATATAATCTTATTAATTACAATCAAATAAGTTTTATACCTAATTTTCATATGAGTACATTTTTGGTATTAAAACATATTAAGAAAAAAAATTTCATTGTGTTTTGTGGGATTGAATTTAAATTAAAATATAGAACTTATGTGTTTTAGGTGTTACTAAATTTATTCCATATTTTTAATTATTTGGTGAAATTTTTTTAAATAGGTCCCTTTGATTTTTTACATTATGAATAATAACTTTTATAATTTTTGTTACCAAGATAAAGGGTAAAACTAGTATTTAACATTGAAAATATAATTGAATGGACTACAAAATGACTCTAAAACATTATATAATTTTTTATGAGTATATATCATCCATAATAATATAAAATACAAATATTTGGCATTATGTTACATTTTTTACTAAATATGGACAATCATAATGTTATAGTTTATATAAAGATAAGAATTTCACACTCTTTCTTTCTATAATAATAATATTTGTTACATTAGTATAAAAAGTGGACATGATAAGTTATAATTTTTCATATGAAATTTAATAATTTTTTTGTATCATCATAGTTAATTTTTAATATGTTCTGATAAAATTTCTTAAAATATTATTCTACATTGATGAAGTAATTATTTAATTAATATAAAAATGAAATATATGATTTCCAAAATGTTAACAATTATAACATTTGAATGAAAATTATTCATACATGATTTTTAGATAAAAAAGATAATTTGTTTATATACTTAATGTATTGTATTATAATTATTTTGTATTCATGATTTTATTAATGTCAAAGTACATGTAATATTGTAAAATTGAATTTAATGATATTTTATAATAAATAATACTAAATCATAAGATTTAAAATTCATTAAAAAATATCTAATTTTATGAAAGGTATATGGTTTTTTACATCTTCTGTAATACATTTATGAGTTGTTTTTAATTTTATTATAACATTATTAAACATTATCTGGTAGAAAACTTTAATATTATGTTAATTTTAAAAAAATTTAACAAAGAGTTAAAAATAATCATATGGGTAAAAATGTGATATCAATATATTTATATTTTGATGGATTAACAATTTTAAAATATTAATCTTATTATGTTTTAATATTATCAATTTGGGTCCATTTAAAAAAAATAAATTTATAATAATTTAATATTTTAAGAACTCCCAAGAGAACCCCCCTCCTCTTTTATAAAAGGAATCCTACTATTCTAATTTATTAACTTATGAAAATCCATTTGGTTCCAAAATTATCTACTCAAATCCTATTATATAATTTTTTTTCTCATTCTAGGGGTCCTAGATTATGAAAAATAGAAATTTATGGGTATTAAGGTATAAGTCAATGTAGACATTTCAAGGAAGACATATAGTTTATAAATGTATGTTTTAATTTTATTTCATCATCAACTTCATTAAAATTTTATTAAAACAAGATTAATTAACAAAACTATTATCATCCATATATTTTTTTTTCATTATGTTATTGGAATAAAATTTATCCTTCTCAAACATAAATCGAATGAAATAAAAATTCATTATTCATCATTACAACTGTATACCACCTCCTGAACTGATATAATTTTGTTTCCATCATCACCTATAATAAATAGTTATAATGATTATTTTAATGTGTATATATGATAATCAAGAAATTTCTATCACTATTATTAGATATGATATCATATTGTTCTTTTAACCTTCCATTCTCTAGAAAATTATAACATTGATTGTTTATACTTGTGGACTACCATCTCAACGATGTGATGTGAATTGTTTTTCATCACAACATCATATGGATTTTATATATCTATGTAATTAATCAAATATGATGATATTTATGATATGATTATAATTATGTGAGAAAAAAATGATACATAACATTTTTACATAATTATTTATGATAAATGTAAATGCTACTTATATGTATATACCGACCTAAAATCTCCCTGATTGTATTATTGTTAAATCATAAAAGTGAACTTTCAGGATTTGGTTAAAAATATGAATTAATGCATGAAAATGATAAATATTTAATTATTATTACTAAAAATATGATTTATAGAATACTTACATGACTATAGTTTGTTAATTCAATAATCTATCTTATGACTTTTCCATTCCTTTATGTTTTGAAAATCTCAAACACTTTTTCCATAAAGATTATTTTCTTTCTCTAACGAAATTTATTTTCTTTAACCTTAAACATAATTTTCTATGTTATGATTAATTTTAATTTTATAATATTAACCTTATTTATCTTAAGACCGTATTATAATAAGAATAATAAGATATTTATTCAAACCGTGGAACCTTAGAGTTTCTTTGATACCGAGTCTCACTATTTTAGAATCTGATTCCATCTATATTATAACTCTCTTTAATCATGTTTTCATACTCTAAATTCTATGAAATTCAGAATCTGAATTCTATGAAATTCATATTCTAAATTCCTTAGAATTCATACTCATAATTCCTAAATATTCAAACTCTAAAAACCTTAAAATTTAGACTCAGAATTCTTTAGAATCCAGAATTCAAATTCCTCAAAATTTAGACTTCGAACTCCTCACAAATCAGACTCTGTTTTCTCATAAAAACGGACTCTATTTTCTCAAAAAATTAGACTCTATTTGTATACATATTATGACTTTGTTTCCCATTACATTTAGAGTCTGATTATTCATAGCTTTTAAAGTTATTTTTTTCTTAAAGATATTGTTCATACATTATTGGATTCTAGTTTATATAATTTTATTAAAATTAATATTTATTTTCTCACATGTTATAATTCCTTACACATGATTATGTTATACAAAAATGATGTTGTAAAATCTATTTCTAACTAACCATTTGTTGAGTGACACATGTACAACTCCCTCTAAAATTCAAGGATAAATATGACTTTCGGAGGATGATTTGACCATTGATGTTTTTGCCTATAAATAGAATCTCATTTGAACGCGCTCAAAATTGATATAGAAATTACATATTGTGATGTTGTGATGTGATTTCTAGAGAGAGGGACTCTTGTTCCTTGTTCATTTAGTGAACATCTTGTTAATCCATGAAAAAATTGTTCAACCATGAACAACTTGTTCAGCCGGATTAGTGTGACTCTGATTGTTGCTATGTACAATCAAGGACTTTCGGGGATAGAAAGACAGGGGTGTAGACTACCTTAAAGCTCGAGGACTTCCAGGGATTGGGATATATAGGTTCTTACTAACTTATTGTTCGAGGGATTGTGGGGATATCAAGACATACTCTAATATTCTTATATAAGGCTTACCCATGCATGGGTAAGAAAACCTTTCATGAAAGTATAAATCAAGGGACCTTTATCAAAGGTTGTTATACACCCTTCTCTTTGGGATAAAATATTTCATACTTGTTTACTTGTTCTTGATACAAGTTTTTATTTCCACTGATTATTTTAAAGAAAGTATAATTTTTTTATACTTTTATATACTTGTATACTCTAACAAATAAGGTTTTATACACTTTAACGTAAAATTTTACCTAATATAATCTTACTTAAGTTTATTAAAGATAAATTATTGAAATGTAGGTTCTTTATAATTTGATTTAGGCCGTTCCAATTATCTTCTTTATTATAAACCAAAGAGGGTTTGTGAATTCACCTTGTCAAACATTGTTAAAAATAAATTTTCATATAGTTAAAAATGAAAGATTCAAAAATTACAATTAACCCATAACCCAATTTTAATTGAGCATATATATCTATATTTTGAGCCTAAATTTTTTATCACAACAGGACTCTAAAATACTTATATTTGTATATCAGTTTTCTTGCTTAACTTTTCTTTCTTAAATTTACTTCATCATGTCTTTCTTAAATATTTTGGTTTATAAACTTTTACTACTAAAACTTTTTATGGAAGATAATTTTTATTATATATTGAAGGAATAAATATAGGTTTTATAAACAACCTAAATACTAAAATATATCTATTCATTGATGGTAATGATTATGAATACTAGAGAGATAAGATGAATAATTTTATTATTAGCATTGGAGTGAACTATTTTGTTATGCTTACTAGTGAATAAAAGATTTTTGACAAAGAAATCAAAAAATTTACAAATCAGGAAAGAAAAAGAATATAAACTAAACTAAATAGTACATTGTACTCTTTTATATTCTATAACCAAGAATATCTTTAGTAAAATATATTCTTTTAAAGATGAAAACAGAATTTGGAAGAAACTTGATGTTATACACTTTGGAACATCAAAAGTGATTGAAACTCAAAGAGCTATTCTAAGAGATGAATATCATGGATTTTTATTTTCTTATGGATAACCTGTATGAAAGGTGCAATAAATATTTAAGTCTATCGTCACTAGTATTCAATCAATGGGAGTTGAGGGTCTTAATGATGATGTTCTTGCGAAAATGATAATTAATATCATGCCCAATGAGTGGGAATCTAAAATTATAGTTATTGATGAATATATAAATGTATCTAAAATTAATGTTGATGAGTTATTTAGAACTATTATTCCGAATAAAACAAGAATGAAGAGAGATACTGATTTAAAAATGAAAAGGAATAGTAATGGAAGTGTTGATTTCACCACTACATAGATTTCCAAGACTTCTGAAATGGTAACTAGATCTAAAGCTAAGAGAGCTGTTGTTATATATGAATCTAATGATAGTGATTAGTCTGATAATGAACTAGACAGTCTTGGTCGAAGGATAAACAATATAATCGGAAAGAATTATTTTCAGTATAGATATAAGAAGAAAGAAAAAAATGACAAAAATGATTCTAAAGTAACTTGTTATGAATGTTAAAGGGATAGAAATATCAGACCAGATTGTTCTATGATTATGATAAAATATAGAAAGTAAATGCATTCTAAAAGGAATAGAAAAAAGTAATCCAAATCTCATACAAATAATGTCTTGAAACCTAATGACACCTAAATTTCTAGTGGTGGTGACTCTTCAGATGAATCATCAGAATATGAATATTATGGTCAGAATAATATTGGTATTATATCTAGATTACATATTGGAAATAATCATCTTATAGCTAAGGTACACAATGATGAATCATTAAATAATATTTTTTTTAAAATAAAATTTTCCTAATGAATAATCCTCATCATAATATAATACATTACCTTAATTTGATGTAGTTTCTAAATACGGATAATTTTTTGAGAATGAGAATTGTAAGATAAAAAAGAATTTAGAGAAAATAAATTATTGAATTTCTATTTTGTCAAAAGAAGTATCAGACCGTTCTAATTATCTTGATCGGAAAACTCTTGATTTTGAAAATGTTTCTAAAAACCTTAAGAAAGTTAATTCGAAGAAGGATAAAATTTATAAGGATATTGAAAATGTTATTTCTAAGAAAAATGTTTTATAGGCTAACTCAAAACCTAAAACTAATGACTTAGAGGATACGAATTTAGTCATCAGACTAAAATCCAAAATCTTTTCCTTAAAGAAAATTTTTCAATTTTCACTTCAGGAAGGAAAGATTTTGATAAAATGTATTCACAACTTCATCCTCTTAGGAATAGTTCTGAATTTGGTTATACTTTTTCAAAAAATGTTTTTAGTGGAAATTATTTTGTTCTCCAATGTTCTCCTTTTTGCACTAAGTGTTAATATAGTGGAAATTGGGAGAAAATTTTTCTTTGAATAAACCCCAATCCTTAGTTTTTCATAAAGATTATTTTTCTATGAAAATGTGTATTCCTATGATTTTACTTTCTAACAACTCCAGATCCAAGAAAGATTCGAATACGAAAGTCTAAAATTTATTATTTTCTAGAAAATAAAGGAAGAACCAACAAAAATACATGGTACATGGATAGTGGATGTTCCCAGCCCATGACTGGTAACAAAAACATCTTTGAAAAGATTATCAAGACCAAAGGATGAATAATAACTTTTGTAGATAACGACCAGGGATAAATTGTTGGTATAGGTAACATTTTTCTTCTTAGAAAAGCTTTAATTTCAAATTTTTTAATTGTTAAAGGTATTATGCACAACCTTATAAGAAAAATAAAATTATGTGATGAAGGTTAGCTTATGAATTTTAGGAATGACAAATTCCTAGTACATAATTCCCAGAAAGTGTTTATTATATCTTCCCAAAGGCATGAGAATGTTTATACACTAAACTTAGAATACATAAGGATCTAAGACCTACCTTTCCTTAGTGAAATGGAAGATTAGTAATGGTTATGGAATAGAAGACTAAGACATTGTAACCTTATAGACTAATGAAAACTCTCAAAGAAAATACATGTTAAGGATCTACCAGATCTTAGATTTGATTCCTCAAAATCTTGTAATCTTTTTCAATATGGAATGCAACATAAGTTAAGATATAAATCAATAAGTGAAGTATCATCTTGTGATGAATTATATCTAGTGCATATGGATCTTTTTGTCCCAACACAAATTGGAAGTATTGGAGGAAAATACTATTTATGTTTTATAGTTTTTGATTACATTAGATTTACTTGGGTCTATTTTCTAGCAATGAGATATGAATCCTTTTATTATTTTAAAACATTTTCATCCAATATTAAAATTGAGAAAAACCTTACATTGATATAAATTTATAGTGATCATGGGAGAGAATTTCAAAATTCACATTTTAAAACTCTTTGTAGTAAGAAAGGCATTAATCGCAACATCTCAACTCTAAGAAATCCCCAACAAAATGGTGTTATTGAAAGAAGAAATAAAATTATTAAAGATATAATTAGAACCATGTTGAGTGAATTTTTTATTACTAAACACTTTTGGGATGAAGTTGTAAGTATTTCTTGTTGCAATTTAAATCAAGTTTTAATTAGAAAATATCTTAATAAAAAACATTATGAATTGTGGATTGGTCAAAAACCAAATGTTTTATACTTAAAAATATTTAAATGCAAAGTATTAATCTTGAATACTAAAGATAAATTTCATATATTCTCACACAAATCTGAGGAAGTAATTTTCTTATGCTATTCCACAACTTCTAAGGCTTATAGAGTTTCTAACAAAAATTATTGTAATTTTAAAGAAATAGTGCATGTTTAATTCAATGAAACATATCCATTTATTTTTTAAAAACTCCAACCTACATCATTATATATATTTTAAAAAAATGATTATCAACCTTTGATAGAAAATTCTTATTAAAGGGAATGTACAAAAGAAAAGGTTTTTGCAGTACTTACCCTAGAATATTTTTAACCTTTTTTGATTACCACATTTTACAAAACTAAAATCAGTTATTTCTTAAGAATAATAAAAGTGATAGTTTCATTGGTGATGTAAAAAACCTATTAGGACTAGAAGTTATTTAAGAAATGAAGTTGAAAATATAACATTTATTTCCCAATTATAACCTAAAAGAAATGGTGAAGCTTTATATAATGATTATTTGATTAAAGCTATGCAATATGAACTAAATAAATTTGAAAGGAAAAATGTCTAGACCTTGTTTGAAAGAACTAAGTAATCTTATTTAATTGGAGTAAAATGGGTTTGCAGAAATAAATGTGATGAAAATGGAATCATTGTATGAAATAAATAAAGATCAGTTACTAAAGTCTATAATCAACAATAAAGTATAGTCTATGAAGTAAAATACGCTCTAGTAGTTAGACATGAATATATTCGAATACTACATACCTTTGCAGCATTCGTCAATTTCAAAATATTTTGAATAGATGTGAAATGTGAATTCCATAATGGATATGTTCAAGAGGAAGTTTATGATTAACATCCTAGTAGTTTTGAAGGTAAATAATATCCTGAACATGTTTTCCAATTTACCAAAAATTTATATGGACTTAAACAAGCCCCTAGAGCATGGTATGATAAACTTAGAGTATTATTGTTACAAAATTATTCTGTTAATGGAACTTCTGATACAACCCTTTTTATAAAGTAATACAAGAAAAATGTTTTCATTGTTCACATTTTTGTTGATGATATTGTATTTGGATCAACTCAACAATCATTAAAATATTCATTTGTGAATTTCATGTAATATGAGTTTGAAATGAGTATGATGGGTGAGTTAACATTTTACCTTCATTTTGAAATTTCTCAAAAACAAAGGATCTTATATATATATCAATATAAGTATATTAAAAATATTATTAAGAAGTATGTATATGATAATATAAAAAATATAATTACTCAAATTGGTACCTCAAATTATATTGATCTGGATGAAGCTGGGGAACCAGTAGATCAAACATCTTTTAAAGGTATGTTAGGAAGCTTATTATAATTAACATCTAGTTGTCTAAATATAATGTTTTTAGTATGATTATGTGAAATATATCAATCTAATCTAAAGTAATCACATTTAAAATAAGGGAAAATAATTTTTCTCTATTTAAAGGGAACCATGGACTTAAGAATTTTTTATTCTTCTGGAAATGATTTTCTTTCAAAAATCATTTTAGATTCTGATTTTGGTTGATATAGAATGGATAGGAAAAGTAGAACTGGAATTTAAATTTCTTTAGAGATTTATTTTTTTCTTGGTCATGCAAGAAGAAATACTCAATAACACTTTCTAATAATGAATCTGAATATGTTACATTTGGATGTTATTGTGCTCACGTGTTGTGGATGCAACACACACTGAAAAACTATGGCATGAGTTTTTCCAAAATAATGATATTTTGTGATAATAAAGGTTAAATTTCCCTAAGAATAAACCCTTCACATCACTCTCATCCAAATAACATAGATATTATGCATTACTTTATTAGGGATCACACACTTAAAGGATATATCATTTTACAATTTATTGGAATACAAGATCAACTTGTTAACATATTTACAAAATCCTTAACCTCTGATAGATTTGAATACGTTATACAAAATTTAGGAGTGATAACTATATGGTAATATTATATATTATATTTTTGTTTAAACCTATCTTCTAACATTAAGTTACTCTTTTTCATAGGGGGAGTACATTTTCTTTTTTCTTTAAAAAATTTATGTGACTATTTTTTTCTAGAACCTAAAATATTTCCTTTCCTTAATAATTTTTTTCAGAACATAATTTTTTTATTTCCCTAGTAAAAATTTATTGAACCTATGTTCTTTAAGAAGAAACTTATCAATACTGAAAATTCATTATAAATAATCTGAAAGGTATGTTTCCTTACTGAAATCATCATAATCACATTTTTGTGGTTATTTCTATCATGTTTTAATAAAATATTAACAGATTCACTTTCCATAAATCTAATTTCTCCTTAAAACCTCAAAAGTTTAGAATCTAAGAATCCCAATTCATTATTAACATAAAGAATCAGATCAGATCAAGTAAATCTCAGACATTGGATCTATCCGAGAATTCGAACCACCATTGAAAATCCTATTTAAAGAGACCCTATCTTCGCATCCTACATCTTTTATTTCAGTTTTTTGTGATGAGGATCAACCACTATTTAAGTCTTCCATTCTGATTATTTAGTTTCCTTACATTTAGAATGTATTTTGAAGATTATCCCTAGATAATGATGTAGTCTCAATCTAGGAAAGAACCAAAAGACAGGTTAATGTTATGAGAAATTTTAGGGGGTTAGAATTTCTTTATAAAGTATAATTCCATGATTTCTAAGATTATAAAGATAAATAGATGGGAAAGAATTTGTGTTTCTAAGAAAAATAATCAAGATCCAGTATAATCAGAACTTGCAGTATAATTCGATAATTATATTAGTTTCTATGAGTAAGGTGGAAGAGAGATGTTTAAGTTTAGAAACTATAGAAAACTATACTCTCTATCCTTAAAAAAGGCAACAAGCATCCAAGATATCCACTATGAAGGTGAAGATATTTTATACTCATAATGGTTACCTGACAAAGAAGAAACTTTTGTAAAGAATAAATCTTATGAATGCCTCAGTCTCAAGAATATCTCAAAACCCAAGATTTCTCATCTATCAACAAACCACAGTTTGGTAGAATTATGGATGAAAGGATTTATTATTCAAAGGATGGGTGATAAGGATTCACTCAATATATGTGATATATTTATCTTATATTTCTTGGTATATATGAGAAGGATAAAATTAGTGAAATATACCCTTTTCATAATGAGTACCATCAAGAGTGTAAATATAAAGTCTCATATTTTGATGTATCTAACAATAATTTCATAGATCATTGTCTTCTATTTGGAATCTATCAAGATCCACTACAACTCCAAGGATAATAATTTAAAGATTATTTTTTTCAGTGATGGTATGATAATAAGTATGAAAATAACATTTAATGTTGAAGATGAAGAGTTTTATGATCTTTCTGAAAAGGATGATCAACCTGATGATAAGAAAGCTGATGTTTCTGAACCTTCAAATAAATGAAATGAAAATGATCTATAACCTCATCCATCCAAACCCATTATAGAACCTCAATCAACACCTCCTAAACTAATGGAAAAAAATAAGTTTTCTGATGAAGTTGTTAATAAGTGGAGGGAGCAGGAGAAAAAGAGAAAGGAAGGTGATCCTATCTTTGGAATAGATCATACAGATGATAAGGAATTAAAAATTATTGGAGTTGAAAATATCAAGAAATAAGAAAAGTAGAAA
This sequence comes from Viscum album, assembly GCA_963277665.1. Taxonomy (NCBI): domain Eukaryota; kingdom Viridiplantae; phylum Streptophyta; class Magnoliopsida; order Santalales; family Viscaceae; genus Viscum; species Viscum album. Next base: position 996,637,333 of record OY728166.1, read on the forward strand.
AGGAAAAAAGAAAGAGAGTTTCAAGCTTAGGTTGCTCATTTTTTGTTAAAAGACATTGATAAAGCTTCATAATATATTTTGGTACTAGAAGCCTTCTTTAAGGATGCTTCTATTTCAAAAATGGTTTTTGAAGAAGAAGAAATATATTATGATTATTAAGAATATGAAAAAAGTGAAGACTTCATCAAAATGGTTGAATAATATCTTAATAAAAAGATTCCATCTGATAAAATCTCAATAATAACTCCTCAAGATTCATCCACCAAAATTTCTTTAGTTAAGAAGAAAGAAAATTATAAAGATGTGGAAGTTAACAATGTCTATTTTGTTGAAGAGAGTGATAATAATGATGACATTGTTCCAGAATATGATGAAGAAGTTAATTATGTAGAAATAAATTGTGGGAATGCAAGAATTGTTGAAAAGGCTATTGCTAAGAGAAGGTTAGTTCATTTCATTAAAGCTTATAATGGTGGTGTTTATGAATCATCAAAAGAAATGGATCGTAAGAATGTTAAATATAATCATCTAGGGAAAGATTTTTTAGATTCCAAATCATCATTAGCCTCGGGACATGAATTTTTGGTCCAATATTTGTAGAATCTTGTTGATGCAATTCCATTATTTCCAAACATTGAATCCCACCGTTAACTTATTTAGTAGTCAGTGAATATGAAAATAGATTATACAAATTTATTTATAGAGATGTTAATCTAGAAATAATCTAATTTCGAAAACATCATGATCAACTATGAAGCTCATAAAATTTCCCAAAAAATATTGAAAATTGGTCAAAGTCAGTATTTGATGTTTTTAATAATGTTGATGATCTTATAGGTTCAGTCAAAAACTATTTCAAAATGTATGATGAGAAGTTCATGATTTTTTCAAAAAGGAGAAATCAAGATCAAGATTCCAAGATCTATTAAGATAAAGATATTTATAGAAAACATAACTTAGTTTCTATTTCCAAAAAGAAAGAAACCAATACCATAGATAAGTTATAAGAGAAAGAAAAGTTGCAAGAAGAAGTTATCAAGTATCAAGATGAAAGGATTTAGACTCTTGAAAAGAAAGACCAAGAAAATGACGAGCTACTCAACAAGTACCAAGAAGATCCTAAGGAGATAAATAAGGGGAAGACTATCCTTAAGAAGCTTCTTCTGGAGAAAAAGAGGGACGGTTGATTGACTTTAATCTATGATATTTTGTTGTACCAAAACTTTTAGTTCAAATTCAATGAAATATCTTTGTTATGCTTTGTTATATATATATATATATTCAAACCTTTTAGGTACCAAATTTATTTTCTCTTCCATTAATTTTTGAAAATTACAAGGGGGGGTGGTTTAAAATGAATATTGTATTAAGGGCAAGTTTACTGAAAAGAATAAATGGCTCATGAAAAGGGGATCATAATCTTAAATAAAACATTCTTAAAATAGGAATGTCCATCTGAAGAAAATTTCTAACGAAAAATAATATAATCCTTAAGGTGAAAAAACCGAAGGGGGATTTGGTAGTATTCTATAAGTCATAAATATAAGGGAGATAAGTTTTTTATTTCAAATTTTACAAACATAATATTTTTTTTAAAAGTGGTATGTTCTTTCCAAAAAAATGGAGATTGTTAATTCAATAATCTATATTATGACCTTTCCAGTCCTTTATGTTTTGAAAATCACAAACACTTTTTTCTTAAATATTATTTTCTTTATTTAAAGAAATTTATTTTATTTAACCTTAAACATACTTTTCTATGTTATGTTTAATGATTATTATCTAATATTAACATTATTTATCTTAAGAACATATTACATTAAGAATAATTAAATCATTATTCAAACCTCAGAACCATAAAGTTTAAATGATTCCAAGTCTTACTATTTTAGACTCCAATTCGATTTGTTTTCAGACTCCGTTTGATCCTATTTTTAGATTCCAAATTCTCTAAAATTCAGACTCTAAATTCTCTAAAATTTAGAGAAAAAATTATCGAAAATCCAGACTTTGAATTCATCATAATTCATTCTTCAAATTCCAAAGAATACATACTTCAAATTATTCATAATTCAGACTCTTAATTCATCAAAATTTAAACTCTGAATTCCTTCGAATTCAGACTCTGAATTCCATAAAATTTACACTATGAATTCCACATAAATAAGATTGTTTTCTCATAAAAATAGACTTCGTTTTTTTGATAAAATTAGACTATTTTTTTATAAATATTTATAATCCATTCCCCATTACATTTATAGTCCGATTATTCATACTTAGTAAAGTTATCTTTTCTTTCTTAAATATATATTTCCATCTTTATCAGATTATAGCCTACGTAAGTTTCTTAAACTTAAGAATACTTTTCTTACATTTTATAATTACTTACACATGATTATGTTACAGGAGAACAATGTCATACAATCAATTTATAACTAACTATGGGTTAACTGACATGTGTATAGGTCCCTCCGAAATTCATGAAAAATATGACCATTAGAGGGGGATTCAACTATCGACGTTTTTGACTATAAATAGAAGCTCATTAGAATAAGCTCAAAAAAATATAGAGATTACATGCTGTGATGCTGTGAAGTGATATATATATATATATAGATAATCTTTTTTACTTATGTGTTTAGTGAACATATTCTTCAGCTATGAAAAACTTGTTCAGCATGCTTAGTGTGACTCCGATTATTGCTATGTACAGTAAAGTGATTCTGGGGATAAGAAGACAGAGGTTCCAACTATCTTAAAGTTTGAGGACATATAGGTATAGGAAGATTGAGGTGCCAAATACCGTAATGTTTGAGGGATTACAAGGATATCAATACAGACTCCAATATTTTTATAGAGGGATTACCCTGGTATGGGTAAGACATGCTTTCTTGAATGTATAAATTAAGGGACCTTTATCCAAGGTTTTTGGATACCCTTATTTTTGGGATAAAATATTTTGTACATGTTTACTTATTCTTACTACAAGTTTTTATTTCTAATGTAATTTGGTAATTAAAGAATGTATAATATTATTATACGTTCTTATACTTTTATACTCTGAGAAATAAGATTCTATATGATTTAAGGTAGAATATTTCCCTAAGATAAACATACTTACTTTTCTTAAAGATAAAATTATTTATGTGTAGGTTCTTTATAATTGGACTTGGTCCCTTCCAATTATCTATTTGGTTATTAACCAATGAGGGTTTGTGAATTCAACTTTTTTAAACTTGTAAAGCATTAATTTTCTTAAGGTTAAAAATGAAAGTTTTTAAACTTACAATTCACCCCCTTTTGTAATTATGAATATACATATATATTTCAATCCATCATAGTTAATATACAGAATCCATTTTGGAAATATGAAATAAATATCATCAAAACATAATATAAAAATTAAATTAATTAAATAATTAAATATATAATGGTAATAGATAAGATAAAAGGAATAATAAAAATGAAAAAACTTCTTAAGAAATTACATTATAATCCTATGTTTATTATTTAGGATGATAAATAGTTGAAATGATGATTGACACTCAATCTAAGGGACTTTATTTTTAAAAATAATATTTCATTATTTCCCTCCAAAATTGATTTTTCTTCCATTAATGTATTTTAATGTTATTTTATTAATGTATTTATTATGGAAATAAAAGAATTATAATGAAAATTTTATGTTTCTTTTAAATTTAACTTAATGTTTTTAAAAAGGAATATTTTTATTTAATGCTTGGACATTCATTAAAAAAATAAAAAATGAATGTTGTATTGTAACATATATGGAGGGAAATAATTTTTCCACCATCATAACCATTAGTTGTTTTTTAAATTCTAATATAATATATCATGTTTTATTCAAATAAAACAAATATATATCTTTTTTCTAGAAATTAATATTTTGAAAAATTTATTTTAATAGAATTTGATATATCAATATCTGATGATGTTTTATTATGGGTGCAATAAATGTTTTTATAATTCATTATTTAATGTATTATTCAATTATTTAAGGTCATTGTTTATGATGAGTTGTGGTTAAATTATAAAATAATGGTGGATGATCCTATCATATCTATATAATCAATTAGGTAAAATGATGAATTTAAACAATTTAGTTCTCCTAAGATATTATGTGAATTTACTATGATTATAATTAAAATTGTACCCACAATTGTTGTTTTATTTGTAACTGAGATGGTTATTCAGTGTTTAACCAGGATGGTTATCCATTTTGTATGAGCGATATGTAAATTATTTTCTATGTTCCATAGATGATTTTTAATGTTTTATATGGGCTTTTTTTGAAGTCATTTGACTTCATAAGGCAGTCGAAAGAATATTATACTTTATAAGGTCTAAAAGTATATCCTTGTGAAAATATTATTATGAGTTATACACAATTTCAAAGAAACAATAAGGATTTTTATTATTCGTTTAAAATTTATTCATCAAATATTTCATAAAATTATTTGGTTAGTGAATTAAATTTCTTCATTAAGAAATTATTTATTTTGAGCCCATGTTTTATTTTGAAAAAGGAAAATATATACAACTATTAATTGAAAAGAATATTATATTTTTTTTGATATTTATTATTGAGATTTTTGGACTTATCCAAGATCTAAAATTGATTTCACATGATTCCTGGGGAAAATGATTAGGTTATGGTGAAATTAGGGAGGACGTGTTAGGGAAATATAACATGTTAATTATTGAATGTTTTTATAGGAAAAATCGACAATGAATAGAAGTGTCCAAATTCTAAAATATGGGATTTTTATACATTATTTATAAACTAGTAATATAAAAATAAAAACCTAAATGAACATTAGGAATATATTATTTTGAATTATAGTTTAAATTTACTATAACATATAATATTTAATGATGTTTCCATATGAACACTTAGCTTCTCATCATAAATATATTATAAAATATTATATTATCAGGTATAAAAATTATAATAAGAAAATATTATCATATATATTCAAGGTATGTAGCCATGAATCTCCATCAAGAATTAATTTTTATTCAGTGATTCAGTGCGATGGTTGTTCTTCGATCTAATCATTTTTCAATCTCCCCTGGAATCCTTAAATCCAAAATGGGAATGATCTTTCAAAGAGGTGGTCTTTGATGAAATAAAAGTGAATACTTTATATGTTGATTGGAGAAAGAATAATGATGCCTTTAAATCCAAATGGATTTTATTTTTGGAAGCACTTGATGGATTAGATATCTCAGATAATGCCTCACTAAAATCAACCAATCATAAAAGGATGGGGGATGGGGGATTATCAATGATTTAAGACCTTTCTTCTCATCAATAGAGACTCCAAATTAGATAATTTTTTTGTCATCATTGAATTATGTACTCAAAAGGGGATATGTTTTGTTCCTTTTCAGATCTCAAATCTGTGATTTCACACTATTGGGGATTTTGAATTTGGAGATTTATCATGATTTGAAAAGGATATATCTACATCATCCAAGGGAGATTTTATAACATCTTGTAGATTCATATTTCTAAACTTGTAGCCCATAGTTTTGATTATTTTGGATTGTGTTGTCAATTTTAATCCCTTCACCAAAATAAATTATGTAGATCAGATATGGATCAGACTCCACTCCTTGAATAGGGTCCTCTGAAATCTAATTATGTTTAATGAAATTAATACTTGTATTAGAATTCCTACGAAATATGACCAATGGAATACAAATGGGGTGTTCGGACTCTATGATATTTTCTAGTTTGAGGATGACACATGATCAAAGCTATTAGAGGTTATTAACATCATTTCCAATAATCACAAGGTTGATATCAAGTTAGAGTATGAATACATGGTTTTATTTTATGATGAATACAAATTTTTTTGATAGTTATTTTATATTCGTTGAGTAGTCTATAAGTAGATGAAATAACCTTATAATGAAAATTATTTGAAATAAGTGAATTGAAACAATAAATAAAAAAGCAATTTCCATTAAGATAGGAGATTCATTGAAGAAAAATGGTTCTTATAAATGGTTAAGGAAACAAGAAATTATGAATTCTTTAAATATTGAAACCTGAAAATCATGGGCCACCATTATAGATGATTAGGAAAAAGAAGATGATGAATATTGTATAGGACATGATCTTTCCCATGATATTATGATTTATATCACTTCCATTATATCTAGTACTTATCATGAATGCTCAGATTTCCAAAACAATTACTACTTCTAAGAACATTCAAATTTAAAGAAGTGTGACCTCTCTTGGTATAGTTGATTATGATAATACAATTAGAAAAATTCTACATATCACTACCATTTTCAGAAATTGTCCTCATAAGGATAAAATAATTGATACTACACTGGTTCTCCAATATTCTGATTTAAAAGTTATGCTCTAAACATAATGAAGACTAATGATTACACCTCCAACATAGTAATTCATTACTCCTATAGGATTTTCCACACCAAACAGTAGAATTCTTATGATGCAACATAACCCACTGAAAGTAAATTCTTGAATTAAATTACTAAACCTCATATGGACAAATATGTGAATTTAGAAAATCAATATTTTGTTGAAAGACCACATGACACATAAATTGATGCTGATGAATCAATACATTAAAGAGATGATAGAAAAAGAAATAAAGGCTAACCAATAACTCCTATCTATATATATTATATTAGAAGTCTTGAGAATGATATTAAAAATAATCTCTTAACTAGGAAATAAAACACAAAAAATAAATCAGGAGGTAGGAAAAAATGTGTTCCACCCCTAAGAACTTATTCAATTTAATCTATTATTTTGTAAATATCAAGAAGTGGAAAATTATGATACCTACATATCCTGACATAAATTTATACATTTCCATAAACATAAAATCCTTGTTATTTATGAAACCAAAAATAGTTATTCTCTTTGGATTGATGGAATGAAATATTTATTGTATATAATTATTGGTAGTAAAAATGATTTTTTTAATGTTTATAATATATTTTTTTCTCACGCTAATCTTAATGGTTCTTCTACTATATATATTGACCATATTGTCACCTATTTTTACAATCATTTTAATTTAACTAAACTCAATAAGAAACTAGATGATAGAATCAATCCAAAATTTTTTAGTGATGAGTATAGTAGTTGGATTACTAGTATCACTCTTAACATTAAAATAAGAGAAGAATTATTTAGTCTTAAATATAATTGTTCTTTGGTTCATGTTGGTTTTAGTAATTATTTATTTAATATTTTTTTCAATGTAATTCAATTGGATGAATGAATATTGGTTAAACAATTATTTCTTTAGGTATCTTACATCATGGTCTTAATTCAATATTTTTAAAAAATATTCCAATATTTGAAAATTATTCTATGAATCACCTTTTTAGACATATAGATCCCATCAAAATTGGTTAATATTTCATCACCAAAATCATTTACAATATAATTACAAAATTGAAAATAAATTTTTTTCATGAAGCCTATTTGGTTTTCAAAAAGTTATAACTATTCAATATTACATTAGCACTATCACACACTAACCTAAGATGGTATTTTATTATATTCATCTCACGGTCTCACATCATTAGGTCAAAGTTAAGTTTGGGTCCCTATTTGAAATATTGAATATTAATATTTTTTGATTGGTTTTGAACTGGTGCACATACACCGCATGGTTGGCGGTAATCGTGCGGTTGGCCCAGGTGCACCTAAAATAGTCCACTACTTAAAATAATAAAATTTTTGTGATGGTAAAATGATGAAAATATTTAAAACCTAATAATAATAATATTATTTTTTAGATAATAATATTATTATTATGAAATTTTCTCAATAATGTTATTATCACTAAAATTGTTATTAATATAAATAATCTTAAATTATTAATAATATTATCATGTTTGGAAATTAAATGCAAAAATTAATTATTATTATTATAATTTTAATAGTTATTATTATTATTATAAAAAAAATAAAATGGTTAAAACCCAAGGGGGATTCACTTACCCCCTTCTCCTCCTTACGTGCCACACATACCCCTCCCCGCATGTTTCATATGCGACACATCCCCCATCCTTCTCCATCCAGAATCCCCTTGCTCTAGCGCATCCCCGGTAGCCTGACCTCTTTCTTCCCATTCATCACATTGCATCGACCTCCCCTACCCTAGTTCACTCCTTCTTCTAGCTATCCCACTCTCTTTATCCAGTTCCCCTCCTCCGGCTATACCGACCAGTGATCCTTCTCCATCTCGACTATGAGGCAAGAGATGCTTCAGCCATTAGGGAACCATCCAAAGGATCAAGGTGAATCTCACACATATTCAAGTGTTTATAAGGGTGTTTGGAACCTCGGTCTGGATCATGTTCTCATCTTTGGGATGAAAATATCCAAATTTTCCTTTTTCTATTCTTATCACTGTCACAAGCTCATCCTTTATGTTGTGGTGTGATGAGATCATTCTACAAAAATTCATGTTGCCTTATCTTCTCTTGGTTTGATTTGTAAATAATTTAGATTCCTTTAAGGGTGTTGGGATCATGATTGTATAAATTCATTCTATTTTTGAGTTTAGTTTTTGTTTTTTTCATTAGCGGAAAATTTAGTTTCATGAAATTAATGGGTGGTGTTTTTGGTAAATTTCAATGTTTGGGCGCATCTCTTTGGGTTTTCCGATAGTGTCTTTCACATTTGTAGGGGATTCCTCCATCCTAGTGTCCTGGTGTTCCTATTTTTTCCATAGTGGTTTTAATACAGGGGGTGGATTTGTATCGTTTGCGTTGAGAATGTGGACTGAGTTTGGGTTAGATATTCCATAGTCTCTAATTGTAGAGAATATTTTTATTTGATTGGTGTGGGAGGTGTTGAGTTCATTTATCATCCTCAGGATGCTAGGTCATTTCTTATAAATCTTTCCTTTTAAGTCTATCAGGTTTTTTTCGGTCCATGTGGTGAAATTGAATGAGTTCTGTTTGAGATTTCTCGTGCTGCCCCCCCGGGGGTGGTGTGTTCAGGTTTCCAGGTTTCCGTGTTAGTGGAATTCTTATAGTGGGGAGAGTCCCCTTGTGTTCTACCCTCGGTATTCTTTTGTGATTTATTATTAAATTATTCAAGTGTTACATGTGTTGGGAATGGTTAACCAGAGGATCTTGGTTTCGTTTTTTTTATCTAGTAATGGACATGAGTTGTGTTAACTGCTGTCTTGGTGAATTTCTCAGGACAGAAAGTTCCTACAGTGGGGAATATTTTCACATCCTGACCTCAAATGCTCTTTTATTTTATTCTTATCATAGTCTCACATCGTTTGGAAAATGATGGGTTTGGGTACCAGTTTTAAAGTTTTTTAATTTAATAATTTTTGGTGGGTTTCGGTCCCTTGCACGAGTACCGTACGGTTAGCGGTAACCGTGTGGTTGGCCCGGGTGCCCCTGCGATTGCCCACTACTTAAAATAATAATTTTTTTTTGTGAAATTAAAATGAGGGAAATATTTAATGAATAATTTTATTATTATTATTATTATTATGTAGATAATAATAATAATAATATTATTAAAAGTTAATAATATTAATATCACAAAAATTGTTATTAATCTAATTATTATCAAATTGTTATTAATATTATCATGTTTTGAAATGAAATGCCCAAATTGATTTTTATTATTATTGTAATAGTTATTATTATTATTATTATTAAAAAGAAAATGGTTGCAACCATATGGGGTGTCACCTCCCCCCTCTTCTCCATGCGCACCGCACATCCATGACCCCCCTTTTCCTTTTGTAGCACAACCCACATCCCATTATTGATAGACCGCCCTTGTTCCAGTGCATACATAGTGGCCCGACCTGATCCCTCCCCTTCATTTCTCCCTTTTCTAGTTGTCACACTCTCTTTGGAAAGCTCCCCTCCTCTGGATATACTGATTTGTTCTCTTTCTCCCTCTCAATGGATTGTCATTTTCCACCCCTGACTCACTCACATCACCCGTTATCCACCACTATGACCCATAAAACTCCCTCAGTTGCACAACCCTGCCCTCCCTCTGATCTCCCTTTTCCAGTTATAATTTTATAGCCTGAATCACCTATGAAACCCCCATATTTCTTCACTATCTTCTCACTCCCTTGACGCAGGTGCGTTCTACCTCAATGGTTATTTCTTCCATTTGGTAGATTCCAGGATAGGGTTTTACGTTTTGGTCATTATTATTCTGATACAATTGATTCGATATTCTTTTTAGGGTCTAATTATGTCGTTTGAGGTGAGGTTAGCGTGTGATGGATTTTAACCACCAATTTTTGAAGTCTTCCTTCATCTAGGAAGGTGGTTTTATGCCATAACATTCTTAATTGATTTAATTTTTTTATTTAATTATGTTTTACATGTTATAAGGTTAAATTGGGTGATGAAAAATGGGTTTTATAAATGTTTTTACATGCGTGTGCGATGAAATTGTGATTTCTTTTAGAAATGGTTTTGTATTTCATTTGGGTCTTGTTGTGGTAATTTATATAAGTGTTTATTTAATTGTTTATAGTGTTTAATTAATTGTTCAACTAATAATTATTAAATGGTTCCATGAACTAACATCTTTAGATGAATTAAATGCGTTTTTAAGCTTATAAATGTGTTATTTGGATTTAATATGTGTTGTGTATGGTGTTTTCAAATGATTTGTTTGTTTATATATTAGAAATGAATTTTTGACAAAGTAAATGGCTATGTTATTGTGTATGTTTTAGTGTAATATTTCACAAATGGATTTTAATGGTTTTTTGGTTGGCTTGAATTCTACTTTTAAGGTCATTTGAGGTGTGTGTGTTTATATGGGGATTTCCAAGAGAAAAACAGATCATTTTGAGCATGTTATCCTTGTTATGCATTTGGTGTATAAATTGTGAAATGTTTGAAAGGATGAAATCATACATTAAGAAAATAGTTTAAAGTATTTGAAAGGGGATTTTCTATGTTGTGTTAAAATGGAAAGTGGATTTTTTGTAAAGAATGGTGATTTCATTGAAATGTTTGGATTTTGTGTGAATGTAGTGGTGTGGTGCATGTGTGTATTTACATGGAGATTTTAAATGGAAAATGAATCATTTGGGAATATTGGACTCATTGTGTTTCTTTTGATTTTCAATTATTGGGCCATTATTTTGGATTGGTTTGTATGGGTTGTTTTTCTTGTGTTATAAAAATAAAATTTTGGTATTTTTTAAGTGATTACAAGCATATTTGAAAGTATCTTTTCAATGGTGCATGTGAATGGAAATGAGATATTTTGAATTCAATGATGTCTTCTTTTAAATAAAAAGTCGTTGATATGAAATATATGGTGTGTTTACATGTGATCTTTAACTCGAGCACAAGGGAAACCCTAAGTATCTAGGTGGGAGGATGAGGACTAGTATGTTAGATGATACAGAATTGGATCATCCCGGTTTCATCTATCAGTATTGACGCTACAACCACAACTAAACATTTTTTATGACTAGAGACAACTAGATTATGGGTGTGTTCCCTACTAGTGGCTTATGGATGAGAACGTAGATCGTTGTGGCTCCTATTACATGTTTACACTAAGGTATGATGTATCTAGGCTCCCATTTGTTCTAGATAACCATTGGGATTTACCAACGGTGATATACTATTCATGATGTGTTTCCTTCCGTTGAAATACAGAGGACCTGTAACATCCCAAGTAAGTAATGAATAATAGATATTTTTATCTATGTCTATTAATGATTAAGATAGTGTCATAGATGCTTAAAATGAAAATAAATACAATCTTATGCATGGAATACACTAATATTCTTAAAAGATTGTTTTACTGCCTTTTGATGGCAAACCATTTTTGAATCTATATTTTGACAATTTTATAAAATATGTTTGTCAAAATAAACCTATTCTTTATGATTGGGACATCAAAATTTACCTTGTGTGAATTTTTGGTATTTTTCTGACAATGTTCATTTTTTAATGAATAGTGAAAAATACAGCATTTTACATCAAAACTGCTTTTTAATCTAATTTATTTATATGATTAGATTATGTTTTGAATTGGTTTGGAAGTGAAATTAGAATATATTTTTACCATTTTATCCAATGGTGGTCATTGGAATCAATTTCACTTTGAAATTATACTTAAACTGGTGTCAATCTTTTGATACTTATTGTTTTGTAAAAACTCGCTATTTGCTCTGGCAGGGGGAATTAATTATTAAATTAATTAATGTGACTTATATGATTTGAATTTTGTAAAATAGACTTCATTTTTGAATTCGGAATATCACATATAGCTTAGAGTGAATTTTTGGTAATTTTCTGAAAAACTTCAATTTTTGATGAATAGTGAAACCACTAAGTGGTAATCAAGCAAACTGATTTTTCAGTTAAATGAAAGTTTACCACTAATGTGTACTGAATTTTGAAAATCCGACATACATGGTTGTCATTAAGAAGTAAAATGTGGTTCAATGAGATTAAAATAATTTTTTGGTGAATAGTAACTTATTAAGTTTTTAATCGCGATTAGTGGTAATTAGTGTAGTTTAAGGAATAAATAATGCTTTAATAATATAAAATGACCTAGAAACATGTCCCAACCTTATTGGTTGTGTCATGGCCGACCAAGACAAGCCATGGGTCAACTTGGGGACCCCATGGATCCACTTTTGTTGGGAAATGACATAAATTACTTTTTATTAAATATTAAAGTGAAAATGACACAAACATAATATGTTTTGCAAAAACAATATTTAAGTGGGGTTATACAAGTCCAAATTTTGATTATAAATATTCAAGGGAAAGCTAGAAAGCTTTACTACATCATAGTAATTTTTTTAAATTTTTAGACATTAAATAAATTTAATTATTTATGACATAATAATGATGCAGCGATGACATCATTATTTGACGATTTAAATAAAATGGAAAGATAATGTAAAATCTATGAACTACACATGTCCAAAACCAATTGGATGAGTGGATTTCGAACCCTTATCACCTTATCCACGAATTCTATCAATTTGGGACCTTTTAAAACCGAATCACATTTTCAAATAATGTAATGTTTCTTAACTTTCCAAAAGTGCCCCTCCTCTCCTCTTATAAAAGGCCCCCACCTCTACCTCATTTCACACACTCTTCAAGCCATTGGCTCGCCCAACCCCTGCCCATTTGCTCTCTCCACATCCCTCTCCTCATCCTAGAGGATTCCCTTTGGGCAGAATCCTTTCAAAGGAAGCCTTTAGGCTCAACTCAAAAGGAGTTACACTTTTTAAGGTAATTCATTCTCTCATGTTCATTTGTTTTATTTTGCTTCTCCAACCCCCTAAACTCTTTTTATATACTTCTTTTGTAACAACACCAGTATCATCAATATACTAGGATGTTGTTATAAGATTTATTTTATCTACACTCTCACACAACTACATCAAATGGTTAAAGAACATACGGTTTCCGTGGATGGCGAAATTCTGCCTCCCGAAACGATGATTGTTCAATACTCATTTAACACCTTCAATGGTGGCCATTATGATGTCACTATTTTTATATATGATATGTAATATGTTTATGTTTTACTTATGCTTCTGTATTTTTCATTTGTGTCTTACCTTTATGGCTTCCATTATGGGTATACGTGATATCTTCATTTAAGGAAGTGCGGACTACCGCCCCCTCAAAGTGATGTGATTCGTTAATGCCATATGTGGGATGTGTAAAGGATAAAGTTAATGATATTATATATGTTATTATACTGGAATTATAATATACTCTTATATCATTATGATTCCATTCCAGAAAATATGAAATAGAAATGGAAGTAGCGTTCATGCGTACGTACGGCTTACCGTCTCCATGAACGGTGCATTTCATTTCTTACCTCTAAATGATTATGTAATATTTTAAATACATGTATGTACTGGATATATATGACATATATGATATCTACATCATGAATACCATTCTGGATATAATGAAACATTGACCAAATTAACAACATGTAAGTGTAAGAAGTCTATTTTTGACTTAAGAACCAAATACCGACAAAATGAACATTATTAACTTAAATGATTACATGATGTTCATAACATGGTATAAAAGGAATAATGAACTTGGAAAAGATTCATAATCAAGTAGAGATTAACTAAAGTTTATTATTCAGGAGTTTAAAGAACGGTCGGGTCAAGTCAGATAAGAGGTATGGGAACTTCTTAACCCAATTTCCATTCTTTGGGTTAATCTCGTACTTTCAAAGTATGTCATTATATTATTATGTAATATCTTGTATTTGTACTTTATTTATGTGTACTTATAGAGAATGCACATAATATATCTATTTTATTTTAAAAATTATCTTTGTATGGGACTTCGTCTCAATCTCCTTTCATTGAGGCATATTTTATTTTATACACAACTTTCTTTTATACGGTGTATAAACCCCTTTGACTTTTACGTTTATTCAAAAGGAATTTTTTTTATACGAAGCGTTTACTAAACGACAAAAGGGAATGTTTTTTTCGTACGTATGCGGCGACAACGACTTCTCCGTCGTCGTAACCGTTATTTGAATTTCGGCTTCCTCTACAAGCCATTCCTTCTTTTTAAAAGAAAAATAAATACCATGTTGTACTTTTCTTTTATTTTTGTATTGAAAATGGTTTTCATAATGTTTTTTTTATGTATCAATGTGTTGTATTGATATCTCGTGATTGAAATGTGGAAATGTTTTGTTTCCTTTATGCATGTTTTATGTGATATGATTATGTTATGGTTCTTGGGCATTATTATGAAGACGGGTGGTTCCGTGATAAACTAAGGGCGGGTGAGCCCGTTATAGCTCTCCAATGCATTGGGTAACGCGAAGGAGTGAAACGTTATGGTTTCTCCGAAGAGATTTTAAGGAATATACTGTGATGGGTATTCCAAACGTAACCAAGAGGGTTACTCCCTACGTAAGAATGTTATGAATGCCTCAAGTTACCTTTACGTATTATGATTTCTATGATTTATTCATGATTTTATGAGGTATGTTAAAGTGCCTATGTTTTATGGGTAAAGTATGATTTCATTCTTATGTATATATGAACTCATGTTTCCTTTCCATGTTTTTTTTATAACCCATACTGAGTTTTTATGCGCATCCCAAGTTTTTGAAATGTTTTTCACAGGTCAAGGGAAAGGTACATGATAAGATGATAGAGTCAAGGATGTGTCAAGAAATAATCCATGTTTTATTTTAAATATGTTTCCATTGATGGGAATGAAGAATACTATCTTTATGTAACCACTTTGTTTATATGTGGAATGTAATGCAAGTTTTATGATCTAATTCTCTAAAACTCTAAACCCGAAAAGATCCTCAATGTGTAATCTTGTAATAACTCAAGATTAAGTAAGGTTTAAGGCTGGGGCCTTATAGTTGGTATCAGAGGTCGGTTTAGATAACTTTAGGAGTTAGAAAAGTGTTAAATTATAATATGATTGAAATGATATAGCATTTACGGATTACCATGTTGCTTCGCCTAAGATATTTCGGTGTTCAGAATGGTTTTCCGCAGAGGAAACAAAGCAGCTATGTTGGGACGACATCAGGAGGAAGACAACCTTCCAAATCAGCAACCTGAGATGGTCGGAATCGGAACTGAACAGTTTGTTGCAGTGATGGCACAGTTGACACAGGCTATAAATGGTGGTGGTATCCATGCACGAGATCATCCAGATCAACCACAGAGGAACATGTCAGTGGTGGAACATTTCATGAGGCAACATCCACCATCATTCAGAGGATCATCTGACCCTGTGCTAGCTGAAGGGTGGATTAAAGCACTGGAGAAGATTTTTGATGTCATGGGGTGTTCATACAATCAAAAGGTTAGTCTTGCTATTTACCGTTTGGAGGGTGAAGCAGATCAGTGGTGGTCTATGTTTAAAAATATCAGGGATGCCGATGAGATTGATGCTCTTGACTGGGATGAATTCAAAGGTATGTTTCTTGAGAAGTATTTTCCTAAGGTTGTTCAACTTAGGATGGAAAAGCAATTCTTGGAATTGAGGCAAGAGGAAGACTCAGTGGCTGCCTATGAAGAAAGGTTCACTCGATTGGCAAGGTATGCTCCAAATTTTATCCGGGACCTTGATAGTAAAATCAATCGTTTTTACTCAGTATTAAAGCCAAAATATCGAAGGGCATTAGCTTCTCGTGAGTTTAAAAGTTATGAAAATCTTGTTCGATGTGCTGAGAAGGTGGAAATGGAGTTTGCCGATGACCAAGTTTTCTATAACAACCAGCAGAAGAAGAGACCGAGGTGGCAGGAGAAAGGTAAGAATTCTTCAAAAAAGTCTGATGGTAAGAAAACTAAGTTTCCAGTTTGTGATAAATGTGGCAAAAGGCATGCTGGGGAATGTCTTCTGAATTCTGGAAAGTGCTACCGATGTGGTAAGATGGGACATAAGGCTCGTGATTGCACTGAAAAGGATCAAGGTGAAGGTAAGAATAAATTTGATTTACAGTTAGTGAAATGTTATAAGTGCAATGAGATGGGTCACTATGCAAACGAGTGTCCGACAAAGAGCTTGAGTGATGGGAAGAAGTTAGACTACAAGCAGAAAGGGGTGGTGAAATCCTTTGCAACTACTTCAGCAGATGTTGGGCCATCGAATGAAGTGGTGTCAGCTCTAGGGAGCTCAGTATTTTTCGAAGATTGACTTGAGGTCGGGGTACCATCAGTTGAAAGTAAAAGAAGCAGATGTTCCGAAGATTGTGTTCCATACTAGATATGTCCATTATGAATTTGTAGTTATGCCTTTGGGGTTAACCAATGCACCTGTTGTATTCATGGACCTTATGAAAAAAAAATTTCCATGAGTTCTTGGATAAGTTTGTGTTTGTGTTTTGAGGTTTGTGAAGAGGTTATGTGTGCCTTTTGATTCACAGTTGAAGAATGAGTTGTTTTTTCATCCTGGCAGTACTAAGATGTATGGAGATCTGCGGGAGTATTACTGGTGGGATGGAATGAAAAGTGATATTGCTGATTTTACTATGAAGTGTTTGACTTGTTAGCAGGTTAAAGTAGAGCGGCAGTTACCGAAAGGGATGCTTCAGCCTTTACCAGTTTCAGAGTGGGAATGGGAGAATATATCCATGGACTTTGTTGTTGGATTACCAAAGACATCTCGAGGTAATAATGCAATCTGGGTTATTGTTGATCGCTTGACCAAATCTGCTCATTTCCTTGCTATACGAGATCCTTTCTCTCTTGATCAACTTTCCCGTTTGTATCTTAAAGAGATAGTCAGGTTACATGGAGTTCCTCTCTCCATTGTATCGGATCGTGATCCCAGGTTTACTTCTAACTTTTGGAAAGGCCTTCAGAAGTCGTTGGGTACTGAATTAAATTTTAGTACAGCTTTTCATCCTCAATCAGATGGGCAGTCAGAACGAACAATTCAGACATTGGAGGATATGCTATGAGCTTGTTCTATGGATTATCAGGGAAGTTGGGACCAACATCTTTCTTTGGTTGAGTTTTCATATAATAACAGTTTTCATTCCAGTATACAGATGGCACCATTTCAGGCATTATATGGGAAGCGGTGTCGAACTCCAGCTTTCTGGGATGAAGTGGGTGAAAGGAAGTTGATGGGACCAGAATTGGTAGAAGAGATGGCAGAAAAAGTTCAGCTGATTCAGAAACACATGAGAACAGCTCAGAGCAGGCAGAAGAGTTATGCGGATAACCGGAGGAAGGATCTATCTTTCGAGGTAGGTGATCATGTTTTTCTCAAGGTTTCTCCTTGGAAAAGTGTGATGAGATTTGGTAAGAAAGGAAAGCTGAGTCCAAGGTTTATTGGACCATACGAAATTCTGGAAAGAGTTGGATCAGTTGCATACCGAGTGGCTTTACCTCCGAGTTTATCTCAGGTACACAATGTTTTTCACGTTTCGATGTTGAGAAAGTATATGCCAGATCCATCTCATGTTTTGAGTCCAGAGGTAGTTCAGCTGGAAGAGAACCTATCTTATGAGGAACAACCGGTCCAGATTCTTGACCATAAGGAGCAAGTGTTACGGAATAAGGTGATTCATCAGGTAAAGGTTTTTTGGAAAAACCATGTGATTGAAGAGGCAACGTGGGAATCTGAAAATGCTATGAGGGTTAAATACCCCCACTTATTTTGATAAGTGAATAAAATTGCGAGGAAGCAATTCCCAAAAGGGGGGAAGGATGTAACATCCCAAGTAAGTAATGAATAATAGATATTTTTATCTATGTCTATTAATGATTAAGATAGTGTCATAGATGCTTAAAATGAAAATAAATACAATCTTATGCATGGAATACACTAATATTCTTAAAAGATTGTTTTACTGCCTTTTGATGGCAAACCATTTTTGAATCTATATTTTGACAATTTTATAAACTATGTTTGTCAAAATAAACTTATTCTTTATGATTGGGACATCAAAATTTACCTTGTGTGAATTTTTGGTATTTTTCTGACAATGTTCATTTTTTAATGAATAGTGAAAAATACAGCATTTTACATCAAAACTGCTTTTTAATCTAATTTATTTATATGATTAGATTATGTTTTTAATTGGTTTGGAAGTGAAATTAGAATATATTTTTACCATTTTATCCAATGGTGGTCATTGGAATCAATTTCACTTTGAAATTAGACTTAAACTGGTGTCAATCTTTTGATACTTATTGTTTTGTAAAAACACGCTATTTGCTCTGGCAGCGGGAATTAATTATTAAATTAATTAATGTGACTTATATGATTTGAATTTTGTAAAATAGACTTCATTTTTGAATTCGGAATATCACATTTAGCTTAGAGTGAATTTTTGGTAATTTTTTGAAAAACTTCAATTTTTGATGAATAGTGAAACCACTAAGTGGTAATCAAGCAAACTGATTTTTCAGTTAAATGAAAGTTTACCACTAATGTGTACTGAATTTTGAAAATCCGACATACATGGTTGTCATTAATAAGTAAAATGTGGTTCAATGAGATTAAAATAATTTTTTGGTGAATAGTAACTTATTAAGTTTTTAATCGCGATTAGTGGTAATTAGTGTAGTTTAAGGAATAAATAATGCTTTAATAATATAAAATGACCTAGACACATGTCCCAACCTTATTGGTTGTGTCATGGCCGACAAAGACAAGCCATGGGTCAACTTGGGGACCCCGTGGATCCACTTTTGTTGGGAAATGACATAAATTACTTTTTATTAAATATTAAAGTGAAAATGACACAAACATAATATGTTTTGCGAAAACAATTTTGAAGTGGGGTTATACAAGTCCAAATTTTGATTATAAATATTCAAGGGAAATCTAAAAAGATTTACTACATCATAGTAATTTTTTTATAATTTTTAGACATTAAATAAATTTAATTATTTATGACATAATAATGATGCAGCGATGACATCATTATTTGACGATTTAAATAAAATGGAAAGATAATGTAAAATCTATGAACTACACATGTCCAAAACCAATTGGATGAGTGGATTTCGAACCCTTATCACCTTATCCACGAATTCTATCAATGTGGGACCTTTTAAAACCGAATCACATTTTCAAATAATGTAATGTTTCTTAACTTTCCAAAAGTGCCCCTCCTCTCCTCTTATAAAAGGCCCCCACCTCTACCTCATTTCACACACTCTTCAAGCCATTGGCTCGGACAACCCCTGCCCATTTGCTCTCTCCACATCCCTCTCCTCATCCTAGAGGATTCCCTTTGGGCAGAATCCTTTCAAAGGAAGCCTTTAGGCTCAACTCAAAAGGAGTTACACTTTTTAAGGTAATTCATTCTCTCATGTTCATTTGTTTTATTTTGCTTCTCCAACCCCCTAAAATCTTTTTATATACTTCTTTTGTAACAACACCAGTATCATAAATATACTAGGATGTTGTTATAAGATTTATTTTATCTACACTCTCACACAACTACATCAAATGGTTAAAGAACATACGGTTTCCGTGGATGGCGAAATTCTGCCTCCCGAAACGATGATTGTTCAATACCCATTTAACACCTTCAAAGGTGGCCATTATGATGTCACTATTTTTATATATGATATGTAATATGTTTATGTTTTACTTATGCTTCTGTATTTTTCATTTGTGTCTTACCTTTATGGCTTCCATTATGGGTATACGCGATATCTTCATTTAAGGAAGTGCGGACTACCGCCCCCTCAAAGTGATGTGATTCGTTAATGCCATATGTGGGACGTGTAAAGGATGGATTTAAAGTTATTATATATGATGTTATACTGGAATTATAATATACTCTTATATAATTATGATTCCATTCCAGAAAATATGAAATAGAAATGGAAGTAGCGTTCATGCGTACGTACGGCTTACCGTCTCCATGAACGGTGCATTTCATTTCTTACCTCTAAATGATTATGTAATATTTTAAATACATGTATGTACTGGATATATATGACATATATGATATCTAAATCATGAATACCATTCTGGATATAATGAAACATTGACCAAATTAACAACATGTAAGTGTAAGAAGTCTATTTTTGACTTAAGAACCAAATACCGACAAAATGAACATTATTAACTTAAATGATTACATGATGTTCATAACATGGTATAAAAGGAATAATGAACTTGGAAAAGATTCATAATCAAGTAGAGATTAACTAAAGTATATTATTCAGGAGTTTAAAGAACGGTCGGGTCAAGTCAGATACGAGGTATGGGAACTTCTTAACCCAATTTCCATTCTTTGGGTTAATCTCGTACTTTCAAAGTATGTCATTATATTATTATGTCATATCTTGTATTTGTACTTTATTTATGTGTACTTATAGAGAATGCACATAATATATCTATTTTATTTTAAAAATTATCTTTGTATGGGACTTCGTCTCAATCTCCTTTCGTTGAGGCATATTTTATTTTATACACAACTTTCTTTTATACGGTGTATAAACCCCTTTGACTTTTACGTTTATTCAAAAGGAATTTTTTTTATACGAAGTGTTTACTAAACGACAAAAGGGAATGTTTTTTTCGTACGTATGCGGCGACAACGACTTCTCCGCCGTCGTAACCGTTATTTGAATTTCGGCTTCCTCTACAAGCCATTCCTTCTTTTTAAAAGAAAAATAAATACCATGTTGTACTTTTCTTTTATTTTAGTATTGAAAATGGTTTTCATAATGTTTTTTTTATGTATCAATGTGTTGTATTGATATCTCGTGATTGAAATGTGGAAATGTTTTGTTTCCTTTATGCATGTTTTATGTGATATGATTATGTTATGGTTCTTGGGCATTATTATGAAGACGGGTGGTTCCGTGATAAACTAAGGGCGGGTGAGCCCGTTATAGCTCTCCAATGCATTGGGTAACGCGAAGGAGTGAAACGTTATGGTTTCTCCGAAGAGATTTTAGGGAATATACTGTGATGGGTATTCCAAACGTAACCAAGAGGGTTACTCCCTACGTAAGAATGTTATGAATGCCTCAAGTTACCTTTACGTATTATGATTTCTATGATTTATTCATGATTTTATGAGGTATGTTAAAGTGCCTATGTTTTATGGGTAAAGTATGATTTCATTCTTATGTATATATGAACTCATGTTTCCTTTCCATGTTTTTTTTATAACCCATACTGAGTTTTTATGCTCATCCCAAGTTTTTGAAATGTTTTTCACAGGTCAAGGGAAAGGTACATGATAAGATGATAGAGTCAAGGATGTGTCAAGAAATAATCCATGTTTTATTTTAAATATGTTTCCATTGATGGGAATGAAGAATACTATCTTTATGTAACCACTTTGTTTATATGTGGAATGTAATGCAAGTTTTATGATCTAATTCTCTAAAACTCTAAACCCGAAAAGATCCTCAATGTGTAATCTTGTAATAACTCAAGATTAAGTAAGGTTTAAGGCTGGGGCCTTATAGGACCACTTTAGTGTGTGTGACCTTTATAAATTTTCCCTTACACTTTAATGTAGTGTTTTCAAAATAGTTTTTCCTTAATCGTGACTTTGAATTTTTTTGATTGTAAATGTTTTCCATAAAAGTGTTTTAAAATAATGAATTTGAATAAGCATGTTAAATTATCTCTTTGATGTTATGGCATGGAAGATTTTTATTTTGATTCATCCTTCTGGGCTCTTGGCTCACACCCTACATACACCTTTTGGTGTTTGTAGATCTTATTCCTTGTGTATTCTAGGTTGACTCATCGAGCTAAGCAATTATGGTCCGGGTTGTTAGTGGTTTTCTCTTAGTAATGATGGTGGTGATGGCTTGGGGATGTGGCTCATCATGTAACATGGAAGTTTGAGTTGGAGATGTGGTTTTTCTGTTGTTGTTGTTTTTTTGGGTTTTTGTTCAAGTTTTAAACATTAAATCTGATCATAGTTTAAGGGAATGCTTTGTTGACAGTTTTTGTTTTAATTTAATTATCTTGTTACTTGTTTTGTGTTTATTATTTCTTGTAAATAATTCCTTAACTTTACATTTTGATACCCAAGCACTTATGCCAACCCATGGGGATTCGGAACGCCCATCAAACCTTGTCACGGGCTGGGCCAAACATCGATTAGATGGAGAAAATATTTGTTTTGTGAAAAAATGGTGTTATAAGAGGTTATGATCTTTGGGTTATGTTATTATTTAGGATGATTTTGGTAACAAGTAGATTAGGACTGTCAGAACTTGGGAGGTAGGTGTAGAAAGAGCACCAAAATCTCTTGTTCAAACTGATCCTCCAGTCACTAGGTGTAGTCTAGGATATGAGTCTTTTATCATGGGTTGTTTTGGATTGAGGGACAAAAATGTAGGTGAATCGGGTTATGTTGCGGCCTCACATAGAGTGGTGATATATTTAGAGTCCAAGTGCCCAGTTCAAGGCCCCCTTAGTGTCATGCCTTACTTGGGGCATGGATCAACACCATGTCATTAGGTTAGGCATAAACAATAGTTCCTCATTCTGAAAGTTAGTTATTGAATGTGTTTTGTTTTTATTTTGGTTGATGTGAGTGTGTTTTTAAGTTTAAAGTGGAATTTTAAAGTGAAAATGGGTTTTGAATGATAGTTATTTCCTCAATGGTTTTAAATGGGTAACATTGAGTTTTAAAGAAGAATTGTTTCAATTTAGAAAATTTGGTATGTGTTTGGATTTATAAGGAAATGAGATGTTTAGACCTTTGAATTCATTAGGATGTTCCAATTGTGTGTGGATATGTATGTAGAGGGCGTGGGGGAACTTATTCATGGATGCAGTAAGAAGGATTGGATGAATTCACATGTGATAATTCATAAGATATCATAAGAGAGTTTTAAAATTTATAGGGGAATGGTTTTTTTGAAAAGAAAAAAAATGATTTTTTGGGAACTAGATTTAATTTAAAAGAAATGTTCCATTATATTGAAATTATTTTGAAAGTGTGGAAAATTTGAAAATTATTATTAAATGGAATTTTTTAATGGGTGTTTTTGGTTGTGTTTGAGTTTGTTGGTTGTGTTTGAGTTTTTTTGGCTTCCGAGTCGGTTGTTTTGAACTTGCGGTGTTTTATTTTGATTGTGTTTTGGGAATGATGCTAGTTTCTGGTTTTGTTTTTCATGTTGTTTAGGACTTTCCACCTAGAATGTCCTCAAATTTTTCTAATGAGTCCAACCCAGTTCCTAGTTATTTTATTTTTTTCTTGTTTATCAAGGCAGTCAATGTCTGTTAGAGGTAGTTGTGTGGTTCGTGGAGATAGAGTGTGCCTTTGGGTTGTGGGGAACCTATGTGGGTGTTATGGTTTGTACCATCTTTGTATTATTTTAGGGTCTAGTTATAGACTATTAAATATGGGATGTCTCACCATCGTTGATGCTTAGGGTGTGGATAATGGTGGCTAGTTCTCATGAACATCTAGTCGAGAGTGCATGTCAAAGGAACCTGTCTACAAGATTCTATATGGGTTGGATCTAATATCTAGTTCTTCAGACCATATTCTGATGCATCATTGGTATAGAAAATTTGGGAATTATAAGACATCAAGTCACATCGATCCAAATTTATGCTATCATTATGGATGTTCAGGTCATTAGTGGGTGTTAGTTCCTAATTGTGAGGCAAGAGATGCTTCGACCATCAGGGTCCTAGACACATGTCTTGAGGTGAAGCTCGCACACAGTTAGGAGTTATAGAGGGAGTGTGAAACCTTGGTCCAGATCATGTTCCCATCTTTGGGATGGAAATATCCCAAGTTTCCTTGTTCTATTATTATCATTTTCATAAGATCATCTTTGTTGTGATGGTGTGATGAGCTCATTATACCATAATTCAAGCAACCTTATCTTCTCTTGGTGTGGTTTCAAAATCATTTAGATTCCTTGAAGGGTTCTAGGACCCTGATTGTACGGAACTGTTATGTTTTTGGGTTTGGTTTTAGTTTTTTTCATTAGGGTAACATTTATTTTGGTCAATTTAATGGGTGATATTTTTGGGCCCTTTTATAGTTTAGGTGCCTCTCCATAGGTTTTCCTCTAGTGTGTTTCATGTTTATAGGGGATTTCACTGTCCCCATGTCTCGATGTTCTGGTTTTCCTCGTAATGGATTTAATCTCATCAGTGGAGTTTCTTTGTTAGCATTGAGAAAGTGGATTGAGTTCGGGAAAGATATTCCCTAGTCTCCGGTTGCATTGGAGATTTTTATTTGGTTGGTGTGGGAGGTGTTGAGTTAATTTATCATCATTAAGATGCTAGTTTTTTTGTAGAAATATTTCCATTAAAGTCTCTTGGGTGTTGTTATGTCCAAGTTGATATATTTAATGAGTACGGTTCGAGAGTTCCCATGTTGCACCCCCTGGGGGTGGTGTGTTCATGTTTTGAAGGTTTCCATGTTAGTGGAATTATTATTTTAGGAAGAACCCCATCATGTTTTCCCCTAGTTCATCTGTTTTGGTTTCTTATTAAATTGGCTGGGTATAGAGTGTGTTGGGAATGATCACACTGAGGCTCTCGGTTTCCTTTGGTTTTGTCTCGGCATTGTGTAATGTTAACTAATGTCTTGGTGACTTTCTTGGGGAAAAAAGTGTGTGTGGTGGGCAATATTTTCACACCCCAAACTCAGAGACTATTTTATTTTATTCTTCTCATGGGCTCACATCGTTTGGTCAAAGTTGGGTTTGGGTCCTAATTTGAAAATTTTCAAGTTTAATATTTTTGGTGGGTTTCAGACCAGGGCACAAGCATTGCACGGTTGGTGGTAATAGTGTAGTTGGCCCAGGTGCCGTGCGATTTCACACTAAATAAAATAATAATTTTTTTGTGAGTGTAAAATGAATCAAATAGTTAAAACATAATAATAATAATAATATTCTGTAGATAATAATAATATTATTATTAAAAGTTTTTAATAATATTATTATCACTAAAAATGTTATTAATATAATAATTATTAAATTTTTATTAATATTAAAATGTTTTGAAATTAAATGCACAAATTTATTATTATTATTATTATTGTAATAGTAATTATTATTACTATATAAAAAGAAAATTGTTGAAACCCTAGGGGTGGGTCGCCTCCCCTAAATCTCCTCCATGCATACTGTATATCCCCCCTCCCCCTATTCCATGTGTGGTGAAGCCCCCAACCACTCTGGATTGCCTCCCCTTACTATGGAACGTCCCTAGTGGACCAATCTGCTCCCTCACCCTTCATCACACTACATCTCCCTCCCCTACCCTAATGCACTATTTATTTTGGTAATCCCCCACTCTTTGGCTAGCTCCTGTCCTCTGGCTACACTGACTAGTGCTCCTTTTCCTTCTAATCTTATAGTCGTGCACCTTCCCTGCCTCCCTCACATCACCCTTACTCCACCCCTGCGACCCACGCACACACCCCTTAGCCGCACAACCCTCCCCTCGCACTGATCTCCATTTTCATGTTAGAGTTTTTCCATCACAGCTCACCTCCATCACCCTCATTTTTCTTGGATGGTTTCCCACTCCCTCACTACATGTGCATTCTACCTCATTTGTTTGTTTCTTATATTTAGTAGATTTATGGTTGGGGTTTTAGGTTGTGGTTGGTACGATTTTGATACAATTGATTCAATACCTTGTTTTTAGGGTCTAATTATGTTGTCTGAGGTGCAGTTGGTGTGCGATAGATGTTTCACACTGAATTTGTGAGTTATTCCTACACCGAGGTATGTGGTTCGGTTCCATAACATTATTAGATGATTTAATTTGTTTATTTTATTATTTTTAACATGTTCTATGGATAAATTAGGTCATAAAAAATGTGTTTTATAATTGTTTTGATATGCGTATGTGATGAAATTTTTATTTCTTTTTTAAATGGTTGTCTCTTTAATTTGGTTATTGATTTGGTAATATCTATAAGTTATTTATTAAATTTTTAAAGTGTTTAAACAATTTTGTAACCATTAATTGTTTAATGGTTTCGTGTAGTAACATCTTTAGATGAATATGAAATGTTTGTTTAATAGTATAAATTTGTTCTTTTTATTAATTATGTGGTGTGTATGGTGTTTTTAAATGATTTTTGTTTTTATAGGTTAGAAATGAATTTTTAACAAAGGAAATGGCTATATATTTGTGTGTGTTTTAGCGTAATGTGTCTCAAATGGGTTTTAGAGGTTGTTTGGAAGATGCAAATTATATTTTTAAGGGAATTTGAGGTGTATATGTTTAAATGGGAATTTTCAAGAGAAAACTAATCACTTTGAGAATGTTAGCCTTGTTATTCAAATGATGTATAAATTCATAAATGTTTGAAAGGAAGAAAGATTAATTTTTAAAAAATAGTTTAATTTATATAAAAGGGTCTTTTCAATGGTGTGTTAAAATGGTAAGTGGTTTGTTTGTAATGAAGTGTGATTTCATTGAAATGTTTGGAATTTGTGTAAATGTAGTGGTGTGGTGCATGTGTGTATTTAAATTTATATTTTCAATTGAAAATGAATCATTTGGTCATATTGGAATTCTTCTGTGTCTTGTGATTTTCAATGTTTGGCCCATTTTTTGGTTTGGATTGTATGGTTTGTTTTTCTTGTGTTAAAAAATGATTTTATATAATCTTTATGTGATGATAAGAGTATTTTAATATCACTTTTCAATGGTGTGTGTGAATGGAAATGAGTTGTTTTTAAAGGAATTAAGTTTTCTATTAAATGATTGGTCTTTGATATGAAAGATGTGGTGTGTGTGCATGTGATCTTTAACTCAAGCACAAGGGAAACCCCATGAATCTAGGTGGATGGACCATGACTATTACGCTAAATGATATGGAAGTGGTTCTTCCCAGTATCATCTAGCATGTTTTATGCTAAAACACTAACTAAACATTTGTGATGATTGGATACCACTAGGTTATAGGTGTGGTCCCAACTAGTGGCCCATGCATGAGAATGTAGATCATTGTGGATCCTATACCATGTTTAAACCGATGAATAATGTCTCTAGGGTCCTATTGGTGCTAGCTACCCTAGTTAATTTACCAATGTTTCCCTTCTATTCATGACGTGGTGCCTTCCGTCGGCCTATGAAGGACCAATTTAGTGTCTTTGTTCTTTATAAATTTCATCATCAACTTTAAAGTAGTGTTTATGAAATGTTTTTTCTTCAAATATTCCTTTTAATTTTTTATCTTCTAATTTTTTTTTCTTAAAAGTAATTTAAAAGCATGAGTTTGAAAAAGCATATTAAATTGTCTCTTCGATGTTGTGGCATGAAATCTTTTTACTGGGTGGCATCTTAATGGGATCTTGTCTCACACCCTACATACATTTTTGTGTGTTTTTAGATCTTTTTCCTTGTGTATTCCTGGTTGAGGTATCAGGCTTATCGATGATGGTCCAGGTTATTAGTGGTTTTCTCTCATGAAAGTTGGTGTAGGTGGCTTGGGGATGTGGATCCTCATGTTGCACAGAGGTTTGAGTTGGAGATGTAGTTTTTTCTATTATTGGCGTTTGTTTTTGGTTTTTGGTTCATGATGTAAAATATAAATCTGATCATAGTTTAAGGTCATATTTGTTTGACTATTTTAGTTTTAATTTAATTATATTTTTATTTTTTTTGTGTATATTATTTCAGGTAAATCTTTCCCTAACTTTATATTTTGATACCCTAGAACTTCTGCCTGCCTGTGGAGATTGGGAATTCCCTTCGGGACTTGCCGTGGACCAGGTCGAGCATCAATTGGATAACACAAATATTTGGTTTGTGACAAGAATTAATTTTGAATTTCTCAATCTCCTTAAGAAAAAATAGTGGTGGTAGTATTACTCTCAAGATGGACATCAAGAAATCCATTGAAATAATATATTTGAGTTTTATTTACAATGTGTATTACATATTCATCTTCTTTGGTGTTTTTTGGAAATGGGATAAAGTTATATTATAGTTTTATCATATATAAGTGCTTATAAATGGTTCTCAAAATGGTTATTTTAAATTTTCAATGAGAGTTAGACGAGGTTATGCTCATTCTTCCATTATTTTATCCATATCTGATTAATATTTAATAAGTATTCCCATGCACATGATAGAGAAATGAAATCTTTAACACATTCATGCATCATGTAATGTCGATGTTCCTAATCACCTCTTCTGTACTATTGACATGATCATTTTTTTCTAGCAGGTAAAAGAAATATTCCAAATATAAAGATGGCCCTATCTCACTATGAGGTTGTTTTAGTGTAGGATACCAATTGGAATATGTATTTTATCTATTTTGGGACGAGCATTCTAGATATAAGAATATATCATTTCTTATTGGGATTGGGAATCAGAGAGGTATTAAAACCCATTCATTATCTTGGAGTTCCTTAATTTTGGGGAAGACCTAAAATAGGTAAATTTCTCAATATTACTGAACAAATAAAAAAACTTGAATCCTTGAATGGGAACTCTATTTCAATGGTTGGTAGAATCTTCCTAGTAACATTTTCTATAGTCTCATAATTTTTCCATTGCTTTATGATTTATAATGGCCCACATCTCTACTCAAGAAACTCAATTCTTGCATCATGATTTTTTTGGTGAATTAGTACTATAGAAAAGAAATTTCTCATTGTTCCTTGGAGAAATTTTTGCAAGACCCTAAATTATAGTGGTATGCAGATCCAAAAAATCAAATTATTTCATGAATAATTACAAGACAAGTTAAATTGGAATCTTATAAAATGAAACATGATGACTCTTAGATTCTAGATAAATATATTTATTGATAAACTACAAAATCTGTATAAATATTTATATAGACCCTTATTTTTTCCATCCATAAAATTATCTTTTTTTCAAAACTATGTATTATTTAATTTAGATTACTTGTAGAGAGTCCTATTTTATTTTTTTTAATAATAATTTTATTGGAAATCTACTTATTTCTTTTGTTGATCAACATCATATTAAAATGGAAACTAATGTTTTCATTGTTGACTTACTGTCCCTAGAAAATATGGAACTAGTTGACGAATGTATTACCCTGATGAATAATTATGTTTTTTTGTCCAAACCGGAACACTCTAATTTGGTAACTTTCCCAATATGGAATTCAAAATTCAATTAATTTTCATCATGTTAACCTTTACATTAATAATGATTTATCTTGTATTAAATGTTTTCATATGCCTTAGATAATACCTTCAAGAATAATATTGGTATGAATTTTTTCTTACAAAAGAATTCATACTAATGAGTGATTGAAATGTTTTAGAATTAATTAATATTACAGGTGTATATTCTTCAATAGACATAGAGATGATGCATCTAATTTATTATTATCCTTAACCACTACCTCTGCACTCTCAAGGGAACTTCCAGATATATTAAAAATCTCACTTCTAGAGTTTACTAGTATTGGTGATATTCTATAGCACTATACCACTATTTAGATCACTCCTAAAATCATTAACCTCTTCATAGATTCTGTTGAGTATACTTTTCACCTCATATGGAATAGGAAAAACTCACTCATGAATTGGTAGTCTCCCTATATATTTAGCATACATTAGTTATTTTCAACATTATATCCAAATAAGGAAACTATTTTGAATCTGATCACTATTATAACATTGTCAAGAATTTCATAGTTCTTCAGAAGATAGGATTTGTCAGAAACTTCAAGCATCCATAAATATTCTTCAAGGTTATCATGAAAGTTCCTCTTTAATTAGAGATAAAATTAAAGGATTACGATGTCTCAAAAGTTAAACCTTGTATTTTGGGTGGTTGCACAATTTTTCATGTTGAAAATGGGGGTCCCTTAGAATTTTCATTTTCTATTGTGGTATTTCCCCTTCTCTAGATGATAAATTTCTTAGTGTTATTTAGAGGGGTGGGGGTGGGGGTTCACATTGATGAGAATAAAGGCAATGAAAAACATTAGCTTGAAAGAGAATCCACCACTATTGTAAAATCTATTTAGAATGGTGTGATTCACCTGATGGAAACTCAATTCTAGATATACAGAATTTCTATCATTCATCTCATAACTCTACTTCATTATCACCCATTCTTATATGGATTTTAACACCATGGAAAAAGGTAATTATAACAATAGAATAAATAATGTGAACACTTGGTTAGGTGAATTAGAATCTGATATGTATTTACTTTATATAAAAATACAATAATAAAATACCATATTTTAGACTCATATAAAATATTTTGTTTTCAATAAATTAGTCTTGGCCACTTTTGGAAAGGAATCCCCTATTAAAAAGTTATAACATCATGAGAAATACCAACAATATTAAATATCACCCACATTATAAAGAATATTCTAGATAATCATATTCCACTCATCAAACATCCCAATAATGGTATTCAATAATATTTAATTTTTGGATGAAATTCATTCTCTATTGAAAATATATAATGATAATTAGACCGCTTGTAGTATAATAATTGGTTTCATCTAAAATTTTTCTAGATTTACCAATATTTCATAGAAAAATATAATGTATAATCTAACTCAAAGACACTAACTACCTATATAATTTATATAAGGTGTTCCAATCTTCAAATTAATTAGTATATTATCTTTAATGAACATTTTGAACTCAAATATTTTTATAGAATTACTTACTGGAGACAAATACAACACTCTTCATCAAAATACATTGGGCTCATCAATCACCCCATTTCAATTTTTTCAATAACTACAGATGGAGAAGTTTTAGTTTTAAATGAAGCTTGTTATTTCCTCTTCCCATAATGAAAATATGTAAAACTGATAATATAACTGATTTGTAATCAATTAATTAATTCTATTTCTACATGAAAAATATATATTGTTGAAAAAAATAGTGAACAATTAATTTATAAATATTCTTCTCAACAACAATATATTCCTCAACATCTTCTCATTTTTCATGAACTTAAAGAATGTAATTTTCCTCGTTATACATAAAAATTATGCATTGAAAATAATGATAGGAAAATTAAATAAACATACATTTTGAATTAATTTTTCCCACTTGTCATATATTTAAAACGTCCTTGTTTTTATATATTTAAATTATCCATATAGTAGATTCTCAACATATCTATCCTTTATGGATATACTATATCTACTCATTTTCAAAGTTGGTAAATATGTATGCTGAGTTACAAGAATCCTTTAAATAAGATTTTTCTAAAGAATCAACAAAGTTTGGGACATATAATTTTATGATATAAATTTTTTCATATCATAATAAATCTAAAAAACTCTTGTTATCCATTATAAAAATTATCATAAATTTCATAAAATGAAAAAGTACTCAATTATAATGGATTAATTTTTGTTATCTATAGAACCTTTTTGAAATAAATCGTATGAGTGACAATTCTCATCCAAGAATATATAATCATTTTAACTCCAATTTTTTGAGAAAATAACATGATCTCTACATTGATTTAATATAAACTATTCTCCTTAGGTAGTATAGTCTTATTATATCATTTATATTCTATATTGTGTATACCCTAATTTTTCTATTCATATATATTGAAATATAGGTTCCTTTATACCAACTATATTTTTTAACAACTCATTATATACAAGTAAAATATTCACTCATCATCTAATCATTTTTCAAGATTACATATAAATTATGAATTTGTAATAAAGAATACTTTTCTCACCATATTATATAAACATCTAATCAATTAAAATTCTTCCTTATTATCATTAATGACTTCTACCCAAAAATTCATTTTTTGTTTATTGCCTTGATTTTATTCTTTAATTCTCTAACATGTTTGATTGAAAAAATTCATGTAATGTTTGAATTGTAATCCTTTAAAATAATAATGTTACAATCATTGGTGTAGTAAAAATCTCATCCATCTTAAATTTACTTCACATGAATCTTTTTAGGTATATATGAATGTATTCTCACCATCTCCCTTACTTTTTTTGATACTCTCCCTTTTTAGTATTCATTCATCAATAAAATTTTGTGCCATATTGGTTTGTCTATACCATTAGTATTCAACACAATTTCAAATATTATTTTAATTAACATTAAAAATTTAATTTCTTTTATATCGTCTTTAAAAGGAGTGTTTTACATAAATATTTTCTATTGTACAATACCTTCACTCTTAAATTAATCCCTCTAAGGACTACCTTGTTTTCATTACAAAAATATCTATAATATACATAACTTTTATAACTCTATTCCTAAGAAATTAAAAACACTAAACATAAAAAGTCGAATAAAAATATATCTAAGTCTAGTATGTTATTTTCCACTTTTTTTCTTTTAGTTGATCAAATTTTAAGGAAATTATAATTTTGATTCTTCTTATATGCACACTTGATGTAGAGGTAGGATCCCCATCACATTTATAAACAAATATCTGTCCAAAATAATATTTTTTAATGTTAATTTTAATATAATAACTTTTAGTAATGAAAATAAATTTTAGGATTTAATTTTAACTTTACTTTCATTGATCCCTTAGAAAATAAATCATTTAATATTCCAGTCCCTTCTAATAAATATAATGATGAACTCTATAATTAAAACATTTATTATGTTTCTTAATTGAATAACATATTCTATAATTTATTGGTAACTACTATTTGAAAACCATTCCCGATTTATATGTTTTACAAAATGTTCAAGACATTTGGGATTAATAATTAATTTATATTATTAAACTAATATCCATCATTATCCAATACCTATAATAACCATCTTCATGTTCTTATCATTATCATTATGTATATTGCACATTTCATTAATATAATTTTAAATATCATTTATCCTTTTTATATTTTCTCTAAATTATAATTCCAAAAAATAGTGGCATCATTTTTAATTTCATAAAATATGTGGATAATATCGTTAAATTATTTTTCTTAATAATACACATTCCCTATTTTTTACATAATTTTTCATTACTTGGTAAAAGGAATATATCCTTTCATGTTTAGTTTCTTGAAAAATGGTATATATTAAAGGAAAACAAAAACCATTCTTCTAAATCTATATGAAATAGAACTTAATGGGTACAACTGAAGTTTTACTTTCTACATATCATAACTTGGGGACATAGATCAAAGGAAATAGGTAAGAATGAAGCCCTGTAGGTGAATAAATAATAGAGATAAAAAATTTAACCTTGATACATAACAATAATAATGAAAGGAATAACAATAAGGAATGAGAAAGGGGAATACATAAATAATAAGAACATGAATATAAACATGGAAATGTGTCCATGAAATTTAAATTAGTCAGTCACAATCATATCACCGATGTTTTTCACCAAGGTGATTTAAATTATAATTACCAATGTTATTCACTATGGTATTATAAAAACTGTCATATATAGAGATTATGTTACATACCTAATTCATTGGAGCACTATAAAGGTGAACCATTAATATGTATTAATTTCATGTTGGACACATTGACAAATAAAAATAATTCCATTAATAACCGATGGAAAACAAATAAAGGGTTCCTTATTTAAAATCTAGACATATAAAAGAGATTTAAAGACATGAACATTACATCAATTTTGAGCCCATAAAAGGAAATTTGAATTTAATATAGGTAAATACCTGAATAAAAAATAAAATTCTAACTCTAGTTGAATCCCCTTGGAAAAGAATAGAGGAATCAGTATTTAAATAAAATGAAAAATATAATTTCATATGTTAAAGTGTAAAATTTGGGAAGAAATGTTTTCTATATGATGGGTATAATACATGGTTTTAGAAAAGGAAAAATTGGAGGGGACAAGGGTTCCAAATTAATAATAGACTCTTATTAAAATAATGGAATAAGAGAAATTTTACATAATAATATGGAAATTGGAGGACATACCACATAAAAAGAAAACTTGAATGGAAAAGAGAAGTGTAGATTTCCAATATCTTGAAGAGGTGTTCCTAAAATATGTTGATGGAACCTTGGGGGATTGAGGACAACTTGGGGTGTTCCTTGGGAGGAAACATCACCGGAACATCATGAATTAAGGATTTGAAGTGAAAGGAAATTGATAAATGTGTGGGTATTTATAGGAAAAGTGTATGATTTTTTGAATATTTTCCAAATACAGGACTTGGAAGACTAGGTTATGGAAAATGAAAAACCATTGGCTTACCCTTTTTTTTCTCAGGGATTTGTAAATTTTTGAAAAACATTATGTTATTATAATCCACTAGAACCAAACATCATTATATAATACTTATTATGGACTAGAAAGGTATTATTTCAACAAATTAATCTTCTTAAAAATCAATGTTTTCATTTTAGAATTTATAGGGTAACTTATAGTTTTAAAAACTGAAAAAAATATACTAAAATACGTAATATTAATAAAATAACTTATTTTAGGTCTTTGATTTTATTGATAAATTATTTCATCATTATGTCATAAATATGATTTTATAAAATATACTGAAAACCTAAAAATGTATTTTTTTACTATCCATGAAAAATAATGCATTTTATAAAATTATCATAAATTCACCATAACCCATTTTCGATGTGATGATTTCATAAATGAAATTTTTTTATAATAAAAATTATATAAATATGATAAATTTAACATTTAAATATATAAATCACTATTTATTTAAAAATATACATTTTGAGGCATAGTCAAATTTCTGACACTTATAAAATGTTTCTTATGGAATTATAAAAATAATTAATCGTTTATTATTTAAATAGATGCATTTTAAAAAACTATTTTATTAAAATATACTATCAATAATAACTCAATTTATTATATAAAATCTATATATTATCTTGAAAAGTACATTTTTTTCATCGAAATATCAAATTATCAAATTCATCTCTATTAAAAATTAACTCTATTAAGAATTTTTTTTAGTAAAATGAATTTATGGAAAAAAAATTTATAAATACATAGGAAATTAAACCTTTAATAATTGAGGTCTGGAAACATAACCCCTTATTACACCTACATATTCCTTGATAGTGTGGTTGGCGATGATTGTTGTTTAATGGGGTTCCTTGTCTAACATCGATCAAGTGGTAATCTCAACTAATTTGAACATATCCCATATGTGATTTCATTCAAGATTAAGTTATTGAAGATAAGATTGATATTGACCAAGGGAGATCCCTAGTAAAGATACCCACTCCCATTCTTTGATAAATGAGGTTCAAATTTCATGACTCTACTAGTTGAGGCCATCAATTTTTCATTATATATCAATTATCCCATGCCATTACTAATTATAAAAACTAATTATGATGGTAAATTTATTAACCAAGGTTATAGTTTCCAATGTTCATATTGACCAACTTCAATATTTACCAATAATAATATATCAAATGAATCCCAATGGTCACATTTCCCTTTATACCCTATAAATATTAATGCATTCATACACTCAAAATTCACTAAAATTTATATTAAATTTAAATTTTCATTTACATAAGATGTTTATTTTTAATAATATTCTATAAGTGTATGATATTATAAGTAAAAATAATTTATTTTGAAATTAAATATAAATATATAGTCAGGGTTGTTATATTCTTCCACCAATAAGAAATTTGGACCCTGAAATTCAAACTCATATTCTCTGTTTAGAAAAGTTCAGGAAAGTTTTGTCTCATTATATGATTTGGATCCCATGTTTCTTCTTCATATTTATGTTTCCTTCACAACACATTGATGAGGTTGGTAGTATTTCTGTGTGTAACCTTGTCTCTACGATCCATGATCTCAACTGGATACCCCTTGTAAAATCCCAAGTAAATAAATAATAAGACATATTTTATTTTTATAAATATTTGTGAATTAAATATTAATTTTACTTTAAATGTGTTTCTATGTTCGATAGCGTACCCGATATGCAACAACGAGTTTCATTGGAATCTTACGTTGCACACAAATAATATAATATTATTATTTTAAATGATAGTTAACTCCTAGCCATTTTATTGGCGATAATGAACGAAAGTAACTACAATTTGATTATACACATTTGTTAAATGTATTTACATTTATCCAATAAAATTTAGAGGCTTAAAATGTGAATGAATCTAATTTTGAGCACAATTTACATTAAAAGGATGATTTATCGCCTTTTACTGGCGAAATATTTTTAAATATAGTTTTGGTTACTTTAATAAATTATATATAACCAAATAAAATCCTTCATTATAATGGAAACTTCAAAATTTAATTTTTCTAAATTTTTAGAATTTTTTCGATAAAGTTCATTTTTTAAAAAATAGTGAAAATAATGCAGTTTAATTCAGAACTATGTTTTAATCTATTTTATTTTAATGGATAGAATTATCTTTTAAATTGGTATTAAAGTGTAATTAGAATATATTTTTACCATTTAATACAATATTGGTCATTTGAATTAATTTCACATTGAAATTGGACATAAACAAGTATTAATATTTTGATAGTTATTGTTTCTTAAAAACACGCTATTTGTTTTGATAACTGGTATTAATTTTAAAATTAATTAATGCCACTTATATGTTTTTAATTTGGAAAAATAAACAAAATTTTTGAATTCGGAATATCAAATATAGATTATTCTAAATTTTTGGAATTTTTCTGAAAAACTTCATTTTTTGATGAATAGTGAAACCACTTAGTAGTAGTTAAAAAACTGAATTTTTTCATTTAAATGAAATTTTACCACTTCTATGAATTTAATTTCAAAACACCGACATACATGGTTGTTATTAGTTAGTAAAATATGGTTTAATAAGATGAAAATAATTTTTGGTGAATAGTAACTTTTGACTTTTATTTACCATGGTTAAAGGTAAATAGGGTAATTCAAGGTTAAAAGAATATTATAATAATTCCAAATTACCTTAATATTTTTCCAAAACTTATTGGTTGATTCATTTACGACCATGGGAATCTTTGGGTCGATTTTGGGACCCCATTGAGTCACTTGGGAGTGATAATGACAATTTATTTTAATTAACTTAAATTAAATAAAAAAATGCTAAAAGCAAATATATTTTAGTAAATTAATTTTTAGAATGGGTTATATAAGTTATAATTTAGACTATAAGTATTCATTAGAAATTTAAAAATATTTCCTACATCATGGTATTTTATTTATAATTTCTAGAAATCAAATAAATTAAATTATTTGTGACACATTAATGATGAAGTAGTTACCTCATTAATAAATTATTTAAATAAATAAGATTATAATGATTACAATATTATCCAAAACATGTACAATTCTGATTGAATGATTTTATTTCGAATATGAGTCATCTTATATTCTACTGTAATTATTTTTGGACCTTTATAAACAGAATATCATTATATAATAAAATAATATTTTTACACTTTCCTAAAGAGCCCCTCCTCCCCCTTATAAAAAGAGACTACTTATATCAAATTCCTTACACCTCTCAAGCCATTTGTCTCGTCCTAACTCTGCCCAATTAAGCTCTCAACATCCCTCTCATCCTTTTAGAAGCCTTACCTTAGGCAGGAGGCACTTCAAGAAGTCCTTTTGGTCAAACCAAAGGGTGATACCCAAATTAAAGGTAACAATTTCTCTTAATTTGTTTTCTTTTATTTTACTTCTCCAACCCATAGATTCTTTTTATTCCTTTCTTTTATAACAAAAACAATTTCCTCAATATACTAGGATGTTTTAATGATAAGGATTCAAACTACACTTACACACACCTCCATCTAATGGATGAAGAACATAATGTTTCTGTGAATAGAAAACTAACGCCTAATGAAATGATGATTGTTCGATTATCTCCTACCGCATCTCATGGTGGAAATTATGATGGAACTATATTTATATATGATATATATTATGTTTATGTTTTCTTCATACTTCTATATTTATCATTTATAGGATGCCTTTATGGTTTCCATTATGGGTAAACGCGATAATCTCATTAGAGGAAGTGCGGACTACCGCCCCCTCAAAGTGATGTGACTCATTGATGCCTTATGTGGGATATATAAAGGATAGAGTTAATGATATTATATATGATATTATACTGTAATTATAATATAACTATGTATCATTATGTTTTAATTCAATTAAAATAATAAATATTATTTCCATTAAAATAAGAAATAGAAATTAAAGTAGCGTTCATGCGTACGTATGGCTTATCATCTCCATGAATGGTGTATTTCATTTCTTACCTCCAAATGTTACGTAATATTAATCTATATACTATATATATATGATATATATGATATCTAAATGATGAATTTCATTCTGGATATAATGAACTATTGAACACATGCACAACTTTTAAATATAAGGTGTTCATTTTTGACTCAAGTACCAAATATCGACAAAATGGACATTATTAACATAAATGATTACATAATGTTTATAACATGGTAATAAGTGATATAAAAGGAATAATAAAATTTTAAAAGTTTCTTAAGAAATTAGAAATTAACTTTTGTTTATTATTCAGGAGATTAAACAACGATTGAGTCAATTTGGACATGAGGTAAGGGACATCGTCTCAATCTCCTTTCATTGAGGAATATTTTGTTTTAATAAACGACTTAATTTTATATGCTGTATAAACACCCTTGACTTTTCAAAGGGAATATTTTTGTACAAAGTATTTTACTAAACGAAAAAAGGAATGTTTCTTTTAACATAAGTGGTGACAACGACCTTTTCCACCGCCATGAGTATTATTTAATCTTCGGCTTCCTCAACAAGCCGTAATTTTTTTAAAAGAAAATAAATACCTTATACTCTTTTAAGTATTGTTTAGTATTGAAAATGTTTTTGAAAATTAATATGTTATGTCAATGTATTTAGGTGATATATTGTGATTAAAATGTGGAAATGTTTTATTTCCTTTATATTTGTTGTATGTGTTATGATTTTATATTGGTACTTGGACATTTGATGAGTGATTACATGATAAAACAAATGATGGGTGGTGCCGTGAATACCAGGATGGGTGGTTACATTATATCCTCAAATGTATTGGGCATGGAAGTCAGCCGTTTGGCTATTCCATTTTGTGATATGTGTAGAAGTTGAGCGTATGGTTATTCCATTTATGTATGTTTATGTCCCAAGTTACCTTTATATGTTATGTGTCCTTTGTATGGGTTTTATTGTAATATTTTGGTCACAAAATGGTATTTAATTATCTTTTATTTATTGAAGATTATTTACTACTTCATAAAGGTGAAAAGTATTACTTATGTTAAAGTATTTATGGTTTACTTGTTGTTTTGAAAAGCTAATAGTTTTACTTCTTTGTGTATCCCTTACTGAGCTTTTTATCCTCATCCCAAATTTTTGAAATTTTTATCACAAGAAATAATATAGAATAAGTTCAAGGATGAGACCAAGGAAAAGTCATGTTGTCTTAAACATGGAACTAGATATGACTCTTTTTTTTGAGAGTTCATGTTTTGTAAAAAAATGGAAACTTTGTGGAAGTTTACTACTTTGTAATCTTTTGAGATGTAATAGATATGTCCTAATTCTAAAAAACTCTAAACTTGAAAAGATCCTCAATGGGAATTATTAATTTAATTCAATGTTAT
The DNA here is from genome assembly GCA_963277665.1 of Viscum album. NCBI lineage: Eukaryota > Viridiplantae > Streptophyta > Magnoliopsida > Santalales > Viscaceae > Viscum > Viscum album. The sequence goes on from OY728166.1 coordinate 996,677,425, forward strand.
GTAATGTTTTAAGGCCGGGTGCTTATACTCCTTGTACGTGTGGTCATGCTCTAGTTGTACCCCCAATGTATTTAGTATATGTGAGGGTTCAAGATGTAAATTATCAAGATATATACATAGAATACATCAATAACTTGATATTGTATTAATATGAGTTTTGGTATATATTACACTTCTCTTAAGCGATCAAGGATTTCATACAGGCCAATGTATCTAGGTCTAAGCTTCTATTTCATCCCAAACTACATGACTCTCTTACATGGTGATATTCAAATGAAAAAATTATATCCAAAATAAAACTAAAAGGCCCTTCCATTGTTGTTATGATATATCTTATGAAAAATCTTACCATCCTTTATGTGTTTTCAGATGGAATGAACCTTTTTTGTCATCAATTTCACAAGATAAACCCCAAGAAATTTCCTATCACCAACTTCATCATAAAAGTAAGAGTTCTACATTGATTACTATATATATATATATATATATATATATTTATTTGGTTTTCATTGAATTTTCAACTAGAATAATTTTTTGAGAAGTCAATTAATATAAAATTATGATCCCATCCACCTTTAAATTTATCTGACCATATTCTAAGAATTTCCTCAAGTTTATAAATAATCCTTTTAGATCTTCCCTTAGTTTGGGGGAAATATGCCTTACAAAAATTCAATTTTTTATTCAAATAATGTTGAAGACTACCAAAATATTGATGTGAACCATTTACAATAATTAGATGTGATAGAAATTGAAACCCCATACTACCTCAACACTTCTTTTACGTATAATATGAATATTGGTCAAGAGATAAATCTTCTCGAGTAGGAATTGTTTTTTAATTTTTCGTGTAATGATCTACTCTAACAAATAGGTCATTTTTTTATTTGGATTTTCTTGGGAAACCAGTGGTAAAGCCTATAGTGATATTGTAACATCCCAGGTAAATAAATAATATTACATTATAATGTTTGCCAATATTTTTGAATAAAATGTTAATACTACTTTTAGGGAATGCTATGCTTGATGGAGTACCCAATACGCAACAACGAGTTTCTTTGAAATATTACGTTGCACACTAATAATATAATAATAGTTAACTCATAGCCGTTTTAATGGAAAGAATGAACATAAATAACTAAAAAATGATTACATATGTTTGTTAAATATTTTTACATTTATTCAATAAATGTTATAGGCTTAAAAAGAAAATGAATCCAATTTTAAGCATAAATCTTCTAATATTCTTTAAAAGGTCGATTAACCGTCTTTTGATGGAGAAACCTTTTTAAATATACTTTTGACAATTTTATATGATGTATTTGACAAAATAAAATCCTTCTTTAGAATCTGGACATCAAAATTTACTTTGTGTAAATTTTTGTTATTTTTCTGATAAAGATCATTTTTAGTGAAAATGTTGCATTTTAATTCAAAACCTCCTTTTAGTATGATTTATTTATATGGATAGATTATATTTTTAATTGCGATTAATGTTTATTTAGAATATATTTTTACCATTTAATCCAATGGTGGTCATTGGAATTAATTTCACTTTGAAATTGGACTTAAACTAGTGTCAATCTTTTAATAGATATTTTTTCTTAAAAACACGCTATTTGTTTTGAAAGCGGGAATGAATTATTAAATTAATTAATGCAACTTATATATTTTTAATTTTTTAATATAGACAACAATTTTGAATTCGGAATATCAAATATAGATTCGGATGAATTTTTGGTATTTTTCTGAAAAATATCAATTTTTGATGAATAGTGAAACCACTAAGTTGTAGTTAAAGAAACCGATTTTTCGTTTAAATGAAACTTTACCACTTCTGTGATTTTATTTTCAAAAATACGACATAAATTGTTGTCATTAGTAAGTAAAATGTAGTTCAATGAGATTAAAATGATTTTTTGGTGAATAGTAACTTTTAAGTTTTATTAATCGCGATTAGAGGTAATTAGTTTAATTTAAGGTAATGATAATGATATAATAATATTAAATGACATTGAAACATGTCCTAAACTTTTTGGATAAGTCATGGACGACCAAGAAAATCCATGGGTCATATTTGGTACCCCATATAGCCACTTGGTTGGAAAATGACATTAATAACTTTTTATTTAAAGTTAAAATTAAAATGTCACAAACATGTATTGTTTTACTAAAACAATTTTAAAATAGGGTTATATGAGTCATATTTTTGACTATAAATATTAATTAGAAATATAAAAATATTTCCTACATCATGATAATTTTTTTATAATTTTTAGATATTAAATAAATTATTTTATTTGTGACACCGTGATGATGTAGTGATTACCTCATAAATGAACGATTTAAATAAAATGAGAAGATAGGGTGAAAGCTAAGTCTTAAACTTGTCAAAATCCTATTTTATGGGTGGATTTATAATCCTTATCACCTTAGCCTTGAAATATATGCTTTTGGGACCTCTAAAATTTGAAAATCAGTTTATAATAAAGTAATATTTTATAACTTTCCAAGATTACCCCTCCTCTTCTATTAAAAAAGGCCCCCACCTCTACCACCTTACCCACACCTCTCAAGCCTTTGGCTCGGAAAACCCCTGCCCATTTCATCTCTACACATCCCTCTATTCATCATTGAAGCCTCACCTTTGGCAGAATGATCTTCAAGAAACCATTTTTGGTTCAAACTAAGAGGAGTTACCCGATTTAAAGGTAATCTCTTCACTTGTGTGTTTTTGTTTTATTTTTCTTCTCCAAACCCCTAAAATATTTTTATTCCTTTCTTTTGTAACAAAACCGATTAGAGATACACTTACACACACCTCCGTCTAATGGTTAAAGAACATACTATTTCTGTGGATGGCGAATTACTGCCTCACGAAACGATGATTGTTCAATATTCTCTTAACACCTTTCATGGTGGCCATTATGATGTCACTGTATTTTATATATGATATATATGGTATTTATGTTTTCCATATGCTTCTGTATTTTATATTTAAATCATACCTTTATGCTTTGCATGTTGTGCAAATGTGATAATTTCATACGAGTAAGTGTGGACTACCGCCCCCTCAAGAGATGTGACTCATTCATGAAATACATGGAATGTATAAAGAATGAAATTAATGAACATATGTGACATATAAAAAATATATGTTATACTGGAATTATAATATATATCTTTCAATTATTTTTAATTCTATTATTATGTCAAAGAAATGAAAGTAGCATTCATGCGTACGTATGACCTACCGTCTCCATGAATGATGCATTTCATTTCTTTTTATCTCCAAATGTTATGGAATAGTATAAAATTAATATGTACTGGATATATATTATATTTAAATCATTAATAATATTCTGGAGATTATTTAATTATAACTACATGGAAAATCATTTTCAAACACGTTCATTTTTGACACATGTACCAAACATCGACAAAAACGTCTGATATGAACTCACATTATTAACCAATTATTATAAAAATATAATATGTGATATGAACTGAATAATAATATTTAATTTAGGACCTTAAGTAATTATAAATTTACCAAAGTTTATTATTCAAGAATATAAAGAAACGAACAAGACAAGTTGGACTTGAGGTAAGGGATCCTACCTCTCTTTTTTAAGTACTCTTTTTATGTAACTTACTTTAAGATCCTCTTTATTATATTGGTGGATGTTATTTTATATTAATATTGCTGTAAATTTAATGTTAATATGATGAGAGAACCTATTTTATCTCATCAATCCTTTTTTGGATGTTTTATGTGGCGCCGTTAGGCTGCCGAATTTTCATAAGGGGATTTTCTTCTCACTTTTTATTCCCATGAGATTCATGCTACATTGGCCACTATTTCCGTTTGTGTGGTGTATGTACTGCCCATTATTTTACTATTTGTATAAAATACTCTCATTTATGGGTAGTTACATCATCATTGTATGACCCTTCTTTCATGGGGTGTACGTTTTGAAAGTTTGCCAAATCGGTAAGGGAACCTTTCACCCTCCTATTTTTAAAAGACTTATTTTGTTTTGTCTTTTAATTTACATATTTTTATGTTGGGATATGTTGTTATATATCCTTATTGATGTAAATTTTATGTCCAACTGATGAGATACCATTTTCTCTCTCATCAACTAATTTTATGAATTTTAAAGTGACGTCGTTAGGCTGTCAAATTTTACCAAGGGAACTTCTTAACCTAATTTCAATTTCTTTGGGTTCAGCATGCAGTTAAAGAATATTCCATACTTTGAATATGTGTGAATTAAAATTTATTGTTTTACAATTAATATCCACTTATATTGGGTGTATTTATATTTTTCACACATAATTATGAGATTCATTTATCCTTAATTTAAGGATACCTTCTTTATAAGGGATTTCATCTCATTTTACATTTCTATTGAGACTTCATTGTTGTTATGCACCAATTCACTCTTATATGGTGTATATACTATCCTTTGGAATATTTTATCATGAATCCATTTATTCTCATGATATTATAAAGTTCTGATTAAATTTTATTCCTCAATTATTGTATTCAAGTGTCTCTCATTTTGTTAAAAACCCTTTAACTAAAATATCATTTTAAATGTTTTAATGATTTATTATTATAAATATTTCTCATTAATATACATGTTTTAAAAATGGTTTTAAGCATTTATTTATATGTATATTAATGGTTTAAAATGTTAAAATCTTCAAAGTGGTATGAGACACTTTGATTCAAAAATCTCTTTATTAAATGTTTTAAATGGTTTTGGAAAATAGTTTTTAGAATGGATTTATTATTTCAATATCTTAAAATGTTATATTGTTATTGCAATGTAGGAATTTTATATTTCATTTATGCTTAAGTTATGTGCTATGATTATGTTATGGTTCTTGGGCATTGTTTATGAAGATGGGTGGTTCCGTGATAAACTAAGGGTGGGTGAGCCCGATATAGCTCTCTAATGCATTGGGTAACACGAAGGGGTTAAACTCTAAGGTTTCTTCGAAGAGATTTAGGGAATATACTGTGATGGGTATTCCAGATGTAACCATGAGGGTTACTCCCTACGTAAGAATATTATGAATGGCTCAAGTTACCTCTATGTCTTATGAGTTTTATGAGTTATTCGTAAATCTTATGATTTCATGAGCTATGTTAAATTGAATATATTTTATGAGTAAAGTATGATTTCATTGATTCTTATGTATACATGGAATAATGTTTTTTTCCATATTGTTATAACCCTTACTGAGCTTTTTATGCTCATCCCATGTTTTTTTTGAAATGTTATTCACATGACATAATTTTGAATAAGGTCAAGGATGAGATCAAGGAAATGTCAGGATCTCTAAAACAAGGAACTAGACATGACTCTTTTGTTCAAGAGTTTTTATTTTTGTGAAAAAATGGAAGCTGAGTATATGTGTCTACTTTGTAAATCTTTGAGATGTAATAGTTATGTCCTAATTCTCTAAAACTCTAAATCTGAAAATATCCTCAATGTGAATTATTCATTTAATTAAAAAATAAGTAATGTTTAAGGCCAGGTTTTTATTGTTGCTATCAGAGGATGGTTTAGATAACTTTAGAGGTTAGAGTGTTAAGTGAAATGTTGTGTATAACCACAATGGTTATTATATTAGATAGAGTCATTGTTATTTTTGAAGGTTGGAATGAGTTTGAGATAACTTGGATAAGTATATATTAGTGTTTATCTTCCTCTTTAGTACATAATGATTTTGTTGATATACTCACAATGACATTTCTGGTTTTAGTAAATGGATGGATCTAGCAGGAACCAAAGTGACAATGGGTTTGAAGGAAACTGTGGTGGTTCTCTCATTAAAATACTGGATGAAATGGGGGATTCAATGAGAAATCTCGTGGTTATTCTAAACCAACTATCAGGAGTTATGATCAACCACTTGAACCTTGGTGAGTTCTCTAATGCATCATGTACGAGAGAACCAACTCGACATGGATGTTCAATTAATAATTATAAAGGTAACCATTAGGGTTTATATGATCCTTACTTTTGAGATAATTATGGGTTACTATACATTATGATGGAATATGAACGACTTGAGATAAACTTGAGGTTAAATTATGTTATGGTTATTTTTGAAGATTTTATCTCGTTTTGGGGAATGTTTTAAGAATTATATAGTTTTGTAAAAATGACAACACATAGACCGTGTGACAACCCATCGCGTCGGACAAAGCTGCGGGAATCGAACCCACAACCAAAGGGTGACTGGTATATATCGCCTACCACTAGACTACGTGAAGTCCCTGGTTAGTTTGACTAATTATTTTTTAGTTAGATGATTTTATGAATCAATAGTAAGTTGATTTTGGGTTATCTATGGAAATAATTAACCTATCATGGAGGATATGTTATTAGGTTAATTACTTTTCAGTATGAGACTTTAAGAGCAACTGATGTTATTTGGTGATAAATGTTAATTTGTACCTTGGGAGACTATGTGATCAAATCCTTCAAATATTTGGGTTTCAATCTTTCTTGGGTTTACTATGAAGAATTTTATGGTCAAATTGGTTATTGAATGGTCTTTGTTGAACTTTGGGTTTTGTTTGACAAATTTTAGAGATTAAGAGTAGTTTTTCTTTTTGTAAAAAAATATATCCCTTTTGGGTATTATCTGATCTCGTAGTAAACTTTTTCGTTTGGTTTTGGTTGAAATATAAAGACATGGGAAATATATAGTTCTCTTTTGTGGATTAGGTGATTATCAAGAAGTTGATTATAGTACTCTTAATGCGAATAAGTCTTCCTAAATACTTTTCTTTTGGAGAAAATATGAGTTTGATTAAGGAATCTAGTAAAAGTTGAAAGTCTACCTAACAAGTAAGTATGTTTCATTATGATTTAGTTATGCTCAAAAATAAATTCCTCGATGAAGAGTTACTTAAAACAAAAATGTTTTTTTGTTAACTTTTCCAACTGGGGAATCAAATACCGTTTAACCCATCACAAGTTTGTGATTTTCTTGTGGTTAACTTTCTCCTAGACATGTTTACCATCACTCTCCATCAGAACATGACCCTTTGTTTTATCCTCCATATCCATATTTTTATACATTGAATCCTAGTATGGGTTTACTCAGGTGACCTTTCTACTTCTCTCCCTTTCATTTAAAGTGATAGTTTTACTGACTCTTGTTCCTATGTGGGACTTTCAATGAAGTTTCCAAGCCCAATTTTGAAATTGCAAGGACGCAATTACCAAAAGGGGGGAAGGATGTAACATCCCAGGTAAATAAATAATATTACATTCTAATGTTTATCAATATTTGTCAATAAAATGTTAATACTACTTTAAAGGGAATACTATGCTCGATGGCATACCCAATACGCAACAACAAGTTTCATTGAAATATTACGTTGCACACTAATAATATAATAATATAATAATAGTTAACGCCTAACCATTGTAATGGCAGGAATGAACAGAAATAACTAAAAAATTATTACCTATGTTTGTTAAATATTTTTACATTTATCCAATAAATGTTAGAGGCTTAAAATGCAAATGAATCCAATTTTAAGCATAAATCTTCTAATATTCTTTAAAAGGTTGATTAGCCACCTTTTCATGGAGAACCATTTTTAAATATACTTTGACAATTTTATATGTTGTATTTGAAAAAATAAAATCCTTTTTTAGAATCTGGACATCAACATTTACTTTGTGTAAATTTTTGTTATTTTTCGATAAAGATCTTTTTTAGTGAAAATGTTGCATGTTAATTCAAAACCTCCTTTTAATATGATTTATTTATGTGGATAGATTATATTTTTAATTGAGATCAAATTTTATTTTGAATATATATTTACCATTTAATCCAATGGTGGTCATTGGAATTAATTTCACTTTGAAATTGGACTTAAACTAGTGTCAATCTTATAATAGATATTGTTTCTTAAAAACACGCTATTTGTTTTGATAGTGGGAATGAATTATTAAATTAATTAATGGAAATTATATATTTTCAATTTTTTAAAATCGACATCATTTTTGAATTCGGAATATCAAATATATCTTAGGGTGAATTTTGGGTATTTTTATGAAAAACATCAATTTTTGATGAATAGTGAAACCACTAAGTGGTAGTTAAAGAAACTGATTTTTCATTTAAATGAAACTTTTCCACTTCTGTGATTTGATTTTAAAAAATACGACATAAATGGTTGTCATTAGGAAGTAAAATGTGGTTCAATGAGATTAAAATATTTTTTTGGTGAATAGTAACTTTAAAGTTTTATTAATCGCGATTCGAGGTAATTGGTGTAATTTAAGGTAAAGATAATGTTATAGTAATATTAAATGACCTTGACAGATGTCCTACCCTTATTTTATGATTCATGGATGACCAAGACAAACCATGGGTCAACTTGGGGTTCCCATGGTGCCACATTGGTGGGAAAAGGACATTAATAACTTTTTATTTAAAGTTAAAATTAAAATGTCACAAACGTGTATTGTTTTACTAAAACAATTTTTACATAGGGTTATACAAGTAATATTTTTGAGTATAAATATTAATTATAAATATAAAAAAATTTCCTACATAATGATTTTTTTTATAATTTTTAGACATTAAATAAATTATTTTATTTATGACACCGTGATGATGGAGTGATTACCTCATAAATGAACGATTTAAATAAAATGAGAAGATAGGGTGAAATCTATGTCTTAAACTTGTAAAAAACCTATTTTATGGGTGTATTTCGAAAAATTATCACCTTATCCTTGAAATATATCATTTTGGGACCTTGAAAATCCGAAAATCATTTTATACTAAAGTAATAGTTTATAACTTTCCAAGAGTGCCCCTCCTCTTCTCTTATAAAAGGCCCCCACCTATACCACCTTACCCACACCTCTATAGCCTTTGGATCGGCCAAACCCTGCCCATTTAATCTCTACACATCCTTAAAATCATCATTGAAGCCACACCATTGGCAGAATGCTCTTCAAGAAACCATTTTGGTTCAAACCAAAAGGAGTTACCCGATTTAAAGGTAATCTCTTCACTTGTATTTTTTTGTATTATTTTGCTTCTCCAAACCCCTAAAATATTTTTATTCCTCTATTTTGTAACAAAAAATGTATCTTAAATATACTAGGATGATTTTATGTGAAGGATTCGAGATACACTTACACACACCTCCGTCTAATGGTTAAAGAACATACTGTTTCTGTGGATGGGGAATTACTGCCTCACGAAACGATGATTGTTCAATCTTCTCTTAACACCTTTCATGGTGGAAATTATAATTTCACAGTATTTTTTATATGATATATATGGTATTTATGTTTTCCATATGCTTCTTTATTTTATATTTAAAACATACCTTTATGCTTTGCATGTTTTGCAAATGCGATAATTTCATACGAGGAAGTGTGGACTACCGCCCCCTCAAGTGATGTGACTCGTTCATGAAATAAATGTAATGTATAAAGAATGAAATTAATGAACTTATGTGGCCTATAAAACATATATGTTACACTGTAATTATAATATTTATATATATCTCTCAATTATTTTTAATTCCATTAATATGTCAAAAAAATGAAAGTTGCGTTCATGCGTACGTATGGCCTACCGTCTCCAGGAATGGTGCATTTAATTTCTTTTTTATCTCCAAATTTTATGGAATAGTATAAATTTAATATTTATTGGATATATATTATATTTAAATCATTAATACTATTCTGGAGATTATTTACTTATAACTACGTGGACAATCATATTCAAACAAGTTCATTTTTGACTCATGTACCAAACATCGACAAAAACGTCTGATATAAACTCACATTATTAACCAATTATTATAACATTATAATATGTGATATTAACTTAATAATAATATTTAAAGGATGACCTTAAGCAATTATAAATTGACCGAAGTTTATTATTCAGTAATATAAAGAAACGAACAAGACAAGTCGAACTTGAGGTAAGGGATCCTACCTCTCTTTTTTAAGTACTCTTTTTATGTAAACTAATTTAATCTCCTCTTTATTATATTTGGGGATGTTATTTTATATTAATATTTCTGTAAATTTTATTTTAATATGATTAGAGTCCCTATTTTCTCTCATTAATCCATTTTTTGAAGTTTAATGTGGCGCCGTTAGGCTGTAGAATTTTCATAAGGGGATTTTCATCTCACTTTTTATTCCCGTGAGATTCGTGCTACATTGCTCACTATTTCCTTTTGTGTGGTGTATCTAATGCCCATTATTTTACTATTTTTATAATAAAATCTCATTTATGGGTAGTTACATCTTCATTGTATGACCCATCTTTCATGGGGTGTACGTTTCGAAAGTTTCCCAAATCAGTAAGGGAACCTTTTACCCTCCTCTTTTTAAAAGACTTATTTTGTTATATATTTTAATTTAAATCTTTTTATGTTGGGATATGTTCTTCTATATAATTATTGATGAAAACTTTATGTCCAAGTGATGGGATACCATTTTCTCTCTCATCAACAAATTTTATGAATTTTAAAGTGACGTCGTTAGGCTGTCGAATTTTACCAAGGGAACTTCTTAACCCAATTTAGATTTCTTTGGGTTCAACATGTAGTTATTGAATATGCCATCCTTTGAATATATGTGAATGAAATTTTATTGTTTTACACTTAATATACACTTATATTGGGTGTATTTATATTTATCACACATAATTATGATATTGATTTATCCTTAATTTAAGGATACCTTCTTTATAAGGGATTTCATATCATTTTACATTTCTATTGAGACATCATTATTGTTATGCGCCAATTCACACTTATATGGTGTATATACTGTCCTTTGGAATATTATATCATGAATCCATTTATTCTCATGATATTATAAAGTTCTAATTAAATGTTATTCCTCAATTATAGTATTCAAGTGTCTCTCATTTTGTTAAAAACCCTTTAACTAAAATATATTTTTAAATGTTTTAATTATTTATTCTTATAAATATTTCTCATTAATATCCATGTTTTCAAATTGGTTTTAAGGATTTATTTATATGGATATTATTGGTTTAAAATGTTAAAATCTTCAATGTGGTATGGGACACTTTGATTCCAAAATCTCTTTATTAAATGTTTTAAATGGTTTTGGAAAATGGTTTTGGAAAATGGTTTTTAGAATGGATTTATTATTTCAATATCTTAAAATGTTATATTGTTATTGCAATGTGGGAATTGTTATATTTAATTTATGCTTATGTTATGTGCTATGATTATGTTATGATTCTTGGTAATTGTTTATGAAGACAGGTGGTTCTGTGATAAACTAAGGGTGGGTGAGCACGATATATCTCTCCAATGCATTGGGTAATGCAAAGGGGTTAAACGGTAAGGTTTATCCAAATAGATTTAGGGAATACAATGTGATGGGTATTCCAAACGTAACCATGAGGGTTACCCTCTACGTAAGAATGTTATGAATTCCTCAAGTTACCTTTATGTCTTATGATTTATATGAGTTATTCGTAAATATTATGATTTCATGAGGTATGTTAAATTGCTTATATTTTATGAGTAAAGTATGATTTCATTGATTCTTATGTATACATGGAATAATGTTTTTTTCCGTATTGTTATAACCCTTACTGAGATTTTTATGCTCATCCCAAGTTTTTTTTGAAATGTTTTTCACAGGACATAAAGTTGAATAGGGTCAAGGATGGGATCAAGGAAATGTCAGGCTATCTAAAACAATGAACTAGACATGACTCTTTTGTTCAAGAGTTTTTATTTTTGTGAAAAAATGGAAGTTGAGTAGATGTGTCTACTTTGTAAATCTTTGAGATGTAATAGTTATGTCCTAATTCTCTAAAACTCTAACCCTGAAAAGATCCTCAATGTGAATAATTCATTTAATTCAATAATAAGTAATGTTTAAGGCCGGGTCCTTATAGTTTGTATCATAGGATGGTTTATATCACATTAGAGGTTAGAGTGTTAAGGGACAATTTGTGTATAACCACAATGGTTATTATATTAGATAGGGACATTGTTATTTTTGAAGGCTAGAATGAGTTTGAGATAACTTGGATAAGTATATCTTAGTGTTTATCTTCCTATTTAGTACATAATGATTTTTTTTATATACTCACACTGACATTTCTGGTTTTAGTAAATGGATGGATCTAGCAGGAACCAAAGTGACAATGGGTTTGAAGGAAACTATGGTGGTTCTCTCATTAAGAGACTCGATGAAATGGGGTATTCAATGAAAAATATCGTGGTTATTCTAAACCAATTATCAGGAGTCATGATCAACCACTTGAACCTCGGTGAGTTCTCTATTGCGTCATGTACGAGAGAACCAACTTGGCATGGAAGTTCAGGTAATAATTATAAATTTAACCATTAGGGTTTATATGATGCTTACTTTTGAGGTAATTATGGGTTACTATACGTTATGATGGAATATGAATGACATGAGATAAAAGTGATGTTAAATTATGTTATGGTTATTTTTGAAGATTTTATCTCGTTTTGGGGAATGTTTTAAGAATTATATAGTTTTGAAAAAAGGACAACACGCAGATCGTGTGACAACCCGTCGCGTCAGACAAAGCTGCATGAATAGAACCCACAACCAAAGGGTGACTGGTATTTATTGCCTACCACTGTACTAAAAAAAGTCACTGGTTATTTTGACTAATTATTTTTTAGTTAGATGATTTTATGAATCAAGATTAAGTTTATTTTGGGTTATCTATGGAAATTATTAACCTATCATGGAGGATATGTGATTAGGTTAATTACTTTTCAGTATTAGACTTTAAGAGAAACTGATGCTATTTAGAGATAAATGTTAATTTGTACCTTGGGAGACTATGTGATTAAATCCTTAAAATATTTGGGTTTCAATCTTAGTTGGGTTTACTATGAATAATTTTATGGAAAAATTGTTTATTGAATGGTCTTTGTTGAACATTGGGATTTGTTTGAAAAATTTTGGAGATTAGGAGTAGTTTTTCTTTTTGTAAAAATAATATCCTTTTTGGGTATTATCTGATCTCGTACTAAACTTTTTGGTTTGGTTTTGGTTGATATATGAAGTAATGGGAAATATATAGTTCTCTTTTGTGGATTAGGTGATTCTCATGAAATTTATTATAGTAATCTTAATGCGAACAAGTATTTCTAAATACTTATCTTTTAGATAAAATTTGAGTTTGATTAAGGAATCTAGGAAAAGTTGAAAGTCTACCTAACAAGTAAGTATGTTTCATTATGATTTCTTTATTCTCAAAAATAAATTCCTCAATGAAGAGTAACTTAAAACAAAAATGTTTTCCGTTAACTTTTCCTACTGGGGAATCGAATACCGTTTAACCCATCACAAGTTTGTGATTTTCTTGTGGTTAACTTTCTCCTAGACATGTTTACCATCACTCTCCATCAGAGGATGACCCTTTTTTTCTCCTCCATATCCATATTTTCATACCTGGAATCCTATTATGGGTTAACTTGGGTGACCCTTATACTTCTCTCCCTTTCATTTAAAGTGATAGTTTTACTGACTCTTGTTCCGATGTGGGACTTTTAATGAAGTTTCCAAGCCCAATTTTGAAATTGCGAGGACCCAATTCCCAAAAGGGGGGAAGTATGTAACATCCCAGGTAAATAAATAATATTACATTCTAATGTTTATCAATATTTGTGAATAAAATGTTAATACTACTTTAAATGGAATGCTATGCTCGATGGCGTACCCAATACGCAACAATGAGTTTCTTTGAAATCTTACGTTGCACACTAATAATATAATAATATTATAATAGTTAACACATAGCCATTATAATGGCTAGAATGAACATAAATAACTAAAAAATGATTACATATTTTTGTTAAATATTTTTACATTTATCCAATAAATTTTAGAGGCTTAAAATGCAAATGAATCCAATTTTAAGCATAAATCTTCTAATATTCTTTAAAAGGTCGATTAACCGCCTTTTTATGGAGAACCCTTTTTAAATATACTTTTGACAATTTTATATGTTTTATTTGACAAAATAAAATCCTTCTTTAGAATCATAACATCAAAATTTACTTTGTGTAATTTTTTTTTTCCGATAAAGATCATTTTTAGTGAAAATGTAGCATTTTAATTCAAAACCTCATTTTAATCTGATTTATTTATATGGATATATTATCTTTTTAATTGAGATTAAAGTGTATTTAGAATATATTTTTACCATTTAATCGAATGGTGGTCATTGGAATTAATTTCACTTTGAAATTGGACTCAAACTAGTGTCAATGTTTTAATAGATACTGTTTCATAAAAACACGTTATTTATTTTGACAGCATTAATGAATTATTGAATTAATTAATGAAAATTATATATTTTTAATTTTTTAAAATAGACAACTTTTTTGAATTCGGAATATCAAATAGAGATTATGGTGAATTTTTGGTATTTTTCTGAAAAACTTCAATTTTTGATGAATAGTGAAACCATTAAGTGGTAGTTAAAGAAACTGATTTTTCATTTAAATGAAACATCACCACTTATGTGATTTGATTTTAAAAAAATCTGAAATAAATGGTTGTCATTAGGAAGTAAAATGTGGTTCAATGAGATTAAAATAATTTTTTGGTGAATAATAAATTTTAAGTTTTATTAATCGCGATTAAAGGTAATTAGTGTAATTTAAGGTAAAGATAATGTTATAATAATATGAAATGACCTTGACACATGTACTACCCTTATTGAAGGAGTCATGTACGACCAAGACAAACCATGGTTCAACTTGGGGACCCCATGGAGCCACTTTGGATGTAAAATTATATTAATAACTTTTTATTTAAAGTTAAAATTAAAATGTCACAAACATGTATTATTTTACTAAAACAATTTTTACATGGGGATATACAAGTAATATTTTTGACTATAAACATTAAATAAAAATAAAAAAAGATTTCCTACATCATGATAATTTTTTTTATAATTTTTAGACATTAAATAAATTTATTTATTTATGACACCGTGATGATGTAGTGATTACCTCATAAATGAACGATTTAAATAAAATGAGAAGCTAGGGTGAAATATAAGTCTTAAACTTGTCAGAAACCTATTTTATGGGTGGATTTCGAAACCTTATCTCCTTATCCTGAAAATATATCCTTTTGGGACCTTTAAAATCCGAAAATCATTTTATAATAAAGTAAAATTTTATAACATTCCAAAAGTGCCCCTCCTCTTCTCTTATAAAAGGCCCCAACCTCTACCACCTTACCCACACCTCTCAAGACTTTTTCTCGGCCAAAATCTGACCATTTCATCTCTCCACATCCCTCTTTTAATCATTGAAGCCTCACCTTTGGCATAATGATCTTCAAGAAACCATTTTTGTTCAAACCAAGAAAAGTTACCCGATTTAATGGTAATCTCTTCACTTGTGTTTTTTTGTTTTATTTTGCTTCTCCAAACCCCTAAACTATTTTTATTCCTTTCTTTTGTAACAAAAACAATATATTAAATATACTAGGATGTTTTTATGTGAAGTATTCGAGCTACACTTACACACACCTCCGTATAATGGTTAAAGAACATACTGTTTCTGTGGATGGTGAATTACTGCCTCACGAAACGATGATTGTTCAATATTCTCTTAACACCTTTCATGGTGGAAATTATGATGTAAATGTATTTTATATATTATATATATGGTATTTATTTTTTCCATATGCTTCTGTATTTTATATTTAAAACATAACTTTTTTCTTTTCATGTTGTGCAAATGCGATAATTTCATACGAGGAAGTGTGGACTACCGCCCCCTCAAGTGATGTGACTCATTCATGCAATAAATGGAATGTATAAAGAATGAAATTAATGAAATTATGTGACCTATAAAACATATTTTTTATACAGTAATTATAATATATATATCTCTCAATTATTCTTAATTCCATTAATATGTCAAAGAAATGAAAGTAGCGTTCAATGGTACGTACGACCTACCGTCTCCATGAACGGTGCATTTCATTTCTTTTTATCTCCAAATGTTATGGAATAATATGTCACGACCCACCCTCGGGGTCCGTGCCGTGACTACCCCAAGCCCGCCCCCCATAGGCCCGGGGCTGGCGACTAGCACCAAGGCATAAATCCCGGTAAAAAGGGAAGGCATTGCCTTTGTAAAGTAAACAAACACCACAGAGTAAGCAAGCAGAAAGTAAACACTAAGTAAAAACAGAGTACAACTGAAAGTGCGGAAAAGTAAATGGGCCAGTATACAAACCCAAACTGAAAGTAAAGTACAACTCGAAAGGGAAAATAGCAACTTTAAGTAAAAGCCGCTACACCGAGCTGTCCACTGGAGATCCCACCCGAAGGGTTGGTACAGATAGCTCTACTGCTCCACGGGTCCCACCGTCCGCTCCGAGTACGTCCCGCCCAGTGGTCCACCTCTATGTACCGTCCTGCTCTGCAAGCCTCATCCAAGATCAACGCTGTCCGTCGTCTGCAACCAACACAACGTAGTGCGGGCATAGCCCGTGCAGAGGTGAGTATAAGCTACTCAGTAGGGACCCCGAGACCCCCGAAGGTCTCCAAAAATCCACAAAGGATAAAACACAAAGGAAGATACAATCACTAAGTAACAACCGACACTGCTTAGGTATATGCCCATACATATACCTAAGTCATCAATTCCAATACGCTCTAACCTCCGAGCCCAAGTACAACTCAGTCCACACAGGAAAGTATACGTATTCCACACAGGAAAGCAAAACGAAATCCACACAGGATAGCACAACACAATACACACAGGAAAGTAATAGGATTCAGCTCACACAGGTATACTTCTTCGAAAGACGATAAAGATGATCTCTGATCCATCTAAGTGATCGGACCCACGAAGGATCGATAGGTAACTAACCCCCACAATGACCCACACAGGATCGGGCCCAAACAGGACCTGTAGGCGCTGGTTCACACAGGACCGCTGAGCGCAAGGACCCACACAGGATCAAACCCACACAGGATCGGGCCCACACAGGACCTGTAGCACTGATCCATGTAGGATCGCTGAGTGCAGTAGTCATCATCGAATCCACAAAGGTTCTCTGTACTGTCGTCGTCGCAGTCACAGTAGCAGTAGCAGTAGCAGTAGAAGTCAGACACGCAGCCAGCTCTAGGGTTCCCGCACACAGCAAGCTCGTTCGGGAGGGTCCGCTCCACGAGCTGAGAGGCTGATACATCAACTGTCACAAAGTCCAGAGTTGATGTATCCAAAAGTTTCGTATCGCCAACAGGAACTCAACGCAACAGACGACGCGTCGATCGGACGCCCGGTCTGAGAGTTGTTGGCTTTTTCGTCCTAGTGGCCCGGTTGGTTTTTAAGGAAAAACCAACCCGACCGTACTCCACGTGCGTCCAAACCTCGGGCGGAGTATGCCAAAAGATCCGTCTCACTAAGAGGAACACAACAAAGCTGACGACATATCAATCGGACGTCCGTAGCTCAAGATATGAGCGTTTCCACTCCGAGGGCCCGGTTGGTTTCGTGTACGAACCAACCCGGACGAACTCAAAGTATTCCAAAACATTGAGTGCGATATACCGAATCGACCGTCTCGATCCAAGGATCGCATCGCCGCTGACGATTCGTCGATCGGAGGTCCGTAGCTCAAGTTATGAGCAAAAGACCGAAGTCGATTCGAAAACGGGGGGTCCGGGTCCGGCCCGACCCCCCCTGGGTCGCCCCGAACCGGGTCCGACCCGGCCCGGCCGGCGGCGGGGTCCGGCGCGGCGGCGCAGCCCGATGCAACGACGCGGTCCGGCGCGGCGGCGCGGCACGACCGGCGGCGGCGCGACCTGGCGCCGCTCGGTGCCCCGCGCGGGGGGCAAGGCCCCCGCTTCTTCTTAGCTGGCGGCGCGGCTGAAGCCGCGCCTTTGGAGAATACCGGCCCCCCTCATGGGGGCCTACCTTGAGGGAAACGGGGGGCCACCTTCCCCCCTTTATGAAACCGCCCCCCCTCATAATGGGGGGGGCAAGTAACCTGGCCGGGAGAATTTAATCCCCCTGGTCTTTCCCCTTCCGGCCGGCCCGACCTGGCCGGCCAGTTCTTCTTCAACGGATCGGCAAAGCCGATCCCCTTCCGGCTTCCGACACCGGCGGCCCGGTTAGCCGCCGGTCCTCTCGTTCCACCGCGGCCCGGAACCGGCCGCGACATTCGTTGTCCGGCGCGGTGCGACGGCACCGCGCCCCTCCGTCGCGGCCCCGCTCCGGCCGCGGCGCCTTCAGTTTTCTTCGACGCGGCGCGACGGCATCGCGTTCATGATGATCCTTCAACGGCGCGGCGCGACGGTGCCGCGCAATACAACCGTGCGAATTCCCGCGTGGTGCGACGGCACCACGCCATCTCGTTCATCCACAAGAAAATAATAATAATCAAGAACAAGGGAGGGGGAATTCGGCCGTGTTTTTGCGGTCCGACCCCCCTCTCGTTAGATGATAACTCTTAAATATTTATCCACAAGATTATCATGCTAGAACCAAGAACGAGAGTAAATAAATAAAACAAAAACAACCCCTACCTTGCGTCAGGTCGTGCACGTATCTCCTCAGCTGAGATACGTGGAAGATGTCATGCACCCGGTGCAACTGAGGTGGTAGAGCCAGGCGATAAGCCACCTCGCCAATCCTGCTGAGGACCTGGAAGGGTCCGATGAAGCGCGGAGATAACTTGCCGCCTCGGCCAAATCTCTGAATACCACATCGAGGTGAGACCCGCAAGAAGACGTGGTCTCCATCCTCGAACTCTAGTGGCCTCCGCCTCCTGTCAGCGTATGACTTCTGCTGGCTCTGAGTTGTCCTCATCCGCTTCTGGATGACCTGGACCTTCTCTGTCGTGGCCTGGACCATCTCCGGTCCCACAAGTGCTGACTCCCCTGGGTCTTTCCAGCACAAAGGAGATCTACAAGGTCGGCCGTACAACGCCTCGTACGGTGCCATCCCGATGGTGGAGTGGTAGCTGTTGTTGTACGCAAACTCCACCAAGGGTAGGTGGTCCTCCCAGCTACGACCTAAGTCGAGGACACATGCGCGGAGCATGTCCTCGAGAGTCTGGATGGTCCTCTTCGTCTGACCATCCGTTTGAGGGTGAAAGGCTGTGCTCAGACGTAGCTGCGTCCCGAACGCCTCCTGTAACCCCTTCCAAAGCCGGGAAGTAAATCGAGCATCTCAATCGGAGACGATAGACGATGGCACACCGTGGAGCCGCATAATATCCTGAACGTAGAGACGTCCCAAGCTCTCCACTGAGCCCTGCTCTCTGATGGGTAAGAAGTGTGCCGACATGGTGAGTCAGTCAATAATCACCCAGATGGAGTCGTGACCTCTGGATGTGCGTGGAAGTCCAGTCCCGAAATCCATAGATATGCCGTCCCACTTCCACTCCGGAACCTCCAAGGGATATACCAAGCCTGCTGGTACCTGATGCTCAGCCTTCACCTGCTGGCAGGTGAGGCATCGAGAAACAAACTCTGCTACAACCTTCTTCATGCCCGGCCACCAGTGCTGTCGTCTGAGATCCTGGTACATCTTCGCCACTCCCAGATGTACCGCCAAAGGAGAAGTGTGAAACTCTCTCAGAACCTCCTCTTGCAAAGCGACTGGTACCATGGTACGTCCTCTTAAAAGGATGTCATGCTCTACTCCAAGGGAGAAACCATCAGGTGCCTGTCCCGAGGATATCTGTGCACGCCGTGTCTCACAGTCAGCATCCTCACGCTGTGCCTCTCTGACCCGCTGCAGTAGTGGAGGGGTGACTATGAGAGACTGGAGGAAGGCTTCTCCATCTCTATCCACGAAGGATATCTGCAAATAGGCTAGCTGCTTTGTCGCCTCCTCAAGTAGCTGAATGCCCGTGCTCCTGCTGAGGGCATCGACTACCACGTTCCCCTTCCCAGGAGTATTGACTATCTCAAAGTCATAGTCCTGGAGGAACTCGATCCATCGCCGCTATCTCAGGTTCAGGTCCTTCTGCGAGAAGATATACCTGAGACACTGATGATCGGAAAAGACTGTAAAGCGCTCACCCATCAGGTAGTGTCGCCATGTATTCAGGGCGAAGACCACTGCTGCTAACTCCAGGTCATGGGTAGCGTAGTTCTGCTCATGCGGCCTCAACTGACGTGATCCATAGGCTATCACTACCTACTCCTACATCAAAACACATCCGAGTCCAGTCCCTGATGCATCGCAGTAAACTACGTACCTTACTCCCTCCTCAGGCAACCTCAAGATAGGTGCGCTGGTCAATCTCTGTCTCAGCTCCTGGAAGCTCTGCTGACATCTGTCTGACCACACGAAAGGTTTCCCCTTCTTCGTCAAAGCTATGAGTGGTTCCGCACCTCTAGAGAAGTCTGGCACGAATCTCCGATAGTATCCAGCTAGTCCCAAGAAACTCCGAACCTCAGTCACGCTCCTGGGTGGCTCCCATGCTAACACAGCCTCGATCTTCACAGGATCCACTGCAACTCCCGGCTCAGAGATAACGTGTCCTAAGAAGTGGACCTCACGTATCCAGAACTGGCACTTCGAGAGCTTACCATAAATCTGGTGCTCCCGGAGTGTGTCTAGTACAACTCGCAAGTGATAGGCGTGCTCCTCCTCAGTCGTGGAGTAAATCAGAATGTCGTCAATGAAGACCACCACAAACTGATCAAGGTATGGCTAAAAGATCCTGTTCATGAGGGCCATGAACACTGCTAGAGCATTGGTTACGCCGAAAGGCATAACCAAGAACTCATAGTGGCCATACCGACATCTGAAGGCCGTCTTCTACACGTCCTTGTCTCTGACTCTGAGCTGATGATAGCCTGACCTGAGGTCTATCTTCGAGAACCACCGTGCTCCCTTGAGCTGATCAAAGAGGTCATCAATCCTTGGTAGTGGATACTTATTCCTAACTGTCACCTGGTTCAGGCGACGATAGTCAACAAAAAGTCACAATCTCCCGTCCACCTTCATGGCGAACAATATCGGGGAAGCCCTGAGTGAAACACTGGGTCAGATAAACCCCTTGCCCTGCAAGTCCTCCAACTGTACCCGTAGCTCTCGAAGCTCGGTGGGGGCCATCCGATATGCTGGAGTGCATATCGGGGCTGTCCCGGGGTACAAGTCAATATAAAAGTCTACCTCTCTGCGAGGAGGTAGCCCTGGAACGTCGTCGGGAAAAACGTCCGCAAACTGATCCACCACTGCAGGAAAACCAGGACTCCGCACGTCAACTGCTCCAAGGATGAGGCTAGCCAACCGATGAGTAATGGTCTGTCCTCTCCTCCGCGGAAGTCCATCCTGTGCTGCAAAGGCTCCCTTCTCGCTGGTGAAGGTGAACCTGCTCCCGTCGGTGCGTACACATCGCACCTTGCGCGTAAAACAGTCAATCTGCGCATGGACCGTAGATAGCCAATCCATGCCCAAGATGACATCGTAAGGCCTCGACGCTGCTACAAGAAGATCTCAGCCGAAGCTCTCGCCTCCTAGAGTAAGTTCACACTACCGGAACCAGTGCGTAATCGTCGAGTCTGCTCCCGTAGGAGTCTCTAGCCGTAAGGATCGAGCCAACGGCTCTGTCGGAATCTCCGAGCTCCGAACAAGGGCAGCGGCTATGAAAGAGTGACTCGCTCCTGTGTCTATAAGAACTGCAGCAAGGGTGGAATAGACACAGATAGTACCTCGAATCATCTTGGGTGCGCCGTGGTCATAGGCCTCTGCTGCCTGGAGCTGTGCCTGTCTCTGCCCGCCAGCTCCCTGTGGTCGGGGTGGACCTCCTGGTGGTGGTGGTGGAAGAGCCTCAAAGCGTCGCCCACCACCTGCTGCTCGGCCAGCTCCTCTGCCTCGTCCACCTCCACCCTGAGGACCGCCACGGTCGACCCTATGCCTCTGCCTCGGTGGTCCCTCAACCGTCTGCTGCTTCTCGGTACGGCGGGTCGGGCAATCACAGGCCATGTGGCCCTGCCCGCCGCATGAGTTGCACTGCCTGCCTCTCGAAAGACTGGCTCCTCGCTGTGTGCCCCGCACTGCTGAGCCAGTGTCCTGAGGTCGTCTGCCTGAAGGTCTGGTCTTCCTAGACCCCAGAGTCATCCGTTGAATGCCTGCTGCAAATGACTCTGCCACGTGCCGCCTTGCGGTGGGTCGCGACGCTGGTGTAGACTCAACAAGGAAGCTCTCGATCAAAAGGGCCCGCTCCAGTACTCCTGTCTGAGTTGGTATGCTGAGGGAGATCAGCGATGCCCTGATCTCGTGTCTCAGTCCCTGTTCGAAGGTCCGGGCCCGGAAGAATGGGTCCCGTACCATGTCGGTCGAGTAGCACGAGAGATCAGTAAATCTTGCCGAGTACTGAGCGACCGTCATGCGGCCCTGCCGCAGCTGAAGAAGCTCCTGGATGCGCACCGCATGAAGGGTGGATGGGACGAACTCCGAGAGGAAGGGGCTCTCAAAGTCCGTCCATAGAAGAGATGCCTCGTCGTGCACCTGGAGCATCAAGCTCCACCATCGTCCTACTGCTGTGTGTAGTAGGCTCACAGTGAGAATCACCATGAGGTCTGCTGGTGTCCTCACTAGCCTAAACACACGTACCACTGCCTCCAGCCAGTCCTCGGCTGCCTGGGGATCCGTCTCCCCGCGAATCCTGGGCGGTCGCTGGCGCTGAAACTCATGCAGTGCGCTGAGGCGATGTGCATCATCAACGGATGGTACTGGAAGCATCGGTGGCTCGACGGGTAGAGCTACCGCCGGTGCCACTGCTGACAAAGGGCCCTGCACCGACGCCTCGTCGCTCGGTGGGCTGTCGTCACACTCGACTCTCAGAACCCTAGCTGGCTGCCGTCGTGGGGCCATCCTGAAAAGGAAACAGGTGCGCCACGGTCAGAACAGTATACCTGGTGAGCTGATATAAAGTAATCATAAAGAAAACTTTGAAACACACACGCAATCAATGTTTTCGTGGATTACGTCAGAAATCAGATGTCAGGGTCCTGGTGTACGGATACGTCGGCCGCCGAACCAACACTGGACTCCCTGGACTGATAACCACACTCAATACGCTAAACATTATTGCTTCACATAGAAAAGATCAGATTTCGCGGTAGAACCGAACTCCTTTGATACCAATTTGTCATGACCCGCCCTCGGGGTCCATCCCGTGACTACCCCAAGCCCGCCCCCCATAGGCCAGGGGCTGGCGACTAGCACCAAGACATAAATCCCGGTAAAAAGGGAAGGCATTGCCTTTGTAAAGTAAAAAAACACCACAGAGTAAGCAAGCAGAAAGTAAACACTAAGTAAAAACAGAGTACAACTGAAAGTGCGGAAAAGTAAATGGGCCAGTATACAAACCCAAACTGAAAGTAAAGTACAACTCGAAAGGGAAAACAACAACTGTAAGTAAAAGCCGCTACACCGAGCTGTCCACTGGAGATCCCACCTGAAGGGTGGGTACAGATATCTCCACTGCTCCACGGGTCCCACCGTCCGCTCCGAGTACGTCCTGCCCAGTGGTCCACCTCCAGGTACCATCCTGCTCTGCAAGCCTCAGCCAAGATCAACAATGTCCGTCGTCTGCAACCAACACAACATAGTGCGGGCATAGCCCGTGCAGGGGTGAGTATAAGATACTCAGTAGGGACCCCGAGACCCCCGAAGGTCTCCAAAAATCCACAAAGGATAAACAACAAAGGAAGATACAATCACGAAGTAACAACCGACACTGCTTAGGTATATGCCCATACATATACCTAAGTCATCAATTCCAATATGCTCCAACCTCCGAGCCCAAGTACAACTCAGTCCACACAGGAAAGTATACGTATTACACACAGGAAAGCAAAACGAAATCCACACAGGATAGCACAACACAATCCACACAGAAAAGTAACAGGATTCAGCTTACACAGGTATACTTCTTCGAAAGACGATAAAGATGATCTCTGATCCATCTAAGTCGTCGGACCCACGAAGGATCAATAGGTAACTAACCCCCGCAATGACCCACACAGGATCGGGCCCACACAGGACCTGTAGGCACTGGTTCACACAGGACCGCTGAGCGCAAGGACCCACACAGGATCAGACCCACACAGGATCGGGCCCACACAGGACCTGTAGCACTGATCCACGTAGGATCGCTGAGTGCAGTAGTCTTCGTCGAATCCACAAAGGATCTCTGTACTGTCGTCGTCGCAGTCACAGTAGCAGTAGCAGTAGCAGTAGCAGTCAGAGACACAACCAGCTCTAGGGTTCCCGCACACAGAAAGCTCGTTCGGGAGGGTCCGCTCCACGAGCCGAGAGGCTGATACATCAACTGTCACAAAGTCCAGAGTTGATGTATCCAAAAGTCCCGTATCGCCAACAGGAACTCAACGCAACAGACAGCGCGTCGATCGGACGCCCGGTCTGAGAGTTACTGACTTTTTCGTCCCAGGGGCACGGTTGGTTTTAAAGGCAAAACCAACCCGACCGTACTCCACCTGCGTCCAAACCTCGGGTGGAGTATGCCAAAATATCCGTCTCACTAAGAGGAACACAACAAAGCTGACGACACGTCAATCGGACGTCCGTAGCTCAAGATATGAGCGTTTCCGCTCCGAGGGCCCGGTTGGTTTCGTGTACGAACCAACCCGGCCGAACTCAAAGTATTCCAAAACATTGAGTGCGATATACCGAATCGATGGTCTCGATCCAAGGATCGCATCGCCGCTGACGGTTCGTCGATCGGAGGTCCGTAGCTCAAGTTATGAGCAAAGGACCGAAGTCGATTCGAAAACGGGGGGTCCGGGTCCGGGCTGACACGACCCGGGTCCGACCCGGCCCGGCCGGCGGCGGGGTCTGGGGCGGCGGCGCGGTCCGGCGCGGCGGTGCGGCGCGGCCGGCGGTGGCGTGGCCTGGCGCCGCTCGGTGCCACGCGCGGGGGGCAAGGCCCCCGCTTCTTCTTAGCTGGCGGCGCGGCTGAAGCCGCGCCTTTGGAGAAAACTGGCCCCCCTCGTGGGGGCCTGCCTTGAGGGAAACGGGGGGCCACCTGCCCCCCTTTATGAAACCGGCCCCCCCTCATAATGGGGGGGGGGGGGCAAGTAACCTGGCAGGGGGAATTTAATTCCCCCGGTCTTTCCCCTTCCGGCCGGCCCGACCTGGCCGGCCGGTTCTT
Source organism: Viscum album (assembly GCA_963277665.1). Classification (NCBI taxonomy): domain Eukaryota; kingdom Viridiplantae; phylum Streptophyta; class Magnoliopsida; order Santalales; family Viscaceae; genus Viscum; species Viscum album. Next base: position 996,702,651 of record OY728166.1, read on the forward strand.
CTTCAACGGACCGGCAAGGCCGGTCCCCTTCCGGATTCCGACACCGGCGGCCCGGTTAGCCGCCGGTCCTCTCGTTCCACCGTGGCCCGGAACCGGCCGCGACCTTCATCGTCCGGCGCGGTGCGACGGCACTGCGCCCCTCCGCCACGGCCCCGCTCCGGCCGCGGCACCTTCGGTTTTCTTCGACGCGGCGCGACGGCGTCGCATTCATGATGATCCTTCCACGGCGCGGCGCGACGGAGCCGCGCAATACAACTGTGCAAATTCCCACGTGGTGCGACGACACCACGCCATCTCGTTCATCCACAAGAAAATAATAATAATCAAGAACAAGGGAGTGGGAATTCGGCCGTGTTTGTGCGGTCCGACCCCCCTCTCGTTAGATGATAACTCTTAAATATTTATCCACAAGATTATCATTCTAGAACCAAGAATGAGAGTAAATAAATAAAACAATAACAACCCCTACCTTGGTTTCAAGATCTATGACCATCAACGACCCGTGGAAGACAACGTTGTGGAGGTCAGGCGTCGCGGTAATCGTTCATCAATTCTGTTGACGAAGAGGCACGCCCGAAGAGGTACGTCGTTGGTGAATCTTCGTAAGCCGACGAAGGAAGTCCGAGGAGGAAGCAACGTTCCCTTTCATTGACATGGAAGGCATCGTCGATCTTCGGAAACAACCGGCTATGAAGAAGAGAGGAGCGGCATTCTTCTTCGGAGCTCGAAGGTTCTTCGCGTTCTTCGTCAAAGTTGAAGAAGAAGAAGGAGCTCCCAAATCCTCTCAAGATGGCTAAACAAAATAAAATAAGCTAAGGCTTATTTTATTTACACAAACATCAACTTGAATTTCAATGGTTTGAAATTTAAATCAACCCACCTTAATTAATTAAACCAAGATGTCAACATTAATTAAAGGGAGTTATAGGGGAGTTTTGAGAGAAGATGAGGAGTTGGGGTTCGTGTGGGCCCCACCACACTTAATCCTCCCAAGGGAGGTTAAGTGGATGTGGGTCCCACCTTTAGCTCCCTTTGGGAGAAGTTAACCAACAAAATAAAAATAAAAAGTGTTTCCACATTTTTATTTAACTTCTTATAATTTCGCCCAAAAACTAACTTTCGTCCCGCATAAAACGCAACGTCAGAAAAGGTCTCCTTAAGCGAATAACGGCGCTGCGAGTTCATCGGTGCCCTCGGATTTCAATTCCGAGCACCAGATCAAAACTTAGAAATTCCCGCTTGTTCGTTCACTGAACGTACCCGAGCCAAACTACAGAAATTGATTCCGGGCACTCCGGGCCTCGGAATCAGGTGCCGTCAGAAACCACGCTCTTGTAAAATTCCAAAGAAAATTAAGAAAAAAATTTCCCTTGAATTTTATGGGTCTTTACATAATATAAAATGAATATGTACTGGATATATATGATATTTAAATCATTAATACTATTTTGGAGATGATTTACTTATAACTACATGGAAAATCATTTTCAAACAAGTTCATTTTTGACTCATGTACCAAACATCGACAAAAACGTCTGATATGAACTCACATTAGTAACCAATTATTATAACATTATAATATGTGAAATTAACTGAATAATAATATTTAATGGAGGACCTTAAGCAATTATAAATTTATCAATGTTTATTATTCAGGAATATAAGGAAACGAACAAGAGAAGTCAGACTTGAGGTAAGGGATGCTACCTCTCTTTTTTTTAAGTACTCTTTTTATGTAACTTACTTTAAGATCCTATTTCTCATGTTGGGGGATGTTATTTTATATTAATATTGCTGTAAATTTTATTTTAATATGATGAGAGACCCTATTTTATCTCATTAATCCATTTTTGGATGTTTTATGTGGCGCCGTTAGGCTGCCGAATTTTCATAAGGGGATTTTCATCTCACTTTTTATTCCAGTGAGATTCATGCTACATTGGCCACTATTTCATTTTTTGTGGTGTATGTACTGCCAATTATTTTACTATTTGTATAATATACTATCATTTATGTGTAGTTACATCTCCATTTTATGACCCTTCTTTAATGGGGTGTACGTTTCGAAAGTTGCCTAAATCGGTAAGGGAACCTTTCACCCTCCTCTTTTTAAAAGACTTATTCTGTTATGTCTTTTAATTTACATCCTTTTATGTTGGGATATGTTCTTCTATATACTTATTGATGTAAATTTTTTGTCCAAGTGATGAGAAACCATTTTCTCTATCATCAACTAATTTTATGAATTTTAAAGTGACGTCGTTAGGCTGTCGAATTTTACCAAGGGAACTTCTTAACCCAATTTCGATATCATTGGGTTCAACATGTAGTTATTGAATATGTCATCCTTTGAATATGTGTGAATGACCTTTCATTTTTTTACACATAATATCCACTTATATTGGGTGTATTTATATTTTTCACACATAATTATGAGTTTTATTTATCCTTAATTTAAGGATACCTTCTTTATAAGGGATTTCATCTCATTTTACATTTCTATTGAGACTTCATTATTGTTATGCACCAATTCACTCTTATATGGTGTATATAATTTCATTTGGAATATTATATCATGAATCCATTTATTATCATGATATTATAAAGTTCTTATTAAATGTTATTCCTCAATTATTGTATGCAAGTGTCTCTCTTTTTGTTAAAAACACTTTAACTAAAATATTGTTTTAAATGTTTTAATGATTTATTCTTATAAATATTTCTCATTAATATCCATGTTTTCAAAATGGTTTTAGGGATTAATTTATATGGATATTATTGTTTTAAAATGTTAAAAGCTTCAAAGTGGTATGATACACTTTGATTCAAAAATCTCTTTATTAAATGTTTTAAATGGTTTTGGAAAATGGTTTTGGAAAATGGTTTTTTGAATGGATTTATTATTTAAATATCTTAAAATGTTATATTTTTATTGCAATGTGGGAATTTTATATTTAATTTATGCTTAAGTTATGTGCTATGATTATGTTATGGTTCTTGGGAATTGTTTATGAAGACAGGTGGTTCCGTGATAAACTAAGGGAGGGTGAGCTCGATATAGCTCTCCAATGAATTGGGTAACACGAAGGGGTTAAACACTAAGGTTTCTCCAAAGAGATTTAGGAAATATACTGTTATGGGTATTCCAAATGTAACCATGAGGGTTTCTACCTACGTAAGAGTGTTCTGAATGCCTCAAGTTACCTTTATGTCTTATTATTTCTATGAGTTCTTTGTAAATCATATGATTTCATGAGGTATGTTAAATTGATTATATTTTATGAGTAAATTATGTTTTCATTGATTATTATGTATACATGGAATAATGTTTTCTTTTTGTATTGTTATAACCCTTACTGAGCTTTTTATTCTCATCCCATGTTTTTTTTGAAATGTTTTTCACAGGACATAAATTTGAATAGGGTCATGGATGGGATCAAGGAAATGTAAGGCTGTATAAAACGAGGAACTAGACATGACCCTTTTGTCCAAGAGTTTTTATTTTTGTGAAAAAAATGGAAGCTGAGTAGATGTGTCTACTTTGTAAATCTTTGATATGTAATAGTTATGTCCTAATTATATAAAACTCTAAACCTAAAAGGATCCTCAATGTGAATTATTCATTTAATAGAATAATAAGTAATGTTTAAGGCTGGGTCCTTATAGTTGGTATCAGAGGATGGTTTAGATAACATTAGAGGTTAGAGTGTTAAGTGACAAGTTTTGTATAACCAAAATGGTTATTATATTAGATAGGGTCATTGTTATTTTTGAAGGTTGGAATGAGTTTGAGATAACTTGGATAAGTATATCTTAGTGTTTATTCTCTTATTTAGTACATAATGATTTTTTTGATATACTCACACTGGAATTTCTAGTTTTAGTAAATGGATGGATCTAGCAGGCACCAAAGTGACAATGGGTTTGAAGGAAACTGTGGTGGTTCTCTCATTAAGAGGCTGGATGAAATGAGGGATTCAATGAGAAATCTCGTGGTTATTCTAAACCAAATATCAGGAGTCATGATCAACCACTTGAACCTCGGTGAGTTCTCTAATGCATCATGTACGAGAGAACCAAATCGACATGGAAGTTCAGGTAATAATTATAAAGGCAACCATTATGGTTTATATGATCCTTACTTTTGAGGTAATTACAGGTTACTATACGTTATGATGGAATATGAACGACATGAGATAAACTTGAGGTTAAATTATGTTATGGTTATTTTTGAATATTTTATCTCATTTTGGGGAATGTTTTAAGAATTATATAGTTTTGGAAAAAGGAAAACACACAGACTGTGTGACAACCCATCGCGTCGGACAAAGCTTTGAGAATCGAACCCACAACCAAAGGGCGACTGGTATTTATCACCTACCACTGGACTACGCGAAGTCCCTTGTTAGTTTGACTAATTATTTTTTAGTTAGATGATTTTATGAATCAATAGTATGATTATTTTGGGTTATCTATGGAAATTATTAACCTATCATGGAGGATATGTGATTTGGTTAATTACTTTTCAGTATAAGACTTTAAGAGCAATTGATGTTATTTGGAGATAAATGTTAATTTGTACCTTGGGAGACTATGTGATTAAATCCTTCAAATATTTGGGTTTCAATCTTAGTTGGGTTTACTATGAATAATTTTATGGACAAATTGTTTATTGAATGGTATTTTTTGAACTTTTGGTTTTGTTTGAAAATTTTTGGAGATTAGGAGTAGTTTTTATTTTTTGTAAAAAAAAAATCCTTTTTGGGTATTATCTGATCTCATACTAAACTTTTTGGTTTGGTTTTGGTTGAGATCTAAAGACATAGGAAATATATAGTTCTCTTTTGTAGATTAGGTGATTCTCAAGAACTTGATTATAGTACTCTTAATGAGAACAAGTCTTCCTAAATACTTGTCTTTTGGAGAAAATAAGAGTTTGATTAAGGAATCTAGTAAAAGTTGAAAGTATAACTGACAAGTAAGTATGTTTCATTATGATTTAGTTATGCTCAAAAATAAATTCCTCAATGAAGAGCAGCTTAAAACAAAAATGTTGTCTGTTAACTTTTCCTATTGGGGAATCGAATACCGTTTACCCCATCACAAGTTTGTGATTTTCTTCTGGTTAACTTTCTCCTATACATGTTTACCATCACTCTCCATCAGAACATAACCCTTTTTTCTCTCCTCTATATCCATATTTTCTTACTTGGAATCCTATTATGGGTTAACTCGGGTGACCTTTGTACTTCTCTCCCTTTCATTAAATGCGATAGTTTTACTGACTCTTGTTCTGATGTGGGACTTTCAATGAAGTTTCCAAGCATAATTTTGAAATTGTGAGGATGAAATTCCCAAAAGGGGGGAAGGATGTGACATCCCAGGTAAATAAATAATATTAAATTCTAATGTTTATCAATATTTGTGAATAAAATGTTAATACTACTTTAAAGGGAATGCTATGCTCGATGGCGTACCCAATACGCAACAACGAGTTTCTTTGAAATCTCACGTTGCACACTAATAATATAATAATATAATAATAGTTAACACCTAGCCATTGTAAATGTGGGAATTAAAAAATAACTAAAAAATGATTACATATATTTGTTAAATATTTTTACCTTTATCCAATAAATGTTAGCGGCTTAAAATGCAAATGAATCCAATTTTAAGTATAAATCTTATAATATTCTTTAAAAGGTTGATTAACCACATTTTGATGGAGAACCCTTTTTAAATATACTTTTGACAATTTTATATGACTTATTTGATAGAATAAAATCCTTCTATTGAATCTGGACATCAAAATTTACTTTGTGTAAATTTTTGTTATTTTTCCGATAAAGATCATTTTTAGTGAAAATGTTGCATTTTAATTGAAAACCTCCTTTTAGTCTGATTTATTTATATGGATATATTATATTTTTAATTGAGATTAAAGTATATTTAGAATATATTTTTACCATTTAATCCAATGGTGGTCATTGGAATTAATTTCACTTTGAAATTGGACTTAAACCAGTGTCAATCTTTTAATAGATATTGTTTCTTAAAAACACGCTATTTGTTTTGAGAGTGGGAATGAATTATTAAAATAATTAATGAAACTTATATATTTCGAATTTTTTAAAATAGACATTATTTTTGAATTTGGAATATCAAATATAGCTTAGGGTGAATTTTTGGTATTTTTCTGAAAAACTTCAATTTTTGATGAATAGTGAAACCACTAAGTGGTAGTTAAAGAAACTGATTTTTCGTTTAAATGAAACTTTACCAATTATGTGATTTGATTTTCAAAAATCTGACAGAAATTGTTTTCATAAGGAATTAAAATTTGGTTCAATGAGATTAAAATAATTTTTTGGTGAATAGTAAATTTTATGTTTTATTAATCGTGATTAGAGGTAATTAGTGCAATTTAAGGTAAAGATAATGTCATAATAATATGAAATGACCTTTACAAATGTCCAACCATTATTGGATGAGTCATGTCCAATCAATACAATCCATGGGTCAACTTGGGGACCCCATGGAGCCACATTGGTTGGAAAATGACATTAATAACTTTTAATTTAAAGTTAAAATCAAAATGTCACAAACATGTATTGTTTTACTAAAACAATTTTTTACATGGGGTGATACAAGTCATATTTTTGACTATAAATATTCAGTATAAATCTAAAATTATTTCATACATCATGATAATTGTTTTATATTTTTTAGACATTAAATAAATTATTTTATTTATGACACCGTGATGATGTAGTGATTACCTAATAAATGAACGATTTAAATAAAATGAAAAGATAGGGTGAAATATAAGTCTTACACTTGTCACAAACCTATTTTATGGGTGGATTTAGAAACCTTATCACCTTATCCTGTAAATATATCCTTTTGGGACCTTTTAAATCTGAAAATAATTTTATAATAAAGTAATATTTTATAACTTTCCAAGAGTTCCCGTCCTCTTCTCTTATAAAAGGCCCCCACCTATACCACCTTACCCACACCTCTCAAGCCTTTGTCTTGGCCAGACCCTGCCCATTTAAACTCTCCAAGTCCCTCTCTTTATCATTTAATCCTCACCTTTGGCAGAATTCTCTTCAAGATACCATTTTGGTTCAAACCAATAGGAGCTACCTGATTTAAAGGTAATCTCTTCACTTGTGTTTTTTTGTTTTATTTTTCTTCTAAAAACCACTAATTTTTTTTATTCATTTCTTTTGTAAGAAAACCAGTATATTAAATATACTATGATTTTGTTATGTGAAGGATTCTAGCCACACTTACACAAATCTCCGTCTAATGGTTAAAGAACGTACTGTTTCTGTGGATGACGAATTACTGCCTCATGAAACGACGATTGTTCAATCTTTTCTTAACACCTTTATTGGTGGCCATTATGATGTCACTGTATTTTATATATGATATATATGGTATTTATGTTTTCCATATGATTCTGTATTTTATATTTAAAACATACCTTTATGCTTTTCATGTTATGCAAATGCGATAATTTCATACGAGGAAGTGTGGACTACCGCCCCCTCAAGTGATGTGACTCGTTCATGCAATACATGGAATGTATAAATAATTAAATTAATGAACTTATGTGACCTATACAACAAATATGATATAATGGAATTATAATATATATCTCTCAATTATTTTTAATTCCATTAATATGTCAAAGAAATGAAAGTAGCGTACAAGCATACGTACGACCTACCGTCTCCATGAACAATGCATTTCATTTATTTTTATCTCCAAATGTTATGGAATAGTATAAAATAAATATGTAATGGATATGTATGATATTTAAATCATTAATACTATTCTGGAGATGACTTACTTATAACTACATGGACAATCATTTTCAAACAAGTTCATTTTTGACTCATGTACCAAACATCGACAAAATCATCTGATATGAACTCACATTATAACCAATTATTATAAAATTATAATATGTGATATTAAATAAATAATAATATTTAAAGGAGTACATTACAAAATTATATATTGACCAAAGTTTATTATTCAGGAATATAAAGAAACGAACAAGACAAGTCGGATTTGAGATAAGGGATCCTACCTCTCTCTTTTTTAAGTACTCTTTTTATGTAACTTACATTAAGATCCTATTTATTATGTTGGGGGATGTTATTTTATATTCCACTTACTGTAAATTTTATTTTAATATGATTAGAGGCCATATTTTATCTCATAAATCAATTTTTGGATGTTTTATGTGGCGCCGTTAGGCTGCCGAATTTTCATAAGGGGGTTTTCAGCTCACTTTTTATTCCCATGAGATTCATGCTACATTGGCCACTATTTCCTTTTGTTTGGTGTATGTACTGCCCATTATTTTACTATTTTTATAATATAATATCATTTATGGGTTGTTACATCTTCATTTTATGACCCTTCTTTCATGGGGTGTACATTTCAAAAGTTTCCCAAATCGTTAAGGGAACCTTTCACCCTCCTCTTTTTAAAAGACTTATTTTGTTATGTATTTTAATTTACATGTTTTTATGTTGGGATATGTTATTATATATCCTTATTGATGTAAATTTTATTTCCAAGTGATGAGATACCATTTTCACTATCATTAACAAATTTTATGAATTTTAAAGTGACGTCGTTAGGCTGTCGAATTTTACCAAGGGAACTTCTTAACCCAATTTCAATTTCTTTGGGTTCAACATGTAGTTATTGAATATGTCATCCTTTGAATATGCGTGAATGACCTTTTCTTGTTTTACACTTAATATCCACTTATATTCAGTGTATTTATATTTTTCACACATAATTATGAGATTGATTTATCCTTAATTTAAGGATACCTTCTTTATAAGGGATTTCATCTAATTTTACATTTCTATTGAGACTTCGTTGTTGTTATTAACCAATTCACTCTTATATTGTGTATATACTATCCTTTGGAATATTATATCATGAATCCATTTATTCTCACGATATTATAAAGTTTTTATTAAATGTTATTCCTCAATTATTGTATTCAATTGTCTCTCATTTTGTTAAAAACCCTTTAACTAAAATATCGTTTTAAATGTTTTAATGATTTATTATTATAAATATTTCTCATTAATATCCATGTTTTAGAAATGGTTTTAAGGATTTATTTATATGGATATTATTGGTTTAAAATTCTAAAAGCTTCAAAGTGGTATGAGACACTTTGATTCAAAAATCTCTTTATTAAATGATTTAAATGGTTTTGGGAAATGGTTTTGGAAAATGGTTTTTAAAATGGATTTATTATTTCAATATATTAAAATGTTATATTGTTATTTCAATGTGGGAATGTTATATTTAATTTATGCTTAAGTTATGTCCTATGATTTTGTTATGGTTCTTGGGAATTGTTTATGAAGATGGGTGGTTCCGTGATAAACTAAGGGCGGGTGAGCCCGATATAGATCTCCAATGAATTGGGTAACGTGAAGGGGTTAAATGATAAGGTTTCTTTGAAGAGATTTAGGGAATATACTGTGATGAGTATTCCAAACGTAAACATGAGGGTTACTCCCTACGTAAGAATGTTATGAATTCCTAAAGTTACCTTTATGTCTTATGATTTTTATGAGGTATTCGTAAATCTTATGATTTCATGAGGTATGTTAAATTTCTTATATTTTACGAGTAAAGTATGATTTCATTGATTCTTATGTATACATGTAATAATGTTTTCTTTCCTTATTTTTATAACCCTTACTGTGTTTTTTATGCTAATCCCATGTTTTTTTTGAAACTTTTTTCACAGGACATAAAGTTGAATAGGGTCCAGGATGGGATCAAGGAAATGTCAGGCTGTCTAAAACAAGGAACTAGACATGACTGTTTTGTTCAAGAGTTTTTATTTTTATGAAAAAAATGGAAGTTGAGTAGATGTGTCTACTTTTTAAATCTTTGAGTGTAATAGTTATGTCCTAATTCTCTAAAACTCTAAACCTGAAAAGATCCTCAATGTGAATTATTCAATTAATTCAATAATAAGTAATGTTTAAGGTCGGGTCCTTATAGTTGGTATCAGAGGATGGTTTCGATAACTTTAGAGGTTATAATGTTAAGTGAAAAGTTGTGTATTACCACAATGTCTATTATATTGGATAGAGTAATTGTTATTTTTGAAGGTTGGAATGAGTTTGAGATAACTTGGATAAGTATACATTAGTGTTTATCATCCTCATTAGTACATAATGATTTTGTTGATATACTCACACTGACATTTCTAGTTTTAGTAAATGTATGGATCTAGCAGGCACCAAAGTGACAATGGGTTTGAAGGAAACTGTGGTGGTTCTCTCATTAAGAGACAAGATGAAGTGGGGGATTCAATGAGAAATATCATGGTTATTATAAAACAACTATCAGGAGTCATGATCAACCACTTGAACCTCAGTGAGTTCTCTAATGCATCATGTATGAGAGAACCAACTCGACATGGAAGTTCAGGTAATAATTATAAAGGTAACCATTAGGGTTTATATGATCCTTACTTTTGAGGTAATTATGGGTTACTATACGTTATGATAGAATATGAACAACATGAGATAAACTTGAGGATAAATTATGTTATGGTTATTTTTGAAGATTTTATCTCGTTTTGGGGAATGTTTTAAGAATTATATAGTTTTGGAAAAAGGACAACACACAGACCGTGTGACAACTCGTCGCGTCGGACAAAGCTGCAGGAATCGAACCCACAACCAAAGGGAGACTGGTATTTATCGACTACCACTGGAATATGTGAAGTCTATGGTTAGTTTGACTAATTATTTTTTAGTTAGATGATTTTATGAATCTAGAGTAAGTTTATTTTCGGTTATCTATCAAAATTATTAACCTATCATGGAGGACATGTGATTAGGTTAATTACTTTTCAGTATGCGACTTTAAGAGAAACTGATGTTATTTGGAGATAAATGTTAATTTGTAACTTGGGAGACTATGTGATTAAATCCTTGAAATATTTGGGTTTAAATCTTAGTTGGGTTTACTATGAATAATTAAATGGACAAATTTTTTATTGAATGATCTTTGTTGAACTTTGGGTTTTGTTTGACAAATTTTGGAGATTTGGAGTAGTTTTTCTTTTTGTAAAAAAATATCCTTTTTGGGTATTATCTGATATCGTACTAAACTTTTTGGTTTGGTTTTGGTTGAGATATAATGGCATGGGAAATATATAGTTCTCTTTCGTGGATTAGGTGATTCTCAAGATGTTGATTATAGTACTCTTAATGCGAACAAGTCTTCCTAAATACTTGTCTTTGGGAGAAAATATGAGTTTTATTAAGGAATCTAGTAAAAGTTGAAAGTCTATATGACAAGTAAGTATGTTCCATTATGATTTAGTTATGTTCAAAAATAAATTACTCAATGAAGAGTAACTTAAAACAAAAATTTTGTCTGTTAACTTTTCCTATTGGGGAATCGAATATCGTTTAACCCATCACAAGTTTCTGATTTTCTTGTGGTTAACTTTCTCCTAGACATGGTTACCATAAATCTCCATCAGAAAATGACCCTTTTTTTCTCCTCCATATACATATTTTCATACTTGGAATCCTAGTATTGGTTAACTCAGGTGACCTTTGTACTTCTCTCCCTTTCATTTAAAGTGATAGTTTTACTGACTCTTGTTCCGATGTGAGACTTTCAATGAAGTTTCCATGCCCAATTTTGAAATTGAGAGGACGCAATTACCAAAAGGGGGGAAGGATGTAACATCCCAGGTAAATAAATAATATTATATTCTAATGTGTATCAATATTTTTGAATTAATTGCTAATACTAATTTAAAGTGAATGCTATGCTCAATGGCGTACCCAATACGCAACAATGAGTTTCTTTGAAATCTTACGTTGCACACTAATAATATAATAATGTTATAATAGTTAATGCCTAGCCATTGTAATGGTGGGAATGAATAAAAATAACTAAAAAATGATTACATATGTTTGTTAAATATTTTTACATTTATCCAATAAATGTTAGAGGCTTAAAATGCAAATGAATCCAATTTTAAGCATAAATCTTCTAATATTCTATAAAAGGTCGATTAACCAGATTTTGATGGAGAACACTTTTTAAATATAATTTTGACAATTTTATATGTTTTATTTGACAAAATAAAGTTCTTATTTATAATCTGGGCATCAAAATTTACTTTGTGTAAATTTTTGTTATTTTTCCGATAAAGATCATTTTTAGTGAAAATGTTGCATTTTAATTAAAAACCTCCTTTTATATGATTTATTTATATTGATATATTATAATTTTAATTTATATTAAAGTCTATTTAGAATATATTTTTACCATTTAATCCAATGGTGTTCATTGGAATTAATTTCACTTTGAAATTGGACTTAAACTAGTGTCAATCTTTTAATAGATATTGTTTCTTAAAAACACGCTATTTGTTTTGACAGTGGGAATGATTTATTAAATTAATTAATGAAACTTATATATTTTTAATTTCTTAAAATAGGAATCATTTTTGAATTCAGAATATCAAATATTTCTTAGGGTGAATTTTTGGTATTTTTCTGAAAAACTTCAATTTTTGATGAATAGTAAAACCACTAAGTGGTAGTTAAAGGAAATGTTTTTTCGTTTAAATGAAACTTTACCACTCATGTGATTTGATTTTAAAAAATCCGACATAAATGGTTGTTATTAGGAAGTACAATGTGGTTCAATGAGATGAAATTGTTTTTTGGTGAATATTAACTGTTAAGTTTTATTAATCGCGATTAGAGGTAATTAGTGTAATTTAAGGTAAAGATAATGTTATAATAATATGAAATGACCTTGACACATGTCCTAAACTTATTGAATGAGTCATGGAAGACCAATACAATCCATGGGTCAACTTAGGGACCCCATGGAGCCACTTTGGTTGGAAAATGACATTAATAACTTTTTATTTAAAGTTAAAATTAAAATGTCACAAACATGTATTGTTTTACTAAAAAAATTATTACACGGAGTTATACAAGTCATACTTTTGACTATAAATACTCATTAGAAAGATAAAACGATTTTATACATCATTATAATTGTTTTATAATTTTTATACATTAAATAAATTATTTTATTTATGACACCGTGATGATGCAGTGATTACCTCATAAATGAAAGATTTAAACAAAATGAGAAGATAGGGTCAAATCTAAGTCTTACACTTGTCACAAACCTATTTTATGGGTGGATTTCTAAACCGTATCACCTTAGACTAGAAATATATCCTTTTGGGACCTTTAAAATCCGAAAATCATTTTATAATAAAGTAATATTTTATAACTTTCCAAGAGTGCCCCTCCTCTTCTCTTATAAAAGGCCCCCACCTCTACCACCTTAACCACACCTCTCAAGCCTTTGGCTCGGAAAAACCCTACCCATTTACTCTCAAAACATCCCTCTCTTCATCATTAAATCCTCACATTTTGCATAATTCTCTTCAAGAAACCATTTTCGTTCAAACCAAGAGGCATTACCCAATTTAAAGGTAATCTCTTCACTTGTGTTTTTTTGTTTTATTTTGCTTCTCCAAACACCTAATTTTTTTTATTCCTTTATTTTGTTAAAAAAACAGTATCTTCAATATACAAGGATGTTTTTATGTGAAGGATTCAAGCTAAACTTACACACACCTCCATCTAATGGTTAAAAAACATATTGTTTCTGTGGATGTCGAATTACTGCCTCACGAAACGATGATTGTTCAATCTTCTCTTAACACCTTTCATGGTGACCATTATGATGTCACTGTATTTTTTATATGATATATATGGTATTTATGTTTTCCATATTATTATGTATTTTACATTTAAAACATAACTTAATTCTTTTCATGTTGTGCAAATGCGATAATTTCATACGAGGATGTGTGGACTACCGCCCCCTCAAGTGATGTGAATCATTCATGAAATAAATGGAATGTACAAAGAATGAAATTAATGAACTTATGTGACCTATAAAACGTATATGTTATAATGGAATTATAATATATATCTCTCAATTATTTTTAATTCCATTAATATGTCAAAGAAATGAAAGTAGCGTTCATGCGTACGTACGGCCTACCGTCTCCATGAACGGTGCATTTCATTTCTTTTTATCTTAAAATTTTATGGAATAGTATAAAATGAATATGTACTATATATATATGATATTTAAATCATTAATACTATTCTTTAGATGATTTAATTATAACTACATGGACAATCATTTTCAAACAAGTTCTTTTTTGACTCATGTACCAAACATTGACAAAAACGTCTAATATGAACTCACATTATTAAACAATTATTATAACATTATAATATGTGATATGAACTGAATAATAATCTTTAATGTAGGACCTTAATCAATTATAAATTGACCAAAGTTTATTATTCAGGAATATAAATAAATGAACAAGACAAGTCAAACTTGAGGTAAGGGATCCTACATCTCTCTTTTTTTAAGTACTCTTTTTATGTAACTTAATTTAAGATCGTCCTTATTATGTTTGGGGATGTTATTTTATATTACTATTGTTGTAAATTTTATGTTAATATGATGAGATACCCTATTTTATCTCATCACTCCATTTTTGGAAGTTTTATATGGCGCCGTTAGGCTGCCAAATTTTCATAAGGGGATTTTCATCTCACTTTTTATCCCCGTGAGATTCATGCTACATTGGCCACTATTTTATTTTGTGTGGTGTATTTACTGCCCATTATTTTAATATTTTTATAATATAATCTCATTTATGGGTAGTTACGTCTTCATTGTATGACCCTTCTTTCATGGGGTGTACGTTTCGAAAGTTGCCCAAATCGGTAAGGGAAACTTTCACCCTCCTCTTTTTAAAAGACATATTTTGTTATGTCTTTTAATTTACATCTTTTTTTGTTGGGATATGTTATTCTATATTCTTATTGATGTAAATTATATTTCCAGGTGATGAGATACCATTTTCTCTCTCATAAACTAATTTTATGAATTTTAAAGTGACGTCGTTAGGCTGTCGAATTTTACCAAGGGAACTTCTTAACCCAATTTCGATTTCTTTGGGATCAACATGTACTTATTGAATATGTCATCCTTTGAATATGTGTGAATGAAATTTTATTGTTTTAAACTTAATATCCACTTATATTGTGTGTATTTATATTCTTCAGACATAATTATGAGATTGATTTATCCTTAATTTAAGGATACCTTCTTTATAAGTGATTTCATCTCATTTTACATTTCTATTGAGACTTCATTGTTGTTATGCACCAATTCACTCTTAGATGGTGTATATACTGTCCTTTGGTATATTATATCATGAATTCATTTATTCTCATGATATTATAATGTTCTGATTAAATGTTATTCTTCAATTATTGTATTCAAGTGTCTCTCATTTTGTTAAAAACCCTTTGACTAAAACATAGTTTTAAATGTTCTAATGATTTATTCTTATAAATATTTCTCATTAATATACATGTTTTCAAAATGGTTTCAAGGATTTATTTATATGGATATTAATGGATTAAAATGTTAAAATCTTCAAAGTGGTATGGGACACTTTGATTCAGAAATTTCTTTATTAAATGTTTTAAATGATTTTGGAAAATGGTTTTGGAAAATGGTTTTTAGAATGGATTTATTATTTCAATATCTTAAAATGTTATATTGTTATTGAAATGTGGGAATGTTATATTTCATTTATGCTTATGTTATGTGCTATGATTATGTTATGGTTCTTGGGAATTGTTTATGAAGACGGGTGGTTCCGTGATAAACTAAGGGCGGGTGATCCTGATATAGCTCTCCAATGCATTGGGTAACGCGAAGGGGTTAAACGATAAGGTTTCTACAAATAGATTTAGGTAATATACTATGATGGGTATTCCAAACATAACCACGAGGGTTACTCCCTACCTAAGAATGTTTTGAATGTCCCAAGTTACCTTTATGTCTTATGATTTCTATGAGTTATTCATAAATATTGTGATTTCATGAGGTATGTTAAATTCCTTATATTTTATGAGTAAAGTATGATTTCATTGATTGTTATGTATACATGGAATTATGTTTTCTTTCCTTATTGTTATAACCCTTACCGAGATTTTTATGCTCATACCATGTTTTTTTTGAAATGTTTTTCACAGGACATAATGTTGAACAGGGTCAAGGATGGGATCAAGGAAATGTTAGGCTTTCTAAAACAAGGAACTAGACATGACTCTTTTGTTCAAGAGTTTTTATTTTTGTGAAAAAAATGGAAGCTGAGTAGATGCGTCAACTTTGTAAATCATTGAGATGTAATAGTTATGTCCTAATTCTCTAAAACTCTAAACCTGAAAAGATCCTCAATGTGAATTATTCATTTAATTCAATAATAAGTAATGTTTAAGGCTAGGAACTTATAGATATTGTCCCATTTCCATGATGTTATGTGTAGAGGTTTCCAAACCAATTTAGGAATTTTTTTTAATATTCCATCACTTTCTGATATACCAATAATATTATAATGTAGTCAACAATATAACTTTTCATATTATGTCACCAATAATGATCATGAAGGTCCCTATACATTTTTGTGATTCTAAGATGTATATATAATGTTGATATTTAAGATTCATCAATCATATACTTATTTATATTCAAAATAGATGGGACACATATCCTTGTAGTAAATTTTAATACACCTTATTGATCAATATTTAACTCAAAAAACTTCCCATTTTTCAAATTCTCTATCTTTGTTTGTGATAAAAGATCATATCATTGTGATTTTATGGATTTCTCAAGTAATAATGGTTGAGAAATCATTTGGGATAATGTTAATGATGTAACTTCTCTTAAAATTCCCATATACATTTTTTATAGGTCCTTGATCAAAGGATTTCCATGAATCATCTTCATAGCCAGCACAACATTATCTTTCCATCATAATGGTTCAACGACTTTGTTTGATCTTCTAAGGGTGATAATGAATTGAACAATTATAGTTAATAAAAATTTCCAACAATCTCATTTTCCTCATATTCAATTCCTTTTGCGTGAAAATATACTTTAAACATTGGTAGTCTATGTACATATCACATTTTTACACATAAAGATATTGCCTCCAAATTTTTATATCAAAATAGGCATATCTTTATCAAAGTCATACATAAGATAATTCAGGTCATGAAGCTATAACTATAGATATTTATAGGAAATAACCTTGTCATTGTGAATGAGGATTCACC
This sequence comes from Viscum album, assembly GCA_963277665.1. NCBI lineage: Eukaryota > Viridiplantae > Streptophyta > Magnoliopsida > Santalales > Viscaceae > Viscum > Viscum album. Next base: position 996,719,933 of record OY728166.1, read on the forward strand.
ATATCTCTTTCATAGATGCATCAATATTAAAAAATGAATCCTCCTCTAATAGATGATAATGTTAACAAAGGTATAATACCCAATATCTTATTCAATTCATGGAATATTTTTTTATAATCATTTTTCCAGATGATCTTATACCCTTTGAGTTATATTTGTTATTGGACTATAATTTCATGAATTATTTTTCCAACAAATTCCTATAATATCATACTAAAACAAGGAAACTACGAATATCAGTTACTTTTGTATGATAAGGACAATCATTTTAATCATTTTCCATCATAGTGTCAACTGATATTCCATAATTGGTTACAATTTTACCAATGAATCGAAATTTTTATAACAATAATTATCATTTGGTGAATTTTTCAAATAGACCCACCCTTGTCAGAGTCCCCAAGATATCCTTTAGATTATTCTAAAGCTCCTTGTAAAATTTGGAGTATATCTGAATGTCATCCATAAAAAATACCATGAATTTATCAAGTAATATTGTAATGTATATATTCATAAAATCTATAAATATAGTAAGAGAATTAGTCATGTCGATTTAAAAAAAGAAAATCATAATTACTAAATCTTTTTTAATGAAGTCAATGGGATATCTTATTTATTCATGCTAAATTGATAAGACCAAGATCAAACTTTAATATTTAAGAATAATTAAGCCCTATGAATTTGGTAAAATAAATCATCATTCCTTATGATAAGGTACTTGTTATTTACTATGATCTAGTTAATTTATCTATAATAAATGCATAACTGTATTGATCCATCATTCTTCTTCATTATGAAAATAGGTTCTCCCCAAGTAGACACCCTTGGTCGAATAAAACCCTTCACTAGGAGATCATTAAGTTATTTATTTTGTTATTATAAATCCATATTTTCCCTTCTATATGGTGTTTTGGATATTGACTTGGATCCGGGTTTGAGTTAAATGGATATGTCTACCTCTCATTCTAGGGGATGTCCATATAATTCTTTAGAAAATATTTCAATGCATTCATGAACAATGGGAAATTCCTTATCTTTAATCTTTTAGTTCCTCTTACCTATTCACTGATAATATTCATAGAGAAGGTTGTGGGAGGTTCTTCATGGAAATTCCCTATCTGATATATACCATATTAAAATTGACTGTTGGTTTTCCATTCAGGTATATTGATGTTTCCTTGCCTCAACAGTTGATCTTAGCATTATACATTGAGATCCATTCCATACCTATATAGTTCTGAATTCCTCAATCGGAATTAATTGTTGATTTATGATGATATTTTACTCAATAAAGTTAATAATATAGTTCATATTCACTATTTATTGTAGGATTAATCCTATAGGATTCAAGAACGATAACTCAACATTTAGATGGTCAATGATTGATTCGATATTCCTTGAAAACGTGAATGAAATAAAGGAATGTGTAGAATGAGAAAAAAGTACTTTATAGATTTGAGATAACAATGTGTGTACCTTCCACCACATCATTTGGTGCCTCCACTATAGTTGTCATAAGAGAAAATACCAGGACTTTCTCACTTAGCCTATGATGATGTTGATGGTGGTTCCCCTCTACTATCATCTGATTTGGAAATTGATTAGATATTTTCAAAAGTTAACCATACATGAATAATTGAACTTTTGGTTGGGCCTACAATATCTTACATTTTACATTTTTGTTAATAATATGAGTCTTAACCTCAATACAAATGTTTCAAGTTACATGGACATATCTTCCTCACTTATAGCACTTACCACTCCTAAGAAAGATGTTACTAGAGTGATTCTTCCCATATTTGATGCATGTGAGAATTTGAACTTTATTTCATCCTATACCATGATCAATGTTCCTCCATGATTTTGTATAGATATCTCTACTATTAAAATTTTAATTGTGTGATCACTAAATTTGTTGAAACTCCAATTTAACCTTCATAGAACTACACAATATCTTTTTATATCCTTCACAGCCATGATTTTTTATATTCCGTCACATATGGGGTCTCAGTACACCAAATAATATATAATTATTTCCCTTAGGATAGTTAAAAAATATAGAATTATATTGTGAAAATCTTATAATGTTTATGTATTAGACTCATAATGATTCAAATTCTTAAAATTCAGTTCTGTGAATTCATTCTCTATTTCATTATGGTCGAACTAGAAATGTATTTATTGAATAATATTTCAATGAACATTTCCCATTCCATAGCATCTATATCCCATCATGTATTCTTGTTTTTAATAATTTTTTACCATTGAAAAATATATCCTTCTAATCAAAACATAAAGAGGGAGACCTTCACTTATTCTAAACAATGTAATAGAATTTTTTTTTATTAAGCTTATCCATTTTTCATCAATCAATGGGTCGATAGATCCACTGAAAGAATGTTGTCATTGATTCATAAAGGACTCAATGGAAACTTGTTTCCTTCAAGGTGAATATTGTGTCTCAACTTGATTCAATTTGTTATTAGTAACTCGATTTAGTTGATTCATTATCCTTATAATGTTTTCCATTCCATCTTCCATTGAAATGAAGTCATTTTATCATCTGTTTCACTCTCCATTTACACACTTCCTTATATTTCATTCAATATTCCTAGAATATGAGAAAAATATTGAGAAACATGTTACTTTTATGAATATTATTATTCTAAAGGTATTTTATGTCTTAAAAAATTAAGCCTTAAATATTTTGTTAGTCTCTTCTAATAATGATAAAAGTTTCTATATATATTTCACAATAGTGTCTGAATATCTTGTGATTAAAAAAACTTATCCCTCAGGAGTGTCAAATTAGAAGTGAATAAAGGCCCATTTCTATGCACTATTTCCTTTTTGAGTCAAATCAATGTGTTTTTAAGGTTTCACCCCTAGATACATCTATTTCAGAGCCATATCAAATTTTTCTTACCCATAAAATGATTTCATTACTCAAATACAACTTATTTTATATTTCAAAAAAACATCACTCTATTTTATTATATTTATACTTATTGATAGCCTTATTACTAAAGTTTTCATGTATCAAAATTAACAAATAAATATTCCATCACTTCATGAAAACTAATAAATCCGACGTTGTTTTATAATTTTTTAGTACATGGTACAAAATAGAGGATATTTTCTAGTATAGTTTCTTGAAAAAAGGTTATATAATAAATAAAAACAAAAAAAATTCTTCTAAATCAACTTGAAATATTTCTTAATGGGATCACCCTAAATTATATTTATCGCATCTCATAACATGGGGATATACATAAAAGGAAATGGGTTAGTAAGAATCCCTTTAAGGGAATAAAGTGCAGTGATATATAACATATGATATTGATATATGATAATAAAAATGTTATGAATAATGATACAACATGAGAAAGAGTAATATTATAATAATAATAATGACATAAATCATAACATGGAAATGTTTATGATAAATTTAATTTATTAATTCATAATCACATCACCAGTGTTTTTCACAAGGGTGTCATAAATGTAAAGTAAGAATGTAATTCATTAAGGTATCTTAAATCATGCCATCTTATAGATTATGTTAATTACCTAATGCATTGGAGAAATATTAGGGATGAAATATCATATGTATTTATTTAATGTTATCTATGAATATCATAATAAATCATTACATTAATAATCCTTAGAGAATAATGATTTTTTTCTTATCAAAATTCTTAACTTACAAAAGATCTTTAAAGATATGACTATTACATCATTTTTTTAACCCAAAAAAGGAAATTATATTTTTATATATTTAAATACCCAAATATTGTTTTTGAAAATATAGTTGAATACCAATTAATAATAAAATTGTTCTGGGTACTAAAATAAAAAAATTGAATTTCTCATGAAAAAGTGGAAAATTTGAGAAGACAATTCGGTAGTATGATGGGTATAAACCAAATTTGAAGAAAAGGGAAAATGGGAGGGTACAAGGGTATCCCATTAATAAAAGGATATTAATTTAGTAACAGTATTAAAGAAATTGTAAAAAAGAAATTATTTTGGATATCCGAGGACAAAACACAGAAAAAGGAAATTTCGATGGAAATGAGAATTGACGATTTCCCTTTACCTTGAAGAGGTGTTCTAAAAACATAAGGATGAAACCCTAGGGTCATGTGGACTACATGGGGGAGATAATTGGGAGGAAAAACACCAATAAATTCCTGGATGACAAATTTTGAGTGAATGGTAATGGGGAAATGGATGAGTATTTATATGAGAAGTGGGGGATTTGTTTAATATTTTCCAAATATAGGTCTCTAAAAACTAGATTGTGGAAAATGAAAAACCTTTGGTTTACCAATGGGTTTTGCTTAAGGTTTTATAAAATTAGGTCACGTTGTATGTTATTTTAATCCAACATAAAAAAACATAATTTATAAATACTTATTTTGACATGGAAAGGTAATGTTTCAACAAAGTAATTAAAAAAAAAATTCAAATTTCACTTTTCAAAATTTTGAAAGTATCATATAGTTTTAAAAATAGAATAAAATATATTAAAATACATAATATTTATAAAATATCGTATTTTATGTGGTATATTATGTTTAATTAATTATATCATCATTATGACATAATTATTATGTCATAAATATAAATAATACCTAAAAATGTATTTTTTACTAATTAAGAAAAAGAAATTATTTTAGAAAATTCACATAAATTCATCTCAACCTAATTTTGACATGATAATTTAAAAAATGATGTTTATTTTATCTAATAAATTCTATAAATATGTGAAATATAACTTTTAAATAAAAATATCAATATTTATTTAAAAATAATTGTATAAAATCCATAATAAAATTTCTTACACATATAAAAATTTTCTTAGTCCATTATACAATTATTTAATCATTTATTATTTAAATAAAACCCTTTTAAAAGAATATTTACCTTAAAAAACACACTTCATAATATCATGGCTTATTATAAAAGTTATACATATATTCTAGAAAATTATAATTATTTTTTATTTGTTTCCAAAAATCAAATTATCAAATTCATTTCAATTAAACATGAATTTTATTAAGAAAAAATATGTTTAAAATTAATTTATTGAAACAAAATTTTAATTATAAAAATTAAATTTCAACTTATATATCAAATGTTTAGAAACATAACTCATTATTACACCTTCATACATCATGTGGGTAAGGTGGGTCATCATTGTTTTATTGTGGGTGACTCCGCTAACATTGACTGACTAGTAATCTCCACTAACTTAAACTTCTTACATAGATAATTTCATTAAAGATTTAAAGGTTGATTATTTGATTAATATTGGTCAAGGGATAATCTTAATGATGATACCTCCCTCCCATGTTCTGACAAATGGGCTTCAGTTGACACAACTCTACTAGTTAAGGCCATCAAGTCTTCATTATGTATCAATTATCCTATGTCCCTAATACATAAGAAAACCATATATAAAGGTTAAATTATCATCCAATGGTATAGTTTCCATTAGTAATATTGACCAACTAGAATATTGACCAATTTTTATATAACAGTTGAATCACAACGGTCATATTTCCCTTTATACCCTATAAATAATACTTCATTCATACACTAAAAATTTAGTACAAATTGTCTTCATGGTTTATGTTAATTTTCATAATTTGTAATTTTTTTGATAATAATTTGAATCTATATGATACCATATATTACAAAAATTTAAAAACTAGAAAATTAGGATACGAACACACATTCTATTGCCACAGTTTTGAAAATCATGGTTGTAGGCAGCCTAATTCCATGGTTTATGAAAATTGTGGCTATAGGACAACATATTGAAAAGGTTTTATGAAACTATAGTAATATGATTTTTTAGGAAAACCCAACAAAATGTGGAAAATTGGTGGGAAATGGTTACATCCATGGTTTTGTAAACTGTGTAAATAGGTGGTTATCATAACGTCTTGAACTGTGAAAAAAGGAGGTAATGCCATATTTTGATACTATGGCTATATATTGATATGCACATGGTTTAAGTAATTTAAAAAGTAGGATATGGCCATGTTTTGGTACCATGGATGTTGGCTGACATGTCTATAGATTAAATCGTGGAAAATGGTTTCAATTTTTTAAATGATTTATTATTATAACTATTTATAATTATTTATATATTTATATGTATATATATATGTAAATAAATAAATATATATAATATAATCATGATCAGTTTTGTGGTAATTTCATGAATGAAAATAAAGGTCACATGATCAAACCTCGCTGGGAGAATTTATTTTTTAAGAATGTCACCATGATTTTTAACTATGGCTATAGCCACCTTTTTCCACAATTTCAAATTGTGACTATAGCCACCTATTTCTAGGGTATTGAACAAAAGACATAGATTTTTGTGGAAAATGTTTTATTATTGGAAATATTTAATACCATATCACCATGACCATAGATCCCATAATTCAGAAAAACCATGGTAATAGGATTGAACCATGGTTTTTGAACCTATTGCCATAGTTCTCAACTATGGAAATCAACTAATTATGTAGTTCTGTTTTTTGAATAAACAAAATATTATTTATAATGTTAGTGTAATTACAAATAATCTATAACATTAATATAATTTGGAATTATATTTATATTGGGGATAGTTTTTTCAGGATATAACAATTAAAGTTTCTCCAATATATTAACATTTTTGATGATTAAATTAAATATCAACAACTACTATTATAATGATTTATCTGTATCATTCTATCATATATCTAGTAATGCCTTTTCTTATAGGAGATCATAGATTAATTAAATTATCAATATCAAAACTATTATAGTTATATTTTTCATGAAATTCAATATTTTAAACTAATATTAACTATGAGATTAAATATTCATATAATAATAAAAAACTAAACTGAATTCATTAGGGATGTGATTATAAGAAAATGTAATAAAAAATTATATACAGTGATTTTGTTCATATTGTGTTGAATCCTCGTTTGTGTATCAAATGTGAGATTTGACCCAATTTCTTGGATTCAATCTTATTTATGGATATAATAGTTTTGGTAGACACAACCTCTACATTTTTCTTTATAGGGAACTCAAAAAATACATAAAATATTTTTTTTAATATATAATTGATAAACCTAACCATAAAAACCGATCAAATCAAAATTATGACGACAACTATATTAAGAATTTGAGTTACTGGTAAAATATATTAACAAACTAAGAGAGATGTTGAATTAGTCTTGATGTAATTGTAATTATTTTTTAATTCAATCAATTTTATAAAATATGATTAATGATTTATATATATGATACCAAACAGATTCATATCACTTAGAGAAAAATATTTTTTTTATACTACACAAGATATATTTATAATTTTTTCAATCTCTGTTAGTGTCTCTATCCTTAACTTGATTATTAAAAATTTGATATGTGTGAGAATTATTAATATCGTAAAGTGAATACACATAGGTAAGGTATTATAATTTTGGTAAAAACCATTTTTCAATTTAAATACTTTTATAGATAGGTTGTTTATATAGAAACCCTCTTTTGTATAATGGATGTTACAATATCCTTTATGAACAAGATCTATACTAAACTTATAGACGTCACAATATCATAAGATAGATATTCTTCCCAGCTACATAACTTTTACATAAAGAATAGTTAGCCACAGAATCATACACATTACACTTTTCCACTAAATAATAGAGCCTTCTAATAATTGATCACAATATATTATTTATTCATTTAGAATAACCATTGTATAAATATGAAAATAATATAATCATTGAATTATTATTTGTAGTTTTAATCCTTATGACACGATGCAATAAAATAATCACCTCTTATTTAAGAACTTTTTTGATTAGATGTTATTCTAGAATCACTATTTATACGCCAGACTCTCTCAATATTCCTCCAATACCCTTATTTCCTTTTAAATCATTATTCATATTTTAAAAACATAATATGTTCATGTGAATACTATTTCAATATTCTTATTTAGAAATTTCTATGAAAGAAAAGGTTCAATAATTTGTATAGAATCTTTTCAAAAAGCTATATGAGAAAATGTTATACTATGATCCTAAAAATATGGAATCAATTATCCTATTTATATTTTTTATAAATATAATTCAAGGATCCACATAAATAATTTTTAATTTTATTATTAAATTATCAATAAGAAATCACCATTGAGTTTAAATCAAATTATTTTACCGGTTCTAATGAAATATCTCATTTATGAATTTTTTTAATCTTATGTTACTGTAATTTAATCATACATAGCTTTGGAGCTATCTAAATTACTATTACATGACTATTGAATCTCATAGGTTATAATAATAAACATAAAATATACTCATATTTGAAAAAAATCACAATTACTTGTGATTTGGAAATTGTGAATTAATTAAATATGAATGTCATATTATTATTTAATGCGATTCAAATTCCTCTTACACATCCTTTCAATTTTTTTTACTCATATATGGCCATCATTTTTTTTAGTTTAGTCATACAAAAAGATTATATCATAGTATCATATCCAGTGAATATATATTCATACATTATAATACCTATGTTATTTGAATACATATTTTAAATTATTCATGTATTCACACATTAATTTTTTACATTAATATTCGGTGATTATCAAAATTACATGTTTACTTATACATATTTATAGAATTATTCACCAAATAGGTTAAATCCTATTTATACATTCTATATACACATATACTAATCCTAAAACACATAAAATCACATTAATATATATTCAAATAATCTTATATCACAATTTAAATATTATAATGGAGTGTGCATAATATAAAAATTCTTCTGTGCTATTCAATGAATCTCCCAATCCTTTAAAAAACTAAACTAAATACTCAAAATGTTAGAATAGTTTAAAATGCTTCATTCATTCATCAAGAAATCCAAAAATAATAATTTTATCAATAAAAACCGGAAAATCAATATTCATCACTATCCAAGTGACACATTCATAATATTCAGATTATAGAATCAAAAGGTTGAACTCTATAAATAATTAACAACTAGAAACTTCTTCTTTATATAATAATATAATATTCAGAAATATATTCATCTCCCATGAGTAAAATCAAAAAATTTAAAATTATATTATTATACTGATTAACTCATAATATATTCTTTTCATAATACATCACATTATAAACTCATGAAACATCCCCAAATCTACAATTATTTTCTTATCTCATCATATTCGTCAAGATAAATATCTCCTATTCAAAAAACTACACCATGATAATATACAGTGATCTTCAATTCATAATAAAATAATTTCTTATTTTCTAATCTCCATGAAATGAATAATCCACTAGAAAAATAATCATTTTAGTGACATACATATCTCTAACATTCTCATTCTTCTATAGTAGAATATATGGTTAGTAAGAACTCTATGATGTAAAAATATTATCTCTAATATTTTTGGAGTTTCAATCTCCCCATTAAATGGATACTATTTTTACATAATATTCAATAATATTTAGTTATTAAGATAATTTCATACTAAAAATTATAAAAAAAATCAATGTTATTCCTTGGTATGGTCATTTTTATTAATCATGTCTATAAAAACCATTTATGTATAGGTTTATTTTTTTATGTTCAATTGGAATGATCTCACATTTATTTTCATTTTATACATGATTAAGTTAGTTAGTAAAACATTTAATCAATTGTTTATAGAATAAATATATAATATTTAGTTTTAATTGTTATATAATGGAATTATTGTGTTTTATACTCAAGGATACACATGTTTGAATTGAATATTCATATGCAATGCAGATATTTTTCTTTTTTAAGAAAAAATCCTTGAATGAATTGTTATGGTTATGCCTTATAAATGTTGTGTATAATGATAATACTAAAGGATATTTCAGAATTATGGGAGATAATTATATAGTTTTTGAAGTAGATAATGTTGGTATTTATATAGAGAATATTTCAAGATTTTATGAACTAATTATTTCCATAAATGGGTGTTTCTATAAATATTAAAAAGTCTTGGACAACTCTAAAAACAATAATATATATTTTGATAAATTTTAATTCCATTATATATTAGAATAGATTATAATTTATTGTTTGAATTAGGATAGTAGAGTATTAATGAATTCTATTGAAATAACTTTATATGACTATGTAAGAGAATAAAATTTATATAAGATAGAATCATGAGGATAATTTCTCCCAAAAAGGTTCCAATAGAGGTTTGTGGGTACATTCTGATTTTTTGGAAATCCATGTACATTTACATCATTCCATAAAGGGTGTTTTAGTTTGTAAAATGTAAAATCTGTTCCTTAAATATGATTATTTTATAGAGGTTAATGTCATATGGATATTTGATTATTTTTCTAATTTCATGAGTAGAATCTGTATCACCATGAAGGTATTATTCACATAATAAATGTGATTTAGTGTATTTTCTATTCTTGGATGTATATATGGCCACACCATGAGGAATGAGGCTCGCAATTCGGTTGGACATTAATATATTTCAGTGTTTCTTTATTTGTAGAATCTAATTTCTAAAATAATATTTTCATTAAATAATTTATTCTAGGATAGAAATTGATATAAATTTCTACACCATTATTTTAGAAAGAATTAAAAATGATACTAATATAATAATTGGTGAATCTAGATTTTTACTAGGCTTTTCTGCGTGGGGTTGATGCTTTCATCATGATAGAGTTGTTTTAGCATGACTATTTAATTAATTTACACAAATTTTATTTTTGTGGATTTAAGAGGGGTTCATAACTAAACTATATATAGGATATCTTGATGATTTTATATCACATATTATAGGTATATCACTGAAATAAATAAAGGGAAACATATTTATTCTTAATATATATGATAAAAATTATTCTTATTCCAAATAAGAATAGTGTATCATTAATAAAATGAATATATTGAATATAAATATTAATATGAAAATATATATAAGAGAGAAATGTGGGATTAAATAATACTACTAGAATGTGAGGAAGGATATCTAGGAAGCAATTTTGCTGTAAATTTTCTATCATCATTAGGGGGAATGAGTGAAGAAAAATAAATAAACCACATAGGTGTAAACTCACTAATTATTCATATGAGTCATGATAAAAACTAATAGAAGAGGAAAACTATTCCATTGTTTCTATCTATAAATTTATAAACTCCACCAAAATTTTATTAAAAAAATTAGAAAATTAATTTCAGCTCATCTATAAGGATTAATTATTGAACTGAAATATCTTCTAACTCATTTATATGGCCCAAAATATTTTAATAATTCGATATCCATCATTTAAATTTATTAAGAACCCTATATTATGTATTTCAATATCCATTATATTTGTTTAATCACTGGTAAAATGTGTTTTACAACCAAAATGTATGATATAATCTTTCTCCATCTATGTGTCTTTTAACAGAACATTATCATCCACGACAACCTCATTTTATTTTTTTATCATTCTAATAAATACCATTATGGTAATTTTTAATTAACATATACCAGATGGATGATAATCATTTTACTAAGAGATTCACTATTTTTTTTATCATTCTATTAATTTATTTTCATCCATTATATGAAAATCAATAACTCTAATTTTCATTATATATATTATTAAATGAAATTAAAATCTTTTTAATGATGTCTCACCCATGATTGATTCTATCTATATTTCACCATAGAGGTTGTATTATATTTGAGTGACAATGATTCATTAAATAACACATATACTATAAATTACTATGAAATCCAGATATACTCATAGAATATATACTTTTTAGGAAAATCTAATGATTATATATATTTTAGTTTTGTGGTCGATGCTTGTATTAATTTTTCCAAAATAAATATAATTGGGACTCCTATATTATCTATTTATACATTAGTTATTTTTTTGGATCCTTTTTACATATTTATTTCTATTTTTAATTTTTAAAAATATATCATTAAAATATAAAATATATTTATTTAAATATTCATGAAGGAAATATAGAATAAAATTTTATAAATAAAAAATAGATTAACCTTAAAACAATTTGAGATATTTCTTGTAAAATGATAGAGAGATTTTTTTTTATTACTTTATTTATGGTTTTTTATGATTTTATTTTTCTATGAAGATATATATGATTAAAAAATTTCTTTAATCAAATTTTTAGTGTCATATTTGACCAACATTATATTATTTTATAATTATACATATTTAATCATATTTCTTTAATTATAATTCTCATTTTAGTAAATAGTATATTGAATATGTTCTTTAAACATACAATTATCATGAAACTATACATCTAAATGTTCAATCCCCTATAATAAAATAGCTCCAATTAATAAGAAACTTACATGGATTTTGGTTTTGTGTATCAGATATATAATTATCCTTTTTTTCATCTATATATAATTATTTAGTTATTCTATGTAAGATCATAAATTCCTATTCTATCATATAATAGCCATTAAATTTATTCTTTAATCCAATTTCTTCTTTTTCAATTTATTATTAATATTTTAATCTATATTTTTGCATAATGGTCATTTCACAGTCATCTCCCAATCATTTTACAACATTATCGCCAAATTCACTATTTTCCTCTTATTATTTTGATTATAAAATTCTCTATTAATATATATTTGTTGTTTTTATTATTTTCCATTTTTTCCATTTTTAATTTATTTATTTTTCACCATTATTGAATTTTCCTTAATTAGATATATATTTCCATTTATCTTAATCATGTTCATCAACATTTAACTTTGGGATATTCACTAAAAATTGAAGTATATCTAGATAAATAAATCACATCAATTTTAGAAGAACTACATATTTTATTTTTCTATCCAACTTATTAATTTTTATAAAATAAATTAATAAATTAATTTTAATTTCATTTTATTCTACTTCAACTTCTATAGAAGAATCTTCCATCAAAACAATTATTTTCTGAGTTTCGAGAAAATGAATGTCTATGGGTTATATGTGAATCTAATAATTATAATAAAAATTTATTAAAAGAGTAATAAGATGAAATGTAATTTCAAACTCATTAAATAAATATATCAACCAATGTTATCTATTAATGTAACCCATCAGATGAAAACCTCTCACCTTTCCCCATATCAATGTGAAAATATTATCACAACTCCTTTAGACATAGACATTCACATTATCATTAGTGGTATCAATATGTAATATTTTATCCAAATATTATTTGGGTAATTATGTGAATATGAATCTATGAGAAGATATTTTAACAAGAAAATAATATTATAAAACTTATTGGGGTTTAATTTATTGAGTCATTTTAAAACCAATTGATTCCTCTAGATTTTTAAAATAAAAAATGATCTTATTTTTAATCATATTTACCACTGTCAAAAATTATAAACACACCCTTCTCCATTATTTTCAGATATATGAATTTAATACAAAAATAAATAATTTATACTCTTTCACTATAATATTAATATTATAAATATTTTTATGGTTGTATCATAAATATTTTGTCATTATGATTTCAATAAGTTTACTAATTATATTTTATACTAAAAAATATAAAATTATATTTTTATCAAATTAATCATTCATTAAATTCATCCAATAAAAATATGTTTATTTTTCACTAATTTTAAATGTACTAATTCTTGTTGTAATCACATCGAAAATAAAATCACATGGTAAGTAATATTATTATAACATTATATATATAAATACATATTAGTTTTACCTATTAAATATAAAAATATTATTATTTTTGATATTTTTAATAATAATAAAACTAAAAATAATAATTAAGTTGGAATAAAAATTAAAAAAACAACATTGTAAGATGATTTAAAAATGTGAAATTTATAAATTGAATGAAAAATTCATAAATAGAATCCAATTTTGTTTCCTTAGAATAAATTTTATATTTTCTAATATAGGGTAAAGATATTTATAGATGGGAATAATTATGATATATGTGGGTAGGGGTAAATTATTAGCACTTTAAAATTTTGACGACCACTTCTGAAAAAATACCTTTACCAGTTTTGGTAATGAGATTCAAATTGTACTGATAATCTCATTTATACTCTTAGAAGAATTGGTGGATGTAATAAATAAAAAGAAAAAAAATCAAAATTATATATCTCAATATGGATAGCAAATTCATTTTATGATAATATTTATAAATTCTATAATATTTCAATCATTGATCAAATATAATATAAGAAAGGGGGGATCATTCCATTGAACTTATTAATAATGATGTTTCACCCAATTTTTTACTCCATAATTTTAATTTGATTTATTATATATTGATACTGAATATACTAATGATATAAAAATACATTTCCATATCAACAATATTGATATTCCATTCCACGAATGACAAACACTATCAATACTAGAAGATAATTATATATGAAAAGTGTACATCCTTCACTTTTTAGATAATTTTATTTAAATTTAGGAATTTATCTTATGCTTTTAGTTTAATATAAGAAATAATTTAATAAAAAGTTATATATTTTTTTATAAAAAAATTTACTAAAAATAATTATAACTACATTATGTAACAAAATATATTAAATTAGATCCAAACATCTTGAAATATGATTCAATTTAACTAAAATCTACGATCTATTGTTTTTACATCACCTTAGGTACCACTCCATATGTGAAAAATCTACTAACTAGAATAGATATCCTAATATGATCTAAATAGAGAATACACCATAAATATAATAAATATATAATAAAATATATAAATTCATTATGTTTAATATAAAAAAAATAAAAATATATTATACGATGTAAAAAGCTAATTTTTCTATGTCCTGTGTCATGTAGTCACATCAAATTTATATTATATATGTATTACTTTTACCAAGACATAGTGGCTTGGATTATGTGTAAATTACTAAAATTTGAATAATATACATTTGGCCTACTTCTCATAATTTTCCAATCCAATAATACATCCTTTACCATTAGAACTACTAAAATATATCACATGAAATTTACCCTATTTAACATCACAAATAGTAATTTATACACATCCATTGGAGTGAAAATGTTCATTATGATGTTATAAAAAAATTACATTTCAAAATGATGCCTCTATTGCTTCCTAAAATACAATATGAATTCATGTTATATGATTAAATCACAAATTTCTTATGTAAATACTCAAATTTGGGTCATTATGTTAGGCAGGCCACCGTGACACATGACTTTACTGATTTCTACCAATATTGTTATATCGATTAGATATTAATGAAAATCAGTTTATTTTCCATCATCATTTAATAGGATATCAAAGCACGACTACAATAGTCTTTATCATATATTGGCCCATTAACTCATTTCAATCCATATACCAAACAGGTTACCATCTATCACCACTAGTCACCTTACTCATAGAACATGTTAAACCTTTACAAATTTGTTCCCATTGTATATTAAAATTCTTGATTCCAAAAACAAAATTTTACCATGACCATTCCAACTATTAATAATAATCACACCATTAACCTACAATAAAATGATATCATGTTTCTATTCCTAATGTCTTAAACAACCAATTCATACTTATCTACTAATGGTTTGAATAATTAGTTTAGAAAAATAATAAATATATACTAAGAATAATCATATCACATACTTTAATGACTCAGTATAAAATTATGATAATGAATTTTCCTTTTTCCACTTCTCATAATACTGGAAATTTCACTAATCCCAAATCAAAATATACTATTAATCCAGTAGAATAAATTACTTTTTATCCTATTTATACATAAATGGTTTTTATGGTAATATGTAACTAATCCACCCATGAGACATTGTTATGTTGATTGAGTTGTAATCCTAATCCCAATGGGTTATCCAATTTCATTTACTACATCTAGATTACATAGAACTCACTAGTTTGTAACTATTTTGGGTTCCTAATTTTTGTACAATCATCATGAAATGTATAACATAAAATATGATGGAATAACATAGAGGACACTATTCTTATCTTGATTTTACATTTTTTCCATAGTGAATCATGTGGATTCTATCACATATTCTAAATTATGTGAAATCTAAAAAAATGAAAGAAAGCACCAAATTAAAAAATCTACAACAAACCAAGGTTAAAGGACAATAAAGATTGGGTCTATTATAAAAACCATGTAGAAAAGTACTCAGTACACTATTTTTAACAAAAATCTAACCCCAAATTGGGAGAACAGATAACTCAGAAGGTATATAATAGGTGAATAACACCATAGTATCCACAATTCTTCAAATTATATCAAATAAATGGAGTAATAATGGATTGAGAAAAATAATACACTAATAATAATATAAAAATCCCCTTTTATAAATTTTACAATAGACCACTTGTTACTTAATCTATCACCATTTCCCACTGGGTGACCACTAGAGACATTGTGTAGATGCAATGGTCATCTATTGGTTGTGGAAGAGTTATTCCTTATTCCTAGAAACTATAATGGGTTTCTAATGATTCCCAAAAGGAAATAATATATTTTGAAAATATTTTTATGTATCAACTCCTTCCCCATTATAAAAAACAGTTATTATATATCCAATGAATTTATTTAAGATGCAAAAATACATATAAATTAAATTTTAAATATAATAATTTGAAAAATTAAAATAAATTAACATATATGGTTATTAATAAAATAATTTCTATAATTTTCTCCTCCTCTTGATGAATTAATGGTACCTATGTTAATAAAACTTATTTCCACCGAAGGAATACATAATATTCTTACCATCATGTCTTCTTTTGGATATGAAAAATTCTCTATATCATTTAAAAAAAGGTATCTATTTCTCATGATAAATATTTACACTATGAATTGTAATAGAAAAAAAATGATCCCTGAATAATGTATCTAGTGTAAAATACACTTTTTTTCTCAATATTACATCAATTGGATCAACATATATCCTCACTCCTAAGATAAGTTGAAGGAATCAAGAAACTCAGTATAACAAACAAGTAGATAGAGTTTGTAAGACAAACAATATTCTACTATATGATGTCAAAGGGATTCCGAGAATGAGGAAATAAAATATTTTTTAACACAATATCTGGATTTAATTATGGTGGTGACACCATAAGAGATACATGATCAATAATTATAGAATCTAATATTCAGTGTTGTGAGTATGTATATGATCTATGCATAGTGAATGTTATATAAAATAAGTTTTTAATTTTTCTCTCATGAATATTATGCTTTTATATTTTTATTTGAAGATCTATAAATTATTTTTACACCTTTATCGCATTATTGGTGAGAATTTTTTTATATTGTATAGATTGTGAATTTCAACAATGAAAATTAATTTCTAATAAATATTTTTAAAATATGTTTACACCAATGAATTATATCACTCCTATACACCACCCAAATCATGGAAAACACAACATATTATATGCCAAATAATGGTATGCTCATATATTTTACTAGTTTTTGGTTGATATAGTATATTAATATACATTGATAAGTTCATTTTTATAAACATTACCCACATAAATTAGGGCGTGAATGAAATATCTTAATGTAATAATAAAAGTTTTATTATCTAATAAAATATTACAATTTTATTTAAATATATATTACTATAATATTATATTGATTGAGTATACTAAATAATCATAAAATGGGACACCTTCATTCATCAATCAATGATATCACAAAGTACATCCATTCCTACTAAATCTCTTGGGAAGATCACCATGAAGTACATCATCACCTCCTCCTATTTTAAATTAGAAAATGGAATTTGATATGACAATCCTATTAAGTAATTATTCTCAAAATTCATTTTAAAAAATTGATGCACCTCAAACTGAATAATTTAATTCATCTCTAAATACCAATCCGCCAGTTCATTCATCTAACACCATGTTAAATAATTATTATACATAATTAATAAACAACCTATAAAGGGAAACATGTAATCCCCCTCATCTCTCAAGGGAAATTTATACACATGACTTCTCTTCATGTATAAAAAAGACCCATTTATTTTATATAATCAATACAACACTCCCCTCCATAATGATATAGGATATCCAAATCACTAAAAATTTAATATATAATATAAATTAGAGTCTACAAAATAACCTTTATCCCATGATTGTGTATATGGTAGTTCATATCATTAGGCCTGACCCTTTGATACCCATAAAAGAGTTACAAATCACTATGTATTAGGATACACCATATTACCATGCCTATGGAATGAAAATATAGGTCTTTTGGATTTATTATATCAATTAATTTTAATATAGCTATTTTATTTTAAAAACAATATACATTTTGGATGATTGATGAAGAGGAATGTGAAAAATAAAATTAAGAGTGACAATATCTAATCTTATGCTAACCATGGGAACAATGAATGCTATTATGAAGTCCCCATAGAAGCCAATAGTTGCATGATTTTGAACCATAGAGTTAATAGAACACCCTTCAAAGGTACTTCCATGATAAGGCGTCCAATAAATACCCCTCAACACAAAATTTTTTGTATTTCATGAAAAAAATATTGGAAAGCCTTCCAGGTGTGAAAAATGTCATATTATAGGAAATCCACACCACTTTGAAGGATGGTTTCCTTATTAAGGATAAAAAAAATTAATATATTACCAAATATCAACACATAAATACATTTTAAAAACACGACTGTAATTTAAAAATCCTATTCTATATAGGAACAATCTCTCTAATTCTATTGTTTTATAAAATAACACTATTTTTTACAATGTCACATTTGCAAACAATTATTTTTATCCACTTTTATTGCAGAAATATTTTCAATTAGTTAGTAGAATGTGTGGAATCTACTCAAGTAAATATATATTATTATCATGAAAATTCTCCAAAAAATAGAGCATTCATGAAACCCCTTATTCTAACCTAGTTGGTGAGAACTTCTATTATAAAATAGTGTATTATTAATTGGATGTATAAGACATGTGTAAGCATCCTAGGTTTATTTTCTTCTTTTTGGAAGTGTTTGTGGATGAATGAAATTATCCACTCATCACTGGGGTAGAAAATGTGCAATAATTATTCAAGATGTTTTTGTTAATCATTTTACAAAAAAGTTTATTAATTTTGTGAACTTAATCAGCATTAAACATAAAATTTTTCTTAAAAATAAAATAAAAAATGAAACTTTGTGTGTTTATATTTTAGTTTCCAATGGGATACAAAAGATGCCTCTTTAGAGAAAAATCCCAACTTCATATCTACAAAACTATTATTCTTAGGAAATATCTAAATCCCATAGATTCCATATATAGTGATTCATTATTTTTGATACCTCCTTCACAATCAACACCATTAGAATTAAAAATGTACCATATAATATGATTTTGTAGACTAGATTCTGGATGATTAATATAACCACTAGAATCCAAATAATGTGTATCCACAATAGAAACCATGATAAGAGAATATGGGATAGAATCCAAACCATGAGGGTCTCCACTAGACTCTAAATTATGATCATCCCCACTTGGCACTAAACCATAAGCATACCCACTAAAATATAAACATAAAGGGTCCCTATTAGTCTTGAAACCCATGGTGTCCTAAATAATCTCTAATATACAATTATACCCACTAAAATATAAAAAATTATTATCTCTACTAGATATTGAATCGTAATTACATACCATTTGAATTCAATATAATAGGGTCCCAGAACTGGCCAAGTTCTAGAACATAGCTATAGGACTCATTGTGTAATAAATATAATAACACCTAATAAAATATTATGTGGAAGATAAAACAACATTAAATATTGGAAACACTCATTGAACTCTAAAGGAATGATCTTAACAATGAGATGGAATCACGAAATGTCATTAGTCAATTTATACTATAATGGAATCCTATATAGAGTAAAAATTATTGTAAAATATTAATGTGAATCCATGAATAGGAAATAATCTCACCAATGAGTTGGGCCGACCTCTTATCCACCGTAGAAATTGTAATATCCATAAACATTGCCCAGATGGAGTGTTTTCACATTAATTTGGAATGAAGTAATAATGCCAAATCATAATAATATTTTCCACCCAAACTGAAAAGAGTTATAAGTAAAAGTTTTGAACCAAACACATACCCTTGTCTTTTAATGATGAGTGATTGATTTTACTTTGGTAACAATACTGTTGAATTTTCTATTCCTGGTTTTATTCATTATAATCCTCCTATTTAATATATACAACTGTAAATCATAAGTGATGTGTTTATATCATTGGAAATAGGAGTAAAGATTGGAGTACTACCACTGATGATGTCATTAATTTGAGTATCATGTATATGGTGATCTATTAAACCAATTATCATATGATGATCATTCTTCTCCCATGACCACTATAAACCGTAACCACTATTCTTAAATGGAGTTGAAAAAATGTATGGTTACTAATGACCTTATCCACATTTATATGTAAAATAATTTTTTATTGAGCTACTATATGGATTTTGGTTATCATGAATAATTGATACCATTCTGATGAACCCAACAATATATATATTCTAGGGGTAAGATTATCTTATGACAACATTAACAAAATTAAAATGATTATCCCTGATGAGTGGTGACACACCCTTCTCCTATCTATAGGAGGTAAGGGAGTTCAATGATGAGATATCTAAAACTGTCACCTAATAGTCACTAAGGATGGATCAAGACTATCAACACCAACATCAATACTTGACAACCAATCCAAAAATTCTGTTGGTTAAATCTATTCCCACTCAGGAATCCCCATTCCAAACCTCCAGTTCCATTACTAGGGAAAATAATATATATATATATATATTCATAGATAATCCTCTCTTAGGTATATTTTGATCCCTTAACATGATATCAATTCTATAAGGGAAACATTATATAACATTTTATTTATATATATAACCACCCATAAGGAATGTTGTATTGGCACTCACATCTATTTAAGTAAGTATTAATCATTATAGTGGTCCTTTAAAAGAGGATGACGTCTATCACACTAAATTTTATCCATGGAGTGAAATCCCTTAAAAAATCATTGAGGTCCTCTATAAAATACCAATAAACAATTATAGAAATTATCATTATGATGTAGAGATTATTCATCAGTGGGAACTCATTTTAAGACACCATAATTACAATAGGGGTATCAAGGAAGAATTACCCTTACTCATGCAGGATCCCATACATCAGTGATCATTAGTGGGTGATGTTAAAATATTTTACAAAACCATTGAATAAATCCCGTGGTAGCTAAGGATATACACTACAAAAGTTGAGGAACACATGTTCTAAAAAAACCTTTATAAATAACTCTTCATGGAAGATGAACATTAATATTTTTTGAGGAATTCAATGATTCTGATCATAATTCCATCAAATTTATTCCCCTATTCATATAATATAGAGAAATATATTCATTGAGGTTTACATTAATATCTTTAGGTGATAAATAATTTTTATATTGTCATGAAAACCCACTATGTAACTCTACAAATGGGTCAAAAACCAATTCCCTTATAGATAAGATCATTATAGTCCTAATAATATCATGAAGATTATATTCCATTCAAGGTGAGACATCTCCAGTATTGGTTCCTCCATAATTAGACGTGCTATCAAAGAGGCCATTATCACTTGTTTATATGGATTCTCCACCATCACTTCTTTATATGGATTCCCAACATAATAGAAACCAAGAATAAAAAAACGTTTTATATTATTTTATATTTAATATTTTCATATCACTGATAAATGAAAAATCATATAACCCAATGGTTTAGTGTCATTTTTGATTACAGAAAATAAATTCTTATTTCAAATTATTTCTTCTGTATCTCCCACAATATTACTAACACATAAATTTCTTCAACACATAATACTATATTTAATTCTTTATGGAAAGAGTAAACATACAAATGATAAAATTAAAACACACTAAAAGATAAAAACATATCTATGATGCATACTGGTTATATGAATATGAATCAGTGAAAAAAAACATGGTATAAATAAAAAATAAAAAAGAATATAGAATTATAAGAATTACCTGTGTGGGATGATAAGTTATTATATTACCTAAAATATATCATCATAAAATAATGAATATTCCATGGTGTAAGAAAGTAACAGTATGATATAATAACTAAAAACCATGTATCTTAACTTTGGTATACAAAATATCAATAAAATGTGTCATAAGAATATGAATATTAATTAAAAAAATGTCAACATGGATATCCAAACTCATGTACATTCATAATGTTATGATAAAATCTATCCATAATCATTGAAATGAAAAATATTTTCCTCAAATATATCCTCAATCATGTAGGCAAATAATGTTGTTAGAAAATATATGTGTTATCATATGTTCACAAAACATAATTATCTCAATATATAAAATGTTATCCAAATCATTGGAGGCTTATTTTTTACCCACCCATTATATAATTATAAACCATACATTTTTGGGGAAGATTAAATCAATGATACATATTTTAATAAAATTTCCATGATGATAAGTAGGGTTGCCAAAAAATTTCAAATTATATCACATAAGATGAAAACAAAAATCAATTTGGGTGATACTAATAAATGAATATCCCAAAATAAAATATATCAAAATAGAAATTATAGGATGATACATGAATCATGAACTAATAGAATATATATCATTTGTATATAGAGGAGAAAATGTATAGAATATCACGAAAATAGTTTTTATAAATCATTTTTTACATTTTCATAAAAATATGAGGTCACAAGTAACATTCATAGAAAATGTTTGTGAGGGTGAGAAGTATAATATTTTAAAAACTAATATGAATTAATATGATATAGAGGCCTGTTTATGTGAAATAAATTTCTTGCAATCGAATATGGTGTAAATGATACCAAATAAATGAAAGTGAAATAAATTTTCTTTATAATATTATTATTTAGTTTCAGAGAAAACCCAAATTAGTGAAAGAGATATAAAATATCATTTTGTAAAGAAGTAAAGTTAAATAAAATGAGTACAAAACATAAAATTATTTGGATTTTTATATATAAAAATAAAAAATTAGTAGAATAAATGAATATGGAAATAGAGCAGAAATTTAGAATATTGTGGATCAAAATTATTCATTGTAATAATTTATTATTATAGAGGAATTAAAATATCAGTGAAGATAATTTTTAAATGAAAATTTTATTTACAAAGATATTAAGAGAGACTAAATTATAATATAGATAAACAGTTTAATATTAAAAACAACAAAGACTATATTGAAAAAGAATGGTTATTAAACAATGAAATTGAAAAAGATTAAACAAAACTATTTACTTATACTACAACATGGATTTACATTGTCTAATGTATTTTATAATAAATTTATGAATATTAATAATCTCTATAAACCAATTCTTATATTTATTTTACATTATAACAAACACTCATAATTTTTTATTACCCATTTAGAATTTTTTTGTCAAAATTAATAGTTGTGTATTAATTATATTGTTTGTGTTTTGTAAGATTAGATAAAGATGTTTAGGTCCTTGGTATTGGGTTTGGAATTAATAATATATATTTTCCATGGGGTCACCTAGAGGTTCATTATATAATATTAATTTCCATTGGTCATGTTTTGGACATTGTAAAGGTAGTTTGTAAAGTGTCTTTAAAATATCAATTTTTCTGAATTTTGAAAAAATAAAATTACTTCATTTTATTCATTAACAAAAATTTATTTATATATACTAAAATTTAAAAACTATGATCTTTTTAAATTCATCATTATTTCTTCATATTACCTGTATTTGTGTCCATTTTATCATTTATGATACAAATATTCTAAAATCATTCATCTAGGCGAATGAACAGATCTAAACCAAATTTTTTTATTGATAATAAGGGAATAAGATCATGGTATTATATAGCTATAATATTACTATTATAGAAGATAAAGTATTTAAAAATCATTTTATTAATGCGTTTAATCATATTTGAGAAGAGGTGGATGAGAAGGAAAATAAATGAATGATTAGGGAGTGTAGAATACACATATTGAAGGCTTGAACTTTCACTTAGATAGCCTAATGGAAATGAATAATTTTGGAATCCATGTAAGAAAAAGATATCAGACATGTGAGATGATAGATATTGATATATTTTGTGTCTCTACTTGATAATAAACCTATGGAATTCTATGGAATGAATATGACATATGATGGGTCCTTTTATATAAGTCCTTATAGAAACATTGGCATCTCATACATAGATATTATATATTTTTAGAGGAATATTAATTATATTACACAAAATATACACATATGGACTGTAAAGGGATAATTCCCTTTGAAATTAAGAACACAGTCCTCATATTTTAGGAATATTCTTCATCATCTCCCTAAAATATCATGTCATATAGTCTTATTATCATCAACACTTTAACTAAACCATTGTTTATAACTTTGGGAAGGAAACATAAGAATCAGTAAGTTTATATTAACCGTAAGGGTAAACATAAGAGATACCAACATGTGGCCATATTAATGTATAAGATACATATTAGGGTATGAGATCATGAATTTAACTTATGAAGTTGATACCCAAACTCTCATTGACCATTAACATTAGTCACATCACAAAACATTATCAATTCCAAAAATATGTCCCATAAGAGAGACAAAACAATAAAAATAAATAATAAACCCTAATCATAGTTATAAATGTGTGAAACAATCATAAATATATAATGATATTTCATTTGCTAAGTTTATCTACCAAGACTATAAACATTTTAGATCAGTGTATATCACATGTTTACTATTGTGGATCAAGATGCACCTTTTTTCCATTATGGACCAAGACAATTCAGTTTCCCATAACTGATCCAGATGTACCAATTTACAATAGCGAATCAATTCCACCAACTTGTTTCCCATTGTTATCTCATGAGATATAAATCTTTATCCAATGCAGTAAAGGGAAATATAGGTATCACTTGTCATATTGTAACAACCCCTACCTCTAAATATTCCCATCCAAATATGTCCATAAAGGAAGATAGACAAGGAACCCCCCGATGTCTCTCTTGAAGTAGGCCTTAGGGTGGAAACCTACACCAAGGATTTAAATATCTCAAAAAATGGGAGACATTACCATTTTTATTGTAACCAAGATCAAGAGATAAGATGATCCACCCCAAAAAAACTCCAAATAATATATATAAAATTAATCCCAAATCATCCCAAATGTATATTTTAAATATAATTGATAAAAAACAAGAGATTCTACAGTAAATACCCAAATGTAATGCTATACGGTGACATAAAAACTATCCCAAAGCAGGAGCTATTGACACCCGACATGGCCCCATATTCCTCTTGAAAAATGAAAAGACGTTTTATAATCTAGGATGAGAATAAATGTATACTTAGTAGGGAAAACCAATGTCTCTCATAAAAAAGTGGTAGAATAATAAAAATTATCCTGTGATAAAATAGAAGAAACTATCAGCACCTAACAAGGTATACTAGCCACCCCAACACTTAGAAAGGCATGATCACCAAATAACACAAGTAAGGTAATGTAATATAGATAACATCGATGATAGGGTACCTTAAACCACCATACAACTTATTAGCCGCTCTCACACCCTAATAAAATACTTCATGGTGCTCTAACATAATCTAAAAGAACCACATAACAACCGAATGCACACACCTAGGCCTCACATCCTCATTTTTTCCATATAAAACTGGGCCATTTACCACATCACGTCCAACCTATAGAAACCTAGTCCACTAACACAACACATCCCGCCTACAGACACATTGACCACAACCACACCTCATACTGAAGAAACTTGGGAAGTACAACACATCTCATCTCAAAGACACATGGGGAACAGAACTCACCCACACACACCTAAGACTCAAAAACCACCACATGAATGAAAACGCATGGCCATAATGACTTGGAAGAGAGATATGTGAATAGAAGGAGGCCATCCATACATTCTCCCATCAAGATGTTATGGAAAATACACCATCCCCCATAACAATGTTTATGTTCTCCACATAGTTATCAGCTTGGGTGGGGTGCATACAGAAAACCCAAGGAAAATACATGTATACATATATATTCACTACTGTAAATATAACCTTTCCCAACACTTCTATACCAACGGTTTGGCCAAATTATTGGGAAAGCCCACTTTGAGGTCACTTTTCCCAATGGTTTGGCCAAACCGTTGGGAAAAGTCTACTTTATGGCCACTTTTCCCAATGGTTTGGCCAAACTTATTGCTTTCCTAATGGTTTGGCCAAACCGTTGAGAAAAGTACACTTTGAGGCCACTTTTCCTAATGGTTTGGCCAAACCGTTGGGAAAGGGTGGGAACCTATCCCAATGGTTCTCAAAACCTTTGGTATAGGCCTTTCCCAATGATTTTGAGAACCATTGGGATAAGTGACCTTATTTTTTATGAGTACATTTGTCGAATATCGTCAAATAAATCAATATATAAATTACATATATATAGAAATGTATATATATATATTTATCCAAATATATTTACAAATTATACTATAGGATAATGGTAAAGTCATTGATTTATAACGTGGAGGTTGTGGGTTCAAACCTCCACTGGAACACTTTTTTATATATTTACCTATACCAATGGTTTCCTCAAACCGTTGGGAAAGAACTATCCAAACTTTTTTCCAAACCCTTGGGAAAGACCTATACCAACAGTTTGAAAATCGTTGGGATAGGTCATGTGGTTCGGTTTCCCAATGGTTCAAGCCAAACCGTTGGAAAAAACTATCCCAACGGTTGTGCCAAATCGTTGGGATAGGTTCATTTTTCTAACCATTCCCAACGGTTTTTTGTAAACTATTGGGAAAATCTATCTGAGCGGCTTACTTACCAACGGTTTTTAAAACCATTGGTATAAGATATACCAATGGTTCTGCATGATTTCCCAATGGTTCAGAACCATTGGGAAATTGTCTATTTCCAGTAGTGATTGTCAAACACTCAAGAAAAACCTATGGGTTCTTAATCAATAACCAACTCAAGATACCACCTCTACTAATAAATCTAAAATAACAACTACACAACAAGTCACAAATCAAAATATACCCCCAACCAATTTAATTAACCAATTATCATTCTTTAATAACTATTCATTTATTCATTCTATCACTACCTATAAAACAACTATATACACCACAAAAAATGGCACAGAAAAAAAGTCACACAAAGGAAGAAGAACAACTTTAAATTATCACACTTTATATTTCTGATCTATTTAAACCCCATTCATACTATACCAATTCTGAGACATGGAGTAATGATTTCGGTATTCTACTCCTAGAAAAACCTTGGGTGAATTAACCATACCAGATACTATCATCAATCATTTTACAAATTCATTCTTCCAAATCCATTATCTCAACCACAAAAACCCCCAAATCACAACCACACAAGGAAAAACTCACCACAACCATCATGGTAGCCCCACTTCATAACCACACCACACCCATCCTTTCTAGTAATATAAACATATCATTAATTGTTGGAATCCCCTACTTCACAACACTTCCCTTCCATCATCTCAACCGCAACAAACCCCTAATTCATATACTCATACAACAAAAGTCACGACAACTATCTTGACATCCCTGATGCATAACCACACCACACCCATCACATCCAACAACATAATCATAGAACAACTCAATGAAATCCCCACTGCACAACACTACCCATCCATCCCACATCATATAGCTATCCCCATAATAGTACCACCACAAAAACTGAATAAAACATATTTTTATCTAAAAAAGATTTGTTATGTCATTCCACTTGTTAATCTAGGAGTTATCATATAAAGTGGACAATATAAGGGAATCTATTTAATTAACAAAATATAAATTGATAATCAATTTCATGTATACAAAAATTCATCAAAATATCAAGAAAAATAATTCACAATCCATAATAGGTGTACATTCAAAGGAACCCAATGAATAGGATTTTCAGTAGGATCATAGCCCTTGAAGATCACAATAACAGTTAAACAACTTGAAATAGAAAGTTGCATCACTTTTCCAAAGGCCCTATTGACTGATCTTAAACAAAATAATTTATCTTTCTTTAATTTGTATTTGATTATCTTATTATATAAAACATTAGTACACTTAATACACATGATACACAAGTAAAAGTGACAAAGGGACCCCTAACAGGAAGAACAGATGACTAGAACTTCCTTATTGTTCTAAATAGGGGGTGCACATATAGTAGAAAATTTATAGGGAAAATGTTATAGAAAGGCCTTAGCACAACCACATGACTCCTTAGGAAGAAATGTTTAGGAAAAAAAAAGAGAAAATGTGAGTATATAAGGATGATATGATCTCATCTATAGAAATCCCAGATTCTAAATCAATGTAAGGAACATTTTTTAAAATACATTAATGTTATATTTTACTAAGAGAATGGGGTTTGACCATTTAAAAGCTTAGGGATATTTATAAAAGTAAAATATATGGTTATTAATTTTAAAGAAGATCCAAAACCATTTAAACACGCTATTAAATTTATTTCATGTCAATTAAAACATTAAAGGGCAAAAAATCAAAAAATTTAGAAGATTGTAAAATTTTGAAAAACTATTGGAAATGAATTGGCATAGGGTGAGTCACCTTTGGGAGTCACTGGTGGATGAGTCGCCATTGGGTGACTCAACTTTGGACTAGCTACCATTGTATGAATCACCATTGGGTGACTCACCATTGGATGAGTCATCATCAAATGAGTCACTATTGAACATGTCACTGTTGGATGGGTCACCGTCACAAGAAACCACTGGATGAGACACCATCACGAGTCACTATTGGAGACATACAGATGTGAGTTACCATTGACACTCAACATAACCACCTACTATCATGACATTACATTCATGACTTGTCAACCAGGACCCATTTTGTCAGTCACCATCATGAGCTACCAGTGGACGAATCACTGCCAAACGATCTATCATTAAAAAAATAGAATTTTTTTTAAAACTCTTGAAATAAGTCACTATGAACTCCAAGAACACTTAAAAAATGGAATTTTAAAATTTAATATAATAGAGAGGTCTGATCCATTACATCTAATACCTCTCAAACTTTTCTCACCCTCAATAATTCCACACCAAACCCAAATGGAAAATTGGGGTCTAAATGAACACCATGTGAAATACCTCTCATGAATCTCACTACACTTGAAACACTAATGCCGACATTAAGGTTCAATGATAAACCAACATGTATTGTTTGAACCCTAGAGTGAATCCTCTACATCAAAGAGAACTTCCTCCGATGTATTCGAACCCAATTTACCAGATGACACACCACACTAGCTCAACAACCACACTGTCCAAACAGACAAATTATAGAATCCCATTTTCTATGTCAAGAAAATATCTTATCTGGGTGACACTAACTCACTCAAACGGGTTTAATTGCATCACAATTAATGCATCATGATTAAGAATCTGGTATTCCCCTTTTCAGAATTCAGGGAATTATCGCACACTATAGAATAAGGAAATAACACATTTCATATCAAACAAGGTTCAAGAATCACATAACAAATTAAAAAATAATAAGGGAAAAAGTCACGACCCGTCCTCGGGGCCCGTTCCATGACTACCCCAAGCCCACCTTCCATAGGCCAGGGGCTGGCGACTAGCACTAAAGGCGTAAATCATGATAAAAGGGAAGTATGTAACATTCCAGGCAAATAAATAGTATTACATTCTAATTTTTATCAATATTTATGAATAAAATGTTAATATTACTTTAAATGGAATGCTATTCTTGATGGCATACCCAATACACAACAACGAGTTTCTTTGAAATCTTACGCTGCGCACTAATAATATAATAATATAATAATAGTTAACGCCTAGCCGTTGTAATGGTGGGAATGAACAGAAACAACTACAAAATTATTACATATGTTTTTTAAATATTTTTACATTTATCCAATAAATTTTAGAGGATTAAAATTCAAATGAATCCAATTTTAAGAATAAATACTCTAATATTTTTAAAAGATTGTTTTAACTCCTTTTGATGGAGAACCTTTTTTAAATCTATCTTTTGAGAATTTTATAATCTCTATTTGTTAAAATAAACTTATTCTTTATGATAGGGACGTTGAAATTTACTTTGGTTAAATTTTTGGTATGTTTTTGACATTGTTACTTTTTTAATGAATAGTAAAAAAATACCACATTTTACATCAAAACTGCATTTTCATATAATTTAAATATATGGTTAGATTATATTTTTAATTGTTTTTAATGTTTAATTGGAATATATTTTTACCATTTAATCCAATAGTGGTCATTGGAATTAATTTCACTTTAAAATTAGACTTAAACTAGTGTCAAACTTTTAATAGATATTATTTCTTAAAAACATGCTATTTGTTTTGACAGCGGGAATGAATTATTAAATTAATTAATGCAACTTATATATTTTAAATTTTGTAAAATAGACATCATTTTTGAATTTGGAATATCAAATATATCTAATGGTGAATTTTTGGTATTTTTCTGAAAAACATCAATTTTTGATTAATAGTGAAACCACTAAGTGGTAGTTAAAGAAACTGATTTTTCGTTTAAATGGAACTTTACCACTTATGTGATTTGATTTTCAAAAATCTGACATACATGGTTTTCATTAGGAAGTAAAATGTGGTTCAATGAGATTAAAACAAATTTTTTGTGAATAATAACTTTTAAGTTTTATTAATCGCGATTAAATGTAATTAGTGTAATTTAAGGTAAAGATAATGTTATAATAATATGAAATGACCTTGAAACATGTCCTACCCATATTGGATGAGTCATGGACGACCAAGAAAATCCATGGGTAAACTTGGGGACCCCATGGAGCCACTTTGGTTGGAAAATGACATTAATAAATTTTTATTTAAAGTTAAAATTAAAATGCCACAAACATGTATTGTTTTACTAAAACAATTTTTAAATGAGGTTATACAAGTCATATTTTTGACTATAAATATTTCTTTTAAAGATAAAAAGATTTCATACATAAAGATATTTTTTTTATAATTTTTATAGATTAAATAAATTTGTTTATTTATGACATCGTGATGATGCAGTGATTACCTCATAAATGAATGATTTAAATAAAATGAGAAGATAGGGTGAAATCTAAGCCTTACACTTGTCACAAACCTATTGTATGGGTGTATTTAGAAACATTATCACCTTAGCCTAGAAATATATCCTTTTGGGACCTTTTAAATCCGAAAATCATTTTATAATAAAGTAATAGTTTATAACTTTCCAAGAGTACCCCTCCTCTTCTCTTATAAAACGCCCCCACCTCTACCACCTTAGCCACACCTCTCAAGCCTTGGGCTCGGCCAAACCCTGCCCATTTCATGTCTCCACATCCCTCTCTTCATCATTTAAGGCTCAAATCTGGAAGAATGCTCTTCAAGAAACCCTTTTGGTTCAATCCAAGAGGAGTTACCCGATTTAAAAAAATATAAAGAAACGAACAAGACAAGTCGGACTTGAGGTAAGGGATCCGACCTCTCTCTTTCTTTTCAAGTACCCTCTTTTATGTCCTTTAATTTATGCTCCATGTTATTATGTTGGAGGATGATATTTAATATTCACCATACTGTAATTTTTATTTTCATATGATGAGTTACCCCCTCTTACTCTCATTAATTCATTTTAAGAATTTTTATGTGGCGCCGTTAGGCTGCCGAATTTTCGTAAGGGATCCTACCTCTCTCTTTCTTTTTAAGTACTCTCTTTTATGTCATTTATTTTAAGCTAATATTTCTTATGTTTGGAGATGTTCATTTATATTCCTCATTAGGTAATTTTTTTGTTCGAATTATGAGAGACCCTATTTGATCTCATAAATCTTTTTTTGAAAGTTTTAAGTGGTGCCGTTAGGCTGCTGAGTTTTCGTAAGCGATTTTTAATCTCACTTTTATTCCCATGAGATTTATGATAAATTTTCCACTATTTCCTTCTAGTGGTGTATTTAATTCCCATTATTCTACTCTTTGTGTAATATACTTTCCTTTATGAGTATTTACATCAATGTTGTATAGTCTTTCTTTCATGGGGTGTACGTTTTGAAAGTTACCCATGTTGGTAAGGGAAAATTTCACCCTCCTATTTTTAAAAGACTTATTTTTGTTTTGTCTTTTAAATCACATCTTATTATGTTAGGATATGTTCTTATATATTTTTATTCCTATAAATTTTCTGTCCAAGTGATGAGATACCCTTTATCTCTCTCATCAACTCTTTTTCTAAAATTTGATGTGACGCCGTTAGGCTATCGAATATTTGCAAGGGAACTTCTTAACCCAATTCTAATTCTTTGGGTCAAACCTCTACTTAATGATTATGTCATTCTATGAATATGTGTTGATGAAATATTATTGTTTTACACTGAGTATCCGCTTATATTTAGTGTATTTATATTTTTCACACATAATTATGTCATTTGTTTATCCTTGATCCAATGGCACGATCCTTGATTGGGAATACATATCAATTTCTTCTCATTGAGACATTTCTTAATTATATTCACTTTTATTCTTTTATAAATTGTATATACAACCCCTTTGATTTTCCATATCCATATTATGTCTATACTAAAGTAATTTAAATGTTTTAAAAATGGTCTACCTTGATGTGGATTATAATTTAAGTGTTCAAAATGGAAAAGGACTCTTTTATTAAAAAATTCTTTTAAATAGTTATAAAGATTTATTCTTTTAAAAATTTATCATCCATGTCCATGTTTTAAAAATGGTTTTAAGGATTTATTTATATGTACATGAATGTTTTAAAACCCTTTCAAACGTTTCTAAGTGGTATGGGACACTTTGATTCTAAAATCTTTTTTAAATGTCTTCTTTTAATATTTTCAAAGTCTAAAGGGATTTTTCTCTCATATAGTTTTAATGATTTTATTAGATGTTTTTATTTATGATAATATCATGATGTGATCTCTTGTGATTGAAATGTGGAAATTTTATGTTTCTTTTATGCATTTTTTAAGTGTTATGATTATGTTATGGTTCTTGGGAAATGTTTATGAAATCAGGTAGTTCCATGATAAACTAAGGGCGGGTGAGCCCGAGATAGCTCTCCAATTCATTGGGTATCGCGAAGGGATTAAAAGTGAAGGTTTCTCCAAAGAGATTTAGGGAATATACAGTGATGGGTATTCCAAATGTAACTATGAGGGTTAATCCCTATGTAAGAATGTTATGAATGCCTCAAGTTACCTTTATGTCTTATGATTTCCATGAGTTATTCATAAATCTTATGATTTCATGATGTATGTTAACATGCTTATGTTTTATGAGTAAATTATGATTTCATTGATTCTTATGTATACATGTACTAATGTTTCCTTTCCGAATTTTTATATCCCTTACTGAGATTTTTATGCTCATCCCAAGTTTTTGAAATGTTTTTCACATGCCAAGGGAAAGGTAAATGATATGATGATAGTGTCAAGGAAGTGTCAAGAATGAATCCATGTTTTATTTTAAATATGTTTCCGTTGATGGGAAAAAATGAATACTATCTTTTATGTAACCACTTTGTTTAAATGTGGAATGTAATGCATGATTTATGATCTAATTCTCTAAAACTCTAAACCTGAAAAGATCCTCAATGTGTATTCTTGAAATAACTCAAGATAAAGTAAGGTTTAAGGCCGGGTCCTTATAGTTGGTATTAAAGGTCGGTTTGGATAACTTTAGAGGTTAGAGTGTTGTTTACGCATAAGTGACAAGTTATGTACAACCACAATGGTTTTTATATTAGATAGTGTCATTGTTATTTTTTAAGGATGGAATGAGTTTGAGATAACATGGATAAGTATATCTTAGTGTTTATCTTCCTCTTTAGTACATGATGATTTTGTTGATATACACACACTGACCTTTTTGGTTTTAGTAAATGGATGGATCTATCAGGCACCAAAGTGACAATGGGTTTGAAGGAAACTATTGTGGTTCTCTCATTAAGAGAATGAATGAAATGGGGGATTCAATGAGAAATCTAGTGGTTATTCTAAACCAATTATCAGGAGTTATGATCAACCAGTTGAACCTCGTTGAGTTGTCTAATGCATCATGTACGAGAGAACCAACTCGACATGGAAGTTCAGGCAATAATTATAAAGGTAACCATTAGGGTTTATATGATCCTTACATTTGAGGTAATTATAGGTTACTATATGTTATGATGGAAGATGAAAGGCATGAGGTAAAATCGAGGTTAAATTATGTTATGGTTATTTTTGAAGATTTTATCTCTTATTGGGGAATGTTTTAAGAATTATATAGTTTTTGAAAAAGTACAACATGCAGACCGTGTGACAACCCGTCGCGTCAGACAAAGCTATGGGAATCGAACCCACAACAAAAGTGTGACCGATATTTATTGCTTACCACTAGACTGCGTGAAGTCCCTAGTTAGTTTGACTAATTATCTTTTTTAGTTAGATTATTTTATTAATCAAGAGTAATTTTATTTTGGGTTATCTGTGGAAATTATTAACCTATCATGGAGGATATGTGATTAGGTTAATTACTTTTCAATATGAGACTTGAAGAGAAACTGATGTTATTTGGAGATAAATATTAATTTGTACCTTGGGATACTATGTGATTAAATCCTTCAAATATTTGGGTTTCAATCTTAGTTGGGTTTACCTTGAATAATTTTATGGAAAAATTGTTTTTTAAATGGTCTTCATTGAACTTTGGGTTTTGTTTGACAAATTTTGGAGATTAGGAGTAGTTTTTATTTTTGTAAAAAACAATATACATTTTGGGTATTCTATGACCTCATACTAAACTTTTTGGTTTGATTTTTGTTGATATCTAAAGACATGGGAAATATATAGTTCTCTTTTGTGGATTATGTGATTCTCAATAAGTTTATTATAGTACTCTTAATGCGAACAAGTCTTCCTAAATACTCGTCTTTTGGAGAAAATATGAGTTTGACTAAGGAATCTAGTAAAAGTTGAAAGTCTATGTGACAAGTAAGTATGTTTAATTTTGATTTAGTTAAGCTCAAAAATAAATTCCTCAATGAAGAGTAACTTAAAACAAAATTTTTTTCTGTTAACGTTTCCTACTGGGGAATCAAATACCATTTTACCCATAACAAGTTTGTGATTTTCTTGTGGTTAACTTTCTCCTAGACATGTTTACGATCACTCTCCATCAGAACATGATCCTTTGTTTTCTCCTCCATATCTATATTTTCATACATGGAATCCTAGTATGGGTTAACTCGGGTGACGTTTGTACTTCTCTCACTTTCTTTTAAAGTGATAGTTTTAGTGACTCTTGTTCCAATGTGGGACTTTCAATGAAGTTTCCAAGCCCAATTTTGAAATTGTGAGGACGTAATTCCCAAAAGGGGGGAAGGATGTAACATCCCAAGTAAATAAATAATATTACATTCTAATTTTTATCAATATCTGTGAATAAAATGTTAATATTACTTTAAAGGGAATACTATGCTTGATGGCATAACCAATACGCAACAACGAGTTTCTTTGAAATCTTACGTTGCACACTAATAATATAATAATATAATAATAGTTAACGCCTAGCCGTTGTAATAGAGAGAATGAAAATAAATAACTGAAAAATTATTACATATGTTTGTTAAATATTTTTACATTTATCCAATAAATGTTAGAGGCTTAAAATCTAAATGAATCCAATTTTAAGAATAAATACTCTGATATTTTTAAAAGATTGATTTACCGCATTTTGATGGAGAACCTTTTTTAAATCTACATTTTGACAATTTTATAAGCTCTATTTGTCAAAATAAACTTATTCTTTATTATTGGGACATTGAAATTTACTTTGGTTAAATTTTTGGTATGTTTCTGACATTGTTCATTTTTTTAATGAATAGTGAAAAAATACTGCATTTTACATCAAAACTGCTTTTTAATATAATTTAAAAATATGGTTAAATTATATTTTGAATTGGTTTTAAAGTTTAATTGGAATATATTTTTAACATTTAATCCAATAGTTGTCATTGGAATTAATTTTACTTTTAAATTGGACTTAAACTAGTGTCAATCTTTTAATGAATATTATTTCTTAAAAACACGCTATTTGTTTGACAACGAGAATGAATTATTAAATTAATTAATGAAACTTATATATTTTTAATTTTCTAATATATAAATCATTTTTGAATTTCGAATATCAAATCTATCTTAGGGTGAATTTTTGGTATTTTTCTGAAAAACTTCAATTTTGATGAATAGTGAAACCACTAAGTGGTAGTTAAAGAAACTGATTTTTCGTTTAAATGAAACTTTACCACTTCTGGGATTTGATTTTCAAAAATATGATATACATGGTTGTCATTAGGAAGTAAAATGTGGTTCAATGAGGTTGAAATAATTTTTTATAAATAGTAACTTTTATGTTTTATTAATAACGATTAAAGGTAATTAGTGTAATTTAAGGTAAAGATAATGTTATAATAATATAAAATGACCTTGACCCATGTCCTACCCTTATTGTATGAGTCATTTCCAACCAAGATAATCCATGTGTCATCTTGGGGACCCCATGTAGCCACTTTGGTTGGTAAATGAAATTAATAAATTTTTATTTAAAGTTAAAATTAAAATGTCACAAACATGTATTGTTTTACTAAAACAATTTTTACATGGGGTTATACAAGTCATATTTTTTACTATAAATATTAATTAGAAATATAAAATGATTTCCTACATCATGATATATTTTTTATAATTTTTATACATTAAATAAATTATTTTATTTATGACACCGTGATGATGCAGTGATTACCTCATAAATGAACGATTTAAATAAAATGATATGATAGGGTGAAATCTAAGTCTTACACTAGTCAAAAACCTATATAATGGGTGGATTTAAAAAAATTATCACCTTATCCTTGAAATATAACATTTTTGGACCTTTTAAATCCTAAAATCATTTTATAATAAAGTAATAGTTTATAACTTTCCAAGAGTGCCCCTCCTCTTCTCTTTTAAGGCCCTCACCTCTACCACCTTAGCCACACCTCTCAAGCCTTTGGCTTTGCCAAACCCTGACCATTTCATCTATCCACATCCCTCTATTCATCATTGAATCCTCACCTTTGGAAGAATTCTCTTCAAGAAACCCTTTTGGTTCAAACTAAGAGGAGTTACCCGATTTAAAGGAATATAAAGAAACGAACAAGACAAGTCAGACTTGAGGTAAGGGATCCGACCTCTCTCTTTCTTTTCAAGTACCTATTTTATGTCATTTCATTTACGCACCATGTTCTTATATTGGAGGATGTTCTTTAATATTCACCATACTGTAATTTGTATTTTCATATGATGAGTTACCCCATCTTACTCTCATCAATTCATTTTAAGAATTTGTATGTGGCGTCGTTAGGCTGCCGAATTTTAGTAAGGGATCCTACCTCTCTCTTTCTTTTTAAGTACTCTCTTTTATGTCATTTATTTTATGCTAATATTTCTTATTTTTGGGGATGTTCTTTTATATTCCTCATTCTGTACTTTTTATGTTCATATTATGAGAGACCCTATTTGATCTCATAAATCATTTTTTGAATGTTTTAAGTGGCGCTGTTAGGCTTCCAAGTTTTCGTAAGCGATTTTTCATCTCACTTTTATTCCCATGAGATTTATGCTAAATGTTCCACTATTTCCTTTGAGTGGTGTATGTAATGACCATTATTCTACTCTTTGTGTGATATACTTTCATTTATGATTATTTACATCAATGTTGTATAGTCCTTCTTTCATGGGGTGTACATTTTGAAATTTACCGAAGTCGGTAAGGGAACCTTTCACCCTCCTATTTTTAAAAGACTTCTTTTTTGTTTTTTCTTTTAAATTACAGGTTATTATATTCGGATATGTTCTTATATATCCTTATTGTTTTTAAATTTTATGTCCAAGTGATGATATACCCTTTATCTCTCTCATCAACTCTTTTTCTAAAATTTGATGTGACGCTGTTAGGCTATCAAATTTTTACAAGGTAACTTCTTAACCTAATCCCAATTCTTTGGGTTAAACCTCTACTTCTTGATTATGTCTTTCTATGAATATGTGTGGATAAGATCTTATTGTTTTACACTGAGTATCCACTTATATTTAGTGTATTTATATTTTTGACACATAATTATGTCATTTCTTTATCCTTGCTTTAATGGCACGATCCTTTATTGGGAATACATCTCAATTTCTTCTCATTGAGACATTTCTTAATGATATTCACTTTTATTCTTTTATAAAGTGTATATACAACCCCTTTGACTTTCCATATCCATTATATGTCTATACTAAAGTGATTTCAATGTTTTGAAAATGGTCTACCTTCATGTGGCTTATAATTTAAATGTTCAAAATGGAAAAGGACTCTTTTATTAAAACATTGTTTAAAATGGTTTTAAAGATTTATTCTTTTAAAAATATTTCATCCATGTCCATGTATTAAAAATGGTTTTAAGGATTTATTTATATGGACATGAATGTTTTAAAACCCTTTCAAATGTTTCGAAGTGTATGGGGCACTTTGATTCTAAAATCTTCTTTAAATGTCTTCTTTTAATATTTTCAAAGTCTAAAGGGATTTTTCTCTTATAGAGTTTTAATGATTTTATTAGATGTTTTTATTTATGATAATATCATGATGTGATCTCTTGTGATTGAAATGTGGAAATTTTATTTTTCTTTCATTCATGTTTTAAGTGTTATGATTATGTTATGGTTCTTGGGAAATGTTTATGAAATCAGGTGGTTCCATGATAAACTAAGGGTGAGTGAGCCCGAGATAGCTCTCCAATGGATTGGGTAATGTGAAGGGGTTAAATGTTATGGTTTCTCCAAAGTGATTTAGGGAATATACTGTGATGGGTATTCCAAACATAACCTTGAGGGTTACTCCCTACATAAGAATGTTATGAATGCCTCACATTACCTTTATGTCTTATGATTTGTATGAGTTATTTATAAATCTTATGATTTCATGAGGTATGTTAACGTGCTTATGTTTTATGAGTAAAGTATGATTTCATTGATTCTTATGTATACATGTACTAATGTTTCCTTTCCGAATTTTTATATCCCTTACTGAGGTTTTTATGCTTCTCCCATGTTTTTGAAATGTTTTTCACAGGTCAAGGGAACGGTACATGATATGATGATAGTGTCAAGGAATTATCAAGAAAGAATCCATGTTTTATTATAAATTTGTTTCTGTTGATGGGAAAAAATGAATACTATCTTTTATGTAACCACTTTTTTTAAATGTGGAATGTAAGGCATGATTTATGATCTAATTCTCTAAAACTCTAAACCTGAAAAGATCCTCAACGTGTATTCTTGAAATAGCTCAAGATTAATTAAGGTTTAAGGCCGAGTCCTTATAGAAAATACTCTCTAAATATCATCCACGATAATGGGATAGACTAGATGCAATAAAAGGAGTGTGAAGATCCTAAATCAAATAAAACAAAATCAAGGGTACTAAATAAGCTGATTGTACCTCTTATAATATCAGGACATACTAGAACTGCTGCATTTGATGCATGTAACAGACAATGCCTAGATCCTTTTCCCTCCACTGATGAACACATCCATGACCATGCCCCAGATGAGGTCCTTGAGTAACACCTTGATGTTATCCTCTACATGATCTATCTCTCCTAAGTGGACCATGAGCCTACTATCCATACTACTGATGCATGATAGAGAGAAAATGTTGTTGAGTCTTGAACAAAAACTATCCACCTCTACCAAGCTAAACATAAATATCCACTGGACACTGATTCTAAAGATGACCACAGAATCCACAGATGAAACACATTATCCCAATCCCATGGGAAAGTCATGAGGAATATAAGGTTGAAAAAAATCTATTGAGGTAAACTCTCCACCAGTAGAAACCTAAATGGCCATAGTGCGTGAGACATTATGCTGGTTACCTTACCTGTCAATGAAAATTTCTAGCTCCTCTCTCATGGTATTCCTCCTTATGAGTAAATATGCCTAATCACTTACACCTTCTTCTAATCCTTCATGCACATCAGTAGGGTAAAGGGGTACCCACGTACTAGATAAAAGGAAAAAGTTACTCCTCTAGGAATCTAACAAGAGACTCTACAACTGAAATGAGGTCTAGGGAAAATGAAGGAGATCCTTGAACATAATCCCATCTATTGAACCCACATACTCCCTTGTTGTAGGGAGAGTAACTCTGAACTCTTCTCATCTATCACGGTATATGAAATGAATTATTCTCCGAAATCATTCTCAAAATATACTCATATAATTTCCGCATCCTTCCTCTCTCCCAGGTACAATATCCACCACTGGTGTGAGTCCCCCTACATCTATCTCACTTCCAAAGGAACCGAGTACTCCATTAGAGCCTAGATCAAACTAAAGGTGATCTGAAGATCGTCAATCCATCTCTCTGTTTCCATGTCTAAAACACTACCCTCATACTTTATAAGAGTCTTCCACTAGAAATCATGTAAAATTATCTACCATTAGTTGTCCCACGCCACTGGATCGACCCTCATCCAAACAAAAGGGTCTGTCTTCTGAGACTCAACTGCCCAAGACATACGTGGATGATGATCAAGTTCCATAAATGGAAATGTTAATAAGAAACTCTGAAACCTGATTAGTATGGAATTTTATTTAATATTAATTTTAACATATTTAACCATCCATTTAATATTCCTAAAAAACAACCAAATTCAAATAGTAACACCAGTCATTATTATTCATGTACATTTCCTAGGTCTCTACCCTGAATACAGTGTAGCCCCACATGGTCATTTGGTAGGCTCATAGTCCTTGCATCATATAACATGGGGGCTAAAATCATGATTTATAGCCATTGTTCCCTGGACTATAACTTGATCTAGGACCACCTATCATTTTTTCCCTACCAAACCATGAAATCCTTTTTCTCAACTATCACCTCTAATACCATTCTCTCAGGAACACCTCCATACAAAGAAGACCCTCCTGAGCTAGCCAAGAAGGAAGAAAGATAATGACCCCTGAGTCCCACCTCCAGTAAGCCTTAGAGTGGTGACTAGAACCAATGGTATAGAAATCTTACAAAATGGGAGGAATTACCCTTTTTATTGTAACTATGTTCAAGAGATAAGATGATCCCCCCAAAACAACTCTGAATAATATATATAAAATCAATACATATCATCCCACATGAATATTTAAAATATAACTGATATAAAGAAGGAGTCTCCATAGTTTATACCCAAAATTAATGCTAAGCAGTGACACAACAACTGTCCCAATGTCTGATCAAGTAATGCCTAGAACTATCCCTATAGTAATCGTGGAAACATGAATGTATTTTTATAATGTAGGTTGAGCATACAAGTATACATAGTAGGAAAAACCAATGTCTCTCAAGCACTAGTGGGAGAATCATACTAATGCTCCCGTGAAAAAACCAGAGAAACCAATATCACCTAATAAGGTATACTAGCCACCCCAACCACAACAAAGACATGGTCACCAAATAATGGAAGTCAAGTATTTTTATATAGATCACTTCAATGATAGGGTACCCTGCACCAATTTACAACTTATTATGCGCTCTCAAACCCTAATAGAAAATGTCCTTGCACTCCCAACACACCTAAAATATCAATGTCACAAACCTCATACACACCTTGTCCTCAAACACTCATATAACCCACAAACACGTAGGCCACATACCACATCACATCCTTCCTGAAGAAACCTCATCCACTTCCACAACACATCACACCCTCATAAACCGGTTCCACAATGATACCTCATCCCAAATACACCTAGGAAGCACAATGCATCTAATCCTAAAGACACATGGAAAACTAAACTCCCCGCACAAGGATAGGCCTAAAAAACAACCACCTTCTCATTGATTCTGGGGCCACACCACCTAGAAGAGGGAGAAAGGAAGAGAAGGTGGCCAACCACGAATCCTCCCAACAGAATGTTTGGGGAAGACACTATACCTCATAACAACAGGGGTGTTAGAAAAATTGTTGTCAACTAGGGTGGGGTGAAAACAGAAACAGAAGGAAATACATTTTTAAATATTATTTTCAAACACTTAAGAACAACATATGGATTCATAATAAAATATCAAGATACAACCTCTAAT
The DNA here is from genome assembly GCA_963277665.1 of Viscum album. Taxonomy (NCBI): domain Eukaryota; kingdom Viridiplantae; phylum Streptophyta; class Magnoliopsida; order Santalales; family Viscaceae; genus Viscum; species Viscum album. The sequence continues at coordinate 996,762,376 of OY728166.1, forward strand.
GCCACTTCTATAAGCATAACCACACAATATGTCACGACTCAAAACATTCCCCAACCAATTTAATTAACCTACTCTAATTATTTATAAACTATCTAGTTATTCTTTATAACAATAATCAATAAACTACTAGGGAAACCTCACAATAATCCACACAAAAAAAATTCATAGAGGAAGAAGAAACATGGTAAATTATCCCACTTAATATTTCCACTATGTTTAACACCCATTCATGCAATAACAAAGTACCTATCTTGGGACACGAGGTAAATCATTCTGGAAGCTAGGCATGCAGAATACTTAGGATAATTACCCATACCAAATACTACCAACAATAATTATTTAAATTCATTATGATTAATATATCATCTCAAGCACAAAAAACCCCTAAATCATAGCTACACACAACAAAACTCACCAAAACCATATTGGATGCCTCTCTATATAACCACAAAACACTAATCACATCCATCAACATAAACATAGAAGAACTCAACGGAATACCAAATGAACGTCACTTCCCATCTATCATCTAAACCATAAAAACCCAACAAATCACAACCGCACACAACACAACTCACCAAAACCATCTCTTGGAAGAACAACTTCAATACCACACCACACCAATCATATCTAGAAACATAAACATAACAAAACTCAATGGAATACCTACTACAAAACACTGTCCATCCATCTGATATCACATAGCCAACCCCACAACTATGATACCACACAAACCAAAATAAATTATTTAGATTTATTAAGGATCCATTCTTTAATTCTATTATTTAATTATGGGGTTATCACAAAAAATTGTATAAAACTGGGGAATACATTTAATTAACCAAATATACATTTTAAACCAATTTATTGTATACAACCACTCAAAATATTATCAACAACAAGAATTATCAATCCATCATAGCTGCACAAGAAAAGGCCACCAATGTTCATGATTTTTAGTTGGCACATAGCCCATGCATATCACAAAAATTCAGAATAAATTTAAGATATAAAATTCCTTCACTTTTCCCCTTCTATGTTTTATGATCTGAAAAAAATAAATTATATTTATTTAATTTGGATTCAATAAGATTTTTATTGAAAATATTCACATACCCACCCCACATGATACAAAAATAATAGAGATAGGGGAAAACTACCTTAAAGATGAGAAGACCAACACTTAATTATTGAAACAAACATGGGGTTCACATACAGAAGAAAAAATACAGGAAAAAATTGATCCAAAGGAATAAAGAAACTACAAGAATCATTGGGAAGAAAGGTTTGTGGTGCACCATGATAAAATAGGAGTATAAAAGGAATAGTGGATATCAACTTTAGATAGCCTAAATCCTATATCAACAAAAGGAACAATTTTGAAAAGCCATTAAAGTTGGACATTTACCAATAATACATAGTTTGAGTTACAATTGGGTGACTCACTATTGGATGACTCACCATAAAATAATTCACCGTTAGACGAGTCACCATTGGAAGAGTCACCGTTGCGAGTCACTGTTAGAAGAGTCACTATCGCGAGTCACCACTAGCAACCTATCGGTGCAAGTCAAATTTGCAACTCACTATCATGAACTATTGGTTGATGAGTCACTATTGGATGACTGAAAATTGGATGAATCACCATTGAACGAGTCACCTTTGGATGAGTTACCATTGGATGAATCACCATGGTGAGTCACCATTGGAGGCCTACTAGTGTGAGTCACCATTGCGACTCACCATCTTAACATACCTTTACAACTTACCAACCCTAACTCACTGGTCCTGGCCCACTTTTTTGATTCACCATCTCCATATATAAGTGGGAGACTCACTATCATATGAGCTACCATTGTAAAATAGGTTTTTTTTTGAAAACTCGTGAAATGAGTCACCGTGACCTCCCAAAATACTCAAAAAACTGTATTTTCACAATATAATGGATTAGAGAGGTTTGAGACATTATACATATAATGAAAATAATAAAAATTTATACCAAAATATCTTAAAAAAGGTAGTATACCATAACCCATGAAATGAAATGGGTTCCATTATCATTTTATCAGATAATAACACATCAAATTGTTAATGGATTCATAATAAATTTATTATTTCACCATTTCATAAAAATTGATAAGAAGTGTGTTTCATAAAAAATTCCTTATTATATAACCCTTGGAAGAGATAATGGTTATAGAAACATCACTTCAAAAAAAACAAACCTTTAATATTAATAAAAATTATTGTATTAATAAATAATATCCTCTTAAAACACATACAATGTTAATGGATTTCATATTAGATATAAAATTACTTTGAAAATACACTTTTAACATTTTATGTGGAAAATAATTTTTCATTGAAAATAAATTTTTAAAACTAAAAATTCAAACAACATTTTTCAACAACTTTTCACTAAAAATTTAATTTGAAACTTATAAGTTATTATTTATAAATATTTAAAATAATTCTTGAGGAAAATATCCATTCATATTTGAGAAATTATTTTTTAAAATATAAAACATCATAGATGTTAATTTCTTGGAATTAACATTGAAAATATTTAGACTATGCTTTTAATGTTATTTAAAACTTTTTATAAGTAAAATATTATTTCATATTTGATTTTTTAAAATCATTAATAATTTTGGAATTACATTTCATTAAAAATAACATTGATAACATATAAAATAATCATTCAAAAAATAACGTTAATGATAGAGGGAAATATCATTCATTGTTTATAAAATAAAATAATTATTCCTTTCACATTTTATGAACAATCCAAATGGTAAGTGTTTGTAAAATGAAATAAAGATTAATTTCAATAAAATTTTAAATATTCAAAAAAGGGTAAAAAATATTTAATAAATTAGTCATAAAATTTCATTAAAAAATATTAGAAATCATTTTGAGAAATCATTGTTTTGGAATAAAATGTGGTTTCGACTAAATAGGTAAATAAATAAATTTTTTTCAAAAATAATTCTTTTGTCCGATTGAGTAAACGAAGAAAGGATAGAGATGAGAAAAATGTATTATCAAGAAATAAAAATATTAGAATAAAATCTATTATATTTTTGAGAGATGGATCATAAATCTTTACTTTTAGAAACATAACTGTAAACAATCCCAATAAATATTGATGTTTTATCATAAAACCCCTAACACTTTGGTATATTTAAATAGTAGTTCCCATTAATTAATAACATTAAATAAAACATATAATATCATATGAATAAATAAATTATTGATATTACATTTCTAATGGGAAATACATAAACATAATTAAAGAATATAGGTTCAACATAAAATATGTCTCTAAGAAAGAACATTGAGTAAAATATGCCTTACTAATTACATAAGTTTTGAATCATAATCTTAGTAAAAGGTAAATACACGAATTAAAAATCAAATAAAAATCTATATCATGATATAAAACATTAAATAAATTCATTGGAATAATATTCACCATATAAAAGAAATATTTGTAGAATATTTCTTCTATTTCATAGAAAATAAATATGACATATAAATACCTTAACATAAGTATCAACTTCTTTCATACATGTTATAAACACTTTATAATAAATCTTTTATTAAAAATATATTTTCAAAAACCATTAATATATATATATAATAAATTATTTGGTTTGCCTTTTTAATTTTATTAACTTTTTATTAAAAAATCCATGTCAAAATAAAGTTTCATGTAATAACTACTTTGTTTTTCAAGCATGTTTTGATTTTTCATTTTTCAACCTATTACATTTATTATGTTTCCATAATCTCAATAATTTTAAAATTGATATAAAAAATATATATTCATTGTATGTATATTTAGATTAATCCGTAAATGATTGTGATATAAAATGAAATACACCATTCATGGAGACAGTAGGTCGTAAGTACAAATGAACAATATTTATATTTTTTAGGGATAAAAATTAATGAAAGCTAAATAATTTATGACCATTCAATAATAATAATTATTTAAAATATTTCATGTATATTAGTTAAATTTTTACTTACTAAATTCCATTAAATGTTAAAGATAAAATGAATCATATTGTTTTTGAGGAGGTAGTCGACCATACACATGTGAGACATTATTGCATGCCCCCCATAATGCAAATTTTGAAGGTATCATTGGTTTAATAATTGAATAATTTGATTATTGAAAAAAATATCATATAAGTTTGTTAAATATATCATTATATCCATATTTTAATGGTGGTTATGGAAAAAACAACATCAGTTTGTGAGTTTGTAGTTTTCTGTGCACATGATCAATGATTTCATTCTCCATTTGATATTAGTGGGAATGGAAATAGGTTAAAACATAAAAATAACAAAATATAAGTGTATTATAGGGACTTTTGTTATTATATTTTAATTATTAAGACATAATAGAAAGTAGAAATTTGAAAAATAACAAATAAGTATTTTATTCATGATAATTACATTTATTAGAAGCACCTTTAATGGATATGTTATTACAAACCCTAGTATTTGAATTTTGTGAGTCATAGAAGATGTAAAACATGGATAAATATGTATTTTGGTTGTTTTTGGTCAAAATATATGGATTTATATATTTAACGTTTTGAATAGCAATGGTTTCCTTTTATAAGTAGGGGAAAAGAACCCACATAGAAACTACTTGAAAATTTCCTAAAAGAATCAAACCTGATAAAGTAACTCACATGATAAAAGATTCCATAGGAAAATATATTATGTATTTAAAATTTAAAAAATGTAAATATAACCATTAAATAGGATTTATACACGTTATTGTTTATTTATTACCCTTATCATTTCACATTACCCCTGAATATCCATTTTAACCATAACCTCGATAATTAATATTTACACTATATTCACTATATGATATTGTAAAAATTTATTCTGAACATTTTATATAATATATATAAATCTGATTTCATATATTATTTCAATTTTTATTAGTCTTAATTTAATTTATGTTTAAATATTATTTTAAAATTAATCCCATAGACGTGATAATAATGCATGCTTTTAGAGAGGAAATGTTGAAAAGTTTTAAAAAGTATTTATTTAAAAATAAAATATGAAAATTATTCAAAATAACTAAAATATATTAAGAGATATATAATTTATCTAGTTTTTATTTTAAAATTTTTTGAAAATAATTTTTATGTTATTAAAATCATTTAATGAAATAGAAAATTTAAATAAAAACTAGCATTTTTCATTATTCATCAAAAAAAATTTCATAGAACATTGTAAAGAAATAACTTTAACTTTTTTTGACCTCATGAATTAAAATTTTAACTTCAATTTTTCATATAAATTTATAAAATTTTACAAAAATTATTTTTAAAATAAGTTTCCAAAAGGTGAAAAAATACTTTTTGGAATAATATATATTTTTATAATAAAATTCTATTTATTATTATCACATATCTGGAAAACACACAAGATAATTTTTAATCATTTTTTTAAATATATTATATATAAATTTAATTAAACTCATTCCCAAAAAGTTTTCTATTTAATTTATTTATGTATTTTTTTTTGGATAAAAGTAGTTTTTCAAATGATGATTTCCATTATTTTTATATAGTTTTTTTTCATTTATCGATAATTTTTAAACAAAAAAATCATTTTTAAGTATATTAATAATATAATTTTACTATTTAGTTAATCCTATGAGTACCTACTAATTTAAATGCAACATGATAACTATTATAGTAAATTGTAATATTTTAATATTATGTCAAGTTTCATTTAAAATAAAAATTACATGTAATACACGATACACTGAGTGTAGTGTGTCTGACGAGAATAACTAAGGGTTTCATGTAATAGAAAAAAACATGGTAGTTTATGTTTCATAAAATTTTAAAGAGATTAAATTAATATAAAAAAATTTCATATAATAACTTGGTGTTACATGCTACCTGTCTTAAATAAATAGTTTCCTTGCAAATTGACTTCTCACAAAAAACGGTTCAAAATTTGAAAATCAATTTGTGGGAAATGTAAATATTAAAAATGGTCAGTAAAATATCCTTTTGAAGATTGGGATAAAGATATGTAATGTTCATATATGATAACACATAATAAGTTTACTAATTGGCGATCACATGGGAGATGTGATGATATAGACACAAAAATAAAGTATATTGTCCATATAATGATGGAGAAAGATCGAGATTATTATTAAAAATAAATTTAATGAACATTTGAAAAAATAAAAAAAAACTATAAACCAAATATGTGTGATGAAGTTCGATTGTTTCAATAGAAACGATCGTAATATGACACCATTTTATTTAAATATCTTTTACCAGTGTTGGGGGGATTATTTATTAGAAGATGTACTTATTGATTTAATTCAATTTAATAAGAATAATATCTTCCATTAGTTTTGACTTGATATATTTCCACTTCAACTATTTCTTCTAGAAATAATTATTTTTTATTATCTAAAGGACTAAATAATCACAAGATCCCAAATTGAATGATCGTTCATTCCTTATATATATTTTTTATAATCAAAAAAAAAATTACAACATAAGTTATCCAATAAGAATGAATAATTATATAGTAAAATACTATATTTTCCACTAAAAAGTCATACGAAAATCAACTTACCCATTCATGAATTTATTATCCTTGTAACCCTTCCTAAATTCAAAATTTATTATGAAGGTAAACATAGAATTCATCTACAAAATATCTTAAAGTATATCTTGATTATCACATACCAAAAATTGAATACCTTAGTATTATAATTTATTAAAAATATTTTAATGACCAAAATTAACATAAATCACTATTGTAAAAATATACTTCATCAATAATTGAATAAAACCACATATTATTGAATATACTAAAAAAAGAAATAATTTTGTAAACACCATCAATGATAACATAAAACAAATTTTATACAAATAATTAAATATTTTAAATTTCATCAATATTATACTAATTAATTTATTCATATCAATAATATTTTTATATAAACAAAAATAAATTTATTGTCATCAAAATCATATTAATGGTTATAGTCCCTTAATAAAAATAACATGATTCCAATAATTCAATTTTAAAAGAAATAATCACCATTCAACCTATTATTAAATATTCTTAAAGAAAAATATATACTAATCAATCCATATATATTTCATGATTCATATTACATAATTACATAATTAAATTACATAAATAGTTGGATAATAACACTTCCTTATCAAACTGTTAACTATGTTTCATTATCTTATTCTATAACACCTATTTCCTAAAATCTAATATATGAATCATGTCATAATATTCATCAACCTCATAATAATATTTCTTCTCATGTTTTACATAAATAATAATGTTATAGATTCTCATAAATTTGATATGTCATTTTTAGTCTCATCATCATCAGAAATACAATCATTACTCATATCATCTTTTTTATTCTCTTCCTGATCATTCCCCATAGGAAATTAAAGTTCATAATTCCCATACATTAAACTTATGAATTACTCTACCTTCAATTGAAATTTAGGTATACCATTATTCTAATTAATTATTTTTACCATAATAATTAAAATTTCATCTTTGATTATTTCTTTGTGTCATTATTTTCAATTCTGAAAACAATGTCAAATTCCTCTAAGACATCAAAAAATGTTCCTATTCAAACATTCTCAACATATAAAATCTAAATAATCTTTCCATTACAGTTTAATATATTTGAAATATCACCAAACTCAGTCCTTTTTTAGAGTTACCAATATTTGGATAAATTGAATTTAACTTATCACATATCATGATAATATATTATGCCTAATCAAAATATCCTTCACCCCATCAATCATCAATTTTTTTGCTATTATTAAATTTTTCCTCCAAATTCAATGTTAACCAAGTTATATCTATATTCCACCACAAATAATAACAAAACATCCTAGTGTGAGAAACAATAGTTATATATGTAAACAAAATAATAATGGAAATAATTTATATGATTTCTAAAACATGACAATTTTTTTAATCCAATAGTTGTTAGGTATATCCTATGTTATTCATATTCTTAATCTATTTAAATCCTCCCTGATGGTTTATAAAGACTTTATTACTTTCCTATGAATATATATGGGAGTTAGAAACTCAGTGTGTAATAAGGATCACTATTATTCATAAGGGGATGATCGTTTCGGGGGTAGGTACCTCTATGCTAGATCCACATCAACATGTAGTATCAAACATGGGATATAATTTCATGGAGACCAATATCTATATCCATTTTTAAAATTCTAAGATAGTTTCTTATACTTTAAAAAATCCTTATTATTGTTCATAGTGTTATTCATAGGAATATAATTAGAAATACCCCTATGGATTTTATTCAAGATTCATCATAGTAGTTTTAAAAGGATAATTAAATATATACTAAGATTTCTGTTGTATCAGCCATAGATTATCATAAATAGATATTGAATTTATTTAGATTAATATTCATTACATCACACAAAAACACTCATGAGGATCATACATTTTTAGTGTCTTTGGATGCTAGAAAAAAATATTCTTATTTTTGAAAGATATTCAACATCACCAAAAAAATGATCATCTTGTGTAGTACTATTATAAGGAATACCATATATAAATTTTTTTCAAAACATGGGGAAGGATACATAAGAAATAGTGAGATCAGGTGATATGTAAGGGTAAACATAATAGATATCAATCAATGATAAAATTAAAAACTAAGAGATGAATAAGGGTAAGTGATCATAAAAATAAATTAATAATTCCTGCCAAACATTTATTAGATCATAAACGTGATTCATGGTATAGAACATTAAAATTTCAAAAACATGTCACGTGAGAGTGAGAATTCATTATAAATCAATCATGAACCATATAATCAAGTCAAAAATGTGTCGAACCATGATAAATAAAAAATATTATTATATATCAAGGAAAAATACAATGGCCATCATCATAGTGAATCAAGACTTATCATGATTTTTACATTGCAGATCTGGACACACCTATTTCCCATTATGGATCAAGACTCTCCTATTTACCATAGTGGATCAGGATTCACTTTTTTGATATATTATATCAAGATTCATAGATTTCACATAGTGAATCAAGCACATAGTTTTTTCCCTTTGTTTTCTCATGAGATATAGTTCATTACGCAATACATTGGGGGGAGATATAGGTTCCACCATCACATAATGAAAATAATACATAAGTGTGACCCGATATCATAAAATAGTCATCATATGTTAACCCATGAAATGAAATGGTTTTCTTAAAGATGGATCACATATTTAATAGTTTTAAAGGGAAAGGTTTCATAATAACATCATCATTTCATCATAAAATTAACCATGGAATGAATTAGGTTTCATAAGAATTTCTTAATGGTATAACCTTTTTAAGAGAATAGTTTTTATAAACATCATGATATCATCATCATAATGAATTCCGAAAAAGATTAATAATGGTATTCTGAGATCATATACCCTTTAAAGAATTTTTATCATCAAAATATTTCATATTATATAGATAATGATTTTGAATAGATAGTCAGAATATGTCTTGATGAATGTAATTTTTCATTGATAATCACTTTTAAAAATAAATATTCATAAATCATATTGGGAATTCATTTATCTCAAATTTAATCATTTAAACTTATAAGGTATGATTTAAAAATTATTTAAAAAATTTAATGATGAATCATTTCGTTTTTGAAAAAGACTTTTCAAATGTTAAAACATTTTAATTATTTTATTTTAATAAATATCATTAAATTTGATAAATAAATATTTAAAACTTATTTATATTATTTCATGATGAGAATATCATTTCAACATAAAAAAATAATAAATATTTTTTTAGATTCCATTAATTTTAAAATAAAATTTAAAAAATATTAAGGAAGCTCCAAATTATATATTTTCCATGATAGAAGGAAATTCTATTCATACCTTCGATGATAAAACAATGATTCCATTAACATTTTCAGTAAATGAAAATAATAATATTTTGGAAAAAAATACATGGTGATTTCTTTAATAACATTTTTAAAAAATTAAAAACATAAATAGGGGATAATTATAGAAAAAAATTTATTATCATGAAATAAATAGTGGACATGAATTTATATAGTTTCATGAGGGATTTATTATAAGACTTTTTCATTTTAACCAAAACCATAAATATTGCTGATAAATGGAGAGATTGTATCCCAAAACCGTTACTAGTTTTGAAACATAGAATCATAAGCCTAGAAATAATAAGATCAATTGAAAAATGTAACATCATTTGAATAAATAAATTAAAAATATTACATGTCAATTAGGCTATATATACACCTCAAAAAATGTTAGGGGAATTCCAATACTTAATTATGAAAGAAGTTAAATAGATAAAAAATCCCATAGTTATTTTGGAACAATTGAATAGAAAACCCCATAAAAGAGAGAGCCTAAAATTTATATTTAAATAAAAATTATTTTTAGGATAATAAAAATAAAATAAATTCATGTTCATAATATATACTACAAAAATGAACACATGGAGAATATTTATTGTATCTTAGAGAAAATAAAATTGATACTGATATATTGTCCCTTATGTATCAACATAATTAATACACATTAAATACTTAAATATAATAATTAAAATATTATATATATAATAAATAACCATATATATATATATATAAAACCAAATATGGTTTACTAGTGACATTTATTACATTTTTATTAATGATTTCATGGAAAATTCAAGCTCTGGGAAATAACTACATTGTTTTTCGAGTAGGTTTTTATTTTTTAATATCAGAACTCTTATTATTAACATGGTCCCATAATTTATATAATTTTATCATTGATATAAATATAATATATATTAATTATGTATTTATTTGTAGTAATCCATAAATTTTAGATATATAAAATCAAATACACCATTTGTGGAGACGTTAGGTTGTACGTATGCATGAATGTTTTATCATTTTTTAATGGACGAAATGAATGAAATATAGTAATATATATCTATTATAGAATAATTATTATTTCATAAATACATCTCATATTAATTAAATTTATCTTTACTAAAATACTTGTAAAATGAAGGAGAAAAGTAATCCCATCGCTTTGTGAGGCAGCATCCCTCTGTACACTTCAGTAAGGTTATCACATCCACGATGAAAAGAAAATTAGAAAGTTTTAATTAATAAAATATTTATAAAACTATATTAATGTAAAAAATATCATATAAATATGATAAATAAATCCTTATATTAACCCTTTAATGGTGGATGTGAAAAAATAACATTGGTTTGTGATGCGGTAGTCCTATGGGAACATGATCAAAAGTTATTTTTTCCATTTAATAGAAGTAGAGATAGATATAACTTATTAAATTTATATAAAAACATATAAGTTTATATAATATATTTCTGTAATTATATTGGAATTTTTATGGTATAATTTATGTTTATAAAGAATAAAAAAAAGATGCTTAGAGAAGAAAATTACCTTCGCCTAGAAGCACCTCCTTTGGATCTCCTATTTAGGACCCTTGTGTAGGAATTTTGGGAAGAAATAATAAACAATAATATATATAGGGATTTTGGGTAGTGTTTTTTCATGGGTTATACATAATATATCCCATTAGAGGTGTGAATTTTTGAAGGGTTTTGGTGCCCTTTTATAAGTGGTGGAAAGGAATCGATATGGTATTTTTTATAAAATTTTCAAAAAGAATCCAAAATAACAAATTCATTCACAAGATAAAATATTTCAGATGACTCAATATTATAAAATGGGAATTATAATATTTAAATATGTCCATTAGATAGTATTTATAAATGTTTTGGGTCATTTTTAACCATTATCATTTTATCCCAATAATGGATAAATCCTTTTTTATGTTAAGCAGAGTAAGTAATTAATTTTTTATTCTTTAATTTATTATAGTGAAATTTTTACTGAATGTATTAGATAATATAAATAATTATTATTCAAAATATGTAATCCATATTTCCATATTTTATTCACATAATTAAAAGTTTCAATTTATAATTAATCTGAAATATGTTATGAAAAAGCAGGTTTCAAAAATAAAATGTTCAGTGGAGTAAAAAATTATCAGATAAAAATTCAATATTTAAATGATTACAATGATATAAATTGTAATAATAGATATATAACATAAATAATTTTACACTTATTAGCATCTTAAGTTTTTTGGGGGTTTTATATTCTTTAAAAGAAATGAAAATTCTTAAGAAAAACCACTGTTTTTTACTATTCATCAGAACATTTATCATCAAATTTTGATTCAAAAAATTTAACCTAAATTAATTTTGACTGGATGAATTAAAAAATGATATTATTTTATTTCCAAATAATTTTCTCTAAAATTGTAATTTTTTAAATAAATGTTCACAAAATGGGACGAAACATTTTTTCAGAAGTAGACTTTTTGAATAAAATTGGATTTATTTTTATTTATTTTTATGTAACTACATAAGGTGGATATTGAACATTTTATTTAATATATATTATAAAAATTTATTTAAAATTATTTTACTAAAGTTTTTTAACTTTATTTTAGTAAAAATCATTTAAAAAAACTAATTTTCCAAAAGAATATGTCCTTTATTTTCAAATAGTTTTTATTCTTCATTTTAATTGATTTGTCACTAAATAAATAATTTCATATACATGTATAGGCCATATATTATCATAATTTTTTAAATATGATTCCTACCAATTATTCCAATTTGTAGGTGATAACTATAATATTAAATAATAGTATTTTAATAAAATATAATGTTTTGTTTAAACTTGTTATTGTGTGTAACAAAATCTACACATAGTATTGCATGTAATGCATGTCCAACTTAGTTTTTCAGATAATAAATGCAAAAAATGGTATTTTATGTAACAAAAAATATAAAAAATATCAATTTTTTTAAACAAATCCCTAAAATCTCAGCGTGTCACAATCCTTTTGTGGTATTTTCAAAAATACATATTCTTTAAGAAATATGGAATGAAAATGTTCATGCCAAGTGTATTAAATGTTGCTAAATATTGGAGATAAAAAAGGGAGATCAATAATTCATTCTACCACACATATAAGTATATGGTTTTTTTATATTAAAGGGGATTACCTGATAATTTAATTCCTTAACACTATTTTACAATTACTAGGAACAACAATTATTTTCCACAGGTAATATATCATTATGTCTAAAATTAAAATTTCATTGAATAAAAAATTTGAATAATATGATTAAAAAAATGAATTAAATTTTACTAAATTCAATTTTGAGTGGTTATAAACATTAAATATAATATATTAACAATATAATTTTTTATTATTAAAAATATATTTTATCCATAAAAATGAATTTAATATTAATCCATACCATATAATAATCATTAAATTATTGAAAATATATGTAAATATATACAGCATCCCATTTAAGTGAGTCCTTAATAGATACCAATTTCATTTATTGAAATAAAAAATATGCTACCTATTTAAAATACAATTTATTTATAAATAATAATTTTAACCATGAATGATTTTATCTTAAATAATAATAAAATTAAAAAATTAAGTAGAATTTTTTCAATATATATATATATAATGTACAATACATTACATTTCACACTCCAAATATGATTAATTTAAATTTTAAATAAAAACACATAATGTAAAATTTAAAAAAAATTTAAACAAAATAATTTATTAAGAAACAAATAATAAAAAACTTATACATTATAGATACATAATTAATTCATAGTTGTTTTTATTTTATTTTATTAAACATTAATGGAATTTAATAAATTCAATTCATTAATAAATTCATTTAAATTCAATTAATTAAAAAAAATATTTCATAAAAAATATTTCATTATAATCAATAATATTTTACCATTTGTGTTAGTAAAATTTAATTCCAATACAAAATCATATATTTTGTTAAAAATAAAATATTAATGTTGAAAATTATTATTTCTTAACATTTAAATAATATTTAAAAACAATTACTGCATACTAGTTATTCCAAACTAGTAATATGATTTCTTGTATTAGACCCAATAATCAGATTCCATCTAATAACAATCATATAAGGATTGTATTACCCCAATTAAATATTAAAAATTAATTTAGCTATGTCTTCCTAAATCACTACATTTATAATTTCGATTCAGATTTAATTTAATTATTTCTACTCTTAAGATTTTATTTCTCAATGTATTCCTAGTATTATTAATATTGATTATAAAATGTAATGATTATCCAATGGATTTAATACTTTTTTAAATATAATTTATTTCAATTTATTAACAAATTGAAATTTAACATCTTTTTGGATATATAATGAGTCATGGTATATAATACTTTATGGTTTCAAATATCTCGTACAATATAGATTTACTATAATATTGATTATTATTGAATAATTTGTTTTTATTTTGGTTCATGTTTTTCAGAAATAATTTTTATTGATTTTTCTATTCATGATAAATTGGAAAACAAATAACATGGGAAATAAAATGTGTACTTAAATTTATGATGTTACATCCCCCAAAAAATAATTTTCTCATAATTTTAAATATGAATAAGAAAAAAATTTCTAAATGTATCAACATGATATAATAGACTCAAAATATAATTTTAATTGAGATACCATCCCCACAACCTTTGGTATAACTAGGAAACTCACAGTTTTATTTAGAATAAGAATAAAAATTGATTTTATTTTGTGTAAACCATTTATTTGTAATTTTCCTCCTTTGACAGTTATAATATTAGGGAGTTTATAATGAAATAAAATTAATCACTTCATCTTCATGATCCCATTTAAAAAAAATTCTAAAAAATAAAATATATATAGAATAAAAATAATATCATTTAAAATTACATTAAACCAATAAATGAATACATTTTTTTTCCAATTTTATCTTTTTTATAACATCATCATTAGAAGATATAACACATAGGTATAAATATGATATAATTTTAACATCCTATATCCTTTTTAAAAAAAATATGTTTTCATGTATTTTCATCTTTAATATAAATAAATTTATCTGCAAATAAATAAAAATACCACTTTGATACCGACTCAGTGGATTTAAGAAAAAGGGGTGAGATAAAGTGATTATTTAGTGAATAACATATTGATGAGTTGTAAATGGTTTTATCATAATAAGAAGTAAAAATTTAACAACCAAATATTTTATTATTTATTTTCGTTAATTGATAACATATTGGATAACATTTTACATACCCAATACAGATTTTAAACGAAATGTGATATATTATTATTTCAATTAGAACACATGACCTTGTTATTGAATTGTAATATATTAAATGAAATACATATATTATTAAATATATTAATAATTTCTTTCTTTAATAGGATTAATAATCAATCATAAATTATATATCAATTGTTTAACAATGAAGACATATAATTCTTGTTGGTTATAGATATATTTTTTTTAATACCTTTTTATATGAGAAATGTATTTTTATAAAAATAGAATAAATAAGTCACTATTAATATACATATTTTATTTATATTATTATATTACATATATAATAAAATTAATTAACATTCATTTCATTTTTCTTACCTTGAATGGAATGATTAAAATGAATCATTACTCTTTAAAAATAAATTATAATCAAATAATGTTCTTATTACATTCCATTTTTAGGTATTATATATAATTTAAGAAAAAATATGTTATGAATTTGAATAAAATGGGAATAAATTTTAAAATTATAAAGTGAAAATCATCAAATAGTCATTATTTGAAATTTTTCTAAAAATATTGATTTTTGAGTAAATAGTGGAAAATGTTGGTTTTAGTAAAACAATAAATTATTTCCATAAATTAAATTAATATAAACTTATCATTAAATATACCTATTTATTTTATATTAAAATATGATAATTAATTTTATATAAAATTGTATTTTATTCTATTTTTGTATAATTTCATTTTTATGCTTAATACAGAAATTTCCAAAAAATCAGGTTTGTTATTAATTATTTCATAATTATAATAAAAGTGAAACTTTAACAAATGGAATTACTAAATCAATATTGAATATTTCTAATTATAAGGTTCATATTATTTAATTAGGTCAATTTAAATTTTAGTCATTATGTGTAGTTTCCATGCTAAAAATTAGTACCATGATAAAGGGAAAATAAGGGTAATTATAGTAAATACATATTGATATACCCCAAAAATTAATCTTAAATCATACATGATTATTTTTTTCTACCATAAACATCATTTATTGTTAATTGGATAGTTTTTGTGCCTCTTAGTTTTTATTGTGACCATTCTATTTTATTATGTTAACAAATAAATAGAAAATGACCATCTCATTATTCTAATAACTCTAATATATTTTCATAGAGCTAAAAATAACATTTGGATTCTTATAAATAGATTAAAGGAATAAGAAAGAAAATTAGTTTATCAAAGTATTTCTATTATTATTTTTGGAGAGTGTATAATTGTCTTTTATTTTAAATCAAAGCTGATGCATTACCTATACAAGAAATAGAAAAATCAATGAAATGAGGTTATAAACATCGAATTTAATATATGATAGATGTATCATGGTGTCAAATTTATTTTAGGGGAATTTATAATGTATTGTAACGTCCCGGTTCCGGGTAACACTCCACGGGTGCCCTGAACCCGGTTCGCCACGTGACCTCAAGAGTATTTCCCCAAATGCTAGAGGCTGCCGACTAGCAGCAAGGGCCCAAGTCTGATAGTGGGGAAACCATTCCCTCGTTTGTCAAAGTTTAGTGTAGAGGAATATAATATAAACATTCAAAAACAGCAGAAGAAACATCAGTATATATAATTGAAATGGATAACTGATGAGAAAAGAAAAGAAACCAGCAGTTATATATATATGAAGATGTAGTATGTCACAATCCTATAAAATATCCAGAACATGTTACACAACAATACAATACAGTACAAGTGCAGGAAAGAAAAACAGAACAAAATAGTTGGTATCATCACGAGCCTCAGCCCAATCCCATGCTCCCTTACACGCTAACATCAATTAAGTACCTGTATAAGGACTATTGACCTTATATACACCTGCAGAAACATAATCTGTTTGGGCCAAAAAACATGACCCAAACAGGTTGTGAGAAATATATCCCCAGTAGGCACCCACCAAAGGCCCATGCCCAACTGTGTGAATGCATGAAACAACAGTGTGCAGTAATAAAATGAAATAAAGTGAGCAGTACTGAAAGTTACTAACTTAACCAGCTATATTTCCATTTTAATATTCTTTTAATCCATTTCATATAAGAAAACACCACAGTGAATTTCTAAGTAACCAGTCAGTGTCCACAGACACTCAACCCTTACCCTCGGGTAATCACGATCTTAATCCGCGAGTACTTGCCCACAGGTAGAACATATTTTTCCCTCAGGCGTACGTAGTGTCGCCCTCAGGAACATAGTCTATTTCCCTCAGGCACGGAAAGAGTTTCCCTCAGGCTAAGATAACAGCTATCGTTGGGCTAAGTAAAACAATTCCCTCAGGATATAGTAACCGGGCCATGCCCAACATATCACAATTAATTCAAATGCAATTCTTCTCAAGGAAAATTAATGAATAATATAAACAAGGCATACCGTCGGGTATCCTGGTCAAACGGCTAAATAGAGGAATGCACCCCCGGGGTGGTCCTCGATCCAAGAAGCGATACCAACTAGCCTTTTAATATCACATTTAATTACCTACACAATTCTAAGTATTTAAAATAGCCACGGCCTCAGCCACACGACACCCCAACATGGGTTCATGGCACTAAAATAAACAAAACGCATAGAAGTTGGAAAAATAAACACCAAGCCACCTACCTTTAACACCAACGAGCAGTACACACGATCGTTGATCCTAGAAATGCCCAAATATGACGTAGATCTAAGGTAAAAGATAAACTTTTGAAACCCAAATAACTCCCGTTAGGCGAAGAAATGTTAAGAAGTATCCAAGGAGATAGAATCCCTTACCCGTACGTTTCCAACGAGATCTTCCGAGGCAGAAACAGATTCCTGGTTCATGATCGATAGATTTCCGAAGCTCCGACTTTCATCTCCTGAGATCTCCTCCCATTCTAAGATTTCCCTGTGAACAGGGGAAGCTACTGCCCATTTTAAGAAAAAAAAAACAATGTATAAGGCATGTACTTCCAAGTACACGGTGTGTACTTCCCATTTTTTAAACTGTTCCCCTGGCGGCTTCCTGCCAGTGAGGCACTACTCACCTACCGACATGACTACACGACGTGTCTTCATGAGAACAAAGAATGTGCTGCCCCACAGCTGGCCACCGCCTTACTATTCGCCTTCCGACTGACTACACGGCATGTAACAGACCACTACACGACGTGTAGTTGGTTCCTACACCATTCATCGTCGACACGACCACCCACCCTGTGTACTCATTCCACATGGCCAAAAGTACACGGTGTGTACTTTACAAAACTTGGGATTTTCCCCCTTTTCCATATTTTCTCAAAAACACTTTATGGAAAAGAGAAAATAATAATCCCATACCTCAAAACTAAGAACCTGGTTCTTACAAACTTCCCCCTTTAAAGAAATTCATCCCTAAATTTCCCATCCAAGGGTGGCGAAGATAAATCCATGAAAAACTCCGGCCACTGCGCACATACATCGGAATCCCACTCCCAGGTTTCATACTGTTCTAGGCCATGATGCCATAACACCCGTACGAGAGGAACTGACCAGCCTAGGAGAACCTTCATGCTCCTGTCAATGATACGAATCAGATGCTCCTCAAAGGATGCATCCATCTGAAGCTCAACCTCCTCCGGCGGAAACGTGTGAGACGAGTCTAAATGATAGCAGCAACTAAGATACATGGAAGATGTCGTACATGACCCGACACCTCTGTGGTAACTGCATCCAATAGGCAACCGGCCCGACTCTCTCCTAAACCTCAAAGGGCCCCACATACCTCGGTGAATGTTTACCCTTTCTCTTGATCCGCTTGTGTCCCAGCCTTGCTGAAACACGCAAGAAGACCGGATCCCTGATCGCGAACTCCAAAAGTCATCTGTGGCAATCAACATAAGATTTCTGACGAGACTTCACAATACCCATCTGCTTCTGAATCAACTGGACCTGCTCAGAAGTCTCCTGCATGAGACATGGTCCTAGTAAAGTTACCTCACCTGCCTTTAACCAGCACAAAGGTGATCGACATGGACTACCATATAAAGCCTCGTATGTTTCCATATTTATAGTTTCATGAAAACTGTTATTATAGGAAAAATCAACTAGGGTTATGTGCTTCTCCCAAGAACCCCCAAAGTCTAGGACGCATGCTCACAACATGTCCTCTAGCACTTGTATCGTACGCTCTGACTGGCCATCGGTTTGAGGGTGGTATGCTGTGCCTAGAAGCACCTGTGTACCTAGTGCCCTTTGAAAACTCTGCCAGAAATGAGATGTAAAATGGGAATACCTATCTGAAATGATAGAAAGAGGGACCCCATGAAGGCGTACATTCTCTTGGATATACATCCTTTCGAGTTCATCAACACTGAAGGTCTCCTTGATCGGAAAAAAGTGAGCTACCTTTGAGAGTCTGTCCACAACAACCCACACGACATCATTGCCTCGAGGTGACCTCGGCAACCCGGTCACGAAATCCATCATGACATAATCCCATTTACACTCTGGAATGGGTAACTGTTGTAACAGTCTAGCTGGTCTCTGATGCTCCCCCTTCACCTGCTGACATGCAGAACACCTCGTAACAAAACCATCTACATCTCTCTTTATACCCGACAACCAGTACTGACGTCTCAAGTCACGGTACATCTTGGTAACCCCGGGATGAACTGGCCAAGCTGAATCATGAAACTCCAGCATCAGCTCCTCGCATATATCCCCTGGAACCCACACTCATCCATGGAAATGCAGACCCTCATCATCGCCTATCGTACAACCAGGAGGAGGGTCCTCACTTACCACTGACTCCCGTAGAACTAGGCCTTCTGAATTAGATAGCTTTCTCATCCTCACTCTATCCAGGAGGGTAGAATTCACAGCTAATGATGAAAGATAGGTTTGCCCCTGACTATCATGAACCTCCAAATGCATCTCAGAGAACAAATCCATGAGCTGCCACTCGCCACTAGCCTCCTGCACTACCTGTATCTGAGTCTTCCTGCTCAGTGCATTAGCTACTACATTACCTTTACCAGGTGTATAGGAAATCTCAAAATCAAAGGACTGTAGGTATTCAACCCACCTTCGCTGTCTCAGATTCAAGTCACGTTGTGTAAAGATATACTTGAGAGTTTTTTGGTCGGTGAAAACCAAAAAATGTTCTCCCAAGAGATAATGTCTCCAACAGCGCAACACATGCACAACTATAGCCAACTCGAGATCATGCGTTGAGTAATTCCTCTCATGTGGCCTCAACTGTCAAGACCCATACACAACAACTCGATCACCCTACATCAATACAGCTCCCAACCCAATCCCTGATGCATAAAAGTAAACTGTATAGCTCTTCCCCTTCTCTGGGAGTATCAGGGTCGGTGCTGATGTCAACCTTCCCTTTAGGTCCTAAAAGGCTGTCTCACAAGCTTCTAACCAAACGAACTTCACACTCTTCTTAGTCAAACCCATCAATGGCGCTGCTAAGAAGGAGAAGTCCTGGATGAAGCATCTGTAGTAACCAGCCAGCCCCAAGAAAATCCGTATCTCAAACATGTTCTTAGGATACTCCCAGGAAACTACTGATCTCACCTTCTCTAGGTCCACGAGAACTCCTGCCTCTAAGATGATATGACCCAGGAAGTGAATCTGGTCCATCCAAAAGTGGTACATTGAGAGATTAGCATATAGTCGATGCTCTCTTATTGTACTCAATACGATCTCAAGATGGGTGGCATGGTCGTGTCGAGTGTGAGAGTACATGAAGATGTCATCCATTAATAATACCAAAAAAGAATCCAGATATGGATGGAACACACGATTCATCAGAGCCATGAAAAATGCTGGTGTGTTCGTGAGTCCGAACGGCATAACCGTATACTCATATAGACCATACCAACTTTTGAAATCCATGAGAGGTATATCAGATGGTCTAAAACGCAGCTGATGATATCCTAATATCAAGTCAATCTTCGAGAACACTCTTGCCCCATGAAGTTGATAAAAAAGATCATCAATCCTCGGCAAGGGATATCGGTACTTAAACATCAACTGGTTCAGCTTCCAATATTCCACATAGAGTCTGAGGGTACCATCCACCTTCTTCGAAAAAAGGACCAGAGAACCCCACAGAGAAGTACTGGGTTGAATAAAACCCTTTGCATGTAACTCCTTTAACTGCTTCTTGATCTCCTTCAACTCAGGCGTGGCCATCCTAGAATGAGGAATGGACAGTGGTGCTGCTCCTGGCAGAAGATCAATAAAGAAAGCCACCTCATGCTTCGGAGGAAGAACTGAAAATTCGCCCAGGAAGACATCCCTAAAATGATCAACCACTGGAGGGAAATCTGTCTGAAAAGTCCCCTGGTCATCCAGATATAAACTCCCGATCTGGGTTGTGACTCCTCCTCGCCCACGATGCTCTGGTCCAACTCGACTCTCCTGAACATCCCATTCGCCATTGTATAGAAACTCTCCACCCTCTGGGGACGTGTAACTCACCCTACGATGATAGAAATCTACAAAGGCTCGAAAGGAAACCAACCAGTCCATCCCAGGAATGACATCATAGATTTCCATCTCCAAGACATAGAGTTCCCAAAGGAAGTGACAGCCACCAACCTCAAGGGGGAACTCTTTGCACTGACGCACACCAGCCGTTCTAGTCCCCAATGGAGTGTATAGAGTCATGATATCAGAAGAAGTAGAAACACAGAGCCCAAGGATCTCCACAATGGGCACAGATATAAAACCATGTGTACTACCCGTATCAAAAAGTACTGAATATAAAACAGAAGCTAATAGAATAGTACCTCTGATAGTAGAAGGTTCGGGATCCTGCTCCTGCTAGGTTGGTTGCACTACATAAGCCAACCCAGTGATGCAGCCATGCGACATAGCCTGGCTACCCTGAGCTGTCCCACCGTGCTGCCTCTGAGATCCTGGTGTCTGGCTACCACAACCATGACCACCATCTCTACCTGCATGCCCTGATGTATTTTCGTTCCTCGACTGGTAAGAAGCTGCTGGTCCTGCTCCCACATGAGGAGCCTTCACAGAACCCCTCTCACTTTCCATTAGTGGAATCACCCTGGAAAAGCACTGCAGATGACCCATCCTGTCACAAGCTCAGCACTCCAATGGGTCTCATGGAAACTGTGGCCTCTTGTGCCCCTCTCTAACACACTGGTAGAACCTGACCGGCCCACCTGAAGAAACTTCCAGACTGGTACTTCCCCCCAAGAGAATCCCATATGTCTCTTCCTCTTACCAGTAGAAATAGTACCAAAAACTGGTGCTGAACTTCCCTGGCCCACACCACTAGCTTCCCGCATATTCCTCTCTGTAATGAGAGCCTGATTCACAATAGCATGTATAGTAGGAAACCTGAAGACATTCACCAGTGCTCGGATGTCATACCGAAGACCATCCTCAAAACATATGGATCTCAACGTCTCATCACCCACCAGCACGGGTGAAAAACGCTGAAGCTCTGTAAAGCGAGCAAAATAGTCCATCACCGACATAGCGCCCTGATACAGATTCATGAACTCTCGAGCTCTGTCTTCCCTCAGTGTCTTGGTAAATAAGAAGTTATAGAAGACTGCCTGAAAGTATTCCCACACCATGTCTCTTTGATGCTCTGACTGGGTGTTAACATCCCACCACCTCTTGGTGGAATCACACAGCATATATGTCACGAGCTTGACCCTCCGCCATGGAGGCATCTCAAGATGTTCAAAAATATTCTTCATTGATCCTAGACAAGACTCCACAGCCTGTGGTCCGCCATCCCCTGAAAATGTCAGCAGATGATACTGCTGGAATATACGGGTCATCTCAACCATAGATGTGGTAGCCTGACATGCTCCCTAAAAGGTCTTCATGAACCGCATAATGCTTTCACAAAACGAATCCTCCGTGGCTGTGTCTGGTATAACAACTAGCGCCACATCTGTCTCTACTGGAGGATCCACTAGTAGCCCATGGCCCACCATCTCCGGAGTATACTCGTTGCTGCTCTCCTGGCGAACAACGTGCGGTCGTCTCGACGACATGACACTAAAAAGTCAAATGCATGCCTTAGAACAAGATTATAAAAGACCGAAAACGAAGAAACTGAAAACGGAACATGAGGAAGAAGGCATTCAAAATTTTAAAAAAAAGACTACACTGCATGTATACTGACTACACAGCATGTACTTGACTTCCTTCCCCTGCCCGGGTCCTTATGCACGACTAATCCACATGGCTCCTATTTGAGCAAAACTACACGGCGTGTATGGTGCCATTTCCAACTGCCCGTGTCATTTTTGACATGGCCGACTACTCGGCTTGACCCTACACGGCGTGTTACACCCACACACGGCGTGTATACTACCCTATTTCACAGCCACATAGCTGTCTCCACATGGTCTGTCCTCAGACAAGACTACACGGCATGTCCCACAGGTACAAATCGTTTTCTAGGAGAGGTGAAACCGCCCCGTGTTGTTAGTTACATGACCAGATACACGGCTCAACCTACACGACATGTTCTATATACACACGGCGTGTACACAAAGGGATTTCCCCGACCTGTGTTGTTAATTACATAGCCGGGTTCCCAGGTCACACTACACCATGTGTTCTTCATTGACACGACGTGTTCAAGAAACGACTACACCAGCCCGTGTTGTCAGTTAAACGGTCGGGTCTCTGGGTCAACCCTACACGACATGTACATCTGGTACACGTAATGTTCTCCCCAAGCATTTCCCCTTCCTCGTGTCGTCGCCCACATGTTTTTTGCCACAAGAAGAGAATACACGACGTGTACTCAGGGGACACGGTGTGTACTCAGGGTACACGGCATGTACTCAAAATTTTTGTTTTTCTTCCTGAACATAAGAACACACATGGTGTGTGTACAATAATACATGGCGTGTATACTAGGTTTCCAGACAGCATGCCTCAAAAACTACCTCAGAACCCAGAAAGCACTGAAAAACAACACTTATGTGCCAAATTCCGATCTGTTAGGGCCCATACTCCCCACGAATAAAGGTTTGACCTCTTATCTGTGTTATAAAGAAATAAATAGTCTATGATCCACCAAATTCCGATAAATGGGGGCCCATACTCCCCAAAAACCAAAGTTTGGCGTCCATTATTTTAACAAGTTTATACAACATTACCCTATCACATATTAGGTATTTGTCAAGCAGCTATCACAACAACATGCTTTACTAGCACATCAACTATCAAAACAACATGAGAATTCTAATGCACCTTCATGGCATGAAAACTATGCATGACATGTGATTTCTAGAAAGTTCCTAAATGATGCATGAGTTTTCATACCCTCATATCATCAGGTTCAAACTAAAAATAACCCATAGATAAAATATAAAAATCACAATCCCAAGTGCGTCACTTAACGGTGAAATCATATCAACTGTAAATTGCAAAATCAATAAAATTCCAATACGAGGTAAATTGGATTTTCCCTCTACAGGGTTTAGCTACACCCGGGCATAGATTATTACCAACTACCGATCCATCCTATCCAGGACTAAGGATTCAAATAGTAAGTCAAAGAAAAGAAATCCTCTAATACCTCTTTGTAACATCCCGGTTCTGGGTATCACTCCACGGGTGCCCCGAACCCGGTTCGCCACATGACCTCAGGCGCATTTCCCCAAATGCTAGAGGCTGCCGACAAGCAGTGAGGGCCCAGGTCTGATAGTGGGGAAACTATACCCTCATTTGTCAAAGTGCAGCGCAGCAGGATATAATATAAACATACAACAACAGTGGAAGCAAAATCGGTATATATAACTTAAATGAATAACTGATGACAAAAGAAACGAAACTAGCAGTCATATATATATGAAGATGCAGCATGTCACTATCCTATAAAAAAGCCAAAACATGTTACATAACAATACAATACAGTACAAGTGTAGGAAACCAAAAAAGAACAAAACAACCTGTAGCATCACGAGCCTCAGCCCGATCCCATGCTCCCTTACACCTCCGTAGTAATCAAGTACCTGTATAAGGACCCTTGCCCTTATCTACACCTACAGAAACGTAATCTGTTTGGGATGAAAAGTGTGACCCAAACAGGGTGTGAGAAATAAATCCCCAGTAGGCACCCACCAAAGGCCCATTCCCAACTGCGTTAAAGGATGCAACAATAGTGTGAAGTAATAAAATGGAATAAAGTGATCAGTACTTAAAGTAACTAACATAACCGGTTATATTTCCATTTTAATATTCTTTAAATCCATTTCATATAACAAAAAACCACAGTGAATTTATATGTAACCAGTCAGTGTCCACATAAACTCAACCCTTACCCTCAGGTAACAAGGATCGTAACCCGTAGGTACTTTCTCACATGCAGAACATATTTTTCCCTCAGGAATACGTAGTTTCGCCCTCAAGAACAAATCTATTGCCTTGAGGCACAGAAGAAGTTTCCCTCAGGCTAAGATAATAGCTGCCCCTGGGCTAAGTAAAACAACACCCTCAGGCTAAAGTAACCGGGCCATGCCCAATATATCACAAGAAATTCAAAGGCAATTACTCTCAAGGAAAATTAATGCAGAATATAAACAAGGCATACCCTTGGGTATCCTAGCCAAACAACTAAATAGAGGAACGCACCCCCAGGGTGGTCCTGGATCCAAGAATAGATCCCAAACAAAATTTTAATATCACATTTAATTATCTACACAATTATAGGTATTTAAAATATCCACAGACTCAGCCACATGACACCCCAACATGGGTTAGTGGCACTAAAATACACAAAATGCTGAGTAGTTGGAAAAATAAACACCAATCCACATACCTTTAACACCAACGAGTGGTATACATGATCATCTATCCCAGAAACTCCCAAATATGATGTAGCTCTGAGGTAAAAGATAAACCGTTCAAACCCAAATAATTCCTGTTAGGAGAATAATTGGTTAGAAGTATCTAAGGGGAAGGAAGCCCTTACCCGTGCGGTTCCAACGAGATCGTCCGAGGAGGAAATGGATTCCTGGTTCATGATCGACGGATCTCTGAAGCTTCGGCTTTCCTCTCCCGAGATCTCCTCCTGTTATAAGATTTCCCTATAAACAGGGTAAGCTACTGCCCATTTTATGCGAAACAAACAAAGTACATAGTGTGTACTTCCAAGTACATGACATGTACTTCCCATTTTTTAAACTATTCCCCTAGCAGCTTCCTGCTAGTGAGGAACTGTTCACCTGGCGACATGACTACATGTCGTGTCTTCATGAGTACACAGTGTGTGCTACCCCACAGCTAGACACCGCCTTATTATTCACCTGCTGACTGACCACACGACGTGTAAAGGACCACTACACGGTTTATAGTTGGTTTTTACACCCTTCATCCCCGACACGACCACCCACCCTGTGTACTCATTCCACATGGCCAAAAGTACATGGCGTGTGGGCAAAGTGCACGACGTGTACTTTCCAAAACATCGGATTTTTCCCCTTTTTCCAAATTTTCTCAAAAACACTTTAAGGGAAAGAGAAAAGAAGAATCCCGTACCTCAAAACTAAGAACCGGGTTCTTACATGTGTAAATAATTATGAAATAATTTAAACTCATATTAAAATTTTATCTTTATTCCCTTGCTTCCAATATATGTAAATGATCATGGAAATGACCTTAAATTGTATTTTATGTTTTATGATTTTATAAATAATGGATTATCATAAAAAAAAATATTGAATAATAAGTATTTTAAATTTTAAAAAATATAAGAAAGGTTAATGTATTTCCCAATTTTAATTTTTAATAACACTTTTAGGGCTCTATATGATAGAAGGATTTATAAATTTAGATTCATGTAAATTGGCTTAACAAGGGAATTAAATAATTTCTTAAGGGAAAAATTACACACATATATATATAATTTATTTGGATTATTATTCACATAACTTATCCTCCTTATATTATTATATATTTTTATTTTAATCTTTTATACTAGTGATTGACCCATATTATATGTTATTATTTCAAATATGTATAAGTATTCAATCCACATAAAAAAGGGAACCACATATCGTCTCTTTATAAAAAATCACAATTAGTTTTCTTTGGTTGATCTGCCATAATAACAACATATATTCCTACTCCAATTAATAGGTATTATGGTATTCCTCAAAGACCATCCTTTTATGTATTAAGATATATGTTGAATGTGGAGTTTAGAAGAATAGGTATAACCCTTAATGAGTTTATTAATTTTATTCTTATTCTACCACATTATATTATGTCCAAACAATAATTATATTACTAAATCAGTATAGTTAATATACCAATATGTTTTTATTATTATGATACAACCCTTTTCATCTCCTATAAAATCCAATGGGAAATAAAAATATCACTAATTCCTATGTCCAGACAGCCACCTCCATGAAGCGATGTGTCCTACTTTTCATCCCAACCTCTCAGGGATGTTTATTAAGATGGATTTTTTGGAATATATGTTATATAAATGAAATAATAATTATTATAATAATATAATATATTAATTACCATCTTACCCTTCAATCCTTTGGAAAAGGACAAATTCCATCATGCGTACATGTGGAGTACCACCTCCCCGAAGCCTCACGATTCATTTTCTATATCTACCATTCATATGAAACTAAACAATTATACATAATAGATAAACATGATATTTATGTATATATTTTTATTTTATATTTTTTAACCATTTACTCCATTTGACATTGGATTACCTACCAATTATGTTTTGGGATTATGAACCGAACATCCCCATAATGTCTGACATTAATTAAATTGATTTAGTACCTACATAAATCATGCTAATAAATGAAATAAAAAATATGATAAATGAATATAGTTGGAAAATGTTTATTATACCATTAAAAAAATATTTTTTTATTATATTGGAGTTATGTAATGTATGTAGTTAGGAAAAAAATAGGTAAGGGTATTAGCGTCAAAAATTCCTTTCTTCAAAACTTATGTCACTTTCATGGTAAGGGATGATAACCATATGGATCAACCCTTTGTGTTTTTCTGAAGACCAAGGTTCTCGGAAGAGGATAAAAGGAAGTCTAAATGAGATTTTTATTGAATTTAAGGACACATGAATAATTTCACATTGTGTAAGAATTACATGTCATGTAAGGAAGGTTCAAAACACATCTGTTCTCGAGCTTAAATAAATTAAAATCCGATGAATTTTTGGGCATAACCATACCTTGAAGATTACACAACACAAAAGGGGATTACACAAAAGGGGATCACACACATGTATTCTGCATATAGTCTCCTAGGGACTTATATAGTTAAAATGTGTATTTGATGGAATTTCTTGAGGATCCTTAATTAGATTATGAGATATGATGGATTGAGGTATAATAATAAATGTATGATACACGTTATACGAGTTTTGGTGTCTCATAGAAACTACCTGGTTACTATTTGTTATGTGGGAATGGTGGTGTGTTTCCCAAGATGCATATTGTGGTGCTTCACCCAGGAGTCTATGGGCTATCCTTTTTGGAGAGAGATTCTCAAGATTTGTAGAATTATGGAAAATACAAAAACTGTATGGGAATTAGTATTGAGGTACCCTTGATATTATTTATTATATTACATACTCTATTTTTCTATACTTGGTGAATATATCCATAGTGCGACATGGAAGTTAGTATATCTAATTAAGTGAAATGTTTTTTCCCACTTTTTTTCACTATGTTGTTGAATTATTTCATTACATTTTCCACAAGAGGATTTGGGGGTGATCCTATTGAGTATATTGTTATATTCACCATTTTTATATATAGCCTTTTTTAGGCCAGTTGGAGTGGGTTGGAGATCACACTGGGTACTACAATCTTGGGTTTCAGTAGGATTTATTTGGGCCTCGTGGTCGTCACCATGATTAATTTTCACTTTCTACTTGTAGATTACCATTCAATTGTAGTAGTTCATGGATGAAATTTGATAAGTGAATTTTAGATTTTCGTCTATACTAGAGACTGAGAAGGAGTTGTTTGATATCATTATTATCTCTCTCTTTCACATGTCTTCTCATAGAGGTTCATTATACTGACCCTATCATTTTACACATATAATTACACAATTTTAGGCATAATAAAACATCAAATTATAAGCCTAGGATTGCGACGTCTAGTATATTGGGAGACTAGGTACATAAAATTGAAATCATGGGACTAAATAAAAAATTTCTATTTAATCTTTATAATAAGCTATACACATCCATTTTTTTCATATGTCTTCACATGATAACATCGAGATAACATGAAAAAAGGGATGAGTTAAAATCCCTATAATGGATTAAGTATAATTATAAAACATTAGCACATGAGTTATAAGGAATTTCATAATTATATAAAAAGTCATGGAACATATAGAGTCATAACGTGTAAACATGAGATAATATAAAAATGGAGTCATAATAATGTGGAAGCTATAGAGAACACAAATTTAGCACGATTCAAGGCTCATTTTACATAGATGAGCACAAGTCAAGGTTAACCACAACGAACATTGCACATGGTTTCACGAGTCAAGGCTAACCGCCAATACAATTTCACATACCATCTCATGAGACTCAACATTACCCAATGAATTATAGAACTATCTAGGAGAACCCATATTAACATATTCACGAATATTCATTCCACATAAATAATCATACATAAACATAAGGGCACCCATAGAAAGAAATGTGTATCATAATCTTGTCATAAAGCCAAATGAATGGACATATCATACAAGTGTCTACTAAAGAAAGGTATTAAAATGTAAATGGACATTAATAAGGGAAACTAATCATATATCATCTTATGTGATATCAAATATAATTTACATCATTTAAGAAGAGTTTTTAAAAAAATTGAGCAATTATACATTTTAGTGTGGTTTTAAGGAAAATACTAAAGAGAAGTTAAAATAGAAATGAGAGTGATTTTTATATAAAACCAAAAGGTAAAAAAGAAGGTTTTCATAATAAAAAGAGTGGTTATTTAAAAATAATGGTTTCTTAAAACATATTATATTGGTATCTTTAAATTGAATATGATTTCGGGAAGTTCCCTTAAAACAGGTTTTCTTTTTTGGATGTTTTGAGGAGAAAATAATTTAATAACATATATATACCCAACATAGAATGATTATTGAATCATTTGGGTAGAAATAATGATAAATAAACCTAAAATGATAATGGAGGTTTGGGTAGCATCTATTCCCTAAAGTATAATGGTGTCCTCCAATTGTTATTAATGTTCTGAATAACCAAATTACATTCATTAATTAATATTTATATTACATATTATTCAAGTAATTTATTTTTTATAACCTTATTCTGTTCATTAATGAACTTTTGATGGGTTAAGAGGTTCAATTTCATTGTTTGGGAGCATTTGTTCCATTGGATTTCATGATTGGTTTACTTATATATATGTAAGGATAAACATGTAAGATGAGAATCATTGTACATAATTGAAGTTATATGTTATTATTGAACATATTTAGGATTACATGGTTATATAATTCATTTGGTTTTTTGGATTGAATATAAATCATTATATAAATCTTCAATGATAACTATTTTGGTAAATTGGCGGTTTTTGATAACATCGAACACAGATCAATTTATAAATTAATATCATGTGTAAAAAAGATTCCAAAATGCTAAATTATAAATAATACATATATTATAGTCTGTTTCAACCATCAAAATAGTCTCATGACCAGAATTATTGATGGTAATAGAAATTGAAAAACCCATCATCCTTGATTGTGCTAAATTAACACATCCTAGATCAGGTTATCATCTAGTATAAAAGGAGGGACAATGAGATATGATGATGAATTATTCCAATATAATAAAAAAATTATAGTACATGTATTTCACTATAGTTATCAAAATATTTGGATGAAAGGAGGTGAGGAATGAACATGAATGAAAGGAACTTGAATGAAAAAAAAATTGAAAGAGGAATTTACCTTCTGAATATATCATGCTTGAGGGCCTCTTTAGGGGATAGGATTTGCCATTTTAAAGAGACCAAGGGATTATGGTCATGGTATAGGGGCTTTGGGAGATATTTTAGAAATATTTGGACAAGGAACAAGGCTTTATGGGAGTGAAGAGAAGAGGTAAAGAGGGCTGATATTTATAGTGGTGGAGAGGAGGGGTTTCCCTTAATTTTAATCATTAGTTAAATATTTTTGCTCAAGAATCGGAATAGTCAAGATTCTTCTGACCAAGAATAGAAATGTGAGCATTTTAGTTCGAACCAATGGCCATTTACAACATCCATTACTCAATCATGATGCAAAAATTCATTTATTCATCATTTATCATAATTTTTCATATTTTACTATTCACCAAACATTCAAGTATTTTAGAAAAATCCCAAAAATTCTCCACAACAATTTTTTAACATTTATAATTCAAAAAGGAACTACATTATATAAAAATAATATTCTAAATATGAGAAATGTAATTTTTTATTAAAAAATAATTTACTTGAGAAATACATATTTTAAAATTAAAACTACTCTTTTAACACATTGACAAATTAATCAAAGACTCATAAAATTATATTATGATCATAAAAAATAAAAATAATAATTTATGAATCCATTTTAAGAAAATAAATTTTCTTTTAATTTATTAAATTAATCATAATATTGTAATTAAATATACAAGACATATAAAAATACCAACACTTCATTAATTATTTTATAAAAAATTATTTACTTATAATATAATATAATTATATCCTGGTGTCACATATAAGATGGATAA
Source organism: Viscum album (assembly GCA_963277665.1). Lineage (NCBI taxonomy): Eukaryota > Viridiplantae > Streptophyta > Magnoliopsida > Santalales > Viscaceae > Viscum > Viscum album. The sequence goes on from OY728166.1 coordinate 996,794,497, forward strand.
ATTTTATTTATACGTCAATTGGTAGTGTTACTATTATATTGGTCAACTTACCATTCGTAAGGGTCACATTACTATTCCAAAGGTCATGTTACTATTTCTTTGGTATGTGTTCCTTAACATCTAGATACACCTTTTATTTCACTCATTAATCATTTATAAGGTTTGTATTGTGTTATATATGTAATATTATAAAATTATACTATAAGAAATAATTATTAGTAGGGTATCTCATTGATAAAACACTAGGTGGTTACATTCTTCCCCCTTATGAAAATTTTCCTACTAAATTTCATTTTAAATAAAATAACATAAACATGTGTGGTTACTTTTCCTTCATTTCCACCTCCAGTTCCCATTTTTACTCTTCGTAAATATGGTTCTGCCATAATACGTTGACCAGGTGAGTTTTCTTGTTACATAGAACATTAACTCAACGATCCCAGATCTTCATTGGATACTCATTATAATAAAGATCATTCTCCAACTGTACCACCTATGAAGACAGTACATGTGGAGGATTTGGTATGTACTTCCTTAAGAGGGATATGTGGAATATATAATTTATTTTAGACGTGGTTGGTGGAAATGCTAGTTGATAGGACAAAACTCTAACATGATAAATAATCTCTAAGGGGTCGATGTTCCTAGGACATAGCTTAACTTTTTCCCCAAACCTCATGACCTTATTCCATAGAGATATATAGAGGAATACCATGCCTCTAACTTTGAACTCATGGTCCAATTGATGATTGTATGCCTAACCATTCTATCAACATTGGGCTGCATTGATGTGGTGATTATTGGTTTTTTACATTCTCCACCATTTCTTTAACCATTTCATGTATTAGAAGATTACGTTCACCGACTTCATCCCAAAAAATGATGTTCTTCATCCTTTCCCATAAAGGTCTTAATATGCTTCCATTCATATAAATGAGTGGAAACTGTTGTTGTAAGAGAATTATACCCATGGAATATTTTATTCCCACCCTCCTTTGACGTACATAGAACAAACTCTCAACATGTATTCTTGTGTTTGAATATTTATCTCATATTTTCCATCATTTTTAGGATTATAGATCAAACTAATGTTCAGTTTAGTGCTTAGAGCACGTTAGAGAGTTTTCCGAAACATTGAGGTGAATCTCAAATCTCATTTGGATACAATAGATAGTGGTTCACCATGAAACCTTACCAACTATTTGATATATATTCGTGAATGTTTATCCAATAATAATTCCTCTAGAATTATGATAAAGTGAGTTGTCCTTGTAATATGAGACATAATAACCCATATAGCATTGTTTGCACTAGCTTTCCTTGGACATCCAATAATAAAGTCCACGATATTGTTTTCCCACATCCATTTTAGTATGGGTAGTGTTTACATCATCCCCTTATAAATATTTCTTTGAGCCTTCAAATGTTGACACACCAGGAACTTTGATATATACTCACCAAGATAATTCTTGATATTATCCCACAAAAAGTTCTCTCAGAGATCTCGATACATATTTGTTCTCCCTGGGTGAATAAAGAAGGTTGATCTATGTGCATCATTAAAAATATCCTTCTTTATCTGTGAATCATATAATACACGTAATCAAGACAAAAATCTTACAACTCCTTCCTCATCTATTTTGAACTCATAGGATTTTCCATTCCTGAAAGATCCACTCTTTTTTGAATTTCCACATCATTTTTTGATCATCCTTTAGTTTCTCTATGATGAATGGTTAAGAAACCATTTGAGAAAGGATTGAAGATGTTCTTCCATTAATTATTCCCATGTAAATCATATTCAAATCTATGAAGATTGCATCCTTATCAATTATTATCACTGATAAAGTTCCCATATTATTTCTACTTAAAGCATCCACCACCTTAATTACCTTACTAGGATGGTAGTGGATTGATATGTTATAATACTTGATAATCTCTAACCATATTTGATGGTTCATATTAATATATATCTATGTAAATATAATTTTTGAGTCTTGTGATCATTGTATATCTCACAGTTCTCCCCACAGAGATAATGCCTTCAGATTTTCAACACAAAGATCACAGCTTCCAACTCCAGACCATGCATGGTATTGTTTTTCTCATTTATTATCTACTACCCTGAGGTATATGATATCAATTTATCAATTTACATCAGAATTAAACCTATTCCCATATTTTAAGAATCAATATACAACACAAAGAGTTCTCCACTTATCAGGAGTGTGAGTAATGGTGCAGTGATATGCCTCCTTTTGATCTCCTTAAAGATTTCCTCACTTTCATGTGTCCAGAACAACTTCAACCCCTTTAATGTCATCATTTTTATTGGTTTTTAAAATCTTGAAAATTATTCACAAATCATCGACAATAACCGGATAATCCTAGAAAGGTGTATATCTCCATTATAGATGATTTCTTAGGCTATTCATTGATTGCTTTTATCTTAGAGGGGTCTACAGTTATCCCTTTGCTGGTGATTACATTCCCCAAGAATGATACTTCCTCCATCCATAAATCACATTTACTATAATTTTCATATAGTTTCTCTCTCCATAATATCTTTAGAATAGTCTCCAAATTCTCTTCATGTTCCTCCATGTTCTTAGAGTATATCAGAAAATCATCAATAAAGACTACAAAATATTTGTCGAGGTAATAACTAAAGAGTCTATTCATTAAATCCATGAATATTTCAGGAGAATTAGTGAGTCTTAAAGGCATCATTATAAACTTATAGTGTCTATACCTCATTCAAAAGATAGTTTTGGGAATATATTCCTTCCTCGCATATAATTGGCGATATCTCGATCGAAGGTCCATCTTAGAGAAATAAATAGTCCCACATAAATGATCGATCAACTAATATATTTGAGTCATATTGTACTATTTCTTTATCATTATTTTATTGAGATCATGATAATCAATGTAGAGGAACATTTATCCATCCTTCTTCATAACAAAGAGGACTGGTGCTCCCCAAGGTGAAGAACTCGGGCATATAAAACCCTTCTCCAGATTCTCCTATAACAGCTTCTTTAGATCTTCTATCTCAACAATGTCCATTCTATATAGTGTATTTGATATGGTATGGATCTAGGAATAATTTAAATTGAGAACTCATCCTATTGATTAGGAGGAAGACCAGGAAATTCTTTAGGGAATACATGAGTGAAATCCCTCACAATGGGTATATCTTTGAGATGTATCATATAATTTGTCTAAATAATTTGATCTAGATATGATTTTTCATAAGGCAGTAATATCCACACCTGATACAATGAATCTGAATGAGATGCATCTTTCTCCTTACACTTGTAAAGAATTGGAGGATGCTTTGGGATTTGAAGAGTGATATCCCTTTTATGATAGTTGATGTCCGAATTGTATATATATAGTCAAGACATTCCCAAGATGACATAAAACTATGATAAATGATATATGAAGATATTTTCTTGGTGGTTCAATCTAGAAATTTTAACCAGGGAGGAGTTATATAATTCAGTTTCAATAATTTCCCAATTCGTTGTTATCATAGATAACTCAACCTACAAATTCTAAGTTGGTGTTTTAATAGTTATACTAAACCTGCAAGAAATGAAAGAAATCTTAGAACTAGAATAAAATAGTATGATAAGTATTCTTGAATGAATAATTATCATACCATTCACCACATCATTTTCTTGATCAACCTCAATAGTAGTGATAGAAAAATCCCACACTTATTGCCTTTGTGATTATTGTTGATTGCCACCGACTACCATTGTCATAGAGAAATTGTTCTCATACTACCCATTTTCCTTGTAGTTATAACACTGCACTATAGGATGAGTGTGGATATGAAGCCTCTCTTTATTATCCCACATTATTGGAATTCATCAAATACATTTTTTAATTTTTATCTAGATGTCCCAATTTTTCCCATTTGAAGCAATTCCCGGTTCCCTTTAGAAAGTTCCCAGATACTTCTTCCCTGAATCTTGAAATGTGGGATGTTAAATATTCTTTATATCTTGTGATTTATTTTCCACACCACATATATTACACTCCATTTTCCTCTTTTTATTAGTAGGACTATGAGACCACTGAGGGTCTCTGATCACCATTTCAACATTGAGGGAAAAACGCACAATCCCTTCATAATTGCTGAGTTCATCAATCACCAAAACATTTCATAGACTCAGCTTTATTCCTCTAAAGAAGAAATCCATATTAATTTCAGTGTTCATGATAATTATTGGGGATTATCTTTCATTCCTTGTGATGTTTGATTCATACACCCCAATGGAATCATCTTCCTTCAACTTGAGTATAAGAAACTGTATTTCCATATTGAGGTGGGGGTTCTGGGAAAATATTTATATAAAAACATTTTATTGATTTCCTCAAATTCCATGGAATCAATTTCCTCCTGAGAAATTGTATTCTATATTATTTTCCTCCACTAGTTATCTTACCAATCAAAACAATAAACATCCAGTACAACTTTCTCTTATTATGAGAACTTAGGACAAAGAATATCATTTCAATAGATTTATTACCATATTCCTCAAGGTGAGTATTGGATGATCAACTAAACATGGGTGGAATTTTACATATGAATTATTAAATGATAAATTTATATTTCCTTGGTTAAGGAGGGTGTTCCACATGATTCAAGTTATTATTCAAAACTTGAACCAGCTGATAAAGTACTCTCCAAATGTTTTGATCACATGTTGCCATCATATCAGGCATATCTTAGGGAAATCACCAAATTTCCAATTTCATTGATTGTTGGAACACGTACTTTTATTTATCACCATTAATTATGAAAAATAACATACAATTATGGGGGCTTGAATAGGTATTTAATAAGCATAAAAAAGGAAACATTAAACATAAATGGATAAACTCATAATGGAAAAGTATATCTTAACTTGTGATTACCATGGTTTCAATATAGGTTATTTATGATCTATTTACTAACAAATATTCTTATAGGATTCTTTTTTTTGTTCCCTTAATAATCATTCGTACAAATCTTATGAATTTACAAAATCGTATCCCTTAGGAGTGTCAAACCCGAAGTGCAGCAAGGCCTGTTGTTGTGTACCTGTTCCTATTTGAGTTTAGAAAAAAGTTGTGTTTTTTGGTTTTACCCCTATATACATCTCTTCTAGAGCCACATCCAATAGTTTATATCCAGATAGGGATGTATTTTCATGATAAACCACTTACTTTATACATACCTAAATTTAGGGATATTTTCTAATACTTAGTATAATCATTAAGGTTCTTAGTAAAGTGCCCAACACATAATCTCCAATAATAAATAGACTATCCTTTGATACCAACTATAGTAACCCTATCCATTTACATATATCATTATATTATTTAAAGAATAATAAACCACCACATTACAAGACAAGGATAGTGAAGTATAGTGTCTTGGAAAACTAGGTATAAAATACTAAAAACATGGGACTAAATAGAACATTTATTTATTTAATCACCATAATGAGCTCCTAACATCCGTTGTGATCATACATATTCATTAAAAAACCTTGGGATAACATGGAAAAAGGGATGATCTAAAATCTCAATAAGTAAATAAACATAACAATAAAGCATTAGTACAGGGGTTAGAAGGTATGTAATAATGATATAGAAAGTCATGGAACATATGGAATAAAAACATATAAACAGGGGATCATATAAACATGGATTCATAAAAATCTAGAAGCATCATAAATCATGAATTTATAATGATTCAAGTCTCTTTGTACATAGTGGATCACATGTCAATGTTAACCACCAAGACCGTTGTACATGGTAGCATGAGTCAAGGCTAACTGCCAAGACTACTGCATATAATGTCTCATGAGACTCAACATTACCCAATGTATTATAGAAAAATCTGGGATAAACCATCATAACATGTTCATGAATATTCTTTCCACATAAATAATCATACATAATCAATCATACAGAAACATAAGTCAATACATAAAAATAAAATGGTATCATAATCATGTCATAAATCATAATGAATGGGTGTATCATACATGTGTCAATGGAATAAAGGAATTAAAACATAAATGGAAATTCATAATTTCAAATAAGTATATATCATGAAGTGTGATGTAAAATATAAGTGTCAACATGTAAGAATAGTATTTAGGAAATTTTATCATTAAAACAATTTAGACCAGTTTTATGGAAAATACTAAAGAGCAATCAAAATAGAAAAATAAATAATATTTTATATACAACATGAATTGAACGAAGAATTTTTTGATAATAAAAGGAGCGGTTTTATAAAAATAACAGTGGATTAAACTAGATTATATAGTTCTCTTGAAATTGAGAAATAATTTGTGATGTTCCCTTAAAACAGGTTTTCTTTTCAAGATGTTTGGAGGAGGGAACCATTTAAAAACATATATGTCCATGAAATAGAATTATGATGGGATATTGATACATTATTTTGGATAATATAAACAGAATTTATAATATGTACATAAAAATAATAAATAACATCATTTTCGTGAAAATAATGATAGAGAAACCTAATGGAATAACAGAGGATTGGCTATAATCCCATACCTTAAGTCCGATAGTGTCCTTCACATTATCTTAATGTCTAGGATAACCAAATTACATTCATTAATTAATATTTCCTAAACATATTATTCCTGAAATTTATTTACTATTACCAAATTATGTTAATTCATGAGATTCTTGATGGGTTATGATGTTCAATTTCATTATTTGAGAGTATTTGTTTCCTTGGTTTTCTTAATTGGTTTACTTATATATATTTAAGGATACACATTTAAGATGAGAATTATTTTCTATAATTGAAGTTTTATATTATTACAGAACATATAGAAGATTACATGGTTATAAAATTCATTTGGATAATGGTAGTGTAGATGAATCATTATATAAAACTTTAATAATACCTCTTTTGGTTAGTTGGAGGTTTTTATCACATCAAACACAATTTTCATTCTAAATTAACATCATATGTACGCCATCTTCTAGAACCTCAAATTATAAAAAAATAAATCTATTATAGTGTATTTCAACCATAAAAATGGTTTCAGAACAATAATTTAATTTGAAAAATAGAAACTAAAAACCCATCATCCTAGAATGTTATAAATAAACACAACTCAGATGGTGTTTTCATTTCTATTATAGAATGAGGGGAAATGATAGATGATGATAAATTATTTCATAATAATAAAAACATTCTAGTTCATTTATGGTACTTAAGTTATCCTATCATTTGGAAGAAAGGATGTGAGGAATGAAAAATAAATTAAGGAACATGAAGGAAAATAAAAGAATTGAAAATAAAAATTTACCTCTTGAATATATCTTCCTTGAGAGCATATTTAAGGGAGTGGATTTGAACTTTTGAAGATACCAAGGGCTGATAGACATGGGAGAGGGTTTTTTAGAGATATTTGAGTATAATTTTTACTAGGAACAAGGATTGAGAAGAGTGAAGAGAGGAGATAAAGAGGGTTGGTATTTATAGAAGAGGAGAGGAGGGGTATCCCATTATTTTAATCACTAGTTCAATATTTTTGATCAAGACTATAAATATTCATGATTCATGTGACCATAAAAAGTATATAGAGCATGTGAATCCGTAACTATGTACATTTAAATCATCCATGACTCAATCTTGATGCGAAAATTAATTTATTTTTCATTTATTATAAATTAGGGTATTGTACTTGAAAGCACAACTGATTGTTGTGTATTGACCATTCAAGGTTCTGGTGCTTTGCTAATGTGTATAGTAGCACTCAGGTCGAATCCTCGGTGATGATAATTTTTAATTTTCAGTTTTCTTTATTTTATTGTATTTTGATTGGGGTTTTTTTCAGAGCTTAAATGAAGTGATTAATGATTGGTGTTTGATTTAACAATTTGATAAATATTGGGGTGAGTTCATTTTTTGGTAGAATTCTCTAAAGAACTCTATTCACTTCTCTATTTTAATGTTCATCCATGCCATTTGTTTGGGGGCGATATGCAGTTGACATTTTATGTACATCACCATTATTTTTCAAATGATATTCTATGGTTCTATTACAAAAATTGGGTTCCTAAGTCACTTATCAAGTCACGTGGTGTGTATAATTAGTGAAACATGTGTGTATTTAGGAACTAACTAACAATATGTGAATCATTTGTTCTTGTGTGTTTGTCCTTGACCCACCTATAAATACAATCAAAGACAAGAAGAATGTATGAGAATCCATTGGAAGGGGGGAATGGTCCCAAGAAATCAATACCCCAAACATCGATGATCGCACGAAAAATTAAAGGCTTTTGGTACATTTAATTTCTCTTTATAATTGTTCCAAACTTTTGGAAAATGGGACATGATTTATAGAACTCGTGTGAGTCCTTGAAGAGTGAATCCCAGAAGAATCCATAGTCTAGTACCTTTTGGTAGGTCCTTTGTGGTTGAATGTGGCCACCTCTGAGAAGTGAGTGAAATAATTCTAAGGTGGAGGAATGTTCATATTCATCAACACATATCCTAATAACCATGACATCCCCAGTTTTCCAATTTTTATTATCTTCCCAAAAATAGAATTTTGAGTCAATTTTCAGTTTCATTTTTTGTTCTTTTGAAAAACATTAATGAATAACACCATAAACCAAGTAATTTACAATTGTGGCATACCGTGGGGACATTGGCATGAGAGATGAAAGGTTCCTAGTGGGGAATTCAGGATCAATCTTTCTTAAATGAGAAGAGTTTAAAATTATACTCAAGTGATTGGCCACGTGGTTTTCCTTTCCTTGTCCATCTTTGATTTCGAGGTCAAACTCTAGGACCATTAGGATCCATCTTATCAGCCTCGGTTTGGAATCACTTTTCTTCAATAATAACTTTATAGTAGAATGGTCTATGAATATGATGATTTTGGCACCTAGGAGATATGGAAATAATTTATCTTTGGTGAAAAACACTACTAACCGTTTTTTAGTGACAGTGTAGTGATATTGAGTTTCATCGAATGTTTTTGAGGCATAATAGATGACATGAGAAATATTTTCTCTTTTTTGACCTAGAATATCCCCAACAGATCTATCAGAAGAATCACATATCAAATCAAGTGGTAAGGACCAATATAGGGGTTGGATTATTGAGGCATATATAAGAGCAATTTTGAGTTCAACAAAGGCTCTCCTGTAAACCTCATTGAAATGGAAAGTGACATTATTTTGGAGAAACCCAGTGAGTGGGAGGGAAATCCTATAGAAGTTATGGATGAATTTCCAATATAAACTGACATGAGCAAGGAATGAATTGATGTCTTGGATATAAGTTTTTCAATAAGTGATTGGATCACTTCAATTTTGGTAGGATCAACCTCAATTCCCTCTTTTGAAACTATGTTCCATAGAACAATACCATTTTAAACCATGAAGTGACATTTTTCAAAAATTAACACAAGGTTATAGTTGACACACATTTGGAGTACTAGAGAGAGTGAATTCAAGAAAGACTGAAATAAATCATATTAAATTGTTATGTTATCCAAGAAAACTTCCATATTGTGTTCAATTAATTCATAAAAAATACTCATCATACACCTCTAGAATTTTGTAGGAGCATTGCAAAGGCCAAAAGGAAATTCTCTTGTATGCATATGTTCTAAAGGGTCAAGTGAAAGTAGTCTTTTCTTGGTCCTAAGGTGTGATTGGGATTTTAATGTAGCCAATGTATCCATCCAAAAATCAATAGTGTGAATTTTGGGCTATTCGTTATAGAATTTGATCAATGAATGGAAGAGGGTAGTTATCTTTTCATGTTTCAACATTAAATTTTCATTAATCAATGCACCCACGCTATTTTTTATTCACTCTAGTTGTGAATACCTCTCCATGTTCATTTGTGACAACATTTATCCCACCTTTCTTAGGTACAAATGGAATTGGAATAACCCATTCGCTATCAGAAATTAGTTAGATAATACTAGATTGAATAATCATGGTGCTCTATTCTATAACTACCTCAAGTATGAGTGGATTGAGTCTTCTTTGTGGTTGTCTAATTGGTTTGGATGATTTCTCAAGATGGATGTGATGCATGAAAATTGAAAGGTTGATTCCTAGAATGTCATATGGGGTCCAACCTAATGACTTTTTGTTTTCCTCTAACTCATGAAAAAGTTTGGACTTCTCAGTTTTGGCCAGTGAAGCAGAGATAATGACAGTATAATAGAGATCATGGAAAAGGAATTCATATTTCCGGTGTTCTTGAAGAGGTTTCAGGTCAGTATCATCATTCATTTTGTGGGTTAGAAAACTCGGGAATAGATAAAGGGATTTCAGTTTATTTATATTCATTTTCCATAATATAGTGCATGATGAAGCAGTAGTGATCAGAGTTGATGTGGGATTCAAGATAGTTTTCAAGTTCTTCTAGATTGATGGAGTCTAGGAATGAGAGGTCAACATCCACTTCACCATTTATAACTAGGTTAGTCATAGTGAATATTTCACAAGATACTTTCTCATTAGAACATGATGAACATGATGGAATGGGGTTCAATTTATTCTAAGATGTGTCTTCAAAATATTGGATTGAGAATGCAGAGTGATCCTCCGATGAGTATCACATGGCTTGGAAAATGTTGAACATGACCAGTTGGTCACCAAATTCTATGGATAAGATGCCTAAATGGGCATCAATATTAGTTATAAGAATCATGAGGAATGATCTTCCTAGAATTAGGGGAGATCTAGAAGATTTTATCTCACCTTCCATGTTAAGGAAATAGAAATCAACAGGGTATATAATATCATTCACATGAAAAAGGTCATCCTTAATTATTCCCTTAGGACCAGCTGTGCTAAGATTGGATAACTAAATAACAACACTTGTTGGATGTAAGGGGAAGAGACCATGTTTGGAGAATATGGATTTGGACATGACATTAATTGAGGCTCCTAGGTTTATGAGTTCATCATCAAATTTGGAACTTCTAATTTTGCATGAAACCATAAAGGTCCATGGATCTTTTCACTATATGGGAATAAACTATTTGGTGGAAACATTTTAGTAGGGCCTAAGTTTCCTCTTGTGGGTTCACAATTCTTTAAGAATCTTGTCATATGTAGGGATTTGTTTTATTCCATCTAAGAGGGGAATGTTGACTTCAACACATCTAAACATGTCAAGAATTTCAGGACTGGTTTCAAAGGACTTCTTTAGATTAGAAACATCTTGAGGAAAAGAAATTTGGTTCCTAAGTGGAATGGAAGGAGGCAAGGATATGTATTTAGATTCCTTTTCTAGTTTTTTTTTCATTTTCTAGGTCAGCATTTAAAGGGGGGTTGGAGGATTTATATAGAGGAATAAAAATTTTCTTCCCTGATCTAAGTGCAATTGAACTTACATTACCCTTGGGGTTGGGTAATGGTGGATTTGGGAGTTGGGAAGAATTTGATTATTGTTGATAGCTCAGGTGGGATGAAATTTGACCGATTTCTGTTCCAATGTTTTTGAGGCTAGAACAAGTGATGGGGGAAAAATCATCCACTGCACTTTCCCATGGTTTCATGGAAGAAGAGGCTTTTTTGGGATTGGTATTACCTTGATTTTGGATCTTGGGAAAGCGATTGTATTGGTTTGGAAATTGGGAAGGCTCACTAGGATAGTGGAATCCAGGAGGTGTAAAAGGAGGATTGATCCTTTGAGGTTGAGGAACAAAAGGATAAGGTTGATGGAAGTCACCACCACCTTGACCATATTGTAATTGGTTTGGGTTTTGAGGAAGGAATTGAGTGGTGTGAAAAATGGGATTACTATACCTCAAACCTTGGTTAAAGGTAGAATATATGGGCTCAGAGTGGGGTTCGTTGAAGTTTATAACAAACTGACCTGATTTTTGAGGGTTGGTTTTCCTCTAAGCGTATGATAAATTGAGATCCATTAGTCCAGATGAATCAAATGGTTCATCTTGATGTTGTGGACATGTTTCTTCTGGATGTGCTAGTGAGTTGCAGTTTCCACAGTTTTTGACAGGTCCAAGAAACATTGATTGCGGAAAAGATGAGGTTTGGGCTTTGGAATCCACAACTAGTCATCGCAGAAGTCCTATAAGTTCACTCATACACTCGGTCATCTTGTTGGGCTCTATGGATTTATTCTCTTGAACATATTTTACTTGGGAATTTGCTCGAGTATGGAATTGTTTTGTGTTTTCATCCATGTTTCTTATGAGATATCTTGAGGCTGCAAGAGTTTTATCAACAAGAGTACCACCACTTGAGACAATAATGAGGGTTCTCTCTATAGAAAATAAAACCTCATAGAAAAATTGGATCAAGAGTTGGGAAGGTATTTGGTGGTGTGGGTAGGTTGCAACAAGATTTTTGATCCTCTCCCAGTACTAATGGAGTGATTCATTTGGGAACAGAAGGATACCACATATTTCCTTTCGAATAGAAGGAGTATGAGAAGCAGGAAAGAATTTCTCTAAAAAGAGTCGCTTCATGTCATTTCATGTGGTTATGGAACCATGAGGGAGTTAGTAAAGACATGAATTGACAGATTCAACTAAGAAAAAAGGGAATTCTTGAAGTTTGATTTGTTCCTCAGAAACCCCTTGAGGCTTCATGGTAGAGCACACCACTTGGAAGTATTTAAGGTGGAGATGTGGATCCTCACTGGATAGACCGTGGAAATGAGGGAGAAGATTAATCAAACCTGATTTGAGTTTGAAGTCAGCCTCTATGATTGGATATTGAATACCAAGGGGTTGGTAATTCATATTAGGGGCATCAAGTTCTTTAAGTGTTTCTTCTCTAGGATTGGCCATATCTAATTCAATTGGTTGGACACAGATAAGTTATTGAATGAGTTGATTATCCCTTAAGTTACTCTTAAGTTGGAAACGTTTTAGCTTAATTTTAGGGTCAAACAAATAAGTGGGATTTTTTTGGAGGCTAAAATTAATTCAAATAGATTTTGGAAGAAATAGGAAGACATTTTTTTCATTTTGTTCTTTTTCTATTTATGATTTTTAAGAGAAGGAGGGGGTTTCATTGTGTTTTTTTATTTTGTTGTTGTTTACAATAAATAGACACTAAAAACTACTCAATTGTACCATCCCTAGCAAGGAATCCATTTGAAAGCGTGGCTTATTTTCACCTATCGATGGTTCAAGGTTTCAGTGCTCTGCTAATATGTATAGCAGCACTCGGGTTGAATCCTCGGTGATGATACCTTTTAATAGTCGATTGTTTTAGTTGATAGTATTTTGATTGGGGGGGTTTAATTTCAGATCTTAAATGACGTGATTAATGATTGGTGTTTGATTTAAAACTATAATAAAGAATGGTTTGAGTTAATTTTTGGGAATTTAAGCTTGTGATATCCATGATCTTTGCTTTATATTGCATTTAAATTAACACCAAATTCACAAGATAACGTTGATTGGAATTACTAAGTGTTAAGGATTTAATAAAATCTTTAAATTAACTAAGGGTTATTATATCAACAAGATAATGTTTATGTTAGTGTATTTATGGTTCTAATAATCAATGGAAACCACACGTAAAAAAAACAAGTCATTAATCCATTAAATGTTAAGTCCAACATACACAATGTTAAATTAAGGAATACTCAACGAGAAAAAGCTCTCAATCACTTAAAATTACTAAATAATGACTCAACCAATGGTATATTTACTTATTCATTAAGATGGTTATTAATCTGTTAATATATGATTATGATGATGAATTATAAATTGAAGTAAAATAATGGGATCAGAAATGATTTGTACGTCGAACACACATGATCGTTGCAGAGAGTTAAAAAATACTTTCGATTGAATGGGGAATCAAAAGAGGGGAAAGGGTTTTAACATGATTTAAACTATTTGAAGAAAATTAATATTAAACTACAAAATGTGGATGATAATAAGATATATTTATGAATAAACTTGCATTAAAATATAATTACAAAGACAAACACTTGTGAAATTACAAATGAAGAAAACGACAAAAAGTAAATTAAAACAAAGAGAGGTGAAAAGGTCTCTCAAGTGAAAACATGAGTATGGAAGGTCCTCAGAAGCCCTTTTTAAGGCTTTTTTCTTTCCAATATATTCTCCTCTCTTCTGAAATGACAACCATTTTGATAGAGAGGAGGGGGATGTATTTATAGCCTAAGGAGATTGACTGTTTTCATTCCAAAACTGCCACCTCAACTTTCATCTCCAATTGGTCCATACCAATAGATGAACCTCGAGATATACTCTTCCTAAAATTGGCAGATAATAATATTGGACGACTACTCTCAAATGTCACAGGCACTTGGACTTATAGAGTCAAAATTATGGCTGTTGGAGTAAACAATTATAATCTGTCCATTTCAATCTAGACTTTTTAGAAGGTCAAAATGTGAATGGGTTTTTGAATAGGACAATGCCTTAAAATCTAAATGCATTCTTCAAAAAATCTGGATGCATATATCTCCTCCTTCACACACAAAAATATCAGCTTTATTGGATGAATAGATCATGATAAATGTCATAAATAGTGTCAAGATTTCAATTCCCAACCAGAATGGTGGGATGGGTTTAAATTCATCAGTTGGGTCCCTGTCTTTGGAGTTGGGCTTGGACATTTTTATCAAAGGGGGATTACATTGTCCCATGACCTTTGGAGTAGAATCAATGTATTTGGAATTTTGGATTGAGCCCAATAATTCAATCTTTATAAATTTTCCAGTTTCATCACAAATTCATTGGGACATATTGTGAGGCCATATGACCCTTAAAATAGAATTGCACACTTATTCCTTATAATGATATGTTGGAAATTGGAGAAGGAATCCTTCAAAACAAGAATCACACAATTTGGATCAGGAGGGTGATAGTTATTATTAAAACATTAATCAAACATGAATCTTGATGAATTCAGATAGTGTTTGGAAATTATATTTAATATTTATATATTAATATTTCACAAAAATTATGAACATTTCATATAAAATCAGTAAATTGAGTATAAAAAAGTTTTAAAAATATTAATAACATCAGTACTATGATAAAATATTCATGTATTTTAGAAAGATCCCAAAAATACACCATAACCATTTTTTGACATGTTGAATTCAAAAATGGACTCCATTTTAGGAATATAATTTTATAAATATATGAAATTTAATTTTTATATAAAATCATAAATTAATTGAAAAATAAAAAATTTAAAATTAAAACTACTTTTCTATCACTTTGAAATATTAATTAAGGTCTCAAATAATTATCTTATGATCATAAGAAATCATAATAATAATTTATGCATTCATTTTGTGAAGGAATTTTTTTTTAATTTATAAAATTAATCATAAAATTTAAAATAAATATAATATAATTAAAAAAATTCCATCACTTGATTAATAATATATAAATAATTATTTACTAATATAATGATATAATTACATCATAGTGTCACATATAAGATGGACAAATTTTATTTATCCTTCCATTGGTGGGGTGACTATTATATTGTCCGATTTACTATTTATAAGGGCCACCTTACTATTCCAATGGTCAAGTTACTATTTTATCAGTATGTGTTCCTTAACATCTAGAGATACCTTTTATTTCACTTATTATTATTTTATAAGGTCTGTATTGTGTTCTATTTGTAATATTATTCGATTATAATATAATTAATAATTATAAGAAGGGTATTTCTTTGATAAAAGATTGGAATGTTATAGTAATGCCTCCCATATGCGTGTTTACTATACCCTTATTGACAGTCACTAAACAAAGGGCCTAATAGAGGTGGGAATCAAGTGTCAATATCTATCTTCTCCCATTTTCAAAGTGTGAGGGTAGACCTTGTGGACAGGGGTCATGATAGATTCCTGATATTGTTGTATTAGAGGATTGGTTGAGGGAATGGATGGTGTTTTGAGTAAGTCACATGTGAGGTTCCATGTGTTGGTAGGGAAAAAGTACGAGATAAGTTTATAAATAGTTATAAAAATGGGAGACCAGCTGATACATTGGTATTTACGGCCCCATTTGATTTGATGCATGGACCTTTAGGCTTACAGTAGCTTCTAAATAACGTGATACTAGTTTTAGGGTAGAGATATAATAAAGGATTTTGCATCAATATTTTTTGTTCCAATGTTAGAATGGGTAGACCTTTTTAAATGTTAACAAATAATTAATAAAAGGAAACAATTAATTAATGTTAACGTCATCAATTTTCTTGGTTGAGGATGTTTAGCCATTTTTTCTGGAATTGATCTAGGTTTAATTCTTCATCTGTTTGATGTATAAGATGTTCAACAGGTTGGGATATAATATTTTAAGATGGTAGAGGTTGGAAACAATAACATTTGGAGGAGGAAACTCCAAGAGTTCCAATGCTAGAGTCTACTTAGGTAAGAGGGATCCATTTTAGATGTAGTCAAATAATACAGGTTTGAAGAATTTGAGATGGATTTTAGTTGGTCTTTTCTTAGAAGAAGTACTGTATTTCATTATCTTTGACTCTATAATATGTTGTAGTGAGACAATGGGGGTTCTTGTTCCTTATAGATCCCTAGGAGTCGAATGTATCATGGAAAGAGTTCCAATATTTTCTCAAAGACAAGTTTATTTCTTCGACCATAAAGGTGGGTAGTTTCCCGGATCTTCTTACCCTTTGATAGAGGTTCTATAGTGTTCAAGAGTTCAAGATAAATTTCAAGAACATTTTATGATATTATTTAGTCTATTTTCTAGATGAGGAGGCCAAGGAATGGAATTTTGAGGATTCATTGCATCCAGTGATGTATTTTCAGTTCAACCTATTTATACTGAAGACATATATTGAGTTGTTGGATAGAGAAGTGGTTATTGAGAGTATATTTACTCGAACTATATCATCATGATATATGAGTTTTCCATATTACATATAAATAAGATCAATGGTATGGTGATCCCAATTATCTTGAAAGAATAAATTATTATCAGTCGGGGGTTGATCCTAGCCTTCAATATGTCATTTCTATGGGAGAGGAGAGTCTTAGGCCTATGAGAAGGGATCAAACACATGATTTTCTTGTGGATTATGAGATCATAAGTTGATGGAGTCCATGAAATTTCAATGAAGTCTGTACGCGCTAGCTGTTCTACTTCAGGATCTACTATTGAGGAAATTCTAGCTGAGGCAGTAATAGGAGGCTTCTTCAATTTGGGATTAGTAATGAGTGGATGTGGGAGGTAGAGAAAAACCCTAGAATGCACCCTATCTTTATAGAGAAAATCAATTCCATGGGTTTGGTATTTATAAGGGATACATGGGATGTGGAGAAGTTCATGGCTAGATTCATTATTTAGCATTGCAAACACCAGACGATCCAATCATCATTGCATGTACTCTTTTCCTATTTTGTACTTGGGTGCATGCCCTGATTGATCAAGGGGTGACACAATACTTCATATCACCTTCCCATTTAAATTATTTTGGACTCGTGTTACAGAGGATTCCCATGCCCTTGGAGTTGACTTCTCTAGTAGGAGGTCGAGTTAACTTGTTTGATGCATATAGAAACTGTGATCTAGTTCTGGGGTGGGCCCACTCTTGGGGATATTTCCAATTTTTATTGATGAAACCATATAATTTCATATATATGTCACCTTATGAGTTGATAGAGTTATTTATACCACTCGATGGTCTGTTGTGGTGTGTTTTTGTGTGGCCATGTGTGTCACCATAGGGTGAATTAACCAAGTTTGTAAATAAGGTTGATAATATTTTGGGGTTGTGAATAAATTATCATCAGTTTAACCATTTGATAGTGAATAACTATTATCCTCTTCCACATATTGATAATTTATTTGATCATATGAAGTGTGAAATTTTGTTCTCAAAGATCAATTTGTATTTAAGATATCATCAGATGCATGTGAAGGATGAGGATATTCTAAAGACTAATTTCCATTATCATCCCAAGCATTACCCATTTATTTTTATGTCATTTTGATTGAGAAACTATCCATCTATGATCATTGGGATAATGAAGGATGTGTTCCTTGGGTTATTGAACATGTTTGTGGTTGTTTTCATCGATAACATCCTCATCTACTTCTTTTCTAAGGAGGAGAATATAGAGCACCTACATTTATTTTGGGAGATAATCATCATCAGTAGTTGTCTATTTAACTTTGGTGGTGACTCATATGATTTCAATTACTATAAAGGACAAAAACTTATTTTGGATGGATTAGTGTTAGATCGATTTTGAGTAACTGAAGGAGAAGTTGTCCAGTTCTCCAGTTTTATGTCTTCCAGGAGAAGGGGTTCAAGTTGAAGTATTATATAATGTTATGCGTCTTGGTTTTGGATGTGTTATGATGCATTAGATATTAGTCATTAATTTTGGTTATTGGAAGTCATGTTCCGATGAGAATAACTATTATATCTATGATATCGAGTTGTAGGTAGTGAATTTCTCCCTAATGTTTTGGAGACATTACCTCATCGGCGAGCATTTTTTTTGGTTTTCAGCAATCATAAGATCCTGAGATTTGTCTTCTCCTTATGTGACGTCAACATGATCTAGTATTAGTGAAGGGAGTTATTATATGATTACTACATCAGGATTTTTACACCTAGAAATGGGAATGTTGTTCTTGATGAACCGAGTATAATGTCACATAGTGATGCAGTGCATGAATGAATTGATTCCTAGGGATTGATTGAAGAATTGTCAGTGTTTCATCAAGATATGGGATATATTGGGAGAAGATGTTTTCTATTTGAGATGAAGGAGCAGTCATATCGAGTGTAGTAGTTGGATGAGTCCCATTCAAGGGATATTGACCTGGAGGTATGAATATACCGAGTTGATTGCGGAGAGGCCCCAAATGGTTGGTCTAAAGATGAACAACACCATGTGTTGTTTCTGGGAAGTGTTTTAATTCTTTTAGTGATGAATTATATGGTTCTCATAGATTTCCACAATTACCCATTGGCGATATATACTGGTATGATAAATATGTATCGAGATTTGAGGGTTCAGTTTTGGTGGCATGGGTTGAAGCGTGTAGTTGTAGAGTATTATTTCTTGATATTTGGTCTACTAGATTGTAATGGAAAATCACTATGTTCCTGATGGTTTTCTCTAGCTATTAGACATTCCTCAATGGATGTGGGAGGACATATTGATGGAATTTTTTACTAGTTTACCTCATGAACAAGGAGGATATGACAATATATTGGTGTCCATGGACCATTTGATTAAATTGTTCCACATTATAGTGATCAAGGAGTCGAGATTAGTAGAGTGTTTGTCGATATAGTATCAGGAGGAGGTGGTGAGGATTCACAAAGTCCCATGTATGATAATTTCAGATCAATATCCTTGTGTTTACTCTAGGGTGTGGAGAGGTTACTAGAATGATTTTGGTTCTCATCTATGCCTTAACGCTTCTTTTCATCTGCAAATGGATAGTTAGATAATGAAAACCATCCAATCTCTTGAAGAAAAGTTGTGCTCTTGTGTCCTAGATTTTGGATGTTTGTTTATGAGGCACAATACCTGGGTAGAGTTCTCTAAAATCAATAGTTTTCACTCCATCACCGGTATGGTGCTGTTTGAAGAATTTTATTTTTTACCCTTCAATTCTTCATTGTGCTAGACCAGGGTTGGAGAGTTAGCAATTCTCAAATCGAAACTAGTATATGATACATCTTAGATGGTTTAGATGATTCAATAGAGGATTAAAACATCATCTTATATTTATATATTATATTTTGATCATAGGATGAGACCTATAGAGTCCAACATTTGGGATCATGGGGTCCTTTAGGTGATTCCTTGTCATGGGAAGTGGAGGTTTAGTCATTGGAATAAATTTTCTCCCTGGTCGGTTGAGTCTTTCAAGGTGTTGGCTCAGGTTATACTCATAGAATATTAGATATCACTTTCTCCATATATTACCTGGATACATAACATTTTTCTCGTGTCACAAATCCATTTTTATCTTCATAATGGCTCTCACAACATCGAGCAGGGTGAGATCAATGTGGATAATGATACTACATTTTAGGATCATTCTCTAGAGATATAAGACATATATGATGTGTTTTAAAGGGACTATATACATTTTCTTGTGTATTGGGTTGAAAAAGTGATGTAGATGAGAGTATCTAAGAATTTGAGTCACAAATACACACTCAATAATCCATGGTATTTGGTTTGTATCTCTTCTTTGTTATCACTATTTTTTTTGGTAGTCAACCTTTTTGGTTTTTGATATGGCTTGATCTTGTTGTTTTTTATGGATTACTCTCTTTCCATGGGAGTTGAATATAAGAGAGGTATTCCCCATGTTTTTCTTTTTTTTATTTCATTTTTTGGATGAGAATATTGTCCTTATATAGGTGGAAAAGACACAATAGGTAGTTCATCTACTCGTTCTGTTGAAAGCATTGTTCTTGGGTGAAGTGGTTGAGCTTCTATGGTGATGAGACCGTTGGGAGGTATCTTGAGGGATGGTTTTTTAATGACCCTTTTAAATTTCACATATATGTTGGTCTTTGATTATCAACGACAAGAATGTTTTGTGAGGTATTTAAAGTAAGGGATCATTTACAAATTGATCAAACTATTGTGTGTTTCTGAAGACCGAGATGCTCAAATGAGGATTAATGGATGTTTGGATGACTTTGTCTATAAATTTATTAAAATAGGAATAATTATGTGTCATGTAATACTTATACATTTTGTAAGTTAGGATCATGATGTGTAAGTATTCAGGGTTTAAAAAATGAAATGTGTTGTTTTTTTAGTAAAACCAAACCATAATGAATACACACCAGGAAAGGGGATTACACATTGTAAAAATCGCTGATGTTGTATGTTTTAAATGTTTCAATCCACTTTGGTTGTCAATCCTTATGGCTTCCAAAACACTATCTCTAATTCCAAGTGACCCTATGACCCCCCTCTTCAATGTTTTGGGGATTATTTCATCAATGATCGATCCATAGCATCCCTCCTTCGATCCACCTGTGATCCAATGTATGTTCTAACTCTGTGCTTGTAGTTTCTTCCCTCACTTTCCTCCAGTTCCACTTTTTAATGTGGTGGATTTTTTAATCCATGTTATAATAGTGTTTTTTGGTTTTTTTGGTGTGGTTGTGGCCTGAAATCCTATGGTGGATTCAATTCTTGCTGGAGAGGTGATCAAGATCTTTAACTTTGGTCTATTCTTATGTGAAGAACATTGATAGCCTTTTCGAGGTAGGGGATCCATTTCTTCTCTATTTATTTACATTCAATCGTATAAATATGATTACTAATTCCCTTGAATCAAAATGATTTCAAATTAATTATTATTTAAATCTAATTAAAGAGTTGGTATCGATCACATGGAGATATTTTTGTTTGTACCGTGATAACAGGAGACCTTTGATTTTATAAAGAGTTTGATATCTATTCTATTCTAGTTATTCGTAGAGTATCATGTGAAAATGGTAAATAAGGTAAAACAGAAATTAATTGATAAGTATTATAGATTCATGTTTAATGAATCTATTTTATTTTGTTCTTATAATCTGATTATAATAAATTTGATTCAAGTATTCATGTTTAATTGAATTAGTTAATGAAAATGAAACATGATGATTCTTGTTTATAAAGGAATTAAATGCATGTGAAGTTAATTGATTAATTAATTTGTGATAGCTTGAGATAGACTATTTCTTTGGTTTCCCCTAGTTAGAACCTATGAATAATGAACAAGTTAACTAATGATAGAATAAGATTTGGTAGCATGATCAAATACAATGCCTTTGTAGGGCCTGAGTTGGCACCCTTCTTGTAAAGGATGAAGGATTATTCTTTGGATTTATGAGAGATTGTTGTGTGTGATGACTGAATGCCTTGATTTAATGTCAATATCCATGTTTCTATATTTTTTTCCTAATGATTTTTTTGTGACATGATCCTGGGATGGTTAATCTTGGTGGGATGTTGTGGTATGAGGGACGAGGAGGCCTGAATGTGGTGTGGGCCAAGGATGGATGAGCATGTAGGGATTTGGTGTGATGAGTGGTGGGAAGGGCAATTTTTGTGGTATAATTTGTTTCCTAGAGTGGCATGATGCATCATTATATAAATGTTGGTGTTGGGAAAGACACTATAAATTTTGTAACTTGTCAAAGATGAGTTTACCCATTGATATTAAAGCTGGATTCTTCTCAAATTTGATGTATGGATGAAATTTAGGTTGTTTTTTGTCTTCTTTCCTTTCCCCACTGCATGAGGTAGATGGATTTTATTGGATTCATGCCTTGTTTGGTATCATAAGATGTTTTCCTATAGTACCTGGTAATTTGAAAATTAATAATGTTAATTAATTAATATATTTTTAACCCAAGTGGTTGGAGCTAGCTGGGATACAATATTGTTGTTTTAATTGTTTGAATCTATGGACTCAATTTTCTTATTCCTTGAGGGAATGGATATTTGTTGTACTACTAATGTAATGTAATGTGGAAAATTTTAATGATTAATTAATGGTTAAAGAATTAATTAACGTAAAGTGGAACTGATTGAAAGGAATAATATAATTTAACTTAACTATTTATATGGTTGTGTGTATATAGGATATTTTGTCTTAGTAGAGATAGTCGTGATTCTGTGAGAGGTTAGCTAAAATTGATTATGAGACTAGGCCATGTACATAGTGTGGTTTTGAGCTATATTATGTCATGTAATTTGTGTTAATATACGATACTCCTCCATATTGGTTAGGCAAACTTGCACATCATAGATTCTGAGACCTAAGGGGGGGGGGGGTTCTCATATCCTATTGGGGGTATGGATGGATGACTACACCCTTTATCCCTCCTCTCTTATCTTGCTAGTTACTTATGCTGGTAGTAATGACCATTAGTTTTACCTATATGTGATTATTGATGTATGTAACAGATTCTGGTTATTTCACACATATATATTCTGGATATAGTTTCCAAAGGACTACTATAGTTATAACTTGTATAAGCCGTGATGGCTTGAGTATCCTTAAAAAATTTATAGGCTGTGATGGTTTGAGGTATAATAACTAATGCATGATACAAATTATATGTAAGTTTGTGGATCCTGAAAACATCATGGTTACTTTTAGTTATGTGGATGTGGTGGTTTGTTGGACAAGGTGCATGTTCTGAAGATTTTCTAAAGAGTCTACTAGGTAGACTTTTAGAGAGACAATCTCGAGACATGTGACATTGGGAAAAATTAGAAAACAAGTGAGTGAGTTTTAGTGGGGTACACATAATATTATATATCACATTATATAATCTTGTATGTGATACTTGGTTAGAGTAGCCATGGTGAGGTTGGGAACATAATACACAAGTTTAGGTTGTGAGTTAGTTTCAACTTTTGTTCACTGTGATTTAGCATGTACTCTATACCTTTTCATGAGAGGATCTGGGGAGGATCCTACTAAGTATATTGTTATACTCACCCTACCAATATATAAATTATTTTTGAGGTCAGTTGGAGTAGGTTGGAGATCAGGATGGTTACTAATAAATTTTTGTTTAGTAGGAGTTGTTTATTTTTTGTTGTCATGACCATCATTACTTTTATTTCAGTACACACACTTTTCCTTTTTTTTTTCATGTATTAGTTATTTTATGAAAATACATATGTTTGTTTTGAATTTTGTTTTATGTTGGAGTTATATGAGGAGTTGGATGATATATATCTTATCTATCTCTCTCTTTCTCATCTGTTATCTTATAGGGTAATTCCTTTCATCTGTGTTTTTACTATACCCTTGGTGCTAGTCAACAACCCGATGATTATTGAAGGATAGACTTAGTTTTCCATATCTACATTCTCCCATTTTTATCCTAGAAGGGTTAAACCTTATGGGGAGGGGGTCATAAGATATTTGTGAGATTTAAAACATGTTTTTTGGTGTATATACTACCATATGGATGTATTTTGTCCTTAATTTAATGAAAATAATGTTCTTTATTTATGATTTTAAATTCCCTTTCCTCAAATTTCATCTTTTTTAAAAATATTTTAAATGGTTTTTAGATTTTTCTTAAAACCTTATTGTTAAATTATCTAATAAAAAACATTAACTTACATGTACTTTTTGTTTAAAATACTATGAGTTTTCTCATTATATATTTCAATGTAAATTTTTATCAATATTGTCATATTTGCAATGCTATCAAAAGGGAATAATTTAATTATTTACAAATGGGGTCACTTTTGACTACTATCACCACAATGAAAAAGGAAGTTTTTTTAAAATATAATACTTGAATAGACTATTACACTATCAGGTCTATTATTCATTATCTCTGTTAATCTAAATTATTCAATTTTTTTGAAAAATTATAATTTTTCAATTATTCTAGGATTTTTCATCTTTAAATAAATTTTCAAAAGAAAAGGATATTTCTTAGGAATTTTTTGAGATAACTGAATGTGATTTTATTTTTGGGATTAAATTACCACATTAACAATTTAATGATTAAAATCACATTTTATTAAGTGATTTTTTTAAAAAATATAGTTCTTTGGAATTATATATTAATGTCAGATTGAGGATTGATCTAAAACCCTTACGGTATTATGTGTTTTATTTTATGGGTGGGTTCAAAAAATTCCTATATTGAATTTAGTAATGAATAAAATAACTTATATATGTTAATATTAAGATAATGTAGGATGTGTAAATTATACCTATATAGAGAATAAGTTAACTTATATATATATATATATTATCACTGATAGAATTTTTTAACGATGTTATTATTTAATTCCATCATGAATTTATAATCTATAAATATTCCTACATGTTTAATCACTGCATGAAAATCCATTTTAATATAAATATTTATATTTTAAAACATAAAAAATGTGTTTACAATTTAATGGAATATTTATGATCTTTTAAATTTAAAATGATTATTTCCTTGGAAGGGCATTCATTGATTATCATTATTTATTTATTTTTTCTTATAAGTGTTTTTAAGAAATCATTTATCATTAATGCACAGTTCCCATATTTGTAAATGATTATTTGGATGTCCACAATTTATTATTTATAAAAAGAAACAAACCCATTGTATTTCATGAAGTAAAATAGATGAATGGGTTTCCATTTTATTGAAACCATTAATATTAATATTTTATAATATCAAATTTTTATATGTTTTTAATCAGGATTAATAATGAGTAAGTAATATGATGATGACTATCCATAAACATAGGTAATATGATTCTAATAAATGATGCATGATATGAATGAAACATACTTTTATACATAAAAATACTAATTTTTTAGAAAATAATAAATGGTGTGTTAATAATCCCTTCATAATGTAATTTTATATTATAATTCTATAAAACAATGAACCAAAAATATAATTGTAAATTAAGTTAGTGTTACACTTGTAATCAATCTTAAAATAATGGTTACATTATGTGACATGTAATTCTATATTGTATCATACCAGTGGTATAGTTACGATTAGAGGTTATAAGGATTAAGATGAAGATATTTTATGATACCATCATGGGATAATTATTATATTGATAATCAACAGTTTAGTTGTATATATACCTCTTCTTGAGGTTTTATAAGATCAGAGTTAAGGATAATTATGTATATTTTCTGAAAAATTTATAGGATTACACCTATTAGATTTTCTATGTATTTTAAAATGTTATTTGCAGAATAATTATATTATATATCATTGAAATATATTTATTGGTATTGATATTTTTTTGGTATATATGAACATTTATCATGAGTTAATTATGGTTAATTGGGATAAATGACATATTATATTTAAGGATAATAATATTTTTCTAATAGATTACCAGGGGATTAAAATTATTTGTAGTATATATTTATGAAAAGGCAATTTTTTAGTAAGTTCCCTCTAATTGGGAAATTATATGACTTAGTTAAATCTAATTATATTTGACTAATTTGGGAGTTTATTTTAGGAAGAAATTTTTATTTTTTTTGAATAATATATTCTTTTTATTGTGGGATAATGCTAAATATAGTTATTTATGGAAACTATTATCATATTTTGGATATTATATAATTAATGCTAAAAAATTATTATGTGAAATTACATGGGCTTAATATTTTTTAAATATCAAATTTACATTGATCTAGGAATAATATGTATTTTGAACATGGTCCATATTTGTTTAATTTTTCTAAATAGATATATAGAGGGAATGATTTTTGATTATTTTACATTCTATAATTGAGGAATTAGTGATTAATGTACTGTCTGAAAATTTTAGGTTTTATTCATATTATAATTTATTATACCCTTTGATAACATTTTTTGGATTAAGTTAATACATAGAATTAAGAGAAATAAATTTTTATATTTTTATAGAACTTGTGAACTATTAGACATTTATTTTAGTGATTCATCCATGACACATTCTTCCTGAATATTAATTCAATGAATTATGATATGAGATATATTTGGGTAAAACTATATATTAAATAACATTGATTATAATTGTTTATGATGTGAATTTGAATGATTTACATATATAGATTCTATCCTTAGTTTTTTAATTCTTAACACACTTAATAAAAACCCTATTTAACTAAAAAAATTACACAAAATGTTAGGAATAATTTTAAAAAAAAAATTTGTTCTAATGGATGATGAAATATTTATAAACTAAGGAATATATTATTTTTACATGATGTATAGTCCATCATACTCCATATGTTTATTTAAAAAGCGTGGCCTAGTTTAGTCTATTTGATTGACTATGTTTAGTTATTTCAAGGGAACTATTTTTATCCTTTAGATAGAATGACTTTAGTACATTAGATTAATGAATTTGAGTCTATCAATGTGTCCCAGTATTGTCTCTCAAACTGAAAATGTTTTTACTATCATATTGAAGTGGTTTATTCAACCAAATTCATAAATTGTAGTCCAATAGATTGATGAATTCTCAAATATTTTACTAACCATTTTTATCCACTAGAATAAACATGATTTATTCCATAAAAAAATTGTGATTATTAATGGATATCTACAATCATTAATTCTAGATGGAATAATTCTACACCATTATTATGATGATATAAAAACAAAATCAGATAAATATATACATAACATAATGTGATTTCATGTTCGAGTTCATCCAAGGCCACTGTAGCACACTTTTAGAATCACTGAATATAACCAATGGAGTTTTACTAATAAATAGAGCTACATTGGATAATCTTGGATATGATTATTTTGTGACTCAAACCATACGAAGCCAGAAATTTTTTAACATAAATTTACATATGCTTTATAAATATTTAGAGTGTTTAAGTTCTAAATATTATGAATAAGGATTATAAATTCATTAGAGACTTTTAGATTGTTAATAATTATGTCTAATCAATATTTTGATATAAATATTTTAGTGATAGAAATACCATTAATTCAGATGAAGAATATTGAAGGATTTTGGGTATATGAACACAGTGATGATTTATATCTTTATGATATTAGGATTTATTGTTGTAGAAATATATACATTATGGTTGGGTAGAAATTTAAATATAAAAAATGTTGGGTTTTAAACTTCCAAAACTATAAAGCGTGAAGAGTATAAATTTTTTATAATTTTTTTATTTCATTATTAATTTTTTATTAATATTAATTTTTACTTGTTTTTTATAACATATTATTATTTTCTACCATGAATTTTAATAGAATTATTATTTTAGATAACCATTCTAATATATAATTTTATTGGTGTACTATGTGTCTAATATAAAAAATATGATCATAAAATGATATTTGAGTCTGATAATGTATAATATAGAGGCCTGGGTTTATATTTAGTTTACATTTTTACAAAACAATTCCCACCAACTTCTCTCCATTGATATACTATTTGATTTAATAATTGGGATCATAAAATGTTCTAATTTGTAACTTCTAGTTTTTTACATTTTTCCTATAGGTTTGATAGTTTTCAAAAATTGTGTTATAAAACATTATTTATAGCTTTTTGAAAAACTATTTTACACTAACATGAATATTATAGAAATATATTTTTCCTGTTCATAAAGAATGAATGTTTAAATGTCAGAACTCTCGATACTCATAATCATAATATGACATTGATTTTATATGGGGGTAATTATGAGTATTTGAGAGAAATAATGAAGACCATTTTTATTAAAACTAGAGTATATAACATTATAATGATAACTAAAAAATTTAAAATTCCTAAAAAGAAATTTCTTGTTTTTAAAATCTTGAAAAACAAGAATATGAACAAAGTTTTCATATAATAAATAATATGTTGTGTTTTATAAAAAGAAATATCTACCATCAAAAATATTATTGTGATTTGATGAATTATATTTGGAATATGATGGATGTAACTCATTTTTATACTTAAAATGTGTTTAAAACCCGAAGTTAGATGCTATGGGTATATTATCACGATTTAGAGTTTCGTCCTAGTGAATCTATTATTGAGTTTCAATGTAGCTTGATCAAAATTGTGAATAATTTATAACATTTTGATGAAAAAGGATGTTACTTGTGGAATTTTAGTATTAAATATCATTTATATTATTGCTTGAAAATTGGACTCTATAGAATATCTTCTGAAAATATATGGAAGATAAAATATTTCAACATGGATGATTTGGTTTCAACTCTCATGTAGTATTTGGGTACACTAATGATACATTCTGAGAAGATAATGAAATATAATGGGGGAGTTTATTTTTATAATACATCAAATGTTATTGGTAATGGAACAAACCTCTCTGGTCCATTCCTTTGTGAAAATCAGGTGTATGAGGTGATTTGGTAGGTCAAGGGGAATTATCCCCAACACTTTTCCAATTTTCTAGTTTTGTGAATAGTTCTAATGGTAGAAAGTTGTGAACAGTACAACGAAAACCTTATATAAACATTTCCATCGGTGACCAATTCTATCTGTGAGGTCTAATGGTATCCTCCCTTTCCATTACCAAATTTACAATTCTATGAATAGTTCCATCAGTGAACAGTTCTATTGGTAACCTTTAATGGTAACCTCTCTTTCCTTTTCTAAATTTGAAAGTCTTTGAATAGTTCCATCATTGAACAGTTCTATGAGTAAACTCTAACAGTAACCACTCTTTCCTTTTCCAAATTTACAATTCTATGAACAGTTCCATCGATGAAGAGTTCTATCGGTAACCTCTAACGGTAACCTCTCCTTCCTTTTCCAAATTTTGAGTTCGTGAATAGTGTTTCCAGAATGATGAGGTCTATTAGTAAAATCTATCGGTAACCTATATCGATAACCTCTATTTTTTATTTAGCCAAAATTTGAGTTCATGAAGAGTGTTTCCAGAAAAATGAGGTCTATCAATAACCTCTATCAGTAACCTCTATTTTCCTTTGCTAAATTTTGAGTTTGTGAATGTTATTTTCAAAATAGTTAGGTCTATCAATAACCTCTATTTTCCTTTTCCAAATTTTTAGTTTGTGAACAATGTTTCCTGAATGATGATTTTTGTTGGTATCCTCTATTGATAACCTCTTTTTCCTTTACCAAATTTAGAGTTTGTGAACAGTGTTTCCAAAACGGTGAGGTCTATCGGTAAACTCTATTGGTAAACTCTATCAGTATCCTCTATTTCCTTTACCATGCTTTGAGCTAGTGAACAGTGTTTCTAGACTGGTGAGGTTTATCAGTAACCTCTATCGGTAACCTCTATTTCCTTTGCCAAATTTTGAGTTTGTGAACAGTGTTTCAAGCTTCTTACAGTTTCACCCGTTTACCATTTCCTTTGATGTAAAATACATTTAAAACATTATTTTAAGGACTCTATGGCCGATTCAATATTCATAACTCTTACATTAATTTATCCTAAGGCTCGGGACATTTTTACTTTGTCAAAACTTTGTGGTTTAATACGATCCACTTTTAATGCAAAACCTAGCGTATCTTAAACCACCACTCTATTAAATATTCTAAAGGGACGTGATATATTCCTCCATAGTTCTTCCTCCTTGTTCTCAGCTATGAGATGCTAGAACCTTTCTTTATATTCCATAGGGGTTGTGTAATAAAAATTTTCTCCTAGGATTGGTTCAACTCTATTTTGATGCAATCAAGTAGCATCGATCAATCTTCAGTATAAGGTATGATCTATCGCCATTCTTATGGGCCCACATCCTTCTGTTTCTCATTTCCCTATTATGGTATGTGATATCTATAATACTAATATATTTTTCTTGGGTTTATATTGGTACGGTCATACCACATCATCCTTGGGTGGATACAATTATCATGGGAGGAGGTGATCATGATTCTTTGTGTGGATCGTTCTGGTATAAAGAACAACATGAACCATTTGGGTTAGGGGATTCATTACTTCTATTTTCTTTTATGTGGAATTGTATAGTTAACATGTTTTATCACATGGTATGGTAATTTAATTCACATAATAAATATTTGAACTGGAAAACAAATTGACATCGATCCTATGCTATTGACTCTTCTTTTTCTAGATAGTGTGATATCTTTGATTTCTTCATATAGCTATTCATTCTTAATGGAAATTGGTAAAGAAGGTAAACTGAAATTAATTGATAATGGTTTGGCTAAAGATAACGAGGCATATAAGTGAATCAGGTTCTTCTTGTTGTAATTTGATGTTAATCAAAATGGTACAGTAAGCATGTATAATTATTTGTGATAGCTTACTGTTTAGGTTTCCCAATTTTGGAACCTAGGATTAATAAATCTGTTAATTCAATATGGATTAAGTAACTGGTGGTTTTATAGAAGATAAATACTTGTAGGGTTCAGAGTTACCCCCTTGGTTGTTTAAGGGACAAGAGCGCATTTGATATGATGTTTGTTTTTCATGCTGCTTGTGTTTTGGTGTGAGCCTGGATGGCTGTTGTGATATGTGTGGGGTAGGGAGGACTATTTATTGATCTTGTAGTTGATGCCTAGAGTGGTGATATTCATCGGGTTATTCATGTGGGTGTTAGGGAGGACATAAGGGATGATGGAACGAGTTGTATGTGAATGTTTGGATGCTTCCTGATTATTATTGGTTGTTTATGTACTTTACTTCTACCCAATGATCAAGGTAGTTGGTATTACTTAACCTTCTTCCTAAATGGGTGAATACGTGCAGGGTATGCGACGTGATTTTCATGTTTAGCTTCTCAATGGAGAATGGTTCTACGCTCTTACTATAGGCGACAAAGACTCGACGGGTAGTTTATTTACTCAACTTGTTGTGACCTCTTATGTTTAATAGCATATAATGTTTTTCTAGAATGCTGGGGAATATGGGAAAGTAATTCTTTAAATAAATAATTGAATAAATGATGTTAACCCATGGGGTTTGGAGCTTGCTGGGGCGCAATGCTGAGGTTGTGATTTTAAGGAACAGTGTACTTTGAGTGTGATGCTAATGAAATTTACTGTGGAATTTTTATTAGTTAATTAATGTTTAAATAATTAATTAACTTAAAGTGAAATAGATAAAAAAGGGAATGAAATAATGTATTAAAGCTCTTTAAATGGTTGTGTGCTTATAGGATACCTATTCCTAGAAGTGGCAGCCCAGATTCTGAGAGACGTTAGCTGAAGTTGATTCTAAGACTAGGTTATTCCCATAGTGTGGTTGTGAGCTATAATATATTCTATACATTTTGTGTTTCTATATGATACTCCACCCTTTCAGTAAGGGAAACTAACACTCCAGGGATTCTGATCCCTGGGGGCTGTTTTCCCAAACATTCTGGTGGGAGGATGAATGGATGACTACCCCATTTGTCCTTGCTCTCTTCTCTTGGAAGTTACTTGTGATGGTAGACACAACGGTTATTTTTCCCTATATATGTGTGTAGAGGGTTGTAATGTCTTTTGGTTATTCACATACATGTATTCTGGATATTGTTTCTTATTGACTACTATAGGTGTAACGTGTATAGGCTGTGATGGATTGAGGATCCTTACTCAGTGTATGGGCTGTAATGGCTTGAGGTATAATAACCAACGTATGATACACTTTATGTGGGATTTCGTGGCTCCCAAAACAACCTAGATACCTTTTTTTATGTGGACATGGTGGTTTTGTTACATGAGGTGCATGCTGTGGTGCTTCACCCAGGTGTCTGTGGGAATTCCTTTTTAGAGAGAGATGCTCAGGACGTGCGATTTTGGGGAAAAGCAGAAAACCAGTGGGGAAGTACTAGTGGGGTATCCTTGATATTATTTTTATATGATATATTCTTGTATGATTTACTTGGTGAGAGTATCCATGGTGAGGTAGGGAACTTATTATAACTATTTAGGTGATGATTCAGTTTCACTTTTTGTTCACTATGCTTTAGCATTCATTATTTACTTTTTGACGAGTGGATTCGGGGATGATCCTACTGATTATATTGTTATACTCACCCAATGTATATGTAAACATCTTTTTAGGTCACTTGGGGAAGGTTAGAGATCAGGATGGTTACAATTAGATTACAATTGCAGGAACTGTTCGGGCTTGTGGTTGTTGCTGTTTTACTTCTTTTTTGGGTACTTGTAGTTTTTCCCCTTTCAGTTGTAGAAGTTTTGCAAGACATTTCATATGTGTACTTGGAATTTCTTTTATCTTAATGGTTGAGTTGGAGTTGATTGGTGTCTATATTATCTCTCTATCGCATGTGTTCTCTTAGATTGAAACGCCTCCCATTTGTGTGTTTACTATACCCTCTGTGCTAGTCGCCGACCTGGGGCCTACTGGAGGTGGGACTCGGGGTTCATTATCTCCCTTTTCTCAATGCCGGCCTAGGAGGGGTACACTTTGTGGGAGGGGTTCATGACAGAGTGGTATCAGAGGTCAGGATGAGGGATAAGATGGAGTTTGGAGTTAGGCATATGCGAGGTTGCATGGGTTGGTAGGAAAACAATGTCATTCATGTTTAGAAAGTGATGTAAACACTGGAGACCGACTGATACATAGGCATTTAGGCCCCCCTATGACCTTATGTACATACCATTTAGTTTACAATGACTACTAAATGAGGTGATACTAGTTGTACGGGTGAGACCTAGGAAAGGATCATGCATCATTATTCTTTATGGCTGTGTTTGAATGGGTAGACCTCGAATAGTTTAATCTAAAATGAATAAAATAAAACAATTAATTAATTAATGTTTTTTATTCCATGTTACAGGTTTAGGAGCCCTAACTGTTTGTTATATTATAGGTATGGCTCCAGGTCGACGATCTCTTCAGGATCGCATAGAAGTTGTCCAGTGGGCTGTTCCAGAAGGTTTTTCCAGTAGATCGCCACACGGTAGAGGTTGATGACGATACCACTTGGAGGAAGACAATCCTTGAGTTTCAGCGCTAGAGTCTGCAGAAGTACGAGGGATCTGTTTCATATGCACTCATGGAAGACTGGTTAGAGGACGTCGAGATCAGCTTCATTTCGATCTGTGATCGGAAGGAGCACTGGGTGTCCTTGGTTGTGACGATGTTGCATGGAGCAATGAGGAAATAATGGTTCTTGTTCCTCAGGGATCGCGAGGATACAATGATATCATGGGAGGAGTTCCGAAACAAGTTTAGAGTCGAGTTTCTTTCTTTGACTGCGAAGGCATCCATTCTCCAAGGGTTTCTTACCCGTCAATAAGGGTGGTCTAATGTGTGAGAGTTTCGAATCTATTTCAGGAACCTTTTACGATATGATTTGGACCAGTTTCCAGATGAGGAGGCTAGGGTGAGGCATTTCGAGGAGGCTTTGAGTCTAGATATCCAGTGTCAGGTCACCCCATTTATGCTGAATACATATCTTGAGGTGATGGATAGGGAAGAAGTTGTTGAGAGGACTTTGGCCAGAACCAGATCATCACGAGTGGGGAGTCATCATGATTCCTCATGAAGCAGATATGTGGTCTGGGGTTCCCAGATTTTAGGGCAGAAGAGTTTCTATTCAATCATGGGTAGGTCCCAGCCCTTCACATCTCGTTTATCTAGTGGTAGAAACTCTCAGGCCTATGCCAAGGGATCAAGATCTTGTTTTTCTTGTGGTGGTCAAGGTCATCATCAGTGAGAGTGACCGACCATTCAGAGTAGCCATCATGCACTAGGTTTTCCACTCCAGGTTCCTCCGTTGAATCAGTTCCAGCTGAGGCAGCAACAAAAGGTTGCACCAGCTGTAGATCAGCAGAGGGTATATGGGACAGGGAGAGGAAATCCACGTGATTCTCCCCATCATCAGAGAGCAGAGAATGATGGTGGTGGTGGTCGTCATCATGATCAGAGAGGCCGTGGTGGTGATCGTGGTCAGCTTCATGCTTTAGCATTTCCAGCACCAGGCAAGCCAGACATCTTTTGAGGTACCCTTTGATTGTTTTCTACCTTGGTTTATTCCTTGTTTGATTCAGAAGAAACATACTCCTTCATATCACCTACCCTTTTCTAGGATTTGGGACTTGAGGTAGAGAGGCTTCCAGTGCCTTTGGCATTGACTATACCAGTTGGAGGTCGATCTAACTTGATTGAAGTATGTAGATACTGTGAGCCAGTGTTGGGGCACCCCCACTCTTGGGGAGATTTTCTATGTTTATGAATATAACCATATGAATTTATCCTTGTAATGGATTGGTTGTATTCAGTGTAGGATATCATGGATTGCTTTAGGAAGAAGGTCATTTTTTTCTATCTGGATGGAGAGTCGGTGGTGTTTGTTGGTGAGTGAGACCCTCAGATGGGTTAGAGGCATGTTATGTCCTTATCATCCATGATGGCTGAGCTGATGCTGAGTTATTTAGAGGTTCAACTATTTTCGTTTCCTAGGGTCACAGAAGAGTACCTCGATGTTTTTACAGAAGAGGTTGTAGCATTACCCCCTCGATGAGAGATTGAGTTTGGTATCGGGCAACAACCAGGAGCATCTTCTATCTCTATTTATCCATATAGGATGTCGCCTAATGAGTTACGAGAGCTATGTATACAGCTTGATAGTCTGTTACAGTGCGGTTTTGTTCAGAATAGTGTGTCACCGTGGGGTACACAAGTTTTGTTCATAAAGAAGGCTGACGACAGTTTGCGGTCGTGTGTCGATTATCATCACTTAAACAAAATTACAGTAAAGAATCGATATCTTCTTCCGTGTATTGATGATTTATTCGATCAAATTTACAGTGCAAGGTAGTTCTCAAATATCGGCTTTCGGTCAGGATATCATAAGATGCGTGTGAAGGATGAGGATATCCTGAATACTGCTTTTTGTTGTTGTCATGGGAATTATGTGTTTGTTGTAATGTTGTTTGGAATGACAAATTATCCATCTGTGTTCATGGGAGTGATGAATGTTGTGTTCCATTATTTCTTGGACAACTTCTTGGTGATTTTGATCGATGAAATTCTTTGTTTATTCCATGTCTGATGAAGAGCATGAAAAACATATACACGCCATTTTGGGAGTTCTTCGTCAACATCCACTATTTGGGAAGTTGTCTAAGTGTATGTTTTGGGATCAAGAAGTCCATTTCATGGGACATGTTGTGTCCCGGCAGGGATTAGCTGTGGATCCATCAAATATATAAGCAGTTGTGTCTTGGGCATCCCCCATGATAGTGTCAGAGGTGCAAAGTTTCCTTGGTCTCACAGGCTACTATAGGAGGTTCATAACTGATTTCTTATGATTTTGGACTCCTCTAACAGATTTGACCAGGATGGATCATGCATTCATATGGACTGATATGTGTCAGAAATTTTTAAAGTACCTAAATGAGAAGTTAGTAAGTGCTCTAGTTCATTATCATTTAGTTGAGGGAGTTCAGTTTTATGTTTTCTACAATGCTTCACATCTAGGGTTAGGCTGTGTTCTGATGCAGAAGAGACAAGGTGTTTCTTATGGGTCTCAGCAGTTATGTCCCCATTAATGTAAATATGCCACTCATGATCTTGATTTGGCATCCGTGGTATTTTCTTTGAAGTTGTGGAGACATTACCTCATTGGTGTCTACTTTGTGGTTTTCATCAATCATAGGAGATTGAGGTATGTTTTTTCTCAGCGTGACTTGAAATTATGATAATGTTGGTGGATGGAGTTATTACTAGAATATGACTTTGATATATCATATACACCTAGAAAGGGGAATTTGTTAGCTGGTGTGCTGAGTCAAAAGTCACATACTAATGCTGTGCGTGAATCCAGTGATTTCTAGAGAGTAATGGAAGAACTGTCAACCTTACATCTTGATATGGGAGAAGTTGGGGGGTAGATCTTGGCTTTTTCAGATGACAGTATAGTCATATCTAGTGTAGAAGGTGGAAGAGTCCCAATTGGGGGATCTAAAGGTAGAGGTCTGTAGAGACTGAGTTCTTTTTGGTGAGGCCCCTGATGGTTGGTCAGAGGATGAACAACACCGAGTGTTGTATCATGAAAGGCCTTTTGTTTCTTTGAAAATTCATGAGACAGTTCTCAAAGAGTTCCATAGTTCTCCATTAGCGGTGGATCCTGGCATGGAAAAGATGTACCGATCCTCGAGGAGTCAGTTTTGGTGGCCTGTACTGAAGCGTGCAGTTGTGGAGTTTTTCTCTCAATGTTTGGTCTTCCAGAAGGTGAAGGCTGAGCACCATGCCCCTGGTGGTTTGCTCCAGCCATTGGATGTTCCTCAGTGGAAGTGGGAGGACATATCAATAGACTTTGTTACTGGTTTACCTCGAGATCAAGGAGGACATGGTGCTATTTGGGTGGTAGTGGATCGTTTAACAAAATCAGCCCACTTCATAGTAATCAAGGAGTCAAGATCAGTAGAAGTTTTGTCGAGTCAGTATCTGGAGGAGGTGGTGAGACTTCAAAGAGTCCCAAGGATGATCATTTCTGATCGTGATACTCTTTTTACTCTAGGGTGTGGATAGGTCTCCATCATGCCTTTGACTCTCACCTATGCCTTATCACTACTTTTAAACCTCTAACAGACGATCAGATAGAGTGAACCATCTAGAATCTTGAAGATATGTTAGTCTCTTGTGTCATGGATTTTGGAGGTTCTTGGATGAGTAACTTACCCTGTGTGGAGTTTTCTTACAACAATAATTTTCACTCTACTGTCGGTATGGTGCCACTTGAAGCCTTGTATGGCTGACCTTACTGTTCTCTATTGTGTTGGAATAGGGTCAGAGAGTTAGCAATTATTGGACTGGAACTGGTGCTGAATACAACAGAGATGATTTAGGTGATTAATGAGAGGATGAAGACCATGAAAGATTGTCCGAAATCATATGCTAATCAAATGAGGAGACCCTTTGAGTTTGATGTTGTGGATCACATGTTTTTAAAGGTTAATCCCCGTCGTGGGAAACAATGGTTTGGTTGTGGGAGTAATATTTCTCCCCAGTTTTTATTCTTTTTGATGTGTTAGCTCGTGTTGGAGCTATGGAGTATCGAGTAGAAATTCCCCCATAGATGAGTCAGATACATAATGTTTTCCATGTATCACAACTCCGTCATTTTCTTCATGATGACTCTCATGTCATCGATTGATGCAGATCGATTTTGATGATGAAGTGACCTTCGAGGAGTGACCTATGTAGATCGAATTTCCTAATGAGAAGGTGTTTCACAGGAGTTTTATCCCCTTGGTTCATGTGTTATGGCGAAACAATGGCATGGAGGAGAGTACCTAAGAACCTGAGTCACAGATATGTGCTCAGTACCCAGAGTTGTTTGATGTTTAACTCTTTTCATGTAACAATGTCAAATTTGTGGTTATAGACATTTCGTGTTTATAATATGGATTTATTTTTTTGCTTCTTGTGGATTCCTCTTGTTCGAGAGGTATCTCGATGGGTGGTTGTTCAGACCCCGTTTCGTTTTCCCAATAGGTTGGTTTTGAATTCTCAACAATGGGAATGTTTTGAGAGGTATCATATGTAATGGCCCATAACTCTATAGTCCATTCATTTGTGAAACTCTGGTGTATGAGGTGATTCGAGAGGTCAAGGTGACTTATCCCCAACACTTTTCTAATTTTCTAGTTTGGTGAACAATTCCAATGGTAGACAGTTGTGAATAGTGCAACGATAACATTCTATGAACAGTTCCATCGGTGAACAGTTCTATCGGTGAGGTCTAAGGGTAACCACTTTTTCCTTTTCCAAATTCCCAATTCCATGAACAGTTCCATCAGTGAACAATTCTATCAGTAACCTCTAACGGTAACCTCTCTTTCTTTTGCTAAATTTTCAATTCTGTTAATAGTTCCCTCAGGGAACAGTTTTATCGGTAACCTCTAATAGTAACCTCTCTTTCCTTTTCTATATTTACAATTCTATGAATAGTACCATCAGTGAACAGTTCTATTAGTGAGGTCTAATGATAACCTCTCTTTCCTTTACCAAATTTACAAATCTATGAATAGTTATATCAGTGAACATT
Source organism: Viscum album (assembly GCA_963277665.1). Taxonomy (NCBI): domain Eukaryota; kingdom Viridiplantae; phylum Streptophyta; class Magnoliopsida; order Santalales; family Viscaceae; genus Viscum; species Viscum album. The sequence continues at coordinate 996,832,987 of OY728166.1, forward strand.
TCTATCGGTAACTTCTAATGGTAACCTCTCTTTCCTTTTCTAAATTATGTGTTCATGAACAGTGTTTCTAGAATGATGAGGTCTATTGGTAACCTCTATTTTTCTTTGCCAAATTTTGAGTTTGGGAATAGTGTTTACAGAATGGTGAGGTCTATCAGTAACCTCTATTGGTAACCTCTGTTTTCCTCTGCCAAATTTTGAGTTTGTTAACAATGTTTCTAGAACGGTGAGGTATATGGGTATACTCTATTTTTCATTACTGAATTTTGAGTTCGTGAATAGTGTTTCCAGAATGGTGAGGTCTACCAGTAACCTCTTTCGGTAACCTCTATTTACTTTTCCAAATTTTGAGTTTGTTAACAGTGTGTCAATAATGGTGAGGTCTATCAGTAACCTATATCGGTAACCTCTATTTTTTTTGCCAAATTTTGAGTTCATGAACGGTGCTTCCAAAATGGTGAGTTCTATTGATAACCTCTATCGGTAACCTCTATTGGTAACCTCTATTTCCTTTTCCATATTTTGAGTTCGTGAACAATGTTTCCAACTTCCTATAGTTTCACCACTTTATCATTTCTTTTGATGTAAAATTCATTTAAAACCTTATTTTAAGGAATCTAAGGCTGATTCAAAGGCCATAACTCCTATACTAATTTATCCTAAGGCTCAGGGTGTTTTTACTTGGTCAAACTTCATGGTTTAATGTGATCCTATTTTAATGAAAAACCTAGAATGTCTTAAACCACAGCTATATTAAATCATCTAAAGGGACAGGATATTTTCCTCCCCAGTTCTTCCTCCTTGTTTTCAGCTATGAGACGCTAGAACCTTTCACTCTATTTCATAGGGGTTATGTAATCAAACCTTCCTCCTAGGCTTGGTTCCACTCTATTTTGATTCAATCAAGTTGTATTGATCGATCTTCGATATAAGGTATGATCTATTTCCATTATTTTGTGTTTTTCTCCTTCTGTTTCTCCTTTCCCTGTTATGGTATGTGATCTCTATAATACTAATAGATATATCTTGGGTTTCTGTTGGTGCGGTCGTACCTCAACATCCTCGTGTGGATATAGTTGTCACGGGAGGAGGTGATCATGATTATTTGTGTGGATCATTCTTGTATAAAGAATCACGAGAACCATTTCAGGTAGGGGATTCATTGCTTCTTTTTTTTACATGCAACTGTATAGCTAACATGTTTTATCCCACTCTATTGTAATAGAATTGACACAATAAATATTTGAACTGATAAATAAGTTGATATCATTCGTATGTTATTGCCTATTGTTTTGATAGATAGTGTGATATCTATGATTTCTTCGTAAAACTATACGTTATTGATGGAAATTAGTAAAGAAAATAAACTGGAATTTATTGATTATGATTTGGATGAAGACAAAGAGGCATGTAAGTGAATATAGTAATTCTTGTAGTAATTTGATGTTAATCAAAATAGTGAAGTAAGGCTGTTTAATTATTTGTGATAGCTCAATGGTTAGGTTTCCCAATGATGGAACCTATGATTAATAAATCGGTTAATCCAAGATGGATTAAAGAACTAGAGGTTTGATAAAATATAATCCATTGTAGTGTTTAGAGTTATCCTCTTGGTTGTTTAAGGTCCAAGAACCCATTTCATATGATGTTTGTTTTTCCAGCTACTTGTGTTGTGGTGTGAGCCTGGATGGCTATTGTGATATGTGGGGGGCAGGGAGGCCTATTTATTGTGGTAGAAGTTGACACCTAGAGTGGAGAGATGAATCAGTTTATGAATGTGGGTGTCAAGGAGGACACAAGGGATGATGGAAAAGGTTTGATGTGAATGTTTGGATGCTTGCTGATTCATATTGGTTGTTTATGTGCTTAACCCCTCCCCACTGCTCAAGGTAGCTGGTATTACTTAACCTTCTTCTTAAAGGGGTCAATATGTGCAGGGTATTCCACGTGCTTTCCGTGTTTAGCTTCTCAATGTATAATGGGTCTACACTCTTACTATAGACAGCAAAGACTCGATAGGTAGTTCATCTACTCACCGTGTCGAGCCCCCTTATGTTTAGTATCATAGAATGTTTTTCTATAATTCCTGGGAATATGGGAAAGTAATGATTTAAATAAATAATTGAATAAATGATGTTAACTCATGGGGTTTAGAGCTTGCTGGGGCGTAATGATGAGGTTGTTATTTGAAGGAATAGTGTACTTTTGGTGTGATGCTAATGAAATTTAACGTGGAATTGTTATTGGTTAATTAATGTTTAAAGAATTAATTAACATAAACTGAAAATGATAAAAAGGGAATGAAATAATGTATTAAAGCTCTTTAAATGTTTGTGTGCTTATAGGACACCTAGTCTTAGAAGTGGCATCCCAATGTTCGAAAGACATTAGCTGCAGTTGAGTCTAAGACTTGGTTATGCCCATAGTGTGGTTGTGAGCTATAGTATATTCTGTACTTTTTGTGTTTCTATATGCTACTCCACCCTGTCTGTAAGGGAAACTGACACCCTAGGGATTCTGATCCTGGGGGGGGGGGGATGGGGGGAGGGGGGGGGGGGGGGGGTGTTTTCCCAACATTCCGGTGGGATGATGAATGGATGAGTACCCCATTTGGCCCCACTCTATTATCTTAGTAGTTGATTGTGCTGGTAGTCACAACGGTTAGTTTTCCCCATGTATGTTTATAGAGGGAAATAATGTCTTGTGGTTATTCACACACATATATTATAGATATAGTTTCCTATAGACTACTATAGGTGTAACGTGTATAAGATGTGATGGCTTGAGGATCCTTACTCTGTGTATGGGCTGTAATGGATTGACGTATAATACCCGACGTATGATACATGTTATGCAGGATGTGGTGGCTCCCAAAAACTACCTGGTTACTTTGATTATGTAGAAATGGTGGTTTTGTTGCATGAGGTTCATGTTGTGGTGCTTCGCCGAGGTGTCTGCGGGCAAGGATTTTGGGAAACAGATTCTCAGGACGTGCAACATTGGGGAAAAGAGGCAAACTAGTGGGGAAGTAGTAGCGGGGTACCCTTGATATTATTTATTATATGATATATTCTTGTATGCGTTACTTGGTGAGAGTATCGAGGGTGAGGAAGGGAACTTAGTATACCTATTTAGGTAATGAGTCAGTTTCACATGCTGTTCACTGTGCTTTAACATGCTTTCTTTACTTTTTCATGAGAGGCTTAGGGGAGGATCCGACATAGTATACTGTTATACTCATCCTATGTATATATATAAACTACATTTCCGGTCACCTGGTGCAGGTTGGAGATCATGCTGGTTATTACTAGCATGCGGTTGCTGGAGCTGTTCGGGCTTGTGATTGCTGCTGTTTTACATCCTTTTTGGGTACTTGCAGTTTTTCCCTTTTCAGATGTAGTAGTTTTGTATGAAATTTCATATGTGTAAATGAAATTTATTTCGTCATACTGGTTGAGTTGGAGTTGGTTGGTGTCTATATTATCTCTCTTCTGCATGTGTTATCATAGAGGGTAATTCCTCCCATTTGTGTGTTTACTATACCCTCAGTGCTAGTCGCCAACCCGGGGCCTACTGGAGGCGGGACTCAGTGGTCATTATCTCCCTTCTCATAGTACCAGCCCTGGAGGGGCACACTTAGTGGGGAGGGTTCATGACATTATTAATAAGGTTAGATCCATTGATAATGATTCTATGTTTTTAATAAAAAGGAAAGGTTATATTGATTTAATGAGCAGTTCTTCTAAACATTTAGAGAATGATTTATATAATCTTTCTTAGAGAACAAAGAGTTTCACTTGGAGAAAATTATTTCAATATAATTTTACGAATATTCATAAGAATATATAGGATATGAATGAATATTAACTATTTATTCCATATGAGTGATGGAAGGATAGAAAGATAATACTAGAAAATACAAAGCTTAAGAGAAAAAGAAAATGGGAATAAAAAATTTCAGATGAATTATAAGATTTTATACATTCATATGGATGAAAAAAACCTAAATTTTTTAGACAAATGGAGTGATAGTGGAGGTGACATGTCTTTATAATATTAATCATATATTGATTATAGTGATCATAATAATATCAGTTTCATTTATGAATTTACATCGAATAATAATTGATTTGTGGCTAAGTAATCTATTGAAAAATATTCTAATCTTATAATGAATGATTATACTCCTAATTGTGAAAATGAGAAAAATTATAAATATCTTTATATGAATAATCTAATTCATCAAAATATAATAATACATTACCTATCGTTGAGTAAGATTCATCATTAACTAAACTCTTAGAAAACCAGAATCACAATGTTTATAAAAAACCAAATGTTTTAGAGGGAAAACGTAATGAAGAAAATTCAATAATATCTATGCAGAATAATGATATTTATATCCTTAAATATAATTAGAGGATTATAATTTTGAAAATAATTTCTTTTCAAAATAAATAAGAAACATATTTCTAGTAAAAATCTATTGGGGATAATATTTTATTTGTGAAACTAAATTATTAAATTTCATGTTTTAAGAAATTAATTTACAAATTTACCACAAATAATGAAAATTTTAAAAAATTATATAAATAGATAAAACCTACTTGGGATTTCCCTATAATGGGTTTTATGAATAAGAAACTAATATCTTATAACAATGATTTAATTTTGAAGAGTTCCCCATTATATAAGAGATGTAAACATGAATGACACTATATTAAAATATGTTCTTTATATATAGTATAATCTTTATGCTATAAAAAAGAATATTTTTATAATGAAATATAAATATCAAAATTCTAAATATGGGCATATTTTCATTCCATGGTTTTTATTTTCTATAATGATGAACCCAAGAAGGGTTGTGTTTTAAAATACTAATCATCTTATGTTTTTTTGTAAAATATGTTGTCTACCAACAAAATTATCATTTATATCATGGATAATTTATTTTATAGACAAATCATTAGGAATAAGTATTTTATCATGAATATTTCTAAAATTAACATGGGAAAAGTTACCTTTTTATGAATCTGATTATGAGGAATGATTAATGTTGGTAATATTTTTATTACTAGTAAAAAATTGATTCCAATTGTTTTATTTGTTTTCGGTGTTAGAAAAAACCATATTAGCATAAGTTAATTATGTGATGAGGGTTATCTTGTGAAGTTCTAGAATGATAAAATTATATTTTATAGATCAAAAGACGAATTTATTGTTTCTTCTAATGGGCATGAAAATGTTTACAAACTTAATATTGAATACATTAGTTGCCACAATCAATATTTTTATAGTGAAATTGATGGTCTATCTTGTTTATGGAATAAAATATCTAATCTAAAAATGTTATTAATTTAGATAAAATATTTTTCAATGGAGTAGTTAATGATCTTATAGAACTTATGATTGATTCTTATAAATCTTGTTATTCATATAAAATTTAAAAGTAACATAATTCATGTTTAAAATTTATTAGTGAAGCCTCAAATTTTGATGAATTATAGTTCATGTAGATGGATTTATTTTCTTTTACAAAAACTATAAGTGTCATTGAAAAACACTATGTTTATATTTTAGTTGATGATTATATATGATATACATGGGAGTATTTTCAAAACAATAATTTCAAAGCATTTTATGTTTTAAAAAACATGAATACCATGTTAAAAATTAGAAACATATATCCTTAATTACTATTTTTAGTTATCCTGGTAGATAATTTTTAATTTTTAATTTTGATTCATTTTTTTGAATAAATATTATAATACTTAACTTTTCAACACTTATAACTAACAAAAAAGATTAGTTGAATGAATAAATAGAATTATTTTTGAAATTTCAATAACCATTATGAGTGACTACTCATTGTCTAAACACTTTTGGGTTGAACAAGATGATACAACCTACTATACTATATATCATTTTATAATAAGACAATTTATAATTTAATTTCATGATGAGTTTTATATTCTAATTATTTCAAAACATTCATATATAATTTTTTTAGAGTAAAAGGGTTCAATTATAATAACAAATAAAATTAACATAAATTTTCTACAAAATTTTATAATGTAATATTTTTATGCTACTGTAAAACTTGCAAGGCCTACCGAGTAATTAATAAAAACACAATTACTATTGAGTAAATAGTAGATGTTAAAATTGATCTAACACATAATTTTTATTCAAACAACATAAATTAAAATATTCGGATGATATTTAAAAAAATATTTTCAACCCATTTTGGAATTTCCTTTTTATGAGAGAAAAACTGAATAAATTTTTTCAGAATCACCAACTGAAGAAGAATATCAACATTATATTGAAGAAAAATATTTAAAAAATTAAAAAATTGATTCTTAGGGAACATAATATTGATAAAATTATTGTAAATTTATATCAACCTTTTGAAACTTGAATTTATTTAATAATTTAAAGTTAATATTTTTCATTTTCATCATTATTTATTGTTAAGAATCTAAATGGTGTTTTAGGTGATGATTATTGGATAAAATATCTGAAAGATGAACTAAATTAATTAGAATGAAATTAATTTTTGAATTTTCTAGAACAAATTAAAGAAAATTATGTATTTAAAGTAATATGGGTTTTTCAAAATAAATTTGATGAAAATGGAATCATAGTTAGAAATAAATTTTAACTTTATATGAAGTATTATTATAACATGATGGAATAGAATATCAAGAAACATACACTTTAGTGATTAGACATGTAGTTATCTGTATTCCTCTAGAATATTTAGGATTTCTGAATTTAAATCCTTTTCAAATGGATGTAAAGTGTATTTTTTTAATTTATTTTTATGAGAGAAATTTTCTATAAAAATAAAACTATTTTGAAAAAAATCACCAAACCATGTATTTAGACATAATAAGGCACTTAATAGTTTTAAAAATCCCCATGAGGCTTGTATAAAAGTTTTAATAGATTTTTTATACAAAAAAATTTTCTTAATAGAGTTACAGATCAATGTCTTTTCATAAAAGTGGTTTCTAATAAAACCATATTTTTTATAATTTATATCGATGAAATTATATTTTTATTGACTAAAAAATTTAATAAAAAGTACAATTTATATATTATAAAATATGTATTTGAGGTGATCATGAAGGGTTAATACACTTTTTTTATTTTTTTAATATTTATTAAAAACAGTATTGAACTATTATATCTCAACAAAACAATATAAAATTTATTCTTAATAAAGTTTGAATAAAAATTCAAAAAATATTAGAACTTGTAGAATAACCATAAATTAATTATATTTTGATGAATATAAGAAACAATTTGATCAAATCAATTTTATAGTAATGATTGTTATTTTTCAATAAATTATTTATAGTCATCCATATTTAAATTTTCCGTATATTCTTGTGTATAAGATATCATGATAATACAATGGAGTCCCATATAAATGATAAAAAATTAACTTTACTTTATTATAATGGAACTATAGATCTATAAATATTTTACACTTTATTATAATAATTTTAACTTAATAGTTTTCAAATGCTGACATTGTAAGAGGTGAAATGGTTTAGAAAAGTATAGCTAGGATATTTAATTTATTATGAGAAATTTTACATTCGTATTCTTTTTTGAAACAAAATATTTGAAGTCCATTCATTTTATTAATCTGAATATCTGGTAAAGGGATGTCGTCCTCATGTTTTGTGGATGTAACACATACCCACCGACTTTGGCTTGAGTTATTGTAAAACTCTATTTTTTTTGTGATAACATATGTTTCATAGCATCATGTTAAAATCATCATAAAACCCATCATATAATAATATGTATTTATGAAATATTTACATCTAGGATCTAAAAAATGAAATCTAATTTTACAATTAGAAATGAATGCAATAATTTTTTAAAAAATATTTAAAGAACTAAATTTTGATAGATTTAAATATATTTAATAGATTTTTGGAAAGATCAATATCATATAACAATTCATATATACATCATGTTTATAAATCTATTTATAATAATGAACTCCATTTCAAAATGGGAGAACATATGTCATAGTTTTTTCTGAAAATTTGATTTACCTACAAAAGTTGGAGTTATTAAAATTATTAGTTTTTCTATGAAAACATATGTTTTCCAAAACAAAAGTTCGAGAAAATTTTGTTTTTCACTATTTTTTATTTTTCCAAAATAATTATTATTTTTTAAAATATTGGTCATAAACAAATCTAAAATATTATGTTTTTGTAAAAATATTTTTTTTAAATTTTATGGGTTTTTAAAAATATCAGGTTTTCAAATACTTCTAGTTTCTCTAATTTTTTTTCATTTGTGATATCTTTTATATTTTATTTATCCAAAAAAATTTATTTAACATCAATAAAAAATATTACATGACTAAATTTTCCACAAAAATATTCAGTTTTACTTCCAGAGATAATTTCTAATATATTATTTTTATTATCCATTACTACTATCTTTTCTTTTTCTTACATTTAATTTACTTATTCAAACATTGATTTTTTTTTAAATTCATGAACCTTATTTTTCTCCATAATTAGTTAATAGTATAATATATATATTAATAACCATTAGGGGTTCATAATTCATATTTTAAAATTTTAAATATCAATATCTATTGTCATATAAGAGATGGGATTTATTTAGAGATTTTATCTTTCAGGAAGTCGAATGGTTTACCCTATGCCTATAAATACACGTGTTTTCCTCCACATACCACATCGATTTATTAGGCTAATATATACCATTAGCCCCAAAACATAATGTGTGTCTGATAATTTATAATCAATACTATTAGTCTTTCTGTTGTTTGATTTGTAATTTCTGTAATTTTTTCAAATGTTATTCTCCTAAATAAATTCCTAATAGAGAATTTTTATTGTGAGATTTATTAATATGACATGGTTTTATAAGGGAGATTATTTACTAAAAGATTTTATGAAGTCTCAATGATGTAAAACCGTATGTTTTCAAAAATAATATTTCAAACATCACAATTCCATGATAGTATATGATATATATTCTTCAGTAGTTTTATATGTTAAACAAGATTCAAAGGAAATTACATTCATATTTCTTTATGAATATTTTATGGTTAATATTCAATAAGTATTATATTTACTATAGTTTCCTTTGTATGGATTAGAATATTTATTTTCCCACAAGCCTAGATATAAGCTTGGTTATTTTGAAAATATTATATTTTAGTTTTCTTTTTTACATTATTATGTAAATATTGGGAATGTTTTTTAATTAGAAGTTGTTGAAAGAGTTTAACAATGTGGATGAAATAGTATCTTATTTTGAGAAAAGATGGAAGAGATATGTTGATGGTTTTGGATATCTCTATTTTGGATTTCATAGTTAATTTAATGAAGATCAATATTTTGATGTTTGTTTTTATAAATATTGATTCTGTTAAGATATGTTCTATGAAGTTGAGAAAATTTTTGGTTCTGTTTTTCATTAATGAAAAGTTGGGGAAATTTATATTTGTGATGTATGTTATGAATCAAAAAAAAATTGTTGTAATAGAGAATGTTTCTTTGATTAATGAAGAAAAAAAATTCATTAATGAAAGTAAATTTTGTGATGTAGTTGAAAACATTTTTACAAAATTAGAAAAAAATAATCTAATATAAAAGTACATTAGATAAAGTAGAATCATCATGGAAAAAATAAAATAATGTTCCTCCCACACAAGGAATAAAAAGAATAAAAAAGATATTTCCAATGAGGTGTATGAAACATAAATGAAATGGAAAGTAGAAAACATTACTATGTAATTCCTTAAATATTACATGTAAATTTATATTAAATTATAAGGAATTATTATGATATATCATTCCTTAATGGAATGTGATTTTGAGGCATGGAGAGCCCAAAATAGAATTGTGAACTTTTTTTAAGATGCGTTCAGTAAACGTTTGACTGAGTTTTTCAATCATCTGAACCGGTGGATAGATCAACAATACAAGGGAACCATTGAACATTGAGCATTGAGATTCAACTATAATGGACTTAACTTCGGATATCAAGGGCCTAATGGAGAAGTTTATTTTCCTACTTTTCATAAAAAAATAAAATAACTTGAAAAAAGTTATTTTATTTCTTTTCTCAACTGACGATCAGAGACACAATGATGATGATGTGCCATGAAGAGGTATTGATGAGGCAGATTAATTAGTCTCATTAATGGCCCATATCATGCAGTATAATGATGAAATAAAGGAAGCATAACTGTGATACATTTTCATAAATGAAACAGCGTAACGACGTAATGATGCGACACAACTGAAATGCTGCGATGTGTTTTCTTTTAATTGTATGACATATTGCTATAACGAGGATTAAAAATTGGTGATTTTATGAAGAACCTCCAACGGTATTCCTATCCAATAAATAACGATACATCGACAGACCATTACTGACTTCGACACACTTCAAAGAATAGATCCAGAAGTGATGAGCGACATCGACATCTTGAAACCTCGAGGACAAAACACTGCAGCTTTGAATGTGAAAGAGGTAGGGGTTGTTTTATTTTGTAGTTCATCCCCATTAACATGTAAAAATTATGAATTTGGATCAAACCATGAATATGTTGAATGATGATTCATTCGTTTATGTAGATGGTAAGTTTATTTGGGGATTTCTCTATTTGGGATTCAAACATTACTTGATATGATTGAACAACAATCTCTGAGCCCCTATTTTAATCCACTAACATGGAGGGAGTGAGCCAACAGAATCAAGGCCCAATCACATATGCAATGTGAATTATTTGTGTTTTTATACTTAAAATGATGGCGAGATGATGCTGGGACCATTTCGGTGAATAAGTCTTCCCCTGAGTGCACAAGCGTAGGCAACGCGAAGAACGAACCACCATAGTGTGTTTGGTGGTCTACAGAAGGTTTTACTAATGTGGTGGCTACGGTGGAATGTAGCAGTGCCAGCCACATTCCTGATAGCTAGAAATGAGGCCACCGGCCTTGCCGGCAGTTTGGAGGAGCGATGAACCCGTCAACGCACCGCATCAGCAGGATGCTGCAATGGCAGAAGGCGTGATGCCAGCTGGTCACCGTGTAGAGGGACGACCCATGTCTGGGCCGTTCGGGCTGTCTTGATAGATGGAGTTCCATGGTCCTTCGACCATGATAGAAGGCGAGACCCCACATCTGTTGGGCCAACTGAGGCAAGATGTGAGAACCTGCCACATCTCTACTGGATGATGCACCGCCGACCAGACCGAGCAGTCAGGCTTCGGGCTGGTGGGCCGGGCCCCCTTCCAGTGGGTTGGGCCGATCCCATGGACCTGCGGGCTGGTCCCATCCCCAGGGGGCTAGTCCCTCCACCAGTGGCCTGAAACCACTACCCAATAGGCCGGTCCCTCCCCCAACAGGCTGGACTAGACTAGGTCATCGGGCAACCTGGCAGGCGAGACCCTCGACCAAACCAGGCCAGGTCCAGCAAGGCCCATTGGGCTAGACCCAATGGTTAGGAAAGAACGGACCGACCCACACCCAAATTGGGCCCGGTCGAGTCTGTTATAACTAAACTTGGTTATGTTGGTCTCCCAGATTGAGTTGGTCAGGTCAGTTTGACTAGGTCAGACCGGACCCAGACACAACCGACCCCTGTTTACAAAAATAGGCTTATCATGCAAACAGAGTGACTCATTAATGATATTGTTTGTGTCATTGGGACCATATCAATGACACAGATAATTATACATGCCCTAATGATACTTTCATGGATGTTGAGATGTGACAGATGGCATGAGAAGCAGTTCTCCCAGGCACACTACATACAGAACCCTTTAGTTGGCTTCGACCTGAAGACTGCTGACTTTCAACTCTATGAGACTCGACTATGGACCAGTGGGAAGAAATTCTGTGTGGCTTTTCAGGCCCATAGTGGTAAGAACTTCTTTGGGACTTTTTATTCCCATGGTATGTGATGATGAGGAGCACCTCAGTTGAGCAAGATTAGAGGGAAGAACTTCTGTGTGACTTTGCTGTCCCACGATACACAATGATGAGGTTTACATAAAATTACAAGGTTATTGGGAAGTAATTATGTGTGACTTTTCAATCCCACTTTACTTAATAGAGGAGGAGTTCTCTAGTTGTCAAGGTGTTCGATGCTATAACAAATGATTCTTTTATTAGTACCCTAAATATATACCTAATGTGAGATATCTTGTGTTTTGTGATTTACTTTGAGGATTGTTTTGTGGTCTTTCCTTTTTTTTGATTTGGGGCCCCTAATGAGTACTTTTTTACTCACCAATTCATGGGATTTTCCTACACATGTTCTGTTTGGTGCATATGATCAATGTTTCGATAGAGACATTGGTGGACCAGGACCTAGAGGTGTTGAGGGAGACGGGATCAACAGGTGATACGACGGTGAACATGGCGGCCGAGGACCTATTGGGGCCTAATATGATGGAGTGTACATGATGTTATACTTCATCTTCCCATGTCTACACTTATCGCATGATAAGGTGGGGTTTTTCGCAGATTTCCATTAGAGTTTCCTTTTTTCACTTTGCTATTTTTAGTTATTTTGTTGGGACTGTATTCTGGACCACTTATATTAGTTATACTTGTACCCAATGTTGTTTTAGTTATATTAGTTTCCTTTTCATTGTGTGGGACTTTTTTGGACACGTGTGGGCATACAAATACTTAGATAAATTTATCCCACTTGTGGGTTGATGCCTTCAATGCCAATCTCCATCCCCTGGACTTTGAGAGGCATTCTTGGGATAGTCATAACATGGCCCCCAGGGGAGGGTGATGAAAAAGTGGTATCAGAGGGAGGTCGATCCTTCCACAAAGACTGGGAGTCTTTTTTTTGTGTGGAAATAGTGTTATGTGTTGTGAGTTTGACTTTTAGATTTGGGAAGTCCAGTGTTGGTGTGGTAGCCGACGTATCTATACACCAAGACCTTGAATTCCGCTTTTCATCTCTATACATGAAGAAAATAATACATAAGTGTCTCTTTATATTATTTTGAATAAAATTCATCCCACTCAGTATAACCTTATTACTATGGCGCATATTGATCTATCTCAGGATGCCTCCACGTGGACAACTAGCCAAGACTTTGATATCAGGTCTTGAGGACAACCCTCCTAGGGACGAGGCTTGAATTTAGGGACCAGTTATAGAGATGGCCCAACAGGGTGGTGCACCAGTGCTACTACCACCAGATGGTTAACATCTAATTCCAAAGGTTCTAGAAAAGGACATGCACAAACATAGTTCCCTGCATGAGTTTTATACACTGAGACATACCAGGTTCATGGGAGAGACAAATCCTTAGGTCTCTAAGGAATGGGTAGAGGTAGTGTTGCATGTACTCCTCCTTCTAAGGACACCACTTTACCAGATGGAAATATTAGTAGCAAACCTTATATAGGGATCTACAGAGAGATAATGGAGCCTAACCACCGAGAATCATGATGATGAAACCCTCACCTGGGTACACTTCGAGAAGATTTTCCAAGAGGTGTCCTTCCCCACAAACTTTCACTCTATGTACATTTAGGAGATTCTACACCTACAACAGGACAAAATGATGATGTCCTTATAATTAGTGAGGTTCTCTGAGCTATCTTTCTACTCGATCGATATGGTACAATACCCTTTCATCAGGGCATGAGCCTTTGTGCAAAGACTAAGACGTATGATCAGGGTGTTAGTATTGTCTCTCATCATCCCTACTTAGGCTGGCGTGATAGAGAAAGACCTTATATTAGATAAATTCTTGGTAGATTAGGTTACCACAACTAGAGCTACTAGTAGACCCTAGGTGGAGGAGTCTTTGGCATGTAGCAAACACGAGATGTGAGGATCCAAGCGGTCCAGGTTTTCCTTCACTTGTGATAAGGAAACCCTTTATGCACATGACCTACTTTTTTAGAGGAGGGTGAAGCTGATAAATCACCAGTTGGGTAGACTCAACCTCGGTAGAATGGATGAGAGGATTCCATGTTTTTTTATAGTGGTGGAAGAGTACATGGATTTTTTTCCCGATGATGTTCTAGGACTACCTCCTTAGAGGGATATAAAATTTTCCATCAAACTATACCCCAAGATGACATCGATATCCACACTGGCATATCAGATGACACATCCGGATGTTCAAGAGGTGAGGGTATAACTAGAGGACTTATAGGATAATGGGTTTGTAAGGTTAATAATTTCACTATGGTTAGCACCGATGATTTTTTACAAGAAGGATGATGAGAGGATGAGATTTTGCATAGACTTCCGATGCCTAAACTAGGTGACTATGAAGAACTAGTATCCACAGCTGAGGATCAATGAAATTTTCGACTATCTAAAGGTGGAGAATTGGTTCTCAATGATAGAAGTCAGATAATGATTTCACCAGCTTTGAGTATGGGATGAGGATGTATCAAAGACAACATTCATGTGCTGATACGACCACTATGAGTTCCTAGTGATGACTTTTGGTTTGACCAATGGCCTAGTAGTGTTCATTGGACTCATAAATAGGATCATCTAGCCTTACCTTGACCAGTTTTTAGTGGTCTTCATTGACGACATCTTGGGGTACCCTGCGTCAGAGGAGGAGGATGCTACACACATGAAAATAGCACTAGATACACCCCGAGAGCACCAGATTTATGGAAAGATATTGAAGTGGAAGTGTTGGATTTGAGAAGTCCACTTTCTGGGACACATCTTCTTAGAGTCTAGATTTTTAGTGGATTTATTGAAGATCTAGTTGGTGATTTCTTGGGAGCCGCACAAGAGCGTGATTGAGGTGGAGATCTTCTTGGGGTTGACTGGTTATTATTAGAGGTCTGTGACCGACTTTTCTAGGGTGGAAACACCATTATGAACTTTGAAATGGAAGGGATAGCCCTTTGTGTGGATGGAGAAATAACAATAGAGTTTCTAGGAGCTGAGGTAGAAACTGACTAGTGCCCCCATATTGAGACTACTAGAGGGGGGAATTGGGTATGTAGTTTACAGTGATGCATCAGGGACCAGACTCGATTGTGTTTAGCTGCATGAGTGAGAAATGATTTCCTACAGATAATGATATTCAAGGCAGTATGAGAAGAACTACACAACCCATGGCTTGGAGTTAGCAGTAGGGGTCTTTTACTTGAATATGTTGGGACACTACTTGATGGGTGAATGATTTACAGTTTACTCCAACCACAAGAGTCTTATAGAGATCTTATCCCTGAAGGTCCTTAACAAAGACATCGTCGATGGATAGAGTTACTATGAGACAATGAATTTGAGATAGTCTATACTCTTGGAAAGGGGAACATGGTGGTAGATACTCTTAGTAGGAGGACTTGTTTTCAGCTGCTGGGTGAGGAGACAAAGCAATAGGATGCGATGAAAATATCCTTAGTGGATAATGGTGAAGCTTCTTAACATGAGTTGATGACTGTTACTCCCCCACTATAATAGTTAATCAGGGAGTCCTAACAAGTGGATGTTTACTAAGAGACCCTACAAGCTCAATTATCCTCAGGATGTGATCCTGATAGATTTTTAATACGTGGGGAGAACATCATTCTTTTAGGAGGGTACACTGTAGTGATAGTGATGTTGCATCAGGAGGTGTTGAGGTAGTTCCATATATACCTTTTGGAGATACATCATGGAGTGTAGAATATGTACTAGGACCTACGACATCTGTACTGGTGGCCATGGATGAAGAAAGTAGTAGCCGAGTTCGTTTCACGATGACTCACTTTTCAGCAGGTAAAGGTCATTCATTAGGTTTCAGTAGGCCTGACCCATCCACTCAAGGCACCTTAATGGAAATAGAATGGTATATAAATGGGATTTGTTATGGGGTTAGCATACACATCCAAAGTACATGACTCTATCTGGGTGATCATTGAACGACTCACCATGATGGATCACTTCCAATCCATATGGGAGCAAGGACAAGTAGTGGGATTAAAATACCTCAACGTCCATGAGATAGTGCGTCATTACGGGGTGCCTTCGACAATGATGATAGATTGTGTCACTGGCTTAAAATAATGGATGTGGAGTGGATTACAGGAGGTTTTTGGGATGAATCTATGCTTGAGCACCACTTTTCATCCCCAGAGACATGGTCAAATAGAGTGAACCATATAGACCTTGGAGTACTTTCTACATTCTTGCATCCTAGATTTTGGTCAATGTTGGGAGGACCACCAGCCACTGGAGGGAGTTTCATAAAAAAAAACTTTTACTCTACCATTGGAATGACATCATTTGAGGACTTGTACGGCCAGCCTTGCAGATCACCCCTATGCTAGACAGACCCAACGGACTTGGCACTCATGGGTACGAAGTTGGTATAGGCAACCATCGAGAATGTGAAGATGATCCAGGAGTATATGAGGATAGAACATAGAAGAAATATGTATTATGCAGATAGGAGATGGAGTCCCTTGGATTTTGAGGAGGGTGGTAATGTATTCCTTCAAGTCTCACCCGAATGAGGATTACATAGATTTGTACAGGGTAGAAATCTATCTCTAAAGTTCATCATACATTTTCAGATCTTGAAAAAAGTTGGCGAGATGGCATACCACCTACATCTCCCAAACATGAAATGGGTGCATGATGTTTATTACATGTCGTAGCTGAGGAGGTACGTTCATGTTCCAACGCGCATCATCAAATAGGGAGAGATAAACATTGATGATGGGGTGATGTTTGTAGAGTTCCCGGTAGAGATAAGGGATAGAAAACAGTGGTTCCTATGTGGGTGTTAAATTCCTCTTGTGTGAGTTTGGTGGAAACATGTGAATATCTAGGAGAGAACCTGGGAGCGGGATGCTCAGATTCATCCTCAATATCCCAATTGTTTTGATTAGTTTTTGTTTTGGACTTCAAGAAAAAAAGAAATATGGTGAGGAGAATGTAATGTCTTAGAAATACCATATAGTTTTTGTCGAAAATATATATTATTATTCATAGACCGCACGCTCTGATAAAACATGATTTCTTGGCATAGAGATCTCGAAACAGAATTTTGAACTTTTTTAAGGTACAATCAGTAAATATGTGAGTGAGTTTTTCTTACTTTTGAACCAGTGATCAGATCAAAAATATGAGGAATCCTTTGAACACAAAATGCATAAATTCACCTAGAATGGACTTAACATCAGCTAACAAGGGATGAATGAAAAATTTTATCTTCGTATTTTTTGTAAAATAATAAAAAAACATTGAAAATGATATTTTATTTCTTTTATCAACCGACAAGTAACGACTCGAAGATGATGCAGTTCCACAAGGAGGCAGTGATGATGCACATTAATGAGGCCCATTAATGGCCCATATCATATAGTGTAATGATGAGATAAGGGAAGAATAACAACGACATTGTTTCATAAATTAAACAATGTAACGACACAACATCACAATGTAACTGAAACGTTGTGACCTATTTTATTCGAATTGTTGGACACGTTGGTGGAATAAGGATTAAGACATGTAAATTCTATGAAAAACCTCCAATAGTATTCCTCTCTAAAAAACAAAAAACACCCATTTAGATCATCAATGACATCGACAAACCTTGAAGAATGGAGATAGAAGCAATGAGAAACGTCGATATCTTGAAACCTCGAGGAGGAAACAACATGGCTTCGAACATCAAAGAGGTAAGGGTTCTTTTATTATGATGTTATTATCCATTATTTTCTATAAATGATAAATGTAGATCAACCCATGAATAGGTTGATCCAAGATTCATACATTTTTAGGGGAGGGTAACATTATTTGAGAAATTCTCTATCCTGGTAACAAACATTACTTGATATGATTGATCAACAATCCATGAGCCTCACCCTTGTTTTAAACCTCTAAAGTGGAGGGTGCGAGCTGACAAGAACATGGAATGAGAACCTAATCCATGAAAGTTGTTTATTTTAATCCCCTTAATGTGGATAAAAATATGATTCCTAGGACTTTGTGGTGAATATGGCATTCCCCTGAGAGCACAGGCGCAGGTGGTGTGAAGAATGGACCACCGGAGCGCGTCCAGTGAACAGGCCAGACCAAACCACTAGACATGCTAGACTGGACTAACCCAGAACTGAACTGGGTTAGGTCGAGTCAGTCAGAACTAAACCGGGATATGTGGGACCCTTGGGTTGAGTTGGTCAGGTCGGTCTGACCGGGTCAGACCAGACCCAGATACAATCGACCCCTTTTTAATAAAACACATATATCTTGCAACCAGGTATCCAATTAATGAGTCATTTGTGGTTTTGGGACCCTATAGACAATGTGGATCTTTTGGAATTACATAAGGAGGGTTTTATAGAGGTTTAGATGTGACATATAGATTAAGAAGCAGTTCTCCTAGGTGTGCTATGTATAGAACCCTGCAGTTGGCTGAGACCTAAGGACTGCCGACTTTTGACTCTATGAGACCCAACTATGGCCCTGTGAAAAGCGCTACTGTGTGACTTTGTTGGTCCATGTTGGTAATCACTTCTGTGTGACTTTTCAGGTCCAGGAAACTCAATGAGGAGGAGTATCTTAGTTGGACAAGATTAGTAGGAAACACTTTGGTGTGACTTTGTAGGCCCACTGTACGCAATGGGGAGTTGTAGCTATGAAATTCAAGGTTAGTGGAAAGTACTTATGTTTGACTTGGTAGGACCGAAATACTCAATATAGAAGGAGTTATCATGTAGCCGAGGTGTTCAACGATGTGACTAATTATTCTTCTACCACTACCCTAAATGCAAACCTTGTGTGAGTGGTCTTGTGCTTCATGATTTACATTGAGGATTTTTGTGTGGTCTTTCATTTTGGTTTTGGGGTCTTTAATGAGTATTTTATAATCACTCTAGCATGGTATTTTCCCTCATGTTTTGTTTTTCATGTAGAAGATCGACATTTCAAAAGAGACTTTGGTGGACTAGGACATAGAGTATCTCAGGGAGACCGGACAGATAATGGAAAAGACGGTGGACTTGGTGGCCTAAGACAATGTAGCCCCCAATAGGATCAGGCGGGCATGAAGTTCTACATCATATTCCAATTGATACACTAATATCACAATCAAGAGGGATTTTTCATGGATGGCCATCAGAGTTTCATTTTTTTTATTTTCTCTTTTTAGTTATTTTGAGGGGATTGTATTCGGGTCTACTTATATTAGTTATACTTATACCCAACATTGTTTTGGTGATACATGTTTCCTTTTCAGTGTGTGGGAATTTTTTGGGAATGTGTGTGTATATAGGTACTTGGGAAATTGATTCCCACTTGAAGGTTGATTAATTCGACTCTAGTCTCAATCCCCTAAACTTTGGGAGGTTGGATTGGGGTGGTCATGACATGGGCCCTGGGGGACGGGTCATGACATCCTTTAAATATGTTTTTTGATCTAGGTAAGGTAATCTAATTTTCCTTTAAGGATAAAAAATATAATGTTTTAAATGATGAAGATACAAAGTAGAAAAATAGAATATTTGATAAATCTACAGATTTTTTGAACTCTTATGAAAGGAGCGGAACAATAATTTGAAGATTTTTTTGTAATTGTGATGGCGATGGATCTGTTTGAATTTATCCATTTTTTGTTATACATCTATTAAATACTTCTTCTATTGTTTCCGGACCAATTGTATTGGAACCAAATATTCTTGGAACATGAAATTTATATTTTTCTATCAAAAAATGTAAATTTACATTTGTTATAGTTGAAAAGTATTTTTTTGAATGTATTGATGTTCAATTTAAAGATAGTATGAGGATAGAAGACAATGTATATTTCAGATGTGATGAGGATTTATCAAAACAATTATAAAATTTTTAGAGTAATATTTAAAATAATCTTTCGAGGAAGAATAATTAGAATAAGGAGAACAATGTTCATTAGAGACATCACGTTCAACTTCATAATTAGAAAATGGTATTGGGTTAAGATGTTTTAAATAAATATCATTGTTTAGAGATAAAACCATAAAATAAACAATCCCATATAGATGAATCATATACATGTGAATCTAATAAGAATGATTATGTTGTTGAAGTATTAAATATTGTTGAATTGAAATATTAATAGAAAGAAAAATAAGATATTGGCCCTTATCGACATCATGTTTTTGATGTATCACTGTACTAAAACATTCCTCTATCCAATCAATCCAATATGGTCATTGAAGTGAGATTTAATTATTTTAATGAATCTTTTGATGAAATTACAAAATTCCCATGTAAGGAATCTCACTTAAAGATAATTCATTAGAGATTTAATTTTCTTGAAAAAATTGATGTATAAAATAGGTAGTTGACATTTTTGTGAAAAAATAAAACTGATTTCATATCTTTCAATGATTATTATAAGTTATAATGGAGAATTATAATGAATATTTTATGATTTTTGGTATATATATAAATATTATAAAATAATAATGATGTGAAAATAGAATATATTATGAAATCATTAATAGATATTGATCATTATTTTGGAAATTTTTCATTTGATGTCTCCGAGTCTTTTATTTAGTTTTATTAAATTGAAGGATTTTTTGGAATCTCAATTTCAAGGAATGATAGATATGAAGAAAAAACTTAACCAGGAAGAAGATTTTATGAAGTTTCATTTAATAAATAGAAAAATATAATTTCTAGATGAAATGGTTGTCAGTTTAAATAAATAGTTTCAAAAGATTCGTATTCTGGAAGAGAAAGTTTCTATGTTTCGAATCAGATAATGATGATTCAGATAAGAATAAATATTACATTAGAATGTAGAATTTTGTTGATATGATATTTTAAAATAATTAATGATTTTATATGAAATATTAATATTGTATTTTAAAATTTTTAAAGAGATAATTGTATGAATGAATCAATATGTATATATTTTCTAGAAGAATATTTATCCAATAATAGTTGGTGAAATTATCATTCTATACTCTTGTATGAGTTTTTATTTATGCTATTTTTTTTCTTTTTCTTCCATATCATTTCTAGTACATTTTATACCCATCATTCATTTTGAGAATAAAAAACAGGGACAATTTATTTGAAAACATAATGTTGGGGATAAATTAATTTTTAAAAAGTTTTCATCCTAATAATGTCAAAAAAATATAGGAAAATTTTTCTTGAAAAAAATAAAGTTACAATGAATGGGTAGATTAGATAGAATGGGTGAGTATTATTTTACTGAATAAGAAAATGATTATGATCATAAACATATAAGGGGATTGAGATTTTTCTAATGTTATTTTTTTCTTTATAAGGCTTCTGTTTTTTTTCATAAAGGGGATATTGTGGATTTCATTTATTTATATTCTAGACATTTTATCTTTAGTTTTGAAATAAAAACAGACCTTATTAAAAGAGTTTTTTATAAAATTTATATTTCCCATTTCATTTAATTTTTTATAGAAATGTTTTTATTTTACTAGATTTAGAAATCCTTCTAAACTAATGAATATGAAATTTTCACTCAAAGTCCAATCCATAATACTAACGGAGTTTATTACACCAGAGGGAAATAGTTTAGTCTATCAAATTGTCTATGTTTAGTCCATTAATGTGACCTAGTTTAGTCCATCGTGATGATTTAGTTTTTCCAATCATATTACCAAATATTATTCAAATATATTGAACTAGTTTTTTTACATCGTACTGATATTTTATGGTCTATCATATATATGATGTTTTTTCTATTAGATTTAAAAAGAATATTCATCATATTGAAAAATTATTATCCATCAACTAATCATGCTTTGATATATTTTAGTAAACGTGATTTATTCTATCAGAATAATAAATTTTATAATCAGATTCTTAGAATCATTTCTATTAGATGGAGTACCTATAAAAAATTATGATGATGATATAAAAATTAGATTAGATGAATATGTTTATAACATCTGGAATAATCTTGATGAAATTCATCTAATGATATTTCACCCAAATCCAATAATTATAAAATATAACTATTAGATAAATTTCTATAAAAAACGTTCCATAGAGTAGTTGGAAGCTTATGCTTTTATGAATAAACTATTCTAATGTTTTCTCTATTTTGAAAATATTTTATATAGTAATTATAAGTCATCAAATTTATTTTATTCTAAAGTATCTGGGTTTGGATTGAAAATTCATTAGAAAATTTTATTTGTATTCATTATGTGGAATCTATGATTAGATAGAATGTTAATGGGGATAAGCGTACTGTTGTAGGAAGAAAGACATTAGGGTTAGGTTTAAAACAGGGGATACCAAAATACAAGATTTTTGACCTCATTAAATCATAAAAATAAATAGTATAAATCAATAAAAATTATTTTAGTAAGTAATTATTACTTTATTATTGTTCTACATTTTTACTTTTTTATTATAATACGTTTTTATTATATGTTTTCAATTTATATAGAATTTTTATTTTATTAATATTTTCTAAATTCATATTTTATTAAAATACTATGTTTCTGATATAAAAACACTAATCATCAGATGATATCTGAGTTTATATCGTTCCAATTTTATTGGATGATATCTGAGTTTGATAAATCACAATAAAGTTGTTTTTATTTTTAGTTAAACTATGTTTTTATGGTAAAATACACCCCTAATGTAGTGATTTATTTAACTTTTGATCCATTATATTTAATTTAAATATATAATTTAAACAAATTTCCACATCTTCCCTTTCCAGATGTTAAAAAAATCCATCAATTTTAGAAAATAATCAACAAAATGAAAATTTTATCTTTTTATGATCACTTATGATGATCTTATGATCTATTAACATATCATTGATTTATAATGTTATGTTTTAAATTACTATTATTTTCATGTTTATATAATCTCTTACTACTAATGTTCACCAAATTTGTGAACATGTTATTCCAACTGACATTACTATTTCAATTTTCATCATTTCAAAATAATGTTTCAATATAAAATTTTATTATTTGTGCTTTTAACAAGGTAATGTTGTATATTAATGTTTTTATACATTCCTGATAATATGTTTTATCTTCTACTATATGGAATTGTTCATTAGATTTTTGAAAAATAATTTTTTTCACATGAGATAAAATTTTAAGGACACAATTTATTTTTTGAGGGTTAAATGAAAAACCCCATTATTTTAGAAACTTTTTTCTTTAAAAAATACTATAATTGGTTCTGTGTCAAATAGGTAACAACATTATAAAATGTATATCGATATATTATAATTCAACTATGGATTTTAGGTCATTGGATAGGTTCTGTAGGAATGAATAGAAATAATTTTATTATGCAATATATATTGAATCATTTCATTAGTTTATTAAAAAAATAATCATACATTGATTATAAATTGGTAAAAAATAAAGATATAATATTTTTTAAGAAAAATATTATTTTTTCATTAAAATAATTTTATGAGAAAAAAATTTCTTTAATAGGTTAAATTATTCATTATTAATAAATATTTCTAATCAAATGAGTAGATTATATATCCAATTAATTTATTTTAATTTTATTTAATATTTTATTATTTATGGAATGATGATGAAGTCCTTATATTGTTATGGAAAAAAATTATTAAAAAAGTTATATTTTAGTTTTTTATAGATACTCTATTTAATTTTAGACAATTATAAAAAATATATTTTAAATAGTTGATATAAATTTTGAAAATATCATTTTATAATAATCATAGAAAGTATTTTAGATATTGTTTCGAGAAGATTTATTTTTTAGTAAATAGTTAATATGCCAAATTTTAAAAATCTCTCATTTATTTTCATTATATTGAGAAATTTAAAATACTCAGTATATTTAGTTTTTTAAAGTAAAATATTATCTTATTTATTATGAATACTCTAATTGATTCAATTGGATTTACCATTATATATAATTTTTGTATAAGTTCATTTTTATGCCTAAAAAGGAACTTATATAATTTTTGTTTTCTTTATAATTTTTTGAAATTATATTAAATGAAATATCTTCCACTTAGTGTAATAGATTTTTGAAAAATGGATTTCATGTTTTGAATTCAGTGGATATAATTTGGTAAATATAAAAATTTTAATTTTAGTCATAATTAATAGTAACAATGGTAAAAAAATTCCCCAAAGTGATTGATAAATAAGGAGACCCAATATTTTAACAATTACAAATCACCTCATTTTATTTGAATATTCAATTGATTTACAAAAAATGAATTCCCAAAGACTATATTGTTTTAGTGTCATTAGAGACTTGTCCGGAACCAAGTCGGGTCGCCATGAAATCGATACCAGACCCGATCTGCCACAAGGACCAAAGGGTGTTCCTAATCCGCATGGGTTGGAACAAGTGTCCAGGCATCAAAAGTAATGTTTGGGGAATGTTTTACCAGAATACATTTATAAATGTAGAATAACCTATAATATAAACTAATCCAAAACTAGAAGTCACAACCAAAAAAGAATTTATCCAAAAACTATAATTTGGGTTATATATTTAAACTAATACCCCAAAAAATACTACCACTAGTTTTGATAACCAAATTCCAATTCCAAAACTGCCACATCGAAAGACGACACCACCCTCAATCTATCTCCACAATGCCATGCCATAAAGATAGTTAGCAACCCGAACCACGATTTCTAAATGCTCTACCCTCACCTATATTATAAAAAACCAAATCTGCCTACACCCAATAATTACATAGATAAAAGATACATGGATAAATATTAAATGAAAAATATAGTTTCAATTTTGATTAAATAAAGCAAAACAATGATTTCAAAGTTTTGCTAAAAAACGATTTAGGGAAAAAAACTTTCATGGAATGTAATTTTTAAAATAAAACACTTATTCTTTTATAGTATCTCAAATGTAACAATATATGCAAACAATTAGCAAAAAATAATCAAGGAGATCCAAATATGGGAGAGGCCCCATAGGTACAAACAAAAATTGGGACCATAGAACCTCACGTCTCGGTGAAAAGTGGTGTAGGAACCATGAAAACCTATATTCTCATGCAGACACCACTAGTAGGGAACACACCCATAACCTAGTTGTCTCAAATAATCATCCAAAAGATCTGTTGGTGTTGTAGTTGTCAATCTATCTATGTAAAACTGGGTCGATGCCACTTCTGTATCACTAACACACTAGTTCTAGTCCGACCACCGAGTATCTGAGCTTCCCAATTGTTCTTAATAGGTTCCAAGATCATATGAAATGTCATACTCAAATAAAGAAACCAAAAAAGTCACTACCTAAACCCAATACCACCACTTAAACACACAAATTTCATTTCTAATATAGTATGCACCCAGAAAACCTTTCAAAACTTAATTCCCACCATTTTCAAAAAAAATTAAACAACTAATAAAATTATTAAATAATTTCAAGATGAAACACACGACTTTACATTAAAAAACCCACTCAAATCCTTTCTCATGACATAAAAAACATAGAAATCAAAACAAAACATAGTTCAACAACCTTTCCCAAATTAATAAACACACTACACACTTTAATAAAACACTAGAAAATGGAAAATTATGATTTTTCATCAAAACACACCCATATTACTTTAAAATTATACTAAGCCAAACAAAATTCATATTAGAACTCAAATAAAACCAAACTTACACAACAAAAACTAATTAATAAATGTTCAAAATTTATTAAACAAGCAACACAATTCCCCAATTACAAATAATACGTGTAACCAACTACATTGGCATAGAAATCCCCAAAAAATTGGTGCAAAACTGCAATAAAACCAAAATAAACTCAAAATGAAACATAAATTCAAGGCATATGAAATTTTTTTTTAAAATTAAACCTAATGAAAATGAAACCCCAACCCGAAAACCTACCAAATGGGAGAAACAACCAATAGAATTGGAAATAACCTATGATGATGGTATGAGAGGCTAAATGAACAACAAAGAGGGTTTTCAGAGGTTCACTAAACGTTATTGGGGGGGTCACCAAAGGGTTTTGACCAAAGGGGGAGGGGAACAAAGCAATGTGAAGCATCATGGGCGGTGCGATGCGGTGTGTCGGGTGTTGGGGTTGTGTGATGCAGTTCACTAGATGTGAGGAGGGGAACTTGTCAGATGCATCACCAAATGGATGCAAGGCTGGTGCTGACATCTAGGGTTAAGGGGCACAATTCCACCAAGGGAGGGGAAACTATAGCGTGACGAGGGGAGGGGTGTGGACGAGAGAAAAAGGATAAAAAATAAAAAAAATGATAAAATTCAATTAAAATGAAAATGAAGTAAAACATAAAAAGAGTCTTAGACCACTAAAAGTAATAATAATAATAATGATAATAATAATAATTTGATAACTTTTTAATTATGAGAATAATTTATTATTGACAACCTAATTAAAACATTAATGATAATAATAATAATAATAATAATCTGAACATTATTATTATTATTAAACAAACTCTAACATAATTTTATAATTATTTTTATTCTTTAAATTTCATTTGGATTTCACTTAAATTTTCATTTAGTTAATTAATTAACTACCCGTGTACTGGGAAAGCCACATGGTGATCTTAACAAGACACACAACTTCGACTGTGCCCTAGTCCTGTGCTTGACATTTCAAGCCAAAATGATCTCTTACTAGAAAAAGTTCATTAATTTAAATTAGGAATTTCCTTCACCTCAACGAAAAAGATTAAAACCAAATAAAATAAAAAAATTAAAAAATACTACTAAAGTAAGAGTATGACAATTCTACCCACCCTGAAAATTTTCTTCTCTCAGAAATTAAACTCAAATTCAAATAAGAGAATAAGTTTAGTACCCCATATCAACCCATGAATTCCCATCCCATGTCTCATGCTCATCATTCCCATGATACTAATGAATATGGACCAATGGAATGGATTTCCAATGAATCACATTCTATTGGGGTCCAGTATACTCTCTGACTGCCCAAATACTAATAAACTAGTCTGTATTTTCAAACACTTTCTATTTAATCACATAAGACATATCTGGATTGTACTTATTCAATTTGAAGACAATAAATACGTCATTAATTGATATTAACTGAGATGGAAAATCTAATCTGTATGCCACCTTGCCAATCCGCTTATTGATCTCGAAAGGCATGACATTCCTTAGTGTCATCTTTCCATGCTTTTCCAATCAACAGTGACCCATGAAAGGAGACACCATCCAGAACACCAAATCAACCATAGAAAACTCAATATCTCGACACTTATAATCAACATAATATTTTGGATGACTCTGATATGTCAATATCCACGACTTGATCAAATTCACATTCTCAGATGTCTCCTACACAAGACTTGGTTCCAAAAGTTATGTACACCTACCTAATACCAATATAAACGAGACTCGCATGGACAACCATAGATCACCTCAAAGTGTGCCATTCAAATAGAGGATTGGTAACTATTATTATTAGTGAACTCAATAAATTCCAAATGGATATCCCATAATCCTAAAAAATCTAACAAACATGTGCAATGAATGTCATCCAGAATATAATATTCCCACTCTATTTGACCATCCATTTGAGGATGGAATATCATGCTTATTTTTATTTGTGATCCCAATTCCCTTTGAAGGCCTTCCCAAAATCGATATGTAAAGATTGGGTGTCTATCAGAAACAATTGCTAATGGAACACCATGAAGTCCAAACACCTCCTGAATATATAATTGGCCTCGCTCATCTCCCAAAATCGATATGTAAAGATTGGGTGTTTATCAGAAACAATTGCTGATGGAACACCATGAAGTCCAAACACCTCTTGAATATATAATCGGCCTCGCTCGTCTACTTTAGTTGTATCATTGATTATAAAAAAGTGGTTTGAATTGGTCAAAATGTCAATCACCACCAAAATAGTGTTCCTTCCATGAGGTGTATGAGGCAATCCAATAATTATTTCCTTTGAGACCTCATCTAACTTCCATGTAGGAATGGGTAATAACTGAATCAAACTATAGGGTCTTTGACAATCTTATTTAACCTGCTGACCATTATAGCATCTCAATACGATGTCAGCTATGTCTCATCTCATACCTAGACAGCAAAATTGGTGATGATAACCATAATAAATATTGGTAGTACTAGGATGATTGAACCACTAACACTGGTGGCTCTCCTGCATCACCACATTCCGTAGAGACAATTTCAACACTGAACATCCCTTAAAGCATACGACTCCTTTGAGAGATTAAGACCAATCAGATGAAGTTTCCCCACCATGATGAAACTACATATACCACTAACATATCTAATCATGAGGTTTATACCTCTGAATCAACTCTATATGAGAAGTAGTAAACTGAATTCTTGATAAGAAGTAACTATATTGTGCTCCATGGTCTCTAGGTGCACTTGAGAAAAGAGCCCCATCAATTTCCACTCATCATTTGACTTCCCCAAAGCATGCACTGGATCTTTCCTACTCAAGTAGTTAGCCACTACATTACCCATTCCCGAGTTATAGATGATATCAAAGTCAAACCCCTATAGATAATCAATCCAATAAAGCTTCCTCAGATTAAGATTCTTCTTGTGGGAAGATTGAGGCTAGGTTCTTAAGGTCAAATTTGACCACAAATATCTCCCCAAAGAGTTAGTGACACAAAGTATTTAAGGCATGATTCACCACATCCATCTCCAAGTCATGAGTCAGGTAATTCTTCTAATGCAAGCAGAGTTGGAAATAACTATAATCCACTACATGATTATCCTACACGAGTACTCACCCGAGGCTCGTACCTGAAAAATATCAATAAACCTTGTAGCCCTTACCAGACTCTAGAAAGATCAATAAATGTGTGGTACTCAATCGAAACTTCTACTCCTAAAATAGTTTCTGAAAATTTGGGCTCCATTCATACTTCAACCCCTTTTACGTGAGTGCATTCAAAGAGTAAGAAATATGGGAGAAATCCTGAAAAAATTACATATAATAATCTTCTAGGCCAAAAAAACTAATGATCTCAAACACATTCTTTATTTATTCCAATTACATAACTACACTGATCTTCTTGGGATCAACTAAAACTCCTTCCTCCAAAACAACATATCCCATAAACTTCACCTATCTATTACTAAGGGTTTACATCAATAGGTTCAAAGAGAGGTGATGATCCAGAAGAGTTCCCTACACAATCCCAAATGATGCTCATGCTCTTCCTTAGATCCAGAGTATACTAGAATTTTTTCTACAAATACCAAGAAAAAAGGAGTCGAGATGCTGGTGGGACACCCTATTCATGAGCACCATAAAAACCACATGAGCATTTTTCATTACAAAAATCATGAACAAATACTCAAATTGGACATACCTACTTCATAAATCTATCTTTGTGATGTCTCCTTCACTCACCCAGAGTTGGTGCTAACCTGAATGCAAGTCTATATTGGAGAAAAAAATTTACCCCTTCACTTGGATGAAGAAATCATCAATATAAGGAAAATACTCGTTATTTTCAATGTTTACCTTATTAAAATTCATGTAATCAATACACAAGTGGAGATATCTATTCGCCTTCTTTAGGAATAGAACCGGAGCAGCCCAAGGAGAGATGTTCTGGAAAATGAACTATTTGGAAACCAAATCAACTATCTGTATATTTAATTCCATTAATTAGGTGGGTGTTATGAGATATTAGGTATGTGATATAGGTTGTGTTCCCAAAACTAATTTTGATGAGAACTCCATGTCACGCTCTAGGGGTAATCCCAAAAAATCATATGGAAATACCTTTAGAAACTCATCCACTATAGGAGGCAATCATCCATGAGGAGTGACACCATCGTTATCTTGTGTGATCAATGGTAACAGATAAGAAATATTTCCCAACTTTGGAAGTAGAGGTCTCACACAAATCGACTGAGCATCCCATTATCCATGAAATAGTTGAGGACTCTCATAAGGTTCCATAATACTAACACATCACCAATTGCAATAATTATCTTCTTAAAAGTGCACCAACCAATCCATTCTGAGGATCACATCAAAAATTTAGATATCTATGGCCAAAAAATACCATTCCATTTCAAATCCTGACATGGAAAGTGCATAAGATGGACACCTAAGGCCTATCTCCTTATTCTAACCCAACTATGTCATCAACTCCATTTTAAAATTTAAAAGCTCAGTTGGTAGGTTCAAAAAGTTCACAAGTTAGGTGGATATAAAGGAACTTTAGGAACCATTATAAAATAAAACATCAACTATAGATGAGTTAATGAGAATGGTAATTCA
This sequence comes from Viscum album, assembly GCA_963277665.1. Taxonomy (NCBI): domain Eukaryota; kingdom Viridiplantae; phylum Streptophyta; class Magnoliopsida; order Santalales; family Viscaceae; genus Viscum; species Viscum album. Next base: position 996,863,281 of record OY728166.1, read on the forward strand.
AATAGTATAATCTCTTCCATCTGATCTCATTGGTGCTTGATCAACAACATGCAAATTCCTGGTCCCTTATTGAGAATGACCGCTCACATGTGGCTCTGGCCTAATCTGTATCTTCCCAAAAGATGATGTAGTCCTTCCTCCATGACCACCAAACCCATATCCCATCATCCTTGTTAGATCTGACTAAAATTACACTCCCCTTAAAGCCACAGATCATTCCCCACTCTAGTATGGTCATGTCACACTAAAAAATCACTACACGTGTCCCATAACTCCACACTGATAACAATGTCTTGGGAGGGGGGCATGTAGTTCATATTTTCCATTCCTTACCACATTGATGGAACACAACAGAACCTACACCCAAAGCCACAAATGAAGTCTTCCTGGAGGGATGGCCTAGGATGCCACCTCCCTTCTTCCCTTTCCCATCACGCTTCCTGTTCTTCTTGGATGAACTTCCACTTCCCATTTTAGTCAAAACTCTAGAAAACCCAGAAATCCATTTCTGATCAATATAGACCATAATATCAAGATCAAAAAACCTAATCATAAGTTTCCATCATAAAAGAGAATACATAAGAGTAAATTTATATTCACATCTCCTTCTCAAACCTATAAGATTTCAAATATTCACTAAAAACTATCTCAGACACATACCACAATAGCTCGAAAAAGCAGTTATCATATTCCACTAGCAACTAATCTCATAGGTAATGATCCATGTACTCATGGGATCTAGAATTAGATTGGACCTCGGGACAGTACTGATCATTGAAGACAGTCTTGAAATCCTTCCATATCATCTGCTCATGCTTCCCAAATTTAAGCACCAATTCCCATGACCAACAACTGGGACCCTCTATTAGAAATAAGTTAAATTTTACCCTTACCTACTCAGGTGTGTTAGTGAATTTGAACATACTCTATATATTCTCATTCCAATAATTTTCTACTCGAGGTTCCAAATTTATTTGAAAAGTAGGAGGGTTTTTCTTGAGAAACTCATGAGATTTATCCTTTCTGGGACTAAACACAACTTCTCCAGCTTGAGTCAGATCAGAAGCTGGAGTAACTCCTTGTCCTAATGCATTCCCAACCTAGACCACAACTTCCACCTACCTATGATCAACCAGTTAGGGAGAACTCACTCCTACTTTCTCCCATGGGTGCAAGGAGGATTTATTGGCATACATGATGCTACAGGAAGAAACCATCATATAAGAACATCATTAATACATATGGCTTAAAAATAAAATTTTACCAGGAATAAAAAACATCTATAAAATGAACATGCAGAAGAAACATAAGGACCAAGAAACTTATCCTCTATCCAATTTCCACACACAGTCTGCAACCTACACATCCCACCTATAAGAGATTCCCAACAATCATCCCAAGACCCCATAAAAACTCATGGTATGTAATGAGGTGTGCTAGCCAGGCACCCTTCTCACAACTAGAGCTTCAAGTCTAGACATTACTACTTACTGTCTAACTAGACTCATTTCAAATAAAATAGCTCATGTGGCTTAACCTGCCTTTGATACAATTTTTTCACAAACCATGTTGGGTTACCATCCAACAGACACACAACTCAATATGTGGCAATTCATGAAGTGTGTTCCCAATCCCAATGGGTAGGCACAAGTGCTTTCATATCAAAATTACTTTGTGAGGGAATGGTTAACCCGAATACATATATAAATGTTAAATAAGCAACAATATAAACTAAACCAAAACTGTATGTTAGAACAAAACAATATTTTCGCCAAAAACTAGATTTTGAGTTACCAATTTAAACCAAAACCCAAAAAAATACTACTAATAAGTTGGGTGACTAAAAACCAATTCATAAACCTCCACATGGATGGAGGACACCACCCCTAGCTATCTCCACAACATCTTAATAATAAGACAACTAGCAACCCAAACCTCCATTTCCAATGGCTCCACCCTTACCTATATCAGACCTAACCAAATCTACTTACACCCAAGTGTGTAATTAGAGTGTGATATAAAACATAATAGGATTCTAATGAGAAACTATTCAATGTATAAATATTAAATGACAAATACTGTGGCAATTTTGATAAAATAATAGAATTAAATGCCATCATAGTTTTAATGAATTCATGTTTAGGGGAAAAAACTTATAGGAATACAATTATTAAATTTTTTTTATTTTATAGTATCTAAAATGTCAAACTATATGCTGATAGTGAGCTAAACATAATACAAGAGAAACATATATGAGATAGTCCCTATAGGAAATAGCAAAAATTGGGACCTAGAACCTCGCATCTCGGTAAAACGTTGTGTTGGAACCACAAAATCCTGTGGTATCATGGATGAGCCACTAGTATAGAATAGACCCATAACCTATTAGTGTCCAATAATCATCCAAAATTTTAGTTAGTGTTTTAGTCATCAATCCTGCTAAGTGAAACCGGTATGATGCGACATTAGAATGACTAGAACATTAATCCTAGTCTTCCCACCTAGTACTCGGGCATCCCATTTGTTCTCAACAGGTTCCAAGTTTATATCACAGGTCATATTCAAGTAAGAAAACCAAAAAATTCCCTAAATATACCCACTACCACCACTTACACACACAAATTCCATTTTGAAAATAGTACGCACACTTGAAACCTTTCAAAACACAATTCTCACTATTTGAAAAATAAATTAAAACAATAATAATTTTTTTTAAATATTTTCAAGAGGAAAAACATAAAATTATATTCCAAAACCCATAAATATCCTATCTCACAACCAAACACACATTGAAAACACTAAAAAATATAGTTCTCTGGTATTTTAGAAATTAATAATCTCACTGTACACATTAATAAAACACCAAAAAATGGAAAATTTTGTGTTTTCATCAAAAAACACCCATGTTACATAAAAATACCACTAAACCAAATCAAATAAATATCAAAACTCAAATAAATCCAAAATCACACCATGAAAACTAATAAATAAAATTTTTGAATTAATGAAATAATAATTTTAATTCATCAATTAAAAATTTTACATGTAACCACCTACCTTGGTGTAAAAACTTGTGAATTTTTTTTGTGCACCTCTAATTCCAAACCAACCACACCAAAAATAATCTTAAATTAAACCATAAGTTCAACATATAGGATTAATAATATCATAATAGAACATAATAGACTTGAAACCTCAATCTATAAACCAATCAAAAGGAAAAATCAAATAATCAAAGTGGAACACACTAGTGGAGAGGGTGAATAAGGCTAACTGAATAATAATGAGGGCTAATATAGGTGCACCGCACATTAGGTTGTTGCTGGTGGGTTCAACCAAGAAGGGTTGGGGAGAAACAAAGCTACATGGGGTATTAGGGGTGGTGGGAGACGGTGTTCCAGGTGCTGGGGTGGTGCAAGGTCGTTCTCCAAACAGGAAGATAGGTGCCAGTTAGCCGCATCACCAGAGAGAATTAAGGGAGGCACAAGCTGTTAGGTTTGGGGGGGGGGGCATGATACAACTAGGGGATGTGTAATAGTAGTGCAATGAGGGGAGGGTTGAAAAAGAGATAAATATGGGAAAATTAAGTGAAAAAAGAGAAATGAAAATAATAATAAAAATGAAATAAAAGATAAAAAAATTCTTAGACCACTTAATAATAATAATAATAATAATAATAATAATGTTAAAAATAATCAGGTAATAATTTTTTAATTATGATAATCATTTAATATTAACAACTTAATTTAAATAACGATAATAATAATAATAATATTAATATAATTATAATAAAAATAACTCTAAAATAATTTTATCGTTATTATTTTTTCCTTTTCATTTCAATTGGAATTCACTTAACTGTTTATTTGGTTAATTAATTAACTAACCACACACTGGGTAGGTTGTATGGTGATTTGGAGAAGCCAAATGGATTCTACCATGCCCTAACCATGTACCAAACATTGCCAATACAAAATGTTCTCTTATAAGAAAATTGCACAAATTCAAATTGGGCCTGGCCCACACCTCAAAAAATATTTTAATGCATTATCAAATTATATAATAAAAATAAAAATTATTTGTGATTTCCGAGCATTAGAAGACTTGATTTAAAATCTTCTAATTTCTTAAATTATCATCAAAAACCCCAATAAATATCATCCAATGTAGTACTCATTATAGACATTCCATAATAAAACCTTTCTTCATAACTAGGAGAATGATATAGTGGTATTAATGATCTCAGATGATCTGTATGGCGAAACATGTGACATATAAATAAATGATTATATGGAAGAATAAACATAGCATAATTTAATGAGAACATCAACATAACATATAATATTCATACCCAATAAATCATTGATTCTAAATAAGAATTATGACATAAATAGTTATGTTTTAAAAATAATCCAATAATAATATTGATTAAACATCTTAAATAATTCATGAAATGTGTGATCATGTCATAAAAATATAGAAATATAAAAATTATATGAACCTTTTAATATTTAAAGGAAAAATATCAAGAAAATAGGAACTTATTGTATTATGAATAAATAATGGTTCAGAAAATCATAACTGATCATGCATCATTAGGTTTTTCCTATAGTATATGAGGAACATTGAACTATTCCCCCTAGTGTATCTAGAACAATAATGTTTTTCGCATAGTGGATCAAGTATATGAATTAGTTTTCAATAACTATATCATGAGGTATGAAACATTACAAAATACATTGGAGAGCTATATAATTGTATTCCCACCCAAAGCAAAATTAAAACCATAAAACAGTTTTCCACAAGATTATAAAACATTTATCATATCATATTATCATAAACTGTGTAATGAAATTAGGTGTCATTGTAGTGACCCTTACCCTAATAACCAAAATCTCATGGTTTTATTATTATATTAGTACAAGATACATTGGATGAAATCTCAAAGGAGGTAATAATTTACTCGTTAAAGTAAACTAGACACATACATTAAATTTGAAAACATTAAATATTAAGAATAGTAACCATTAGTTTTATTAATCCTTGAACTCATTCAAATATTCCTCTTTCATATAATTTGGAATGAAAATGATATAAGTGTAATCTCAATTACTAAGGGTTTCAAATAATGGAATCTATCATGCACTAAAAAGGAAAATAAATATGCAATTGTAAATAATTGAAAAATAAATCCATTTAATAATTAATAATAACAAGAAATTAATCCATCGATAATATCAAATAAAATAATTTCATTTATAATATCAATATAGTCTCAATGAAGAAAATTATTTATATCATATATTATGATCTTATATATCCTGATATCTTTACCGTCCGGACCATGCCCCTGGATAGTTTACAATATTGGTAAGAAAAACACAATAAACCATTTAAATAAATATATCCAACTAGTTTTTATCATTGTAAATATTGATTTATCATGGGACAATACATAACCTGGCCCAACCCATCACTTCATATCCAATGCATTCCATGTATATTAAAGGTTCAATTTCATTTATAAACTATATTCCTTTTCAAAAAAATATTGAGTAAATAATAGAAAATATAACTAGTTAAACATTGAATAAAATAACATTCGGAGTAAAATAGATATGTATAAATGATATATGATTTAGTTAAAATTCATCTAAATGATAAAAAAAGGATATTTATGTGATATGTAATGTACAATTATCATAAGATAGTGAATATTAATACATTTGAGGATCAAATTGATCATAAACCATTTAATAGATGAATAAGGATAGTTTACTTACAATATATCCCCATTAGAGTATAAATAAATAAACCATTTTTATATTTGATGAATAAAAATACCATAAAAATACCATTAAAATACCATTAAAAACATTCTTGAGGGAATTACACTTTTAACTTGGAAACATAGATTTAGAAGTAAAAATATATGGAATATTAAAGAAATAATTTTTTTGAAAAGAAAATTGTATTATGGCAGTGTAATCTTGAATGAAATGATTGGTGATGACCTCATAAGATTCATTTAATTTAAAGTCTATTAAAACAAAAACAAACTTAACATTTTTAATAAAATGTCAAAAAGTGACTTATTTGTAAAACAACATGACTGTTCCAATTAAACAATTTTTCTAGAGGTAAAAAATTTAATAATATGTTTTTAATAAATAAATATAGAATTTTGAAAATATTATTTAATGAAATTTATAAAAAAAATTTATATGGAAGGAAATATATTCCTGATCAAGTATCAAAATAATGAAAAGTTTATTTAAAAACGTGATTTAAGTATCTTTATTACCTAATGACTGGAAATATAATAAAAATATACAATTCCAAGAAATAAATAATTTAGTATATTAAAATCTAGTTCTATTAACGAATGATCAAATAATTCATTCACTATATACTTAATGAAAAATAAAATCGAATAGTGATGAGGGTGAGAAATAAAAATTTAAAAATTCACTAACATTTTATTAACATCCCACTATGAATGAAATGACATAAAAATAAAAATTAAATTCCATAATTATAAATTTATTCTTGATATGACATATCAAATGGTAAGTAGAAACACCTTAAAAATAAAAATTTTCATAGTACAAAATATGTAAACCAAATTGGAAATAGAGATGAATTATGTTATAAAGATCATACAATAAAAGTTATAATCAATAAATAATTGGTTATATATAAAACATGTAAATCCAAATTAAATAAGTGGAAATATAACATAACATAAGAAAATGTAATTAAAAAAATATAATCAGATAGTATCAAAGACAATAAAGAAGTTATATAATATAATATATAATAATTCGGTTATGAAACCCCATACCTCAGGTCTGAGATCATCATGTATATTCTATATAATTTTATATAATAAAATAATTTAAATTATTTACTTTTCTTAGATAATTACTTGTTTTTATTATTTATTTTATTTTATTTAATACCATTTTATAAATAATTAATTAATATATTATGTTCATGTTAGATGTTTTGATGATATTCAGTTCATATACGAAAAAATGACTTCTATAACTTGGTAATGATAAAAAATCAATCATTTCAACATAATATGTTGAAAAATAATCAATATATAATTATAATTTTTGTAGAGAAATTATAAATTCAATATAATCTATGAAATATTGTCATTCTAAAAGAAATGTGTTATAATCACGGTGACAGTAGTCCTTATATATTCATGTGTAACATTTCTATTCCTCAATGTTAATGATGGTAAGAAAATAAGTATTATTTTATCCATACATAAGAATAATTATAACATAAATATAATATTTATTACATAAATTTTCTTATATATAACATTTGTGTGATGTGTTTGTAAAAAAATAAATCACATCTCTTAATTGATGTGGAAGTATACATGTATGCACAGATGAAAGAAATACATGTTATATGTATATAAATGTAATAAATAATTTGATATATTTTCATTACAAAATGATAAATTAAATTGAAATACCAAATATATATAAAACATCATTAAAAATCCCATGAGTCGAATTGTTGGTAGATAGAATACATTGGTTCATGAGGTGGTAGTACATTGTACACATAAATGATGGTTTGGGATCACAGTCGAAAGAAATAGAGATGGATATAGAACATTAAAATAACATTATATCAGACTTAATGATTTTATTATATAATTATTGTTGAATTATATTTTAATGATCTACAAGAAGAAATTAACCAAAAACCTCTATTTAATTATGATTACTCTCCTTCAAGAAACCCCTTTAGGTTTATACTAATATCCTACCTTGGTGGGTATTTTAATCAATACATGGAAACTATGAAATTAGAAGGGAATTAATAAAGAGATTTAGGTAGGTTTGTTTTGAATGAAAAATATTTTTATGTGTGAAGATAAGGGATGTGGAGGATCTATAGTATAAATGAGGGGATGTGCACTTTAAAATTTATATAAAATATTAAATTCATATTAGCTATATTACCTAGATAAAATGCTAAAAATTGTAATAATAATATAGGATAAAAATGGTTAAAATTAAATCATCCAATAATACTTTGGAATTTTTATATTAGGATTTTATCTTTATAAACTTTTTGAAAAACATGAACACTTTCACAAAACTATGGTGATAAAAATGTTTTTACTCATTAAGAATCAAGAATGTATCTTTTAAAGGAAAAATATAAATGGTAAATATTTGATGTTTGAAACAATTTCCAGGCCTCATGGTTAATAGTAGTTTTTTAGTATTTTAATTCATTTAATAAAATATTATTTATTATAAAATATCATTAATGTTATTTTGGAACTAATCAATTTATTTTACTATTAAAAAAACATCAAAAAATTAATTCTATATAGAATCATTTCAAAAATATATAAAATGTCATATGTATATATTAAATTTATGTAACACAATAATTGATTGAATATATATTTTAATTATATTTAAAAAATCCTTTATTTTAAATTTATAAGAATTAAATAAATATTCTATTAGTATTTCATAATATTCTAAATTAATTATTCCACAACAAAAAAATTAGAAATAAATTACTTTGAAAAAAATAATTTTTTCCAGAATAAATATTTAGAATAGAAAATATGACATTTTTATTTGTATAAGAAAATATGATATAAATTATAAAAAATAAAGTGACATTAGTGTAATTATCTTTTACAAAAATATTAGTAAGTTAAAAATAAATTAAATATGGAACCATGTGGAATATATTTGAAAAATGGATAGAAAGGTTCAATCTTCACTAAGTTATTGAAATAATGGATAGTTTTAGGGTCAATGTTTTGTTTTTATCATATTTTCTTTTATATCAGTTACAAGATTTTCTATTAATGTGGGGGTAATTTTGTAAAATATTTACTATAAATAATGTCTAATAATCAAAGGGTCCTATTTAAAAATTGGGCATAAAAGTTTAGGAATTATAATTTGAAATATTTATTGTAAAGCAGAATGAAAAACTATTTTTCAATAAAATGATTTTTTAAGTAAACGATGTTTTTAATATAAATTTTGACTGGTAGACGTAATTATAATAATATAAATTAATATATATAGTTACTTGTTCTGTGTATTAATTTTAAATCACTCATCATTTCATTTTATATTAATTATTTAAAATGTATAGAATAGTGGTAAAAAAATAGATTCAATAAAAAATAAATTTTTAATCACTAAAATAAATTTATACGTAAATAATAAAAAATTTAAAATACAAATGATATTAATTAGATAAGTCAATATTAGAATGATCATAAATTACATTAATTTTGAATAAAAAATATAATTGTGCTTTAAATTATTATATATAATGAATAAAAATGATAGTTTTACAACACTCATTATTTATCACTATTCATTGAAAACCCACATTTTTATAAAAATCCAAAAAAATCCTGATATGATAATTTTTATTAATAGATTTTCAAAAATGATATCCTTATTATAGTATACCAATACAAAAAGTTGATGATATCTATTATATTTTCCATTAACAAAAATAAATAAATATCAATTTTGATGAAATATTATTTTTGAGGAATAAAATTACTTTAATAAAAATTGTTTTATTATTTACTAAGAATGTTTCAAAATATTTATATTTTCAAATAACATTATATATATTTCATAAATTAGTTAATAATATTTATACTATCCAATTAAAAAGATAGGTTATAATGTTTATATTTAAATAATATATTCTTCAAGACATTTATAAGCATGGATTCATTTTTATATTATATATAAGATAATGCTGTACTTTTAAAATATATGAGTGATATATTCATAATAATTTTCTAATATCATCATATCCAACCCCAAGAAATTAAATGGGTAATAAATTTCTGTCCATTGCAATCATTAACAAATCATAGAAATAAAAAAGGATGGTATTAATTGATTTTATCATGAGTAACACATAAATATTATCAAATACTATTATCATTGATGAAAATTCCTTAAATACAGTTACATGAAAATTTCTAAAGGAAAATACCTTTTCAAGTTGAAATATGTTATTAAAAATATAACAATTTAACACATATTTAGGGAATACTTATCTTTTAAAATATCATTGGAATCATGTAAAAGAAGATTCAAAACATTTTGTAGTCATGATATTGACATATTCTATCCAATCAATGTATGTTAAAACAAAAATTTCAAAAAAAAATCGAAACAATAAAAACCCACCCAATTCAAATAATGATTATAAGAACCATTTAATTTATTTTTAAATTAAACACGTTTTAAAATGAAAATAATCTCTAATTTTATAATATTAAAAAAATTATTGATAGTATATTTAGAATACATGGATGTATTATAATTTGTTTTGACCAAATAGGGAAATAAAGTTGGTTTTCTTTAAAGACATTCCTTCAATATATAGAGAAATTAAATTGGTGAAAATGAAAAAATATAATTTATTAAAACAATAACTATTAGAGAATAAAAATTAATGGGACATATAATATTAGTATTATATAACATTTAAATTTTAATTCATTTACAAAAATCCTTTTTAAAAAGAAGATTGAAGCATAAATCCTTGACCACATTTAACTTTTCAATTTCAATACATATGAATGAATAACATAAAATGAAATATTAATATCAGTAATAAGAGGATATTCCAAATATAAAATTTAATGTGGTTATTATATATACTGAAAATAAATAAATGAGTTGTAAATATGGAATATCTTTCCAAGAAGAAATAGTGAGACTTGAAATAAAATATATCGAGGTCCCCATAATTCGAATGTTCATTAACATATTGCATAATAAATAAAATATTATAAAATTACTTTCCTGAGTCACCTACATAATTATAAGTTCATATATGATCAACGTATGACATTATAACACCAATTTATTATTAAATTTTTGGTATAATCATTACATATGGGTGTCAATTATTTTTTTTTTCATAAAAATTCAGATTTAGTTGGTTTTTTTTCATATAATTGGATCATGCTTCAAACATATTCATATTTATAGTAATGAATTAAATATAAAATATAATAATTATTTATATATTTAGAGTCATTCATTAATTGTAGCGAGATAAAAATTTAGTATATTATTTTTTGGAGAGGGTAGGTCATATGTACACATGAACAATATTTCCACTTTTCAACAGATGGAACAAAAGAATGTTAAATAATAACTAAAATTTGAAAAATAATTATTATCTAATATATAACATGTATATTTATAAAATTAATCCTTATTGAATTCATGAAATGAGTAATCGAAAGACAAATCACATCCCTTTGTTGATGCTGTAGTCCACACGTAAGCATGAGAAAAGTTATAATTTGCAAAAAAGTACGTGTGGTATAAAGTAATATTTTATATTATCATTCTAGAAGCATAATTACTTCCTAAAACTCATTTATATTACTTAAATACATCATAATAACTATCTATAATAGTTGATGATGAAAAATTAATTGTATGGCTTCACGGATATGATAAGATCTACCAATGCCTGAACATTACTTCTTAACCCATTTATTGGGAAACATGGAGAATAGTGGTGGATTCATAATATTAATATAATTTATGTATTTTATAGATATTAAATTTTTTATTTTATGATTAATATAAAATTTTTGTTGGTTTTATAATAAGAAACAAATTAATATTGTATGTATGTAGTGATTGTATGTTCTTTGGGAGGCATCCTTGAGAATAATTATTAAGAACAAATTTAAGGGCATTTCAAGGCTGAAAAAACTATTAAATCATGTATGGTGTATTTAAAAAGTTATTTAAATAAGTTTTTGTCATGATATATAGATCAATGTGATGTAATGAATAGAAATTAGGGGTGCCATTTTATATGTCAGGATAAGGGTCCTCTTGGAATTTAATAAAGCATAAAATCTAGTAAATATGTTATCAAGAAAAATGATTCTAAATGGACAGAGATTTAAATATAACATAGGATATGGTTGAAATATAAAAACCAATAAAATCCCAATATTTTTATGTGGTATTTTAAACCATATATATTTTTTGTTAACCACATAGTTATCCTAATTTAAAAATAACCATGCTAATTTCATTTTCACGTATATAAGGTTATATTAATTCATAGGTGATATGTTTTCTCATAAATAGAACATATTTTCTATTTTAGACAATATATATTATCCTTTATACCACATTCAATATTTATATGGATTTTAAGGAATTTAATAAAATTTTATTTAATAAAATAACATTAAATTCATTTTAACACTATTATTTAATTTTACATTAATGGAATCGTAAAAAAGTTGAAATTTAAAGTTTAATACATCAAAAAATTTACAACACTTCATATCCATTTACATGATCTATTAATATGACTATTTCATCGAAATTGGTTCCATTTAATTTTTTAATATTATTTATTTTATTTTTCATTTAATTGTATAAATATTATATAACCATTTCCTAAGAATTTAAGAAAATCATTTGAACCAAAAAAGTTTAAAATTATTTTATATGATAAATAAATTTAATTTAACTTCTAAATAAGAATTTATGAAAGAATATAATGTCATTTTTCTCTTATAATAAGATATTAAAGATATTAATGTCATGTTTGTTTAAATGTTTTTACTTTATCTATTAAAATAAAAAATATAATGTTCAAAATCATAGAAATATTGAAAAAGGTTGAAATATATTAATGATATGTATGGAAATAGATTAACTATTCAAATACAAAAGTATAAATGTGTGTTATAGATAAATTTTCTATGGATTTATCCTTATTTAACTTATTTTACCATTTTTGAGGTGACAAAAATTAACGATAATTACTATTTATATTATCCAAATAATAAGGACATATATAAAATATTTGAACATGTTGGTTAAAATTATATTATCCATATTTTAAGATTAATTATTTAGAAATAGAATAAATTAATTTAGAATAGAAATGCTGAACATAATAAAAACTATTTTTTTAGAAAAAATCCCTTATAACATTTTAAATACCTCTATGAAATATTCAAAAATAAAATTAATTAAAATCGAATTAACTAGATTATTCATAATATAGTATATCTAATTTGATATTGAATTCATTTTAAAAAAATGTAAAATTTTAAATTCTTGAAACAAAAATACAATTTTCACTTAGAATCATTATTTTTTACTATTAATCAAAAATAAATATTTTTAGTAAATTTTAAAAATAAAATATATGATGATTTTAATATTTTTATTTTGAAAATGAATTATATTTTTGAAATATAATTTTTAAAATTATTTAAAATTTAATAAAATATATTATCAATAAAATTGAAATAAAATTATTATTTTAACGGAAACTATTTTTGAAGTGTATAATATCATTAATAATAAATTTAAATAATTATTTTGTAAGAGTAAATAAATGAAAGTGTATTGAGTAGGATCTTTATATATATTTTGATAATATATATACTCATATTTATATAATATAATTCAATATCTATATTATAATGACCACATTTAAATAATAATATACAATTGTTTGTTTAAGTACAACATTGTCAGTCTTATATGCTACGAAACATAATTATCTTCATTTAAAACCTATATGAGATACATTAGTCACCATTAAAGAATTTGAATACAAATAATTTTATCTTTATAACTCTAATAATGGGGTTGAAATTTCAAAATTCATATAAGGGAAATCCATATTATAAATTTTTTTAACAATAATTCCCTTAATAAGAGGGATGGGAAAATAAAAATTTCATCTCATATAAAACAAAATTTTGTTTCCGAATAGGATAACAATAACATGAATTTGAAATACGAACTTTGTGGATTAAAGAAATTCCCATGTAAAAAAATGTAAAGTGATAGAGAACGTGGTTAAGTTAATTTTAACGACTCGAAAACCATAAACCTCTGATGGGTAAAATTCAATTAATTCCATAGATATCAAAGTAAAAGTATAAAATTTTATTTCAAGATAATTTTTTTAATGTTGTGTGATTCAATTAAAATAATTATATTGAATATGAGAAACGTAATTACATTATTTCATTACATATAATGACAAAAATTTCATCATTTAATTCTACTTTGATCAATTTCAAAATAAAATTTTACTCCATAGATTGATTATTAATGATAAATTTTTTATTCTTGATGTACTAAAATTAACTTTTACAAGATCATAATATCTATTAAAATGATAGAATCATTCCACCTATCTCAATATGTTTACCAAAAAATGATCATCAATGTATTTTCAATATGATAAATCATATTTTACACTCCAGGAATAATACTAAATGATAACTTTACACCATTATATAAGTAGTTAATCATAAAACCTTACAAATCATGTTAGTCCAAAATGAAAATCAGAAAATATAAACCAAATTTCTCAGAATTTACAAAATCAACATAACATTAATCTCACAAACATCATAGTGTTTTCTAGAGGAAACATAACAAGAACATGATTACCATGACCATATATTCTATTGAAAACCGGTAATATAATGAATTTCCATAAAACCACAATAAATGTACAAATTATTCCAAAAATCCAATTACTCCTAAAAAAATAAACGATTAATGAGTATACTCATGAAATAAAAAAATAATGTAATCTATATTAATGATAACCTAAATTTTTTTTTATCAAGTTATAGTAAATCTCAAAGGTAATTAATACTATCTCATTTAATTTTTCAATAAAATCATTATATCATTTAAATATTAACATTCTGACAATGTTAATATATTAAGGTTTTAAAATCATTTTTGGGTGTTTCTATAAAAAATCATCTTATCATTAAATAAATTTTATATGTCATTAGTATTATCACATTTATTCTTTTAAATAATTTAGAAACATCCACTTAACATCTAAAAAATGAATCATAATTATTAAAAAATAATACCATTAATAAAAATATTTATACATCACAATTCTAAAATTAAATTAAACAAACACATCAATTATTTAAATTCACTATTAACCCATTAACAATGATTTTTTTTATTTATTTCCTTAATACCACGTTCCATTTATACTTCATTTATTTACGCTCCATTTTCCAATGTAAAATTATTACATGAACACCCTTGATGATACTTATTTTGATCATACCTTTTTAGATTTTTATTTTCATAGTACCCATATTTTTCACTTTAAAAAAATTCAATAGATAATGATAAATTTGGGAAACATTTATTCTCATCTAATGTGTGGTCAGATCATTTCCTTTTTTAAAAAAAATATCTCTATGAATTTATTTTATGCCCCAAAATATCTTCTCATTACTTTGGTATATTTACATAGGTCCTTCTAAAAACAATAATAACATGTAGGAAACTGAATCTTCTTCCCTCTATGGTCTTATAGAAAATCCATTTTCCTCTTAATAGTTTTGTGAGGAATCTCAATAGAGTTGGGGTTATAAGTTATATCCTGATATAGATGATTATATATAAACACATGGTTTTCATTCCACCTCTGGTTTCTCTTGGTTTATTATAAGTATACTAATACCATTATCCTTGACATTCATCATTAATAATTCCCCATAATTTCAGGTTATTAAATAATACTAAAGACTTTTTGTATGAAATTAGAAACCAAAACTATATTTATTAATAATATATTTATGAAAATAATTCATGAAATTCTCTAAATTATGACACCTAGGTCATTCATGGTCATCATATTTTCGAATCCCTTAGAATTTATCATAATGAAATGTGAAGTATCAAAAACATATCCTATGAGGGTATCGAAGAAATTAAGAAAGAAGGTCACAATCACCTTATACTAGAATGATGGTCGAAATATACCCAACCAACTCTTTTAAAAATTGTTATATATAGATGCACAATTTTCAAATCTACATCAACTTAGTGTATCCATATGTAGATGTATTCCTAGGAAAATATAATAAAATCTAGTTTTGGATGTTAACATATACCTAGGATTATCCATAGTGTATTATCCAATTTTCTCAAATCATAATATTTTATGATTGAATAAATATTCCTTTTCATACCAACTATAGATACCCATAATTTAAAAAAATAAATAATATGTATTATTTAATGAATATTAAATAAATTATACATTTACAAACTCAAGGGACACAGTGGTTTAGTGTCCACAGATACTAGATATACCAATTTTTCCTTCACATATAATATTCAACAAATCCCATATTGATCTTACTACATGGACCTATTCATAAAAAATCCATACTAAAGATATATTTATATTATTGGAAATCTACACAAATAAAAGGGTGAGATAAGATGCACAGTAAGTGTAATCCTAGGAGATATCAATTAATGATTATATGAAATCCTAATGTAAGACTAATGGTATAAGTTAATTAAAAATGACACAAAATTTTAAAACTAAATCATTTATTGATAATAAAAATTATTCATGTCATAAAACAATATATTTTCAATGGACACAAATTTTAAGAGTGATAAACCATCATATATCCATGATGAACCATAAGTCCATGTAATTAAATTGAGGAACCATAATTTTAATCAAAAAAATTTCATTATCCATGGTCACCTAAAACTACAAGAAAATATTATTGAGTCATGAATGAATGAATATTTTGAATAAATTAATGTATCATGCATCATTATCCATGTACTATAAAGGATCGAGAACAAAAAATTGTTTCCCATAGTCTGTAATTCCCATAAACTTATTTCCACAGTTAATCTAGGAGTAAAAAATAATTACACATGAATTATAGTTTTATATAATTTTGAACCCAATTATCATATAATTAAAACAATACACATGTTTTCATATATATCATAAAACATTCATCATATCATTATATCATAATCCATGTAAAGTAAACAGGTTTCATAAACATTTAATAACATAATAATATCATAACCCATGGAAAATAAATGGATTTCAAAAAAATCAACATATTTATCATAAACCATTTTGATAAGAATATGAATGATATAATTAGATAACATCACTATCTTAAAAAATTAACATCATATTATGTTATCATAGAATAAAATTCCAGTGAAAGAATCTTTGAAATATTGTCTATGGAAAATACCATTTTTTGTTCAAAATAACTTATTTAAATTCAAAAAAAGTTCCAAAATATTATTGAATATAATTTCATTGAAAATAACTGTAGACACTAGTAAAATAATATTTTAGTGATAGAGTGGATATTATAGAAATATATTATTTTCATCATGTGTATTTCAAAATACACATCCTTATCAAATGTTCTTCAAAATATAAAAGGTAGCTCATTCATAAAAAACAGAGATTCCATTTTAACCATTTTTCAGAAATTTACGCATATCTAATGATTACATTAATCAATCATAGTGAAATACTAATTAAATTATTTATTGTTTTATAAAAAATAATAATAATTGAAATTGGATTTTCAATCAATGGGATAAGTAAAATGTAATTTCATTATCAAATTTTTTTAATATATTGAGTATATAAAGAGAATAAAATTAAATAAAAGAATTTATTCTATTGAAATATGAAGATGTGAATAAAAAATAATGGGATTTACTAGATGAGGATCAAAAACATTCCTCAAAAGAAATTGAAGCATAAAAATCTTTATTAATAGTATCATTGAATAATAAATCCCTTACCACTTAGGTAACTTTTGAATCATAAGACTAGTGAAATAATAACATAAAATTAATCACTAAATAACATTAATAGAAGTATATTCATGATATAACATGCCATTGGAGATGTATATACACAAAAAATAGGGCTGAGTGGTGAATATGACTTATGGATCCTTGAATAATGTGAGAATATATATCCCATACTTGTGTTTGACAAGTTTTGAAAGAACTGTATCCAAATATATAATATATCTAAATATTTATAATTCAATAAAATTGTTATTTAAATACTCATATTATCATATATTTTGAAATTATAACAATTTACACAAATTTATCCATAGATTTTTTTAAAATTATTATTTATAACTATTCAATGTTTTTACCAAGTGAATTTTGGTTTGGTAGTTCTGATAAAAACACATGGAACATTGTTCTATAATAAAAATAATTTGAATATTGACATAAATATCATATATATTAGATAAATTTAATAAGACACTTTGATGAATAATATAGATATAAAAAATTAATTAAATCGTTCATGAATAAAGTAAGGTGTACATATGCATAAACTCTCATTTCACATTTTAATTTATTAACCCATGGAATGGTAAATAATAACTCAACACTCAGGAATCATTATTGTCTAATATTAAAAAAAATATAAAATTTATTTATTATATTCCATGAATCATTGAAACAAAAAAGAAATCACATCACTTCATGGAGGTGGTAGTTTACAAACACAAATTTTATGCATTTATTAATTAAATACATATTATTTTTTGATGTTTTTAAACATTAAAACCCTTGGGTTTCAATGTTTTAATGAATAAGGATTTTTTTAATTTTTTAATGAAAGAATATATAATTGGTTACAATAATGTTGAATTTTATTTTTGAGAATTTATTGATGAATGATGTGTAATATTATGAAATTATATAATTTCTTAGGATTATATATAATAACTATCCACAATTTGATAGCCTTCAACTAGGGATCCCAACACACCACTTAGATGACCCACAGGGGGGTCTCCTAGCCCTGAGGACTCCAAGGAGGGGCGACCACAAGGGATGGTACAAGGGAGAATTAGGCCTCTATACAAGGGCCCTCATATCATTAAAAACCCATAGGTTCCAAAGGTAGGATGAATCCTGAGAAGCTGTGTGTTTTGGTTAGGCCCACATAGAGATACTAGGAGCACCTCACCGAGATAGGGAGGTCCACGGAAACAGTGGGAATCCATTGACAGTTGACTAAAATCATTGATTATTTCTCCACATGCCCCATATTATTAATGCTGATACTCTCATCCCTCCATTTTCATGGGGGATCGGGTCAGTGCCGCGCTCCATAACAATTTTACCACTACTGCACTTCTCCACCGCCATACGTCCACTTTCTGCCACACTTGACCACTCTACCACTACTCCAACACCTCTGTACTCACTTCAATACTAAAACTGTTCTCTTCATGACCATTATCAATCTAAAGGCCTTAAATAACCTTCCTTACCTCATTTGAGCAAAATAAAACTCATTAAATTTTTTTTTCAGGCTTCAAAATTTTTGGAGGATGGGAGCCACCACTGACGCTACCATGCCTATGTTTTCACCATTCCTAAAACCCAGGATAAGGATCCTTCACAACTGAATCATTTTATGATCACTTAGGATCACCAAAAAATCAACAAATACCCTTGTGTAACATATTCAATCCTCCTCTGACCACATTAAAGGCCGAAGGAGAATATGAGAACTGTTACTCCACTACCACTTTCATCTGTGTAAATTGTTGTCCACCTACGCTGCCAGCACACCCATTACATAACCTTCTTCACCTCACAATTCAACATGAACACCTAAAGGATTTCCCACGATCCAAATCTATGAAAAAACATTTTCATTCACTATACCCCCTGTGGATATCATCTAAGTTGTATAATGAAACACCTTACTTCACAAGGTGTTTTAAATAATCATAAATCCATGGTCTAGTGGTAGTGAGTTAAATAGAGGATATCCCCATAGATGGATGTAGGTTTATCCCTCCCCATTTCATAAAAAAGTAATCAATTCACCTCTTCTAAGGGGATCATCTAGACTATCGAGTTGTGATCTAACCAAGGATTTTGACTATACTACATCTTCCCCCTTCTTGTTCTTCTTCATTTTTACTTTTATTTATTTATTTAGTTTTAATTTTTACTGTAATTTAAATTTCTTTTAAAATTTTAAATTCATGTATATTATATATTATTGTGTTCCATCACCACAATTCTTATTCTTATATTAGTATTTTTTTAATTCTTCTTCTCTAAATAATAATAATATTAATATTATTATTATAATTATTATTGTTATTATTATTATTTAAAAATTATTGTTTTAATTTTATTTTATTACCTTATTTTATTATTACCTTGTTTTTATTCTTATTATTCTATTTTATTTAATTATATATCTCTCTCATCCCAATTCTCTCCATTGTATTCTTTTTATTATATTTTCCACATCCACCATACTTTTTTATTTTAATTATTATATTTTATTGGTATTTTATTTATCCTTATCTTCCATGATTTCTCCCATTGTGATTTCTTACACCTAATAATGGGAGGATGACCCGAGGCTCTTCTCTGGGTGGTTGAGCTATTTTTCAATTATTATTAATGATTACATGTTTTGTGGTTGATATGAGTATCATGCACGGGTGTGAAAAATGAATCTGATATGGTTATTGTCACACATTGAAAAGAAAATCAATACATTTATATTCTATTGTTTAAACTCTTTTTCATATCTTCATTGGATAACCCTTTATAAGATGTTTTTGAGTGAGTCATGGATGAAACTGCATCAATAGATTCGGGTCCTAATAGATAGAACACCCAATCCCTGTGGGTTTCATTAAACATTATTAAAGGAGGGCGTGGAATTGAGATTACTTAGGCCCTCAAAAATTACACAATTTATAAATAAAAATAATATCAATTCAACATGATATTTCAAATTTGTATTATCAAACTGAAATGAATAAAATAAAATATAATATTGGTTGATCCATAAAACTAAACACTAAACTAAGTATTTTCTTTACAAATTCATTATGTTTTGATATGAATGTTAGTTTAAAATATAATTATTATATAAATTTAATTTAAATTATTTAGAAATTAATAAAAAAAAAGAAAAATATTTATCGATGTTTTCAAAAAAATATTAAAAAAAGAAAATGAATTATTTTATGAATAATAGATTATTTGAGTGAATAACTGAGAAAGCTCATCAAGTGTGATGACCGTGATCAACCTCTTCTTTTTTTTGGAAAACAATTTTCATTTTCCACTCCCCATGAAAAGTGTGCATTTAAAACTGCATTGTTACTGGGGAACCCATTATTTTTTCACATACTTTTTATATTTTCAAATTTTAGATAGATTTTATTTACATTTAAAAAAACCCATAATTTTGTTCACATGATTTTTTTAGAAGATCATTTTTTCATTTCATGAAATAATTACTAAGAGGACTGGTTTGCGATATACCTAACACTGAGAGGGGGTGAATCAGTGTTCATGACCTTTCTAAACCAATTCAAACTTTTATCCCTGTACATCTTGACCTGTTAGGATCTTGATTCTCTTATTCACTTTTCCCTATCGCATGCAATAATAGAAAGCATTAAAATATGCAC
Source organism: Viscum album (assembly GCA_963277665.1). Taxonomy (NCBI): domain Eukaryota; kingdom Viridiplantae; phylum Streptophyta; class Magnoliopsida; order Santalales; family Viscaceae; genus Viscum; species Viscum album. The sequence continues at coordinate 996,884,657 of OY728166.1, forward strand.
ACAATATTTTTACAAGGTTCACCACTCAATAAGAGTAGCTACATTTTTTTCATGAATTGGTATGACCACTGCATGGATTATTCATTATAATATGATATTATTTTACAAGGGAGTGTCTAAGAAAAAAATCCTCTAGCCAGTGTGAGTCCCAACACTTTGGAGGGGGGTGGGAAACAATCCTCTTCCATGGACTGGTGATAGCCTAGTCTAACTTGCAGCCTCTAGATGGTTCTTCATACTTCCTATAGAGATAGTCTTCTTCCTTCTTCAAAAGGTAGGTTCTTCTCTTGATCTATTTCAGTTCTCTTCACTTGATTACTTGAAAAGCAGTAGGCAAGAAATTCTTCTTGTCTTCTTCTTTTCTTCCTCACTAGTGCAAAACCTACTTCACTTGGACTTTTTTTTCTTTAGTGCAATAACATAATGTACTAACACTTATTCTTATTTCTTAGAATGAATCACTTATACCAATGTGATTATTCGGAAACTGAGGATCAGCTCACAAAGCATCATCTGAATTAAATTCCCCTAAATATTTATATGCTTTAATTGGGCATACTCTGTCCTTATTATTATTCTTCTTCTCTTATCTTTATGCAGAAAACCTGTAAGATGCATGCTTTTCTTCTTCTTCCGCTTCTTCAATGAAAAACCAACTACACTAAATCCTACTCTTCTTCAGACATTCTCTCTCAGTGAAAAACCATCTGCACTGATATCTTCTTGTTCTTGTTCGTTCTAGACTCACAAGTTCTTTTTGTGATTGTAAAAAAATTGAAGTCTATATCAACATAGCATCATCATAGTTGAACAGAAGCCGATAAAAAATTCTAGAACAACTCACATTATTCACACCAATCCTTACTTGCGCACCACCCTTCTTGAGCGCCACCCTACAAGCACACCACCCATCTTGCGCCCCACCTTCTTTCATACCAATCACTACCTGCGCGCCACTATTGTGCACAACTCACAACTTGTGCACCAACTTTGGATTATACACACTTCCTTCTTGTGCACCTCTGGAAGCTTTCACGGAAAAACTTGCAATGAAAAACATGCACGGAAAAGCTGGCGCGACACCACTTGCACGACACCCAGCTTCCGTGCCTTATAAATAACCCTCATCTTGCATGCCACTTCCTCTACTTGCGTGATCAGAGCTCAAATTTCCTCTTAAGTTTTGAGCCTTAAAAAATGAGAATTAAAGTCATCTATTTATAGGCATTTTGGTGACTTGCACACCACATACACTTGCGCGCCGCTACATCACTTGCTCACCGCTTCATCACTTGCATGCCCTTCCATCACTAGCGCGACTCTTCCTTTCCTTTGTCATATTTTGATATGATGATGTTGGAATATGACTTGCAAACAATATAAACTTGGGTGCCGCTTATACATTCATGACACACATTCACGCCACTTATACTTGCCCGCCACACTTGCGCGCCTCTTATACTTGCACACCACTTTTTGAATTGCGCGCCATTTTATTTTCATTGTCTTATTTTGATGGGATAATATTTAAATATGACTTTCCCACCAATAATTGCATGCCAATACATTCATGCCATTCTTGACTTGAGAACCACTCTTGACTAGCACACCACTTTCGTTCCTTTTCTAAAATCTCCTCTTTACTCTCCCTATCCTTTCATAAGGCTTGCATCACAAGTTCTTCAAACATATGTTTTTTGTGAAATACAAATCATCAATGTATCGTCTGGTTTCATCCATTCTTTTTGGAATATGAATTACAAAGTACCTCTTTCATCCTCACATAAAATCCTCAATTCCTTTTGGAGTGTTAATTCCAAAGAAATCCATTTATCTCTCTTCTTCTAAAAGTGGAGGCTTAAGGCTTCTTTAAACACCTTCAATGTTGCAGACAATGTATCACCTTTGATACATGTATTTGGAACATTAAAGAATACTGCAACAATCATCTTATTTGAAGGAAATATTTAATTCATGACCTTCTTAGAATACCAGGTCCTTCTACAATCCTCTTCATCTTCAACCATCATTCTCTACTTCATTCAAATCTAATGATTCTTTTCTTCAAGTAAGCTCTTGCATGGTTATCATGAAATCATGAAGCATTGCATTGTCATATTAAAATCCCCATTATTCTTCAACCATCCTTAGATAGATGATACTTCACCATTCTTCTCTAATCATCCTCAAATTGATGATACTTCTCCATTATTCATTGTTGTAAAAAATGTGTCACCTTTGATACACGTTCTTTGAAATTAGGATCAGTTCAACAATCATCTGAATTAATCTTCTAAGAGAATTGATCAAGTATGAAATCCAATGCTATGATTCCATAAAAAATCTTCAGGAAACCTCACTTAAGCCAATCTCTACTAATTTTTTAGTCCTTCTTCATCTCCTTCTTCATTTTAACAAGTATTGACAACTGTTTAAAGAAAATTAAATCTTCAAACACAAAGTGGTCCCAAAAATCCCCCCTTTGTATTTTGTTGTCAATACCATATAGTCTCCTCAAATGAACGAGTAAATGTCAAAGTAAGAATCTTTTATCTCCCCTTTACTTGTTTCTCTTCCCCTTTCATTTCAAACTTTCATTTCACTTTCTCTCCCCCTTATTGACAAGAAATACAAAGTTCATGGTTGAGAGGGTATCAGTCCTTACTTAAGAGGTGTGCCATCAATCATTTCACTCTAAGTCTACTTGAGAAAATCTAGATATAGAAAATAAGAAAATTTGATTTAGACAAAAAAGCTGTCCATTATCCACTGATCGTGATACCACATGAGATGAGATCTCCTACACTTATCTTCAAGGGTTTTCTACTTTCATTCCAGGAAAAAGATATTGAATTTGATATGAAATAATAAATACTAAAATTCCTACACTCACTTCAACAAAAGGATAAAAAACATTTAGGTGCAATTACTAGGATAAGTGGCCTTGGGGCACTTTCATTCCTCTTATGTCATTGATTAACCTAGTTACTCCCCATTTGTAAAAACATATTTATTTTGAGTAATCAAGGATGAGAGATTAAGAAATGACATACATTTTCCAACAGCATGGTCTTCATATAATATTTAGATTAATTGAAATTTATACCAACTGATGTTGATACTGATTGAGATAATGACTCTGACAGCTTCTTCATGTGTCTCCCCCTTAAGGGAACACTTCTCCTCCCTGAATCCCATGTTTTCCTCCTGAGATCTTACTTCACCTTAAATTCCTTTTATGATAAAAACAAATACAATACACAAAGATTTAATAGAATAATGTAGATACTCTTTTCTCAATCAATGTGAACAATAAGGTTCAGATGATCTTCTCAACCCAGATGCACCATTCTTCACACTTTCATAACTGATCTTCAATGCTGATTGTGATTGTGTGGACCTCACTATTTCTTCCATCTCTTTGTGTGTGAATATTCTTTCATCAAGATATTTCAAATCACTAGAATCTCCTTGTGAAACATTCATGATTTTGAGGAATTCTTGTTATGTTGGAATAGATTCAAAGAACTTTCTCACAGTATTACCATCCTTGTTGAACCTCACACACAGAACATCATTGTCTTCACGTAGAATCTTCTTTTGATATCTTTCACTAGCCTTAGCTTTCGCATCTTACATTTTCCTCATTCTATCCAAATATTCTGGCCAAACCACCAATATATCATTAGGGATTGAGAAATTATGATAATATCTTCTACATGGATTCTTATGAGTGTCTTTTTTCTTAGTAGTTCTTTTGGATGCACCAACCTTCACCATTTTGGAATTAGAGTCCAAATAATTCTCATCTTTCCGTCCTAAAATCTTCTTGGGAGAATTTATTTTCACATTCTTCATCTGATTTCTTCCAAGGATGCTTCTTCATTCTTGCCCAGCTTATGTGGTCTTCTTTTCCTATATGAACATGCACTATTCATATGACCACTCCTATTGCATACATCATAGATGTTATCTAACATTCAAAATCTATTTGCAGTGTACAAATGTTTCTGGATCTGTGGATGTTTCTTCTTCTTCTCTGGATTTATCCCCCTTGAGATGGGATTTCTATGTTCTTTTACATTTAATTGATTGTACCAAGAGTCCAATGCACAATGCCTGAATCAATTACAGTACCAACATTGACCAACAAAACTCGACTTCCTCACATCTTCTTTATAAGGTTACTGAAGCTTCTTCGTGATATTTTGTGCTTTTTGTGGGGAACTATCTTCCATACTCTTCTTCCTATTCACCATAGCCATGTTTATAGGTATCTCCTCACTTTTATTTATCCATACTTGTTTAGAATTTTTCTTGCAACCTTCACTTTTTGTAGAAACAATTTTAGAACCATGAGTACAAGTTGGAATGGATGGTACCTTTACTTTCTCAGCTACTTGTGATAGATCAATGAGTGAAGCTATGATCTTCGTATCACATGTTGGAGGACTTTTGACATTAGAATCCTCCATTGAGAATTGAATACTGATAGAAACTATTTCCTTCTTTTGTGGAGACTCAATATGTGTCTTCTTAAGATTGGTAAACTCAGCCTCCAATTATAGACATCTCATATTGAGGACGACTTCCTGGTATTCAATCATAGTCATCTTCTCTTCACAAACCTTCTTTAATATTTCAACTTCAGCTTCATGAATCTTCACTTTGTTTTGTATCAAAGATTCAAGTTCAATGATCTTCTTTGAATCTTTTTCAAAATATAAATCCTTGATATCATTTCCTTTTCTAATCTCATTTTCAAGTGCATAGATCTTCTCTTATAGAGTCTTATTGAGTCCATCTTTTTATTCAACATCTTTAGGCCACTTTGAAGACCTTAATTCAAATCCCCTTTTGGTTTCTTCAAAGGCTCAAACCTATCTGGAGAGATTTAAACATTCAACAATTTTTTCTTGTAATCCTTTCTCTAACACATCAGTTTCTTCTTCTAGTTGAGTGATATTTTCCTACATACATTGAAATACTCCACAAACTAGGGATGCACTTTCTTCAGGAATACCATGTAGGATCATTCATAATCTATCAAATTATATTTATTGAGATGTTGTAGATTGATCATCACCACTTGTGCTAGAATTTTCATCATGACGATAATTTCCAAATGTAATAACAGATACCTCTTGATCAGTTGAGGTAGGAAGGTTGTCCATCTTCTTGGTGGGGACATGAGCCACCTACTCATTACTTTCCATGTCTGGTGTGTCTTCAATGTCAGCCAAATATAGAGAAACAGATGCTTCTTCTTCATTTGATAAGAGGGAAATCTTCTTAAATTTTCTCTTCTCTTTCTATTTCCTATTCATCATGGTCTTGGTAGATATTTATTTCTACTCAGAGATAGATGGATCTTAACAAACACTGATATTCATTGTTGAATCTGGAAATGAGCTCATGTTTTCAAAAGAGAATAACTTCATTGTAGAGAATCCAAAAGAGGTGAACCTCCCTCTGATACCAATTGAGAGGAGCAGTTTGGGATATACCTAACACTAAGAGGGGGCTAAATCATTGTTGGGGACCTTTCTAAACCAATCCCAAATTTTATCCCTGTACCTCTTGACCTGTTAGGATCTTGATTCGCTTATTCTCTTTTTCTTGTCGCATGCAATAATAGAAAGAAGTAAAAATATGCACGCGATATTTTTACAAGTTTAACCACTGACTAAGAGTAGATACATCCTTTCCATGCATGGTTATGACCATAGCATGAATTCTCCTTTATAATGTGATATTAATTTACGATGGATTGGCTAGAGAAATAATCCTCTAGCATGTGTGAGTCCCTATACTTTGGAGGGGGGTGGGAAACAATCCTCTTCCCAAGACTGGTGATAGCCTAGTCCAACTTTCAGCCTCTAGCTGGTTCTTTATACTTACTATGGAGACAGTTTTCTTCCTTCTTCAAAATATAGATTATACTCTTAATCTATTTCAGAGCTATTCAATTGATTACTTTCAAAGAATTATGCAAGAAATTATTCTTGTCTTCTTATTTTGTTCTTCACTAGTAAAAAACCAGCTACACTAGGACTTCTTTTTCTTTAGTGCAATAACAGAATGCACCAGAACTTCTTCTTCTTTCTTAGCATGAATCACATATACCAATGTGATTATTCAGAAACTAAGGATCGTCTCACAAAGTATCATCTGAATTACATTTCCCTAAATATTTTTAGGCTTTAATTGGGAATACTCTATCCTTCTTCTTCTTTTTCTTCTTCTTCTCTTCTCTTTAGGCAGCAAACCTGTAAGCTGCACACTCTTCTTCTTATTCATCTTCTTCAATGAAAAACCAACTGTACTAAAAAATACTCTTCTTTACATGTTCTCTCTTAGTGAAAAACCATCTGCACCGATCTCTTATTCTTATTCTTCTTGATAAAATCACAAGTTCTCTTTGTAATTGTAAAAAAATGTAGTCTAGTTCAACTTAGCATCATCACAGTTGAAAAAATCTGGCATGAACTTCTAGAACAACTCAAAGCTTGCGTGCCAATCCTTACTTGCACACCACTCACTATATCCTCACCACTATTGTGCATAGATCAGAACCTAAGCACCACCTTTTGCTTATACACACTTCTTTCTTTCACACATCTAGAATATTCCATGACAAAACTTGCATGGAAAAACTTGCATGGAAAAACTTGCACGACACCACTTGCACATCACCCAGCTTGCGTGCCTTATAAATAACCCTCAGCTTGCATTCCACTTCAGCTTGCACGCCACTTCCACTACTTGCACGATCATAGCACAAATTTTCTCTTAGGTGTTGATCCTTAAAAAATGAGGAGGCCAATCGTTTATTTATAGGCATTTTGGTGACTTTCGCACCACATACACTTGCGCGCCAATACTTGCGCACCACTGGATCACTTGCGTGCCACTTCATCACTTGCGTGCCTTCCATCACTAGCGCGACTCTGTCTTTCCTTTTTCATATTTTGATATGATGATTTTGGAATATGACTTGAACGCAACAAACACTTGCGTGCCGCTTATACTTGTGCGACACACTTGTGCACCACTTATACTTGTGCACCACACTTGCGCACCTCTTATACTTGCGCGCCACTTTTTGACATGCGTGCCAATGTTAAAGTTGCGTGCTATTTTATTTCCTTTGTCATATTTTTATGGGATAATCTTAAAATATTACTTGTGCGCCAATACTTACACGCCAATACTTGTGTGCTATTCTTGACTTGCGCACCAATCTTGACTTGCGTGGCATTTTGTTTCCTTTTCCAAAATCTCCTCTTTACTCTCCCTATCCTTTCATAAGGCTTGCATCCAAAGTTCTCCAAAATTATGATATTTGGGAAATTCAAATTAGCAATGCATCATCTGGTTTCATGCATTCATTTTGGAATATGGATTCCAAAGTACTTCTTTCATCCTCACTTAAAATACTCAATTACCTTTGGAGTGTTAATTCCAAATAACTCCATTTATCTCTCTTCTTCCAAAAGTGGAGGCTTAAGGATACTTCAAACACCTTCAATGTTGCAGAAAATGTATCACCTTTTATACACATATTTGGAACTTTGATGAATATTGCAACAATCAACTTATTTCAAGGAAATGTGTAATTCATGACCTTCTTAGAATGACAAGTCCTTACACACTCCCTCTTCATCTTTATCCATCATTCTATAATTTATTCAAATTGTGTCATTCTTTTCTTCAAGTAATCTCTTGCGTGGTTCTCATGAAATCATGAAGCATTGCATTGTCTTCTTGAAATCCTAATTCTTTTGCAAACATCCTTAGATAGATGATACTTTTCCATTCTACTCCAATCATCCTCAAATGGATGATAATTCTCTATTATTCATTGTTGTCAACATTGTGTCACCTTTGACACATGTTCTTTGAACTTAGTATTACATCAACAATCGTCTGAATTAATATTCTTAGAGAATTTCTCAAGTATGAAATCCAATTCTATGATTCTATAAAAATTCTCTAGGGAACCTCAATTCAGCCAATCTCCACTAAATTTTTATTCCCTCTTCATATCCTTCTTTATTTTGATGAGTATTGACAACATTTGACAAAAAATACAATCTTCATACACAATGTGGTCCCAAACATTACTATTAGGGGAAGGAACGAAAATTTAAAAATGATAAAGAAGTTTATCTCCTACAAAAGATCAATAAATTCACTAACATGGACATACTTATGATAAATTTTTGTGACACATGATTTTCATTTCATGATTTAGAATATAGGGTTAATGGAGGAAAAATGGATTCTCAATGACTGAATAACATGAAAGAAATTACCATTGTGGCTACCAAATTTTATTGAACATATCAAAGAGGTAGAGGCACCTTTTGTGGAGAATCCAAATCCATGTAATCTGGTGATCCAAATCTAGAAATACCATTTTAAACTATAGCGGGTTAATAATGAGAAACAAACTCATGCTATTATAACTATGGGTGATCAAAAATATCTCTATGACTTCAAGAATGAATATGATGTAAATATTTATATACTAATTCCCTAAGAAATAGATGATATTGTATTATTACATGTCACTTTATCCATGGAATAGGAGGAATCCATAACAGTGATGGAATTTTAAGAATGGTTGGAGGATCATCAGTAACCTTCTCTATCTATTGATATCCAACTTGAAAAGGCACATACATCTAAGGTAGTGGTTGAACCGAAACCAATTTCAGGAGATATCATTTATTTGAACACTTTCATTTCTGATTTTATTCAATTTAATCTTACTATGTGTATATAATATTTTGGATTTTCAGATTTGGTCAATTATTTTCATGATTTAGAGGAAGTTGATGTAATGAGACATGCACCTGTCGAGGATAACATGGAGATCAATAATTCTGATGAACAATCATTTGAGGATCCTCATCATGAGATATATGTAGCTGATCTCTGGGAAATTAGAAAAAATTATGCTCATATTGAAAGGGATAAATTATTTATTAAAAATTCAAATTTAAATTTTATTCATGTAAGAGTATATTCTTATAATTCCTTTTTTATTCAATTTATCTCACCAATTTGAACCCATAAATGGAAAATTAAGATGATGTTTCACATGTAGAAATTGATTAAGAGGATGATTCATACCTAATACTACCCCAAAAATGCATGTTATACTATATTGTGATGGTCAATGATCTAGTATACTCTATCCATGGATCATTCCTCACCAAGAATAAATAATTACAATCTATGAAAAGACATATGCGGTGGTTAAAATAAAGGAATATTCATTCAAAAACTGAATTTGGATAATAAATAGTACTACCCTCTAGAGAAAATAAATATTCATGGGCCACTTGGTGGATTATTCCAAGAATCCTCTTTTTATTCATTCTAGGATTTCAATTTTATTTTTCCAAAATTCATACAACTCCCTCTAATCATTATGAGATTAAATTACATGATCCATATTCTAAAATAATAATATGATTTATAGCCCTATTATGGGACATGGAATCCTTACAATATTTAATATGGAAATATGACTAAGATTCATTTAAAAAGGGAGATAAATGTAGTCTTTCTAAATTTAGACTCTCAACATATTTTTTCAAACAACTTGGTTGATTCATAAACTAGAATTTCATGCCTATTCTTGGGTAAAGATTTACTTGACTAATCTAGGAGACATGAGTTTCTTAGGAATCCTATGATTCCATGTATTATATTTCAATGATAATGATACTAAATGAGTAAAATAGAGAATTGTACTACTAAAATGAATCATGGATATTAAAATAAAGACTCTTGATTTGTAGAAATTTATTGATTTTTTAAATTAAATTTCCCATCCATTTTGCATGAATTGAATTTATGAAATCCATTATAATTAAATATTTAATTTTTCCAATGAATTGAGTGATTTACCCAAATAATATTTCTATTCTAGATAGTATTTATAGAAAAAGAACTTCTTATTTTATTCTTGAACTTATTTCATGAGCAATATTAGGACGTGTCAATGACTAAAACCTTCATTTATTCATATCAATGAGATAACCATACAAAAACACATTTAATTTTGTTTGTTTATATTAAAAAATTCATTATACTAAAAACACCACATTTACATCAATCATTGTGTATCACATAGAAACCATGGATTCCCTTGTTAGGGATGAGCAATATTTCAAGCCATTGTTTTCCATTCATACCAATTTCGTAGTATTTTCCTGTTATTTTTATGTTGATTTGTGGGGGTGAAAGGATTCAGGAAGGATTTTTTTAAATACATTATAAGTAAAAAGTGTGGGGATCCTTATTTTTCAAATATTTTTTTTTCAATTCATTAATTGTACTTTATTTTTTCCCATCATAAAAAAAGAAAATGATAAACAAGAACAAAAATTCATGAAAATGGGTTGTGAATTTAGAAAAACAAAAATCACTATTTATAAACATATGATTATAATCTTATATTGATAGGTGGTGGGTGTTAAGTTTGTTTAAATTTTAAAATTTGAGAAATAAAAAAAATTGAATATGTTCATTGAAAATGAAAAAATATTATATATATATATATATATAAAATGAGACAAAATCAATAAGGTGAAAAAATAATCCATTAAGATTAATTTGATCATAAAAATTTCTCTAATATTTATAGATTTTTGGAGTTATTAAAATTTAAAGGGGAGGATTTGATAACAAATTTAATTTTAAATACCATAATTTATGGTTTAAGATAATATGCTCTTCCTTAAGACTTATTTTTAGGCATCAATTCCTATAAACCTCAATCCTTAGAGTCATTTAAACATGAATTTTAAGACCCCAAGATTTTCTTTCCTGATTTATATACAATGAGGATAAAGTAGTTAATTTAAACACCTCTAGATAAAGAGAATTTATTCCTGATATGATCATAACTCTACATGAATTTGGGTCATGAGTAATGATTAAAAATATTCTAAAGTGGGCTAGATCATAATTTGGAATGTTTAAAAATAATTCGGTGAGGGTTAAATTTATGGGTTGGTTCAATTCGTGTTTATGCGTTTATTGTGCTATGACGACCTCACAATCTTCGATGTGCAGTGTTTGTAAGGTGGCAAAAACGACGATGTTGATAGGAAAACGTGATTTACAGTGTATGTTCTTGATTTAGAGCAGCGATTCAATTGAGACTTGGTCGGGTCCTTACTGGCGATGTGATTGGTTCGATGTTGATGGTGACTACTGCGTATGGTGTGCTCTAGGAGGCCCGTAACCTGTGATGATTTTTATGTTTGATAACTTTTAAATTCTTTTTTGAATTTAAAATTGTTGGTGTACTGTGATGATATTCATTTAATTTGTGTCTATAAAATATCCCCACACATAAATTGTGATTTTCCCTAATCATAAAAAGTCAACATAGAATATAATAGGTCACCAAATTTATCCACCTCCAAATATTTTTTTTTTCATTTTCTGAATAAAAACCATATTTATGGATAAGTGGGAACCTCACAAACTGCCACATTTGAATGTTTCAAACACCATAGAAAAAACAAAAAGGCGGATATCATCACAGTACACCAACAATTTTAAATTCAAAAAAGAATTTAAAAGTTATCAAACATAAAAATCATCATAGGTTACGGGTCACCTTGAGCACACCATACACAATACCCATGGTTTTCAATTTTTAATAAACAATGGAAAATTTGAATTATGGAATGAATAATAGATTTAATTTTTCAAATACTTGTTGAATATAATTTTTGAAATTTTATTTTCAATGATATTAAATAATATGATATTTTTTATCATTTTTTATAGAAAATATAAAAAATAGCCACTTGGGGAAATCAATCATGCAAGGATCCCACCAATCCACTTAAGCGACCCATAAGGGGGTTGCCCAAACATGAGGGACCTCAGGAGATATAGACTCATGAGAGATTAAATAGAGGAAATATGTTCTTTCATAGGATAAAAAGGTGGTGAAACACCAGGTTCAACATAGCTAGGTATTAGCTTGAGTTTCTTTATGAGGTGGTCAGGCCCACACAGAGATGATAAGAGAATATCAGTAGGACATGGCGGTCCTCGATGGTAGCTATCCTACTTCTAAACCCAACTAAATTTTCTACTGATATCATAGCACATATTGGATTATCAAAACTACCCTATTATACTGTTTCAATGAGGTATTGGGTAACTACTATGATCCGATATGCTCCGTCACTGCTCTTCCACTACTGCTTAATTCTGACACTCTGCCTCCGCTCTCCAGCTGACTTGAACTTTCTACCTCCACTACTACCCCTATATAATCACTATACCAACACACCTGAGATAATCTTGATCCACTATCACCCTACCAAATTCTTACATAACATTTTTTTCCTCGTACAAGATCATTGAATTTCATTAAAATCATTATCCAACCTTTGATGTGTCCAGATGAAGGGAGTCATCTCTACCATTATCATACCACCATTGTTGTTGTACTCGATACTTGAGATCAAGATATTTCACAACTTCAATCACCTATGATCACTATGTATCACCTCTTAAATAGAAAAAACCCCATGATACATATTTTAGCATTATACATTCATTGTGAAGATCATAATAGATAAATATAACAACTGCTCGACTGCCACCTACCTCAAAGAATGTCTCTTCTCACCTCTAGTGACAACAAAACCATGCCACAACACACTTAACTTCTTCCTTTCACCTTAAACACTCTAATGATCCACCATAGTACATATTTGTTCCTCACCAGTCCAATGCATTATGACCCACATAGATCTCGACCATGATTCATGAAGAACACTCGAGCCCATCAGATGTTTTAAATCTTAATAAAACTCAGGTTTCACGGGAAACTGTTCAACAAGGGACAACCTCACTGATAGATTGGTATTAGTCCATCCCCATTTCATATAAAAGGTTTCAATGCCACAAATCCAAGAGGACCGACTAGACTACTAATTTATTATCCCACAAAGGCTATCCACTACATTGCTTCTTACCAATTCTTCATCTTCTTAAAATTTATTTTTTTTATTTTGATTTAGATTACATTTTAATTTTAATTTTATTTTATTTAATAAATAAAAAATTAGGCATGTTTTATTATTTTGTCTTCCACTACCACCATTACTATTCTTATATTATTTATCTTCACCATTTTAATTATTCTTCCCTTTTTAATAATAATAATAATTATTCATCTTTTATCATTCAAATTTCTTATTTTTTTTATTTTTTTTATACTTTTTTGTTTATTAATATTATTATATTTTATTTAAATTATTTCCTTATATATATCTCAAAACAAAATTTAGTCTATTTTATTATTTTTATTTTATTTTCCCCATCCACAATTATTCCTTTTATTGTATTGTATTGTATTTTTTGTTTTTTATTTTTATTTTTCTATCTATTTCATGTTTTCCATCAATGTGATCTCTTAATCTAGATAATGGGGATTGGTCTGAGGCTTGAAATAGTGGAGGTCAAGGTTTTCATTAATTAATTATAAATATCACCGTACGTTTGTTCTATATATGAGTAGCATGAAAGGGTGTTAAATGTCCCATGATGTGGTAATTTTACCCCAATGGAATAGTACCCAAACTCATTCTATTCACTTGTTTAAACACTTATCTCTATCTTAACTGGATTACTATTCATATGATGGAGTTGAGAGAGTAAATGAATTAAATTACATTGATAGAGTAAGTTCCTAGAAGATGGGACCCCTAGACCAAGGGGTGTCATTAACCTTTATTAATGGAGGAAGTGGATTTGATATTTCATTGGCTCTCAATGATTACAAAATTTTTAAATAAAATGAATAGTAATTAATCCTGATAATACAAGTTTGGATTACCAAACATAAATCAACAAAAAAATAACAATTAAATAAAAAAATTACCAAACCAATGTTTTTATTACTAAAACTAGTTTTTAAGATTTTTCAGGTCAGATTAAATTTTAATTCATATATTTTGTGTCATTTATTTTTTTAGAAATGTAATCAAAAACAAAAATTGATTTATAAAAGTTTTTAAAAAAGAATAAAAAAGAATAATCTTTTAGGTTTATTATATTATTTGAGTGAAAAATTTAGAAAACTCGTTATGTGAGATAAACCTAGAAATAATCTATCTATATTAAGAATTTTTTTCCCACACACCGTTAAAAGTGTGCATCATTAGTCCACATGTACACAAAACTTGTGATATAATTTTATAAACGATTGAATTGTAATATGGTAAATTTGATATTATCATTATAGAAGCATAATTATGTCATTAATATCATATAAATATATTAAAACAATCATATTACATATAAAAGACTTATTGTGATGAAAAACGTATAGTATTACTATGTTGAGATGGAATCCCATATATACACACATGCGACACATTAACTTCCAATTTAATGGGAATGATAGTGGATAATGTTTGTTTTATAATAACAATAATGTTTCAGTATATTCAAGATATATAATTTATTAATTTATTAAAACATCATAGGTTTATGAGAAGTAGATAATGAATCAAATTGGAATAGTATGGGTAAGAAAACTATCTCTTCCTCATAAGTACACCTTAGATTCCTTTTATGGATCCTTAGAATGGTCTTTAAGAAAAATATTACCAATATGTTTTTCTAGTTGATTTAGAAATATTTTTATTTTAGGTTGGGTTATGATTAATGGTTCAAATTTTTATAAAGTAGGTAATGTAGGGGAGTTGTTTTATAACAGATTAGAGGGGCGCTCTTGGAATTTCATAAAAGATAAAAATTTAATTAAATATTTCTAAAGAAAATTATTCCAAAAGGATAAATATAATAAAATATTGTGCTATATTGTTTAAATACCATAACGAAGAAAATATGGCTAGGTTATGTTTTTGTTTTAAAACATATAATTTGAATAAACACCTATGTTAAACTATTTTAATATTACAATGGTAACTTATTTTTCACTCTTAAATTGTTATAATTATACAAATACCTAGGAAATTGGCTCATAAATGGACAAGGAATGAAATTTTTGCACATATATAATTTTACTTGTCCCCTTTCTATATTTTTATTATTTATAAATAATTGAGTAAATATTACTTTCATAAAATATTATTGTTTTAATTTTTTACACAATTACTTTTATTTTACAATAACATATCCAAGAAGAATATGTAATAAAAATATATTCCTTTAACTCATAATTTTTTTCATGTTCATCAAAAAAATTTATGGAAGGAAATAATTTATCCAAATTCTACTACTTTAATAAAATTTAATGATTTATTTTATTTTCCTATTAATTGTATAAATACTATATTGGTATTACTTAATAATTTTGGTGATTTATTATAAAACTAAAATTAAAAATAATACTTTAATATGATATATAAATTAAATTTTCTTTCTAATAAAAATTTATAACTGAATATAACTTCATTTTAACCTTATGAAAGAAAATTGGAGATAATAAAGTCTAGAAATTTACCTTTATGACCTTATGTTTTACGTAAATTAATATAAAGGAAATAATCCAAGAAATATGGAACCATGTGGACATAAATTTTATAATTAGGTGTAAATGGCTAGAATACACCCTTCCTTTGGCTGCAGGTATGTTTTATAAAAACATTAATGTGTTATTTTAACAGTTTTATCAATATCTTATAAGAATTAACCTTACCGAGGTGATATAAATTTAATATTATCAGTATTAAAATTCTCCAAAGAATAAAAGGGTATGTCCTACTAAATGTGATCCTATTAATTTCTAATATATTATCCAGTTTTTCAAATGTTTATTTCATGATGTGGATTAAATTGCTGTATGATTTAAAATAAGATTGGAACAAAATAAGTTTTTTCATAGAAATTTATTTTTAAGTACAAACATATTTTTCTTACAAATTCATGGGAAAATTGATTATAATTAATTAAATATGATTATTCATGATATAAGTGAACTAATTTTACACTGAAAATATTTAAAAACACAATTCAAAATTTAATATTATTTAATAAAATATATTTTTCTTGTTGGAAACTAGAAGTATTTATATTAATGGAAAAATTTAACTTTTCAAAAAAAAATTAAATATTAAATAAAATTAAATTTTGAAATATTGTTTTCTAAAAGGAATTTTATTTTAATAAATAAATTTTATAAGTTATAAAAAATTTTATATAATATTTTCTCGGATAAAAATAATTTAAAATCATGTTGGAAGGAAATATATTTTTGATGCATAATATGAATTAACTAATAAATTTGAATACATATTTCCAAAAAAGTATTCAACAATTTTTTTTAATTAGAAATTTATATATATATAATATTTTGGAAATTATAATTGATACTCACCAATTTAAAATCTCTATAATAATAATCATTATTAAATTAAAACATTCTAGGGTTTTTTTAAGATGGGGTTTCCATGTACTATATTCTATTGAACATATTCGTCTTTTAAAATATGAAGCTATTACTATATATCAAGTTATTTTTAGTAAAATCATCATTTTGAGGCAAATAATTATATTGTTAAACTTTATGTGTTGAAGTATTTCTACCCTTATCACCTTATCATAAAAATTGAATACTTTTTCACCGATGATATTGATTATGAATGTTATATTATTTTATTTTAAGAAAATTTATATTTTATCGTTCCCCTTCTTTCAATATCTAAAATATTATTTAATATGTATTAAAAGATTATATGAATAATTCAAAACTTTTATAGTCAATAGAAATAAATTAATTTTATATTTAAATATTTTTTTAAATATTTTGATATAGTTTAATTACATTTAATTCTGACATAACAGTGATGAAACAATTGTGAAATTAGTATGAAATCTAAAAAATATATTTTTAAAACATTGAAATTAATATATTGTGAATGAATTATCATTTCCTAGTAATTCCATTGACTATTATAATATATATGTAATGGATAATTATCTTATATTCAAATTTCATTGTTATTATGAGTCCATTATTGAAAATATGTGTGAATAGTTATGAAAATAAAATTAAATAGAATTCTATTTTTAAAATTTATTTTAAAATCATCCGAAAATTAGAAATATTTTATACTAAATTAAGTGGATTTGATTATTTTGATCTTATCATTAATTTTTCAAGTAGGATCAAATTAAAAATTTTAACATTACTTTCAAGACCCTTAATGTGTGGAAAGTATGATACATTAGTTAAGGGTAAACAAGAATAACAATGGGATTTTTTAGAAGTTAATGTTTAGATAGAAAATAAACATGTATAAATTTCATTTGTTAAATATAGTTAAATTCTATCTTCTTTATCAAAAAATTTATGGAAATTTAGTTTTTTAACACCCCATCATAAATCACTGGGACATGTATGGAGAGCCACAAGTGCTAATATATATCTCACTATACTCAATATGCAGATCACTAGTAGAGAGGGTGTCAATTCCCTCAATGGGAATAATATAAACTCAGTAATCATATCCATGCACCTTATGCTTAAAAAATAAAACAATAAAAATATAATGTTGAAGATGAAGTAGAATATTGTTAAAAAAATGAAACTATCAATAAGAAATAAAACAAATCAGTATCTTTGGGTAGCATGGCAAATGAAAATAGACATGGTGTAAGAAGATAGATAAGGAAATTTATAAGGAATTTGATAGACTATATCCTAATTAATCTAAAATCCCTATGCTCTATATTCTAGACATCATCCACATGCCCCTTTCCCTTACAATGATCATAATGCATGATATATAAACTCACATCATTATTCCCTTAAAGGGTGTGAGTAAAAAAACCCAACAAGATACCCCAAAGGCATCCTTGAAATATGTGAATAGGTATAACATGTGAATTCGTTAAAATAATTAGTTTCTAAATAATGTATAACAATCATAAACCGATCACTACTATCCTAACTAGGACACCATGATCTTTGATATTACATTCCATGGAAATGTGCTAAAATGATAATCATAATGATTTAAGAGATCAAAACGGAATTTTTATAAATTTATTGAAATTATCTCTTAGTAGTATGAATAAATCCATTCAAATTGGTCCATATGGATTTTATGTTCATACTCTATCATGGAATGTTCCTTAAGGGTGTGGAATCTTATCAGCCCTTTTTCTTAGTCCACAGTGAAAACATAACCCCAGTATTGCTTCCACACATTGGGAATTAAGGACACCATTCGACTACCATGTTTTCAATCAATTATTGAAATAGAAGAAAACCCCCCTCTATGATGTAACCATATTATTACATTCCACCTACTTTAATTACGAATGAAATTTCTACAAAATCATTGTAATCACACATAATATGGCACAACATGTAAATAATGAAAATAAAAAGGTCATCATGTGAACTAGTAGAATCATAAAAATACATATGATTAAAATAAAACATATTCCATAATGATATAATGTCATAATCGTGGTAAAAATCATTATATATTGGACTCACAATCTATACACACTAAGAAAAATAAAGTCACTATCAATCATGGTCAAATAATTTATTTCATAACAACAATTACATGATGGGAATAAGAGAATACAAGGGACCCAAATGTAAATGAAATCATTTTCAATGTTTGTTAACAATGTAATCCTATATTTTTTATAAGATTAAATCTTGAATTTTGTTTCAAACCCATGGAAAAGTTGTTCACATATCATGGATAAAACTATAAATGATTTGGGTTCATAAAATAAGAGGTTTATTAGTGAAATAAAATTATATTATATGTGTAATTGTGTAGATCTAGAAACACATACCACACTATGTAAATGAAGGAAACTAGTTTTGATATATATCAATGTATAGACATCCAATTAGACAGATCCATTATCAATTAATTAATATATAATGAACTAATCATCAAATCAATAAGATAATATTGGGTCATTTATAAAAACATCCACCATAAATACATAATTATAATTGATATCCATGATAAGATTCAAGAAGAAGAATGTACATAGATGATTGATCTAAGATAAATTACACCTAGTCCTGATATATCCACAAGATATCTTTTTCCAATCAAGGATCCATTGTTGACACACTGGATTTTCCCCCATTCTAACAAAGGAGCATAGATATCATATTTGATATAGGTGGAGAGGATATGTCATGAAAATGGGATATAGTTTCTAGATCAATAAATAACTATAAAGAGGTATAGGATGTACATCCAGGATGATATACCATTAGGTTACTCATAGAAAAATATATATTTCAATATAATCAAGAGACATCATCACATTACTTGAACTATAACCAATCTATGATGGAGGGGAAAGATATCATTAGATCTAGAGTTAAATCTCATATCTGACATAGATTAATGAAAAACTATCAAGAAATAAGTGGAATTCGATGTAGATTTTTAATAAACACTTGGTATCAGTGTCACAATATTGATACAATATTTAAGAAACAAGGGGATTTAAATCAGAGAGTTCAAGAGTTTGGGGGGGGGGGGTGGAATCTATTAAAATATAGTTATTTATTTACTTATTTTTCATTTAAATAATCATTAAAAAATGAGTGGAATTAAAATATATATCGTGCATTTAATTCACACATGACCACAGTCACTAATGAGTTAGTGTACTTCTGTTGTAGGATAGTGGCGAGCCCTCATATGGATGGTGTTTATAAGATTAGTTCAAAAGATCATCCAAATCAACAAATTATCTATTTGGGTTAGTAATATCCAGTTGACCCTAAAAAGCATAGTATAGATGGTACTCTTTCATAGGCAAGCATGTGGCAGTTTACCACCACTATTCCCAATATTCATAACTAGTCAATTAAACCACTATTTCTTTGGACCATTTTTATGAATACAAAACCTCATAAATATAAGAAAAGAATATTGACTAATAGAGAAAAATCGAATGTAATAATATAAAAACATTCAGTACATCAAAATTTTAGAAGATGATACAATTTCCCCCTAAAACAACTTCTAATATTCTTGAAGTTCCTACACTAACCATTCCAAATAAAATAGGCAAATTATATTTGATCATCTATATACCCCTAAAGAGACTCCACCTAGATCAATCAATGATGAAACTATGTATGGATACATTATATAATCATTCCTTTTTTTTAATTTCACACTCTGTTCTATAATATGCATAAGGTGTTCTATATATGGTGTGTTAGGATCCATATAAAAAAAACTTACATGTAATTATGAACATAGTTTTAGAAATGTATCATTTTATATATGACATATGAAACCCATATTTCAGATCTTGGTAGTGATAAGGATGATCAACTTATTATGAAACTTTGAAAATCCACTCTGTAATCTTTATGATGCAAGTATAATACTGGTCCAGATTCTATTGAATTCTCAGACATCGATGGCCGATCCAATTTAGCTCTCTTAAAAAAACATGAAAAACTTTAGAAACTCCAGAAGTCTCCACCTACATTTTAAATAAGAAATCTTCCTACTATGATCTTGGTTTAACTTATTCTAAATTAGAAACATTTTCCTAGAGGTATCTTTAGCACCCAAGGACCCACAATTTCTACCCACCTACATTTAGAAAACAAGGTGATAAGATAAATAATATAACAAAATGAACCTTTTAATGTTATAATAAATCAATTTATCAAAAAATTTATTAACTATAAACCCTAAATGTAAAGATAATCATCCAATTCTATTCAAAAATCTAAAACACATGCCTCATGTATCTCCTCCATGATTTGAATCATCAGATCTGAATATCTAGCTATCTAGGGATAATACAGAAAACTAAATATCAAAATACACTATAAATATATCTTTATCCCCATACATAACTATTCATAAAACATTTATCTCTTCCATAAACTATAATATATGTAAATATGTATATGTGAATAGTTTTTTAAAAAAACATCACCAATACATATATGGAAATGGTCTCATGGATTATAAAAAAATGGACCACCATAGTGAGCCAATAAAAAATAACATAAAGTATGTCCCAAATCTATATGATACTGGGTAAACCCAAAAGAATGTAGACAATGATATTTTCTCACATGATAATAGGTCACCTATGTTGCTGGAGCAGACCACTATGATGCTGGTTCTGAGACTTATTACTCTGGATGGACATGCATCAGAAATTGATCTAAAAAATTTATATCTTATTACATATCCACCAGAATTAATTCATATATACATGGCATATTGTTTTCAATCTTGGTTTAACCACCTACTTTTATGCATTGAAATATCTCATCTGTTATTCGATAATGAAATCATGGACTATAACTCTCCAATGAATTCGAGTCATATCAACACCTTCTAAAAACTACAACTATATCAGGTTACCACCTATTAGTTATTCATTTATCACATCGTGAACTTGTTAATATTCTTTATTACCCTTCACATACTCTAATAAAGATGGTATTTAACACCAATTGTGGGTGTTATATATTTTTCTATCTCTTAAAATCATACCTCAACCAATTGGACACTAATCTAATATAGTGTGATTGTTCCATCAGATGTTGTTACCAACAAACCTAAGATACCTATATATTATTGGTAATATAATGTATAATAATGTTATATTTACCTAGTTCATATATCAATTTAAATACAAAATTTAAATACCTCTACGTGATGATATATTGTATAGTCCTGAACCTGCCTCACCAAATTAAATACTAAAATAGATTTGGTATTTTTCTATAGAGGATAATATAAAAACTACATAGTGAATTATACTTCTAAAGACATTATCTATTCTATGTTTTGGGGTATTAGATAAACCTTACAATAAATAAGAGACTACAAAAATAATTATGAAATAACAAATTGGATTCATCTGCATTATCACCTTAATTGCCCCTATAAAATTCAAAAGAATCTTGTGATAGTTTTAAAAAACATGTTTTGAGAATAAAAATATCATTAAGGGATATAAAAAATATGAAACAAACTATTAATCCATAAATAACTAAAAAACATTTTCCTTTGAACATAAACTGAATAACATTACTTATCAAGACAAGAGTTTTCCATTAAAGCATCAGAAGTATAAATAAATAATATTTCTAACACGGGGAATTAAATAATTAATATTTTAACCCTCATGGATACCATATTATTTGTAACCCTCATAGCTACCTTAAAATGTAACCCTCATGGCTACCTTATATTGTAACCCTCACACCGACCTTAGGGTGCACAAATCACAACTAGACATGGAGTAACCATATGATGGACCAAAAACATAATCATAACCAATGGATTGGAGGCACATATAGGTCCCTTAATTAATCAAAAAAAATTCACAAGAACTAAAAAACAATCATTAAACATTAATAATAACATAAAAGAGTACTTTTTATTTTTTTTAATATAATTTTAAAAGAGGATTTTCAAAGATAAGTTCTTTTCAAATATCATATAATTGATGTGAGAATTAATAGAATGAAAGGAATACATATATAAAATATAAATACACAAAGAATGAAAATATTAAATAAAGTTAATTAATAAAATAATATTAGTACCATATAATCAATGGAGAATAAGGTCAACACATAGAATGGAAATTTGGTTAAAAATTCCCTTACACCAAGTTCGTCAAACCTCAAACATGATTAAACCTACTTTATAATTGTTAAAAGAGTTTTATTAATACATTTAAGAATCATAATAATATTTATAACACCTTATATGATCATTTTATAACATAAATCCACACATTTATTGATAATATTATTTATTTACATTGTTTTGGGTGCATTCTTTTCATGGTTTGCATGGTCTGTTCGAAACATATTTTCGTTTCAAATAGAATAGAAACTAAATAAGTGAAATTATTTTTTATTAATATGTTTTCAGAATAATAAATGATACCATAAATATTTTTTTATCATATATGATGATGAATTATTAGATAAAACATTATTGATGATTTGATAATTTTGGGAGTTATTCAATAATCACGAACTTGTATCAACACATACCATTAATATTACGTATATATGTTAATTAAAGAACATAAGAGAGGTTATATAATAAAATTTCTAATCTATTTAAAAAATTAATTTTTTTTACAAAATTATTATATGAATTTAATGGAAATTGAAGACACATTGTCCACAATAACGGTAAATCAACACTTCACAGATGATGTTTTTATTTTTAGAATACGAGGGAGAGGAAGAGTGTGATGATGAATTATTCCATAAAAATGATCATAATCCAGAATATATATAACAATGGGTCTTTCAAGCATCTTAGATAAGAGGAGGTGAATAGAGTATAAGAATAATAAATTAATTGAAAATAAAACACAAGAAAATAAAAGAGGATTTTTACCTCATGATCCCTTTTCCTTGAGATCCTCCTTAAAGTATTTGGTATTGGACTTTCGATGAGACCAGAAGTTCATAGATGTGGAGAAGAGGATTGGTAAGGGATTTGGGAATAATTTAGACAATTCTCAATGATTTTTAGGGGTGATAGTAAGAGGGGGGATGAGGTTGGTATTTATAGTATAGGAGAGGAGTGGGTTCCCATTTTTTTAATCATTAGTATAATTTTTGTTGCTCAAGTCAATGAAAAATATTGATTCATGTGACCCAAAAGAGTAAAGAGAGTATGTGAGTCTGAACAAAGGGTTCTTAAATATGCATTTATTCTTTGAATAGTATATTTAACATATAATGTATATATACGGTAAATTATCATATTTCACTATTAATAAAAAATTTAAGTATTTTAGATTAATTCCAAAAACTCACCCTAACCATTTATCGACATGTATAGTGAAAAAAATAACTCCATTTTAGAAAAAATTCTAGATATGTTTACTTTAATTTTTTAATAAATCCACAATTTATTCATAACATATAATTTTTAAAACTGTAACTCATTTTATAACACCTTGAAAAATTAATCAATCTCTCATAAAATTATCTTACATCCATAAGAAAATAAAATAATAATTATCGATTACATATTATAAAGATAAATTTAAATTTAAATTATTTAATAAATAATAAAATTTTACTTAAATATTTATGACTTAAAAAAATACCAACACTTATACTATGATCATATTATCACTTATAAGATACATAAATATTATTTATTAATCCATTGGTGAGGTTAATATTCATTTTAAAAATTTACTATTCATAAGGGTCATATTATTATTCATAATGGTGCATTATTATTCACCATAAATAAAGTTATTTATATTAGACTTCAAATAGCTTACTGATCTTAATCTTGTATGTCTGTTTTTTGGAATTCAATTCACAGAAGTGGAAAAATTATGTTCAACTTCTAGGTCACAAATTATTTAGTAGCTCAATTATGCACATATTGTTTCCTTTTTAAAATCTCATGATGTTACATATACTGGAGGATCTTGTGTTCTGTCTTGACAAAAATCAACTATCCAAATTGATTGTGTCAGCATAATATTAAAGCATGAGATAACACTTCTTACCACTATACATGGGTAGGATAGTTCATCACCTGGGTTCAATGTTGAAATGAATAATATGATGTTTCCTGACTGCACATCACCAAAAAATCCACCAAAAAACCTCTTAATTCATTTCAATATATGAAATATCTAACCCCATGATTAGGAAGGTTCAAGAAGGGGGTTGTATCCCTCCATCACTTCATCTCATGAAGGACTTCCACACATTGGTTTGACCACTAAAACGTCAAAAAATTAAAATTATAATATTCATACATGTGGAGAAATCAGAGAAATCCTAGATAAAAAATGATATTACACCATCATACACAAAATAATATTGATATCAATAAAATTATGGTTATTATAGCATGAGATACTCAACTTTACTTTCTATATTTCCACTGATACTCTCATATTAGAAAATACATTCCACATAATCCTCACATCTTAATAAAAAAATGAAACTTCAATATCTTCTATTAAGGAATATGTGTATGTTGTTTTCATAGAACTATCTTGAGGTGTTTGGAATAATACTCCAGGGTGGGGGAGTAAATAAGGGTAATATCAATGAACACTATATATAATGAGTCAAGATAAAGGAGTAAAATAATGGTAATGAAAGATCTATACACTACTGATGAATTTTTATATCCAAACAACATAACCACATACCTATATATCACATAAATACTCCTAAACACAATTTTAAAAATTTCCACATATCTATCCAGCAAATAGTGGTAGCCTAATTAGAGATAAATATTCATACACCACAGGTTTCCCAACAACTCATCAAATAGATAATAAATTCTAGAAAAATGATAGCAATTTATCTTGTTTTCCTAATTTATGATGGGAAGTTATTTTTAGTGATGAAAACTACTTATTGGACACCTGTAGAATGTAACAGGTGAACCATAAAGTGATTCTGTCAACATGATAAAACCCATTTATTTAAATTCAATAATCTATAATTTAATTCATTAAAATTGTAGAATAGATGGATTGTATCTCAAAAATAAATTCATTGATTTAGGGGAGATATCCACAACGTGAGGTAATTGAATGAGGGTATCACTGATCCTACTTAAGGATCCAATCATAAAATTTATGCTATTATTTTCCCAAGATGGGCCAACACTGGACCCTATTTATGTGCTCCCAACTCCATCTTACTAGTAATATTGAAAATCATTCCCTTAGATGTATAAATTTTCAACTTCTCTAATATAAATATATGTGGGTTCTATAACTTATTAGCCATTAAATAAAAATAATCAAGTGGAACCGTGTAATCTCCTAGATACTGGTGTCCCATAGTTATCATAATCTAAAAAACAATAGGATTCTTTGTGAACCATTAAATATGATCGAATTTATTACCCAATAATGTATTAAGGAAATGAAACTTAGAATATAAAGTAACAAGTATGTTATTTCTAGTAATTAATTTTCTAGATATAATGTAATGGGAATCTCTTTTCGAAAAAAGTTGTAAACGTCATAGATTTGATCAAAACTATTCCAAAAGTAGTATATAGTCCCTCAATACCACATAATGAACCATGTCCTCATATATACACTCAACTAAACTAAATTTTATGTCCCCATTTCCATGGTTTGTGTCTCATATAATTATTAATGTTTTATCACACTGAAAATTTATTTGATAGAATCACTGGTTCCCTAGAAGCATCTATCATGATCCACTATAAAATCATGGACTTAAACATATATGGGGTAACTTATTTAGATGACCTATCCTCCCACACTGTCTATTGTTTCCCTAATTTAAGGGGATGAATTTTCAATATTGTATGACCATCATATAGTTGATGAACTATAGAGCTCCACCTAAGGTAACTAGTGAAGGAATACTATGGGAAATATATTTATCACTATCCCACTGCATATCCTTATTCTTCCTCTTATGGTTATGTGAAGAGGAACTAATTAGAGTAGTATGAGGTCTTACTTTCTTTGTAATGTGTGTTGGATTCATCCCACCTACTCAATCCTTAACAATATCAACAATTTAGGCCTTGAATAGAACCTATATGTTTCTTGTTAGGTCCAAAATTAGATCATATTGTTTTATTTTCAGATGAAGACTTATATCGATCATTTTAGACTTAAGTGGATCATTTACCACCATGTTAGGATAAAAACTAAATAGTTTTGTCAAATAAGGGGAGTACGTAGAAACTATCAAGGATACTAACTGGTGTATTATTAATTATAGTGCCTGATCTAGTTTTAGAGAATTGGGAATTAATTACTCGATGAACAAGTACATAAATTACACCATGGTATGACACTCTGTTTTTATATTTTTTCCCATGAAGTCCCCAAATCTCCTAGAATGTCTCTGTATCATGGATGTTTCTAGCTTCACATTGTGTCCCTCTTCTGTCTCATTTTGGTCAAATAAACCCTCAATGATATATATATAGTCAACTAAATAATGTGGCCTAAAATTTACCAAAAAAATATGTTGGATTATAGAGTTTTATGTATCTAAAATAGTTAACTATAGATATCAATTATTCATTATGATGGAAAGGAAAAATCATATGAATTACCAGCTCAAGTAGTCCAATTACTTATTCCACTAGGTCTAGTGTCAGATCATGCACAACTGCACCCTCCTACATAATCAGTAGTGAAACAGTGGAATCTACCATAGTTGGAGTACACAAACCCATTCTAACTAATATTACTATAATTATATTTCATCGAATAATATTCTAAAAATATGAGGAAACATATAGAACCGGTAAATAGTTTTAGGCAGATCATAATTTGTCAATGTAATCACAAAAATATTATTCTAGGAGGATACCCATAACCCATAGTATATCCCTCCTAACACTATCCAATGTTATCCATCCCAATATAATTTTCACTATTAGATATATATATATATAACATGAAAAAAATTATTAAGTTCAGAAAACTAATTCCATCATAGATATTTCACAACATAAATGAAAAATAGAAATATCACTTAATAGTAAATAGCTAACAATCTAAAAATTATAGTACAAATAAAGTAATAAGGTATGATTTATTATTTACATAACATAATACGTATATATATGAAATGTGATCATACATTCCTACTCATGATGATTGAATGCAGTAAAATCAAATATTATTTCATCAATAATACTATAAATGGAAAATCAGAGTACAGTTACACAACTTTTTCCTAGACCCATGGAATATTTCCTACCAAAAATCCTCACATCCTATCTCCATTATTCCATGTCAAATGTTTTAATAATGTAAAATTTATAGAAACCAATAACTAATTATTTTTTATAACACTCCAACATAAATGAACATTTCTCATCCAAAGGGTCAAAAGACCTCATGCATACCTCCTAGTATGCAAGACGGTTCTTACTAGTAGATAGGGCCTAAATATCATCACTGTAGAGACTATTACACTGGTATTCATATATATATAATATATATATATATATATTAATAATGAAATATCATGTAGATGATGATGTAACATATTGTGATATGATATGGAACACATATAATAGAAATAAATTAAAACAAGATCCTTGTGTGGATTTCCAATTGAATGCATGACATGTATTAATATATATATCTAAAAAAATATTAAATAATATATAATTCTCTCTATTTTTATTATCATTACCATTATTTATAGGATAGTTATAAGTTTTGAGGACCTTTCCCATAAATAATTCACTAATTAGAATGCCTATGCGGGTATTATAATTCCCATATATCTTGTGAGTAATAAAACCCTATAAAATATAACTAATTTTTCCTCAATATGTTTATAATGGTTTAAAAAATGTTTTCCATGATATCCTTAAATGTTATAAAAATAATAAATAGCATATGATAAGAGAGTGATTTCTATCCAAGAGTCTATGATACCTCTACCTAATCTCCATGCTAGAAATCTTATTTAATAAATATTATAATTCATAATGTGTAGGCCACAAATCTGGTGATCATATATACTTGTATTATCATGTAATTGATATTGATCTAGGGTCATGCCTATTATACCCCACCACTAATATAGGTTGGGACTTAAGTTTATTGTATCATTTTTATGCCTTGAGTAAAGTCATAGTCCTTCATACCCTTTATTTATCGATTATTCTTCTAGCCTAAAGGTCATTATTCCACTACCCTATTTTGGGTTATTTTACACTATTGTCACATTTTCAGTGTACTAAACCACTAAGGGGTAACCATATTGTAAATTCCATCATATATTGATCCCCAAATAAATTCCTCAAAAATTATTGTTATCAAACATAATAGTATATACTAGTAAAGGTAGAATATAACATTACATCATGAAGACAAGTTGAAATATAAAAATTAATTATGGTCAAATAAAACATTTTCTTCCAAGGTACTATAGTACACATAGGGAAACATCCATCAAATGTTGGTCACATGGGCTATATGCACAATCAATCACTATAAAGAATTTTCAAACAATGTATGCAATCACAAGAAACAAATTATTGAAACCTATGAATAATATGTCTCAAAATGGTATGGAATATCATTCTATAATCATATTGATGATGTATTCATATATTCATCAATGGTATTAATTCTAAATATTGTTTAACACACACAAAAATATATATCAAAAATGAAGGATGCTTGTAATTGTTTCTTCATCATCAAAGGATATGATAAGGAATGTTTTCCATGTATATTCCATGAAAAAATGGAAATTCTAGAATGTCATACTGCATTGATCTCGTGAAAAAATCTATTTCTGAGATATGTAAATTTAAAGGAATCCAATTATTTGGATCGGCAGTTGATTAATTAATAGAAGATGATTTCCTCTTAAAATATTGAGATTAATCTCAGTACTAATGAATGAACATCCATCCACCATCAATATAATATCATAATAAAGATACAAGATTTAAATAAATAAGAATATGATATTATGATCACAAATATTTGATAACCAACCGGTAAATGTCCACCATTCATGAGTGATCAAGATATGGTAAAGGAGATAACTCTATCATATTATATTCCCCGTTATTTTACCAAATTATCATTAATTCATAGTATAACAAGAAATAGAACAAAGATATATTCCATTGGATATGGTTCAATCATCAATATTCAGACAATAAGAGTTATAAGAAGAATATAAAGATCAAATACCAATATGATGTGCATAGTCAATGTTATATCTAGATCATATCAAGATATTTCATCAACTCACAAGATCTATAACCAATCATCAATGAACAAAACAAATTCTTATCACACCAATCTATAATTCATTTAGAAATCATAGATACATGAACATATTGCATAAAATAAGAGTAATTCAGAGTAGATATGGAGGAATCATTTCATTCTACCGTCATGGGATTAATAAATCCTTGAAAAAATAGGGGGATGTGAATGAGATACATTAATGTAAATGTAGGTATATAATACAAAAATATGAGTTAATGTTAGATATTGTTATTAAACTTGGCGGAAAAACATTTCACCCAATGACTTTAAAAATATTTATTATTTTAGAAGAAATTTAATTTTTTTTCTTACATTATTTATACATGTCACCAAGTTTATCTTATGATACCCAAAACACTTAGTTATCTTATGTTACATATAATACCATGTTTTATCATTAATATTATTAATTTAACAGTTATATCCAAGTTGTGAAATTATAATTTATGATCAATATTAACTATCTTATGAATATATATATACATACTATATATTTTAAAGTTATTTGAAATTCAATGAGTATTTTTGATATAAATATTATAAGAACAAATCCAATTAACATATTAAAATCTTTATTTTTCTAAATACAGTTTTATCACCATTTAATGGGGAACCAATTTTAAATAAAATAACGATAATTTAATAAATTAATCTATCAAAATATTGTTCATTTTTTAATGTGGCATGTAAAAATTAGTTTCTAGTGAATTTTATGTATTTCTGAGATGTTTTTGTTTTTTTGACGTATAATGAGAAATAATTAATTTTATTTCAAATCATCCTTTTAATTTAATAAAATTATTACTGATAAATTATATTTTAAATTAGTCTTAAATTATAAATAGATATATATTAAATATATTGATCCAATTTATGTCATTTCAATAATTTTATAATGAATTTAGATTTGACAACTGAATGAAATTTTGAATATTTTCACTTTAAAACCCTACATTCCCTATATATCTATGGGATTAGAATTAAATTAAAAATTTCCAATTAAGATAAATCTATTTTGAAAAATGGATTTATATAGTTGTAATTAGTATAATTTTTATAATCTAATAAGATCAAATTATATTTTCAAAAAAATGTTTATTGAATGTACTTAATATTAATTAGATCTATTAAAGTAAAATCTAGTTTTCTTAGTGGTTAAACATTAATCTTAATAGAAAAAATGTCATATAAACAGAACCATAATCTATTGGATGACCATATCTCGACCATATCCCCTATTGATTAAAATTTTAGGATTTATGTGGGTACTATACCATGAAATTTACTTATATAATATGTTACATAAAGAAGAAAAGGAACCATGCTTACCATTAACATTTAAAATGCCTTGAGATACGAGAAAAACATTATATTTTCTGTTATACATAATCTTTTTAATGATAAATGAGTTATTTGGACCATAATTATTTATAATTAATATTTAGAGATGAAGTTTTTACTTCAAATTCTTAGGAAATTCCCACACTATGATTATTTATTAAATAATATAATAAAATAAATGATAAAAAATATTAAAAGTGAGGAAAATTGTTTAAATTATTATATTACCTTGTTTTATAGATGAAACTTTCTTCATAAATATTTTTGAAATGAATTTATTTCAATTAAATCATTTTATTGATATTTTGAAATTTAAATCTAGTTGAAAAAATAAAAATTTACATTAATGATAATTTATAATAAATGATTTTTTATTAAAAGAATTAAAATTGGAAAAAAATAAAATATTATGAAAATTGATTTTTAAAAGTTAAAAATTTCAGATATTTTCTACTTACAGAACAATTAATGTTTTATAATGAAAATATTAAACTAATAATTGTGAAAATATTTTTATAATGGTTCAGATTAAAGTAGTGTTTTTGTGTGTTAAATGCGCTTCTATTAAAATATATTTACAACAAACCATATAATTTTATTTTTTCAATTAGATATCAGATTTATAAGCTATTGTGCCTATATTTTATAACAAATATCACGTAAATTTAGTTTTCTGGATAAATTATAGAATCTAGAAAATTACATAACGTAATTAAAAAGAAAAATGGTAAAATTGGGGTGCCATAGAATTTAAGGATCAAAATTATAAAAATGCCAATATTTTTGTTTTTAATGTTTTATATTTACCATAAATTTACATTAGTCAATTAATTTTCAATTTTGGTGGAATATGAGTTGTAAGAGACCTCCCAATAGTGTTTACTTGTATATATTTACAAGAATGTTACCCCACCACTATAAAAAGACTTCAACTATTCCCATTTATCCCACATCTCAAGACACATTATCTCAACAAAAAAATTATAAAATAATCTCCCAACACCCCCAACCTAATCTTATATGACTAAGAATTTGTATAAATCAATCAAAAAATGACTTTTGTTGTAAACCAAAAGGAGTTACCTGAAGAAGAGGTAACATTTTTCAACGAGCTCTTTTGTTTTTTTCATTATTCAGAACATCAATTATTATTATATATTTCTTATATAATATGATTATTAACCTTAATATACTGATATTTGTTTAAAATTTTTGTATAAAAACAATCCACACATAACCATCAAAATGAGACACGCAATCATCATTCATGTGTGTGAAAGACTACAACCCTAAAATGCAATGTTGTTCATTCATCCCTTCCCCCCTTTAACAGACGGAAATAATGACTTAATTATAGTATATATAATTTATATAATATTTATAGTTTATTTATTCATATTTATTTTTTATATAACACATACAATCTTGCTATCAATTATTTGAAATTACGATAACAACATTTTTGGAAGTGTGGACTACTGCCTACTCAAAGATATGTGATTCCTTACCACATTAAATGGAATGAATTAAGGATTACTTAAATTAATATATGTGATAAATATTAAATTAATATGATATTGGAAATAAAGTATAATGTTATATTAGTTATTTTTTTCTTTTAATATGACAGAAAATGGAATTAGTGTTCATTCATACGTATAGACTACCATCTCCATGAATGGTGTATTTAATTTACTATCTACAAACTTTATTGATTACTATGAATATAAAGATAATAAATATATATAATATTTAAATCATGTTTTAAAATTTTTAGGTAATGAAATTATGATTTATATAGTAGGAATGATGATTAACAAATTGACACATACTCAAAAAAACATTTCAATTAACACCTGAAACCACAAAAATAACAAATGAATTTTAAATGAAAATTTTTAATATATTATAGGGGTATTATATATGATATCATAAATATTTATATGGTTATTTTATAAGATAAAAACATATTCAAAACCATTTTACATTATATTAATGTGTGTTTAACCAAAAGATAGTGTAAGGTAA
The DNA here is from genome assembly GCA_963277665.1 of Viscum album. Taxonomy (NCBI): domain Eukaryota; kingdom Viridiplantae; phylum Streptophyta; class Magnoliopsida; order Santalales; family Viscaceae; genus Viscum; species Viscum album. The sequence continues at coordinate 996,917,849 of OY728166.1, forward strand.
GGGGTTTTCATCTCACTTTTTATATATGTAAGATAAATTTCATATTCACCAAATTGTTATTTTGTGTGCTGTATACACTAACAATTTTGATATATTATATCTTTAATCCTCAAATATTAATGGGTTTTTATTTGTTTTCATTGAATTATATCATCCAAGGTGTTTTAATTTGAAAATTACCTTGTTTTAAGAGTTTGTAATTTCCCAAGAATTCCATGTAATTTTTAATAAATTTTATTGAATTATTTCATGAATAGGAGCTGAGACGATGTGAGATTTCCAGGCTTGGAGTTCTCAGAATGATGCGTGAAAAAAATGTAAATTTTCAAATAGCATGCAGGAGTAGTTTTCCGGAAAAAGTGGAAAATATCCCAAGAAGTTTCCCAAAATATAAATTTGATGGCATAGTTATTTTTAGGATGATGGGTTTATCCTAGATGCGACTTAAGTTTTGTTAGAAACGTTCTCCAAGGATTAAACCCAAAAATGGAATAATTGTAAATAAAATAAATAAATAAAATTATTTTATTTTTCAAATACTTATAACTCACAATCGATGAATCTGATTGAAAATATAAGACCACTGTTGAGCTCATGATGGTATTCTTACCATAGGCAGATCCTAACGTTGGTCAGCGTGGGCCAATAGTGGAAGTTAGTTTTTGGCCATAAATAAAATAATTAAGTAATAATTATTTTATTTTCAAATCCTTATAACACTGAAATGGTTACAGAGATTGGAAATCCAAGAGTACTGTTGATCTCATGAGGGGATTTTTTTTCTTAGGATGAGCTTATCCTTGATCGGCATGGGTCGAGGGTGAAAGTAAATTTTTGATCGTATTTTAGGTTTATTTAAATAAATGTGCAAGAAAGTTTTTAAAACATTCAATATGGTTCTCAGATTAAAATTATAAGGGTATAATTGAACACAAAAGTTCTGGATTCTCTTATAAAGAACATAACATTTACAGGTGAGGGTTGACTATAAATTTTAATTTTCCGACATTTCTGAAAAAAATAACTCAAAAAGTTATTTTATTTGATTTTTCCAACCGCTAGGCAGTGACACGACAGTGCCAAAGAAATAAAGAGTCACAATATTTTAAGGTCATTAATGGATCATAAATGTATAGCATAACAACATATTAAATGAGGCATAATAGATACGTTGTTTCATAAATGAAATAGTGTATTGATACGACGGTGTAACATAACAGAAATGTTGCGACAAGTTTTTTTAATGGGTTAATGTGTTGGAGAAAGGAGGATCAATTGGAAGAAATTCCTATAACTGACCTACAGAGAGAATTCTATTCAATGAATAATGATGAAAACAGGTGAATCGTCAGTGACTTCGATGAACCTTGAAGAACGGAACTAGAAAGCGACGAATGCCAAAGGAACTTGAACCCCCCATGGATAAACCACTTCAATGATGAACACCTTTGAGTTAGGGGTTTATTTTGATTTAATTGTTTGAGTCCTTTATTCCGAGATGATGAATATGGTTCAACCCAAGAATAGGTTTATCCGTGGATGACTGGATCTTATAGGAGGGTGTTTTTCTTAGTGTTTCTATACCGTGACTAATTAATTATTGATAGAACCTCAATACCAAACCACCCCATGTTCAAAACTCTAACACAGAGGGTGTGGGATGACACATACAAGTCATGATACCCACATCCTTGTGCGTTTTTTTTTTGTGGCTAGACCATCTAATTGGTATTAAGATGGTTTAGAGACATTCGTAAGAAAGATGGCATCCCCCAGAGGCCGTAGGTGCAAGCAGTGCGATGAACAGACCACTAGAGAGGACTTTATTGTCTACAGAATAACCTACCAGGTATGGCCATAGTCGGGTGGGGGGTTTCAAACCATGACGGCACACCATAGGTTGCATCTGTAGCCAACTTGGGACATGGGGAAGTGGCAGGAGCCTTGGGTAGTGCCGTCGACTGGCAGCGGGATGTGGCCCCTCAACATCATCGGAGGATCGTCCCATAGCCGTGCGCCATGGATTCACCTCTAACATAGTCCCCTTACCACACGTAGAACCCGAGAAACATGGTTTGACCATTTGTGTGATAGTGCCCCAGACGCACTACACATCCTTGCTGAAGAATGCTGCTCTACCTCTGGCAGTCCGGGTAGGGCAGCGGGTTGGACCCAGGCCCAACATACCGATCCCACAGTCAATGGTAGGGACCCGTGACCAATGGACCGGTCTTACCCCCATAGGGATTTACCCACACCTATTAGTCCAGACCTGGGCCATGTAGTCTGGGATAGAGGAGACTGAGCCATCGGGTGACATAGTGGGACAGACCACCAATCAAACTGGGTCAGGTACATTGTGGTCCATTGGTCCTAGCCCACTAGATAAGCCAGAACGGGAAGACACAAACCCAAATCGGGATGGGTTGGGTAAGTTGAACTGAACCGAGGGATGTGGGTCCCCTAGGAGGTCTTGGTTGGGATGGTCCAACCGGGTCGGACTGGGCCCTGACACAACCTTCCCCTATTTACTAAAATTCAAATAACTGACAAATCGAGCATCTGATTGATGATATGTTTACGGTGTTGGAAACATCACGACGAGGCAGATCTTTTGGACTAATATTTGTTGGATTTAATGAATTTTAGAATAGTAATAATGGCTAGAGTAGAATTATTCATGGAATAAAAAACACTATGTGCAGAAACCCTATAGTTGGATGAGACATAGAGACTTCCATAAAGTGACCCTATGTGAATCAGAAATGAGAGAATAGTGGGAAGCGGCTCAATGTGACATAGTAGGCCCACTGTGGGGTGTGTCTTGGTGTAACCTAGTAGAACCATGATACTCAAAAAGAGAAGTATGTCAATACAGCTATGGTAGGAAGCAACTCAATGTGGCCTGAATTTCCCATAGTGGGGAGCGACTATGTGTGACCCAACATACCCACTATACTCATCATGGATGAATACCACATCTGTAAAAGGATTATTGGAAGTGGCTCTATGTGAATTGATAGTTTCACTGCACTCATTGAGGAGGATTTCTACAGCAGTCCAAGGTGTTCTTATAAATGATTGATAGTCTTATTTGCTTTGGTTCAATCATTTTCCATCGTGGTTATGCCACTGTATTTCTGCTGATCTCCATCATTAATGGATCCGTCTTATTCTGTCAAAAAAAACTCAAGATTATACCTTGTGTGAGCGGTCTTGCTTCATGGTTTTTTTGTGGACTGTTTTGGGGTATTTCATTGTTGGTTTGGGTTCCATACTATGTATATTATTTCTCACCCCTACACGGGCTTCCCCCATAGATGTTGTGTCTGGTGTAGATGACCAACGACTAAACAAAGGACTAGGTAGACCAGGACCCGACAGTTCATAGTGAGATCAGGCAGGCAGGACATGCTTCTATGGATTATAGAAACTAGTCTACACTTACCAATCAGGTGGGGTTTTTAGTAGTAGAATTTCAGAGTTTCATTTTAATTTTATTATTTTCAGTACGTTTAAAGTTGGGTTTGTATTCGTCACTATTTGACCTAAAGTTTTTAATTTTACACAATGATTTTTTAGTGGCATGCATGTTTACCTTTCATTATTTTAGATGTGGTTGTGTGTATCTATGTACAGGTACTCAGGAAAATTCCACCCACATACAGGTTGATGCCTTCTAATCTAGTATCCAACCCATGGCCTTCAAAAGGCTGTTTTGGGAGATGTCATGGCATGGGCCCTGGGGGGAAGAGTCATGACAATGTGGAATCAAAGGATGCCAGTTCTACCTCAATGACCAAGAGTCTGCTGTTTTGTGTTTTTTAATCTGTGTTAATTGTTTTGTGTTTGAATTTTTGATTTTGGGACTCCACTGTTGGTGTAGTGGCCAACATATTCATACACCTGGACCTTGAATATTTATTTTTGGCTCTATACATAAAAAAACTAGTTGCATGCATCATATAAGAATTTACTATTTCCACATGTTATTCTGGAATTAAATTCAGATTTCCAGGTATAATCTATTTACTTTGGTATGTCTTGTTTTGTTTCAAGATGCTTCCACATAGACAGCGAGCCAAGATTCCACTTCATGATAACAAGGATGATCTGTGGGGTGGAAAAATTGGTACAGTGGCTCATACTAGAGATGGCCATAGTAGGTGGTGTACCAGATATACCAACACATGTGATGTAGCACATGGTAATTGTAGTATCAGTGGATGTGATGCACGGGTAGAGCAAACTTCTTGTGTTTTAGGGATAGATACACCTTAGGTTTTGAGGCGAGCCTGACTCGCAGGACGCTAAGGACAAGCTTTAGGTGGTTACTGTGTTTTCAGCCTCATCAAGACCCCATTAGATCAGATGGTGGCCCTATTAGTGATCCTTATACATGTCTTAGTAGGGAGATGGTAGGTTTTAGATTACCTGATCTTATTATGAGGTGACGTTTCCGTGGCTAGATCTTGTGAACCATTCCCAGAGAATGGGTTCTTACCATGAAAGATAGGGTTATGCATGCCCAAGAGATTCAAAAACTTCGATAGGATGACATGATGCTTGGTGAGTATTCATCTAGGCATACTGACTTTTCCAGGTTCTTGATGAATATGATGTGACCAGTGTTTTAGGTCTCAAACCTCTGAGAAAGGAGTGTTTAGAGACAACCGAGTCAGAACTATTCCTATGTGCATTCCTACTTATACTAGGATGCTAGAGATAACTTTTGTGGTTTTATGTCCTTTGGCTAAGCACATATATCTAGTGGATGTCAATATTGGGAAAGCATTCAAACGAGGTTCGTCTTAGAAACAAGGACATTTGAGACATTCTGAGAAGAGGTCCCAAGAATGGTGATCTACAACTCATGGATCATATGGTGAGTCTAGTCATCCTTGGAGGGGGTGATGCTTTTCAAATGATGGTAGGGGACACCTCACTAGAGATTTTACAGCCCATCATGTTGACATGAATATATGAATCTATAGGGGGAGACATAGTAGAGGATCTAGGAGAGCATCAGGAGGTGGTATACATTTCGACATGTTACAACCACCACCCCATTGTTATCCGCACCTGGACCTGGGAGATAGAGGATATGTGAAGGGAGTAGCTACTTACAGTCGAGGAGTATTACCCATGGGATCCATGAATAATTCCAGGAACAGTCTGGTTCTACTACTAGATGTTATATTAATAGACATAGGTGCTAATTATTCCTTCTTATCATGAATCTTGTTCAGGACTTAGTCTTTCCAGTTAAACCGTTGAATTGATCCTTACATCTTGAGATACCTGTGGGATGAGACTCAATAATCATACTTATGAAAATGGTGTGATCTGAACCTTGAGGTGATAGTTTTGGTTGGATCCTCTTGGTGGAAATATTGAGGCCTTAAAATTTTAGTTTGGGTATGGACTCTTCATCCACATTCCACGCTCAGACTGACTATTTTAGGGAAATGGATGCAATATAACTGTAGCATTGTAATGGAATTTTCCTTAGTCGGAAAAAAAGAAAACCCAGGAAGAACAAGATAAACTCATGCAAATGAGGGTGCAACCGATCACTCTTGAGTTAGCTAGCCTTACCTTCGTGGAAGTGGATGTTTTTAGTTTTCAGTTCCCAATAGTGTGGAAGAGCGTGGAAATGTCCTTTCAAAAGATGTTTCCAGGATTACCAACAAATAGGGAGATGAAATTTTTCATCATTCTACACCTGAGATGGCACCAATATCATTATAAGTATATCAGATGTAATTTTAGGAGTTTGGTGAGCTGGTGGTGTAGGTGAGGGACTCTTAGAGGAAGGTATTAGTAAGACACGATGTTCAAGGTTATGTTTTTATTACCTCCAAATTAACGAAGTGGACATGGAGAGTGAGAACCCACTACCAAAGGGTCAATGGGAACATCAATCAGTTAATAGGGGTAGAATTTTGCGTGGATGGAAAGATTATTGTTGGTTTTTCAATAGTTGAGATAGAGATAATGGTTGGAGTTCCTCTAGGACAATGAATTCAATGTAGTCCATACTATTGGAAAGGGAAATTGGGTATAAGATACTCCCTGTAGGAGGCCCATATCACAGCTACTGAACAAGGCCTCAGAGCAGTCATCCTCACTTTATATATCCTTAGTGTATAGAGAGAATAATCTTTTTCTTTAGTCTATAGTGGTTTCCACTCCACTCTTAAACCATGTTGGGGAGTCACAACTCAAATATGTCAGATGCGAGACTACACGTACCCATATGCCCCTAGGGAATTTCCCTAAAAGATATTCAAAGGGTGGGGTATACGTCACCCTTTTCATAGGATGTACATTAGTACTAGTGACATTGTGGGAGGATGTGTTGAGGGAATTCCATACATCCCATTTTTCTAAAGATCTTGGTATGGTGAAGAAATACCGGGACCTCTGATGTCAGTACTGGTGGCTAGGGATGAAGATTGCGAAGGCAAAGTTCATTTCATGAGGCCTCAATTGTCAGCAAGTGAAGGCTGGGAATCATGATCCAGTAGCCTTAGCACAACCACCTAGTGTACCAGAGCGGAAGTGTCATGGTATATAAATGGAATTCATGATGGAATCACCATGCATGTCCAAGGGCCATGATTCTATTTTAGTGATTATTGACTAACTCACCTTGTCAACTCCATTCATACCCACTCGAGTGTAGGGATCAGTAGAGTGCATGGGACGCCTCTACATCCAAAAGATAGAGTGGATACATGAGGTGACTTTGACGATCATATTAGACCATGAAGATCAATTTACATCCTGGTTGTGGAAGGCATTGCAAGAGGCGTTTTGGAATCAACTGCACTTAAGCACAAACTTTCCCCATCAGAAAGATGGTCATATGGATAAAATCATACAGACCATGGAGAACATGCTTTGTGCTTGCGTTCTATATTTTTTTGGTAATATTTGGGAGGACCACCTACCACTAGGTTAAGTTTTCATAAAACAATATCTATCACTCTATCATTATAATGACACCATTTGAGACTTTGTAAGGGTGGCCTTGCAGATCAACTCTATGCTGGATAGACACAGGGGAGTTAGCACTCATGGGTCTAGAGTTCCTATGGACTACCACTGAGAAGGTGCAGATCGTCCAGAAGTGGATGAGGACTGTATAGTGTTTGTAAAAATCTTATGCAAATATGATACATAGACCCTTGGATCTCGATAAGGGAGAACATATTTTCTTTCAGGTCTCACCCCGCTGGGTATTGCAGAGATTTGGCCGGGGTGGAAAGTTATCACGAATGTTCATCAGCCCTTTCCATATTCTGAGCAGATTTGGTGAGGTGACATATTACCATGATCGTACTCCCCATAGATGCACCAAGTTCATGATTTTTCCACATGTCGCAGCTGAGGAGGTACATGCATGATCCATTTAACATCATCAACTAGGGTGAGATTGAAATTGACAATGGGGAAACGTTTGTAGAGTTCCCAGTGGAGACAGAGGATCAATTGAAGTGGGTCCTTCTTAGACCGTAAATTCCTCTAGTGTGTGTTTTGTGGCAGCACAGGAATCTCCAGGAGAGCACATGGGATCGGGAGGCTCAGATTCGTGCTCAGTACCCCCATTTATTTCATTAACCTGGTTTTGGTTTATGAGGATGTCATTCCCAAAAAGGGGGGGAGTAATGTAATCTTCTATAAATTTTGTGTAATTTTTTTTAAAAAAAATTATATGGAATTATTCTGAGAGCAGGAATTGAGACGACATGTGATTCTGAGGCCCAAAGTGCCCAGAATGATCTGTCCAAAAAAATTATATTTTATATAGCATGCTTGAGTGGTTTTCCTAATGAAGTGGAATAACTCTCAAATGGGTGTCCAAATCATAAATATGAGGGTACTATTTCATTTATGATGACATGTTTGTCCCAGCCATGACTTATGTTTAGTCGGTGCATGCCTCTAGTGAGAAAACCTGAAAATGGAGTAACCATAAATAAAATAATAAAATAAAATAATTTTATTTTTCAAATGTTTATATCTCATGAACGGTGAATTAGATTGAAAATAAAAGACCACTATTGAGCTTTTTATGGCATTAATTTCTTAAGAATATCATGTTGTTGGCCGATGAGGGCCGACGTTGGATGCTAGTTTTTGGCTGTAAATAAAATAATTTTGTAACAATTTTTTTGGAAAATCCTTATAACTCTTAAATGGTAATTGTAACATCCCACGCAAATGAAAAATAATATATTTTTATACTTATTAATATATTATAATTAAATATTAATTTTACTTTAAATGGGTTGCTATGTTCGATAGCAAACTTGATACGCAACAACAGGTTTATTTGAAATCTTACACTGCACACTAATAATATAATATTATTATATTAAATGGTAGTTAACTCCTAGACGTTGTATTGGCGAGAATGAAAAAAAACATATACAATATGATTATATATGTTTGTTAAATGTATTTACTTTTGTCAAATAAATGTTAGAGGCTTAAAATGGGAATGAATCTAATTTTAAGTATAATTTACATTAAAAGGCCGATTTACCACCTTTTAATTGAAAACCCTCATTAAATAATGTTTTGGTCATATTTATATGTACTATTTGACCAAATAGAATTATTCTTTAGATTTGGGACATCAAATTTTACTTTGGGAAATTTTTAGTTATTTTTCCAAAAAATGTCATTTTATAATGAATAGTGAAAAATATTGTATTTTAATTCAAAAGTGCCTTTTAATATAATTTATTTATATTGTTATATTATATTTTTAATTGTTTTTAAAGTTTAATTAGAATATATTTTTACCATTTAATCCAATTTTAGTCATTGGAACTAATTTCACTTTGAGAGTGGACATAAACAAGTATAAATGTTTTGATAGTTATTGTTTCATAAAAACATGCTATTGTTTTGATAATGGGAATTAATTTTAAAATTAATTAATGCCACTTCTATGTTTTGAATTTGGAAAAATAGACATCATTTTTGATTTCAGAATATCAAATATATCTTTGGCTGAATTTTAGGTATTTTTCTGAAAAACATCAATTTTTGATGATTAGTGAAACCACTTTGTGGTAGTTACAAAAACTGACATTTTCATTTAAATGATATTTTACCACTTTTGTGAATTTATTTTCAAAAATCTAAAATACATGGTTTTATTCAATACGTATAATTTGGTTCAATAAGATGAAAATAATTTTGGGCGAATAGTAACATTTGACTTTTATTTACCACAGTTAAATATAAATAGGTTAATTCAAGGTAAAAAGAATATTATAATAATTCAAAATTACCTTATCATGTGTCCAAAACTTATTTTTTGAGTCATTAACAGACATGTGCATCTTTGGGTCAATTTTGGGACCCCATTGAGCCACATGGGAGTGATAATGACAATTTGGATTAATTAATTTAATGTAAAGACAAAATTGACGTTAACAAATATCTTTTAGTAATTAATTTTTATATGATGTTTTAAAAGTCATATTTTCAACTATAAATATTCATTGGAAAGATAAAACGATTTCCTAAATCATAGTAGTTTGTTTATAATTTTTAGACATCATATAAATTAAATTATTTATGACACAATAATGATCCAGTATTTACCTCATTAATAAATGATTTAAATAAATAAGATTATAATGATTAAAATATTATAAAAAACCTGTCCAATTCTGATGGGATGATTTTATTTCGACTACGAGTCATCTTATCTTCATATATAATGATTTTTGGACAATTAGAAACCGAATAACTTTATATAATAAAATAATGTTTTCACACTTCCCTAAACAGCCCCTCACCCCCCTTATAAGAGGAGACTACTTATAACCAATTCCTCACACCTCTCAAGCCATTTGGCTCTTCCAAACGCTGACAAATTAATCTCCCTACATCCCTCCCCTCATCCTATAAGCCTTAACATAGGCAGAAGGCACTTCAAGAAGTCCATTTGGTTCAAATCAAAGGTTGTTTCCTAAATTAAAGGTAACAATTTCTCTTAAATTGTTTTCTTTTATTTTACTTCTCCAACCCCTAAAATATTTTTATTCATCTATTTTTTAACAACCCCAATATCCTAAATATAATATTATGTAGTTTTGATAAGTATTCGAACAACAATTACACACACATCCATCTAATGGATGAAGAACATAATGTTTCTGTGGATGGAATTCTAACGCCTCATGAAAGGATGATTGTTCGATTATCTCCTACAGCCTATCACGGTGACCATTATGATGGAACTATATTTATATATGATATATATTATGTTTATTTTTTCTTTACGCTTCTGTATTTTCCATTTATATCATGCGTTAATGGTTTCCATAGTGGGTAAATACGATAATCTCATTTGAGAAAGTGCGGACTACCGCCCCCTCAAAGTGATGTGATTCGTAAATGCCTTATGTGGGATGTATAAAGGACGAAGTTAATGATATTATATAAGATATTATACTGTAATTATAATATAACTATGTGTCATTATGTTTTATTACCATTAAAATAAGAAACATAAATGAAAGTAGCCTTCATGCGTACGTACGGCTTACCGTCTCCATGAACGGTGCATTTCATTTCATACCTCCAAATGTTATGTGACTATTATAAATACATGTATATACTGGATATATATGATATATATGTTATCTAAATCATGAATACCATTCTGGATATAATGGACTATTTACCACATGGAAAACTTGTAAATATAAGGTGTTCATTTTTAACTCAAGTACCAAATATCGAAAAAATGAATGTTATTAACTTAAATGATTTAATAATGTTTATAAAATTTTAATAAGTGATATAAGAGGAATAATAAACATGATAAAGGTTCTTAAGAAATTAGAAATTAACTTTAGTTTATTATTTAGGATATTAAATAATGAACGGGTCCAGTCGGACACAAGGTAATGGAACTTCTTAACCCAATTTCCTTTCTTTGGGTTAATCTTATCTTTCTTGTTTATATCATTCTTTGATTATGTGAGAAATGAATTTTTATGTATTTATACATTCTTGATGAGTGATTATATTGAATACACATAATAGATATATTTTATTTACAAAATTATCTTTGTAAGGGACTTCGTCTCAATCTCCTTTCTTTGAGGCATATTTTCATTTATAAACAACTTTATTTTATATGGTGTATAAAACCATTTGACTTTGACTTTTATTCAAAATGAATCTTTTTCTACAAAGGGTTTTACAAAACAAAGAAAATAATGTTTCTTCTAACATACGCGGTGACAATGACCTTTTCCGCCGCCGCGGGTAATATTTGATATTTGGCTTCCTCAACAAGTCGTACTGTTTTTAAAAGAAAATAAATACCTTATACTCTATTACATATTTTTGGTATTGAAAATGGTTTTGAAGATGGGTTTTTTATGTAAATATAATTATGTGATATATTGTGATTGAAATGTGGAAATGTTTTCTTTCCTTTATATTTTTTGTATGTGTTATGATTTTATATTGGTACTTGGACATTTGACGGGTGGTTATGTGATAAACCAAATGACGGGTGGTGCTGTGAATACCAGGACAGGTGGTTATGTTATAACCTCCAATGCATTTGGTATGGAATTCGGCTGTACGGCTATTCCATTTAGTGATATGTGTGGATGTCGACTATATGGTTATTCCATTTAAGTATGATTATGTCCCAAGTTACCTTTATTATGTTATGTGTTCTTTATATGGGTTTTATGGTAATATTTTGGTTACAAAATGGTATGAAATGATCTTCTATTCAGTGAAGAGTATTTACTACTTCATAAAGGTGAAAATTATTACTTATGTTAAAGTATTCATGGTTTACTTGTTGTTTTGAAAAACTAACAGTTTTCCTTCTTTGTGTATCACTTACTGAGCTTTTTATGCTCATCCCAAGTTTTTGAAATGTTTTTCACAGGACATAATGTGAAATAGGGTCATGGATGGTATCAAGGAAAAGTCATGTTGTCTTAAATGTAGAACTAGACATGAATCTTTTTTTTTCAAGAGTTCATGTTTAAAAAAACTGGAAACTGTGTAGAAGTGTCTACTTTGTAATCTTTTGAGATGTAATAGTTATGTCCTAATTCTCTAAAACTATAAACCTGAAAAGATCCTCAGTCTGAATTATTCATTTAATTCAATATTATGCAAGGTTTAAGGCCAGGTCCTTATAGTTGGTATCAGAGGTCAGTTTAGATAAATTTAGGAGTTAGGGTATTTTTAAATTAATGTCCCTAAATTAGTTTATGGTAAAATTGAAATGATATAGCATTTACAGAGTACCATGTTGATTCACCTCATATATTTCTGTGTTAAGAAGAGTTTTTTGTAGAGGAAATATAACAACTTTTCTAGGAAGGCATATATAGGGAAATGACCTTCCAAATCAGCATCCTGAGAAAGCAGAATCGAAGTTGAACAGTTTGTTGCAGTGATGGATCGGTTGACTCAGGTGATAAATTACAGTTGTGTTTATTGTTGATATATAGGATTATTCCAAAAGTAAAGAGGAACATGAATGTAACTTAATGGTCATCTTTCAAACCCTAAAAGAAAAGAATCTTTATGGGAAATTCAGAAAGTATGAGTTTTGGTTACAACAAATTTCTTTACTTGGTCACATTGTTTCAAAAAACGGTATAACTGTTGATCCGTCTTAAACAAAAGTTTTTGAAGAATGTCCAAGACCCACAAATATAACTGAGATTTGTATTTTTCTTGGTTTTACAGGTTATTACTAGAGGTTTCTTGAACATTTTTCACGGTTATCTAGTATAATGAATAAGTTAACTCGAAAACATGTTAAGTTCTATCAGGACAAAAGAATGTGATGATTGTTTTTAGGAATTTAAATGAAAATCGGTGAATGCTCCAGTTTTGGAACTACCTTTAAGAAATGGTGAGTTTGTTATCTACAGTGATGCTTCATTGAAAGGACTGGGTTGTGTCCAGATGCAAAATGATTAGGTAATTACTTATGCTTCCCTTCAGTTGAAACCACATGAGTTAAATTACCATACACATGATTTGGAATTAGTTACTATTGTTTTTGTTTTAAAAATTTGGTGGCATCATTTGTATGGAGTGAAGTGTAAAATATATACTAATCAAAAATGTTGGAAGTATATATTCACTCAGAAAGAATTGAACCTGAGAAAGAGGAGATGGTGGGAATTAATCAAGGATTATGATTTCCCGATCCATTACCATCCGGGAAAAGAAAATTAAGTGGATTATGATTTCAGTCAAAAAAGTAATGCTTCGTTAACCATGCTACATTTGGAACGAGATCCTTTGGTTTCTGATTTGATGAAATTTGGCATAGAAGTTGTTGGTGAAGGAAATTATTTTGTTTAGTTTCAGGTTTCAGTAAGATCATCTCTATCATACAGAATAAAGCAAGTGCAGAAAGAAGACACTGAGTTACAGAAAAAGGTAGAGTTGGTTCAGAAGGATAAGTTGCTTGAATTTAACATTGATAATGACTTTGTTTTGAGATTTGGGAATAGATTATGTGTGCCTTTTTATTCATAGTTGAAGAATGAGTTGTTATGTGATGCTCATAGTTCTCCGTTTTCAGTTCATCCTGGCAGTACAAATATGTACAAAGATCTTCAGGAGTATTACTGGTGGGATGGATTGAAAAGAGATATTTCTGATTTTACTGTGAAGTGTTTGACTTGTCAGAAGGTTAAAGCAAAGCGACAGTTACCGAAAGGAATGCTTCAGCCTTTACCGGTGCCAGAGTGGAAATGGGAAAATATATCCGTGGACATTGTTGTGGGATTACAAAAGAAATCTCAAGGTAATAATGAAATATGGACTATAGTTGACCGATTGAATATATCTGCTCATTTCCTTCCCATTAGAGATACTTTGTCTCTAGATCAACTTGCTCAATTGTATGTTAAAGATATAGTCAGGTTGCATGGAGTTCCCCTCTCCATTGTATCTGATCGTGATCCCAGGTTTACTTATAACTTTTGGAAAGGCCTTCAGAAGTCATTGGGTACTGAATTAAATTTTTGTACAACTTTTCATCATCAATTAGATGGGCAGTAAGATTTAATAATTAAGTCCTTAGAGGATATCTTTCCTACTTTCTCGATGGATTATCAGGAAAGTTGGGACCAACATCTTTCTTTTTTTGAATTTTCATATAATAACAGCTTTCATTCCAGTATACAGATGGATCCATTTGAGGCATTATATGGAAAGCATTGTCAAACTCTAGCTTTTTGTGATGAAGTAGGTGAAAGGAAGCTGATGGGACTAGAATTGGTAGAAGATATGACAGAAAAAGTTCAGTTGATTCAAAATCACATGAGAATAGCTCAGAGAAGATAGAAAAGTTATATAGATAACAGGAGGAAGGATATTTCTTTTGAGGTAGGTGATCATGTCTTTCTTGAAGTTTATCCATGGAAAAGTGTGATGCATTTCGGTAAAAAGGGAAGGTTAAGATTGAGGTTCATTGGAACTTATGAAATTCTGGAGAAAGTTGAATCAGCTACGTACAGGGTGGCTTTAACTCCATGTTTATCTCAGGTGCACAATGTTTTTCATGTTTCGATGTTGAGAAAGTATACGCCAGATCCTTCTCATGTTTTGGGCCAAGAGGTAGTTCAGTTGGAAGAGAATCTCTCTTATGAATAACAACCAGTCCAAATTCTTGATTGTAGATAGAAAGTGTTGCAGAATAAGGTAATTCACCAGGTAAGGGTTTTGTGGAAAAACCATATGGTTGAAGAGGCAACGTGGGAATCTGAAAATGCTCTCTGAGATAAATACCCCCACTTATTTGCATAAGTGAATAAATATGGCAGGGATGAAATTTACAAAAGGGGGGAAGGATGTAACATCCCAAGTAAATGAAGAATAAGATATTTTTATACTTATTAATATATTTGAATTAAATAATTGTTTTACTTCAAAAGGATTTCTATGTTCTATAGCATACCCAATACGCAACAACGAGTTTCTTTGGAATCATACGTTGCACACTAATAATATAATAATATTGTTTTAAATGGTAGTTAAATCCTAGACATTGTATTGGCGGGAATGAACAAAAATAAATACAATATGATTATACATGTTTGTTAAATGTATTTACATTTATCCAATAAAAGTTAGATGCTTAAAATGTGAATGAATCTAATTTTAAGCATAATTTACATTAAAAGACTAATTTACCGCCTTTTAATGACTAACCCTCATTAAATCAAGTTTTTACCATCTTTATATTTTCTATTTGAGCACATAAAATTCTTCTTCAGATTTTGGGCATCAAATTTTACTTTGGGTAATTTTTTGGTATTTTTCCGATAAAGCTCATTTTATAATGAATAGTGAAAATATTGTATTTTAATTCAAAAGTGCTTTTCAATCTAATTTATTTATATGGTTAGATTATATTTTTAGTTGTTTTTAAAGTGTAATTATAATACATTTTTACCATTTAATCCAATGTTGTTCAATGGAATAAACTTCACTTTGAGAGTGGACATAAACAAGTATCAATCTTTTGATAGTTATTATTTCTTAAAAACACGCTATTTGTTTTGATAACATGAATTAATTTTAAAATTAATTAATTCCACTTATATGTTTTGAATTTTAAAAAATATACGTCATTTTTGAATTTGGAATATCAAATATAGCTTAGGCTGAATATTTAGTATTTTTCTGAAAAACTTCAATTTTTGATGAATAATGAAACCACTTAGTGGTAGTTAAAAAACTGAATTTTTCATTTAAATGAATTTTTTCTGTGAATTCAATTATAAAAATCCCACATACATGGTTGTCATCAGGAAGTAAAATTTGGTTCAATAAGATGAAAATAATATTTTTTTGTGAATAGTAACTTTTGACTTTATTTAACACGGTTAAAGGTAAATATGTTAATTCAAGGTAATAAGAATATTATAACAATTCAAAATTACCATAGAACTTGTCTAAACCATATTTTTTGAGTCATTAAGGACCATGGGCATCTTTGGGTTGATTTCGGGACCCCATTCAGCCACATGGGAGTGATAATGACAATTTGGATTAATTAATTTAATGTAAAGACAAAATTGACATTAACAAATATCTTTTAGTAATTAATTTTTATATGGTGTTATATAAGTCATATTTTTGACTATAAATAATCATTTTAAATATTAAACAATTTCCTAAATTATAGTATTTTTTTATGATTTTTAGACATCAAATAAATTAAATTATTTATGACACAATAATGATACAGTATTTACCTCATTAATAAATGATTTAAATAAATACGATTATAATGATTAAAATATTTTGAAAAACCTGTCAAATTCTGATTGGATGATTTTATTTCGACCATGATTCATCTTATTTTCATATTTAATGATTTTAGGACCATTAGAAACTAAATATATTTATTTAATAAAATAATGTTTTCACACTTTCCTAAAGAGCCCCTCCTCCCCCTTATAAAATGAGACCACTTATAACCAATTCCTCACACCTCTCAAACCATTTGGCTCATCCAACCTCTACCCAATTAATCTCACTACATCCCTCCCCTCACCATATAAGCCTTAACTTAGGCAGAAGGCACTTCAAGATATTCTTTTTGTTCAAACCAAAGGTTGTTGCTTAAAATAAAGGTAACAATATCTCTTAAATGGTTTTCTTTTATTTTACTTCTCCAACCCCTAAAATCTTTTTATTACTTTCTTTTGTAACAAAAACAGTATCTTAAATATACCAGGATGTTTTTATGAGAATGATTATAACTAAACTTACACACACCTCCATCTAATGGATGAATAACATAATGTTTCTGTGGATGGAAAACTAACGCCTCACGAAACGATGATTGTTCAATTATCTCCCACCGCCTCTCATGGTGGGAACTATGATGGAACTATATTTATATAGGATATATATTGTGTTTATGTTTTCTTTATGATTCTAATTTTTCTATTTATATCATGCCTTTATGGTTTCCATAGTTGGAAAATACGATAATCTCATTTGAGGAAGTGCGGACTACTGCCCCCTCAAAGTGATGTGATTCGTTAATGCCTTATGTGGGATGTATAAATGATAGAGTAAATGATATTATATATGATATTATACTGTAATTATAATATAACTTTATATCATAATGTTTTGTTTCAATTAAAATAAGACATATAAATGAAAGTACCCTTGATGCGTACATACGGCTTACGGTCTCCATGAACGGTGCATTTCATTTCTTACCTCCAAATGTTATGTAACTATTATAAATACATGTATATACTGGATATATTTGATATATATGATATCTAAATCATGAATACTATTCTGGATATAATGGACTGTTGACTTCATGGACAACTGGTAAATATAAGGTGTTCATTTTTTACTCAAGTACCAAATATCGTCAAAATGAACGTTATTAACGTAAATGATTTAATAATGTTTATAACATGGTCATAAGTGATATAAAAGGAATAATAAACTTGATAAAGGTTCTTAAGAAAGTAGAAATTAACTTTAGTTTATTATTCAGGATATTAAAGAACGAACGATTCAAGTCAAACATGAGGTAAAGGAACTTCTTAATCCAATTTCCGTTCTTTGGGTTCATCTTATCTTTCTTGTTTATATCATTCCTTGATTATGTGAGAAATGATTTTCTTTGTATTTATACATGATTAATGAGTGATTATATTTAATACACATAATAGATCTATTTTATTTAGAAACTGATCTTTGTAAGGGACTTCGTCTCAATCTCTTTTCATTGAGTATTATTTACAATTATACACAACTTTCTTTTATACAGTGTATAAAACCCTTTGACTTTTACTTTTATTCAAAATATTTCTTTTACGAAGGGTTTTACAAAACAACAAAAATAATGTTCCTTTTAACATACATCTTCATAATGACCTTTTACACCGCCACGGGTATTATTTAATCTTTGGATTCCTCAACAAGCTGTACTATTGTTAAAAGAAAATAAATACCTTACACTCTTTTACGTATTTTTGGTATTGACAATGGTTATGAAAATGGATTTATTATGTGAATATATTTAAGTGATATATTTTGATTGAAATGAGGAAATTTTTTCTTTCCTTTATATTTTTTGTATGTGTTATGATTTTATATAGGTACTTGGAAATTTGACGGGTGGTTACGTGATAAACCAAATGACGGGTGGTGTCGTGAATACCAGGATGGGTGGTTACGTTATAATCTCCAATGCATTGGGTATGGAAGTCAGCCATATGGCTATTCCATTTAGTGATATGTGTGGAAGTTGACCGTATGGTTATTCCATTTAAGTATGATTATGCCCCAAGTTACCTTTATTATGTTATTTGTTCTTTATATGGGTTTTATGGTAATATTTTGGTTATAAAAGGCTATGTAATGATCTTTTATTCAGTGAATAGTATTTACTACTTCATAAAGGTGAAAAGTATTACTTGTGTTATTATTCATGGTTCACTTGTTGTTTTGAAAAAATAAAAGTTTTCCTTCTTTGTGTATCCCTTACTAAGCTTTTTATGCTCATCTTAAGTTTTTGAAATGTTTTTCACATGAAATAATGTGGAATAGGGTCAAGGATGGGATCAAGGAAAAGTCTTGATATCTTAAACATGGAACTATTCTAGACTCTTCTTTTCAAGAGTTCATGTTTTATAAAAAAAATGGAAACTGTGTAGAAGTGTCTACTTTATAATCTTTTGAGATGTAATAGTTATGTCCTAATTATCTAAAACATTAAACTTGAAAAGATTCTCAATGTGAATTATTCATTTAATTCAATATTAGGTAAGGTTTATGGTCAAGTCCTTATAGTAACTCAATTAAAAAATATGTGTTTACTGTTGAGCTCGTGAGGGTGTGTTTCCCTTAGAATAATCTTAACCTCGACCAACACGGGTCATGGGTTAGTGTTAAGTTTAAAAAAAAATTTAAGGTTAATTTAAATAAACGTGGAAGAAGATTTTTTGAACATTTTAACATATGGTTGAATAAAAAATATGAGGGAACCATTGAACTCAAAACAATGGGATTCACCTAGAAAGGACCTAACTTTGACTAGTGAGGGTTGACCAGAAATGTTAATTTTTTTACTTCTATAGAGGAAAATAAAATCACTCAAAAAAGTTCTATTATTTTTTTCCTAAAAACTCGGCGGTGACATAATTGTGATAAAGTGAAAACAAGTCACATTATTTGTAGATCATTAATTGTTTGTATACATGAAACATAACATGAAATTAAATGAAGCCTAACAGATACGTTTTTTCATAAATGAAGAAAAAAAGATACACCGTTTCATAAATTAAACAACATAACGACCTAACGAACCGACATAACAGAAATGATGTGACATGTTTTATTTTAATGGGTTAATGCATTGGAGAAAGAAGGATTAATTGGTGGAAATTACTATGAAAAACATAAGGTGAGAATTGTATCATGTGAAGAATAATGAACACTGGAGAATCGCCATCAACTTCTATGTATCTCGAAGAAATGAACTAGAAAGAGATAAACTCCAATGGAATATAAACCCCTCACTGATAGACCACTTCAACAACGAGCACCTCGGAGGTTGGGGTTTATTTTTTTTTTCAAGTTTCCCCGTCAATTATTCTAAAATGAAAAAAATGGTTCATCCAATTAATAGGTTGATCCAATGATAAATAGTTCTTAAGGGAGGGTGTTTTTCATGGATTTTCTACAATGAGATTATTTATTTGTTGATATAACGTCCATCCTGAACCACCCAATGTTTAAAACTCTAACACGAAGGGTATGTGCCAACCCAAATAAGGCCTGATCCCCTCTTCCTTGTGAATTATTTGTGGAAGGACATTTGAATTGGTGTAATGAATGTTTTGAGTTCTTCGTAGGAAATATGGTATCCCCTAGAGACCATAGATGCAGGCGGTGTGAAGAAAAGACCACCAGAGCATTCCTAGTGGTCCACAGAATAACCCATCGGTCGACTGGCACTGAAGACCACAAACAATGGCCCGTGGTGGCCTGTAGCGGTGGCCATGGGGGAGTGGTGGCATTCCACAATGGAGTGCTAGAGAGAGAAGCTGTGACAAGCTTGGGCTGCGATGATCTCAAAGTAACTACTGACCAAGCTGGTGGCTGGTGAAGGGATGCACCCCCTCCATCGCATCGATGGAGAAACCCATAACCATAAGACTTAGAATCTCTTTGAATGTGGTCCCTTGACTGTGTGAAGAACCTAGGAATTTGGGTTTGACCGGCTGAACGTCCAGGCTGAAGAATGCCACTCCACCTCTCGCAGACCGGGCAGGGCAGCGGGACAGACCCATTGTAATGCCCGACCCCAGTTACCCAGAGTCGGTGCATTATTACATAACATTGGCATGATCACAAGAAAGATCAAATCTCGAAAGACCGATTGGTTTAGTAGCCTTGGAAACACTAGATATATTCATAAAGTTTTACATTACATCATGAAGTTGAAAACTACTACAACAACATATTGTCTCCATAATCCACACTATTATCCCCTCATAATATCCCTACAGGTCATTCATAATTTACTTCTTCACTTCCTGGGGAAAATAAATCATACAAAAGGGGTGATCTCAAATTCCCAGTAAGGATAAAAATATAGTGGAAACTTTCATAAATAAGAATAAACATTTAAGGCAATGTATAACTAAAACAAAAGCCTTTTAAACTTGAACTTCAACATAGTATGGAAAAAATAAAATGAAATAATTCCATTTACTTATTCACATGGATATTATACTAATCCAATAATCACATGCAATATCAATAACCACTTTCATAATGATGGAATGCATAATGCCAGACTATCATAACCACATAGCCAAGGCCTCGTGCCAAGACTACAAATAAGATTTTGTCAAGGAATTTTTCAAAGACACTAGTTTGTCTCATGAGACCTACTGATGCATCGAGGATCTATAGCGTGCTCCACCCGTCACAATATTAAGTCCAATGCATTCTCATATGAAAAGGTTTAAACATAACATAAACATTCGTATTAAAACTAGAAAACAAAATGTCAATACATTCACCATAAACTATGAATGGTATAAAAATAGAACATCCACAGTCAAACATATCACAAAACCTCCAATACAATATAGAAGTTTTGTATCATAATAAATCAACTTCAAATAAGTGTAAAATCCATCAAAGGATGTTGACATAGATGAAATCAAAACTCTTTTTAGAGAAATATCCCTTTTTATTTTGAAATAATTTAAGAGTAATATATTTATAAAATAAAACATTTTCTTTGAAAATATTCATATAATCTTGTAAGGGAAGCTTCGATGATTTTATAATGGCAGAAAATAACCGCACCCGCCGTATAAGTTAAAAAAAACATTCTTACCTTAATTCTGACGAAAAGGTTAAAAAGCACCTTGTTTGGAAAACGATGGAAATATTACTTTATAAAACTCTTATAAAAAGTCAAACAAGGGTGTAAATGACTTTAACCCATATTCTTTTAAATAGTAATAATGTTTTGAAATACATTTTTAAGAAACATGGATGTGGTTGATAAAGAGATCCCAGTAGATTATTACGTATAAACAACCTCGGATAATGAAGAGATTGTGAAATAAACCCTTATCTTGTACTTTTCCTTGGTTGGGGTAGGTTAAACTCCTATATAATAGTGAAATAATTGTTATTAAATTATACAAGAATCATATGAATTCATATGATATCATATATGATCTTTTAACATTGCTTTGTTAATAATATCGTAGTATTATCGTTGTTTCGGATGTTAGCTTCCTCGTTTTCTTTTATATGTTTTGTTACGTAATCCATGTTTGTAATGGATAGGTTTTATATTATTCATATCCAGAATGATATCAATTCCTTAAACATAATTTTTAAATCGGAAAATGATAATTATACTTGAATGGATACGATGGAGAATGAATCTCATCGCGTTCGTGGAGACGGTAGTCCGTACGTACGCACGAGCGACAATATCATTCTTTTGATATTAAAATAATATATAAGTTGATAGTATTTCATATATATAGAATCACTATCATGTTATATTAATTATTTACATGAGTTACACATCATTATTATACCCATCCAAATAATAATATATTGAATAACAATTACACCATGACGCGGAGGCGGTAAGCCGTACGTACGCACGTATGGTGACATGTTATTCAAAGGGTGGATAGAATACTGAATATGGTTGTACCATATTTATAATAACATCACAGTATATATAAGATACTGGAGTTATTATTTTAGAATGGTAATAACAAGGAAAGAAGAAGTGGAAGAAGAAAGGAACTTGAAAAGGGGTGGTGAAAACATTACATCTTCTTCGGGTTCTTCCTTTTGATTTGATCAAAAGGGCTCATTAGGTTGGCTTTATGATCAAACTAAGGCCTCTAGGTTGTATTGAGGGAAGTTGGGAGAGTATTTGGGCAGATTTTGGCCTAACAAAAAGGCTTTCAATGTGTGAAGAATTGAGAAGGAGGAGTGCCCTTTTATAAGAGGGGTGAGGGGAACCTTTGGAAAATATTAGTTTATAATAAATTCATATTCTGTTTCTAATAGATCCAATGTTTATTATTCAATGGTTAAGGTGGGGATAGGTCGAAAAACATTCAAACAATAGAAATTAGACAGTTTAGGGTACATATATTCACCTTATATTTAAGTATTAACTCTAAGTTAATTAGTTTCACTTTTACAATGTCTCTTTGTATTTTTATATTATATGGTTAATAAACTAACAATATACATCCAAGTGACCCCCAAGTGGTCCAGTAATGATTCTTCTATCATGATATAAGTCTCTTGGCCGAACCTTAAATTTTTAGGAATTTAATACCAATTAATAATATAATATTTGTTTTAAAAACTCTTTTTTGTCAATTTTGACACTATTCAATAGTTGATTTTTGCGAAACTCATAACAGATTGATTACTTCGAACAAAGTCAATTAAATCAATCCTAATATATAATATTATCCTATAAAATTAGTTTAATTCGTTAAAAGTTTCATCTTATATTTATTTGGGTATTTATAATATCAATTATTTTAATTTTTTACTATTACAGTAATTACTGCATCATCATTGTGTCATAAATAAATTACATTATTTAATGTCTAAAAATTAAAAATAAACTGTAATTATGTAGGAAATCGTTTTATATTTCTAATGAATATTTATAATCTAAAAACCAACATATATAACCCTATGTAAAAATTGTTCTGCTAAAAGATATATGCTTGTGTCATTTTGTATTCATTTTAACTTAATTAAAATAAAGTGTCCCTATCACCTACAGGTGGATCCATGAGGTCCCAAAATTGACCCAAAGAGGCCCATGGTCGGACATGTATCCACCAATAAGGTTAGGACACGTTTTAGGATAATTTAGTATTATTATAATATTATTTGTTTAACCCTTATTTACCGGATTTACCCTTAACCATGGTAAATAAAATATTTACAGCAGTAATTATTTAAAATGTCTAAAAATAAAAGTTACCTATTTACACAATTTGAAAATCCTGATTCCAAATATGGAATCCATTTTTACAAATTCAAAACACATAAGTGGCAGAAATAAATTTAAAATTAATTCCCGTTGTGAAAACAAAAAGCATATTTTTAAGAGATAATAACTATCAAAATATTGACACTTGTTTATGTCCGGTTTAATTGTAAAATTATGTCCAATGACAAACATTGAATTAAATGATAAAAATATATTATAAATATATTTTAAAACCACTCAAATTCATAATTTATCAATATTAATTATTTTGATTAAAAAAGTTGTTTTTAATTAAAAATTTAGTAATTTTCACTATTCATCAAAATATGAAAGTTATCCGAAAAGTACCAAAATTTCACCCTAGGCTAATTTCGATATTCCGAATCCAAAAATGAAGTCCATTTTGAAATATAAAATATATATAATTTCAAAAAGTAGGTATTACTATTCATAATGGCTAGTTTGATTGGTTGTGGTGTGTTAGAATTCGATGTTGTGTACAACACACGCTATCGCATTATTCAAAGAGAAGCGTACCGTAGAAGATTGGGGGGTTAAATTATCCCCTACTTCAAATAAATTCGTCCTTCAAATTTCTATAATAATTATCACATGAAAAGACTCGGGTGGTTCTTCATCATAAGTTCCTCGGGTTCCCACGTTGCCTATTCCATCTTATGGTTTCTCCACAAAACTTATACCAGGCGCGTCATCCGGTTTCTCAGTACTTGATCTCTCGTATCAAGAATCCTGACGGGCTCTTCAAAATAGGATAGATTGGGTTCCAGTTATAATTCTTCATAGCTGAGTACATGCGTTGGGTCAGGCATGTATTTCCTCAATAGAGATACGTGGAACACATCGTGAACTTTGAAGAGACTTGGCGGCATTGCCAATCGGTAAGCTACAGTCCCAATTCGTTCTAGAATTTCGAAAGATCCGATGTACCTGGGACTCAATTTAACTTTCTTACCAAAACATATGACTACCTTACATGGATATACCTTTAGGAAAACATGATCACCGACTTGAAATTCCAAATCCTTCCTTCGATTATCGGCATAGCTCTTCTGCCTACTTTGAGATGCTTTGATGTGATTTTGGATTACCTTCACCTTTTCCATCGTTTCCTCCAGTAGTTCTGGGCCTACAAGTTTTCGTTCACCAACTTCATCCCAACAGGTTGGTGTACGACATCTTTTTCCATATAACGATTCATATGGTGCCATCTGAATACTCGAAAGGAAGCTATTGTTATAGGAAAATTCTACCAAAGGTAAATATTGATCCCACATATCCTGAAAGTCAAGTGAGCAGGATCTCAACATGTCTTCTAAGGTTTGAATAGTTTGTTCTGATTGTCCATCCATTTGAGGGTGGTTTTTAGTGCTCAAATGAAGTTCAGTATCCAGGGATTTCTGAAGACTCTTACAGAATCTTGAAGTAAAACGGGGATCACGACCAGAAACAATTGACAGGGGTACTCCATGAAGTCTCACAACATCATTAATATATAGTCTTTCTAGATGTTCCAGGGGTAGATCTTCTCTTATAGTAAGAAAATGTGCTGACTTGGTAAGACGATCAACAATAACCCATATTGCATCGTTCCTTCTAGGAGTCTTTGGTAGCCCCATGACAAAGTCCATCATAATATTGTCCCATTTCCACTCCGATATGGGAAGAGGTTGCATGACTCATCGAGGCTGTTGCCTTCCAGCTTTCACTTGTTGACAAACCATACATCTTGACACAAATTAAGAAATATCCCTCTTCATGTTGTCCCACCAAAAATGTTCCTTCAAATCTCTATACATTTTGGTGCTCCGAGGGTGTATAGAGAAATTGGAACTATGGGCATCATCCAACAATTCCCTTTTTAGATCAGGTATATCCGGAACACAAAGTCTCTTCCCGAATTTCGAAATTCCATCTTCACACACAAAATCTCCCAGTCTCCCATCATTCACAGCTTTAATCTTGTTTTGAAATCCTCCATCATTAGTCTGAGAACTCTTAATCCTTTCTAGTAAATATGGTTTGGAAACCATTTGAAAAAAGCATTGATGTTTCTCCTTCCCTGGTTATTCCCATGTCCATCTTTACTAGATCCAAGAAAATTGGATCCCTTTCAATTCTCATATTGTTCAAAAATCCATGATCTATTCTGCTCAAAGCATCTTCCACCATGTTTTCCTTCCCTAGGTGGTAGTGTATCATGCAATCATAATCCTTGAGTAATTCAAGCCATCTCTTTTGCCTCATGTTGAGTTCTTTTTGTGAGAAAATAAACTTCAAACTCTTGTGATTAGTATAAATCTCACATTTTTCACCATAGAGGTAGTGCCTCCATATCTTCAAAGCAAATATCACAGCTTCTAACTCGAGATCATGAGTAGGATAGTTTTGTTCATGAATTTTCAACTGTCGTGATGCATAGGCAATAACTCTATCATTCTGCATAAGGACACAACCAAGTCCTTTCTTCGATGCATCACTATAAATAACGAACCCATCATTCCCCGATGATAGAGTCAATATAAGAGAATTGACTAATCTTCTCTTCAAATATTCGAGACATTCTTCACACTTTTTTGTCCAAACAAATTTAACCCCTTTACGTGTGATATTCGTTAATGGGTTAGCCAATCGGGCAAAATTCTGGACGAATCATCGATAATAACATGCCAAACGAATAAAACTACGTACCTCAGTTATACTTGTAGGTGATGGCCATTCTTGGATTGCCTTGGTCTTAGAAGGATCAATAGATATTCCATCTTTAGAGGCAATATGGACAAGAAAAGAAATCTCCTGAAGCCATAATTCACACTTGCTAAACTTCTCATATAATTCATGCCTTCTCAGAGTATTAAAGATAATGCACAAGTGATTTTCATGATCTTCGTAGCTTTTGGAGTATACCAAGATATCATAAACAAATACCACCACAAATTCATCAAGATACTCCTTGAAAACTCTATTCATAAGATCCATGAATACAGAGGGTGCATTAGTCAATCCAAAAGGCACTACAGTAAACTCGTAATGCACTTACATGGTTCGAAATGATGTCTTCAGAATGTCTTCCTTCTTCACACACAACTGATGGTATCTAGATCGAAGGTCAATCTTTCAAAAGTATTGAGATCCATGTAGTTGGTCAAATAAATCATCAAGGAGAGGCAGGGGATACTTGTTCTCTATTGTTATAGCATTGATCTCCCTGTAGTCGATACATAACCTAATAGATACGTCTTTCTTTTTAACAAAAAGAATAGGGGCTCCCCATGGATAAACACTAGGGAAAATAAATCCCTTATTACTCAATTACTCTAGTTTTTTCTTTAGTTCGACTAATTCTACAGTGGCCATTCAATAAGGGGTCCTTGATATAGGCCTTGATCTAGGAATTAAATCAATGGAAAACTCAACATCTTGTTCTGAAGGATGTCCAGGTAAATCTTCCGGAAATAAATCTACAAATTCTTTCAAAACAGGTACATACTCTATTTGAACATTCCTTTCCTCACCCATAGTCATTTCATTCTCTTCCTCCCCAATAATTTAATTTAGTTGAGCCACTGGGGGTGGATCTAAATAAGAATTAGGTGGTGATGATTCTGCTCTAAAGATAAGGTGTTCTTTATCAATATCATCAAGAATCGTAATCTCTTTATTCTAACAATAAATCTTCACATTATAGTCTGAAATCCAGTCTATACTGAGGATTATATCAAACTCAATCATAGGTATGACGATGAGATCAGCAGATAAAGAACATTTATGTGCTCTAATGGGGACTGCTTCACAAAACATTATTGCAATGATACTTCCCTTAGGAGTTTTAACTGACAAATCCCTTGTTAAATCAAATTTTAAATATCTAATTTTCTTAGAAAACTGAGAAGATATGAAACAATGCGATGATATAGAATCAAATAATGCATTTTTTAAACACGAGTAAACCATTAAATTACCTGCCACCACGTCTTTTGGAGCTTCTACCTCAGCAGTAGTGATAGCATAAGCTTGGCCATGATCCCTTTGAATTTTCTGAGTTAAGTTCTCCTGACGCTTAGGAAATTCATTTTCATAATGCCCCATCTCCCTGCAATTGTATCACTGAACATTGGTAGCTTCCTTATTCCCCTTGCAATCACGAGCTTGGTGGTCTTTTTCACCACACTTGTAACAAACTCCCGTTCCCTTCAAGCAAGTACCGGGGTGTTTCTTCCCACATTTGCCACAAGATGGATATTCAACCTTTCCCATCTTCCCCATATTTCCATTCCCAGATTGATCAACAGGTCTCTTCTTCTCTTGATATGCTTTAAAGTCTTAAGACTTAGAGAATTCCTTTTCGGTCTTGATAGCACATGAGACAGTGTCTTCGTACGACGAGAAGGATTGTGAGACTAATGCTCGACGGAGAAATGGTTTTAACCCATCAAAGAAATGATCAATCTTACTTCTTGGGTTACGTATATAATCTCCAGCATACCTTGCTAACCTTGTAAAGTTTGCCTCATACTTTGTCACATTCTAATCCTCATTTTGTCTCAGACTCAGAAATTGCCTTTCCATATCTGCTCGATGGTCATGAGGAAAGTATTTTTCTAAAAATAGATCTTTGAACTCTCTCCATTCCATATTTGATACTTCATCATCTTCCTTCATTTTTTGAATCAATGACCACCATTGATCAGCATTTCCAGTGAGTCGGTAAACTGCCATGATAACTTTTTCCCTTTCACTACTCCCTAAAGCCTGAAATATTTTATCTAGGGAAAATATCCATTACTCAGCTACTATGGGGTTTGTACTCCCATTGAACATTGTTGGTTGTTTCCTCATGAATCGATCTAACATTGATCCTCCACGTTGCGGATCAGGGTGCTCCATACGGGTAAGGTTATTATTCATAACCAGAGTGAGTTGTCCCAGTATAGTGATTAGCTGATCGACACCAGTTGCATCAACAGCTCCACTATAATTATCTTGAGCAGGAGGGAAATCTCTACATGGAGTGCGTGTGTTGATACAGTTTCCATTTCTTCCACTAGGCGCCATTTCTAAACAATGGAATAAACTAGATCAGTTTATGAATCAAAATACATAATCCCATACTTATGAAACACTTAACATAAATTGAACTATTTATGGATATAATCCATAATCATAAAAATATTTTCTTTGAGAAAGTATATACTCATAAACCCTTCATAATGATTTAGAAATAAAATGAGAGTTATCCGAAGCATATCCCCCGGGAGTGTCGTAACCAAGAGTGCATCAAGGCCCGTTGTCGTGTACCAGTTCCCATTCGAGTCTAGCTCAAAGTGGTGTTTTCGTGTTTTACCCCTAGGTACATCTGTGCTAGAGCCGCCTATACCTGCTCGTATCCAGACAGAGATGTATTTCATGGAAAACTCACAAAATATCTAAAATACCAAAATTATAGGAAGTTGTTCTATACTAATCCTCAAAGTTCATCATAGGTCTACGTGCTCTAATCAGAGTTTATCTAAATCTAGCTTCTAAGGTTTTTACTAAAACTCCCTCTGATACCAACTGTAACGCCCCAACCCCAGTTACCCAGAGTCAGTACATTATTACATAACATTGGCATGATCACAAGAAAGGTCAAATCTCGAAATACCGATTGGTTTAGTAGCCTTGGAAACACTAGATATATTCATAAAGTTTTACATTACATCATGAAGTGAAAAACTACTACAACAACATATTGTCTCCATAATCCACACTATTATCCCCTCATAATATCTCTGCAGGTCATTCATAATTTACTTCTTCACTTCCTGGGAAAAATAAAACATATAAAAGGGGTGAGCTCAAATGCCCAGTAAGGATAACAATATAGCGGAAACTTTCATTAATAGGAATAAACATTTAAGGAAATGTATAACTAAAACAAAATCCTTTTAAACTTGAAATTCAACATAGTATGTAAAAAATAAAATAAAATAATGCCATTTACTTATTAACATGGATATTCTACTAATCGAATAATCAAATGCAATATCAATAACCACTTTCATAATGATGGAATGCATAATGCCAGACTATCATAACCACATAGCCAAGGCCTCATGCCAAGACTAAAAATAAGATTTTGTCAAGGCCTTGTTACAAGACACTATTTTGTCTCATGAGTCCTACCGATACATCAAGGAGCTATAGCGGGCTCCACCCGTCACATATTAAGTCCAATGCATTCCCATATGAAAAGGTTTAAACATAACACAAACGTTCGTATTAAAACTTTCATACGAAATGTCAATAATTTAACCATAAACTATGAATGGTATAAAAATATCATATCCATAGTCAAAAATATCAAAAAAACTTCAATATAATATAGAAGTTTTGTATCATAATAAATCAACTTCAAATAAGCGTAAAATCCATCAAAGGATGTTGACATAGATGAAATCAAAACTCTTTTTAAAGAAATATTTCTTTCTATTTTGAAATCATTTAAGAGTAATATATTTATAAAATAAAACATTCTCTTTGAAAATATTAATATAGGATTTTAAGGGAATCTTTGACGATTTTAAAATGGCAGAAAATTACCGCACCCGCCGTATAAGCTAAAAAAACATTCTTACCTTAATTCTGACGAAAAGGTTAAAAATCACCTTGTTTGGAAAACGACGGAAAGATTCCTTTATAAAACTATTATAAAAAGTCAAACAAAGTTATAAATGACTTTAACCCATATTCTATTAAATATTAAAAATGTTTTGAAATACATTTTTAAGAAACATGTATGTGGTTGACAAAGCGATCCTAGTAGATTATTACGTATAAACAACCTCGGATAATGAAGAGATTGTGAAATAATACCTTACCTTGTACTTTTGCTTGGTTAGGGTAGGTTAAACTCCTATATAATAGTGAAATAATTGTTATGAAATTATACAAGAATCATATTCATTCATATGATATCATATATTATCTTTTAACATTGCTTTGTTAATAATATCTTAGTATTATCGTTGTTTCGGGTGTTAACTTAGTCGTTTTCTTTTATATGTTTTGTTATGTAAGCCATGTTTGTAGTGGATAGGTTGTATATTATTCATATCCAGAATGATATCAAGTCCCTAAAAATCATATTTAAATCAGAAAATGATAATTATACTTGAATGGATACGATGGAGAATGAATCTCATCGCGTTCGTGGAGACGGTAGTCCGTACGTACGCACGAGCGAAAATATCATTCTTTTGATATTAAAATAATATATTAGTTGATATTATATCATATATAAATAATAATTATCATTTTATATTTATTATTTACATGAGTTACACATCGTTATTATACCCATCCAAATAATAATATATTGAATAACAATTACACCATGACGTGGAGGCGGTAAGCCGTACGTACGCACGTATGGTGACATGTTATTCAAAGGGTGGATAGAATATTGAATATGGTTGTACCATATTTATAATAGCATCACAGTATATATAAGATACTGGATTTATTATTTTAGAATGGTAATAACAAAGAAAAAAGAAGTGGAAGAAGAAAGGAACTTGAAAAGGGGTGGTGAAAACATTACCTCTTCTTCGGGTTCTTCCTTTTGATTTGATCAAAAGGGCTCCCTAGGTTGGCTTTCTGATCAAACTAAGGCCTCTAGGATGTAGTGAGGGAAGTTGGGAGAGTATTTTGGCAGAGTTTTGCTGAACCAAAAGGCTTTGAATTTGTTAAGAATTGAGAAGGAGGAGTTCCCTTTTATAAAAGGGGTGAGGGGCACCTTTGGAAAAACCAAAAATATTAGTTTATAATAAATTCATATTCGTTATATAATGGCTCCAATGTTGATTATTAAAAGGTTAAGGTGGGGATATGTCTAAAAAAATTCAACTAATATAATTTAGACAGGTTTGGGTACTTATATTAATCTTATCCTTAAGTATTAACTCTAAGTTAATTAGTTTCACTTTTACAATGCCTCTTTGTATTTTTATATTATATGGTTAATAAACTTACCATATACATCCAAGTGGCCCCCAAGTGGTCCGGTAATGAGACACCTATAATGATATAAGTCTCTTGGACGATACTTAGGTTTTTAGGAATTTAATACCAATTAATAATATAATATTTGTTTTAAAAACTCTTTTATGTCAATTTTGACACTATTCAATATTTGATTTTATTGAAACTCATAACAGATTGATTAATTCAAAAAAAGTCAATTAAATCAATCATAATATATCATACTATCCTATAATATTAGTTTAATTCTTTAAAAAGTTCATATTATATTTATTTGGGTATTTATAATATCAATTATTTTAATTGTTCACTATTATAGTAATTACTGTATCATCATTGTGTCATAAATAAATTAAATTATTTAATGTCTAAAAATTATAAATAAAATATAATTATGTAAGAAATCATTTTAGGTTTCTACGGAATATTTATAATCTAAAAACCAACATATATAACCCTATATAAAAATTATTTTTCTAAAAGATATTTTCTTGTGTCATTTTTGAATTCATTTTATCTTAATTAAAATAAAGTGTCCCTATCACCTACAAGTGGCTCCATGAGGTCCTAAAATTGACGCAAAGATGCCCATGGTCAGACATGTATCCACCAATAATGTTAGGACACGTTTTAGGGTAATTTCGTATTATTATAATATTATTTTTTAACCCTTATTTACCGGATTTACCCTTAACCATGGTAAATGAAATATTTACCGCAGTAATTATTTAAAATGTTTAAAAATAAAAGTTACCTATTTACACAATTTGAAAAATCCTTATTCCAAATATTGAATCCATTTTTCCAAATTAAAAACACAGAAGTGGCAGAAATAAATTTAAAATTAATTCCCATTGTTAAAACAAAAAACGTGTTTTTAAGAGATAATAACTATCAAAATATTGACACTTGTTTATGTCCGGATTAATTGTAAAATTATTTCTAATGACAAACATTGAATTAAATGATAAAAATATATTCTAAATATACTTTAAAACCACTCAAATTCAAAATTTATCAATATTAATTATTTTGATTAAAAAAGTTGTTTTTAATTAAAAATTTAGTAATTTTCACTATTCATCAAAATATGAAAGTTATCCGAAAAGTACCAAAATTTCACCCTAGGCCAATTTTGATATTCCGAATCCAAAAATGAAGTCCACTTTGAAATATAAAATATATATAATTTCAAAAAGTAGGTATTACTATTCATAACAGCTAGTTTGATTGGTTGTGGGGTGTTAGAATTCGATGTTGCGTACAACACACGCTATCACATTATTCAAAGAGAAGCGTACCGTAGATGCTTGGGGTGTCACACCCATGCCCAGTGGGCCAGACGCACGCCTAGTGGAAAGGACCCCCCCTAGAAGGCCAGAATCATAACCAACAGGCCATAACCATGCAGTGTGGGCCAGGACAGATGAGACTGGGTCATAGGGACACCCAACATACTTGACAGTCCGCTGAGATGGGTCAGTTCCAACGAGGCCCAATGGGCTTGGCCCACACTCCATGTCAGACCGGGCCATCCCTGACCCGAACCGAGTTAGGTTGGGTCATTTGAACTAAACCAGGGCATGTGGGGCCCCCTGGCTGAGTTGGTCAGGTCGATCTGACTGGGTTGGACCAAGCCTAGACGGAACTGACCCCTATTTTCTAAAACACCAATAACGTACAAATTAGGAATCCAATTGACGAGCCTTTTGTAGAGTTGGAACCCTAAAAACAAGGAAGATATTTTGGATTACTCTGTGGAGTCTTTAATGGAAGTTAAAAAATGATGAATGGCTTGAGGAGAAGTTATCCCGTAATCAAGTGCTCTACATGAAGAAACCTTAGAGTTGGCTAAGACTTAAGGACTTCTGAAAATTGACCCTATGTAGATTATCTACGATGGAGCAGTGGTAAGCAGATCTGTGTGGCCAGGAAATACCATGATGGGAAGTGAATCAGTGTGAACAGATAGAACCATGATAATCGAGAAGAGTACTTCAATATGGCCAAGGTGGGGAAAGGCTCTGTGTGAACCAACATGCCCATGGTGGGGAGCGAATCTGTGTGAACCAGCATACTAATGATACTCATCTTGGATGAGTACCACAAAAATCCAAGGATAGTGGGAAGTGATTTTGTGTGACTCGGTAGACCCACTATACTCATTGATGAGAAGTTCTCCAGTAGCCCAATGTGTTCTGTGAAATGAATCATAGTCTTATTTTCTTACACATGATTCTAACTGGTGTGAGCAGTCTTGTATCGTGGGTTTCTTTGTGTATTGATTTGTGGTGTTAACTTTTTGGTTTGTGGTGTCTACTGAGTAAATTGTTACTCAGCCTTGCATGATCTTTTCCTACATGTGTTGTGCCTAATGAAGATTACCAAAGTCTCAGCCGAAGACATGGTGGCCCATAATTAGGAAATGTACAGTGAGATCAAGCAGGAATGACATGCTTCTATATCTTTCCATACCTACTTAACACTTTCCCATCAGGTTGGGTTTTTGGTAAATGAATTTTAGATTTTCCTTCTAATTTCCTATTTCCAGTTCATCTTTTTGTGGGTTTGTATTCAAGCCCATTTGACCCACATTTTTTACTTTTACACAGCATTTGTCTAGTGGCATACATGTTTACCTTTCCAGCTTTGTGACATGGTTGTGTGCGCATGCGTACAAGTACTGAAGAAAATTCCTCCCACATGAAGGTTGACACATTTGGCATTAGTATCCTACCCCCATCCTTCGGGAGACAGTCTTGGGGGATGTCATGACATGGGCCCTAGGTGATGGGTTGTGACAAAGTTATTTTGGAATCTCATTTTCTATTTTGATTGTTAATATTTTTCTGAAACAGTCACTTTATTATGATAATTATTAATTGTAAATTAAATTTCTGTTAAATATTCATATTATTTTATGATGGATATGACTATTTCATTAATCATATTAAATTTTTTTACGAACGGGGTCCACTTTGACAGTTATTTTATTAACTAGTGTATTGTTGATAAATCCATATTATTTATTCAATAAAAATATTGGATAATATAGAACATTTTTTATTAATTAAATCAATTATTTGATATATAATGACTTATTTGAATTGGTATGATATGAATGGGGCCTAGTTATTAATAACCCCTTCATGCATCATTAGGCTATCTTGAGATGAACCAGTTTTCCGGATTAGAGTAGTTTAAAATGTATCGACAATAGATCATAAAGGTAAAGGTTTTATGTACCTAGGTTACATAGAATATAGTAATCGATAATATCCTTCATTCATATTTATTTTTAATTTATCCATGAGAATATTCTTTTAACATTATTAATTGTTTCATTTAATAATATGTTTATAGATTAAATGGAATTTTACTAAGTTATTTACCTTACCACATTGGTTATTTATTATCCAAGTTTCTCAATTGAAAGCGTGTTCAGTTATTTACCTTTCTATATTGATATCATAATTGATTAATGATTTATTCAGTTGTATGATTAAACTTACTGATCATTTGATCTCACCGTTAGTTTTTTCTTTTCCCTATGATATAAAAAGTAAATTTTGGAATAAGTTTCAAGGAAAAAGATTATTTTTATTTGTTAAGTACTATGCCTTATCTTC
Organism: Viscum album; assembly: GCA_963277665.1. Lineage (NCBI taxonomy): Eukaryota > Viridiplantae > Streptophyta > Magnoliopsida > Santalales > Viscaceae > Viscum > Viscum album. The sequence continues at coordinate 996,953,111 of OY728166.1, forward strand.
TTTTCTCAATGTATGGTGGCATAATGTATGAAATTCTGTTCTCGGAATTGCTAAACTAGTATGGCCTTTTATATTTTATTTCCTGTAATCATGCCAATGTAATAAATTAAGGCACAAGCTATAGGCTTCTAGGGTTGGGTAATTACAATTCGTATAAGAGGAAGTTTAGTAGCCACTTTGGAAACAACCTTAAGAAAAAAAATTATTAGTAAACATGACCCTATTATAGAATTTTATGAAAAGTAAAAAACTACATTTCAATGAAACTATATTTTTATTATGAGATTTGTAAAGAATATTTTTTTTTCAATTTATGGAAATTATTTCACTTGATTTGGTATTATACATGGCAAGATCAAATTATTTTGTCATAATTTAGAAATGGTGAATAGAAAATGGAATGTGAACCTCACTAATAAACGTGATCCAAATAGTAATAATGAATATTTATTTTTTGGTCTTAAGTCATTATTTCAAAGGGAAATCATCACAGATCGATTATAATCCTGAAATGGAATAATATAACGTGATAAAAAGAATGAGAAAAAATTCTACAAGTATTATGGTTTCAAAGGGAATCATGAGAACAAGAGAAAAACTACAAAAAATATGGATAATTGTAATGATGGAAAGAAGTATTTCCTAACATGTAATAATTGGGGAAATAATCACCCTAGTACTTGATTAAAAGGAATTGAATTTACCTTCATTTTTTGAGTGATATGATATAGTGGATGTGATTTCGAGGACATGAAAAAGGTTTCTAATGTATAATTATTTAACTGCATGGAGATGAGTTAGTATAAAAATAAATGTCTCAAATTTAGTAGAAATGTACTCAAAAAGTGGCTATTGGATCATGGTCTTACGTTTTATACAACTAAAGAAGAAGAGGAATGATTAATACGTCTATGTTCTAATTCAAGAATTTTTTCATTTTTTTAATTTTATCAGTACGAGACTGATCATGACAACTATAAAACATTTAATGACATTACTATTTTATATTTCAGTAAGGAATTTAAATTTTATTATGAAGGTTTCCAACTAAATAGATTCATTATAAAGTAAATTTTCATGGAAAAAACATGTTTGAGATGAAGATATCCCATACCATGTTCTTGAGTTTGAGACAATCATGTTTAGATAAATAGATTATTCATATGGATACATTATATTTGATATTGAAGAGTACCATTGAACAAATTAATTATTTGTTGAAAACATGATTTATTCTATCATTGATAGTGTTTGAAACATTATTTTATTTGACTTGTATATCCATTAATATATTTTAAATTTAAGTAATCAGGATGCATAAATATTCTCAATAAGGTATTATGATAAATAATGTTATTACCATATTAAAAAGTTTGTAATCTAATGATTTTGGTCCATATCATGTTTTTGATAATTTCATTTTGGAAATTCGTTGACCTTCATTCTAATGTCTTGGATAAGAAACTCTTGTAAAACATTTCCATTTACCAAAGGGCATAATTTGATATTAGAAATATGATTTATAAGATAATTTATTACATCACCATATGACATGCAATTTTTTACAAAAAGAAGTATAAATAGTACAAGTGACTATATAATTATAATATTGTATTTATTAAATAGATAATTATACTTACTTATATTCTTTTGGATTGAAATAATTTACCATTTATTAGAAAACTTTTCTGGAAAGAAACTTTTTTCCCTATTATTATCATTTCAGATGATTTCAATGACCATAGTCTAAAGTGTGATTTAAGGAATTATGTTCATCAAAATTCAACTAAATGTGTTCTCTATCATTGTCCATCAAAACATTATAGTTAGGTTTCTCTTCTATGATAATGTTTTGGCTAATTTTATACTTTTTGAAATAGGATTTGTGTGGTGACCCTATAATTTTCATTTTCCTATTATTATGAAGACTTTCTATTAACCCTATTGAGGATGTGGGTTTTTAAATAATAATATCGTTAACTATCAATCCATAGATTACCATGATCAAGATTAACTTTTGAGGAGGCAATTTAATTGAGGTGGAGAGAATGCAACAGCCAAATAATTTTAAATATTTTCATTTAATAGTAAATTAATTTTTTTATTAAATTATATATATGAAATGAAAAATTTAAGATTATTCTACACATAACACCAAGTTATCTTTTCTTACATGCATGAATGAGTTTTACCCTTAATATTAGGACTTTAATAATTATACCTTTTCTGTTATAATAGATGTCATGTATAAGAGTCACTAAATTAGGAAAATATAAATATTATATATTCAATATAATTTTTTTACATTAATAAAATATGTTTGATAGAAAAATTATAATATCAGCTTTAATTTATACATAAATGGTAAATTTTTTTAATGAAAATTTACCACATTTTAGTGAATCACCTATTTTAAAACTAAATATTTATAATTTTATTAATTTTATTTTACATAATAAAATTCATATCTAAATTAGTAATGTTAAAATTATCTTATACGGTTTTTTATTTTTTAGAGAAGTTAAATTTTAAATAAAAAGTGAAAAATACTGCATTTTAGTATGAAATAACCTTTTCATTAAATTATAATTACTGTTAAAATATATTTAAAATTAATTTTAATGTCATAATAGATAAATTTTACATTTAATAATAAATTTTAATTCATTTAAAACATTTTTATATTTAATTTAGATATAAAAACAAAATGATCCTTTTAACATTTTAACATTAAAAACTCACCTTCTTGCTATGTGTAAGAGAATAACTTTAAAATTAATTATTCTAAATAAATTAATTGAGCTTGAAAAAAAGTATAGTTAAATTTTGAATTAGTAAAATATTTATTTTCTAATAATATCAAATATTATTTTGACGAAAAACAATTGAAATAGTAATTAAAATTAATTTCAGTAATTAAGGTAAAAATTAGTTTACTTAGTGGTTAAACATTAATATGAAATTGAATAATGACCTATACACTTATAATAAATCCCATTGAATTTGAAAATCATAACCATATACCATATTTTTATAATTTTATTAGTCATTTCAATAATATTAAATTAAATTGGCCTATATAATTAGTTATGTAATGAAAAAAGTCAAAAAAAGTAACCTTCATTATATAAAACATTAATGAATCCTAGAGATATGTTAAGAACATCGTATTATTGGTTATAAATATCCTTTAAATTCATAAATGAGTTATTATTATCATTAGTGTTTATAATTAATTTTTAGGGATGAATTAGTTACTTAAAATGTTTAGGAAATTCCAATGCAATTAATATTTTGTTAATAATTAAATAAAATAAAAGATACGAAAAATTTTAAAAGTGAGGGAAATTGCATAAATTGTTGTGTTCCCATGTACAATATATAAATATTTAAGGTTTCATATATTTTAACTTAAAACATTCTAATTCCATCATTTATTTGGTATTTTTAAATTTGAACTATGTAAATAACGTCAAAATCGACATTAATGTTATTTTATAAAAATGATATTTTGTTAATAGAATTAAAATCACTAAAATAATATACTAATAAAATTTATTTCTATTTATTTTTAAAAATAAAATATAGCCTATTTATGGAAAAATTTATCATTTTTAATGAAAAAATTGACCCCTAAATAGTGAAAATATTGTATGTGTTGTTAAGGTAAATGTAGTTTTTTCCGTGTTACATGGGATTCTATTAAAATTAATTTCTAAAAATCACACATTTTTTAAATGAGATATATTATTTATAATTAAGGGGTTATTTATTTTCTAATTAATATCACTTTAATTTATTCTATATAGTCAAATTAACTATTTTATAGAACTACATACTTTAATAAAACCCTAAAATGGGGAATGTGGGGAAACATAGAAGCAAAAGAAAAATATTAAAAAATTTAACTTATTTTTGTGTGGTTGGGATTTTTATGGACCATAAATTCACTTTACTCCCTTATTTTTCCAATTTGGAGGAACATAAGGTAATGGAGTCCTTTAAATAGTGTTTGCCTTTTAATATTTTTTAATGTGCTACCCTCTCCACTATAAAATGGTATTCATTATTCCCCTTCCTCATACATCTGAATCCATAGAGGTTTATAAAAACCCTACCTTAATAATATTATAACATCCCTCCCTGAATCCAAGAATCCACATAATATATTTTTTTTTAAAACCAAGGAATACATTAGGTATAAAAAAATGTAGTTACAGAAGCATAGGTAACATTCAACAATGAGTTATTTTGTTTTATTTCATTATTAACAATTTTAATTAATGTTATATATTTATTATGTAATATTATATGTATCCTCAAAATATAATAGTTTATTTATCATAATGTTATTAACTACACTTTCTCTCACTTCCGTTGAATGTGAAACATAATCATAATTTGCGTGTGTGGTGAACTACCACCTCACAAACAGTTGTCATTAATTATTCAATTAACACCATTCATGGATGGGAATAATGAAAAAATTATATTTTATATAAGATATATAATATATAAAAACTCAATTTGATTATTTAATTTTCAATTTAACACATACCTTCATGATTTCTATTTTGTGGGAATATGATTACATCATTTTTGGATGTGTGGACTACCCACTCATCAATATGATTTGATTCATTTAAACACTAATTGGAATGAATTAAGAATGTTTTAAATTAAAATTTATTATAAATATGAAATTATGATGATACTATAATTATAATATAAATATATATAATTTACATTTTTCCAAATTAATATTAATAGAATTTGGAAGTAACATTCATGTGTACATATGACGTACCGTCTCCTTGAATGGTGTAATTTATTTTCAATATCTAAACATTATGGATTAATATAAATATATATATACTGAATATTAGTAAAATTTAAATCATGGATTACATTCTATATATTATTAAACCGTGATCTCTGAAATAGTAATGAATAATTATGAATCGATACATACTAAAAAAATTCGGTAATTAAAACCCGAATCAGTTAAATTATAGAAAGACTATTAACAAACAGATAATAATTTGTTATAAAATGATCATATATGACATAATAAATATAAATATTTTTTTAGGAGTTAATAATATGGTTAAATTCATTTTACATGAGGTTAACTAGCATTAAACAAAAAGATACTCTATAGTAAGTGGTTTTCATCTCACTTTTTACATCATTAAAATAAATGTCACATTCACCACTTACTTATTTTGTGTCACATATCTACTTACATTTTTTGAGATATTATATTTTGATTCCTCTTATAATCATTTTATTTATGTTTTTTAATTTTAATTTTATCATTAAATTGTTTTAAATTTGAAAATTAACAAGTGGTAATATTTATTTTATGAAATTTCACATTCTTTTATGGTTGTTATAATTCTCTCGAAACAATCACATTATTGTAATATTTTTTTCATTGTATGTTTCCTTTTTATTAAATATAAATATTCTTGTATTAACAATACTATTATTTCCTAAACCATATTTCATTTTTACATATGATGTATAATTTCAATGTTATATGGTTAGATATGGAATTGTTGATAAATACATATTTTTTATTCAGTACAAGTATTTAAAGATAAGGAACAATTTTTTATTAATTATATTGGTTATTAAATATATGATTAATTATTGGGATTAGAATTGAATGGGTGGTACCTAGTTTTAGATAGCCCCTTGATGCATCAATATGTTCTCATGAGATGAATTAGTTATAAAATCAAAGTAGAAAAAGCTGCCTTGAAAATAGATCGTGATGGTAATGGTATAGTGTACATAAGAAATATTTTGTCCAATAATCAATAATTCTCTAAATCAATATTTAGTTTTTATTTATCTATGAGTCTTTTTCTTTGACGTTATCTATGTATTCATTTTATTTTCTATTTATAGATTAAATGGAATGTGGTTAAATTATTACCCTTTATATATTTATTATTCCTTATATAGATGTATAAATGGAAAGTGTGTTGAGTTATTTAACTTTTTATATTGATTATGATCAAAGATTCATTATTTCATCCATTGTAACATTACCCTTACTATGTATTTGAGATGACCCTGATTTTTTCCATTCCCTAGGATATGAAGATAAATTCATTGAATGATATTCAAGGATACAATTTATATGAATTTATTATGTATTAAATTTTATTTTTTCCTAATGAAAATGGGTATCATGTATGTAAAATAGATTTAAAAAACTACTAAATAGATCATTCCATTAGGCTATGATTCCTTATAATCATTCCAATTTAATTAAAAAATGCACCAGCTCTGGGCTTGTGGGGTCAGAGTGTTATATGAAAAATAGTCGAATAAAATGTTATTTTTCTCATTTAGTGAAAACATAGACACACTCCAATGGATAACGGTTGTGGGCTCATTACCTTCTGGTATGCAAGTCAAATATACCCAGGTTCATTTGGTACCACCATTTTGACAATGTGGTCTGAAATATTATACATAATCTCTAAAACCATAAATTACTAGATGGTGGATTCCAACCAGCTATATAGTTGCAATTTATAGCCACAATTTAGCCTAAATTTTTTGCTCCATTCCAAAATATAAATCCTGGCGTCCTTCTGTCTAAAACAAAATCTGGAACATCGAAGTAGATATCAATGAATATGGAATATATTAACATAAATATCATAAATAATCTCATACATGGAATTTAGTTAGGGTGATAGTTGATAAAAATAACAATAGTAAGAACAATATTATATATTAATATTTCAGGTGTTTATAAGTTTTCCACCGACCACATGATTAAAAGGGAGAAAAAACTATTCTATTCCGCAAAATTCAGGGTCCATTTAGAATGGGTAGGATATTAAAGAATAATCCACATGAAAAATAATTATTTCTTATAGATTTTGGAATTCAACTAATTCCATCTTAATAACACTAATGGTTTTATAAAAAAACGAGTATATCTAATTATGTTGCATTACTATTAATAAGTTCTGTCATTTAATTTCATATTATTCCACCATAAATTCGATCCCAACCATGATTATATGATGAAATAATTTTATTTTATAATAAAAAAGTTATTTATTTATTTTTTTAAAAAATCATCTAATTATATATCCAATGGGAAAAGAAAACATCAACTATGCTTCTCTGTGGACTACCACCACAACAAACTAATGTGTTACATTTTTATCACCACTAATATATTCTTGATATTATGACTGATTTAGGGAATAAATATGATGTTAATGACATAATTATTATTCTTGAAAAATAATTTCTTTCTTACTATCATACCCCTATAACCATTGGAAATTTATAATGTCGCTCATGTGTATATACAAACTACCACCACCACAATGTATTGAGGATCGTTTCTCATGTACCTATTTTTTGAATTATTATAAAAGTATATGTAGGTTATAAAATTATATTTATTTCATTATTAAAAATTGGATATTATAGAATAATTACCCTTTTTTATCATGGATAACCTACTAAAGTTGTTTTGGTATTATGAATTTAACTACCAAAAAACACTTAATATGAAATAAATAGATTTATTTACTCTAAAATAAAATCTAATAAATGAATTAAAATTGATGATTATAATGGATTAATACTTACACTAGTAGAAAAATGGTCTTTAACGTCAGTTTTTTTATTTTTTACGTCGGTTTTTAACCGACGTTTAAGTCACCGACGTAACAAATATGACTTTTTTACGTCATTTTTTGTAAAACAACGCCAAAAAGAAATTTAATTTTCTTTTTAGCATCATTTTTGTAAAAAAAATGATGCAAAATAAACTCATTCGTGTCATTTTTGCGTCGGTTTCCTTAAAAACTGATGCCAAAAAGTTGAAAAAATAGTTTTGGCGTCGGTTCCTGGAAAAAACCAACGCCATAAATGAAAAAAAATTATATTTGGCGACGCCAAGAAGCAATTTTTTATACTTCAATGTTTTATAGAATTTCCTAATCTTTTATTTGAATGGTTGTAGAGGTAAAACAGAGTTATGGATCAAAAGTTATGGCCGTCGGAAGTTGAACCTGTCAAAGTATCGATCGATACAACTTGTTTTAATGAAAACAAGATAAACACAAATTAAAATCACATACACCAAATGATATAAAATATACATAATACCTCAAACACATTTCAATTATTTTTCGATCTTCCATTGAAATGATATGTTGTTTTTCATCATATCTCTTATATTTAGTGTAGAACTCATGTCATAATGAAAACGAAGATTGATAATTAAACTTACACACCAAGCTTGGTAAATCTAATCTGAATGTTTTATATTTTTAACTCGATAATAAAAGTAAATCATCATTATATGAAATCTAATCGATTTTATTATAAATGAAGGACATTAATAATAAAGAAAAAAAATGAATAGAATAAGTACCGTATTCAAATTAACGATTGATGCCACGTTGAAAACATGATTGAATCGAAGAGGATGAAAATGATTAATGGAGGAGAAAAAGATTTATATATAGTAAATGAATATATTTTCGATTGAGTTGTATGAAAATTATAAGGCCCCACCCTTAAACCTTACTTAATCTTGAGTTATTACAAGATTACACGTTGAGGATCTTTTCTGGTTTAGAGTTTTAGAGAATTAGATCATAAAACTTGCATTACATTCCACATATAAACAAAGTGGTTACATAAAGATAGTATTCTTCATTCCCATCAATGGAAACATATTTAAAATAAAACATGGATTATTTCTTGACACATCCTTGACTCTATCATCTTATCATGTACCTTTCCCTTGACCTGTGAAAAACATTTCAAAAACTTGGGATGAGCATAAAAACTCAGTATGGGTTATAAAAAAAAACATGGAAAGGAAACATGAGTTCATACATACATAAGAATGAAATCATACTTTACCCATAAAACATAGGCACTTTAACATACCTCATAAAATCATGAATAAATCATAGAAATCATAATATGTAAAGGTAACTTGAGGCATTCATAACATTCTTATGTAGGGAGTAACCCTCTTGGTTACGTTTGGAATACCCATCACAGTATATTCCCTAAAATCTCTTCGGAGAAACCTTAACGTTTCACTCCTTCGCGTTACCCAATGCATTGGAGAGCTATAACGGCTCACCCGCCCTTAGTTTATCACGGAACCACCCGTTTTCATAATAATGCCCAAGAACCATAACATAATCATATCACATAAAACATGCATAAAGGAAACATAAAATTTCCACATTTCAATCACGAGATATCAATACGACACATTGATATAAAAACATTATGAAAACCATTTTCAATACCAAAGTAAAACATGGTATTTATTTTTCTTTTAAAAAAAAGAAGGTATGGCTTGTAGAGGAAGCCGAAACTCAAATAACGGTTATGACGGCGGAGAAGTCGTTGTCGCCGCATACGTACGACAAAAACATTCCCTTTTGTCGTTTAGTAAACGCTTCCTATAAAAAAGATTCCTTTTGAATAAATTTAAAAGGGGTTTATACACCGTATAAAAGAAAGTTGTGTATAAAATAAAATATGCCTCAACGAAAGGAGATTGAGACGAAGTCCCATACAAAGATAATTTTTAAAATAAAATAGATACATTATGTGTATTTACTATAAGTACACATAAATAAAGTACAAATACAAGATACGACATAATAATATAATGACATAATTTGAAAGTAGGAGATTAACCCAAAGAATGTAAATTGGGTTAAGAAGTTCCCATACAAAGATAATTTTTAAAATAAAATAGATATATTATGTGCATTCTCTATAAGTACACATAAATAAAGTACAAATACAAGATATGACATAATAATATAATGACATACTTTGAAAGTACGAGATTAACCCAAAGAATGGAAATTGGGTTAAGAAGTTCCCATACAAAGATAATTTTTAAAATAAAATAGATATATTATGTGCATTATCTATAAGTACACATAAATAAAGTACAAATACAAGATATGACATAATAATATAATGACATACTTTGAAAGTACGAGATTAACCCAAAGAATGGAAATTGGGTTAAGAAGTTCCCATACCTCGTATCTGACTTGACCCGACCGTTCTTTAAACTCCTGAAAAATAAACTTTAGTTAATCTCTACTTGATTATGAATATTTTCCAATTTCATTATTCATTTTATACCATGTTATGAACATCATGTAATCATTTAAGTTAATAATGTTCATTTTGTCGGTATTTGGTTCTTAAGTCAAAAATAGACTTCTTACACTTACATGTTGTTAATTTGGTCAATGTTTCATTATATCCAGAATGGTATTCATGATGTAGATATCATATATGTCATATATATCCAGTACATACATGTATTTAAAATATTACATAATCATTTAGAGGTAAGAAATGAAATGCACCGTTAATGGAGACGGTAAGCCGTACGTACGCATGAACGCTACTTTCATTTCTTTGTCATATTAATGGAATTAAAACTAAATGAGACTTATGTATATTTTAATTCCAGAATTATATTCATCATTTATATATATCATTAATTATATATATCCATTATATACATGTACTTTTAATAGTACATTACATTTGGGGATAAGAAATGAAATGCACCGTTCATGGAGACGGTAGTCCGTACGTACGCATGAACGCTACTTTCATTTCTATCTCATACTTTAATGGAAATAAATGATAATGATATATATAGGTATATTATAATTCCAGTATAACATCATATATAATAACTTTAAATCCATCCTTTACACGTCCCACATATGGCATTAACGAATCACATCACTTTGAGGGGGCGGTAGTCCGCACTTCCTTAAATGAAGATATCGCGTATACCCATAATGGAAGCCATAAAGGTAAGAAAAAAATGAAAAATACAGAAGCATAAGTAAAACATAAACATATTACATATCATATATAAAAATAGTGACATCATAATGGCCACCTTTGAAGGTGTTAAATGAGTATGGAACAATCATCGTTTCGGGAGGCAGAATTTCGCCATCCACGGAAACCGTATGTTCTTTAACCATTTGATGTAGTTGTGTGAGAGTGTAGATAAAATAAATCTTATAACAACATCCTAGTATATTGATGATACTGGTGTTGTTACAAAAGAAGTATATAAAAAGAGTTTAGGGGGTTGGAGAAGCAAAATAAAACAAATGAACATGGGAGAATGAATTACCTTAAAAAGTGTAACTCCTTTTGAGTTGAGCCTAAAGGCTTCCTTTGAAAGGATTCTGCCCAAAGGGAATCCTCTAGGATGAGGAGAGGGATGTGGATAGAGAAAATGGGCAGGGGTTGGCCGAGCCAATGGCTTGAAGAGTGTGTGAAATGAGGTAGAGGTGGGAGCCTTTTATAAGAGGAGAGGAGGGGCACTTTTGGAAAGTTAAGAAACATTACATTATTTGAAAATGTGATTCGGTTTTAAAAGGTCCCACATTGATAGAATTCGTGGATAAGGTGATAAGGGTTCGAAATCCACTCATCCAATTGGTTTTGGACATGTGTAGTTCATAGATTTTACATTATCTTTCCATTTTATTTAAATCGTCAAATAATGATGTCATCGCTGCATCATTATTATGTCATAAATAATTAAATTTATTTAATGTCTAAAAATTATATAAAAATAACTATGATGTAGTAAATCTTTTTAGATTTCCCTTTAATATTTATAATCAAAATTTGGACTTGTATAACCCCACTTAAAAATTGTTTTCGCAAAACATATTATGTTTGTGTCATTTTCACTATAATATTTAATAAAAAGTAATTTATGTCATTTCCCAAAAAAAGTGGATCCATGGGGTCCCCAAGTTGACCCATGGCTTGTCTCGGTCGGCCATGACACAACCAATAAGGTTGGGACATGTGTCTAGGTCATTTTATATTATTAAAGCATTATTTATTCCTTAAACTACACTAATTACCACTAATCGCGATTAAAAACTTAATAAGTTACTATTCACCAAAAAATTATTTTAATCTCATTGAACCACATTTTACTTCTTAATGACAACCATGTATGTAGGATTTTCAAAATTCAGTACACATTAGTGGTAAACTTTCATTTAACTGAAAAATCAGTTTGCTTGATTACCACTTAGTGGTTTCACTATTCATCAAAAATTGAAGTTTTTCAGAAAATTACCAAAAATTCACTCTAAGCTATATGTGATATTCCGAATTCAAAAATGAAGTCTATTTTAAAAAATTCAAATCATATAAGTCACATTAATTAATTTAATAATTAATTCCCGCTGCCAGAGCAAATAGCGTGTTTTTACAAAACAATAAGTATCAAAAGATTGACACCAGTTTAAGTCTAATTTCAAAGTGAAATTGATTCCAATGACCACCATTGGATAAAATGGTAAAAATATATTCTAATTTCACTTCCAAACCAATTCAAAACATAATCTAATCATATAAATAAATTAGATTAAAAAGCAGTTTTGATGTAAAATGCTGTATTTTTCACTATTCATTAAAAAATGAACATTGTCAGAAAAATACCAAAAATTCACACAAGGTAAATTTTGATGTCCCAATCATAAAGAATAAGTTTATTTTGACAAACATAGTTTATAAAATTGTCAAAATATAGATTCAAAAATGGTTTGCCATCAAAAGGCAGTAAAACAATCTTTTAAGAATATTAGTGTATTCCATGCATAAGATTGTATTTATTTTCATTTTAATCATCTATGACACTATCCTAATCATTAATAGACATAGATAAAAATATCTATTATTCATTACTTACTTGGGATGTTACATTCTTCCCCCCTTTTGGGAATTGCGTCCTCGCAATTTTATTCACTTATCAAAATAAGTGGGGGTATTTAACCCTCATAGCATTTTCAGATTCCCACGTTGCCTCTTCAATCACATGGTTTTTCCAAAAAACCTTTACCTGATGAATCACCTTATTCCGTAACACTTGCTCCTTATGGTCAAGAATCTGGACCGGTTGTTCCTCATAAGATAGGTTCTCTTCCAGCTGAACTACCTCTGGACTCAAAACATGAGATGGATCTGGCATATACTTTCTCAACATCGAAACGTGAAAAACATTGTGTACCTGAGATAAAATCGGAGGTAAAGCCACTCGGTATGCAACTGATCCAACTCTTTCCAGAATTTCGTATGGTCCAATAAACCTTGGACTCAGCTTTCCTTTCTTACCAAATCTCATCACACTTTTCCAAGGAGAAACCTTGAGAAAAACATGATCACCTACCTCGAAAGATAGATCCTTCCTCCGGTTATCCGCATAACTCTTCTGCCTGCTCTAAGCTGTTCACATGTGTTTCTGAATCAGCTGAACTTTTTCTGCCATCTCTTCTACCAATTCTGGTCCCATCAACTTTCTTTCACCCACTTCATCCCAGAAAGCTGGAGTTCGACTCCGCTTCCCATATAATGCCTGAAATGGTGCCATCTGTATACTAGAATGAAAAATGTTATTATATGAAAACTCAACCAAAGAAAGATGTTGGTCCCAACTTCCCTGATAATCCATAGAACAAGCTCATAGCATATCCTCCAATGTCTGAATTGTTCGTTCTGACTGTCCATCTGATTGAGGATGAAAAGCTGTACTAAAATTTAATTCAGTACCCAACGACTTCTGAAGGCCTTTCAAAAAGTTAGAAGTAAACCTGGGATCACGATCCGATACAATGGAGAGAGGAACTCCATGTAACCTGACTATCTCTTTAAGATACAAACGGGAAAGTTGATCAAGAGAGAAAGTATCTCGTATAGCAAGGAAATGAGCATATTTGGTCAAGCGATCAACAATAACCCAGATTGCATTATTACCTCGAGATGTCTTTTGTAATCCAACAACAAAGTCCATGGATATATTCTCCCATTCCCACTCTGGAACTGGTAAAGGCTGAAGCATCCCTTTCGGTAACTGCCGCTCTGCTTTAACCTGCTAACAAGTCAAACACTTCATAGTAAAATCAGCAATATCACTTTTCATTCCATCCCACCAGTAATACTCCCGCAGATCTCCATACATCTTAGTACTGCCAGGATGAAAAAACAACTCATTCTTCAACTGTGAATCACAAGGCACACATAACCTCTTCACAAACCTCAAAACACAAACACAAACTTATCCAAGAACTCATGGAAATTTTTTTTTCATAAGGTCCATGAATACAACAGGTGCATTGGTTAACCCCAAAGGCATAACTACAAATTCATAATGGACATATCTAGTACGGAACACAATCTTCGGAACATCTGCTTCTTTTACTTTCAACTGATGGTACCCCGACCTCAAGTCAATCTTCGAAAAATACTGAGCTCCCTAGAGCTGACACCACTTCATTCGATGGCCCAACATCTGCTGAAGTAGTTGCAAAGGATTTCACCACCCCTTTCTGCTTGTAGTCTAACTGCTTCCCATCACTCAAGCTCTTTGTCGGACACTCGTTTGCATAGTGACCCATCTCATTGCACTTATAACATTTCACTAACTGTAAATCAAATTTATTCTTACCTTCACCTTGATCCTTTTCAGTGCAATCACGAGCCTTATGTCCCATCATACCACATCGGTAGCACTTTCCAGAATTCAGAAGACATTCCCCAGCATGCCTTTTGCCACATTTATCACAAACTGGAAACTTAGTTTTCTTACCATCAGACTTTTTTGAAGAATTCTTACCTTTCTCCTACCACCTCGGTCTCTTCTTCTGCTGGTTGTTATAGAAAACTTGGTCATCGGCAAACTCCATTTCCACCTTCTCAGCACATCGAACAAGATTTTCATAACTTTTAAACTCACGAGAAGCTAATTCCCTTCGATATTTTGGCTTTAATCCTGAGTAAAAACGATTGATTTTACTATCAAGGTCCCGGATAAAATTTGGAGCATACCTTGCCAATCGAGTGAACCTTTCTTCATAGGCAGCCACTGAGTCTTCCTCTTGCCTCAATTCCAAGAATTGCTTTTCCATCCTAAGTCGAACAACCGTAGGAAAATACTTCTCAAGAAACATACCTTTGAATTCATCCCAGTAAAGAGCATCAATCTCATCGGCATCCCTGATATTTTTAACCATAGACCACCACTGATCTGCTTCACCCTCCAAACGGTAAATAGCAAGACTAACCTTTTGATTGTATGAACACCACATGACATCAAAAATCTTCTCCAGTGCTTTAATCCACCCTTCAGCTAGCACAGGGTCAGATGATCCTCTGAATGATGGTGGATGTTGCCTCATGAAATGTTCCACCACTGACATGTTCCTCTGCGGTTGATGTGGATGATCTCGTGCATGGATACCACCACCATTTATAGCCTGTGTCAACTGTGCCATCACTGCAACAAACTGTTCAGTTCCGATTCCGACCATCTCAGGTTGCTGATTTGGAAGGTTGTCTTCCTCCTGATGTCGTCCCAACATAGCTGCTTTGTTTCCTCTGCGGAAAACCATTCTGAACACCGAAATATCTTAGGCGAAGCAACATGGTAATCCGTAAATGCTATATCATTTCAATCATATTATAATTTAACACTTTTCTAACTCCTAAAGTTATCTAAACCGACCTTTGATACCAACTATAAGGCCCCAGCCTTAAACCTTACTTAATCTTGAGTTATTACAAGATGACACGTTGAGGATCTTTTCGGGTTTAGAGTTTTAGAGAATTAGATCATAAAACTTGCATTACATTCCACATATAAACAAAGTGGTTACATAAAGATAGTATTCTTCATTCCCATCAATGGAAACATATTTAAAATAAAACATGGATTATTTCTTGACACGTCCTTGACTCTATCATCTTATCATGTACCTTTCCCTTGACCTGTGAAAAACATTTCAAAAACTTGGGATGAGCATAAAAACTCAGTATGGGTTATAAAAAAAAACATGGAAAGGAAACATGAGTTCATATATACATAAGAATGAAATCATACTTTACCCATAAAACATAGGCACTTTAACATACCTCATAAAATCATGAATAAATCATAGAAATCATAATATGTAAAGGTAACTTGAGGCATTCATAACATTCTTATGTAGGGAGTAACCCTCTTGGTTACGTTTGGAATACCCATCACAGTATATTCCCTAAACTCTCTTCGGAGAAACCTTAACGTTTCACTCCTTCGCGTTACCCAATGCATTGGAGAGCTATAACGGGCTCACCCGCCCTTAGTTTATCACGGAACCACCCGTTTTCATAATAATGCCCAAGAACCATAACATAATCATATCACATAAAACATGCATAAAGGAAACATAAAATTTCCACATTTCAATCACGAGATATCAATACAACACATTGATATAAAAACATTATGAAAACAATTTTCAATACCAAAGTAAAACATGGTATTTATTTTTCTTTTAAAAAAAAGAAGGTATGGCTTGTAGAGGAAGCCGAAACTCAAATAACGGTTATGACGGCGGAGAAGTCGTTGTCGCCGCATACGTACGACAAAAACATTCCCTTTTGTCGTTTAGTAAACGCTTCCTATAAAAAAGATTCCTTTTGAATAAATTTAAAAGGGGTTTATACACCGTATAAAAGAAAGTTGTGTATAAAATAAAATATGCCTCAACGAAAGGAGATTGAGACGAAGTCCCATACAAAGATAATTTTTAAAATAAAATAGATACATTATGTGTATTTACTATAAGTACACATAAATAAAGTACAAATACAAGATACGACATAATAATATAATGACATAATTTGAAAGTAGGAGATTAACCCAAAGAATGGAAATTGGGTTAAGAAGTTCCCATACAAAGATAATTTTTAAAATAAAATAGATATATTATGTGCATTCTCTATAAGTACACATAAATAAAGTACAAATACAAGATATGACATAATAATATAATGACATACTTTGAAAGTACGAGATTAACCCAAAGAATGGAAATTGGGTTAAGAAGTTCCCATACAAAGATAATTTTTAAAATAAAATAGATATATTATGTGCATTCTCTATAAGTACACATAAATAAAGTACAAATACAAGATATGACATAATAATATAATGACATACTTTGAAAGTACGAGATTAACCCAAAGAATGGAAATTGGGTTAAGAAGTTCCCATACCTCGTATCTGACTTGACCCGACCGTTCTTTAAACTCCTGAATAATAAACTTTAGTAAATCTATACTTGATTATGAATCTTTTCCAAGTTCATTATTCCTTTTATACCATGTTATGAACATCATGTAATCATTTAAGTTAATAATGTTCATTTTGTCGGTATTTGGTTCTTAAGTCAAAAATAGACTTCTTACACTTACATGTTGTTAATTTGGTCAATGTTTCATTATATCCAGAATGGTATTCATGATGTAGATATCATATATGTCATATATATCCAGTACATACATGTATTTAAAATATTACATAATCATTTAGAGGTAAGAAATGAAATGCACCGTTAATGGAGACGGTAAGCCGTACGTACGCATGAACGCTACTTTCATTTCTTTGTCATATTAATGGAATTAAAACTAAATGAGACTTATGTATATTTTAATTCCAGAATTATATTCATCATTTAGATATATCATTAATTATATATATCCATTATATACATGTACTTTTAATAGTACATTACATTTGGGGATAAGAAATGAAATGCACCGTTCATGGAGACGGTAGTCCGTACGTACGCATGAACGCTACTTTCATTTCTATATCATACTTTAATGGAAATAAATGATAATGATATATATAGGTATATTATAATTCCAGTATAACATCATATATAATAACTTTAAATCCATCCTTTACACGTCCCACATATGGCATTAACGAATCACATCACTTTGAGGGGGCGGTAGTCCGCACTTCCTTAAATGAAGATATCGCGTATACCCATAATGGAAGCCATAAAGGTAAGACACAAATGAAAAATACAGAATCATAAGTAAAACATAAACATATTACATATCATATATAAAAATAGTGACATCATAATGGCCACCTTTGACGGTGTTAAATGAGTATTGAACAATCATCGTTTCGGGAGGCAGAATTTCGCCATCCACAGAAACCGTATGTTCTTTAACCATTTGATGTAGTTGTGTGAGAGTGTAGATAAAATAAATCTTATAACAACATCCTAGTATATTGATTATACTGGTGTTGTTACAAAAGAAGTATATAAAAAGAGTTTAGGGGGTTGGAGAAGCAAAATAAAACAAATGAACATGAGAGAATGAATTACCTTAAAAAGTGTAACTCCTTTTGAGTTGAGCCTAAAGGCTTCCTTTGAAAGGATTCTGCCCAAAGGGAATCCTCTAGGATGAGTAGAGGGATGTGTAGAGAGCAAATGGGTAGGTTTTGGCCGAGCCAATGGCTTGAAGAGTGTGTGAAATGAGGTAGAGGTGGGGGCCTTTTATAAGAGGAGAGGAGGGGCACTTTTGGAAAGTTAAGAAACATTACATTATTTGAAAATGTGATTCGGTTTTAAAAGGTCCCACATTGATAGAATTCGTGGATAAGGTGATAAGGGTTCGAAATCCACTCATCCAATTGGTTTTGGACATGTGTAGTTCATAGATTTTACATTATCCTTCCATTTTATTTAAATCGTCAAATAATGATGTCATCGCTGCATCATTATTATGTCATAAATAATTAAATTTATTTAATGTCTAAAAATTATAAAAAAAATTACTATGATGTAGTAAATCTTATTAGCTTTCCCTTGAATATTTAGAATCAAAATTTGGACTTGTATAACCCCACTTAACAATTGTTTTCGCAAAACATATTATGTTTGTGTCATTTTCACTTTAATATTTAATAAAAAGTAATTTATGTCATTTCCCAACAAAAGTGGATCCATGGGGTCCCCAAGTTGACCCATGGCTTGTCTTGGTCGGCCATGACACAACCAATAAGGTTGGGACATGTGTCTAGGTCATTTTATATTATTAAAGCATTATTTATTCCTTAAACTACACTAATTACCACTAATCGCGATTAAAAACTTAATAAGTTACTATTCACAAAAAAATTATTTTAATCTCATTGAACCACATTTTACTTCTTAATGACAACCATGTATGTAGGATTTTCAAAATTCAGTACACATTAGTGGTAAACTTTCATTTAACTGAAAAATCAGTTTGCTTGATTACCACTTAGTGGTTTCACTATTCATCAAAAATTGAAGTTTTTCAGAAAATTACCAAAAATTCACTCTAAGCTATATGTGATATTCCGAATTCAAAAATGAAGTCTATTTTACAAAATTAAAATCATATAAGTCACATTAATTAATTTAATAATTAATTCCCGCTGCCAGAGCAAATAGCGTGTTTTTACAAAACAATAAGTATCAAAAGATTGACACCAGTTTAAGTATAATTTCAAAGTGAAATTGATTCCAATGACCACCATTGGATAAAATGGTAAAAATATATTCTAATTTCACTTCCAAACCAATTCAAAACATAATCTAATCATATAAATAAATTAGATTAAAAAGCAGTTTTGATGTAAAATGCTGTATTTTTCACTATTCATTAAAAAATGAACATTGTCAGAAAAATACCAAAAATTCAAACAAGGTAAATTTTGATGTCCCAATCATAAAGAATAAGTTTATTTTGACAAACATAGTTTATAAAATTGTCAAAATATAGATTCAAAAATGGTTTGCCATCAAAAGGCAGTAAAACAATCTTTTAAGAATATTAGTGTATTCCATGCATAAGATTGTATTTATTTTCATTTTAAGCATCTATGAAACTATCTTAATCATTAATAGACATAGATAAAAATATCTATTATTCATTACTTACTTGGGATGTTACAAAAATATAGGCGGTATTTTAAAAAGTTAAATGCACATTGTGAAAATAATTGAAATTATGATCTCGCATATCGATGAATACTATTTGGCGTCAGTTTTGTTTGAAACCGATGCAAAAGAGGATATATGTTGGTCTTCTGGCATCAATTTTTTAGAAAAATGAAGCCAAAAATATCAATCGATATCATTTTTGGCATCGGTTTTTAAATAAAACGATGCTAAAAAGATAAAAAAAAATACGTTTCAGGTCGGTTTTTTTAAAAACTGACGCGAAATGTAAAAATAAATTGTTTTTCACGTAGGTTTTTCAAAAAACCGACCTGAAAAACAAAAAAAAAATATTTTTTGCATTAGTTTTTTTTGAAAACCGACAGAAAAAAATAAAAACAAAATTTACCAAGTTTTATAAAATTTCTTAAGCTTCTATTTGACTATTTGTGGAGCTAAAACGGAGTTACGGATTAAAAGTTATGGCCTTTGAAATTTGGACTTAATTAAGACTTCTTTTAGAGAAGATCAACTTCCAACATCCATAACTTTAAATCCATACCTCCGTTTTGGCTCCATAAATAGTCAAATAAAATCTTAGGGAATTATCTATAGGATTGTAAATTTGTTTTATATTTTTAGGGTCGATTTTCATTAAAATCGACGTCATAACGTTTTTTTATTTTTTCCTGTCGGTTTTTAAAAAAACTGACACGAAAACTATTTTTTTAGTTATTGGCCTTAGTTTTTAAAAAACTGACTCCAAAACGTATCCTCAAAAATATTTTACATCGGTTTATAAGAAACTGACATCAAATTTATGATGTTAAAATGATTTTTCTACTAGTGTTAAAATGATTATAAATAATGTAAAAATCAGATATATTTTTATTATATTTCATTTAATGAATTCACTAGGTTAGTTGGACTATATGTAAGATACGTTCTTGACTCAATTCCATTTTTTGACCCTTATTCCATATTCAGCAAATGATTCTTTTTGGTGGTGTATATACAATCATATAACTGAATATTATCATTGAATTATAGAAAATCATCTGGTTTATAAATATTATGAAAATTACTATCATCAATTTATTTCTTATTTAAAAGATACCAATGTTATAATAGATTTATTTTAAAGTTTATTTTCATATTATCTTATCAAAATATTTAACTTCAATATGAATGTTATTTTAAATGTATGAAATGTTTTATGTAATGATTTCTTAATGAAATATATACCTATATTGTAAAATTTATTTATTTTTATAATGAAATTTTTAGTTTTTTTATAATTGGTAACCTTTGAAACGTTTTACCAAACTGGAAAATAATTTGTAGAACATATAGGAGATGAAATTATTTTTTCACCACCATGTCCATTATTCATTATCAGGTGTACTGAAAAAGTATATATTGTTTTAAAGAGAAGTTACACCTCCCATTAATCTAGTAAATTTTTTTCTTTTAAATGAGTCCAAAATAAAATGATATTTTTTCTCGTATTCAATGATAATAATAAACGGTCATTTTTTAAGGGATGAACATTCGTTTTCATGGTTTGTTATGCAAATTTATAGTGAATAAAAATTTAAATTTTAAAACATGCCACATGGACGTTATTAATGTGTAGTTTGATGGGGGTTAAAAATAATATATATTCAATTATGTCAGTTATGTGACTGGTGGGTATATTAAAATCATCACATGTATTGTGAAAAGTGATATAATTAACTGATGTAAATTACTCATAAGAGAATGTATATGATTAAAATTTTTCATATGAAGTTATAGTGTTATCTGATATATGTTTTTCTAAATAGAATGATAAAATTATCTTATTTGGTGAGTCCATGAGGAAGGTATGATGCCCCATATTTCATACATGCTTTCACAATTCTTCCAAATGGGTTCTCATTGAAATATTTTGATTTTAAAATGTAAATAATGAGTTTATTTTTTAATTAATGGTTTTTTCTCCTTTGAAGAGTATATTTTTTACATGTTAAATCTTTTTTCATTAGTATATTCTATTTATTATTTCCAGAAAATGTTTTTTATATCATTGATCTTTGTAGATTTTTTTATTAGTAGGTACTTGAATATTAAAATCATGAAATTTTATTATTTAAGAAATGAAAAAATATTCATGATTTTTTATAATTTTATAAATGATTAATAGATTTTCACTTCTTATATATGTTACTAAGATTTGTTCTCACATCCTAGTTTTTAGATTTTTCTCAAATTTCTTTAAAATGAGTAAGAACTAGTTTTAATTGATGATCAAAATAAT
This sequence comes from Viscum album, assembly GCA_963277665.1. Classification (NCBI taxonomy): domain Eukaryota; kingdom Viridiplantae; phylum Streptophyta; class Magnoliopsida; order Santalales; family Viscaceae; genus Viscum; species Viscum album. The sequence goes on from OY728166.1 coordinate 996,975,254, forward strand.
GTAATTTTTACTTGAATAATGAATTATTTTTATTGATAAAAATATAGTGTAATCATTGGAGTCATGTTTCTGAAGAAATTTAGAAACATTGTGTTCGTCTCCCTAATATAATGAAATTAATTTTCATATTTCTATAAAACTCAAAATCTAAATTAGCAATCCAATGTTAACCTTCTCCTAGACGTCGTGATGGTAAAATGGACTAGATGGCAGTGAATAGGTTTTTTCAAAAAACAACCCATATTAATTATAGTAGTGTAAAATAATTATTGAATTTGAAAAAAATACTAGAAAAATAAAATGAATTTTAATAGCAGTTTTTAAAAAATTGATCACACTAAACTCTTCACTATCTCAATCACGAATAGAGATGTCACCAGTTAATAGTAGAACTTTTTCATTTAGTTTTTCACAAATATACTCACATGTTAATTAAAAATCATATTTAAACCCTTTTGTCTTGAAATCATGACTCTCCGACCTTTCTCTATATAAAAGAACTCCCCAAATATTCCTACTCTCTTCATCTTAGCGAATAACCATAACAGCATATTCTATGTTTCATGTAGGTATAACCCAAAACAGGCTTTATAAAGGTATTCAAAGCTCACTTACACATAACTTTGAAAGTGGTGGTACACTATTCTTATAATAAACCTTGAAAATAAATACAAAAAATTACATAACACAAAAAACAACTCGAACACTGATTCTTTTGAATTTCAATGAAATTTTATTTGTCCTAGATAATGTGTTTCAAATTATATTTTATAGATATGTTTGTTGAAAAATATAAAATTCATTCCAGAATAATATTTTTATGTACATAATACTATAGTTTCATCATATCATAGTCATTAATTAGTTAAATTGTTCTTTCCATCTCTTATATATTGAGTTTCTTCGTTCATAACTACTGTAACAATTATTTACAAATGTATCTACACTTTTATCCTACATTGATAAATATTTACATCATTGTTGTTTGATTTGGTAATATGCCCATTTAATGTGAATAAAAAACATTATCACCTTGGATTTGTATTATATTATATGAAAATAAATGTGTTGTACCAAAGAGAGTATTATATTATTAAATAAACCATATAACCCCCATAAGAAAATAACATCCAATAGTTCTATTATAGTGTGTGATTCAAACTCATCATATCTTATAAAATTGAAATTTAAAACATTCATGATCTAATACTATAATGAATATATTAATTAAAAGATTATAAAATTTAGTGTTATTATGAAAAAACATAAAATATATGGAAATACAATTAAAGATAATTGAAATATTTAATGAGGTGTGTAGGAATAACGAAATCATAATAAATAAGTGAGTTAAATTTACAATAAATAAAAATAAATAAATCTTATTAGAAAAACATATCATGTTTTCTGACGAAAATGAAAAAGTAATAGAAAGTTCAAATATCTAATAGATGGATATTAATAGAATCTCTGCCATTTCTTTTAATGGATAAAACATTTCACTCAAGAAAGATTCTCCTCCCTCGCATATGCCAAGACATCAAAACTTGAACTCAAGAAAGATCACTCATTAAAAATAATGGTTTTACCAATTCTTCACTCATTTAAGAACACTACTGGAAGATGAAAAATCTTAAAAATTTTCAATAATATAAAATAACTCATTGACGATCATGTTTTTCCATGCATTGTACTTATGAAATATCACCCAAAAAAGATTCAAACATTGAAAATTTTTCACACATGAATAATCAATAAAGGAAGATCAATCGTGGAGGATAACACATTGAATATCTCTCCCATAATATCTCTCATCGAACTACACTCATAAATTATACCTTATGGATGATTCATAATGAATGATCATGATATTTAAATTTTTTACTCTTTAATGATCCGTACATTATATCTGGGTATAATTTTTTTCAGATACAAAAAAAATATAATAGTAAAATTTGTACTTAGTTAACAAGAAAATATATTTGTAAAATTTACTTATACTTAAAAATACTCAATTATCTTCTCAATTTTATAAATTTATCTCAAAGTAATTTGTAAAACTAATTCAAAATATATCTTAAAACTAGTAAATTTGGACAAATCGTATATATTGAACTCAAAACAAATTTCATAAATGATAAAGAGAAATTAAAATTTTCTTATAGTTGAAGGAAATTTATTTAAAAATACTATAAGAATTTAAAATAAATCATTTCTATAATTTTTAATATATTATTATAAGGTTAAATTAGTTATGAAATAATAAAATACGTTTTATGTCCAAACAAATTATAATTTAATTAAAATATTTTCTTAAAATGGTTTGTTTTTTCTAAATAATAGACTAATAGTTTTATAAAATGAATTTGTTTTTTTTAATTATGAATATAGAAATTTACTTTGGCTGAATGTTTGGTATTTTTTTTGGTAAATATGGTTTTTGATATGAATAATGACAAATACATATTTTTATAAAAAGAAATTTTTTCACAATCTACATTGAATATGATTTCAAGTAAAACAATTATTATTTAGATATAATTATTCCACAAAAATACCATTCAATAAACTCTATATTTTTGTTTTCTATACATTTTTTTAAAAACATAATTGTTTTAAAAACTATTTTATAATACATAATGTTTTTATTTTTTAAATAATTAAAATAATAGCCAATGTGGATAATTTTAATTAAAATATATAGATTATATATGATTCATTTTTATTTTATTTTCATGAAATTATTATTATATTTCATAGAGTTAATATAGAAATCACTTTTTCTGAAAAATAATATTCCTAAAAACATAATATTTCATCGCATTTATGGGATTAATGATAAATAAAATTTTACCAATTATTTGAATTGAATATCGAGAAAAATATTCCATATCATGAATTTGAATAAATTTTATTATCAAAAAACGTAAACTTATTTTTTTGAACAATTTAATTAGTGAAAATAATTTAAATTAATTACAACGATTAAGGTAAATATGATAATACATAGTGTTTAAAAATTGAATATAAGATGTACAATGTCACAAAAAGTTTCCAACATCTATTTTTCAGAAATATTATTACATTGCACATTATATTATTAAGAATGATACATTATTATGTCTTTGTGAAATGAATTAAATGAAGGAGAAATTCACTCTTTTAGAAAAATTACAAATTTTCCACACACTGTAGTTATAAATGGCCACCACCTATCCTCCTACATAAAATCCATAAAAAACCATTGATTGGAAATCCTTTAGAGAAATCATTTCTAAACTTACCTCCTTAAATTAATATCATTTTTATTTTATTGAGGAATTTTTTGTTGTTATGAGCCAATATTTTTTACAATGTGTATATAGAACATCCATGATATTATATATTATGAATTTAAATATTATAAATATATTTAATGTTTTGTTTCATTTAATTATTTAACTGGATTTAGTATTCTATTGTTTCCCTTTTGATAAGGAGATTTTTTATGAAAAAAATTCACATTTAATTTTTTCCTTCCAAATTACCATTTTCAATGAACATATATTTAAAATGATTCTATGAATGTTTCTATAGAGAAATAAAATATTTTAACATTGCATTTTATGTCACTTTTAGATCATTTTAATGGGTTTCTAAGATGAATAATTTTACATGATTTCAATTGTACATTTTGAAAAATTCCAAAAGGAATGTGCTATTTTTAATTTATACATTAAAAATGATTTTTCCACCTCCATGACCATTATATTATTTCCAAATTCCATTGATTATTTTTTTGATTCATTAAAATTAATCCACTTCAATATATTTTAGAATTTTTTTATTGAAAATTATTTATAAAATAAAATAATTTTGAAATTTAAAATGGGTTTTTAAAAGAAAATAGTATTTTTATATCCATAAGTGATTTTTTATTCAGTTTAAAAGAGTTTTTCATAATTGAAAATATATATATTCTTTATTCATGTTTGGATATTTGGTATTTATACATAAGAAATGGGTTATCCAATAATCTTATAGGTGTGTTCTTTATATCATATACGATGGGGAATCCTAGAAAGTGCTGGTTGAGGACATTACACATTATATGACGCGGTGGCCGAAATACTTTAAGGTTATCCCTATAAAACATATACTGTGGGTATTCTAAGATAGCATCGAGTGAACCAATTAAACATTAAATGATGGATTCCCCCATATATCCGTAAATTTTTTTTGACAATGTTCATATAATAAGTTATCCATAATATTTTTACAATCAAAATGGTTTTTAAAGAGTTATATTTATATGATTCTCTATGTCAGCAAAAATTGGACTTAATTGTTTTTAATTGATTTTAATGTTTTTCATTTAGAAAATTATGTGTGTGTTTTCTATGAGAAAATATTTTATTCCATTTTCTCAATTAATAACAAATATAAAAGTAGATGTTATATTATCAATCATCATTTTTATAGGACTAATGGTTTTATATTTTTAATACCCATCACTATCCGTTTTTCCCATACCATAATTTTAAAATTCATATCTTTGGATTTAATGTTGGGTAAGGAAATGGAAGAATTCGACTTGTAATTCATGAATATATTTCATGAAATTAAGTTGTGCTTTATTTTAAAAGTATTACATTATGGGAAGAATGAATACTAATCAAATATTTTCTAATTTTAATTATATGGTTTTACAATATATTATTTATTGTCTAATAATCATGAAAAATAAACCTAAAATGATCATAAAATGTAATAAAATATATTCTTAACAAAACACTCATGTATATATAATGATTCTGGTTGGTTTATTATAGTTTTAATAATAATTAAGTTTAGATATATTATTTCATTAAGAAAAAAATTATTTTGTCTACCATCAAATATTTTAACATGTTTTTAAGTTTAAATGATATGGTACTAAAAGATAACCATGATTCATAAACTAAAATACTTCTGTATAAAATCCTTTTTCACAGAATAAATAGAAAAGCTAAATTGGGAAGGCTCCAAAATGAAAAATATTATAATAAATAAGCAGTATGAGATGGATAGAATCATAATAGAATACATGTTTTGGCAGTGATTGATTATTTTAGACAATTTATACATGGTTGTGGGGTACTATTATAGAGGACCACGATCCACCCCAAAGAAACATGATTTTTGTGGAGAATTTCATGAGGTTACACCCCCTTCAATCAGTGGATCATCAAACCCTGTGGCAATCGAATGATGGATCAATTCATTGGATATGATATTTTATGTCATGTGATGTTCCAAACATAATAGGTAGCTCTTTAGATTTATCATTTGAAAGGTTAATCTAATTGATAGATGCCTTTGGTTAATAATTCCAGAGAGAAAATGATATTTATGTTATGGAATGAGAAGTATTTTAGGATATTTTACATTTATAATATTTCCCAAAGGATTCTCAACTGTGCATGGAAACATAATTACAAGAATTGAGGTAAAAAGATAAATATATGTATCTTTATTTAATGGAATATTAAAGGTATTGGCCATGTATAATCTATATGTTTTATGGTAATGATTGTATAATTAATATATTTTACTTATAATAGAATGTTAGTCTAAGATGAACATCGCACATATGATATTTTAATATTTATGAGATATTTTTTCATTATGGGGTGAGCTTTAAGATAGTTTTTTTGTCTTGTATGCTCCTTGTGATGAAAATAGGAGGAAAAGGACAGTAGTGGAATGATATAAAGAAAAACCCAACCTTGAAACCCATAACTAATCGCCCAAAATTATCAACACATGGAAAATGTAATACTATATAATGTTTGATCAAATCATGGAAGTGTTTATATCATGGTTTTTTTTTGTCAAAGGTCACAAGACTATAATGAAAAGTATCATAAACACAAAATAATTGGGTAACCAAAATCCATCCAATGATGAGGTATTTTAGATGCAATGATTTGGGTCAATATGCTAATTCATATCTGATGTTAGTTTTTCATGATGGAAATCATATTGATCAGAAATAAAATGGGGTTTTATAGTCACTTTCGACTAATAATGTTTATATTGGGGTATCAAAAGAATTGGTGATAGGAATATTACTTGAGTCTACAAATTATGATGAAAACCTTTTTAACAATATATCATCATATTATTTTATTTCAATTAAATTTTCATGTAAATCTAGAGTCTAACCAAATGAAATAATTTTATAATTTTCTGTGAATACCCTAATAGGAAGTATTAATGCTACATGGTTTTATATGAATATTTCTATTGTTATAGGTGGGATGGTATTTTATGTATTTTTTGAGCATACCATATTAATGTATTTTATCATTAATGATATACAAATCTCTTATTTTGTCATGTAAGATATATTTCAAATATGTTAATGTTGTGTTCAATGACTTTATAGTTTTGATAATATAAAAATAATATAAAAAATTAAAAAGATATGGAAGTGAAATTTACCTTGTTCATATTTTTGAAAATATAGAAATAGTTCAATTTCAAGATGTGCTAATAGTAAATGAATACAATGTATTTTCCTAGATGATATTATATGGTTTATTCAGGTTCTAGATGTTTATTTTATGGTTGAATTAGTACATGATTGTAATTCTATTTCTAAACCCTTTATATAATTTCTATAGGAGATAGTTTTTAAAAGAAAAATAAATTGTGGGGGGTATTAGATTTTTCTTAATATTACCTAAAAAACCATGGAGGATTCTATTTTCATATTAATAATAATGATAGTTTAATGAAAATATTCAGTGATTATCAGTCCTTAAATAACATCAATATTAAGAAAAAGTATCATTTTCCTCATATTAATGATTTTCTTTATGATCTATAGAGATATTTGTACTTTTTAAAGGATGAATCAAGGTCAGGGTACCTTCAGTTGAATATGAGAGAATAAACCATTCCAAAGACTACATTTGGACTATATATGGGAATTATGAGGTTATAGTGATTCTGTTTTTATTTTCCAATGAATCTATTGTATTAATTGGCCATATTAATAGACTTTTAATGAATTATTTTAAAGGTTTATATTTTTTTATTTATGTAAATTTTTTATATTCTATGTCTAAAGAGGAACATATATGGCACCAAGGGTTTTTATTTGAAAAAACATAAAAGGAAAGAAACTATATTAATTTTTTTGCAACTGTGAATTTTTGTTACAAAAAATTTCATTCTAGGGATTTTTTCTTAAACTTTTCATAATTATTGACTCTTATAAAACAAGAGTTTATTAAAAATTTAAATGTCACAAAAATAACACAAAAATATCACAAAGAATAATAAAATTTTAAAATTTTAAGATACTATTGGTGGTTTGTTGAAATAATTGATTGGGTATTTGGTCCATTAATTATGTTTACTTGGAATGAAGTAAAATTCATCCAAATAAAATAATGTGATTATTACCTCCATGAACTGAAAATGATATTCATAAATGATATATTTTGTCTCCATCCTTGATGTAATAGTTAATTTTTATTCTATATTGATTCTTTACTAAAATAAATTTATTGTGTCCTAATATGAAATTATTAGGACATTAAATATGCTAATAATTATCGTATACCTCATGAGTTTAATTACCCTTCACAATATTAGGAATTTCCAAGTGTGGTTTTTGAATAAAAAATTTGTAGGCATCATTTTTATGGATTAAAGTGTGAAATTTATATAGATCACAGAACATTTATTTATAAATTTAATGAGAAGGAAATAAACCTGATAGATAGATGATTGTTGAGCCTAATCATAAATTATTATTAAACACTTCATTTTCATCTAGGAAAATAAGATAAAGTGGTTTATGATTTGTGTTGAAAAATCAATATGAAATTACCCGTGGTTTATTTTGAATGTGTCATATTAGTTAAATATTTGAAAAAATCATGGTAATGATATTGTGGATGCAACAATATACACTATTTTGTTTTATGGGTTAGTGTAGTAAAAATGATACAAAGAATTAACCAAGATCCAAAAATGATACGTCTTCGAATAAAAAATAAGAATCCATTAAGAAGGTTATTTTTATAATTTTATTATAGATGAAGTTTGTGTTTTATGATTTGTAAAAAAAATTATGTGTGCCCTGTGATTCCAAGCTAAAAACTTTTTTATTGAGAGAATATCATATTTCTATATTTTTTATTCATATAGAAAGAAATAATATGTGCAAATAACTTTATAAGCAATATTCATGGAATAGAATTTTATAAAAAATTCCTAAATTTACTAAGAAGTGTTTTAATTTTCCAAATGCCAAATAAGAATGAAAACTATCAAAGACAATTATTAAACCATTTACCATGCCATAGTGGAAATTTGAAAATATATCCATGGATTTTATGATGTGATTTCCATAGATAGTATGAGATAAATATGAAATATGGTTTATGGTTGATAGATTTACTAAATAATCATATGAGAATCCAATTTGAGATACAATGTATTAGATCAGATTTATTGAATGAATCTATATGAGAAGATTAGTTTACATGGAGGGAATCTTTCCATTTTATTAGACCTTGATAGCATGTTTACAGCTAAATTTTAAAAATCACTTTAGAAGTTATTATTTATTGAATAAAATCTCAATACCACTTTTTATCCTCATTCTAGATAAATTTCTGAGCGGAAGATTCAGAACATGTATGATATTCTTCATTTATATTAAACCGATTACCCATGAATTTGGTATCAAAGTCATTCTTTTATTGAGTTTTATTATAATATTAGTTTTCATTGCATTATACAGATGTCACCATTGGAGGAATTGTATTGAAAGTTGATCCACAAAGTAGATTTTTGGGACGAATTATTAGAAATGAAGTTGATGGGACCATATTTGATATTGAAAGTAGATGATAATTTTTAGTTGATTTGGAAATATATGGGGATGGATCAGGGTGAAAAAACATGAGTGTAGATAATAGGAGGAGAGATATTTATTTCAAGTTAGTTGATCATTTATTTCACAAATTTTCCCATGGAACAATGTTCTGTGTTTTGGTTAAATGTGAATGATATGTCCACTATTCATTAAATTGTATGATATCATGGAGAAATTTTGATCAGTTCTCTACTAGGTGTCTTTTTTCAATGAGTTTATCTTGGATTCACAATGTATTTAATTTTTTAATGCTAAGGCAATATGTTCCTGATTCCTCTCATGTTAAAAGAATAAAATAAGTTGAGTTTAAAGATAACCTTTCTTAAGAGGAATAGTAGGTTAAGATTCTTGACCATAGAAGTGATGTGTTACAGGAAAGGTGATTCAACAGTTTTCTATTTTATAGATAATCATGTGTTTGAAGGGGAAACATGGTAATCTGGAAATTCTATGCGAGAATGATATCCTCACTAGTTTAATAGATGAATAAAATTTTGAGGATGAAATATATAAACAAAATAATGTAATAACAACCAAATTAATGATATAATAATTCTTTTTTATATTTATTAATTTGAAATATATAGTAATAGTTTTTATATAAATATTAAATAATTTTTAAAGAAAAATTAAAGAGTATAACAAAACACTTTCTATCTACGTTTTTATAAATAATAAATATTTTTTTGGACATATAATTAGATAAAATTAATAATATTTTTGGAATTATAATATCAAATTTTACTTTTTTATTAATTCCTATATTGTTCAAAAAATATTGACTTATTAATGAACAATAAAAAATATTTTATTTTCATAGAATACATTCATTTTTTAATAAATTATCTTATTTTAGAGTCCCAATATGGTTTGAGTATGATTTCATGTATCCAAAGTATTATTTATTTATATTTAGTCCACATAATTATATTTTAGTCAAATTTAGGTAGGTTTTTAGTATACGTATGTATTTGTAGAATAGTTGGTTTCTTAAAATAATTTCAAAATTTATAACATTTATCCTTTTTAATTAATTAAAAAAATACTTGATGAGGAATGAAATAATATATATATTTATATATTATATTAGTAAATATTATGTTATTTTTATGGAATTATTATCCTTAGTCATATAGTAAATATAGAATCTCTTTTTTTCTTTTAAAAAATACCCCTCTCAATAAATCATTGTCTCGCCGCATTTGAGGGAATAATATTTAACAAAATTTAATAAAGTCTAAGAACATAATTTTGATAAATAGATTCCATATTTGAAATCAAAATAATATTTATTTTATAAATATTTCAACTTCAGTTTTTGAAAAAATTTATTAGTGAATATAATTAAATAAAATAAGAGTGATTAAATTAAAAATTACTTTACTTAGTTGTTAAATAGAGAACCGATGTTGTAAAAATTATCCAAACCTTGTCCAACACCAAATGAATTTTTAATTTCAAACATATCAAATATAGGATTCAGATTAGGATATTTTTGTGTTTTGCTTACAAGGATTTTTTTTGAATTATCTATTTCCATAAAAATATTTTTCTGCCACTCACCTCACTAATAAATGGCCAACACACCACTTCATATCTTCACACAATGAAAACCAATATGTTAATCCAAAAACCTCCAAAATCACTTACCCAATTCCATCATATCATCCCAACAGCCTTACACGATACATAAATCCCTCCAAGGAAGGCATTTGGTGAAAATCAATAGCAGTTACCAGAAAAAGTGGAATTTAAAGGCACAAAAGTCAATTCAGACTCCAGGTAAGGTACCTCATCTCAATTTCCTTTAATTACAGATTCTCTTATATTAATTACCTATATTAATTTTTAATGGATATATGAAACCAATTTTTCTTGATATATATTATATTAATATATTCTCATTATATTTAATGTTTTGTTTAATGTTACTCTTTAATGGGTCTTAGTATTCAAGTGTTTCCCAAGATATAAGGCACATTTATTTGAAACAAATTCTCCTTTAATGTTTTCCTTACAACTCTTCCTTTTCCATTTATATGTATTTAAAATTATTTAATGCCAATTTTTTATATTTTCATAAATTAATTCTAATGTATATTTAATGTATCATTTACATTATTTCAATGGTTTTCATAATGGAATATTTTTAAGTGTTTTTAAGAATTATTTGAAAAAATGAAATACGTTTTGTTCTATTCATAATGTAGTACCCCCTGGTTTTGGTATATAACCCTTAATTTATGCTTTTTATGTTTATAAGTATTCTGGGTGAAGTATGGGAGATTTGGTCGAACATTCACTATGTTCTTAGTTCCAAAGGAGAGGTTCACAGGCTGCACATGGTTTTTCCAAACTGTGTAGAAAGCCTAGTAGAAACCATTTGATGTTTCCGATTTTTTTATAGCAGATTTGGAATAGTGTCTATACAGTTAGGGATATGGTGTGAAGAGGCTATGAAGTTTGATCTAGAAGATAGTAGATAACGCACAGTAAGTGCACGATTTGTCTAACTTTGCGGTCTAACAATGTGTAGAGTCAAACAAGATCCCTAAAAATAAGATCCTAACATTTCTTCCATAGAATGATGGTTTTTACCCCATATGAAACCCTAATTAGATATTACACCCTATTGAAGGTATGATAACCCCTCCAAAGTGTTTTTGAACAAATACAAAGAACTCCCTTGGAATTTTCAAAACCGATTCTGGTGGTAAGTGGCATTCTTCACAATTCATGTCATGTTTTCTTAGATCTAATTAGATAAAATTATTATATCATCTCGATTTCTAAGATATATTATATTTTTGGTTAAATATAATATTTTTGATGCCAAATATAATTAAATTTCCCTTTTTTTGTGTTGAATAATAGATCTATGGTAGTTTTATATAGAATAAACTTGGTTGTCTTGAGAATTCTTCGTCCATTTTTAGTTTTCATCGAAACCTTTGAGGTAGGTTGCTTCAATATTGAATTATCATTGTATTACTTGTTGGAATTGAATCAAATTTATTTCACTGTTTTTATTTGATTATTAATTTTCTTCATTGTGATTGATTGAAACACATTTGATGATGGTTTTCAAAATCTTGAAAATTGGGGATTTTGAATGAAATGCTTGATTAGTGATGTTAAAATGATTTTTAATGGGATTTTCCAAAATTACTGGCACATTGATTTGATGAAAGTGTTTTCAATAATAGGAATGGTTTTATTGAAATTAAATGGTCGATTGGAATTTTCTTTTCTAATGGTTTTTATTAAAATAATGGCTTTATTGAAATGGTTTGAATTTGATTATTTGAATGGATTTGTCATATATGGCTTGTGGGAGTTCACATCTGATGTGACCCAAAATGATGTATGTGTACCATTAGGGTATAAGGTGAGTGGACTTGTATCAGGGGTGTGTTTCATGAGGACACAAATTAATTGGTTGAGGAAAAAATAATGATTTTTGAAAAGTCAAATGAAGAATGCCTTGGTGTTTGTGTTGAGAATCATGGAATGGGTATACCAAAATGTTTCTTACAAATTGTTGTGAATATTTTTTTGGTTGTTTTAAGGGATGTATAAAATGCTGGGTTATTTTTGTTATATTACTTGTGCTCTTTTTGTTTTAAATGGTTTTGAATCTTGTTGATATTTAGTTCTAAATTATTTTTGGAATTTGTTTTATAAAAATAGTTTTATATAAATATTTTTAACCACTATCTTAGTGGAGATAGTAAGGAAGTCATTTGGGAAAGCATATTGAGTTTTATACTCAAAACTGCATTGGAAGTTTGGTGCTTTTGCAGATTCTGTCATTTAGGACATGGGAAAAGGTAAAGTGTCACACATTTCTAGCACCACCTCATGATATGTGGGATGTTTGGTTATATTGGAGTTTAGAGATTATCAAGAATTGAGTCTTGTGGTCATGTTGGAGTCTTTATATTTTATTTCACTATTTACATTGATACTAGATTTTTCTTCCAGTATTACACACTTTAGTGTGGTTTGATATGAATAGAATGGTTGTGTTGTCTTTTATTTGTTCATGCATCATATAGAGTGGTATTTGGCTGTGGTTTGTTCTGTTAATGGATGTGTTATTAAAAGGTAAATCATCCCCCACTTTTATTTGAAGCCCTTCAACATTTATTTCCATCTATTGGCATCTTGGGGATGTCACTAAATTTCGTATTAATGATTCATTGTATCCTCAAGACAATGAGAATAAGTGGGTCATTACAAATGTTATTAGTTTGTTCGATCCGAAAGTTTCTTCGAGATACACAGTTTCAGCTTGTTCATTCCATTGTGGAACATGTAGTCATATTGTTTTTGTATTCTTGGTGTTGAAGGTCTTTCTTAACTATTAATGGTGTTATGATCTTAGAAATGCATAGGATTGTCGGAACATGAAATGTAGAGCATTAAAAGACATAGTTATCATTTTTATGCTAATCTTTATGTTACCCGGAAGTAGGGTACATAAGTGTTTTGTAGAAACTTATAGGATCTTGGAATATAATTTTCCTGGGATTAGAGGAATGACTACCCACTATGATTGCAAATTTCATTTTGAGTGATGATTTATGGTTGTTTGCAAAGATATATTTTTTTAAAAATGAATAATATGTTTTCAAATGAAATACATTGAAATGAACTTGATAGATGTATTTTAAAAATGTTATGTTCTTCAAAAGTGAAAAGGGAATTTTACAATGATAGTTGAAATAGGAAAATGTCATTTTTTAAAACAATGTTGAGTTATTTAAAATTATATGATTTTAAATTATAATCCATTAATTTCTATAGAGTGTAACATATATAGTTTGTTGTTGGTTTATGAAATGGAACCCTATAGGCATCGTAGAAGCCAAATGGAAGAAGTTGCGAAAAATATAGTTGTACCTAAACAATAGGTAAACCAATAGCTAGTTCAGAGAATATTCCATGTACCTCGAGATATGAATATTACGAATCGAAGGGATGATACACATCATGTGGATCATTCTATATTGTTCATGACGCAGATCCACCGATCTTCTATGGTGATTCAGAACATGAAAAGGAGGAGGTGCGGCTGAAAATGATGAATCATATTTTCGATTTCATTGGCACAACATGAGATTTGAAAGTCAAGATGAAAACTTATATGCACGAGGATCATAAACCATAGTGGTGTCATTCTGTGGTTAATGTTAAACTAGATCATGGTCTTAGTGTGTTGGACTTGGAGGAAATGTTTAACAAACTATTATATCCTCATAGAGCATCAGAGCAGCCAAGCAGTGCATCACTAGGTCAAAGTCCATGAGAATCAGTTCAACCACCAAGCATCCACCTCCGCCGATGAAGCAACCACCAATGACTCAACGAGGAGACCAAGTCGAGGGGTCAGATCTGTAGGGAAAGAGATCGGTGATCCACCACCATCAGGCATCAGGCAAGGCACAATGCTTCGTTATGAACCTTTGTATTCTCTGGTTTTCTCCATGATGAACTTTGTTGCTTTATTGTTTCTCCTATGTCTCATGACTATTGCTATTCGTTCAGCATGTTGAGGTAGTATGTGATGATGGTGTTTTGGATGATATGGATGTCATGTGTTCCTCCAGTTTTCTAGATCTAACTGTCAATGAGATGCAAATGTCGTTGTAGGAATTGGTTTTTTGTCTCTCTGCATTTGGTTGACGTCTTTCTGTTTCTTTCAGATTGCATCAGGTGGGCGAACTCGACAGAGGGATGGGTGTGATGACACCCATAATTTAGCCACCGTTCCTCACATTTTGGATGGATGGGCTCCCTATTTGATTTATGCATGGTGTTTTCTGGTGGATGTTGTGACGCATTTGGTTGACTATGTAATGAGTTTCTCACATGTACTGTCGGGTGGGAAGCTCAAAAGAGAGATAGGTGTGCTAGAACCTATCGTTCGGTCATCCTCTTATATTGGAGTGTGATATGGAGGAGTGATTTTCCATGACTGTGTTTCTAACATGGCACAATTCTTTAAAGATGGGGTGACACATCATCTTTGTTAGATTTTGCTATTGCATTTTCATACAGGGGGCGAAGAGACTTCAAGATTGTTCGTGTTATGATGTTTGATTCTTTTCTGACATTTGGATTCTTATTTGGCCTTATGCCTTGTTGTTTAAGATGATTTTCATCTTCCATTTTAATGGTTTCCTCCATTTTCCACCATTCAAATGGAGTTATTTCTATTTAATTTTAAGGGGATTTCCCCTCTTCCTATTAAAAAATTAGATCCTCATACATTCATGATCCATAAAACAATAGACATATTCAGTCTGAAGGGGGAAAATATATCTATCACAGAATATATAGCTATATTCATGAATGTAGTGTGCTTTTCACCAGAGGATGTAGCTACTGCATCCTTGCAGGCATGCATTTTTTAATAAGGGCTAATATAAGATATTCTCTCAGATATTACATTGATCTTTATTACAGATTATACAAAGATAGTGAAAAGAGAAAAAATGAATGAATGTGATATATCATGAACTATGGGAGGAGGAATTGTGTTGATACCTATGATAAATGTAGGGAAATTGAATACTGGATCAAGTGGAAGAGTGACACCTATTTCCAAGGTGGGAGTGGGAACAAAATTAAACAGGTGGATCAGCGAACCTTCCTCCACAGCCAATGAGAAAACATGGATGTTTCCACCATGGTTCACTAGACCACATAAAACGAGAGTGTACAACACAACCTATAGAATGAAATTACATCAATAAGTTGGAGAATATTTAGTGATATTGTCATAGTTCTCAAGGTTCAGGTGCTCGATTCACTTCTAAGGTGATGCAAGTATCTAATGATTTAACCTGATGATGGTTGTAGAATCAGAATAGTTAGTAGAAAAGAGCTACCAATGGATATTCTTGGAATATAATGACACCTAAATAAGGGAAATATCATCACGAAAAGAAGAAATATAGGATATTAACGAAGAAATTGTGTGGAGTTGAGTAGATGATGGTATATGATCATGTTGGACCATCTACAATGTTAATTACAATTCCTTTGAATTCTACACTTATGCAATTGTTGTTTGATATAGGTGAATCACATTCCGAAACAACTTCGCGATCTATGAATTTGCAATTTTTTCAACTTGAAATGATGCCATAAGTGTTAAAAAAACATTGATATCATCTCGGTTAAAGTGAATGTCAATCCTTTGTGTGTAGAGAATGTTCTATAAATGTTAATGGAAGTGAGATGAAATGATACTTCTTGTTTTTAGAGATGTATGTATATCATTTAATCCTTGGTCTGGATTGGATGATAATGATTAAGGTTTAAATTGACTATTGTAGAATAGAACCAACAAAATAAATGGATTTGATAGTACAATTGTAGGAGATGTAATGAAAATGTTTCATTCAACCAAGTACATATCTATGGGAATGACTGATATTGTTCTAAAAGAAAGAAGACATAAACCTTGGACTGTGTATTTGTTATCATAAGATAAAACATTTTATTATAAAGAATAGATTTCCACTTCCATGAATTGCTTATTTGATTGATCAATTAAGGGAAGCTCAGTGGTTCTTTACAATTGTTTTGCGACTAGGATATCATCAATTGCGCAATGAAAATGAAAATAATCCAAAGATAACTTTTAGAAGAATATTTTTCCACTATGAATATTTTTTTATGCCTTTTAGTCTTATAAATTTACCGGTGTTATTTATGGAATTGAGGAATCAGATATTTCAGAGATATCAAGATTCATTTTATGGTGTGTTTGGATGACATATTGGTGTTTTCAAGTAAAAGGTATTTTCATGAGAAACACATGAAGACAGTGTTAGAAATATTGAGATATCATCAACTGTATGCCAAATTATGAAAGTTTTAATTTGGGATATAGGATATAAACATTCATGGACACATAATTTTTGAAAAAATGTGTTTTAGTGAATCTTGAGAAGATAAAAGATGTTATCTCTTAGCATCCCTTGAATAATGTCTTTGAGATATGAAGTTTTCTTTGGATATATGGTTATTACCGATGCTTTGGGCATTACATCTCCTGACTAGATTAACTTATGGCTGCATTGAAAAAGAATAATGTTCCACTATGATGGACTGAGGAATGTCAGATGTCCTTCCAATAGAAAAAGGTCCACTTTATACCAGTACCTATCTTGATTTTTCTAAAATCAGGATAGGGGTTTGTGGTGTACTATGATGCTTTAGGATATGAGATGGGGATGTGTTCTCATGAAATGAGACCACATGGTTTCTTATAGTTCATGGTAGTTGAGTGTTCATTAGAATAATTACCCAACACACAATTTGGATTTAGCTGCAGTTTTCTATGCCTTAAACACTCGGTATCATTATCTATTTGGTGATACATTTATCATGTCCTTTTACCATGGAAACTTGAAAACTATTATCTCACAATAGGATTTTAATCTAAGGAAAAGGAAATGGAAGGATTATCTACATATGTTTTACTTTTACTATATGTATACACCACAAAAATGTAATTTTCTGGCTGATGCATTATGAAGATATTCATATGGACAATTGGAGAAGGAAGATTCATATGAATGATAGTTAATGTCATTCATAGAAGACAAGCCTATGGAATGTGAAGACCGATGTGATGTTTAGATTTTATTTTCAGTTCCTATAGCTCTTGGTTTTTTTTTAATTTGGTCAAAGATGCACAATCATCCGATGCAGAATGATTTTTATGAGTTCAAAACTCAATGGTGGGGAAACCATTGAGGGATTGAAACTCGATGTGATTTCAATGTTGTAGTTCAGAGATCATATTTTTGTACCTATATATAGTAAAGAGAAACTTCTTCTTGAATTAAAAAATTTTATATGGTCTATACATCTGAGAATACAAAAGATGTACAAGGCATTGAAGGCACAATGTTGGTGGAGCAGCATAAAAGGAATTTGGTTAAGTTCATTTCAAAGTTCCCAACATCTCAGTAACTTAAGGAAAATTATCACTGACCATAAATAATGTTGTAGTCTATACCGATTCGAGTGTGGAAATGGGATTATATAACAGAGGATTTTTATAGGTATACCATGCAAATTTAAAAAACAAGACGTCATATGGGTGATAGTGGATCATCTCACAATGTCGTCCCCTTTCATCTATATTCATGAAACACATATTGTGGAGGATCTATCCAAAATCTACATCCAATAATTTGTAAAGAGACATGTAATACCAGTTTCAATCATCTTATATAGAGATCCAATCTTCACATATCCTTTAAATAAATCCTTACAAAAATCTATGGGCACTTAGTTGACCCTGAGTACGACATATCATCTTCAGATTGATTGGACATATGAAAGGATAATATAGACATTGGAATACATGTTTCATGCTTGGTTAATGGATTTTGGTGGCTCAAGGGAGAAATATAAACCTTTATTGGATTTATCAAATAATAACACCTATTAGGCCTCAATACATATGTATCCTTATAAAGCATTCTATGGGACTCATTGTCATTCTCCATTATGATGGGTGGAAACTGGTGAGACTTCACTAGTTGGGCCGAGCCATGTACAAGAAATGATAAAGAAGATTCTAGTGATTAGAAAAAGGATGTATATGGCTCAGAGTAGTCAGAATTCGTATGTGGATCATCGGCAAATAATGTCTTCATTCAAGATGAGTGATTATGTGTTATTGATTATCACTCCATGACATAGAAATCATAATTTTTGGTAGCAGGGAATGATGTCTATGAGATATATTGTCCATTTTGAGATAATGGAATTGGTAAGAGTGGTGGCATATCAGTTGGCATTGACACTATGGCTCAGTGCTATGCATATTGTGTTCCACGCATCTCATTTGAAAATCTATTAGCCAGATCAGGACACTGTGATCAGATTGGATCACATTAAAATAGAGTCGGACGCTTTGTTGGTCCATATCTCAGTGCAGATTGTGGATAGGAAGAAAGTGTTTTGTATGAAAAAATCATTGATCTAGATAGGTATTTATGGAAACATGGTCAGATATAGGAAGATACTTGGTAATGATATAAGGAAATGAAAGATCAATGGCTATAAATCTTTCAGGATAGTGAGGGTTTTCTACATTCCAAGGATGGAAAAAATTATGGGGAGAATTTAATTTCATTGGTATCTAGAATTTAACCCTAAATTTATGATTTTAGGTATATATAGTGTATGGGTGAATGATGTAATAGTTGGAAGAAATTTCAATAATTTTTAGGGGCCAAATGATAGGCGCACATTTTGTGCGTAGTTTTCCAAACACTACGGAAAGCCTAGTAGAAACCATGAAAAGTTATAACTTTTGGATAGTAGTTTTGGTACAATCTTTGAACTGTTATGGATACCATGTGAGGAGGTCCTTTGGGGTAATCTCAAAAGTAGTATCTAAGACATAGTTAGTGCACAGTTTGTCTAACAATGTAATCTAACCATGAATAGAGTCCAATATAGATCTTTAAAATAGGATCTCACTCATTTTTGACATAACATGATCGTTCTTTATTCTATGCACTCCAAATTCAAGATTCCTCCCCATTAAAGGTAGGAGAACCTCTCACAATTATTTTGGAACCAATTCTTAGTCCAACATTTGTATTTTAAAGCCTTATTCTTGTGCTAAGTGATGTTATTCACCATTCTTATTACATTTTCATAGAACTACTTAGATCTAATTATCCACTTTTTTCAGTTTCTCAGATTTACACCCGTTATGGGTGGATCTAAGATTGTTTATTCCACATATAATTATATTTTTCTTTGTTGTTAGTAGGAGATGATATCTAAGGCCGTATCATGGATAATTCACCAAGTTTTCTTTAGCATTCTTCATCTGTTTTTGGTTTTCATCAAAACCTTCAAGGTAGGTGGCTTCACTCTCGAATCCTCTTAGTATAACTGTATGGTATAGTTACAAATTTATTTCTTTAGGTGAATGTTATTATGAAATGAATTCTTTATGATTAATTGAAATACTTTCGGATATGGTTCTGAAAATCTAGAACATTGGTTCTTGTGAATGATGTGTTTGATACTTGATTTTAAAATGATGTTTGAAATAGAATTTTCTGGAATTTATTACACATGGATTTGATGAATGTGTTTTCAATAAATGGAAGGATTTTATTGAAATTAAATATTTGGTTTGAATTTATTTGTCTAATTTTTTTCAATAAAAGTCCGATTTTAGTCAAATGTTTTGAAATAGTTTATTTTATTTTTTTAGAATATATGGGTTGTGTGAGATCATGTTCGATATGCCCCTGAATATAGGACTTATAGCACTAGGGAACAAGGTGTATGAACCCTGATCGGGGGTGTGGGTTATTGGGACACAAGTTAATTGGATTAGAGACTTCTCACGAATATGGAACAATCAAATGAGGCGTGCATGGGTGCCTATGTGTTGTGAACCACATAATGGTTAAGAAAAAATGATATTTAGAAATGGTTGTTATTCATGCTTTAGTTGTTTTTATAGAAGTATGACTTGATGGTAAATTACTTATTTTGTACTTTTCCAAAAAAAAAATTACATGGTTTTGAAGATTATTTGTTTTGAGTTATAAAATGTTTTGGAAAATTGTTTTATAATAACTTTAACATAGAAATGTTTCTAACCTTTCGATCCTAGTGACATGAGTAGGTATGTTATTAGGGAAAGCCTACTGAGTTTTATACTCAACCATCCATTGGATCTTTGGTGGTTTTGCAGATTCTATCTTCTGGGACAAGGGAAAAGGTAATGTGTCACACGTTTGTAGCACTACCTCATGATACGTGATATGTTTAGTGTTGTTGGAGCATGGAGATTAAGGAGAATTGAGTCTTGTGGTCATCTTGGAGTCTTTAGTTTATCTTCCACTATTTACATTAATAGTTTATTGGTATTATATTATATCACACATTATAGTAGTTTGATATGAATATAATGGTTGATTTGTCATTCATTTTTTCATGCATCATATAGTGAGCAGTTTGGTTAGGGGTTGTTGAGTTAATGTTTGTGTTCTTAAAGGTAAAATCATCCCCCACTTGTATTTGAATCCCTTTAGAATTTATTTCTAGATATTTTCATCATTGGGATCTAGCATAACCCCAAGTAATGAATCATTGTATTTTCATGTTAATGAGAATAATTGGGCCATCACCCTTAACATACATGATGAAAATAAATTTTCAACTAAAATGATATTTATTTTATTTATATCTTATTTTCATGACTTCATGTTTCATTTAAATAAGACCCTTTCCTTTTTTTGGTATTTTTTGAAAATTGTTTAATATATGTATGTTTGGTACTGAAAATGGCGTTTTAAGGGCATGTTGATATCCAAAGAGATATTTTTGTGATTTTATAATAATTATACATATTTGAAACCATAAAAATTATTTATTCATGTTATGTATCATGAGAATTATACTTGGTAAATGAGTGAGACTATATAGTGGTGGGTGATCCCATTACATCTTATACAATGGGGTAGAAGGGATAATTCTAGTTAAGCACATTATATTATATATGATTGGGATTCATAGACATTGTCAGGTGATTTCATTACAACTTATATGATAGAGTAGCCCAGATAGTGCATGGTGAGCCTAATATATCTTAATTTTTTTAGACAATGTTCTAATGTACTGAGTAATGATTATAATTGATGGAGGTCATATATTTATTCCAAATAAAGTGATTTTGAAAGGGTTTTATTTATATGATTATATATGTCACCAAAAATGGGTTTTAATGATTTTTATTGATCAAAAAGTGTGTTATTTTCATGTTAAAATGTTTTATTTCATATTCCCAAATAACATTTAATGTAGAAGTTAATGCTATATAAGATTTAATGTTTTATATGAAAAATATTTTTTGTTCTATTTTATATACGTTGATAGTTTTTTACATAACTTGAATTTAAAATTGTTTTCGTTAGATTTAAGTATTGGAATGGGAATGGAAGAAGTTATGTTGAATGTCATGTAGATTTTCAATGAAAATAAATATTTCATTCATGATTTTTTCAAAATTATTTTAAAAATGTATACTAATTAGATTTCTACACTTCTTATTGTATGGTTTTTTAATGTTTGAGTTATAACATAATTATTTAAAAATCTAAACCTGAATGGATCCTCCATTGCAAGAGAATGATTTTTTAACACAAGAGTTATTATTATGTAATGCTTATATTTGGGTACTTATATTCATATAATTTTATTATATTTTATAAATAAATTTTAATCATTATATAATTAATTATATATAAAATGTTATTCTGAAATACTATAGAAAAAGTAAATTTTTGAAATAAAATAATTTAAAATGAAATCTAACAGGATTTTAGATCTAATTTCACATATGATAATTGTAGATTAAGCATTTTATTCATTTGGAAAAAATGTAGATAATAATTTTACATTTCCAAATACAAAATATTTATTCTATTTAATGTTTCTACACCATTTTAGTATTACAATATAGTAAAAACCAAATCATGATATTACATATTAATGAATGAATAAATTATTTAAATAAAATTCAATGGTTTCAAATGACATATTTTTCATATGTAATTTTTATTGGAACGTTTCAAACAAATTATAATTATTTATAATATTAGATTTAATAATATAAAAAGAAAATTAGTATAAGATATAATTATAGAATTAATAATGTTTTATTTTATTTCTGAAATTATTACGTTGTTCAAAGAGCCACTCAATATAAAAAAATTGAAACCATTGTCATCAATCATTTATATAAGGGTTGATTATGATATGAGGTGTGAAATAAAAAACATACATTGGATACATATATTCTTAAAAATAACCCAAATTCTAATGCATTGTCCATAATTTATAATATATTGACAAATAAATTCAAATGGGTCATCATGAATGCATACATATATCATGGAATAATGAATATGACAACATTATAGAACAATCCTTATCCATGGATTGAAACATATTCGATAAACATATCATATAAATTTGGACAATGTATAAGCATATGGAATAATCAGAATTTGATCATCACAAACTATAATCCTCAAGAAATGTTATTTTCTTTGGAAAAGGTAACACGAATGACACACATACGTAATTTTTAGAAAAAAGGAAAATACAATAATTCAAATGAATAATTTTCTTAACAAAACAAACTGCTATCTTGTCCAAACACAACATCATTATCTCATGTGTTATAAATGATTATACTATTTATTAAAGGGAAATGTTAGATCCAACCATAAAATAATTGAAAACTATATATATTTGTAAAACGTAAATTATTCATGAATATTATCAAGAAAATATCCAATGGAAATAAAGAGGGTTAGATATCATTTTCCAAGGTTATCATATAATAGGGAATCTAGAATTGGCTTGGATAATACAAGAAATTAAATAACAATGATTATGTTTCTAATAATTGAAATTGGTGTTTTATTAATGAATCATTTCAATATATAATATATCTATTATTGAAATAAAGTATAAAATCTAGATGATTTATTAAATAGTGTTTTCAAAAAAATATTTTTATCATTTTTGTAGAATTATTATGATACAATTCACATTTAAAAATAATTTTGGTAAATGTAATTTTTTAAAATTTGTTTTAAAATAATCCCCAATTTAGTAACCATTAAAATAAGAAAAATACCAAGAAATAAAGAATAGTAGACGATAAAAAATAAAAAAGGTAAAATGAATCCTATATGTGTTTTTATTGTTCTATAAAGAAAAAAATGTTTTATAAAGAGTTATGTAACATTTTTTGAAAATATTTATAAAGAAATATAAATATTATAGAAGATAATAAAAAAAATACTTTTCAAATTGAAATAAAAATATACTTTTAATGAGAAATATTTAAATGGATGAGAAATAACTTATAGAGTGAATGAGAATTATTTTTATCAAAATTATAAATTTATTATGTTCAAAATCCATTAAAGGAATTTATTAGCATATGAAAATGTTATATCCCCGTAGATAATTATAAAATAAAAATTGATATATAGAAATGAAATGATACAACAATCATATATGATAAATTCCATTGAATATACATTATGACACATTATAATTTAATCAAGATAATAAAGTCCATACCATGGATTCATGTATGTCCAGATTCACCCCATCCTATTGTATAAAAAAATATTGTTTTCATTTCACCTATTTCAAATAAAATAAAATTTTTTATATTTGGTACAATTCATTTATTATTTCTTATGATTAGTTAATTTACAAATTTTATATTTAAATCAATAATCCATAGTATATTTTTGTATTTGTTCAGTATAAGAATTAGGGTGTATGATATCATGATTTTTTACTTTATTAGGCATTAAATTCCTCAAGAATAGTCATTTATATCACATAGATATATTTGTAATATTGTTATTAAGAGAAACATGAAATTATTAGATTTTATAGAAGGAATTTTAAAATGAATTTAATGAAATTTATTTTATTATTTGTTTCTTCAATAAAATTTTTTATTTCATTATTTAATATACATATATAATTTATAATTACAAAACCATGAGTTTTTTTAATAAGAATATATTAAATAATATTAGAGTAATTATTTTTTAAAACATTCACGATATAAATATTATAAAATGATTCATGTTAGTAGTTGAATTTTCCCAAATAATAACACATTATAAAAAATTAATGGCTATGAAAAATTTATTTTATTACTAAAATATCACCTTTATTGAATAAATTTTCATTCAAAATTGTGTTATCATATTATAACCTAGGCTACAGTATATGTCTATGAAATAATAAATTATAAATAATTATAGAGTGGGTAATATTTACATTAAATGATAAAAAATTAAATTATAGAACCTCTAAGAAATGAGTGACTTTAGAAACCGTTTTGTGAGTAGAGGTACCCAAATGTTATATAAGATTTTTAGAAAGAGTATTGTGGTAGATATTGAAGAGAAAAACAATGGAATGGATTGGAGTTATATGGGAAGAGGATGGATCCTTTTATAATTGTGCATTAGTGGCATGTTCAAAACTTCTAAATTATAATTGTATAGTGAATATAATATATATTTTAATGTTGATACAATATTGAAATATATATGTGAGATAAAATTGGGAGGCTTATTAGTCCCTTATCCACTGATTTTGTGATATTGTTGCTTGATATTTAAGGAATAATTCACTAAAGTTATCATAATTACATATGAATGAATTTTTCTACATTAAATAACTAGGATATAGTAATTTAAAATATAAAATATTTTTCACTAAATTAAATTTATAAATATGATAATAATTAAATTTAATCTAATAATGAACAAATAACTTTTTTTAAAACAATATTTTAAAGAATAAATATGATTTTATTCATATTAATTATTATGTATTAATAATTACATGGTTGAAAAGCTAATTTATTACAAAAATAAAGTATTTATTTGTTTTAAATAACTCTCGAGAAGAATTTTATTTTATTTTTAATGAAATAAAAAACATAGAGGGAGAAAAATTCTTCAAAAAAATGTATTGTTAACATTTAATGATTATATATTTATTCAGAAATGATTACAAATCTCTACATGATTCCATATTAATTTTTTATTTTATTTAACAATAAATTAAATAAAATTTCATATAAAAAATAAGAGAAATCATCCCTATATATAAAAGCATAAAATATATAATAAATTGAAATATATTTAAAAAATTCCATGAATATGTACAATAGTATAATAAAGAGATAATTATTTTTTGAACATTATTAATTAATTTTTGAAATCATTTACCAATTTTTATTAAAAAAACTATTGATATAATATTTTAATTTTAATAAACTAAAAAATTATTTAATTCATAAAAAATTATTTTAAGTCAATGAATGGTTTCCATTTAATTAGAATCTTTTATTTCTACTCCAAAAAAATTATTTTATTTCAGATAAATTTTTTATAATGAAATTTTTTATATATAAATTATTTTTATATTTGTTAATAATATATCAATAATTCATAGAATATAATTTGATTATCTTTATTACAAACAACAACTATATACCATTTATTAATAGATATATGATTACTATCTTACCCACATCACATATAATAAATTCATTAAATTTATATAATGCCCCGACCCCAGCTACCTAGAGTTTGTGCATTTTTATGTAACATTTTCATGATCACCAATGATCATGTCTCGAAAAACCGATTAGTTTAGTAGCCTTGGAAACACTAGATACATTCATAAATGTTACATTACATCATAAAGTGAAAAATCACAAAAACATAGTCTCCATAGTCCAGACTCAGATCCCCTTCAGACTATCCCCATAGGTCAGTCATAAAATATTTCATCACATCCTGGGAAAAACAAAACATATAAAGGGGTGAGATCAGATGCTCAGTAAGGATAAAAATACAGTGGAAACTTTCATAAATAAACATAAGCATTTAAGGAAATGTATAACTAAAACAAAAGCCTTTTAAACATGAAATTCAGCATAATATGGAAAAAATAAAATGAAATACTTCCATTTACTTATTCACATTGGTATTCTACTAGTCGAATAATCATATGAAATATCAATAACCACTTTCATAATGATGGAATTCATAATGCCAGACTATCATAACCACATAGCCATTGCCTTGTTCCAAGTCTAAAAATAATATTTTTTCAAGGCCTTGTGCCAAGACACTAGTATGTCTCATGAGACCTACCAATGCATCGAGGAGATATAGCGGGATCCATTTGTCACTTATTATGTCCAATTCATTCCTTATATGAAAAGGTTTAAACATATCATAAACCATAACATAATTGTATCACATAAAACATGGATAAAAGAAACCTAACATTTCCACATTTCAATCACAAGATATCAATACAACACATTGTTATAATAAAAACTTTATCCAAACCATTTTCAATACAAAAATAAAAGAAAACTAAAACTTGGTATTTATTTTTTATTTTAAAAAAATTTATGGCTTGTAGAGGAAGTCGAAACTCAAATAATGGTTACGACGGCGGAGAAGTCGTTGTTGCCGCATACGTACGACAAAAAACAATCTTTTTTGTCGTTTAGTAAAGCACATCATATAAGAATTATTCCTTTTGAATAAACGTAAAATTCAAAGGGGTTTATAAACTATATAAAACAAAGTTGTGTATAAAACAAAATATGCCACAATAGAAGAAGATTGAGACGAAGTCCCTTACCTCGTGTCCGACTTGACTCGATCGTTCTTTAACCTCCTGAATAATAAACTAGATTTAATTTATAATTTCTTAAGAACCTTTTCAAGTTTATTATTCATTTTATATCACTTATTACCATGTTATGAACATTATGTATTTATTTTAGTTAATAACATCCGTTTTGTCGATCTTTGGTACTTGAGTCAAAAATAAACTTCTTATAATTACTAGTTGATCATGTGGTAAAATATCCATTATATCCAGAATTATATTCATCATTTAGATATAATATATATAATATATATATCATATATATCTATTATATAAATTTATTTATAATATTACATAACATTTAGTGGTAAGAAATGAAATGCAACATTCATGGAGACGGTAAGCCATACGTACGCATGAACGCTATTTTCATTTCTATTTCACATTTAATGGAATGAAATCATAATGATATAAAGGTATATTATAATTCCAGTATAATATCATATATAATATCATTTAATCCATCCTTTATACATCCCACATATGGCATTAATGATTCAAATCACTTTGAGGGGGCGGTAGTCCGCACTTCCTAAAATGAAATTATCACGCTTACCCATAATGGAAATCATAAAGGTATGCAATAAATGAAAAATAAAGAAGCATAAGGAAAACATAAACATAATATATATCATATATAAATATAGTGACATATTAATGGCCACCATGAGAGGTGTCAAAAGAAGGTTGAACAATCATCGTTTCGTGAGGCAGTAATTCGCCACCCACATAAATAGTATGTTCTTTAACCATTAGACGAATGTGTGCATAAGTGTAAATAAAATACTTCTCATAACAGAATCCTAGTATATTTAAGATACTAGTGTTGTTACAAAATAAATGAATTAAAATAGTTTAAGGGGTTGGAGAAGCAAAATAAAATAAAAGAACATAAGAGAAGACATTACCGTAAAATCGGGTAACTGTTTTTGATTTGAGCCAAAGGCTTACTTGGAAAGACTTATGTCCAAATTGAGGCTTCTAGGAGTAAGAGAGGTAATTTAAGAGAGTTTTTGGGCAGATTTTGGCCAATCCAAATGTCTTGATGGTGTGAATAAGGTGGTAGAGGTGGGGGCCTTTTATATGAGTAGTGGAGGGGCACTTTTGGAAAGTCAAGAAATGTTATTTATTATATAATGAGTTTTGGATTTTAAAGGTCCCACAATTAAATATTTCGAGGATAAGGTGGTAAGGGTTCGAAAAATACTCCTACAGTAGGTTTTTGTCAAGTTTAAGTCCAATATTTTACATTGTCTTTTCATTTTATTTAAATCATTAATTAGTGAGGTAATCACTGCATCATCATGGTGTCATAAAAAATTTAATTTATTTAATGTATAATAATTATAAAAAAATTACCATGATGTAAGAATTATTTTTATATTTCCAATGAATATTTATAGTCGAAAAGTTAACTTATATAACCCCATGTAATAACTGTTTTAGTAAAACAACACATGATTGTGACAATTCTATTTTTACTTTAAATAAAATGTTATTAATGTCATTTTTTTACCCAAGTGGCTCTATGGGGTCCCCCAGTTGACACATGGATTGTCTTTGTCTACCATGACTCATCCAATAAGGGTAGGACAAGTGTAATGGTAATTTCATATTATTATAACATTGTATTCACCTTAAATTACACTAATTACCTTTAATCACGATTAATAAAACTTAAAAGTTACTATTCATAAAAAATTATTTTATTCCCATTGAAAAAAATTTTACTTCCTAATTAAAATCATGTGTGTTGGATTTTTTAAATACAATTCACAGTTGCGGTAAAATTTCATTTAAATAAAAAATCAGTTTTTTAACTACCACTTAGTGGTTTCACTATTCATCAAAATTTGATGTTTTTCAGAAAAATACCAAAAATTCACCCTAATAAATAATTGATATTCTGAATTAAAAAATTAAGTCTATTTTAAAAAATTCAAAACATATAAGTTGCATTAATTAATTTTATAATTAATTCCTGTTGTCAAAACAAATAGCGTGTTTTTAAGAAACAATATCAATCAACAGATTTACAATTGTTTATGTCCAATTTCAAAGTGAAATTAATTCTAATGACCACCATTGGATAAAATGGTAAAATTATATTCTAATTATACTTTAATTCCAATAAATATTATAATTTATCACTATAAATTATTTTCAATAAAAAAGTTGTTTTTAAGTATTTTTTACTATTCATAGAAAATTGGAAGTTCTCAGAAAATTACAAAAAATTCAACATAGGATAATTTCGATATTCCGAATAAAAAAATGAATTCCATTTTGAATTATAAAATTAATATAATTTCCAAAGGTAGTTATTACTATTCATAACAACTACTTTGATTGGTCGCGGTGTGTTAGAATCTCGAAGTTGCGTACAATGCAAGCTATTGTATTATTGAAAGAGAAGCGTACCGTGGAAGCTTGGGGGGTTACATTCTCCCCTCCTTCAAAAAATTGCATCCTCAAAATTTGAAAATGTTCTTCGAAAAAATAGTTTGAAAGTAGAAAATACCTTTTTGTAAAACCCACATCAGAAAGAAGGTTAATAAAATTTAGCCTTAATAAAAGGGAAAGGGAAATGAAAAAGTCACCCCCAAATTATGATCTAGATTAGGCGAACATTGGTGGAAATTAGATAGAAATAATTGGATGGAAAAAGTAAATATTTGTAGGGAGTGATTGAGGTTATCAATCAAAAACAAGTGTAAAATTGAGGGCCTCAAAGCCTTCAATCTATGTTGATTTAAAATATCATCCGTTCAACAAAATATATGGTAATAGGATAACACATTTTTTTTAATATCCCTTTCCTAATGTTTAAGAATTAATTTATTCATAGAATAAGAGAGAGGTATATATATATACACATGACAAGTAGAGTTTCAACCTTTAACTAATTTCTACCACAAACTCATCCTTCCCTCAAAAAGATAATAGAACTCAAAAATATTATATTTATCTTAATCGTACAAGGTTCTAAATATTAAAAAATACCATTTAGATTAAGAAGTATAGTTTTTAATAACTAGGGACTTCCTGTAGGATAGTGGTAGGTAATAAAGGCATGTTGCACTATGGTTGTGGGTTCGATTCCTACAGCTTTTTCCGACGCGACGGGTTATCCCCCAACCTGCAGGTTGTCCTTTTCCTAAAACTATAGTATTATAATATTCCAAAAATAATCATCAGAAATGTTTTAACCTTAAACAATACTATCCAATGTTCAACATAATACATTCCAACTTTTATAGTTATCCAAAATACCTATGTCCAGACTTTCTCTAAAACGTCTCTAAATTCCAAAATCAATTGTAAAATCAGATTCCCCAAACAATGTAAAGTTTCTCTTATTGTCACATAATTAAATTATGATTACCTTCATCATATTAAAACCTTAATGAGAAAAAAAAGTACTACAGTAAAATCCTTATATATATCACATTATTCTCATAACTATAATATAGTTCTTGAGTCCAAGAACAGAAATACAATAATTATTCAACTTCATCTGTAGTAACAGCATAAGCTTTTCCTTTCTCACTTATCCATTTCTGAGGTCTGTTTCCTTGGATCTTAGGGAATTCATTTGCATAATTCCCCATTTCTCTATATTTATAGTATTCATCATTGATAGCCTCTTTCTTTCCCTTACAATCACGAGCCTGGTGACCTTTTTATACACATTTGTAACAAACTCCCATTACCATTAGGCAAGTACCGGGGTGATTCTTCCCACAATAATCACATAATGGAAAATCCTTCCTTCCCTTTTTCCCTTTATCTGTCTATTGTTACACCGTTCTCTTCTTCTCTTGCTTTACTTTGTTGTCATAAGACTTAGATAATTCCTTTTTTGTCTTCACAGAACATGATACAATATCTTCGTACGATGAGAAGTATTGTGATACTAAATCTTGACAGAGAAATGGATTTAACCCATCAAAGAAACAATTAATCGTACTTCTTTGGTTACTTATATAATCTATAGCATGTCTCACTAACCTTGTAATGTTGGTCTCATACTTCGCGATATTCTCATCTTCCTTTTGTCTCAGACTCAGAAATTGCCTTTCCATATCTGCTCGATGGTCACGAGGGAAGTATTTTTCTATGAAATGATCATTGAACTCCCTCCATTCCATATTTGATACTTCATCATCTTTATTTTTGTTTTTGATCAATGAATACAATTGATTAGCATCTCCAGTTAGGCGGTAAACTGCCATGATAACCTTTTCCCTTTCACTACTCCCCAAGGCATGGAATATTTTATATATGGAATTTATCCATTGATCAGCTACTAAGGGATTTGTAATACCATTTAATGTTGGTGGTTGTTTCCTCATGAAGAGATCTAACATTTATCCTCCACATTGTGGATCCGGGTGCTCCATACGAGTAAGGTTATTATTCAAAACCTTGGTGAGTTGTCCCAGCATGGTGATAAGTTGATCAGCACCAGTTGTATAACCAGCTCCACTATAATTATCTTGAGCAGGAGGAAAATCCCTACATGGAGTGCGTGAATTGATAAAGTTTCCATTCCTTCAACTAGGCACTATTTCTAAACAATGTCATAAACTAGATTAGATTATGAATCCAAACACATAATAACAAATTGAAAAACACTTAACATAAATTGAACTATTTATGGATATAATCCATAGTCATAAAAATGTTTTCTTTGAGGAAGTATATACTCATAAACCCTTCATTATGGTTTGTAAAGAAAATGAGAATTATCCTAATCATTTCCCCCGGGAGTGTCGTAACCAAGAGTGCAGCACGGCGCGTTATCGTGCACCAGTTCCCGTTCGAGTCTAGCTCAAAGCGGTGTTGTCGGGTTTTACCCCTAGGTACATCTATGCCAGAGCTGCCTCCACCTGCTCATATCGAGACAGTGATAAATTTCTTAGAAAATACACAAAATCTATATTTCCCAAAATTCAAGGAAGTTCTTATATACTAATCCTCAAAGTCTATCTTAGGTCTATGTGATTTATTCAGAGTTTATCTAAATATAGCTTCCATGGTTAGTACTAAACTGCCTCTGATACCAACTGTAATGCCTCGACCCCAGGTACCCAGAGTCAGTGCATTATTACATAACATTGGTATGATCACAAAAGATCAAGTCTTGAATGACTGATTAGTTTAGTAGCCTTAGAAACACTAGATATATTCATAAATGTTACATTACATCATAAAGTGAAAAATCACAATAACATAGTCTCCATAGACCATACTCATATGCTCTTCAGACTATCCCCATAGGTCAGTCATAAAATATTTCATCACATCCTAGAAAAAATAAAACATAGAAATGGGTGAGCTCAGATGCTCAGTAAGGATAATAATACAGTGGAAACTTTCATAAATAAACATAAGCATTTAAGGCAATGTATAACTAAAACAAAAGCCTTTTAAATTTGAACTTCAACATGACATGGAAAAAATAAAATGAAATAGCATCATTTACTTATTCACATGGATATTCTACTAGTTGAATAATCACATTAAATATCAATAACCACTTTCATAATGATGGAATGCATAATGCCAGACTATCATAACCTCGTAGCCAAGGCCTCGTGCCAAGACTACAAATAAGATTTTGTCAAGGCCTCATGCCAAGACACAAGTTTGTCTCATGAGACCTACTGATGCATCGAGGTGCTGTAGCGGGCTCCACCCATCACTTATTAAGTCCAATGCATTCCTTATATGAAAAGGTATAAACATATCATAAAACATAACATAATTGTATCACATAAAACATGAATAAAAGAAACATAACATTTCCACATTTCAATCATAAGATATCAATACAACACATTGATATAATAAAAACATTATCAAAACCATTTTCAATAACAAAATAAAAGAAAACTAAAACATGGAATTTATTTATCATTTAAAAAAATTATGTCTTTTTGAGGAAGCCGAAACTCAAATAATGGTTACAGTGGCGGAGAAGACATTGTCTCCGCATACGTACGAAAAAAAACATTCCTTTTTGTCATTTCGTAAAATGATTTGTATAAAAAAGATTCGTTTTGTATAAACGTAAAATTAATAGGGGTTTATACACCATATAAAAGAAAGTTGTGTATAAAACAAAATATGCCTCAATGAAAGAAGATTGAGACGAAGTCCCTTACCTCATGTCCAACTTGACTCGATCGTTCGTTAAACTCCTAAATAATAAACTAGAGTTAATTTATACTCCCTCAAGATCCTTCTACAAGTTCATTATTCCTTTTATATCACTTATTACCATGTTATGTACATTATGTAATTATTTAAGTTAATAACGGTCGTTTTGTCGATCTTTGGTTCTTGAGTCAAAAATAAAATTCTTATAATTACAAGTTGTCCATGTGGTAAAATATCCATTATATCCAGAATTATATTCATGGTGCAGATATCATATATATCATATATATCCAGTATATACATTCATTTATAATATTACATAACATTTAGAGGTAATAAATGAAATGCACCGTTCATGGAGACGGTAAGCCGTACGTACGCATGAACGCTACTTTCATTTATATTTCATATTTTGTGGAATGAAATCATAATGATATAAAGGTATATTATAATTCTAGTATAATATCATATATAATATCATTTACTCCATCCTTTATACGTCCCACATATGGCATTAACTATTCAAATCACTTTGAGGGGGCGGTAGTCCGCACTTCCTAGAAAGAAATTATCGCCTTTACCCATAATGGAAATCATAAAGGCATTCCATAAATGAAAAATACAGAAGCATAAGGAAAATATAAACATAATATATATCATATTTAAATATAGTGACATCTTAATGGCCACCATGAGAGGTGTTAAAAGAAGCTTGAACAATCATCGTTTCGTGAGGCAGTAATTCCCCACCCACAGAAACAGTATGTTCTTTAACCATTAGATGAATGTGTGTGTAAGTGTAAATAAAATAATTCTCATAAAAAAATCATCGTTTATTGAATATATTGGTGTTGTTACAAAATAAAAGAATTAAACGAGTTTACAGGGTTGGAGAAGCAAAATAAAACAAAAGAACAAAAGAGAAGACATTACCTTAAAATCAGGTAACTCTTTTTGATTTGAGACAATGGCTTCCTTGGGAAGACTTATTCCCAAAGTGAGGCTTCTAATAGTAATAGAGAGAAGTTGGGAGAGTTTTTGGGCAGAGGTTGGCCGAGCCAAATTGATTGAAGGTGTGAATAAGGTTGTATAGGTGGGGGCCTTTTATAAAAGGAGTGGAGGGGCACTCTTGGAATGTCAAGAAATGTTACTTTATTATATAATGAGTTTCGGATTTTAATTGTACCACAATTATATATTTAGAGTATTAGGTGATAATGGTTCTAAATCTACTCATCCAATAGGTTTTTGACAAATGTAAGTCTTATATGTTACATTATCTTTTCATTTTATTTAAATCGTTAATTAATGAGGTAATCGTTGCATCATCATGGTGCCATAAACAATTTAATATATTTAATGTATAAAAATTATAAAAAAAAATTACCATGATGTAAGAAATACTTTTATATTTCCAATTAATATTTATAGTCGAAA
Organism: Viscum album; assembly: GCA_963277665.1. Classification (NCBI taxonomy): domain Eukaryota; kingdom Viridiplantae; phylum Streptophyta; class Magnoliopsida; order Santalales; family Viscaceae; genus Viscum; species Viscum album. Next base: position 997,010,085 of record OY728166.1, read on the forward strand.
TTTTAACTTATATAACCCAATGTAATAATTGTTTTAGTAAAATAAAACATGTTTGTGACAAATCTATTTTTACTTTAAATAAATGTTATTAATGTCTTTTTCTTACCCAAGTGGCACCATGGGGTCCCCAAGTTGACCCATGGATTTTCTTGGTCAGCCATGACTTATCCATTAAGGTAAGGACAAGTGTAAATGTAATTTCATATTATTATAACATTATATTTATCATAAATTACACTAATTACCTTTCATTGTGATTAATAAAACTTAAAAGTTACTATTCACCAAAAATTATTTTCATCCCATTGAACTACATTTTACTTCCTAATTACAATAATTTATGTTGGATTTTTGAAATTCAATTCACAAAAGTGGTAAAATTTTATTTAAACGAAAAATCAGTTTTTTAACTACCACTTAGTGGTTTCACTATTCATCAAAAAATGATGTTTTTCATAAAAATGCCCAAAATTCAACCTAATATATAATAAATATTCTGAATTCAAAAATTATGTCTATTTTAAAAAATTCCAAATATATAAGTTGCATTAATTAATTTTATAATTAATTCCCATTGTCAAAACAAATATCCTGTTTTTGAGAAACAATATCAATCAAAAGATTGACAATTTTTTATGTCCAATTTCAAAGTTAAATTAATTTTAATGACCACCATTGGATAAAATGGTAAAATTATATTCTAATTATACATTAAAACCACTCAATAGTATAATTTACCACTATTAATTATTTTGATTTAAAAATTTGTTTTTAAGTATTTTTTTACTATTCATAGAAAATTTGAAGTTCTCAGAAAATTAAAAAAAATTCATCTTAGGATAATTTCGATATTCCGAATACAAAAATTAAGTCCATTTTGAATTATAAAATTAATATAATTTTAAAATGTGGTTATTACTATTCATAACAGCTACGTTGATTAGTCATGGTGTGTTAGAATCTTGAAGTTGCATACAATGCAAGCTATTATATTATTGAAAGAGAAGCGTACCATGGAAGCTTGGGGTGTTACATTCTCCCATCCTTCTATAAATTGTTTCCTCTCAATTTTAAAATGTTCTCCGAGAAAAAGGTTGAATGTAGAAAATACCATTGTTGTAAACCCACATCGGAAATAAGGTTAATAAAATGTAGTCTTAATAAGAGGGAAAGGGAAATGAAAAAGTCACCACCAAATTATGATCTAGATTAGAAGAAAATTGTTGGAAATTAAAGACAAATAATTTAAGGTAAAACATAAATACTTGTTGGGAGTGATTGAGGTCATCAATCAAAAACAAGTGTAAAATTGAGGGACTAATAGCCTTCAATCTACGGCGATTTAAAATATTATCAGTTAAACAAAATATAAGGTATTAGGATAAAACATTTTTTTTAATATCCCTTTCCTAATGTTTACAAATTATTTTATTCATAGAATAAGAGAGAGGTATATATATATATATATACATGACAAGTAGAGTTTCAACCTTTAACTAATTTATACCACAAACTCATCTTTCCCTAAAAAAGATAATATAACTCAAAAATATTATGTTTATACTAATCGTACAAGGTTTTAAATATTAACAAATACCATTTAGATTAGGAAAACTATTTTGTAATAACCAGGGAGTTCCTATAGGCTAGTGTTAGGTAATAAAGGCATGTCACACTACGGTTGTGGGTTTGATTCCTACTACTTTGTCCGACGAGACGAGTTATCCCCCAACCCAAAGGTTGTCCTTTTCCTAAAACTATATTATTATAATATTCCAAAAATAATCTTCAGAAATGTCTTAACCTTAAACAATACTATTCAAAGTTCAACTTAATAAATTCCAAATTTTATAGTTATCCAATATACCTCTGTACAGACTTTCTCTAAAAGGTCTCTAAATTCCAAAAATCAATTGTGACATCAGATTCCCCAAACAAAGTAAAGTTTATCTTATTGTCACATACTAAAAATATGATTAACATCATCATATTAAATCCATAATGAAAACAACAAGAAATATAGTACAATTCTTATATATATCACATTATTCTAATAACCATAATATTGTTCTTGAGTCCAAAAACACAAATACAATAATAATTCAACATCATCTATAGTAACAGTATAAGCATGGCCTTTCTCACTTGGCCTTTACTGTGGTGAGTTTCATTGGCGCTTGGGTCATTCATTTTCATAATGCCCAATTTCTCTACAATTGTATCATTCAACAATTATAGCCTCTTTCTTTCACTTACAATCACGAGCCTGGTGACATTTTTCTCCACATTTGTAACAAACTCCCATTCCCTTTAGGCATGTACCAGGGTGATTCTTCCCAAAATTATCACATCATGGAAAATCCTTCTCTCCCTTTTTCCCTTTATCTGTCTCTTGTTCCACCATTCTATTCTTCTCTTACTTTACTTTGTTGTCACAAGACTTAGAGAATTCCTTTTCTGTCTTGATAGCACACGACACAATATCTTCTACGATGAGAAGGATTGTGATACTAAATATCGATGGATAAATGGTTCTAACCCATCAAAGAAATAGTCAATCTTACTTTTTGGGTTACGTATATAATCTTCAACATGTCTCTCTAACCTTTTAAAGTTGGCATCATACTTTGCGACATTCTCATCCTCCTTTTGTCTCACACTCAGAAATTGCCTTTCCATATCAGCTAGATGGTCACGAGGGAAGTATTTTTCCATGAAAAGCTATTTGAACGCCCTCCATTACCTAATTTATACTTCATCATCTTCATTTGTGTTTTGAATTGATGACCACCATTGATCAGCATCTCCAGTGAGGCGGTAAACTGCCATGATATCCTTTTCCCTTTCACTACTCCCAAAGGCATGGAATATTTTCTCTAAGGAATTTATCCATTGATCAGATACTAAGGGATTTGTACTCCCATTTAATGTTGGTTGTTGTTTCCTCAAGAAGCGATCTAACATTGATCCTCCATGTTTCAGATCCGAGTGCTCCATACAAGTAAGGTTATTATTCATAAGAGTGAGTTGTCCCAGTATGGTGATATGTTGATCAAAAATAGTTGTATCACCAGCTCCACTATTATTATCTTGAGCAGGAGGGAAATCCCTACATGGAGTGCATGCATTGATACAGTTTCCATTCCTTCCACTAGGAACCATTTCTAAATAATTTCATAAGCTAGATTAGTTTATGAATCTAAATACATAATAACAACTTGCAAACCACCTAACATAAATTTAACTATTTATGGATATAATCCACAATCATAAAAATTATTTCTTTTAGGAAGTATATACTCATAAACCCTTCATAATGGTTTATAAAGAAAATGAGAATTATCCTAATAATATCCCCCAGGAGTGTCGTAACCAAGAGTGCAGCAAGGCCCATTGTCGTGCACCAGTTCCCGTTCGAGTCTAGCTAAAAGCGGTGTTTTCAGGTTTTACCCCTAGCTACATCTGTGACAGAGCCACCTCTACCTACTCGTATCCAGATAGGGATTTTTTTCTCGGAAAATACACAAAATCTATACTTTACCAAAATTCTAGGAAGTCTTCTATACTAATCCTCAAAGTCTATCTTAGGTCTATGTGCTCTAATTAGAGTTTATCTAAATCTAGTATCCAAGGTTAATACTAAACTACCTCTGATACCAACTATAACGCCCCGACCCCAGCTACCCAGAGTCGGTGCATTATTACGTAACATTGGCATGATCACAAAATATCAAGTCTCGAAAGACCAATTAGTTTAGTAGAAATGGAAACACTAGATACATTCATAAATGTTACATTACATCATAAAGTTAAAAATTGCAATAACATAGTATCCATAGTCTATATTCATATCCCCTTCAGACTATCCCCATAGGTCAGTCCTAAAATATTTCTTCACATCCTGGGAAAAATAAAAAATAGAAAGGGGTGAGCTCAGATGCGCATTAAGGATAAAAATACAACAGAATCCTTCATAAATAAACATAAGTATTTAAGGAAATGTATAACTAAAACAAAAACCTTTCAAACTTGAACTTCAGCATAACATGGAAAAAATAAAATGAAATAATTCCATTTACTTTTTCACATGGATATTCTACTAGTCGAATAATCACATTCAATATCAATAACCACTTTCATAATGATGGAAATCATAATTCCAGACTATCATAACCACGTAGCCGAGGCCTCGTTCCAAGACTACAAATAAGATTTTGTCAAGGCCTAGTGCCAAGACACTAGTTTGTCTCATGAGACCTACCGATGCATCGAGGAGCTATAGCGGGATCCACTATTCACTTATTAATTCCAATGAATTCCTTATATGAAATGGTTTAAAAATATCATAAACCATAACATAATCGTATCACATAAAACATGCATAAAAGAAACATAACATTTACACATTTCAATCAAAAGATATCAATAGGACACATTGATATAATAAAAACATTATCAAAACCATTTTCAATACCAAAATAAAAGAAAACTAAAACCTGGTATTTATATTTCATTTAAAAAAAGTTATGGATTGTAAAGGAATCTGAAACTCTAATAAGGGTTTCTGTAGCGGAGAAGTCATTGTCACCGAATATGTATGACAAAAAACATTATTTTTTGTCATTTATTAAAATGCTCATATAAAAAATATTCCTTTTGAATACATGTAAAAGTCAAAGGGGTTTATACACCATATAAAATAAAGTTGTGTATAAAACAAAATATGCCTCAATGAAAGAAGATTGAGACGAAGTCCCTTACCTCATGTCCAACTTGAATCGATCGTTCATTAACCTCCTAAATAATAAACTAGAGTTAATTTATACTTTCTTGAGATCCTTTTTCAACTTCGTTATTCCTTTTATATCACTTATTACCATGTTATGAAAGTTATATATCTATATAAGTTAATAACGGTCGTTTTATCGATCTTTGGTACTTGAGTCAAAAATAAACTTCTTATAATTACAAGTTGTTCATGTGGTAAACTATAAATTATATCCAGAATTATATTCATGATATAGATATCATATATATCATATATATCAACTATATACATTCATTTATAATATTACATAACATTTAGAGGTAAGAAATGAAATGAACCATTAATGGAGACGGAAAGCCGTACGTACGCATAAACGCTACTTTCAGTTCTATTTCGTATTTAATGGAATGAAATTATAATGATAAAAAGGTATATCATAATTCCAGTATAACATCATATATAATATATTTTACTCCATCCTTTATACGTCCCACATATGGCATTAACGATTCAAATCACTTTGAGGGGTGGTAGTCCACACTTCCTAAAATGAAATTATCGCGTTTACCCATAATGGAAATCATAAAGGTATGCCATAAATGATAAATACAGAAGCATAAGGAAAACATAATCATAATATATATCATATATAAATATAGTGACATATTAATGGCCACCATTAGAGGTGTTAAAATAAGGTTAGACAATCATCGTTTCGTGAGGCAGTAATTCTCCACCCTCAGAAACAGTATGTTCTTTAACAATTAGACGAATGTGTGTGTAAGTGTAAATAAAATACATATCATAACAAAATACTAGTATATTTAAGATTCTGGTGTTGTTACAAAATAAAGTAATTAAAATATTTTAAGGTGTCAGAGAAGCAAAATAAAACAAAAGAACACAAGAGACAACATTACCTTAAAATCGGGTAACTCTTTTTGATTTGATCCAAAGGCTTCCTTGGGAAGACATCTACCAAAAGTGAGGATTCTAGGAGTAAGAGAGGGAATTTTGGAGAGTTTTTGGGAAGATTTTGGTAGAGAAAAACGGCTTGATGGTGTGAATAAGGTGGTAGATGTGGGGGCCTTTTATAAGAGGAGTGGATGGGAACTCTTGGAATGTCAGGAAATGTTACTTTATTATATAATGAGTTTCGGATTTTAAAGGTCCCACAATTATATATTTCGAGGATAAATTCAAAATGGTTAGAAATATACTCATTCAATATGTTTTGGAAAAGTGTAATTCTTAGAGTTTACATTATCTTTTCATTTTATTTAAATCGTTAATTAATGAGGTAATCGCTGCATCATCATGGTTTCATAACATATTCAATTGATTTAATGTCTAAAAATTATAAAACAATTACCATGATGTAAGAAATAATTTTATCTTTCCAATTAATATTTATAGTCTAATAGTTAACTTATATAACCCCATGTAATAATTGTTTTAGTAAAAAAACACATGTTTGTGACAATTCTATTTTTACTTTAAATAAAACGTTTTAATGTCATTTTCTTACCCAAGTGGCTCCATGGGGTCCCCAAGTTGACCCTTATATTGTCTTGGTCGGACATGACTCATCCAATAAGGGTAGGACAAGTGTAAAGGTAATTTCATATTATTATAACATTATATTTACCTTAAATTACACTAATTACCATTTATCGTGATTAATAAAACTTAAAAGTTACTATTCACAAACAATTATTTTCATCCCATTGAACAAAATTTTACTTCTTAATTACAATCATGTATGTAATATTTTTGAAATTCAATTCATAGAAGCGGTAAATTTTCATTTAAACAAAAAATCAGTTTTTTAACTACCACTTAGTGGTTTCACTATTAATCAAAAATTGAAGTTTTTCAGAAAAATACCAAAAATTCACCCTAAGATATAATTGATATTATGAATTAAAATATGATGTATATTTTACAAAATACCAAACATATAAGTTTCATTAATGAATTTTATAATTAAATCCCATTGTCAAAACAAATAGCGTGTTTTTAAGAATCAATATCAATCAAAAGATTGACAATTGTTAATGTCCAATTTCACAGTGAAATTAATTCTAATGGACACCATTGGATAAAATGGTAAAAGTATATTCTAATTATACTTTAAAACCAATCAATAGTATAATTTATCACTATAAACTATTTTGATTAAAAAAGTTGTTTTTAAGTATTTTTTTTACTATTCATAGAAAATTGGAAGTTCTCGGAAAATTACAAAATAACAACTTAGGATAATTCCGATATTCCGAATAAAAAAATGATGTCCATTTTGAATTATAAAATTAATATACTTTCAAAATGTGGTTATTACTATTCTTAAGGGCTACTTTGATTGGTCGCGGTGCTTTAGAATCTCGAAGTTGTGTACAATGTAAGCTATTGTATTATTGAAAGAGAAGCATACCGTAGATTTTTGGGGTGTTGCAATTTAAAATTCAAAAAACACAACATTCATTATCATTTTTCATTTATCTTTTAATACATGAATTATTCTTTCATGATGTTCATTTTCATTATGGGATTATTCATAATAATAGTTATCAATTAGGGGGAAAGAGTTTAATAAGATTTCATAGTATTAAATTTTTATTCACCTTTTTTGTTTATTAGATAATATTAATTTCTGATTTGTAGAGTGATGTAGTCGTTTGAGGAATGTTGTGGCCGATAGTTTTTAAAAAAATCAAGTAGAATAATTCTAAGGTTCTAATAGGATTAATTTATGTTATTTTTATTTTGATACATTATTTGTTTATTTCCTTTTCCGGATGTTTATATCCCTTATAATTTATAAAAAAATAAGATATAATATGAATTCCAATATCTACAATATTACAATCCTCACCAATGTGGGGTCTTTGGGTGATCAACCCACTAACCTAGAAGATGTATGTAATTATAAAAAAAATAGAATGAAACAACGATTGTTTTGGTGTTTTTTTACCCATATTAGATCTTGGTCATGTTATGGACATTTTCATCCCATTTGTAAAATCATAATATGATGAAATATATATTTTTTTGAATAAATTATATTTTTTATATAATTCGATTCATGAAAAATAATTTTTAATTGATACATGATACTCTATTACAATATTATTTAAACATAACCCTTATAAACATGTCATAAAATTAGTTATTTAGAATATAGATAACTTATTAAAAATTAATAATATACAAAATTTATTTTTTATTGATTTATTAGAAATATTAGTAAGAATCATTTGAATGAAAAACTAATATTTTACGATTTTTTTTTCATAAAATAGAGTAATTGATTAGTTTCTGGAGAACTTGTGAGGAAAATAAATAGTACCAATATTAGAATTTTTTAAAAAAATTAAATTATTTTTGGAAATCACTAAATAAAAATTAATTAAGGGTGATTTTTTTTATTTTCATATAATGGTTTATTTTTTGATGAATGATAGAAAATATAGAATTTTCATTGAAAAAATCATTTTCATTAAAAAATATAAAAAGATTAAATTATATTTATAATTTGATTTGAATTACATTATATCAATTATATATCATTTAGTCAGATTTAGGTCACTAGATTCCTTTTTATATTTATTTTTTATATAAACACTTTATAAACATGGGAATATTTTCCCTTTAAAAAACTAGTTTCTCGTTGTGTCATTGGGATTCATTTTAAATTAAATTTTATACTTTTGGAAATGGAATTAGGAAAAATTAATCCCATTTTTTTAATTATAATAATTTTTATTATATTATATGGGAAATTATCTGATCAACCAAATAAATAGTTAATACTATAAAAATATATTGTTAAGGTAAAAATATATTTATTAGTGTGGTAAAATAAAAATATAAGGGATAAAATGAGAAACCATAATACGGTATATCTATATTATCAGAATACATAGACCCTATTTATTTTAATAATCTATAATAAATCATTTTATACCCCTATGGTATTTGAAAAAAGTGGGTTCACAATTTTCTTTATAAAAAATTACAAGTTTGACAGTCACTACAATTATAAAATACTATCCCGTCTAATTTTTTCTTCACATCATCACCCACGTTTGAATCATCAAATATATTAATAAATAACTTCCCAAATTTTATGCTATCATTATCAAATCCTTATTTTTGGTTGAAGTCCTTTCTAGGAAGCCTCCGGGTGAAATATTATATAGGATACATAGAGTAGAGGATACACTTATCAATAATCATTTTTACTTTCTTTTGTTAACCTCTTTTATATTTTATATTGAAAAAATTAGGATATAAAAACCCTAATATCAGATAAATTATTACATTTTATTTATATAAAGGCAATGAAAATCATCCATATCAACTTCCATTAAGTGGGCAGTTAAATCATCATTCATGTCAATGGTGGACAAAGTCCTCATAAACTGATGTAATTCATTTTTCCATTACAACCAATCATTTCTTGTTTTGATTATATAACTAATTTGTATATATGAAATTTATAACCGAAATATATTTCTTGTGTTATTATATCATATAATAATTATTTACATTCTATTTTATTGGTTATATGATAACACTACTCATTTGTACAGCTAACTATCGCCTCACAAAGCAATCTGATTCATCATTAAAAAACACATAACATTGAAGGTAATAAATATAATTATAATGAATATATATAATATAAATTATATAATTTTTATATTAACGGTATATTTATTATTATTAATAGATAATTTTTATTTTTATTTCTTATACAGAAAAATAATAACATCATTCATTTATGTGTGGACTATATCATTCACAAAATGATGGAATCACTTTTCATTACAACAAAAAATTGACGATATATAATTGTAAATGTAAATAAAAAACATGTTTTTTATTATAATATGATAATGATATTTTCATATATTATTACTTACCTCCTTCCCATAATGATTATTAAAAAATGGAAATGTTAATCATTCGTCTGTTTGACCTACTGTCTCAATGGTTATAATGTGCATAATTTATCAAAACCATCACTCACGATTAGTTTTAAATGTATAATTTTTTTCATAAATATGATAACTATGTAATGATTTTTTTTATGCATGTTATGGAGATATTAATTTCCCCAATAACCATATCATTTATAATAAAGCAGGAATGATAAATCATGGAGATTAACAACTAAAACAATAAAAATAATGAAATTTTATTAAGAACATTAGAGAGAAGTGTTATAATAAGATCATATATTAAATTATAAATTAAAATATGATTAATTTATAAATTTATAATATTTTTGTATCCATTATACAGGTTTTTAAATCATGTTTAACTAATGAAAATCATGATGAAAATGACTTCTAAATAATTTTCCTTTACAGAGGCATATTGTAATGTCTTCCACCTAATTATTTTAATATGGTATATATAATACCCCCTTTGACGTGTAATATAATTATTTATTCATATAAATTGGTATTTTAGGTTTCAATTTCAATTATTCCATTCAATGGGTTTTTACATGAAAATTCCTAATTGGATGAAGTTACTGAAGATTCTCACATTCTTTTTTGTTTCTAACTTTATTTTAAAACAATCAAACCCATGTGATATTATTTCATTAGAAATTAGATTTCTCTAAATATCAAGATTATTGATTTATGGAAATAAATATTCCTTAAAATATATTCTATTTCTATATATGGTGTTTATGTTGAATTTAATTTGAATAATATGGGAAATAATTATAATTTTGTATTGTTTACCCAATATGGATATTATATGATATGGAATATTAATTCATGAATTATATAATTTATTCAATATTAAAGGATGGATTTGGATCTATAGTGATGGTTGGTTCTAACTACTATTTATCCCATCACCGCATCAGTAGGACCCATAAGACAAATCAATTTTCTAAATTAAATGAATTATAACTGATTGATTAAACTGTCTTGTGAAAGGTCTTTAATATAGAGGTATCATGATTTTTACATCATTGATCAATATAATTAATCATTTTGATTATTTATAATTGAATTGTTATTATTATCCATTAAATTTTTTCTATTACACTATCTCTGGATGCATTTCATTCTTAGATATTGAATAAAAGTATTGTACTTTTAGTTATTTATTGGAACATATTTTTTATGAATTATAAAATCATGATAGTAATTTTATATAAATGGAATATGTATATAGTTATTTACCATTCCATTTTGACTATGGTTGTTAATCCATGACATCATTAGTTGTGTGTAACTCTTACTATGATATTGAGATCACCCTTATTTTGATTCCATTCTCGAGGATATCAATAATGAATAATTGAATATGTTTTGGAGAATGCTGTTCGTTTTATGGTATTATGTATTATGTTTTATTTTCTACTCCAAAGAAAAAATGGCTATCCTGTATGTAGATGGTCATATAAAACTACTCAAATGACATTCCATTTCAGATTTTACTATTTTTATCTACAGAAATGTAACAAAATAAGGAACTAGATTATATTGATAGGGGTTTGGGTTCCTATAGTTAGTATTAAAGGATATTTAGTTGATCAATTGGGAACTATATTAAGTAAAACATTTATTATGGATCATAACCCTATAATATACATTGATGATATGTATAGAATAAGATCCAAAAGTTTATGGATAAAAATGAATATATAGTTTTTCTTATAACAGATCATCTACTGGTGTCAGAAAACCTGATTTAATATGGACCAGGATTAAAACCCCTATAGGATATTCTTAAGATAATTATCAATTTCATTAAAATCCAATATAAAATATTTTTATAAAATAACCCTTAGGAATCCATGATTATGATTATTTAATTAAAAATGTGAAAATGTTACATATGATAAGCATTACGCTAGAGTCATAATTACACATCATGATTTAAAAATCATAATTTTATGACCTAATATAGTATACTCCATTATTTAGAAATGGATCATATAAAGTTGAATTATGTCAATACTCAAGTCCAACATAGATATTTTCCTGCTAAAGAATCCAACATAGTTGTTATTGTAAGAATAAAAACTATGGCTACATTAGGGATACATAATGATTTTATGAAAAATAACATTTTTCCGAATGGGTTAGCATATTCCGTTGTAAGATTCACATAATATAGGTCTTTTTATATGAAATATTACCAAATAATTTAGTAGGACTACTAATCATGTTGTAGCTGAGCAATCGATCAAATATCTGGAGAAGATATATTTGGTGTCAAGATGTAGTGAAGAGGAAAACATTAGAACTTCAATGTATTCTCATAGTAGTGATTTTAATCAATGGTGGTTGTTGATCCAAAATACTAGGTAGGAAATGGAAATAAAACTCATGGAATAAAACGACTTTAATAAGATATTCATTGAATTATATTGTCCTCATGTAATGAAAATTGTAATGAAGAGAGTATTCCATAGCTTAAATAAAAATGAAAATGAATTTTATTTATTATGTGAGGCTACATTTACATGGTTAAAATTTTATGGTATTGATTATATATGTGACATATTTTGAAATATTTTTCAGTTCATTTAAAGAAAAAAATATAAGTCTCTAAGGTGTTCTTATATCAAATATATTTGTTTTCATATGATGAAATAGTATTATGTTCCATGAAATTATGTGTGATTTTATTAAATATAATATTTTTAAGGGGAACCGAGAGAAGAAGAGTTCATTTGAACTCAAATAGAATGTGAATGTGTCAAATAAGAAAATGTGGAAGTAGAAATTTCTATAATGGGAAAATTGTGGAAGGAAACAACATGGTATGTTATTTATGTATATGAAAGTGTGTTACAAGTGTATTGAGAAGGGGAAAACAGATGATTAATTCAAGGGTATTAAAATAAATTAATGATATCAAGTAGTTAAATTATAAATAAATGGGCCATTATTCATAGTAGTGTCCCATTCCATAAGGGAACCCACCATAAAAAAGAACATAGGGATAAGGCCATGTATATACGAACACCACATTAGAGTGGGAAGTACCTAATGATGTGGTGTAATGTATTTTAATCCAATATTAAAATTTATCTACTAATTTAATTCATTATATACATTGAAACTCTTTTTTATATTCTTATATTTTTTAGAAAATTATACATTTCCATTTTATTTTATGTTGAGTATTTTCTGTCAAAACTCTTAGAAAATGTCTTGCAGCAACAATGTCGTGTCATGAAATCCCTATTATGGCTTATAAATAAGGTTTATTTGAAGATCATATAATCATACTTATGATTGAAATAAATATAATCATTGGTTTGGAATATAATTCAAAATATTATGAAATTATTTAAAGAATAAGTATGCAATTACGATTTTTGAGGAAGATGTGGAATTCCTTAACATTATATTAGAGTCTTCATCATCTAAACCTTGTCTAGAATAACACCTACTATCTCTACTAACATGGATTCTTCAAGAATTAGTGAATAAAAATATATGAATGGATATGGTAGTCTTAACATTGAGGATATAGATATTATACAATTATATAATGATTTATTTCTTAAGAAATTACTAGGTTGTCCCCCAGAGCATGAAGACGAGTTTTCTATTGATTTAGTCTCTATTTACAGACTAATAATAGAGAATCCCTATAAAATGAAATCTATTGACATAGTGGAGATTTAGAAACAACTATAGGATTTGGTTGATAAGGAATTTATTCTCCCTAGGGGTTTTCCATGGGGATATCATGTTCTATTCATTTAAAAAATGACATATCAATGGGGTGTGCATTGATTATCAAGATATAATTTCTATTATGATAAAGAAAAATTATCCTCTAACTTGCATTAATGAATTAATTGATCAACTTCCTGATGAAAACTATTTTTCAGTTATTGAAATTTTATCTTGTAATTATCTATTGGGAGTAAATAAGGAATTAAATCCTAAGATATATTTTAGAAGAGGAAGGGAAATTATGAGTTTATAATAATTTCATTTTTATTAACAACTTCCCCATTTATTTTATCATATAAAATAAATATAATATTAAAGGAATATATGGATAATCATATTTCATTTTTATTGATGATATTTTACTATATTATAATATATATTAGAACCATCATAATCACATAAATATCATTCATGATACTTTTCAGCAAAATGATTTATATTGTAAATTTAGTAAGTGTGATATCTAGCTATAAAAATTTTCTTTTCTGGGCCATATTGTCAACAAGTTAGGAATATTCGATGTCCCTATAAAAACATTTAGCAAGATAAACACCTATACCTACAAACATTACTATGGAATGTATTTTCATTGGATTGATAGGTTACAATCAGTGGTTCATTCATTTTTTTCCCTGATTATCTAACACATTGAACATGCTTATAAGAAAATGGGGTATGTTTATTTTAATAAATCAACGTGAAGAAGTTTTTGAGGAAATTATGAGTATGTTGGTCCATAATATTATTTTGAATCTACCATATTCTATGTGATGTTCTTGTGATATACATCGATGCATCAATGAATGGATTTAGCTGTGTCCTATTGAAAAATAAAAATGTTATTGAATATTAGTCAATCTAATTGAAGTCTCATGAACTGAATAATCCATGTAATGGTAATTAGTTAGAATCTATAATCATTCTTTAAATATATTGATATATTTTCTCTATATTGAAATATGTGAGACATACAGAGATTATAAAATTATAAAATAAATCTTTTCACAAAAATTTATCAACATGTGCAATAAATGATTGACTATGAAACTCAAGTACTATGATTTCTTAAAGAAATACATCATAGGGAATAGAAATAAGTTTTTATATTAATCAACTAGGAAATATCAACGATTTATAACCCAAATGATGATTTAGAGGGATTATATGTTCATGGATCATGCATAGATGGATACATGAATTATTAAAGAAAGGGATACATCACTAATATTTTGAAATATCTTGGGACCATATTTATTAGAAACGAAAAATATCTCAAAATCAAATGATGATATATTTCAAAAGAAAATTGAAAATATCAATTAATGGAAATTGGTGGACATTGTTTTTCAAGATGGTGTTCTGAAATTTTGAATGAGATTATGTTTTTTTCTTTTATCAGAGATATAAATTTAATTTTATATGATTATTATTGAAACTTTTTATATTCACAGCATGGTAGAAGCCAAATGTATAAGGATTTGAAGGAAATATTTTGGTCAGATAACATGAATATTTAACATAATAATTATTTAAGAGGTAGTGTTCTGGTCAAAGACCAAAACCAAATCTTTATTAATTATACAAATATTTTATTAAAAAAAAGATAAAACTAAGAGGAATCATCCTATATAATTCATGCAACCGATTCTTATTCCTATGTTTGAAGAGGATAAAATTTTAATGGAATTTGTTATAGGTCAACAGAATACTTATAGAAATAATGATGGAATATATTTTTTCACTGATCAAAAAACCCAATATGGAGATTTCTATACTATTGGAGATTATTTACCTATGGATCACCTCATAGGGATCTATAGTAATGATTTTGTTGGAGTTAATGTTGTACTTTATTCAATTCTTTCAAATCATGGTATCAATTTTATATCAAAATTCCATAAAATTATTTAGAATGATCTAGATATTGTACATCACTTGAGAATATCTTATTATTCTCAAACTGATTGATATTATAAATGATAAATTCACATTGTACAAGGCATTTTGATTTCATTCCCACATGATTCTCAAAAGATGTGGGAAAAATATTTAACTTTGGTTGATTTTTTATATAATAATAGTTTCCATTCAAGTATTCTAATAATTTTTTTTGAGGTTTTATTATTGAATGAAATGTTGTAAATTGGATTATTATAATTAATTTAATAGATGAAAACCATTAGGGCTATAAAATGTTAAATATAAAAAAGAAAATATAATTTATATTCATGTCACATTAAATCTTCTCTATATATGAAAAAAAAATTTATGTGGATAATAAGAGGAAGGAATTTGAATTTCAATTTGAAGATTATTTTTTATTGATTGTATCCCTATGTAAGAGTATCATAATGTTGTTATGTATGGGAATATTATTCTGATGTACATCGTACCCTTTGAAGTTCTTGAAATAATTGGTTTTTTTAATATATTTTTTCAAAGCCACAAAGTCTCTAAATATTAATTTCTCTGATCCATATTTCATTTTTATGAACGTACCTGAAATTATGAATCAATGTTATCATAGAAAATTAAATTCATATGTATCCTAATAAATATTAATCTTAGAAAATCCTTCAATAATCATGATACTAGAGATAATATATTGGGAAACCATATGACTCATCTGGTAATGGTACTTTGGAGAAATCAAAAAATTGATGAAGCAATGTGGGAACTAGAGGATATTAATATGGATAAATATTCTCATCTATTTTAAAGATAATATCCATGAAATTTATAGGGTGAAATTTTTTTAATTAGGAAAAATTTAATACTATATAACATTAAAATATACATCTTTAAGAATAATTTACTGCTCATAAACATCATGGGATGCACACAACACTGAGTTTACACGAAACATGATTCTCTAATAAAATATTATTTAAAAATGACCATTATAACTTATAAAAAAACATTAGTGGGTAATAAGAGAAAAACATTGTTGGGAAAAAATACCTCAAGACATCATTGAAGCATTTTTGAGGTGATTATGTTTGTTGAAAAAGTGAAAATATGTGGTGTGATTGTTGTCAAAGAAAACCATGACATAATTTTTTTTGAAAAAGGGGATTTCATAGTGGCATGTCAAGTTCAAGTGATGTGGTTAATAATCCATGTTTGATTCAAGATTGTCGACAAAGTAATGGATGTTCAGGAGGCAGTATAAAAAGTGCAGATACATGGTGGTGCCGTTTTCTAGTGTTTTCCAAATTTTTGGTCCTGAAAATAGACAAATGAAGAAAATTAGTTTTTGGAAAATGGAATTGTGCACCGTGTACTTCAGGGAGAAGAAACTTTTTCACATAATGTTTTTCAAGATCAGAACCTCAAAATATGGAAAAGGGATAAGGGGCACTCATGTTTTAGAGTTGGTCTTGCAAGTGATTGGTGCAGCAGAGACTTGCACGCCAAAACTTGCGCGCTGAGGGGAGACCTATGTGCCATCACACAAGGTGTCAAAATGCCTATAAATATAGGTCGACCCCTCCTCATTCAGTGAAGAGTTAAACACTTAGAAAAATCAGAGCTCCTATCACACAGGTGTGGTGGTCGCACAAGTGGTGTGTGGTTGCACAAGTATATGTTCCACGCCAGGTGATAGTTGTGCATCTAAGGTTGTTTGGAAGAGAAAAGAAGTGAGTCATGCAAGCTTTGAGCTGAAGAAGAAGGTATCACGCAAGTGGTTTTGTGACACCTGCATGCCAGATTTTGAAGAAGCGCGAAAGTTGTTGGTTGCATGCCAATATTGGTTTGGGCGTAAAAGGGTGTGTGTCGCGCTTGTTGGGAGTTGCAGAAGCTTGTGTCGCACAAGTGGTTGAGGTGGACTTGCGCGCCGGTTTTTACTTGCGCGTCGAGACTTGCGCACTAGCATAGAGAAGGGCACCAAGTAAGGTTGATTCATAGTAGAGATTCAGGGTTGTGTGAAAGATGGAATATTTTTTGATACCTTCGGTGCAATGTGAGACTCATCTATGGGTGAAAGTTGGACTTCAAAAGAGAATCTACATACAAGAGTCATTAGTGATAATGAAGAGACCTACACGTCTATAAACTGTGAGTGGATCCTTTCCAGAGTAGTGAGCAAAATAAGAGGAAGAAGGTGATCCTCTCCACTAGTAGTGATCCAGAGAGAGAGAAACTGGGAGTGATCCATGGGAAAGTAGTGATCTAACCCTAAACATTGTAAGGCAGTGAGCTTGGGAATAGAAGTGATCTATCCTGAACCTTGTAAACAACAGTGTTCTTATAGTGGATTTGGTACATCGGCACATTGACGGTGTATGCTCCTTGGACGTAGCCCAGTGAGGGTGAACCAAGTAAAAATTTCTATGTCCTATGCATGTTTTACTTTCTATTTATATTGTGAAATGGGAAATAGAGAGAAGAGTGTTTTTCTTAATAGCGAAACATGATCAGAACGAGCTTTAATTTTAAATTAATCATACCCTGATTCACCCGTATCTCAGTGTATTCAGCCTTGTGGACCTAACACAATTTTTGAAACCTATATACTTTACAAATGGTTTTTATAAATTTCTATGATATATAAATAATAATATTTTGATAAAAATATCAATATCTATGAGGAACTAATGTTTTCAATGAAAACAGCTTCGTATCCTCTAGAAAACATATTATAAAATTATTTTTAACCAGTTTTAAGAATATAATATGGTAAATGAAACTTTATTTTTTATATAATCATATCAAAATTATCTGATGTTAATTTTTTGGGTTTTTAGAAATCATTATGTTCTTGATGAATAGTGAAAAACATTAAATATTAATTGAAAACCACCTTATCATAAAATATATCCAAATGCCTAAATTAATTTATAAATTGGTTTAAAAGAAAAACTATTTTTGTTATATATCAATTAATCCAATTTAGAACATTGGTATAATTTTAATATTGAGTATTTATATGATAACTTCATCAATATTTGAACATTTTTTCATTTCAAACCATCTTTCTTGTCACATCTATGGGAATAATTTAATATTTAAAATTTATATTTTAGGGGTTGTAATTTAAAAAATTTAATTCTATATTTATATTTGTAATAATTTATACCATATAATAAAGTCAATTAATTTTTTTAAACAAAACTAATTTTGAAAACAATAAATAGTATTTATAAAAGTTATGTTAAAATGGAATCACTTTTGGGTTAAATTGAAATTATAAGTCATAAAATGACCTTATAACATGTATAAAAAATATTTTATGACAATATATAATATATATAATGTAAAATTATAATTAATAATTCATTTTATACTCTTTTGGAATTTAAAAATTCTGGTAAAAAATTTTCTTGTCAAAAAATACTTATGTTCCACTGTCCAAACTTGGAAAAGGCCACTGCCTATCCTCTTCTCTTCGAAATGTCACACCATTGGTTTAAATAAAACCTAACAAAATTACATAAGATACACCCAATACCACAATAAATTACTTATTTTGTAATTAAATAAATCCTTTTAATGATTTTGGATCAAACATAAGGAGGATACATAAAGAAGATGTAATATTCTTTAACGAGCATTTTTATTATATTTCTTTTTACATCACCATAACTTCTTATTAAAACATTATTTTATAATAATTTTTTTATATCAAAAAATTATATGTTTTTATATTGAGTTTCAGACCTAAAATCATATCCACTTCCATCATATGTGTTACGTAATAATCATTCACATGTACGACGGGTTACTGCTCTAGGAACCGATATTTTTAGTTTCACTTTTTCCACCTATCACGGAAGGGTATGATGATAGATATAAATTATATATATTGTTTTTAAAAAATAATATACCAATTTTATCTTTATATCATATATTCCTTTTTTAATTTCTCTTATTTATGGTATGTGATAATGTCTCGCATGTTTATGAAAATCTACCCTCTCACTAAGTGATATGAAACCTCTTTTCCTAAGAGGTAAAATTTATGTACAAAAAGAAAAATGTTATTGAATATATATGATATACATGAAATTATTATGATATAATTATAAAAATATAATATATCCTTTTCATTCTAACACATAAAAATGACTACGTCATTCTGTTATTTTTAGACTACCGTATTCATGAAGAGATGTGACTCTGTTTTTGTCTCCACACAACAAAAATTATATATATATATGTATATATGAATGAATAATAGGATATATTTATAAATATGGTAAGGTTAAACATTATTTTTTACATTTCAATAAAGGTCTTTGAAAAATGGAATCATTACTCAAGTGAACGTATGACCTAACGTTTACGTGATCATAACATACATCATTTTTCAAAAACGTATTTGAACATTGGTTTTAAAATACTATTTGAAGTATAAATATTATAATTATTTCATGTTTATTTTTATATATTTGATGTAACTATATAATATTCACAATAACTGGACTATTTATTAAAAATAACTAAGGAGAAAATAAGTGGATTAAGCTACGTCAGCATGAAAATTATGAAATATATTTTAAACGGGTGGTAAAATTTTATTACAGGATCGAATAATATCATTACAATGTTATTATGGTTCTATTATAATTTTACAACATTATTAAATCCATTATTCATGAGTCTAAATCACATTCATATAAGGGAGATTATGAGGTAAGGGGTATAGTTTCGATTTCTCGTCACAGATGAATATTACATTGTTATGAACATATATAATTTTATATTATGTATATAATAAACATTGTAAATATAATATAATTTTTCATTAATAATTCATGGTATGTTATGGTTAAATTTTTAATATTTCATCAAATAATATTTTACATTACAATTATTAATTGGTTAAAGTTACATAACAATATATCATTCTTCTTGATTGTTATCCATATCATGAGACAATAAATATTTTTTGATAGTTTTTCAAAAAAATATTAAATTTATATAAAATATCAAAATATTAATATAATTGATATTATTATTTTTCAATTCATATAACATTTTTATAAACATTGTTTACTTTGAATACTGCTTGATTAATTGGGGAAATATTGACAAATCAGAATGCATTAATTAATAAATTTATTTTATGATTGTTCATATTGATTCATTAATGGAATAGATTATTTAATTTATGTGGATTTAATTTATGTTTTAGTGAATGGTGGGTCCTAGGATTATCTATCCCATCAATGCATCATTATGTCTCACTGAAAAAATCAATTCACAAAATTAAATAGCTTTTTATTGGTAGTTTAAACTATCTTATGTATGGTCTTGACAATAAAGGTATAATGAATTCTGAGATCATTTCATATAATAATTAAGAAATTACTTCATTGAGAATTAATTTATTGTTTTTTCACATTATAGTTTCTCAGTGATATTATCTTTAGATTATTTTCATTCTCAGTTAATTATTAAATGGATTTTTTTTAGTTTTATACCTTTCTATATTGATTATGGTGTATGTTACCATGGTAATCAGTTATTTTAAATGGAATTTAAATTATATAATTGACATTTTGATGTTTATTATGATTATTCATTCATTATATCTTTGGTTTTATGAAACCATTACTGAGAATTTTATCTCTCATTTATTTTTTTCATTTTCCCAAAATAAGAAGAAGATATCATTGAATGAGGTTTCAATTATAAGGCCCCAGCCGTAAACATCACTTAAACTTGAATTAAATGAATAATTCACATTTAGGATCTTTTCAGGTTTAGAGTTTTAGAGAATTAGATCATAAATCATGAATTATATTCCACATTTAAACAAAGTGGTTACATTAAAGATAGTATTCGTTTTTCCCATCTACGGAAACATATTTAACATAAAACCTGGATTCCTTCTTGACACTTCTTTGACACTATCATCATATCATGCACCTTTCCCTAACCTGTGAAAAACATTTCAAAAACTAGGGATGAGCATAAAAAGCTCAGTAAGGGATATAAAAATATGGAAAGGAAACATGAGTACATATATACATAAGAATGAAATCATACATTACCCATAAAACATAATAAATTTAACATAACTCATCAAATAATTAATAAATCATTGAAATCCTAAGACATAAAGGTAACTTGAGGCATTCATAACATTCTTATGTAAGGATTAACCCTCTTGGTTATGTTTGGAATACCCATCACAGTATATTCCCTAAATCTCTTCGGGGAAACCTTAACGTTTAACTCCTTCGCGTTACCCAATGCATTGGAGAGCTATATCGGGCTCACCCACCCTTAGTTTATCACGGAACCACCCGTCTTCATAACAATTCCCAAGAACCATAACATAATCGTACCACATAATACATGCATAAAGAAAACATAAAATTTCCACATTTCAATCACAAGATATCAATACAACACATTAATATAAGAAAACATTATGAAAACCATTTTCAATACCAAAATAAAAGAAAAGTAAAACATGGGATTTATTTTTCATTCAAAAAGGTTATAGCTTGGAGAGGAATCCGAAACTGAAATAATGGTCACGGCGGTGGAGAAGTCGTTGTCGCCGCATACGTACGAAAAAAAACATTCCTTTTTTCATTTAATTAATGCGTAATATAAAAAAATACTGCTTTTGAATAAGCATAAAAGTCAAAGGGGTTTATACACCGTATAAAAGAAAGTTTTGTATAAAACAAAATATGCCTCAATGAAAGGAGATTGAGACGGATTCCCAGACCTCGGGTCCGACTTGACTCGATCATTCTTTAACCTCATGAATAATAAACTTGAGTTAATTTATACTTTCTTAAGAACCATTTTCAAGTTCATTATTCCTTTTATATCACTTATTACCATGTCATGAACACTATGTAATTATTTAAGTTAATAACGGTCGTTTTAACCAACCTTGGTACTTGAGTCAAAAATAAACTCTTTATAATTACAAATTGTTCATGTATCCATTATATCCATAGTTATACGCATGATGTATATATCATATATATCATAAATATCCAGTATATACATGCATTTATAATATTAAATAATGTTTAGAGGTAAGAAATGAAATGCACCGTTCATGGAGACGGTAAGACGTACGTACGCATGAACGCTACTTTCATTTCTATTTCATATTTTATGGAATGGAATTGTAATGATATAAAGGTATATTATAATTACAGTATAATATAATATATAATATCGTCAATTCCATCCTTTATAGGTCCCATATATGGCATTGACGAATCAAATCACTTTAAGGGGGCGGTAGTCCGCACTTCCTAAAATAAAGATATCGTGTTTACCCATAATGGAAACCATAAAGGTATGACATAAATAAAAAATACTTAAGCTTAAGTAAAATATAAACATATTATATACCATATATAAATATAGTGACATCTTAATGGCCACCTTTGAAGGTGTTAAAAGAAGATTGAATAATCATCATTTCGTGAGGCAG
This sequence comes from Viscum album, assembly GCA_963277665.1. Taxonomy (NCBI): domain Eukaryota; kingdom Viridiplantae; phylum Streptophyta; class Magnoliopsida; order Santalales; family Viscaceae; genus Viscum; species Viscum album. The sequence goes on from OY728166.1 coordinate 997,032,997, forward strand.
AAATTCGCCATCCACGGAAACAGTATGTTCTTTAACCATTAGATGTAGGTGTGTGTAAGTGTAGCTCGAATCCTTCTTATAAAAACATCCTAGTATATTGAAGATACTGGTGTTTTTACAAAAGAAAGGAATAAAAAGAGTTTAAAGGGGTGGAGAAGCAAAATAAAACATAAGAACACAAGAGAAAACACTACCTTTAAAATGGGTAACTCTTTTTGATTTGAGATCAAAGGATTCCTTGGGAAGAATACTAACCAAATTGAGGCTTCTAGGAGTAATATAGGGATTTGGAGAGAGAAAAATAGCAGATCTTGGCCGATCCAAATGATTGAGATGTGTGGGTAAGGAGGTAGAGGTTGGGGCCTTTTATAATAGGAGAGGAGGGGCACTTTTGGAACGTTAAGAAAAGATACTTTATTATAAAATTCTTTTTGGATAAAAAGGGTCCCAAAATTATATATTTAGAGGATAAGGTGATAAGGTTTAGAAATACCCCCATCCAATAGGTTTTTGACAAGTGTAGGTCTTATATTTTACATTATATTTTCATTTGATTTAAATCGTTATATAATGAGGTAATGGCTGCATCATCATTATGTCATTAATAATTTAATTTATTTAATGTATAAAAACTATAAAAAAATATCATGAAGTAGGAAATATTTTTGTATTTATAATTGATTTATATAGTAAAAAATATGACTTTTATAACCCCATTTAATTTTTTTAGTAAAACAACTCATGTTTGTGACATTTTTACTTTTACTTTAAACAAACGGCATTAATGTCATTATCTTACCCAAGTGGATCCATGGGGTCCCAAATAACGACCCATGGGTTTTCATGGTCGTCCATGAAACATCCAATAAGGATAGGACATGTGTCAAGGTCATTTCATATTATTAAAACATTATTTTTACCTTAAACTACACTAATTACCTCTAATCGCGATTAAAACTTAAAAGTTACCATTCACCAAAAAAATATTTTAATCCCATTGAACCACATTTTACTTCTTAATGACAACAATGTATGTGGTATTTTTGAAATTAAAAACACATAGGTGGTAAAATTTCATTTAAATGGAAAATCAATTTTTATAAGTACCACTTAGTGGTTTCACTATTCATCAAAAAATGAACTTTTTCAAAAAAATACCAAAACTTCACCCTAATCTATATTTGATATTCCGAATTCAAAAATGATTTCTATTTTAAAAAATTAAAAACGTGTAAGTTACATTAATTAATATAATAATTAATTTCCGCTGTCAGAGCAAATAGCGTGTTTTTAGGAAACAATAAGTATCAAAAGATTGACACTAGTTTATGTCCAATTTCAATGTGAAATTAATTCTAATGACCACTATTGGATTAAATGGTAAAAATATATTCTAATTTAACTTTAAAACCAATTCAAAAGATAATGTAATCATATAAATAAATTAGATGAAAAATTTGTTTGATGTAAAATGCAGTATTTTCCACTCTTCATTAAAAAAATGAACATTGTCAAAAAAATACCAAAAATTTATCCAATGTAAATTTCAATGTCCCAATCATAAATAATATGTTTATTTTGACAAATAGAGATTATAAAATTGTCAAAAGTTTGATTTTAAAATGGTTTGTCATCAAAATGCAGTAAAACAATCTTTTAAAAATATTAGTGTATTCCATGGTTAAGATTGGATCTATTCTCATTTTAAGTCTCTAAAACACTATCTAATTCATAAATAGAGATAGATAAAAATATCTATTATTCATTACTTACTTGGGATGTTAAATCCTTCCCCCCTTTAGAAAATTGGGTCCCCAAAATTTATTTACTTATCGAATAAGTGGTGGTATTTATCCCTCATTGCATTTTTAGATTCCCATGTTGCCTCTTCAATCATGTGGTTTTTCCAAAAAACCTTTACCTGATGAATCACCTTATTCCGAAACACTTTCTCCCTGTGGTCAAGAATTTGGACCGGTTGTTCCTCATAATATAGGTTCTCTTCCAACTGAACTACCTCTGGACTCAAAACATGAGATGAATCTGGAATGTAATTCTTTAACAATGAAACATGAAAAACATTGTGTACCTGAGTTAAACTCGGAGGTAAAGCCACTCTGTAAGAAACTGATCCAACTCTCTCCAGAATTTCATATGGTCCAATGAACCATGGACTCACCTTCCCTTTCTTACCAAATCGCATCACACTTTTCCATGGTGATACTTTGAGAAAAACATGATCACCAACCTCAAAAGATAGATCCTTCCTCTGGTTATCTGCATAACACTTATTCCTGCTCTGAGCTATTCTCATGAGTTTCTGAATCATTTGAACTTTTTCTGCCATCTCTTCTACCAATTCCGGTCCCATCATCTTCCTTTCACCCACTTCATCCCAGAAAGCTGGAGTTTTACACCACTTCCCATATAATTCCTCAATTGATGCCATCTGTATACTGGAATGAAAACTCTTATTAGATGAAAATTCAACCAAAGAAAGATGTTGGTCCCAACTTCCCTGATAATCCATCGAACAAGCACGTATCATATCCTCCAATGTCTAAATTGTTCGTTCTGACTGCCCATCTGACTAAGGATGAAAAGGTGTACTAAAATTTAATTCAGTACCCAATGAATTCTGAAGGCCTTTTCAAAAGTTAGAAGTGAACCTGGGATCACGGTCAGATAGAATGGAGAGAGGAACTCCATGTAACCTGACTATCTCTTTAAGATACAAACGAGAATATTGATCTAAGGAAAAGGTATCTCGTATAGCAAGGAAATGAGTAGATTTAGTCAAGCGATCAACAATAACCCAGATTTCATTATTAACACGAGATGTATTTGGTAATCCCACAACAAAGTCCATGGATATATTCACCCATTTCTACTCTGACACAGGTAAAGGCTGATGCATCCCTTTCGGTAACTGCGGCTCTACTTTAACCTGTTGAAAAGTCAAACACTTCACTGTAAAATCAGTAATATATCTTTTTATTCCGTCCCACCAGTAATACTCTCGATGATCTCTATACATCGTAGTACTTCCAGGATGGACTGAAAACGGAGAACTATGAGCTTTGCATAACAAATCTCTCTTCAAATGTGAATCACACGGCACACACAATCGCTTCCCAAATCTCAAAACAAAATCATTATCAATGTTTAATTTAGGCAACATACCCTTCTGAACCAGTTCTACCTTTTTCTGAAACTCACTGTCTTCCTTCTGTGCTTGCTTGATTTTTTCTGATAGAGAAGATTTCACTGATACATGATACAAAACAGAAGAACATCCTACACCAAAAAATTCTATACCAAAGTTCATCAAATCCTTAACCAAAGGATTACGTTCCAAACGCAACATTGTTAATGAAGAATTACTTTTTCGACTCAAAGCATCAGCCACTTTATTTTCTTTTCTCAGTTGGTAATGAATTGTAAAATCATAATCATTGATTAATTCCAGCCATCTCCTCTGTCTCATGTTCAATTATTTCTGAGTGAATATATACTTTAATCTTTTTTGATCGATATATATTTCACACTTTATACTATACAAATGATGCCTCTAAATTTTTAGAGCGAAAACTACAGCAGCTAATTCCAAATCATGTGCAGGGTAATTTACCTCATTAGTTTTCAACTGTCGTAAAGCATAAGCAATTACCTGATCATTCTGCATTAGGACACAACCATGTCCTTTCAATGAAGCATCACTATAGAAAACAAATTCACCATTCCTGGAAGGTAGTACCAAAACTGGAGCATTCACCAATTTTCTTTTCAACTCCTGAAAACAATCATCACATTCTTTTGTCCAGATAAACATAACACCCTTCCAAGTTAGCTTCGTCATTGACCAGATAACCATGAAAAAGTTCTAAAAAACCTTCAGTAATAGCCTGCCAAACCAAAGAAACTACGAATCTCAGTTACATTTGTGGGTCTTGGCCATTCTTCCACAACCTTTGTTTTTGCAGGATCAATAGTTATCCCATATTTAGAAAACATTTGACCAAGGAAAGAAATTTTTTGCAACCAAAACTCACACTTTCTGAATTTCCAATACAATTTCTTTTCTTTCAAGGTTTTAAAAATAACTCTTAAATGTCTTTCATGCTCCACTTTAATTTTAGAAAACACTAAAATATCATCAATGAAAACAACCACAAACTTATCCAATAACTCATGGAAAATTATATTCATTAAGTCCATGAATACAGTAGGTGAATTGGTTAGCCCAAAAGGCATTACTAAAAATTCATAATGTACATATCTTGTACGAAACGCAGTCTTCGGAATATCTTCTTCCATTACCTTCAACTGATGGTACCCCGATCTCAGGTCAATCATTGAAAAATATTGAGCTCCCTGGAGATGATCAAACAAATCATCGATATGAGGAAAAGGATATTTGTTCTTAACAATGATGTTATTCAAGGCTCTATAATCAATGCAAAGTCTCATTGAACCATATTTCTTTTTAACAAATAAAACAGAAGCACCCCATAGTGATGTGCTAGGTCAAATGAAACCTTTCTCTAATAAATCATGAAATTGCTAGTTCAACTCTAAAAGTTAAATTTGAGCCATTCGATAAGGGGGTTTTGAAATTGGATTAGCATCAAGAACTAAGTCAAAAGTAAACTAAACTTCCCGATCTGGTATTATTCTAGGCAACTCATCAAAAAAAACATCAGGATACTCATTTACCACTGGCACATCATTAATCTGAATAGTTCCCTTGTTTTCAACAATGTGTGCAAGGTATCATTAATTTCCATCATTTACAAGTTTCTCGGCCTCTTGATATGTTATCAATAGTAAGGGTTCATTATTGTACACAAACTGAAATTCTTTATGAAAAAAACTTCTTTAGCTCTACAGTTAATCTTAGCATAGTAAATTGAGAGCCAATCAATACCGAGGATAACATCATACTCTACTAGAGGTAAAAAAATAAGGTTCGCAAGTAGGTTCTTTCCACGGATAAGGATAGGAAGATTCTTATAAATTCCTTTTGCCTCATCATTTCCCCCAGTTGTTTTTACCACAAGTTTAGGAGTCATTTTTTGAGATGGTATTCCCATTTTAATAGATAAGGTTTCCGAGATGAATGAATGTGTAGACCCCGAATCAAACAACACACTGGTATAATCTGAGAAAACAAAAATTATACCTGATACAACTTCATTTGATGGCCCGAAATCTGCTGAAGTAGTTTCAATGGATTTTACCACCCCTTTTTTGCTTGTAGTCTAACTGCTTCCCATCACTCAAGCTCTCTATCGGACACTCGTTTGCATAGTAACCCATCTCATTGCACTTAAAACATTTCACTAACTCTAAATCAAATTTGGACTTACCATCAACCTAATCTTTTTCCGTGCAATCACGAGCCTTATGTCCCATCTTACCACATCGGTAACACTTTCCAGAATTCAGAAGACATTCCCCATCATGCCTTTTCCCACATTTATCACAAACTGGAAACATAGTTTTCTTACAATTAGACTTTTTTGAAGAATTCTTCCCTTTTTCCTACCACCTTGGTCTCTTCTTCTATTTGTTGTTATAGAACACTTGATCATCGAAAAATTCCATTTCCACCTTCTCATCACATAAAACAATATTTTCATAACTTTTGAACTCAAGAGAAGCTAAAGCACTTAGATATTTTGGCATTAATCCTGAGTAAAAACAATTGATTTTACTATCAAGGTCTCAGATAAAATTTGGAGCATGCCTTTACAGTCAAGTGAACCATTCTTCATAGGCAGCCCCTAAGTCTTCCTCTTGCCTCAATTACAGAAATTGTTTTTCCATCCTAAGTCGAACAGCCTTAGGAAAATACTTCTGAAGAAAAATACCTTTGAATTCATCCCAGTTGAGAGCATCAATCCCATCAGCATCCCTGATATTTTTAACCATCGACCACCACTAATCTGCTTCACCCTCCAAACGGTAAATAGAAATACTAACCTTTTGATTGTCTGAACACCCCCATGACATCGAAAATCTTCTCTAGTGCTTTAATCCACCCTTCATCTAGCACATGGTCAGATGATCCTCTGAATGATGAGGGATGTTTCCTCATGAAATGTTCCACCAATGACATGTTCCTCTGTGGTTTATCTGGCTGATCTCATGCATGGATACTGCCACCATTTATCGCTTGAGTCAACTGCACCATTACTGCAACAAACTGTTTAGTTCCAATTCCGACTATCTCAGGATGCTGATTCAGAATGTTATTTCCTTCTGTTTTCCTTCCTAGAACTGCTTCCTGGTTTCCTCTGTAGAAAACCATTCTGAACAAACATGTCTTAGATGAAGCAACATGGTAATCTTCAAATTCTATATCATTTCAATTTGACCATAAATAAAATATTTTTGGATAATCATTTAATAAAATTATATCTCCTAAAGTTATCTAAACCGACTTCTGATACTAACTATAAGGCCCGAGCCTTAAACATCACTTAATATTGAATTAAATGAATAATTCACATTGAGGATCTTTTTAGGTTTAGAGTTTTAGAGAATTAGATCATAAATCATGAATTATATTCTACATTTAAACAAAGTGGTTACATTAAAGATAGTATTAGTTTTTTCCCATCAACGGAAACATATTTAACATAAACCATGGATTATTTCTTTGAAACTTCCTTGACACTATCATCATATCATGCACCTTTCCCTTGACCTGTGAAAAACATTTCAAAAACATGGGATGAGCATAAAAAGCTCAATAAGGGATATAAAACTATGGAAATAAAACACGAGTACATATATACATAAGAATGAAATCAAACATTACCCATAAAACAAAAGCACTTAAACATACCTCATCAAATAATGAATAAATCATAGAAATAATAAGACATAAAGGTAACTTGAGGCATTCATAACATTCTTACGTAGGGAGTAACCCTCTTGGTTACGTTTGGAATACCCATCATAGTATATTCCCTAAATCCCTTTGGAGAAACCTCAAAGTTTAACTCCTTCACATTACCCAATGCATTGGAGAGCTATATCGGGCTCACCCGCCCTTAGTTTATCATAGAACCAGCCGTCATCATAACAATGCGCAAGAACCATAACATAATTGTACAATATAATACATGCAAAAAGGAAATATAAAATTTCCAAATTTCAATAAAAACATATAAATACAACACGTTGATATAAAAAAAATTATGAAAACCATTTTCAATACCAAAATAAAAGAAAATTAAAACATGGGATTTATTTTTCATTCAAAAAGGTTATGGATTGTAGAGGAAGTCGAAACTCAAATAATGGTCACGACGGCGGAGAAGTCATTGTCGCCGCTTACGTACGACAAAAAAACATTCCTTTTTTCATTTAGTAAACACTTAATATAAAAAAATATTCCTTTTTAATAAGCGTAAAAGTCAAAGGGGTTTATACACCATATAAAAGAAAGTTGTGTATAAAACAAAATATGCCTCAATGAAAGGAGATTGAGACAGATTCCCATACCTCGGTTCCGACATGAATCGATCGTTCTTTAACCTCATGAATAATAAACGTGAGTTAGTTTCTACTTGCTTATGAACCTTTTTCAAGTTCATTATTCCTTTTGTATAACTTATTTCCATGTCATGAACACTATGTAATTATTTAAGTTAATAACGGTCATTTTAATGAGCATTGGTACTTGAGTAAAAAATAAACTTTTATAATTACATGTTGTTGATGTATCCATTATATCTAGAGTTATACTCATGATTTAGATATCATATATATCATATATATCCAGTATATACATTCATTTATAATATTACATAACATTTAGAGGTAAGAAATGAAATGCACCGTTCATGGAGACGGTAAGCCATACGTACGCATGAACGCTACTTTCATTTCAATTTCGTATTTTATGGAATGGAATCGTAACGATATAAATGTATATTATAATTCCAGTACAATATAATATATAATATCATCAATTATATCCTTTATATGTCCCACATATGGCATTAACGAATCAAATCACTTTGAGGGGGCGGTAGTCCGCACTTCCAAAAATGAAGATATCGTGTTTACCCATAATGGAAACCATAAAGGTATACCATAAATAAAAAATACAGAAGCTTGAGTAAAACATAAACATATTATATACCATATATAAATATAGTGACATCTTAATGGCCACCTTTGAAGGTGTTAAAAGAATATTGAACAATCATCGTTTTGTGAGGCAGAAATTTGCCATCCACGGAAATAGTATGTTATTTAACCGTTAGATGTAGGTGTGTGTAATTGTAACTAGAATAATTATTATAAAAACATCCTAGTATATTTATGATACTTTTTTTGTTACAAAAGAATGTAATAAAATGAGTTTAGAGGGTTGGAGAAGCAAAATAAAACATAAGAACACAAGAGAAAACACTACCTTTAAAATGGGTAACTCTTTTTTATTTGAGATCAAAGGATTCCTTGGGAAGACTTCTGCCCAAAGTGAGGCTTCTAGGAGTAATAGATGGATTTGGGGAGACAAAAAGTGCAGATATTTGATGAATAAAAGGCTTGAGAGGTGTGGGTAAGGAGGTATAGGTGGGAGCCTTTTATAGGAGGAGAGGCGGGGCACTCTTGGAATGTTAATAAAAGATAATTTACTATAAAATGATTTTCGAATACAAAGGGTCCCAAAATTATATATTTAGATTATATGGTGATAAGGGTTCTAAATAAACCAATCCAATAGGTTTTTGACAAGTTTAGGTCTTATATTTTACATTATATTTTCATTTTATTTAAATCGTTAAATAATGAGATAATCACTGCATCATCATTTTGTCATAAATAATTTAATTTATTTAATGTATAAAAATTATAAAAAAATATCATGATGTAGGAAATATTTTTATATTTCTAATGGATATTTATATTAAAACATATGACTTGTATAACCCCATTTAAAATTTGTTTTAATAAAACAACTCATGTTTGTGACATTTTTACTTTTACGTTAAATAAAAGGCGTTAATGTCATTATCTTACCCATGTGGCTCTATGGGGTCCCAAAAATCGACCCATGGGTTTTCATGATCGGCCATGACACATCCAATAAGGGTAGGACATGGTTCTAGGTCATTTAATATTATTAAAACATTATTTTTACCATAAACTACACTAATTACCTCTAATCGCGATTAAAAACATAAAAGTTACTATTCACAAAAAAAATTATTTTAATCCCATTGAACCACATTTTACTTCTTAATGAAAACCATGTATGTCGGTTTTTTGAAATTCGAAACCCATAGGTGGTAAAATTTCATTTAAATGGAAAATTTGTTTTTATAAGTACCACTTAGTGGTTTCACTATTCATCAAAAATTGAAGTTTTTCAGAAAAATACCAACACTTAACCCTAAGATTTATTTGATATTATGAATTAAAAAATGATTTCTATTTTAAAATTTCAAAACATATAAGTTACATTAATTAATTTAATAATTAATTCCCGCTGTCAGAGCAAATAACATGTTTTTATAAAAAATTAGTATCAAAAGATTGACACTAGTTTATGTCCAATTTCAAAGTGAAATTAATTCCAACGACCACTATTGGATTAAATGGGAAAAATATATTCTAATTTAACTTTAAACCCAATTAAAAAGATAATCTAATAATATAAATAAAATAGATGAAAAAGCAGTTTTGATGTAAAATGTAGTATTTTCTACTATTCATTAAAAAATGAACATTGTCAGAAAAATATCAAAAATTTATCCAATGTAAATTTCAATGTCCCAATAATACAGAATATTTTTATTTTGACAAATATAGATTATAATAATGTCAAAAGTTTGATTTAAAAATGGTTTTCCATCAAAAGGCAGTAAAACAATCTTTTAAAAATATTAGTGTATTCCCTGCCTAAGATTGAATTTATTCTCATTTTAAGCCTCTAAAACACTATCTAATTCATAAATAGACATAGATAAAAATATATATTATTCATTACTTACTTGGGATGTTACATCAATGATATATATCATTTTATTATTTTATGTAATATATTCTAATTTCTATTAAAAATGAAATTTATTTATCTTTTATGTATCAAATAATTCAAATTTGATAAACTAATCATTTATCTCAGATTTTCTCCCTTTTATTTGTGTCAATGTAGTTATATTAGGCACTGAATCTGGGTTACTAGAGTTAGGGTCATTAAAACTGAACTAATTGATTCATGTACTCCACTATGTGAGCTATTTATAGTATATCCAATTGAACATATCAATTATATTCACCACTCTCAATTTTCAAGAGTTTTTGTATCCTAAATTTCCTATCCACCTCGAGTCCTTCAAAAGGAAAACATTACAACCCTTCAGATTTTATAACATTAGAACACAATAATATGCCACCCAAACATCCTATATAAATTTGTTTATTTTCATGGAGTTCAAATCCAAAAAACCAAAGCCACCCCTATTTCTGTATTAGAGGATGTGGGGTAGTATAATGTACATAATTTTTCTCCTCATAAATATTAACATCAGGCCTCTAATAATAAATTAATAGAACCTTCCATTGGGTGGATATTTGTATCATCTATTGATTTTCTCACAAACATGAGTTTTTATCAACATCCTTGGAAAATGATTTTTTTTTTGAAAAAATACATCTATAAAAGTATCTATTTTGGAGTATGTGCTTGACTAATAAAATATTCTTGACATTAATATATATTTTTGTGGTATATATCATTTATATTCAAGATAATATGACAACACCCATCATTATATAGGTGTTTTATACCCCCAATCAAGTCAGTTGGTATGGGTGAATTTTTAAGGTTGAATAAAATTCCCCTTATATTGAAATGGATTCTAGTCTCTCCAATCAATGCCACACATCAATTGAAATAATTTTTTCCTATACTAAGGATTGAATCAATAATAAAACGTGATAAACATTAACAGTTTGGTTTCATGGTTTCTCAGAGTGACTCACTCATGGTTTGAATTCATGTGAATGATAATTGTATTCTTAGGGGTGGTTAATTCAGATATTAGGTGAAATCCCAAAGAGCCTGTCACAATTACTATTCATATTATATATATAGTTCTTATAAGGTAATGAATCTATGAGAGAAAGTGATGAACCTATACATCCCTCAAAGGATGTTCTTATCTTAAACAATTTAATACCAATATAATGGATTTTTTTATTTTTTATCCCCTTATAAACCATGATTTAATGTTGAAGATAGATCATGAGTGGGAATCAGACCTCCTAAGAACCCCTATAATAATAAAATAGAATAGATAAAGTTTATATGTGACCCCAATGAGATGCCATGTGGCTTCATAGTTTTCTTATAAATTTACTCCCTAGAAAAAGTTTGAACTTACCAAATAAAAATTTATTAAAAAATTTACATCTACGATTGAGGAAAATAAGTGAATATTAATGGTTGAATAGATTTATAATAATTTATCAGAGAAAAAAAGATAGTTAACATAATACAATGAAACACTAAAAAAAATACCCAACCTATATTCCACTCATGTTCCCCAAGGAAAAATATTCAAGGATATCCTAAGTGTATAAAAATCATCCAAATAGATGGGAAAAAATTAGTTTGATCCACCAGTAGAGATCTTGGTCAAAATATCCCTATTGAGCATCTTCATGAACATCATCACGATATCTTATTTCAATGTTATGAAACCCATAAATTATTTATAGGATACTATAATTAGATAAATATTCATAGTGAAGCTTACTTGAGTGGGATAATTAATGAAAATATGGTCGATATTGAGACCTTGAGGTCTTTCCAACAGCAAATTACCCCAAATGAAATCCCAAACCATTAATGGAAGGTCTTATACCCACATCGCCAAATTTCATAAATCATTGTTTTGTGTTCTTCAATGTCATTTGGGACCATAAAATCACTTCTCACACATTACATCTCAGTGTAGAATGACGATGGAAACCCCCATTTTGTAGGAGAAGAAAAAGATTTATTTTGTTTTCTAGAAAAAAGTGGGGAATGACTTCGTGTCATACTAAAATCTGGCATCATGGTATATTTCCATATCGGAGTACATTTATTAGTAGTTCCAAAAAACAATTACCACTAATTTATTAAAAATTATCTAGCAAGATAATTGTAGTGGGGAAATTATAATATTGACAATTTCACATATTTGTTTTCTAAATGTTAAGGCTTGATTAATTACCGTGAAATGCAACTCCTATTGGAGTAACTATTATGGATTTGTTGTGAAAATTTTAGAGTTGAGTCAGAAATGAATATCATCTCTGTAATATATCAAAGTGGGTTGGAAGAATTTTTTATGACCACAAAATGTCAAGAGGATCTCATTTAATGAACTACAAAAATAACATATAATCCTACTCCCTCATCTAGGGAATGTGGGAAATAATGAAAAACAGTTCAGGGATGTATTATTAGGTTACTTAATAGATTGAATTTTTAGGTGGAACCTTATAACTATCTTCATAAAATGTTATAAAATGGTTAGATCGATTCCCAATACTGTATCCTGGGCCATAAGTTAAGATACATCAATGATCAAATAAACTGGGCCTATTTCTTTGGAAATAGAATGTTATTGTAATCGTAATATATTCTACAGAACAAAGTTATCTAAACCAAATAATAATAATATGGAATTTAGAATCCGAATTAAGGAACCATACTATTATGTTTTACATTAATGGCTTCATGGATACATTATATGATAATTCTCCACAATTATGTGTTAGATGCATAATATGATTATTGATGTTAAAATGGTGTTGTTGAAACAAAAAAGACTTGTAATGTGTGTTTCATCTTCCATATATGATAATGATGAAACAGGGGGAGTGAGAATGCTCCTCCAGTAGTGAAATTTTTAAAAATATTGATTGGATAGCCCCAAATATTACTAATACACTCCATTTAATATTCCATGTTTGATTAAATAAATAAGATCAACCCTAATCTAATGCTACTCAATTTTTTATGTCATTGGATTCATAGTCCAATAAAACAAGATGATTTAAACATTAATATTACATGAGTGTAGAGAATTTTTCTTCATTAATAAGTTTGTTCTATATAATAATTTCTTTCATGATATATTTTTTAAAAAACTATATATTTTCCATATATGATAAAGGATTACTCAAATATGGTGGAGAATAATACCACTATCAATTTTATTCAGATGGTGTACCATTTCACAGATTTTATAGGTGAAGATTATCTATAAATTCCACCTATATTCATTTATTAACAGACTCAATAAATTAAAATTAATCCTTCTGGTGTATTTATAAAATACCCCCTAACATCAAATTTATCATGGATGTTAAAAAAGCTATGGATTTTTGTAAATCATGCTCATCAAGAGCATCATTATACAGTTGTATATTTCAGAGAATATAATCACTAAATTCATTTATTTTATCTGTTTTATGATAGAACATTATCTAACCACTAATCGATAATTCTGAATTATTATCAAAAATATGCATCACTGCAACCTAGAGACACTATAAATTCTATTAAGGAATTTATCATTAACTGTATATGTGTGAATTTAGCACATATGTCTATACTGATCAAAAAAAATTCTATAATAATCTTACAACTTTTGATCCCTTACTTTCATAACATATATAAAATTTTACACCAGGAACTCATTGAGTTATTGAATAACACATTGGTGTTTAAAATCTAAGTTTCCACATTATAAGTATATCATGAAGAAATATGTGAGCATGAAAATTGTGAAGATATTATCTCCTTCTCCCGGGAAGATGTGGTTGTGGTAATACAAGGATACATATTATACTTTTATGTCATATAATATCTCCAATGTATTAATGTAGACCCATTTTAAATTATAATTGGTTAGGGATCTACCAAATCCCAAAATGTGTCCTCAACAACCTATGATACATAGAAGTTGTGTCATCCCCATCTAAGCTAAAAATTTAGTATTATGATAAGATTGTGTTTAAGGCACATTGAGTGATCTAGCTTTTAAATCAGTTTTAAAAATTAGTATTGTACATTGAGTTGAGGATGTTTTAGGGAAACCCTACATACATTTACTTTGGATACCATGTATTTAATTATATGTAATTATTCTCTCATAACACCACTATAGCCTAAAATACTCCCTAAATGGAAGAATATGGTGTACCTATGGCGATGATAACAACATTGATTCAAAAATGATCCATTATATTGATATTTAATGTTAAAATCATTTGTTTAATGATTAATCATACTATTTATGTGAATCTTGTAATTGTTTCTAATGAACATTCATGTGTCATAGAAAATACATTAGATGATTGTAATAGTTTTCTCATACAATCGATCTATCTGATGAAATTATCCTCCCTAGAAATTAGAAATTACAAAAAAATAGAAACAATGGGTTTCTACGAAATTTAATAGTTATTTTATAATGTAAATTCTTGTATAAACCTGGATAAATTCACCTATAATAATCATTTAAGTGTTTACACTATCACTACCAATATATATAGTGTAATTTTTTACAGATTGAAATAGTTAATTTAAGGGATGTTTGATGATTCATCGCTATTTCATACACTTTATGAGTATCAAAATTGATGAACAAAATCATTTTCAATGTTGGAATCAAAAAATAAGTATTCTATACAGCCATAATGTTAGATATCCAACTTAATATTTGTTATATTTTTTTAGGAAATTTTTTCAACATTTTGAGAACAATCATCATGTTTTTTGACTCCCCATCCCTCAAATTTTAGTAATTAATTTCCTAATGAATCTGATTTTTCATTTGAGGGAGTAATTTAAAACATTATAATTATATAGACACATTCAAAACTCGATTTATAAGATGATATGCATCTTGAACTTATTAGTGTGTTCATGTATCCCTCTGAATATGATAAATACATCACATTATTTAATAAACCTTTTGATTTAGTTTCCTAGAATTATATCGAGAATATATTTCTTTATGATTAGGTCACCATTAATCATATACGATTTCTCACTTAATGAAAATATAAGTAGTTACTCCTAAGGATACTCCCCTTCCATAGTGTTATGGTTGATAATTTTTCAAGAATTTGATCAATGAGAAACTCATTCGTGGGGTCCAACCTTATATGTTATAACTGAAATTGTCCGAATAAAAAATAAGAGCTAATATATTGGGTTCTGTATAAACATTAGGTATTTGAAATTCCACATCCTATAAAAAGAATTCCCTATTTAGGTCAAAGAGCTATCAAATGACGCAACTGATAACTTTTAGGACCCCTCCATAAGAAAAATGGTCATAAAATCTAATAAAATTTGATAGTTCCTTCAATACAGATTCCAATATTTTCTAGGAACCCATGGAATAATTCATTTATATGAAGATATACTCTCGATTGAGGTTTATAAAAATGACCTATCACATGGTCATATTCCACTAATATAACCCCATATGGGGAAATATTGTGCATTTCTATGGGCGTCATTTTGAGGTAAAATCATTCCAATATCATAAACACATGGTGATATTGAGAAATTATTAACCATGCCAGGAACCTATAACCTCATGTAAAACTAATTAATGGTTTCATTCAGGGTCACATATATGATGTGTCCCTAGTTTATTCCATGATATATTGTTATTGAGATTCAACTAGGATGATCATATCCACAATTGAAATTCTACCATCAAGAAATCTGTTACATCATAATGGGTTTCAATGTTGTTTCTTACCTATGATTTTTTATTCAAAATCCTGTAGGTAAATGGATTTCATCTCAAACATAATAAAGAAAATAAATACATATAATTGGGATAAAATATTCCTATTTATTTAAAAAGAAATTATGTATTAATTTTTGAATCATCTTATTTTAACTCCACATGTTGATGGAAGACCCTTTATTGACTATGTGTAATCTATTTAGTGAACATTTGGTTCCCACACAACATAGTAATATAATGAGTGTATGGAGAACAACCATTATTACATTTTTGGTATGATGATTATTGTTGAGGTGGATAATCACATATCAAGAAGATATTTTTTACCATTTTCAGAATGGTAAAAATTCAATGTCATTATTTGTAGAAGCGTGAGGTTAAATGTTTCTCCCATATCGACCTATTTAATTATATTAATAATTGTCCAAAGATGACTACATTTTTTTTCAATGGGATATGGTCCTTCAACATTCCAAAATTAGATAGATCCCTCAAAATGTTATAATGGTATATTTATTCGTAGGTTTCATATCATCAAACCCAATATATGAGAAGTTACCTTATGAAATTTATTTTAAGGATGGATAAATTCTCTCCTTCGATGTTGTGTTATTATAATGGGATATACCACTCAATAGTTCTATCTAAAGGATGTATTAGAAGAGGATGTAAGACACAAAAATCAATAGGTTATCCCATAGATTTACAAAATATTCTCCTAAAATATACCCCATTCCATATTCATTCTAGACCAAGGATATATTCACTGATAATGAAGAAATATATCAAGTATTAATTTTAATTTCCAAGTACGATCACAAAATCAGAGTCCCCCCACATACAAATAAATGGTGACCTATATGTATTATTTATAAAAAAACGTGATTATGCTATCACTCATGAGGTTATCATCCCATTTCTTATATACAACAGTGATTTCATAAGGAATTTCAACATATAACATAAGTTCTATCATGTTCAATAGAAATTATTTTTTGGATTCTCAAGAAAACATGTTCATATTTATCAATGACCTGGATGAGAGTGTCATGGTGATCTATATTGTGATTGAAAAATAAAATCCCCTGACATAATAAACATATAAAATAAGGAATAGATTGATCTCAAAACAAAATCATAACAGGAAGTGCCATAAATTTCACCCATTGTAAAAGATAAATACATTTGGTTGACTATATTGGTATAATAACTCAAAAATGGAATGATAACAGAAAATTTATCACAGAGAATCATATTTATAGGTGATTAGTTATTATGTTCCTATATATATTTCATGTTTAGGTGGAAAATTGGTAGGATTAATCTAGCATTCTAATTTATCTTACCGATATTATACATACAACTATGTACTCTTGAAATGTTTCTTTGTGAGAAAACAAAGTCATAGGGATATTCCCTTCTATGGAATAATTCAATATCAAGTTTATTCATGCATGAAATAATTTAATTTTATATTTTTATGAAGTCATTTAATTGATTTATTTCAGCAATAGTTCTATGATAATGTTTAAAAAATATATCATTGTCCAATAGTTTAGTTTTACTAGAAACTTTCTATTAGAAAATAGAACAAATTACAGAGCCTATAAGTTATTGAAGTTGTGTCCCATGTATTATATATGATCGAACCATACTTCTCAGAATTTTCAACTTGTTAATAAATATATTTATGAATTTATTAAATTACCCTCTATCATTATATAGTATATAATTTATCAAAATATAAAAATATCACCAAAGAGATATCTAATGAATTTTTTAAATATATGATAATTATTAGAAACACTATCATTAAAACCCTCAAAATATATTGTATTTTGTTAAAATATTGTCACTAAAAATTATTTATAAATCATCTCATCATTAGGGTGACATTGATTATGTCATATAGGATGAGAAATCACTGGTTTGATATGTTAATTTAGAGTACCTTGATGAAAACAAAATTCAAGAAACAAATAACCTAAATGTTTATTAAACTAATGTTTCATGAGAACTAAAAAATAGTTTAAATTATCATTAATTTCTATTGAGTTACAGGGAATATCAATTTACAACACCAATGATACATGGAATAAAACCATCATTTTGAGCCCAAATGGGAAAACCCCTTATTCATTCATAAGGTTTAATCCTATAGTTAATATTCATTGTTCACTAAATATTGGAAACACATCATACCTTACATAAATATATTATTTTAGAAATATTACCATGTGTATGAAACAAAATAATATATACTTACAAAATAATATAAAACTACACAAAACCAACCATTACTACATATTTTTATTCTTTATTAAACACAAAGATAAATCATGGCATTAAATATCCTAAGGAATATCACTACTACTTCTTTTAAACCTCACAGATTTATTCATGGAAAATAAATTTAAATATGTTAATATTTTTGGGAACTTTTATATGATATTATAATATATGATTTACTAATTATAATACTATTTTAAAATAATATGATTTTGTTGAAATCATCCTATGAGAGTACTTCCTATTTAAATTTCGGGCCAAAAACCTACAAAATAATAGTATGTATAATATTTTTTTGTGTTTTTTTATTTGGTACATATAATTTTATAACTATCCTATACATAGTCCAAATATATTATTTACCCTCCCACTTATTCCATGTTTTGGAACAATTTTTGATTTTTTTGGATGCCTCAAATAAAATATCATGGGAATATTATTATTTAAAATGAACACATATGTATGATATGAATATCCAAAGACACTATAACCCATAAAGAACAATGGGTGACTTGATTTATATTTCATTAGATTCTTCATGATTCCTAAGAAACCCATTATTGGCCCCAACCAAAAGTATTTCTACTCACATATTCCATTATAGTGTTTATTCCCCTACAGTTGTGATAAATATTCTAACATGACACTATGGAATTTAAATTCTTATGAGGTATATATTTATAATTATGGAATTATATAAAGAGACCCCATTTGTTTACTGATGTATTAATATAAAATAAAATCATTTCACTAGTGATACTATGATTAATGAAAATTAACTATATTACCCTAAATATCATCCCATTCCAAAAATTTTGAAATAAAGGAACTCGTTATGTCATGTCTTTCAAGAGGATTGAATTTTCATTCCACATGACATATATTTGATTCACATTACCTTGTTTCATTATTTATACATTTTTGCGAATAATTCATAACATCCAAATGGAAATATAAACATTTTCTCTAACACTCTAAAGTGGACGAACTTCTCTTTCACATTTTATTTTTCCTAAAACCAGAATTTATTTTCCTTGAGTTTGAAACATTTCAAAAATCAATCATTTCAAAATTTGATCCTCTCAGTTTATTGAGATGACACATGTGCCCAAGTATTACCCACCAATACATATCCAAAATACACATACTGAATCAAACAAATTTAGAAATGATGTACTGGAACCCTCATTTTAGACTTGATCAATTTTAATTATCAAATAGATATCCATGTTTTTGTGAAATATATTTGAGAAAACATTAATTAAATACGTGGTCAGTCTTAATAATTAATCTATTTTACCTTATCACATTTCCTAGTGACTAAGACACTTTATTTAATAATTTAACTTAATCTCAAATCCACTCTATTCAGGTGGAGTTTTAAATATTATTTTTTCTTACCCCCATACATTCTAGATTTTTTTACGGAATAAAATTTTATTAAATAAAAAAGAAGGAAGATTTCATTAATTTTTTTTGAATATTTGTTGTTCGACTATGAAATATTATAAACCTCACTTATTACATCCTTTATTGTACTCTCATGTAGTATGATAAATATTTAATTTCTTATTTATTCTCACATTAATTTTGAATCACATTAGATTATGGGTTCATGTAGATTGTTTCATTATAGTGACTAATTTTTATTTAAATTTTATATAAGAAATTTTTTACTATGTAATATCGTTATGTGATTATGATTGAAGAAGCATATAGAAGATATGGTCTATAATTTTGAAAACAAATGTCATTTTAAATAACTAGAACATATACCACTCAATACCTATACCATTATTTTGGAATTATTTATCAATATTATATAGTTATGTTACCACCATAAACTCATCCTTGATTAATGAGTGTTGTTGGTATACCAGCATCATGAGATTTTTTCTCTATCACCCCAACTATTTTAATTATGATATATATAAGGAAATGTTAATCATGGAATCCATAATATAATTATCAAGTGGGTTTCTATACCGCCTCATAAAATTTTAAGGAACTGGAATAGAAGGTCTTTTCCCTATGTGAGGAAATATTATATTGAATATCATATACGGATCTTATGACATAAAAATAAGACATGGAAAAAGAAGTGTTATCAATATGTGATCCAGTTCCTCCATTTTAACTAAATTGATACATAAAATATTGTGGTTATAGGATTAAAAATCCATCCCATACATAGGTTTACTAACTAATGATATAATATTACTCTACAACAACCCAAAAGATCTAGTGGGGTTTATGTTGTTATCACTGCAATTTTTGTTCATGCATTACATTGTATTAATAGTTAATCCTTGTAAATGAGTAGACCAAAAATATATTATCCACAAATGGTAAATTTATATTCATGTATATCATAATCAATGTAGAAGGATACTCACTTAATGTTACTGTGTGACATAACCTAATATTTGAATGATGGAATATCTCAAAAAATAAGATGTTCATGTGAACAATTATTTCTCACATATGATTTGTTATAAGAACTTGTTTGAAAAAAGAAATCATTTAATTACAATAAAATTGATATCTCACTATGTCTACCATGAAATAGATTAGTGTCATGACAACAAAATATCATTTTAGTTTTCTTGAATAAATATAGTGGCCTTTAGGACCCACCCTTTATATTTTAACAATATGTGACATGTAACCTTATTGGGATGCAAGAAGATATTGTAGAGAATACCATGAAGTTTTCATTTCATTTTAATTTGTCCCTCATTGTAATAATAAAATCTTATTCAAAGGAGGTGGGGTATTACTCGATTCTCAATAATCATGTTCACAATGAATCATGGAGTAATAATGGAAAGAAAACTAAAAATAGAGATAATGTATAGACTCTTATGTAAAGTGGTATCTTTCATATGTCTAGGTATATAATTTCCTCACAAGAAAATTTGTTTTAGGGATAAATTCATAGTTTTATAAACAACCCTATAAAATAGTACCATAATATAGTGGATTAGAAAAAAAACATCAAATTTTTATTTTTCAGATTATTAAAAAAATGTAGACAAGAGGCACCCTAGTTAATGAATCCCAAAAATCATGTACTAAATACTTTTTTTATAGGATCATGTCCACAAATGGATTTGGTGACATGTAGAAATACATAATTGTGACCCATAAAGACATTGTAGATTCATAAGTGTAATTTAGGAAAATCCAATTTAGTGGATAACATATGTTAAAAATGTGATGTTGTTTTGTGACATCTGTTTTTTCAAAACATACAATTTCTTTAAAACTCTGTATTTAACACCATTTTTTTAACCCCATTGATGGTGAAAAATTTGGAAAGATTTTTTGTAACATGGAGAGTTTACTCACACAAACATATAATATATGTATAGGAATACAACCAAAATTGGATCATTTAATAAAATCCATTTTTGTACTCCAGTTGGTGATGTCCACTAATATGTCCATTTTCATTATAAATAACCCAAAATCACATACATTTTCCCAAAACAAATTTTTTCACTTTTTAATCAATGTGTGCGTAGGAAATATCATCCTTATTATAGTAAAACCCATTTATAATAACCACTAAACTGTACATTGTTTCTGATTTTGAAAACAATTGAATTAGTAGAAATTTATGTTAAAGTACCATGACATATATAATTTCACAATAGTAAATTATAAAACTAAAACAATGTGTGTTGTGATTGCTTTTCCTAATAGAAAACATAGGAAACCTCATTATAATTCAATTTCAATATCGTATATAATAACAATGATCCTCTTATCAAATACCTAAAACCTATAGCCCTTACATATGAGACTTCTCCATATAGTGTGTCTCTTCTACAATTTAATCTATGATCCCCCATACTAGAATATTAACCATCAATGTCCCCATTAGACAGAAAATACTTGTTCCCTCATAAGACTATAAATCATGAGCGTCACCACTAAACTTGAAAACATGATCATTTGTACATGAAAATAAATCATGATAATCAAACATCAAATATAAACATTAAGTTTACCCAATAGATATTAGTCCATTAGTTTCCCCAATAAAATTTATTCCATGTGTGTCCCATCAAAACACTAAACCACATTTAATGATGCAATTTAATTAACCATTGTATATAACTTTGATATTGGGAAATGATTTATTAATATTATTAACTCGATAATTGGATACTGAATAGGATCTTGGTTATATGTTTGACTTTCAATCCACCATTTTTATGATAGGTGTAAAAACCTAATATTCTATAATTTATTTTTCTTTCACTACATTTTATGTTTTCGATAGATTTAATGAAACACAAATATGAACATAACATAAATAACAATTCATTATAACCAAATAGTCAAATGTTATGGAATAAATAGTAATAACCACATCATGTAAACTATTTATAAATAATTAAACAATAAATTTATTTCATTAATACACAATAATAAATTACTCAATTTTGAGTAAATTTGTTTAATGCATCAAATATACTTTTTAATTGGTTTTATTTCAATATATGAAAAATTATTTTATTTAATTTCTACAATGATTAAAATATTTATTGATGATAATTAATATAATTTTTTAATTGATAATATCAATAATCATTTTTGGGCGATTTTATAGGATTCTTCTAAAACGGTTTAATTCAATTTAAATTATTAAAAATAATTTTTTTTCAAAAATTACATTTCTCTTCAAAAAAATATAGTATTTTAAGTGATATTATATTATTGGTTTTATTTTAATGTAACATAAAATCAATTTTATTAAACATAATCTATATAATTCCATATTAATGAAAATTACTTATGATTTTGGAATATGTTCATTATTTTCTTAAATATTTTTTATACAACTATATTTCATTAGATTTTAATCATTGATATTATATATTATTTTTCCCACATATTGAAATTTTATATCGAAAATGGTTAAATATTTTAATTAAAAGATTCTTTATTGGTAAATAGTCTCCATTTTTTGTTCAATTATGAATTGTAAATTCAAGAAAATGTTTTGACCCTATTTGGGTAAAATGGGTCAAAATAGTTTAAATAATTGAAGGCCTTATAATATTCAAAACACATGAATTTAAACAATTAGATGTGCTTTTTAAAATATTTAATATAGATATTAATATATTGCAATATATTTATTGTTTCCCATGATTATATATGTTATATTATTTTATATAATAAATAAATACAAAATATTACTCTTTTGATTATAATTTGTTTATATGTTTTCATATGGAATAAATTTAGTTATGAACGAATATAAATGTTATTTTTTGGGATAAATTCATTTTCATTATATTTTAGATTTTATTTAATAAAATTATTATTTTAATACCATAAAATCATATGAAAAGCTGATATAGTTCTTGTCCAAGAAGAAGAACAATCAGCATAAATGATTTTAAATACATGAAAATTAAAATATATTGGATAAATTATGTTATTATAATAAATTCATATGTAGTTAAAAAAATATATATTATGTTTAATTTTTTTTAGATTATAATTCATATCTTTTATTTATGTATATAATGTAAATTTAAATGAATATTTCAAAAAATGACTTTAATGATTTATTTATGATAAATTAAAATTAATTTCATGAATTTAGAACAAAAAATATTTTAAAGTGGAAATTTAGGTTGATAAATGATTTAAAATTCCATTAATGGTTCAATTATAATATAATTTCGACCTTATATGTATATGTACGACCCGTAAATTCATGTAACTGTTTTAACCTGATTATTGATAAAATGGGAAAACGAGGCTGTTAAAATAAAATATAATGTCTAAAATGAAAAATAATCATGTCCATATTTTATTGAATTAATTTATCTCAAAATAATTATTTCTAAATTTAAAAATTTGGTCCATTTAATTTTTATTAAAATTAAAATGATATAAAATATTTTTAAATCATTTATATAATTCCATGTATGTCATTTACCTCCCTTAGTAATGAAATCCTTAATATATACATTATTAATTTTTTTTAGAAATATAGATCACCCAAGTACTAAAATAATTAATTTCATGACACATTAGTTTAATTATTCTTCTCATCATCTCATCCTAAAACTATCCTATATTGGATAAAGGTTTATGAAAAAACTAGTCCATCTACAAAGGGGTAATAATCATAACATACCATTTCAATATTTATCTATTTTTATAATAAATTTAAATTTTTTGCATCTAAGCTAAAATTATTAATCTTTTTTCATCAATAGAAAAATATATTTTCATTAATTTTTTACAACCATTTCCCACCTCCCTTCAATTTACTGTGGGATGAAAATATCATTCATGGGTATATGTCGACTATTGCCTCTAATTTTTGATATGATTCATTTTACGTCACCATAAATCATGTTTGATAATTTGGATGAATTTAATGGTAATAAATATTTTTTGGAATAATTATTCATTTATATATACAATATCTTATATACCTTCAGAATAGTCTATCCATTCGAAAATGATAACATCACACGTGTTTATATTTGGTCCACCACCTTTATGATGTGATGTGATTTGTTTTTGATTTATACATTAAAATATTGAAAATAAATAAATAAATATATATATATAATTATATATGATTGAAATTAGTGATAAAATATTGAATCTATAACATTGAATTATTATTTACCTGTCTTTTATCTTATCCAAGGGTAAGTGAAATCATCACATGTTTGCATATGTGGAATAATGTCTCTATAGAGTGATCGAAATTATTTTGAATCAATGGTCTATAAGAATGATTATTAAAGTGCTTATAACTAGTAAGGTGATATTTATTTCTTGATTAATATCATCTGTATGATTAATAATTTTTAATTCTTCAAAAACAAAACTATCAGACAAAAAAATCATAGAATACATACCACTTTTCACCTGAATGTTAATTTTAATAAATAAAGTTTGAATAATATTATATGGAAATTTTATATATTAATGAAAAATAGTATTTTAAGTATTTATATAGTGATGTAATATAATAATAATAATTATATAATTATTTTATATGTTTTTTAATTTTTTAAATGAATGAAGAGACATGAGTTAAGGGTTTATGTTATAATCTATTTCTTCTCTAGATTATCTATCATAAATTTCAATTATGGTATATTACAATTATATTATCTTTTATTCCCAATATATTTTATCATCCTCTAGTCAATCATTGGTTTCTTATGTATTTGAAAATTCTTACCCTATTGGTTACTTAGATTTTCTAAGAAAAATATATTAAATGAAATTTCAACCATATTTCCTCTTTGGATGTCAAAATATGTTTTCTATATCCATTCTATTTAAAATTGGATTATGAATGTTTTTAACTATAAATTAAATTTCTTAATAATATATTTTTCATTACATATTATATTATTATATTTTAAATAGTACCATTAATGAATCATTCTTTTAACAAGTTAGTTTTTCGATTTTCAAAATATTAAAATAAATGACATATTTTAAATTATACAATATGAATGAATTTACCTATCATCAATACCATTAATTTCTTTTCTAATATTCATTTACTTTTTTCCAGGTTTATGTTATAGGTGAATAGTTTTCCCTATATTCATGAAAATTATAATTAAATTTTTTTGAATGAAAAGTATAATTTTTTCATGAATCTAATTAACTTTCAGAATGTTATAATAATGATATGTTTCATCTAAGTCAATATATTGTATTAGTTTATACAGTTTATTGGGGATATGATTATATCATATGATCCAAATTAATTCAATAGACATCTTTTCAGGATTATGATATATGGATGATTTTATGAAACTCTTATCTTCCTCATAGGTTAAATGTGTAATGTTGAAACCTTTATGGAACCCATTTATCTTTTATGTGCTATATGTAATAAATTTATGTTATTTTTATGAATCTAAAATCCATTCCGTTAGTTATGATATAATTATTTCATGAATTATTTGTAATCATATTAAACACATATGTATGGTTTTTAATAAATTAAAAGTTGTCCCAGAATTATATAGTCCTATAATGAATTGGTTTAATATTAATAATCCATCATATAATAAATAATGAAATGGGGATTGATCCCAATTTAGTAAGCGGATTTGTATAATAAGATAGTATTGGGAGTGAAAATTGATATTTAAATGATTGAATGGAGAGTGAACACAATCTACATTGATTTTATTGAATGTGATATTTTATAAAGGAAATTATTTTATATTATTAAGTATATTCCACAAGATTCTTTCTCTTCCTTATAATATTTTTCTATGGTTCATGATTTATTTTTGAAGATTATTCATACATTGGAATTTCTTCTTCTATTATGAAAAATATTTATTCCATGATTCTTAGTAAATGATATTTTAATAAATAGATTTGACTGTTGATTTTTTTTGTAATGTTATAAAAAAAATGTGATTATATTATGATCATGTATATTTATTGTTAAAATATCTCTAATATTTTCTATAACATGGAATATGAAATAATAATTTTATATGATTATTTTCCATCAATTATAAGGATTTTTTATGTATGGTAAGTCTGTCCGTGCTTAATTCTACCTGAGCCCACAAGTAAGAATATTTGAGAAATATAAAGACTACATTAGACTCAACATTCTATTTTGGAATGTCCAAGGATGTCGTGTGTATATTTAAACAGATACATAGAAGACTGAAATCCACCCCAAGGTCCTTACATGTCAATGCAACATCAAAGGATATCTTTCACCACAGCCTCCTAAAACTCTCCAAGGAAGTCATGATTATGTTTTCAGGGTTGGATGCGATATAGAAAACCATGTATAAATACCTTATTCCCACAATATGACATCACCCACTCCCTTTCGTGTTAACTTTCTTACATTCTCCCAATAATAATTTCTCATATAAATGTATGGGTTCCCATGCATTTTTGGGTAACTATATAGATGTATAAATTTCACACTAATGTGCTCATGATGACCCCTTCCACCACTGCATTCAAGTTAGTGACCTAGGGTATAGGACATAGAAAGATACCCCATGGGTCCCCGTTATGGTGAGACAAAAAGTTCATGACCCTTGACCATTTCTTTCTTGTCCTAGGACAGTTCAGCGCAAAAAAACCTACTTGTGCACATCAATCACCTAAGGAAGGTGTGCACAAATGACCCTTATTGTGTGGACCTTATACAATTTTTTCACACACGTATTATGATTAGTACCATTATTCTTTTTTTGTGCTAAAGTCTCCAATATAGTGTGCACCTCCTCCTTGGGAATCTTAGGTTTTTCATTACCTCAAATAAAAATGTTCGATCCACTCTTGTGTGCAACTCCCACACCTTTCATGAACCTTCACCATGCGGCCCTCTAGGCTAATGCATAGTGATTTCTTTGTTTCTCATGTGGTATATAATATCATGAATCCTTGCATATTTCTATTTTTCTTAGGAACTTTAATGGATTTTTTCTTCGTAATTTCCACACTAATATGGAACCCACAATCAGTCACTCTCCCACCCACTCGTGTTGGTAATTGGTGATACCTTCCATTACATAAGGGTTTAAGAGTGATAGTCATTTAAGTCTAAAGGGTGAGGATTAATTCCCCCACATACGAACTTGAGGATGTTAAAATTCCAATCCCCATCATCCTCATAACACAGCGTTAAACTATATCCCCACCATGTGAAATGCACATGGGGTTCCACACCTTGGGAAATACCCATACCCACTCGTTTGCAAGAAATTTATATATTCCTCACCCTCTTGTTAGGTAATTATATTCTCCTACCATGGAATGAGATCCTCTTTGAGCTTCCCTCATGTACAAATCCCCAATTTCCATATCCATGGGCCGCTTTTATGCATAATACCCACACCATCCCTCACCAACACATTTTTCAGGAAGTAAAAGTATGTACATCAACATCCTCTTGTTTCTCAAACCATGAATGGATCACATGGTCTTAGAGAATAGTAGTTTCTATGACACCCATTATCTATGCATCCCTACTAATGTAACCCCTATCTCCCACCTTCACGGTCCACTATCCATATGTATGCCCTGAACCATCAAACTACTTGGTTTTTGATCCATTTCATCTAAATAGGGTATGTTGGACTCCTCCCCATAGATCTATCCCATCCATTGGTAAATGATGGTTCTATCCTATTAGGGTTACACCTCCTGTATTTTAGTATCCACCATCATCCATTCTTATCATGATATTTCCCTCTAGCCACTATATCTCAGGAGGGTTATCCCCACCAAGAGGTTGTATCTCTTTTGGGTACATTTTGGCAGCTAACCTTGTGTAATACTGCAACCACATGTACCATTATGACTTATAAAAAACCATGTTTATACACAAACACATCCATTAGAACTACATGGAATTTGATTCCCATCCAATTGGGATACAGAGGAAACACTCCCCTATGGTTCTAGACCAACACCATCATCTTCACATTAGTTTCATCTCATCCATTCCATTCAATTCATCTAATCCTCCAAAATCAAGGAGAATTTTTCCATGGAATCCACATCTCAGTTGGATCATGTAATCCATATAAGTCATCTTATTGTGTAATCTCCATTAATCCCATTTCTCCTCCTAGAAACACTTGGGTAGCTACCTGTTTATAATCCCCACACAACCTATATACATCCAACCACGAGTGTTCATCTTGTGAAGGTTTTCTAACCATGTTTTATCACAAAATCATATCCCCTTAGAACTAAATGGGTTTTGATCAATGTCTTCTAAACAATGTATGTAGGAAGCCTCCCTATGGTTCAATACCCACAAATATTAAATCTTAGTGTCCCCCTTATTGGGGTCCACCTTCTCTGATGCACCCTCAATGGTGCCTAGATCATCTTTTATGATGTGAATCCTTCCTGTTATTGGAAACACCACCCTCGAGTTCATCCTCATATTTCACTCTAATCCATCCATCCAATAAACATTCATGGTGATCCCTCATTGGGATGTACATACCTGATCCACCTTCACATGTGTTTTGATCAAACCATGTCTTCCCTGCATGACGTTAAACTTGAGACCCTCTACCCCCAAAAGATAATAAAATAGTGACATTCCCATTGTTAAACATTGGATTCCAATGGAAAAACTCAAAATGCATTCCTTTATAATAAGATAACCTATTATTGTGAGGTAATCCTCAGGTTTCTGTGCCCTAGAAAATCCCTCTAATGAAGAAGAATACTGGTGACCAATGTTCCAGCATCTAGACATGCCACTAATGCCCAACATGAATACTTACCATAGTAAATGTTTCTTCCCTAAATTGATCCTTTGGAACATCCAGAAAGAAATTAGAATAATAAATAAATGTCTACAAAGATATTTCATTGGGAATGAGTTTCACAAAAAGCATCATAATCTATAAGGGATACCCAAAATAGTTGATGAATTCCAAGGATGAATCCACCAAAGGAAGAGACAACATTCCATCATAATATTTTGATAAAGGAGACTACATCTATGAAGAAGTGATGAATCATTAATTCCTTTGGAATACATGAATTCATGGGTACAATGTTTCCCATTCAAATTAAAATTAGTGATGTTCAATGAACATACACACCCCAAAAAAATCATTACAAACAAAAAATGTAAACTAGATGTGACCGATTCTCTTCATTGTGGGATTATTAGTGTCCAAGACATCATAAAATTAGCATTTTACTAGATCTAGATATCTGGTACCATGTCCCAAAAAGAAAATTGTGGGCCTCGCATGGATCTTACCAAAAATTTGGGTTGTAAATTTTTTAGAATTTTAGTCTATGAAATCTTCAGTTTGAATCTCCCTCTCCACCATGGAAGGCTGAATGATGATGGTCCATTGGGAATTGTTTTCTAATAATCTCTATTGAATGATGAATCTTCCTACTTTTAGGATCCCAAATATATGGAATCAATCACCCCATACCATAGATGTAGGTGGAGAAGGAACTTCAATGTGGAAATTATACATGACCCCACCACCATAACTTCATCCATGACCATGAATACATGGTGACAATGCCTTATCTCACTAAAACAAATCATCAAATTAATGGTTATAGACAATATAGTTTTTCAATACCAGTAATAGGTGATCAATCCCCCATGAGACATGACCCTTTATTATCTGGAGGCTTTTGTGTCTTTCCTTCACTGCCACCCCCAAGGGCCATGTAGGGAGCCACTGCTCCCCCCATAGACATCCAATGGATTTGAGAGACTCCCCCTGGAACATTATTTTGACTTTATCCCCTATACTGATGAGGTATGGTATATATTAGTCATCTAGTTTATGAATATGACTTGGGAGCATCCAAGGAGGGTTCTTACAAGGCCATTCCAATGCCACAAGTTACTAGTCCCTCAGGTGAAAGGACAAGAAGTTTTCAATTATTCTATACCAACCCTTGTCTTGATAACCTAATTCTAATGTCTAGCCCAGGCTTGGGATGATTCCCATAAGTGGGAATTCTATTCCATGGCTTCAGTGCCCCATACTACCACAAGTACGTTATACCGACTCCATGGAATTTTAGACTGGGGATTAACCTATGCCAAGTAATAATTGAGACCTAATCATCCATACAGGAAAGACACAACGACTCTTTGACCCCCATTATGATAAACAGTAATCACTGGGTAACCCATGACAACGAGATACAATAAAGAGGCCCTCCCTATAAATCCATTAACCAGAGTGGAGGTCCTCCCATTTTCTCAGATCATCAACATGAAGGTACACCTCATGACATTATCAGCTCAAGTATAGGTCCTCCCTACAAAAAATATTGACCATATTAAAGGTCATCCTTTCTCTATCAACTATAATTTTGGAGGTCCTATCCATGTTATCATGAGCTCAAGAAGAGGTCCTCTCCACTCATGCAGTCACCAAGGCGAAGGACCTATATGACTCATGGAAGAACAACACAAATTTACCCCCTATGTCTAGTTCAATGAGTATGGAGGCACTCCATGTGATACCATGGTAAATAGACATGGATTCCATACCTATGTTCCCACTGGATATAGAGGTGGTCATCCCCAGTAAAGAACACCCAACAACTAAGGTACTTCCCATGCATCAAGAGACAAACACATAGGTCCTCCATGTGTTCTATTTGATATGTTCACTGGTGTTCCTCACATTTCAACTCACCAAAGTGCATGTTATCCACATACTGATAGCAATTGATATATAGGTCCTCCTCATGTATAATCGAGATCTGGCGAATGTCCTCCCCACTCCAACACAAATCCAAATAGAGGTCATTCATTTGATGGAGAATTACCCTACAATAAAGTGTCATCCCTAGAATGAAGTTTGAATCATCACCGCTAAAGGAAGAACACTGATAAGTTCAAAATCATTTCCAATCCAGTCTGTTTCTTTGATTCTAAAGAGAAATGAAACTCAATGGTGGAGACCTCACCCCGATCCTCTATATCATTATCTAGGTCTGGAACCTAATGTGTGATTTTTGTTGTCCCATCAAGTGAAAATGTTTCAAACCCTTAAATACCTCTACAAGTACATCTTATAGGAGGAATATTTCGCATCCTTAATAAGTATTGTCATGAATTTGTCTCTATCTTCACTAGTTTCATTATCTTCCTTGACATTAGAGAATAGTGAGTTATTATGGGGCATGGTAGTCAATGACCACCCTCTAGAATCACCATTGATAGTCAATTCCATAATCTATGTAGCAGTTGTAAGTACTATTTCCTATTGGGATGTGATGATGTGGTTGGAACTTCCCCTATGAGAAAACCTAGCGAGAGGTAGATAGTCAACCCACAAAGTATTTCTCCATTGTCCATTCTTTCACCACAATGGAATATATCAGTGTTGCATCTACTTCCTCAACCAGCCCCGATCGAGGAGTTGGAAAACCAAGGGACAGATCCATCTTTTGAGTAGAGAAGCTTGGGGACACCCCTGTGGCAGACTAGTTGTATGAGATTCTCTAGCCAATCACTAGTCTAGAGATCATCATCCATGAGTCCCTCAACCAGGGTAAGGTCATGTGCTTCTACTGGACCATCTGGGAGACGCATTTCTACCTCCATAAACTATATATTTCATATAAAAAGAATCAATATCACTTTGAAAATATTGGAAAGTAGTATCACAAGGTTCAGATAGTAGCACTTCCGTGGATCAACACCCCACATCACCTGGATGTCATCGAAACATTAATAAAAAATGCTCTCATACCATTATTGTGCTCTGAAGAATTATTTAGGAATCATATCCACTAGTATATATCCATGGGTGGGGGAAGTATACTATTCCCCACTATAGTCTCATCTTTCGATTTCTAGAACTATGTGGAGAAATCAATGATATTCCTTCAGGAAATTGTATAGTGAATATGGTTGTCCTCAATATACGCCTAGATAGGGGGATTCAAATGGGGTCTAATGGAGAGAACCTTCCTACTAGGGAAAAATGTCTCTTCCGGGCTCCAAGTGTTTTCACCCATAAGAAAAGTTATATTCTTTTGATCACACTACCATTTGAGTAAGTGTCTATCCATAGAAACACTGATGAATGAAAGTAGAAAAATATGACAATTAATAACTATGACCCATCTTGATAAATTAAGAAGATAGAGGTTGACCATGCTATTTCTACCTTGAAAAAGAAACTTGTTTAACACAAAAATCTCATTGAAGAGCTTCTTAACAATCATCTTGCTAAATAGTGTCTGGACTATGGTGATCCTCGATACAATCATATCCCTCTACCACTGGGATAGTAGAGGTAGCCTCAATTCCTTCTCTACGAGTTATATCATATTGATACTCACAATACCATGCATCCTAACAAGTTAGAGACTGGAGCCAATGTCAAGTGACTATGGTACTTATCGTCAAATCTGCATGACCTATGTGAGAATCCTCTTTGAGATCTGGCTCAAGTCATTCCTCTAATGGATCCATAGGCCACTCCACCACGATATCTAAGGGCCACTGAGCCAACCTACCATGTTGGAGAACCCACTGATACACTTATATTAAGGAATACTCTCCATGATATGAATACAATATCAAAATGATATGATCGTTGGTCTCATTTCCCACCTCGCGGCTCTTGAGACAATACATGTGGTGATGCCACATGATAGAAAGCTGTATCTTGCGTGGGTGGATTATATGATGGAACTCATAGAATTAGGGAATGCCTACTTCTCCCACTTAAATAGGATGTGTGATCTAATACCGCATTTAGCCCACTTTATTTCAAGGTGGGGGCCCATTATGTGAAATCCATCAGAAAAGGATGTCTCCATGATCCATTTTTTTGTACAGACATTGGAATGGACTATTTTTTTGGTATATACAGTTACATATCGAGTTTATTACTAGTTAAGAAGATATTCAAATATAGTTTCTTTATTAGTTCAGTTCCACTATGCACAAGAAGATTATTGATGACCTATTAAATTTTAAACAATGGCAAGATGAATGAATTGTCAACTTTTTTATAGGTTGAAAGGCCGCATGTATTCAATTGATAGGATGCTGACTCATGAAAATATGATTAAAATTTGTGTCGGTAATGTTAATACTGAATTGGATCCCTCCCTCATCACTCATAATTTCCAAGTTGGATTCTGGGATTTCTCTGAGATGGAACATTTTATAGAGGAATCCTTGAAGAAAGATAAACAGGAACACCCACTGAATCATACAAATCCCACATGAAGATCTCCAAAGGATGAGATTGCGACTGTCTCATAGGATTAATCCCCCATGCCCTTATGAAGTGTTACCAGTAGATCCTCACCCATATCCTCGCAGGGGACAACATCCTTAGGTCCATAATTTGGTACATCATCTCACACCATATAATTGGTATGTTCCACCATGTCAGGCACTACAACCTATGTGGGAAAATTAGGCTATATCCCCCCTGACATACTCGAACCCCTCACCAGGGCCTAGCTCCATGATTTCCATTCCCTAATAGGATACTTAGGACCTACTCATTCGATGAATCACATGTCCCCAATTATTTCTAATATGCCTTAGATTTTGAAATCCTAATGTTTCCAGGATGAAGGAAACCCTAGGATGCTAATATCACTGATTTCCCCAATTAATTCCCTTATCATTGATTCCTTGGACATACCATCATGTGATTATATGTGATTAAGGATTGGCTGAAAGGCCAAACTGAAAACATTGTGCTCTGACTGGGTCCTACCACAACAGAGGTGGTGTGTATATCTACAGTGTCTAATAGCAACAAAGACGGTGAATAGTAGAATGTCTCTATCCATGGTTCATGTAATTATGATGATTGGTTATACCAAATATTAGTTTCTCAAGACAATAATGTCATTAATTCTCATTTCAATCAGCCTGAGTCTTCTAATGTCTCCATGCCTCCTTCATATGCCACTTCTACATCTACATCTCATCCTTATCCTTCTTATAAGAGCAGATGTTGATGAAATAATGAAAAAAACATCCCCCATCAATGATGATACCATCTCAAAATCTTAGATATTTCATGAAACCAGAAATGGGAATAACCCCCAGTGTTATACCATTATTGGATAATTCCTTAGATGATGACCAAGAGTAGTCTTTATTGAACACCGTTGATATTCTAGACCCTTATGTCATTCCCAATGACAAGGAGTGTTAGGAAGGACCTCCCAATGTTCCAAGTCGGTTCCACCATCAACAATACATTAGATATGTGAATTTTCATAATTCTATTGATAGTACTTCCATACAAGCCATTCATACTACCGAAACTAGACATCAGGATAAAAAAAGTGCACAAAATTCCAAATACCATCATTATGTCTCATTAAATTTACTACCTATGCCATTTTTATTACTCAACTAGGAAGATCTATTGAAACTATTTCATGATTAGTCCCACCCAATTATGGCCAGAAATCACTCATCTAACTATCTTCTAGTATTAATTTTGTAGGGTTCAACTAGAGAGGAAGGGGAAATCCCTATCACTATCCAAAATCTACTAGTTTGAATGATTCAACCTATCACAACTCCATCAAATGATAAACCTCACACCAACCGAAATTTGTGCCTAGTGTGAAATTATGATTTGATTTTGAACCTTATCATCATTCCAACAAGTATCTTGATTTTGGTGGCCCTCCTCATATTATAATATATATGTGAAGCACTCTCAAAATATTTGAGAATCCCCCTCTAGTTTGAGATAAAATTAACTACTGCATAGGTCATACATGATGAGGTAGTCGAATGAGCAGAATGCCAGTCCATCATCTTATTCTTAGGATAATATGATGTTTCTCCTATACAAAGAAAAATTCCCCTAATGTACATCACATGCCTTCTCAATGGAATGAATGTTCTCCGTTGTTTCATTTAAATAGGTTCTATGATCATTCTCATCCAAAACTGAATTATTTAGAAGCTAGTAATAACTCAAGAATATTAATATCCTTATTACATTAAAATTTAGGGTTATGAAATGACCGAGAAAAATATCGAGATGCAATTGGAATTATATGTTAAAGATTTTGTGGTAAAATCTCTCCATCATCAGACCCATCTCAGAGATCTTGAGAAATTGTTACCCTTCTTATTCTCACACCATCCAAAGA
The DNA here is from genome assembly GCA_963277665.1 of Viscum album. Classification (NCBI taxonomy): domain Eukaryota; kingdom Viridiplantae; phylum Streptophyta; class Magnoliopsida; order Santalales; family Viscaceae; genus Viscum; species Viscum album. The sequence goes on from OY728166.1 coordinate 997,068,747, forward strand.
TGAAGACATCAAAGTGTGTCTTTTGGGTTACCTCTTGAAAGTTCCATGGTTTCATTTTCAAACACATAGGCATTGATATCAACATGGATAAGATTAAAGATATCAGTCAGATGCCTCATCTAAGAATCCTCTTGGTTCCTCGAGGATTTCAAGTCCACTTAGCCTATATATACCAATTCATCTCAAATTTGGTTAGAATGTGTATTCCCTTATCTAGACTCATGAATAAAGGTGTCATCTATCAGTGGGATGAAGAGTTCTAGAATATATTCATTCAAATTTTTCATTACCTACTACAACCTCTAGTTTTAAGGCCACCCATATTCGTGAAACTGACGGTCCTCTATGTGACCAACCTAGAATTATTCCTTGACACCCTTCTCACCCATAAGAATAATGAAGGGATATAAAAACATTTGTATTATCTTAGTCTCATGATCTTCAAGATTGAGACTAGATATTTTCCAATTAAGAAAATATTCCTCACACAGGTTTTTTCAGTGAAGAAGGTGTGACATTATCTGCAGTAGTACAAGATACTGTTGGTTTTCCGTGTAGATCAACTAAATTATATTCTAAAATGTCACATGTTGAGAGGAAATATAGCTTTAGAATAAGTGATTATTCGGTAGATTGTTATTATATTCATCTTACAGAAGGATTTTATGGGTTAGTATTTGGTAGACTTTCTGTCTGCCTGTCCATACCCAAAGAGATGCCTATGGATCTAGAATTTTCCAATGATTCTATTCTTTTTGTTGATAACAATATGAAATAATGGTAAATGGAAATTTATGGTGCCTCTAAGATCCATACTTTTATAAGGCTCAATGCTCTCAGTCTCAACATAGTAGGTCCTGGAATCATCTTGCTCACACCTACACATGAAGTTATTCCCTATTCATTCTTCTTGTCAGAAGGCTACACCAATAAAAGGGTGAAGCATCAGGAACTCATTATTGGTATCAACATTGATCTTGAGATTGATGTTCTCCATCTAAATGTGAAGGAAGACTCTGATATATTCATCTAGTAGATTAATGGAGAGTATATTTTCAAGAATCCCAACATCAAACCATTGGTTAGGCATTATCACTATCAAATGGCCCAGTTCCCTTATAAGACAAAGGTGACTCATGTTCTTTAGTCATAGAATAGTTGAGATGATGCCCTGGCCGGTCTATCCACTTTTCTTATAGATCTTTACAAGTATGATCTTTTCATTAATGTGGCACATCAAAGGGTCAACTCATCGGTCAGTGCAGAAAATGGTGAAATCCAGTAGGTACCCCACATTACCACTGATTCTTCCAAATCAGTTCCTCTGGATCCCCCAATAGTGGAAGAAACCTTTGATTGGACCATTCCAAACATTGAGTACCTCCATCATGGAAATATCACAATAGACAGAGTTGAATGTGATTGAGTTTATCACTATGAAGTCCAATTTTCTATCAATGGTGGTCCCAACCTAGATCACATTCTCTATAGATGTATGTTTGATGGAATTATCCTCCACTGCATTCAATGAGATGAGATTCTCTCTGTTATATCTTATGTCCATGTTAGGAACTTCAGTGAACATTATGCAGGGATGATACATTCTAACCAGATTCAAGGGTTGGGATTCTTTTGGACTAAAATGGTCCATGAATATATCATTTTCACCAAAATTTACCATGCATGTTAAATTCATGCAAACTTTTTCCATTGAACACAATACCAATTCCACACTACAATGTACTCTTGGCACTTTCCATTCTAGGGACTCGATGTCATGGGAACATAACAAATAGTAATAGATTGCCTGTGTCGGGTTATTATGATTGCAATGGTTTTCTTTTCCAAGTGGTAAGAGAAATTTTTTTTTCAAGGATGTCAAAGCCCATTATGTCATTAAATTTGTGAGAAACAATCTCATACATCGATTTTCTTCCCATAAAACTATTATTTAGGATAATGAAATGAACATCCATGCGGATGAGTTGAGGAAGTTGAACACTAAGTATAAAATCCATTCCAACTAAACTTTTCTTTACAATGAATAAGAAAATGGGAATATCGATATATCCAAAAGACCCTCACTAATATTTTTCATATGATGGTTGGCCTAAACAATAGAAGATTGAAATAGAAGACCCCCAATGCTCTATGGAATTATTATACAATGACTCAAAAATCCACCAAGGTGACTTCATATTCCCTGGTGTATAGAACAGATGCAGCTATCCCCAACAAGATTCAATTTCCATCACTCTATATAATTGTTCATGATCATCCTACATCAGAAAAAGTAGCAAAAACTACTACAAATATGGATTTTTATAGTTCTAAAAATCACCTTTAATAGTGCTAGAAAAGCACTATTAATCACAACAAAGATAAAGGGGGTACACTTTATCAACTCTCAAAATAGCGTTGATAAAGGGTCACCATTATCCGTACTTAAAAAAGCACTGATAGAGGTCACCCTTTATTAGCACTTGTTTAGCGTTGAAAAAGGAGGTATTTATTAGTGCTATTTGGAGCGCTAATAAATGTGTAATATATTAGTGCACAAAATAGCACCGATAAAGGCATTATGGCCTTTTTAAACCCAACACATGCACAACACCTGCACACCTGAGACATCACCTGTACACACAACACAAACAACACCTATAAACAATGCACAAAAGAACAGAAATTCTATACACATTTAATTGAAATTATGAATACAAAAACACACACTACTATATACATTTCAATCAATGTTTAATATGTTATCAATTACAATTATCCAACAAAAAGTTAAAAACATTAATGTTTCATCCTTTTCCATCCATGATCCGCTCTAAAAAATTGTCATCCATTGTATTAGTTGTCAAAAAAAGCATTCGAACTCATTAAAAAATTTCACCTATATAAGAAAAAAATATTATGTTCATAATACAAAAATGAAATAAATTAGACATTAATATGAATGAATACATTAATAAAATTTCAATTTTTACCTTTTACAACCTTTACATGTCTGTATTTCCTTATATTGAATTAATTTTTTAGAATTGGATCAACATGATTCATTGACTAAAAAATATTGTTTTGTTATGATTATATGGATGAGAAAAGGAGAGGAATAAATTTCAACAACAGCATGGAATCCAAAAGGTTTCATTTATTGAAAATAGAAGGGAGGAATATCTATAGGTTATACAATATGACACATACATGATGGTGTATTCAATTTCATTGGAGTATTAAATATTATAATAAATTCAAAAAATTTCTTAGTGATACCACTATCCTAGATAGGTTATAAAATTTATAGTTACATATCTCAGGAGCCTCTAAGAGTGTACTCTCCCATTCCAGGTCCAAGGGAATGAGCTCTACCACGTCTGTATCAGAAAATGGGTCCAAATCTACTTGGACCCTGACCACTTATGCATCTCCAAGTACTCCCTAAAATATATATGTTCCCATTGAAGGTATGTATGGAATGTATTTCTCAGTTTTAGAGAGGTCTTGATGGGAACCTACACAATTAGATATTCCATGATCATACCAGTTCACATTTCAATTGATCACCTATTTCTTTAGTGACATTTCTTGACCCCCTTCCCCCACTCTGAGAGATACCCCCTAGAAACCCCCTAACCCTGGACATCCCCATCCCTACCCTTGGATTTCCCTCCAACCACCCCACCTAAATCCCCCTCCCTCCTACTAGACCAACCCCCTCCCCCTGCAGCCCCACCCTTTCCCTAGACAGCCCCCTTCACACCCCTTGGATAACCCCCTTCCCACCGTCTAGGTAGTCCCCACCCCACCTAGACCCCCCACTCTTGGAACCCCTACCCCTAGACAACCCCCTCCCTACCCTTGGAAAATGCCCTCCCTACCCCTGGATAGCCACCCCCACTCCACATGTATCCCCCTCCCTCCTCCTGGACAACCCCCTCTCCCTCATGCAACCCCCTCCAATTCTCTAGACAACCTCCTTACCACCCCCTTGGACAACCCCCCCTTCCCACCCCTGGGATAGCCCTACTCCCCTACTAGACACCCCCATTCTAGGACACCCCCACTCCTAGACCCTCTCTCTTGGACAACCTCTACATCCTGGACACCCACGCACCCTCCCATCTGGACACACCCTCCCACCAGAACACCCTCTCTCTCCTATATCTTTAGTGTGATTACCAACCCCCTCCCCTCCCTGAGACAACTCCCCTAGAAAACCCCTTACCTACCCCTAGATAGCACAACCACCCCTCCCCACTCCACCTATAGCCCCTCCCTTTCCCTAGACAACCCCCTCCCCCTCCCACCCCTAGAAATAAAGTATTAGACAATTAAAATAAAGTATCCGACAATCCTAAAATTATTTTAGTACGAAACGGATGAATCCAATGTACACCCATTAATAACCTTCTTTATCAAACTATATTTTTATCATATATTTGATAATGGGATAAATATTATTCATACAATATCATTCAATAATATGAATTATCCAATATTATATAATTTTAGAAATATCCTAAGTGTACTAAATTTCAATTCCTACAATATTTTGAATATTGATCAGTCCATAATCATAGACAAATAATCAAACTCCATCCAACTTCTTCGTCTTTTTTTCATGTACCTAACTTCCTCCACCACATTGTATATAAAGAGAGCTAGAACAAGGGGTAGATAATGAATATTTTGAAATTATAAAAAGACATGAAGATCATTAGATAAATTTATTGGTCTCAAAACCAATCATTGATAAACTTTTATGCCTCCTCTCAGTTGAATAATACAATAAAAATTATAAAAAGTGGTTAGTTTACTTAGTGTCCTCCCTTGGGAATTCATGAACATGGATTAGTACACCAATTTCATGATTTTTGAAGAGATACATTTCAACAAATCATGGAAAAACACCATAAAAATAATATATTGGAGGAATAGGAATGAAATTTCATATAACAATAACAAACATATAATTTAACAGTACATAAAGCAGAAATGTAGATATCCTATGACACAACCGACAGATTCCAATCCCATGGAAGGTTGGAGAAGGGATATATATATTTATATATAAGTAGTAAGGATACATCTTTTAGAATTCATTTTATGGTAAAAACATCTCATTCTACATATTTCATCTACATACCAGGATTGAACGGTCAAAATTGATTTAGTTGAGAGTGTCCTCACAACTCTTCTAGATCAGAAATTATTCCTTCCATCAATTTCATATATCATCAGTAATTTTTTCCTGAATATGTATTCTACAGCAACATTGTTGTAGATAAAAAATTGGTGTTTCATAGAAATATATTGTGAGAAAGGTAAATGATACATATGTTGGGTCTTTATGACATTAAATACGATATATTGGGCCTCAAAATAAACTAGAATATAATTCTTGGGACTTTACATGGGATTGAAATTGGTACAGTTGGTTGGAACTTTTGATGACTCACTACAGACTAACATCAAGAAAATATAGAAGTTATATAACAATTTTATATTATTAGTGTTGAATGGAATTGAATGGATCTCTACCTGGACACCCCCCTCTAGACACACCCCCTTCCTCCCCTCATGGACACCCCACTCATGGACACCCCCTTGATACCCCATTCCTTTTAGACACCCCCCACTCCTGGACACCCCCTAGAAACACCCCCTCCCTCTTGGACACCCCCACCTTCCTGGACACCCCGACCCACCTAGAGACCCCCTCCCTCCTATACACCCCCTCCCTCTTAGAGACCTCCCTCCCCTCCTAGAAACCCCACCCCCAACTCCTGGCCCCCTCACTCACACCTAGACATCCTTTCCCTCTTGGACACCCCTACCTTCTAGACACACCCCCTCACTCCCATCATGGACACCTCCCTATACACCCCCTCCGTTTTGGACACCCCCACATCTAGACACCCCCTCCCTCATAGAAACCTCCTCCTTCCTGGACCCCCACCCTCCAACCTAGAGGCCCCCTCCCTTCTTGACACCCCTCCCTCTTGGACACCTCCCTACCCTCCTGGATACCCCCACCCACATATAAGGGAAACTTATTAGAAAATCTAAAACACAAGATATTGGTTCCCATCATGATTTTTAGATGATTTTGAGTGGACTCCATGACTATGCATTGGTAGACTTCCAAACTATCGACCATTGTAGTCCAATGAACTATAGCCTCATCATATTCAATTTTTGAATTCACTAGTATCATAAAAAAGAGATAATTTTGATTAATTATGAAAATGAAGTATTTTGGTTTAAAAAATGGAATTGAGTATGAAATAAGAACATGACTAATTAGAAATATCATATTATGTGAATAAATTATTCAAAGTCAGGTGATCACAAGACCATAATAGGGTCACTTGTTCAAATGGACTTAAAATATTTATACAATTAAACAAAACTTTAAGCTTTATGAGATCCTGTAAAAATGACAAGAATACATGAATCATGGTTCAAGTGAGTTACCTTAATTGATTATGTGGTTTTTTTATTTGAATTGATCTTGTGACGAGATCACATGATCAACTCACATGAAGCATTCATACAAATGAGCTTATGTGACATGATCACATGAATATTCTTATTTGAAGTAGAGGAAAAACCTCAGAGTTATCGTAGAGATATGAAATATTGAGTCATTAGTGAAATAGATTTCCTATTACCTCTGTGATTAAGCAGATACAACATCATTGCACTTCCTGCAAAGGCATGTCACATGGACAGAAATCTTCTAAAATAATCTAACCCAGCAAGGTATATTGAAAATCAAATCAACATTTAATTATTTAATTTTTCATCAAAATAGACATATTAAATCGTAAAATTACCTTTACATTATTCCAAATGGTTTCTATAGTCCAAATATAAGCTGATAACAACTCTAAATATTCTTTGTGCACTTTACTACTATTAGTTAACTACTGCTTACCATATCATCTAATCTGAATGGGGAATCCATATCGAATGTTCAGATCAAATTTTATTCTAAGTGGTAGTAAACCAACAGTAGTAAAGATTCCTTAGTTTTTTTATTAAATTTGCAGGTGATGAACCACTAATATTCTTCCAAAACACTATATCAGTAGAAAAAACTACATAAATGACCAAAATATAGAATATAAATAATCCATGCCATAATAGTTTAGGTCTACTGATTTTGGAAGCATAGAAACATAAAGAACTTATTCATAAGAGTCTCTCATTAAGTTATGCTTTACTAGAAAGAAAAAACATTTATAAAACCATTCTTCATAATCTATGGATATAAAACATAATAAAGTGTGATCATATATTCTCAATAGGTGTAAACAAGAGAGATATCAATGATTGGATAAGGATAACAAAAGTAGTATGAATTCACCTTCATCCTATTTTTGTACAATCTTCTATCAGGAAAGTTTCCCAATCGTTTCTAAACACATCTATATCAACTTGTGAATATGAGTTTTTGGGATAGTCATGGTTGTACTGAAAAAATATAAATAAAAAAAGGAATATAAATATTTTAAATGAACTTATATTTATTTTCAAAAAAACCTCTTCAGGGATGATATTTTATTGATGAAATATGATCTATTTAATAAATTTACCAAAATAATAACCACAATCCTTTCAATTTTTTTATTTTTCACACTGCAGAAAAATATAGTAAAATATGTATTTTTTTATATGTATTTGGATAGTGTAATGTTATTATATATAATAGAATACGTTTCCAGTTGTAGATCTTGTAGGATTTCATTTCCTATGACCCTGGATTTATTCCATGAAGTAGACGATATTGATACACCTCCCTATCCTAATAGAATCCTAATTAAAAGATAATATAAATTATATAAATAGATGTTTAGTTCTAAAATAATAGATCTAGCATATTACAAATTAACAAATTCCATAATGCGTGGTTGGTTTGTTTCATATCCATGCATTGGATCCAAAAAATAAATTTTTAAAGTATCCAAATTGACGACAATCAAAATCCAATAATGTCTACAAAAAAAAGGAATAAGTAATGAAAGGAATGAAAATATAGTTGATATGATTTAATTTTAGAGTTTAACCCCGACATCATTGGTATTAATAAGATTCTATAATCCGTAATTTTGTTTTCAATTGATTTGAGTTGGGATGACATTACTGAACCCTATTTATCAAAATCTATTTCATCTTTTGAAGAGGTGATGTGAGGACTAATGAGTCCAAATTTTTGCTCATGGGAAATTCCCTTCAATTGTTCATCATTTATACGCCTGAAAAAAATATGAAATGTATTTAGTCATAATTATTAGAGCATATCAGATTTTTTAAAATTAAATCATGAAAACATACCTCATGTATACATTTACAACTGAGGTGCCTAGCCATTCATACATCAGGATTTAATTTACATTTTTATCACTAATGAAATCATATTCTTCCTCTCCATACATAATTTTTTAAAAATAAACTATGTTAGTATTTCTGTCTATCAACATTGTATCCACATGAGCCTACCGGGATATTAACTGGGGATATAGAACGGGTGGGGTGAAGGTTCTCTCAGTAGACCGTTTCAATCGATTAGTTGATTCTTGAGATATTTTTGGGCTGATATTTCGTTTCACCACATTCTCTTTGTCATTATATAATAACATTCACTGGTTCGGACATTTTTTTAATAAATGTTAAAGGTCCATCTTGAAAAATAAATTGGAAATGGATACCTCCTTATCGATATGTATTTTACAAGAATTAACATCCATGCGATGAATGTTCCAACAGCCTATTAACCCATATAAATGTTGTCGTCATCATTTGGAACAGGTTTCTTGGTAGTTGGCTAATTATATACATTAATTAACACTCTAAAATGATTTTTTGGAAGTTGTATGTTGTGTATCATGTTGTAATACATATTGAACACCACATCCCTCACTACAAGGCACTAGGTGGGAGTTAATAGAAATAAATTCCAATCATTTCCAACCTTTAAAATATTAGTACATGAAAGATATCCTTGTCTATTTGATTCACATTTCACAAAAACAATTATTAGAACATTGATTACCTCAGCTAAGTCAGTTTTTAGGGGAATGGCTCCCCTCAAAGCTGGTGGGGGGGGGGTGGGGGGGGGGTGGGGGGGGGATCTTCATGCATGGGTTTTTCTTAAGTCGTTTATTCTCTTTTCCTCTCCCCCATTAATCATTCTATCATCTCTCTCTATGGTAATGTAATTATTATTGATAAGTAGTGAATTTTTATATTTTCATTTCATTAGTTTGATCTTATGATTGTTTTTGTGTTTTTGTATATGTTTGGGTTGTCACCACAAAATCCACACCTTTGACATGACCATACTGTCTTGGCTGCTTCAAGGCAGCTGCATGTTTTTCTGCATCTGGTGAGGGTGTTATTGATTCCAATGACTATGTCATCTAGGAAATATAGAAAAATAAGTAGTCATTTATATGCGATAACGATTTAAAGAAAATAAAATTTAAATGTTGTCATACATACACATGTTTCCCACACTTTTTTTTTGTTTTAATCTATCATTATCCCCTCTTTATTTACATGAGCCTCCTTCCATATGACATGGAATAGTATGGATATAGCTTTTAATTTTGATTCATCAATCTACATGTAATCTAAGAAACATAGTTATTTTGTTGTTTTATGTCACATAAAAGTAGTACGATATATTTAAAAGACATACCATTTTTCTCAAGTGATGCGTACCCCATCCTTGCTTTACGAAAGGGGTACGTTGGTTTTGTTATACATTCTTTATTTTCATCACTCAGTTTCTGTTTCATAAATTAAAAACTTTCAAACAAAGTGATGAATACAAGAAACGTCAAACAACATATTACCGAACAAAATGTACCTGAAATGTTTGCTCCCCATGATGGTTTCTAAACGCATCCCATGCTCCTAGGGATATCAGGTGTGCATAAAGAGGAGGTGGGTATGGCAGGATTTTCCCTTCAACATCTTTAAGATGATATTTCTTTAAAATTGGGGAGAATCCTCTTTGAATCCTTACTACAACTATTAATACATATTCCTTGAGCGAGGAATATACTATAAATTAACATTGTAATGGATGATGAAGAGTAAGTCAATGTTTTAGTATTTTATTTTATTTTAATAAATTATAAAGTTGATATTATAATGTTATCGTAATCTCTTCCCAGATTAATGTATTAATCCTGATGAAAACATGGTGCCATGATTGTACATTAATTAGCATGTGTTTCTGAGTGACGATTCCAATGTAGCTACTATAGACAGACTTGTTGTTGTTAACATGTTTCCCTTACTTATTCCATCCCAACTAAAATTTGATGCCTTTTACTTTTTCCTTAAGGATTTTGGCTAACACTGTCAAACTACGACGCTATTGTTTTTTTTGCACCGTATGGGATTCATTTCCTACCATTTTCTTAGAAGAATCTTGATTATGTTCCTCCAAATAGCTAGCATCGACACTGGGAAAAGCATCAACAAGTTGAAGAAATCTATTGTGCTTCAGCAGTAGGACCAGTAACAACTGGTTGAGATACTTGTTGTTGCTCTGCACTGGGACCAACAGCAGCAGGTTGAGAGACCTATTGTGCCTCGAGATTGGGTTCATCAATAGGTGCAGAAGTCAATATTTTCATAAGTCGTTTAGAATTCAATTTAGATTACATAAAAGCATTAGAGAACAGATAATAACATAACATAACACAATGTATATTAAAATAAACAAATAACCTAATTATTGAACTCTGTTTTTTAAAGTCTGAAGAGATTTGAACCCACTATCGACTATGTAAATCCCTTCATTGTGGTATCCTCTAACATACCAAATGCCATATTCATTGGGACCACTGCGAAATGATTGCGAATTCCCTATGAAAGGGTCATCATCCATTAGACATTTATCTGACCCTTCAGTTGTTTTAGTCGATAACAGAATAGTTGACCAGTTTTGGTCTGTGGGATATAGAATATAAAATATTGGTATTTCCTATGATTCCATTATAAATGGTTCATATTCATCTCATTCCTGACTGAAATCAACTTTCAAGAATCCCAATTCATCCATTTTAACAGAACTCATGTTATCAACCCACTTGCATTGAGAAATAGGCACTTGGGAGTTCATATAATCCAACTCCCATATTAGTTTGATGATACCAAAGTATAACATATTCGCATAAATTGGAATTTTTTCCTTAGCACAAGAAACATGTATCGCTTCATCCACAAGTGTAACCCCACTATTCTGCATGGTACTGTCTTTACTATGTTATATAGTATAGAATGTATAACTATTAACTGCATAAGAATTATAAGAGAATACACACAGACTTTCTCCTCTGGATATCCATCGATGTCATTATGATATTGAGTCTAGATTTTCATCTATCTTCTTAAAAATATTGTCCCAAAACGATCCAATAAACAATCAATTATGTGTATTTGATATGCATTTTTCATCCCTAGATGGATTCAAATGCCGAAGAATTTCATTGTGGGTTTCAACATATGGGTCAATATCAAAACTCTTATGAAAAACGTAATGGTGGGATTGCTCTCAATCTTTAATATTGATTGTGAAAACCTTTCCTCAAGAAATTCCTTCACCCTCAAGCCACCCAATGTGATGAGATTTCAGTAGGCCAATGTTTTCCACACTAGAGAGGTATTCGGTATAGAATTCAATGGTTTACTCAACAATATATTTCCCCTTAATACAACCCTCTGGATGAAATCGATTTTTGACATACCCTTTAAAATTCTCCATATACCGTTCAATGGGGTACATCAATCTATAATGTAAAGGACCACATAGTTCAATATCCCTCACTAAATGAACAATAAAATTAACCATCATATCAAAAACTTTTGTGGGAAGATCATGTCCAATTCATATAATATAAAGGCAATTTCTCTTTCCATAGTAAGCCATTTCGCCGTGTCTATAACATTTCTACATATATCATTGAAGAATAAATAGAGCTTCATTATTGTATGGTGGACATTCTTGGAAAAATTCAATTTAATTATATAGAAATTATATTTTTCATCAAAACATGACAGTCAGGTGATTTCACACCCTTTAATTTTAAATTGCTCATTGCCATGATGTTCTTGACATTTGATGAATACCCCTATAGAACCATTATGTCATTTAAGAAGATAAAAAACTAATATCCCTCTTACCTGGAAAGTGTGTAAGTAGTAGGGGAAAAATTATTCCTTTTCACCCTTCATTGGTGCCAAATATTCTCATATTCCCAAATCAACCTTGTCCAATCAATCCTTAATTCCATATTTTGTTTTGCAGGGTGCATTTGGCAACGTGCCTATGAAACTGTCAAATAATTTTTTTTTCAACATCAAAAACATTAAATAAAATTTCTAACATATAGACAATTCCATTATGGTAATTCAAAAAAACTGATCACTTTTTCAAACCATTTTTCATAAGATTTTTTTAAAATAGTTTACCAAAAGTTGTGTCCACATATTTTACTTTCTCAAACAATTGATCACCTGTTAGTGGAGACAGCAGTGTACGTTCTTCTGAACATTCATCGAATGACGTCTTCTAGGATTGGTACTTTTTCCATCGGGGTAGAAATCTTCCATGTCTAAGAAACACGGTTTTGATGAATGTTTAAACCTAATTTACTATATACCTTGATCGAGAATGGGACACCCTTGAGTTCATTTAATGATATATCATGACAAATTTATATAAGCTAGAAAGTCATTTATCATCCAGTACAACATCGAATTTAATGTGAAATCCTCACTGTTTTAAGCATCATACAATCTGACACCTTAATCCCACAATAATTTTAAATCCCCTATCAGTGGAGCCAATAAACATCAATATCATTACATAGTTTTTTTGTCCTGATTTAAGAATTGATAAAATTATGTATTTTCGTTTCATGCATAACCATGGTGGTAAGTTATAATTTACCAACATAACTGGCCATGTACTTTGACATCTTCTTTGAAAACCCAATGAATTCACCACATCTGTAGATAATTCAAGAGGCATGTTTCTTGTATCATTTCAAAAATCAGGATACTCATTATCAATTCTCTACATATGAGAAGCGTCAACTGGGTGACGTAGTTTCCCATCTTTAATACTTGTATCTGCATGCCATATAAATAATCATGCAGTCTCCTCCCTTCCATATAGGCACCCAAACCTTAGAATGATTGGAATGTACCATACCACTTTAATAGGACTGGAATCATCTTTATTGTATCGAGAAGCACCTCAATTTGGGAATTATTTAAATTATTTTTGGTCGTTGTGAAATAATATAATGTTATTCATGTTGGTGGGTATTCTTTCAGATATCATACCCATCGTGCGTAGCATTTGTTTGACAATGTATGTTCAGATTAAGAGCACATTATCTTCTCGGAGCATGTCATTCAGGAGAGAAAGTAGTTCTGTAAAACTGGTTTCACTCTATTCATTTCCTGCTTTCAAATCATACAACTTCATTATGGCTAACAATTCTATATATTTAGTGAAAAAACATACAATGGAGTTTTTGCGCAACTCTTTAAATTCTAAAACAATTTTTCACAATCAAGAATTTCATCTTCAACTGTCCATGTCATTTCCTCAATACAATATTTATCATCATAAAAAATCAGTAATCACCTCCTCCATATGATTTCCCTCATTTTTCATCCTTGTAATCATATCAGATGATCGATAAAATGCTGTTTTATCTGAGGAACTACCTACATTTATTTTTTCCCCGTGTTTATTCCAACATGTATAACTTCTATCTATTCCATGACAGATGAGGTGTTCTTCCAAATCCTCTGGACTAATTTTTCCTGAATTACAACATTGTAAACATGAACAATGGATTTGAGAATGTTCATATGCATAATCCTTTGCAAATTTGATAAACTGCTTCACGCCATCTTCGTACACTTTTGTCAAACGATTGGAATTCATCCATTATTTACTCATATTCATCCTATTTGATATAGTAATATCAATATATAACAAAATAATTACACAAAATATGTACAACTAGCTATGAGATTCCCTTGCACTAGAATGTTTTATTATCCCACATGTGATTTATATGCATTTTTGTAAGCCAATTTTTTAGTGTCTCTCTAGAAAAATAATGTCTCTAGTTAAGAACTATGGTACTAAACTAATAATATATGGTATGATTTTCAATAGAGTTATTTGGGGTGGAATTATTAATTACATGTGTTTTTATGGGTATTTGACTAAGGTGTCCTTAAAGTATCTCATAGTGTCCTATAGTGAAGTGGTTATCTTGGATTTAGTGGAATTACACTAGTAACAAAGTGGAGGTTACATTGAAATGGGTAAAGTTTGGATGATTATTCAATGGTTTAATAACTAAAAAACAAAAAACAAATGGCATAGCAATTTTTCCAACTACCACAACACGATACAAACACACAATCGTGCTCACAATCGCTACACCATACAAACCAAACAATCACAATTTCAGATTTTAAAAACCATCCATTTTTCAATTTTGTTTGTCAATTCAGGAGTTATAAAATATGTTTTATCATATATGGGTGTTCATTCATAAGCCATGTATACATAAATTACCAATTTTTATATTTAAATGTTCAACAGGATCCAACCAACATGCAATTCATTTACTGCAAAAACAAGGACCACCAATGAGCATGATTTTTAGTGGGGCATTTAGCCCATACATTTCACATTATAACCTTCATTATCAAACAAAAATAACATGATAACAAGAAGAAACCAATGAGTAGCAGCAGAAAACTCACCTCAAAGGTTTCATTCAGTCTGCGTCAGAGGTGCGTTCACGATAGAGGAGAGACGCACAAAATATGAGATTTACAACTAAAAAGAAATCATAAAATGAGAACTCATATGTTATACCTATCCAAAATAGGTCCAATGAGATTTATGAATGGGGCATGTCTCATTAAATATCATTGTAACCTCTATATTATGATCCATAAAACCCATCCATTCAGGGGAACAATTTTTTCACTAAATACGTCATCGGGTTCATGGTAATACCCACCACAATCCTGATCCAATGCGATCCCCACCATCATAAATGCCTATTGTAACACATCATCCTGTAGCCCAAAAACCCACTTGGTGTGGTTTACAACATACAACACCAAAACACATAATAAAAAAACATCCCAAATATTGTACTAGTTATAATGGTTTATTCCAATGAGAATCAAACAAGTCTCCACTCCTTATGAACAAGGACCTAACATGCTGAAATTCCCACAAAAAGTCCTAGTAATACCTCAAAATGAAAATGTAATACTCTATATGATGTAACCATTTCCATCTATTGTATACAGAATTTAATTTCATGGAAAATATTACCACTACATTTCTTCACATGATTCAATCCTTGAATCATGTGAAAAATAGGCCCACCCCCTAAATAATGTGATGAAGGGGTTTCACCCCCCAAATCCCATGATGAATCATGATTTATCTCATGAATAAACTTTGGATCACATCATGATTATCCTGATCATTATGTTAACATATAAAATTTATCTAGTACATCATTTAAAATATAAATATGGTATTTATGTGAGACCAGATAAATCAGATTCACCAACTCAATGACATAAAAATTACATATCAACCATCCAATAACTAGTACCATTATACTGAAGAACCTTGTAACATGAGGGTCATACCACCATAGTGAATGATTCATCTATTATCACAGATATTTTATATATGTGATCATATTTATCATACCTAATCTCTTACATTAAATATCAAGTGCCACAAATTCCCTGATCATTGAAATATTATACCCATCAACCATTGAAATTCATCTAAAATCAAAGTCGCACCCTCAACAACCATTGGTTCACTCCACACTACATTTATACCTTATAGTACTTAACGATCATCACCTCAACATTTTCGATCACCAAATTTTTGTTTCTTCTCCAGATCCACAATCATTTATCCAAAGAAACAGTTGTTTGTGATTAACTCTCAAATCAAACATGACGCTATATTGGATCCATTTGTGATGAATCCTCTACCATAGATTAAAATTTTAGATTTCTTCGAATACCCCAAGTAATACAGTCTTAAATAAATTCTTAAACTCCATTGGTCCTTGGCTCACACTTTACATCTCACTGACTTAAAATTTAAATTGGCACCAACCATAATTATAGTGTACCATTCTCACCTCATCCAATATAATGGGTGTACAATATTGTACCACCTGTTCAAATTACATGACTAATGATCCCATAAGTTGAACACCATTTTTTTATACTAAAAACCCATCTACTTGAGATAGTATAATTAACATGATCTATAAACTTACCGATGTAAACCCCATGCAACCGCATGAGCCAATCTCTAGAATAGTGATCAACAACCCTCATTATCGAAATAATGCATGTCTAGATAGGTGTAAATATCTATGATACCCTGAATTATCACCCCAAATGCACTAACCTAAGTCATATATCATCTATATTAGGCTCACATGCCTAAACCCATGACCATACTCGATGTTAGTACAATCATCAAAATTAATAACCTCCATGGTACTTTCCAACAAGATTAACAATCTTTAAATTTGCATGAAAATGACACTAATGACTTTCAATTGGTATCATCTCAAAATCACATGTTTCCTTAAATAATATAATATCTAATACACTAATAAACACATAAAAAACACAGGGCTAGGAATCACACTAATCTTACCCATGAAACAAACCTAGACACCAAAAACACCAACACTCAGGGAACCCTTCTCAAAAATATTACAAGGAATCTCAATGCCTATACAATCTAAAGATAAGGAAATTACCCATGGCTTCCATATTCCCAATGACTAAGGCATAACCATGCATATATCCCAAACTTGTAATGACACCACTTATACTAATCACAACTCAAATCATATACCTTTGCTTCATGCTTATAAAGAATTAACAACCCTCGGATAACCCCAAACATATTTTACCATCATAAAACACATTTAATCTCAAAAATAATACCCAAAACACTAATAGAATATACCTTTGTGGTGGAGGCAGTAGTGGCGGAGGCATCAGCGGTGGAGGCGGTGGAGGCGGAGGCAGCGGTGGTGAGGTAGTGGCCGTAGAGGCAGCATCAATGAGGTAGCGGTAGAGGAGGAAGCAGTGGTGGAGGTAGCAGTGGATGAATCGATGATGGATGAGGAGGACGGTCATGGAAAAGGAGGAGGAAAAGGTAGAAACAATATAGGAGGTGGAGGAGGAGGAAGGGGAGGAGGTGTCGCGACAGAGTATGGGTTGTGTTTAGCTTCCGTGAAGGCTTGAACACGTGCGAGAGAGGAGGGGCCTGTTAGGGTTCTTTTATCAAAACCACTAGAACCTTTATCAACTCTAGTTAAAAGCACTAATAAAGGTGTGTATTATCAGTTCTATAATAAAAGCGCTGATCAAACATACCTTTATCTGTGCTAAAATTATAACGCTACTAAATAATTATTTTATAAAAGTATTATTTTATTAATTTATTTATATTCTTATATATATATATTTAAAATTATATATATGATAAATATATATTTATTTATTAATAATTATAACTATAAATAGTATATTTCCATAAATATTGGTATATAATTTTTAATTTATACAAAAACATTATTTTTCAATATAAATATAACAATTTTTTATAAATTATTAAAAAAATATTTTAGCAGCACTAATAATAGTGCTGATAAATGTACCCTTTATCAGCATTATAAAAATTATTGATAAAGGGTACACCATTTTCAGCACTTTTATCTAGAACTGATAAAGGTACAACCCTTTATCAGTGATTTTTATTTAGCACTAATAAAGGACAGCACTTCTCTTAACCTATTTTTTGGTAGAGAAAACTAGATCTGGCAGAACTAGATGCTCTCAACAAGAAAATGATTCTAGCCCTGGATAATAAGGAGAGGTACCAGATCAAGTTATCTAGATATTTCAACCTGAGAGAATGATTATGCTTCCTCCTCCAAGGTGACACAATATTGGATATGATGAAGCTGATGAATCCTAAAATGAAATGACTGAAGTTGTATCAAAAATATGAAGGGACTTATAGCATTCCAAAAGTCTATCCCAATGGTTTGTACATTTTGTCACCATGGATGGTGAGAGAATTACCCCTCCAACCAATCCCATGCTCCTTATGAAATATTTTTCATAAGAACTAATACTATCTATAATGATGATAAACTATATGAAACTTCCCTATCATCATGAATGACATTAAACTATTACTGCACTGATCTTGCATATTGAAAAACTGCATAGTGTTCCCAATGTTTAAATTGTTATTGCCAAAGTCTATCCCAATGGTTCGTACATTTTGTCACCACGGATGGTGAGAGAGTTACCCCTCCAACCAATGTCATGCTTCTTATGAAATATTTTTCATAAGAACTAATACCATCTAGAATGATGATAAACTATATGAAACTTCCTAGTCATCATGAATGTAATTAAACTATTGCTGCACTCATCTTGCATATTGAAAAATTGCATAGTGTTCCCAATGCTAAAAAAACTACGATCTCTTTATTCCAAGAAACACAATTTTAAATTGTGATTCCCAATCCAATATGATGTTTGACATCTATTTCTTCCTTTTTTCATGATGTAAAACTTCACAACAAATCAGTGCCTTGATTACATGCTGAAAAACTACAAAATTATCTTATTGGACTAAGATCTATGACCTTAAAGTAAGATATATATCATCATACATGATTCTAAAATGATGGGTCCTACATGAAAGTTATTAAGCCACACAACATTTAGGGTCCCTTTTGAATGACCTTAAAATGAAAGTGATCTTTGGTCCTATATGACACAAACTGCTCTATCCCACATGGCATTAAACTACACCCCATCATCATCCTTATCGCATAAAATTAAGTTACATGACTCTTGAAGAACTATGTATGACTTTATAACCATCTATAGGGGATACATAGTTATGCCTAGACAATTAATTTTTTTAGTCCAATCCAAAAACACTCCCAATCCCTTTTCATTTTCCCCCTTGATGCTAAATCATGTGTGAGTTCTTCTTCGGTATGTGTGGTGAGGGGTGGATATATTTGGTCTTGATTCAAATCAAGTTATATCATGGAGCCACCCAACATATTTCCTCATTGGATGCCTCATCCTTTGGTCCCAACTCTACGATAATAAACGATGATCACCATCATCCATGTTGCAAAATGTTAAACTACATAACGTCCACCGTCCCTATCGTATGAAATTAAACTACTCGTTTTATGTTCAGGATGCATGAAAATAAACTAAAAAGTTTATTGATATATTCACCTAGGAAGATATTACCCTGGGTAATAGTATCATTCCACGTCATCTTTAAAAACAACATGTGGCTTGATTTCAATCCTTATGAGATACATAGAGATGCCTGAACATCTTGTCCCCAAGCCCAACCACAGATTCATAAATTCACCTTTTTGGCCTTTTGTCCTAGGTTTCTCTTTGAGAATGTGGGGTGTGGTGTGGATCGATTTGTTCATCGTTCACATCGGGCTACCACCTATAACCACACTATAAAACCACTCATTAATTTCTCTGAATTGTATGACCTAAAACTATGATACTTAGTATCATAGGGTTTGGATAATAAATTTCATAACAACCATGATATTCTAATTTGAGAAAATATTTCCCCCTTTTAGAATTGGAAAACTACCATGCCATCTTCATGAACTATATGTGGAATGATTACAATAATTATAAGATATGTAGTGATTCCCACACATCTTGTACATGTTCATAGAAACAGAATCGTAAATTCAACTATTTTTCTCTTTATCATGGACACCACTTTGAGAAATTTTATTGTGGTCTAGATCTAATTGGTCCTCATTCAAAGAGGGTTATTTTCAACACCAAAAGTATCTCTTTTGGTATGCACATTTCCTAGTTTCATGATGATAAATTGTGTCTCATTTTTGTTCTTACGTCATAATGTTAAACCGTATAGATACATCATACACACATGATGTTAAACATGGATCTTATGGTCCACACTCTATAACCTTACACTACGAGCTTAATGTCCATGAAACATGACCCTTAAACTATTCATAGTACCACACCTAATAACTCGATCCTTGAAGGTAGATCAGATATCTAATGTATATGTTATGCACTGACATGATTGAATGTGTGGTGGAGTGAGACCTGGAGTTTTAGATTCCACAAAGACATTCTCCCAATACATTTCCATGCTTCACCTGTCCCATTATCTGGTTCCCCATCCAATTCCACGTCTAAAGGGACCACCAATGTCTTTTTTATTCTTCATCATCTTGCCTACTATCATTAAACAATGTTACAGAAATCATTTTATGTCATTTTTAGACATGTCTGGTATTTCAAACATGGTTAGTGGTCAACCCTCCCCACGATAAATTATTTTCATTATTTAAAACCAAATATTGTGTAAGTGGGGACCATATAAGAGAACCACCAGTTCAAATATGTCACACATCCACTAAGAGAACCACATTTAAAATTTGATAAATCCACATTCAAATTTCCGAAAGGAAAATTCAAAAAAAAAAGTCAATATCGACCTCATTCCACAAGGTATCAACCATTACAACCTTGACCCTAGAGAGACATCACGATTCATCACCACCGTCATAATCATCTCAATTGTCATCTCATCATAGTCAACACTATCATTAATGACTTCCAACACCATTATATTCATCACTAATCTAAACTCTCCCAAAATCATTGCATGCCATCCTCATTTCCAAAACCAGACATCCATGCCCACAAAACATCTTCACAGTCACCAACAATGATAACAATCAACACAATATGGACAGGAAAAATCATCATCGCTTCACCCTCATCATCATCATTGAATAATAGACCACATAACCAATCGATACAACATAGAACTTGAAATATACACCAAACATAACCATCTAAAATGAAGAATAAATTAAGAAAAAAAATCAACACCACCATCCTTCACTACTCACCAAGGAATTCACCGCCAACAAAACATTCATGTAAGTAAGAAAAAATAAAACACACCAAGAAACCCATCAATAAAATTAGTGAATGGAGGATGAAAGCGATAAGCTTTATGATTGAAACATATGAAGAAAACCGAATAAGATGATAACAATGAAAAAGATCCATAAGTAGAAGAATCCTAAATATGAAAGAAGAAATAAAGACAGAACTTGAATAAGGGATTGGGATTAAAATCATAGGAAGAAGGACCAACTCTGGTAACAACTATAAATATACCTTCCAAAAAAACTCTTTCCCGATACCTTTTCATATCAATTACTCCAAATTTGACCTACAGAGGAGTTGAGGAACACATGATCAGAGTACATAGAGGTAAATGAGTATAAAATAGAACCGCTAACATGGAGCTATATAACCTTAATATATGATCAATATCATCCAAGATGATGTTAAAATTCTACATTCTTAAGGAAATATTTTAAACCATAAAACATTGAGGGTCCATTATTCTTGACATTAAAAGGAAATTTCCACTTTATCCTACATAAGATAAATGGGTCCTTCATACATGATATTATATTATGCCCCATATTTATCCTTACAGAATGACATTAATATTTACATCTCTCTCAGAACTATATATGGATTTATTCCCATCCTTTAGGGATACAATGTGATTCCAAGAAACTTCTTTTTAGTCCAAGACACAAACTCCCCCAACCATTTTCAATGTCCCCCACGATGATAAGGCATGTGTGAGTTTTTTCTTAGGAATGTGTGGTGTGGTTTGGATCTCTTTGGTACTGATTCGAATCAGGATACATCATGGAACTGCACTACACATTTCTGCATTGGAATCCAAATCATATGGTCCCACCTCTATGAATTTATTCTAGGATCCCCATTATCATTTTCCCCAATGATAAACTACATAACATCCCTAGTAATTATATTATAACATTAATATACCTTTTCTATGTCTAATATTACTGAAAATAAACCACATAATGATACATCATCTTCACTTGGGAAGACATAACCCCTTGTATCAATATACTACAATTCCATCTTCATGAACTATGTGTGGATTTATTCCCATCCTTTATGGAAATATAGAAATGCCTATACATCTATTCCCCAAGCCCTACTATAGAATCCTAACTTCACATTTTCCCATTGTCCTAAGTTCCCCTTTCAGAATGTGGGGAGTGGTGTGGGTTTATTTGGCCGTATTTCACATCAAGCTACCTCCTAGGACATTATCACATGAAATTTCCCTGCCCTAGTTGTGTGATCCCAAATGATGTAGAAAACCAAACATCTGTCCTTGTTTCCCACACAATTCATAGCTCATGTGGGTTTACGAGTTTTGTTAGGGCCCATACCCACATAAAAAGCTACACAACCCCATAGTCCCAAACATATGAAAATAAACTAAGATCTCTATGGTCCAAACATTATGACATTAATCTGGGAGACCCTTTATAGTTTTCATGGGACAATAATTAGGGGAATGTAATTATTTGGTCCATACTCTTGTCATATTTCTAGTAGCCACACCATGCAAATTTCTCTAGTAACACCACATCTATCATCCTCATCTCATGGTGTTAAACCATAATGGATTCCAGAAAAACAAATCGCTTCAATCCCATTCTTATGGGTTATGAGGTTACACCCAAACATTTCACCTTTGGTCCTAACCACAAACTCTATAGTCTATGATCTATGATGTTAAATTGTATGTAGTTCATCTAAAGATATCCATTTGAAATGTGGCCCTTCTTGGACCAAATTAATGTCAGGTTTTATCTCTTGGGAGTCACCAACGTAAACTTGGGATGATCATTCCTCATTATACTACTATTCTCATAACTCTAAACTGTGTACTATATTCCAGGGTAATTAATATGTGGTCCACGTGGGCCTCCTTGGTCCTTATTCACACTAAAGTTTTTATTCCACCACATAAAACATATTTATCTTGGAACAAACCCATGCTCTAAACATTATGACCCAAAACTATACGCTGTTGGACCATGATCACTAATGGGATGTGGTGTGTGTATTTAGGGATTATTAACACTTATTCACGTTGGGTTTACCATAACACCACACCATGAATACCTATTTGAGATACTATTGATTATGTTATGAACTCTATGACCATAATATAAGAACCCCCAATCCTCAATTCATCACTATAAACTATAAGCACACCATGAGCAAGTCCAAGTTGTCCCATTATAACAACGGCATGCTTCATCTTCCTCACCGGAGAAGACTACACCACGTGTTTCAGTCTCCATGTAAACTATATTCAATAACTATATATGGATTGATTACGACCCATATAGGATATGTAGTAATGAATAGACATTTTTCATTGGGCCCAACCACATGTTCCTTAGCCTTTTGGGCACTACAGTCCTATTTTTTGGTCCAAACTAGATGACCTTAATCTAGAAGCCACATAGGGGTTTGTGGTGTGGTAGTGGATCTCCATTTCTTTCATTGATGTCTTTTTTTGTCCCTCATTTCATCACATTTTCCTCCATCATGTCTATTCTTTGGTATTTTTTTGGTTCCCAATCTTATTTAGCTCATTCATGTAAGGCTCATCTCCTCTATTCCATGAAAACATTCTAGAAATAGACATCATATTTTTTTTTAAGATGACTTTAAAATAATGGACATAGTCAATGTAGTTTGAATAAAATCTATGTGAAACGTCTAGTCACATTATGTTAGACTTCAAGAAATTTCCTGATCACACAATGTTAAATTGTACCATGGATCATCTTCATCGTATGATTTTAGAATATGTGTTTATCATCCAAAAATGCAAGAAATGAATCTAACAATCCTTCATGGCCAAATCCAAGAGGTGTTCTTCCTGAATGATGTTCATCTACCACATTATTCACATATTTAGCTGTCGTTCTACATCTGAGATGATGGTCCCTCTGAAAATATTTTTTTTATTCAGACTGATGAACCAAAACCAATGTTCTTTAATCATGGTTATGTAAATTTGAGACTATTGGAATTCATTCATACCTTCCATCACTCCACCCAATGCTTCACATTCCCCATTATTCATATCCTCATCCTATTTCATGTTTTAAGGGACCCACTGACCAGATTATTATTATGCATTATCTCACCTTCCAACCTGATCCAACATTCATGATGGCATTAGATGAATCCTCGAATTAGGTAACATATTTTGAACATGGTCTATGATTGAATATCATTTCTTTTTTCCCATTATAAGCTTACGGTATGGATATTGAGTATCCAATATGGTTATTAGTTTCCTTATATTATTATTTCATCATCCATGTGTTTCAGATTTTGGGCACCATGATTCACACTTCCTATTTCCCCATTGTTTAGATTGATTCTAACACCAATGAAATTATCTCACTTATACACTAGAGAATGTTAGGGAGGGAAAATTTTTTATTCCAGGAGCCCTATTCTCCAATAATAGCATCTCTCAACCCAAAAACTCTAGGTGGTCATTAAAAAATAGAATACACTGACTATATGATAATTAGCTAGTGCTCTCCTACAAAATGACCAGTTATGTGTTTGTCACTTGTT
Organism: Viscum album; assembly: GCA_963277665.1. Lineage (NCBI taxonomy): Eukaryota > Viridiplantae > Streptophyta > Magnoliopsida > Santalales > Viscaceae > Viscum > Viscum album. Next base: position 997,093,458 of record OY728166.1, read on the forward strand.
TCTCACACAGGAAAGACCCAATTGATCTTAAGATGGATCATTAGTGGCTTCAATGATATGATCAGGGTGCAGTTATTAAAACAAGAAAAAAAATATGTTCCATATGTTTGGCCAATACTTGAACCATATGGATTATCCCCTTCACTTGAATGCTTTAACACTGCCACCTTCTGGGTTGTGGAATCCAGAGTATCATCTCACTTCATAATATCCCTATCCTCATTGAAGAACTTAGAGAGAAGGTCATCTGTCTAGTTCTATAATTGGTTATGATCATCTCATTGGCCAAATATATGAAGGCTCACATGATTCATATTCTCTTTGTATTCCATCAGTTGGACATATAATCACAAAATTGGTTTTTATTGATAGGTTTCAAAGGGGGAATTCCCACTCACTTATGTTTATAGTCTATGGATATCTTGTTTGGTCTCCAATAGCTTTTGGATGGTATCAAAATTCATTTGGGGAAAGGAAACATCTATATGGAGACTAATTTTCAATATATTATAAATAGGGTAATCCCAAAACGTCATATGGTGATGATGAGTATACACCCATACGATATAGAATAACCACAACCATGTGGGAAGTTACCCAATTCATCTTATCCATTGAGACTCTAGGGAATCATGAAAATTATTGACTCAATTTTATTACCTATTCTCAGTCATCTGGCTCTATTTATCTACGTCCAAATCAGAATCATATAGCTCCTAAGGGCTTGTATGATCATTTTACTAGAAGATAGCCATTAAATCAGTGGTAGTTTATTGCACTAGTATCTAATATGTGGCATTGGGATCTATGTAATGTGGGAAACCCTCATCACTCAATTACTCAATTGAAACTTCTCCTTCATTAGATTCAGGACCAACCCTGGCAGTGGCGTTACGTGTAGCCACTACCTCCTTCTAACTAGGTGATATTATTGGATCCAAATGAGTGACCAACTCCTCACAGATAGGTAAATATGTCAGAATATCTCTTGTAAATTTATTAGACTCATCAGTTTGTTGGTTTGTAGTCCTATAATAAATGTGAAGAATTGACACCTCAGTTAACTAGATCCTTAGGTGATCGTTATGATTATACGAAGGTATACACTTACAAAAGACGAGTTCAACCAGATCAAGTGCCTAAGTCACCACATGGAAATCCACTGATTGAGACCAATTGGAAAATTTTACTATGATTATTGGAAACAGTGCTTGAAACAATATGGGATTATGAGGTCATCACATAATCCCTTCTACTAGCTCACATATAGATACTTAGGCCAGCCTTCTGCCTAACTCAGCCTTAGATAAAGGCCTAGGGACACACCCCTACATAAATTTACACTTTCTCACCCCTATAGTAGGTAAATCTAGATCATCACCAATATTATCTTACACAAGGCAAGGGTTGGTTATTAGATTGAAGTTGTATAAACATAATGGACTCAGAGAGAGATAAGTCGATAATTAATTCAACATGTTCATAGTGAAGCTTGACTTATCTTATGATCTATCCACTTCCTTGTGGACTCCCTTGAAGTGTTGTTGTTCCAATGGATTCTACAACTTCAAGAACTTCTACCATATATTATTTTTATACTATTACTAATTCTTCTTCATTTTCTTCTTCATCATCTTTCGATTCTTCTTCATCGCCATCACCCTCTAGTGGAATCTCTTATGGATCATGTTCATGACTGAAAATTACGTTAACCATGAGATGTTCTTATTCATATTTCACCAATTGGAATGAATTGGAATCCATAGTCACGTGGTAGGAATACAATCAATGAAGGCCCACCCTCTCTACAGTCTGAATGTTTTTGAATTCCAACAGATCAATTCCATCATGTGTATGTCATCACCATAGGTCCTTAGTTGGAAATGATCGATTCTACATCCTCTAAGAAGTGAAAAATTTAGGGAAGATGGAGTAGATAGTGGGATATAGAAGACACCTCAAATGTTATATAGGGGATTTTATAGAAGGTCCTCATAGTGGCCTTTAGGACCACACCACCTTAGAAGGTGGGGGTGTGGTCGCACCCTATGAAATTCCTAGTACTCTGTTTCTATCTAGTGTTGTCCCAAAAACCTAGATTTCTTAATTTATTGCTTCCCTAGTGGTAGATTACCTACTTTCTTATAGCCAAAACCCACACAATAAACATTTATCCAAAAAAATTGTTTTATTAAAATTTCATCTAGACATACCACCACCTAGTGATCAACATATTCCATTGATATTAAGGTATCGACATCTGTGAGGGAAATATTATTGTTTCACCAATGTTTGTGGTTGTAAACATAAACAACCATTAGTGAAGGATACATGGGTTCTTTTACTCCCATACCTCTATATACACTTTTAAAGCAATCTCTATAGGAACCCAAACTATCTGGAAAAGAATTATTGCATGTATGTCACACAAAAGATCATTCCATTGATCTGGGATACTTGTATGCTACCTCTGATACATTGTAGGTATGACCTCTACTCTAGTAAAACTCATAGGTTATCCATTATTTCATTCACCGGGGTTTCTAATGGATGAAAAATTGAAGTGTTCAGTATTCTCAATCTGGAGAATGGTTTCTTCGTCATTGTAAATCAATGACTAGACCTTATCAATTTTCAACAAAGATGGTCATAAGCCATTTCTTTGGGGAAAATGGAATTTGGTAAGTTGTATCCTCCAAAATGAGAAAAAATCCCGCCATGGAAGATCTTGAATGGGGTTTTAATACTTTTGGGAATGTCGTCCATAGAGATATGCTCCAGAATACTATACAAACTTTCCAATATATGCATTCCAAGATTAAAATTATTGAAGGCTTCCATGATCCCCGCCATTACCAGCTTCCCTTGAAGTAACCCCATCTTTATGTCCCTCACAAGTATCAGCCACTCACTCACTAAGGTATAAAAGAAATATTAAAATCGAACATGTGGATCCTATCTCTCATTCACGTTGATTCCCCATGAATGATATTAACCTACATCCATGATCACTTATTATGATACAACCTTCACCATATGTGATGTGGTCAGGAATTCCCTCCCTTAGCCTAGATGCCGCATATGATATCCTCTATATGGAATCAGATGAACCACTTTGGGTATGTGATTTCTGTCAGAATGAAATTGAACCCCGACCACTCCTTCTCCATGCCTAGTAGATACCATGTAAAAATGGGGTTTCATATTCTATCTCCCCAGTTATTCTTTTTCTGTAACAAATAATCTTATTGAAGTCACTCAAGGGTAATGTCTCTGATGAAATAGATGTCCTAAATAATGATATTGACCTCCCCATGGTGGTTGTAGAATTTATCTATGTCAAGGGACCACTATATGAATAACTTTCGTACTAGTTCCTATTGGCGGTAGAAGTGAAATTACAACATCCATATTTCTTCAAATAGCCTGATATTTAACATATCTTCCCCAAACTCTTTTCATGTGTGGATCACCCAAACACCTATTTTCATTCACTAATAATGTTCTCCATGGAAATAAAATCCCAATATTTCTACCATACAACACATTTATTCAATATGCTAATTTGGAAGGTGCCTGCCTAATGTGCGTGGAATTATTCACACACTGGTTCACTCCCCATTACTGTTTTGGTCTTAGGATTCAACAAATTGACAAATATATATTGATTCTCCATACCACGATGGCCATTTAGGGTGATTTTTTAATACTAAAGGTTTTCTCTATGCATGACCCATGATAGTGGTGAGAGAGTCTCAATGCTCGTGTTGGAAAATTCATCCAGTATCCCGAAAATTCCTAGTAGGAGACTATTGCTTATGATTAATCCTTCTGAGATTGTGTCAGCATGTCCAGGAGCATATGATTTTCTGAAAGTACCTTTAGAGAATGAAGTATATAAGTATTCCCAATCATCATGGACATCCGTGTAGTAAATATGTCCTCTATCTCACCCGAAGTCTGTTCATCATATAATTCAAATGAGTATTTAAATAACCTAGGTTTTGGCCTAAAAGATTGAGAATTAGAGCGTAAGATGTCCAACTAGACATAAAATATATTTATAGTTTTTAGAAATCTTCCACATCTAATGCATGAATGATCTAGTGGCTTCCAGAAAATCACAAGTAAAATTTGTGTATTTCGTGTAAGTGTCCGGAACTTACACACATGAGTGCAGAATAACTTGTTGAATATAAATTTAATGTAGTATGAATATCCCCACACATAGATATAGTCATAGACAAGGTCTTTCGCACATGAATGAGGTTCCTTATGAACCAAGTAATTTATTTTTCATTTATATCTTAGAATGAACTATTTTATTCATTATTCAACTCGGATCCCAATCTCATGGTGCCATTTTTTCGTAGATTAAAAGGGGGATTTGTTGGCACTAAATTCTAATTGAGGATTCAAGTGAGCGTAATTGAGAAAACAAAAGACCCCATTTAAATCAATAGATCATTCCAGGAAGGGGAAGAACATCATTAGTATGTTTGGAGACTAACATGTAAAATGGAAATTTGTGTGCAAGGTCCTTTTGTGCTTAATGCAATGTGAAATAATATATTCTCCCCATCATACTGAAAATAACAAAGTCATACAACCAAATGTTTTTAAGACTGAGAACAAGATGATAAACCCCATGTAAATCTCTTATGGTCCCAACATGGCATCAACCACTCCCTTCCAGGACACCCTTCTTACACTACCCCCCATGAATTTCACCTATAATTTAAAGGTCACTCTACACTTTTCATGGTAACACTATAGAAGTCAAGTTGTATCTCCCATGTACACAAGACAAACCCTTTCATGAATGCGTTCTAGTTTGAGATTTAGGGTATATGATCTGGCACGTTAGGCCCACCATGGGTCCCCCTTCGTGTGGGGCCAAAAGGGCCTGACCCTCACCCATTTTCTTTTTGGACTATGGTAGGTGCACACAAAATACCATTCTTATTAACATTAATCTTCTAAGTAAGGTGCCTGAAAAATATCATTTTTGTAGACAACATATACCCTTGGGCAGGCCAATCATTCAATCAGTCCACTTATTTTTTTACCACAGGCCTCCAATACTGCACACACCTCCTTTATAAGACTGTATGGGTTTCCATTAACTCAAAGCACTATGTTTCATCCCCACTTGTGCAAAACTCCAACATCTTGCACACAATTCCTCCATGGGGCCCTCTAGGATTTTCCATAGTGATTTCCTAGTTCCATGTGTGGTGTCCCATATTGTGTTCCCCTTCCTCCAACATTTGGGAAAAGATACAATAATGAATTATAATTTTCTTGTATTTTGACACTAATGTGGACACCACTATAGAAATCTCTTCTACCCCACTCCCATGGGGCATTGTGGGGACCTTCCCTTCACCAAGGGTTATGGAGTAGTACTTATATATGTCTAAAGAGTGAGGGGGTGAGACCCCCATATCTAAGATGGATTCCATTAAAATGGAAAGTACCATCATCCTCATCACATGACATTAAACTATAGCCTCACCTTGTGCAATGCACATGGGGCGTCACACCTTGCGAATTATAAAAAACCACTCTTCTCTATAACTGTGAGATATTCCTCACACTCATAGAAGGGAATGACATAATCCACATATAGAACAAGATATTAATTAGGAAACCCTCCTAGATTATGTCCTAATTTCCATCTCTTGGGGATGATGAATTCCTAAAGCCCCTCACCATCCCTCACCAATGCATTTTTCACTGCATGATAGTCTAGTATAACACTTCCCTATATTTCTCAAACCATAAATTACTCAAGTAGGATTAAAGGTTATTAGTGAATGTGAAACCCTTCTTCTTGGAATCCAAACTAGATTAAGCTCTAGCTTACACCTTCACAGGATTCTAGACACGAATAAGCCCCGAACCCTTAACTATTTGTGTTTTGATCCCTATCATCTAAACATATTACACTGGAAGCCTCCTCATGTTTCAACACTAACCACCAGTAAACCATGGTTCCCTACTCTTATGGGTTCACATACAAGATCTTTGTATCCACCATCATTCATTCCAATAACGATCTTTCCCTCTATACACTATATCTTGGGAGGGTCATGCCTTACCCTGTGGTCACATATCCTTCATGTCCATCAAGGTGGATAACCACCTATAAGCCCCCATGAAATGTACCTTTTTGACTAGGTGGATAACCATGTGTAATCCCAAATTCCCCCATTAGAACTATGTGGTCTTCGATTCCCAGACAACTGGGATATATAGGAAACCACCCTATGGTTCTATCCCAACACAATCATCTTAACATAAGTTCCATTTAATCTATTCCATCAAATTTATACAATCTTCTACAAATAATTGTAATGTTACCCGGTCCGGCACTTCGCGGTGGGATACAAACATCCATATGGTTCACCTCATTGAAAAACCCCCTCCATCCTATTTATTTTCCTTGAAAAACCCCAACATAATACCATGAATAAGACTCACACAACTGATATATATCCAACCAAGAGTATTCCTCATACGAAGGGCCTCTAAACATGTGTAAGATCAAAATAACATGTCTTTTGTACTATGTGGGTTTTCATCCTTGTATTTTAAATGAGGTGCAGATTAATCATCCCTGAGGTTCAATCCCATCCAGTTGTAATCCTTGGTGTCCCCATCCTCAGGGTCCACCTTCTCTTATCGAGCATTAGTGGTGCCCAAATTAGTCTTCATGGTTTGAAACCATCCCTTTATGAGACACAACACTTGTAGTTTTGTACTCATAGTGTGTCATGATCCATCCATTCAGCAGGCTTTCAAAAATCACCCTATATGGGACACACCAATCTGATTCACATTAGAATTTGTCCTGATCAACCCATTCCATCTCTGTAAGATGTTAAACTGGAAACCCATGATCCTCGCAAGGCATTCAAATCGTATAATACCCTATGTTATGTATGGAATTCTAAAGGAAAACCTCAGATGAAATTCCTCTAGAATAAGATACACCAAAATTGATGTGTGAAGCCATATGTTTCTTCTCCCTTGAGAGTCCCTCTAATGATGAAGAATATAGGTGACCAATGTTCCATCGTGAAAACCTGGCATTTATGGCCAATGTGACTAATTCGTTAATCAAACATTTCTTCCCTGACTCAACACCTTGGAATTTCTATATAGAGTCAGTGTAATTAACTAGAATCCACAAAGAGATGGAAATAGGAACAACTTTCACAGATAATGTCTTAATCCAAAAGGGAGAACTAGATAAGGCCATTAATTCTGAAGAGGAATCCATGGAAGGAGGGACAGATATATCATCATCCCATTTTGATCAAAGTGTACACATCTCTAAATAAGCGATGAAAGCTTTCCAACACTGGAAAGAGAGAATATAGGGTACATTGTAGTCTGTCAAAGAGAACACGAGTGACACATGTTGAGTGGATGTTCCCCTTTAAAATCATAAAAAATAACATCAATTAAGTGTTTTATGATAAAAGAACGTATTAGTAGATTTTAATGATGTTTCCAGAAATAATATGATTATTTACCTAATATTCAAGTACAATTTTCCAATTTAGATATTGGGATTATTTTTTTGACAATTTGTGTTGAATATTCATCTAAAATTGTGTAATAATAATGTTTGAAATGATTTAATATTCTATTATTGTTTAATAGTAGGATTTATTTAATTTTTTATATTATCATTCAAACAACATTGTTGGAACTATTATAATAGACCCATGTAGAGGAAAACAACTAATATTTTATTTTTAATTAATTAATTTTAGAGTATTAATATTTTTGTTTTGAATATTTCAAAATGGAAAAAATATGTTTTTTTATATTCGTAATTATTTTTAATGTTTACTCTTTAATTATAATTATATATAATTATGAATAATTATATATTTAATTTCAAATTATTATCTTGTTTTATCATTAGTATGTCACATGTTGATTATATCCACATATTTCTATGCATAATAATTCAGTGGATTTCTTTTTTGGAATGGTCAATACATGTTCTATATTGTGTTAATAGACTAAAGAAGTCATTTTTAATTTTAAAAAATCATCTTTATGTGTTTATCACAATTTCCACAAATCATATTACCATATGCAATCTTTATAGATAGCCAATGTAGATAGAAAAACCTTGTATATAGCGGTTTTATAGTTCCCTGCATTACAGATTCTCTAGATGAAAATAAATTTTTAATATTGACCATAAATTAGGAAATAAAACTCAAATTAAGTGAATTTTTTAAAAAAATAAGATGTTTAGCTTCATTTAATTAAAATAGTTAAACATTATAATTTATCTATATCAAATGAAAAATTATATTTGAGGATATTGTATGATTTTAATCTGAATTCTGCAATTTTTCAGAACATTTATGCTTCTATATTTAATTCATAACATAACCTATAGTGGAATGAATATGGTGATTATAGGTTATATCACTATTTAATCAAATTTTATAAATGTAAATAATTTGTAAAAATTGTTTGTTATTTTATTATAAATATATATTTTAGGTTTCAAAAAATTTTAGTTAATATGTTAATAGATTTCATAAAGGGGATATGAAATTCCCTTCTATGAATCACATACGGAGATTCATGTACATATATTTAACTTGGGCGAATCACCTACCTGATTTCTACAACATAAATTTCTTATGTGGTGATTTTGATCTACATAGGGAAAATTACCAGTATAAAAAATACATAAATTCATTTATCTCATACTTTTAGTGAAATTATTCTGGTTGTTCTAAAACCATGAAATTTTATTTATTTGACATATTATTTTTGTATTTTGATTTACTAAATTTTAATTTCAAATATTTAAATTATAATAATAATTTATATATTCATATTAATTATTCAGAACATATGGGAAATATTTTCACTATTTTAAACATGTTTTAATTATGATCATTGTGTGTTTTATTTTCACACATACAACATACAACTTGAAACATAATTGTAATTTTTTAATTTTTGGTTTAATTGATAAAATTAGTTATCATTTAATATTAGTTTATATTAATCTCAATTTAACTTGTTTAAAAAGTTTTAATATTGAATTATTATTTTTTGACGTTCTCTACAAATTTTCTATTTTTACTAAATAAAACGTTTTTAAATCCATATTTCCAATATAAACACCATATTTTCATGGGATCTTTTTTTCCTATACCCAATGAAATATTTTAAATATACTCACTTCAAGATATCAAAAAATTTGAATTAATATTCATTATTTACAATTTGGAACATGATTTGAGTGATTTTTCATGAATCATAATTACACTATGTTTCTTCCCTTTTTGGTATTACAGTTTTACAGTTTTTGAATTTTGATTCCTATAAAGAGTCTTAGATTTGTTGAATAAATTTGTTTTCATTTTTTTCTTGTTTTTACATTTTCCGGTTGGGAAGTGATATGGTACTCATGTGATACTTCCTCCTTCAGACTAATCATATCATCAATAATATTTTTAGGGGATCCAATGAGAAGAGTCTTGTGTTATTAACTAATGTGATGTGTTTTAGATTCTAAATTTTATTTACATTTATCACTACTATTAGTTGATCTCCAAGGGGAAAAACAAAAACGTCTAATACTTATTTTTCTACCATGATGATACAATCACTATAATAAAACACTCATGAACCAGTATCTATTACTTATTATTCCTTTATATTTTTTTGGATTATTATGTATGTAAAAATTCTCTCCATAAATAATATTAATTATACTTCCCTTTATGATATTTTATAAAAAACATTTACTGTCATCAAGTAATTACTTTTAAATTCATAACTCATCACTCATTGGTTTTGGAGTAACTATATCCAATTTTTTGAATGAAAATGGGTTTTTAAACTAATTTTTTTTCTTAATATTATACATCTATTAGAAAATGGAGGCTATAATTCTGGTGTGGTTCCCCATAAATAATCGTATTAGTTCAGAACGTTTCTCTCACTGAGTAGAGTTGTATAATATTAAACTAGGACAATAATGCAATGAATGACTATAAATAAATTCATTTCATTATTTATTTTATTCTCATTTTCAAATTAAATCCATAAAATAACTTTGATATATATTTTTGATAAATAATAAAAATTTTAATATGGTTTATTAACCCTCTATTAAATATCTTCAATCACTAATCCATCTTTACATTTAGTATTAAATGATAGAAATTTCCTATGTTTAGTTTGCCTATGTAAGTATATTAAAGATACTAAATATTTATGAATAGATTTTTCACGTTTAAAGTATTTTTTATTTTTTAATATTTTGTTTATATTTTATTTATATAAAAGATTCATGAACCTAATAGTCAAATGAGAATAACTAAAATATGATATAAATAAATGAAATTTAATGTTTCATTCCTCAAAAATAACCTTACATAAATGGTAATTAATATTCCTATCAATACTCTAGAATAAAGTAATACAAAATATACATAAGCATATAGTGTTGTTTATCTTGAAAAAAAAGATACCAGATACCCTTACATGCAATGATATATCTTGATATGGTATAAATAAGTATAGTTTAAATATATTATGTTATGACAATATTTTTTTCTCCTATGTCTATAAGTAAGATAGGTTATTATATATGAATGATTATATAGTTTTTTCACCTTGGCATAAAAATTATTATTATAACCAAACTCAGAATTCTATGATGAAATTATCAAGTCATAAATATGGTTAAAGATGAATGTGTTAATAGATTGTTCCACCAATTCAAAACAATTTTGAATGAAATGAATAACCATAGGGAAACATTAGATAACTCCATGCATTTTAATGATTAATAAGGTAACTACTATGGAAATGGAATGGGTAAAATGTGGATATTAATGAATGTACAAATTTTAAATCATATATAAAAAATGAACTCATCAGATCCATTATTTAATATTAACTTGTGTAAATAAAAACTATAGATGAATAAATTTAAATCTCTAAGTATTTAATTTTGAAATAAAATATAAATGTGATTTATAAAACTAGTTATTCCATGGAATATTAAAATAAAAAAAGGCTAAAATAATAATTTAAGAAAACATATATATGCAATTATTAATAGAAAAAACTATTCTGGAAGTATCCCACTAAATATCAATGTATTTATCAAAAAATAAAATAACTATACAATATATAGTCCTGATATAAAATTTTATGAATATAGAAAGTGGTCCCATATTAAACCTAAATATAAAAAGATGAAGAGATAAGAGAGAAATAATAATTATATAAAATTATTTAAATAGAATTATTATGATGGAAAGAGTTGAAAAAAATAATCACATTCAAGTGATGAATGTAGATGTGATCAATTATCATCTACAATATGTTTGATGATAAAAAACAACAACGAGCTCAGTATGATACTGTTTTTTATACTTCTATAGTAATAGTTATCTGTTTAAAGAGTTATGTGAATAAAATGAAAAATATCAAAACATTTTTTAACTATTAGTAAAATATATGCAGAATTAATAAAAGAAAAAAGATGTGTATAATGTAATGTAATAATGTTAATAAGGATAATGATTCTCTCATTAAAGATATGTGAAATCAAACTTCATGTTCAAAAAGTATGATATAATATTATTTTGATAATTTTTATAAGGATACTGATAAAGACATAAATGAATATGTAATAACAAAATAAATATTATATGAAAATGTTTAATGAATAGAAAAATATGAAATTATGGTGGATATGATGAAACCAAATAATGATAAAAATGGTTTTTTATATTATGTGGATACCTAAATTATATAAAGATACATTAATAAAATTCCACTATAAATTATTCTCTTATTAAATTTTTTTAATGTTCTATGAAATTACATTTTTCTAAGGAATGTTATCTTATAATTCTTCAATATCTTTGTTATAAAAATAAATATATTTCAAAAAATGACTCTAATAGACTATCTTATAATAAATATTTGTAATCTGTTATGGTACATAAGAATTCAATAACAATCTTAATTTGAAAAAAATTGAATGTGTTAAAAAAACTATCATGTAACATATTGTTTTTTGAAAAAATCCCCAGAATTACCATGAAAGACACATTGTATAAGGATAAAGGATTTTCATGGAACACAACCACCGACCTAAATAAATTTTTATTTTACATATAATGTCATGTATGATATATCACATTTAAAGATTACACTAAATTCAATGTTGAGGGTTTTGGTTAAGTATGCATTTGAAATGTTTTCTAGTTTATAATCAGTAATGTGGTGATTGTTTGAATCATAATGTAATTTTATTTCAAAATTATTTTATGATTTTATTTACATCAATGTTTATGTTTGAAAATTATTAATTTCTAAAAATGTAAATATTCTATTTCATGCGAACATAGAAGATAATATTTATTATATGATTTTATTTGTTCTATATAATCAAAATTTGACGTTTTTATTTTCTAATAAATGAGAAGATTTTATTTTAAAAAAATCATTATAAATTCTAACTTTTTAATGAAACAAAAATGATACAAGATTATTAAATTAATATATTTACCCCATATAATTATATAAAAAGTTGTTTTTTATGATTAATTATTATCTAGTAATGAACATAAAGAATATTTCAATTATTTCATTTTATGTTTTACATCATGACGTGCATAATTATTATATATTTATTTATTTTTTCTAAATAATTATTCGAGTATAGGATGATTTATTTATGATTTTATGAATTTTTATTATTTCCACATATTTACATCATGTTATCTTACGTCTCTTAAGCAAGAAACCATATTTAGATTTATTATTTCTTAATATTGATAAAAATTTGAAGGATTTATTAATTTTTCACATTAGAAGATAAAATTTAAGTGAATTATATAATTTTAATATTGATTTTTTTTAAATTGTTATGATTATAATTTTCATTCTCATATAACATAAAGATAAGAAGTTCTCTTATATTGTAAAAATAGAACTATTCAAGAGATGTGTCAAACTATGCTAAATGAATATCATTTACTAAAATACTATTGTTTTCAATATTTTAATATTGATTGATATGATTTAAAAAATTATTATATTAGATTTTTTAATAAGACCCCGTATGAATTTTTTAATGGTATAAAAATAAAGCCTCATTATTTTATAATTTAAGGAATTAATTATTTTATATTTAATTAAAAATATAATTTAGATAGAATAAATATAAATGTGTTGGAGTTTTCCTTCTTACATATTATTATATAATTAAATAATTTATATTTTATAATAAATATAAAATGTTTTTTGAGTAATCTATTCAAATTTAATTTTATAAATAATTTGATATTCAGAAATTTGTTTAGGAAAATATTGATGAAGATTTCATAGATTTTAATTTTGTCAAATTCAAAAAGCCAAATATTGTTTCTATTAACGTTAAGAAAATTTATCATATTAGGATCCTATAACTCTACGGATTCATAAAGATAATATAATTGAAAATGAGATTGGTAATTGTGGTTATGATTTAATAAATAAAATCTCTATATTAATCATATTCACTAAATATACTATTGTTTTTTAATATTTCCCTAATGCTGTTTTATATTATTTAAAGGCTCATTTCTTGATATTTTTTGTAAATTATTAAAATAATTATTTTGTATATACTAATTTCCTGAAATTTGATGAAGAACATTTAGAGAATAATTTTATTTGAACTAATAGTATTTGTAGATATAAAATCAATTAATCTACTAGTGCAATTAAAATTAAAATAGAAATTTTTATTCAAGTATTTATTCAAAAAGAAGATATATATTTAGATGAATACTTTTAATTTTTCATAGAATCAAATAAATTATAATTTTATTCACATTCTACAGTTCATAATGTTACTATTTTTTTAAATGGATTATAAAATATTATTTTAAAATATTTTATTCCAAACGAGGTTCATATTCATATAATACATGGTTTTAAAAATGAAAAAAAATCTAATTATGGTTTAAAGTTATCAAATGAATTAAATGGTAATAAACATTATCCTTATTCTTCCTATAATGCAAATAATTTTGTAACTATTATTTTCAAAAAATTAATATAGATATAGCTATGCTTATCACTATAATTTTAAATGATATTTAGAATTTTCAATTTTATATTGAAAATATTTTATTTAAATCCACAAATGATTTAATTTTTAATTATTTTTATAATATAATTTATATTTAATTTGAAATCAGTCATATTGGTGAACCAAAATTCATTTTATGGAATTAATTTATTCTAATAACTAATAATATTTTCGTAAATCAATAAAAAAATTTATATTTGGTTAATGATTTTGGTATAGATTCATTTAATAAATTGAAAAACCATATATGTGTTCTTTTAATTTAGATTAATATGTTTCTGAAATTCTATTCTATTCTATGTATTATAAAGTTATGATTAGATTTTATTATTCAACTACTTCATGAACTTATATAATGTTTAGTGTTTGATAATGTGGAGTATTTAAATTTGATCATAAGGAAACTCACATAAGGGTTTCTAAACATATTATTGTTTCTATATTAATGTAAAAACCAATTATTGGATATTTTATTTTTTTTAAAATATTGTATTCATTTGATTACTTACAATTACACTTATTTTTTATGATGTAGGAATGTCATATAAAGTATCTACGATTTGTGTTATTTTCTTGGAAAAATTTAATGTCTTATTGTTCGAGAAAATCAAAAAATTCATTATAAAATTATAATAGTGAATATATATATACGATGAATCTTATTTTTATTTAATCATTTTAGATTTAATGAATTATATCATACTATTTTTTTAAATTTGAAATTAATTAAATATATTTTGTAATTTCTTCTACTATTTATATTTTGAAAAATACATTAATATATTTTATAACTAGGAATAATGATATGAACAATCTATTTCATGAAGAATATTTTATTAAAGGGAAAATTATTTTAGAATATTGTCAAAATTAATTTTTTTTACTATGGGGTGGATTTTTTATAATCATTCCAATATTTCATATTGATAAATTTTATAATGGTTAATATTTTTTTAAATAATATTTTACATTCTTTGTAGTTTCAAAAATGGGGTGGGTTTTTATAATTTAAATTTTTTAATTTTTTAATTTTTAATTATTAATATTTTTGTTTTGAATATTACTATATTCCTTAAAATATTTTTTTGAATATTTATTTATATTAAAATATTTTTTTCTAATTTATAATTATTTATTGTTTTTTATTTCTTCCCATATATTAAATAATTATTATCCTTATTTAGATTCAATATCATTATTTCATAATATTTCATTGGTTAAAATATCATTAGATTACAATATTGTAATGGTCATAAAATGTAACAAAATTTCATATTCATTTGTTTGGATAAATAATTAATTTTGGAATATAATATATTATTTTTTCCTATTTAATTTTTTTCCCATATAACTAATTCATGTTTCCAATTTTATCACATTATAATCCAAATTTCCAAATCTTTTATGTAACCAATTTAGTGTTAACCAAAAAGTTTATTTTCCATGTTTTATTAACATCTCTATTTCGACTGTATCATTCCCTAAAAAAATAAAAATTGAGAGATAATATATTATCTATTAATAAAAGAACATACTATTCAATTTAATAGAATGAATGAATTTTATAATATATCTCTATCATATATGAAATTATAATATAATTCAACATTTTATTTTAAATGGAATCCAACTATTCTTTTGAGCTATTTGTCATATATTTTATAATCCTAACATATAAAATGGATGTACAACAAAGGATAATAGTTATTATATTAAATTAAAATGAAATATTAAAAAAATAATTGATCATAAATGAATGATATTTATACCATTATCAAGGTTTTCTTTAGGTAAGAATCTTGTTAAGTCATACTTTTTATAGATTTCAAAAATTCATAAATGTGAATACCTTATGTTAATCCCTTATATAGTTTATGTAATTAAAAATTCACTTAGGCTAATTACATATGTCCATTCACTTAATAGAATTTATTATGTGGTGTTATTTATATATATAGATAAATTTAGCTACGTGATAAAAATACACTTAAAATAATGCTATGTAGTTCCATGAGATTCAACAAGTTGTTATAAAATCAATAAATTTACTCTATTTCACTTTGTTTACATTTTTATATTCATGATTATAATTTAAAATACTAATATTATTCTCATGTAAATATTAATTCATATTAATTATGATGAACCAATTCGAACTAATTTTATTATTATTTTTATCATGTTTTTATGATCAATGGTTGTTCAATTTCAATAATGAAACCTACTGTATGAAACTAAAATATCATTTAAATTATATTAATTTGTTCTTAATTAATATGAAAATTTCTTAATTAATAATATTTGATATAAAACTCATTAATTTTTTTTATTACTTTTAATGTACTATTATTATTTTTTAAAAATTCAAAGAATATTTACAACATGTTTAATTTAATTTTTTTAAATTTCATATTTCAAATTTATTCTTTATATTTTTATAGAACCATTATTTCCATATTATCGTGTAACTATTTTAAATATATTTTATTAATTTTTTTTTCTAAATCTATATTCATTATTTTTAATTTATTTTTTGAGTTGAGTTATATTGTTTGAACAATAATTTATATAATTTTCGTCTCTCATCTAATGACCGTGTTATAATATATTTTAAAATTTTATTCTATAAACTCTATAGGTTTTATTTAGATTATTTGTTTCTAAAATGTTGTTTCAACCAAAATGTAATACCATATATTTTATTGACGATATAAACTATATTTGGTAATAATTTATGTTTATATTAATGTTAAAATATATTTCTCAGATACAAAATTTCATAATAAATGTTTTAAAGGATTCATGTAAGTGAAAAAAATTTATTAACACCTTGGAATATTCAAGGGAAATATTTGAGAGGCAAATACTATGTTTTCATGGGATTTTAGGGATCAAAAACTATTACTGATGATATAAGAAAAATATCAGTCATATTAAATTATCTATAGCATTTTTAAATATATTACCTACCAAACGATGTCCCATATGAGAAATGGGAGACCATTGTACGGTACGCGATGTTGAGTTTAACCATCGAGTGACAAAATATTACTGTGGAATAGAAATTTTGTAAAATCACACATAAAGATTATTTATTTAAATTTATTTATTTTATACATTCTAATATAAAAATATAATATATCCCAAATGTTATAGAATATGAGAATTATGAGGAAACTGTTAGGTATTAATTCATGATATACCCTATTCACAACGTATCATTTTCATATGTCAGGTTATTAGTTACCTCGCACATGAAGGGACTACGTTATTCATATTTTTATTATATTTAATTTAATTCAGTTATTAAATACATATTTAATATTAAAATTCTCTGACATATGTGAAAACCACCAATTTTCTGTAGGGATCTATCTTAAAAAAATAGAAAGGCAGTTGTGATTAGTTTGATAATTTATAACATCTTAATGGTTGAAATTAATCACCCTTAAATCATGATTTAGTTCAAATATATAATAAATTATTTGTTTGAATAATTATTTTTATGCAATTATTAGAATATGTGACCTTGATTTGAAAACTTATGAATGGTTTAATCTTTAATAATTCTCCATTTCAACAAGTATGAGTGATCCTGGATCTCCCTTGCATGTAATTGGAAAATCATGTTCAATCCATTTCAAATGCAACTACTGCCCTAATATTCTTAGTTTTGTGTATGGCTCCTACCATTTATTGGTATTTCATATATGATTTTATATTATTTTTTCATGTCATTCATTATTCATCATTCTTATAAAATCAAGAAAAAAATTGAAATTGAATATAAAATAAAATAATTAAACATAGTTTAACCAATATATAATTTCAAATGATTATAAAAATATAATTCATAAAAATTATCACAATATAATTTATTAGAATTTATCAAAAAATAATTTCTATGTTTTATCATAAAATGATATAGGAATTAATAAAAAAATATAAGAATTATAAAATATTATTTAATTATAAGATTCATTTATAATTATAGAGGATTATACATTCCAAATACAGAAGGATAATTATGTTAATTATTGAAAGTAAATGTCAATAATTAATAATACTTTATTACATAAAATAATTAAATTTTAATTTCTGAAAATAATATACACAAAGAAAATTATGAATATATAATTTTAAGGAATATTATTAAATTATAATAAAATAATTATACAAGGATAATAATTTGGAAATTATCATAAAATAAAGATATAAAATTATTTTATGATAAGGATGAAAATGAAAATGAATTTGTTTTTATATTATCAAATAATAATTATAAGGAATAATGCATCTTTTCTTGAAATAATTTAGGGTTATAAATTATAAAAGGTGGTTTTAATATTATTCTTAAAAAGAATATAACTAGGGATTGTGTTGACCTAAATGATAATATATAAATTTTACAGGATAGAAAAAGTATCATCAAATGTGATATTTTATTTAATTTTATTATAAAATATATTTTAATTATAATATCCCTTATTAAACCTCAGGTGTTTTTATCTTTCCAGTTAAAATAATAAGTCCGAGAAGTAGGTTTTCTTAATAGTTTAGATTTTCACTCGATTTTGTAAACTAGGCACAGTGGGTTATTCTTTCCATTGGTATCGAACTCTTTGAGGTGTGATTTTTTATTTCCTTCTTTGTATCTTGTTACACCATATTTGTAGGATAATTTTTTTATTTAATTATTTATTGTGATCTCTTGTTGGTTTTTGAATAGTAGGTGAGTCCTCCTTTGATTTTCATGAGTGAAATTCAAGTAGTATATCGACATGATTAATTATGATCACATGAATTTGTGATTTTATATTTACTCAGGATGATATTATATGTTGGTTCAATGTCTTTTTTTGTTATAATTACTTAGTGATTTCTACTAGTTTTTATGATAGGTGTGTAGTCATGACATAATCATCCCCTTTAGGGGGAGTGAACTAAGATGTGAAGATGGCAACAAATGAACACAATATGTGGTGTGGGCATGACATAGACATGGATTCATGATGTGGGTACATTAAATTTATTATTGATAAAAAGTACTCTTCTAGTCGAGGAAGCCTAGTTATGACTAAAAGACTCTAAATGACACAGTTTAATTGAGGGATCAATGGCACTGGGTTTATGTTCATACGATATCATAATTATGCAACACAAGGGAATGTATTGTTAATAAAGACAATTTTTGAAGATAGATTCTAATATGTGGAAAGTCCTTACTCTATGTGATATGAAATAGATATATATCAAGCATAGTTCTAGTTGATGATCTTATGACAACACATTGATCCCATTTTGGCATGGAGCTAAAGTACAAACAACCATGTGTTTTGGGAGTATTAGTTATCACATGACCATTTATTTTGAATTTTATGTTTATGATTCTACAAATTAATTGAAAATATATATTGATATTGTTTTAAATTAACACATCTGGTTAAATATTCATTTTTGGTGTCCAATTTATTATTTTTCTCATACCCAACTCAATAATTTTGGTGATGTTGTTGATTTTATAAGGGATATTTCACAAAGAAAGGTATCTATGTTGAATGGATGACTAGATGAGCAATGAGATGGTGGAATAAATATAGACTCTAAGGGACCCTCATAGTTATTCTCTTTATTTATATACCATTATTACTTCAGATTGTATTACAACCAATGGAGTTGTTTTAACTATGCTGTATGTTTTCGGTATATTATTTTATGAATGTTAAAATTTTTATTTATTATATTTTTTATTTTTCATTATTGTTCCTCTAATGTGATTCTCATGGTATAGTATCCCCATATATGAAATCATACCCCTAATACTCATCAAATTATTATGGCACATGGGTATTTATATATGAGGTCATGTGATAGTTTGGATTATACATAATGGTTCTTGTCTAGATGTTAGAAAATGAGATCAATGGTCCATCAAGATTTCACTAAATTATTCTTCTCATGCGTTGGTATTGAGGAAAGATAGAAGAAATTTTAGATGGTTGGGACTCAGGTAGGAGAACTATGTCATGCCTATCTAGTACTAAATAGTATACCTCCATTATTCCATAAAAGTGGGAAATAGTCTTGTCTAATTTTTTAAATTAAAATCACCAGGGATGATTCACATTAAATTTTATGTATTTTATGAGATTTTGGGAATGCTGATTCATAATGGATTTGAACGAAGGTTTTCATATCGTATATATAATTTTTTTGTTATAAAATGATTTTCATTAATTAAACGTGTTGGTTTTTTATATATGTATAGGAGGGGTATACCTTCAGTTATGTATAGAGTTCTTGGAGATCCCTATGTGGACCCGTAGAACTATTCAGGTTTATCTTAATGATTTTTTCTTCTTATTTTGACATTTTTCATCCACATTTATGATGATGTATCCTCAGCATGGTATTATGTGACTACATGTTATACATGTAAGAATAACTCCACTAGGGATTATTTTTTGTCTTTACAAATGGTTGTTTAGGATAATAATGTTGAGTATGAACCCAAACCTACACTATAGTTTTTAATGCATGTATTAATCAGTCAAATATATTTTTTTGGAGTGATCATCCAAGGAATTGGAGTATATAATATGGTCTATAATTATTTGACTATGAACTCCACCACACTTCATCATTCGAGTAATAGGAGGTCCTTAGGATATTGAATAATGGGTTGAAATATTTTTTGAAATCAATAACCTAGTATATAAACAAAATGATCTGAAAGTAAAAAATAAGAAATAGCTTACTCTGGGTGTGTGGTCAATTTTGATACCACTAATGATGTTGTACCAACTAATATGAAGGATCTCACAGTTTAACATGATGATGTGGATCTAGAATCCATGGTCCACACTGTGAAGTGTTTTTGATGGTATATCTCTGTTAAGAGGTTTCTGTTCTCATGGAGAACAATAGTCTTCACTATATAATTATGAACTGGGATCTAAACATAAGATAAATGCACTGGGTTTCATTTTTGTATATATTTTACTTTGATATTTATTATTAAACATGTTATGATATCATAATTGTGGATTCTCTTAGATGTAAGATATAGAAATACCATGATCATGGTGATAGACATTCAGAGGAGGAGGGGTGAATGATGATCATGTTAGTTGATTGGATGATAGATGCTTGTGAGGATTATGTAACATTGAATTGTGCCTATTTAGTGACCACATACTAACATGTAGGGAAGTTGAATTATGGAAATGATTCATACTCATAGTGTTCTATAAAATGGGATCAACAATATGGTAGTGATTTGATATCCAAAAGGTCAATGAATCATGATGATAAGATATCCATACATGGAAGATTAATAGTCCCTACATCAATCAAATAGTTTCTAATGTGATATTTCCATACACATATATGTTCAATACATCCTATTGATGACTCGATATATCATGACACTAGGAGGTTCTTTTTGGGTCTCGGTGTGAAGAGAGACATTAATAGTTTAGTCCCCTAATTATTTACCTTTTAGAGGGTGATGGTTAAGCACTCAAATTCAGGAGGGATATTTCTACCACTCCCAATAAGAATGTGTAACTGAGGGGAAATTATGCTGGAAATTTTAATTGGGATACCTGGATCATTGGGATTTTTAATATAGGTTTGGAGATTTTCGATCATCTAATGTGAATTTCTTATTTCTTACCCATCATAGAGACACACTCTATGGAGGAGCTGGTAAAGATCTATGTCGATGATAGAATATTCCTACATGGTGTTCCCTTGAGCATTTTTATTGATAGTGATAAATGTTTTACATCATGAATTTGGAAGAGGTTATAGAAATACATAAGGACTAACCTATGATCAATCATGGTTTACCATCCTCAGACTGATTGTGTGTCCGATTAGACTACACACATATTGTAGGATATGCTTTAAGATTTCATGAGAGAATCTGGTGAAGCAAGTGGTGATCACCTACCATGTATTGAGTTATCATAATACAATAGTTAATGTTCTTCAATTAAAATGAAACTTTATGATCCTCTATATAGGAGGAACCATCAGTAAATAATTTTTTTTCATAAAGAGGGAGTGTCCATTGTTTTTCTTGTTGGCATGTGCATAGTTTATGAGAAAAATAAGAGAGTGACATTGATAAGGAAGTCATTGATCATAACTCACAATATAAAAATATCATATACCAATTTTAGGAGGATATCATTAGAGTTTTCTATAGAGATCATGATTTAATGAGAGTGACTATGTGGTTAGGTAATATATTACAGAGGAATCATGCCATACTAACAACACATTTATTTGGAACCTATGTGATTACCATTGGGATATGGGTAATGGTGTATCATATGGACCACATTTATCATAATCAAAGTATACATGATGTGTTATTTGTGTCATAGATTCAGTGGTACATACATAAACCATCACTTGATTTTTATTGAATTAATATTTTTATGGATACTGATGCATATTATGTTGAGTGAAAAGTGAAGATTATAGGTTGAAGTGAGAATGTGTTTAAAGAAAAGGCAATAAAACATGTTCAATGTCTTTAGAAACATTGAAAGATATTGGAGAAGATTTGGAAACCTAAGATTGATGTTTGACATCAGTGTATTGAAGAGTGGAGGAAAGAAAAGAAGAATGTTGATGGACCTCAGGTTGGACCCAAAGTTAATGTGTCTAGGAATACATATGTATACCTTAAGGAGGGGAATCAAGCAATTTTTAGTTATTGAATTCCATGCAATTTAATGTCATGTGTTAAGGATGTAGATGAAAGGTGATGTTTTTTAGGGTGGTTCACAAGTTGTGGCTGTTTTAAAATCAATATAAATTGAGAAAAATAAATCCACATCATAAAAAATACATCCATTGAAGAGAAGTAATCCTAGAAGAGGAATCAAGGAGATGAAAATATTTGCAGGTATAGACTTGAAGACATAATGTTTGGGATTTCCTATGTATCCTTTGAGGTTAGGAATCATGTAATAAATAATTCAAGAAATTACATACATTTTAACATCATGCAGTAAGGATAAAGTAAATAAAAGATCCCTATAGGGGATACATGATTGGGTAGTTGTAAGAGCGATGTGAATGAGGAAAAAAGAATTCTATATGGTTTCACATGCTCCAGGATAAGTTGGTTGAGTGACCAGAAGGAAAATAGAATCTGAAGTAATTGGAGCTATACCAAAATAAATAAATTTCCTGGGTGTTCCTATATTTCTTGTAAGTATGGGAATCAAGACATAAAAAGTTCCTCAGATGTCATGTAGTTTAACATCATTCAGTGTGGATAAAAATGATCTTAGATTATGGTCATGGAGTTCAGACTATTGAGGACTAATTTATTATTGTGTCCATGGGATAGAAAGGAAAAAGAAGGTGAATCACCACACTGGATATTTGGAACATCATGTGGATAATAATAACTATAGGGGATAACTGCTAACCAAATTCTAAACACAAATTCCATATCATGTGACTGGGAATGAGAACAAACATGTGAGGGTCGAAAAATAACCATATTCATGATGATGGAACTATCTAAAATGTCATTCGAGATATTCTCAGACGTTGGACCAAAATAGTAGGTGATACATATGAGTCATGAGACCAAGATGCTATGGGCCCTTTCAAATGTGGAATACGATAAAGACCCAAATTACGAGTTCATGTGTAGAATGGAAGTATTCATTAATTTTAATTTCTTATGGTAAGGACAACTGATATATTTTTTTAAAGTCATAGTGCTTGGAAAACGAGGTATGTTTACCCCTTATAGTTTATCATCATGTTGGATAAGGTTGTTGGGTAATTTTATGTCATCCAAGGACATATCACTCAGTTTACCATCATGCATTAACGACAGAAAATATCTTAGTTTATGGTCATAGATCTTGGAGCATAATGTGAATTCAATGTTTGTAGTTTCTCATCATGCAGGATGAATGAGATCTTATTTTATGGTCGTAAGGTCTATACAACTTTACTTTTATCATCCTGCATGACGAAAGATACCGCTCATGAAAATAACTTCTTCTGTAATTTGTAATTCTTGGGAGGAGTGGTTTGCTAATAATACATGGTGTCTATAGAGTATTCACCGTTGGGGTAATCCTTGTAAATGATATAGGGTCCCCCCATTTCGGTTACAACTTTTGTGGATTCCTTTTTGGTATCATTGGAATACTCAAGGGCAATACCATTTGAACGTAAAGAAAAAAATATTGAAAATATTTCTTATTGAAATCTTAGGATTCTTATTTTGACGCTTGTCCATGTTGTTCAAGGAATGAATAATATTCTAATTGAGGGGTTCTAGTTCTACCAGATAGAAATTTTCTACCTTTTATGAAAACTTTAGATCATAGATGGTTGTGTTGAGTGATGGAAACTGAATATCAATGGGTAGGACTTCTGTTGTTCCATACACAAAAAAATATAGTGCCTGTTGGGTGGAATTACGAGTCATCTTCTGGTAATCCCAGAGAGCGTAGGGATGTATTGCCGAAAAAAATTTCTTATTATGTCCAACAATCATCTAAAGGATGTTCGAGTGGGTTTTGTTGAAGGTATTAATATGGTCATTTTCTTCAGAGTGATAATGAGAAGTATGATTAGAACAAATTTTATACATGACCCATGATATTTTCAACTAAGATGCATATATGTTGGTGCTTATATCATTAAGGATGATGTTATGGAATCCAAATTGATGGATTATACACGATATAACAAAATCAATGATAGAATAGGTTTTTACTTCCATGAAAATAATTTCCTCTTCCCACTTGGAAAATAAATCTGTAGCGGTCAGAATGAACATAAAATTTAGAGATGTCACTGGTGGATATAGTACCATGACATCGATCCCCCAAACCGAAGAGGGTCAAGAGTACTTGGTGGTATATAGAGGATCTGGAGGCCTATTAAAAAATTATCATGGATAGGGAAAGGGTCAAACCTTTTGGTTTACATAATACCATCAAGGACCATGGTGGTCTAGAAGTATCCCAACCTTCAGATCTAGTAAGATTGTTTCGACCCTACATGATGAGCACCATAGGAACTGGTATGAACATCCTTCTTGGTCTTGGGAATCCTGTCTCCATATATGAAATGGAGGGAAAATAACTCAAACCCATGTTGCTAGAGGATTTACTCAAGACTACGATCACTCTAGATGGTGAACTCCACCACCTGCCAATGGATTCGATTTGGTTCATCTCGGCCTATTTGGAGTTGTTTGTGTTGACGATACTCAATAAAAGGGGGTTTTACAACAAGGATCCCCTTCTAGTGCTGTGGTTGGGGGACGTGGTGGTCCATACATGGAAACAATGGCGGTGAGATGACTTACCTGCTAACTATCATCATCATTTGGAGTGACTAGAGAGATGACTATTTGATACGCCACATGAATAATCAGATCATCCTGGTCAGGCTCTACAAGAGATGTGACAAGGATGGACAAGGAATCAACTTGACTATTCTGTGATCGAGGAACATTGATGACCTCGGGCCAGAAAGGCTATTGGTCCATTAACTGGAGAGTGTGCACTAACAGTGTTACAAGATCCGACTTCTTGACAACATAGTAACCCTTGATCTATCTGATGACAATCTTAGAGTCCCCTTTCACATGTAGGTGGGAAAAATTAATCTTCAGGGCCAGTTCGAGACCAGTGATGAGGGCCTAATACTCTGCCTCATTGTTGTTGCATCTTTCTAATGATAGCAATGAACATGGAAAAGATATCTTTTCTAGGCATTTTCAAGACGATACCCAAGGACACTCTGTTAAGCCTGAGATCATTGAGTATTCTACTGGTAGGGCATCACGAAGCGTCATCAAAATGCATCTTACAACATGGAACAACATAATCTACTGATAGGATTGGATCACCTAGGAAATCATTATATAGAGACTACTTTGTATGGGATGGATGGGTGGTAGGAACTTCTATCAGTGCCTAGCCCTTGATAGAATTCTATGGAATGAACTAGATGTCAAATTAAAAAAGGATCACTGCCTACTAGGATAGTTGGCATGTGAACATGGGTCAGTTTAGAATATACTTCACCAAGTCAACATGAGACACCAACTCTATCTAATTTCCCTTTATGTAATTTCAAAACATCTACACTGAAAATAATAGTGCGAAAAAACTCTTCTCGATATAAGAATGTATGTAATTTGTATCGAGGAGTATGCAACATAAATTTTATAAAATTTTATCTATTACCACATTGTCCTTCTTAGTAAAAAGTGAACTGAGGGACCATTATATGTCTATCACATAAAGGACTGGGGGACCTTCGTAGATGGGTGGAATCAGAACCTGAGGCTAGGAAGGTATTTCTTGATCTCCTCAAAAGAAACTTTATCTCATTATCCCATTGAAATTTTCCACCTTTTTTCATGAACTGGGAAATGGGATTAAAATTTTCATCCATATTCACAATGAATTGACATATATAGGCTTGGAGGCCTTGAAATCCTTGAATCACCTAAATGTTTCCCGAAAGAGGAATCTAATTTATGGCCTTGATCTTCTCTATATTGATCTTGATTCAATAAAATTTTATGACAAAGATGAGAAAATTTGCAGAGGTAACCCTGAAGGCACACTTCAAGGGATTCATCTTCAGATTGAGGGATCAGAGAAATCCGAACACATATCATGATCTCTATAATATTTCTAAATCTAGTGGGATATGATCACCAAATAATCCACATAGAATTCCACCAATGTCATGTAGATCGTCTTGAATATATAGTGAACGGAACACTGATAGGTAGATCCTACATTATTTAGACCTAAAAAAATTACCTAATAATAGACATACCTTATGGTTATCTGAAGGAGGTAGACTCTTCATCCTAATGGGAAATTTGGATTTGTTAATATCCTGAATACTTTTCTATGAAGGAGAGTTATTCAAATCTAGTGGTAGTATCAATCTATAGTCCATCAAAGGAAGATTAAAATCATCCTTTGAACATAGATGGATAATATCTACAAATTTGATGTTGTCTTTGATTTTTACATTCTTTATTTGGATGGGAATGATGCTGGATAACTATTTTGGGCGATGGAAATCTAGTATTCGGTATGGTTTAATGAGATTATAAACTTTTCCCTCGAACATGGCACGATGATAAGGGTTAATCTTCCTTGGTAGGTATTTTAAAATGTAATGATTTATCAGGAGTCCAAGTCTATGAACAGTGACATGAGGATCTAATACTAGCATCTATTTATATATCTAGGTGAATACTTCACAATACTACTTCAGAAAACCCAATCACTACTGTTTCTCTTCTACATACATGGATGCACTGTCTAGTGTTGGTTTAAAATATTTCTTTGTGATGAGGTTCACATGTAAATAATCATCAAGAGTGGTGGAGACACATTCCTCAAAAGTAGGAGGAACATCATCTAAATTTAATTAATCATATATAGTGAGAGTTTCATCGACTTGGGGATTTTAATTGGATTTGAATGACCTTCAAGGAATGTTGGTACCAGCCAGAGCGGTGGTAGAACCTTTTATCAAGAGATTCCCACACTACTGAAATCATGCTGATGAAAGTTGTCTTTCTGATTCCATCAGGACTTTGAACCAAAGTTCAATGCATGATAAAATTTAAACATTAGTGTGACAGTAGCTTGAGTTGGTATAACTTGTTCAGATGAAATAAACAAGTATGATGTATTTCTATTTCTATGAGGTGAACATATCGACACCTTATGGGGGTAAATAGATCTGGGATCACGAAAGCCGGATTTGTGTTGATTATTAAGTGATCTTTCAACATTACTTTTACATGGTCATGCACTTTCCATTTTTCTGAGTTATGAAAAAAATCAGCGTCTCATGTATGGGGTGGTGGAATCTAATTGATGAATTTTTTGTATGTAAGAATCATCCATGTCTGTGCATGGATCGTCAAAAATGGTAGTATTCCCAATATCATTGGCCTGGACCTTTTATTATTTCTCTTATAGTATTCAATATCCTAGTAGTTGGCTTCATAAGAGTAAATGGGAGAGACATCATCTTGAATCACACAATCTCAAAAATTAAAGAAGTACATGAGAAATTAGTCATATGAGGAGGAGACTGCTATATAAAGATAGAATTATGGTATACCCATCAGTGCAATTTAGATGGTGTTCTGTGAGGCAACCTTAAAATATATGATGGAAGTTAGGCCACTGAATTGGTTCTTCAAGATGATTTTTCAAACAGGTATATGCTAAATTTAATCAAAACCTTCAATCTTTATGTCAGATGGATTCTGATCCATTTCATACATCCCCATGTTGTGGAGCATTCTTGTTGGGATGATATTGATCCTGGAAACTTGGTCAATGAGGCAAAGGTAGAGTTTCACTACATAGAACTAAAATCTGATGTATAGTGGGAAGATTTCCCCCTCTATAAGAGAACCTTCATCTTATCCTGAGAATGAAATGATGGCCTGACATTCTTCAAGTTCTACTTCCTTAACATGGAAGGATTATGTGGCTTGTACCTATATTTCAACATGGGGGGGGGGAATTCTTAAATCCAATACGAGGTCCTCACACATGTCTACAGATAGTATGAGAGTCTCATGGATTGATATAATTGTAATAATTATGTAAAGGTTCTTATGTACATCATACATCCACGTGTGGCACACACTTCTGCCAATAAAAGGTTACTCCTTAGCAAGAAGTATAACAGAAACTATTGGTTAGACAAGAATATTTCATATTGTGCTAGGGAAATCCCACTAATCACTAGTTTAAACATGAATAATGGAAATCGGTTGATAGTCTAATGACAAAAGTCTGTCCTTAGTTACACACAGTCACGATGACTCTCTCTGGACAAGTAGCACAAATGATGGGGAAAGTGGAACTGATGAAATAGGTTCAGAGGGATACACATGTTGAATCATGTGCTGTAACTTTTGTCTAATCTCATTAGTATGTATGGTTTGGTATGAAGCTCTGTCCAACACACATTTATGGTTTACATATCCAATGATTCATTGATCCTGGCATTTTCAAGGGAGATCATGACGGTTTTATTGGAATTCCTAGTCTTCCAGGACCTTGTATGTGTCCACCAATTCTATAGTGTTCTCTAAGGAATACTATTGAAAATAAATTGAGGAATAATACACTTTTGGAGGGATTCTAGGTGTAATACGCATATCTTGGGGTATAAAGTCTCCAAGAGTAATAGAAAAATTTAGAACTGACAGAGGGTTTTTCTCTCCCTTGAACTATTAGTGCCTACAGTTTCAAAAGGTGGATGTCTGAAATGTTGAAGCAAAAGTAGTAGTTGGATGTAGCATAAAGAATTCTTGGAATTTGGGTACTTCAAATGGGAATGTATAGTACCATGGGCATGAACGAGTTTCATGCGTGCTATACAGTCATCATAATTTTGAGTCCCACGAGGAGAGACCTTCTACCTTTCAACCTTGATGCCTCAATAAATATTTTCAGATACACAATGTACTTATTATGGGTCAAGAACTAATATAAATATATTATTATGAACCTGGTATTGGATCACTGATTTTAACAGATAACATGTCTCTAGTGAGTTTCCATGAAACCAGTGATAGGGGTCATTATTGGGATTATTAGTGATATCCCCTCTTCGGGACACCTATATTCTGGGAACCATAAGATTCCCTTTTCCAAGGAACTCTGGAAAGGACGGGGTACATTAGCCTCAATGGATGAGTATGTACAATTTCTTAGATCTGGGAAAGGGGATTTGTGAGCCTTTCCCTAATGAGGGGATGGTTCTTAGCATTGAGGTAGAGCTTGGTTGTCTCACCTAGGCAACGATGGTGAGTTACATGATGGAACCTATAAGTTTTGTGGTGGATGCTTCTACGGTAGAGGCTATTCATGAGGAGGTGTCCATCGGTGATACTATAAGGGTTGTTCTACATGTAACACTTCCAACTTTCTAGGGGCCACTATCTATGCAATGACAATGGTCTCGTCTTTAGAAGATCTTCTAATGGAAGTTGTGAGAGAAAATATGCATGTATGATTACCCTGTTGCAAGGATACGTCTAATTATTAAGATCTATCAGAGGAATCATGGAATCCACCTGGGAAGTTATGAGTGATGAGTGATGGAAGTATATTGATCTTCACATTCCCTACGCCCATTGTTAGTAGTTTTTCCTATATCATCAACATGTTGAGTGAATATGTGATTAATTTTCACTTGGAGACAAAGTCTATTACGTGCTTATGTTGCCTCATATTGCACTATATTAGGTTAGAAAAACAAGTATTATGGGTTGTCG
Organism: Viscum album; assembly: GCA_963277665.1. Lineage (NCBI taxonomy): Eukaryota > Viridiplantae > Streptophyta > Magnoliopsida > Santalales > Viscaceae > Viscum > Viscum album. The sequence continues at coordinate 997,123,955 of OY728166.1, forward strand.
AACTTAATTGATACCAAAAATGACTATAGAGATCCTTTGAGCCAACTATAGAACCGATGGGTAATTGGAAGTACCAAAAAATGCAGGACCTTACAATGTTTATAAGAAGAATCAGAGTTTATAGGACTCATGATGCATTAGAGTTCCCAATAAGGGTCCACATATTGAAAATAAGTGGGATAGATGTTTTAAAGGATCGCCTATCCCATTGAAGTGAGAGATGGTAGGATTTCCAAATCCATGGGGTGCTAGAATATCATCCTCCCATGCCGGATATGGTTTATAATATGGTTGGATCTCCACCAATTCGGTTTATAGAGCCTCAAGGCGGGAAATTATAACATCCTTTGGATCATCTTGAAGTCAATTCCTATCTTGGTAAGGTTTCATGACTACTAGAGTGTTGACAGGTTATTTAAAATGGTAATATGGATGAGTGGATCATGGAGAGGCTGGTGGAATGACCCCAGGGGCCACTTGTGGAACCTATGGAATGTCCAGTGGAAGATGTGTTGGGTGTTGTTGAAGGTCATCGCATAGCTCGACCAGGGTATCCAATGCATAACAAGGTATTTTTTAATAAACACTAGACTCTACCCTATCTTTATTGGGATGGTTCAAAATATAACCCCGGGGCACTTAGCCTAGGGGAAGTTGTACCTGCCCTGACTTCCCATGTGGGGGATTGATGGGATCATATTAGAGATCACTACAATATGGTGGCCATTCTGATGTGGGCTTAGTGAGGATCTCATCAATGATCCTTCTCTGTTATGCAAGCTGTTTGTGAAGTGTGGATTTTCTAGATCCACTTATATCTTCTTCACCGAATCACATGGGTTGGAGGAATTGACTGTCCCGTTGTGTGATTTTCAATTCCGAGGATCTCAGTGGAGAGGCAATGACTTCAGAGGTTCAGGAAGAACAATTATCGGCTATTGTTGGAGAGTGAAGACACCTACTATGTCTACTAGGTTCCATGATTCCCCAGAGGGATATTCATATTCACCACACCATATGTTTATTCTCCCTTCTTGGTATATATCACGAACTACCTTGTTTATTGTGATGATTCTTGAAGTAATATAACTGATATCAAATGGTAAAGAGTGTTTTTGCGGGATATGATTGAAATCTATGGATATATGATACCCCCATCCATGAATTTGTACATGGTTTGAAGCCTATTTCATAAATCTCTAGATCACATTAAAGTTCTTGATGAATCGTTTCTAGAAAGACTAATGATATTCAGGTGATGCGGGGTACTGAGGAACCAAGAGTTCAACGAACTCAACAAGTCGACATTACTGGCCAATGTTATCAAATTGTTCCTGGATCTTGTGGTAGTCTAAACATAGTTTATGGCGATGAAAATCAATCATCCCTATGTCTTGGGGGTGGTACACAACCTCATACTGGGTGAGGGACTCCAGAATATTGAAGCATGTAGTTGAAATTTTCCAGAACATCTTGAGGATATGTTCTACATTGAGAATGACTAACAAACATCTCAGCTTTGAATTAAGATCTGACCCTTGGTTTCCCCATTCACATACTAGGTGTCGTTGAGAGACCAGTAGTGGTACAGAGCTGGACTGTTGCAACAGTAGTGGTACTAAATTGGACCAACCATAACAATGTAAAACCCAATCTTAAGATTTAAAAAAATAGTGAATGGTTGGATGATTGATAACATTGAGATAAAAATAAAAAACATAAAAAATGGGGTTAATTGGAACCATACATAATTTAAAATCTATTGAAATAATGATAATTGAAATTTGAGACATCATTAAATTAAAAGAAACACGAAATCCACCTCACTCCCTTAAAAAATATTTTGGATAATTCCCCATTTACTTGGAGATGAGATTAACCAAGAGGAAGAAAATATTAAAGGACCCAAACAGTGAAAATTTAAAAAAAAATAACAAATATGTTAAAATTATTGTGAACTATTACATTATAAAAAAATATAAACAGAAAATCACTAACTATGTTGTTAAATATTGATCATGTAGTGGAGGTACAGTTTTTTAGGTATCATTGGGTAACATTTTAGGCTTAAAAGTAATTCTAGTATATTTTATCACATCATATTCCAATTAAATGGATGAATTTGTAAATATGAACTTCAAATATATTTTATTTATTACTCTTACATTTTCACCCACATGTTGTTAGATTCATGGGAATATTTTTCTAATGTTATGACTATATTGAGTAATCTATTATTTATGGAATATAAAATCATTCAAATAAAACTCCAAAATTACCCATGATATTAATACATTGATATCATACGAAACACATAAGATGAATAATAAATAAATGTTTATTTTTTATGTTGTCTATCACTATGTTATATTTTATTCATATAAATTTTTAGTTTATGATATATGAGCCTATATTTTTAAGCCCATGTAACTATTCACATATATCGAGGCCTAATTTTGAGATCATTTTAACCACATAAATTTACATTCATCACACAATCCTTTTAAAAGAAATATGTCATAAAAACATAAGAAGCATGAAAAATTATTTTCTCTATAAATTATGGTTTGTGAAATGAAAGTTATTATAATTTTTTTATTCAAAATAACTAATATTAAATAATTATTTCATTCTATGAATTAATATAAAATTATTCAAAAAATTGTAACAATTTCACATTATTTATTCCTAGTTTGTATTAATAGAATAAAATTCAAATATAACATTCTGACAAATGAAAGTTTCATTGTTCCCCGTAAATATAAATGGGAATCTAGATGAGTTAAAATAATGAAATTATCATAAACATAACACATAATATTCTATTTCACTTAAAGAAATGGAAAATCAATGAAACTTAATACTTAAAAAATACACACAAATGGTGTTAGGGAGATGATGTGGATTTATTCAATGTGGTAGAATAAATTTTCATATAATAGTAAAGAATTATTTCTTCATGTCACAAACATAACACTATAAATATGTAATCATTTTGAAATCATATAGTGAATTTTAGATTGGAATAAAAAAGTAAATAATAATAGTAAATATAACAAACATTATAAACATAATATCTCATATACTGAGAGAAAATAAGTCTCAACCTAAAATTTTAGATATATGCATCGACCAAAAATAATCAATGATTTCTAGTAATAATGATATTAATTATTAATATTATAATGAAAATTTTGGAGAAGATAACTCACATGACCTCCATATTCATGGGATGATGAAACAAAACATTATCCTCCACATCATGTGGTTAACATTATACAACACTAATGAGTATGAAACCCTAGCTCATTTGGAACACTACCTTCTAGGATGAATCATAATGGTCTGAATCCTCTAATTCATCCCAATTAATTCCCTAAACTCTTCCATTTTATATAATTATACCTCCCTGATCAGAATCCCTTTGTGCTCACCATTTCCCATACTATATATTCCTTCACACATCATCATCTATCAATGAGTTTCCTCCAAAGGACCTTATGGACCTAAACTATAATAATATGAATGAATAGTCATTCAACCACCATCTTATTACCACCGAACATATAACCACTAATTACTTGACGATAATTGTTTTATGGGAGGGAAGAGAGATATTGTAAATATAAGAAAGTAAAAAATGGGGGGTAATTCAGGATTTTTTTATGTCCTCCATCCTCTACCCATAATATAAAACTATAAAGAAAAAGATATTGGTTAGATGATTATATAATAATAATAATAAAATATTTATTTTCTATGTATGTTCATGGAGAACGAGGATCCAAAATAATTAATCAACATTAAAACCACAAATAATAGAGAATTTTGCATGTATTACATGATGGGGAAATAATTTATTCAAATAAATAATCCCAAAATATTTAACCCTTATGGGTGGAGATAAAATTAATTCCAATCCCATAAATCAACAATTATACCTCTCTTTGATTAATTTTATTTTCATGTTCATTACCATTTATGTGAGAAGGAGTTCCCAATTTCCAATCAAGTACTCTCTATTACTATTATCAGGTCATAGGGTTTGATCATTTATCCCTTGGACTTGAGATAAATATTATTTATTTTATAGAATATCACTGATTATGAATTATCAAGAAATTTAATGAAATATGTTATTATAATTATAATTTAGGTTCAAAAAAAGTATTTAATTATTCATCCACTGAAATCACATAGGATGAAAAGAGAGAGAAAAAGGTACACCTACTCTAGGGTAAGAGGCACATTTGGAGCATGAAAATTATATTATATTTTATATCCAAGACACAATTTAATAGAAAAATAAAATTAATTACAATAAAATTATTGCCTATAGAATTAACTCTTCTATAAATAATTTTTTTTCATGATACACATCACCGAAAATTCCTTATCGCATTATCCATGGGACTAAAACCAACCTAAAAAATGATAGTCCCATTAGAGAAATTTCATAGGATCATTTATTATATTAAATTCTATTTATAATCATTAGTAAGGTTATCAGGATCATTAAAGAAGAAAATGAGATGTGTATTATTTAGAAAAATATGTGGCTATTTTTTAATCGAGTTTGAAAAATAACTCATTTTTAAAACTACCACAATCACATGCATCTCCTACACATTAGTGTGTTTAATTCAATGATGAAAACATAATCAATCATCCAAGAAGAGTACATCATCTTTCAACAACTATGTTTCCAACCTCGCTATTTCATGAATCAATCTAATATAGAACCTCAAATCCATTCTAGGTGAGTGATACCAATCCTCTACATCCAAAATCCATTTCACTATTGAATACAACAATAAAAATATTCATAAAAAACTATATTTATTTAATGAATTAGATGATTTTAAAAACTACCCATTATATAATTTTGATAAAAAATGAAACATTTTTTTGTCAACGTTGGTGAGAGGAACATAATTTAATATAAAATAAATTCATGGGATCTAAAGGGGATATATGAAAATAGGTTTATCTAAATTTTATATATAGATTAAATTCATCAATTAAATGATAATTGTAGTATTGTATAAAAAATATAATCTAATAAATTTATTCTATTAAAATTTAATTAATTGATGACTATGATTATTTTGATCTAATTATAACTAATGACAATCAATAAAATATTTTTTGGATGTATTTTTTCACATTGTTGTTTATAAATAGATCCCGATATGATTATAGAAAAATATCATTTCTTGATTCCTAATTCTTTTTAAATTCCATATCTATGGAATATATATATATATTCTTATACAGTTACGCTGATCATTATAGATTATATATTCATACTTTTTTTATAATTTGTAATGATTTTGTGAGGGTGAACTTATAATAACTCTATATTTCCCTCATAACCATTTAGTTTATGATAATTGAAATATTTTTCCTAAATTATATATGAAAAAAATTCTTAGTGTGTGAAATAATATACATACCTGCATGACAATGGATTTTAGGGCTAGAATGTTTGAGTATCCAATAATATGGATAAATTTATTCTAGGAATATGAAGAATGAAAACATTGTGATGGATTTATAGTGAGCTAAATTGATGATATTAAATAATTCATTAAGATATTTATAAAATCCTTGATTTTTCAGTAAATTTTATAGGCATTCATATCATGTCTGTTTAAATGCAGTAGGATTTATAATATTTTTTTGGAGGGTTCAATCATGATTTGATGCTCTATGAATTATTTTAATTTATTTCACATTGAGATATCTCTTATTCTTAGATGTTTTTGTGTTTAAATTAGTTTGGATTTCACACAAAGACACTAGCACGACCCATCCCCCGAGGCCCCTATAGTGACTACCCCAATCCCACCTTCTATGGGCCAGGGGCTGGCGACTATCACCAAAGGCTTAATTCCCTAAAACTGGGATGGAATTGCCTTTATAAAAAAATGTAAACCCACACAACCGATGTACAAGTGAAAGTAAACACTAAATAGAAGCAGTATGAAATGTATTATGAAAGTAATGGGGCTGCAAATTCAAGCCCAATTGTAAAGTACAAGTAAAGGACAAATAGGTACAAGTAAAAAGACAAATAGCTAGAAGGTGTCTAGCAGCTCCTGGATTTTCCACCACGGATCCTACCCAAAGGGTAGGTACATATAGCCTCCTCAGTGCTCCACGTCCGTCTAACTCCTCCGGGTACTGACGTGTCCTAAGGTCCACCTCCGGGTACCGTACAGTCCTCGTACACTTCGCCTCGGTCAGCGTTGTCTGTCGTATGCATCCAACACAACGAGCTACGGGCATAGCCCGTGCAGGGGTGAGTACAACGATACTTAGTAGGGTCCCCAAGATCCTCAAGGAATCACAAAATCCATCAAGGATAAACCACAAAGAATTATTTCAACGGATAACCATTACTTAGGTATATGCCCACATATATACCTAATTTATCAAGTAACCCATCTCAATCATGAGGAAAACACAAAGGTCATTGACTCAAATCAAACCAGGATGTTTATTATCGAAACCACGACTGTTGGAGAACTCCTCATCTGTCGTGTACAATGGTAATTTCATTTAATAGAGGTGCTTCTCACTAACTGTAGACAGTTGAGGTACTCCTCCTATCGAGTACCGCGGGTCTGCTGCCAAATATCGGGTGCTCCGTCCACTGTGGGTCTGCCACCAAATACCAGGAGCTCCCCCTAATAGCCTATAGAGTTACTCCTCTTGTCGAGTACCATGGGTCTGCTGCCAACTACCAGGCGCTCCATCCTCCATGGGTATACAGCCAAATACCGAACGCTCCCCACTGGGATATTCGAATCACTCCTAGTCGAATCGGTCAAGTTGTCGTCAGGTCTGTCAGCTACTAGGTCTCCACACTATACCTTCTCATTTCTGGGACGATCCACTCCACGAGATACTGGTAGATACTCCCAGTATCATGAGGTCTCACATGGAAGTATATCAATGGTCCGCCACGTCATAGGGGTATCAACGCAATAGACGGCATGTCAATCGGATGCCCGATCTTTGAGTAATTAGTCTCTTTGTCCTGGGGGCCCGATTGGTTTCGTGTATGAACCAACCTGAATATATCTCTTCCATACCCTGAACTCCTGTGGGGTGTTCTCAAAGGGATGTCTTTGTTCCAAGAATATCGGTATCACTGACGGTTCATCAAACGGACGCCCATAGCCCATTATATGGACGAAAGAGTGAAAACGGGTTTGACGGGTTCGTGTCTGTGGTCCAACCCGGTCCAGGGGTCCGACCCATCCCAAAGACCGTGTAGCCCGAAAGTGAGACCCGGCCTGGTTGGATGGCCGTGTGGCCGGGCCCGGCCTCGCTAGCCGTGAGGCTCGGCCCGGCTGGATGTGTGGCCTGGCCCGGCTGGTCGTTTCAATCGGACGCCCGATCTTTGAGTTATCAGTCTCTTATTCCAGGGAGCCCGGTTGGTTTCATGCATAATCAAACCTGACTATATCCCAACCATACCCTGAACTCCCGTGGGGTGTTCTCAAAGGGATGGCTTCGTTCCAAAATATCGGTGTCACTGACGGTTCATCAAACGGATGCCCGTAGCCCATGATATGGGTGGAAGGGTGAAAACGGGTCTGATGGGTTCGTGTTTGGGGTCTAACCCGGTCCACGGGTTTGACCCGGCCTAAAGACGGCCTGACCCGAAGGCGCGACCCAACCTGGTTGGCTGGCCGTGTGGCCCGGACCGGCTGTCGGTGCAGCCGGGCCCGACCGGCTATGTGGCTGGGCCCGGCCGGCCGTGGGGCTGGGCCCGGCCGGCCCTGTTGCCAGGCCCGGCTGGCCATGTTGCCAGGCCCGGCTGGCCGTGTGGCCCGGCCCGGCGGGCCGTGTGGCCGGCCCGGCCGGCCGTGAGGCCCGGCCCGGCCGGCCGTGAGGCCCGGCCCGGCCGGCCGTGAGGCCCGGCCCGGCTGGCCGTGAGGCCCGGCCCGACAGGCTGTGTGGCCCGGCCCAGCTGGCCGTGTGTCCTGGGAAGGCTGGTCGTGTGTCCCGTTCCGGCTGGCCGTGTGGCCCGGGTCGGCTGGCCGTGTGGCAGGGCCCAGCTTTCCATGCGTGGTAGGGGGGTGTCGCACCCCCCTTCAGCTGAAAAGGCCAGCGCAAGGCACCACCCCTCATAACTGCGGGACCTGAAGGGTCCTTCCAGTAGCTTGCACAGGTGGCAGGCTCAGCTGGTCGCCCTCTCCTGCCCGCCGTGGCCTACGACCGCGATCTTGCACCCCCAGTGTGGCGCCCCTTCGCTGCGGGCCGCCCTGGTCGTGACTTCCTTCTGGTCTGCCCGGTGCAATGGTACCGTGCCACCGCCCGATGACCATGACCCTCCTAGTCGCGACTCTTTCTTCCAGCACGGTGCGACGACACCACTCCCCTCCAGCACCATCATGGCTCGCCTGGCCGCAACTCGGTTCTTTGCGCGGCACGGCAGTGCCACGCCCTTGTGGCGACCTGGAAGCCTTGCACTGCCTTCTTTCTTCAGGGCCGAATCATTGTCAGTCTCCATGTGTACTGCCTCCATCATCAACAAACAAGAAAAACTAAAGGGGATGGTCGACCCATGTTCGTGCGGTCTAAACCCTCCTCATTACGGTGATATCATTCGGTTCTCCAAGCAGACAACATATGACGGTGTACGGAAGGTAAAATTCAAACGTAAAATAATAACCCCTACCTCACTTGTCGATGATCATTGACGTAGTTGTGGAAGAAGGCAAAATCGATTTGTTGACCTTGGGAAGCATTTGGGGTTGGAGACCGAGGAAGAAGCATCATTGGCGTTCTTCACGGTCAGCTCGTTCTCCTTAAGTTCCTTCAAATAAGGAAGAAGATGTTCATCGATGTTCTTCGCATTCTTCGCATTCTTTTTTGGAAGAACGGTTCTCTGTTGAGATCTTTTTCCAACAATCTCACAGGAAGAGAAATGCCAACCCCAAATAAAATAATATTCTACCTATTATTTTATGTATTGGAAGGTAATTCAAAATAGTGAATTAATAACCCAGCTCCACCCAATTAAATCACCTACGTTGGCACTATAAATTAGTGGGGGAAAGTGGAAAGTTTAATCCACATAAATGTGGGGTTAGAGGTGTTCCAAAATTAATGGGGAGTTAGAAGAGTTAAGAAACTCATGTGGGCCCCACTAAATAAAATCCTCCCATGGGAGGTTATGTGCAGGTGGCCCCCACCACTAACCTCCACTTGGAGGTTTTAGCCAACATAAAATAAAAAAAAATTAAGTCGTATATTTATTTAATTTTTATTTAAAAACCCCCAAAACTATCTTCCACTCTCGTTAAAATGAAACTGCAGTGATGGACTCACTAAGAAATCATCGATGCTGCGAGTTCAATGGTTCCTACAGATTTCAGTTCCGAGCACCAGCTCGAAAGATATAAAATCCCACTCATACATTTACTGAACGTACCCGAATAAAACTTCCGAAATTGATTCCGGGCACACCGGGCCTTGGAATCAATTGCCGTCAGAAACTGCGGGCTCGTAAAATTTCCATCTATTAAATAAATGTCGACAGGAATTCTGGGTCTTTACATTATCCCCACCTCGGGGCATTACGTCCCCGTAAGCTACAACTCTCACTAATGGAAAAAATGAGGGTATTGAGAACACATCTAAGCCTCCCGCTCCCATGTGCTCTTTTGGAGGTTCACGTGCTACCAGCTAACGCGCATTAGAGGTATCGACTATCCATGTAGGACCGACTCTTGTCGATCCTCAATCCCCACTAGGACCTCCGTGAACTTAGCCACGTCATCAATGTCCATCTCTCTGTGGTTGATGATGTGGGATGTGTTGTTCACATATCTCCTCATCTAAGATATGTGGAAGACATCGTGCACCCGGTACAACTGAGGTGGAAGAGCTAAGCGTTAATCCACCTTGCCTACTTTACTGAGGACCTGGAAATGTCCGATTCACCACAGAGATAGCCTAATGCCACAACCAAATCTCCAAAAACCTCATCAATGTGAGACCTGTAGAAAGATGTGGTCATTATCCTTGAACTCCAGAGGTCTCTGTCTCCTGTCAGCATATGTCTTCTGTCTTCTCTGTGCAGTCTTCATCCACTCTTAGATGATCTGCACCTTCTCAGTGGTAGCCCGTATCATCTTTGGTCCCACTAGTGCTGACTCCCCAAGGCCTGTCCAACATAGCGGCGATCAGCAAGGTCTTCCATACAGGGCCTCAAAATATGCCATACCGATTGTGGAGTGATAGCTATTGTTATAGGAAAACTCTACCAAATGTAGGTGATCCTCCCACCTGCGACCAAAGTCAATGACACATGCACATAGAATGTCCTAGAGGGTCTGGATGGTCCTCTCGGTATGATTATATGCCTGAGGATGGAATGTGGTGCTTAGACATAGCTGTGTCCGAAAAGCCTACTCAAACACCTTCAATAGCCTGTAACTGATGCGTGCATCACGGTTGGAGACAAGAGAAGAAGGTATTCCATGAAAACACACTATACTTTGCACATAAAGGTGTCCTAAGATCTCAACTGAGCCCTGCACTCTAATCAGTAGGAAGTGGGATGACTTGGTGAGTCGGTCGACAATCACCCAAATGGAGTCATGACCCCTAGATTTACATGGAAGACCCATCACAAAGTCCATGGATAACCCATCCCACTTTCAATCTAAGACCTCTAAGGGATGATCTAGGCCTGTGGGTACCTGGTACTCCGCCTTCACTTGCTGACAAGTGAGGCCTCGTGAGACAAACTCTGCTACTACCTTCTTCATACCTAGCCCCCAATGCAATCATCAATGGTCCTGGTACATCTTCGCCACTCCTGGATGTACCGTTAGAGGGAAAGTGTGGAAATACCTCAACACTTCTTCTTGAAGTGAAACTGATACCATGGTACATCCTCTAAAGAGTATGACATGCTCCCCACCTTCATAAAATCCATCATGTGCTTGCCCTGTGGATATCTGGGCACATTGTGTCTTGAACTCAGCATCCCCACGCTGCACCTCCCTGACTCACCGATGAAGTGAAGGAGTGACTGTAAGAGACTGAAGATAGGATACTCCATCCCTATCCACAAAGGATATATATAATGAAGTCAACTGCTTTGTCACCTCTCCTAGAAGCTGAATGATAGTCCTCCTAATGAGCAGATTCGTAACAAATTTCCCCTACTGAGGATAATAGAATATCTCAAAGTCATAGTCTTAGAGGAACTGAAGCCATAATTGTTGTTTCAGGTTCAGTTCCTTCTGAGAGAAGATATACCAGAGACTCTTGTGATCAGGGTACATGGTAAAAAGTTTTCCCATCAGATAGTACCGCCACATCTTCATAGAGAAAACTAGTACTGCTAACTCCAGGTCGTGGGTAGCGTAGTTCTTCTCTTGTTGTCGTAGCTGCTGAGAACCATATGTGATCACTAATTGATCCTGCATCAGGACACACCCGAGTCCGATACCTGGTGCATCGCAGTAGACTACATACCCTACGCCTTCCTCTAGAAGACTAATGATGGGGGCACTAGTCACCCTCTACCTCAGCTCTTAAAAGCTCTGATGGCAGCTCTCTGACCACACAAAGGGTTTCCCTTAATTTTCCAAGGCTGAAAGCGGTGCTGCAACTCTGTAGAAGTCTAGAACGAATCTCCGACAGTATCCAACCAAGATCAAGAAACTCCGAACCTCCGTCACACTCCTGGGTGGCTCCCAAGAAAGCACTACCTCAATCTTTGCTAGATCCACTACAACTCCAGCCTCCGAGATGACGTGTCCCATGATGTTAACCTCTCAAATCCAAAAATGTCACTTTGGGAGCATACCATAGAGATGATGCTCTCGAAGTGTATCCTGTACTACCTGCAAATGGTAGACATTATCCTCCTCAGTATTCAGGTAAATAGGAATGTCATCGATGAAGACTATGCCAATGAGATCGAGGTATGGCTGGAAGATCCTATTCATGAGACTCATAAACATTTCTGGAGCGTTGTTTATGCTTAAGAACATTACAAAGAAATAATAGTGGTCGTAACGACACCTAAAGGACTTATTCTGCACATCTTCATCTCAAACTATGATCTGGTGATATCCTGATATGAGGTCTATCTTCGAGAACCAACATCGTTCCATGAGCAGATCAAAGAGGTCATCAATCCTAGAGAGTGGGTACATGTTCTTCACGATCACCTGGTTCAGATGATGATAGTCAAAAAAGAGCCTCAAGCTCCCATTCACCTTCTTGGCGAACAGAATCGGGGATTCCCAGAGAGAAACACTGGGCTGGATGAATCCACCCCCCTACAAGTCCTTAAGTTGTACTCTCATCTCGCGAAGCTCAGCAGGATCCATCCGATATGCTGGAGTAGATATTGGTTCTATCCCCAGGTACAAGTAAATATAGAAGTCCACCTCTCTGCGAGGAGGTATTCCTGGTACATCTTCAGGGAAAACATCTGCGTATTGGTCCACCACTATAGGATAAGTTGGACTCTCCACATCTACAACTCTAAGGGTAAGTCAAGACAACTTGTGAGTGATCGGATTCACCCTCCTATGAGTATGTTCGTCCTACATTGCAAAGGTTACCTTCTCACCGGTGAAGGTGAACCTAGTCCCATCCATACGTACAAACTGCACTTTGCGCCTAATACAGTCTATCTAAGCATGGACTGTAGATAACCAGTCCATACCCAAGATGATGTCGTAAGGCCTCGACGCAGCTACATGGAGATCGCAGCCGAATCTCTAGAATCATAGAGTAAGCTCACACTATTGGCACTAGTGAATAATCGTCAAGTATGCTCTCGTAGGAGTCTCCATCCTTAAGGATCGAGCCAACAGCTCCGTCGAAATCTCCGAGCTCCGAACGAGGGCAGTGGAAATGAAAGAGTGACTAGAACCAGTGTCTATGAGAATTGTAAATAAGGTTGAGTAGACATATATCATACCTCATATCATCTATGTAGCTCCATGGTTATAGGCCTTAGTTTCCTGAAGCCGAGCTCTCTCCTTTCCACCCGCTCCCTATGGTTGGGGTGGACCTCTTGGTGGTGGGGGCGGTAGCACCTCGTATCGTCATACACCGCTAGATTCACGTCCATCTACTCTTCCATGTATGCCTCCGCCCTGCGGACCGCCTTGATCAAACCTCTGCCTCTGTCTAGGAGGTCACTCAACTATCTTCTGATCATCATTACGGTAGGTCGGACAGTCATGAGCCATGTGACCATGCCCACCGCAGGAGTAACACTGTCTGGTCCTGGAATGTCTGGCTCTGTCTCCACTCTGGGTTCCCCGCACAACCGTTCCAGAGTCATGAAGTCAACCACCTATGGGTCTGGTACTCTTGGACCTCTACGTCATCTGTCTACTTCCAGCTGCAGAAGACTCCGCTGCAACTTGAATAGTGGTGGGTCTCGCTACTGGGGACTGCTCAGCAAGGAAACTCTCCACTAGGAGGGCTTTCTCTAACACCCCCATCTGATTCGGGATGCTATGGGAGACAACCGAAGATCTGATCTCTCTCCTGATTCCCTACTCAAAGGATAGGGCTCTGAAGAATGGGTCCCATACCATATCATTGGAGTAGCATGAGAGGTCAGTGAACCTTGCTGAGTACTAAGCTACACTCATGCTGCCCTTCTGCAGATGAAGTAGCTCTTGTGTCCACATCGCTCGAAGGGTGTCTAGAACAAACTCCGCCCGGAGCAGGCCCTCGAAGTCTGCCCATAGAAGTGTCTCCTTGTCTTGTACCTGGAGCATCAAACTCCACCATCTACCTACTCCTTCCTAAAGGAGGCTAGCAGCAAGGATCACCATGAAGTTGGCTGGTGTCCCTACATGTTTGAAGACTCTCACCACATCCTCCATCCAATCCTCAGCCGCCTGCGGGTCTGTCTCTCCCCTGAACCTAGGTGGCCTCTGGTGATGGAACTCATGCAACGCGCTCAAGCAGCGTGCACTCTCTGATACTGGGGTTGGTGGAATTTGTGGCCTAATGGAAAGTAGTACCTCTGGTGCCTCAACTGGTACCTCAACTAGAAGAGGGATATGTACTGAGGCCTCATCGCTCGGCATACTATTTGTACATACAACTCTCAGGGTTCTACCTGGTCGTCCGTGGGGAGGCATCCTAAAAGAAATTGATGTGACAAGGTGAAAAGACTATAACTGGCGAGTTGACTAGTTTTGAGATGACTTAAAGAAATATTTTGAAAACACACACAAAATCATTGTTTTCATGTACTAAGTCAGAAATCAGTAGTCATGGTCCTGGTGTATGGATACATTGGTCGCCGCACCAACACTGAACTCCCTGAACTGAAAACCATACTCAGTACCCTTAAAACTATTGATTCACAGAATGAAAATATCAAAGTATTATGTTCTATGGTAGAACCTCCCTCTAATACCAATTTGTCACGACCCGTACCCTGGGGCCCGTATCGTAACTACCCCAAGCCGGCCTTCCATAGGCCAGGGGCTAGCAAGTTGCACTAAAGGGGTAATTCCCTAAAACTAAGAAGGTATTGCCTTTATAAAAAAGGTAAACCCACACAACCAGAGTACAAGAGGAAGCAATCACTAAGTAAAAAATGTATGACAAGTATGCCGAATGTAAAGGGGGCGAAATTAAAAGAACAATAGTAAAGTACATGGAAAGGACAAACATATACAACTAAAAAGACAAAAAGCTGGAAGGTGTCTAGAAGCTCCTGGATTGTCCACCACGGATCCTACCTAAAGTGTAGGTACAGATAGCCTCCTCACTACTCCACATACATCCGTCTCCTCTGGGTACTGACTCGTCATGAGGTCCAGCTTCGGGTACCGTCCAGTCCTCATACACTCTGCCTCGATCAGCAATGTCTGTCGTCAGCATCCAACACAACAAGGTGAGAGAATAGCCCATATAGGGGTGGGTATAATGATACTCAGTATGGACCTTGAGACCCTCAAGGTCACACAAAATCCAAAAAGGATAAACAAAAAATAATTATTTAATCAGATAAAAATTACTTAGGTATTTGCCCATACATATACCAAAGTTATCCAGTAACCCATCTCAATCCTGAGGAAAACACAAAGTTCATTGACTCAGCTCAAACCAGAATTTTAATTATCGAAACCACGACTGTTGAATAAATTCTACAATGTCATGTATAGTGGGAATGTTGCGACACCGAGGCACTTTTCATTAACCTTAGACTGCTGAGGTACTCCTCCTGTTGAGTACCGCTGGTCTGCTACCAAATACCGGGTGCTCTGTCCGCTATGGGTTTGCCGCCAAATACCGAGAGCACCCCATAATATCCTAAAGAGGTACTCCTCCTGTCAAGTACTGTGGGTCTGCTTCATACTACCAGGTGATCCATCTGCCATGGGTCTACTGCCAAATACAGGGCACTCTCCACTGGGCTAGTTGAATCACTCCGAGTCGAATCGGTCAAGCAGTCGTCAGGTCTGTCTGCTACTTGGTCTCTGCACTATGCCTGCTCATTTCATGGAGGATCCACTCCACAAGCTACTGGTTGATACTCTAAGTGTCACAAAGTATCATGTGGAATTATCTCAAAGGTCCTCCATGTCAAAGGGGTATCAATGAAATAGAAGGCACATCAATCAGACGCACGGTCTGTGAGTTATTAGGCTTTTAGTTCTGAGGGCCCGATTGGTTTCGTGCACGAACCAAACTGACAGTATCTCAACCATACCCCAAACTCCCATGGGGTATTCTCAAAGGGTTGATTTCATTCCAAGAATATCGACACCACTGTAGGTTCTTCAAATGGACACCCGTAGCCTATGATATGGGCGAAAAGGTGAAAATGGGTCTGACAGGTTTGGGTTTGGGGTCCGACCTCGTCCGCGGGTCTGACCCGGCCTGAAGGTGGCCCTGCCCGAAGGCGTGGCCCAACCCGAAGGCACGACCCGACCTGGTTGGATGGTCATGTGGCCCGGCCTGGCTGGCTGTCTGGCCTGGCCTGGCTAGCCATGTTGGCCGACCCGACTGGCTGTGGGGCCTGGCCTGGCTGGATGTGTAGCCTGGTCGTGTGGCCCAGTATGCTAGCCCGTGGGGCCCAGTGAGACACGCGGGGAGGGGGGTGTCGTGCCCCACATTTTATGAAATGGACGGAATGTGGTGCCGACCACTGGTAACCGCGAGACCCGAAGTGACCCGCCAGTAGAGCGCACATTAGGCCGGCTCTGCCGGCCACCCTCTCTTGTATGTCGCGGCCTATGGTCGCGGTCATGCACCACTGGCGCAGCGCGATAGCGCTGCACCCCTTCTTCGCGGCCCACCTTGGCTGCGGCTCCCAGTTTCTCTTCGTGGCGTGATAGTGTCGCACCATAGTCCGACCGCTGTGGCCCTCTTACCCACGACTCTTTCATGTGGCACGGTGTGACGACACCGCTCCCCTATGGAACTATCACGCCTCGCCTGGCCACGACTCAGTTATTTTCATGTCACGGTGGTGCCGCACCCTTTTGGCCACCCAGCGGCCTTACACCACCAGCTTTCTTCATGGATGGCTTGATGTCGGTCACTGCGTGTACCGACTCCGTCGTCAACAAACAAGAACAAACCAAAGTGGAAGTCGGGATGTGTTCGTGCTGTCTGAACCCTCCTCATTACGGTGATATCATTCGGTTCTCAAAGCACACAACATACGACGTGGTACGAAGGGTAAAATTGAAATATAAAATACTAACCCCTACCTCACTTCTATACAATCATTGACGAAGTCAGAGAAAAAGGCAGAGTCGATTCTTTGATGTCCAGAAGTGTCCGGGGTGGGAGACTGAGGAAGAAGCATCGTTGGTGTTATTCGCGGTCAGCTCCTTATCATTATGTTCAGTCGAAGAAGGAAGAAGATGTTCGTCGACGTTCTTCGTGTTCTTTGTGTTCTTCGTTGGAAGAATAGTTCTCCAATTATAGCTTTTTCCAATAATCTCACACGAAGAGAATGGCAACCCCAAATAAATTAATAGTCTACCTATTATTTAAAGTGTTGGAACGTAATTCAAAAGGGTGAATTAATAACCCGGATCCACCCAATTAAATCACATGCGTTGGCACAATAAATTAGTGGGGAAAGTGGAGAGTCTAATCCATATAAATTGGGGGTTAGATGTGTTCCAAAATTAATGGGGAGTTAAAAGAGTTAAGAAACTCATGGGCGCCCCACTAAATAAAATCCTCCCAAGGGAGGTTATGTACGGGTGGCCCCCACCACTAAACTCCACTTAGAGATTTTATCCACAATAAAATAATTAAAAAGTTATGTCTTATTTTTATTTAATTTTTATTTAAAACCACAATAACTATCTTCCACTCTCGTTAAATCCCAACTGCGATGAATGTCTCACTAATCACTTACCGACACTACGAGTTCAACGGTGCCCATAGATTTCAGTTCTAAGCACTGGTTCAGAAGATATAAAATCTCACTCGTACGGTTACTGGACGTACCTAAAAAAACATCATAAATTGATTCCGGGCACACTGGGTCTCGAAATCAAGCGCTGTCAGAAACAGCGGACACGTAAAATTCCCATGTATTAAAAAAAAATTCCACAGGAATTCTAGGTCTTTACACACACACACACACACACACACATATATATATATACAGATTTGATGATAGTTTCTAACATGATGAGATGTTAACATTTCATTTAAATATTTATCCATTAAATTCAGAAAGTTAAATATTTTTTACATATAATCAACACGTTCATATTATAGTGTTTTTACAAATATAATTGTTCTTTGAACAATAGATAGTTTCTATTATATTTTTTTAATAATCTCAATTTGACAAATAAAAAATATTGGGATAAATTTTTCTTTCTAATTTAAATTAATAAGTTTCATATACTTTATTTGATGAACAAAAAATATCTAAATTTTATTTATAAAATGATATTTGTGGTAAAAGATAATTTATCTTATTTTTCTTATATTGGGACATCCATTTTGAAATCAATAAAATTTAATTCCTAATAGACACTATATATATGATCATCCATATTATGAATATTGGTGTGGTCTAAGGAAATGTTTTATCCTTAACACTGGTGTTGATAACATTCTTATGATAAAAAATAGAAATATTATTTTAGTTAAAGAAGTCTCAAATACCATATTGTGTTCAATGACCACAATTATCTATAGTCAGACTTCATCTTTTGAGATATAGAAGTGGTTTTGGAGAAATTTACAAGCTATATATAATAGAACACCCATGGTAATAAAGTATTAAATATCTATGTTAGGCATATTTCATCACTATTTCAACGTCTGTCCTATAAAAATAGAGACTCAAATGAATTAAAATTTTATACCCAAAAAAATTCATCATTCTAACTGTTTGATAAAGAACTAATGGAAGATAGTCCTATTGAAATACATATTGATATTATTCTTTAGGTGTAGGTATAAAAGTAAAGAATTATTGATGCTACTAAAATTTCGAATAAAATAATTATTAATTACATGTTTTTTACACTAATGAAACATCAAATATTATTTAATAGAGATTCCCAAAAATGGAAAATGAATAATTGATAGGCCTTTTCCTGTATTTGATATAATTATAATTCTGGTGATTTTAAATACTATTTTAGTGTTTCTGAATATGATGATTTATATAATAAATGTTTTCATTTATTTAAATCCATTAACAACCCAAGATTTTGTGATATATTTCTCATTAATAATTCTAATTTATTTTATATATTTCATTACATGAAACAACATGTTTTTTATTAAGACCAATTTACTATTGAAATATTTTTATTTTATTTTAACGTTATCACCATGACCTCATATTAGTGGGTATGAATATTAGTAACTACATTATTAAAAATTATGTTAATGGTTGTATAAAATGGATTCACCAGTTATAATTTTTTTAGAGAAGATAATAAAAGCCTCTAAAAGTAAATGACATGTTTCTATGAAAACTTGATTTTATATGCAAAATGGTATTTTATTATAATAAGTCATATTAATAAATATTTACGAATTATTTTAATCAAATATATACTATATAGTAAATGAATTTTTATTATCTTAAATAAAATATTATTTACTAGAAAATGAATAAAAATAAATCACGTTTCATTCATAAAACACATTTTTTTGAAAACAATTCTTGTAATCCTTCCCATTCTTATTTTAAAATGATTTTATTATACATAATTTAAATTATTCATGAATAATTTTTTAAATAAATATATCCATTGGACAAAAATTATATAAACAACCCTCTTTTAATTTTGGTATTTAAGAATAACAACTTTCATAAATATTAATAACATATGTAAGGGTGAAATGGGAGAAACACTAATAACAAAATAAAAAAATGGCTATAATATCCCTATAATACATTCCTTTATACCCATAGATATGGGGAGTTAAGACATTGTTATTTTATTTTATAAAATATGGGTAATTGGTACCATTTTATTTGATTTGTAACTCAATATTATTTATAAATAATTTTTAATACACAATGTAACTCTCTGGATCTTTATTTATATTATTTATTTTCAATTGTAGAGAGAGATTTTAGGTAAAAATAAATATTTTTTAAAATAAATAATTTCTTTTTATGTAATTAAATTAACATTAATTTCTAATTATTATAAAATTATTCGAAATTCTTACATAATTCCAATACAATGGTTGTGCAGGAAACAAAAAAAATTACGCTAAAAGATTTTAGAAAATTATTTTTTTTGGGTGGAATTTTTGTATTCAAGAAATGAAACCGGTAATTATAAAGTATAAAATTAGTTAAATGTGTTTCCATTCAAATTAAATTATTTTATTTACAAATATTATTTCAAAATTAAATTAATAATTCCAAGATGATGTTAATGATATTTTATGATAATTAATATTGTATAAAATGATTTAAAAATTTAAAAAATATTTAAAGAGGACCATAGTGATCTGAAATGGTCTAAACATATATATAAGGAATATTTGTCAGGAATTATTCAATTTATATATTTATTTATCTTAATTAAAGGCTATAAAATGAGTTACCATGGTTGTTTTTAAAACTGTCTATAAGGGAGTTAAATAAAGAACATGGTCTATAAATCAATATAAACATATCTAAATTTGATAGGTTTATGGGGTTATGAAATTATAATGAAATAAACATTAAAATATATAAATGTTATTCCACTTTACATGATGATGATATATATTATATAAATACTATTAATGTAATCCTAAGTGTGTATTTTCCTTTAATTAACATAGAAAACGACATTTAATTCATTATTAACAATTTTTTAGATTTCATGCACAATCAAGACCTACTAGAAATCCATATAAAATTACATCCTCATGTAAAATATGTTATAATATTTCCAAAATATTATAAATTCAATTTATATGGTTTAATATGAAGGATTTATATTTATTATTGAGTATAAATCTTAACCAAGTATATTGTGATTTATTTAGAAATAAACATCCACTAAATAAACTATAAAAATTATAAAATACATAATTATGTATATTCTATATAATTAATTTTTATTATGATAATTAATATACAATTAGTGATAACTTTCCATCATATGGGCATTAAAAAACATCGCTAATTTATATGTGTTTACGACTATCTCCATGAAGTGATTCATTTCATTTTCCATGAAATTTTCAAATTAAAAGTGAAAATGATTGATTTTATAATTTTATGATTAATTTATTAATTTATTATCTTTATATAATGGTAAATTATTATTTACTTTTTCTTCGATTCCATCCATAAAATATGTGAAACATCACACATGTGTTCGTATGGACTACTTTCTGAAGAAATTAATATAAATAAATTTTCATTAAATCATTATATAAATAGTTATAAATGTGTTTATAAGGATTATAAAAGATACTTATTAAATAATTAATATTATAATGGTATGAAAACAATCATAAATTTATATGGTATGGTATATCCAAATCGAAATATGCATGAAAATGAATAACTCAACAAATGTAAAGGTAATTTTTATAAAAAACTTCTAAAGGGAAGATTCGTAAGATGTCATATGTGAATCTTATATGGTATGATATATATAATTATAGTATTTAAATATATTCATAATAAATATATATTTTTATTCAAAATGTTCAAAAATGTACGAATCATGATGAAACCTGAGTTAAGGATTTATATTATAATCTTATTTATTTTTGGGATCCTTTATGCTAAATTTCAATTTGGGTAAATTATATATATAATATCCATGAATAAAAATATTTTTTATTCAAATTGGGTTATTAATTTTATGTTAAATTTTAACATCAATTTTACTCTCTTTAGTACACGAAATTATTGATAATTTTTTTTATGAAAACATACCTTATTTTACCAATAGTTAGGGAACATTTTAATCTGTGTTCTTACTCATAACAATTGTTTTATTAATTTTTTTTACAAATTATATGTATTTAAACGGATATTTCACTATCCATTATATTTTTAAGAGTGTTTTTAAAAATAACTTATCCATATTTTTTAAAAAAAATAATTTTTAAAACACATTGAATATAATGGATTATTTAAAAATATACAGAATGAATAGATTTCCGCCCCATTATTTGGGTGATTTTATTCAAATAATCTATAAAAATATTTCCATGTTAATTTAAAATAAATAAATTTTGAAAAAATGTAGAATTTATTAGATATAATTTTATTAATATAAAATGATATTTTCTCTTGATTTAAAATAAATGTTAAAATGAACTCTAAAAATTAGTGTTCTTCTATGTCATTATCCTTTAAGGATTTAATGCACTAGGGTTACGAAATTATGATACAAAAAAAAATTCATAATAAAGATCATGATGATGTTGATGATGTGAATCCTCTTTCATTTTGATGGGTAAATTATGTTATTATTATATCTCAGTGAAACACATTTATTATCCTTGATTTATGATATGTTGATGTGCTGAATGATTTATTATTTTGAAATATGCATGATTTTCATTTTTTTGATTTATAGGCCAGTTTTATGTCCCTAATTCATTAGGTAAATCCTTATATCTCATGATAAAATTTTTGGTATTTAGTAGATATACTCAACCAAAAATGGGAGAAAAGATAATATTTCTAATCTTATATAATATGATAAATAGGTAGTGATACTAGGTCATATATGATATCAGAAATAGATGGTGAATCCAAATATGTTATGATATGAATTTCTCGGTAGTTAATCATTATATATGATATGTTTTATATCCCATTGAACAATCTACAATCTAAAGGAATTTTATTGTTTTGAAATAAGGGATAATGCTTTAGTTTTTATGATTAAGTAATAATGTGACATGAAAATATTTTTTACAATGACTCATGATTATGATAATGACATATTTGGGTATGATTTTATATTAAAAATATCATAATCATATATCCTTATTCTTAGGATGAAATTTCATAATATCTTTGATTGATATATTATATTTTTACACTAACTAATCCATCGATCTCACCCCTTAATTTGTTTTAAATTTCAATAGGTTGTGATGAATTATACTATGCACGATAACTCTAAAAATGTTACTTATATAATGAATTATGTAATAGATAGTGAATAATATAATTAAATATTATTTTTATGTGTTTACACTCTATATAAACTAATAATTTATTTCTATTTTCTTTTATTGTTTTTGGATGTATCAAATAAACATGTAAAATGATATAATATTTATCGATGAAAATATTGGGTCACCTGAGTTGGTATAATATAAGGAATTAGTTATTTTGATTTTAATATTAGAGAAAATTTTTAAAAACCAAGATTATAACCCTATATATATAATAATATCCAATAATTACATAATGTATAGTGTAACACCATGATATTTTATAATATAAAACTATGTTTGATAACATATTTGATATGCTACAACAAGACTAACTGTCCAGCAATTTATATAACTTTTATAAACAATCCATTTATTAGGTTGGTCAAAATAATATTAACTAATTTATGAAATATATTTATATATATTTTACTAAATTCCAAATATGTATAATGATTCAGTAAACAATAAATCATTTTTTGGTAATGTAATATTATTCTTAAAAATTTTGTTTTCTTTTCATTTTTTTTCTTATAATGAAAAATTCATAACTATTAATTTTTAAAAATGATTGAAAAAATATTTTAAAAAATGAATTTTATTTTTGAAATATTAAATTAAAAAAATACTTAAGGAGAAATTTTTGGACTTTTCAGAACATTTTTATTTATTCATGAATTGTAAAAAAATCATTATTTGTAAAAATATAAATAATTTTCCAATAAATTATGAAATTAAAAAGACCCATTATTTTTTAATATGATTTAATGTAATAAAAATATTATTTAAATATATTTTTTCCAAATAATTGTTTTTGAATCAACTTTATATGGTATTTAATATACCATTATCTTTTGGTTTGAAGATAGGATTTCTCTAAAAAACATTTTAATGTTAATAATCTTAATGATTTTAAATGAATATAAAAAACCCATAATGTTGAATTATTTAAATTAAATTTATATACTATATATAAATAAATATTATTTTATATATTCAATAATTTTTATTAGTTATAGGGTTACTGTAAAATCATTTTTTAAAGAACAATATACATTTGGAAAACACTCTTTTTTAGGGATTATATTGGATTAATATTAAATTAATGTTTCATAATATATTAATTTTATGTCAAAAAAATGGATTACTATTTTTAAATAATCATTATTTTTGTTATATAATATGTTAAACTTACATTGTACCACAATTAAAATTCAAAACATAAAAAATAAGATACCATGATTAATTTGGAAATATATTTACAAAGGTTTAAACTAAAAGTATTAGGGTCAAATTATACAAAAATATATTATAAAATATATGTTATGACCAAATTTATACCCTAAAATTTGTAAGGATCTATAATTATCCATTTTAAAATTAAAAAATATATGTGTAATCCTTTGTCTTTTATAAAATTACAAGTGTGTCACAAACCTCACTTAAATAAGGCCACCACACCCCTATCTTACTCACACATTCATACAATTTTTGTTCATCCATAAAATGTTCAAATAAATTCACAACTTCCTTAATCTAATACTATAATCCATGTTCATTTTATAAATTAATTTTTAAATACATTTGTATGATCTGAAATAGGTAGTTTGAGAGTAGGTAAAATTATTAACTATGATGTTTTTTATTATATCAAGATCCTCATCCATAATATATTTTAAAAAAATTATCATATTATAAAACCTGTATCTATTAAATAATGACTTGTTGTATTATTATTATGTAACCCAAATCCTGATATATTTCCATCAAATGGGTAAAAAAATCATCATTCATGTGTACCACAGACTGCCACCTCATGAACCGAGGTAACTAGTTTTCCATCATCACCTCTCATGACTTGTTACAATAATATTTTAAATATATATATATATATATTATTGATAAAATATTTAAAATTACAGAGTTATGATTTTAAATATACATTTTTTCTTTCCACTCATTGGTAGATATGATAACATCACTCATGTGCACCAAAAACTACTACGTCACTAATATTTTGTGTTATTTTTTCACTAACTCTTTTAATGGAATGTAATAAAGAAAATTATAATTAATATTTTTTATATATATTAAATATTAACGATATTAATTATATATATATTATTATTAAATTATAATATATAATTTTATTCTTAAACTAAAATTTGATAATGTCTTTCATGTAAATGTGGACTACCACTTTTATGAAGTGATGTTATTCTTTTTTTCATCACACATCACAATAATGAAAAATATAAGCATTTTAAAACAACTATATTGGTGTTTAAGATATTATAACCATTATGTATTGATAAAATAATAAATACCCTCTTTCCATTGTTATTATTTATAAATAGAAATGTTACCCATTTGTACGCAAGTTATACCATCTCCATGATTTTTATATAGTTAAATTTTCAAAACAATATTTCATAATTATTTTTTAGAATTATTATTTATGAATAACTATGATAATTATATCACTATTATTATTATTTATTAGATGAAAGTATTACCTATTTTACCACAATCAGTACACTGAAGCCGTATCGAAATAGTGAACTGAATATCCTCAAATCGTGTGACATGGACTTAACTGATTATGTATTCTACTCTATCATTATAATGTAACAAGATATTTTGACACAATGAAAAATGGGAAGGATGGGGCCAGAAATTCTCTCTCTGAGTTTTGACGTGTTTTAGGGTCTTTAAATGACATCACCATCTTCATCCGATTTTCCAGCAGTTGATCTACTTTTCTCTATTTGTTGTTTTTATAGCTAACAATATGTCGATGATTTAGTGTTGATTAGACTGGAGAAATCTGAGAGAGCTGTTTGATATAGTTGGAATGAAAAATGGGGCATTGACTGATATGGTTGATCCAAGCAGACCTACAATTGTGTCTATGAGCAGTGTAATGGTGGTGATTTGCGCGAGCACATATGAAGATGATGTATTAGGTGGTCTGAGCAGTGTTATTATGGAGATTGTGTCTGGTGACAGTGCAGTTGTGTGTGATGGTGTGAATAAGAATATTTATGTTGGGGTGAGAGGTTCTGAAGCTGCAGTGTATGGCAGTGCTACTGTGGTTGTGTTTTGAGGTGCCGGAGGGTCAAGTGAAATGGTGACCGAAGAAGCCACAAACATAATCTTATTTCTGAAGGGAATTTTTCATGGATTCAAGATGAAATTAATAACTTATGGAAAAAATTGGGCATCCATGGAATGTGGGATGATATTGAATATTATTCCCCCCAAAAAACCATGTTATAGTCATGTATTTTTCAAAGAGAAAAATATTTTTTGGGTGATGTTGGTTTTTAACTTGTTCCTCCCAAGAAATCAAGATGTTAGAAAGGCTATTCCAACCTAATGCTTACTAAGGTTACCAGGTTTGATGGTCATTTATAATGTGATTATGACTAGTATGGTGATTATGATGATTTCTATAAATTCGATTATGATATTTTATATATTATTGAATATATTTTCATGAGATCATGATACTTGTATTACCCCATCCTTTTCCTCTCTATAATATGTTTTTTTATTTAAGAAAATGGTTATTCCATAATCATCTAGCTAAACTAAAACCATATAAATAAATTTTGTATGAGTAATTAATCATATAAATTTTTTATATAATATTAATAATTTTTATATGTTTAATATATTGGAGATCAAGGATTGATAATAAATTCTTGGACTCATGGTTACATATATATTGTCTTATTTTTTTTATGTGACACATAATACATATTGATAACATTTTTATTTTATGATGTATATAAACTAAATTTTACATGTAATATCATGAATAATTAATAAATCTTTGTATTTTATGTTTTTATTTGAATAATTTCATCTAAATGGATTATGTGTCATAGAAATAAATTATGATAATATCTATATTACCTAGAGTCCAAGAATTTATTATCAATCCTTTATCTATAATATATTAAACATATATAAATTATTATTTTTTTATAAAATATTTTATATCATTAATAACTCACACAGAATTTATTTATATTTTTTTACTTTAGCTATAATTTTATGGAATAATCCTTTTATAAAATAAAATACATATTACAGAGAGGAAATGGATGGGGTAATACAAGCATCATGATATCATGAAAAGAGATTCAACAGTATATAAAATATCATAATCAAAATGATAGGAGTCATCATAATCATCATACTAGTCAGAATCACATTCTAAAAGACAATGAGACCTGGTAACCATAGTTGACTTTAGATAGGAATAACCTTTCCAACATCTTACTTTCCTAGGAGGAATAGTTTAAAAACCCACATCATCCAACCTTCCATGGATTCCCTGTGTTTCCCATATGTTATTAATTTCATCTTGAATCCTTGAAAAATTCCCTTCAACAATCCAATTAAATAATTGATGGTTTAATTATTTTATAGAATTATTAATGATTGTTTCTATGTGTTTATGTTGAAATGATTTATCTATGTACATTATTCATGATATTGTACCTAAATATTATTTTTTATGAAGTTTAGTTATTTTGTAAACCACGGTTTGGTGGTTCGGTTATAAACAAATGAAGAGTAGTTATGTTATTAACCATGGATGGTTGGTTTTGTAATATAACAAGGAAATATGGGTCTGGTATATACATCCAATGCATCGGGTACTCCATATATGTATTTTATAAATAATGGATATTATATTTGTAAATCTTATATGATAAAAATATTCCTATGATAAAATAATAATAAATTAATTCTTTAAATGGGTTTATAATTATTCTTATAAACATGATTGATATAACATGGATCTTGATTATTGATTATAATGTTTGTTTACATTGTTTAATATATATTCCATGATTTTATGTTTGATGATCTTGATATTTACGGGAATGAATAGTTTTATTTTATAATCATTCACTTTTATTATGTCGTCATACCCTTACAATATTCACATATTCCTTTCTGAAATTCAAATTGTTTGGACTTATGTTTACTTTAACTGATCATTTGAGTTATCCATTATTATTTTTCATTATCCATAGTTAATAAATATTTAGGTTAATATAATTATATCTATATAATTTTCAAATATATGATGATGATGAACTAATGTGGAATATGAAAATAAAGGTATAGCTAGATATGATGTTCATCTTTCTAAATAAGTTTTCTATAAATCCATGATGTCAACAATTTTTCATAATTCTATAAAAATAAAAACCAAAAAGACAAATTGAATGTATGTGATGATATATTTTTATATTTGATGTCGCATGATTTGGAAAATGAAATTTGGGTCACCTTAACCATTACTAATTACCTAAATTTAAGGTTCATTTTTTCAGAACCAGATCCTGGTGTTTGGGTTTGGGCAGTTAAGTCGGTACCAGAGTTAAGGATTAGAAAACATTGGAGATAATTTTGATTTCTTGTATGATTATATTAATATTAATGGATGATGTATAAGGTCTATATCCATTATAAGTATCATATGATCAAATTCTTAGACACCCATTTTATGTTTATTGATGAGATCTTAATGTGATTAATGAAACATTAGGAAATATTGTATTGGATTCAATTATATATAATGATTCTATTTATGGTGAAGTATTCCTTTAAAAATTAATTAAATAATTTTTTAGGAATTTAATTCCTTTATGGTTTATAAGTTCTTTGATTTTGAGGTAATTATGGGATTTTAATTTGTATCATATAGATAGCCACTTTTTTGAAATGTGATTTGGTGGAAGATTGATTAATGTAATTTGGAAAGTGTATTTAAATGTTTTTAAATTTTACATTAAAAGGTATAAGATATTATTTTTGGATAATAAATGATTTATTTTTTATGTTATTTTGTCTGTTATGGATATATGGTTATTTATTTGTGGAATTATTTATTTTTAACATTGGGTATTAAAGTTAAATCTTGGATGTTAATGTATTTTTTAATCATATGATGGTTTATTAATTATGGTAATTATCATACCATATGATAATGGTTTCAGATTGTTTTATCTTCCAATGATAGTTTGAATATATTTGTTTACCATTTTATGGATATGTGGTATTTAAATATTTATTTTAGTGCTTCGGGTATGAACATTCAGGTTAAATAGTTATCATTTGGAGGAAAAGATTAGATTTTGGTGGACTTTTACTAAAGGATGAAATACTAATTTTAATATATATATATATATAACTATGTATATAATATGTGTTGTGACATAATTACTAAAATGTATGGAAAGAACCATGAAACAAAATCTACGTTCCAAACCCTTCATTTTTCAATAAAATATGACCGTTTCACTCATCCAAGATTTATTCTCTTGAGGTCCTTAACATAATATTATCATTAAAATTGTTATGATCAATGATATCAATCATTGTACCAAATTATTTACACTTTTTTCCAAGAAAATATTATTTCATCCAACTTATGTACTCATATTTGGTAATTTGTTTGTGTTATTATAGATGATATTCATATATACTTTTCCCAACTTCTAAGATGAAAATTTATTAATCCTATTTGGATTTATATTTTCATAAGAAAAGTATTTTTAAAAATCCATAAATTTATCATCAAGATAAGTTTATAATATCTAGGACATATTTTATTAAATGGAAGAGTATGTAGCACTAAGAAATTTCATAAAATAAAGCTATGTTGGATAGTGTATTGAATACAAAACACCAAGATGAAATGACCTGAAATATAAAAAACATTATTAAAATTATATAAGAATATAAATTTAAAATAAAACTATATATTTTAAACATAAAATAAAATACTAATAAATATTTACAAATAAACAATCAATTTTTCAAAATGTAATGTTTTTTTTAATTTTTTTGTTTAAAAATGATATAAATTTACCTTCCTAAAAAATTAATATACATGAATTAAATATCCATTTTAAAATGAAAATGATTAAATGAAATTAATTTTTTAGATAAAATATAAACGTTTACTTTGTGTTAATTTATGGTATTTCATTAAAAACATTAATTTTTTGTTGAATATTTAACATACAGATTTTGTTGTAAAGAGTTACATTCTTTAAAATAAATGAAATAACATAATTGTCCAATTATATTTTTCATATTATTTAAATTAATATATGTATTGTTTATTTATATTTCATTAACATAATTTTTCTTTAATCACATTAATTTTTGTTTTCAGTAAAAGTTTGTCCTTGGGTATAAAAATATATATTTCTAAAAAATATTTTATTTAAGTTTATAATATTTCCCATTATTAATTTTGTAACTCAAACCCAAAATAAATTATTTTAAAATTAAATTTTTATATTATATATAAATAAATATTAATTAATATATATACCATAATTATTATTAATAATATAGTTAATATTAAATCATATTATATATGAAAAATATAATTCTTGAATACCCACATTTTTAGGTGCATGTGGGTTTTATTTTAAAAAAAAATTCATGTGTTGTGAAATGAAAATTTTAAAATGGATCCCATATTTTAAATCATCAAAATATATATTATCAAATTATTCAAAGAGATTTTTTAACCATAATTAATAGTGAAAATTATAAAAGTAAAATGCCACAATTAAGGTTAAAATGGGTATATCGAGGGGTAAAACAATAATATTAAAGAGTCAAATGACATAAAAACATGTCTAATAAATATTTTAGGTCCATATAATGACTATATATTGTCTTAGTATTGATTATAATCTATTTTTATTATTTTGTATAATGAAAAACCCTCGTACAAATTTTTTTTTAAAAAATTACAAGTGTACCACACACCTCAATTATAAAAGGTCACCCCTCTCTTCTCATATACATAAAATCAAGAACATTTGGACTGTAAAATACCTACCCAATTAAAATTACATATACATTACCATGATATTAAAATATATTTTAGGGTTATAATTATTTTATTGAAATAAATTGGTAATAATTCTATAGAGGTTGATCAGTAATATGTAAAACAAATCAATTTGATTTTTTTTCATATTTAGTCTACTAACTCATTGAAATCTTATTAAAAATTGATCATATGAAAATAATTATATTTAATATATACCAACATATACTTACATTAATGTAATAAAATAAATCCAAATCAGATTATATCAAATGTGATATGAACTTGTTATTTGTGTGTACAAATGAATTCCATGTCGGGAAACGATACCATTTGTTTCTAATCATAGACCCTCATGACTTATTATAGTGATGGATTTACAAAATATATATATATATATATATATATATATTTTAAAATATTTATAAATCTTGATTAATAATATCAAACATGTCTTCTTTACTTTTCCCTTTTGGTCGATAAGATAATGTTTCTCGTTTACAGTGTACAGCCCCCTTACGAATTGATGTGATCCATTTTTGAATAACACTTTACATTGAAAGAAATTAGGATAATGAAAATAAATATTTTAGAAAAAAATGAGATCATAATTATATTAATAACATACTAAACATTTAAACAATATAATATATCTTTTTCTTTCTCACACTGAAAAGTTAAAACGTCGTTCATGAATGTGTATACTACTACCTCCACCATGTAATGCGAATATTTTACATCACCACATCACCAAAATGATATATATATATATATATATATTAATAAAAAGATATAACTTGGTATTTATAATATTATGATAATTGTAGAGTGAAAAAATAATATATAATATCTTTCCATAATGCTAAAAAATGGAAGTGTTTCATATGCATCTGTATGTCCTACCATCAACATGATCAAAATATAATTCTTTTTTAGTAACCATTATTCATTATTGGTGTTACAATTTTAATTAATTATTATATATAATGATTATTTTTGGATTAGTTTTATGTAAATGTGTAAATTGTGACCACATTGTCCATGGTAAACACACTAATGTCATTTTGAAACATTGAACATAACCTTCTCAAAGCACCTGCTGTGTGAATAACTAATTAAGTTTTCAAATATGTTAGTATAGAGAAATATCATTAATTAATTAATAATAAGTTATTAATAATGTATTTGGTTAAAAATAAATCAAATAATTAATATAAATCTATTATTAATGAGTTAGCGGACCCACATCTAATGTTTGGACTCGTGGTAAGGGTTTTCTTTTCTTGCTTTTATGTTTGTGACACAGAATCTGTATTCACCCTTTTGTTATTTTTTGGGGAACATATTATCCATTATAAAATTAATATAATGAATAATCCATACATAATATAATTTTATTTTTCATTTTAATTATTTCTACTAAATATATTATACATGAATTTTACTAAGTGTTAAAGGGCTTATTAACTCAATTTCCTAACACTGGGTTATAAAAATTTTCCATTTAAATAGTTATTGTATTATTACTTGTAAATTGATACATAAATGTTTTCATATATATTTAATAATTTTACCTCCATTAATTACACATAATAACTCAATTTAATAATTCTATATTAAATGATATGGTCTTTATGGGGGGTCAATCTTCCCAAATTCATCTCATGAAGAAATATTTTTAAAATACACACGTAATTTTTTTCTGAGGTGTATATATTGAACTTTTTTAATGTTATATCATTTTTATAATTATGTTTTGGATTTTTAA
The DNA here is from genome assembly GCA_963277665.1 of Viscum album. NCBI lineage: Eukaryota > Viridiplantae > Streptophyta > Magnoliopsida > Santalales > Viscaceae > Viscum > Viscum album. The sequence continues at coordinate 997,156,255 of OY728166.1, forward strand.
AGTACCAATTGATGTAATAATTCATGTGGATTACTATTTAAGAGTTACCAAAGTGAAAATGATTTATGTTACTTTCTCTCTCCATTCATGATTTTTTTAAGTAAATTTTATTTTGGAGGAAACAAGGAGTTATTATTTTCTTGAACCAAATATCATTTATTCAATTATTTTAATGATTGTTAATAAATCGTTTTATTTTCATTTACACTATTATTTAATTATGAAATATCAATAATGTTTTTATATGTGACACCGACCATGTATCTTATTTTATATCATGCATATTTCAATTATATATCCATGTTTTGAAAAAAAGTTTTAAAGAACTTTCTACACTAATAATTATTTTTTTATAAATCCCTTTTCATAAACTTTTAACTTATTTTAAATGTTTTGAAAATGAAATTTTAAAAGTTTTTACAAATGGGTCTTTATGTATCCATTTTTAAAAATGTTTTGAAAAGAATATTTATTTTTTTCATTCATGTAACAAAAAACAATTTCCAAATTATATGTACATTATTTTCATTATAGATATATTTTTGTTTCCATGGTTTTCTTCAAATAAATTTATTTCTTAATGCTTTTTTATTGTTTTTATAAAATAAAATTTTAAATATAATTGATTAATTTCCTTAAAAACATTTTTAATTGTCTTTTAATGGTATTTCAATAAATTAATATCATAAACCCTTATTGTTACTAACTATCCAATTAGGATAATTTGTAATGATACCATACAAATTATTTTATTTTATGTATAATGATAGTTTCAAAGAGACTAACAATAAACCAATTTATTTTCCACGAGTTAATAATATTTCAATGATATTATCATGAAACTATTTTGTTTTCCACATGTTAATAATGTTGGAAAGAGATTTTTATGAAACCCTTTTTTTATAGATTAATCATGTTTTAATAAAAAAAATTATGTATCCTATTTCCTTTCTATAAGATAATCATCTTTTAAATAGTCATTAATTGATCCTATTTTTAAACAAGTTAATGAAGTTTTTATGTGATAGTGATTATATCTATGAGTTTATTGGAAATGAATTCTCTATATTCATTATTTATCGTACAACTTGTTGAATTATTTTGTCGATACTAGTGGTTGAATTATAAACCAATGATTGGTGGGTATATTAGAAACTATTGATGGATGGTTTTGTTACTAACCAAGGATGGGTGGTTCCTTATTAAACCTATGATGGGTATGTTTTCTATATCCTTTTAGTATTTGGGTACTCCAGAGATAAATTTCATCCATATTAGCTACTACATTTTTTATATGGACTTTCATATAATGTTACAAATATAATAATATATTTCATCACTAGTTTTAATGGTTTTATAATAATTCTTATGAACTATATCGATTTCACAAGGCTCGAGATTTTTAATTATGTAAAATCTTGATTTCATAATGCCATATTCCATTTTATGAGGTTTGATAATCTAGTTGTTGATGTTTATGGATATTTTTTTGTTATGGTCATTCACGATGATTATGTCATCACGCCCTTATTCTCCTTTAATGATGGGATATGACCTTCAAATTAAGAATTCATACATTTAACCACACTGAGAAGTTGAGATATTTCTTTTTTATGTTTTATTTTCTACATGTTATAAAAATTGGTGTTCAAAAATTTATGTCATGAAGGGGTTTATATTCCCGATGATGATAAATGAATCATGAATATGAGTAGATGGGTATAGTGGGAGATGTTTAACTTTATGAACTAGTAGATTGTGGATCAATGATGAAAATAGTTTTCCATAAATCAATAAAACACTAAACATAAATTATCTATAAAAATATTATTGATAAAATATTGTTTCAATTTACCATCTATATTTTGGATCAAGATATTTGGGTTACAATTATTAGTATCAATTCCAAATATTTAAAGTTCACATTTTCATCACCGAATCTGAGAGATTGGGTTCAAGGATATAATATAGAAATTATGTAGTTTTCATAGAAATACAAATCTATATAGATAGTACTATTATAAATGTTATTGGAGAATATTTATCTAATCATTATGTCACAGAAAAGAGTTGTTTCGGTATATCTTGACCATCATTTTGTTGTATAATGAATTGATCCTTATCTCCAACCTTATTTTACACTATTGGGGGATATGTTAGGGTTAATTTAAATATTTTTATAATCCATTATAACAAATTTTAATAGATAATGAACATAGATTAAATATGTTAATCATAAGATGTCGTATATTGAAATTGATTTAGTAATTCATATCTCATATAAATGATTTTTTATGACTTTATATTTTCTCACACAAATTATTGTAACATCATGCCAATAATATATATTATTTATTTTCATAAATGGTTGAAATATAAAAAATAGGGGTAAATACAAAATAGATTGATAATGATATTTTTTTACTCTTGAGAAACCAAATATTATGGGAGTAAAAATGTAAAACATTATTACAATTCTCATCAAATTGTATAAATTCGTGATTTATATATATCCTATTAACTGAAAATGAAATGATAAAATTATTTTTGATTCTATTGTTAGGTAACATTAAAAATCCATTTTTGGGAATTTCGATCATCTAATTGAATAGTGTGGATAAGTATAATTTAGAAAATATTAAATGCTCTCTAGTTCTCACAACTTAAAAAGATATCCTAGTTTTTTTATTTGAAAGAGTAATAAGATAAATGGAAGAATCTTATAAACAGTACAAGAAACTTGAATGAAATTTACTGTATTAAATGCGATGTTTTTAGAATAAATTTATTCGTAATTACAGAACACATAATATTTTAATGTAAATAAATAATTATTTACTTCATCTTATTAAAAACAATGAAAAATCCACTGGTACCTATATGAGGAATTTTAAAATACATGTATGGAATGATTTTTTAATCAAAATTCATGAATGAAATTTGTATCGATTATTTTTTTCTTAAAACCATTTCTATAAAATGATTTTAAAGAATAGTCAATAATATCTATAATGAAATAATTCGATATTATTTCATGATAGAAATAGAAATTGGAGTTTCCTATAATTCCCATGAGTTTGATAAGATATAGATAATGGTGTATCATGATAACATGGATAAATAAAATGGATGGAAGAATTTATAATCATATTGATGACTGAGATATTAAAAAGGGTATTAATTAATTGGAAAAATGAGGTCCATTAAATGTGGAAGATCTAATAATAATTCTCACGATTGACTGAGGGTGATAAAGAGGTTTGTTGAAATAGTAGTGGAATGATTGATTCCAAAAAATGAACAACCCATAGTCTAATGCATTAAATGCAAGGAGTATGGTAATTAAACTATCCAATGCATGAATACTAAGTAATATAATTGCGATCAGTGTCAAAAACCTCTCAATACAAATAAAAATTTACAAATATCATGTGATCCTAACTTCTAAAGTGGGTTACGAATGTGAGGTGTTGAATTGTACAATTATCATTCACACAAGAGAAAACAAAGTATTATTTTATTAATTTCTCAATCCCCTATTTTTTATCAAAATAATATAATAAGTCTTTCCCTTTTCTAACACACTGAATAGAGGTTCAGTTAGTAGTTAAAACACTTAATGGTATTAGGATCATACATCAAGTCTAATGCTCATATATGATTGATATTTTTTGTGAATTACATGAAATCCAATCTTATCATTATCCATAGAGATTAATTTGAAGTTATTAAGAAAATGTATTTAATTTATTTATATAGATCCTATATCAATTTAAAAGGTAGTAATGTCACATTTACTTCTAAAAAATGAACCTATATACTTTTTAGTATAGACTAGATTAAAATTAACTTCAAATGAGAATAACTTTTATCATATAGCAATTTATATATGTCCATGAATGTATCTATTTTATATGTTTTGGGTGAAAATAAACATGAGGGATATTTCTATTAAATGTGATATTTTAGATCATTTTCTACAGTTGGTTCATATTATTCCATTGAATCATAAAATTGTGTGTTCAATCAAACTAATATATAGTGTTCTGTTTATTTAAGTAACCCCATATAATAAGAAAATTATTTTTTCATAATAATAAATTATGAATTATCACAAGATTCATTAGAAGGGATTAATATTCCTTTTTGAACCACCTTGAGGTGCATTATTTTTTTGTTATGAATATTTTTGGTTCAATACATATTATTAGTCATTATCAAGATAATAACATGATAAAAATCAAGAATATGTTTTCTATAACCATATCCATGAATGTAATGGATATTAATAATGAGAACAATTATTTTATAAAATTAAAATTTAGTCTAGAAAAAATTAAATTATAGTTGAGAAGAGTCTATAAACAATACAACTTTCCCTGTGAGGTATATGAATTATGAATCTACTCAAATACCAGTTAGATTGATTAGTTTCCCATGTATTATTTTGGAATTAATGAGTAGTGTACTTATAGAACACCTATTGTAGTTTATTGTAGTGTTCAAAGAAAACATTATTACATATTCGATTGGAAAGGTAGAACAATATGGCTATTTTGAAATTTTTTTAAGAACCATACGAAGGAGTTTCTATATTTTAAATTTGTCATGTTTTAATTTTTTCAGCAGAATATTTTATTGATGGTTTAAATAATATCTATTAAGGGTATATAGTTAGGTCCTTCAACGATGGAAGTTATCGAGAAATTGAATGACCAACCATGGTAACTAAGATAAATATTATTCAAGGATTTTATATTTATTAAGGATAACTTTTAAGATATTTCTCATGTCAATTAAAACCACTCACAAAGGTGAATCAGAAATGGTTTTTATTCTTGTGGATTTATGAATGATACAATAATTTCACGGTGATAAAGAAATGTATTTTCATGACCTGACCCTACCGGTCTCAAGCTGCAAATACCCCAAGCCCTCCTCCATAGGCTAGGGGCTGGCGACAAGCGTCAAAGGAGTAACAATCTATGGGAGGCCTTTTCCTAAGTACCTATACACACATCCCACTCAATATAGAAGTACAGAGTAAAAAAGAAAACCAAATAACGAATATCTAAAACCAAAACACAGTCATGCATCAACTTCTAAATAGACAAAATTAAAGTGATGACAAGATAACTGAACAGAAAAAAGGCAAAACACGCGCCCAACCCGAAAGGTGCCACAACCCGGCATCAAGTAAACAAAAGTAAACAGTTGTCGAGTCTCACACTTGAATGACTTACTATGACCACTGAATGCAGGCCAAGGTCATATGTCCTCCATGCCCCTCCGTAGTCTCTATTAACATGTCTGTCGTCTGCAAGGGAACACCAATTGAAGGCAAAGCCCAATAAGGGATGAGTATAAAGATACTTAGTATGATGCCCTGAAATATCGAGGGAGCAACAAAGGAGGTACTAAAACCAAGAGCAGTAGAGAGAAAAAAGAATAGTGAAAGATTACAATAGAGAGAGTGTATCTCAACCCAAAAAAATAAAGGAAGTAGACTCATCCCAACCAAGAGGAGATAGAAATGGAAATCACGTGGCATACCTCGTGTGTCTATTCCCCTCCTAGAAGAAGAGTAACCGAACCCAATTACTGGGAACAATAGTAGGGTGTATATATATATATGTGATCAATAAGAAACCTCAATGAGTGTGTAAGGTTATCTCCATATCTAAGCTCTGCCCAGGAAAAGTCCTCAACAGTTTTATGGATATCCGTCACTGATTCCCATCAGTCCCACATGTCAATGTTGTATCATCGCTAAACCATACAACCAAGGGTCCGAATCCAGTAATCACGGAGAGAAGTCACTGACCAGCTTCATAGTAATGGATGAGTTTGAAAGAAGTCATCAGGTAACACACTTCCCAACCCAGCTGGAGGGTAAACCTTAAATGGTCATCGCGTGACCCAGTGCCCAACCCTACTGGAGAGTAAACCCTAAAAGTTCGTCAGGTGACCCACTGCCCAGCCATGCTGGAGGGTAAACCATAAAATCAATGGGTAACCCACTGCCCATACCTGCTGGAGGGTATACCCTATGGTAAATAGGTAACCCACTGCCCAGCCTCACTGGAAGGTAAACCCTAATACGTCGGTGGGTAACCCACTTCCCAACCCCGCTTGGGGGTAAACCCAGAACAGGTTTGATATCTTTGCACTGCCTGAACCCTCTCTGGGCTCCTCTAACATCGTGCCTATGCATTGAGTCGAAGTACATCAAAGGAACCACCGACCAACACCTGTTCAGGTTTAGACATTTAATGAGATCTCTAAAGAGTCTCTGCACTCCCAAACAGATTACACCATTGTAATCCTCATGGAAAAACACGCAAGATAGACTACTTTCCTGCTAGAAACAGACTCCCAACGAAAAAGTTATTCAACGCCACTTTATGCCCATACGGTGTCTCGTGAGGCCCATACCTCAGTCTCGAACTGCGCCATCACGGTGCTCTCGGAAAAATATGCCAAAACGATTACTCATTCACCTCGAATAGACGTCTGATGAAAAAGTCACGAAACGCTGCTCACATCTTAAAAGACTGCCTGTGGGGATCCTGTATCAATTCTAGTTTCAACGCTTTAAACAAACATGGAAAACATCATCTCGACGCCAGGGTCATAATTCCACTGACTACACCTTAAACGGACTACGGATGTGTTCGCACATTCCGAATGAAGAATCCTGGCGAGGCGCTGAACCAGACTTAACGGTGTGTCATGCCACCGAGCCCCTATCTCAAGAATTAGAAATCCCTGATAACATCTCAAAAACTCCATCTTGGTCAGAGGATCGTGTTGCCGCAGACTACACGCCAAACCGACACACTTAGTGAATGATACAGGTGTCTGAAGATAAGGGGGTTAACCCCCTTAGGGCTGGACTGGCCCGTGCCTGCCGGTCCGGCATGCAGTGCCGGCGCTTGGCCCTTCCTTATGGCCCGTCCACAGACCTGTGGTCCACCCGGCCGACCGGCCCTCATTTCCTTTCATTTTCCCTCATGGAGACCCGTCGAATGTGGGTCTCGGTCTGCCGCTCGGGGTTGCACCCCGCACCGACGACCTCCACCCAGCGCCGCCGCCTAGGACCGCTGCCGCTGCCTGTGTCCGCCATGCCATCACCTGGTAACCATGTCTTCGTTGCCTGGGAATCGTGCCACCACCGCTTGGGAGCCCGTCACCATCCTGGACCGCCTGAAGCACGCCAGAAACACATGGAACCACGGGAAAACAGAGAAATTGGATGGAAAACATCCTGGGGTCACCTCAGACACCCAGAGACTCGAAAATTCGATCTAAAAGGATCGTTGGAATGCTCGAATCAAACCCTACACAAATATGGCCTTTTATCGAGAATTAAACAGCATATCAACACTATATTTTGAGTTCAAAGGTATATGCAGAATTTAAAAATGAAAATGCAAACTCTTACCTCACTGTGTGTAGCCCGTAGCATCACGAGTGATCTATCGGACCGCCGCGCCGCCTTAGAGAGGCGGAGGAGATGAGTTTGGAGCTTGTTGAGAGGGATTTCCACCAGGGGGAAAATGAATGGGTAGGAGAAGGGTGGGGGTGGATGTAGTGTTTAAGTAGAGAAACTCATGTAATTAAAAATAAATTAATCGTAAACCCCCACCAGTAGGCCCGTACCCGAACTTTCGATGGGGTCAGGTCAACCCGCCCTAATAGTAAAATATAGGATATGAGCACAATGGTGGCCTCTAAATTGTAATCTAAGCCTCTATTCGGACGTTAAAAAGTGTACACCTAAGGCTGCTAAATTACAAAAATGACCCTGGTGAAGTTTTCCACAGAAGGGTCATGCCCGCGAAAGTTACACCCCTTCTTGCATAAAGGACACACTCTGGACTCAACGGTGCCCTCAGTTTTCCCATCCGAGAAACTTTTTAGGAGTTATTCTTTTTATTTTGCGTGTCTAGTGTGAATGCACTTAATATTTATCTCTGGCCACACCGGGGCTCAGAATCACACGCCATATGAATTCCCTACTCTGGAATAACATTAAGCAAATTTCAAAGTCTTATAGGCTCAAAAATCGGGTTCTTGCATCATTCCCTCCATTTTTTTCATCCCCCAAAAACAAAACTACTAAAACAAATCGGGATACTGAGATCACATCTGGATCTCATGTTCCCAGGTGCTCTCTTGCACCCTCCTGTGCTACCACAACACACGAACCAATGGGATGGTCCATCCACGCAGTCTCCGCTCCTCCCGGTCCTCAATCGTCACTGGGTGCTTCGGAAAGGTGGCTCCATCCTTGACGTCCAACTCTCCCCAGTCGATAACGTGTGTGGGGTCATGCACGTATTTCCCTATCTACAACATGTGGAAGACGTCATTCCCTCTCTCTAGCTGTGGGGGTAGAGCAAGACAGTAGGAAACCTAACCAAACCTACACACAATCTCAATCGGCCCAATGAATCTCAGGGATTGCTTGTCTCTCCAACCAAACCTCCATGTTCCACGCCGCAGGGAGATCCTCGGAAAGACATGGTCCCCATACTCAAATTCTAATGGCATGTGATTACGATCTGCGTAGGACTTATGTCTACTCTGAGCCGTCCTACTCCACTCATGAATGACCCACACCATCTCCGTCATCGCCTGCACCAACTCTAGGTCCACGAGGGAGGTCTCCTTGACCTCTGTCTAGCTCAAAGGTGACCTGTAGGGTCTCCAGTAGAGGGCCTCAAAAGGTTCCATGCCGATAGTAGAGTGGTAACTGTTGTTATATGCAAACTCTATGAAGGGCAGGTGATCCTCTTACCTTAGGCCAAATTCTAACACACACACCCTGAGCATATACTCCAACACCTAGATAGTGTGCTCGGTATGCCTATCCGTCTGGTGATGAAAATATGTACTCATCCAAAGCCAAGTCTCGAATGCCTCCTGCAGGCCTCGCCACAATCATGACGTAAAACATGCATCACGGTCGGAGACGATCATCGAGGGTACTCCATGAAGGCAGATGATCTCCCGAACGTATAGCTACCCCAGACTCTTCACTGATCTCTGTTCCCTAATGGCAAGGGAATGTGCAAAATTCATGAGTCGGTCCACTATCACCCAAATGGAATCATGGTCCTTCTTTGTGCTTAGAAGCCCTATGATGAATTCCATAAATATGCCATCTCAATTTCACTCTTTGATATCAAGGGGTTGTAACAACCCTATTGGAACCTGATGCTCTACCTTCACCTACTAACAGGTAAGACACCGAGAAATGAACTCAGATACACTCCGCTTCATGCCAGACCACCAAAACTACCATTGAAGGTCTCTGTATATTATCCCTACAACGGGATGGAAAACCAAGGAAGAAGTGTACACATCACCTCCTCCCGCACCTCCACGGGTACTACATTTCTCACCCGGAATTGGGTCTCATGATTCCCTTCTTCAAAATACCCATCGGGTGCATTTCCCATTGTTATCGGACCACACAACAGCTCTCTATCGACATCCCCCAACTATGAATCCCTCACACTCCCAGGGAGTGAAGGAGTCGACACCATCGGTTGCATAAAAGTCGTACCATCCTGCTCCACCAAGGTCGGCTGTAGGGAAGCCAACTGCTCTGATGCTTCCCGCACTAATCAATCCTGATACTTCCTACTAAGGGAATCTGATAATACATTTCCCTTCCCTGAAGTTTAGACTACCTCAAAAGTGTAGTATAGAAGAATCTTCAACCAGTGCCTCTACCTCAGATTCAAACCCCTCTGAGTGACGATGTACTTGAAGCTCTAGTGGTCTGAGTAGACCACAAAATGCTCACCCAGAAGGTAGTGTCTCCATAACCTTAAGGTGAAGACCACCACTTCTAGATCCATATCATGATTTGCGTGATTCTACCCATGGGGCCTCAACTGCCTCGACCCATATGCAATCATTAGCCGCAGCTGCATCAGAACGCACCTGAGCCCAGCTCATGAAGTGTCACAGTACACCACGAACTCAATGCCCTCCACTGGAAGCCTCAACATTGGAGCACTAGTCCTCCACTACCTCAACTCCTCAAAGGCCTTCTGGAACTGATCATTCCAGGTGAACGTTCGTCCCTTCTGCGTCTATGCAGTCAAAGGGGCAATAATCCTGGAGAAAGCTTCCACAAACCTCCTGTAGTACCCTGCCAAACCAATGAACCTCAGCACCTCTAATGAATTCTTTGGTGGGTCCCAAGAAATCATTTCCTCTATCTTTGATGGATCGATGACCAATCCCTTCTCCATTATAAAATTCCCCAGAAAGTGAACCTCATAAATCCAGAACTGAAACTTCGTGAGCTTCCCATATAGCTAGTGATTTCGGAGTAAGTCATGGACTATCCTTAAATGCTTCACGAGCTCCTCTTCCATCATAGAGTAGATGGCTATGTCGTCAATAAGGACAAACACAAACCGGTCAATGTACATCTGGAATATATGGTTCATCCAAGCCATGAAAATGGTGGGGGAATTCATCACACCAAAGGGAATCACCAGAAACTCATAATTCCCATATCAACAACGGAAAGCCAACTTCAAGATATCAGCCTCACAAACCCACAACATGTCGTTGCCATATCATGGATCAATCTTGGAGGACCACTTCACACCTCTCAACTGGTTGAAGAGGTCATCGATCCTTGGAAAAGGGTACTTGTAATTTATTGTAGCCTGATTCCAGCGATGATAATCCACACAAATCCGCAGACTCCCATCTTCCATTTTCACAATAAAAAACAGAGCTACCCCAGGGGACACACTTGGCGTGATGAATCTATTCTCACGAAAGTCCTCCAACTGAAGCCATAGCCCCTGAAGCTCTGTGGGTTCCATAGGATATGCTGCACATGATATCAGGGTAGTCCCGGGCTACATGTCAATGCATAACTCCACCTCTCACCTCAGAGGTAGTCCTTGGGCATCCTCGGGAAAGGCGTCCATGTAGTCCTCTACAATAGTAGAGATCCAAGTTCCGGTAGTGTCTTCTGCTCCAAGAGGCATCCTCTAAAATTGGTGAGAAAAAGGTCATGGTATCATGCTAAGAGTAACCGTCTGCTCTGCCATAAGGTCTCGGTCACCAAGGATGGTGAACCTCATCCCATCAGAAAACACGCCTCTAACTCGTTTTTGAAGACAACCGATCTGGGAGTGAACCATAAAAAGTCAATCCATGCCCAGGATGATGTTGTAAGGTTCCATCATGATGTCAAGTAGGTCCCACATGAAACTCCCTCCTCCGGATGATAGTTCACACTGTATGCGGATAAAGGTCACCAACAAGGCACATCCTGTAGGAACCTCGAGACTAAGTGAAAGTGTCAGAACCTCTACTAGAAGCTCCAACTCATGTACTAAAAGTAGTGATATAAATGAGTGGTTTCCGCTTGTGTCTACTGTTACCAAACAAAGAATTGAGTAAACACATAGAATACCTCAGACCATCTCGTGTGTTGGGGGGTCACGAACACCCATAGACTGAAGCTGCCAGTGGACCCTACCACTAGCTCCCTATGCCTGATGTGGGCCTCTTGGTGGTGGTGGTGGAAGGACCTCGAAACGCCATCCCCCACCTCCAGGTCCTGCCACACTACATGCGCCCCCTCCTTGAGGGCCAACCTATCCTCACCTGCGAGATCCCAGGTCACGACGTTGCCTCTGCCACTTCGGTTCGCCCACTAACTACCACGGCTTCTCGGTACGGCTGGTCAGGAAATCCCATGATAGGTGAATCCGTCCATCACAAGCATATCACTGACTCTCTCATGACTACCCCGATGCTCTACGATTCCACTTTGGTGTACGACCCTACCCCTGAGTCTGCTCACATAAGGGTCTCTTTGACTGAGGCTCTGCTCTCTACCGCCTACCTGCTACCGAAGACTCTACTATGACGTGGCCACTGCTAGGCCCTGCCAGCTGGCGTCCCTTAGACATGAAGCTATCTGTCATGAGATCCCACTCTAGCACCCCGACATAAGTTGGGATTCACATGGGTACTATACTAGCACATATCTCCTTGCGAAGACCCTTATCAATCTTCTGCGCCCAGAAGTAACTATCACAGACCATATCCAGAGAGTAGCATGTCAAATCAGAAAACCGATCCAAATACTGCACCACAGTCATCCCCCCAGGCTTCAACTCTAGAATCTCTTTAATCCGAACAGAGTGTAAAAAATAGGGGGAGTACTCCTCCCGGAAGAGCAGCTGGAAGCTATCCCACGTGAGAGACAACTCGCCATGGGTCCGCATAACCAACCCCCACCAATGCTCGACCGTCCCAAGGAAAAGGCTAAAAGATAGGGTTTAAATCTGGTTCGCTTCTATCTACACCAACTTGAAAAGTTGATCCATGGACTATAGCCAGTCTTCTCCTTCCTGGGGATCCGTGTATCTATAGAACTTCTGCGGTCGCTGATGCTGAATGTCTCAGAGCGCACTCAACCTACACTCAACCTCGGCCTGTGCTGCCAGTACTGACTACCACTCTCTAGGTGGAGGGGCTACTTCTGAAGCATTGGGTGGAAGGGGATCACTTGAGAGTTCCTGAATTGATGCCTCGTCGCTCGCCAGGTCATCATCAGGAACTGTAGAGGGAAACCTGGATGGCTGCTATCATGTGGGTGTCCAGAAAATTATCAAGGATTACCGCAATCATATGAGCATATATATATATACATATATATACCAGTAATAAAAAAGGGGATCTGACTCAAAAAAGGTTCATCAAAGAATAAATCTTACTGGATGCATGTTCTAAAGTTCCCTAAACAAGTGTCTCAGCGTGCCGAGTCGACAAGCGGGTTATCAGGGTACTGGTGAATGGATACATCGGCTGCCCGTGCCATCACTGGACTCTCTGGCCTGAGATCCACTCTTAAGACATGTCGACACTATTTCCCTAAATCCCAACCAATTCCTTTTTAAGGACGTCTAAAAAATTCCCCAAGGAACGAACAACCTCTGATACCACTTTTTCATGACCCGAACCTACCGGTATCAAGCCCCAACTACCCTAAGCCCTCCTCCATAGGCCAGGGGTGGAAACAAGCGCTGAAGGCGTAACAATATCAGGGAGGCCTTTGCCTAAGTACCTGTACACACAAACCACTTAATGCAGAAGTGCAGAGTAAAAAGAAAACAAAATAATGAACAATTAAAACCCAACCACAGCCATGCATCGACTTCTAAATAGTAAAAAGTAAAGTGCTAAACAGATAACTGAACAAAAAAAGGGGAAACACACACCCAACCTGAAAGGTTCCAAAACCCAGCAATAGGTAAAAAAATTAAATAGTTGGTGAGTCTCACACCTGAAATTCCTACTACGACCACTGAATGCAACCTAATCTCTTTTGTCCTCTACGCCCCTCCATAGTCACGGTCATCCAGTCTGTCGTCTATAAGGGAACTCCAAATGTGAGAAAAGCCCAAGCTAGGGTGAGTATAGAGATACATAGTAGGATGCCCCAAAAGCTCGAGGGAGAAACAAAGGAGGTACTAAAATGCTGAGTAGTAGATAGAAAAAAGAACAGTATTTGAGTACAATAGAGAGAGTGCAGCTCAACCCAACAAAAGAAAGGAAGTAGAATCGTCCCAACCAAGAGGTGCTGGACATAAAAAGCTTGTCGCATACCCCGCGTGTCTTCACCCCTCCTAGAAGAAGAGTAACTGAATCCAAGGAGTGGGAAAAAAATTAGGGTATATATATATATATATGCTAAACAAGAAACTTGGATGAGTGATCAAGGGTATCTCCATTTCTAAGCTCAGCCTAGGAAAAGTCGTCAATTGTTTTATGGATATCCATCACTGATGCCCATCAGTCCTGCACGTCAAAGCTGTATCATCACAAAACTGTAAAACCAAGGGTCCCGCTCCAGTAATCACAGAGAGAAGTCACTAACCAACCTCATAAGAAGGTCTGAGTCTGATAGAAGTCATTGGGTAACCCACTGCCCAGCCCAGCTAGAGGGTAAACCCTAAAAAGTCATTGGAGGACCCACTGCCCAGCCCTGCTAGAGGGTAGACCCTAATAGATTGTTGGGCGACCCATTTCCCAGCCCTACTTGAGGGTAAACTGTAAAATAAATGAGTAACCCACTGCCAAGCCCTACTAGAGGGTAAACCCTAAGGTCCACAGGTAACCCCCTGCCCAGCCTTGCTAGAGGGTGAACCCTGATATGCCAGTGGGTAAACCACTACCCATCCCCATTGGAGGGTAAACACAAAACTAGTCTGATAACTCTGCACTACCTGAACCATCGTTGGGTACTGCTAACATCGCGACCATGTGTTGGGTCAGAGTGCGTCAAAAGAACCTCCGACCAATGCCCTTTAATGTTTCCATATTTAATGAGATCTCAAAAGAGGCTCCTCCCGCCCAAATAAATTACACTTTTGTAATAATCGTGGAAAAACACGTGAGATAGACTACTTACCCGCTGGAAATGGACTCCCGATGAAAGAGTTAATCAAAACCACTTTATTCCCATACGGTGTCTTGTGGGGCCCACACCTCGTTCCAAAAACAGTCCGAGAGAGTTGTGCAATCTTGGTGCTCTCAGAAAAACATACCAAAACAACTACTCATTCGATTTGAATAGATGTTTGATGAAGAAGTCACAAAACGTTGTTCACAAATTAAAAGATGGCTCATGGAGCCCACATCTCAATTCCGGATTCAACACCTGAAACCAAAATAGATAACTTCATCTCGATGCCAGGGTCACAATTCCACTAACGGTGCCTTCAACAGACTCTGGATATGTTCGCGCCATCTGAAAGAAGAATCCCAGTGAGGCGCTGAACAACACTTAACGGTATGTCGTGCCACCGAGCCCTCGTCTCAAGAATTTTAAATCCCTAACACCACCTCAAAAACTCAAGCATGATCAGAGGATCATGATGCCGTAGAAGGAATTAAAAACCGAAACACATAGTAAAATATACGGGTGTCCTAAGACAAGGGGGATAACCCCCTTAGGGCGGGACCGGCCCAGCCCACAGCGCGGGCCCGCGGTCCTTCCGCGCGTCCCGGCCGCGGACCCACGGTCCACCTGGACAACCGGCCCACGTTGCCGGTCGCTGTCCCGCACGGAGACCAGCCGAAGGAGGATCTCGTTCTCCCGCTCCAGGTTGCACATCGCGCCCTCGTCGCGCCCTGCACCGGCGATCTCCGCCCACCACCACCACCTGGGACCGCCGTCGCCACATGGGTCTGCCCCACCACCACCTGGGAACGACACCGCCACTACGTGGGAACCACACTGTCTCCTCCTGGGATCACGCCACCACCGACTGCCATCCTGGACCACCTGAAGCCCGCTCGAAACCCTTGGAACCACCAGAAAATGGGGAAATTGTCTGGAAAATGTCTCGGGGTCACCCCGGAAACCCCATGACTCGAAATTTCGATCTGAAAAGATCATTGGGAAGCTAAAATCGACCACTATGAAAATATGGCATTTGATTGAGAATTAAACAACACATGAATGCATGAATTTGAGTTCAAAGGTATATGCAGAATTTAAAAATGAAAATGAAAACTCCTACCTCGATGGGCGTTGCCCGTAGCTTCACGAGTGATCTGCCGGACCATCGTGCCACCTTGGAGAGGTGGAGGAGAGGTGTTTAGAGCCTGTTGAGATGGATTTCCACCAGGGAGAAAATTAAAGGGGGTAGAATGGTGGGTTGGATGATGTTTTTAAGTATAGAAACTCAATTAATTAAAAATAATTAAGTCTTAAACCCCCACCAGTAGGCCCTGTACATGAACTTTCGACTGGGTCAGGGTTAAGCCACCCCTTGGTAACAACCATGTTCTGAGTGGAATAGTGGTTTCAAAATTTTAATCTGAAACTCGTTCAAAATATAAAAAGTTTACGCCTGAGGCCATAAAATTATGAAAACACCCCTTGTGGCGTTTTACATAGAAGGGTCGTGCCCGTTAAAGTTACACCCCTCCTAGGGTAAACGACACGCTCCGGCCACAACGGTGCCGTCAGGTTTCCCATATGAGCAACCATTTACTACTTATTCTATTTATTTAGCATGTCTAGTGTGGACACACTTAAAATTTAATTCCGTCCACACTGGGGCACGGAATCACATGCTGTCTGAACGCCTTTCCCTAGAATAACATTAAGATAATTTCAAATTCTTATAAGCTCAAAACCCGAGTTCTTACATCATTCTCTCCTTCAAGTTTTTCTTCCCCAAAAAAAACTACAAAAACAACTCAGGATACTGAGCCCGCATCTGGCTCTCTCATTCCAAGGTGATCTGCTGCTCCCTTCCATGCTGCTATAGCACACGAACCAAAGGGATGGTCCATCCACGTAGTGTCTGCTCCTGTCGGTCCTCAATCGCCACTGGGTGCTCTGCAAGGGTGGCTCCATCCTCGATGTCCAGATCTCCCCAGTCGATAACATGCATGGGGTCATGCACATATTTTCTCAACTGTGACACGTGGTAGACATCATGAACCGTCTCCAGCTGTACGGGTAGAGAAAGACGGTAGGAAACCACACCAACCCTATGCACGATCTCAAAGGGCCCAATGGACCTCGGGGATAGCTTGCCTCCCAGGACGAACATCTGTGTTCCACATTGTGGGTAGACCCTCAGAAAGACATGGTCTCCCTACTCAAACTCTAATGGCCTGTGACGATGATCTGCGTAAGACTTTTTTCTACTCTGAGCCATCCTCATCTGCTCCAGAATGACTGAAAACTTCTCCTTCATCGCCCGCACCAACTCTGGGCCCACAAGGGAGGTCTTCACAACCTTCTTCAAGCATAACTGTGACCTGTAGGGTCCCCCGTAGAGGGCCTCAAAAGGCACAATACCGATAGTAGAGTGGTAACTATTGTTATACGAAAACTCTACCAAGGATAAGTGATTGTCCCAGCTTAGGCCAAAGTCTAACACACATTCCCGGAGCATATCCTCCAACATTTGGATAGTACACTCGGTCTTCCAGTCTGTATTGCGGTGAAAATCTATACTCATCCACAGCCGAGTCCTGAATGCCTCTTGCAGGCCTCGCCATAATCGCGATGTAAACCATATGTCACGGTTGGAGAAGATCATCGAGGGTACACCATGAAGGCGGAGGATCTCCAAAAAGTACAGCTACCCCAGACTCTCAACTGAGCACTACTCCCTGATGGAAACGAAGTGCGCTGACTTCGTGAGTCAGTCCACTATCACCCAAATGGAATCATGGCCCTTTGCTGTGCGCGAAAGTCTTGTGATAAATTACAAGGATATGACAACCCACTTCCACTTTGGGATATCAAAGGGCTTCAACAACCCTTCTGGAACATGATGCTCTGCCTTCACCTACTGAAAGGTATGACAGCGAGAAAAGAACACAGCTACACTCCGCTTCAGGCCAGACCACCAAAACTTCCACTTAAGGTCCCTATAAATTTTCCCTACACCGGGATGTACAACCAAGGGAGAAGTGTTGAATTCCCACATCACCTCCTCCCGCATCTACACTGGTACTACATCAATCCCTTGGAATAGGATATCATGATTCCCTCATTCAGAATATCCATCGGGTGTGTCACCCATGGATATCTGATCACGCCGCACCTCACTATCGAAATCCCATAGCTGCGACTCCCTCACACGTTCAAGGAGTGAAGGAGTCAACACCATCGATTGAAGAAAAGTTGAACCCTCATGTTTCACCAAGGTCAGTCGTGGGGAAGCCAACTTCTCTGAAGCTTCCTGCACTAAAAAATCCTAGGAATTTCTGCTATGGGTATTTGCTACTACGTTGCCCTTCCCCAGAGTGTATACTATCATGAATCATAGTCCTGCAAAAACACTAGCCAACACCTCTGCCTTAGATTCAAATACCTCTGACTAAAGATGTACATGAGGATCTGGTGGTATGAGTAGACCAAAAAATTCTAACTTATAAGGTAGTGTCTCTATAAGATCAAGGAGAAGACCACCGCTGCCAGCTCCAAATTATGAGTCACATAATTCTGCTTAGGGGGCCTCAACTGCCTCAACCCATATGTAATCACTACCCGCAGATTCATCAACAAGCACCCGAGCCTAGCTCCTGAAGCATCGTAGTACACCACGAACTCAACGCCCACCTCTGGAAGCCTCAACAATAGAGCACCAGTCAACCTTTTCTTAAAATCTTCGAAGGCCTTCTATCACTAATCATTCCAGGTGAACGGTCGTCCCATTCGCATCAATGCAGTCAAAGGGGAATCAATCCTGAAGAAATATTTCACAAACCTCCTCTAGTACCCTACCAAACCAAGGAAACTCTGCAACTCTGATGCATTATTTTGTGCCTCCCAAGGAAGCACTGCCTCTATCTTTGTAGGATCTTTGGCCAATCCCTGCTCGGTAATAACATTCTCAAGAATGTGAACAACATGAATCCAGAACTAAAACTTTGAGAGCATCCCAAATAGCTGGTGCTCTCAGAGTAAGTGTAGGACCATCCTCAAATGCTACGCTTTCTCCTCCTCCATCGTAGAGTAGATGAGTATTTTTTCAATAAAGACAACCACAAAACGGTCCACATACGACTGGAATATCTGGTTCATCAAAGGCATGAAAACGGTAGGGGCATTCATCACGCCAAAGGGAATCACCAGAAACATTTAACGCCCATATAGACAACAGAAAGAAAACTTCAGGATGTCAGCCTCATGAACCCACAACTGGTGGTAGCCAGATCAAAGATCAATCTTGGAGAACCACTTTTCCCCTCTCAATTGGTCGAAGAGGTTACTGATCTTTAGTAATGGGTACTTGTTCTTTATCGTAGACTAATTCAGGTGAAGATAATCCACACAAAGCCGCATACTTCCATCTGCCTTTTTTCACAATCAAAACCGGATCTACCCAGGGGGACACACTGGGCCTGATTAATCCCTTCACATAAAGGTCCTCTAACTGATGTCCTATCTTCCGAGGCTCTGTGGATGCCATCCTATATACTGCACAAGATATTGGGGTAGTCCCCAGCGACAAGTCAATGAAGAAATCCACCTATTGCCTCAGCGGTAGTCCCGAGACATCCTCAAGAAAGACATCTTTGTAGTCCTCTATAATGGTAGGGATCCTGGTTCCGGTAGTGTCTGCTGCTTCGAGATCCATGCTCGCCAACTGGTGAGGAAACGGTTGTGGTCTCTTGCTCAGAGTACCCGTCTGATCTGCCACGAGGTCTCATTCACCAAGGATGGTGAACCTCATCCCATCAGAAAACATGCCTATGACTATTTTATGATGATATTTGATCTAGGCGTGAACCATAGAGAGCCAATCCATGCCCCGGATAACGTCATAAGGTTTCATTGTGATGACGGGTAGGTCCCATGTGAAACTCCCTCCTCCGAATGATAGTTCGCCCTGTCTGTAGATAAAGGTCACCAATGAGGCACTTCCTATAGGAACCTCGAGGCTAAGTGCAGGTGTCAGTGCCTCTACTACAAGATTTAACTCCCATACCAAAGATATCCATATAAAGGAGTAGTTGGCGCCTGTGTCTAGTAGTACCGAAGAATGCGTAGAGTAAACACAAAGTGTACCTCATACCATCTCATGTTCTGGGGGGTCACGAACACCCATATCCTAAAGCTACATGTGGACCCTACTGCTAGCTCCCTGAGCCTGACGTGGTCTGCCCGGTGGTGGCGGTGGAAGGACCTTAAAAGGTTGTCCCCCACCTCTAGGTCCTGCCACTCTACCTGCACCGCCTCCATGAGGGACACCATGTCCTCTCCTAGGAGATACCTGGCCATGGTGCTTCCTCTACCGCGGTAGTGCACCCACTACCTTCCATGGCAGTTCAGTACACCAGGACGGGTGGTCCCGTGCTAGGTGACCCCATCCCTCATAGCAATAGTACCAACTCTCTCCTCACTGCCCCGGTGCTCTACGGTGTTATTGCGGTGTACAACCCTACCCTTGAGTCTACTCACTGAAGGGTCTCCTTGACTAAGGCTCTGCTCTATACCGCCTGCCTGCTACCAAAGACTCTGCTATGAAGTGGCCAATTCTAGGCCCTACCAGCTGGCATCCCTCAGACAAGAAGCTCTCTATCACAAGCTACCTCTCTAGGACCCTGGAATAAGTAGGGATGCACAGGGGTACTACACTAGCTTGAATCTCCCTGTGAAGACCTTGCTCAAACATTTGCACCTAGAAGTTACTATCACAGTCCATATCATGGGAGTAGTGTGTTAGATCAGTAAACCGATCCGAGTATTGCTCAATGGTCATCCCCCTATACTTCAACTGAATAAGATCTTGATTTTAAACAGAGCATAAACAAGTGGGGGAGTACTCCTCCCGAAAGAGCTGCTGGAAGCTATCCCACGTGAGAGATGACTCATCGTGGGTCTATATAACCAACCCCCACCAACACCCGGCCATACCGAGGAATAGGATAGTAGCTAGGGCTACCATATGGTCCATCGGTGCTTGTACCAGCCTGAAAAGTTGATCCATGGACTCTAGCCAGTCTTTCGCTGCTTGGGAATCTAGGTGTGCACAAAACATCTATGGTCGCTAATGCTGAATGTCTCGAAGCACACTCAGCCTACACTCAACCTCGGCCAATTATGCCAGTACTAACTGCCTCTCTCTAGGTGGAGGGGCTACTGTTGAAGCACTGGATAGAAGGGGATCATGTGACGGCCCCTGAACTGACGCTTCATCGCTCATCATGTTCCCATCATGAACTGGAGAGGGTAACCCGGATGACTGCTGTCTTGGGGGAATCCTGAAAATTATCAAGGATTGCCACGATCAGATGAGAACATATATATATCAGTAATAACAAAGGGGAGCTGACTCAAAAAGGGATGTCAAAGACTCGATCCTACTGGATGCATGTTCCAATGTTCCCTACAACAAGTCTCTCTGCGTGATGAGTCTACAAGCGGGTTATCAGAGTCCTAGTGAAAGGATACGTCGACCGCCTATACCAACACTAGAATCCCTGGCCTGAGAGCCACTCTCGAGACACATCGACAATATTGCCTTAAATCCCAACCAATTCCTTTTTAAGGACATTTGAAAAATTACCCAAGGAAAAACCACCTTTGTTACTACTTTTTCATGACCATACCCTACTGGTCTCATGTCTCAACTACCCCAAGCCCGCCTCCATAGGCCAGGGGATAGAGACAAGCGCCAAAGGCGTAAAAATCTTGGGGAGGCCTTATACAATTTACCTGTACACACAACCCACTCAATGCAGAAGTGAAGAGTAAAAATAAAACCAAAGAAAGAATAGCTAAATCCCAACCATAGTCATGCATCAACTTCTAAATAGAAAAAATGTAAAGTACTAACAAGATAACTTAACAAAAAAGGGAAAAAACATGCCCAACCCGAAAGGTTCCCCTAACAAACAACAGATAAACAAAATTAAACAACTGGTTAGTCTCAGACCTGAAAGTCCTACTACAACCATTGAGCACATCCCATGCTCCTGTGTCCTCTATGCCGCTCCGTAGTCTCGATCAACCTGTCCGTCATCAGTAAGGAAACACTAAGTGTGGGAAAAGCCCAAGAATGGGTGTGTATAAAGATACTCAGTAGGATGCCCCGAAAGCTCGAGGGAGAAACAAAGGTGGTACTAAAATGGTTAGGAGTAGACATAACAAAGAATAGTGTAAGAGTATAATAGAGAGAGTGTAGATCAACCCATCAACATAAAGGAAGTATACTTGTCCCAACCAAGAGGAGCTAGACACGAAAGGCATGTGGCATACCCCGCATGTCTTCACTCCTGATAGAATGAGAGTAACTAAACCAAAGGAGTGGGAACAAAATTAGGGTGTATATATATATATTCTCACCAAGAAACCCAAATTAGTGTGTAAGGGGATCTCCGTATCTATTCTCAGCACATAAAATGACTTCAATAGTTTTAATGAAATCCATCACTGATTCCCATCAGTCCCGCATATGATAGTTTTCTCATCTCTAAACCGTAAAACCAGGGGTCCCGCTTCGATAATCATGATAAAAGTCACTGACCAGCCTCATAGGAAGGGATGAGTCTGAATGAAGTCATCGGGTAACCCACCACCCTGCCCAGCTGGAGGATAAACCCTAAAAGGTCTTCGGGTGACCCACTCCCAGCCCTGCTAGAGGGTAGTTTCTAAAAGTTCGTCGGGTGACCTGCTGCCCAGCTATGCTGGAGGGTAAAACCTAAAATCAATGGATATCCCACTGCCCAACCCTGCTAGAAGGTAAACCCTAAGGTCAATGGGTAACCCACTTCCCAGCCTCATTGAAGGGAAAACCCTGATATGTCGGTTGGTAACCCACTTCCCAACCCCACTGGATGGTAAACCAAGAACTGGTCTAATAACTCCGCACTGCCTAAACCATATCTGGGCACCGCTAACATTGCGACTATGTGTTGGGTTGGAGGGCATCGAAGGAACCATTGACCAACACCCTTTAATGTTTCCACAATTAATGAGCTCTTGAAAGTGTCTCTGCACACCCAAATATGTTACACCATTGTAATCCTTGCCAAAAAACACGTGAGATAGACTATTTACCCGATGGAAACGGACTCCAGATGAAGATGTTATTCAGCATAGCTTTATTCCCATACGATGTCTTGTGGGGCCCACACCTTGATCCCAAAAGAGGCAGGGCGAACTATGCCATCGTGGTGCTCTCAGAAAAATATGCCAAAACGACTACTCATTTACCCCAAATAGACGTCTGATAAAAATGTCACAATACACTGCTCACAGCTTAAAAGATAACCCCTGGGCACCACACCCAAATTCCAGCTTCAATGCCTATAACCACCATGTACAAATTAAAAGATAATGTGGATAATATTCCCTCTAGTGAGAGTGAAATAACATGAAAAATCTATTCATTCTTACACAGAAATTACAATCAAGGAACACATAATAAATAATTTGAATCAGAAACATGCTATAATAAATAAAATGTTGCATATAGTCCTGATGAAACTAGAAGAATATAAATATTCTAAAAAATGATCTCCAAGTTTAATGAATGTATAAAAACAAACTAATAATAAATATAACAGACTCCACATTAAACATTGTACCTAATCACAAACCTAGTATCCATAATGTTGGAGCTGCACCAACCTAATTTTGAGTCTCCACATGAATAAATTATCTCATCCAAGAAACATTGTTTCTTATCCCAAACCATCAGGTATCCAATGTTTCAACTAGAAAGAAGGTATAATGTCCACATTAACACATGGTTTCATGAATAAAGGGTGGTAAATATGTCTTAGTAGTCCACCTACAACAGAAATCCTATAAATTATTGTCATATTAAGTGCATGCACAAATTTTAAGTATATATTAGAAAAAAAACATACCACAATTGGTGAAAAAGAAAAAAAGAATGCAAAAAATTGGGGAAAACAAAAATGGAATGAATCCAACGAGTGGGTTCTAGTTAAACTCTCATGGAAAATCTACCCCTACTGTAGACACAACCATATAATTTACAACACATGGATCACCTAACCACACCACCACTAGGAAATCATAATGATATAAACAAGATCACAAATATTTATAAATTCCATATTCATGATATATAGATCAAATTGAATAACCATATACACCTACATAAGCAACATACATCTATCACACACTCAGACTCTAAGGGGACAATCGAACTAGTGATATATCTCAACCAAAAACTCAGGAAACCATTATGACCCAAATGTCATGGAGAACGAGTTGAGCTCAGAATGATGTTCTGATGGAAGAATCCTTCCATGGGATTGAAAATTAATGTTTTCTCGATAGATGTAATATCTTAGGGTAAATATTCTTCCCAATGGATATATGTATATCATGCCTAAAGGGTTACACTCTAACTGAAAAGAAAATTAAATTTATCCATATAATATAACATACAACAAGGGTGAATAATCAACTAGAGGATTGTACTCCTACCTATTTTTCATCATATCCATAGTCACATATAATCAAAGAAATAAATGGAGGATAAAACTATATCTCAATATATTTTAAATTCTCAATCGATGATATTCCAAGGGAAACCTCCACATACCTCAATCCTATTCATAAATAACATCAAATATCACTACCAATGAAAAATAGAATGTGGTAATATCAAAAAATGAACCCATAAAAACTAGTAGAATTGATCCACTATCTAAAAAAAATGGGGCTCACACAAGAACATTGAATTTAGTATCCAAAAAAGCATCCACCAAGATCTCTTCCTTACCACCTTAGAGATTATCAATAAATTGTTACCACAAATTCGTTTGGGAAAAATTATAAAGGGACATAAATAATAGGAATACCCTATGACACCAAATATCATTGGTCATGCTTGATGAAACAACGTCAAATAGGCCAAAGACAATACCAAGAGTAGGAAAACTTATTTGGTGCTTCACACGCTCACCCAAAAGTACATGAAAAAACTAGTTATAAAACATCTCAAATATCCCTCGTCAACCTCCGACTAGTCCTCGATAAAAAACGCACCAAAAGGGGAATCTAAAAGAAAAAGTCCTCTATAATTGGTATTCAAAATACATCACATGATCACAAGAAATGTAGTAAAACATAGACATGTTATTGTCAGCAAATGTAATACAAATCACCCCTATAATCATTTCCAATAGAATCCTAAGGAATCCACTGGTCACATGATCATAACCCATCCGCTATGTTAATCCATATGAGTCCCTTGGACATTTATCAAAATCTCTACAGCACCCAGACATAATTTCCAAACAATATAATTTTGCATTCCAAAGAATCCAACAAATCGTTTCTTGAAATGAAGAAGATAATTCATGACTATAAAAACCATTATCAACCACTCCCAACATATAGGCAAAACACAAAATCTTATTGCAGATACTACTAGATTCTTTCAAATAATGTATTTAAACAAAAAATCAAATTGATCATCATAGAACAAGAAATCAAGGCTGATCACTGACCTCACAACCCATACCCTGGCCTCACAGCTCACAACCCAATCTAGTGGATTTTTTTTTTGAAAAACCCTCATGGAAATACTCTTACTGAAATTTGATATTAAAAAACCATATAAACAATCTCTAAACTCTGAAATAATTCCACCATTATGATTTTCATTAATAATTATCAGAATGGATTAATAAAAAGTCCAATGCTAACTCTGGATAAAAGATTACCAAAAACCCCCCAAAATGGTAAAATTATATTTCATGAACTTGTGAGTATATAGAATGTACTCCCAATTCGGAACGTATCCATAAACATCTTCATGAATAGTATAGACATGGTGTATGCCCGTATACTTCTACATGACAAGGGAATACATGGGTTATTCCCATGTTCTTCTATATGGAAATATATTCATCACATTGGGTTTATTCACAACAACATGGATAGATAGCCATGTACCTATATATAAAGTCTACCTAGATAATAGGGTTTGTATGTTTGGAAACCTAAAAATTTGATGTATATGGAGATTTAAAAAAATACATGATGTGTACTAAGAGTACATTTTGGTTACTTTTGGGTTCCACGTTTCCATTACATAGTAGTATCACACAACATGAGTTCATAAAACCACACACTATATACACTGGTTTTCCTGAAACAAAGACCCCAAAAAACCGAAAACCCTAGATTTGTTCACAAAATAACAACATATCAACCCACAAGGTTTCCCAAAAACTAAAAAATATTAAAACATAAATAACAAAAACTATTGATATTTTCCATATAAAATTAAATGTGAGACTACCTTTAGGAGAAACTACTAAAGCTATAACCAGATCATTATTCCACATCTAACACATGATGATCCACTACAACACGAGATCTACAAAGGCACTTAATTTTCTTAGTCTCCAAATATTTTCTTCTTATCCATCACTTTCCTAATTGAAGGGAATACCCTAATGTATTTTTTGAAAATAAATTTGAATAAAGTAAGTAAAAAAGAAAAAAATTGTGAAAATAAAAAATAAAAATTGTAAATAAAAAGAAAATACGGCATGAACCTAGCCCCAGTGCTCGATGCATGGTTATGCCCCAGCTAGTAAAACACTCCATTATAATGTAAACAATGAAGAAAGAATCTCAAATACGATTCTACAATTAAAATATACAACAAAACTATCAAGAATTAATAAATTCAAATTTAATTAATTAAATATGAAATATTCATTGGATATTAAAATGGATTGGATTTCCACAAAACTGTAATACTATTGTAAAAACCAAATTTTGATAATGAATGAGTGGTTAAAAAATTTATCTGAGATCATACCACCATCAAAATTACCATTTCATACCATAAATGAACCCAAGAACCAAAGGAATCAATTATCCTATTTTTTTAACAACATGAGATGACACAAGTCCATACAAAACTCCCATAACAAATTATTAATTTCCTTGATAAATCTTGGTGGATAAAGGACATCCTTGTTATCTCAAAAGTACTAGGATATCTGATGCTATGTTAAATGTCCAAAGACCGATATTGAAATTCCAATACCTCCCTAATAACATGATATATGTTCTACTATGTCTAATATGCCACCTCACTATACATAACTATCATTATCATCATCCTACTACAAAATGGAACACCACACAACCTATGCTATATCAAACAAAAAATTATTCGATATACATGGAACGAAATCTCACACCTAATTACCTAATTGAAAACCCACAACAACTTCTCTCATGAAATTTTGTAAACAAGGATTATGTACATTAATATATTATAATTATTTTTGAAAAAATAAGACTTTCTTTACTCTAGTACATGAGCACACAAGGTGTTAGAATCATGTGTATAATTTTAAAATAATCTAGGCTAACATTGATAAAAACATTGACCACCATCCACACTATATTCAAACCAAATCTAAATGTTTCTAAACATTCTCTCACTGAAAAACCCAATGACTAGGAAAACACAGCATCCCTAGGTGTCAAACAAAACTGGCCCTCTCAAACCACCCAAAAATTATAAAGAACACCAAAACAATGATATTGAATCAGTAGTCATCTTCTTGTCTGACCACATCCTGCAGATACAATACCTCAATGAATGAACCATTGAAAAACCTATGTTACATCCCAAGTCAACTATAAAGGAATGAAAATGGGACTCCCCATTAGATCAGAAAGAAGACAGATTTTCAGAATAGTTCCCTTATAAGGAACAAAATCCTTGGAAATCAAGGGAAACATTAGAATATAGAAACTAAAGCCCAAGAAATGGTCCCTCAAGAATCATTTCCACAATATCCCACCAATAGGGTAGTCATACACTACTAACTCACAAGGGTTTCCACGAATCCTTCATTTAAGTGACTGAATCTACATCACCAATGAACCACTTAACAAATGGTCCACATCACATATCAACATAAGAAACTATATAATCATAGACCATTGATAGGCTAGTAAAATTTGAATAATATCTTCCTAGAATGATTCAAACACAATCTCAATTAACCATGATCCAATATTAATAAATAGTATAGAATATAAATCCACAAAGTCAATTTCATAATGCTATATGCAATCATGGAATCAGAAAAAATTTTCCAAGAACACTAACCCCATGCCTTAAAATAATGGAACTCTTAACCAAAAAGGTGTTAACGACACACCAATCGGATATCCATCACATGATCAAATACATTCATATACCTAATATTTACAGACACACAAAATCATAAAACCAACCACATATAATTAAATTTTTTAATGATCCTCCCTATATTTACCTGGCACATCATCCACATAGGGACACCCCCAGTCCTCAAATGTGCCTCCTTATATGTATGTTGATGTCGACGAGTAGTAATTGTATAATAGATAATGCCTAGAGACTATACTCTATGGTCATAGTAAAATAAATCCCAAAAATAACCAACCATGAATACACAAGGATTATCATCATAAATTGCATAATAAATATATTGAAATAAAATATTTCTATAATAAACGAATAGAAACTATCACTCATAAAAACTCTCAAAGGGTGAAAACATAAAAACAATCAGTCACCGACAAGAATGATGACAAAAAATAATGAATTTTAGTATAAATTGAATTGGATCTACAATATATATTGTGGAAAAAAACATTCCCAGTCTCCCCATTACTCAAGATGCATTAGCCAGACCCTAAGGATTCTCATGAGTGACAATATTTGGTCATGAAAAACAAGGCCTCAACACACTCCATCATCGAATATATGACCAAACATGAATACATACTTAAGTCTTGCACATAAAATTAGGTCATGTGGAAGAGACGATAAATAAAACATAGTATACCTCCCCAAATAGTGAACATGCAATTCGGTTACCAAAAATATACAACCCCATATGATATACCCTACCATGCCAAAAATAATAGTAGATTATACAAAATAAACAACTTCAAAATGGGGGAAATTTCATGAATGAAGCCAACTAGTGTGTTTATTCATGATATAAATGGAAAATTTATCTCCATTCAGGCCCTAACTAGAGGATTTAATAAACATGTATCACCCAACCACACCTTCACAATAGAATTTTAGTGATCTAAATTGGTTATCTAAAACATCAAATCATAATCAGAATGAATGACAGACCGAAGGGATTAACATAGAAATACACAAAAACAAATTGACTCTATTAGGATATTGGACTATGATGGAATGATCAAACTATTGATAGATCCCCATAACACACAAAAGAAACAATCCAATCATTAATGTTATACGGAACGAACTGGTATATAAATAGGGGAACAATGGTATAATCCATCTAATGGAAAACTCCACGTATAGGCATGGTATATGTATTATAATAGGGGACACCATATATCCATTATCCCAACATGACCCCTATCCTAGGGTTCTCACTCTGGAATTTATGAGTGTGAACAACATCATGATAATATTACCTCTAGCAAGGGAGAATAATCAACTAGTGGGTAGTACTCATAAAAATCATCCATTATCTCACATTTCAATTATAACCACATCCAGCCAATAGTTGAGAGAACCATATCAAAACACATGTCTAGAACATGATCTTATATATTTGAAGAGTTTCCTCCTCAAACCATATTCCTGTTTATAAGTTGCATCAAACATCATAGCCAATGTACAATAAAATAGAGGAAAATTTGAACTCAAACCTTCCATCAAAAAATATGAATTAAATGTTATGATACTCTCTCAGACACCATATAATGATAATATCATAGAACTATGGATATAAACATCCAAAAAAGTACCCTCCACTAGATCTTCACAACACTCCTTAGGTCTACGAAAAAAATAGCTCTCACATTGTCAATAGAAACAAAACATAAAGCCATGTCAACAATGGGAATCCCATGATTCATATCAACGAACATGTCTATAGAAACAACATTAACCAGACCAAGATCCATATGAATTGAAAGAAATCCAAAATTTGGATATTTTTGTTCACCTCAAACATTGGAAATTCTTAGTGTTAAAAATATCAAATGCACTTCACTAGCCTATGAATGGTCCATGTTCAACAAATAACCCAAATGTTAATTAAAAAGACTAGTCCCTTCACCAAGAAAATTCTCAATGGTCCTTGTGACCACCTAAATAGAGAGACACCCACAAAATGGTTTTCCACACACAAACCATTATAATGTATTCCAAGAAGGTATTCTAAAAAGATGCATATAGAAACTATTGATTATTTGATCATAAAAAATCCCAAAAGAGATTCATCAAAATTCCATTTGACTAATATCTATAGCACAATGAACCCCCCTATAACCATAAAAAAATATTCAACCATACCACAGGCTCCAATAGCTCAGGTATTCCAACATAGAGGCTAAATTTCAATTTCACTATCATTGAGAAACTGATACAACACATAGGGACAACCAAAAATACCATCATTGATACAACATGATTTATCCTCAAAGAATTAGTCCAGAATCCTCAAATAGACATTCTATGAAAATAATGAAGATTAGAAATCACAATGGGATATAATGATAACAAACCAAACCACATGCGGATTTTGTAATCAGACTTCAAGGAAATCTTCCTACTAAAATATAATATTTAGAAAGCCTTATAGGTAGTCTATGAACATTGAAATTATACCACCATCATTATCAACATGAAAATACTCTAGGAACGTTATACACACAAGTTTAATTCAGACTCAATTGTTGAAAACACCCAGAAACCCCTAGATAGAAAATGTACACAGTGTGTACCTCTTGGTATATGATGTGAATTCCCAAAGATGCACATGACAATGTTCTTATATAGAGATGGAGAAATAATTGGGTCTATTGATGTACTAATACATGGACAATGAATATGCGGGGTCTTACAATTAACTAAATCATGTACACGTAAAGAGTTATTTAGGAATTGAATAGGTAAGTAGGAAATAAATTTGTATGGTATTTTATGATCTAAAGGGTTTTTGACATGTCGATAGTGGGGGATAAGGGGATCAAATTTATATATGGGGAGAGGAGACACTATAATTTTTAAAAATCTCAAAAGTGTATAAACATTTTGAACATGAATGAAGGATCCAAAAAGATAATTATGAAAACAATGATGTTTCAAAGATTATATATGTCCATAAAATTTAAATTGGACAAATTTGAAGGTCATCAAAACACAAATATTTTCATTTTAACACCCATGTAATCTCGTTTTAACATTAAGATCTATAATTATTTCTAAATTGTTTTTGAATTAATTTTTGGAAATACTTATTTCAAAATATTATGAAATATTAATTATTTTGATTAAAAATATGAAATAAAAATTTTGAATTTCCTATCATTGGAGTTGAAACAGTTAATTTATATTTAAACCGACGTTCTCCTTGAAAAAGTGGTTTTCCGAAGAGATAATGTTTATAAGTATATAAAGGTTTATAATAACATTTTAATATTAAATTGATTCCAAAAACCTTAAAATTATTAATAAATATATAATTGAGAAAATTTTACTTTTACAAAAATTATAAAACAAAACGGATCTTGTATATGCTTCCAACATAAAGTCATTTTTTAATTAAAATTTGTATTTTTTAATATTCATTAAAATACTAATCTTTGAAGAAATGTAAAAAAATATACCAAAATAAAATATTGAAATTTAATTTAAAAAAATGATGTTTATTTTATCAAATATAATTTCTAAATGGTAACAATTAACGTTTTTTTAATATATCACCATAAGAAATAAGAAATACTTTCTATTAAGAAAATAATATTTTCAATACATATAAATACTTTACAAAAAATTAATTAATCATTATCATTATGTTTTCGGTATAAATTTAAATTCAAAATTATTTTTAAAATTTTCTTATTACTATTCATATTTCAAATTTCAAAATCCAATTATTGGTGAAAATTTTCAAATTATAATATTAATATTATATAATGTTCATTAAAACTCATTTTTTATTATTAGACATGTTATCTACAAGAATACATTTATTTGAAGAAATTGTATTTTATTACAGCTTAGGGTTTAAAAAACCTATTATATTTAATTAATGATTATTTAGATGGAATTGTTTCTCTTATCTATTCCCTAATTTTACACATTATAATGAATAATGAAGAGGATAAGGGCCAAATCATGAAGTGTTTACAATCCTGATGAACCCAAACTACCTTTTATCATGGGGCATTTATTCAAAACAAAACAAAAATCATTCTAGTATTCCATAAATAAATAATTTATCTAATTGAGTGATGATGTCTATCATGTAATTTTATGTTAATTATTTTACAGGA
Source organism: Viscum album (assembly GCA_963277665.1). Classification (NCBI taxonomy): domain Eukaryota; kingdom Viridiplantae; phylum Streptophyta; class Magnoliopsida; order Santalales; family Viscaceae; genus Viscum; species Viscum album. Next base: position 997,188,128 of record OY728166.1, read on the forward strand.
AAATATTTATGGAAACAATAGTACTATGTACTTTAAAGTGACAAAACTATAATTCTCTTCACATTTTCAAATGAATTATATAATCCCTAATATTCCATTAAATTAACTTATTTGACGAAATTTGAATAATTTATGACATTTATAATCAATAAAATATTGAATAAAATATTTTTATCAACCCTAAAAAAATTCCCTTTGGAAATATTTGGAAATATCTCCTATCATGAATTCATAAGTATATGGAATGGTTATTCACATTAAATTTCCAAATACATAATGGAAAAATATGAAAATTAATATTCTCATCATAAAGTCAAAGTTATCTAATTTTAAATTCCATAACTCATTAAATTAATGAAAAAATTTCAATTGATATTAATGAAACTAATCATAGATAAATAATTAATGTTATTACCATGTGATTAAATTTGGACATGTAATGGCCCAGACCTCTTCGGCCCATTCCTTTGTCAAAAATATGGTCAATAAGTGTTCTGGAGGGTAAAATGGACTTTTCCCACACTTTCCAGAATTTTAAAACTGCACGTCGTGTAGTTTGAGTACACGCCGTGTACCCCCATTCCGGGTACACCCCGTGTTGCAGGCCGTGTCCTCACTATGGGAAAGAATGTGTGCACGCCGTGTTCCCAGTTCTACACACCGTGTAGTCCTTCTCCACGTACGCGTTAACAGTCAACGGCTGTGTACCATGTTGGAGCAGTGTCCTTGCCGTGTGCAATAAATGAGTACACGTTGTGTGTCCAAACTACATGTCGTGTAGTCCTTCCCTGCATATGTGTTACCCTCAAATCGTGTGTTGACCAGTCAACGGCCGTAGAGCCGTGTTGGAAGCCGCGTGGAGACCATGTGGAAGAACCGAGTACACGCCGTGTACCATAAAGTACACGCCACGTACTTTTTCTTTTCACGCCTATAAAAGGAGTGGTCCCCTCCTCCTTTAAACTCACCCCTCTCCTCCCCTCTCTGCTGAGCGGAGCTCTCTCAAGAGACTCGAAGGCTCTTTCTTCCATAACTTCTTCGTTCGAGCTCCAATTTACGATCCGTCAGTGGACACAGGATCATAACGATGAGGTGGAGCTTCCGAGCATGGATCAGTTGTCTTTTCGTAGGCCTTTCCTTTCTAAATTCAACCCGAGGAGTTTTTACTATGACCCGACAGAGGTGATGGATGCCAACAGACGTCTTCTAAGGTTGATTCGGGGGAGCATTGCGATCAAGAACCTGTTGAGGTAGGGATCTTACCTTCGTCTCTCTAATTTGTACAGCATGCGGGCTGGGTGTTCTCTTGTTTACGTGAAACACTTTTGAACCAGTTTAATGAAGATAATAACTGGATTATATAAAGGGTATGTGAAGTTGTGATTTTTGTTACTTTATATCATGTTTTATTATGTTTTTAATTGAATGAGCTTCTGCCTATGGAAAATTCACGGTCGTTGGGGGCCTTTACTTATGCAATAAAATGTTTCCCTCTCCTTCTGGATTTTATTATGGATTGAGCTTTGTGGAATGTGGAAATTGGTTAATCATGTAAAGTTGGCTATTAAAATCTGGAACCCTTGTGTGATCACCTCAGTTAAACAAAATTTAAGAATGAACATGTGGGTGTTGGCTTGGTTACGAGGAATTTGTTGGGGGTGTTTTGTGGGTTTTTGTGGATCGGGTGAACAGCAGGGCTGTGATTGACTTGGTTGTGGGTTGGTGTGATGGTTACATTGGTGATGGGCAGCGGGGCTACGAAAAATGGTATTAAAGGGAAAATGATGTGCAGGTTCGGTGTGGTTGTGGTTATGGTGGTTGGCAGCGGGGCTGCAGGGATGGGTTGGATGTGAATGGGCTATGGGTTGTGAATAATAAATAAAATGTGGAAGAGTTAATGAATGGTGGGTTGTGGTAATGGAACAGGTTTAATAATCAATGGGGCTGGTTGGTTGATAATAAGGGCTTGGTTGTGTTTCTTGTGTTTTCCTATCTTGATTTGTGGATGGCAGGGATATGTTTACGAACGATCGATGTTGTTGGTTGTGGATAGTTGCCCAGTAGTTAAGGAACTAATAAACTAATTCTGATGAAACGTGAAAAACCTAAATGGGGTTGGGGTTGCTTGTTGTATACATACTTCGTGGTAGTAGTGCCGAGGCACATGCTCAGTTTTCTGTTTAGAAGCCATAGTTTGGGCAGTCTGTTTGGTATATATATATCTTTTGTGTTTTATCGCACCCCACCCAGGTTGAGAACATAGTGCTGAACACTCCCATTTCATGGGAGATGGTGTTTTTTCCTTAGTTACTAGCTCTTTCATTCTCCTTCTCCCCTAGGCTGTGATGGCTTGAGGCGACCTTACACCTAAGACTCTTCGGGTAGGTTTCTATTGGGGTGGTTTTAAACCAAGACTCTTCAGGCATGTTCTATTGTTTCCCAATAATCATCGGGATTAGGCCCAGGTGTGTGCGTGCGTGATACATGGTTGTGAGGCCCAGGTTTGTTCGGGCGAGATATGTGGTTGTGAGGCCCAGGTGTGTGTGGGTGGGATATGTGGTTGTAAGGCCCAGGTGTGTGCGGGAGGGGAGAGTGTGGTAGCTTCAGGACGTTCGTCGTTAGGAAGAGCACCTAACTAAAGGGAAATGGTGCGGGGTACCCAATACTCTTGTTCTTATATACTACTACTACTTGTTGTGAATGTGTTTTGGTGAGTGTGGTTGGTGAGGTTGGGTGGATAGAATTCCTTGCTAGGTTTCTTCTATTGTTCTCACAGGACATTAGGATGTCTCCCAACTAGTGCATGAGAGCTTTAGGTTTCCCTTCTGAGTATACTTGTATGCTCACCCTATGTTTACTTTCAGGTTTCCAGGAGGACTACCAGGGCCATGCGGGACCCTACTAGTCGGATAGTTGGAGTTTTTTCTGTTGTTGTACCTTTTTTTCTTTTGGTATTGTACTTTGAGCTTTCTTGTACTTGTACCTTGTTATAAAATTGTTTAAACAAGCATGTGGGCTTGGTTTGGGTTTATTTCTATACACTTGTTCTTTTCCTTTTTGGTGGTTGGCTTGTCCTATTTCCCGATACTAAATAATAATAAAAGGGTAATGCCTCCCATATTTGTGAAAACTCATACCCTGGGTGCTATTCTCCACCTCGGGGCCTGCTGGAGGTGGGACTCGGGGGTCATTATCTCCCTTTCACCATTCCCAGCTCAGGAGGGGCATCTTTGGTGAGAGGGGGTCGTGACATAATGGTATCAGATACATGGATGAGAGATAGGATGGAGTCTGGAGTTAGGCACGGTGAGGATTGCATGGGATGGTAGGGCACAAGTGTTAGTTAATCTTGGTGCATGACATAGACCATGGAAGACCGACTGGGACAAAAGATTTTAGGGCCCCCCCGTGATCCGATGCAAAGACTCTATGCCTACTGAACGACCAAGTAAGACTACATTGATTGCAGGGTAGAGACCCTAGGGAAGGTACAAGAATCATCATCATTGTGTTTTACTTGATTTAAGTGTTCTGGGAATGAAATTGAAATAAAATGATAAAATAAAACCTTGAGTTTTCCTTACTACTTGGGCTTAGGTGATCCTTGTTTACCGTACAGCTATGGAACCTGGACGTCATCCCCGGGTGGCTCAGATGGCTGAGGCCCAGTAGATTCAGGTGGTTGATTAGTTGAGGATTGACCGAGAGGTGGAAGATAGCCAGTGGCAGAAAACTCTCCGTTCTTTCCAGCAGCAGACCCTCAAGAAGTACGACGGTAGTACTTCGGATATGAAGACGGAGGGGTGGCTCGAGGAGCTCGGGATCGCTTTTACCTTGATCCGTGCTCCGAGGGAGTACTGGGTTCCCCTAGCTGTCAGTCAGCTGAGAGGTGCGGCACGAAAGTGGTGGATGCTCTACCTCGGAGAGAGGATAGAGGCCGAGGTTCCATGGGATGAATTTGAGAAGGAATTCCGGGAGGAATTCCATTCTTCTATGATCAAAGAGGATAAGTGGAAGGTGTTACTATCACTTTAGCCGGGGATTATGTCAGTACGAGAGCTGGGGATCAAGTTCAAGGATCTCTTGCGCTTTTCTCCGGATCTCTTTCCTAATGAGGAGTCTCAGGGGGGGGGGAGATGTTTGGAGGAGGCACTTCATCCTTCGCTCTAGTATGCTGTCACCCCCATCACCCTTCTGAAGTACTTGGAAGTACAGAAGAAGGAATAGGTTGTAAAGAGGATGCACTCGCTGGGAGGTGCACCCCGAGAGGTGAACCAGCCAGGCTCGTCGAAGGGGAAGGCAGTCAGCAGCAGGTCTCTTGTGATGGGACCTTCCAGGTTCAGGCCAGTGGGGAGCAGGACCCAGCAGTTCCAGTTCAGATATTCAGGTCCTCATCCCTTTTTCATGAGCCCAGGGCTGAGGTGTTTTTGTTTTAGAGGTTTCGGTCATGTTCAGATTCGGTGCCCGACCCGAGCTCAGTACGGTGTAGGTGGGCAGGTTTAGCAACCACCTCAGTAGCACCCGTTGCCGGCAAGGCCCTTCCAGCAGCTGTAGGACCATGCTCCTCTGAGGGTAGACTTTGTGGGAGGAGGCCGACCTCAGGGTGCTCCTCAGGGACCTCAACCCGGGCATGGTCGGGGAGGTGGACGACCTCAGAGAGGCAGAGGAGCTGGGTGTGGACAGTTGCACGCAGCAGAGTTGATAGCTCCAGCAGTACTAGAGGTGGTGCGAGGTACGATTTGTTTGTTCAGCACTCTTGTTTCTTCCTTGTTCGATTCGGGAGCCTTAGACTCCTTTGTATCACCTGGTATAGCCCATGGTTTGGGACTAGATGTAGAGAGACTTTCCGTACCACTGGTACTGAGTACACCATTTGGAGGCCAAACCAGCATATCATGTGTTTTCCGGGGATGTGGGATGATGTTGGGACCACATCAATCTAGTGGGGACCTTATTTTGTTACAGATGCAGCCATACGATGTCATCCTAGTCATCGACTGGTTGTTTTCTGTTAGTGCCTTTATCGACTGTTTCAGAGGGAAGTCGTGTTCTCCGATGTGGATGGGAAGCGCGTATCTTTTGTTGGCGAGAGGAGCTATCAGGCGGGAAGCCGACGTGTGGATCCTCTCCTTTCTTTTCTAGGAGGGTTATTAGTGGTTTCAGCTGATACAGAGATGATGTATGTCCTGTAAGTTGATGGGGAGTTCCGAGGAATATCATCTTAGACCAGGATACTCAGTTTACCTCACGAGTCTGGAGGGGGCTACAACATGCTTTTGGAACCCAGCTACGCCTTAGCACTGCTTTCCACCCCCAGACCGATGGGAAGACGGAGTGGACTATACATACGTTGGAGGACATGCTGTGAGCATGAATTCTAGATTTAGAAGGATCATGGGTACTACACTTGCATTTAGTGGAGTTTTCCTACAACAATAGCTTCCACTCTATTATTGGCATGACACCATTTGAGGCTTTGTATGGATGGCCATGTTTTTCACCCATTTGCTGGGCAGAGGTTGGTGAGACAGGTGCTCTTGGGCCAGAGGTAGTGCAGAGCACCACATAGAATGTCCATCTTGTACGTGAGAGAATGAAAGCAACTCAAGACCGACAGAAGTCTTATGTTGATCGTCGGAGGAGGCCCTTGGAGTTCGAGGTTGGGGATCATGTGTTCTTGAAGATTTCCCCTCGACGGGGTAGCGGTGGTTTGGGAAAGGGAGAAAGCTCTCACCTAGGTTCATTGGACCTTTTGAGGTGTTGAGGCGAGTCAGTGAGGAAGCATATCAGCTAGCCTTGCCACCTTAGTTGGAGAAAGTTCATGATGTCTTTCACGTTTCCTAGCTTCGTCGGTACTTACAAAACAACATCCACGTTATCGAGTGGGGAGAGCAAGATATGGGGGACGACGCGACCTTCAAGGAACGACCAATTAGAATCATGTATCGTAAAGAGAAGGTGCTCCGTGGAAGAACCATTCTGTTGGTTCGTGTGTTGTGGAGGCATGGCGGCCTCGGGGAGAGCACTTGGGAGCGGGAGACCCAGATGCACGCTTAGTACGCAGAGTTGTTTTGATTTGTGTTTTTCCCTTGTTCTTCTGAGCTTTGTATTGATGTTGTAATATGTACCTTTGATATATGGAATTCTAGGATTATCGGTTGTGAGTCCTTTGGTTTTCCTTGTTCCCTAGTGATGTGTAACATGTCCGGATGTGTGGAAAAGGGGAAAACCTGACCCTTAATGAAGTCGCATTAATGGGGATGAGATTGAACCCATGCGAGCGAGTCAGTGCCTCCTAAAGCGGATAATATCTCGACATAGGATAAATAATTTCCCAAAACCACATGTTCGAGAAGTGTGTTGGTTGTGTGGTGTTGGGGGTAGTTCGAGTTGAAAAAAATCCTAATGTATAAAAGTGGGAAGACCCAATTCTTAATCGAGACGCATTAATGAGGATGCGATTAACCCCATACAGGCGAGTCAGTGCCGCCTAAAGTGGATAATATCTCGACATAGGAGAAAGAATTCCTAACACATATGATTAGGGTTGTTGGTTGGGTTCCTGTTATAACGAGAACCCTAAGAGGTATCATTTCGGGTTCCTCTGGGTTGGTTTTTGAATTCTCGGGGATTAGAATGTTTTAAGAGGTATCTGATGTAATGGCCCGGACCTATCCGGCCTATTCCGTTGTCAAAAAGAAGGTCAATAAGTCTTCTGGAGGGTAAAATGGACTTTTCCCGCACATTCTAGAATTTTGAAACTACATGCCATGTGGTTTGAGTACACACCATGTACCCCCTTTCCGGGTATACCCCATGTTGTAGGTCGTGTCCTTGCTGTGGGAAATAATGGGTGCACGCCGTGTTCCCAGTTCTACACATTGTGTAGTCCTTCCCCGCGTACGCATTAACAGTCAATGACCATGTACCGTGTTGGAGTCGTGTCCTTGTCGTGTGCAATCAATGAGTACATGTCATGTGTCCAAACTACACACCGTGTAGTCCTTCCCTGCGTATGCGTTACCCTCAAACCATGTGTTGACCAGTCAACGGCCACTGAGCCATGTTGGAAGCCGCATGGAGACCATGTGGAAGAACCGAGTACACACCATGTACAATAAAGTACATGATGTCTACTTTTTCTTTTCACGCCTATAAAAGGAGGGTTCCCCTCCTCCTTTCAACACACCCCTCTCCTCCCCTCTCCTCTGAGTAGTGCTCTCCCAAGAGACTCAAAGGCTCTTTCTTCCATAACTTCTTCATCCAAGCTCCAATTTACGATCCTCAGCGGCCACGGGATCATAACGACGAGGCGGAGGTTCCGAGCTTGGATCCGTTGTCTTTCCTTTAGACTTTCCTTTCCGACATCCACCCGAGGAGGTTATTATGGGACCTGACAGAGGTGACGGATGCCGACAGACGTCTTCTAAGGTTGATCCGGGGGAGCGTTGCGATCAAGAACCTGTTGAGGTAGGGATCTTACCTTCGTCTCTCTAATTTGTGAAACATGCGGGGTGGTTATTCTCTTTTTTATGTGAACCACTTTTGAACCAGTTTAATGAAGATAATAACTGGCTTATATAACAGGGATGTGAAGTTGTGATTGCTGTTACTTTATATCATGTTTTATTATGTTGTGAATTGAATGAGCTTTTGCCTATGGAAAATTCACGGTGGTCAGGGGCCTTTGATTACACAATTAAATGTTTCCCTCTCCTTCTAGATTTTCATATAGATGGAACATTGTGGAATGTGGAAATTGGTTAATCACGTAAAGTTGGACGTTAAAATCTGGAACCCTTGTGTGATCACCACAGTTAAACAAAATTGAATAATGAACATATGGTTGTTGGATTGGTTACGAGGCATGTGTTGGGGGTGTTTTGTGGTTTATTGTGGATCGGGTGAATAGCAGGGCTATGGTTGACTTGGTTGTGGGTTGGTGTGAATGTTACATTGGTGATGGGTAGTGGGGATGCGATAAATGGTATTAAATGGATAATTATGTGGGGGTTCGGTGTGGTTGTGGTTATGGTGGTTGGCAGTGGGGCTGCAGGGATGGGTTGAATATGAACGGGCTATGGGTTGTGAATAATAAATAAAAAGTGGAAGAGTTAATGAATGTTGGGGCGTGGTAATGGAACGAGTTTAATAATCAATGGGGATGGTTGGTTGATAAGAAGGGCTTGGTTGTGTTTCTTGTGTTTTCCAAACTTGATTTCTAGATGGTAGGGATATGTTTACGAATGATCGATGTGGTTGGTTGTGGATAGTTTCCCAGTAGTTAAGGAACTAATAAACTAATTCCTCTGAAATGTGAAAAACCTAAATGGGCTTGGGGTTGCTTGTTGTGTGCATACTTCATGGTAGCAGTTCCGAGGCATGTGCTCAGTTTTCTGTTTATAAGCCATAGGTTGGGCTGTGTGTTTCGTATATATATATATATCTGTATCTTTTATGTTTTATTGCACCCCACCCATGTTGATCACTTAGTGCCGAACACTCCCATTTCATGGGAGAGGGTGTTTTTCCCTTAGTTACTAGCTCCTTCCTGCTCCTTCTCCCCTAGGCTGTGATGGCTTGTGGTGACCTTACACCTAAGAATCTTCGTGTAGGCTTGGATTGGGGTGTTTTTTTCCCAAGACTCTTCGGACAGCTTCTACTATTTCCCAAGAATCTTCGGGATGAGGCCCATGTGTGTGCAGGTGGGATACGTGGTTGTGAGGCCCAGGTGTGTGTGGGTGGGATATGTGGTTGTGAGGCCCAGGTGTGTGCGGGTGGGATATGTGGTTGTGAGGCCCAGGTGTGTGCGGGCGGGATTCGTGGTTGTGAGGCCTATGTGTGTGTGGGCGGGGAGGGTGTGGCAGCGTTAGGATGTTCGTCGTTAGGAAGAGAAGCTAACTAAAGGGAAATGGTGTGGGGTACCTAATACTCTTGTTCTTATATACTACTACTACCTGTTGTGATTGTGTTTTGGTGAGTGTGGCTAGTGAGGTTGGGTGGATAGAATTCCTTGCTAGGTTTCTTCTGTTGTTCTCACGAGACATTAGGATGTCTCCCCACTTGTGCACAAGAGTTTTAGGTTTCCTTACTGAGTATACTTGTATGCTCACCCTACATTTACTTTTAGGTTTCCATGAGGACTACCAGGGCCGTGCGGGACCCTACTAGTCGGACAGTTGGAGTTGTTGCTGTTGTTGTACCTTTGTTTTCTTTTGGTATTGTACTTTGAGCTTTCTTGTACTTGTACCTTGTTATAAAATTGTTTAAAAATGCATGTGGGCTTGGTTTGGATTTTTTTTCTATACACTTGTTCTTTTCTTTTTTGGTGGTTGACTTTCCATATTTCCCAATCCTAAATAATAATAAAAAGGGTAATGCCTCCCATATTTGTGAAAACTCATACACTTGGTGCTAGTCGCCACCCCGGGGCCTACTGGAGGCGGGACTCGGGTGTCATTATCTCCCATTCACCATTTACAGCTCAGGAGGGGCATCTTTGGTGGGAGGGGGTCATGACACGACATGTTTATATGTTTGGAAACCTTATCAAGATGATATATCCACAATTTATTTTTTATATTCATGATATGTAATTTTTTTCAAACTAGAATTAGTAACAATGAACTTGTTCTACATTTTTTGGAAATCAAATTTCTTAGCAGACACACTTATGAATTCTGGATGGTCAAACCTTAATCACTTGACCAAGATATCTATTTCCCTTCATAATTTTTTTGTGTGTTGTGACATATCATCATTTATGAATGGTTTCTACAATGTTCATTCGTGGAATAGGAAACACTTAATGGTTTTATATCCAAGGTGACATACTTTCCAAAGGTAGGTGCTTACTAGGAGGTTTGGCCAGCGATGCTCAAAAATGCATTGTTTAAGAGGATGTGAGGTCATGATAATCACACCCTTTTTGGGTAGTTATTTAATAATTTAGGAATATATTATAGATATTAGAAACATGTGTGAATCCTTTATTAATTCCAATCTATTATGTATATTACCCATGAACTATCAACCAATCATTTTAATGTATGGAATATTGAATATTCTGTATGTATATGAGGTTATTCATCAATGAAAATATCCATATGTATCCATGGTTCTCAATTTATAGTATTCGCTTATATACAGATAAGAAAATCTTTATCCATGATTATGATTATTCTAGTTTTCTAGGCACATAGTGGCACACTCTATAGTGTATCATCATCAATGTAGACTGAGGATATAGTAGAGTTTATCATCACTAAGGGAGACAATAGTAGCTTTCATGTCAGGATCAAACCCATAGATGGGATTTATATGTATCCTTTAGAATTAAATTAGAACCCACATAGATGGGTGCTACATAATGTGGAATATAATACCTTTTAATTTCATATGATAAGGACCCAACCGTACAGTTTAATGACATATATTGAGTACTTCTAGGAGAAAGGTTTCTATTCCATATTTACTTTGGGACCTCTTTCGATGCTTCCCAAGGATCCTAGAAGGAACATGTATTTAGAAATTAAATTAGGCCATACAAAGAATATTTCATAGATATAAATAGGTTTATTTGTGGGTGTTGGGATTGGTCCTTTAGGAGGCTTCCTACATATCCCATTTGGATGGGAATCAAATATCACATAGCATGGTTAATCTTGTAGGGGATTTTGAAACTTTGAGATGATCATGTTGGGGATTACTTCTGAGGAGGATTACATGATAATGGGACATGAGAGAGACATAAAATCAGGATTCAAAACTCTTATTGATTTGGGGGTTTACATCAGGGCTTACTCCTAATGAGGATGACCAGATTAAGGGGATTAAGATTTGGGATTTCTCATAAGCTTGATTCTCATTGATCTCTAGACATAGGTAGATATTATACTTAACCTGGTTAGAAATAATCAAAGTCACCAAAGATAAATACATCACATGGATTTTGTGGATGTCATGACCATCATTAACCTCTAAGACCACATGAGTCATGTTCTGTGTGAGAAACAATAGGATGTAAAGTATCTCACGAACCAAACACTTCTATTTCTCTTCTAGTGGAAGAGGAGGAGGGTGATGGTGGGAGATTTTGGGGTAACAACACATCCCTCTCTTCACATCACCCAAGGAGGGAATTAATGTGAACGGAACATCGTTATATAAGAGGAATATTGAATCCTCCTACATGAAATGATAGGTACATACTATATGATTGATTCCCAAGAATTGGTTCTTTGGTGGGATTATGATCTAATTTCATATTGAATGTAAAAGAAATTGTAATCATCACTCTCTTAACAGGGTATTATAGGATCAAGGTGATAGAGATAAGAAGGGAAGTACATGGTCTAATACCTAATCACCGGGATTGGGAACTCCCTAACACTATCACTAGGGTTGGGGTCATTTTGACCATGGGGATACTATTAGGTCGATATATAGATTTATTTGAATACTAGATAGAACAAAACAAGAGGTGGTGAATTATATGTTTGAAAACATTGTAGTTGAACACTTAAGAAATTAGTTTAAATTAACTTAAACTAATAAAATTCACAACCAATACAATTAACCACAAAAATGTATGATATAATGTAATACTATGAGTAATGTAAATCATTTGTATTCGAAAAAAATACGATAATCCGAGTAATAAAAAAGTTAAGGATTCTACCATAAAGCATATTAAATCTATTAATACAATTTGTAACAGAATAATCATAATATGAAAAAATAAAATTGAGAAAGAAAATAAGAAAGGAAACAATAAAATTTATTTTCTAATACAAACAATAGAGGAAATGTAAAAGTATTACAATTATTTTATCTGAAAGACAAGGGTATCCTTTCACCTAGGATAAAAGTTCTATCTTACCACCACCTTGGTAAGCCCTCAATACAATGGTCGGTGTGTCTGTCTTGCTATCCCCGCAAGCGTTCGATATGATGATCAATATGTATGTCTTTCAAACATTTGAAATCCCTACAAAGATCGGTAGCACCATCTTCCTATCCTCGACAGCCCTCGATCATTATCACCTGATCAGTCACAATAATCAAAACAAATCACTTATTGAAATACAAAAACTAAGAACGAGTCGTTCATGTTTATTAATCTCACGGCATTCACACGAAGAAAGTGGGAAGTCACAGTTTCTCTCTCTAGATATTGATAGAAGCAAAGAATTATCAAAGTCTCTCAGTTGTATTCCCAGCATCAAATGACCTCCTATTTATAGGCCTCAGGTTCCAATAGTAATATTTTCTCTAATGGTCATATTTCTCTGGAAAAATTAGAGGGACTTGGGCACAAAGAGTTATACCGGTCATATTGAAACAAAAAAGATGACATCATTTTGATTAGTTTATAACTAACTCTCTGACATTGTTTTGGTTAAAACAAAATATATATGAGAAATATTTCACAAAAACAAGTGTTGATAAAATTATAAAAACAAGAATGTGATAAAAGAAAAACAAGAGTATTATTAGTATTACTTAGTGAAATGTATTGATATGATGAAAATTGAGTATGATTCACAATAGTTAGTAATATTGATTGGGTCAGCACGATTGACAGGGTTAGTACAATTCATAGGGTCAGTACGATTGACAGAGTCAGTGTGATAAACATAGTCAATAAAATGAACATTTTGAATATGATAAACATAGTCAGTATGATAAACATAGTCAGTATGATAAACATAGTCAGTATGATAAACATAGTTAGCACAATAAAAGAACATAGAGATTTTGGATTTCCAAAAAAGAGACATAAACGTCAAAATAGGACATTTGATTCAATAGATAAAAACCCACATGAACCTATAGGACCCTTATTGGACATCCAGATAGGTGCGGGTATCCTCCTTCCATATGAAGGAACACCCAAATTTAGGGTACATCGGTATTATAATCACCATGGTTGGGAATGTATATAGGTCTTGGTGAATTATTAAACATATTCCATTTCCATCAAGGGATGTGAGGAAGAGGAGGCCCTACCATGGGTGGTATAGAAATGGGCCTGGAGGGTGACTTCTGTAGGTCCTGAGTGTAGGTGTTCCACCTAGGTATGCCATGTAGGGATTGTTGGACCGAAAAATGGTTCACACAAGGGGTAAATTCCTATGAAAGATAGTTATTCCTTGGGAAATGAGCTACCTAGGAAACAACACTAGGGTGAATAATTATCTTAATAACTATAGGTCTCATCTTTTGTTCCTAAAAGGATATTTTACAAGTCCCTCATCAGAGAGAGGGGCCTCCCCAGGTGGTTTCCCCTTATTGGAGAATGGTCTTTATGAAGTTTTATTTTGTTTTTAGATCCTAAATAGACATTGATATAGCTTATCCCCTATAATTATTTCACCACTAATGCTTTGAAGAGCTACTTGAGAAATTTGTGATGACCCGGGAAAAGGTGCTTGGCATTGAGAGATCTTGGTGTGAATCTGCGTTTTGGTTTCCCAAATGTGGATATGTTGGGTCCCATTTATAAGAAAACATGGTTCAGTAATCAAAGGTGTATGTATGTAAATATCCATTACATAGGTCCATGACACATGTCTTTGGCATTTGGGTGTTCTGGTCCCTTAGTCTGCATAGGCTAGCAGTGCCGGCTCTGTATTGGGAAAGGATATGTGTGCATAGGTTGATTTGGAATTGTCATTTATTTCTGAATAAATCTATTTTAGCACATCAACATTTTCAATGTGTTACTTACAATATTTTCATCCCACTTGAAAAATAATGGAGTGTCATCAAATGCACCGCTTCAGGATTCAATTTGAATGAAAGAGGAGGGTTGAGTCTAGAGGTAAATGTGGAAAATATTGTGAAGGGGGGAAACAATGGATTTATATAGGTTTTCCACTCAGGGTGTCGATAATAGGTTCCCATGATAGTTTCCCTATATAGGTTCCCATGTAGTGTGTCCATGCAGGATATTGAGTGTAGGTTGTCGGTGCAGACATGCAGTTCCAAAAATACCCCCACCCTTTGTTGTTTTACACACATTCAATGTTTATAAATTTTTTCTCACTTAATATATTATCCACCCACCTACATAATTATACACTTTAATGAATCTCTCTTGGAGGTTCTCTCAAGGTATATCCAACTGAGCGATGGGGATTAGTGGATACACTGTACTAAGGATCCTTATCAAGGTATCTCATCAAGGTACTTTCACGAGGACCTGGTAAAAAGGGTTATATGTGAATACTTTTTGAGGGAGATGTGATGAAACCATTGTCTAGGTATCTATGTGAATTCATCTCTTTACAATTATTTTATGTTCGTTTAATTTAAAATTTAAAATTCTTTATGTCAATAATTAAAATCAATAAACGAATTGGTTCTTTCTTGTAGCTTTTAAATTTCTTTTTCAATGACTACCACTAAACAATATGTTATGGTCCAAACTAAAATTAATAAAACCATCAAGATTGATTATTATGATTTTTTAGAATCTTCCATTTGTGATATGGAAAACTTTTTGATACCATATAGGCATGAGTGCCTGCAGAGTGACAAGCAACCTCAGTATAGGAAAAATATTCTAACAGATACCCACATTCCGGTGTTTAAGAAATACATTCTAGAAACTTGGTTGATGAAGCACACCAACTTCCCTTCTTTTTACATATCCTAGATTGATGTTTTTATCAAGTAAGGTGAAATCCGTATTGTCTCTATTTTGAATAACAATGGTTTTACACTACATATGAAGACACATATCAATGATTTAATTCCTCATTATTATGACTCAACAATATGTGCTTCAAATACATATCAGAGTCACGGTTGGAAAAGGGATTTGGAATTTAACATTGGATGGGGAGTCAGGCCTGATTGGAGGTGGGCATTCATGGAGCCCCTAACATGTGCATAATTCATAAAGGATGTCTAGGATGTTCATATATATTTGTATATTTTGGAAGGATATTCCTATATTCATATGAATCAAAAAAAAGCATCACTGAATTATTGAGTAAGTGGAGTATGAAAACAAATTCCTTTCACTTTATGCATTGTGATGCTGGATTCAGTTTTTGGGATATCAATCAAATCTATAGGGTCCAAATATTTTGGGAAATGCATGATGAATTTATTCCAAAAATTTCAACATGGGATGAAACTGAGAGGATTCCACCATTGTCCCATGATCTCTTCATGATAGAGAATGAATTTTTCAAATACCAAGATCCTCACCCTAGAACTAATATACATGCTAGAAAAATGGATGAAATACTTCTCCGAACTGGTATGTAAGTGGCCTACTTGCTGGACCTCTAATATATTCCCAAATACAAGGAATTGGGGTTTGTTGAGAAAATTCTGGACCACATTGGGGAAATGTTAATATAAGCTTTCGGGTATACGGTTAACCCTAATATTGATGTGAAGGTTATCCGGACCAGTTTCATTTCCATGTGGCTATGAATTTACCTACTCTGATACCATGATTCTGGTGGTGGTGTGAGACAATTAAATTTTGTTATCAAAACAAAATTAAGGTAGGGAGAATACATAAAGTTGGATATCCATATTCTATAAAGTATCTATCATTTTTTTTCTCATAAACGTAACAGAAATTCCATGTTTAGAACTTTCGGTCTGTTTCAGGAGTTTTTAGGGTTGATTTCATCACATTGTAGATCATATTAATTAATTAGGTTCATTAAAATTAACGAAAGATAATTAATACCATTTGATCAAAAATTCTACTAGATTTAGCCTATGAACTTAAATCTTGATAATGAGTTGAGGGTGCTAAATTTATCTAATTATTTTAATTTCATTATGTATGGTAACATTTTGACCGGAATGTTTACCATTAATTATGAAGAGAGTAATTGTGAGATGTGTGTGTACATAATGGTGTTTAGGGAAATTGAATTGGAAGCCCATATATATGGTGGGATCATCTGTGAGGATCACGATCCTTATCAATTTTATCCCAAGTTTGTATTTCTTTAACAATAATCCATTTTTCCCCAAGGGATTTAAGGCATCATCAGCACTTAATGGTAGCCTAGAAGCAATAGAGCATGATGGCTCTAGTGCTATCCTAAATTTGAATCAATATACCTCCATCAGATGAATTAGTCATGGTAGACCTTGGATATGCTAAGGAATGGATTTCTTCATACCCTCATGTGGTGTTTAGAAAAAATATTTATTTGGTGGAGGCCATGGAAATAGAAAGTTGTGATATTCTCTGTAAAAATGTCCATGAGAAAGATGATGAAGTGGATTCTATGCCTTTGAAACCTTCTCAAACAAATACCACCCATTAGTCTTGGAATGAGAATGGAATATCTTCGGTGCTAAGGTGGAAGTGTCTTCACTGGTAAAAGGATGTTCCTAACATGTCCCCTCATTCATCTGAAAGAGAATTCTGGCTAAAATAGGCTTACTATTTGATACAAATCGAGTATTATTCATATCCATCAACATGGTGGAATTCTATTTGTGGCACATGGTGATTACATTTTGGGATAACATGGCTCGTGTTTTCAGGGATGCATGGGAGTTTTTATATGATGATTTTCTGAATTTTAGAGTCAGGTAATATCAAGGAACCTTATGACATACATCCAAAATATAATTTGGATGAAATAATGAAGTACATCTAGGATTTATAAGATTTCATAAATGAAAATGATGATCATGTCATCGTCATAAATCAAATTTATGATATTCTAGATCATGAAATTATTGAAGGGTTTTTTTAATCATGGGGAGGAATGAGAACTTTACATTAACCATGCTGACATATTTCTCTTTTAAAAATTTCGTTTCTTGTTCATATATAAACCATCACAAATCTTTAAGGGGTTTTTTATTATAGATTAGAATAGGATACACATGAGAAGGATTAGAAAAAGATATGTACGGGTCAATTAATTATGGTCCTGAAGGTACTCCCATTGAAATAGTGGACCAATTCCTTGAGTTCCAAAAAATATTCCTAGGTTAGAAAACATGATAGATTTTTTGGCAGTGGGAACTTTTCAACCATTACCTCAGGTCTCTATTACCTAGAAGAGTAGTACAAGATTTTCACTATATTAGGAGAGAATTAATAACAGTGTCTTGAAGTTGGTTTGATGAATGAATCATAGAAATTATTTGTTTCATCATATGATATTAAAACCTTCTTTCAAAGTTCTCTTGATCACACTCCCATTTTCTAAACCAACATCTCATTTCTCTTATTATGGATCTAGTATAGGTATCTCAATGATTGAAGTGGATACTCCCGAAGAGGTTAAAACTAATTTCAAAAATTATTTCTTTTTAATTTATGATGTGTCAAGAGGTGAAGATGCATCTTCACCCAATTCTACAGAGGGGTATGAGGGTTACTATAATTTTAGATTTTCCCCTTTTGGGTGTTACATGTTATATATAATATTTCCCTCTTCAAAATATTTTCGATATATTTTCATCACTACATAAAATTTTGGTATTCATGTTTGCTCCAATTATAGTCCAATAATCGGACACTAAGGAGCTAAGATGGTTCGATGGAGGTGTTGATGTCGACATTGACTATATGGGGGATGAAGATGTTATTCTTGCAAATCAATCATCATAGGGAATGTATGGAAGATCCAATTTGGGTTCAAAAAAACCTTACTCGGATAATCATACTGGTGTGGATTATTTAAGGATTAACTATATATATTAGTAAATTATATATACACTTAATCTAGTCATTAATATTCTTGTTTTAATTAAGGATCGTGAAGAAATCCACAATGAATTAGAAGGACATGAGTTTTATCATCCATACATTTTGTAAACATAGTTCGTTTTTTCACTTGTTTTTTCCTATCAGGTCACAAATTTTGAGGCTTTATGTACATAGAATATCATCAAATCCCTTAAAAATAGGGCATCCAAATCCACCATAATCCTACTATCAAAAAATTAATTTTTGAGAATTCCAAAGTGGGGGATTTTATGGTGTCTTTGTTTATGGTTTTTGAAAAAACTTAGGAGGATTATATTTCTCAAAAGGTCCATCTCCTATGATTTGATGATGAGGGTGATGTAGATGTACCCGTTCTTCTTGATTATGTAACGATGGGTATGTATCATCAACTATTTTTTTGTTTTACATCATCTATTAATCCTTTATATTTTTATGTTAATGAAAAGGTTTATTTTTTTCTTTAGTTTAATCATTTTTACAACTGATCATGATATGAATAATTCTATACTAACTATACCTATATTCTTAGGTGAGATTGGAGATACTTCGAAGAGAGTGGTACATGGTGGAACATTGAGTGAACTGATTATTGATTATGTGTCTCCCTCTAAATGTTGTTAGGAGTCTTATATGGAGATGCTCATAGTTTTCTCCCTACATGTGTCTCAAATGGTGAGATATCTAGAAGAGTTTTAGTGAGACACCTCTTTGTGATATGCTATTTTTACTTCTCTGGATTCCATTAGAGCTTTACATGTTGGGATACGATGTGTTTGACTATCATGAGATCCATGGTATAGTGGAGGATATCATCCAGTGGAGGGAGGAAGAGCCATGGTCTCAGCAACATCAGGGGCATCATATAGAGTAGTTTGAGGAACATATAGCAGCTATAGTCCAAGAAGATGATTTCTAGTACAAAATGGTAGATGATTCTCGAGATCACATTGATGAAATTTCAATACATATAATTTGACTAAAACATAAATTACAAACTTCAAATTAATCTGTATTTCAACATCACCGATCACGAAAATAGACTTCAATATAAAGTGAAGAAGTTATCAAGGTTGACTAGAAGAAACTTCACACAACCATGTAGGTTTTTTCCACACAATGTGATCAACATCACAAATTAGTTCTAGATTCTCAAGGATCAAATCAACATCTTCAATCTTCCATTGAGGATAAACTGTAAAATTTTGTGGAGAGGCTCTGACATGTAGAAATTCCTTTGATTTTTTTATAACATAAATGAAAAGTATTATTTTTGTTCCAAATCACCTGTGTATTTAACCCTAGTGACTTTCCAGGATTTTAGTATAACAATGAAACTGAATTTTGTTGTGAAAAAACTTTTTTTGTGTTAGCCAATTGTATCCATAATGTCATGTATGGGTAAGAATGTTCTAAATTTTTCCTGAGTCATTAGGATCAGCGAGCATAGTTCGAATGTTTATATAGATGTATAGGAAAACCTAAAAAAATTTGTCTTGAATATCATCACCCAAATGGATTCCTATGTATAATATTTTGGAGACTTGGCAGGTCAGAATTGGAATTTTCATTGACACCTTGTTTTGGGTATTCCGCTTAACATATTTTCGACCTTTTTCTTTTCATTTCCCTATTGTTTCATTAACCAAACATTGTGTAGGTCTAGTGAGGTGAGAATCAAAAAATTTACATAGTTACCTCTATGGGTCTTCATCTGAGAATGTATGATGTCTCCCTTATGGGATGTTTAATGTTGTACTTGTCAGATTGATAAGGCTAGTGTTTTAGTTTGAAAATCATTGACCATAGATTTTGAGATGACGATCCAAACCAGTCTTTCTGATAAAAAATGTTATGAAATTATGCAAATAACAATGATGGGTATCTTGAGACATGTTTTTGTGGTATCCAAATCTAAAAAATGATACTCAGGAATAAAAGATGTATCTCAGGGGGATGAAGTGAAAATTGGTTGAAAATTTCATTTTTTGAGATATTTTATGAAAGACGAACTAGGTAACATACAACATAGTTAAATAATGAAACATTAGGATTTCAGGCCCATTATGTGGGAGACCAATGCATGTAAAATGGTGGTATATATTTTATTTCTAGGTAAAGGAGTTACCATGAATTAGAACATTCTATCGTTGATGGCTGAATGAAAAAAATGGTGATTCAGATTTCTCAATACCACCAGGGTGGGTTTCCCAAGGTAAAATGTCTAATATTTAAGGGGACATTTTTATTGTTTTTTGAAATGAAAAATAAAAATATCCTACATGTATTTGGTGCGTGAAGGATAATACATTTTTTAGATTTTCAATGTTAGGGTAGTAGTCCCCTTTCTAAAAATAGATTTCATGCATAATGAAATTTAATATCGTGCGACTAAGGTATTAATCATGTAATTTATCCTCTTATAGAGATGACGTTATTCTATGTAGTTTAGTGTCATACTGTAAGGAAATTATGTTGTGTAGTTTAATTTCATTCAATAAAGTAATTTTTTTATGTAGTTTAAATTCACCCTACAATTAAATTTTTTTCGGCAGATTAAATTAATATTTCAAAGAAGTTGGGGGGATATAATTTTTGGACATTAGCTTTGATCGATGGTATGATGATTCTCCCATTCATGGTTATTTTTATAGATGTGTAATATGATTCTTATATGTAGGAGGAGAAAATAGTCAACTGTGATTGGGGAATTTTCATATAAGAAGTGTGATATGGAAAAATGGATTATGATGTTAGATGATTTATTTCCTAAAGATGATGTTAACACTAGTTGACAAGTCCGTTTTAGAGCTATCTTATGAATGGAGAACTAGTGTACATAATTCATAGTTAAATAAAGAAATATATTGGTTGAAATTCCCTGAAATTTGTGAGAAACTTATGAAAATACAATTTAGGTGTGGTACATCATAGTAATGAAAAGAAGTCACTAGGAATTAAAAAAATTTATAGTAAAAAGATGATGAATGTTTTTGAAAATTTACATTTCCAAATGGATATGTTTTTTTATTGAAGGAAACTCCAAGAACACAAAAAGGGTGTTTCATGTCAAAATTGTTGTATAATGGGTAATAGTTATTTCCCACATAGGTCTAACTAAAGTCAGTGAAATATGACTTCTTTAGATTTTTATGTTTAATGAATAGGAACATACCATTGTGGAAATAATAGGGACTCAAGGCCTTTTGGAAAGATAGATTGGTACCCATTTCATATATACGACTCAAAATTTAAAGGGGATAATTTATATTTATTTGGTCAGAACCTTTTTAAAGGGGACCTTAATTTAAAGATATTATATCCATCATGGTGTTTATGGAGAAGAGGGAGGCATTTTTCTTTACCCCATGGTTGGGACTGAGACATAATCCATATGCATCGCTAGGTATCTTAATGAGATGAGAATCACACCATACATAGTTATATAGGTACCATGATGTTTAAAGTCCTTCATTAAAGTAATTATCCATGCAGTTTGATATCATGTGGTAAGGATGTTAGAAAATCAATTTATTGTAAATTGTTAAGGACGATGGTGTCTTGACATGAAGAGTAATTAGATATTGTGAATGGAAAAGGGAAAAGGTCCCGAGTGACACTACATATCGTTTTGGAGAAATAATCAAGTAATACATAGATCTGAAATAAAGGCTCCCAACCTTGATTGAATTCGTATTTAGAAAAATGGGGTTTTTTATATGAGTTCATTTATGGAATAATAACTCATATTGGTGTATCTCATGTAGATCTGGATCATGCATTAGAGACTGGGATTATTTCTGTTATTGTGCAATGACTGAGCCTAGGATTGATGATCTTGGAATCACTACATATGCCACTGGGTGAGAATCAATCCAATCATTGTTATGGAATAATACCATTGATTATATTCACGTGTTGAGAAATGGGTGATGTCGATGTTAAAATGGAATATTGTGGCTGGACTCGGGTGTAGGACCCAAGATTCTCAACGTATCTTGATTGGGAAAGAATCATTCCACATGTTGTTCTTAAGGATATTGTGTAGTTTATTTTCATACAAAGTAGACATCTAGTGTGTCATTTAATGCATTATATCCCATACCATAATGACCCTAATGTGAATTGAAAGGCCATATTTATGTTGCAAAACTATTTTACCAAATGTCCAAGTCCACGCATGTTATGCTCGTTGTGAGAAACAAGGGGTCTAAAATGTTTCATCCACAAAACAAATGTGATACATGTAATGGTTATTAGAATTTGTATACTATGGTTGCTGGTATATGAGATATTATCATGGAATCACTACGTATCTCATTTGGTTGAGAATAATGTTGTACATAGTTTTTGAAATCCCATTTTATTTAACAACATGTGGTGAAGACAAGGATGAACCGATGGGAAAGAACAAAAATTCCATGACTGGACTCCAGATTAGAATTATAGGAGTAAATAAAAATATCATTTAAATGTAAATCAAGCCACATTTAGATCTTGAAGCCTCCATGTGAAGGTGTAATTCATACATAGGAAAAAGGGCTATATATTTTGGTCATGGCTAGACTCAGTAAATGAGATCTTGGTTTCACTATATATTTCATCAAAATGAGTATCATGGAATGTGAGGTTCGTGAATATTTTTCCCCACACCAATCCTTCTTGAGAGGGGGATTGGGGATTTGATACATTTCATAACATTTGATATGTGTGAGAGTTGTGATCCAAGTACCACTACAAATCTCATTGTAATGATAATCAAGTAATATGTTCTGGAAAATATCCCCACCTAGATCTGGTTCATATGAGGGGAAAGGGGTAATGTATTATTTATGGTCATGAATGGGCCTACAATTGGGGACATGGGCATCACTAAGAATCTCATTGAGGTGATAATCACACCACACATAGTTCTTGATCATATTGTGAAATTTAACATTTTGTGATGAGGAAATTGGCCATATAGTTTACTGTATTATGGTCAGGATACAATAATGATGGGGATTACATCTAAAAAGGGTCAAAATACCAAATATATAGTGGAAATAATGTGATTGGTGAATATACATGGGATCTAACCATGATCAAGGGACCAAAAGTATTATCATATCATGGTATTTCAGGGGATGTTAACATCTATTTTGGGGAAAGATAACCATGTGGATTATGACCATGCGGTGAGTAAAAAAAGTTTCATAGTGTTATGTCATACAACTTGGACCATATTTTTTGGATTTAAATAATTTCATACAAGTAATATGATGCCACACAGTTTAATTTCACGAAGCACAGGCTTTATGTCATTCGTTTATGATCATGCGATAAAGAAAACTACATAGTTTAACATTTCTTAGTTGGGATGTTTATGGGGATATTCAGTTTTCAATCTTGCATCTAGGATGTATCTCTTCTGACTACATAATTTTTTTTGAAACCCTAAATTTTTCAGAGTCATAATGACTTCTACATCCACTATGGTCTTGGAATAAGCTAAATTAGCTTAAAAATTGTGTATGGAATAAGGTCCCTCCCACATTAGATTAAGTTTCAGAGGCATAATTACATTTATCATTAGTGTACTAAGGATGAACAACAATTATCCTTGGATAAATTTATAGAGGCTGAAAACTTCGATAAAAGATCATGCTATCGAATTCTGGTAGACATCCAAGTGATGATAGATATGAAAAGTTTTTTCATCCAGTCACCCCAATTTATTCTGTCATTTAGGGGACTGTTCATCTATTGATAAATAAGCACATATAAAAAAAATAGAGTGATAAGATCTAGAAGTAAATTGGTAGGAATTATTATGTACCATATATAAATGAGTATCGGGTCACTTGTGTTGTTGTACATGTCATATTCTGGTAATCCCAAAATGTGTGCAAGATATTGTTATAAAATACTTTTTAATTTCATATACTATTTATCTAATATATTCACAGGGGTTTTTTGAAAGCCTCTACTTATCCACTAGACATTAAATAATAGTAGTAATAATGGTTTGATTTCACATTATATTTATGATATAGATATTAGACCTTAGTAGAGTAGAAATTTGTTCAATTTTCCATAAATATGGAATAAGGAAAACAAAAGATAGTGGCGATGTTAGATTTAATGATGCTGGATATGATTTTGGGGATGAATTCATTGAGGTGTACAACCTCATCACTTTTAGAGCAGAAATGAGTAGAATTATTATTATACTTTATTTTATTGGTCATAGCTAGAGGGTATGACCCCTCAACATTAATTCTACATATAGAAAATTTGTAGGAATTTTTGGCTGCTTGTAGAAACTCAAAGAGTAGATGAATGATGTTGGAATATATGTGATGAATGAAATTTCATGGTGAATTATGTGTATTCATGTGTCTCAATGGGATAGTAATAACCATGACATTAAATTTTATTGGAAAGCTTCTATGCAGACTACTAGGCATTATAGGCCTCATCATGTATAACATCCATAATGGTTGTAGTCTCTTATCCAGAGATACATCTGATGAGGAATCTATTGGTGCCTCATTTTTTGGGGAATTTATTGTGAGTTAGGCCATCATATAGAGTGATGTTGGATAATATCCATTTTATTTGTTCTATTCTATATCCATGTAGTGTGATAAATTGATCGTTGAGGAAATCCATGATGGGTTTTGTAACACCCCGAGATTTTATGAGAAGTAATCTTTTAAATTTATTTGATTTCTTGTGTTTTAGGCAACACAAATATTATCTAGAACTATACACAACATCGTATTAGCTTGCAGTATATGCAACACTATTCTTGGATCGTGTTACACACAATTTCAAGTTCGTTTGATAGAAGTTATTCTACGCAACATTGAGTATATATATATATATATATATATATTCAATGTAAAAATGATATATGGTTGGATTCTATTATACACAACAATAAAGAAATCTTGCACTACACGCAACCCTGACTTTGCTTGAATTACACGCAATCACATCCTTCCACGATAGTGTGTGTTGTACACAATACCGAGTTTCACTAAACAAAAATATGTTATTAAAATATTATATAAACAAGCCCTTATGAATAGTAATACCCACTTTTTGAAATTTTATAAATTTTATCTTTCGAAATGGACTTCATTTTTGGATTCAGAATATCGAAATTAGCCTAGGGTGAATTTTTGGTATTTTTTTGAAAACATTCAATTTTTGATGAATAGTGAAAACACTGGGTTACTATATAAAACCAACTTTTTATTTAAATAATTATTTATTTAAATTTATTTTAGGTAAAAACTATTACATAATACCTATATAAGTTCAATTTAATTAACTGGAGTCATTTTATAATAATTATATATATATATATATAAATTTTATTAAACTTGTCACCGTCTTCTACCCACCTCCTAGGAGCATTTTCAATTATACATAAAACTTAATTTTACCGCTTCTGTGAGTTGAATTTCAAAAATACGAGAGACACAGTTAACATCGAGGAGTAAAATGTGGTTCAATAAGATAAAAATAATTTCTGGTGAATAGTGACTTTTTACTTTTATTTACCACGATTAAAAGTAAATAGGGAAATTAAGGGTATAAATGATATTATTATTACCCTAAAACATGTCTTAATTCTATTGTATAAGTGTAAATCTACCAAAAACAACCTTAGGAATAAAATATTACCCTTTAGGTCCACTTGGATTAGATTAGGACATTTATTATTTTGTTATTTAAAGAAGAGTTAAAATAGTTATATTCAAAGTTTAATAACTAAAACAATTTTAATATAGGGTTATAGATAACATAAATTCGACTATTAATATTAATTAGAAAGATAAATTTATTTCATAAATAATGTTATTTTATTTAAAAAAATTAGACATTAAATAATTTAACTGATTTATGACACAATGATGATGCATTAATTACCTTATTAATGAAATATTAACATAATTGATGTTATAAATACCCAAATAAATGTAATTTGATACTTTTTATAAATTCCAATAATTTTTTAGGTTAATAAGACATGTTAGTATTGATTCAATTAACTTTTGTCGAACTAATAATGTTTTTATGAGTTTCATAAAAATCTATTACCAAATAGTGTCAAAATTGATATAAAATAGTTTTTAAAACAAATATTATATTATTAATTGTTATTCTATTCCAAAAATTCTAAGGTTTGGTAAAATGACTTAGATAAGGTTATATATATTAATAATGAACCACTTGGGAATCTATTGTCTTGTTATAGTAAGTTAATTAACCATATAGTGTAAGAAAACAAGAAGACACGGTTAATGTTAAATTATTTAACTTAGAGTTAAATCTAAATGATAAGGTTAAAATAGTAACCTAAAAATGTCTAAAACATATTGTTTGAGAGTATTTAGACCCATCCCCACTTCATATTATAAATAAATCAATTTAGAGCTATTATAAACTGAATATGACTTTATTATAAAATAATATTTTAATTGTTTTCTACGGTGCCCCTCACCCCTCTTATAAAAGGGAACTCCCTCGTATCTCAACTTCACTCCTCCAAAGACATTTGGATCATCCAAACCCTGCCCATTTCACTTCTCAACATCTATAGTTATATCATAGAGGTTCTGGTCTTCTCAAAAGTCCAACTATAGTTCCCTAAGAAGAAGTATAAAAGAGACACGTCAAGGAAGAGGTAATCTCTTCTACCAATTCATTCAAGTTTCATTCTTCATCTACTTATTATTCATCTGTTGTTTCATAATAAAGTAATAACATCAGTATCACTAATATACTTATATCTTATTATAAATATGAAACAACCATATTTCACTTTCTATCCATCCTATGGAAACCAAAATCACCTCGCGTGCGAACATACAGAATGTCGTCTTCACGTCGTGGTGTAATCGGTTTTTCCACCACCACCATACATGGATTGATATAATGGTGTTCAAAATAACTAAATATGGTTATTGTAACATCATACTGATTCTTAGATATTATATCATCTAATCCAATTCAATTCAATAATTATGGGAATGATATCATCACTCGTGCGTACGTAAGGATTACCGTCTCCACGACGCGATAAGATTCATTCTCCATGTTAATCATTCAAGAATGATTATAAAGTATATGTAATGAATAATAATAAAATATATGACATAATGAAGCTACAGGATTTATGTATATATATATATATGTTATCTACTTACTTCCATTCAAGTCAATAAGGAAGGGAAAACAGCGTTCATGCGTACGTACGACCTACCATCTCCATGAATGGTGTATTTCATTTCATTCATCTATCTATTATATATATATATATAATGAATATATATGATATATAAATCATGATTTAAATTATTTAAGTATGTAAATCATGATATAAGTAATAATAATATCAAGAACAACAAGTCCAAACATGTACGATAAATAAAACGATTTTACCCAAAACGATGCTTTAACATGGAATTTACAAAAGAACAGGTAATATAAAGTCATAAGTGAAACATATATGATATCATAATAATGAATATTATTCTATAATAAGTAAATGAAATTATTTAAATCATTATACAGGAGGTTCAGATACGTATGAAGCATATCGGACCTAAGGTAAGGGATAGCTTTTCTAATCTTGTTTTTATCCGAGATTATTTATTTGTAAGTATTTACTGGGGTTATATTTTTCATCCATGTCCGTAAAAATGTTTTTCATATAGTTTTTAATATTCTTACATTTATGTTTAAATTCATGTTTACCCCTCTTTGACTTTTACATTGTGTTATGGAAATAATATTTCTTTTGTTTACCATACGAGGAACTTTTTAACTTTTCTGGAAAAAAGTACGATAAGAATGTTTTTTTAACTAATATAGCATGAACGGATTTTTACAGTTTTATAATGCCTAATTTTCATGAATATTAATCAAAAAGATATCATGACTATTTTCAACAAAATCTTTTTCTTTTAAAATTTCATGTCATTTTGGAAAAAGAAAATGATTTCGAAGAAGAAAGGATATTTTCCTCAAGAATTCATTTCATGTGTTTTAACAAAACCATTTTCCATATAAGATGACATTATTTCATATGTGTATGTTTCAAGTATAATGTCTCTATGATTTACAAGGTTTCACTTTTCTTATGATGAAATGAAATCCATTTGTTTTATAGTGATTATGTTATGATGAGATGATGTTTATGAAACCCATTTTATTATTTGGGATGTGATGAATGATTTATGTTTATGTTATGGAACACGTAAGAATGATTTAATTATGAGATGGGTGGGAAATATATCTCCCTAAAATTCAATGAGTAAATATTTATATCTCATGAGATAGACATGGCTGGAATGGAAAGTTAATCTGATTCAGTGTTACAGGACTAGAACGAGGAGTGAAATTGATTCAGAAAGGGAATTTGTCCACTAAGATTGTCTTGGCATCAATGCCTTGGATACTATGGAAATCATATCATGTTCTTAATGGTTTCCCACAATTACATGTTTTTTCCCATTCTATGTTATCATTATTGATGATCCATTATGATCTATGCCTTATGTACTACCATGTTTTATGTTATTGCTCAAGATTTTGATGTTTAAATATTATGTTCATGTTTTGAAGTTCAAATGTATATGGATTGTTTTATTTTCTCAATGCTTACCCTTAGTGATCATTTTAGATCACCCTTTATATGTTTTCTTTTCCCCATGATATAAATAAAGGTTTTAGGTTAGAAAAAAAGGAAGATCATTATGGGAGATATTGAAGGTCTTTCACCCAGATTAGAAGATTATATTCTGAGTTTCAAAGACACTAAACTATTATGGTCCTTTGGTGTCTGTTTTTGTAATGTATTAGATATTCTGAAAAGTAATGAAATGTCTTTCTACATCATGTTTTGGGTCTCTATAGTTGGTATCATAGGAATGGTTTAGTTAACCTTTTGAATCAAGGATGTGAAAACTTTAGTGAGATCCCTAGTGATATTTCTAGGGTATGTCTAGGGATGTCCCTAAGGTTAATTATAAGTATAGTTTATAGTACTAGAATTACAGTAATGATATCAGAGGTAAACCTAAGATGTTAGATATTGAAGGTAGTCCCCCTTTATTATGTTGTTTTACCTAGCATGATTTTTTCCTCTCACACTATTCTTTTTGGGTTTTAGATGATGGATGGAAGCCGAAGGAACCGTGTTGATCAATGTAATGGAAAATGCAATGATTTTCCATATGAACAGACCAATGTTATGGGAGATGGAGTACAAAATCTTATTGCTATACTTACAGAAGATATTAATCATTCTGGACTTCCAAATGAGCAGAGAAGGGAACGATATTCTTTTGAGTCCTTCATGATGCAACGTACACTTTAATTCAGTGGGTAATCTAATCCACTTGTTTCTGAACAATGGATTAGTACCATTGAAATGATATTTTTGATACTTCGTTGTTCATAGCATGAAAAAATCATTCTGGATGTTTAACATTTAGAAATCGAAGAAGACCAATGGTGGACTCTAATTAAGAATACGAGGCCCTCAGATGATATTGAATCCATGGAATGGGATGAGTTAACGAACTTATTTTTCAATAAGTACTTCCATCATATTCTTCGAACAAATATAAAAAAGGAGTTCCTTGAGCTTATGAAAAAGGATGATGAATTTGTTGGTATATACGAAGCGAATTTACAAGGCTTTCAAGGTATGAATATGGCTTTATCATCCAACCTGAAAGTAAAGTTGATCGATTCTTCAGTGGCATAAAACCAAGTATTCGAAGGGAATTAGCTATAAAAGACTTCGATAGATTTGATGAAATTGTGCGTTGTTCTATCATGTAAGAAATGGAATTTGGTGTTACATATCCATCTCATGGTTTTAACAAGAAACGAAAGATGGAGTTCAAGGATATATCTCAGAATAATGGTGAAAAGAAGATGAATGTTTTTTATGCTCAAAGTGTGGAAAGAAGCATGGTGGAGATTGTCTTAAAGGGACTAGAAAATTCATTATGTGTAGAAAATAAGTCTATCTAGTATTTGAGTGTCAAATTAATGGAAAAAGGGTTTCTAATGATGTGAATAATGAAAATACTATAGAGAACGCATCGCCAACACTTCAATGCTTCAAGTGCAAGGAAATGAGAAATTATTCTAATCAATGCCCTAATCCAAGGGTTAATGATGATCAACATGAGAAACCTCTTAAGGAAAAGGAAAAAGGGAAGTCACATGTGATCATTATTGGTGATGTTTAGTATGAAAACGATGTAGTGGAATGATTATGTGTTTATGTAACGGGATTCCAAAATAATGTTGTGGAATCTAATTTATAGTACTGTGCAATATTGGAATATCTATGTATTGGGTTATTATGGTTTTCAATAATTATATGGTACCGGTAACAAAGAAAAGTAATTCAAATATTTTGGAAAGCAGATGATATGATCATAATGAAGGTATAAGGAGAAAATAATATGTTGGATAGTATTAATGAGATCATGACTGATATAAGGACAAAGCGATATCGTGGTTTGAGTATGTAGAAATTTTGGGATTTTGGTATGTGGAAAGAGTTAACTATTGACAGCATTCATGTTTCCACTAAGGTTCAATGGGTATTCATTATTCAATAGAATACATGATTATGGTCTTCACATGTTTGAATGTGACCAATAAGATATATCGTATGATAAATGATGGACTTCACATGCTCGGTAGATGACATTTCCATTAATAGTTTTCTTTATACTATGATATTGGATAGTTGTATTTTGGATAAGTATAAAGATTTAAATAGATTATGTTGCACATCAGATTGTATTGTTTAATGTAAGAACATTGTTTGATATTATTTCTGTAATGTTATAATAGTGTAGTTTTAGAAAAATGACAACCTGCAGGACGGGTGACAACCCATCGCGTCGGACAAGGCTGTGGGAATTGAACCTACAACCGAAGTGAGATAGGCCTTTATCACCTGCCACTGGCCTACTGGATGTCCCTAGTTAGTATAAACTAGTTTTATTTTATTAAGAAGTATGATAGTTGAAGTGTAAGTCCATTTTTGGAATCATATACGGTTAATCTCACCATAATATGGCATTATGTATATAACATTTGCTAACCTTATGTTTGAGACAGATAGAATGACCTATCATTCTATCGCATGATCTGGTAACACTTCACGGACGATAAATTCAACTTCATTTTTTCAGGGATGAAGTGGAAATTGTTCATGGCACAAACAACAATGAGATTAAACCAAAATCAACTATGTATTTCTTCTATTTCAAAATTTTAAACTTTAGGGAAATTATATTAAATACCAAAAATGTTGTCCTAGTGCTCTTATATCTAATTACTCAGATGGTACCTTAGATCATCACAAATTTGTGGCTTTGTGATTGTTGGCTTTTTCATAGC
This sequence comes from Viscum album, assembly GCA_963277665.1. Taxonomy (NCBI): domain Eukaryota; kingdom Viridiplantae; phylum Streptophyta; class Magnoliopsida; order Santalales; family Viscaceae; genus Viscum; species Viscum album. The sequence continues at coordinate 997,219,290 of OY728166.1, forward strand.
CATGTTCTCTACCACTCTCCATCACAACTTGATGGTTAGATTTGTCTTCCAAATCCATATTTTCACCTATGTTCTCCTATGTGGAAACCCAGTGATGAGTTAATTTGGGTATCCGTTATGTTTCATACTTCAATTTTTAAACTTAAGTTTTAGTGTTCCTTTTTACGATGTGGGTTTCTATGAAAGAAACATTCAAGAAGTAAACCATTTATAAACTCGACGAATTTCGAGGGCGAAATTCATTTTACGGGCAGTAGAATTTAACACCCTGAGATTTTATGAGAAGTAATATTTTAAATTTATTTGATGTCTTGTGTTGTGTGCTACACCAAGATTATCTTGCACTATACGCAACACCATATTATCTTGCAGTATACGCAACACTATTCTTAGATAGTGTTACACACAATTTCAAGTCCGTTTGATAGAAGTTCTTCAACACAACATTGAGTGTATATATATATATTCAATGTTTAAATGAAATATGGTTGGATTCTATTATACAAAACCACAAAGTAATCTTTCATTACATGCAACCCTGTCTTGGCTTTCATTACACGCAATCACGACCTTCCACGATAGCGTGTGTTGTACACAATACCGAGTTTCACTAAACAAAAATATGTTATTAAAATATTATACAAACTAGCCGTAATGAGTAGTAATACCCACTTTTTGAAATTTTATAAATTTTATGTTTCAAAATGGACTTCATTTTTCAATTCGGAATATCGAAATTATCCTAGGGTGAATTTTTGGTATTTTTCTGAAAACATTCAATTTTTTATGAATATTGAAAACACTGAGTTACTATTTAAAAATTGACTTTTTATTTAAATAATTATTTATTTAAATTTATTTTAGGTCAAAATTGATACATAATACCTTTATAAGTTCTATGTAATTCACTGGAGTCATTTTATAATAATTATATATATATAAATTTTTTATTAAACGTTTCACCGTATTTTACCTATCTCACAAGAGCATTTGCAATTGTACATAAAACATAATTTTACCACTTCTGTGAGTTGAATTTAGAAAATCAGAGAAATACGGTTAATATCAAGGAGTAAAATGTGGTTCAATAAGGCAAAAATAATTTTTTGTGAATAGAAACTTTTTACTTTTATTTACCACGGTTAAAAGTAAATAGGGTAATTATGGGTAAAAATGATATTATTATTACCTTAACACTTGTCCTAATTATATTGGATAAGTTTAATTCGTCCAAAAACAACCTTAGGAATAAAATATTACCCTTTAGGTCCATTTTAATTAGATTAGGACATTTATTATTATTTTATTTAAAGAAGAGTTAAAATAGTTAAAATCAAAGTTTATTAAGTAAAAAAAAATTAATATAGGGTTATACATAACATAAATTCGACTATAAATATTCATTATAAATATAAAATTATTTCCTACAAAATAGAATTTTATATATAAATTTTAGACATTAAATAATTTAATTTATATATGACACAATGATGATGTAGTAATTACCTTATTAATGAAATATTAACATAATTGATGTTATAAATGCCCAAATAAATGTAATTTGACAATTTTTATATATTTCAATAATTTTATAGGTTAATAAGTCATGTTATTATTTATTCAATTAATGTCTTTAGAACTAATCATGTTGTTATGAGTTTCAAAAAAATCAATTACCAAATAGTGTCAAAATTGACAAAAAATAGTTTTTAAAATAAATTTTATATTATTAATTTTTATTATATTCCTAAAAATATATGGATTGACCAAATAACTTAGATAAGGTTATATATATTAAAACTGAACCACTTGGGGTTTTTTGGTTTGTTATATTAATTTTATTAACCATATAGTGTAAGAAAACAAGAAGACAGGGTAATAGTTAAATTATTTAACTTTGAGTTAAATATAAATGATAAGGTTAAAATATTAACCTAAACTTGTCTAAAACCTATTGGTTGAGGGGATTTCGAACCATCCCCACTTCAGATTTTAAATAAATCAATTTGGAGCTATTATAAACCAAATATTACTTTATTATAATATAATATTTTAAGTTTTTCCTAAGGTGCCCCTCACCCCTCTTATAAAAGGGCACTCCCTCTTCTCTCTACTTCACTCCTCCCAATCCATTTGGCTCGTCCAACCCCTTCACACTTATCTTATCAACATCTTTAGTCATATCATTTATGCTCTGGTCTTCTCAAAAGACCAACTCTAGTGCCCTAAGAGGATGTATAAAAGAGACACGTCAAGGAAGAGGTAATCTCTTCTACTGATTCATTGAAGTTTCTTTCATCTTATACTTTTCTTAATTTTTTGTTTAATAATAAAGTAACAACATAATTATCTCTAATATATGGATATGTTATTATAAATATGAAACATCCCTATTTCACCTTCTATCCATCCTACGTAAAACAAAAATCACCGCGCATGTGTACGTATGAAATACCATCTCCAACTCGTGGTGTAAACTGTTTTTCCACCACCACCTTACTTGGATGGGTATAATGGTGTAAAGAATAACTATATATTGTTATTATATCATCATACTAATTATGAGATCTTATATCATCCACTCTTATAAAATTAAATAATTATGGGAATGGTATCATCGCTCGTGCGTATGTATAGATTACCATCTTCACGACGCGATTAGATTCATTCTCCATGATAATCATTCAAGAATGATTATAATGTATATGTAATGAATAATAACTAAATATATGACTTAATTATGCTACTGGATTTATGTATAAATATATGTGTTTTATCTACTAACTTCCATTCAAGTCAATAAGGAAAGGAAAACATCGTTCATGTGTACGTACGACCTACCGTCTCCACGAACGGTGTATTTCGTTTCATTCATCTATCTAATATATATATATATATATTTATATAATCAATATATATGATATATAAATCATGATTTAAATTATGTATGTATGTAAATCATTATATAAGTAATAATAAAAACAAGAACAACAATTCCATACATGTACGATAAATAAAATGATTTTACCCAAAACGCTGCTTTAGCATGGAATTTACAAAATAACGGGAAATATAAAGACATAAGTGAACCATATATGATATCATAACAATCAATATGATTCTTTAATAAGTAAATGACATTATTTAAATCATTATAAAGAGGGTTCGGATACTTACAAAGCATAATGAACCTAAGGTAAGGGATAACTTTTCCAATCTCGTGTTTATCTTAGATTGTTTATTCGTAAGTATTTACTGGGGTTATATTTTTCATCCAGGTCCATAAAAATGTTTTTAATAAAGTTATAAATATTATTTCATGTATTATTAAATTCATCTTTACCCCTATTTTACTTTTACATTGTGTTATGGATATAATCTTTCTTTTGTTTACCATACGAGGAATTTTTGGACTTTTTCGGAAAAAGTAAGAGAAGAATGTTTTTTTTAAATTATACGACATGAATGGATTTTTACGGTTTCATAACGAATAATTTTCATGAAGATTCAACTAAAATATTTTATGGCTATTTTCAAAAAAATGTTTTTCATTTACAATTTCATGGAATTTTGGGAAAAGAAATTGATTTTGAAGAAGAAAGGATATTTTCCTCAAGAATTCATGTCAAGTGTTTTATCAAAACCTTTTTCCATCTAAGATGACATTATTTCATATGTGTATGTTTCAAGTATAAAGTATTTATGATTTACATGGTTTCACTTTTCTTATGAGTAAATGATATCCGTTTGTTTTATATGAATTATGTTATGATGGGATGATGTTTATGAAACCCATTTTATTATTTTGGTTATGATGAATGATATATGTTTATGTTGTGGCACACGTAAAAATGATTTCATTATGAGATGGGTGTGGCCTATATCTCCCTTAAATGAATTGGGTAAAGATTTATATATCATGAGATAGACATGGCTGGAATGGAAAGTTTATCCAGTTCAGTTCTACAGGACTAGAACGAGCAGTGAACTCGATTCAGAAATGGACTTTGTCCACTAAGATGTTCTTGGAAGCAATGCGTTGGATACTAAGAAAATTATATCATGTTCTTAATGGTTTTCCACAATTACATGTTTTATTACCAGGATATTTTATCATTATTTATGATCTATTATGATCTATTCCTTACGTACTTCCAATGTTATGTCATTGTTCAAGATTTTGATGTTTAAATATTATGTTCATGTTTTGAAGTTCAAATGTATATGGTTTGTTTTATTTTCTCCATGCTTACCCTTATTGAGAATTTGATCTCACCCTTTATATGTTTTCTTTTCCCCAGGATATAAATAATGGTTTTAGGTAAGAAAAAAATGAAGATCTTTATGGGAGATGTTGAAGGTCTTTCACCATGATTAGAATATTATATTCTGAGTTTCCAAAGACACTAAACTATTAAGGTCTATTGGTGTCTGTTTTTGTTATGTATTAGATATTCCAAAAAAGTAATGTAATGTCGATGTACTTCATGTTTGGGGTCTCTATAGGTTTCATCCAATTGGTGTTAGGGATATATGGAGAATGAAAATGATTTACATCATTGATATCCTATTTTATAAGGCAACGAAATAAGTGACCATTCCATGATGGGTGATAGTAATGATCATTTTGTCCCAATTTGAAATTTTTGATGTTGTGGTTCATTTTGAAAAGCATATTCAAAGCCATTTTATGATCGTGGGATGTGATAAAACATTTTTTATGATGTTAACACTTCCATAAACTCTCATATATAGTCAAACATAGGGATAAAATATTCTATTTTGATTTAATAATCCTCATTGATGTGTTTAATTATCATCTCTGAATCTCCCTTTTTATCTAGGTGATTCACCTGTATTTTGTTCTCCATTTCTAGACCCACAATGTGAGACTGATATTCTGATTTTTTATTGGTACAAAATTTTTAAAATAGAATAGAGCACGGAAATACATCAATTTCTACGAAAATTAGCGGGATCACTAACCCAACATTATTAATCATATGGTCTTCCATTTTTTCACTATTAGCCTCTTGGATTCTCTGAATAAATACATTTCCCATGTTTTTGGCTATCATAAGTAGAAAATACCTCTACATCTAGAAATTTAATATTAATGACGATGCTTCTAAAGATGGGTGTTTTACCAGAAAATCTTTTAAGTCCAAGACTTTAACTATTTTATATGGTACAAAATGTATATCAAAATACTTTAGAATAACCATCCACCATACGAGACACCTTGTTAACATTGGATGACAAAGGATGTGTTTGAGTAGGTTATTGCTGAAGACCATTTAGTCCCCATGGTGTTTTATATAGTTACTTATCTTCAAAACCAAAATATGAATTCATGGAAACACTTCTCAATAATAGAATATGAATTTTCCATGTAGATCATGGTTTGACTAAGAAAATAAAGTCTATATTCATTCTCATCATCAATCATTAGTGCTGGGAATTTTCCAAGTGATTCCATCAATGTTTTAACATAAAAAATGAGTGGATTTTCCTCAAGAGGTGGAATTAAGATCAATGGTATCATGTTTTAATTATTTTCGACATAAAATTCTTCATGAATTTCCTTGGTCCTATGGTATTTTACTCCCTTCTTCATCAAATTTGTGAAGGGAAAACATTTGTCCACATGATTGGATATGAAGAACCAGATATAGTCCAAGTTTCATTGAATTACTCAAGAAACATTATGGTTTCTATGATGTTACATTCTATGTATAGCTATAACTATATTTGGATTGACATTGATATTGTGAGGACATATAAAAAATCCTAGAAACATCCATGAGGTTACACTGAATGCACATTTCAAGGGGATCCTCTTCAAGTTATGCTATCAAAGTTTATTGAATATGGTTTCGTGGTCAACCATGTGGTCAGAAGTTTTCTGTGACTTGACAACTAAAACATAAATATATCATTTGAAAAACATTCACATGATGTTTTTGAATATGTGATGTGTGTAACATTAATTTGTGTCACCACAATTCAATAATCCATTGTTAATTACCTGATTTTAAAACAATCCATGGGGAATCTGAAGGCTACGAATTATTTATATTCTAGGAAAATATATGTTTACTTATACCCATAATAGCCATCCAAAATTGATAGTTCTTCATGACCATCCATTTCATAAAATAGGTGTTCTATAATTTGAACTGAGAAGTCATCTCTAGGAAAATACTTAATGAGACCTCTAATGTTAATTCATACATTGATATTATAACTATTCTTTATAACATGGTTACTATTGTCTATCACTTTTGGATATTTAACCTCTTAAATGTTTTCAGTCTTGATGAGCTTATCCACATCAGCCTCACTTTTGGACGCATGAGTTGGGTGTTTCCTTCCTGCTACCTATTTGTATCCTCGACCATCTTATGGAAATCCCAAATGAAGGGTTACCACATTGGGATCGAGACATGGAATATATATTTAATTAAAGTAAAATACAAACCATTTTTACTTCATAAAGGATGTATATACCAACTAATCTTCCGGATCCATGGCCACACTCATCAGTGTTGGTTGTGGATCTTCATTCAAACCTAAATTTATTTCATTGATTTCATCCGTAGTAGTGGATACACCTTCCTCAAATATTGTAAGGGAATCTATTAGGTATTCATAGTCATAATCTTCTTCATGATTTACATATTTCTCCTCAAATTATCAGGTAGGTGGTATATAAAAAATATCAAAGTTAAAGGAAGAGTTGGTGTTTGGGCATATAAAAAAGAAAAAAACCATTTATGGCCCAACTAGTAAAACTATGTCTCTTTGGATTTATGAATATGATATGATGGAATGGGGATGAAAATATTCATTCTCTCCAATTTAAAAAGAGTCTTATTCTTATCCATCTGATGAAAAATAGTTTTTATGTCTGAGTGATAGAATGGAAACATTTTCATCCAGGATTTCATCATTGATTGGAGAGTTTGTTACTTCTCTTATACCATCTGGATTAGTTTTCATAATTGAAATCACATAATACATCAATTATGTGGTTGAATTTGGTCTAAACATGTCGATTTTAATTTGGGGAATCATGTATCACTTACTGAGATATATGAAAGGGACACTCAAGATAATCACTTGACGATTTAGGGCATTCATTCAAGTGAGAGTATCAGCAATATATTTTTTACAACATTTTTTATAGAATCATGAATCAACATATTATGACTCAAAAGGATTCAATGGGGCCTTTCCACCATACAATGTGCCAATTTTAACTTTGAAAAAATATTTGGGACATGGGTTTTATGGTGAAGGAATGTTTGCATGATGATGTAGACATGGTCTTCTTAGAAGGACATTAAAATATATATCCTACTGAACAACCATGAATTTTTTTTTCTGATATTGGATCTCAAAACTGGGTTCTTAGTGTGATCTCACCAATAGGATCTTTATCATTATTTTCATAACCATGTAACATAAGAGTGGAGGGGGTCGAGTGAGATTCATTTATACCCAATTGGCTATGTTTCTAGATAGGGATGAGGTTCACTAATGAGACATTTTCAATAAATGATCATTGGATATCAATATCATTTATTTTTTAGGATATGTAAATGGGCCTAACATTTATATATATAATAAAATCATAATCTTGGTTTGTGAAAGAGATGACCACAAGACATTCTTCTAAGACATTATCTACATGATATACTTTAATAATAGATTCTTTGAATTTATACTTAGGAGGGATTTACAAGGCCTGAATAAGTGATTCCCATTGGTATTTTTATATAACTAGAGTATCTAAGATTGATATCATAACTAGAATTAGGTTTGTTTGCTTAAAAACATAACATTTCAGGTGAAAATGCCAATATTTCACTACATGGGAGTATTCTTTCGCAAGATCATTGGGATATAATGTTTCCGAGGTAGATGGAACTTCCGTTGGAATAGGCGGTGAAGGATCTTCTACACATTGTAAATTGGTTTGGCTGGGTCTTCATACAAACCAAGTCTAGTTAGGTGGCTGAATATACTATAATAGATCTTCAAGGATAATTATCACAGGGACAACCTCTTCATTCATGTTGGAATTCTTTTGTTCCTACTGAGCTCAATGAAAATATCACCCCCCCCATGTTCTGTCTGTGTTGGCGCCAAAATATCGCACGAAAGGGATGGATGAAAAAGAAGGCTGGCAGGATGCCTCGCGAAGCACCTCCGCGAAGCAGTGCCGCGAAGCACCGCCGCGAAGCACCGTCGCCAAGCCCCACGTGCAGCGCGGTCTCGCCAAGCTCCAGAGGCGGTAATCCTTCGCGAATGCATTTGACGTTCGCGAGCCTCCACGAAGCTCCAGAGGTGGTAATCCTCGGCCAACACATTTGATGTTCGTGAGCCGCCGCGAAGCTCTGGAGGCGGTAATCCTCCGCGAACGCATTTGACGTTCACGAGCCGCTGTGAAGCTCCAGAGGCGGTAATCCTCTGCGAACGCGTTTGACATTTGCGAGCCACCGCGAAGACCCAGAGGCGGTGTCCTCCATGAATGCATTTGACGTTCGCGAGCATGCCGCGAAGCACCAGAGGCGGCACACGAGTTCTGCTTCGCGGCGCCCCTTCCCTATAAATACTGGACTCCCCCTGAGTCCCGGGGACGGACAATCCGACCTTGTCGTACGCCCTCCCTTTACGAGGCCCAGCCTCAGGCCCCTTGGCCTCCTCGGGTCCCCAACCCTCATCCTCATGCAAGACGTTAAATTGAAGACCCATCAGGCCTTCCTGATTAATGCCTGACCATAGGCCCCTTGGCCTTCTCGGGCCTCTTCGCCCAATCTCTTACCCGGGGTGCACGGTGTGGTGTAGGACTACGTCCTCATTCACGTTGGGATCATGTACCATGTCATACACCCTCCCTTTACGAGGCCCAGCCTCAGGCCCCTTGGCCTCCTCGGGTCCCCGACCCTCGTCCTCTTTGCAAGACGTTAAACTGCAAGCCAGTCAGGCCTTCCTGACCGAGGCTCATCCTTAGGCCCCTTGGCCTTCCCGGGCCACGGCCCAGGTCCTATCTTATAGGATCGTATGGTGTGATGTAGGACTATGTCCTCATTCACGTCGGCTTCTTCGCCATGCCGTACACCTCCCTTGTTTAGGGGTGTTTTACTCCCCTCCTTGTCCAGTATGACGTTAAACTACTTTTGTAGAACTATGTGTGGCTTGATTCCCATCCTCATGGGATACGTAGGACCACCTGAATGTCTAGGATTCAGGTCCAACCCCGTCCCTCGGTAATTTTCATCCCATTTTCTCCCCTTGGCCTACCCTTCCTCTATGATATGGTGTGGTGTGGGATTATGTCCTCATTCACGTTGGTCTCGTAATGACCACACCATGTTCCTCTCCCTTCCGAGCTATTTCATCGATCCCTTTTTCAGCGGTTCACCAATGTGCCTAAGAGTACTCTGGTTTGTTACCTGGAATGCTAATCTTTACTCAGACACGTCCGCACCCGCTTTCTAGGCTTTGTGTATCCCTGAATCAGGGCTTTCATCATCCTTCACACCCGGAGGGACCCCCAAGAACGGCCTGGATACTACGCCCAAGGTCTCTCCTACCGTTATAGGCCAACTCCCCCGAGGGTTTCGGACAACAAATCGATAAAATCCCGCGTTGCGAATATAGTCAGCGGTCGATGCTCGTTTGTTGTTCCCACCTCAGGCTAATGCGATATGGATGCTGCGTTTCCACCATGGTTAAAAGTGTTCCTCCATCGCCATGCCAACTCATTAAGCCCAAAATGTCGGGTGCACAATTCACACCCTTCATCACTTCACCGTGTCAAAGTAGAGTCTCGGAACCCTTGGTACTTTTCCTTCGTGCACATCTGCGCGTTGGGGAAACAAGCCGTGTCGAAGGTGTCCTTCGGGGCTCTCTACCAACTCCTGTTTGACTCTCCCCAAGTATTGCGATGAGGATACCCCCTTGTTTCCCACACCGAGATTAGCTCACGTGGGCTTAGGGATCGGGTTGACATCTGTGCTTACTCGGGAAGTTGTCACCATCCACGGTCCGAGCTCTAAGACCATAAACTAATATTCTCATCTGGAACTACGTTCAGTGTGATTCCCATCTTAATGGGATATGTAGGAATGCCCAGACCCCTTGTCTTTGGGTCCAGTTTGAGTTTAGCAAATTCACCTCTCTGATCCTGTCTTTAGGACCCCGATTACGGGACCGCGTGGCGTAGTGAGGAATTATGCCCTCATTCACATCAGGTTCGCAAGAGCTGCACCACGCGCACCCCCTTTATGAGGGTTAGCCCTCTTGTTCCTCGTCCCGCATGACGTTAAAAGGCGCCCTTCAGAACTATGTATGGCTTGATTCTCATTGTTATGAGATACATAGGAGCGGCCGGGCACTTCCCCACGGGCCCAACCTAACCTTCGTGTTCGGTCCCTCAACTCGAGCACTTCCCCAAAGAATGCATGGTAAGTAGGGCTTAGGTCCTTATTTACGTCGGGTTTTGTAACCGCCTTGCCATGTATCCCCTGCTCCCCTTAACCATCCATGGTCCGAATTCTACGACCCTAAACTAAGATCTCCCCATGGGAAAGGAATCTACTCCCTCTTTCTAATACGTCTCGTTGTCGTATTCGGATGTGTTTCGACAAAGAGCCCGAAGTGTGGTATTTTCATACGGACATTCCCCTCGTCCCATGACCAAGCTTCATGAACTCACTATTTGGATCCTCATCTTCTTCCACATCCAAAAGGACCCTCAGACGACATGGATACTAGGATTAAGGGCTCTCCATGAATACTGGACCTAAGGGCCCTCCAATCATTTCTGGCCAACGTCCCTACGGATATCTGACAACATTTCTGACATGGTCCCGTGTTTCGAACATGGTCAACGGTAAACCCTCATTTCTCTGTCCCCATTTTAGGCTAACGCGACAGGATGTTGTGTTGCGAACATGGTCAACAGTTATCCTCCATCATCAAGCCGTTATCATCGTGGTCTGAATCGCGAGCACTATGATTCACACATTTCCACTTCCTCATGTTCAAGTGGAATTCCATTATACTCGGCTCTTTCTCTTCGCGCATATAGGTGCGCCAAATGATCGTGATAGTGTCATTGGTCCGGTATTCACCGAGCATCCCTTTGCCCTAACCTGCCCCTTTTTGTGTCGGGAAATTCCCACCACTACTGCTTGTTTCCCACACCGAGCACGACTCACGTGGGCTTAGTAGTTTTGGAAGGATGTGTACCAATGTGGCCAGGCTTCTCATAGTCCCGCATGACGTTAAACTGCGCTTCTAGAACTACGTATGGCTTGATTCCCATCCTAATGGGGTACGTAGGAACGCCCGACCACTCTGCTTCGGGCCCAGCCCAATCCTCACTCTTGGTCCCTCGACCTGAAAAGTATCCTCTGAGTGTATGTGGTATGATTTGGACTCCAAGTCCTCATTCACGTCAGTTTCATATCTACCGCGCCACACGCCCCCTGGGATCTTTCCTTTTGCTCCACGTCCTATCGTATGACATTAAACTACAGGAGTCCATGTATCCTCAGCGCATGACACTAAACTTCGGTTCTACCCTAAACAAGTTCAGGACGCCCCACGATCCCATTGGGAAGTGACAGATTCCCTCGCCAGAGAGGCCCTGTCTGAAAGAAGGAATGATCCATGATCAAACCGATGCACCCATCTGGCGTACTCCCACCATGGTGGTGTAACTACCTAAGTGTTGGATTCTGTTCGGACAGACCATCACTCCATATTCCAAGCTTTGCGTTCCCCTTATTCAGACCCTCATCCTCTTTCATGTCTGAAAGAACCCCCTAACGGCCTGGTCTCATGCCGTATCGTCTCACCTACCATCCTGGCCCAACGTTCCGGAAGACGGGTCCTGTCTGGAAGGACCCCTTAACAGTATGGATGTCTGACCTATGGTCCGCCAACTGTCATGGGCCAACGTCCCGAAGGATTGATCAACAACATTTGTGATGTGGTCCCGTGTTTCGAACATGGTCAACGGTCGACCCTCATTTGTTGTCCCCATTATAGGCTACCGCAGTAAGGATACCGCTTCTCCTCCAAGGATAACGGTTGTCCCTTATTGTCACATTGTCCCCATAGTGTTCCGGATTTTGTGTATCGTGATTCACACATCCCATTTTCATCTGTTTGGACCGATTTTAGCGCCCCTAGAATTGCCCCGTTCGTGCATAAGAGCACGCGGAAGAAACGGTAATTCGGCTATCCTGGAAGTTCCTCCTCCGATCAAGCCTCCCCCATCTTTCGGGAATCTGAACTGGCTTAGAGAATTGTCGCTGAACGTCCCGCAATCATTGTAGGGATGTAACAAGTTAATTCAAATAGAGGAAATCGTGCGCGCTACGGCATTCAAAACAAATGAAAGAAATTGAAGCACGAAAGTACCAATAAAATGGTTTTGGGTTTGTTACAATACCCGGGGGTTGACTACCCCCATGGACGGGTTGACCCCGTCAAAAGAGTGTTACAGCTCCGCCACCCATTGACTCGCGACATCCAAGGCGTGCTGTCGCTGAATCAGCTCCCGCTCCTCCTCAGTAGCGGCGGGGAGCAGTTCGTCAATCCTGGCTTTGGCCCTCTCTACGTCAGCTTGAACGACAGCCATCCTTCTAGAGGTCTGCCTCATATGCTCTTCTGCCTCTGCCAGCTGGGCCATCAACCATGAGACCAGCTCAGATTGTGCATCAAGAGAGGCTGAAAGCTCGTATGCCAGGGTCTGCATCTGTTGGACCTTGCCTTCAGCCTCCTGGAGCTTCTTGATGCTGGTCACCTTCCTCTGCTGCCAGCCCACGCTGAGCCCACGATCATTCTCCCGGATCTTCTCAGCCATAAGATCTCGGATGAGTGCGTGAGGACGTTGGGCATCCACTCCCACAGCACACAGTTCGCGCAAACGCGAGCGGAGTCTATCCATTTCGGCCAGCCATTGTGCTTGGGGGTGTCCTTGATAAAGCGCGTGATCAGCTTCCACGACCGGCGGCGAACTATACTGTTGTCTTCCTCGTCGAAGGCCGTTTCGTCCCAGTCCGCGCGATTGGCAGGATCGTACGCGAGATACGCCTGCAAGAAATACTCGGCAGGATCTACATCTGTTGTTGAATCTGGTATGACACCTGACGCTGAAGCAGGCACGACAGGACTGGGACTGACCGGTTGATCCTCTTCCTCAGAGTCCACCTCAATGACTTCAGGTACGGCCCTGCTGATGGTCCTTCCAGTGATGGTGTGCGTCGCATCTTGAGGATATGGGGGGACTATCGCCACCATCACCGGCATGCCCCTAGGATGGACGCCACCAGACATCCCGACCAGTTTTGCCGCAGGAGCCCACGCCAGTCAGAGAACTGCACGACAGAGAGGGACACAAACTTTAGTTGACATGGCCTACATGTGACAACAAGGAGATCGGTAGAGGAGACTTATGGATATCGACCTCCTGGCGCTGCTCTTGAGCTGGTGCTGATGGGAACCCGAGGCGAGGCCCTCCGTATACTGTTAGCAGGTCTGGAGATTCTGGAGGAGCCACCTCGGGCACCCTGGTACCACCAGACGCGGAACTGGACACAGCCATAGGCGCGGGTTCTGAAGGCCCCGCATCATCACCCGCCAAGGAGCGAGAATGAGGCCTGCGAACACGTTCCTCCTGCATGGCTCAAACATTGGTGAGAAGTCCACAGTGACCCAAGAACAGATCGTAAGGAGAGAAGTTTGGAATGCTACCTTGAGAGCCTCCACGAAGTCGTCGGATTCTGAGCCTCGGTCCCCGACATCGCCCTCCTCCAACAGGCTCCCTCCTCTAGCCTAATCCTCCCGAGAGGAGTCCTAGGATTCCTCCGGTAAGGGGAAGCGCTCCCTCAGATCGGCAGCTGATAACTATGGGGGGACCGTCTGATTCAACAGTACCCTCACCCGGTCTGTCATTGGGCGAGTGACACCACTAGAGTGGACGTAATCCTCCAGCTCGTCCAGGTACTATTCTGCCTCTGCTGGAGATGCCATGAATCCAGCCCGAACTGGGCCTATGCCCGGTAATTCCATCCCGAGGCGATTCAGGTGGTCCCATATCTCGGGTGGGCTGAGGAATTGCTGGTTGAGATCCCAAATGTCCCAAGCTTCCGGGAAGACGACATCCTCTGCTATGTCAATATGACGCAGACGCTTCCCCAGAGCCTAGGTGGATATCCTATGAAATCCCCTCGGTGGCCACCCCTCCGGATGGCCCTGCTGTTCCAGAATCACCGGATCCACCGCTGCTGCCATACCCTCGGCCGGCGCGGGTCTCGCCGCCATGACAGCCCCGCTACCGCGAGCGGCCATAGATGCCCTCCGACCCTGACCTCGAGATAGAGGAGGCCCACCGTCATTGTCCCGGATAGTTGGTTGCTTCAGCATCTCCCCTGGGTAAGCAGCCTCCCAACTGATGGCGCACTCCTTCACAAATCCAAAAGCGGCGGTGGATGGAGGCAATGCAATCCGCATCTTCCCATCATCCCGTGTGAACATGAGCCACAGCTACCTCATCACACAAGGGTGCTCCTCGTGACGCACCTCCCAGTAGACCTGCGGGGTCATCCGCTGGAGGAACCGGAACTGCCTCGCAAACCGGTGCGGGGTGTACGGTTCGCAGAGTGGCTCATGATCTATCCGTTCCACCAGAACTCTACCTCGAAAGGCCAGGAGGTAGGCCCGATGTTCTTCCGTTCCCCACCCGTCATCAGTAAGAATTACCGTCGGCAAGGGGAAGGGGTGGAAATTAAACTCGTCCGCCCTCCACACCCTATTCAGTATCATCGGAATGACCAGTTTGAATGGGAATCTCCCGACCGCGTTCATGATGGAGGGGTGAAAGTTCGATCCTGACGGAGAAATGGGGTTCGGATACTCGTAAATTCCCCGAATATGCGCTGCGATCCACCCATACAGGAGGTGGAAGGGCCCGCATATCCTTGGCGGCTTCTGGACCTCGCTAATATGCCGCAACATTCTGTATAGTTTGGCAAGCATCGGAATCCCCAAATTGATCCGCTGCCCCACGGCCAACATCGACGCCATGATAAACGAGCTGGGCCATACCCCCATGCTTGTATCTCTCACCGGTAGGATCCAAACACAGATGAGAGCCGCAATGAACGCCTCCAACCTGACTATCGGCTGTTGTTCAGTGCTGACACTGAAACCCCAAGTCTTCTATTGGCTTTCCTCCATGACCCACCAGTACGAGTGCCCCTTTCCCCGTTGGGCCGCTCTCAGACAAGTTCGAGGCCTCGGAGGGAACTCCCGATTCCCTGGGAAATTCAGGAAGCATTTGAACCATCTCCTAAAATGGACATCCCTTACTGCCTCCTTGTCCTCTCTAGGGACAAGTGCCATCAGCGCTGATGCCAGTCGCAGCATTTGCTCTGTATCCTCCCACGTGCTGATGACGAGAAGGAATTCATCATACATGGCCCCCAAGATCGGAACCCCAAAAATCTGGTGGACATCCCACAGGCTGATTCCCACCTCCCCATGATGCAGGTGAAAAGTGTTGGTCCTAGATGACCATCCGCTCAGCAATTCCGGCATCAGTTGCTTGGGTTGGTAAATGTGGAATTGGGAGGCCCACACCGCCTCATACAACCCCACTCTCCTCAGCTCAGCCCCAATCTCCTCGCATGAGGCGCCTACCCAGTAGGCCCAGGCCCAGTCATCCGTAAATTTTCCACCCTGGCGCAGGTCCCACTCATCAGACCATCCCGTCTTCGAATCTTGCAAAGCCACCTTCAGTATGGTAAGGTATAGGGGAGGGGAAGTCTCAGGTTGTAGTGGCTTCCCGTCAATGTCGTTCACATGGTTGTAGAGAAAGTCAGTGGTGACGGGTGTGAAGTTCTCTTGTGCGTGACCATCGGCCACCCTGAACCATTGGTGCTGGCATGATATGCTCCTAAACCAGCAAGCTGGTTCATCCCTACTCACCTCAGGGATAAAGACGTCATCCCTCAGCCCGAAGCCGTACAATGGACGTTTCTTGCATTGCGAATAATCCATCTGACCCTCTGATATCAGATCTGTCAGAGAAGTGTGGTCTGAGTGGCATCAGACCATCACCCCCAGGCCTGGACAATTGGCCATCTCATCCCGACGAGCAGCATCTGCAAGAACCCCCAATACAGCCTCTTGATGGGCCATTTTAACTCTGGCCCTCGGAAAAGAATTTTTTCCGCTGGATCGCGAAGCTTGACCGCGAAGCTGAATCGCGAAGCCGGATCACAAAGATCGGTCGCGACACCAAGCCGCGAAGTCCGGCCAAGGACGACAAGTAGAGGTTCTCTTGGCGCGAGCGTGGAGCCGGAGACCCGCGGTTCGCCGCGAAGCTTGATTCGAGGAGGGCTGTCGCGGAGTACGCGGAGATTCGCGAAGTCGAGAGCACAAAAAGACAAGGAAGGAACGTGAATAAAAAAGAGGTTGACCCCCCTATTTATAGGCGGCGCCCCCAGAGCATCGCGGCGCGCCTCATCCGCGGGGAGCATCGTGGCGCGCCCGGATCCGTGGCCCAGGTCAGCACCGCGCGACCCCTTCGCGTAGCAGCATCGTGAACCACCAACAATTTTGGAGATATTCCCTCAGAATTAGACCCTTCGCCCTCTGCGGCTCCAAGTCTGAGGGGGGGAATTTGTTGGCGCCAAATTATCGCATGAAAGGGATGGACGAAAAGAAGGCTGGCAGGCTGCGTCGCGAAGCACCTTCGCAAAGCAGCGCCGCGAAGCACTGCCGCCAAGAACAGCCGCCAAGCACCGCGGGCAACGTGGTCTCGTGAAGCTCCGGAGGCGGTAATCCTCCGCGAATGCATTTTAAATTTGTGAGCCGCCATGAAGCTCCAGAGGCAGTAATCCTCCGCGAACGCATTTGACGTTCGCAAGGCGCCGCGAAGCTTTAGAGGCGGTAATCCTCCGCGAACGCATTTGACGTTCACGAGGCGCCGTGATGCTCCAGAGATAGTAATCCTCTGCGAACGCGTTTGACGTTTGCAAGCCGCCGCGAAGACCTAGAGGCAGTGTCCTCCGCGAATGCATTTGACGTTCGCGAGCATACCGCGAAGGACTAGGGACGACGCACGAGTTCTACTTCACGGCGCCCCTTCCCTATAAATACTGGACTCCCCCTGAGTCCTAGGGATGGAAAATCTGACCTTTCGGCTTCTCCTCTCCCGAATTGCGAAGCACTCATTGCCCCGGGAATCATGAGCTCCGTGAGGTATTCCTACATCACGAGACGCCTCTGCTTTGTCTCGTTTTGATCCCCTCTTCTGAGAGGGATGCCCTTCGTGAAGCTCAAGGGCATTCGCGAAGGAAGGGGATTCCCAAGGGAACCCGGGCAGCAGCGGAGCACTTATGCTTCGCGAAACACCCAACCCATACTAGTGATCCCTATGCTAAGGCAGGATCGCTACACATCGCGAAGCACACTGCTTCGCAGGACCCTGCTTCGCAAGACACCCCTTCTTCGTGAGGCAGTGCTCCGCGAACACTGTTCCACTTCGCGAAGCACCTTTCCCCCACACCTATTCCCCATGCCAAGGCCAAGGCACTCCACTTCGCAACGAACACTCCTTTTCTTATCGATTCCTCTTCCCGTACGACCCTCTAGGTTTTCACGATGTGATTTCAATGTCCCATGGACAACACCACCCGTGGCGTTGCTTTGCCTGATGCTTCTTCGCATAGGCACAGTAACGGCTATTGCTTCTTCGCATAGCCACACTAACATGGACCCTTCGATGGTTCGTTCCACAACCCCCCTTTACCATGGTCGTACTGGTACCTTCCCTTCCCCAAGGACCAGAGGGTACTGGTTATGTAAGTCCTAGGGGTGTGGAGTGAACCCACCTCATCGGAGCTGCAGGACGTTAAACTGCCAAGCACCACGTCCTCAACACATGACGTTAAACTGTGACCCCTGCACTTTGTCGCACCATGGGCCTCCATCCTGGAGTAAGTCCCAACACCATGGGACTCCTAACGCGTAAGCCCCTCTTCGCTTCTCACGGACGCATCCTTCGCGATGTGATCGTCAGATATTTGCAACCTCTTGTTTCTCACACCGAGCATGACTCACGTGGGCTTAGAGTGAGCACTGACCCTGACTTCCACCCATAGCGAACTACGAGGACTTTGATCCGTGTCAAGGCATGGTACGTAGGAAGCCTCCATGAGGTTCAAGCCACATTACTCGGTCGTTCATTCACGTCGAGTTTCGCCCTCGTCCAGCATGATGTTAAACTGTATTCCCCCTTGTCCGACATGACATTAAACTGCACACCCATTTGAACTACGAGGTCTTTGATCTATGCCAAGGCATGGTACGTAGGAAGCCTCCACGAGGTTCAAGCCTACCTGTCATTTCTTCACGTCGGGTCCCACCTTCGTCCAGTATGACTTTAAACTGCATCCCGGTCCGACGGCAAGCTGTTGTGACTCATCCACTCCGAACTACAAGTACTTTGATCCATGTCAAGGCATGGTATGTAGGATGCCTTCCAAAGTTCAAGCCCACCACTCATAGGACCAAGGTCCACCTTCATGTCGGTTCGCCGACAAAGCCCCCACATAAACTACGAGGTCTTTGATCCATGTCAAGGCATGGTACGTAGGAAGCCTTCATGAGGTTCAGTCCCATCACAAGTGGACCCTCGGGTCCACCTTCACGTCAGTTCGCCGACGAAGCCCCATCTGAACTATGAGGACTTTGATCCGTGTCATGGTATGGTAAGTAGGAATCCTTGCTGAGGATCAAGCCCAACAATCATTAGCCCCCAAACCGTCTCCTAGTCGGTGTGCCAGGCCCCCCATTTTCAAGCCCATTTCCCATTGGACTGAGGTACCTCATTTACGTCAGTTCACCGACACCCACCGCCTATCGTTTATTCACGTCAGGGTTCACTATCGGCCCACATGACATTAAACTGTATTCCATCAATATTGAACTACGAGGACTTTGATCCAAGTCAAGGCATGGTATATAGGAAACCTTCCCAAGGTTCAAGCCCACAACTAGTGGACCCATGGGTCTACTTTCACATCATTTCACCGATGAACACACCCCCCCCCCCGAACTACGAGGACTTTGATCCATGTCAAGGCATGGTACGTAGGAATCCTCCCAGAGGTTCAAGCCCATCTCTCATCGGACCAAGGTCCACCTTCACGTCGTCATGCTGACGATGCCCATCGGACCAAGGTCCACCTTTACGTTGGTTCGCTGACGACATTCATCGGTCCAAGGTCCACCTTCATGTCGGTTTACCGGCACCATCCCGAACTACGTGGACTTTGATTCCCTCCCACAGTGATACGTAGGAAGCCTCTTCAAGGCTCAAGCCCAACTTCACTGTCACCCCTACGATGGTCCCATTTCATTCCCCCTCCACTTCATTCATCCATCCATCACCCATCCTGATTCTCACCCGGACCGTCATATCTCGGTAAGACCATGTCGGTATGCTCCTCTTCACAGCCGCCCATGGGCTGGCCCCGGTGTCGGAATCCCTTCAAGGGAAATTCCTCAGTCCGATCTATTCTAGCTAATGATCTGGTTGGGTTGATCCGTCTCCGCTGGACGTTAAACTCGCGGCATACCCTGTGTTAAACATGGGAAGCTGAAGAAAACCTCAGATATGTGTCTATGGCATATAATTCCCCGCGCACGATGTGGGATGCCTCGAGCTTCCACGCCCTCGAGAAGCCCTGTGACCAGGGAAAATAGACAGAAATGCCAGGTTCCCTAGCATCCAGACACGCTATTGATGCCTCAACGTGACTACTCCCCCGACTAAAGGTTGTTGCCCTGACCGGACCCTTTGGAATGTCCTTACAGAAGCAATGTAATTAACCGGCATCCATGGAAACATGGCACTGGGAAGAGTTTCACAAACTACATATGAAATCTATGAGGGAGACCCGGACTAGGTAATGAGCTCCGAGGAAGAATCCATGGAGGGAAGAACCGACATCCCATCATCCCGTTTCGATCAAGGAGCAGACGTACCTGAACAAGGAACGAATTCCGCCAGCCTTTGGAAAGCAAGAATGCGGGGCAACAAAGCCGCACGTCCTCCTCTGCGGATGGACGGATGCACGCGCGCCCCGGTGAAAGCGTCGGAAATAGTCTGCATAGATAGTTCATTTACGGGTGTGGTCTAAGTAGTGACTTCTAGAATGATCGACACCTCCCCTACAACATTTATTATGATGGAATCTTCTACTAGTTACCCAAACAATCATAAGGAATTCTGATTCATAACAAGAACCATCATCCTCTAATGGGTCCATTAAGTGAATTAATGTTAATAGAACAAAAAATAATAATTCCTCTTCTGATGAATATTCTCTCTAACATGTCAACTCTTGTTATGCCACATGACATGGAATTACCCATGATTTTTATTATATTTACATGATGTGTGATAATGTAAAAGACAAAATTTTCCTTGAAACAAGATCATAATACTAGACTTTCTTCTTACCCTTTTGGAATTGTTTCTTTTAGAAGGACTGGACTTCAGTGGACTGAGGTGATGATGGAGCTGGTTGTCCTATTAAATAGGAGGTAGGAGGCCCAATCGATAGGTTCCACTATGTTTGTTGAATAGAATGACTCTAGTTAATCATTTTTTTGACCATCCATTCATTGAACATAAGTTAACAATTTCAATTAACTTATTTTAATTATTTTCATTCCTCTATTGGGATAATATTGGAAACATGTACCACCTGAGGAGGTTAATTATTCTACTTATCTTTCCAAGAGTCTACCATATTTTATAGGAGGTATATAAAAATAATGAAATCGAGGATATGGTACAACAATATTTGATTAATATGGAAATAATTCAATTGATTTTCATCACCTTCCTTGTAGGTCTTATTATGATTGTCAACATTATTATTCATTTTCCAAATCCATGATTAACTATCCATGGACTTAGTTATCTCGATATGAGTAGACCTTGTTTTTCATATCCACAAACTGATTTCACAACAAGTCAATCTGATCGTCTGGATGAGGTGAGAATTTCTGTTGTTTCTAGGGAGATGGAGAATTATAACATGGTGAAAGCATTGATGTTGGATAGGGTGATGCAGCCCGCTTAAGGGTAACAATAACAACCTATTATTTTCCTATTCTAATTGCATGATTTGATAGAATTATTTGAGACATTTCATTGGTCTTAACGATGTAGGTTCACAATTTTTTAAAATTTGAGTATAAGTCTTCATTCTCTTATATGTAATTCATGTTGTTTAGTGTCTTTCCCAACTCATCACAAGGATTTTTTACACAGATGAAAAACAATTCTTCTTAAGGGAGCAGTACATTTAAGTAGTATAGAAACACTTTCCACTAATCCATGAAAACTGAAACCCTTTCATTATCTCAATGTTTTCTATTTTTGAGGTCAAATACTCTCATCTTCCACATAATTAAGTATAACTAAAAAAGAAACATCTGATAATATTCTTCCCACCCCTGATAGACATAGATTTCAAACTTCTACACCAGGTCCTAATAGCGATTTTGAATGGAAAATAAGTTCTGTCGCCTACTCTTATTTTGGTTACCCATCATAGGGTCACAGTGAAAGATTAAATTCTTCATCTTTAGCTCTAGGTCTCCAAATCCAATAGTTATTAGAAATATAGGATATTGAATATTTTGTAGGGGAATATTCACGTCTTCCCACTCATGGAAAGCCTTCGTTTTAGGTTGTATCGGTGTGCACCACTCTTCCATGTATTCTAATTGACTAGTTATTTACTCAATGGAATTTAGAAAAATTCATGTAATGTATTGATGAGATAGGACCTGGAATGGTGTGGCTAATGGTGCCTAAAAAGATGTAGAAACATGTTGGAACATTGGTTGAGGAACTACTGGCACATCCCTTGTGTAACCTATAGTGGAATTATGTAGGGATTAGTAATTAACCATTATATGAATATCTAATAAATAGAATAAATACCTAATATGCTTATATGGGATCAAAATATATTAGTGGATGGTTTTTTGTGTTGAGTGGATGTTCCAAATCACCTATATTGGCAGTGAAAAACTATCATTGTCGAGGTGTTACATCTAGAAGTGTGAGTCAATGAAATTCTTACAAAAACATATTTTATATGAAGTCTACCTCAAAATATCTATTAATTGAGTTTCCTCAATTTATACATATATTCATAATTTTGGTTAAATATTTCCTCATGTAAAAAGATCATTAACTCCCTAAGAGGGAGGTGAGGCATAACATGACTCCTACCATTTTCCCTATTCGATGTCTTTCAAGGAGTTAATGGTGGATTGTTTAGGAGAATGACCAGATTCCAGGAAATCCTTTGGTTTCAGTTACATAATCCTTCTTAATTTGATTGAGTGAATAAAATTATGGACGTAATCACATCCTATGAGTCCTTTGAATTCGAATCCTGTTATAGAGCATTTTTAGTGATAACTTTAATGAAACTCACTTATTAATATTCAATTTAGAAATTCTACTATTGTTTTTGTGAGACCATCAATTTTCTACTTCCTCCATGATCCCTTATTAATTTTTTTACTAGGAAATATTTATAGAAATGTTAACCAATGTGAATATCTAGAAAGCTCATTCATGTTCGTCCCCAATGAGGATATCAGATCACAAGATGACATGAATTTTGAGGATTCATTTTGCAGCATTGTCCAAAATTGGGGGAAAATGAATACTCACTGAGGTTGTGATTATCACTGTGAATGATCCCTAATCCCTGAGGGATGGGTATATTCCTCTTCTTCTATCACAACCATTATGGTCAGGTATTATAACCTTGAGGTTTGGTTTAAAAAATCCCAAGCCATGTTGGCTAGGGTGGCTCCCAAACTATTAAGGCTTATATTACTAAATTTTGCCCTCTAATTATGTAGATTTTTTTTCATAAAATTGATTGGGTGAATCATTCGATACGAACTTGTTTAAACTATTTTCTAAAATCATTAGTTTATTACGAAAAACCATCACTATATGAATACTAACATCTTTTAAGAAGGATTATTTATTGATATTCTGAGATTATTGATGAAAAAGTATTTTAATTTCTCCCTACCTTCTAGAAAGACATCAATGAGAGTTGGTCAAGGCCTATTCATGTTGCGATTTTATTGATTCATGGATATGGAAAACATCTTTGAGATGTACTATGGTTTTGAAGTTGGATTCTAAAAACTTCAGTGGGATTTATTAATTATGTAGCATAGAAAAATGAATCAAACCATGTGAACCCCAGTCTATGATATGAATACTATATGGGGTTTCAAATATTATCTTTCGCAACCTCATTAATGTGATAAAAAATTCACATTGAAGGGGTCCTTTCTGTTTCTAGATATTGGGAAGTCGTAATCTAGGATAGATTCCATGTCAATTTGGCCTTGTAAACCATTTATTATACTGAAATGATTTTTTACATTTCCTAGGGGAAAAAATTTATTTTCTATGACGATGAGTTTTTAATATGATAATGATATGTTCATACACACACACTCATCCAACAACACCTCTAGGATTCTATACCAAGGGGTGGATAAAGGCCAGAACATAAATGGTATGTAATATTTTACCATATTTTTCCTCAGATTTGGCGTGTCTTCTCCATATTGTTTTGGAGGTTACTCAACCGTGTATGACAATAGTGGACTCTTCCCAACATGTTTATCATATATGGTGATAATAGTAGAGACATATTCTACCATGATGGAAGGAAGATGATTATAATGAGGTTTAGATAATGGTCATCACCAAGTGTTGTCTCTTAGTTAAGAAAGGATTTCACCTTCTAGTGATAATGTATCAGGAATGAGTGGCCTTGTTTTCATAGGATCCTCATGATAGGATCACATTATTCTCACTAAATTTTCATTTTTAAAGTTCTCTTAAAATTATGAAACACTACAGCAGGGAGAACTTTTTTGATGGCCACCATCATTCGGGGGACCATCATTGTGGATTACCAAAAGGGGAAGAAACTCTTTCTCCTTATATGTCTATACATAATGAGGGGTTTTTGCATCTTTTCAATAGATAGTCTCTCAATATTGACTTATTTTTATCCAGGAAGCCAATATTTATGGAGAATTTTACAATAGCGACCTTCAAAATTACTACTAGTTATACTATAATTTGGTAATTGGAGAGTAGGATCTTAAGCTGCTACAGATAAGCATTTGAGGGCTTCATGAACTCCCTCATTAAGAAATTTTTGATCATATATAATCTCATAAATTTATAATAATGTTTTAAGAAAATTCATCAAAAATAATTCTTATCTACAATTGGGGACACTTGATGGGAGAAGTGGTTTTGTGGGAAGGTTTTTTTGCCTGAATGGGAGAATTTAGTGGGATAGAATGATTACCTATGGTTGGATAAGGTTTATTTTCCTGATCTGGTTGTCCATTTATTATGGGGGATTTTTTCCAGGACTCTCTTAGACTGGAGTAGAGGTGTGGGTCTAGTATAGGGTGTGATGCTGACGATCCACCCCATTTGTTGTGACAATGTTATGTGTCTGTGTCTTTAGAACTATTTTCATCACTTTAATGATGTCCTGGAATGTCTATAGGATGTTAGAAGATATATTTTTCTTCCCTTTTAAAATTACCCATATAGTATTTATGACATTAGTGACTGGAATATGGATAAATTCACAATCCAAAACATGATTAGGTGAATGTGTATTCTCCTATCCTCCCATTCCATTTAGTGGATACTGATAGTACTCATGCTTGGTGGTATAGAGTTGTGCCTCCCCCCTTCTTGTCTTTGGGATTTTCCAACTAATGTTTTCGAGTCATTTAAGGTGAGGATGATGGTAGGATTGGTGGGTGCACTCTAGTTTATGTTTATTTTTGTCAGTTTCCATTGTATCTAAAAAATCATCTTATTTGAATTCCACTAGGCTAGTGTGATGGATGACCAACTGAAGGTGGATATGTGTATATTACCAATCAAAATTTTCCACCAAATTGGGTTGGTGGGATTCTCCAAAGGTGGAATAGGTGTGACCTTGCTCCCTGTTGACTAGTTGTGCATCCTGGTAGGCTATTATTCATGCTTAGTTGTTAAGTACCATGGATAGATAGTCGATAAAAATACCCAGTTTATAAATACCTAGAAATCCCATGAATTTTTATAAATACATGGGAATTTTATGTGTCCGTGAAAACTGAAGGCACAAGATTCTCAGGTTCGGTGTGCCTGGATTCAATTTCTGAATATTTGTTCAGGTACGTTCAGTAAATGTACAGGTGGGATTTTATAACTTTTGAATTGGTGCACAAAATTGAAATCTAAGGGCAATATTGAACTCACAGTGCCAGTATTCGTTTAAGAAGACTTTCACCATGATGGTAGTTGGCCAAGAATAAATGTTAGATTTTGGGTATTCATGGAAAAAGATGTGATCTACACTTTATTTTATTTGCGCCGCCATTTGGTGTGTGGTGGATAAAACCAACTCATGGAGGTTGGAGGTGGGACCACCGCACCTTAAACCCAAATGAGAGGTTATGGTGGTGGGGCCCACTGAAACTGAACCTCCAATGTGAAGATTAATTTGGTGGGGACCACCCAGGCTATTTACACCATGAAACTCCTCATTAAAGTAGAGAAACCCTCAAGCTCTAATTAATATAGGGGAGCCTCTTAAACTCCCTTTATTTAATTCGTGCCAACCCTTCTCATCAATTAGGTGGAGCCTATCAATTTAATTTAATCTTCCATTTGAATTTTGTGCCAACATCTAAAATAATAGAAAAACTAATATTATTTTTGGCTTGGCATTTTTTCTTGGGAGATCATTTGAGAGGAGAGATTGGGAGGATTAAAATTCTCCCAATGAAGAATGAAGAACACATTCTTCAAATGAAGATAACTGGCCATTATCCTTCTTCTAAATACTTCTTCAGACACCTATCGATGTGGAGTGTCTTCCATAGCCGACGCAGCTCGGGTTTTGAAGCATGAAGAAGATGTTACGAACGACGATTCTCTTCGTCTACATTCCACAACTCCATCAACGAACGACGAACAACAATCAATTGTAGGGGGTTTAATTTGAGTAATATTTCTTTTCATTTTCTCATCTTCATTTGAAAGGAATTGATGCGATGTATTGAAAATAATTGATATTCATCGAACTCCTTTGATGAACCAATTGATATCACCCCTAAACGTGGAGGGTGAAAGCCAAACTGAAATGGCCCAACGACCACTTCTCTTATCTTTGTGATATTTCTTTGGCATTGTGATGAGTTGACAGAACAATGAAGGATGTAACGAGAAATGACACGCTACCCATGAACTCTTCAATCTGTGCCACCCCTGTGATACTCCGGTGCTCCGAGCCAAACCACGACCCTCTGACCAAGCCGCCCTGGCCATGTCGTCCGCCGGCGAACCGGCCTAGCTACCCCAGCTTGCAATGCCGCTAGCCCACGCTTGCCCGAGCCGTGCCGAACCAGCCTGCCCGGCACCCTCTTGGCCGCGCCCTACACGACATCCTCCCGGCTTCCTGGAGGCCTACCCCGTGTCCTATAGGTCACCGACCTTCCTTCTCGGTGCCCTCCTAGCCCACCCGATGCCCTCATAGATGCCAGCTAGCCTGCCAGGCGCCCTCCCAGCCACCCTGCTAGCCTAACCGACTCCCTCCCGTCCACCCTTCCGACCGCCCCTCCGGCCTCTCGAACCGTCCCCGTGGCCTCCCTTGCGGCACCACTGGCCGAACCGGCTCGCCCTCCTAGGATAAGTCTCCCAAACCGTGCCCTCGCGACACTGGCCGAACCAAACCGGCCATGCCCTCTGGGCTGAGCTACGCCCATCGGGGCAACCTCTGTGACGCACTGCCCACGCAGCCTGTTGGGTTGGGCCTAGCGGGCCAGGATGAACCTAACAGGCTGGCCCGCCCAATGGGTCAGGCTAGACCCAACACGTATGATCGGGTCAGCCCAGACTAAGAAGGGTTGAGTCGGTCAGACCGGGTCGGATCGAACCCAGGCCCACTACCAGCATTTACATTCTTTTGGCCATATCATTGGCACCAGTCGACCATTTTACGAACTGTCAGAGGCACTAGAAATCTTGGAACGTAGCGGTCCTATTGACTATACCCCACTGGAGTTTAGGTTAATGTTGAGATATGGTCAGGTTGGGACGTACAAGAATCCAACAGGGCCCCTGGGACTAAAAAGCTTATAACCCACAGACCGGGCGTCTGATTGATGTTTTGCCTGTTGTGTTGAGACCCCAATGATGAGGCGGAAATTTGGGATACTTCTACATGGGACCTCATGACAGTTGGAGTATCATCTAATAGCTCATGGAGCGGATCCTTCCAGAGCCGAGCAGATAGAGTACAAAGACCTAGTAGCCGGCTTAGACCTAACGACTACTAACTGATTCGACTTTGAGTGATTCTACTAGCCCTGTGGGGAGCGTCTGGTTGTTGCGGAAGACCCACAGTGGGCAGAGCCTCTGTGTGAGCATGTAAGAATCACAGAACAGTACAAGAGGAGTACCTCAGCTGTCCAAGGATAGTAGGAAGCGCCTATGTGTGACATGGTAGACCCACTGTACACGATAGAGGAGGGGTTCTATAGTAGCCTAGGGTTCAGATTGATACCATCCCTAGAATGAAATCCTGGTTGAGCTGAGTAATAAACTTTTTTTTTACCTTATGATTGAGATGTATTACTAGATAATGTAAGTATATGTATGGGAATATACCTATGTAAGGTAAACCATTGAATTCATACTTTGTGGTTTATCCATGATGGATTTTGTGAGACCATGAGCGTCTTGGGGCCCCTACTAAGTATCATTATACTCACCCCTACATGGGCTATGCCCGCAGCTCATTGTGCTGGATGAAGATGACAGATAGCGCTGAATGAGTGTCAGAGTAGTAGGGATGGACGGTACCGGGAGGTGGACCTTATGATGAGTCGGTAACGGAGGAGACTGACAAACGTGGAGTGCTGAGGAGGTGATCAGTACCTACCCTTCAGGTTGGAATCCCTTGTGGATGACCCAGTAGCTGATCTACCCTTTTCATCGGTTGTAATTTTTTTAGTTGTCTTGTACTTTACAGTTGGGCTTGTATTTCCGGCCCTTTTACTTTTCAGCACTCATTTTGTATACAGTTTTAATTATTGTTTTTGCTTCCAGCTTATACTCTATTGTGTGTGATATAATTTATTAAGGCAATGCTTTCCTAGTTTTAGGGATTTATGCCTTTAGTGCTAGTCTCCATCCCATGGCCTATGGAAGGTGTGCTTGTGGTTGTCACGACACGAGCCCCGGGGACAGGTCGTGATAATTGGTATCAGGGGAGTCAGTTCTACCAAAGAACTTAGGACTCTAATCTTTCTTTTATGTGAATCAATAGTGTTAAGGGTACTGAGTGTGGTTTTCAGCTCAGGGAGTCTAGTGTTGGTGTGGTTGCTGAAATATCCATACACCAGGACCCGTACTATTGAATTCCTACTCAGTGCATGAAAACAATGATTGTTTGTGTGTTTTCAAATGTTTTCTTTAAATCAGCTCAACCAGTTCAGCTTAAGAGGTATAGTCATTGACCGTTTCACATATATTTATTCTAGGATTCCACCCTATGGATGAACCGGTAGAGCCCCAAGAGTTGTATATGCAGATATCCCATCGAGCGATGAGGCCTCGGTGTGTGGCCCTCTTCCAGTAGAGGCACCAGCGTACCACTACCCATTGGGCCCCCGATGCCACCATCCCCAGCAGCTGATGATGCACACTTCTTTCACTCATTACATGAGTTCTAGTGCTAGAGGCCACCCAGGTTAAGGGGAGAGATAGACCCACATGCAGATGAGGTTTGGCTAGAGGCTGTGTTTAGAGTTTTCAGATTGGTAGGGTCATCAACCAATATCATGGTTATTCTTGTTTCCAGCCTTCTTCAGGCAGGCTCATATAGATGGTGGATCCTGATGCTCCAGGTGCATGATGAGATGACGCTTCTCTCGGAAGACATCGAGAGCCTATTTCAGGAACTGTTTGTCCCAGCGACCCTAAGTTTTGTGCAGATACTAGAGATACTTCATCTACAGTAGGGTAGCATGATGGTAGCTCAGTACTCAGTGAGGTTCACCGACCTCTCGCGCTACTCCACAGATATGGTGTGAGACCCATTATTCAGGTCCCAGACCTTTCATCCTGGGCTCAGGAGAGAGATCAGAGCTTCAATGATCTCACTCAGCATCGTGACACAGGCAGGGGTGCTAGAGAGAGCCCTCCTCATGGAGAGTTTCCTTGATAAGCAGTCTCCAGCAACGAGACCCACCACTAGTCGACATGAAGTGGAGTCTTCTGCAGCTGGAAGCAGACAGATGATGCAGAGGTCCAAAAGGACCAGACCTATAGGTGGATGAGAAAATGAATTAGGATCTATTGTGCAGGGCACCTGGGGTGTATACTGACCTGCTAGGAGCGGGCAGTTTTACTCATGCGGCAGGCAGGGTGACATGACTCATAACTATCTGACCCGCCATTCAGATGATTAAGGGACGGTCGTAAGACCACCTAGGTAGAGGCAAAGATTCAATCGAGGTGGTCCATAGGGAGCAGGTGGACGTGGCAGAGGAGCTGGAAGTGTAGGGGGCGGTGGATGATGTTTTGAGGTGTTACTGCCACCACCACCCGAAGTTCCACCCTGACTACAGGGATCAGGTGGACAGGGGAGAGCTCACCTCCAAGCAGTTGAGGCATACGATTGCGGCACTCTGTGTAACGACCCAATATTTTTTTAAAGAAAATTACTTTCTTATGTCATAATCACATTAACTACTAAGTGTTATGGGACCCTTAAAACATATTTTTTTCACTTATGTGATGTGAATTTCAAAAATATGACATACACAATCGCGATCCGTAAGTTATTTAGAGTCAAATAAGAAAAAAATTATTTTTTGGTGAATAGTAACCTACCCTTATGAATAGTGACATACCCTTATGAATATTGATATATTCTAATGAATATTAACCTTACCTATTATAATATATAAATATTATTCTTGTTGAAAGTACGATATAACTATATTTTAGAACATTTTAATGAATGTTTAAAAACTGGTTTTTGATAATAAATTATGATTTTAATTAAATATTAAATTTATAATATTTAAAAAATTATTTTTGAAAAATGGACTTCAATTTTGGATTCTACACGTTGGAAAATAGTTAGGGTGAATATTTGGGATTTTTTTCTGAAATACTTTATTTTTAATGAATAGTAAAATACGATAATTTACCATATATATACATTATAAGATAAAGAGACTATTCCTAGAATCATGGATGATGTCACCACACTTAATCCAAATTCACGTGATAAAATTACTATTTTTGGTCATGGAATACTTACTATTACTTGTCTTGTGAAGAAATAATAAACTAATGAGTTTTATATTAAGAAAACCCCTCTCTCCTCCACTATAAAAACCCCCTCTCACCCCCTCTTCCAATCACTCCACTCAAGCCATGTATCTTCTCTTAATTGTGGAAATATACCCCCCCAACCTCCTCTCCCACGTCTAGAAATCTTTGGTCTTATTAAAAGACCAAAATCCATCCCTTAAAGTGGTTCTCAATGAAGTTTTGTTCAAAAGTTAAATTCTCCTTTTCAATTCATTGTCTTTCCTTTTATGTTCATTTGTTTTATTTTTCTATTACCTATATTTATCCAAATTTTGTGATGAATACAATACCTTATACGTACTATAATGTTTTCATGATAGTCGGATTATTTATCATCATCTCCCCCCTTTTACCTTCTTTTATAATAGTAGAAAGAACACCATCCGAGATGTGTCAATTTTACACATTCAAGGACGATGGACTTTCGATTTCTTTTATCATTCTAAATTCTGGTCATGAAACGATTCCTGTTATGGTTGAACCAGATTATTATATATAATATAACCTATTTAAGATTCTGTAATACCTTTGTAGAAATGGTATTAGGTTATAATGAAAAATGTGTTCGTTGTAATCAAAACCCACAAACTAACCAAAACAATTATCATTAAAGGTCTATATGATAATTCACCATCGTTCCATGTAACCAAGTTATATAAATGAAAAATAACACCTATTTATGTTTATAAATAATATAGAATTTCAATTCTGAATATTTAAACCCATTCCACTTCATTACTTAAAAACAAGTGAACCGAAAATTAAAATAAAGGAAACAAACACTCCAGAATGACAGAATTCAATACAATAACTGATCAATAAAGACATAAGTGAACTAACCTGAATTATGGTAACTAAATACATGTCTAATAGGTTCTGAAATAAGTTATTAAAAAGTATAATTTCATATTACAGGAGCTTACGTACAATAGCGTAACACGTTTGGAGTTAAGGTAAGGGGTTTTCCACCCGAACTCCTAAATTCATTCGGGATACTTTCATTGTCTAATTACCAAAATGAAATTATTATTTGTTGTTATGTACTCATCATATATTCTGTTTTAGTATCATATATATGTTTATAAACCAGAACCCTTCCTTATTTTATGGATAGTAACATGTTTTAAAAGGAACATTCAAAGTAGTTTAAAAAATACAAGCCCGATTCAAGGGAATTTATCAAATTCTTATCTATTTTCAAGGGAACTCTATAATCTGTTTTTGGGAACCATTGTCCTTATAAAATCACTCATTTTATTATTAAAATAATATCTTAATTCACTTCTAGTTTTATATAAATATTTTTCCAAATGAACTCTTCTTTTCAAAAATAAAAGAGTATTTATCTCAAGAATTGCTTATTGATTTTATAAGAGTGTTTTTGTCTAATTCAACACTCTTGTTGATTCCATGGTATTATTGGGTTTAACATTTATGAAGTAATATACCATATTTGATTTCATGGTTTATGACTCACTATATTGTGGATGATCTATCCTAAAACCAGTCACCATATTATTCTAAATGGTTAGTGTTTTATGTTTAATGATTGGGGAAAGATAGTTACATTTCATATGATAGTTTCAATATGAATGTATTTGTTTTCTATGTTTATCCCCACTCATATTAGGAATGAATTGGACTTATTATATGATGGGTGGGGGCCCCTATAGCCCCTTTATGCATGGTAGGTCTCATGAGACAAATACACATGGAATTGGCTGATGCCTTTGCCAATGTGATATGGATTTTGGCCGAGGCATTAATCATTAGACGTCTTGGCCGAGGCCTTGAAAAATGTTTCCGAATGTCCGGAATTATGAATTCCATCATCATGAGTTCAGCTATTGATATTTCATGTGTTTATTCGATTAGTATAATACCCATGATTATGTTTTATTATGGCTTTATTTACTCAGCTCATTTACCTGCCATAATGGGGTCAAGTTTATTATTAAAGGCATGTTTTTTCAATTATGCACCATGTCTTATGTTTATACTTTCTTCCACTGTATTGCTGACTATTACTGAGCATTTGAGATCACCCCTTTCTTATGTACCATTTTCAGGACATGAAGATGTTTATTATGAATGACATGGTGAAATAAACTACGAGTTATGGGTGTTGTCTATGGAGTTTCCATGTTGTGTTTCTATTCAAGATGTAATATCGAATTTATGTATGAATATTTTTTCCAATAATACTACACTACCCAGTACTTCAGGATTCATATTCCTTGTATGTATGCCAATGTAATCAAACAAGGCACCGACTCTGGCCAATAGGGGATGGGTCCTTACAGTTGGTATCAGAGGAAGTTTAGTAGAATACTTGGAAACTAGATTTAGAAAACGTTGAATTAGGGAGGAGTCCCTAAGTTAGTATTTGAGGATACACATACAATAATGTCTTGGTATTTTGGTAGGGAATATATTATGTGGATATTTCAAGAAATACATCTCTGTTTGGATATGAGCAGGTAGAGGTGTCTCCGGAACAGATGTATCTAGGGTTAAAACCTGAAAACACTGCTTTGAGGTAGACTCAGACGAGAACCGGTGCATGACAACGGGCCTTTCTGCACTCTTGGTTATGAAATTCCTGGGGGATATGCTTAGGATAATTCAAATTTTCTTTACAAGCCCTTATGAAGGATTGAAAAGTCATATATTCCTCAAAGAATCCATATTTGTGAATATGGGATTAGCCATTCGTAGGATCTCAATTGTTTTCTGAGTATTTTGTAATGTTATGATTATAAATTATGATTCATAACATAATCTAGTGTATGACATTATATAGAGAT
Organism: Viscum album; assembly: GCA_963277665.1. NCBI lineage: Eukaryota > Viridiplantae > Streptophyta > Magnoliopsida > Santalales > Viscaceae > Viscum > Viscum album. Next base: position 997,252,662 of record OY728166.1, read on the forward strand.
GGAACCAAGTGAAAGGAATGGAAATCACACGAACACAGATGTCTCTTGTAGGGATTTTCCTCCAATGCAAGAAAATGATGTTGGCACTAGTGTTGTGAATGGTGCTGAGAAACTCATAAATATACTGGGAAAACTTACTCATGTTATAAATAATAATCATAACCATATGGAGCATCTGGATCCTTCGCGTGGAGGAGATATGCTATATGGCTTCATGCGAAAACAGCCTCAATCGTTCAATGGGACGGCAAACCCTTTTGTATCAGTGCAGTGGATATGTTCCCTCAAGAAGATATTTCTCACATTGGGATGTAATGAAAGAGAGAATGTTGTCATGGTAGTATATCATCTATTGGGATATGAGTATCAATGGTGGCCATTAATCAAAAACACAAAGGAGGAGGAAGAAATATAAGAGATGGAATGGAAGTATTTTAAGGAAATATTCCTAGAAAAATATTTCCCTAGTGAACAAAGAGCTAATATGGAGAGACAATTCATGAATCTAAGGAAAAATGAGGATTAAAGTTTTTCCAAGTATGAAGACAACTTTACAAGGCTGGAAAGACATGATGTGGACTATATACGAAATCCAAGGAGCAAAATCGATCAATTCTTTGATTGCCCAAAGCCATTCCTCCGACGAGCACTGGTCTCCCAAAAAATTTCATCATATGAGGACATAGTTTCATGTGCTATCAAGACCAAAAAATAATTCTCTAAATCTTATAATTTTAAGAGAAATCATGAAAATAAGAGGGCTGCTAAAAACAATGGGAAAGGAAATAAGGAAACACGGAAGAAGGGAAGAGTTGAATTTCCACCTTGTGACAATTGTGTAAGGAAACACCCTGGTGCATGCATAAAAGGAAATGTAGTATTCTACAAATGTGGTCAGAAAAGACATCTTGCAGGTGATTGCAAAGGAAAGAAGGAATCCAATGATGATCGATGCTATAATTGTCAGGAGATGGGGCACTATGCTAATAATTGTCCAAAATTTCAAGGAAATAAGCAACAGAAGAGGCCAAGGGAGCAAGTACAAGCATATGCGATCAAAACTGCAGAGGTTGAAGATCTGCATGACGTGGTGGCAGGTACTTTGATCGTTTCATCAAGCTTAGACAATTCTTTATTTGATTCTGGATCATCGCATTGTTTCATATCCTCCCAGTTTTCCAAGAAAATTATATATTTCCAATTTGATTTAACAAAGGAGTTGTTAGTAAAAACTCCTAAGGGAAGCATCAGTGCTACAAAGTTCTGTCAATATATTCCCATTAGGGAATAAAAATGATCATTATCTGCTGATCTCATCATCATACCCTTGATTGAATTATATATAATCCTTGGTATGGATTGGATTTTGGATCACGATCCAAAAATTTATTGTAAGAAGTGGGAGGTTACGATTTTTGATGACAATGATAAAGAACACCTTATCTTTAGACCTGAATCGTCACCACATGATTCTTATCTAGATCCACCCCTAGTAGATCAACTAAATTCAATTATTGGGGAGGAAGAGAATGAAATAACTATGGGTGAGAAAACTAACGTTCAAATAGAATATGTACATGTTGTGCGAGAGTATATTGATGTATTTCCTGAAGATTTACATGGACATCATCGAGAATGGGAAATTGAGTTTTCGTTGACTTAATTTCTAGTTCATGACACATATCAAAGACCCCTTATAGAATGACCACTATGGAGTTAGTGTAAATAATGAAGAAACTAAAATAATTGAGTGATAAATGATTTATTCGACTGAGTGTTTCTGCATGGGGAGCCCTTATCCCCTTTGATAAGAAGAATGATGGATCCATGAGGCTGTGCATTAACTACAGGGAAATCAATGCTATTTTAATAAGGAATAAGTATCCTCTTCCAGGATTTTTTGATTTATTCGATCAACTTCATGGTGCCCTATATTATTCAAAGATTGATCTTCGATCTGGATATCATCAGTTACTTGTGAGGAAGGAAGACATTCCAAAAGAGCATTCTGAACCAGATATGGGCATTAAGAGTTTACAGTAATTCTTTTTGGACTAACTAATACACCATCTGTTTTTATGGATATGATGAATAAATTCCTCATGGAATATCTTTATGACTTTGTGGTGGTGTTTATTGATAATATCCTTGTGTACTTTAGAAGCTATGAAGAACATGAAAATCACTTGTGCGCTATTTTGAAGACTCTGAGATGAAACGAATTGTATGGGAAGTTCAGAAAGTGTGATTTTTGGATCCAATCAGTTTCCTTTATAGGCCACATTGTCTCTAAGGATGAAATATTTGTAGATCCTGCAATGACAAAGGATGTGCATGAAGGGACTACTCCAAAAAACGTAACTGAGGTACGTATTTTTGTTGGTTTGACAGGTTATTATCAAAATTTTGTTCAGAAATTCACCCGTTTAGATAACCCAATGACCAAGACCACATGTAAAGGGGTTCAGTTCATATGGACAAAGAATGTGAATAATGTTTTGAAGAATTGGATAGGAAGTTAGGGAATGCTCCGATCCTAACCCTACCATCGGGGAATGATGGGTTTGTTATCTATAGTGATGCATCAAAGAAAGGACTGGGTTGTGTCCTTATGCAGAATGATCGAGTGATTCCATATGCATGTAGGCAACTAAAAATTCATGAAAAAAACTATCCAACCCATGATCTTGAGTTAGCAGTGGTAATATTTTCTCTGAATATTTGGAGACATGACCTCTATGGATAAAAATTTAAGATATATAGAGGTCATAAGTGTTTTATGTATATATTCTCACAGAAAGTACTCAACATGAGACAAAAGAGGTGGATTGAGCTACTCAAAGATTTCTATTTCACAATACACTACAACCCGGGGAAAACAAATAAGGTAGCAGATGCATTGAGTAGAAAAGACCACATAATTATGAACATTATGAGAGTTGAAAGGGATCCTATGTTCATGGATCTAGTATGATGGATATGGGAATTATTATGGATGGTTGCACATCACTACTTTTTAAAATGGCTTCCCAACCTTCTTTACTAGAGAGGATAAAATTATCAGGCTGATGATGAGGAGTTTCAAAATAAAATTAAATCAATAAATGATGGGAAGTTGATTGACTTCTCATATAAAGAGGGAATTTTGAAATTCAGGAAGAGTCATTGTGTTCTCTCTATTCCTGAGCTACGGAAAGAATTGTTGGATAATGCTCATAACTCTAATTTATCTATTCATCATGGTAGCACAAAGATGTATCGAGATCTCTGAGAGATATTTTGGTGGGACAATATGAAAAGGGAGATTGTTGAATATACGCCAAAGTGCCTGGTATGTCAACAAGTGAAGGCTGAGAGGCAAAAGTCTAAGAGGATGATGCAACCACTACCCATACCATCATGGAAGTGGGAGAACATTACCAGGGACTTTTTCACTGGTCTCCCAAGGACATCTAGAGGAAACAATGCTATATGGGTCATTATGGATCATCTTAGAAAGACAACTCACTTCATAGCGATTCGAGAGGACTTATCATTAGACCAACTTGCATGGATTTACATCAAAGAAGTGGTAAGGCTACATGGAGTACCACTCTCTATTGTATCTAACCGTGACCCTAGATTCACCTCAATGTTCTGGAAAAGTCTCCAACATTCATTAAGCACTGAACTGAATTTCTGTACGGCCTATCATCCTCAAACTGATGGCCAATCTGAGCGGACTATTCAGACAGTGGAAGACATGTTGAGGGAATGTTTTATGGAATTAAAAGGAGGACGTGACCTACATCTTCCACTATTTAAATTCTCTTACAACAATATTTTCCACTCAAGCATCTGTACGTCACCATATGTAGCCCTTTGTGGGAAAAGGTGTAGAACACTAGAGTTTTTGGGATGAAGTCAGTGAGTGAAAGATGCTAGGACCTGAATTGGTTGAGGAAATGACATAGAAGGTGAAAACCATTCAGCAGCATATCAAGGATGCCCAATGTCGAAAGAAGAGTTATGAAGATAACCGTCGACGAGACCTAGAGTTCAAAGTAGGAGACCTGGTATTTCTACGCATATCTCCATGGTAGAAGGTCACACGGTTTGGGAAGAAAGGAAAGATATGACCCTGGAATATCGTCCCCTTCGAGATCCTTGACCGATTCAGAGCTGTGACATATCGACTGGCACTTCCACCAACCTTGACGAAGGTACATGATATATTTTATGTATCTCTCTTAAGGAAGTACATACCCGACCCTTCACATGTACTCTCTTCAGAGGTGGTATAGTTGGAAGATGATCTCTCCTATGAGGAGCAGCCAGTGAATATTTTGGATCATAGAGACAATGTTCTACGCAACAAGACTACTCATCTGGTCTAGGTACTATGGAGAAAACATAAGTACGAAGAGGAAACATGGGAACAAGAGGAATAAATGAAAGAGATGTACCCCCACCTATTCATGGCCTAGTTTATATATGATATTTCAAGGGAGAAATTTTTCTATGGAGGGGAGAATGTAACGAACCAATATTTTTTAAAGGAAATTACATTATTATGTCATAATCACATTAACTACTAAGTGTTATGGGACCCTTAAAAAAGGTTTTCACTTTTGTGATGTGAATTTCAAAAATCCGACATACACAGTGACGATCAGTAAGTTATTTAGAGTCTAATAAGAAAAACATAATTTTTTGTGAATAGTAACCTACCCTTGTGAATAATAACATACCCTTATGAATAGTGATATACCCTAATGAATAGTTACCTTACCTATGATAATATATAAATAATATTCATGTCGAAAGTACGATATACCTATATTTTATAATTTTTTAATGAATGTATTAAAACAGGTTTTTGATAATAAATTATGATTTTAATTAAATATTAAATTAATAATTTTTAGAAAATTAACTTTGAAAAATAGGCTTCATTTTTGGACTTTACACGTCAAAAAATCATTAGGGTGAATTTTTGGGTTTTTTCTGAAATACATTATTTTTTTATGAATAGTAAAGACGGTAATTTACCATATATATACATTACAATCTAAATAGACTATTCCTAGCATCATGGATGATTTCACCACCCTTAATCTGAATTCACATGATAAAATTACAATTCCTGGTCATGGAATAATTACTAATACTTGTCTTTTGAAGAAATAACAAACTAATGAATTTTATATTAAGAAATCCCATCTCTCCTCCAATATAAAACCCCCCTCACCCCCTCTTCCAGTCACACCTCTCATGCCTTGTACCTTCTCCAAATTTGGGGAAAAAAACCCTCCCAACCTCCTCTCCCATGTTCAACAAGCATTGGTCTTATTAAAAGATAAAAACATCTCCCTTAAGGAGGTTCTCAAGGAAGTTTGGTTCAAGAGGTAAATTCCTCTTTTCAATTCTTTGTCTTTCCTTTCAACTTCATTTGTTTTATTTTTCTATTACCTCTATTTATCCAAATTTTGTGATAACTCCAGTACCTTATATATACTAGAATTTTTTCATGATAGTGGAATTAGTTATCATCATCTTCCCCCTTTTACCTTCTTTTATACTAGTAGCAAGAACATCATCTGAGATGTGTCAATTTTACACATTCAAGGATGATGGACTTTCGATTTCTTTTATCATTCTAAATACTGGTAATGAAACAATTCATGTTATGGTTGAACTAGATTATTATATATAATATAACCTATTTAAGATTCTATAATACCTTTATTCAAATGGTATTAGGTTATAATGAAGAATGAGTTTGTTGTAATCAAAACCCAAAAATTAACAAAAATAATTATCATTAAAGTTCAATAAGATAATTCATTATGAATCCATGAAACCAGGTTATATAAATGAACAATAAAACCTATTTATGTTCAAAAATAATATATTATTTCAATTATAAAGATTTACATCCATTCTACTTCATTACTTAAAATCAAGTGAACCGAATATGAAAATAAAGGAAACGAACACTCCACAACGAAGAAATTCAATATAATAACTTATCAATAAAGACATAAATTAACAATCCAGAATTATGTTAACTAAATATATGCCTATTAGGTTTTGAAATAAGTTATTAAAAGGCATAATTGCATATTCCAGGAGCTTAAGTGCAAGAGTGGAACACGTTTGGAGTTAAGGTAAGGGTTTTTCCACTCGAACTTCCACTTTCATTCGGGATACTTTCATTGTCTAATTACCACAATGAAATTATTATGTATTATTATGTACTCATCATATATTCAGTGTGAGTATCATATATATGTCTAAAAACCAGAACTGTTCCATATTTTTAGGATAGTTACATGTTTTAAAAGGAACTTTCAAAGTAGTTTCCAAAATACAAGCCTGATTCAAGAGAATTTATCAAATTCTTATATATTTTCAAGGGATATCTATAATCTGTTTTTGGAAACCATAATCCTTATAAATTCAATCATTTTATTATTAAAATACTATATTAATTCCCTTGTGGTTTTATATAAATATTTTCCAAAAGATCTATTCTTTTCAAAATAAAAGAGTATTTATCTCAAGAATTGCATAATGATTTTATAAGAGTATTTTCATCTAATTCAAAACTGTTGTTGACTCCATGGTATTATTGGGTTTAATCATTTATGATGTCATCTATGATATTTGATTTAATGTTTTATGACTAACTCTATTGTGGATAATCTATCCTAAAACCAGTCACCATATTATTCCAAATGGTTAGTGTTTTATGTTTAATGACTGGGGAAAGATAGTTACATTTCATATGATAGTTTCAATAAGAATATATTTGTTGTTTATGTTTATCACCGGTCATATGAGAAACGAATTGAACTTATTATGTGATGGGTGGGGCCTTCTATAGCCCCTCGATGCATCAGTAGGTCTCATGAGACAAATAGATGTGGAATTGGCCGAGGCCTTTCCCAATGTGATATGGATTTTGGACGAGGCCTTAATCATTAGACGTCTTGGTCGAGGCCTTGAAAAAATGTTTTAGAATGTCCGACATTATGAATTATATCATTATGAGTTAATATATTGATATTTTATGTGTTTATTCAATTAGTAGAATACCCATGATTATGTTTTATTATGGAATTATTTACTCAGCTCATTTTCCGGCCATAATGTGTTCATGTTTATTATTAAAGGCATGTGTTTTCAATTATGCATCATGTATTTTGTTTATAATCGCTTACGCTGAATTGCTTACTCTTACTGAGCATTTGAGCTCACCCCTTTCATATGTATCACTTTATTCAGGACCTGAAGAAGTTTATTATTAATGACATGTTGAAATAACCTGGGAGTTATGGGTGTTTTCTAAGGAGTTTCCATGTTGTGTTTCTCTTCAAGATGTAATATTGAACTTATGTATGAATCTTGATTCCAAAAATACTAAACAACTCAGTCCTTCAGGATTAGTATCCCATGTATGAATGCCAACCTAATCAAACAAGGCACCGAATCTGAGCAACTGGGGTCGGGTCCTTACACTCTGGAGATGATTTGAGGTATGATCAGTGTCTACTCCACCATAGTTGTAGTTCTTATAGACACAAGTTCTGGTCACTCTTTCATTTCCACTGCCCTCATTTGGAGCTCGGAGATTCCAATGGATCCATTGGCTCAATCCTTATTGATAGAGACCTTTATGGGAGCATAAACGACGATTACACACTGGTTTCGATAGTGTGAGCTTACTCTATGAGGCGAGAGCTTCAGCTGAGATCTCCTCATAGCGTTGTCGAGGTATTACGACATCATCTTGGGTATGGACAGGTTGTCTATAGTCCATGTACAAATCGACTGTATTAGGTGAAAAATAAGATGTGTATATACGGATGGGACTAGGATCACCTTCATTGGTGAGAAGAGAGCCTTTGTAGCACATGACGGACTTACTCGGAAGAGGGTGTAGCCGATCACTCATTATTTGGCCTACCTTACCCTCGGAGTAGTTGATGTGGAGTCTGAGATATCTTGTAGTGGTGGACCAATATGGGTATGTTTTACCTGACGATCTTCCAAGACTACCTCTGTGCAGATATGTGGGCTTCTACATTGACATGTACCCTGGGACGACACCGATATCTACACTAGAAAATCGGATTGCTCCCGGTAATCTTCACGAGCTGTGGGGACTGTTGGAGGACTTATAGAGGAAGGGATTCATCTGGGCCATTTTTTCTCCCTAGGCATCCCCGATTCTATTCTCCAGGAAGGCAGATGGGGGCTTGAGGCTTTGTGTCCACTACCGTCACCTAAAATAGGTGACCGTGAAGAACAAGTACCAACTTTCGAGGATTGACAACCACTTTGATCATCTGAAGGGAGAACAGTGGTTCTCGAAGATAGACCTCAGATGAGGCTATCACCTGCTCAGTGTTCAAGATGAGGATGTTTAGAAGATGCCTTCCAGATGTTGGTACCACCACTACGGGTTCTTGGTTAGGCCTTTTGGCATAACCAACACTCTAGTAGTGTTCATGGTAATCATGAACATGATCTTCTAGTCATACCTTGATCGCTTTGTCATAGTCTTAATCAACGACATTCTGATCTACTCTACTACTAAGGAGGAGCATTCCTACCATTTTCGGGTAGTACTGGACACACTCTGAGAGCACCATCTTTATGGTAAGCTCTCAAAGTGCCAATTCTAGATTTGAGAGGTTCACTTTCTCGGTCATCTCATCTCGGAGGCTGAAGTTGTAGTGGATCCATTGATGATTGATGCAATACATGCTTGGGAGCCACTCAAATGTGTGATGGAGGTACGATGTGTCTTGGGTTTGGTTGGATACTACTGGTGGTTTGTTCCAGACTTCTCCAGAGTTGTAGCACCACTATCAGCCTTGAGAAAGATGGGGCAAGCCTTCTTGTGGTCAGAGAGATGCCAGTAGTGTAATGATCCAAATTTTTTTAAATGAAATTACTTTCTCATGTCATAATCACATTAACAACTAAGTGCTATGGTACCCTTAAAACATAAGTTTGTCACTTATATTATGTGAATTTAAAAAATCCGACATACACAATCATGATCAGTATGTTATTTAAAGTCCAATAAGGAAAAAATAATTTTTGGTGAATAGTAACCCACCCTTATGAATAGTGATATACGCTAATGAATTGTAACCTTACCTATGATAATATATAAATAATATTCAAATTGAAAGTATGATATACCTATATTTGAGAATATGTTAATGAATATTTTAAAACTGGTTTTTGATAATAAATTATGATTTTAATTAAATATTTAATTAATAATATTTAGAAAATTGTTTTTGAAAAATGGACATCATTTTTGGATTCTACATATCAAAAAATGGTTCGGTTGAATTTTTGGTATTTTTCTAAAATACTTTATTTTTCTGATGAATTGTAAAATACGGTAATTTAATGTATATTACATTATAAGCTAAATAGATGATTCCTAGCATCATAGCTGATTTCACCACCCTTAATACTATTTCAAATGAACAAATTACTATTCTTGGTCATGGAATACTTACAATTACCTGTCTTGTGAAGAAATAATAAATGAATGAGTTTTATATTATGAAATCCCCTCTCTCCTCCACTATAAAACCCCCTCTCAGCCGCTCTTCCAATCACTCCTCTCAAGCCTCATGCCTTCTCCAAATTCTAGAAAAATACCCTCCCAAACTCCTCTACCACGTCTAGAAAGCTTTGGTCTTATAAAAATACCAAAACCCTTCCCTTAAAGAGGTTCTCAAGGAAATTTGGTTCAAGAGGTAAATTCCTCTTTTCAATTATTTATCTTTCCTTTCAAAAAAATTTTCTTTTTCTATTACATCTCTTTATCCAAATTTTGTGATGAATCCAGTACCTATTATGTACTGTAATGTTTTCATCATAGTGGAATTAGTTATCATCATCTCCCCCTTTTACCTTCTTTTATACTAGTAGCAAGAACACCATCGGAGATGTGTCAATTTTACACGTTCAATGACGATGGACTTTTGATTTCTTTTATCATTCTAAATTATGGTCATGAAACCATTATTTTTATGGTTGAAACAGATTATTATATTTAATATAACCTATTAATGATTCTTTAATCCCTTTTTTCTAATGGTATTAGGTTATAATGAAAAATGAGTTCGTTGTAATCAAAACCCACAAATTAACCAAAACAATTATCATTAAAGTTCTATATGATAAATAATCCTACTTCCATGTAACCAAGTTAAATAAATGAAAAATAATACCTATTTATGTTAAAAAATAATATATAATTTCAATTCTAATGATTTACATCCATTCCACTTCATTAATTTAAAACAAGTGAACCGAATATGAAAATAAAGGAAACAAACACTCCAGAACAAAGAAATTCAAAACAATAACTTCTTAATAAATAATTAAATGAACTAACCAGAATTATGGTAACTAAATACATGTCTAATAGTTTCATAAATAAGTTATTAACAAGTATAATTTCATATTCCAAGATCTTATGTAAAAGTGCATAACACGTTTGGAGTTAAGGTAAGGGTTTTTCCACCCGAACTTCCACTTTCATTCGGGATACTTTCATTGTCTAATTACCTCAATGAAATTCTTATGTATTGGTATATACTCATCATATATTATGTGTTAGTATTATATATATTCTTATAAACATGAACCCTTCCTTATTTTATGTATAGTTACACATTTTAAAATGAACTTTCAATGTAGTTTCCAAAATACAAGCCCGGTTCAAGGGAATTTCTCAAATTCTTATCTATATTCATGGGAACTCTATATTCTGTTTTTGGGAACCATTATCCTTATAAAATCACTCATTTTATTATGAATACAATATCTTAATTCACTTCTGGTTTTATATAATTATTTTTCCAAAAGAACTCTTCTTTTCAAAATAAAAGAGTATTTATCTCAAGAATTATATAATGATTTTATAAGAGTGTTTTCGTCTAATTCAAAACTCTTGTTGATTCCATGGTATTATTGGGTTTAATCGTTTATGAAGTCATTTACCATATTTGATTTTATGGTTTATGAGTATATCTATTATGGATGATATATCCTCAAACAATTCACTATATTATTCAGAATGTTTAGTGTTTTATGTTTAATGATTGGGGAAAGATAGTTACATTTCATATGATAGTTTCAATATGAATGTATTTGTTGTTTATGTTTATCCCAGATCATATGAGGAATTCATTGAACTTATTATGTGATGGGTGGGGCCTTCTATAGTCCCTCGATGCATCGGTAGGTCTCATGATACAAATAGACATGGAACTCGCCGATGCCTTTCCCAATGTGATATGGATTTTGGCCTAGGCCTTAATCACTAAATGTCTTGGCTGAGGCCTTGAAAAAATGTTTCAGAATGTACGGAATTATTCATTCCATCATTATGAGTTCAGCTGTTGATATTTCATGTGTTTATTCGATTAGTATAACACCCATGATTATGTTTTATTATGGCATTATTTACTAAGCTCATTTTCCTTCCATAATGTGTTCAAGTTTGTATTTAAAGGCATGTGTTCTCAATTATGCACCATGTCTTATGTTTATACTCTCTTATGCTGTATTGTTTACTCTTATTGAGCATTTGAGCTCTCCCCTTTCTTATGAATCATTTTTTTGGACATGAAGAAGTTTATTATGAATGACATGTTGAAATAACCTAGGTGTTATGGGTGTTTTCTAAGGAGTTTCCATGTCTTATTTCTTTTCAAGATGTAACATTGAACTTATGTATGAATCTTTATTCCAATAAGACTAAACTACTCGGTCCTTTGGGATTCGTATTCCTTGTATGTATTCCAACGTAATCAAAAAAGGCACCGGCTCCAGGCAACTGGGGTCGGGTCCTTATAGTTGGTATCATAGGAAGTTTAGTGTAACATTTGGAAACTAGATTTTGAAAATGTAGAATTAGGGAAGAGTACCTAAGTTAGTATTTGAGGATATACATAAAATAATATCTTGGTATTTTGGTAAGGAATAGATTATGTGGATCTTTCCAACAATACATCCCTGTTTGGATACGAGAAGGTAGAGGTGGCTCTCGCACAGATGTATCTAGGGGTAAAAACCAAAAACACCGCTTTGAGAAAGACTCGAACGGGAACTGGTGAAAGACAACGGGCCTTAATGCACTCTTGGTAACTACACACCCAAGGGATATGCTTAGGATAATTCACATTTTCTTTACAATCCATTATGAAGGATTGAAATGTAAAATATTCCTCAAAGAAACCATATTTGTGAATATGGGATTAGCCATTCATAAGATCTCAAATTTTTTCTATGTATTTTGTTAAGTTAAGATTATAAATTATGATTCATAATCTAATTTAGTTTTTTCCATTATCTAGAGATGGCTCCAAGTGGAAGGAAAGGAAACTGCACGAACACATGTGTCCCTTGTAGGGATTTTCCTTCGATGCAAGATAATGATGTTGGATCTGGTGCTGTGATTGGTGCTGAGAAACTCATAAATATACTAGGAAAACATACTCAGGTTATTAATAATAACCTTACCCATATGGGGCATCCAGATCCATCACGTGGAAGAGCTATGCTAGATTGCTTTATGCGATAGCAACCACCATCATTCAATGGGACTACAAACCCTTTTGTAGCAGAGCAGTGGATATGTTCCCTCGAGAAGATATTTCTAGCTTTGGGATGTAATGAAAGAGAGAAGGTTGTCATGGATGTATATCATCTATCGAGAGATTCAAATCAATGGTGGTCATTAATCAAAAACACAAAGGAGGAGTAAGAAATAGAAGAGATGCAATGGAGGGATTTTACAGAAATCTTCTTAGAAAAATATTTCCTTTGTGAACAAATAGTAGATATGGAGAGGAAATTCTTGAATCAGAGGAAAACTTATAATGAAAATGTTGCCAAGTATGAAGCCGACTTTACAAGGCTGGAAAGATGTGATGTAGACTACATACGAAATCCAAGGAGAATAATCGATCAATTCTTTAATGTCCAAAATCCATTCCTCCGGTGGGTACTGGTCTCCCAAATTTTTTCATCATATGAGGACATAATTTCATATGCTATCAAGACCGAAAAATAATTCTCTATGTCTTATGACTTTAAGGGAATGAATGAAAAGAAGAGGGCTGCTGAAAACCATGGGAAAGGATATAAGGAAATATAGAAGAAGGGAAGAGTTGAATTTCCTCCATGTGAAAATTGTAGAAGGAAACACCCCGGTGTGTGCTTAAAAGGAAAAGGAGTATGCTACAAATGTGGTCAGAGAGGCAATCTTGCTGGTGATTCCAATGGAAAGAAAGAATCCAATGATGTTCGATGCTATAATTGTCAGGAGACGGGGAACTATGCTAATAATTGTCCAAAACATCAAGGAAATATTCAACATAAGATTCCAAGGGAGTAAGGACAAGCATATGCGATCACAACTGTAGAGGTTGATGTTTCACGTGATGTGGTTGCAGGTACTTTGATCGTTTCATCAAGATTAGCCAATGCTTTATTTGATTCTGGATCATCGCATTGTTTCATATCATCCTAGTTTCATATGAAAAATAGATATTTCCAATTTTATTTAACAAGGGATTTTTCAGTCAAATCTCATAAGGGAAGTATCATTGCTACAAAGTTCTGTCAATCTGTTCCCATTAGGGAATAAAAATGTTCTTTATCTGCTGATCTCATCTTCATACCCATGATTGAATTTGATATAATCCTCGGTATGGATTGGCTTTCGGATCATGATGAAAAAATTTATTGTAAGAAGAAAGAGGTTACGATTTTTGATGATGATGATAAAGCACACCTTATGTTTTGAGGAGAATCATCACCACTGGATTGTTATCTAGATCCACCCCCAGTAGCTCAAATAAATTCAATTTTTGGGGAGGAAGAGAATGAAATAACTATGGGTGAGAAAAAGATAGTTAAAATAGAATATGTACCTATTGTGCAAGAGTATATTGATGTCTTTACAGAAGATTTACTTGGACATCCTCCAGAGTGAGAAATTGATTTTTCCATTGACTTAATTCCTGGTTCAAGATGCATATCAAAGACCCCATATAGAATGGCCACTATGGAGTTAGTGGAACTAAAGAAGAAACTAGATGAATTGAGTGATAAAGGATTTATTCATCCTATTGTTTCTCCATGGGGAGCCCCTGTCCTATTTGTTAAAATGAAAGATGGATCCATGAGGATGTGCATTGATTACATGGAAATCAATGCTATTAAAATAAAGAATAAGTATCCTCTACCAAGAATTTATGATTTATTCGATCAAGTTCATGGAGCCCAATATTGTTCAAAGATTGATCTTCGATCTGGATATCATCAGTTACTTGTGAGGAAGGAAGACATTCCAAAAATAGCATTCTGAACCATATATGGGCATTATGAGTTTACAGAAATGCGTTTTGGACTAACTGATGCACCATCTGTTTTTATGGATCTGATGAATAGAGTCTTCAAGGAATATCTTGATGACATTGTGGTGGTGTTTATTAATGATATCCCGGTGTACTGTAGAATATATGAAGAACATGAAAAGCACTTGCACAATATTTTGAAGACTCTGAGAGGAAACAAATTATATGGGAATTTCAGCAATTATTATTTCTAGCTCCAATCAGTTTCCTTTTTGGGCCACATTGTCTCTAAGGATGGAATATTTGTAGATCCTGCAACGAAAAAGGTTGTGCACGAATGGCCTACTCCAACGAATGTAACTAAGTTACATAGTTTTATTAGTTTAGCAGGTTATTATCGGAGTTTCGTTCAGAACATCACTCGTTTAGCTAACCCAATGACCAAGCTCACATGAAAAGGGGTTATGTTCGTATGGAACAAGGAATGTGAAGAGTGTTTTGAAGAATTAAAGAGGAGGTTAGTGAATGCTCCTATCCTAACCCTTCTATCGGGGAATGATGGGTTTGTTATCTATAGTGATGCATCAAAGAATGGATTGGGTTGTGTCCTTATGTAGAATTATTGAGTGACTTCCTATGCATCTAGGCAACTGAAAATTCATGAATAAAACTATCCAACCCATGATCATGAGTTAGCAGCAGTAATATTTTCTCTGTAGAATTGGAGGCATTACTTATATGGCGAAAAATGTGAGATATATACAGATAATAAGAGTTTAAAGTATATTGTCTCACAAAAAGAACTCAACATGAGACAAAAGATGTGGATTGAGCTACTCAAAGGTTACGATTACACAATACAATACACCCGGGGAAATAAAATAAGGTAGAATATGCATTGAGTAGAGAAGACCATGGAATTCTGAACAAGATGAGAGTTGAAAGGGATCATATGTTCATGGATCAAGTAAATATGGATATGGGAATTATTATGGAAGGTGTCACATTAATACTTTTTCAAATGGTTTCCCAACCTTCTTTACTAGAGAGGATAAAAAGTTCTCAAGCTGATGATGAGAATTTTCAAAAGAAAATTAAAGCAATAAATGATGGTAAGGTGACTGATTTCTCATTTGAATATGGAATTTTGAAATTCAGGAAGAGGATTTGTGTTCCTACTATTCCTGAGCTAAAGAGAGAACTGTTGGATGATGCCCATCACTCTAATTTCTCTATACATCCTAGTAGCACAGAGATGTATTTAGATCTTCGAGAGAACTTTTTGTGGGGCGATATGAAACTGGAGATAGCTGAATATACGTGAAAGTTCTTTGTATGTCAACAAGTGAAGGCTGAGAGGAAAAAGTCTAAGGGGATGATGCAACCACTACCCATACCATCATAGAAGTGGGAGAACATTACCATGGACTTTGTCACTGGACTCACAAGGACATCTAGAGGAAACAATGCTATATGGGTCATTGTGGATCATCATAGAAAGACAAATCTCTTCATAGTGATTCGAGAGGACTTCTCATTGGATCAACTTGCACATATTTACATCACAGAAGTGGTAGGGATGAATGGAGTACCACTCTCTATTGTATCCGACTGTGATCCTAGATTCACCTCGATGTTCTAGAAGAGTCTCCAACATGCTTTAAGAACTGAACTGAACTTCAGTATGGCCAATCATCCTCAAATTGATGGCGAATCCGAGCAAACTATTCAGACACTGGAAGACATGTTGAGGGCATGTTATATGGAATTCAAAGGAGGATGGGACCAAAATATTCCACTAGTAGAATTCTCCTACAACAATAGTTTCTACTCGAGCATCTGTATGTCAACAAATGAATACCTTTATTGGAAAATGGATATAACACTGACGTTTTCGGATGAAGTCGGTGAGAAAAAGCTGCTAGGACCTCAATTGGTTGAGGAAATGGCAGATAAGGTGAAAACCATTCTACAACATATCAAGGTAGCACAAAGTCGACAGAAGAGTTATGCAGATAACCGTCGACGAGACCTGGAGTTCATAGTAAGAGACCTGGTATTTCTACGCATATCTCCCTGGAAGAAGGTCATGCGGATTGAGAAGAAAGGAAAGTTATGCCCTAGGTATATCGACCCCATCGAGATCCTTGACCGACTCAGAGCTGTGGCATATCGACTGGCAGTTCCAACAACTTTGTCGAAGGTACATGATGTCTTTCATGTATCACTTTTATGAATGTACATACCAGACCCTTCACATGTACTCTCTTCAGAGGTTGTACAGTTTTCGGATGATATTTTCTATGAGGAGAAGCTAGTGAAAATTTTGGATCATAGAGACAATGTTCTTTGCAACAAGACTACTCATCTGGTCATGGTACTATGGAGAAACCATAACTACAAAGATGCAACATTGGAACTGGAGCAATCAATTAAGTAGAAGTACCCCCACCTATTCTTTTCCTAGATTATAAATGAAATTTCGAGGGTGAAATTTTTGTAAGGAAGGGATAATGTAACGACCCAATATTTTTAATGGAAATTACTTTCTTATGTCATAATCACATTATCTAATAAGTGCTAGGGGACCCTTAAAACACAAGTTTATAACTTCTATGATGGGAATTTTCAAAATCCAACATCCACAGTCGTGATCAGTAAGTTATTTAGAGTCCAATAAGAAAAACATATTTTTGGGTGAATAGTAACATACCCTTATGAATAGTATCATACCGTTAGGAATAGTGATATAACCTAATGAATAGTAACCTTACCTATGATAATATATAAATAATATTCAAGTTGAAAGTATGATATACCTATATTTTCGAATAAGATAATGAATGTTTTAAAACTGGTTTTTGATAATAAATTAGGATTTTAATTAAATATTAAATTGATTTTATTTTCAAAATTATTTTTGAAAAATTGATTTCATTTTGGAATTCTAAACATTGAAAAATTGTTAGGGTGAGTTTTTCGTATTTTTCTGAAATACTTTCTTTATGTATGAATAGTAAAATACGGTAATTTACCAAATATATACATTATAAGAAAAATAGACAATTCCTAGAACCATGGTTGTTGTCACCACCCTTAATCATAATTCACATGATAATATTACTATTATTGGTCATAGAATACTTACAATTAGTTGTATTGTGAAAAAATAATAAACCAATGAGTTTTATATTGAGAAATCCCCTCTCTCCTCCACTATAAAAACCCCCTCTCACCCCCTCTTCCAATAACTCCTCTCAAGAATTGTGCCTTCTCCAAATTCAAGACAAATACCCTCCCATCCTCCTCTCTCACGTCAAATAAGATTTGGTCTTATTAAAAGACCAAAACATCTCTCTTAAGGAGGTTCTCAATGAATTTTTGATCAAGAGGTAAATTCCTCTTTTCAATTCTTTGTCTTTCCTTTCAAGTTCATTTGTTTTCTTTTTATATTACCTATATTTATCCAAATTTCATGATGACTACAGTACCTTATATTCACTATAATTTTTTCTTGATAGTATAATATGTTATCATCATCTCCCCCTATTGAACTTCTTTTATACTACTAGCAAGAACACCATCTGAGATGTGTCAATTTTACACATTCAAGGATGATGGACTTTCGATTTCTTTTTTCATTCTAAATTCTGTTCCTAAAACCATTCTTGTTATGGTGTAACCAGATTATTATATATTATATAACCTATTAAATAATTCTGTAATCCATTTGTTCAAATGGTTTTAGGATATAATGAAAAATGAGTTCGTTGTAATCAAAACCCACTAACTAACCAAAACAGTCATCATTAATGTTTTATATGATAATTCATCCTCGTTCCATATAAAAAAGTTATAGAAATTAAAAATAAATCCTATTTATTTTCATAAACAATATATAATTTCAATTCTAAATATTTACATCCATTCCACTTCATTACATAAAAACAAGTGAACCGAATATGAAAATAAAGGAAACAAACACTCCAGAATGACGAAATTCAATACAATAACTTATCAATAAAGACATAAATGAACTAACCATAATTATGGTAACTAAATAAATGCCTAATAGGTTCTGAAATATGTTATTAAAAATTATAATTTCATATTCCAGTAGCTTAAGTACAAGAGTGGAGCACGTTTTGAGTTAAGGTAAGGGTTTTTTCACCTGAACTTCCACTTTCATTCGAGATAGTTTCATTGCCTAATTACCTCGATGTAATTAATATTTATTGTTATGTACTCTTCATATATTCTGTGTGAGTATCATATATTTGTTTACAAACCAGAAACCTTCTTTATTTTATGGATAGTTACACGTTTTAAAAGGAACATTCAAAGTAGTTTCCAAAATACATGCCCGATTCAAGGTAATTCCTCAAATTCTTATATATTTTCACGGGAACTATAAAATAAGTTTTTGGGAACCATTATCCTTATAAAATCAGTAATTTTATTATGAAAATACTATATTAATTATCATCTGGTTTTATATAATGATTTTTTTCAAAAGAACTCGTCTTTTCAAAATAAAAGAGTATTTATCTCAATATTTGCTTAATGATTTTATAAGAGTGTTTTCATCTAATTGAACACTCTTGTTGATTAAATGCTTTTATTGGGTTTAATAATATATGAATTCATCCAACATATTTGATTTAATGGTTTATGACTAACTCTATTGTGGATGATCTATCCCAAAACCATTCACCATATCATTCCAAATGGTTAGTGTTTTATGTTTAGTGACTGGGAAAAGATAGTTAAATTTCCTATGATAGTTTCAATATGAATATATTTGTTTTTTATGATTATCCATGCTCATATGAGGAATTAATTGGACTTATTATATGAAGGTTGGGGCCCTCTATAGCCCCTCGATGCATCGGTAGGTCTCACGATAAAAATAGACATGGAATTGGACGAGGCCTTTCCAAATGTGATATGGATTTTGGCCGAGGCCTTAATCATTATACATCTTTGCCAAGGCCTTGAAAAAATGTTTCAAAATGTCCGGCATTATGCATTCCATCATTATGAGTTATTCTATTGATATTTCATGTGTTTATTCGATTAGTAGAATACCCATGATTATGTTTTATTATGGGATTATTTACATAGCTCATTTTCTTGCCATAATGTGTTCATGTTTATTATTAAAGGCTTGTGTTTTAAATTATGCACAATGTCTTAAGTTTATACTCTCTTCGGCTATATTTCATACTCTTACTGAGTATTTGAGCTCAGGCCTTTCTTATGTATCATTTTTTTCAGGACATGAAGATGTTTATTATGAATGACATGCTGAAATAACATAGGAGTTATGGGTGTTGTCTAAGGAGTTTCCATGTTGTATTTATCTTCAAGATGTAATATTGAACATATATATAAATATTGTTTCCCATAATACTAATCTACTCTGTCATTCAGGATTCATATTCCCTGTATGTATGCCAATGTAATCAAACAAGGACCGAGCTTTGTGCAAATGGGGTTGGGTCCTTACAAGCAGAGCTTTCAGGAACTAAGGCAGAAGCTGACTAGTGCCCCCATCTTTAGGCTTCCAATGGAAGGTGTAGGGTATATAGTCTACTGTGAAGCATCAGTGACCGAAAGTGGGTGTGTCTTGATGCAGGAGTGAGCAGTGATGGTGTATGGTTCTTGGAAGGTGAGACAACATGACCTGAACTACACTACCCATGACCTTGAGTAAGAAGCAGTGGTCTTCACCTCGAAGATGTGTAAACACTATCTGATGGGTGAAAATTTTACTTTGTAATCAGATCAAAAGAGTCTCAGGTATATCTTCTATCTGACGGACCTGAACCTAAGACAATGAAGATAGCTTGAGTACCTTCAGGACTATGACCTCGAGATAGTCTATACTCATGGAAAGGGGAACCTTGTAGCAGATGCAATTAATAGGAGATATAGTATACAGCTGCTAGGTGAGGCAATGGAGCTGTTGGCTTCTTTACAGATATACTTTGTGGATAGAGAGGGAGTATCATTTCTACAGTCTCTTACAGTCACTGCCCCACTTCTTCAGCGAGTCAGAGAGGCACAACATGAGGATGCTGACTACGAGACACGACGTGCTCATATATCCATAGGGCATGCACCTGATGGATTTTTTGAAGGTGGGGAGCACTTCATCCTCTTAAGAGGGCCTACTATGGTGCCAGTGTCACTTCAGGAAGATGTGTTGAGGTATTTCCACACATCTCCAATAGCGGAACATCCCGGAGTGGTGAAGATTTACCAGGACCTTTGACGACAGCACTGGTGGCCAGGTATAAAGAAGGCAGTAGTAGAGTTTGTCTCGTGATGCCTCACTTGTCAGTAGGTGAAGGCATATCATCAGGTACCAGAAGGCTTGGTTCAGCCATTACAGATCCCAGAGTGGAAGTTAGATGGGATATCCATGGACTTCGTGACAGGACTTCCACGTACATCCAGGGGTTACGACATGATTTGGGTGATCACTAACCGACTCACCAAGTCGGCCCACTTACTACCGATCAGAGAATAGGGTTCAGTAGAGATCATGGGATGCCTCTAGGTGCATGATATTGTGGGGCTACATAAATTACCTTCTTCTATTATCTCTGATCATGATGCACAGTTTAATTCCCGGCTATAGAAGGGATTGTAGGAGGCTTTCGGGACATAGATTCATCTGAGCACCGCCTTCCATCCTCAGACGGATGGCTAGACTAAGAGGACCATTCAGATACTCGAGGACATGCTCCGTGAATGCGTCATCAACTTTGGTCATAGCTAGTAGGACCACATACCATTGGTGGAGTTTTCATACAACAACAGCTATCAATCCACCAATAGGATGACACATTTTGAGGCCTTGTATAGTCTACCTTTCAGATCACCACTGTGCGGGATTGACCCAGGGGAGTCAGCACTAGTGGGACCAGAGATGGTACATGCTACCATAGAGAAGTTACAGATCATCCAGGAGTGGATGAAGGCTTCACAGAGCAGGCGGAAGTCATATGCTGACAAGACACTGAGACCTCTGGAGTTCGAGGATGGTGACCACATATTTCTCAGGTCTCAACCAAATGAGGTTTATGGAGATTTGGACAAGGAAGGAATTTATCTCCACATTTCATCGGACCTTTTCAGGTCCTCAGTAGAGTAGAAGACGTGGCTTACATCTTGGATCTTCCACCACAGTTGCACTGGGTGTACAACGTCTTCCATGTAACCTAGTTGAGGAGATACGTGCATGACCGTTATCACATCATCGTCCATGGGGAGATGGACGTAAATTATGAGGCAAATTTTACGGAGGTTCCTTTAGATATTGAGGATCAACATGAGTGGGTCCTTCTTGGATGGTTGATACCTCTGGTGTGCGTTTGTTGGCAGCACGAGAATCTCCAGGAGAGTACATGGGAGTGGGATGCTCAAATGCATGCTCAGTACACCCATTTGTTCCCTTAGTCTGAGTAGTATTTTATGGGGACGTAAATCCCTGAGGTGGGGAGAATGTAAAGACCCGAAAATCCAGTGTAATTTTTTTTAAATACATGGGAATTTAACAAGTCTAGAAAAAGTGATGGTGCGTCATTCTGAGGTCCGGTGAGACAGGAATAAATTTATGATGTTTTGTTCAGGTACGTTCATTAAACATACGAGCATGATTTTATAACTGTTGAACCAGTGCATGAAATTGAAATTTGAGGTCACTATTGAACACGCAATGCTGATATTCTCTTAAGGAGACTTTCACCTCGATTACCGTTGGTCAAGAATAAAAGTTAGATTTTGGTTTTTCATGGAAAAATAATAAAATAAACTGAGCTACAATTTTTTTTATTTGAGACACCATTTGGTGTGTGGTGGTTAAAACCTCCTCATGGAGGTTTGAGGTGGGGCCACTGCACCTTAACCTCCCTTGAGAGGTTATGGTGGTGGGGCCCACCCGAACTCAACCTCCCATGAGGGGATTAATGTGTTGGGGACCACCAGGGCTATTAAACCCTCGAAACTCCCCATTAAAGTGGAGAAACCCTCAATCTCCAATTAATATATGGGAGCCTCTTCAACTCCCCATTATTTAATTTGTGCTAACCCTTCATAGTAATTAGGTGGAGCCTATATAATTAATTTAATTCTCCTTTTGAATTTATTTCCAAAATCTAAAATAATAGACAAAATAATATTATTTTTGGCTTAGCATTCTATCTTGGGAGGGCCTTTGAGAGAAGAGCTTGGGAGGATTAAAATTCTCCCAACGAAGACCACTGACAACGATCCTTCTTCGAACTACTTCCTCGAATACCTACTGGTGTGGAGCGTCTTCCACAGCTGACGCAGCTCGGGTTTGGAAGCATGCAGAAGATGCAACAAACAGTGATTCTATTCGTCTACTTTCCACAACTCCGTCAATGAATGACAAACAAAAATAAAAGGTAGGGAGTTTACATTGAGTAATTTTCCTTTTCTTTTTCCCATCTTCGTTTGAAAGGAATCAATGTAAAGTATTGAACATAATTGATATTCATCATACTCCGTTGATGAACCAATTACTATCACCCCAAAACGCGAAGGGAGTGGTCCAAACTAACATGGCATGACTCCCACTGTCAATCTCTTTGTGATGTTTCTTCAGCATGGAGATGAGGTGACAGAATGAAGAAAGCAGCGATGTCAAAGACCGCTCTACCCATGGCCTCCACAAACTGCGCTTCCCCGATGATGCTTCGGTTCTACGGGCCGAACCATGGCCCTCCGGCCAAGCCTCCCTGGCCGCACCTTCCGCCTGCGAACTGACCGCACTGCCCCAGCCCACCCTGCCGCCGGACCGAGCCGCGCCGAACTGGCTTACCCAGCGCCCTCCCGGCCGCCCGTCCGCCTCACCACACCATGCCCGACGTCATCCCGACCGCATTCCGACCAGACCGGCGCCCTTCTGGCTACCCTTCCGGCCCCTCGGCGGCCTCACGACCGCCTGCTCGGCCTTCCTGGTGTCGTCCCCCCTGACGGCCTACCCAGGCCACCTCCCGGCCTACCCAGGCTGCCTCCCGGCCTCCCGGGCCGGCCCACAGCCTCCCTCATGGCGCCACATTCCAAAAAGGATCACCCTCGCAGGCTGAGCCACCCAAACCGCACCCTCGTGGCGCTGGACAAACCAAACAGGCTGTGCCCTATGGGCGGAGTTGCGCCCCTCACAGCAACCTCCGGGTTGTACTACCCACGCGGCCCACTGGGATGGCCCCGGTAGGATGGACCGAACCTAAAAGGATGGAACGCCTAATGGGATGAGCCAGACCCAACAGGTCGGACCGGGTTGACCCATACCTGGTCGGCCCAGACTAAGATGGGCCGAGTCGGTCCGACTGAGTCAGAACGGACCCGGGCCCATTATAGGAATTTACTTTATTTTGGCCATATCTTTGGCACCAGTTGACCATTGGACGAACTATCAACAACACTGGTAATCCTAGAATGTAGCAGTCCCATTGATTATATCCCACTGGAGTTTGGGGTAATGTTGAGATACGGTTAGGTTCGGTCGTACTAGAATCCAACAGGGCCCTCATGACTAAAAATCCTATAACTCACAGACCGAGCATCCGATTGACGTGATTTCTATTACGTTGATACCCCTATGATGAGATAAACATTTGGGATACTTCTACATGGGAATTCATGACATATGGAGTATTAACTAGTAGCTCATGGGGTAGATCTTTCCAGAGTCAAGCGGACAGAGTACGGAGTCTAAGTAGCTAGATAAGACCTGACAACTACTGTATGATTCAACTCGGAGTGATTCGACTAGCCCAGTGGGGAGTCCCTAGTTGTGGCGGCAGAACCACAGAGGTGGAGCACTTGGTTGTGGTAGCAGACTCGCAGTACTCGATAGAAGGAGTACGTCTGTGGGCTATTGGGGGTACCGCCTAGTTGTAGCGGCAGACCCACAGTGGGGAGTTCCTCTGTGTGTGCGCAGAAGACCCATGATACTCAATAAGAGGAGTACCTTAGCAGTCCAAGGTTAGTGGGAAGTGCCCTTGTGTGACACGGTATGCCCACTGTACTCGATAAAGGAGACATTCTCCAACAGTAAAAGGTTCAAATTGATACTATCCCTGGAATAAAATCCTAGTTGAGCTAATTCAGTAACTTTTATTTTTACCTAATGATTGATATGGATTAGTTGATAAGTTAGGTATATGTCTGGGCATATACCTATGTAAGGTTAACTATTGAATTCATACTTTGTGGTTTACACTTGTTGGATTTTGTGAGGCCTTGAGGGTCTCAGTGTCCCTACTGAGTATCCTTATAATCACCCTTGCACGGGATATGCCCGACCTCATTATATTGGTTGTAGACAACGGACACCGCTGACTTAGGATCATAATATCCAAACTGATGGTACCCAGAGGTGGACCTTACGACGTGTCGGTACACGGAATAGACTAACAGACGTGGAGTGATGAGGAAGCGATCAGTACCAAACAGTCAGGTAGGAATCCCTCGAGGACGACCCAATAGCTGATCTACCCTTTTCTTCAATTCTACATGTTTTTCAGTTGTCCTTTTACTTTACCGTTGAGCTTGTATTTTAGCCCCCTTTACTTTTCACCACTCCTTTTGTATACAGTTTTACTAAGTGTTTTTGATTCAAACTTAAACTCTGTTGTGTGTGATATAATTTATAAAGCCCATGCCTTCCCAGTTTTATGGATTTACACCTTTGGTGCTAGTCTCCAGGCCCTGGCCTATGGAAGGCAGGCTAGGGGTCATCACAGCACGGGCCCCGTGGGATGGTTCGTGACAGTAATCATGTTTTAAGATCAATAGAGAATGAAATTGGCGATGATGATTGATGGAAGGATACCTTGATAGGGACCCATGTGTCTCATAGATGAGTCTATATGTGGCATCTTGATCAATTAATCTACGATATGAGAGGGACTGGTTGTTGAATTCTTGGGATAATCTCCAAAAACGGTTCAAGAATATTGTTGGAACCATTTTCTTTAGGACCCACATTCATCATTTATAAGAGGATTGGTGATGCTGGATTAGCTAGAGGACCTATTGAGTGGCCTCTAGGGTTCATATTTTACCATTCTGATGGTACACTTGAACCTGTGATTATGATACCTAGTATTAATGATTCTATGTGTGCAATGGCGTCCTCTACATGGATGAATACCTGGTGCCTGTAGATTCCATGGAGTTATTTATTGAGAGATTTAATGACTCATTTGGATTTAGGGGAGTTCTAAAAAAAGTAACTATATATATATAAAACATAGACATGAACACCACCAGAGCATCATCTCATTTGAATGAACACATGCATGATTGAATGTCTTGTCCATACCTTTATTTTATAGTTGAAAGGGGCCTCAAAGATAGGTGATACTATAATCTTTGTTATGGAATCAAGACTGGTTTACCATTTTTGATTTCTTTTGTAATTATTTTATTCATAGGAATAATCATTTCTAAACATTTTCCACCATGTTTTTACATGGAACTGAGAATATCAAATATTTTTATCTACAAGGGTACCTTGTTTTTGAAGGTTAGTTCCCAATGGGATGTTTGTCCAATGATGCATAAGATCCCTAATTGGTTTAGTGGACGTAATATCAGGCTTTTCACACCCTTTTGTGGGGAGTTATTTCCTACTACATGACCTTATTATATATTTAAGACATATTCATGAATCCTATTTTAATTCCCATGAATGATTTATACTACAAACGAATTAAAAACTAATCAATATAATGTATGGAATATATAATCAACTATATTTATCTGAAGTTCTTCATGAATGGTGATATCAGTATGTATCTGAGGCTCTTTTCCAATGGTATCCTCACATATATATTAGATCTTCTATTGACCTGATTATTATTATGTGAGTTTTCATTCCACATAGGGGGTAACTCTAGAGTCTATCATCATTTGGGTATATTGAGGATACTCTAGAGTTTATCGTCATCTTGGGATACATGAGTTGTTTTGATGTTGGGAATTTAACCATAAATGGGATTCCTACGTATCCTTTTGAAATGAATTAGAACCTGTATAGTTATGTATAGCTTCATGGGGAACATTGAACCTTTTATGTTCATGTGATAAGGCCCAAACCATAGCATTTAACATCATATGGAAATGAATTATAAGACGATGAATCCCGATTAATGTTTGGTGTGGGACATATTCCCTAGTTTTTCAAGGAACCTTGATCTGATATGTATTTTAATGTTTAATTAGACCCTATTGGAAATATTTCAAATTAGAACATGGATAATTTGGGGTGTTGGGTTTCTACCATACAGAGGCTTCCTACGTATCAAATTTTTATGGGAATCAAAGACCATATAGTTAAATTAATCTCATAAGGGATTATGTTCCTTTGCTAAGATCAAGTTGGGGCTTACACCGGAGGAGGATTCCATGAGAAAAGACCATGATGGATATCACAATTCATGACATTGAAGTCATGATGATTTAGGAAATTTAAATAGGGTCTTACTCATGAGGATGATTCCAAAATTAAGGGGATTTGTATTTGGGATTACACCTATAAAATATTCCTATTGTTCTCGGGTGGTAGGTAGGATTCTTACGTATCGTGGATTATAGGGAAAGGGGGTTCCAATATTTTAATATGTACCTTGGATTATGTGGTGTCATTATCATCATTGACCTCTAAGACCATATGACTCATCATCTATGTGAGAATCAAGAGTAAGTCAATGATTTGAAAAACATAACACTTTTCATTATTCTCTATTCGAATACGAGTTGGATGTTTGTGGAAGAGGACAAGGTTACAACACTACCCACTTTTAAATTCACCATGAGGAGGGAATGAAGGTTAAGTATGTAGAGGAAGAGAGGGGAAATATTGAAACCTCCTACATGAAAAGATATGGTCTTACTAAAAGAAGGCTACCCTATAATCAGTTCATTATTGATATGAGGATATAACTCAATGTTGAATAGAAAAGAAATTGTTATCCTTACCCTCCCCAATGGGAACATTAGGCTCTATATCATAGAGATGAGTGGGGAATGAAATGGTCTAAAACATAATCTCTAGGACTGTTAAATTACTAGAACTATCCCTAGGTTTGGGGTCCTTGTGTCCATGGGGATACAATCCACATGCACCCCAAGGGACCCTGACCATCCAATAAAACATGTACATGAAACCTCAAACCATAGGAAAACATACCAAAATATAGGGAGCACTGGAATGCCCATCGCCATGGATGTGAATGTCCGGAGGTCACGGTGGAGGGTTCAACTTCTTCCCTTCCAGACCAGGGATCCTCAGAAGAATCAATCTTTTCTTGGGTGGCTCAGAAAAGGCCCAGAATGATGACTCGTGCAGGTCCTAGGCATTTGTGTTCTATATAAGAACACCTTGAAAGGATTGGGAGGAACTAAAAGTTGTTCTCACAAGGGGGAATAGTCCTGTACATGTTAGATATACCTCAAAAAATGTGATATCTGGAAAACAAAACTATGGTGATGATTTATCCTATGAACCCTAGGCCTCTTCATGTGTCCCTAAAAGGATACCATGTTGGCCCCTAATTAGGGGGGACCTCGTGAATGTGGTTTATTCTTTGGAAAAAATGGAAATCATGCATGTTACTTATATATTTATACCATGAAGGGATATTGATCTTAGTTATTATCATTAATTATCTTTTATATCATGCTTTGGATAGCTGCATGAGAAATTTGGGGGGACCTCGGTGAAGGTTATTTGCAATGACAGCTCTTGGGATTCTTTAGATTATTATGTTATCCTAATGAGGGTCCTTTAAGTCATATTCTTAAGGAATTATGGATTCTTGGTTTATGGGGGATGTCCACAAAGATCTATAGCACATGTCTATGGCACATGTTTCTGGCATTGGGGTGTTCTACTAATATGTTTCACATAGGGTATTGGTGTGGGCTATGTAATTCACCGGGGATTGTGCATGTTGGTTTATTTGGAAAAGTAATTTGGTTCTCCTTAATGAATTTTTATCACTTTGACATTCCCATGTATTTCATCCTAATCATTTCATCATCCTTGATTATTAAAGGAATGTCAAAAATATACCAATATGTTTTGAATTAAATCAATCATTACATTGTTTATAAAATATATACATTTGAACTATTTTTCATTTTTTTCATTCAAAAAACATTAATGTGTTTGGTAGACACAAACACGTCATATTTCTGCATTAATTAATTTGATCAGAGGAGAAATTAATGTAAGATTCAAACATTTGTATAAGTTATTTTATATCCTATGTTTACCATGCCATCAACTGAGAAGGAAAAAAATTGTATTTCATTTTATCATGTATTTTTATGTGGAGAAAAAATAAAAATGTTTACCTTAAACAAAAGTCACAAAAAATAGGGTCAAAATAAAAAATGTTTTATACTGACACAACCAATTATACAATTTATGAAATAAAATTTTATAAAATGAAACTAGTTATAATAAAATCATTATCAACCTAATCATGTTTAGAATAGATTTTTAAAATATCAATCTTTATTTTCCACATTTACCTATATAAATGATCATGTTATATGATATTTTTTGTTTTTTGTTATATAACCACATATATGAATATAAAATAACAATTCATATCCCTATAAAGCTATAGAAAAATGTTGTCCCAAATCCCACAAAAAAATTAAATATTCCTCACTTTTACGAATGATACATTATATGGAAATGAAATATATAATTTTAAATTGTAAAAAATATAAAAGTTAATGGGTTAGGGATAAATTTTTATTCTTAGTTTATTATGGGTCCATATATTGTGACAAAATAAACTTCATGTATGGATACTCTCTAAATTTATTACTTCCCCTATTTCAAATTTATTTTAATTTCATTCATGTGGCCACTTTTTTATTTACCCTACACCATAAGGGAAAATATTAAATAAAAAATAATTTACTAAACATATTGAGTATAACATTCAATGTATCTATGTCACTACCAACCTATAATGTAAAAAATTATCACCCTCATTAATACATTCTAGTCAATATCTAATTTTTATCTCTCATTTTAAACCCTTGAGATCTAATATAATTAAAATAATATTTTTTAAAAATTGTAAAGTTATATCATAATATGATCTTTAAATAGTGAACAATACATGTTGAAATTTCTTATCTCCATATATTCCAAATTCTCTACTCTGATGTGGAGAAGGTATGATTTTTGAAAATTTATTTGATTTGGGGACATAACATTGGGAGTCATGTATGCCTTCCAATAATCTAAAAGCACATCATCCATATTCTATATACAATAATTATTTTTTTGGTATTAATGTTTTCTCAAATATATAATTCCTCTATAGATTTGGTGAATCATCCTAGTAATTTTAATTGGGGTGGTAAAAATTATTTGTATTGTTTCTCAACCCATACATCTAATTTTGGTAAATTAAATTATGATTGAAAAAGTGTGTCCCATGGTCATTAATGAGAATCATATTTATAACAAAAAATTAAAATATATATTCCTATAAAAATTCATGAAAGACAGGAGTATAGTTATACCTTGTGTAATTATCATCCAATATGTTTCAAACATAATCAATTAAATAAATGATATGGATGAAATTTAATGATCATAGATCATTCCTCTTAAAATATTTTCCCCAAAATTAAAAAATATAATATATTAATATATATATCCCTAGGAAATCTGATAGCTCCTATAAATAGTGTCTTCATGTTGGAAATGTGATAATTTCATAAAACACATATGGATATGAAGGAAAAAACAATGAAAAAATATACTCGAGCTTATGAAGTTTCTAGATGTCTATTAGGGGAAACAATTTCATCCATAAGAAAGTGTTATTAAATATTGTGAAATTGACTCAGACTCATGATCTATGATGTACATCCAAAAAATAGAATGAAAAAAATGTGAAAATGTTTTGGGTTATCATACACATAATAATTTGATTAACATTGAATTTTATAGAAATTTTGTTTCTTTATATTTTCGCTTATTTCAGACGATACGAAATTATTTAATTAATCGTAATAATAATTAGGTGTGTGTGATATTGAATAATGATTCTCATCATCAAATGTTTTAAAAAGTGTTACTTCGCCCAAGGTGACATTCTATCGTGTTTGACTGATCATACTCTTTTCGTCTTCCATAATGTTCTTGAACACCATTTTTTCTATATAATAATATCAAATTTTGGAGCAGGATCATAACAAATATAATTGTAGTGTTTGAACTTGTATTCTTCTTGAGGTACCTCAGTGCTACATGGTATGTAAAAACAACTACATTATTAACCAAAAAAATAAGGATAAAATTTATTAAAAGAAAATAGGATGTCAACTAACTCTTTTTTAATGGCAGTGCTATTTTGTTATGACGAATCTGATTTCCCTAGAGAATATCCAATCACATGTGAATGTCCTACCAAAATCATTGTTAAGAGTACTCAAACTATTTTTTTAGAAGAAATATATATAATCTGTACTAGAAGATCCCTCCAGAAGTATTGAATTATTGATGGTGTGGTGATACATTTCTACATCTCAACAATGGAAGACCTGTAAGAACCATAAAATTTTTTAAGATTCATTGGGAAGAAATATTGATAATGGAAGAGAAATATGATGAACAAAATTAGTTAAAATCAATATAAACCATCATTTAATAATAAAGGTGTATCATTACCCACACATTTAGAATATCTCAAAGTGATAATAATGAAATCATTATATCAAAAAACATCTATTTCATATTTTGAGACTACCTGACCATGTACAATACTCTTCTATATAATGGGATGTTATTTACGAAAATTTAAATTTAATTTTTTTCACAATGAAATATTGAAACAATTTACCAAAATACATGATAAAATCACCAAATGTGGAAGCATACATAGTAAAATCATCCATAAATACCTCAACAAAAGCCTCAAATACTTTTTTAATGTTACAAAGATTCACTACTTGGTATGATGCGAATTAGAATGACTAAATGGAATATATTTTTATGTGAATTAAAAAAACAACAATGTGAATCTCACCTTCTCATTTCCCCATACAACACCTCAAAACATAATATATCAATAAAAACCATACATAAAACAATATTGTGTCTAATATTCCATTCTCTCATAAATATATACAATTAAATTAAGGGGCATGTGGTCTATGAATTTTGATATTTTTAACCAATATTAACGTAACACTAGCCAAATATTTTATATTCTTTTAGAAACTAACCTATCATTTTTATTTTTTAAAATATTAAAATAATTTTTCTAAATCACTTTATAGATAGGATTGACCCACTGAGAGTTAGTTATGGGATTAATAATACAGTCTTTATGATTATTTTACAACAATTGTTTCTTAACATATTATAATATTGCGTAAAATCTCATTTATTCAATTACTGGTTTCGAACCATCCACTAATAAAATTAAATTTATATAAATTCACGGGATAATTATTGTTATACATAACATGGTCCAGAATATTTCTCTGATATTATAACCTAACATATTTAAGATTAATTGTTTTGGTTTAGGATGGATATTTTTTTGAATACCTACAATTAATGTTTCATCATTCAATAGGAATGAGTATTTTATTATTTGTGTCAATGGTTTGAGTTACATGGGTGGGTTCATTATTAATCAAAATTATGTTGGGACTATTATATGATCACTATGAATGTCATGGTCAAAAAAATCCTAAAATTAATTGAATAATGCGTCAATAAGATCTACAAATAAACATCCATGTCATAGTGAAAAAATATTTATAGAATTAGAAAAATAATACATAATAGAATCATAAATGAGTGAAGTTTCATTATGATAAACATGCATGAAAATATTTTGAATCATAAAACTAGAACTAATCCTCCTCGTATCTATCTACATGAAATTATTTTCTTTTGGAAGATATTGAAAATCAACATCTGGTGAGTTATTTTATTATGGTAGTGAATTTTATATAATGAAAACATTGAATTCCTATGAGGTCGAATTGCTAGAGTCTAAAATAATAAATTGTATGATATAATATCTGAAACACCAAAAAACATGTACCCTTGTAGACATTAATGTTTATCATAGAAGTTTTGAGGAATGTTCTACAAGAATTATTGGAGAAAGGGATCTTACATAATCATCATCCACATTCACCACATATAAATCAACTAGAAGGATTGTATCTCTCACTCAAACATGGATATAATCATAGTCTCCTATTAGGTATATTGAGGAACTATTTTCTAATTACCCCTCCAAACATATCATCTTCATCACTCTTACCTACATTGAAGATAAACCAAAATGTTAGGTGAAATTAATTGTAAAAAAAATTAATAATGCACAATAGATATCTAAATACCATATAGTTCATGGAATGGATATCTTTTTGGGGAAAATTTATTTTATATTTATCACTTTTGTAGTTGTGATAATTTTAGAGACATTATGTGCCTTGTTGACCAACTAATTTCCTTTTACCCCTCAACTGTTTGAACAGATTTCTTCTAAGATCATGTAATAACATTTATTTTGATATATTTATTTAGGTAAACTAATATTTATATCCCAATTCTTGAATTTATTTAAAAACTCCTTTTCAATTTCCTATATAGCCAATTAGGTAGTATAAAAACTAGATACATAAATATAAGGGGTTTATAAGAAATCTAACAAATATTTTTCATAGATTTGTGTTTAAAAATTGGATTCTTATTGATTGGTATTATATAGGGACTCTATAGAGAAGTGGTGAGTACTAGAGGAATGATAAAATATATGTATTTTTGTTTTTATTACAAATTTAAAATGTAATTTAACTTACATTAAAAATTTTATTTGGAGTAGGTTATGAAGGATTATTTCCAAAGTTCAAACTTAGCTCTTCATGGAGATTTGTGGATATTGAATCGTTTGAATATTGAGATCCCTAGAAAACAAACCTTTACTATTCTATTAATTATTATGAGGAATAATTTTTTTATTAGAATTAAAATATACCATTGGTTGAAAAATTATTTATTTTTATTATCTATTTGATGATTTGGATTCAAAAGAGTTTTTTTGGTTGATGAAAAACATGTTTATAAAGAGGAGGATACTGTAAAATTTTCTTAATATGGGTACATTTTAATTTTCAATAGGTTCACCCCATTTCAGAGTTATATTTTGACCAATAGATATATATTTTTGAAATTTAATCAAAATTATTATAAGGGCGTGCTAATAGTTGTTATTGATTTGGTCTCCCATGGAATACATAATTGAAATACTATATCTCATATAATAAGTTTAAATAAATGGTACTATGCTATTTGTTTGTGAATATTATAATATTCTACATTGGTATTCATTGGGATTCAATTTGATCAATATAAATATCTCTTACCATATTGGTATTTTTTCAAAAACATTATAGAAAATAAATTATTTTATAGAGAATAAGAAATTATTTTATTTACGCATAAAACATGTGAGATACATCAATTTCAGAATTTATTAATGTTTTGTGTCATACATTCTATCCATGAAGATATAGTTTCATTTTATAACTAATTACTCTTCTATTGGGTTATCCACCATAATTCTTTTCCTAGTTGTAAGAACTTTATAAAAGTAAATTGTGATGAATTTCTCAATTATACGATGATGTGGATATCATTAAATCTTTTTAAAGAATATAATATTTTAATAATACATTTAGTCCCACTATTTGTGATTGTCCCTAGAAATATCACTATATATTATATCGATCTTTGATGTTTTAAAAAACCAATTAAAGAAAATGTGTTTCAATTCTTTAAAAAATGTTACCTCATAAGGATATAAATAATGCATCTGATATATTTCATTTACATCAATTATGAATTTTAATTATTATTGGAATACTATATAAGATAATAGATTGATTGGTTGTGTGAATATGGGTATATTATGTTATTTCATTGGTGATGATCAGGTTCTCTCAATTCGATTAATAGTTTGATTTCAATATTCTAATCCCATTATTGTGTGGTGAAAGTTGCAAAAAATACATTATTGATTTATCATAGATCACCTGTATTGGGCTACAATCATTGTATATTCATGAAAATGATCTCATTCACCATATTAACTACAATATTTTCTCTTTACTGTTAATAATGATGAGTTGTCTCACTAACCATTTAGGTTCCATACCATGAACGATTCTGATAACTCGTAACTTCCCATCACTTACAAACACACTTCTTAATATTTTGGAACCTCTATCATCACATATTCATTATGTGAATGTGTTTAAGTATTGGTGTTTTATCATCAAAAAAAGATTCTTTCAAGTATGGATGAAACTCAAGGAAGAGAATCATCACTGATCATCAAATATCCTTATAATATTTGGAACAATACTACTAAAATTTTATTAAAAAAATAATTCTTTCAATCACTATTTTTATCTACTATATTTTTTTATAGATAATATATTTCCCTTGTTTGAATATTAACCCCTTAGTTTTGAATGTTTCTTCAATATCAAGGATTATTCATAATATAATAAGAATTTAGGTTCTCCATGAACCAAAAATTGATAATAACTATTAGGGGTTTTTATTAATTACTCATACTATCTTAGAAAAAGTCAAGAGACGGTAAAAAAAGGTTTTGTTGTTAACAGGAATTCCATGATATAGATGATCTTATTTCCAAAAAACTGTAGTGTGGAACATCTCATTATGGGGAAACTACACTTAATCCAGTGAGGAAAGCTATATTGTGGGATGGAAATATCCATATGACTAGATCACATTTTTTTTCATAAATTATATTCTTTATAAACCCACAACACAATTTCATACATTATATATTAAAATTTCCTTTCACATTGATCTAGTTATGGCATGAACATAACAGTTATTGTGTATCCTCTTGTACCCTCAAGTATTTTACTCATATAAAATTTACACACTTAATGTTGTAATTACTCTATGTTATGTGGAGTTATTACACCATATGGGGAATATGATATAATCCTTTTTCAATAGTGTGTATACCCTAAAAATTATAGTGGTATAAAACACCACTAGAACAGTTATTTTTCTATAGTGACGATCGTTGCTACGCAAGATGAAAATCAAGATTCCAACATCAAAAATCAATTTGGAAATATAATATAATATAAGGTATATTGTTTCAAAAACTAAACAAATATAAGAAATGGATATATTCCCAACCTTATACATGGTGACGCACTATGATATAGACAACATCCTTGATATTACCACACCTACACCATGGTGTACTACTCAATGTGCACTAAAACCCACACCTACATTCTCACCTACCTCTATGGTGCCATAATTTATGTTTTCTAACATGGTACCCTAATATGGTCAATCTTACTCCCTTATGAGCAGTCTCAATCAAAAAAGGCATACAATCTAAGGATGGATTCCGTTTTGAGACACAACTAATAGGGTTGTGGTATATTCATTTGACAATGGAGTGGCTCATTTTATACAGATTTTTACTTATGAATACAAACTTTTTCTTGGAGGAAAAACTCATAATCCAAGTATCATTTTTTAATTTGTTAAAAAAATAACACTCAAACTCCTAAAAGGGATTTTATCTAATAATCCAACCATATGGGGTTTTTGCGAATTATTTTGAGACTCTAACCATGTCTTACAATAAATAACCTTAAATAAGTGTATCAATGACCTAGTACTCGTAAATATAACGCCCAGGGGAGTCATTATTGGTGTGTCCTACATTTATGGAATGATTGTTTTTTTCATTATCACCTTTGAATTATTTTATCCACATGAAACTCCCCCATGGTTTGATATTGATATTATATACCCCTATTGACATATCTCATTCCCCAATTTCAAAAATATTTAGAGTCTTTACACCACTTTTTCTATAAACCCAACGAGACCACTTCAATGAGAAGGTCATAGTGGAGTACCCTAAACCCATTAAACTAATGAAATAAAACATACCTTTCTCATTAAGTCAACTATAGAGGTGGTGGTCCATACTAGAATCGATTTAGTAGATAGATAGTTTGGGATTACATGATAAAACAAATTCCATTTTATCTCTACTTCGGGTATTTATTATTTTTCAGGATATATACAAAGAGATATAGTGATGAAACATAATCCATAAAACACAAATATTTGTTCCACATTCTCATTTATGATGTTATATTTAATCTCAATGTTCTAGGTATATGAATTTTGAATAGAATATTTCTAGATATTTAACATACATGTGTTTTCTCATAGAATTAAATTGGGATTACATGGGTCAACACCCTTTTTATCATGTTTTTGTTTCATATTTATAAATTTGGTCATCGGTGAGTGGAACAAATTTTTATTAATTCTTCAATTCTCAATGAAATGAAATCATTCTATTTTCATTTCCAGATAATTCAAGAATGATCATGATAAAAAAATCCATTGGTTTTTAATTACATTCATCTATAAAACCATCGAAATCATAATCTGTAAATTTGAAAGAGTTATATTAGGAATCTATGAAATGGGAAAAACCATGTTATATAATATGTGTTATTTATTGGGGAATTAAATTCAGATCATTTGTCTGAATTACCGTGGTATCTCTCTGAAAATAATTATATTAACCCGAAAATAATATAAAATTTGGCTTGATTGGTTTTACAATAAAGTAATCATATAATAATTTTCTGACAATCTTTCACATCGACCATGTTTCTCAACTCATCTTTTGATAATTTTAGTATTTTCTCTAATATGTTTTTAGTGGGCCTTAATTTTTCTATCAGAATCTATCTTTAAAAATACTTTGGATATTTATTTTATTGGATGAATATATCATATAATCATTGATCTACTATCAAAAAATTATAAAATAAAATTTCCCAAACTAAAAACTTATCAAATTCACGAGTCATGAGATTATAATGATTTATACACTACCTATAATATGAACTTTCAAAATGTATGTCCTCAACATAAATGAGTTATGAAAACCACTACTCATTAAAAATATTTAAATATAAAATTTTATTACACATACTATATATAAATATTTTCTACAAAGGAATACATAAAATATGAAATACCATTCCCTTTTTAATTTCTTGAGGTCATATATTGCCTTTTTTATGTGATATACTTCTAATTAAACTTCATCAATGTTAATACCAAATAAATTCACAATATATAGTTAGAAATCATTAATACCATTCCAAAGGGTGGATTTATTATCTATTTAATATATCATGAATTAATTATGAATTTTTAATAGATTTAAAATAACAGAACAAATTGCAGACATGATGCATGTTCATATATCTCATCCACATAAATTTATTCATTCTTACAATATACTTTTCTAAAAATTTGTTCCTCATTTTGAATCACCTTTCAAAATTCATTTTGTTTATTCCAAGCCCCAAACATTGTATCAAGGATATTATTATGAAATAGGATTGCAAGAAAATTAAATATATTATCTTATTATATTTGGAAAACATCTTCATTCATATCTTTGACTCAACCCTAATCAATTGTAGCATCTTTAAAAAAGTTCTACCTTAAAAGATAACATTTATTCCAATTATTGATTTTTGTATTCTAGTTTGAATGAGGGATTTTAAATATCATATAATGTTACTTTCATAAATTTTATTCATAATTTTCTCGTAGGACAATTTTCTTAACTTTATAGGATGTATTCCCAATTTTAGTCTTCACTAGAGAACTCCCCATGCCTTGTAACTCCCATCAAACATGGGTCTATTTGAGGGGGTTATTAGATGCTGAAATATAGTGGTTATCATTATATGTTTTCTCATGTACATTGTTCATGTTCATATCTTGAACCTCCAAAACATCATTTTGCATAATCATTATTTGAAATGATTTTATTATAATGTACGCAATTATTTCAATTGTATGAATATACAAAGAAGATTCCATTATCACCCTAGTATCCACTATTTAAAAAATTTTCCTCATGAGAATGAATAATATTATCCCATGGTATAAAATATTTTTGAGAGTATGTTTCATTATACAACACATCTCTTATGATGTCCTCTCTTTATTTTGACATTGAAATTCATAGATGGATTTGTAAATAACTATAATAACAACTTCATTCATATATCATTCAATAAGACGAATTTCAATTGAAAATATTCAAGCAATTTTATTTATTATATTATTTAATCATTTTAAAACCCTATTTTCCTAGGGCATTCTGATAGATTATGACTAATGCTAAATTTTATTATTTTGTATATATTATTAAATTTGATAATTTTTAAATTCAATCCCGTTGTAAATTTGAATCATCTATATCTTCACTCGAAGAATTTTTTATCTCTCCTCAAATATTCAATGATATGTATAAATACCTAACTCATTTGTGTTATGAAAATAGTTGTTTATATTTCATATATTCTATAATAACGAACACAAAAGAAATTATTACATTAATTTCATTCTATGATATTTTTTCTCAAACATCCATTTGAACAAGATCACAAAAACATGAATTTTTTATCTTCTTTGACATATGGGAAAAAATATTTTATTATTATGGGAGTAATCTGTTTGAATTTGTTTTTAAAAAATATGTAATTCTTATAAACTCCTTGAAAAACATTATAAAACAACATATGTAATATTGATAATTTTCACAAGAAATTATCATTTTAATTTATTTATAAAATATCATTTTATAAATTATTAATCATTCCATAATAGAATATGAGAAACCACTAATGATTTTTTTTTCATAAAAAATAATTAAAATTTATAATTACATTTCATAATAAGACATTAAATTTTCTTAAATATGACCACATTTTGTTTTAAATTTTTAGTCATGAAGAATAATAATCATTTGTAAAAAAATTATGTCACTTAAACTAATATTCAAAAATAACAAATCTCAATATAGTGAATGAATTTGTTAACAAGGAAAATGAAAAAAGAGGTTAATTATGTGAAAATTCTACTATTCAAAAATGTATAAAAGTTATTTTAAAATATTTCTAAATAAAAATAAAAAATCAACAATAATAATATACAATAAATATACCAAATATAAAGACACACATTAAATCTTAATGTGATTATTAACAATATGAATTTGGATTATGGGTTGGAAAAAGTGTTTAGAACAGTTTTTAAAAAAATGTCAAATTAGTAAAATTTTCGACCAAGGGAAATAAATTTTAGATAAGCCCTATAAAACTATAAGTTTTAACATAGTAGAAAAATGAAATATCGTTTTTGGGAGAAATAATATAAAAATAAATTCATCGATTATCATTTGACTAAAATATAAATTTGAAATTGATATTGGAGATGAAACCCTCACTCCATTGTTAACCATTGAACCAAAATACCGTTATAGATAATAATTGATCCGTATCATTATGACATTTTATAATCTTCAAATTTATTATAAAATTAAATAAAACGTAATTATATACACCCTGAAAATAAAACTAGTTGCTGGCATAGAATATGTGTCAACATACAAAAAATGTGACGACAAAACTAGTACTAATTTCAAAAAAATTACCCAAAAAACTATTTACGATGGGAAATATAGAATGAAACATTTATTAAATTTATAAAATATATTATAAATAATTAAAATTTAAAATATTTTCCATACTGATAATTCAAGAAGAAATATGTGCCTAATTCCAAACTTGTCTCAAAAAAAGAAATATGATATGAAACAATTAACATAACTCTTATTTTATATACATCTAATTCATCATAAAAAATAATAAAAATAAATATATTAATAAAAAATTTCAACATTATTCATATATAAACAAATATTATATTTGTTTATAATAATTTATTATATATTAATTATTTAATTATCACATATTTTCATTATCAAATGTTCTAATTATTATAGAATCACACATGATTCATAATGATAATGTCAAAACCAATTCATTGAAAACAATTTCACCATTATTACATTTTAATATATTTTAAATCATTATTTATAAATGATTTTTATATCCCCTATTTTATTTTATGGAATTCATTTTAATGGGGAATGATAAAAAGATACATGTTCAAGTTGTATTAAAAAATTCTATCGATATAAAGACATTACATTTTAATGAACATAAAATTGTGTTCTATAATTTAGTGAAAATATTTAATATATATAAATATATATGAATAAGTTTCATCTAATATGTTCATTAAATATGTCTTCTAACTACCAATTAACGGTTGTGATGTAAAATATAACACGTTGTTTATAGATGCAATAATCATCACATATGATTGGATGACATTTTCATATCCTATAGAATGGAATAAATTTATTAATATATTTACCATTTCATAATGTTAATATTTTTATAAATATCTAATTTATTTATCAAATACTACTATTTATCCATCCATTGATGGTTTTTATTAAAATAAATGATGTTATTGGAGTTCGTTTTCTACGTGTATGCATGGATGATGTTTTAATTCAATTATGGAAGGGGGAATGATTGAGAAAGACTATTAAATTATCAAAAAAATATTCATTATATGAATAAGACAATTTTATTAATATAATAATGTATAAATTATGTAATTTAATAGAATGAATTATAAATATAAATAATAAAATTCAATAGATGGATAATAGTCACATTGAGGTTTTGAGACTTCTCTTAAAAGACTTCATAGAACTAGGGAACTTGGGAAACAATAATATCAAAAATAGAAAAAAAATTATGTATCGGGTTTCTATGATATATATAATGTTCATTAGGTAAGAGAATATAGATAATGACATTGGTTTTATAGGGGTCGGAGTGACTTATTTTATAGGTACAGAGAGGGACTATTCTGTTTAATTGAATGATAGATAAATGGTTAGAGTAAATGTTCATGAGCATTAGGTGAGAAATTTTTTTATGATACATGATTCTGTAATGATAAAACATTAAATTTCTTTATATATGGTCAATGTTTCATAATATAATAAGAAAATCCTATACATATCATTTACCCATTTCTATCATTCAAAAACATTGATTAAGCATTGATCATTATATTTAATTTATTACTAAAAATTATGATAATCCATTTTAAATTTTTTTGACATGATATTTTAAAAATATTATTTTAGTTAATCTAATATATATATATAAATATATAAAAATTACTATTTATAATGAACCATTTAATATATATCTATTTCTATTTCAATAGAAAAAATAATAATTTTCTAAAGAATAAGGGTATTTAACCTAACATAATGTCA
Source organism: Viscum album (assembly GCA_963277665.1). NCBI lineage: Eukaryota > Viridiplantae > Streptophyta > Magnoliopsida > Santalales > Viscaceae > Viscum > Viscum album. The sequence continues at coordinate 997,294,417 of OY728166.1, forward strand.
ATGAATTATTTAATGAGTGTTATATTATTTTTATATATAATATTACAATCTTTTCCTTATTATGAAAAAATAAACTTTAATTTCATTATACATTCATATGAAAAAAATTATTTTCCTTTAATTAATTATTTTCTAAAAATAAATTTATTATTATTGTACATATATTTTATAGTGAAGTTATATCTATAAACATCTTCCTACCTAATAGCTAAATATTAACATTAACATTTAAAAAATAATAAATCTCTCATAATAAAATGTTTTTTGGTTTCATTTTTTTGATATTCCATGTTAAGTAAGAAATACTATGATGTATTTTATAAATGGAAAATAGATTACAAAATAACAATCTATTACAACACTCTCTTAAGGTTATTTTAGTAGCATTTAATTAGTATCAATCAAATGTCCTTACTATATGTTCAATGGAAGTAGTAATGTTTGGTGTTCATGCATAAATAAAATCTTTAAGAGAGAATAAATGTTATAATAGAAAGAAAAGTAAATATAAACTAATTTTTTCATGGAATACATTATATATTTGATTGGATTCAGTTTAAAAATTCTTTAATGACCGTTTATTCAATAGATAATATATTGACTTATTTTTAAAATAGATACATGAAATATAGAACATGTTTCCTTTATTTATTATAAACAAATGTCAGCTCAAAATGAAGAAATAGTCAAGTATATAACTAACTATATATTTTCAAAAGAGATATGGATAAAATTATAATACTTTTAGATAAGGATTTATAAATTGAATAATTAATACTGGTGAAGACTTATTTCTATAAAGAAATATAATAATAAAAATAATTCCACCAAGAGGATGAAAAATTAAATTGGGGTAAGTTGTTATAAATCTTGTATTTTGTTATCATTAAAATTCATTGGAGAAAAAATATAAAATTACCAGAAATGTAATTTTATTAAAAAGAATAAATGGATATGTGAAACTTCTAACGACTTGAATGAAAGGTCATGTTTCATATTAAGGAAATATTTTTCCATCCATCAATAATTTCTTTAAGACCAAAATTTATATGTAGATGAAAGGTAATTTAGAAATTAAGTGTATCATTTATTTATATAGGATTTGAACATTAAAAAAATACCCTAAAAATATACTATGTTTCTTTGAAAAATGATATGAAGAATATGGGAGATAAAGTACATAAAAAACCACCATAAAAGAAAATATTTCCCAATAAATCAAAAAACTAATGATGACATATAAGGAATTAAATGTAATATTAAGTAATCGTAGAACATAACATGTAGAAACTAAATATTAAGTAATGTATTCCACTTAAAATTTTGGATAAATTGATATGAAACATAAGTACTGGGATGGTAAAATTGACGGTTTTGCAATGAAGATAAAAACAAATAATGAATGAATGAAGAACCAATCTATGGAAGACACAATTCTCATAATAAAACAAGATATGAATTTAAAATATATATAAAATATTATAAATTAATAGTTTGATTATATTATAATATGAATGAACCATAAATGATCTATATGAAATTATATATGAGAAGTGTAGTTATGAAATTAATCTACTATATAATATTTAGGAAAATTATGAGTATGTGTATCATTAAAATCACAAAAATTAGGAATAAAATGTGATATTCTGTTATTTAAATGAATGAAAGGCCAATAGAGTTATGATTACCATGGTAAATTTTTTATCATTATTACTAATTGGAGTATAAAAATATATTACCGTAGGAAGAATAATTAAAAAAATATAGATATCCTCTAATCTTAGGAACTACTAAGAGGTAGTTTATTAATGAATATGGTTTTATGTAATGAAAAATACTTAAAATATTTTTTATGGAAATGATTTATTTGAAAATGTTCTATTTTTACCAAAATGTAAACATAGCTACAAAGTATCATTGAAAGAATTAATACAAAATTACCAACCAAAAATAGGGGTTTCTCTATTTATATTAAATATTCATGTAGTGAAAATACCACCATGGATGTGTTATTATAAGATTGAAACTGGGTTCACCAAGTAAGAGGTAAACCATATTGGTCTCACAAAAATCACTTCAATGAAACATTTGAAGGAAATTTGATGTTTTATCCAATAGAGAATGAATTTTCTATAAAAATATACTACTATAAAAACATTAAAAAACATTCACAGATGTAATCTATTAAATAATTGTTAAAAATAAAAATAAATTGAATAACAATAGTCCTCTCATCAAAGATGAAATGTTTGTATATTGTTTGAAATAAATAACATATATAGATTATATTATTGAATATAGATTTTAATGAAACTCATTAAAAATTTGTTTTTATAGATTATATGGTATTCAATTCACTAACTAAATAAAAATGGAGAATAAAATATGAATCATCAATGGTTACTCTGTTATTTCTAGCATCATTCCCCATAATTAAGGAATATTATGTACCTCTCTCCCAATTTATTTGAAATAATTATTAAATTTTAAAGAGGTGAAAAAATTAGGGGACACTTGATCCATGAGGCCAATGTGTCAAAAGGGTACATGTAAGACAACTAATGATTGTACATTTTTATTAATCGTCTTCCTGAATATAGTTGTTTTTTGGGTATTTCAAGGAATAATTTTTTTAGTACTACAATATTTTACTATTAGGAATGTAAAATTAAGAACATGTATGAAAAAGGGCCTGAATAATGGTATAAAATTATTGAAATCTATAAAATAGACAATACTAGGTATTATAATATATATTGTATGTAAAATATTTCATTAGGATATATTAAAATGATATTTGGAAGTGGAATTTGGGAAATATATCAACAACACAAGGGGACACATTGGAATTAGTTTCCTAATATAATTTCATGTCTAGTTAGGTATTTTCACACATGTTATATTTGTTGGTTTTGTTTTTTTCATATTTAAAAACAAATTTTTATTATGTGTAGTTTTTTACTTGGATATGCCCAAGATGAAATATCTCTCAAAATTGGCTTTAAAAAATATTTCTATATCATAGGGGGAGTTTATAATGAATTAATAAAGGCTTTCCATCCTGTTCATTAAATTAAGGATCTTTTGAATGTTTTAATGATATTAATGTAGATTTAATTACAAAAAATTGTAAGTAAACATTACATCAATTAATTATTAATTATAATGTTTCTCACACTTTTTTATTTTTTACTTAATATCAGATGGTTTGTGAGATGTTGTGATGACATCAAAGGTTCTTTTTTATAGGGAATACTCAATGCTTCAATGATTTTATATTCAGTGAGTTACTTGAAAAAACTTTTGGAGGTTATCATTGATTATTACCACCTAAAAATAACAGGATCTATAGGCCTAAAAATATTATTATATCCAAAATAATAATTTTTAAATTTATTCATGCTATTCCCATTATGTTTATACAGTTAGGATGAATAGTTTAATAGAAATAGTATATAATTAAAAATAAAACTAAAAAATGATAAATTTCATTTCAAAAAGTGGTGATTTTTTAAATGGTAATGTTCTAGAATACATGGTATGTGACATATATTTTTATAGAATGTAAAATTACTGACTTCAAGACTGTATGAATATCACCTCATGGATCAGAGACATTTTGTGGGGGAAATGTTGAATTCCTATGAGTATATTTTACACCCTTTGGATTTCATTGAAAATTGGAAAGATATTATTATTATTTTAATCATTATTGAAAATGAAATAGTGGAAAGGGTGATGTGTTAAATATTCTACACAATGTCTGAAGGGTGATACTGTTGGAACCCAATAAATTTGGGATGGATTTGTGGACAATATAAGATAAATCTAGGATCATTTCGTAAAGTATATAAATACGGAATTTGATATATTTTTCAAAATTCATGCTTAATATGGTTAAAGGTATTCTTATAGATTTTAAGGGTTGTACTATAAATATTTTAAATTATAAAAAATAGTGGATATTTGAGAATAATATTCTTAATAACCAGACACTATACCCCAATATTACTTGTAAAACAATAAAATATTTTTTTTAGATTATTTATTCTTGAATAATTTTAGTGTTATATATTTTATAAATAAAATTAACCTTTTATACATTTTTAATATAGGGTTAGAACCCAAGTTTTAGAAAGATTATTTTTATGTAATGTTTTCTATGCTATAATTATGTTTTATCTTTCTGAATTGTTTTATAATATATTATTCATGTAAGGTCAATGGAAATAAAAATATATGAGTAAAGGTGTATATGGATTTGGATTACATGAATAATGGTAAAGGATTAGTCTATTCTATATATGATTGATCCAACTATAGATGATATTTTATTAATGTATGTCACTATTGGTTTAATGTTAATCCTTATGTCATATAAGGTTGGATTAGTACGTAATACCTATATCATAGAGAATATATTTTTCTAGAAGGAAATGTGGCACGTTATAGTTGGGTTAATTTTATGTAACTGTAAGTGTGATATTTTATAATTAGTTTAAATATCTTTTTGGTGGTCAATTTTGTGTAACTAAATTCCTTGCTCTTCATATAAAAGAATTCTTGATTTCCATGTAATAAGAAGAAAATGTGACATTGAAGGAGTTATTTGGGTAGAGAATGTAAATTTTTTTCTCCATTCCAAATGATTATTATTACATAAAAAAAATTTATTATGTGAATTATGTGAATTATTATGTGAATATGAGTTGATAATTTCTAAAATGTAAGTGTCCACACAATATAAAATGGAAAATAAAATAATATATATGGACTTTATAATAGTTTCGTGTAGAATATTCCATTATTTTGGGTTTCCTTCTAGGATGTTAAATACACGCTATTTGGTGATATAGTCTATATTATGGTACACCATATAGAAGATGTTCATTTTGGAATATTTTATTTTTCTCAAATTTTACTCAATAGTGAACTGTGATATTCTATGGCAAATCCATTTAGAAAATAATCTTCCATAGAAAAAGAGACTACAAAATAGTCAAATAGTTTCTCAAATAAGTTATAAATTTTATAAAGAAGATATTAAGGGGACATAAATATATAATAAGAGAACTAAATTGATATAGAAAATATGTGGTAATCCTGATGATATATCAAGAAGGTTGGAGAAAGGATGATAAATATATTATATCAAATTAAATGATAAATATTAATATAAAATCTTGTAAAAACTATATAAATATATCATGACATATACCGTATTGAAAACCATAATCTCTATGAAAATATAAGATTTGTAATGTGATAAATGTAGGCAGAATAATAAGATGTCAGACAGTCTTTAATGATACTTCAAAATAAGTATAATAATATATTATTGAATTCAAGTAAAAAAAAGTGGTTATAGAGTTACTATCGAAGTTAAAAACATGGAATTCATGTCAAATAATATTTTATTGTAAAATTTGTAATTTTAAGACAATTATTAATGATATATAATTGATTAAAACTATATATCCTATCATCCCAATACAAAATATTTATTTTCATTAGATAAATATTTTGTTCCATATCTTTCTTCAAACTCATATTTGATCCCAAAAAATACTAAAAAATATATAACCCACTAAATATATTAGTTTAATTGGTGGGTATATATAGTGGTAAACAAACTATGAAATGTATACTTAATTGTAAATAATGTACATAATTAATACTAAGGCATTTCTAAAAAATCCATTAGTATAGTGATATAACAAATGAAATCATTTTTTGAATAAAATTTATTTTCATAAAAATAATTTTTTATTATATGTGATGTTTATTATATATATGTTTTTATATTAGTTTAAATAAAGCATATTAATTATATTTAAAATAAAATAAGTAAACATAAATCCAATAGTTAATTCATGGCATATAATAAATTTATTTTATATTTAATAATAAATCATTCATGAAAATTATTTTTATGCATTCTACATTCCTATAGTAAGGATAATTGTTACAAAATTTCTAAATTAAAAGATATAAATTTATGTTAAAATTTTTAATTATCTTTATAAAATTAGGTAATTTGTTAAATTTGACATTATTAATAACATTATACTTCCAAGATAAATATAAGTTATATTGATTAAACATCATTTTACTTGAAATGATACTTTTTAAAACCTTGTTATTTAAACTAAAATTGATCTATTTTAATATGAACAAAAAAATATGATTTATATGCATATATACAAAAATTATATTAGTAACATAATTTGAATGTTGTGAAAAATAATATTAAGAACACATAATGATTAATTTAAGTCGTTATAAAAAACAAATTGAAAAAATATTATATGTTTTAGGTTAATATATATTTTCTAATATTTATAAATTGAATTAGATAAAATTGATTCAAAATATAGATTACTAAAATAATATTTTTTTAATAATGTTCATATTATATATTTTGTGGTAAATTAATATCCATGATTAGTATTTAATCAAGGTTTATATGTGTTACAATGGGTAATACGTTGAGGCTAAAGTATTACAAAATTAATTTAACCTATAGAATTTCCCGTATAACTATTATTGGTTGGATTTTTAAACATATATGTCTCAAAAATATCTAAACACATTACAAAATAATTTACATGAAATTCCATTCACATACCTTACCTGCAATTATTTTCTAATTATTTGTCCTTGTTTTGTAGTTATAAAAGATTCTCACATCCAATATTTTTGAGACAGATCTAGAATTGAAAGTTACAATGAAAATCTACCTAAATTTTAACGTATAGTTCCCCTCAAAACGTTTTAAATTTTAATATAATCAAACTAACTCAAAAAAATTTTTTAATGAGAACTTCTGGAGAAGATCTAAATTATTAGGGATTTTAGAGTGTATTCGATTTTGTTCATAAAAATGTAATGGTTTTCTATCTAAAATATTGTTCCCTTAAGGGATACATACAATTTTATACTATTATTTATTTATAAAAGTGTATTTATAGTAAAATGAATATATTTTACTATGTTAATTTAATTCATTATAGAGAATTATGATAATAATATTTTCTCTTAAAATGGATTCCATTTCAAAATGTACCAATGTTTTAAGGGTTTTGTTAACATAACTCCCAATTTTTATTGCTTCTTTTGAACTATTTTCATAAAAAAAATTTCTCCACCTTTATTATTTACTACATCGTATTTTATATTCTTATCTAGGAAAAAATTAATTTTTTATTCAGGTATTAACATTTAATACTTTATTTGTCAAAATTATATCATTTTAAAAAATAATTTTCAACCTCTTAAATAATAGATTCCACTCATTGCCTATATTTTCTTATCCTATAAATTTTATCTATTATAATTTGTAACATAATTTTGTGTTATCTAATCTAACCAATATTTTCCACTTATTTTAAATTAAAAGTGACATTTTGTTACACTTTTAAAAATCTGGGTCTTCTATTAGGGTGTTTGAAACTATTAAAAAAACTTCCATCCAATAAAATTAAATAGTTTTATAATACACAATAGATTTATTTTTATTGAAATTATATTTTTTCCACAACATTTATGGAAGATTCTTAAAACCTATAAATATTTTCGAATGTTTTCACATCACCCTTTTTAATACAATATATCTATTTCTAGTCTTCATTAATAATGACTATTTTTAAAAGTTAATGACTTCTAATGTATTAACATCACAATTACAAAAAGATAATAGTTTTTTGAAAAAATATTTATTGATGTTATTTTTTAAGTATTAACATTCCAATAATTTTTCATACCTTTATTGAATACATTATATTTTATTTCAAGCATCCATTATTAGATATTATTTTAGAAATTCTTTTTATCTATTGTTTTTTAATCAATTTATTGAATGAAATTTTTTTTTTTGAAATTATATAATAATGATGATTCATTTTAAAATTAATCATTTTAAAATTTAATTCGCCTCACTTTTTTGAAACCCCTTTGTATTCCTTATTTATTTATTTGATTTATTTATCAATATTTATTTGGAAAAAAATTATTTTAAATTTCATAAAAGAATATTTCCTCCACGAATGAGCTTTTACCATAGTGGTTCATGCTCTTTCTTAGAATCAAAAAGACCCATGATCAAATCCGGGAAGGGGTGAATTTCTGGGTTACTGTTGAAGTACTTTAGCAGGGCACTGTAGTAGTACTGTAGCAGCAGCAGAACTATAGTTGTGGCGACACTGTAGTAGTGCGGGGACTGTAGCAGGTACTGTAGCGGTGGATGTACCGTAGTAGGTACTATAGCAGCGTGGGTATTGTAGCAGTACTATTCACCGAGGGGTCCTTTGGGCCAAAAATGGGGTTTTAAGCCTTGTATATAGTCTAGTTGGAATTGGGCCTTTGGGCTATTTAATGGGTCTCCCTCTACCCAGTCCAAAGAGGACTTTTCATTAAATAATAAATTGAGGCTTCGTCCCCATACTTTTCTAAAAAATGGAAGTATATTTTTTAGAACTTCCTTTCAAAATGACCAATAACTTCTCCTTTGATGACAATTAAAAAATATAAAAAATCATTTCATTCTATATCACCCATGTTCTTATTTGTCACTAATTGAATTATTTACATATATGTTATTTTCAATGAACCACCATCTAAATTTTCTTAAGAAATAATATTTTTTGTTGATTGAATTGTTGAGGGTAAATCATTTACCCACTCATAGAAAATTAGTTTCATTGAATATATGAATTGTTTTCAAGCAATAATTATATCCATGAGTTGTAAATGATAAAATGATTGATTTTATGTGGATGTATTATGCATTATCTGATAAATAATTGGGGCCCTATATTACATTCCAATGAATAGATTATGTTTTATCTCTTAGGAGATGACGATTTTTAATGGGTGTAATTGTGCTCTATCTCTTCACACAATGTTGTGCCAAATAATATCAGTTATTCTATTTTCAAAAAGATGCCTATTTTTAAAATTTTGGTTCATATACATGAAGATAGTTATTTTTGTGTACAATTAATGTTATTATATGCTCAAAAGGTTTTCAATGGGTATAATTGCAGTTATTCTATGCACACAAGGGTTGGAGGGTGTGCGTATAATTATGGTTAATATATTTTAATAATATTATGAATGAGCATAATTATTGTTAATATATATTCAAAAGACTATAAATTGACATTAATGTATAAAATCTATATTCAAAATTAAATATATTTTTATTCTTGTATATTACACAATAAAAAGAATAATCTTATTGTTGTGAAATTATCACTTGGATCGCGTTTTTTCATTAATGTTTTACTCCATTTTAATTCATGTATGATGATATGAAAAACATATAATATGACTCATGTTTTAGGAACAATGAATTATTGGGTATTATAATACAATATAATATGATAATATAAATATTTTCATCTTATTACCACATATGATATTTGATTATAATGTCTTTTGACTACCATAAATAAGAATATATACTCAACCCTTTCTTATGTTTGGTTCCAATGGGTTGTGAAATTTTTTTAACATAATATTAGACTAGACATGAGTCTACCATGGTTACACTATTGAGAAATACTTACAAGCTATGTAAAATATATTCCCTGGGTAATTATTCCTCAAGGATAGTAAAACATATGTTTTTGTAATTATGTGATTATTTTCAGCTGTAATTTATAAATTTTGGAAATGTTGAAAAATGAAGAAATTTTTATAATTTTCCACTATTATTTGTATTAAATAAGGTTTTATTAATTAATATGGATTACTATAGTTCTTTTTGGTTGTTATGAATATAATTTGTTTTGGAAAACCCTAATAACGGGGATAAGTGTAGGATAATATTTATATATATCTATAAATTTATGGGTTATATAGTTTTAATGAAAATGTAAATCTTATACAGATATAAAAAAATAATTGGTTTATATGATAAAGATGATCATATGGGAAATCTCCCAAGAAAATTATCATTGATTATCTACATAATATTAACTATTTCTTATGATGTGTGGGAATATAACTACATTCCTAGATTGATACACCTATCCGATATTCATTAGTTATCCATGTTTTATTTATAGTCCAATATGAAATATTTTTTTTTCATTTACAATTAGGTTAAGGAATATGAGAAAACCCATACTAAAAGATCATTGGATTAACTAAGAAATATTTATATTGAATTGACATATACTATAATTATTTAAAATAATAAGAAATTTTTAGGATGAATATATTATAATATTTTTCATCACACATGATCACTACTCATATTTCTGTAATGGATGATTATTTAAGGGAAAATGTTAATTATGGATTTCATTTAAAATAAATAGATTTTACCAATGAAAAAATAAATGGGAGAATAGTTTTAATAATGATTAAATTAGTTATTATGAACTATCTATCAAGAAACATGATTAAATATTCGGATTTAGTTTAGTTAATAAGAACTATATGAAATAGAAGGGTCAAATATGAAAAAATGTCATATGATAAATTTAATGAATGGAAATGAATAATTTCATTAGTGTAAAAAATGTGGTAATAATGACTTATTAAAATCTTTTAAGGGATGTATGAGGTGTTTTATGTCAATAAAATGATAGATTAGAGAAACATTTGTTTTGTAAATGTGGTTAGAAAAGTGGAACCAAATAAATGGGTATTTTTTTTATAAGCACTACCAGTTGGTATATGTCATAAATACAGTAAACATGTAAACTACCCACCCTAGTATCATAATCCAAGGGGTAATAAATGTGATATGCATCCAAAATTTACAAGAATATAGGAGTCATGGAAATTAAAGTAAATTAACAATTATAAAGGTTATTCTAATAATGATTTGGGGTGATATATTTTGATAATCTATATATGAACAATGAGTCTTATAATTGAGTCTTGTTAAAAATATATATTTTACCTATTATAATTTTTATAAAAATAAAATCACAACCTCAATGAATAGATACTGATATAATAATAAAAGGTTCTAGTGGTATAATCATTGTAACCCATGAATATAAATCAAATTAAATAGTTTTTATAGGAATATTATTATTCAAAATTCATTTTTCATTATATTAATTAAAATTGACATAATATTTAGCATGAGTTGGTTCTATTGAAAATAAAAATGTCCTTTATATAAATTAATAATTTAAAAAAATAAACCCTTCAACAGATATTAATACAAGTCTTACTGGAAAATACCAATGATAAATTACCCCATTATATTGGTGTATATAACATTAAAGGTAATAGAAAAATAGAAAAATTAATATATTATTATTGTGAGGGAAAGATGAGTTCACTAGTCAAAAAATGAAATGTTAGGATGAAATATCCTTATAAATTAACATCTGAAGTCATTTATATATTATAAAAAATTAAAAATTAAAATACTGAGAAATAATTGAAATTTTGGAGATGAAAATTATATTTTGGAGAGAATAAAAAAACATAATATGTAGCTATCTATATTCCATTAAAAATATTTTATTAGATAGATTGATTTGAAAACATCATCTAACAATGAAAGAAAAATAACATTATATGAACATAAAAATGTTGTATTTAATTAGTAGGAATATTTAATGTCAATGAATTTAGAAATATATGTAAAAATAAAGATAATATTATCTATTAATACTAATTAATTAATAATAATTCAATTAACATAGTTAAATTAAAAAAATATCATTTTATTTGTAAAAAATATTTTCATAGAAATTAATGTTCAATACACTATATAATATATTATTTTCTTTTTAATTAAGTAATTAAGTAAAAATGAGTAATAATATATAAAATAAAATAACTTTATTCCAATTCAGTAATTATTTATTGGAAATAAACATATTTAGTTTATTCCTAGAAGATTAATGCGTAAAAAAATTAGTTTCATACAATATACTTGTGTTTATTTAATTGATTTTGATAAAAATGTAAAATTGAAATGTATAAAATGATATAAATATTTTTTTATCATAATTTTTAAAGTAGGTAGAGGAACAAAAAGTGTTATATGAAAAAAAAATTACCATGATATTTATTTTTTTTCCAGAGAAGAATATTTAGTTTTTGAGGAATGAAATTTTTCTAAATAATAAAATGATAAATTAAATTATCCAATTTTAAAAAATATGTTGTAATATTACCCTTAATCATATATAAGAAAACAATAATTTAAATTTATTTGGTAATCATTATTAAAAAATATTATAAATACTAAATTATTAAAATATTATTTTAAAAAAACAGAAATTGCAATAAATTATATGTTTTACCAGAGATATTCATTTTTTCATTTATTGAAATTGAGTTACATTATATAGAATTTTTCTATTATACAAATTTTTTAATTAGGTTAATCTAAAACAATTAGTGGTTAAATAATAACCATTAGAAATTTTTAATATAGATTATTTATTATTAAAATGGGTAATATAATGAGAATCATATTTTTGTGAATTAATTTTACAAATAGACCATCTTGAATAAATTTTGTAAGTTGTAATTTCATAACTATATTTACTAGAAACATTATCAAACTAATTAAACTCAAAAAAACGAAATTCAATTCATATATCATACCCTACATTTTAACACCCCAAGCTTCTACGGTATTTCTCCCTTTGAATAATATAATAGCATGCATTGTATGCAACTTTGAGATTCTACTACACCGCGATCAATCAAACTAGACATTATGAAAACTAATAGACACTTTTTGAAATTTTATAAATTTTATATTTAAAAATGGACATAATTTTTGGATTCGGAATATTTAAATTAACTAAGGGTGAATTTGTTGTATTTTTCTGAAAACATACAAATTTTTATGAATAGTGAAAAACACTAAGTTATAGTTTAAAACCAATTTTTTAATTAAATATTTTTTTATTTTATTTAAATTTATTTTAGGTCAAAATAGATCCATAATACCTATATAAGATCAATGTAATTCATTGGAGTCTTTTTATAATATTTTTAGATATATAATAATTTTATTAAACTTTTTAACCGTTATTTACCCACCTCATAAGAGCATTTGAAAATTAAAATAAAACGTAATTTTACCACTTCTATGAATTAAATTTCCAAAATCCAAGAGACACAACTGATGTTAGCAATTAAAATGTGGATCAGTAAGAAAAAAATAATATTTGGTAAATAGTAACTTTTGAATTTTATTTACCATGGTTTAAAGTAAATAGGGAAATTAAGGGTAAAAATGATATTATTATTACCCTTACACATGTCATAATTCTATTGGATAAGTTAAATTCGACAAAAAACAACCTTAGGAATAAAATATTATCTTTTAGGTCCACTTGTATTAGATTAGGACATTTATTATTATTTAATTCAAAGAAGTGTTAAAAGTGTTGAATTCAAAGTTTAATAAATAAACCATCTTTAATATAGGGTTATAAATAATATAAATAAGATTTTAAATATTCAATAGAAATCATAAAAAGATTTACTACATTAGATTATTTGTTTTTTATTTTTTATAAATTAAATAATATAATTTATTTATGAAACAATGATGATGCTGTAATTACCAAATTTAAAAAATATTAAAATATTTGATATTATAAATATCCAAATAAATCTAATTTGAGAATTTTTATGAATTAACAAAATTTTATAGGTTAATATGACATATTAGGTAGGTTTTATGAACTGTGTTTGTAGTAATAATGCTGGTATGAATTTAGAAAAAACAAAATACCGAACTGTGTCAAAATTGACATAAAGGAGTTTTTAAAACAAATATTATAATATTAGTTGATATTTATACCTAAAAAACTAAGGTTATGAAAACAATTATTATATAATGATAGGTGTATCATTAATGAACCACATGGGATTCTCTTGGAATTATATAGTGTGTTTATTCACCATATAATACAAAAATAAAAAGAGACATGGTAAATGTCAAACTATTTAACTATGAGTTAAATCTAAATGTTAGGGCTAATATAGTAACTGAAACCTGTATAAAACCTATTGGTTGAGATTCTGCCGACCCATACCCACCATAGAATTTAAAAAATTCTTTTTTATCCATTTTAAACAGAAAATGATTTTATTATATATTAATATTTCTATCTTTTACTAAGGTTCCCCTCACCCCTCTTATAAATGGGAACTCCCCCTTCCCTAAAATTCACCCCTTCAAATCCTTTTTTCTTGCACAAAATCTGCACAAATACCCTCTCAACATTCATCACTTCATCCTAGAGTCCTTTCATTAGTCATAATTCCATCTTAAGGATCCCTTTTGATCAAATCAAAAGGAAGAACCCGAGAAAGTGGTAAATATTTCATCACCTCTTTCAAGTTCCTTTCTTCCTCCACTTTCTATTTATTTGTTTTTTCCATTCTAAAATAATATATTCAGTATATTCTATATACTATTATGTTATTATAAATATGTTATAACCATATTCATTATTCTATCCATCCTTTGAATGACATGTCACCATACGTGCGTACGTACGGCTTACCGTCTCCACGTTAAGGTGTAATTGTTATTCAATACATTATTATTTGGATGGGTATTATAGTGATGTGTAATTGATTTAAATATTAAATATAACATGATAATGATTCTGAATATATGATATATCATCCAATTATATATTATTTTTATATCAAAATAACGTTATTGTCGCATGTACGTACATACAGATTACTGTCTCCACGAACGCGATGAGATTCATTCTCCATCGTAATACATTCATGAATAATTTTAATTATATAATTAAAAATAATTTTTAAGGACTTAATATCATTCTGAATATGAAGAAGATATATCCTATTCTTAACAAACACTACTTACGAAAAAAATCATATAAATAAAAATGAATCAGCTAACACCCAAAACGACGATAATACTAAAATATTTTTAACAAAGCAATATTAAAAGATCATATATGATATCATATTAATTTATATGATTACTGTATAATTTAATATCAATTATATCACCATTATACATGAGTTCAACCTACCCTTGACCAAGGAAAATTACAAAACAAGGTGTTTCTTATCTCAATTTTAATTGTGTGAGATTTCCATTATTCGCCACTTATTTATTAAATGTGGGGTATTGTGTGTTGTCATTTGATATATATATATATTATCATGATTCTATTAATATTCATGGTATAATATTATTTATTTGGTTTTTATTAACATTTTTCCATACGACTCGATTGATTACAACGAAGTAAGGGTTTTTATCTCACTTCTAATTTCCGTGAGATTCATGCCATACTCCCACTATTTCCTTTTGTGCGGTGTTTGTACTACCCAATGATTGTATTATTTGTGTAATATACTTTATTTTATGAGTAATTACATCTTTATTTTTTGATCCAACTTTAATGGGATGTATGTTTATTATGTTACCAAATTGGTAAGGTCATTTCAAATTTTAATTTCCACTCATTCAGCTTTACACATACTTCATTGATTATTTTACTCCATGATTATGTGTGGAATCAATATTTATTATTTTTTTTGTAATTTCCACTACCCTTTATAAGATTTTACTTTGGATACACATACTCACTCAATTTATAAATTCTCAAGTCATTTATATGAACTTGATAAGAGTAATTTTAACTCAATATCCATTTATTGACTTAAACATCCAATTCATTGGTGATGTATTAACAAGAATATGTGTGAATGTACTCTAATTGATTTACACTAAATATCCAACAATATTGAGTGTATTTGGATTTTTCACACATAATTATGTCATCTAATTATCTTTAACATAAGAATAACACCTTTATAAGATATTTCATCTCAATTTACATTCTATTGTGACTTCTTTGTTGTTATACACCAATTCACGTTTATATGGTGTATATAATGTAATTTGACATAGTATATCACGAATCCATTTATTCCCATGATATTATAATTTTTCCTTGCTTCAATTATTTGTATTCAAGTGTCTCTCTTTTATTTGTAAACTCTAACCAAAATATCATTTAAAATGTTTTGAAGATTTATTATTCTAAATATTTCTCATTAATGTCCATGATTTAAAAATTGTTTAAGGATTTAATTATATGGAAATTAATTTTTTAAAATTAAAATTATTTTTAAATAATTCATATTGGTATGGGACACATTGATTCAAAAATCTATTTTAAACGGTTCTTGATAAATATTGAGACTTTGAAATGTTTTCAGGAAAAAGGAGGATATTCTCTCAAATAGTTTTGAGGATTTTTTTCATCTATGTCAATATCATTCATTATTCTATATTGAGGTTGTTCTATTATAATAGAATCTTCTATATTGTAATGAATGAGTTATTTTTTACTGTGGATGTTCTATTTTTATACCATTCATGGGTTGTGGTTAAAATATTGACATTTTGTATGCTATTTTTAATACGAATGTAAAGATTATGTTTCTTCCTTTTCATATGAGGAATGAATTGGACTTAGTAAGTGACAGGTGGAGCCTGTTATAGCCCCTAGAAGCATCGATAGGTCTCATAAGACAAACTAGTGTTTTGGCATAGAGCCTTAGAAAAATCTTATTTGTAGTCTTGGCCGAAGGCTTTGAATATGCAGTTATGAAAGTCTGGCATTATGCATTCCATAATTATGAAAGTGGATATTGATATTGCATGTGATTATTCGACTAGTACAATATCCATGTGAATATGTAAATATAATTATTTGATATTATCATTTCCATATTATACTGATGTTCAAGTTTAAAAGTCTGTTGTTTTAGTTTTATACATTGCCTTAAATGTTTATTCTTATTTATGAAAGTTTCTGTTATATTGTTATCCTTATTGAGCATCAGAGCTCACCCCTTTCTACATTTTATTTTTCCCAGAGTGCGAATAATTATATTGTGATTGACCTATAGGGATAGTCTATGGGATCTCTGTATTGTCTATGAAAACAATGTTGTTGTGGTTTTAGATTTTATGATGTAATGTAAACCTTATGAAGGTATCTAGTACATCCAAGGCTACTAAACTAATCAGTCTTTCCAGACTTGTTCTTTTGTGATCATGTCAATGGTACGTAATAATGCACCGACTCTGGGCTTATGGGGTCAGGGTGTTACAGTTTCTATCAAAGTGAGTCTAGTATAATCCTTGGAAACTATATTTAGATAAACCTTGATTCGAGCACAAAGGTATAAGATAAATTTTGAGGATTAGTATAGAATAAAATCATAAAATTTTGGTATTGTAGAGATTTTTTGAGTTTTCCAAGCAATACATCCCTGCCTGGATATGAGAAGGTAGAGGCAGCCCTGGCACAGATGTACCTTGGGGAAAAACACAAAAACACCGCTTTGAGCTAGACTCAAATGGGAAATAGTGCATGACAACGGGCCTTTCTACAGTATTGTTTACGAAACTCCTGAGGGATATGCTTATGATAATTTACATTTTCATTACATACTGATTTGAAGGATTTTAATATAAGTTGAGAAAAAATGACCTTGGTTAATCCTGTGGCTTTTCAAATTGAAAATATGTTTTCATGATATTCTCTAAATGATTTTATGAGTACTGTTACTCACACAATACTTTCAGGTTTTAGTCAATGGATGTATTCCAATGAAGTCATAGTAACATTTAGCATGACGTACATGGTGGGAATGGTGATGGAAATGAGCAAGAAAATGCAATGATGATAGGTGTAAAAGATATCGTGTTCATGCCAAATCCATTTTCGAAAAATATGATCAAGGACATTTATATTATCCAACTCCCGGACTCAACAATGAAGAGAATGGTAAGGAATGGTAAGATCGCCAGTAGTGGAGATGATAGAGAAGAGAATCCTCAATTTCCATCATACAGGAAATGTGGAAGGAGACACCTAGGAAAGTGTCTCAATGGAACAAATAAATGCATTACATGTGGGAAAGAAGTATATAGAGTAAATAATTTTCTAGGAAAAATGAAGAGTACTATAGAAGAAAATAAAAATGGTCCCAGTAATCCATTTATAATAATTTTCTGTAAATGATTGGGACCATTCCATTACCCGGGTGATTTCCCTATTATATATGATATTTTCTTGGTTAAAGAAGAAGCTATGTGGAAATAAATAGTTGGAGAAATGTTTAAAAGTATTAGTGCTCCTTGTCGATTGGATTACTTCAGAATAATTCTCTCTTGTATTTGTAACCCTGTAGTTTTCTATGTGAAAATGATATTTAAGGAAGAATTATCTTTTCTATTGTGGATATAGTTATAAATAACTATTTGGGTTTATATGATCATTGGGTTTGAGGCAATTACAAGTTATTCTATTTTGGGATGAAAATGAAAGGTATGAGATAATATTTTTGGTTAAATTATGTTATTGTTATTTTTGAGGAATTTGTCTCATTTTGGTAATGATATAAAATATCATTTTTAAAAAAGGACAACACCCAGACCTTGTGACAACCCATACCGTCGGACAAAGCTGTGGGAATCGAACCCAAAACCAGAGTGAGATTGTTATTAATCACCTACCACTGGAATACACGAAGTCCCTAGTTAGTGTGACTAATTATTTTTTGTTAAATGATTTTTTTGATAAATAATGAGTTGATTTGGGATATTATGTCTTATCAAATTAATACCCTTAGTATAGGAAAATGATTTGGTGATTAAGGGATAAATGTTGTTTTGGAAGACGTTTGATATGTTAGGAACACTATATGCCTAAAGAAAATAGAATGCTATTGGATTTCATTTGAGGAGTAATGGTGGATTTTTATATATGTTATTATTGTTGATTTATAATGATTCAGGTTAGTTATGGAAATGAATAACCAATAATAGAAAATATGTGATTAGGTTAATTAGATAAAAGTATGTGACTTTAAGAGTAGTCGACGTCATTTGGAGATGAAAGTAAACGTGGAATTCTACATAACCAAAGTCTTCTATGTTTGGGGATTAAATATTAGTTTGGATTATATTGATGGATTTTAAGAATAATAGTTTATTGAATTGTATTTATTTATCTTTGGGGTATTGTGCGTTTAATTTTAGAAATTATGATTAGTGTTTCTTTCTCTAAAGGAAGATCATTTTGGGGGATCATCTAATCTTGTACTAACCATTTTGGTTTTGATTAATCTTTAAAGACAAGGTAAATATATTGTTTATCCTTTGTGGATCATGTTATTCTCTAGATTTTGATTCCAGTTCTTCCGGTTTGACCAAGTCATCTTAAATTATCATCATTTGAAAAAAAATGAGTTCATGGAAGAATTTTATTAAAGAATGAAACTCAACTGAAAAATGTAATTATATATCTTTATGTTCTTATTCAATATCATAAATAAATTCCGCATCTTTATGAAATGTAACTAAAAACAAAAAAAATATTGTTTGTTTACTTTTCTTACTTGAAAACTAATGACCGTTTGTCTCATTACAAGTCTGTGGTTTTCTTGTTGTTAACTTTATCCTGATCATTTTTTCTATCCCCCTCCATTCTATCTTAACACTTAGTTTTTCTTCTATATCCATGTTTTCTTAAATGGAATCCTAGTATGGGTTATCCCGGGGGACCTTTGTACTTCTCTTTCTTTCTTTTAATGTGATGGTTTTATTGACTCTTTTCCCATATGGGACTTTCAATTATGTTCCCAAGCCTAATTTTATAATTTTCAAGGAAGAAATTTTCAAAATGGGATAATAATGTAACACCCCAAGCTTCCATGGTACGTTTCCCATTGAATAATTTAATAATTAGCATTCTACGCAACATCAAGATTCTAACACACCGCGACCAATGAAACTAGCTATTATGAATAGTAATACCCACTTTTTGAAATTTTATAAATTTTATGTTTCAAAATGGACTTCATTTTTGGATTTGGAATATTGAATTAACTTAGTGTGAAGTTTTGGTATTTTTATGAAAACTTTCAATTTTTAATGAATAGTGAAAACGTAGGGTTATGGTTTAAAACTGAATTTTTATTTAAATAATTATTTATTTTATTTAAATTTATTTTACGTAAAAATAGATACATAATAACTATATAATTTCAATGTAATTCATTGGAGTCAATTTATAATAATTTTAGATATATAAAAATTTTATTGAACTTTTTACCCATCTTTTACCCACCTCCTAGAAGAATTTGAAAATTTGTATAAAGCTAAATTTTACCTCTTCTGTGAATTGAATTTCCAAAATTTGAAATACACAGTTGATGTTAGTAGGTAAAATGTTGTTAAATAAGATAATAATAATTTTTGGTGAATTGTATATTTTGACTTTTATTTACCACTATTGAAAGTAAATAGGGAAATTAAGGGTAAAAATGATATTATTAATAACTTAACACATGTCCTAATTCGATTGTATAATAGTAATTAGACCCAAAAAAACCTTAGGAATAATATAATATCCTTTAGGTCCACTTGGATTAGATTATGACATTTATTATTATTTAATTCAAACAACAGTTGAAAGTGTTAAATTGAAAGGGTAATAAATAAAACATTTTTAATATAGAGTTATACATAATATAAATTCGATTATAAATATTAATTAGAATGATAAAAATAATTCCAACATTATGGTATTTTATTTAGATTTTTTAGACATTATATATTTTAATTTATATATGATATAGTGATGATGCAGTAATTACCTAATTAATTAAATATTAAAATATTTTATATTATAAATATCCAAATAAATTTAATTTGAGACTTTTTATGAGTTACAATAATTTTATAGGATAATATGACTTTTTTACGGTTGGTTTGATGAATTTTGTTCGAATAAATAATGCTGTTATGAATTTAGCGAAAACAAAATAACAAATACATTCAAAATTGACAAAAAAGAGTTTTTAAAACAAATATTATATTATTAATTGATATTCTATTCCTAAAAATATATGGTTTGGCCAAAAGACTAATATAATTATAGTTGAATCATTAATAAACCACCTAGAGTTCTCTTGTAAGTATATAATAAGTTTATTAATCATATAATATAAAAATACAAAGAGACATGGTAAATGTCAAACTATTTAACTAAGTGTTAAATCTAAATGATTTGGTAAATATAGTTCCCCAAACCTATCTAAAACCTATTTTTTGATTTTTTTTCGACCCATCCCCAACTTTTCATTTAAATAATTCATTTTGGAGCCATTAGAAATAGAAAAATATTTTATTATAAAATAATATTTCTAGCTTTTCCTATGGTGCCCCACACCAATTTTATAAAAGGGAACTCCCCCTTTCATCAAATTCACACCTTCAAAGCCTTTTTTCTCAGCCCAACTCTTCCCAAACACCCTCTCAATTGTCCTCACTTCATCTTAGTAGACTTCCTTTAGTCATAAATCCATCCAACGAAGTCCTTTTAATCAAAACAAAAGGAAGAACCCAAAGAAGAGGTAAATATTTCATCACCTCCTTCAAGTTCCATTCTTCATCCACTTCCTTTTTCATTGTTTTTTCCATTATAAAAAAATAAATCAAGTATCTTATACATAATTTTATTTTATTATAAGTATGGTACAACCATATTCATTATTCTATCCATCCTTTTAATGACATGCCACCATATGTGCGTACGTAAGGCTTACCATCTCCACGTCGTGGTCTAATTGTTATTCAATACACTATTATTTGGATGGGTATAATAATGATGTTTAATTGATTTAAATAATAAATATAACGTGATAATTATTCTGTATATATGATATACCATCCGATTATATATTATTTTAATATCAAAACAATTTTATTGTCGCTCGTGCGTATGTACAGATTACCGTCTCCACGAACATGATGAGATACATTCCCCATCGTAATCCATTCAAGACTAATTTTTATTATATGATTGAAAATAATTTTAATGAATTAATATCATTATAAATATAAATAAGATACATCCTATTTGTAACAAACATTGCATACGAAAATAAGGCATATAAGGGAAAACACATCAATTAACACACGAAACGACGATAATACTAACATATTGTTTACAAAGAAATATTAAAAGATAATATATAATATCATATTAATGTATTTTAATATTTTAAAATTTAATAAAAATTATTGCACCATTATACAGGAGGTTAACCTACCCTTTACCGAGGAAAAGTACAAAGTAATGGGTTTCTTACCCCAAAAGCCAGGATCTGGTGTAAGCCAGTCCTAATAAGATAAAATGAAGAAAGCAAGTGAAAAGAGTCAAGAATCCCGGGGAATATTACAAAAGCGGGTGTGCACCACCCCACACTTGTCTGCCTCCACTAGTGGAGCGCAATAGTCTGGGGTCGTAAAAGACCACATCTCTCCTGCATCTGTGATCGCCCACTTTTCTAGTGCATCTGCCACCTGATTCGCCTCTCGGTAGGACTGTGATACCTCCACCCGCATCCGTGCAATATCATTAAGACATCCCATCCATTGCGGCAGCACACGCCACGGAACATGGCACGTCTTGGTGCTCAAGGCGTGGACCACGACCTGAGAGTCAGATTCAATCCATATATGTTCCCAGTTAAAGCAGACAGCGTACCTGATGGCGTATACCATGGCCCAAAGTTCCGCTTCAAATGTGGTGCCAATTCTAATTTCGTGATGATAGCATCCTTTCACGAACCCACGGTAGGTGCGAAACACTCCTCCACATCCCGATGTGCCATGAGTACCCACCGCAGCCCCATGAACATTAACCTTTAGGCTAGGTCTGATGGGTGGGATCCATCGAATATACTTCAACATCCGAGGCAATCGAGGCTGCCCCGAGACACCAATAGTACGAAGGATTTTCAGATCTGCAACTGTGTTGGACATTGTCCCAGCCTGCACACAAGATGCTGCATAAACATCCCTATGTATCGCCCTCACCCCTTTCTGTACAGTGGGGCGCAGATCATTGAAGGTTGCCGCATTGCGGGCTTCCCAAATGACAGCAACAGCTGCCGCAATTGCATCTAAAAACAGATTAAAAATCTGTTCGTTGAACCTGTTATAAACTGCATCAGACAGCACTTGACAAACCGGCCTGCATGTGTCAACATTCACCCCAAAAACCAGCCCGATGTAATCCCACAGATGCATTCCATGATGGAAGCCCACAAAAACATGCTGGACCATTTCCTCAGCATCTTTACATATGGAACATATGGAAGCCATTTGGAGCCCGACCTTCTTGAGAGCATCTGATGTAGGCAGACGATTTTTCCAGATTCTCCATATCAGAGAAAACCGAGTGGGTTTTATGAAGCAAGCTCTGTATTTCAGCAACCATGCAGGTGCAGGGGAATGATCCCCACATGTGATCCTGTAAAATTCTCTTCTATTGAATTGCCCGGTTCTTCTATGCATCCAGATCAGATTATCCTGCTCCATGAATACATAACCAGCTACTTCATGCTCAACCTGCACAGGAGCACAAAAAGAAGCAGAATGCAGCTGTGAAAGAAAGCTGGAAATTGTCAAATTTGCTGCCTCAGGTGGCACGTTATAGTCACAAAGAGGCTGTGTGAGCCATATTGTGTTCCAGCAGTTAAGTGTGGAATCCCTGCAAACCAACCAGCGGGTATCATGCATGATTCTGACATACGCCTTCTTGATAGAAGTCCACACCAACGAGGCAAGGTGCCATTTGAATCCATTTAAGAGCCTCATTGTTATCCTGTTTGAGAGAAAATCATCATCTGCTTCATGAGTAATCAGGTTCCAAGTGAACTTCCCAATCAGCCCATCATTAAAGGTCTGGAGGTCCTTGATTCCTAGGCCCCCCATCTCCACCGGTTTAATGCATTCCTTCCAGGCCACTGTAACCAGCTTTCTTTCATGTGGGGACCCCGTCCATTTGAAATTTAGTACCATAATCTGTAGTTTCTTGAGAAGACCCCTCGGCCATTGGTAAATGGAGAAGGAGTATACAAATTTCGATTTGATAACCGAATTCACAAGACATACCCTTCTGGCCATGGACATAGCTTTCCCCTTCCAGCTGGCCATCTGATGAATAATTCCAGTAGAGATTCCTTCAAGGTGATGTCTTTTCACTTTCCCCAAAAATAGTGGGACTCCAAGATATTGGAAGGGTAAGGAGCCCCTCCTCACCCCAAGAAGTCTGACAATTCTGTTCCGTTCCCCAACTGAAATTCCATTTCCGAAAACAATGGACGATTTGTCCAAACTAATGACTTGCCTAGAAACCTCCTAATGGGTTTCTTATCTAAATTTTAATTTTACGAGATTTCTATTATTTGCCACTTATTTATTAAATGTTGTGTATTGTGTATTGAAATTATATATATATATTATCATGATTCTCTTTATATTCATGGTATTCTGTGATTAATTTTCTTTTTATTAAATTTTTTCCATAAAACGTGATTTATTATAATGAATTAAGGGTTTTCATCTCACTTCCTATTTCTATAAGATTCATTCCATACTGCCACTATTTCCTTTTGTGTGGTGTATGTACTACCCAGTGATGGTATCATTTGTGTAATATACTTTAATTTATGAGTAACTACATCTTCGTTTTATGATCCAAATTTTATGGGATGTATGTTTCGTATGTTAGGAAATTGGTAAGGTCATTTCAAATTTCAATTTCCACTCATTCGGCTTTACACATACTTCATTGATTATTTTACTCCATGATTATGTGTGGAATCAATATTTATTATTTTTGTAGTAATTTACACTCCCATTTCTGTGGATATACTTTTGATACACATAATCACTCCATTGAAAAATTTTCAAGTCATTGATATGAACTTGTTAAGAGTAATTTTAACTCAATCTCCATTTATTGAGTTAAATATCCAATTCATTGGTGATGTATTTACAAGAATATGTGTTAATGTTCTCTGATTGATTTACAATAAATATATAATAATATTGAGTGTATTTATATTTTTCACACATAATTATGTCATTGATTTAGGCTTAAACTAAGGATATGTGCATTATAAGAGATTTCATCTCAATTTACATTCCACTGAGACTTCTTTGTTGTTATACACCAATTCACTTTTATATGGTGTATATAATGTACTTTGACATAGTATATCATGAATCAATTTATTAAAATGATATAATAATTTTTTTATTAACTCAATTATTTGTATTCAAGTGTCTCTCTTTTGGTTAGAAACTATAACTAGAATATCATTTTAAAATGTTTTAAAGATTTATTATTCTAAATTTTTCTCATTACTGTCCATGTTTTAAAAATTGTTTTAAGGATTTATTTATATAGGCATTAAAGTTTTAAAATTGAAATTCTTTTTAAATGATTCAAAGTGGTATGGGGAACTTTTATTCAAAAGTCTATTTTTAAGGGATTCTTGATAAATAGTGATACTTTTAAAGGTTTTCAATAAAAATGGGATATTTCTCTAAAATAGTTTTGATGATTATTTTCATCTATGTAAATATCATTTATTATTCTCTATTGATGTTGATATATTATAAAAAAATCCTCTATATTGTATTGAATGAGTTATTTTTGACTGTGGATGTGCTATTTTTACACCATTCATGGATTGTGGTTAAAATATTGACATTTTGTATGCTAGTTTTAATACGAATGTTCTGATTATATGTCAACCATTTCATATGAGGAATGCATTGGACTTAGTAAGTGATGTGTGGAGCTTCCTATAGCTCCTTGATGCATCAGTAGGTATCAGGAGACAGACTAGTGTCTTGACACAAGGCCTTGACAAAATCTTATTTGTAGTCTTGGTACACAACCTTGAATATGTTTTTAAGAAAGTCTTTCATTATGAATTCCATCATTATCATAGTGGCTATTCATATTGCATGTGATTATTCGACTAGTAGAATTTCCATGTGAATAATTAAATGGCATTATTTGATTTTATCTTTGTCATATTATAATGAAGTTAATGTTTAAAAGGCCTTTTTTTTTAGTTTTATACATTGCCTTAAATATTTATACTTATTTATGAAAGTTTCCACTATATTGTTATCCTTACTGAGCATCTGATCTCACTCCATTATATTTTTTATTTTTTCTATGATGCAAAGAAGTATATTATGACTGACCTGTAGGGATAGTTTATGAGATCTATGTATTGTCTATGGAAACAATGTTGTTGTAGTTTTCCATTTTGTGATGTAATGTAAACCTTATAAATGTATCTAGTACTTCCAAGGCCACTAAACTATTTGGTCATTCAAGACTTGATCTTTTGTGATCATTAAATTGATACATAATAATGCACCGAATCTGGGCTTCTGGGGTTGGGGCATTACATACACTCTATTACAATGAGTTTTCCTAATGATTTAAATAAAAAAGGAGTTCACATCCGCCATTTTCATGACACATACCTAGATTTAAATTATAATAAAAATAAATATATTTTACATATTTGAGATAACTAAACATATTTTCAATCATATATACTAAACAAAATATTCTCATGTCAATCATTTTCAATTTATACTTTAAGAAAACATGAATATTGTAAATGTGTTTTGAATTTATTTGACTAATAATGAAAAACAATAAGGGTTTAATGTCTCAAAAATTCACCCAATGAGACATATTTTTTATTATAAATAATGTTTTAATTAGAATGTTGTATCTATTTCCAAATGAATTTTATTTATCTTTTTCATTTTTGTAATTTTTTTAATAGGTGTAAAATATTTGACAATAAAATGAAATTTGATTGAAAATAAAACAAATGTCATATGAGATTTTGTTAACTAAACTCCATCCACTGAGATATAATTATTTTTATTTCATCCATGAAATATATTTTTCCACATTATTAATGTACATTGTGGTGCTTTATAGTCCCATCTTTTGTAATATGATAATTAAATTTAGTTCTTTTACCTTAATAATTATCATAATATGTATGTCATTATGGACAATTATGCTCATCCTATTTAATGTTGGTTCCCCACTGTGACTATATTCTCCATTATCACAAATTGTATCCTTTATAATTGGAACCCCAATTAAAAATCATCTCATGTGGCCTCAATATTTCTTTTCTCCCATTTTAAGACGTATTATTGGTTTAATAAATTTGCAATATTGGTTTTGATCATGGTAATTTTATCACATTAAAATGGTTTTCCATCATTCAAAAATAAATAGTTTTATCTACCAATTCCCATAATATTTTAATAACATTTTATAATTTTACACTATATATTGGTGAACATTATTTTCAAATTTAAATAATTTGAAATGTTTTAACATTACATATTTTTAAACCGTATATCATTTTAAAGGATTTATTACTTAATGTTAGTTTATATGTAATTGTTTTCCAATAATTTCAAAAAACCTTTATAGAAAAATTACACCTTATTAAATTCCAAAATAATTATGTGTTTTTAAAAAATTAATATTTTTTATGTTATGACGTCATATTTTTTTATAAAATTATGTTTTTTTGAATGATACATTATTAGATATATTTTTTCGAAATGTCGATTTTCTAAAAAATATTCACATCACCTTTTCGAGAACAATCTTTTTATTTTAAGGATCAATTAATGAATTTTTTCTAACTAAAATGATTTATTCTTTTTTTCAGATCCACAACATGAAACCATAATATCTTTTTTTGGGAATTATTATTGATATTTATTTCTAAATAATTTTTTTAAATACCTACATTAATATTTATTAAAATGTCATTTCATAATGTAATTTTCCATAAATAACCATAAATATATCTTTTGTTTCAAAGTCAAAAATAATTTCAAAAAAATCATATATTGATTTCCATTAATTTTTCTTTTTATTTATAAAGATCTTATTTCAATAGATACTATTTTTTATAAACCATTCCCAAAATGTTTATAAAAACTCTAGTTTTTGGGAACCAAATTTTTATATATCTTAATTAAATTTAGGTGATACCATCTGAAAATGTTTCCAAATACATTTTACTATACATGGGTTCTTTAAGATATTTTATTTATTTCTTGTTTTATGAATATAAATAGACGAATAATGGGTGGAGTTCAATTTAATCCTCCTATGTATTGGATAAATTTTTATCCCTCATTAGATAATTATTTTCAACATTGTTATAATTTTATTTAACATGTGGTCACATGGTGGTGTGAGGGTATAATTAAGTTTTTAATACACTGAAATGGTTGTGTGGTGGTATGATTAGTGTAAATATATTATCATGAGTACATTCAATCATATTATTATAGTTAATATATTCATAGAAGGTCGTGTTTGGGAATAATTTTTTAAAGGTATGCTCACAAGGTTTTGTGTGTGTATTATTATTTTTAAGATACAATCCCAATGTTTTAAATGATTTTATTTAAGTGTTTTCAATGTTATTGATATTGTTCATAGAATGTTTGTAATTAAGTGTATGTTGTGATATATTTCCTCATTCTTATGTTTTTGGAACATTTTTTTGTATATTCATATTCATATTTAATCTCCATTGGATACTATTTATTGAAAATTGATTTCAAAATCCCTTGATTCATGTATTATGGAATTGAATTATTTATTCAATTGATTATGTGTTATAGTTGATTCTTTATTTGGTATTATTTTCATACATATCAATATTATTCCCATATTCTTATCAATTTCCAATAACTAAGCATCGAAAATTATTTATTATAATTATCATTATTCAAAATCTGAACTCAACCTCTTATATATTTTTATCCCCCAGTTTATGAATATTTGTGTAATACATGAAAATTCTATAAGGGAGTAATATGTGGTTAAATTATAGAGAATTGATCATAATCTAGGTAAAACAGTTTCCCTATGTAACTAGTCCTAAATGACACTAAACCATATACAAATGGTATTATGTGATAAAATGGTATATGTAATGTTAATATTATAGAAATGATGGAATATCAATAAATTTTTAGTCTAAGTCACTAAACATTATTCATATCATGTGAAATCATAAAATTGATGTTGATTGAGGTACCTCCAATTCTATAAACTAATGTGATGTAAAAATATTTCTGTATGAAGGGGGAGAAGGGTGGTGAACCATGTACAACTAAGATTCAACCCAAAATAATTATAATGCAGTGGTACCAAGATTGTTTTAAGCCATTTAATATCATATATGATTACATAGACCCTCACATCTTGATTTTGATCTCATAGATATATACGTTAATGACATTATATAATACCATATATTAAATACTTTTTATAACTTTTAATAATAATTTTTTTTTAAAATGATTACTGTATCTATTTCGTTTGATGGATTTTATCATGTCCAAAACTATAGAGTATTAGGAAGTCGAAAATTCTGATTAATACCTTGTTCAATGATAAAGATTGAGAATTCTAGGGTTATATAAAAAAAATTATTCATTATATGTCATGAAAATATCCCAAAAATTATTTATCAATTTGTTTCTTATAAACAATTCATGTGTGTCACTTTTTTCCATAATAAGGGGAATGGAAATAAAATATGAGATGATCTTAGAGTGATAGTAATAGAAACATATAATTCTAGAAATCATGGAATAAAATGGAAATATATATTATAGACAAAATGTGTAATAATAGAAATTTAAAATCAATATGAAACTAGGATCAAGATATATCCACGAAAATTAGTGAAAATATCAGAATCAATAATACAGATATCTGACAAAATAAATGAGTAGTATCATACCTAAAATAATACTTTTAAAGTTTTTATAATAAAATATTCTTTTTATCAAGACAATAGTGAAGAATCTATGATATCAAGGTTTAGTTCCATGATAATATACTATTGATAGAAGATGAAACCAGAAAATCTGAACATATATGGACTCGTGGTATATGTTGATGCATCGAGGGGATATATTACGTCGTGTCCCCCCATATGTTATTTTTTTCTATTGAATACACTAGAAAGAAATAAAAAATTCTTAATAATACTTTAAAATAATAATACATTTTCAAATATTAAAATATTATATGTGAATACAATTTCCCTTTTTAATTAAATAGATAACTCGATCATGACATATCACAACAAATAAGGTGGATGGATAAAAATTTCATAGTCAACATGCAAATAATAATCCAAATTGTTATTATAATACATTTACACAATATAACACAAAACATTACCTTATAGGTGAAAAAAATAAAATCTAATTATTATAAAATTAGATGTTTACAAAATATAGGTATATTCATATTTATATAAGAGAATACTGTAAAAATATGATCATAATCCATCAATAAAATGATCGTGGATTCTACAATCAATTAAATCTTAAGATGTGAAAATTAAAGGTAACAAGTTTTACATTTTAGT
Source organism: Viscum album (assembly GCA_963277665.1). NCBI lineage: Eukaryota > Viridiplantae > Streptophyta > Magnoliopsida > Santalales > Viscaceae > Viscum > Viscum album. The sequence goes on from OY728166.1 coordinate 997,324,759, forward strand.
GAATAATATAATTATTAATCAATAAGTTAATAAAATTTTATAAAATCAAAGAGTGTAATTTTCCCAACATATTAATTATGAGGTACGATAAAAATCATAACTAAATGATTGAAATTTTTGAAACCAATAATCTTCACTACTAGAGAAGCAACTGAATCATTGGAAACGTGAATAAGGAAAAATTGTTTCCTCTAAAATACTTTAAAAAAAATTAAATGAACATTATTTCAATAGCAAATCATCCTAAATCTATATATGTAGAGAATTTGTTATAAAATGGATTAAGTATGAAATGACGGGAAACTATGAAAATGATAATACATACATATTAGAAATATTTCAATTAAACCCCCATGAATGAGAGGTATCAAAATTAGAATAAAAACCTATAATAAAAACATAATTTGTATTATGATATGTCAATTAGAAAATATATAGACAACACTCCTGAAAATAGGATCATAAATATAAAACTTGTCTTTATGAAAAGAAATTTAGATAAATAACATTACCACCTTTTCAATCTTCTAGTAATGTAATTTAAACACCATCGTAAAAAAAGTATATATCTTAAAAACATAATTTATAACCATTATCATATCATTTTCATTAATAATATTCTTAAATTTTTATTCTATACTTGAAATCATCATATTTTTCTCACATCATGGGATTATAATATTGATCATTTTTACTTATACCATAATAGTGGTGTCCAAGTTAATTTTTCATTCAATTTGAAAAAAATATATATCATCTACTATAATTTAATATATGTTTATTTTCCGGTTTGAATTATAATATTTCATTGCATAATATCATTGGTTATAAACTATGATGATGAAATCGATTTTGATCAAGTATCAGAAATTCTTATTGAGGAAAATGCATTTACTTAATTAATGGGTTAACAATTTATATATCAGTAATGAGACAAAAATGAACATAATTTAAATAATAAATTCATATTTCATTAGTATATTTGTTTTTATATCATTCCATTATATAAATTAATTGTATAGTTATATTAGTTTATTAGGCTGACCAAAACATGAACATAACCATATTTAATGATTGATTATGATATGGTGTTAATGTAATGTAATAATAACATAGGATAAATGATGTTATTTTTTTATTAGAATGATATAAAATAAATTAGAATAATTATAATGAATAGTTTTTTTATAACGTCATTACAAAGGAAAAAGTTATCATTTTTCTATTAGTTTACTCCTTTTAAATTATTATGTTAATGATAATAATCTTTTTATCATATCATTAACAGGTTAAAAAAGTTTCCCTAAAAGAAACATTATTATATCACCGACATTATATATATATATTTAAAAATAGCCATCTTATATACTTCCATTTTTTGTCAGTGAAGAAAAAACGGACTTGTTATGTCATAGACAATATTTTCTATACAACTCACATAAAAATAATTTATTTTTATTTTTTAATTATAAATAAAAAAATTACAATACCCCTAATATGGTATCATTAAATTGGTTAAATTAAAGTAAAATGATTTTATTATGGTTTTTATAGAATGTTTAATAGATGATTTGTTTTTTGAAAAAAAATATAGTTGGTAATACAAATGTCAGGGACATACTTTTTCTTTCAAATCATCCTTTAATATGGAGGGTCTTGGATATAAAAGAGTTAAAAGTGGAACCTATTCATGGAATAGAGATAAGTAATAGTAAAATGGACTATAATAATGGTGTTATTTATTGTTTGGTGTATATTGATGTATGGAATGTGTAACCCTTTTATAGTTGAAGGAATGTTTCTTTGGGAACTCCATTACATTTATTTATAACTCCAATATATTACACATGTTTCAATCAAAAAAAATTAAAAAATGGGTAGGTCACACAATTCATTTTTGAACCATTCTCATCCAATAATTTCTAGAAGGATTTTTAAATATTCGTGGTCTTATACTATTCATTAATACCAATTTACAATTTTTTAAATCTACCTTGTTATTTTATATAGAACATTAACAATTAATTTTAATTATATTGATTAATATTTAAATATTTAACTAACATGATTCTTATAATTTCAAATAGAAAAATTACTTTATAAAAAAATTTATAATGGTGTCAAATGTTATTTTTAAAATAAACAAATTTAATCAGGTGAAAATAATTTTTGAAAAAATATTATTTTATTTACTAAATAAATAAATAAATATATATATGATTAAATTTAAGAGGTTATAAATTTTAATTAAAAAAACATATTTATTATTATATTTTTTTATGAGTTTTAAATTTTAATTTCAAACCGACTCCTCCATGAAAATACATGATTTCAAAGAAAAAATAAAAAATAGTATCTATATTACAGAAATCATTTACTACGGTAAAAAGTTACTATAATAGGTTATATATATATATATAATATATCAAAATTTATAATTTTATCCCATATCTTTATATTTTATTTCATTATTGGCTTCGAAATATTATATGTAAATATTTTATAGTGATTAAAAACTAGAAATTATAATTTTCACTAATAATGTATTTTTTTGAATAAAATAAGCCTTTTTAGAATGTTCTCGACAATTCATAGTATGTTATTTATGACATGATAAAATAAAAATAAAATTTAATTTTATTAATTTCAAATTCCAAAATTTATAAATGTAGATTAAGAATAAAAAAATAAAAATATAACTAAATCTTGTTTTATTAGAAACTGATATTTTAAAATATGAACATATATTTTCAAATTACATATCATTTACCGACAATAATTTTAAAAATTAGTTATTATTATGACACATAATTCTTCGTTAATCAGATAATTCCTCAAATATAATTTGGCATCCATTAAAAAGTATTTTTTTAGGAACATAATTTTTTAAGAGTAAAAAATATTATTATATTATTTTTCTAAAATAATTGAATTTCATTCAACTTAATAGTAGATATTCATTTCCTTATATAGATGCATATTTCATTAAAATGTTACTCCTTTTAATCCTTCTTATATAATGAATTTTTGAATTATACTATTTTAAACATTTATATATTATCAGAATATATCATAATATAATTTCAAATCCATGTTCGGTGAATATAATTAAATTAAAACTTTATTAATTTGAAGGAAATAAAATATTATAATTATGAGGTGTTATATTAACCCCTTGAAAAAAATAACCATTGTAATTTTTCTCCTCAGATAAATGTAATCCATATTTATAAATCATATTTAACTATTTACCATTAAATGATAATGGGTTTATTTTTTATGTGTAAAAATATTTATCTATATTAAATTATAATTACAAGATATTTATAAAGGTATATAACTCATTCTTAATTTCACATAAAATTATAATAATTGCCGATAATCAATATCTATAAGGAGTAACATCCCATAAACTCTGAAAAGGATTTATAATATAATTATATTAGTATATTTTTTTTATAATTCAATATCCAGTATTTGGTGAAGAATAATATCATATGTGATACTATAATATTTATTACGGAATATCACTCTCTAATCAATTTGAATTTTTTTCATAGGATTTTCTTTTTCACATGTTTTTTCTGGATACCTCACCCCATTGACCAATGGATTGAGACATTATGTCATATAATTCCAAAATCTAAAAAATTTAATTGAATATATTTTGATAGCCTATGTATTTTCCTTACACATTTTAATTGGATGATCTACACCCCTATATCATAAGTGATATTATGTATAACAATTCTTTAGTGTGTTTGGGACTATGACTATGTTCACATTGTTAGTCATATTTCAAGATAGCGAGTTTGGAATAATATAACTATTTCTCCCACCACCTCCCATTTTACTAGTTTGGTTATTGAGGTAGTATTTACATTATCCCTCACACACATGGGTACTTACTATCCCATTTATTAATAAAAAATAGTTATCATGATTTTTTTATCATTATATTATAATTAAAATGAAAAACATTATTATCATTTAAATGCTGTATGTGTATCTTTATAACACTATTTTTATAGATTATAGATCATAAAAATCAACATATATTAGACATGGTTAAAACTATAACACTCTCATATATCATTCTTTAATCAACCTATTTTGCATTTATTTGGATTCTCTCATAATTAATAACATTATACCAAAATCATAATTATAAATTACCATGAAAATTCCTGAAATATTTTAAACCTAAGAATCATGGAAATGTTTTCCTTGAAATCAAACATCTCCTTACATAATATTATTAAGTCCAACTATCATATTGAAAATTATGTATATAACCAAATCATATTCTCTCAATAACAGACCATATTGAAAACATGTTTTATTGTATAAGACATTAAAAGATAATAAAATTTTTATTCCTATGAGTATTAACTCTAACATTTACCATCAAATGATGTCAACATCTAAACAATACAATAGTTTTTATATATCATAATAGGAAATGATTTTGACATATAATAAATACAATTAATCATATATAAAATCGATGGTTACTAAATACTATATAGAAAACCACATCAAAATCAAACCACCCTATATTATATCATTTTCATGTGTATATTTATATTAAGAGTTATCAATACATCAATCACATGATTCCTAAATTTATCCCCAAATATGTAACATTGAAATAATATCAATATTTTATGATACTAATACCATTTAATATATGTTTCCATTTATTTAATTTAAAAGTATAGATGAATAATATTTATATGCTTCAAATAATCCTAATAAAATTTACAATATATTGGAATATTAATGATAAATAATACCCACTAATGAAAATTTAAATGTTTAAAAATAATATTTCAATATTACTGAATTAAATAAAAGAGTACATAAAAATTATTTTCTATTATAACATTATTATAATAAAATTTTTATACCTTTATATATGCATCATTATTTAGTTATAAGATATATAAGTTTTTAAGAACATTCAATTCCCTCCATCATTTCAGTGATGTCTTTTCAACCAAATAAAAAATCTAAAATATACAGTGTAATATTGACAACATATATATGAAAACATTAATCTATAAATTTCTTCCAATATTAAATATTTAATTTTTAAATATTATATATTTATATAATCCTCTGATTCTACCTATCCAACCATTAGTTATGCATAGTCATTTGTATATATTGTTCTAAAACATGTTAGTTGACATCGTATGTAAATTATTCACAATGTATTATAATGATAATGTGATTCATAAAATCATATATATTTTCATTATTTTAGTGTATTTTCATTACAAATCAATAATAATCATAGTGATGAATGAGTCAACTCTCAAAAAAACCCTATATGGGGTGATTACCCATAAGTAGATCATTTCTATAGCTATATACACATTATATTATTTAGAAAATAATTCATTTCTAGGACAAACCGTAATATATATATTTTACCAAAATTTCAGGATAATATCCAATACTAAGATTTATTCCAATGAATTATTATATGGTAATCTACACCTATTGCACATATAACATGTTCGAAATTACAATAACATAAAATAATATACTATTCACTAGGGTTAACTATAAATTGATGTTGTTATCAAAATATAATTATAAATCATTAAATTATACTAAAAATATTCATTATCTCAAATATATATTAATCATTACATTGATAACAATTTTAGTGCCTTATAAATTCACTGCCTGTTTCAGTTCTCATATACACATACTTTGCACACATTTATTGTTAGTAGGTGTTAATTAGTGGACATAATGATCTCTAATTGAAAAAATAAAACATAATTATTAAACCTCATATATCATATCTATTTAATAATATTTATAGATTTTAAAAATCATGACCAATAATAAAATGGTAAATCATATTTTTTTAATTTTATACGGACAATATTCCAATTTTATAGGAATCTATTTAATTAATTATTGGACTTCAAGGTACTGAAAAAAATGAAATCATTGTTTTAAACACATTTTTTGTCAGATACATGACTTCTTTCCATAACACGGTTTATCTGAAACATATGAAGGATTGATATCGAATTATCAATAAGGGAAACAAATAAAAAAATCAATAATGGAAAAAATTATATTTAAATTATCACCAAAATATGTCAAAAAAACAAACCTATAATCAACATAAAACTCAAATAATGATATTTTCCTTATATTAAATGAAAATATTTATTTCAATAATATTGATATCTTACTTAATGAATTCATAATGGGATATATCAAAACCATAATGTCAAGTCCCTCTTTCTAGACGCACTATATTTCACTTAGAAAATAGTAATGGAATACTATTTTCATATATTTGGGGAAATACAAAATCCTTTCATGGGAACTGGAATTCACAAAAAATACACCTATTTCTTTTCAAGACATGTGTTAATTAATAATAGGGTATTGTAATGTTGGATGTCACTCCTCAATTTTATAATTTCAATACATTATCTATAATATTAAATGATATTTTTAAAAATAGTAACCATTATAGTATTCATACATATTCAAATAACAATATATATAATTCATATACATGACTTAACATAAATAAAAGGTTTAACCTTATCAGAACACATGTTAAATAATAAAGTATATAGACAAGAGCAGACTCTTCATCACCCAATCATATTTGTGAAAAATAATCTAATCATATTTTTGAAAATTTTAATTTTTACACTATATATAAAAAATATTACATTATAAAGATAATACTAGAACAACCTTGTATATTCCATATGAATAATTAATGCTGGTTATTTCAATATAATATATCTGAAAAAGGAGATATATATTTTTGTTGGATTATGTTAAATGAATTTATGTCACATTAAAAAATTCGTGAACACAAAATATTTGATTATTGAGTATAATGTACATTAATTTTATGATATATGTCTAAAAATTATAATAAATCAAATAATAATAATTGAGTCACCCTAAATACTATATCATGGGGAAAAAATAAATCACTAGACACATGAATAATGTAACATTTTTATATTAAATCCCATAGAAAAGTAAATTAAAATTAATGGTATATTAAATCAATAGATTAACATAATAATATATGAAAATGGATAAAATTTATTCTATCTCAAAGAATTATAATTTGGACAATGAAATGTCTTTAGTCTTATATGCCTTAAGAAAAAAACCTCATTTAACAGATGTTATGAAATGGATTTTAAAATAACATGATTAATAGATTATTTATCATATAATATCTCTAATTGAAAATATATAAACCATATAAATCAATTTTTATAAATACATTATATGTCTCAATGAAAGTAAATTAAGACATAAACTCTCACATCTTATCATGGAATGCATTAACATTCTATAACATATGATATTAAAACCATTTTAACAATAAAATTAATATATAACTTAATTTAAATCTATTTTAATAATTAATATTCTTAAATAGTCATTTTCTATATGCATTATTTCCATTTTTTCACATTGGGTGTTTATTTGTTTGATTATTTTTAATACGGTGATTATAATAGTGTCCTTTATTATTATTATTTGGAATTTATTAATTAATAAAATTTATAGGCTATTGGAATCAATATTCAAGTAATGTTTCTAATTTTCTATTTTTTTTTATTTTGTCAAATTTATATATGAACTTGGATAAAAAAGAACCATTGAAATTTTTTAGTGGTTTTTAATGAACAAAATGTGTTTTATTAATTAATAAGCTATATTTTTATATAAACATATAATAATAGAAAAAAAATTATACATATATTTATATAATATTAATCTACAAAATATGTTCTCATAGTCATCCATGAAATAAATTCATCATAGCATTCAATTATGTGTTTAAACTATCAAAAAGAACAAAGATACAGAGATTAAATGAATGATTATGGGATATTTTCTTGTAATATAATTCTTGTAGTGTTAAAATGAGAGTATTTTGTGTTTATTAGTGATATTAAATACACTTTTTAAAAATAATAATAATAATATAATTTATATAATTTTTTTACAGAGATAAAATTTGTCACATTACTATATGTTTTTTTATTTTAATTAATTAAGTGAAAAATTATCATTACATATATTATATCATTAATTTTATCCATAATTATCAATTCCAAAACCCGAATGATATAAAAAATCATATTTATACTTTATTATCATCCGTACATCTAACATTATAATGTGGTGAAGGAAAATGAGGCACGTTATATTATGGAGGAGGTAGTCCACACAATGTATTACAAATTATTATATATTTCTTATTGGATGGGTCATATTAATAAAAAATGATATCTATGCTAATATATTAAAATTAATTTATATAAATTTTAATAAAATTTTATATAATAATATGGATATAATAAATATTAAAGAATAAAATTATTAATAAAAACATTGTAGTTGACAGTACACATGTCAGGGACCTAAATTTTCTATGAATGTAAACTAGACGTTGAAGGGATAAGGCTAATTATGATCTTCTAGGGGAATATGTTACAACGAAAAGGATCCATGTAGAGTAATATTGCATATTTTGATGTGGTGGTTTTTTGGTATAGTGTTCCATTTTATTGATAATATTATAAAATTTTATATATGATTGAATTTGTTGTTTTGGGAACAGCTTTCGTTTTTTCTAAAACTAAACGGCACTCATCAAGGGTAAATGCATCACAATATGAAAAAAATTAGTGGATACATTTAAATTTCATAAATAATGAAAATCATTCATTTATGTAATATATTTTAATTGAATTTTCTCGTCTACTATAGGATAAAATCAATTATCCCCTTTTTAATTGAGAAAGTTAAATAATTTATACACATTATAATTATTTTTAATAAAAATTTTAAATAATGAACTTTTTTTACTAAATTTATAAATATAATAATTTTTTAAATAATAATGTCCTCAATTTTTTTTAAATTCATTAAAATTTAGTTTTAAATAATCCCAATTATTTATCTAAAAAATAATATTTAAACAATAATCCATTTAGTATAAATATTTTTTAGAAAAATTTTTATTGGTTTCTAATTTTAATGTCATAAAATAATTTAGTATGAAACATGTAATGTGTATGATGATTTCAAGGAATACCATAACTGAATCTATCTAAAAATAGTTAATTTCAATGAAAAATATGAAAAATATTTTTCATATTAATGTATGTTTTTAATTAGTTATAGAATTCTTGGAATAGTTTTTTAATAAACTGGAAATATAAAAAATGATAAAATTTATATCATAGAATTGTATATAACAGAAAGAATGATTTTTAAAACTTCAAGGTTTTTCTTAGATAATAAAAAAATCGTCAGAATTATAATTTATTTAATTCCCATATTTTTCAACAAAAAATTGGATATTTATGTAATTATAAAAATATCATAATAAAAAAAGTTTTATTTGAGGGGTTAAAAATATTTTTCTATTTCATTAATATAAAATCACAATTTTTATAAATTTAATTCTTCTATACAATCATAAAATATATTAATAAAGTGTTTTATCATAATTGTTTTAATATATTAACATATATTGTTATCTTTTTGTTAAATTTAAAACTATATTGATTTTCACCAAATAAAAATATCAAAAATTATTTATCCTTAATAATATATATATATACATCTTAAAATTGAAATTTAGGTTTCATAAACGATTTTTTTAGAATTATTACTTTCTAAAATATAAATTATATATTTAGAATTACTTATAAATAAATTAATTTCATTAATATTAAAAGTTTCATTTATTTTATATACATATATATGTCATAGATTAGTCACATCAATTAATCTTCTCTAATTCAGTGGTAATGTTTTTTTCAGTCGTATATGGTTAATTATATTTTATCAGAATATATCATGGTTTTATTTCTTTTCATTATTGTACATGGACTAAAATTTCTAAAAAGTAATATTATTTAAGGTATATCATATTTTAGATGTTTGGGGTGTTATAGAAACCTTAAAAAAATTTAATTGGTAGATTCTAGTAAATCCAAAACTTAATTGATTAATGCTCCTTAGATTAGACTAGTGTGGGATAACCATGGTAATTACTCACATGATGTACATTTTTAGACTACAATAATTACATGGGAGTATTCCATGATGTTGAGTGCAAATATATTGGAATAATATACTTCACACCTTTTTGATATCAGGATTTTAAAACAAAAATTATTGATATTGTTTTTATTTTCCCCCACCTCGATTCACCCACACTATATAGGGGTCTTGCTGTGCTATCACCATACTATAATCATTAGATCATTCATTGAATAATTATACATTTTTATTCATTTTTGTTTATCTCAAAAGTTATTTTTTGTCTCTAGATAGGGACATTCCATGGAAATTTTCAATTAATGGATGTTATTCCACTAGTACTACGAATAGAGATAAATATTGATAAATGTATATAACATAATGAATTACTATAAAAATATCCCAATAATGAATAAATTAATTATATATATAATTTTATTCATATGAATAATTTAATCCATCATCAATAGAAGTCCCCTGTAAGTCTATGGAGATCATGTTTTGTTCTACAAATAAGAAATGAGTAATTTTCTGGACACAATAATAGTCCCATATTTCCCATTAGAGATAACATTTGTATGTTAGATAAAATTTATAATAATTATCCATGTATCTACAAATATACTTCTTAAAATAAATTACATTTAAAATATTTTCATGTAATGTACTTCCTTTTTAGTCCCATCATGGGGGTGAACTCCACAATTATGAATTAATAGTCCCATTAAAAATTTTATATTAAAATATTGTAAGTTAAATGTTTAATTTCACCCATAGGAAGGTCCATGGAATCTTTAAAAAAATTTGGATTTATATCTCATAAGTGAATCCCATGTTAATATAAGTTTTTAGAATTGTCATTAAAATATGTTCAAATATGTTACATGACATACTTGATAATTCATTCCATTTTATATCATGTTCATTGATGATTCTATTTTTTTTAAATCTCCCCTCAACAATAAATATTCTAGGATAATTTTTCTTCCTCTTCCTTTCTCATCAAGCATATTACTTTACATCATATAAATTTTTTCTTTCTCTTAAGATTTATTTTATGATAATATAATCTTTAATTTAATATCATTATCGATGTATTTTCTTGTTTCTCATCATCAGCATTCATACCAAAATTCATCTAGGGTAGATTTATTGCCAAGCGTCCAACATGTCAACATTTATTGAACATTAGTGGGGGGTTTGTCATATTAATTTCCCATGAAATTAGTTAATGTTTTTTTATTAGATATATTACTAATTTATCATATTTAAAATTTTTTAATTCATCATAATAACCAAATTATGATTTGTTATATATTTTTATATGTTAATATTTTTTCATGGATTAAATAGAAAAATCAACCATGAGATACTTATTAATAGCTAGGTATTTTATCATTTGTTATTATAAACAAATTTTATATCTTGGAAAGTGAGGTAAATATTTTTCTATATTTTAATGAAGTAATTTTATGGAAAAACATGCATTTAAATTTTCTTGTAAACTTGGTGACAATAATAGAATATTCTAATTTTTCTACATAGCTTCTCATTTTACTAATTTTTTTACTCATTTGAAATATTTTTCAATGATTTATTCATCATCCATAATCATATAATCAACATACATCATCTTATCTAACATTTTTATAAATATGTTTCACAATATATTAATTGTTTTGTCGATTTTATCGAATATAAACTTAGTAGTTTGAAGTCACATTATTTTTGATTATCTCATTCACAAAAATAGGTTATATGTATAAACATTATATCTTTTTAAAGTAACTATATTATTCATGTGTTCATAAAGGTATATGATTATCTACCATAATCTGTGAAAATGTAATATTATTTATATAATTGATTTCTATTCTATGTTAAAAGAAGATATTTATTCATCATATTATTCTGTCGATGTTAATGTATTTTATCTATTATTATATTGCCTATAATTTTAATAAAGTTTTTATCTTCCTTCACCTTTTAAATGTTTATCAAATAATTGAAACATGATATTCTTGGAAACTTGTTGCAATTCATAATTAATAAGATTTCTAAATATGAATGGATGGTCAGAGAATCTATGGAACCAATTTTTAAATGTAATAATTCTAAATTATCATAAGTTAGATGTTATCTTCTAATCAGTTAACATTTTAATTTATATGAAGCCTAATTTAAGTATAAATGATTGAAATATAGGGAATACTCAATATTTTTAAAGGGATCACTACAATATCATGTACACACTCTTATTATGATTTCATAAAGACTAGGTCATTGATTTTACACTATAATATATCAATATTTAAATGTGGTTGAGGAGGTATCATCATTAACCAATTAATTTGTTTTTCAAAACATACATAATATGACAATAAATTCAATTGATACTGAATGATTTTCATGTATTTTAAAATATAGGTTCTATCATCCCCATTAATTAAAATATAATTTATTAATGGATGATACCCCCCCACAAAGAATCAAATAAATAGAATTATAACATTACTATTTTATCATTGACTTCCACCTTTTAAAAAAAATTCAATCCTCGATGATTTTCCATTTCTCAATATTCCAAGAAGTTCAAATTTCTATTTCACCTTCACATGTGACTAAATAATCAATCCCTATTACCTTTTGTATATATTTTGACTGTTGGTATAAAATGATAATCTTCATCTCTCCAACTCATCAATTTACACCAACCTATTAATAAATTGATAATTTTGAAAAACTAGGAACCAATCTATATTATAAAATTACGTTATAGATCAAATTTATCCTATTATAATAACTAAAAAACTACAATACATAATCATACATGAAAATTATCATTCAATGTTTCATTTGAGTCAATTTAATTTGATATTCATATATCTCATATATATAACCAATTTATCATTTAAACTTGTAAAATAAAAAATGTAGAATTTATTTATCATCCATAACTAAATTAATTTCCAAAATTTTAATTTAAAAAATATATAGTGATTGGTTGGTGATCACCTTCTCTAAATATTTATAAGTAATAAAAAAATATATTAATTCATAAAATATCCATCATATAGTGAATTATAAATATAAGAACATCAAAACATTATCCCTGTTAATTTACATACATATTTTTCTAGATTATAATTAATTTAAAAAAATTATAAGTGTCAAAATTTAATAATCATACTGTTATTCATGGAATTGAGTATGTTTGTTTCCTTAGAATTCATCTCAATAATTGAAACCATTGTAAAAAATCACATAGATTATTTTCATTATTTCTGGATAATATATTTGGTATTCTACTAAAATATTTCTCTATAATATGTTTTTAGAAAATATTTTATTACATACGTAAAATTGATATATATACACCTAAATATCACACATATCAAATAATTATACAATAATTCCATGGTCCTATAACATATCTTATATAATATAAAATATCACAGAGATGATGTTCCTTATTATGTTTTTACCTCTCGTATTAGTGTTATATAAATCAAATCCTAGAAAACATGTAATGCGTCATAGCAGAAATTCTGAATGTTCCAAAAGTCATCATTCTTATAAAATATTACATATCCCATGACATTTAAAATCTCTCAAATTACTAAATATATAAAAACTAAATTATACAAGATAAGAAATCCAGAGCAATTCCTTCCTTAATCAGAGAATTCCATAAAATGATAACAACTTATATATCTTTTTCAATATTCATCAGGACACCACCTTCTACTCAAATGTTTTTTAAAAAACTAAATACATTTTAAAACATATTCACAACTTCAAATGATTCTAACTTATGGTAAAAAAAAATTAAATATCCCCTAAAAAATTCAATGTGAACTTAATTAATGAATATTTAATCACTAACCTTAAAATGTACCTTATACATAATATCCAAAAAATAAAATAATTCCAAAAAAAATTATTCAAATGATATTTTACTATAAAAAATATTTTATTAAGTGAATGGTTATTTTATTATCCAATAATAGTACAAAAAAATGTAAACATATATTCACTAATATTAATATAGCCATGAAATGAAAACAAATAAATAGATATGTTATGATAATAATCCTAACCTCTGTGTAATTATATATTGTAAAGAATAAATTAATAAATTTTATATTTCTGTTATAATTATTGTAATACAAGTGAATTTGAACAAAAGTGATTTCTTTAAACATTATCTTGAATATTATAAAATCAATATTTCAGTAATGGATAATATTTATGTATAATGTAAACAAGATAAAATCTTGAGGTTATAATATAATTAGAATGTAATATTAAAGGTTGTAAATGAATTAGTAATTTTATAAGATATATATATTTAAAATGTTATTATTTAATTTGATGGAATTTTTAGTAACTAATATGTATAAAAAGAACACTATTTTCAAGAACCATATACTATTATATGATAAATATGATCCAAATAAATTGAAACCATTTCAATAAAATGTAGCTCAATTTTTAAAGAATCATTTAAAAAACCAACTAGGGTTATATTTTGAATATTAATGAATATTTAATTTAATTGAAATAAAAGATATAGCTTCTGTATATTCCAAAGATTTCATAAAAAAATTTATGAAACATAAATGACTTGTTAAATTATATTACACCATGTTTTTTGAATTTTTTATAGAATATATTATATTTATTTGATAGATTATGTTATATGAAACACCATGTTATCATGTGTTACACTCAACCCTGAGTTTGTATTTCATTTCATTCAAAGCCATTTTATTCTACACTATAACAAAAAATTATCTTAACATTCATTAGATGCGACACAATAGTTTAATAAAATGTTGACATATTATAAATATAATAATTCAATAATTAATATAATAAAATAGATGATAAACATAGTGAGATGATTAGTAATAAATAGTATTTAAATATTATTTGAAATGTTTTTATATAATGAAAACATATTTAAAATAATAATTTTTTTCATTAATATTATTATATGTTTTGAAAATATAATTTCCGCACAATAAATGTTTTTTATTAATCTTTTTCAATAAAAATAAGAAAATAAATAATTTTATCTTATATAAAATTAAATGATAAAATTTAATTCATTTGTTAAACTAGCATGTCAAAATTATGTTATGGTGTGTTTTTTGAATTTTTATGAAAGGATTAATTTTTTAATTAATAATGACAAAAAAATTATTAAAAAAGCATATTTTTAATTTTTTTATTATTATATTATACTATAAATAGGATTTCAATATTTATATATATTCGTTTATACATCCACGAATCCAATTTCTTCTATTGGAATCAATTTCATTTTTTATTATCATTTAAAAATGTTGAAATCTTTGGAACATATTCTCTTGAATACACTACTTTCTAATCATATTTTCTAGATGAATTTTAAATTAAAATTTAAAAAACTGATAGATAATATATTCAAAAAAGGATTTAATATATTGAATCATAAATATTTTTATAATATAATATATTCAAATTAATGTTTTTTTAAAAATTAGCAGTGATATTTGAAAAAATTATTTACTGTTGTTATGATAAAAATGGGAATATATGGGTTTTAAATAAAAATTATAAGAGTTAAAATGTAATACCCAGAGTGTCAAAATGTTTATTTTTCTGTTATTTTATCTTATTATAGAGTATATTGGAGATCTAGTAGTTTACATGTGGGAAATTAAAATATTTGTAGGCGTTTTAGATTTTTCAAGGTCACCATGCACATTTAGTATTAAATATGTGGTGATTGTGTGGGTGCCAAGGTGAGTTAGTGGTGTGGAGAATGAATTTCACACAGACTATTAAACCATGAATCTAGTGTTCTATTGGGATCTATATGTTATTAGTGATGAATTTATGTGTGTGAAAGTGTGAGGGTGTATAGACTAGGCAGAGGCAAGCACATGGTCTGGTTAACTATGAGAAAACCATTTTAGTTTACTAGAGATTGAAAAATCATGTCTTAATTTTTTATTTATTTATTTCCTTATTATTTATTTTCTAGGTTTTTTCTTTTCCCCTCTCCTCCTTATGCATTGTGTGAGGGGCGCCTCCACTTGCAATGGTCACCCACCTCCACTCCTTCAAGATACCTCTTTCACCAGTGAAACAACCATATTTCTTCTGGTTTCATGGTCATATCTAAGAGGTATGATTTTCTATCTACTATTCTCCCTAAATTTAGTGGTTTTCCCCTTCTATGTCACCCTATATGGATTGAACGACCCCTATGATTAAGGTTGACTGATTTTTTTTGTTCTCTTCTATTATTTGGCAATGCAATAGGTCACTTCAGTTGTCTTAATTCATGTTACGACATCTTCCACTGAAGGAAAAGTTGTTTGGTTATATTTTTCTTGTCACCAACAGTAGAGGTAATGATTTTCTTCAGATGATTTGTATCACACATTTCATTGGGATCCCATTGTTGATTTAGGGCTCATAGACATTTCTGGTAGTGTTCTTGATTTCTCTTTAAAGGGGTTTACCCACAAACAATTTTATATGTTTTTACATATATATATCTTCTTTGAACATATTTCTTCATGTAGTAGGGAGTATGTACATGGGATTTAAGGTAAATATATATGAATTTATGTGTGTGAAAGTGTGGGGTGTTCTTTGTCAAACAATTCAAGGGAAGAAGTGTTTTGTCTTGATCATACACTCTTTGTGGTAGGTGTCACTATGTAATTAATTTCCATTTGAATTATAATATTCTTGTTCTCATTTAAATATAATTTTTATGAAATTATCCTTATAATTGATATCCTAATTAATATTTTTACAAATTTTATTAGTCCTTGGCAATGGCATAAGTGGTTGGTTTCATATAATCCTTATTTTAAAATTTAAATTGGAATATTTATTTGGGCCAATCTTTTTATGAATAACATTTGGTCCTTTTAAATTGGTTTAATTTTGGGAAAGAGGTTTCCACCTAGTTGGTCTTCATTATGTGAAAATGGTATTTTAAAAAGTTAAATTGGTTTGAAATTGAGGTGCTGACCTCAAATAACTATAAAATGGTTTTCATTTCTTTCTCAAGTGGTGATTTAAATTTGGGGAGTGGTTTACCTATTTTTTTAAATGCCTATATGGATACATTAAAAGTTTTTATAGAAATGGTT
This sequence comes from Viscum album, assembly GCA_963277665.1. Lineage (NCBI taxonomy): Eukaryota > Viridiplantae > Streptophyta > Magnoliopsida > Santalales > Viscaceae > Viscum > Viscum album. The sequence goes on from OY728166.1 coordinate 997,341,993, forward strand.
AGACTTGGGAATTGTTCTGGTTTTCAAACAATGATACCCATGTGTGGAAGGTGCTTTTGAAATGTTTTGAATGCTTGGGTGTGTTTTCTTTTGAATGAATGAGTGGATTGCTTTATGTTATGTAAATTTGTTTATAAATGTTGTTTTACAATTACATAATGATTGATAAAAATTCGAACTATTTTTTTCACTGTGAAATGAAATAAATCTTTGGTGTGTAATCCAAATGGGGCTTAAAGAGTTTTTTATTTGTGATTAAATTGTTACCTTGTATTAAAGGGGTGTTTTGGTTTTATAATATTAAAATACATTTTTTGACTTATTTGGATATGATAAAAAGTGTTAAAACATTCCTTGGAATTATAGATGAATTTTCAATTGTATTAAAATGAATTCCTAAATGTAAATGAATATTTTGAAGGCCTAGTTGGCAAATTTGATGGGATATTGATTTTCCATTGTTGAACCATCTTCCTGGAGATGCAATTTATGGGTTTAGGTGATTAATTCTTATGTTATTGGTACCCTCTTATTTTTCTTTTGGGTTCCCCTAGTGAGAATTGATAGATTGACTCATTAATTGAATAATTGATATAATCATGGCCCTTCATGCATGCATGAAGGATGTCATGGTAGGGATTGAGGATACCACTAGGGTGTCTCATGTTCATGAACATAGTTTAAGGTGTGAAAATATGAAATTGGTAGAGCATAAGAGGTTAACCAACGTATTTTATGTTTAATAGGATAGTGTGGGTTTATGAAAGTAAATTGTAAGAATTTGGATTTATTGGTTAAAAGGGTTTTAAATTAAATTTATGTTAAATGTGTCTAATTGAAATAATTGAATAAAGGTGTGTTTGTTATAATGTTAAAGGATTAATTAGAAAATGATTTTTAAATGGTAAATGTGTTACCGTGTAATGGAATAAGGACGATCTATGCGTTAAATGAAATGTGAATAGTAATTTTATGTGTATTTACTATATATGATATATATTCTAACATATTAACAATCATGTTCAATTTAATTCTTTGGGGGATAAATTATTGAGGCTCCTCCCATCATTTGGGATAGCATAATCCTCCAACCTATCCTAAGAATTCAGGGTTCAAGAAGTTAGAATGATGCCCTATAACCCAAAAGGTTGCATTATATTAGGCTACATTAATTGAGGATCAATGTTAAGTGTTATGTAAGGAATGATTGGGAGGTTAGACTGAGGCTCTTTGCCTCCTATCCTATTATCACGATTTGTGTTGGGATGTCAGGATGAGGCTATATGCTTCCAAAAACAAAATGATGCATCATAATTACTGGACTATGGATAAAATTTTTATTGATAGATATGGTTAGTAAATACTTTTTATGTAACAATATATGTAACCACTTATGGCTGGTAAATGACCATCATTGGACAAAATAAATTCGTAGATTCCTTACCCATGGAACATGTGATGAAAATGAATTATGTTGTGAAAAATGTATATGTAATGAAATGGAAATAATTAAGAAAATTATTTATGTCTTTATTTGTAGTTAATGGAAAGTTATTTATACTTATTTTTCGTTTCATTTTCCAGACCCATGCTCTGTGTTTTATATCATGTGATCTAAATGTTGTGATGAATAGACCTGTTTTTTAGTACTTCAAGAGATATTCACAACTCGGTTAGGTTTTTTTATTTTCATGATTTATTTTTTAAATCCATAATTGTCATGATGTTTTGAGATATGTTAATACCATTATGTTCGTTGATTATATGGTGACTATTGTGTTCTTTTACTAGGATTTTTGTATATTTAATTATGTTATACCTTGGTGGTCATTGGATTTTTTTTGAGTCAGGTTTTGAAAATATTTTCAGGTGATTATTTTTGTTAAACAAATGAATGCGGGTTATTTTTTATAAATATTAATGGATTAAATGGTTCATGATAAGGCTAAATACCATGCATTTGTTTTCAAAAGTATGTTTTGGTTATTTATAATGCACTGAATAAATTTTGGGATGTTTTCTACGGATTTAATTAGTTTTTCCAAGAGATAATTTTCTATGTAAATCCTAATTTCTAATGTTATTTTAAAACATCCGTTGATTATTATCCTTATGAAACCTATTCAGTATTTTTTGAAAGTTATGATGACATAATGGGGTTTTATATTACAACCATATATTCTATTTTCTTAGTTGTATTCTTTTTTCCTTTTCGGCCAACAAGTATGAGAGTTGGATGGATATGTTCTGGTTCCTAGCTTGAATCAGTTAGATTTTATTACATAAATAGTACTATTATTTTAGATTTTTTGTTTCTATATAGGCTACTTGTCTTCTGTTTTATTTATTTTGGTTATTTAATTTTGGTCTTTTGATTTAATGTAACTCTGTTTTAGGTTAAATAATTCCCAAAAGATTGATGTTAATGGCTAGACTCTAGTCTCCAACCCATGTGGATCCGGAAATCCCTTCAAGCCCTATATAGAATCGGGTTAGATGTTTGGTATAATGGAATCTCATGTTGTTTCATTATAGAGTTATATTAGATCCTATGTTCTAAATGGTACCTAGGTTTGGTATATCCCATGTCATTTTGGGTTGTTTCTTTAGAAAGGAAACTCAGGTTATTGAAGCTTGATTGGTAAGGGTAGAGAGAGTATAGATGGATCTTAGTTGTCCAAAGTCTCAGGCTTCATGGAATAGTTGGGTGTGAAATGAAGGATTCCAGTCTATTTTTGGGATGTTTTGATGATTTTTTGTGATTGATTTTTTATCCCGTTGAGAATTTCAATGATATTAGGGGTCACTCTTAGTCCCGATGAAAAATTAAAGAGAACATGAGTTGTGTGGTTGACACACATGGAATGGGAAACCATGAAGTTACCATGTGGCCATGTTTTCATATTATATGGAGAGAGTTTTTGGGTTGGATCACTATCCTCTAAACATGGTTCCAATTCATGAAAAACATTATTCCAATCCTAGTTTCCTTGTTTTGGACTGCACTTGATTCTTGATTCCTATAAAGCTGGTTTCTACACAATAGTGGTATATTAAGGATTATTTTTTGATGTGGTTTTTGTGATTAATTGGGGGATAACTGTGTGATTATTGTGTCTTCTTGGTTTTGAGAACATTTATTGATAAATAAAGAGGAGTTTTGATGAAAACAATTAAATTAAAATTTTGGTTGTATAAAATAGGGTAGGGTTAATTAACTTAGTTTCAAAATGAAATGAAAATGTTCACACTTTATCAAATAGATTTCTATATATAGAAAATATGTGGGTTCTATAATGGTAGTTTGGTGTCAATTTAGGATTACATGGTTTTTGGAAAACAACCTAGTGGATGATGAATTTTTCTTGTTTTTTTGGTGAAAATGGCGGGTTTAATGGAAAATTTATTTTTTATAATTCGGTGAAACTCTTTTGAGGGTTTTTTGTGACCTTTTATAGATTGATGTATTATTTTGATTCAATAATTTGATGGAATCATTTGGTTTTTTATAAGGCACATATTTTTTAGGTCCATCTCTAGTGTTGTTGTTTCTTTCCCATAGAATGGTATAAATAGTTTCATAGGATTTAGTTGTTATCCAAACTCCATGTGGTGTAGTGGAAAAAAAATGTCATTTTCATAGCGGTTGATCTCTATCTTGTCAGCTCTATCTTAGTTTTATCAGGAGAGTAGCTCTGGTAAGACTTTCATTTAGTTTTTGTGATCTAGATTGTGTATCTTGGGTGGTGTTTTTCGAGATCTTATGGATTTTTCATCCATTTTCATTTTGATCGGATTATTGGGTTGACTCATTTGGCAAGAGAGGGGCCTATGGTGAAAACTAGGAAACAATGTCGTTTAATACACAATCTGATATTGGTATACTAGCAGGCATTTGACTATATCCATTTTTTATGCACCCTATGGGGTTGATCTATGTATTGAACCACATGATAGCTACATGTGTTTTGACCGGGGATCAAATGACTTGTCTTCTTTTGGGGAATCTTGTGGTGGTTCATTCTTATTAGGTCACAGAAGTGACTTTTTTTAGAATGTTTCTCCCACATATGTTGTTTTGTTTGAGGATTTTACTTCTAGTAGTTCTTCTAATTCTAAGAATTGTAAAGGAACTCTAAAGTGTGTGGATACAATGTAATATTTTCTCGTGATAAATTAGTTTTCTTGTTTTATTTTCTTATTCTAGTAGAAAAACAAAGATTTTTATTCTTTATTGTTAATTAGAGATATAATTTTTATGATTTTAGTCATTTCCTTATAGGTAAATCTATGTCAATTGTTTTGTTTGGTTAGGTTCTCTATGAACTTCTGGTTTCCATTAATATTCCATTAATTGGGACTTTCTAGGGATAGAAAGTGGAATTGTGGGGAGATTGTAAGACCCTACGTGTCAAAATGCCTATTTTTTATTTTATCTTGTTTTTTATTATTATTGTGCTCTGATAGTTGTAAGGCCATAAATTTAAACATTTGGATTCCTTTTAGCAATTTCACAAGTAGTCTGCAATGTTTTTAGTAACTGTGTGGGAGCATGTAGAGCCCAATTGAGTAAGTGGCGTAGATCATGGAATTCACATGATTTAATAATCAATTTTTAAAACATGCTATTGGGATCTATAAGTTGGCAGTGCCAAGAAAAACTTTTTGAGAATAGTTTTCTCAAAAAAAATTCTTTCTCCTTGTAATCATTTGTGGTTTTCTAGCCTTAGAATTATCCAACACATGGTTTGTGCATGGTCTAGTAAACGATGTGCAAACCGTGCATGTTTCCCAAAAATTTTAAAATTTATTACTTATTTAGTGTTTATTTTATATTTCCATTTATTTATATTCTATTTATTTCACTCCCCCTCCCCTATATGTTCATTGTGTCAGGTGCGCCTTCACCACCCCATGGATGTGTAATTCCCCTCCTTTATAGATCCTCCTTCTCTGGAGAAACCACCAAATTTCTAATGACTTCTTGGTCTGAACCTTGAAGTAAGACATTATATCCATTCTTCTCCTTCAATATGGCCGATTTTCCCTCTCCATGTCACCCAATTTGGATCCGACGAACCCTATAAGTAGGGTTAATCAATTATTGGTACTCTATTTTATTATTAGGGTATGTGAAAGGTGTGTCAGTTTGACCTCATTCATGCTCCAACATCCTCCAGCGAATGCGAAGTCGATTGGTTCACTTGTATCTTCAACATCATCGAAGGTTAGGTTTTTCTTATATTTATATATATATCACCTTTAGGTTGGGTCCCTTTGTTAATTTATGCTTCCTATAAAAACATTTTAGAGAGTTTGGTAGCTCCTTGAATGGTTTCACTCACATATAATGGTATATGTGTGTGTATATATAACTTCCTTGCACATATTCCCTCATATGTCTGGGAATATGATAATTAGATTAAAAATATATAAATAATAATGTATGTGGATGAAAGTGTGGGAAAATCTTCATCTAAATATTCATGTGATATAGTGTTCTGTCTTGATCATATTCTCTTTGAGGAAAGTGTAACTAAGCAATTTTTTCCGTTTGTAATTCAAATTTTCATATGCCCCTTCCAATTTCCTTTCTATGAAAGTATAATTTAATGTGATATAATTGTGATTATTTGAACCCATTTTATTTTTCCTTTTCATTGGAATAAATTGTAAATTTCTGTAACACTAATTTAAAGATTTATATAAAAATATTTTTTATGCTATGATTTTCCAGAAATTCATTTTGGTGTTTTGAATGGTTTTAAATTTGTGAAATGTATTTTCACCGGGTGGGTATTCATGTAGTGAAATCATATTTTTAAAAGGTAATTTGGTTTGAACATTAGGTTTTGACCTCTAATGTCTTTAAGGGGGTTTCAGTTCTATCTCAAGAGGTGTTTTGAAATGTGTTATTGGTTCAACTATTTTTAGAAATGTTCTATTGGCTTATTAAAAAGTGGTTTTTATAGAAATTGATATACTTGGGAATTTTTTTTGTTTCAAAATATAGATACCCTTGTGTGGTGTGCGATTTTTTAATGTCTTCAATGATTGGGAGGGTTCTTCCTTGGAATGAATGAGTGGATTACCTTGTGCAATAAATCTTTTTTTTAAATGGGGTTTTATGAATACTTCATGTGTGTTAAAAATTACAAGGATGGTTTTCATTTTTAAATTAACTTGATGTTTGAACATTATGAAAAATGGTTTTCAATGTTGGATTCTTTTTGTGTTTTAAGGGTTTATGTATCTTAAAGGGGTGTTTTGTATTTATAAATTGGAAATTAACACCTATTGTCTTATTTGGTAATGACTGAATATGTTTATTATTAGATTTAAATTTTTCCATATTGAATTTTTTTAAATGAATTTTGAAATATTCTTGATAAGAGTGAAGGACGGGTTGGAACATGTGAATTGACATTAATTTTGATCTTTTTTAAAAACATTTAGGATATTATGTTTATGTTTTTCATGGGGTTTATTATGTGCTATTGGGATCTTCTTTTTTTTACTTTTGTGTTCCCTTGGTGAAAAATTATCAATTGACTCATAATTTTTTAATTGAATCCCTCATGATCCATCTAGGATTTATGGAGGATGTCTAGGATGGGATTGAAGCTACTCATGGCATGTTCTATATTCATGAACATAGGATCGGGTTGTCAAATATGAAAATTATGGAACATAAAAGGTTAACCATGTTTGTTATTTTAATAGTTAAACACATTATTATGAAAGAAACTGTTATAATTGGGATAAATTGGTTAACATTGGTTATAAATGATATTTAAATTAAATGTTCATAATTGATAGCATAAAATAAGGGATATTTTTGTATAGTGATAAAAGGTTAATGACAAAAATATTTGTAAATCATAACTGAGTTAATGTGTTTTGGAATAATGGTGATTGATGTGGTTAATGAAACTTGAATTATAATGTTATATTTATTGATTGAATTTGATATATATTTTAATGAATGATTAATCATGTGCAGATGGATTGGTTGTTGGATAATTGACTAAAGATCCTCCAATGAGTCAGGACGGGTTGATGTACTAATCCCAGATAAGAATGCACGGGTTTGGGTGTTAGACTGATGACCTATGCACACAATGGTAGAACTTGATGAGACTACCTAGCCCGAGGAAACAAGGTAAGTTTTATTTAAGTAAAGATTGTGATGTCAAATTTAGGCTCCATTCTCCACAACATATGGTCATGGTGTGTTTTGACATGTTGGAATGAGGGTATATACTTCCTAAACACATAGTCATGGAACAATTACCTAATTGAGGCTCCGAGGTATTTTGATAGCTATGATTAGTAAATGATTTATTTGTAGAAGAATATGTAACCCCTTATACATGGTAAATGACTGGAATAAAATGGAGGGAAAATGATATAGATTCATATCCGATGGAACATGTTATGAAAATTAACTAAGTGGTAAAACAATATAATTAATGAAATAGAAAACATGAATAAATCGATTTAATTTAGTGTTATAAGTTAAGGGAAACTTGATTAATTTTATTTATATTTTCATTCCTATAAGAGATGATATTAATTTTACAATATTTGACCTAGATGTTGGGATGACTGGACATGGTATTTTAGTTTCCTTGATATGTTTTATTCATGGTTGTGTTTGTTCATTTTCATCATGTATTTTGTTCGTGATGAACTTTTAATGATGTATTGATATATGTTATTACCATTGAGTACATGGAGTATATTTTTTTGAGTATGAGAATTTCCCAAGCCTTGTTGGATATTTTGTCATGTTGTGCCTAAGTGGAATGGAATTTGTATTTGATAATTGATGTAAAAATGTGTAATAGTGATTACTTTTGTTAAATAAATCAAGTTGGTTGTTTTTGAGATATTATTATGGTGTTTGGGGTTCGTGATATGGATTAGACATGTGGTATTATTTTAAAATCATGTGTTGGGTTTTTGGATTGAAATGGATTTTTTTAGTTTTATTTGGTTTTGATTCATTTTTACATACAGATGATTACATTTTTAAATATTGAAATACACCATTATTTTCAAACATTCATTGATTATTAGCCTTAGGAAACATATTTAATAGTTTCAAAGGGTTTTGGGGGCTTATAATGCATTTAGTTCATCCATAAATCTTATTGGTTATCAGTTAGATTCCTTTTTCCATCATAGAAGGCATATATTATACTTTGGTGGATATGATTTTTATCTCATCAGGGGTCAGTTAGATTTCATACCTTATTGAAACTGTTATTTTTGTTAGTCCATTTCTATTAAAAATGAGGGTCTCGTTGTATGTTAATTTTTTTTATTGAATTTATTTATATTGCCATAGTTTAACTCTATTTTGGATTTAATGATTACCAAATTATTTTTTATAATTCCCAGGTGCTAGTCTCAAGATTTGGGGATCAGGAATGCCATTCCGTACTTGTGCCGAATTTGGTCGGGTGTCGGAAAAAATGGCATCTTAGGCTGGTTTGTTACATAAAATACCTTATACACATGAATAAAAACTATTTTATGGACATATAGAAATCATTAATACTTCATGTATCATTAATGCCCCATTTTGAACCATTTTTACTTGAAAAACAAGGGAGAACTTGATGATTTTTAGATATATGATGTTTCCCCTCTTCCCAGATTATAAAATGCCACCCACTCTCATCTCATATTAATACAATAAAATCCCTTAATATCTGAAATTTTCGAAAAAAGTATTTTTTTCAAATACCCTTATGTATATTTATAATAAAAAATATATGAAAATTTCTAGTCAAAGAAGGATTTTGAAGGAAACATAAGATGGATACCTGAAAATACATAATGTTCTTTGGCAAGAATTTTTTGTATTTTTTCTTCCTAAACAACAGTAAATTATTATATAAAAATTTTTGTATTATATAATAACTATAATATAATTTTTTTGGGTAAATACCTACAACCATATCTACATCAATAAAATGGGTTATAAAATCAATGCCCGTGTCTACAGTGAACTACTACCTCATGAAATGATGTCATTCGTTTTTCAATTTCAAACACTATCGGTTTGTTATAATATTATATTTAATATTTTTATTTGATATTTATGATATTATAATACTTATATAATTATTATATAAAACACATCATTATACATTACATTATTTGGACACAATAACATTTCTCATGTGTATATTAAACTACTGCCTTGCAAAGCGATGTGATTTAGCCACACATCGCATATAATATACTTATGATGGATTCATTGAATATATATATTAAATTTGATTCAATAATTATTCTAAAATAATAATATTTAATTACTCTATCATTATTTTAATACGAAATGAAATTGGAAATAGTGTTAATGCGTACTTACTACCTAATGTCTTTATGAATGGTATATTTAATTTCTATCAATAAATTTTATGTATTAATATAAATAAATAATTAATTAATATATAAAATAGTTATTTTATGGTTAAAATTATGTATATAATGATATTTTGATCATTTGTAGATGAAAAAATATAAATAATTAAATAATATATGAAATACCAAGTGAATATTACCCGAAACAAAATGTTAATATAGGATTATTAACAAATATGTAATTAAGATTTATAAAAATATCATATATTTTATTGTATATATAATTTTTTTAATGGAGGTATAATAAAATTATATTCAGAATATTAGAGGTTTTAATTTCTATTATGGGGGTCATGATTTAGGGTAAGGGATATCTAGTCTCTTTTTTTTGAGATATCTAAAAATTTATCACATGTCTCTATTTTTTGGATTAAATAGGTTCCCTTCAAAATTATATATACTTAATCTCTTTATTTTAATTTTTCTCAATTCTTCATTATAATTTATTCATTATTAGGACTTATGGTTCAAATGATTACTATATAATTAAGGGACTCTTTTTCTAATTTTTTTTTATTTTAGAGATATGTTATGATAAGAACCTATATTATTTAAAGATATATATATAAAGTACCATTGACACAAAATAAAATTAATTATATTATCATAAAGTTATATTAGGTTCAATTTTATATTATTCATTCATGGTTCCTTCAATATAAATCTTCCACAATGGTAATTATTTTATATTTCAATCTCATCATTTTTTTAGGATATTTTATGATTATCATATTTATGATAATGTATTATGGTTTGTCTTTAAAAAAAACTCATAATATTTCTTCTCAAATGTTTATTGTAGATATGTTATAATAATATTTAAATTTTAAATTCTCTTACACATAAAATAATGTAGTTAAAGGTTTTAAGAAAATCCTATATTTTTTGGATCATCAGTTAAAAATATGTTTCCTTCCGCAGTAATGTCTTATAATATAATAATAATTTTTTTCTTAGTATCATATCATTTTTAAAATAAAATTTTAACCATTATTGAAATTTTAGAAATGTTTTTAAATGAATATTCCTATTATTTTCTAAACAATGTCTGTATTTCATTTATTGAAAACTAGAAATGAATTTTTTGTTTATCCTCTTCAGCATGAATGAAATATTACATATCCATGAACATTATTTTATTTAAAATTTTATTTATAAATTTTCAATATCAATTTTAATGAAAACTATTTTCAAAATATCATTGTTTAAAAAAGTTTATTTGTAAATAATAAAGGTTATTTTCTTCAAAAAATGTTTTAAATCATAAATAAAAATCATTTTACTTATAAGATGAAATTTGTTGATATTATATAATACTTATAAAGGATATGATACAATGATACTATTATTATTTTTTATCTTAATGGATTATATTTACTATAGAATGATATTTAATAAACATGTTTCTCTTGTATTGGTTCTTTGATAATTATATTCTCATGAAACTCAATCCTTTTTCTTTGGGTTATGACATAATGAGAATATGAAATGATTATGACCCATGTCTATTTTTTATAGTTTATGATCTGATGAAATTCTTACCAAACCCGTAACATTTTATTTCATATAATATGATTATTATTGTAAAATTAGGTGGAAAACAAAAATACGGTGTTCATAATGAAATTGGTGGGAACTGTATATCCCTATGATTCATTGGGTAATTATTTATAGATCATTAGATAGATAGTACTGTATGAGTGAGTAATATTAGTTCAGTAAGAGAATTGGTATATTATGATTTCTTTGGGATTGAAGAATGACTATTATGATGGTCTAGGGAGTGAACCAATTCCACTATGGTAGTCTTGTAAATGATCCTTTAATATTGTGGAAATTATTTTCTATGTTTATGTGTATGTTGAAAATATAGTTATTTTTACAATGTTATTACCCCATAGCTCACATGAATTTATTACCTTATGATTCAATTCTTCTGAACTACCAATATATATTTCAAGGATCAAGATTATGATATTTTATATACAAGGGATAGTTTTAAATGTTATTCTGAAGTTATTATTATACTATATTCAATTAATTTTCATGTATCTCACTTGTTTACCCATTCTAATAATTTGAGATCACAAATTTTATGTTTCCTTTTTTCACGTTATAAATACATGTATTTTTAATTATATTTTTATGTTGGGTGAATGTTATGAATAAAATAGTGGGAGAGGATGCAGTTTACCAATAGATAAATTTTATATTTTTCCAATTTTATAATGGCAGTAAACTGTTATAGTTTTTATGATTCCATTCATGCTATACAATGAATATTTATATAAAATAAATTAATATTTATTTATGATAAGACTAGTTTGTTATATTTGGTATTAATTGATGGTTTTAGATAACAGTTGGATACTAAGATGAGAAAACCATAGTGAGGTCCCGAAGGAAATGTCTACAAATTTTTATATGGATGATTTAATGTATCAAAATATTTCTTATAAAATTTATAAAGCATATACAAAGTGGTTTCCAAGAAATTATATCCTTATCTGTGTACTACAAGTGGATGTGGCTCTAACATCGAGGTAACTAGGGGAAATAACTGAAAAATGGATCAATTGTATTGAATTGATTGTTAAATATTTTATTATTATGGGTCTTTATTCCCTCATGAGTTATATTATTTGAAAATTAACAACATACGTATGAAATTTTGAGGCACCCCAACATAGAAAACCTAAGTCTGTGAATTATTTTATTACACTAGCTTGATTATAATAGTTCAAATACCAAAGGATCGATAAATTTAGATGTATTTTAAATACATATTAAATACATGATATCCATTATAAATTGTTAAATATAAAATAAAAACATGAAAAATCATAAAATACAATAAACAGCATCCTTTAATACTAATTTAATGATTTATTCTACTTAACCAAGGGAAATGAAACATAATAAGGGTGACCTAAAATTATCAGTAAGGGTATGTTAAGTGGAATCCATAATGAATCAATATGATTATAGTTACATATCATGTCAAATAAAAGAAAATAAATTCCATTTAAAAAACTTGACAATGCAATATCAATATGTGATTTTGAGAAATAGAAAATTTTGCCATATAAATCAAAAAAATGAAAATAAAATCGATCCATAGATATATCAACAAAAAAATTTATTTATGAATAAAGAATGAATCTAAATAATTTATATTAATAATTATTGGCCACCATTTTTTCTAGGTACATGGTACCTTTATCTTTAATACATTTCTTAAGACGGTTAACAATATATCAGGTAAAAACTCATCTGATTTGGAAAAGGATTTGTCTCATTAGGCCACTGATGCATTGATATGATATCTATAAGTAGCCCCCACTAATGTCATAATGGTTCAAATCATTTTCCAAATTCATGAAAATGTTCCTTACCCAAAGGTATCCATATTTAATAGAAGATACATATTTGACAATAATTCCCCACTTAATCAAATAATTGTCAAATTCAACACCGTATATAAAATGATATGCGGTTTATGAAATAATAACTTCTATTTTGTGATAATAAAGATATTAAAGGTAATTTAAAATGAAATATTATTATTATAATGTGAAGTTTTTCCATGATAATGTTAATAATAAAAAAATATGTGGGATTTGACGGAAAATCATTAAGAACATTTTAGAGGGAAATAAGCATTAAACAACCCAAAGAGTCCCTTACAATGCAAACAATTTAAATAATAATTACAATGAAGGAATCTATTTTAATACCATGTAGAAAATATATTCATGATATAATTTATCAAAATTTGTAGTACAATACAAAAGAAGAATGTGGTGTATATGGTGTATGCCTCACAGATAAAAAAAGTAAGCCAATAATCCCTTACCCGAACTGTTATTTTATTGTGTTGTCATTATCTTAATGTATAGTTTATTAAAATATGTTACTAACTTATAAAATAATATTAATCATGTTTATAATATCATATATTAATTACTTAGAATATTTTATTTCTATTTTGTTAAAACTCTAGGATTAGTTTAACTATTTTGTGTGTTTTTTTACTAGTTTTCTCAGGTATGTTTTGGCATGTTAGTCGTTATTCCTATTAATTATATGATGATTTAATCATCTCTATAATGTACCAAATTACTTTATTATCTTATATATTCATTATATATTTATTTTAAAAAATCCATAATATTTGGATATAATAAATAAAGTGCACTATTCGTGGAGATCGTAGTTCATATACATGTATGAACACTACTTTATTTTTTTTCATATTAAAATACTGAAACATAAATTAAAAATATGTATATTATAATTATAGTATCTTATCTCTGATATATATGTTAAATTTTTATAGTAATGCATCATTAATATGTTCAATGTATAGAATAAATGAATCACTTCACTTTAAGGGGGTGCTAGTCCATAGTTCCTCAAACAATGTTATCATATTAATGAAAAATGGTAAGTGTTAAGGTTTTGTATTATAAAAGGATTATAGAAGAATAAATACATAATATATATAATATATAAATAGAGTTTCTATCATAATTTCCACCATGATATGTGGTAAATGAAAAAATTAACAATCATCCTTTTGCGAGGTTATAGATCACCATATACCGAAACAATATGTTCATTACCAATTATATGAAGGCGTGTGTATGTATAGGTAGAAATAATAAAATAAAAATATCCTAGTATATTTAGGATATAGTTTTTTTTTGTAATAATGGAATAAAAAGAATATATGGCATGTAGAAGCCAATGAATGAAAATTGATCGTGGGAAAACATTACCTTTAAATCAAGTAACTCATTTTTGTTTATAAAATATGGATTACAAGAAATAATTCCTTTGAAATATTGGATTCATATTATGGGGGTGGGATGTTTGGAATCAATTTGTGTAGATACTGGCCAAACCTATGTGGTTTTACATGTGTTAGGAGTGGGGAGAAGTGGTGGCCTTTACAGTTTAGGTGGAGTGGCACTCTTGTAATATTTTTACAGAGGAATTCTCCCCATGATTTTCATGTTGGGAGTGGATCCAATAATCAACCCAATTAGTGAAGATATAGATTAAGATCGAAATACAGATAGTTAGTAGATTTTTAAATTTGTATAGGTCATTTTGGGCTTTAATTCTACAGTTCCATCCATTATTAAGCTTAATTTAGCATTAATCATTGTTATTAATTGTAATCACATTCACTAATTTTTTTTCAAAAACAAATTTTGAATTTTTATAAATTATAAATTCTTATGATATCCAATATGGATTATATTTTTCAAAACTAAAATCAAATAAGTGGAATAAATAGATTTTAATTTAATCCTACGGATGAGACAATAATGCAACTTTTTTTAAAGTAAAAATGTCCAAAATGTTGATGTGTTTTAATAATCAACCTCAAATAGAAATTTATTCTTATTGAATATATTTTATTAATTCGAAAAAATTTATCTATTAAATATAAAAATAAATTAAATGTATAATTTACCCTCATATATAAATCAGAGGAAAATTATATTTTGAAATCATTTTATGTTTCTTAAGTATTCATTAAAAATGATATGTTTCCAAAAAACCTAAAAAATTCACACTATCCTTATTTTGATGTATATATTTAAATGTAGAAGTTTATTTTGAAATTTTAAATCAATTAATTTCTTAGAAATTATATTTAGAATGGGTTCTCCATTAAAAGGAATAAAATATACATTTATAAAAATATAGTATTTTATATATACTATTGGGTATTCTATTATCTAAGGATATCTAAAATATATTAAGTGAGTTCAAAATAATTGTTGGATATATAATATATAAATTTACAATAAAATATCTCTAAATGTGTTATAATTTAATTGACTTAGAAAAATTTGTCTAAATAGTGTTTTTAAATATAAGGCCCATGCCATAAACCTTACTTAACCTTGAGATATTTCAAGAATACACCTTGAGGTTCTTTTCAGGTTTAGAGTTTTAGAGAATTAGATCATAAAACTTTCATTACATTCCACATTTAAACAAAGTGGTTACATAAAAGATAGTATTAATTTTTCCCATCAATGGTAACATATTTAAAATAAAGCATGGATTCTTTCTTGACACTTCCTTGACATTATCATCACATCATGTACCTTTCCCTTGACCTATGAAAATCATTTCAAAAACATGGGATGAGCATAAAAATCTTAGTAAGGGTTATAAAAATATGGAATGGAAACATTTTTTCATGTATATATAAGAATGAAATCATACTTTACCCATAAAACATAAGCACTTTAACATACCTCATCAAATCATGAACAAATCATAGAAATCATAAGACATAAAGGTATCTTGAGGCATTCATAACATTCATACGTAGGGAGTAAACCTATTGGTTACGTTTGGAATACCCATCACAGTATATTCCCTAAATCTCTTCTGAGAAACCTTAACGTTTAACTCATTCGTGTTACCCAATGCACTGGAGAGAAATATCGGGCTCACCCGCCCTTAGTTTATCACGGAACCACCCCTCTTTATAACAATTCCAAAGAACCATAACATAATCGTATCACATAAAACATTCATAAAGGAAACATAACATTTCCACTTTTCAATGAAAAGATATCAATACAACACATTGATATAAAAACATTATGAAAACCATTTTCAATACCAAAATAAAAGAAAAGTAAAACATGGTATTTATTTTCTTTTAAATAAAGTTAAGGCTTTTAGAGGAAGCCGAAACACAAATAATGGTCACGGCGGCGGAGAAGTCATTGTCGCCGCATGCGTACGACAAAAACATTCCCTTTTATCATTTAGTAAAACGCATCGTATAAAAAGGATTCCTTTTGGATAAACATAAAAGTTGAAGTGGTTTATACACCGTATAAAAGAATGTTGTGTATAAAACAAAATATCCCTCAATGAATGAAGATTGAGACGAATTCCCATAAAGAGATCATTTTTAAATAAAATAGACTACTATGTGTATTCACGTTATGTACACATAAAGAAAGTAAAAATACAAGATAGGACATAATAATATCATGACATAATTTGAAAATAGGAGACTAACCCAGAGAATAGAAATTGGGTTAAGAAGTTCCCTTACCTCTGGTCCGACTTGACTCTATCTTTCTTTAACATCCTTTAAATCGGGTAACTCATTTTGATTTGAGCTAAATGGCTTCTTTGGGAAGACTTTTACCTAAAGTGAGTCTTTTAAGAGTTATAGAGGGATGTGGAGAGACAAAATGGGCAGGGATTGGCAGAGCCAAAGGCTTTGTTAGTGTGGGTAAGGTGGTAGAGGTGGGGGCCTTTTATAAGAGGAGAGGTGGGGCACTCTTGAAAAGTTATAAAAGGATACTTTATTATAAAATTATTTTTAGATTTAAAAGGTCCAAAAATTATATATTTCTAGGTTATGGTGATAATACATCTAAATCCACCATTCCAATAAGTTTTTGACATGTGTAGGTCTTAGATTTTACATTATCCTTTCAATTTTTTTAAATCGTTAAATAATGAGGTAATCGCTGCACCATCATTAGGTCATAAATAATTTAATTTATTTAATGTAAAAAAATTATACAAAATATATAATGATGTAAGAAATCTTTTTATCTTTATAATTAATATTTATAGTCAAAAATATGACTTGTATAACCCCTTGTAAAAATTGTTTTAGTAAAACAACTCATGTTTGTGTCATTTTTTACTTTTACATTAAATAAAAAGCATTAATGTCCTTATCTTACCCAAGTGGCTCCATGGGGTCCCAAAAATAGGCCCATGGGTTTTCTTGGTCTGCCATGACACATCCAATAAGGGTAGTACATGTTTCTAGGTCATTTAATATTATTAAAACATTATTCTTACCTTAAACTACACTAATTAACTCTAATCGCGATTAAAAACTGAAAAGTTACTATTCACCAAAAAATTATATTAATCTCATTGAACCACATTTTAATTCTTAATGAAAACCATGTATGTAGGATTTTTGAAATTCAAAATAGAGGTGGTAAATTTTCATTTAAACGAAAAATCGGTTTTTTAAGTACCACTTAGTGGTTTCACTATTCATCAAACAATTGATGTTTTTCAGAAAAATACGAAAAACATCACCCAAAGCTATGTTTCATATTCCGAATTTAAAAATGATATCTATTTTAAAAAATTCAAAACATATAAGTTACATAAATTAATTTAATAATTAATTCCCACTGTCTGAGCAAATAGCTTGTTTTTATGAAACAATAATTATCAAAAGATTGACACTAGTTTAAGTCCAATTTCAAAGTGAAATTAATTCCAATGACCACTATTGGATTAAATGGTAAAAATAAATTCTCATTGAACTTTAAAAAAATTCAAAATATAATATAACCATATAATTAAATTAGATGAAAAAGCAGTTTTGATGTAAAATGCTGTATTTTTCACTATTCATTGAAAAATGAACATTGTCAGAAAAATACAAAAAAAATATCCAATGTAAATTTCAATTTCCCAAACATAAATAATAAGTTTATTTTGAAAAATAGAGCTCATAAAATGGTCAAAAGTTTTATTTAAAAATGGTTTCCCATCAAAAGGCAGTAAAATAATCTTTTAAAAATTTTAGTGTAGTCCTTGCTTAAGATTGGATTTATTCTCATTTTAAGCCTCTCAAACACTATCTAATTCATAAATATACATATATAAAAATATATATTATTCATTACTTCCTTGGGATGTTACATCCTTCCCCCTTTAAAAAATTGTGTCCCCGCAATTTATTTACTTATCGAATAAGTGGGGGTATTTAGCCCTCATTGCATTTTCAGATTCCCATGTTGCCTGTACAATCATGTGGTTTTTCCAAAAAAAACCTTTACCTGATCAATCACCTTATTCCGTAACACCTGCTCCCTATGGTCAAGAATCTGGACCGATTGTTCCTCATAAGATAGGTTCTCTTCCAACTGAACTACCTCTGGACTCAAAACACAAGATGGATCTGGCATGTACTTCCTTAACATTGAAACATGAAAAACATTGCGTACCTGAGATTAAATCGGAGG
The DNA here is from genome assembly GCA_963277665.1 of Viscum album. Taxonomy (NCBI): domain Eukaryota; kingdom Viridiplantae; phylum Streptophyta; class Magnoliopsida; order Santalales; family Viscaceae; genus Viscum; species Viscum album. The sequence goes on from OY728166.1 coordinate 997,360,484, forward strand.
TAAATCCACTCGGTAAGCAACTAATCCAACTCACTCCATAATTTCATATGGTAAAATGATCCTTGGACTAAGCTTCACTTTCTTACCAAATCGCATCACACTTTTCCATGGTGATACTTTGAGAAAAACATGAACACCAACCTCAAAAGAGAGATCCTTCCTCCTGTTGTCTGCATAACTCTTTTGCCTGCTCGGATCTGTTCTCATGTGTTTCTGTATCAGCTGAAATTTTTCTGCCAACCCATCTACCAATTCTGGTCACATCAGCTTCCTTTCACCCACTTCATCCCAGAAAACTGGTGTTCGACACCGCTTCCCATATAACCCCTTAAATGGTTCCATCTGTATACTGGAATAAAAACTGTTATTATATGATAATTCAACCAAAGAAAGATGTTGGTCCCATATTCCTTGATAATCCATTGAACTAGCACATATCATATCCTCTAATATATGAATTGTTCATTCTGACTTCCCATCTGATTGAGGATGAAAAGTTGTACTAAAATTTAATTCAGTACCGAACGACTTCTGAAGGCCTTTACAAAACTTAGAAGTTAACTTGGGATCACGGTCAGATACACTGGAGAGAGGAAATCTATGTAACCTGACTATCCCTTTAAGATACAAACGGGAAAGTTGATCTAGGGAAAAAGTATCCCATATAGTAAGGAAATGAGCAGATTTAGTTAAGCGATCAACAATAACCCAGATTGCATTATTACCTCAAAGTGTCTTCAGCAATCCCACAACGAAGTCCATGGATATATTTTCCCATTTCCACTCTGGCACTGGTAAAGGCTGAAGCATCCCTTTTGGTAAATGTCACTCTACTTTAACCTATTGACATGTCAAACACTTCACAGTAAAATCAGCACTATCCTTTTTCATTCCGTCCTACCAGTAATACTCCCGTAGATCTCTGTACATCTTAGTACTGCCTAGATGAATTGAAAATGGAGAACTATGAGCTTCACATAACAACTCTCTCTTCAACTGTGAATCACAAGGTACAAACAATATCTTCCCAAATATCAAAACATAATCATTATCAATGTTTAATTCATGCAACTTACCCTTCTGAACCAGCTCTACCTTTTTCTGCAACTCACTGTCATGCTTCTGTGCTTGCTTGATTCTGTTTGATAGAAAACATTTCACTGATACCTAAAACAAAATAGAAGAACATCCTAGACCAAAAACTTATATGCCAAATTTCATCAAATCCTTAACCAAAGGATCACGTTATAAACGCAACATTGTTAATGAAGCATTACTTTTTCGACTCAAAGCATCAGCCACTTTATTTTCTTTTCACGGATGGTAATTAATTGTACAATCATAATCCTTGATTAATTCTTGCCATCTCCTCTGCCTCATGTTCAATTCTTTCAGAGTGAATATATACATTAAACTTTTGTGATCGGTATATATTTCACACTTTACTCCATATAAATGATGCCTCCAAAATTTTAAAGTGAAAACAATAGCAGCTAATTCCAAATCATGTGTAGGGTAATTTACCACACGAGTTTTCAAATATCATGAAGCATAAGAAATTACCTAATAATTCTTCATTAGAACACAACCAAGTCCTTTCAATGAAGCATCACTATAGATAACAAACTCACCATTCCTGGAAGGTAGTGCCAAAACTGGAGCATTCACCAATCATCTTTTCAACTCCTAAAAACAATCATCACATTCTTTGGTATAGATAAACTTAACACCCTTCCGAGTTAGCTTCGTCATTGGAATAGATAACCATGAAAAAGTTCTAAAAAAACTTCGATAATAGCCTTCCAAACCAAGGAAACTATGAATCTCAGTTACATTTGTGGGTCTTTTCCATTATTCCACAACCATTGTTAGTGCAGGATCAATTGTTATACCATCTTTAGAATAAATATGACCAAGGAAAGAAATTTGTTGCAACCAAAACTCAAACTTGCTGAATTTCCCATACAATTTCTTTTCTTTCAAGGTTTCCAGCATAACACTTAAATTTCTTTCATTCTCCTCTTAACTTTTAGAAAACACCAAAATATCATCAACGAAAACAACCAAAAACTTATCCAAGAACTCATGGAAAATTATATTCTTTATGTCCATGAATACAGCAGGTGAATTGGTTATCCCAAAAGGCATTAATACAAATTCATAATGGCCATATATTGTGCGAAACACAGTGTTCAGAATATCTTCTTCATTTACCTTCAACTGATGGTACCCCGATCTCAGGTCAATCTTTGAAAAATATTGAGCTCCCTGGAGCTGATCAAACAAATAATCAATATGAGGAAAAGGATATTTGTTCTTAACAGTGATGTTATTCAAGGCTCTATAATCAATGAAAAGTCTCATAGAACCATATTTCTTTTTAACAAATAATACAAGAGCACCCCATGGTGATGTGCTAGGTCGAATGAAACGTTTCTCTAATAAATCTTCAAATTGCTCCTTCAACTCCAAAATTTCAATTTGAGCAATTCGATAAGAGGATTTCGAAATTGGCGTAGAATCAGGAACTAAGTCAATAGTAAACTCAACTTCACGATCTGGTATTATTCCAGGTAGCTAATCAGGAAAAACATCAGGATACTCATTTACAACTGGCACATCATTAATCTGAACAGTTCCCTTGTTTTCAACAATATGTGCAAGGTAACATTCATTTCCATATTTTATAAGTTTCTCGGCCTCTTGATATGTTATCAATGGTAAGAGTTCGTTATTGTATAAAAACTGAAAGTCTTTCTGAAATGAAACTTCTTTAGCTCCACAGTCAATCTTAGCATGGTAAATAGAGCGCCAATTCATACTCAGGATAACATCAAACTCTACTAGAGGTAAAACAATAAGGTTTGCAAGTAGGTTCTTTCCACGGATAAGGATAGGGAGATTCTTATAAATTATTTTTTCCTCAACATTTAACCCAAGTGTTTTTACAACAAGTTCAAGACTCATTTCTTGATATGGTAATCCCATTTTACTAGAAAACGTTTTAGAGATGAAAGAATGTGTTGACCCGAAATAAAACAACACACTGGTATAATCTTAAAAAACAAACAAAGTACCTGATACAACTTCATTTAATGGCCTAACATCTGCTGAAGTAGTTGAAAAGGATTTCACCACCCCTTTCTGTTTGTAGTCTAACTACTTCCCATCACTCAAGCTCTTTTTCGGACACTAGTTTGCATAGTGACCCATCTCATTGCACTTAAAACATTTCACTAGCTGTAAATCAAATTTGGACTTACCATCCCCTTGATCTTTTTCAGTGCAATTACGAGCCTTATGTCCCATCTTACCACATCGGTCGCACTTTCCAAAATTCAAAAGACATTACCCAGCATGCCTTTTACCACATTTATCACAAACTGAAAACTTAGTTTTCATATCGTCAGACCTTTTTGAATAATTATTTCCTTTCTCCTGCCACCTCAGTCTCTTCTTCTGTTGGTTGTTATAGAACACTTGATCATCGAAAAACTCTATTTACACCTTCTCAGCACATCGAACAATATTTTCATTACTTTTAAACTCATGAGAATCTATTGCCCTTCAATATTTTTTCTTTAATCCCGAGTAAAAATGATTGATTTTACTATCAAGGTCTCGGATAAAATTTTGAGCATACCTTTCCAATCAAGTGAACCTTTCTTCATAGGCAGCCACTGAGTCTTCCTATTTCCTCAATTACAAGAATTTCTTTTCCATACTAAGCTGAACACCCTTAGGAAAATACTTCTCAAGAAACATACCTTCAAATTCATCCCAGTAGAGAAAATTAATGTCATCAGCGTCCTTGATATTTTTAACAATTGACCACCACTGATCTTCTTCACCTTCCAAATGGTAAATAGAAAGTCTAACCTTTTGATTGTTTGAACACCCCATGACATCAAAAATATTCTCCGGTGCTTTAATCCACCCTTCAGCTAGAACAGGGTCAGATGATCCTCAGAATGATGGGGGATGTTGCCTCATGAAATGTTCCACCACTGATATGTCCCTCTGTGGTTAATCTGGATGATCTCATCCATGGATACCGCCACCATTTATCGCTTGAGTCAACTGCGCCATTACTACAACAAAATGCTCAGTTCTAATTCCAACCATCTCAGGATTTTGATTCGTATGGTTATTTCCTTCTATATGCCTTCCTATAACTTCTTCCATGTTTTCTTCTATGGAAAACCATTCTGGACAAACATGTCTTAGATGAAGCAATATGGTAATCTTCAAAATCTATATCATTTCAATTTGACAAAAAATTTTTTTGAATAATCATTTAATAAAATAAAAACTCCTTAAGTTATCTAAAATGACCATTGATACCAACTATAAGGCCCCAGCCTTAAACCATACTTAATCTTGAGATATTTCAAGAATACACCTTGAGGATCTTTTCAGGTTTAGAGTTTTAGAGAATTAGATCATAAAACTTTCATTACATTCCACATTTAAACAAAGTGGTTATATAAAAGATAGTATTCATTTTACCATCAATGGAAATATATTTAAAATAAAACATAGATTCATTCGTGACACTTCCTTGACACTATCGTCACATTTTGTACCTTTCCGTTGACCTGTGAAAATCATTTCAAAAACATGGGATGAACATAAAATTCTCAGTAAGGGTTATAAAAATATGGAAAGGAAACATGAGTTCATATATACAGAAGAATGAAATCATACTTTTCTCATAAAACATAGGCACTTTAACATACCTCATCAAATCATGAATAATTCATAGAAATCATAAGACATAAAGTTAACTTGAGGCATTCATAACATTCTTACGTAGGGAGTAACCCTCTTGGTTACGTTTGGAATACCCATCATAGTATATTCCCTAAATCTCTTCGGAGAAACCTTAACGTTTAACTCCTTCACGTTACCCAACACATTGGAGAGCTATATCGGGCTCACCCGCCCTTAGTTTATCACAGAACCACCCGTCTTCATAACAATTCCCATGAACCATAACATAATCGTATCACATAAAACATGCATAAAGGAATCATAACATTTCAACTTTTCAATCACAATATATCAATACAACACATTGATATAAAAAAATTATGAAAACCATTTTCAATACCAAAATAAAATAAAAGTAAAACATGATATTTATTTTTCATTTAAAAAGAGGAATGGCTTGTAGAGGAAGCTGAAACTCAAATAATGGTCACAGCGGCGGAGAAGTCGTTGTTGCCTCATACGTACGAAAAAAAAATTCCCTTTTGTCATTTATTAAAATGCTTCATATAAAAAATATTCCTTTTGGATTAACGTAAAAGTCAAAGGGGTGTATAAACTATATAAAAGAAAGTTGTGTATAAAACAAAATATGCCTCAATGAATGAATATTAAGATGAAGTCCAATACAAAGATCATTTTTAAATAAAATAGATCTATTATGTGTATTCACTATATGTACACATAAAAAATGTATAAATACAAGATAGGACATAATAATATCATGACATAAGTTGAAAATAGGAGATTAACCCAAAGAATAAAAATTGGGTTAAGAAGTTCCCTTACCTAAGGTCCGACTGAACTCGATCGTTCTTTAACCTCCTTTAAATTGGGTAACTCTTTGATTTGAGCTAAAAAGCTTCCTTAGGAATAATTAATCCCAATGTGAGAATTCTAAGAGTTATAGAGGGCTGTGTAGAGAACAAATGGGCTGGGTTTGGCCGTGCCAAAGGCTTTGGAAGTGTGGGTAAGGTGGTAGAGGTGGGGGCCTTTTATAAGAGGAGAAGAGGGGCACTCTTAGAAAGTTATAAAGGGATACTTTGTTATAAAATTCTTTTCATATTTAAAAGGTCCAAAAATTATATATTTCTAGGATAAGGTGATAGTAGTTCGGAATCCACCCATCCAATAAGTTTTTGACATGTGTAGGTCTTAGATTATACATTATCATTTCATTTTTTAAATCGTTAAATAATGAGGTAATCATTGCATCATCATTATGTCATAAATAATTTAATTTATTTAATGTATAAAAAATATAAAAAATATATCATGATGTATTAAATCTTTTTATATTTCTAATGAATATTTATAGTCAAAAATCTGACTTGTATAACCCCATGTAAAAATTGTTTTAGTAAAAAAACTCATGTTTGTGTCATTTTTACGTTTACATTAAATAAAAAGCATTAATGTCTTTATCTTACCAATTTTGCTCCATGGGGTCCGAAAAATCGACCCATGGGTTGTCTTGGTCGGCCATGACAAATCCAATAAGGGTAGGACTTGTGTCTAGGTCATTTCAACTTATTAATACATTATTCTTACCATATATTACACTAATTACCTCTAATCGCGATTAAAAACTTAAAAGTTACTATTCACCAAAAAATTATTTTAATCCCATTGAACTATATTTTACTTTTTAATTACAACCATGTATTTTGGAATATTGAAATTCAAAACAGAGGTGGTAAATTTTCATCTAAATGAAAAATTAGTTTTTTAAGTACCACTTAATGGTTTCACTATTCATCAGAAATTGAAGTTTTTCAGAAAAATAACAAAACATCACCCTAAGCTATATTTGATATTCCGAATTCAAAAATGATGTCTATTTTAAAAAATTTAAAACATATAAGTTACATTAATTAATTTAATAATTAATTCCCTTTGTCTTAGGAAATAGCGTGTTTTTATGAAACAATAATTATCAAAAGATTAACACCAGTTTATGTCCAATTTCAAAGTTACATTAATTCCAAATAACACTATTTGATTAAATGGTAAAAATATATTCTAATTGAAATTTAAAACCAATTCAAATGATAATATAACCATATAATTAAATTAGATGAAAAAGTAGTTCTGATGTAAAATGCAGTATTTTTCACTATTCATTAAAAAAATGAACATTGTCAAAAAAATACCAAACAATTATCCAATGTAAATTTCAATGTCCCAATCATAAATAATAAGATTATTTTTGAAAAATAGAGCTTATAAAATTGTAAAAAGTTTGATTTGAAAATGGTTTGCCATCAAAAGGCAGTAGAACAATCTTTTAACAATATTAGTGTATTTCATGCTTAAGATTGTATTTTTTTTCATTTTAAGCCACTAAAACACTATCTAAATTATAAATAGACATAGATAAAAATATCTATTATTCATTACTTACTTAGTATGTTACATTAAATCAGGGGCGTTGTGTATTTACAAGGTATAAAAATATCAGAAGGATAATATCTTATAATCATGGGGTGATACATTATTCCCTTATACCAAAATTTATTCCTCACAATTTTAGGGTTATTACATTTAAAATTATATCGGTAGTTATACATCATAGAATCATCTTGTTCCCACATTGCTTCTTCCATTTTGTGATTTCTCCGAATATAATTTACCAGATAGGACCTATGATTCCTCAATTCTTTCTCTATAATATCATGAATATGTATTGGTTCTTCCACATATTATTGGTCATGTACCAAATCAATTTCATCATAGGTGATCACATGTGTGGGTTCCATAATTTTATTCCATAACATAGTTATATGGAACACATCATGGATGCTTGAGTGATTTTTCAGTAATTCTAAATGATAAGAAACAACACCAACCATTTCAATAATTTTTATGGGTTTTACGTACATAGAACTTGGTTTTATCTTCTATCCAAATTTTCTAACACCCTTACATAGATATACTCTTCAGAAAACATGATCTCCCACTTGGAAGTCTAATCATTTCTTTCGATTATCATCATATCTATTTTTACTACTTTGAGTGGATTTGAAATTATCATTGATAGCCTTTATATATGTAATTTTCCCTTTAAAATGTTCTGGGAATATGAACTCCATTTCATCAACTTCCCAACAATAATATGGAGTATGAAATCTCACACCATATAATGCTTCATATGACACCACCTCAATACTTGAGTGGAAAATGTTATTATAGGAAAACAATAAAAATGGTAACTAATAATCCAACATTACATTGAAGATGAGTGACCATGACCACAACATTTCATCAATTGTATAAATTATTCTCTCAAACCATCCATCAGTTTGAGCATGGTAGGAAGTTCTCAAATAAAGAATGACGTCACGATCCTTGTGAGGACTCTTCAAAACCTCTGATGACCAGAGGGGGTATTGATTAGAGATAACTGACAGAGGTGAGCCATAGAGACTTCTAACAACATTAATTTAGTTCCTATCAAGGTTATCAAGGAGAAGCCATTATCTTATATCATGTAAAATTTCATATTTGTTTTGGCGATCAATAATAACCCTTATTGATTAATTCCTTATAGGATTCCATCGTAATCATGTGAAAAAGTCTAAGATAATTTCAACCCATTTTGACACATGAATATGAATTGGGTGTATAACTCATTTATGTTATTTCCTTATATATTTCTCTTATTGGAAACCCATACATCAAGAAACATAATCCATAATTTTCTGCTTAATGTTATCCCACCAAAATTTTTCCACCATGTCCCTATAAATCGTTGTGCTACTAGGGTATATATAAGAATTTTATATATGGGTTACATCCAATAATTTTCAATTTATCTCAGTTATAGATGGAACAAAACTCTCAGTACATATTTTAGGGCACCATATTCACAAAAAAATGGATACTAATTTTCCATCATTCACAACATTGATTTTCTTGTGTAATTTCTCATCATCAGATTGAGAATTCTTGGTCATTTGTAATAATGATGGGTTTTCAATAATTTGAATTTTTAATATATACCCTTATTTATATAATTCTATATCCATATTTACAATAACCATGAATATAATATCATTCTCAACTAATTTTTTGGTTATAATTTCATTATCCTTCCAACTTAAAAATCAACTACCTTATTCACTTTCTTAGGGTGGTATTGTATTGATCAATCAGAATCTTTGTGTAATAACCTAGTTTTTACTAAGGAATACATCCTTTAAATTTTTTTCTAATTCATTTTTTGGTCCTTTTATAGATACCTAATGAGTTTTCCAAGGTCGCAGTTATGTCTGGGGATCATTTGAATCCTAGAAACCATCATTTTTTGTGTAAAATGAACTTGATGCACAGTTAGAGAAAATTGTATATGACGACCCATAATTTATGTACATTGTTATTACATCAGAATTGAAGCATATTTATTACAACATATAATAGTAACATGATAGGACCATATAAGTACAGTGTCTTTAGAAACTGGGAAACATAAACCACTGGTTCATAAATCATCTACATTGTATCACGTTTATTTCATCATATCTAGAGTTTTGTTTTGGAATATCCTACTTAATACCCCTCTTCCTGACCTGGGAAAAAGAAAACATACAAAGGGTGAGATCAAATTCTTATTAATGGAAAACAAAAGAAATATCAATCCTATCATATTCATAAGAACATAACATTTTGAAAATCTTATCTTGCAAAAGAGATCATAATATCATGACATGGGATAAGTCATAGCAGTGAAATGTAACCCCAATAATCATAACATAAGACATGAAACTTTTTGTCATACACACATATTCATAGAAAATAATTTCATATTAATCAAGACTTTTTTCCAAGACCATCATAGTGGACAAAGTCCATTACTGAAAGGTGTTCACTCCTCATTCCAGTCCTGTATCACTACACTGTATTATCTTTTAGTTCCAACCATTTCTATCTCATGAGATATAATTAATTAACCAATTAATTGGAGGGGCATATAGGTCCCACCCATCTCATAATGAAACCATTCTTACGTGTGCCACAAAATCATAAATCTTACATCATAGCATAACCCATGTAATAAAAATGGGATTCTTAAACATCAATCAATCATAAACTAATCCTTATAAGATAAATGACTTAATAAAAATAATTCCATCATGACATAATAAAATCAATGAAATAATAGGGATATAAACCTAACCATATATCTTCTTAGATGGATAATAATTTTGATAAAACACTTGAACTCAGTTCTTACAGAAAATAACGTTTCTTCTTCAAAATCATTTTCATTTCTGAAAATGACATAATATAATAAAAGAAATGAATTTTTGATGAAAATAATCATGAAATAATGCATATTAATTTTCATGGAAATAAGGCGTTATGAAACATTAAAAATCCATTCATGCCGTATAAGTTTAAAAAAAGCATTACCCTCGTGCTTTTGTTGGAAAAGTCAAAAAGTACCTCATATGGAAAACAAAAGAAATATTCCTTATATACCATGTAGTGAAAGTCAAAAATCGGTAAAAATGACTTTAAACATTAATGAATTTTTTTTAGAAAACATGGACATGGATGATAAATATAAACCCAATAAATACTTACGAATAAACAATCTCAGTGAAGAACGAGATTGGAATAATTATCCCTTACCTTAGGTGTGATATACTTTGTGTGTATTCGAACCTCCTGTATAATGATTTAAATAATGTTATAGATCTATTAAAAAATCATAATTATTTTTATGATGACATTTATGATCATATTTTCATCTGTTTGTTAGTAACATTTCATTGTTTCTCACTGTTTCGGTATTAACTAATTTATTTTCATACGTATGTTTTGTTGGATAAGAACATATTTTTATTATTAGGTGATAGTTATATCATTTAATGAATGGTATTAGTATAAAATATATCATATTTATTCATTCAATTTTTTTATATAATCAAGGTTCAATGAAGATCATATAGAACGAATCTCAACGCACTGTGGAGGCAGTAAGCCGTACATACGCACGGGCGATGATATCATTCCCATAATTATTGAATCGTATTTCAGTGGATTAATGAATATATCATAATTAGTATCATGTTATAATAACCATATATAGTTATTCTTTACACCATTACACCCATCCAAGCAAGGTGGTGGTGGAAAACAAATTACATCACAACGTAGAGACGGTATTCTCTACGTATGCACGCACGGTGATTTTGTTTTCCATAGGATGGATAGAAAGTTAAATGGATTTGTTTCATATTTACATTAACATATAAGTATATGAGTGATATTGGTGTTATTACTTTATAATGAAATAAATAAATAAGAGGATGTAGAAGAAGAAATAAATTCTAAAGAATCGATAAAGGATATTACCTCTTCTTTGATGCGCCTCTTCTAAACCTCCTCTTAGGGCACTAAAGTTTGTCTTTGAAGAAGAAAAAGACCTATAGTATGTTTCTATGGACGTGTTGAAGAGAAATGGACAGGGTTTGGATGATCATGATGGCTCAAAATGTTGTGAAGAGAATAGGGAAGAGGTGCCCCTTTTATAAGAGAGGAGAGGGGCACTTTTGGAATCCTCTAATATATTAACTTATAATAAATCAAAACCCCAATTAAAAACTTAAAAAATGACTCAAAATCGAATATGATATAATATATGGTTGTAATCCTATCAGACAATAAAATTTAGACTTTTTGGGAATTTATTTTAAACCTTATCAACTTGATTTATCATTATTTAATCTATTTAATTTTATTTGTGTTAATAATTTTCTAAATTGTAAATTGATTTAAATAATTACTTATGTGTTGTGAATTTTATATAATTGGATAATTTATGACATCTATGACCATATAAATTTATATTTATAATTTATAAAAATTTTAGTGATTTTTAGACAATGTAATTTATATAAAATAACAGTAGTTTCAATTTTAACACTATTCAATTATTTGAATTTAAATACAATCCAAACAGAGGATATATTGGAAACAATGTATTTAATAGATTCATAACATGTCATATTTATCTATAAAATTCGTGGATCACATTAAATATTTCATATAATATTTACTTTATTATTTTTAAAACCATTTATTTGATATTTATATCAATAAAATAATTTCTACATCACTATTGTGTCATCATTAATGATAATTATTTATTCCAAAAAAATTATAAATAAATTCACATGATGTAGATAATTTTATTGGATTTTTTTAGACTATTTATGTTTGATGTTTTATGAAGATTATCATCAAAATAAAATTATTACATGTATAAGATATAAGAGAGTGACATGTTGTCACTTAATTTTGTTTTAATAATAATTACATCATTTTCATGGTCAAAAGTCCATGAAATGAATCTATTATGACCCTTAGGTAATATGGGATGACTTATATTTATCCAATATAAATTTGGAAGGTGTTAGGATAATTTTATAATATTATTTTTACACATAATTTCCTGATTTACCATTAATTGTGGTAAATAAAATTTACCGAAGTTAATATTTATGATGACCAAAAATAAAAAATAGCCTATTAACATAATTTGGACGTATTGATTCCAAATATGGAATCCATTTTTTGAAATTCAATACACAAAAGTTGCAGAAATTAAATTAAAAATTAATCATGTTGCTGAGAAAACATGTTTTAAAATGTAAAACATTGCAAAAGATTAAAATGATTATATATATGAATTCAATATAAAATTAATACTAATGACAAAAATTATATTAAATGTTAATAATATATTCTATTTTTACTTTAAAACCATTAAATATTTATAATTTTTCCATATAAATTATCATGATGAAAAACAGTTGTTCAAAAGAAAAATTTAGCATATTTTTAATATTCATCAAAATATGAAAGTTATCAGATATGTATAAAAAATTTATTCAATTTAAATTTCTATATCCAGATTCAAAATAAGAAGTTTTTTTTCCAAATTAAACACATAAATTTTTAAAAAATTATATTTTAAATGGGTCTGCCATCAAAAGGTGGAAACACTGCATTTTTTAAAAAAAATAAATATGTTATCGGAAAAATTGATTTTTTATCATATCATATGATAGATGAATTATAGTATTATATAAAAATAAAAATTTGGTTATTAATATTTATAACGGCTAGTTTATATAATATTTTAATAACATATCATTGTTTAGTGAAACTCGGTATTGTGTAGAACACAAGCTATTGAGGAAGATTTCTTTTGCATGTAACGCAAACCAAGCCAGTGTTTCATGTAGTGAAAGATTCCATTAGTGTTGTGTATAGCATAAGACAAACAAATTTCATAAATTCTTAGGGTGTTACATTCTACCCCACTTAAAATTAATTTCTCCCTCGAAATTCGTCACGTCGTAACAAAAAGATGATTCTACCTCTCCATCATAATATCCTCAAGTTCCCATGTAGATTTTTCTAATTATTGGGTCTTTCATAAAACATTATCCAAGAGAGTGGTCTTGTTTCTTAGAACTTTTTTTCTACGATCCAGAATCACTATCGACTGTTCTTCATAAGAAATATCATGCTTCAGTGGTACAAATTCTGAGCTTATTACATGTGAAGGGTCGGGTATATATTCTCTCAGGAGAGATACATAGAACACATCATGATCTTGAGAGAGATTTCATGGAAGTTCCAATCGGTAAGCTACCTTCCCAACACGATCCAGTATTTTGAATGGACCGATATACCTATGGATCAGCTTTCCCTTATTTCCAAATCTCATTACTCTCTTCTTGGGATATATTCGTAAGAACACTTTATCACCCACATCAAAACTCTAGGTCTTTTCTTCTATTGTCAGCATAAATTTTGTCAACTATGAGCTTCTCTTATGTGTTGTTGAATATATATGACCTTTTTTTCCATCTCATCAACATTATCAGGTCCTAATACCTTTCGTTCCCAAAATTCATCCCAATAAGTTGGAGTTCTGCATTTCATTCCATAGAGAGCTTCATAAAGAGCCATCTGAATACTAGATTGAAAGGTATTATTATAAGAGAATTAAACCAAAGGTAGCTGCTGATCCCAACCACCATTGAAATCCATAGAGAAATCTCCCAACATGTTTTCCAAAGTTTTAATTTTCCGATCAGACTGACCATCTATCTGAGGATGATAGGCAGTGCTGAAACATAACTCTGTATCTAGAGCATGCTGAAGACTTCGCCAAAACATCGAGGTAAACCTCATACCCCGATCAAATATAAAGGAAAGTGGTACTCCATTCAATCATACCACTTACTTTATATATATCCTGGTAGGATGATGAAGAGAGAAATCTTCTCTAATAGCAATGAAGTGTGCTCAATTCGTAAGACGATCAACTATTACCCAGATTGAATTACTTCCTTTGGATGTTTTGGGAATTCCAATGATATATTCCATAGTGATGTTTTCCCATTTCCATTCTGGTATGGGTAATGGTTGTAACATCGCATTAGACTTATACCTCTCAGCTTTAACATACTGACAAACCAAGCATCGAGTGACATATTTGGCGATATCTCATTTCATGTCATCCCACCAAAAGTACTCTTTCAGGTCCCTGTACATATTTGTACATATAGTATGAATAATGAATGAATAACTATGAGCCTCATCTAGTAGCTACTTCTTAATTATTTTATGGGAGGAATACAAACACAGTCCCTAAACCTAATTAACACATCACAATCAAGCACATGAGACTTAGCCCGGTTGGTAAGGACTCCCTAAGTGAAGCGGGGAGATCCGGGATCAAATCCAGGAAGAGACATTATTTCTGGGTATTATAGAAGTACTGTAGTAGTACTATAGCAGGAACTGTGCAGTAATGTCCAAGGAACTGTTGCAGGTACTGTTTGGCAATGTAGCAGTTGAGAATATTCCCCTGTTTGGGCCTTCGGGCCACCAATTTGGTCCCCGAGTCCATTAAAGACTTCATGCCACCTAGGCCTTCGGGTAAGTAAGGCCTTTGGGTCACCTCATGGCCTTTGGGCCACCTTATGTGCAGATGAAAACGAGACGACCTACAATGAACAAGCTCTACAAGTAGGATGACCATGGAGCTTTCACCAAAACATAAGCTAACTGGATTGCAAGAATGAGAGGGTATGGAACATTCTATCAGGACAAGCTTATGCATGCATGAGAATTCCTATTCAAACAACCATGCGAAGTTGGGGAGTTGATTTCACTATGAAGATGTTGGGTAGGAGCAGTTCCAAGTAGTTATTCTGGGTTGTATGTAATGTTTGAAGCCTATAGTCAAATGAATTCCTCTAAGGACTACGGGCCATGTAATAATTCACCTACGGGCCTTGTAAGTGTTCCACCTCACCCCTTGAAAGGTGGATTATCAAAATCAATAAAAAATGAAGGCCATCACAATCAAGGTTGAATCTGGGAACATTTATCAACTTCTTTTGAAGCACAACATCCTTCTTCTATGCCTCTTTAATCATTACTTGTATAGATGACTGAACATTCATTCTAGAAAGATAAGATATATCTCCTTTCATTAAAATTCCAACATCCATCCTTTGTAAATATACAAATATTGGATCTTATGAGATCCTCATAATGGATAAGCTAGCATGGTCTTGTTGACTTAATGCGTCTTCCACCTTGTTTGCTTTCCCAGGGTGGTAATGAATTGAGTAGTCATAATCCTTAATCATCTCCAACCATATTCTTTGGCGCATATTCATCTCCTTTTGTGTGAAAATATACATTAAACTTTTATGATTAGTATATATATCACACCTTTCACTAAAAATATAATTCCTCCAAATATTTAATGCAAATACTACCACAACTAACTCCAAATCACGAGTTGGGTAATTTTTCTCATGGATTTTCAACTTTTGTGAGGCATAATCTATAATCATATCATTTTGCATGAGAACACACCCCAGCTCCTTCTTGCATGCATCACTATAGATCCCAAACCTTTTTCCACTACAAGGCAGTGTGAGCACAGGTGAACTGGCTAACCTTCTTTTCAGCACTTTGAAATTCTCTTCACATTCCTTCGTCCAAACAAACATAACTTCATTCCAAGTAAATTGGGTGAGTGGGATAGATAATCATGAGAATGAAATCACCAAAAGTTGATAATACCCAGCTAATCCAAGAAAACTTCAGATTTCAGTTACTCTTGTTGGTCTCGACCATCTTTCAATAACCTCTATTTTTGTTGGATCCACATATATCCCCTCTTTTGAGAGTATGTGACCCAAAAATGAAATTTTTTGAAGCCAAAATTCACACTTCGTAAATTTGGAATAATTCTTCTCCTTTCCTAGTGTCTTCAATTAATTTCTCAAATGATCATCACGTTCTTCCTTACTCTTTTAATATATAAAAATATCGTCTATAAAGACCACAAAAAACTAATCAAGATAGTCTCTAAAGACTATATTCATTAGATACATGAAGATAACTAGGGCATTAGTGAGACCAAAAGGCATCACTATAAATTCATATTGTCCATACCTTGTATGAAATGCTGTCTTTGGTATATCTATCTTTTTCCCCCTTAGTTGATGGTATCCAGAACAAAAATCAATATTGGAAACATATTGAGCACTACATAGATGGTCAAATAAGTCATCAATGCATGGGAGATGCTATTTTTTCTTTATAGTGATCCTGTTAAGTTCTCAATAATAAATGAAAAGCCTCATTGATCTATCTTTATTATTAATAAATAGAACATGTTCTCCCCAAGGTGACGCACTAGGGAATATAAATCCCTTATCAATATTATCTTGAATTTTCTTCCTTAATTCCTGCAACTCAACTAGGGCCATTCTATAAGGTGTCTTTGAAATGAGAATAGTATCTGGTATGAGTTCTATTGAAAACTCAACATCACGATTTGGTGGAAGCCCTGGAAATTCCTTTGGAAAGACATCATCAAAGTCCTGTACAATGGGAATATTCTTAATCGTGAGTTTCTATCCAACCATTTGAGATAAATAAGTTTCACTTATTAGAATCAAGACCAATAAGATGGAATAAATTTACACTGGAATGTTATATTAATTCTTGCATCGATGAATGATCATAGATTGATCGGGAATATGAAATGTGGCTTCCCTTATTTGGAAATTGATATGCTCCATATAAAGAAAGCCAATCCATGCCAATAATCACATCAAATTCCACTATAGGAAGGATCACAAGATTTGCAAGAAGCACATTCCCACAAACATAAATCGAAGAAGAATTGTAATCTTTTGATGCGACTATTGTGCCATTAAAAGTTGTCACAACTAACACAATATCTAATTACTGAGGTAATATGGTGGTACCATTAGAAAACTCTTCAGAAATAAAAGAGTTGGTGGATCCAAGAATCAAATAAAACATTTTTCTACTTTAGAGTGAATGGAAAGTGTACCTTTTACCACTTCTTTATCATACTCCAAATCACCGATAGTAATTGCATATGACTTTCCATTGTCTTTGGCCTTAAGAGATTGTTGACAGAGATCAGAATCCATAACTCTTGAATTAGGGTATTGATTAGAATAATTCCCTATTTCCTTTCACTTGTAACATTGAAATGTTGGAGGTGCATTCTGTGTATCCCATTCTTTGTTCGCGTCATTAGACATCTTCTTCCCATTACTTCAATATTAAATTTCCCGATGACCTTCTTTTACACACATAAAACATTTACTTTTCCCATTAAGACAATTAGCTCCACATTTCTTTCAACACATTGAGGATAAAGGAAAATTCATTTTCTTTTCAGTGTGGTCTTTAGATTTTCCCTTGAATTCCATTTTCCTCTTATTATCAAACCCATATAATTGATGGGTTACTCCAATCTCTATCTCAACCTTGAGAGTAGATCGAACTATTTACTCGTTACTATTGAATTCCCTTATGGCTAATACCCATCGAAGACTTGGTTTTAAGCCACTAATGAATTAGTCGATATTAATCTCATATTGGATTATAATCCCAGAAGTGTACCTTGAATGTCTTGTAAAATTTTCTTCATAGGTTCCAACATATTCATCATCCTTTTTCTTTAGTTCAAGAAACTCCATCTTCATCTTTGTTTGAAGAATACACAGGAAGTACTTACTGAAATATAAGTTATTGAACTCTTCCCATTCCATAGACTCAATTTCATCCCTTTGCATTGTATTCTTGACAAGATTCCACCATTGATCAGCTTCACCTTCCAAATGATATACTGCTAAGATGACTACATCATGTTCAGAACATTGAAGGACTGGAGATATATTCTCAGTGGTACTGATCCATTGTTTAGCCACAAATAGATCCGGAGAACCACTGAATTAAGGTGGACACAGCCTCATGATGGATTCAACAAAATGTTGCTCTTTCCTTTTCTATTTTGGACGGCCTGCCTGATTCATATCTTGAAAAAGTTGTGTGAGCATGGCCACAGGATTTCGCATTCCAACTACCATAATGTTTGGTTTCTTAGGGGGAAAAGCATTGTATTTCCCGTCGCATTCAGATTTAACACGGTTCCTTCGGGTTCCAGCCATTGACTAAAACCAGGTAGCATAGTGTGAGAAACACTAATCATAACAAGAAAACCACATAATCAAGAATAAAATTTCAAACATTTGGTCTTATCATAGGTCATTCATGGCCATTTCTAAAATACTAAGATTGTGTCCTATGCTTAGACATAACATTAGGGTTCTTACTAAGGCTTTCACATCATAGTATCCAAAGATTGACTATACCTTTCCATTGATACTAACTATAATGACCCATAATTTACGTACAATTTTATTACTTCAGAATTGAAGAATATTTATTACAATATATAACAGAACCATGATATGAACATATAGGTATAATGTCTTTTGAAAATGGGAAACATAATCAACTGGTTCATAAATCATCTACATTGTCTCCCATTTATTTCATCATATCTAGAGTCCCTTTTAGAATATCCTAATTAATACCCTTATTCCTGTACTAAGGAAAAGAAAACATAAAAAGGGTTATCTAAAATTCTCATTAAGGGAAAACAAAAGAAATATCAATCATATCATATTCATAATAACATAACATTTTGAAAATATTATCCTGCAAAAGAGATCATAATATCATGACATGGGATAAGTCATAGTAGTGAAATGTAATCCCAATAATCATAAAATAAGATATGAAAATTTGTGGCATACACACATAATCATAGAAAATCATTTCATATTAATCAATACTCATTGTCAATAACATCATAGCAGACAAAGTCCATTACTGAACCGAGTTCAATTCTCGTTCCTGTCCTGAATCACTGAATCTGATTAACTTGTCATTCTAGCCATGTATATCTCATGATATATAAATATTTACCCAATTCATTGGATGGATATATAGGTCCCACCCATCTCATAATGAAACCATTCTTATGTGTTCCAAAAAATCATAAATCATACAACATAGCATGACCCATGTAATAAAAATGTGATTCTTAAACATCATGTCATCATAACATAACCCATATAAGATAAAATACTTCATAAAAATAATTCCATAATAACACAATCAAATAAATTTAATATTATAGATAGAAACCCAACCTTTTATCATCATAGATGGAAAAATAATTTTGATAAAACACTTGAACTCATTTCTTGTGGAAAATGTCATTTCTTCTTCAAAATCATTTTGTTCTCTCAAAATAACATAATATATTCAAAGAAATGAATTTTTGTTGAAAATAATAATGAAATATTACATATTAAGCTTCATGGAAATAAGGAATTATGAAACTGTAAAAATCCATTTATGCCGTATAAGTTAAAAAACATTCTCCTTGTACTTTTGCCTAAAAAGTAAAAAAGTACCTTGTATAGTAAACAAAAGAAATATTCCTTACATACCATGTACTGAAAGTCAAAAATTAGTAAAAAGGACTTTAAACATAGATGAAAACATTTTTAGAAAACATGGACATGGATGATAAATATAACCCTAGTAAATACTTACAAATAAACAATATCAGTTAAGAACGATATTAGAATAATTACATATAACCTGATGTCTGATATGCATCGTGTGTATCTGAACCTCATGTATAATGATTTAAATAATGTTAATGATCTATTAAAGAATAATAATTATTTTTTGATAACATTTATGATCATATTTTCATCCATTTGTTAGTAACATTTCATTGTTACTCGTTGTTTGGGTATTGACTACTTTATTTAAATATTTATGTTTTGTCCGATGAGTTAATATTATTATTTTTAGGTCATAGTTATATCATCTATAGAATAGTATTATTATATTATATATCATATTTATTCATTCAGTTCGTTTATATAATCATGGTTTAATGAAGATCATGTAGAACGAATCTCATCGCACCGTGGAGACGGTAAGCCGTATGTACGCACGAGCGACGATATCATTCCCATAATTATTGAATGGTATAGTATGGGATGATATAATATCTCAGAATTAGTATCATGTTATAATAAACATATATATTTATTATTTACACCATTATTCCGATCAAAGTATTGTGGTGGTAGAAAAAAAATTACACCACGGTGTGGAGACGGTATTTCGTACGTATGCATGCACGGTCATTTCGTTTTCCATAGGATCGATGCCATGTGAGATGGGGTTGTTTAATATTTATAAATAAATAACAGTATATGAGAGATACTTATGTTATTACTTTATAATGAAACAAATAATGAATAGGAAGTAGAAGATTAATTAATTTGATAGATTCTATAAAGGATATTACCTCTTCTTTGACGTGCCTCTTCTAAACATCATATTAGGTCACTAAATGTGGTGTTTGAAGAAGACCATGACCTCTAGTATTTTTCTAGTGAAGTGGAGAAGATAAATGGATAGGGTTTATACAATCTTGAAGGATCAAAATGTTGTCAATAGGAGAGGGAGGATGATCCCTTTTTATAAGAGAGGAGAGGGGCACTTTTGGAAACCCACTAAACTATTAATTTATAATAAACTCAAACCCCACTTAAAAACTTCCAAAATGAAATTAATTAGAATATTAGATGACATAAGGTTTTAATACCATATGAAAATAAAATTTAGACATGTTGGGAATTTATTTTAAACCTTATCAACTTGATTTATCCTTATTTAGTCTATTTAATTTTATTTGTAGTAATAATATTCTAAATTTTAAATTGTAATAAATAATTACTTATGTGTTGTAAATTTTCCATAATTGGATACTTTATGAAATTTTATACCATATAAATTTCAATTTCTAATTTTTAAATATTTGTGTGTTTTTTTGAACAATTTAATTTTTATAAAATAACAATAGTGTCAATTTTGACACTATTCATTTATTTGAATTTTAATAAAATCCACAACCAGGATATATTCAAAACAATTATTTAATAGATTTATAACATGTTATATTTATCTATAAAATTCGTGTAGCACATTAAATTGTTCATATAATATTTCTTTTAATATTTTTAAAACCATTTATTTGATATTTCAATCAATAAAATAATTTATACATCACTATTGTGTCATCATTAATGATAATTATTTAATACCTAAAAATTATAAATAAATTTAAATGATTTAGATAATTTTAATTAATTTCTTAATACTATTTATGTTCAATGTTTTATAAATTTTATCACTAAATTAAAATTATTACACTTATAAGATATAAGAGAGTGACTTGTTGTCACTTCCTTTGGTTTTAATAATAATTAACTCATTTTCATGGTAAAAAGTCCATTTAATGTATCTATTCCTACCCTTAGGTGATATGGGTGGACTTGGAGTCATCTAATAGAATTTTGGTAGGTGTTAGGAAAATTTTATAATATTATTTTTACACATAATTTTATGATTTACCTTTAACTGTGGTAAATAAATTTTACCGTAGTTACTATTTATAATGACCAAAAGTAATTCATAGCCTATTAACATAATTTTTACCTAATGATTCCAAATATGGAATCGATTTTTTCAAATCAAATACATAAAAGTAGTAGAAATTAATTTAAAAATTAATCTTGTTGTTGAGAAAATGAGTTTTAAAATTCTAAACACAGCAAAAGATTAAAATGTTTATACTTATGAATTCAATGTAAAATTAATGATAATGACATAAATTATATTAAATGGTAAAAATATATTTTATTTATATTTTAAAACCATTAAATTTTATAATTTAACAATATAAATTATCTTGATGAAAAAATTTGTTTTTAAGAAACATTTAGCATATTTTTATGATTCAATAAAATATGAAAGTTATAAGAAAAGTATCAAAAATTTATTCAATATAAATTTCTATATCCTGATTCAAAATAAGAAGTTTATTTTTTCAAATTGAACTCGTAAACTTTTCAAAAATTAAATTTAAAATTGGTTCACCACTAATAGGCGGAAAAACTGCATTTTTGAAAAAATAATTCATTTATCTGAAAAATTGATTATTTTCTCGTATCATATGTATGATGAATTATAATGTTATATAAAATTAAAAAAGTAGTTAAAAATATTTATAACGTCTATTTTATATATAATTTTAATATCATATCTTTTTTAGTGAAACTCGATATTGTGTACAATGCAAGCTATCGAGGAAGATTGCTCTTGTGTGTAACACAAGACAAGCCAGTGTTGCATGCAGTGAAAGATTCATTTCGTGATGCATATAAAATATGAAGAAATAATATTTCTCATAAAATCATTGGGTGTTACATTGTACGAGCATGGCATAAGGATTGATATAACCATGTCGTTGGCCTGCATTTTTGAGTAGAGACATCTGGCATATTTAGTGCATAGTTTCCCAAACCATGTGGCATAACTATACTATACACCCCTTCCTACTGGTTCATTTGCATTGTTGGTAGATGGTTTGGAAAACGGTGTGAACAAACTGTGCATATGATAAATTTTCTTCCATTTTACAATTTTATCCTTAATGATCTAATTTATCATCCTGTTTCCCATTTTAATATATTCCAGTGGGATTAACTACAATTTATCTCATTTTGGAGTGTTTTGAATTCCTAATATATTGATCAAGAGTTCCCCATAAATCGGGATCTAATAAATCTTTTGTACATCATGTTGGATGCATAATTGTATGTACTGAAGTTCTTCTGATCTGTTCTTCATCTCGTTTTCTATCAACCTATTTAACAAGTTTGCGATAGTTTTTTCCATTTTCATATTTCTATTATATTCCAATTGAAATTAATGAATGATACTTGAGGATTTTTTCCATGCATTCCTAAGGTGGGTTGTTTATAACTTGTTCTTCATGTTCATTGATTTTTGAGTTGTCATGTGGGGAAAGCTAATTTCGTTGGGTTCCATTTATTGATTTTATATTATATTTTTATAATCAATAAAATAGTATGGTTATTATCAACACAAATATTTGACTAATTTGTAGTGGTTATACAACAAATCTGTCAATCCCATGTAGATTTATTGCCATATTTTTTTTGGTGTTTTGAAATGTTCAATATTTTCTTAGGATGTTCCTTGGATTTACCCATCTGAGGGTATTTTTTTCAATATTATATGTCTTGATTTTAAATTTAAATTTAATAATTTCATGTTGAATGTATTCCTACAACTTGAACTACCTAAAGGTATGTGATTAGAATTGAAAATTTAATTTTAAATGGAAATTGGCATGTATATATTTATATGACTAAGCCTAATTAAATATAATTCAATAATAGTTTGGATCAACATATTACCCCTTACCATTTTAATTTAAGTTATAATAGTCAAACATGATTATTTAAAATTCCATAAATGGATGAAATTAATGGTTGTATGCAACTTGGCCATATCAAACTAATGAAAGGAAAGGATTGAACCAAGTGGAATTATTGATTAACTGATACATGATTAAATGGTTTCATGTTCAGTTATCTTTATAAAACTAATTAACAAAAATATATTGAAACATATGAAATGATATATAAAAAAATTATCAAATAGTAGATGACACACTTGACATCTCCTTGGATTCCGTTGGGAATGCCTTGACCACTCGGGAACCCCATAATGAATATAGGCTTCAACATGATTTTCATTCGACCCACCAGGAACCTAATTCTTGTCTATCCTTGGATTTCCTCTATGACATCATATGATCCCTTCAATAGTAGTATAGGATTAATTTGATACCCTCCTTGGTCCCAAAATTGAAATGTAGTTTCCATTGTCAAATCCCATCATGCCTAGCCATTGCATAGCCCTATTTTACCTTGTACGAACTTCATTGAATCAGTAGGTGTATTATTGTTGAATTCCTTGGACCATGATACTTAGATTACAATCTTACCCATATCTAGGATATAATCATTTAAAAGTTTTCAACCCTAGATCACTACATGTCCTTGGTTATTACCATTGGACATCATTAATAAATATCATTATAGTTTTCTCTGTTATATTCTAAAACCATCAATTTTGATATCTTGTTCCTTATTTATAAACCAATAATTATCAATTAATGACCACATTATGTTTTCAAACACCTTCCATGTGCTAAAGCTAGTTCACGGGTAATTAGTGACATTGTAAGGCATTACTTTATATATTTTTTCTTTCACACTATAAATTTTCATTTATACAATCCAGTTATTATAGAGACTATTGTAAGTGTCCCACTAATATTTATCCCAAACCCTCTCCATGTGTTTTTTTACCCGTGTCAGATTACCTAAATGATAATGTTGATAAATGGAAGGAAAAAACATCAAAAACATGATTTCAAGCTATTTAGTATGGATCTTGATAGATGACTACTAAGACGGATCTCAGTATTCTTTAGATAATATTGTTTTCCATTATACTTTTGTGGAACATGTTTTGACTACTGTCATGTATCAATGTTTTCTAGTTTTCTAGTGACATGAAAAAATAATCATTTTCTATTCTTGTTGATTATATTACATTCATCCTTGTGGATCTATTATTGTTTTCTCTAATTCCATTATTCCTTCTGTTTAAATGTATTTATTCGAGTATTTACCTATTTTTATATTTATTGACTATGCTACACACTATTAATAAAATCATAGTCTCCTTGAAAAAACAACCTAGGCCCTTAATGATATTCAATAACCACTAGAATTTGAGGAGATACACTTGAGGCCATGTGGCCCACCAGGCTCGGATAACCTATTAAGTTGTATCCGGGTTTGGGACGTAACAAATTTTTATCAAATGAGATTATTTTTTTATTTAAATTTGGTAGACAATATATCTGTGATTAGTAAATCATTTTACATGTTCATAAGCCATTATTTGTCATCAAAATCCCATATTCAGGATAACAACTAGGTCACCTGAAATATAAGTGTTGTTGTATTTTTGGCTATTAAAGTTGGTATCATTTCACCGCTGGGTGATTCACATGTTGTGTGATGTTGTTGATTATTATTCACACTATGAAAGTATTTTATCCTTGGTATGTCTATATGAGTTAAAGGATCATTATTACATCCATCATATAAGAATATAGAATTCGAATGGCAGGCATATTACTATGCCAATTGGTGCATTTCACTACTTTCGCTGCATGAGATTCTTGTGATTATTAAGGGGTGATGTTATAGTAATCTTATTCTTTTGATATTCCATTGGTTAGATTGGGGGATTCCATGTCTCTACTCACAAGGCATATAAGATCTCGTGGTTTTGGATGAGTAATATACCGATTTGATCTATTAAGATACAATCAAAAGTGTGGTTTTTCAATTATTAGGTGTATGGTAACTAATGTAAAGTGAATGGATATCCATTATGAAGTAAAATATTATATATAAAAATATGTATTTTCACATTCTTATACCACATTTCCATGTTTAGTAAATGTAATGTATTAAACCTGGTAATAAAATATTAAATTAAATATAGTGGTTTCTAGAAAATGATGAGGCGGGGTTATATTTACCCTTAATATATTGAAGCCCCAATAACTTATACATGAGAACTTACTAGTTCCTATATATTTAAAAGGATTGTAGGGGTGGTATATAGGGTGTGTTGATCCTCCCGTTGTTTGTCTTCCATATGTGTCTTTATCTATATGCTTTAAAATTATTATGAGAAATGTTCTTGGAATTTTTAGACCAATGTGCGACGAATCCACATATCATACATCAGGACGGTGGGGAGGACCAAACTCTTGAAGTAGTGGGAAAAAAGATGCCAGTCATACCTCCATGAGATCTACATAGTTCACCATATGGTATAAATAATATGGAAACTACTTCTGATGTTCATGATTGGTTCATATATATGATTTAGTTCATGCATGGTGTTCCATGAGAAACACCTAGGATTTCGGAAATGACATGCGAGTTCTAGTAGAAAAAACATTCTACTTTTTTCAGGTATTTAGTTATATTAGATACTGTTTGATGGATTGATTCCAACCAACAGATATTTCACCATTAGGATATGCCTCTAGAGTAGAGGGTAAAACATTTCATATACATATTTTAGGATTCAGCCAATCATTTTTGGGATGTGAATACCCAGGCATGTCGTTAATAGATCTTGTTATGGGTTGATTTCAAGACATCTTTCTATGGTCTGTTTTTACCATAGAAACTGAGAACTGATATAACCAGAGAGTTCATACTTCATGAGAACGTTTCTAAATTTGTTATTGAGTATTATTCATGTTTCACTAAGTTATAATTATTTTCATCACTTATATTTGGTGAAGATATTCCACACGATATACGCTTCTAGGATGGTCTTTTGTACGCCATCCATATGGAGGTGAATGTCATTCTCTTGCGTAATTTTTCTAAAATAGTCAATCATGATCTTATCATTGATTGCATCCTAAAAAGCGATAACAGTACTATGTATAGAGTATTACTGACATGACATGCTAGTAGTTATCTTGGTGGAAGGAAATGAACCTTATAGGGTTCTTTCAAGGGAGGTGACAACCAAATTACCATTTTGATAACTCCATGGTGCGTCATTAGTGAGGAAAATGAGTTAACCTGAAGCCTAATTTTTATTGATTCCCATGGTAGATTTGATATTGTAGTTGTATTAGGAATGTTTAGAGATTTTGTAGGACCATTCTACTATCTTCTAGTGGAAAAGGTTTTGTGCTAGCTCCACCATCAAGATTTGGTTCTTTTACTCCAATTCATGTGGGTAGATGAAATAGCACTAGAAGGACTCTCCAAGGAGCATGTCATGGTCGTGGTAGACAGACCCTTGATCATGAGCAATTCTGACTGATTAGTTATGATAATGGTAGTCTAAATGTTACACAAGGTCATGGATCATTCCATTAGCATATAGTACAACTGATACCTAATGATTAGTTTGTGGGATTATCTTCAATAATATGAACTATTATAGGGGAATATATAATATTATATACTTTATTTTATATTGGTTATTCATAATATTTTAACTTTGTATATATTGTGGAATGTACTAGACTGAAGATACCGTACTACTGTGGTCTAATTATCCTAGATACACTGCTATGAGTGTAATTAGAGGGCATATGACTATGTATGGACTGCCCCATTGAGGTAGGTAGTTAATCTTTTTTATGTAACCTATTCATTCTCAAGATGAAAGGCATCAATTTCATTCTTGGTACAAAATGTTTTGTTTGACATCATGCTTATTTGGACTTCTATCTTAATAGTGTATCATTCAAATCAAAACATGGAAAGAGTTATCTACATAAGGTTGAGTGGGATGTCCGGGATGGGAGAGCAAGACAAGAGAATCCTGGGATAGGTGGAGTAATAACCCAAATTATAAAATCTCTTATAGAGGATCATGGTTTACATAAATATAATTTTCCCCCAGTAGTGGGTTTTTTCACGGATGTGTTTCCAGATTATTTTTCACGATTACCTCTTAAGAAAGTGGTATATTTTATAATCGATCATGTCCTAGGAGTATCTTGTATATCCATTCCTACATAGATTATGGAACCTGCTGTGCTTCAGGAGATCAACATGTAGTTAGAGGATTTAGAGTACAACATCATTATGAATCCAAGTTAATAATATTAGTGTATGCATGTGATTTTTTCTAAAAAGGATAATAAAACATTAAATCTATGAATAGATTAAATAAGTTTGACCCATATTATGTTCAAGAACCAGTATCAACTTCCTTGAATAGATGATCTCTTTAGAAAGATCTAAGGAGATGGGGTCTTATCTAAGATTGATATGAGGTCAGGATATCACCATGTTTGTGTAAGGACATCAGACATACCTCATATAGCTTTCCATAGCAGATGTGGTCTATAGGAGAACATTTTCATGCCTTTAATTCTTAAAAATGAGCCCGTAGTTTTCATGTTTCTAATGAATAGGGTATTCCATCACTATCTTTATTCTTTTGTCGCGGTCCTTATGGATAAAATATTAGTGTATTCTCATACTCACAACAACCATACCAATCGTCTTGATATCATTTTGAGCACACTAAGATATCATAAAATGTACAAAACCCATATTAATATCAACTTTTGGATTGAAAAATTTCACATTAGATGGAATATCATATCAGACTATGGAGAATCTATTGACCTAGACAAGGTAATTGCTATTATTTCCTAGGATCAACCCAATAATGGGTTTGATATATGACATTTCATTGGTCTAGAAAGATATTACATCCACTTCATGCAGGAAATCTCACACCTTTCATCACATATTATTATACATACAATGAAGGTTTTTAATCTCATGTGTCCAGAAATGTGTGAGAAATATTATTTTGAGATTAATGGGAGGCTCAAATATTCACTAATTAAAATCACACCAGATCCTCGTATAGGTCATGTCATCTTATGTGATGCATTAGGCATCATCCTATGAGAATTTATGATTCATGAGGATAATGTAATTATGTACAGATCTTGACATTTGAGACCTCCGGAGATAAATTGCATTACACAAGATCGTGATCATGAAGTATTTTTTCCGAACATATGTTTCTAGGGACACTATCTTTGGGGTGAGCACATTCTAGTTCACAAAAAACACAAGACCCCAAAATATATCATTATACAGCATGACATGAACCTTTAATAGTGGAGATGGGTCAAATATCTACATTGCTTTGGGTTTGAGTGTTCTTGTAAGACTAGAAATGGAAATGTATTTGTTGATGAGTTGAGTCAAAAAACCAAAGAATTGGTTGTATAGGAATCCAATTATGAAGGGAAATTAATGGGCCTCTTATCTGCGATGCATCTAGAGTTTTAGGATAGTCATAACAAGTCTAACCTCATAACATTAACATTTTCCAATTCCCTCTTTGTTAAGGTGAGGGGTAGACAATTATCAGATACAAACGGATTGGTTGTCCATGAGACTATATGAAGATATAACCCACATTCACATTGTAATATAGATAGAGATAACATCCTTCATACTGATGGGTGTGTATGGGATTCTAAAGATATGGGAGAGCATTTTATTAATGAGTCTGGGGATTCTCTGTGGGAAGTTCATCACGGTATCTCTAAGATGTGTCCAGATATGTGATGCCAGTATTGATGGCCTAGGAAGAAACATCATAGAGTAGGATTTTTTATTAGGTGTTCCACATGTCAAAAGGTGAATGTGAAGAACCAATGACCTCTAGGCTGGTAACATTAACATCCTGTACCATAATGGAAATTTGAATGTGTTTCCATGGACATTGTAGTCTATTTATATTGGTCTCCTAAAGGTAGTGATGAAGTATGGGTCTTCCTTGACAGACTAGAGAAAGAGTCTCAATTCATTCCTATTTGAGAGACCTTATCACTTGATGAGCTAAGAAGACTATATGTACATGATATCATATAACTATATTGGGTCCCTCATACTATCATTTCAGATTGGGATGCTCTTTTAACATCACAATTATCTTTGGGACTGAATAAGTCTATGGGAATATATGTGATTATATTAATAGCCTTCCAAACTCTGACTTATTGACAATTAGAATCGAAAATATAGTTTCTAGAGGATATTATATCAGCATGTGTCCTTGATTTGGGCAGTTCTTGGGTGAATAATAACCCTCTCAATGGGTTTTCCTATAATAAGAACATTCTGGTGATGAATTAGATGGAACCATTTGAGGACCTATATGGTATGCCATTCCATTCACCCATGTGCTGGCTAGAGTTAGGTGAAGTATCCCAACTAGGACCTCATCTCTTTCAGGAGACATTAGTGTAAGTTTAGCGAGTTAGGAAGCATTTTAATACCTCTCAATCTAGACAAAAATTGTATCATGTTCGCCACTGATGACATTTTGAGTATCTATTCAAGGATTATGTTTTCTTTTTTGTATAACCTAATCTAGGGAATAGATGGTTCATGATTAAAAGGATGTTGTTTCCCTGTTACATAAGTCTATTTGATATTTGATAGAGTTGGGAAAGTAGCCTATCTATCTCTATTACCCGGGAGGCACTGTTTCATGGACATTTTCTTCCATGTTTTATAGCTTCACTAATATCATGCTGACCCATATCATACCTTTGATCTGGAGGAATATGAGTTAGTTTTTTATGCTACCTTTGAGGAGTATCTTGTACACATCATTGACTAGAGAAGACAGGATCTTCAAAGACTATATGTCCCTCTTGTACATGTGCTATGGTAGCACTAACGCTTTCAAGAACAGACATAATAGTGGGAGGTTAACATACATGTCTAGTGGCTAGATTTCTTAATAGATGTTATTTCACCACCCTTAAAAAAAGAACTCAAGGAATTGTTCTTTTGAGGGGTATACTATATGAACACTGTTTTCGACTAAGGAACACATGAATGGATCCTTTAAATTTCTTTCTAATTCATTATTTTGAAACATTTATGGGCACATAATGCATTCCCAGAGGTATCAAGGTTTTTTTTATTTTTCAGAGCCTCCAAACAATTTTTATTTTTGAAAATATGTCCCTAACACATGTTTAGTGAAAACCATGTGGGCAAGGAGAAAGGTTAGACCAAATAGTGTATATGGCCAATATATATTGTTAGAGCTGTCTTTCAATTTTGCCACACTATTTGACTAACCATGAAGAAAAATTGTGTGGTATTCCCATTCCTAGAAGTTCCCATGAATGGTAGGTTACTAGATTAGAAAATAGAGAAAAAAACGTGAAGATGTAAATATTTGGAAATTATAATATTTTATATTTAATAATCTTATTTAACATCCTCCTTCATCCAATATGATTTTCTAATGGGTTGAACTCCAGTTTCAATAATTTTGAGTTTTTTAAGGCCTAATAAAGGGTTAAAGGGATCTCCTTCACCTAAGACATATAGCTTTCATTCTTTATGTTGGATGTGCATTTGTAAGTACTCGAGCCATTTGATCCATTCTTCGTCTCTCTTGTTCTCTTCCTAACAGTTGAGGTGTGATCATTTTAATTTTTTTTCATATCTACTACATTAAAAGACAAATAATATGTTGATACATTTGAAGGGGAGTTGTACAAGCCTATGGTGGGTGGTTTATAACTCATATCTCATGTTCATTAATTTTGTAATCATCATGTGGGGCCAACCAATTTCATTGGGTTCTGTTTATTGAAATTATATTCCATTCTTATAATCATTAAAACTGTTTGGTTATCCTCAATCAAAATATGTGATTAGTTGTTTTTTTGTTACACATGCTGCTCTATCCATACTAGCAAGGATGTTTTCAAATATTTTCATTTTGGTGTTTTGACACGATTGGGCCACTATTATAGGGTTCCCTAGCATGACCCCTCTAATGGTATGGTTTTCTATATTAAATGGTGTGATTTAAATTTTTAATTGAATAATGAAATGTATCATGAATTCTTTAGACTTCACATGCCAAAGATATGTTCTCAAAATTGAAAAATTAATGTTAAATAGAAATTTGTATTTATACTATTTATAAGATGTGACCTTATTAAATACCATTGAATAATAGGTTTAATGTTCTTACACCCCTTTCCATGATAATATAAGGCAACATAGTGAAACTTGATTATTGAAGATGCCTTAAATGGATTAAATTAATTATTTCATGCTACATGGACTTGTCATAATAATTGTCGGAAAGGCTTGAAAAATGGACTTATTGATTAATTAAGACATGATAAAATGATTTCTTGCCCAATTGTATTTGTCACAAAAATGAAATGTAATGTCTTGAACCTTATTAAATATTATATGAAAATATTCTCTAATAGGAGTATCCTAACTCAATCTTGGATTTTATTCCATAAGGAATTCATATAACACTGTGGAACCCCATTCTGATTCAAGGATGCAACTTTCTTTGGTTGAGACTCACTAGGAACCTGATTAATTTCTATCCTTGGATTCCCAGTATAACAATGTATGATCCATTCAATATTTTTATTGGATTTCATGGAAAAACTCCATGGATCCATCATTGAGATGTATGTTCAATTGTTAAATCCCATTGGGCCTAGTCATTGTTTACCGCCATATTTACATGGATGAGTTAAATTGACTAACTAAGAATCTTATTGTCGAATTCCATGGATATAATACTTGGATTACAATCTAACCCTTAGCAGGGATATAGTTATTACAGTGTTGGAAACCATTTAGTTCTTTGTTTCCATGATGATTACTATGAAATGTCATTATTAATTATCATTATAGGTTTCCTTGTTATATCTTGGAACCTTTAGTATGGATATGATGTGCCATATTTATAAACTAGTAACAATCAATTAATTAATTGGTTACTTGTTCAAACACCAATTGAGGATTGAACAAGGTACATGGGTATCTAGTTACACTGTGATTCTTTACTCTATATATGCATTCCTTCACACAATTACCTCTCTATTACATGGGTTCGATGTTGTAGACACCGTTGGTGGTGGCCTACTGAGATTTATATCACACCCTCTCCACACACTATTTGGTACAAAGGGTAGATTATATGAATGTAGGTGTTGATAAATGGAAGCATACAACATTGAAACATGATTAATTTATTTTGTGATGGAAATTGGTAGAAGAGGAACACTCTCGAGCTCGGGATTACTTGGATATTAATTTATTTTCCATTATTCTTTTATGAAACATGTTATGATTTCTATATTATATCCATGTTTTCTAATTTTTACTGACATGACATATCATCGCAAGTTATTACTATTGATTCAACTATTTTTATTCATGTTAATCTATTAATTTTATCCATTTTACATAGGTTACTTATGATTACTTTTAATTCTTTCGTTATTTACCTGTGTTTATATATATATGATGTGATACAATCTGGAAATGAGGAAATAGTCTCCCCATGAAAACACCCTAGGAAATCTATTTTAGTTGAAATCCTCTACCATTTTGGGATATGTTATTGATACTATGTTCCCCAAAGATCTTGAGTGACATATTAACTAGAATACGAGTCTTAGAAGTCACACATTGAGAAGCACGAGCCATCTCCTTTGTCTCATGTTGTTCTTTTTCTATGAAAATTTGTATTCCATTCTCTTACAGTCAATGTATGTCACACTTTTTCTCTTAAGGTATAATTTATCCATATTTTCAAATTAAAGAGTACAACAACTAACTAAATATAATGGATTGGATAGTTTGTTTTTGTATTTTTCAATTTCCTTGATCCATATAAAATAAAATTATCATTTTTCATTAGGACACAACTTGTTCTTGTCTTAGATTCATCACTGTATATAACAAACCCATCAACCCTAGTTAATAGAGTCAAAATTAGAAAATTAGATTGTGTTCTCTTTACTTTATCCAATAATTATTCACAGTACCTTTTCCATGCAAACATAACCTATTTATGAGTGAGATTGATTAAAGAGTAAGCCATTCAAGAAAAATTATGAACGAATCGCCAAGAGTATCATTCCAATCTAATGAATATACAAACCTTGATTATGTTTTTTGGTGTAGGATTTTCTCGGAATTATTTTTTCATTGTATAATAAACTTATATTCCATACTTAGGGTAAATATGAACAATAAATGAGACTTCCTGAATCCAAAGATATCATTTATGGAATTTCCCATACAAATGATCACAATTAAGAGTCATAATGATGATCTCAATGTTGTTATCATGATCTTCATATGTTTTAGAATAAACTAGATTATAATCAATGAATACAACAACAAAATCATCAATATATTAATTGATTAATTTTTTCATTGAGTCCATAAAAATAGAAGGTCCATTAGTAAATCCAAATGGAGTTGTAGTAAACTCATAATGTCCATACCTAGTATGAAAATATGTCTTTAAAATTTATTCCTTATTCACTCATTATTGGTGATACCCCTAACAAATATCAATATTTGAAAAATATTGGGATTTGTGAAGTTGATCAAATAAGTACTCTATATAAGGTATTGGATAACTGTTCCATATTGCAGTGCCATTAATTTTTCCAAAATCAATGCACAACCTCAGGGAACCATCTTTATTTTTAACAAAGTGGACAGGGGATCCCCATGGTGAAACATTATGGTTAATAAATCATTTATTACTCAAATCCTCAAGTTGTTTCTTTAATTATACTAATTCCACATGGTCCATTCTATATGTTTTTTAAATAATGTGACACATTGAGAATTAAATAAATAGAAAATTCAACTTCATGCTCTGGGGGATGTATAGAAACTTCATCAGTAAATATATCAATTTATTCATGTATGATAGGTACATCATTGATTTAATGATTACCTTATTCTTTTCTTGGTGTCATTTTCACTTATTCTTTATGTCTTTAATTCTGTAAAGTTAATTATTGTGGATCTAAATAATAATTAAGGGAAGTAGAATCTTTCTCACAAATAAGGGATTCTATATCATCCTCTTCGATTGTAATTTCCTTCCCATTGCAAAAAATATTTCCATCATATTTTCTAATTGATTCCATATTTAGGATTATATCAAAGTCAAACCTATGTATGATTATAATCTCAGCACATAATGTACATTTATGTGTCATATTTGTGATTTAACAACACATATTTATTTTCTTGATACTTCCCTTAAATATTTTAATTGATAACTACCTTATTAAATCAAAAGGGAAGTATTTAATTTTAGTAGAAAACTCGGTAGATATAAAAGGGTTTGATGATACAGAATCAAATAACACATTGGATAATTTTTAGGATAGTATTAGCCTACCTACCACCACATCATTTGGATCATCCACCTCAGCTTTAGTGATTTACTAAGCATAGTCATCTTCCCTTTTCCTCATCCATGGTGGATTCACTTGATGCTTATGGTTTTTGTTTTCATAGTGCCCCATCTCCTTGATATTGTAACACTGAATAATAGTTATTACTTTTTCCCCTTATATTCATTAACATAATGATCTCTTCTCCACATTTATACAAAACTCACATCCAATTCATGAATTTCCAAGGGTGATTATTTCTATAGTTATCAAATGATAGGAATTTTTCCATCTTCATATAATTATTAGATGCATTACCATTATTTTGGTACTCAGAAGAAAATTTATCTTATAGGTTTCCTTTCAATTCATAGGATATTGATAATTCATTATGTATCTTGATGTCAGATAAATCTATTTTATCCTAAGAGGAAAAATTCTCAAAAACCAGTTCCCATTATATATTTGTCTTAATAAAAACAAATATGTTGTCAATTTTTTTATCTATATTGTTAATATAATATATATCACTACATAATAATCCATGTAATGGTAGCTTTATAATCGACAACCCTCTCCCCGCCATTTTTTGGTAAGATATGAAAATTTCTATTGCTCTCGATTTTGTTGATAGTGTGGGATGCATTTAATGAAGAGCGTATACATAAAAGTCATCATTTCCATGAGTTCAATTTCTCCTTCCTCTATAGTATTCTATATCAGAGAACACCATTGGAAATCATCATCATGGACAAAATATAACGAAAGTGTAACCTTCCCCATTTCAATGAATCCTAATGTCGTTAAAATTTTCTCCACTAACTTAATTGATTGATAAGTTACAATTCTTTTTCTAGTCCCACTAATCAATAGGGATTTCGAACACCCAATGTGATAAAAAATAATTTATTCTCTACATGGAATATGTTTCTCTATTTTAGAATGGTTTTTTTTCATAAACTCATTATGTTTCCCCATGATTTGTATAATTTTCTACAATTCAATTCTAGATGTGTTGGTTTCTTCACTAGGGAAATATCTATATTTTCCATAAGTATTAAAACAATATGTCCCACTATGCACAAATTATAAAACAAAGCAATAGATTGAATTATATTATAAAATAATTAATTTTAAAATATGGTATATCACTTAATATGAATTCATAATAGATTGTAACTTTGGTAACTTTGAGGGCATGTTTACATTTAAGCCCTTCATAATTGTAGGTAAAGATAATATGAATTCTCTTCAAAATATCCCCCCTATAGTTTCAATAAATTAATGTAGTAAGGACTATTTCCATTTACTAGGTATCCCCATGTTAGGACCAAAACATTTTATTGGATTTGATACCATTAGGTACATCTGCCCCCGAACCATGTCCACTTATTGAATCCAGACAGAGATGTATTTCAAAGAATACCCACATAATCACTACCTTACCAATATTATAGGATATTATTATATATTTATATTCATTGTAAATATTAATGTTGTGCTCCATAATCAATGTTTTATAGATCTGGTTTCATAGGATGCTTCTAAACTACCTATGATACCAACTATAACACCCTGACATAGAAACCTAAAGCCAGTGCATTACATTATTATATTCAAATGATGAAAAGAAATCCAATCCTGAATGAAAAATAATTTTAGCAATATAAGAAATCTATATTACATACATGATACTAATAATACATTTGGAGATAGAAAATTAAAATGGGATTCATAATAAAATTAAATAAATGAAAACATTGAATCTGTATTCAATGATTTATTATTTATAAGATGTTGATGTGAAACTTAATAATGGTTAACTAAAATTCCCAGTAAGGGTATGTAAAAAGAAATCAACAATGATTCAATAATAATAAATTAACATGTAATGGTAAATACATGATAACACATTCCATTAAAATAACTTGATAATGAATGATTAATATGGTAATGTAAGAATCTAAAACACATTCCATTTAAATCAATAAACTCTGAATAAAAAGTATCCATAGATATGTCAATGAAAAATATCATGGATGCATAATAAAAGAACATAATTTATGAAAATGATTCATTATTTTATAAAATGTTTCCTATGTACATATTACCTTTAATTCCAAGACCTTTCACTAGATTATTTACAACATATCAAGTAAAAAACCATCCCGACTTGGCCAAATGATCAATGTCATGAGACTACAGTTCCATCATCGAGAAATATATATCTCAGCCTCAATAGTATTATTCTAGTCAAAATATTCACCATATTCATGAATAATGTTCCTTATAAATATGTTTCTGTATTGAATTGATGATTCATAATTATCAATAATTCCATTGTTAATCGAATAACTATCAATGTGAGAACCTTATGTAATATAATATATTGTTTAGAAAATAATTATATATATTTTATTAAAAAATAATTTAAAATAATTTAAAATTAAAAATGTTTACAATAATGTTATTTTTTTCCTGTATAATGTTAATAATCTGAAAAAGAAGTCATATTTTAAAGATAACCATTAAGATAATTTTTTAGGAAAAAATCATTGAACATCAAAAAGTTTCCCATAACACGTGAAATATTTAAATCATAATTTCCATGATGAAATAATTTTCATATCATTCTGAAAAATTATTCATTATAAAATTTATCATAATTGGATGTACTATGTAGAAGAAGTGTGGGGGAGGGTATATGTCGTATGCCTCGTGGAAGGAAAAGCAAGACAAGAATCCATTACCTTAGTATTCCATATATTTTGTGTATTTGTACTTCTTTATAGTGGTTTAAAATATGTTATTAACTTATAATAGAACCATAATCATTTGTATTGTATTATATATTATCTTCTTACAATATCTTATTACCCTTTTTATAAAACTCTTAAATAATATTAACTATTTCTGTTGTTAATGTTCTAGTTTTATAAAGTATGTCTTGATTTGTTAATATTTCATAGATAATTATTCTATTAAATCCACAATGTCAAACATGACTTATTTTTATTATATATTCATTACATATATATTTATTATTTTCCATAATATTTGTAGATATGAAATATTTTGTAATATTCAATGAGACAGTAGGTCATACATACACATGAACTAAACATTCATTTCACATTCATAATAAATGAATGAAAAATAAATGATACATTTTTATAACATAATTACATTTCAATATGTATGCTATATATGTTACATATTATTATTAAAACCATTCTTAACATGTACTATGTGTAGAATGGACGAATCACAATGCTTCGAGGGGAAAGAATTCCACACTTCCTCAAACAATGTTATCGTATTAATGAAAAATTGGATGTAATAAAGATATGTGTTATAAAAGGATTAAATAAGTATAAATACAGAATTAATATCATAAATATTATATATATATATATATATATAGTATCCATCATAATGTCCACAATGAGAGGAGGTAATGAAAAAACTAACCTTCATCATTTTTTAAGGTCGTAGTTTTCCTTACAAAGAAATAATATGTTTATTACCCATTAGTTTAGGATAAAAATAATATATGTAGATGCTCAATTACAAGAATGAGGGGGTGAATTGTATGTTTAAAAACATTCATTTTTAAAAATAAGGAAAACTATGTTTAACAATGTTAAATAAGGTAAATTCAACAACCCCCTTATAGTTCTTAACTAAAAGAAAAAATTGGTTAGGGTTTTGAAAAATGAATACAGAAACAAAACATTAGAACTATTTTCTTAAAAAAATATTCTACCTTATAGTTTATAGAATATTTTTTATCAGAGTAAGTAATGTACAAGAAAGTATAACAAAGTTATACCTTCTTCCATTATAAAAATATAATAGAAATAAAACATAAAAAAACAAGTAAATAGTAACATATCATTTCCCAATAAGAGTAGGGTATAAAAAAACCTTGGATAAAGGGCCCCAAAGTTATAATTTTAAGAATTTTTGTCTTAACGGCACAAGGGATGGCCCTATATAGAAATATCAGTTTCTGTCTTTCTATCCCTGAAAGACCTCATTCTTTAAGTTAGTAGGCACCTTTATCTTAATATCTATAGAAGCCCTCAAACTATACAGTATTCGCCACCTTGTTCATCCTATCCTTAGATTCCCTTAACAGTACTCATAAAAAATTGAAGTCTCACCAAGAAAGATGAACAAGATGTTCAGATCCAAACAAAGAATGAGTATCTCTCTCTCATGAAATCACTTCAGAGCATGTAATCTGTAGATTTATAGAATGATTAGGAGTTTATTAAAATGAGCAAATATTTATTGGAAAATTTACAATAGTCGGCTCTATCATCCAAT
Organism: Viscum album; assembly: GCA_963277665.1. NCBI lineage: Eukaryota > Viridiplantae > Streptophyta > Magnoliopsida > Santalales > Viscaceae > Viscum > Viscum album. The sequence continues at coordinate 997,399,791 of OY728166.1, forward strand.
GGTTATATTTTTCCTTGAATCTCAGAGGGAATTGTACACAGGTCACTCAATCAAATGTTTTTTAAAAATAGATTTAATAACATATTTTATTAATAATATAATTTTTAAATAAAATGAATTTCTTATCAAAATATTAATTTCCAGAGTCAAAGGAATAATATAATTCAAAGTCTAATTGTATAAACAATAATAATATATAATTCATGGATATTCAGATTTTGTTTTTTAACATTTTCAGAAAATAAATTCTAATGATTACAGACCTTGAATTCCAATAAATTTGGAATCTGAATTCTAAGGAATTTAGGTTCAGAATTCTAAGGAATTTAAAGTCTGAATTATGGGGAGTCCAGAGTCTGAATATTGAGGAATTCAGAGTATTAATTCTATGAAATTTGATGTCTAAAGTTTTAGGAATTCAGGGTTTGTATATTAGAGAATTTGATTTCAAAATTTCAGAGAATTCTCAGTCTTAATTTCAATGATTTTGGAATCCGAATTTTAGAGAATACGGAGTATGAATATCCTTGGATAATTTTCCCTTGATATATACATTCATGAATGTCTATCTTAACCACCATAGGGGAATCCATTGACAGAAACATCAGAATCTGTTTTGCAATCCCAGTAAGCCCTTGATGATTATTGCAGTCAGAACCAACATATACCTATCCTAGGAAGCCATCAATTTTACTCGGCAACAATCGAATTCGCATTAATCAATCTAAAAAAGATGTTCAGTTCCACATAAATCATGAGATTCTCTCTATATTGGAATACATTCATAGTATGTAATCTATATATTGATAGAACATATATGAGATATTTAAAATGATCTCATATTTATAGGCAAAAATCCAATTGTTAGATCCCTCCTCCAGTGGTCATATTTTTACATGAATCTCAGAGGGACCTATACAGAGGTCACTCAAACAACAGTTAGTCAGAAGCAGATTGCATGAAATATTTTTATAATAATAACATGTGTAAGGAAAATTAATTGCACAGCCAAACTGAATTTCCAGAGTCTAATAAAAATATATTTTAGAGTATAATCATATAAACAATCAGAATCTATAAGACATAGATATTTAGATTATTTTTTTCAATATGTTTGGAATGTAAATTCTAAAGACACCAGAGTCTTAATTCCAATGAATCTGGAATCTAGATTCTGAGGAATTTAGGGTCAAAATTATGAGGATTTCATATTATGAAATCTATAAACTTCAGAGCCAGAATTTTGAGAAATTCGAAGTATGAATTATAAATAATTTGTATTTTTCATTCTAAGGAATTCAGTGTTCAAATATTAAGGAATTTGGATTTGGAATTTCAGAGAATTCAGAGTCTGAATTTTAGATATTTCGTAGTCTAAATTTTATAGAATTTAGACCCTAAATTTTAGAGAATTGTGAGTCTGAATTTCAAAGAATTTAGAGTCTTTATTTCAGAGTATTCAATGTCTTAATTTTAAAGAATTCGGATACTAAATTTCAGAGAAATAGTAGTCTAAAAATAGAACACTCTATATCCATTGAATTATTAGATTCTGATGTTTTAGATACAAATCATAATTTTTGATGTAGAAATAAAAGGATTATGATTTAGAGATATTATAAAATGAGACAATGAAACCAATGTTAAGGATAATCTTTTACTTTGTGAAGGGAAAATTTCCTTTAGAAAATAGTCCTAAAGGAAATATGATTTTCCTTATGATAAACTGTTTGTGATTTTCTAAACATATAAGAATTGAAAATTAATATGGAAACCTTATTGAATACACAATTTGATGTAGGTGTGTATAAGTACAAATAGAAATAATAACATAACAAAATAATAGTATATTTGGGATACTGTTTTTATGTAATAATGGAATAAGAATAGTATAAGGAGTGGATAATCAAATGAATGAAAATATATCGTTAGAAAAGGTTACCATAAAATCAGGTAACACCTTTTGGTTTACACAAAAGGGCTTCCTTTGAAGGAACTATTCCTAGATTAAGGCTTCAAGGTTGTGAGTCGGGTTTTTGGGAAGCTATTTGGTATGATATTTTCTAATACTATGTGATTTTATAGGTGTGAGGAATGAGGATAATTGGAGGCCTTTTATATTGGAGGAGGAGTGACACTCTTGTAATACTTTTACAAAAGAATTATCCCCATATTTTTAATGTTAAATGTGTATTAAATAATGTACCAAATTATTTAAATTAGTGTATAGGGTCAAAATATGACCATCTAATATCTTTTGGACATGTTTGGAGGTTTTTTGGGCATTATGGTTATGGTTCATTCCCTTATTAAGATTAATTTGACCTAAATCATTGTAATTAATTTTAATCACTTTCAATAATATGTATTTTCAAAAATAGCATGTCTTATTAGAAATTAAAAAATATATTTATTACTAATATGGAATCCATTTTTCTAATTTATAATCATGTAATTTTTAGAAATTAATTTAAATATAATCGAGAAGGCGAGATGACACTGTGGGTTTTTTTGAACTAGAAATAGTTGAAAAGATGCTATATTTTTATAGTAAATATAAAAGATAAATTGATTCAAATAACCTAAATATTATTAATTTTTAAAAATAATATTTAGTTAAAAATTAAACCAAACAAAAATTATAAATTTTTCTATTAAATAAATTAGATGAAATATTAGTTTTAAACTAAAATTCAGAATATCTAACTATTCATTACAAAATGGTTAGTTTTTGAAATATTTTAAAAATTCACCCTAATGTAATTTTTTTTGTATCTATTTAAAGAAAATACTTTATTTTGAAATATTAATTCTGTTAAATTTTTAAAATTATAATTTAATGTGGGTTCTCCATTAAATGGGGGCATACATACCTTTGTAAAAATATAGTATTTTATATGTAATATAGGGTTTGTACTTATCATATGCTTATATAAAATATTTTAGATGCATTTAAAAATATTTGGATCGATATATAATTTTTAAAATTACTATATTAACTCTCAAAAAGTATTATAATATAATTTACTATTCAATTAAGGTCTAAATAATGTTTTCTTAATCAGGTGTTGTATGTATTTCCATGATATCAACATAATATAATGGAAAAGATGGTAATGTCTTAGTCGTGCTTCAACCATAATAACAAATTAAAAAATATAATGACGATGAATAACTGATGGTAAACCAATGGTGTGTTATTCTAAATTATTTCTCTTGATTTAGGAATCTAATATTTGTTTTTTCATGATTAAGTTTTTCCACATCGTGGTTATTTTTTCTTACATTACACTTTTTTGTTTTATTTAATTACTAGAATAAAACATTTTAATTCTTATTAAAATGAAAAATTCATTTATTTTTGTTATTATAATCCAAAGACTATGGGATATGGAATTCAAATATTATATTTCTCTTTGAAAAATACATTCATAAGATATGAATCATGCTAGACTTCTAAATGAAAAAATCACAACACAACATTATTTTTAATCATTTATAAATAAAAGTCTGCCTTAATTTACTATGTCTTATATTCCACTAGTTATTGAATAGTGGACTAAAAACACTACAAATACATATTCTATTATCCTATGTTTGGAGCGTAAAAAATCAATTTTTATTGTCTACTATTTATTTGGTTTAATAGATCAATAGTGGATTGTTATCAATAATACATGTAAAGAGGATGAAATTAGCTCCACATATTTTTATGAATTCAAAAACATATTTTAAATAAGTAAATTATTCATAATATATATATATATATGAATATTTACAAGGAGTTCCTTGAGATAATGCAAAATAATGATGGTTCTATTGGTACATTTAGGTAAAATTTTAAAATAAATGTGAGGAATGTTTATGGTAATATCATCGAACATAAAATTAAGGTTCATCGATTCATCCATAGATTAATACCAAGTATATAAATGCTGTTATATAGAAGATAATTTAGTATATATTATTGTATTTTATGATTTTAAATAAATGAGTAAACATAGTATGTATTATCATGTCAATCTCATGGTTTTCAAAAGTAGTGAAAAGAGTAATTTTAAGGATAATATAATAACTCTATAGAGAAGATGATGAGATGTAATTTAAATTCAATGCATGGAATGAATAATTTTGGAATTGTATTATAGAGAGTAGAAAAACAACTTATGTTTAGAAGCAAAGGTCATGAGGTAATTTAATATCAATTTATTGGTAATAAGTTAGCTAATTATTTTATTAGAGAAAAATATGCATAGAATGAACCACCAACACTCCAATATTTCTAATGAAATTTGTATGGGGTCTTTGATAACTAGTGACAAAATACAATTTTAATGATGGTTATTTTCATCAGTAACCACTGATGCTATGAGAAAATGGTAAATATATGGTGATCACTATTTATAAATAGGGTGTGATAATGACATATTCAAAGGTACACTTACCATTAACTATAGAATTTATAATATCCTATATAACTATGGTATTACCAATTCATTCATATGTAATAAATTTAATAAGGGTTAAAATATTCCACCAAAATGATTAGGTGTATTATTAGAAGTTAACACACATAATGTAATGATGATTGAATATAATGTATATGATTCCCTTCTAGTTGGAAATGGTAGAAATGTGTTTCCTACCAATATTGTAATTCATCCTTTGTTTTAATTTTAAATCATATTTTTCATGGAATATATTTTTCTACACAAATCCCACATCAATTGTCACAGAAGGGAAAATGTTTTTTATTCCAAACCAACCTTTGAAATTTTATCAATGTGATTAAAAGTATGAATATATGAAGGATTTCATATTCATTTTATGGGTACTAATCCACATTAAAATTTTGTGTTTATCTAAACATATTTATAAGAAACATGTCATTGATTATACACCTATGGTATAATATTTTTTGATGTAGTTCTAGAAGAAGTTCCTAGACTTCCACAAAAACATGAATTTTAGTTCACAATAAAACTGACAACATATTCCACACCAATTTAGAAGAAACCTTATATAATAAACCAAATTAATTTATAGGAATTAAAGAATACCACAAATTAATGAATGATTAAGTATTAATTCAGCCATGAGTGTCACCTTGGGGTGCACATGTTATTTTTCAAAAAAAATGAAATTTTGGTAAATGTGCATATTCATTGATTATATAGAGATGAACAATTTCATTATTAAGAATAAGTATTATGTTCCCCATATTTATGAATTTTTTGATCTACTACATGGAGAAAATGATTTTCTATTATTTAAAATCATTCAATATATAATCAATTATGGGTCAAAAAGGATAACCTTCACAATACTAATTTCCATACCATGTATGGAAAAAATTATATACTGTGATGAAATTAATACTTGCTAATTCCCTAGCCACCATCATCTATTTAATGATTACAATATGTAGTTATTACCTTAATTATTTTATTCTAGTATCTATAAGAAAAATTATTATATACATAGAGTGTAAGAAAGATTATGAAGTTAAAATGATAATTGTAATAAATATCCCAATGAAGGTGAAAATATCAGATGTGTTTTTGAATGTTGAATTTTGGATGAACAAGGTTTAATTTTCGGGTACTATAATCTGATGATATGGTATTTCGGTAGATCCATCAATGATGTATAAAATTAAATATCATTCTAGACTAATAATAGTGAGAAATGCCCATATTTTTCTTGGGATAGAAAGATATTATTGATTATTTGTGGATAATATATCACAACTATCTATTACCTCAATTATTTTAACTCTAAAGGAAGAAATGTTACTCAAGAAATATGAATAATTGGAAAATTTCAAGTAACTGTATAGATGATTTGATAACACATATGTTTTTATGATACACTATTATATATAAGTTTTAGTAATATAAAGAGATGAATCCATGAATGTATTGGGATGTTTTCTTATGATGAATGAAATGGTTATGTCTTATGCTTCACGATAATTGATGATTCATGAGAAGAATTACTCAACTTAGGGTTTGGAGTTATCTATTGTATATTTTCCATTAATTATATAGAGGAATTTTATATATGGAGAAAATTAAGATATATGTATATATATATAACAAAAAATTAAAGTATATATTCCACCAAAAGTTTTTGAATATGTCCCATATAATATGGTTAGAACTTATTAATGATTTTGACTACTCAAAACATTACCACCCAAGGAAATCTAACAAGGTGGAAGACGCATTGATTCAAAATGATCAATGTATATTATCCATGATAAAGACTAAATAACATATAATATTAAAGTATTTTAAAATTATGTATCAATAAATCAGGATGGAATGGAATGAGTATTAAATTCCACACTTTCATGTAAAACTATCTATCTATTTGAATGTTAAATAGGGTTATAAATATTATTTAATGCTATGTAATAATTATATAAATGTTCTTAAGTATGGACTTGATTACAATGGAATTATAAGGCTTAGGGAAGATGTTTTTATTCCATTAATAAAAGATTCTATAAATGGGTAACTGGTGGATTTTCATAATTATTCATCCACAATTCATCTTGAAAGTATGTATATGTTTATGGATTTTAAATCGTACTTCTAGTGGGTTGGAATGAAAATACATATCCCAGTGTTTTAATATTTTCTTTGATTATGTAACATGTTATGGTTGAATGGAAAATATATAAGGGGATATTATATCTATTACCCATACCTGAATGTAAATTGGAAAACATCATCATGAATTTTGTTAGTAGAATCCAGAATACATATAATGGGTTTAATACTATATGGGTTTTCATCGATCACCAAAATAATTGAAAATTATTCATTTCTATCAAATCATACTTCTCTATCGAATGGAATACTTGGATATACATTCTAGATTGTGTATGTTTTAATGAAGTTACATGTTTTATTATGTATTCTATGTTTTTGAGGTTTACACAAATGATATGTAAATATATTCACAATGTTCTTGATAAAGATTTTAGTTTCAGCAATTTGAATCATCCACACATAGATGGTTAGAGAGATATCAATTCAAACCCTATAGGAAATGTTGAGATATTATTATTTATATTACAAAGGTGTTATGTATCAATACACAACTCATGTTAAATTTTTTTAAAAAAAATCACACAATCATTCAGATGGCTCTTTAGAAATCACTATATTGAATGATGTATGTAGATATAATGTTCTGGAATGTAATTGGAAAAAATAAATCTATTGGGGACTAAGAGTATAGATAAAATGATAGTGAAAGTTAAAGTAATTTAGAAAAAACTAACTGTTTATAAAAATGTTATAAAGATAACTGTGGTGTGATATGGAATTTAAGGTAGGTGATACAGTGTCTCTATGAATTATCCTTAGAAGAAGGTTATGATTCGAGAATAAAGGGAATCTTATACCAAGTTATATTGTTCCCCTTGAAATTATTTATTGCATCGAGATGGTAATCGATCATCTAGATAATCTTATAATGATTTCTCAATTCCTTGTTTTTTTAATGTATCACTTGAGGTAAGTGCATAACTAACCATTGAAATTTACATTACTTAGTTGTAATGCCACTGGATAATGATCTTTCCTATGAGGAATGGCATGTAGATATTTTTAATCATACAACGATAGTTATACAAAATAAGTCTACTCACATTGTCATATTTTCTAGAAAAAACAATGAGTTTGGGAATAAAACATGGTAATATGAGATTATGATGATGGATATGTATATTTATTTATTTGTATTAGTGTGAAAAAATTATAGGGTCAAATTAATGTTAAGGGAGATAAAATGTAAGATCTATAGTTTTATTGAATTTTTATTCAAATTAATAATTTTTCACTAATTTAGAATCTTATACCCAACCCCATGTTATGTTTAAATTATAAGTAACACCACATAATACATGGTTTAGAAACAATTTTAGGTTATGGTTGTGCTATACGAAATACCATATTGGATTACGTTACAAACAATAATATGATTTAAAAAACAATGATATATTATTAATAACATTATTAAAACATTACCTTTATAAGATAGACATTATATATAATCATATAAATATTAGTAACTATTTTTTAATTATTATGTATAATTGTTTTAAATATAGAAAATATATGGATAAAAATGGAATAATTTTTGGAAAAACATTATATTTTATGAAAAATAATTTTTTTAATTTTTTTTATTATTATTCATAAAAAAATAATAAAAACAATAATTTAAAATAATTCAATTTGAATTTGAAAAAATCAAACCAAACTTTTATGTAGAAAGTTCATAATTTTCACAGATGGATGTTTTGGGATGTTTATAAAAAGATTTATTTTCTGATAAATAGTAAAAAATTCTAAAAAAAATTGAAAACAATATTTTCATTTTAATTATGAATAATATTCTATTAAATTTTATATTTCTATATTAAAAATAGTTCAATTAAATTTCTACTAAACAAATTTAGGTCATATTAATCAATTTAAAAATGAATTTTGTTATAAAACCATTATAATCTTTGGTTTATTTTGTTATTAAAAACTAGAATTTCCACAAAATATTTGGGATTAATTTTAAATTTTTTGGTCTAATCTATAAATATAATTTTAAACATTGGATTCCATATTCATAATAAGAAAATTTAGGTTATGTAATAAGTTGATGTAAATTTTTTACCCAAATTAAATATGTAAATAGTGAACATTGCATATGAGGGTTATGTCTAAAATGGGTTTACCATCAGTTAATATAAAATAATAAGGGTTAAAATGAAGTATAAACATGTCTAAAAAATATTATCCCTATATTTTTATACAATTACACCTATAAGGTTCAATAATGGCCCATTTATTACCATTCAATCATGTGAAAAACTCTTGAGCAACTAATTCATTTAAAAAATACAAACTGTGTCTTATCCCACACACCAAAAGGCCACTATCTCTCCCCAATTATTCACACAATCACACACATTTTGTATCATAATATCCTAATCAAAATCAGTACCTAAATTATATCCTCTCAAACTATATGTCATATTTTATATAGAAATTCAACAAGGGAATGCTTTTTGTGAATGACTATTGGGGATACAAAGATAATATATAGTGTTCATCAATGAGCTTATTTATTGTAGTTATTCCCCAACGAATTTTATTTTTTACTATACAATGATTATATATTAGAATCATTGTTTTACATATAATTAGATGTTTTTATGTTATTTTAATTACCTAAATCATTCTCCACTTACATTAAAATAGTTAGAAAATCATTAATCATTTTTATGGAAAACTATCGCCTCCTGAACTAGTCTCATTAATTTTTCTATTAACACATCTCATAGTGGGTTATAATATTTTAATAAATGCTTATATATATTATATATGATATTATTATACTTAATTAATTATTATAACACAAATAATTTCATACATTCTATTTTCTGGGACAATAATTACATCGCTCGTGTGTATGGAAGAAAACTTCATTGGGAAGTGATGTGATATATTCTCACTCTTTAAGGAATGTATTAAAAAATGGATAAATAATAAATTAGATATATATGAAATAAAAATTATTCTATATGGGAAACATATCATAAATATTTCTTTATTTTTACCTAACATTAAAATGGTAACATCATTCTTGCATACATACAACCTATTATCTCCATGAATAGTGTATTTCATTTTATATCACAAATATTTTTTTGATTGCTGTAAATAAATATATAATGAAAATATATGCTATTTATATCATGAATTAAATGTTAGATATTTTTATATCATTACACAAGTACGATTCCCAAGAATATAAAATCAAATCATGTATGAAAAACAATGTAGTTGTAACCTAAAGAATAACATTAACATGTAATTATTTATAAATTGGCAATCAAAGTTCAAAAAGAAATAATATATGTATGATATATATATATACACATCATAGAGGTATAGTAAACATATATTTATTATAATTTATGGTTTATCATGTAGGAATGAATTCAACACAAAATGTTACAAATTACTAGTCCCTATTCTATTTTTAAGATACATATTGAAATTCACACTTTGTTTATTTTGTGGGTTTTATATAATATCCCATTTAAATAATATTTCTTGAATATCATTATTTTATTTAATTTTGATTATTAATTTTATTTTATGATTTATTGGGAAATTTGATTCATATTATTACAAATGTATTAAGATATTATTTGTCTCTATTTTTCATATTTGAGACATATATTATTTTATGAACCAATATTCTGTTACGAGAAGTATATCAATACCCATAGTAATGTAATTTCATGAATTTTTAAATCATCATGAAATTTTAGGTTCTATTTTATGCTATTCCTTCATGGGTATTATGATTCAACATTTTCTTAAGTTGAATATTAATATGGTTATTAAAAATGAAAACTTGTAATTGAACAATATTTTAAAGTGTTTTAGTAAAAAAAATTGAAAATTTTGTTTTAAAAACACATCATTATTTATCACTCTGTTTGGAAATAATTTTTTCATCCTAAACCATGTTTTTAGAAAAAAAAGTCCAACGTGTTTTATTATTATCGAATTATTTTAAATGATATTTTTCCCCATGTTTATCACATTACAGAATGTTTTCAATAAAATATTTTTTCCATTTATCTAAAAAAATATTATATTTTCTTTACAGAAAATGTTAAAGAAAATTTTATTTTAATATGAAAAGCATAAAGAAAACATACAATCATCATCAAAATTAATTTTTTTATAAAATACATTATATGTTTTAAAATTTGGTTTTCATTGAAAAATATTTTCATTATGATTAATGTTTTGAAAGGATTATTGAAAATATGAAAGGATATTTTCCTCATGAAATTTTATAAATGATAAATCTAAATGATTTTCCATATTTGATAAAATCCGTTGATGTTACCTATTCCATACAAGGGTTATGATCCACGATAAAATTTGTATTCGTTATATAAATGGAATTTTAATGACGGAATAAATTTTATAAAAACTATTTCTCTTCAATTGGTTATATCATGTTTATATTCATAAGAAACCAACTCAATTCTTTTCATGGTTTAGGCAATGATGAAATAGCGGTAAAACAAATCTATTTCATATAGGTTACCAAATCATTAAATGTTCATTTAACCCATTTCATTATATAGATTATAATATGATGGTTATTTTATGATCGTGTATAATATATATATATGGTTTTCATTATGATATTCGTGGGACCTATATCTCTTTCCAATGTATTGGGTAAATATTTACATCACATGATATTTTGAGGTATGTAATGTGGAGTAAACATAATATAGTAAATAACATTTTCTGATAAAATGGTTGTAAGAGTGAACCAAAACTATTATGACAGTTTGGGGAGTGAACTCATTACACTATTGTGACATTTACAGTGAGCCTAAATAATAATGAATATCATTTTATATTAGTATGTGTTTTCTTAAACTCTATGTCTTATGAAAATTTTATTCCCCCATGGATCATGTTAACTAATTTACATGTGATTAAAGTCATATAAACACACAATATTTATTATGTGGGTCAATATTATTCTCTATGATATGAAAATTTATGTTTTCAAATGTTATTATAATAATCCCATACACTTATGTTCATGTTATGCTTATATAGCTCCATTTTTTACCATTATTAAGCATCTGATCTCAACCATTTTTATGTTTTCATTCCCAATTTTTGAATAAATATTTTACATATTATATTGATAATAAGGTAATAGTTATGAAAATCATTGCGGGGTATGATATAGTTTATCTAAGGATCAATTAATTAGGTTTCCATGTTTCTAATGACACTTTTCAATTACATTCCTCGAGCATATTCATATTTAATCATATGAATATACATTAAAAAATTATTTAATATATATATATATATGATATATATGTATTTCAATAGTTTATGTATAAAAATCATGAATTAACATGTTTTTAATGAGTAAAATAATCTATTTAAAAATTATAAACATAATTTACTGACATATAAATCAATTTTGATTCCCAAATTATATTTTTTCTAATAATAAACTATTTTTTTTCATTACAGAAAATAATATATTTCCAACATTCCATACAATTTTTATTTTTATATACTAACAGAAAACAAGATATTTTGTAATGAAACAATAATAAAATACTTAAAAGATCAATAATAAAATATTAAATATTTAAATTAATGATTACACTTACCCTTTCTTATACAATCATTTCCTCCGATCCCCTTTCTCCTCTTATACAAAACTAGTTCTTATAAAAACTTTCTTCAAAAATAGTACTGTATAATATCCTATCTATATATGTTATGCTTTTTTATTTCAAAAAAATCGTCATAAGATGGATTTTCCCTCAGTAAAACAGATTAGAAATAAATAAAAATGTTAGGGTTTCCGTTTTTCTCCATTCTATTATTATATTATATTTATTCACCTTAATAAAATTTTATTAAAATTATTATTTTTCCTTAATTATTAAATTATATTTGTATAAATATAACTTTTACTATTATTCAATTATATTTTACCCATTACCACTCACCGAACACTTTATTAGAAGTCAGTACAATAAAAAATATGGGGTTCAATATCCATTTGGTCTCAATTAAATTACCCCTCACCCTCTTATATATGAATATGAATCAATAAAAGTAACTGAAAAATTTATTATAAATAAAATATATTTTTCTATAATTCTGAAGTTATTATGAAAATTTCCCTACTATTATACTCTTCAAAAGATTAGTTACTATAGATCTTTTTTCATTACCAATCATAGTGGTTATTTGTTATTTATAAAAAGGGTATTCCATGAATTTATTATTATATTACATATAGAATGATTTTATTACAAATAATTGATTAAGGTATCATTTATGATTTTGGTACAATAGAATAACCCTGAAATTACACTTATTGAATGTAATTATTGATTGTTATTTTAATATTTTAAAACAATCTTATAAGGTAAGGATAAAGAAATTATAATTATGTAATCTAATATTTAATTCACATAATTATAGAAGGATTTAAAATATATAATTTGGATTTATAATGATTTTGATATCCTTGGAACATGATTTATGATTATTACTATTAAATAGAAATGCTTTTTTAACAAATTGAAAAATGTAAAAAAAATTAATATAATAGGAATTAATCCAATAAGTAATGAATTTAGGTCACCAAACAACCTAGTTTTACATTGAACTGGTTACCTGTGTCACCCTCTAATAATGCTCAATGTGTATTCTTAATCCATATGGGCTGGAAAATAGTTTCTAACATCAAAATAAGACAGTTCGGAACGGTTTTTCCCTGGAATAAAAGACAAAATATTTATAAAAACTTGAAAAAATTAATAAATATTAGAAGAAGAAATAAAATTGTTTATCACCACTAAACATACCTCCATGTGACCTCATGGGTAACCACCAAACACAGAAGAACATTCTATACAAGAGCAACCCAAAACTAGAACATGAAATTGAAAAGGTAGAGTAGGAATGAGGACCAAGATTCTTAGTTGAATTTCCAAAGTACAACAATTCCCTATTCCCTTACCTTTAAAAATAAACCCAAACATTCGAGTTTAAAAATAATACATAACACAATAATGTTTTTCAAATTTTTCAAATTTTTCTAATAAGTTTTTATTTTTTTAAAATATATTTTTTCTTCAACTATGCTTTAAAAATAGATTCCATGCATTCATTAACATTTCAAAATGAATAGAAAACAATTTCGAATATAATTTGTTTTTCATAAATAGGGAAAGTCATGAAACATATAAAATGAAAAACAATACACAATAATCAGGTCATGATTGAGAACCATGGGAAATATCTCTAGGTAACTAGAAAATGTAGTACCCTAGAGACCTCACACCTTGACGAAACACATAATAGTAACAACAATCATCAGCATCCTTATGCACGAGCCACAAGAGAAGAGACGAATAGAAAATCCTAGTGGTGATCAATCATCGGCATAGTTTAGTTAGTGTAGAAATCGTCAATATAGTTAGTGAAATATTGACTTAAAACATCCACATCACTAGCGTACTAGTCCTAGTCATCCCACCATGATACTGAGGTTTCCCATGTGCACTATATATAGTGGTGGTGAGTTTTTATCATGAAATCAAATCTGAACTTATTATTTTATTTAGGTAAAAACATCCAACCTCTCACAATTGATCTCCCACCTTAGGTACACCCCCTTTATAATTAAAATAAAAAATAACAAGCCTCTTCACCAGGAAAATATCACAAATAACACATTTGACATACACATCATGTTTCTAAAACAATGGAAATGACTCAAGAGGGTTTTCACACATTCATAAATCATTTTCAAGGATCCAAACGACACTCATTACATTATAAAGAACACATTCCCCTTAAAAACATTCTCATCCAATAATTTCATTTTCCAAATCCATTTAAAATTTATATTAAAAATTAAATAATCACACATTTTAAAACAACATAAAACCATTGAAAAATACTTAAAACACATTTATGAATGGAAAATCACAATTTAACTAGGAATTCACACCAAAATCTATACACTTTTCCTAACATACCAAAAAGTCTAATTTCCCCATTTTGAAAAAAGAAATGAATCCAAATTATTTTAAATCAAATTTTAAAACTAATATACATGCCAAACCATTTTTTAAATACCTTCAAAACACCCAAAACCAATTTATGAACCACTTTATGGAATATTAAAATTTGGGTATTCTAAAACAATCATGGGATTATATTTTAATTTATAATACACATGTCAACCCATAATGTGAATATGAAATACAATTTAAATTCCAACACCAAGAATCCCCATCACATTGCAGATCACACATATACTATTTATTTTTAAAAAAAAATTAAACAACACGAGAAATTATGGAATTCAATATAAAGGAATAGGCAAAGGGGATCTACCTCAAACATGCCTCTCTTCGATGATGACCACCTAAACCGACTCTTCACACTTACATGAACTAGAATTTATACATACATACATAAATGCATACATGAATATATATAAATACCCCTTGATGCATTTCACATATTACCCCTCTATGAGGGAATATGTACCAAGAGGTAGTATATATATATTCTTGACCTATGCATATATATATAGGATTTCTTGGTACACACTTCTAAAAACAACATCAACTGGACCCAACACACTTCGGAAAAAAATTTCCAACAACTCAAAACACCGTGGTAAAGACCCATACTCCCAAACAAAATTGTGACAACGCAAATATCACAATATCACTATATTAAAATTAAAAATATGTGATAGAATTTTAAACCCTTTTGGGATAAATGGATGGTAGATATAAATATTCTAAAATGTGTCACCTTCAATGAAGGACACTAAATAATGGTTGATGGAGGACCAAAATTCCCATCACAAACCCTTTTGAATATTGAAACACCAAAAATAAGTTTTCTGGAAACCGTAGGATTGGGATAAGTCATACACACAACTAGGAAGAGAATATAATCACAAAATCTGTGAAGGAGATGGGAGTGAAGACTAACCTATGGGATTCACACCCAAAATCAGGAGTGTATCTATCACCGTGTGGATAGAGAGGAATAAAGAATAACTCCTAATAGGCATATTCACACAACCATGTGGGGGGGGGGAGGTCAGTTCTTGCGAGAAAGGTAGGGAATGGCTGGCCTTGGGAGGAGGAGATGCCGCCAGAGGAGGGAGGGAGGCACGTTGGAGGGCCTCAATTAGTGGGGGCCACACATTTAGGGAGGGGAGTGAGGAATGGGGTCAAACATGTGAATGTAGGGGGAAGGGGGGAGAAGGGTAACAAAAATAATGGTTTACCATAAATAAAAAATATAAAATTATAATAATAATATGCTAAAAATTGTAATAATGATAATAATAAAAATATTTTCATTATTTTTATTATAAAAAAATAAATTAATTTTATTCTATTTTTGTTATTTTATATTATTTTAAAAACAAATTGGGAAATTGTGTGGTATGTACATGGTTACCTACAGCCAGACCCAAAGTTTAGCAAGTCATGAGAAAACCATGGGACTCAGCACTACCTACTTACGCATTAATGTCACATGCCTGTCACACAGTTTAATAAACCATGTGCAAGCCAATCGTCATAACTCACATCCACTTGGGAAATTGAACATGCACTACATGGTAACATATAATAGTGCGAGATAACTATAAAACTGTAAAAATGCTTCCAAAATTATAAAATTCGACCCTTAGACTACCGAAACACAAAATAAAGACTAATGTTAATAAAAATAATTAATAAATCTATGGTTAGGTTATGTCATTCTTGCCTAGCACAAAAACATTCTGCCTCAAGAAATTCACCTAGCTCAATGAGGAAAGAAACTCGAGTTAAAACTGAACAAGAAGAATTAAATCACAGAACATAGTCTGAATTTTCTCTCCACCAGCCACAGATGAATAGTTCTATGAGAAATCAAAATGTGTAGAACCACAATGAAACTAGTAGGGGTTTCTCCCCTACAAGAACCCACCTAGCATAGCCAACATTGAGACTCTCAACCTAGGATATATCTAAAAATACATACATGAACCAAATTGAAAACCACCATCACTGATCAATAATCCAGTAAAGATTAACTCTATGATAAACTACAACAAGATCCATGGTGGGTCTCCCCATCATTTATGAATTGACCAGCTTAAGACAACTACCACAATCCAACACATGAACATCCCACCCATACAAAAAAACCCTGAAACTCAGGAAAAACAATACAAAGAGATCAAACCAGATAGAGAAATAAACCATGATTCATTATTTTTGAAAGAAAATAGTATCTCCAAGATGAAAAATACATAAAAAAGATCCCCAAAAAAGGTTTAACCACTAAAGAGATACAATAGTTCAATTTCTGACACATTAAAAGGCACATTCAAAGGAATTTAAAAGAAAATCATGTCTACATGCCTTCTAATAACAAAAGTGGATATTTTCTACAATCAAAGACCAAAAATAGAAAATAATACCTCTATGCCTTATTTAACAAAACAATTCATTCAAAAAAGAAGAAAAATGCAATAGATAGGTTCAAACCATCCACTTTCATTCAATAGAGAATTAAGCTAAACCAAAATGCACCACACCGAATGATTTTTGACTACATGAAAAGCTTCAGTCCAAGAATATTGATTTGATCTATGATGTTTAGAAGCATCTGCTGCCCCATAGTCAACAACTAATGATCGCGACCCAAAAATCTCTTTAAGTACATAAACTTGTAAAACCCCTCAATAAACACAAGATACATCACAGAGAAAAATATATTTTCAACCAAAAATGCGACATTCATCTATTTTTTCTATGATAGATTATGGGGGAAACTCTTTGAAGTCTTAGGTGTGGTACAAGGTTAATGGGGGCTCTAGCTCCACCACTTAATTTAGAGTCAGTGTAGAGTCTTCAATAAACATACTCCTAGAAACAGTCTTCAATGGGAACACTCATAGAACCACTCATTTAGAGATACCTCCAAACCCCTAATTAAATTAGTTTTTACATATTATGACCACTATCAATGATGAAAACCAATTCCAAAAATTTTATGTAAGTTAAAACATGTGGAAGAAATCATATATTACTACTTCCCACTCCTCATCAGAACCTTTACAGGGTGTAATCAATAATAAGAGGCCCAAAATTAATTTAAATGCATCATAAACAAAAATTCTAAACTGCAATCTCAAACCAAAATCTAAAATAAAATAATAATTTCAACCCCATTTTCATCACGTTAAAACTAAAATCCCACAAAAAAGGATACCAAAAAAGAAATGAAAATATTAAATGATTGATCAATTTTTAAAACATTGAAATTTCCATTTTTAAAACACATTGTAAGCAAACAAAACAACATAAATATTTGATATTTGGATTCCATGAAGTCACACACACATATATATATATACCACTTTACTATCTTATAAAATATCCAAAAATACATCAAATGTTTCGCCCAAAACATCCATAAGATCATATAAGTGGTTATTCATAGAAATAATAATTGTCACTTCTGAACAATTCTCAATTAAGAAACAGATCATTCATCATAAATCCAAAATCTCTCACCAATTTGAAATCTCCCCATATCATTAAAACATCAAATTCCCAAATTTGAAACTAGTTTAAATTCAAATTTCCAAAAGTACTTCCCAAAATCAAATAATAAACCCCAAAACAGCTATAATTTTTTCAGTTTGATAGCAGACATTCCACAAAAATAAAACTATTTCCATTAATGAAATCTTTTTCCACCCCAAAAACCACATTCTGTTTTTAAAACCAATTTTCCTTAATTCCAATTTCATTTTTGAGACCCACTTATTCCAACCAATAATATGTCCAAACATTACATAGAGAAATACTCCAAGGATATGGGACTAGTGGAATTTCCAAACCTGACAACATAGATTATCAAACCGTGCTCTAAGTGGGAATCGACCATAGGATGTATCTTGAACTATGCCATCAAGATTTACTTGGGCTGCTACTCCACATTATATCATTTCATAACACCACCTCAATCTCTATTTAACCCCTCATATACACATACCATAGTAGAATTTTTTTTGGACTACCCCTATTACTCAAGGATTGGGATGGGAAATTGTTCATTAAGCACTTCCTTTCCCTTCAAGTTGGCTCCCAAAAATCCTAATTTCTAGGAAACTACAAACCCCAAATAATAAGGGAATACTTGGATATCATTTTTCATGAACCAAGCTTGGGATAACCTAAACCAGTTTCCCATGTCGACCCCGACAAGGCCAAAGGGACATTCTCATTCGTAATAGCCAGGAAACTAGTTTCATCCATCAAAATAAGAATGCTTGAATGGTTTGGATAAAAATAAGAGACAGGTAGATACATAAAAACTATAAAAAATAAATAAACACTATGAGATGAAATAAAATAATTTTTCATATCCAAACATACATCCAATATCCTTCATGGGTCACTACTAAATATAGAATGATTCTTTCCACAAGAGCGAACCAAAACTAGAACCTGAAACTTAAAAGATAGAGTAGGTGTGAGAACTGAGATGCTTAGTATGATTTCAAAATTACTACAATGACCTATTTCCTTACTATTATATTTCCAACAAATCATTATAGTTTGAAAAAAATAATGGAAATCCACTCTTAAACAATGACTTTACACCAAAACCCATATATTTTCCCTAACATAAAAATTCTTGGAATTTACCCTTTTGAAATCACACAAGAATCTATATTATTTTAATTAAAAATTCAATACAAAAATACCCACAAAAAATTTAGGGAATTACCTACCACGCATCCACAACTATTTTACAAATAAATTATAATAATTTAATTTTTTTTCAATATAAAACAATCTTGTGATTATATTTTTGGAATAATATATATTTCCACACAAAAAGAGAACGAAAAACGTATGTACAACACAAAGCATCACCATAAATTCATGTAGCATTAATATAAAATTAAAAATTAAAAAATCATTTTAAAGAACACATAAAATTATGAAATTAAATTTAAAGGAATATGCATAGGGGACCTAACTCAATCTTGTTTATCTTTGATGAAAACCTTCTAAACAAACTTTTCACACTTACAAGAACATGTATATATATATACCCCTTGCAGTGTTGCACATATTCCCCACACCATGAGGGAATATGTAAAATGGGGTAATATATATGTATTGCATACATATGAATTAAAACATTGGAATTCTTGATACCCATAGCCAGAAACCACATCAACAGGACACAACACACTCTAGAAAAAATTTACTGACAACTCAAAATTCCATAGAAAAGATCCACAGACCCAAATTTAATTGGTGAAAACTAAAATATCACAAAATATGCAATTTAAATTAAAGGTGACCTATAGAATGTGAATCCTTGATGGGTAAAATGGTGTGATGACCAAAATTGTATAAAATGAATTGTCTTCAGCAGAATACACCAAAACACGATTGATGCAGGCCCAAAATACCCATCATAGGCCCTATTAATGAGATAAAAAAACAAATTAGGTCTTTGGAAACCCTAGGGTTAAAATAATTCATAAACACCACCCAATAGAGACTAACATCACAAATTAAGGTTGGAATATGGAAGGGAAGACACACCATGTTGATTTACACCCAAAATCAGGAGGCGGAGCGGTCACAAGAGGCATGGAGTGGCGCGCTAGAGCACTCTCGATCAGCAGAGTCATGAAAGTATGTGCGGGGGGGGGGATAGATCAGTTGAGCATGAGAGGGGGAAGGCCATCCATGTGAGGAGCATCCTCCTCCTAACGATAGTGGGAGGTGCATTCGAAGGCCAATAATGTTGAGGATGTCGCGTTCTGGGGAGAGAGGGAGGAAGGGGGTGCTGCGCTTGAAAGGATGTGGAAGGGGATGGAGAAGGGAAAAATTATTTAGGGATTCCCATAGAATACAAACCAATAATAATAATAATAATAATACTTAAAATAATAATTGTCATAATGATAATAATAATATTATTTTTATTTTTATTATTATCAAAACATTCCATTAATTTTATTTTATTTTCTTGTTTTATTTTATTTTTTAAAAACTTTTATCAACTGTGAGGTCTGGACATGGTTTCCTACATCCAAATGCATAGTTGAGTAACTTGTGATCAAACTATGTCAGTCATCACTAACCACTTATAGATCCAAGTCGCATTCTTGTTGCATTATTTAATAAATAGTGTGTAAGTCATGCACCATAGCTCAAACCCACATGGGCTCCCGCACATGCACAACTTGATTACTCTTTACTGTGCAAGGTTATTTTTAAATACTAAATATTCTTGCCTAATTTTTTAATTTGACCAGGAAACCACTATAACAAAATATTGGGACTACAACCATTTAAGTATAATTAAAATAATTAAGAAATCTAATGTCTTGGTGTGACAATTCATGATACCAATGAACTAAACAATTCATCATAATTATATCAACAATAAATATATATATAGTATTGTAATTAAAATATAAATTTGATAAATTGGATATTATATATGGGTCTGAATTGATGTAGAGATTTAGTTATGGTCTTCTTCCAAAACTCATTACATTTTTTAGTTACTTTTACTCTACCTATATGAACATCAATGTTATCAATAAAATGGAATTAAATTTATACACAAATGGTCTTACCTAAAATTTTTAGGTATTATAATATATTTAAATATCTTATTTATTATTATAGTTAACCATTTTTTTATAATGAGGACATTCTTGCTCATTTTCATTTTTTTGATTCTTTTATCTATGACTCTTTTTCAGGATCTCTCTCTTGAAATTATCCTTATATTCCATGACCATGTTTTTTTCTAATATATGAATTCTGTTAATATACTATTATTTATATAGTATTTATTAATATTTAATTAACCTTAAATATCAAAAACCATCACTCTAGATTTATCCTTACTAATACGATAGTGAAATATAGTACATAATGATCCTTGAATCATGTCTCAAATATGCCAGATGACAATGACATGAAATGAGGAAATATAAATCACCCGAATGAGAGATATTTCCCTAATATATCAAATTAAAGAATAAGGGTCATGATGAGATACCACATCAAAAAATAGTGAATATATTCTTAATTAACCTGAAATAAAACAATAATGTTATAAAAAATGTAACAACATAATCTTAAAAAATAATAATTTGTAGTGAAAGAATAATAAATAATACATGAAAATCTCTTTTGAGATATTATTTTACATCCAAATTTGTTAACAACTCTTGTTAACATGAAATTCGAATTATATATAACTTTTGTGAGAATAATATGTATAATAAATAGGATATTTCTGGAAACTACTATTTAAAAATGTGAAAGTAAAATACTAAAAACATTGAATTTATAAATTGAACAAAATCATCAAAAAAGGTAAATGAATATTTATACCATATCTATTAAAGAACACTCTATGAAATATAAGTATGAAATTCACAATAGAATCATATAATAATAGATAATTTTTTCTTAGCTTCAACTTCCCTGAAGGTTTTTTATGTAATTCTCAAATGGCTCACACTCTATGCTCAACTATATCTTAAGACATCATATTTATCATGAATATTTTCTTAGACATTATATATCTTATATAAAAAAAACAACAACACCACTACCAAATAATATTAATAAAAACATTATTATGAAGAACACTACAAATTATGTATCATATATTATAAATCTATCCATCAAAATTTGGGCATTGACTACCATGTAAAGGAATAACTACCACTATCAAATAAAATTATGTGTTGTGAACCATTTTATATACCACACACACAAATCTATAGTAACATAAAAATGAACAAACTTTAAATATTACATAACTCTATGGTTTTATTCAAGAAATAATTTCTACACACTTCAAGTGATCATTACTTGTCAATATCAATGATAATTAGGTCATAACTCATAAATAATAAATATATATAATATAATTGGAAAAGTTTATAGAGAAAAAAATTTTCCATCACTATAATTCATTTAAAATGATTCATGTTTTATCTTCTATAAAAATAATATTGACATACAATCTGTCTTCTTCGACATTTTATCTATCCTTCAACACTATGAATTGTTTTTTAAGTAACCAGATTAAAAATAAAAAATTTGTATGTGAAATAATAATTAGAGATGTATTAGTCAAGTGAAATAAATAAAATAACATAAAATATTAACCATAATAACAATATTCTTTGATCATATAAAGTAAATCATCTCCACATGAAATACACACATTTTTTTCTCAATGTGAAACTTTAAATCCTGTGGAAAGAAATTGGAAAAGAATTTTTAGAAAAATAGAGAATTTTATACGTAAAAATTTTTATAAAAATTTTAGAACTAAATATATTTATTTGTAATCAATTGTAGAAACCACATTGGTAAACTCATTTTTATTTCCTTTAAAGATAATGGTCATTTCTCAATTCATTTGGGTTTTCAATAGAGATCACCAATCAGTGAATATTTATTATTCAAAAGCATATATATTTTTATGTTTAAATATATTTTTCATAAAACAATTTTTATTCCACGATTTCATCACAAACCATTATATAATAAATTTTTAATCTATATGTAAAAAAATAAAAAATTAAAATAAATATTCATTTTCAAAACACATTTTCAAAGAAAAAATACAAAAAATAATGAGAAATATAGGTTCTCATTCATGAAAAAAATATTACTATAATAAATAAAAATAAATTAAATTAAATGTTTTTTATGGGATTGACTATTCAAACAGAATATTTTAAAATATAACAATTGTTTTTCATTTTTTGAGGAAATTATATACTTTTCATATAAACAATTTAAAATATTCCTTTTGAAATACATTTAAAGAATTATATATAAGACATAAAATAAAAATTATAAATTATTTATGTAAATACATTAAGTAATTTTGAATTTATGTATATGGACATATATATTTATAAAATAGATCATTAAAAATCATTAAACAATGTATTCAATGTAATCTATCCTCAACCATGAGTCTGACTCTTCACATAAAATTTTTATGATCTAGAATAATATAAACAACTAGTTATTATATTACAATTAAAAAAATAGTCTTAATAGTTAATTTTTATGTTTTTTTCTTCCATGATATTTTCAATAACAAAATAATTTTTGTTTATGTATGGTGTTTTGATGATATGTTATTCATATGTCTAAAAGACATCTGTAAGTAACCTGTAGTAAATATTTAATTATTATATCATCCTTAGAATAAAAATTAAGACAGAATTATCATTTTAAACATAAAATATTTTTTAAACAAACTATTAGTGATGATTAAAAAAATTTAACTACAGTATAATATTGAAGATGGCCAGTAATACATACGCTTGAGTAATGTCTCAAATTTAAAATGATCATTACGAAAAGCTGGTATTTTTTAGTTTATCAATAAAGAATAAAAATTAAATTATTAATGTAATATTATTTATATAAATAATATTATATATTCCTTCAACATGATGAAATAATGAAAATGAATATCAACAATTCATGGATGGTGTTATCCACACGTACAAAGGAATGATGATATTATTTTTAAATGAATTAAAAAGGTCAGAAAATATATGATATATTTTTTTTGATAATGGAACTTTTATCATGAATATAATATAGATAAATAAAATATATGATAATTATATTTTCTAGATATGGTGATCGAAAATAATTTAGAACGGTCCATGAGGAAATAATATGAAAAACACATGAACGATGGTTTTGATTCACATTTCATTGAAGTTGTGATATATATAATTTAAAAAAATATCTAAAAAGGTCTCGGTATATATATTATTTAATTTTTATGATTTTATATTCTCTCATTAGGGATTAAAAAAGATATAAGAATATGTATAATAAAATAAATTAAATAAAAAATACCACTTCTATGGAAAACCTCATAATGGTTACGCCAAAAACATTACAATTATGTTTTGTAAAAAAACAATTCATATAGGATATGGGAATATATTTTATGATGTAATTTGGGAAGGTAATGGTTATTCCAATTGATTATTGAAACAAATAATAAGGGATGATACCTTTTTTAATATAGGTGGGAAATCATTAAATTTCAAATTATATTAAATTAATGTAAAATATTTTTTATATTCAATAGACTAAAAATTAATAATAATTGATTATATAATGAGTATCATTTAGAATAATATCAACCAATGGGAGTTGATCATTTTTATATTATATTGTTACCCATATATTTATGTTCTAACTCCATGTTAATAATTTTGATATAATTTTTATTTATTTTCATTATGGAGGTATTAATATATTCAACAAAAGGAAAATTGGAGAAACAGAGGAAGATGGTCAATATTTTATATGATGTTCTAACTTATTATCCAATTATCGGTTATATTTAATTTTAAATAACTTTTTAAAATTTCATTCTTTATAATATTACTAATATCATTTTTTGAACTATTCATTTAGATTTATTTTGAAAATATCTTAAATGTAATGGAATTCAAATATTATCATTTAAAATTAAACTAAGAATTTATAATTATCTATAAAATTCATTTAATATACAAAAAAATTAAATTATTTTATAGTTTCAATTTATCAAAAAAATAATTTTATTTTTCTCTTAATTAAACAAATACTGCATCATAATTGCGCAATAATTTAAGGTGATTAATTCATCAAATATAATTAATAAATAAAAAATTTTATAAATAATAATATTTAATAATTTATATAAATATTTATATCGATCAATATAATTCTTCTATAAAAATTTACATAATTTAAATATAATAAAACTATGTGTTTTTCATTTTTTACATTTCTTTACAAACTGTATTATAAATTTCCAAATAATTTCTAAATGAAAGTAAAAGTTCCTATATTAGAATTTTTTATTATTATGGATAAAATATAATAATTATTTAATATATTGGAAAAAATTAGTGTTATTTTCATATGATTATTATATTTTTTTTCTAATTTAATTTCTTGATCTACAATTATCATGGTGAGAAACAATTACAACAGATTCAATTCATAATTTTCAAATAAAAGGGGGACTATTTAACAAATCATGATCTCTTAATGCCAAATATGTAATATTATTTTCATTAATCAAACCATAAAAGTGAAATAATTTATTTTAAATTTAAATAAGAAAAACATGATGAAAAAATATGTTCATATAAAATCATCTTTAAGTATAAAAATATTTTTATACAAAATTTAGGTAGGCAATTATTTTAAAATACTATCTTTAGATTATAGTCGGTCTAAACAAAATAATTTTTTTAGTAAGAGTCTAATATATATTATTACTTATAAAATACGTTAATAAGAAATATGAGTTTAAATAAAAATCATTATTTTTTCAAATTTCATTGAAAATTCATTATTTTTAGGAAATTTCTCAAAACAAAATCAAAATATATTTTTTAAAAGATGAATTAAAAAATTAATTTTCATTTATATTCAATTTATATAACTTATAAATAAAAATTTAAAATAATAAATTATTAAAAGATACTCCAATATAAATATTTCATTTTTTATTTAAATAATACTTAATATATTTATAACGAATATTAATATTGAATTTATAAAAACAAATTAATATGAATACAATGTATTCAATAATTAACCAAGGTGTTATAGAAATAAAGATTCTTCATAGCTTATATAATAAAAATATCATAATATAGGAAATTATATAGTGGTATACATCATTATATGGCAACAAAAATAGGAGAGAGAAAGATAGGTATTAGTTAAAAATCCAATACATCCGCATCATATATATTTTTTAGAACACCCACCCCTCCTCATTCAATCAATTGGGTGTATTTCTCCATATATACATGACCGATGTACCATTTTAAATAAAAAAAAATATAGTAATATCATAGACAACCCAAACAAAGGGAAACTACCTAGCCTTAGACTCATCTATATCTATCCTTGTACATGTCATTCTTCTTCCACCACTAATTTAAAAATCACAATTATAGAAAATAACACTAAAATAAATCCTATTTGTAATGTTTTCAATTTAATAATGTTGTTCCAAATTCATTTCCCTGATTTAGTCTATAATCATTTATTCAATCATTTATTGGTTTCATATTTCACTTTTTAACTTTTACAATGTCTTAAATATGTATAAACATCATTAACCAAACCCATTATATTATTAATTTCATTTGTAATGTCAACATTGTCTTAGGACTCTAAGAATCATCACAACCTATGGACAAAAGAACATGTTTCATATATAGTGTCAAACTGTATCAAGAAGCTAGAAGCCATAATAAATAACATTAATCTAAACTACGATTTAAAAGTATCAATAATCACACAATCATGAAAATCCTTGTATCAATTTAATTTTTCTACCCAACTATCATCATGATACCCATTATGAATTATGAAACCAATCACTCCATCACATTCATTTTTATTTCCACTCCCATATGCATCCCTACCCATTTCTAACTGATATCTCTAAAATATGTTATAATCAATAGAATAGTATAATGTCTATATTATCCTATAAAAGAACTATTTTTATAAATAATAGTTATATATAAAACATGCTCAAAGAAAAAAGATGGTAAAAAGAAAAGTTATTCATTACTTTGACAATATAGATGGTATCACTTATCACAAAAAAAAATATTTACAAGAGATATATTTAATTTCCCATATGAATTTATCTGTTCATTATGAATAGGGTTTCAGCCAAAAAAATCTATATTTTATAATGTAATCAATTTATTTGAATAACCATACATATTTTTTAGTATAACTTTTATTTTTCATCAAATTCATTGAATAATTGTTATTAGTTTATATAACACTTTTTGTAAATTATATCATTATAAGTACATATATAAAATTTTTATCAAACTAAAATAAAATGATGAGATTTATAAATATGAACAAAAAAAATTATATATTAGAAAATATATAAAATCAAGAGACATTATCAATAAGCATAAATTATATGCTACAAAAAACTCAACTAAAATTTATTATTGATCTGATTGTTTTATTTATTAA
The DNA here is from genome assembly GCA_963277665.1 of Viscum album. Lineage (NCBI taxonomy): Eukaryota > Viridiplantae > Streptophyta > Magnoliopsida > Santalales > Viscaceae > Viscum > Viscum album. The sequence continues at coordinate 997,427,542 of OY728166.1, forward strand.
TGATAGTTCTAAAATTACAAGAAAATATTAATTCATTTCAATCCCATATGATCAATTAAATTAGAATGATGTGTAATATATCCCCTACATCAAAATGTAGATTTTAAATTTCTCTATAAAATAATAGAAGAATGATATGAAACCTTTGATAAAATCCCCAATAGGAAACCATTGATCCTTAAAACAATATTCTATTGGGAATATTGTATCATTAATTGAGTACGAGACCATGAAAAAAATAAATTCAAAACTGATATAACATTAAATAGGGAATTCGGATATAGAAAGATCACTAATTGAAGAGACACACCATGAATCATTATGAAATTGATCCTGAATAATTTTTAATTATAAACCAATAATGGAGGACCCAATGTCCCTAAAATAGGCCCTCATGTCACCATGAATATGTTGTTGGAATGAGAAAAAATATACAGTCTAATTTGTTTCCTTATTAGTATAATATTCCTAAAATATAAGTCTATGACAGATCACACTTTAAAAAGAAATTTCCCATTTAAATTTTTCTAAATACATTCATTATGGAAGGAGGATATTATATTATTGTCTTAATTAAATATACTGTCATGACCCATCCTCATGGCTCGTGCTATGACTACCCCAAGCCCGCCTTCTATAGGCCAGGGGCTGGCGACTAGCACCAAGGTGTAAATCCCGGTAAAAAGGGAAGGCACTACCTTTGTAAAGTAAACAAACACCACAAAGAAAGAAAGTAGTAGAAGTAAACACTAAGTAAAACTGAGTACAACAGTAAGTGTGGAAAAGTAAGTGGGATAGAATACAAACCCAAACTGAAAGTAAAGTACAACTCGAAAGGGAAAACAACAACTGAAAAGTAAAGCCACAGCGTCGAGCCATCCACTGGAAGTCCCACCCGAAGGGTGAGTATAGATAGCCTCCACAGCTCCTCGGGTCCATCCGTCTGCTCCGAGTATGTCTCGCCCTGTGGTCCACCTCCAGGTACCATCCTTCTCCGCAAGCCTCAACCACGATCAGCGCTGTCCATTGTCTGCAACCAACACAACGTAGTGCGGGCATAGCCCGTGCAGGGGTGAGTATAAGCTACTCAATAGGGACCCCGAGACCCCCGAAGGTCCCCCAGAATCCACAAAGGAAAGATACAATCACGAAGTAACATCCGACACTACATAGGTATATGCCCATACATATACCTAAGTCACCAATTCTAGTTCGCTCCAACCTCTGAGCCCAAGTACAACCCAGACCAAACAGGAAATCACAACCCAGTCCACACAGGAAAGCAAAACGTAATCCACACAGGATAGCACAACACAATCCACAAAGGAAAGCAAAATAGGATTTAGCTCAAACAGGTATAGTTCTTTGTATGACAATAAAGATGATCAGATATAGCCACTGATTCATCTATGTTGTCGGACCCACAAAGTATCGATAGGTATTAACCCCCGCAATGACCCAGGAAGGGTCTAACCCACACATTATCGATAGGTAACTTACCCCTGCAATGAACCACACGGGATCGGACCCACACAGGATCTGTAGGCGCTGGCTCACACAGAACCGCTGAGCACTGACCCATACAGGATCAGACCCACATAGGATCAGTAGCACTGATCCACGTAGGATCACTGAGTTTTTCAGTCATCGTCATCGAACCCACTGAGGATCTCTGTACAGTCGTCATCGTTGTCGCAGTCGCATCCAGCTCTAGGGTTTCCGCACACAGCAAACTTGTTCGGGAGGGTCTGCTCCATGAGCCAAGATGATGATCTATCAACTGACACAAATTCTAGAGTTGATGTATCCACAATTTTTGTATCGTCAACTGGAACTAAGCGTCACAGACGGCGTGTCAATCAGATGTTCTGTTTGGAAGTTATTGGCTTTTTTGTCACAGGGGCCCGGTTGGGTTTTAAGTCAAAACCAACCCGACCGTACTCCACCTGCATCCAAACCTTGGGTGGAGTAAGCCAAAGATCCATCTCACTAAGAGGAATCCAACAATGTCGACGACACGTCAATCGGACATCCGGAGCTCAAGTTATGAGTGTTTCCGCTCCGAGGGCCCGGTTGGTTTCGTGTACGAACCAACTCGGCCGAACCCAAAGTATTTTGAAACCTTGAGTGCGATATACCTAAACGACCGTCTCGATCCAAGGATCGAATCGCGACTGACGGTGAGTCAATCGGAGACCCGTAGTTCATCTTATGGGAAGCCGACCAAAAGAGGTTCAGTATTTAGGTGTTCGGGCCCGGCCCGACCCGGCCCGATACCCCCAGGGTCGGCCCGAACCAGGTTGACCCGAGCCGAGTCTGGGTTCGGCCAGCTTGGGTGCATCCCGGTCTGGCGAACCGGCTAGGCAGCCGGCCCGGCATGGGCGCATGCGCTGGGCGCGCTGGCTAGGAGCTCGGCCAAATGGCCGAGCCATTTGAGTGGGGGTGCCTGCCCCCCAGTTTTTGTAACCACAGCTGCCAAAATGGGGGCCACTTGAGCTGGCTGCCGGGGGTTTGTAACCCCCTGGCTTCTCCCCTGTCCGGTCGGCCGGCCCTGGTCAGTAGGCTGTTGCCGCTGCGGGACCGGCAAGGTCGGTCCCCCTTTCTCCGACGCCGGCAGCCCAGAACCGGCAGCCGGACTCCTTACTCCACCGCAGCCCGAGACAAGTCGCGGCCCTGATTTGTCCGGTGCGGCACAACAGCGCTGCACCCCTCCGCCGCGGCCCCGCTCCGGCCGTAGTATCTTCGGGTTTTTCCGGCGCGGCGCGACGGCACCGCGGCTTGGTTCAACATTCAAATGCGTGGCGCGACAGCACCGCACATCCTTGTCGCTCGTCCCCGCACGGTGCGACGGCACCGCGTCACATCCCATCGAACCGCAACCACAAATAATAATGAAAAAAGGAGTTGGTTCGGCCGTGTTTTTTTGGTCCGGCCCCCTCCCGTTAAATGATATCAAGTGGTTCCAAAGAACAGGGATAGATGATGAAGAAAATGACGGATGTAATCACAAAATAGAAATGCATAAAACCGCTACCTCGTCAAACAAGTTGAGAAAGGATTTGTTACGGGGATAACCATCACGGAAGGAGACGTCGCAGAAGGAGACGTTGCAGAAGGAGGAAGTCACATCGTGGAAGAAGAAGTCGACCTCCGGGAAATCCGGCGTTCTTCGCGTTCTTCGTGTTCTTCGTCGAAGTGGAAGAAGTTCTTGAAGATTCTCAACTTTTCTCCCAAGACTCACCCAACAAGCATCCAACCCAAAATAAAATAAGTCCCTTACTTATTTTATTATCATAAAATAAGCATTTGAATTTTAAACATTCAAATTTAACTCACCTAATTAATTAAATTAAGTTATCAAAATTAATGGTGAGTTAGAGGTGTTAGGGAATATGAAGGGGTGGGGTTCGTGTGGGCCCCACACCCTCATAACCTCCCATGGAAAGTAGAGTGGTTACCAGAACATCCACTCAACAGATAAAACGCTTAAAGGAAAATAAAAATTGTAGTTAAATTTTTAGTTTAACTTCCAAAATTTTTTATCGAACTCTCTCGTGAAAATGAAACTTCGGAAATGGTTCTTCTAAGAAAAAATCAGTGCTACAATTCCATCGGTGCCCTTGAAATTTGATTCCGAGCACCGGTTCAAGAGTTATAAAATCCCGCTCTTTTTTTCACTGAACGTACCCGAGCTAAACTTCGGAAATAAATTCCAGACACACCTGGCCTCAGAATCAAGTGCTGTCAAAAACTGTTTTCTTGTAAAATTACAAAGAAAATAAAGAAAAACTTTTCCTTAAATTATACGGGTCTTTACATTAGTCCCACCTCAGGGCTTTACATCCCCATAAAGATTCATCGAAAACTAGGGAAACAAAAGTGGGTACTGAGTACGAATCTGAGCCTCCCGCTCCCAAGTGCTCTCCTGGAGATTCTCATGCTTCCATCTGATGCGTACTAGAGGAATCGACCATCCACGTAGGACCCACTCATGTCGATCCTCGATCTCCACTGGGATATAGAGACCCGAAGTCTGACGTACATGGACATTACATTAATTTTGTGGAATACTTAGTACATAACAAAAACACACACACAAGGATCGTAATAGTTTAGTTTCTTTGGAAACTCGGAATATAATCTTCTAATCGTGGTGAAATATATTCAACATCTCCCAAAAATATCTTCATTTTTTTTACCTAAACCCTTTCTTTATATCCTGGGGGGAAGAAAAAATAAAAGGGTGAGCTCAAATGCTCAGTAAGGGTAAACAAAAGAAATATCAATCACATCGTATACACAAGCACATAACTTTTGGAAATCTTAACCTGCAAAAGAGATCATAATTTCATAACATGGGATAAATCATGGCAGTGAAATGTAATCACAATAATAATAACTGAAAACATGAAACTTTGTGGCATTCACACATAATCATAGAGAATCATTTCTTGTTAGTCAAGACTCATTTCCAAGACTATCTTAGTGGACAAAGTCCCTTTCTGAACTGAGTCACCCTCGTTTCAGTCCTGTTTCACTGAACCGGTATAACCTACAGTTCCAGCCATGTCTATCTCATGAGATATAAAATCATTACCCAATTCATTGGAGGGAGATATAGGTCCCAACCATCTTATAATGAATCCTTTCTTATGTGTTCCACATAATCATAAATCATACATCATCGCATAACATATGTAACAAAATGGGATTCTTGAAACATCATGACATCATAAAACAAATCATATAAGGTAAATGACTTCATAAAAATAATTCCCTCAAAACATAATCAAATCAATGTAATAATAGGGATAAAAACAGAACCCTTTATTATCTTAGATGGAAAATAATTTTGATAAAACACTTGAACTCCATTCTTGAGGAAAATATCCTTTCTTCTTCAAAAACACTTTTATTTTCTTAACATGTCATACAATTATAAACTAAAAGAAGTTGATCAAAAATAAACTTGAAAACTTGTAAAGGAAGGTTCTTGTAAATAATGTTTTAAAAATCCATTCATGCCGTATAAGTTAAAAAAACATTCTTCGTACTTTTGTCGGAAAAGTCAAAAAGTACCTCGTACGAAAAAACGACAAAAGTTTCATTTCATATTCTTTACTAAAAACTCACCGAAGGGTAAAATTGGATTTAAACTATTGTAAGTGGATGGAAACAATATTACATATTGAGGAAACATGGATGTGGATGATAAAACACACCCCAGTAAATACCAAAGTATGAACAATCTCAGATAAAAATGAGATTGTGATATTTCCCCATACCTTAGGTCCGATTTGCTTCATAAGTGTCTGAAACTCCTGTATAATGATTTAAATAATGTGTTTGACTTATTCCAGAATCATACTAATTTTTATGATATCGTATACGGTTCATGTATGACTTTACTTTACCCGTTCTTTTGTAAATTCCATGTTAAAGAGCGTTTTGGGTAAAATCGTTTCATTTGTCGTCCGTATTTTGACTTGTAATTATTCATATGATTACGTAGATCATGATTACTTAATTCCAGAATATAAAACATGATTTATATATAATATATATTGAGAATATACATATATATATAATAAATCAGTAAATGGAAAGAAATACACCGTTCATGGAGACGGTAGGCCGTACGTACGCATGAACGTTGTTTTCGTTTCTTTATTGAGTTGAACGGAATTAAGTAGATGACATACATATATATAAACATAAATCCAGTATCATTATTATTTCATATATTTCATGATTACTTATTATATATATACTTTACAATCATTCATTAATGGTTAAAGTGGAGAATGAATCTCATCGCGTCGTGGAGACGGTAGTCCGTACGTACGCACGAGCAATGATATCATTCTCATGATCGTGGGACTGAATTGGAGTGTATGTATACTATTTCAGAATCAATATCACATTAAAATAATAATATATAGTTATTATTTACACCATTATACCCATCCAAGTAAGGTGGTGGTGGAAAATAGATTTCACCACGGCGTGGAGACTGTATTCCGTACGTACACACGCGCTGTGATTTCATTTTCCGTAGGATGGATAGATGGTGAAATAGGGTTGTTTCATACTTATAATAACATATACGTATATGAGTGATACTGATTTTATTACCTCATAATGAAACAACCTAAGAAGAAGAAGTGAAATTAAAATAAAGGTGAAAGAATCAGTAACGGAAATTACCTCTTCTTTGAAGCGCCTCTTTGAGACCTCCTCTTAGGGCACTAAAATTGGTCTTTGAGGAAGACCAGAACCTCTAGGATGTTTCTAGGGAAGTGGAGAAGATAATTTTTCAGGGGTTGGCCGAGCTTGAAGGATCAATGTTGTGTGAGGAAGAGGGGGAGGAGGTGCCCTTTTATAAGGGAGGAGAGGGGTACCTTTGGAATAACTAAAACTATTATTTTATTATAAAGTCAAATTCGGTTTTAAATATCTCCAAATTGATTTATTTAGAAGCTAAGGTGGGGATGGGTCCAAATCCTATCATCCAATAGAATTTAGTCAGGTTTAGGTTCCTTTTCTAACCTTATCATTTAGATTTAACATTAAGTAAAATAATTTTACTTTTACCGTGTCTTCTTGTGTTCTTATACTATAAGGTTAATAAACTTACTATAAGAAGCCAAAAGAACCCCAAGTTGTTTATTATTAAAATATATAACCTTATATAAGTCATTTTTCTGAACTTTATATTTTTAGGAATAAAATAACATTTAATAATATAATATTTGTTTTAAAAACTATTTTATGTCAATTTTGACACTATTTAGTAATTGATTTTTGTGAAAATCATAACAGAATGATAAGTTCAAAAAAGGTTAATTAAATCAATACTAATATGTCATATTAACCTATAAAATAAGTGGAATTCATTAAAAGTCTCAAATTACATTTATTTGGGCATTTATAACATCAATTATTTCAATATTTCATTAATAAGACAATTACTGCATCATCTTTGTGTGATAATAAATGATAATTATTTAATCCCTAAAAATTCGAAATAAATTCCTATGATGTATATAATTGTAATATATTTCTGGAGACTATTCATGTTCGATGTTTCATGAAGTTTATCACTAGATTAAAATTATTATACTTATATAATTTAAGAAAGTGACATGTTGTCACATTCTTTGGTTTTAATAATAATTAAATTATTTTCATTGAAAAAATTTAATTAAATGAATCTAATCCGACCCTTAGGTGATATGGGTCGACTTTTAGTCATCCAATAGGATTTTGACATTTGTTAGGGTAATTTTAAAATATTATATTTACCCTTAATTACCCGATTTACCTTTAACTATGGTAAATAAAATTTACCGTAGTTACTATTCATAATTTTCAAAAATAAAAAGTAGCTTATTAACATAATTTGGACCCACTAATTCTAAATATGGAATCCATTTTTCTAAATTCAATACACAAAATATGCAGAAATTAAATTAAAATTAATCCTGTTGTCGAAAGAAAACGGGTTTTTCTTTAAAACATTGCAAAAGATTGAATTGATTTAACATACGAATTCAAGGTAAAATCAATTCTAATGACATAAATTATATTAAATGGTAAAAATATATTCTATTTATACTTTAAAACCATTCAATATTATAATTTAACCACATAAGATATTACGATGAAAAAAGTTGTTTTTAATTAAAATATAGCGTGTTTTTACAATTCATTAAAATATGAAAGTTATCGGAAAAATATCAAAACTTTATCTAATGTAAATTTTTATATCCTGATTCAAAAGAAGAATTTTATTTTTTCAAATTGAACATATAAACATGTCAAAAACTAGATTTAATGTGGGTGTGCCATCAAAAGGTGGCAAAATAGCATTTTTTGAAAAATACTTATTTTACACGAAAAATTTATTTTGTTCTTATACCATGTTCTAGAAAATGTGTAAGATAAATAATAATGATATAAAATTCTAATTTTAGTTAATACTATTCATAAAAGCTAGTTCATGACAATATTATAATAATATATCATTGTTTATTAAAACCCAGTATTGCGTACAACACACACTATCGAGGAAGGTCGCGATTGCGTGTAATGCAAGTCAAGTAAGGGTTGCATGTTGTGAAAGAATACTTCGTTGTTTTGTATAACAGAATCCAACCATATTTTATTTATACATTGAATATATATATATATATATATACTCAATATTTCGTAGAATAACTATTATCAAAATTGTGTGTAACACGGTCCAAGAATAGTGTTGCGTATACGGAAAGCTAATACGGTGTTGCATATAGCGCAAAATAATATTGGTTTAGAATACAACACAAGACATTAATGAAGTTAAAATAATATTTTTCATAAAATATCGGGGTGTTACATTCTACCCCCCTTAAAATTAATTTCTCCCTCGAAATTCGTTGGGGTTATAAATGGTTTACTACTAGAAAGTTTCTTTAATAGAAACCCACATCGTAAAAAGGGAATACCAAAACCAATATTTAAAAACAAAATTATGAAACGTAAAGGTTACCCAAATAAACTAATCACTGGGTTTCCACATAGGTGAAAATATGGATATTGAAGAAAAATCTAACCATCATGTTCTGATGGAGAGTGGTAGAGAACATGGATATAGAAAATCCAACAATCACAAATCCATAAATTTGTGATGATCTAAGGTACCATCTGATTAATCAGATATAAGAGCACAGGGACAACATATTTGGTTTTCAATATCATTTCCCTAAAGATGAAAATTTTGAATTAGAAGAAATACTTACTTTATTTTGGTAAAATCTCACTGTTGTTCGTGCCTTGAACAATTTCCACTTCATCTCTTAAATAAATGAAGTTGAATCTGTTATTCGTGAAGTGTTAGCAGATCATGTGATATAATTATGGGTCATTCCATCTGTCTCAAATAAAAGGTTAGAAAAGTTATCAAAAAATACATAAGTCCATCTATAGTGAGATTAATCATATATAGTTCCAAAAATGGACTTATACTTTATATATCATACTTCTTAATATAATAAAACTAGTTTTTACTAAATAGGGACTTCCTGTAGGCCAGTGGTAGGCGATAAAGGCCAGTCGCACTTTGGTTGTGGGTTTGATTCCTATAGCCTTGTCCGACGCGATGGGATGTCGCCCGTCCTGCAGGTTGTCCTTTTTCTAAAACTACATTACTATAACATCACATAAATAATATCAAAAAAAAATCTATCCTTAAACAATACCAACTTATGGTTAACATAATCCATTCCAATCTTTAGTCTTATCTAAAATACTTCGGTCCAAGCTCATAGTATAAAGAAAACGATAACTTGAAATGTCGTCAACCAAGCATGTGAATACCATCATTTATCCCCCATATATCTTGTTGGTCACATTCCAATCATATGAATACCTTAATGATGTATTCTCTTGAAAAATGAATACCCATTAAACCTTAGTGAAAACATGAATGCTGTCAAAAGTTAACTCTTTCCACATACCAAAATCCAAAAATTCTATATACTCAAACCATGATATAACCTTCTCCTTATATCAGTCATGATCTCATGAATACTATCAAACATTTAATTTTCTCCTTATCCCTTCATTATGCGCATATCATCTACATTCCAAAAATATCTGAATAACCTTTCATGGATACTGGTAACATTAATCAAAAACTCAAGGAAAGTCAACAATGTAAAAATCCTTAGATTTATCTATATTCCATAGTACCATGATATTACTTATACAACATTACACATGATAAACATGTAATCATTACACTAAATTCTTAATCCATTGACCGTGCTTCAACAATTCTTTCATCTTAAATATCATTTGTAGTCTCTTCATCATCATCAATATAAATACTACCCATACGACCATACTGATTCTCTTCATGAGACTTTACCTTAGGGCATTGGTTTGCATAATGCCCGTGCATTCCACATTTAAAACATTTAACCATTGTTGATGTCGTAGCAATACCATTATCCTCATCCCTGGTGTTAACTAAACCTTTTCCTTTGCACTTACTGGCTTTGTGTCCTTCTTTTCCACACCCAAAGCATCTTCCAGTTCCTTTGAAACATTTTCCTTGATGCCTCTTCCCACATGATTTACATAGGGGAAATCGAACTTTCTTTCCTCTATGATCATCATGAAATTCCATCTTTCTCTTATTAGCCGAGTCAGGAAACATACCAAATTTTACTTTATTGATCATATTATGAGATTGATGATTCGGCATAATAATTATGTTTGGACTTCCAAATCCCATTTCATTTGATTTCTCATGAAGAAAATCATTCCATTGTCCATCATATCCTCCATTATCGTGAATCATCTTGTTTCCAGCCATTTTCTAAAACCCAAAAAGAATAGTGTGAGATGGAAAAATCATGCTAGGGAAAACAACATAATAAAAGAGGGAGTAACCTTAATATATAACATCTTAGGTTAAATTCTAATATCTTTAGCGCAATACTAGGACTATAACCTATACGTATACTTAACCTTGGAGACATCCCTAGACATACCTTAGAAATATCTCTAGGGATCTCACTAATGTTTTCGCATCCTAGTTTCCAAAGGTTGACTAAACCTTTCCTCTGATACCAAATGTAGAGACTCGAAACTTGACGTACATGGACATTACATTACTTTTTCAGAATACTTAGTACATAACAAAAAACACACACACAAGGATCGTAATAGTTTAGTGTCTTTGGAAACTCGGAATATAATCTTCTAATCGTGGTGAAAGATCTTCAACATCTCCCAAAAAGATCTTCATTTTTTTTACCTAAACCCTTTCTTTATATCCTGGGGAGAAGAAAACATAAAAGGGTGAGCTCAACTGCTCAGTAAGTGTAAACAAAAGAAATATCAATCACATCGTATACACAAGCACATAACTTTTGGAAGTCTTAACCTGCAAATGAGATCATAATTTCATAACATGGGATAAATCATGGCAGTGAAATGTAATCACAATAATCATAACATAAAACATGAAACTTTGTGGCATTCACACATAATCATAGAGAATCATTTTTTGTTAGTCAAGAGTCATTTCCAAGACTATCTTAGTGGACAAAGTCCCTTTCTGAACCGAGTCACCCTCGTTTCAGTCATGTTTCACTGAACCGGTATAACCTACAGTTCCAGCCATGTCTATCTCATGAGATATAAAATCATTACCTAATGCATTGGAGGGAGATATAGGTCCCACCCATCTTATAATGAATCCTTTCTTATGTGTGCCACATAATCATAAATCATACATCATCGCATAACACATGTAACAAAATGGGATTCGTGAAACATCATGACATCATAAAACCAATCATATAAGGTAAATGACTTCATAAAAATAATTCCCTCACAACATAATCAAATAAATGTAATAATAGGGATAATAACAGAACTCTTTATTATCTTAGATGTAAAATAATTTTGATAAAACACTTGAACTCCATTCTTGAGGAAAATATCCTTTCTTCTTCAAAAACACTTTTCTTTTCTTAACATGTCATACAATTATAAACTAAAAGAAGTTGATCAAAAATAAACTAGAAAACTTGTAAAGGATGCTTCTTGGAAATAATTTTTTAAAAATCCATTCATGTCTTATAAGTTAAAAAAACATTCTTCGTACTTTTTTCGGAAAAGTCAAAAAGTACCTCGTACGAAAAAACGACAAAAGATTCCTTTCATATTCTTTACTAAAAACTCACCGAACGGTAAAATTGGATTTAAAATATTATAAGTGGATGGAAACAATATTACATATTTAGGGAACATGGATGTGGATGATAAAATACACCCCAGTAAATACCAAAGTATAAACAATCTCGGATAAAAATGAGATTGTGATATTTCCCCTTACCTTAGGTCCGATTTTCTTTGTAAGTGTCCGAAAATCCTGCATAATGATTTAAATAATGTTATTGACTTATTACAGAATCATACTAATTGTTATGATATAATATACGGTTCACTTATGACTTTATTTTACCCGTTCTTTTGTAAATTTCATGTTAAAGAGCATTTTGGGTAAAATCGTTTCATTTGTCGTCCGTGTTTTGACTTGTAATTATTCAAATGATTACGTAGATCATGATTACTTAATTCTAGAATATAAAACATGATTTATATATAATATATATTCAGAATATACATATATATAATAAATCAGTAAATGGAATGAAATACACCGTTCGTGGAGACGGTAGGACGTACGTACGCATTAACGCTGTTTTCGTTTCCTTATTGAGTTGAACGGAATTAAGTAGATGACATAAATATATATACACATAAATCCAGAATCATTATTATTTCATATATTTCATGATTACTTATTATATATATACTTTACAATCATTCATTAATGGTTAAAGTGGATAATGAATCTCATCGCGTCGTGGAGACGGTAGTCCGTACGTACGCACGAGCGATGATATCGTTCTCATGAACATGGGACTGAATTGGAGTGTATGTATACTATTTCAGAATCAATATCACTTTAAAATAGTAATATATAGTTATTATTTACACCATTATACCCATCCAAGTAAGGTGGTGGTGGAAAATAGATTTCACCACGGCGTGGAGATGGTATTCCGTACGTACGAACGCGCGGTGATTTCGTTTTCCGTGGGATGGATAGATGGTGAAATAGGGTTGTTTCATACTTATAATAACATATCAGTATATTAGTGATACTGATGTTATTACTTCATAATGAAACAACCTATGAAGAATAAGTGGAATAAGAAATAAATGTGAAAGAATCAGTAACGGAAATTACCTCTTCTTTGAAGCGCCTCTTTGAGACCTCCTCTTAGGGCACTAAAATTGGTCTTTGAGGAAGAGAATAACCTCTAGGATGTTTATAGGGAAGTGGAGAAGATAATTTTTCAGTGGTTTTCCGAGCATGAAGGCTCAAAGTTGTGTGAGGAAGAGGGGGAGGAGGTGCCATTTTATAAGGGAGGAGAGGGGTACCTTTGGAATAACTAAAACTATTATTTTATTATAATGTCAAATTCGGTTTTAAATATCTCCAAATTGATTTATTTCGAAGCTAAGGTGGGTATGGGTCTAAATACTATCATCCAATAGAATTTAGACAGGTTTATGTTCCTTTTTTACCCTTATCATTTAGATTTAACATTAATTAAAATAATTTTACTTTTACCGTGTCTTCTTGTGTTCTTATACTATAAGGTTAATAAACTTACTATAAGAAGCCAAACGAACCCCAAGTTGTTTATTATTAAAATATATAACCTTATCTAAGTCATTTGGCTGAACATTATATTTTTAGGAATAAAATAACAAATAATAATATAATATTTGTTTTAAAAACTATTTTCTGTCAATTTTGACACTATTTAGTAATTGATTTTTTTGAAACTCATAACAGAATGATAAGTTCGAAAAAGGTTACTTAAATCAATAATGACATGTCATATTAACCTAGAAAATTAGTGGAATTCATAAAAAGTCTCAAATTACATTTATTTGTGCATTTATAACATCAATTATTTCAATATTTCATTAATAAGACAATTACTGTATCATCTTTGTGTCATAATAAATGATAATTATTTAATCCCTAAAAATTCCAAATAAATTCCTATGATGTAGAACATTGTATTATTGTTATGGATACTAATCATTTTTGAAGTTTCATGAATTTTATCACTAGATTAAAATTATTATACTTATATAATTTAAGAAAGTGACATGTTGTCACATTCTTTGGTTTTAATAATAATTGAATTATTTTCATTGAAAAAATTTAATTAAATGAATCTAATCCGACCCTTAGGTGATATGGGTCGACATTTAGTCATCCAATAGGATTTTGACATTTGTTAGGGTAATTTTAAAATATTATATTTACCCTTAATTACCCGTTTTACCTTTAACTATGGTAAATAAAATTTACCGTAGTTACTATTCATAATTCTCAAAAATAAAAAGTATCTTATTAACATAATTTGGACCCACTGATTCTAAATATGGAATCCATTTTTCCAAATTCAATACACAAAATATGCAGAAATAAAATTAAAATTAATCTCGTTGTCGAAAGAAAACGGGTTTTTCTTTAAAACATTGCAAAAGATTGAATTGATTTAACCTACGAATTCAAGGTAAAATCAATGATAATGACATACATTATATTAAATGGTAAAAATATATTCTATTTATACTTTAAAACCATTAAATATTATAATTTAACCACATAAGATATTACGATGAAAAAAGTTGTTTTTAATTAAAATATAGCGTGTTTTTACTATTCATTAAAATATGAAAGTTATCGGAAAAATATCAAAACTTTATCTAATGTAAATTTTTATATCCTGATTCAAAAGAAGAATTTTATTTTGTCAAATTGAACATATAAACATGTCAAAAACTAGATTTAATCTGGGTTCGCCATCAAAAGGCGGCAAAACTGCATTTTTTGAAAAATACTTATTTTACATGAAAAATTTATTTTGTTCTTATACCATGTTCTAGAAAATGTGTAAGATGAGTAATAATGTCATAAAATTCAAAATTTAGTTAATACTATTCATAACGGCTAGTTCATGACAATATTATAATAATATATCATTGTTTATTAAAACCCGGTATTGCGTACAACACACGCTATCGAGGAAGGTCGCGATTGCGTGTAATGCTAGCAAAGTCAGAGTTGCATGTTGTGAAAGAATCCTTCGTTGTTTTGTAAAACAGAATCCAACCATATTTCATTTATACATTGAATATATATATATATATACTCAATGTTGTGTAGAATAACTATTATCAAAATTGTGTGTAACACGGTCCAAGAATAGTGTTGCGTATACTGCAAGCTAATACGGTGTTGCGTATAGCGCAAGGTAATCTTGGTGTAGAATACAACACAAGACATTAATGAAATTAAAATAATATTTTTCATAAAATCTCGGGGTGTTACATTCTACCCCCCTTAAAATAAATTTCTCCCTTAAAATTCTTTGGGGTTATAAATGGTTTACTACTTGAAAGTTTCTTTAAAAGAAACCCACATCGTAAAAAGTGAATACCAAAACCAATCTTTAAAAACAAAAGTATGAAACGTAATGGTTACCCAAATAAACTAATCATTGGGTTTCCACATAGGTGAAAATATGGATATGGAAGAAAAATATAACCATCATGTTCTGATGGAGAGTGGTAGAGAACATGGGTATGGAAAAGACAACAATCAAAAATCCATAAATTCGTGACGATCTAAGGTACCATCTAATTAATCAGATATAAGAGCACTAGGAAAACATTTTTGGTTTTCAAGATCATTTCCCTAAAGTTGAAAAATTTTGAATTAGAAGAAATACTTACATTATTTTGGTACAATTTCACTGTTGTTCGTGCCTTGAACAATTTCCACCTCATCTCTTAAATAAATGAAGTTGAATTTGTTATTCGTGAAGTGTTAGCAGATCATGTGATAGAATGATGGGTCATTCCATCTGTCTCAAACAAAAGGTTAGAAAAGTTATCAAAAAATACATAAGTCCATCTATAGTGAGATTAATCATATATAGTTCCAAAAATGGACTTATAATTCATATATCATACTGCTTAATATAATAAAACTAGTTTCTACTAAATAGGGACTTCTTGTAGGCCATTGGTAGGCGATAAAGGCCAGTCGCACATTGGTTGTGGGTTCGATTCCTACAGCCTTGTCCGAAGCGATGGGCTGTCGCCCGTCCTGTAGGTTGTCCTTTTTCTAAAACTACATTACTATAACATCACATAAATAATATCGAAAAAAATTCTATCCTTAAACAATACTAACTTATGGTTAACATAATCCATTCCAATCTTTAGGCTTTTCTAAAATACTTCGGTCCAAGCACATAGTATAAAGAAAATGATAACTTGAAATGTCCTCAACCAAGCATGTGAATACCATCATTTATCCCCCATATATCTTGTTGGTCACATTCCAATCATGTGAAAACCTTAATGATGTATTCTCTTGAAAAATGAATACCCATTAAACCTTAGTGAAAACATGAATGCTATAAAAAGTTAACTCTTTCCACATACAAAAATCCAAAATTTCTATATACTCAAACCATGACATAACCTTCTCCTTATATCAGTCATGAGCTCATGAATACTATCAAACATTTAATTTTCTCCTTATCCCTTCATTATGCGCATATCATCTACATTCCAAAAATATCTGAATAACCTTTCATGGATACCGGTAACATTAATAAAAAACTCAAGGAAAGTCAACAATGTAATAATCCTTAGATGTACCTTTATTCCATAGTACTACGAGATTACTTATAAAACATTACACATGATAAACATGTAATCATTCCACTACATTCTTAAACCATTGACCGAGCTTCAACAATTCTTTCATCTCAAATATCATTTGTAGTCTCTTCATCATCATCAACATAAATACTACCCATACGACCATACTGATTCTATTCATTAGAATTTACCATAGGGAATTGGTTTTCATAATTCCTGTACATTCTACATTTAAAACATTTAACCATTGTTGATGTCGTAGCAATACCATTATCCTCATCCCTAGTGTTAACTGAACCTTTTCCTTTGCACTTACTGGATTTGTGTCCTTCTTTTCTACACCCAAAGAATCTTCCAGTTCCTTTGAAACATTCTACTTGATGCATCTTCCCACATGATTTACATAGGGTAAATTGAACTTTCTTTCCTCTATGATCATCATGAAACTCCATCTTTCTCTTATTAGCCGAGTTAGGAAACTTACCAAATTTTACTTTATTGATCATATTATGAGATTTCTGATTCGGCATAATAATTATGTTTAGACTTCCAAATCCCATTTCATTTGATTGCTCAGGAAGAATATCATTCCATTGTCCATCATATCCTCCATTATCGTGAATCATCTTGTTTCCAGCCATTTTCTAAAACCCAAAAAGAATAGTGTGAGATGCAAAAATCATGCTAGGGAAAACAACATAATGAAAGAGGGAGTAACCTTAATATATAACATCTTAGGTTAAATTCTAATATCTTTAGGGCAATTCTAGGTCTATAACATATAGGTATACTTAACCTTAGAGACATCCCTAGACATACCTTAGAAATATCTCTAGGGATCTCACTAACGTTTTCGCATCCTAGTTTCCAAAGGTTGACTAAACCTTTCCTCTGATACCAACTGTAGAGACCTGAAGCTTGACGTACATGGACATTACATTACTTTGGCAGAATACTTAGTACATAACAAAAACACACACACAAGGATCGTAATAGTTTAGTGTCTTTGGAAACTCGGAATATAATCTTCTAATCGTGGTGAAAGATCTTCAACATCTCCCAAAAAGATCTTCATTTTTTTTACCTAAACCCTTTCTTAATATCTTGGGGAGAAGAAAACATAAAAGGGTGAGCTCAAATGCTCAGTAAGGGTAAACAAAAGAAATATCAATCACATCGTATACACAAGCACATAACTTTTGGAAATCTTAACCTGCAAAAGAGATCATAATTTCATAACATGGGATAAATCATTGCAGTGAAATGTAATCACAATAATCATAACTTAAAAAATGAAACTTTGTGTCATTCACACATAATCATAGAGAATCATTTCTTGTTAGTCAAGACTCATTTCCACGAATATCTTAGTGGAAAAAGTCCCTTTCTGAACCGAGTCACCCTCGTTTCAGTCCTGTTTCACTGAATCGGTATAACCTACCGCTCCAGCCATGTCTATCTCATGAGATATAAAAACATTACCCGATGCATTGGAGGGAAATATAGGTCCCACCCATATTATAATGAATCCTTTCTTATGTGTGCCACATAATCATAAATCATACATCATCGCATAACACATGTAAAAAAAATGGGATTCTTGAAACATCATGACATCATAAAACAAATCATATAAGGTAAATGACTTCATAAAAATAATTCCCTCAAAACATAATCAAATCAATGTAATAATAGGGATAAAAATAGAACCCTTTATTATCTTAGATGGAAAATAATTTTGATAAAGAACTTGAACTCCATTCTTGAGGAAAATATCCTTTCTTCTTCAAAAACACATTTCTTTTCTTAACATGTCATACAATTATAAACTAAAAGAAGTTAATCAAAAATAAACTTGAAAAATTGTAATGGAATATTCTTGGAAATTATTTTTTAAAAATCCATTCATGCCGTATAAGTTAAAAAAAACATTCTTCGTACTTTTTTCGGAAAAGTCAAAAAGTACCTTGTACGAAAAAACGAAAAAAGATTCCTTTCATATTCTTTACTAAAAACTCACCGAAGGGTAAAATTGGATTTAAACTATTGTAAGTGGATGGAAACAATATTACATATTGAGGGAAAATGTATGTGGATGATAAAATACACCCTAATAAATACCAAAGTATAAACAATCTCGGATAAAACTGAGATTGTGATATTTCCCCTTACCTTAGGTCTGATTTGCTTCGTAAGTGTCTGAACCTCCTGTATAATGATTTAAATAATGTTATTGACTTATTCCAGAATCATACTAATTGTTATGATATCATATACGGTTCACTTATGACTTTATTTTACCCGTTCTTTTGTAAATTCCATGTTAAAGAGCGTTTTGGGTAAAATCGTTTCATTTGTCATCCGTGTTTTGACTTGTAATTATTCATATGATTACGTAGATCATGATTACGTAATTCCAGAATATAAAACATGATTTATATATAATATATATTCAGAATATACATATATATATATATAATAAATCAGTAAATGGAAAGAAATACACCGTTCATGGAGACGGTAGGCCGTACGTACGCATGAACGCTGTTTTCGTTTCCTTATTGAGTTGAACAGAATTAAGTAGATGACATACATATATATACACATAAATCCAGTATCATTATTATGTCATATATTTCATGATTACTTATTATATATACTTTACAATCATTCATTAATGGTTAAAGTGGAGAATGAATCTCATCGCGTCGTGGAGACGGTAGTCCGTACGTACGCATGAGCGATGATATCGTTCTCATGATCGTGGGACTGAATTGGAGTGTATGAATACTATTTCAGAATCAACATCACTTTAAAATAATAATATATATTTATTATTTACACCATTATACCCATCCTAGTAAGGTGGTGGTGGAAAATAGATTTCACCACGGCGTGGAGACGGTATTCCGTACGTACGCACGCGCGGTGATTTTGTTTTTCGTAGGATGGATAGATGGTGAAATAGGGTTGTTTCATACATATAATAACATATCATTATATGAGTGATATAGATGTTATTACTTCATAATGAAACAACCTAAGAAGAAGAAGTGGAATAAGAAATAAAGGTGAAAGAATCGGTAACGGAAATTAACTCTTCTTTGAAGCGCCTCTTTGAGACCTCCTCGTAGGGCACTAAAATTGGTCTTTGAGGAAGACAAGAACCTATAGGATGTTTCTAGGGAAGTGGAGAAGAGAATTTTTCAGGGTTTGGCCGAGCATGAAGGCTCAATGTTGTGTGAGGAAGAGGGGGAGGAGGTGCCCTTTTATATGGGAGGAGAGGGGTACCTTTGGAATATCTAAAACTATTATTTTATTTTAAAGTCAAATTCGGTTTTAAATAGCTCCAAATTGATTTATTTCAAAGCTAAGGTGGGGATGGGTCGAAATCCTATCATCCAATAGAATTTATACAGGTTTAGGTTACTTTTTTAACCTTATCATTTAGATTTAACATTAAGTAAAACAATTTTACTTTTACCGTGTCTTCTTGTGTTCTTATACTATAAGGTTAATAAACATACTATAAGAAGACAAAAGAACCCCAAGTTGTTTATTATTAAAATATATAACCTTATCTAAGTCATTTGCCTGAACTTTAGATTTTTAGGAATAAAATAACAATTAATAATATAATATTGTTTTTAAAAACTATTTTATGTCAATTTTGACACTATTTAGTAATTGATTTTTGTGAAACTCATAACAGAATGAGAAGTTCGAAAAAGTTTAATTAAATCAATACTAACATTTCATATTAACCTAGAAAATTAGTTGAATTCATAAAAAGTCTCAAATTACATTTATTTGTGCATTTATAACATCAATTATTTCAATATTTCATTAATAAGACAATTACTGCATCATCTTTGTGTCATAATAAATTATAATTATTTAATCCCTAAAAATTCTAAATAAATTCCTATGATGTAGATAATTGTATTATATTTCTGGAGACTATTCATGTTCGAAGTTTAATGAAGTTTATCACTAGATTAAAATTATTATACTTATATAATTTAAGAAAGTGACATGTTGTCACATTCTTTGGTTTTAATAATAATTAAATTATTTTCATTGAAAAAATTTAATTAAATAAATATAATCCGACCCATAGGTGATATGGGTCGAATTTTAGTCATACAATAGGATTTTTACATTTGTTAGGATAATTTTAAAATATTATATTTACCCTTAATTACCCGATTTACCTTTAACTATGGTAAATAAAATTTACCGTAGTTATTATTCATAATTCTAAAAAATAAGAAGTAGCTTATTGACATAATTTGGACCCACTGATTCTAAATATGGAATCCATTTTTCCAAATTCAATAAACAAAATATGCAGAAATTAAATTAAAATTAATCCTGTTGTCGAAAGAAAACGGGTTTTTCTTTAAAACATTGAAAAATATTGAATTGATTGAACCTACGAATTCAAGGTAAAATCAATGCTAATGACATAAATTATATTAAATGGTAAAAATATATTCTATTTATACTTTAAAACCATTCAATATTATAATTTAATCACATAAGATATAACGATGAAACAAGTTGTTTTTAATTAAAATATAGCGTGTTTTTACTATTAATTAAAATATGAAAGTTATCGGAAAAATATCAAAACTTTATCTAATGTAAATTTTTATATCCTAATTCAAAATAAGAATTTTATTTTGTCAAATTGAACATATAAACATGTCAAAAACTAGATTTAATGTGGGTGTTCCATCAAAAGGCGGCAAAACTGCATTTTTTGAAAAATACTTATTTTACACGAAAAAATTATTTTGTTCTTATACCATGTTCTAGAAAATGTGTAAGATGAATAATAATGTTATAAAATTCAAATTTTAGTTAATACTATTCATAACAGCTAGTTCATGACAATATTATAATAATATATCATTGTTTATTAAAACCCGGTATTGCGTACAACACACGCTATCAAGGAAGGTCACGATTGCGTGTAATGCAAGCCAAGTCAGGGTTGCGTGTTGTGAAAGAATCCTTCGTTGTTTGGTATAACAGAATCCAACCATATTTCATTTATACATTGAATATATATATATACTCAATGTTGCGTAGAATAACTATTATCAAAATTGTGGGTAACACGGTCCAAGAATAGTGTTGTGTATACTGCAAGCTAATACGGTGTTGCATATAGCGCAAGGTAATCGTGGTGTAGAATACAACACAAGAAATTAATGAAATTAAAATAATATTTTTCTTAAAATCTCGGGGTGTTACATGGGACCTCTGTAAAAGTCACCCATCATGAATGTCCAACTCCCCATGGTCAATGATATGTGTCGGGTCGTGCATGTATCTCCTCAGCTTGGATATGTGGAAGACGTCGTGCACCCGGTGCAACTGAGGTGGTAGAGCCAAACGATAAGCCACCTATCCAATCCTGTGAAGACCTGGAATGGTCCGATGAAGCGTGGAGACAACATTCCGCCTCGACCAATTGTCTGTAATCCACGTCGAGGTGATACCCGAAAGAAGACATGGTCACCATCCTCGAACTCCAGTGGCCTCCACCTCCTATCAGCTTAAGACTTCCGTCGGCTCGGAGCTGTCCTCACCCGCTCCTGGATGATTTGGACCTTCTATGTCGTGGCCTGGACCATCTCCGGTCCCACAAGTGCTGACTCCCCAGGGTCTGTCCAGCACAGCGGTGATCTGCAAGGTCCGTCGTAGAATTTCTCGTATGGTTCCATCCCGATGGTGGAGTGGTAGCTATTGTTGTATGAAAACTCCACCAAGGGTAGATGGTCCTCCCAGCTACGACCAAAGTCAAGGAAACATGCGCGGAGCATGTCCTTAAGAGTCTAAATAGTCCTCTCCATCTGACCATCCATCTGACTATGAAAGGCGGTGCTCAGATGTAGCTACGTCCCGAACGCCTCCTGCAACCCCTTCCAAAGCTGGGAAGTAAAGCGAGCATCTTGATCGGAGATGATAGATGATGGAACATCGTGAAGCCGTACAATATTCTGAACATAGAGACGTCCCATGATCTTTACTAAGCCCTGCTCTCTGATGGGTAAGAAGTGTTCCGACTTGGTGAGTCGGTCCACAATCACCCAAATGGAGTCGTGACCTCTGGAAGTGTGTGGAAGTCTTGTCACGAAGTCCATAGATATCCCGTCCCACTTCCACTCCGGGACCTCCAAGGGCTATGCCAAGCATACTGGTACCTGGTGCTCTGCCTTCACCTACTGGCAGGTGAGGCATCGAGAAACGAACTCTTCCACAACCTTCTTCATTGTCGGCCACCAGTGCTATCGTCTGAAATCCTGGTACATCTTCACCACTCCAAAATGTACTGCCAAAGGAGATGTGTGAAAATCTCTTAGCACCTCCTCCCATAAAGCAACTGGAACCAAGGTATGTCCTCTGAAAAGGATTTCGTGCTCTCCTCCTATGGAGAAACCATCAGGTGCATGTCCTCAGGATATCTGTGCACGTCGTGTCTCACAGTCGGTGTCCCCACGCTGTGCCTCTCTGACCCGCTGCCGTAGTGGATAAGTGACTGTGAGAGACTGAAGGAATGATTCTCCATCTCTATCTACGAGGGATATCTGCAAAGAGGCTAGCTGCTCTGTTGCCTCCCCAAGTAGCTGAATGCCCATCCTACTGCTGAGAGCATCGACTACCATGTTCCCCTTCCCAGGAGTATAGACTATCTCAATGTCGTAGTCCTGGAAGAACTCGATCCATCAATATTGTCTCAGGTTCAGGTCCTTCTGAGAGAAGATGTACCTGAGACTCTGATGGTCAGAATAGACTGTAAAGTGCTCGCCCATCAGATAGTGTCACCTCATCTTCAGAGCGAAGACCACTGCTACTAACTCCAGGTCATGGGTAGCATAGTTCTTCTCATGTGACCTCAACTGACGTGATAAATAGGTGATCACTACCCGATCCTGCATGAGGACACATCCGAGTCCGGTCCCTGATGCATCGGAGTAGAGTACATACCCTACTCCCTCCTCTGGAAACCTCAAGATAGGTGCGCTGGTCAATTTCTGTCTCAGCTCCTGGAAGCTCTGCTAACATCTATCTGACCACACAAAGGGTTTCCCCTTCTTCGTCAAAGCTGAGAGTGGTGCCGTAACTCTGGAGAAGTCTGGAAAAAATCTCTGATAGTAACCAGCTAGACCCAAGAAGTTCTTCACCTCAGTCACACTCCTGGGTGGCTCCCAAGCTAGCATTGCCTCGATCTTCGCAGGATCCATCGCAACTCCCGCCTGAGAGATGACATGCCCCAAGAAGTGGACCTTTCATATACATAACTGATACTTCGAGAGCTTACCATAATGATGGTGCTCTCGGAGTGTGTCTAGTACAACCCACAAGTGGTAGGTGTGCTCCTCCTCAGTGGTCGACTAAATGAAAATTTCGTCGATGAAGACCATGACAAATCGATCGAGGTATGGCTGAAAGATCCTTTTCATGAGGTCCATTAACACTTCTGGAGCATAGGTTATGCCGAAAGGCATAACCGAGAACTCATAGTGGCCATGCTGACACCTGAAGGTTGTCTTCTGCACGTCTTCATCCTGAACTCTGAGCTAATGATAGCCTGACCTGAGGTCTATCTTTGAGAACCACCGTGATCCCTTGAGCTGATCGAAGAGGTCATCAATCTTCCGTATCGGATACTTGTTCCTCACTGTCACCTGGTTCAGGCGACGATAGTCGACACAAAGTCACAAGCTCCCATCAGCCTTCTTGGCGAACAAAATCGGGGAAGCCCAGGGTGAAACACTGGGTCGGATGAATCCCTTGCCCTGCAAGTCCTCCAACTGTACCCGTCGCTCTCGAAGCTCAGCGGGGGCCATTCGATACGTTGGAGTGGACATCAGGGATGTCCCGGGGTACAGGTCAATATAAAAGTCTTCCTCTTTACGAGGATGTAGTCCTAGAACGTCGTCTAGGAAAACTTCCGCATACTGATCCACCACTACTGGAAAACCAGGACTCCGCACGTCAACTTCTCCTAGGATGAGACTAGCCAACTGATGAGTGATGGGCTTTCCTCTCCTCTGCGAGAGTCCATCCTGTGCTGCGAAGGATCCATTCTCGTCGGTGAAGGTGAACCTGCTCCCGTCGGTGTGTACACATCGCACCTTGCGCCTAATATAGTCGATCTGTACATGGACTATAGATAACCAATCCATGCCCAAGATGACATCATATGGCCTCGACACCGCTACAAGAAGATCCCAGCCGAAGCTCTCGCCTCCTAGAGTAAGCTCACACTACCGACACCAGTGCGTAATCGTCGAGTATGCTCCCTTAGGAGTCTCTAGCCGTAGGGATCGAGCCAACGGCTCTGTCGGAATCTGCGAGCTCCGAACAAGGGCAGTGGCTATGAAAGAATGACTCACACTTGTGTCAACATGTAATACAGTAAGGGTAGAATAGACACAGATAGTACCTCGAATCATCTCGGGAGCGCCGTGGTCATAAGCTTCCGCTTCCTGGAGTTGTGCATGTCTATGCCCGCCAGCTCCCTGTGGTTGGTGTGGACCTCCCAGTGGTGGTGGTGGTGGTAGAGCCTCAAAGCGTCGCCCAACACCTGCTGCTCAGCCAGCTCCTCTGCCTCGTCTGCCTACTCCCTGCGGACCACCACAGTCGACCCTCTGCCTCTGCCTTGGTGGCGCCTCAACCGTCTGCTACTCCTCGGCATGTCGGGTCGGGAAGTCATGAGCCATGTGGCCCTTCCCACTGCATGCGTAGCACTCTCTTCCACTCGAAAGACTGGCTCCGTGCTGAGTACCCCGCACTGCTGAGCCCATGTCTTGAGGTCGTCTCACTGAGGGTCTGGTCTGCCTGGACCCATGAGTCATCCGTCGACTGCCTGCTATAGAAGACTCTATTACATGCCACCCTGTGGTGGGTCTCGCCGCTGGTGTAGACTCAACAAGAAAGATCTCGATCAAAAGGGCTTGCTCCAGTACTCTTGCCTGAGTCGGAATGTTGAGGGAGATCAGCAATTCCCTTATCTCATGCCTCAATCCCTGCTCAATGGTCTGGGCCCGGACGAATAGGTCCCGTACCATGTCTGTCGAGTAGCGCAAAAGATCGGTAAATCTCGCCGAGTACTGGGCGACCATCAAGCTTCCCTGTCGCAGCTGTAGAAGCTCCTGGATGCGCACTGCATGGAGGGTGGCTGGGACGAACTCCAAGAAGAAGAGGCTCGCAAAGTCCGAACAAATAATAAATGTCTCATCGTGCACCTGGAGCATCAAGCTCCACCATATTCTTGCTGCCGCGTGTAGTAGGCTCGCTGTGAGGATCACCATGAGGTCTGTTGGTGTCCTCACTTACCTCACAACTCGTACAACTGCCTCCAGCCAGTCCTCAGCGGCCTGGGGGTCCATCTCCCCGTGGAACCTGTGCTATCGCTGGCGCTGAAACTCGTGCAATGCACTAAGGCGACATGCATCATCAGCAGCTGGGACTGGTAGCATCGGTGGCCCGGCGGGTAGAGGTACCGTCGGTGCCCCTACTGTCAAAGGGCCCTGTACCGAGGCCTCATCGCTCAGTGGGCTATCGTCGTGCACAACTCTCAGAACCCTAGCTGGCTGCCATCGTGGGGCCATCCTAAAATGAAATAGGTGGCCCACTGTCAAACAGTATACCTGGTAGGCTGACTTAAAGTAATCACAATGAAAACTTGAAACACATATGCAATCAATGTTTTCATGCATTAAGTCGGAAATCAGAATTCAGGGTCCTGGTGTACGGATAGGTCGGCCGCTGCACCAACACTGGACTCCCTGGACTGATAATCACAACCAATACGCTTAACACTATTGCTTCACATAGAAGAAAGATTAGAGTCCAATGTTCTGCGGTAGAACCGAACTCTTCTGATACCAATTTGTCACGACCCGTCCTCGGGGCTCGTGTCGTGACTACCCCATGCCCGCCTTCCATAGGCCAGTGGCTGCCGACTAGAACCAAGGCGTAAATCCCGGTAAAAAGGGAAGGCATTGCCTTTGTAATGTAAAAAAACACCACAGAGCAAGAAAGCAGTAGAAGTAAACAATAAGTAAAAATGAGTATAACACTAAGTGCGGAAAAGTAAGTGGGCTAGAATACAAACCCAAACTGAAAGTAAAGTACAACTCGAAAGGGAAAATAGCAACTGAAAAGTAAATCCGCAGCGTCGAGCCGTCTACTAGAAGTCCCACCTGAAGGGTGAGTACAGATAGCCTCCACAGCTCCTCGGGTCCAGTCGTCCGCTCCGAGTATGTCTCGCCCAGCGGTCCACCTCCAAGTATAGTCCTGCTCCGCAAGCCTCAACCACGATCAGCGTTGTCCGTCATCTGCAACCAACACAATGCAGTGCGGGCATAGCCCGTGCAGTGGTGAGTATAAGCTACTCAGTAGGGACCCCGAGTCCCCCGAAGGTCTCCCAGAATCCACAAAGGAAAGATACAATCACGAAGTAACATCTGACATTGCTTAGGTATATGCACATACATATACCTAAGTCACCACTTCCAGTTCGCTGCAACCTCTGAGCCCAAGTACAACCTAGTCCACATAGGAAATCACAACCCAGTCCACACATGATAGAAAAATGTAATCCACATAGGATATCACAACACAATCCACAAAGGAATGAAAAACAGGATTCAAGACACACATGTATACTTCTTCGTATGACAATAAAGATGATCAGATATAGCCACTGATTCATCTATGTCGTCGAACCCACAAAGGATCGATAGGTACTAACCCCCGCAATGACCCAGGAATGGTCTGACCAACATAGGATCGATAGGTAACTAACCCCTGCAATGACCCACACATGATCGAACCCACATAGGATCTGTAGGTGCTGGCTCACACAGAACCACTGAGTGCGGACCCACATAGGATCGGTAGCACTGATCCACGTAGGATCGCTGAGTGATGTAGTCATCTCCGTCGAATCCACTAAGGATCTCTGTACATTCATTGTCGTCATCGAAGTCGCAACCAGCTCTACAGTTTCCGCACACAAAAAGATCGTTCGGGAGGGACCGCTCCACGTGCCGAGAGGCTGATACATCGACTGACACAAAGTCCGGAGTTGATGTATCCAAAAGTTCTGTATCTTGAACAGGAACTCAGCGTCATAGACAGCCTGTCAATCAGACGCCCAGTCTAGAAGTTATTGGCATTTTTTTGTCCTAGGGGCCCGGTGGGTTTTTAAGTCCAAACCAACCCGACCGTACTCCACTTGCGACCAAACCTCGGGAGGGGTAAGCCAAAGATCCATCTCACTAAGAGGAATCCAACAAAGTTGATGTCACGTCAATCGGACGTCCGGAGCTCAAGTTATGAGTGTTTCTGTTCTGAGGGCCCTGTTGGTTTCGTGTACGAACCAACTCAGCCGAACCCAAATTATTCCAAAACCTTGAGTGTGATATACCGAAAAGACCACCTCGATCCAAGGATCGCATCTCAACTGAAAGTGCGTCGATCTGAGGCCCGTAGCTCATGTTATGGGAAACCGGCCAGAAGAGGTTCGGTATTAAGGGGTTCGGGCCCGGGACGACCCAGCCCGATACCCCCAGGGTCGGCCCGAACCGGGTCAACCCGAACTGGGTCTGGGTCCGGCCCGCTTGGGCATGGCCTGGACCGGCCGGCGTGGCCCGTCCCGGCCTGTGCACGACTTGGTCTGGCGGACCAGCCAGGCAGCCAGCCTGGCCTGGGCGCACGCGCTGGGAGCGCTGGCCAGGAGCTCGGCCAAACGGTCGAGCCGTCTGAGTGGTGGGGGGGGGGGGGGGGGGGTGGGTGCCTTCCCCCGGTTTTTGTAACCATGGCCCCTATAATGGGGGCCTCTTGAGCTGGCCTCCGAGAGGTTTGTAACCCCACAGATTCTCCCATATCCGGCCGACCGGCCCTGGCCAACCGGTTGTTGCCGCCGCGGGACCGGCAAGGCCGGTCCCCCTTGCTCCGACGCCAGCATCCCGGGACCGGCCGCCGGTCTCCCTGGTCCGCCGCAACCCGGGACCAGCCACGTCCCTGATTCTTCCAGTGCGGCGACGACCTCGCTCAGGCCGTAGTGTCTTCGGGTTTTTCTGGCCCAGTGCGACGGCGCCGAGGCTTGGTTCAACTTTCAAATGCACGGCGCGACGGCGCCGCACATCCTTGTCACTCGTCCCTGCGCAGTGCGACGGCACCGCGTCACTTCCCTTCGAATCACAACCACAAATAATAAATAAAGGAGGAGGGTCGGCCGTGTTTGTGCGGTCCATCCCCCTCCCGTTAAATGATATTAAGTGGTTCCAAAGAATGAGGATAGATGACGAAGAAAATGACGGAAGTAATCACGAAATAGAAAATGTATAAAATCCCTACCTCATCGAAAAAGTTGAGCGAGGATTCATTGTGGGGATAACTGTCATGGAAGTAGACATCACGGAAGGAGAGTTTGCAGAAGGAGGAAGTCACGTCGCGGAAGAAGACTTCGACCTCCGAGGAATCTGGCGTTCCTCGCGTTCTTTGTGTTCTTCGTCGAATAGGAAGAATTTTTTTAAGCTTCTCAAATTTTCTCCCAAGACTCACACAACAAGTATCTGATCCAAAATAAAATAAGTCCCTTACATATTTTATTAACATAACATAAGAATTTGAATTTTAAACATTCAAATTTAACTCACTTAATTAATTAACTTATGTTATCAAAAATAATGGTGAGTTAGAGGAGTTAGGGAATATGAATGGGTGGGGTTCGTGTGGGCCCCACAACTTCATAACCTCCCATGGGAAGTTGGGTGGTTACCCCAACTTCCACTCAACGGATAAAACGCTTAATGTAAAATAAAAATTTTAGTTAAATTTTTATTTTAACTTCCACAATTTTTATCGACCTCTCTCGTGAAAACGTAACTCCGGAAAAGGTTCTTCTAAGCAAAAATCGGCACTGCGATTCCATCGGTGCCCTAGAAATTCGATTACGAGCAGCGGTTCAGGAGTTAGAAAATCCTACTCATTCGTTCACTAAACGTACCCGAGATAAACTTCGAAAAGAAATTCTACGCACACCGGGCCACGGAATCAAGTGCCGTCAGAAACTGCGTTCTTGTAAAATTCCAAAGAAAATTAAGAAAAAAAATTCCCTTGAATTTTACGGGTCTTTACATATACCACCTAAAATAAATGTTGTAAATCACCAAATTTATATCCCTCAAATAAAGAAAGTGAAACATGACCTTATATAATCAATTTAATACCAAATTTTTATCATTTTAATCTTACAATGACCTTAAAAAATGAAGATACGTGATAATCCATCAACAGGGAACTTTGTTTCATAGTTCATCATTATATAATCTTCCCCATAAATGTATAAAACTGAGACACATTTAAATATCATACAATTTATGGTCCATTAACAAGATTAATTACCAATGACTATGCTATAACCTAGGATTCCACATTAATGAATTGTTACTCAATAGAAAAATCAGGTCAATCTACACCATGGAACATGTATTTGATGAATGTATTATATAATGATTTAATACATTGGTTTCTAATGTTAAATTTTTATTCCTTCCAATTTATTTATTATTTTTGTCATTTTATGTTTACTGGATCGATACAACCTACCATAGGTAAATGTGTAAAAATATATGATGGTTTGACACAAGATTTTTTAAAGATGCAGAATATTGAATACCCAGAAGTAAAGTATTTACACATCATGTATTCCATTTCACAACGTGAGATTTTGGGGAATCCACTACCACAGAAGACAAGTCATGAAAGAAACCACATTGTGAAAATCTATTATCCATTGTGTACAATATACACAATATGAAATATCTTGAGAGAAATAGATATAAAAACTTCAATACTAATGTGTATTACACACCATGTAAATTTAAACATTGGGAATGTTTTGGGAAACCCAAAAAATATAAATACTACTGATCATCTAGATGATGGGATTTGATGTAAAACCCATTTAATTTGATCTGTGGAAATATGGTAAAAGGTTTTTTAGAAGGATCCTTAATGAGGGACATTCACAATCAACGTGCACCATAGTAAAACTCAGCTTCACCTCTCCTCTATAAATTTTTATTCATTCATTTTTTCACGTTTTTATCTTGAAATACTAGGAGATTACAATGTTACATTTCATGTGTTATGAATAGTTATTTTTTAATTAATATAATTCATTTTTTATTTCAATTTATGCTTGTATTTCACGTTTTCCCATCATTTAATTCACATTCTTGGTTCTTCTTATATAACCATTTTGAGCAGGGTAAGGGAAGGGTTTAATTTCATTCATTCATTAAGCATACAAATTATTCGAGTTGGTTTATTTCCATTAATTAATTTAAGTTCTGGGGTTTAGTGTCCCCCCTAATCATTGGGGATGACTCTAATTTATGTTTAATTTTTTTTGGGTTATCATTCTTCATAATCTACTGTACCTAACCAAGTGAAAAGGAGATCTCTAGATGGAGAGCATTTAATATGGCCCTTTGTCTCACAAGGACCCTATTTCGATGACTTTATAATTGTGAATTAATTGTATCTTACATTATTATTCCATGAACCTGTATTCTATGCTTCTATAAATCCTTTTCTATTTTAATATACCATATTATTTCCCAATCGCAGTCTTCATACCTTAAATTTATTTTCAGAAAATTACAATTCAATTAAGAATTTTTTATTAATTAAATATTTTATCCAAACCTATCATTTTGTTTTACACCTTAGACTCTAAATTCCAATAATACCATTTAGTTTAATGGTTTTTTTGATTTATTTTATAAATATCTAAATTTTCAAACCCTTTGTTAATTACTGATATCGACAATAAAATCATATTTTTTTGTGTGAAACATTTGACAATTAGATGGTAGTTCTTAAATTCCTATGGATATACAAAAATATAAAAAAATTATAAAACACAATATATCCAGAAAAAAATTTAGTATTTTTAAAGACCAACTACTAAACCTATATGGGATGATCTATATGTTTTAAATTAATAATGGAAATTGAAATTGAAATCGTTTGATTATTTTGTAAAGAGAGATAAATTAAATCCATGATTGGGTTTGATATAATGATACATGGAATTACAGGTTCAGTATTCTTCAGGTTTGTGTTCTATTAATTCAATTGGTTATAATTTTAATCAAGTTTGTTTTCGGAATAATTTTAGTAGAGATAAATGTTCTGGGTATACTAATCATGTGATTTCACCAATGGAATGGTCATCTACTATGTAAAATCACAAAACATGGTATCCCTAAAAAATAGTTAAATGTAACTATAATAGATTTCATAATGGTATTGTAAAATATAGTGTAATAAACTAATGAAAAAAATTAATGCACCATAAGTCACACAAATTGGTCATAGAACTGAAGTTGAATATGAGTTGGAATTGATAAAGATAGTTGTATCAATCAGAACTAGAATTGAAAAATAGAAATAATCACTCATATAATATATCTAAATAGACACCTCACCCAACATGAAAAAATGCTTCTATATAACAATAAAATTTATGATAAATAAATGCATGGATTTTTAAGGAATAATGGAGGGGAATAATTATGACTATAAAGAGATACATGGTTGTGTGATTTGTCTGGAATTGGTCCGCGTTCCCCCTTTTGGTTATAGTGTCCCCAATGAACCGGCCAAGGATGTCATTTTATATTGGGGTTTTCCACATTCTTGATCCCCAGAACTGTCACACCTCGACCTATCGTTTATTTATTTTATAATTTTTATGGAATTTTAAAAAAAAATTGGCTTCGGGTTGAGTCCAGGACTAAAAGATTTTGAGTCATGTTAAAAAGTGTGTTTTGAGTTGACGACACCGAGCACCCGGGCAGAGTATGTTTTGGATACCTCACGCGGCGCCGCTTAAACATCGACATGTTTCTCTTGCCTTCAAAAAATTAAGATGGGTAAAGATGTGATTTATTGTGTTATTTAAAATATTTATCGTTGTTAATAATTTTATCATTATTATTAAAATGGAAGTAATTCTTTTTATATTATGATTTTTATCATCATCATATT
Organism: Viscum album; assembly: GCA_963277665.1. Taxonomy (NCBI): domain Eukaryota; kingdom Viridiplantae; phylum Streptophyta; class Magnoliopsida; order Santalales; family Viscaceae; genus Viscum; species Viscum album. Next base: position 997,459,957 of record OY728166.1, read on the forward strand.
ATTATTTTTATTATTATTATTATTATTTCATTATTCTATATGTTATTTTTATTATTATGGTTATAATTATTTTCATTATTATTGTTATTATTATTATTATATATTTATAATCATTATGATTATTTTTATATTTATATATCTTATATATATATAATCTTCTGTCTCTCTAACCCTAGGGGCCTCCCCCATCTTTTTTTCCTCTCCCCGCGCACTGCCACCCCCCTCTCCTTCCCTGCTCACCCCGCACAGCACCGATCCCTGCTCGGCCCGTCCGCGTGAACCCGCGCTCTTCTCTCTCTCCCATCACTTCACTAGACTACTTAGGCTCCCCCCTCGGACTGCCTCGCACTGCGCACACCCAGCTCACCCCCTAAACAACGCTTCCTCCCCTGCCCTCCTTCCGCGCAGCACCCTCCGCTTGCCGCTCTTCCACCTTGCCGGCACCCCTCCCTCGTTGCAGCGCCCAGCCTGCCACGTAGCCCCTGGACCTCTCAAGCCACCCGCGACCATGCATGCATCCCCTAAACACCCTCCTCTCTGCCATCGACCTACACAACGCCAGCCCGGACCTGCTCACTGCTAAGCGCGCCCCAGCACCCTTGGAATCCCTGTTCAGATACCAGCCACTCTTCTGGCGCAGTGATGCCGCACCCATCTTCCCCAGCTCTCCATAGCACCTGGCCTCCCCTCAGCTTGCGATGCACTCCTGGACGCGCTCCAGCCTCCTATAGCCACACCCCACTTCCCTTCAGCTGCTACGCAACAGCCACTGAACCACCCCTGCTCCTACTTGGTCCGACGCACCCCTCATATCATAGCCGCAGCTCCAATTCCTTCCTCCCTTTTATGAAAGTTCCCCACTCTTATCCCCCCTATTATCTTATTTCCCTCTTTTAATATTGCAGTGCACCCACTGGATACTCCTGCTCAAACCCCCCTTTGTTCAGTGTCTGTATCCACAATGCAGAAATTCCATCGCCGGCAACTCGTGGCCTCGTTCCAATGTCTGTGCGCCCCTATCCGACTGCCCCCATATTATCCAGCGTGAGTCCCACTAGTGTATCCCCTGTTGGCCAGTGCGAAGTCCTACAGGCGCCCCCTACTAAGCCAACGAGTATCACTTCAACCGGATTCCCTCCTACCGGTGTATCTCCAACTAGATGGCGTGACTCCAGCCACCGTACGCCCTCCTTTCCAGTTGCAACAGACATATCCGGCCCGACACACCACCAAATCATCAGTTTATTACCCCGATACCCTTCCTATTGGCCTCACAATCCCTACACAACCCCTTTTTCATCTTCCTATTGTTGTGCCACACATCTCAGCCACCCCCACTGCTCCAACCAACTCTATTGTCAACCGCATCAGTCTTCGTGTTTTAGTTGATAGAGTTAGTGGTTTTCTCCATGAACCATGGCATTGTGCCGACCGTTTCCCTTTTTGTGTGACCCCTATGTTCGAGCGCGCCTGCGTTATGGGGTGAGGTTAGTGCTATTTCTTCACTTTGATAATTAATTTGGCACGTTTGTGATTAACTATTTTTATGTGAACTTTAGTTTTTTTTTATGAACTTATTTTGGGTTTTATATCTTATATCATGTTCATGTGAATCAAGATGGGTTTTTAGGGAAACTAGTCATGAGTTGTTTAGTTGCTTTTTTATAAATTGTGAAATTGGTTTATTTAACCATGCAAGTGGTGCACTTCTATTTTAGAAGGACATAGGTGTGTGTTTGATCAAAAACTTGTTTTTGAATGATTTTTGTTTGTGTAATGTTTCTTTTTACATTTTGAATATTATTTCATAAATTTTATAGTGGTTTAGTAAATAGTGTGGATGGTGCGAAGTAGGCTTTGATATTGTGTCCAGGTGGTTCTTTTGCGCGTGTTGTTTGTTTGTATTGTTTTAAGTCAAGTGGTTATGTGTTTTTAGTTGTTGTGCGTTTATTGCAGCGTGTTGGAGAGGTGACTCCGCGACACCACGGTCATCGTCTTGCGCGTACTTGTATGTCTATGCAAGGTGATTCGCATCGCCGTGTTCGAGCTGCGAGTTGAGGTAGGTCCCCCACTGCACATACCTTTGGATTTAGAATTTATTGATTGATTTTTGTTTTATAAACTTTTAATGAATGAGAAATAATATAAGAAGATAAATTTTAAATGGTTATTTGGTGTGAAAAGATCCGTTTATTTTATACCGAACACTTGAAACATTTTCTTGATGAGCGGACACCCAATATTCGAAATGAATGCCCATTTTTTCTTTAAACATAATTCATGGAATTTAAAATGTACTTCTAGTTTTAAATATAAATCATTTCTACTAAACAAGTGTTTTTAGCTTTTTTGGAAATGAGGTTTTACTTTAAAATTGGTGAAGGCACGTTTGGCACTTTAATAAAATAGATTATTTTGGAAAACCCACTCGGGGGTGATCTTTGGTGTGTGATGATTGCGTGAGCTGTATGTGATGTTTGTGCATCGTGACTGATTAATTTACATTGTGGACGCACCCCCTTTTTATTGCTTGTGTAGACTTGGGAACCTGGCATATTGAGTAAATTTTCTGAGAACGATTGCTGCACTAGTTTAGACCACGCCCTGGCCAGTGGCCCCATAGTAGGGGAATACTGAGTTATTACTGCTATGGGGATTGGGACCCTTGGTTAGGCCATGCAGGGCTATTCGAGGTAGTAGTATCTGCGTTATGACGTCATCGAGTTAGGGCATTCCTTCAGGATGAGTCAGATGTATAGTATGTTATGGATTGTTCATGGTCCCTTAGGTTCGACCCACATTTCTTTTAGAGTTTATTTGTATGTGGTAGACGATTGAGAGGTCGAGTTTGGTTGATGACCCATGTGTGCCATTTTTTTCCATTTCCCTTAATGTGTGTTGTATGTTGTGTGTGATTCACCTTTTGACTAACAACTAACGTTTGGATTTCTTAATTGTTCACAAAATGTTTTAAAATGCAATGCACCTGTTTCTTTCAACATTGAACTTGTTCTAAATTAAAAAGGGAAATAGACTGTTACTTTTTTTACAAATGAAGGTGTGTAAAAACCCATATTTTGTACAATGTAGTTCAAAATTGAAATTAATGAATCATTTATTTAATGGTATGTGCATTGGGTATAGAATTAGTTGGGCCTACCTACTGAGGTTTATTACTAACGCCTATAGTGTTTTTCCTGTTTTTAGATTCTCTTGTAGGTTTGACTGGATCTCTCTTGTTGTGGGTGAGTTTTGGTTGTGGGCTGGTGAGCGACTCTCAGAGTCATGAAGAGTTTTATTCGTGGTCGGGTTAGTTGTTTTTGTTGGTTTTTATTTCTTTTCGTGTTGTTTATTTACATTGTGTTGCTCTATTTTATTTCCGCTACTTTATTTATTTTCTTTGGGTGAAATCATTACCTCTTTCTCTCTTTGATGCCCTAGTTCTTATCGCTAGCCTAGGAGGATCAGGAATGCCTCTCGGGCCATGTCGCGGGTCGGCTCGGGTGACCGGTTCAGGGTCGACCAAGGTTGGTTCATGAAAAAATGGTATCAGAGGAGGTCAGCTATTGAGCAGACCTTGTTTTTAAGAATGCCCATTATTATTTGTGATTTTCATGGTAGAAGGAGTAAAATTGTCGGGACTCGGGGTGTACGGGTGAGAAGGACATCATGAACCCTTGCTCGTTCCGAACCTCAGGTCACCTTGAGATGTCTGGGTTGTTGGTGTCCTTTTGGTTCCTTTGACATGTTTTATATTGGGAAATGAAATGGGAGTCAGGAAAGTGACCTCCATGAGCTCGCATAGTCTGGAAATCCATGAAGAGCCAGTTACTTTTTCTTAGAATGGTCTCAGTTACAGTGGTGTGACTGGCGTATGGCCGCCAACCATATGGCTGAGTCACCCATCATCACTAGTTTCCCTCTAGTGAATCGTTTGGGTTTTCATTCTATCTGAAAATCATTGTGGAAAGTGTTATTTTGGTATTTGAAATGGCAATAACCATGTTGTGATTATGTCCTCTGTTTCCTTGTTCCTTAGTGTTCACCCCATGACGGTTTAATGGATTCCCAAGGTGCAGCATCGGGTGGTGGGTCCCTAGAGAATCCTCCAGTTGATCAACATATATACTATGTTCTGGAATTCCGGAAGTTGAGTCCTCCACTCATTTATGGTCAAGAAGATCCTCATGAGGCGGAGGAGTAGTTGCAGAAGATTGAGAGGAAGTCAATTTCATTGGGTTTCCTCAGTCGTTAAAGGTGATGTTGTCTACCTTTATACTTGAAGGTCCCACCTGAATGTGGTGGAAGTCTATGTCTCGGAATAAACCTCATAAAGATCTAACATGGGAGTTTTTCAAGTCATTGTTATTCCAACAACACTTCTTTGAGGTGATGAAAGCTGAGGAAGAGGATGAAGTTGTGTTGTCTTCAATAGGGCGTTGAATCGGTACTGGAATTCTATTGACGTTTCATAGACATAGTTTCGTATGATCAGTGGTTCATTGCGAATGATCCTGGGAAGGCCGGACAATTTGAGTCTGGACTCTGACCTGAGCTACGATCGAAATTTGAAGAGCTCAACCTAACCACCTTCTCGGATGTTGTGGGGCAAGCATTTTTGGCTGAAGCTGGGTTAGCAGGAGGACTTGAGGTGGCGAATCCTCTAGCTTTGGGAAACAGTGCATAGGATGGTGTTAAGAAGAATAAGAAGTGACCTAATGCTAGTGGTGGTGGTAGAGGAATCAAGAGGCCTTCAGCCGTCTTCCTCACAGCACAATTCCTTGGTCTATCACCAGTGTGGTAAGCGGGGGAACAAGAGGCCGACATGTCCGAATGCTCTGAGATCCTGCCACACCTGTGGACGTTGGGGTCACATACAGCGATTCTATCGAGGTGTTTCCAAGAAGCTTGCTGAAACCAGACCTGGTTCATCGAAGGTCACCCTTGTCCATCAGCGGGAGTAGGGAGATGTTTGGGGATAAGTTTGACGCTTCTTCTTTGTAGTGTTTCTTGCATGTTGTAATCGTCCTTTGTAGAATTTTGTAGTGTTTATTTTCCTTCAGTTGTACGAATGGTTGCGGTTAAACCTCTTTGAATATTTTATTTTATCGAAAGTGTGTTTGGTGAATATCAGGTTTGTGTGTTGTGTTTGGGAATTTCTAAAGCCTGACTGCGAGGCAGAAGATGCTTCAATCATCGGTGCTCCAGCTATAGGCCTCGGAGTGAAGCTGGCACGTAGTCAAGAGAACCCCAGTGGTGATGAAGGTTCTTGGATTAATCTCAGTCCATAGTGTGTCTTGGTATGTGTGTTTTCGAGGGTGTGACGTTGTTAATGGGGAGACGACAATAGTTTTGATGCTCTATCAGTCGGGCCCTTCCCTTCTTCCCCCCCCCCCCTCATTGTGGGGGTTTTCTGGTCAGTGTGGAAAGTTATTATGGTCGTTTAATATCATCAGTACTTATGGTGGGGAGACCCATAGTGGGTCTTGCAGAGTTACACCGAAATTAATTTAGGGTTAGCCTGATCCTTATAGTGGGAAGTCTGTTCGGGCCTCCCGTGTCAGTATTAGAGTTTCTTTTCATGTATCGATGGGGGGTAAGGTGGTCTCGGTTAGAACCACCTAATATTGAGTTCTTCTTCTCGATTAAACATTGATATTGGAGTACACCCAACGGTTTCATTGGACTAAGATTATAGGGATAAGTCTTGGAGGTGATTTATGTTTGTTTGTTCCTTGGTTGAAACAGATGGTATGGGTTCTTCATGGTGACAGTTATGGTGATCATATTTTAAGGATAAGTTGTGTGTCATCAGTTTTTGGTGTTGTTTTGGATCGATCAACTGAAGGCTCTTGAAATTTTGTAGGTGGGTGACACTTGATAAGTTTTATCTTTGGGTCTAGATCGGGTTGTGGCTTTCCGAGGGCGGAAAGCGTTATGGTGGGGAGAATTTTCACACCCCGAGCTATCGTTTATATATTTTATAAATTTTGTTGGACTTTTAAAAAAATTTTGGGCTTCGGGTTGAGTCCTGGACTAATAAATTTTGAGTCATGTTAAAAAGTGTGTTTTGAGTTGACGACGCCGAGCGCCCGGGCAGAGTGCGTTTTGGATACCTCACGCGGTGCCTCTTAGACATCGGCACGTTTCCCTTGCCTTCAGAAAATTAAGATGGGTAAAGTTGTGATTAATTGTGTTATTTAAAACATTTATCATTGTTAATAATTTTATCATTATTATTAAAATGGAATTAATTCTTTTAATATTTTTATTTTTATCATCATCATATTATTATTATTATTATTACTATTATTATTTCATTATTGTATATGTTATTTTTATTATTATGGTTATAATTATTTTCATTATTATTGTGATTATTATTATTATATATTTATAATCATTCTGATTATTTTTATATTTATATATCTTATATATATATATAATCTTCTTTCTCTCTAACCCTAGGGGCCTCTCTTGTCTTTTTTTCCTCTCCCCATGCGCTGCCACCCCCTCGCCTTCCCGGCTCACCCCACATAGCGCTGATCCCTGCTCAGCCCGTCCGCGCGAACCCGCACACCTCTCTCTCTCCCAGCGCTGCACTGGTCTACTCTGTCTCCCCCCTTGGCCTGCCTCGTGATGCGCACGCCCAGCGCACCCCCGGAACAATGCTGCCTCCCATGCCCTCCTTCCGCACAGCACCCTCCACTCGCCGCTCCACCACCATGTCGGCGCCCCTCCCTCATTGCAGCGCCCAGCCTTCCGGCGTAGCCCCCGGACCTCTCGTGCTACCCGCGCCCCCACCTACATTGCCTCAACACCCTCCTCTCTACCATTGACCTGCACAACACCAGCCCGGACCTGCTACCTGCTCAGCACGCCCCAACACCCTTGGCCTCCCTGTTCAGATACCAGACTCTCTTCCAGCGCCACGATGCCGCACCCATCTTCCCTAGCTCTCCACATCACCTGGACTCCCCTCAGCTTGCGATGCACTCCTGGACACGCTCCAGCCTCCTGTAGCTACGCCCCTCTCCCCTTCAACTGCTACGAAACAGCCACCGGACCAACCCTGCTCCTGCTCGGTCTGACGCACCCCTTCTCTCATAGACACAGCTCTGATTCCTTCATCCCTTTTATGCAGGATCCCCTCTCCTATCCCCCTATTCTCTTATTTCCCTCTTTTAATATTGCAGTGCACCCTCCGGATACTCCTACTCAAACCCCCCTTTGTTCAGTGCCTGTATCCACAATGCAGAAATTCCATCGTCGGCCACCCATGGCCTCTTTCCATGTCTGTGCGCCCTAGTCCGACTGCCCCCATGTTGTATAGCGTGAGTCCACCTAGTGCATCCCCTGTTGGCTGGTGTGAAGTCCTACGGGAATACCCTACTAATACAATGAGTATCACTTCAACCGGATTCCCTCCTACCGGTGTAGCTCCTACCAGTTAGCGCAACTCCAGCCACCACACGCCCTCCTTTCCAGTTGCAACAGACATCTCCGGCCCGACACAACACCAAATTATCAGTGAATTACCCCTGAGACCCTTCCTCTTGGCCGCAAAATCCCCGTACAACCCCTTTTTCATCTTCCTAGTGTTGCGCCATGCATCTCGGCCACCCCCACTGCTCCAACCAACTCTGTTGTCAACCGCATCAGTCTTCGTGCTGTAGTTGATGAATTTGGTGGTTTTCCCCGTGCACCAAGGCATCGTGCTGACAGTTTCCATATTTTGCGCAACCCATCTGTTCGAGAGCGCCTATGAAATGGGGTGAGGTTAGTGATATTTCTTTAATTTGATAATTAATTTGGCACGTTTGTGATTAATGAGTTTTCTGTGAAGTTTAGTTTTTTTATGGACTTATTTTTCGTTTTATATCTTATAACATGCTTATGTGAATCAAGATGTGTTTTTATGGAAACTAGTCATGAGCTGTTTAATTGATTTTTTTTATAAATTGTGCAATTGGTTTTTTTAACCATGCAAGTGGTGCACTTCTATTTTAGAAGGATGTAGGTGTGTGTTTGATCAAAAACATGTTTTTGAATGAGTTTTGTTTGTGTAAAGTTTCGAGTTACTTTTTGAATATTATTTCATAAATTTTAGAGTGGTTTAGTAAATCATGTGGATGGTGCGAAGTAGGTTTTGATATTGTGTACAGTTGGTTCTTTTGCATGGGTTGTTTGTTTGTATTGTTTTAAGTCAAGTTGTTATCTGTTTTTAGTTGATGTGCGTTTATTGCAGCGTGTTTGAGAAGTGACTCTGTGACACCACGGTCATCGGCTTGCGCGGACTTGTACGTCTGGGTGTGGCATGTCGTGTTGTCGTGTTTGAGCTTTGAGTTGAGGTAGGTCACCCACTGCACTTACCTTTAGATTTAGAATTTATTGATTGCTTGTTGTTTTATTAAATTTTAATGAATGAGAAATAATATAAGATGATAAATTTTAAATGGTTATTTGGTGTGAAAAGAGCCGTTTATTTTATATCGAACACTTGAAACATTTTCTTGATGAGCGGACACCCAGTATTGAAAGAATGCATGTTTGTCCATTAAACATAATTCATGGAATTTGAAATATACATATAGTTTTAAAGATAAATGATTTCTTCTAAACAAGTGTTTTGAGCTTTTTGGGAAATGAGATTTTACTTTAAAATTAGTGAATTCCCATTTGGCACTTTAATAAAATAGATTATTTTGGAAAACCCACTTAGGGGTGATCTTTGGTGTGCATTGATTGCATGAGGTGTATGTGATGTTTGTGCATCTTGACTGATTAATTTACATTGTGGACGCACCCCCCTTTTATTGCTTTTGTTGACATGGGATCCTGGCATATTGAGTGAATTTTCTGAGAACGATTGCTACACTAGTTTAGACCATACACTGGCTAGTGGCCCCATAGTAGGGGAATACTGAGTTATTGCTGCTATGGGGATTGGGACACTCGGTTAGGCCATGCAGGGCTATGCTGGCTAGTAGTATGGGTGTTATGATGCCATTGAGTTAGGGAATGCCTTCAGCATTCGTCATATGTATAGTTTGTTCTAGATTGTTCATGATCTCCTAGGTTTGACCCATGTTTCTTTTAGAGTTTATTTGTATGTGGAAGATGATTGAGAGGTCGAGTTCGATTTCTAACCCCTGTGTGCCATTTTTTTTCATTGCCATTATTGTGTGTTGTATGTTGTGTGTGATTCACCTTTTGACTAACAACTAATGTTTGGAGATCTTAATTGTTCGCAAAATGTTTTAAAAGGCAATGCACCTGTTTCTTTCAACATTGAACTTGTTGTAAATTAAAAAGGGAAATGGACTGTTACTTGTTTTAAAAATGAAAGTGTGTAAAAACCCATATTTTGTACAATGTAGTTCAATATTGAAATTAATGTTATTTAATGGTATGTGCATTGGGAATATAATTAGTCGGGCCTACCTACTATGTTTTAATACTCATGCCTATAGTTTTTTTGCTGTTTTTAGTTTCTGTTGTAGGTTTTACTGGAGCTCTCTTGTTGTGGGTGAGTTTTGGTTGTGGGCTGGTGAGCGACTCTCAGAGTCATGAGGAGTTTTATTCGTGGTCATGTTAGTTATTGTTGTTCCTCTTTCTTTCGTTTCGTGTTGTTTATTTACATTGTGTTGTTCTATTTTCTTTCCGCTGCTTTATTTATTTTCTTTGGGTGAAATCGTTCCCTCTTACTTTCATTGATGCCCTGGTGCTTGTCGCCAGCCCGGGAAGATCGGGAACAACTCTCGGGCCATGTCGCAGGCCGGCATGGGTGACCGGTTCAGGGTCGACCCAGGTTGGTTTGTGAAAAGAAAATTTACTTTTCTATTTCTTGATAGGTTCACAATGTCTAAAGCTTAAACATAGTATAATTATAATTATTTAACTATATGAGAAAAAAATCAAGAATTCTAACATATCTTTTCCAAAATCAATTCCCCCGAAAAGACTAACATCATGTAATGATTATAGAATATGAAAATTTCATATTCAAGATTCTATAGATCTACTATATCTTCAATTTTCAATTGTCTCAACATGATAGAATATCAAATTGTGAAGTGATTTTTCCTCCCATATTCATATCCTTTTTCTTTATCTCATATGTTAGGCTATATCCTTTCACAAAATAGAGAACAAATCAATTTGGTCTAAATTTATGAAGATTAATAAATAAAATATAGAAATTAAAATATTAAAATAAAAAAATAAATTAATAAATTACATTTATTTAATACCCCCATACATGAATTTAGACTTCTTCTCAATGACGGAATACTGACATACCAATATAGATGTCCACACAAGGATAATTTAAATTTAATTTCAACAAAATCAATTAATCTAATGTAAATTAATATTTATGAAAATAACCCATATAAAATTCAATAATGTATTTCTTATCAAAGAAACAAATTAATCTTGTATTTACCTTTCCACCATTAAAATAATAAGGCATAATTAGTAATTGAATTTATTATTAAATCCAATATTAATATTCATGACATTTTCTGTATACCTCAATTGTTTTTCCACTCATCGTCTGGGTAAAAATGTCAATATAATTCAGAAACAGACTCAAAAAAGGCCACATACAATAGGAATGTAAGGATTCTAGCATCTGTATCATGTAGAGTAAAAATAAAAAATAATTGTTGGTCATAAACATTAAGGTTCAAATGACTTTTATTGTTACTTCTAGTAGTAAAATGATATAAAATTTAAACCTCAAAATGAATTTTTACTCTAAATAGATTTTTATGATATGAAATTTCTATATCATGGAAATTCACATAATATATATGTAATCTCTATCTCCCCACAAAAATCTCAAATTGGTCTCTCAATACATGTAAGCACAATAAATGAATCAACCCTTCTTTCTCTTATTCTTATTCTTCTTTTTAAATTTTCTATCTATTTTGAGAGCTATGATGAATACATGTATCACATACACTACCGCACAACATAAAATAAAAATAACATTATAATAGAAAATGGTGATTTTTGATCTCCCCATGACACACTCAAATTTTTATTTATTTTAAATTTATAATTTTTTTGTTAAGATATGTTAATAATAAAATGAATTGGAAAATAAATTGAATCCCTAAAATTCCCAAAATAATGTCCCAAAAAATATAATGAATATATTATTACCTGATAGAATCTAGAAATAATCAATCTCCCATATATATTCTTTTAAATATCTTGAAAAATATTTATAGGATTGTGGAAAAGTAGAAAATTGTCTTATATAATGGGACTTATCCTAGAAATCATATTCATGTATTCAATGAGAGTGAAGATATATTAATGTAATGGGGGTCTCAAGTTATGGTATAATAAAACATGCCTCATTCATTTTAAGACTTACTATGTATAGTCATATCTCTGATAAGATGTCAAGAAAGTTCAAGAAGAAAGAATTCCCAATTTTCTAAATGAAAAATATATAATAGAAAGGAAGTTAAAAATATGCCTCATAGGATGTCTCGGTAATGATAATGATCATTGGGACATGAAAACAATGAAATGAATATGAATAAAAATATAAATGAATAAAATTATTATGTATTAAAAGGATAGGATATCAATAGAATAATTCATTTACAAAAATCAAAATTTTCTCAAAATAATTATTTTTCAAATTATAATCCCTATTTTATCCATACTTCTTCATTATTCCATTTATAATATTCAAATTTATTGACAAATAAAATTATAATTCATGGAATTGTAAATATATTTGGAATATTATGTCTCATGTTATAGACGATTAATTAATGAATCAAATATTGTCACACAATTAATAATTTCAACTTAAAACAAATTATTATTGGGAATATAAGAGAATATTATTGAATTGAAATGCATATCCCCCATACAGTTGGTTCTTCAAACATGATTTTTCATGTTTTATTTTCTATTGATTCATAATTTAATTCTTCCATGAAGATTCTTTTCATGCCTCATACTAATTGTTTCCTACATTATATGTTTTTGATAGTCCAATTAAATAATAAAACCCAAGTAAAATGAAATTCCATGTTTAATAATTATAATATATTTATGTGAATAGTGAATTCTTTTGAAAATAAGTAATTTTAAAAAGAATATAAAAATACCAGTTACTTATTGAAAGATCTTTTTTTAATCATTATTGGATGGACCATACCTCCTAAAGCTCAGGTGGTTTATGGTAGTAAATTGGTTACTTGATTGGTATATACTAAATGTAAAATAATTTATTCTTATTTTTAGATGGGTAGAATTCCTCTTTATAAAACTCTTTTTACTACTCCATTGGCTAACAACTTCTCAATATCCATAGTCCTAATGTAGTGGATCTTTTTGACTGAAAAAATAAAACATAAAGACACTGTCATTACAATTTTTTTAAAATTCATTGAATTTAACTTTAATGATTTTTTCTTCCCAATAATTATATTTCCCCTGTAATTCCTTAAATTTCTCCATATTGTTTTACTATATTCTTTACTTTCTGCAACAACTACATTAGCTCCTCTATTATGGAGAACAATACCCATGGATTTCATTAGACTATTATTTAAAAATTAATCAACTATATTTTCTAAAAATATAACTTGTATTCATTAAGAAAGACATGATAAATATTTCCTTGATAATTCCATACTATTGTATCATCTTGAATATGCATAACCCTATTTGGTTTCATCTCACCCAATCCCTAGATCTTGAATGTTTCATATAGAATTATATTCACACTGAATGCTAAATCACATTAAGTAGTACCAAACACATTAGACACAATATTAATATAAATAGAGAATGATCCTAGGAAATATTTATTATTCAGTTGGATTCTTGATTCAACTACTTAAATTTATCCTTCTAGTGAAATGTTGTTTAATTATTCATGATTATTTGTTTCTATACACATTCATTCAATAACATTGTGTGCTTGGGAATATTTGTGATTACATCATTAAATAGAATATTTAGATGGATCATTTTTAACATATATAATAACAATTATTTTTTTGTTAAATCAATACCTTCCTAATCTAATCTGAAAATTGTAGTGTAATATGGTATAGAGGTGGTAATTCTTATTCATTATGTTCCTTGGCTTCTGTATGATTTTCATTACTCACTCCGACTACTTGTTCATCATTATTCACCATAAATTATTTATAACATCCTGGGGTCTTATTTCCAATTCGATGTAATATAAAATTCTAATATTCATGGGGATACTATTTCATTCATATTCTATAAATATCTATATGTCATTCCCTATGTTGTCTTAAAATCTATCCAGCGCGAGCTTACATTTTCCTTATTTGAAGCTAGTTTGTTTTGTTAATTGTTGTTCAATTCCCTAATAACATTTAATTTATCTATTAAATATTATATAAATTCTTTAAATATAGATAGTTTTTGGTTTATAAAGGTTTCAATGGCATTCTTTTGTAAATGGACTTGATCGGCCAATGAAATCCCTTAGTTTTATGGTTGATATCCTTATTGTCTCAGATCAAATACATAATGCAGGACTTGATTGTGATGTTGCAATTGTTGTGGTTTTGGTCTTTATTAAGGCCTCTATTCCTATTAATAATTTTTTTATTATAATCAAGATAATATACATGTTAAAAATAAATAACAATGGTTTTTTTGGACATAATTGTATCATGATTTTTACCTAACATTCATTTTGGTGGAAAAACATTTGTTTTCTACCTAGTGAACTCCATGTGATATCCCTTCTTTTAGATCTCATTGAAATAAATTATTTGAAATATAATATAATAATTATTTGATTTACTTTAGTTCCTTCCTAAAGAGTGATCCAACAACATCAACATGAATTATCAAGAGATTCCCCTATAAAACCCCACTCTAATGAGTTTCAATTAATGATCATATTTTGATACCATTATGAATAACAATTATTACTAAAAACATAATTATCTCGCATGAAATATATAAATATTTAACATTTAGTGTCAAAAAAGTTAATATACATACCCACAGATCCATGGACTATGATGTTTGTTAAATCCTGAGATATCTATATGTCAGGAATGTATTTTATGGTGTATTAATATATAGATTTATATATTTAATTGATTCCTCATTCCTGTCTTTATAGAGTCTAAATCATTATAATTTTCAAGGTTGGATAGAACATTTCATTAGGAAGGGGAAAAATGATATGAAAATGGTAGTATAAAGTCAAATCACACCATGAGTAATGATATCACAAAGGTATAGAATATAGGGAAGGTGGTGCATGCTATAAAACTATCAATGACCATTTAAATGTAACGTATTTCACTACATGATGTGATATTATTGAGAATACTCTACCACACAGTAAAATATTTTTAAATAAAAGATATTTTTAATGAAATAATATATCATGCACTCTATAAATGATGTGATTGTTCAAGATAGAAACAATAATGAAATCATGGTTGCTGATGTGGATTACACGCAGTGTAAATTTTCATGGTGTGATAGTTTTTAAAATATAGGATAATTTCTGATATAAAAGAGCTAATATTGGATGAGTTTTTATGAAAACCCATTATATAATTACCCCCTCATCCATATAAGTGGAGTACCCCTAGAGGGAACCTCAACGGGGGAATTTCCCCTAAGACACACACCATCCTAAATAATTAGTTATCCAATGGTTTGTAGATTTTAATTCATTATTCTGATCACCCTATAAGAGATAACATTAGGGGTGATATCTTTGAGTCATGGAGTGCGTGATGAATATTTATTGGGTTATTATAGAATTTTATTTTTTATTTTCAATTTTTGTTAGGATTTCATGTTTTTTTCATTTGATTATCTTTATAAATTATTCTTACATGACTATTGTGAGGGGGTTAGAAGAAGGGATTAATTTCATTATTTTAAGGTTCATTACCATTTCCCGAGTTGATTGAATTCTATTGTTTAATATAACATATATGGATTATACTCCCACCATGACCATTTTTTTGTCATTGTGTTTTGTCTAAATTCTGTTTCAAGATACCCATTATTTGTAATCTGGGGTTCCTAAACATGAGAAAATAAGATAGTAGATTGGGAGTGTTTACTATAACCATTTTTCTATCTAGTTCATAATTCCTAAGACTACGAAATAGTTAAATAATTATTACATACTTTGTTATCCCATGAATTTGGATTCATTACTCTATGAAAGACTTTTCCTGTTTCATTCTCCCATGCTATTCACGAATCACATGCTCAATATCATTGATTTAAAATACTAAAATCCCAATTAGTTTGACTCCTTATTATTAAATTAATATTTTATATATCCCTATCATTTTGGGTTTGATGTTGGGAATAAAATTCATATAATACATTGAGGTTTATTAATTTTTTTAATTTGTTTATATAATATTAAAATTGATAACCCTATGAGAATTAATTATTCCCATAGGGATATCACACAAAAAACCCCATGTATTTCTCCCCAAAATATTGGTTCTCCTAAAACAGAATGGATGTGTTTGAGAAAAATAGGGGTCCAATATTATATTCCACCCAAAAAATTCATTCGCACAACAATTAAATTAGTAATTTTGGAATGGATTACAAAGGGCCTTAAATACTAAACCAAAAAGATACATCTCAAGGATATACCAACATTAAGAACTTAAGAACATATCATATGAATAAAGAAAAAAAAATAATACAATAAAAACTATCTTATAAGACAAGACATTTCCTTATATGATATTTAATAAATAACAAGTAGTAAATCAAAATAGCACAGGAATCACCCCCCGCCCAATATCACTTCTCCAAGCCATTGTGCAGCCACATGACATGAACTAAAAAAATAATTATCATTCAACACCTTCTCAGGAATGTCATAAATATTGACAGGATAATCCATAATGGTCACACAAACATTAACATGAAACTCACTCTACTATATAACATTTGATTCATCCTAAGGTTATCATAGAATCTATGACATTTTAATGGAATCATATTATTAGACCCTTTATCTAGTAAGTTATAATTGATACACCACAAAAATAATGCACCCAAACGAGTGGAATGATATAATGAATACGGTTGAAATATTACTCATACGAAGGAACCTTCACTTCTATTAGAGAATAAAAACATTAAAAAACAAGTGATATCCAATGTAAAACTCCATAGGCCCCCTAAAATTAAAATTGAAAGATTTATTATTATCATAGGTTACCATCCATTTATTATATATTAATAAAATCTTATTTGTTTTAATTTTCAAAATTATGTATTAATGATAATAGAATCTCCAAAAACTATCTAATATAAAATAGATTAAAATGTTAATATAAACAACTCTTTGAATGGGACAATAAAAGTTTAATTTGACAGTTGTTATTATAACCAAAATCATAAATAGATAATTTCATCACACATGATCCTATAAGATCGCTAATGAATCCATGAGACATGACCTAAAATTATTAGATTGTTAATACTATTTAACCATTTAAATATGGATAAAAAGAAGGAATGAGGCACAACATAGAGATTAAGTCATACTAAAGTCCTCTCAACACCATTTTAATTTTTTTGATCATTATTATATTTGATCATCTTAGGAACCATGTGATGAATCCCCACCTCCTCTAGATATTAAAAAACCCCCTCTCTTAGTTTAACTCCATAACATATAAGAAGTGATCTAACACTATCGTGTAGTCTATGATCACCCATATGGAATCATAACCACACCATGTTGTGGGAAATATATCTCTGAAGATGATCAATATGTCATCCCACGTAGAGTAATGAAAATTGAGAGAATGATTAAATGCACTAAGAGAATAGTTCAATACCTTCACCCCTAGTGAAAAAACAAAAATATATGAACTTAACAACCTATTCTTACTTACTAGTCCCCAAAAACTAGCATCCCATATCACAATGTATATTTTTTAACCCACGATGTGCCTCTATGAGAGAATATGTCAACTGAATTAGAATGATATCACACATATAATTTCTATTTTTTGATGATCCTCTAGTAGCATTTCTATAGATAAAATTAGTACACTAATATATACACTTATAATTACAATAATTTGAATCCTCCAAATGATACACCAATGATGACTACACCATAATATAACAATAAAAGCATATACCATAAATTTCAATATTATAGGTTTCCTCAAAAAAAATTCCATCACCCTCCATGCATCTCTGGAATCACCTATAACACCACTAAAATTATTATTTGTATAATAATTAAATAAAATATTCCATTTTAGAAGTTTATATGAAATCTAGAAGTCAAAATACAACAAAAAACATCATCCATTTTTTTACTAAAAATAAATTTCATGCATTGAGAAGACATAAATCATACATTTCTATCCATGAAAAACATCTAGAGCTCAATAATGAAGTATTTTTACTACAATACCTTGTTGAAAATAAACAATGAATTACTATGATTATGATTGATATATATATTTATAAGATGATGTAACTTCAGAGACCCATTATAGATAAATATTCTCTCCAACATGACTATGTATCCTATGAAAACAGTTAATAATCTAAATAATCATCAAACATAAGTCCCTCCTCCAAAAAATGATTGACTAGAGATTTAAGAATATTATACTTTAAGTAAATGATCATGGAAATGGTCAACTACAAAAAATTACCGATACTTAATTCTCAGGGATATCATAGGGATGAAAGTTCAAGAGAGGTCAAGAATTAACCTATAGTTAGGGCCTGGTAGACCATGGAAACTCCAAATATCCAAAATAATATAGGTTCTTCCATGAACTCACATAACACCAGCTTAACAGATAAATTTTGTTGATGAAGAACAATAAACATAGATCAACAATGGTCCATGTACTCCTTCTATATCCTAGATAACAAAAGGATGTCACAAAAATGACAACTATTAAATTTTTAAGAATATTATAAAATGTATAAATCATCATTCTATTGAAAATGAATATGACATTAATAATGTGATTGTACATCACAATGAATTCATAATTCCTATAATGAAATATGAATGATATCTTCAAGATATAGTTACAATTTATTCACATTGTGTGATATGAAGAATATTTATCAATCATTGAAAACCATCCAAAATCTTTTTATTAATTGAATAAATCATCAATCCATAGTTGAGGAATGTCTTTCTTCACTATCATAATATTCATATTATAAAAATTGATACATAGTATTATACGAAAATATAACTTATTTTCATATTTTATTGGATCTCCCTATGAAGACACACTTGTAGGAATGAATATTCTATTTAGAACAACATCGATGTAGAAGTTTACATAACATTGATTATCAGAGGATATACTATATGAATACATCAATATTTGAGAATTATATGGTTATTTCTACAACCCAATCATTACATATATTTGAACTATTTCCTTCTCAACATATTTTGGGAAGACATCTTGGTACTCTTGCATCTCCATAGTCAATAATTTTGATGGATCCTTCGATGAAAATAATATCCACTTTCTTTCAAAATAAGATAGAATATTATAAAAAAACTATTCCATATTAGGCTCTCATTCACCATGAAACATTACCTAGTAGATATCAATGTCATATAATATGATACACCACCAAAAAACACAATAGATAAAGAGTATTATATATATTACATACTGAGTATAATATCGTGTGCATATATCTATAAACATAATAATTCTAATAAATATTGGTTTATTTCAAGAAATAACTCAATATATTTTTATACATCATATTAGCCTTATTGAACTCTAAATAGTGTAATTATTTCCATGAGAAATCAAAGAATATCATCCTTAGGTCCTAATTCATTGAAAATAGAATGTTAAAATAATGTATTGATGTGCATAAAAATCAAATAGAGAACAAAAAAATGTTCAAAGTATGTACATAATATATCACATGACATATGAATTATCTAACACTAGGAGATTTATAATAGTCATCAAACATTGAGCTACATTGTGTGTTCTTAGTCTATGATGGAGTCCACCGCATTATTTAGGCTCTTTTTGGAGTCCTTGATAATTGGGATATAATAATAACACTATATTTATGTCAGATAAAATCGTTAATTGTCAGACACTATAAAATGAAAATATTATCACAAATTCATTCATCAGACTGAATAAAAAATTTGATCCTAGATTGGGGCACCAACAACATTATGATGTCAATATAATGCCAGAAACTCTCTCTATTGAAACATGTAGTTTCCATATTTAAAACTAGCATCAACAAAACCACTAGATGTAATCTAAGAACATATAACTCTAGAGAAATGTGTTTCATCAGGCTGTAATGTGATATATATTAATATAAACCTATTCAAACATGGAAATTGATTAAACTCAATCATAGCTATACAACATGAATAATTATAATTACCCCCCATGAAAATTAAATTATATCCAATATTCTCGGAATAACATAGATAATTACCTATAAATAATTATAAGAGAAAAATATAAATTTAGTGGCAAAAAATTAGGTCATTTTATGAAAATAAAATAAGACCAATGAAATTGACATACATTTATTTTTGATATGTTATACCATAATTGTGATCTATGAATGAAGTGAAATTATATTTTTTAAATTAGTGTTATGATTCTATAATTGTGTATTTTTTTGATATGTTTATAATGTCTAAATAAATATCTATATTATAAAAAGGGTGATTCATTTTATACACTATGTTGGAAAATATTTTATTTGAAATTTTTTTTAATATTTACCGTGAAAAATGTTATTTTCTATCATTAGTTTTGGAGTAATGAGAAAATTTTAGGGGATTTAATTTATGTTAATATCATTATAAATTCTACATTATATATATATAGTATATATATTTTGTAGTGGTATCCTGAAAAAAATAGACCATCTACAGAAGGAATAAGGGTCATACAGAATTACATTATAATGTGAGGAAGCTCAGCCATAATTTACAGTTAGCCCGAGGAAGAATGCATGATGGCATGGGTGAGTGTATGTCTAAAGGAAGGTGGATGTATAGTGCACTCACAATAAGGAAAGGGTTAGAGTAAATGGAGGTGTTCGGGTGGGAAATTGTATTGAGGTGCATCCCATGGAATCCTAGTTTATTTGAGTTGTGGTTATGTTAGTGGGAACATTGATAAATGGTTCTGTTGAGTCCATGAAGCATAATATAATATATAGAATAAAATAGGGGAATTGATAAATGATATGGGTTTTAATTCTACTAACATCTTACATACATTTTAAAAACATACATAAAGAAACATGGACTTTGGATGAATTTGGTCAAAACCATTACATTGAAATAGAATATTATCTTCAACCACTTGACATTCAAAGGATTTCATTACATGGGAGTTTAGGAATACACTGACTGCCATTATTAAACAAAGTTCAAATTGAAGAAATGTTGATATGACCATAGAATGGATAAAATTTATTGGGTATATGATTTAAATTAATTTGTTTAAACAAATTCAATTCTTCTACAAATGAATAACTTAAGATATCAGGATATATTCATATATTTTATAATGCACGTGATATTATTACGTGCATGTAATTCAAAATTTATGATGGAGAAATATAGTCTTGATAAGGGTACCTATATCTAGGAAATAATTCTACATTAGATTAAATATATATAGACAAATATTATTCATAAGGGTAATCGTGTAAGAGTAACAGTCAATTTTATGATTACCATTATATAGGTAACCATAGAGTCCAAATTTCCATGTAAATTTTAATCATAGCTCTGTCGAATAAGAAAAGACATATTGATTTTTGAATTAAAACATACAATTAGATAATATCATTTTATCAAAGAATATTTAAATTATGGGATCATTAATGAAATGTGTACTGAGTCGTGATGTAATATGAAACTCAAAGTATATTCAATGGAGAACATTATTATATATGGAGAAGTATTGAGACTAATTGAGCAGTCTTTATTCACCATCATGGAGATCTTGTTTTTCATTCGAGAATCCAAGAATCTGTTTTGAATCATTTTTCATCGTGGAAGAGGAATATAGTATCCTCCATAGTCATTCAAAGAATCATAAGGCATCAAATATGCCTTTATTATATACGGGAAGGATATCATCATCTAAAATGTTTTTTACGAATTCAAAATGAATTTAAATAACATACGCATGATTTTATATCATAGTAATTATTTTCATAATGATTTAGGGTCTTAATGTCTTCTTGGTTTTTTAACTTATTTTATACCACATATCTACTCTTATATGTGTCAAGTGGAACACAAGAGAAACATTATATACATTCATGAAGATGAAGAAGAGACATAAAATACCCATTTTGGGTTTTGTGAGGAAGATATTGTATGATTTATAGTATTTCATTCTTATATATATAATCACATGAGAACTAACTAAAATATAAAATATGTATTCACATGAAAATTAAAAGGATAACTAAATCATTTTGTTCAATATTTTATAATGTTCAATATCCCATACAATTTATCATACCTGAATAAGTAAATTGATAATGTATAATGATTTCAATTTAATATTATGTGATATTATTCATGAAAAAATTTAAACTGAAGAAAATGTGTTCATCTCTTGAAAACATTTGGGGGGTTCTGATATTTTATTAGATTGAAGTACGAATTCCCTAATAATTATTGTAATGAAGAAAATTATCATTCACATGTAATGAAATATATTCTATAAATACTATTAAGTTGTAAAGGTACTTTAAACAGTGTATATGATAAATTAAAAACAGAAAAAATCACACTTAATTATTGAAATATATAATCCTATAATATATCATGATACAAATAAGATACATCATTTTGACGTAATATTTTAATCCTCATATTTTTACATAGGTTTATAAAGCATGTGTGGACTCCAGTAAACCGTTGTGAAGTGAAATACTGATCCTAATGTTTGGATACATCCGCTGGGATGTAGCATTACTCTTTAATTGTCATATATTTATTTAGTGGATATTATTATTTTTATTATAATCAAATATACAGATTATGATAAAATTAAGAGAGAACCTCTTAAATCATTATAATCCAAGAGTACATTTTTTAGAAAATTTGTGGTGAGGTTATGAGATTTAGGTATTGTGTATCCAAGATTTAACCAGTCACTTAGGTTTAAATGGATAAGAAAAAAATATATATAATAAAAAAGTTATAATTGATTCACCTTTACTCATCAATGTTATCATACACTAATTCAAGTAATATAATATTTATTTTAGAAAATGTATCAACAAAAACATCCACCAAACCATTTTGGATAGATAATATGAATTTAGTAAAATGTAGAGGTGTTCTTAGGATCACTGGTGAGAAATAATGTGGATTATAAAATTGTATGATATTGTATATCCAATCACTTTGGGTAGAGGTGAGAGATATATTATATGGGGGATAACACCATTTAGTAAGAATGTTTCTATGACATTTCCAATTTTTCAAACCTATAAATAGATGTAAAAGCTTTGAATTTTATATTTTTGGAACTATATGTGATGTCATATATCAATGTTTATGAAATAACTACTACTATTGATATTTGTGATAAAATGTGGAGTTTTTATGTTGTAAAATTATATCTATAGGACACCAAAATAATTGTATAAGAAATCATATTTAATGACATAAATGTTTTCACTGTTTATTGTAATGAGGATTAATAAACAATAGAAAATAATAAAAAATTTTGATTCATAAGTTTTGGTTATATGATAAAATTATCAACAATTATTAAAATACCCAAGAGAAACATTCAAGATATGTTTTATCAAAAGGTTTCTGTATAAGAATATGTAAAATATACATTACTATATGGACATTAGAATATTCATATTGCATATGAAAGGAGAAAAATAATATCCATTAAGACAAAATAAAATGATGAGTTGGATTATGAATCCATGTTTATGTGTAATGTTAAAAAGTTATAATTTTATGTCCTAATGTCATTTCATTCTTATGTAACTGAACTCCATTGAACACATTTCCTGATCCAAACCTCCTCAGACAATACAGTTTGTCGAGACGATTCAAGTGTCTATGGTGGTATTCTGAGGATCATATACCAAAATTATCTTAGTATATCAATTCGATGAATAAAAATTAATGAGGGGAAACATTATAATCCAGATGATAACTTATAAGAAAAAATATTAAATAATCAACATTTATAAAAATATCAATGGTGAAATAACATTAAAAAATGGTGGTATGTTTATAAAAACATTAATAAGATTACATGAATATAGGTAAACATATTATAAAGGCATAAAAATAACTAAATACCCAAAACTACCAAATGGAAATCTAGAACACTTGCTTACTCATCAATTACACTGTTTCGTTCCAAATTAAAATTAATCATTCATCGATGGGTTGTTTCATCAGTCCAAGCCTACATACACATAATATTCTAAGTAAAAAAATATAGGGCTGAACAGGGCATGAGTTTTACATAGAAATCCACCATAAACATATTTAATTATGACCCATTCTATAAATATAATATGAATACTGTTCCAAAATATCATATAAGGATTTAATGTAAATAGAAATTTTATCTACTCGGGTTCCTCATATAATACCAATTCAATAGTTATTATATTCCATTTAAAATATTGTCCCATATATGGTATTATGTTTAAGTAATACATGTACCTATAAATAAATAATACACATTCATTAAACATTGGAACCCATCTAGAACAATCTGTATAAAGAACCAATGTATCTCCAATAGAATAATGTAATTTCCTTTAACCAATGAGATTGTTCATTCGATTCAGTATAAGGAATCTATTAATCCAAGATTACATTATGTAATTTTACAAAACCAATGAGTATATCCATTTCAATTAATATACATGTCCTATGTTTCACTCAAAGAATGATATAGTTTCACATAACATATGATCCCATATATATTATTCTACATTAAAAATAAAATTATTTATCAATGATTCATAATATTTACTTTAATTTATGATAAATTAAAATTATTTTTGTATAAGTAAACTATGTATCACCCAAGGAATATTCCAATTTCATTTTACCTATAATACCATCCATGTAAATTCATATACGGAATCCATGTATCAATCATGGTGTTATGTAATTTCATTCATCCAATGATTCATTCGAATCCATTTTTTATAAGGGAACAAACTTTCAACCAAGGTAGTATATATTAACTTTACATTTTTCTTTTTATAACTACACAAATCCTTGAAAAATATTCAAGCAAAAATAATTTTTTTTCATTTAATTAATAAATCCATTTAAATTTCCATTAAATAAATTCAAATACTCTAACAATAAATTTTTTGAATATAAAATGCTTCATGAAAATTGTTGACAAAATTTAGAAATATATTTAACACATATTGATTATTCCTGTTATTATGAGTCATGAAAAAAGACACAGAAATTGTGTTTTGGTTAAATGCCTGAAATTACCAATGTTGATAAATAATATAATTCACCCACATGGGGTTTTCATGATTATAAAACTACCCTACCAAAATTTAAATGAGTTTATGGAACCATATGGTAATCATATGAGTATTTAATTTAAGGTATTTCACTTATTAGTATAATTTCATTAATTATTTTATATATAGAATAATGAAATTTTTTATTATTATTATAAACTATATGGAAAATAAATAGAACAACGAACTCATACATTGCAAGATTAAATAATTAAATATCATTTATTTATTTAGGATAAAATGTTAGGAATCATGAAATTATAAAAAATCATTGGAAATACAGAATTTTATATTTCATAATGATATCGTATCTCTCAGAAAGGAAAAAAAAGGTACGAAACAACTAGATTCATCATTATAATATAAAGGATCTAATGTAATGAAAAAAATGAAATCTATTTTAGTTAAATGATAAATATAAACCTCTAGAGTATAAATAAAAGGTATTCTACACCGATAGGGGATCTTCTTTGCGTTTGATGGTGTAGTACCGGTGAGATAAAATTAAATAAAATATGGGGGAAATGGTAATATCAATCATTTTAATGGGAAATTGTATTTTTCTTCATAGTACTCTAAATAATGATCCAATAATGTGTTATACACTATCCAAAAAACCATGCATTACATAATTGAGTTCCATGGAAAGAAAAAATATGAGAACACCTTACCTAGAATGTATACAAGATCCAACACATCACAAAGATTAGGGATAATATTAGAAATACCAAACAAATAATATGAGATTCAAATATTCAAATTGATGAAGGTTCCACATGGTCATAAAGAATCAATTTCACAGTTTGAACAAACCATGAACCTACACCAAATGAAAACAACATCTAGGGTGAACTATTTTCACTAATGTCTTTCTAAATATGGGCCTGAAGAAGCTTTTCCAGAAAATATTTTTTTTAATTCATGATACATTCATGACAAACCCGATCTCAGTAGACTTTTTTCCTAACTTATAACTCAACCAAAAAAAATATTATAATGTTATGAATCTAATAATTACATTATAATTCTCAGTTATTGATTTGGACCATTAATGATATGAAAAACTAGAAATCCTTACAACATTAAAACCCTTCCAAAAACATGATATTAAAACCATCACATATTATAAATTCACATCCCGAACAATCCTTGGGGTGTATCAAAATTATTGAAATGATCTAAAGTGGTAGGGGACACCCAATTACACAATCACATGGTGTTTCCAAAACCACCATATGATTCTATGAATAACACTAAACACGTGTTTTTATATATATATATAACATGACCCAATTCCTATTACAAAATATGTACATCCAAAAAACTAATTAATTATGTCTATCTACATAGACCCATGATCACATTTTAATTTTAATTCATAGTCAACCTGTTGTTATTTATCTTATAGGATACTTTCATAAATGACCTACACTAAACCATGAAAAACAAACCATAAAAATTTATGACAAAATCAAAACCTTGGTGTTCTATTGATTCTCCTCTCTTGATTCAAAACATTTTGAATCTAGTAAAAAATTCAGAAACATCCCTTAATCCATGAATTTATCAATAAAATAAAACTATAATTCATCTATTCTACTATAATCATACACGAATTTATAAAAACTAAAAAAACTATCTCTCCACTGTATTATTTTCAAACAAAATATGTACCAGATGTGGTTACTCACTTACGATATAAAATTAATCATTAGAACTCTTGTCAGACCTCTCCTTACTAGTTATTTTTAATAATGCTTTACTACAACTTCTATCCATTCTAAAATAAGATTCTGATTCCTTTTTTCAAGGGATAAAATGATCAATCAAGAACACTCATCCTTATCACATAAAAAATCCCCAATGATTTCTCATGGAAAAACCATATCCCATTCATTTTCATTTCAATATCATAACATGAATAGTGATACATTATTGATCTAGCCTCTTGGGATGATCACATGTCCCTTATGTGTTATAACCTAATGTTATACTCCACCAAATTCCATATTTTTACATGTAACATGCATCCTCTTGGAAATAAATCTATATGTTGTCACATTTATTATCCGAAATCAATTATCCTGACTATTGTCAAACCATTTTCTCCACCAAGACAATGAGACTTCTCACATGAGGGTTATCATTCAATATTCTATGGTGGGAATCCACACCATATGGAATTTCCTACAATACACATAATGCATAACTTCAAAGGAGTCCATTTCTAATATAAACCATAATCATTAATCTTGATAACCAATTAACTGACATTCTCTCAGTGTATTTGAGATAATATCTAGACATTAGGCAGGACTGTCACTAGTCTAGTTGTATATTGTGATGTAATTTATGACTACTATCTCAACCTAACCATTAAAAATGATACACATATCCTTTTCATTACCATTGTATGTTGATACCATGAAACTCACCAATGAATCCTAAAAAATCATGTATCAAAAACCTCAATCTAGAATCCATCAAATAATTATATATATTCATTTATCTAACTCATAAAACTATTCCTCTAGACTATATAGGTCCTAGAAAAACACTACAGCAACCATCTAACAACAATGTTTTTCACTTATCATCCAATAACTACATGAGAATGTCATACATCTTGCGAGATGACTTTAGTTAAAGAACACAAAAATTTAATCATATACTAAATTAACTTTACTACATGGTTCTTTCCATACACATCCAGAATCATATAGAAAATACTATAGAACCAACTGTTGGCTACCCATGAAATTTTTATTCTACAATAATTAATACATCAAAACTAAATGGCCATGACACATATTTATCCCAAGGAATCCTTATGATAATTGATGCATTCTAATTAATTCACGTACCCTTTCCATAGAAACCCACTATTATTAGAATATAAAAATTCATCAAAACTAAGTGTTAAATTATATTTTTCTTCAATAAATAATTATCATTCCTTATAATTGTTGTTTTATGGTCCACGCCCTAAAACATGCTTGAAATGTTTAATATGTTTCACACAAGTTTTCCGCTAATCACAATAACATAATTATTACTGAATGCTAGTCGATCCACACTAGGTTTACCAGTTTAAAGGGTATCTAAAATGACCTTATGTTCCAAATTAATGTGAATGTTCAGGTATAACCACCATAAATGAACATCATCTTCATGTGTCCCATAATTTTTGGGGTCTCTAATAGAAATAGTGTAATTGATATTCACTCTATGAAAAAAATGTGCATCTAATCTATCATGTCACCCATATCACTAACATTTCCAAATATAGAATCTGACATACATATTCAATTATAACTAATAACCAATTGTAAACTTAATTTCTCATTTGAGATTTAAAATATAAAACATATTATCTCACCATCATCAAGAAGAAATTTTGATAATTCTGAAATGGGATTCTATTGTCTCATTCCCTATTTCTTTGGGAACATGCTTCTCATGACGAATGTGGGGATCCCCACATTTGGATCATCTTAGTCATTTTCTTTTGCAGGATGTAAACTCATGTCATGTAACATAATACATCCACTACTAATTGTGATTCCTAGACATTGAAAACAAAATATTACCATATTCCAAAATAATATGAGAAGGAAATCATTCAACATATTATAGAACTGGACAATGTCCATTTCTAAATGAATGTGGGAAGTTTTTATCCAGGCATGTTCATGCATATCATCATCATTTTCTATTATTCCCAAGACAATGATGACTGATATATTTACCATTCATGGTTCTTTTTACAACATCATCATGAAAAATAGGACACCTAAAAATTTACAAATGGACCAAGGTTATGAGTATAAAAACATCTATTAGTGACCTAGTCCCTCAACATTGGAGATCACCCATAAGCACAACCTTTATGAAAACATGTGACATTTGAAATTGGTTAGGAACATGAATATCTCATGAAATTACTATCATGACACCCCCAAAACATTATTGACACAAGAATAGTCATCAATAAACAACACATGACTCATTTCACCAATTTAATTACATGATAACATAATGTACAAAACAGATGATTCTAAGATAATTCATCAACACAATTGATGTATCATTACAAATGTCTCATATATGTAACAAAACTGCAGATTATATCATGAATTATCCTATAAAAGATAACACTAGAGTTATTTAGTTACATAAGACCACATACCTAGCTTTTGACTGTTTGATTTATACATTAATTGAAAAATATAGATTTCACTATTAACTAAGTGGTTGACCATCTATAAAAATTTCTAATATATAAATCTCAAGAATTCATGATGTTAATGTCTCATAAGGCTAAACATATCACATGGCCATTTGCTTAGTTTTTAATCATTTTCTGAAATAATTGTTTTGCCGGAGTCAAATGGTGCCTAGTTGAAACCTCTTTCCTAAAAAGAATAAGACTTTAACAATGCTAGACCATATGAGGGATCAAACATAATGTGGGTTGCTCCTCAATTACCATAGTTCGTGATGTCCAGAAACATAAAAAACACAAAAAGTAACTAGGCTCACTTACCTTACATCTCTGTATAACAAAATAGAATAAAATAAGTCAACTGAGTCTCATGGTCAATGTCAATATTCCTAATCAATGTGACTTAAAGGAATCAAGAAAATTACCTTACACTATGATCTTTGAAAATAAAACCACTAAAATTTAATATTAAAGATGTTAAATAAATTATTGTTTATTATACCAATTAAAGTGGTTCAGAAATTGGATATATCAATTATTGGTTTTAAAGGACTTTCGTACTATGATTGGCTCTTTATTTAGATGAAATGTCAAGATTATGCTGTAAAATTATTTAAAATTTTCTATTTAACAAAAATTTAGAAATATTTTCTTTCAATTTAATTAGTTATATAAAATTTATTCTACAATCTATAATGTGAAACACTATTTATTTTTTAAATAGATTTTAATTTATCATAATCATCACAATGATTGGACACAAAGAGTAGAGAACAATGATTTCATCACAACATGGGGAAATAAAAATTAAGATACAAAATTAAACTGAAAAAATATGAATGGATACTGACACATTAAATAATTATCCCTAATTATCAATAACATAACCCAAGGGGTTGCGCGCTAAGGAATTTATGGACAAAGGAAACCAACAAGAGTCAATTAATTCCAATATAGGTCAATTTATATAGTCATAAATTCAAAATTTATGGGTTAAAAAATATATACATTTCCATTAAAATATAATATCAGTGAAAAACATCCACAATAATGATAAAATAGTTTAATGAAGTATTTATGGGGATTATCTCATATTTAGATTATGTTAAATGTGACCTAAAAGGATTTAGTCATGTATTTGACTATTCAATCATACAATTACTTATTCGGATGTTATCAATGTACCCTTCATTATAAGTTCATATTGAAAAACCATTTTACAAAAAACCATATTAAAATACATCACTATTTAGAAAAGAATCCAATTCATTGATATTTTCAAGATTCTACAACAATTATTTAATCAACTATTTTAAAATATATTTGATTTATATAATTAATTTGAGGATTTTTAGATAGAATGAAACCACCATCTTATAAGTAAAACCTAATTTTAATATAATATAGAAAAATTATCAAATCAAACTTATATAATTATTATAATAAATAAATATATCACATAAGGTATAAATATTGGTTGACAAAGAAAATAAAATAAACACAATCTATATAGATAAGATTTCTAAATAATCATTGAGGAAAACATTATAAAAATGAAGGGAACATAATCACACAATATTTATATATAAATATAAGCATGCCAATGACATGAGAATGATATGTCCCTAAAATAATGGATGAACACACTGCCCCTCTACCCATACAAGGCCACGGAGAATATCCCTTAAATCAGCAACCAATAGAGAGACATAAAATTTAATAAAGGTGAAAAGATAATCAATTTTAACAATTATATGACAAGGGACAGTCCCATTTTTTAAAACATGATCATTTCCCCATGAATGGGGAGTCCATTCATAGAATCAAGCTATTTATTGAGTAAAGACTCATTCTTAGTCGACCATATACTATACAAAAAAATTGGAATAATAAAAATAATGATATAATACCACCTTGTGAGATCCAAATCAATGTCCACTCATAAGAATTTGAACCGTGTTAGACACTTGTCCTTATGTATTCATATACATTTTCTATAAGAAACTAATTATCAATGAGGGTTGGTGGTGGAATTATGGTTAGTCAGAATCCCCTTGAACAAAGTAGAGTATAACATTAAATAATATATAATATGGTGAAAATTTATCATTCATATGGTAATAATTATACATAAATATAAAACAATAAATAAGTAATTAAATAGAAACATAACATTATTATATACTTTTTTTCATGTCTATACTACAATGAAAAATTCTATCACGGCATCTGAAAGACATACAATACAAGAATATAAAACTAAAAAAATACCCAAATATATCCTATCAGTGTTATGATCAAACGTTACATTCCTTTATTCCAATATAAAATCCAATCATAAATCAATCATCCATATTTGGGTTCTTTCCCTCATCCTTAATTTCATAAAAGTAATCTACATGGGTACCAAAATACATCCCAAATATGATGTGAGTATAATCCATTAGGCACCAAAAATTATTTTTAATTTTACATATTATGTGAATATAAAATTATAATTTTTCAAGTAAAAAAAATAGGGATACAAAACAAATATCAAATATTTTGGCTTGAGTTCTTGTGGGATACATGGTAGAAATAAGCTTCTTCTTCCCAAGCCAGAAAGTCTTTTCTCATTTCACATTTTTGTATACATTTATACAATCTGAAGGAATGAGGCATACAAACAAGGTTCCCTTGTATAAATATAATTTAATAGTATTTTTTTAATTTTCATGATATAAAATATTTATAAATTTAGTGTAATGTAAATACATATCAGACATAACATATTCCAATTTTACATATGAGTCCATTGATGGAATTTTGAAAAATAAATCCAAGCTTCACTAATGGGATGATACAAATCTATTTAACCTATGAGGATATCTAAATCCTAATATATAATTCATTCATGAATCATTATTGGGATAATAAAATTTTATTTAACATATGATCCTATCTACATACTTCTTTATTTGGAACCAAAGTATCACACAAGTAATATGATATTATTATTTAATCTATAGGACCATATTTGGAATTCCATATATGTATACCTAGTATCGTTTATGACATGATATAAATTTATTTAAACTATGATCCCATCCAAGGTATTTCATATATATATGAAAATAGGATTCACTTCAGGGATTATATAATATCATTTTAAATTATGAGAACATCCATGGAATTTTAATTAAAGAATGAAAGTATCTCCAACATCATGATATAACATAATGTAAACTCTAAGCATAGATATGGAATTAGTTTAATGGAATCCATTTATTTTGAATGGTGTGATATAATTTTATTTAATCTATGATCCCATTCATTTAATTTTGTATAATGAAACTTTGTACCCCCCCCCCCAAAGAACCATATCATAAGTAGGAATGTTGAATTTGATATATAAACATTTACTATTCAAACTTCCCATGAAAAATTACAATCATCACATTGAAATTGATTATTCCATTAATAATTAAATTCAATTAATTCACCACTATTAATAATTATTTTTATAAATATCTAAATTTTTCTGAAATTATCCACACTATTTAGATATTCATTTCATCCAAATAGGGTTTTCCCCTTTTAATAGTCCTGAAAAAAAACAGAAAAACCTTTCTAGGTCGAATTCACATAGTGGGGGTCTAGGTTAAACAAAAAGGAACATAAAAACATGATATCCATGTTCAAGTTTAAACACTCTAAAAAATTCAATGTGATACTGGAAATTTAGTGTTTTTTATAAGAATATAATGTAACATAATTTAATTTTTTTAATAATGTTCCAAATATCCAATTTCTGGAACAATGTAAATATTTGTAAACATTAAAGACTATTTCTGAAAATAAATAAACACTAAAAATCATCTTAAAAAATATTAAATAGTTTAACATAGGAATTTGGTTCAATATTAAATGATATATAATGATTATCTAGGAATGACCATGGAAATAGGTCACAATATCTTGATAAGTATAATAATTTTATCAAATAATAAATAATAAAAATAAACAATAAAAGTATTAAAAATCATAAATGGGTTTAAATATGATGAATGAACACCATATCGATGATTTTATGGGGGAGAATCATCAAATAATAGAGGATGAAAAATTTTAGATCTGTTCTGTGGGAATGTTTATTCAAATAGATGGTGGAGAAACGATGAGTTAGTTTTAATGAAAAATGGGGTAATGTTGAAATTTGACCAATTTTTTAAGTGGTTCACTGTTTAGATGCCTTATTTTCGAAACAATGTTAAAACAATTAATTTTATATAATACATGAACCCTTAATTCATATAATCTTGGATCATAGTTATATAAATAAAGAGCACACAGTGTGCATCTTTTTTCCATGATCCATCCCCTAGCATTTTTTTGCCCCACTGTTAGAAAATGATGAAAAGACTATTTTATTCACCTATATAACTATTTTATGTTTCAAATTTACATGTTGTGTTCATCACATTGTTTTAATTAAAATAAAATTACACAAAATCGCCATAAGGTATTGGGTGGATTTTTTTTAGTAACCATATTCTCTATTTTTCATCTCCTAGTAATGATCTTTCAAAGCCCGATAATTCTAAAACACATATATACTCCCAATCCACCATTAATTCCTTAATAATAATCCAAATAAAACAAATTTGAGTATTAATACTCACAAAATTTCAATTATATGTTTGATTTTTCATACATCTCTTCCAGAATATGAAAAACTCTAAATCCATTGAAAAATTTAACCCTTAAAAATATGAGATCTTATAATGAATAATTGGAGTAATTTAATTTTAAATATGATTATTTGAGTGATTAATTATAGAGAATAATATAATTATCTATGAACTAGTATAAGACTTTTTTAATATGGTAATTAATGAATCAACAGATGCGATCGAACTGCAATAATGTTGGAAATATTTCATACGAATATCCAAAGAAGAAATATAACAACATGAGACTTATGAGCAAGGACAAAAGTAAATTTTAAAATCTTTTAAAATTTATGATATTGAAAATGGGTATATTAATAATAATTTTATATGGAAAACAGAATACATAAGATATTAAATGAAGATGATGAATATTCACTACCACGAACTGAGATATAATATGAATGAACTTCCGAAAATCAAGTGTATTCAATGGGAAATGTGCAAAAAACTATAATAAATCATTTTACGGATTTCCTGGGGAAGAGATACCAGATCAGGAATGGTTCCTAAAATACAATCTAGAAAATAATAGTACTAATGACATGATAAAAAAGAAGGGGAAAATAAAAATAATAAAAAAGAACTAATATTATGATATTAAATAATTTATACAAATTTAATGTTATAAGAGAATATATAAATAATTTATTTGTTTGAGAAAGGAAATGAATATATTTTAATGAAAAATAAACATGATGATAATAATATAAAAAGAATGAAATTTTATTCATAAATGAAATTAGAAAATAAATTTAATTATATATGAACATGATATGATGGTGAATGATATTTTTGATGGAATGGATGAGAATGATGTTGAATTATCTGATAGATAATATATTTTATAATATGATCAATGTGATTTGAAAATGTTTAATGAAGAAACCACAAATGGAATGCATCATAAGTGTGAATACTCTTAAACAACTAAGAATTAGTGTAATCAATCTGAATCAATATATAATTAATGTCATCAGACAAATTTTATTACAAATAGTATAGGTTTTAATGATAAAATTGAATAAGTATGTACCAAATGAAAATAATAAAAACCATATTCAAATAAAATCTAGGTAATAATTACTCTGAAAAAAAATTATTTAGTGAAAAACCATCTATAGTCAGTGAATAGGATTTTAACTATTTTGAAATAAAATCTACTAGAAATAAATAAAATCGTGTTTCAGAAGATACTACACATATTGTGGAGTTTTTGTTAACAACTATTTATCATAGTGGTAAAAAACATCTCAACTATGATACATGAATGAGTCATGGGGTAGATATTTCAAATATACGAGTTCGGATAAAAATAAAGAGATATATGTGACTCAAACATCATCTGAACTATATACATTGAAAAAAATTTAGTGCGTCAATGATTTTTGTTGTATATATGGTTAATAAGGTCACAATGATAAGAAATATATATCAATATTTCTGATTGAGATTCCTTGCAATTTAAATGGGAAGATAAACATGAAGATGACAATGACAAAGAATTTTAGTCTTTTTGTCGTATGAAATTATAAAAGGATACAAAAATATATAAAAATTGGATGATTTCCATGTATATGTAACAGAATGTGTTGATTGTTGATTATGATAGTATTGATTTTATGTCATAAACAACCACTTACATAAAATTCAAATGCATGTGTGGTATAAACAAGCTTTTTTTGGGAAACAGTAATTCATGAAAATCCTATCAGCCCATGAGGTTGACAGGAAGTGGTTGTAGAAAGAATATTCCAATATTTCAAATAATGAATATGAAAAGAATAACAAAATCTGAAGTGTCAACAGATTATGTGAAATCAGTCACTCGTTCAATGAGAAATTTGAAATAGTTCACATTCAACAATGAGCCTAAGAAGAAGAAGAATACGGTTTTATTGGAAAATCACATCCTTGATATGTTATCTAAAGCTATTAATGTCCATCATTATTACCTTATTTATATTTAACTAAACTATTATATAGAGATTTTATGGAGAATTTTTATCTCTAACATCTTGACCCAAGATCCACTAAAATTGCGTAGGGATGTCACGACCCGTCCGCGGGGCCCGTGCCCTGACTAACCCAAGCCCGCCTTCCATAGGCCAGGGGATGGCAACTAGCACCAAAGGCGTAAATCCTGATTAAATTGATGGAATTGCCTTTAGAAAGTAAAAAAAACACTATAGAGTACACAAGATGAAGTAAACACTAAGTAAACTGAGTGCAAAAGTATGTTCTGGAAAGTAAATGGGCCAGAATACAATCCCAACTGAAAGTAAAGTACAACTGAAAAGAAAGTACAGTTGCAAAAAAGTAAAGCAGTCACTCCGAGCCATCATCTGGAAATCACACCTATATGGTGGTAAAGATAGTCTCCTCTGCTCTATGGCTCTTTCCGTCCGCTCCGTGTACGTCCCATCCAGGGATCCACCTCCAGGTACCATTCGTCTACACAAGCTCCCACATCAATCAACTTTGTCCGTCATCTGCATCCAACACAATGTAGTGCGGGCATAACCCATGAAAGGGTGAGTATACGCTACTCAGTAGGGACCCCGAGACCCCAAAGGTCTCTTAGAATCCATGAAGGATAAACCACAATGGAAAGATACAATCACGAAGTAATAACCAACTGTACTTAGGTATATGCCCATACATATACCTAAGTCATTAATTCCAGCTCGGCTCTAGCACAGGAGACCAAAATACAACCCAGTCCACACAGGAACAATATAATCCATTCAACATAGGAATTCACAACCCAATACACACAGGAAAGCACAACCCTATCCACACATGAAATTACAACAATCATATCGATGATATTGATTGTAAGTTAAGACTCATCTCACACACGTATACTCTTCGTAAGAAGATAGAGATGATCAGATATATCCACTGATTAATCTAAGTTGTCGGACCCATGTAGGATACAAGACCAGCTAAGCTATCGGACCCACAAAGGATACAAGACCAGCTACTTTGTCGGACCCACATAGGATACAAGTACAGAGTCAAAAACTGGCGGACCCACATAGGATACAAGAACAGTAATCATCGCCGTCGAACCCACAGAGGATTCTAGTATGGTCTTTGTCACTGCCGAACCCACGGAGCATCCAATTACAGTCTTCATCACTACCGAACCCACATAGGATTCAAGTACAGTCATCATCATCGTTTTAGTCGCAGCCAGCTCTAGGGTTCCCGCACACATCAAGCTCGATTCCGGGAGGGTCCGATCCACAAGCCAAGGGGTTCGATACATCAACTATCACAAAGTCCATTGTTGATATATCACAATGTTCTGCCTCGTTGAAAGGAACTCAACGCAATGGACGGTGCGTCAATCGGACGCCCTGTCTGAGAGTTATTGACTTTCTCATCCCAGGAACCTGGTTGGTTTTTAAGTCAAAAACAACCCGACCATACTCTAGCTATGGCCAAACCTTGAGCAGAGTAATCCAAAAGAACCTTCTCACTAAGAGGAATATAACAAAGTCTATCGCATGTCAATCGGACAT
Organism: Viscum album; assembly: GCA_963277665.1. NCBI lineage: Eukaryota > Viridiplantae > Streptophyta > Magnoliopsida > Santalales > Viscaceae > Viscum > Viscum album. The sequence continues at coordinate 997,497,015 of OY728166.1, forward strand.
TCGGAGCTCAAGTTATAAGCGTTTCCGATCCAAGGGCCCTGTTGGTTTCATGTTCAAACCAACCCGGCCATACCCAAAGATCTCCTAAAACTTGAGATTAATATACCAAAATTACTTCCTCGATCCATGGATCACTACGCAACTGATGTTGCGTCGTTTGGAGGTTTGTAGCCCATGTTATGGGCCTTTAACGGATCTGTCCAAAAACATGGGGTTTGGGCCCGGTCCGACCCTACCCAATAACCCATGGGTCGCCCCGAACTGGGTCAACCTGACCCAGGTCCGGGTCTGGCCTGTTAGGGTGCAGCCCGGCCCGGCACGGGCGGTTCGGCCCAGCGCGGGTGGTCCGGCCCAGCGAGGGCGGTCCACCCCAGCACGGGTCGCAGCTCGGCTCGAGGCCGAGCTGGACGCAGAGGGGGGGGGGGATACCCCCCTGTTTTCCAGAAACGGCAGACCACTATGGGGTCTGCCCTAGCTGACAGCCGAGGGTTTCAAACCCCCGGTCTTCTTGTTAACGGCTGACCGTTTTGGCCGGCCGTTGGGCTGCCGCGGGACCACCACGTGTCCCGCCTCCTGAAGCACCGACAGCCGGAAGTCTAGCTGCCCCCTTGCTGAACCATAGCAGTCAAGTGTCCCGGCTTCCTTTTTTCTGGCACGGCGTGACAGCACCGCGCTCCTCCGCCATGGTTCGGTTCCGGTCGTGGCCCCTTTCGACCTCACCAGCACGACGCGATGGCGCCGCGCTCCTTTGTCGCGGCCCGCTCTGGTCGCGGTTCTCTCGTTCCCGCGCGGTGCGACAACACCGCATTGCCTCCGTTCCAAACCACAATGAAGACCAACAACAAAGGGGGTGGAGGGTTGGCCGTGTTCGTGTGGTCTGACCTCCTCACGTTATATTGATAACAAGCTTCCAAGAAATAATGAATAATGTCAAAATAATATTCCTTGAATGATGAAACAACCCCTACCTCAATGTAGTTCACAAAATCTAGCATCGCAGAAGATGGTGTCATGGGGTGAGGCTACTTATACATTGATGGAGAACATTCGAGGAGGAGGCAGTGTCTCCCTTTCTTTGACGTGGAGAGAATATGGAATGGTGTGATTGCATTCTTCGTCGAAGCATCAGCGTTCTTCAACGTAAAAGATTACATTCTTCATGACTTAGAGTATTCTTTCCAAAATCTCCATAGAACGAAAAAATCCCAATAAAATAAGGCTTTTGCCTTATTTTATTACTTTTGACAACAATTTTAATATTTCAAAAGTTTAATTCACCTAATTAATATTGAGTTGTCAAAATTAATGATGTGCTATGTTGGCAACATGAATGTGAGGGAGAGTCACATAAATTAAAAGGGGAGGTTTAGAGGAGTTTGGGAAAATGTAATGGGTGGGGCACATGTGGGCTCCACCTCACTAATATCCTATCATGTGGAGTTAGGATGTAGTGGGTCCCACCCCAACTTCCACACATAGGTTGTAATTATGTAGAGTAGAAATAAAATTGTAACACATATTTTATTTCACTCTTCGATTATTACAATTATTTAAATACACCTCCTGAGGAAATGTAACTTCAGAAAAGGTCTTCTTAAGCAAAACTCAGCACTGCAGTTTCATCGGTGCTCTCAGATTTTGATTCTGAGCACCAGTTCAAAAGTTAGAAAAACCCTCTCATTCGTTCACTGAATGTACCTGAGCTAAACTTCGGAAATTGATTCCGGGCACACCGGGCCTCAGAATTAGGTGTCGTTAAAAACTGCGTACTCATAAAATCCAAAATAATTTAAGAAAAAATTTTCCTTGAAATTTACGGGTCTTTAAATTACTCCCACCTCAGTGCTTTACATCCCCATAAAGATACATTACAAACTAAGGAAACAAATGAGGGTATTGTGCATGCATCTGAGCCTCAGACTCCCAAGTGCTCTCCTGGATGTTCCCATGCTGCCACCTGATGCGCACTAGTGGGATCAACCGCCCACATAGGACCTGAACCTGTCGATCCTCGGTCTCCACAGGGACCTCCGAAAAAGTCACCCTGTCATCAATGTCCAGCTCTCCATGGTCGATGATATCTGTCGGGTCGTGCACGTATCTCCTCAGCTGAGATATGTGGAAGATATCATGCACCCGGTGCAACTGAGGTGGAAGAGCCAGGCGATAAGCCACCTCGCTTATCCTGCTGAGAACCTGGAATGGTCCAATGATGCTTGGAGATAACTTTTCGCCACAAAAAAATTTCTGTAATCCACGCTGAGGTGAGGCCGGTAAGAAAACGTGGTCGCCATCCTCGAACTCTAGCAGTCTCCGCCTCCTGTCAGCATAAGACTTCTGTTGGCTCGAAGATATCCTCATCCACTCCTAGATGATCTGAACCTTCTTAGTCGTGGCCTGGTCCATCTCTAGTCCTTCAAGTGCTAACTCCCCAGGGTCTGTCCATCACAGAGGTGATTTGCAAGGTCGGTCGTACAGTGCCTCGTATGGTGTCATCCCGATGGAGGAGTGGTAGATGTTGTTGTACGTAAACTCCACCAAGGGTAGGTGATCCTCCCAGCTACTACCAATGTCATGGACACATGCACGAAGCATGTCCTCGAGATTTTGAATGGTCCTCTCCATCTGACCATCGGTTTGTGGGTGAAAGGTGGTGCTCAGGCGTAGCTGTTTCCCAAATGACTCCTACAACCACTTCCAAATCTAAGAAGTAAAATGAGAATCTCGATCGAAGATGATAGATAATGGCACACCATGAAGCCGTACAATCTCTTGAATGTAGATACATCCCAAACTCTCCATTGAGCCCTGCTCTCTGATAGGTAAAAAGTGGGCCGACTTGGTGAGTCGGTCGACGATCACCCAAATGGAGTCGTGTCCTCGGGAATTATGTTGAATACCTGTCACCAAATCCATAGATATCCTATCCCACTTCCACTTCAGGACCTCCAAGGGTTGTACCAAGCTAGCTGGTACCTGGTGATCTGCCTTCACCTGCTGGAAGGTGAGGCATCGAGAAACAAACTCAGCCACAACCTTCTTCATACCTGGCCACCAGTGCTGTCTTCTGAGATCCTGGTACATCTTCACCACTCCTAGATGTAACGATAAAGGGGATATATGAAACTCTATCATCACCTCCTCCTATAATGCAATTGGTACCATGGTACATCCTCTGAAAAGGATGACATGCTATCCTCCTATAGAAAATCCATCAGGTTCCTGTCATGTAGAAATATATGCACACTGCATCTCACAGTCATCGTCTCCACGATGTGCCTCTCTGAACTGTTGAAGAATTGGTGGAGTTACTGTGAGTGACTGTAAAAAGCTACTCCATCTCTATCCATGAAGGATTTCTGAAACGTGGCTAGCTGCTCTGTTTCCTCTCCAAGTAGCTGGATGCCCATCCTCCTGCTAAGAGCATCGACTACTACGTTCCCCTTCCCAGGAGTATAGAATATCTCCAAGTCATAGTCCTGGAGGAACTCGAGCCATCACCGATGTCTCAGGTTTAGGTCCTTCAGCATGAAGATGTACCTGAGACTATGGTGGTCAAAGTAGACTATAACGCGCGCACCCATTACATAGTGCGGCCACATCTTCAGAGAAAATACCACTGCTGCTAACTCTAGTTCATGGGTAGCATAGTTCTGCTCATGCTGCCTCAACTATCATGATCCATAGGTGATCACTACTCGCTCCGGCATCAGGACACACCTGATTCCGGTCCCTAATGCATCGCAGTAGACTATGTACCCTACTCCCTCCTATGGTAGCCTCAAGATGGGTGCACTGGTCAATCTCTGTCTCAGCTCCTATAAGCTCTGCTGACATCTATCTGACCACACGAAGGGTTTCCCCTTCTTTGTCAAAGCCGATAGCAGTGTTGCAACTCTGTAAAAGTCCATCACAAATCTCTGATAGTACCCAGCTAGACCTAGTAAACTCTACACCTAAGACACGCTCCTGGGTGGCTCCCAAGCTAGCACTGCCTCGATCATCGCAGGATCCCCGGCAACTCCTACCTCAGAGATGAAGTTACCCAATAAGTTGACCTCACGTATCAATAACTGACACTTCGAGAGCTTACCAAAAATCTGGTGCTCTCAGCGTGTGTCCAGTACAACCCGAAAGTGGTAGTCGTGCTCCTCCTTAGTGGTCGTGTAAATCAATATGTCGTCGATGAAGACTACGAAAAATCGATCAAGGTATGGCTAGAAGATCTGGTTCATTCGACTCATGAACACTACTGGAGCGTTGGTTACACCGAAAGGCATAACCAAGAACTCATAGTGGCCATATCGACACTTGAAGGTCGTCTTCTGCACATCCTCATCTCGAACTCTGAGCTGATGATAACCTGACCTGAGGTCTACCTTCGAGAACCATTGTGCTCTCTTGAGCTGATCAAAGAGGTCGTCGATCATCGGTAGTGGATACTTGTTATTCACGGTCACCTAGTTCAGGCGACAGTAATCAACACATAGTCACAATCTCTCATCCGCCTTCTTGGAGAAAAAAATTGAGGAAGCCTAGGGTGAAACTCTAGGTCGAATGACTCCCTTTCCCTGCAAGTCCTCCAGCTGTACCCGTAATTCTCGAAGCTCAGCAGGAGCCATCCGATATTCTGGAGTAGATATTGGGGCTGTCCTGGGGTACAGGTCAATATAGAAGTCTACCTATCTGCGATGAGGTAGTCCTAGAATGTCATGAGGGAAAATGTCCACATAATGATCCACTACAATAGGAAAACTCGGACTCTGCACGTCAACTACTCCTAAGATGAGACTAGCCAACTGATATATGATCGACTGTCCTCTCCTCCGTGTGAGTCCATCCTATGCTGCAAAGGCTCCCATCTCACCGGTGAAGGTGGACCTTCTCCTATCGTTTTGGACAGACCGCACCTTGCGCCTAATACAGTAAATCTGAGCATGGACCATAGATAACCAGTTCATAACCAATATGACATCATGAGGCCTCGACGCCGCTACAAGAAGATTCCAGCCAAAGCTCTCGCCTCCTAGAGTAAGCTCACACTGCTGGTACAAGTGCATAATCATTGAGTCTGCTCCTGTAAGAGTCTCTATCAGTAAGGATCAGGCCAACGGCTCCGTCGGAATCTCCCAGATTCGAACAAGGGCAGCGGCAATGAATGAATGACTCACTCATGTGTCTATAAGAACTGCATCAGGGGTGGAGTAGACATAGATAGTACCCAAAATCATCTCTGGTGCACTATGATCGTAGGCCTCCACTGCCTAAAGTTGCACCTGCATCTGTCCGCCAGCTCGCTGTGGTCGGGGTGGACCTCCTGGTAGTGGTGGTGGTGGTAGAGCCTCAAAACATCGTCCACCACCCACTTCTCGGCCAGCTCCTCTACCTCTTCCGCCTGCTCCCTGTGGACCGCCACGGTCGAACCTCTGCCTCTGCCTGGGAGTTCCCCCCCATGGCATGCTGCTTGTCTGCATGTCAGGTCGGGCAATCACGAGCCATGTGGCCATGCACGTCGCATGCATAGCACTATGTGCTCCTCGTAGGTTGTCTCTGCGCCATGTACCCTGCACCTCTGAGCCAGTATCCTAAGGTCATCTTCCTAATGGCCTAGTCTTCTTGGACTCCTCTGACATCCATCGACTTCCATCATTAGAAGATTCTGCAACGTGCCGCCCTACGATAGGTCTCGCTGCTGATGTAGGCTCAGTAAGAAAGATCTCTACGAGGAGGGATCACTACAGTACTTCTTCCTATGTCGGAATGTTGAGTGAGATCATCGATGCCCTGATCTCATGCCTCAATCCCTGCTCGAAGGTCAATGCCCGGAAGAATGGGTCTCGTACCATGTCCGTGGAGTAGAGTGAGAGGTCGGTAAATCTCTCCGAGTACTGGGCTAATGTCATGCGGCCCTGCCCCAGCTGCAGTAGCTCATGAATGCGCACCGCACGGAGGTTGGCTAGAATTAAATCTAAGCGGAAGAGGCTCTCGAAGTCTATCCAAAGAAGAGATGCCTCGTTATGTACCTTGAGCATCAGGCTCCACCATCTACCTGCTACTGCCTGAAGGAGACTCGCTGTAAGGATCACCATGAGGTCTGTCGGTGTCCCTACTAATCTGAAGACTCGAAAAACTGCCTCCAGCCATTCCTCGGCAGCTTGAGGGTCCTTCTCCCCATGGAACCTGGGTGGTCTTTGACGCTGAAACTCGTGTAGTTCACTAAGGTGACGTGCACTCTCAGAAGATGGGGCCGGTGGAATCGGTGGCTTGGCGGGTAGAGGTATCGTCAGTGCCTCCACTGTAAAGGGTCCATGCACCATGGCCTCGTCACTCGGTGGGCTTCCGTCTCACAAAAAGCTCGGAAACCTAGCCAAAAGTTGTTGCGGGGCCTTCCTGAAAAGAAAAAGGTGTGCTACAGTCAATAATGTATACCTGGTGAGCTGACCCAAAGTAATCACAAATAAAACTTTTGAAACACACATGCAATCAATGTTCTCATGCATTGAGTCGGAAAATCAGAAGTCAGGATCCTGGTGCATGGATACGTCTGCCGCCGCACCAACACTGGACTCCCTGGACTGAAAACCACACTCAATATCCTTAACACTATTGGTTCACATAGAAGAAAGATCAGAGTCCTGAGTTCTGTGGTAGAACCTAACTCCTCTGTACCAATTTGTCACGACCCATCCTCGAGGCCCATGCCGTGACTACCTCAAGCCCTCCTTCCATAGGCCAGGGGCTGGAGAATAGCACCAAAGGAGTAAATCCTGATAAAAGGAAAGGAATTGTATTTAGAAATTAAACAAACACCACAGAGTATGCACGCTGAAGTAAACACTAAGTAAACTGAGTACAAAAGCATGTGCTAGAATGTAAATGGGCCAGAATACAAACCCAACTAAAAGTAAAGTACAACTGAAAAGAAATTACAGTAGTAGAAAAGTTAAGTAAAAATCCGAGTCGTCCTCTAGAAATCCTACATGAAGGATGGTAGAGATAGTCTCCTCTACTCCTTGGCTCCAGCCGTCCGCTCTGTGTACGTCTCGTCTAGTGATCCACCTCCAGGTACCATCCAGCTACACGAGCTGCCACCTCAATCAGTGTTGTCCGTCATCTGTATCCAACACAATGTAGTGTAGGAATATCCCATGCAAGTGTGAGTATATGCTACTCAGTAGGGACCCCGAGACCCCAAAGGTCTTCCCGAATCCACGAAGGATAAACCAAAAAGGAAAGATACAATCACGAAGTAACAACCATCTCTACTTAGGTATATGCCCATACATATACCTAAGTCATAAATTCCATCTTGGCTCTAGCACACGAGCCCAAAATACAACCCAGTCCACACAGGAACAACATAACCCATTCCACATAGGAATTCACAACCCAATCCATAGAGGAAAGCACAACTCAATCCACACAGGAAAGCACAACAATCATATCAAAGATATTGATTGTAAGTTAAGACTCAGATCACACAGGTATACTCTTTGTAAGGTGATAGAGATGATAAGATGTAGCCACTGATTCATCTAAGCTCTCAAACCCACATAGGATACAAGACCAGCTAAGCTGTCGGGCCCACAAAAGATACAAGACCAACTACTTTTCTGGACCCACATAGGATACAAGTACAGAGTCAAAAACATCTGGACCCACATAGGATACAAGAACAGTAGTCATCGCCATCGAACCCACAGAGGATTCCAGTACGATTTTCATCACTGGTGATCCCACAGAGGAACCAAGTACAGTCTTCCTCACTACCGAACCCACATATGATTCAAGTATAGTCGTCATTTTCATCACAGTCGCAACCATCTATAGGGTTCCCGCACATAATAAGCTCGATTCCGGGAGGGTTAGCTCTACGAGCCAAGGGGGTCGATACATAAACTATCACGAAGTCTAGATTTTCTGTATCACAAAGTTCTGCCTCGTCTAAAAGAACTCAATGCGACAGATGGCGCATCAATCAGACACCTGGTCTGAGAGTTATTGACTTTTTCATCCCAGGGGCCTGGTTGGTTTTTAAGTCAAAACTAACCTGACCATACTCCTGATGCATCCAATCCTCGAGTAGAGTAATCCAAAAGAACTGTTTCACTAAGAGGAATCCAGCAAAGTCAACGGAATGTCAATCGGATGTACGGAGCTCAAGTTATAAGTGTTTCCGCTCCGAAGGCCCGGTTGGTTTCGTGTTCTAACTAACCCTTCTGTAGCCAATGTTTTCCGAAACCTTGAGTGTAATATACCAAAACGGTTTTCTTGATCCAAGGATCATTACACAACTGATGGTGCATCGTTCGAAGGTCTTTAGCCCATGTTATGGGTGTTTGAACTCATCTGTCCGAAAATAGGGGGTTTTGGCCCAGTCCGACCCGGCCCAATAAACCCTAGGACGGCCCGAACTGGGTCAACCCGACCCGTGTCCGGGTCCAGCCTGTTAAGGCACGGCCCAGCCCGGTGCGGGCCACAGCTCCGCTCGAGGCCGAGCTAGACGCGGCAGGGGGGGGGGTGCCGCCCCACTATTTTCTCGAAACGGCGGACCCCTGTGGGGTCCGCCCTAGCTGACCATCGGGGGTTTCAAACCCCTGGTCTTCTTGGTAATTTTCGGCTGTTTTGGCCGGAATGTGGGCTGCCGCGGGACCCCTGCAGGTCCCACCATATGAAGTGTCAGCGGCCAGAAGTCTAGCTGCCCCCGTGCGGAACCACCACGGCCAAGGGCTGCAGCTTCCTTCTGTCAGGTGCAGTGTGATGGTGTCACACCCCTCCACTTAAGAATACCCCGGTCGTGTCCCTCCTTGGCTCCGGTGTGGCACGACGACACCGTGCCACTCCGCCGCAACTCGGTTCTGGTCGCGACCTCTTTCATCCTCACTGGCACGACGTGACGACGCTGTGCTCCTTCACCACGTCCCTCTCCGATCGTGGTTCTATCATTCCCGCATGGTGTGACCGCACCGCATCGCCTCCGTTCCAGACCACAACTAAGACTAACAATAAAGGGGGAGGAGGGTCGGCCATGTTCATGTGATACGACCTCCTAACATTATATTAATAAAAAGGGTCCAAGAAATAATGAAGAACGTCAAAATAATAATCCTTGAATGGTGAAACAACACCTACCTCAAATTAGTTTGCAGAAGCTAGCATCGCGGTCTGAGGCTCCGTATACATCAATGGAGAACATCCGAGGAGGAAGCATTGTCTCCATTTTATTGATGTGGAGAGAAAATGGAACGGTGTGACGAAATTCTTCATCGAAGTGTCGACATTCTTCAACGTAGGAGATGACGTTCTTCAAGACTTAGAGTATTCCTCCAAAATCTCCACACAATGAAACAATCCCAATATAATAAGGTTGTTGCCTTATCTTATTACTTATGCCAACATTTTTAAATTTCAAATGTTCAATTCACCTGATTAATTTTGAGTTGTCAAAATTAATGGTGTGCTATGTTGGAAACAGTAATGTGAGGTAGAGTCACATAATTTAATAGGGGAGGTTTAGTGGTGTTAGGGAAAATTGAAGGGGGGGGCTCATGTGGGCCCCACCTCACTAATATCCTGTCAAGTGGAGTTATGATGTAGTGGGTCCCACCCCAACATCCACACATAGGTTGTAATTACTTAGAGTAGAAATAAAATTGTAACACATATTTTATTTCATTCATCAATTATTCCAATTATTTAACAACACCTCCCGAGTAAACACAACTCCATAAATAGTCTTCATAAGAAAAACTCGGCACTGCGGTTTCATCGGTGCCCTCAGATTTTGATTTCGAGCATCAATTCAAAAGTTAGAAAAACCTACTCATTTGTTCATTGAACTTACCCGAGCTAAACTTCAGATATTTATTCTGGGCACACCGGGCCTCGGAATCAGGTGTCGTTAAAAACTTCGTACTCGTAAAATCCCAAATAATTTAAGAAAAAAATTTCCTTGAAATTTATGGGTCTTTGCAAGGGATCTATTCAGTCCGAGGGTATCAAGCACGCCACCATGTATGCTAAAGGTAGCCAACTACCAGCGAGTATCCAAAGATCATACGTTGGGAACACTATAACCTCATGATCAAAGTGGCACAATTCTTTATCGTATATGAAAAATTATATGAAATTATAAGTAGTAATAATAAATTACAATAAGTTGAATAATATAATTTAATAAATTAACATATAAAATGGTCAACAATAATTATAAAAAACTATTGAAACATGTCCTTGTGAATCTAAAATAAAAAATATTATAAACATATAGTACAAAAATCAATATAGTACTTGATCAAAATGAAGAATAAATTACATTGGGATGATACCCATGTCCATCCTGAGTACTATCTCAAATTTGTTCCTTCTATTCTTCCATGTTAAATAAGAAGCCCATGAAAATAATAGCCTAGTGAGAAGTTTTGAATAGGGTGTATATTATACCCAGTAAGCCACCACAAATGGTGTTTAATGATGAATCTACAGATGGAATATAAAATTCTGCAATTTTTTGTAAAAATATAAGATTTATAATATTAATAAATAAATAATCATAACTTTTCAAGATCATGTTTCTCATAAAAACATGGCCAAACATACATGCTTTGGCCTATGCTGAATTTGTTTAAAAGGGAAAAATCATATTAATATATAATACAGGTGAAATAATAAGTCATCACAAAACATGTATCGATATTTTGAGTAAACGCCAATAATTAATTTGACTTGGTGGATGAAACCTTTGTTAATTGATATGAATTATTATGATTTAAAATAAATATCAACATTGTAATTTAATTGATAAAACTAAGAACAAGTATAAGATGATCCACATAATAATCACATGTATCATTATAGGGGAACTATAATGACCCAATACCATAAGATCATGTCCATGTAAATTCGAAAATGGAATCCTTATTTTCTCTATTATAATTGTGTGAAGAAAAAACCCTCTGACCCCATCCCTTATATGTCATGTAAGGGGATATGTATAACTTCTGGCCTAGTATAACTAGATATACACCAATACCATCCATGGTTTCTCCCCTAGGGAATGGTTATCACTCATATGGGGGTATGAAAAACTCTTGGTCAGACCATCAATAGAAATCCAATTATCAATCTTGGCATATATTCAAATTCATGTTATCATAAATCCAATCCTTATATTTCTGTAAAAAATGAAACAGAAGGATCTCTCAAAAAATGGAAGAGTATCCAATATTTATGATCCTTTCTAGGGAATTACATATATTTTAACCAATGTATCACCCATAGAAATCATGATTTATTTAATAATATAAATTAATAATAAAAAATATTATGTTCATCTACATATCACATCTCTATTCATGTAATGTAATTGGTACACACCCATTTACCAATTAAATTAAAGAATAATGAAGTCATGTAGTTGATAATTCCATATCCCATTACAAGGACACCGATGGATGGAAACTCCAATAATAATTTTATTTAATTCATTGGTGTTTCATTTAAAATGATAAGTAATACTAACCAATAATGAAATATATTCTATCCAGGTGGACTACCCATAGAAGATGACACCATATAGGCAATGGTGCATGATGGGCCATGCTAGTATGCATGTTATATTAGATCATGATGTTTGGTCCATAGATATTGGACTATAACAACTTGGGATAGTGTTTTTCAATGAAGGGATAAATTAGTGGAGTATCACATCATTCAACATTCAAATTAATCACGCCTATTATTTTTTAGAATAAGACTCACCTCAATGATGGGTTTCATTATAAAATTATTGATTAATTTATGTAATTCAACGAACCTGCCTTTTATGTTAGTTAGAACATGAGATCTGATTCCATTACCAATTTTTGTTTGATATAAAAGGGATACCAAAATTTGGGAATATTTTTCTAAATAATTAATCTAATATATAACAGTTGTTACATTGAAACATATGATTATGGAAAGAATCATTAATGAAAAAAAAATTGGGCTTGTTACCTCATTCTATAGATGTCCTAATGAGAAATATTGATGCTCAAATTGTGATAGTTTTATGTAAATAGATCTAATGAAAAAATACCCTAATTAATTGGTGGAATTAGGTCACCACATGATAGCACACAATATGATAAAATCAATTATTAAATAATAAAGGAGGACTCAAATAACATTCTATGGTCTAACAATCTAACCCGAGAGCACATGAAATTCAAACATTATAGAGGGATTCTCAACATTACTAGGAGTAGAGATGTGTTGTGCCAATAGATGTTGTTGATCATGAATCGGATGACAGGGAAGAGGGGGAGAATAAAATAAAATGATGGATGGGGTAAGATAAATTTACTACTTTAAATATAGAACAAGATTTTGTTACATGGTAGTCTATAATTTCCACCAACTGTGCTTTATCTAATTCCCAAGGAACCCTACATGCATGGGATAATTGCATGGTGTGGGTAATCATGTACAACCCATGAAAAATCCATCTATCAAGATTTCTAGGACACCTAGATGGTTATGAAGATCCTATATCATCATTAGAATAATCTATGAAAGACCTCAAACTCCACTAGATCTACCAAATAAATTATCCTATAAGAACACAATGATTCACCTAATGGTACACACAGTTTCAGACAAACCATAGACCCTTACCCACTTTTGTCTGTATTTATTTTTCAAAATCTGATCCTCCCAAATCACTATGGAATCTCAGGGACAACTCGTGGTCCTTAAAATTTCTAAAAAAGGACATTTAACTATTACAAAACCCAAATTCTCATTATGAGACATAGTTTAATGAATGGATAGTCCCCCAAAATACAATATACAAATCCTCTTGTAAATTTTACCAAGTACAACATAATGGTATTGTATAACTTCCCAAGCTTAGAACATCTATCTCCCACTAATCTACTGGAAAAAATGGACATGATATCCGACCTACTATTTTCATAATAATTCATACAAACTGGCATGTTTCTTCCCCAAATTCCCAATACACATCCCAGAACATATTTTACACATTATTAATAAACATTGAAAATCAAGCCCATAATTTTGGTTAAAAACTGAAACATCTAAACTAATATCACCCAAGCCCCTATATCACATGACTCAGTCCTATCATTGTAAATTTAATACATCACTTTATGGTGCCCACCACCATAGTTTCTATAAATATAATGTCCCATTTCATGTCAAAATGTCTCTATCATCAAGATTATTTATCAGAGTATTCCTTAATAATTTTAACAATGCTCCTTCTATGAATTCCTTATAATTGATCTCAAACACAACTGAGTACATAATGTGGTATACATTTTATTAAAAATGTATGATTCTAATCGATCGATAATTATTTAGCTATGCGTACATGATTTCCTAGAAAGAAAATCTTGATATTTACATAGAACATGTCCTAATATTAGAGAGTTCCTAAAATGATCCTTCACCCTTAGAATTGATCCATAGGATAAGTAATCATATCCTTATAATTTTGTTAGAATATTCTTAAAAACCATTGATTATATATCTAGTGTCACACATCCCAAAACAAGATTCATTATCCATATTAACCTCTCTTTTATTATGATAACATCTATTAAATCACTTTACCAGCTTCGGAATATGTTTCCAGAGAAAAATATTTAACTTTAATTATGTTTTTGTTCCTCACCATAAAATGGTGTCTATACCTAATTCTGACACAAGAATCATCACCTTTAAATATACCATCCATTTTAGACAAAATTTTTGGATAACCTCTGAATCATCAATTAGAATACACGGTAATCATCAAATTTAGTCCATCCTCTTGTGTTTACAAGTGAGATGTTGATACATGTACAATCAATAAAGTCTTATGAACACTAAAAAAGAAACAATTGTAATCCTCACCATAATCAAGGTAATGGAATGACTAGTATCCATGTGTCCATCCAAGGCATTCAAACTCAGAAAAACAAGTATCATTCATGAAATTAAACTAATCATAACATTCTAATAGAGATAATTGTAACACCCATTGTGCTTATTTATAGAATATATTTTTTTAGTTTATCATTATATATAACTGATACACTCTTAGGGTGATCATAAGATGTCCAGATTGGGGATACAATCATCACTAAACAAATAGTAAACTAATAGAATTTAATCACCTCCAAACAAGAATATGATACACTTCTTCTACCTCAAAACTAAGTTCTCAATATGGTTAGAAACAATTTTTATCCAACAACACAATGCAAGGTAAAACTAAACCACAACTGGTCGACTACCTTAGATGATATTGGCTACTGCTCCTAAAAATGATAATTTCAGACTATGATTTCATTTAGACTCTTGAAATCCCATGATTATTCAAGAACAATTAAAAGATTCCATTCATGAGAAACATTATTTATGATGATTTCATTAAAATCCAATCATATCATTATCATGTTTTATTTCAACCACCAATACAATTGAAAAATTACCCACTGAATGGTCCTTCAAAAACATCATTGTCCATTATGAAATGGTTATTCAGAGTTATTTTTATTCTACATGGAAGGAAACACCTTTTATAATATCTATGTGCCACTCTTCACCATATAAGTTTCATAATCACAATTTTATTTTTGATATATGGATGACACTCCTTTAAAGTTATCTATACACATCCCAGACATAAGAGGAAAAATAAACCCAAAATGTGTCAAAACATATGACCTTTATGGAATGTAATTACTAGAATTGAGATAATCATGTTTTCAATAACACTATGTCACTCTACTGCAAAAATAATTACTAAAAATATAGTATCATATCCACGGATTAATTATTTCCACAAAACTCATATGGTTCAATTTTTGAAATTCTAAACGTATCTTGTGTATCAACAAATATTTGCATGATATTTTTAAGAGAACAATGAAAAATCCATGATAATATCAACCATATTATCCTCCTTATCAATCCCATTATCAAATATACTATAAAAAGAGAAATTGTAGAATATTATTACCCCAACTGACAATAAAATAGTTTGGAGACCTCTATAGTAGTCGACATTGAAGATGAAGAAGTAGATGAAGATTGACCACATGACTGAGTATGCAGTTAACCATTCCATGTGCATGTATAACCTGCATAAAATGAAAATTACAAGATGAAAACATATTAGATAAGGATAAACTCCATGAATGACCTCTTATAAAGAAAAGGGTGTTATTTTAATACTGTGAGTCTTATATAGGGAAACACACACCTAAACTATACACCACATCAGAAAGATCATTTGAGAAATTTTCATTGTTTTTATGTCCATAGGTTGATACATACAATTGGATAGCCCATTTCTAAAGTAATAAACCTAAAATATTTGAAACCAGGGTCCCAATGTATGTTGTCACCAGTATTTAGATCCCATCATTTAGATTATATAAGGAATACAAGAGATGTTTTCATTCACGTCCAAAGAAAAATCTAGGATGATCTAATCTACCCTTACTCAATCTTGAAATCTAAGAAACCAACATTAAGGATTAATTCATATAGATTAATTTGTATAATTTTTGATCATTTACCATATAAATGACTCAATTTAATATTATCATGTACCAATTATAAATAAATATAAACTTTTCTTAATCTTTTAGAAAATTACACAAGTCACTTAAGAAATTTAAGATATAATTCCTTTCATGATTTCAAATTTATCTATAAGGATTTTAATTTAAATAAATAAATCTTGAAAACTTCATTTATCTCTATATAATTTTTTAAAACTTTCTTTGTTAAATACAATTTCAATTTCAATCTACATAGGAAAACACCATTACATTGTATATTTCATTTTTAAATTCCAAAAACCTTATATAGGTACAGGTAAAATTCATTTATATCATTAATTATGGATTAACAATATGGATCATGTAATGTATTATTCCAATGTACATCCATATGTAAACCCATATAGGTGTTTGTAGAAACATTAAATCAAAGACTCAATATTATATAAACATACATCCACGGGGTTAAGTACTAAAGAAGAAAAACCACAGAAAACACTGAAGTCCTCATCCAAAAAGAATAAGGCGATCTAAATGATCCTATTTAATCATTATAGGTACCTAAAAATGAATCTAAAAATGTAATAACCATTATTCCTTCATAAAACCTTGGTGGGATAATCATATAATCAACATGCCTCAATTGACCTCCTTTTTTGAGTTGTGCATTTATAAATTAAGCCATATGAGTTACAATATATTATATATATAAAAATTTAATTGTTTACATTATATAATCAAATCAAGAGAAAAATGGTTCTGTTATATGAATTACCATTCCCAATTTATAAGGATTCATTTATTTTATAAATAGGAATTGGAATTTTATTAGGAAACCCATGTTTTGGATACGTTTTTTGAATATCATAGGTTTTTATATAATAATATGATTATATGTTATAACATTTTACAATTTAAAAGGACCTAATACATGTTATATAATTTAAATTTGAACTTATTCAATCTTAAAAAATATGTTTCACCCCACAAATGTATTTTTTCATGTCACAAACCTGTAATAATAAATTAATCCAATATAATTCCACTATGTATATCTGTATGGAAACAAAACATATGTTGATAAAATAATAGTATTTAATATAAAATTGAATGAAAGTTATAACAACCCATGATACAATAGGTCAAGAATGATGGGGAACATGGAAATTAATAATTTTAGGACACTACATAATTAAGAAATCACAGAAGCATGATATATAAGTAAAACAATTCTAAATAAATAACAGATGCATGGAATAAAACAAAATTCAACAAATAAATTTATGCAAGAAAAAATTCTAATTAAATGACACAATAAGATTAAAACAAATCTTGTTACTAAAATACCAAACATTTTATATAACATTCATTAAAAAGAACACAATGAACATCATGAAATATTAGATAGCTTAGAAATGAAATGAATATTCCACAACATGTGAATGGAATATGAATATTTTTGTTCCTATAAGAGTGCATGTAATGTTAATTCCTAGAATAATATCCCATGGTAAATAATGTAATTAAAATAAACCAATAATCAGAAATATTACCCCATCCAATCAAGGGAAATCATAATCAACTGCAACATTGAATAGTATGAACAACAATGTTATCCCTTTAAACATGATCATTTCCTCAGGAGTGGAATTATCACACCTAGAAAATATATTTATCATGTACTGAAACCTTCATATTCTTATGTATACAAACCCTTTTTGGTTTTAATAAATTAAAATAATCATATATGATGACACTTTTTAACATCTCGACCTGAGAGACACAAAATTATTACCCTGTGTCGGCCAGTCAATTGGCCTCAAAATACCCCTATATTCTATAAGATGATGACTATTAGTGGTAGAATAAAGATGTTATGATGGGGAGAATATACCAACTTGAAGGAATAAGAAAATTATATATTTTATATCAATCAATAGAAAAAATCCGAAGTAGTAGTAATAAATGATATGATGCATAAAAATATAATAGATTGAATATGAATATGAAATGGACAATTCCAAATATATACAACCATGAATACATGTCAATGTGAAGATATATTAAACAAAAAAGAAACCCTAGAAAATGAGGTATAATATAGTTGATAAACATTGAAATATAGTAAAAAAATACCATTATAAATATCCATATGAATCCTATGTATTATCTTCGTTCTATGCTTATATGAACCTATGTTCAATGCACTACATAATGAAAAAGTCCCCTAGTGCAATGGAGGCCCAAGAAGGATATGATATATTTTTAGTAGGCCATCACTAATGCCATCAAAATGTAAATAATTTCTAGGACATTAAAATATGGTTGTGTATGTAGTTAACAACTATAGTGAAGATAAATAAAAAAATAATCATAAAAATTAGTCATAGGTTCCTCTATTATACTTGTCTGACCATACTTGCTTCAGCCGAAGATGGATTTGGCAAAAAGGAAAGAATCCTATGTAGAAAAAATTAATGTAAAATAATAATTCAACGTAAAACATGTATTAAGAGATGGATTAAAACCCAATCACATGATTTGTCTTAGTTTCTATGAACCTAGATAATAGAGATGAAATATTATTCTTTAACATAAAATCCATAAAATGGATTTTATAGGAGGAACCATGAGCATGTCCAATGTCATCCAAAAAAAGAATCCAATGTATCACTATAGAGGAACTGTAAATAAAAATTATAGTAAGAATAAATCAAATATTTTCCATTACGGAATCCATATAATTATATTTGGTATAAAGTTAAGAAAAAACACATATCTCATCCATGATATATCACACCAGAGACCTTGTATCACTTGTTTCCCTGAATAAACACTTATCCTCAGATCCCATACATGATGTCTCCCCTTGGGCACTAGTTTCTCTGATGTGGCATTATGGAAACTCCCTAGTGATCCTATCCAAGGTGTTCCATTTATCTCTCATAGAATATATATAAATTTATGTGACAAATAATCCCATCCATTTCATTCAATGAAAAAGAAACCCAAGTATCACTCAAGGAAGGGTAATATCTCCAAAACGTATAAGCTAGTCTTGGATGTTTTTAAATAGGAATATTTTTTTATCACCCAAGGTTCTCATGTTTCATTTCATCATTTAATTTATTAACAAATATGTTCAGTATTATAAACATTCTCAATGCTACTCATGATCATTAAGAGGAAAAATCCATTTCAAATCCAAGTATAGAATAAGAAGGCATGTGTCCTTAATCAATCCATATCACAATATAAGGACAATAAAATAGGGCCATTCCATTAAAAAATTTAATTTAATTCATTAATTGGTCATTTAAATAATTAATGAATACAAAGCATTGAAGAAATACATTCAAGAAATGTAGATATCCAATGGAACATGAAACCATAAATGAAATTGTATAATTTGTGATACACTAACATATATTCCATATATAACTGAAACTTTTGTCCCATAACGATTAGTCTTTAACAACTTAAGAGATAGTTTTTCAATAAAGGGACTATATTGTATAGTACCACATTCATTCAGATTCTAATTAATAACCATGGTTACATTTTAAAATAGATTTCAAATACATCAAGGGTTTTAATGTAATATGATCAATTAATTAGATCCATTTTAAAAAACCCCATAACAGTGGTATTAAATTGAGGTCCATGACCATCAACAATGGTCATTTTATACACGAGGGCTACAAAAATTCGGGCATTCAGTGATACATAATTAATCACAAATTTAAGAGGTTTTTTATGTAAATATGATCATGCCACACAACAAAATAATTTTTGAATGAGAGAAAATTTTAGGAAAAAACTATAGGATACCTTGTCCAGGATTAAGATGACCCACAACCACAATATTGTTGATGGAATAGATCTGGTTAGATACAACTTAGTGAAACATACAAACAATATGAAAATACAAATAATAGAACACAAAAAAAAAACATAGGGCATATAAAGTATAATGATGAATGAAATAAGTAGGTGTCGTAGAATTACTGAGGGGTATCCAAATCACCTGAATAGACTCAAAAAAAGCATCATATGGATGGAATATATCCAACCCTAGGAGGGGAGGAGATGAGGTCCATGGGAGAGATACTACATATGAGTAAGAGATGTGAAAATAGGGGTTGATGAAAATAAAATTATGGAGGGGAAAAGGGAAATTTTAACACATTAAATAAGGTTCATGTTTTGACCGCATAGTTGACCAAACCTTGCTCGGAAAATTATTTATCCAATACCCAATGAACCCCCCTAGTATGGGTTGTACACATGGGTTTTCTAAAAATGCACATCATATGAAAAATTCCCCTACTAAGGTATATAGAGAAAATTCATGTTCATTATTCTCACCTAACATAATTATGAATAACTAAACAATTCCTATAAATACATTAGATTAACTTCAATATTTTACATAATGGGAAACATAGTTTTAGTAAAATCATCTACTCTATCAATAATTTATAATTTTTGCTTTTTCACAGCTCGATGATCTTAAAAATATATATAACACCCAAGAAACCTCTCTTGCATTAAATAAATTCTAAAAACAACAAATTCTAGTTTTCCAGTCATCGATTTTTTTAGGACGCTTCGTTTAAAAAATGGTATACCCACTAAACTATAAAATTCATATTCCATCATAAATATTACATAGTACAAAACATGGGTCACTACAATTCTCATCATGGTGAAAATCAATTTCCATGATGATATATAGAGTTAATTCCATAATGGGTGGAAACACATAAAATAAAGAATACTTATCAAAATTTAAAAATATCCTTGATTATAGATCATATATTCTCAACATAAATTTATCTATAATTTTAATTGTGACATATAGGTGGGGTAATATTTTAGGAACTGGAAAATTTTAATTTGGTTAATAAGATGGGTATTAGATAACTCTTGAAAAATACATCGGATGACCCATGAAATGAAGTAGTTTAATGAGATTGAGAATGATGTCACATTAATGAATATATATATATATATATATATATATTATGTTTTGGTCACCTCACACATTTTTATAAATAATGATTTCCAACATAAATATAGAGTTTATTAAAAAAAATTATTTCATTTTAAAAGGTTTAATTCCATTCCATGAGTTTAGATAAATCAAAAAAATTGTTTTTGATGATTTTGGATATTTAATTTGAAGTTAGTTCACTTATATACACATGTTGATTTTTTATGAATAAGTGGGATAAGAATTATATGGATAGATTCCCATAATTACATGTATAATTTTATTTACTATACAAATTATTTTATACGTGTAATTTTTTGTGGAAAATAATTATGATTATAATTGTTATTCATCCAATAATGAAAGCATGGTGAATGTAAAAAAGTTGTCGATATGTGTTTCTATGCGTAGTATTACGAAGCTATACTTGTATTATTTTATGAATATTTATTTACATTTAAAGATATATATAAATTATGATAAGGATGACACATTTTTTATACCATGTTGATGTGGATTTATGAAGAATTATAACATAATAATGAACATGAAAAATATTATATTCCATGATGTGTAGTGTGGAAATTACGATACTAGAGTTCCATGGATATTGTGGAATGATATGGAGTATAATATTATATATATATATATATAATTAATTATAGTAATAGTTTACTAGGAATTATTCTAAAAATTAGTAATTAGCATAATCTTGAAGGGATAGACCAATCTACCATGTTATAGGACGAGGCTGAACCATAAGAGAGATACAACCAAATAAAGAATGAAAGGAAGAACGGTGTGATCCTATGATTAGGTAGGTGGATGCATTTATCCCTTAATGTCACACAAATGTGAGAACATATTGAGTTGGGAATGTGGCCAATATCAGAAGGAATGGCCTATAAAAAGACTATGTGTGTGAGGTGTGGTTCATTGGAGCAGTCATCAGGATACTCTCTTCGGACATTTCAATGGAAATTAATTTAATTTATTGAACCAAATTTCTTCATATATAATTCATATAATATTATCCTTTTATATTTACAATTCATATATATTAATAAATATGGATATATGTATGGTCATTGGATTCTGTTGATATA
This sequence comes from Viscum album, assembly GCA_963277665.1. NCBI lineage: Eukaryota > Viridiplantae > Streptophyta > Magnoliopsida > Santalales > Viscaceae > Viscum > Viscum album. The sequence goes on from OY728166.1 coordinate 997,518,677, forward strand.
AGTCACTTGATTAACACAAGACATACACATTGACATCCTGATGCTCAAAAGGTTCTTATTCACTGAATCTCAATATGTTCTTGACTACCATCATAAATCCATGTTCATGTGGATATTTATTTTAGATAATAAAGTAGGGGATAATATTTCACGTGTCTATGATTTTAATGATAGTTTTTTTACAAATTACCATCGTTTTCGATGAATAACTAGTGTTTCCTTGGGAAATTAATGCATGTGATGATGCATGTAATATAATCACATTATGATGGGTCCAAATTCATGATGGAAGAATCCATTATTCTGAATGGGATTCATATTAATGGTAATGAGGTTTCTTAAGGGTATCATAATAAGGGTAACTATGACACGTAATAATGCCTATGTAAGGTCATGAGATGATGTATGACTGTCGTAGAGAGAGGTGTTACCATTCCTCATCTATAGTGTTGCATTGTTTTAGATAGAAATAGTGTATCATTGTAGTTTTGATTTATTCAATCGGTAGAAGAGTATATGATACAACATGTTACAATAGTAAAAATAGATGTAATCCCATAATCCTTACATGACTATGTGAATGAGTGAAACTTCCATGAATCATTTCAATAATTATAAAATAATTTTCAACAAAATGAACTGAAAATAATAAATGAAACAAAATGTGTGTGATGAACTTGATTCATGAAGCCTAAAAGGTCTATTATAACACATTGATTTACAGTGATTTGTTTTTCTGTTCCCAAAATGGAGGATATGAGATATTTAAATCTATTATCATGAAAAAAGAAACTATCGAATCAAATACACATTATAGACTATGTGAGTTAAACAGTGTAGGAATTTTTTTATGTATTATGTTAATATAGAATTACCTTATAAAATATATCAAACAAAAAACATATATAAAGAAAAAAATAAGTGGGATAATTAAATGGTTATGTGATAGGGTTTTCATAGTGGTGGAGTCCATGCAATGTATTCTACAAGAATGAAATTATACTATGATAATGGATAACATATGAATAAGTTAATTTGATATAGTACTAAAAAATTATTAAATTAAATAAAATTGGAGGGATTATTTGATTATCATTCACACATTACAGTGAAGTTAATGCATCATTAAAAAATGGGAGAATATTCCAAGAATTCTTTCACTAAGGATAAAGATCATTATGATGATATCAAATATATTCATTCTATTTTTGGAATACGAAAAGGTACTTCAGTAGTTCTGCATTAAGAATTCTCATATAGTATAATATTTAATGAATACCAAGACATTATTATGTAGTATAAAATATTCAAAGTAGATAATATCATTTAATTTAGAATAAAGAGACCCATGTGATAAAATCCGAAGTATATGTCTTCTGTAGACACTAATAAAAATCTGAGAAGCAGTATTACGATCTTCATGTGTGGACTCAGGAGATGGGATATTTTATGATAGTTTATTGGTGAATTATTTTTATAGTGTAGGATCTATGTTGGGGTGATTAACCAATTGTGTAAGAAGTAGTGTCAACATTAATAACAGCCCATATAAATCATTATATTTGGATATTTCATTAACTATATAACATTAGGTGATTATTTGAGTATTAATAAAGTCATATCAAGGACTTATCTTGCCATAGAGTATTACTGGAAAAAGAGATAATTCATGAAAATATATATTGATCACTAATTCAAAACAACATCTCTTAGTGATCATAGGCTAATCTGATATCTAAAAATAATCCTTGAAATTCCACTCCCTAGATTACTTATCTAAATGAATATTAGAACTATATTTTAGAAATTTTTTATAGTTGATATGTAAATCTAGTACACTGGAACTCCAATTTTGAATGATAAGATTATATTACCTATCATATTACTTCATAGTAAATGAATGAATTTCATCATGAAATGGATCTTGGATCTTCTCCCATTAAACATCTAAGTCCTCATGATAGATGAGGATAACTACCACCATAGTTGACATAACCCACAAAAAATTATCATAGTGAAGGAAACCTAGTTTTACTTTTGATGATGAATCAAGCTGAATAATATCTCCAAAATCTCTAAAAAAATATATATTCTACTAATATAAAATATATTACTTGTAATTCTATATTCCCTATAATTAGGAATTATTGAGTTCCCTTATCCATGTATCAGTTTTATTGACCTCTATGATTTGGTGATTTCATATACTATTCAACTAAACACCTTTGGTGTGATGCTGATGTGTGCATTGACTTGAATCAATTATATAAAAATAACCCTCATTAAGAACTCATAAACTGGGGATTTAAAACAATTAATTTTAATGAATTAATAAAATTTTAAAATAATTTCCCATCTTGTACAAAAAATAAGTGGCATTCCTAGATAATCATGTTAAATGATCCTTAATTAGGAATCTTACATGCCTATTGTATCACATTGCATAGAATTATCATTAAACCTTACGGTAAATTTAGTTGCTCATATATAAGCATATACATTTTTTTTACATGGACACCCACATTTAAATCAATTACTATCATATGATAATATTATTTCACAATAAAATCTCGAAATATCCACTAATGATTATTAATAATCTCTATATATCTATCATCCATTGAATCTAATACCACTATTTCGTGACCACACCCACCAAAATTACACCTATTTGGTCATCAGTGAGAGGAAATTTTAATTACACACAAATAAGGTCACTGATAGGTTATAATCTTGAAACTAGTACCATGGGTTTCTAAATCACTAAAATTTACAGTATTTAATTGATATATATTAATTTTAGGATTTAGAAACATAAATGGATATAAAAAACCAAAAATGTTCATAAATTATTATGAAATGAAAATTATAGTTTAATTTTACAAAAAATTAATTAATTTGCAAATTTAATCTTTGGAAAGAACATCAAACACCAATAACACATGAAAAACTCTTCTAACCCAGTCTAGTCCAATTTTATCTTTAAAACCATCATAATATGGAAAAACTTTTTATATAAAAACAATGAGAATAACATGTATACGTAGTAAACTAATCTTGGAAACATCCTATGAAAAATTATAATAGTGAATACTAAATACGATGGAATAATGAAAAACAAATTCTACACCAAAAGAGGTAAATAAATTTGTCTAGCCCCACCTTGTATAACTCACAAAATAAAAAATATAAAAAATATATTATCATTGAACACATAATTTTTATTAAAAGTGTAACCAACTTCCACTTACCCACTAGTTAGTCACTCCCACACCCAATGACTCCCACCCTATACTCGTTCCCTCCATAAGTAATCCTATGACATACACCAACATAATATATCATATATGTATCATAAACATCCTCACACATACCCACCACTATAAAAACCATATATTTTTAAAATTGTATTATGGAGGCCACTACAGCCTACATGTCATTCATTAAACCCCATGTCATATATACCCATGCATTCCCACCCATGTGATGTCGTTTACACTATGACTTGATACAATTTTGATACATAGATCAAGATGTTATATCAAAAACATAAATATATAGTTGAATTTAGATCTATCATATCGCATATAGAATGTCACCTTATATAATAAGCCATTAATCCTAGGTATACATAATAATATATTCTGCAAAGGGAATGTGATGGAGAGTGAGTATTTAACCATATATTCCCTCAACATCCTATATATTCAGGATAACACCACCAAAATATTGTTTTATCAATTTTTTTTAAAAATACGTGTTGAATTTTATAAAATCATAGAATAAAAGATATTTGACACTACCCACACTATTGGAATCTTCCTCGACATAAAATCCAATGCATCAATCATCACATAAGACAATTGGATACCATAACAACAAAATAGATTAAAAAATTTCCCATAATCATTTATTTAAATATTAATTATTTAAATACCATTTAAATGATATTATTTTTTATTAATTTCAAATATTATCACATTAATATTCTAGGAAATATACCATCAAAAAGAAAACATATTTCTTATTTTTCATATATGTCATAAGTTTTTAAAAATATCAATAAAAACTTGATCTAGCTATTAAATAAATCTGTAATTTAATCATTATATAGGTACTCAATGACTAATCCTAATATACCACAATAGTGGTGAATATTTCAAAAATATAATTAAATATAATCATGATGTTTAGAACCATACACAATTATATTTCTATAACAACCCATTAAAATAAAAAAAGAAATAATCAATCAATTAAAACCCATATTCCACTATATTATGTATACCATGGTGTCATCATGAACATTATTTTATATAAAAAAGCAATTATCCCTTGATCAGCATTTTTACCTCTGTAACCCAGAGTGTCCCACCTAATTACTCACATAAATCTAGAACATATCATCTTTTCAACAAAATCACACAGAAGAGCTATTTTCATAGATTATACATTATAACAACCTAAATTTTTTTCAATAGGACACACTCATAGGGAATAATATTCTATAGGAACCATGTAATAATATCCCTTAATAACATTGATATACACTCTCATTCTAAAAAATAATAATTTAAAAAAATAATTACAATCAATTTAGAATATATTCATTATTATGTGGTATTCCATAACAAGAAACCATAAAAAATATATTAATAAATAATATAAAACCACTATGACTCTGATTATAATATTAGTTTAATATTTAAGAAAAATAATGGGAATCCATTTATTGATTAATCTTAAAATTATTTTAATCAAATAATTATATTTTGGGATTTACATAGATAGTCATATTTTATAAGAGTCATCTGTGACTAATACAAAACATATTAGTTACATATCACAAATTCTAGAAAAACAAGATATGATAACAACATTCATAACTCACATTTGATCAAAACAACCTAATTCCAATTCATTCATGATCTTTTCAATATCATTACTTATGTTCATCAAATATTTAACCAAAATTATAATTCATGATAGTCCCAAATTGTTGGTTAATGTAAATGATAAATAATCAACCCCAAAACATAATATGGAGATTTAAACAATCCTAGTGTGGGAAGGAAATATCCAAACCTAAACTACAAACTCCAATCCAACAAGAATCCAACAATCCGAAAAAACCCAAATAAGAACCACATATCATCAAATGGGGAGAATGACTTCAAAATTTTGTATGAAATAATAAATATATAAGGGTATTGAAAAGAGTGGGATAACATGACCAACATGTGATGAATATAACCATAAATAACAAATGAATTGATAACCTATGTTCAATGGTTAAACCATATTAACGGGGCCTTAATGAATATGACAAATTCATTCATGTACCTTGTGTTTGAGAGTGGAGAGGAAAAAAATTCCAAATCGGTTTTTGAATTTATACGAGGTTCAAAAAAATTAATAACATGCCACAAAACCAAAAAACACATGATAGCCTACAATATTTTTAATGAATTTATGGTTATATGATGGAGGATATAGAAAAATGGTCTGAGTCAAATACATACCCAAGAATTTACAGTTCAAATCAATACATACCGATCCTTCTAAATACATGGACAAACCCAAGACCAAAAAATAAAGGTAATATTTGGGATTAAACCCATTCCCATGTCGTAAGGGCCAAAAACTGTAGAGAAATGAATACACATCCCATATGAAACTAATCTACAAACTACAACCACACTACAACAACCTCTAAGGTGGTTGAGACACAATAACACCACATTTATTGTGTTTACTCAGTAATGCTCATCTCAACACCAGAAAAAAAATCCCATATGGAATAGACTAAGCCTTTAGAAAATATATTGGTTCTTTATCTATAAATTTTAATCCAACAGCACAACCATTCCTCTTTCATTGTCATAGAAATCATTGATCACCCAAAAATATCGTTGAAGGGATTAGACTAAACAAGGTCCATATAGTTTACCATTTTATCTATGTAATTTAAATACCATATATTTTATAATATATATCAAATTGGTTTTACATAGTAATTGATTATATTTATATGGAAATATAAATATATATTGTCCAAACACTATTTATTTAAATTTTTATAAATCATAGTCACTTATTAGAGTTGATGTAAGTTTCTCCAAAATAAATAATATGATATTTTTTAATCATTTATATCATATGATGAATTCATTATATATATTATTTTTTGCATGGTGGTTAGAATTAAATAACCATTAAATGGATCAGAATGATTATGGAGATAAAATAGATATTCTATTGGAAATATGAAAACCCACTATGTCTAATGTCTTGGAACACAATCATAATGCTACTGTATTCATGTATAATTTTATGGATTATATCAATTTTAAATACTTTGACGTCATTTTTTTACTTTCTATTTTGATTTTTATATCATTTGTGGATATTTAATGATCATGTACACTTATTTAACATAATATTTATTTTTTATTAATATTTTGTATTACATATTTCAAATTTTTCCCTCGGTTAGCTATTGTTTAATGGTTTTCATTCCCAATAATATGATTTCATCACATTTTGTGGTTTTCACATATTTCTAGGAAACCAAGAATAAATAAATATGAAATATTAGGGTAATATTTAAATGGATATAAAATCATTATGTTGTTTTATTATTTTATTATACATAAAATTCATGTAATGATTCAGTTTGTATATATTCTCCTCAGGCAACTAAAATATTGAATCCATTTTATATTGATCCATGTATTCATATTCTTGTGTAAAAATGTCAAAACCCCAATGTAAAAGGACTATGTGTTGATATATTTAGTATCATACCATATTGATTATTAACCATAGTTTTTAACCAAGAAATTGTGTGTAAAATGATTCACCCAAGAGTTTTTGTGCCTACTTATTTGACATAATTTTTTTTAGTTTCATATTATGATAAGGATGTTTGTTTAGGAGTATAATCAGTTGCGATGACAAAAAAATTTGTATTTTAGATTTGGGATATTAAGACATATTCGTAAGTTTTCGAAAGAATAAATGAGATTTCAGGTTCTTTGAGACATAAAATGTTGTTGATAAAGAATATATTATAGTATTATGGTGATATGGTTGTGACATTTCATTAATACCGAGTTGTTAATAATGAATAATCCCAGAGGACCATGGAAGGATGAGGATTTTATATCATGAAACTCATAAGAATTATTTTTTGGAATAACTATAATGTATAGAAAATGTTTTTCAGATTTTTTAAATGGAGGAAAATTTTTCATTCTTCGAAAATTTAGAACATAAGATAATAAAGTATTTTTGGTTAATTTTTATAAAGACATTGATACCAAGAAATTATTTGAGCATAATATATAAATTAATTTTTGGTGAGTACATTGAATAGAATAAATTTCATTTTGGAATATATAGACTATATTGAAATTCAATTTTCACTAATAAATTGGTATGTTTGGAACTTCTAAAATGCATTAATTTTTTGTATCATCATTTGAATGAGAATAACATAATTGAAAATTATTTATGATGGAGTTTAAAATTTTTAAACATTCACATGATAATAAAAAAATATACATTATATGTTTATGGAATCTGAAAAGTAGTTCGAAATTGAGGAAATTATTAATTGAAATCTAGTTCATATATAAATTATGGGAGGTAGTAATGGACTTGAATAATTTTTGGTTGGAAGCCATATTTTTTAGAGTTCATTATAGGATCACCAATTTATTAGTAATATAAGTTTTCAATTGATTTTTTTTCATCCATAGAATAACATGATCCATTGGGAGAATTTTATAATAAATATTCCCATAATCCAATCCTTATAGATCAATTTAAAATAATATACAATATGGAGAGAATGGTTTGATATTCAAATAAACCTATGAATTATCCATGAAATTATAGACCACATATCAGGTGAAGTTCCTGACGGAAAATTTTATATTATGTAAAAATTTTTTTTGAAAAAGGCTATTCCATGTTTAACATTGGTTTGTTGGCGATATGAAATAATTAGAATCCTTATGATATTAATATATCATAAAATTTTGTTCCTAGAAAACATCCATTAATGAACAATGTATATCATATGATTATGTGATGTTCGTGAAGTACAAGACATAGTTTACCAAGAATTATTATAGTGGGGAACATTTTGTAATGGTTAGATTTTGTTGATGTAATAAAATGTTTTTAGATGGGATGAGTGTTACAATGGGATATCAATAGAGATTAAGTTATCCCGAAATAGAATAATTATTTTTTGTGATTTTCCATACCCAATGAAAAAGTGTTGGTGTTGTTTTCTGAGTGATAATGTTTATAATTTTATATTGTAGAATCGATCTGATTAATAATTATATAAGGGTGGTAATGTCAATAATTGTATAATATATTTTTAAATAATGTGATATGATGTATTTAGAGTATCAAAATATATAGATTCATACTGACATGTTCATTATCTATTGAATAAATATAAATTTATACAAAGTGGGGAAGAACTGTCACTAATGTAGTGCCTAGATGTGAAGAAGATATTGTGTTTATTGGGTAATGAGTTACAATGTCAAATTTATTACATATTTTAATGTTATTTTTTAATTAATTTCCCTTATTACTTTTATTTGGTTGTTTCCCAAGAATTTTGGTGGAAATGGTGGGTTTCAAAATGTTGGACAAACAGTGAGCCCATTTCAATATTTAAAAATAATCATTGTTTCTTTTATTAATCCTCCATTTTCAGGATTTTATACACCTTCCACTTCCTAATTGGAATACCATAGTATATTAAAACTACCATAACAATTTTTACCCCATTGGAATCCATAATAATGTTGTATTTGAGTTTTTTATTAATTTTTTGGGACAACCCGTTAGCCCATTTCTTGTTTTAAATTTTTTTGTTAATTTTTAAATATATCATTAATTGCATCCTTTTGTAGGTGATTAAACCTCCCACGAAAATAAATAAACAAGAGGATCACTCCCATTATCCATTTCACCTCTTTGGAGATAATTTGGATTAGGATTAGTGAAAATATTATTAGGAATTCTCAATTCATCCAGATTTGAGAAGGTAATTTGATTCTTTCATAAACCATTAAATTTTAAATCTTTAGCCCCCATTTCAGTTCCCACTAAATGTATTAAGCCTCATTAGAGCCTACCTATATTTTTTGGTTCCCCTGAGATTAATCTTTTGGTGTATTTGGGGTGATTTCTTCATGATTGGTCAAGGTATGTGATTCCTTCTTGGTTTCATCCATATTTGATGGCGTTTCCTCCATATTTCATGAAGTAATAAATTTTCTAGAACATAGGGTTCGAATCTATGGTTTGATTCATTTTCCTTTTGGTAAAATATTGTGGTTTAGGGTTATTTTTTAGCCCTTGTTGTGTGACAATGGTGCATTTGATGTTTCACATCATGTTTGGAGGGTTTCAACACAAAATGGTAGGTGGTTCCATGTGTAAACAATTATTGACGAGTTAGCATGCTTGATTTACTAAATTTCATGTTCCACATATTCTATATGTTGTGTGAATTTTTTTTATGTATTTGGTTAAGAGTTGAATTTTATATTTTCACATTCTCTTTAAAATGGGTGTTTTTCATGTGTAACTCTTCGGGTAGTATTCAAGTGTATTTTATAACATATGAAAGTGGTTTACTAATGGTTTTTTGGACTTACAACTATGATTATGTAGGTTCTTGGTGTGAATTTGGGTTTAAAAGAGTTTTTTTGATATGGTTTTATGTGTAATACCATGTTATACGACTTGAATGTGTTTTATGAAAATGTGTGTTTTTAAAGTGCATCTTTTGTGATATTATTCAAGGTAATTTTATAATACTTGTGAGAGGATTAATAAATATTTAATGGGTATAAAATTCAGTTTTGTAATTTTTTTGTGATTTTTTCTTTGAATATGTGTTTTGAAATGGGTTGTGTTAAAAACATAGTTATACACCTTCATTTTGTTTTAGGAAAGTTTTAAATGTTATATTAGTCTAAAGAATGTGGGAAAAGGATGTATATGTATTGTATCGGTGAATTTGTTCAAGTAAAAGTATTTTTTGAAAGCAAAAGTCTCACCTTTGTTATGTCAAACAATTTGATATTTTTTTGTTATTTTTCGAGGTGATTTATGAAATTTTGATGTGCGTGTGAAACATGTTTGTGGGATATTTTGTGTGAATGTGATGTGAAAAATGGAATTTTGTTTATGGAAAGGGTATTATGTCACATTTGAGTTGGACTTTATGGGATGTTTATCATCTTGTAAATGATTGAATAAATTTTTAAAGTTTATTTTGAATTGTGAAAGATATGAAAAATGTGTTGTGGGCTATTTTGTAGGGAGTTTGATTTCAAAATAAATTTGATGGAAAAGCGAGGTTATGTGACTTGTGTGATTTACATGTAGGATTTTTGTAGATGTGTGATGTGGAAGTGTTATTTTCTTCTAAAAATTGTATCTCATGACTTTTTGAACATGTTTTAGCACAAGAGGGAAACCCATGTATCTAGGTGGGTGGACATGTACTACTATACAAGTGATCCCGAGGGTTTTGGCATCAGTTTCATGTAGCAAGATTGATGATGACAATACTAACTAAAATATGATGATGATAATGATATGGGGACACTAGATTATGGGTATGTTCTCTATTAGTGTCTCGTTCTTGAGAACAAATATTATGATGGTTACTCTAACCAAAGAAACGAGGTACCTGAGACCCACATCAAGCTAGTTCCTAGGGGTTATTTTCCCATTGTTGGTGCTCCTTAGATACATTGTTATTACTGTCAAAATATTTTTTGAATTGCTAAAACATTTATTAGTTTTGGAATTTTATTTAAATGTGTTCATTCTTTAAAATATCCTACTTGAAAGCTATTTTTTATATATGGTTGCATCTTTGAGAAATAGTAACTAGCATTTCAAGTTTATGAATACTTGCAAGATTTTTGTATTTGAATATTTATCACATATAATATATTTTTTGTGGTATCATACTAGTCTTTGGATCTCACCCTACTTACACCACTGGGTTTATATATACATGGATATTTTTGTCGAAGGTTTGGGTACAACTTTTGTGCCAATGGTTTGGATTTTTAGTGGTACATCATGATGCGGTGTTGTGGAGATGGATTGAGGGTGGTGCCTCTTTCCATGTGGAGGTTCTTGGGTTGTCCTTTTAGTTTTTGTTCCCTTTTAATTGCCTTTTTGTTTTTTTCAATTATGTAATTCAGTTATGGAATTTTGTAAAAATGTGTTTTTTAAAAATTTAGATATGTTTCATTGGATTTGATAGTCTTTTTATGTTTAGAAACTCCAGTAAATAATTCCAAATTCACATTTTATGATGCATGGGAACTTGTGCCAGCTCGTAGAGACCAGGAACTCCCTTTGGGTCTTTCCATGGACTGGGTTTGGTGTCGGTTTTGCTGGAAACCATATCTGGTTCATGAAAAAATGGTATCAATGGAGGTTAACACTTAGGCTAATGTTATATATGAAACAATCGTGATAGAATGGAGAATGTATTTTCAGGATGGGATGTTCTGGATATGGGTATTGTTTTTGGGAGGTACTTCTCTTGACGATATTCGAGTCGCTAGGGGATGTCAGGATTAATATGAGTCCTTTGGTTTTCATGGTTTGATGATGATTAAGGGAAATGAAAAGAGGGGTGGGTTGATGGTCTCCGTGAGCACGTAGGGTCGGTAATGCCACGTGGAGTTATGGATATTTCCTTGAAACACTCCCCGTGATGGTGAAGGGGTTGATATATGGACTCCAACCATATTTATAAGTCACCCAATGAAACTAGTTTCCCCTCACATTGTCTTGTGTCCTTTTGTTTTGAAATATGGGTTATTTGGTTTAAAATAATAATTGATTTGTTTTTACAAAGATTTTTTTCTGAAATCAATTTATAAAAAATAAAAAATGGTTAGATTTGTGAAATGATTGAACTGAAATTTCAGATTTGTTTTGAAATGGAAAATGGTATGTTTACACCACTATAGAAAATAGGGACAATGTTAATGTTAGTTTTAAAAATGTGATTCCAATATATTTTTCTAATCAATTGAAATAAGTTTTAATGGGATGAGATGATATGAAATTGACTTTAATGGCTAGAAGGTGAGTTCTTATCTGAATGGTTGTGCCTTTATGAAACATTTTTTATTTCATAAACTGGGATATTTTTCATGTCATTATCGGTCTTGAGAAAAAGGATGTGTTGGTTCAATGTTTTGGTTATGAAGGGTAGAAAGAATTTTTTTTAACCCTTCGTATCACTGTGAGCGACCACATGCATGGGATTATATAAGATTATGGATGGTTATGGAATGACTAGATGAGTGCTGGGATGGATATGAGGAGGGTGCCCAATGTGGCACTAAAACAAGCAAGTGTGAGGCCCATGGGGTACCATTGGTGGATACGCTAACCGCTGAACCGTTTGTTTTCAAAGAAATTTTTTTAAAAGGAAAACATAATGTCTTGAAGACTGGTCTGGGAGGGTGTGTATTATGTGTTTTTGAAAATGTTGATATTGTGGTATTTTTTGAGTCCAATAATTCCGCCTGTTTGAATAATGTTTTGGGTTTGAGTTTGGTTGGTATGCTGGGTTGAAGGGCTGGTTAGTGGTCTCTTTTGAGAAATATTTTGGAATCCTTTACAGTTGTTCCTCTCACATGTTTGGTTCTTATTTGTGGCACCTTTTAAAAAATAGACTATCTTTTATGGATCCATGGGTTCTTTCATTGGATAAAGTACTCCCCCATCAAGAGTTCGTGCATGATTGAAGTGCATCCTGGACTATTTTTCCATTTAAAAATACCATAGTTGATAAATATAAAAAATATTTGGTAGAGATTTGTTGATTAATTCTCCTACCTTCTACTTTCTTGGATTTGTGGATCCTCTTGTATTAGGAGAGTGCTCTTGGAAGGTTTAAATAATACTTATTATATTATGTTACTAGATTCGTTAAAGGTGGAAGTGGTTTGGGGTTGTTAGTGATGATGAGTGCCTGGACGGTGCCTAAGAGGGCCTCTGGGTCCTTCGAAGTATCATAAAAGTAAGAGTTCATGTTAAACAACCATAGTCAGAAATACAGTCATGAGAAGATGTTATCTCCACATTATTGTAATTCTATAATTTTTAATGACTTTTTATTAGGACCCATACTTGTGTTGTTTCTATCACTTGCATTGGACAGGTTCAGTGACGCGTTGTGATGTCGTGTGCTCATTTGATTATTATGGTGAAGTTGTAAAATATTTTATAAGTCTTTGTTTTTTCATAAGTGTGTCTAATTTTGGTAGATATTGACATTTGTTTTTTAGAGTAAGGTGTTTATATATATATCCTTTACTATTTCCAATTCTCATCCTAAAAAACAAGGGGTGATGTATGTGCATCTTCAAATCACTTTCTTCTGTGAAGTGTCGGGTTTTGGTAATGTATGTTTTGAAATTTGTAATGACTTGGTAAACCCATCAAGGGTTGCAGTGTAGTTTTTTTGTAACACCAGAAGAAGATTTTCTGTTCAAGTGGTTTCCAAATCCTTACTACAAGGCCAAAGATTCTACAATCGTTCGAGCTCCATCCATAGGTCTCGCAGTGAAGTTGGTGTGTAGTCTGGGGAAATCTCAAGGTCGTTCAAACCCTTGAACAATTTCCTCTCCTCAGTATGAAAGATGATAATTGTTTAAACCTCTGGTGTCATCATCTTGTTAAACATTTGACCATTTGGTGGTAGTGGTGGGAGGACCTCGTTTACATGTTATATCCTGAGTTTATACTTTATCCTCGTTATTTATTTCTTGTTTTTTAGAAATGCTGGAAATTTGGGCTTGGAAGATTAAAGGGAAACGTTTGTGCATGGTTAGTAGTAATCATGCACCAACCTAGGGAACCATTCAATAAGAGATAGTAGCTACCACACATGCATGTGCCTTGGCCCATGTAACGGTGTGAATATTCCCCTTCGAATTGAATGCTCCACACGATTAGTTCATGGTTTCCCAAAATGAGAAGAATAACCTTGCAACCCCACAAACTCTTTATTTTTTGGTGTCTTTTCTTGTCAAACCATGCTATCTCATTTAGATTGATGTTTATTTGGGTGTTGAGACCCACTATGGGTATCATGTATGTTATTTTGGATAAATATAATGGGCTTCTACCCCTTATTCTAGGGATTCCATTCAGGCCTCCCCTAGTTAGTGTCTCGATTCTATCTCTGGAAAATTTAAGTAGTCTATTACGGTGGGGACCCCATTTATGTCTCCCCATATCAGTAACTCGACTTTTTACTCGGTTTTGGCTTGGTGGTAGGCAGTCTCATTCAAAGAAATATAACTACCAACATTCTAATTGGGTAATCATTTGGATTTGAGAGTTTCCAAAAATTTATTTAATGTAAAGTAAGTGTATCCTTGTTTTGTGTTGTGGTTAATTTAGGTAAACTGGTTGAGTCTTGTTCAGATGGTGTTTGAGGTGTTTTCTTTGGGATGAATTCTGAATGTTCTTGATAGTTTTAATAATGTGGTGTAAGTTTGCGATTGGGATGTTGTTCCTTCCTATATTGATCAACTACAGATATCTTAGCTTTTTTTATGGAACCAAAACTTTGCAATGGAGTCTATTTTGGCCTTTTGATTGGGTTTGGTTTTTCCTTTAGACCTGTCTGTAGAATTCCGGGAGAGGATATATTTATGGTAGAGATAAAATTCACATAAATTATTTCTTTTAATTGTATTTTTCAATTAATTTCCATTCTTACTTTGATTTTGGGGTTTCCCATGCATTATTTTCGGAAATAGAAAATTTTTAAAATTTGGGCCGAACCATGAGCCCATTCCAAGATTTAAAAATAAAATTTTCTTTCTTTTATAACTACGTTATTTTTTTTAAATTTTAAACCAATTCCACATCCTAATTCGTATAACATAGTATATTAAAACCACCATAACAATTTTTAACCCATATGAATTTATATTAATGATAGATTTATGTTTTTGTTAATGTTTTTTTCCATCTCGTAATCCCATTTCCTATTTTATTATTTTTTATTTTTCAATATCTCCATCATTTTTACTTTTTTTAGTGATTTCAACTACCAACCAAATATAAAAATCCAAGGCTCACTCTTATTATCTATTTCACCACATTGGAGATCATTTGGATCATGTATTAGGGAGAAACTTCTCAGTGTTTCCCAAATCGTCTTTATTTGAGAAGGTATTTTAATTATTTCATAAACAAATAATTTTTCAAACTATCTCCACCATATCAGTCCACACATAACCTACTTAGACACATTAGAGGATTACTTTTAGTTTTGTTTTCTTAGAGATTCATCCTTTGGTGGATTTGGGGTGATTTCATCAAGATTGTTCAAGGTAAGTGATTCATTCTTGGGATCTTCCATTTTTCATTAGGGTTTCCTCCAACTTTCATAAAGTTATAAATTTTATAGAAGATAGTGTTCGAACCTAAGGATTTATTTGTTTACATTTTGTTAAAATATTGTTGTTTATGGTTGTCGTTTTCCCCTTGTCATGCGACAGTGGTGCAGTGGATGTTTCACTCCCTATTTTGGGTGTTTCGACACCAAAGGTTGGTGGATCCAAGTGTAAGAAATAATTGATGAGTTACCCTGATTGTTTTACTGATTTTAATGTTCCTCATATGTTTGTTTGTGGTGAGGAAACTATTTTTGATGGATTTTGTGAATCATTTAATTTTATAGTATCACTTTATATTGTAATTGGGTGTTTTTCATGTGCAACTCTTGGGGTAGCATTTGGGTGTGTTTTAAAACAAATGAAAGTGGTTTACTAAATGTTGTTTGGGATTTAAATTCTTCTTTGGTATGGTATTTTTGTGTCTCTGGGTTTAAGATATTGGTTTTAATGGGTTTTATGTGTAAAACCATTTTATGCCTCATGAAAGTGTTTTACGAAAATTTGTGTTTTTCATGTGCATATTTTGTGGTATTATTCGAGGTGATTTTATAATATTTGTGAGTGGTTCAATAAATATTTCTTGGGAATATAATTATGTTTTGGATTTTTATTTCTTTTATTTTTTCTTTCAAAGAGGGTTTTGAAGTTGGTTGTGGGAAAATAGAGTTATACACCTTCGGTTTGTTTTATAAAAAATATTAATGTTTTTTGGGTTAAAAATTTGAGAAAAGGATGTATATGTACTTTTTTGGTGAGTGTGTTCACCTAAACTGATTTTTTAAAGATAAAGTGTTCATTTGTGATTTCAATGGTTTTGATAATGTTTTGTAATTTTTCGAGGTGATTTATGAAAATGTGATGTTGGTGAAAAACAATTTTGTGGGTAGTTTTGTGTGAATGTGATGTGCAAAATGGATTTTTGCTTATGAAAAGGGTATTATATAAATTAAGGGTGGGATTTTATGTGATGTTTAGGATCTTGGGAATGATTTTATAACTTCATTAAAGGATTTGATGAATTTTAAAAGATATGAAAAATGTTTTGTGGTCTATTTTGGTGTGAGTTTGATTTCAAAATCATTTTGAATGAAAAGGGGGGTGATGTGACTTGGGAGATGTACGTGTTGAATGTTTTTTGAATATTTGATGTGGATGTGTTATTTTCATATGAAAATTGTATTTCATGACTTATTGATCTTTTTTGAGCACAATAGAGAAACCAATGTATCTAGGTGGGTGGACGTGTACTAGTACACTAGTGATCCCATGGGGTTTGGCCTCAACTTCATGTAGCAAGATTGACGATGAAAACACTAACTAAACTATAAGGATGATGATGATTGGGGACCACCAGGTTATATATATGTTCCCTTACAGTGTCTCATTCATGGGAATAGATATTGTGGTGGTTACTCTCACGGAGATATGATGTACCTAGGACCCACATCGAGCTAGTTCCATGGGGTTATTTTCTAGTTACTTGTGTTCATTAGATACTTTGTGCTTACCGTCAGAACACAGTATGATTGGATGGAAAATTCAATATAATTGGTATTCTATTTAATAGTGTTGATTCTTTAAAATAGTCCACATGAAAATTGTTTTTATTTAAAGTTTCATCTTTTAGAAATTGTAACTTGCATTTCACGTTTATGAAAACATACAAGACTTTTATCTTTGAATGTTTTTGAAAAGAAATATCTTAGTGGTGTTATCCTAGTGGGATTTTTCTCACACCCTACTTACACCCTTGGGTGTATGTAGACTTTGTTATTTTTCTTATTGGTTAAGGTATTGAATTATTTCAAATGTTTTGGGTTTTTAGCGGCCCATCGTGATGTGGTATTATGAAGACATCATTAGAGAGGTGCCTCTTGCCATGTTGAGGTTCTTAGGTTGTACTTTTTTATTTTATTCCATTATAATTGCCTTTAAACATTTTTCTAAAATTATGTATTTCATTTTTGAAATTTATTAAAAGATGGTTTTCTAGGAAAAATACAGATTTGTTTTATTAGATTTGTTTGACGTTGTATGTTTATAAAATCAGGTAAATAATTCCAAATACTCATTTTATGAAGCCCATGAGCTAGTGATAGATTTTTGGGATCAAGAACACCCTTCAAGTATTTCCATAGGCATGGTTTGGTTCTTGTTTCGATGGAGAGTAGATTTGGATCATGACAAACTAAACCATGAATCAGGTAATGGTAAGGAGGCATCAATTGAGTGACCATTTAAAATACGTTATATCAACAAAAATTGTGAATTATAATGTTTTTTTGGGTATGACCATCACATCATCTATTTATTGTCTATAGAATAAACCATAATTGTAAACAATATAAAACAATTATGTTATTCCAATGATTTAAATACCCATATATTTTTAATTGTTCAGCTATGATGTGATCCAATGTGTATTTATGAAATTGGTTGAATACCATTCTCACAAATGATGTAATAATATACTAAAAATGGTAAAATGGTGTCGATGTAAATGTATAATTTTATCAATTCCCAAATTCACCCCCACTTTCATGGTGTCTTATGAAGTGGCACATAGAGTATAAATATTAGAAAACAATTATAGATACCACCTCCCTATTATAACCAATTTAAAATGTTATTAAACATCCAAAAATGAAATCAAATTTAATATGAATTGTTAATGAATGCATATAGACTACATATTATGGTCTGTAACTCATGGAGTTATTAATGAACGAATTAAAATTTTTCAATTTATAGAAATACTACCTAATATATGGATAAAAAATAATGTAACTAATCCTAATAAAGGTATAATATTTCCAATTAAATTAAAATTCATTATAAGGTAACTAAAATAATTTTAATTAATAATATTAAAATGTAAAGATATTATAATTATGAAAATAATGCAACAAAAAAATTGAAATCATCATGGTGATCAATAAAGATAATACTACCTATGATAATTTTATATATAATGATTAATTTTAGTAATTTGATAGACATAATGTAATATGAAATTATTGAATAAATAGAATATTTTTATGAATAATTTTATATAATATATAGGAATGTTAAAATTAATTGATGTCATCATATGAGTATTGAGAATATATATTAATTGGGAATATATGTTCATTAAGAATTAATGGAATTATGTATATAAAATTATTAGATATCATAATGATCAATGAGATAAATGATATTTTAATTGTAAATGGTATTTAATACAAAAATTAAATAATAATGACATATGGTCATTTAAAATCTTTTAGATGGTATGGTGGAAATAAATTTAATAAATACATTACGAAATATCTGTAGAATGATGTCATGGAATCATCTAGTATTTTTACTCTATATTATGATACATTCTGATATCATTGGTTATCAGAAAAAATCCAATAGATTTTCCTTAGAAAATATGATGAATAGCATCTAAAATTAAATCATTATAAAAATCATATAGGGAAGTAGTTCTTGATATTGGAATTGACAATAATCCCCGAGTTGGAAAAAAATTTACTGATATGTACGACCATTATTTATATCATAAATAATTACTGTGTATAGTCCAATATGTGCTTATTATGGTAAGATTGTGATAGTATCAACATGTAATGTTATAACAATATTTAAAATGTTGATTTTTATTATTGTAATACATATATTACATTTCAATAAAATATTTTACATTAATAATATTTTTCAATAAAATATATTCAAAATTCAACTAAATATATATCAATTTTAAAAAATTTAATGATGAAAAAATAGTTAACTTTGAATATGTATAAAATAATTTAACTATAAATGGATATTTTCAAGGTCTGTTATAGTTGATATATTTTTATCATAGTAATATATATTTATCACTATAAAATAATTCTCTTAAGAAAATTGTTCTCTATAAATATAAATAAATGAATTAGTGTTCATCTAATGATAATTAATTATCTATGAATAAGTATACAATAATTTTTATGACTAAAACATTTTTTTCTATATAATTTGTTTTTTGTGTTAATTATTTTTATTTTATAGTTACATATATTCAAATATTAAAATAAATTTTAATAAATTTTTCTTAATATACCGAATCATCATTCAAAAATTAGGTAGTAAAGGCAATTTCATTTTTTTGTAACAAAAATAGGTTACTTGGATAAATAGAATGCTGACAGGATAAACTGTTAAATGAGAGAAACATGTTTAATTACGGATTAATTTATTTGGTATATATATTTTTGTAGGCTATCAAATATACCTAACTATTATGTTTCCACATTAATTCCACTTATCTTGTGAAATAGAATAACTTTCATATTGAAAAATGAGTATCTCCTGAAATTCAGTTAACAATTACCTATAAATAGACATCTCATATAACCATATAAATAATATCCATTCCCATTATTTCATCAATATTAATTTTCATAAAAACCACTCTCTAATAAACCTTTATTCCCTTCTGTATCATTTAATCCTAATAACCATCCCTGAATAATTAATTTCAATGGGAGTCTCTAAGAGATGGTTTTTACACTACAACCCATATACAATTATCTAAATTATATTTTTTATTTAATTACATCAATAAATATATCAAAAATAAATATTTATGGTTCAATAATTAGAAATTTATATCATTAATCAAATTTAATATTGATATTATATCGATATAATATGATTTTACACCTCATTAAGTCATTATAACACATTATTCTTTGTAACGTTTTCACTACCTACATGAATAATGTTTGTAAAATTACATTAGGAATTTAAAATGAAATATTAATATTGATAATATATTTTCATAGTTGTTAATTTAGTTTATTTTTGTAATATAATAATTTAAATAGATATATTTGGGTCTTTAATATGATATTTAATTTATTATAACTCAAAATTTGTAAAGTCATAATTTATTAAAATTATTTTTGAATCACCACCATTATAAAGATAAAAATTTTACAAAACTCTAAATCATTATAAAAAATTTGATTAAATATATAAATATTATACTGATAAAAAATGTATTATCAATGTGTAATGACTTAATTAAATGAACTAAAGAATATGTTGAACAAAATGAATAACTAACTCTTAGCTATTAGATTTATCTATAAATAAAATACAAATACTATATAATAATTTATCATAATTATATAAAATTAATATTTATAAATTTATATTATGGTTTAATGTTATCCACTTTTAGGTTTCCATAAGACTGAACGTTGTGTGTTTCCTGTTGGGAATGGTAAAAATTTCCAATGTAAATTTGTTGCAGTGTTTTGAGTCATTGAAGAGATACATTATATGTAATGGTTTTAAGTAGTACATAGATATATTCAATTTTTAATTTTTATTAATCTGGAGGGTGGTAATTTGTACACAAACATAACATTTTAGTTGTAATTATTGCATTGATTTGGAATGTGAAATATATTTCTATAAAATTGTTGAATTCACCCAAAATACATGTTCTATATTGGATACCAATATACTAAAGAATGGTCATCTTCATTTATCAATGTAAAAATAACTTTATATCATATTTTTTAAAATTTATATATATTTCATTGTGATGCTAATTCAAATAGTTTTTAGGGTCAATACCACATATTCAGACGTTTTAGAGATTATTAACAATGAGGGAATCTTTAGGTATTTATGGAGAGATAATCAGTCACTAGATAGGGGCTTCCTATAATTCCATATAAATTGAATCAATGGAAACACATTTCTATGATGTTTAAAATGACATTTTTAACTATATTATGTCATCTGAAAAACAACGAACCAATATAGTTCAACATCATATGATAAAGAGATGTGGAAAAAAGATACCTTGTTATTATTGGTGTGGTATCAATTCATGGGAGGCTCTTTCTAGTTAAACCAATGTTAATGTGGACATTTGATGCTGGTTTTCTACTACCTATATGGTATATGGACTTCTGTTGGGGTATAATTTCATTAGTCATATATCTTAATGATGATAATTTACTGGGTAATATGACCATGGTGATATGATCTATAATCATAAAGGGACTATGGATTCATTTACAAGGGTATAATAATATATATAATGAATATTACCCCATTATAATGGATGTGGAATATTAATGATTTTTTAGTATGAACCCTAAATATGATCATCGATATACCATTTAATGGAAATCAAATCTGACATAGTTCAAGGTGTAGAATTGATGGGTTTCTATTGGCATTTTACAATGTATTTTATTATTATGACGTAACATTTTTTATATACCTTGTATTATTTTCTAGATATTATATAAACTATTTTAGAGACTAGGTGGTGAGATGTCATGTGATTCCGAGGCCCGGTGTGCCTATATTAAATGTGTGAAAAATATTGAAATATATAATGTCATAATGGCACGTTCTTATTAAAAATGGGGAATAACTCTTTAATTGGAGGATTGATACGAAATATAAGGGAACCATTCAGTTTATAATAGTGATTAATACCTAGGTATGACTTAACATATGTTAGGATGCGCTATTTGAGAAAATATTAGTCATCGATATAAATGGAATAAAATAATTTAATAAAAATTATTTTTAATGCGGTGACCTAATTATATCATCATGTTTACAATTATGTAAATTTCATAGGATTATCCACATAATCAAGTGAATTTGATGAGTTCTGCTGTAGAAATGGCGGAGACCCGATTTGAAAATGATGAAAATGTCACATTTGTCAATGATGGAAGATTGGTGGGAGATAGTGGGGGATCTATCCAACAAATAGGGATCATCGTCGTTCGTCTTCAATGATCGATAAAATTCAAGGATGGGAATGTGATTCACATTTTTTATTAATCATTATTAATATCATCAATGAATAAAAATATATAAACAATTGGATTCATTTCTGGATCTATTTATTTGCATGAATGGTTTTATTCTATTGGGTTTAATTGATCTGGTTTATAACCCAAATTTCCCAATTCATAATTGTAGTTTAAGAAAGCTCATCCAACATTGGTAAATCTTCATTCTTTTTACTCTCTTCCTCCTTGCTTGCATTCTTAACTAGTTGGATCCCCAAGGTCCCGACTCAATATTGTGGGGTGGTTTCAAAATCGATCGGACCCCTGAATTTGTGGAATATAAAAAACCAAGGATGTGTCAGAGTAGATAGGGAACCAATGATCTCAAATCTATGATTTTTTCTACCCTATATAATATGATTCTGTATGATGGTCTGTATAAGGGACCACTAGTGTGAACTAACAACACCGGCCTAAGCTCACAGAAGTAGCACATGTGCATGCAGTGGAGATGCGTGAGACCATTGTGGAGGTAGATATGGCGGAAACCACATGTGTGTGTGGTGGATATAGACATGTGAATGATGGTGATATATATGGGATGGTATTGTAAAATTTGGGATCTAATTTAGGTCAACAGGTTGGATCTAGGTCAGGCCAATAGGCCAAATCCGAGTTTAGTTATTGGGTCATGCTCTAGTTCAGGTCAGACATGGGTCACATCAACGGAAACCATGGAAGAGCCCTACCCTGTTCGACTGTGGAGATGGACTACAAATCCCATCCATAGTGTCATATTAGCTCAAGATTTTGTGGGTATAACAATCATGCAACCAGTCCGCAGGTGGTTAACCACAACGGTTGGTCAGGTGCTCATGGTGGACTCACCATGGTAGTAATTCCATCGGGGGGGCGAGTCCTCATGGTTCAGGGACCTACCATGGTGGTTAGTCGACCAACCAAGAAACTCAGTCTATGGGCCCAAAGAAATTATTTAGGTAACTTCCTTCAAAAGGTCATAAATCCTAAATAGAGCATCCAAATGACATGTCGTCAGTGCCACCTTGACACATACATTAAGACTATTGACCCAAGTTAAATTTTTGGTACCTTATTTTTTACTTGATGATCTTATATTTCGTATTTTTTACATGTATAGACTGACTTCTTTTTCTTGTTCCTTTCCTCAATGGTAATGTGTGGGATTATATCCACATTACTAGATTTTAATCCTTATTAGAGGCTAAGTCCCAAATAGAGTTGTGGAGTCCCTTCATGATCCTAGAGTGTGATCCTCTATATTAACTTATAAATTTTATGGAATCAATGTGACCTCCATGATTAGGACCTTGATCCTATATATAGAAGACTATATTGGTAGTGTTTATGGAATCATTAGTGTATGATCCCCATCATTGTGGATTGAACCAGATTTTGATCATGGTTTCCTCCAACTATTGATTCCATGATCACCTATATGTGTATCATAGTATTCTCCTAATAGTATGTTCTCTTTTGGGTAAGCCCTAAATGAGGTAGAACTATTTTTTGAGAGTCTTCGATGATATCATGGACCGGGGAGTGAGTTCTCCTAAAACATGAATGATTATAGCTGAATCATGTGTTCAGCATTTGGTTCTTCCCACCTAAAGGTGTGTTGTCTATCTAGAGTATATCTAGGGTCCCATTTGGTTTTGGTATATTCTTAGAATTTTATATCTTCTATTGAGCTGACTATACTTGGTACTTCATGTTTAATGTTTGGGGTGTTCTACTGAGTATTTTTATACTCAACATTTCAAAGGATTATCCTACATAGTTCATGTGTTGTGTAGAGGACAGCCCTTTTAGACATTGTCCTATGAGGTTAGGGAGCATGTGAAACATATTTGTAGTGGGATAGACTGATGTGTTTACCAAGACTGTTCCTTTGACTTACTCATCTCCCTTGGAGTATGTTGGACTCTTTATATTTTTTTGTTTGACATGTGTATAGAATCTCTTCATAGTAGGCTTTTATTTGGGTATGTTTACTTTTCCGTTACTTCTTGTTGTACTCTTATTGAGGAATCTTAGAAGTATGCATGCCTTATTTTATATGTTTTAAATTTTATCATTTTGTCTCTTGAAGATGGTTGAGTTTGTACAGGTACTTTAGGCTAACGCCTCTCATTTGTTCCAAACGCATACTCCATACAAGTCACCAACCCCTTTCCTGTTACACTTGTGTTTGGGGTAGACGCCCCATAAGACCATCTAGTATCGGTCATGATGGAGTGGTATTAGAGGCAGCAACCTCCGAAATTTTAGGGTGAACATGAACCCTAAATGGATAAGGTTTAGATATATGTAGTCACCCATTTTTTACATTGTGAGGATGCATTCTAACCAGATGGACTTACTTCCCATGAGTCATCTTTGAGTCTCTAGTGAGTGATGGTGGAACATTTAATATTAGTCACAAGATGAGAAATGTCTCACTTAGACAAACATTGAGCGTGTATTCAGTGATAATTTCTATTCATACATATTGTGATCACTACACATATATGAGATCCTATATTTTCAATAGGTATGCATGACTATGAAAATGAATTTAGTGATTTTTACTAATAATTCACAATACTCATTTGATATCTAATCAGACAAGTTCTTCAGGGCTCCAACCTTCGTTTATGGTATGCATCATGAAATAAGGGTTTCAGTGGTATTTCACAGAATTTATACCTTTGAAGGGGTACTTGTGAAAGACCTATTTTTTGAACATTTTCTAGATAATAAGTCACATGTAGTGGGAGTTAGTAATTGTAACTTGATAGATGAGACCTTGAGAAATTGTACTAGAAAAAAAATAGGTATCTATCTGGATTGGGTTCCTCGGGAATGGATCCAATTATATAGGCTCGTCGATATTGGGCTCCCATGGTGGATTGAATCAGCAATGGGACAAATGGTATTTCTCATGCGATTGTTAGAAACATCTGGAACACGATTTATAGACCCATTTTATAGCTTAATTAGGGAAGATCAAAGGACCATTGAGACAAACACTATATGGGTGTAGGGTGGTCATCATGGTGTAAGTCATCGATGAGTAGAATGTATGGCAGAAAGAGGAGGTCAGAGGTTCAACCTATCACCACCACCACCCCCTAGTGTTCTTCACCAGGCTTAGGAAGTTGGTGGATAGTGATGATGCCAGCTATTGACTGTGGAATATTATGATCATGATTCTCTAGGGATGATACATGGTGCAATAAGTTATTTTCTAACATATCTATAGTATTGAAATACATATGTTCTAGTAATTCATTCCTCACCATGAATATTGTTCGAATCTCATATATTCTAGTTTAACTGTTTGAATCAAACCTCACATTTAGAGACACCAATAAGAGGAGAATATATGATCACACACTGGTGCTGACGGTGTGATCAAAATCTTGGAGGTGGGAGTTTCAATTGGGATTTCCTAGTAGTATCTTTTAGGACTTATGAAATAATTATTAGTATGAACTTGTTAACCACATTTAATCCATATGTTTACTATTTTAGGTGAAGAGTGTGTTGTGTCTGTTGTGAGGGAACCATGTTTTTCTTTTTTCTTATGAAAATGGAATCTTGGAAACCTAGTATGGACTCAAACATAGTAAGTTTTAGGTAATTACTAATCAATTAGATATCCCCACCCTCATTATAGTGGATAGTGTGAGTCCTCAGTTTCTTACAGTGGTGTTGGAGTATGAAGATGTCTTTTATGAAGGCATTACAAGTTTACCTTCTTGCAGAGAAATTGACTTATACATTGATATACACCCTAGGAAGACACTGATATCAAAATCTACTTGTTAGATCACTCTTGTAAAGACCCAGAATTTCCATGTAATTTTTTTAAATAAATTGGAATTTTACGATTCTGCAGAAATTGACGTCGTGTGATTCCGAGACCCAGAGTTCCCAGACTGAATTTCTGAACTTTTTTTGGATACATTCAGTAAACATGAGAGTGGGGTTTATAACATTTTAACATGTGCTTGGAATTGAAATCTAAGGGCACCGTTGAACTCACAGTGCTAGTATTCACTTAAGATGGCCTTCATCTCGACGGTAGTTGGACGAGGGTGAAAGATAAATTTTGGGTTTTTCCTGAAGGAATAAAAAAAATTAATAAAAATAATATTGTGAAAAAAAATTATTTTTATTTGCAACACCCATGTGGGTGTTGGGAGGTGGGACCACCATAACTAAACCTCTTTGTTGAAGTTGGTGGTGGGGACCACCATACATTAACCTCCCATGAATGGTTATGGTGGTGGGGACCACCCAGGTTTAAACCTCCTTGAAACCACATTTGAAACACCCACATAAAAGGGAAAACCCCTCAACTCCCTAATAAATGTGGGCAGAGCCTCTTCAACACCTCCACAATTTATTTGTGACAACACACATAATTTATTATGCCAAATCCCCCCCCCCATTAATTAATTGATCCAACACATCAATTAATTAATTAATCCTTTTTTAATATTATTCGAATGACTTAATAGATATTTCTACCTATTATTTTGGCAACAAATTCATTTTGGTGGAATTGGGGAGAGGAGGAACTTGGGAGAAAGCTACCAACGAAGAACTCTAATAATGAATGCCTTTGACTACGAAGAACTTCAAGGACTTCAGCCTTATTCCTCATAAATTCCATCGATATTGGAAGTGTTCCTATACAATGAATCGACATCATATTTCTTACGCCAACGTCAAGTGACATCGAACAAGGTAGGTTTTTTAATTAAGTATTCTTTTATTACCTTGATTATTTCATTCTAAAAAAAGAACGCGGATAAACTTATTATCAAGTTGATCTGGGGATGTTTTCCTGGAGGGTTGGGAATAAATTTTTGTAGAAATTTTATGGGTTTATTAATTATTTGATTAACACATCCCATATTCTCCCCTCTTTTTCCTTTGTGGGGTTGGGAATATAAATTATCAAGGGATATTGGGAATTGATATTTTGAAATATCTTCCATGCTCGTTCATTGTTTATGTTCTTTATGAACTGCTTGCAACAAATCTAAGTGGAGGGTGCGGGACAAACAAATATGGCCAGACCCCTTGCCATGCTTCTTTGTGGTGTTCATCAAAACGGAGGAAGGTTAAAATGACGTCGATGGTGATGAAGGCAATAGTCGCACCACCTACGGCCTCCGAGACTCGTGTCGCCTCCGCGACTCTCCAGCTCCCTGGCTAAACCAGCTCCACCGCCCCGGTCCAAACCGCACCGCTCGCTGGCCGTGGAACCTGCCGACCGCATCGGCTACTGATTGCATCACCCGATGGTTGTGTCGGCTGCCGGCCATGCCCCCCATCAGCTTCCACCACCCACCGGCCTCCTGAACTACCCCGGCCACTCCAACTACTGGCCGAGCCTCTCGGATCAGCGCCCCCGCGAGCCTCTCATCTGAACCAGCCCCGATCAAGCCACCCTCTGGCCATACCGGCCCCGACTGCACCTCTCCAGCCCCAGGATGAGCATCCTATGAGATGCCTTCTGGAATGAGCCACCCTTATGCCGACCCATGGCCGGTCTGCGCCCTCGTGGCTGGTCCATGTCCTCACGGCTCCCTATGGTGCCTCACAGAGAGCTGGGTTGGGCCCAACGGGTCGGGCCGAACCCAACTGGAAAGAAATCCCAACGGGCCGGGCCAGACCCAAAGGGTCAGGCTGGGTCGACCTGAACCGTGTCAAACCTGACCCAGGCCCACTACACCCCTTTACTTTCTTTTAGTCATATGTTTGACCCCGGACGTCCGTATGAAAAACCGTTAGTAGTGCTGCAAATCGTGGAGTGATTGGGTCCCTTTGAGTATACTCCAATGGATTTTTGGTTTGGGATGGGTAATGGTCAAGTAGGATCAAGCACGAATCCAATCAGGCCCCCGGGACTAAATGGAAAATAACTCACAGATCTGGCATCCAATTGACGTGTTGTCAGTTGCATTGAGTCCCCTATGATGTGGCGGACCTTCGAGATACTTCTTCATGAGACATTGTGAAATTTAGAGTATCGAATAGTGGTTTTTGGATCAGATCCTCTTGAAGATGAGAGAGAATAGTATGAAGACCTGGTAGCTAGCTGAGACCTGATCATTGCTGACCATTTTGACTCGGAGTGATTCTACTATCACAGTGGGGAGCGCCTTGGTGTCGTGCCAGACCAAAAGTGGGGAGCACATTTGTGTGACGCGGCAGACCCACGGTACTCGACAGGAGGAGTACCTCAGCAGGCTATGAGGGGGAGCGTTCTTGGTGACGCAACAAACCCACAATGGGGATCGCGCTCAGTGACGCAGCATATCCATGGTACTCGATAGGAGGAGTACCTCAATAGTCCAAGGTTAGTGGGAAGCACGCTTGGTGTCACGGCAGGCCCACTATACTCGATAGAGGAGGATTTCTCCGGCAACCAAGGGTTTGACAATGTGACTGGGGATGTTACTTGATACTACCCCTAGAATAACATCCTGGTTGAGATGAGTCAGTTTTTCTGTGTTTTCCTCAGGATTGAGATGGATCACTTGAAAAAATAGGTATTTGTATGGGAATATACCTATGTAGTGTTATATGTTGATTTATTTCATTGTGGTCTATCCTTGGTGGATTTTATGAGAACTTGAGGGTCTCGGGGTCCCTATTGAGTATTGTTATACTGACCCTTGCATAGGCAAGCCCGCACCTTATTATGTTGGATACAGATGACAAATAGAGCTGACTGAGGCTAAGAGTATGAAGACTGGAAGGTACATAGAGGTGGACCTTACGACGAGTCGGTACACTGACGAGACATGTTGACATGGAGTGCTGAGGAGGCGATATGTACCTACCCTTCAGGTAGGATCCTTGGAGTACGATCTAGTAGTTGTCTCTTCTTTTTACATCAGTTGTATTATATCACTGTTTTACTTGTACTTTTCCAGTTGGGCTTGTATTCAGGCCCCATTTTACTTTCAGTACTCTTTTGTTATATAGTTTACTTGTTGTTACATCCAGCTGTGTGTTTACTTCTGTGTGTGATTATAGATTATAAAGGCAATGCCTTCCCATTTTTTGGGAATTACACCATTGGTTCTATTCGTCAGCCCCTGGCCTATGGAAGAAGGGCTTGGGGTAGTCACGGAACAGGCCCCGATGGATGGGGCATGAAAAATCTCATAGATGTTCATGATTTGAGAGTAAAATTAAGGGTCTTTCATAATAAGGGATTCATGAGATCTAGTGTTTCACCCGTGGTTGCCCGGGTTTCTTTTGACATTAAGGTAGAAAAGTGCATAAGGTTATATGTGGATTTACAACACTTCAACTAGGTGACAATGAAGAATAGGTATCCACTACCGAGGATTGATGAACTCTATTATCAGTTTAATGGGGTGTTTTAGTTCTCAAATATTGATCTCAGATCATGATATCACTAGCTGATGCTATGGGATGAGAATATACGGAAGACAATATTTATATGCCTTTATTGTAATTACGAGTACTTCATGAAACTATTTTGTGTGTATAACACCTCTGAAGTATTCATGGGACTCATGAACCATATTTTAAACACTTCATAGACAGGTTCTTGGTGGTATTAAGAAATGAAATCATAGTGTATTTGACATCCAAGGAGAAGAACACATGAAAATAAATGATAGTTCTAGACAATATTTGATTGATGAAGCTTTATGGAATGTCGTCAATGTGTATGATATTGATTAAAGAAGTCCATTTTTTTGGTACACTTTATCTTAGAGACTATATTTTTTGTGGATATAGCTATTTTTGATGTAGTGCATGCTTGGCGGATAATAAAGGGTGTTACTGAGGTGCACATTTTCATTGGATTGGTAGAATAGTATTGGAGGTTAGTATCCAAATTCTCTATAATGGTAGTGAAAATGACAATTTAGAATCAAAATGGATATCAATTCTTGTGGATATTGTAATACCATTAGGATTTTCTCTATTTGATTCAGTTTCTTATGAGATATCGCTTCATGAGAATACTAGAGAAGGTTTTCATGTACGTAGTGCTCTATGATGAATAATTAACTAGTATTGGTTGTTTCATGATGCAGTGGAACGAGATGACTTCTTATGGTTCATGCCAGTTGATACCACATTAGGGTAACTACATGAGAAAAAATATTGTGTTAGCAGTTGGATTCTTTGTATTGAATATTTGGAAATACTACCGGATTGGAAAGTGGTTTATCATCTCCCCGGATCCCAAAATCTATAGGTATATCTTCACATAGAAAGATCTTATACTTATACATAATAAATGTCTAGAGTTATTCAAGGACTATAAATTTGAGATTGTATATACTATTTAGAAGTGGAATGTGGTGGAATATTCTCTTTGTAAGAGATATAGTACACATTTTTTGAATGGGTGAATCAGAGTAGTTATCCAAGTCGTAGATATCCATTTTGGATGGAGATTTAGAATCTTAACTTAATTCGATGGTTTTCACCCCTCCACTCATACATCTAGCGAGTAAGGAACAAGTTGGGTATACCAAATTCAAGACCTATGTGCTCAGTTATCTATATGGAAAGCTCTTATTTGATATTAAAAATGTATTGAAAAAATAATTCTCTTTAGAGGATACATGATAGTACCAGTGACGTTGTAGGATGAGGTTTTGAGGGAGTTTCGTACATCCCCATTGGAGGTAGATCCATGTGTAAAGACGATGTACGAGGAACTCCAACATCAGTTTTGGTGGTCAGTGAAGAAGAAATATGTTTCCAAGTTCACTTCTCGATTCTTTAATTATTACGAAGTAAATTCATATCACGAGGTTCCATGGGTGTTAGATCAAAACCTTGAGGTTCCAAAATGGAAGTTGGATTGGATATAAATGGACATATTGTGGGTTTAACATGTACGTATATGGGACATCATTCTTTATGGGTGATTCATGACCAACTTTGTAAGTTGTCCCACTTCCTAGAAATATTTGAGTACAATTATATTGAGAGTATGACAATTCCTTAAAGGCATAATATTGTTCGACTCCATGTAGTTGAATTGATGATTTTTTTATTGTGATTATTAATTCAAATATTTGTTCTTGAAGGGATTATAGGATGCATTTGGGACCTAGTAATGCTAGAGAACCAAGTTTAACACACAAATGGATGGCCAGAGTGAGAGGATAATTCAGGTTTTAGAGGACATGTTGCAATCTTGCATTCTAGACTTTGGTCGTAGTTGGTAGGATCACCAATCACATATTGAGTTTAAATAAAACAATATCTACCATTCCACCATTGGTATGGAACCATTTAAGGATTTTTATAGGAGACTCTGGAGTTCATCACATGACTAGACTAACCTAGGATATTTAGAAATCATGGCCCCAAAATTTGTGAATGCTAATAAAGAAAATGTGAAGACCATCCATGAATAGATTAAGACTATGAATAGCTATCCGAAGTTTTATGTCGATAGAAAATTGATGCCTTTGGAGTTCGAGGAAGGATACCATGTGGTCCTTTTTTTAACCTCAATGGGGATTATATATATTTTTCCAGGGTGGAAAGTTAACACCGAAGATCATTAGCCATTTCAAGATAATATGTATAGTGGGATAAGTGGAATACTACTTGGATCTACTCCCAAAGAGAGATATATTACATGATTTCTTCCACATGTTGCAACTTATGTGGTACATTCCTAACCCTATCACACTTCATAGACTGTGGTGAGATAGACAATGATGATAGAGAAACGTTTGTTGAATACCTAATGGAGATCGGGGATCCACAAGTATGGATCCTTTTTGGGTGAAAAATTAATTTAGTTCATGTTTAGTGGTAGAATGAGAATCTACATGATAGAAATTGGGAGTGGGAGGCTCAAATTACTTCTATGTACCCCCATTATGTTTGATTAACCCTTGTTTTGGATTTAAATTGATGTTATACATAGTAATTTTAGGAATGTAATGTGTTAGATTTATGATATATTATAATTTATATATTATATGGATTAATTTTGAGACCCGGTGCAAAGACGAAATGTGGTTTTGAGGCCCAATATTCCTGGAGTAAATGTGTGGAAAATATTTAAAAATTTAAAAGAAGAAAAGCTCTATTTTTCTGAAAAAGTGGAATAACTCCTAAACAGGTAACCTGATTAAAAATATGAGTGTGTTTTTGATTTCATAATAGTTTATTTAACTTGGTAATGACATTAAATTAGTTAGTGTGGGTCGTTTATGAAAGAATATTTCACTTACGTAAAATGAATAAAATAATTTAATAAAAATTATTCTGATGCAGTGACATAATTATCTATTGATCTGAATTGTTATGGATAATCTAGAGACTTATATTTATAACACTATAAATTTCATGTGTTATATTAGAGTTTTGGAGGAGACTATAAGGGAAGATGGCGTCAATGAATGATTTTTCAGATATTGAAGATCAATGTGAGATAGTGAGGGATCTCACTAATGAATATGAAAGAGCTTCACTCTCCATTAATGATCAATCAAAATCATAGTATAAAATTTTATTTAGTTGGTTTATTTACCGTCCTAAATTTTTATGATGATCAAATATCATTCTAATAACAAATTTATTTGTGGATAAATCGCATTTTGCGAACGGTTTTACTACATTGGGTTTATTTGATATTGTATGACAAAGAAAAATTCCATGTTCTTTATCGTAGTCCAAGAAAACTTTTCCTATAATGATAAAACTTGACTATTAAGATATTCTCCCTCCTTTATCATATTCTTCACCATTTGGATCCCTATGGTCCTAACTCAACATTTTTTTGTGGTTCTAACTCATTCAAAACCATATATTTGAGTAAAATAATGAATTTAGGATAAATCATTGTAGATAGAGACCCAATGATCTTGTAACTATAATAATTTTGATTTTAGGGCTTTGGAGGAGGTGTAGTGGTCTATGGAAGGGACCATCGGTTCATGGTAGTGGCGCTGGCTATGGCACACAGTGTCGACCTAGGTTCAGGTTGCAGAGCCATGTAATGATATAATAGAGGAATACATGATGGTAGTCAAATTCAATGGAAGAGGTGTTAGATGTAGGAATGTTGGTAGTGGAAATGGGATGGAGGTGACTGAGGTGGAATCGAGGTTGGGTCAACAGGTTGGATCTGGGTTGGGTGAAAAGGCCGGATCCTAGCGAATATATGGAAACCAATGTAGATTCCCATTGTAGTTGACTACAGCTATAGACCAAAACAGTCGACCATGGTGCCACGACAGCTTGAGCATCCACATGCATACTGATCCCGCGACTAGTTTACAATTGGTCGACCATAGTTGTTGACTATAGAAGATGACTAGGAATGATAGGGGAATTGACTATGGTTGTCAGTCCATTGGTGGTCGACTCACACTGTAGGTGTACATACAACGGTGATTCATATATAGGCCCTTGTAAGTTCTTCTATTAACTTCATTCAAATGGTCATAACACCTAAACAGGGTGTCCAAGTGATGTTTCATTAGTAGTTGTGTGACCCTTACATTATGATGGTCATCCCAATGAAATATTTGTGTACCTTATTTGCACTTTGGGATCTTCTCTTTCTTATTTTATACAATTATACATTTTGTGTGTTCCCTTGGTCCTTTTCTATAGGGTTAAATGAGGTATTACACCCACATCATTTCATTTTAATCCTTTCCTAAGGTCAAGTATCAAATAGAGTTGTGTTGTCCCTAGGTGGGTCTGGTGTGTGATCCTCTATCATCAGTAGTTGTGTTTTTTGGGATTATAATGCCCACATGAATTAGAATGTTGATCAAAAACCAATCAGGCTATATTAGTAGGGTTTTTGGAATTGATGGAATAAAATCCACTACATAGCAGGTTGATCTTGATTGGGTTTGGGGTGTCCTATAGTGGTTCTCAGTGTTACCCCCTCTTTGTGTATCATATTCTTCTTAGACTATTATGTTCTATTTAGGTAGGGTCCATATGATCTAAACCTCTTCTTAGAGAGACTTTGATGATATGAAGGATCAATGAGTGAGTTCTCACAGAACTAGCATGCTTCGAGTATAATCTTGGGGTGTTAGTTGGTTATTACTCCCAAATTGTGTGGTATCCCTACCCAGTATATCAGAGCTCTCCTATGGTTTCTGATATACATATATTTTATATATTTTATTCAGCTAAGTATGTTTGGTGCTACTTTTCTAGTATTTTCAGGGTCTCCCAGTGAGTTTTGTTATATTGACCCATGCACGGGCCTTTCTGATATGTGTTATTCCATTAAGAGAGAAACCCTTTTTGATGGTTTCTTAGGAGGAAAGGGAGAAAGTGCAGCATAGCTAGAGCTGGATAATCAAAGGTTTTTACATAGAGTATAAATTTGACATATTCATCACCTTTGGAGTAGGTTGTACAATCTGTAGTTTTCAGTTCAACTTGCGTACAAAATATCTTTATGGTGGTCATGCATTTCTCCCTGAATACTTTTCCTTTACTTTATCATGGAATATGGTTTTGGGATTTTAGATGTAAACATTAATTATTAATTTTTTTAACATTTAATTATTTTGTCGCTTGGAAATGAGTGTGTGTGTGTATAGGTACTTTAGGAAATTTTCTCCCATTTGGGGGTAATTCCAACTTGGTTCAAGTCACCAGGCCCTAGCATATTCAAGGTGGGATTAAGGTAGTTGCGGCACATGATCCTCTTGTACAAGTCATTAGATATACAGTAATGATGATTTAATGAAGTATTATTTCATGTCACTATAAAATATTTGATGTAGTTAAACATCATGACTTAGGGACATACATTTCATTAATGAAAATATATCATAATAAAATTTTCTATTACAAATATGTGCTCTCATAAGGAGACTAACCTAAATAATTACATAGATAAATGAAGAGAGATATATTTAGTTTTATATGAATTAAAATATTATTGTTTTGATTCAGAATTAATGGGGATTGAGTAAAGATTACACATGAATGGTTGTTTCCTGACTACTTCTCATGTTAGAAATATATGGATATTTTCCACTGCTCTTTCTCTCTCACTAACTCATTTCATAGTTTAAAATGTTGAAATAGACATTAGTAACAATCATTGGTATACTACATACTAAGGAATCCCAAGTAAATATGGTTAATTAATTTTAATTGGAAGCATAAATTTTCATGTTATTCTCAGAAATAACACTCTATAATAATTGTGATTAGATTATTTTATATAATTGTAATGAATGAATGAACTATAGGCACCATGGAATCGCTGATATCATGACCGTATGTTTAATGTTTCAATTAAAGGGCACACTTCATCGAATTTTCCGGGATTTCATGGTGAAATATTGTTATATATTAATTAAGTACCATAAACAAATTACTTGGTAGGTAGATGGGTTCTAAAAATAAAATAATAGGTGTGTATATGTAGTATGTATATGGGGGGGTTGGTCTAGGTGGAAAAATCATGATGGATACTAATCCTTATTGATAGATCATGGTGAATACAATTTCACAAAGTAAGAAAACATAGGGGATATAGTTGGAATTATAGTTATGTGAGGGGTATAACCAGCATGGAAGGAGCAGGGAAATAATTGATCACCACAGTACATTGGAGCATAGATGGAAGTCCAACATAGGGACTTCATAAAGGAATCCAATCTTCTGGGAATCTCTATAAGGAGGAAAATCCACCCTTGGGGAGATAATAGGTGTGATATTCATTCATTATCTTGGTGAACTAGAGGATTGATGGTATGAAAACTGTAGAGAGTTCCCATACAGTGGATTTGAGTATAAGGAGTGTGTGGAAGAGTATCACTAATGCAATATGATTTTGAAAAATCCCTCATGGAGGATACTTCAAGGATGTAGCCACAAGAGTTGTGATATATATATATATATATATATATATATTGGGATAGAGAATACTTTATGGATTATACTTTAACACTAATTCCAATTTTAAACTTGTTGATAGTATTCTTTTAGATTGGATGTACAATTTATTTAATGGGGTGGGTAATTTATTTCTGGAATGGGATATCATGCAGGAGTAAGTGTGTGAATGTGTTGTGTGATCATTAATCATCCATGCATGGGGGTTTCATTTCTATAAAGAAAAAAATGAGGAAACTCCAAATGTTGAGAATATGTATGAAGTTGTTACAATCAAGGATTTTTTCACTTGTTAGATATCAACATGGTCATTGAGAATTCATGAGGTTCTAGACTAACCACTTGGGTTTCAACCTCAGAATAGCATATTATGTTGATGATTGGTGATTAAAAGGCTATAAGGGGAAATACCATATTTACAAATGATGTAATTTTGGTGATGAAATGTTCCACCTATCTCATATCCTCAGGGGAGGTAGGTACCATGAATTATGGGATCACCATGATGATTTGATATAACCAACTAAAATTTTGAAAATTTAAATTAATATTCATTTATATATATTGTGTCACAAATGATGTTGAACTAACAATAATCATATAAAAAACCCAGATATATTAAAATTACATGAATAATTCAAACACTAATAGGGAAAAGGAAAATAATCCATATAAATATATATATATATATTATGCTTTAATCTATTTGAATTTTAAAAATGAATCATTTTATTGAATCATTTAATAAAGGTGGTATTGTATTTCTATAAAATAAATGGATCATTAAAAATTTTATCTTATTATAATTAATATGAATATTTATTATTTAATATATTAATACCCAATTATTAATAAATACATATGAAATATTATTATAAACACTTCGATATTAAAAATTCATGTTCATTATGAATTCATTTTTCTTGTTATATCATATATTCATTTAAAAGATAAATTAAAAATAATAGAACTTTAATTTTAATATTTTAACTAATTTTTATAATTTACCTTTCATATATAAAAATATGATAAATTTAAAATATTTTTCTAAAATGATTTATTTTAGGAGAAATATATACAATACCATATGTAAACATAACATGAAATTTATGATATTATAATTATACAAGAGTGTATTTTTAATTAATTATTCTATTTTATAAGAAAAATGTTCATTTTTTAACTAATATTATTATTTTATTTTTTATTTTATTTTCCAGACTAATATTTACCATTTATGAACATTATATATTCTTTAAAAATAGATTTCAGTATATTGTACATTTATTATTTCAATATTACTTTTTATCACATTTCAAAATGAATTTAAATTAATATTAAATTTCTGCTAATTAAGTACATTTATTTAGAAATTAATGTTTTATTATTTGTTATATAGTATATGTGACCTATGTAAAAACTAGTTAACATACTAAGAAACAAAAAAGAAAAGAATGAGTAACCTCAGAGTGAAAGGATTGACATTTTAATAACACGTATTAAATTTAATGGTTGAGTTTTTTTTGGACCTTCCCATTTCCCAAATAAATTATTTTTATCTTTCTATTACATATTGTTATCTATTTACATTATATTATTTTAACTTATTTGGTATTACAAAAATCCTACCCTATTTCTCTTATAAAACAAGAATTCATCTCATCGCTTACCCTCACAAACAATCTCCCAATGTCTCTCCCAATCACTATCTAATACACTCATACGCATTACGTAGACCAAAAATAGGTTCC
Source organism: Viscum album (assembly GCA_963277665.1). NCBI lineage: Eukaryota > Viridiplantae > Streptophyta > Magnoliopsida > Santalales > Viscaceae > Viscum > Viscum album. The sequence goes on from OY728166.1 coordinate 997,556,672, forward strand.
TTTATTCTCACAATATAACCCATAAAAGGTATAATCCCTTTTCAAAAAAGATATTTTTCAATAACATAGGATTAAATTTCAAAATTCTTATTTCTAGTTTCCACTTTTGTGAAATTATTTATCCGAAAATTCTATTAAACATTCAATAAATTAAAAAACAAGTGTAATTATAAAATTTTAATGTAATTATAACAATGAAACCTCTATTAAGAACATATTGATATTTTCTATTTAGAAAAACTAAAATGTTAACTATCTGTTATGAGACCTACAAACTCCCTGAAGTAACATGTTCATTATCATTGGTTGGAATTAAAGAATGGTAAAAATACAAAAATAAAATTTTAAGATTTATTTTGATTAATTATTTGTTATTCTTAAATGTGAAACCTTATTACTCATTTAACAAATTCTATGGAAAATTTAAAAATTAACCATGCATAAGTGTGGACTACCACCTCTATGAAAATATTGATATATGTTTTTTCATTCATATCCTTCATACATGGATGGTAATTAATGTATGTATGAAGGTTAAATATGATTTATGTAAAGTTATTAATTTTATATAATGTCAAATTGGCCAACCTATAAATAATATAGATAATAAAGAAATATTGTATGTTAAGCCATAAAAAAGAGAATTATATGAGAGAAAAATGATTTCATAGTAATATATAATATCATCATATAAGATATTTATTTCATATAAATATAAAAATATATATATAAAGATGTAATAAATACAAAAAATTATCACTTTGGTTTTGGAATTGTGATATTACAAATAAACAACCACCTTATGTTATATTAATCATATCTTGTTAATGTATGGTCAGTTTGATGACCTACAAGAAAGGAAAAATAAATTTAAATATAGGATGAATCTAGGAATTTCATTTATGAAAACATATTATATATTTATATAAATAATTTATTCATTGGTTCTAAAATAGTATTAAAAAAATTTAAATCATTATTTTAAAAAACACCATTCGATGGATAATACATATCTTAATAGCATTATCACCAAAATTATAATTATTAACATTATCCAATACTATGATAGAAAGAAATTATAACAATATAATATATCATAATAAATAAATTATGTTACACCATATTTTAGGGATTTATTAAATTTGGGAGAGTAGTGAATAACAACACTACTATTATGAAACTACTTCAAAATGATCACGATTAATGCCACCCGATTCTCAAAATGGATAATAACAAACATAGATACATGTAATGAAAAATTTAAAATTAATTTTACTAAAGGTAAATGCATGGAATAATGTTCAAAAATATGAAATTAAATTTTTTAGTTTTTTTAAAAACATCTAGTGATATTTTGTTGAATTTATTGGGAAACAAATTTGTATGTTTATAATTAACATTTTCAAATTCATGAGAAATATTTTTCATTAAACAAATTTATTTAATTTATAAAAAGTTCTCAGAACCCTATTTCATTCAATTATAATGAATATATATGATCAAATTATACATTAATTTAGATCTTTCCATATCCTTGTAATTATTTTGTTTCATTGTATTAATTTTTTGGGATGAAAATTTCCAATTCATTGCATTATAATTGTATGTACTATAATTCTTACTTTTTGTTGGGAAAATATTCCAATTTTGTTAAAAAATACCATTTTCCCATTTATATATTTATTTTAATTAATGAAAAATAAATACTTTTTAAAATTTCCCTTTCATCATGAATTTTAAAATACAATGAGGATTTGGTCAACTAAAATTCTATATATTTGAGTTAAAATAATATATCATTAGTAGTAATAATCCATGTTTTTAAAATGAATCTATATCATATTTGATAATAAATTTATTGTTTTATATCATGGGAAATTACTTAATCTCATTGATTCCTAATAGAACAATTCATTTTTCAAAAAATTGTAAATATTTATGGAAAAATATCAAATACATTAATGTTCATTTTACGAACAATTATATATTCATTACTACCTTAATTTTATACATTTTAATTTCAAAAACAAAATTTATTACACATATTACCCTTTTCCGATTCCCATAATTTTGAAATTGATTTTCTATTACATATATTTTATGATGTGGCTTTCAAAAATGGAGTTTCAAAATACTTAAATTTTTTTAAATCATTTAAAATCATAATATTTTATATTCCACTCCAAATGACTATACAAATAAATTTTATATTTTAAATGATATTTTATTTTTTATTATTTAAAATATGGTTTTCGAAAGACCTCTCAATAATTCTGATATTTTTTAGAAGGTATGTTTCAAACCTTCATTTGTATATATTTATGAAAATTTATTTCAAAACATTTTTATTTTCATTTATTTTTTCCTCTTAGGTTTATCATTCATGATTGGATGTTTTCATCACACTCAATATTTTATTATGATATTATTACTTTCATAAAAAAGTATTTTATATTTTCTATGGTGTTTAATGTTTATGTGATATGATTTTTTGATAGGTATATAGAACCCAATATTTTTATATGGGTTCTTTAAAATACAATGTATTATTTTTTTCAAGATCCACGCATATGTATAAATTATTGATGGATGGGGTATTATGTATCTCTACAATGTATTAATTAAACACTTGTATCTAATGATATTAGGATGATAAGGGATAACACTTTCATTATTCATTGCATGAAGTGAGGGAATATTGAATGATAAAAAATGAATAATTCCCATTTTTTAATCACAACCTGGAGTAATGGAATTTTTTTTGTTCACGACATCAATCTTGGTCATTTTATAATCATTTTACTAAAATAAATAATATAATTTTTTTTCATAATTACTTAATTCTTCTATGATTATGTTTGATCCAAATTTCCATTATTAGTTTGTGTGTAATTGGAATATAATATTTCCATTTCATATAACCAAGATTTTGCTAATGTGGATCATGATTATGAACACATGTTTCCAAACTATTTTGAATCATAAACTATGGAATTATAACCCAATGACCATGATTTATGATCTACTCTACTTATTTTATTTGATTATTATGTATCCCAAATATATACACATGATCATATTATGATCAGTTATGATATTTAATTGGTAACTGTTACATTTACCCTTACTGAAGTTTTATGATAACCCCTTTCCTATGATTCCATATGCCATGTTAAGATGATTGAAAAATTACATAATATATATAATATTTTGTTTTGTATATAATATTTTGGATATATTAATGACTCAACATGAATTTTGTTGTTTCTCTAATATTTTGAAAACATGTTAATTTGCTAAAAGATAATTAGATTATTTAGTTATATTTTCATAATATTGTAAAATTTTCTACCTAAAATATATTTTTAATTTATTTAATTTAAATATTTTCTTGATGTCTTCTGATTTAGATAATCAAATTCTTGTTTCCTAGTAGTTGGAATAATAATATAGTTTAGATAAAATTTTATATTATCATGGTATTAGTTGATGATAAAATAGGGGTTATAAATTTCTTCAATGTTTGGAATGATATGGTTGAATATAATTTAATTAGTTTAGATAACACTTTAGGTCAATATTGGTAATTTTATGGGAATTAATATTATATAAATTTAGTACCCATTGGATATTTCTATGGTATATGTTTATGTATATGATGTAATCTAAAATATTTGGTAATTTAGATATTTTTGTTTCTACTATAAATTACACAATAGTATGAATTCAAGGAAGTTGATAAAGATATAGAACAAATTAATCTAGGGGAAATCAATAAAAAAACTATTTTTGATATTTTTTTCAATATTTACACTTGTGAATGGTTAATATTCCGATGACTAAAATCATGGATAGAAACTCTTGGGGGTTATGATCAATGAAAAACATTTCATTATGAACCATTGTGAAATATATTTTTTTTCATAATTACGTTAATGTAATATGTTAGGACATATGAGAGAACCCATCTTAATGGAACCTTGGTTGAACCAAAAGATTTATAGGATGAACCATGTCTACCAAAATGTCATAGTTGTAAATGAATTTGTAATTGGAGAAGAAATATTTTGACTGAGATTTTATAATCATGTGATCATTTACTATGATTTTATTTGATATTATCATAATGATTTTGTCTATAGAATATAATTAAAATGTGATCATTAAACAGAATGTAAGAATGGTTTGTACCTAGAAACAATTTTTTTATATTAATCAATATGGTAGCACAATTAAATAGTTGATTTTTTATGAACAATGCTATTATTTTAGAAAAGAGAGTCTATATGTGTTACATTATGTTGAGAATTTTATATATTAATATAAATTTAATCATGATACTGTTAGGTATTACCATAAATGAGTTAATTATATTGTCTATATTATTTAATTTTCTAAATTTTATCGGGACTATGTTAATTATTTATGGATTTTCCTTTAATACTTCCTATTTAATAGACATGAAACCTTTTAATTGTATAAATAACAATTAATAGTAAATTATCAATGTGTTATAATTTTTTAGATAACTATTGGAGGAAACATGATTATGGTATATTAATATCATATGTTTTATATATGAGGATGTTTTGGTAATAGTGGGTTTCTTAATTTTGTGAAAACTATGATATATATTGTTTTTATCCATGAATTAATAATTATGTTAATGAAAAATTTATCCATTTTAATAAATCTGATATTTATGTTATTTTTTTCATTATGGAATATAGTGACTAATTGGTTTCCATTTTAAATATAGGTTAATAAAATATAAAGGATAACGATAAAGTTATATTTCAAAGTGGTATTTGAATTATTTTTTTAATGTCTTGAATATTTGAATTTATTTGGGATGTTTTTTTGGGATTATATTATTATTATATACGTATAATATGCAACATGGATTTTTAAAAGAATAATAATTTTTTTAGGAATTCTAATTAACACGATGTATCCTAATAGGGATTTAAATATTTAATGTAATTCATTATATACCTAATTTCATATATATTATGATTTCCTATACATAATTTTAATTCTAAATAAAAAATATAATTTGAAGGATGCAATTTAATATGTTGGGAAAAATGAAAAAACAAGATATTTCATTACGCTTTATATTAAAATTGTATTCAATAGGTTATGTTACATGTTTCACTGAACTATCACAACAACAAACTAAAATGAAAAATGAAATATTAATATTAAATCAATACTATATTTATTAGAAACTAAAAATAAAATTATCACATAAATAATCATAAATAAATATTTTTGATGATTTATACATTAAAATGGACAATTTTCAAGGAAATATATAAAAGGTTATGGTGTTTTACATTTTTATTAATAAAATTTATCATCATAAGATAGTATAATAATATTTTATAATTTTATTAACAAAAAAATATATTAGTATCGAATTATTTTTAAATCTATATGAAAAATATTAATATAATTTTTTAAAATTCATTTTTCTAATAATTGTTTTTTCATAATATATATTATTTTCATTTTAAATATTTTTATAAATTTTAGTGTATTAATATAGATATATTTTAATAATTTTTATATTAATCTTTATTATATTAGGTGGATACTATATGTTGTTTTTTTCTAAAAATAGAAATCATTCATTAAAAATTATTAAATATTATTTATGAACATAAAACGACCTATATGGAATTATTATTTTATAATTATGAATTGGAGATACATAAATATTTATTATTTTAAAAAATATGTAATTTATAAGTGAATTTATAAATTATAAAATATTTAATTTAATTTATATAGTCGTGTATGAAATTTTAGAGTACAGTTATTATTTTTTCATAAATGTGCGTATAATACATTATACATTTATTATATTAAAATTAATTCAAATCACATTTTGAGATTAAATTAAATAATAATAAAATATATAATCAGTGATACTAAATTAGTTAATAACATCAATTTTGTTTTATGGAGTAATGGATAAAATTCCCAGTTAAAAACAATTTTCCTTATTGAAAATAAAAATGGTAAAAATGATTAATCTAATTGGTAAATATCCAATGACGTTAAAAGTATGGTTTTAATTGTGTTGTTGAGTTGGGAGAGACCATATAACTTCTACATTAAGTTTTTTCCAATTTTTGAGCCACATGAATTTTGAGTGAATTCAAGTTATTGAATGTATATGTCAATTAAAAATACCAACCAATTTCACATACAAAAGGGGTTTGCCTATCCCTAATTCAATTTTAAACAATATTTTTCTAAACACTATTATTGAGTATTTTTAATCACAGACACTCACATATGTTTAAAACATATTCATCAAGATTAGTATTTTTATTTTTATTTTATATCAAGTGTTTGAATACATGGAATCTTAATGATATTTTAAAGACATTATAAAGGCTTAGTCATATACCTATCCATCATTGAAGATCACTAATTGTACAAATAAATACATGATAGGGCCTTAAAGTGAAGAGAAGGTTGATATGATGTATGGTTAATGTGTTCATATAGAACTAGCATGATGTTGTAGTGCACCAGCTAGCATGTTCCATTATGCTAGTCTCCCATGTGTGATGGTAGACCATTGGGATATACGTGGAGGAGAAGCGGAAACACTAATACTCTTCCAGAATATCAACTATCATTTTAAAGCCTACAATGTAGCTACTAGATAGTATAATCTCATTGTGGCATTTCATCCATGTAATTACTATGATATATCCATCTATTGAGTTTGTATATTTTGTGGAATATATTTAGATCTAAGTGAATAGATGGTGTGAGATTTAGTTTCTAGTTGTTCCTATAATTAAATTTTGAAATATATTAAATATATTAAAAACCACACATGAAAAAGTTTCTTTAAAAGGTGTAATATAACCTAAAATGAGGTTTATATCTGAAATTTGAGGATACCATTGAGATTGTAGAGTATGGTTTTCCATAGGAGAAACATAACCATGGAGGGCGTCATGTGTTCTAGTTAGTCTAAGTTAGGGGAAGATGTTTAAATCAATTTTATTCAGTAAATTTAATAATTTAATTAATTAATATGAATTAATGATTGCCTCGAAATACACTATTACAAAGAATGTACAATAGTTAGCTACATTACCTTGGACAATTGAGAGAGGAAATAAGAGTGGATTAAATTTATGAATGATGAATGAATCATGGATCATCGATCGATGTGTAATAGAACTCATTGATTTATCCAATGACCATGTGATATAACAATTCTTCCAAAGTGATTGTTAAAAATCATGGTAGTTTGTTGTTTTATTTTTATTTTTTCCTAATTTGTTTTTTATAAAATTAGTCTAATTTAATTAACCAATAGATTAATTTTGGGATCACTTAAATTGCATTTGTGGGATTATCTAAGGGTTTTTTGGAGATTTGTTTAGCTGTGTTGTATCTTTGTTCCATGTACAAGAGTAATCGATCGAGGTCAATATAATATAACCATGTTTAATTACAATTTTTGGGTTTCTTATATTTTCTATTACTATTATTCAATAATTCATTATTTTTATTTTTATTTTGACTAGTGGTTCTACAAGAAAACAGATAAACATGTGTTGTGCACCCACATCATAAAGAAATGGATTCTTTATTGCATATTCTCGTTTGGATAGATTATTCAATAATGGGATGATAATGTATGGTTAATTGGGATGAATTTAGTGATACCTTACTTTATATATTTGGTGTGTGATGATACATGACACATGTAGACTATCTCCAAAACAATTTGATGGGTTGAAACCTAGTGACCGATGATGGATTGGATCATCGAGTATTGTTCCATGAATAGTGATGAGGTGCAATAATGGATCAAGGGATTGAGGAGAAGACAATGATGCATAAAATAGATATTGTATTCTTATAAATATTATTTTACCTAACATGAATTCTATAGTGACATGACATACGGGACCCCCTTATGTGGTAACAGGTTTTCCTTAAGAATATAAATATTACAGAACATGTGACCATTAAATGGAATCTCAATGGGTACTTGGGTAGGTATATGGCATTGGTAAGGTCCAACTATACAAAAAAAAATAGTGAGATTTGTACACTCCCAAGAATATAAATTCTTTATCAATCCACTTACTCTATCATGGATAGAGAAATGGTCATGTTCTGTTGAACATGGAGGGGACCTAGTTCCAAATGGACACACCATATACTACCTATACATGTCATGTACTCCTTAAAACATAGAAAATATTTCATAACTTCTTCCTCATAGACTTGATTGATTAAGGTGTGTTATGTTGATCAATTTCTTGAGGGTTAGTATTGAATCATATCATATTCCTAGGATAGTGATCACTTTATAGTGAGTTAATTAATGGGTATAGTTGATGAAATCACCTTGTAGGCCGAGAGTGAGTTCCTCTATCATCGTCTTCCCTAGGTGGATTTTAGACATTTTTCATGACCAACAATTCTTGTGTTTCAATCATATAAATATTATGTTATTATATTTTTTGTTGTTTGTATACCCCATGGCCTTACTTGTGAACCTTATATGTGTACCATTCTCTTGATACTATAGATTGTGTGTCTTATGTGGATACCTATGATCATTACATCCCAAGAAGAAACCATTAGTTATATGTGAATCATGGACTAATTATCTAGGACAACAACTATTATTATTATTTGAGAAAAAATCATAGGATGACATTAATGTTGTGAAATATCATTAGTCTCTGATTCTTTGTTGATTGTATTTGGATATTATTGGTTTATATTCTATTGAGATATATTTTTGATGAGATAAATATTATTTTTGATGTTATATGGTCAGTGATTTCAGGATTTCCTAATGTGTACTAGTATATTCACCCCTCAATGGGATTCCCATGAACATGACATGGCTTACAAATACAACCCATATTTTGACAAAGTCATAGAGGGATTAGGATATGATAGAGAAATGTAATTCAGATATACCAAGATGTGTTCATGATCTTTCATCGACCAAAATACCATTCTATAAATTCATATTGAAATTGTTTTTAATATTTTCTTTGGGATTGTATTGGGACAATTTTCATTCATGTTCTTGTTTTCCTCTTATGATGGTGGGATTTTTGATGTATCAAAGCATTATTTATCAGTTAGATTACATTTTGGAACTATATGGGATCATATATGTTTCTCTTTGTGTGTATATAAATTACGATAAGGCCTCCAATGTGATTAATATGCCTACATAGAGCTATTAAACATTACCTTGACAGTAGGAGTTCGTATTGGGGTAGTTTTAAATGGGCCCCTTTGGGATGGGTGATGAGAGAGTGTTATCATAGATATTTTCTTCAACATAAGGAACATAGAGTTTGATAATATATTAGATAAATTTTGTATAATTCTTTGAGTTCTACTCTCAATATAGGGATTAATTTATTAATGCATCAACTAAATATACATACATATGGACTCTAATAACCAACCATTAGACGTAGTACATGTAGGACATAGTTACACTGAAAAAATTGGTACATGAATATTATAGGTGTGGGTTTTAGTTTCCCATTACATGATTTATCTCTCCCAATATACTCATTGAATGTGGTAAATATTGTATATTTTTATCTTCTCGATGATTTTTACTAGTTTTGATTCAACATTACATGGGGACAATCCCCTCAACGACAAGGATTCTATATAGGTAACTATATAAGAGGTGTCACCACCAGTTGGTGATCTAGATATTCCGCAACATGTAATGAAAGAGATGGTATTAGTAGTACAGATATATTAGGTATGTATACTGAGCTCAGTTCACGATTTTCTATGGTAGTGAACCGCCTTGATTTGGATTAATTCCTACATATAGGTAGCCAAGGAAAGGAAAGAGGCATGAAAATTTCTATCAATATTTTTAAAACACCAACATATCAGATGGTGGTTTTGGAAGAAATCCATCTCTAATGCACTATAGGTTGATAGTGTGCTTTACTGATTTAGTCATATGAATTTTAGACTATATCATGTTTAGTGTTTGAGAAAGCATTAAGAAAGGAGTATTATCTAGCTACCTTGATGAATTTTCTCATCCATGTTCTTATACAACTTGAGTATGGTCGAAATTTTATGTATATTATTCCATTATATTCACCAACATCTCCAGTTACAATATTGATATCATTCATAATGTGTTAGGTCATGACAATATATTGTTACATGCACTACATATATACATCATGTATAATGTTATACCTATTTATATTATTACTTATAATAGGGTTCTGGGGTGGGACATGGTAGTCAATTGATTAGATTATGAGAAGATATAGATTGTTCCTACTAGTAGTGGGCACACAGAAGCAGAGAATTATATATTATAGAGACAACATAACGTTCAGTGTCCTCAAAATGAGATATAATTCAATAGGATATCTTATGATATTGTTTATATATTTAATGTATCACATTATAGATCTTGATTCCCTATGGGACCTTATTCATCTCATTTGATGGAAGGAGATATCTATTGTTGGGTTATCTAACCAACTATATGACTGATAGAGATACAATGGATGGGACCCCTAGGAATAAGTAGTGGCCACAAGAGGTAGTTCATTAGGTAGGTGGACATGGAATAGGGGCTAGGACAGATTTTGGAAGTCAATGGTTCTATTTCACATTCCCACCATCAGCCCTATGTTTTCTATGCTAGGTTCATGGTTTTAGGGGTTATGGGGAGGAAAACAACAGGGAGGAAAGTCTTATGACTGAGTATCTATAAGGATGTTACAATGTATGATATGTGTCTTTTTTTCCTTAATTGTAGTATTGATTGACATATATGTGAGTCTTTCCTTAAATGGATCAAATATTTTTTGATAAGTAGATATTATGGATTCACCTGTGTATTAAACCTTAAGCAAGTAGAATAAAAATTAAAGGCGACAAAGTAACCAAAGATGTATTCTTATTGTGTGAAAATTCTATTTGTGGAGAGATATTCAGTTGGGATAACTTTTTAATAGGGATTAGGCCTTACGAAATCTCTTAGATATGGACTGGTTATCTAAAATCAATTCACATAATGACTCTATAAGGTGAAGGATGTGGTATGTCCACAATTATGGGATGTGGTTTTCCATTGTCAATGAATAATAAACCTCTGTAGTGAAGGATGGACTGATTAATATGAGGGTGCAGTCGATTACTCATTAGTTGGATGACATGTCCATTAATATGGTGGATTCATTGAGTAACCAGTTTCCTATATTGGTTGTCGACTATGATGAAATATTCTATAAAGATGTGGTTGAATTAACACCTAAATAGGATTTTGAAGGCTATATTTATCTACACCCCAGGAGGGCCCCAGTATCTATACAACTATTTCAAATGGATCCTTTATATCATCACAAAATTAGCTTATAGTTTTGGTAATTTAAGCAGAGGGGATTTCTCAGACCCATTGTATTACACTTGTTAGACCTAGAATTGTTCACCAAGGAGGACAAAATTTTGAGTCCACATATGGAATACCAAGGCCTAAACCTTGTTAATTTATTTAAAAAGAATCAACAACTATTGATAGATGAAAACATTTAAAATTTGAGAGGGGAAATATGGTTCATGAAGATTAACCTGAGATCAGAAAATCACAAGTTTCAAGTAGGGGACATCGATATTCAAAAGATGGATATATTATGATGTTATGGTGACAATAAATACATGGTGATTCTTTATGATGTTATGGATTCCCCATACGTGTTACTAGGAGTCATGAAATTTATAATTTTTAAATTCATAAACTATTTCATTGTAGTCTTCAACAATGATATCCTTGTGTACTTGAAGTCTGAGGAGGATTACATGAGGCACATTTGGATAGTTCAAGATATACTCTGATGAAACTATATTTACAAAAAACTCTATAGGATTCAATTATACATTTGATATGTCTGCTTTCTAGGATATTTAATCATAGGAGGTACTGCAGTAGTTGAACCGATGAAGGTTTTGGAAGTGTTATCTTGGGAACCACCAAAGTGTGTGATAAATTCACAGACCACACATGGGTTAGAATGATATTATAATAGATTCGTACTATAACTTTCTATGATATAATATCCATTGATAACTTTTACACATAAGGGGAACCATTTATTTTGGACAAATAGGTGAATGTAGATTTTATAGGATCTGAGGTCCAAAATGAAAAGCGCTCATATCCTCAAATTTTCAAAGGATGGGGTGGAGTATATAATAATATTTTATGCATCAGAGATGAATTTATTTTTTGATCTAACATAGTGGAATGTGGTGATTTAAAATAGTTCATAACTCTTGATTTCATTTGGAAGAACTACATGGAAAATTATCTTTAGTAAGTAGTGGTAACGGTTTTATAAATTATTTGGATACACTACTTGATGTGTGTGCAGTTTATCATTTATAATAACCATAAGAGCTTCAATTATAACATGTAAAAAATGATCATATTTTGAACCAAATAAAATAGACTGAGTTACTCTAATATTATGACATTGATATATTCTATACTCTTGGGAATGAAAATGTGGTAACACATGCTCCCAGAAGGAGATCATTCCCACAGATTTTAGTGCACATAAAAGAATATTACTTCTTAAGAGATATAAATTATGGATGTGTATATATAATCATATATTAAATAGGTGTTTTTTCCTTATTCATTTAAATATTGTTATGGTGTTACTGATTTTTGATATTATGTTTGAGACCCTTGAAAAGTACTTATTCATTGGTCTTTAAGACAAAGGAATACTTGATTATAGACAGGATGTATTTCATTTCATACAGAAGATAAAATTACCCATGATATTTCAAGGCGAGGTTCTAATAGGTTATCATGTATATACCATGGTGTTACACTAAGGGAATCAGATGATGTTTCAGGTCCACCTTTTTAATAGGATGAATAAGGGAGTTGAATAGTTTTTGTTGATGAATTACTTGTTAGAAAGTGATGTATGAACACCATATTCTAGTTTTTTTTGTTTTCCCCTTATTGTAACTGTGTATAAGTGGTATGGGATATCTTGGAGCTTCATGATGGCATTAAAACATATGTACATAGGAAATGATTTCATCTAGCTGATCATAGAATAACTCACCATATAATCCAAATTTTCAGCTATCAAAAACATGATCATAGTAGATGTCATTGGATTACTCTATATACATGAGATAGTATGGCTGCATGGATTTTCCATGTAAATAATTTCTAACCATCATACTCACTCCACATATTAGATGTGGAATGTATTATAGGAATCCTTTAGAGTGAAGTTTTATCTGAGAATGTGTTTTTGATCCCAAGACAAACAACCTAACATAGAAGAACTATTAGGTCCTAGGGGACATGCTGTGGGAATTCATGTTATAAAAAAAATTTATTTAGAAGGTAAACCTTACATCCATGGAGTTTTCATAAAACAATATCTACAATAAACCATAAGAATGGAAATATTTGATTCCTTGTATTCCTCTCCCAGTCAGTCACCACTATGGTGAATTGAACCCCTATAGTTAGCTGTCATGGGCCAAGATTTAGGTCAATCCACTAAATAGATGCTTTAGATCATCGAGGAGATGATTATAAGTGCTCATAAGCATCAAAATTATTATATAGACTGATTATGGAGGCCTCTGAAGTTTAATGAGGGAGACCATGAGTACTTGAGGGTCTCATCTCAGTGTGGATTAGAAATATTTGGGAGGGGTGGAAAGCTATCACCAAAATTCATTACTGATTTCAACAATATTAATATATTTGTTGAGGTCACATAAAAAATAGATCTACCATAATAATTAGACTAGATAAATAACATCATCCATTTTTCCAAGATGAGTAGATACCAGCAAGTTCCATTGTATGTTATATAATGGGGTATGATGGATATCGTTGATGGAGCACTCATTTTTGAGTACCTGGTGGAGACAGAGGATCGGTAGGAGTGGATCCTTTTTGGGAGATTGATTCTACTAGTGCATGTCATTTGGTATCATGGGTATCTTCAAGATAATACATAATAGTATGAGATCCTGATGTGTTATTAGTAGAAAAAATAATTATGTTTCTTTTTTCCATTAAATGGTTTAAAAACCCATGTTGGGGAGAATGAAACTATTCCAAATTTCCATGTTTATTTTTATAATTTTTGGAAATATTTTTTTTACATGGAATGGAAATGATGTGATAATTTTAGGTTCTTTGTTTCAAGAGGTATTATTTGAAATATTTGAAATATATTAAATATCAAATTTGTCTACTTTTCCTAGGAAATTATAACAAAACTAATAGAGAGCCTGAAATTTGAAAACAAATAAAACCATTTAGTTCAAAGTATGGGTTTTACCCTAGGTGTGACATAACCTTGGAGAACATTAGATGATCAAGTTAGGTATGATAATGGTATTCCATTTAAAAAAATAAATTGTTTTAATTACACTATTTGATTAATTACTATGACCTGATGATTCTCTATAAATATTTTTTTAAGATAAAAGTACTATGGTTTACCCCATAATCATGGATATCTAAGGAATAGTATTATTAGATATTCTATTTTTTAATGATGATCAGATTGTGGATCATCTATCAGTGTGTGATAAAACTAGAATAAATGTCCAATGAAAATGTCATGAATCAATTCATCCTTAGTGATTGATCCAATCCTTGGTATGCATTTTTATTTTTCATTATTTATCATTTTTTCATTAATTTGAAGAACACAGATCACTTGACCAATGAATGGATTATCAAAGCATTCATATAGTGAATTCAAGATTATATATGTGGATTTTTTATATAATTATTTATTTATTCTATTTCTATGTTAATCATTATATTAGAAATGGAATGAGTACAACCAACCTTAGTTGAGGATCATTCCTATTTTGACTGGTTTTCTAAACAAAATAAGCTAAAATATCATTATACATTTGTTTCTTATAACGATGTAATGTTATCATAGATCTAGGATTTGATCAATGTTAGGATCAAGCTACGATGTTGGATTCTCTATTTATGATGGATTTTAGGATACCATTAATCATATACATACCATGCAATGAAGGAATAAACATTTGGATGACATCAAAAAGGATGAAAATGGTTGGAACATGGTCATCTATGATGGAAATACATAACTGGTTGTGTTCTATGAATTTTGGAAAGGATCATGGATTTATCATCACTGAGAGTTGAAGACAATTATAGGTGGACCAAATTGGGGATATTGGAAAATCCGATCCCACATAATGTTTATTCTAGTGTTAAAAGTCATATGGGACAACATAGTGATGAAGTAGGGTTTATAAAAGAAAAAAATTATAAAACTTCATGTTATATCAGTCACATATTGTGTGAACCTTATATGAAGGATCTGTATGTTTCTGTGATTGTACATATGATTGGGAATTGAGAGAGGTCCATGGAAAAAACAATGAGAAAATGGGAACCGACACGCTGTGTAATCAGTCATGGAGAAGAACCAGAGCATGGGTCGTGACACATAGTGAGGACTAGGTTCGAAACTGCAATTCTACGTAATAAAAGTGTATGATGTATACTCATTATAACATATAATAATTCATTTGAAATATTCATCATGGATAAGATTTGGTAGGGTACATTACCCTGATCAATTCCCTGATGGTAGGTCTAGAATCACATTTTAATCCATGGATTGTTATCCCATTATAGAGAAATTTAGTTTTTTATTGAGGTGTTGGAATCATCTAGTAGTCCCAGAATGAAATATTATATGATCAGATGTCGTAGTTTTTGTAGTTGGAATCATATTGACCAACACTACAAGGTCATCGATCGTATTCAAAATGGGAAATTCTAGATTGTGTTTTTTAGTATACCAGATTTCCTTGGGTGTGATCCTCTTATGATAATCATTGTCACCAGACATCCAATGTGTTCTTCCTATTAATAGAGACGATGGTAGTGATATCATAGGTGGATACCATTGGTTCTATATGACTCATAGGGCGAGTTATCATAGACATGAGCTATATAGATCCTTCAATAAATAATACTAGGATGGAATTATGTTTGTGACATATATTGATAAAATGTGTGATTTTTTAGTATATACAGATATTATTGTTATAAGAATTTTAGATATATACCTATGATGAGATTTATATTATTCTTGTACTTATATTCTTAGTGGTATATAGGGTTCCTTTGAAGTATTGTTATAATCAATCCTTCAATGCATTTTCCTACACATGTCTTGTATTATGCATACAATCATTCTTTTGATAGAGTCATAGAGGGACTGGGATCCATTATAGATTACATATCAAAATAGAATGTGGTGTGTTCCTATTATTTCATTAATAGAAATCATTTTATATTTTTTCACATTGGGATTATTTTGGGATTAATTGTGGTGGGAATTTTTTCTCTTTTTCATTACAATTCTTATTGTTGTACTATGATAGCAGGATTTTAGATATTTTCTTCCATGGATAATTATTTTTTAAAACCCATCATCATTTTACAGTCTCAGAGATGCATGAATGTGTACACTACTTGTGTGATTGATTTGTTCTCTTGATGCTAATCATTTTCACATGTTCTATTTGAGGAAGCCTTGGGGTAGTAATTGAAAGGGCCCCCATGGGATGAGTTCTAGTAATCAAGTAGCCCTAAGTCCAAGAAACACCCCTAGAAACATTATTGAGAAACCAGGTATCCAATTGTGTCATGCATGATCTAGTTTTGTTTCCACTATTATTGTCAAAAGACCATAAATGCGGTCTTTTTTTGATAAATTATACCCAAATTACTCTAAAAGGTTAATATTCCATTTGAAGAATATAAAATGGGTAATATTCCTTTATATATGATTTACTTTTCTCCTAAACATTTCTCCTTATTTGAATAAATTGAAAATTTAAAGATCTCTAAAAGCACTAATATAACCAAATATTTGTTCAAAATTCTCCAAAACCCCTCAAACATAAATAAAATCCATCTATCTATCTATATAATTTTCATTCATCCATAAAAGTGATTTCAGAGAACATTTTAACAATTTTACCTAAATTATACATATCTCTAATCAATCTATATTATCTAATAGTTTAGAATAAAAAATATATTTAGGCGGTTTATTTGGGAATAAGGGAAGCTCAAGAAGGTTCTCACATAGAACAGTTGTGATGAATTTGATTCTTAGAAACCATTAAGATAAAAGTTTTTATAGGGTATACCTCATACATAATGGGGTAGAGATGAAATGTCTTGATTTTTTTTTCATCTCATCTTCTTAAAAAAAATTGACTCATATTTACTATTTTCTAATTACATTATTTAAAAATATATTGATATAGGTAAATAAATTTGGTTTTATCTTATTTTTTTATAAAATTTAATCAGAATTATCAATATAAAAACACCTCAAATTTATCAAATATCATTTTGTAGAATTACTTATTTTATAAATTTCTCCATTTTATATTTTATTAGAGGGAGATTCCTCTAACTCTTTTTATAATATAATCCACCAATTGATATCAATTGAGGTAATACATTTTCATTAAAAATTAATTATTTTCAGGTTATTAAAATATTATAATTCAAATCCTATCAAACATTTTATATCTATTTTAATTATGTATTTAAATTCTCTTGATGTGCCCACATTTTTTATTTACTGATAATTCATATTGGATGAATCATAAGTCATAATTACTTGGTAGTATTAGTTTTCAATTATGAAAAATGGTAATTCATTAATAAGTTCCTAGTAAATAATTTCAAATAATGGGATCCAAAAGAATGTAATGAATTTTTAATGTGTAATAAATCTATTAATTCCATGTATTTGGAACATCATTGAATGGATTATAATCATTTTCATTTTGAAAACAAATTTATCAATATTTTGATTTATGAAAAATCAGAAAAGAATTAATAAGCTCATTTATGTAAAATAGATTATATAATTACCATAATAAATTTTATTTTCACTAAAGTAACTATTATAATATATTTGTAGAATCGTTATGTGATTTACATATATTTTCAATGGATAATAGTACATCAATGATGATCTTTGTACATAAATTGTCATTAATAAAATCACATGTGTTCTAAAAATAATTTCATATTATAATGTGATGAAAATTCATGAATCTAATGATATGAAAATGATGGTGGTTGTGTAAATAATTAACCCCTTACAAACCTATAAAATTAAATTTTTAGGGTAAAAATATGGAAATGAAGCCCAATAAGTGAAGAATGAAATCATCCTAAAATATACCAATGAATAATGACATGATGATGAAGTTATAAAACCTTATTTTATTAATTGGAATATGTTCAATTATTTATTAATGATGTATTTTCACGCATGATCTATAAATAAAAATAATAATATGTACCAATTAGTGTCATTTTATAAATAAATAAATAATGGGTATATAAATATAGAGTTCATCAACTAATAGAGTAATAAGAATAAAAAATATAATGGTCACAATAATTTCTAAATAAAAATTTGAAATACTAGTTATGACACCATGAATTCAATAATTTCATCAAAATTATATGATTCAAGCCCAAATATTACAATGTAACATTTTGATTTAGATATAGAGGTTAATCTTCACCTTCATTTTTCATCATCATCATATTCATCTCTATCAATATATCCTTTATATTGATTTTATTATCCCACCATTATTATAAAATATTGTATGTTAAATTATGCACAAATTAAGCATTAAAATGGGTTTCCTTATTTAATTTTCTTATATGAACTACTCAAAGAGAACCATAAGTATGTCTCCCAGTAGCATAATATACATGAGAAGAATTACTGAACCCATGAATTTGATCATGAAGTTGGGTTTCATATGATGAATCATTTACACCATAAAATATATTTAGTGAGGTCTCCCATGTATTCCAAACAAAATAGATTTATATATATATTCTCTACAAAATATTTGAATCTCTATTATATGAATTGGGTGGAACATCTATCATATATTGACATTTATTTCACTTATAACCAATGGAAAGGAAATTTCATTTTAAATTCATTTAGAAGGAAACTTATGACCAATGAGGGGAAATAATATTCGAAATAGTGGAACACAATGACACTTTCTGAACATTTTAATAATTTATTTATATAATTTGGGGCATTGTTTTATTTTTCTAGCATTTAGTTAAACACTAATGTTCCTCAGATGATTGATCTAGATAAAAATCAAGATAATAAATTCCATAGAATTACAAATTCACTTTATTGTGGGGAGACCATTTCCTAGTTTTCATTATCTATGGATGATATTCTATGTTTTTAGAAAAATACTTTGTAATCGTTAGTGGTCAAAAAAACTATGATATCGTATTTCCATAATTCTCCATGGGTATTTCACTGAGGAAGTAATAATACGTTCTATTAAATAAAACGTTTATTCTGGTGTCCAGGTATGTGATTGTTCATTACTGATTTTTTCTATCATTGTTTTTTGTGAAAATCGGTCAAGGCTGATCACCCAAGGCCTTCAGGTTTACTTCAGCAACTTCTGATGCATACTCAGAAGTTTGAAAATATCTCTATATAGTTTGTGGTTGGGTTTCTATATACTCAATCAAAAACAATTCAATATGTGTTTTGGTTGATCGGTTGACTAAATCAACAAACTTTATACCCATTCATGATACAAAGAATTTAATAGAGATATGAAATATCTAAGTGAAATATATTGTTTGTGTGGAAATAGTTTCATCTACTACCATCTCTTATAGTGATCCTATATTCACTTCTTTCTTTTGGAGTGTCCTTCAGAAGGAATTGGTATCTTTTTTTAATTTTAGTATGGAATACCATCAGTATTCATATTGTTAGATAGAAAAAGCTATATAGATTATTGAAGATATTTTCTGCACCAACATTCTCGACTATAGTGGGGCTTGTGATGACCATCTATAGATTTTTTGAGTTTGATTATATAAAATGGTACAATTCCGAGATTTGGATGTCTCCCTTTAATTCATTTTATGGTTGTACTAATATATATATATATTCTATTTGATAGGGATCGGTGAATGTTCCTTTGTGGGAATGAGCATGTTTCAGTAGAGGCAAATAATTATTCAACTGATTCTTCCTGCTATATTGACTGTTGTGATTAGGTATAAAAATTTTCTATCTTTCAACACATACCATTGGAATTTAATGTTAGAAATAATTTGTTATTAAATGTTTCACCTCCATTGTATCATAGACGACTTCAGATAAAAGGGAAACCATATCCTCATTTATTAGTACATTTTGAGGGTTTTTATCTAGTGGGTAATGTGTATTAAAATTTAACTCATATTCTATTTCTATCATTGATATATATCATGTTCCATTTACCTTCTATCTGAATGCATCTTTCTGATCCATTGCAAGTTTTGCGGTGGGGTCATCTTGATATTTAACATGATTTATACATAACTGGTCATCCAACCGTGATAGCTTATTCTAAACTAAAGGTAATTAATTTCATACCAATACCGTTGGTTTGAGTGAAATGAAATCACAGTTCAAATACCCATGACTCTTGGGAGAGAGAGGATTCAATGAGGGAAAAACAACTTCAACTTTTTGACATGGAATCATCATTAATTGAATCATGTGGAAATTATGATTCAATGGTGTGGAGTTTGTATCATGTTGAAACTTTTTATGTTACTAAATAACCCTTATTTTTATCATTTCTTGGTTGGGTCTCATTTTGGGATACTTTTGGTTAAATATTGGTTTTTATTAATGGCTATTGTAATATGCACACTTCACACTTGGTTTTCCCAAACTGTATGAATTCATTAAATGATGGATTGCATGTTTTCCAAAAAGTTTGATAAATAATATTTCCATAATGTATAAATAATGAAACCCCACTGGTAGGGTCTCATAGAAAGGGAGCATAGTTTTTCTAATAGTTCAATAATGCCCAACTAGCATGGTGTGCATTATTTACATATTTAAAAAAACTGTTAAAAATTTCTTCAACCCATATTTTTACCACCCACTAACCCCTAAAATAATCTATCATGATTTACAAGGAATACATGGCTCTCCTGGATCCTCTTTAGGTCCTCAAAACCCCTTCAATGGAATATAAAATCACAATGGATCACATTTGATCTCCTCCAAGTATGTGATTCTCCTCTTCATCGTCAATAGAAAATTCATCTTATCTCTTCTTTATTGTTTGTAAGATCTCCAATTTTTTAATATGGTACTTTCTTTTCTGACATTTAATATTTGTTATAATATTAGATATCTACTATTGATTATTTTCTTTGGTGTCAACTATTTTAGGCAGTCTGTTTCATGATCCTATATCCCGAAGTAGATAGTTCTATTTATGATTTCTAAATTGATTTAACCATAAATTTCATAATTTATATTAAATTGAAATCAATTATATTGTGAAAATTAATTTTACACAAATTGGTATTTTCATTTTTCTTGGAATCGAAATTGGAAAAATACCTGATTACAATGAATTGGGGTTTAATTTGGATTTCATGAAAATTTCAGAACATGAATTGATGAAATTTAGATTTCAAATTGATTTCAAATTTTTATTTGAGAAAAATGGTTTAAATTAATTTGATAGGAATCCAATGGATTTATAAAAGAAAAATAATGAATTTAATAAAAAAAATTGGTTTTTATGTGTAAATTCTCATATTGAAATAGAAATGTGATTTATTGTAATTTATGTAGTTTAGAAACATATTTGACATTATTGATTTTTTTGTTACTAAATCCTATATAGAGAGTGAGTTATTTAGAAAATTTAGTGCAAGGATGGGAATTCCCACGTAATGTATTTACTATTTACAACTACAATATAAATTTATTGGAAGATCTTACCTCGAATGAGATGTTACATTGTCTTCTATTCCCAATGTTAAGGAGACATGTGTCCACATTTCCTTTATCCCCATATGAGTGCATGAGGATCCCAAAACCTAGAATAGTCATACATCATTTAATATGACCTTGTTCCTCCTATGATATTACTTTGATATATATATATATATATATATTCCATGGTTGGTAAAATTGATTTAAAGATTCCTTATAAGTTAATATCACAAATTTTATAAAAAAATAGGGATTTTTCCTTTATTTAGAAATGTTTCCATAAAATACAATTTAAATCATGAGTTTATTTCAATATGGCTTCTTACATCAATAACTATTTAATTAAAAATTGAATGCATTAATTGGTAAAATAATTATGGAGTCAAATTATGGAATCCATGGGGATTCCAAATAGGGAAGTTAGGTAACACTCTACCTATTCCATTTGGAATTCAATGATGTCATAAATATATGTTCATGAAAGAGGATATAATCACATGAATTGGTGGTTTTTTTTATCTTTACTTTAGGAGTGCTTTTTCTATACGGACATGTGCTATTTAACCAATTTATTATTACTTTAAAGATATAATTTCACAAGATCCATACATTTTCTAGATATGTTTCATGATTTTTTAGATAATTTATTTATTAGTTTAGTTTTATTTATTTTGGGGATGTATGTTGGTTGAATTTTGGATAATATTGGAAATAGATCAAAGGATAACATGAAGTGCATGGTTGGATCATGGTTTTCCCAAACCGTGTGTGTTTCCTAGAAAACCATGTAAACCAAAATTGACTAGATTTGTGTGGATGGTTCAACATTTATCAAACTATACAACCAATCTGAAGTAAACATGACCGCCCACACACTAGAAGAGGCACACAGTTATGGAGTGTAGATTTAATAACAATATTCCCCTACTATAGAAATCATGCACGTGGTTTTAATTTATCAGAAAATTATTATAAAAATAAAAAATCCCTGATATTAACCATAAATGAAACCAAAATCATACCTAAATGATTTCAATCATTTACTCAGTCTATTGGATGGATTCAAATACCTAACAACCTATATTCATAATAATTTGAATCTAGGATTGTTGATCTGCACCCCCATGGGTATGTGGTTTCATCACAATTAGATCTATTTTTTTCTCTCTCTATCCTAGACTATATAATAGTGTAAGGTTTTTATCAAAAATTGGTAAGGGTTTATATATAAGATTAATGGATATTTGATATTTTGATCTTGGATCTATGTTTCAGATCTAGATCTCATTTTTTGACGTGTTCTTTATTGTTTTTCTTCAGTTGGGGAATTATATTGGTGAGCATTAACCAATGATCAAAAGGAAGGTGGTCTGAATTCAATTACCATTGACATAAATCCAATCAGTTTTTGTATGATTGTAGTTTTAAATTGGGACATTTAACAACTAAATCCAGACATGGAAGAATTAATTAATAATTTAATTTATAGGAACATGGAATTGAATTAATTAATCGATTAATTAATTACAGGAATTGCTGTGATTATTAAATTTGTAGAAATTTGATTACTAAATTAGTGAGTTAATTAATCAAATATGTGTCTGATTGATTTTATTAATGGTTTTCTTAATTAATTAATGGAATGGTGATATTATTGGATTTTTCAATTAATCTAATTATGAATCAATTGATATTGTGAATTGTGAAATATGGAATAATTAATTGGTTAATATATTATTGGGACATTGAGATTCTGGGTTTGGATTAGTTTATTTTTGGATAAAATAATGGGACATATTTTGACTATGAAACTTATGGAATTGTATGAATCAATTGTTGAATTAATTAATGGGAATTGTTTTGATCATGAAATTGATAAAATTGGATTATTTAATTAATTAGTTAATTAATTTATCTTGTGAGTGAAAAATATGATAAAAAAGTTATTGTTGATTAATTTTGGTTTATGTTGTAAAATATTAATGTAGAGTAATCTTAATTTATGTGAAAAAAAATGACATGAATCAAAAATATATATTTATGTGTGGGACATGGTAAGCTACATCAAAATCCCATGGTGATAAATTGATATTCATGCAGGGAGCATTATCTACTATAAAAGAAGCCCACAATGATAAATATGTTTGGGAAACATTTTATTGGATCAAAAGACCACTTCTGTGGTTGTTTTATAATTATGTGTGGAAGACTCTCTACTATGTAAAAATAAATCTTGTGAGATCGTTTGATAAATGGGTGAGGGAAAATGACTATTTATTCAAAATCCCATAGGGGCATATGATTGGGAATCTATATCCAAAATGTTATCATTAGACCATGGTTCTAATTGGCCATATTATAAACTAAATTGATTTAGATAATGAATATCCATGAGTAATATTGAATTTTAAGTTGGAAATATGATATGATTCAGACTCGTTTGTGGGCTGATATTGATATTGATGGTTGGGTGTCCTTGAGAATGTGGGGGTTTATGTGGTAAAATAAAAGAATATTTAACAAATGTATACTATTTAAATTATTTTTTATATACCCTTTATACTATAGGATAATCTTTTATGGATTGGACATTATTTAAGACAATGTTGTTAGTGGCCTAATATGTTGTGCTCATTCACTAATTGGGATTCTTAATTGGTATTAGAATAGAATTCTTGTTTGTAAGACAAGATAAGGTAAAAGTACATGTGTTAGACGGTTGATTTGGGATGGAACATGGATTTGGGAAATCAATGTTATTCAACAATAACTAGGGAGATTTTAGTGTCTTGATTTATTTTGGGTTTTCATATTGACATGTGACACATAGTTTTTCATGGAAAATCTACTATTCAGTTTTGATATTAAATTTCATGTTTTGAATAACACATGATATCAGTATTCTTCTAGTTCTAGCTATATCATTTAGTTATTGTTTATTTATTTCTATTAAGTTATTACTCTGATAAAGATGGAATAGTGTCAACATGTTTTATATTAGACCATCGTTGCAATTTAGATGCCTCTGGGACACTAGGAGTCACATCGGGGTCATGTTCATGATAGGATTGGGGAACCAGTGTGTGTCACCTATTACAGGACATCACAAAGTGGTATCATAGCCCATTTTTTATTTCATTTAATATTCCACACTATTTTTCATATGTAGAAATTGGATGAAAATGATTCTGCCCATTTTCCTGAGCTTTTCTGTGAGAGTAGCTAACCCATGTATTTGGAAAACCCCAATTTCCCAAGGTGTTATTCTAGTAATTAATGATTATTATCATAGTTTATTGTTATTTCAGGTTGGGTAATGCACTTGTTATGTGAGGTGAAATTTTTTTCTGATATGTTTTAACACCTAACACATGGATTAGTATTGCATGATATTGGACTATGAATGCATCATTCTAGGCACATAGGATTATTTTTGGGGATGCATCATTTTATGAATATATGGGAAACTAGGTTTGCGTATGTTATTGAAAATTTAATGTTTTTCCATTCATGTGAAGTTTTAATAGAAAATTATCTTAATATGGATTGAAAAAATAATAAAATTATGTAAGATGTAATAAATGGGTGTTTAAAGATATATGAAAATGTGGTTGAGTTTACCCTTTGATTTAACATTTTATAGATATAGGTTGGTTATGTGAGCTAATAGAACAATTGTTCTGAATGTATGGTAGGAGTGGGAGTCAATAAAGTTTCTTTATGAATTTTCCATTCATTCATGTTTTGAAAATCACAAACAACCATTCTTAAGGACAATTTTATTTCTACTACGATTTAAATTATTAAGAAAAATTTTCCTTACCAAGGAATTTTTAACCGTATCCTTGTTTTCATTAATCATGATATAGATTCTCTAAATCTAACTCTTTTATCTCTAATTGTAAATTCTTATTCATATTTAAAACACTATAATTCTATAAATAATTAGATATAGAGTATTCTATTTTCAGATTCTGAATTCACTGAAATTATGATTCCAAATTCATTGAAATTCAGATTCCAAATTCTCTAAAATTCAGATTCTGAATTCTCTGAAATTCAGATTTCAAATTCTCTGAAATTCAGATTCTAAATTTTCTGAAATTCAGATTCCAAATTCTATGAAATTTAGATTCCAAATTTATTGAAATTCAGATTCCAATTTATCTAAAATTCAGATTTTAAATTCTCTGAAATTCAGATTCCAAAGTCTCTAGAATTCAGATTCTGAATAATCTGAAATTCAGATTCCAAATTCTCTAAAACTCAAATTCTATGTTCTATAAAATTCAGATTCTGAATTCTTTGATATTCAGATTCCGAATTTTCTGTAGTTTATATTATGAATTATCTAAAATTAAACTTCCAAATTATTTAAAATTCATTTTCTAAATTCTCTGAAATTCAGATTTCGAATTCTTAGAAATTTAAATTCCCAATTCTCTAAAAATCAGACTCTGAATTCTCTAATATTCATATTCTTAATTCTCTGAAATTCCTACTCTGAATTCCTTATAATTCAGACTCCAAATTCCATAGAATTCAGACTCTGAATTCTTTATAATTTAGATATCGAATCATATAGAATTTGGGTATTAAATTCCTGAGAAACTGAATCCAAATATCTATGTTATACAGACTCCGATCTTTATTTTCCATGACATAAAACATTATTTTTTTCTTAATCTTTGAAAAAGTAATTTTGTTAAGAAACCATATTTTTATTACACTAGTAATAGTTTTGAAATGATTTTGTACATTTCCTTTCTAATTAAACATTCTTTTAGTGACACGTGTACGGTTCCCTCCAAAAATCATGGAAAAATTTCACCATTGGAGGAGGGAGACGACAGTTGAAGAAATTCATAAAAATAGTAGATCATTTTAATGATCTCAACATAGTTATACAACTCTAGATACTACATACTATTGAAGTTATTTATAGATAGATATTATCTCATGGCTTGTGCGTACTGAAATTTTTGTCCGGCTTACTTCATGAGAATCTGATTGTTGTTGTGTACAATCGAGGGATTCCAGGGATAAGAAAATAGAGGTACCAACTACCTTGAAGTTTTAGGTCTTTTAGGGATATAAATATAGACTTTTATATTCATATCGAGGGCTTACCCTTGTGTGGGTATGGCAGACTTTGTTGAAAGAATAAATCAAGGGACCCTTATCCTAGTTTGTTGGATACCCTACTCTTTGGGATAAAAGATTAAATACTTGTTACTTATTCTGTTACAAGTTTATTTGTCTGATGTGTTTTTATTAATAAGGAGTGTATAACATTATTACACTTTTTAGAAGTTATATACTCTGATTTGAATTATTCTATATGCTTCAAGGTAGAATGTTTTTCCATTAAAATCTTTTCCTAAGTTTCATTTCTGTAACCATATTTCTGGAACCTAGGAAGTTTTTAGAAATAAGAGTTCGTGTGAATTTACCTTGTTTAAATTTGTTAAAATAGTTTTCTTTATGATTAATATGGAATTATTTGTTCCAACATTATAGGTTTCAAAAGAATATTTAATGTATACAATTCACCCCCCTCTTGTATTTTGAGCATCTACACCATTTTTTTGATACTACAATTGGTATCAAAGGAGGTCTCTGTAATATATATATTTACATATAAGTTTTCTTTATCTACTTTCATTATTCAATATTTTCATTGAAAAACATTTTTATTCTTATTTACAAACTTTTATTACTCACAAGTTTAGGTGGAATGATATTTTCTATTAAATGACAGGAATGAATGTTGGTTCGATTTACAATCTTAATCCTATTCGACCACCTATATTTGATGGGAATGATTATGAATATTGGAGAGATCATATGAAGAATTTTGTCATCAACACTAGAGTGGACAACTTTTTTATTCTTACAAGAGATTACATGATTCCTAAAAAAGAATTCAGAACATATAATAATCAAGAAAATCATGAATACCAAATAAACTACAATTTATGCAATACATTGTTGTGTCCCAAGACCAGGAATATATATTTTCAAATTTCATCTTTTGAAGATTCAAGTTACAATTGCATGAAATTGGAGGTTACCCATTTTGGTACATCCATGTTTATAGAAACTAGAAGAGCCATGCTCAGAGTTGAATATCATGGTTTATGCTTTTCTTATGGAGAACCCATACGTATGGTACAACAAAGATTTATCAATATTGTAAACATTTTAAATTCAATGGGTGAGAAAGGTTTGGATGATGAAGATCATGTAGAAAATATTATAGACATCGTGCCTAAAGAATGTGAATCCAAGTGGATAGATATAAATGAAAATACAAAATTTTCACAACAAACTATTGGGTAAAAAATTATTCTTTAAAAAAACATAGTATTTTGGTTTTAAAAAATCTTTTTATTTCAAGAAAATGTGGATTTATATGATATAAAATTCTAAATTTTTTGGATCTAAGAACATTTGGGTTTATAAAGTCTAACACTATTATTTTCAGAAAGTAAAGATAGTACCAATAGCAATACATGGTACAAGGATATTGGATGTTCCTGGTACATGACTAGTAAGAAAAACATCATTCAAATGTTTATCAAGATGAAGGGAGGGAATGTAACATTTAGAGATAATTCTAAGGGATAAATTATTGGTATAGGTAATATTGTTCTTCGTGGAAAATATTTGATTTCAAATGTTTTATGTTTTAAGGGTCTTAAGCATAACCTTATTAGAAGAATTCAACTATGTGATGATGGATACCTTGTGAATTTTAGGAATGAAAAGGGTTTAGTACATAATTCCAAGGAAGAGTTTATTCTTTCTACTCATAGGCCAGATAATGTATACAAATTAAACATAGAAGACCATGGATCCAAGATCTACCTTGTCTTAGTGCAATAAAAGATCATTATTGGTTATGGAATAGAATGTTTGGACACATTAAAATTAAAAACCTATCAAAAATCTCTACGAAAATACTAATTATGGATCTACCAAGGCATAAATTGTTTTCTCAAAAAGTTTGTGATCCTTGTCAATATGGACAGAAACATTAAACATATTTTAAATCAGTCAGTGAAGTCTCAACCATTGATGCATTATAGTTGGTGCAAATGGATCTTTTTGGTCCAATACAAAATAGAAACATTGGGTGCAAATATTATGTATTTGTCTTATTTTATGATTACACGAGATTTACATGGGTCTATTTTTTTGAAAAAAAAATCTGAATCTTTTTCTTATTTCAAAAGTTTAAGGGCCCAGGTTTAAATGAGAAAAATATTCCTTTGATAACTATTCATAGTGATCATGTAAGAGAATTTCAAAATTCTGATTTTGATTCTTTTTGTAGTAGAACATGAATTACTCATAACTTCTCAGCAATAAGAACTCCTAAAAAAATGGTTTTTCTGAAAGAAGAAACAAAATTGTTCAAGAGATAAAAAGAAAAATGTTCAGTGAATATTCGGTAGCAAAACATTTTTGGGCTGAAGATGTATGAACTACTAGTTATACTATAAATCATGTTTTGAAAATACCCTTTCTTAATAAAACTCATTATGAGTTATGAAATGGTATAAAACCTATAGTTTCCTACTTCAATGTTTTTGGCTGCAAAGTATTCATTCTGAATACTAATTATAATTTACATAAATTACCACCCAAATCTGATGAAGGAATATTCTTAGGCTACTACACAACTTCAATGGTATATAGAGTTTTAAATAAAAAAATATGTGTACAATATGAAACCAATCACTTTGTTTCTAAACATCCCCAACCGACATCTTCAGATGTGTTTTAAAAACTGATTGTCAACACTTGATATGAGATCCTTATAATAAGATAAATGTTCAATAAGATATTTTTGAAGCATTTACCCAAGGTTTTTTCCTACCATATGTTGATGAATAGGTTTTACAAAACCCTAATCCGCTATTTCTTAAGAATCATCACTTTGAAAGTATCATTGGTAATGTAAATAAACATTTATGGACTAGAAGTTCCTTATGAAATGATGTATAAAATCAAGTATTCTTCTCCCAATTAGAACCAAAAAGCACTGATGAGTATTTAGGTGATGTTGATTGAATAAAATCTATGCAAGATGAGATAAATGAATTTGAAAGGAATAATGTATGGACCTTGATTGAAAGAAAAAAAGGAAACTTCTGTTATTGGAGTCAATTGGGTCTTCAAAAATATGTGTGATGAAAATGGAATCATAGTAAGAAATAAAGATAGATTTGTTTCTAAAGGTTATAATCAACAAGATGGGATAGGCTATGAAGAAACCTATGCTCTAGTTGCTAGACATGAATCAATTCATATTCTAATTGCCTTCACAGCTTTCTTTAACATCAAACATTTTCAAATGGATGTTAAATGTGTATTCCTTAATGTTTATGATCAAGAGGATGTTTTTTTAATAACCTCTTGGTTATGAAGATAAAAAACATCCTGAACATGTTTCCAAACTTACCAAAGCTTTATATGGACTTAAACAAGCCCCTAGAGAATTGTATGATAGGCTTACATGGTTTTTTTTTACAAAACAATTACATTTAGGGAAATTATGATCCAACCATTTTTATAAATAAAGATAAGAGGAATTTTTTGATTGTTCAAATTTATTATAATGACATTATATTCGGTTTATCTCAGTAATCACTAATTGATTCCATTTTGGATCTAATGAAATATGAGGTCTAAATTAGTATGATGGGTGAGTTAACATTTTTCCATGGTTTTCGAATTTCTCAAGAACCATAAAGAATCTATATATACCAATATAAATATATTAAATATCTTCCTAAAAAGTATGAATATGTAAACACTAAGAGTATAATTACTCCCATTACTACCTCAAATTTACTTGATCTTGATGAAGCTAGGATATCAGTAGATCAAACATCATTTAGAGGTATGATATGATGTCTACTTTACTTAACAGCTAGTCATACAGACTTAATGTTTCTAGAATTCTTATGTGAAATATATCAATACAATCCAAAGGAATCTCATTTAAAGGTAGTGAAATGGATTTTTCACTACGTAAATGGAACCATGGATTTATGACTCATTTATTCTTCTGTAAATGATTTTGTTCTAAAAGGTTTTTCGGATGATGATTTTAGTGAATGTAGAATGGATAGTAAAAGTACAATTGAAACATGACATTTCTTAAAATATTCATTAGTTTCTTGGTCATGAAAAATAAAACACTCAATAGCACTTTCTATTGATGAAGATGAATATGTAGCTGCTGGAAGTCGTTGTGCTCTGGTATTGTGGATTCAACACACACTCACAGACTATGATATGAGTTTTACCAAAAAAAATATTATGTGATAATACTCGTTCCATTTCATTAAGTTAAAACCACGAAAATCACTCTCATTAAAAACTCATAGACATTAGGAATCACTTTCTCAGGGATCACACACAAATGGGGGATATCATTCTTTAATTTATCATAATTCAATATCAACTTGTTTATATTTTCCCAACATATTTACCCTCCGATAGATTTTAATATATTAAACAAGAAGTTAAGAATGATAACCTTAAGGTAATATTTCTTATTAACTTCTTGTTGACACCTATCTCATCATATTAAGAAACTTATTTTAATAAGGGGAGAATATTTGATTATTTGTAATAATTTCATAGTCAATTTTCTCATAGTCAAATTTTTTATAGTGAATTTTTAGGGTAAAGATTTTCGTAGTCAAATTTTTCGATGTCAAATTCTTAATTGTCAAATTTTTGGTAGTCAAATTTTTCGTATTAAAAATTTTCATAGTCAAATTTGTCATAGTAAAACTTTTTTTGGAGTCAAAATATTTCAGAATCTAAAATTCATCAGGAAGATAATTTTTCCTCATTACAAATAATCATTCTATCATTCGGAAAGGTATGTTTTCTTTTCTATGTTTTCATAATCATCTTAATACATGATGGTATTTTTATTTTGTTTTAACATTTTCAGATTATCTTTTACATAGATCCGAATGTTCTTTTCTAAAAAACCTCAAAAGATAAGAAACTATATAAATTCTTCTTTAGTTATCATCTCACCCGTTAGATATGATCAAGAGTTTTTCAACCATTGGATCAACCATAAAAGTTGAACTTTGTCCTCAATCACCAATATTAAGCCCCCTGATGGTTAACCCACATAGGTTTTCATGATTTTGTTTGATGAAGCTCTGCCTCGATATTTTAAAGTCATTCGGAATTCTCAAATTTTCCCTAGTTCTGGATGTCTGCAAAAACCACTGCTCAAAAAGAAATGTTAACTGTCAAGGAAATATCCGAGTGGCAGATTTATAGATAATGGTTGGTCGATCTGATATTTTAAGATAATTATGACTCTATTATATCTGTTAATGTCAATTTGAATGGTTGAGAAAGTGTTTGTGTATCATAACCAAGAGAACATGATCCAATGTATCTTTAGTTAATGATAGGATTTTATGAAATAGTTAGTTTTTTCAATGAAGGGGGGAATGAAAAAATTTAATTCAATTGTTATGGAATGAACTACACTCTTCTATACATCGAGGTAGCGAGTTTGATTAGTATTCCTTAAGAAGGGGAAGTAGAGTTCTGTAATAACAAATTACCTGATCAATCAGTATCATTTAATAATGTGAAGGCAATATAGTGTCTTGTCTTGAATGGAGTAAGGACTCCAAAGATCATTTATCTATCTAAGAATTTGCGGATTCTTGATTTTTGGGTTCAAAGATTTATAATTCCAAGGAAAGGGGATAAGGATACTCTGAAAAAGAATGATATCTATATACTGTATTTCTTGCAGAATCTCAGAAATATTAACATGGTTATTTATATCTTGGTTATGATTAAGAATATCAAGAATGGAAATCTGATGTCTCAGATTACTATGTATCTGGATATTTTTTCAAATATTATTGTTCTTTGTCTTCATTCATTCAAAATCCCATGTAGTTCCAAGCCTAGAAATTAAAATGTGATGTTGCTGGGTGATGAAACATTAATGATATTGAAAATTTGTTTTTCTAGTGAATATGGACAATTCTATGATCTTTCTGAAGAAGAAATACAAGAATTTTTAAAGAAGCTAGAAGTGGATGAAACCTCTACGAAAGGTGGGAGGAAGAGAAAGGCAAAGGAGCTGGAAGAGAAATCAAAAGCCCAAGTGGCCATGCAAACTCAGTCGGCACCTCTAAAGCTGAAGAATAAAAAAGTGTATCCTGAGGAAGTAGTGGCTAAGTGGAGAGAGGATAAGAAGAAATGGATGGAAAGGGAGCCTATGATTGGCATGGACCCTAATAAGGATAAATCCATAAAGATAATGTCTATTGAAGAGCATAAGAAGCAACAGATAGAAAATAATCAAAGGATGTAGTTATCTAAATATGATACTGTGCAATTACTTCTCAAAGATTCTAAGAAAGCATCTATGCAAATTCTAGTACCAGAATCATTTTTGATAGAACCATTACTAGAGACTCTGGGAAAAAATTTGGTGATTCCGGAATTTCATCAAGAAGAATAAATTGCTCAGGAAAAGGAAGAGGAAATAGAAGAAGAACAACAACAAAAAGAAGAAGTCAATTAAACAGATGATATCACAAAAAATTCTAAGATTTTTATGTGAAGGAAAGTACATATTTGAAATTATCAATCTGGACATCCTAAGCCGAATCCTCAAAAATTGTTAAACTAGTAAATGATGAAAAGGGTGATGAAGAAGTGAATAAGCCAGCGGATGATGAAAGTAGTAATCATGCTTTTATTCATCCTAAATATCTTGTGGCTAAAGTAGAAAAATAACAAGTTTAAGAAGATAATATAGTTCAGCTATTTAATAGTGAGCATGAATTTTTTAAAGAACAATACATTATTCCGAGATCATATAAGGGGAATAAGGTGGTTATAGATACAACTAGTAAATCTGTAGTGAAGTAGAATGATTATGGTGCTT
Source organism: Viscum album (assembly GCA_963277665.1). NCBI lineage: Eukaryota > Viridiplantae > Streptophyta > Magnoliopsida > Santalales > Viscaceae > Viscum > Viscum album. Next base: position 997,590,578 of record OY728166.1, read on the forward strand.
CATCAAATAGGAAAGATGAGGATATAGTAAATAAATCTTCACTAACCAAACATTCATAATTAGAATCATCATTCCTTGGAAATGATTATGATGTCTAGTCATTAAAGAAGCTTATTGGTACTATTCCATTATTTACAAGCATATATTTAAGATTACAAATGCTCCAGTATACCATAAACCAAAAGTTAGATTCAGTTTCCATGGTGGTGGAAAAATGTGTTTCACTAGAGGTAGATTTCAAGACCTTCCTCATTGGATATGAGGCACATAAATGATCATGCAAGAGGATAAAACGATGGTAAAATAAGATGAATTAATAAATGAGACTCTTTAATGAATTCTATGTTAGTGTTATGGATGCATTCAGCAATGAATATGGGATGATCAAGCATCTCACAAATAGTTTTGAGGAAAATTTAATCCCAGATCAGACTTTTCAAAATCAGGAAGTCAATGATTTGAATAGAAAGCATAATTTTTTCGCCATGAATTTGAAGAGAGAAAAGGATCTCATAATTGAGAATAAATAGAAGATTATTAAGCGAGAAGAAGTGTTTAATGAATAATAAGAGTTTCTCAAGGCTCAAGAAGAAATAATCGAAGCCTTGGAGATGAAAAATGAAGATCAGGATTAGCTGATGAAGCGTACAGAAGAAGACCAAAAGGAGCTCAAGAATCTAAAAACCATTTTGAAGAAGCTGGTACCCAATAAGAAATAAGGAAAATCATTTTCCATTCCGATATTTTTTTTTGTTGTACAAATTTATTTAATCAATAATGTCATTTTGGTTTTCCTTCAAGTATATTTGTTTGGGGTTGTTTATTTGTAATTTTCCAGGTACTATCATTTTTTTCTTTCCATTTATTACATTATGAAAATCACAAAGGGGGAGAAAGGAATGATAAAAAGAATACAATGTAAAGAAGAGATTTCCCTATGTAAGGGGGATTTAATCAAGAGTAAATTTCCTATGAATGATGATTTTCGTATGCATAATAATTAAAAATATCATTCAGGAAATCAAGAATATGATCTTTAGTGATTCCAATGCCTAAGGGGGAGTTAGTCATATTCACTGTGTTCCATAAGTAAAGGGATATCGGTTTTTATATTCAAGTACATAAAATTTCTATCTCCTTATATTCTTTTATGTAAGGGTGTTTGTTCCTTCCAAAAACGGTGATATTTTTGAGTCCATAAGGTTTCGTTTTGACTTTTCCATTGATTCATGTTTTGAAAATCACAAATATCCTTTCTTAAGGAATATTTTATTTCCACTATGATTTATCTTTTTAAATAAAATTTTCCTTCCCAAGGAAATTTTCACCTTATCCGTGTTTTCATTGTTCATGATATATTTTCTCTAAATCTAACTCTTTTAACTCTAAGTGAAAATTTTATTTTCAAATATAAAACCTTAGAATTATATAAATACATAGATATAGAGTATACTATTTTTAGATTCCAAATTCTCTGAAATTTAGATTCTGAATTCACTGAAATTTAGATTCTAAATTCTCTGAAATTTAGATTCAAGATTATCTAAAATTTAGATTACGAATTCTATGAAATTCAGATTCCAAAGTATCAAAAATTAAGATTCAGAATTCTATGAAATTCAGATTTTTAATTCTCTAAAATTTAGATTCTGAATTCTCTGAAATCACGACTCTGAATTATCTGAAATTCAGACTCTGAATTCTTGAGAATTCAGAAAACAAATTCCTTAGAATTCTGATTCTGAAACCTATAGAATTCAGGATCCATATTCCTGAAAAATAGATTCTAAATATCTGTGAAATACAGGCTCCAGTATATATATTCTTAGAATCCGATCATTATTCTTCCATAAACTCTAAAAAATTAATTCTGTTAAGAAACCATATTTTTCATACACTTGTAATAGTTATGGAATGATTTCTTACATTCTGTTTCTAATTAATCATTGTTGGATTGACACATGTAGAGGCCCCTTGGAAATTCAAGTAAAAATATGAATGTTGGAGTAGGGAGCCAACCATTGAAGAAATTCCTCTAAATAAGATCTCATTTAAACGAGCTCAATATAGTTATACAAATCATGAGATTACATGTTGTTGAAGTGATTCATAGAGAGAGAAACTCTAATTCCTTGTGTTCACTGAACTTCTTATTCATCTTTCTTCATGCAAATCTGATTATTGCTATGTAAAATTGATGGCTTTCATGGATTTGAAGATAGAGGTGTCGACTACCTTGATGTTCGATGGCTTGTAGGGATAACAAAACCGGCTCCAATATTCTAATCGAGGGCTTAACATTGTGTGGGTAAGACAGACTTTATTGAATGTATAAATCAAGGGACCTTTATCTAAGGTTTTTGTATACCCTACTCTTCGGGTTTAAAGATTTCATACGTGTTACATGTTTTGATACAAGTTTGTTTTTATACGTTATTTTTATTAATAAAGAATGTATAATGTTATTAAACTTCCTTCAACTTATAGACAGTAATTAGAATGATTCTATAATATTTAAGGTAGAATCTTCTTCCTTATAATCTTTTCTTAAGTTTTGTTTCTGGAACCATATTTCCAGACCCAAGCATATTTGTAGAACTAAGTGGTCTTGGGAATTTAAATTGTTTAACTTTTTTTAACATAATTTTCCTTATGATTAATAAAGAAGGTTCTATACTAACTTTAATGGTTCCAAAAAAGAATTTTTAAATTATACAATTCACCCCCTCTTGTATATTGATCATCTAAATCATTTTTTCGATCCAACAAGGGGAATATTTTGTTTTGGGTATTGGAGAATCCCTAGAAATGTTTCAATGTTTTTTTTGTATTGTAATACATGTGTTGGAATTTCTTTAGATATTCGACAAATAAGATGTTTTTTTTTAGAAAAAAATATCGTATTGCAAGAAATGATCCTACAATAGCAGAACATGATGCACCAATTGTGCCGAGTGAGGAACTGATTTTTTTTCAAGAGGACATTTATCCCACCAAGAATCTCATGTAAAGTTCCCTGCTGTAGGTTTTGAAAATAATTTATTATTGGGAATGATATTTTTAGTTTAAGAATGATTTAACAATTAAATTATAGGGTGGACCAATGTGAGATGATTTCTTGATTTAGTCCATCCAGACTATACATGACAATATGGAGACTATATTTCAGTGTAAAGTAAAATTGGATTTTTATTTGTTATGTGGTGAACTGATGTGATGGTTGGACTTCTAGACATGGTATGGAAACATGATAATATATAGTGAAAGGAATTTTAGGATATTTTCTAGTATCACTTTTACCAAGATACACAGATTTAGTTGTGAGATGTTGAGTTCATGAGGTCAACATAGGGGAAATGACAATGATAGACTATGTTGGATGCTGTATATTTTTTTACACCCTTTTTCCAGTGTTTTCATTTGATGAGGCTACAACACCAATGTGGGTTAGGATGGTGTTAAATTAAAGAATAATTCTTCAAGAATAATGATCTTTAAGATTTAGTAAAATAGGGTCTCAAATTTGAGTGGAACTTTTAGGGGAGCTCTAGAGTATGTTTTTTGGTTTCTTTAATGAATAGGCTATAAACCATAGTTAATCATGTGATAAAACCCGAATTCAAATTGTGGATTTTTTCAAGTTATAGTTTTGGAGAATTATTCCATGAATGATTCATAAAAAACCCATATAAAATCATTGTGGACACATCTAATAGTATACATTTATTCCATAAAACAAAACATTTTAAAAATAAATGTGGATTCTTTTCATGTTAAATCATAACTTTTATATGATCTCATCCTTGACTCTGTTGTTCATTAAAACCCATCAAAAACATTTCAAAACATGGGATGGTCATAAAAATATAAATAAGGGACACATAATGATGGAAAAATATTAATTTTTAAAACACATGTAAACTACGGATACATTATCTTAAATTAGAAAGTTTAACAATTAAGTAGAATTAAAAAACTATAAAGACCCAGAATTTTCATGTAAATTTTTTTTCTTAAATACTTTTGAATTTTTACAAGTCTATGGATTCAGATGGCACTTGATTCTGAAGCCCGGTGTGCCCAGAATCAATTTCTGAAGTTTAGCTCAGGTAAGTTCAGTAAACGAACGAGCGAGATTATCTATCTTTTGAACCAGTTCTCAGAATTGAATTTTGAGGGCACCAGTGAACTCGCATTGCTAGTAATTTCTTAAGATGACATTTACCGAAGATGTGTTTCCCCGGGAGAAGAAGTTAATTTTTTAGGATTAATTGAGAGGAGAATAAAATTGTGGAATAATTTTATTTTTATATCTTAAGTGGTTATAACCTACATGGGGAATTTAGGGTGTGACCCACTAATATCCTAACTACCCATGTGAGGATAAATGTGAGGTGGGTCCCACATGAACCCCAACCCTTCACATTTCCAAAACTCTCATAAACTCCGCATTTAAAACTTGTTAACTCCATTTAATTATGTAACTCTCCCTCTCTCCCTCTTTATTGCATGCCAACACACACATTAATTAATTAATTGAAACTCTTCTTTAATTAATTAAGTGTTTGAATTTTATAAATTTTAATAAATGGCATGATTTATTAAATAAGGGAGGCCTTATTTTATTTTTGGGGTTGGAATGTTGTGTTGAAATTTTGCGGAGAGAGCTCCAGTTTTATTTGAAGAACTTCATCCTCAACAAAGAACGTGAACTCTTCGATGAAGAACATCCAATCGGTGACTCTGGTATCTCCGTCCTCTTATTCCTCCACGAAAATGGAGGAGACACTGACGCGGGAACTCACCAACGACATCACGCCTTTCAATATTCTCTCTATGACAAAAAAGGGAGATGCTGCTTCCTCCTCGGCCACTCTCCATCGACATCTACAAACCCTCATCCCGCAACCCCAATGCTCGTCATCTTTTATTAAGGCAGGGGTGTGTTGGGATTTGGTAATGATTGGTTTTCCTTTAATGTTGTTGTTCCCCTTAAACCACGTATTATCGGACTAATGCGGAAGGGACCAGACCAAACTAACACGGACCGATTCCTCTGCCGTTCTGGCGAATATGTGGAGTTCTTCAAGCGTTCTTGATCGATGAATCAAGTTATGTTTTCAGAGCCGATCAGAGGCCCGAAAACATCATAAACGGCCTTAGAGAATTGGTGCTACCTGGAAGCAGAAGTTTTATAGAAATCAGATCATCGGAATGATGAACAGACACCTTGGGAGGCATGTTGTCTAGAGGGGTCATTTCTAGAAAATTCCAGAATACACGGCGTGTACACCAGAAGAACCCGTCGTGTAGTACAAGCGTACTATGGCTTCCGTTTCAGATGTTATAAAATAAAACATGACGTGTGATTCTAGAAACATAGGGTGTACCCTTCACACTATTTGTTAGAGGAGGCTTCGATGGACATGGCGTGTATTCAGGGAAAATACACAGACACGGAGAACAATACACGTCCAAGTAACATGACGTGTATTCACTTTATAGAAAGGAAGAAGTAGCTTCATGAGGCTCAGAATGTAATCTAGGAGATACACGGACATGGGAAGAAACACAAGGCCAAGAGCACGGTGTGTACTACCATCACCATGGCTGAAGCGTCTTTGTGATGGCTCACTGTGTATTCCGAGAATACATGGACACAGGGTGGAGTACATGGGCATGTACTCCACCACACGGCCAGGCATGGCCAGTGCACATGGAACCGACCCTATAGGTTTGGACACGGCATGTAACCATACCACATTCCCTGTACTTACTTATCTACATGAACAGCCCAACAAAACAGACCGTTTCACATGGGCAGTACCCGGTGTCTAATGACAATGCGTGTATCGCTTACCTACACACTGTGTACTTTAGGAAAATGGCTTGGTTTTATTGCACTCCGTGACCTGGGAACGTTTTTCTTTGGTTTTTCCCTATGATGTGGGACGAAACTATGGGATACATCAACTCTGGAATTCGTTTCAGTTGATGTATCGATCTTTGACTCGACGAGTGGATCCTCCAGTAATCGAGCGTGATGTGTGCGGGAACCCTAGAGCTGGCTGCGACTACGACAAAAATGGTTACTGTACTAGGATCCTACGTGGGTTCAGTAGCGAGGATGGCTATACTTGGATACTACATGGGTTCGGCAACTAGGGAGACTGTACATGGATCCTCCGTGGGTTTGGTAGTGAGGAAGACTGTACATGGATCCTATGTGGGTTCAGCAGCAATGGTTACTGTACTAGGATCCTACGTGGGTTCTACAGCGATGTCATCTGTACTTGGATCCTACATGGGTTCGGTAGGGAAGATGATTCAGAGGATACATCTATCATCTCCACCCCTCTTCATGAGTAGTATACCTGTGTGAGCTGAGTCTTGATCTTTCAATCATTATCATCGATGTGAATGACTTGCTTTCCCGTGTGGACTGGGTTATGTTTTCCTATGTGGACTTGGTTGTTCTTTCCTGTGTGGAATGGGTTGTACATGGGCTCTTTAGTTTTAGCCGAACTGGAATTTATGACTTAGGTATATATATGGGCATATACCTAAGTAGAGTTGGTTGATACATTGTGTTTGTATAATTCCTTTGTGGTTTGTCCTTTGTGGATTTTGGGAGACCTACGGGGGTCTCGGGGTCCCTACTGAGTATCGTATACCCACCCCTACGCGGGCTATTCCCACACTACATTGTGTTGGATGCAGACGATAGACAACACTGATCGAGGTGGAGTCTAATGGAGCGGGACGGTACCTGGAGGTGGACCACATGGAGGGACGTACACAAAGCGGACGAATGGACCCGAGGAGCTGTGGAGACCATCTGTACCCACCCATCAGGTGGGATATCGGGAGTAAGACACAGTGGTTGCTGGTTTACTTTAATGCATCTGTTCTTTCTTTACCGATGTACTGTATTTTCAGTTGCGTTTGTATTAAGGCCCATTTACTTTCCAAAACATCCTTTTTTACTCAGTTTACATAGTTTTTTACTTTAGCTTACATACTCTGTTGTGATTGTTTACTTATATAAATTCAATTACATCCCATTTTATGGGATATACGCCTTTGGTTCTAGTCGCTAGCCCCTGGCCTATGGAAGGCGGGATTGGGGTGGTCACGGAATGGGAACCGAGGACGGGTCATGACAAATTGGTATCAGAGGAGTCCGTTCTACCACAGAACTCAAGACTCTGATATTTTCTTTCTATGAAGCAATAGTGTTAATCATATTGAGTGTGGTTATCATTCCAGGGAGTCCAGTGTTGGTATGGCGGTTGACGTATCCACACACCAGGACCCAGACTTCTGATTTCCAGCTCAGTGCCCGAAAACACATATTCCATGTGTGTTTCAAAAGTTTTCTTAGTGATTACATTGTGTCAGATCACCAGGTATATGGTATTAACCATGGTGCACTTATTTCTTTTCAATATGGCCCCATGATGGAAACCATCTAGGGTTCCCAGTTAGGTGCGAGATGGAAGCCCACCGAGCAATGAGGCCTCGGTGTAGGGCCCCATTACAGTGGAGGCACCAGCGGTGCCTCTACCCGCTGGGCCACTGATACCACCAACCCCAGAAGTAGAGAGTGAACGCCACCTGAGTACGCTGTATGAGTTTCAGTGACAGAGGCCGCCTAGTATTCACGGAGAGACGGAATCTTAGGCAGCCGAGGATTGGATGGAGGCTGTTGTTCGAGTCTTCAGATTGGTAGGGACACCAACAGATCTTATGGTGATCCTTTCCGCAAGACTCCTGCACACAGTAGTAGGTAGATGGTGGTGTATGATGCTCTAGGTGCATGACAAGGAATCTCTACTATGGATGGACATCGATATCCTCTTCTACTTGGAGTTCATTCCATCCACCCTCCGTGCGGTATGCATCCAAGAGTTACTATAGCTGTGGCAGGGCAGCATGACCATAGCCCAGTACTCAGCGAGATTTACAAACCTCTTGCGCTACACCACGAACATGGTACGAGACCCATTCTTCTGGGATCGGACCTTCGAGTAGGAACTAAGGCATGAGATCAGGGCATTGATGATCTCCCTCAGCATTCTGACGAAGGAAGGAGTACTGGAGCGAGCCCTACTTGTGGAGAGCTTCTTTGTTGAGCCTATGCCAGCAGCAAGGCCTACCGCAGGGCGACACGTAGTGGAGTCTTCTAAAACAAGTAGTAGACGGATGTCGCATAGTTCCAGGTAGACCAGGCCATTAGGTGGGAGACCTCATGATACTAGTTCAGAGGTGTGGGGCACATGCAGTAGAGCCAGTCATATGAGTGGCAGGCAGTGCTATGCATGCGGCGGGTATGGCCACATGGCTCGTGGCTGCCCGACCCACCATGCAGAGAAGCAGTTGATAGTTGAGGGACCACCTAGGCAGAGGCAGAGGTTCGACTATGGCGGTCCACATGGAGCAGGAGGACGAGGCAGAGGAGTTGGTCGAGCAGTGGGTGGTGGGCTATGCTTTAAGGCTCTACCACCACCACCACCTGGAGGTCTACCCCGACCACAGCTAGCTGACACTACTACAAATTTAGGCTATCACCACAGTTTTAAACCGTAACCATAGGCCCAAAAATGATGGCTATAGGTTATAGCCATGGTTTCATGAACCGTGGCTGGTATTGGCATGGCTATAGGGCTGACCCTATAGCCACAGTTTCAAACCGTGGCTAAAGCCCTATAGCCACAGTTTTAACCTTGGCTATAGGGTCAGCCATATAGATTCCAATAAAGTCCATAGTTACCGTTGCTAAAGGCCTATATCCACTTTTTAAAACCGTGGCTATAGGGCTTTCCACTGCATAAAAAACCAGCATGGTGAACCGTGCTGGCTGTTGGGAGGACTGCACCAACACCCCCTCCCCCTGCTCCTGCACACCTCCCCTACCCCACCCCCTGCACCTTGCACCCCACCCCCTGCCCCTCCTCACTGCACACCCCCCCTCCCCCTAGACTGCCCCCACCCTGCACCTGCACCCCCTATACAAGGTAATCCAAATCCCATGGAACCACCACCTTTATTGGAAATATATGAACCAACACAATTGAGTCAGATTCTACTTCATCAATCTCCTCATTGAAAATATTACACAACATAAGGCATGTATTCATCCCACTCCCCAATGGAGGTACCCATTCAATAAAAGGAATTGAAACACAGAATCACCAAGCCCCTATTGTTCTGAACCAACCCGCCTCCCCTCGTATCCCCCACAATACACGATCCATCCATATTCGATTTTAATGCTAAGACCATATTGTTCTAAACCAACCCGCCTCCCCTTATCTCCCCTGCAATACATGATCCATACACATTCAATTATAACTAGTACTCTACCCGTGCGATGTATGGCACTATAAAATAATTATTATTATTATTATTAACTATATATTACTATTTATAAAACATATTAGTTTATATCAATTCTGAAGAATTAATATAAATAGTGAAACATTCAAACTGAAACAATAATTGTTTCAGAGTTGATTTTCAATGGAACACATGGAAACAAAAATGAATTGTTTGGATACATTGTTTCTTTAGCAAATAGTTGGGTGAAAAATATTACAGTAATAGAATACTGTAATAGTATATGGTGTACCCTTTATAATGAAACTAAATTCAATAAATTGTGGTAGTAAAAACCATCCAAAATTGTGTTCCTGTATCGCTGCAGTAGACAAGTATTGGTGGTTGCTGGTTGGTAGTAATCTAGTACCTGTACATGTTTGTAGAAACAGGTTACAAATGCGGAAAACATTTTTAGATATCATACATAGACAATAGCACCACTTTCTGCCTCTAATATGCTTGAAAAATCACATGACCATGCAAACAGAGATAGGGAAAATGATCCTGAGAATTAAACAAACCAAACCATTCTGCCATTTGAATCTCACCATAATTTCAATTAGACTCGTTTCGAACATAACATGAAAAATCTAAAATCTAACTAAAGTAGTTTTAATTGTAAGAGCACAAAATCCCCAAGAAAAAAGATGTAATACACAACTCTAGAAATGAGTAAAAATTAAGGCAATGACAAACCCGCTTAACCAAAAGTACCCATACATCCATTAAATCTCTTCAGTTGAAATCTAGTGGACTCATGCAGAAACTACAGAACAGTTTATAACTTGTTACCTTTTAATAAAAATAACACACTACAATGAATTCTTTCAATTATGAAATATGCATTAGAGAATATCACAATTAACCTCACAACACTTTTTTATTGTACTCCTAAAATCATATGTATAAGATAGCCAATCTTCATGTGTTGTTTAATGTCATTCACATAAACCATCCAATGAGTCAATTAAAATGTAATTCATAACATTAAATAATAACATACTTTGAATATCTGTATGGAGTTCCTTGCAATACACCCCCACCCCAGGTCGATACTAAACCTGCACAGAGAAGTTAAAATTAGGGAATTGTAAAATTAATGGTTAAGTGATAAAATTTCACAAACAATGATAAAAAAACCTATATATCAGAATCACCACATGTATATGTTGGTTGAAAATTCTTATATTTTAGTCACCAACGTAATAACCAGAAAGTTGATTCAAAAATATTACACATGTCTAAATCGTAATGTCAACATAATAACATTCTAGTAACAATTATAACCACATTCTAGTTTAAAAAAAATCCTCTTTGGTCTGAATTGAAGATGGATGAACGTCCAAATTCCCTCAATAATGGTGTGGAAGAAAAACTAAACTAACCAAACACACCATCCCCCTCCCCCACCCCCCCCCCCATGCCCAGCACCATCCCCCACAAAGGACCCTCTACCCTGCCCAGCCACATCCCCACCAGCCCCCTCCCCACTTCTCCGTAGGCCTTTCCCTCCCCCCCTCCCCTCCTCCATGCCTAGCCGCTCCCCTCCACTTTACACCCCCTTCCTAGAACCGTCCCCCACCAGGACCCTCTCCCCTTCCCAGCCACATCCCCACCCGGACCCTCTCCCCTTCCCAGCCACATCCCCACCAGCACCCTCCCCACTTCTTTGCAGGCCCTGCACTCTCCCCCGCCCCTCCCCTCCCCCATGCCTAGCCTATCCCCTCCCCTTTACACCCCCTACCCAGCCCCTCCCCTCCCCTAACCAAAATAATCTCCCACCATTTCCCAGCACCTCCCCCTCCCCCCTCCCCTCCCCCATGCCCAGCTTGTCCCCTCCCCTGCTTCTCCTCCAACCCCTTCCCAGCCCTCCCCCTCCCACCTCCTCCACCCCCCTGCCCAGCCCCATCCCCCACCAGCCCCCTCCCCCATTCCTAGACCCTTCCCCCACCAGCATTAAAACACATAAATTGACAATTGATATATAATTAAAGAATAAGAAACTAATGCCATAAACAATAAGACAATAGTTATAATATAAAAACAATGGCATTATGTAGAAATAATCTCAACGGTGTTCATATTATTAAAGGTAAATAATTATTATTAATTAGAAACATGTTAAAGGAGTATGAATACATTTAGTTTTTTATAATAATAATGTACTGTATGCATTTAAATAAATACAATTAAAAAACAATACACAGTGGAGTCAATAGAGAAAAAAATTATGTGAATCCATATGTAGGATGAATGGGAGGGAGTTTAACTCCACAATTTTATGAAAAACTACCTGCATTCATATAGTGTGTAAATGAAAATAAAAAATTATGGACGGAAGGGAGGTTAATTCCACATTTTTAGGAAAAGACACCAGTTGTGGAGAATTGGACATGTAGGCTATTTTAAAAGGTTTTTAGTGCATAAAAACAATATATAGTGGAGTAAATAGTGGGAAAAATCACATGAATTCATATGTTGGAAGGGAGGATAAATTCAAGATTTTAGGACAAATTACCTACCTTCATTTCCAATTCCTATTTCTGTATTCACATGCGCTGAGAAAAAAATTAGAAAAAAACAAAATAACTGTAAATATTTTATCATGTTTATAAAGAAAAAAAATTCATTCAATGAGGATATAACACCTTCATCAAAGATTTTGATTTATATAGGTTGAATCTAAGGCATTGACATTGAAGTTGAAAAAACAAAACCTTACTTGCTGAAAAAAAAACAATAGAAATTGAAGATTAGTGCACAGAAAAAAACAACCAAAACAACCTAACCTGCCCCCCCCCCCACCTGCCCCCCCCCCCACCTGCACACACCCCTCCCCCTACCGCATCACACCCCCTACCCCCACCAGCACACCTATCCTACCCCCTCCCCCTGCCCCCACCCTCCCCCCCCACCTACACACACCCCTCCCCCTACCCCAGCACACCCCCTGCCCCCCAACTGCACACCCCCCTGCCCCCTCTCCATGCCCCCTGCCCCCACCTGTACAACCCCCTGCACCCTCCCCTGCCTCCCACATGCACACCCCCTCACCCGCCCCCTCCCCTACCCCCCCCCCCCCACCCACCTGCACACACCCCTCCCCCTTCCCCATACACCCCTACCCCCCCCCCACCTGCACACCCCCCTGCCCCCTCTCCCTGCCCCCTACCCCCCACCTGCACACCCCTTCCCCCTCCCCTTACCCCCACCTGCACACCCCCTCCCCTTGCCCCCCACCTCCCCCACCTGCACACACCCCTCCCCCTGCCCTAGTACCCCCCCTACCCCCCACCTGCACACCCCCTGCCCCTTTCCCCCCACATACACACCCCCTGCCCCCTCTCCCTACCCCCTTCCCCCCACCTTCACACCCCCCTGCAACCTCCCCTGCCCCCCACCTGTACACCCCCTCCCCCTCCCCCCCCCCCCCCCCGCCGCAACTTGTATACACCCCTCCCCCTGCCCCAGCACACCCCCTAAATGAGATCCTTCCAAATAAAACAAGGTTTCATTGATTTCCTATGTGGGCCTATGAGACCCATTATGACTATTAATGAAATTGACCAGACCATTAATGATTACCAAGAATTTCCCCCAGGTATACTTGTTATGCCACCTTACTGCCTATTACTTTACGTTGTTGATAAGGCCCTTATAGAAGTTTCTTATGATTCTACCACTGAGGGAGTTTGGCTTAAACATGAAAAATTATACATGATTACCTCATTTGTAGGAAAACGTTACAAGAAACATTGTATATTGACATTCAAAATGAATCCTAGTACATCTATAAAAACCATTTAGATGAGGTTAATAAATTCATGTTAGATTTAGACAATATTAATGCTTATCTAGATGATGAGAATCTAGAAATGATCATATTAATCTCTCTTGAAAATAGATATAGAACACTTGTAACGACCATGATGTACGGTTGAGTCTATTTAACATTAGAAGATATCAAATAAGCACATTTGTCTAAGTAATTTCACTCTAGAACAAAAATAAAAGGTGAGGAGAAGAGTTTTTCACAAGGGGAGACCTTAAACTAAAGGTAAGAAAAAACAATTCAGTAGGGACAAAAATAAGAGTAATAAATAACCCAAATCTAGTAAAATATCTATGGATAGAAAAGTAATATGTTTTCACTATGGAAAACCTAGGAACATTAATCCTGAGTGTAGGAATCTCATGCGTGAGTTAGAATCCAAACAGCCCACTAACCTGTATTTTGGGGTTGATTCAGGCTTTGAAATTTGTTTAAATCTTGAAATTGTCCATTTATACACTCAATCAAGAGTGGGTCCTAGACTCTAGTTATCCTTTTCATATTTTTCAATAGAGAGAGTCATTTTTAGAGTTGGTCAAAAAGAGAGAAGTGGATGTATTATTAGGAAAAAATAATAGCTGCAAGGTGGAGAAAATATGATCCATTATTATAGAGTTAGATAATCAATCCATCATCACCTTACTTAATGTATGGTGGGTCCCCATCCTTTAATGAATCATAATATACTATAGCATATAAGATATGGAATTTCAGCTCCAAATTCTTAGAGGAACACAACAACCAAGGGCTATTGAGTAACATCGCAACTATAAATCTTTCATTTTCAAAATATTGTGTGATGGGAAAATCCAAGAGGGTGATTTTCAATAGGTCTTATTTCAATGATACTATCCCACTTGAATACATACACTCAGATTTTTGGGGGATAACCAGGACTAGTTCTTGTGTTGGAGGATCCAATTTCATCATATTCATAACTAAAATCTCTATGAATGTTTGGATTTATATAATAAAAAAATTATGATTCATTCCAAACCATTTAAACCTAAAAATATTCAATGTAAAATCACACTGTAAATATTATTAAGACAAAATAATAGATAATGGTCTTGAATATCTTTCCATAGAGTTCATTCAGTTTTTTGAGTCTGATGGAATTACGAGGGACATAACTTTTAGGAAACCCCACCCCCCAATAAAATAGCCTAGCAGAGAGGTTGAATAGTACTATTATAGAAATATTTAGAAGCATTTAAGAATGATCAAGACTCTCCAAATATGTTTGGGCTAGTGAAATCGACACTTCTATTTACCTTATCAATATGTGTCCCATATCTTCAAATAAATTCAAAAAACCTAATGAAATGTGGACAAGTAATACCCCTTCTAACTTCTAATTAAGAGTATTTGGTTCTACGACATATTCTCGTGTCCAAAAATGAAAATTAGAATCATGTGCACTCAAATACATATTCATTGGTTATCTTGATGGAGTTAAGGGATAAAAACTTCGGGTACATACACCAGGATATGAGAAATGATTCATATGTAGATAAGTGGTCTTTTATGAATAACAATTTCCTAAGACCAAAACTCCCACCCCGGATAATAATGATCCAGTCCATGATAATGATGTGGAACATGAGCCCTCGTATCATTTTTAGGCTAGGGATTAGCCTATTCCACCACCTCCTTAACCCACTGATGCCACTGATTCTATGTATAGCTCTAGTTCAGATTTAGATTCTTAAAATTATACTACTCATAACGATTATCAATTGACCTGTGACAGGAAAATGAGAGTCCCCAGACCTCCTGCTTGAATCATCTAATATGTTTTGGATTCATATGCCTTTTTATATGGCCTCAAATCTTATTAATGAATATAGGTAGGCTTTATAAGAAAAAGACTCAAATAAGTAGGTATTTCAGATGAATGAAGAAATGTAATAGATAAATAAGAAACATACATGGGTTGTTTGTAACAAACCAACTAATTCCAAATTAATTGTTTATAAATGGATCTTTGAAAGAAATGAGGACAACACTGCGGGATGTAAATAAAATAACAATATAGGCTATTTTCCAAGGGAATCCTTCAAAGAGAGGGAATTGATATTGATGAATTATTTTCCCTTTTTTCTTAAGCATTATTTCATTCATCTTTTGATAGATTTTTCAACTTATAACAACTTTCATATAGAGCAGCTAGTTGTCATAACTAATTTCAAGCTTGGTGATTTGAATGAAAATATTTATATGATACCTATTGATGATTATCCTGATGAGTTCAAAAAAAAGAAAGTATTCCATTTGATGATTATTCTGCTGATTTCAAACCAATAAGAAATGGTAAATATTAATGATATTGATCAAAAAAATAGTGTAATCAGATGAATGGAACTCGTCATACATTACCAATCCAAAGATAAAATTTACATAAAAAGTGAGTCTCAATTTTAGTATCATCAGAATCATGATAACCCTCATCCACACCTCCTACAAAAACAACATCACCACCTCTCACACCACCAACATCATCATCGGCATCTGTATCCAAACCGGCACCAGCACCGGGTCTATCCCTAGGTCCAGCTCCGGCTCTGACAGAAGAATCTACATTAGCAGAATGCATCAACATCAAAAAGGAATGAACCATTACAGCTGATTCTGGTGGAAGTGTAGAAGAAAGGTCAAACATAAATTTCATCAAATTTGCAGTTATCGCCTGTTCTGATTTTTGACTTGATTCATTGATTGCGGAATTCATTTGTTCCACTGTGACAAAACCAGAACCGATACTCAAAGAAACAATAGTAGACCATTATTGAGATGGTACAATCTTCTTCCCAGGTTAACAAATCACTCTACCCTTTTGTTCATCTCCTAATACCTGATGTAGATGATCGTTTGGGCCCAAATTTTCAAGTTCTTTTTCTACCAATGCATCTTAAAATTCTGTTGATTGATATATAACATAAATTAAAATGATAAAATAATATAAGGAATTAAATTCAGTAAAAATCAAAGAAATTGAAATATACTTACAATCGGCTTCTCGGTGTCAGTACATGGCCCAGTACCGTCTTTCTTTTTCCGGCTTGTACAAAAAAAATTGAGAGAGGAAGGAGACCCTCGATATTCGATGCCTTTTTCAGGAAAAAAACAAATAAATAAATCAAAATTCGAAGTTAAAAAAATTATACTAAACAAAGATAAATATTTTATATGTTAAATTACCTGCGTCTGCTCATGATCTGGTATTGAAGTGTATCCGCGAGTATAAATGTGTTTCATGGCACTCTTGTTTGTTTTATTTCTGTTTGATTTCTCCTATAAACAAATAATTATATAAATTCATTAACATAAACAAAACAAGTAATTTAAAATCTTTTTCCAATAAATAAATGAATATATATATATATATATATATAAATTTTATAAACACATTAAACGCTAGACTCTTCCAATAGCTGATCATCTCTTTATATTATGATATTGGGCAATCTTGAATCACCAGTACTTCTTCAAGCTCTGTACCAACTCTCTTTTTCCAACCAAAATATAAATCATACTTGTAGGCTAGCCACATTTAACCTAAATCCTTTATCCTTGTAGTCTTTTCATATTGTCCATCAGGAAAATTATATCGAAGTTGCAATGGACATAATATTTGTTATGAAAATATTATAAATTTATATATATATAAAAGGTGGTTAACATTACATAACCAAATCTCTACCCATGATTTTTCCTTTATTTGTTGTTCAACTACCTTCCAACTTATCGGTTGAACCGGAATGATATTGTTGTGTCTAGAAGTGTTCCCATAAAACTTTTACATTTCATGCCATTTTTATTAATTATAGCATTGTCCTCATTGTAATCAACTATGATTCGCATTTACCGATTCCAAAACTCGTGCATTTTTGTGCGGCCTCGTCATCTAGTAGAGGCTAGAGCTAATCATGAAACCAAAAATAAAAGAAAATAATATATATAAATTTATCATTAATCAATAACAGTAATGTTTAAACAAATACGAGTAGATGGGGGATCTGCTGACCCCTGAAGTGCTGCGTCTGGAGGGGGGTAGCCTCCATGGTAGGTGAGATATCTATGGGAGTACTATGTATAGTAGACGCAAAGTGTACCGATGGAGGCATAAAACCCGATGGATAACCCTTCACAGATGAGGGTGGATATGGATATGGATATGGCGGTGGGATATATGGGGGCACAATACCCAGTACAGTGGATGGTGGGAATGGAAAAAGAGGGACGGGAGTCTGAGAACTACCATCCGATGTGGGTGCGGGAAAAAAGGGATACAGAAAAGGTGGGTTTGGATAATATGTATGTGGCATAATGGGAGGATGACCTCTTAGTGTCTCAAGTGGCGTAGTAGGTGGATGACCTGTAGAATCTGTACCCCCCACCACAATATCATCCTCAGTGGCATAATCCAAGCATCTCCTTGACGATGCAACCTAAAATAACATAGATGATAATATAAAACGAACAATAACAAGATAAATAATATTAAAGACCATAATATACAAACATAATTTGTACTTACATTGTTTCTAGGAAGAGGCCTACGTTGTTCGTTTCTCGGTATTCTTCTACTCCTTCTAGTATCATCATAATCAGACATTTTGACCTGGTAATTTAAAATAATATTATCAAATAAATAGAAATAATGAAAAATGTTAAATAATACAATTGTATCATAAAACAATGAGATACATTTTCATGTGTTATATTTATATTGATAAAATATCAAGACTTTTCTATGTTCAATAATTATTAGAGAAGTGGTTAAACAAAAATTGGTGAGGCTATTAATAGTTTTATATTCGATAATGGTACAAAATATACTATTTATTTTGATATCATTCATGGAAGTTCAAAAAAAACATACAATATTGCAATAATATCAGGTAAATACTTACAAATGTGTCAACGCTATGTGGGGTCTATGACAATTTTTGGTTCACAATCAGTTATAACAATTGCATCATCTGTATCATTAAATGCAACATTCGAATAAATACCGACAGGTTCATCCACAACATCATTGTCATCCATGACTTTGTAAAAAATATGTATAGGAATAACATCAACAATAACACTAAATTATGGTTGTAACGGGTCACTTACATAAACCACATGTTTAGCTTGTGACACAAGAATATATGGTTCATCGGTACGAAGCTGATGGTTCATATCAATCACTCTAAATCCACAGTTATCAATATGAATTTCTTGTCGTGTCATTGAATCAAACCACTTGAATTTCATCATTTCGAGACGACCATGTGCATTGTAATCTAATAAAATGATTCTTTCAACAACACCGTAATATGATATATTTTCTGATCGAGGATGCATGTCTGATGCACTCGAATAACAATCTGTTGTGGCACTTATCGTGACACCATCATGCTGTGTTGCCATTTTTTCACAACTATTTATAACAAATTTAAATCCATTGACAACCATTGACGTACAATCACGTACCACATCGTTTGGACCAAAGGACAATGCTTTTATTTCATATGATACTTCAATAATTGGTAGAGTTAAAACCTAAAAGATACCTATATAGAATATTGCACAGAGACATGTCATTATGTTATGAGAAGAAGAAAAATAAATCTATTACCTTTGACTTTAACCAGACAGCAAATTCTTTGATGTGCAACAGTTCCTTCCTCTTAATAGATAGAGGGCGATGTCTCTTTTTTATAATTTCTAAATGTTATCTAAAAATATTAAAGCATTAAAATGTCAAAAGATATAAAGAAATCTCAAAATGAAAAAAATACATATTTATTAGTTTACTTACTTGATATAATCATCAAGCACACCACATTTGAATAATAATGTGTGATGTTCCATTTCCCACTCTTCCCTGCTAAAAGTACACAACGAGTATGATCCAGATATCCCCCCTATTTTGGGAAGTGAAGGAAATGCAGGCTAAATGGGATCATATTGCTCATCATCATTTCTCATTAGTCGATTAGACCTTGTAGTGATGTTAGCCAAGTACGATGAACAGAAATCCATGCATTCTTGTGCTAAATAGCATTTCACAACACATCCTTTAGGATGATATTTATTTCTCACATAATATTTCAATGTAAACATCATTCTTTCGGTAGGATACATCCACCAACTCGAAACAGGACCACCAAAGGGAACTTTCGTTGGAGGATGCATAGTCAAATGTAACATACATGTGAAAAACGATGGTTGGAAAATTTTCTCCAAGTCACAAAGAATAATCGGTGCATCTCTCTGCAATTTCTGAACAACACTTCTGCTCAATCTTTTGGCACAAATATCTCGATAAAATTGACATAACTTAATCAACGCAACTCTAACATTTTGTAAAAGTAAATGGCAAATGGAAATGGGAATGAAATCATGTAACAAGACATGGTAATCATGGGTTTTAAGAGATTTGAGTTTCGCATCTTGTGTATTCACACTTTTTGAAATATTACTTGAATAACTATCCAGAACCGTCAAATATTCCAAGACCTGAAGAAATTGTTTTTTCTCAACATTTGTCATCGAATAATAGGAAACATGGAATTTACACTTATTTTGACCAATTAACTCATGATGAAGTCCTGCTCTTATACCCCAATCCATCAAATCACGACGACATCGCAAATAATCTTTTGTTTTGACATTGACATTTAAAATAGTATCATGTAACATCTCACAAATTTTTTTCTAGATATGCGTTACATCCAAACAATGTAATAATAAATTCTATGACCAATACAACAAGTCAAAGAATATGCTTTTATTTATCCAATTTCTAATGGAATTCGAATTAGCATGCTTTCGCTTTCTAATATTTGATTTACTTTTTCCAAGAACATAATTCAAATCATCAAGTTATATGACAATATCAATCCCTGAAATTCGTTGAGGTGTCTCATCTGTCTCGATGGAATTATCGAACTGTCTCCGATTTTTCCTCTATGGATGATCCATTGGTAGAAAACGTCGATGCCCTATAATGGTGAAAGTTCGTAAAAACTTTAATCTTCAGAAACATGTATTTTTCATACAAATATGTCAGGATAATTTCCCATTAGTACTCCAACCGAACATCATTCTATAGGCAGGGAAATCATTTATCATCTATAATAAAGTTGTACAAAACATAAAGTACTCCTTTCTAAATGCATCATACACTTGTGCACCAACAATGCAAAGCTCATTTAACTCCTCTATTAATGGGTTCATGTATATATCAATATCATTTCTCAGATCACTGGGTCCAAATATCAATATACTTAGGATAGTGAACGGCTTCTTCATACACATCCTTGAAGGAATGTTATAAATGTGAATGAAAACAGGCCAAGTACTGTGTGCAGTATGCATTTTGAGAAATGGATTGAAACAATCACAGGATAATCCCAATCAAACATTTAATGGGTTGGCTGCAAAATCAAGACGTAACCTATCAAATTTCATCCAAGCCAACCCATCTGTAGGATGCACTATTTCATCATTATCCTTATGTCTTTCTTCTGTATGCCATCTCATATTATTTTCCATTTTTTATGACATAAAAAAAATTTGGAGCCTGGGAATTAAAGGGAAGTGGCACATCACTTTATGTGGTATGTAAGATTGAGATCTGTCTTTATTAGTCTTCCACCTTGATGTGCCACACTATTTGTACTAACTCAAGTCTGTATTCTCCTTCCAGAACAAACAACAATCTTTGAGACAAGAATGAATCTTACAAGATGAAAATCCAAATTTTTCAAGAACTTTGATGCCATGTAATCATTTTCTGGAATACATGCATCATCAGGCATTAAATCCTTAATAAATGTAAGGATATAGTCGACCTCAATATTAATAAATCCATATATATTTTTCCCATGATATAATCGCATTAAAAACTCATGTTTGCTCATTTTTTCACATGATTGATATAATAGGGTATTAGAATATTCCATCAACATTCTAACACTCTCAACGTCATCATCCTTATTAATATATGAGAACTGTGTTCTAGTATTCATTTCCTCTTGCACTAGTCTACATGAAGATCTAGCTTCAGAAACAAAAGGAAACTAATCAGAAATCATATTTTTCATACAAATATTTTCCACTGAATCAATCTCATTCAACACTTGAGCTTTTTCTCCATTGTGATTCCACACATGATTATTACTTGGAAACAGCTTTTAGTGATATGGTAACTAACTTCCTCCCAAGTTAACCAAGGTTTTCCACCAAAATCAAATCACAGGCATCGAATCAATCCCCCATCTAAATCATTAGTGAATGCAATGTCCAAAAAATATTGTAACTCCTTCTGAAATTCGTCAGTGATTCGATCAATGTTGTACATCTAATATCTATCCATTCTGAGGCAGATAAACATACATTAAATTAATAATCTAGAAAATGACTTAACATTATATGTATTGTTTCATAAGATATTAAGTAATCATCAATAACATGTTAATAAATAAATCATAACAAATATATTAAAATTATGGTTTATGGAATTCATAAATGTTTTAAATTATAAAAATTCACGAGTAGTCATACATAAGTTCCAAGAATGAGGATTTATTATAGTAAAATGAGTTTATATGAAATCTAATAGATAATAAAATTCAATTCCCAAAAGTGTTTGGGTTAATTCAGAATGAGTTGTGATGTTTTGTATTAAATCTACAAAGATTTATTGAAATTTAGAGACATTTTGAAAATATAAACCATATCATACACCAAGCATTAATATTAAAGAATTGTCTGAGAATTAAAATGGTAAGGATATGAGAATAATAACTAGAAGAAAGAATATATTTCTACATTATTGTTATAATATTAAGATTATATAATTAGAAGTAAGATTAATTATATGAAGATTAGATACAACAATTGACTATCTTAACTTATGTGTGTTCCCCTTGGTCATCCCCATGAGGGTAATTTTTGTATTACATCGTAATAATAGGACTGTGATCTCTAATGTGGGATTAGTTTCAGATTGTGTTTGGGAATCCCGCTGTGTGACCCGGGGTGTGAGCCTCTATAATGTTTTCTATTTCCCTAGGTGGATTTTATTGGAATCATTATTACTAACTTATCTGTGTGTACAATCCCATACTTAGTGGGATATTCTAGCTATGGTATGGTATACCCCAGATGCCTTGGAGATATCCCCTATCTATGTATCGAGATATTTAAAGTTACATTGAGTACATCTTTGGTGAGGTCTGATGAGCATGACCTCTTGGGAATTCACCATCAGTGAAAGCATAGATCATGTTGTGAGTGCAACTAGAAGAGTGTTAAATTTTATCCTTTAGTAGAATATTATTGATAAAATAATGGTTAATATGCCATTGAAGCATGTTTTATGTTATGTGTATATCTAGTTTATTGCTCATATTTCTATATCTCATATTTTTAATGATGTGTCTATGTAATGATCAAATAACTACTCTCCAAATTCCCATTGTTTAGTGATTTGGGAGTGTCTTATTCAGCATTGTTATACTAAACACTGCATGGGATCTACCCATATTTTTCATGTCTTATATAGACAATATTCCTATTGATGGAATCCTAGGAGGACATAGAGAAGATATAAGATAGTGATCTAGATAGACCATGGTTCATGCTAGGTTGTGGCATATGTCAGTAGTATCGTCCCTCATAACAAGTTAGTCTTTTTTATCTTTTTTGTAGGATTTTATTTTCCCCTTTATTCTTTTCATGTGTACAGGTACCATAAGATAAGGACAACCTTGTGTGTGTTATGCCTACTCAGGGATGGTCACTAACCCCTAACCAATTAGAGGTGGGCTTGTGGTGTCACACTCAGCTTACCACTAGCCATTTGGGCCCTAGTGAGTTAGTTCATAAAAACAGTCCACCCTAATGAGAATGAATTCAAAAAAATTATTTTACATGACTGAAGAAAAATTCAAAATCGTGGAATAGTTATTTTACAAGTTTTTAAAATTTGGTATCACCTTCTTTGTTCATTCCCTATTTTTCCCAACTAATGAAAAAATAGTACAAATTCCTTTAAACTAGGTGACTCAAAAAAATGTTTGTTACTATTTGTGAGATCTCCATGCTATTTTATCTAATAAAATAATTTATTAACTCAATAACATTTTATTCACTATCCAACAGAAAAATGAATTTAATATGAATAAAATTTATAAAATTAAAACCAATCAATAGATTGTTAAAATTATTATTTTCTAAATAACTCTAATGATTCCATATATCTATGGTGAAAACAACATGTAAGTCCCATAATGAAATTAATAAATAATACAAGCTCTAGTAAAATAGTGATTTATATTTCTCAATAAAACATCATGGACATTTTGGAAATTCTGGAGGTTGAAACAGGGAATAATTTGTGGAATATAAAAAAATTAAAATAATTGAAAGAATAAATTTTAAAATGGGTGAAATGATGATAGTTTCTTTGATACAAGCTCCAATTTTTATCCAAGATAAATTGCACATAATATATCCACATGTCTAAGATGGGATTTCATTCCATTTAGAAACCAACCATTCTTTCCAAAGTACCAGATAGGCCATGATTTCATGCATGACACATAAAACAACATTTGAGTTGTTTGAGACAACGATGCATTTAGTAAAAGGTCATGTGTTTAAATGAGGGAGGGAAAAAGAAGAAAGGATAAGTGTTTTAAAATCCAGGTTTTAGGTTTTGGAAGATTTATCCATGAACATTATCATTTGTTGGATCATCCATGTGTGCACTCGATATACCCATATATGTTCACACATAAAATGGTACACCCCAAGAATCAATGTAGATCCCAAAAAAATAAATATCAAAGAAAAACCACATGTTCTCAAACTGACAAAACAAACCATAAATATGGTACATGCTATAAAAATAACCATTCCACACATCCAATGGAAAAAAATCATCCTAGAAATGTTATCAAAAAAAATCATGATTTCACACCATTCAGAATATAAAATCTATTTTTAAAGAAAAAATTAACATTTTTAACAAAAACTTAGTGTGCATACCATGTATTTAAATTAAAGAACACCAATAAAAACTACATACACTAAAATTTTATATCATTAAAACTTTATACAGTGCAAGGAAAATGTACTACAAATATGAGAAACATATTTTCATATTATTTAAAATCAAAAACATCAATGGAATGATTAGGAATGGGAAATGATGGAATCACATATCTCAATGGTGTGAATATGTGATGACACATTGAAAGGAAGAATAAAAGAGACAAGATCCAATCACCACACCCAAACTTCCAAGAAAAATTACCCACAAATAAAAACTATCAGAGTAGATTCGCTGGAGGAGGGTCGAGGTGGGGAGGGTCCCGATGAGGAGGGGTCGAGGGTTTTGAGGCTTGCTAGTGAAAAGGTGTCAGGGAGGGAGATGGGGGTGTCATCCTCGGTGTCGAAAGAGAGTAGTCGGGGAGGAGGCATTGGGGAGGAGGGTCATGGTGAAGAGGAGGGTCACGGCGAGGAGGCATTGGAAGAGCGGCATTGAAGAGGAGGTTCGTGGCAAGGAGGAGGAGGGTGCAACAAGGAGGAGGTCGCGGAGAGGAGGAGGGTGCGGTGAGGAGGAGATCAAAGGGGAGGAGGAATCAAGAGGGCAGGAGGGTCGCTGATCAGGAGAAAGGAGGTGGAGCCTGATGGATTTTGGGGGGAAAAATTGTTGGTGTGGTTTTTTAATTAAACTGTGGCTATAAATTGGCTATAGCCACGGACCTATAAAACCGTTGCTATAGGTCCGTGTCTATAGCCTTATTTTGTAGTATTGTGGCATACAGGGGTAGGCTCAGCTCTAGGTAGTCGAGGCCTGCGACCACGGCACACCTGAGATGATTCGAGTTACTATCTGTGTCTACTCCACCCTTACTGCAGTTCTTATAGACACAGAAGCAAGTCATTATTTTATTTTTGCTAACCTTATTCAGAGATCGGAGATTCTGATAGAGTTGTTGGCTCAATCCTTACGACTAGAGTCTCCTACGGAAGCAGACTTGACGATTATGCACTGGTGTCGGCAGTGTGAGCTTACTCTAGCAGGCGAGAGCTTCGTCTGGGATATTCTTGTAGCGGTGTAGAGGCCTTACGACGTCATCTTGGGCATGGATTAGATATCTACATTCTATACTCAGATCAACTGTATTAGGCGCAAAGTGCGGTGTGTCCGCACAGATGAGAGCAGGTTCCTCTTCACCAGCGAGAAGGGAGCTTTTGCAGGACAGGATGGACTTATGCATAGGAGAGCATAGCCAATCACACATTAGTTGGATAGTCTCATTCTCTGAGTGGTTGATGTGTGGAGTCCATGTTTTCCTATTTTGGTGGATCAGTTCGTGGATGTTTTTCCTGATGATGTTCCAGGACTTCATCCTCGCAGAGAGGTAGACTTCTATATTGACATATACCCCGGGATAGCCCTGATATATACTCCATCATATCGGATGGCTCCTACAGAGATTCGTTAGGTGCGGGTACAGGTAGAGGACTTGAAGGGAAAGGGATTCATCTGACCTATTGTTTCACCCTGGGGTTCCCTGATTTTATTTTCCAAGAAGGCGGATCAGAGCTTATGAGTATGTGTCGACTACCGTCTCCTAAATCAGGTTACCATAAAGAACAAGTACCCACTCCCTAGGATTGATGACCTCTTTGAGTAGCTCAAGGGAGCATGTTGGTTCTCGAAGATAGACCTCAGGTCAGGCTATCATTAACTTAGAGTTTGAGATGAGGATGTGCAGAAGACGGCCTTCTGGTATCGGTATGGCCACAATGAGTTTTTGTTTATGCCTTTCGGCGTAACCAACACTCCATAAGTGTTCATGTGTCTCATTAACAGGATCTTCCAGCCTTACCTCGATCATTTTGTCGTAGGCTTGATCAATGACATACTTATTTACTTAACTACTGAGGATGATCATGCCTACCAATTGCGGGTTGTACTAGACACACTTCGAGAGCACTAGATTTATGGTAAGCTCTCAAAGTGTCAGTTCTGGATTCGAGAGGTCCACTTCTTGGGGCACGTTATCTCTAAGTCAGGATTTGTGCTGGATCCTGTGAAGATCGAGGAAGTGCTCTCTTGGGAGCCACCCAGGAGTGTGACGAAGGTGTGGAGTTTCCTAGGTCTTACTGGGTTTTATCGGAGATTTGTGCCGGACTTCTCCAGAGTTTCAGGACCACTTTCATCTTTGACGAAGAAGGGGAATTCCTTCGTTTGGTTAGATAATTGTTAGAAGAGCTTCCATAAGTTGAGACAGAGATTGACTAGTGCACCCATCTTGAGGCAACCGGGGGATGGCCTAGGGTACGTAGTTTGCAGCGATGCATCAGGGACTGGGCTCGGGTGTGTCCTGATGTAGGATCGAACAGTGATCGCTTATGGTTCAGAACATTTGAGGCAGCACGAGCAGAACTACGCTACCCAGGACCGGGATTTATCAGTAGTGGTCTTCTCTTTGAAGATGTGGTGGCACTACCTTATAAGCGAGCACTTTAGAGTCTACTCTGACCACCAGAGTCACAGGTATATCTTCTCGCAGAAGGACCTAAACTTGAGATAGTGGCATTGGATAGAGTTACTACAGGACTATGACTTTGAGATAGTCTATACTCCTGGGAAGGGGAATGTAGTAGCTGATGCTATCATCATAAGGTCGGGCATTCAGCTACTTGGAGAGGTGACAGAGCAGCTAGCCACGTTGCATATATCCTTCATTGATAGAGATGGATCATCCTTTCTACAGTCACTCACAGTCACTCCTCTACTACTTCAATAGGTCATAGAGGCATAGCATAGGGATGTTGACTGTGAGATGCGACGTGCATAGATATCCACAGGACAAGAACCTGATGTATTTTCTGTAGGAGGAGAGCAAATCAACCTCTTTAGGGGACGTACCATGGTACTAGTTGAATTACAGGAGGGGGTGTTGAGGGAGTTTCACACTTCCCCTTTGGTGGTACATCCAGGAGTACCAAAAATGTACCAGGATCTCAGACAACAGCACTGGTGGCCGGGTATGAAGAAGGTTGTGGCAGTGTTCGTTTTAAGATGCCTCACCTGCTAGTAGGTGAAGGAAAAGCACCAGGTACCAGCAGGCTTGGTACAACCCTTAGAGTTATCGGAGTGGAAGTGGGACGGGATATCCATGGATTTAATGATGGGGCTCCCATGTACTTCCAGAGGAAACGACTCCATCTGGGTGATTTTCAACCGACTCACCAAGTCATCCCACTTCCTACCTATCAGAGAGCAGGGCTCAGTGGAGAGCTTGGGATGCCTCTATGTTCAGGAGATCGTACGGCTTCATGGTGTGCCATCGTCTATCATCTCTGATCGAGATGCTCGCTTTACTTACCAGCTTTGGATGGGGTTTTAGGAGGCACATGAGACGCAGCTACACCTGAGCACAGCCTTTCATCCGCATACGGATGGCCAGACGGAGAGGACAATTCAAACACTCAAGGACAAGCTCCGTTCATGTGTCCTTGACTTTGGTCACAGCTGGGAGGATCACCCACCCTTGGTGGAGTTTTAGAACAACAACAGTTACCACTCTACCATCAGGATGGAACCATATGAGGCATTGTACGGTCGACCATGCAGATCACCTCTATGCTGGACTGACCCTGGGGAGTCAGCACTCATAGGAGCAGAGATGGTTTAGGCTACAACAGAGAAGGTGAAAATCATCCAGGAGTGGATGAGGACTGCACAGAGCAGACATAAGTCCTATGATGATAGGAGGCGATGACTACTAGATTTTGAGGATGGAGACCACGTTTTCTTACGGCTCTTACCTCGATGTGGATTATGGAGATTTGGTCGAGGCAGCAAGTTATCCCCATGCTTCATCGGACCATTCCAGGTCCTCAGTAGGGTAGGTGAGGTGGCTTATCTCTTGGCCCTTCCACCACAGTTACACCGAGTGCACGATGTCTTCCATGTATCTCAGCTGAGGAGATACGTTCACGACCTGACGCACATCATTGATCACAGGGAGCTGGACATCGATGACGGGGAGACATTTGTGGAGGTCCTGGTGGATATTGAGGATCGACAAGATCAGGTCTTATGCAGACGGTCAATTCCTCTGGTGCATATTTTTTGGCATCATGGGAACCTCCAAAAGAGCACATGGGGGTGGGAGGCTTAGATGCATGCACAGTACCCTAATTTGTTTCCGAAGTTTATGATGTAACTTTACAGGGATGTAAATCCCTGAGGCGGGAGTAATGTAAAGGCCTATAAATTTCATGGAACATATTTTTCTTAAATACTTTGGAATTTATACAAGTTTATGGCTTCAGACGGAACTTGATTCCGAGGCCCGGTGTGACCAGAATCAATTTCTGAAGTTTAGCTCAGGTACGTTCAGTAAATGAACGAGCATGATTTTCTATATTTTGAACCAGTGATCAGAATTGATATCTGAGGGCACCAGTGAACTCACAGCACCATTAATTACTTATGATGACCTTTACTAGAGATGTGTTTGGACGGGAGAAGAAGTTAATTTTTTGTGGATTAATTGAGAGTTGAATAAAATTGTGGAACACTTTTATTTTTATATATCTTAAGTGGTTATAACCTATATGGGGAAGTTAGGGTGGGACCCACTAACATCCTAAATACCCATGTGAGGATAAATGTGATCTGGGGCCCACACGAACCCCAACCCTTCACATTTCTATAACTCTCAAAATCTCTCCCTTTAAAACTTGTTAACTCCCTTAAATTAAGTAACTTTCCCTCTATCCCTCTTTATTGCATGCCAACAAACACATTAATTAATTAATTGAAACTCTTCATTAAATAATTATGTTTTTGAAATTTCTAAATTTTAATACATGGAATGATTTAATAAAATAAGGGAGGCCTTATTTTATTTTTGGGGTTGGAATGTTG
Source organism: Viscum album (assembly GCA_963277665.1). Taxonomy (NCBI): domain Eukaryota; kingdom Viridiplantae; phylum Streptophyta; class Magnoliopsida; order Santalales; family Viscaceae; genus Viscum; species Viscum album. Next base: position 997,619,752 of record OY728166.1, read on the forward strand.
TGTTGAGATTTTGGGGAGAGAGCTCTTGTTTTCTTTGAAGAACTTCACCCTCAACGAATAACGTCAACTGTTCGACAAAGAACATTGACTCGGCCACTCCATTTTCTATGTCCTCTTATTCCTATGTGACAAGGGAGGATACACCAACGCAGGAAATTTCCAATGACATCACACCTTTCAATCATCTCTCCGTGAAAAAAAGGGGAGACGTCGCTTCCTCCTCAGACGCTCTTCGTCGACGTCTACACACCCTCATCCCACAACTCCAATGCATGTCATATTTTGTTGAGTTAGGGGTGTGTTTAGATTGGGTAATTATTTTTTTTCCTTCCATGTTGTTGTTCCTCTTAAACCACTTGTTATCGAAATAATGCGGAAGGGACCGGACCAAACTAACACGGACCGATTCCTCCATCGTTCTTGTGAATACGTGGAGTTCCTCAAGCGTTCTTGAGCGGTGAATAAAGTTATGTTTTTGGAGCCGATTGGAGGCCTTAAAAAATCATAAATGGCCTCAGAGCATCAGGACGACCTATAAGCAGATGTTTTGTAGGAATTGGATCATCAGAATGAAGAACAGACACCTTGGTAGGCGTGCTGGACAGAGGCGTCGTTTCTCGAAAATTCTAGAATACATGGTGTGTACACTAGAAGCACACACCATGTGGTACAAGCTTACTGTGGATTCTATTTCAGACGTTATAAAAGTAACACACGATGTGTCATTCTAGACACACGGCGTGTACTCTCCACACTGGTTTTCAGAGGAGGCTTCAATGGGTATGGCGTGTATTTAGGGAAAATACAGGGACACAGACAGAAATACACAGCCAAGTAACACGGCATGTATTCACTTTATAGAAAGGTAGAAGCAGCTTCATGAGGCTCAGCATGTAATCTGGGAGATACACAGACACGGGCAGAACCACATGGCCAAGAGGCATGGCATGTACTACCTTCACCAGTGCAGAAGTGGCTTCGTGATGACTCAGCCTATATTCTGGAAATACACAGACATGGGGTAGAGTACACGGGCATGTTCTCCACCACACGGCTAGGCATGGCCAGAGCACAAGGAACCGACCATAGTGGTTTGGAAACGGTGTGTAACCATACAACACACCGTGTACTTACTTATCTATAGGACCAGTCCTGCAACACGAGCCTTTTCACATGGGTAGTACTCGGGGTTTGATGAAACGACATGTATCGCTTACCTACATGTCGTGTACTTTAGGAAAATGGATTGGTTATCTTTCTCTCCGTGACGTGGGCACATTTTTCTTAGTTTTTCACCTATGACGTGGGATGGAACTACAAGATACATCAACTCTGGACTTCGTGACAGTTGATGTATCAATCTTTGACTCGAGGAGTGGACCCTCTGGTAATCGATCGTGCTGTGTGAGGAAACCCTAGAGCTAGCTGGGACTGCGAAAACAATGGTTACTATACTAGGATATTACATGGGTTCGGAAGCGAGGACGACTATACTTGGGTCCTACATGGGTTTGATAGTGAGGACGACTGTACTTGGATCCTCCGTGGGTTCGGCAGCGAGGACGACTGTACTTGGATCCTATATGGGTTCGACAGTAATGGTTACTATACTAGGATCCTACGTGGGTTCGGCAGCGATGCCATTTTTACTTGGATGCTACGTGGTTTTGGCAGGGAAGATGATTCAGAGGCTACATCTATCATCTCCACCCATCTTCAAGAGTAGTATACCTATTTGATCTGAGTCTTGATCTTTCAATCATTATCATCGATGTGAATGACATGCTTTCCTGTGTGGACTGGGTTGTTCTTTCCTGTGTGGACTAGGTTGTGCTTTGATGTGTGGATTGGGTTGTACTTGGGCTCTTGATTTGGTTCCTAAGTGGAATGGATGACTTAGGTATATGTATGGGAATATACCTAGGTAGAGTTGGTTGATACATTATGTTTGGATCATTCCTTTGTGGTTTTTGCTTTGTGGTTTAGGGGTGACATTTGGGGGTCTCGGGGTCCCTACTGAGTATCGTATACTCACCCATGCACGGAATATGCTCGCACTACGTTGTGTTCAATGCAGACGACAGACAGCACTAATCGAGGTGGAGTCTAGTGTAGCGGGATGGTACCTGGAGGTGGACCACATGGCGGGATGTACATAGAGTGGATGGCCAGACCCGAGGAGCTAAAGAGACCATCTGTACCCACCCTTCAGGTGGGATATCCGAAGGATGACATAGTGGTTGCTGGTTTACTTTACTGCTGCTATTCTCTCTTTACTGTCGTGTTGTATTTTTAGTTGGGTTTGTATTCTGGCCCATTTACATTAAAGAACTTACTTTTGTACTCAGTTTACTTAGTGTTTACTTTAGCTTGCGTACTCTGTTGTGTTTGTTTACTTATATAAATGAAATGCCTTCCCATTTTATGGGATTTACTCCTTTGGTGCTAGTCGCCATCCCCTGGCCTATGGAAGGTGGGCTTGGGGTAGTCACGACACGGGCACTGAGGATGGGTCGTGAAAAAGACACTTCATAGAATATAAGTTCATTACATACCCTTTTCTTTGTAATCAATTTTTTTCAATAAAACCCATAAAATAAAACATATAACTTGTAAAGTTAACTTGGTAAATAATCATACTTAAATGGAATAACCATATAATAGACTTCCACACATATCCCTAAATAAAATATCCATATTACCTAATTCCATACCCAATGCATTGGATGTTAAAATATAACCACCACCCATGGTTTATCATTGAACCAAATGTATTTGGTTTATCATATAACCACCCATAAAATTTTCAAGTATGATTATATACTCATAAGACATAAATATTGAAATTTTTAACATTTTATCTTAACATTTCATTTTCAAAAATATGAAATCATTTCTAGTTACTGTAATTATTAATCCACATTCAAACCCATTTTCTATACCAAAAAACCCAAAAAGGGAATAAGGGATTTATTTTCCTTTTAAAAACCATAATACTTATAGAGGAATCTATGTAGAAAATAATCGTTACAATGGTAGAGTAGTCATTGTCTCTTCTTTGGTTAAAAAATCCCTTTGGTCATTTAGTTAAATGCTTTATTGAAAAAGAATTTTTTTGCGAAGAATTTAATGAAATTAAAATTAAATGGTTATAAATACACACCATATATTTATGGTAATGTATATTATTGAAATATGCATCAATGAATACAGATTGAGACAATGTCCCGTACAATGATCATATCATTAGATTAAAGATAAATTAATGACATTTTGATGTTTGAATAATATAAATACACCCAATATAAGTGGATATTAATTGTAAAAAAATCGTAGGACATTCTCACATATTCTTGAAAAAATAATACAAATGACATGGATATTTAACTCAATGAATTGTAATTGAGTTAAGATTTCTCCTACGATTTTTCTAAATTGTATCATTCATTCTTATTATTCTAGAATAATAAACCTTGGTTAATTTATACATTCGTTAGAAATATTTTAAATTTTTTTACTCCATAAATATCACTTATTACTATGTTATATTAACAATTTAATTCTATGAGTTCATGTGATACATTTTGTAGATATTTGGTAGATGAGTCGAAAATGAACATGGTATGATGTAATTGGTCCATGTGGTCATAAGTCTGTCATCTCTAGAATAGTATTCATTACATAGACCTAAAAATAATACATTAATTATAATTTTAAATTTAAATGATTAATTATGGTTATGAAAAATGAGAAATGTTAAAATCATAGGGATGATATGTCGTACATACACATTTGTAATGTTCCCATTTTTCATTAATAATTATGGAAATAAGGTAATTATTATTTTATATTTAAAAAATGATAATGATATTATTAAAATCATAATAATAATTTACACATACTTATATATATCATACATGTTATATAATGAATTAAAATGGCTCACACCGCGTGGTGGAGGTGATAGTTCACACATACACACGAATGACATTATCATTTTTATGCAATAGAGTTAAGAAAATAATTGATATATAATTATTTTAAAATGATTAATAACTCATTAATATCACAAATGAAAATTTATTACATTATTATAACTATCCTTGAGATATTGTTGTGAATAATGAATTAGATCTGTTCGTGGAGGTGATAGATCAAATTTACACAAAATTGATTAATTACATTCCCATTAAATGGATGTGGAGATGAAATTAGGTGATGATTTTAAAAAAATAATATCATAGTATATTAAGAATAATTTAGTTATTATGTCATCATGGTTGGAGAAGATTTGAAGGATATGGAAGATTAAATATAATAGAAACACTAAATGAAAATGATAACTCTTCTTCGGTTGATTGCCATTGAAGAACACCATAACACCACTAAGAATAGTGTTCTGCACAAAATAATGTTTCAATAACGTGGGTAGGGAATCAAGGAATAGGTTTTTATTGATCATGGATGAAAAAAATGGATTTTTATGTGTGAATAAAAGAGAATTATAAGTTCCCTTTTATAGGAGTGATGAGAGGATCTTTTGGATAGTCCGGAAATATAAATTTATTATAAATTAAAATTCAGTTTCTAATCGTCCCAATATAATTTATTGAAAATATATGATGATTTTCGGTTGTATACCAATCATCCAATAAATATCAGAAATTTTTTAATATGTTGCATTTCTTATGTTTTTGGTCTAACCCTTATTTTACCTTTTTTAACCTTACCAAGATAATTTGTTATGTAATGATTGCGAGTTAATGTAATTACCCTAACATGTCAAATGGATAAAAAGTGAAAATTATCAAATATAAGGACTTATGATAAAAAATTTGTCTAATATGAGTTTTTCATGAATTATATATCATTTAATAGGCTATTGTATATCTGATGTCATGAATTATGTCAATTTTCACACTATTCATGATTGACTTTTTTAAAAATTACAAAAAAAAATTACTTAGAAAAAAATACATAAACCAAAAAAACATACCATATTAGTCCATAAAATTATTTTATGGAAACAAATATTTCAAATAATATTAATTTTAATATTTATAATATCATTTATTTTATCCTTTTTTTAATTAAGTTATCACTACATCACCATTGGTTCATAATTAAATTTATTTATTTAGTGACTAAAAATTATAAATAAAATACCCTGATGTTGGAAATAATTATATCTATATAATTACTTTTTATAGTCTAATATATCATTTAAAAATTCAAATAATAAAATTGGTTTAGAAATAAGATACATTTTTATAACATATTTGCCTTTAATTTAAATTAAAAGTTATAAATTTCATAATCACAACCAAATGGATTCCAAATTTCAATATTTCAGTTAAATGGTCATAAATGTCATAAATATGTCCTCAAATAGGATTATGAAACGTTTTAGGATAGTTTTTTGTTACTATAATATTATTTTTACCCTTATTTATCTGATCTACCCTTTAATCGTGGTAAATTAAAATAATTACTAGTTACTATTCATATTGTTCAAAAATAATATCAACCTATTTACAAAATTTTTACACTATGATTCCAAATATTGAAACCATATTTCTTCATTGAAAACATAGAACATTTATAAACTAATTTAAAATTAATTCTCATTGTCAAAATAAAAAAATGTGTTTTTAAAAGTAAATGAAATAAAAAAATTGTAATGTTGTTATATCCAATTTCAATGTGAAATTAAATCCAAGAAACAAAATTGGATTAAATTATTAATATTTAATAAAAATTCAATTAAAAACCAATTAAAATTACAATCTATCTATATATAAAAATAAGAGAAAAATGATGTTTTGAATTTAAATGTTGTATTTTTTAATATTCATTAAGATATGAATTTTATCAAAAAAACCAAAATATCATCAACAAATAATTTTGAAGTACCTATTCCAAAAAAGAATTATATATCATCATATAGAACATATAAACTTTTCTTAAACTATATTTAAAATGGGTTCACTGTCAAAAGGCGCTAAAAAGGCTTTTTATAATCAATACATATTTTATACATCAAAATGATTTTGTTATAATATCTTGTCTATAAAACTTATAATATTAATATTAAACATCAAATTGAGTTTATATTTATCTATTATAATCCAAAAATGTTGATATGGTTTTATTAACACAATTATTCTCATTTAAATATTTTTTCATAAAAACACATCTTTTCTAATCAATTGGGTTTTCTTTTCATATATTATTAATTTGGTAACAAATGAATCATTATATAAAATTGTAATACATATTTTCATAATTAAATTAATAAATATCATTCTCATCATTCCAACAACTTGGATATATTAGTAATTTATAAATAATACTATTAATTTGTTTGTTTAAGATTGATATAGTGTATCATGTACGCTATTAAACATATTGTTTATTCTTAAAACATGTGGTGTTACATCCTCCCACCCATTATGAAATTTCATCCGTGAAATTTTAATTTGGGTTTGGTAACTAGGGTATGACTTTTGGAAATAACTTTATTGAAAACCCACATCAGAAATGGGTAAATAAAACTACAACATTAAAATAAAGAAAGAGATTTACAAAGGTCTCCTGAGGTAACACATACTAGGATTATATGTCGTAAAACATGGATATGGAAGAAAAAATAACCATCTTGTTCGGATGGTGAGTGATAGAAAACATGATCATGAGAAAGTTAAAATTAAAAAAACCACAAATTTTGATCGGTTAAAAGATATTTGATTTCATAATAGGAAAAGTAAATGTAAAATATATTTTATTTAATATCCTTTTCATAAAGAAGAAAATTTTATTTACATGCTTAACTAAGATAATAAGGAAAAATATGAACTTTTCAATTAAAGTTTCATCTTTTAATAAATTTCTACCTCAAACCCATATTATCTCGAAATGATAATTATTCAAGATGACTTGGTCTCACACGATGCACTATAATTAAATTCAAGATAATCACATCATCCACAAAATATTAACAATATAATCATCTTGTCTTCAAATATTATCTGAATCCAAAATGTTTTGGATAAAATCAAGTAATTCCCTATAAATAATAAACCATTATTTGAAGAAAAAACATTTAAATATCTAATATTAAACAGTAATATTCAAAGGTAAACAAATGATATTTGATAAATAATTTTCCTTAAAATTCTTCAAAATAAACAGAACAACGATGAAACTGAAAAAATAGAAGGATTTGAAAACATAGTATTCCACGATAAATTGTAACATTTATCTCCAAATAAAATCAAATACTCTTAATATTTCATTCCAAAAAGTGATTAACCTAATCACATTTTATATATGACAGGTTAATCACTTCCATAAATAACCTAAATCAGCATAAGTCCATAATTAAATCCAATATTTCTCTGACATTAATTCAACCTATATTACTCATATGAAATCCCATTGTTTTCTATTTACTTTAATAATATAATGTTCTTGAAATAACGAGCATATTGAAAAAATGGCATTCATCACTTAATCCTAAAATCATTTTCCAATCCAATGTTTATCAATTCAAAAAAATATATGTCCCCCCAAATAAAATTATATTTAATCAAAGAAAATCATTTAACTAAAAATAATAAGTCATACTAACCACAGAATTCACTAAGGATTGTGGTAGAGGATATACCCTTGTCAACCTTCGATTGGGGGTTCCATCGCTAAGGCCTTTCCATATGAAAGGAGTTCACACCCATACTACATGATTCATGTTTTTTAAAAAATATAATTATTATAATATTCTAAAAATATTATAATGAACTAAAATAATAACAAACACTTGTTTCATACCACAAATGTTTTATCCTATATCACATTTTGCATCCAAAAAAACTAATAACCCATAATTTCCCCAAAGGTGAATGTCTACAAAAATACCATTAGTCGCATTAATATATCATATCATAGATACTAAAAAGTGGTTTCTAAGACATTGAACTTATGATAAAATCTAAAATTATAAACCCATTATGACATAACTCACACATTAGAAAACATCCAAATATCCAAAATTTTCTAAACTATCTTTTGTTACCAATTATAAGGACTCATCATTAATTATTACATAATATTGAGATAAGTCAATAATTCAAATTGGGGATCTTTTCAAATTTAGTGTTTTATAGAATTAGGCAATAACAAATCTATAAAAACCCATTTAAATAAAATGTGAACACTTAAAATAGTATCCATTTCTTCCACAAAACAAAATGTTTTTAAAACAAATGTGGCTTCTTTTCATGTAAAATAATAATTATTCCTTGATCCCACCCTAAACTATATTTTTCTTTAAAACCTGTGAAAAACTTTTCCAAACATTGTATGAGCATAAAATGTTATGTAAGGGATAAATAAAGAATAAAAATTTTAGTGTTTTGAAATAATTAAATGATAAATACATTAACATAAAGTAATACTTTCCAGACATAAGACGTAGTATAATACACATCAGTAAATTTATGTTCATTTCTGACCATTTTTTAAATCAAAACAATACCATAAAATCTATAGAATTTAACATATAACATAAAAAGGTAACTTGGGACATAATAATACATAAATTTAATAACCATATAGTCGAATTCCACACATATCACTAAATAAATTGTTATATGGATGACTTTCATACCCAATACATTGCATGTTATAACATAACCCCTGATACTTGGTTAATAATAGAACCAACCATATTTGTTTTGACATGTAACCACCTTTATTTTTTTATCACATAACCACCCATAAAATGTCCATGAACCATTACATAATTGTAACACAAAATATTTGGTAATTGATATTTCACTATAAACATTTCATTTCAAATCACAAGAAATCATTTCAAGATATTGAAATAGTAAACCCACTTTTAAAACCATTTAAAAAAGTACCAAAAATGATAATAAGGTAATTCCATTACTTTTAAAAATAGTAAGGCACATAAAGGAATCCAAATTAAAAAACGGTTATAGATGTGGAAAATTCATTACCATAATATACATTAAAAAACAATCTTTTTTTATTATAATAATTTGTAAAAAAATATTCCTTTCAAAAACCATTGAATTTAATTTAAAATCAAATAGAATAATTATACAACACATAATTAATGTGGTGTATATTATCGAAATATGCCTCAATGAATGTATATTGAGACGCAGTCCCTTATAATGATCGTATCGTTATTTTAAGGATACAACAATGAAATAATTTGGTGTGAAAATTATAAATACACATACTATAAGTGGATATTAAGTGTAAAAAAATCATAGGACAATCACACATATTCTTGGATAAAAAAACCAATGACATGGATATTTTACTCAACGAATAGAAATTGAGTTTAGATTTCACTTAACATGAGTCCGAATAGAATTTTTCATGCTTTATATTCATTAATAATAAACATAGGTTAATTAATACTGGATTTAAAACCTTTTCCGTTTTTTAATTCCTATATACCACTTATTACCATGTTATATAAAATAGTTAATTTGTTGTGTTCATGTCGAGCATTTTGTCGATATTCAGTACTTGAGTTGATAATGAAAATGGTATGATGTAACTTTTCCAGGTGGCCATAGTATTTCATATAAAAAATAGTAGTAAGAAAATATTTAGAAATTTTATACATTAATAAAACTAGTTTAGTAAAATGATTATCTCTGGTTATAAAAAATTAATCATGTTATAATCATGGATACGATAGGCTGTACGTATGCATGAGTAACGTTTCCATTTGTCATTGATCACTATTAAAATAATGTAATTTCTATTTTATCATTAGATAATTATCATGGTATTATTAACATTTTAATAATCATTTTAATATTTCTATATATACCATACATGTCATATAATGAAACAAAATGAGTCACACCGCTTTGTTTAGGTGATAGTTTACACGTACGCACGAACAACATTATCATTTATATTAACATGGAACTAAGAGAATAATTGATATATTATTACATCATAATTATTATCATTTATGAATACGAAATTTGAAAATTATATCAATTATTATAACCGGCCTTGTGATAATGTTATGGAAAACAAATTGGATCTGTTCGTGGAAGTGATAGTTCACACATACACATGAATGGTTAATTCCACTCACATTTAATTGAATTGAATATTTATTTTTGAGATTATATTAAAATGATTACATATCAATAAATTAAAAATTATAGTTTTATAATCCCATCATGTTTGTATGATATTTCAGTGTTGTGGAAGAAAAAAAGTAGAAACACATAAATAAAATGATATTGTATTATCATTTGATCTCCTTTGAAAAACACCTTAACTCCTCTAAGAAGAGCGTTCTGCCTAAAATCATTTTTTATGAATGTGTGGAGGGATTTTGGAATGTGTTCTGAAAATATAATCGATGATCTAAAATGAAATTTATTTGTGAATGAAAGTGAAGTAGATGTTCACTTTTATAGAAGAGATGATGGGCACTTTACAAAATTCTTGAAATATTAATGTATTATAAATATATTTTAGGTATCTATTTGTACCAAACACATTTATATAAAATATTAGATGATTCTGGGTCATATACACATTATCAAAATTAATGAAGACATGTTTTTATTATTTTTAATCATTAATGTTTTTGATTAACCATTTTTTACCTTTTTTAATCATACTGTGATAATTTGTTATTTACCCTTTGTGTGTTAATGTAATTACCATAACAAGTAAAAAGGAAACTAAATGTTTCATTTAAAAAATATTAGGATGTATCCAAAACATTTTTTCTAGTCTTATATTTTTATAAATTTTATAACATTTAGTAAACTATTTTATAATTTATGTTATGAATTGCATCAATTTTGACATTATTGATAATTTAATATTTTAAGAATTCAAAAAAAAAATAATTCCATCAGAAAGAATAAATTAAATAAATCCTAAAAATTCATAGTAATACGTAAAATTCTGGTATGGAAACAAATATATAAATAATATTTATATTATCATTTATAATATCATTTATTCAAATATTTAATTACGGACGTAATTACTGAATCACCATTAAATGATAATTAAATTTATTTATCTAATGCATAAAATTTTAAAATAAAATACCATGATGTAGGATATTGTTTTATCTTACTAATTAATTTTCATAGTCTGTGATAATGGTTTTATAACCCAATATTAAAATTATTTCAGTAAAAATATTCATGTCTATATTATATTTTTCTTTACATTAAATTAAATGTTATAAGTGTCACAATCACGCCCATGTGGATTCCAAATGCAAAATTTTCATCCCAAGGGACGTATTGGTCAGATATAGGTCATAAAATAGGTTTATTACATGTTTTCGGGTAGTTTTATAATATTATAATATTATTTTCACCCTAATTTATCTGATTTACCCTTTAACCGTGGTAAATAAAAATAATTTCTAATGTTACGATTCATAATTTCAAAAAAATAAAGGGGACATATTTTAAAAAAATTGACCTTTTGATTCCATATATAAAATATTGTTTTCCAAATTAAAATCATAGAACATTTAGTAATAAATTTAAAAATTATTTTCCGTTGTGAAAATGAAAAAGTGGGTTTTTTAAAGTAAAAACCATCAAAAGATTGACATGTGTATTTATAAAATTTCAATGTGAAGATACAACCAATGAAAGAAATTGAATTAAATTATAAAAAAATAATTCAATTAAACTTTAATAACAATTTAAAATCAGAATCTATAAACAAAAAAATAGGTGAAAATGATGTTTTGAAATAAAATGCAAAATTTTTCACTATTCATTTAAATATGATATTTATCACAAAAACACAAAAAATTAATAAAAATTAAATTTTTATGACTATATTCTTAAGAAATAGATTATTTTTTCAAGAATAACATATAAAAATGTCAAAAATTATATTTAAAAATGGTTCTCCCTCACAAGTCAATCAAAATGCCTTTTTTGAAAAATGCTTTTTTGTGCTTAAAATTGATTTTGTTCTAAAAATTTTTCTATAAATCATATAATATAAATTTTAAAATTTAAAATTGAGATTATATTTAATTAATATAGTCCAAAAATAGTTATATGAATTCAAAAACACAATTATTCTCATTTAAATAAGTTTTAATAAAAACACATCCTTTATATTAATGTGTTTTTATAGTTCCATTTCCAAAACTAATGGTAACCAATGAAACAGTATATAAAAATTTGTAAACCATATTTTCATAATTTAGTTAATATTATTCATTCCAACCATTACAACAACTAGGTTTTAATGGTATCATTTAAATATTACTATTTATTTTTTAAGCTCGATATAGCTTATCCTTTAAGCTATTGAATATATTGTTTCTTTCTTAAAACTCAGGATGTTACATGATCCCCCACATTAAAAAACTTTTCCCTCTAAATTTTAATTTATGGTCATTATTATAGGGTATAAATTTTTAAAATACAGGTATTTCAAACTCACTTCAAAAAAAAGTGTTAATAAAACTACAACATTAATTGAAAGAAAGAAAAGTACAAAGGACACTTGATATAACACATACTAGGATTCCATGTAAGATAATGTGTATATGGAAGTAAAACTAAATATATTTCTTTGATGGAGATTGATATAAAACATGATCATGATATAGATAACATTTAGAAAACCCCAAACTTGTGATAGGTTCAACGATCATTGACTTCATAGTAATAAAACTAAATGAAAAACATTTATGTTTCAATATAACATTGATAAAGTAGAAGAATTTATTTATGAGCCTGAATAATAACAAAAGGAAAAATACTTAATTTTCAAGTAGAGTTTCTTCCTTTAGTAAATTTCTACCACAAACTCATATTTTCTCCAAATAATGTGAATTCATGATTTTTTGGTTACAACTAATACTGTAGAATCCACTTCTAGAGAATCATATAATCAATATAAGATTAACTATCAATTCATACAATCTTGAAATATTAACCCAACTAAAATTGATTCTAATAAAATAATATAATTCCCCTAAAAGTAAACAATTGTATGAAGAAAAACTAATTTTATATATCCAAAATTCAATTTCAATATAAAATGTTAACAAATATGATTTGATAAATAATTTTACTTAAAATTCCTCAAAATAATAAAAACTATGATTTAAACCCAAAAATTAGAAGGATTTGATAACATAGTTTTCTAAGATAAATTGTAAAATTTATCTCCAAATAACTTTGAACACTCTTAATGCCTCATACCAAAATGTAATGAACCTCGTCAAAATTTCTCTAAGATAGGTTATTCACTTCCCAAAATAACCCAAATCGCCATAAGTTGATACATAAATCAAATATCTAACAAAAAATAATTCTACCTTAATTTCTAAAATAAAATCCCATAGTATTCTATTAACCACAATAAAATATATTTCCTAAAAAAGTAAATGTCTTCAAAAATTACATCTATCACTTAGTCCCAAAATCATTTTCAAATCCCAAGTTTATTTATTGGATAAAATATATTTCCCCAAAATCAACTAATTATTAATCAATAAAATCATCTAACTAAAAATAATAATTCATAGTAAATATGGAATTCACGTAGGCCAGTGATAGAAAATACACCCTTGTCCCCCTTAGTTTGTGGGTTTGAACCATATTGCATGTCCGGGCATGATGGGTTATCACCAATCCGGTAGGTTTTTCTTTTCCAAAATATTTTAATACTTTTAATCTAACAAAAAAGAATATAATTATCTAAAACTGACCATAACATGTTTCAAACTTCAAAGGTTATTTCATAGTTTTCAATTTTTATCCCAAAAAAATAATAACCCCTAATTTCCTCAAAGTTGAATGTCTCCAGAAATACCATTAGTCGCACTAATATTTCAGATCATAGATCCTATAAAGGGATTTCTAAGTCACTGAACTGGTGATAAATCTTAAAATTATTATCCCATGATGATATCCATAACCCATAAGAAAACATAATAATATAAAAACTTGTCTAAACCGTCCCCTAAAACCAACTGTAAAGACCCAGCCTTAAATGTTACATAATATTGAGATAATTAAAAAATTCACATTGTGGATATTTTAATGTTTAGTGTTTTAGATAATTGGGCATAACTCATTTATAAAAACCCATATAAATACAAAGTGGAAAGTTCCAAAAGTATGTATTTCATCCATAAAATAGGAACCTTTAAAATTAAATGTTGTTTCTTTTCAGGTTAATCAATATATTTTCCATGATCCCACTTTTGAATTTATTATTATTTATAACCTCTTAAAATCATTTGAAAACATTGGATGATCATAATAAGCTTTGTAAGGGGGTCATAATGAAGGAAAACTGTTAGCCTTGACAAAGCCTGAAAACCATGAATACTTTATCATAAAGAAATATATTTCACCTTTAAGATGTAGTAAAATACATTTCACTGTAAATAAGTTGATTGATTAACCTTTTTTGTAATAAAAAGATTACCATAAAACTCATATAACATAAAATATAACATATAAAGGTAAATTGGGACATAATCATACATAAATGGAAAACTATACATTCAACTTATATACATATCACTAAATGGTATTTCCATACATATGGCTTGCATAACCACTGCATTAGAGGTTATAACCTTACCACTCATCCTATGTTTATCACGGAATGAAATATCTTTGTTTTATCATGTAACCAACCATATTTGGTTTATCACATAACCACACATAAAATTCCCATGTACCATTATATAATCATAACACATAAGGATTGAAATTATCAAAATTTCACACTTAACATTTTATTTCAATCTAAAGAAGTCATTTTTAGATATTGATATTGTAAATCCATACTAAAAATGATTTTCAATACTAAAAAACCCCATAAGTAAATAAGGGATTTATTTTCCTTTTAAAAACATTATTTCTTATATAGGAAACCAAATATGAAATAATGGTTACAATATCAATGAAATATTCATCACTATATACGTTAAAAACATTCCCTCTGTCGTTTAGTAAAACACTTAAAAGAAAAATATTCTTTTAAAAACATTTAATGAAATTAAAATTCATATGGGATAATTTTACACTATAAAATTACAATGGGTTATATTATTGAAATATGCCTCAATTAAAGTATATTGGGACGAAGACCCATACTATGGTCATATCATTAGATTTAGGATGAATCAATCACAATATTATGAGTGAAAAATATAAATAAAATCAATATAAGAGGATATTTAGTGTAAAACAATCAGATTTCATTCACACATATACATGGAAAAACAAAACCAACGGCATTGATATTTAACTCTTTGAATGATAATTATATTAAGATTTTTCTCACATTGAGTCTGAAATGACTCGTTCATTCTTTATCATCCTCAATAATAAATATAGGATAATATATTATTTATATATAAATTTTTTTAAAATATTTATTGCCTTTATATCACTTATTACCATGTTATATAAATTACTTATTTCGTTGAGTTCAAGTCAGTTGTTTAGTCGATATTCAGTACTTGAGTAAAAAATGAACATGGTATGATGTAATTTTTTCATATAGTCATTATTGTAACATCTAGAGAATAATATTCAGTACATAGTGATAAATTTTTTACACTAATTAAATTTTTTCAAACAAATGATTAATTATGGATATGGAAAATGTATAATGTTATATTCATAGAGATGTCAGGTCATACGTACGCATGAGTAACATTTAGATTTTACATTAATAATTTTAGAAGTAAGGTAATTAAATTTTTTTCGTATCATAATTATAGGGATATTATTAACATCATAATAATCAATTACATATTCAGATATATATCATAGAAATTATATAATGAATTAAAATGAGTCACAATGCTTGTAGAGGTGATAGTTCACACATACACCCAAATGATGTTATCATTTTTATGAACATAGAAGTGAGAATGTAATTGATATATTATTATTTTATAATGAATAATAATTATTTAATATCATAGATGAAGTTTAATTACATTATTATAACTGGTTGTGAGAGGTAGTTATGGAAAACGAATTAGATCTGTTCGTGGAGGACATAGATCACACGTATGCACAAACGATTAATTACATTCAAATTTAATGGAAGTGGAGATGGATTTAGGTGATGATATTAATATAATAACATATCAATATAATAATGATATAGTATTTATTTTCTCATTATCTATCAAGGAGACTTGAAGGAAGTGGATGAAGAAATAAAATAGAAACACTTAAAGAAAATGATATCTCTTCTTCAACTCAACACTTTTTAAGAACACCTTAACACATATAAAAGGGTGTTCTTCTTAAATGATGGTTTTAAGAATGTGTGGAGAGATTCTAAGATGTTTTCTGGGCAGTGATTGTTTGAACTAAAAGGATTGGTATTTTTGAATAAAATATAATGAGATGTTCCCTTTTATATGAGAGATGAGTGGCTCTTTAAGAATGACTTGAAATATTAAAATAATATGAATTGATTTTCAGTATCAAATATTCCCAAAATCACTAATTTCAAGTATGATTTGATTTCAGGTTAGTATCCCAATTATCCTATCTAAATTTGGAATGTTTGTAATATTTTTAATCCTTATCTTTTTTGTTAAACCCATTTATTTCTTTTATAATCTTACCATGATAATTCATAATTTAAACTTTGTGTGTTAATGTTATTAACATAACAAGTCTAATGTGTATAAAAATTTTCATTTAATAAATATTTGGACATATCTTATACATTTGGTTGAATCTTATCTCATAGTAATTTTTATAACAATTAATAAACAATTTAATATTTTATGTTTTAAATTATGTCAATTTTGACACTATTCATACATGACTTTTTAAAAAATCAGAAAAACATGATTACGTAAAAATAAAATATTTTATTCAATACTAATATTTCACAGTAATCCATAAAATTCATGTATATAAACTGATAATTAAAATTATATTAATTTAACATTTATAACATCATTTATTTGAATGGTTTATTGATGAAGTAATCACAGCATCACCATTCTATCATAATTAAATTTACTAATTTAATATATAAAAATTAAAAATAAAATATCATGATATAGGAACTCTTTTTAGATTTATAATTACAATATTTAGTTTAATATATAATTTATATATTCCCATATTAATTTTTTTTAATAATAATATTAATGCTTATAAATTATTTTCATTTAATTTAAATTAAATGTTATAAGTGTCATAATCAAACCAAAGTTGATTCGAAATGACAAAGCCTCATTCCAAGGGTTGTCCTGGTGAGCCATATGTCATAAAATATAGTTATGACATGTTTTAGGTTAGTTTTATATTATATTAATATTATTTTTACCCTTATTTACCTGATTTACCATTTAACTGTGCTAAATAAAAATAATTACTGAAGGTACAATTAATAATGTATGAAAATAAATGGGGAATATTTACAATATTTGAACATTATGATTCAAAATATGGAATCCATTTTTAAAAATTCATGACAGAAAACATTATGTAATAAATATAAAAATAATTCCTATTGTCAAAATGAAAAACATGTTATCTAAAAATTAAATACCATCAAAAGACTGGCATGTGTTTATATAAACATTCAATGCAAATTACATCCAATGCCAAAATTTGGATTAATGGATAGAAACCATATCCGATTATACTATAAAACATATTAAATGGAACATATATGTATAAAATATTTAGACGAAAGGATGGATTGAATTAAAATGTAGTATTTGTCACTATAACATAAAATATGAATTTTATCTAAAAAACCAAAATTCCAACCAATGTAAACATTGATTTCCCTAATATAATTAAAATGTATATTTTGAAAAATTGAACTTATAAATGTTTCAAAAAGAATATTTAAAATAGGATCTCCATCAAAAAGCAATAAAAATATTCTTTTTTTGAAAAATACTTCTTTTAGGATTAAAATTGATTTTCTTCCTATATCATTTGTAGAAAACATATAATTAGAATTTTAAACTAACCATTTAGTATATATTTCAATAATACAATCCAAAAATAGTGATATGAATTTATAAACACACTTATTCTCATTTAATGAGATTTCTGATAAACACATCCTTTATATTCAATTGGTTTTTATTTCCATTTCTAATAAATTATTTAACAAATAAAAATACTATAAAAATGTGTGAAAAATGTTTTTTATAATTCCATTAATACAATTCAATCCCACAATTCCAACAGCTAGGTTATATTGGTGTCATTTAAATAATATTATCTAGATGTTTTTTAAGCTCGGTGTAGTGTATCATGTATGCTATTGAACACAGTGTTTCTTTCATAAAACTATGGATGTTACAGTTCCAACTAGATGGTCAATATTAACAACATATATAGTGACCCGGCCTTTTCTTGCATTCCTATTACATCATTTCAAAGATAAACAACATAATAGTATTACACATGGAGGATCCAGAGGTTCAGTGTCTTGGGAAAACTAGGACAATACATAACAAATACAACATCAACCATAAACATTTATTTAATTTCTTCTTCACTAGCTTCTTAGTGGCACTTGTCCTCTCCTTAGTACATGTAGCCACCTGAGGATATACATCAAACAGGGTGAGCTAAAATCCCAGTAAGAGGATAGATAATAACAATATAGCATGGGGTGAGCATAATCATGACATAGGAAGAAGATCTTGAACATGAGAGAAGCATAAACAATAAACATGAAATGTGGCAAAGCATAAAAATAAAACATCATGTATTAGTGGTTAACTACCACACATACTTGTGAACAATGATAGAATCATGTTCACGCATCATTTCAAATTTACTCATGAGATTCATCTCTTTACCCAATGCATTGGAGCGCTATATAATTTCGGGCGCACCCGTCACATTTAGACATTCATATTGTGCTATATAATTCCAGGCGCACCCATCACATCATAACATTATCATTATCATGCATGCCACATAGAACACATATCAAACATGTATATAAATAACCCATGGAAAAGAATGGGTTTCATCTCATAATAACACATTCATAAGCTTTGGGTTCCCAAAAAGAAAGAGGGAATAACATACTTGATACAAGAACAATCAACCTTGAATGAGAGGTAAAAGGTGAGATCTTGAAAGAAGAGTTCTTTTTTGGAAAACATTTTTATGGGAATAAAAATCAGTGATAAACATGTATATCCCAGAAAAGTAAAGGAAATGATGAAAAAATTATCTTTGAGGAGTAACCATATCAAACATGGAGTGAAAGAGGGAGAACCCGAAGGAAGAAAATTGGGTTCGAGATTTCCCCTTACCTTGTACTCGAATGCCTCATTCTCTTTAATGTCCTGTATAATGACATTATATTCGTTAATTAGAAATTAAAAAACCTTTTATACATTAATAGGGTTCATTCTGGTTTCATTATTTCATATTATGTTCCTTTGGATGACTTATAGAGATTAAAAACATTGATAGGGGATGTTCTTTTTCATGGTTTTCTTGAGCGGTCCACTTGTATTCTTAATTTGACGTTTGGGTAGATCAAGGGTAAATATCCAGAACTGATATTACATGTAATTAATGATATTATAGAATCTTGAATGATTTTATAATGGGTAATATTAGATCCATGTGGCCGAATCATTAGATAAGAATTAAATGAAGATTATTTGGGCTAATTTGAGCGGTTTTTGGATCACAACCAACTCATTTTAACTTTTCACTTAGTAGTATGGCCATAGGTTATTTCCAGAACATAATATAGAACATAATACATATAAAACATTCTGGTTCAACCATAAAAAGGTTTTCATGACCATATTGAAGGTATAAATGGAAGAAGAGAGCATGTTGTTTTTGAAGGTGATAAATTATCACCACATGAACAACGTTCTCTTTAATAAAATAAACGGAATGGGGAATGGGTGTGGGGTGATATAATATACCATTAGAATCATAAGATTACATTATATGTATAATACTAGAGTTAAAAAAAATTTGGATGAAGATAGTTAGGGAGAGATCAAGAAAGCAACTTGAACTTGAAAGGAAATTAAAGGAGAAGAGAGAGATAAATTACCTTTAGAATCCTCCTCTTGAGATCCTATTTAAGGAGGCTAGGCATGGTCTTTTGAAGAGACCAGAAGCATTTGTACATGAGGGGATGAGATAGGGAAGGTGTTTGGGCAGAATTTAGAGAAGGATTGGAGCTTGAGAGGTGTGAGGAAAAGAGGGAGTGAAGGGTGGCTTTTATAATGGAGGGGAGAGGGGTGTCCTTAATATAAAATTGATTAGTTTATTAATTTCACCTAAGACAAGGAATAGTGAGTCGTGGATGACTAAGAATAGTAAATTTGACTTGTGAATTCGGGATTTGGGTGCTTACATCACTTGTGATGTCGAGAATAGTGGGTTTTAATTAAAATGTATTTATATGATAAATTAATGTATTCTACTATTCATCAAAAATTCACGTATCTCAGAAAAATCCCAAAATTTTACCCCAACCATTTATCGACGTGTAGAATCCAAAAATGAAGTCCATTTTTCAAAAATAATTTTTTAAATATTATTAATTTAATATTTAATTAAAATCATAATTTACTTAAAAAAACAGTTTTTAAAACTGATTTTGCAATTCTTTCAAAAATTACATAGGGTCTTATAAAATTATATAAAAACTATTAGACATTGATTCAATAATTTATGAATATATTTCAGGAAAATAAATATTCTTTTAAATTAATTAATTAATTATAATTAATTATTTATGACTTATAAAATACCAAAAAATGTTTACTAAGGTCAAATTGTCACTTTCTAAGATGTCTAAATTTTATTTTATTATTCATAGGTCATGTTACTCTTATTTACTATTCATAAGGTTCATATTACTATTCATAAGGGTAGGTTACTATTCATAAGGGTAGGTTACTATTCACCAAAAATTATTTTTGTTTCATTAGACTCCAAAAACTATCTTAAACACAACCGTGTATGTTGGATTTTTAAAATTCCAAACATAGGGGTGAAAAAATTATGTTTAATGGTCACTTATCACTTAGTAGTTCATTATTTTGTGTTTTTATGACATAGATATAAGAAGGGAATTTTCAATTGAAAAACTTTGGGTCGTTACATTCTTCCCCCCTTAAGAAATTTCGCCCTAGAAAATTCACTTTACACAAACAGGTGAGGGTACTTCTCTTTCATTGCCTCTTCTGGTTCCCAAGTTGCTTCCTCAAACTTTTGGTTCCTCCACAACACTGTGACAAGGCGGGTTGTCTTGTTGCGTAGAACCTTATCACTTCGGTCCAGAATTTTTACCGGTTGCTCCTCATATGAGAGATCATCTTCCAATTGTACCACCTCTGAGTTTAGTACATGTGAGGGGTCTGGAAGGTACTTCCTCAGTAGTGATACGTGAAACACATCATTAACTTGAGCCATATTTGGTGGAAGCGCCAGACCATAGGCCACTGCTCCTATACGATCAAGGATCTCAAAGTGGCCAATGTAACTTGGGCATAGCTTCCCTTTCTTCCCGAATTGCATGACTCTCTTCCACAGAGATATTCGAAGGAAGACTTTATCTCCAACGTCGAACTCCAATTCCCTTCGACGATTGTCAGCATAGGTCTTTTGCCGACTTTGAGCAGCTTTGATGTGTTTCTGGATGACTTGAACCTTCTCTGTCATCTCTTGAACAAGATCGGGACCAAGTAGTTTTTGTTCTCCAACATCATCCCAACAGGTTGGAGTTCTACATCACTTCCCATAAAGAGATTCATACGAAGTCATCTGAACACTCGAGTGGAAGCTATTGTTGTATGAGAACTCAACCAATGGAAGGTGATGATCCCATCCACCTTTGAATTCAAGAGAGCATGATCTTAGCATATCTTCAAGTGTCTGAATAGTCCTTTCAGATTGGTCATCAGTTTGGGGGTGATAGGTCGTGCTGAAATTTAATTCAATACTCAAAGCATGTTGAATGATCCTCTAGAATTTAGAAGTGAACCTTAGATCACGTTAGAGACAATCGAGAGTGGAACACCGTGAAATCTCACTACTTCCTTCACATATATCCTTGCAAGTTGTTCAAGTGAGAGGTCTTCCCGAATAGCGGTAACATGGGCAGTCTTGGTGAGTCGATCAACCACAACCCATATCGTATTATTTCCTCTTGATGTCTTTGGGAGACCCGTGACAAAGTACATAGAAACATTTTCCCATTTCCACATGGGTATAGGCAATGGCTGCATCATACCTTTGGACTTTTTCCGCTCAGCTTTAACTTGTTGACATACCATGCACCTTGATATATATTCTGCAATCTCCTTCTTCATGTTATCCCACCAGAAGTGTTCTCGGAGATCACGATAAATCTTGGTATTTCCAGGATGAATAGAGAAAGTTGAGCTATTTGCATTATCCAATAGTTCCTTCTTTATTCTGGGTGATGAAGGCACACAAAGCCACGTTCCAAACTGAATCACACCATCCTCATCGATATGGAACTCTTGCAGCTTACCTTCCTTTACTGCATTCACCCTCTTTTGTATCTCCACATCATCCCTTTGTGCTTCCTTAATCTTCTATTTGATGGATGGTTGCGCAATCATTTGGTCAAGGTAGGATGTATCTCCTTCCCTTACGATTCCCAAATCCATCCTTTGCATATAGAAGAAGATAGGGTCTTTCTCAATCCTCAACATGGATAGAGTAGCAGGTTCTTTCCTGCTTAGAGCATCAGCTACCTTGTTCGCCTTTCCAGGATGATAGTGAATACAGCAATCATAATCCTTGATTATCTCTAACCATCTCCTTTGATGCATGTTGAGCTCCTTTTGTGTGAATATATACTTTAGGCTCTTATGGTTGGTGTATATGTCACACTTATCACCATAAAGGTAGTGCCGCCAGATTTTCAAGGCAAAAATCACAGCTTCCAGCTCTAGATCATGTGTCGGGTAGTTCTGCTCAGGGATCTTCAATTGTCGTGAGGCATAGGCTATCACATTATCATTTTTCATGAGTACACAACCCAAGCCTTTCTTTGAAGCATCACTGTATATCAAAAAACATTCCCCACTTTTCGGTAGTGTGAGTACAGGTGTAGTGATTAGCCTTCTCTTTAGCTCCTTCAAGCTTCCCTCACATTCTTCTGTCCATACATACTTTACCCCTTTCCTTGTTAACTTAGTTAGCGGGCTTGACAATCGTGAGAAGTTTCTCACAAAACGTCAGTAGTACCCAGCTAATCCAAGAAAACTACGGATTTCGGTGACATTAGAGGGCCTGGTCCATTCTTCAATCACCTTTGTCTTTTAAGGGTCCACAGAAATTCCCTCGCTTGTGATCACATGTCCTAAGAACGTGACTTGATTCATCCAAAAGTCACACTTGCTAAACTTGGCGTACAACTTCTCCTTTCTCAGTGTCGCCAACACAAGTCTTAGATGTTCTTAATGTTCCTCCTTGCTCTTGGAGTAGATGAGAATATCATCGATAAACACTACCACAAATTTGTCGAGGTAATGTCTAAAGACTCTATTAAACAAATCCATGAAGATTGCTGGGGAATTAGTAAGTCCGAAGGGCATCACCAAAAACTCATAGTGCCCATACCTTGTACGGAAGGCAGTCTTCTGAATATCTTCCTTCTTCACCTTTACTTGATGATATCCAGAACGAAGATCCACCTTTGAGAAGTATTGAGCTCCTCTTAACTAGTCGAAAAAGTCATCAATCCTTGGGAGAGGATACTTGTTCTTTATGGTGATCTTGTTGAGTTCCCGATAATCGATACACAGCCGCATGGTACCATCCTTCTTCTTCACAAAGAGCATTGGCGCACCCCAAGGTGATGCACTAGGGCGTATGAACCCTTTGTCCAGATGCTCTTGCAGCTGCTTCTTTAACTCATCCAGTTCGATAGGAGCCATCCTATAGGGGAACCTCGAGATAGGGGTAGCTCTGGGTATGAGTTCAATTGAGAACTGTACCTCATGATCTGAGGGAATTAAAGGTAACTTTTCAGGAAATACATCACCATATTCCCTTACGATGGGCATTTCCTCAAGCTTGGAACTTTCCTTTGACTCAAACATTTGGGCGAGGTATGCTTCTTCATAGGGAATCATCACCCACACCATTGAAGGATTTCTCAAAGGATATTCATGATCTTCCATGCATTTGTAGAGGAGCATGGGATGGTTCGTAATATGAAAATATATTTCCTTTTCCCGACAGTTGATATGTGCTCTATATAATGAGTGCCAATCCATTCCCATTATTCCTTCGAATTCCACCAAGAGAAGTATTACAAGATTTGCTAGAAGAATCTTCCCACATACGTCAAAAGGAGAAGAATCAATCACTTGGGTTTCAATGATTGCACCACTTGGTGTCTTTACAGATATCTCTACATCAAGGTTTCTGGGCTTCGATTCTATAGTTCTAGAAAACTTGCAAGATATAAAGGAATGCGTAGAACCAGAATCAAATAAGACTTTTTCCATTCTTGAGTGAATAGGAAGTGTACCTTGTACGACTTCATTATCTTGTTCCACCTCCGCAGTAGTGATGGCATAAGCCTTCCCTTGTTCCCTTGGATTTTGTGGTTGTTGGCGCTGATTACCCTCGAAAGCTTGAGGTTTAGTGCACTGGTTTGAATAGTGCCCTAGCTCCTTACAGTTATAGCATTGAACCACGAGTGGTTATCTCCTTTCATCGGCTACATTATCCTTCCTTTTCATGTCTCTTCGACACTCATGAGCTAGGTGTCCCTATTTCCCACACTTGAAGAATTTCCCCATCCCTTTGAGGCAGTTCCCATTGTGCAACTTCCCACATTTTTGTCAAGTGGGTCGTTGTGTTTTCTTCCCATCGTTATCACTAGATCCACCAGCTTGAAACTTCATCTTTCTTTTCTTATCACCATAGCCATGGGACCATTCTCCAAACTCTATCTCCACTTTGAGAGCACACCAAACAACTTCTTCATAACTCCCAAAGTCTTGAATTGCAAGAGGTTTTCGAAGATGTGGTTTTAATCCACTAAAGAATCTATCAATTTTTCTATAATTGTTGATAACAAAACCTGAAGCATACCTTGCGAGCCTTGTGAAATTTTCTTCATAGGTTATAACAGTTTCTCCTTCTTTTTTCTTGAGCTCTATGAATTCACTCTCCATCTTTGTGCAAAGAGTTCGTGGGAAGTACTTATTAAGAAACATTATCTTAAAGTCTTCCCATTCCATCTCTTCAATTTCATCCCTTGGCTTGGTGTTCTTAATCAAATCCCACCATTGATCAGCTTCTCCATCTAGACGATAGACGGCTAGAGACACCTTCTCTGTCTCGGAATAGTGAAGAATAGAAAAGATATTCTCCATGGAGTTGACCCACTATTCGGCAACTAGTGAATCATAAGATCCACAAAACGTCGGTGGTCGTTGCCGCATAAAACATTTGATACCTAGTTGCTCCCTCTTTGGTGAAGGAGGACGTTCCCCATTATTATGGTTATTATTCATAACCCGGGATAATTGGGTAAGCATTTCCATGAAGGTTTGAACTCCACCTCCAAAATCATTGGGGATGTCGTTCGGGCAATCGTTGCATTGGCCTTCGCAACAGTTGTTGGCCTGATTTCTCCTGGTTCCCACCATTTTCTAAAATAGAAAAGGTTAGAACAAAACATAAGTAAACAAGTCATGAATAACTTATCCTCTTAAACAATTATACCAAAAACATAACATACGGTATCCCTAAGTAAATATCCTTGTGTGCATATTTGTACTTAGTCTCATGCTAGAGGTTTTCTTTAGGGTTCACTAATCCTAATTCCCAAATTAACTAAACCTTTCCTCTGATACCAACTATAGCGACCCGGACTTTTCTTGCATTCCTATTACATCATTTCAAAGATAAACAACATAATAGTATTACACATGGAGGATCCAGAGGTTCAGTGTCTTGGGCAAACTAGGACAATACATAACAAATACAACATCAACCATAATCATTTATTTAATTTCTTCTTCACTAGATTTTAAGTGGCACTTGTCCTCTCCTTAGTACATGTAGCCACCTGAGGATATACATCAAAAGTGGTGATCTAAAAGCCCAGTAAGAGTATAGATAAGAACAATATAGCATGGGGTGAGCATAATCATGACATTGGAAGAAGATCTTGAACATGAGAGAAGCATAAACAATAAACTTGAAATGTGGAAAAGCATAAAAATGAAACATCATGTCTTAGTGGTTAACTACCACACATACTTGTGCAAAAATATAGCATCATGTTCATGCATAATTTCACATTTACTCATGATATTCATCACTTTACCCAATGCATTGGAGCGCTATATAATTTCGGGCGCACCAGTCACATCATAACATTATCATTATCATGCTTGCCACATAGAACACATATAAAACATGTACATAAATAACCCATGGAAAGGATTGGGTTTCATCTCATAATAACACATTCATAAGCTTTGGGTTCCCAAAAAGAAAGAGGGAACAACATACTTGATACAAGAACAATCAACCTTGAATGAGAGGTAAAAGGTGAGATCTTGAAAGAAGACTTCTTTTAGAAAACATTTTGATGGGCATAAAAACTAGTGATAAACATGTATATCCCATAACATTAATGGAAATGATGAAAAAATGATCTTGGAGGAGTAACCATATCAAAAATGGAGTGAAAGAGGGAGAACCCGAGGGAAGAAAATTGGGTTTGAGATTTCCCCTTACCTTGTACTCAAATGCCTCCTTCTCTTTAATGTCCTATATAATGACATTATATTCATTAATCAGAAATTACATAACATTTTATACATTAATAGGGTTCATTCTGGTTTCATTATTTCATATTATGTTCCTTTGGATGACTTATAGAGCTTAAAAACATTGATCGGGGATGTTCTTTTTCATGGTTTTCTTGAGCGGTCCACTTGTATTCTTAATCTGACGTTTGGGTAGATCATGGGTAAACATCCAGAACTGATATTACATGTAATTAATGATATTACAGAAGATTTAATGGTTTTATAATGAGTTATATTAGATCCATGTGGCCGAATCATTAGATAAGAATTAAATGAAGATTATTTTGGCTAATTTGAGCGGTTTTTGGATCACAACCAACTCATTTTGAATTTTCACTTAGTATTATGGCCATATGTTATTTACAGAACTTTAAATAGAACATAATACATATACAAAATTCTGTTTGAACCATAAAAATGGTTTCATGACCAGATTTAAGGTATAAATTGAAGAAGAGAGCATGTTGTTTTTGAAGGTGATAAATTATCATCACATGAAAAACGTTCTCTTTAATAAAATAAAAGGAAGGGTGAAAGGGTGTGGGGTGATATAATATAACATTAGAATAATAAGATTACATTATATGTATAATACTAGATTTACAAAAAAAATTGGATGAAGATAGGTAGGGAGAGATCAAGAAAGGAACTTGAACTTGAAAGGAAATTAAAGGAGAAGAGAGAGAGAAATTACCTTTATAATCCTCCTCTTGAGATCCTCTTTAAGGAGGATAGGCTTGGTCTTTTGATGAGACCAGAAGCTTTTGGACGTGGGGGATGAGCTAGGGAAGGTTTTTGGGTAGAATTTAGAGAAGTATTGGATCTTGAGAGGTGTGAGGAAAAGAGGGAGTGAAGGGTGGCTTTTATAGTGGAGGGGAGAGGGGTTTCCTTAATATAAAATTGATTAGTTTATTAATTTCACCTAAGACAATGAATAGTGAGTCTTGGATGACTAATAATAGTAAATTTGACTTGTGAATTCGGGATTTGGGTGCTTACATCACTTGTGATGTCAGGAATAGTGAGTTTTAATTAAAATGTATTTATATGATAAATTAATGTATTCTACTATTCATCAAAAAATCAAGTATCTCAGAAAAATCGCAAAATTTTACCCCAACTATTTTTCTACGAGTAGAATCCAAAAATGAAGTCCATTTTTCAAAAATAATTTTTTAAATATTATTAATTTAATATTTAATTAAAATCATAATTTACTTAAAAAACAGTTTCTAAAACTGATTTTGCATTTCTATCAAAAATTACTTAGGGTCTTATAAAATTATCTAAAAAATATTAGACATTGATTCAATAATTTACGAATATATTTCAGGAAAATAAATATTCTTTAACTTAATTAATTAATTATAATTATTTATTTATGACTAATAAAATACCAAAAAATGTTTACTAAGGTCAAATTGTCACTTTCTAAGATGTCTAAATTTTATTTTATTTTTCATAGGTAATGTTACTCTTATTTACTATTCCTAAGGTTCATATTACTATTCATAAGGGTAGGTTACTATTCATAAGGGTAGGTTACTATTCACCAAAAATTATTTTTGTTTCATTAGACTCCAAAAACTATCTTGAACACAACTGTGTATGTTGGTGTTTTAAAATTCCAAATATAAGGGTGACAAAATTATGTTTAAAGATCACTTATCACTTAGTAGTTCATTAATTTATGTTTTTATGACATAGATATAAGAAGGGAATTTTCCGTTGAAAAACTTTGGGTCGTTACAACATACAAGATTTTGAATCATCATTATAAGAATGTTATAATAGGATTTGGAAAACCAAGTGGCCTAAGTGAAGGTTCAGTTACTTAGGATCTTAATCAATTGATTTGCACCTGTACGGTGGGACAGTAAAATTCTATAGATAGTTCCATTAACCACTGGTAGAGTGACAGGAATATTATATCATGGTTCATCTATAGAGGTTTTGTAGCAACCAAAGACTTATGGGTGGTGATGGGGCTACTATAAAAAACCAGAGTATGTGAATGGGATGTTTAATACTATAGATTTATATAAGTTATAGTTCTACAAGCTGTTCCATCAGAGAGAGTGGGTGAGGTTCTTCTGGGAAAGGAATCCTATATATATAGTGTTCAAACTCAAGGGGCTCCATTACATCCCATGTAAGAGGGGAATGTCATGTTCTTGTCATTCAACCTACATTGGTTAATAGTGTGGTTAGACCATCAATATATAGAGGAACTATTCTTATATCTTCAACACTATCTATTGCCCAATTTAATGTTGGAAACTATCATTATTTAATATATTCACATTATATTATTTTTTGAGCCTAATGGTGGAGATATTGATTGTGGATATAAGAATAGATACAAATTTTAAACTACTGTCTAGAGACATTTGTTTGTGCAAGGAGTGTTCTCTTGAGGATGGGTATTATCTTTTTCATTAAGATATCTATATTATTTATATATAAGGATTTGATCTCATTTTGGGTATTTTATGGTTATTAGCTTATCAAGCCTACGTATACTCTTACTAAAGAATATTGGATTTTACATTTCCTAATGGTGATAATTATATTAAATGGAGAGAGTGGGATATCATGGTAGGTTGTACGGGGATAGTTCATCACATTCTGGTGGATCTCACATACCATGATGATAGTATATTTCTATATGATAGGGGATTAAAAAATGATGTTATTACACCTGAAGTTGATTGTTTTTAGGATGTTTTTTCTAATTAATTCTCACGAATTTCACCATAGAGAGGTGTTAATATACTATTGAGATAATTTTGGTGGCAGAGACCTTCTATATTAAAACATATAGAAAGAAAAAAATAGGTCATTAAGAGATCAATAATCAAATAGTTGATTTATAGAATAATGGAAATCTCCAACCAAGTAAATCTCTATGATGTTATCCAAATTTTTTACTAAGAAGGCTGATGGGACATTACACATATGAGTTCATTATCAGATGTTTAACTGATTGATAGTAAAGAACCAATATGATCATTCTAATATCGATGAAATATATGTATATTTGAGGGGAGTTTTTGATTTCTAAAATATTGGCATGATATTGTGGTATCATCAGATGAGGGTTAGATCTTTTTAAATATAGATGAATGCTTTTAGAAGTAAGTATATTCATTAACATCTTGTTTTTAGTGTTTTCATGCCATATAAAACTATAGTATTTTTTATGGACATGAGGAATAGAATATACCATCCATACATGGATTAGTTTTTGGCATTGTTTGTGGATATCATCTTGGTATACTATAATACATAAGAAGATCATGAAAAACCTCTTGACTCTTTGAGGATTACACTAATATTGCATAAAATATAATCCATGAAATCTATGTGTCAGTTTTGAATTGATCACGTATACATAATGGGTCAAATAATTTCAAAGGAAGGTGTTTCTATGTACCTAGAGAAATTCATGAAGTATTATCTTGTGTTAAGCTAATGAGTTTTTTTTATATCTTCCATCTTATTATTTATCTATCATATTAACAGAGTTTTACTCATGAATTGTCATGTTTGGAAGAACCATTTTTTTAATTCATCATGATGTGGATGGTTTTTGAATAGTATATATCATGTGATAATGCTTTCAAATAGTTGAATATATTCTTGAAAACAACACTAATCTCGATCATACATCAGTTTGGTTAGGAGTACAAAAAGTTTTGGGATTCTACTAGATGATATCATGGGTCATTGTTGATGTAGGGAGATATAGTTATGGTATTCAATTCATGGATGTTTATTACACATGAAAAACGTTACACTACACATGACCTTGAGTAAACTATATTGGTTTACTCATTGATGTGATGGTAAAATTATTTGATGAAGGATACATTTATTGTGTACACTGATCACCAATTGTTAAGCAACATCTTTTCGAAATGAGATATGAATCTCCATCAGTGGAGGTGGGTTGAGTATATGAATTCATTTCATTTTTGACCTAGCATATTTTTCTATGAAGGGGAATAATTTTGTTGACACATTAATCTAGAAAACTCTGACATAGGTAGTTCATGAGAATTGATCTTATTGGAAGATTATTTCATTGTTAGTTAATATTCATGTCGTGGTTCAGGAGAGTCAGGAATGGATGATTCACATATAAGTTTTAGTAGACTCTAAAAATTTGAGAACAATCAAGGCTAAGAAAAATATTTATTTGTAGTGTTAGTTCTGTAGGGAAATCCTTGAATGTAGAGATTCACATTTAGATTGGTCAATAGATTAGGAATATATCATCTATTTTTTGGGCAATATTGTAGTGCATACGATAATTTGAGAGGAGATAATCCATTAATTTAATGCCCCAAAGTGGGTTTTAAATATGGATTTTATAGAAATGTAACATGAAATACATCAAAAATATTGGTGAACGGGTATGAAAAAGGTGATATCAGGATTCATAAGAAGATACCACACCAGTCAATAGGTGATGGATGAACATCAATGACCCATGTTTTACAACATTCCTTTACCATTACAGAATGGTTGTGGTAAGCCATTACAATAAACATTATGTTGTGTCTGTCAAGAATGCCTTGAATGAATGATGAGTTTATGGTTATTTTGGTCCAACTGATGAAAGTAAAACATATCTTACCAGTGAAGGATACATTCTCAAATGATCAATTTGGAAACATGTTTGTTCATGAGATTTTAGATTTTAAAAAGAGTCACATGCATTATAATTTTAGACAATGACCCATTATTTAAATCATGTTTCTAGAAGGTCTACTAGATGGTTCTTGGTACATAGTTTTAACTGAGTATGGGTTTATACTAACAAATCAATGGGAAATTGGAATATAATATTCATGTTCTTTATGATATTATTCAAGAATTTTCCATCACCTTGATGGGTCCATGTATAATCCCATTGATTTGGTGGAGTTCACCTATTAAAAATCAGACTTAAATGATTTATCTCATTTATGTTATGTTAAAAACTATGATGGTACCACCCAAAAAATTCTCATGTGATCAATATGGAATAATTTGAGATTTATAGTGAGTCCTCCTTTGAGTAGAATCTTATACATGTGTTGGATCACAGTGTGAATGTTTTGTAGGGAGAGACTATGGATCAAGATTGTATATTGAGTCAATAATACTGGTGTTAGGGGAATCATGGGATAGATATGCGGATATATGGTCTATGTGGCCTAATAGTATTGACTCATAAAATTAGAGGTTCGTGGAAGTATAACTCAGTGATGAGTTGGTATAAAGTGAGAAGACCGTAAGATACAGACATTTTGTAAATATTTCACAATCTTGTTTTTATGTATCATTTTTCCTAGTTTTTTGTATTTTTTATTAAATGGAATATTTTGGGTGTTTGGGTGATCATTTGAAAATATTAGAAGGAGGAGATGCAATGAATAGTCGGGGAAAGGTATTTCAATATCGTGCACCCATCCTAGCAACCATGATAGCCCAAGTTGAGGGTATTCTCATGCATTGACCAAGGTTAGTGAAAACATGATCCATTTTAACAGTAACCATGCACCCCCCCCCCCCCAGAAGTGGGCACAGTTGTGGAACATGATTAGGAAAACTATGTGCTCTGACCAGGAAATCATGCCTATGATTATAGTTACCACAAAAGTAATTTTAGAAATAAATGAAACCATTGTATTAACCATATATAAAAATTCTGTCATATGTAATTTATTTCTCCAATTTTTGGTGGCTCCAAAACGTATTCCAAGCCATTATGACATACTTTCATAAAGATTCAATGCTAGGATAGAAGACGTGCTCCACCCTGAGTATGTTGTTTATTCACGATTAGATATCCAAAAATCTACCGCTCCTCTTTTTAATATAAGAGAAATGTTTGGCCTGATGTTGGAAAGCTTAAAGATATAGGCTGAGTTGATTTTTTTTGTATTGATCATTGATCTATATCTCATTCACCATCATAGAATTGATCAATCTTCTTAAATTGGATAATTTTGTTGGTCATATTTTTCCAATAGTCATGAGGTAGGTGGCCTTAATTAAATACCCACACTATTGAATCCAATTTAATGTGTGTGTTGTTTGATTTCCATTGGATTTTTTGAAAATGTAATCATTAAATAAATAATGTAAATTATTATTTAATTTATGGAAATATTGAATTAGAATAAATAACTAGTGAATTATTTAATGGAATATTTTTATTATGATATAGTTTTAAATTGGATTAATTTAGGGGTGAATTAATTAATGGAATTGGATTTATTAATTGTATAATTATTTAATGGAATATTGGGAATTTGGAATTGGCTAATTTATGTGATTATGAATCAAATAAAAATATGATTTTTAAAATTTTGAATAATAAAATGTTAAATTAAATTTTTTTCTTTTATAGATTGTAGAATTTGATTAAATAATTGTGGAAATAATTGACAGGAATTGTTGTTATTATCAAATTTATTGAATGGATTTAATTAATTGTTGAATTAATTAATGGTATTTTTTATAATTATTCAATTGATTGAGTTTGATTAATCGATTTTTTAATTATTTAATATATTTTTTAATTTTATAATGTGATGAAATGTTTAATATTGATTAATCATGATGGATTTGATAAGATAATTATTGTTGATTATACATGATTGATGTGATATATGTGACATGTGTGATAAAATGATATTCTTGTGTGGGACATGGTTTCCAGCATGAAAATACCATAGTGATAAATTGATATTCGTGTGCGGGATATGGTATGTTGCATCAATATCACATAGTGATATATGAGTTTCAGAAACACATTTCTTCAACAAAATCCCATTTATATGGTTGTTTGAAATTTTTTTGGGAAACTGTATTCTTCCTCAAAATCTACCTTGTTTTATAGTTTGATAAATGAGTGTGTGACATAAAAAACTAATTTCAACACCTATAGGGTCTATGGAATGGTGGTCTAGACCCAATATGTTTTCATTAGACCATGGTTCTTATTGCCCATATTATAAACTAAAATTAAATGGTTATTGAAATAGCCTTATATATAATGAATTTTTAATTGGTTATGTGATATCATTCAAGAAATCAAATGGGTTGAATCATGTATTGATGGTTTGAGTGTCATCACGAACCAGGGATATTATATGTTAAAATAATTAATAATTGAATAAATTAAAAATGTTTACATAATTGTGGGCATTTAATCATTGTACAGCTACATACACATTTTTTGACTGAATATAGTTTTCAATTCCATTGGTGGTGGGAAACATAGTTTTTCTAACACCCCACTCAGTCTCCCAAATAGGTACCTGAATAGAAATCATGTATTCCAATCATGATAATTACAAAGTCCATGTGTTATATGGATTCTTTGCGATGGGTCATGGATGAGGCATACAGATGTTATTGGGGACCCTCTTGTGAGTTATTAGTGTTAATATTTTTTGGGTTTTACATATTGTAACTTTATATATAATTTGAAAATACCTATCTAATTTTCTGTTTCTATATTGTATTCCCTATTTTAATTATCATGTGATAATGGAATTCTTCATGATATGGT
The DNA here is from genome assembly GCA_963277665.1 of Viscum album. Classification (NCBI taxonomy): domain Eukaryota; kingdom Viridiplantae; phylum Streptophyta; class Magnoliopsida; order Santalales; family Viscaceae; genus Viscum; species Viscum album. The sequence goes on from OY728166.1 coordinate 997,654,215, forward strand.
TATGAAAATTTTTTATTTCTTCCTCTTAGGTATTCGTATAAAAATAGCATATAGTCTACCCATGATTGATATTAGCCCCTCGTTGGTAGTTGAATATCTTTAGTATATAAAGTGGTGCAGCTAGGGTCATCTAACTGACCAAATCGGGGGACCAGTGAGTGGAACCAGAGTTATGATGTCAAAACTTTTGTTTTTTTACAACTGTTTGACTATTTCTAAAGATATAAATGTTGAGTTTTATTTTTTACATTAATAATTTTATAACTTTTCCAATTATTATTTTCACAAATTTTTCCAACATTCAATTTTTTGATGATTGGTTTTTGGCACCAATATATACTCATTGGGAATTCCCATCAGACCATGGTAGGATCATTCTAGGAATCATGGTCTAATGGTTTTTGCACCAATTCATCGAAATCATTATTTTAAGCAACCTTTTTACTAAATTATTATAGTAACTGGAAATCATCTAAAAAGGGTATGATATAAAATGTGCTGTGTTTTCCAATAAAAAAATAAATAATATTTAAAATGGTGTTAATTAATTCATGGATATTATATATTGTGTTTGGAGTAGTAACCTATACTCCATCAAGAACCCTTTCACACAAATAAGGGGTGACATTCAATCGAGTCATTCATAAATTTGTAACAGCCATATTTAAGTAAATCTTCTAATATTATTATTTCAATGAAATGGATTACCATGACCAAAAATATATTTTTTCATTTTATTTTTAGTTCACTGTATGTTAATTTGGTTATTTATCATTTGGATAATGAAGTAGTCTAATGTTGTAATTTGATGAAGAACATGATATAAAATTACAAAATTGACTCCATGGAATGAGAGTGATTATAAATTTATTCAGCGCAAAATATTTACATTGAAATCATTACATAAAATGGGGAAATAATTCAAAGGGACATTATAAAGGGTTTAAGAATGTATAGAATCATATTGAGAAAATATCATAAGAAGTTCAATGTACAACTTCTACTTCATTATCAATCCTGAAAGAAAAAATTAACAATTTAAATAGTGTATTAAAATAAATTATATGAAAATAAATATATTTAATATAGATTATTTTCATGGTATAAATCTGTTGTTTTTAACATACAGTAGAAATATAAACTGTATAATCCCATTATTAATGTGCCTCAGGGGTTATGAAATGGATGATGTAATTTCATAGATACTAAAATTATAAATAACTAATAGGAAATGAGATTAAACTATCAACAAGAAAACATATTTGGAATAAACACCTAATAAGATTAATAAAATAAACATGTAAATTCTTATAGTGTTAAATAGTAGGCTATCAAGAACATGACTGCTTAAAAAATATAGAGGCATCTGATAAAAATATAGGATAAAAATATATAAACCAATAAACCCGTAATATAACAATGTTTTAGGTGTAATGAATCAATATGCTATACAAAAAATATCACTAATACATTAGTTAAGGAATACAACTAAACAATTACCACTAAATACAAGGGATAATGGATGTTTTTTTGTGATCGTCACCACTAAAGTAAATATTGATATAGATATGGTGAAATTTACCATCACTGCTCACTCAAAAAAAAATTATTAATTTTATTTCTAGTTCTACACATTACATCATATCAAGAAATTTTATATCATTATTGAATCACCAACTCTATCATTGGATATTTAGATACTATATAAAACATAATGTGGGTGATTATTTAATTCCTTATATATTACTATTCTATGATGTTGTTTGTTTGGGATCTTATTCCCTAAAAAATATTGTTTTCATTCCTCAAAATTAATTTAAAATGATATTTTGAATAAACTAAACCTCGCTATATAGATCTCATATCCATTATTAGTATTGATAAATCTTATTTATTATTCTGAATCACTCCATTGAAAAATATAAAAGAAATTTTGATTGTGATAAAAAACTTTAAATAATATCCTTAGTATGGATATTGGAACCTAATAATAAATTATTGTTTTCTAAAATAAGGCTGGAGAAACATGAAATTGTTGAAATAAAATTTTTATGGGGTTTCATTAATGATGAAGATCTTATTTGTCATCCCACAAAATGTAATGTTGATATTTCAATCAAACTCATACAATGTTATTTTTCGATGTGAATAAAATCCTAATAAATATCCTCCATTTAAATAAACTAATGGATAAAGACAATATAAGGTAATTACCAAAAAAATTGGTCCCATGTGTTTCACTATAGGATGAACATATTGCATTATTCATTAAGTAGGATAAGTTAATGAGCCTTTTAATTAACTATACTCATCTTTACATGATAAGGATAATTAAAAACTACCATCTACCCCATATTAACAATTTTTTGAACTATCATTGATCTATTCAATAATTCATTGTGATTAATTTTCACTCTACAAATCATAGATTAAATATAAATATATAACCTAAAAACTCAGTTTTACCATTTGTGAACACAATTAATTCATTGAGATTCCTCTTTGTGCCTAAATATTCCTAGTTTATCTTTAAGGATCCGATAAATAGATACTTTATAGACTATTCAGTTGTATTTTATTCTTTTTAATGATAATATTATGATATATTCAAGGAATAATATAGAACATTTGAACAATTTATGGATTGTGTAAATAAGTTTTGAATGGAAAATATATATAAAAGATTCAACATATGGGGAATATAGCTACAAAATTTATCCTTAATGGGTAATTTAATGAAATGTTATAGAATATCATTAGAACCATCGTTTAATGTGGACACCATTGAATGAATTCTAACAATATCTATGATAAATATTCCCAATTTTTATATATTTTCACAAAAATATAGATGTTTTCAAAGAAATTTGTAATGATTTTCAAATAGACTATTAATGTAAAATTAAAAGGGAGCTTTGTCTTGATATTGATGTAAAAAATAATTCTTTTAGGATTTAAAGAATTTTTTGGTCAGAAGACCTATAGTAATAGTAAACTAAAATAGAGATGGTTTTTTGATATATAGTGAGATATCAATTATAGTATATGGATATTATCCTTACAAAAATTTAAACTTTTATACATTATAACTCATAAAAATAAAATACAAATCAGAATAATTACATGATTCATGATCTAAAGTAAGATGTGGATAATTTTTCATTATATATATATATATATTAATATTTATATATATATATCACAAGATATGATAGTATACATTAAAAAATAGTATTTTATCATTTGAAAAATATATGGTTAGAGTTAGTCAAGGATTATAATTTAAAAATGTATAACAATTATTGGATAGAATGAATAGTTGATGATTTTTTAATAAGAAATGATCATGATTCCTTGTCAATGATTGGGAATAATACGGAGCCAATAATATTTGATATATAAAGGATAAAAATAATAATCATTAATAAATGCATGAAACCTTGTTTATCCTAATTGAATTCACAACCAAAAATATATGCAATAATTAAGGAGACCAAATAATCATATTGATGTATAAAATAAGGAAAAATAGTATTCAAGAGCTTAACCTTGAAAACATAAGTGTAATATGACTTCGAACTAGGAAATAATTCCCATGAAATGAAAAGGGAGATGTTTTTTCACACACGCTATTTTACACTATCTATTCACCTAGGAATCACAATGATATAAAGAGATAATAAAGAGAACATATGGAAGGACAATAGTTAAAGGGTGATTGTAAAGTGTATATCCTGGTGATTTTCATGTTTTAAATTAAAATATAAATGTAATAAATTTTTTGATAAAATGAATACCTTATCTATTATAATATGAAAATTCTATAACATCACCAATTATTTTATAATAGTATATCAAAAAAGAAAAAAAAGATATTATTCCATCAATGGGGTGGTGGATTGAACAATAAATCAAGGGCACATTTTTATTCATCAAATACCATTCCACACTAGATCAACTTGTGATTACATATTTAATGTAATATCTAAGTATTCAGGGAGCACAATGTTCAATTGTATAAGATCATGATTTAATTTTGACATCATTATTCCTAAAATTTCTCCAAAATTCATTGGATAAAATGGTGGATATTATCATTGATTTTCATAAAAAAATTCCAAATATGAAAGGACCATTAATGATTTGAAATATATATATTAACATTATTTGTGGATTTAAATATCTTTAATTGATCAATATCATCCTCTGGTTGAGTTCTCTTATAATAAAAGTTTCCGCTGAACTTTTCAAAGGGGATGACATGATGCTTTATATAGGGAGAGATGTATATCTATAACATTATGGAATATATTTGGAGAGATAAATATATTTAAACCTAGAATTAATTAATTAATTATAGACACATTACAAATAATTAATGACATACTCGTGGTGTGAAATGATAATAGAAGTTCTATTTAGATAATAATAAACATGCTCTTGTGACTGAGGTTAGTGGGAATTTATTTATGTAAATATAACTATATATAATGGTTATGATATATTTATAAAAGAATAAGATAAAATGTTGATTAATCAGTCCCTTTGATATTGTAGATCATATAGGTAATCTAGCATATCACAATACACTTCCACCAAATATATCCCTAGTGCATGATGTGTTCTAGTAATATATTTTGACAAATTATATAAAGTGTCAATTATATTTATATACAGTGAACAGTTTCCCCAATGGGCTCAAAGAGGACTCTGAGATTTTCTCAACAGCCTCATGAATATGAAGGATGCTCTTAAAAGAGACACTTTCAAAGATAAATGGTTAAAAGATGGTGACAGGAATACTAAATACATCAATTCCTTAAAACGAATTAGGAGGATTTCTAAACACCTTTCGATTATTAAGAACGGGGATCAGATCATTGATAATGATAAGGATCTGTCAGAACATGTGATATCTTATTTTAATGATCTCTTTAATGGCCCTACTTCGTTGAATGAGCCTACTGATGGCATCATCCCCAATCTGGTTATCCAACAGAAAAATTCCAACCTTACTTCCATTCGTTTGAGCATTGAGATCAAAGCAGCTGTTTTCAGCCACAAACCTGACAGCTCTCCCAGCCCAGATGTCTATGGTAACTTCTTTTTTCAGACTTTTTGGGATATCATTCAACATGATGTTTATAAACATGTGATTCACTTCTTTAAGGGTGGTGATCTTCCTCATTGCATGAATGATCAATTTATTGATCTGATTCCAAATATTGATAATGCTTGTGAAATGAAGTTGTTCAGACCTGTTGCTTTAGTCAACACCATTTAAAAAATTATCTTTACAATTATGGAAATAAGGCATACAGATGTTTCTAGCAGAATTGTTTCACCCAACTAGTTTCGCTTTATCAAGGGAAGGTCGATACAGAATTGCCTCATCACTGCCTCAAAATGTGTGAATCTTCTCAGGAAACCCTCCAAGGGTGGAAACATTGCCCTTATGCTTGATGTCAAAAAGGCCTTTGACACCATGAATTGGGTTTTTATCTTCAAAGTACTTATGATGTTTGCATTTGATGGTGTATTTATCACTTGGATCTGGAAGATTTTGTATTCTGACCATATTTCAATTCTTATAAATGGATCTCCTCGTGGTTTTTTTGATTTCTCTAGGGGGTTAGAAAAGGTGACCCTCTTTCTACAATTATCAATGATATTTCAGAGGATTATCTTAGCAGGATTCTCTCTATCATGGTAGGTAATGGAAAATTGAAATCAATAAATGCTGGGAGAGGCATTCTGGCCCCGAATCATCTTTTGTATGCAGATAAAATTATCATTTTCTCTTCAGGTGATAAAAGAAATATCAACAACATCAAAAGAGATCTTTTGCATTGTGCCTCTGTCTCTGGTCAAGACATTAGCTGGGAGAAATCATTTGTCTACTTTGGAAAGAGTATCAATGATCGGAGAAAGACATTCATTGTCAATGAAATTAATGTCAAGGAAGGATTCCTTCCATTCAATTATTTGGGGGTTCCTTTGTTTTGGGGAAAGCCAAAAGCTAGTTATTTTGATGAGATTGTAAGCAAAGTTAGAAGACACATTTCTACTTGGAAAGGAAAATCTCTTTCCATGGATGGGAGGGTCTGTTTGGTTAAATAGGCTATTGTCTTCAAACTTGTTTATTCCTTCATGGTTTACAAATGGCCCATTTCTCTCATACGTTGTATCAATGGTTCTCATAGAAATTTTATCTGGAGTGGAAATATAATTAAAAGGAAACTTCCTACTATATCCTGGGCTGATTGTTGAAAACCTTATGATGCTGTAGGATTGGGTATTAAATATCTGGTTCTATTAAATGATTCTTTGCAAGCCTCTTTCATCTAGAAATTTTTTAATAGCAATTCTGAGGGATTGACCTTTCTTGAGGGTAAATTCTTGAATAGACTAAAGAAGGGGTCTTTCAATTATCTGGAATCATCTATTTGGCATGACTTCAAGTATATCTTTACTTCAATTGATTCTCATTCTAGATGGATTTTTTCAAAGGACTCATCTCTAAATTTTTGGAAAAGAAAATGGACAGATAACCCCCTTCTTGATCTTGTAATAGATGAACAAGATATTGATATTGAACTCACTATCAAGGATCAATTGGAGAACATGGATGGTCTTCCAATTCACATAGTCAACATTGTTAGCAATCACTATTTTTCTGAAAAGAAAGACATTTGGGCTTGGGAACCTGCGGTTAATGGTATTCTCTCCTCCAAGCTCTATTATGATTTTTCTCTAAAATCTCGTTTATCCAATCAATGGATGGGGAACTTGCATAAAATCTTCCTTAGACCATCTCCTTCCAATATAGTCTGGAGAATTTCTCATGGAAAAATACCTACTGACTATTACCTTCAGCATTGTGGTATCGCTTTATGCTCCTCTTGTGTGCTTTGTAATCAACACGAGGATGCAAATCATCTTTTACTTTTTTTTTCTACTGCTGATTTAATGTGGAAGGTTCTTGAAAGCATCTTTGAAGTCTCACTTCATCTGATGACATCTATCACTCGTTTCATTTAGATATGTAAATACATTCCTCTTTCTTCACAGTTATTGGACTTATTTCAGGTTGCTGCCTCTGAGTTACTTCATTATATATGGTCTTATCGAAATAATGCAATTCATGGAAATCAACCTTTTTCAATTACTTCTTCTATTTCGAGCATCCTTGCTGCAACACGCATGGATATCCTCCCTAAAAAACATTTCTGCACCAATTCTATGCATGATTTCTCTGTGCTTGCTCATATTGGTGTTAAAAGTAATTTCAGGCCCTCTTATAATACTTTTGAAGTTATTTGGCAACCACCAATGTTTGGTTGGTTGAAAATTTACTCCAATGGTGCATCGAAAGGAAATCTAGGGCCTTCTGGATATGGATCCGTTTTTAGGGATCATATGGTTTAGGAAATTGGTTGCCTTCATGGCTCCTGTGGGTTTTCTTCCTCATTGGAAGCTGAGATGATGGGTATTATTGTTGCGGTGGATCAGGCTGAAAATCGTGGTTGGAATAATATTTGGTTTGAAAGTGACTCGACTGGTATTGTGCCTACCATTAGGGAATGCTCTTATCACTTATCTTGGAAATTCAATAATCATTGGATAAATTTCTTGGACTCCCTTCGGACTACGAATCACATTATTACTCATATCTATCGAGAGGATAATTCTATTGTGGATTGTTTGGCTAACAAAGGAATTGAAGATGCTGATTTCACATGGTATGAAAATCTCTCGGCTGCTTTTTTACCCCTTTTGAAAAGGGATTTCTACAAAACTCTTGTGTTTAGAATTCTGTAAGTTGGACTTTTTTATCCTAATTTAGGGGCCTTGATTTTTTGGGTAAGGTCTCATATTCTTCTAGAAAAACAAATGTTATATATTTTGAAAATGATATAACTATTGATGAACATCTCAAAAAAATCATGCATTGTGGAGATACAATAATATGAAATAATTCCACATATGGTCAAAGTTATTTGGAAAACAATTGTCTACAAGATGTAATATTTTACCATTGTGATCTAATGATATTAATGAAATTAAATTTTCTTATATAGTTTACAAATTTTTCTGGGTATTTTTTAATTAATTTGGGTGGGGGAGAAAATATAAATCAAAATTTATAGATTTAATTTTCCATTAAATAAAAAAATGTATTACATGAAATAATAAAATAATATTAAAAATTATTTTTTTATGAAGGATGTGTATATAAATATTAAATTGGATGTGTTATACAATATCAATATGGAACATAATTTTGGAAATTATAACTAGTATAAAACCTTATGTGAATACCCATTTCAGATATTGAATACTAATAAATCCATATATAGACAAATACTAAGAGTGGGAGTTTTGATAATTCAAATTGATACATGGTAAATTTTCTATTATTATAGTAAAAATGGATGGATCGACCTAAAAATTATGATTATACCATTTGGTGAGTTTTTTAGATGAAAATTTTATTGAAAAAATTCCTGGGCAAATTCATTGAGAAGAATTAATTGATTATATTGAGTTTGATTTTCATGTTTAAATAATTATAGTCTTACTCAAGGATGATTTGGATATATTTTATAGTTTATAGGTTTTTTATATGAAATAATGGATTTAATTTTTATTAAGGATGTAAAACCATTACATGAGGATTTGATCACACTAGAGTTGGTCGAAGTTACTCTAACACAGGGAATACATTTCATAATTTGAGAATGTACTATATTAATTGAATTTGTACAAATATAAGCACTACTATGACATGATATTGATCATATTTAAATCTAGTTTTATTTACAATTATAATATTTTTTAGAAAAGAGTAAATTGATATGGGGTTTTCTATAATGACAATATAACACAATAAAAAATCACATCACATATGATTAATCAAAATACATCTTATTGAAATTCACTATAATGTTAAAAATATCGAGATGAGTATTACTGTAACATTAAATGCAGATCATCCCTACAGAATTATTTTCAAGAGTGTTTTGATCTTAAGTTCATATTTTCTATGAAAAAAATTATAAACACAAAAATATACATTGATGTGAAGAACACCATAATACATTTACATAAAAATTCCATAATGTGATTAATTGGGGATTTATACAGGTTATGCATTTCTATAAATCACAATGTGCTCATTCTATAATCAATGGTCCACACCTCCAATTTAGATAAAGATATGATTAAATATACCTAGTTCTATTGTACAGTGTCTTCAATATATTTTAATATTTGAATCATTCATGAAGTAGTATAGTCACACTAAAATTTATGAAATTTAAAAATATAAAGATGAAACAAACATAAAAAATATATATATGATGAGGCAAACTGATATTTTTCTATCAAATGAGATTCCAAAGAGGGATTTAATTTGATTTTTATAATTAAAAAATGTTCCAAACAATTTCATATTCTGTTGGAACATTAAGAATGATATTGGAAGATTTTTTGATATGATAAATCGTTTCATTAATATTATAATCAAAGATCATGGACACTGTGTTTGACATCTTCTTATTCCATTGATAATATATTTGATCATTGGGATGAATGATCTCAACTATTTTTCAAATTGGATTATCCATTTAAAAAAATGGTTACAAAACCTTGTGAAAATTATTATATTAAATAATATTCATTCTCAATAATTATATCATCTTCATATCATAATAATATATATTATTTCAATCAAAATAGATTTAGAATCATGTTTTATAAATGCGAGAGATAGTTTTCTCATTCAGCACTGCAAAAACCTCCTCATAGGGGTGGTAAACTCTTTTGTTGAAATACAATGTAGTATTAGGGTATTATTTTATTATGATATTTTATATTAACTTGAATATTTTATTCAATTTAATTGGTTTTCATATAATAATAGATGAGGGGTTCAAGGTATTATTCTCATAGATATGTTTTTGTTTATAATTTTATTTATATATTTATCAATGAGAACTATAATGTATTAATGTACCATTAAAAACATTAGAGTTCCTATATTTGACATATAAGGATTCCATATATAGAGATAAAGGATAATTATGTATCTCTATCCCATATAATGGATATTATGGACACCATCAACAATAATATTAACCATCTTTATACAATGATAAGCTACAAATTTTAGGGAAATAATAATATCACATATTGTAAAAGGAGGTGGAATGAATTATTCTAAAATAACACTAAGTAGAAGCTAAAATTTGTTTTTTGTAACATAAGGAAATAATAAAATCCTTATAACATTACATAATATCATTAAATGATAAAATAAGGTTACCAAGTCCATGTTATATACCTTTAAATATTAATATAATAATATTTTAATTAGATAAGATGAATTGGGGGATGAATTTCTCTATTGAGGAAAAAAGTGTTTCGAATTTTATGATATGTAGTATATATTGAAGAATATATAACCTTATTTTAAAGAGTAATACAATGAGAGAAAAATAAATATAGTGGATATATTTCATTTAAATGGACCATTTTGTGAAATAGTTTACAAAAAAATTATTTTCCATGTAAATAATAGTCAAATATAAAAGGATGTGTAACCTAAATAATCATCATAGAAGGGAAAGATTACAAGATGTAAATATTTATGATATATTTTCAAAGGAAATTAAGAACCCAATAAAACAATGAACAAACATTTTTTTACTAAACATGAGTCCACATTATGTTATTTTATATGTAAAATAGAATATGTTTACGTGATGTGTGAAATTAAAAACACATATATATTTTATTTAAATTAACTCCAAGATTACTTGAGTGAATATGCCGAAGGGAGAATCAATTTAGAAGGTAGTGATGATGATTTTGAAAAAGAGTATTACAATATTGTGGAATTAATAGTTTTTCTTAATGAAAATATTATAATTGAATTAATGGACTAGGTATTTAAGATAGATAATGATTAATTAAGGTAATCCCTTAAATATTCAAATGGTAAAGTTGTTACATTGATATAAATTTTATTAAAATTAAATGCAGGATATATAAATTAAATTATTAAATCTAATGAAAAAATTACTTATAATTCCATTTCAAATTAAATTTCCATGAACATGGAATTGAAAGTCAACAACACTAATATAATTTTTTATGGATGTTACTTATGAAAATTAAAATATATGCAGTTTAAAAATATGGTGAATAAGGCTGGAAGTATATCCAAAACTAGGTGAATTGTTTATAATTCTAATATGAAGAAAATATTTCCTATATAAACTCTTCAAATGTTATTTTTTTTACACTTGTAAATTGTAAATCTATATATTATATATGAGAAAAAAGGAACGAGAATGTAAATTATTTAACCAATAATAATGACGCACTCAATGTCAATGAGTTGAAAAATGTGAAAGTTGTTATAACCAATACTAAGGGAACGATCATGGAAATATAGAAGGTTTAAAAAAGAGAGATGATTGAAGGAAAATATTATATGTCATATAAATAATAAGTAGATTAAGATGAATTAGTTTTATAAAAGTTTATATTTCACATTGAATGATTATTTTTTATAGACTATATAGGGATAAAACCTATTTTTTCTAGAATAATTACTCTAGTAATTAATCGAAGGGAGGTTTTGATTTGATGTGGATAATTATAGGAATTACTAAAGTCCAACTACATCAAATATCTAATATAATGTTATATTTTCATATTTCTTTTGATTCACATTAGTAGTATTGGGGTTTATTTACTACAAAAATAATCTATAATTTCTCTTACCAAGTTACAATATATGTTCATTTATGAAAATTACAAATACTCAAAGAGGTGGTAAAATTAAGACCATATAGTAGTGGTATATGTTTCCTACAAGGAAATAAAATATTGATGTTGTGGATACATGATTATGGTTTGACATTGCACATGTAATATATAAGATATCTCTTGAAATAAATATAATGGTATGTGAAAGGAACATCCCATTTTTGTAATGATGTATCCTTCAATGTGATAAAAATTGGGTACACTGATATTAGTAAGATGAAATATAGAAATTTTGTCTTTTTTATTTTGTTTAAAAAAATATTCTCATATTTTCTAATTATTACTATAATGATAATGAGTTGTCATTCTTGAATAAAAATATTGTCTTTAATTGATGGAAATATGAAATTATTTCATTCATGAAAAAAAATTATTTATCAACATCTTAAAAATTTATGACGATGAAAACTATGATATAATGAGAATAAGTGAGGAAAATATCAACAGAATTGAAACATTTTCCATCTATGGAAAATGATAATATTGGTTATATCAATTAATACGTCATGAGACATCTTTCAAAACATTAATTTGAATGTTTTATTATAAATTCATCATTTGAAAAAGGTAAAACATTATACAGTAGTCTGAAACCATTAGAAATTGAATTAGATAATCCTTTTGAGTTAGTTGACTTCGATATGTGAATACTTATAAGATCCAAATTTATAAATGAATATATATGTTATAATATATTTTTTATTTTAATCATATAATATTTTATAATATATATAATTAAATATATAATTATGAAATAAAATATTTATAATATATTTCATATAATAAAATAATAGATATCGTAAATGATTTGAATCATATAATAGATATGAATAATGGGATAGTGTGTTTTAGGAATATCCAATAAATAAAGGGATAAAATATAAATATACTGCCACACTCACAAGTAAAAATGTATTCTTTATATATGGGAGAATATATAATTGTTAAACATATGAAGGAATTCATATAAATTTATAAATAATTCCTTTGGGGAAATTTCCTAGATATGAACTTCTACATCTGGAATTAACAGTAACTTATATTCATCCCAGATGTTTATGATAATAATAAGATGGTTACAGGGAATCAATGATTTCTATTTCTTTACAAATATACTCTTTTTAGTTCAAATACTAAGTCCAGTTAATAATTTTATTCACTCCTCAAAAATATCTCCATCTCACCTTGAATATAGATGTTAATAAAGGGCACTATGCATAGGGTTTTTTCATGGTTTGGATTAAATACCCACACATTTAGTTTTAGGTTACCCCCCAAACAGGAATTCACCAAAATATTATAATTTTATTATAAACAAAAATTGTTATACTCCCATATTATAAACTTGTTATATCCTCTATCTCTAATACACCATCTATAGTTGATAGAAACCCACATCTTTAACACCTTCTATAGTGATTGGATATAACCCCAATCATATGCTTCCAACAACTGGTTATAATCCCTAGAAAAAAATTTCATATTTATGTGAATTTATATAAAGTATAAATATAAATTTTTTGATCATAATTTTTGAGAATTATAGATCACACTTTCTCATGTACAATTGTTCCTGATCCATTTGACAGGATTAATTATAAATATTGTTCAATTTTAAACAACTTCTAATTAATGTATTTATTTATCCTCCACTATATTTATGAAATTATCTTAAAAGAAATATTCATTATGATTGATTATATCCTATCTTAATTTTTTTTAATGTTGGGAAACAAATTCATCAATATTATATTAAATATTAATTTGGAAAAATCTACAAAATACATCATCTATAATTTAAATGGGTTTAAATTTTTTTTAAACCCTATAATACGGATACTGATTACTCTATATTTTTTAAATTTTTCTCAATATATATATATATCTATTTTAGTTATATTCATAAGTTACTATGAATTAACTTATTCATGTATGAAGTAATATACAAAACCTTTTGAATTATCCTCCATCATAATAGAAAATATTACAAATTAGAATACACTATAAGATTACATGATCCATTAATTCATCTTTATGAAAATAAATGTCATCATATCATGGTGATTTTTGAAAAAATATTAATTTTTGGAATATCATGTATTGAGTGATTCAGGAAACATAAGGGATACAAATATGAAGGCCTTATTATTTTGGTGTTACCAATGTCGTTTTATGAAACACAGTACTTCATGAAACTCTTTAGTCTGTCATTCACACATCAAGAGTATGTGGTATCATTTCATTATTCACATAATATTAAAGCGTAATTTGATGTTATCATCACGTAATTTGAGTATCCTGGTGGAACTAGTTTTCAAAAAAACTACAGATTCCTTTCAGGTAGTATCACAAATTTTTTTATTATATACCATTTTTTATATATCTTAGATCACCCCACAATTAATCATTCATTCATTTCACGTAGCTGATGGTCCTAAATCCCCTCAAAAATTATTTTTTAAAATCATATTTCTAATAAATGAAAATAATGATATTATTCACATCTTTTGAATGTGTTTTTCATCCCAGAATACTAAATCGCATTCTGTATTTTCTTTCATACAGTCAAGTTGATTATCACATAGTTACCCAATGAAATCCAACAATTATATTGGTAAAAAATTTACAATATAAAAATACCTTTTTTTGTTGTTTTCTATTTCCCAAGTAGTATAAAATATTATTAGAAATTATTTATTAATGAAAAAAAATTATACTGAATATATAACTTTATATTATATATGATAATCAAATAAAACAAGAATTCTTTAACATGATCATAAATTTTTCATGTCATAAATAATAACCAATGCATGTAGAAAATACATTCATAATATTTAATGAGTTTATTTGGGTTTCATTAGATGTCACAAAAACAATAGATCAAACCACTATCCTTTGATTAATATCTTTTTGTGTTGTGGATTTTTACCAAACACAAGTGACCCCACATAGGTTCTGATATTGAATGATAACTCTATTAAAAGACTCAAAATTCCTTTAATCCTCCATTACATATCATAATGTCCATTCATAGGAAAAAAACAATCAAAATGGTCTTCCACATGCCACACCTCTCTATGCATTCCAAAATTCACTCATTCCTGCATGTTAACTTTTAAAAATATTTTTTCACATTTTTAAACACCTTATTCCCTAGAAATAAATATTATGAAGGCCCATTGTTTTTATACATAAATATTAATCATTTTAGATTATTATTAAATATAAAACATTTTGATCCACAATATAACCATAAAGTTTTAGTTTATTTTTCTACTAGATACACAAAAATAATATTTATATATATTATTCATCATCTCCCAAAACATTCGTCCCACTATATACCATTCATAAAAAAATCTATTCAATACATTCTATGTAAAGACCCGTAAAATTCAAGGAAAATTGTTTCTTAATTTTCTTTGGGAATTTAGAAGAACGCAGTTTCTGACGGCACTCGATTCCAAGGCCCGATGTGCCCGGAATTTCTATCCGAAGTTTAGTTCGAGTACGTTTAATGAATGAATGAGTGAGAATTTATAACTTATGAACCGGTGCTTGGAATCGAATTCCGAGGGCACCAATGGGACCGTAGCGCTGGTAATTTCTTATGAACGCCATTTCCGGAGTTGCGTTTGCACGAGAGAGGATGATAAAAATTTTGGAAGTTTATTTTATAATTAAACTACAATTTTTATTTTCATTAGGTGGTTTAAGGCTTTGGGTGGGAGTTGGGTAACTACCCAACTTCCCAAGGGAGGTTATGAGGGTGGTGGGGCCCACACTAACCCCAACCCTTCATATTTTTCAACCCCCCTCAACTCACCTTTTAATTTTCATAACTTAAGTATTACTATCTTATGTTATTAATGGTGTGAGTTTAATGTGTGTGTAGGTTTGAATTTCAAACTCATGTCTAGTTAATAAATTAAGTGAGGGATTAATTTATTTTGGGGTTAGTTTCTTATGGTGGAGTCTTTGGGAGGAAAAGGCTAAGGATTGAGGAACTTATTCATCTTCGACGAAGAACGCAAAGAACACATCGGACTCCGTCGAAGAACATCGAGTCCTCAGAGACCGAATACGCGATGCCGTAGACCGCGACGGTTCTTCCACGACATCTTCTTCCACGACGTCTCTTTCCGCGATGTCTTTTTCTGTGAAAAATCCTTGTTTGACGAACCTCCATTCAAGATACGCTTGAGGTAGGGGATTTATTTATTTATTTTGTTCGTGAATACTATCTTACGTTCTTCGTGAAAATATGACCAATTTCTAATGACTAACGAGAGGGGGCCGGACCGTACAAACATGGCCGACCCTCCTCCATTATTTATGTTGTTTCTAATGTGGTTGGAAAGAAATGGCGTGGTGTCGTTGCACCACGCAGAATCGTGCGGCAAGGATTGTGTGGCGCCGTCGCGCCGCGTGGTGAAATCGAACAAGGACGTGACGCCGTCGTGCCACACCGGAGAACCACAAAAGCACCATGGCCGGAGTGGGGACATGGCGGAGGGGTGCAGTGCTATCGCACCGCAACGGATAAATGAACACTGCGGCCGGTACCGGGCCGCAGCGGTGCGTGAGAACCGGCGTTCGGAAACCGGGCCACAGGTGTCAAAGCAGGGAGGGGACCGGCCGACGCCGGTCCCGTGGTGGCAGAAACCAGCCAGCGGGGTGGGCCGGCCAGAGAAGAGGAAGCTGGGGGTACAAACCCCCGGTCGGCCAGCCCAATGGACCCCTTAATGGGGGCCGCGGCTACAAACCAGGGGGGCAGGCGCCCCCACTCCAAACGGCTCGACCGTTTTGTCGAGCGCCTGGCCAGCGCGTTGGGCGCGCTGCGCCCAGGCCGGGCCGGACTGAGCCAGGCCGTGCCGGCTGGGCCGGGCTGCGCCCAAGCAGGCTGGACCCGGACCCGGTTCGGGCCGACCCTGGGGGTATCGGGCCGGGTCGGACCGGGCCCGAACCCCTTAATACCGAATCGTTTCCGGTCGGACTCCCATAACATGTGCTACGGGCCTCCGATCGAAGCACCATCAGTTGTTATGCGATCCTTGGATTGAGATGGTTGTTTCGGTATATCGCACTCAAGGTTTCAGAATAGTTTGGGTTCGGCCAGGTTGGTTCGAACATGAAACCAACCGGGCCCTCGTAGCGGAAACGCTCATATCTTAAGCTCTAGACGTCCGATTGACGTGTCGTCGACTTTTTTGGATTCCTCTTTGGGAGACGGATCATTTGGCTTACTACGCCCGAGGTTTGAACGTAGGTGGAGTATGGTCGTGTTGGTTTTGCCTTAGAAACCTACCAGGCCCCTAGGACGAAAAAGCCAATATCTCTCAGACCGGTCGTCCTCTTGATGCGCCGTCTGCGACGTTGAGTTCCTGTTGACGATACAGATCTTTTGGATACATCAAATCTGGACTATGTGTCAGTTGATGTATCATTCTCTCGGCTCGTGGAGCGGACCCTCCTGAACGAGCTTGCTGTGTGCGGGAACCCTAGAGCTGGTTGCGTTTGCGACTGTGACGACAACAACAACTGTACAGAGATCCTCAGTGGATTCAACGGTGACGACTACATCACTTAATGATCCTACATGGATCAGTACTACCGATCCTATGTGGGTCCGATCCTATGTGGGTCAGTGCTCAGCGGTTCTGTGTGGGCCAGCGCAAACAGATCCAGTGTGGGTCGGATCTTGTGTGGTTCTTTGCGGGGATTAGTTACCTATCGATCCTATGTGGGTCATACCCTTCCTGGGTCATTGCGGGGGTTAGTACCTATCGATCCTTTTTGGGTTCGACAACTTAGATAAATCAGTGGATATATCTGATCATCTCTATCGTCATACAAAGAAGTATACCTTTGTGAGCTGAATCCTGTTTTGCTTTCCTAGGTGGATTGTGTTAAGCTATCCTGTGTGGATTTACATTTTTCTTTCCTGTGTGGACTGGGTTGTACTTGGGCTCGGATGTTCGAGCCAAACGAGAATTGATGAATTAGGTATATTTATGGGCATATACCTAAGCAGTGTCAAATGTTACTTCGTGATTGTATCTTTCCTTTGTGTATTATCCTTTCTGGATTCTGGGAGACCTTCAGGGGTCTCGGGGTCCCTACTGAGTAGCTTATACTCACCCCTGCATAGGTTATGCCTGCACTACGTTGTGTTGGTTGCAGACGATGGACAGCGCTAATCATGGTTCAGGCTTGCGGAGCAGGACGGTACCTGGAGGTGGACCACTGGGCGGGACGTACTCAGAGCGGTTGGCTGGACCCGAGGAGAAGAGGAGGTTATCTATACCCACACTTCAGGTGGAAGTCTAGTGGATGGATCGAGGTTGCGGCTTTAGTTTTCATTTTATGTTTTCCGTTTCGAGTTGTACTTTACTTTCAGTTTGGGTTTGTATTCTTGCCCATTACTTTTCTTCACTTACTGTTGTATTCAGTTTTTATGTAATGTTTACTTCTACTGATTTCTTGCTCTGTGGTGTTTGTTTACATTAAAAATTAAATTCCTTCCATTTTTACCGGGATTTACGCCTTGGTGCTAGTCTCCAGCCCCTGGCCTATGGAAGGCGGGCTTGGGGTAGTCACGGTACGAGTCCCGAGGAAGGGTCGTGACAAATTTGTATCAGAGTAGTTCGGTTCTACCATAGAACTTGGGACTCTGATCTTTTTCTATTTGAAGCAATAGTGTTAAGTGTATTGGGTGTGGTTATTAGTCCAGGGAGTCCAGTGTTGTTGCAGCGGCCGACATATCTGTACTCTAGGACCCTGGCTTCTGATTTCCTACTTAATGCACGAAAACATTGATTGCATGTGTTTCAAGTTTTCTATGTGATTACTTTGTGCCAGATCACCAGGTATACTGTTATGACCATGGAAAACCTGTTTCCTTTTTTGGATGGCCCCACGACGGCAGCCAGCTAGGGTTCCGAGAGTTGAGCATGACGACAGGCCGCCAAGTGACGAGGCCTAGGTGCAGGGCCCTTTGACAGCTGAGGCACCGGAGGTACCTTTACCCACCGAGCCACCGATGCTTCCAGCCCCAGCCACTGACGATGAACATCTCCATAGTGAACTGCATGAGTTCCAGCTCCAGTGACCGCCAAGGTTCCGCAGGGAGATGGACCCCCAGGCAGCCGAGGACTGGCTGGAGGCAGTGGTGAGAGTTTTCAGGTTAGTGAGGACACCATCAGACCTCATGGTGATCCTCGTGGCGAGCCTACTGCACGCGGCAGTGGGCCGATGGTGGATCTTGATGCTCTAGGTGCACGATGAGGTATCTCTCCTCTGGACAGACTTTGAGAGCCTCTTCCGCTCAGAGTTCTTCCCAGCCACCCTCCATGCGGTGCGCATCCAGGAGCTTCTTCAGCTGCAGCAGGGCAGCTTAATGGTCGCCCAGTACTCTGCGAGATTTACCGATCTCTCGCGCTACTCAACAGATATGGTACGGGACCCATTCTTCCGGGCCCGGACCTTTGAGCAGGGATTGTGACATGATATCAAGGAATCGCTGATCTCCCTCAGCATTCCAACCCAGGAAGGAGTACTGGAGCGTGCCCTTTTGATCGAGAGATCTCTTGTTGATCCTTCTTCAGCGGCGAGACCTACCACGGGGCGACACGTAGCAGACTATTCTACAGTAGGTAGTCGACGGATGACTCATGGGTCCAGGCAGACCAGACTCTCAGGCAGACACGCTAAGGACATTAGCTCAGCAGTGCGGGGCACACAGCATGGAGCCAGTCTTTTGAGAGACAGGCAGTGCTACTCATGCGGTGGGCAGGGCCACATGGCTCATGACTTCCCGACCCTCCATGCCGAGGAGCAGCAGACGGTTGAGGGACCACCCAGGCAGAGACAGAGGGTTGACCATGGCGGTCCATAGGGTGCAGGCGGACGAGGCAGAGGAGATGGCTGAGCAGCAGGTGGTGGGCGACGCTTTGAGGCTCTACCACCACCACCACCAGGAGGTCCACCGTGACAATAGGGAGCTGGCGGGCAGAGACAAGCACAGCTCCAGGCAGTAGAGTCCTACAACCACGGCACCCCCGAGATGATTCTAGGTACTATCTATGTCTATTCCACCCTTGCTGATGTACTTATAGACACAGGAGTGAGTCATTATTTCATATCTGTTGCCCTTGTTCGGATCTCTGAGATTCCAACAGAGCCGTTGGCTCGATCCTTACGGCTAGAGACACCTACGGGAGTAGACTCGACGATTACGCACTGGTGCCGGTAGTGTGAGATTACTCAAGGAGGTGAGAGATTCGGATGAGATCTTCTTGTAGCAGTGTCGAGTCCTTATGACGTCATCTTGGGCATGGATTGGTTGTCCACAGTCCATGCACAGATTAACTGTATTAGGCGCAAGGTGCGATGTGTATGCACCGACGGGAGCAGGTTCACCTTCACCGGAGAGAAGGGAGCCTTTGCAGCATAGGATGGACTCTCGAAGAGAAGAGGACAGCCCATCACTCATCAATTGGCTAGCCTCATCCTAGGAGCAGTTTACGTATGGAGTCCTGGTTTTCCTACAGTGGTGGATCAGTATGCAGACGTCTTTCCCGACGACGTTCCAGGGCTACCTCCTCGTAGAGAGGTAGACATTTATATCGACCTGTAACCCATGACAGCCCCGATATCGACTCTAGCATATCGGATGGCCCTCTCTGAGCTTCAAGAGCTACAGATATAGTTGTAGGACTTGTAGGGAAAGGGATTCATCCGACCCAGTGTTTCACCCTAGGCTTCCCTGATTTTGTTCGCCAAGAAGGCGGACGGGAGATTGCAACTTTGTGTCGACTATCGTCGCCTGAACCAGGTGATAGTGAGGAACAAGTATCCGCTACTGATGATTGATGACCTCTTCGATCAGCTTGAGGGAGCACGGTGGTTCTCGAAGATAGACCTCAGGTCAGGCTATCATTAGCTCAGAGTTCGAGACGAGGACGTGCAGAAGACAGCCTTCAGATGTTGGTATGGCCACTATGAATTCCTGGGTATGCCATTAGGTGTAACCAATGCTCCAGCAGTGTTCATGGACCTCATGAACAGGATATTTTAGCCATACCTCGATCGATTTTTTCATAGTCTTCATCGAAGACATTTTGATTTACTCGATGACTGAGGAGGAGCACGCCTACCACTTGTGGGTTGTGCTAGACACACTCCGAGAGCACCAGAATTTTGGAAAGCTCTCGAAGTGTCAGTTCTAGATACACGAGGTCCACTTATTGGGACATGTCATCTCTGAGGAGGGAGTTTCAGTGGATCTTGTGAATATCAAGACATTGCTAGCTTGAGATCCACCCAGGAGCGTGACGGAGGTGCGGAGTTTCATGGGACAAGCTGGATACTACCGAAGATTTGTGCCAGACTTCTCCAGAGTTGTGGCACCACTCTCATCTTTGACAAAGAAGGGGAAAATCTTTGTGTGGTCAGACAGATGTCAGTAGAGATTCCAGGAGCTGACATAGAGATTGACCAGTGCACCTATCTTGAGGTTGCCTGAGGAGGGAGTAGGGTATGTAGTCTACTGCGATGCATCAGGGACCGGACTCGGATGTGTCCTGATGCTGGAGCGGGTCGTGATTGCCTATGGATCACGTCATTTGAGGCCGCATGAGCAGAAATATGCTACCCATGACCTGGAGTTAGCAGCAGTGGTCTTCTCTCTGAAGACATGGAAACACTATCTGATGGGCGAGCGCTTTACAATATTTTCTGACCATCAGAGTCTCAGGTACATCTTATCTCAGAAGGACCTGAACCTGAGATAGCGGCGACGGCTCGAGTTCCTCCATGACTATTAATTTGAGATATTTTATACTCCGGGGAAGGGGAACGTGGTAGTCGATACCCTCAGTAGGAGGACGGGTATTTAGCTACTTGAGGAGGCGACAGAGCAGCTAGCCGCCTTACAGATATCCTTTGTGGATAGAGATGGCGCAAACTTCATTCAGTCTCTCACAGTCTCTCATCCACTACTACAGCGGGTCAGAGAGGAACAGTATGGGGACGCTGACTGTGATATACGGTATGCACATATATCCTCAAGACAGGAACCTGATGGTTTCTCCTTTGGGGAAGACCACGACATCCATTTCAGAGGATGTACCTTGGTACCAGTCGCTTTACGAGAGGAGGTGCTGAGAGAGTTTCACACATCCCCTTTGACGGTACATCCTGGAGTGGCGAAGATGTACCAGGATCTCAGACGACAGCACTGGTGACCGAGAATGAAGAAGGTTGTGGCAGAGTTCGTTTCTCGATGCCTCACCTGCCAGTAGGTGAAGGTAGAGTATCAGTTACCAGTAGGCTTGGTACTTCCCTTGGAGGTCCTGGAGTGGATGTGGGATGGGATATCTATGGAATTCTTGACTGGACTTCCATGCACTTCCAGAGGCCACGACTCCATTTGGGTGATTGTTGACCGAATCACCAATTCGGCACACTTCTTACCCATCAGTGAGCAGCGCTCAGTGGAGAGGTTGGGGCGTCTCTACGTTCAAGAGATTGTATGGCTTCACGGTGTTCCATCATCTATCATCTCCGATCGAGAAGCTCTCTTTAATTCCCGGCTTTGGAAGGGGTTGTAGGAGGCTTTCGGGATGTAGCTACATCTAAGCACCGCCTTTCACCCTCAGACGGATGGTCAGATGGAGAGGACCATTCAGACTCTTGAGGACATGCTCTGCGCATGTGTCCTCGACTTTGGTCGCAGCTGGGAGGACCACATACCCTTGGTGGAGTTCGCGTACAACAAAATATACCACTCCACCATCAGGATGGCACCATATGAGGCGTTGTACGGCCGACCCTGTAGATCTCCTTTGTGCTGGAAAAACCCTGGAGAGTCAGCACTTGTGGGACCAGAGATGGTCCATGAAATGACAGAAAAGGTCCAGGTCATCCAGGAGCAGATGGGGATAGCTCAGAGCCAGCAGAAGTCATATGCTGACAGGAGGCGGAGGCCACTAGAGTTCGATGATGGTGACCACGTTTTCTTGTGTGTCTCACCTCGACGTGGTTTGCGGAGGTTTCGCC
This sequence comes from Viscum album, assembly GCA_963277665.1. NCBI lineage: Eukaryota > Viridiplantae > Streptophyta > Magnoliopsida > Santalales > Viscaceae > Viscum > Viscum album. The sequence continues at coordinate 997,677,117 of OY728166.1, forward strand.
GAGGCGTCAAGTTGTCTCCACGCTTCATCTAACCATACCAAGTCCTCAGCAGGATCGGTGAGGTGGCTTATCTCCTGGCTCTACCAACAATGTTGCACCGGGTGCACGACGTCTTCCACGTATCTCGGCTGAGGAGATACGTGCAGGACCCGACACACATCATTGACCATGGGGAGCTAGACGTTGATGATTGGGCAACTTTTTCGGAGGTCCCAGTGGAGATTGAGGATCGATAGGAGCGGGTCATGCATGGATGGTTGTTTCCTCTAGTGCGCATCAGATGGAAGAACGGGAATCTTCAGGAGAGAACTTGGGAGCGGGAGGCCCAGATGTGTGCTCAGTAACTACATTTGTTTCCCTAGCTTATGATGTATCTTTACGGGGACATAAATACCTAAGGTGGGAGTAATTTAAATACCCTTAAAATTCAAGAGAAATTTTTTCTTAATTTTCTTTGAGATTTTACAAGAACGCAGTTTCAGACGGCACTCGATTCCGAGGACAGGTGTGCCCGAAATTTTTATCTGAAGTTTAGTTCGGGTATGTTCAGTGAACGAACGAGCGGGAATTTCTAACTTTTGAACCGGTGCTCGGAATCGAATTCTGAGGCCACCGATGGAACCGCAACACCGTTAATTGCTTATGAACTCCATTTCCGGAGTTCCGTTTGCACGAGAGAGGATGATAAAAATTGTGGAAGTTTATTTTATAATTAAAGTACAATTTTTTTTCTTTAAGTGGTTTAAGGCTTTGGGTGGAAGTTGGGTAACTACCCAACTTCCCAAGAGAGGTTATTAGGGTGGTTGGGCCCACACGAACCCCAACCCTTCATATTCTTCAACCCCCCTCTACTCACCATTTAATTTTGATAACTTAAGTATTAATAACTTATGTTATTAATGGTGTGAGTTTAATGTGTGTGTAGGTTTCAATTTCAAACTCATGTCTAGTTAATAAATTAAGTGAGGGATTAATTTATTTTGGGGTTAGTTTTTTGTGGTGGAGTCTTGGGGAGGAAAAGGCTAAGGATTGAGGAACTTCTTCATCTTCGACGAAGAACGCGAAGAACACATCGGACTCTGTCGAAGAACACCGAGTCCTCGGAGACCGACTACGCGATGCCGTAGACCGCAACGGTTATTCCGCGACCTCTTCTTTCACAAAGTATCATTCTGCGACATCTTTTTCCGCGACGAACCTCGGTTCAAGATACGCTGGAGGTAGGGTATTTATTTATTTATTTTGTTCGTGAATACTATCTTGTTGTTCTTCGTGAAAATACGACCAAATGCTAACGACTAACGAGAGGGGGCCGGGCCGCACAAACATGGCCAGCCCTCCTCCATTATTGATGTTGTTTCTAATGTGGTTGGAAAGAAATGGCGTGGTGTCGTCACACCACACGGAATCGTCAGGCAAGGAATTCGTGGCGCCGTCGCGCCGCACCGTGAAATCAAACAAGGATGTGATGCCGTCACGCTGTGCCGGAGAACCGCAAAAGCACCGCGGCCGGAGCAGGGCCGTGGCGGAGGGGTACGGCGCCGTCGCGCTGCAGTGGATGAATGAAGGCCGCGGCCGGTACCAGGCCGTGGCGGTGCATGAGAACCGGCGGCCGGAAACTGGGTCGCCGGTGTCGGAGCAGGGAGGGGACCGGCCGACGCCGGTCCCATGGTGCCAGAAACCTGTCGGCGGGGTAGGCCAGCTAGACAAGAGAAAGTCGGGGGTTCAAACCCCCGGCCGGCCAGCCCAACGTCCCCCTTAATGGGGGGCGCGGTAACAAACCAGGGGGGCAGGCGCCCCCCACTCCAAACGGCTCGGTCGTTTTGCCGAGCACCGGGACAGCGCGCTGGGCGTGATGCGCCCAGGCCGGGCCGCACCTAGGCCAGGCCACGCCGGCCGGGCCGGGCCGCGTCCAAGGGGGCCGGACCTGGACCCAGTTCGGGTCGACCCGGTTCGGGCCGACCCTGGGGGTATCGGGCTGGGTTGGATCGGGCCTGAACGCCTTAATACCGAATCTTTTCCGGTCGGACGCCCATATCTTGTGCTACCGGCCTTTGATCGATGCACCGTCAGTTGCAATGTGATCCTTGGATCGAGATGGTCGTTTCAGTATATCGCACTCAAGGTTTCAGAATACTTTGGGTTCGGCCGGGTTGGTTTGTACACGAAACCAACCGGGCCCTCGGAGCAGAAACGCTCATATCTTATGCTTCGGACGTCCGATTGATGTGTCATCGACTTTGTTGGATTCCTCTTAGTGAGATGGATCTTTTTTCTTACTCCGCACGAGGTTTGGACGCCGGTGGAGTATGTTCGGGTTGGTTTTTCCTTAAAAACCAACCGGGCCCCTGGGACGAAAAATCCAATAACTCTCAGACCTGACGTCCGATTAACACGCCGTCTGCGACGTTGAGTTCCTGTTGATGATACAGAACTTTTGGATACATCAACTCTGGACTATGGGTCAGTTGATGTATCAGCCTCTCGGATCGTGGAGCGGACCCTCCCGAACGAGCTTGCTGTGTGTGGAAACCCAAGAGCTGGCTGCGTTTGCGACTGTGACGACGACGACGGCTGTACAGAGATCCTCAATGGATTCGACGGTGACGACTACAGCACTCAGTGATCCTACGTGGACCAGTGCTACCGATCCTGTGTGGGTCTGATCCTGTGTGGGTCAACGCTCAGCAGTTCTGTGTGAGCCAACACCTACAGATCCTGTGTGGGTCTGATCTTGTGTGGGTCTTTGCGGGGGTTAGTTACCTATCGATCCTGTGTGGGTTAGACCCTTCCTGGGTCATTGTGGGGGTTTTTACCTATCGATTCTTTATGGGTTCGATGACTTAGATGAATCAGTGGATATATCTGATCATCTCTATCGTCATACGAAGAAGTATACCTGTGTGAGATGAATCCTATTTTTCTTTCCTGTGTGGATTGTGTTGAGCTATCCTGTGTGGATTTACGTTTTGCTTTCCGGTGTGGACTAGGTTGTACTTGGGCTCGGATGTTGGAGTCGAACGAGAATTGATGATTTAGGTATATTTATGGGCATATACCTAAGCAGTGTCGAATGTTACATCGTGATTGTATCTTTCCTTTATGGATTATCCTTTGTTGATTCTGGGAGACCTTCGGGGGTCTCGGGGTCCCTACTGAGTAGCTTATACTCACCCCTACACGGGTTATGCCTGCACTACATTGTGTTGGTTGCAGACAACGGACAGCGCTGATCGTGGTTCAGGCTTGTGGAGTAGGACGGTACCTAGAGGTGGACCACTAGGCGGGACGTACTCGGAGCGGTTGGCTGGACCCGAGGAGCAGAGGAGGTTATCTGTACCCACCCTTCAGGTGGAAGTCCTGTGGACGGATCGAGGCTGTGGATTTACTTTTCAGTTGTTGTTTTCCCTTTCGAGTGGTACTTTACTTTCAGTTTGGGTTTGTATTCTGGCCCATTACTTTTCCGCACTTATTGTTGTACTTAGTTTCTACAGAGTGTTTACTTCTACTGCTTTCTTGCTCTGTGGTGTTTGTTTACTTTACAAAGGAAATTCCTTCCCTTTTTAATGGGATTTATGCCTTGCTGCTAGTCGCCAGCCCCTGGCCTATGGAAGGCGGGCTTGGGGTAGTCACGGAACGGGTCCCGAGGACGGGTCATGACATTCTGCATAATATTGGGAATTGAAACATAATTGTGGTTCAACACAAATAATTAGTAATAGTAACCTTTGAAGATATTAATTGATGATCATGTGAATTCAAAAGATAAGAATATAGGAATTAGATAATGGAAAAAACATATGTTGTTTATATATAATATATCAAGGGTCATAACCATGAATCCCATAATTAAGAATAATCATTTCAAAAAAATGAATTAAAAGAGTTATAAATCACTATAAATCCTTATCAAACCACAAGGTTGCTTCAAAAAATGTTGTCCATAGAATGTATAAAAATTAATTATTTTGTCACATATAACTATTATGATAATAAAATAATAATGGTATATGCATCATGACTTATTTAAAATAGTATATCAATAAGGTCAACTATTCCACGATAATGGATCTATCACATCTTCTGTTTTTTCTTAAAGTTCATCAACCACATCGACTAGTTTACCATAGTGGATCATGAATATAAAATTGTTTCCTATAATTATATAATGGGGTATATTACATTACCCAGTGAATAAGAGGGATATATAATATTATGAGAACAAATATAATAGTGAATAATATTAAAAATTTTTGAATAAGAAAATATATCATTCATTATATCATTAGATAGTAAAATATTCAAATAAAACATATTTCATAAACATTTAAAAAAAATTCAAAGAATAACCCATGGAATATAAATATGGTTTCCAACAAATCATCATGATAATAATAACCTATTTATATAAGATTAATGATGGTATCATTAGATCATACCTCTATTAAAATATAATAAATTTTAAAGGATGTTAACATATATGAATATACCTTTAAACTAATTAGAGAAATATTTCCATAGAAACATATATTATTCCATTTGAAATCAATCATTTCAAAATAAATATTTCCCTACTATTATGAAAAATATTTTTACTGATAATAAAATTGTAAAATTATAATTTAATTACCAATGTATTTTACATGATTTATTTTAGGAAATTATGTTCATTCCTTTTGGGTTAAATTAACACATTCAATTATTTTGTAATAATTAAAAATACAATTTTTTTATGAATATATAAGAATATATGTTTTACAATTATTTATAAAACATAAATCATGGGTAAAAAAATCTATTATAAAATAATAAGAGAATATTAAAAAAAATCCTTCAAAACATTTTTAAAACATGTATATATGGAAGGAAATGAATTTTTTTTACCAATGTGGTAAATAGATATGTTTTTCATAGAAACGTTAATTTAGTATTAATAGTTATTTATGAGAGTAAAATTAATCAAATAATGTAATTTATTGATTAAAACAAAATAAATGGAAATTTTTGGTGTTTGTCCATTAATAATCTGATGATTTCTTCAAGAAAAATTCAATCACAAACAACCCTAATATAAATGGGACTGAAAGAATTCCATTATTTGAATTCTGATGTTTATACATTAAAATTTAAGCCAATAGTATTTTAATTGTATATATGTTGTAAGTATATTATAAAAACATTATTATATATATCATACCATATAATAAATAATGGTGACATTTTATCTCTTTTTTATTAGTTATTTTTTATAAAAATCGGTATTCTAGAAGATTACAATTTTTTTCAAGAATATATTTGTTCGGAACATCTAGTCAATGCACATTAATCAGAGTTCCATTATCATGAAAATATTATTCATAATATATGTCCCATTTATATACATTATATATATAGCCATCTGTGAAAGGTATATATTGAAAAATACATCACACCATTCATGAAGATGGTAGGTCATGGGTGGGAATGAAATGTGTCTTAACATTTCTAAACATAGAATAAATGAATGGTAAATACTAATTCATCATAAAATAATAATTATTTTATCATATGCATAATTTATATTTATTAAAATTATCCTCAAAATCATCCATGTGAAACATAAATGAAAAATAAATCATATCACTTTATAGAGGTGGTAGTCCACATTTACACATGAGTGAAATATCTCTTATAAGATCATAAGGTATGAAAGCAGATGTGATACTATAATTACATTAATAAAAAAATTTATAGATATAATATTTACTATTTAAACTAAAAACATTAACCATCCATTACATATAGAAATGGAAGATGGATTTTTTCACTATTTGTATACAATAATGCATACGTACGAACGATAAAAACTTCTAATTAAAATTTTATCTAAAGGATTATTGATAATGGTTATAATATAATTATAAATTAATTTTATTCATATTTAGTGTAATTAAATTACGATCTTATAATCAATACAACATAATTACATGATTTAGAATAAGAATAAAGTTGGAAGAGGTCAGTTACGATTATTACCACTCATTCAGGTGGAAACCATTAAAAAACTTTTATAGACCCTTGTAATGGTCCATTAAGATGTCAAAAATCTATCAATATTTTAAAAATACATTAATATGTGTAATATTCAGAGGTTGGATGATCTAGAATCACAATCTTATATAATGAAGAGAAGGGATGGATGTCATTTTATAAGAGAGAGAATGGAAATAGATGGAATTTGTTAAATGCTTAATATATAATAATGTCATTTAATTGAAAAATGAACTGAAATGATAGTTATTTTGATTAAAAAAGAGATCATTGTATAAATAATATCTATCATTGAAATTTTGACATTATTAGGTATCATTTTTTAACCATATAATTGTAATTAACACCATTTAGTAACCATTTTTACCTTACCCGTGAGAAAAACTATTTCAATCATAATGGGTTATAAATATTAACATAAATTGAAAATTAACTCATAAATGGACCAAGGATGATATTTTCAGCAATATTATTTTCACTTGGTTAAATATTTAATTTTTATAAATTTTTAATAATTTAATAAACATTATTTATCATAAAAATCATAAATGTAAATTTTGTAAAACTTCACTTATCTTGAGATTGAATACCCCAAAATTAATATGGATTTCTAATATAATCCTTTTAGACATAACTCATATGTAATTTTCATGCACCAAATTTTTAAAACAATTTAATTAACTAAATTTTTTTTATTTCAATGTTTTTAATTTTTTTAATATTATTTTTATATAAAGTGATGAAATATTGTGTCAGTATTGTGTAAGAATTTAATTTTATTGAGTAATAAAAATTAAAATTAGAAGACATAACATATTGATAAAATATATTTATAATATTAATTTCAAACTAAATGTTCCATACTTTTCTCCTTATAAAATAAATTTAGTGACATTAACTTCAATGGAGTGACATTTTGTACTTATTATTTCCATAAATTAATATAAACATAATAATCATATAAATATGGCACTAATTGACCACATATTCGATACATGGATTGAATTTTATAATATAAAATTGTACAGTATGATAAAAGAATGTTTTTGAAAACTTTTAAATCCTTACATAAAATATTAGTTCCTATTTGACATGTGTAACCCTTATATGGGAGAAGACAATTCTTATGGTTAATATTTATAGTTGGAAACAATATAATTGATGTATCACAAAACAATTGACCATACTTACTCTAAAAAAGTAAATAAGTTTTCAATATTTGATTTCTATAAATTTACTGAAATAAATTGAATATAAAAATAAAAAAGTGATGAATTTTATCTAGTATAAAGATAAATATTTAGTATAAAAATGGATTTATTCTTGTCCTATATGTTTTTTAATTAAATTATTATATTAAAGTTATAATGTTGAATTTAATATCCCAGGTAAGTAAAGAATAATAAATTTTCATAATTATTACTATTTTTGAATTAAATATTATTTTTACTTTAAAGGTGTTGATATGCTCGATGGCGTACCTGATACTCAACAACGCATTTCTTTGAAATCTTATGTGGAAAACTAATAATATGAAAATAATATTTTAAATGATGTTAACGCCTAGATTTTATATTCGATCAAATAAATATAACTAACAATAATATTATTATACATATTTTTTAAATGTTTTAACATTTATCCAATAAATATTTAAGGCATAAAATGTGAATTAATCAAATTTTAAGCATAAATACCCTAATATTCTTTTAAAGGTCGATTTTACACCTTTTATTGGAAAAACCTCATTTTAATAACTTTTATATGTTCTTTTTATCAAAATAAAATTCTTATTAAGAATCAGGACATCAAAATTTACTTTGGGTAAAATGTTGGTATTTTCTGATAAAAATAAATTTTTGATTAATAGTGGGAAATACTGTATTTTAATTCAAAACTATTGTTTATTATAATTTATTTATATGGTTATATTATCTTTGTAATTTTTTTGAAGTTTACTTATATTATATTTTTACCATTTAATCCAATGTTGGTTATTGTAATTAATTTCACTTCGAAATTGGACATAATCAGGTGTCAATATTTTGATAGGTAATATTTCTTAAAAAAATGATTTTTTTTCTGACGAAGAGAATTAATTTTAAATTAATTTATAAAAATTATATGCTTTTAGTCTGGTAAAATAGATATAATTTCTTAATTTGGAATATCACATATATATTAGGCTTAATGTTTGGTAGTTTTCTAAAAAACATCAATTTTTATTTAATAGTGAAAGCACTAAGTAGTAGTTAAAAACTGACTTTTTCATTTTTATGAAGTTTTATCACTTTTGTGAATTGAGTTTCAAAAATATGACATACAGGGTCATTATTAGTAAGCATAATGTGGTTCAATAAGTTGAAAATAAGTTTTTGTGAATAGTATCTTTTGACATTTATTTACCGCGGTTAAAGGTAGATAGGGTAGTTCTATGTAAAAAGAGCATCATAATAATAAAAAATTACATTAACACTTTTTCTAAACTTATTGTATGAGTAATGTCCGACCATGGGCATCCTTGAGTCTATTTTGGTATCCCATGGATACACATAATGGTTATAATGACACATTATATTAACTAACTAAAAATAATGACAAAATGGCATAAACAAATATCTTTTAATAAATTAATTTTTACAAAGGGTTATGTAAGCTATCATTTCCACTATAAATATTATTTGGAAGATAAAATTATTTCCAATAGCATGTTATTTTTTAAAAAAATTAGACATCAAATAAATAAAATTATTTATGACACAACTATGATTTAGTGTTAACTCATTAATAAATTATTTAAATAAATAATATTTTAATAATTAAAATAATATCCAAAACAAGTCCAATCCTTATTAGATGATTTTATTACGACCGTGAGTCATCTTATCTTAGACTTTAATAAGTTTAGTAACTTTATAAACTGAAAATAATTATATAATAAAATAATATTTTCACACATTCTTGAAGGACCCCTCCTCCCGCTTATAAAAAGACGTCACATCTAACCAATTCCTCACACCTCTCAAGTACCTTGGATCCTCCAAACCCTATCTAAATAAGCTCTCAAGATTCCTCTATTCCACTAATAATCATAAACATTAGTAGAAGAAACATCAACATGTACTTTTGGATCAAACCAAAGAGAGTTACCTGAATTAATGGTAACAATTTCTCTTAAATTAATTACTTTTATTTTACTTATCCAAACCCTAAAATATTTTTATTCTATTAATTTATAACAAAACCAGTATCCACAATATACTAGGATGTTTTTATGAGTGTGATTCTAACAACACATTCACAAAGCTCCATCTAATGGGTAATGGACATACTGTTTCAGTGGATGGTAAACTAACACCTCACGAAATGATGATTGTTCACATATATCCTACCGCCACTCATGGTTACCATTATGATGGATCTATATTTATATATGATATAAGTTATGTTTTTGTATTATTTACACTTCTTTATTTTTAATTTTTATCATACCTTTACGGTTTCCATTACGGGTAAACGCGATAATTTCAATTGACGATGTGCAGACTAATACCCCCTCAAAGTGATATAACTCGTTAATGCCATATGTAGGAAGTATAAAGGATGGAGTTAATTATATTATATATGATATTATACTATATTTTTAATATACCTATTAATAATTATTTTTTAATTCCAATCAAATAGGAAATAGAAATGAAAGTAGTGTTCATGCATATATACGGCTTACTGTCTCCATGAACAGTGCATTTCATTTCTTACCACCAAATGTTATGTACTGTTATAAGTACCAATATATATATATACAGGATATATAAGATATATATGATATCAAAATCATGAATATAATTCTATATATAATGAATGTTTGACCACGTAAACAACTTGTAATTATAAGAAGTCCATTTTTACTTAAGTACAAAATACCGACAAAAGGACCATTATTAACATAAAGGATTACATAATGTCTACAAAAATGTAATAATTGACATAAAATTAATAATAAACTTGAAAATTATCTTATGAAAGAGTAAATTAACTTTAGTTTATTATTCATGAGATTAAAGAATGAACGGGTGAAGTCGGACATCAGGTATGGGACTTCGTCTTAATCTCCTTTCATTGAGGCATATTTTGTTTTAATAGACTACTTTATTTTATACTCTGCATAAACACCTTGGAATTTTCATTTCATTCAATGTGAATATTTTTCTACAATGCATTTAAATAAACTAAAAAAATAAGGTTTCTTTTTAACGTTAGCGGTGACAACTACCTTTCCACCTCCGCAAGTATTATTGGATATTGTGATTCCTAAAGAAGCAGTAATGTTTTAAATGGAATGTAAATGTCTTGTACTCTTTTTATTTATATTTGTATTGAATTTTTTTTGATAATGTATGGATCATTTCATTATATTTAAATTATATATTGTGATTCATATGTGGAAATTTTATCTCTCCTTTATGTTTTTTTATGTGTTAATAATATGTTAAGGTTCTTGGGAATTGTTACATAGAGGGTGGTTTCGTGATAAACCTAGGGAGGGTGAGCCTGATATGGATCTATAATGCATTGGGTAATGTGAAGGAGGTAAACGTGAATGTTTCTCCAAAGAGATTTAGGGAATATACTGTGATGGGTATTCCAACTGTAAATCCCAATGTAGATGTGATAGCTACGACGTAAGTATGTTATGGATGCCACAAAATACCTTTATGATTTATGTTTTCTATGTTTTATTAATAAATCATATGATTTGATAAGGTATTTTAAATATATTATTTTTTGTATGAAATTATGAACTAATTCTTTCTTTCATTGTTTTATAACCCTTACTAAGCTTTTTATGCTCATCCAAATTTTTAAAAAGTTTTTCAAATGGATTAAATATGAATATTGTCAAGGATGGGATCATGTAAAGGTCATGATATCTAAAACATGGGACTAGACATGAATATTTTTTTAAGAGTTTTTATTTTATGAAAAAATGGTAACTAAGTAGAAGTGTCTACCATTTAATTTTTGAGATGTAAGGCAATAGTTATGGCCTAATTCGTTGAAAATCTAAACCTAAAAATATCATCAATGTAAATTATTAATTTAATTCAGGATTTTGTAATGTTTAAGGACATGTCGTTATAGTTGGTATAAGAGATCATTTTTGATAACTTTAAAGGATATGGTGTTTTTTAAGCATATGTGAAATTACCATAATGGCTAGGGTTTTAGAAAGATTCATAGTAATTTTAGTTAAAGTGAATGATTTTAAGAAAACATGAATAAGTATATCTTAGTATTTACCCTCCTAATAAGATATTATATGATGATTTTACTAATATACTCACAATTACATTTTGGATTTATTAAATTCTAGTAGACATTAAAGTAACAGTGGATGTGAAGAAAACTATGATGGTTTTTTGAATGAGAAACTGAATGAAATGGTAGTTGTAATGAGAAATCATGTGGTTATTATCAACCAACAATCTAGAGTCATGATTGACCACCTGAACCTTGGTGATTTTTATAAGGAATCATATATGCGAGAAAAGAATCCCCACATAATTTTAGATAATAAGCATAAAGGTGTGTATATTCAAAAACCTGTGTGTCAAGGATGTGAAAAGAAACACATAGGAAAATTTTTCAAAAGGACATGAAGATGATATAGATGTGGAAGTGAAGGTCATAAAGCAATAACATTCCCTGTAAAAAGGAATCATCTTGTTGACTGTAGGAAAAGGAAAGAATTCCTTTAAGAGGGATTAATTGAATGTTTTAAATGTGGTGTTTGTAGTCATTATATAAACAGATTTCCTACGAAGAAGTTCAGAAATGGTATCACCAGGATCATACAAATATATGTTTAAAAATACCTAATGCTATTTCAATTGAGGATGAGGAAACTGACAATGACCAATGAAAGGTATGGATTATTTCTTAACTGATGTTTAAACATTATTGAATCTTAGGATATGATTCATGATTTTGTTTGTAGGAAAGTATTATTTCAGAATATGTTGGAAATTAATGGTTAATCGATCATGAAGAACATTGAATGAGTAATTTCTCAACATATAAGAGATTCATGTGTTATGGTAGATTTTAGAATGGTGAAATTCATAAAATTATTAAGGGTCTTTTGATGGATGGATTACATTAGATGACATTTTATAGTATGTGTAACCTTGAAGTTTGATATTTGAAAATTTTATGCAAGGAATAATTATATTTTCTTTTGTGGATATAGTAATAAAGAACCATTTTCGTTTATATGGTCCTTTAATTTGAGGCAATTACAAGTGATTACATTTTGGGATAAGAAATTAAAGTTATTAGTTAACCTTTGGGGTTAAAATATGTTATGGGTGTTTTGATAAATTTATCCCTTTTTTGGGAATGTTATATAATTATATATATTTTGAAAAATGGCAACATATAGACCACGTGGCAACCCATCGCATCATACAATGCAGTGGGAATTGAACTCACAACCAAAGAGAGGCTAGGATTTATCACCTACCACTGGACTACATAAATCCCCTAGTTAGTTTGAATAATTTTTTTAGATGATTTTATGAATCAAGAATTAGTTGATTTTGTGATATCTATGGAAATGATTATGCTATCATGGAGAATATGTGATTAGGTTAATTACTTCTCAATATGAGTCTGTAACTGTAACTAATGTTATTTGGAGGTAAATATTAAGATTTATCTTGGAAAACTATGCTATTAAATCCTTCTATGATTTGGGTTTCAGTATTAGTTTTTATTACGTTGTAGAATTTTATGTACGGCTATTTATAAAATGGTATCTATTGATCTTTGGGTATTGTTGGACAAATTTTGGAGATTTAGAGTAGTTTTTATTTTTTTAAATTATTATGATTTTTGGAGATTATATAATCTTATACTATCCATTTTGGTTTTGGTTAATGTCTAAAGATATGGGAAAAAATATAGTTCATATTTTGTTGATTATTTGATTCTCTAGAAGTTTATTATAGTGCTTTCAATGTGAATAAGTCATCTTCAATACTCATCGATGAAGAAAAAATGAGTTTGTGGTTGGAATTTAGTAATGGTTGAAAATATACAAGATAGGTATGTTTGTTTCCTTATGTTTTTAGTTAAGCTCATAAATAAATTCATCAACTTTATGAAAAGTAACTTAACACAAAAACTTTTTTTGTTATGTTTTCCTACTGTTAAATCAAAGACCGTTTAACCCAACACAACTTTGTGATTTTTTAGTGGTTAACTTTCCCTTAATCATGTTTTCTATCACTCTCTATTAGAAAATGATGGTTGGTTTTCTCCTCCATATCCATGTTTTCGTGGAATCCTATTATCATTTTTCTCGGGTGACCTTTGTACTTATATTAATTTATTTTAAAGTGGCATATTTGTGGAATATTTTTTCGATGTGGGACTTTTAATGATGTTTCCGAGCCCAATTTTATAATTACGAGGATGCAATTCTCAAAAGTGTGAAAGGATGTAACATCCCAGGTATATAAATAATAATAAATTTTAATAATTATTAATATTTTTTTATTAAAATTAATTTTACTTTAAAGGGGTTTATATGCTCGATGGCATACCAGATACGCAACAAAGAGTTTCTTTGAAATCTTACATTGCACACTAATAATATAATAATATTTTTTTAAATGTAGTTAACACCAAGCCATTGTATTGGAAGGAATTAATATAACTAACAAAAATAAGATTATTCATGTTTTTTAAATGTTTTTACATTAATCCAATAAATTTTAGAGGCATAAAATGTGAATTAATCTAATTTTAAGCATAAATAATCGAATATTCATTAAAAGGTCGATTCATCACCTTTTAATAGAGAGGACTTTTTAAATATAGTTATGGTCACTTTTATATTTTCTTATTGACAAAATAAAATTCTTTTTCAGAATCATTACATCAAAATTCACATTGGGTAAATTTTTTGGCATTTTTCTGATAAAATCCAATTGTTGATAAATAGTGGAAAATACTATATTTTAATTCAAAAAATCATTTTAATATAATTTATTTACAAGGTTAGGTTGACTTTTTAATTGGTTTTATAGTGTAATAAGATTATATTTTTACCATTTAATCCAATGTTGTTCATTATAATTAATTTCACTTTGAAATTGGACATAAACATGTGTCAATCTTTTGATAGTTTATATTTCATAAAAACATGTTTTTTTGGTTTGACAATGGGAATTAATCTTAAATTAATTAATCAAACTTCTATGTTTTGAATTTAGTAATGTTGAATTCATTTTTGAATTCATAATATCATATATATATTTGGCTGAATTTTTTGTAGTTTTCTGAAAAACATCAATTTTTTATGAATAATGAACCCACTAAGTAGTAGTTAAACACATTATTTTTCATTTAAACGAAATTTTACCCCTTATATGAGTTTAATTTAAAAAATAAAATATACATGGTTTTTATTAGTAAGTAAAATTTTGTTCAATAAGATGAAAATAATTTTTTTGAATAGTATCTTTTGACATTTATTTACTGCGATTAACGGTAAAAAGGGTAATTCAAGGTCAAAAATATCATAATAATAAAAAATTACCTTAATACTTATCCTAACCTTATTTTTTGAGTCATGACCGACCCTATTCATCCTTTTTTCTATTTCGGGACCCCAAAGAGCCACTTATGAGTTATAATGACACTTTATTTTAATTAACTTAAACTAAAGGCAACAATGAAAAAAAACAATTATCTTTCAATAAATTAATTATTACATAGGGTTATATAAGTTATAATTTTGAATATAAATATTATTTAAAAATGTAAAAATATTTCTGACATCGTGGTATTTTTTTAATTATTTTTAGACAACAAATAAATAAAATTATTTATGACACAATAATGATTCCATATTTACCTCATTAATAAATGAATTAATTAAATAATAATATATTGATTAAAATAATATCTAAACCTATCCAGTTCATATTGGATGATTTTATTTTGACCATAAGTCATCTTATATTTGACTTTAATAAGTTTTGGACCATTAGAAACTGAAAATCATTATATAATAAAACAATATTTTCACACATTCCTAAAGAGCCCCTCCTCCACATTATAAAAATTCCTCAACTCTAACCCATTCCTCATAGCTCTAAATCCACTTGGTTCATCCAAAACCAACCCAAATAATATCTCACAATCCCTCTCTTCCACCTAGGATCCTTAACATAGGAATATGGAACTTCAAGAAGTTCTTTTGGTTCTAACAAAAGTGAGTTACCCAAATTAAAGGTACAAATTTCTCTTAAATTCATTTCATTTATTTTACTTCTCCAACCAATAAACTCTTTTTATTAATTTATTTTATAAAAGAGTATCCTAAATATACTAGGATGTTATTATGAGAATTATTCTAACTACACTTTCACACACCTCTATCTAATGGGTAATGAAGATATTGTTTCTGAAGATGACAAACAAACGCCTCACAAAATGATGATTGTTCAATTATCTTTTATCACCTCTCATGGTGGGAATTATGATGAAAATATATTTATATATTATGTTTATTATGTTTATGTTTTCTTTATTCTTCTTTATTTTTTATTTATATCATACCATTATGGTTTCCATTATGGGAAAACTTGATAATTGCATTTGAGGAAGTGCAGACTACCGCCCCCTCAAAGTGATTTGTCTCGTTAATTCCATATGTGGGACACATAAAGGATAGAGTTAATGGTATTATTTTTTATATAATACTGTAATTATAATATACCTACATATCATTACGTTTTAATTCCATTAAAATAATAAATATAAATGAAAGTAGTGTTCATGTGTACGTACGACTTACCACCTCCATGAATTTTGCATTTCATTTCATACCTCCAAATGTTATGTACTGTTATAAATACATATATATACTA
This sequence comes from Viscum album, assembly GCA_963277665.1. NCBI lineage: Eukaryota > Viridiplantae > Streptophyta > Magnoliopsida > Santalales > Viscaceae > Viscum > Viscum album. Next base: position 997,693,091 of record OY728166.1, read on the forward strand.
TATATATAAGATATATACGATATCTAAATCATAAATATCATTATTGATATAATGCAATTTTTTCAACGTGGAAAACTTCTAATTATAAGAAGTCCATTTTGACTCAAGTACCAAATACTGACAAAATGGAAGTTATTAACTTAAATGATTACATAATGTTTATGACAAGGTAAAAAGTGATATAAAAGGAATAATAAACTTCAAAATGATCTTACGCAAGTAGAAATTAACTTTATTTTATTATTCAGAATATTAAATAATGAACAGGTCATGTCGGACATGAGGTACGTGACTTCGTTTCAATCTCTTTTCATTGAGGCATATTTCGTTTTAATACACGACTTTCTTTTATACACTATATAAAAACATATTATTTTACATTTCGTTCAAAGTAAATAATTTTCTACAAATAGTTTTACAAAATGACAAAAAATAATGTTTCTTCTTAACGTAAGTGGTGACAACTAACTTTCTGTCGTCGCGAGTATTATTTGATATTTGGATTCCTTATGAAGTCGTAATGTATTAATAGGAAAGTAAATACCATTTAATATTTTTATTTATATTCGTATTTAAAATGGTTTTGATAATTTATTGATTATTTCAATATATTTAAATGATATATATTGATTTAAATGTTGAAATGTTAACATTCATTTGTGTTTTTTATGTGTTTTGAATATGTTGTGGTTCTTGGACAGTTTTACATATATGCATGGTTCCGTGAAAAACCATGGGAAGATGATCCCAAGATTGCTCTCCAATGCATTATGTAATGTGATGAAGGTAAACGTGAATGTTTCTCCTTAGAGATTTAGGGAATATACTTTGATGGGTATTCCAAATGTAATTCCCTACATTGATGTGATAGAAACAATGAAAGTATTTTATATATGCCACAAGTTACATTTATTATTTATGTTTAATAAGTGTTATTCATAAATCATATGATTTCATGGGGTTTTTTAAAGAGCTTATATTATGTGTGAAGTGATGAACTAATGATTTCTTTCATTGTTTTATAACCCTTACCGAGCTTTTTATGCTCATCCAATGTTTATAAATTCTTTTCATGTGACTTAAAATGAATAGGTTCATGGATGGGATCAAGGAAAAATAATGTTGTCTAAAACATGGGACTAGACATGACACTTTTTTAAGTGTTTTTATTTTATGAAAAAATGGAAACTGAGTGGAAGTGTCTACAATGTAATTTTTGAGATGTAATGTAATAGTTATAGACTAATTCTATAAAACTCTAAACCTGAAAAGATCCTCAATGTGGATTATTCATTTAATTCTAGATTATGTAATGTTTAAGGTTGGGTCCTTATATTGAACTACTATTTTTATTGATAAAAAATAAAGTTTGTAATAACAGAAATGGATTTCATGTTTTCCTGTAAGAAGTCAATATTCAGGGATCATTTGGTAAAATTGTCAAATTATGATACCCAATTTATACAAAACCCATTTTCCATGACACACCGCTAGCTTAAAAATATATAAGTATGACACACAACCAGGATATCAAACTGTTATATAGTCATACTCGGAGAAGGAAGAATTTAAAAATTATGAGAAAATATTAGTTGACACACGTATTTGATGTAATGTCGTAAGAACATAAATTTGATTAGTATGAAATACATCCATATGTTGCACCACCAGACTCATACCGACAATAATGAAAAATTCTATAAAACTGAGAAAATGACGAGGAATACACCATCAAGCATATACCTCTAGTTAAGACACCTCAAACATAATAAAAAATTTTCTATGTTCAAAATAAACCCTTGTTTCATACCTCTTGTATCATACTTACTAAAAAACATACTAGTAGCACAACATAACACTAGAGAAACATACCTCCATAGCATGACACTACCATATCCTATGAAACCATCAATATTTTTTCATTTACATATTTGGAATTTCATTACTCTAATGGCTATATTCCTCGTATTTAATTTTATTTACTATTTTAATGTCTATGATTAATATTTATGAAATAAAACATGTTAAAAAGTGTAATATGAGGAGGAATCCAATTTATATTTTCTTTCTATCTTGGGTAAAAATTAAACACAATACATCATTCATAGAAAGAGAAAAATGTGAAAAAAATTATATAAAAATATTGTTGGGAATAAAAGATGTGTGGACAAAAAGAGCATTTCATTTAATTAATATTTGTTAGTTGCAGAGTAAAACATGATTCCAAACATAAAGGAATCAACTCTTGTAAAATATAAACTGAGGAATACAAAGCATCATCCAATCTGGTGCATTCCTCCAGTTCAAAAATAATAATTTACATCCCACTTTTTCCTAAAATTTATAAAGAACCAGACTCAACTTCTTTGATAATTCAACTCAAGAGTCATAATATGTATTGAAAAAGACTGAGAATTTATAAAATCTACCCCCGTAAGATAGCTTTATTTTATATATTCTTATTACATTTTTGAGTATTGTGTGTCCTTAATCTCGTCTAACATGTCCACATTGTCTCATGCAATAAAATTAAATACACTATATATCTTCATACTTTTTTTAATTTTTTTCTCCCTTGAATATGAGTGGAATAGGTCCATGTGTTGACTATTTATTTTTACTCCCACACATAACTGTAGAATAGGTATTAGGTGACTTGGACAGTCGTAAACTATTTCAGAAACCCAATCTAGGTTGATTATCAACTAAATCATATTATATAATATTCAGGGTAGTAGTTGATCAACATGTAGAGATTGTTATGTCGCGACTTGATACTGAGGCTCTTGTATTCAATGTTCCTGCTGTGTGATTTTATTTTTAATTACTTTTTTCCATTTTAAATTAAAAACTCTTTTTTATATAGAGAAAAAATATATACTTTGGTAGTTTATCTTATTTCATGTTCATATAGTATTTTGACAAAATAAATTGATATTAAAGGATTCAATAATATTATATATGATATTCATTCTAGAACTATTAAATAATTAAGGAAATCATTAGACCGTTTTAGATATATATTCTTACTACTTATTTTGATAAACTGGACTATATTTATAAATTTGGGGGATTTAAAAATAATCCATTTTTAACAGAACATTTTAATGGGTAGTCAATTCCCCCCATCCTCGAGATACTCACTTTGAACAACATTTGGTTTCAATGGATTTTTTATTATTTGGTATTAAATATTTCAAAAAAAATTTGATTTTAGTTATAAATTAATGATAAAAAATTAATATTATTTCTAAAATTTTCTTTTTTCATATTGATAATCTCCATGATGTTTCTTCTATCAACAAATATTATTTCATCAATAAAACAAACTATGAACAGTGGAAAATAATGATGAAAATTCACATATAAGGAATAGTTTTTTATATTTTCCCTATAATAGAAGATGGATATGTAATTTGTGATACTACTAGAATTATATTGGATGTTGAAAAAAATTATCATAAAATAGTAATTGTAAATATATTAATTCCATGTATTTATTTCTTTATATATGAAGAATTTAATGTTATTTCTACATGTAAAACATATTTTTAAATTTGAGACACTTTTTTGTTTCTCATGAGGGAAATTAAAATGTTAAATAAATGAGGTATAATACCTATAATATTAAATATCAGAATTTTTAAATGAATCCCGATAAACACAATTCTGGTATGCAACTTTTCATTATAGAGATTTTTAATACAATGATATTGCTATGAGAGAATCATTTTTTACAATGAACATATAATGTTATTGATAATATGTACACCTAAATATTGGAGAGGCACATTAGTTTTAATCAATGAATAATTTAATATATGTAAAATTCCTATGAAATAGTTTTGTGAAATTATTGTTATGTACGAAAAAGAAAAAAATACAATCATGAGGAATATGAGGATCATAAATGAATGCTAATAGACTTACATACTACTAATTCTAGACAATAAAATTGAAAGGAAATTGAAAATTTCCAACTAGTAGATTTTAGGGCTTCTGAATTTTCTCCATATAGTAAAAAAAATACCTCACGTGGCCAAATGGATTAAAATGTTCTACAATAACTAAATGTTTTTCAAAAAACCATACTATAATGGAAAATATGACAACATATGAAGTTCAATGAAAAAAATATGATGATCAAATGGATATTTTCTGTTATGAATGCAAAATAAAAGGTCACAAAAAACATGATAATCCTAAGCTTAAATAAATAAATTAATATGGAGATAATGAAAAAAGATTAAATAAGTCCATGATATCTACCTGGAGTGCAACTGAGGACTTCTCCAGTGACATGGATTATTCAACTAATGAAAATAAGGACATATAAAACAAGTTCACTATTACTTATGTCAGTGAGGTGTATTCTTAACCTATTATTTTTCGTATTTTTGTTTTTCATGAGTCTAATGATTATGATAATTGTGATAATATAAAACATGATGATGATAATATTCCAAATAAAGAATATCTAATTATTAAAATATTCTAGAAGAAACTATTTTTGAGATAAATGATAAATAAAATATTTTTAAAATATAAAGTGTTGTAATTATAAACAATATATCTGATATATCTATAAAAAAGGAGAAAAATGTTCAAATACTCAAAGAAAACAATGATCCTAAACATTATTGTGTGAAATTGAAAAAGAAAATTAAAATTTTACAAATTATATAGAGTAACTCTTAAACATTTTTGTAAAATATGTTTCTCCAAAATATGTTACTCGAATATTATATGAACCCGAACAAAAAAGAATATCAATTAATACCTATGTTCTTAAATAAATAACTATAATCTCTTCTACCAAATACATTTCAAAGGGACCCAACAATTTATTTATTTATAAATGTTTGAAATATTATTATATCAACCAAATTTGGATAAATATTCTTTGCAAAATCCTTTATTACTAAATATTATATACCCAAAATTATTTTTCTAGGAAAATCATTTCTGGTTTAAAAAATGTTGTGTAGGATAAAGTTTTAAAGACATCCATTAGATGTGTCTGGAACATAGGCAGTGGATATTCAAGTCATATGATAGGATAATACTCTTACATTAATATCCTTACTAATTTTGATGGTGTCCATTTCACCTTTGGTTATAAATAAAAAGAAAAAATCAGAAACATAGGCCAGATTGGAATCAAAAACATTTTTTTAATTTCTAATTTTTTATCTATTTATGGTTTGAAATATAATCTAATTAGAATTTAATTTCTGTGTGATGATGGATTTTATGTTATAATTGATAATGAAACATCAGATATTTTTTATTCTAAAAATTATTTATTTATTTTTTTCTTTGAGAAATGTTAATTTTTATTTTGTAAATTTAAATTCTTTACCTTCTCAAAATTATAAATTCTTGAGTTTATTTCAAGAGAAATCTTTGATTTGGAAAACGAAATTAATCCATTGTTATATTTTCTCATATAGGAATCAAACTAGAGAAGGATTATTTATGGATCTATCTAAACTAGAGTTCCCAGCTGATAAAATCATTAACCCCTATCAAAATAAGAAACTCCATAATATTTATTTCAAACTAAATAATGAAGTGTAGAATTTTCATCCGATCAAGTTGGTTCACATGGATTTGATTGGACCATATTTTGTTTCATGTATGAATGGTAAAAACATTGATTATCTTATTGTAAATTAATATTTTAGGTATACTTCGGTATGCTTTCTAGCTTCAAAATGTGAATCCTTCTCCTATTTTTCTAGGAATGCCAAATATGTATAAATTAATTGTTGACATGTGATTAAAACATTAAAGAGTGACTGTGTCCATGAGTTTAAGATTCAAGATTATAAATATTTTTTTCTCACATAATGGAAACACACATAAATCATATACTACCAGGACACCCTAGAAAAATGGATTTATAGAATGTAGAAATCAATCCCTAGAAGATCTATCCAAGATCCAGTAAACTGTGTATGACCTAACTATAAATTTCAAGGAAGAATTTATCAATACAACATGATATATTATCAATAGAGTTTTGATATTACATGTTATGAGTTTCTGAATAATAGAAATCATAGGTTCATATTTTTAGAGTTTTTTGATACAACGTATTTATTCATAACATAAAGGATAATTTGTTAAAAATTCCTCCCAACTATGATGACGAAGTTTTCTGGGTTATTATATTTCTAGACATTTATATAAGTATTCAATAATAAGGCAAAAAATATATAAGAATCGGTTCTTGTAAAATTTGTTGAAACTGGACCACTTGATCCTAAGACCTCCATATAAATCCTTGAGCATGATTTATCTTCCATGAAAATAAATTCGAAATGTTTTGATTTTGTAGTAAAACAAGGAAAAAAACATCTAGTAATAATGAATATCCAAAACATCTAGAACATGAAACTATAATCCTAACACAAAAAGTCACAAAATATTTATAGAAGATACATCTATTGAGTACATTCATTTCTATGTTGTTTTAGGAGAAATACATATAAGAACTAAAATAAGATATTATCATAGAAATGAGGATGAATTTAATGATTCATTATCTCATCATGAACCCAATAACATCAATGATGTTATTAATTATTAATTATGGGTAATATAAATAAAAGAATATTTTAATTTAGTTTGAAATAATAATGTGTAGTAACAAGTAGATATACTCAAGGATAGATTGGATATTGGAACTAAATTGGTGTTCTAGAATAATTTTTTTTAGTTAAGAATTATAGTTATAAATAAGGCTAGACTTGTTGTACAAGGTTATAGTTATAAATATAGGATTTACTCTCAGAAAACACTTTCACCTGTAGAAAAACTTGGGAGTATAAAAATCCTTCTTCCATATGAATCCCTTCTATATTTCAATATTTATCCAATAGATGACAGGTGTTCATTTTTAAATAGTTTTATAATTGAGGATGTTTCTGTGGAACAACCCCCTTGTATTCAAAATCCCAACTTTTAATATAAGATTTTGAAATTATCTAACAGTTTGTATGGTTTAATAAAATCTGATAAAGTTTTTTATGATATAATAAAATAATTTAAAATTAAAAAATTATATTTAAAATGAATTGATTATCCTTCTATATTTAAATAAAAAATTTCAAATGTTGTATTATTAGTACAAATATATGTGATGATATTATTTTAGGATATACAGAAAAATATTTTTTTAGTGATTCTTCCAAAATGTTGATAAATGAATTTGATATGAGTTTAATGGGTGAACTCAAATTCATTCATAGATTTCATATTTTTCAAAATAAATAAGTGAATATTTTAAACCAAAATAAATATAGAAATGTTCTTTTAAAAACAATTAATACGAATATCACTAAACGAAGTGATACTTGTATGTATAGAACCAATAAATTAGATATTGGTGAATTTTTGGAACCATTTGATGAATCCAATTATAGTTTCTTTATTAGAAGTCTTCACTATTTGACTTCTAGTCGACCAGATATTTTTTAGTGTGTGTATTTATGCTCATTTTAAAGAAAATTCAAAAGATTCACATCTTTTTTCTATTAAAATAATTTTCAAAAACCTCAAATATAAAAGAAATTTAGAATTTTCTTACTCTATAGGAAAATATATTGATTTACTGATTCATTAAAATAATTATTTTGGTGGATGCAAGTTAGATAGAAAAAGATCCTTTGGAAGATGAATCTTTTTAGAACAACTCTAGTTTCGTCGTGTTGTAAAAATAAAAATTACATTGTATTGTCTAATATTAAAGGTGAATATATAATTGCAAGTACTTTTTGTGCACAATGTTTGTAGATGAAAAATGCTATACTAGACTGTGGATATCATTTCTGACATGTCCCCATAAACAATGACAAAATAATTGAAAAATATATATCTATGAACCATTTTTATGATTCCAGAAAAAACACAATGATAGAAGGCATCAATTTTTTTTATATCATATTCAAGTGGGAGATATTACTCTAGTTTTTTTTTGGAAGATAATATTATTTAGCTAATATATTCACAAATACATTGAATTAGGAGAGAATTAATTATATCAATCAAGAATTATGAATGACAAATATTGGTTAAGTTTATTGGTCTACCGTTTTTTATGAAATTTTGTTGTAGGGGACACACCATTGTGGTGATATACAATTGAATTATCATGCCATTGTTATCTCATGCAATTAGTCTATCATGTTGTGGGATTATTAGTCCCTTGGAATGTCCTCATGTTGTCTTATCATATAATTGGTTTTTTTACCGTTGGTCTGTCACACTATTTATATGTCATTATGTTTCTTAGCATTCTTATCCTTTTTTTACTATTTCTTAGTCTTCAAAATAGAACATTTATTTCTCAGTTTATTTTAATTACTAAAACTCAATGCATATTTTTATCTTTATCATAAATTTTATTTCATGTTAAATTTTGATTTTTAGAATAGCTAATATACCAAATGATATTAAATTATCACAATGTATATCACCAACATACCTTGAGTGTCATCGGATACTCATTTATCTCTCCTCAGTTCCAAGTGAAACCCTTTCGTATCTAATTGTTAAAACATTCTCCATGACCATGCCCAATCATGGTGAGAGGAACTAAATGCTGAAAATGATGAATAATTTTTATCAATCTAATTCCTTATAAAAACCTTATAAGATGAAGGACAAAGAGAATAGTGAACTTACTATAGTAACATAAATTAATGTAGAGGTTTTCAATAGAGTTTTTATTCCAAAATGGAAGTATAATCAATGTGGATTGAGTTGATTTAGTCTCTAGTAAATAAGGTTCTCATAAAACAAGGGTGGATGGAGTTGTTATTGTCAAATTAGAGGCCTCTTTATGAGAAGATGTTATATGATTTTTATCATAGCATAGAATTTGTGATTAATAGTGATGGTTCATATTTGGCTAAAATCCATGTCAATGGACTTGTTTTTTGTTTTCCTTTAAGAAAATAGGATAGGTGCTTAAATGAACCTCATAATTGTGTATTTTATGATTATCGTGTAAGTATTTCAAATCCTATTGATATGTTTACATATGAGGATACCATTGTTTTGATAACAGTAGATGGCACAAAAATGTGGTCAGTTTCCTTTTATATGGATGGAGAATGTAGCCTACTATTTATGTTTATACTTTATAATATTTTTCAAAGAAAAGTATATTTCTCAACAATATGGTATCAAGTTTTTTATCTAATATTTACCAAGATAAAATGTCAGAAGATATATCGTTGGATGTATCTAGTTATACATATATGCGAGATGATCAACCCATTATACTGTTAAATTTTTTATCATCCTAAATATTATTTCATCCATTTTATAGTCCAATATTCTATTTAATGATGATTAAGAATCTCTTATAGACTGTTGTGGTTCTTAATAACTAGTTACATAGGTTTAAGAATGATGAAAAATTAAAACCAATGAAGAGATAATGGGTTGGGGATATTGAGATGTTAAATATAGAATATAATATTATTGATCATTCAACCAGATGTAAGAATGAAGTTGATATAGTCTTGTATCCTAACGATGTTGTGGAATACCTAGAAAAGGACGATGTTTTTGGTGAAGATCTAAAACAGGAAAAGTCTGTGGATGTAAAGAGTGACTCAGACCTTTAAAAAAAAGTTCATACAGTTATCATTGAAGCTCCTATTCTACCAATGTCGTTTCTAAAGAAAGAGAATTTGGTTATGATCCATGTAGAAGAGACTAAGGTCTCCTGATAGGATCAATATAAATTTTCTAGATCCACTAATGTAGATGATGATAATGAGGATGATGAAAAGGAAGAAGAAAAAGATAATTGAAATAGTAAAATTTGTAATGAAAATGTTCATGCTAATTATGGACATGAGGATGAGAGTAATTCTGTACCGAATGATGATTGTGTATATATATGGACCTGACCTTAAACCTTATATAATCATGAAAGAAACTAATAATCCAAATTGAGGATCTTTTCAGGTTTATATTTTTAGAGAATTAGGCCATAACTATTACATAACAACTTGAAAATTACAAGTAGACACTACTACTTAGTATCCATTTTTTTATAAAATAAAAAACTCTTAAAAAGTAACATGTCTATTTCCATGTTTTAGAAAACATGATTTTTCCTTGATCCCATCCATGACCCTATTAATCTTTAAGTCCTATGGGAAACAATTCAAAATAACTTGGGATGAGAATAAAAATATCAGTAAGGGATACACAAAGAAGGAAACTCTTAGTTTTTCAAAACAACTAGTAAACCATGAATATCATGAGTAATACTTTTAACCTTCATTAAGTAGTAAATACTCTTAACTGAATAAAAGATCCTTGATTACCCTTTTTTTAAAAAAATATTACCATAATACACATATAAAGAACACATAACATATAAAGGTAACTTGGTACATAAACATAATTATATGGAATAACCATACGGTGGACTTCCACATGTATCACTAAATAGAAAAGCCATACGGCCGACTTCCATACCCAATGCATTGGAGGTTATCACGTAACCACTCATCAAATATCCAAGTAACATTATAACACATAAAATATTTCAAATATAAAAATTTCACTAATAACATTTCATTTTCAATCACAAGAAGTAATTTCAAGATATTGAAATAATCAATCTATTTTCATAAACCATTTAAAAAGTTATTTTTGAATCCAAGTTTCCCATACCAACATGATGATTTTAAATGAATTATCATTTGAAAACATTTATTTACATATAAATAAATCCTAAAACCCATTATGAAAACATGGACATTAAGGATAAATATTTAGAAGAATAAATCTTTAAAACATTTTAAATGATATTTTAGTTAAAGAGTATTTCTAACAAAAAGAGCGATGCTTGAATACGCATAATTAAGGAATAATATTTAATCATAAATTTATAATATCATGAGAATAAAGGTATTCATGATATAATAAGTCAAAGGATAGTATATACACCATATAAGTGTGAATTGGTGCATACCAACAATAAAGTCTCAATGGAAATGTAAATTGAGATAAATTCCATATAAAGATGGTATCCTTAAATTAAGGAGAAATAATTCACATAATTATGTGTAACAAATATAAGTACGCACAATATAAGTGGGTATTATGTGTAAAACAATCAGAGGTCATTCACACATATTCATAGGATGACATATTTAAGAAGTACAAGTTGAACCCAAATAATTGAAATTGGGTTAAGAAGTTACCTTGTAAAAATTCGACAGCCTAACGACGTCACTTTAAAATTCAAAAAATTAGTTGATGAGATAAAAGGGTATCTAATCAGTTGTACAAAAATTTTACGTCAATAAGGATATATAAGAACATATCCCAACATAATAAGATGTAAATTAAAAGACATAACAAAAAAAAGTCTTTTAAAAAGAGGAGGGTGAAAGTTTCCCTTACCGATTTGGTTACTTAAAAAAATACGCCACATGAAAGAAGTATCAAAAAATGCAGATGTAAATATCCATAAATGAAATTATATTACAAAAAGAGTACAATAATAGGCAGCACATACACCACATAAAAGGAAATAGTGGAAAATATACCATGAATCTCATGGGAATAAAAATTGAGATGAAACCCTTTACCACATTGTAATCAACTGAGTCGTCTGATAAAAAGTTAATATCCACAAAAAGAATCACAGAATACAATGATTTTGATTAGAATCATGATAATATATATCAACTGGAAGTACACAATACACCACATGCAATGAATAATTGGCGAAAAATAGAAATCTCACAGAATTAAAAGTGAGATAAGAAAATCTCTTACCTCGTGTCCGACTTGACTCCATCGTTCTTTAATCTCCAGAATAATAAAATAAAGTTAATTTCTACTTTCTTAAGAACCTTTTTCAAGTTTATTATTCCTTTTATATCACTTATTACTATGTAATAATCATTATGTAATCATTTGAGTTAATCATGTTCAGTTTGTCGATATTTGGTACTTGAGTCAAAAATGAACACCTTATATTTACAAGTTGTCCATGTGGTCAATAGACCATTATATCCAGAATGATATTCACAATTTAGATATCATATATATCATATATATCCAGTATATTCATGTATTTATAATAGTACATAACATTTGGAGGTAAGAAATGAAATGCATCATTTATGGAGACGGTAAGTCGTACGTACGCATGAACGCTATTTTCATTTGTATTTCTTATTTTAATGGAATTATAAAAATAATGATACATGGTTATATTATATTTAAAGTATAAAAACAGATATAATATCGTTAACTCTATCCTTTATACATCCCACAAAAGGCATTTAATGAGTCACATCACTTTGAGGGGGCGGTAGTCTGCACTTCCTCTAATGAAATTATCATGTTTACCCATATTGGAAACCATAAAGGCATCATATAAATGGAAAATACCGAAGAATATAGAAAAAATAAACATAATATATATTATATATAAATAAAGTGCCATTATAATGGCCACCATGAGAGGCGATAGGAGATAATCGAGCAATCATCATTTTCTGAGGCGTTAGTTTGACATCCACAAAAACATTATGTTCATTATCCATTTGATGGAGGTGTGTGTATGTGTAGTTCGAATCCTGATCATTAAAACATTATAGTATATTGAGAATACTGGTTTTATTAAAAAGTAAAGGAATAAAAAGATTTTAGGCGTTGGAGAAGTAAAATAAAAGAAAACAATTTAAGAGAAATCGTTACCTTTAATTTGGGTAACTCCCTTTGGTTTGAACCAAATGACATCTTTAAGTCCTTCTTCCTATGGTAAGGATTCTAGGATGAAGAGAGGGATGTAGGGAGAATAATTTGGAAGAGTTTGGATTAGAAAAATGGCTTGAGAGGTGTGAGTAATTGGTTAGAAGTGGTCTCCTTTTATAAGGGAGAGGAGGTGCTCTTTAAGAAAGTGTGAAAATATTATTTTATTATATAATGTTATTCAGTTTTTAAAGGTCCAAAAACCATTGAACATGAAAGTAAGATGGCTCATGTCCTAAATAAAATCATCCAATCGGTATTGGACATGTTTTGGATAATATTTTAATCATTATAATATTATTTATTTAAATCATTTATTAATGATGTAAATACTGCATCATTATTGTGTTATGAATAATTTAATTTATTCGATGTATAAAAATTATAAAAAAAATACCATGATGTAGGAAATAGTTTCATATTTCCAATGAATATTTATAGTCTAAAAGATAGTTTATATAACCCAACGTAAAAAATAATTTACTAAAAGATATTTGAAAATGTCATTTTTGCCTTTACATTAAATTAATTAATCTAAAGTGTTATTATCATACCCAAGTGGCACAATGGGGTCCCAAAATCGACCAAAATATTCCCATGGTCGTCCATTACTCACCAAAAAAGGTTAGTACAAGTGTTAAGGTAATTTTGATTTAGTATATTATTCTTTTTACCTTAAATTACCTTATTTACCTTTAACCACGGTAAATAAAAGTCAAAAGTTACTATTCACAAAAAAATTATTTTCATCTTATTGAACCACATTATACTTCTTGATAAGAACCATGTATGTCGGTTTTTTGAAATTTAATTCATAGAAGTGGTAAAATTTCATTTAAATAAAAAACTCAGTTTTTTTAACTACTACTAAGTGGTTTCACTATTGCTTAAAAATTGAAGTTTTTCAGAAAAATACCAAAAATTCAGCCTAAGAATTATTTGATATTCCGAATTCAAAAATGATGTTTATTTTTCCAAATTTCAAAACATAAAAGTGCCATTAATTAATTATAAAATTAATTCTCGTTGTTAAAACAAATAACGTGTTTTTAATAAACAATAACTATCAAAAGATTGATACTTGTTTATGTCCAATTTCAAAGTGAAATTAATTCTAATGACCAAAATTGGATTAAATGGTAAAAATATATTTTAATTTCACTTTAAAACCTATTAAAAATATAATCTAACCATATAAATAAATTAGATTATAAGGCACTTTTGAATTAAAATACAATATTTTTCACTATTCATTAAAAATGAACATTATCTAAAAAATTCAAAAAAAATTCTCAAAGTAAATTTTGATGTCCCCATTCTAAAGAAGGATTTTATGTTGTCATATAGAATGTATTAAAGTTACCAAAACTATATTTAAAAAGGGTTTTCCATTAAAAGGCGATAAATCGGTCTTTTAATGTAAATTATGCTTAAAATTAGATTCATTCACATTTTAAGCCTCTATCTTTAATTGGATAAATTAAAATACATTTAACAAACATGTATAATTGTATTGTAGTTAGTTTCATTCATTCCCATCAATAAAATGGGTAGGAGTTAACTACAATTTAAAATAATAATATATTATTAGTGTGCAACGTAAGATTTAAAAGAAACCCGTTTTTGCATATCGGGTATGCTATCGAACATAGAAACCGTTTTAAAGTAAAATTATTATTTAAATCAAAAATTAGTAAATATTAAAAATTATTATTCTTTATTTACCTGGGATGTTACATCTTTCCCCCCTTTTGGGAATTGCGTCCTCCCAATTTTAAAATTTGGGCTCAGAAACTATATTGAAGGTCCCATATCGGTAAAAAGAGTCAGTAAAACTACCACTTTAAAAGAAAGAAAGAGAAGTAAAATTGTCACCCTAGTTAACCCATACTATGATTCCATGAAAACATGGATATGGAGGAGAAAACAAAGGGTCAAGTTCTGATGGAGAGTGATAGGAAACAAGATTAAGAGAAAGTTAACCACAAGAAAATCACAATCTTATGATGTTTGTAAACAGTCTTTGATTACCCTATAAAAAACATAAACCAACAAAGTTTTTATTTTATGATCCTTTTCATAATTTTTTGGAATTCATCTTTTACATAGAATAAAAACATATGGAAATATACTTACCTTCAACTATAGTTTCATCTTTTAATAAGTTTCTACCAAAACTAATAATTTCTCTAAACGATGAGCATTCAAAAAGACTTGGTCACATCAAAAGCACAAGAATCATCTTCTAGAGAATCACATAATCCACAAAAGGATAACTATTTATTTCCCTTGTATTTAGACGTAAACTAAAACCAAAATTGATAGTACAAGATCAGATAATCACCAAAGGGATAATCCTTTATAAAAATAAATACAACTCTTAATCTCCAAAATTCAACAAAAAGAATCCAAGGATCAAAGAATACCATTAAATAAACAGTTATCCTTAAAATTCTTTAAAGTAATCAAAACTAAGATAGAAACCCAAATCTCTGAGGGATTTAATCACATAGTCTTCCAAGGAAATCGTAACATTTACCTCCAAATAACATCAGTTACTCTTAAAGTCTAATACTGAAATGTAATTAACCTAATCACATATCCTCCATGATAGGTTAACCATTTTCATAGAAAACCCAAAATCAAATTATTCCTTATTCATAAGTTCATCTAACTAAAAATAATTAGTCATAATAACCAAGGACTTCACGTAATCCAGTGGTAGGAGATAAATACCAGTCGCACTTTGGTTGTGGGTTCGATTCCCACAGCTTCGTTCAACGTGACGGGTTGTCACACAGTTTGCGTGTTGTCCCTTTACAAAAACTACATAATTTCATAAATTTCCCAAAAAGAGATAAATTCATCAAAAATAAGCATATCATATTTTAACCACAAAGTTTATCTAATAACATTAATTTTTCATCCCAAAATGTATTAATAGGTAATTGCCTCAAATTCAAGAATCATATAAACCCAAATGGTTCTTTATAACTATATCCAGAAAAGAGAAGATAATTATTCCTTGAATAAAATATTCATATATAAAGCATCTGGGTTACACATACTATAAAAATTCTTATAATATAATCCCATCATCAAAAGAGCCTTAATACTTTTAATCATTTCACCATCCTAAATTCTACCATAACTCTTGAATCTCATATATGTTGACTTCTTACTCATTCAACATTCTTCATGATCCATTAACCATTCCTTTCCAACTTATTCTGAAATAATTCTTTCCTACAAACAAAATCATGAATCATATCCTAATATTTCAATAATAAGAAAACATATGTTATGAAATAATCCAAACCTTTCAATGGTCATTGTTAGTTTCTTCTTCATCAATCAGAATGGCATTAGGTATTGGTAAACGAATATTTGTATGATCCTAGTGATCCCATTACCAAAACTTCTTTGTAGGACAAGTGTTTTCATAATTACCATGCACACCACATTTAAAACAATCAATTTATCCATAGGAAAAGACTTCTTTCCCTTTCTTAGAGTCAACTAGATGCTTCCTTTTTCCATGGAAGTTTCTTGCTTTATGACCTTCATTTCCACATTTATAGCATCTTTTTATCCCTTTGAAACATTTTCCTAGGTGTTTATTTCCACATCTTTGATACATAGGTTTTAGAACACACTTACCTTTATGATTATTACCTGAACATCCTTAAGGATTTTTTTCTCTCATATATTATGACTTATAAAGATCACTAAGGTTTAGGTGGTCAATCATGACTCTAGATAGTTGGTTGAAAATAACCACAAGTGTTATCATTGCAGCTCTGATATCATTCAGTTTCTCTTTCAGAAAACCGTCAGAGTATTCTTCACATCCACTGTTACTTTGGTGCCTTTTAGATCTATCCATTTACTAAAACAAAAATGGTCAGTGTGAGTATATCAGTAAAATCATCATATAATATCTTATGAGGAGGGTAAACACTAATATAAACTTTTTCATGTAATCATAAACTCATTCACTTTATCTAAAAAAACTATGACTCTTTCTGAAATCCTAACTATTATGGTAATGTCACTTATTCTTAAAGAATTTTGTAACCTCTAAATTTATCTAAACCGACCTCTGATACCAACTATAAGGACCCAGCCATAAACCATACATAATCTTGAATTAAATGAATTATTCACATTGAGGATATTTTTAGGTTTAGAGTTTTAGAGAATTAGGCCATACCCATTATATAACAACTTGAAAATTACTAGTAGACACTACTACTCAGTATCTATTTTTTTATAAAATAAAAAACTCTAAAGAAGAAACATGTATAGTTCTATATTTTAGACAGCATGAGCTTTGCTTGATCCCATCCATGACCCTATTCATCTTTAATTCATTTCTAAAAAATTTCAAAAAAAACTTGGAATGATCATAAAAAGCTCAGTAAGGGATACAAAAAGAAGGAAACTGTTAGTTTTTCAAAACAACTAGTAAACTGTGAATATCATGAGTAATACTTTTAACCTTTATAAAGTAATAAATACTCTTAACTGAATAAAAGATCATTTATTACCCTTTTGTAACCAGAAGATTACCATAAAACCCATATAAATAACACATAACATATAAAGGTAACTTAGGAAATTAACATACTTAAATAGAATAACCAGACGATCGACTTCCACGCGTATCACTAAATGGAATAGCGATACGGCCGACTTCCATAACTAGTGCATTGGAGGTAATCACATAACCACCCATCAAATATCCAAGTAACATTATAACACATTAAATATTTCAAATATAAACATTCCACTAATAACATTTCATTTTCAATCACAAGATATAATTTCAAGATATTGAAATAATCAATCCATTTTCATAAACCATTTAAAAAGAGATTTTTGAATCCAAGTGTCCCACACCACTTTGATGATTTTAAATGAATTATAATTTGAAAACATTAATGTCCATATAAAAAAAATTATAAAACCCATTTTGAAAACATGGACATTAAGGATAAATATTTAGAAAAATAAATCTTTAAAGCATTTAAAACAATATTTTAGTTAAAGAGTTTTTCTAACAAAAATAGATATGCTTGAATACAAAAAATTAAGGAATAACATTTAATCAGAACTTCATAATATGATGAGAATATAGTTATTCATGATATAATATTCCAATGGATAGTATATACACCATATAAGAGTGAATTGGTGCATACCAACAATGAAGTCTTAATGGAAATGTAAATTGAGATGAAATCCCTTATAAAGATGGTGTCCTTAAATTAAGGATAAATAAATCACAAAATTATGTGTGAAAATATAAAAACACCCAATATAAGTTGATATTAAGTGTGAAATAATCAGAGGTCATTCAAACATATTCATAGGTTGACATATCCAATAAGTACAAGCTGAACCCAAATAATTGAAATTGGGTTAAGAAGTTCGATGGTAAATATTCGACAGCCTAACCGCGTCACATTAAAATTCAGAAAATTAGTTTATGAGATAAAAAGGGTATCTAATCACTTATACAAAACATTTATATCAATAATTATATATAAGAACATATCCCAACATAATAAGATATAAATTGAAATACATATCAAAACGAAGTCTTCTAAAAAGAGGAAGGTGAAAGGTTCCATTACCGATTTGGTAACTTACAAAACATACACCACATGAAATAAGTATCATACAATGTAAATTTAAATACCAATAAATGAAATTATATTACACAAATAGTACAATCATGGGCAGTAAATACACCAAATAAAATGAAATAGTGGCAAATATAGCAAGAATCTCACAGGAATAAAAAGTGAGATGAAACCATTTACCACATTGTAATCAACTGAGTCGTATGACAAAAAGTTAATATCCACAAAAATAATCAGATAATACCATGAATATAATTAGAAAAATGATAATATATATCAAATGGAAGTACACAATACACCACATGTAATGAATAATTGGCGAACAAAAGAAATCTCACAGAATTAAAATTGAGATAAGAAAATCCCTTACCTCGTGTCCGACATGACTCAATCATTCTTTAATATCATGAATAATAAACTAAAGTTAATTTTTACTTTATTAATAACCTTTTTCAAAGTTTATTATTCCTTTTATATCACTTATTACCATGTTATAAACATTATGTAATCATTTGAGTTAATAATGTTCGTTTTGTCGATATTTGGTACTTGAGTCAAAAAATGAACACCTTATATTTACAAGTTGTCCATGTTTTCAACAGACCATTATATCCAGAATGATAATCATGATTTAGATATCATATATATCATATATATCCACTATATTCATGTATTTATAATAGTACATAACATTTGGATGTAAGAAATGAAATGCACCGTTCATGGAGACGGTAAGCTGTATGTACGCATCAACGCTACATTCATTTTTATTTCTTATTTTATTGGAATTAGAAACATAATGATACATGGGTATATTATAATTACATAATAACACCGTATATAATATCATTAACTCTATCCTTTATGCATCCCACATAAGGCATTTAACGAGTCACATCACTTTGAGGGGGCGGTAGTCAGCACTTCCTCTAATGAGATTAACGTGTTTACCCATAATGGAAACCATAAAGGCATTATATAAATAGTAAATAAAGAATAATAAAGAAGATATAAACATAATGTATATCATATATAAATACAGTTCCATAATAATGGCCACCATGAGAGGCGGAAGGAGATAATCGAACAATCATCATTTCGTGAGGCGTCAGTTTCCCATCTACAGAAACATCATGTTCTTTATCCATTTGATGGAGGTGTGTGTATGTGTAGTTATAATACATCTCATAAAACATCCTAGTATATTTTTTATACTGGTTTTGTTACAAAATAATAGAATAAAAAAGAGTTTAGGGGTTGGAAAAGTAAAATAAAAGAAAACAATTTAAGAGAAATTGTTACCTTTAACTTGGGTAACTCCCTTTGGTTTGAACCAAAAGATTTGTCTATGTGCCTTATGCTTAAGGTAAGTCTTCTAGGTAGAATATAGGGATGTAGGGAGATTAATTGTGAAGATTTTGGATGATCCAAATGGCTTGAGAGGAGTGTGGAATTGATTAGAAGTGGTCTCCTTTTATAAGGGAGAGGAGGGTCTCTTTAGGAAAGTGTGAAAATATTATTTTATTATATAATGATATTCGGTTTCTAAATGTCCAAAAATCATTAAAGATGAAGATAATATTACTCATGGTCGAAATAAAGTCATCCAATCAGAATTGGAAATGTTTTGGATAATATTTTAATCATTATAATCTTATTTATTTAAATCATTTATTGATGAGGTAAATACTGCATCATTATTGTGTCATGAATAATTTAATTTATTCGATGACTAAAAATTATAAAACAAATAACCCGATGTAGTAAATATTTTTATCTTTCCAATGAATATTTATAGTCTAAAATATGGTTTATATAACCCTATGTAAAAAATAATTTACTAAAAGATATTTGAAAATGTCATTTTTGCCTTTACATTAAATTAATTAATCTAAAGTGTTATTATAACACCCATGTGGCACAATGGGGTCCCAAAATCAACCAAAATATGCCCCTAGTTGTCCATCACTCATCCAATAAGGTTAAGACAAGTTTAAAGTTAATTTGGAATTAGTATAATATTATGTTTACCTTGAATTACCTTATTTACCTTTAACTGCGATAAATAAAAGTCAAAAGTTACTATTCACCAAAAAAATATTTTCATCTCATTGAACCAAATTGTACTTCTTAATGACAACCATATATGTTATATTTTAAAAATTCAATTCACAAAAGCGGTAAAATTTCATTTAAATCAGAAAGTCAGTTTCTTTAACTACTACTTAGTGGTTTCACTATTCATCAAAAATTGATGTTTTTCATAAAAATACAAAAAATTCAGACTAAGGATTATTTGATATTCCGAATTCAAAAATGATGTTTATTTTTCCAAATTCAAAAAATAAAATTTCCATTACGTAAATTTAAAATTAATTCCCTTTGTTAAAACAAATAGGGTGTTTTTAAGAAACAATAATTATCAAAACATTGATAATTGTTTGTGTCCAATTTCAATGTTAGATTAATTCTAATGACCAAAATTGAATTAAATGGTAAAAATATATTTTAATTTCACTTTAAAAACAATTACAAATATAATCTAAACATATAAATAAATTAGATTAAAAGGAACTTTTGAATTAAAATACAATTTTTTCACTATTCATTAAAAATGAACTTTATCCAAAAAATTACAACAATTTACACAAATAAAATTTTGATATCCCCATTCTAAAGAATAATTTTATGTGGTCATATAGAATGTATTAAAGTGACTAAAACTATATTTAAAAATGGTTCTCCATTAAAAGGCAATAAATCGTCCTTTTAATGTAAATTATGCTTAAATTAGATTCATTCACATTTTAAACCTCTAACTTTTATTAGATAAATGAAAATACATTTAACAAACATATATAATCATATTGTAGTTATTTTCTTTCAATCCCACTAATAAAACGTCTAGGAGTTAACTACTATTTAAAATAATAACATATTATTAGTATGCAACTTCAGATTTCAAAGAAACTCGTTTTTGCGTATCGGGTACGATATCGAACATAGCAACCCTTTTAATGTAAAATTTATATTTAATACAAAAATTAATAAATATGAAAAATTCATATTCTTTATTTACCTAGGATGTTACAGTCTGAATCAAGAAGAAAGGTTTCAAAATACCTGTAGATCATTAGTATGAATTTTTTGAGGGGGATCGTTCCACATCAGTAGTTATTTTTTGTGATGAACGATATATTGATGATGTTGAGGTCAGTTGGGATTCATTTGGTAGACATGTTTCAGATTCCTATATGGACTAATAGATGAGAGTTATAACTACTATTAAATAGTATAATGATGAAAAAAAAGAATAATGCACTTATTGCGGGAAAAATTGAAATGAATAGTGAGATATTTTGAATGGTCATATATCTCCAATGGTTGAAAAAGTATAAGGTTATTCCACTTCTGTATAAGCCCAAAAGGATTTTGAGATGGAAAATGAAACAACCTTTGGTACATAGTTTGAAATCATGCCCTCTAGTGGTGAAGACATAGTGGATTATACAAGTCCTAATATTCAAAGGAATATATTTATTTCAGTACCTTCTGAAGTTGAATGTATCTTAGATTCTATTTTATACTGATGGGTGGATTCTATGGATGTGGAGTGGAGAAAATTATCTAATGTTGTTTGAATCCCTCCTAAGAGAGATAACCCTTTTTTAAGGTGACCTAAATGGGTCTTTGATAGCCTAGTTTTATATTTAAGGTCTTTTTAAAATGTTTTGTTCTTTGAGAACTCCTTTTCCTAATCCTAAAGTGGCACCTCTTATCTTTCTAATAGATGTAATCACTCAAGGTTAGTTGAATATTTTTGTTAAAAATTTGACTTTTGAGCATCATAAGTGAGGGTGGAATCAATCCCATTTTTGAAAAGATCAATGAAAAGGATGAATGGTACTTATTTCAGTTGGTTATTTAGAATATATTTCAAAATATGTTGAATCACATTTATTAGATAAACATCGAGATTAAGTAGATATGTTTTGAATTGGAAAATCTCATTTTTTGACTGAGGAAATGAATTATGAGTTTAATGGTTCATTGGATGGTAACATTAATGGAATTAAATACACATATTCATATAAATCTATTTTTTTACAACTCATCCTCTAGTGTTTGATGTTGTTAATTTTTTAAAAGTTGAATGAGATGAGTTCAGAGCTAAATCTTCTAGTGATTTTGGTAGTGCCAAAAATCATCCCCTAGAGAATTATAGAATAACTGTTTATAATTTTTACAACTTTCTCAAGACAGTTTCTAGATATTCCAATGATTTGTAAGATAAAGAATAAAATATAATAAAATAAATTATGTTTTATTACTCTTGGATCTATAAAATAAATTCAATGGATTCCAATTTCAAATTCATAGGTAAGAATTTATGAATGCCTCATGTGACTCCATCATTCAAATATCAAGTCAGAATGCTCAATGAGATGACTCCAGTTATGACCCATTTCCTGAAACAAGAGGATGATTTATTTAGTGAAAGGGATTGGGGTGGCCAAATTATAATGGATTTCATAAATATCATGAATCAGTTTCATCATGTCCAATGCTATGTTGTGGTTTCTTATGAATATTTTCATATTACTCATCAGTTGTCTCTCAATCATGGAGTTTCTCAAGACCATTTTGCACAACTTATTACTAGTTTATATCATGTCCCAATGTCTAATTATTAATCTTTCAAATGCCTATAGCTAGTTTTTATTGTGGAATACCATCCTCAGACTATATCAGGACTCTCAAATTGTGTTCAATATCTTGTACCATGACATTATCATGCTGCCTCTAATTTGGTGTAAGATAAAGACATGGATAAAGGATGAAATAAATAGTGGACCCCTCTTACAAACCATAACAAATTTATTTTTTTAGATTAGACAAAAAATTAAATGATGTGATATATATTGTAATAATATTGTCCCTATAATTTTGGATGTCATTCTTACCACATATTCTCTGTATTTTTTGTTTTATCATCCAATGAAGTCATTTATTATCTACCTTCTCTATTACATTAATATATTTCCTTTCATACTATATTCTATTATAATAATCCCAAAAGGGGTGAATTTTTATGAAATATGTTTTTATGATAATAATTATGGAATAAAAGATTTTATGTATGAATTTAATGTCATACTAATTTTTATGTAATTAATGGAATAATGTTTCTATGTTATCTAAGCATATTATATTTGATACTAATTTTTTAGTGTACATTCCACTGATACTAACAAAATTAATATTATTTTCATGGATACCATCTACTAATTCTTTGAATGATATGTCTTGATTTATATTTGAATTTTACCTTTGATATCATGTAAAATCTTTTGGAATACCTATAATTACATTTCTATATACATATAATATTCTTTTGAAGCATTGATTTGTGATCATCAAAAATGGGGAGATTTTTTAACTTCTAATCTTAATGATAATAAAGTCATTTTTTCTATAATACTATGGAATTTCATGTTTTCCAATATGTAATTTTTATTCTCTGAATAGATGATAAATATATCTAGGTATGAGACACCATTGAGATAGATACCATTGTCTATGAAACACTGTTAGATTAAAAATCTCTAGGTCTGACAGACCACCAGGTTATCAGACCATTATCCAGTCATATATTTGGACTGAAGAATTGACAATGTATAAGACACCGTAAATTGAAAAACTACATGTATTTCATTCCTACAAAACATAAATTTGGCTAATTATGAGATATCGATAGATGTTACACTTCCAAAAACATGACTCTAATAGTTAAAATTTACTTATGTCTGAGACACCATAAAAGCATACACCATAATAAATACACCACTAGTTGAAAAAACGCTATCGTACAAAACATTTCGCTATGTCTAAGACACCACTAGTGTGATATCACCTGGGAAACATACTGATAGAACAGCATACCACCAAAGAAACATATTGCCAAAGCTTGACACCACCAGAACGTAAGACATCATCCTTATTTCCTCTACATTACTTATATTGAATTACTTTACTCTAACAAATATATTTAGATAATTTAACTCCATTTATTATTTTAATGATTTTACATTCAATATTTGAAATAAAGAATGTTAGAATGTGTAATACAAGGATGCATGTGACTCATATGTTTCTACAGATACAGATAATATTGGATCACACTCTGTCATGAAAATATTGAACAAATCATAAAAGAAGATATAAAAATGATGTTTATAATTAGAAATATGGTGAAAAAATATCATGATTCACTAAATATTTCTTGATGAATAGCTACAACTGATTGAATACACAAACAACTCACCTGATATGAACACTTGACCAAGGAAGAGAAATCATCATCACATCTAGTGCTTTCATCCAGTTATAAAATATGAGTTCACAAAATTCTGTTTTTTTCATGATGAATTCTAAAGAACCTATGTCAATTTTCATTTTTGAGTCAACTCAAGAGTCCCAAGAAACATTTCAACAGACCAAGCACTTATAAACTCTAAAAACCAAGATTAGTCAATTCTATTTAGTTGTAACATCCCATGTATTTATAGAATAATATATTCTCATAAATATTAAATATTTCTGAATTAAATATTAATTTTACATTAATGGGGAAACTATATATTATAACATACCGGATATTCTACTATGGGTTTCTCTAAAATCATAAGTTGTGAAAAACGCCAATTTATACCAAACAATAACACAATAAAAATATAATTGTTGTAAATGGTTGTTAACACCTAGATATTATATTAGATGGAATGAATTGAAATAAAATATGACCACATTTTTGTTAAATGTTTTTATATTTATCAAATAAATTATTAATTATTAAAATGAGAATGAATCCAATTTTAAACTTAAAATACTGTAATATTTTTAAACATTTATCTTACCACATTTTGATAGAAAAACCATTTTAAATATAGTTTTTTTTTACTTTTTTATATGTTCTATTTAACAAAATAAAATTATTTTTTAGAAGCGGGACATAGAAATTTACTTTGGATGATATTTTTCTGATAAAATCCATATTTTAAGGAATAGTGTAAAATAGCGTATTTTAATTCAAAACTTACTTCCATTGAATTAATTTAAATAGTTAGATTTTCCTTTTAACATGTTTTAAAGTGTAATTAGATTAATAATTTTAACATTTATTCCAATTTTGGTCATTTCATGTAATTTCAATATGAAATTGAATAGAAACACATGTCAATATTTTGAATGTTTTTATCTTTTTAAAAATCCAATTTCTAGTATTGAAAATGGGAATTAATTTTAAATTATTTTATTCCAATTATGTGTTTTGAATTTGAAAAAATTTATTCAATAATTGAAATCATAAGGTCTATAATTTTTAAATAGGTACCTTTTATTTCTGAACATTATGAATAATAACATCAATAATTATTTTTATTTACCATGTTTAATGGGTAAATCATGTAAATGTGGATAAAAATAATATTATAATAAAATAAAACTACACTAGAATATGTATGAATCATATTGGATGAGATATGGGAGACCATGAGAGTAATGGGGTCTATATTTGGACCCCCTTGAGCCACATGGGTGTGATACTGAAAAGTTAGGAAAATTAATTTAATGTAAATATATATATAACATAAACATATATATTTAAAATGGTATTTAAGGTGGGGTTATATAATTTATCCATTTGACTATAAATAATAATTAAAATTCTATAATAATTTTCTACATCATGTTATTTTATTTTTAATTTGTAGTCATTATAATAATAATTTTTTTAATTACAAAATGATGATGAAGTGATTATCGTATTAATGAAAGAATCAAATAAATGATATTATAAATATAAAATAAACGTATTTTAAATATTTTAATTCTATACATGAGTTTTTTATATGATTGTGAAATGTTATATTTTAGATAATTTATTTTTCTATAATGAATCAAGTTTTTTTGAATTAGATAAATCAATTACTAAATTGTTTCAAAGTTGACTTAAATGGGTTTTTAAAACAAATATGATTGTATTAAATGATATAATAGTCATAAAAATGATATTCGGCCTAACAACATATGTAATGTTAAAAATTTCATTTATTATCTACTTGAGGTTCTCTAGGATTTTTATAGTAACTATTTAACCTTATAGTGTAACAATACAAGAAGACATAGCAAGAGTTATTTTATTTAGCTACGCATTTAAGACAAAAGTAATGGTTAAATTTGTGACCTAAACATTCAAAAATCTTATTGGATGGGAGTATTTATACCCATCCACATATTATACTCTTTTTAACTATTATAATTGGAATGTAAATTTATAATAAAATTATATTTCAAGACATTCCTAAAGTGATCTTCCTCCCTCTTATAAAAGGCCACAAACTATACCCACACTATAACACTTCTCAAGCCCATTGGATCAACCTAATTGTTACCATATATTCTCTTAACATCCCCAACATCGTCCTAGATTAATTACCTTGGGAAAACAACAATTTTAGAAATACTTTTGGCTCAAATCAAAAGGCATTACTCGTTTTAGAGGTAGCGCATTCTCTCAAACATCGTTCATTTATTTTCTTTATCCAACCTAATAACCTCTCATTATTCCATTATTTTACTAAAAACCAATATCTTATATATAATAGGATTTTTTATACTAATTATTCTACAAAAAACATACACACACCTCCATATAATGGATATAGAACATGCTATTTATGTGTACGGTGAACTAAATCCTCAAGAAACAATGATAATTCAATTTTATAATAACACCTCTCATGATGGATATTATTATGGAACTATATTTATATATGATATATATTATGTTTATATTTTCTCTAGGTTTATATAATTTTTATTTACAACATACCTTTATTCTTTACATAATGTTTAAATAAGATAATTTCATTTGAGGAAGTGTGAACTACCGCCCCCTCAAAGTGATATGACTCATTCATTACAAACATGGAACATATAAAGGATGTACATAATTACCTTATGTAACATAAATAAAAAATATATTATACTATAATTATAATATACCTAGTTATAGTTTATTTTAATTTCTTTAACATGAAAAAAATGTTAGTACCATTCATACAAACTACGGCCAACTGTCTTTATGAGTAGTGCATTTCATTTCATATCTCTAATTATTTTGGAATATTATAAATAAATAAAATATATATATATATATATATATGAAATTTAAATCACAAATAATATTCTATAGATAAGTGATTGATGACCACAAGCATAATTTGCATCAAAACAAGTCCATTTTTTACTCATGTACGTAACATTCATAAAATGTCTGATATGAACTCAAATAAATAACTAATTGTTATAACATGGTAATAAGTGATATAAATTTAATAATAAACACATAAAAATGTTCTAAATAAATTAAAAATTAACCTATGATTATTATTCAAGAAATTATAGATATAATGAGATGTTTAGGATTCTAGGTAAGGGACTTCATCTCAATATCCTTTAGTTGATGCATATTTTGATTTATATACCGCATAATTTTTTATTTTTTATAATCATTTAATTTTAATTTTAATTTCATTCAAATTTATTAAAAATGAATCCATTTTTTATGAATACTTTTACTAAATTACAAAAGGTATGTTTGTTTTTTATGCACATGGTGTCGAAGACATTTCCTCCACCATGAGAATTATTTTATTTTTTGATTCTTCTACAATCCATAATTATTTGAGAAAGAAATGTAAATATCATATACCATTTTAATGTGTTTTTGTATGTAATGTGGGTTTGAGATGGTATTTATTAGGTCAATTTCTTGAAATTATTTATTATTATTTTAATGTAGAAACTTACTTTTTTTGTTAATGCTTGTTCATGCGTAATGATAATATTATGGATCTTGGGAATTTATTAAATATATAGGGGGTTTCCATAATAAAAAGAGGGCGGGTGAGCCTGTGATAGGTCTCTAATGAATTGGCTAATGTGATTGAGATAAACATGATGTTTTCTCATAAGGGGTTAATGGATTAAACTATAATGGGTATTTGAAACATAACCATAAAGGTTACTCTCTATGTGGCTATGGAATCTATAAATTATGTATGATATGGATATCACAGTTTAACTTTAGGATTTATGATTGATATGTTGTTTTCAAGATTCTTATGAATTCTTGGGTATATAAATATACATGGACTACTAATTTATTTTATAATTTTATACCTTATTGAGTTTTTATGACCATCCCAAGTTTATTGATATGTTTTCAAAGAGTATATAGATGAGTAAGATAAAGGATAATGTCATGAAGAATTTTATCAAGATTATAAATAATGTTTTAAAGGGTTTTAATTGGTGAAAAAATTGATACTATTTTGATTGTATACTCTTGTATGATTATGGGATGATATGTATAAATATTGGCATAATTATTTAAAACTCTAAACCTGAAAAGATCCTTGATGTGAGTGAATTTCAAATTATTGACTAATCTAATGATTATGTAATCTTTTAAGAATGGTTCATAATAGTTGGTATTGAAGTCCAGTTTAAATAACATTATGTGTTAACATATTATTAATAGAATATCCATAAATAATTTTTACGTTATGGTAAAATAATAATTATATATGAGTATTACCACATTTCTTTATCTAATATATGTCTGTTCAATATGGTTTTTTTAATGGAAATATGGAATCTTTGTCGGGGATGACATAAAGAGTAAAAAAACCTTCCAAATAAAAAACCTTATATGGTTAGAATCAGAATTGAACAATTTGTTACAGTAATGGAACATTTAAATAAGGTTATAAATGGTTGTGGTATCCATGTTTGAGATTTTCCAGATCAACCATAGAGGAACATGTTGGTAGTTCAGTATTTCATGAGGCAACATCTTTCATCATTCAGAGGATCACCTGACCATGTTGTAGATGATGTGTGGATTAATTCCCTAGAATAAATTGTCAATGTAACGCGGTGTTCATAATATCATAAGGTTAGTCTTAATTTTCTCATTTTGATGTTAATGTCGATCAGTGGTGGTTGATGGTTAAAAATATTAAGGATAGTGAGATGATTAATGATCTTTAAAGGGATGAATTC
The DNA here is from genome assembly GCA_963277665.1 of Viscum album. Taxonomy (NCBI): domain Eukaryota; kingdom Viridiplantae; phylum Streptophyta; class Magnoliopsida; order Santalales; family Viscaceae; genus Viscum; species Viscum album. The sequence continues at coordinate 997,722,670 of OY728166.1, forward strand.
GAAGGTATGTTTTTAGATAAATATTTTCCTAAGGTGGTTCAATCTAGGATGAAAACAAAATTATTGAATTGAGGTAGCAGGATGACTTAGAGGCTTCTTATGATAAAAATTTTATTAGACTCTCAAGGTATGATCTAAATATCATACGTGATATTGAGAGTAAAATAATCCATTTTTACTATGGATTAAATCCAATGTATCAAAGGGTATTAACCTCTCGTGAGTTAAAAATGTATGAAAAACTATTTCTATGTGTAAATAAGGAGTAAATAATGTTTTTTGATTATCATGTGTTGTTTTAAATACAACAGAATATAAAGTCAAGGTGGAAGACAAAATAGATGTACACTTTAAAATGTTTGATTGAAATATATATATATATATATATATATATAGTTTTTAATAATTGTTAAAAAAGCATAATGGATAATGCATTTTGAGTTCTAGAAATTACATTGGATGTGGAAAATAGGAATATGGATCATAAATAAACTAAAAAATATCAGGTTTGTGGTAAGGAAAAATCTAATTTATATTTAATAAAATGTTTTATGTCTTACTAAATGGTTCATTATGAAAATGAGAATCTGACGAAGAGATCAAATGATGTGATGCAACTAGACTACATGAAGAACTGGGTGTTGGAATCATTTTCAAAACATCTGCAGATGTTAAGCCATAAAATTATATAGCATAAGGTACATCTATTGTTGATTCTGATAATGACAATCTTTTTTTTGATTCAAGGTATACACATTCATTGATTTCTAAGTAATTTTATCTTAAATTCATAATAAAATCTCATAAAATTAATCTTACAGTTGTGGCAAAAGAACATTAGGGAAATGATGATAAAAAAGAAATTAAAATAACATTCATGTACTTTTATGTGGAAATAATCTACCAGAAAACCTTATTTTTTCCTCTAGTAAAGTTTGATGTCATATTGGGTATGAATTGGATTTCCGTTTATCATGCTATGATTGACTATAGATCTAATGATGTTTATTTTTTAAAATAATTTCAATTTTGTGTAAAATAATGGACCCTTAAGATTGTTAATATAATAATAAGATGAGAAAATAGTAAAATATAGAAGTGAATATTACCTCGCACATGTTGTTTAAAACCAAGGACTGATTTAGATTAATGATGTTCCAGTGGTAAATGAGTATCAAGATGTCCTTCTTGATGATTTTCCTGGTATAATACCTTATTATAAAGTTGAAGTTTTTGTTGAATCCATTATTTATGGAATGAAAATTTCAAAACCCCCAAATCGAATGGCTCAAAATTAACATTTAGTGTTAATTAAGAAATTGTAGATGTTATTAGGTAAATGTTTTATTGGACATAGAATATCACCCTAGGGATCCTCTGTCTTGTTTGTTAAAAGGAAATATTTTTTAATTATACTTTTCATTGATTATACAGCCTTTAATAACATCACTGTTACGAAAAAATATCCTTTTCCACATATAAATTATTTTTTTATCATCTCTACAGAGCACATTATTTTTCAATGATTTATTGGAGTTCGGAGTACGATCAGTTGATTGTAAGAGAAACATACATTCCAAAGACTATGTTTCATAATAGATATGGCCATTATGAAATTTTTGTTATTTCATTTTGGTTAAACCATGTTTCTTTTTTATTCATGGATCTAATGAGTAGAATTTCCCATGTCTTCATGGAAAAGTTTTTTCTTTTGTTTATTGATCATATTTTGGTTTATTCTAAAAGAAAATATGACAATGAAAGTCATTTAAGGGTGGTTTTCATAACCATAAATATAATAAATAGTATGGGAAATTCATTAAGTGTTATTTTTGGTTACAATAAATTCATTCACTGGTCAGACTGTTCCTAAAGATGGCATTAGTATTGATCCTTCTAAAATAAATTTGATAAATAATGGAAATGACATACAAAAAAAATTATATTCTCATTTTTCATAGTTAACATGTTATCTCCAGAGGTATGTTGAGAATATTTCACAGTTTTCTATCCCACTAAATACGTTAACTTGAAAAGCTGTTAAGTTCATCTGGACAAAATAATGAGATGAATGTTTATAGTAATTGAAAATAAGATTGATGAATTCACTAGTTTTTCACCTCCTAAGAGAAATGGTGACTTTTTTATATAAAATGATACTTCGATGAAAGGACATGGTTTTTTTGTAAAGTAGAATGATCAGGTAATTTCTTACACTTGACATCAGTTGAAAATAGATGAGTTAAATTACCGTACACATGGTTTTCAATTATCTTCTATTATTTTATCTTTAAAATTATGGAGGCTTTATATATATTGAATAAAATGAGAAATATATACTGACCAGAAAAGTCTGAAGTATATATTTAATCAGAAATAATAGAACATGAGGAAGAGAATATGGTTGGAGTTAATTATGTATTACGATTACATGATTCATTATCATCCTTGAAAAGTGAACGAAGTGGCTGATGCATTGAGAGGGAAAGGTAATGTTGAATCAACCATGTTACATTTAGAACCCGCCCCATAGATTAAGGATTTTAATAACTTTGTAATGGATTTTTTTTTTATGTAAGAAAATACTCAATTTCATTTCAGGTTTATGTGAAATCATCTCTAGTAGATAGAATAAAGAAAGTACCTAAGGAAGACTGTGAGTTGAAGAAAAAGGTATAATTAGTTTAGAAGCGTATGTTTCTTGAATTTAACATTGATAAAAATTGGTTTTTGGGATTTGGAAAAATATTATGTGTGACATGTGATTCCTAGTAAAAAAAGAGTTTTGTGTGAACCTCAAAGTTATTAATTTTTAGTCTATCCTAGAGGTACTAGTATGTGCTTAGATCCTTGAGTTTTTTACTAGTGTGATGGAATTAAAAGAGAAATGCTAAATTTACCCAAAGATGTTTGATTTTTCCAAAGGTCAAAGGAGAGTAGTAGTTACCAAAAGTGATGATTTATAATTTTCTAGTGCCAAAGTGGAAATGGGAAAATGTTTCCATGGGTTTAATAGTGGTATTAACAAAGACATCTTGAGGTAATAATGAAATCTAAGTAATTGTAGATCTATTGATTAAATCTTCACATTTTATTCCTATTTGAGATAATCTATCTCTAGATCATCTATCTCAGTTTTATGTTAAAGAGATAATTATGTTACAAATAGTTCCCCATTCCATTGTATCATTTTGTGATCCTAGGTTCACTTATAACTTTTGGAAGGGCCTTCAGAAGTCATTGTAAGCTTGGTTAAATATCAGTACATCTTTTCATCCACAATCAAACGATCAGTCAAAATGAACAATTTTGACCTTTAATGATATTATATGTGCTTGATAAATAGATTAGTAGGGATGTTGGGTTCAAAATAATTTATTAGTTGAGTATTTCTATAAAAAGAGTTTTTATTGAAGTAAACAAATGGATCCATTAGAATAATTATATGGAAATATGTGTTGAACAATATATTTGGGGATGAATTAAGTGAAAGCAATTTGATGGGATTGGAATTAGTAGAAGAGATGGTAGAAAAAATTAGTTGATTCAGAATCACATGAGGAAAACTTGAAGCAGGATGAAATGTTTTTTGGATGACTAGTGGAAGGATATTTCGTTCGAGGTAGGTGATCATGTCTTTCTCAAAGTGTCTCTATTGAAATTTTTAATCCATTTTGGTAGTAAGGCAAAAGTGAGTATTTAGTTCATTAGTCCCTATAAAATCCAAGATAATGAAGGATCAATTTACTATAGTGTGGCTTTACCTCCATGATTATCCTTGGAACACAATGTTTTTTAGGATTCAATGTTATGAAAGTATATGTCAAATCCATCTAATGTTTCGATTCTATAGGTAGCATAGTTGAAAGAGATCATTTTATATGAGGAACAAACAATATATATTCTTGACCATAGAGAAAAATTGTTGCGGAATAAGGTGATTCTTCAAGTAATGGTTTTATAAAAAACCCATATGGATTAAGAGGAAACATATGAATCTGAAAATTCTATAATGGATAAACACTCCCACTTATTTGATAATTGAATTAAATTGTGAGGATTCAATTTCCAAAAGGGTTGGTGGATTTAACATCCCGAGAAATTATAGAATAAAAAAATTTCAAAACCATTAATAATTTTGAAATAATTAGTAATTTTTATAAAGGGGACACTATTTATGATCGTGTACCCAACACAGAAAAACTCGTTTCTCTGAAATTTTACATTGCGCACAAAATTGAGTAATACCGAAAAATCATAAAAAGTGATATTTTTATTTTAAATGGTATTTAATTACTATATGTTTTATTGGAAAGAATGAATAGAAATAAATACTATAGAATTACACATTTGGTTAAATTTTTTACATTTATCTAATAATATTTAGATTCTTAAAATGAGAATGGATCGAATTTTAAGCATAAAATACTCTAATATATTTAAAATGTTTTTTACAACCTATTGATAGATAACTTTTTTAAATATAGTTTTTGAAACATTTATATATTTTCGTTGACAAAATAAACTTCTTCTTTAGAAGAAGGACATCAAATTTTACTTTTATTGAGGATTTGGTATTTTTTTAAAACCAATATTGTAATGAACAGTGAAAAGTACTACTTCTTAATTTGAAATGGAATTTTATTCAATTTCCATTATATCATTATATTTTCCTTTTAATTGGTTTTGAATTGTAATTATAATAATTTAATATCTTTTAATCCAATTTTAGTCATTGTAATTAATTTCAATTTGAAATTGGACAAAAACACATATCAATATTTTGATTGTTTTTACATCATACGACCCTGCTTTATAATTTTGACTATAGGAATTAATATTTAATAAATTTCTATCAATTATATGTTTTGAATTTGGAAAAATAGATTCCATATTCGGTATCAATAGGTCCAAATTGACTAAATTGGAACCTTTTATTTTTGAACGGTATGAATAGTATCTTCCATAATTATTTTTATTTACTGTGGTTAAAGGGTAAATGAAGAAAACAAGGTTAATAAGTAATATTATAATAACAGAAAAATATCCTGACATATCTCTTAATCATATTTGATGATATATATCAAACCTTGGGCATCATTTGGTCTATTTTTAGACCCCATGAAGCTATATGGAAGTGATAGTGTATGTTATAATAATTAATATAACATAATGAGAAATATAAGATGAAAATCTATATTTTTACTAAAAATAATTTTAAGGTGGGTTATATAATTGACAAATTTGAATGAAAATTTTAATTATAAATATAAAATTATTTTATACATAACTGTATTTTATTTATAATTTTTATAAATTTATTAAATAAATTTATTTATGACACACTGATGATGTAGTGATTACAAAATTAAAGAAATATTAAAATAAATGATATTATAAATATTAAAAATAAATATAATTTGAAAATTTTTATTAAATCCTAGAATTGTATAGATGATAATTACATGATATAATTTATTTAATTTATTTTTTTATAATTAATAATGTTTTTATCACTTTATAAAGAATCAATTGTTATAGAGTCTCTAATTGACATAAATTAGTTGTTAAAAAAAATACTATATCATTAAATGCTATAATATCCCTAAAATTTTGAGATTAGGTCAAATTACTTAGATAATGTTAAAATTTTCATTAATGATCCAATCGAGTTTCAATTAAACTTATATTGTAACCATACTAACAATATAGTGTAAAAATACAAGATGACATTGTTAGAGTTAATTTATTTAAATAAGAGTTTAATACAAAAGACATGGTTGAATTTGTGACCCAATCATATCTAAATCCTATTGGTTGATAGTATTATCCCTCATTTTCATCTTATCATATAAATTAATCACTTTTTAACTAATATAATTAGAAAATAATTTTATAATAAAATAATATTTTGAGACATTATTAATGTGAACCTACCCCTCTTATAAAATCCCACCACATATAACCAATTACTCACAACTCTCATACCCCTTTCCATGTCAAAAAAATTCTCAAATAAGATATTAACATCCCTACATTCCTCTTATAATCATTAAAATTGTTATAATGAAATTAAAGAGTTCATTTTGGCACAAATCTAAAGGAGTTACCCAATTTATATGTAATGTCTTCTCTCAAGCTCTGTTCACTTATCTTAAGTCTCTAACCCCCTAAAAATCATTATTAAACAATTTTATAAAAACGCCAATATCCAAAATATACTGCGATATTTTATACAAATGGTTCTATAAAAAATTACACACACCTCCATCTAATGGATATAGAACATATTGTTTCAGTGTACAAAAAACTATTGCCTCATGAAACGATGATTGTACACTTTTCTCCTAACACCTCTCATAGTGGCCATTATGTTAGAACTGTATTTATATATGATATATATTATATTTATATTTTCTATTTGATTGTTTAATTTTTATTTAAATTTTTTTATTCATTCCATAATGTGTAAATACGATAATTTCAATTGAGGACGTGTGGACTACGTCCCCCTAAAAGTGATATGACACGTTCATGAATTACATGGAGCATATAAAAGATGTAATAAATTAAATTATGTAACATATATAAAATAGATATTGTTCTTTAATTATAATATACTTATTTATCGTTTAGTTTTCATTCTTTTAAATACGAAAATAAATTAAAGTAACATTCATGTGTACGTATAACCTACCCTCCACATGAAAGGAAAATTCCATTTCTTTTCTCCAAATAAATTGGACTATTGTAAATAAATATATTCTAGATATATATGATATTTAAATCATGAATAAAATTTTGGATATAATGGACTTATGACAACATTGATAATTTTCATCAAAACGAGTTCAATTTTGACTCATGTACTAAAAATCAATAAAATTTCCTATATGAACTAAAATAATAAACTTAATGTTATAACATGGTAATAAGTGATATAAAAATAATAATAATTTTTAAAAATATTAGAATGAAATTATAAATTAAACTAAATTTATTATTCATTAAATTAAATAACAAACAAGAAAAGTTGGATTCAATGTAAGGGGATTTTTCTTAATCTCTTATCATTGAGACATATTTTGATTTATATATGACATTATTTTATACGGTGTATAATCAACCCCTTTAAAATTTAATTTTATACAATGGTTTTTAAAAGGAATATTTTTTATGAACTAATTTTGTGAATGAAAAATGATCGTTTCTCTTTAACGTACGTGAACACAATGAAATTTCCATTACATCATGCATTATTTGATATTTGGATTTCTCTTTAAGTTGTTATGTCTTTATAAAGAAAATTAAACTCCATATTACTTTTTTGGTATTTTTTATTTAAAATGGATATGATAATTAATTTATTATATCAATATCTTAAAATTATGTCTTATGATTGCAATGTAGAAATTTTATTATTCCATTATATTTGTTAATAAGTTGTGATTATGTTATGGTATTTGGCAATTTCTAATGTATATGGGTTATTTTGTGATAAATCAAGGGAGGTTGAGCTAGTGATATCTCTCCAATGCATTGGGTAAATTAATGAGGGTAAAAATTATGTTATCTCCAAAGTGATTTAGGGAATATACTATGATGGTTATGCCTAACGTAACCATGAAAGTCACTCCCTATGTGGTTGTGGAAGCTACAAAGTAATAATGATTTGGATCCTACAAGTTAACATTATGATTTATGATTGTTATGAAGTTTATATGTTTCTTATGAATTTAGGGGTTTATAAATATTCATTTTATAATGTTTTCTTTCCTTATTTTATCCCTTACTATGTTTTTATGCTCATGCTAATTTTTTTGAAATTTTTTCACAGGGTATAAGGATGAGTAAGAAAATGTAATAGGTCAAGAATATTTTTATCACAAAAATAAATCATGTTTTTAAGTTTTTTCTTTGGTGGAAAATATTAAACCTATTTTGATAGTATACTATTGTATGATTATGGGATGATTTGTATTAATAATGGTGTAATTATTTAAAAATATAAACATGAAAAGATATGTGATGATAATTAATGTCAAATTATTGACTAATTTAAAGATTATGTAATATTTTAAGGGTGTGTCCTTATACTAGTAATATTTTATTATTTAGTTGTGTGTGTTCTAACTCTACATTACTACACACACACAACCACCAGCACTAAACTAGAAGATACTAAATATAATATCAAACTATTTTCATATTTGTTTTTAGAATGGATAAGATTGGTATAGGTCCCAATGTGGCCTATTTATTTTTACGCCCTTGAAAAACTATAGAAGAGGTTGTATTTAACCTGGATTGTTTTAATTTTTTGTATAACCTCAATCCAGTTTTTGGATAATCAATATTATTTTATAAAAAAATGATGTTCAATGATCACCATGTAGAGAGGATTAAGTATCAAATTGATTTTGATCCTATGGTATTCATTGTTTCAACTTTGTTTTTAAATTTTTTTAATTTATTTCATCTTTAAAACGGAAAAAAGATTTACCTATAATGAAATATATACATTGAAATAATATCATATTTCATTTTCATATAGTATTTTTTTCAAGTAATTTTTTAAAGGATTAAATTATATTATATATATTATTCATCCAAGAAATAATATAAATTTTAAACAATACATTAAAATGATTTTGATATATATGATGGTACTTATTTTGATAAACTATCTCATATTTAAACATTTTTTTCATGTTCAAAATATTCATTTTTTTACTGAAATGTTTATTGGATACTCAATTAACACCCTCTTAATATACTAAATATGAACCAAATATAGAATTTTATTGAATTTATATTAAAAAAATAAACCAAATTATTCAACAATAGTGATAAATTTAAGTTATTAATCAAAAACACATTATTTGGATATGAATGATTTTATATAAAGTCAAATCTACTACTTTTAGATGTTTTTTATATTCAATAATAATTATTTTATAATCCATAATTTAAATTAGCACAAATGTATTTCACAATTTTGTTACTAGAATATATAATATCCAATTTAATTTCCTGTTAATAATCATATTACTCATTATAGATCATTTAGACATTTGATTTTATGTCTCACATGATAAATAAAAGATTTTATTTAAATAATTTTTTTATTAAAATGTCTGGTTATTACATACCTCCCCAATTAAAATACATTTCATGCATAAAATTAAACCTATATTATATAGATAGCTTATGATATGTCTTTTTTATCACATCCTCTTATTCCTAACTCGATTTATATAGTTTATAGCTTCTATAAAAAAATTGATCATGAAAGTGGTTTTATTTCATAGAAAATTGTCGCTATGATCTAAAAAATCCATTAAGGTACATGTAATGGCTATTAAAACTATTAATAATTCTTCCACTCATATATAACATGCATCCACACTATGAAAAAAGAAAGATACTCAATAATATCTCTTTTCCTGTTTTCTAAAAAAATACTCTTTTAGATCTTTATACATATTCAGACTACTGAGATTAATAGAGAATGATGAACTATGATCTTCATCCAATATATCCATCTTCATGTATCATATTTATGGTATACATATGTTGTTTTTAACAATTACCATAACATCATAACCATTTTTTTTCTCCCGATCATTTCTCAACATCTTCTTTAACTCCACCTCATTATATTTTTCATCTTTAATCGTCACTAAAGGAGATGTTTAAAAACTCATTTGATATATATATTATTTATTATATTAAAACAAGATATCCATGTCTATTATTTTCATATCCTGGAATATTTCATATTGTTTGAACCTCGGTATTTTTAACCAATCAATATCATTTTTTTATCAAAACATATTACACCTTGCTCACATTCCTGATGTGTCTTTTTATTGACCAGTCCATGACATTAATTTTCTCAAAACAAATTCACATTTAAAAAATAAAAATATTATTTATAAAATCATACTTCATAATTTTATGATTATTAGTTATTTCACACCATTCACGAGAAAGATAATTCCTCGATATAATTAATGGAAAAATTAACTATACTACTCAAAATCATGAGTTAATTAATTTTTCTAATATGTTTTAAATTGGAGTGAGGAATATTTTATCACAATATAATCTTGTATAAGGAACTATCCCAACACCTTCATTGATGCATCAATAAAGATAGGAAACCCTCTTCCACTTCAGTGTAATGTCAAAACATGTGCAATGACCTACATTATATTATGTTCAATAAAATTCTCTTTACCTTCATTATTCCACAACAACATAACACCCTTTCTGTAATCATTTTTATCACATTATATAAACATGGTAAGTCCCTCAATCATATTTGTAGGTATACATCTAACCCAAACAACCTACATGATCTAATTATAATGTTTTCTATAGGTCATTTCACAATGACATATATCCTTGATGGATCAACCTCTGCACCTCGCATAAAATTATATTACCCTCAAATGAATCATATTGAATCCAAAATGCACATTTGGTAAATTTTCCATTCATCTTTCACTTTCTCAAAGACTTCATCTCAATTATTAAAAAATCTATATGATCATCCTTTCTTTTAGAATATATAATATTATCATAAATACATAATAAAAAACAAATAAAGTAATTACATAAGTAATCAATTCATTAAATACATGAAGAAAGCATGAGAATTATTAAATCCAAATGAAATTACTATAAATTCATAATTATCATACCTCATTTGAAAAAAATCATTTTTATTACTTGGCCATAAAAATAAATTGTAGAGAACTAGAATGAAGTTCAATCACAAAACATAATATCATATCCTCATAGTTGAGTAAAATAAATCAACAATATGAGGTAGATGGTATATGTTTTCAAAGTTTATATTTTAATGTTTCTAATTACGATTGAAATGTTACATTGAACGATTATTCTTAATTAATAGAACGTGAGAAACCTATGGTATCATGTTAGGGAGAATGAATCACATATAAAGATAATCCTAGAGTTATATAATCAATTCCTACTACTCAATTGGGTCTAAAGATAATTCTAAATATGTGTAGTACTAGGAAAAAATTTATTTAAAAATAAAATTCTTAATTCAGTGGTTAAAAAATAAATTTCATTGTATATACCTCAAATAACTATTTTAAAATAGTAATTTTAACAATATTTACTTAAATTATTTAAAAATTAATATGTTCTACATATAAATAAATGATTTAAATCCATTAAATCAGATCATACTCAAATAAAGGGTGAATAACACGATATTTAGAAATCAATTTACCCAAAACATCAACCATAGTGGAACAATGGACTTCAGATGTGACCATCACACCATTATACATTTTCAACACTGTCATAATTTCAAATCATTGATTTTCTAACTTGATACTAATATAAAATTATATAGTTATAAAAGATTATGAAGAGACGTAATGTAAAAGGATGTTATCTATATTATAGTGGATAAAAATTCTACCTTTTATCACATTATTCTAATAACACACTTTGATAATCAAGATTACTTTATATTTACATTATAAATCATAAATATAATGTTTTTCATGTTTACCACCACCGAAGTCCATTGGATATGATCACTACATAGTGTCATTCACATAATCTGTGAATTTGATGCATTAAAGAATGAGTGGAGAATTAGTTTTCATCATCTTTTCATCCATGTAATGAATCGTAGAATTCATTACAATTTGATATTAAATTACATTCATATCAAAATCACGTAATTCAATTAATGTTTCATATAATTTCACCGAGTGATTTGTTAGAGTATTAATGAGCCACTATCTACCATTAATTTTCATAATCGTTAGAATTTTGGGAATATGAAACTTCCTTTTGTACCATTATTTAACATCAAATTATTTAATTATATATTTTCATCATTATAAGAGATAATTCATTTACATATCTTGGTTTTGAGGTCATAACAAATTAGTTAATTTTTTTTCTAGAATAGTGATTAAACCCGAAGCATACAATGAAAATAATATAAAATTATCACTATAAATACTATTTTATACATCATATTATTTACTAAGATGGAAGAATTAATTATCTATCATTAAATATATAATATTATAAAGTACTTATTAAAAAAATATCCTCTTTAATTAATCCACTTCCTTGGATTTAATTTATTCCTCGTGATTATTAATTTTTACAGTATAAAGTAAGTGATATTATTCACACATATAATGATAAATGTATAGGAAAATATTTTCATTTTATTAAAATGGTAAAATATAAAATATTTTCATATTGGTGTTGATCCATATCTAAGCCAGTATTAGAGAAAAAGTTCCACTAAAAAGAAGTAAATGTTTCGCCATTAATGATTCAATAATAAATTACCCCCACTAATAATTTTTAAGAATATTATGTTTTATGGACAACGAAATTTGAGAGGGGATAAAAAGGAGATTTTAAATTCTATATAAACTATACTTATATTACAATGGTTGAAAAAAATTCAACTTTTGATCAATGTAGTTATTATAATGATGTCTTTAGGATCTAGAAATATAGTAAATTAAAAAAATTAAATGTGAAAAAATTATGCTATAATATATTTAGTGTTATATTAATAAAATAATTATATATCATTCATAGGATTGATAAATCATTGAATAATAATTTTATTTATTGAAACAATAGTATTATCCTGGTTTATTCATGGACTATACCGAAACTTTTAGAAGCTATCAAATTATTATCCTTATCCCCAATGTATTATATGATGTTCTCTATTATTAACTTCCAAAAATTTAATAAAACCAACTCAAATATTTACTATAATTTCCTAGTGGTTATATATATGTATATTAAATAATTTTATTTGAGTATTTCATATATAAAATTAATATCATTTTTCAAATGATGTTGGTCTAGTTTATATAAAGACTACATAATCAAAGTCATATTTAGTTACATTCATAAATCATGTCCCATATTGTTCATCAAACACTGTACTCATCTATATATGCACTATGTCAAACAGTATTTGTATTATGGGGAATGGAAACATAGTAAAGGGTGTGCTTAAATTCATAGTAAGGTTAAACAAGGGAGATAACAGTCAAGGATTATATAAAATCTTAATATAATATCTTAGGTAAGATATCATTACCATGACATGAAAATATCTTACCAACTATTTCCTTGATCCTAATTAAGAGTCAGGAAATAAAGATTTATATTATAAAACGTAATGAATCATATGTGTGAGAAATAATTTTAATTAATCATTCACCATAGGTTCATGTCATAAAAGTGTGGACACATCATATGTATAGAAACCATTCCATTTTACTATGATGACATATGATGATATAAAATCATAGTGGACTAGGAATCATCACATATTTCCCATAGTTTATTAATCTCATCGCCTTGTTTCCAACATTGAATTGATCACATCAACCTGTTTCCCACAGTGGATCAAGGAAATCAACTAGTTTCCCATACGGGATCAAGTACAATGCCCTATTTCACTTAATAATTTAATGAGATCAAAGTCATTACACAATGAATTTGATAGATATAAATTTATAGGCCTATTCATCACATAATGAAAACATTACATATGTTTCCCACATGAAAATAAAATAATCATATTATCATCAAATCGTAACTCATTCAAATGAGAATGGGTTTCCTAACATTTTAAATTTATCATCGAAACAATAATAGAAACTAAATGGGTCTTGTAAATAAAAAAATTATTATATTAAGAAACTATTCAAATAAATTGTAGGTTTTTACCATTTGATGTTATCCGTAATAAAAAATTCTTAAAATTTTTGGATGTCATAATTGATGATTATTATTTTTAAAGAATTAATAAAATTTTTCATTTTGAAAATAAAAATATAACATGGTAAAAACATAATTAAATATAAAAAATTTCAAAAAAGGATAGTCAACATTGGGAACATGTAAAGGGAATTTCAATGTATTATTCCATCATTATGGAAGAATGTTATTTTCATTTTGTCTAGTTAAAATGATGAAATTAATTTGTTTTGTAAAATATAATAATTCTCAATGTTTGGAAAGTGGATAGAAAAATATATAATTTTTTAAAATTAAAATAATGGGAAAAATTAATTTTTTATAATTCATAGAATAATAAAAAAATATTTTTTTGATACTTGGATATGGATGAGAATATATTCATGACCAATGAAATAAATTATTTTTTTCCCAAAAAACATTATATTCTAATTTTGAGTTCATAAATTAGAGAAAATTAATGGTAAAGTTGTATTATCATGAAATTATAAGGTTAGGTAAAAATATTAAATGAATTCAATAAATTAGTATTATATAATTTAATTAATGTAAATTCAAACATAATTAATCCAAATTAAAATGGAATTGTATCATAAATCCCTTACCTAAATTCTCCTCATTATTCATTCTATTAAATCCTCTAGTATAATAAATATATAATTATTATAGATTTTTTATATAATAATAATATTATACATAATACCATATATTATATACTAAAGACATCATTTCATCCATTTGGTAATAATTTTTTAAAAAATCTATTTGTTGGATGACAACTGAACCATTTTTCGTGATTTTTTTGGTTCGGATGCTCTGGTTATTATAAATTTGACATGGATATATAATCCCAATAATTTTATTAATATTATGTATATAATATATATTAATTATATATAGAGGTACATATATAATAGGATGATATTTAAAAAAGAATTACATCGTTCATGAAGATGATAGTCTATATATTCAGATGGATGATCTTTTTACATTCTGATCGATGTAATGAAAGAAATTGAAATAACCAAAAAACTTTATAGATTAATAATTATATAATATTAATCATATATTTTTATGTTAAATATAATTTCACAATCTTTGAAAAATATAGGTTAAAAGAAAATATCATCTCTATATGGAGTTGTTAGTTCACACATATGCACGAGCAATGTTATATAAATCCAACAGATTTTAAATTAAGATGGTAGATGATATATTTTCATTAAATAAGAATTATAATGTTATAAATATAATATATAAACATTAATGAAATAGTAATATCCATCAATTAATATGTATTTGGAAACTAAATTACAGGCTATGTGGAGATAGTAAGATGTATGTACGAAGGACATATACTTTAACACACTATATAATAGGAAGGACGGTGTATAATGTTCATCGCATAATTTAATAAACTTTATTTACATTTTGGATAATGAATTTATTATTTTATTACGAATACCATTGATTTAGAGGATATAGAAGAAGAGATAAATTGAATGATGTTGGTTCAAATGATAACCTCTCTTTCAGTTTGATTTCATTAGATCTTTTCATTAGTATCCTTGGAATAAACTTTTAAGAAAATAATAACCTATAAATAATGGAAAGTTATGTTTAGAGGGAAAATCGTATGTGTTGGTTTGATATTTTGGGATAAATGGTATTTATTATAGAGGGAAAATAGATGTCTTGTTATAAGGGATAATCAGTACACACATGGAATATCAAAAAACTGTTAAAACTGAAAAAGAAATTTTAAAGGAAAGTACATCAAAATGGATATGATTTTAGGGAAAATATTTATAGGTTAAAATAATATCATAAAATTAATTTTATATAGATTTTACTATTATTTTACCCCTAATATATTTCATTAACACCTTCATTAATCATTTTTGAACATAACCACACTAACATATATTCCAATATTTAAGGTTTATAAATTTTACTGTAAATGTAAATGTGACACATAAATGGATAATGGGTAAATAATAAACAACTTTATTTTTAAATTGAAAAATTTCATACTTTGATGAACATAATATTATTAAATTAAATATTAACTGTTATAAAATATAATTAATGAAAATCATGGAATTAGTCAATTTTTTGATATTAAATACCCCATGACAAATATGGAATTAAAATATATTCCTATAAAAAATAATTAATATGTTATATTTATTTACCAAATTCAGAGAACATTATAACTGACATGTATTATATTTGTTTTAATAATATTAAAATATATTATTTTATTTAAATATAAATTGAATGAATATTTTTTCAACCATGGGTATGAATTAATATCAATATATAATAACTACAATATATTATTAAATAAACATCATTAAAAAAATTTATATGTTAGAAAAACCTTTATAATAAATATTATCTTAATTTTATCCTTATTTAATATTTCAGAGATATTAAATTCAACAGATGGATATTTTATATTTATTACATTCTTAAATAAATATAATTGTCAAAATAATAGAAATATGGAAACATGTAGTAAAATATATATGTGGTCTGGATGGAAATAAATGAAACATACTCATCCTATAAGATAATGGAATTCAATAGAGGAATTGTAAATCCTTATCCCATTATTTTAACTCTATTTTAAGTATTTTAACCTTACCAGGTTAAAAATAGTTACTACAGTTTCTATTAATATTGAAGAAAGGGACATATTCACCAAATCTAATACTCCTAATTCAAATTATGGAATATGTTTTTTGATATTCAATTTCATTAAGTTGAAATAATCCAATTTAAAATATACATATAAAAAGTGATGTAACTATATTTTATAAAACAAATATTTTTATCCATAAAATATGATTTTTCACATTCCCATAATTAAAAAATATTATATGTAATTTTAAAAATGTTTTTAATATATTATATATAAATATTATTAATATAATTCAGTAATTTGTAAAAATTTTCTTTATTAAGAATCTGAAACATTTTGCAGTTCGAAATATTTTTTATAAAACTACCGATTTTACTTTAAACTGTTTTTTATATTAATTTATAATAAATTGATAATATATATATATATATATATATATATATTTAATGTATAAAATTTTAATAATTTATTTGCAACTATTCCTACCATCCTATTAAATGTCTTGTTCATAATGGTATTCTATATTATTATTCATAAAGACATGGGGTTTCTTGTATTGAATGGTATAAGGAAATATTATTTCATATGATGGAATTGGTCTGTTGTTTAACTGTTGTTGGCACATAGTTTTTTACTAATAATCATTAAAAAAGAGTTCCAATATTTCTTATAAAATTCTATATAAAATCATCAACATATCAATAATTCCTCAAAATATTTTATTTCTTACTCTACTTGTCAATTATTCATTATATAAAATAACTACTTTTTTCATGAGCATAGTTAATGTTTCTTCAATAAATACTATTCACAATGTGAAATCACCAATAATGAAATTAGAAAATTTAATTTTTCTTTAAAAGTAGTTCAAAGTCGGTAAAATAGTACAGAGGATAGTAATTATCCCAACATATAATGATGAAATCATATAATCAATAATATATAATGAAATATTATTGAATAAAATAAAATTCAAATCCATTAGGATCATCAATATACCAATTTTTTATTGATTATCAATATCCATTCATCATATATATATTTTTTATAGACCCATATTTCTTGTGGAATTTTTTTTTTAATATATGGGAATTTTACGACTCCACAGTTTCTGATAGTTGCTGATTCTGAGGCTCGGTGTGCCCAGAATCAATTTCTGAAGTTTTTTTCGGTTATGTTCAGTAAACGTACGAGCATAATTTTATAACTCTTGAACCGATGCTCAGAATCGAATTCTGATGGCACCGCTGAAATTGTACCATCGGTTATTGCTTAGTAAGAACTTCACCGCAGTTGCGTTTTAACATGATTAGAAGTTATATTTTGAAGTTTTTAGTTAAATTGAATAAAAATAAGTGTTAAACATTATTTTTATTCTATTACAGTTAAAACCTCTAAGAGGAGGTTATTCGTGGGGGCACCACACCATAATCTCCAATGAGCGGTTATGGTGGTGGGGCCAACCCTCACATAACCTCTTCTTGTAGGATGACCTCTGGAGGGGACTACCCGGGAGATGAAACTCCTTAGAACCCCAAATTAAGTGGGGGAGCATCTTCGCCTTTCCCACCATTTAATTTCCAACCCTCCACTCATTAATTTAGTGAATGGTTTCATTTAATTAAAATCTTTTTGAATTCTTTTGCTAATAATTAAATAATGGGTTGGCTTAGCCCATTATTTTGGTTGGAAATTCATTTGGGTGGAACATTGAGAGGGAACTTCATCCTCTCAACGAAGAACGCGAGGAGAGATCCTTCCATCGAAGAATTAAAAACACCACCTTCCTCCTTTTCGACCGGGGCAAGGAAGTGGAAGAACCACCACCCGCGAAGAATGCCGACGAAGTTTCCTCTATGGCCTCCGACCCCGAACTCTACCCGACATCAACGAAATGCCACCGCCTTCCCGCGACTCTGTCAACGATCACCGAACTCGAGGTAGGGGTTTGAGTTTCCTTGTTTCCATTCCACGTTGTTCAATATTTTGGTATACGTTATTCTGAATGTTATCAATATGACATGGGGGTTTCAGACCACACCAGCATGGCCGACCCTTCCCCTTTTATCTTTTTTGTTATTGATGACGGGAGTGGACAATGGCGGCTAGCGTCAGGCCGGCCACGAGGAAACTGGCGGTGCAAGACTGTCGGGTCACCGTAAAAGCACGATACCATCATGCCACGCAGAGGAGAGCCAGGTTGCGGTGAAGGTGGTGCGGCGCCGTCACACCGCATGGAGTTCAAGTGGAGGCTGCGGCCAGTGTGGGTCACGGAAGATGGGCGTGGGGGCACGGCGCCATCATGGCACGTCATAGAAGACCTGCAGCCTTTGGCCGTTGTGGATAGGCGAGGGCAGCCGTTTGAGCCGACCGCCGGTGCGCTCTATAGGCAGGACCTGAAGGGTCCTGCAGATACCCGAACCAATGATAGGCACTGATTCTATTTCGGATAGCAAGGGGGTGGCACCCCCCTCCCACGTGTGGCTAGTCGGGCCTGGACACACGACCAACCAAGTCAGGCAACACAGCCAGTCGGGCTGGGCAACACGGCCAGCCGGGCCGGGACACACAGCCAGTCGGGCCAGGCCACACGGCCAGCCGGGCCGGGCCACACGGCCAGCCAACCAGGCCGGTCCATGCCTTTGGCTGGGCTACCTTCGGCCGGGCCGCCTTAGGTCGGGCCGCCTCAGGCTGGGCCACCCTCGGGTCGGGCCGCCCTTAGACAGGGCTGCCCTCGGACCGGGCCGCCCTCGGACCGGGCCCCCCGTCTGGTCGGGCTGCCCCTTCAGGTCGGGTCATCCCCTTGGCTCAGGTCATTTTCTCGGACTGCGCCGGATCTGTGGACCGGGTCGGTCTGACTGAGTCGGACTAGAGCCAGACCCGTTTGGAATGTTTACACCTTTTCACCCCTTCCTTGGGCTACGAGTTTCGGATTGATGAACCTCCTATGGTGATGGAAGGCTTGGAGAGAAAAAGTTCATTTGGAATACCCCACTTTCTTTTTGGATGCAGTTGGGGTATGGCTGGGTTGGATTCACCCTAAAAACCAACTGGTCCCCTAGAATAGAAATGCCTATTACTCCCAGATCGGGCGTCTAATTGACACACCATCTGTCACATTGGGTTTGATAGTGAGAAGACTAGACCTGGATCCTCCGTGGGTTCGATAGTGATGAGACAGGACCTGGATCTTCCATGGTTTCCATAGTGATGAGACTTGACCTGGATCCTTTGTGGGATCGACAATGATGATGCTGGACCTGGATCCTCCATGGGTTCAACAGTGACAAGACAATACCTGGATCCTCCATGGGTTCGACAATGATGAGACTGGACCTGGATCCTCCGTGGGTTCGACAGTTATGAGACTCGACCTGGATCCTCTGTGGGTTCGACAGTGACGAGACTAGACCTGGATCCTCCGTGGGTTCGACATCGATGAGAATGAACCTGGATGCTCCATGGATTCGACAACGAAAACTTTTGTACTGAGATCCCATGAAGGATCGACAGCTTCGATAGACTGATGTTTTAGGTTTCTACAGATATATGTCCTTCGATAGTGAAAGATGATTTATTGGCTACAACTAATCATCTCTTACTCTTTTTTAAGTTGTGTATACCTAGTGTGAGCTAAGTCATTACCTTCATTTTTATCTCGTATATGAGATGTTTTCTATTGACAACTTAGGTATATGTATGGGAATATACTTAAGTAAGGGTGGATGTTTCTTCATGGATGTTACATCATGGTTGTATTGTGGTGAAGCCCACGTATCTCTCTTCTATGAGCTATACCTATGGGATTCACCTTGTGTTGTACTTTCTTTGTGGATTATTTCTACACTAGTGGAACAGAATGTGGTTGGGCTCAAGAGTTGTAGCTACTTTGTGATTGGTAACATAGGTATATGTATGGTCATATACCTAGGTAAATATAGTAGATACTTTATGATTGTATCTTACTATTGTGGTATATCCTTAGTGGATTATGGGAGACCATCGGGGGTCCTGAGGTCCCCTACTGAGTATCTTTATACTGACTGCTGCACGGGCTATGCCCACACCTCGTTGGGTTGGATGCAGACGGCAGACAGCACTGACCGAGGCAGATTGTACAAGGATTGTACGGTACCCGGAGGTGGACATCTCAACGAGATGGTACCCGGAGGAGATGGAAGGACGTGGAGTGCTGATGAGGCTATCTATAACTACCCTTCATGTAGGATCCGTGTTGGATGATCCATGATCTTCTAGACCCCTTCCAGTTGTTCGTCTTTTTGTTGTACCTGTTTTGTATTTTCCTTGTACTTTACTGTTGGGCTTGTATTTACAGCCCCATTTACTTACAGCGCTACCCTTGTATTCAGTTTTACATAGGGTTTTCTTCCATTTGTGTAATCTGATTATGTGTGTTCACTTTTTATAAAGTAAATTCCTTCCGAGCTTAGGTATTTACGCCTTTGGTGCTAGTCGCCTGCCCCTGGCCTATGGAAGGTGTGCTTGGGGTAGTCACGACCTGGGCCTTGAGGATAGGTCCTGACAAATTGGTATCAGAGGAGTAGGTTCTACCGTAGAACTTGGACTATGATTCTTTTAATCAAAATAGTTTTAAGTGTTTTGGGTGAGGTTATTAGTTTAGGGAAATTAGTGATGGTGCGGTGCCCAACGTATCCATACACTAGGACTCTGACTTCTTATTTCTAACTTAGTGCATGTAAAAACTGATTACGTGTCTCTTTCCATTGAAACGTTTTCTTTGTAATTACATTGTGTCATCTCACCAGGTATATTGTTTTGATATAGGCGCACCTGTTTCTTTTCAGGATTTCTTCACTTAGTCAGTCAGCGTGGGTTCTGAGTGGATAGCGTGATGGTTGCCCACCGAGCGATGAGGCCTCAGTGCATGGCCCCATCACAACAGAGGCACCAACTGTACCAATAACCATTGGGCCACCGTTGCTACCAGCCCTAGCAGTTAATGGTGAGTGACACTTGAGCTCATTGCACAGGGTCCTACGACAGAGGCCTCTAAGGTTTTGAGGAGAGAAAGATTTTCAGACGTCTGGGTACTGGCTGGAGTTTGTATCACGAGTATTCCACATAGTTGGGACACCCACTGACTTGATGATGCACCTAGTGGTTAGTCTCTTACAGTGAGCAGCTAAGAGGAGGTGGAGCCTGATGCTCCAGTTTTACGATGAGATTACCCTCACTTGGGGGAACTTCAAGGGTCTTTTCAGGGCTGAGTTTGTACCAGTGACTCTACGCTCTGTGCATGCTCAGGAGCAGCTACACTTGGTGCAGGGCATTCCGACAGTATCCGAGTCATCTGTAGCAGGCAGTAGGCAGTTGACACGGGGTCACAAGCGGGTTATATCATCTATTAGATGACCCCAAGATGTGTCATTGGGGGTGAGGGCCACCAGAGGCCGAGGGAGATTTAAATGGATAATGTTCTTCTATTCCTGCAGGAAATGGGGTCCTAGAGTGCATGATTGTCTGACTCCCAGCACAGTTGATCAGCAGTCGTTAGTGTATCCACGGAGACAAAGGTAGCAACAAGAGCATGAGCATCATCTAAGCGGTGGATGAGGTAGTGGAGCAGTTACTTCAGCAGATGGTGGTCAGATCCATCGATCACTACTACCACCACCGCTAGACGGTTCAACTCGAGCTCTAGGAGCAGTTGGAAAAGATTGGGACTAGCTCCAGGAATAGAGGACATTGTTCAAGATGTTTCTAGAATTGTTTTTATCATTGTTTTTGTTTAATTTGTGTCTTTGTACTCTGAGTTGCAGTAATAAAAGACACTTGTCCTTGTGACATTTTCTTTCCTTCCTTTTGTGTGTTTGATACTGAGAGGTTCTGATTAAAATCGTAGACTTTACCCTCACATTAGAGATTCCTACGGGAGGAGACCTAGTGACCACACACTGATGCCGACAGTGTGACTCATCCCTTGGAGGTGAGAGTAACAGTTGTATCTCTTGGTAGTAACGTCGAGACCTTACATCATCGACCATGGCATGAATTAGTATCGTTCATGTCCGGATTGACTGCATTAGGAAAATGATGTGGTTCATCTAGGGGATAAGACCAGATTTCTATTTTTAGAAAATGAGAAATCTTAGAAGCTCTTATAGGACGTATGTAAATAAGGGTGTACTCGAGTTATTAATAAATGGCTAGTCTCACCCATAGTTCATTCAGCGAACATTTTACGGTTTACTCTAATCTCAATAGTTTCAGGTGTGTCTTCCGTAAAAGGACATGGACCTAAGACAGCGACATTGGATTAAGTTTCTTTAGGACAATGACTTTGAGATAGTCTATATTCCTAGGAAGGAGAACATTGTAGAAGATGCTCTCAGCAAGAGATCTGGCATTCAGCTGCTAGGAGAGGCAACAGAGTAGCTGGCCACATTGCATATATCCTTTGTGGATAGAGATAGAGCAGCCATTATACAGTCTCTCACAGTCACTCCTCCACTTCTTCAGTGAGTCAGGGAGGCACATCCTAGAGATGTTTACTTTGAGATGCGACATGCTCAGATATCCATAGGGTAAGAACCTGATAGATTTTTTGAAGGTGGGGAGCACACCATCCTCTTTAGAAAACATACCTTCGTAACATTTGCAATTTAGGATGGAAGTGTTGAGGGAGTTACACATTTCCCCTCTTGTGGTACATCCAGGAGTGGCGAAGATATATCAGGTCCTTAGACGACAACACTGGTGGCCAGGTATGAAGATGGAAGCAGAAGAGTTTGTATCATGATGCCCCACATGTCAGCAATTGAAGGTAGAGCACCAGGTACTAGTAGGATTGGTACAACCCTTAGAGGTCCTAGAGTGGTAGTAGGATGGGATATCCATGGACATCGTGATGGGTCTTACACGTACGTCTAGTTTTCACGATTCGATATGGGTGATCGTAGACCGACTCACCAAGTCATCCCACTTCCTACCAATCAGAGATCAGGGCTTAGTTGAGAGCTTTGTAATCCTCTATATGCAAGAGATTGTTCATTTTCATGGATTACCTTCTTCTATTGTCTCTGACCATGACACACGATTTACTTCCCATATATTGAAGGGGTTGAAGAAAGCTTTCGAGACACAGCTTCGCTTGAGCACTACCTTTCATCATCATATGGATGGTCAGACCAAGAGAACAATCCAGACCCTTGAAGACTTGCTCCATGCATGTGTCCTCGACTTCTGTTGTAGCTGGGAGGATCACTAACCTTTGGTAGACTTTTCCTAGAACAATAGCTATCACTCCACCATTGGTATGGAACCTTTTGAGGCCTTTTATGGCTGACCTTATAAATCACCACCGTGCTGGACAGACCTTGGGGAGTCAACACTAGTGGGACCAGAGATGTTATGGGCTACCACATAGAAGGTGCAGATCATCCTGGAGTGGATTAATACTGCAAAGAGTAGGAAGAAGTCATATTTTGAGAGGAGGCGAAGGCCTCTGGAGTTCGAGGATGGCGACCATGTTTTCCTACGGGTCTCACCTCGATGAGGTCTATGGAGATTTGGCCTAGGCATCAAGTTATCTGCATGGTTCATCAAAAATTTCTAGGTCCTCAACAGAGTAGGCAAGGTGTCTTACCTCTTGGCTCTTCCACCTTATTTGCATCAGGTGCACGATGTCTTCCACATATCTCAGCTGAGGAGATATGTGCATGACCCGTCCCAAATTATTGACCATGTGGAGCTAGACATTGATGATGGGGTGACGTTCATGGAGGTCCCAGGGGAGATTGAGAACTGATAGGAGTGGGTCCTACGTGGATGGTCGATAACATTGGTGCACATTCGTTGGCATCACTGGAACCTCTAGGAGAGAACATGGTAGCGAGAGGCTCAGATGCGTTATCAATACCCCCTTTTTGTTCACTTAGTTTGAGTTGTAGCTAATGGGGACGTAAATCCCTGATGTGGAGAGAATTTAGATACCCATATTTCCATTGGAAATTTTTTTATACATGGGAATTTTATGAGTCCACCGTTTCTGACGGCGCTTGATTCTGAGGCCCGATGTGCCTGGAATAAATTTATGAAGTTTTGTTCGGATACATTCAGTAAACGTATGAGCGAGATTTTATAACTCTTGAACCGGTGCTCAGAATCAAATTCTGAGGGCACCATTGAACTCACAGTGTTAGTTATTTCTTAGTAAGACATTCATCGCCGTTGCGTTTTAACGTGATTAGAAGTTATATTTTTAGGTTTTTAGTTAAATTGAATAGGAATAAGTGTTAAACATTATTTTTATTCTGTGTTGGTTAAAACCTCCATGAAGAGGTTAGTGGTGGGGTCCACCACACCATAACCTCCCTTGAGTGGTTATGGTGGTGGGGACCATCCTCAAAAAATCTCCTTTGGGAGGATGACCTTTGGTGGGGACCACCTGAGAGATGAAACTACTTGGAACACCCAATTAAGTGGGGGAGCCTCTTCACCTTTCCCACCATTTAATTGCCAACTCTCCACCCATTAATTAAGTGAATGGTTTCATTTAATTCAAATCTTTTTGAACTCTTTTTTCAATAATTAAATAATCGGTTGACTTAACATATTATTTAGGTTAGAAATTCATTTGGGTGGAACCTTGAGAGGGAACTTCATCCTCTTAATGAGGAATGAGAAGAACGCTCCTTCCACCGAAGTACGATGAACACCACCATCTTACTTTTCGACCGGGGCAGGGAAGTGGAAGCACCACCGCCCGTGAAGAACGCCGACGATGTTTCCTCCTCAGCCTTGGACCCTGGATGCTACCAGATGTCAATGAAACGTCGCCACCTTCCCGGGACTCCGTCAATGATCACCTAACTCAAGGTAGGGTTTTGAGTTGCCTTTTTTCTATTCCATGTCATTCAATATTTTGGTATACGTTATGCTGAATGTTATCAACATAACATGGGGGGTTCGGACCACACCAACAATGTCGAACCTTCCCCTTTGATCTCATTTTTTGTTGATGATGGGGGTGGACAACGGCGGCCGGCGTCAGGTCGGCCACATGGAAACTGGAAGCGCAAGACCGTAGAGTCACTGGAAAAGCGTGTCACCATCATGCCTCACGGAGGAAAGCCGGGCCGCGGTGATGGGGGCTGGGCACCATCGCACCGCAGGGAGGGTAGCAGGAGGCTGCGGCCAGGGCGGGCCGTGGTGGGAGAGCAGGGGCGTGATGTCGTCATGCCGCACTGTAGAAGACCTGTGGGCTTTGGCCACGGTGGAAAAGGGAGAGCGGCTGGCTGAGCCAGCCGCTGTTGCAGGCTACAGGCAGGACCCGAAGGGTCCTGCAGATTCTCGAACTGGCAGAAGGCACCAGTTCGGTTTTATACAGCAACGGGGGACACCCCCCTTCCACGCGTGGCCATCTGGTCTTCGCGGGCTGGCCAGGCAGGCCACGCGGCACGCTCACTGCAGCCCCATGGCCAGCACGGCCAGGCCTCACGACAAGTTGGGCAGGGCCACACGGCCGGCCGGGACCATCCCCATGGCCGACCAGGCCGGGCCACATGGCCCGTCGGGCGGGGCCACATGGCTAGACAGGTCGGGCTAGGACACACGGCCTGCCAACCTGGTCGGGCCGCCCCTTAGGTCGGGTCTCCTTCGGTCGGGCCGCCCCTTAGGTAGGGCCGCCTTTCGTCGGGCCACCCTCGAGCCGGGCCGCCCTCGGGCCGGGCCACCCTCGGGCCTGGCCGCCCTCAGGTCGGCTCGTCCCCTCAGCTCAGGCCAATTTCTCGAATCAGGTCGGATCTGCGGACAGGTTCGGACCATGGTATGGACTGCGTTGGGTCGGGTCGGCCTGACTGGGTCGGACCGGACCCGGATGCATTTGGCCAGTTTACACCTTTCCACCACTTCCTTGGGCTATGGGTGTCTGATTGATTAACTGCCTTCAGTGATGGAAGGCATGGAGTGAGATGGTTCTTTTGTAATACCCCATGTGAGGTTTGGATGTATTTGGTGTATGGACGGGTTGGAATGAACCTAAAAACCAACCGGGCCCCTGGAACAGAAATGACTATAACTCATAGACCAGGCATCTGATTGATGCACCGTCTCTCGCATTGGGTTCGACAGTGACATGAATGGCCCTGGATCCACTGTGGGTTCAATAGTGACGAGAATAGACATGGATCCTCCATGGGTTCGATAGTGACAAGATGAGACCAAGATCCTCTGTGGGTTCGACAGTGATGAGACTGGACCTGGATCCTCCGTGGGTTCAACAATGACAAGACATGACCCAGATCTTCCATGGGTTCGACAGTGATGACACTGGACCTGGATACTCCATGGGTTAGATAGTGAGAATACTAGACCTGGATCCTCTGTGGGTTCAAAAGTGACGATATTGGACCTGGATCCTCCTTGGGTTTGACAGCAATGAGACTGGACCTGATCCTCCGTGGGTTCGACAACAACAAATTTTGTATCGAGATACCATGAAGGATCAACAGCTTCGATAGATTGTTGTTTTAGGTTTCTACGAATATCTGACGTTCGACAGTGAAAGATGATTTAGTGGCTACAACTAATAATCTCTTAATCTCTTTTAAGTTGTTTATACTCGGTGTGAGCTGAGTCATTACCTTGTTGTTTATCCCATGTATGATATGTGTACTCTTAATGACTTAGGTATATGTATGGGCATATAACTAAGTAAGGGTGGATGTTTCTTCATGGATTCTTCTCCGTGGTTTTGTTGTGGTGAAGCCCAAGTAGCTTTCTTCTTTGAGCGTACCTATGGGATTCACCTTATGTTGTACTTTCTTTGTGGATTGTTTCTACACTTGTGAAATGGAATGTGGTTGGGCTCAATATTTGGAGTCAGATTGGGATTGGTAAATTAGGTATATGTATGGGAATATACCTCAATAAGGATGGTTGATACTTTATGAATGTATCTTACTAGTGTGGTTTATCCTTAGTGGATATTGTGAGACCTTCGGGGGTCTCGGGGTCCCCTACTGAGTATCGTTATACTCACCCCTGCACGAGAAATGCCCACACCTCGTAGTGTTTGATGCAGAGGTAAGACAGCACGGACCGAGGTGGAGTGTACAAGGACTGGACGGTACCCCTAGGTGGAACTCTCAACGAGATGGTACCCGGAGGATACGAACGAAAGTGGAGCACTGAGGAGGCTATATATACCTACCCTTAAGGTAGGATCCATGGTGGACGATTTTAGAGCAGCTACACACCTTCTAGATGTTTGTCTTTTAGTTATACCTGTTTTGTATTTTCCTTGTACTTTACCGTTGTGCTTGTATTTCCACCCCCATTACTTTAATCACTACCTTTTATTCAGTTTTACTAATTTTTTTCTTCTAGTTGTGTACTCTAATTGTGTGTGTTTACTTTTTATAAATGAAATGCCTTCCCAGATTAGGGATTTATGCCTTTGGTGCTAGTCGCCAGCCCCTGGCCAATGGAAGGCAGGCTTGGGGTAGTCACAGCACGAGCCCCGAGGATGGGTCGTGACACACACACACACATATATATTTAAATTCTATTCATTTTTATTCTACTTTTTAATGAAAATAAAAAAAGGTTCATTTGTGCGTTATCATTTCATTTTCCCACTAATTTAGAGTTCTTTTTATGTTAATCAGGAAAGAATTTATTGATATACTTTTTTTATAAATAAAATATTTTTTGTTACTAAAGAATATGAATACATGGGATGTAATATAATATAAAATAAGAGTGGTATTACTAAGACGCCATTTCTATCTATGAATTATATTTATCTATGATCCAATCCACAATATAATTAAAATTAATTATATCAAGGGATACATGAGTATGTTTTTAATGTGATACTATAAATACATCATAATATATTAAGGGTGAAAATTTTAGTCCCAAGTAAATAATTTTATTTATGATCAATCAACTCACCTTATGAAATATTATTGCATGATCCAAGATGTTATTCAATGGTGATGGTCATTCCAAAACAATAATGTTTCTCCCATATATAGTGAACCCTCAATTAATTTTCAAGGAAATTGGTTAACTCTATGAGGAACAACAATTATCTCTCAATTTTATACATGTTAGTTCATCTAAAAACTGTATGGGAACATAGTGGAACCTCAAATGTTTTAGAGGCCATATTAAGGATGAATGTTTCTGTGCATCAATTCATTCATCTGATTCTTCATAGGATTTACATAAAATGATCTTTCAGAGTTAGTTCACATAGAATATTGAATTTATTGTCCATCATTGGTTTGAACATTTTATGTGGATGGATTTCGCTCTTCAGTACATGATTCTTTTCTTTTTACAATCCACAACATCATCATGTTTTGGGATGAGGTTGGGGGGATTTTAATTTAAATTTTTTTTTATCTAGTTTTTCAACACTTTCACACTTTCAATTTTAAATGTTTCAATTTTTATAAGACATCACATTAACAATAAATTATTATACTATACCCACATTATTCATAGTTTCCTAAAAAAGATTTTGATATTTCTATATTTTCATATCCTTGGCATATTGGTAAATAGTCATTCATTTTTAATGATATATGTTTGTTTGAGAGTCTAAAATATTTCACTAGTGACTGTATCACTAATTTTTGTTTAAAATATCTTCTCGCTTATGTTTTTAAGAATCTCATTGGGTGAGATAATTCTAAATTTCTCAGCTTCGTAACCATTTGGACCACATCTTCCACAAACATTATTTAGTGATTCTATTTTTTCTGCTGATAGATTAGATGATTCTTTAGTATCTATATTCTATTTCTAATAATATGACATAATATTTTTTACATTTTCACCCATAGATTCATTCCACTTTCTAGATAGTGAACTATCCTATTATAATTGATATTATTTTTGGGGAAAAACCCCAACACTAGCTGTAGTCTATGAACCTTGTGTTTTCTAGACTAAAAGTCATTATCATATAAAGGTTGTGATTGTATTATTTTCATGGTCTATAGGTGTTTAGTATTTATTGGAAACTATATTAAAAAATAAGATCAATAAACATTTGTTAAAGAAAGTTTATCATTGGTTTTATTAGTCAAGTCAGAATCATTTTTATCTTTCAGTCCTATATTGTTTCTGATAATAGATATTTAATGAGACTAATTAGAAGTACCAAAAATAATTTTCTACATACCATTCGTCTTAGTATCATGTGAAAATTGAAAATTAGGATCAAATCCAATATTGAGTCATATTTCAAAACATATATATCATTTTTAGTTGAGTGATAAGTTCAATTTTTCATGAATAATTGTATTTATATCCCAAAAATAATTTCACATACTCCTTTTACATTATTTTAAACATTTTCTTATTACCACTGGTATTGTTCATTTTCATAATACATTGAGGATTTTTGATTTCTATCATAATTCGTTCTAACTTGGTTCCCTTTAATAGTTATTATTTTTTATCTTAATTATATTCATATTCATTAATCAGATTTCATTTTGATTTGTCTCCTCATTATTCACATGTGCATTATTCAGCTAGGAGGTATTATAAATTAAAATTTTCATCATTTTATTATTAATTTTTATTCTCAAAATAGTTTCTTATATATTTTCATTTAACATAAAACCGTATTTCATTTTCTCATCACATTCATCACCATCAAATGATTATTTAGATTTAACTGATTTCTCCCATAAACAGAAAGTATTCTTTGAATACCAAATTTCTTATAAGTCATAGAATGTTGATGAAAATTAATTATATTATGTCCTTAAAAATTTTATTCTCTGGTTAGTGATCTGATTCTTGTTATTCTTCCACTAACTCTTTTGAAGCTTCTTATCTATCTCATCTGACTCAATATCAATATTCAACTAATTAAGAAATGTAGTGTGTAAATTTATTTTTCTATGGATATTATAATTTTTGTTGTAATTTCTTTCATTTCAATTCCATTTAATTTTATTAGTAGTCATTAAAACATGTTAATAGTTTTATTTAATTCCTTCTATTCTTTAATATCTTTAGAATCAAAATTTTATTGTTCTTAATTAAAACTAATAATATATTTTATAATAGATTCAAAGGCCATATCAATAACACCCTGAGTTTTTTTGTATTTTTTTCAAATAAATTAAATTTTAATTTATATCATGAAATGCACAAAGTAAAATATTCCTTTTAAATCGTACAGAAACTTTTCATATGTTACATGCAACACTGACTTGGCATATGTTTCAACCAATATTTACTTGGCATATTATACATGAAACACTGATGTTTCTATGAAAAATAATTTTAAAATTATAATTATATAAATTAGATTATTATATCCTAGAAATTATAAATTTTTGTATGAATAGTAATAAATTGTTTTACAATAATATTATTTATATTTTTTTATAGTTATAATGTATTGATAATAGAGGATATGATTTTTTTAATGTGGTTTTTATGATTAAAAATATCATTTACTCTGATGAACAAACATTAATTATTATTTTACTTTTAGAAACATTTAGAAATATAATTTGATAAAATAAATATTATTTTTTAATTTATAATGTCAAAATATTATTATGTTTATTTTTTAGGGTTTTTCTAAGAAATATCATTTTTTGATTAATAATGAAAAATATAGCTTTCTAGTTAAAAAAATTCTTTTCATTTAAATAATTATTAATGTTATATTATATATTAAATTGGAATTAAGGTAAAATTAGATAAATTATACATATATTAATACAATTTAGATCATTATATTTAATTTTATTTTTCAAGTTAATATAAAAACATAATAAGCATCTAAAATTTTTATCCATTAAATACCTGTAATTCGTACCATCCACGATATTAGCGTGAATCTAAATCTGTCCACTTTTATAAACTAAGTGTAAGAAAATTGAAATACACAATTTTAATAAGTATTTTATTTATAGTCTAATTATTTCATTTTTTTACCAAATTATTACTAAATGTGATTAAAACTATATATAATGATTAACATCAAATTAATCATAATTAGAAAATAAACCATAATCTTAGGGGTCCAAATGACATATAAACTTCACAAAAATCCATTTTTTGGAAATTATTCAGCCATAAACCTCCCATTAAAGATTTATAATTTTTTTATCACTATTGATAGGTAATAACATGCGTACACATAACTTGTTTTCATAAAGTACATGGGAGTTTGTTTCCATCGCAATAACAAGCCACTACATCCCCCACTTCATGACACCTATCAAAACAATTAACCTCAGAAAATCCATAAACAATAAAATTTCCAGAAATCCTCCCTTCCTTACAGAATCATTCCGTTATGATGAAGGCAAACCCATAATGACTTTTCTCCCATTCCAATAGGTGTTACATGATTAAGAGATAATGTCTTCTCTTAATCTAATTTCATTTATTTCCTTTATACATGCCCACCATTCCATTTATTAAATTAATTTATAAAAACAAAAGTATCCTAAATATACTGGGTTTATTTTAGGATAATATTTTGACCTTCACATACACACACATCCTTCTAATGGGTAACTAACATACTATTTATGTGTACAGTGAACTACCAACTCAGCTTACAAGGATTGTTCAATTTTCATTTCCACCGCTTATGGTAGAAATAATGATGTACAATCATTTTAAATATGTTATATATTATATTTTTCATTCCATTAATCCTTTTTATTTCTTTTATAACACATATTCTGTTTATAATCAATTTTGTTTTTATACGATCATTTCGTTTGAGGAAGGGTGGACGACCACCCATTGAAAGGTAAATGATTTGTATATATACTACATGGAATGTATTAGGGATGGTTTTATTCAATATATATGAAATATATTACATAAAAAATCTAATAATATATATATATATATTCATACATTCCTTTTACATTCTTTCGTTCAAAACAATAATTAAACAGAAATAGCATTCTTGATTTCGTACGACCTACCGTATCCACAAATGATGTATTCCATTTCATAATAATAAATTATATAGATTATTATAATAAATATATATTGTATATACATGATATTTATATAAGGGTTTACATTTTATAAATAATGATATAAATAATAATTACCAAATATATAACAAATTAAGACACATTTGAATAACAAAGTGAATATTACAAGAAGTGAAACCCTAACATGGGATTATTAACAATTGGGTAACATAAGGTAATATTCAACCCATATATGGTTTTATATATAATAATAATTTTTGAAAAAAAAATTATTGTAAATTTATATTTATTATACATATGGTTTTAATGAGTATGATGAGAGTCAGAACACATGGTATACAGATTTCGTCTCATTTTTTATTTTTGTGAGATATATGCTATGTTCTCCACTCATTCAATTCATGTCATATATATACTATACTGATAGTATAATGTTTTTATTATAACATAATATATTGGTATTAACATATCAATTTTAGTATTTTTAATTCATGAGGTTTATGTTTCAAAAGATACCAACTCGGTAAAATATTGTTGTATTGATTTTACTTATTTTAAAATCATGTTTTCTTATGAACCTAAATTTTATTTAGAGGTGTATAAATAAATATTTTACATATTATATCATGAATTTAATTTTTTTTTTCTTTATATACTTTCGATTTCTTACACGAAGAGTAGGATCCCATGTTACCAAGTTATAAAATTTTATTGATACAATGTTGTCATATTTTGAGATTATATATGTTTAAGATATCATTGATGAAAACTTATGATCCTTCTCTCATGTAAAATCTTGAGTTATATTCTATTATATTTATTCCAGGTATCTACATTTATTAGTACCATTTTTACACACATTAATACCATTGAAAATGTTTTCAAGTAAAATTAGACCATCTATGAATTCTGTTAAAAATGAATTATGTTAAAAAACCATGTTATCAAAAATATTTTCAAATTATAATAAAATAATCCGTGGAGACCATTTTAAAGGAAAAAATATTTAAAAAATGTTTTATTGTTTCCAATTATTCATTTATAATTTTTCAAATTTATATTCAATGAAAACAGTTTTCTGAATGTTTTACAATTGAAGAATAATTTTTCAATGTAGAAAGAATATTTTCCTCAAGAAATGATTTAAAAAGATCAGTAAAAATTATTTACCTTTATAAGTAAACATCCATTTGTGTTACGCATGCCATTTTAGGGAAATTATTCAATATTTTTAATTAACTTATTTATCTAGATGTATATATTTTTTATTACATGTTGTTTATGAAACCAATTTCTCATTCAAAGGTTATACACTTTTGAATGCGGCATCTTTTCAAAGGAAATTCTTATAATGAAATGATTATGACTCCTGTATTTTTCTCCCACATCATATTATATGATTAAAAAATTATAATACCCATTTCATTTCTTATGTTATGATATAATTGTTTATT
Source organism: Viscum album (assembly GCA_963277665.1). NCBI lineage: Eukaryota > Viridiplantae > Streptophyta > Magnoliopsida > Santalales > Viscaceae > Viscum > Viscum album. Next base: position 997,756,560 of record OY728166.1, read on the forward strand.
ATTATTTTTTGGATGATATATGTAAAATTTGATCATGAGATGGGTAGGACCTATATCTCCCTCTAATGCATTGGGTAAATATTTATATCTTAAGAGATAGAAATAGATTAAATTGGAAAAAAACATTGTTCAGTATTATATAGTTGCAATGAGAAATGAATTCCGTTTTATAAAATGTGGGATCAATTAGGGTTAATTATGTTTCATAATGTATGGTTGGAATTGGGTGTCAACCTGGTGTATTAAAATACGTTATCCACTAAGATGGTCTCAGAAATAATACCTTGACTACTATGGAAATGATTATATATTCATATGTTTTATTTCCAAAAATCAATGTTTTATTCCCACGTTATGATTTCATAGATTATGTTCGTTATATCCTTACGATTCATGACTTATGAACTGTCAGTATTTATTTCATTATTCAGGTATACGATCTTTGATATGTATGATATGATCTTCTATTATCATGATTATGTTCCCATAACCTTATGTTCATGATTATGCTAACATATCTCCCTCGTTTACCTTTATTGAGGATTTAATCTCACAAATTTTTATGCTTTTATCCCCTAGTTATGAAGATAGGTTTTATGTTTGATGTTTTTAAGATGGGTTCTATGAAATAAGTAACTAGTGGGAGGTAATATAGGTCATTCATGTACCTTTGATTATAATCCCATGTTTCCAAAGGCACAATACTAGTGTGTTATATGGGGGTCCATTATTATAATTTTTTATGTATTACAAAAAAAAATTATGTACTGTTAATGTATGAAAATGTAAGGGTCCTTATAGTTGGTATTAGATCAACATTTTAGATAACCTTTGAAAATGATTATGAGATAACTATAGTGAGAACCTATGGACATGTCTAGGGATAATTATAAGTATAAGTAAAAGTATAGGAAAATGTCCTCGAACATTGGTAAAGGATAGAGTGCGTGGTTTCATAGAAATTCATCCTTTTTTGGATACTATAATTGGATGTGTATCTGGAATAGATTTACCAAGTGGTAAAAAAATGGCAATAATTTCTAAGAATGACTTGGGGAAATCTAGTACATGACAAAGGGTCATGCTGCACACCTGGTTTGACACTCCTGTTAAATATGATTTAGAAATTCTCATACAATTTACGAACCATTATAAGGTATTTAAATAGATTTTGGATATGGATAACCTATGATAAACACACTAGTAATATATTAAGGAAAATGATATAATTGAGAAAAAAATATGTTAATTTTCATGATTATATAGTTCCTCAATATGACAACTATCTCTTATCTATGATTTTGATTTTTGTAAATAGATTTACCCCAAAAAAACCATGTTAATAGTGATTGTGATAGGATATGGAATTATTTACTTACCAACCCACAAAATTCTGTGGGAGATAGTATAAAAAACCGCATTACTATGCTCACATTGATTCTCCAAGATATGAATCACGGTGGACTTCCAAATGAGGAATGGAGGGAATAACATTATATTGATTATTTAATGAGGAAACAACCATATTATTTAATTTGTTTGTTGTCACATCCCTGAATTAATTTGGGGAAAATTTAATATAATTTTTTTTCATTCTATGTTGTGGGGTTTTTTTGTGCATGTTTTTGGGGGAAATGTTGAGTTTTCATGACTTGGGCCAAACTGTGAGCCGATTTCCATTTTTAAAAACCAATTTTTTACTTTTATAACTCTTTAATTTTTCAATTTTTTTAACCCATTAAACATCTGAAATGGCCTTACATGACTGATTATAAACACAATATCAATTTGGACCCTTTATGAATCCATTATCATGGTGGATTTTATGTTTTAATTAATGAATTGGGCCAACCCTAAAGCTCATTTCTAGTTAAATTTTTTTTATTTAATATAATATTAAATATTTAAGATTATTCTGTAATTACAAGTCTCACATAAGCCCAATGAACCCATAAGACCCCCTATTCACTTTTTCCCGCCTTTAGAGATCATATGACTTCCGAATTAGAGAATAATGTATTAGGATTTCTCAAATTTATCATATTTGAAGAGGTAACTTGTTTCCTTAATAACACCTTTATTTTTCCTCTTTTACCACCATTTCAGTTTGCACGTGCCATTATTAGGCTTATTATATCATCACATTAATTTTTTTTTTCATAAATTCAGCTAATGGTGTTTTTGGGGCGATTTCATCATGATCTATCATGTAAGTGGGTCTCCTTCATTTGTCATTCAATTTTCATAGAGTTCATTCCTATTTAATGGGGTTAATTATTTTATTATTGTTGTTCCTTATGTAAAAAAAGTATTGTTTCTATCCTAGGGTATGATCTTTGGGTCTTTGGTCTATTCTCCTGGTTTTAGGCTTGATCTCTATCTATTGTGGTGTAGCAGTGGTGCAGTTGAATTTTCACACAAAGATTCAAGGGGTTTGATACTTTTGGTAGGTGATTCCATGGGTAATCAATGCTATATGAGTTAAATTTTCTAAATTTCTATTTTTATAACACTTCTCATTCATTATTATTATCATGAATTTTTTTTTGGAGATGCTTATTAAGAAAATGTTTTTAGGTACCAATTTTGTGTTAAATTGGGTATTTTACATATCTATATTACATTATGGCAATTAGAGTTCTTTATATCTAATGTAATGGGTTTATATAAATTTTTTGTTCCCTGAGAATTATTTTTTTGTAAATATTTGTATGAACATGGTTTTAAATGTGGGATTTTAATGGGATTTTGTGTGAAAAACATTGTTAAATTTTGTGATGTCATTTTATTAAAATTCTAATGGTTTTATTGAATGGTGTAAGTGGTGTAAAGCATTTGTATCATCTGTTTTGAGTTTATTATGACTATAAATAATGTTTTTATGGGATAATGGCTTTCAGTATTCTAGGATAATGGTTTTTGTATATAGGGGTACATATGGGTGTCTAGGAGGGCATATATGTACTAGTCCACTAGTGATCTGGAGCGATTTTATCCCTATTTCACTGAGCAAAATGGATGACGAAAACACTAACAAAACTATATTGATGATGATTGGTGACCTCTAGGTTATGGGTATATTCCCTACTAGTGTCTCATTCACGTGAACATATTTTTCAATTGTTATTTTACACCAAGGTACGTAGTACATGGGGCCCGAGACTAATTAGTGCCTAGGGGTGTTCTCGAGATTAGTACTCATTGAGCATTTTGTAATTATCATTATAATATGATAGTTTTTTTGAAAATATAGTATCATACTTGTTTTAATAAAATGTTATCACTCATGTAAAATCCCCTTTCAACCCGCTTACATTCAAGCATTTCATTATTTATAAATTATTTCCACCACTTCTTGTTTTCCCAAAATAGAATGATTTTTATCTTATATTGTCACTCTATGGAATATCATGGTTGTATACTATTGGGATTAGGATAAAAACCTACAGAAACCCCTATGGTGTAAGTATGATGGATCATGTTGGACATGGGTAAAGGCAACGCCTTGGTTTATGGTGGTTCTGGTTGTTAGTTCCCTTCCATGTTGCTACGTTAAACCCATGTCATGTGGTGTACTTGGGGATGATATTCTGTTATTTTTATGTCTCGTTGAACCTCTTGTTATATGTTTGAACCTATATATTCTGTTCTGGATTATTTTAAGTTTACATTGGAATGAATTTTAATATTTGGTATATCGAATACTTTTTATGTTTTATGTATCCATTCTCTGGTAAATCATTCCCAAAGCTAAATATATAAATCCCTGGCACTTCTTCCAACCTGTCACACCCGATTTTCCATGTATTTGTTTTGATCTGGTACATTGGAAATCCCGATGATTTTCATTGGGATTTGGTGAGATTCATTTTTATTTTTGAAGTTTCATATATGTTTAATACCCTAATTTGGGTTCTCCATTTCTTGTTTATGAGTTTTGAAGAGAGGGTGGTTAGTTCATGATTTGGGCCAACCGTGAGCCCATTCCCAATTTTGAAAACCGAATTTGTTTCTTTTATAACTCTTTTTTTCATCCTTTTTCACCCATTCAACTTCCCACATGTCCTATACTGATGTATTAAAACTTATTTATCTTTTTCGACCCATTAAAAATTCATAAGAAGGGTGAATTTGGGTTACTTATTTAGGTATTGTGCCAGCCCATGGGCCCATATCCTGTTTTAAAAAAAAATAATTCGCTTCATTTATATCTTTTTAAATTTTTTAATATTTTTGGGTGATTACACCTCCCCCTATAATCCAATAACACTATCCTAACCCTAATAATCTATTTTACCTCTTTGGACCTCATATTGGTCGCGGATTAGTGCGAAATGTTTTAGGATACCTCAAATCGTCCAGAATTGACAAGGTAAATTGTATCATTCATAAAGCAATCAATTCGTACTCTTTTGGACACAAATCTTCTTTCCCTAGTTCTCCCAAACGGTAGGAGTGTCTCCAAGAAGTTTCAATCCATACCCTTCTCTCTAGGGTTGCAGATCTAATGGAAGACGTAGAGTTTTCTAGGGTGAATTGTGAGATTCCTTCTCCTTTCTCCTTCCTCTTCCCACTCCTTTCATTATTTCTTGGATTTATATTGTCCCCTAGTATTGAGAAACCTAGGGTTTTGTCATACCATGTTTTTTTATGGGTTTTATGTTTTTTTAGGTCTGTTCTTTATAGTTTTAGGGTTTATAAACCCGCAGAGGGTGATTTCGGGTGTGCGTTTCAATTACGCCAAGGATTTGAGGTAGCATATCCCTTGCACATGCCATTATCATTCAAGTTTCATAATTTTAATATTTTCTCAAACTGATATAAATGTTTATTATTGTTTTAAAGCCTTTTTATAATTTTCTTGGTTTGGAAGGTGGTTGTTTAATCATTATTTTGTGAAAGGTATTGTTGTTTTGTCATGAAAGTGCTCAACAAGTGTTTGTTTAAATTATTCTTTATCTTTTGCAAATATTTTGTAAGGATTATAATTTGGTTTATGGTATTATTAACATGTTACAGTATCTTGAATGAAAATATGACATTCAATTGGTGTTTTATTCCTTTTCAGGTACTTAAAATAAATTGTTTTGTTTAAAAAGGGCATGACATGTGTTCGGTAAATTGCCCGGTTGGCTTTTATGTGTGATGTGTGATTTAAAAGTTATTTGTTTGGATTTATAAAGGAATTTGAAGAATGATAAATGGTATTTTTGGGTCCTTATATGGATTTACAATTTGTATTTTTTTTACAAACAAGTGGGTTTTTGGTTTACAACATATTTTGGCCCGAGTTTCCCAAAAATGGACTGTTTCACATCATTATGAAAATGGTTGTGTTTTGAATATGTAACCTGAGTATTATAAGAGATTTATGAATGTGGCTTGATTCTGTAAATGATTTTTATACACATCCTTAATAAAACTAAAATTCATACCTTCATCAGACATTAGTTTTGAGAAAATGTTTAAAGGCTCGTTTGGCATTTCCTAGAAATGAAGGAGTGTTTTACTTGTGTATACCAAGTTGTGCAATTGGGATTGTTTTATGGTCCATTAAATGATTTTATTAAATGTTTCCAAGTCTTACAAATATTATTTGGGTTGGTTTTGATGTGTTTTTATAATTGAATGAGTGTTTTTGAATGAGTTTTATGTGCAAATCCTCAATACACTTCATGAAATTGTTTTACCAAAATATTTAGCGGTTTGTTGATTCGTGTAAGAAATGTGAAGAAAGATTATGGGCTGTTTTTGTTTTTATGGTTTGGGAATGGATTGTTGATGTGAAATGGGTATTTTATAAAATTTGAAAGTTTATTGAGCACTATAGGTAATCCCGGGTATCTAGGTGGGCGGACGTGTACAAGTATGCTAGTGATTCTGTGGGGGTTGGACTCTGTTTCATGTAGTAAGTTTGACGATGAGAACACTAACAAAAAAATGATGATGATTATGATTGGGGACCACTAGGTTATAGGTATGTTCCCTACTAGTGGCTTGTTCATGAGAACAGATATTTATTATGGTTACTTTCACCGAGATACGAGGTACCTGGGGCTCACAACTAACTAGTGCCTAGGGGTGTTCACGTGACTAGTGCTCATTGGATATTTTGTACTCACCATCAGCATACGGTATCCTTGGTTGGTAAATTCAGTAGTATATGTTTCTTATTCAAAAGTTAAAATTCTTTAAAGCATCCCTCTTGAAAACTATTTTCATTTTGAAGTTGAACCTCTTTGAAAAAAATCGTTACATGCATTTTTATTTATTAAAAATGCGTGTTTTTGTCTGATAATTATTATAGAATGGAACCTCACATCAAAACCATACTTTCATATCTTTAATTTAAAACTATAAATTGATGTTTCTTTTATTTTAAAGGAATGTGCATTGGGAATATAATATCGGGCTAACCTACTGAGTTTTAATACTCATGCCTATAGTCTTCTTCTTTATTTAGCCCTTGTGGAGGTTTCATCTTTAGTTAGATCACCTTGGGAGACATTTGATCATTTTTTTGGAGAGTGACCAGAAGTTTCACATGGAGTTAGATGGTCATCGGGATTGTTTATTTGAGTTTTTGGTTTTGTTCTACTTTTATTTTCTTGTACAAATAATATTTAGTTCAATTTTTATATAAATTAATTTTGGGCTGTCCATTTATTTCTTTTGTTTGTTTGATTGTTTGTATATGGGAGAAATCGTTCCCTTAGGTACTCTATTGATTCCCTTGGTTCTTGTCACCATCCCGGTAAGATCATGAACGCCCCTCAGGACTGGTCGCGGGCTGACCTGGGAGACCGTTTCAGGGTCGACTCAGGCTGGTTCGTGACGAAATGGTATTAGAGGAGCTCGGCTCTTAGCAGACCTTTCTTTTTAGAGCGCCCTTGTTATTTTGGGGATGTCAAGGTAGATGGAGTAAGATTTTTGGGACTTGAGGAGTAAGTGCAAGAAGCGCGTCGCAAACACTTTCTTTTTCTAATCCTCAGGTTTCCTTGGAAGTCCGGTTTTATTAGTGTCCATTTATGGATTATTTTTTTGTGTTGGGATATGACAACGGGAGTTTGACTAATGGCCTACATGAGCTCGCAGGGCCAGGCAAGAAATGTCGAGCTGGGGAATAGTCCTAATAAATCTCTCTGTTTTGGTCTTGTGTTTTTTATATAGCCTCCAACCATATGTTCAAGTAATCCACCGACACTAGTTTCCCTTTTTTGGGTCTCTTGAACCTTTTTTGAATTCTTAATATTTGTTTTTAAAATCCTTGTGTGAGAATTGTGGAAATGGGTTTTAAAGTAAGGATTATATTTTTAAAAGTTAAAATGGGGCTTCTCAAAAATTAAATATAATAATGGTTTTGGAAGGTTGTGTTTGTGTGAAAAAAATGGAGGGGAGTGGAAATGATTTAAATGGATTGGATTATCCATAATCTAAACATGTGGTTTGTTGAAATAAAATGTTTTGAAATTGTTAATATTTTAAAGGTGATTCTGGATCTTTGTTTTAAATGGGGTATTTTGGGATTTTATAAAGTTTTTGAATAGGATAAATTAGTTTTGGCAATTGGTTTTTATCAGTTGGTGTTTTACTAGAAATGGTATTGGTCTTAAGGGACCTCGGATTATGAAAATATACATTGCTGAATTTTATTTTAAAAAAATAGGAAGGGGTTGTTTGGAGAGTCTTGGTTATTTAAAAAGTTTTTAAAAATGAAAAGGGGTATGTTTTTAAGAAAATTTTTCTTAATTAATTGTGGTTTTTTTATGAAATATGAAAAGGTTTTTTGACTTGGTGGTTGGGGTTCCTCATGAAGGTAATTGTTTTTTGAATGATTTCATTTTGTTTTAGCCTTTGGTGTTTTCATGGGTGCTCACATGCATGGTTTTATTTATATCTGGAAGGGTGACCTATATGGTATGGTGGTTGGGTGCCTAGGGTGGCATGGAAATGTGCATGTGGGTGAGACTTTATGAAACACCATTGGTGAATGTGGAAACCCACCAAGTTAGTTTTTTTTTTCAAAATTATTTTGAACCTAAAATTGTGGCCATTTTTTAGAACCAATGGTTATGTTGCTTGATTTTTCTATGTCTTAGAAGCGTTTTTTATATGTTTAGCTTCTATGTGATCTAGAATTCATACTTTTGTTCTATCTAGAGATGAGATCTTGGGGGTGGCTTGGTTTTGGAGTAATTTTCATTGGGTTTCTAAAGATGTGTTTGATGTTGTGATGTGGCCATGGAGAGTTCTCTGTTGGAAATCATTCCTGCTGATCAACCTAAGGATTCCATTCAAATTTTAAATCCATCTCTTTTGATGATGTCTCAACCTGTTTGTTGGAATAAAGGGTTGTTTGGGATCTATTAAAAGTGCTTCTAAGTCGTGATATTACTTTTAGACAGAGTAGTTGTGTTCAGTGATGTTGATGTGTTTCGTCGTATTCCTTGTCCATTATGCCCCTAGTTTGGAATGAGATAGAATTTTGATATGTATCCATGAGTTCAAATTTAGATGAATTTATTTGTTTGGTGATCATGTGAGGATTCATTTTGAGTTGTGTGATCCTTATCACCTGACTGTGGTGCAGCAAACGCTTCAAGGATCAGGGCTCCAGCCATAGGCCTCGGAGTGAAGCTTTTCACGCAGTCAGGAAATCGACAGAGGTGTGGAGTGCTCGATTAGGATCCTTACTCCTCTATTTTGGTAAGTTAGTTTCTATGTAAAAATTTTTGGTTCCTCATTTCTGTGAATTTCTCTTTTTTCGCAACAAGCATGGTGGACTTAACCCCTCACACAGTGTCTAGGGTTATGCCTTCCTAGATGTGGGTTTTCGATCAATGTCCATGTGTGGACCTTCTGTGAAAATCGGGTGTGGTCTTGGTGTTAACTATTCATAGGTGGAGAGTTTTGGGTAGTTTCATTGTTTCTTTTTTGGTTTCAGTGGCCAAATTATTGGGTCCCCTACCCTCCCCTCCTCGAGTGGTGGGGGTCCAGATCCGTGCTGAAAGTCTAGGCCCAGTTCTTGTTCCCTCTATTCAGAAGTGGGTGGTATATATGTCCATGTCGTAACCCTATTAACTTGTTATTTAGGTTTTTTTAGGTTAGTTTTTTTGGTATTTTGTGAGTGATGCCCAATTCTAGCTCATGTTGAATTCTTATTTGTTCGTTGCTAGTTGGTTTCTAATGGTGGGGAGACCCACCAGGGGTCTCCTGGATTATCATCCTAAGAACATTTCTAGTGCTAGTTTTTTCTTAATGGTGGGGATTCCATTCTTTACTCCCCTGGAATATTTGTTTTTTTAGTTCACTTTGGTTTGGTTGATGGTTGGGTTCATTGGGAGAAGGCCCAACAATCGGGTTCTTGGCTTTATTGTGGAGGTGGTGGCTTCATCATTCCATTGGTTCTCCGGACATGGTTGTGGGTTGTGTTTTGTTTGGGCAAGAGTATTTAGTTGAATTGTGGGTGATTGATATTTCCTTATCTTTATAGGCTGGATAATGTTTATAGTTAATCATTAGGTGGTGATTTTTCATCCGGAAAGTGTTATGGCTTTCCGGGGGCAGAAAGCATTAATGGTGGGGAGAATTGTCACACTCAATTTTTCATGTCTTTGTTTCGATCTGGTACATTGGAAATCCCGATGATTTTCATAGGTATTTGGTGAGATTAATTTTGAGTTTTAAAGTTTCATATATGTTTAATACCCTAATTTGGGTTCCCCATTGCTTGTTAATGAGTTTTGGAGAGAGGGTTGTTACTTCATGATTTGGGCCAACCGTGAGCCCATTCCCAGTTTTAAAAACCGAATTTGTTTCTTTTATAACTCTTTTGTTTTTCATCCTTTATCAGCCATTCAACTTCCCACTTGTCCTATACTGATATATTATTACTTATTTATCTTTTTTGACCCATTTTAAATTTATAATCAGGGTTTATTTCGGTTACTTATTTAGGTATTTGGACAGCCCATGGGCCCATTTCCTGTTTTAAAAAAATAATTCGTTTCATTTATATATTTTTCCTTTTATTAATATTTTTGGGTGATTCCACCTCACCCTATAAGCCAATAACACTATCCTGACCCTCATAATCAATTTTACCTCGTTGGACATCATATGGTTCGCGGATTAGGGCGAAATTTCTCAGGATACCTCAAATCGTCCAGAATTGACAAGGTAAATTGTATCATTCATAAATCAATCAATTCGTACTCTTTTGGACACAAATATTATTTCCCTGGTTCTTCCGGACATTAGGAGTGTCTCCAATAAGTTTAAATCCATTCCCTTCTCTCTAGGGTTGCATATATAATGGAAGACGAAGAGTTTTCTAGGGTGAAAGGTGAGATTCCTTCTCCTTTCTCCTTCCTCTTCCCCCTCCTTTCATTATTTCTTGGATTTATATTTTACCCTAGTATTGATCAACCTAGGGTTTGTTATACCATGTTTTTTTATGGGTTTTATGTTTTTTTAGGTCTGTTCTTTATTGTTTTAGGGTTTATAAACCCGCGGCGGGTGATTTCGGGTGTGCGTTTCAATTACGGCAAGGATTTGAGGTAGGATATCCCTTGAACATGCCTTCATCATTCAAGTTTCATCATTTTAATATTTTACTAAACTGATATAAATGTTTATTACTATTTTTAAGCCTTTGGATAATTTTCTTGGTGTGCATAGTGCTTCTTTAATCATTGTTTTGTGAAAGGTAGTGTTGTTTTGTCATGAAAGTGCTCAACAAGTGTTTGTTTAAATTTTTCGTTATCTTTTGAAAATATTTTGTTAGGTTTATAATCTGGTATATGGTATTTTTAACATGTTACAGTATCTTGAGTGAAAATATGACATTCAATTGGTGTTTTATTCCTTTTCATGTACTTAAAATAAATTGTTTTGTTTAAAAAGGACATGACATGTGTTCGGTAAATTGCCCGGTTGGATTTTATGTGTGATATGTGATTTAAAAGTTATTTGTTTCGATTTATAAAGGAATTGGAAGAATGATAAATTTTATTTTAGGGTCCTTATATGGGTTTACAATTTGGATTTTTTTACAAACAAGTGGGTTTTTGGTTTACAACATATTTTGGCCCGAGTTTCCCAAAAATGGACCGTTTCACATCTTTATGAAAATGGTTATGTTTTGAATATGTAACCTAAGTATTATAAGAGATTTATGAATGTGGTTTGCTTCTGTAAATGGTGTTTATACACATCCTTAATAAATTTAAAATGCATACCTTCTTCAAACGTTAGTTTTGAGAAAACGTTTAAAGGCCCGTTTGGCATTTCCTAGAAATGAAGGAGTTTTTTAATTGTGTATACCAAGTTATGTAATTGGGATTGTTTTATGGTCCATTAAATGATTTAATTAAATGTTTTTGGGGCTTCCAAATATTATTTGGTTTGGTTTTGATGTGTGTTTATAATTGAAATAGTGTTTTTTAATGAGTTCATGTGCAAAGCCTCAATACACTTCATGAAATTGTTTTACCAAAATATATAGCAGTTTGTTGATTCGTGTAAGAAATGTGAAGCAAAATTATGGTATTTTTGTGTTTATATGGTTTGGTAATGGAGTGTGGATGTGAAATGTGTATTTTATAATATGTGTAACTTGATTGAGCACTAAAGGAAATATCAGGTATCTAGGTGGGCAGACGTGTACTAGTATGCTAATGATTTTGTGGGGGTTGGCCTCTGTTTCACGTAGCATGTTTGATGATGACAACAATAAATAAACAATGATGATGATGATGATTGGTGACCACTATTTTATGGGTATGTTCCCTACTAGTGTCTTGTTCATGAGAACATATATTTATTATGGTTACTTTCACCGAGATACGAGGTACCTGGGGCTCAAAACTAACTAGTGCCTAGGGGAGTTCCCGTGACTAGTGCTCATTGGCTATTTTGTACTCACCGTCGGAATACGGTGTCCTTGGTTGGTAAATTCAGCAGTATGTGTTATTTATTTAAAAGTTAAAATTCATTAAAGCATCCCTCTTGAAAACTATTTTCATTTTGAAGTTGAACCTATTTGAAAAAAAATTGTTACTTGCATTTTTGTTTATTAAACATGCATGTTTTTTTCTGATAATTATTATATCATGGAACCTCATTTCAAAATCATACTTTCATATCTCGAATTTAAAACTATAAATTGATTTCACTTCTATTTTAAAGGAATGTGCATTGGGAATATAATATCGGGCTAACCTACAGAGTTTTAATACTCACGCCTATAGTATTCTTCTTTTTTTATCCCTTGTGGAGCGTTCATCTTTAGTTTGATCACCTTGGGAGACATTTGATCATTGTGTTGGAGAGTGACCAGAAGTGCCACATGGAGTTAGTTGGTCATCGGGATTTTTCAGTTGAGTTTTTGATTTTGTTCTACTTTTAGTTTCCTGTACAAATAATATTTAGTTCAATTTTTATATAAATTCATTTTGGGATGTTCGTTTATTTCTGTTGTTTGGTTGATTGTTTATATATGGGTGAAATCGTTCCCTTAGGTACTCTATTTATGCCCTTAGTGCTTGTCACCATCCCGAGAGGATCAAGAACGCCCCTAGGGACTTGTCGCGGGCTGGCCTGGGTGACCGGTTCAGGGTCGACTCAGGCTGGTTCATGACATAACCCATGTGGACAGATAATAATCTTCACGTCTTTTTACGAGCCTGGTTAGTGCTAGTTATGATGGTATCCAGATTAGGTTTGTTACAAAATTGTATCAGAAGTTAGTAGAGGTTGTGGTTCTGGAAGTCTAGGCTCTAGAAAATGGAGCGGCTCCTATTATAGCTCTTGTTAAAGATGATGAAATTGTTTCTAAGAAGAAAAATGACTAAGAGTTTCTAAAAAAATAGCCTCCAAATTTTTTAGGAATCGTAGAACCCCCTGAAATAGATGAATAGATCGAAAAGGCCGAGTTCTTGTTCGAGTTCCAGGATACACCTGAAGAGATCAGGGTGAATGGTGCCTCTTTCTTATTGGAGGGTCCTAGCCACATGTGGTGGGAATAAATACTTCAAACTATGAATAATGAGCAGATACATTGGGCATAATTCAAGGTTGTCTTCATTGAACAGTACTTCCCTGACTTCTTGGCATTATCTAGATCCTGAGAGTACATGGATCTTTTTCAGGGGGGATATTTTTGTGATGGTGTAAAACAACTCTTTCGCAGAGTTGGATTAGTATTATCCTAAAATCATATTTAATGAGTAAGAAATGGACTAAAGGTTTGATAAAGACTTATGACCAGATATATAATCCTAGGTTTTCTTGATTAAGATGACGAACTATGCTGAGGTGGTTGACCAGGCATGTGTGGTGGAGAAATACTAGAAAGGCAGGGTTGTATTCTCTGAGAAAGTATTAGTGGTGGGAATTGGAAGCAGTTTTGAGAAGAAAGAAAGTGTGTGGAGCAGTGGAAGAATGGAGGTGGTATTTCAGGAAACTCTTCTAGGTTGTTTTCATCTGTGGCTTCTGATATGATATCAGTCATCTGCCACCAGTGTGGGAGGTCGGGGAACATCCAACTAGCATGCCCATTTCCTGTGAATCCCTATTATCAATGTAGAGGTATGGGTCACTTACAGTTCTTTTCCATTGTGGAACATCCAATTCAAAGTGTGGAAGGATTAGTGGCATCAAGATGTGTTCCATATTAGTTAGAGCAGCAAAGGATGGGGAGATCATGATTTGGTAGGTGTGGTGTAAGGGATGGGTCATCTTTTGGGAAGATCTATCTTAGGGAACTTAGATAGACTAGAAGCCGTCTTTAGGATGAGACCAGACATCTCCATGTGGTGGATTAGAAACCAGAAAGATCATAGGCAGGACCATCAACAGTTTGAGGTACCATTTTAATTGCTTCTTACATACCTGCTATACTTTTTGACACTGGTGCCTCTGTTTCATTAATTTCATCTTATTTTGTGGACACACTTAATATACCAACCAAATTGTTATCTTTGGTGATGTAGTTTGTGACTCCACTAGGAAAGAAGACGGTGGAGGGTCTCCGGCTCCCATAGTGTGTGCTTTCCGTGTCAGGGGATGAGATGGAGGGGGACCTATTGGTCATATATTGAGATACTTTTTATGTAATAATTGGCAGGAATTGGATAATACACTTCTAGGAACACATCGATGGTTTAGGCGGTGAGTGAGTTTCACAACACCGGATGTGAGTCTTTAGGTTCTTCGTTAGGAATGAGATCCTTAGTCAAGTCATGCAGGACCTAAAATCCTAGAGTTAGGAGTCATTGTTTTTCGGTAATCTTCACTCACGATAGAGGATAATGGTCATGCTTCTGACGGTGGACAACCTTGTGCTATTGATTAGTTTCCGGAGGCATCTATGTATGATGTTTTAGATTTTCCCTTAGAGTGGGATATAGAGTTCTCAATTAATATGTCACCAGGAACACATCTGATATCTCTTCCCTCATATCGCATAGCCCCCAACAACATTAGGAAATTAAATATATAACTGGATAACTTAGAATCCAATGAATTCATTTTACCGAGCGTCTCTCCTTGGTATTCTACTATGTTGTTCACAAAAAAGGCCAACTAATCCCCCCAGTTTTGCATTGACTACTAGAATCTGAATATCGTAACAATAAAAAAATATCATTTTCCCTAAATAGATGACTTGTTCGATCAGTTTAAGTGGGAAAGATTCTTTTCTATAATCGACATGAATTCGATATATCATAAACTCATTGTGAATGAAACATATATCCAAAATATTTCCTTATATAGAGGGTACAACCACTTTGAGTACATGGTCATGCCCTTCAAATTACACAATGCTCCAGCGGTCCTTATAGAACTCATTAACATGGTGTTCCAAAAGATTATTAATTATTTTTTTCGTGGTATTTGAGGTTGATATACATGTTTATTCGGGATCTGATGTGGAACATGATAATTACATGAGGATTATGCTAGTCCCTCTGAGAGCGCATCACCTTTAAACAATATAGTCCAAATTCACTTTCTAGATCAAGGGGGTGAAATATTTTTGGCATGTAATATCAGAGAAGGGATTTATAGTGGAACTCGAGATGATCAGTGCATTTATGTCATGTGAGAAGCTGAAAAACATCTTTGAGATTAGGAGTTTCTTCAACCTATATGTTTATTAAAGGCAATTAGTTTTGGGATTTATCTTGGCATGCGTCAACAATGGCTATGCTCACCCAGATTATGGTGGAGATTGTATGGGCCTCAGAATGTCAGGAATCCTTCGATTTGTTGAAGAGGTGTTTGACTACCACCCTTATTCATATTTTTCTAGAGGCTGGAAAGGAGTATGGTGTGTATTGTGACGTTTCTGGTATGGGTATTGGGTTCATGATTAGGGAGGATGATCATGTGGTGGCATATGGCTCTTTCCAACTCCGACCACATGAAATGAATTACCTGAACCACATCTTGGAGTTAGCAGTTGTGATGTATGTTATGAAGACATTATGTTAGTACCTCTTTGGGGAGATGTTTGTGGTCTACTCTAATTATAAAATATTGGCCTATATCTTCTTTCATAGGACCTCAACATGATGTATCGTAATTGGATCTAGTACTTTTCAGGGTTTAAATTTGACATTTTCTATACCCCCTGCAATGGTAACGTGGTGGTCGACGCCTTGGGATGAGGATTCCTAGTGAAATCTTTGAGTAAGTCTACTAATGAGTGGACATTGATTGCACTTTTTCTAGATGGATTTAGAGACCATAGAAAAAATGGGGGTTCATTCTTGGAAATCTTTCATTTTACTCCTTCTTTGGTGGAGCTAATTCAACTAGAACCTCTTAGTGGTGATCTTTGTCCGCAGTCAAAGAAGTTTCTACATGGTGGAAAGACTCCTTATGATTGGTCGTCGTCTCCCGATGGAGTCTTGCACTACAAGGGATATTCAGTAGTGTCATTATCTATACAGAATTTGGTGATGCAGGATAGCCCCTAGTATCATTAGGTTGTCCATCTGGGTGCCACCAAGATGTATTATGATGTCCATCAGCAGTTCTGGTAGCCTGGTATGTGGTGAGACATCGCAGACATTGTGTCAATATGCCACACATTCTATGTGGTGAAAGAAAAGCATCAGAGACCCTCTAGTTTTCTCCAGCCATTACCCATTCCTTCTTGTAAGAGGGATGATGTTTTCATGGACTTCATTATTGATTTTCCTCATTCACCTCAGGGTAATAATTCCATTTTTGTGGTGATTGATCATCTAACCAAATCACCCCACTTCATTTTGAGCAGAGATATAACTAAAGTGGATGATTTAGTCCATTTGTATCTTCATAATTTGGTAAGGCTACATGGTGTGACATTCACAGTTGTTTCATATAGAGACCCCACATTTCACTTTTTGTTCTTGGGAAGGCCTTAAAAATTCCTTGGGGTCTCAGATTAAGATGATCATGACATTCCATCTGCAAACAGAATGTCATAGATAGCAGGTGAAAATAGATTTTGGAGGACATGGTCCATGAATGTGTTCTGGTCAGTGGAGGTTCTTATTATATCCATTTGGTGTTGGTTGATTTTTCTTATAATAATAGTTACCAATCCTCAATTCGAATTTATCCTTTTGAGGCTCTCTATGGTTGGCCTTATTGGTCCACCCTATGTTGGGATGAGTTATGTGAGACCTCACTACTAGGGATGTGTATTGTGTGGGAGACTTCTTAGAAGGTCAAGTTGACTAGGTTGTGCTTATTGACAGCTCAGAGTCACCATAAATAATACGATGTCTAGAGGGGTTGAGATATAGTGTTTTTTGTGGGTGATAGGGTACGGTTGAATGTGGACCCTCATCTGGACCATTGTCAATTTTGAATGTAATATAAGAAGACGCCACAGTATGTCTGACCATTGGAGATGACGAAGCATATTGGAAAGGTGTAATATAGGTTGGCCTTACCATCTAAGTTTACATCCATCCATGATGTCTTCCATGTCTCCCAGTTGATGAAATACAACCCTAATCCTTCCCACTTACTGAATTGGGAGGAGTTGGATATAGATCAAAATATATCTGTTTTTGAGTGGCTAATGTGAATAGTGGACTTCCAAGAATAGTTTCTTTGGGGAAATACTATTCCTCTAGTCTAGGTTCTTTGGTAGCATTGTAATGATACACATGAGACTTGGGAGGGGATGTTATTGGTTGATAAGATGTACCTATTCTTGTATTCTGATCAAGCTTCAGGTTGAATTTCTAGGATTGAAAGTCTTTCATGGTGGGGTGAATTTTCACATCCATGAATTATTTGAAAAGTACACTTCATTTGAATTCCTTTTTTTTGGGGTTCCCATGCAATTTTTTAGGAAATTGTGTGTTTTCATGATTTTGACCAAACCATGAGACCATTTCCAGATATAAGAGCCAATTTTGTTTCTCTTATAACTCATTAAATATTTAACATTTTTAACCCAATACACACCCAAAATGACCTCCCTAACCTTTTAACCCCACAATATCAATTTTGACTCTTTAGGAATCCATAATCACAGTGGATTTTTGTTTTCAATTATGTAATTGGGCTAGCCCTGAATCCCATTCCCAGTTATTAAAAAAATTGTTCATTTAATATCATATTCAATTTTAATTATTGTTTGGTGATTAAAAGTCTCAACCAAGCCCACTAAACCCAATCATTCCCCCATTCTATTTTCCTCATTTTTTTAGCACATATGAATCGATAATTAAGGAATAACTTCTAAGGCTTTCTCAAATCATCCAAATTTGAAGAGGTAACTTATTTCCTTCAGAAATCATTCAATTTTTAATCTTTTCCCCAATTTCAGTTCTAACATGTCCTTATTATCCTAATTATATACTCATTTTTATTTTTGGATGTTTTAAAATTCATCTACTTGTGTATTTGGGGATATTTGTTCAATATCCCTAATGTAAGTGGGTCTCCTTCATTGTTCACTCAATTTTTTTAGAGTTCTTTATTTTTCCCAGGGTTTATTCCATTATTCATGAAATTAATTATTTACAGAATGTAGGGATTCGTACCTAGGGTTTGATAATGGGTTTCTTGGACTATTCCCTCTATGTTAGTCTTGATCTATATCCCTTATGGTGATGCAATGGGGTAGTGGAATTTTCAAACAACGATGTAAGGGTTTTGATACTTATGGTAGGTGATTCTATGGGTAATAGATGATAGATGAATTATGTTTTCTAAATTTATATTTTAGCACACTTCAATTTCATTATCCTTGCCAGAGAATCTCGTTTTAGTGATGTTTGTTAAGAGAATGATTTTTTGGTACCAATTTTGTGTTAAATTAGATGTTTTACATGTTTACTTTATGCTATGCCAATTGGGGTGATTTTATATCTCATGTAATGGGTTTATAGAAATCCATAGAGTGATGAAAATTATTTTTTGGTAAATATGGGTATGCACATGGTGTTCAATGTGGGGTTTTATAGGTATTTGTGTGAAAAACAATTATAAATTTTCTGAAGTTACTTTATTGAAATTCTAAAGGTTTTATTGAGTGGTGTAAGTTTTGAAAAGAATGTGTAGCTACTGTTGTGAGTTTTTTATGACCACTATGGATGTTTTTATGTGATAATAAATCTTTTATCATTAGATAATGGTTTGATAACAAAGGGGGAATCTCAGGTATCTAAGAGGGAAGATATGTACTAGTATGCTAGTAATCTAGAGAAGTTTTATCCCTATTTCAATGAGAAAAATAGATGATGAAAACAATAACAAAACTATGTTAATGGTTAATGGGGAACACTAGATTGTGGATATGTTCCCTACTACTATCTCGTGCACATGAACAAATTTTTCTTTGGTTACGTTACACTGAGGTATGGGGTACGTGTGGCCCAAGACTAATTAGTGCCTAAGGGTGTTCCCAAGATTAGTTTTCTTTTAACCTTATTTTATTATCTCTAGAATATGGTGATTTTGATTGAAAATAAATTATCTTACAAGTTTTACTCAAATTTTCTCACTCATGGAAAATTCCCTTTGAATACTTCTTACATTCAAAAGTTTTGTTCTTTAGAAATTATTTCCACCACTTCTTGTTTATTAAAAATAAGATGATTTTTATCTTTTATTGATTACTCTATATAATATCCTAGAGGTATCCAATAGGTATTAATATCAAATCCAACTTATACCCCTTTTAGGTAAGTAGACTTGATCATGTTTGACACTATTAAAGGAAAAGGCCTTGGGTGATGGCAGTTCGGGTTGTAAGTTCCCTTCCATGGTGCGACACTGTGGAGACGACCTTTAGGCAATGACCGCTTGTCGTGTGGATTCCATGGGGATACATTTGTTATATTTTTATCTGTATTTGGACTTTTTTTATATTTTTTAACAAATTTATTCATTTCTGTATTTTTTTTAATTATTTTTTTGGAATGAATTTTTAGATTCGGTTTATCGATTGTTTTTTATATTTAATGTATCCATACATGGGTAAAATGATCCCAAATAGAAATATATGATACCCGATAACTTGTGCCAGCCAATAGGGATAGATAACTCTATTAAATCCTTATCACAAGCTAGGTTTGGTGTTGGTTTTGATGGCTAATAGGTTTGGTTTGGGACAGTTTTCTTATCCACTTGTTTTTTAAAAATGGACTAGTACTACTAAAAATATATTCATTGTTCTATAATGTTAGTATCACGAGCAATTAATACATTAAATCAATATTTTTGGAGTAGAATAAAAAAGGTTGTTGAATATAATCATTAATATGATTCAGCAAGATGATATTGAGTTCATGGACACAAATGAGATAATGAAATTAATATTCAATATGTACATTCCACAATTTCTATGTACATATATGGATAAATAGTTCCTTAAGTTGAAGAAAATGGTTGATGAATCTGTTTGTACCTTAAAGGATAATTTCATGATTCCTTCATGTTACACTTCATGAAGTATCAACCAACATGAAAAAAAGTTGATAGGTCCTTTAGTGTCTTAAAGGGATGTTGGAGAAGGTTATTTTCTGAATGATATATTAGTAGCTACGAAAATAATTTTTTCATTGTGAAATAAATGTTGAATTTTAGGTTGGAGTAACATATCAACCTCATAGTTTTGACATGAAATGGAAGATGGAGTTCATATTAATCTATAAAAACCATGGAGAAAAGAAGACAATTAGTCATTGATCTCTAAATGGGGGAAGAAGCATGGAAGAATTTTAGCAACCCTACTTTTTCTTACATTAATACTACTTCATTTTAAAGATAAAAATATTAAAACATCACACAATGATGTTCCAGTGGTTTAGTATCATTGAAAAACATGGACCCTACATAAAATTTACATCCTAAAACATAAGAATTTATTTAATTCATTCTTCAATAACTTCGTATTGGCCATTTTATACACATTAGTACATGTTGTCACCTGAGGATATACATCAATATAGGGGTGAGAAAAAATCCAAGTAAGAGGGTGGATAAAAAAATGAAATAGTATAAAATGGGGTGATTATTATCATAACATTTTCATCATAATCTGGAAAAGAATCATTATAAAATATCATGGAACATGAAAATACATAAAAACAAAATGTCATGTGTTAGTGATCAACTACAACACATAGTTCTGAACAAATCTATCATCATGATCACACATATTTTACTTTTAGTCATGAGATTAATTACATTACCTAATACATTGGAGTGTTCTATAATTTTGGGTGCACCCATCATATCACAACATCAACATAAGACTACATATTTCAGGGTTCACCCATCACATCATAATGTTTACATTATCATGAAGGCCACATAGAACATATATAAATCATGGTCATCAATGGAAAATGAAAAGGAATGTGTTTCACATTATAATTCATAAATTCATAAGGTTTTGGTTCACAAATTAAAGAGGTAATATCAAACATGATATTAGAACCATCAACCTTGGCTGAGAAGTAAAAGAGGGGTTATTGAAAGAAGTGTTCTTTTGGAAAATATTGTGTTTGATATAATCTATAGTGGAATGAATGTATACCCACAAAAATTAATATAATTATAAATAAATTATTTTTAAGGAATAGCCATACTGAAAATGGTGAGAAAGAGGGAAAACCAAGAGAAATAATGTTGGGTTCAAGAATTCTACATACCTTGTATCTGAATTATTTAATAACATTAATATCCCATAGAATGACATTATATTCATTAATTAACAATTAAAGGTATTTATATACATAATAATGGTTCATTTTGGTATAATTAATTTCATTTTGGTCCCTTGTATGAGTTATAGTGTTTGAGTTCATTGTTCAGGAGTGTTCATTTTATTAGTTTTCATGAATGGTTCACTAGTTCACATGAATGGATGTTCATGTAAAACCTGGAGTGACAACCAGAATATCTATTTCATGTCATTATTTAAATTCAATTAGTATTATATTATCTTATAATGACTTTGTTTATATACCATTATGATGAATCATTATTTAAAAAGTTAATGATGATCCTTTATTTTAATTTATTAGTATTTGATCACAACGAACTTATTTAGTTTTTATCATATGGTAAAATTTTTAAAAGTTAGTTATAGAAAATAAAAGTTGTTAGAAATTCAAAATTAAAATCTTTTTTATAATGTTTCATATTTTTATTAACATCCTTCTAGGAGTTGATAAAAAATAAATGTGCATCACCCGTGTTGATAGAGAATTGATACATCATTGTAAATGATTTCATTTTTCAAAATAAAAGTGATAAATGGATGATCTTAATGAATACACTTCCATTAATATTAGATCCTAACAATATATAAATCATAATGGAGTTATCATTAAATTTGTAAAATATAATTGTTTGATAAGAGAATAAATCAAATGAAATTTGAAAGGAAATAGAATGAAAAGAGAGAGGAATAACCTCTTGAATTCTCCTCTTGAGATCATCCTCAAGGAACCTAGGATTGGTCTTTTTATGAGAAAATGAGCTACTAGACATGGGGGAGGTATAATGGAGGTGAATTTGGTAGAATATGGACATGAATTTAGGCTTTATATATGTCATTAAATAAAGTTTTCAAAGGTGGTATTCATAGTGGAGGGGATATGGGGTTTCTCAATATAGTAATAAATAATTTATTATTTCTCTGAAAGTCAAGAAATAGAGATGATATCAAGAGTAAATATAGTAAAATGATCATGTATGCTCAATCTAATGATTTTAACATCAATAGAAGATCATTCATAGCTCTATAATTCATGTATTTATCATTTATCATATATTGTCTTATTTTAAAATTCAAAATTTTTCCCATAATTTTAGAGAAATACAAAAAATTATCCCTAATAATTTTTCAATGTGTAGATTAAGAAAATAAAATTCATTTTAATAAAATAATTTTTAAAATAGGAGTAATTAATTTTTTAATTTAAATCAAAATTTACTTGCAAAATATAGAATTTTAAATTATAACTCATTTTGTAAAACATTGAAAAATAACATAATGTCTCATAAAGCTATCTTATAATCCTTAGAAATAAAAATACTATTTCATCAACACATTTTATGAAAATAAATATTATTTTATATTATTAAATAAGTCATTAAATATTCATGCCATACAAAAATACCAACACAATAATATAAATATATCATATTTTCACTTATTAGATAGATAAATTTTTTTATACTATCATTGGTAAGGTTCCTGTTTACTTGGCTGATTTACTATTCATAATGATAATATTAATATTCCAAAGGGTAACATTACTATTAATATGTGTATGTTATTATTCAGAAAAATTTCAGTCTATCCTATCAGACTCTAAAAATCTTACTCATCACAACCGTGTATGTCAAATTTTCAAAATTCAAATCACTGAAGTAATAAATTTTCTATAAAGGTCACATAGAATATTGTAGTTAATTTAATAATAGTTTGTAATTGTGTTTGATAATGTGATTCTAGGTGGTTATAATATATGTCATAATTATAATAAGATAATTCCATTGATAAAACATTGGGCCTTTTCATTCTTCCACACTTTTGAAAATTTAACTTTAAAATTACATTTTACATAAACAGGTGAGGTTACTTCTCAATCATTTCCTCCTCTAGTTACCATGTTGCTTTTCCACACTTATGTTTCCTCTACAACACTTTGAAAATTTTGGATGTATTTTTGCGTAGAAACTCATCTCCCCTGTCTAGAATCATTATTAGTTTCTCCTCATAAGAGATACCATCTTCCAGTTGCACCAGCTCTATGTTTAGTACATGTGATGGATCTGGAATGTAATTATTCAACAGTGATATGTGGAAGGAATCATATACATGATCCATATTTAGTGGAATGGTAAGCTTATATGTCACGATTCTTATGCGATTAGGGATATCCAAGGAGTTGATTTACCTTGGGGGTAGATTCCCTTTCTTTCTGAACTGCATGTCTCACTTCCATGGGGATATCAAAAGGATGAAATTATCTAAAATATTGAACACCAAGCCCCATTGATGGCTGTTAGCATAACTCTTTTACTGACTCTAAAAAACATTGATATGTTACTAGATAAAATGAAACTTTTGTGTCATCTCTTGTAAAATATCAGGTCCATGTATCTTTATTTCTCCAACTTCATCCCAACAGGTTGGAATTACACATCACTTTCCATACTGAGCTTAATATAGAGGCATTTGAATATTTGAGTCGAAGATATATAAGTATGATAACTCATCTTATGGGAGATGGTTATCCCATCAACCTTTAAATTCTAAAGAGAAGGTTCTAAGAATATCTTCAAGCATTTGAATATTCTTTTTATATTAGAAATTAGTTTGGGGGTGATATGTCGTGATGAAAATCAATTCATTACTCAAGGTATGTTGAATACTCCTCCCAAATTTGGATGTCAACCTGGGATCATAATTAGAGTCAATTTAGAGAGTAACGTCGGGTATTCTCAATGGTTCCTTCCTATATGTATTTTAATGTTGTTCAATAGAGATATCATCCCAAAAGGAAATAAATAGGGAATTCATGGTGATTCTGTCCACCACAACCCACCTGGAATTATTTTCTATGAATTTATCTGGGTGGCTGTGACATAGCCCATAGTGAAATTTTATCATTTCCACATGGGTATAGGAAATGGTTTCATCATCCCTGTGGTCTTCTATCTATCTACATAAACATGTTATCATAAAAATCACCTTGAGATATACTCATCAATCTCCTTATTATTGTTTCCCCTAAAGAAGTTTTCTTAGAGACCATAATACATCTTTGTACTACCAGGATGGATATAGAAAATATATCAATGTGCATAAGAAAATAGATCATTTTTATCTAAGTAAATGAAGTCACACAAAGCCATGTTCCAAACCAAAACACACCATCATCATCCACATGGAACTCTTTCAGCTTACCCCCATTTAATACATTCACCTTCATGTGTAACACCGAAGCATACCTTGGTGCCTCCTTAATCATCTATTTGATAGATTGTTTTTCAATCATAGTTAATGGAAGGATGTATTTACTACCATTATAATATACAAATCCATATTTTTTATAACGATGAAGATAAAGTTATTCTAAATCCACAACATGGATAGTGTAGTAGGTTCATTTATACTTAGACCAACGTCTACCTTGTTTTCACATCCGGGATGATATTAAATAGAGAAATCATAACAATTCATTATCTCTAACCATATAATTTGATACATTTTGATCACCATTTATGTGAATATATACTTTAGGGTATTTTGATTGGTATATATATCTCAATTATCATCGTATATGTAATGTCACTATATTTTCAAGGACAAAATCACCATTGTTAGCTCCATATCATGCATTAAGTAGATCTATTCTTGGATCATGTACTATCATGAGGATTAGGCTATCACGATATCATTTTGCATGAGTAAATGACCTAATACATTCTTGGAAGAATAATTGTATATCAAGAAACATTCCCCACTTATCTGTAACGTGTGTACTGGTGTAGTGATCTACCTCCTCTTTAGATCCATAAAGAATTCCTCACATTTTTCCAGCCAGACATACATCACCCAATTTTGTTCCAAACATAGTTAGTGGTCTTGAAAATCATGATAAATTTCCCAAAAAATATTATTTTTACTAAACATATCCAATAAATCCATAGATTATTATGACACTAGCGTGTCTAGTTCATTACTAAAGTGCCTTGATTTTTTAAGTGTTTATTGAAATTCCCACATGTATGATCACACATCCCATGAACATGACTTTCTATATCCAAAAATCTCACTTACTGAACATTGGGTATGACTTATCCTTTCTCAATGTCACAAAAACAAGCCTTATATGTTCTTCATGTTCATCCTTGATATTGGAGTAGATTATAATGGAATCAAAAAATTGTGCCACAAATTGTATCAGGTAATACCAAAATATGTTATTCATAAAATCAATGAATATTTCAGGGGAAACAGAGTAATGCCCCAACCAAAAAAATTTGGATCCAGTGAATTATTCTAAAACATTGGCCTGATTACAAGGAATCAATTCCAGATGGACCGAGTAGGTTAGTAGTTTTGAAAAAACAGATAAAAAAATATGTTCATTATTAAAACGTGAAATGAAATACAACATATATGTTTTATTGTGAACATGTACCACACTAATATTATCCTTACAGGTCAGTTAATAAAAAATTCTTCATGTCTTGAAAAGAAAGGGTAAGATCAAACACTTAATAAGCGTAAGCAATACAATATAAGATATCATAAAAAATACAAAAGGGATGTTCAATAATTGAAAACACGTGCCTCTAAAATTAATATACATGAAAACAATATGGAAGGAATATTAGCAGAGTAAATAATGTCATAATAAAAAATAACCATGTGTATTATACTTGTTGAATAACTACATGAACTTTACATTACTAGATTCCTAATGTGAGAAATTCATATGCCATAAATTATGAAATATTATGTCAATGACATGGACATGACATCTAAAAATGATTAAGGCCTAAGACAAAAACGTAAATATCCATTTTGTGAATTCCCCGTTCAAAGAAAATAATTAGTCTCTTGAGACATAACAATGCACAAAGGGTCTATACTGGGCCCAAATAAACACATAATAAGTCCAATTCATTTATATTAAGAATAGGTATAAACATAAACAACATATACATTAATTTTGAAACTATCATATGAAATGTAGATAACTTTCTCCATACATTAAACAGAAATACAAACCATTCAATGCTAATTGGTGAATGGTATCATGATAGAATATCCATATTAAAACTGATAAGATAAAGTTCAATAATACATGGTTTATGATATCACAAGAGATAATACTCATTGATTTAAAATATTAATCAAAGTATTTTTGAGATATATAGAGATTATTTAAAATGATTCCACTAAAAAATCTATAGGGAAATAAACCTTAAACATTTCACAGAGTCTCATACTAGCTAGAAACATTTAAAGCATAATCTATTATATTTCTATGAGAATATGAATACACTAGATATGATATACCAAATGGAAATACATAAATCACAAGCATGATGTATGTGGTCAACAAGTCATATATCTAATAAAAGTTAATGTGAGATGAGAAAAATCATTTTTACTTTGGGAAGAGAAGTAATTTTGGAAAATCATTTTTATTAGTCATGAAATCATATTGTAAACATTTAAATACTATAAAATAAAAGTTAAGGTAATTGAAACTATATTTTAGTCTTAAATATAGTCTTATTGAGCTGAAATAAATTAAAAATATTTTTTTATAGAAGCTTTAGAGAAAAAACATTTTATTTTACGGAAAATATTATATGTTTTTAAAGAACCAAGGCGTGTTTACATTCACAAAACTAGAAATGTAGAAAAATATATTTTTCATTTAAAAATGTGAAAATTTATAAAGATAAATATGTATTATAACATATTATATAGTGAAAATAAAAATATATATGAATTTTGAGAACATCCATTATTTAGCTTGCATTTCAGAACAATATTTTTAAAGCTTCTTCTAAAACATGTACTACCCATAAAATAAAGATTAATTCAATTTGGTACAAATAAATAGATAATCACAAAAAATTCCTAACAAGTACATTTTAATAAATGAGAATTTAATTAGGGTGAGTAAATAATAAGAGAAACTCAAATGAAAAGTAGGTTCAAGTAGAAAATGCATTAAACATTGTAATTAAAGGAATCAAAAGCCAAAAAATTAATAATCATTAAATGTCACATTGAATATCTTGAAAATAAATAGATTAATGATATGATACATCAATATCTACTATACATTCACCATACACATGTAATAGTAGTGAATAGAGAATATCTCTCAAAAATAGAATTCTGATGAAGAAACCCTTACCATTAGTTTGAGAGTGATCTTCACTTAGTATTACTGTCATGAATTACAAAATTAAATGAATTAATTAATATTAACATTACATCTTATAAATTTATTTAATTTATTATGACCTTATTAAGACCATTAATGGTCTATTTTGATATGTCACGAGGTTCAATTTCATGGTTCCGGTATGTTTGTTTCATGATCTACTTATATACATGAATGAAGAACCATGTAATGTGGGGATTGTTTTCCAAAATTGATGTTATATGATATTATTGAACATCCATAAGTGTAAATTGTTTTGAATTTAATTTGGTCACTTGGAATGAAGTTGAATAATTATATAAATTATTTAATGATAATCGTTTGTGTTAATTGGCAGTTTTTGAACACAACAATCTCAGTCTGATTTATAAAAAATTACCATGTGTAAAAAAATATGATAGAACCATATATGAGAAATAATTATAGTCTTTTTCAACAATAATATTTGCTTCATGACCAAATATAAATATTTTAATATAAATTGAAAACCTTTCATCCTTGAATGTTATAAATTAACACATCTTGTAGGGTATTTTTATTTTTTTTTATAAAAGTGGGGGAAATGAGAGATGAGGATGAATTATTCAATTATAGAAACAAAATTACTGTAAAATTATGTTACTATAGTTATTAAAACATTTGGATGAAATGCATTGAGTAAATAAAAAAGACAAGAAAGGAACTTGAAATAATGGAAAATATGATAAATCCCTTACAATAAATTCAGCAGCCTAACAACATCACATAAAAATTCATCAATTATGTTAATGAGAGAAAAATGGTTATATCCTCATTATTAAATAATATGTAAATTGAGGTAGATATGGAATTACATATCCCATCATAACCCAAAATAAATTAAAAATAATAATAACATGAATTCTTGAAAAAGAGAAGGGTGGTAGATTCCCTAACCATGTAGAGTTACTCCTAAAACATTATTTTTGGGACGTTTGGGGCTTGATTACACCATTGGAGGTCTCTTAGGGAGGTAAAAATACCATATATTTGAATATTATGAGTTTGGAATGACTGAAAATGATTAAATGAGTGAGTATTTATAGCAAATGAGTTGGGGTTTCTAAATTTGAACAGAAACCTCATTAGTGGTTATTAGAAAACCATGGTCAAGACAATGGTATTAGCCACTTAGGACACCTAATTTCATATATTTCTATACAAAATCGACCATCATTTTATATTAATTATTAAATAATTATTATTTCATTAAAATAAAAAAACTAAAAACTGTATTTTTAATATTCATGAAAAAATCATGAATTTTTAAGAAAATCCCAAAACATCACCCTAAAAATTTTTAGACATGTAGAATTCAGAAATGAAATCCATTTATTGAATTTGATTTTCTAAATATTTTTTTATATTTTTAAATATAATAACAATTTACTAAAAAAATAACTTTTAAACTATAAGTCATTTTATAACACATTGAGAAATTAATAAAGGTCTCATAAATATATCATATAACCATAATATAATATAGTAACAATTTATGATTACATATTCTAGAAATACATTTCCTTTTTAAATTATTAAAATAATAATAAAATTGTAAATAAAATATTCATGTCATACCAAAATACCAATACTAATACTATGATAGTTTCTTTCACTTTTAAGATGTCAAACTTTTATTTCTACATTCATGGTAGCTTTTTTTATTTTTTTTAATTTATAGTTCATTACTATTCATTAGGATGCATTGCAATTTATAAGGGTACTATTCATTAAAAAATTATGTTAGTCTTATCAGTCTATAAATATCTTACTGAATGCAACTGTGAATTTTAGTTTTTCAAAATTCAAATTACAGAAGTTGAAAAAGAATATTTTCTACTAATGATATAATATAATTTTGTTTTTAGAGGCATAGTGTTTCCATAATTCTATATCTAATCAAATTTCAATTTATTAGGGTCATAAATTATCCGCCCCGGTAGAATCGTATCCTCACAATTCCAAACTGCACTTTGAACATCGATGGTTGATGCTTCAAAATTCCATTGTGGGAAACCCACATCCAAAATATGGTTATCAAAATATCCCTGAAAAAATAGGTTAACGGAAATTATATGTTTATGAAAAAATTATTCTTTCGAATGGGGTTTAATTAGTTGGGGGTAAAAACATGGACATGGTAGAAAAATATAACTAAGAAGTTTAGATGGAAAATTATAGAGAACATGTTCAGATAAATGTTGATTACTAAAAAACTATAATCTACTATTCAAAATTTCATTGATATTATCAATGACTGTAATTATAGGGAAACATTTTATTTAATACACTTTCCCTTATGTTGGGGAATTATTCAACTCAATGAGAGTATAATTATGGGTTTCTATTTACAAACTCATCATTTGATTTCACCTTGAACTATCTATACCTAATCACTCCACACAGGTTATGCCATATAGTGATGTAATGCATAAACATATAAAAAATAATAAAATGAAAGACATAAACCATTTCATAAATGGTATAAAAATTTAAAATATAATGATTCAACACTTTAATGAAGGTCTCTAAATTTTCAATATGAACATATCATTAACCATTAATCAACATAAAGTAGCTATAAATTTTGACATTCCAAACATGTGAACAAAATCCTCATGTATCCTCTTAAAATATGGTAATAATTGAATTACTATAAAAACCATATTGGAATAATGAGTTCTTTTATATTCCATAAGTAAGATACCTGTTATTGGATATATATTATTTAAATACAAAAGTGTTATAAACTCCATCAATGATCGCATAGACCACTTCTCAACAAGTCCATAATTAGTTCCAAGGTAGTCATTACTTATCTGAGTAAATAATTTCTTCATTATAATCTCAACATATACTATATATATATATATATTTTATGGGTTCTATTTCCCCCAATCATGTGTTTTCTAAAAACATTAACTTTCTACTGAATCACTTTTTCTTCGTACCATTCATTATAAGTCTTCAAATCCTTAATGAAATAGTACAGTAGTAAAATAGTTATATATATCTTAATTATTATAACAATAATATCATAACATAGTCCATGAATCAGAAAACACGAAAACATTATTTATTCTACTGCAAATATATTAACATCAAAATATTGACCTCCATCCCATTACCTTTTTCATTCTGTATTTCCATGATAATTTGAACATTCATTTGTGTAGTGCCCAATATCATTAATGCTGAAGAATTGAATATAGGAAAATTATTTCATTCTGTTAAAATTATGTTTATGGTGTCCTTTTTATCCACACTTGAAGAAAACTTCTTTTCCTATAAAGCATATACCTAGTTTTTTCCTTCCACAATTATCACATGTTGGAAAATACTTCCTTCCCTTATTCTATATATATATCTTTTTCACAGGTTTCCTATTCTCATATTCCTTCTTTTCAAATACCAAATACTTATACAACTCTTTATAATTATTATTTGTACATGATTCTATCATCTCATGTGATGAGAATGTTTCATATATTATTTCACTTTGAAATACTGTATTAAACCCTTCAATGAAACGATAAGGTAAACTGTTTGAGTAATGTGGGTTGTTGGGGTTCTCATTCCATTCGATATTCTCCATTTAAAAACAATTCCATCCAATATATTAAATTGTAAATTATAATGTATAATCTCAACAATGAAAAATAATTTGAATAAATTGAAATCCAATCCATAAATAATCTCAAAATAATAAAAATGGTTTCATTTAAGTAAAAATATTTAGTTTAATTCTTTCATAATTTTTTGTAATGAAAATGTGAAATATCCCTAGTTTACCCCCCATGAATTTCAAACCACATGCACCATAAGAATTGTTATTATGTACTAGGATACCCTGGGTCAAGCCTGAAACACATTGTCGGAATTTTCACTCCTAGGTACATATCTGCCAGACCCATTTCCACTTATAGTATCTAGACAGGTGTGTACTTTATAGAAAAATCTACATTATTTATTCCTTACAAAAAACTAGAGTATGTTATTGTATGTTTATCCTCAAAAAAAATATCCTATGGTTTTTTATGAATCTAAATATTCAAAATCTAGTTTCCATGTTTTCTATTAAACTTATGTTGATACCAACAGTAATGCCCAAACCCCAAAATCCTAGAGTTGGGGCATTATTTTAATACATTGTAATGATTAAATGGAATAAAATCCCGAAGAACTAAGTTGTTTAGTAGTTTTGGAAAACTAGATACAAACATCAGTTCAAATTTACAACATCAAAAGTAATATAACCTATAAGTTTTATTAAGTGCATCCACCACTAAAGGATTATTCTTTAAGTTCAATCATAAAAAAATATTTAAGTCCTTAGAAAATGAAACATAAGAATGGGGTGAGATCAAATGCTCAACAGTAAGGGTAAGAAATATAGTGTAATATATCAAAAACATATATAATAATCATGGGGAATAATTGAAGAAACATGCCACTACAAATAATAAAGTTGAAAATTTTATTTTAGGAATATTAGATAAGTAAATAATTCCACAATAATACATATCCTTGGTTATTATACAATTAGAATAACCACACGGTCTTTCAATTACTAGATTTATAATTAGAAAAATGGATATGGCCAACAATCTAATATATATTTTCAAGTCCTTGGCCAAGATGTCTAAAAACGATTATGGCCTCATCTAATACTATAAATATTCATTTTGTTAAGCCATCATGATAATGCCATAGTTGGTCTCAGGAGACCTACTGATGAACCAAGGGTCTATAGTGGGCCCCAGCCAATACTTACTATGTCCAATTCATTCCACTTATGAATGGGATAAACATAAAAATCAAATTCATTCGTTTTGAAACTATCATATGAAATATAAACAATGTTCCCTGTAAATTAAACATAAATGCTAACAATTCAATTTAAATTGGAAAATAATATCAAGATATATATTAAATATTAAAAAAAAATAAGAAAAAATTCAATAAAACATGGTGTATGATATCCTAGGAAATAAAAATCTATGAATAAAATTATTCAAAAAAGTATTTTTACATAGGTGAAAATACTTTTAAATGAGGCCATTTAAAAATTCTTAAGGAAGTAATCCTCAGGCATTCCAAAGTGTCTCATACCTCCTTTAAACATTCAAATAAAAAACCCTTAGAAAATCATGGTAATAAGAAGACACATGATATGATATTTCAAATGGAAGTACATACTCAATAGGAATGAAATATATAGAAAACAAAGCATACATTTCATAAAGGTTATAGTGAGATGAGAAAAATAAATTTTTTCTTTGAAAAGAAGAGTTCATTGGAAAAATCTTTTTTATTTTTGATGAAATCAGATTGTAAAAATGTAAATCACATAAAACAATAGGTACGGTCATTGAAATTATGTTTGAGTCTTAAATAATTTCTTATTAAGGTGAAATAATTTAATAAGTTTTTTTAAATATGCTTTATAGATAAACCATTTTAGATTAAGGGAAATATTAAATGATTTTAAATAACTAGGACATGTTTAAATTAGAAGACTATAAAGTCACAAAAATAAAATTTTCATGTCAAAATTTATGATTTTATAAATATAAATGATTATTAAAATATATTATATAGTTAATTTCAAAATATTTATGAATTATGAGAGGTTCCTTAAATAAGATTACATTTCTGAATTATTTTTTTGAACGATTATTTTAAAATATGTACTCCACATTAAATAATAAAGAATTATAATTGGTAAAAAAAATTAGAACATTAAAACATAATTTATTAGTAGTAGATAGGAATAAATAATAGTTACATTGAGAAGAGTATATAATAATAAAAAAGAGAATTAAAATGGAGGCCCGGGTA
Source organism: Viscum album (assembly GCA_963277665.1). Taxonomy (NCBI): domain Eukaryota; kingdom Viridiplantae; phylum Streptophyta; class Magnoliopsida; order Santalales; family Viscaceae; genus Viscum; species Viscum album. The sequence goes on from OY728166.1 coordinate 997,789,874, forward strand.
GAAAATACATAAAACATTGTAATTTATGGAATCACATGCCCCAAAATTAATAATATATAATTGATAAATTTAATATAATTAATATAATTATATTAAAGATATGAATCATAAATGGTAAGTATACATACACCATACCCAAGTAATCTTATTGAATATAGAAAATCTCACAAAAATGGATGTGAGATGAAGAATCACTTACTTTAAGCCCGAGGGTTTTCTTCGCATGGTCTTAGTGTCTTGGATAACCAAATTAAATTAATTAATTAATATTTTCATAATGACTTATACATGTAATTGATTTATTATAAACTTATTAAGTTCATTCAAGGCTTTCTTTGATGGGTCAACATGTTCAATTTCATTGTTTTGGTCACTTTGTTTCAACATCGGTATACTTATATACATTAATGAAGAATCATGTTAAAAGAGGATTGATGTCCATAATTGATGTTATATGTTATTAGTGAACATATATAAGGAAAAATGGTTGGAAATTTCATTTGGATACATTTAGTGATGATTATTCATTGTATAAATTATATAATGAGAACTATTTGGGTTAATTGGTAGTTATTGAACATAATGAACTAATTTTGGTTTATAATTCAAATCCATCTATAAAAAAAGTTTCTAAAATTATAAATGATATTTAATAAATATATTATTGTATCTTTCAACAATAATAATAGTATTAGTACATGATTTAAATATGGTAATAGAAATTGGAAACATGTCGTCCTTGAATGTGATAAATTAACACATCACATAGGGTGTTTTCATTTTTAGCTTTAAAGAAGTGAAAAATAGAGATGATGATGATTTATTACATTAAAAAAACAAAATTACTGTAATTTTAATGTACTAGAGGTTTCATAAGATTTGGATGAATGGCTATGATGAAAGAAAAAAATAAATAAAATTGAAATAAAATAAAAGTTGAGAAATCACATATAGAATAATTAGGAAACCTAATAATGTTACATAAAAATCCAAAAAATATTTTGATGAGATAAAAATAGTAATATCACAATTCTTACATAATATGGTTAGTAAGGAGGGATATGTAACAACATATCCCATCCCAAAATAAAAAAAATTGAAAATAATTATCATAAAAGGAAAGCATGAGAAAGGGAAGGGTGGTAGATTTTCTTACATTGTAGAGTAACTCAAAAAACATGAAGGTTGGGACTATGAGGGATTTAGGATTCCTAGTGAGGTAAAATTTCCAGATATTTGAGAAGTATGAGTTTGGAATTAATGAAAAATGAAGAATGATTGGGTATTTATAGTAAATGAGAGGGATTTTTTATTAATTTCAAAGGACTCCTGATTAGTGGTTTTTGAAAAATCATGGACATAACCATGGTATTTTCCCATGTTATCAGTCAATTTGGACAATTCATGTCATATTTTACTATTCACACACCGACCATCATTTTAAATTAATTATTGCATCCTTATGAGTTCATTAAATATACAGAAATCTCAAAAGAACATTTTTACTCTTCATGAAAAGTTAAAGTATTTCCATGTAACTCTAATTTTCTCCCGAACCAATTTTTAAAATGTGTAATTAAAAAATTAAATCCATTTTTTAAAATTAATTTTCAAAATATTTTTAATTTATTTTTTAAATAAAATAATAATTTATTCCAAATAAAACATTAAAACTATAACTCGATTTATATCACATGAATAAATTAATCAATTTCCTATAAAATTGACTTATAACCATTAGGTAAAAAAATTACTACAATTTATGAAATTAAATTTTCATTTTAAATGTTTAAATTCATCATAAAATTGTAAATAAAATATTTATGACATAGAAAAATACCAATACTTATAATATGAACTTTTTTTCACTTGTAATATGATTAAATTGTTTTTATACATTCTTAGGTGAAGTTTCTATTTTTTGGCCAATTTATTATTCATAAATATTCATTACATTTTATAAGGGTATGTTACTATTTATAAGGTTATGTTACTATTAATCAAAATTTATGTTAATCTGATATGACTCTAAATATCTTACTATGTGTCTGTTAGTTTTTCGAAATACAAATTACAGAAGTGGAAAAATTATTAATTTTTGGTTAACTTATAATAATTTTTTCTCTTGTTGAGACTCAATGTTTCAGTCATTCTATATTAAATATATTTTTAAATTCATATGGTGTTATAAATAGTTATTTAAAAGGGAATCACTAGAAACTCATATTACCCATACCATGTATGTATGGTAGTATTATGAATAACTTTTTTCATCACCTTTAACTGGTGATATCTAGAATATATATCCACCTTTGAGAATTAGTGAGTTCCTCACAACTAATCAAACAAGTTGTAAATCCTTGAAGGATGATTCGTTTTCTTTGTGATGGTCTTGTTAAGTTCCAAATATTAAATACACATCCACATTGATTGATGCATCTTCTTCACAAAGAGCACATGGGCACCAAAAGGAGATGCACTAGGGCATATGAAACCTTTTTCCAAATGTTATTGATTCTTCTTCATTAACTCTTCTAGTTATATAGGTTCCATCTTATAGTGGCACATTGAGATAGGAGTATCTCCCGGTATGAGTTTTGTTGAGAACACTACCTCATAATCTAGTGGAATTCTGAGTAACTAATTAAGAAGTACATCATTGTGCACCCTCATGATGGGAATTTACCCTAGGTGGATGATATCATTTGTTTAAACTATTTGATCTTGGTATTCCACTTCATAGGGAATCTTCGCCCACACCATTCATGGATTTTAGAATGATATTAATTGTCCTCCTTGAATTTTTAGTGGAGCATGGGATGGTTCACAATATGAAAATATATTTCCTTTTAATGAAAATTTATATGTTATCTATATAAATATTTTTAATCCATCCCCATTATAGCCTCATATTCCACCAAGTGCAGTATCATGTGATCCGTTGTAAGAATCTTCCCACATTCGCCAATAAAAGATGAGTCCAACACTTGGGTTTTAATAATGTAAACAGTATGTGTTTTTATGAATATATCTACATCAAGGTTTTGGGGATTCAATTCAATAGTTATAGAAACCTTTTGATATATAATCTGATGGACATAACTAGAATCAAAAAATAAATTTTCCAATCTTTATTGAATAGTACGAGTACATTGTATGACATAATTTTCTTTATCCACATTAGCAGTAGTGATGGCATAATTATTCCATTTCACCTTGGGATTTGGTGGATGAGGACACGGATTACCATCGAGAACTCAAGGTTCAGTGAAGTTTCATACATTGTACCCTTTCTCCCTTTAGTTATACCATTGGACCATGGGTGGTTCTCAACTTTCATCCACCATATTATCCAGCCTTCTCATATGCTTTTTAAATTCTAGAGTTTGGTGTCCTTCCTTCACACACATCAACAATTTCCCCATCCCTTTGAGGTAATTCACATGATGCTTCTGCCCACATTTGTTTACAAGTGGGTGGTTAAGTTTTCATTCCACATTTCTCATTAGATACTATTTTATGAAACTCAATCTTTCATTTCATATCACCATAACCCTGGGACCATTCCCCAAAATCCATTGATAATTTTATATCAAATTGACCAAATTCATCATAACTCTCAATGTCTCGAATTACTAGATAATTTAGATGGGTTGGTTTTAATCCTCTAAGGAATCAAAAAAAATTCTATCATTATTGATAAAAAAATCATATTTAGTATATCGAAAGCCTTATGGTATTTTCCTTATAAGGAATAATAGATTATCCTTCCATTTTCTTCAACTATATAAATTCTCTCTCCATATTCATTTGAAGAGTCTGTGGTAAATACTTGATATGAAACATTATCCTAAATTCATACCACTCCATCTCTTAAATTTCATACCTCGACATATTGTTCTTAATAGAATCCCACCATTGGTTAGCCTCCCTATCTAGATGAAAAATAGAATGATCCACGTTCTCTATCTTATAATAGTGAAGCAGATAAATGATATTCACCCTCAAGTTGACCCATTGTTATAGAACTAGTAGATTAGAAGATTCGCTAATCCTTGGTGGTTATTGCCGCATAAAACACTTGGTAGCCAGTTTCTCCCTCTTAGGTGAAGGAGAAAATTATAAATTATATGGGTTATTGATCATAACATGAGATATATGAGTAATAGTCAACCTAAATTTTGAACTCCAACTCCTAATGAATTGTGGATATCATTCGGGCAATCGTTGCATTGTCCCTCACACAGTTTGTTTCCATAGTTTCTCTTAATTACCATAATTTTCAAAATTAGAAAATGATAGAAGAAAACAAAAGTCAAAAAGACATGACTAAATAAATTATTCCTTTGTCAAATTTAACAAAAAATCATATCGTATGGGATACCAATGCATAGAAAATATTCTGGTGTGATTACAAATACAAAGTCTTATACTAGTGGTTTTTCACTTAGGTTTTCTAATTCTACTTCACAAATTATGTAAATTGTGCCTTTGATACAAACTATAGAGACTCTGTATTTACTTACATTACTATTACATAATTTTATAGATAAAAATATTATTTACACAATGTGGATCCAACGGTTTAGTGTCTTTTGAACACATGAACCATATATAACATTTATAACATAAAACATAAAAATTTATTTAATTCTTTCTTCTATAGCTTATTTTTATCCTTTGTGTACTCATTAGTATATGTACTCACCTGAGGATATAAATCCAAAAGGGTTATGCTAAAATACCAATAGGAGGATAGATAAGAATATGAAACAATATAACATGGGTTGTGCAGAGTCATAACATCATAATAATAATCATGAGAGGAAGCATTGGATAATACTATGGAATGTGGCAATCCAAAAAAATGAATGATCATGTAATAGTTGTCAACTACCGCACATAGTTGTGAAAAATAGAGAATAATTTTAAATCATAAATCAAATTTAATCTTTATATTCATCACATTACCAATTAATTGGTGCACTATATAATTTAGTGCACACCTGTTACATCATAACATCAATTTTGTGCTATATCATTATGGGGGAACCAGTCACATCATAATGTTACAATTTTCATGCATGAAACATAGAATTTATATCAATATTTTTCATAAATAACCCATAAAAATGAATGTTTTTAACTTTATAAATCATACATTTAAAAACATTGGGTTTACCAATGAATGAGGGAAAACACAATCGATAAAAGAACCATCAACCTTGTGTGAGAAGTAAAGGGTGTGTTTTTGAAAGATTATATCTTTTGGAAAACATTGTGTTTGTTATAAAATACAGTGAAAAACATTTATATCCTATAAAATTTCATATTATTGTGAATAAATTATTTTTATGGTATAACCATGTTGAAAATGGAGGGAAGGAGGGAAATTATGAAGAATTATAGTTGGTGTGGAAATTCCTCATACCAAGTATCTAAACACTTTAATCACATTAATGTCATACATAATGATATTAGATTCAATAATTAACAATTCAATAACCTTTTATTCATGAATATGGTTAATTATGGTTTCATTATGTTCTTGTATGGGCCTTTGGATGAGTTATAGAGTTTAAATTCATTGTTCAGGTGTGTTATTTTTCTTTGTTTTCAGGAACTATTCACTTGTTCACATCAATTGAAGTTCATGTATAACATGGATAAACATAAATAATTTATATTTATTGTTATTCATGATATTATAGTATTTTAAATGTTCTTATAATGAATTTTTTTGTATAACATGAGGATAAATCATCATACAAAAGTTAATTATTACCATTTTAGGTTAATTTTGGTGGTTTTAATGATAATAGATTTGTTTTTATCATTTACTTATATCTAAAAAAGTTTTATACAAAATATAAAAGGCTTAAAAAATAAATATTACAAATTTTTTTAACCCCTTAATGGTTTTCTAGATATCCTTGATGGACTTTAAGGAAAATGAAGGTGCATCAACAAAGATGATTGTAAATTGACACTTCACGGGAAAATATTTCCTTTTTGAAAATAAAATAGAGAGAGGAAGGTGGTTAATAAATAATATTCCATTAAAATGAAAGAAAAAAGTATATCAATCATAATAGAGTTATCATTACATTTTAATAAGATAATTTAATAATAAAAGAAATGGAATTTTAATCAAAATTGAATGAAAAGTGAGAGAGGAATTATCTCTTGAATTCCACACTTGATATTATCCCCAAGAAACCTAGGTATAGTATCTTGATGAGAACAAAAGCTACTGAATGTGGGGAGGGAGAATGGAACGGCTATGGGAAGAATTTTAACATGTCATGAATCTAGAGAGCTATGAGGGAATACGGTTTTGAGGGGTGGTATTTATAGTGGAGGGGAGAGGGGGTTTCTTAATTTTATAATCATTAATTTATTATTTCTGTAATGCCTCGACCCCAGTTACCTAGAGTCGGTGCATTATTACATAACATTTTCATGATCACAAGAAAGATCAAATCTCAAAAGACCGATTGGTTTAGTAGCCTTGGAAACACTAGATATATTCATAAAGTTTTTCATTACACATGAAGTAAAAAACTACTACAACAACATATTCTCTCCATAATCCACACTATTATCCCCTCATAATATCCCTGCAGGTCATTCATAATTTACTTCTTCACTTCCTGGGAAAAATAAAACATAGAAAAGGGGTGAGCTCAAATGCCCAGTAAGGATAACAATATAGCAGAAACTTTTATAAATAAGAATAAACATTTAAGGAAATGTATAACTAAAACAAAAGACTTTTAAACTTGAACTTCAACTTAGTATGGAAAAAATAAAATGAAATAATTCCATTTACTTATTCACATTGATATTCTACTAATCTAATAATCACATGCAATATCAATAACCACTTTCATAATGATGGAATGAATAATGCCAGACTATCATAACCACATAGCCAAGGCCTCGTTCCAATACTACAAATAAGAATTTTTCAAGGCCTTGTGCCAACATAGTAGTTTTTCTCATGAGACCTACCGATGCTTCGAGGAGCTATAGCGGGCTCCACCCGTTACATATTAAGTCCAATGCATTCCCATATGAAAAGGTTTAAAAATAACATAAACATTCGTATTAAAACTAGCATACAAAATGTCAATACTTTCACCATAAACTATGAATGGTATAAAAATAGCACATCCACAGTCAAAGATATCACAAAACCTTCAATACAATATAGAAGTTTTGTATCATAACAAATCAACTTCAAATAAGCTTAAAATCCATCAAAGGATGTTGAGATAGATGAAATCAAAACTCTTTTTAGAGAAATATCTCTTTCTATTTTGAAATCATTTAAGAGTAATATATTTATAAAATAAAACATTTTCTTTTTAAATATTCATATAAGCTTGTAATGGAATCTTTGACGATTTTATAACGGCAGAAAATAACCGCACTCGCCATATAAGTTAAAAAAACATTCTTACCTTAATTCTGACGAAAAGGTTAAAAAGCACCTTGTTTGGAAAACGATGGAAAGATTCCTTTATAAAAATCTTATAAAAATTAAAACAAGGGTATAAATTACTTTAACCCATATTCTTTTAAATAGTAAAAATGTTTTGAAATACATTTTTAAGAAACATGGATGTGGTTGATAAAGAGATCCCAGTAGATTACTACGTATAAACAACCTCGGATAATGAAGAGATTGCGAAATAAACCCTTACCTTGTAAATTTCCTTTGTTTTTGTAGGTTAACCTCCTATATAATAGTGAAATAATTGCTATTAAATTATACAAGAATCATATGCATTCATATGATATCATATATTATCTTTTAACATTGCTTTGTTAATAATATCTTAGTATTATCGTTGTTTCGGGTGTTAACTTACTCATTTTCTTTTATATGTTTTGTTACATAATCCATGTTTGTAATGGATAAGATGTATATTATTCATATCCAGTATGATATCAAGTCCTTAAACATAATTTTTAAATCAGCAAATGATAATTATACTTGAATGGATACGATGGAGAATGAATCTCATCGCGTTCGTGGGGACGGTAGTCCGTACGTACGCACGAGCGACAATATCATTCTTTTGATATTAAAATATTATATAAGTTGATAGTATATCATATATACAGAAGAATTATCATTTTATATTTATTATTTACATGAGTTACACATCATTATTATACCCATCCAAATAATAATATATTCAATAACAATTACACCACGACGTGGAGGCGGTAAGCCGTATGTACGCACGTATGGTGACATGTTATTCAAAGGGTGGATAGAATAATGAATATGGTTGTACCATATTTATAATAACATCACAGTATATATAAGATACTGGATTTATTATTTTATAATGGTAATAACAAAGAAAGAAGAATTGGAAGAAGAAAGGAACTTGAAAAGGGGTGGTGAAAACATTACCTCTTCTTCGGGTTCTTCCTTTTGATTTGATCAAAAGGGCTCCTTAGGATGGCTTTCTGATAAACCTAAGGCTTCTAGGTTGTATTGAGGGAAGTTGGGAGAGTATTTGGGAAGATTTGGGCCAAACCAAAAGGCTTTGAAGGTGTGAATAATTGAGAAGGATGAGTGCCCTTTTATAAGAGGAGTGAAGGGCACCTTTGGAAAAGCTAGCAATATTAGTTTATAATAAATTCATATTCGGTTTTTAATGGCTCCAATGTTGATTATTCAAAGTTTAAGGTGGGGATAGGTCGCAAAACCTTAAACCAATAGAATTTAGACAGGTTTGGGTACTTATATTAACCTTATCCTTAAGTATTAACTCTAAGTTAATTAGTTTCACTTTTACAATGTCTCTTTGTATTTTAATATTATATGGTTACTAAACATACCATATACATCCAAGAGACCCCCAAGTGTTCCATTAATAAGACACCTATCATGATATAAGTCTCTTGTCCGGACCTTAGATTTTTAGGAATTTAATACCAATTAATAATATAATATTTGTTTTAAAAACTCTTTTATGTCAATTTTGACACTCTTCAATAATTTATTTTTGTGAAACTCATAACAGATTGATTACTTATAAAAAAGTCAATTAAATCACTCATAATATATCATATTATCCTATAAAATTAGTTTAATTCATTAAAAGTTTCATATTATATTTATTTGGGTATTTATAATATCAATTATGTTAATTTCTCACTATTATAGTAATTACTGCAACATCATTGTGTCATAAATACATTAACTTATTTAATGTATAAAAATTATAAATAAAATATCATTATGTAGGAAATCCTTTTATATTTCTAATGAATATTTATAATATAAAAACCAACATATATAACCCTATGTAAAAATTGTTTTTCTAAAAGATATATGCTTGTGTCATTTATGTATTCATTTTAACTTAATTAAAATAAAGTATACCTATCACCTACAAGTGGCTCCATGAGGTCCCAAAATTGAGCCAAAGATTACCACAGTAGGACATTTATCCACCAATAAGGTTAAGACACGTTTTAGGGTAATTTAGTATTATTATAATATTATTTTTTTAACCCTTATTTACCGGATTTACCCTTAACTGTGGTAAATAAAATATTTACCGCAGTAATTATTTAAAATGTCTAAAAACAAAAGTTACCTATTTACACAATTTGAACATCATGATTCCAAATATGGAATCCATTTTTCCAAATTCAAAACACAGAAGTGTCAGAAATTAATTTAAAATTAATTCCCATTGTTAAAATAAAAAACGTGTTTTTAATAGATAATAACTATAAAAATATTGACACTTGTTTATGTCCGGTTTAATTGTAAAATTATGTCCAATGACAAACATTGAATTAAATGGTAAAAATATATTCTAAATATACTTTAAAACCACTCAAATTCATAATTTATCAATATTAATTATTTTGATTAAAAAAGTTTTTTTAATTAAAAATTTAGTAATTTTCACTATTCATCAAAATATGAAAGTTATCCGAAAAGTACCAAAATTTCACCCTAGGCTAATTTCGATATTCCGAATCCAAAAATGAAGTCCATTTTAAAATATAAAATATATATAATTTCAAAAGGTATGTATTACTATTCATAATGGCTAGTTTGATTGGTTGTGGTGTGTTAGAATTTGATGTTGCGTACAACACACGTTATCGCATTATTCCAAGAGAAGCGTACCGTAGAAGCTTGGGGTGTTACATTCTCCCCTCCTTCAAATAATTTCGTCCTAAAAATTTATAGAATACTTATCACATGAAAAGGCTCAGGTGGTTCTTCATCATAAGTTCCTCGGGTTCCCACGTTGCCTCTTCCATCTTATGGTTTCTCCACAAAACTTTTACCAGACGTGTTGTCCGGTTTCTCAGTACCTGTTCTCTCGTATCAAGAATCATGATGGGATCTTAACAATAGGATAGATCGGGATCTAGTTCTAATTCTTCATAGGTGAGTACACGCGTTGGGTCAGGCATGTATTTCCTCAACGGAGATACGTGGAACACATCGTGAACTTTGGAGAGACGTGGCGGCATTGCTAATCGGTAAGCTATAGTCCAAATTCGTTCTAGAATTTTGAAAGGTTCGATGTACCTAGGACTCAATTTACCTTTCTTACCAAAACGTATGACTCCCTTCCATGGAGATACCTTCAGGAAAACATGATCACCGACTTCAAATTCCAAATCCTTCCTTCGATTATCGACATAGCTCTTCGGCCTACTTTGAGCTGCTTTGATGTGATTTTCGATTACCTTCACCTTTTCAATCGTTTTCTCCACCAGTTCTGGGCCTACAAGTTTTATTTCACCAATGTCATCCCAACAGGTTGGTGTACGACATATCTTTCCGTATAACGCATCATATGGTGCCATCTGAATACTCGAATGGAAGCTATTGTTATAGGAAAACTCTACCAGAGGTAAATATTGATCCCACATACCCTGAAAGTCAAGTGAGCAGGATCTCAACATGTCTTATAAGGTTTGAATAGATAGTTCTGATTGTCCATCCGTTTGAGGGTGGTAGGCAGTGCTCAAATGAAGTTCAGTATCCAGGGATTTCTGAAGACTCTTCCAGAATCTTGAAGTAAAACGGGGATCACGATCAGAAACAATTGATAGGGGTACTCCATGAAGAGTCACAACTTCATTAATATATAGTCTTGGTAGACGTTCCAAGGGTAGATCTTCTATTATAGCAAGAAAATGTGCTGACTTGGTAAGACGATCAACAATAACCCATATTGCATCGTTCCTTCTAGGAGTCTTTGGTAGCCCCATGACAAAGTCCATCATAATATTTTCCCATTTCCACTCCAGTATGGGAAGAGGTTGCATGACTCCTCCGGGTTGTTGCCTTCCAGCATTCACTTGTTGACAAACCATACATCTTGACACAAAATCAGCAATCTCCCTCTTCATGTTGTCCCACCAAAAATATTCGTTCAAATCTCTATACATTTTGGTGCTCCCAGGGTGTATAGAGAAATTGGAACTATGAGCATCATCCAAAAATTCCCTTTTTAGATCAGGTATATCGGGAACACAAAGTCTCTTCACGAATTTTAAAATTCCATCTTCACACACAAATTCTCTCAGTCTCCCATCATTCACAGCTTTAATCTTCTTTTAAAATTCTCCATCATTAGTCTGAGAACTCTTAATCCTTTCTAGTAAATATGGTTTGCAACCATTTGAAAAAGAATTGATGTTTCTCCTTCCCTGGTTATTCCCATGTCCATCTTTACTAGATCCATGAAAAATGGATCCCTTTCAATTCTCATATTGTTCAAAACTCCATGATCTTTTCTGCTCAAAGCATCTTCCATCTTTTTTGCCTTCCCCGGGTGGTAGTGTATCGTGCAATCATAATCCTTAAGTAATTCAAGCCATCTACTTTGCCTCATGTTGAGTTCTTTTTGTAAGAAAATATACTTCAAACTCTTGTGATCAGTATAAATCTCACATCTTCTACCATAGAGGTAGTGCCTCCATATCTTCAAAGAAAATATCACAGCTGCTAACTCGAGATCATGAGTAAGATAGTTTTGTTCATGAATTTTCAACTGTCGTGATGCATAAGCAATAACTCTATCATTCTGCATAAGGACACAACCAAGTCCTTTCTTCGATGCATCACTATAAATAACGAACCCATCATTCCCTGATGGTAGAGTCAATATAGGAGCATTGACTAATCTTCTCTGTAGTTCTTCAAAACATTCTTCACACTCTTTTGTCCAAACAAATATAACCCCTTTACGTGTGAGCTTTGTTAATGGGTTAGCCAATCGGGCAAAATTCTGGACGAATCATTGATAATAACCTGCCAAACCAATAAAAATATGTACCTCAGTTATACTCGTAGGTGCTGGCCATTCTTGGATTTTCTTGCTCTTAGAAGGATCAAAAGATATTCCATCATTAGAGACAATATGTCCAAGAAAAGAAATCTCCTGAAGCCAGAATTCACACTTGCTAAACATCCCATATAATTCATGCCTTCTCAGAGTATTCAAGATAATGCGCAAGTGATTTTCATGATCTTTGTAGATTTTGGAGTATACCAAGATATCATCAATAAATACCACCACAAATTCATCGAGATACTCCTTGAAAACTCTATTCATCAGATCCATGTAAACAGAGGGTGCATTAGTCAATCCAAAAGGCATTACAGTAAACTTGTAATGCCCATACCTCGTTCGAAATGCTATCTTCAGAATGTATTCCTTCTTCACACACAACTGATGGTATCTAGATCGAAGGTCAATCTTTGAAAAGTATTGAGCTCCATGCAGTTGGTGAAATAAATCATCAATGCGAGGTAGGGGATACATGTTCATTATTTTTATAGCATTGATCTCCCTGTAGTCGATACATAACCTCATAGATCTGTCTTTCTTTTTAACAAAAAGAACAGGGGCTCCCCATGGAGAAACACTAGGGTGAATAAATCCCTTATTACTCAATTCCTCTAGTTTTTTCTTTAGTTCGACTAATTCTACAGTGGTCATTCTATAAGGGGTCTTTGATATAGGCCTTGATCCAGGAATTAAATCAATGGAAAACTCAACTTCTCGTTCTGGAGGATGTCCAGGTAAATCTTCCGGAAATACATCTACAAATTCTTTCACAACAGGTACATCCTCTATTTGAACATTCCATTCCTCACCCATAGTCATTTCATTCTCTTCCTCCCCAATAATTTAATTTAGTTGAGCCACTGGGGGTGGATCTAAATAAGAATTAGGTGGTGATGATTCTGATCTAAAGATAAGGTGTTCCTTATCATTATCATCAAGAATCGTAACCTCTTTATTCTTACGATAAATCTTCGCATCATAGTCTGAAAGCCATTCCATACCGAGGATTATATCAAACTCAATCATAGGTATGATTATGAGATCAGCAGATAAAGAAAAATTATGTGCTCTAATGGGGACTAATTCACAAAACTTTATTGCAATGATACTTACCTTAGAAGTTTTAACTGACAACTCCCTTGTTAAATCAAATTGGAAATATATAATTTTCTTAGAAAACTGGGAAGATATGAAACAATGCGATGATCCAGAATCAAATAATGCATTTTCTAAACTTGAGGAAACCATTAAATTACCTACCACCACGCCTTTCGGAGCTTCTACCTCAGCAGTAGTGATAGCATAATCTTGGCCTTGATCCCTTGGCCTTTTCTGAGTTAAGTTCTTCTGATGCTTAGGACATACATTTTCATAATGTCCCATCTCCCTGAAATTGTAGCACTGAACATTGGTAGCTTCCTTCTTCCCCTTGCAATCACGAGCTTGGTGGTCTTTTTCACCACACTTGTAACAAACTTCCGTTCCCTTAAAGAAAGTACCGGGGTGTTTCTTCACACATTTTCCACAAGATGGATATTCAACCTTTCCCTTCTTCCCCTTCTTTCCATTCCCAGATTGATCAGAAAGTCTCGTCTACTCTTTCGTTGCTTTAATGTCATAAGACTTAGAGAATTCCTTTTCGGTCTTGATAGCACATGAGACAATGTCTTCGTACAATGAGAAGGATTGTGAGACTAATTCTCGGCAGAGAAATGGTTTTAACACATCAAATAAACGATCAATATTACTTCTTGGGTTACGTATATAATCTCCATCATACCTTGCTAACCTTGTAAAGTTAGCCTCATACTTTGTGACATTATTATCCTCCTTTTGTCTCAGACTTAGAAATTGCCTTTCCATATCTGCTCGATGGTCGTGAGGAAAGTATTTTTCTAAAAACAGATCTTTGAACTATCTCCATTCTATATTTTATACTTCATCATATTCCTTCGTGTTTTGAATCAATGACTACCATTGATCAGCATCTCTAGTGAGTCGGTAAACTTCCATGATAACTTTTTCCCATTCACTACTCCCCAAAGCCTGAAATATTTTCTCTAGGGAAAATATCCATTGCCCAGCTACTAAGAGATTTGTACTCCCATTGAACATTGGTGGTTGTTTCCTTATGAATCGATCTAACATTGATCCTCCACATTGCGGATCAGGGTTCTCCATACGGGTAAGGTTATTATTCATAAACTGAGTGAGTTGTCCTAGTATGGTGATTAGCTGATCGGCACCAGTTGCATCAACAGCTCCACTATAATTATCTTGAGCAGGATGGAAATCCATACATGGAGTGTATGCATTGATACGGTTTCCATTTCTTCCACTAGGCGCCATTTCTAAACAATGTCATAAACTAGATCAATTTATGAATCAAAATACATAATCCCACACTTATAAAACACTTAACATAAATTGAACTATTTATGGATATAATCCATAATCATAAAAAAAAATTCATTGAGAAATTATATACTCATAAACCCTTCATAATGATTTGTAAAGAAACTGAGAGTTATCCTAAGCATATACCCCGGGAGTGTCGTAACCAAGAGTGCAGCAAGTCCTGTTGTCGTGCACCAGTTCCCGTTCAAGTCTAGCTCAAAGCGGTGTTTTCGGGTTTTACCCCTAGGTACATCTGTGCCAGAGCCGCCTCTACCTGCTCGTATCCATACATGGATGTATTGCTCGGAAAACTCATAAAATCTCTACAATACCAAAATTCTAGGAAGTTCTTCTATACTAATCCTCAAATTTCATCTTAAGACTACGTGCTCTAATCAGAGTTTATCTAAATCTAGCTTCCAAGGTTTTTACTAAACTTCCTCTGATACCAACTGTAACTCCCTAACCCCAGTTACATAGAGTCGGTGCATTATTACATAACATTGGCATGATCACAAGAAAGATCAAATCTCAAAAGACCGATCGGTTTAGTAGCCTTGGAAACACTAGATATATTCATAAAGTTTTACATTACATCATAAAGTGAAAAACTACTAAACAACATATTCTCTCCATAATCCACACTATTATCCCCTCATAATATCCCTGTAGGTCATTCATAATTTACTTCTTCACTTCCTGGGAAAAATAAAACATAGAAAATGGGTGAGCTCAAATACCCAGTATGGATAACAATATAGTAGAAACTTTCATAAATAATAATAAATATTTAAGGCAATGTATAACTAAAACAAAAGCCTTTTAAACATGAACTTCAACATAGTATGGCAAAAATAAAATGAAATAATTTCATTTACTTATTCACATGGATATTCTACTAATCGAATAATCACATGCAATTTCAATAACCACTTTCATAATGATGGAATGCATAATGCCAGACTATCATAACCACATAGCCAAGGCCTCGTTCCAAGACTACAAATAAGATTTTTTCAAGGCCTTGTGCCAAGACACTAGTTTGTCTCATGAGACCTACCGATGCATCGAGGAGCTATAGTGGGCTCCACCCGTCACATATTAAGTCCAATGCATTCCCATATGAAAAGGTTTAAACATAACATAAACATTCGTATTAAAAATAGCATACGAAATGTCAATACTTTAACCATAAACTATGAATGGTATAAAAATATCACATCCACATTCAAACATATCCCAAAGCCTTCAATACAATATAGAAGTTTTGTATCATAATAAATCAACTTCAAATAAGCATAAAATCAATCAAAGGATTTTGACATAGATGAAATCAAAACTCTTTTTAGAGAAATATCTCTTTCTATTTTGAAATCATTTAAGAGTAATATATTTATAAAATAAAACATTTTATTTGAAAATATTCATATAATCTTGTAAGTGAAGCTTCGACGATTTTATAACGGCAGAAAATAACTACACCCGCTGTATATGTTAAAAAAACATTTTTACCTTAATTCTGACAAAAAGATTAAAAAGCACCTTGTTTGGAAAACGACGGAAATATTCCTTTATAAAACTCTTATAAAAAGTCAAACAAGGGTATAAATGACTTGAACCCATATTCTTTTAAAATGTAAAAATGTTTTGAAATACATTTTTAAGAAACGTGGATGTGGTAGATAAAGAGATCCCAGTAGATTACTACGTATAAACAACCTCGGATAATGAAGAGATTGTGAAATAAACCCTTACCTTGTACTTTTCCTTGGTTGGGGTAGGTTAACCTCCTGTATAATAGTGAAATAATTGTTATTAAATTATACAGGAATCATATGCATTCATATGATATCATATATGATCTTTTAACATTGCTTTGTTAATAATATCTTAGTATTATCGTTGTTTCAGGTGTTAACTTACTCGTTTTATTTTATATGTTTTGTTACGTAAGCCATGTTTGTAATGGAAAGTTTGTATATTATTCATATCCAGAATTATATAAAGTCTTTAAACATCATTTTTAAATCAAAAAATGATAATTATACTTGAATGGATACGATGGAGAATGAATCTCATCGCGTTCGTGGAGACGGTAGTCCGTACGTACGCACGAGCGACAATATCATTCTTTTGATATTAAAATAATATATAAGTTGATAGTATATCATATATACATAATCATTATCATGTTATATTTATTATTTACATGAGTTACACATCATTATTATACCCATCCAAATAATAATGTATTGAATAACAATTACACCATGACATGGAGGCGGTAAGCTGTACGTACGCACGTATGGTGACATGTTATTCAAAGGCAGGATAGAATACTGAATATGGTTGTACCATATTTATAATAACATCACAGTGTATATAAGATACTGGAGTTATTATTTTATAATGGTAATAACAAAGAAAGAAGAAGTGGAAGAAGAAAGGAACTTGAAAAGGGGTGGTCAAAACATTACCTCTTCTTCGGGTTCTTCCTTTTGATTTGATCAAAAGGGCTCCGTAGATTGGATTTCTTATCGAACTATGTCCTCTAGTTTGTAGTGAGGGAAGTTGGGAGAGTATTTTGGAAGATTTTGGCCGAACCAAAAGGCTTTGAAGGTGTGAAGAATTGATAATGAAGAGTGCCCTTTTATAAGAGGGGTGAGGGGCCCCTTTGGAAAAGCTAGAAATATTAGTTTATAATAAATTCATATTCGGTTTCTAGTGTCTCCAATGTTGATTATTAAAAGGTTAAGGTAGGTATAGGTAGAAAAACATTCAACCAATAGAATTTAGACAGGTTTGGGTACTTATATTAACCTTATCTTTAAGTATTAACTCTAAGTTAATTAGTTTCACTTTTACTATGTCTCTTTGTATTTTTATATTATATGGTTAATAAACTTAACATATACATCCAAAAGACCCCAAAGTGGTCCATTAATGATTCAACTATTATGATATAAGTCTCTTGGCCGAACCTTAGATTTTTAGGAATTTAATACCAATTAATAATATAATATTTGTTTTAAAAACTCTTTTATGTCAATTTTGACACTATTCAATAGTTGATTTTTTTTTGAAACTCATAACAGATTGATTACTTCGAAAAAAGTCAATTAAATAAATAATAATATATCATATTATCCTAGAAAATTAGTTTAATGAATTAAAAGGTTCATATTATATTTATTTGGGTATTTATAATATCAATTAGTTTAATTTTTCACTATAATAGTAATTACTACATCACATTTGTGTCATAAATAAATTAAATTATTTAATGTCTAAAAATTATTAATAAAATATAATTATGTAGTAAATCGTTGTATCTTTCTAGTGAATATTTATAATCTAAAAACCAACATATATAACCCAATGTAAAAATTATTTTTCTAAAAGATATATCCTTGTGTCATTTTTGTATTCATTTTAACTTAATTAAAATAAAGTGTCCCTATCACCTACAAGTGGCTCCATGAGGTCCCAAAATTGACCAAAATATGCCCATGGTCGGAAATGTATCCACCAATAATGTTAGGACACGTTTTATGGTAATTTAGTATTATTATAATATTATTTGTTTAACCCTTATTTACCGGATTTACCCTTAACCATGGTAAATAAAATATTTACCGCAGTAATTATTTAAAATGTCTAAAAATAAATGTTACCTATTTACACAATTTGAACATCCTGATTCCAAATATGGAATCCACTTTTCCAAATTCAAAACACAGAAGTGGCATAAATTAATTTAAAATTATTTCTCGTTGTTAAAACAAAAAGCTTGTTTTTAAGAGATAATAACTATCAAAATATTGACACTTGTTTATGTCCAGTTTAAATGTAAAATTATGTCCAATGACAAAAATTGAATTAAATGGTAAAAATATATTCTAAATATACTTTAAAAACACTCAAATTCATAACTTATCAATATTAATTATTTTGATTAAAAAAGCTGTTTTTAATTAAAAATTTAGTAATTTTCACTATTCATCAAAATATGAAAGTTATCCGAAAAGTACCAAAATTTCACCCTAGGCTAATTTCGATATTCCAAATCCAAAAATGAAGTCCATTTTGAAATATAAAATATATATAATTTCAAAAAATAGGTATTACTATTCATAACAGCTAGTTTGATTGGTTGTGGTGTGTTAGAATTCGATGTTGCGTACAACACATGCTATTGCATTATTCAAAGAGAAGTGTACCGTAGAAGATTGGGGTGTTACAATTTCACCAAAAAATTAGTAATTATTCAATGACTAAATACAATAACATGAGCATGTAAGTAAGAACCAATTATTCCTACATCAGAATAACATCAACCATGACTCTGTAAGTGATGTATTTAGCATTTATCATAAATAATTATATTTCACTATTCACAAAAATCATGTATTTTGGAAACAGAAAATACAAATAACCTGAACTATTATTCGACATGTTGAATCCAAAAAATGAAATCCACTTTATAAAAAAAATCTAAATTGGAGTAATTTATTTTTTTTAATTAAATTCAAAATTTATAGTGAAAATAACGATTTTAAAATTCAAATTGATTTTTATTCACTTTTGAAAATTACATAAGGTCTCATAAAATTATCATATATTCATAAGACATGATAATACTAGTTTATGAACAAAATATATGAAAATAAATTTCCTTTTGAATTATTAAATTATTAATTAAATATTTGTGATCTATAATAATACAAACACTATAATATAATTATGTCATATTGTCATTTATCGGATGGATAAATATTAGTTATACTATAGTTTTAACATTTCTATTCACATGGATGATTTTATATTCATAAGGGTCATATTTTTATTCATAAGGGTTACGTTACTTTTCATATGGGTATGTTACTATTCATCAAAAATTAAGTTTGTCACATTGAACTCCAAATATCTTACTGATCAAAACTAAATATGTTATATTTTAATAAATTCAATTCACAACAGTTGGAAATTTTGTTTAAAGGTCACATAAAATATTTTAGTTCATTTAATTAGATTGTTGCATTGTGTTTCCTAATGTAATTTTATGTGGTAATACTATGTGACATAATTATAATAAGGGAATTACTATATTGAGAAATTGGTTTGTTATATGGAATTTATTTTAAGGGGTCTAGTAAACATTTTATATGAGGAAAGGAAGGTCAGTGGGAAATTGACTATCGAAATGATGGGTAAATGTTAGCTCAAAATGTAAGTGTGGAAAAAACTACAGATATTGGACATCCCACGATTTAGTGAAAAAAGAATATGGATAATGGGAATTATGAAAACCACCTCCCAAACCTAAGGGTCGCTGATGAAGATCAATGTCAGAAACCTCTTAAGATGAGTGATAAGGGTAAATCTCATGCAATCATTATTTCTAAGGAGAGGTATGATAATGATTTGATAAAAGGCAGACTTATCATCCAAACTAGAACTACTCATTTAATATTTGAAGTTGGATCTACCAACAATTTCATATATAAATCATGTTATAAATGTTTTAATATTCCACCAAAACAATTAGATTGTGGATTATCCAGGAAAACCCCTAATGGTACGATAATTGAATATCAAGCATATGATTCCACTAAGGTTTATTCTTGGGGTAATTCACTACTTGAAAATATTATCATTCTTCCTTTTGGTTAATATTAATATCATTATAGGCCTGGATTGGTTTTATCTACATAAATCCCATACCAATTACCAAGGAAGGGATGTTACATTTGATATTTCAAACCCTCCTATGATCATTCATCTATGTGATGATAAGTATGAAATTCCAATGTAGATTATATTCAATGTATGGGTCTTAATTAACATTCAAATGGTTTGATTATCTCAATTTGTTGAGTAGAAAATCAATATCGATGATATCCATGTCATTTGGGTGTTCTTTCATGTATTTAAAGAAGATTTGTCTAGAGTTCCACCAAAATGTGAAGTTGAGTTCTCAATAGAACTCATACCTAGTTCTTCACCAATTTCATAGACTCCTTAAAGGATAGCTCCGATTGAGTTGTAGGAATTAAAGAAGTAACTCCATGGAAAAATTTATAGTGGATTCATTCGACCATGTGTGCCACCATGGGGTGGACCAATTATTTTTCTTAAAGAACAACAAATCAATTTGACCTTTTCATTATGGAGGTAGGTAAGGAAGATTAAGAGCTGTAAAATAATGTAATTAAAATTATTTAGTTAAATCCTGATACAGATGGAATAATAAATATCATAAACCTTGTATGAGTTCCATCAAAACCAGATTTGATAAATAATATGTTACATGAAGCTCATAATTCTTAATTATCTATACAACTTGGATGTACAATGATGTATAGGGACATGAAATAATTCATCTGGTAGGATGGAATGAAGAAGGATATCCAAGATTTTGTTTGTAGGTTCTTGGTATTCCAACATATTAAATATAAACGAATTAATTCTTAAGTGATGGCTTATCCATTACACATACTAGAATGGAAATGGGAGAACATCATAATGTATTTTTTAAATTGGACTCCCCTAATCCTCTATAGTGTTTAATTATATATGGGTGGTAGTCTATCACATTACTAAGTCAACACACAACATTACTATCAGTTAAGTGTTATCTCTAGATCATATTTCCATGATATACATTATGGAAGTGGTGAGGTATTATGGAGTACCACATTCCATTATATCATATTGTTATATGAGATTTACCTTAATTTTCTAGCGATGTCTTCAGTATAAACTTGATACAGAATAAAGTTTCATCCCTATATATCATCCTCAAATGGATGATCAATCTGAAGGAACAATTCAAAATGTAGATAATTTGATGGGATATTTTTCTCTAGATTTCATAGGTTATTGGGATCAAAACCTTCCCCTGGTTTATTTTTCTAACAATAATAGTTTTCACTCATGAATTGAAATGAAACCATATAAAACACTATATGGGAAAAAATGCAGGGCTCTAATTTGATGGGATAAGGATGGATAAATAATGATATTGGGACATGTGATAAGTAAGAAATGGTTGAGATAGATAAAACTATTCAGTATCATATCACGGTAGGACAATGTTGTAAAAATATTTACAATGATAACCATTTGTGTGATCTAGAATTTAAAGATGGTGAAAAAGTGTTTCTACAAATCTCCCCATGGATGAATGTTATGGGATCTAGGAAGAATGGTAAACTAATCCCTAGGTAGGTCAGTCCTGTGGTGAATCTTGATCTTATTCAGACAATATCCTATCACTTTTCACTTCATAAAAATATCACTTTAGTCAATTATTTGTTTTATGTATCTCTCCAAAGGATGTACATACATGACCCTTCATATGTACTAAAGTTAGTTTTCATACCGATGGAGATAGATATGTCATACAAGGAACAACAAGTTTAAATTGTAGACCGATCAAAAAAAGTTATATGAACTAAGTCTATTCACCTATTCAATGTTTTGTAAAGAAATTAGTAGTTAGAGGAAGCTTTGTGTGAACATGAGGATATGATGAAGCAGGAGTATAATCATATTGTTTTACCGAAGTAATGAATTTTGATGATAAAATTTATTTTAATGGTATAGAATGTAACACCAAAAATTTTTAAGGAACATTTTTGAAAGAAATTAAATTAAATTTATGTATTGAAATGAACTATTTCAAACTTTCATTTCACATGAAACATATACTCAGTGTACATAAAATGCAATATCGACTTGCTGTATGCTACACACAACACAAATGTTTCTACGAACCATCATTATAGAGTTATAAATATTTAAATGTGATAATAAAATCCTAGAAATTAAACATGGTAATATGAATAATAATTAATAATTTTCACATATTATATATTGTCGATTTATATAGATAAACCATATTGATAATGAATGATTTGATTTTTTGTAATGTCCTTTTTTTAAATGTATTTTTCTCTAATAAATCAATTTAAAGAATAAAATTAATTATAAAATAGTTTAGAAATGTATTTATAAAAAATAATCATAATTTTCTAATATATCATTTCTAATTTATATTACGTTTTCTTTTGGGTATTTTTTTTAGAAACATCATTTTTTGGTGAATAGTGAAAAATACTTCTTTTTTTGTAAAAAAACTACCTTTAAGTTAAATATTTTTTAAATATAAATTATATTTAAAAAAATTTAAGGACACATTAGGAAAAATATACATCTATTAATTCAATTTATATCATTATAATATATTTTATTTTGAAATTGAATATAAAATCTCGATAAACTTTTGTTCTTTTTCAACATTAAAAACCTGTAATTTTATCCTGTATACGAGATTAGAAATAATCATAATTTCCCCAATTATTTGAATATAACATATAATGGCATACATACTCTATTTTAATTAGTATAATATTTATTTTCTAATTAGAGAATGTCTATTTTTGACCAAAATTATATGAAAAAGTGATTAAAATTAATCACATCAATTAAGATAAAATTATGGATAAACAGGAACTAAACCAAAATCTTATGGCCCC
This sequence comes from Viscum album, assembly GCA_963277665.1. Lineage (NCBI taxonomy): Eukaryota > Viridiplantae > Streptophyta > Magnoliopsida > Santalales > Viscaceae > Viscum > Viscum album. The sequence continues at coordinate 997,813,167 of OY728166.1, forward strand.
AAATGACCTAGAAACTATTTCAAACACCATTTTATGGCCATATTTCGGTCATAAAAAATACATTATCTATTTAGGATGGTTTTTTATTTCTTTTGTTTAGGTAATAATAGGTGTGCACGTAACTTGTTTTCAAAAATTCAGAGTGTGTCCTTTTCCTCTTGTGTAAAAGGCCACCACCTCTCACACTTCATCACTCCATTAAAGTATCATAATTTCAGCCAAGATATATCAATGAAAATTATAATAAATAATAACTTCCAAATAAAATCCTTCCCTTGGGAAAAAGTAAATCCAATTAATCCATTGTCCACAAACCAAAAGGCGTAACCAAATTAAGAGGTAACACCTTCTCTCAATCCCCTTTATTTTATTTTCATTCCCTACCCCTCCACTCTGTTTATTAAAATATAGTAAAAAAATTAAATTATCCTAAATAAAATATGATATTTTTTTGATAAGTTTTCAAAATACACTTACAGATACCTACATCTAATGTGTAATGAATATACTATTTTTTGTACGATGAACTGTCGCCTAACTAAACAATGATTGATCAATTTTACATACCGCCTATCATAGTAGACCTTATAATGGAAACCATAACTATATAGGTTATATATAATATTTAATATACAATTAATCTTATTCATTCCATTTATAACATTTTTTTACTTTCCATTTGGTGTTAATATGATAATGTTATTTGAGATTGTGTGGACTACATCCCCCTCAAAGTGATATAATTCATTCACACAAAACATGGATTCTACTAAGGATGATATTAGTGAATAATATATATATAAATATAATAAATAATTAATCTATTTTATAATGATACATATATATGTATATAGATACATATATTTATATTACATGCATTCTCTCAACATGTAAATTAAAAGGAAATATCGTTCATGCATACGTATGTCCTAACATCTCCATGAAAATGGTATTTTGTTTCATACATATATATTATATAGATTATTATGTCGTTTAATTTCTATAAATAAGTATAAAATTATAAGTACCAATGATATAACAAATTTAGACACATGTGAAGATTAAAGCAAATATTACCCGATGTAAAATCTTGACATAGGTTTGTTAACATGAATATAATATAAGGTAATAACTAGAACATATATTATATTAGATATATGAATATGGTTCGGTAAAATATATAAACTAAATTTATATATATTATACATGTGGTTCTAATGAGTATGACGAGAGTCCAGACACAAGGTAATGGGATTTAATCTAACTTTTTATTTCCTTGAGATACAAGGTATATTCACCACTATTTCCTTTTGTGTTGTGTATGTATTTTCCATGATTTTATTATATTTATCATATAATTAAATTTCTGGGCATTCCCATATCCCATTTATGATCTTTATTTAATGGGGTGTATGTTTATAAAGATACCAAATTGGTAAAATATTTTTGAAAAAAATTTCCTTCTTAGAGGCTCATGTTTTTTAATGCACCTAATTTCTCTTTCGAGTTGTATATAATTCTATTTTACAAGTTATTTAATGAATTTAATTTAAATCATGATATTCTATAATTCATGTAATTTATTTTTCTTACATTAATAGTATGATCCCATGATACAAATTATAATTGTTTATTGAGGAAATCTCATCACTTTTCCCGATTTTTTATGATTATGATTACTTTGATGAAGTATTATGATCCATCTCACAATTAAACTCATGAGTTTCCATCTCCAATATTTATGAAATATATAATAATGTATTAGTACTTCATTACCCTTCTTCTTTACTTAAGATAATTTTTTCATATAAAATATGATTTTCACTCTCTTCTCTCAAAAATATATTGCATTAAAAACTATGCATTCAAAACTGTTTTAATAAATGTTTTCAAATTATCCTTAAAGAACATTTTCAAGGGAAAAGGATTTAATAATTTATTATTATTTTCAATGAATCCTTTATATTTTTTCGAATATTTATTCAATTAAAAATGTTTTCAAATGTTCTTGTCCTCTAAAAATATCTTTTCAATTCCAAAGGGATTTTATCCTCACGAATTGTTTTCAAAATTTCATAAAAAATTATTTCCCATCTAAGATAATATAAATTGTGTATCTAATGTTTTTTTTGTTCAATCATTCCATATTTTCATTAATATTGATTCTATAAATGGATTGTGTTTTAATGGCATGATGTGTAGGAAACCTATTTTCCCCTAGTTATAAAATTATGAATCCCATTACCCTTCAAGGGTAGTGAATCTGATGAAATAATGATGAAACATATATCCTTTTACAATTTTTATGATATGATTACATGTTTATGGTACCTATTTCATTTAATGGGTTATGATATGTTTGTTTATGATTTTGTGGAACTTTTATTTTTTATTTCATTATGATATTGGTGGGACCTATATCTCCATCCAATGTTGTAGGTAAATATTTATATCTTATGAGAAAAAAATGGATAGAATGTGAAATGAAATCCATTTATTATTATTGGGATATAATGGGAAATCAACTTGGTTCTATAATATATGGTTGGAATGATGGTTGAACTCAGTTTAGTATTTCAGGGAAAAATTGGGGTTAGAACTTGGTTCATGAAAAGAATTTTTCCACCAATATGGTCTCATAAAAAAGATCTGACTACTATGGAAATCCTTATATATTCTTATGTGTCTCCCACAATTCCATGTTTGATTACTATGTTATTATTTCATTGATTTTTTTTCTCTATTTCCTTAATGTTTATGCCTTATGAAAAACTAATCATTATTCCATGATTCATTTATACGATCTTTGATAAGTAGGGAATGATATTTTATTATTATGATCTTGTTATCATACACTTATGAACATAATTATTCTTATATATCTCCCTTGGTTACCCTTACTGACCATTTTATCTCACCTCTTTTCTTATTTCATTCTTTAGGTTATGAATATATATATATATATATATATATATATATTTATATATATATATTCTATTTTATGTGTCTAAGAAGAATTTCAGTCAAGAAGAACCTATTGGGATATAATGTGGCTCATTTATATTTCATTTTTTATGTTACGATTTTTCCAAAGGCACTAGAATATTGTGATCTTTGGGTGTCTGTTTATATAATGTTTTAGGTATCCAAAAATATTATGTAATGTTAATGTATAAAAATTGTGGGTCTCAATAATATCACATATTCCTTCCTTTTTTAATGTGAGATATTTTCCAGTTTCATATGGGATGAGAATATTTTCAATTTTATCTATTTATATATTAACTCAGCCTTTAAGAGATAAAATTTTTATTTAATCATTCTTGGTAATTTCTCATTAGATTCTTCAAAATAATAAAATCCAAAATACAATCTCGAGAACCTCTGATATTACTAATAATCTCATTTACCCTTGTAATGTTTTCATCAATAGTTTCATCTTAATATATTTTATAATCCTCAATTAATATTTTCAAAATTTTGGAATTATTTAGTTTAACATTATAATTTTATATATACATGTTATCTATTTATCTTTGATATAATTGTAATATTTGATACCAGCTACATTATTGTATATGAGTTTTTTGATAATGTGAACATGCTTTCATTTCATGCCTTTCCATTCATTTTCATGTTCTTGATATATGAAATATTCAAAAAAGTTATTTTCATCTTTGGGAGGAAACAACACCGTATATTAATCATTCACATCCACACCATGTCATAGAATGAATGGGATCTTCATATTTCTCTATCCATAATAGTTCAAACTGTTGAATTTTTTAAAATTATTTCAATTTTTTGAATTAAAAATCTCTATCCTTAAAATTATTTTTGATATTTTAGATAATATTTTTTCACTAATGCAATTTAAAGATCCCAAATTAATGGGAACCCACTTACTGGGGGAAGTGGTAAATTGATGATCTCATTTATTTTTAAAAAATATTACTTTTTAGTTCTTTTAATTTCATAGATTAAATCCTCGATCCAGTCTTAATTTTTCTCCAATACAACCCCTAATTTATTGTATAAATCAAACACATATAATTCATGGTTTTACACTATTTTTTATAATGTCAATGTAATTAAATTGTTGGTTATTCAATCTTAAAAATACTATATAAATTATTTGAAGGTAAATATAAATAGTAATTTGTTATGACCCAAACATAAAAATGAGTTATAACACATATATACAATCCACCTTCACCATTTTTTATACCACCCAAATGCAACTTCAGATCTGATGATTGGTTGTAACCCAAATCAATATATTCCAACAACAATTTATACCCCCAACGACTCCCTCTTTATATGACTAGATCCACTATATGGAGATCATTTTAAAAATTATCCACTACTATCTTGCTGGATCACACTTTTTCATGTAAACTTGTTCACGAGTAATATTGTCTGATGAAAAAGAAATGATAACCATTTAAAAAACATTGATCATGAAGAATAATCACATTCCCTTGTTTTTTTAAAGGACAAGGTAGTAATTATACCTTCTATTTGATGATGTACGGGTGTGATATATTTTTTTCAAGTGGTTCACCTAAAGTAATAATTATTTAATAAAGGATTAATTATGCACTGTTTAGAAAATACATTTTGCATGAATTATATTGTACTCAATTATATTTACTCTATATAACATAAGAACATAGTCTACCTTATTATTTTATGTTATTATCAATATATTTAACTATTTTAGTTTTTTAATTTTATTCCAATGAAATAATATACTCATACATATACTCTTCTAAAATACTTATGAAATATCATCCATTGTGTTATCAGACCATGCAATCTGGAAGGCTTTATATAACCTCATCTTCTCTACCATCCTATCTATAAAACTGAGTCATGATATATTAGTACACTACATAAATATGATAAATAATGGAATATAATGTTATTAGTTCTATCATGAAACAAATCATAGATAGTGAATGATTTTTTTCATTCATTATGTTATGAATTTCATGTAACACTGTTCATTGAAAAACAATGGACTTAATGATACACAATTCAATAGGTTGTATAATATTCTACGTCATTATTCAAAAATAAAAAATTGTGAGATATTTTAATCATCAATAGAAAGATTATACATAGCTATATAATTATTGAAATGTGGCCATTGTCTCTTATAGAATCACTAATGACTCTCCACACAACAACCTTATAAATAGTTTAGTTCACATAATGTTTCATAAAACATTCAAGATACATAAATACTAAATATAAATACCCCTAAAAATATTCCATTTTTAGTAGTGTTTTCGTGCCTATAGTGCTAGACATTTTTACTTCAATCGAACATAGTTTCCATCATTGCAGATAGAAACTCACATTATAATTACCTCCACATTAATAAAATGATTTCTCTTTTCTTTAACCTTACATAACCAAAATTTTCATAGGTAAATCCTTAAAATTATAATATTAACATATGTGTGGGTTACTCTTACACATATAGTTATTACTCAAATTAGAATACTATTATAATTGTAAATTAACTTTTGATTTTCTTCTATCATATTATAATTTCTAGGAAAATGAAACCGAACTTGAATGATTTAATTTTTTCATCCACATCCTGCTTCATGATGAAAAATGAAACATGAAGGAACCTACTAGATTGAGGTTGTTGATGATGTATCGAATTCATCATATGGAACAAATTTATATGATCAGACAAATATCATTTTATTTATATATTTCATTGGGTTGTAATATTAACTTCTCTCATTCTATCCCAATCTAGTTCCCGATGATTTCGATCAATCCTTAATAATACTCACTATTTCTTCCCAACTTCGATGAATTTCCTAATTTTTGATCTAAATAACCAAACTAATCACACATAATCTTCCATTACATATATATCCCATAAGGTCCCTCCTACCAAATAATTGTTCATTCACCTATGTAGATATTTAGGGACATTATGAAGAAACCATTTTCTGGATCTATTTACAAGATCCATACACTCTTACTTTTCTGCATAATCTATATGAGAAAATCTCTTTTCCCACCAAATTAGTGGTTTCATTGGTCTTTTTAGGGCAAAAGTTTAACTCTATATTTTATTAAACATCTATATAAGAGTTGAAAAATTTCTTAAACAATAGAAAAAATAACACATCATCTTTCAAAAAATTCGTTGTGAAAAATCAAATTTTACCATATCTTTTACTAAACCTACCATTATGAAAAATAAATAATAATTTCATTAACATCACTAATTCATCATCACTAAATGATCCTATAAATTATTTTTTTCTCCTAATAGAAATAGAACATATCATTAGGCTTCAATCCTAGTTCAAAAATCATCACAATTTTATTAGGGATAGTAATTCAAATAAATTCATTTATTCACCTCTATATATAGTGTATAATAAATATTGTACATTTATTAATAGAAAAGTTAATTCAATGCCTTATGTTAAAAAAACCATAATTATTTTGACAATACAAAATTTGGTTTATTGTTTGGAATAAATTATAGAATGAAGAGTTAATAGGTATTTCTAGAAAATAATTAAATTAAATTTATACATTCAATTTGAAATGATTTGTGTTCTATAATTGATGTCAATGGTTTAATATGGAAAAACGGATTTCCTTTTCATTCAATATGTTAAAAAATATAAAATTTCATTGTTGTTGATTAGGGATTGTTATTATGAATTTATTATAATAAATGGATTCTTATTCATAGTGTTTTTATTTCAAATATGGACAAAGGTTCCATCAATTTTCTTGATGAATTTTCTATGAATGATTCTACATGTTGTAAATGTTTTTATGTTATAGGAAATATATTTTAAGATTCGTAAAATCTAATTTTTATGTTCATTCCTTGAAATAATTTGGTTATATTAATTTTAGTAATGGATAATTTTATATTAAAATATATACTCAATGTATAATTATTCGTGATCATTCAATATAATGATGATAAAAGGTAGTAAATGTTTCCCTGTTGAAATGTTGGATGATGTGTGATGCCATGGAAAGATAGATATTTGTTTTATGTTTCATACAAGAACAAAGAAAATTAATATGGTGTAATTATTCATAATATAAACTTCATTATAATAATTGTAAAATTATCAATTCTTTTTAGTATTTCTAGTGAAATAATATTAGACGGTATGGTTGGAGAAATTTTTTTTGAGTGGATGTGATACGCTTTATTGGATTTTCATATCAATTCAGTATAAGAGGATTAATGAAGAATGATTTTAACCTGAAATTATATAGTATGGTAAAAATAGACTAAAATAATTTGGGAGTCCATGTTTACATGAAATAGTCTATGATGTCAATAGTGGGATACACTGCAATAAAGTTTGATAATATTTTCAATGTAACTATATTATTGAAGATGTATATTCTATAAATTTGAAAAAACACATCAATGAATGTCTACATTAGTATCTCAAGCTATTGGCATAGGCAATGATTCAAAAAAGATGATAATATTTAATTTAGTATATATTGATTTTTTTGAATCATTCAATATAATTGACATACCATGATGAAACCATTTCAGGAAATTATAGTCCAAGTCATTGGGAAGACATCCACACTAGTATAAATAGTTTCCTATAATTTTGTGGCTTTAAAAAGTTTAATACATCTATAATGAAAATAGTTCATCCTGATAGATAGTAACTTCTAAGAATATTTCATTCTCATTGGAATGTGACTAAAATCTACAATACAGTGACTTTTTCCTATAACAATCTGTTCATCATCTTAAAAATATAAATCTTTAAACTAACATGTACATCCAAAAAGGAATATATTAATCTATAATGGGTAGAATAACTTAAAATTATGTTATCCATGATTGAAAAGATTCCACAAGTAACATTTTTATCCAAAAACACTTTTTTAGTGAATGTGGGAAACTATGTAAGAGAAATATCTATAAAAATTCAACATAGATGGAAACCAACTAATTTTATAATAATAGGATATTGTTATTTTGAGAGAATTAGAAGTTTAATTTTAAATTCAAATACTAATTAGTATATAATGGGATTACAATTTAGATAAATATTTTTTTTCAAAAAAGTGTGTTGAATATGAATTAAAATTAGTAATGAGATAATTCCAAGATTTGCAAGAATATTTTGAATAACCAATAATTATATAGAGGTAGTGACATCTGATGCTCCAATTCCACCAAATATGAATTATGTATTAAAAAGGTGATGAGTAACAAGTGTATTTAAATTTTTATATAATGGTATAAAATATAGAATAATTATATATTCAATAGTATCACTTATCATTGAAACATCCGATGAATGAAAAAACATGGTAGTATAAAGAGAAGTGTTTTACTGAAATGTTTATATAGAGAATAAGTTTTCAAACAACATTTATATGAATTGAATAGAATATGTTATACAATTAAAATTTCAATGATGATATATATGTTCATTAATTAGGATATAATAATAGAATAGTGGAAGAAGTTCAATTTATGGTATTTTTATATGAAGGAGGTTGAAAATTAAATAGTAACATATCATTTTTGTATTGTAAAAAAATTTGATTTTATGTTCTTTGGTGAAAAAAATAGATTCAGTTATTTTATAAATTTCAATAAAAGAATATAAATAAGTTGTGATATCAAGTGATTAAAATATGAATGTAATAAGTTAATTACTATTATGAGAGGAAATTAAAAAGAAGTGGTATCATATATACAACAAGGGAATATTATTAATTTCTGACATAATGTATTTTATTACCCTTATATTTATTTTAAAATTACATATTTTCCATGTGTGTGGGATTTAGTAAACATGTATACATGATTCACACTCTATATTATCATTACATTATAGTGTAAATACTATGTAAATATTATAACCATTTATGTGATAATAGAGGAATTATCTTCACACCAAAGACTATATTTCTAATTCTAATAGGTTATCCTTGTAATTATTTCTATGTCTCATGGGTGTTTGTTTAATTTTCCAATATAAAATATGAATTATTAAGAGATAGAACAAGTGTGATCCAAATATAAAAATAACTAATATAGTTATATTATATGGGGTTAAAATGTAAATTTTTAAATTTTATTTAAATATGACCACATTAATTCACCCACATGGCCTCTATATTCAGTGTTTTCTATTTAATAATAAATAACAAACAATCATACAATATTTATTTTTTTGGGGTTAGAAAAATAGTAATTTTTTTCATGCACATATAGGGTGATACATTTCCATTATACAATAAATAAATATGTGGATTATTTCTAAAATGATTGATGTAATTTTGTTGGAATATAAAAATTCCTCAAAAACATTTTATAATATTATTAATAATAGTATAGATTCCATTGATTAGAGAACTATATTATATATATTTCATATATACAAGAATATATTCATCACATTCGTGATTAAAATGAATAATAATGATGTGGGGATAGACCAAATAGAGTATGTTTTATTTTATTTATATAGAAAAAATATTTATCCCCAGAACATTTATGGAGATAATAATATGGTGTAAAAAAATATATGATGATATAATATTACAAATCACATAATTATTATTTAATAAGTTGAATTAATGAGTTTTAATGATACCTTTAAACTCAATCATTGGATTGATTTAATTGAATGAAATATTATTCAAATTGAGAATAAATTTTCATGGGATTTGGTGTCACGTCATGAATACAATAATATGATATGAAAAATTGGTTATTAAAAATTTCATGAATGGGAAATAATATGTTTCAGGGGAAAAATGAATATCATTGGTAAAAGATACTCAAAAATTTAGTTTATTGTTTTTATAAGTATTTTTCGCATTTTTAAAGATTCTAAAAAATGGATTTTTTTAAAAAAAATTTCATATTCAAAATAATTTCCTAAAAATTAATATATATTCATTTTTCTTTAATAATAATATTCATGATGATGATTATATTAGAAAATCGATAGTAATTATCATATACTGTGATGTTTCACAATATTTAGAGATGAAGAAGCCATATTGTCTGCTTAAATATGTGTCCAAGGAATAACAGTTGAGAATTACCAACCCATTATGGAGCATGAAATACAAAAACCTTAAGATGAATTTGAAACTTTATGTCACAATATAAGATACTAAAGTTATCATTTAAATTTTTTATGTTGACTAAAATATTATAGTCAATAACAATGAATAATGTAATGAATAAATTTATAGAAAAATGTGGATACTAATAAATTAATTCATTGATTTTTTATATGTAATTCTGTAAGAAACATAAAATCACAAACAATTTTTTCCAATCTATCAAATGAAATTTACACTTATGAATAAATTGATATGTTTTGTATTATTGAATTTATATAGGATTTTACTCCCATAGAAAAATATACTAATATATTATTTTAATAAGTATTATCGATTATAAATCAAATAGAGTTCCAATGAATTGATGGTAACTTACTATATTTGAATGAATCATGAAAGGATATTGAGTTCCACTTGACAAAGTTTTAATGACTCCATAATAACCCAAAAGAGTGAAATTATAAATCCGCACAAACATAGTTTTATTAAATTATTTAGAATTCTCTATTATGGATTTGGGGAATGAGAAGTGATGATCATAATAGATTAATATTAATACCATCGTATATTGGGTAGGAGATGTGGGAGATCAAAAGTATGATTCAAGAGTTTCTTTAATAATTATAGGAATATATGTTAAATTGAACTCTAAAAAGCAATAATCTAATACTTTTAGATCAAACTATGTTTTATATTTTTAGGATTAAATATAATGACCCCATATCTAGTTTAATGGAGATGCTTTTTACATTTTTATATTTGATTAAGATAAAATAGATCACATCTCAAATGACTGAATAGTTTAACTAATTTATTACACTAGATACATACATGATTCCTATAATAATTTTTAAATAAAACCAATAACACGGTGAATGTGAAAATTATATATCTTTTAAATCATAAAAATATAATTTCTTCATATCATTTTGAATGGAAACAAAATATGTGTTAGAATATATTCTATATTAGGGTAATATATAGTTGAAAATATATTGAGTAAATAATGTTTAATTATTAGGTGAAGGTAAATAATTGAAAACCTAATCCATTAACACAATAAATTGATCATGATGAATAATATTAATAAAAAGTGATGGAATCTGTCCAAAAACATTATCTCATGAGATAAAATCTTATCCAATGGTACTGTTACAATGCATATAATAACAAGGACACCAATAACTAATTTTGTTATAATGGAATCTATAAATAATTAAATCATTAAATTATTATCAATTCATCATTCCAATACAAAATAGATACATGGATATATCTTGGTCAAATTACCCAATATTGTTTGTTTTTGTATACATACTGATGCATTTATGGGTTATAGCATTAAAACCCTATCATTTACTATGCCAAACACATTCACTGTATGAATGGGTAAATACTAATTTACAAGTTAATAAATATAAAAAATCATTTTGAAAGTGATGTATAAAAATTTTAATATTTCCCCTAATGAAAACATTCATAATCTATGCTGATAAATAATAATAATGGCGTCTCAAAAAATTTCCTAGTAGAACATTAGTAAGATAATGTGTTTTTGTAATAGATGCATAAAAATACCATTAATTAATCAGTAAAATGTTCTTGAATAGAATAACTATTTCACTTCAGATTTCACATTTGAAAAATGAAAAATTACATAATATTTCATGGAAAATTACCCGAAAATAATCTCGGGAGCTTGTATCAAATTATTTAAAGCATCATGTGGTCATAATAGTGGGAAATTTCTATCATGATGTGTAATATAAAATAATGACCTCTTCCACATCTCATTAAATATGCTATATGTACCTCATTCAGAATATTATAATAATATACCAAGTAAATAAATTTTTAAAATGTAAAAGTTGAGTAAAAATGTATTTCATATATAATTAGAGACAATTAAATTAAATATTTTTAAAAAATTAATTAATATATTGACATTGAGGTAAATGATTGATGGTTGTATAGAATATCAATGTCGTCTTCCCTTAAAATAATTATCATAGTCACCCTGGAAATATGAATTAGATAATAAAAGGTAAAAATATAATTTTTAGAAAAACCCATAGTATAGGAATATATATTGGGTTAAATATAAGAAATATCAATGAAATCTATTTGAGGTTACTTAAATATAAATAATCTAAAATAATGATGATGTTTTGAAATTAACGATTATCACTTTGGAATCATTTGATTATTAACATAGATAGAATAATAGATTAATATGAATCATGATATATAATAAAAATATATATAATGTTGATATAACTTGTAAAATGGTATGTATATACTCTATCTAAATAAAATTAGGTACATTATAATTAAATATGCATTAGTGAAATATAATTTAGAAATAATTCATTAAAAAGATCATAAAATTAATGTGATAATTAATTGTTGAATTGATTATGAATAAAAAATTAATATACAGACATGAATTCTAAATTAATGAAAAAATAGAGTTCAATCAAGAAATAATATTAACAAGGAGTAGTCAATAAATAACTTATATAACATAATGAAAAGAAATTTAGTTTTGATATCGCTCATATTAGATATAACTCATCACATATATTCATTATCACCCTATATAGAAAACATTTGTTAATAATTGACATTATTGGGAACCATTTTATAGCATATTATATTTATTATTTTCTTTATTACTATTTTAAATATAATTACATATTCAAATAAGGTTATTTCATATGTTTAATTTTATTCAGTTCATATGGTAAAAATTAGATAGGTAGGTTTACTATTGTAAATGTGTTCATTGTTCCATCATATCATGAATAATATTAATGAAATATATTTCATTTTTTCATCATTTATAATTATAAACTCATACTTGAATGATTTTTATAAAAAAGTATGAAAGTTATTATAATAATTAAGATTATATGTTATGCATTTACATGATTTACAATTCATTTTTCCAACGATCATGATAAAACTATGATATGAATTATTTTATCATTACATAATGATGATAACATCATGAAAACCATTTTACATCATTAAAGTAACTTATATATGTCATAATTGTGATGCGATGACGGAAAATATTAAACATCAATTCATAGAGGTGGTAGTCTACATTATGCACTAGCATCATTATAATTTTTCATTGATGGGAAATATGAAATATTAGATTATATGTTATATTTTAAAAATAAAATCATGTCTTAATATATTATATATATACATAAAATTCGTCATTATAACCATCCAATGGAGATGGTGAAGAAAACTGTTTTTATTAGTGTGTGAGGTAGATTTCCACCATACCCATAAATGATCGTTCTGATTCCCATTTTTTTGAAGTTGATATGGATATAGGTTAGGCGATTCACAAATAAAAGACATAGAGTATTGATTATACTATTGATATTATTTCATAATATTTAATGATGATTTTAAGGTATAAAAATATATAATAAAACTAAAATAATATATAAAGTACATCCCACTTCTATATAAAACCCAAATTTCAATAAGTATTTATAACTATTAGATTGATGTTATTCCTAATAAAAGACCTCTATAATGTTGGTGGGATAGTTAGGAATATAACTGGATAGGTCTCAAACCATCCAAATTAATTATTTAAAGTTAATAATGAATAATTTTTTGTGCCCTTTTTTATGTGAGGGGAGGGTCACTCTTGGAAATAAATAAAATATAAAATTACCATAAATTAATATTCATTGATAAATAGAACCAAAATGATATAATAAAATATAAGATGTGTATTTTCTGAAATACAATCTTCTAATATATGTTTTACTGGATCAAATTATTTTTCATTCCATTATCTCTATGTTTTAAGCAATATTAAATTTGTTTTCCTAAATATTACCATGAAAACAGTGTTTCATAATCGTTACAAGTCAATATAGTGACTATAAAGTGTTAATACTCAAATAAATGGATTATTTTTTATATGAATTATCATATCACAACCTCCAATCTAAATATAGGATTTTTATAAATTTATATTCTTTTTATAAAAAAGAATTATTATAAATGATGATTAATTTCATTTTAGGAAACAACCTTTTCATTTTACTTTGAAAAAAACATCATAGAAATGTAATTTCTTAAATAAATTCACATATTAAAAAAATATATATTTTCTCTAATAAATTTATGGATCCTAATATTTTATTCAAATTATATAACTTTTAATAATATTATAACCATTTCATTGATTATCCTATTCGTTTAATAAATAATATTTATGTGATTCATAATAATTTAATCTTAATATTTCATTGAAAGTAATTATAAATAATTTTCAATGATAAAAAATATCACATATATTTCAATTAAATATTTACAATCAAATTTAATTTCTATAGATCCATGTCACAAAATATTATACATATTAATATGAATAAAGTAGAATTATAGAAATTATTTTAATTTAAATATTAAAAAGGATAAAATATGGGAATTATGAAAAAAGATAAAATATATTCATCACAATGAATTAATATACTAATCTACAATCCTTCAATTTGATGAATATAAGTGTTATGGTTCTTTTTTGTCATTAAAATATTATTTTTCATTAATTAACATATTTATCCATATCATGGTGAGATTTGTTAACTATGGTTAGTATTTATCTTGACAAAAAATAAGAATGGCTTATTTTCCAATTTTAGAATTCTTGATTTCAATTATGGAATTAAATTTTAATTATTATATTTTTATATATGACAGAAATGAATTTAGGATTAAATTAAAAAATGTAATAGAAAACTATTTCTCCTAAGAAATATTTTTAGAGTATAATAATCAATTATAATAAATTAAAAAATAATACTTATTAAAATAAACATAATAGGCTTATTTATTACATAAAAAAATACTTATAATTTTAAACTATTTTAAAAAAATTCCATCTAAATGAATGAAATAAATATACTGTTTTAAATAAAAATAAAAATTTCTCACTATCAACTAGAAAATCAATCATTTTAGAAAATACTAAATACCATTTTTAAGATAATTTTGGACTATTTATTTCAAAATTGATACTACTTTTTCAAATAATATTTGAAAAAGTTCCATGAATTAATTTTAGTACTATCTCACAAAAAGAAATATAAAAATACTTTGAATAAAATTTATTTTTTAGGAAAAATTACTTTTCTAAAAATTTAGTTCTTACTTTATATGGATTAATTACTAATATTTTATTGAGTTAGGAACATAAAATGAATGATAATATAAAAACTCATATACATATCCTCTAATTTAAACTGGTAGATTATAAATAAAACATAAAACTAGTCATATTTTCTTGTTATTTTTGGCTCAGAGTTGCATGTCAATTACTAAATAGAACATGTTTTGGATTTAAAATATTTGGGTTTTAATCGAACATATCCTTAAAAAATTTCACCCTCTCATTTTGATCATGGAATTAATAAATAGTTGTTTCATATTTTAATATAATTTTTCCATATTTTGACATTGTAAAAAGGGTTAATTAAAAATTATCTTCAAATAGGGAATAAAAAATACAATGTTCATTTGGAATAACACATAACATGATTTTCAAATAAGAAAAATTAATTGTGATGTGAATATATTCTCATGGATATAATAGTAGTGCTAAAACAGTGGTTAAGTGTGATATAAAACATTTATCAGTGCAGTGTGAAATATATTGAGAATGTTAATAATTGAAAATCCATAAGTCATTGTGTTGTGAAGAGAATGATCGATTCAACATTAATGAATGTATTATGGTTCAATTTTTTTTATAATATCATTATTTTGCGATGATGAATTACATTATCATCTAGAGTGAAAATGTAATTATATATACTCACTTAAAACATATAATTCAATCATTTAATCAATTTCCACAAGATTACCATTTTCATATCTAATGATAAGTTTTTTATATGATTTTTAATGATAAAAGTAATAAAATCCAAATCTAGTTTAAAAAAGATTCTACAAAAGTAAAAAAAATATTCTAGTAATATATATATACTAGTCAAAACCAAAAAAAATAACTGCATTTAAGGGTAATTCAATTATATCTGATAATTATATGAGGTTCATCATAATTTTATAGTGATTTATATAATAAGAATGTGAAATAGAATTGAGTTTCATCACTGCTTATCATCCTCATATTGATGGTCAATCGGAAAAAACAATTCAAAACCTAGTAGATATATTGAGATATTTTGTGATAGATTTAAAAGGTATTTTGACCCAAAACCATCATATAGTTGATTTTTCTCACAATAATAACTTTCACTCATGAATTAAAATGGTTACTTGTGATGATTTTTATGGGAAGAATGGTCAAGATCCAATTTTTTGGGTTAAGGTTGAAAAAATAATGTTATTGGGACATATGATATCTAATGAGATTGTTGAGAAGTTTAGAACCATACAGAAAAATTTATATGTTGCTCAACATTGGATATATATTTACCATGATAACCAATGGTGTGATATGGATTTTGAAGTTGGTTTAAAAAAATTTATACGAATCTCCCCATGGAATAATGTTATGAGATTCAGGAAGAAAGGTAAACTAATCCAAGGGTATATCAGTCTCATTGAAATTCATTATCATATCAAGATGGTACCCATTAAATTTTCACTTCCTTCAAATATCTTTAAAGTAAATTCTATGTTCTGTCTTTCTCTCCTAAGGAAGTACATACCTATCCCTTTAGATGTACTGAACTCATAGGTCATTTTGGTGGAAAAATATATGCCATACATAGAACAAATAGTTGAAATTGTGGACAGATCAGAAAACATTTTATGAAATAGGGCCATTCACCTGATCAATGTTTTCTTGGGAAATCATTGGTTAGAGGAAGCTATGAGGGGACTTGATGATATGATGAAACATTGTAATCTTTATATTGTTTACCTAAGTGTTTAATTTTGAATGATAAATTCATTTGTGTGGTGTCTAATGTAACACCATTAGTTTTTATTGACCATTTTTAGAAGAAAATAGATTTTCATTTTTGTTTTAATATGAACTATGTCAATAATTACTTTCATATGAATCATCTACTCAGTGTACATTACACACAGCATTGACTTGGTCAGCATTACATGCAACAATGATGTTTCTACGAAACATCCTTATGCAGTTATAAACATTTAAATTACATAATTATTACCATACTGTTAAAAATGATAATATGAATACTGATGAATAATTTTCAATTATTATATATAATTTATTTATTTTTATATATAACATATTGATAATGAATAATATGAATTTTGTTAAAGTCATTTTTTATGATTAAAATTATTGTTTTCTAAAATAAACCAATTTTAATAATAAAATTAATTATAGGGAAATTTTGAAATTGAATTTGATAATATAAACATCATTTTTTTAATATATATTTTCTAAATTATATTATGGTGTCTCTTTGGATTTTTTCGAGTAACATTATTTTTTGATTAATAGATAAAAATAATGTTTTTCACATAAAAACTACCTTTTTGTTTAATATTTATTGATAAAAAATTATATATTATATTGCTTGAGGCCAACTTCAAAAAAAATACATATATTAATAAAATTTATATCATTTAAATAAATTTAAATTTGAAATTAAATATACAATCTCAATAAATTGTTGAAATTTTTTTTACTTTAAAAACACGTAATTCTGTTACATCTACAAGATTAGAAATATTCATAATTTTGACACTTATGTGAATTGAATTTCAAAATAAAATAATAATATATTTTAATTTGTATAATATTTATCTTATAATTAGATCATGTTTATTTTTCACCAAAGTGATTAGTAAAAGTAAATAAAATTAATCACCATAATTAAAGAATTAATTAAGCTTAATTAGGGACTAAACATTAATCTTATGGGCCCAAATGACCTATCCATATTTTTAATCCACATTTAATGTCCATTTTTCTTCCATAAAACAAAAATTATTTATTTATTTTGGTTTTTTATTACTTTGTTTAAGTAAGAACATGTTTTCCCCTAACTTGTTTTCAAAAATTTGGAGTTAGTCCTTTTCCTTCCCTATAAATGGCCACCACAACCCCAACATCTTCACAACTCTCATGTATCATAATTTCATCCAATATATGTACAATAAAATAACTAAAAACAGTTGCTTCATTATATAACCCATCCCTTGGGATGAAGTAAAACCAGTGAATCTTTTGGTCTCAATCCAAAAGGAGTTACTCGATTAGGACGTAATACCATTTTTATACACCTTTATTTTATTTTCATTCTCCACCACTCTATTAATTAAATTATTGTATAAAAAATAAATTATAGCATATATACTAAGATATTGTGAGGACATGTTTTCAAAATAAACTTACAATCACCTACATCTAATGTGTAATGAATATACTATTTATGTGTACGATGAACTGCCACCTAACTGAATGATGATTTATCAATTTTCATTACCACATATATTGGTGGACCTTATGATGGGAACTATATTTATTTTTAATATATATTATATTTAATTTACCATTAAAATTATTTATTTCATTTATAACACATATCTTTTTTAAATTTTATTTTGTGTTACTACGATAATGTCATTTTAGGATGTGTGGATTACCACACCCTCAAAGCGATATGATTCATTCATACAATACATTGATTGTATTAAGGATGGGATTAGGGAATATAATATATATATTTTAATAATAATGCATCTATACATATATGTAAATATATTTATTTTACTTTTGTTCTCTCAACACGACAATTTAAAGCTAATTGTGTTTATGCATATGTTTGACCTAAAATATCAATTAGGAGTGTATTCTGCTTCATACAAATATATTATATAGCGTTTCTCGAGCAAATATATTAAATTTGCTGGTTTACTATTCATAAGTGTCACGTGACCATTCTAAAGGTGAAGTTATTGTTCCTTTGGTATAGATAAACTAACTTCCCAAAATGACTGTTATTTGATTATTTCATCATTTATAAAGTTTTTTTTATGTTATTAAAGTGATTTTATATGATTATACTATAATAAATAATTATAATAAGGAAATATTTTGGATAAAGGTTATAGATCATTAAATTATTCCCCCTAAAGAAATATCACCCTCAAAATTTCATTTTTCATTCATTGTTGAATACAAGTGTGGGTAATTTTCCTTCATCATTTACTCATGTGGCCATGATTACTATAGGAACTTATGGTTCCTCCATAGAACTTTGTAGAGACCTAGTTTTTTCCTAATAATACTTTGAAATATTTCTAAGAATATTTCTTGAGCGGGGTGTTGAGACGGCATGCAATTTTGAGGCCTGGTGTTCCAGGAATTAATTTTATAATTTTTTTTGTGTTTTTATATTATGCACATAGGGTTAACTAAAGAAAATGTTACATCTCATAAACAGTCGATCAGATCAGAAATCTGAGACCACTGTTATATCCAAAATGCGGTGTTTCCCCTAAGCACGGCATAAAATAAGTTGTTGTGGGATGTTCGAACCCTTCACTCGTTGGCGGTGTGTTAAATGGATAAATTAATTAATTAATTTATTTATTTAAGAGCTCAAAACCGAATAACTAATGGACAACAACTCATAAGTGAAATTTGAGACCACCTATGATCATGGAACGTAGGTTTTATCCTAGGTAGCGTATAAACATAGTCGGCGTTGAGTGTACGGATTATGCACCATCGTTGGAAAATAATTAACTAATTAAACGATAATTTATTTAATTATTTGATTAAAACCTCTTTTAACCTAACAAGAGGTTATAAATATGAGGCTTTAAGTGTTTGGCCTCATAATTCAGTTTGGCTAACAATGAAAACTCTTCTCTTCTCCTCCCTGTTGACTAACAACAATGAATGAACGACGAGACTTCAGATCCAGGCTAATCGAAGCACAACAAACGCAATGGATTTCGACAAATGTATTCTACACCAACTATCGATCCAATCACCAGGTATGATTAGCCTTTGGTGTCTTTACCCCTCTGACTAAACATTGAACATGTTGATAATTGAATCTTTAACTTGCACCATCTTGCACGATCCTAGAAAATGAAATAAACTACTTTTATCAGTTTATAAATTATTGTTATTGTTCTTCATTCATCCTTCAAATGGCAATGAGTCAGGGCTAATCCGAACAATAGCGCCTCTCATCCCAATATTCTATTGTGGTGTGCGGTTGATCAAATACCCGAAAATGAATTGATATGAATCCAATCATGGACATATTAGACCATTTATGCGGATACATATTCATGATCAATCAAGATGCAATATGGTTTTTCAGGATGTTGGAAACAGATTAAAGACTGGTTTAAGGGTTTCCATACTTGGTTTGGTGAGAGGGTGGTGCGACGCTCCTATAGCGTTTCTCGAGCAAATCGGCGGTGGTCTGGTTTCGATGGAGAGGTTGTGATGGTGGCAGATATATGACATGGCGTGACAGTGTGAGGCTCACGCAAAGCAGTTCCAGGCGGCGTGGGCAACTTCTGAGAAGATGATTGAGGTAGAAGTCGACCGTCAGCTTCCGGGTGAGGCAGCAGCTTCCGGTGGTTTGAGGCGGCGCGAGCTAGGCTCGGTCGAGCCGAGGCAGCTGCAGAGGTGGTCTAGCGGGGGCCAGGCGGTGCGGCAAGTTTGATGCGCTGTGGCGCAACAGGCTGGAGGCACTACTTCGCAGGTAACTGGAGGTGGGGGCGCCAGTTCTGGATGTGCAGAAGAACGAGAACCCTATGGTCAGCGGTAGTGTATGATAAATTGTTAGAGGAGATGCAGCGTGAAATTTGTGGATAATATGTTAATAGGAGAGAGAAACTAAAACATAATAATGATAATATAAAAAAAAAAGAGAAATAAATGTTAATGGAGGAGTGAATTGGGAGATATGAACTGTACATGAGATATTTGAAGGATTTGAGTGTGGGTGTAGAATTGAAGAAAAAAACCGTAAAATAAAATAATAATGTTATTATTATATTCATTGGGCAAACCATTTTTCGTCCAAAACGTATCTGTGCGACCTCGGTTTGATGAACCATCAACGGCAATCCAACCCTGCATCTGAGACAGACATTTCGAGTCTAATATTGAATGTAATTTTTAGTTTTTTGAATCAGGTACCTGAAACGCTCGTGATATAATATATTTAATATTTTTATTAAATCTTCAACCCACCATAACTCCTGTATGCGATGTCCGATTGACTTTCCCTTAGTGGCGATGTGATCCTTTCATTAAGACAGTTGATTCAAGTCCAATGTTGAATATTTAATTCTGATTTGGTGTTCGGGCCCTCGAAACACCCCAATAATAATATTGTTATTATTGTTGTGGAATATTGCATCGGTCGTAACTCTCCCATATCACTTCGGATTGGCGAACAGTCAGCAATATCATGACCCTGACATTGATGCTGACATTTCTAGACCAATTGTAGGTGTTTAAAACAAATTTGAGGTGTGGACCCCACAAAGCCGATTCGCACGCTTTACGGTCGAATGTGACTTTTTCACTAAGTATCCGTTCTGGTCAAACGAGTACTCGCTCACGTGTGTTTTTATGAGAGGATCGCAGTGGCGTGATCCGTATAATTAGTTTTGAGACCAAGGTGTGGGACCCACATAATGTCATTCAAGCGCAATGTGGCGATATATGACTTTTCCATCAAATGCCCATTCAGGGTGAATGAATAGTCAACTTTGGGCGTTTTTCTCCAGGGATCACAATAGTGTGATCTGTTTGGTTATCTGGTGCAGTTTGTGGAGGCATGCGAGTAATAGTTTGTTTTCGCCCTTTATTTTAACAACAAGCAATGCACGCTCATCAGCTTTTTGGCTAGAGATATCTTGTACTCTCGGAGTATACTAGCACGCCTAAGGGGTACTTGTTTTTTAGTTTAGTACCCGAGTATGGGATGGTACATGGAAAGGCGAAGATGCAAGTACACACAACGTGTGGGCCCCACACACACCACGTACCACTTTATGAATCTTTTACCTCTTGTATATCCTTCTTTTGGGTAGACTTTCACATATGAGTTGCTTATCCTGAGTTTTTTTCCGCATAGAATGCTATGGTGCACTTTATATTTGATTTTGAGATATGATGTGAGATGTTCAGGGTGCGACGCCTATTTAGGGCGACAATCAATGACTACAACGACATGATTTCTAAGATGTAACATCCTGCCGGGATGAACAGAGATCCTCGATGCTTTTCTGAGATGTTCCATCCAGCGGGGATGATTGAAGTTTCTCGATGTTTTTGTGTGATGTACCATCCAGTGGGGGTGATCAAAGTTCCTCGATGTTTTTCCAGGGGGTACCATCTAGCAGGGATGATCAGAGTTACCCAATGCTTTTCCAAGACGTACCATCACCCAAGTATGGATTATCAGTGTTCCTCAGTTCTTTTCTGAGAGGTATCATCCAGCAGGGATGACCAGTGCACTTCTGGGCTGACCTTCCCACCAGGCCGGGTAGTGTTGTCCTTGACAAGATACCAGCCTGACCTAGAGCGTTGTGTTCGATCAGTTACCGGGCTGACCCAAAGAGTAATCCCCGATGTGATACCGGGCTGACCCAGAGCGTAGTCCCCGATGATATACTTCGCTGACCCAGAGAATAGTCAATGAGGAGATATCGGGCTGACCCAGAATGTTGTCCCTGGCGAGAAACTGGGCTGACCTTGAGTGTAGTCCCTGAAGAGATATCGAGATGACCCTCCAACCAGGACAGGTTTCACATTCCCTGATGGTTTAGAGAAGACCATCGAATGTGCGGCACATTGGTGAGGTGTGGTTCGAATTACCGAATGACCCAAAAGAAAGAGGGGATCATTCTCCACCGAGTTGCGTCCTTGTGACGCGGACTAAAACTGTGTGGGTGAGTCAGTGTCGCCCAAAGAAGACAGTATCGTGGTGCGGTAATTTGGGCACCGTTGACATGGGATTCCGGGGCAGATGTGATGAGGTGTTGGGCATTGCAGATGGTTTTACATGGAACTTTTGGCTACTCACTTTCTTGGTCTGATATGTGGGATAGAGATCCTCGTACTCCCTTGATTGAGTTTCTTTGATTGAGCACACACACACACACACACACACACACACATATATATCATGTTTCCAGTGCCCACTCTTTGGGCTTTGGGTACTCCCCATCCAAGAGAGGTGAAGACACGCGAGGTATGCCAAGTGCTTTCTGTGACTAGCTTCTTGTGGTTGGACGATTCCACTCTCCCACTATAAGTATTGAAGATTTGATGGGGAGTTCATCTCCTCACTTTTTCAAGTTCCTTGTGATTGGATGAGTCTACATTCACTCTCTTGTTGGGATGAGTTTTACTCTTATTCACATTTACTATACCTTGTTCCCATAATGGTCATATTCTGTTATATCTCTTGCGGCTCCCCTATTCAGTTTATATCTTACTGCACTCTCGAGCCTTCGGGGAATCCAACGGAGTATTCTCATACTCACCCCCGGTTGGGATTTTCTAGATTTTAGTTTTCCCTCGCAGACGACGGATATGTTGATAGTGATATTAGAGGAGCATAGGGATATGGGGTGCTTGAACCACGTGCGATGGTCATAGCCTAGGATTCAAGTGTGTGACTCCCCTAGCTGTTTTAATTTTTTTTTCACATTTTTACAGGTTGTAGATCTTTTCTAGTTGGGTGTGTATTTTCCCCTATTCCTTTCTGCTTTACTTCTCTTATACTTGTACTTTTTAAGGATTGAGGCATATATGTTTGGTTTGCCTTTATAGCAGTGTTTTATCATTCATTCCTTTCTTCTATACTTTTGCATTGAGTTGGCAACATGTGTGTGTACTCTTTCATAGTAAAAGGCCTCCCCTAGTTTATTGTTCATTTGACGCTAGTCACCTGCCTCTGGCCTATGGAGACAGGCATGGGGTAGTTGCAGCTCGATCACCGATACAGGTCGGGTCATTACAAAGTTGTATCAGAGGTGGTTGAACCCATGGGACATTGTTAGGATGTTTCCCTGAAAAAGTCTCGGTTGGGTTTAGGGTAACAGTGTCGAAGTGTCTTGAGAGCAGCTCTCAAGCAAGGTAGTCCAGTGATGGTATGGGCGGCCAACATATCCATTAACCAGGACCTTCATTACTCATTTGTCGAATAGGCACCCTAACACATTGGTTTCAGGTAATAATGGTATGTGCATCATATAGGATTGAGTCTTCGACTATCTTTCTTGAGCAATCTCCCAACTTCTGTTGATATATATATATGCTCATCTAACCGCATTAATCCTTGATAACATTGAGGATGCCTCCGTGATGACAGCCAGCACGGATTCTAGCAATGGTTCGTGAAGACGATCCAGAGAGCGACGAGGCCGCTGTTCAGGACCCATCATGTGAGCCCATTTATTTAGGTGGGCAGGTAGCATCACCCATACATGTTGAGCAACATAAATCCCCAATAGAGTTGTCTAAGGATATGCATAGGCTGATTACACTTCATGAGATCCACCTCTATTAATCATTGAGGTTTTGTGGTGAGCCATACCCTCAGACAGTGAAGGTTTGGTTAGATTTGGTTGTCTTCCTCTTTAGGCTTGTACGGACATTGGTAGATTAGATAGTGGCTTTGGGAGCTCACCTTTTTCCCTAGAGCAATAGAACATTGGTGGAGCGTGGTTACATAGACACACGATGAGTTTGTACTATCATGGGATGACTTCCAGCAGCTGTTTCGTGAGGAGTTTTACTCCTACTTGTGCTTCGTTTGACTTCAGGAGCTTCTCCAGTTACAGTAGGGAGGAATGACGATGACTGAGTATGTGACTAGGCTCACAAACCTTGTGAAAGACTCTCTAGACATGATCTATAATGGTTACTTTCGATCATGGAAGTTCGATTAGGGACTACGTAGAGAGATTTGTACTATCTCTGTACCCATGTGCATCCCCACCTATGTCGGGGTGATAGAGCAGGAGTTGGTGATAGAGAGATTTTTGTCAAATAATGCCATACAACTGGTTGTGGTAGTGAGCGTGATAGAGATGAGACAATTGTTATAGCTAGCAGATGCCAGATGATGTGATCATAGCAGAAAAGATCATCTCAAGATATTTCTTAAGCACCTCATCATGTAGGGCTCAGACTGCGCTACAGAAGCACGGTGGAAGAGTACCTCTCACTTATGCACTAAAGGTGCGGTTGTGTAGAATATTTCATTAGTGAGAAGTGCGAGAAGTCGCAAAATCACCATGTGTGGGATGTTTTATAATAGTTAATTTCCTAGCAGCTAACCCATGTGCAGCAGTAGGGTGCAACTTTTCTTTAGTCAATGGTGTTGTATCCTTCGCTTTTCGAGCACGTAAGGGAGTCTCGGTAGTGATGCACCTACTATGAAATCTTGTGTGACCATATATCTTTCAGTGTTTCACCATATGGATATTATAAAGGGGTGAATCATGAGGCCCTATTCCAGTAGAAAATAGTGATTCCAGTTCTGACATGGGATGTAGAGGTTCAGCCTGGAAGGCAAACTATTTCCTGAGTTCTATCAGGTTATTCGAAAATGTGCAAGGAGATGGAGAGGTTGCATACTACCTTTCCTTACCCCAAATAGTTCGAGTGGGTACATGATGTATTACATGTGTCACAATTGAGGAGATAGATGTGTGTTCTTAGACACATCATCAATTGAACGAAGCCTTATGATGGTAGACCATCCCGTTGGTTCATATTCTTTTTCTTCATGGAAACGTACAAGTTTCCTTGGGTGTGTGAGAGCTAAGTGCAGGCTTGGTATCCCGAGCTGTTTTCCTAGTTTTGCTTTTGAGGATGAAAAGATTGATGGATAAAATAGTGTAGAGACCCATTTTTCCAAATAATACTTTTAAATATTTTAAAAAATATTTCTAGAGATGGGAACTAAGACAACATGCAATTTCGAGGCCAGTTGTGCCCGAAATTAATTTTATAAAAATGTTAAGTGTTTTTATATTACGCACACACGGTTAACTAAAGATAATTGGATATCTCCAAAATAGTTGATCAGATCAAAAATCTGAGACCACGGTTGGTTCCAAAATGTTGTGTTTCCCCTAGGCACGACATAAAATAAGTTGGTGTGGGATGTCCAAACCCCTCGCTCGTTGGCGGTGTGTTAAATGGATAAATTAAATTATTAATTTATTCATTTAACAAATCATACTCGAATAACTCATGGATGAAGGATCAAATGAGAAATTTGAGACCACTGATGATCCTATAACGTAGTATTTACCATAGGAAAGGTATAAACATTGTCAGCGTTGAGTGTTTGGATTATGCACCATCATGGGAAAATAATTAAATAATCAAATGACTAATTATTTTTTTATTTGATTAAAAACTCTTTTAACCTAATTAGAGGTTATAAATATGGGTCTTTAATGGTTTGGACTCATAATTATATTTGGATAATGGTGAAATCTTTTCTCCTCTCCACCCTATTGATGAATGACAAAGAATGAACAATGAGACATTGGATCCAGGTTGATCGAAGTGCAAAAAAAGCAATATAGTTCGACAAATGCATTCTTCACCAACTATTGATCCAATCACCAGGTAGGACTCACCATTGGTGTCTTTATGCCTTTGATTAAACATTGAGCATGTTGATAATTGAATCTTCAATCTGCACCTTCTTTCATGATCCCAAAAATTGAAATAAACTGCTTTTATCAATTTATAAAATATTTTTATTGTTCTTCATTCATCTTTTTAATGGAAATGAGTCATGGCTAATCCGAAAAATAACTGAGGTTAATTATTGAATTTTTTAATCATGAATTTACCTTCGTTCTCCCTCCACACATTACCATATTTTATTGTGGTGTGTGGTTCATCAAATACCCAAAAATTAATTGACATGATACCAGTCATCGGCATATTATACCATTTATGCAGATACAGATTCGTGATCAATCAAGATGCGATATAGTTTTACGGGAGTTTGGAAATAGATCAAAGACTGGTTTAAGGGTTTCCATAATCGGTTTTTTGAGAGGGAGGTGTGACGCTCTGATAGTGTTTCCTGAGTCGATCAGTGGTTGTTTGGTTTTGATGGAGAGGCATTGTTGGTGGTGGCTAGATGGAATGGTGCGACAGTGTGCGACTCATGTGAAGCAGGCCGAGGCGGCGTGGGTGGAATTTGAGAAGATGGTTGAGGAGGAAGTCTACAGGTGGCTTTCAGGAAAGCTGGCTTTAGCCATTGGTTTGAGGTGGTGCGATCTAGGGACCATCCAGCGGAGGTAGCTGTAGAGGTGGTCAAGCGGGGGCCAGATGGTGTATTTAGCATGAGGCGCGGTGGCACAATAGGGTGGCGTTGTCACGGTGTGGGTAACCGGAGGTGGTGTCGGTGGTTCTAGCTATGCAGAAGAACCCTATGGTTAGGGTGGGTGAAGTAAAAGCCGTGAAAGGAAGAGAGGCGACAAGAATTTCACAGAGAATACGTTAATTGGTGAGAGAAACTAAAACATAATATTGATAATATAAAAAACTAGCAGAAATAAATGTTAAAGGAGGAGTTAATTGGGAGCTATGAACTGCACTTGATATATTTGAAGGATTTGAGCGTGGGTGTTGAACTGAAGAAAAAGATGGTTAAATAAAATTAATATAATATAATAATGTTATTATTATTTTGGTTAAGAAAACCATGTTTCATCCATAACTTATCTTTGTGACCTCGATTTGACGTACCATCAACGACAATGCAACCCTAACTCTGAGATATACATTCCGAGTCAAATATTGAATTTCTTTTTCGGGTTTTTGAATCAGGTACCCGAAACTCTAATGAAATAATATAATTAATATTATTATGAAATATTCGACCCACCATAACTCCTGTGTGTGACATCTGATTGACTTTCCGTCAGTGATGATGTGATCCTATCATTGAGATGGTTGATTCACGTCCAATTTTGAATATTACATTCTTATTTGTGGCTCAGACCCTTGAAACACCCTAACAATATTATTATTAATGTCATGGATTATTGCATAGGTCGTAACTCTCCCATATGACATCAGATAGGCTAGATGTTAACGATATGATGACCATGTCCTTGAGGTAGATTTTTAGGACCAATTATAGGTATTTAAACCAAAATTAAGTTGCAGACCCCACAAAGCCAGTTCCCACGCATTACGGTGGAATGTATCTTTTTCATTGGGTATCCGTTCTGGGCGAATGAGTAGTTTAACCCGTGTGTTTTTCTGAGAGTATTGCAATTGCATAATCCGATAAATTTTTTCCGGACCAATGTGTGGGACCCTTGTAATGTCATTCAAAAGCAATGGGGATATATATAATTTTTCTATCAGATGGACATTAACGGTGAATGAATATTCAAACTTTTGTATTTTTCTCCATGGATCACAATGGTGTGATCTATTTGGTTATCTGGTGCTGTTTGAGGAGGAATGCGAGTGAAATAAAGATTTCGACCTTGGGTTTAACAATGAGAAATGCACGCTCGCCAGCTTTTTGAGAAGAGATATCATGTACTCTGGGAGTACACTAGATCACCTTCGGGGTACTTTATTTTTGGTTTAGTACCTAAATATGGAAAGGTACACAGCCAAGAGAAGGAGAGAGGCCCCAGAACGTGTGGGCCCCGAACACACCGTGTACCACTTTACGAATCATCTATCTCTTGAATCTCTTTCTGTGGTAATGAGACTTTTTAATTGGAGTCGCATATTCGGAGTGTTTTCCCATGTAGAATGTGATGGTGCACTCCATAGTGGATTTTAATATATGATGGGTGATGTTCAGGGTGTGACGCCTATTCAGTGCGACACTCGATGACTTCAGCAGCGTGTTTTCTGAGACGTACCATCCAACTAGGATGACCAGAGTTCCTCGATGGTTTTACGAAAAGTAACATCTAGTGGGGATGATTAGAGTTCATTGATGTTTTTCCAAGATATACCATCAAGCAAGGATGATCAATGTTCCTCGATGATTTTCCAAGGCATACCATCTAGTGGGAATTATTAGTGTTCCTCGATGCTTTTCTGAGATGTACCATCACCCATGTAGGGATGATCAGTGTTCCATAGTGATTTTTTGAGAGGTATCATCCAACAGGTATGACCAGTGCAGTTCCAGGCTGACCTTGCTGCTAGGCCGAGTAGCGTATTCCCCGATGAGATACCGGGATGACCCAGATCGTAGTCCCAGACGAGATACCAGGCTGACCCATAGACTAGTCCCCGATGAGATACCGAGCTGACCTAGAGCATAGTCTCCTTCGAGATACCTAGCTAACCCTGAGAGTAGTCCCTAAGGAGATACCAGGCTGATCCAGAGAATAGTCCCCGACGAGATACCAGGTCGACCCAGAGTGGATTCCCTGAGGAGATATTGGGTTGACCCTCCTCTTGGGCCAGGTAGCGTAGTCCTTGATGGTTCAGTAAAGACCCTAAACTACGAGACATACTAGCAAGGTGTGGTTCGACATACCTATGGACCCACAAGGAAGAGGGGAACATTCCCCACAAAGATGCATCCTTGTGACGTGACCTAAAACCATGCAGGCGAGTCAGTGCTGCCAAAAGCGGATAGTATCGAGGTGCTATAATTTCGGCCCCTTTGACATGGGTTTCCTGGGAAGATGTGACACGGTGTTGGGTATTGCAGAAGGTTTTACGTGGAACTGTTGGCTACTCATGTTCTTGTGCTAAGCAGTGAGATAGAGATCCCTTTACTCCCTTGTTTGGTTTTCTTTGATAGAGAGCATATATATATATATATATATATATATATATATATATATCCTGTTTTCAGTGCCCACTCCTTGGGCTTTGGATAATCCCCTTCCAAGAGAGGCGAAGATGTGTGGGGTATGCCACATGATTTTCATGTCTAGATTCTCATGGTTGGATGAGTCAACTCTCCTAGTATAGGTAGAAAATATTTTATGGGGAGTTCATCTCCTCACCATTTAGAGATCCTGGTGTTTATATGAGTGTACTTTCACTATCTTGTTGGGTTGAGCAGTAATCATGTTCACATTTACTATACCTTGTTCCCATACTGTTCTTCTTCTATTATATCTCTTACTACACCCCTATTCAGTTTCTCTCTTGATGCCCCCTTGAGCCTTCGGGGCATCCTACTGAGTATTCCCATACTCACCCTTGCTTGGGATTTTCCCTCATTTGGTGTTCCCATCCAGACGACAGACAAGTTTATCACGATATCAGAGGATCTTAGGGATACGAGATTAATAAACCACGTGCGGTGGTTGTAGCTTGGGATTTTGGAGTAGGACTCTCCCTGCTATTTTACTTTTTTTTTGACATTTTTCCAGGTTGTGGAACTTTTCTTGTTTGGTTTGTATTTTTTCCCTTTCCAATCATCATTACTTTTCGTGTACTTTTACTATTTAGATATTGATGTATATATATTTGCATTCCCATTATAGAAGTTTTGTATCTTTCTTTCTTTTCATCTGCACTTTTTCATTGAGTGGGATGCTTGTGTGTGTACAGTTTCATAGGAATAGACCTTCCTCTAGTTTGTGGTGTCTTCGGAGCTAGTTGCCAATACTTGGCCTATGGAGGCTAGCTTGGGATAGTTTCCGCTCAAGCCCCTGTACGGGTCGGGTCATGACATACTTTGACAAAGTGAGTAGTCATGTTGCATTGGACTTTATCACTACGATCCAATATATCAATAGTATACAACAAATAAGAATGATCATTCTCCAACATTACCACCACCGAATTCATATATGTGAGGGATCCAATATTTAATTTCTCAAGAGGTATATGAGGAATATATTGTGTACTTGGGACATGGTTTGTGGAATTTCTAGTCAATATTCAATATCTTCAACATGATCCAAGATCTCTAAGTGGAAATGTATCTATGACATCGATTCCCTTTCAACCCAAATCTCATGATCCTCCTCTATAGAGTTATTTAGGGGAATAACATGTATCCAAATTTAAATTCATGCTCCCATCACAGATTGTCGGTATAACTATTTTGAAAAATTTGGGATGCCTTGATGTGCTGTTGAATGGTTCTCAATGTTTCCACCATTTCTTCAACCATTTGATTCCCAACATCTTACACTCACCTACATTGTCCCAACATCTTACACTCACCTATATTGTCCCAACATGCTAATTTTTTTCAGTATTTCTTACATAGGGCTTCATATGGAGCCATTAGGATGCTTGAGTAGAATCTATTTTTGTAATAGAAATTAACCATATATAGATTTTGGTTCAATCCTCTTTAAGAAGTATATAAAACACTCTTAGAAAATTCCTTCTAGTATTTGAATAATTCTCTCATATTGGACTTCATTTTGAGGATGATCAGTCATAATGTATTTAAACTTAGTGCTTAGAACATGTTGATGACTTTTCCAAATCATCAATATGAATATCAGATGTCAATCAGATAAAATTGATTATAGTAATCTTTTCATCCTTGAAATATCTTCAATATATATCTGTGCATGTTGATCTAGTGAAAATCCCTCTTGAATTGTAATAATGCAAACTATCTTTTAAAGACAATACAAAATGACCTATATAACATTGTTTCTACTAGATTTCCTTGAATGTATAGTGGAAAAGTCCGTGATGGTATTCCACCACTTCCATTTTGGTATGGATAATGGTTTCATCATCCCTTTATACATTTTCCATTAAAACATCACTTATAGACATAAAAGGAAATTTTTTATATATTCTGCGATCTCTTTTTCCTATTGTCCCACCAAAATTTCTCTCAGGGATCTTGATACATCTTTGGGATCCCTGGGTGAATTGAAAAGGTTGAGCTATGTGCATCATTCAGAAGCTCTTTATTTCTCTCAGGATTGGATGATATACATTGTAATGAGAAAAATCATACAACTTTGTCTACATAGATCATCAACTCATAGGATTTCACATTTGTGGTAGCTTCCACTTGTTTTTTTGAATTTACAACTTAATTCATTGAGAGGCCATTATTTTCTCTATATGTGATGGCTGAGAAATAATTTGATAATTGATTGATGATCTTAATCAATTAATGATTCCCATTCCCATCCACTTTATGTATTCGAATATTGGATCATTCAAAATTATCATCATTAATAAATATGCAAGATATTTTCTATTTAGAGCATCTATGACATTA
Source organism: Viscum album (assembly GCA_963277665.1). Classification (NCBI taxonomy): domain Eukaryota; kingdom Viridiplantae; phylum Streptophyta; class Magnoliopsida; order Santalales; family Viscaceae; genus Viscum; species Viscum album. The sequence goes on from OY728166.1 coordinate 997,845,509, forward strand.
TTTTCATTACTAAGATGGTAGTTGATTAAAATTTCTTAATACTATATGAGAATTATCCATCATAACTAGTGAATATTAATATCATTATGTGTGAAAATTCATTTGAGATTACTTCTGAGGCTTAGGCCCCAACCTTTTAAAAAAAACATTTGAGATTACTTTCATCGGTAAATATCTCATACTTCTCTACATATAGATAACACTGCGACAGTTTCAATGAAAATATCACAACATCCAACTCCAGATCATGTGTTGGACTATTCTTCTCATGGATTATCAAACCACATGAGACTCATGTCATACCATTATTTATTAATTGAAACAAATCCTAATCCATTCTTCAATTCATCTTTGTACCCCACAAAGATTTATCCACCAGTTTAGAGTGTGAATACTTAAATAGTGATCGGCCTCTTTTGGGATTTTTAAAGCATTACACCCATTATTGTGTCCAAAAATTAATCACTCCAATCCACATTGTCTGGGTAATTTCATTTAAAATTAATGATATTTTCTTCACAAATATCTATTAATACATAGATAGACCAATGATGCAAGAGATCTCCATTACAGATGTTTTCATGGGCCACTCTTAGACAGTCTTTGTCTGTGAATGGTCCTTAGATATTCCATTTCATGTAATAACATTCTCAAATAATAATACATCATCCATAAAGAACTCACATTTATTGAACATTTCATGGAGTTTCTCCCTTTGAATGGTCTGCGACAATGTATTCAAATTCTCTTCATGTACCTCCTTTCTCTTTGAGTATATCCAAATATCATTGATAATGATGACCATAATTTTTCCATTGTAATCTATAAATACTCTATTAATTATTTTGATGAATATCAAGGGATAATTGGTGAGTCCAAATAGAATCACTATGAACACATACTATCTATATTTTTTCTAAAGGAAGTCTTGGGAATTATAACAGTCATCACCATTAATTGTTGATATCACAACCAATGTTATACCATTGGGAAATAACAATCCCTATATAGATGATCAAATAATTCATAAATCATAGAAATGTGTACTTGTTATTTTTTGTGTTTTTTGAGCTCATGATAATCAATTCATATGGGCATTGATCCATCCTTCTTCTTGACATAGCGAGTTTTTTCACCCCATGTAGAAGCACTCGAGCATATAAAATCATTGTACAAATTCTCCAATAACTACTTCAACAATTATTCCATCTAAATGGTGGAAACTATATAAGGTTTATTAAATATTGTCATAGATCCAAGAATAAGTTAAATTTAGAACTAAAACTCTTAAACATGTTGAGTACCATGCAATTCTTTAGGTAATATGTTAGTGTAATCCCCCATGATGGGAATATCATCTTGCATGATCAACTCCTTTGTCTCAATCATTTCAGTGAGATATTCATGATTTTATTGACAAAAAGGCCTAAAGGACTAAATTATTATTAATTTTGGATAAACCTTATTTTATGTAAAATGTGGGAAGAACTCAAAAAACATCATAGACGTACAAACTTCAACATAAAATGAATGAAAAATCCCTGATCAAGAAAACTAAGAAATACAATCAAACAGAGAAAATGAAGTAAGACCATAATTTATGGGAGGTTTAGAGCACAATAATTAACTAAGGAGGAGTTATGTAATTTGTATTCAACAATTTATCCATTAGTTTTTCTCATAGATATCTCAACCCCCATAATTTGAGGTGATGTTTGAATAGTTCTAATAGTCATACAAGACATGAAAGAATGTGTGTAACCATAATCAAATAGTTCATTCTCCACTATTCAATGAATAACCAGCATACCGGTCCCCATATAATTATCTTAATCCACCGTAATAGTAGTTATTTCATAATACCATGCTTATTTCCACGAACACTATTATTGATTTCCTTGAAAACCCTGGGCTTATGGAATTGGTTTCAGAAATTCGCATGTCACTTGGAGTTGAAATACTGCACTATTGGCCGAGTGTTGATCTGAACCATCCATTCATCCTCAATATTAGTGGAATTATTCATATACATTTATAAATTATTATCCAGATTCACCATTATTCTACATTTGAATCATTTCTCAGTTCCCTTAATAATGTTCACAAGATTCTTCTTCCTACAATGTTGACACTTTGTATATTGGGTCTTCTGTCCATCATGGAATTTATTTGTTTATCCACCAATATTATACTCTATTTCCCACTTTTTTTATCAGGATCATGAGACCATTGAGAGTCTCCAATATCCATTTCAACTATGGGGGAACAAAAGTACATTTCCTCATAATAATCGAAGTCCTGAATTTCCAATTCCTTTTGTAGACTCAGTCTTTGTATGCTAAAGAGTTGATCCCAGTTACATTTTGTTTTCCTGAAAATGACAGATGAATATCTTTAATATCTTTTTAATTTTTCTTTATATGTCCTCATAGAATCATTTCTCTATGTGCATGTCTGAGGAACTCTCTCTCTATCCTGAGATATATGGTTTAGGGAAAATATCTATTAAAAAATATTTTCGTGAATTCCTCCCAATCCATGGAATCAATTTTCTCATTAGAAATTTTATTTTTGATCATTTTCCACCAATAATCATCTTATTTATCAAAATGATAGACTAGAAGTGCATATTTATCTTTTTTCGAGCACTGGAGGACAAAATATATCTTTTAAATAGAGCAAATACACTATTTCATGAAGAGGTGATTAGAAGTTCCAAAAAACTTGGGGGGATTTACTCGTGAAATATTTGAGGAAAATATTCTATTTCCTTATATATGGAGGGTGTTCCACATAATTCATGTTATTATTCAAAACATGATCTATCTGAGAAGTTACCATCATAATGTTTTGAGAATCCATTCACTTAATATTTGGTATTTAATTAGTAAAATAGTAACATTTAATATCATATTTATTATTGGAATGTTTTTTTCTATATCCTAACATTAACTAATAATAATAAGGTGAAATTAAGGGGATTTTTTACCTAGTTAATAAGCATAATAAGGACACATTGAACATAACTGGATAAATTCTTAGAGGAAATTGTATCCTAACTTGTGATTACATAAGCTTCAATCTAGGAAATATATGCACTATTTCATACCTCATATTCTTATGGGAATTTTCAATATTCACTTAACAATATTATATATTGATATTATGAAATTACCAATTCATATCCCACTAGAGTGTGAAATGAGGTACTGAGTAAGGCCCGTTAACATATACGAGGTTACCTTGATTTTGGCATAGAACACATTGTTAGATTTGTTACTCTTATATAATTATTTTCCATAACTATTTCCACAATTAGTATCCAGATAGGGTTTTATTTTAATGATGAACCACTCACTATATACAAACAAAAAATTTGCATGTTTTCTTAGACTATGTCTTATCACTAAGGTTTATATTAAAGTAATCTATTCCTGGTATCCAAAAAATAACTAGAACTAGATGATACAAAAACTAATTTTACCTAATATTTTACACATGTACATAAATTATCTTAATAATTATTAAACATATAATTATATGTAAAGGATAATACAGTCTATTGTCTTTTAGATTTGGTACATAATTATAAATCATGACTCCAAAATAAAAACATCTTTTTTTAATCTTCATTTATAGATCCTAACATCATTTTAGACCATACATCATCATAGGATAACCTGGTGATATCATGAACCATGGGAATAGAAAAAACCCCAGAAAGGGTATAATAATTTGAATAAATCCTAGCACTTGGGTTAGAAGGCATAACCAAATGAATAGAAAGGCATTGAACACAATCAAATATATGGAATCATAACATTGTATCATATAATCACAGATTCATTTTAATATGTATGCAACATAAAAAATAAATTTATCTTTAATAATGGATCATTGAACATAGAATAGAATGAGTCAATGCTAACCACCATGACCATTGTAAATAGAGCATGAGTCAAGGCTAACCACTTGGACAGTTTCACAAAAATCTCATGCTATTAAAAATTACCAAATCAATTGGATCACTATCTGGGAACACCCTTCATAACATGTTCATGAATATGTGTTCCACATGAATAATTATACATAAGGAATCAAACATAAACATAAGGGTTATCCATGGTGATAATTGGGTATCATAATCATGTAATAAAGAACAATAACATGTCATACCAGAAATGTGTCCATGAAAGAAATTAATTAAATCATAATTCTAAATTTATAAATTAAAATAGGACAATACAATGATTAGTTAAGTCAAAATTATGTGATAACATATGAAAATAGTATTTAAGAATTTCAAGAATGAAATGATTATATTGTGGTTTTAAGAAACTATTAAAGAGCATTTAATGTCATAAGGGAATAAAAATTTATTTTAAATTATAAGTGAACCTATAATGATTTCAGAATAAAAAGGGTGATTTTAAAAAAAATGGTTTCAAAATATATATTATAGAGAACACCTAGAATTTGGTATGAAATTGAGACGTTCCATTAAATTAGGGTTTCTTATTGGGATGAATTGACTTGGGAACCATTTTAAAACTAGATTATCCCTGAATAAAATCATGAATTGATATTTATACATGATTTTGGATCATGTAAACAAAATTTAAAATAATTACATAAAAACATAATTTAATTTCAATTGAATACAAAGAGATAAAGAGAAATATGATGGAAAACATGGTTGTTCTGGTTGAATCTCTTACCTTATGTCTGAAGGTGTAGTTAATTTGATCATAATTTCATGGATGAAAAAATTAGATTAATTAATTAACATATAATGACCAATTTATACATGTATTTTCTTTGTTATGACTTTATCATATTAATTTATGGATTTTTTGTGGTTTAATAGATTCAATTTCATCATTTGGGAGAATTGATTTCACTGGTTTTCATGATGGGTATACTTGTATACATGTATGATAGGTTGTATAAAGTTGGGGTGATTATCTAGAATTTAACTTATATGTTATTAATGATTTTTCATAGGATAAATTTTTCATATATTTCATTTGGTTGAATGAAATTAATACATATCATTATAAAAATAGTTAATTATAATCATGTGGGTTTATTTTAGAAGATTAATATTACAACGAACTCATTTTGTTTTATAATTGCATATCATGGGTAAAAAATAATTCCATAAAATTACATAAGATAAAATATTTCTATTCGAAACAATTTTAACCTTAAAAATGTCTCAATGACTAATATTGAATATGGTGATTCAATGATGAAAGCAGATCATCCACAAAGGTGGAAAATCAGCACCTCATAGATGATGTTTTCCTTTGTAAATTTAAAGAGAGAAGAGAATATATTTGATGAATAATTATTCCATAAAAATGATAAACATCTTTTATTTGTATGATAATGGAGTTTTTAGGAAACATGGACAAGTGGATGTGGGGAGAGAAAAAAAATAAAGGAACTTGAAATGAAATTAAATGAAAAGGAGGTGGGATTTACCACTTGATTCCTTCTCCATGAGAACCTCTTAATGGGATTGGTTTTGGAATATTATTAAAAAAAATGAAATTCAATGTGGGTGAGAGGAATGAGAGGTTATTTAATCATAATTTGGTTACGGATCAATTCTTGAGTTGTTAGGGGAGAAGAATTGGTATTAATAGTTGAGGATAATGGGTTTTTTTCATTATTTAATTCATTAGTTTAATATTGTGATCAAGAAATGGAATAGTTTTGATTATTGAAACAAATTATAGTAATTAGTGTATTTTAATTAGAACCATTGGTCAATTAAATCATCCATGACTCAATCAAGACTCAAGAATAATGAAATTTACATATACTGTAAATTACCATATTTCCCTAATCACCAAATATTTGTTTATTTTAGAGAAATCCCAAAATTTCAATATAAACATTTTTCTAGGAATATAATTAAAAAATGAACCCTATTGGGAAAATAATTTTCCACATATGAGAAATTCAATTGTTATTTAAAATTATAATTTACTCAAAAGATACATATTTTAAAATTATAATTGATTTAATAAATCCTTTAAAAAGTAACTAATGTATCATTAAATTATCTTATAATCAAAAAATATAAAAATAATAATTTATGGATTCATTTTTTGAAAATAAATTTTATTTTAAATTTTTAATTTCGTCATAAATTTTAAAAAATATATTTATATATTACAAAAATATCAAAAATTATTTAATAATTCTTAAACAATTTATTTACATATACTATGATATAAGTATATCATGTTTTCACTTATTAGGTGGATAATATTTTTTTATACAATAATTTTTGAGGTTAAAATTCAATTGTTCAATTTAATATTTAAAAGGGTCATGCCATTATTGCAAAGGTAAAGTTACTATTCCTCTCGTATATGTTCCTTATCATCGTGAAATGCTGTTTATTTCATTAATTCATCATTTAAAAAGTTTTTATTGAGTTGTTAAAGTGATTTTATGTGATTTTATTATATGAAATAAATATAATATTGGAATTTAATTGAAAAATGTTTTGGGTCATTATAGTGAGATACCCTTGTGGGGAATGAACTGGCCCGACATGGCCCACCATGTTATGCCACTCTCTATGGGGAATATAATTTTCATTCATAAGAAAAAATAAATTTACCCTCTTCTAGTAAAAATATATGTGTTGTATATATTCTACTAATCTAACCATACACAAAATTAGGACAAATCCAGACATATCCTTAATATGTAGAACCAAATGAAAATGATACTCACCAACCTAGAAAGAATTCCCAATTCACAAAAATATGTCTATGTACTTTAGTCTTAATGTTGTATCTATTTTCATCACTCTAGTAACTAAATCCACCTTCAAGATCAAAAAAATCATATGTTTTGTAGATATAAATGAATAAGAATCACCAGTATTGAATAAGTCACTATCTTTTATAGATTCAACAAGAAGAGTAAGTGTAATAATCAATGGTTCATCAGTACTATCCACTAGTTTAGCCTAAACAAAATGAAATTGTCATTCCCCCATTTCCTATGATGCAATATGAGTCCAATGAGAAAACAGACTCTACTGATATGGGTGATCTTTCCCAGAATCATCTCATCCACTACCTCTACTAACATGTCTAGTAGAACTATCATTAGCGGATTTGTATGTTGTAGAAGATCCCCTCCTCCTACTATAGGTTTTATTACCTCCACCATCGCCACCCATATGTGTGTGGTTCTATAAAATCACTACATATCCCCCATATTTATATTGGCTTGAAATTATTCCAGTTGTTTTATCACTATCTTAGAAAGTTTTCCAGCCGAACAAACTGATGACAGATCACTTGAGTAAGGTTAGGAGTAACTAACCCATCCCCTAAGCCACTCAGTTTTCTGCTACTCATGATAACACTATCTTAACAATTCTAACTACTCTCAAAATTCTATCCTCTTAACTATCACGATAGAAACAATTATCCTCATATGGATCCCTCCTTTATGATCCCCTAATAAATGATATCCTCATTTACCACTTCTAAAAAAATTCCCATACTAAATATATTCATCATGGAAATAATATTTTGTATAATCCCAACCTAAAACCACTTTTTAACAATTGAATCATCACCTGAAAATGTTAGAACAAATCAAGGAAAATATAAATAGAATCTTTCATATTCAATCATATAAAAATTCCACTAACTCAACCTCAATAACTCAATTTATCTCTCCTGTCTCAGCAGATCCTGGTAAAAGTTCTCCCAGAACATCTCCTGAAGGTCCTTTTGTACTTTATTCTCATTTTATATATACCAAGTCTTGAATTTATAAAATTTATTCTCTTGACCAGACCACAAATAGTAGGTAAATCATACTCTCTCTTCACCAAGAGTGTCAAAGTGTTCATGTATATAATATATTGACTCAATCCAGAACTCAATTTCTGTAGGTCCACCCTATCCGTTAATTACCAGAGGGTGCTACAACTAGAATAACATATACGATAATACATTATTTTCAAAACATTGACTATGTACCCTTTAATGAAATTAATGATGACATCAATTTTCTCTCAGAACATCTCTCATACTTTCTCATGTGGAACTATCAGTGCCTCCAATAACACTACTATATGACCATTTCAAAACATAACATTTGTTCATTTACTCAAAAATCTTCACCAAAGAGGAATACATCTATAGTTTACAAAAAAGTATTAGTAAAAATACCCTAACATTAAAAAATTTACAGGAATTAACATAAATCCATAATGATATTCACATAAACCTCACTTTGTGGTCAATACCTAGGTGATATTACTTCCCTCAAACACCATATATATATGTCATGGTTAAAAAAATAGTATACTGTTGAAAATTTCAATGTATCACTAGACATCAATTAAACCAAATATTTGATCATAATATAATATTTTTAATTCTTATTTGGTACCATTTTCATTGCAATTTCACTAGAATATAAAAAAAATTAATTTTCAACAACTTACCAAAAACCAATTTCCTTGTGCATGAAAAAAATGAGGCATGTCATAAAATAATATTGATTTCTTAAAATGTTCATTCATATTTAGGTATCAATCCATATTGGACCATGTGTTATATATCTTAACATTTCATAAATAATTATCATATCACATGAGAAGTTCTAACCAAAGGTTAAATAACATCCAAATGTGACAATACACATTAATAATAACAATCAATCATTTGGTTATGTGGTTTTCCCCCATACATGGGTTGGTTAATACCATTTTCGAGCTCATTACCAAGTACCATATCTTCTATGTATCATATTTACATTGGTAAAATAGTTATAAAAAATTTTTGGGATGAAAACTAGGATATGATAAAACTTTTTAATGTCGTCTTCTAGGAGTCACACACTGGTTCCCTGAGACTATTAGTTAAATGATCTCAGTCATTCCTCCCCATACTCCAGAGGCTAGTGACTTGTAGAGAGGGTCAAATATTGATCATTGAGAGGGTATACCATATTTACAACTGTAATAAACCATAAAAATTTAAATATTAACCTAATAATATAGCCATAATAAGAAGAATACCAATATCACATTCTGAACAAAACATGAAATAGATTATCAAAACTAAATAGTAGCTATTTAATTCTAATGTTTTTTGAGGTGTCAATATGAAAAGCCCGTAATAAATAAATACATTTACCATACCCAAGATGATCCTGAATAACGTCTAGTTCCCTTAACCATAATACTTCCTAACTCATCCATCAAATAGAGGTCCTATTCCCTTACCCTAACCTATAAACATGAAGTCTATTTGGGTACCGATCACGAAACCTAAGAATGGTGTTAGTTTAACACTGTAGTCCATCATCGATGAAATATAAAACTATATATACTCAACAATATTTAATGATGTTTTATAAATTATAAATACCAAAAATAAAGTATACATTTCACCATTATTCAATTATTCTTCATTTCACCTCCTAATCCTCGTGGATCCTGAGGACACCCACATTTTCAACACATTTTTGTCTCATTATAGATTCTAAATCATATCACATATCCTATTCATATTTCATTATTTCTCTTGACTATTCATTATCCATTTATTTTTTTTATATAGACAACTGAAAATGTGGTCCAACACCAATGTTTTGGATCTAGATCAGCATTCCTCGGACTTCGTGAGCAACTAAAGAAGTGTTCTGTATCTCACACTCATTTATCAAACAATAAAAAAGTGGTCTTTTGAAACAAAAAATTGGGCCCAAGAGTAATTTATCTCTATAGGATTCTAATACAGATGACAATGTCCTACACACAAATTTCAATTTACAACTATTTTCAATTGATACACCAGACCATATCGCACTCACAAATATCAATTTATCACACATTTTTTATATATCACATCAATCATGTTTAATAAAAATCAATATTTTTTTAAAAATTCACAATCAAAACACATATTATTTAATTTAATAATTAATTAATTCAATTCATTCAATTACAAAATAATAACAATTCCTATTAATTATTTCAATAATTTATTAGTCGAATTTAATGAATTTGATAATCAAAATAATTACTACTAATTAATTCATAAATATATTTATCCAATTCCAAAATAATAATATTCCAATAAATAATTCAACAATTAATTATTCAAATTTTTTCAATTTATGTTGTCAAGTAATTAATAATGAAATTAACTAAATAATTCCAAAATCATAATGATACATTAATTAGTCGAATATTTAATTAATCCAATTTTACAATCAGACATTCCATTAATAAATTAACAAATTACTTAATCCAATTTCAACCAATTTCATAATCACAAGAATTCCAATAATTAATTAATCCATTATTTTAAACAATTACATTTTTTCATAAATTATATAATAATTTAATATATTCAATTCAATATTCAATTTTCAAATGTTCCCATAGAAATCTAAAAACACAAATATGAAATTGTAATACAGACTATGTGAATTGAATATAGAGCACCAACCTCTTGATCATTGGTAAATGCACACTAATTCAATTCACAAATTCTTGAAGAACGATCAAGAACATGAACCCGGATGAGATCTAGATACCAAACATATATCTAATATAAAGGGAAACAAGACCCATGAATCATATATTAAAAAAATTGACAATACTGTAAAAAACAACCCCCTTTTATCGGAAAGAGAATTGGGAGAGAGAGGGATCCATTCAGGAAGAAACCACATACCCGGGTTGGTTCATATCATATATCCAAGAATTGAATCATATTAGACATAGGTTTTAATCGCTTGGATCAATTTAAGAGCTTCCTAGATTAGATAAATCCTTTTGGTCTGGGTTAGGGTTGATTTGGTGTTAATAAATTAAGATCAGTTATTTTTAAAATAATATTATGGGTAATTAATACCATGTTCACGGTTTCTTGGGAATCACCACACATTCTTCCAAATAGTGTACCTCTTCAATATGAGTTTATAGTTTATACTAAGAGGGTTCATAGTTTAACAAATCACTCTCCAACAATGAAAATACCCTCTTTTGGGTTCAAACGGTATCCTCACCATGGCACATTAAGGAGGAAAAATATGTTCCCACCATGCACTACCACACCATAGAACAATTTACATTTTTAAAGAAAACGCAAAAAAGATAAAATCCAAACAAAATTTACTCGAAACTATGAAACGTGTACATGACAAAATCCATAGACATCTACATAAGTGGTTAGTATTTAAAACATAAAATCATATGTTCAAAAGGACTCCTGAACCTTCAATAGCTTCTTCATCCCATACTAAATATTGAATCATATCACATATCGAATTTAAAATTCATTATAACCTAGGAGAAATAATTATCCATTTCATTTATATTTACAATATGTCTAATTCAATTCCTTATCCAATGAAAACATTTTTGGGTCTTGATTGACAATCCCAAGACCTCATGGTCTATTGGAGTGGTTGTATCTGTCCCACACTCATTTATTAAATAATCACACAAGTGGTATTTTTATGTTCATGACCATATCCTACACTCCCCTACCAAACAATCAAATAATAATTATTTTTATGTGGTGGGAATATGTCACAAACCCATTTATCTCTATGTTATGTTGAATATAATGGCATAAACACGAATATCAAATTAAAACTATTGGATTTTGATGTTGAAAACTATGTCCACCACAAAAATATTAATTTTTAACACATTTCAAATATATTACATCAATCATGTTTAATTCACATAACTTTTTTCACATTTCACAATCCAAATCTATCAATAAATTCATAAAATTATTAATTTAATTAAATAAATTGTGTAATCAAAATAATTCTAGTTAATTACTTCAGTAATTAGTTTTTCCAATTCCATAATCTCAATATCCTAATAATTATTACAAGTATTAATTATTTAATATTTCACTATTTAAATAGTCAATTAATTCATACTCACATTAATTGACCAATTCAACAATCCCAATATTCCATTAAATAATGAATAAATAAATTAACACAATTTCCTAAACTCATTATCCCATCAATTATTATTTCTCAATATTCAATTAAATAATTCCAAAATAAATCAATCAAATTCCACAATCCCAGAATCCCATTACATAATTCAACAACTAAATACTCAAATTGAATTATTATTTAAATTAATTAATCAATTATTTTATTCAATGATGAATACAATTTCCAAAAGTTTCATTCCCAATATAACAACTCATACATTAAACTAGAATCCAAACTATGGTAATTGAATTTAGAACTCCAAGCTCAATATCGTTGGTAAACTCTCACAAAATGAAATCCCTAATTCAAGAAGAATGAGCAAGAACACAAAAAATAATGTGACGTAGATGTGAAACCTAGATACAAGGCCAATAGAACAAGATCCATCAATCCAATATATAAACCCTTGCTATATAAGGATAAAACACCCATATTATTATCTATAAGTTGAGAGGGAGAGAGAAATATATCTAATCAATAATAAAAAAATACCTGGGGTAGTATAAATCTTCAATCTATGATATAAACAATCAATAATAGATGTCTAGAGGTATTTAAATCTATCCATAAGACTTAATAAATAATATATTTTTCTAGTTCTGATTTGGAGTGAATTTTGTGTCAATATCGAGGGTTGTGCACTATTTCTATTAAGAGGCCACAAGGTTTTACAAGACATGTTCCCAACATACTAATCAAATATATCTAAGTTTGTAAGATATATTGTGATTGGTGGACGGTTTGGGAAAACTATGTTCCAATTATGTGATGCCTCCCCAATTAGTTTTTCTAATCTTTTTTCACCAAATTCACCCTTGATTAAAAAAAAAATTGATAACAAAACTAGGATGAAGAGTACATGAAAACAAGCTTGAGACATCTCCGTGAAACATGGGAATCTTACAAAAAAATTATACTTTATGAATTGTACATTATTTTTATAACAACTTCATACTTGTTTATTGACTAAAAGATGTTTTCTATATTAGTGGTGGTGAAATACTATATATAGGTAACACCCTAATCAGGACACCTAATCTATTATTGAATTTACTTCATGTTTTTATAATATGATAAGAGAAAATTCCCATTGTTTGATGGATGAGTTGTGATGGAGAATAGATGAGGTAAATGAAATGTTTTTGGGACCCAGATGAGGGTGTTTTCTGTGTATTTATTTTGGGTTTTAATTTTTGAACATGACACTAATATGGATTTAAATATCTACATTTTATTTACAGAATTTATTTTTATATTTACTTCATCATGTGATACTTCATTGTTCTGGTAATTTAATTATTCTAGTTTTATGTTCTTGTATTTTGGTAATTTGTTTTTTATTTATGTTGTTGTTATGAATTGTTAAAGAGTGTGTTTTCTCCCCATGTTATATATAAATGACCCTTAATACCTTTCTCTAGACTCATGTATACAAGGAGGCATGATTTATGTAACAAAACTAACATGCTAGGGGAACCAGTATGTTGCACCTGTGTTGGGATGGGACAAAGTTGTATCACAGGATGTTATATTTTATTTTATTTTGAATTTATATTTTGGAGAGTTATACAATGGACATTGAAGTGTGGGGAGTATCACATGAGATTTTATAGGAGAGTAGTTAACCTATATATGTGGGTGAATCCATTTACCAAGGGTGAGGTTATTGTTATTTATGTGTGTGGTTGTTGTGGGAGGTTATTTCACCTCTTGTGATGAACATGTTCTATGATGTGATTAATGATTATGATATTTTCTGATATTTTAATCATGAACTAATTTTACATTATAGATGAGTTTTCATGAAACATTATAGGAACTAATGATTTATTATTTTATTAATTATTTTAAGGCATATATGGAAGACAAGGTTTTGGGAAAGTAATTAAATTAAAATTATTTTCTTTGTTTTTGTGTCATTAAATGAATAAATTTCCTAATATAAATTTTAATGATTTAAATGATTATATTTGATGAAAATGGGTGTCTATAGAAAAAGTTAAATAACTAGAATGTGTTTACCCCTATTAACAATGGCCAATATGTGGGATAATTAATTGTAGTGATATTTCTTTTGTTATGACTGTGTGGCAGAATAAGGTGGATGAATTTTTATGGACTGATGTGAATCCCTCATGTTAAATGTGTTAATGTTTTGAAATGTGTCAAAAGGTTTGGGTTTAGAGATTTATATATATTCCTTGACTAATTTTTTTGCAGATATAATGATATAAGGATATTACTAGTAATGATCCTCCAGTAGTGTAACCTTTGGCATCAATTGTTCTAGATGAAGGATTCGAATAGTAGTTCCATAAAAAAATTATTACTTATGATGTTTATATAGAGAGACTGAAAGTGGGTTATAATGAGTATGTATGACCAAACATAAAATATTCAGTTACATCACCCTATGAAATAAACTAATATTATGGAACTAAGGTAGTAGAGTTATAGATTGATTATATCTATGCTATACAACACCATATATAGAGTCATAATGATAAGAGTTTCAATTTTTCTTCTTATATGTTACATGGATAAATGATACACTGGTGGGATGTTCTAGGTAGGGTAGGGTGGTGTGGTATGGAAGGTTTCCTGGGATATGTTCTTGGATATATGTCATCCAATTACACTTATACAAGATAAGGAAACAGATTTAATGTTGATGAACCAAGGAATTGCATCTTTTATTGAATGTTATGGCTGTTTTATTGACTAGTACAAAATATTTCTAATGCTTTTAGTGAACGACACACTTATGTAATGGAATTTCATGGAAAGGAAAAAATGTGTGACTGAGTCCCAGGTTAACAACTTTTTGTGAATGATATTTTCTGAGGTGGTGGATCTAGAAATGATATTCGAGGGGAACTTGAAATAGGATTCTTATAGAAGATATTTTGTTTCAACTAGAATATTATGTTGTATATATAATGAAATTAGGAATCAATACTATGATATTGTTAACTAAATTAATGTAATAAAGAATATACTAGGGGAAATATAAGACACATAGCATCGTAACCATGTGCTTTTCCAGTAATGTGGCCGGACATTACACTGGAATAGACATTTTCGCCCCCCATATTAGAAGAGTGCTAATCTTGAGGAAGGATGAGACATCTATAATGGTTCGTCAGGGAACCATGAGTTATGGGTAGGGATGGGGTCGCTAGAAATAACCATATTATGGGAATGGGGTCTTCTAAACCATATCATTGTGGTAGTTGGAGTTTCACTAGCCATGTTCATTGAGGGAGTGGATGGTGTGCTTCAAGGAAAGAGTTTATGTATCAGCTGAGTGGATTAGTTCATGTGACTTAGATAATATTATAGGGAAGTGGGGAAAGAAAATTTCATTCACTTCATCCAACACTAGTGGGTAGCAAGGATATACCATCGATAGATAGAGTTTCCATTCTAAAAGATTCTACTCATTCTAGTTCCTTATTTGATATTTTTTCCTCTCGTTTATTTATATATAGACAACTTTTGAATTCATTAAAAATAATATTGGAGTTATAGAGTATTGTTATGTTGATCGATACACCATTGGTAGAGTAATAGAGGGGCATTAAGTTATTCATGGGATGCTATATCAAGGTAGGGGATTTTTATTATCAATTGGATTGGTACATCCATGACATGTTAGTATTTGATATAATTATGTTTATGGATAGGTTAGTGGGTTTAATGAGGCCAAATAGACATCCAATACACGAGAGAGATATTTATGTCTTTTAATAGTGATAATTATGTTTCTTATGGATAATGGGATATCTATATGCATCGTGAAGGGCTGTAGCATTAAAAAATAGGGGGACTCACCTTTTAATAGATTCTCACCCCGATTAGTTTTCTCCATATATCTCATACTTTTCTCATATTTTTATAGATAGTTTTACTACTCTGGCGAGGAATTTAGAACAATGATTTCATTGATCTAATTCGTTAAATCAGGTATATAGGTTATAGATCTGGATCTAGTTTTTTTATGGTGCAAGTTAACATCCATATTCAATTTGGAGATTTCTATTGGTGTGTGTCCATCGATTTTCATGATGTTGGTGGACTGAATTAAATATTTATAGTGTTGACTTATAGTTTCATGTATTCTTCGGGAAATATAAATTGGAAGGTTTGAACATTGAATCTTTATTTTAATTAATTTAATTTTTGAATGATTTATTGAATCATGGAATTGAATTATTGATTTTTCATATGAATATAAAATTAGTTTAACATTGGAATATTTAAAGTTTTCAATTTGGTTATGAAATTGGTGCATAATGGGACATCAAATAGATTTATTAAAGAGGTCATCAAATTTTTTCATGATATGGGATCACTTAATTGTTTAATTGAGTGGATTGTTGAAATTATTGTTTCTAAGAATGTTGAATTGAATTGTTAATGAAAATTAGGGGATGATTGAATTAAAATTGAAAGGTCAATGATTTATTTGATTAAATCTTTAAAAAGTATTTAATCAAGAACTTTTCCTTGTATTTAAAATGTATTTTGATGATTATTGTGATAAGATGAAATTAGACACATTAATTATGAAGTTCGATAAGATGGATAATGAATAATAACTATGGTGTATATGAAATTTATATTTGGGTGATATTGTGATAATTGTGATATACGTGATGATACAGTGTTGGATTTGGACTAAGTCTCCCAATACACTTATGTGTTAGTGAGTGTGGGTTATATATCGAGTCTCCAAATACACATGACTTTTAGTGGGTTTGGGATAGGGGTTGAGGACCAAAATAACAATGTTTGATAGTAAGTGTGGTACATGGACTGAGGTTCCCAATACCAATATGACGTGTGGGGTGGGATTGGGACTGAGGCTCTAAAAACCATCATTGTTCTACACATGATGTTCTACACTCATGAGATTGTAATTGAATTATGGATCTAATTGGACATGATATGAGTTATATTGAAATGATAAATGATAACTGTGGTATTGGGATATGCGATATCTCATGGGGATAGTTTAGACTTCAATATGATCCAAAGTAGGTAATGATAGTATATGTGTAGTCTTGAACCTGAGGAATTAGGTTGTTATTTAAGGAATAATGATGTGTGATTAATATTTACGTTATGGATAGTGCATTATTCTATATATAGATATATACACTATTATTTACAATATTTTATTTAAGAACCCATTGTTCGTGGCCAACTAAATTTAACATACACCCTACTTATACTGCATTATCAATAACCAAATAAAATTCATGTATATACAATAGTTGAATAGATGGCTATGTTAGGATGGAAAATGAATGATGTAACCTTCTGGAACCTCTTGGGGGGTTTTGAGTTTCATTATTTCAGTTATGAATTTTGAAAGTAGACACTTATTTTGTATGACATATATACTTTTTAGTTATGTAATTGTTTTTCAGTTTTGGATCATCATGTGATAAGAATAGATTATTTTCATTTTATTATTATAGTTTTTGGTTATTTCCTTTTTTATTCCATGTTTATTTTTGGTTTCATTTCTTTTATAAAGAGGTCATATTATCTACAGGTTATATATTTATATATATGTGTTTCTCTACTTTTGAGAAGACACTAGTGTATGGTGAATCCCACCTTAGGTAATTGAATCAACTATCATGGGGAACCGGTATATGAAACCTTTGTTTGGATGTTATAATAGATACATATTCTCCTAAAATTTTAATAGTGATAAACCATAAAAAATAGTTAGTGAAAATAATCTTCATCATTATACTTATTAAAAGATTAATTCTTTATATCATCTATAATGGGAAACAAATAAGAATTAGATCAGATGAACCAAATTGGTAATATAAAGTGGAATTTATCTTTATTAAAAAAGGTATAATAAATATAGAAATGTAAATTAATAGGATAACATTAAATTTAATCAATAACATGGTCATGATTAATAATATGTTTGGAACAAATAATGATTTGATAATTAAAAAAAATATTAATCATAAAACCATGGAACTTATCCAATGATGTCATAAATATTCATATAATGAAAATTATTGTTATAAATAATTTCATAATAAGGAAATAAAAGATTTCATACATTAAAAACAAACTATCAAGACCTCATGATAATATATTATATATAAGTGGGTAATGGATTAACCAAATAATGAAAATAATTATTCATATAATATGTGTCATGGTATCGAGGGGAAATAATGGGAACCACCTGCCCTATAATATGTTCAATATATTAATAATATAAATTAGGTCAAAAATATTTAATAAATTTTCAACATAAAAATTCATTGTATGATCTCGGTGTTTGATGTGGTAATTTTTCATTAAGTTTTTTTAATTTTTTTTTAACAAGGATGATGTAATACATCACATGGGTAAGGAATTCATCAAGGTGATAAAAGGAATATGCAAGTGCTAAAAACTGCACTTGCGTATTATGAGGATGTTTCGAGACAAGCCATATGTTGGAATAAATCTTTTGTTTTTTTGGAAAAGCTTTACAATGTGAAGGAAAAATATTATTATTAACAACCTTGGTATTAAAGAAGGTACTTTCCAGTGAACTTATATTGGGGTACCCATATTCTTGGGAAGAACCAAAGCTAGTTACTATTCCAACATTATTGATCAAATCACACACCGGCTTTCTACTTGGAAAAGTAAATCCCTGTCTATGGCTGGTAGAATCTGCCTTGTTAAATCTATTATAGTTTCTAAAATGGTTTACTCATTTATGATATACAAATGGCCTGCCAGTACCATTAAAAAACATAATACCTTTATTAAGAATTTTGTTTGGACTGAAAATATTCTTGAAAGGAAGCTTGTCACTGTTCCATGGAGGAATTGTTGTAAACCATTGGAGAAAGGCAGTATTGGCATTAAAAACCATGAAATGTTTAATGATGCTTTGCAAGACAGGATTATTTGGAGGTTAATTCATAACAACTCGGATGCTATTGATTTTGTTAAGCAATTATTTTTCAATAAACTTAAAAAAGGAAACTTAAATTATATCCAATCCTCTATCTGGCTGTCTATTAGGAATATTATTCAAAATATTATGATTAATGCTATATGTACGGTCAATGCCGATTCTTCTTTGCATTTTTGGACTGATAATTGGATGTGTACCCCCTTTATTTCTCCACTACCCTCTAACTCTTCTCCTGAAAATATTAATCATACCATTAAATATTTAATTTACTCGAGCATGCATGATATTCCTGATAACATTAATCACATGATTGACAATTACCCTTATTCAATTTCTAAATACTTCCCTATTTGGGGACCTACTAACAATGGAATTCTCGACTCAATTTGTTTTTCCATCATAACTTCTTGAACTCTAATCCTTGTTTTGGGGGGTTGAATTCCTTTAATAAAACTTGGATCAATCCTTCGAGACTCACTCTTATATGGTGAATCGCTCACAATAGAATCACCACTAAAGTGTGCCTTCAATCTTTTGGTATAAAACTATGTTCTAAGTGCCATATTTTCAACCAACACAGGGATGCCATTAGCCATCTTTTTAATTCATGCACCACAACATATTCATTTTGGAACTATATTTATGATATTTTTAATTGCATATGGTCTTTTTCTGATTCTATCACCTCTCAACTAAAAAGATGTGTAGAATACGATGCCTCTCAGAAAATGAAGAACATGTTACTCTATGTTGTTTCTGATTTGATGCATGTGATTAGGTATGATAGAAATAATTTGATTCACAACAAATGATCATTAAATCTCAATGTAGGTAATGCCAGGATCCTCGTTGCGGTGCAAGAAGCAGCCTCTATCCAGAAAGCACACAACAAAAATTCTATTAGTGACTTTGAGATTATCCGCAAACATTGGATTAATGGAATCTATAGGCAACCCAAATGCACCCTTGATGTTTTTTGGAAATCCCCACTCCCTGGTTGGATCAATGTAAACATTGACGGGGCCTTTAAGGGAAATCCAGGTCCTTCGTGTTGTGGAGATATCTTTAGAGACTACCTTGGATAGTTCCATGGGTGCTTTTATGGTACCTGTGGTATGACCTCCTCTTTGGAAGCAGAAATGATGGTTGCAATACATGCTATCAATTTTTCTCATCAAAAAGGCTGTAGGGAGATTTGGATTGAGAGTGACTCGACCACAATATCCCAGGCTATCTAGAATGGTGTTATCCATCTCGCATGGCCTCTTACCACCCACTGGATGAGATGTCTTTATTTTCATCGGGGTATCAACTACATCATCATGCATGCATATCGGGAAGCAAATATAGTTTCCGATTACCATTCCAACAAAGGACTCAATCAAGACATGACTTGGTCTGATTCCTTGCTTCCTGAATTTCACCAATTGTATGATAAATATTGTAAGAAACTACCATCCTTCAGACTCATGTAACTATTTTTTTTATATTCAATAAATTTTGCCTTGGTCTTTTACTGATGCACCACCTTCTCAAAAAAAATCACATGGATAAGGAATTTATGGATGGTGGATTTGGTGTTATTAAAAAAAGAATGCGGGATAAAGGGACATATAGTGCATGGTTTATTTGTGGAACAATGTTAAGGTTGACTCTATCCATGGAATTATATACTATGTGGCCTAGTCCCCTTGGAATTTTGATGGCATAGAGCCACAACTTGGGTTTTCAAACTCTGAAGTTTTCCCACCAAAAACTCGTGGCATGAACCTCATATATATATAGGGTTCTACATGGTGGCACATTGTTTTTCAAATCGTGTGGAAAAAAGGTATGTATATTAATTTATGGGGATTTTAAATATTTTCCCCTCATAAGTTATGTGTTCTTACATTATTTTCATCCTATTTCCTTCTCAATCAATTTGGTGTTTAAACCACAAGGATCCAAGCTATCAATGGTTTATTCTATATAGATCATTTTAATTTTGAAGAAAAATTGCTCATGAATTGATGATCTGTGTCATTTTACCAACCCACTATATAATATTTAATAGAAGTAAACGAGTGTGATGTTTTATTGTCTTATGATTCTCAAAAAAATTATTTTTTTCTCTTGAATTATTGGTTTTTGTGTAAGTGTTTTTTTGTTTGTTTCATTGGATAATAATTAATTACTAAATTTCTATATGCTTATGGTATGTGGTCTATAATCTATTTCCCACAAAAATTATATAAATTTCAATTTAATGTGGTAGTTTATTTATACAATCTTAATGAAAATCCAATTCCTTGATTATAAATTATATATCTAGTGATGAAATGTGATTTGGTATCTTTCCTATACCAAATTGGTTCCATTATAACAAGTAGACTGAGCATAAGTCCACTGATATGGACTTCCAAACATATGAAAATGTGTATTGTGTAATAAAATAAAAAATAGCATGTTTATGATGTTTAACAACATGTTTTTATAGTTTTCCTGATGATTTGGTTTAAATAGTTTATTTCCCTGACTCATAAATGTTAAATTATTCTAAGAGATGATTTGGGTTATGTTTGATAAACTGTTAAATGGGAATATCAATGTTACTAAAGTAGTTTAATGGCATGATAAATGGTTTTGGTTATGAATAATTTAAAAAATGGAATTATTTGTTGTTGATTTTAATTCATTGAATGAAATTGACCATGTGGATTTTGAATAAAATCTAAAGGTGTATCATTATTGTTATTGTTGGATAAGAGTCCACTAATGATAACCCATGGTAATTATAAGGTTTTTTTGGAGGGATGTTAGATTAAGGATACTAGTCCTTGGGTGGGCCAAACTAATCCTCTTAGTGCCCGATGCATACATGGCTCTGAGGAATCACTAATTCAAATACCTCCAATTATGTAAAAACATTGTTCCCTATCATTTATCGGATGGATATGCATGGATTTTTTAAAAAAAAGTTTGAATAATAGGGATGATTCTCCTTTTATATTGAATTTTGAACCATATTATGTTTGGTTCAGATGTCCATAATGGCATAGTCTAGTTTGATGGGATCTTGTATTACATGGAATAGAGAAAAAAAGATGTTAATGTATTTTTTAAAGCATGAACCATGTTTATCTACACCTTAACTGTTATTTATTGTAATACTTCATACATTATTTTAGACTAAATGTTTTTAGCCACTATTGGTGGTGGGCTATTTATTTTTACTAAAACAATCCAATCTGCCCACCACTGAGTACATGAGAAGAATTATTGTTTATTGGACATGGTGGTGATAAGGCCCATCTAGAAGCTAGTTGATTTCAGATTGAGAATGGATGAGTGAATTGGACATATGATATTAAACCATTGTGGGTATAAACATTTATGTATTAATTATGATTATTTTTGGAACATTACACTATCATGGAATGACCTATATATTATTTTAGATAGATGTAATTTCACTTTTCTAGGATATGGTTATTTAATGATGTGTTGCAAATGGGTTTTTTAATATTTTTTATTATAATTTACAATTTTATTCCACCATTTTAAAGAGGTTATAGTCTCCTTAAAAGTTTTCTTGGCCACACACAAAAAATCAGCATGCAATAGAATATGTGTATTTGTGCCTGATTTCATGTGGCAATCTAGCTTTGGGCATCGATTTAGTGGCACCTGGGATGGTATATTATATAAGGGTACCAGTCTTGTTTTATTTTCTTCTATGATACTATATGGATAAGGTATATAGAATAATAATATGTGTTACTACATGGCAATATCTCATACATGGGATTATCTAACCCTTCTATGGAGGAAACCCATGTACGTATGGTAGGATTGTTCTTCTAGACGTTCTCTTATAATATTTGAATGTTATTTCACATTGACCAATACCCATGTGTTTTGATGAAATTCTTTGTTGATATTTTAATTGGGGAGTCTTGAGGAATAATATTTTAAATGATTTCAACATTTTCGACACTCAGGGATTATTGGACCAACATTATGTTTGGAATACTAATTATAAAATATGGGTTATGTGAACATAGTATGCTTAACCTTTTCATTCCATTTTAATAAAATGATTCCTAATGAAGAAAATGTATTTTTTTTAATATTCAATAATGTAAAACTAAATATTGTAAATTTTAATTAATAGGTATTTTTTAAGTTATTGTAAACGATTATATATGTTATGATGTTTTCAAACATGATGTTTTGATTTTGAATGTTTACTTTACCATATGTTTTCCATGGACTACAGTAGGGGTAGTTAAGGGTAGTGAATGTGTTATGGTTGTATTCACAAGGATAATTTATTTAGTGTGATTTGTAATGGCTATATATTATCACTCTAATTTTTGAACTTTAGAATATATAAGATATATTTTTTAGACCTACATATATAATTGTAGAGAGATTCCACCATAGAGATAATTACTAGTTTGGTGATAAGATGACATGACTAAGAATCCTACTTCAATGGTGGAAAATGACCCCTATATATTATGGGAAATATTAATAGAGCCATTTAATTATTTCATCACTCATTTTATTTATTTTTTAAAGAGATTCCAATGTGAGAATCATTGATTGTACATGACTATGGGAGAGAGTTTTAGTGGAAGAACCCTCCAAAATGGGACAATTAAGGTGGTCTTAAGGGAGTAGAGTTCAAGATTAATTATAACCAAATAATATGAAATTAATCATTGATCCATTTTGGTAAATAAGGAATGCTCATAGTATTTTTGTAGTGAAGAAAAAAATTTCAAATGGATATTCAGGAATATGATAAGAAGGAATAGGGTACAACATGTAAATATTTCAAAGAGATATACTTAAATAAATTATTAATATAGGATCTGGGGAAGTATATAATTGCGGGATTTATGAACATTATCCATAAATGTATTATGATGAAGGATTTTATTAGATTCATTACATACATTTAGTATTTGTTTCCTAATTATAACTAGGGATGATAAAATATGTTGCGATGTTTCCAATATGAGATTAGGTGAGATATTATCTCCTATATAAATATCATCATGGTGTATTATTTTTGTTAGTCAGTAAATCAATCACTTCATTATTGGTAAACCAAATGGCATCTTCATGTGGTGGATGAGTAGGACCAGTTTATTGTTATACTGTTATATCTTCTAAAAATTGGATCTTTTATTATGTGAAATTAAAATATGGATTTGAATGATAGAGAATCCTAGAGAAAGGATTTGTATCATGATGTAGTGATCAATTTCCATTCTATAATTGTGTAATGATGGGCCATATACATTGTTAGCATCCATGAAAACAATCCTAATTCTGATCTAGTGGGATAATGGGTCATGAAATATTTTATTCATGATCCATTTTCAAATATTCACTGATTGGGGTCATATGAAATTGTAGTGAACCTATTGATGATTTTCTATACATTTTTAATATGAAATTTTGAGATATAAATAATATTCTAGTTGGGATGGGGGATGTAGTACTTCATGGAAATCGTTTCCATATTCGTAGAGTAGCAAGGTGATTGGGACACATACATGATATCAGTGTAGCTGGATAAGAAAATTGCAAGAAATTCTACAAATATTGGATGGTAACAAAGTAAAAACATCCAGATTTTGATTTATGATTATAAGATATTTATAATAGAATATTTCATTTCTGATTAATGATGTTCTCACCTATTTAATATATTCCATTTTATGTAATATAGTTAGATTAGAATAATATTTTATTTTTGTGTTTAGGTTGATGGAAATCCCATTTAGAGTGTTGATAGAGGGTATCTAGTATTATATGAATGTGGTGTATCTGTGTTTGGGTACAATATTTGTAAGAACCCGAACCTTCCTTCTAGGTATGTTTTCATTTTTCTAGAGTTTTTGAGAAAAAGAGGAGAATCTGGAAATTTTCAACATACATGCCGTGTACTTTATAAGCACATTCCTTGTACTTTGATGTCGCATGAGGCCATGTGCTAGCCGTTTCTGGGCCACACACATGGTGTGTAGGGGTAATATAGAGGCCACATAAAGCGGAGTACGGAAAAGCCTAGTACATGTCGTGTACTCTAAAAGTACACGTTGTGTATTTTTTTTCATTAATTGCACCGGGGTCGCATTTGATCGACATAAACGTCTTCTTCTAGGTCTCGTTCGACCGAGAGCATCTGTACAACACCGAGACTTATTGGAGCCCCCGAGCCTCCGTCTATTATTTAAATCGACCGCCGTCGATTGTGTTGGAATCACAACGGTGAGTTCTTCCTTATTCTTGAGTTTCATTCCGTGATTTTCCTTCTTTCTCAAGATATCATGGGTTGAGTGTTTTGGACGTTTTCTAATATCTTCGACTTTCAAAGGAGATTCAATCATAGTGGTTCAAGTATATCAGTATCATAGAATCCAGGTAGGTGGTTTGGGTCTTTCCGTTCGATATCTTTGAGTTTTATGTGCAATTTCAACCAATACCCATGAACAGGGTATTGCGTGTTTACTGTTTTCCACTATTGTGTTCCTACCTTGATTGTATTATTGTTTAGATAAAATTTTGTCATCTTTGAAGATAATTGCTGTGCTTGGATGTTTTACCCATGACTTGTTCTATTTATGACATTTTGGTCTTGTTCTTCCTTTGGTCATTGTACCCGTTTTCCATGCCTTGTGACCGTAGGATAAAGTATTGTTTTCCCTGACATGCTTGTTAAGATATAGACTAGTTATCCAAGTAGCTATGTAGGTTTAATTTGGCCATATTGCATTTTTATGCACGGATTGGCACAGGGCCGTGAGAACCTTGTGCTTTAGACTATACGGGATAGGTCGACAGAGCTTCCCAGAGAGTCCTAGATATTATAGACTATAAGGGATAGACCGAGTGAGATTCCCATAGGGTCTTGGATGTTATAGTCTAAAGGTGGGTGGACCAATTGAGCTTCTTCATTAAATCTTGAGCTTATAGACTACATGGGATCGACCGAGTGAGCTTCCCATAGTGTCTTGGATATTATAGACCATAGGAGGGTAGAACGAGTGAGCTACTTCCAAGGGTATTTGTTTGTTTTTTTCATTTAAATTCCTTAAAACATTCCAGGCTATAAGAGGAGTTGACAGAGTGAGCTTCCTCAGAGTTTGTGATATACCTGAGGCTATAGGAGGAATTGACCAAGTGCGCTTCCTCATAAAGTCTCTAGACCTTGGGGCTATAAGCGGAATTGACCGTGTGATCACCCCCAGAGAGTCCCTGACTACTCTAGACTATAAGGGGAATTGATCGAGCGGCATCCCCAGAGAGTTTTATAATTTTGTTTGACCAAACCAGAGGAGTTAGTCTGATTGTACTACCTATAGGGTTGTTGGTACTTTTTGGATAGGACCAGAGGTGATGGTTGTTAGTGCTTCATAGAGGGTTTCCTGCTTTTGGTTAGCTGTTTTCTTCACTACTTCTTATTGATCTTTGGATTTTTGACTATTGTGTATCATCCTGTTACTGCTTACTGTTTACTAATTATTGTACTATTACCTACCATATGCTCACTGACTGTTAGGCACATATCTTTGGGTGATTTCCTACTGGGATTTAGTCTCACACCTTGTTTGAGTCATGCTTTTGGGCCAAAACAGATTATATTGTTGCAGGAATAGACAAGGGAAGTCCCCTTCGAATTTATGTACTTGACCTTCATTGGAGCAGGAGAGCCTGGGACCATGCCAAGGCTTGCGATGCTGATTATTTGCTTATCTGTTTTTCTTTATCACTTTGGATTAGTATTGTATTCAGCATTGTGACTTTTTTGGATTCTTTCCCAGACATATGTATTATGAATCATTTCATAAATATATTTGTGCTCCATTTTATTGTTTTAGACTTCCGCTGTTTACCATTGTTGGATATTTACTACTTCCACTGTGTACTCTACTAATGATGGCATAGTTTCCCCAATATCACACCCAAGGCCCTCACTGCTAGTTGGCAGCATCTAGCATTTGGGGAAATGCGCTTGAGGAAATGTGACCAACCGGGTACGGGGCGCCTCTAGGTGGCTTTCAGAACTGGGACGTTAAAAAGTGGTATCACAAGAATTATTCTCTCTTGACTTACTGTTTGGATCCATTAGCCAGGGATAGGATGGAATAGGTACATGGTAATAAAATGTGTTTAGGAGTAGCTGACCCGTGTACAGGGAAAAGCCAATCTACCTCACTTATTGCAGTTTCTGGTTTTGCTACGTTACAGTTGATTTGATTTCACCTAGAGTGATTCACATGCTTTGTACTATTACAGTTGTTGTTATTGCGGTTCTGTTTTTGTCACAACCCAATGAGATGAGGGTATGTTATCTCATGCATCATATAGACACTTG
This sequence comes from Viscum album, assembly GCA_963277665.1. Classification (NCBI taxonomy): domain Eukaryota; kingdom Viridiplantae; phylum Streptophyta; class Magnoliopsida; order Santalales; family Viscaceae; genus Viscum; species Viscum album. The sequence goes on from OY728166.1 coordinate 997,872,868, forward strand.
TTAGAAATCACATTCCATGCATTCTTTCCATTTTATGTAGGATGAATTAGTGATTGCATGTTGTTGTGATAGACGTTGTGTAGATTATGCATGATGTTATGATAGATTCTTTGATAGAATCCCTGCTGTCTTATAGAGAAATTATTTCTATAGTACTTTTGTTAAATGGATGCCAAATTTTGGTTCTTGAGGTGTTATGGTCCCTCAGGGACCAGAAATTAGTATACTATTTATTTGTTGCTTTGTCATGACTTGTGTATGATACCAAGCTTTGATTCGCGGGGAGGATGTGCCCTCATAGATCGGAATTTGGCACCTTAACTCTTGTTTCTGGTGTTTTTTGGGCTTCGGTGGAGTTTTTGATCTACTGCCAAGAAAACCCCAGAATACACAACATGTACATTATAAATACAAGCAGTGTAGTTTTCCAACCGTGTCACTAACTGTGTGGGCAGAAACACGGGGTTGTGAGAAACCTTCAGGAACACGCCGTGTATAGTAAGTACATGCCGTGTTGTAGTGAGCCATGTACCCGGCCATGTCACTAACAACATGGTTGGGGAAGAACATGTAGTACACGCCGTTTTGGATATGATAACGCTGTGTATCCTTGTTCTATGTACCCATCCATGTCATGAACAACACAGGTCGATGTTATCTTTTCCTGTACACTCCGTGGTTTTTCAGAACACGCCATGTACTCTCAGCCATGTAGCTGGCCGTGTAACTAACAACACCGGTAGTTGAAACACATGTCGTACATGTTGTGTCCACAGGGAACATGCCATGTAGTGTCATTTTAAGAGGACCCTGTGGGTTAGCCGTGTAAGGAGACTCGAGCAGAGGAATAGAGTTTATGTACACCCCGTGTGTGGGGACAACATGCCGTGTAGTTGGGGTATTACATGACCAGTGGTGGAAGGAGTACACGCCCATGTGAATGGATTAAGAGAACATGTTTTGTAGTTGTTATACATACAGTGTTGGCATGTTTTGTAAAAAAATGAATTTTTCCTTCTCTTGTTCCCCTTTTATACTCTTGTGTTTTCAGTCTTTGATAATCTTAATCTAAGCTGTGCTTTTGAAATTTCAGAGCTATGCCACCGAGACGTCATTGGGTTATACGTCAGCTGCCAGACAGTGATCAGACACTAGATATGGCCGATCAGGGACCCCCTACAGATTCTCTTGCTATGACAGCTCTGGAAACTGTAGTTATACCAGTTACGGGCGCTGACGCGCAGTTTAGGGAGGGTTTCCTTAGGATGATGTAGACCTTTCAGGGAGCACCATATTCTGCCCTGTCAACGACTGAGTTGATTTGGGTTTTCCAGCAACAGCATCCATCTATGTTCTTAGGGGATGGAGGACCTCAGGCTGCAGAGTCGTGGCTCGAAGCCACACTGACGATCTTCAAGAATCTTGAGGTACCTCCAGAGAAGACGGTAAATCTCACGACCTATATGCTCTGAGACTCCTCCAAGAGGTGGAGGGAGGTGATCTCACAGTAAGGAAGATAGTAGGGTATGACTTGGGATGAGTTTCGGCGCATATTCTGCGATTACTTATACCCAGAGACCTTGAGGTCTGATCAATCTCATGAGTTTATGAGCCTGGAGCAGGGTACTCTTTCTGTTATGGGGTACTCGTCTCGCTTTACTAAGCTGAAGCGATTCACACCAATTACAGGAGGCGATGAGTTGTTCCTTGTGCATATGTTAGAGGATGGTCTGATGTATGAAATCCGCTTGCAGGTGAACATCTTTAGGTTGACTTCGATATCTTCTATCGTCAACCAGGCACTGGTCACAGAGCGCAATCTGAGGGATTCTGGGGTAGTGAGCCAGGGCTGTTCAACCTCCAGAGCTAGTGTTCCTCCTTCTGATAGCAGGAAGCACCGCAGGGAGCTGTCTCGAGGAGATCAGAGTAGGCAGAGTGTTTCTTATGGTAGTCAGGTAGTATGATTCCAATGCGGGAGGAGCAGGCATACTAGGCCTCAGTGCTAGAGAGACCCGATGGAGTGCCAATCTTGCGGCAAGATGGACCGTCTACAACATTTTTGTCAGATCTTCTCAACTACGACTGGTGGTACAGGCTCTTCTAAGACCTGGCGTTCAGGAGATGCATCACCAGTTTCTCACAAGTCTGGGAACTGGAGTTCTTTCGGCCGTTTGGGCCAAGGTGGAGGTTGCAGCCGTGGTGGCCAGTCACCAGGTTACCAGCAATAGGAGAGTGGATCAGCTCAGGGTAGTCAGCCAGGGTTGTAGGGCCGCGGTATAGGCCAGACATTCGCTGTGGAGCAGACCCATCAGGAGAAAGATCACGGACCTTCTACAGTTCGAGGTACGATCTTAGTAGCCTATCTTTTATCTTCAGCCCTTTTCAATACTGGTACTACGCATAGCTTTATCTCTATTTCTGTTGTGGAGAGCATTGGGCTCTGTATATTTTTCTCTACCGATACATTGACTCTAGACACACTATTGGGGACCAGAGCAGTTGGAATACTTTAGTACAGATAGTGTCCTCTTGAGGTTGCAGGGTGTCACTTATTATGGGACCTCTATTTCATAGAGATGACGAGCTATGATGTAATTCTTGGAATGTACTTGCTAGTTCCCTTCTAAGAAATCATTAACTACTATTGCCGCAGAGTGAGTTTTGTATCACCAGAAGGTGAATCTTTTCATCATAGAAGTGAGTGTGATGTCCAGTCGAGTCGATCAAGACCCGATCATCATTGGATAGGAGGAGTCACAACCCAGATTTCAAGTCTTTATCTGGATAACTAGGGGACTTCGCAGTTAGACTTTCCCCAGTGGTGGACCATTTTAGAGATGTCTTTCTAGAGGACTTTTCATGTTTGCCTCTGGAGTGTGAGGTAGACTTCTATGTTGTGCTCGTGCAAGGAGAGACACCGGTATCCATTCCTCCTTATAGGATGGATACACCTGAGTTGCAGAAGCTCAAGAAACAGTTGGAGGTGTTGCATTCAAAGGGTTCAATCCAACCCAGTACTTCTCCTTGGGATTCGCCTGTACTTTTTCCAAAGAAGGTAGAGGGTACCATTCGGCTTTGTGTGGATTATTGGAAGTTGAACCAGTTGACGGTCAAGAACTGATATCCCTTTATGAGGATCGATGACTTCTCTGATCAGCTTTGAGGAGCCCGAGTGGTCTCGAAGATTGACATCAGATCCGACTATCATCAGTTGCGTGTTATACTATCAGATATACCTATGACATCCTTCAGGTGCATGTATGGTCTCTATGAGTATATAGTTATGTCGTTCGGTCTCACAAACACACCAGTAGTTTTCATGGTGCTAATGAACTGAGTTTTCTATCAATACATGGATTCTTTCATCGTGGTCTTCATGGGAGATTTACTAGTGTACTCTCACACTCGACACGACCATGCCACACATCTTGAGATCATTATGAGTACACTGATAGACCATCAGCTTTATGCTAAACTCTTGATGTGCCACTTTTGGATGGAATAGATTCACTTCTTGGGTCATGTCATCTCAGAGACAGGAGTATCAGTAGACCAGAGAATCTGAGAGTTGTAGTTTCATGGGAGCAGCCGAAGAATGTCTTTGAGGTGTGTATTATTATAGGGCCGGATGGATACTAAAGATGCTTCATACAAGACTTTTCATGTTTAGAAGCACTGTTGATAGGTCTGAACAAGAAAGGGGTGAATTTATCATGGTCAGATTCTTATGAGTCAGCCTTTTAAGAGATGAAAGCGAGGTTGACGTCATCACCAATACTGGTCTTTCCAGAGCTAAGAAAGAGCTACACTGTTACTGCGATGCTTCAGGTATCGAGCTAGTAGTTGTAATTATCCAGAGAGACAGATTTGTTACGTACGGGTCTCGGCAGTTGAGGCCACATGAGAGGAAATACCCGACACATGATCTGGAGTTAGTAGCTGTTGTTCATGCCTTACACTGTTGGAGACACCGTCTTCCGGGGGAAGACTTTTTGGTTTTCACCAACCACAAGAGTCTCAAATACATCATCAATCAGCGGGAACTGAATCTGAGACAACACAGGTGGTTCAAGTATCTTCAGTCCTTTGACTTTGAGCTTGCCTATACGCCTGGGAAGGGCAATGTAGTTGCTGATGCAATGAGCAGGAGAACTCAGATACTGGCAGTTCAGGAGGCCAGCAGTGAGTGGCAGCTTATGGCTCTATTATCTGAGATTCATTTGGAGGTGCACAACAGACAGGGATAGAAATTCCTATCTTCAGTAGCTTTTACCTCTATAGTTCTTGATCGGGTACATATGAGGCAACTATTAGACTCAGAAGGCCTAGTCCTACGGGAGAGTGTGTTAGGAGAGGACCCTCTTCCTAGATGGACCGTGGGAGAGAATGAGAACTTTCATTTCCAGGGATGCATATGGGTTCCATCAGACATACACGAGGAGATGATGCAAGATTTTCATTCCTCTGTTTGGGCAGTTCATCCTGGTGTCACCAAGATGTATCAGGATCTTCATCACTAGTATTGGTGGCTAGGTATGAAGAGAGATGTTGTTGGTTTTGTTATGAGGTTTTCTACTTGTCAGTAGGTTAATGCGGAGCATCAGTGTTTGGTAGGTCATTTATAGCAGTTACCCATTCCTGAGTGGAAATGGAACGATGCCAGGATGGATTTTGTGACTGGGTTGCCAAGATCGCCTCGTGGGAAAGATGTTGTTTGGGTTGTCATCGACAGGCTTACAAAGGTTGATCACTTCATGCCGATCAAGGAGACCTTCAGTGTTGATGATCTAGGATGGTTTTACATCTGTGATATTGTACGTTTATATGGAGTTACACACTCCATAGTTTCAGACAGGGAAGCTCGTTTTACTTCTCGTTTCTGGCAGGGGCTTTAGAAGGATTTGGGTACACAGGTACTTTTGAGTACAACATACCATCCATAGACTGATGGATAATCCAAGTGTATGATTCAGGTGCTTGAGGATATGCTTCAAGCTTGCATTATGAACTTTTTATTTTCATGGGAGAAGAATATACCTCTTGTGGAGTTCACCTACAACAACTGTTTTCAGGCGACTATTAATATGGCACCTTACGAGGCCTTGTACGGTAGGCCATACCGATCACCTTTATGTAGGTTGTAGGTAGGAGAAGTATCTTTACTGGGTCCTCATCTACTTCAAGAAACCTCAGAGCATATAGAGTTGATTCGAAAGTGTGTGGATGCTGTACAGTCTTGATAGAAGTCTCATGATGATCAGCGGAGACGACCTCTAGAGTTCGAGGTTGGGGATCAGGTTTTCCTGCGTGTCACATCGAGGCTGGGACACAAGAGGTTTCAATGACAGGGTAAGATTTAACCGAGGTACGTAGGGCCATTTGAGGTGTTGGAGAGAGTTGGTCCAGTTTCCTATTGGTTGTAGTTACCTCATAGGTACCAGGCTATGCACGACATCTTCCACGTTTCTCAGCTCTGAAGTTAATTTTCAGACTCATCCCATGTCTTTCAACATGAGGAGTTTGAGCTCGAAGAGGATGCCTCATTTGTAGAGAATCCTATCCGGATTTTCGATCACAGTGCAATGGTTCTCTGTGATCGGTCTATTCCTCTAGTACGGGTGATGTGGTAGCACAGGCGTGTACATGACGAGACTTGGGAGAGGGAGGCCGACATACGATTACAGTTGCCAGTGGTGTTCGGGGATTCTTATTCTACGCCTTGCTTGGGATATTCGAGGATGAATTTATTTAAGGGGGGAAGTTTGTAAGAAGTTGGACCTTACCTCCAGGTATTTTTTCCTTTTTCTGGAGTTTTTGAGAAAAATAGAAGAATCTGGAAATTTTCAACATACAAGTCGTGTACCTTGACGCCGCACGAGGTCGTGTGCTGGCCGTGTCTGGGCCACACACATGGTGTGTAGGGGAAACATGGAGACCGCTTAAAGTAGAGTACAGAAAATCCTAGTACACACTGTGTACTCCCAAAGTACATGTCGTGTTTTTTTCCATTAAATGCACCGGGGTCGCGTCTAATCGACATAAACATCTTCTTCTAGGTCTCGTTTGACTGAGAGAAGCCGTAGGGCGCCGAGACTTCTCCAAGACCCCAAGTATCCGTCTATTCTCCAAATCGACCGTCGTCGATTGCATTGGAACCGCAATGATGAGCTCTTCCTTCTTCTTGAGTTCCATTCCATGATTTTCCTTCATTCTTAAGATATCATGGGTTGAGAGTTTTGGATGTTCTCTCAGATCTTCGACGTTCGAAGCAGATTCAATAATCATGGTTCAAGTATATCAATCTCCAAGCATCCATGTAGGTTGTTTATGCCTTTCCGTTCGATGTCTTTGATTTTTTTGTGAAATTTCCACAGATACCCATGAAAGGGGCATTGCGTGTTTACTATTTTACCCCTATTGTGTTCCTACCTTGCTTGTATTCTTGTGTAGAGGTAATTTGGTCATGTATGAGGATAATTTTTGTTCATTGATGTTTTACCCATGCCTTTTTCTATTTACGACCTTTTGGTCTTGTTCTAACTTTATCCATTGTACTTATTTTCCATGCCTTGTTACCGTTGGATGGAGTATTATTTTCCCTAACATGCTTGTTAAGCTATAGATTGGTTAGCCATGTAGCTCTGTAGGTTTAATTTGGCCATATAGAATTATTATGCACTGATTGGCATGTGGCCATGAGAAACTGGTGCATTATACTATATGGGATAGACAGAGGGAGCTTCCCATAGAGTCATAGATATTATAGACTATAAGGGATAGACCGAGTGATCTTCCTAGAGAGTCTAGGATGTTATAGACCACATAAGGGTGGACCGAGTGATCTTCCTCAAAATGTCTTGAGCTTATAGACTACAGGGGATAGACCGAGTGAGATTCCCAGAGAGTCTTGGATATTATAGACCACAAGAGGGTAGACCGAGTGAAATTTCTCAAAGGTTCATTGTCTGTTTGTTTCGTTTGAATTCCTTAAACCATTTCAGGATATAGAAGGAATTGGCCGAGTGAGCTTCCTCAGAGAGTCTGTGATAGAATTGAGGCTATAGGTGGAATTGACCGAGTGAAATTCCTCATAGAGTCTCTAGAACATATGGATATAAGGGGAATTGACCACGTGATCACCCCCAGAGAGTCCCTGACTACCCTAGAATATAAAGGGAATTGACCGAGTGAGCTTCCCCAGAGAGTCTTATAATTCGTATGACAAAACCAAAGTGGTTAGGCTGAGTGTACTGCCCAGAGGATTGTTGGTACATTTTGGATAGGACTACAGGGGATGGATGTGAGTACTTCCCAGAGGGTTTCTTGATTTTGGTTAGCTGTTTGCTTCACTGCTTCTTGTTGATCACTTGATTTTTTACTGTTGTGTATCATCCTATTACTGCTTACTGTTTACTGCTTATTGTACTATTACATGCCATATGCTCACTGACTGTTAGGAAAATATCTTCAGGTGGTTGTCTACTGAGATTTAGTCTCACACCCTATTTGGGTCATGCTTTTAGGCCGAAACAGATTATATTATTGCAAGTATAGATAAGGGAAATCACCCTTCGACATCAGGTAATTGAATTGCTTTGGAGAAGGAGATCATGGGACCAAGCCGAGGACTGTGATGCTGAGGAGTTTCTTATCTATTTTTCTTTTGCACTTTGGATTAGTATTGTATTCATAATTTTGACTTTTTTGGATACTTTCCTAGACATATGTATTATGCATCATTTCATAAATATATGTGTGCTCGAGTTTATTTTTTTAGACTTCCGTTGTTTACCATTGTTGGATATTTAATGCTACCACTATTTTTTTACTGTTTATTGATTCTCTTCCACTATGTACTCTGCCAATGACGGCATATTTTCCCCACTATCACATCCAAGTTCTTCACTACTAGTTGGAAGCCTCTGGCGTTTGGAGAAATGCGCTTGAGGCCATGTGACCAACTGGGTACGGGGCACCTCTGGGTGTCATCCAGAACCGGGATGTTACAATATTCATTAGAATTTATGATTCATGAGATGTCATATTTTTACATGATACAGGGAATGGACTAGTTAATTATGAACCAAAATCATACAGACTGGTACAATAGTAGAGTGAATTTTACATATTTGGAAGGCTACACATATATCCATCATGGGGAATAGATTATACATAAAGTCTAAATGGTCTTAATTAATCAATAATTGATTTAGGAATCAACCGAGGTTCCTAGTATAATGTTTGGAGATGATGTATTGGTTATTTATGACTTATCTCTTATTATGGAACATTTTAATTATGGGTTCCCTAATTACTCATCACGGTTTCCTCCCAACATAGTGTCTCTTTATATGATTTCATTAGTACATGTTGCTGATAATTTTTCCATCATGTAATTTATAATTGAACTGGTGTATATTAAATATCTAAATATATATTACTAGGAATTTGATGATAATATATTTATTTGTATGAGCATGCCTCCATGAGGATACAAGTTGCTTTTTCAAAATAAAACACGTGGTTCCCAATCATCCAATCTAGAGTAATGACTGTTTGAATAGTGATTATTATTAAATGGTACCAACATCCATAAACAAATGTGTTTTTGAATTTTTGAATGGTATATTTTTTATCAACATAATTTATTTAATATCTGGGTATCATAATAAGAGGGTGATACCTTCTTTTATATGACACATATCATTTATCAGTAGGTATTGTTTTGAATTGTTTTTTGTTAGTAATTTTTTATAACTAACACAACTAATGTGATTTTGTTTTTTATGGAAAAAATATTTCACCAAAACATGAATATTTTTACAATGTTATTTGTTTTTTATATGTTAATGTAACAAGAGGCTCATGAATATCATTCCAAACATCTTGGAATAACCCTAATTACACCAAAATATCCTCTTTTATCTTACAATAAATATATGTGTCATTTATATATCATCAAGGTTCACTTCTTGGGTCAGTTCATTATAGAGATAGAAATTTTAGTTGACACATAGAATGTTAATGGGGTAATATCTTATGATATTACCAAAAATATTTTTTTATATATGATAATTTTGATGTTTCGATGGTTATTATTTAATGATCATGAAAGAAATTTTCTACATGATAGTACCAATCATAGTCATGACCCATAAAGGTATATGGCCTTAGTTATTATAATATTTTGATAATGAAATCCTAGTGATAAATAATAATTTTCTAAATAATATAATTTTGGTTTTTCTTGACATCGTGGAAAATTATACTGTGTTTTTTATTCATCATGGATTTGAAACGGGCAAGTGATGATGAAAATAGATTGATTCATTGAATATAGATTATGGAAGGTAAGTAAAATTAAATGGAACTACACTATGAATGACCACAAATTGGTCATTTTAGTTTATTCCATGAAGTGTTTGTAACATTATATTATAGTTTATAATTTTTTCATTCATAATGATCATAATGACATTAACTACAATTTTTTCCAGATTGTTATATGGATCTGATATAAGGGATTGGATGAGTTTATGGAAGTCATTTATTTGACAAATCTTTTATTCCAATAAAATTAAATAATTTCATATATTAGTTTATGTAGAATTCACATTATCATAAATTTCATGATTTCAGTTCTTGAGTGGATGATGATGGGTTTGTTCATTGAGCTATATATTGGTGTTCTACAGTTGCATGTGGTGATGACACTCATGTTTGCCTTGGATTGTTCATCTCTAATGATCCAGGTAAAGGTTATGTACTATTAGTATTTAGTATAATTTCTATTATTGTATATTTTTTATGATGGCCATCCACTATTTGATTTAATTATCGGAGATGATGGGATTTTTTACATTAGTGGTCATGTATGTATGACTACATGTATGTGAGAATAGTTGAGTTGGAATATATTTCATAGATTTGAGATGTGAACCCTGGAGGGACCAAGATGTACCATGAACATCATAGAATGTATTGGTGTGGTGGAATACAAAAGTATATAACATGTTGCTTGAAAAAATGTCACACCTTTTAATAGTAAAAGGATAAGCCTAAAGGACCTATTTTGTTGTTATTGACAGTACCCATTTCAGATTAGAAGTGGGATGAAATTACCATGGATTTTGTTATTGTTATTCTATATATGTTTTAGAAGTATAATTTTATTTATTAATTCTGAAATTGTCATCTAAGGTAAAACGCCTCATTCTAATTCATGGTTATTTTATATTCAACTAGTTTAGTTAATAATATATTATCTAGATAGTAGATTTATATGGGTTTCATTTAAATATATTCTCATATAATGATATGATATTTTTATTCACACTTCTAGAAAGGAATGAATAAGGAATTGAATTCGTAGGTACTATTGAGAATTTATTTTCACCCGTATATAGATATGTAATCAAAATGATCTATTCATGTGTTGGGGGAAATTTTGAGATAATGGATCCAATATTTTGGTTGGACTTAAAAGAAACATTTAACACTAATTAAGTGCAGATATGACAATAAATATCAAATGAATATCTAGATAGAGTCATATGAGGAACTCTATGACATACCATTCAGATTCCTATTATGTTGGATAAAAGAGGTAGAGTTTGAGTTTTTGTGAAAAAGTTTCATCCACAAGATGTAAGAGCATGTATAGTTTATAGTATAGCATATTTATATGCCATATTGTTAATAAAATCCATATAATGATTGACCTCCCAAAATAAATGATTTTTTTGTGGGAATTCTTGTGTTCTTTCTGGTGTGACCAATGTTGGGTCACCATTGAATTCGAAATCTACACATGTGGATGTACAAACAAGTTGGTATATTTGATAATTTGGGGATGGTTAGACCAGGGGAATAATAATTGGATTCCCCACATCATTATAGTAATAATCATAATGTTTTTTATTTTTCTTATCATTTAATATATCAAACTAACACTTCCTAGGATATTCATGTTGATGATATAGAACACCAGCCTAATGTGTCTCTTAATGATAATCTGGTTCAGGTTATGGATCATAGTGAGGATGTTTTGTGGGATATGACTATAATAAATTCTTAATGATGTTTTGGTATGGTAACATTTTTTGGGAATTATAGGAGTGTGATTATGATATGTGGGCCTAAGGTCACTACATTTTTATGTTGAATATTTTCTGATGCATGGGAGTGTATCTTGAGTATGAGATGTTATATGATGGGATGGTTTTAATATCTCATTGTTTTTATTTATGTTTTCATTTAATATTGTTCAATATATTTTTAAAATGAATAATCCAATTCATCATTATGGTAGTGATGGTTTTTGTGTGTGTCTCTTTGGCTCAATGACATAAAAATGGTTAAAATCCATTATAAGGTGCGTGGTGGATGGATAAAACACATATAGAGGTAACCATGTTCCACAACCTTGGAGGCCATATAAAAAAATACACATTTGAATAGAGGAATGTATATGACCAACACCTATATTTTCAATTCACGAAGGGTGCTAGGTCCCCTCATAGAAAGAGGGTGCATCACGTTCGGTGCATTGTTTTGCTACATTTGCAGAAAAACCTTGTGCCACCAAAATTAAGGGGTATTTCCATTTCCCAATATCATGATTTATGGATTGATAAATTATTAAATTTCCTTATCCTCTGTCATATACAAGGGGATAGAAGCACAAGATCCAAATCTATCAAAGGGTGATTCCCTAGCGATTAATGGTAATTTGGAGTTAACTTACTTAGGATTCAAATATTCATGTGAGTCTACCACATCATATTATTCTATTATTTAGAAAAAAATGGTGGGATTTATTATAAATATCAAAATATCCTAAAACCAATTTTTTCTAGGTAATTCATAGTTTTTGTGTTGGTAGTTATTCAAGTTCAAATCATTAGATTGGGTCTGATGACTATTTTCCTTAGCCCTATAGGTAGGTTGAATAAAACATTTTTCCCATAGTATTGACTATTTTTAATGTGTATATGGATGTTATTTTTTTGTTTTTATTCCATGAATTTGATTCTTTGAAATAAAATTGGGTGATGAGATATAGTGTTGTTGTATTTATAAACCCTTGAGGGTTCATTTATGCTTAGTAAAAAACACCTATGTGCAACCATGGGGTGAGATACATACTAAAAAATGAGGATTGAGTTGAATAATAGGGCATTAGTGTGTTTATGGTGTCTAAACATAAGTTTTTTATATTAATTTTTTTATTTTTGTAAATAGTTGATTGGAATGCCTCCAAAATGTCAATGGGATTATATATGATTATGGGTAATATATTTAAATGATTAATAGATCATATGAAAGTGATTAAAGGGTTTAAGGTTATTTAAAATGGTTTTTGATATGAATAAATTGTGTAGTATGTAAGATTATTAATTGATGTGAATGTATTGAAAGAAACAAACCATGAGAATATTGATAATAATTAAAAAGTCTACACTCATTTTTATGAATTAATATGAGGTACATGATTATTATCATTGGGATGATAGCGGATTTGGGGGAATGTTGGAATATGGATCCACATCCTTGAGTGGGGAATACTGAAAAATCCCAAACTGTATTGATGCATGGTTTATGGGAAGGACTAATGATCCTGACTCCAAGGGTATGTACATGTAAATCAATTTCAGCATTTTGACGGGAAACCATGTAATTCTAAATCATATACTAAATAATTTTACTAATTCTACATGTATGATGTCCTATGACATGAATGAAATATAGAATAGATGTACATATCATGATAAATAAGGTTTTATGATTTCACGTATTACATGGAAATGAGATAAAATGGGGTAATTTTAAATGTTCTCAACAAATGGACCATGTTTATATAATTCTTTTCAATTTTTCACTGTACCCACTCATACAATTTTTTATATTTCAAATTTATTATGACATAATTAATGGTGACCAACTTAGATTTACTCAAACACTTTTATATCCATCACCAGGTAATTGAGGATACTTCATGATAATATGACCTGATAAGGGAAGGGTCCACAGGTCATGTTGATATTTTTTCATAGTGAATTGTTGTAGGGACTAGAAATTTGATCATGACCTATTTTAAGGTTTATTTTTTATTTTTTTATTTTGGATTCATTTGAGGAAATTATACCACAATGGCATCCAATATGTATTTGTTTTTATAATATCACAAACCCAGTTTTGGGAGTGGGTTTTTTGATGTTTGGTGGTTAATTATTATTTGATAGGGTTATTTATTATAATTTATGATATTGATCTACTATATTAAAGTGTATAAATTATAGTAATGAGTTTCATTAGATCCTCAATACTTTTTGGAATCCTCTATAATATGGGATGGTGTGAAAGATTTTATGTGGAGGATGAGATCAGTACACCGGTTTAGCAGTATTGGGTCTAATATGATTCATTCTTACTGAAATAATTCAATATGAAATGATAATATTTCACCAAACTAGATTGATAGTATTCCCTTTAAATGAACAATTAGGATTGAATAATTATATCATATCCCCATTTTAGAATATGTAAACTAATGTATTTTTTTAATTGATAGATTTGAATTCTCTAAAAATATCAAGAAAACAGTATTTATCACAAATCATTTTTTTCATTTCATAAAGCCGGTTTATGGTGCCCGGTGTCCCACATCCTGCGTAAAACAAAGAAAATCAAGAAGAAACAACAAGAGGAAGCCAAAGAGTTTCATATCATAGTACCCATAGTCTTCCCCGCATCCCAAGCAGGATTATTCTTCCCCAGTAGCCGATTCCCACTCTGAGAGTCTCTAAAAACCTGCACTTTGTACTCGATTCCTATGATTATCAAGAACACGCATATCCGGGGGTGACTTCTTAACTCCACTGCACTTTTTGACCGCAAGAACCAATCAAACATTCTGTTTGGAGGTAGACCTTGTCTGTATCAGCCACAGAAGATAGGAATAATTATTCCTTGGCCTCCTTCCCAGCATTGCAGATAATGATATTCCGCCAGCAGACATCTTCTGAATCCCACTTTGAACAATTTCACTGAATGAACGATTTAAAGGACTCAGGTTTTCCTTTCCTCCCCCAAACAACTCCCTTCCTTCCCCAACCTGCTCTCTCAAAGGATACCCGGTGCCCTTCGAAATATGCCTCGGCCCCTGATCACTAGAGATATCATCTTCCCCATCCATAAAATCTGGATCCATCCCCTTTCCCTCACCTACATAACCCTCCAAGTCAATACCGCTACCAATGCCTTTCTGCCATTGTCCTGTTTGGACCAAAGGCACATAGCCATTCTTAATACTTCCATCTCCCAGCCTCTGGTCAATACCTTCTAATAATAGAAGAGGCCTTGCATCATTATTTGTGACTTCCCTATGGCCTGAAATAGATCCTGCTCCAGGAAAATGGTCTGCAGGTCTTCCAAGGTCTCTGCCTCCCCATCATCTCCTGCACAGTTCTCCTCCTCTAGGCCCTCAATTAGCCGGTCCACAAAAAGCCCTTAAAACTTATTACTTATGGGAACAAAAGGTCTGGCTATAGAATCAAGACGATTAACAGCCTTATCCCTATCCCTGTTAGACACCTCCATAAATTTAGATCCTAGAATAGCACCCACCTGTTCTGATTCCAAAGCAACAATGGGCCTAACATTATTCTCATTCTCCCGAGACCTACCAGTGCAAGAAGGTCCAGAAATTACACCCTCATCAAAGGAGACATTTCGAGGTCCAGGTGCAGAGGCCTCCCCATATGATACAACCATCCGAGAGCGTCTCCCTCCAATAGCAGGTCCTTTAGATGTCTGAGCCAGATCCCCCTTCACACACTGGTCCAGCTCCTTGCTCTCCAGACCCTCCATAATACTCAAAATAGTGTCCTTACCACTACTACGAACCATCCTGGATTGGAAAAGAAATCCACTTTGACAGGAATCATCGTTGTGACCATCCTCTTGCAAGAAACACAGAAATCGGTCTAGTTCTCATACACAACCCGCTGTTTGCAATGGTACTCCTTGCCAACCGTGATCCAAATTAACTCAAAGGGAATGCGGGATGCATCGAGTTCGACACACAGCTGAGGGTTAACAGGATGAAAAATAGCCTTGGTAAGGCTATCAAAACAAAGGTATCTACCGACCATATTACCCAACATGTGTATAATCGATGGATTCTGAAAGGTTAAGGGGAGATTAGGGAATCTTACCCAAACCACCATGGAAGGCGGATCCCGGTTCATATGTAGATCGAAGGACCAATGCAGGAGCATGAGGTGAGATCCGTTGAAGTTGTGCGGCGCCCTTGCCCAGGGTTGAATAAAATCAGACTCAGATTCAAACCTAATAAAGAATTGCTTATTGTCCAGCAACCCCACCACCGTACGTTCCTAAAGGTCCCAAGCGCCGAAGACAAATCGGTTGAAATCGTCGACTGATGACCTTCTGTACTTGAACCGTGCCACCAAGGTGAGATTCAGCAAAGATGAAGATTCTGTAAAATTAGATAACGAAAGAGGAAGATTCGGTAAACCATCGACTGTATCAGGCACTTTAGGGCTAATAGTAAAATTTCACTTATTTTGGTTGTGTTAAAAAATGATTAATTTCACAACTTCATTTAAAAGTAAAAAATTACCCCATTCGGGAAACAAAAATAAAATAAAAATAAAATAAATTATCAAATTTTTAGAAAGAGGAAATATATTTTTTTATAAATTAAAATTGGAAATTAAAAAAATAATTATAACATTTTAAGGAAATTACTAACTGGGAAAATAATAATTTCTGATTATGTAGAAAAATATAGCCAGAAATGCAAAAAAATCTATTTTACACATGATTATTTAAATGATGAAAATGGTTGAAAATTTATAAAATTAATAAATAAAAAATAAAAATAAAATAGAATTGTATCATGATAGAAATATTTTATAATTACCCCAAAAGGAATCATAAACATAAAAAGTTTGGAATAATATTGATATTGTTTGAAAAACTCTTACCAATTTGATAGCTTTTGAATCATAATCCCCCATTAAATAATAGTATAAAATGAAACATATAATATCATTAATATAATTAATATCTTCATTTAACTTGTTAATGGTTTATTATATATGAAATATAAAATAAATCAAAAATATAATGAATAAAATGTATAAATGAAAAAAAATTAAATGAAATTCCTTACAGATGTTATCAAATTAGTGTTGGAATTATTCAATGAAATGATTATATATAACAAATTTCAATCCACAAAAATAAATTTTTTATAAACATAAAATAGATAAATTTAATTATAAAAATATTGTTGGAATAAAATAACCAATAAAAAAGTATTATAGCATAATTAAATAAAATTGAGTTTGGAAATCTCTTTCCTCAAGTGTGACTCATCCATTAAATTTTATAAATTTCATAATAATAAAAATATGTTTACTATAAAAAAATTAAAAGTTTCCCCAAATTTATTATATAGTTTATATTATTTATTTCTATTTTATATGTAATTAACTAATGAATTATGTTCATGTTCGGGGTTTTGATGATATTTTTTTCAAATTTAAAAAATGATATCTAACTATATACTATAGTAAAAGAGATAATTATTAAGTGATATCCAAAATAATAACCATCACAAAATTAAATTTTTGATTCATAAATTATAATTTTAAATCCATAAATGAAAATTTTTTATTATAAAATTTATATTTCATAATCCCAGAGACATTAAAACATACAAACCATTAACTAAAAATTCTATATTTTAATGATCATTATGGAAATAAAGTAAGTGTTTTTATAAATATATATAATGATAATCATATCATAAATAAGATATTATTAAATTTAAAAATCTTATATATATCATCCATGTGATGTTTTGATTTAAAAAATCACGTCAATTCAAGGAGGTAGTAGTCCCCATATTCAAGGGAATGATGTTATAATATACAACTGGATGTTAATGTGATATGTGAAATGGTATATTATTCTATCATTTTGATTATTGTGTAATTAATATCATATTAGAACCAGAAACCCATAATTATAATCAATCATTATAAAAGGTATTGGAAAATAAATAACATCTATTCACGATTTGGAAGTCCAATATGCAAAATAATATAATAATCATACACATTTTTATAAAATAGGGAATTATTATATGTCATTCCATTAAGATAAAAAATAATTGAATGTTGAATATACTTTTCATATTTTTTATAATGTTTGTAAATTTTTTATGGTGGTATAATAATAAAGCGAAAACATTTGGTTATAGTTAATAACTCTTTTTATGGAAACCTCCTTTTCATTACATATTCATCAGTCCAAGGATAATATTTTCCCAAAAATACATCCTCTAGAAAACTGAGAGGAATGTTATTTATTGATTTTGTTAGGGTATTAGACTAATTAGATGTTTGTTTATGTGTGAAGAGTATAAGATATGATATTCATTTCTTGTGATAGAGAGGCTATCATTGAATAACATAAAAAGTTAAATTAGTTTTACTTAATTTTCATTATAAAAATTATATAATATGATATAATTTTCTATTAGTATGAATATGATATGAAATAATATATTAAAATAAAATTTCTACATGTTTACTCATTATTTGTAACGTTATTCCATTTTTATCAAATGGTATCCCTTTTTATAAATTACAGTGATAAAAATGTTTTATACTAATTATAGTTAAATATATTTACTATAAAGTTAATATATGTCATTAAAAAATTTATTAAGTTATAAAATATTCTAAAATATCATTAAATTCCTTTTTTAGAACTATTCATTTAATTATCCAATGATGGAAACATGAAATTTTTATTAACAAAATGTAATCCATTCACACATCCCAAAAATGATATATGTATATAATTAATCAATTTTTATACAATTTATTTAAAATTTTGTTACATTAATTTCTTTTCATACAAATGTTTTAATTTTTATACTAATTGAATAAATACCTTTTCATCGTTGCATTATAAATTACTACTTTTTTTCATACTTAGAAAATATATAAAAATTACCATTATAAAAAAAATAATTTTCCATTCAAATAATATTTTAAAACATTATTACATTTTATATCCCAATCAAAAAATATTTTAGATATTTGATGATCTAAAGTGGAATTTTTTACTTTATTATATTATAAAATATTATAAAATACATAATCTATATAAAAACCAATCCATATATTCAATACATATTTCATCTCCTATGCAACAACAACAACAACTTGGGTGTACATTCCTCTAATAAAACGATGCTGCTTCTTTGATATCAACTATTGAATATAGCTGGAAAATCTTTTTTGGTTGGGGAATAAGAGCTGTTTCTCATTCAACCCATGGTTTAATGTCCCATGAAAGAAATAGTTAATAATATTTACCATTTCATCCTTAACCACCATCAAATATTCCACTTAGAAAGTATTTGGAAACCATTATTCCTAGGTGAACTATCATGATATAAAGAACTAACTACATCCCAAATCTCATTTTCATTGGGAATATTCTCAATCTTTAAATTTAAATCATTCTAAACCACACTATAATTAATATCCCAGAACATAGACTAACCCATTTGATACCCTTTATGCATTGACAAATTGACACCCACAATAAAGGACATAAAATTATTCTCCACCACTTTTCCCACCACATTAAAATCATTTGAGATATATATTCCCTCCATGTGTATGTTGTGGGATGATATAATTTTTTAAGATGACATAATTATATTCATTAATGAGAGAAAGAAGACTCTTCATGGATTGTCTAAGGTAACAGTGGAGTATTACAACTAGAGTGTCCAATGTATCAGCTATGAAAAGGGTAGAATTTATGTCTCCAAATCAATCACCAAGTGGCTAAATAGTCATATTTTAGAATTTATAAGAATTAATTGAAATATATTTTCAATGTAGTTATTGTGAGAACAAATCTATTTGGGATGTATACGTATCCACCACTATGAGCACCACCTAACAAAAATCTATGTCTGTATTAATAATTGGAACAACAAATTTCATTCTTCGGGGGGGGGGGTGTATTACATTGGGAAATTTTTTCATTATTTTATTCATATTCATGTGATCTAGGAAAGTAAATTTCCAAAAAACTATGGAAATAAATATTGAAAAAACCATGCATTATTTTTTTGGGATGCACATATAGAGGGTAGGTTCCAATTTACATCATGGGCCTAAATGGAAAAGCTATTGGAGTCAGATGGTATTGGACTCAAATGTGTGGTTGAAACTATGAACAACCTAATACCTAATATATCATGTAAAAATATTTAATAGTTCATTTTTTTGGAAAAAATTGTTGAAGGAATGTATGGAAATATGTCTTATGATCCAAGAGTCCAAGTCTCCACCTTGTTGAATATGATGCATGATAATCTATCAGAACACAAGTTACAATGGACGTGGATTCTTGGCCGTGGAGAGGTAAAATAATTAAAACAAATTGGGGGATATCCTTTCCTTTTTGGGATGCCCGACTAACTATATTTTATTTAAATAATCCTATTACATTCTATGTTTCATTTAAGACACCCTTGATGAGTCATAGTAAGAGATTTTCAATAGCATCTTGCATTCCTCAGATTCCAAAAAATATATCTTTTTACTGATACAATATCTGACATCTTCTAGGCCAATTAGTATAATAAATCATTATATATTAACCATGAAAATTTTGTTTTCAAACTATTATTGTGAATTGATATGCTTATTATGTAAAATTTTCTTGTGTGGCATATCAGGAACTACGATCAACGGAAGGATGATGCTATGAAATGTAATGGTTTTATAATGGTGTTTAAATGCTACATTTATATAAATCACAAGGAGGAATAATTTAATCACATCTTATTTTAGGGTTAATTGGAAAGGAAGGGCAAGAGTAGTTTTGGGAAATTTATTGGAGTATATTTTCATCTTGGTGACATATAGGTCTTCTGTTTTTATGGTTTTAGGGTGTGGAAGTAAATAACATGGAATGCAAGGAAAGGGACACCATGAACACCCCTTTTGGACCATATATAATTATAGAAACAAATCACGAGTAAATGTTTATAAAATATTTTTGTGGCGATGTGAATTTGGTCCATCATTCTTGTAGTGGATATAGGGTTTTGTTTTATATTTTTGGAAATATCTCAGTCCTTGAGAATGATCTTTCATGGAAGGAGATGTGTAGCTACTCCTCATCAAGTGTCTCCCCTGAGTTAATATGTATGATGTAATCCACCATGAAATAGATTCAATCACAAATCTTATGGGTAATGAAACCGTAGAATCATGATAGGAGGGGGGATTTCCTTGAAACCAGTGGTTCAAGGGTTTATAAATTAAGTAGTATTTAAAGACACGATGTTTTTTTGATAGTGTAGGTGAATGATTTTCTCAATTATCTAGATATATTTCTCCCTAATAATATCTTTCTCATAGAAATTAAAAATGACACCTTAGTTATATCCAATTCCAACCAAGGACGGTATGAGCCCCCATAGTACATTATATAAACTATTAATCATTTCAAGGATTTCATTTGATGATAAAACACAAAGAATACAGGGTGGTTGGGAATTTAGTTAATGATAACCATTCCTCAATGGAAAATCAGAGAAACTATTTTATTAATTACAAAAATTAGTGTTACTTGAAAATTTAGTGTATTTATTTTGTGATGGTTGATGCTCTGAGTCTACATTACACTAGACTTGTTGACCTTGTAGTGTGTTTTCATGACCTATTTAGGCTCAATAAAATAACATATACTGATGATGATGATACATCAATAGAATTATATGAATTACCCTAATCCAATAGGATAATTTCAAGTTTTTTATTCAATGTTTAGTAATTATCATATTATATTTACCTTATTTATCTGAATTACCATCACTCAGGTGGGAATTATTTATTATGGTTCCCACTGACCAAAAATAATACTTTCATATATAAAAAAATAGTGGAAATATTAACTATAAATATGTAATACTTATTTCATAATTTCATTTCCATTGTTATAAGAATTTAATTCATGATTAAAACACAAAACCTGAAGAAAAAAATATTTTTGTAATAATTAATATTTAATTATATAAATATATTCTTACTAAACTAAAATATACTTTTTTTATAAATAAAATAATTGAAACTTTTATAATATAAGACAAAACATTTTACATTGAGAAATTTTCATATAATATAGAATTTGAAAATGATTAGAAAAATATAGCATTTTAAATAAAAATGATGCACTTTTCAGTATTCACTATAAAATAATTATTTTATAAAATTACAAAACATCCCCTAAACTATATATGGTATTATAATTTCCCAAAAAAATTGTAAAATAATGTAAATATATAAAAATTAATAAAAATAATATGTAAAATATTCATTCAAAAATAGAATTGCAAATCTATTTTTAATGAAAATTCATCGTGGAAGAATAAATGAATTTGGTAAAAATGTTGTGCTTATTTCACTGAAATCAATCAATGCATTTGAATTTAGAAAGAACTTTATATTTTTAATACTATATTTTATCATATTTATAATATCTAATTTCAATTGAAATTTTATAAATGTTACATTTAAATAGAAATATTTTTCTGATCATATATGATCAGTGTTGTGTGCAGTATACACTATATAACATATTATTATTTTAAATGAATGTGGTGTAAAAATTAAAATACATTACATGAATGATATATATGATGTCTTAATATTATTGAATATGTGTGGATATTGGATACCCATTGGTTATTTACTATGATTTTCAATGTGAAATAAAATATTCAATGAACTAAGTGCATCATTTGAAGATGAAGTATATTGAAATCAATAAAAAATTGGTTAAGAATTAAGAGTGACATAGGTTAATTTTATTGGAATATGTTTCAATCATGTTGGAAGTCATTATTATGTTGATGAATCTATATATTACATAAAATTTCTATAATATAAAATATTTATTGGGTTTCAGATTTTTCCTCAAATAATATATATAATTCATGTTAATTTTCATTATTTTATACTATTTATAATATTGAAAATTTTGGAGAATATGAAAGGCTATCAAAATGGATTGAAATATTGACTATAGTTTCTTTATTAAGTTATTATCAAGGAAAAAATAGATTATAATTCTTAAAAATTTGGCAGAGACTATGGAGATGATAACTAAGGATTGGGGAAGAGCTCGTACTAAATTTCATTTTAATAAAATAATATGTAATATAAAATAAAAATTTAATAGATTGATGATTTTTAAATATATGTCCCCATACATAAACATTTCAAAATGATTATTTTTATCCAAGAATTTTATTTCTTTTACTTTATGAAAAAAATCATGTTTTGGTTTTAGATAATTAGGTCATTAATCATTCATTAAAAACTAAAAATTACAGTGTGGAAGAATCTAAATAGTATCAATTATCCATTAATATAGAACATTTAAAATATACCATGATCTCTTTTTATCAAAATTCTTCACTACATTCAACATAAACACTTAAAATAAAAATACCCATCAGTAAATCCAATGAAATACATATAAAAACACAGGATGAGGACATAAAACGCAGTAATGGAAAAAAATATAGGGAAAACATTAATCTATTAGAAAACAATTATACCCCATTAAAACCCCATTCTGGAAACATAAAATATTAAATATATTGGGATATTTAATTCCATAAAAAAGATGATATATTTTATGATTTGGAAAAAATTGTTTTCTATAATGAGTAAATAGAAAACATAGAAAATTATTGACGGTTTTTTATGACCTCATATCATTGAACATATTATGTACCCTTACCGAAGCCTTACAAATTGGAATAACCATAAAAATAAATTCCAACATAAATATTTTTAGAATATACTCATTACCCAATGTATTTAATATCTATCTAGGTTTACACATATTTTATCCAATAACAGGCTCATAGAACACTATTTGTGGACACCATTCATTTTTAATGTCCATGAAATAAAAAGTTAAAAAACCATCTCATCCCATGAAAAACACCTTCAATACCTTATTAGAATCACATGATGATATCAAAATACAATTTTATTTCATAAAATATATTTTCAATTCAAATTTCAATAAATAAACTCAATTTAGAGATTAAAAAAGGAAATAGATTTTGTCATTTAATAAAACATGTAAAATTTTAACAGAATCCAAAAATAAATTAATGTAACCCCCTGACCCTAGTTTCTCGGAGCCTGTGAATTATTTTATTACATGGTATTGGTTATAATAAATTCATTTCACAATGTACTAAATACTATATTAGTTTTGGAACACTAGATACATATATAAGTTCAACATTACAACATGAAATGAAATACAAAATACTATATCCATTTTTTACTCCCATAAATTCTAGATTATCATAGAAAGTCATTCATTATACAATTTTTCAGATCATGGGGAAATATTACCACAAGTTTGGAGAGAGATAAAATTATTATTAAGGGTAAATAATATATCTAATTTAATCACAAATATTAATCTAGGAAAGATAAATAACTAAAAACACATTCCTTTAAAAATAAACCAGAACATAATATAGAACGAATGTAAAATAATTAAATAGTGACATAAAAATAACCGTATATATTCTAATTTACAAATAATTACATGGAATATAAGTCTATAGTTTCATAATGTGGGAATTCATAATTCCTCACAACATAATCATATCATTAAGGCCTCAGCCAAGACACCATACATAATGGGTAAAAACTCAGGAATGTTTTTCTAATGAGACTAAATGATGCATTGAGGGAATATAGAAGGCCCACCAATATAATAATAAGACCAATTAATTACTCATATGAACTGATATAAACATATAATACATATATATTCATATTGAATCTATCATCTAAAATGTAATTAATATTCACCAATCATTAAACATAAACATTAACCATTCAGAATAACATACTAAATGGAATCAGGATAGCACATCCACAGTCAAATTAATAAAAATACATTAAAAAATATATTAGATGATATCATAAAGTATTAATCCCAATTAAACAAAAGGATAAATAAGTGTTTTATAATCGATCAGAATACATATATAAAATCATTAAGAAATTTTTGAGATAAATACTATTTTACATTGAAAAGAAGTGTAATTTTGGAAAAATATTTGCATAAAAAAATAATTGAATTAAATAGATTTTCATAAAAAATGCATGGTTTTAGAAAAATAATCGGGGGTATAAAAAGATTATATTTGGAATTTCAAAATAGGAAATAATTTATGTAGTTCTTATGAAATAGGCTTTATTATATGGACGAATTTTTGAAAGATCCTATTAAAACATATATCTCCCCAAAAAATAAAAAAGAATTATTTTTGGAAGAAATATAAAGAAAATTCACAAATAAATAATTAATATTACATAAGAATAATTAGTAATTTTATTGATTTAT
Organism: Viscum album; assembly: GCA_963277665.1. Taxonomy (NCBI): domain Eukaryota; kingdom Viridiplantae; phylum Streptophyta; class Magnoliopsida; order Santalales; family Viscaceae; genus Viscum; species Viscum album. Next base: position 997,897,387 of record OY728166.1, read on the forward strand.
GAATAGAATAAGAGTAACTTGAATGAAAATGGATGTTCGGGTAGAAAACCCTTACCTTATGACTGAACGTGTTCTTCACTTGCCCTTTACATTTTGGATTACCTAAGTAAATCAATTAATTAATTTATTTAGAATAATATATACATTTATTTTAATCATTAATGTTTATTTGGTTTATTTTTTTCATTATTGATAAGATATATGATTTAATTTCTTTGTTTTAGTGTGTTCGTTTCCTTTCTTTCATGATTGGTTTTCTTGATTATAAGTAATGGAGTTCATTTTATATTCATATAATTCTCCATAATTGGAATTGAATTTTTTAATGTGAATAAAAAAGGGTATATATATATATATATATATATATATATAATTTGGTTAAATATTATGAAAATTAATCAATAAAAAATACATTTTGTGATAATCTATTTGATTATTACGGAGGTTATTGATCATAATGAAGTCATTTTCTTTTATGGGTTGGTATTATGTAAATATGTCACATCCAAAACATAAAAAGGTTTTAATATTAATTTAAGAATATTTTTCAAAAAGTAAAAGTGTTTAATGAACTTATTTTATGAGGAATTTGAATAATGAAAATTCGTCGTCTATGATGGTTGTAAATTGTCACCTCCGAGACAATGATTACATTTATAAAATAAAAGATGGAAAGTAATGAGGTTGATAATTATTATTACATTATTATGATATAATTATATTATATATATGATACTGTAGTTGTCATGATTAATTGGATAGAGGATATTATGATAGAAAAATAAAGGAATATAAATTGTTTAGAAATTAATTGACAAATGAAGAGGATTTACATCTCCAAATAACTACCTTGAGAACCTCCTTAAGGGAAAGAGTTTATGTTATTTTGGAAAGAACATGATCTCATGTAAGTGGGAATAGGATGGGGAATAGTATTTTAGTGAAACATCAAGTAGCTTCATTGATTATAGGAGTGTTGAGAAGAGGAAGTAAGGGGTGGCTTTTATCATGCAGTCAAGAGGCAATTTTGGAATATCTTATTCATTATTTTGATATTTTTTCAAGAAAATCAATATTGAGGACTTTCATGATGAAACATTGTATTAAGTTCTTGTATTATCTAATAAATATCCATTTATATCATCCAAGACTCAATCATGTAGCATAAATTCATATATTTTTCATATTTCATAAATTGCCAAATTTCACTATTCACTAAAAATTTATGTATTTTAAAAAAATCATAAAAATTCATCCTACCAATTGTTAGATTTTTATAATTAAAAAATTAATTCAAATTTATCAAAATAATTTTATAAATAACATACATTTAATATTTAAATAAAAAAATTATTGACTTGAAAATTATAGATTTTAAATTTAAATTTGGTTTTGTAATAATTTCAATAATTAATGACGGTCTCATTATTCTAAAATAATAGGAGAAAAATATGTACATAGTAAATTTTAGTATGAAAATTAATTTTATTAATTTATTAATTTAAAATGGTAATTAAATATTTATTATTCACAAAAATCACAACACTTAATAATTAATTTTAAAATATTCACTCTCATTTATATGGTGCGTAATTTGTAGTTATAATTATATGGGTGAGGTTTCTATTAATAAGAGTCATATTACTATTCATAATGGTAGATTAATATTTATAAGGTTTGTGTAACTTTTCAAAAAAAAAATGTATGTTGATATTATCAAACTATTAATATCATATTGATCACAACCACGTATGTCTGTTCTATGAAGTTCAAATCATAAAAGTGGACAAATTATGTCCATTTTATAGGGTATAACAATGTGTTTTTTCATAGAGACATAGTGTTTCATGTGATGAATAATAAATTTATTTTTTAATATATACGTTTCTACAAGTAAAACAATTGATGAAATTAAATTTCATTGTCATTATACATTTAAAACAAGACATTTCAATTGTAATTTTTTACCAATGCACATTTTAAATCTCATAAATTAGTTAATTTTGAAATATATTAGAATAGAGTAAAAGAGTGAAAAAATGAAAATTTTATATAATTTATTTCTTTAAGAAAATAGTAATTTTTTTTTAAAAAACATGGATATCGAATAGGAAGAGTTTTTTTGGGAAACCTGTAAAAGTGAGTTATTTTCCAATGCAATGCCACTTCTCACATGAGAATCACATGAATCATAAAACCCAATAAAGAAATACATTTTAACAAACATTAAATTTATGATAATAGTTCATTTTTAGATATATAATTTCCAAGGTACTATATATACACCATATAAAATAATAAAGGTGCATAAGATCATGAATTTCTACAATGAAATGAAATTGAGATAAAGTCCCTTACCATGGGTGATAATAGTAACATATGTCTTTATATTTATAAAAAATAAAATTATTTAAATTTGTTACTTGATAAAAAACCTTTATCAAATTTATAATTATAATTTTCTTACTTATAATCATGTTATATGGAATTACTAAATCAATTAACTTTATATTGGTTATTTTGACCATATTTGGTTTATGTGAAATAAATGTTTTTGTTGGTCAAGTATTGTCAATGTGGACATTAAAAAAAATTTATAGTATAGTTTTAATTACACAAGTATCATATTTGTACATAAATTATAATTTTTTTAAAAAATATATATTATGGACATGATAAATAAACAAATGATATGATTATGGAGACAAAATGTCAAACATACAAATGAGTATGAATTATAAGTTTCAATGTAAAGTAACAATTTATCATTTTATAAAGATAACTATATCATAAATAAAATAATATATATATATATACATATTGTTTTTTGGTGATTAAAAAAGATAAATTACATCTCTTTGGGGGGGGGGGTGGAATCCTCACGTCCACAAACATTTTTATATCTTTTTTCAATTTGTGTAATAAAAAGAAGAAAACAATATATTATATTTATAAGAACAAAATTATTTAGTTAATATCATAATTATTTCATTTATATCATATATATTAATTATAGTAAACCTTATTACATTCCATGTATCACTTTATTGAAAAACACTTTAAATCGCATTGTGATCTGGTATTTTTCTGTACAGACGAGTGATTTTATTATATCCCCTATAGTATGAAATGTAGAAACTTTTCATAGGATTTAATGATGCACTATTTACAATCCTTTTATAAATACCAAAAATATCATATATAAATATTATTTTCATCATTGTCCCCAACCATGAGAGTTTTTAATGGATAAATAAACAACATCATTTTTCAAGGAAAAAGTCTAACGTACACAGAGATGCTAATTTCATAACCAATTTGTTAGATGGGTATTTGTGATTAGTTAATACCTATAACATAAAAAAGTAATAATATTTGGATAATATTTTCTATATAATCATAAAATATTAATAATTTAGGGTGGTGGAGAGAGAAATAAAAAAACACATGTCGATGAAAGTTACCTCTTCTTTGGGTAACTAGTTTTGGTTTCCACCTAAGGACTTCCTTGGAGAGATTTATAAAAAAATTAAGGATTATAACATGAAAAGAAATATGTGGTGAAGAGATTTGGGGAGTTATTGTTCATTTCAATGGGCCTAAGATATGTTAATAGAGAAGGATATGTGGTGGCCTTTTATTATGGAGGTGAGTGTGGAACACATAAATTATTAAAGATAGTATTCCACTAACATTGTCTTCCTTAAAAAGTACCCCCAATAATATATATTGATTATTAAAATACGGTATATGGTCGGAATATATCCATAGAGTGGATTCATGAAAATTGTAATGGCCATTTTTCTATTGATGTTTAATTTTTAGTCACATAGTAAACATATATTTACCGAAAACATTGTGATTAATTTTAATCATTTTAATTAATAACATTGGAAAAAATTAATTTGAACATATCAGATATTATAAATTATTTTAATTTCAAATATAAAATCTATTTTTATAACTCTAATACTTTAATTGTCAAAACATTAGATGAATCTTGAACATATTTTCATAACATTGAAAAATAGGAAGCATTGTTTATCTGAGATAAAACATGGAGGAAAATATACTCAATAGTAGACATAAAAAACAATATCTGTGATTTCATATCATCTAATGAATGATGGATTAACATTCACCTTCTTATCAAAAAAATATCATGGTTTTCTATGGTGAATCTTTTAGAAATACATGACCACATACCAAAATACAAAGTCATTCTTCCGGATATAAACATAACTTTTATTTCTACACTATGGTGTCATCATATTTTACTATATAAACTATAATTTATCTACCATTTCATATATAAAATCTATCAAATTTACTTAATGTTTCTACATAATCCAAAAATGTTGTTTGCTTACACATCTTTCTATATAATTATTTTAAGGATCCAACTACATACTCGAATTAGAACTACGATGGTAAGAAACATCAACCAAATAATGATGTCTATACCAACTTCTATAATATTCTATTCTAAAAAAATATAGCATAGTTTACATGGTATGAATCTTTTAACTGTTTTTTATAAGATTGAGGATGAAATGTTGTGATGAAATTTAATTCAATAACCAATGAAGTCAGATTCCTTATACAAATAATATATCTGAACTATAGATCTTGGTCTAATAAAATAGAGACAGGAACTACATGTAATAAGATATTCTCTTTTAGATATTTTCTATAATGATGATAGAAAGACATTGTATCTTTAATGGGATGGAAATGTGTACTTTTAGTTAATTGGACAATAAAAAACCAAATCACGTTATTCCCATGAAAATTCTTTCCCAATCCGACCACTAAATACATTTATATAATCACACATTTGAAACTTGTTATTATAAAATGTTATATCATACCCTTGGGTAATATTCATTCTACATTAACCTACAGACAAGTTATACACCTCATTATAAATTCAGAATTATATCTTTTCATTCCACCCAACCAGTATTATAATGGAGGTCTCAGTACATAAAATAACTAATCTACATAGTGGAAGATTAGGAACTATGATCTTCAATCAAAAACTGTTTCATCAAATGGGAATCAAAAGAACCATATATTGCTTTTCTTAATCTAAAATGTACTTCTTCATCAATATTAAAAATTTTCAACATAAACATTTTAATGGACTCCTAATTTTCCTAAAAAAACAAGATCATAATTTTAATATTTCTCAATTATTTTCACAATTTATAATTCCATGAAACTAGAAAAAATATAGAGTCTCTTCCTGTATCAATAAGTTCTATGAAAAAATTCATCAAATAATTTTCCAAAGGGTCATGTTTCAAATGAATCATGGTTATGTTACTATTACTTTTTCATCTATAATCATCAAAACTATTATATTCTCTTCCCACATGGAAAATTATCATAAAATAATAATCCTTTATAAGTTTTATCCATCTTATTTGTCTAATGTTCTTTTATTTTTTAGAAAATATATAAATCTAGCATTTTTATCAATATATAATTCACACACAACTCTTTATGAATAATGTCTCCAAAATTTTAATGAATAAATGGATGTTATTTCCAAATCATGGTTATGTTAATTTTACTCATGAGGTTTCAACTAATGTGATGAATAAGAAATTACTTGATAATTCTATATTAGTACACATCAAAAAATATTCAATAAATCCTATCTATAGATGAATAATTTTCAATTTCATGAAGCTGAGGCTAAAACTGGAAAATTACCTGACATTCTGTTTAGTTGCTGAAAATAGTCATTAATGTAATTTATCTTGACTATGTTAAAACATTTTAAGATAAAATATTTAGTTGGATAGATAACCAAAAATGGTTTTAAAAACACATCAATTTTTAACCGACTATTCAATGGAAATTAAAAATCATTGGGACATTTATGGGTGTTTTCAAATATTTAAAAACTGTATATTAAAAGGGTCATTAATTATTCCATATTTAGAAACAATACAACCATAAAATGAAAATTTTTACATTCAAAATTTACAATATCAAAATTTAACATAGATTTTATATTAACATAAGTTTTAAAAAATAACCCTAGTGGGACTATCATGTAACTATTGATTTTTAATATATTCCAAAATTACATCAATAAACACAACCAAAGATAGATACCATAGCTCATGAAAAAAATATTCATCTGGTCCATAAATTAAAAATGTTCATTAGATAAACCAAATGGTATAACAATAAATTTATAATTCACATTTTTATTCCAAAACACAATCATCACAATGTATGATTCCTCCAATTAAAAAAAATGGTACCCCATCCTCAGGCCAACATTTGAAAAAAATATGATCCATGGAACTAATCAAACAAATCTTATATACGAGGAAAAATATACTTTTTTCTTAACAATTATGTGATTCTAGGATCTATAATCCATGAAAAGTCTCATTGAAAAATAGTTCTTTTTAACAAAAAAGATTGGATCACTCCATGGTGATGTGAATAGTTTAATGAAACCTTTATCTATTCACTCATACAATAGAATTATCAATTATAATAATTCACATTGAATCGTTTGATAGGGGGTTTAGAAATATGAAAAAAGAAGAAACAAATTAAAGAGTAAACTCAACATCCAGATCAATAATTACACCAAAGTAAATCATCCATAAAAACATTCATGTATTATTTTAGAATTTAAACAATACTAATTTAAATTTTTTAATTATTTCGATAGTATGAGCTTGGTAACATTTACATCAAACTCTAATAGATTTATCAACTTCTTTATATGTTATCAATTAAATTAGATCATTGAACACCCATTTCATTGAAATATAGTCTATCATTTCATGAAAACAAAATGATAATACATACAAAGGATGATATCAATCTCTAATATATACAGATATATATAATTTTTAGTAAATACCATCCCAATATTAAAAATTGGAATAATATTTTAAACCCTATTCACATTAATAATTCCACCCATAGTTTTCACCAAAATTTCAAGCATTTTTTAGGAGGTTATATTCCCAATTTTCAGGAATACTTCTCATAAATGATTAAATTAAAAGATCTATAATAAAATATTGAATTTCCATAATTCAAATAAACACATGCCATACCAGTAAAAAATTAATTTAGCTGCACATCATCAACTATAGTAGTGGAAACTGACCTCGATATACCAATGTCACGAACCAGCCTGGGTACCCTGGTAACCTGATAACCGAGCCGGCCCTAACAAAGCCCGAAGGGAGTTCCTGATCCCCACGGGTTGGCGATTAGCACCTGGCATAACACAACATGCAAGTGGGAATTATTTTTCCACAAGAATGCAGAAGCAAAAGAAACAAGACAATATGAAAAAAAAGGAAACTCCACTAGGAGTATTGTACCAGAATACAAAGAGACATAAAAAGCCCAAAGTATTACAACCAAAGTACTATAGATGGGAAAAACATCCCCAAGGTCTCTAAGGACACAACTCACCAAGACCAAAGATCAATAGCTGGATCCACCTCCAAGATGTCCCTTCCCTTTGCTCGATCCTGGAAGAAGAATGTCTACAAACACCCGAAGTCAAAAGTAGGGTGTGAGCCTAAGCCCAGTAGGATACCACCAAAGATTCCTTAATAGATTCCAAATATATATTATCCGAAGTAAATATTTCAATTTTCAAATAAATAGGTTTGGCAATTCAAAATCATATTTTAACAAAACTTGCTATAAATTTTCAAATGATGGAAAACTTACATTAAGAAAAGGCTTTACAAGGATTGAATATTTATAAAACAATGGCTTAAGAAAAAAATTTATATAAAATAGTTTATACAAATTCAGTATGAATGTAAGGAAGTTCAAAAGCATTGGCATACATTTATATCTCAAATATAAATAAACAAGTGAGCAACATGGTCATCTGCCTGAAGGTACGATAGTATTAACCAGTTATAGGGTTCTTCACTCTCTATGTGAACTCCGAAAAATGTGTATACACACTTCCCTATGACATTGTACAAAAGAGACTCAACCCCAAACCATCAGGGATGTGACCTGCTGCAAGTATGTTTTAGAATGTTGTCATAGCGTAGAGTGTATCCATATAACTCATAACTTCCTAAGGCATTCTTGTGCTCTTACATGATGGGCGAACTATTTTAAGAATGCTTAAAATTCGATCAATACCATTCTTCCATTTCAAAAGTTCGAATTTCATTCCATTTAAAAGAAAAACAGGTTTTATTCAAAACATACCTTTTTTCACATGTTAAAACCAATGGGTTTCTATCAAATCATTTTAAGCCATTTTTACCAGTTTGAAATCCATTCAAAAACAATTCCTTAATTACTCAATTTATTCACAAAATTAAATCCAAAAATTTAATTGAAACCATTCCCATCAAATCCACAATTTAAATTCAACAATTTAAGTTGATCAATTCTCATAAACACACCAAATTCAATGGAATTGGAGTTTCTCGAATTTCCATGCAAAAATCATTTCAAATATCTCAACTCACTGGAATTGAGTTTATATCAATTTAATTGAAAGAAGACATGAGCAATTGAATTTAAATAAACAATTGAAATAAATCAAGAAAATACAATGAAAACCAATTTAGCAAGTCTGGACGGAACCACTTACCTCAAATGTTTTGACCAAAACCACTACGGTAAAGAACGCTCAAGAAAACCGGGTGTCATCTTCAAGAACCCGTAATAGATCTCTTCTAAAAGAAATATCAAGACCATATCTCATCAAATTTGGTACCACACTATTAGATCTACCCATAACGGGTGTAGATCTAAGAAACTGAGAGAAGAACAGAAGTAGATCTCAGTGGATCTAAGAAACCGATCAAGAATGATGAAGAACGATCACATACCTCAAGAATCCGGATTTGATTCACCAAGAGGAGCCATTGGATCGCCTATGGAGTAATGGGATAAGATTCTCTGAACTTAGGAGAAGATAAATCCCGAGTTAGGGCCACTTAGGGGAAAACAAGGCACTTAGAGGCAAAACCGAGTGAGATCCATAATTTATGGATCTCATTTAAGTGGCCACACAGTTAGTTCATTGGGTTTGAAAACTCGTGCGCTATCCATGCGTTAGCTACTACCTCGGCCACCCATCATGCACGGTTTGACCACATCATTAGAAAAAACTGTGCGCCGCCCGTGCGGAAGCTACTGCCTCCAGGACCAACTGCGCATGGTTTGGCTGCACGGTTTAGACAACCCGTGTGTCGCACGTGTGACATCCCCTTTGCCTAAAAACATCATTTAAATTTTTCCTGAATCTCCCAAGTCACTACTCTAAAATAGAGGTACTTAGAAACATCAAATGTACCTGATAACGTAACATGATGTCACAACTTCCACACCATAAGATCTTTCTAACCCCATAAAGCCTATGAAGAAACCTCCACGTCAAAAAGATGCGGCCAATGCTCTCTCATCAGTTCCTCCATTTCCCAGGTATCATGAGAATCAGAACCATTCTGCCAAAGTACATGGACTAGAGGTTTCTTTCTCTCACAAAGTACCCTGGTCTCAGAATAAACAACCCTGACTAGTCGTACAGTAACAGATAAATCTGGTTCAATCTCAAGATCACTTCAGCTCACAACATGAGATGGATCAGAGAGATACATTCGCAGTTGTGATATATGGAAAACATTATGTATTGACACCTGTAACACCCCAAGCTTCCATGGTACGCTTCTCTTTGAATAATACAGTAGCGTGTGTTGTACGCAACTTCGAGTTCTAACACACACCATGACCAATCAAAATAGCCGTTATGAATAGTAATACATACTTTTTAAAATTTTAGAAATTTTATCTCTCAAAATGGACTTCATTTTTGGATTTGGAGTATTGAATTTAGCCTAAGGTGAAATTTTGGTACTTTTCGGATAACTTTAATATTTTGATGAATAGTGAAAATTACTAAATTTTAATTAAAAACAAAGTTTTTAATCAAAATAATTAATAGTGATAAATTATAAATTTGAGTGGTTTTGAAGTATAATTAGAATAAATTTTTACCATTTTATCCAATGGTGTTCATTATAACTAATTTCACTTTGAAATTGGACATAAACAATTGTCCATCTTTTGATATATATTGTTTCTTAAAAACACGCTATTTGTTGTGACAGCGGGAATTAATTATAAAATTAATTAATGCAACTTATATGTATTGAATTTTGTAAAATAGACATCATTTTTTAATTTGGAATATCAATTATATCTTAGGGTGAAATTTTGGCATTGTTCTGAAAACCTTCAATTTTTGATGAATAGTGAATCTACTAAGAGGTAGTTAAAAAACGGAATTTTTCATAAAACATAATTTTACCACTTCTGTGATTGTAATTTCGAAAATATGAGAGACACGGTTAATATAAAAGTGTAAAATGTGGTTCAATGAGAAGAAAATAATTTTTGATGTATAGTAACTTTTTACTTTTATTTACTACGGTTAAAAGTAAATAGGGTAATTAAGGGTAAAAATGATATTAATATTACCCTAAAAAATGTCCTAATTCTATTTGACAAGTTTATCTCAACCAAAAACAAACTTAGGAATAAAATATTATCATTTAGGTCCACTTGGATTAGATTAGGACATTTATTATTATTTAATTCAAAGAAGAGTTAAAAGAGTTAAAATCAAAGTTGATTTACTAAAACATTTTTAATATAGGGTTATACATAAGATATATTCGATTGTAAATATTCATTAGTAATCTAAAAGTATTTCCTACATAATGATATTTTATTTATAATTTTTAGACATTAAATAATTTAAGTTATTTATGACACAATGATGATGCAGTAATTACCATAATAGTGTAAAAATTAAAATAATTGATATTATAAATACCCAAATAAATATAATTTGAGCCTTTTTATGAATTAAACTAATTTTCTAGGTTACTATGACATGTTATTATTGAGTTAATTAACTGTTCTAGAAGTAATCATTCTTTTTTGAGTTTTACAAAAAACAATTATTGAATAATGTCAAAATTTACATAAAAGAGTTCTTAAAACAAATATTATATTATTAATTGATATTAAATTCCTAAAAATCTAAGGTTAGTCCAAGATACTTATATAATAAGATTTTTATCATTAATGGACCACTTGGGGGTCTCTTGGATGTATATAGTAAGTTTATTAACCATATAATATAAAAATACAACGAGACATTGTAAAAGTGAAACTAATTAACTAAGAGTTAATAATTAAAGATAAGGTTAATATAATGACCCTAACCTGTCAAAATTTTACTGGTTTGGTTTTTTTCAACACATCCCCAACTTAATCTTTAAATAATCCACTTTTGAGCCATTATAAACTGAATATAATGTTATTATAAAATAATATTTCTAGCTTTTCCAAAGGTGCCCCTCACCCCTCTTATAAAAGGGCACTTTCCCTTCTCATTAAATCACACCTTCAAAGCCTTTTAGATCTGCCATCATCTGCCCAAATACTCTCCCAACTTCCCTCAATTCATACTAGAGGCATTAATTTAGTCATAAAGAAAACTTAATGAGCCCTTTTTATCAAATCAAAAGAAAGAACCCGAAGAAGAGGTAATGATTTCACCACCCCTTTTCAAGTTCCTTTCTTCTTCCACTTATTATTTCTCTGTTATTACCATTCTAAAATAATGAATCAAGTATCTCTTATATACTATAATATTATTGTAAATATGGTACAACCATATTCAGTATTCTATTCATCCTTTGAATGACATGTCACCATACGTGCGTACGTATGGCTTACCGTCTCCACATCGCGGTGTAATTGTTATTCAATATATTATTATTTGGATGGGTATAATAATGATTTGTAATTCATGTAAATAATAAATATGACATAATAATGATTCTGTATATATGATATACCATCCAATTATATATTATTTTAATATCAAAAGAATGATATTTTTGCTCGTGCGTACGTACGGATTACCGTCTCCACGACACGATGAGATTTATTTCCAAGTTCACCATTTATCGACGATTACAAAAATATATATTTCTAATAATTATGTAATATATGACATAATAATGATACTGGAGATATATATATATATATAAGGATTTATGTACTTACATATATTTTATTCATTTACTTCCGTTCAATACTATATGAAAACAGGAACATCGTTTATGCATACGTACGAACTACCATCTCCATAAACGGTGTTTTCCATTTCATATATATGTCTATTATACATATAAATATTCTAAATATATATGATATATTTATCATGTTTTATATTTTGGAAGTATTTAAATCATGATCTAAGTGATACAACCAAGAGTGAAAAGTTAAAACACATACGATAAAGAAAGTGATTATTACCCAAAATGTTAACTTAACATGGAAATTATTATTAAATGGGTAATATAAAGTCATAAATGAATCAGGTATGATATCATAAATATTAATATGGTTCTGGTATAATTTAATAACATACTACGATCTTCATACAAGAGGTTAATCATACCCTCAACTAAAGGAAAGTGCAAGGTAAGGGGTTTTCATCTCACTCCTTATTCCCGTGAGATTCATGCCATATTACCACTACTACCTTTTGTGTGGTGTATGTACTGCCCATAATTGTATTCTTTGTGTAATAAAATTTAATATACGTGTATTTACATATTCATTGTATGATACCTCTTTCATGGGTTTTATGATTCATAAGTTACCAAATCGATAAGGGAATTTGAAATTTCAATTTCCACTCATTCGGCTTTACGCATACTTCATTGATTATTTTACTCCAAGAATATTTGTGGAATCACTATTCATTTGATTATGTTATAATTTCTAATCCCCTTTCTGTGGATATAATTTTTATACACATACTCAATCCATTGATAAATTCTCAAGTCATCGGTATGAACTTGATAAGATTAATTTTTACTCAATCTCGATTTGTTGGGATAAACATCCAATTCATTGGTGTTTTTTTACTAGAATATGTGTGAATGTACTTTGATTGTTTCACACTGAATATCTAATCATATTTAGTGTATTTATATTTTTCACACATAATTATGTCGTTAATTTATCCTTAACCTAAGGATACGACCTTTATGAGATATTTCATCTCAATTTACATTCCATTGAGACTTCTTTGTTGTTATACACCAAATCACTTTTATGTGGTGTATATAATGTACTCTGACATAGTATATCATGAATCCATTTATTCTCATGATATTACAAAGTTTTTATTACCTCAATTATTTGTATTCAAGTGTCTCTCTTTTGGTTATAAACTCTAACTAAAATACCATTTTTAAATGATTTAAAGACTTATTCTTCTAAATATTGCTCATTAATATCCATGTTTAAAAAATGGTTTTAAGGATTTATTTATATGGAAATTAATGTTTTAAAATTAAAACCCCTTTTAAATGTTTCAAAGTGGTATGGGACACTTTGATTCAAAAATCTATTTTTCAATGGATTCTTGACAAATAGTGTGACTTTTAAATGATTTCAAGAAAAAGGGGGATATTTCTCTAAAATAGTTTTGTTGATTATTTTCATCTATGTCAATATCCTTCATTATTATCGATTGAGGTTAATACGATACAATACAATCTTCCATATTGTATTGAATGAGTTATGTTTTACTGTGGATGTGCTATTTTTATACCATTCATGGTTTGTGGATAAAGTATTGACATTTCGTATGCTAGTTTTAATACGAATGTTTATGTTATGTTTAAAAATTTTCATATGAGGAATGCATTGGACTTATAAGGGACGGGTGGAGCCCTCTATATCTCATAGATGCATCGGTAGGTCTCATGAGACCAAATAGTGTCTTGGCACAAGGACTTGGCAAAATCTTATTTGTAGTCTTGGCATGAGGCCTTGGCTATGTGGTTATGATAGTATGGAATTATGCATTCCATCATTATGAAAGTGGTTAGTGATATTGCATGTGATTATTCTATTAGTATAATATCCATGTGAATAAGTAAATGGAATTATTTCATTTTATTTCTGCCATATTATGCCGAAGTTCTAGTTTAAAAGGCTTTTGTTTTAGTTTTATACATTGCCTTAAATGTTTATGCTTATTTTTGAAATTTTATGCTATATTGTTTACCATTACTGAGCATTTTAGCTCACCTATTTCTATGTTTTATTTTTCCCATGATTTAAAGAAGTGTAATGTGATTAATATGTAGGGTTAAGAAAAGGGAATAATGGCGTTCATAAAGATTATTTATGTTGTTTTTTTACGTCTTAAAGTGAAAATGTAACATTCATGTATGTGATCTATTTTTCCAAGACTACTAAACTGATCGGTCCTTCGGGACTTGATTCCTTGTAATCATGCCAATGTATTAAAATAATGCACCGACTCTTGTAACTGGGGTCGGGGCATTACATTTGGTATCAAAGGAAGTTTAGCAATAACCTTGGAAACAAGATTTAGATAAACTCTGATTAGAGCACATAGCCCTAAGATAGAATTCAAGGATTAGTATAGAAGAACTTCCTAGAATTTTGGTATTGTAGAGATTTTGTGAGTTTTCCGAGAAATACATCCCTATCTGGATACGAGCAGGTAGAGGCAGCTCTGACACAGATGTACCTAGGGGTAAAACCTGAAAACACCGCTTTGACCTAGACTCAAACGGGAACTGGTGCACAACAACCGGCCTTGCTGCACTCTTGGTTACGACACTCCCGGGGGATATGCTTAGGATAATTCTCATTTTCTTTACAAACCATTATGAAGGGCTCATGAGTATATACTTACTCAAAGAATTTTTTTTTATGATTATGGATTATATCCATAAACTGTTCAATTTGTGTTAGTAATTATTCATTGCAATTCATAAACTGAACTAGTTTATTCTATTGTATAGAAATGGCACCCAATAGAAGGAATGTGAACACCAGTAATACGTATGATCCAAAGAGTAAGAAGGATCATATCTTTGATGGTATTAATCCATCATTTAGAAGGGAAATAGTCTCCCACTTATTATGTTCATATGAAGAAATAATATCATGTGTGGATAAGATAACTAAATAGTTTACTGAGTCCTATGGATTTGAAGGGAAGAAAGAGAAGAAAAGGATGGAAGAGAGAAATATGGATAAAGGGAAGAGGGAAAAGAAGAATTTACCCATATGTGATAACTGTGGGAAGAAACACCCCGGAACTTGCCTAAAATAATGGGAGTTTGTTATAAGTGTGTAGGAAAAGGGCACAATGTACGTGACTGCAAGGGTAAGAAAATGGTTTCAAATGTACAATGCTTCATTTTCAAGGAGTTTGGACACTATGCGAACCAATGTCCCAGTCATCAGACTATGCCACAAATGATGCTATTGGATAATAATCAAGTTATGATAATACCACAGATGAAGAGGAATGACTAGTGTTCCTATGTTGTTATTTTAGAATTATTTCATTTAGGTGTTGTATCAATGATGTTCTGGAAATAAATAAGGATTGTACTGTAATACTATTTAATTAATGATTTGAGATTTTATGGTACTAAGAAAAGTTACCCTACAATGAGTTAATTTTTTTTTTGAAATTACATGGTTGAAGGAATGATAAACCTTAATATGGTCCTATTATTGAGGTAGTGATTTTGGAATAAGAGATGGTTGATTTTGGTAATTCAGGATGTTGTGGTGTTTTAAAAGAATATATGAGGAAGGCGTTCACATGTTATTACCTGGCAAAAAAGATCCTCATTATGTTTAACTTACTTGTAAATTTTGGACTGTGAGTTTGGATAATAATATTTTGGATAAGTCTAATGGTTGGAATGGATTAAGTTTGAAAGGTTATTTTTTTGGATTTTTATAAAAGGACAACACACAGACTGTGTGATGACCCGTCGTGTTGGATAAAGCTGCGGGAATCGAACCCACAACCATAGTGAAATTGGGATTTATCGCCTTCCATTGTGCTACATGAATTTACCGGATGGAATAATGTAGTTTCTTTACATAAAGAGTCTGAGATGAGAATTATAAATTCATTATATTTGGAACCCTATACGATTAGGATAAATAGAGTATTTTTGAGTTATATTATGTTTTGGGGTGAAAGATGAGTTTGTGGTAGAAATTTATTAATGGATAAAACTCTAATTACAAAGTAAGTATATCTCCTTATGATCTTAGCCAATCTCATAAATAAATTCCTCAACATTAAGAAAAGGAACACAGAACAAATATTTTGTCCTAGAAGGTACCTTAGATAATCACTAATTTATGACTTTGGGATTGTTGGCCTTTTCATAGCCATGTTCTCTACCACTCTCCATCAGATAATTGATGGTCCGATTTCTCTTCCATATCCATATTTTCCTACATGGAACCCTAGTATGTGTTATTTTCGGTAATCTTCATACTTTCCACACTTTATTTTAAATAGAGGCCTCATTAATTCATTTTTCGATGTGGGATTTCAACTAATATATTTTTAAACGTCAAAAATGTGTTATCCTAATACCTTATGTTTTGTTGAACCGATGTTATTTTAAATCATCATAGATTAATGAATTTAAGGACCTCAATTTTAAACTTGTTTGTGATTGATGACCTCAATCACTACCTATAAATATTTTTGTTTTTCCTCCAATTATATTTCTATAATTTCCACCAATGTCCTCCTAATCGAGATCATAATTTTTTGGTGACCCTTTCATTTCACTTTTCATCTTGTTAAGACTAAATTTTATTAACAAAATTTATGATGTGGGTTTTTCCACAAAGATATTTTCTATTTTCAACCATTATTTTCAAAGAACAATATCAAATTGTGAGGATGCAATTTATTAAAGGAGGGGAGAATGTAACACCCCGAGCTTCCACGGTATGCTTCTCTTTGAATAATACATTAGCGTGTGTTGTACACAACTTCAAGTTCTAACACACACCATGACCATTCAAAGTAGCCGTTATGAATAGTAATACCTAGATTTTAAAATTTTAGAAATTTTATCTCTCAAAATGGACTTCATTTTTGGATTCTGAGTATCTAATTTAGCCTAAGGTGAAATTTTGGTACTTTTCGGATAACATTAATATTTTGATGAATATTGAAAATTACTAAATTTTAATTAAAAACAACTTTTTTAATCAAAATAATTAATAGTGATAAATTATGAATTTGAGCGGTTTTAAAGTATAATTAGAATATAATTTTACCATTTTATCCAATGGTATTCCTTTTAATTAGTTTCACTTCGAAATTGGATATAAACAATTGTCAATCTTTTGATATATATTGTTTCTTAAAAACACGCTATTTGTTGTGACAGCGGGAATTAATTATAAAATTAATTAATGAAACTTAAATTTTTGGAATTTTTTAATATTGACATCATTTTTTAATTTGGAATATCAATTATATCTTAGGGTGAAATTTTGGCATTGTTCTGAAAAACTTCAATTTTTGATGAATAGTTAAACTACTAAGTGGTAGTTAAAAAACTGATTTTTTCATAAAACATAATTTTACCGCTTCTGTGATTGGAATTTCTAAAATACGAGAGACACTGTTAATATCAATGATTAAAATTTGGTTCAATGAGATGGAAATAATTTTTGGTGAATAGTAACTTCTAACTTTTATTTACCATGGTTAAAAGTAAATAGGGTAATGAAGGGTAAAAATGATATTAATATTACCCTAACACATGTCCTAATTCTATTGGACAAGTGTATCTATACCAAAAACAACCTTATGAATAAAATATTATCATTTAGGTCCACTTTGATTAGATTAGGACATTTATTATTATTTAATTCAAAGAAGAGTTAAAAGAGATAAAATCAAAGTTTATTTACTAAACAATTTTTCATATAGGGTTATACATAAGATATATTCGATTGTAAATATTCATTAGAAAGATAAATTATTTCCTACATAATTATATTTTATTTATAATTTTTAAACATTAAATAATTTATTTTATTTATGACACAATGATGATGCAGTAATTACTATAATAGTGAAAAAATTAAAATAATTGATATTATAAATACCCAAATAAATATAATTTGAGACTTTTTATGAATTACACTAATTTTATAGGTTAATATGACATGTTAGGACTGACTTAATTAACTTTTTTCGAAGTAATCATTCTGTTATGATTTTTTAAAAAATCAATAATTGAATAGTGTAAAAATTGACATAAAAGAGTTTTTAAAACACATGTTATATTATTAATTGATATTAAATTCATAAAAATATAAGGATCGTCCAAGCAACTTATATCATGATATTTGTATCATTAATGGACCACTTGGGGTCTCTTGTATGTATATATTAATTTTATTAACCGTATAATATAAAAATACAAAGAGACATTGAAAAAGTGAAAATAATTAACTAAGAGTTAATACTTAAGGATAAGGTTAATATAATGACCCAAACCTGTCTAAATTCTATTGTTTGAGTGGTTTGCGACCCATACCAACCTTAAATTTTAAATAATTTAATTTGGAGCCATTAGAAACTGAATATGAATATATTATAAAATAATATTTCTAGCTTTTCCAAAGGTGCCCCTCACCCCTCTTATAAAAGGGTACTCTCCCTTCTCATTAAATCACACCTTCAAAGCCTTTTGGTTCGACCATCCTCTGAAAAAATACTATCTAAACTTCCATCACTTCATCCCAGAGGCATTCCTTTAATCAGAAATCCATCTTAAGTATCCCTTTTGATCAAATCAAGAGAAAGAACCCGAAGAAGAGGTAATGATTTCACCACCCTTTTTCAAGTTCCTTTCTTCTTCTAATTCTTCTTTATTTGTTATTACCATTCTAAAATAATGAATCCAGTATCTCCTATATACTGTAATATTATTATAAATATGGTACAACCATAATCAGTATTCTATCCATCCTTTGAAAAACATTTCACCATACGTGCGTACGTACGACTTACCGTCTCCACGTCGTGGTGTAATTGTTATCCAATATATTACTATTTGGATGGGTATAATAATGATTTGTAATACATGTAAAAAATAAATATAACATGATAATTATTATTTATATATTATATATAATCCAATTATATATTATTTTAATATCAAAAGAATGAAATTTTCGCTCATTTGTACGTACGGATTACCGTCTCCACGACGCGATGAGATTCATTTCCAAGTTCACCATTCATCGACGATTATAAAAATATATATTAATAATAAGTATGTAATATATGACATAATAATTCTACTGGAGATATATATATATATATAAAGATTTATTTACTTACATATATCTTATTCATTTACTTCCGTTCAATAATATATGAAAACAAAAACATCGTTTATGCGTACGTACGGACTACCGTCTCCATAAACGATATTTTCCATTTCATATATATGTCTATTATACACATTTATATTATAAATATATATGATATATTTATAATGTTTTATATTCTGGATGTATTTAAATCATGATCTAAGTGATACAACCAAGAGTGACAAGTTAAAACACGTACATTAAAGAAAGTGATTATTACCCAAAATGTTAACTTAACATGGATATAATAATTAAATGGGTAATATAAAGTCATAAATGAATCAGGTATGATATAATAAATATTAATATGGTTCTGTTATAATTTAATAACATACTACGATCTTCGTACAGGAGGTTAAATGTACCCTCGACTAAAGGAAAGCGCAAGGTAAGGGGTTTTCATCTCACTCCTTATTCCCATGAGATTCATGCCATATTGCCAAAATTACCTTTTGTGTGGTGCAGGTACTGCCCATAATTGTATTATTTGTGTAATACACTTTAATTTATGTGTATTAACATATTCATTTTATGATACCTCTTTCATGGGTTGTATGTTTCATAAGTTACCAAATCGACAAGGGAATTTGAAATTTCAATTTCCACTCATTCGGCTTTACTTATACTTAATTGATTATTTTACTCCAAGATTATGTGTGGAATCAATATTCATTTGATTATGTCATAATTTTCACTCCCCTTTCTGTGGATATAATTTTTATACACATAATCACTCCATTGAGATATTCTCAGGTCATCGGTATGAACTTGATAAAAGAAATTTTTACTCAATCTCAATTTGTTGAGATAAACATCCAATTCATTGGTGTTGTTTTTACTAGAATATGTGTGAATGTCCTTTGATTGTTTCACACTGAATATGCAATCATATTTAGTTTATTTATATTTGTTACACATAATTATGTCGTTTATTTATCCTTAACCTAAGGATACTGCCTTTATGAGAAATTTCATCTCAATTTACATTCCATTGAGACTTCTTCGTTGTTATACACCAAATCACTTTTATGTGGTTTATATAATGTAATTTGACATAGTATATCATGAATCCCTTTATTCTAATGATATTAAAAGGTTTTTATTACCTCAATTATTTGTATTAATGTGTCTCTATTTTGGTTAGAAACTCTAACTAAAATAACATTTTTAAATGTTTTAAAGACTTATTCTTCTAAATCTTGCTCGTTAATGTCCATGTTTAAAAAATGGTTTTAAGGATTCATTTATATGGAAATTAATGTTTTAAAATTAAAACTCCTTTTAAATATTTCAAAGTGGCATGGAACACTTTTATTCATAAATATATTTCTAAATGGCTTCTTTACAAATAGTGTGACTTTTAAATGATTTCAAGAAAAAGGGGGATATTTCTCTCAAATAGTTTTGATGATTATTTTCATCTATGTCAACATCCTTCATTATTCTCAATTGAGTTTAATATGACACAATAGAATCTTCCATATTGTATCGAATGAATTATGTTTGACTGTGGATGTGCTATTTTTATACCATTCATGGTTTCTAGATAAAGTATTGACATTTCGTATGCTAGTTTTAATACGCATGTTTATGTTATGTTTAAAACTTTTCATATGAGGAATGAATTGGAATTAGTAAGTGACGGGTAGAGCCCTCTATAGCTCCTCGATGCATCGGTAGGTCTCATGAGACAAACTAGTGTCTTGGCACAAGGCCTTGACAAAATCTTATTTGTAGTCTTGGTATGAGGCCTTGGCTATGTGGTTATGATAGTCTGGCATTATGCATTCCATCATTATGAAAGTGGTTAGTGATGTTTCATGTGATTATTTGATTAGTAGAATATCCAAATGAATAAGTAAATTGCATTATTTCATTTTATTTCTGCCATATTATGCTGATGTTAAAGTTTAAAAGGCTTTTGTTTTAGTTTTATACATTTCCTTAAATTTTTATTCTTATTTTTGAAAGTTTCCGCTGTATTGCTTACCCTTACTAAGAATTTGAGATCACCCCTTTCTATGTTTTATTTTTCCCAGGATTCCAAGAAGTGTAATGTGATTGATATGCAGGGTTAAGCCAAGGGAATAATGGTGTTCATAAATATTATATATGTTGTTTTTTACGTCTTAAAGTGGAAATGTAACATTCAAGTATGTGATCTATTTTTCCAAGACTGCTAAACTGATCGGTCCTTCGGGACATGATTCCTTGTAATCATGCCAATGTATTAAAATAATGCACTGACTCTGGGTAACTAGGGTTGGGTGTTATAACACTAGGTGTGGTTGTAGATCTAGACGGTAAGAAACTTTCCCTATAAGACCAACAACCTCAAAAGGTCCCAGAAAACAAGGAGAAAACTTCCCTTGCCTCCCAATCTGTCGATGACCTAATCGGGGTGAAACATTCAAGAACACCTAGTTAGTAACTAAGAACTCTAAAGGTTTAAGGCGATGATCAGCATATGTCTTGTACCGAATCTATGCTGTCAACATTTTCTGAAGAATCAACTGGATCATAGCTATCATCTCCTGGACCAAACTTGGTCCTAAGAAGGAACTTTCACCAACCTCCGACTAACATAAAGGAGATTTATAAGGACGATAATACAATGCCACAAAAGGAGACATTTTGATCACAAACTTATAACTGTAGTTATAAGAAAACTCAACTAGCCCCAGATGATCATCCCAAGACCCACCAAAGGTGAGAACACATGCGGGGAGCATATGCTCAAAGATCTAAATAGATATCTCTATCTGTCCATCTGACTGTGGATGGTAGGCCGTGCTCAAATGAACCTGAGATCCCAGTGCCTCCTGAAGGCCTCTCCAAAAGTGAGAAGTGAACCGAGGTTCCATATCAGAGACTATAGCAGACAAAACTACGTGAAAAAGAACAACTTCTTTCACATAAATGTTTCCCAAATCCTCAACATTGGTTGTATCTTAAATAGGTATAAAGTGATCCAACGTAGTTAGTTTGTCGATAACAACCCATATCACTTTATTCTTCCTATGGGTTTGAGGTACCCCAACCAAAACGTCCATAGAGATTTCATCCCACTTCCATTTAGGGACTGGATGTTGTTGAAGCAAACCTGAAGGTTTTTAGGGCTCGAATTTCACCTGCTGGCATGTGTAGAAATGAGATACAAACACAGATATTTCTCATCTCATACCTAGACACCAGAACTATTGTCACATATCATAGAACATCTTCGTGGTTCCATGGTGTATAACCCACTGAGAGTTTTGGAAACCCCCATAACATCCTTCTTTATCGCTAAGGGAACAACATAACAGTCTCGATAACAAATGAATCCCTCTTTTGAAAACAACCACTGGGTGGTGGTCTCCCCACTATAAAGAGAGTCCCTAATGCTATGAAATTCATCATCCAGTTGTTGTTTCTGAAGAATTAACTCGAGGAGAGAATAATTTAACAGAACACTGGATAAAGAAACATAATTCCCCTTCCACTGAACTTCAATATGTAACTGAGAAAAAAGAGTCATCAACCTCCACTCTTCTGAAGATTCTTTCATAGCATATTATGGAAGTTTCCTTCTTACCATATCTGCAACCACATTCCATTTTCTCAGGGTTTAGGCAATGTCAATGTCAAAATATTGCAGGTACTCCACCCAACACCTTTGACCGAGATTCAAATAATTTTGAGAGAAGATATAACTCAAGCTCTTTTGGTCTAAATAAACAATAAACCATTATAAATAATGGTAATGTATCCAACACATATGTGCATTCATTACAACTGCCAGTTCAAGGTCATGGGTAGGATGGTTCTTCTCATGAGGCTTAAGAAGATGAGATCCATAGGCAAAAACATGATTACTTTGCATAAGGACACATCCCAAACCTAAACCCGATGCTTCACAGAAGGACACATAACCTATCCCAACCTCAGGAAGAGTTAACACTAGAACAGTAGTGAAAATACACTTTTTCTCAACAATAGAACTCTAAAATTTATCATTCTAGGAAAACTGTACTCCCTTTCGAGTTAGAGCAGTCATTGGAGAAGCTAACTTTGAGAATTCTTTAACAAATCGGCGATAATATCTTGCTAATCCCAAGATGTTATGAATCTGGAAAATATTTCGTGGTTGCTCCCAAGTCATAAGAGACTTCACCTTCTCAGGATCAATTGATATTCCTTATTCTGACCTGACATTTCCCTAGAATTTCACTTTCCAAATCTAGAAATCTCACTTTGAAATCATGGCATAAAGTCGGTGATTCTTTAAAAGACTCAGAACTATTCTCAGATGGTGTACATGATCCTCCTCAGACTTGGATTATACAAGAATTTCATCAACAATGACTACCAAAAAAGTATCTAGATACTAACGGAAAACCTTTTTCATCAAATCCATGAAAACTGCAGGAGAATTTGTTAGGCCGAAGGGCATAACAAGGTAATCATAATGGCCATACCAACTTCGAAAAGTGGTCTTATGAATGTCAGATTCTTTTATCCTCAACAGATGGTAACCCGATCGAAGATCAATTTTAGAAAACCACTTCACCCCTTTAAATTGACCAAACAAATCATCAATTTTTGGTAACAAATATTTATTATTTATCATAACTTGATTGAGATTTTTTAATAAACACATAAGCGAAGAGAACCATCAGACTTCTTGGAGAAGAGAACTAGTGCTGCCCTTGGTGACACACTCGGGCGTATAAATCCTTTCTCAAGAGGATCATGTAACAGAGACTTAAGTTTTTTTAGTTCAATTGGATCCATTTGGTATGTGAGAATAGAAACTGGTTGAGCTCTAGGAATTAAGTCAATATATCAATCAACCTCCCTTATTGGTGGCAAACCAATGAAGTCAGAAGGAAACACGTCGGGAAACTCATCAGCAACTGTAGAAAGATCACCACACATTGAATCTATCTCTAGATCAAAATAAAACACTGATATAACTTTCCCCAAATCTGGATAAGAGGGTCTGGCTCTATTTGTCCTTAGGTCCCATTCTCCTTAAAAAACAAGAGGCACACCACTAGGTGTAGTTAGGTAGACCTGTCGAAGATAACAATCGAACTGGGCTTTATTGGTAATGAGCCAATCCATCCCAAATATGACGTCAAGAGATTTCATGTCGAGAACCAGAAATCTCTAATCAATCTTGACATCTGATAGAGAGAATACACAAGAAGTACTAAATATACCCTTCTCTCTCATTGTACCAAGGGGTGTAGTAATATCCATTGCACAAGAAAAAGTTCCATAGGTAGATTAATCAGATCAACAAGATGGGCTGAAATAAAAGAGTGAGATGCACCAGTATCAAAAAGAGCTGTCACTAAAGATGAAGTTAGAGTAATGGTACCTCTCACCATTGCAGGACTTGTATCAGCTACCATTGGTGACTCTTCCACTGCATGAAGAAGCTTCGTTCTGGATTCCTGTGACTGGAACCCTTTTGTATGTGAATTATTTGATTGCCCTATAGTTTCTGGAGGAGTTGATGATCCTGTTCCACCAAGTGGAGTAGAGAAGTGATGGAAGAATCTTTGTAAGAGCCCTAAATGTCCCCAGGAGCTATAGTTCTTGGGTGTCTCAGTTAAAATCCTCATAGAATGTCCTAGAGTACCACACTAATAGAAAGTCAATGAAGCCCTTCTGGGTGCTACTAGAGGTCTGGAATGACTCTGTTGTAGAGAAATACCATGAGAAACATCATGATTCCATTTTCCTTTAAAGAAAACAACACTGCCACTAGGAGGGAAAATAACCTCCTTCAAACATGACTTTCCAGCCAAGTCCATCTCAACCATCATCGCCCTATCCAACAAATCATAATAAGTGGGTAGCTTTAGTAAGAAAACCTGAGAAAAGATTTCTGATCGAAGTCCCAAATCGAATCATTGAGCCTTCATCCTCTCATTATATACAATCTCATGAGAAAACTGTACCAACTTAGAAATATGATTTGAGTACTCTGTCACGGTTTTGTTGGCCTGCTCAAGCTTGAAAAACTCTACATCCTTGGAAAACACCATTGATTATGGATAGAACTAGTTAGTGAAAATAACCCTAAAGTCTTTCCACTACAAGCCCCCATATTTCCCATCTGTCACCATCGTGTCCCACTATCTCTTACTTGGTCCCTCCAGCACAAAGGTGGCACACTTCAGCTTGATCACATCAGGTGTCTCCAAGAACCCAAATAGACGTTCAATTTTACTCAACCATTCCTCAGCATGTTGACGGTTAGTGGAGCCTTTTGAAACTGGTGTCTTCTGGTGTAGGAACTCTTGAGAACGATTTCAGAGAATATCACTATGAGGATCCATAGATGGTGCCTAAACAGGAACTGGAGGTGGTGTCTATCCTAGACCCTGGATAGTGTGAACAATCACCTCAACCAGACTCGGATCCACAATTGGATTCACTTGCTGAGATTCAGCAGTAGCTTCTTTTTAGATCTGAGCTCCACGTCTTCTCGGAGGCATGATGCTACACAGAATAAAAAGACATATATTAACACCCAAACCGAGTAGCAAGGAAAACTATTCTTAAAATAAGGGATAAAATGATTTTGATTCCACTCTATCCAAATAGAAATAGAGAAAATAATATAACTATTCCACACATCGTATTTCCCTAACCAACCCTGGTGACTTAAGGTTCATTGTGGTGAGAGATGGCCAGGCACTCAATCACAACTAACTCTTCAGTCCCAACAAGAAAACTCAAATGCATGCTGTCATCAAGGTAATATGATTAACCTACCACTGATACCAATTTGTCATGAACCATCCTAGGTACCCTAGTAACCAGACAACCGATCCAGCCTTGACATAGCTCGAAGGGCGTTCCCAATCCCCACGGGTTGGAGACTAACATCTGGCATCACAAAACATGATAGTGGGAGTATTGTACCAGAATAAAAAGAGGTATAAAAATCCCAAAGTTCTAAAACCCAAGTACTAAAGATGGAAAAAATAGTCCCAAGGTCCCTAAGGACACAACTCACCAAGAACAAAGATCAACAGCTGGATCCACCTCCAATAGGTCCCTTCCCTTTTCTCGATCCAGGAAGAAGAAAGTCTACAAACACCTGATGGAAAAATAAGGGTGTGAGATAAAGCCCAGTAGAATACCACCAAAGATTCTATAACAGATTCCAAATATATATTATCCAAAGTAAAGATTTCAATTTTCAAATAAATAGGTTTGGCAGTTCAAAATCACATTTTAACAAAACATTCTACACATTATCAAATGATTGAAAAATTACTTTAAGAAAAGGATCTATAATGATGGAATATTTCTATAACAATGTATTAAGAAAATAATTTATATAAAATAGTTTATATAAATTTAGAAGGCCTGTAAGGTAGTTCAAAAGCATTGGCATACATTTATATCTCAAATATAAATAAACAAGCCAGCAACATGGTCATCTTCCAAAAGGTACAATAGTATTAACCAGTTATAGGATTCTAAACTCTAAATGTGAACTCATCAAAATGTGTACACACACTTCCCTATAACACTAGCCAAAGGAGACTCATCACCAACCTGTTAGGGATGTGACCCGCCACACGTTTGATTGAGAATGTTTTCATAGAGTAAAGTGTATCCAAATAAATCACTACTACCTAAGTCTTGCATGCGCTCTTACATGATGGGCTAACTACATTAAGAATGATTTAAATATGATTAATCCCATTCTTCCATTTAAAAAGTTTCAACTTCAGTCCATTTAAAATCACAATAGGTTTTATTCAAAACATGCCTTTTTCACCAGATAAAACCAATGGGTTTCTATCAAATCATTTTAATCCATTTTCACAAGTTTGAAATCCATTAAAAACCAATTCTATTATTACAGAATTTATTCCCACAATTAAATTCAACAATTTAATGGAAACCATTTCCATCAAATCCATAATTTAAATTAAACAATTTAAATTGTCCAATTTCTATAAACACACTCAATTCAACTGAATTGGGGTTTTCCAAATTTCCATGCCAAACCATTTCAAATATCTCAACTGACTAGAATCATGTTTTTATCAATTTAAATGAAATAAAACTTGAGAAATTTAATTTAAATCAACAATTGAAATAAATCAAGAAAATACAAGGATAATCAATTTGGAATGTTAGGATAGAACCACCTACATCGATGGTTTGACCAAAACCACAACGATCGTGAACACTCAAGAAAACAAGGTTTCTTCTTTAAGAACCTGCCTTAGATCTCTTATCCTAGAAAGATCAAGACCAAATCTCTTAAAATTTGATACCACACACTTATATCTACCCATAACTGGAATATATATATGAAGCCAAGAGAAGAATAGAAGTAGATCTAAGTAGATCTAAGAAACCTATAAAGAATGATGTAGAACGATCACATACCTCAAGAATCTGGCATATATTAAACAAGAGGAGACTTTGGATCGCCCCTTGAATGATGAGAGAACCTTCTGTGACCTTTGGAGAAGACAAATCCCGAGTTAGGGCTACTTAAGAGAAAAAATGAGGCACTTAGAGGAAAAATCGAGTGAGATCCACAATTTAAGGATCAGATTTATGTGGACGCATAGTTAGTTCAAATGGTTTGACAAACCGTGTGCTAGCCATGCGTTAGATACTGCCTTGTCCACCCTTCATGAACGGTTTGGATGCACGGTTAGACAAACCGTGCACTGCCCGTGCGGAAGATATTGCCTCCAGGACCAACTGCGCACGGTTTGGCCGCATGGTTTAGACAACCCGTGCGCCGCCCATGCGACTTCCCCTTTTCCTCAAAATATCATTTAAATTTCTCCGGACTCTCCCAAGTCACTACTCCAAAAAAGAGGTACTTAGAAACATAAAATGTACCTAATAATGTAACGCGATGTTACAACCAATCTATTTCTATTCATGATGATATCCATCTTATGTAATTAAATTTCGGACACATAATTTTATAACGACCTATATCATTGAAAATTAAAAATATTACCATAATATGGAATCATTTACCCTATTATTTGATTCTTTATGATCCTTTTCTATGCATTTGTGTTCCATGTAGTTAAACAACCCACATTGGTAACACATCCCAGAATTTATATGTCATTCTACATGGATATTTTTATAGCACATACCATAAGATGAGAACATCAATTTCATACCATCATGTTTCATTGATGTTTGTTCTCCAATCACATTACATCTTAACAAAATCTTACATTAATCATCATAAATCACATAAGGTTCGAATGCTCTGTCACAACCTTTTAATCATAAGGAATAAGTTCTTGATAGATTTATGATTCTTAATCATCAAAATATCATTGTTTACTTGGTTTTAATACTGAGTAATACGTATTAATTTTATTAATATTTTCCTGAACAAAATCTGGTACATAACTACAACATATTGGGATGAATTCATCATAGATTTATATGAATCATCATATTTATTTCTCAATTCAAAGACTTGTTTTTATATATCATGTTGATCATCTGTGTGGAAATATTTCCAAATGTTGATTTCCTTAAATTTTTCTTATTCAAAAGAATCAAGATCTACTTTCACTCAAGTACTCTGAACCAATGTCCATTATTTGTTATCAAAATTTTGAATATGATAAAATGAATGGTTTACCTTTTTATGTCCTGATCATCCCATGAAATCAAATATCTTAGCAGGAGCACTGATCAATTCATAAACTATGATGGGGTCATGTTTTCCACTAAATGATGTTGGATTTTCATCATGAAATTCTCCATAATAGAGATGTTCCGTCAAGGAATATTTGGTTCCTATTGGGCATAGATAAAACCATAACTTATCTCTTTCTTCTGCTAAGTCATCACAACAACAAATAGTTCAGTTCCAATTCTGAAAATAATTAAATGAGAATTGTGTAGGATATCATCCTCTCCTATTTTTCTAGTTGTAGTTTCCTTATTTCTATATAGAAATTATTATAATAGAAATAGTTTAGATGATGAAACATGATAATCATAAAATTCAACAAAATATTAGCTTAACAATAATGAAAAATATTTAAATGGAATGCTATTAATTGTACCAGAACTTTTATTATTATATAAATCAATCGTTGATGAAAATTATAAGGACACAACCATAAATATTAAACAATATTTTTTTATTCATGAATTTACATTCAATAATTTGGAAAGGATTCTAATTTTATAGAATTAGTTCATAACTCATTGATGGAAAAATAATAAAATTACAAAGTGAACGTGTCAGATTCATATCAATTTATCCCATAATATAAAATCTCAATAGAATGCCTGATCACATTTCATAAAAAATATTCCTGACAATAAATATTAAATTTTTCAATCCCATAACAATCCATAAATATTTTGGAAAACAATAAAAAATATGGAAGAGTACAAAAGGATCAATAATATATAGAAATAAATAACAATGTTAGTTTGAAGAAAACCTTAAAAACCCATTAAAATGCTTATTTTGAAAAAATAAAATTTTACCTGTAAATGGAATTATCATACATTTATAAATTTAATTTTTATTACCATTTGAAAATCATTTTTCCTGGAGAAGTCATTATAAAACATATAAATTTGATGTACGGAACTTAGGAATTCATCCAATTTAATACATAAAAACCAACTATAGAATTGTAATAAATTGGAATAAACATAGGGTAAACATCCAATATTATTCTCTGGGGAATATAATCATTACTCAAAGTATTTAATATCTATCTAGAAACACCCATCATTTAAATTAAAATGTTCTCAACTAGTTCTATATTATCACACATATACTTTATAATGTACAATATCCACAACATGAATAAAAAATTTCATCAGTTGAATGAATCCATAAAAATTTTATGTGAATGAAATTAAGATATTTAAATATAATTTTACTACAAAAATACCATATTCGTTACAAATCTCCTTTGAAAAATACATTATCAATGAAAAAATACAAAAAATGGAAATTGGGTTTTCTTTTAAGAACAGTTAAAATTTCAATAGAATCATGAAATCATATATAATTCATGATGACATGAACTATTAATTTCATCATATATTCAAAATTCTACATTTTATATATCCTCATACAACTATCTTTTTTTAATTATCAGAATAATAAACCACATTATTAGTAATTGGGAATCTCAAATAGTAAAATATTCCAAAAACACATTACACAATCCTAAACTCACATTACACCATATAAAAAACAAAGTGGCACTAAACATAAATGAGCACAAAATGCCTAGAAATAAAAAAAATTCAACTAGAACATGTCAACATCATCATGGACTACGAGACCCCCAAGAAGTACACCATACACACTAGTCCCCATCATCATCATCAAAACCCTATCACTGGATAAGACCCAGGAAACATCGATAAAATCAATAGAATAATCTAAAATCATACTAGAATCACATTTAATGGTAACAACCATCACTATTTCGAACAAAAAAATAAGCAACATAACACCCCTTCCACCAAGGATCACCAACAGCGAGCAATGAACAAGAAAAATGAATCCAATTTAAATAGTTAATAATAGAATCAACAAACTATGAACAAAATGAACATAAACATATAAGCCACTTCTCATGAATATCCCTCCATAGATAGAACATTACCATCCCAAAACCTCATCATGAACAAATGAACTGGCTTACTTGGCCTAGTGATATGGAACAAAAGGCAATACCCGAGTATGAAGAAGGCATGACTAACAAGGGAGAGGTAAAATTCAGATAAACCATGAATTTTTTTTTATAGAACCATCAGTAGAAAATAGAGACCAAAATGTCCTAAAAACATCCCAATGTGATTGAATAAACACCGATAATGTAACACCCCAACAGATTACCATATTTACCTTTAGATGTCTTTGCAATACACATAACACCCAATTTAATCAAAAAAATATTTGGTCACATTTATCATAGGAAATTAAATTATATCTCATTTTGAGAGTTTATGAATATATTATATATCCAAAAAATAATTTTAAACTCTTCTAATAGTCATAGGATATGAAAAAAACAATATTACACAAAAAATACTCTATTTTTATGGCCATTTTACCGACTATTAATGGATAACCTATTTTAAATCTTAATATTGGGACACCTATGAATTTAATTTGAAACAATAAACATCATATTTCATTTCATAATATCTATATTATCCTATGGTGATTTGTTTTGTGATATTTTGGAGAAACGTCATTTTTAGTGAATAGTAAAACTGTGTTTTAGTTAAAAACCACCTTTCCATTTAAATAATTAATAATGGTAAATTATATCCTAATTTTTTTAAGGAAAAATTGGATAAATTACCAATTTATTAATATAATTTTGTTCATTATAATGAATTTAACTTTTAAATTTAATATAAAAAACAAAACAATATTTTGATCATTTTTCTACTAAAACCAGTTAGTTTGTCTCTTTGCAAGATTGGAAATAATCATAATTTGGCAGCATCTGTGATTTAAATTTTGAAAACATGAAAGTCCCCATTTTAAAAAATATAATATTTTTAGTATAATATGATGAACATAATTATTGAGAATACATATTTTGGAATGTGATTAAAATTAATTACAATGATTAAGGTGTAATTAGTGTTCAAAATGAAGTACAACCCTATGTTTACGGGCCCAAATAACCTAGCAATTTGTCTCGAAACCATCAGATGTACATATCTCGGCCATTAAACTTGAATTATTTGTTTTTTTGTAGTTAGGAATTATTATTTAGGTAAAAACATATATACACCTAACTTCTTTTCTAGAATACCGAATGAGTCATTTCCATTCCCTATAAAACCCCACCACCTATACCCATTCCACACACATATAAAGAAAATTATGTTCATCCAATCCCATCCCAAATTGTCTATCCACATACCTCACATATCTTTTAATCCTCACTTTGGTTATAAACCAATCTAGTGATGCTTTTGGTTAACACTAAAAAAAGTTACCTGATTAAGAGGTAACATTTTATCTCATGCTCCGTAGTTTCATTTCCATTATCAACTCCATATAATCATATAATTATATGATTCCATATAAATCCCATATCCTAAATATACCCAGACATTGTTTTGTTACGATTTCAACCTACACTTACACACACCTCCATATACTATGTAACAAATATACAGTTTATGTATACGAAAAACTACTGCCTCAAGAAATGATGATTCCTCACATTTCCGTAACACATTTCAAGCTGGCTGTTATGATGGAAACTCGATTTGTATATAATATATATTTAATTTATAATTTTATTATTTTTCTATAATTTTTATTTATAAATTACTTTTATTCTTCCATCATGTGTAAATATGATAATTTCATTTGAGGAAGTGTGGACTACAACCCCTCAAAGTGTTATGAATCATTCATTCCATACATGGAATTTATAAAGCATGGTTATAATAAAAATATGAAACTTTTATAACATAAATATGATTTTTGAAATTATAAAATACATATGTATCATTTATTTTTAATTCTTCTAATTCAACAATGAATTGGAAGTAGCGTTCTTGTGTATGTATGACCTACCATATCCATGAATGGTGGCAATAATTTCCAACATACAAATGTTATGGACTATAATTATTACATTAGTCATGAATGTATATGATAATTAATTCATTGTTTACATTCTTTATATCATGAAACCATGATATATTTAATAAGAACAACCAATTACATGTCAAAACATACATGATAAAACTAGGTAATTAATATAAAAACCATTAAAATAACGAAAGATTTTTATGAAATGGGAAATAAAATATTGTAATAACATAATATATGATATTATAAACATTATTTTGGGTTTTTATTAGTTATTAAAATATTTTAAACCACTATATGAGAGGATAAATACTACACAACAAAAATGAAGAATAAGGTAAGGGTTTTTCAGCTCACATTTTAAATCTGTGAGATTAATGTCATATTCAGTACGTACATATTTTTTATTCCATAACTAATTCCCATTTTTAGATAAATTATATCATTAATCTCCCTAATATATTTATATTATATGATTTATTTAATTTATAAATTCTAGTAATTATGATTAAAATGTTTCAAAGTGCTATGGGAGACAATGGAATGTTAAAAGACAATTCCCCTCAAATGTTATTAATCATAAACATTTTGTGATTGTTAAGGTCCTTCAAAAAAATCGTAGTATTTTATTAATTTTTAATTGTAACTTTAAATTGAATATCCATATTATCATAAAATTTATATTATTATTGGATATATTTTATACCATTTTTCATACGTTTGTTACTTTGACAATTAATTCATTTTTTATTGAATTACTAATTAATCCATATTTCTCATTCAATATATTTATTTGATAATTCATATTTTCTATTTTGATTATTAAATATGATTAATTCTATATACAAGTAATGACAGGTGGATCCCGGAATTTATATAGCTTCATAATGCATCGAAAAGTTCTCAAGAGACAAATAAGTTGGCCAAATTAAATGGGTTTCATTTTGTGCTTTAAATGTTTTTGTGAATAGTCTTGATGACAATAGGTTTTTATGTTCCTGAGATATGACATATGATAAGAAAGATATTTACCTCAGTTAGTATTATTAATTTTTTAAGGGGATTTTGTGTCGATATATCTATGGTCGTAGACTCATCTTTGTTTATTGATTTATGGAATGTGTTTTGGTTTCTTACTTGATAAATTATTTATGCCATAGGAATTTATTATTATGGAATGTGTACTCTATTATTTACCTTTTCATATAGAATGAATTATTATTTTTTCTATTGTATTTAAAATTATGGAAGATTTGATCTCTCCATTATTATGTTTCATTCCCTAGGTAAAGAAAAAGAGAACTTTGAATAAGCATTAAAGGATGTACTTTTTTTATAGTCTCTTATGAAGGAAGTTTTATTCTATTTTGTCAATGTGTTCTAGGTATTATCATTGTAATATAGATTTCCAATGCATCTAAATAGAATGGTCCTTTTATATTTTCTTCCTTGTAATAATGCCAATGTAAAGTAATAATGCACAAGCTCTGGTATTCTAGGGTCAGGGCATCACAGTTGGTATTTGAGGAAGTTTAACAACAACCATGGAAACTAGATTTATAAAAAACATATTATGGATCACAAACCTAAGATATAAATTTTGGAAAATTATTAAAGAACATCATATAATTCTATAAATATATAGGTTAAATATGTATACCTATAAATACGTCCCTATCTGCAATCTAGCAGTGGACAATGTTCTGACACAAATGTACCTTGGAGAAATATTTCCATCAAGGTGTTCTATACATGAATTGCGGTAACTATGTACATGAGAAAGGTCATTACTACACACCTGGTTTGACATGATCAATGTATACTCTTAGGATAATTCAAAATCTCTTTACCTATCATTATGATGGTTTTTTGAGTAATGATTCCACCAAAGTTACAAAAGTGTATGATTCCATGAAATATGAAGCATAAATCTATGTAATGTTCTATACCATGATTAGAGTTATAGAGAGTTCATAATTTTATGAGCTTATCTATAATATATCCTTATCTAGAAATGACTCATGGATGGAATAATTGGGTCAACTGTCATAGACAATGAAGAGATTATTCTTCTAATGAATCTAATACAGATGGTATTAGAAGAGAGAAAACCATGGAAATATTAGTGAACCATAACCAGGTTATGAAAAATAACCATTCTTATGTGGAGAAACATATTCTATAAATGGATTCTGCTTTGTTTTATTGTTTTATGCAATATAATCCCCCATATTCTATTGGGCCCACTAGTCCTATTGTAGCTGAGGAAATGATTAAGTATATGGAGAATATATTTACAGCTATGGAATGCAGTGAAAAGTAAAAGATTAAGAATACTGTCTATTGTCATCATGGTGATGTAGATCAATGGTGGTTGTTAATATAGTATACAATGGGATAATAATAAATTTATGTCTTGTAATGGAATACTTTTAAGGAGATATTATTCGATAAATACTCCCCTCACAATCAAAAAATAGAGATGAAGATAATGTTCTGTTTTCATAAATAATAAGGAATAAAAGAGGGTAAAAGATTATTAAGCTACCACCAAAAGGATAGCTAGATATGATTAAGATTATATATGCATCACTTAGTGCATGATTGATCACTTATTTGAAGGTCTCAAACCAAATATTCTAAGGGCACTAGTTTCTCAGAATTTTTCAATATATTAATAAATTGATTTATGTTCCATTTAGACAGATAAGGAATTTTATAAAGTGAATATATTCATGCAATCACAACACAAGGAGTGGTCATATGAGAATCATGATAAAGATTATTTGATAAATAATAACATGTTAAATATATTCAAACCTTATGAAAACTATGGGAAAAATAACCCTAGGAAATATTTGAAGGAACTGAGAGTTTTCTATAAATGTTGAGATAAGGCTATACAGGCTCATGAGAGAAAGGGTAA
Source organism: Viscum album (assembly GCA_963277665.1). Lineage (NCBI taxonomy): Eukaryota > Viridiplantae > Streptophyta > Magnoliopsida > Santalales > Viscaceae > Viscum > Viscum album. The sequence continues at coordinate 997,933,257 of OY728166.1, forward strand.
GAAGATAATCAATGTTGTCTAGTTATATGATTTAAAGGATTTGGGACATTATGCAAATGATTTTCCGAATCATTAATGGAATATACCATAGAAGAGGGTAAGAAATTTTTTGAAAGCATATGTGATCACCACCATAGAGGTAGAAGTACCAAATGTTTAGGTGGAGATAAAATAATCCTATCATCAAATTTATCCAATGTGTTATTTGATTCCTAGTCATCACACTCTTTTATATCTACTGAGATTTACATGAAAATTAGATACATCCCTTTTGATTTAATAATTGACATTAAAAACTCCAATGGGGATACTCATCGAAACAAATATTATTTGGTCAGTGGCTATTATAACACATAAATATATATTTTTTTCCAACCTTGTGTCATACCTATGGATGATATTTATATTATCATTAGTATGGACTGGATCTCAATATATGATGCAAAAATTTATTGCAATATGAACGAAATTACAATTTTTTAGGATAATGTAGAATCCCTCATATTTAGAGTAGAATCTTCCTCACCTAATTTTTATTTAGAGCCACCCTCAGTAGCTCCACTGAATTGAATTATTAGAGAGGAAGAGAAAACAATGTATACATATAAAGGAGGTGATCCCTAAATTGAATATTTACATATTGTGTATGTATTAGTTGATCTATTTTATAGGGATTTACCAAGACATCCTCAATAACAAGACGTTTAATTCACCTATATTTAATCCTAGATACAAGGACAATATCCAATAATCCCTATATAATGGCCACTTGGGATTAGGTATCATTGAATAAAAAAAGATTATTTTGGTAATAAAAAATTTATCTTCCCTAGTGTCTCACTTTGGAGAGCCCATATCCTCTATGACATAAATAATGATTGATCCATGGGGTTGTGCATTGACTATAGAGAAATAAACGCCACTATAATAATGAATAAAGTGTAATCTTCCATGCATTGATGACTCGTTTGATCAACATTAGGGAGTGTAGTATTTTTCAAAGATTGATCTTCATTCTGGGTATCACCAATTGAGAGTGAATATGGAATACATTTCAATGACATATTTTCAGATAAGTTATGGTTATTATGAGTTTATCGGAATTCCATTTGGGCAGACTAATGCACCCAATGTTTTTATAAACCTAATGAAAATAGTATTCAAAAAATATCATGAAAATTTTGTTGTAGTATTCAATGATGAGATTATGATGTATTTAAAAAGCTATGATGATCATGTAGATCAGTTACAGGTCATCCTGATAACTCTTATAAGGGATGAGTCATATAGGAAATTTAGTAAATATGATTTTTGGCTTCATGAAACCTCTTTTTATGGTTATAGTTTCTCCATTAATGGAATATCAGCCGATCTTATAATGCCCAAGGCATTCAGAGAATGTCCTACGCTGACAAACATAACTAAGGTACATATTTTAAATGGTTTATAAGGTTATTATCAAATAATAATCATAATTTTCTTGATTAGTTAACCCCTTAACCATGATTAAGTATAAATGAGTTAAATTTTGATGGATGAAAGAATATGAATATATATGTGATGAGATAATGTGAATATTGGTTAATGCCTAACTTTTGAATCTACTATCTGGTAGTGATGGGTTTTTCATATTTAGTGATGCATCAAAGAAGGGACTTGGTTATGTATTAATGAAAATTAAAATATAATTGAATTTGCATCAAGGATATTGAGGAATCACAATCAGAACTACCCAACCCTTGATTTGGAGTTAGTAACTATAATATTAAATTTGAAAATATGAAGACATTACCTCAATAGATAATTATGTTAAATATACATGTATAAAAAAATAAAATAAAATGCATGTTCTCAGAGAAAGGTCTCAACATTAGACAAAGGCAATGGTTCAATATAAGTAAGGAATATGAATTCTAAATACACAACCACCTAGGGAAACCAAATAAGGTGGAAGATTCATTTAGTAGGAAAGATCATTGAGTTATAACCCAAATGAGGATTGAGAAGGTTCCAAGGTTCAGGGATATAGTGAATATGGATATGGGGATTTATAATGAAGGAGGGACATCAATAATTTATCAAATGATTGCAAATCCATCTTTAACTATGAAGATAAAGAATTCTCAATTTGAGGATCGGGAAGTTCAGAAAAAACTAAAGGCATGAACAATGCATAATTAGAAGACATTATTTGTGAAGATGGTGTTATAAAATTTGTAATAAGGCTCTGTGTTCCAACATTACCTAAGCTAAATAGTTAATTGGTGGATGATTCTCACAGATAATATATATATATAATCCCAATGGGCACAATGATATATAATGACTTGAAGGAACCCTTTTGGCAGGATGAAAAGATGCATGAAATTGCAGATTATGTTTCTTGATGTTTGGTTTTCCAACAAGTGAATATTGTAAGACAACATCATAAAGGTGATTAGTAACATCTTTATATCCCTTTATGGAAATAAGATGAAATTACGAAGAACATTGTCTTAATACTTGCTAAAACTCCATGAATAATGATGAAATATGATTTATTGTTGATCACATGACCATATCATTAAATTTCCTTTCATTGAGAAAATACCAACCACTCAATATCCTTGCAAGAATCTACAATAATGACGTTGTAGGGATTGATGGTTTACCTTAGTTAATTGGATCCGATAATGATCCCAAATTTACAGAAAAATTATAGAAGTGTATTTAGAAATCCCATGATAATGAGCTTCATTGAAGCACTACCTATCCATCCAAAAACTGACAGAAAATATAAAATAACAATTTAGACAATAGAAGACATATTGAGATCATGTTCACTCAATTTTCAAGGTATATGAGATCAATACTTACCTTTAATGGATTGTTCATTTAATAATAGTTTTTATCCACGTATTCAATTAGAACCATAAGAAGCATTATATAAAATGAGCTCTCATAATCCGTCATATTAGGATGAATTTGGTTAACGTAAACTCGTAGGTCCATAAATTTTCAAAAAGATGATGATAACAATAATGTATATTTGGGAATATATCAAAATTCATCAATGTAGGAAAAAGAGTTATGTCGATAATCATAAAAATAATTTAGAATTCCAATTTGGAGATCATGTTTTCATGATGGTATATCCATTGATGGGTTTTATAAAGTTCTGTAAGAAATGGAAATTGAATCCCAGGTACATCAGACCTTTTGAAATTCTTGAATATGTTGGAGGTTTTTCTTATCAATTATAATTACCTTTGAATCCTTAAATGGTTAACGATTTTATCCATATATCCATATAAATGATGTAAATTCTAGAACCAAAACATGTTCTCACATATAGGGAAATACATTTGGATACCTAGCCGTATTTATTACAATAAACTTATCTAGATTCTTGACACAAGAGATCAAGTATTATGGAATTAGATGACTCATCTAGTAATGGTACACTAAAGAAATCAAAAAAAGAAAGAAAGAGGAAACATGGGAACAAGAGGCTTATAGGAACATTAAATACCCACATACTATTAATGGTAATAATCCTAATATTTCATGGAAAATATTTTTGTAGGAGGGAAGAATGTATCACCCTAATACTTTACAATATTTACCTCTAGATATCTTTGAAATACACACAACACCAATTTAAAACAAAAATTATTTGTTCATGTTTCTCATTTTAAATTCATTATAAAAATTTTATAGTGTTTATTTATATATTATACATCCAAACAAATAATTTTACACATGTCTAATCAGAAAATTATAAGAACAACCCCAATATTAAACACAAAATACTATATTTGAATGTAATTTTACAACCTTTTATTAGAGAACATATTTTAAATCATAATTTTGACAAAATATGAATTTAATTTGATAATAATACCATTTATGAATTCATAATTTCCACATTATCTTAGAGTTCATTTTTGGGATTTTTTTGAGAAACATCTTTTTCTAGTGAATAGTGAAAAATACTACTTTTAGTTGAAAACTACATTTTCATTTAAATAATTATTAATGTTAAATTATATCCTCAATTTGATTTAATTTCATGTTATATAAATTATATAAATATTAGAAGAAGTTATTTCATTACAATCATGTTATCATTAAATTGGATATAGAAACATAATAATCTTTACAACATTTTTCTTCTAAAACAAGTTAATTAGTCTCTCTGTGACATTAGCATTAATCCATATATTGTCATTTCTGTGATTAAAATTTTGAAACATCAACATAAAAAATTGAAATCATGATTATTTTTTTATAATAATGTCAACTTAATATGTTGAAAAAATTAGTAGTGAATTTGATTAGTAGTAATTACAAACATTAATGTGTAATTAGGCTAAAAATGGATTTAAACACTATGTTTATGGGCCTAAATGACCTAGAAACATGTCCAACACCCATTGGATGACAATATATCGTCAATTAAATTTCCATTATTGAGTTTGGGTGGTTTTTCATGACTATATTTTGGTATTAACATGTGTACAACTTACTTTTATTTCAAGAATACCAAGTGATTCCTTTTCATTCCCTATAAAAGGCCACCGCCAATACCAATTATTCACCCCTATCAGTCATCAATATTTAAAAAAACATCCCAAATTATCTCCCAACATACCTACTAATAACCCAATAGCATCACTTTGGTCAGAAATCAATCCAGAGAAGATTTTTCTATACACAGAAAGAAGTTACCCAATTAAGAGGTAACAACTTTTCTCGAGATCTACAGTGTCATTTCCCATATCCACTCCCTATAATATTATTATTCAATGATTTTATTGTAAATATATTATCCAATATATAATAGGAGGTTTTTATGAAATCATTTCAAACTACACTGACAGAAACCTCTATTTAATGGGTAACAGACATAATGTTTCTGTGTTTGGTGAGGTACTGCCTCACGAAATAACGATTGTTCAAATATCCCTACTACATATCATAGTGGAACTAATGATGTAAAATATATTTATATATTATATATATTTCATTTATAATGTTTTTATGATTTTTAAATTTTTATTTATAATATACCATTATTTATCCTTTATGTGTGAATACGATAATTTCATTTGGCTAAGTGTGGACAACACCCCTTCAAAGAGACACGATCGTTCATAACATACTTGGAACTTATAAAGGTTGGTTATAATAAACCTATGAAAAATATTTATCATACATACGATAAATCAAATTATAAAATATATATGTATCATTTAGTTGTAATTATTTCAATTCAACATATAAATGAAAGTAGTGTTCATGCGTACATATGACCTACTTTCTCCATGAACAATGCAGTTAATTTATAATATCAAATTTTTATGCACTTAATTTATAATATCAAATTGTTATGGTATATTATAAATGTGGGCTCTCTCTCAGTGATGATCTTTCGGTGATCTGAATCGGTGCTGACTGACTTAGTCCATGGTGGATCCACTCGATTGTTTCTTTAATCTTAGTGATGTCTTCATTCCTCAGGAAAAGGCTTCAAAAATTTATGGTAGTGTTTCAGTTCCTATTGAGGTAGAAAATGAGGACGAACATAACTCTAAGGTGAATATTTATCGAGTTAAATCCTTCGTTTCTTGCGGTAGGTTTTTCTCAAATCTTCATCATACCTCGTACTCCCTACAACAATGAATCACTAAAAATTGGTCTATAGATTCTATGGAAGAAAATCCATAGATTCTTGAAGACCATCTTGAGGAGTGTTAGTTATCTATACTTGCTCAGATTTTGGGATCACAGAGGGACTCTCCATAGACTCTTGATGACTCCATTGATAGGTTTCTTCAGATCTGGGGGTTCACTGAATGATGAATGATTTATATTAGGAAAGGTATGTATCATATTTTCGTTCATTCAAATGAACTTCAACGTTTTGCATGGGGATTTGGTCCAATCCCGTTGAAGCCTATATTTTTAGTTCATCAGAAATGGGATACCTTAGCAGACAGATTTTCTAGTGTGAGTTCTTCTGCACAAAAATGGATCATATTTAGGGTCCTTAGTTGGTTATTTTGGCATCTAGAAATACAATAGGAGGTTTCTTCTACTGTAGGGTATCCTATTGTGGTAGATGAGGAGACTGAATGCTCTTGGTTTGGTCACATTTCCCGTGTGCTGGTTGAAGTTGATCTAGCCCATAAGTTGACTGACACTGTGTTTTTTGTGGTGGGTGATTTTAAGGTAGAACTCTCAATTCATTATGAATTTTTACTGAATTTTTGTGATTCTTGTATTTATATTGGTCAATTTCATGATCAATTTATAGGAAACATAATCTGTGTTCTTTGTAAACAACTCAGGCACTCCGCTGATCAGTGTAAGAGGGAACAACCAGGTAATGGAGAGGCTAGGAATAAGGTCTTTAGGAAGAAGGAAACATCCTCCTTTTCTAAGGTACTTAATCAAGGTTTGGTTGAGGCCTATACTTGTGGGGATCCTATACACCCACCATAGCATGATGGTGTTGTGGTTAGTAGTGGTGAAGGTTATCCACCTTCCCTGAATGTTGCTGTTGGTGATGCTGGGGGCTCAACTACTTAAAGGAATTCTTTGACTGAATTGGATGATAATGATTCTGACTGAGATGCGTTAATCCAAGAAAAAAGATAACTTTGAGATGGGTCAGGTAGCGGTGGCTTCTGCTCGCAATAAAGGCAATTTGAAAATGTTTAATGATGATGGCTTGCTGGAGATATCTAGAAATTTGAGAGTCCCCTATTTGGAAGGGATTGAAGGGGAGTCTAGAGACAAGGATATTGTGGTTGGGATGGCACCGGGGAACATTGCGCCCATTGAGGGGTTATTTGAGCCTACTGTTCAAGATGATGGAATAATGGATGCCCAGATTGGGTCCTATTACCTTGTTATCCAGGATGATACATCTCTTATTTTCCATTATGAGTTGCAACCTACGATCCAGTGTAGTGTGCAGCCTACATTACAAGCTGATGTACGTGCTGGTGATGACCTATAGTTGCACAAACTGGATAGTGAAGGCAAGGATTTCACGCTGCAAGCCTCCACCAAGCTATTACAAGGGCCAAATAAAGATAGTTTTTTTTAGTTTTTAGACTCCATTAGCACAACTAAATTTGACTTGATTAATCTTGAGGGTCTTCAGAGTGTTGGTTGTAAGAAACAAATTTGAAACATACTACATTCTATAGTTTTAGAGCTATATTTATTGGGGTTGAACCCTGATAAAGGTGTTGGTAATGCGTTAAATGAGGGTGTACATGTGAATAAGGTAGATGCTCAAGGGGGAAAATGAGTTGAAGGTGGTTTCCCCTATACAATATGTGGAGGTCATACATAATGCATAGCCACCTGATGGTGATAAGGGGGCGGTGCAGGTTGCACATGAGGCAGAGAAGATCCAGGATGAAATGGTTGATCATGATGATTATGAGTAGGTAGTGGGTGTTATGCCCTCCAATGTCGAGGATGCCTTAGGAATGACAGATGATGCACCATATTTGTAGTTACTAGAATGGAAAGGAGGGTGTCATCCAGTGCATCGGGGAGGAGCTCGAGGTTAGGGCCAGCCAAGGAAGAGGTGAAATGATGCTGATTTTTTTCTTTATTCTGGTGTGAATTTTCACTTTTTAACATTTCCTCTTTGTACTGTTGCACCTTTAATTTTTATTTAATAAATATTAGTATCATGGATCCCAATCCATGGTGGATCCATTTCAGTATTGTAATAATAAATTGCTGTAATTTTATATATGATATTATGAACATGATTGTGGTTATGTTATTATTTATTAAAATATATTATACAACCATATAAAAAGAAAAATACCGCACAAAAAAGGAATGATAAGGTAAGGGGTTTTCATCTCACTTTTTAAATAAGTTAGATTAATGTCATATTCACTACATAATTATTTTTTCAACCATGAATACTGTGTATTTTCATATATTATATCATTAATCCTATTATTCTCATGATATTATATGATTCATTTAATATAAGGACCCAGCCTCAAACATTACATAATATTGAATTATGTCCAGAATTCCCATTGATGATGTTTTCAAGTTTGGTGTTTTAGGGAATTTGGCTATAACTATTACATAAAAAATTGAATATTACATGTATACAATACTACTCAGTATCCATTTAAAAAAAATAATAACTCTTAAAAAGAAAATATATAGTTCCATGTTTTAGACATCATGAATTTTCCTTGATCCCATCCTTAACCCTATTCATCTTTATGTCCTATGAAAAACATTTCAAAACTTGGAATGAGCATAAAAATCTCAGTAAGGGTTATAAAATAATGACAAAAAACATTATCCCATCAATAAATACAAATCAATCAAACCATACATTCCAATCATAACATACCTCGTGAAATAAAAATATTTATGAATAACATATAGAAATCATAAAATCATAAACGTAACACATGTCATTCATAACAGAACTACATTGTAGCTATCATAGCTACATAGGGAGTCACATTTGGAATACCCATCATAGAATATTCCATAAATCACTTAGGAGAAACACTAACGTTTACCTCCGTCACGTTACCCAAAACATTATAGAGATATCTCAGTCTCACCTGCCCTAGGTTTATCACGGATCCACCCATGTACGTAAAAAATTCCCAATAACCATAAGATAATCATAATACATAACACAATTGTAAATGAAATATAACATTTCCCGATTACAATATGTCAAATCAAGATATTTAAATAAACAATGCTTTATCAAACCATTTTCGAAACCATTTAAAACATTTAATAGTGATATTTTTTTGAAGCAAAGTGTCCCATACCACTTTGAATCTTTTTAATAAATTATTTTTTTTAACATTAATGTCTATATAAATAAATACTTAAAACCATTTTGAAAACATGGAAATTAATGATAATGTTTTTGAATAACAAATCATAATAAAAATATTTTTGTTAAATAGTTCTTAACCAAATGAGTTATGCTCGAATACAAATAATTGAGGAATAAAATTCAATCAAAACATTATAATATCATGATAAAAAAGGGATTAATGACATAATATGAGAAATGATAGTATATACACCGTATAAAAGTAAATTGTTGTATAACGACAATGATGCCTCAATTGAATGTAAATTGTGATGAAATCCCTTATAAAAATTGTACCCTTAGATTAAGGATAAATAAATTACATAAAAATGTGTGAAAAAACTAAATATAATCAATATGAGTGGATATTTAGTGTAAATCAATCAGAGAACCTTCATAAAAATTATTTTTAAGACAAAACCAATGACTAGGTTGTTTAACTCAATGAATGGAAATTGAGTTAAAATTACTCTTATCAAGTTCATATCGAGGACTTGAAAAATTTTCAATGGAGTGATTATGTGTATCAAAAGTATATCCACATAAAGGGGAGTGGAAATGAAAAATTAAATATACAAATTGGGATTCCACACATAATCATAGCATGACATAATTATGAATAAGAAGATTAACCAAAGGAATGGAAATTGGATCAAAATGTTCCTTTACCGATTTGGTAATTTATGAAACATACATCCCATGAAAGAAGAATCATAAAATTAAGATGTAAATAATCATAAATTGATGTATATTACACAATGAATACAATCATGGGTAGTACATACACCACAAAAAAAGGAAATTGTGGGAAATATTGTATGAATCTCATGGGAATAAAAAGTGAGATGAAAATCCCTTACCACATTGTAATCAATCGAGTCGTATGACCAAATGATAATAACAACCAAATGATTCAAAAAATAACATTAATATTAGGAGTATAATGATAATATATATCAAATGGAAATACAAAATACACCACATGAAATAAATTAGTGGCGAACAATGGAAATCTCACGGAATTAAAAGTGAGATATGAAACCCCTTACTTCGTGTCCGACATGACTCGTTTGTTCCTTGATCTTATCGAATAATAAAATTTAGTTAATTTATAATTGATTAAGAACCTTTATCATGTTTTTATTCATTTTATATCACTTATTATGGTGTTGAAAACATTATGTAATCATTTAAGTATATAATAGTTATTTTGTCGATATTTGGTACACTAGTCAAAAATGAACTTCTTATAATTTAAAGTTGATAATGTGGACAAATATCCATTGTATCCATAATGATATTAATGATTCATAATTAATATATATATATATATATTATATATCAATTATATATAGGTCTTTATAATATTACATAACATTTGGAGGTAAGAAATGAAATGCACCGTTCAGGGAGATGGTAAGCCGTACGTAAGCATGAACCCTACACTCATTTCTATTTCTCATTTTAATTGAATGAAAACAGAATGATACATAGTTATATTATAATTCAAGTATAATATGATATATAATTTCAATAACTCCATCATTTATATGTCCCATGTATGGTATGAACGAGTCATATCACTTTTAGGGGGCGATAGTCCGCAGTTCCTCGGATGAAATTATCGTGTTTACTCATAATGGAAATCATAAAGGTATGTTATAAATTAAAATTACAGAAGCATAATGAAAACATAACTATAATATATATCTTATATAAATATAGTTCCCTCATAATTTCCACCTTAAGAGGTAGTTGGATATAATTGAACAATCATTGTTTCGTGAGGTGTTAGTTTTCCACTCACAGAAACAATATGTTCTTTACCAATTAGATGGAGGTGTGTCCAAGTGTATTTATAATACATATCATAACAAAATCAAAGTATATTGATGATATGTTATTGTTATAAAATAATTGAGTAAAAAATATTAGGGGTTGGAGATTTAAAATAAAAGGAAATAATTTAAGAGAAACCATCAACTTTAATTCGGATAACTTCCTTTGGTTTGAACCATAAGGACTTATTGAATTGCTATCTGCCTAAGTTAAGGCTTCTAGGAGGAAGAAAGAGATATTAAGAGCTTATTTGGGATGGTTAGGGATGATAAAAGGGGCTTGAGAGGTGTGAGGAATGGGATAAAAGTGGTGTCCTTTTATAAAGGGGAGGAGGGGCTCTTTTAGAAAGTGTGAAAATGTTGTTTTATTATATACTTATTTTAGGTTTATAAAGAACCAAAACTCATTAAGGTAGAAGATAAGATGAATAATGGTAGAAGTAAATTAATCCAATAATAATTGGAAATGTTTTGGATTTTATTGTAATATTTATAATATTATTTATCTAAATAATTTATTAATGAGGTAAATACTACAACATTTTTGTTTCATAAATAAATTTAATTATTTGATTCCTAAAAATTAAAAAAATAACATGATGTAGGAAATAAGTTTAGATTTCCAAAGAATATTTATATTCTAAATGAATACTTATATAACCCAATGTAAAAATAAATTTACTAAAATAAATTTGTTTATGTCATTTTTGTCTTAACATTAAATTAATTAATCTAAAGTGTCACTATCACTCTCATGTGGCTCCAGGGGGCCCCAAAATCGACCCAAGGATGCCCACAGTCGACCATGACTCATAAAATAAGGTTAGGACATGTGTTAAGGTAACTTTTTATTATTATAATATTCTTTTTATCATAAATCACCTTATTAACATTTAACTATGGTAAATAAAAGTGAAAAGTTACTATTTACCAAAAAATTATTTTAATCTTATTAAACCACATTTTACTTACTAATAAAAAAAATGTATATTTGATTTTTGAAATTAGATTCACATAAGTGGTAAATTTTATTTAAATTATAATGTTAGTTTTTTAACTACTACTTTGTGGTTTCACTAATCATCAAAAATAGATGTTTTCAGAAAAATACCAAAAATTCATTCTAAGATATAATTGATATTCCAAATTCAAAAATTTTGTCTATTTTAAATAATTCAAAACATAGATATTGCATTAATTAATTTAAAATTAATTCTCGTTGTCAAAACAAGTAGCATGTTTTTATGAAACAATATCTATCAAAAGATTTACACTTGTTTATTCCCAATTTAGAGGTGATATTTCTTCCAATGGCCAGAATTGGATTAAATGGTAATAATATAATATAATTTCACTTTAAAACCAATTAAAAATATATTCTAACCATATAATGTTTTTATTAAAAGTCAGCATTGAATTAAAATATAGAATTTTCCATTATTCACCAAAAATTGAATTTTATCAGAAAAATTACAAAATTTTACCCAATGTGAATTTTGATGTCCTGATTTAAAAGAAGAATTATATTTTGTATAAAAGAACATATAAAAGTGACCAAAACTATATTTAATGATGGTTCTCCATTAAAATGTGGTAAATTGACCTTTTTAAGAATAATAGAGTTTTTATGGTTAATATTAGATTCTTTATTATTTTAAGGATATAGAATTTATTTGATAAATGTAAAATCATTTTACAAACATGTTTAAAAAATATTGTATTTAGTTCTGTTCATTCCTTCCATTACAATGGCTAGGACATAACTAATATTTAAAATAATAATATTATATTATTATTTTTCAGTATGACTCAGCATTGTGTGCAACATAAATTTCAATGAAACCCATTGTTTTATATCAGGAATGTCATTAAATCATAACATCCTGCTTAAAGTAAAATTAATATTTAATTCCTTGATATTAATAAATAAGAAAATGTTATATTCTTTTTTTACTTGGGATGTTACATCATTCCACCTTTTGGGAATTGCATCCTCTCAATTTTAAAATTGGGCTCGAAAACATCATTGAAAGTACCACATATGAAAAAGAGTCAATAAATATATCACTTTAAAAATAAAGAATGATATGTAAAAAGGTCACCCAAGATAATACCATACTAGGATTCCATGTAGTAAAACATGGATATGTAAGAGAAAATAAACCATCATGTTTTGATAGATCATGATAGAAAACATGGTTTGGAGAAAGTTAACCACCTGAAAATCACAATCTTGTGAATGGTTAAATGGTTGTTGATTACCTAGTATAAAAAGTAAATGGAAACCGATTTTGTTTGAAGATTATTTTTATAATGTTGAGGAATTATTATACAACATTTAATAAGAACATAGGAAAATGTAATTACTTTTCAAGTATAATTTTATCCCTTAATAAGTTTCTACAAAAAATATCATATTTTCCCCAAACGGGGAGTATTCATGATGACTTGGTCACACCTAAATCACTATAATCATCTTCTAGAAAATCACATAATCAACACAAGAACAATTATATATTTCCCTTGTCTTTAGACATCAACTAAAACAAAAATGGTTAGTATGAGATCATATAATCCCTAAAAATGATAGTCCTTTATGAAAATAAATACTACGATTAATCTCCAAAATTCAACAAAAAATACCAAAACCTCAAGAAAGAACATTAAATAAACAATTGTCCTTAAAATTATTAAAAATAATCAAAACTATGATTGATACCCAAAACCAAGAAGGATTTAATCACATAGTCTTCCATAGAAAATCATAACTTTTAACTCCAAAAACATAGACTACTCTTAAATTCTCATACCGAAGCATAAATAACCAAATCACATATTATCTATGATAGGTTAATCATTTCCATAAATAACCCAAATTTCTATATGTCCATAATAAAAAAAATTCTTCCTAAATAAAATTTCAACCATTACTCAACAAATGTAATCCCATAGTATTCTATTTTTCTTAAGCATACTATGTTCAAAAAAGAGATAATGTCTTCCAGAATTCCATTTATCACATAATCACCAAATAATTATCTTATAAAATGGTTATCCATTTGATAAAACATAATATCCCAAATCAACTTATTATTGATAACCAATATTATTTAACAAAAAAGAATATGTCATACTAACCTGGGAATTCATGTATTCTAATGGTAGGCAATAAATCCCAATCACACATTGGTTGTGGGTTAGATTCCTATATCTTTGTCTGATGTGATGGGTTGCACACATTCTATGTGTTTTCTTTTTTATAAAACTCAAAAATAACCCTAAATTTTTTAACCTCAATGGGTTCCTTATACCTCTCATTTTCATCTCAATTCATTATGATCTCAACATCTTAATTCTTGAAGTCTTATATATATTGTCATTTTGTTTCACAACTATATGATAAAATAAATTGATAGCCAAAATAAAGATCATCATACCTTGATCATGGTGTCCACTTAGTTTCATCGTCATCTTTGTAACATCCCAGGTAATTAAAGAATAAATAATTTTCATATTTATTAATATTTACTAATTAAATATTAATTTTAATTAAAAGGGGTTTCTACGTTCGATAGCGTACTCGATACACAACGATGAGTTTCTTTGAAAATTTACGTTGCACACAAGTAATAAAATAATATTATTTTAAATGTTAGTTAACAAGTAGCCGTTGTACTGGCGAGAATGGATAGAAATAACTAAAATATGATTATATATGTTTTTAAATGTTTTTACAATTACCCAATAAAAGATAATGGTTTAAAATACGTAAAGAGTTCAATTTTAGGCATTTATACCCTAATTTTCACTAAGGGTTCACTTATCACCTTTTGACGGTGAACCGTCATTAAATATAGTTTTGATCAATATTATAAATTCTATTGGACCAAAAATAACTCTTCTTTAGAATCAGGACATCAAAATTTACTTTGTGTAAATTTTTGGTACCTTTCCGATAAAGTTCATTTTTTAATGAATAGTATAAAATGTTGTATTTTAATTCAAAACCTCTTTTTAATCTAATTTATTTATATGATTAGATTATCTTTTGAATTGGTTTTAAAGTGAAATTAGACAATATTTTTACCATTAAATCCAATAGTGGTCGTTGGAATTAATTTCACTTTGATATCGGACTTAAACTAGTGTCAATCTTTTGATACTTATTGTTTCATAAAAACACGCTATTTGCTCTGACAACGGGAATTAATTATTAGATTAATTAATATGACTTATATGTTTTTAATTTTGTAAAATCTACTTCATTTTTGAATTCGTAATATCAAATATAGTTTAGGGTGATTTTTTGGTAATTTTCTGAAAAACTTCAATTTTTGATGAATAGTGAAACCACTAAGTGGTACTTATAAAAACTGATTTTCCATTTAAATGAAATTTTTCCATCATTGTGTTTTGATTTTCAAAAATCCGACATACATGGTTGTCATTAAGAAGTAAAATTTAGTTTAATGAGATTAAAATAATTTTTTGGTGAATAGTAACTTATTAAGTTTTTAATCGCGATTAGTGGTAATTAGTGTAGTTTAAGGTAAAAATAATGTTTTAATAATATGAGATGAGCATGACAGATGTCCTACCCTCATTGGATGTGTCATGGCCGACTAAGACAAGCCATGGTTCAACTTGGGGACCCCATGGAGCCACTTTGGTCGGGAAATGACATAAATAACTTTTTATTTAATGTAAAAGTAAAAATGACACAAACATAATATGTTTTACGAAAACAATTTTTACATGGGGTTATAAAGATAATATATTTGATTATAAAAATTCATTGGAAAGCTACAAATATTTCCTACATCATAGTATTTGTTTTATAATTTTTAGACTTTAAATAAATTAAATTATTTATGACATCATGATGATGCAGCGATGAATTCATTATTTAACAATTTAAATAAAATGGAAAGATAATGTAATATCTAAAATCTTCACATTTCCAAAACCTATTGGATGGGAATATTTCGAAGCCTTATCATCTTATATTCGAAATATATCGATGTGGGACCATATAAATTCGAAACACTTTTGAAAATAAAATAATAGTTTCATGATTTCCAAAAGTGCCCCTCCTCTCCTCTTATAAAAGGCCCCCACCTCTACCTCATTTCACACACTCATCAAGCCTTTGGATCGGCCAACCCCTGCCCATTTACTCTCTCCACATACCTCTCCTCATCCTATAGGATTCACTTTGGGAATAATCTTTTCAAAGGAAGCCTTTAGGCTCAAATCAAAAGGAGTTACACTTTTAAAGGTAATTCATTCTCTCTTGTTCATTTGTTTTATTTTGCTTCTCCAACCCCCTAAACTCTTTTTATTTACTTCTTTTGTAACAAAACCAGTATATTAAATATACTAGGATGTTGTTATAAGATTTATTCGAGCTACACTCTCACAAAACTACATCAATTGGTTAAAGAACATACGGTTTCCGTGGATGGCGAAATTCTGCCTCCCGAAACGATGATTGTTCAATACTCATTTAACACCTTCAAAGGTGGCCATTATGATGTCACTATTTTTATATATGATATATAATATGTTTATTATTTCCATAAGCCACTGTATTTTTCATTTATGGCATACCATTATTGTTTCCATTATGGGTAAACACGATATCTTCATTTTAGGAAGTGCGGACTACCGCCCCCTGAAAGTGATTTGATTCGTTAATACCATGTGTGGGATGTGTAAAGGATAAAGTTAATGATATTATATATTTTATTATACTGGAATTATAATATACTCTTATATCATTATGATGCCATTCTATAAAATACGAAATAGAAATGAAAGTAGCATTCATGCGTACGTACGACTTACCGTCTCCATGAACGGTGCATTTCATTTCTTACCTCTAAATGATTATGTAATATTATAAATACATGTATATGCTGGATATATATGATATATATGATATCAAAATCAGGAATTTCATTCTGGATATAAATAACCTCTGACCAAATTAACAACATGTAAGTATAAGAAGTCTATTTTTGACTTAAGAACCAAATACCGACAAAATGAACATTATTAACTTAAATGACTACATGATGTTCATAACATGGTATAAAAGGAATAATGAACTTGAAAAAGGTTCTTAATCAAGTATAGATTAACTCAAGTTTATTATTCAGGAGATTAAAGAACGGTCGGGTCAAGTCGGATACGAGGTAAGGGAACATCTTAACCCAATTACCATTCTTTGGGTTAATCTCCTACTTTCAAATTATGTCATGATATTATTATGTACTATATCGTATTTGTACTTTCTTTATGTGTAATTATAGCGAATACACATAATAGATCTATTTTATTTTAAAAATGATCTTTGTAAGGGACTTCGTCTCAATCTCCTTTCATTGAGGCATATTTCGTTTTATACACAACTTTCTTTTATACGGTGTATAAACCCCTTTGAATTTTACTTTTATACAAAAGGAATCTTTTTCTATGAAGCGTTTTACTAAACAACAAAAAGGAATGTTTTTTTTAACGTACGTGGTGACAACGACCTTTCCGCCACCGCGAGTATTATTTGGTCTTTGGATTCCTCAACAAGCTGTAATGTTTTTAAAATAAAATAAATACCATATACTATTTTATGTATTTTGGTATTGAAAATGGTTTTGATAAAGGATTCTATTATGTCAATATATTTATGATATATTGTGATTGAAATGTGGAAATGTTATCATTCCTTTATATTGGTTTTATGTTTTATGATTTTATATTGGTACTTGGACATTTTAACGGGTGGTTACGTTATAAACCATATGACGGGTGGTGCCGTGAATACTAGGACGGGTGGTTACGTTATAACCTCCAATGCCCTGGGTATGGAAGTCGGCCGTATGTCTATTCCATTAAGTATGTATGGAAATTGGCCATATGGATATTCCATTAAGTGATATGTGTGGAAGTCGACCGTATGGTTATTCCACTTAAGTATGTTTATGTCCCAAGTTACATTTATATATGTTATGTGTTCTTTATATGGATTTTATGGTAATCCTTTGGTTACAAAAAGGTAAGTAATGATACTTTATTCAGTGAAGAGTTTTTACTACATCATGAAGGTGAAGGTATTACTTTGATAGAGTATACATGGTTTACTTGATGTTTGAAAAACTAACAGTTTTCATTCTTTGTGTATCCCTTACTGAGCTTTTTATACTCACCCCAAGTTTTTTTGAAATGTTTTTCACAGGACTTAATGTGGAATAAGGTCAAGGATGGGATCAAGGGAATGTCATGCTATATAAAACATGGAACTAGACATGTTTCTTTTAAGAGTTTTTTTTATTATGGAAACTTAGTAGAAGTGACTACTTTGTAATCTTTTGAGATGTAATAGTTATGTTCTAATTATCTAAAACTCTAAACCTGAAAATATCCTCAATGTGAATTATTCATTTAATTCAAAATTAAGTAAGGTTTAAGGCCGGGGCCTTATAGTTGGTATCAGAGGTCAGTTTAGATAACTTTATGAGTTAGAATTTTATTAAATGATTATCCAAAAATATTTTTTTTGAAATGATATAGCATTTAAAGATTAACATGTTGCTTCATCTAAGACATGTTTGTTCAGAATGGTTTTTCATAGAGGAAACAGAGAAGATTTTATTGGGAAGGCATACTGCTGGAAATGACCTTCCTAATCTGCATGCTGAGATGGTCAGAATCAGAATTGAGCAGTTTACTACAGTGATGGCTCAGTTGAATCAGGTGATAAATGGTGGTTGTGTTATCTATGATATTTTGGTGTTTTATAAAAGTAAAGAGGAGAATTAAATTCATTTAAGGGTTATCTTGAAAACCTTAAAAGAAAAGAAACTATATGGAAAATTCAGCAAGTGTGAGTTTTAGTTACAACAAATTTCTTTCCTAGGTCACATTGTTTCAAAATATGGCATAACTGTTGATCCTACTAAAAAAAGTTGTTGAAGAATGGCCAAGACCCACAAATGTAACCGATATCCGTAGTTTTCTTGGTTTGGCAGGTTACTACCGAAGGTTTGATGAAATTTTTTCACAGTTATCTAGTCCAAAGGCTAAGCTAACTCGTAAGGGTGTTAAGTTCATCTGGACAAAAGAATGTGATGATTGTTTTCAGGAGTTGAAGAGAAGATTGGTGAATGCTCCTGTTTTGGCACTTCCTTCCAGGTATGGTGAGTTTGTTATATACAGTGATGCTTCATTGAAAGGACTTGGTTGCATCCTAATGCAGAATGATCAGGTAATTGTTTATGCTTCACGACAGTTGAAAACTCATGAGGTAAATTACCCTACACATGATTTGGAATTAGCTGTTGTTGTTTTTGCTTTCAAAATTTGGAGGCATCATTCGTATGGAGTAAAGTGTGAAATATATACTGATCTCAAAAGTTTAAAGTATATATTCACTCAGAAATAATTGAACATGAGATAGAGGAGATGGCTGGAACTAATCAAGGATTATGATTGTACAATTCATTACCATCCGGGAAAAACAAATAAAGTGGCTGATGCTTTGAGTCGAAAAAGTAATGCTTCATTAGCAATGTTGCGTTTGGAACGTGATCCTTTGGTTAAAGATTTGATGAACTTTGTCATAGAAGTTTTTGGTACAGGATGTTATTCTGTTTTGTTTCAGGTATCAGTGAAATTTTATCTATCATAGAGAATCAAGCAAGCACAGAAGCGAGACAGTGAGTTGAAGAAAAAGGTAGAGCTGGTTCAGAAAGGTAAGTTGCCTGAATTCAACATTGATAATGATTGTGTTTTGAGGTTTGGGAAGAGATTATGTGTGCCTTGTGATTCACAGTTGAAGAATGAGTTGTTATGTGAGGCTCATAGTTCCCCGTTTTCAGTTCATCCTGGCAGTACTAAGATATACAGAGATCTGCGGGAGTATTACTGGTGGGATGGAATGAAAAGAGATATTGCTGATTTTACTATGAAGTGTCTGACTTGTCAGCAGGTTAAAGAAGAGCGGCAATTACCAAAAGGGATGCTTCAGCCTTTACCAGTGCCAGAGTGGAAATGGGAAAACATATCCATGGACTTTGTTGTGGGATTACCAAGGAAATCTCGAGGTAATAATGCAATCTGGGTTATTGTTGATCGCTTGACTAAATCTGCTCATTTCCTTGCTATACGAGATACTTTTTACCTAGATCAACTTTCCCGTTTGTATCTTAATGAGATAGTCAGGTTACATGGAGTTCCCCTCTCCATTGTATCTGATCGTGATCCTAGGTTCACATCTAACTTTTGTCTAGGCCTTCAGAAGTCGTTGGGTACTGAATTAAATTTTAGTACAACTTTTCATCCACAATCAGATGGGCAGTCAGAACGAACAATTCAGACCTTGGATGATATGCTATGAGCTTGTTTGATGGATTATCAGGGAAGTTGGGACCAACATATTTCATTGGTTGAGTTTTCTTATAATAATAGCTTTCATTCCAGTATACAGATGGCACCATTTGAAGCATTATATGGGAAGCGGTGTCGAACTCCAGCATTTTGGGATGAAGTGGGTGAAAGGAAGCTGATGGGACCAGAATTGGTAGAAGAGATGGCAGAAAAAGTTTAGTTGATTTAGAAGAACATGAGAACAGATCAGAGCAGGCATAAGAGTTATGCGGATAACTGGATGAAGGATCTATCTTTCGAGGTAGGTGATCATGTTTTTCTCAAGGTTTCTCCTTGGAAAAGTGTGATGAGATTTGGTAAGAAAGGAAAGCTGAGTCCAAGGTATATTGAACTATATGAAATTCTGGAGAAAGTTGGATCAGTTGCTTACCGAGTGGCTTTACCTCTGAGTTTATCTCAGGTACACAATGTTTTTCATGTTTCAATGTTGAGGAAGTATATGCCAGATCCATCTCATGTTTTGAGTCCAGAGGTAGTTCAGCTGGAAGAGAACCTATCTTATAAGGAACAACCAGTCCAGATTCTCTACCACAGGGAGTAGGTGTTACGGAATAAGGTTATTCATCAGGTAAAGGTTTTGTGAAAAAACCATGTGATTGAAGAGGCAACGTGGGAATCTGAAAATGCTATGAGGGATAAATACCCCCACTTATTTTGATAAGTGAATAAAATTGTGAGGACGCAATTCCCAAAAGGGGGGAAGGATGTAACATCCCAGGTAATTAAAGAATAAATAATTTTCATATTTATTAATATTTACGAATTAAATATTAATTTGAATTAAAAGGGGTTTCTACGTTCTATAGCGTACTCGATACGTAACGATGAGTTTCTTTGAAAATTTACATTGTACACAAGTAATAAAATAATATTATTTTAAATGTTAGTTAACAAGTAGCCGTTGTACTGGAGCGAATGGATAGAAATAACTAAAATATGATTATATATGTTTTTAAATGTTTTTACATTTACCCAATAAAAGAAAAAGGTTTAAAATACAGAAAGAGTTCAATTTTAGGCATTTATACCCTAATTTTCAATAAGGGTTCACTTATCACCTTTTGATGGCGAACTGCCATTAAATATAGTTTTGATCAATCTTATAAATTCTATTGGACCAAAAATAACTCTTCTTTAGAATCGGGACATCAAAAGTTACTTTGTGTAAATTTTTGGTACCTTTCTGATAAAGTTCATTTTTTAATGAATAGTGTAAAATGTTGTATTTTAATTCAAAACCTCTTTTTAATCAAATTTATTTATATGATTATATTATCTTTTGAATTGGTTTTAAAGTGAAATTAGAAAATATTTTTACCATTAAATCCAATAGTGGTCATTGGAATTAATTTCACTTTGAAATCGGACTTAAACTAGTGTCAATCTTTTGATACTTATTGTTTCATAAAAACACGCTATTTGCTCTGACAACGGGAATTAATTATTAAATTAATTAATGTGACTTATATGTTTTGAATTTTTTAAAATCGACTTCATTTTTGAATTCTCAATAACAAATATAGCTTAGGGTGAATTTTTGGTAATTTTCTGAAAAACATCAATTTTTGATAAATAGTGAAACCACTAAGTGGTACTTATAAAAACTGATTTTCCGTTTAAATGAAATTTTGCCATCATTGTGTTTTGATTTTCAAAAATCTGACATACATGGTTGTCATTAAGAAGTAAAATGTAGTTCAATGAGATTAAAATATTTTTTTTGGTGAATAGTAACTTATTAAGTTTTTAATCGCGATTAACGTTTTAATAATATGAGATGAGCTTGACACATGTCCTACCCTCATTGGATGTGTCATGGCCGACTATGACAAGCCATGGGTCAACTTGGGGACCCCATGTAGCCACATTGGTTGGGAAATGACATAAATAACATTTTATTTAATATAAAATTAAAAATGACACAAACATAATATGTTTTACGAAAACAATTTTTACATGGGGTTATAAAGACCGGATTTTTGATTATAAATAATCATTAGAAAGCTAAAACGATTTCCTACATCATAGTATTTGTTTATAATTTTTAGACTTTAAATAAATGAAATTATTTATGACTTCATGATGACGCAGCGATGACTTCATTATTTAACGATTTAAATAAAATGGAAAGATAATGTAATATCTAAAACCGAAACATGTCCAAAACCTATTGTATGGGAATATTTCGAAGCCTTATCATCTTATATTCTAAATATATCAATGTGGGACCATAGAAATTCGAAACACTTTTGAAAATAAAATAATAGTTTCATGATTTCCAAAAGTGCCCCTCCCCTCCTCTTATAAAAGGCCCCCACCTCTACCTCATTTCACACACTCCTCAAGCCTTTGGCTCGGCCAAACCCTGCCCATTTACTCTTTCCACATCCCTCTCCTCATCCTAGAGGTTTCCCGTTGGGCAGAATCCTTTCAAAGGAAGCCTTTAGGCTCAAATCATAAGGAGTTACACTTTTAAAGGCAATTCATTCTCTCTTGTTCATTTGTTTTATTTTGCTTCTCCAACCCCCTAAACACTTTTTATTTACTTCTTTTGTAACAACACCAGTATCTTAAATATACTAGGATGTTGTTATAAGATTTATTCGAGCTACACTCTCACACAACTACATCAAATGGTTAAAGAACATACGGTTTCCGTGGATGGCGAAATTCTGCCTCCCGAAACGATGATTGTTCAATACTCATTTAACACATTCAAAGGTGGCCATTATGATGTCACTATTTATATATATAATATATAATATGTTTATTCTTTCCTTAAGCTTCTGTATTTTTCATTTATGGCATACCATTATTGTTTCCATTATGGGTAAACACGATATCTTCATTTTAGGAAGTGCGGACTACCGCCCCTGAAAGTGATTTGATTCGTTAATACCTTGTGTGGGATGTGTAAAGGATAAAGTTAATGATATTATATATGTTACTATACTTGAATTATAATATACTCTTATATCATTATTATTCCATTCTATAAAATACGAAATAGAAATGAAAGTTGCATTCATGCGTACGTACGGCTTACAGTCTCAATGAACGGTGCATTTCATTTCTTACCTCTAAATGATTATGTAATATTATAAATACATGTATATTATCTATATTTATGATATATTTGATATCAAAATCAGGAATTTTATTCTGGATATAAAGAACCTTTGACCAAATTAACAACATGTAAGTATAAGAAGTCTATTTTTGACTTAAGAACCAAATACCGACAAAATGAACATTATTAACTTAAATGATTACTTGATGTTCATAACATGGTATAAAAGGAATAATGAACTTGAAAAAGGTTCTTAAGAAAGTAGAGATTAACTCGTGTTTATTATTCATGAGATTAAAGAACGGTCGGGTCAAGTCGGATACGAGGTAAGGGAACTTTTTAACCCAATTACCATTCTTTGGGTTAATCTCCTACTTTCAAATTATGTCATGATATTATTATGTCCTATCTCGTATTTGTACTTTAATTATGTGTACTTATAGTGAATACACATAATAGATCTATTTTATTTTAAAAATGATCTTTGTAAGGGACTTCGTCTCAATTTCCTTTCATTGAGGCATATTTCGTTTTACACACAACTTTCTTTTATACGGTGTATAAACCCCTTTGACTTTTACTTTTATACAAAAGGAATCTTTTTCTACGAAGCATTTTACTAAACAAAAAAAAGGAATGTTTTTTTAACGTACACGGTGACAACGACCTTTTCCGCCGCCGCGAGTATTATTTGGTCTTTGGCTTCCTCAACAAGCCGTAATGTTTTTAAAATAGAATAAATACCATATAATCTTTTATGTATTTTGGTATTGAAAATGGTTTTGATAAAGGATTCTATTATGTCAATATATTTATGATATATTGTGATTGAAATGTAGAAATGTTATCATTCCTTTATATTGGTTTTATGTTTTATGATTTTATATTGGTACTTGGACATTTTAACGGGTGGTTACGTTATAAACCATATGACGGGTGGTGCCGTGAATACTAGGACGGGTGGTTACGTTATAACCTCCAATGCATTGGGTATGGAAGTCAGCCGTATGGCTATTCAATTAAGTATGTATGGAAATTGTCCGTATGGCTATTCCATTAAGTGATATGTGTGGAAGTAGACCGTATGGTTATTCCACTTAAGTATGTTTATGTCCCAAGTTACCTTTATATATGTTATGTGTTCTTTATATGGGTTTTATGGTAATCCTTTGGTTACAAAAAGGTAAGTAATGATACTTTATTCAGTGAAGCCTTTTTACTACTTCATGAAGGTGAAGGTATTACTTTGATAGAGTATACATGGTTTACTTGATGTTTGAAAAACTAACAGTTTTCATTCTTTGTGTATCCCTTACTGAGCTTTTTATACTCACCCTAAGTTTTTTTGAATTGTTTTTCACAGGACTTAATGTGGAATAAGGTCAAGGATGGGATCAAGGGAATGTCATGCTATATAAAATATGGAACTAGACATGTTTCTTTTAAGAGTTTTTTTTATTATGGAAACTTAGTAGAAGTTACTACTTTTTAATATTTTGAGATGTAATAGTTATGTTCTAATTCTCTAAAACTCTAAACCTGAAAAGATCCTCAACGTGGATTATTCATTTAATTCAATATTAAGTAAGGATTAAGGTCGGGGCCTTATAATCTTGTTCACGTAGGTACAAGGTCGATGTATTACAACAATGTTTTATAGATACTTCAAAATAATTTGCCTTAATTATACAAATACACCTTGTACAACAGGGGTCATATTGGATTTCATAGAAAAAAAGTTTCGGAAACTAATCATATATGACATATAATTTCAAAACAACTGTTAAAAAATGTTTTTTATAAAATAGTCACACCAAATTGAAGTTGAAACATTCAAATAATGGTCCTTTTAAACTACCATAGGAATGTGTTGAGAGAATATATTATAAAATAAAATATAAATAGTTTGTACATGGGTATCCTTCATCAGTACCTTTTTCAAAATCATAATACACATCATCATTTGGTGATAAGGTAAATTATTTGAAAATGCCTTGATAATATTTACCTATATTGAAAATATGAGAATATTGTAAAAATAGGATCTTTTTTAAATACAACCCACGATCCTCGATGACTACGGGGTATAGTGGAGGTGTCCGATATCTCATATATCTTCTTGCAAGTGAGTTGTATGATAGAAAATGTTTCACAATCATCTGAACATGACTTCTCCATAATTATTGCAAGCAAGTCATCTAGAAGAAATATGAATGTCTTTTGATATCCTCCTTGTTCCATTTGTAACAAACTTTCCATGATCCGAAAAAGTTATAAAACAAGGATTTAAATGAAATAATAGACATAGGGACTAACCATGGGTCTAATGAAAACTCCTAATCCATTAAGTTTTCTAAACCGACCTCTGAAACCAACTATAAGGACACAATCTCAAACATTACATAATATTGAATTATGTCCAGAAATCACATTGAGGATCTTATCAGGTTTAGTGTTTTGGAGAATTAGGACATAAGTAAAACATAAAAAATTGAATATTACATATAGACACTACTACTCAAGATCCATTTTTTTATTAAAAAAAACTCTTAAAAATAAAATGTCTAGTTTCATGTTTTAGACAACATGACTTTTCCTTGATCCCATCCTCGACCCTATTCATATTTTATTCCTATGAAAGACATTTCAAAACTTGGGATGAGCATAAAAAGCTCAGTAAGTGTTATAACATATTGAAAACAAAAAATATACCATCAATAAATACAAATAAATGAAACAATACTTTTTAATAATAACAAACCTCATGAAATCATATGATTTATGAATAACAGACATAGACCATAAATAATAAAGGTAACTTATGGCATTCATAACATACTTACATTGTAGCTATCATAGCAACATAGAGAGTCACATTTGAGATACCTATCACAGTATATTCTCTAAATATCTTAGGATAAACCTAAATGTTTACCTATGTCACGTTACCCAATATATTGGAGATATATCTCAGGCTCTCCCTCACTAATATTACAACAGAACTACTAGTATTTGTAAATAATTCCCAAATACTATAACATAATCATAATACATAACACCAGTATAGTGAAAATATAACATTTAAACATTCTAATATATCAAATTAAGATTTTCAAATAAATAATTCTTTATCAAACCATTTTCAAAACCATTTAAAACATTTAATAAAGAGATTTTTGAATCAATGTGTCCTATACTAATTTGATGCTTTTAAAGTAATTAAATTTTTTAAAAATTAATATTCATATAAATAAATACAAAAACCCATTTTTAAAACATGGATATTAATGAGAAATATTTAGAAGAATAAATCTATAAAAAATATTTTAGTTAAAGAGTACTTAACCTAATGAGAAATGCTTGAATACAAATAATTGAAGAATATAATTAAATAAATAAATTAAAATATAATGTGAATAAATTGATTCATGATATAATATTCCAAAGGGTAGTATATAAACCATATAAAAGTTAATTGGTTCATAATGACAATGAAGTATCAATGGAATTTAAATTGAGATGAAATCCCATATAAAAACTATAGCCTTAGATTAAGGATAAATCAATTAAATAATAATGTGTTACAAAAATAAATACAATCAATATGATCGGATATTAAGTATAAATATATCACAGAACATTCCCAAATATTATTTTTAAGATAAAACAAATGACTTGGAGGTTTAACACATTGAATTGAAATTGAGTTAAAATTACTCTTATCAAGTTCATATCGATGACTTGAGAATTTATCAATGGAGTGATTATTTGTATCCAAATTATATCCAAAGAAAGTGGAGTGAAAATTAAAACATAAATAAATAAATAGTGATTCCACACATAATCATAACATGGCATAATTAAGGATTCTAAGATGAACTGAAGGAATGAAAATTGGAAAGGTTCCCTTACCGATTTGGTAATTTTTGAACCATACAACCCATGAAAGATGTATCATAAAATGAAGAAGTAAATACTCATAAATTTAAGTATATTACACAATTAATACAATCATGGGAAGTATATATACCCAAAAAAATGAAATAGTGTCAAATATACCATGAATCTCATGGGAATAAAAACTAAGATGGAAATCCCTTACCATGTTGTAATCAATCGATTTGTATGACCAAAAGTTAATAACCACCAAATTATTCATATAATAACATGAATATAAAGTGTATAATTATTGTATATATCAAATTTAATTACACAATACACCACATGCAACAAATTAGTGGTGAAGAGTGTAAATCTCCTAGAATTAAATGTGAGTTAAAAAACCCCTTACCATGTGTCTGACATGACTCGTTTGTTCCTTGTTTTTCCTAAATAATAAACTTATGTTAATTTATACTTGTCCAAGAACATTTTTAAATTTTATTATTCCTTTTATATCACTTAATACTAAGTTATAAACAATATTTAATCATTTACGTTTGTAACGATCATTTTGTCGATATTTGGTACTTGGGTCAAAAATGAACATCTTATAATTACAAGTTGATAATGGGGTAAAATATCCATTGTCTCTAGAATTATATTAATAATTTAGATATCATTTATATTTTATATATAAAGTATGTATATGTATTCATAATAGTACATAACATTTGAATGTATGAAAGGAAATGCACCGTACATGGAGACGATAAATCATGCGTACACATGAAAACTACTTTCATTTCTATTTTGTATTTTAATTGAATGAAAACATAATTATACAGAGTTATATTATTATTCCAGTATAGTATCATATATAATTTCAAAAACTATATATTTTATATGTCCTGCGTATGGTTTGAATAAGTCATATCACTTTGAGGCGGCGGTAGTGCACACTTCCTCAAATAAAATTATTGCGTTTACTCATAATGAAAACCATAATGGTAAGCTATAAATTAAAATTACAGAAGAATAAAGAAAACATAAACATAATATATATCTTATATAAATACAGTTCCATCATAATGGCCACTATATGAGGTGGTAAGAGATATCTGAAAAATCATCATTTCGTGAGGTGTTAGTTTGTCACCAACAGAAAAAGTATGTTCTTTACCCTTTAGATGGAGGTCTGTGTAAGTGTAGTTTGAATCCCTCTCAAAAAAACATACTAGTATTTTTGAGATACTGTTTTTGCTATAAAATAATGTAATGAAAAGAGTTTTGGGGTTTGAGATGTAAAATAAATGAAAATAATTTACGAGAAACTCTTACCTTTAATTCAGGTAACTCTTTTTAGATTGAACCAAAAGGACTCCTTGAAGTGCCTTCTACGTAAGGTAAGAATTCTAGGAATAAGAAAGGGATCTTGAGAGGTTATTTGAGGAGTTTTTGGGTGAGCCAAGGTTCTTAAAATATGTGAGGAACGTGTTTGTTGTAGAGTCCTTTTATAAGGGGGGGGGGGCTCCTTAGGAACGTGTGAAAATATTATTTTATTATATAATTATTTTCTGTTTCTAAAGGTACAAAACTCATCAAGGTCAAAGATAAGATAAAAAATGGTTGAAGTAAATTCATCCAATAAAAATTGGATAGGTTTTGGATGTTATTTTAATATTTATAATCTTATTTATTTAAATCATTTATTAATGAAGTAAATACTGCATCATTTTTGTGTAATAGATAATTTTATTTATTTGATGTCTAAAAATTATAAAATAAATACCATGATGTAGGAAATAATTTTAAATTTCCAATGAATATTTATAGTCTAAAATATATATTATATAAACCTATGTAAAAATTTATTTACTAAAAATATTTTTTTGTGTAATTGTTTTCTTTACTTTAAATTAATTAATCTAAAGTGTCATTATCACTCTCAAGTGGCTCCATGGGGTCCCAAAATCGAACCAATGATGCCCATGGTCGGAAAGTACTCATCCAATAATGTTAATATAATTTTTAAGGTAATTTTATATTATTATAATATTCTTTTTACCCTGAATTACCCTATTTACATTTCACTACGGTAAAATAAAAGTCAAAAGTTACTATTAACCAAAAAATTATTTTAATCTTATTGAACCACATTGTACTTAGTTATAATAACCATGTATGTTGGATTTTTGAAATTCAACTCACAGAAATAGTAAAATTTCATTTAAAGGATAACGTTAGTTTTTTAACTACTACTTAGAGGTTTCACTATTCATCAAAAATTGATGTTTTTCAGAACAAATACCAAACAATCAGTCTATGAAATATTTGATATTACAAATTCAAAAACTTATTTCTATTTTACAAATTTGAAAACATAGATATTACATTAATTAATTGAAAATTAATTCTTGTTGTCAAAACAAATAGCATGTTTTTAAGAAACAATTTCTATCAAAAGATTAACACTTGTTTATGCCCAATTTCGAAGTAAGATTTCGTCAAATGAAAATAATTGGGTTAAATGGTAAAAATATAATATAATTTCACATTAAAACCAATTAAAAAGATAATATAAACATATAAATACTTTATATTAAAAGGATGTATTGAATTAAAATACATTATTTTCACTATTCACCGAAAATTGAATTTTATCAGAAAAATATCAGAATTTAATCCAAAGTGAATTTTAATGTTTTGGTTATAAAGAATAATTATATTTTTTCAAAAAAAAACATATAAATGTGACAAAAACTATATTTAAAATGGGTTCTCTATTAAAAGGTGGTAAATCAACCTTTTAAATAACATTTTGGTATTTATGCTTAAAATTAGATTCTTTATTAATTTAAGGCTCTAGAATTTATAGAATAAATGTAAAAACATTTAACAAACATGTATAATCATATAATAGTTTGTTCTGATCATTCCCAGCATTACAATGGCTAGGCGTGAACTTCTATTTAAAATAATAATATTATATTATTATTTTTCAATATGACTCAGCATTGTTTACAACATAAGATTTCAAAGAAACCCATTGTTGCATATCACGTATTCCATATAATCATATAGTCCCCTTTAAAGTAAAATTAATATTTAATTAAAAAATTTAAATAAATATAAAAATTTTATATTCTTTATTTACCTGGGATGTTTCATTTAATTTCATACTTTTCTGGTGATTATGATTTTAATTTTCTAATGTGGTATGGGACACCTTGTAATAGTTAAAGATTATTCTCCTCCAATGACCTTAATCTCACTTAATTTTGTGAATTTTATCTTCCCATGAAATAATCACTTCATTTTAATCATTTTTCATTGGAAATTTATTTGAAAATGTAAAATCTCATTCAAAGGATTTTAGTATTTCCTAAACTGTATACCATTTTTCATAAGGTGGTTACATTGAAAATTATTTGATTATTAGGGGAACTGTTGTTAAATCTATATAACTCATTCAATATGGTTTCTTGATAATTAATTATAGCCATTTTTATTATACAATACGATAAATTATTTGGAATCTAAATAACAGGTGGATCACATACATTATATAGCTCCTTGATTCACAAACAGGTTCTCATGAGACAAATAAGTGGTCAAAATCTAACGGGATTATGTCCATGTTATAAAGCATCTAGTAGATGTCTTTAATTGTAATATGTTTTCATGTGAATGATACATTGCATCCGATAAGATAGAAATTTTCCATATTTTGTACTTGTTATAGTTGGTCCATGATATTTTGGATCAACATATCTATGGACATAGTTCATTAATAGTTTATTGATTTATGACATGTGTTTTAGTTTCTTATCTACCACATTATTTATTCCTTATCTAATTATTTTTATTGAAATAGTAGGTAGTTATTTAATATTATATATTGATTGATTCAATATTTTTCTATTGTATGTACCCTTACTAAGAATTTTAGATCACACTTTTTATGAATATTTCCTCGAGTTATGAAGAATATAATATTGAATATTCTTTCCAGTATGGATTTTATTTTTGTTTATTATGTAGCATGTTTTACTTAATTTTCCTATTGTATTATGCGTATTATATATATAATCTAGATTTCCAGGACTGATAAATAGAATAGTCCTTCGGGATTCTCTTTCTTTTAATAATTCCAATTTAATGTAATAATGCACCGAATCCAAGATTATAGGCTCAGGGAGTTAATGATAACGCCAAAAAATCCATATTAAAACTTCCATATAAATGAAACACCAAACTTTAACCAGATCAAAAAATCCAACTGGTGACCGAATGGAATGAAAAAACCCGACACAATGACACATGGACACATAATGTACCCTCCAACACTATCCCAAGACCCCACAAACTCCTTCATTCCAACCCAATCACGGGCTCAACATAATGACATGGATTGAAAGAGCATGAAAGGTCAATGGATATGATGATTAATAGATTCTAGTCTATGAAACCACCAAAAACACAAAGCACCTAAGCTCCATTGTGAAAAACGATAACCATGTATTATCAAATATTTTATGGGGATAAGAGTGGTGGAAATAGAGGTCCGACATCACAAAATATTGGGGAACAAACACCAAATATGGAACCATTTAAAAGATTCATGATCTTCGTTAAAAGGAAAACTTGGTGGAAAATTAATAGTTCCATAGATGGAGATGAAGGGAAAGAAGAGAGGAAGGGGAGCAAGACATTCCGAGAGAACAACAGAATGGACGATAAGATATGGATGAGATAAATGAAGGAGGTGTGAGGGAAAACCATAGAGGTCAAGAGTGAATTATCTGTCTTATAAGGGCACCAAAATAAAATTTATGTTTGATATATATCATTTAATGTCATTCAAAAATTTCCATTTAAAAATTGTAAACAATTCACATTAATACAATTTTAATAAATTAAATGATCAATAAAATTAAATTTATAGTTATTTTATGTCGATAAAAATATTTGTTTTGTTTTTAAAAACATTAACATGGAATTGAAATTGTTTTTGCTAAAAAACCAAAATTATTGATTTTTTTCCAACAAAAATCACCTTATCAATTGAGAGGCACATAAATAAAAAACATGATTAAATACAAAAATTAATCAGAACATTAAATATCAGGAGAATAGATAAATTCATGTTATATATTGTCAAAGGGTCTACATATGCACATTATAGAAAAATAAAGGATCATGACATCATGCATTCCGTCAATGAATGTAAATTGATATGATTTCCCATACTTTGAGTCCGACTTCTAATGTTTTTATTTATCTTCATGAATAATAATCTTATGCTAATAATTTTCATTGTTGAAAACATTTTTCTTGTTTACTATTACTTTTTTTCATTACCTTTCATGTTATAATCATTTACATGGTCAATTAATTTTATGTCGGGGGTTTTTCCTATATGTGGTTCATGTAGGAAAAATTACATTGGTAAGTCAACCATCTTCAATGAGGTTGTTACATAAACTTATCATGAATAGTTATCATTACAAAATTTTCATATTTATAAATTAATTATTTTTTTAAAACCTATTAATAATGATGGTTATGAAAAATTAACTAAATTTTCTATTATTGAAATTGTAGTTCATATGTACACTTGAGTAACATTTCCATTATTCATTGATTATTATGGAATGATGGTAGGTAACATCCTAGAATATATTGAAATATTTGTTTTCATAATGAAATTATATTTTTAACTTTATTATTAATGTTTTATAGAATGTGATGTATTTAATGAAATTATGGAGTCTCTTCTACAAGAATAGTAAGATAACCATTTGAATAATAATGTGACCATTAAAAATATTAATATTACCAATAAAATATTAATCTATACTATTAAATTATAAATAATATCAATGTATTTTAAAAAGAAATATATGAAATTTTTTATCATGGAGTATGTAAAAAATGTTATAAAAATGATAAGATAAATGTCATTATTTTTTGTAAAACGTTAATGCTTATTTAGAAATATAAAATTAATTGAGTGAATTAATTTAGTTTTTTTTCATAAAATAGATTAAAAAAATTTGTTTTTTGTTATTTATAAAATAATTGGTTTTTCAATGTATCATAAAATCATTTTTAATATAAAAATATGTATATTCTGAAAAAATTATAAATTTAATAAAAAAATAAATTTTTCAGGAGGTGATTTTTTTTAATTATTGAGTCCATTTCGAAATTATACATTTCAGGTAATTTAAGGAAAATTGTATGTATTTTTTTGAAATATTATATTTTTTGGTGAATAGTAAAATAATGTCATTTACCACATTTATCATTTTAAAATTAAAAAAGGACTTTTTGAGTTAGTATTGATATAAGGAACCATTAACTCTATGTAAAATTCTCTAGTTACATTACATGGTCTCAATAATCAACATTATTTATTGTCTTTATGCAAAAGAATGGCCAGATTAATAAAATAATCCAAAAACACCACTCCCTTATCCTTATAAAAAGAACCTACCCCACCTTTCTCATAAATCGATATTATTGTTGAATATTTCCTAACATGTTATCCATTACCTTGACAAGAATCCTCTCCTCATTCAATACATTTTGTATCACTATAATACCAGGCCCATGTTACTTACGGAGGTTCTCATGGAGACAAATATCAGTAGTTAAAATCCCCCATTCATTTTCATTTAAATTATGATATCATTGTTTCATTATAACATATAATCACCACCTATAACCATGTGGAAATGATAAATCAGATATAAGACATATAGTAAAATGATATTATGTTAATAGAACATCCATAATCCAACCTCAATTATTGTAGTCCTATAGAAATATGAAAACACTGTTTGTGATGTGTCGATTTTCCACATTTCTATATGGTGCATTTTCATTTTCTATTACCATATACATAGATAGCCATGAATTTATTATTATAGTTAAAATATATTTTAATATTTATATAATAAAATTTTTATTTATCTGAAACATGTTTATAGACATAATATTAAATAAAACAAAACAAGTTTTTCACGGTCAGATAAACTACAAAGAACAAACAAAACTTTAACCATTAATGTTATATCTAATGATCATTCCTCATCTTAGAAAAAAATTATATATTGAATAATTTAAAATTATAGAAGAATGTTAATACTATTCCTTTTGACTTCTATAGTTTTTATTCCATTATAAATAGAATAATCATCGTTATACTACAGGCTACCAACCAAAAATCTGTGAAATGAATTCTTCTATAATGACAATTCCAATATTTATAAATCCTAGAAATGGTTATAAATTTTCTTAATAAAGTCATAATAAAAAATCAAAATGTGGAAAAGGTTTTAAATTATGTAATTATTTAATCTAATTTTATTATACTAGAAATTATGAACATATTCAAAATACATTCATACTTATGGTAAGGGAATTTAATTTTAGAAATCTCATTTTCAGGTCACAAATAATTTTATTAAAGAAATATTTCTTTTTCATTAAATTGATGAAGAATATTTTAACACATTCATGATTCTTTATTTACTTTATTTTTATGCTACATGTTTAAATTATTATATTTAAATAATATTTTTCCATTTAAATATTAGAAACATCTTAAAAATTAAATCTTATATAAAAAAATAAACTTTATTTTCCTCTTGAATGATTATTTAATGAAATATTTATGTTTTAAAATCATGTTATGTTTCATGGGAATTACTAAGATGATATGTGGGGTTGTGAAAAATATTGGGTGGGTGATCCTCTTATAGATCTTTATTGAATTGGGTATTGTGAAAGAGTTAATCAGTTAGGTTTCTCCAGAGTGATTATGGGAATAAAATATGATGTTTTTTATAAGTGTAACAATGATGGGAATTACCTGTGTATAGATATAAATAATGTATATGTAATAATGATATGAAAATGTTAAATCAAGTTATATTTTATGATTTATGTATTATTTTGAATGTTTTATAGGAATCTCATGGTTTCATAAGAGAAGTTAAAGAGGTCATGTTTTATGTGTAAATGTTATTACATTGTGAAAATGACTTCATTAAAGGACTAATCTTTATTTAATCCTTTTTATGTCCACTAATAATATTTTTCTTCTCCTCCCATGTTTTAAATTCTTTTCATAGGGTTTATGGATGGGTATTGGAAAGGAATATTATAATATTAAATTCATGATGTTTTGTTATTGAAATAATGCATGCATTATTTTAGATGTTTAATATTGTGGAAAAATGTATTTTGGGTAGAAGTGTTTAAGATATAATATATTAGTTTATATTGATGATATTATGAATTAATGAAATAAAAACATTACTATAAAATATATTTGGGAATGTTTGAAATTGAATTCTAGAAGAAAAGTTTATATTATTTAATTTTTATGGATGGGACATTAGTCTTGTTATTTGTGATTGTTTTTGAAAAATCATGTGTTTACAATAATGATAAATGAATACCCATATATTATTTTTACATTGTGGTTATGCTGATATGATATAGAATTTAATGATTCCCATCCCGCTTTTTAATGATATGCCTTTTCAGAATGGTTTTCCAGAGTTGAAACATGGAAGCTGAAGCAGGAAGGCACTCAAAGGATGATATCCTTCAGAAGACACGATCCGATATGGTTGGAATTTGAAATAAGTAGTTTTTTTATTGATATAGCTCATTTTACATAAGATATAAATTTTGGTGGCATTCATTCATGAGATCATATAAATCTTCCATAAAGGGAATATTCCAGTTGTGGAACATTTCATGAGGAAAGAGTTACATACAATGATTTCATGAAATATATTATTTCAATTTAATTTTTATTCATTAATGGACTGTGTAACATTTTATACATAGATTATATTTCATTATAGACACTACCATATTTATCCTGCGTTGCATGAAACAATGACTCAATTTGATGGATTTTTTACAAA
The DNA here is from genome assembly GCA_963277665.1 of Viscum album. Lineage (NCBI taxonomy): Eukaryota > Viridiplantae > Streptophyta > Magnoliopsida > Santalales > Viscaceae > Viscum > Viscum album. Next base: position 997,969,317 of record OY728166.1, read on the forward strand.
AAATCCCAAGTCTTAAGGGAAAACTATATACTATTAATATTATTCTGATATTTTGCACCTAACCATTAGAATGGAGATAATGAAGGAGAGTTATGAAATTTTGAAATTATGATTTACACAGGATTATAATATGAATTCACTGGTAATAATTATTTATATATGAATATAATGACCAACTGAACATCAAGGATGTAACTACCCAGGTAATGATTTAATAAACCCTTCTCACATTTATTAATATTTAATAATTATAGTGTACTTTTAAATTAAAGAGTAATAAATGTATAATAGTGTACCATAAAGACAATAATGAGTTCCTCTAGAGTCACACATTACATGAAATATATATTAATACTGAACAATAGTATAATGGTAATATAATTAATTTGGATGTTTTAACAAAGCCATTATTTCAGAAATAACTAATAGGACTAACTATATTATGTTTAGACTTATTTATGTTTTTTCACATTCATCCAAAAATATTCAAATGCCTAAAATAAGAATAAATAAAAAATTAATCATAAAAAATATGTTTATTTTTATAATATATGTTAATTTATTTTTAATAGAAGAACTATTTTAAATAAAAATTATGATAAATTTATAATATTATTTGTAAAAAAAAGAAAAGAAATATATATATATATATATATATATATATATCAAAATTTAATTTTTCATTATTTCTGGAATTTGTCTGATGAATTTCATATTTTGATGAATAATAAATAGTATTGAATTTTTGTTCCAAAATTATTTTTTGTCCAATTTATTTATATAGTAAAATTGTGTAGTTATTTAGTTTTATTGTATAATCAGATCATATTTATATCATATTAATAAATTTGTTTCATTGGAAACAGTCATAAATTGAATATAGATAAGAAAACATATGAAAAATTTGAATATTTTTACTTTAAAAAAGTTATTTATCATCACATATACATGATTAATTATAAATTAATTTTATCCAATATTATTATTGATGTTTTTAAAGGTGTTAAATACTATGAATATACATAATTTATTATTTAAAATAATGTAAACTTATTTTTTTCCAAAATTATTAGTTAACGTAATTAAAATTATTTACATTGATTAAGGAAAACTAACATAATTAATGAATAAAATTTGAAAATATTTTGTGAAAATGACCATAAAAATTTTTAATAGTCATATGATGACCATATTTCGACCATTATTCCTCTAAGAATTAGTAATTATATTTTCAGAACCATTATGGTAAAAGTGATGTATTGAAAGAACTCAAATATTTTTTTAAAATAACCTATGTGTCCCCATACCCACTAATAAAAGACGTACTCTCATCCTAACTCATTAAAACATATCAGGACATTTGTATAATCCAAAATATTCCAAAATAATCTAATAAAATAAATCCCTTCACCATATGTTAATCACTTTTAGCAGAAAGCCATCCATGTAAGCCCTTTGGTGCAAACAAAAAGTAGTTACTCAAAAAGAGGAAAGAGTCTTCAATGTGTATATATGTTTTATTTAATTTGTTACCACACAACTACATATGATTCCATGATTATGATGTTAGAAATTACCATCAATGTATCACTGAGTGGGGGAAGGTTGAATCAATGATATCTTAATCTTTATTGTTTACTTTCATTTTGAAACAACATTCACCTCCTGTTAAAGTTTTCTTTCCCTACTGAACACATACAACCACAAGAACACAATATTTATAATGAACACTACTCAAAAAGAGTAGTTACATCCTTTGTATGGTACATAAATAATATAGTACCACAGAATTCACTAGAAAACAATACATTGATGTAGAAGATGATGAGGAGGATACACCCTTACACTCATGTAGCTCTTGAAAGAAAATCTGTAGGTGGGTGTTCACCCTCTTCGCACAAATAGGTAAATACAGTGTTTCAGTTCTTCTTTACAATTCAACCAGTGTATTCTATGATGTACCAATATTACCATTCCTACACTGATACTGGTAAGAACTATATTACTCAAAAATGAATAAGAAAGATGTACCCAAATCTTTCACACACCCTTTTAGTTGTTTTCCAGGCATCTTTTATGCCACATGTGTTTGATTTGACTATTGTCACGAAACACCTCTTGCGCACAACATCAATCATGCATGAAACTCTATCCTTGGGAATAAATCTACTTATTTCATGCAGTCCCCTATTATTAAAATTATTTCTCACCTCAGAGCTCGTGATTTATCTAATCGTTGGGCATTAACAATGAGAGGTGGTCACCTATTATATATAGGCCTCGCCAACCCACACATGCAATCACCCTTACTTGTGGTGCAAAATTCTGACACATCATGAAAAACTCTATTTGACATCACATTGGGTGTGTAAGTATATTTTATGCCAAACTAATAATTCACGCACATATTGAATCTTTTTTGCACCTCATCCATTTTCCATTTTTTGATGTTCGGACATTGAATGGTGCCTTGCAGACAACATTCTGAACTCCCTTAAATATGGCATTCAAAAATCAATCTTTCGCCCTAGCCTCTCTATTAACATACATTGATATTCGTATCATTGAAATAAACTTGTGCATAAAATACCAATATATCTTGAAACCTGCGTGCAACATCCATTGACAAAATCACATTTCCTTATCTCTCGAATTTCAGACCTAGAAATTTGACAAACACTAGGATGTAGTGCCCCCTGAAAATCTATTTCAAAAATAACACCAATGATACTTCATTTACATATTGTGTATTAAAAAAACTCCTTTCATCAAAAACCATATCTAACATGATATATAGTCTTTGATCTATCACCTTTAGAATTATCAGATTTTCAACAGAAAGTACTGCAACTTCCCTATCTTCCGGCACCATCATTATTTCCAATCAAAAATGAATATGACTGGTATCATCTTTTCTCCCCTGTTACATAATTATAATTTCCGAAAAAGTTCTCCTAATATCATAATATTATTGAAATAAAAATAAAAAATGAATCATCTGATTTAACCAAGTCTTTTCAAAGGTGAATTGATTTAACCTTTTTGACAACAAAAGACGAAACTCTGTAAAAGAAAAATCTTCAAACTTATTTCAGCATCAAACATGGTCCCAACCGATTGTATAATAGAATATGCATCTTAATTATATGAATTTTTTTTATATAAATGTTTTAACATAGACCCACATAGACTTCCATCAAATGGTTAATGAACATACCCTTCATGTATAATGAACTACCACATAGAGAAATGATGTCACCATTTTTTCCATTACCACCCCACATGGTTATTAATTATGATTGAAAACTATATTTATATTATATATGATATTTATGTTTTATTTATACATATTGTATTTTTATATAACACATAACACCATTCGTCCTATTTTCAGTAAATATGATAACATTGTTTGTCGACATGGGGAATATTTCCTCCTCAAAGATATGTGATACGTACACATAAAAAATCAATTGTATTAAAGATGAGTTTAAATAAATTTATGTCAAATAAATATGATATTTATTACATTAATGACATAATTATATTTCTTTAAATAAAATATTTCATTTTTTATTACACTTTCAAATTGAAAAAAATTATATTGTCATCTGTGGAGATGTGGATGACCACCAACTCGACAGGATTTGAATTATTTCACATAAAAAGATATATATATATATATATGAATAATTTATAAATAAAATGTTTTTTATTATATTATTATATTTCTTAATGATAAATTTTACTTTCCTTTGGCCCAAAATGATCATTGAAATATGAGAATGTTACTTGGGCATATGTACGACCAATCATCTCCTGGATTGTAAGGTTTATTAATTTTTCATAACAATATTTAAAGATTGCTCTTACATGGAAAATTAATTGAAAAATATGATAATTATTTAATTATTATTATTTTGGTAATTTCTATAAACTGACCAATTTGACCATATTTTACCTACCAAAGTCATATTTGACACATAAATTGAATATGATCAGAACACCCTATGTAAACAATAGTTTTTATGTAGGTGTTTAAAAAATTGTAATTAGTGAAATTAATGTAATTATATACATGAAAATTATTATGATTAATGTAAATAATTATTATATGTTTATTATTCGTGAAGGTAAAGAGACATTTGACAATTTAGAATCAAGGTAAGGGACATTGTTGTCAAATTTTCCATCTATGAGATAAATGTTACAATAACCACTTTATTATTTTTTTTGGTATATCTAATAAACCTTTTGAAACATTATAAAATTAACTAGTTTATAATTATGGTATTTATTTGTTTCATTTTTTTATTATTACATCGAGGATTCCAATTCTATTTTTAATATAGTTGTAATAGATTTCACTAAAATCTACATTCATTAGGGAAATTTTTTGATGGTTAGAATCCTTATTCTTTTATATGGTGTACATAAGACCATTTGACATTCTATATCCATATTTTACCTATACAAAATTTAATAATTTTTTTAAAATATTATTAATTCAAGTGTAATATTATTTAAACATTCAATGTGCTATGAGACCCTTTGAATGCTTATCAATTAATTTCAAAATATTTTATTTATGTCAATATTCTTGATATAATTTTATATTTTTGTTTATAAGGGTATTAAATGGTTATAATGGATATTTTATATATATTATTAATTTAATAAAAAAATTTCCTACTAATTATTTTTATTTTATTTATATGAAAGATTTCAAATTGAAACAAAATGAATGTTCCATTCTTAACGTACACGAGGATAATGACTTTTCTACCACTGTGGACATTATATTATTTTTGTATTTAATTGAAACATTTAATGCTCCCATATAAAATTATTTATTGGTTATTTTGGTATTCAAAATTAGTTTTCAATGATAATGTTTTCCATGTATTTAATAACAGTTATCAAAAATAAAATATTATTTTTATTCTATTGGGGTTTGAAATAGATTAAAAAAAATTAACTCGTTTTACGATGATTGTTTTTTACATGATATGGAAAATGATAATAATATGAAACAGATGAGCTTGATAAATCATATATGAAGGGTTTTGTCCCATTATTTTCTATGAGAAATGGGTGAACTTGACATAAATTATATGAAGGATGATCCAAATTATTGCTCATGGGTGAGATCTATATAGCTTATACGAAGGGTTATCCTTATTGAAGATCACCAATGCGTTGGATAATAATAATTTTGCAAGTTAGAATTATTTTTAATCCAATCAAATGTTTATAGAATGGGGTTTATATATATTACTCCAGGTAACAAAAATAGGTTTAATTTCATACAATGGGGTTTAATGATTTTATTTTTGACAAATAATTGTGTTTTTCATCTAAAAATGTTTTATTACATATTGTCGAAGACCCATACTAATGAAGGTAAACATAATATGAGTTTTAATTTTTTTATTAAAATTAAAATTTCCAATCTTTTTATATCCCTTGCTATGATTTTCCCCTCATCCAATGTTTTAAAATTGATTTTATACGGCTTATTGATTATTAAGGGAAAAGATAATGTCAAGTTAAATGTAATGGTTATTTTTTCTAAATATAATTCCTGATTTATTTTTAAAAAATTATTATATGGTAAAAATGTATACTAATTGGAAGCATCCATATATTATTTTATGGTACTGTTATGTATAAGTAATGTTTGAATGATTTAAATCACTAACCCAAAAAGATTCTCAATTTGAAAGAAAGTAATTTAGTTACTAAAGAAATTAGGTCATGATAAAGGCTGAGTCTTTATAATCAGTTTTAAAGGAATGGTTTACACAACATTATAGGCTAAGTTAGTGTTAGTAACATGACTGTAGAATATTAAAAATTATGGTTATTTTAAAATGATATAACATTTAATGATTACCATGCTTCTCTTTATACATTTTGTTTTTTTCAGAATGGTTTTCCATATAAGAAATTAAAATGATATAGTGGGATGATATAGAGAGTAAAATAACCTTCCATATCAGCATCATTAGTATGTTGGATTTTGAACTAAGCGGTTTGTTGTAGTGTTTTATTAGTTCACAAAAGATATAAAGGGTGTTGGTATCCATGCTAAAGAAGAACCTGAACTACCATGAAGGAACATGATGGTAGTGGAGAATTTTATGAGGCTAAATCACTTTTATTCAAGGGATCATCTAACCCACTAGTAGTCAAAGGATAGGTCAATTACTTAATAAATGTGTTTAACTTAATAAGATTTTTGTAATGTCAATAGGTAACTCTTTCAATTGTTTTTAAGGTAAAGCTAGTCGAAAATTGCCTTATTTTAATAAAAATATTGAGAATGATGATATTATTTCTATGTAATGGGAAATATTAAAAGATATTTTACATAATAAATATTTACATATGTTTCTTAATCTTAGGATGGAGAAATAATTACAAGAGTAGAGGAAAAAAGAAAATGATTATGTGTCATTTTTTAAGAGAACATCACAATATTTTCTAGGTTTGTGTGAAACATTATCATAAATATTGGAAGTAAATATAATATATTTTAATGTGTATTGAAAGAAATTATACATATATCATCAGCCTTTAGATAATTTTAATGTTATAATGAATCTTTTAATATTTCTAAAAATAAGTTCAATTGAGTTTTCTATATTTACATTCCATTAGATGATTATTGTAATAATCAATATCTGTTGATGAAAATTCAGAAGAAACCAAATAAAACTATTGGAGGTTACTATAAAACTTCTACCATGTTTGGTAAAATAGTTTTTTTGGGAATGTATGTCATGATCTTGAAAGTGTTAACATTGTGAAAAGTTTATAATCATAGACCATGAATATAAGGAAAATAGACTGGAGCAATACAAAAAATGAGACAACTAATTAGTAATCAACATTAAGATGATTATCTATAATAATTTGGGACTCTTTTCAAACATTTTTTTGATGAAACTTACTCATTGTATGAATTAGTTTTTTCAGTGAAAAAAGGTTATGGAGAAATATTTTTCTACGTGTACTGTCAATATTAGGCCATCTGATGAAGTTATAGATGCTCCTGGGAGTTCTATTTTTTTCAATGGTTCACCATAATCCTATTGACAGATTCTACCCATTTTTAAATTTTTAAAAAATTTAAATATATAAGTATACGTTTAATGAGATTATATATATTCCAATTCTATATTTTTAAATTTTACCTAGGGGAGAATAAATCAATTTTTATGGATGTAATGTTAATGGTATTGGATACCATTAAGGTTATATATATGTTTAATGGTTTATTTTAATCTTTTGGTAATAATATTTGACTTTAGATATTAATACCATATCTCATCATATGAATATATGAATTATATTACAATGTGCCAACTATACTAGTTTTGGTTAATATATAAAGATAAAAGGAATGTCGTGTCATATTATTGGGGACTATGTGATCTTTTAGAATTTGATTATATGTATTTAGTAATGAAAATTTATCTTGGATACTGATCGTTTATTGAGATAGATGATTTTGTGGTGTAATTTGAAAAAATATTGAATCTCAACTTATCAAGAATGTATACATTATTTCATTCATAGATAAACAAAATACTTTCTTAATTCATGTAATGTATATTGAAAAGGATTTATCTTAATTAATTCATTTTTATTAAACTATTAGTCCTAAAAATCATCATATATTTATGTCATTGAGGCCCTTAACATTCCAGTTATCATTCACATGATGGTGATAAATTTTCCTTATCACTCTCTATAATTATTTATACATTTATTCAATGTCTAATATTCATTAACAACCTATGTTATATTATATATAATCCATTTTATGTGTTACATTTATTTAATTTTATGCATCCATCTTTAACTTTTATAAAATTATATATTCGTATTCATTTTAAAATAAGGGCTTCTAAGAAAAACAAATTCATGTTTTAATCCCTTGATAGTCGAGATGAATTTCAAGGAAAAAATCCATTTAAAGGGTGCATGATGAAACGTCCTGAGATTTTATGATGTGTATTATATAAAATAAATTTCAATTCATTAATCAATTTTGTCACATTATATAAATAGTTCTTCTTTCATCACACACAATACCATGTTTATTTCGAGTTTCACGCTACATCAACTTTCTATGATGAATTATGTTACAGAAAAGCTCAACTCTTAAAAGACAACAATATAAAATTAATATTATAATGATTTTTATAAACATGGAATTTTAAGTGAGGGAATATAATAGAATAATTAAATTATGAAATTATAATTTTCAAGTACTAATAGAATGAATCCATTTTTTTACCAAATAATTAAAAATGTATATAAATAAAAAATTAATATAAGGTATTTAACATCCCATGTAATGATAGAATAAGAATTGTTTTTTATATTTAATAATTTATATAAATTAGATAATAATTTTATCTTAAATTGAACTATATTTCTAATAATTTACCCAAAAAACAATAATGAATTTCTCCAAAATATTTTGTTTCACAAAAGAATGATTTATACCAAATAATAATATACTGTTGATATATTTAATATGGATGTTATAACCCTGTTGTTGTATTAGTAGGAATTAATAGGAAATAATATATTATATTTAAATTTTTCATAAATTTTTTTTACATCCATCCAATACATTTTATATGCTTCAAACAATAAAAAGTCCAAATTTAAGCATACATATATGTTTAATATTGAAAGGCAGTTTTACAAAATTTCAATGGAACACTTTTTTAAATCTAAATCAAGACACTGTCATAATTTTTATATAATAAATTAGAATTCATTTTAGAATTATAAATATCAATATTTACATTAGGGTACTTTTTTTCTTTCTGAGAAATTTTATATTTTTTTGAATAATTAATTATAATAAATAGAATTTCAAAATTGATTTTTCATAAAATATATATATATATATATTCTAACATTATGCTTTAATTTGATTATTTTTATAATTATAACAATTTTATATCATATAACCCAAATTTTTTCTTGAAAAAAAATTCAGATTTAATTTAGACAAAATATCTTATAAAACATTTGAAATGTTTTTCTTTGATAACCCATATTGTAATCCCATCATTTGGAATAATTTTAAATTAATATCATCCACTAATGTGTTTTTAATTTTTAAGAATTTATTTCTTATTTAGAATCGTCATCATTTATAATTTATATTTATTTAAAAATTATTTTTTACCAAAATGATAAGTGAATGTAATAAAAATAAATTACAGTGGTTAAGGAGAATCAAGCATAATTAATGACTAATCATGGAATATAATGATTAAAAATGACAATAAAAAATACTAAAAAATATTTTGTGGTCCAATTATTACCATTTAACATTTATGTATATATAAAGACCGATTTGGAACCCTTGGGGCACAAGTAAAATATGAGGATCAGTCATAACATTTTTAGAATTAACAATTAGCCTTTTACCCGTTTATAAATGGCCTCCACTCCTCTTAAAATTTTAACACCCTCATGCACATTATATCTTCCAAAAATTGAACATATAATCTCCCAACATCCATCCCATTACCCTATAGTGATCAAATTGGTCCAAATCTATACATGGAATCCCTTTTCTGAAAACCTAAATTATTTACCTGAAAAAGTTGTAACATTCTTCAATGTAAATATATTCTTTATTCATACTCATCCAATTAATTAATATTTCATCAATTATTAAATATGGAAAAAATTACCTTAAATAAACTATGATAATGTTTTGTTAAGGGTTTTACCAAAACCAACAAAAATTTCCATCTCATGTTTAACAAACATACCATTCGTTTATGGAAAACCACTGCCTCACGAAATGTTGTCGTGGATTTTTCCTTTACCTATATTCATGGGTGGGAATTAAAATATATGGGCTATTTTTAAATTATATTTTATATATTTATTTTTTCTTTATACTTATATAAATGATAAATAACACATATTTACATTCTTTCCATTTTGTGTAAATATTATAACATCGTTTGTGGATGTGTGGACTACTACCCCTTAAAGTGACGTGACACGTCCACACATTACATAGAATTTATTAAGGAAGGCATAAATTATTTATATGAGAGATATGAAACATATATATTAAATATCGAAAAAGGTACATTCCTATAAATTTAATATTTCATTTTATTTATTATAATTTCATATTCTAAAAAAGTTATAATATCATTTATGTACGTGTAGACTGCCACCTCCTCGACGTGATATGATTCATTTTACATCACAAGCCATATATTTATAAGTATAGTTTATTAAAATAATTTTTTATTATAATTTTATAATTATGAAATGTTTTAGTTTACTTAACATCATTCTATAAAAATCATTGAATAATAGGAACATTACTCATACATACTTATGTCCTTCCATCTCCAAGATTATAAATTTGCATCATTTTTCAAAACAATCGTTAATTATTTTTTAAAAGAGTAACAAATTTATAAATAAAACATCTATATCATGGATATTATTATGTATATGTACATATATTAACCACATTTATCATATTTTACCTACTAAGGAAATTATTGACACTCAAAAATAATATGGTCAAAACACCTCATATAAACTTAAGTATTTATCATGCTATTTAAAACATTGTAGTATGTGAAATAAAATTAATAGTAAAAATTAAAAAGGGTATGTATCAATTAATTTATTAACATTATTATATTATTCCAGAATATAATGATACATTTGGAATGTTAGACTCAACGTTGGTGATTATCATCTCAATTTGTACATCTCTGAGATAAATGTAATAATAACCACTTATATCTTTTATGAGTTTTATATACTGAAACATTTAAAATATTATATGATGAATTATTTTATCTAATTTTTATTTAAATATTTCATTGTATGATTTTTACTTTTTGGGTTTCCAATTCATATGTTACTACATTTGTAAGTAATATCTACTAAATCTCGAATCATTGAGTCATTTTTTGATGATAAGAACGTTTATTCTTTTGTAAGGTGTTTATAAGACTCCTTTTATATTATATATCCATATTTTATCTATTATAATTTAATTTATAGTTTGTTTAAATGTTATTCATTCATGGGGAATATGATTTAAATGTACAAATTGGTATGGTGAACTAGGATTGTGTGAATATTTAATTTCAAAATTATTTCTACATTCCAATATTTTTTATATTAGTTTTTATATTAATTGATATTAGTATAAAAGTTTAATAAATTGTATTTTATTTATCTTATTAATTTTAATCATAGGTTTTAAAAATTAATCTTATTATTTTTTTATATAGAACATATTGAATGGAAATAAAATTAATGTTCCATTTTTAAATTAGAAGACAAAGAAATACATTGATGGGGACAATATTAGTTTTTCCATCTATTGGATGATTTCATTGATCCATAAATCATAATATTTATGGGAATTTTGTTATTGATTATGGGGTTTCAAAAAAACACATTTTTTTCATTGATTATTTGTTCTAAAAAATTTGTTATTTTCATCTGATTTCATTGACATATAGATTTAAAAAGAGTATTTAATAGGATTTATGATGAGTGTTTTTTTACTCTTGATATGGTATTTGAGTATTCTATGAAACCAATGATACTAACACTCCTTATATGAAGGGTATATCCCATTATAGAAAACATGTTATGACGATACTTCTTATACAAATGGTTGATCCCTATTACAGCTTATTTGAAATGGGTGATCCATATATAGATAATATGTAGGGCTGATCTCCATCGTACTTTGTGGGTGTTCCCAATATAGATTATACGAGGAGTGATCTGCATTATTGATCTCCAAGGCATTTTATAATGGTAATTTTTTAATTTAGAGGAATTTTTCTTCCAATTAAAATGTATTTGAAAGGGTTTTATTTATATGATAATATAAGTCACCAATAGAGGATTAATTGCTTGTTATGTGTTATAATGGATTTTTCAGAAAAATGTGTGCTTTTTTCAGTTGAAAATGATTTATATTATATATTAAAATATCATTAAATATAAAATTAAATGTTATTTGTGTTTTAATGATTTTAGAAAACTAACAGTATCATTTATTTTTATATCCCTCAGTGAGAATATTTTCTCATACCCTATTTTTTAAATGATTTAATAGGGTTTAAGGAAGGATAAAAAAATAAATAAGTTATTCTATATTTATTGGACATTTTCAAAGAAAATAATTTGAGCTTTATTTTAAGTGTTTTATATTAGGGGAATAGTGGATACTGATCGGATGTTTATACATCATGTTTAATGGTTTTGTTATGTATGTGTAATGGATTAGTTATATAAATCCCTTAATATGAAAAGATCCTCAATGTGAAATAATGTAATTTATATACTAAACTCATGATAATATAATATTTAAGATCAGGTCATTATACTAACCTGATCAATCATATATCGTATCCTATAAACCAGCGGTATTTAAAGGGTAAATTAAATCCCGAAAAAAGGGTTTTAATTGGGATGGGTGTTCATACCATGAAAATGATAGTATTTCTATTTATATTTTTGAAGGTGAAGCTGATTAGTGGGGTTAGTGTTTAAGAATATCAGTGACACTGATAATTTTTATTATTTATTATGGGATGAACACAAAAATAATTTCATTGATAATTTTTTTAATAAGGGAACTCAACATAGGATAGGAAAAAATTTCTTCGAATTGTGAAATGAGGATTTAGTTCTATATACTTAAGAAAATTCACTCGATTGTAAAGGTATGTTCAAAATTTTATATTTTATCCAGACACTAAAAATCAATCATTTTTATTAAATATTGAAAGAAAAAATACAATGGAATTAGATTTTCATGAATTAAAATGTTACAAAAATAATTATGTTGTGCAAATAATGTGGAAGTGGAGTATTTCAATGATCATGTTTACATTGAGAACTAGCAGAAAAAGTGTTCAATGAGGTAGGAATAAGGAAGGAATGAATGAAAAAATATATACGGTATGATTTTTTTGATAATTTTGATAAAAACTCATAATGGAAATCCTTTTGAAGTCTGCTAAGTGTTTCTTATATGGTATGTTTGGGAATGTTCAATGTAATTAAAATTATAAAGATCATGTTTGTTCTAAAAAATAATGATAAACATATTGTAGAATTATTTAAATGTAATATGATGGGATATTATGCAAACAAGTGTCCGAAGATAAAAATTAATGATTGATTGAAACTCGACTATAAGAAGAAGGTATGGTGAAATACTTTGAATCATATTTGGAATATATTGGGCCCTAAATTCTAGTTAGTGTCCTCATCCACAAAATTCCTAGTGCTGAATCTACTTTCAATCTTAGGGTCTATTCACTTTTACTGACTTAAAACCATTAAATCTTTTTGAGTACCTAGTGGCGGGCCGAGTATGATGTGTGTACAACTCAGTAGGTCAATACCAATAGTGTCTATGAAATATCAAATATAAATATATAGTTCAAGAAAGTAGTAAATAAATGATAATTTAAAAAAACTTAGGTTCCATTAGGTAAGACTATTCAATTAAAAATTTCTTTTTATAATTTTATTTTCGTCAATTATATCTTCATCATTACTATGTTAATTTTTGGTACATGTTCTATTATAAATAATTTAATTCATTTAAAAAACATGCTAAGAATAAAAAAAATTATTTAATAGGGTATTAATCAAACTATCTATATCACTAGGTAAAAAATATCTTAATCAATAAATCACACTTTCCTTATATCCTCATTCTGACACCCTGACCCATATATTCTAGTTGTAGGGTTAGGTTCCTCAGTGCAACTGGACCTGTGGATATAAAACCTCAAGTAAATACCCCCCATACCAAAAATACATATTCACATGATTATATATCCATTTAAAACATAATCCATATAACAACCCAATGAAATCAATAAACACAAAATTCACATTTCATAATCCTTCTACTTGTAGAATTAACATCAATCATTATCGCATATACCAATTACATTAAATATCCCATGAAACCATTCTCCCCTTCCCATGACTCAAACCATTAATATAATTTTATAATTACCATACATTTTCCCACATAACATATTCATCAAAACACAAGCATTTATCTATTTAAACACTAAAAAATACATGTTCCATGCTTCTCTTACAGATTTTGTTTTCACTTTCAAAATCTATTTGAAACATTACCATTAACCCATTTAACACCCTTTATACATTATTCCAATAAAATCCCTATAATTATACTACCTTGATGAAAAACCACTATTATTGAAATTAATAAATAAAATTAGCTTATCAACACACCTTTAATGGGATCTACCTTATAACACATCGTTTCTGGCTTTGAATCAATTTTTTATTTTTGAAATCATTGTCGCACCCTATGGGTGACCTAAAATTGATCAAGTCAATCTAAATGAACCTCACGGGGGTCAGGAAGGGTTAAATACACATTTAGACCTCACTTTTTACCAAATCTTTCTACATGAATTAAACACACACAAGTGGAGATACCAAAAACACCACCATGAAAGAAAAAATCCACATAAACACTATTGGATAAAATTTATAGACCTCAAACTTCAAATATGTTGATGGGAACCTGATTAACATTATACATAGGACTGGATTATATAACCATTGGAATCCCCAACCTAAGATCCCAGAAAGATGGTTTTATGTATTTAGAAGAAGAAGAACAGATCAAGGAACCCCATTTCAATAAAGAGAAGTAGAAAGGATAATATACAAACACAGAGCAGTGATTTTCAACCAATGAAACACTAAATGGTCCATGATAAAAGTAGAATGAAACCATGAAATCATTGAAATGTTAAGTATATAACTTGGATTTAGCGGAGGGTAAATGTGTATGAAATGAGTTAAAAACATAAAATATTGAGTTGGATGATTGGTAATGTTTCGCTTCATAATGGGGCTCACGTATTGGACATAGTTTTCAATGTCACACACCAACTATGCTCCAACCTCTTCCCAATAGGGGTTGAGAAGCATGGTTTCCTTGTATGGGCCCCATGGTTTGAATAACCATGCGCCAAACATGCATGATTCTCTAATGGTGTATTAATATGTTGTGTCAAAAGTATTCTTCTGACTTTTGTGACTTTTGTTTTGGAAATAAAAAATATATTTTTAATCATTTCTCAAATAAAGGAATTACTTTGAATACGATTTCTTTGTATATTGTACTGACACTGTCAATCGTACTAACTTAGTCAATCTTACTGACTTTGTCAAGAATACTGACTCTGTCAATTATATCGACTTTCTCTACCGTAATGACTATGTTCATCATACCCACATTGTTCATCACACTCACATTGCATCATATCAATACATTTCACTATGTAACATTAATTGTACTCTTATTTTACTTTTATATCATGCATGATTTTATATAAAGACTTGTTACATATAAATCATAATCATGATATCATTTTTATATATCTTTTTTTTAATCAAAACGATGCTGTGTTTTTTGATTCAATATGACCATTACAATGCCAGGTGTCTATGTTTCTATGTGTTTTCAGGGAAAAATGACCATTGAAGAAAATATTACTATTGGAACCTGGGTCCTATAAATAAGAGGTCATTTGAAATAGAAAAAAGAATTCTAATCAACTTTTATCTACTATAATGTTCTAGAGAGAGATTTTGTGATTTCTCTCTTGCTTTGTGCAAAATCCCTGAAGATACAGGAAGTGAAAATCTTGTTCCATGCCATTTTATTTCAATAAGTGATTTGTTTCTTCACTGTGCGACCAATAATTTTGATAACAATTGAGGGCGTCTAGGGATAGGAATATGGTTGAACGATCATTTTGATAACTATCAAGGGCTTCCGGGGATTAAAAGATGTGCTGCTGATCATTGTATCGCGGGCCTTCAATTGCATGAGGGGATGAGGAGCCGATTACCTTCTTAATCGAGGACTTCATGGGACAGGATAACCGATATGTCAACCATCTTATCATGGGTTAACCAAGGTGGTGGAAAGATAGACCTTCTATCCAAGTTGAAAGGAAACCCTTCTCTTTGGGTAAAATGAAATGTAATACTTTCACATTTCCATTTTAATTTGTATTTGAAAGGGAATTGTATTTATTCATCGTTATTTTCATATTCAATTCAATTGTAATTGTTTCAATTACGATTCATTGGATACATATTATATTAGTATATTCTATACCTTGTATGGTAGAATCTTTTTAATTTGTTTCACTCTGATCATTGTATTCAATTAGAATATGATTGTTTTACATTACTTATAGTATTAAATCATATCATATTTATTGTATACAAAAATATTGTAGTAAATTGTATTAATTGTGAATTGTATTAGTTTAAGACCTCTTAAACTATGTTCTTTCATATGTGTTTAAATACAATGTTTTTAAGCTTTCAATTCACCCCCTCTCATGTATTGTGACATATAATATACATATAAATCTATATTATGTCCCAACACAATCTACATAACCTTGAACAATTGATCCACTGTTATACCCAACACAACCAAAATCTATGAAAAAGTAAATCAATTCATAGAACCTGTATCAAATAAAGAACTATAATGTGTAGATTACACAAGAAACATATTTAAAATAGATTATGATCCATCCACACCACTTATAGGTGTAAAATAAAAAACATGAGGCTAGCTAGTTTTTCTACCCTAGGATCATGTTTATGTTTCATATGTTGCACAACCATGCCGTAATGGACACTCTCATCTCAGAATACTACGCCATCCATCAATACTATTATAGCCGATATAGCTCTAGATACCAACCTAATATGGCCTAACTGACCCTGACATGCTCTGAAATCAAGAATTGTCCCCCCATCAGTACAAAACTACTAAGAGTTACTATATAACCTCTTCACATTCCCCAAACTAATATATACATGGCACTGAACAAGTGGTCGGAGAAACTGACCATGCATATGTAACGACATGTGTCACTGATAATAGAAAACATAATCTCTACACTAACAGAATATTTCCCCTTTCTAACCACCATATGCTCTACTGCACAATGAAGGATATTGATGTGGAGCCTCTTACATTTTGTATCCTAACCCCTTGATTTCCCAATTAAGATTACACACCCACTATTTGGATCCTCCTTTAGATTTCCTTCGGAAATAATTTCTTGATCCAAATCATCATCAAACCTATTTAAATTGATTTTTTGTTTTGGGACATAATCACGTGTCTATGTCCATCCTAAAATCTACTCATAATTGATTCTTCATACCTTACAATAGATGGAACAAATTATCATAACCTAGTGAAATGGATTTCATAATCCTTCCGTATTATAATACTCAGATTCAATACCATAAACTCGGTATACCTCCACTCCCTCATGGTCTCAAAAAAAAGTGTTCCAAAACTATTTCATTAGCATCCCTTCCATAACATGCCCTCTATTGTTTGGGTTTCAACCATGATGTACCACCATAATTTTTATTTCCCACACAATATATATTATTCCAAATTGAGTCACATATAAGGAGGAGTATCTATATTATCCTAAATTTTCTAGATGGACTCTATCTAGAACTCTATTTCCTTTGTCCCACCATCTCTAGAAAAATTTGAAATGTGGTGGAGTTGAAACTCCCCAGTCAGCTCAAACAGAATCAATAAAACATACCCAGGGTATCATGCCATCATTTTCATAAAATGCTAATAGTTATACAAGGAAATATCTTATCCTATATTAACATGAGCCACCGTAACATCCATCCCTAATTCTATGAGGAATTATCTAAAATATCCTCTTGTATCCCAATTAGCATGCAACGGTGTGTTTTAATTTCAATAAATTCAATGAAATAGTCTTAATATAAGGACCCAACCTTATAACATTACTTAATATTGAATTAAATGAATAATTCACATTGAGGATATTTTTAGGTTTAGAGTTTTAGATAATTTGGACATAACTATTACATTTAAAAAGATTACAAAGTAGACACTTCTACTAAGATTCTATAAAATAAAAACTCTTAAAAAGAAACATGTCTAGTTCCATGTTTTAGATAGCATGTCTTTCCTTGATTCCATCCTTGACCCTAGTCATCTTTATGTCCTGTGGAAAACATTTCAAAAGCATGGTATGAGCATAAAAAGCCCAGTAAAAGATACATAAATATGGAAAAATATTAGTTTTTCAAAACAACAAGTAAACCATGAATACTTTATCAAAGTAATACTTTTTACCTTTAGGAAGTAGTAAATAATTTTCACTGAATAAAATATCATTACTTACCCTTTTGTAACCAAAAGATTACCATAAAACCCATATAAAGAACACATAACATATAAAGGTAACTTGGGACATAAATAAACTTTAATGGAATAACCATACAGTTGACTTCCACACATATCACTTCATGGAATAGCCATATGGCCGACTTCCGTACCCAATGAATTGGAGGTTATGACGTAACCACCCATCCTGGTATTCACGACACCACCTGTCATTTGGTTTATAACGTCACCACCCGTCTAATGTCTAAGTTCCATTAAAAACTATAGCACATAAAATATTTACAATATAAACATTTCAAAATTAACATTTCATTTGAAATCACAATATATCATTTCAAGATATCGACAAAATCAATGATTTATCAAACTATTCTAAAAACCATTTCATAAAGTGATTTTTGAATCAAAGTTTCCCATACCATTTTGAAGATTTTAAAGAAATAAAATTTAATAAAAACTTTATAATATCATGTTAATATAGGTATTCATGATATAATATTCCAAAGGGCAGTATATACACCATATCAAAGTGAATTGGCATATATCAATAATGAATTCTCAATGGAATATAAAATTAAGACGAAATCCCTTATAAAGACGGCATCCTTTGATTAAGGATAAATCAATTACATAATTATGTGTGACAAAAGAATACACCAAATATAAGTGGTTATTTAGTGTAAAATAATCATATGTCATTCACACATATTCATATAACAACATATTCAAGGAGTACATGTTTAACCCAAATAATTGAAATTGAGTTAAGAAGTTCCCTTGCAAAAATTCGACAGCCTAACAGCGTCACATTAAAATTAAGGAAATTAGTTGATGAGAGAGAAAATGGTATCTCATCACTTATACATAAAATTTACATCAATAAGGATATAGAGGAACATATCCCAACATAATAAGATATAAATTAAAAGACACAATAAAAGAAGTCTTTTAAAAAAGAGGAGGGTCAAAGAATCCCTTTCCAGTTTGGGTAACTTTCGAAACGTACACCCCATGAAAGAAGGGCAAAAAAAATCTGTTGTAAATACCCATAAATGATAGTATAGTACACAAAGAGTATAATCATGGTCATTACTTACACCACTCAATGTATATAGTGAAAAATATAGCATGAATCTCATGGGACTAAAAAGTTAGATAAGAACCCCATACTTCATTGTAATCAATCGAGTCGTATGACCAATAGATAATAAACACAATATGAATCACATAATTCAATGAATATAAATAGAATAATGATAATATATTTCAAATATAAGAACACAATACACCACATGCAATAAATAAGTGGTGAACAATGGAAATCTCACAGAATTAAAAGTGGGATAAGATATCCCCTTACGAAAATTCGTCATCCTAACGGCGCCACATAAAACATCCAAAAATGGATTGAAGATATCAATTAGGGTATCTAATCATATGAACATAAAAAGTAGGGTAATATAAATATAGAATAAAATCCCCCAACATAAGAAAGAGGAGCTTAAAAGAATGACATAAATAAGTGTACTTAAAATGAAAGAGAGAGGTTGGATCCCTTACCTCAAGTCCGACTTGCCTTGTTCATTTCTTTATATTACTGAATAATAAACTTTGGTCAATTTATAATTGATTAAGTAAATACTTTAAATATTATTATTCAGTTCATATCACATATTATAATGTTATAATAATTGGTTAATAATGTGAGTTCATATCAGATGTTTTTGTCTATGCTTGGTATCTGAGTCAAAAATGAACTTGTTTGAGAATGATGGTCCATGTAGTTATAATTAAATCATCTAAAAAATAGTATTAATGATTTAAATATAATATATATCCATTAAACATTCATTTTATACTATTCCATAACATTTTGAGCTTAAAATAAATGGAATGCACCATTCATGGAGACGGTAGGTAGAACGTACGCATGAAAGCTACTTTCA
Source organism: Viscum album (assembly GCA_963277665.1). Taxonomy (NCBI): domain Eukaryota; kingdom Viridiplantae; phylum Streptophyta; class Magnoliopsida; order Santalales; family Viscaceae; genus Viscum; species Viscum album. Next base: position 997,989,591 of record OY728166.1, read on the forward strand.
TTTCTTTTTCATATTAATGGAATTAAAAATAAATGATAGGTATATATATTATAGCACCAGTATAATATATATGTTATATAGGTCACATATTTTCATTAATTTCATTCTTTATACATTCCATGTATTGCATGAACGAGTCACATCACTTGAGGGGGTGGTAGTCCACACTTCCTCTTATGAAATTATCGCATTTGCACAACATGGAAAGAATAAAGGTATGTTTTAAATATAAAATATAGAAGCATATAGAAAACATAAATATCATATATATCACATATAAAATATAGTGACATCATAATGGCCACCTTTAAAGGTGTTAAAAGAATATTAAACAATCATCGTTTCGTGGGGCAGTAATTTTCCATCCACAGAAACAGTATGTTCTTTGACCATTAGACGGATGTGTGTGTAAGTGTATCTTTAATAATTCTTATGAAAACATACTAGTATATTTATGATACTGGTTTTGTTACAAAATATTGTAATAAAAAGAGTTTAGGGGGTTGGAGAAGTAAAATAAAACAAAAGAACACAAGTGATGACATTACCTTTAAATCAGGAAACTCCCTTTGGTTTGAACCAAAAGGGTTTCTTGAAGAGATTTATGCCTAATGTTAGGCTTCAATGATGAAGAGAGGGATGTGGAGAGATGAAATGGGCAGGGGATGGCCGAGCCAATGGCTCTAGAGGTGAGGGTAAGGAGGTAGTTGTGGGGGCCTTTTATAAGAGAAGAGGAGGGGCACTCTTGGAAAGTTATAAAATATTACTTTATTATATAATGATTTTCGGATTTTAAAGGTCCCAAAAGGATATACATAAAGGATAAGGTTATAAGGTTTCTAAATCCACCCATCCAATAGGTTTTTGACAAGTTTAGGACTTATCGTTTACCTAATCTTCTCATTTTATTTAAATCGTTCATTTATGAGGTAAACACTACATCATCACGGTGTCATAAATAAACTAATTTATTTAATGTATAAAAATTATAAAAAAATTATCATCATTTATAAACTCTTTTTATATTTCTAATGAATAATTATAGTAAAAAATATGACTTTTATAACCTCATGTAAAAATTGTTTTAGTAAAACATTACATGTTTGTGACATTTTAATTTTAACATTAAATAAAAAGTTATTAATGGCATTTCCTACCAAAGTGGCTCAATGGGGTCCCCAAGATGACCCATGAATTGTATTGGTCAGACAAGACTCATCCAATAAGTGTAGGACATGTGTCAAGGTCATTTCATATTATTATAATATAATCTTTACCTTAAATTACACTAATTAACTTTAATCACGATTAATAAAACTTAAAAGTTACTATTCACGAAAAAATTATTTTAATCCCATTGAACCAAATTTTACATCCTAATGACAGCCATGTATTTCAGATTTTTGAAAATAAAATCACAGAAGTGGTAAAGTTTCATTTAAACGAAAAATCAGTTTTTTTAACTGCCACTTAGTGGTTTCACTATTCATAAAAAATTGATGCTTTCAGAAAAATATCAAAAATTCACCCTAAGCTATATTTGATATTCCAAATTCAAAAATATTGTCTATTTTACAAAATTAAAAACATATAAGTTTCATTAATTAATTTAATAATTAATTCCCGCTGTCAATACAAATAGCGTGTTTTTAAGAAACAATATATATTAAAAGATTGACACTACTTTAAGTCCAATTTCAAAGTAAAATTAATTCCAATGACCAGCATTGGATTAAATGGTAAAAATATATTCTAATTGAAATTTAAAACTAATTCTGAATATGATCTAATAATATAGATAAATTAAATTAAAAATAGGTTTTGTATAAAAATACAACAATTTTCACGTATTCATTAAAAATGAACATTATCGTAAAAATACCAAAAATTTTCACAAAGTAAATTTTGATAACCTGATTCTTAAAATATTTTTATTTTGTAAATCATTATAAAAATGTAAAAAAGTGGATTTAACAGAGGTTCTCCATCACAAGGTGGTTAATCTCCCTTTTAAAGAATATTAGAATATTTACGCTTAAAATTGGATTCATTCGCATTTTAAGAATCTAACATTTATTGGAAAAAGTAAAAATATTTGACAAACATATATAATCATTTTGTAGTTAGCTCTATTCATTCCATCCATTACAATGGATAGGCGTTAACTAAAATAATGTTATTTTATTATTAGAGTGCAACATAAGATTTCCAAGAAACTTGTTGTTCCGTATTGGGTATGCCATCGAGCATAGCGTTACCTTTAAATTAATATTAACATTTTATTCAAAAAATATGGATAAATATGAAAATGTAATATTTTTTATTTACCAGGGATGTTACATCCTTCCCACCTTTTGGGAATTGCATCCTCACAATTTTAAAATTGGGCTTAGAAACTTCATTGAAAGCCCCACATCAGAAAAGGAGTAAATTAAACTGTCACTTTAAAAGAAAGAAAGGGAAGTACAATGGTCACCCGAGTTAACCCATACTAGGATTCCATGTTGGAAATCATTGATATGGAAGAAAAAAACAAAGGTTCATGTTCTGAGGGAGAGTGATAGAAAACATATTTAGGAGAAAGTTAACCACCAGAAAATCACAAACTAGTGATGGGTTAAACGGTATTTGATTCCCCTGTAGGAAAAGTTAACAGACAAAATTTTTGTTTTTAAGTTACTCTTCATTGAGGAATTTATTTATGATCTTAACTAAATCTTAAGTAAACATACTTACTTGTCGTGTAGACTCTCATCTCCTACTATATTTCTTATACAAACTCATATTTTCTCCAAAAGATGAGTATTTAGGATGACTTGTTCACATTAAGAGTACTATAATCAGCATCATGGGAATAACCTAATCCAAAAAAGAGAACTATATATTTCCCATGTCTTTAGACCTTAAGAAAAACCAAAACCAAAAAGGTTAGTACAAGATCATATAATACCTGAAAAGGATAATCCTTTATAAAAATAAAATCTATTCTTAATCTCTAAAATTTGTCCAACAAAACCCAAAGTTCAACGAAGACCATTCGATAAAAAATTTGTCCATAAAATTCTTCAAAGTAAACCAAACTAATATTGAAACCCAAATATTTGAAGGATTTAATCATATAGTCTTCCAAGGTAAAAATTAACATTTATCTCTAAATAACATCAGTTTCTCTTAAAGTCTCATATTGAAAAGTAATTAACCTAATCATATATCCTCCATGATAGGTCAATATTTTCCTAGATAACCAAAAATCAACTTAATCTCGATTCCAAAAAATTATCTAACTAAAAAGAATTTGTCATAATAGCCAGGTACTTCACGTAGTCCAATGGTAGGAAATAAATACCAGTTGTACTTTGGTTGTGGGTTCGATTCCCACAACTTTGTCTGACGCGATGAGTTGTCACATGGTCTGTGTGTTGGCCTTTTTCCAAAACTATATAATTCTCAAAACTTTCCCCAAAAAGTGATAAAATCATCAAAAATAACCATAAATTAATTTAACCTCAATTTTATCTCATGACTTTAATTTTCCATCATAACATATAATAACCCATAATTACCTCAAACATAAGGATCATATAAACCCTAATGGTTACCTTTATAATTATTACATAAACTTCCACACCGAGTTGGTCATCTCATACCTAATGCATTAGAGAACTCAGAAAGGTTCAAGTGGTTAATCATGCCACCTGATAGTTGGTTTAGAATAACCACTAGATTTCTCATTGAATCCCCCATTTCATCCAGTCTCTTAATCAGAGAACCACAACAGTTACCTTCAAACCCGTTGTCACTTTGGTGCATGCTAGATCCATCCAATTACTAATCCAAAAAGGTCAGTGTGAGTATATCATTAGAATCATCATATAATAATAAGATATAATTATTCATGTTATCTTAAACTCATTCACTTTATCTAAAACTATTACACTTTCTGAAATCCTAACCATTATGGTAATGTCACTTGTGCTTAGAGAATACCCTAACCTATAAAGTTATCTAAACTGACCTCTGATACCAACTATAAGGACCCTACCTTGTAACATTACTTAATATTGAATTAAATGAATAATTCACATTGATGATCTTTTCAGATTTAGAGTTTTAGAGAATTAGGACATAACTATTACATCTCAAAAGATTACAAAGTAGACACTTTTACTATGTTTCCATAAAATAAAAACTCTTAAAAAGAAACATGTCTAGTTCCATGTTTTAGATATCATGTCTTTCCTTGATTCCATCCTTGACCTTACTCATCTTTAAGTCCTGTGGAAAATATTTGAAAAACATAGGATGAGCATAAAAATACCAGTAAAGGATACATAAAGAAGGAAAACTGTTGGTTTTTCAAAACAAAATTTAAACCATGAATACTTTATCAAAGTAATACTTTTTACCTTTATGAAGTAGTAAATACTCTTCACTGAATAAAGGATCATTACTTACCCTTTTGTAACCAAAAGATTACCATAAAACCCATATAAAGAACACATAACATATAAAGGTAAATTGGGATAAACATACTTAAATGGAATAACCATATGGTCGACTTCCACACATATAACTACATGGAATATCCATAAAGATGAATTCCATACGCAATGCATTGGAGGTTATAATGTAACCACCCGTCCTGGTATTCACGGCACCACCCGTAATTTGGTTTATCACGTAACCAACCGTCAAATATCCAAGTACCATTAAAAACATAGCACATAAAATATTTAAAATATAAACATTTCAACAGTAACATTTCATTTGAAATCACAATATATCATTTCAAGATATCGACAAATTCAATGATTTATCAAACTATTTTCAATATCATTTAATAAAGAGATTTTTGAATCAAAGTGTCCCCTACCACTTTGAAGCGTTTAGAGAAATAACATTTAATAAAAATATTATAATATCATGGTAATAAATGTATTCATGATATAATATTCCAAAAGACAATATATACACCATATCAAAGTTAATTGGCACATATCAATAATGAATTCTTAATGCAATGTAAAATTTAGACGAAATCACTTATAAAGACGGTATCCTTTGAATAAGGACAAATCAATTACATAATTATGTGTGACAAAAGAATAAACCAAATATAAGTGGATATTTAGTGTAAAATAATCTTATGTAATTCACACATATTCATAGAATGATATATTCAAGGATTACATTTTTAACCCAAAAAATTGAAATTGACTTAAGAAGTTCCGTTGCAAAAATTCGACACCCTAACGACATCACTTTAAAAATCCAAAAATTCGTTGATGAGAGATAAAATGGTATCTCATCACTTGGACATAAAATTTATATCAATAATGATATAGAGGAACATATCCCAACATAATAAGATATAAATTAATATACTAACAAAATATGTCTTTTAAAAAAGAGGAGGGTGAAAGAATCCTTTTTCGGTTTCGGTAACTTTTGAAACGTACACCCCATGAAAGAAGGGCCAAACAATGCAGATGTAAATACCCATAAATGAGAGTATAGTACACAAAGAGTATAATCATGGTCAGTACATATACCAATCAATGGAGATAGTGACAAATATAGAATGAATCTCACAGGAATAAAAAGTGAGATAAGAACCCCATACTTCATTGTAATCAATCGAGTCGTATGACCAATAGATAATAAACACAATATGAATCACATAATTCCATTAATATTAACAGAATAATGATAATATATATCAAATTTAAGAACACAATACACCACATGCAATAAATAAGTGGCGAACAATGGAAATCTCATGGAATTAATAGCGGGATAAGATATCCCCTTACGAAAATTTGGCAGCCTAACGACGCCACTTAAAACATCCAAAAATGGATTGAAGATATCAATTAGGGTATCCAATAATATGGACATAAAAATTACTGTAAGATAAATATAAAATAAAATCCCCCAACATAATAAAGATGAGATTAAAATAAGTGACATAAAAGAGTGTACTTAAAAAGAAAGAGAGAGGTTGGATCCCTTACCTCAAGTCCGACTTGTCTTGTTCATTTCTTTATATTCCTGATTAATAAACATTGGTAAATTTATAATTTCTTAAAGAACTCCTTTATATATTATTATTCAGTTCATATCACATATTATAATGTTATACAAATTGGTTAATAATGTGAGTTCATATTAGATGTTTGTGTCGATGTTGGGTATATGAGTAAAAAATGAACTTGTTTGAGAATGATTGTCCATGTAGTTATAAGTAAATCCTCTCCAGAATAGTATTAATGATTTAAATATAATATATATCCATTAAATATTCATTTTATACTATTCCATAACATTTGGAGATAAAAAGATATGGAATGCACCATTCTTGGAGACGGTAGGCCGTACATACGCATGAATGCTACTTTCATTTCTTTGTCATATTAATGGAATTAAAAATAAATGAGAGATATATATATTATAATTACATAATAATATATATGTTATATAGGTCAAATATGTTCATTAATTTCATTATTTATACATTCCATGTATTGCCTGAACGAGTCACATCACTTGAGGGGGCGGTAGTCCACACTTCCTCTTATGAAATTATCACATTTGCACAAAATGCCAAGAATAAAGGTATGTTTTAAATATAAAATATTGAATCATATAGAAAAACTAAACACCACATATATCATATATAAAATATAGTGGCATCATAATGGACACCTTTATAGGTGTTAAAAGAATATTGAACAATCATCGTTTCATGAGGCAGTAATTTGCCATCCACAGAAACAATATGTTCTTTAACCATTAGATGGATATGTGTGTAAGTGTTGCTCGAATAATTATTAAAACAAAATCCTAGTATATTGAAGATACTGGTGTTGTTACAAAAGAAAGTAATAAAAAGAGTTTAGGGGGTTGGAGAAATAAAATAAAACAAAAGAACACAAGTGAATACATTACCTTTAAATCAGGTAACTCCCTTTGGTTTGAACCAAAAGGGTTTCTTGAAAAGCTTTCTGCCTAAGGTGATTCTTCAATGATTAAGAGAGGGATTTGGAGAGATGAAATGGGCAGGGGTTGGCCAATACAAAGGATTGAGAGGTGTGGGTAAATAGATAAAGGTGGGGTCCTTTTATAAGAGAAGAGGAGGGGCACTCTTGGAAGGTTATAAAATATTACTTTATTATAAAATGATTTTCGGATTTTAAAGGTCCCAAAATGATATAAAATGAGGATAAGGTGATATGGTTTCTAAATCCACCCATCCAATAGGTTTTGTACACGTTGAAGACTTATATTTTACCCCATCCTCTCATTTTATTTAAATCGTTCATTTATGAGGTAAACACTGCACCATCACAATGTCATAAATAAATTAATTTATTTAATGCATAAAAATTATAAAAAACTATCATGATGTAGGAAATATTTTTATCTTTATAATGAATATTTATAGTCAAATATATGACCTGTATAACTCCATGTAACAATTGTTTTAGTAAAACAATAATTGTTTGTGACATTTTAATTTTAACTTTAAATAAAAAGTTATTAATGTCATTTTCCTACCAAAGTGTCTCCATGGGGTCCCCAAGTTGACCAATGGATTTTCTTGGTCAGCCATGACTCATCTAATAAGGGTAGGACATGTTTCAAGGTCATTTCATACTATTATAACATCATCTTTACCTTAAATTACACTAATTACCTTTAATCACGATTAATAAAACTTAAAAGTTACTATTCACCAAAAAATTATAATAATCCCATTGAACAACATTTTACATATTAATGAAAACCATGCATGCCAGATTTTTGAAAATCAAATCACAAAATAGTTAATGTTTTAGTTAAATGAAAACTCAGTTTTTAAGCGCCACTTAGTGTTTTCTCTATTCATCAACAATTGAAGTTTTTCAGAAAAATACCAAAAATTCACCCTAAGCTATTTTTGATAGTCCAAATTCAAAAATGATGTCTATTTTACAAAATTCAAAACATATAAGTTTAATTAATTAATTGAATAAATAATTCCCACTGTCAAAAAATAGTGTGTTTTTAAGAAACAATATCCATTAAAAGATTGACACTAGTTTAAGTTCAATTTCAAAGTGAAATTAAATCCAATGACCAACATTGGATTTAAAAGAGGTTCTCCATCAATAGGGGGTTAATCGACCTTTTAAAGCATATTAGAATATTTACGCTTAAAATTGGATTCATTCACATTTTAAGAATCTAACATTTATTAGAAAAAGAAAAAATATTTGAAAAACATATATAATCATTTTATAGTTAGCTCTGTTCATTCCCGCCATTACAACGACTAGGAGTTAAGTAAAGTAATATAATTTTATTATTAGAGTGAAACGTAAGATTTAAAAGAAACTCATTGTTGCGTATTGGGTACGCCATCAAGCATAGCGTTCCCTTTAAATTAATATTAACTTTTCATTCAAAAAATATGGATAAATATTAAAAAGTAATATTGTTTATTTACCTGGGATGTTACACTTAGAACATATAAAATAAAACATCCAAAATTAACATAATAGAGGGATCTCTAAAATCCATAAACATCCCATCATGCACAAACAATTAAAATAATCATCATAACATCTATTGAACTACCTTTTACAATAATTACCAATTGGTCATGGTGATCATGGTTAATCCCATAGACATAATCACAACATTAATGTTTCCATTATAACACATTTCTTATTTCACCCCATATCAAAACAAGAAATTTAAATTATTTAAAACCCTTTATCAAGATTAGTTCTCTAACCATTAAGTAACATTTAACATTTTACCAAATTATATCATGTTTATTAGATATTTTTTTTATAAAATTTCCATGAAAATGAAAATTCATCCTACCCACCATGTCCCACATAACCATCCCTTTCGTGCCTATCATGATGTACTCCTTCATTACCCATAGATTTATATAATATTGCAAGAATGAACAAACTTTTGCAATTTAAAACAAAAGAAAAACACCATAAAGTTGTCCCATAACACTATAATTGAATCATGCAATAGATTAATATAATCCAACTTTAAAAACACACATCAAGAACAATAATCCCACACTGTGTGACATGGAGTTTTCATAAAAAATAAGTTATTTATACCCATGAATAAGCTCATTACCAATTCTTGACACAACCTAATATTCTATCTACCCTCCCAAAATTATAATACCATATAATGTAACCTCTTATGTTACAACTTTGTAACATACCTTACCAGGATGGCACTAACTCGTTCCCCGAGCTGGGTTATAACATGGCTCAAGTGAAACTCCCCATATGGAAGAGGTTTCAAACTAGCAGTGAGGGTACAATGTAATTAAATGGGAGACTATAAAATATTTATTAGATTAATAAACATTAAATAATATAATAATTCATGTAATAAATAACAAATAATTAGAATCATGCATTACCAACATCTTCCCAAATAGGGTACAAACATACCAAATAGTAAATATGGAATGTCCTGTAATCAGTGCTAAAGTGAGTATAAAGCCAAAATAAATATACATTGATTAATCTATAAAATTATTCATGAATCAATGTTTAGATCATCATCCATTAACATCCCATGATAGACTCAACTGTTTAAAAAATGTTATTCTCTGTTTTCCTAGCTTAAAATCATGAAATCTTCTTAGGTACCCAATAGTGTCCCAAGATGTGTGTGAGTACAACATAGTAGGTCACAACCAATTTTTTCTAGAAAATATCATGTTGATAATTTTATTTCATGAATGTAGTAAGTAAATGTGATTGTAAACAAAACACATCTTGAGTTTCATTAGGTATGAATATTAACATACACTATTTACATTTACTATTTCAACTTCTATCTGTTATATATTCTTCACTACTATGATCATATTCACTACATGATCTATGGTTATGAATTTCCAACATTTACAAAATATTCTATGAAGATAGATAACTATGAATAAGGGGATAAATAAAATTCGTTATATCACTAGGGAGAATATATCATAAAAAATACTTCTCACTTATCTTGTAGCCTCTATCCAGGTAGATTCATCCAATAAAATAGTTATGTGCCTTGAGCATTAGTTTGACTACCTATATAATGCATTCTAGGGGTGGGGTTTAGAGCCTCATTCCAACTCTAACCATAGATGTAGAACCTCATGTAAATACCCCACATACCACCAATCCATCTTCACATTCACATTTATCAATTTACTACATATACCCTAACATAAAAAAATGATCCAAAAAATACAAAATTCGAAATTTATATCCATTAAACACATATAATTATAAATAAGAATCATCCCATTTACACATTTATGAATTACATTACATATCCAATTAAACCAATTTTCCCTCACCCAGCCTTAACCCATTATGTATATTATATCATTCCCATAAATTAACCGACATAACATATTAATCAATATCCATGAATTTAACCATGTACACATTAATCAAATCATGTTCCTTGATCCACTTATGAATTACAATTTCAATTCCATATTCCATTTGACACTTTCACATTAACCCGTTTTACTCTATTTTTACATTATTCCAAACAATCCCCATACCTGTTACAATAACTAGAAAAAAAATATTATTTCAATTAATAAATCAAACTAACATATTAACACCCCATTTATTTTCTCAACCATTCCATAAATCATTTCTATCTTAACATTAACATTTTATTTGTTAGGAATCATTGACACACCCCATGGGGGGTCGTTAATTGGTCTAGTAATCCTCAAACAAACCCATGGGGGACATGAGGGGATCAAATGCTTATTTAAACGCTGTTTGTACCTAATATTTCTTCTGTAATTAAACTCATAAATGGAAAATGAAAAAAAACATTGAAAGCACAAATCTATATAAAGACTGTGGGATAATAATTAAAGAATGCCAAAAATGAATATGAAGATGTAAATTTCATTATCATTATCCATAGATCTAGTTTTAAATACATATTGAATTTCTAACCTATGATACATCTGAAAATTATGGTTTTTTGGATTCCTAAGAATAAGAATAAGTATATATTACCCAATCAAAAAAAGAAAAGAAAGTGGAATATTATACTTACCTAGAGCTTAAATTATCAACCAAAAATGATTCAAACATAATAGAATTGATGGAGAATGATCCATTTGTAGCATGAAAGAGTTTTTTCATACATAGGGATGATAGGTGGTGAAATGGGAAAGAAATCATCTAAGGAACTTAAAATTCCAAGGGGGATGTTTGGTAATTCTTTTCATTTCAATGGGGCACACAGTTTGGCCACAATTTTTTCCTAAATATACACCAACCATCCACCATCCTTTTCCCAAGAGGGTTTGAACAAAATAGTTACATTGGATGGACTTCATAGTTTTACATAATATGTTCCAACCATACGAGTAGCCTCTGTCCATGTTTTCATGGTTTGGATTCTCCCTCACACTATTTTGACTGACCATGCTCAAACTGTGCAACATGCACTAAATAGCCGATTTTCCCCTATATTTCATGTCCTGATCCCTTGGAACACCACCAAACCTACTCATACACATAGAAACCATTTATTTTTCATAATTTATAGGATAAAAATAAAATTTTCAAAAAATACACACCTTCCCCAATTGTGGGATCTTATAATTTATTTTTCAGAAAGAGTCTCTATTTTTATACTTGAATGAATCCATAGAACTGGTAACATATTTGGATGTTGATATACTATTTAAATATAGAAATGAATTGTATCTATTACATATGACTCAAATATGTGAATTTTTATATTTTTTATTTTATTGTTTTAGTCGAGTATCATGTAATTTTTTTGATGAGTTTCTAATTAGTATACGTGATCGGGAGGTTAAGTTTACTATTATTTATTATCGAATGATAAAACTATTTCAAAAAACTTATATCAATGTTTTATGTATATCATATATAATTAAAAACCTAGTTACATGAGTTTATATAAAAATATATTATTCATCCCAATTGTTCACATGATGGTGTTCCTATATTATTTGATGAGAAGAATGATGGTCCCATGATTATTTATAATGATAATATACCATTGAATAAAATAATTTTTAATAACATGTATCCATTAACTCATACCAATGTATTATTTCACTAACACAATGGAGCTCATTAAATTACAATTATTGACCTGAGATTAGGGTACCCTCAGATAGTGGTTAAGGATGGTGATATTCTAAAAAAAGCATTATATAATAAATATTGGTATTATGAGTTATAATTTATACAGGTTTCTTTGAAACAAATTAAGTTTCATTTATGAATGTTATAAAAAGTATCTTAAACTAATATTTGGAAAAGATTTTTGTTGTTTTTATTGTTTATATTTTTGTAAATTCAAGAAGTTATGAGGATCATGAAAATAAAAAATATTTGTTTTGAAAATCCTAAAATAAAAAAATTTATATGGAAAATTAATAAAATATGATTTTTTTCTTTCAAAAAATTTATTTTTATTGGAACATAATACATAATAATAGAATAACAGTTGATCCTACCAAAAAATGGAATTGATGGATGGCCATGATGTACAAAGGTTACTGAGATTTATAGTTTTCTGGGATTAGTTAGCTATTAATAATGGATTGTTAAAAACATTCCTTGGTTTTCAATCCTTCTAACTAGGTTAACATGAAAAGTGGATAATTTTTTTATAAATAAGAATATTCTGTTTGTCTTTCAGAAACTAAAATAGAGATTAGTTAATTGTCTAGTTTTGGACCAGACTTCAAGAAATGGAAATGTATACATCTATATCGGTACATTATTAAAGGGACATCGATAAATAATGATGTAGAATGATCAGTTAATTACTTATGATTCATGAAATTTGAAACCTATTGAGTTGAATTATCCCCCACATGATTTGGGATTAGCAATAGTGTTTTTTCATTAAACTTTTTGTGACAACAACTATATAGATCCAAATGTGAAATATAAAATTATTATAAAAGTTTCATGTATATATTCAGTCATAAAGAAATGGTATAGAGAAGATGGATGGAACAGATAATGTCTTATGATTGTATATATAATTACCATCATATAAAATAAAGAAAAATTATGGATTCATTGAGTCAAAAACATAACTCAACATTAACAATGTTTTATTTGGAACATGAACCCTCTGTTAATTATTTGACGAATTTTGGATTAGATGTTGTTGGTTATGGAAAATAAATTGTTTTGTTTTAGGTGTTAGTGGAGTAGTCTTAATTAAAAAGAATTATGAAGGTGAATATGAAATTATTGAGATATTAAAAAATTCTAATTTTTTTAAAAGGGAATATTTCATGAATTTAACATTGATAAGGATTGTGTTTATGGATTTGGGAATAAAATATGTGTGCATTGTGATCCACAATTAAAGGAATAATTATTAGCTCAGGCTCATATTATTATGTTTTCAGTTCACCCTGATACCACTATGATGTATAGAGACCATCAATATTATTGAGATTTGGATAAAATGAAAATTCATTTTTATTATTATACCCTGAGTTAGTTTACTTTTCACTAGGTAAAAGTATTATCAAAATTACCAAATTGGATAACTTATCTATTTCTAGTGTCTGATAGTAAATGGGAAAATATAAACAAGGATTTTATAGCGAGATCACAAAAAACGTCTCAAGGTAACAATGTGATTCAGTTTATAATTAATTGAAAGACTAAATTATCACATTTTACTCTTATTATTGATACAACAAATTTAGATCATATTTCACCACTGTAGATCATAGAGATTGTTGGGTCACATGGAGTTACTCATTCAATTGTATCTAATCATGATCCTAGGATTGGTTATAAGTTTTATAAGAGATATCATATATCAAAGGGGATGGAATTAAATTATAGAAATTCTTTTCACCATCATTCTAATGTATACAGATAAAGAGAAAAACTGATAAAATATATGACATTATTTTATCTTATTCAATGGATTATAAGGGAAGATGTGATTATAAATTTTTATTGGTGGAGTTTTTTATAATAAAAATTTTAATTCAAGATTACAGATGGACCCCTTTGAAGTATAATATGGAAATGGGTGTAGAAATGTAGAAATTTGGGATGATGATGGTGAAATACTCTCGATGTGAACATATTTGTTTGGGGAAATGGTAGATAAGGATATATTGTTTTAGAAACACATGCTGATAGCTCAAAAAAGACAAAAATGGTAAACAAATAACGAGAGGATCGATATTTATTTCTAATGATTGGATAATAACATTATAAATGTATATCCATTGAATAGTGTGATGTGTTTTGGTTAGAAGGTGACGTTGATTTCATGGTTCATTTGGCCCTATGAGAGAAAGATCAACTAGTTTTCCAACTAGTGGATTTGTTAAATAGTTTTATCCTAGGTACAAAATGTTTCTAATTCTTTGATGATAAGAATGTATATTCTGAATTCATATCATATTTTGAGCCCTAAAGCTATTCAATTATAATATATCCATTTATTTAAGGAAAATAATATTCTGTTTATGAATATTAGGTATAATGTGTTGTGGAATAAGGTAACTCAATAGGATAAGGTTTTTTGAAGAACCAACATGGAAGAAGAAGCAACATGGAAATGTGAATATGATATAAGGGAAAGGTAACCTCACTTATTTATTAAGTGAATAAATGTTCTAGGGATGAAATTTCATTAATCGGGGGTGTAACATCATGGGTACTTATATATTAATTTTTTTCATTCTTGAATTTTATAGATAAATTCCTTATATATGAACAATTAAATGATTTTTAATAATAAAAAAGGTATATATAATTAGAATAGTAACCCAAACATTAGAATAGTAATGTGACCATTGGAAATTGTAATATTGTCAATAGAATAGTAACAAAACTGGTGAAAGTTTTAATAAAATTTATATATCATATAAATGAAAATTTGATATTTTTATATCATGGTTTATGTAAATAAATGTATTAAAATTTATAAGTGTTAGTTTTTTATAAGATGTAAATTATTATTTACAAATATATAAGAAAAATAATGATTAAAAAGAAAATCAATTTTCATAAAATTGATATATAAATTATTTTTTTATATTAATTGTATTCTTAATTTTTAGAACATAATTAATTTTTCAATGTATCAATAAATCAGTTATAATATAAAATTAATTATTTTTGAATAAATAATTATTTTAATTAAAATTTTAATTTACAATATTAATTTAAATATTAAAAAGGATGATTTTTTTTAATTCTACACATCAATTAATGATTATGGTGATTTTTTGGGATTTTTATGAAATAGTTCAATTTATATTGAATACTGAATTATAACAATTTATGGTGTGGAGAATTATATGTTGAATATAAGAAATTTTTAGACATTTCTCATGTAATGCCCCATTATTTCGAGCTGAAACTCCATTTTTATTATTCCATGTCACAAAAATTAACACTATTGATAGTCTTGAGATAAAATAATAAATAAATAAATAAAATAATCACAGACACTTGTCTCTTATCAATATATATACCACCCCTTTCCTCCTCTTCTCCACATGGATTCTAAGATATTAATATTATATCAAATCATCCATTATTCCTTTCAAATATTGTTTAAAATTTTTCACAAAAAGGAAAAACCCAAGTGCCATAAGGTGGTTCTAAAGGAGGCAACATTCAAGAGGTGAAATACTCAATTTTTTCAATTTTAATTAATTAATTTATTTATTTATATCTACTATTTCGACAACTATCTGATGAAAAGTGAAATTATAACTTTATTATCATTAATATAATTTAATTTTTTTTCTTAGTGGAATATCCATCAACACATATGTCTTATTCTTTTCATATTACAAAAATGAAAACATCATTCGTGATTTGATGATACACCATCTTTGTGGATGATGAGTTATCAATTAATATTTCCACCACCGAGTCTAGAATAAAACTCATAATTATGGTTAAAAAAATTTACATATGTATGTAATATTTTTTAATGTCTTGGATCTAATTTATAGAAATAATATTAATAAAAATGAAACTATATTATAATGGTATGAAAAAAATATAACAAAAATTTATTCATTTTTTCCTTGAAAAGGTATCTAATTAATTATCTTCATATTCCAAATAAACACACACATACACACACATACACACATATATATGGGATAATTTAAAATTATGGAAACATGTTAATACCATTATTTTCTACTTATGGTGTTTTTCATCTAACTGATAATGAACTCCCATATTTATATTTAATGAAACAGACCATAAAGTCAAAAAGAACGCTCCTAGAATTATGTTCAAGATATATATATAACTCATTGAAGTTTCTATATATGAACTCAATAATATGATAATAAAAAAATATGTGTAAATTATTTTTAATTAAGAAATTAATAAATATAATTTGATTATCTCAGAAATTAGGTACATATACATATCATTTTTATACATAAGTTATGGATATTCCTTTTTAAAAATTTTCATTTCATATTACGACTCTTTTTATTAAAGAATTATTTTGTTTTTTATTTATATACCATAATTTTATAATCCATATTTCATGTTTCCTAATTAATTTTAATTTTCATTTAAATTATAAAAAGATTATATTTTAAAAAAATATTTTCATTTATACATTTATTGGTTCTTATAAATTAAATGTGATTTAAAAAAGTAAAATTTATTTTCCTCAAGAATGATTTATTTATGAAGGATTAACTTGCAATAATAATAATAAGGATATTGGGAATTATGTTGATGATTAGTGGTATTGTGATAAATTGTAACACCCTAAGTTTTTTAAAAAATAAATAGAAATTCATGGAACTTTGTTTTACTATAGATATTTATAAATAGCCTTTAAAACATAACTTTTCCACTTATATGTTTTGAATTACATGAAATTTTCTTCTATAATTGAGTTCAGTATGTTTTTTGGAGTCTATTGGAACCAACTTGTTTTTTTGGTGCATAGTAACATACCCTAATGAATAGTAATTTGAATAGTAATATGAACCTAATGAATAGTAAATTGTATTATTATTATATTTACATAATGATTTAAGATAATGAAATTTTGATTAATTTTTCAATGTGATATAAAAGTAGTTATAGTTTTTAAATAATTAATTATTGAATTATGTATGATTTTATTTAAAAATAAAATTAAAAATATTTAGAAAATTCTTTTCAAAAAATTTACTTCCTTTTTAGAATCTACACTTTGTTAAATGGTTAGTTTGAATTTTTGGAATTTTTCTAAAACTGTTGATTTTTTGGTGAATAGTAAAAAATATAGTTTTTAGTTTCGGTGTGTTAATGTAATCATTAATGATGTAATAATGATGTCATAAATCTAGTAGAATTTTGTATAATTAAATAAGATGTGTGGTGTTCTATGTGGATTATACCATGGGAAAATACCTTGGGCAATCCCATGGTTTTGAAAATACGACCAATGAGGTGTCCCTTTGAAATTATAAAAATATTCCCTTACTTTTCCTATAAATGCGAACTCATTACTTAATTAAATTCTTTACCAATTTTTTGGAAACAATGATCTGGCCTCCGTACCTTACTAGTATTCCTCTAATGGTTTCCTCAAGCCCCCAAGGTCTCAACCTTTACAATCTAAGGGTTACTCTACAAGGTCAGAAAATTATCAATTTCTTTCTTTTTTCTATTCAAGTTCACTTTTATGTGTTATAAAATTCAAGTTTCCATACCATATTCTTATTTACTTATTATTAGTGATCTAATCTATATTATGATTCATTTATATATGGGTAACCGTTTCCCCTCTCTTTTTAATAATTTTTAAAACCATGTTGCGTAGCCGTTATGCTGCGGAAATTTTGTAAGGGATATCTAAATTTTTTTTTTATTTTGAGTTCCTTTCTCATTAATTCTTCATCTACTCTTACCAAAGTGGGATGAAATATCTATAAATAATTTATATTCAGGAGTTTCTCATGTTCAGGGAAAATTCATCATCAATATTTTTCACCTTTTTCACTTATTCAAAGAATAAAAATATTTTCCGTGATGTGTCGAATTATCGACATCGTGGATGATGTGAATTAAATTTTTATTAACTCTTTAAAGTCAGTTATGAAACCATTTTTATTGTTGAACCAAGTTATTATATATTTATTATTTCCCATTCATGTTTTTGGAATTATTTGGTAATCATGTTTTTAATTTTTAAAATGAAATGAGGCCATTATTATCAAAGAACCACAAAAATGATCTAAACGGATATCATAAATGCTTTAACATATGAATCATCATCATTTAAGAATTAAAAATGATAAATTGTATAATTTATGTCACTGTATATATGTAAATACTACTCTATTCCAATTCTCTAGTTTCCCTTTCAATCGACAAGAACGTCCACCATGAACCAATCATAGAAATCATGTAAAGAACTCACCAAAAAACAGTGCAAGAAGCAAGATACTAATAATTAAAGGGAGAAATGATGTTATGAAATGATAATATATAATCTTAAAAATATGAACACGTGTCTTTAAAATACTAATGATACTTTTTAACCACTATACATGATGTTTAATTTTTTTTTTATGTAAGACAAACTCGAGGTAAGGGAATTCTTAAACTGATTTCCATTCTTTGCGATAACCTTATACATCATTATTTATGTGCTATTAAAATTGTTTGTGTGATTAGTTTTGTTTATGTTATGTTTTATTATTTTTATTTACTGTATATATACATTCTACATCCACTCTATTAAGTCTCACTTCAATTATATGTTTTATGTAATGGGATTCTCCATTAAAATACTCTTTTTAATTTCGGTTTTACGAAATTCTAATGAATTGTTTTTATATAATTCTTAATTTTGTATGATTATTTTTGTTCATGGAAATTTTTTATGATGAATCTTGGGACCTATATCTCCATCCAGTGCATTGGGTATATGTATGATAGAGGTCAGCCGTGTGGTTATTCCAAGTGTAACTGTGATGGTTACATGATGTAAGGTATTCGTGAGGTTTATAAATTATAAGGTATCCAAGAATGGTTACAAGATTATGAATGTAATGACCCAATATACCTATATGATTATATTTATGGTCTCATGTTTTTTTGATATTGTGTAAATCTCATGTTCCACTATGTAATTATATATGGGTGGTAAGAATGTCTTTTGAAAATGCTTTCATACGTTACGAGTATTCATGGACTAATGTGGAATTTCCTTCATTTCCACCCCTTAATGAGCTTTTGTGCTCATACCTTGTTTTTAAATGATTTTTAAAGGTTAATGGATGGGTAAGACAAATAAGGAAGCCTTGTTAAATGTTGAATAATTGTCAAGGATTCATGTTTATGTTTTAATGTTTTATATTTTGAATAAAATGGAAACTGTTTTTATGGTATCCACTCTATAATAACGTGTAATGTTATGAATGAATTGTCCCAATTCTCTAAAGCTCTAATCTTTATAGGATCCTCAATTTAAAAGTAAGTGAATTTTAACTAAATTAAATATTATTTATCTAATAAGGCCATGTCCTAATAGTTGGTATCATAATGGTTTAGATAACATTAGGGGTTAAGATGATGTTAAAAGAATTCAGTAAATGATTTTTACTCTATGGTTAATTTGAAATGTTTTAGCATTTAAAGATTACTATGTTTCTTCATCTAAGATATGTTTGTTCACAATGGTTGTCTGTAGAAGGAATATGGATGCTGAAGTGGAAAGGCACTGAAAAAATGACATCCTTCCATAACTATAGCCCAAAATGGTAGGGACTAGAACTGAGTAGTTTGTAACAGTAATTTCTCAGCTAACAGTGGAAATAAATTATGTTGGAATCCATGGAGGAGAACCAATAGGGGTACCACAATGCATCATTTCATTAGTGGAACATTTTATGAGACAACATCCTCCTGTATTCCATGGATCTTCTGACCCAATAGCAGCTGAAGGATGGATCAAATCCCTTTAAAATATATTCGATGTTATGGGTTGTTCTGAAAATCAATAGGCAAGTCCTTCCACTCATCGTTTTTAAGGGGAAGCTGATCAATGGGGGTTAATGGTATGGAATATCAGGGGAATAAGGTATTTTGATGCCTTAGAGTGGGATGAATTTAAAATTATTTTCATTGAAAAATATTTTCTTAATGTGGTGTGACTTAGAATGGAGAAGAAATTATTTGAATTGAAACAGAAGGAGGAAGATTCCGTGGTTGTGTATGAAGAAAACGTCACCCGATAGGCGAGGTATGCTCCATATCTTATTCTGGATCTTGATAGAATAATGAATATCTTTTACTCAGTACTGAAGCCAAGGTATCGAAGGGCGTTGGCCTCCCGTGAATTCAAATGTTATGAGAAACACGTCCGATGTGCTGAGAGAGTCGATATGGAGTTTTCTAACGATCACATTCATTTAGGTAACAAATAGAAGAAGAGGTCTAGATGGAAAGAAATGGGTAATAATCAATCCATGAAAACTGAGGGTAAGAAAATCCAATTTCTAGTTTGTGAAAAGTGTGGCATGAAACACCCTAGGGAATTTCTTAGAAAAACTGGGAAGTGTTATAAATGTGGTAAGTTTTGACATATGGATTGAGATTGCAATGAAAATGATCCTAAGTCTATTAAGTGTTTTCAATGTGGTGAAATGGGTCATTATGCAAATACCTGCCCAAAGAGAGATCTGAATGATACAAAGAAGCCAGACTACAAGTAGAAAGATGTAGTGACATCCTTTGCGACTATGTCAGTAGATGTCGGGCCATCCAATGAAGTTTCATTAGGTACTTTTTTTGTTCACTCAGATTTTGCTAAAGTTTTGTTTGATACGGGGTCTTCACATTCATTCATCTTTGAGAAATTTTCAGGTAAATTGGAAATATCACCTCAATAAATGAGACCCAAACTTGTTGGTAAAACACCAGGAGGAAATGTTATAGCAAAGTGGAATTATAAGAATCTTTCTATTGTGGTCTGTGGGAAGACTTTACCTAAAAACATGTTTCTTTTCCATTATTCTAGTTTGGTGTTCTTCTAGGAAAGGACTGGCTTTTTGATTATCATTCTAAGATTGATTGTAGAGATAAAAAAGTTGTTTTTTAGGAAGTGTTTCAATTTTTATACAATAATGAACCCATTCAATGGATAACATATCAGGAAGCTGAGAAACTATTGAAAGATGGAAATGAAAGTTATATTGATCATATTTTTGAAAATAAGGATACTATTCAAATTAACGATGTGATAGTGGTAAATGAATACCTTGATGCCTTTCCTAATGAATTACTCAATGTCATACCTATTCAAGAAGTGTAATTCACAAATGACTTAGTTCCTGATGCTAAGCCAATTTCAAAAACCCATATCATATGGCTCCAACAGAACTTCTTGAATTGAAAAATCTGTTGCTAAAATTGCTTGAAAAAGGCTTCATTAATCCTAGAACTTCACCATGGGTAGCCCATATTTTTTTGTTAAAAAGAATTATGGTTCCATTAGACTTTGCATTGATTAGAGATCTTTGAATAACATCACTATTAAAAACATGTATCCTTTTCCTCATATCAATGACTTGTTTGATTAGCTCCTGGGAGCTCAGTACTTTTCCACGATTGACTTGAGATCCGGATACCATCAGCTGAAGGTGAAGGAAGATGACATCCCAAAAACATCCATTCATACTAGATATGGACATTAGGAATTTGTTGTTATGACATTTTAATTAACTAATGCAACTATTGTATTCATGAATCATATGAATAGAGTATTTCATGAGTTCTTGGATAAGTTTGTGGCTGTATTTATTAATGACATTTATTTTTTTTCTACAAATAATGAGGACCATGAAAATCATCTAAGGGTTGTTTTGGAAATATTAAATGAAAATATACGGTTCGTAAAATTCTACAAGTGTTATTTTTGGTTTCAAAAAATTTCTTTTTTTGGTCACATTATAAATAAGAATGGAATAAAAGTTGATCCTGCAAAAAAAAGAAGTTGATGAATGGACAAGACCCACAAATGTTACAGTGATTTGTAGTTTTCCTGGGTTAGCAGGTTATTACCGACAGTTTTTTAAGAACTTTTCTATGTTATCTTTCCCAATAACTATGTTAACATTGAAATGGTTATAATTCTTGGGACAGAGGAATGCGATGTTTATTTTTATGAACTGAAGAAGAGATTGTTGAATGCTCTAGTTTGGGCCTTAACTTCCCAAAATGGTGAGTTTTTCATCTATAGTGATGCTTCTTTAAAGGGACTTGGTTGTGTTTTTATGCAGAACGATCAGAAAATCACATATTCTTTGAGACAACTTAAACCTCATGAGATAAATTATCCCACACATGATTTGGAAGTGGAAGCTGTGGTTTTTTTCTTTGAAAATATAAAGCCATCATTTATACGAAACCAAATATAAAATATATACTGACCATGAATGTATGAAGTATTTATTAACTCAGAATTAATTAAACATGATGCACAAAACATGGCTAGAACTGATAAAGTATTATGACTGCATGATCAATTACCATCCTGGAAAAGCAAAAAACGTTGCAGATGGCTTAAGTCAGAATCATCATGCATCATTAACCATGCTACGTTTGGAACATGATCCCTTGATTAATGTTTTGATGAATTTTTTATTAGAAGTAGTTGGTGCAGGGAATAACTCTATTTTTCTTTAGGTATTAGTGTGGTCTTTGTTGTTATACAAAACTAAGAAAGTGTAGAAAAAAGATCATGAGCTACAGAAAAATGTTGAATTCGTTAAAATGGGTATGTTTCTAGAATTTAATCTTGATAAATAATGTGTTTTATGATTTGGTAAAAGTTTGTGTGTTCCTTTTGAATCCCAGTTGACGAAAAAATTGTTTTGTGAAGCTCATAGTTCTCCATTTTCTGTTAATCCTGGTAATAATAAGATGTTCAGAGACCTTCGGGAGTATTATTGGTGGGATGGAATGAAAAGAGATATTGCTTATTTTACCATGAAATGTTTGACATGTCAATAGGTTAATGTAGAGTGGCAGTAACCAAAGGCGATGCTTTAGCCATTTCCAGTTCGAGAGTGGAAATGGCAGAATGTATCTAAGGATATTTTGGTGGGACTACCAAAGACTTCTCGAAGTAAAAAATGCGATTTGGGTTATTGTCGATCTGCTGAAAAAATATGCACATTTTCTTTCCATTCTAGATAAAATGTCTTTAGATTAGCTTTCTCGATTGTACCTCTTGGAGACATTCTGGTTATATGGAGTTTCTCTTTCTAGTGTATTTGATCGGGATCCCAGGTTCACTTCTAAATTTTGTAATGGACTTCAGACGTCATTGACCACATAGATAAATTTCAGTACAACTTTTCATCCTCAATCAGATGGGCAGTCAGAACAAATGATTCAGACATTGGAGGATATGCTTCGAGCTTTTTAAATAGACTATCTGGGATATTGGGATGATCATCTTTTTTAGTTTAGTGTTCTTATAATAATAGTTTTCATTCCAGTAATCAGATGTAACCATTTGAGGCCTTGTATGAGAAGGAGTGTCAGACTCCTGTATTTTGGGATGAAGTTGGTGAAAGAAATTTGATGTGGCCAGAATTTGTAGAAGAAGTTTCTAAGGAAGTGAGGATGATTCAGAAACACATGGGGATAGATCAGAGTAGCCAGAAAGGATATGCAGGTAACAGAAGGAAAGACTTTTCATTCGAGGTAGGTGATCATGTTTTTCTTAAAATCACTTCTTTGAAAAGTGTGATGTGTTCTGATAAAAAAGGGAAGCTAGGTCCATGGTTCATCGGTCCTTTTGAAATCTTGGAGAGAGTTGGAATAGTGTCATACCACGTATCTTTTCCTCTGAGTTTATTTCAGGTACACAATGTTTTTCATGTTTGGATGTTAATAAACTATGTGCTCGATTTATCAAATGTCTTGAGCCTAGAAGCAGTTCAGCTAAAATAGAACCTTTATTAAGAAGAGAAACTAGTTCAGATTCTTGATCGAAAGGAACAGGTATTGTTGAATAAGGTAATCCACCTAGTAGAGGTGTTTTGGAGAAACTACATGATTGAAGAAGCAACATGGGTGTCTTAAAATGCAATGAAGGTAAAATTACCCTCAGTTGTTTAATAAGTAAATACAATTGCGAGAATGCCATTTCCAGAAGTTGGGGATAATGTAACACCCCATGTTTTTCTAAAAATAAATAAAAATTCCTGGAAAACTGTTTTGAAGTATATATTTATAACTAGCCTTTAAAACATAACGTTTCCACTTATATGTTTTTTATTTATAAAAACTATCATCTACAATTGTGTTCAGTGTGTTATTTGGAGTCTATTGGAACCAATGTGTTTTTTTGTGAATAGTAACATGCCCTTATGAATAGTAATATGAATAGTAATATGACCCTAAAGAATAGTAAATTGTATTATTATTTTATTTTCTTAAGGCTTTAAGATAATTAAATCTCGGTTAATTTTTCAATGTGATATAAAATAAATTATAGTTTTTAAATAAATAATTTTAGAATAAAGAATGATTTTAATTAAACATTAAATTAAAAATATTTAGAAAATTATTTTCAAAAAATAGACTTCATTTTTCGAATATACATGCAGATAAATTGTTAGGGTCAATTTTTGGGAATTTTCCTGAAACAATTGATTTTTTGCTGAATAGTAAAAAAATATAGTTTTTTGTTTCTGTGTGTTAATGATATAATTAATGATGTAATAATGATTTCATAAATCTGGTCGACTTTTGTATAGTTAAATAAGATGTGAGGTGTTCCAAGTGGCTTATACCATGGGCAAATACCATGGGAAAGTCCCTAGTTTTGAAAATACCACCCATGATGTGTCCCTTGGAAATTATTAAAATATTCCCTTAATTTCCTATGAATTCCAACCCATTCCTTTATTAACTTGATTCCCAAATCCTTTTAAACAAAGCTCTGGCCTCCTAAATTTACTATTAGTCCTCTCAAAGTTTCCTCAAGCCCCCAAGGACTCAACATTTATGTTCCATGGGTTACTCTACAAGGTAAAAAAATTCTCAATTTCTTTCTTTTTTCCATTCATGTTCTTTTTTATGTGGTATAAATTTCATATTTCCATACCATGTTGTTATTTCATTCTTATTCTTGATTTAATCTATATTATGATTCAATTTTTTATGGGTTACCCTTGTCCCCACTCTTTTTAATATTTTCTAAAACCATGTTGCCTAGCCATTATGCTGGCGATGTTTTGTAAGGTATTTCTCAATTATTCTTTTATTTTGAGTTCCCCTATCATTATTTATTCATATATTCTTACCATAGAGCCATGAAATCTCTATAAATAATTCATATTATGGATTTTCTCATGTTCATGTAAAATTCATCATAATTATTTTTCTACTCTTCTACTTATTCAAGGAAAAAAACACTGTCTGTGATGTGTCGAATTACCGACAATGTGGATGATATGAATTCAATTTTCATTAAATCATTCATGTTTGGTTAGGAAACCAGTTTTATGGTTGATCCAATTTATAATATATGTATTATTTCTCATCCATGTTTCTGGAATTATTTTTTAATCATGGTTTAAATTTTTAAAATGAAATGTGGTCATTATTATCAAAGAACCACTAAAAAGATCTAAATGAACATCATTAATGTTTTAACATATGAATCATCCTCATCCAAGAATTAAAAATGATAATGTAGTGGACCATACCTCTACAGCCCATTCCTTTGTCAAAAAGAGGTCTACAAAGTGTTCTAGAGGGTAATATGGACTTTTCCCACACTTTCCAAAATTTCGAAACTACACACAATGTAGTTTGAGTACACACGGTGTACCCCCCTTTCCGGGTATACCCTGTATTGAAGCCCGTGACTTTTTCATGTGCAATAAATGGGTACACGCCATGTGTCCAGTACTACACGCTGTGTAGTCCTTCCCCGCATATGCGTTACCAGTCAACGACCGTGTTCCATGTTGGAGCCGTGTCCTTGCTATGTGAAATAAATGGGTACACATCGTGTGTCTAAACTACATGTCGTGTAGTCCCTCCCCACGTATGCATTACCCTCAAACTGTGTGTTGACCAATCAATGGCCGCAGAGCCGTGTTAGAAGCCTCATGGAGACCGTGTGAATTAACCGAGTACATGCCGTGTACCATAAAGTACACACCGTGTATATTTTCTTTTCTCGCCTATAAAAGGAGGGGGTCCCCTCCTCCTTTTCAACTCACTCCTCTCCTCCCCATTATTCTGAGCAGAGTTCTCCCAAGAGACTCGAAGGCTCTTTATTCTATAACATTTGCGTCCGTGCTCCGATTTACGATCTGTTTGCGGCCACGGGATCGTAACGATGAGGCAGAACTTCCGAGCTTGGATCCGTTGTCTTTCCTTTGGCCATACATTTCCGACTTCCACCCGAGGAGGTTTTTCTTGGACCCGACAGAAGTGACAGACGTCGAAAGATGTCTTCTAAGGTTGATCCGGGGGAGAATTGTGATCCAAACCTGTTGAGGTAGGGATCTTACCTTCGTCTTTCTAGTTTGTGCATCATGCGGGGTGGGTGTTCTCTTGTTTATGTGAAATAGTTTTGAACCGGTTTAATAAAGATAAAAATTGGCTTATATAATGGGGCTGGTAAGTTGTGATTGTTGTTACTTTATATCCTTTGATATTATGTTGTGAATTGATTTATCTTCTACCTACTGAAAATCACGGTCTTTGGGGGCCTTTGCTTAAGCAATTAAATGTTTCCCTCTCCTTTGGTATTTTCTTATGTATGGAAACTTTGTGGAATGTGGAAATTGGTTAATCATGTAAAGTTGGCTGTTTATAATTTGGAAACCTTGTGTGATCACCCTGGTTAAACAAAATGGAATAATGAACATGTGGGTGTTGGATTGGATACGTGGCATGTGATGGGGGTGTTTTGTGGGTTTTTGTGGATAGGTTGAGCAGTTGGGCTGTGGTTGACTTGGTTGTGGGTTGGTGTGAATGTTGTGTTGGTAACGGGCAGCAGGGTTGCGATAAATGGTATTAAAAGGATAATGATGTATGAGTTTCGGTGCGGTTTTGGTTATGGTGGTTGGCAGCGGGGCTGCATGGATGAGTTGTGAATAATAAATAAAAAGTGGAAGAGTTAATGAATGTTGGGACGTGGTAATGAAACGAGAATAATAATTAATGGGTTGGTTGGCTAATAAGAAAGGACTTGGTTGTGTTGGTTTTGTTTTGCTAGCTTGATTTGTGGATGGCACGGATATGTTTTATGAACGATTTATGTGGTTGTTTGTGGATAGTTTCCCAGTAGTTAAGGAACTAAATAAACTAATTCTGTTGTAAAGTGAAACTTAATTGGGGTTGGGGTTGTTTGTTGTATGCATGCTTCGTAGTAGAAGTAACAAGCCACATGCTCAGTTTATCTTTTTAGAAGACATAGGCTGGGCTGTGTGTTTGGTATACATATATATATGTATCTTTTTGTGTTTTATCGCACCCCACCCATGTTGATAACTTAGTGACGAACACTCCCATTTCATGGGAGAGGGTATTTTTCCCTTAGTTACTAGATCCTTCCTACTCCTTCTTCCCTAGGCTGTGATGGATTGAGGAGAACTTACACATAAGACTCTTTGGGTAGGTTTCGATTGGGGTGGATTGTCCAAAGAATCTTCGGGCATACTTACTTTTTCCCAAGAATCTTCTGGATGAGGCCCAGGTGTGTGCGGGCGGGATACGTGGTTGTGAGGCCCAGGTGTGTGGGGGAGGGATACGTGGTTGTGAGGCCCAGGTGTGTGTGGGCGGGATATGTGGTTGTGAGGCCCAGGTATGTACGGGCGGGATATGTGGTTGTGAGGCCCAGGTGTGTGGGGGCGGGGAGAGTGTGGCGGCGTCAGGATGTTCGTTGTTAGAAAGAGTAGCTAACTAAATGGAAATGGTGTGGGGTACCCAATACTCTTGTTCTTATATACTACTACCTACCGTGATTGTGCTTTGGTGAGTGTGGCTGGTGAGGTTGGGTGGATAGAATTCCATGCTATGTTTCATCTATTGTTTTCACGAGACATTAGGATGTCTCCCCACTAGTGCACAAGAGATTTAGGTTTCCCTACTGCGTATACATGTATGCTCACCCAACGTTTACTTTTAGGATTCCAGGAGGACTATTAGGGCCTTACGAGACCTTACTAGTCAGACAGTTGGAGTTATTACTGTTGTTATCATCTTGTTTTATTTAGTTATTGTACTTTGATCTTTCTTGAACTTCAACCTTGTTATGAAATTGTTTGAACATGCATGTGGTCTTGGGTTGGGTTTACTTATATACAAATGTTCTTTTCCTTTTTGGTGACTGACTTGTCCTATTTCACAATCCTAAATAATAAAAATGGTAATGCCTCCCATATTTGTGAAAACTCATACCCTTGGTGCTAGTCGCCACCCTGGGGCCTACATGAGGTGGGACTCGGGGGTCATTATCTCCCTTTCACCATTGCCACCTTATTAGGGGAATCTTTGGTGGGAGGGGGTCGTGACAGAATGGTATCAGAGCTGATGGTTGGGAGATAGGATGGAGTCTGGAGTTAGGAATAGTGAGGATTGCATGGGATGGTAGAGTGAAAATGTTAGTTAATCATGGTGTGTGACATAGGCTAGGGAAGACCAGCCAGGACACGAGATTTTAGGGCCCCCCGTGATCCGATTCAAGGACTCTGAGCCTACCGAAAGACCAAGTGATACTACATTGATTGCAGGGTAGAGGCCCTAGGGAAGAGAGATGCATCATCATCATGATTGTGTTTTACTTGATTTGGGTGTTTTGGGAAAGAAATTGAAATAAAATGATAAAATAAAAAATCGAATTTGCTTACTAATTGGGCTTAGGCGATCCTTGTTTACCATAAAGCTATGGAACCTGGACGTCATCCCCGGGTGGCTCAGACGGCCGAGGCCCACCAGATTCAGGTGGTCAATCAGTTGAGGATTGATCGAGAGGAGGAATATAGCCAGTGGTAGAAGACTCTCCATTCTTTCTAGCGGTAGAACCTCAAGAAGTACGAGGGTAGTACATCGGATATGGAGACGAAGGGGTGCCTTGAGGAGCTAGGGATCACTTTTACCTTGATTCGTGCTCAAAGGGAGTACTGGGTTCCCCTAGCAGTCAGTCAGCTGAGAGGTGCAGCGCGACAGTGGTGGATGCTCTACCACGGAGAGAGGATAGAGGCAGAGGTTCCATGGGCTGACTTTGAGAAGGAATTCCGAGAAGAATTACTTTCTTCCATGATCAAGGCGGAGAAGCGGCAGGAGTTACTCTCCCTTCAACATGGAAGTATGTCAGTACGAGAGATGGGGATCATGTTCAAGGATCTCCTGCGCTTTGCTCCGGATCTCTTTCCGGATGAGGAGTCTCTAGCGAGACGTTTGGAGAAGGCGCTTCCTCCTTCGCTCCAGTATGTTGTCACCCCCTTCACCCTTCCGACGTACTTGGCATTACAGAAGAAGGAAGAGGTTGTAGAGAGGATGCACTCACTGGGAGGTGCACCACGTGAGAGGTTTCAGCCCGGCTCGTCGAAGGGGAAGGCAGTCAGCAGTAGGTCTCCTATGACAGGACCTTCCAGGTTCAGGCCGTGGGGGGCAGGCCCCAGCAGTTCCAATTCTAATCTTCAGGTCCTCGTCTCTTTTTCACGAGCCCAAGAACAAAGTGTTTTTGTTGTGGAGGATACGAGCACGTTCAGAGTCGGTGCCCGACCCGAGCTCAGTACGGTGTAGGTGGCTAGGTTCAGCGCCCACCTCAGCAGCACCAGTTTCCGGTGAGGCCCTTCCTGCAGAATTAGGACCATGCTCCTCCGAGGGTAGACTTTGCAGGAGGAGGCCGACCTCAGGGTGCCCCTCAGGGACCTCGACCAGGGAATGGTCGGGGAGCTGAATAACATCAGAGAGGCATAGGAGCTGGGCGTGGAGAGTTGAAAGCAGTAGAGTTGGCAGCTCTAGCGGGACCAAAGGTGGTATGAGGTACAATTTGTTTGTTCAAAACTCTCGTTTCTACTTTGTTTGATTCGGGAGCTTCACACTTCTTTGTTGCACCTGGTCTAGCCAATGCCTTGGGAGTAGACGTAGAGAGACTTTCTGTACCACTAGTGCTGAATACCCCAGTTGGAGGCCATACCAGCGTATCTTGTGTTTTCCGGGAATGTGGGATGATGTTGGGACCACATCGATCTAGTGGAGACCTTCTTCTGTTACAGATGCAGCCATACGATGTCATACTAGCAATCGACTAGTTGTTTTCTATTAGTGCTGTTATCAACTGATTCCAGATAAGAGTCGTGTTCTCCGAAGTGGATGAGAAGTTTGTAGCTTTTTTTGATGAGAGGATCTATCAGGTGAGAAGCCAGTGTTTGGAGCCTCTCCTTTATTTGTAAGGCGGGTTATCATTGGTTCCAGTTGATACAGAGATGATGGATGTCCCGAAGGTTGTTGGGGAGTTCCTCGATGTTCTTCCTGAGGAGGTTGTGACTCTACCCTCCGACATGACGTTGAGTTATTTATAGACTTACAGCCTGGTGCCCATCCAATTTCGATGGCCCCTTATCGGTTGGCACCTTCGGAGTTGCGGGATTTGCGGATTCAGATTGAAGATCTGATGGAGAAGGGTTTCATTCGACCCAGCGTATCGCCATGGGGTGCTCCAGTTTTGTTCTTGAAGAAGTTAGATGGTGGTCTCATGTTATGCATAAACTAACGAAGGTTGAACCAAGTAACGGTCAAGAACCGTTACCCCCTCCCAAGGATAGATGATCTCTTTGACCAGCTGTGGGGAGCAGGTTGGTTCTCTAAGATTAATCTGCGATTAGGATATCATCTGCTGAGGGTAAAGGATAGTGACATCTTAAAGATGGATTTCAGGTGCAGGTTTGGGCACTTCGAGTTTTTAGTGATGCCGTTTGGAGTTACAAATTCACCAGCTGTGTTCATGGGACTTATAAAATTTGTCTTCTGAGAGTTTCTGGACCGGTTCATCGTTTTTTTTATCGATGACATTCTGATCTACTCAAGATTATAATAGGAGCACATTGAGCATATCATGGATATCTTGGAAGTCCTTCGGCACCACCAGCTTTATGGGAAATTGACGAAGTGTAAGTCCTTCACACAAGAAGTACACTTCCTTGGGCACGTAGTGTCTTAGCGTGGATTGTCAGTAGACCCGTCGAAGGTGGAGGCAGTTGTTTCTTGGGCAGCACCCAAGAGCATGGCGGAAGTTCGTAGTTTCATGGGGTTGGTAGGTTACTATCATAGGTTTTTTTCAGACTTCTCTCGAGTTGCTACTCCATTGATAACTTTGACTAGGAAGAACCAGGTCTTCCTATGGAGAGAACAATGTCAGAAAGCTTTCGACTACCTGAAGGAGAAGTGGGTCAGTGCTCTCGTACTCAGGTTTCCAATGTAAGGGTTGTTGTATGATGTTTTTTGTGATGCATCTGGCCTTGGTCTGGGGTGCGTACTGATGTAGAAGAAGGGAGTGATTTTTTATGGGTCTAGGCAGTTACGCCCTCATGAGCGTAACTATTCCACCAATGACCTAGTGCTTGCAGCAGTATTGTTTGCCCTGAAGTTGTGGCAACATTACCTCTTTGGGGAGAACTTTGTGGTCTTCTCAGATCCCAAGAGCCTGCGTTATATCTTCTCCCAGCGTGACCTGAACCTGCGGCAATGGAGATGGGTCGAGTTTCTCCAAGACTATGACTTTGAGATCTCTTAAACTGAAGGTAAGGGCAACGTTGCGGCTAATGCCCTGAGTAGGAAGTCACATCAATAAGTGGTTCGGGAATTTGCTAATTCTTGGAAGGCGATGGGAGAGTTGGCCGCCTTCCACTTGGATGCCAGGGTAGAAGGTGTTAGAGGCTGTTTGTTTTAGATGACGGTGTAGTCCTCCTTATTGCAGCAGGTGGAAGAGTCTCAGTGGGGGGAATATGAGGTGGAAGTGATGCGTGATCGTGTCGATCCGGGGAACACTCCAGAAGGATGGTCAGAGGAAAACCGACATCGGATTATTTTCCATGGAAGGTTGTTTGTTCCGGAGGAGATGCATGAGGGAGTTCTCCATGAGTTCCATATATCAGCCTTGGTGGTACATCCGGGAGTTTCAAAAAATGTACCGAGGACTGAGGGAACAGTTTTGGTGGCTTGGGGTGAAACGGGCAGTGGCAGAGTTTGTGGCTAAATGCCTATTGTGTCCTCAAGTGAAGGCTAAAAACCATGTTCCCAGTGGTTTGTTGCATCCTTTAGATGTCCCTGAGTGGAAGTGGGATGACATCTCAATGGACTTCATCACAGGACTACCCATAGCTCAGGGTGGTTATGATGCTATCTGGGTAGTGGAAGATCATCTAACGAAATCAGCTCAATTCTTATAAATTATGGAGTCGGGCCTA
This sequence comes from Viscum album, assembly GCA_963277665.1. NCBI lineage: Eukaryota > Viridiplantae > Streptophyta > Magnoliopsida > Santalales > Viscaceae > Viscum > Viscum album. The sequence goes on from OY728166.1 coordinate 998,022,100, forward strand.
GTGAGTACCTCAGAACAGAGGTACGTAGACGAGGTGGTGCATTTATATGGAGTCGTGAAGACTATAGTCTCAGATCGGGATACTCGGTTTACCTCAAGTGTATGGAGGGGGTTACAACATGCTTTTGGCACCCATCTACGCCTTAGCACTGCTTTCCACCCCCAGACGGATGGGTAGATCAAGAGGACTATCTAGATGTTGGAGGATATGCTGTGACATTGCGTTCTAGATTTCGGAGGATCATGGGTACGACACTTTCCTTTAGTAGAGTTTTCCTACAACAACAGCTTCAAATCTACTATTGGCATGGAACCGTATGAGGCTTTGTATGGATGACCATGTCGATCACCAATTTGCTGGGTAGAGGTTGGTGAGACATGTGCTCTTGGGCCAAAGGTAGTGCAGAGCACCACAAAGAAATTCCAGCTTGTACGTGAGAGGATGAAAGCGGCTCACAATCGATAGAAGTCTTATGCTGATCGTCGAAGGAGGCCCTTGGAGTTCTAGGTGGGAGATCATGTGTTCTTGAATTTTTCCCCTCGATGGGGGTAGAGGAGGTTTGGGAAAGGGAGAAAGCTCTCACCTAGGTTAATCAGACCTTTTGTGGTGCTAAGGCGAGTCGGTGAGGTGGCATATCAGCTGGCCCTGCCACCTTAGTTGGAGAAGGTTCATGACGTCTTCCGCATCTCCCAGCTTCATCGGTACTTACACGACGACTCCCACGTTATTGACTGGGGAGAGTTAGATATGGGAGACGACGCGAGCTTCGATGAATGACCAGTCAAGATCGAGGATCGTAAAGATAAGGTGCTCTGTGGATGAACCATTCAGTTGGTTCGTTTGTTGTGGAGGCATGACGACCTCGAGGAGAGCACTTGGGAGCAGTAGACCCAGATGCACGCTCAGTACTCGGGGTTGTTTTGACTTTTTTCCCTTGTTCTTCTGAGCTTTGCGTTGATGTTGTACTCTGTACCATTGATATATAGAATGTTTGGCTTGTCGGTTGTGAGGCCTTTTGTTTCCTTGTTCTCTGGAAGTGTGTAGCATGTCTGGATGTGTGGAGAAAGGGAAAAACCTGAATCTCAATCGAGACACATTAAGGAGGATGTGATTGAACCTGTCTGGGCGAGTCAGTGCCGCCTAAAGCGGATAATATCTCGACATAGAAGAAGGAATTTTCCCCAACCCACATGTTCAAGAAATTTGTGGGTTGTACAGTATTGGGGGGCAGTGTAAGTTGGAAAATCCTAATATATGGAAGTAGGAGGGCCCAATCCTTAATCAAGACGCTTTAATGCAGATGCGATTAAACTCGTGCAGGAGAGTCAGTGCCGCCTAAAGCGGATAATATCTTGACATAGGAGAGGGAATTCCTAACACCTGTGAATAGGATTGTTGGTTGTGTTCCTGGTATAAAGAGAACCCTAAGAGGTATCTTATCGGGTTCCTCTGAGTTGGTTTTTGAATTCCCAGGGATGAGAATGTTTTAAGAGGTATCTGGTGTAATGGCCCGGACCTCTTCGGCCCATTCCATTGTCAAAAAGAAGGCCACAAAGTGTTCTAGATGGTAAGATATACTTTTCCCACACTTTCCAAAATTTCGATACTACAAGCCGTGTAGTTTGAGTACACGCCGTGTACCCCACTTGCCGGGTATACCCCGTGTTGAAGCCCCTGTCTTTGTCGTGTGAAATAAATGGGTACACGCCGTGTGTCCAGTACTACACGCCATGTAGTCCATCCCCGCATACGCGTTACTAGTCAACAGCCATGTGTCATTTTGGAGCCATGTCCTTGCTGTGTGAAATAAATTGGTACATGCCATGTGTCTAATCTACATTCCATGTAGTCCCTCCCTGTGTATGTGTTACCCTCAAACCATGTATTGACCAGTCAACAGCCGCGGAGCCCTGTTGGAAGCCGCATGGAGACCATGTGAATTAACCGAGTACATGACATGTACCGTAAAGTACACGCCGTGTACTTTTGCTTTTCTCGCCTATAAAAGGAGGGTTCCCCTCCTCCTTTTCAACTCACTCCTCTCCTCCTCATTCCTCTGAGCAGAGTTCTCCCAAGAGACTTAAAGGATCTTTCTTCCATAACTTCTGCGTCTGAGCTCCGATTTACGATCCGTCAGCAGCCACAGGATCGTAATGATGAGGCGGAACTTCCGAGCATGGATCAGTGGTCTTTCCTTCAGCATTCCCTTTCTGAATTACACCCGAGGAGGTTTTTCCGGGACCCGACAGAAGTGACGGATGCCGAAGGACATCTTCTATGGTTGATCCAGGGGAGCGTTGTGATCAGAACCTGTTGATGTAGCGATCTTACCTTCCTCTCTCTAGTTTGTGTATCATGCGGGGTGGGTGTTATGTTATTTATGTGAAAAATTTTTGAACCGGTTTAATGAAGATAAAAACTGGATTATATAATGGGGTTGGGTAGTTGTGATTGATGTTACTTTATATCCTGTGATATTATGTTGTGAATTGAATAAGCTTATACCAATTGAAAATCACTGTCGTTGGGGGCCTTTGCTTATGAAATTAAATTTTTCCCTCTCCTTCAAGATTTTATTATGGATGGAAACGTTGTGGAAGGTAGAAATTGATTAATCACGTAATGTTGGCTGTTTAAAATCTGGCACCCTTGTTTGATCACCCCGGTTAAACAAAATGGAATAATGAACATGTGGGTGTTGGCTTGGATACATGGCATGTGATGTTGGTGTTTTGTTTGTTATTGTGGATAGGGTGAGCAGTGGGGATGCGGTTGACTTGGTTGTTGGTTGGTGTGAATGATGTGTTGGTAACGAGCAGCAGGGCTGTGATAAATGGTATTAAATGGATAATGATGTATGAGTTTCGGTGCGGTTGTGGTTATGGTGGTAGGCAGTGGGGCTGTAGGGATGGGTTGTGAATAATAAATAAAAAGTGGAAGAGTTAATGAATGGTGGGGCGTGGTAATGAAATGAGAATAATAATTAATGGGTTGGTTGGCTAATAATAAAAGACATGGTTGTGTTGGTTGTGTTTTCCTAAATTGATTTGTGGATGGCAAGGATATGTTTTACGAACGATTGATGTGGTTGTTTGTGGATAGTTGACCAATAGTTAAGGAACTAAATAAACTAATTCTGCTGAAAAGTGAAACCTAAATGGGGTTGGGTTGTTTGTTTTATGCATGATTCATAGTAGTAGTACTGAGGCACGTGCTCAGTTTCTCTTTTTAGAAGCCTTAGGTTGGGATGTGTGTTTGGTATACATATATATATGTATCTTTTTATGTTTTATCGCACCCCAACCATGTTGAGCACTTAGTTCCAAACACTCCCATTTTATGGGAGAGGGTGTTTTCCCCATAGTTACTAGCTCCTTCCTGCTCATTCTCCCCTATGTTGTGATGGCTTGAGGCGACCCTACACCTAAGACTCTTTAGGTAGGTTTTGATTGGGGTGGATTGGCCCAAGACTCTTCGGACATGCTTACTTTTTCCCAAGAATATTCGGGATGAGGCCCAAGTGTGTGCGGGTGGGATACGTGGTTGTGAGGCCCAGGTGTGTGCGGGCGGGATACGTGGTTGTGAGGCCCATGTGTGTGCGGGCAGGATACGTGGTTGTGAGGCCCAGGTGTGTGCGGGCGGGATACGTAGTTGTGAGGCCCATGTGTGTGCGGGCGACAAACGTGGTTGTGAGGCTCAGGTGTGTGTGAGCGGGATACGTGGTTGTGAGGCCCAGGTGTGTGCGGGCGGGATACGTGGTTGTGAGGTCGAGGTGTGTGCGGGCGGGATAAGTGGTTGTGAGGTGCAGGGTTGTGTGGCCAAGGAGAGTGTGGAAGCGTCAGGATGTTCGCCGTTAGGAAGAGTAACTAACTAAATGGAAATGGTGCGGGGTACCCAATACTCTTGTTCTTATATACTACTAACTGTCGTGATTGTGCTTTGGTGAGTGTGGCTGGTGAGGTTGGGTGGATATAATTCCTTGCTAGGTTTCTTCTATGGTTTTCATGGGACATTAGGATGTCTCCCCACTTGTACATGATATCTTTAGGTTTCCATATTGAGTATACTTGTATGCTCACCATACATTTACTTTTAGGTTTTTAGGAGGACTTCCAAGGCCATACGGGACCCTACTAGTCGGACAGTTGGAGTGGTTGCTGTTGCTGTACTCTTGTTTTCTTTCGGTATTGTACTTTGAGATTTCTTGTACTTGCACCTAGTTATAAAATTGTTACAACATGCATGTTGGCTTGGCTTGGGTTTATTTCTATACACATGTTCTTTTCCTTTTTGGTGACTGACTTGTCCTATCTCCCTATCCTAAATAATAAAAAGTGTAATGCCTCCCATATTTGTGAAAACTCACACCTTTGGTGCTAGTCGCCACCCCGGGGCCTACTGGAGGTGGGACTCGGGGGTCATTATCTCCCTTTCACCATTGCCATCTCGGGAGGGGCATCTTTGGTGGGTGAGGGTCATGACCGATAAATGGAATAATTTATGTTACTCGATATATGTAAATACCACTCTTTTACAATTCTGGATTATTACTTCCAATCAACATGAACATCCACCATGAACCAATCATATAAGTCATGTAGAGAACTCACCCAAAAAGAGTTCAATGAGAAAGATAATTACAATTAAAGGGTGAAATGATGTTATGAAATGATAATATAAGATGTTATAAACATGAAAATATTTCTGTAAAATACTAATAACACTCTATTAACCATTATACTGGATTTTGAAATAGGTTTGATGTAATACAAACCCGAGTTAAGGGAATTCATAACATGATTTCCATTCTTTGGGTTAAACTTCTACTTCATTATTTATGTGTTATTAACTTTTTTGATACTTTTTGTTTATATTATGTATTATTATGTGTAATTACCATATATATACATTCTAAATCTTCTCTATTAACTCTCAATTCAATTATATGTTTTATCTAAGGGTCATTTTCTTTAAAATCATCTTTCTAACTTTGTTTTTACGGTATTCCAATGAAATGTTTTTATGGAATTATTCTAGTTGTTTAATAATTTTTTTGGTTCTGGGGAATTGATTATAATGAAGTGGGGGACCTATATCACCCTCCAATGCTTTGGTAATCTGTATGTTAGAGGTTGTATGTATGGTTACATCAAGTGTAACTGCGATGGTTACAAAAAGTAAGGTAGCCGTGAGGGTTACAAATTATAAGGTATCCAAGAATGCTTACAAGATTATGTATGTAATGACCCAAGATACGTATATGATTATATTTATGTTCTCATTTTTTGTGGATATTTACTCTAATTAAGCATATATGGGTGATAAGAATGTATTTTGAAAATGATTTCACACATTACAAGTATTCATGGACTAATGTACTCTTTCCTTAATTTCTACCCCTTACTGAGATTTTGTGCTCATCCCATGATTTTAGATGATTTTCACAGGTTAATGAATGTGTAAGAGAGTGAATTAAGCCTTGTTAACAGTTGAATAATTGTCAACGATTCATGTTTATGTTTTAATGTTTTATATTTTGAAAAAAATGGAAACTGTTTTTATGGTATCCACTCTCTAATAACATGTAATGTTATGAATGTATTATCCCAATTATCTAATGTTCTAAACTTGAAAATATCATCAATGTGAAAGGAAGTGTTTTCTTGACTAAATTCAAGATTACTTATGTAATAATGTCGGGTCTTTATATAAATTGAGGGTGGATGACAACATTATAGATCACATATGCATTGTGTAAATGAATGGGGTGAACTTGTTAGGTTTCTCCAAAGAGATTATGGATATATTTTTTGATCTTTGTGCTATGTATAACTAAAAGGGTTACTCCTCATATATCATGGAAAAATAACATATTTGTAATAGTAATATGAAAATTATTCCAAATGATACCTTTTACAATTTATGTATTATACTATGTTTTTATAGGATGCTTATTATTTCATAAGGTAAGAAAAATACCCCATGTTTTATATGAAAAAGTTATAAATTTTGCAAAAAAATTTATTCATGGAATAATTTGTTTTTCTTCTCATTTTTATATCCCTTGCATTTTTTTTCTTCTCATCCCATTTTTTAAATTGTTTTTCATTTGGTTTATGGATGGGTAAAGGTAAAGAAGGACTCATGTTTGAAGTCATGATGTTTGGATATGAAAAAAGCATGATATATTTTAAGCATACCATATTATCAACAAATAGATGTTTTGTAAAATTGTATAATATTTAATATATTTGTTTCTATGTTTGATTTTATAGAATAATTCACAAAAATTTTAAACCTAAAAGTTCTTTGGGAATATAAAAAAGTTAATTCTACATGAATTAATGAGATTATGTAATGTTTATGGTCATCTCATTTCCTGGTAAGTAACATTTAATCATTATATAATGAAAATTATATAATAAATAACATATTTTTTTGTTATATATATATATATTTATGTTGTTTTAAAAAATGAATAAGCATTCTACTTCGATGATGTAGTATTCATCACATTCACAAAGGACGTTATCACTTTTTTAGTTTATGAATTTGTATGAAGAAAGAAATAAATTATATTTCTAAGAAGATAAATATGTAATTAATATCAAAATGATGAAGTTAAAATTGTTTTTATATAAATTTGGATAAAACTTATTACCACCCATGTAACAAGTTATTGAAAAACACATCAAATCGCATCGTGATGCTCTACTATGCTATACACTTGAGTGATGTAATAACATCTACTAAAGTGTGAAATATAAAAAGTGGGAATACAATAAAATTATTGAATAGGTATAATAAATAAATAAATATATATATTATAAATATCACATATATATATATGTATAGTATTTTCAACATTATACCCAACCATGTCATGTTGTAACTGATTAATGAACGACGTCTTTTCGTGAGGCAGTAGTCTAACATACACACAAATGATGATTTTGTAACCCATTTAAAGGATGTGTGTGTGATTAATGTTAATACCCTTAACATAAATATATATAATTATATTTATTATACTAATGTTAAAATATATTCATGCAATAATATGAATGTATGTGGGAATAGAATGGAAGAAAACCAAAACATATATTGATGAACTGTAGATCTTATTTAAGTAACTCCTTTCTGTTATTAATAAAGGGATTCATTGGTTTGATTCCATCACAATGTATATAATTTATAGATGAGTGAGTGTAATGGAAAAATTATTTGGGTAAGTATTTTCCAATCCAAATTACTTTTGATATGTGATGTTTGGATAAGAGGTTGTGGGATTTTATTAGGCTGGGAAGTAGAAAACATATAATTTTTGAAAATGGTAATTTTATCCACATTTTATTTAATAAAATGTGGAAAAAATGATTTAAATAACCTGGAAAAATAATATATATATATATATAAGTTCTAAATATTTCAAAAAAAGTTTCTTCATAGGATTATAAGTCTTTTTCCCTTATGCAGAAAGTTCAGTTACATAATTAACTTATCATTACCTTAATCATTGTGATTAATTCTGATCGTTTTCACAAATCAATTTTGTAAAAATATAAAGTTAACCTCACTATTCATTCCAACTATTTTTTATTCAAAATACGAAATCATTTTCCCTAATTAAATTCTCATATGTTAAAAAATATGATTTAATGTTAATTTCTTAGTTATGGCATAACAACGAGGTTTTAATATGTTTTTTTTGGAAAATGATGATTTTATATTAACTATATCACTAATAATAAACATTGAATGAAATTAAAATAATATTAAACGATATATAGTCAATAAATTTCAGTTAATACAATAAAAATAATATATTATTTCATTTACAAAATGGTGATTCATTATGAATTTTTTACCCTTTTTTAGAAAATCCCAACATTAATCCAAAAAAAAAACAAACTTATATTAAAAACCAAAATAAAGATGAATTAAAGATAATAAAGTTGAATAATTATATCATAAATAATAATTATGTTATTTGAAAAAATATTTAAGAATATTATACTATTACATTATTTATTTCATTAAATGAAATGTCTTATAAGTGAAATTTTTTATTTATTACTATTCAGTGAAAACCCATCATTTTTGAAAAAAAATCCAACAATTTCAATTTTTTTTTGATAATTTCAATTCAAAGATTATATTAAATTTTTCATATTAATATTTAAATAATTAGTAATTAATATTTTAAATAAAACCTTATATGAAAAGTGTTTAATTAAAAAAATATCATTTAGATTAAATATTACAATGTATTATTATAACTAATATAACTATCTAATCCAAACTAATAAATTTTAATATGATTTATTTTATCATTACATGGGGTTTTAAAATAACCCTCATGAATATGAACTGATAAGGTGGTGAATATGTTAATATCAACTAAAAAATGGTTAATATGTCCATAATATACCATAATGGGTTTAATTCCCCTCAAAATCACTATTTTATCATATAGTGAGGTTCAAAATTTTCATTTCTAAATGTAGAATGTTTTAAACTATTTCTTATGAACATTTCATTCATTATCATGGTATTCTTTGATGTAATATTCATAGAAAAAATTACTTGGATATTTTGGAGCCACTTTATCTTATAGTGGTGTTCCAAAAGAATAAAATGAGTGATGTTTCACTTATGATGTCCATACAAATTTTATGGATATCATCAAATTGAAGTTGGACTGATATAATATAATAATTTTAATATATTACTCATATGAGATGAACACAACTACAAGTTATTATTATGAAAAATTTATTAATATCATATGACATGGATCACACCTTAATAGATTAAATTGTAATATTTTAGTTCATATTAATGGGATAAGTTATTCCTATATAAGATTCAGGCTATAGATTTAATCATACATGAAGAAGGATTTTACCTTGTGATTTATGGATCTCATCTCACTTGTATGTATTTAACAATAATGGTATATATATTTAGATATGTGGAATAATATTACACCATGATGACCACTACATGAGAAATATCTGTTTCAATATTTCATTAGTTATGTGGGTGTGATGTTTTGAAACAATGTTTTACACCTCAATATTTGGTGAAGTGTTTATTTTAACATAGTAGTAAATACACCTTAATATAATGAGTTTCATAAGGTACGATTTATCAAACTATGTGTAGAAACCTATGATTTTTTGAAATAATATTATAAAATGAATTTATCATTTTTACCATTTTTCATTACATGTATAATGGGGATTAGATTTTGTTTCATTGAACATTTAGTTTAAATGAAACATGTCATATTATTAAAATGTTATTATATGAATATTATCACTTAGAAATGGGAATAGTTGGTATGAATATGATTAACTAAATAATGAAAAATATTGGTTTACAAATTTATATAATATTAATTCCATGGATCATAATTACATTCAAATGAATGTAGACAACCATATAAAAAAGGAAATATATTCTTAAATAATATTTTTATTTAAAAAAATACATTTTACTTCCATAAAAAACATAAAAAAATTGGATATTTATTTTAATTAAATTTATATATTATATATTAAATCAATTATTTTAAATTTAAAAAATGTGGTTTCTAGAAAAGATAAACCAATAAATCATATTTTACACTTTAATACTCTGTTATTTCAAAAACAAAATTTCATCGTCTATTGTGCATATCTTTTAAAATTTAATTTTTCAATTTATGAAAATGTATTTTTAAAAATAAATTTCATTGTTAAAATATTCATTTAAACATTATCTTATGGGTAATTTGAATTAGTTTTCTTAAAATATTAGTTTTGTTTTGATGAATAATGTAAAATAATGAATTTTAATTGATTTTTATTTATTTTTAATTAATAATAAAGATAAATTATGTTTTTTACGTGTTTAAAATTTAAATTACATGAATTATATATTAATTAACTAATTTTTATTCATTTGAATCATTTTGATATATTATATTTATATAAAAACATTGTAATTTTTATGCATTTTCTCTTTGAAACCTCAATTCTCATCCCATATGAAGGGATAGTTTTTATAGAAAACATTCAGACTATGTGAATTGAACTTGAAACATATTATTTCATATTTTCTATCCAATTATTGATATTATCTATTAAGATAAAAATAATTTTTTACCATAATAAATAGTAATAATAATAATTTTTTAGAACAATAGAAATAACATGGGTTTACCAGGGGAGTTATACTGATGAGATAATGGATATGATGATTTAAAAACCAGTGTAAAATTTATTTTTTAGAATTATTTCTTATATATAATATATAATTCCTAATAAAAATCCATTTCAAACCATTTTTATTATAAAACATGGGTACACATTTTTAATTTCAAAATTTATAGGTGTCCCACTCACCTCACTTATTAAAGGAAACCCCAAGCCTATCCTATTCAAATCATCACTCCTTTTGTTTTCAGAAATTACATTAAAAAGTAACTTCCCAACATTTTACATATAAATATAAGCAGCATTATTATGAGTATAAATTTGACCTATATTTTTTTTGTGCATACATAAAGAGTTTACCCAAAGAAGTGGTGATGCTCTTTAACAAGAATTTTAATTATATTTATTCCTCCACCTACTAAAATTATTATTAAATCATTATTGTATAATAAAATAAATTTCTTAACTATTAATATATTTTTATGCTATTTTTTACCCTAAAACCATCTCCACTTCAATCACATAGGTTACTAAATAATAATTTTTGTGTACGGAGAACTACCGCCTAACAAATATTAATTAATTTTTATGATATAAATGAAATAATTATTATATTTTGGGAATATCTATAATTATAAAATGATAATATTTCAATTAATTTAGCACCATTATACTCACTGATAGATGATACAATTATTCCTGTATGTGTGGAATATTTCTTAAATGAAGCAATTCGACCCATTCATTATGTCCCCATACCACATTGAAGGTATATATGACAATATTTAATAAAATAATATATAATTTATTTTATTATTATTATTCAATCAATATTAAATATTAATTACCTTCTATCTATAATGATCATTAAAAAAGGTAAATTCTGCTTATGTGTACATACAACTTACCATCTCCATGATCACTAAATACATCATTTCTAAAAACCTTCATTTATTATTTGTATAAAAGTAATATTTTTATATAAATATTATTATTATTTACTTATTATTATTCTGTATATTATGTAAATTCGACTAATGATAGAGGACCAAAAATTAAAAATCCAAAAATATTCAAAAAAATAAGTTATTACTGAAAAGTTTCTTTTAATAATGTATTTTTATTAAATAGTTAATATATTATTATTAATAATTAATTTATTTTTTATTTTTGAAAACTATATTTAATAATATGGGTATAATAATATTATATTTATTATATATGAGGTTTTTATGTGTTCAATGATAGTAAAAACATATGGAATGAGACTTCAAGTCTCTATTAAATTTCATAATACATCTAAAAATTAAAACCTTTTTCCTTTTAAGTTGTTTGTAAAATTCTCATATTACATTTTATACCCTTAATATCTTTCTTTTAAATATATTTAATTATTCATTTGATTGAATTAATTATTAGTTCTTACAATTCAAAATATTACTGAATTTGAATGTGATTTTTGTTTCGATTTTTACTTCCTTGAAGAAAATTCTATATTCCCGAACTATATCCTTTTTTCCGTGTGCATAAAGACCCATGATTTTATTTTATTATTTATATTATGAAATACAATTGTAAATTTATATCCATTTTATAACAAATATTTCATGTTGTTTATAGTTCAAAACATACCAATATAGTAATGTAGTTTTTCTCAATTTCCCTTCTTGGAGACATATGTAATCCTATGTATATGTATTATTTTACGAGGTTTATACAGAACACCATTGTCATGTAATATCTTTAATTTCGTTATTACCATGATACCATATGCTTAATTTATTTTTATACTTTCACGTGTCCTATGATACAGTGATACCGATGTTTTAAGGGATTTATGATACAATCTCATCTCTTATTGGGATTGTATATAATTATGGTTCTAATAATGATATAATAATATATATATATATACTCATGAAACTCATTATTTTTTCTCTTATGTTTATTTCATAAAAATACATTTATTCTATTGTTTTTCCTCCCTTTTTTTATAGAACAGGTAAATTAATTGTTTTTATGAAAAAATTTATTTATTTTTACTTTTGATTGAAAATCCTTTTCATTCAAAAACCATGTTTTCTAAAAATGTTTTGAAAAATAAATTTATAAATGAATGTTTTACCTATATTTTACTCTGTAGGAAATTATTTTAGAGTAATAAACATGTCGTTATCCAATCAATTCTTAGTATGATTATACCATAAAATTTAAAGGGATAATTATTTTAACTTGTATATCCCGAAAAAAAACATCTACCCTCATAACAATTATTTTATTTTAAAAATAAATTATAAAATTTAAATTTTACATTAAAAGAAATGGTATTATGAAAATATTTTATAATTTTTATTTTTAAAATTTATTTTCTAATGAATTGTTTTTTCCATATGGAATGTTATAAGTTATATTTTGATGTAATTCACTATCTAATATGCTATCATTCGATTTTACTTATTCTTTGGTATGGATGTGTACAGATGATATCATTATTAATATTTCTCTGAAATATCTATCATGAAATGATTTTCCTAAATATAATATCTCTTTTATTGGTTATTCCAAGTTGAAATTCTTATCTGGCATTAATTTTTTCATGATTCATGCTATTATTAAATAATTAATGAATTATAAATCAAATATCTTTTCAATATGTTATTATTATATAAAATATAAATGCAAATGAATTAATTTCATGGGTTTTTAAATGATTAATGTTTATAATATTTTGGAACACATAGATGTATTTTAATTATGTGAATTACATGACAAATATCTCCCTCCAATGAATTTTGTATATACTGTTAAATAAATTGTAGAAATAGTATATTTTAAATTAATTTCAAGTTAAAAATATAATTTTTGAATATTTTAATATTTTCAAAACGTAATGTATAGAAATTACATTCATGTGAACAATTTTATGTGTAGACTTGTTTGCATTTGCATATGTTTTTTTGAGGGAATTATTTAATGACTTTATCATAATGAGTGATCATATATTTATTTATACATGTCCATATTATTATTATATTATGTAATTGAGAAAAATATGTCTTTTTTACAATGTCATGTTCTCATAGAACACGTTAATTGATTCCATTAGGATACCATAATAACATTTTATAGTGAGTTTATTAATAATATTTTATTATTTACATTATTTATTGTGTTAATTACCATATTTTATCACGGATGTATTGTCATCAATATTCCAGTTATTTTATATTTTATATTTAAAAATAATATATTAATGGATATTTACATTATAAATATCATATTTATACATTAGAAACCTCTTTATAATTTTTTTATGGTTGGACATGGATAATGAAATGTATTTCTTCATTTGAGATGGTAGATTCTATGTGGGCCCAAGTAATGACTCCTCAATGTTATACTTTAAATTTGTAACCATGTTCATAATATATTAATTTTAAATACATCATTTATTTTCATATATATATATATAATATATTTATTAAATTTATCATAATTACATTCCATATAAAGTGTAAGTGAAAAACCCGCAAGATTGGTTCGTATGGAAGTATTTTGTCGTATAAATGAGTGATGTTATAATAATTTAAATGTAATTTAATATAAAATCATAAATGTGATATTATAATTAAATAAGTAAAAAAATATCATAATTATTATATATATATATATATCTAAATTATGTAATTACATAAAATCATTACATTTGTTTATTGAAAACAAGTTAATCTAGTTCGTGAGATTGTAGTTTACCATGAACATGATAGACTACTTAATATATCATTTGATAGAGGATGATACACATATAAATTATTAAATAAACATAACAAAATTTAAGTATATGATGTATATTTTTGTTATTATAATTTAATTATTAATATATATTTGATGGTGTAATAAATATAATGAAAATTAATGAGATATGTTGTGTTTATTATCTTTTATTTGAGTAAACACCTTCGGTTTTCCACTAAAATACCATGGTGAAGGTATTTTGGGATGAAAAAATCTACATGATATTGATAGTGTTTTTTGGGAGATATTTTTTCTTTATTTTTAAGGAAAATGTATTGTTAGGTTTAGAATGGTTAATAGAGGTGGTTCTCTTTTATAAGTTCGGGTGAGGATAAATATGGAAATTCTGAAAAGAATATATTGAGGCCACATTTTTATCAAGATAGAAAGTCTCACAGAAGGCCCATTACCAGAAAATATATGTTAAAATGAGGGAATATTTCAAAAAATTGTTTTTTTTTAAAATATGTTATTTATATCCCTTATCTTTACGGTTTATCTAACTGTGAAACCTTTAATTCCATTAGCTTTGGAAAATATTTTTTACTACTTCTTTATTTATAAAGGGAAAAAATAATTAGACAACATTATAAAATAATTTTTTTTTTGTTTCAAATATATAATAGTTTTTTCAAATTCAGTTAAGAGTTGCGGTGGAATTTAATTGGAATCTATACATAATAAGGTGTTGAAAGATAGTTTTTCTAAAAAAATATACAGATAATTAAAAATATTAGATCATAGATAAATATTAATTTTATTATAATAAACTAATTTATTTAAAAAAATATATATTTGCAATAATCGTACTTTAAAACAAATTTATGATATAATTTATCTTTTAAAATAATTTAAATTTATCATTGGAGGGGTTTTTGGAGGAGTTGACATCATTGTGGGGGACTTCTAGAGGAGCTAAAATCAGTAGGGGAGGGTTTTCTAGAGGAGATGGTGGATGGAACTACTTATATACAATAATATTTAGGAAAACCATGTACTCCATCGTCTTCTTGTACTATTGTTACTGTGATCAATGCATCTCCACATGTTGATGCTATCACGATCAATAGAGCTCTTCTTGCTTTCTAGGAAAATTCTCTATAAGATCACTATATGATTGAGGTTGCTCTTGATAATTTGAAAAAAATGACGTTGAATATCCACAATCTCCTCTCAAGTGGGACACCGACATCAAAACATAGTCATAATAATTATTCATATTTATTACTAATTATATATATTTATTAAGATTTATTACTAATTATCCAAATTTATTCATATTTATTTTATAATTATTACTAATTATCACAAAATATACATATTAATTCAAATTAATTTATATATATTTGTATTTATTCTTTTTTATTAATATTTCTTAAAATTTATTTTTATTTACTCATATTTATTATTATTTTTACTCTTTATTACTTATTATTAATTAATATTACAAATTATTACTAATAATTAATAATAATTAATTATTATTACTAATTATACCCAATTAATCCTATTTATTCCACTTTATTATTATGTATTCTTTAAAGTAACTAATTATTACTAATTATTACTAATTATAACAAATTATTCACATTTGTTACTAATTAATCATATTTAGTACTAATTATTTGTATTTATTACCATTATTTTTATTTAATACTAATTAATCATATTTATTACTTATTAATAATATATAAATACCAATTTTTCATATTTATTAATAATCATTTGAATATATTAATTTTTATTACAAATTATTAGCAATTATTACAAATTATTTCAAATTATAACTAATTAATTCAAATTATTACAAATTATTTCTAATTATTCTTATTTATTACTAATTATATATAGTTATTACTAATTATTCATAATTATTAATAATTATAAAAAAATATTACAATTTTTTAGAAATTTTTACTAATAATTATTAATTAATCATACATTATACTAATTATTATTAGTTATAACTATTTATTCATATTTTCCCTTAATTATTAATAATTATTTATATATATTGCTAATTATTTATATTTATTAGACTTTATTAATAATTATTTTTATTTATTACTATTTATAACTATATATAACTATTTTTTACAAATTATTACTTATTATTACAAATTGATACTCTTTATTCACATTAATTCTTATTTATTCTTAATTATTCTGATTATTCCTAATCATTCTTAATTATTCATAAATATTAAAAATTATTCCAAATAATTCCATATTATTACTAATTATTACTATTCATTTTCATTAATTACAATTTATTCCTATTTATTATGAATTATTTATAATTATTCCTAATTATTACAAATTATTTCTAAGTATCACTAAATATTCATAATTATTCTTAATTATTACCAATTCTTGCATATTATTACCAATTCTTACTAATTAATAATAATTATTACTAATTATTACTAATTATTACTAAATATTACTAATTATTTCTAATAATTACTAATTATTACTAATTGTTATTAATTATTTCAAAATATTCCAAGTTATTACTAATTATTCCTATTATTCCTAATTATTGATAATTATTACTAATTATTATTAATTATAACTCATTATTATTAATAATTATGAATTATTTCATATGATTAATATTTATTACTAATGATTACTAATTAATACAATTTATTACTAATCACCGCCAATTATTACTTCTTCCACTAATTATTACAAATTTATAATAATTAATAATATTTATCAATAGCTATTACTAATTACTGCTAATTATCACCAATTGTTAATAACAATTACTATTTATCAATAATTATTACTAATTATCGCAAATTATTACCTATTATGACTATTTAATAATAAATATTAATATTTTTCTAATTAATACTAATCAAAACTAAAAATTTATAATTAATATTAAAACTATTAATTAAAAATAATTAATACTAATCAAAGATAATGTGTTGTAATAATAAATAAATCAAAATAAAATGATAAAATTCTAAGGTAATTTAATTTCATCTAACTAATAATAATTATGACTAATATAAAATACAATGTATTAACTATAAAAATTAACACATAAATAACCTAAAACAAAATCTTTCATATGATGCAAGGATTGAATATTGATCTTGAAATGACTAGAACGTTGGAATAAATTTTTTCCCCTAAATTTGTGTGTTATTTCATTTTAAACTCTACAAAACTATATCCTTTAATAAATGAAGTGAGTATAATTAAAATAGAACGGTGGGGTTCGACTATTTTATGAATGTTAGTCAATATGACCAATTAAAACTGAACTATTTACGTTACACTTATTTTTTATAAATACATGTGATCTTGGTTAATACAGAAAGAAGAGTCAATGGCCTTATCCTGTATACTCGGGCCATACGAATTCCATCTGTCAGAGCTTGGGAAGGAGGTGGCTTCACTGGGCTTTGCTCTGGACCATGATGAATCCGAAATTTGACATGTGAATCTTGTATAAAATCGCCTAAGGGAGAAGTTCATGTTGATAGAAATCCCCACTCAAGTTATGTTGTGTGAGCCACCCCAAAATTCTTTCATCATAGCACACCTATCACACAAGTCTTAAGCAGGATTTATAAGGGGCTACATAACAAGGCCATATATACTTTTTTTATCCCTTGGTATAAATTGAATTTTTATTTCTTATTATGGTAAATTTTGTGATTTTCAAATGTTTGAATAAATATTGGATGAAGTTCCATATTATTGATGAATTCTTGAAAAATGGGTATCTAAAAATAATTTTTTATACTTTAAATAATTAATAATGTCAAATGGATTTCTAAAAATGGTCTTCTATAGTTGTAATTTGTAATTAATTTAGAGTCTAATAAGATCAAGTTTTTTATTGGTGAATAGTAAATTATGAATCGTAACACACCTTTATGAATAGTTATGAATAGTAAATCAGCCAAAATAATAGAAACATCACCCATGAATGTAAAAATACAATTAAGAAACCTTAAAAGTGAAAAATGACCATAGTATAAGTTCTGATATTTTTTAGTTCATAAATATTTTATTTAAAATTTTATAGTTATTTTAATAAATTAAAATTAAAATTTAATTTCTTAAACTTTAATCATAAATTGTTACTGTATTGTCTTATGGTTATACGATAATTTTACGGGACCTAGATTTCTTTTTTAGGGTGTTAGAAAACAAGTTATAGATTTAATGTTGTTTATTTGGAATAAAGAATGATTTTATTTAAAAATTAAATTAAAAATATTTATAAAAATATTTCCATAAAATGAAGTTCTTTTTTGTATTCATAGCATCAATATTATGTTAGGGTAAATTTTTATTATTTTTTTTGAAACATTTCAATTTTCGGTTAATAGTAAAAATACAATTTTGAGTTTTGGGTGTTTAATGACATCATTGATGATGTCAAAATTATGTAATAACTTTGATCGACTTGTGAATAGTAAGATAGGTTATGAGGTTTCCATGTGGCAAATAACATGGGAAAATACCATGGGCAAGCCCATGGTTTTGCAAATACCACTGATGTGGTGTCCCTTGGAATTTAATTAAACATTCCCTCTATTTCCCTATAAATATTGAGCCATTCCCTTGTTCATTTATTTCCAAAATCCTCCCCAATGAAGATCTGGTATTTTTACCTCCCAAGAAGTCCTCTCAAGATGCCCTCAAGCCCCCCAAGGTCCCAACCTTCCAACTTTCAAAGTCACTCTTTAAGGAAAGGGAACATTCCACCCTCCTCTTTTAAGTATTGACTTCCTTTATTTATGTCTTCTAGTTTCCTTGTTGTTATGTTGTGGTATGTTATTCTATATCATTCATCCGGAAACTTTTATGTCCAAATGATGATAGACCCTTTCTACTCTCATAAACTGATTTTCTGGATTTTTTAGTGACGTCGTTATGCTACCGAATTTTCATAAATGAAATCAGATTTTCTCTTTCTGTCATGATTCCTTTTAATAAGGTATGTCATTAAAATATCCACACCATGATCTTATTTTAATTTTATTCTATCCTTATACTGTAAAATTATTCATTTATGGATTGGAGACATTTTTTCCCTCTATTTTTATTATTTTCTAAAACCATGTTACATAGCTGTTTTGCTTTAGAATTTTCATCTCCAAGTCTCTCACTTTTTTTCTCACAAAAATATCATATATTAATTATGAGAATACCAAAATTTATTGTCATATCTAGGGGTATTCATCAATACATAAAATATATCTATTTTATTATGGAAATGACATACATATAACACTATATCCCTTTTCATTGGTTATAAATGACATTATGATCATATTTTTAAAAATTTTTAAAACGTTATGATTTTTAAATGAAACCCATTTCTTTTATTCTCTACATGTAATTTTGGAAATGATTGATTATGTAATTTGTGGCTCACATGAAAATAAAATCATATTTAGGGTATGCCTTAATATCTCTCCAATGCATTGGGTAAGAAATTTAATCTCCAGAGATGACAACTTTCACGATACCATGGTGATTAACCTTGGTGAATTCATTATGACACCTTGGGGATGAACCTTGGTGATGGGTCCAAGAATGTCTAAATGAAATTTTATAGCCACATATGCCTGTTAGGATTCATGTAATTTTTATTATGATATGCTTCATTTTTAATTTCCTATGTCTTTATGTTTTTCATCAAGTTCTTATTGATTTCACAAGTAAACAGATTCCCTTACATTCCTTATTGGGTCTTCTGCTAACCCTTTCTTTTGATGCATGTATACAGGTTGTGATATGCAATAATAGTACATAGGATGATCTTTTTATGAATCCGTACAAGTGGATTAAAATAATTATTTAGGTTTATGTATTTTATGTTCTTGATTTCCAAGACACTAGAATTTAAAGATCCTATATTTGTGAAATGTAATAAAAAGTTATGTAATAAAAAGGTGATACCCCATATATGGTATCAAAGGAAAGTCTAGTTATTTATGGAAATTTGGATATGAAAAAAATACGAATAACCCTATAGAAACGTTTAAATATAACAATTATTCCTGGTATTTTTGTGGGTATTGAGTAAGTGGATTATCAGGAAAATACATCCCTATCTGGATACGAGCAGGTAGAGGCTACTCTGGTAGAGATATAACAAAGAGTGAAAACTATGACAAAGAGTTCTAGGATTGAGTTGGGGTATCTTGGGAGATGACGATAGGCCTTGATGCACTCTTGGTTATGACCCTCTAGGGGGATATGTTTGGTTAATCATAAGGTTTTTATGGATCATTATGAAGGATTTATAGAGAAATATAATTATTTAAAGCATGAAGTTTTAAGACATAACATATATTATAGTTAAAACATTTATAAATGAAATAATCTTCTCACAAGTGATTTATTATTTTAAAAAATGGTGGTCAAAAGGTAGAACCATCCAAATGGTGACTGCAATGGGAAATGCAATGATGGCCCTCCGATGGAAGATGGAATGGAAACTTTCATGCGAATAATGAACCAAATGACTCAAGTTATAAGAAATAACTTGAATCTAGCTGAGAGAAATATTTCACCATGAAGAAAAAAACATTAATTTGAATATTTCATGCATCAATGACCACAAACCATTAATGGATCTACTGACCTATTGATTGTTGAACTCTTGATCAGCTCTATTGTGAAGATCTTTTTTGTGTGCCATTATTATGAACAAGTGAAGGATACCTTGGCTATTTATCTCTTAGAGGGAGAAGCTGATCAGTGGTGGGAACATATTAAAAACACAAGGCCAAGAGTTGATATTGAAGATATTGACTACGAAGAGATCAAAGGGATATTCTTTAAAAAGTATATTCATCTATCAATGAGAACAAGAATGGAGATGGAGTTTCTCGAGCTGATGCAAAAGAATAATAAATCTGTGGGATCCTATGAGATGAACTTTACAAGGCATTCATGTTAAACTTCTATCTTGGTCAATGATTCAAATAGTAAGATCAATAGTTTCATCGGTGGACTAAGACCTCATCTGTGGAATAATCTAGCAAACTGAGATTATGATAGCCTTGATGAGATTGTGCGAAGTGTGATGAAAGTCGAACTAGAGTTTGGTCAGATGAAATGATCTCATAATTACAATGACAAGAAACTTTTGATGGAGCCAATCTTAAGGAAGAAACTCTATTTGGGTAGAGGATGAAATAAAGTACTACCTTCCACGTGTAATAAATGTGGGAAAAAGAATTCATAGAACTACCTTCTCGAGATCGGGAAGTGCTACGAGTTTGGTAAAGATGGACGCATTGCATGAAATTATCAAAGGGAGGTGAAGCCAAAAATTAAAAACACTAACAAAAAATGGTTGATGGTGCAAGCCCTACCAATTGTCCATTGATATATGTTTGGAAAACTGAGTCACATTACCAATAAATGTTTAAATCGCAGGGCAGTTTAAGGGAATCACCATCAACCTCAGCAATGGCCAGGGGAAGAAGGTTGAAATTTAACAATAACTATGAATGATGTTGATGAGCCAAAGGATGTGGTGGTAGTTTCTCTTGTATTTCTCTCAAATATAGAAAATAATTTGTTTGATTTTGGTTCAATGCATTCCTTTATTTTCTACATGTTTTCAATGAATTTATAATCAACCCCCTATTTTCTAAATTTTATGTTATCATTCTAGACTCCTAGTAAGATTATCCAAGAATCGTCATTGTTTAGAATCAATAGTTTTTAGATTTTTAGTACAATCTTATAACAATTTTAATTGTAATTACCATGATGGAATTCTACATTATACTAGGGATGCGTTGGCTCTCAAATTATAATGATAAGATAAAAGGCAGAAGTAAGGAAATTTTATTATCCTTGAATGTAAAAACTACAGTTATCTTCCATGGAAAAATATCTCAACATGATCTTTGTCTAGAAGATCCTCCTATGTCTTTCATTATGGAGTTGGTCAGAGAAGAAGAAGAATGACATGGTAGTTTGAGGTTAGAAAATTTCCCCATCATCCAGGAATACGCTGTTGATTTTCCTGAAATATTACCCGAACCTCCCCTGAAAGTGAGGTATATTTCTGCATTGAATGGACACCTGGCTCCCTCCGATATCAAATACCCCATATAAGATGGAAAATGTTTAGCTGTCAGTGTTAAATAAACAACTCCAAGATCTTTTGGAAAATGGTTTTATCTGACCCAACGTGTCTCCTTTGGGATCACCAGTTTTCTCTATGATGAAGAACGATGGATTGATGTTTCTATGAATTGATTATTGAGAACTAAATGAGATCAAAGTAAAGAACAAATACCCTCTTCCCAAAATTTATGAATTATTGGACCTACTTTATGGGGATCAATTATTCTCTAATATTGATCTTCATTATGGATATCTTCAATTGAGGGTAAAGAAAGATGATATTCCAAAAAAAACATTTCGATCAAGATATGGGAATTATGAGTATGTTGTTATGCCCTTCGGACTGATTAATTCACCTTCTATTTTAATGGATTTGATGAATAGAGTCATTAAGGACAAACTTGATAAATTAGTGGTAGTTTTTATTGTGGATATTTTGATATAATCAAAATACGTGAGGAGGATGAGGATAATTTAAGGTTTATTTTGAAAACACTTTACAAAGGAATGATTTTTGAGAACTTAATCAAATGTGAATTATACTTACAAAAAAGTTTCTTTCTTGGGGAACATTGTTAATAAAGAAGGAATCACATTTGACCCTAAAAAATGGTTGTAGAGGAGTGGCCTCAACCTACAACAATAACCGATATTTGTAGTTTCCTTGGATTAGAAGGATATTATAGGATGTTTGTGAAAAAAATTCACGACGTTCTAATCCATTAACCTTATTAACTCAGAAAGGGGTCAAGTTCCCCAGGACAAGGGTGTGTGAGAAAATTTTCCAAGAGCTGAATAAGAGATTAGTTACTGCACTCATGTTAACTCTACTCTCATGTGGAGAAGGATGCGTTATTTTTAGCGATGCATCTCAGAAATGGATAAGGAGCGTCCTTATGCAGATTGAAAATGTCATTACTTATGCATCTCAAAAGTTGATGATTCATGAGAATAACTATCCTACGCATGATATGAATATGACTAACATCATTTTTGCGGTGAAGATATATAGGTACTATCATTATGGGGAGAAATGTGATATATATACAGAACATGAATGTGTGAAGTATAATTTCAAACAAAATGAATTAAACATGATACATAAAAGATGGTTGGAACTTCTCAAATATTATGATTGTCCAATTCATTATCATCATAGAGTAGAAAACAATATTGGAGATGCATTTAGTAGGAATCACCCATTTTTTATTTCTATGATGAAGATTCCAAGAGATCCTCAATAAATGACCAAGTAATGCAGGACATGGGAATCACAAGGGATGGGACATCATTTACCCTAACCCAAATGATTTCTCAACCTTCATTAATAAAGAGGATCAAGAATTCTCAAAAAGAAGATCCTTTGTTACAGGTGAATTTTGAGGGTGTGAAGGATGGGAAGTTTTTTTGAGTTCAACATTGATCATGAAGGTGTAGTGAAATATTTTACAAGACTATGTGTTCCATCTATTCAAGAAATAATGAAGGAGCTGATAGATGAATCTCATAGCTATACTTCATCTATATATCCTATAAGTAAAAAAATTTATAGGTACTTTCTTGATCATTATTGAGGGGATAATATGAACAGGAATATTGTTAAATACACTTCTAGGTTCCTGGTATGTCAAAAAATGAAGGCAGAGTGACCACTTCTAAAAGGGGTATTTTAACCACTACCCATACCAGCATGGAAGTGGGATAATATACCTATGAAATTCATCCCTAGTCTCCCAATAACGTCTAAAAGAAACAATGTGATATTATTTATTATTTACCATCTCACCAAGAGTACCCATTTTATATATATTCAAGAACATTTCTCTCTTGATCAACTTTCCCGGATTTAAGTGAAGGAAGTGGTAAGGCTGAATGGATTTCCACTTACTATCATATCTAATTGTGATTCAAGGTTCTCATAAAAATTCATGAGAGTTATTAAAAATGTTCTGAACACTGAATTGAACTTTAGTACATCTTATCAGCCCATAACATATGGAAAATCTAAGAGGAATATTAAAACACTCTAGGATATGCTCAGAATATGATCAATGGAATTTAAAGCTGGATGGGATCAACATATCCCTTTAGTTGAGTTGTCTTACAAAAATAGCTTCCACTCTAGTATTGAAATAGAACCCTATGAATCTGTATATGGAAAGTGATGTAAAAGTCCTAAATTTTAGCATGAAGCTGGTGGTAGAATGATTCTTGGGTCTGATCTTGTGCAAAAGATGAAAGAAAATGCCCATGCCATTAAGCAACACATTAAGGCAGATCAGAGTTGGAAACAGAACAATGATGACAACCATCGAAAGGACATGGAGTTTGATGTTGGTGGTAAGGCCTTTCTTCTAATTTGACCTTGGAAGAGAGTCATGTGGTTTGGGAAGAAATGGAATCTCAACCTTAGGTATAATGGCCCCTATGACATCCCTGATCATTTAGGAGTAGTGTCCTATCAACTATCACTTCCTCCAAATCTAGAAAATGATAATGATGTATTCCACGTATCTGTCTTGAGGAAGTAATTACATGACCCTTCACATGTACCAAATCCAAAGGTGGTACAACTTTAACATGACCTCTCTTATGAGGAGCAGATGGTGGAGATCCTGGATCGTAGAGAGAAGGATCTACCTATCAAGACTACACACCTTGTTAAGCTGTTCTAGAGGAACCAAAAATGCGAAGAAGCTACTTGGGAACCAGAGGTGTCTTTATGGTAGAAATAACCACACCTTTTCTTTTCTTAGGGAGTGATTTAAAATTTTAGGTACAAAATATTTTTAATGGGAGAAAATGTGACATCCCAAACATTTTAGTAATATTTGTTTCCTAAATTTGTGTGTTATTTTATTTAAAACTCTAAAAAATATATACTTTAATTTTTGAAATGAGTATAATTAAATAGGACTAATGGGTTTTGACTGTTATATGAAAATTATTCAATATAACCATTGGAAAATAATATATTTACATTACAATCATTGCTTATAAATACAAGTGATCTTGGTTAATACAGAAGGATGAGTCGATTGCCTCATCCAGTAGAATCGGGCCATACAAAGCTCATCCACCAGAGCTTGGGAAGGAGGTGTCTTTACATGGATTTTCTCTAGACCATGCCCAAGATATTATCCAACATGATAAGTTTGAATGGAATCTCCTAAGGGAGAAGTTCAAGCTGGTATAAATCACCACTCGAGAAATATTTTTCAATTCTCCCTATGATTCTATCACCATATCACACCTTACACTTAGTTCCTATGCAGGTGTTTTAAGGGGCAATGTAACGAGACCATAGATTCATTTTATAATACCTTGGTGTAAATAAAATTTTTATTTTTCATTATAAAATATTTTGTGATTTTCAAATGTCATGATAAATGTATGATGATGTTCTATATTATTGAAGAATTTTGAAAAAAAATGGTATTTGAAAAAGGAGCATCCCCGGAAGGGTATTCAGAGTAGGTGCACTCACCAGAACAGAGACAAATGGATTTTTCAGAATGAGAGGGTATGGATATTCCATCGAGACATGCCTGTGCTTGCATGAGAAGCCTATCTGGACAACAATGTGAAGGTGGGGAGCTACTATCATGACGTAGATGCTGGGGAGGGGAAGATTCTTGTAGATAGTTTGGTTGAATTTCAGAAGACATTCGGGTCATGTAACCTCCTAAGCCTACGACCCATGTAATATCTGAACCTACTGGCCTTGTAAGGGTTCCCCCTAATCCATTGAAAATGGGGTTATCAAAAATAAATAAAAATTAAGGCTTTCGGGCCATTCAGGATTACCTTTTTACGGTGATAAAAAACAAGTTATAGATTTAATTTTGTTTATTTGGAATAAATATTGATTTTTAAAAAACTTAATTAAAAATATTTTAAAAAATATCTTCATAAAATGGAGTTCATTTTTGAATTTAGAGCATCTATATTTGGTTAGGTATAACCTTTGGGTTTTTTATGAAATATTGGAATTTTTAGTGAACTGTGAAAATAGAGTTTTGAGTTTATGGTGTTTAATTACATCATTGATGATGTAATCATGATATAATAAATCTGGTATAATTTTTCATAGAAGGATATTTTATGAGGGGTACCAAGTGTCCAATACCATTGGAATATAAAATGGGAAAGCCCATCATTTACAAATACCACTGATGAGGTGTCCCTTGGAAATTAATTAAATATTACCTCTCTTTCCCTATAAATACCAAAACATTCCCTCATTAATTTCATTCCAAAATCCTCCTTAACGAATATATGGTCTTTTTAACTCCCAAGGAGTCCTCTAAAGGTTCGCTTAATCCACTAAGGTCCCAAGCATTGAGCATTCGAAGTCACCCTTCAAGGTAAGGGAACCTTCCACCCTCCTCTTTTAAGTCATGAATTATTTTATGTCATGTATTCCAGTTTCAATATTATTATGTTGAGGTATGTACTTATATATCATTCATGCTGTCCATTTAATTTCAAAAATATTTGATTCCCCTTCTTCTCCCATCAATTTGTTTTCTAGATTTTTAAGTGAAGTCATTAGGCTGCTGAATTTTCATAAAAGATATCGCCTTATGTCATTTCATTCATGTTTTCTATTAATGTGGTATTTCATTCAAATATCAACACTTTGATCTTTTTTCAATTTTATTCTGTTACTATACTATATAATTATTCATTTATGGATGGTATACCCTTGTCGATCCCTTTTTATTATATTATTAAACCATGTTATATAGCCTTTATACTGCAGAATTTTCGTCTAAAAATCTCTTTTTTTCCTCATGAAATTAACTTATATAATTTATGTAAATTCCAAAATATATTTTCAACTCCAGGGGTATTCATCAATAAATAATATTGATATATTTATTCTGTAATTGACTTTCATATAACCATATCTTCCTTTACATGGGTTATATATGACATAACTATCATATTTTTACGAACTTTTAAAACATTATGATTTTGAATAGAAACCTATTTCTTTTATTATATATGGGTTATTAATGAAATTTTTGTTTATGAAATATGTTTATCACACGAAAATACATACATATTAATCATTCTCCCTGATAGCTCTCCAATGTATTGGGTAATTAATTTAATCTCTAGAGTTGAAAAGTTTTACAATACCATGGTGAATAACCGTGGTAAATTTTTTTATGACACCTTAGGGATGAACTTTGGAAATATGTTCATGAATGTATAAGTGAAATGTATTAGAAAAATATTCATGATATTATTTGAGTTATTTTAATTATTATATGAATCTTTTTCCATTTCACATTTATTTATGTTTTTCATCAATTCATATTGATTTCACATGTAATCTGATTCTCTTAATTTCCTTACCAGGCCTTTTGCTCACCCTTTCCATTGATGTATGTCTACATGTTTTGAGATCCAATAATTCTACATAGTATGATTTTATTTGAATCCATACAATTATATTTGAATAATGTTTTATGTTTTCATGTTTTGTGTTCCTGGTTTGAATGACACTTGAATTTAAAGATCCTCTGTTTGTAAAATGTAATGAAAATTTATGTAATAAAAATGTGGGATGGAATAAATCTGATGTATAAACATAATCATTGAGAAAAAATAATTGGGAAAATGTATTCATATATTGAGATAGAGGGTAGGGAAAGAGTGGAATAGGAAAAATCAAAGTGGGTATATAAAGGTTAGATTATTTTCAATGGGAGGCTCGTCATACATAACATTATTCATGATGAATACCATTTTAAATACCACCCTTGCTCTTAATTTTGAGAAGTGGTTAAAAAGGTATTTGTGATTGGCCCCATCGCAAATACCCACCTACAGATATACTATTTGTGATAGGAGATATACCCCATAAAAAATACGAAAAAACACTGACGAGTATTTGTGACTGGTATAAAAACTCATCACAAATACCCATCATATAGATTGACGTGCACCCTGAACCAAAGATTTTATGATAGGATCCCAATTACCATCATAAATAAAAACACATTTTCAATAGGATCCCTCCCTATTTAAAATATACCATTGAAAATATATATTTTTCTTGTAGTGTCTCATACATTTTATCTAACAGGGTGTTCCTCATTAAAAAAATTTGGTTGTAACCCAAGGAATGCATGATTAATGTTGCCTTGGGGTTTCATGATTAAATTCGAATGAGATCACAACTGAAGGAAGTTGATAGAATAATGAATATATATAGTTTTTTAATGGGTATGAAAGAATTTTAGTGGTTTTTGTATTTGGCAGAGAAACATGATAAATACTTTCATTTTGAACTTCTTTGTTGTAATTCAACTTGTCTAGGGTCATGGACTACACCCATTAGCTAAGATCTCCATCATTTAATGATTTATAAATCTATCGGGATGAGGGGTGATAGGGGTTTATGATTTCATTAAATAATCCTCAAATAATATTTACGTGGTATTATAATGTACGGTAAAATTACTCACAGGTCATCAAATTTAAAATTAATAATAACAATCAAATAATAAAATAAGTTTGGAAAAAGTAATACCCATAAATTATTCATATACAATTGATTGTATAATTCTAAAATCCTTTTTGACATTGAAGATAAAAAAATTAATTTTTTTAATTCATTTCTAATAAATCCATTAATGATAAACTGACATAATTTTGGATCATAATAAATTTTTTATTTTTTTAAATTAGTAAATTTTTTATTTATTTTTAATTATAGAAGATTGATTATTATTTATAAATATATTTATTAAAATAAAAGTTTAATTTAAAATAATTAAATACATGATATGTAATCTTTAGGCCTCCTGAAATGTACAAGGATTATAATTCTTAAATAATATTTAATGAAATTAATTTTTTAAGTTGCCCAATAAAATTATTATCATATTCCACAGGGAATGTAACTTCACAAGATGAGCCACTATAGTCATGTATTGATGTTCCACGTAATAAAACTATATAGTCATTTTAGTGTTTATGAACACATGGAATTCCAAAAATAATTACATTTAATACCAATGAAAGATGTGTATAGTACATAGCACGTATTGTGTCTCACTAAAATGACACTACATTTTTTATAATTATACAATTAACTTCTCAATTGATTTTATGTAATCTTGTAGTGAAATTGTGGAAAATTTAAGGATTTTTAAAGTCTCATGGTAAGGTAGATGATTTGTGAAACACTAAAATGGAAACATATGGAGCTTTTAGTGTTTTTGATAGTTGTTATGACCTAGTTACCACATTTTTATGTAATTCATGATAGTCTATTGTGTGACCAACATAGTTTTGGGTACTTTGGTTACTCATTTTTCTAAACTGGGGTCTACAATATTCTTCCCCACATTGATCCCAACATTTTAATAACATCTCCATTCGATTCCACTATATTCCTTCACCTTCTATTGTGTTTGAATGATGATTTATTATTCAAATATCATAATGTATAATGAATTTACTAACACATTATTTTCACAATTCTTTTTTACCATTCAACCTTTTTTTATCAAAACCCAGTGGTCATGATTGATGATTTTAATATCTACAATTGTTTCAAAATGGAATTTTCTTTATAGGTGTTATATGGATTCTTCAATGACCTTTTGTAGTGATATTCATTAAAGGAAACATGGATACATTGGTTGAGGATTTTTTTCCATTTAATTTCATTTATTAAATAGTTTTATTTAATATTAATATTATAAACCCATTATTAATCATTCAAAATATAGTGTATTATATCTAGATAAATTTTATCAATGGGTTTCTATAAATTCGTTAAGGTTTCCTTCGAAAAAAAATTATATATCATTTGTAAAAGCAATTATATTTTAAAATATTATAAATTTTGTATAAATGATTAATAAAATTCCTTAGGGTAATTTTATTCATAAAAGGTATCTTATATAGAATTTTTTATGGCTAAAAATTTATTTACTAATTATAGTGTTCATGTTTATATGTATTGCATGTTTTATTAATAAGGATAATTTTTAGATTATATTTCTCTTTGATAACATTGGTTATTTTGCATGATGGTTCCTTGATATTATTTATTTGGCCTCATATAAATTACTGTATTTTTATTTGGATATTTAATAATTTATTTTCAAATGATTGAAACAATTTTTTAAACAAAAATAATATTTTTTATCTTGTGATAAAAATATATTATCAATTAATTGGAACACTATTTTGAGTCATGCTCTTATCCATTGCGGATTAGTGTATGAATGTGTTGAAGATTTGATAAATTTATTGCCATATTTTTTGGGATTATAAGGGGATCAATAGTGATATTGGGTATTAGAGATGTGATAAATATTAATATTCTGATATACATCCTAAGGAAATAAATTTTCTTTGTTATTTATATTTAGATTTTTCTTCAACTACCACCTTTTTAAATAAAATGAGGGACCCCATGAAACTATATGAAAAATCAAGCCATGGTTGCATTTATAGTTGTGTTTCATGCACTCGTAGTGGTACTTAGTGTAATTTTATGACATTATAGGGTATTTAACCTAGATAGTGGTTTATGACTGAGTATTTTGTGATATGTTTTAGGAGAATTAATATCCAGTACATGGTACTGCCTATTAGTAAAGAGAACTATCCCATTATTCCATATATTCTTTTCTCTTGACATGTATCTTATATAATGACTTCCATGATTCATATGTAGAACGTGAGTCCGTACCTCATACATTAAATATAATTTTATGCAATTATTCCTTATGGATGAGTCATTATTATGATATATTTTCTATTGTGTCAATATTTTTATTCTTTAATGAAAATTTAGCGAATTTATTTCTTTTGGAGCATGTTATTATACATTATTACTTATACCTGATTAGTATCTAATGGTTCTAAGGGAATGGAATGATCTATTTTATATATTATAATTTTTATTTTAATAAAGGTTTCCCATGTGGTTTTCAATAGAATTTATTCATTATGATGTGTTAGAAATGTATTTCTTTCAAATAATGATAAATAAATGAAAAATATAATTTTATCATATTAATAGAAAATGTTATGTGCATGGATTACTCTATATATGAAATGTCCTAAATTCATATTTTTTTTCTAATAGATGTTTTCTCACTCTATATACATTCATGGTTGTTTTTATATACTCATCTTGTATTATTTATGTTTTGTGGTCATGGTTTCCTTGTTTTCTTCTTACCACTCTCCTATAAGATGTGGGTGATGATTGTTCATCATGGTGACTTGAGAGTGAAGTGGTGATTTCGTGGATGGTCTTCTTAATTATTTATATTAGTTGGGTAATGTTGGGTATTCACTATATTTGATTTCTATTTTGTTTTTTTTGGGTTTTTATAACTATTGTAGAATATGATTTTTTTGGGAGTAATATCCATGATTGTATTTATTATTATTTTATATTAATTATCCTTGTTTTTTTGGATCTATTTTATTTTTTATTTTTAAATATTTATCATGATAATCAAATACATTTATACTTAATGTATGGTTTCTAGTGAGAACCCACAGTTTGGATTATTTAGTTTTTAGGTTTAAAATAATCCCATAATGTAATTTTTGATAATAAATAATTGATTTAAAGCCCATTAAGATCTAGAAGATTCCTCATGACATAGTGTGGTGCAGTCTGGGAGACAGGTTGGGGAGAACTAGTCTTTTTCATTTAAAAATGGTGTCAAGAAAATATTCTTTGGTTGATGGTAGATGGAGGATAATCCCAGTAGGTCTCATGTTTTGGCTACATGGGGAGTGGATGGGAATCACATCATAATAACAAACCATGAGTTTAAAAGGGTGGTAAAGATTTTTTTTGAAATATAGTTTAATGATTGGTTATTTTTGAAGAAATTTGATATTATAAATACATATTTGTGAAAATAAATGAATTTGATACTTAAATTGTAAAAATCAATATTTTATATTGAAATTTGAGGTGATATATGGGGACATAGTTATGTTAATTTTTCTTTTAATATATGTGATTTTCAGATTAATATTCTTCTAGTTTCATGATTGAAATATAAATAGTAGGTTCACAATCTGAGGAGCTAGTAAATTAAGAAAACAAATGTAGTAATCCTTGTAAAATTTATTTTCATTAATAAAATTGGTTCTTTAATCATTTCAGGAGTGTAATGATTCATATTTATGAGTAATGTTGTTTAATATTATAATTATTCTTAATGATGGATCATATATTGAAAAAAAATTTGGTTACATAATTTTTTTAAATCATATTTTTTATATTTTTAAATACATTTTTAAAAATATATGAACAATTAAATAAATAAATTTATGTTCATGGTAGTTTGATAATGGTAAAATAATTTCAATTAATTAAATGGATGTAAATTTTTATGAAATTATATTGTTGAATAACCATCTCTTGAAGTGAAGATTTAATATTATTTAATTGAATATATTTTATATTTTATGTTATGGTATCCTTAAATCATGGAAGAGGATTATTTCAAGATATTTCCATGAGTTATATAATGATAGTGATATTTTTTGTTGTTAATATTTTTACTGAATATCACTACTATAATGGACAAATGAGTTATGTTTAAATGGATAAAATTACTTGGTTTTAAATAATGATTTATTTTATTATAATTTGTAATTGTTAAATCATTTTTATTAATTGTTTCAAAATCCATGCTTCAGATAGATTGTTAAATCATAAAATGACACTTCGAAATGAAAATGCTATTTTATTTTAAATTATCATGATAGATATTTTGTTTAAAAAATATTTATTTTAATTAATTTGGATCCTATTATGTTTATTTTTATGTTTTTATAATTTTTTCAAAAATAGAAATTAAAATTTTCATTATATTTTGAAAATTTGGTTATATTTTTCTTCCTATTATAATTGATCATGATATGGATTTATATATGGTTATCATTCCAATATTTTAGGATTTATATTATATGTTGACTTATTTGTTATTTTTTTAATATAATCCCAAAAATGTATTTACAATTTATAATGGAATTCCTTACATAGTGGTTCTAGTGACTTGGGACATGTTCGTCTCGTATCTCACTCCACTATATCTCTTGATAGAGTGACATAATAATATTCTTTATAGATCACGGATCATGAATTATAGTCTCTATATCTAAATATTCCAAGTTATAGTGGTGGCCATAGATCCCAATTATAAATATTCAAGCTCAACATACATAGATATTCCATCATTTTAAATTAATATTCATTACATTACACAAATATACACATGATAATCAATAGTTTTTGGTATCATTATAAACATGGAAACACCAGAAATTGTCTATAGGTAAAGTACAAAATATCCCATTATGATGTTTATAAATAGGAACATACATATAAATTTCATATATAATACCTTTCCATACTACCTAGGGAATGAAAACATATATAATAGAGAAATTTGATATCTTGTATGATTAAAAAAGGGATATATATAAGAATAACATGAATATAATTATCTTTGAAAATAAGAATATTATTTAAAACCCATAGAATACATATTAATGATCACAATGATGAGTCATAGAATGAGGATTCATGTTCATGGGACTTGAATATGTAAAGAATCAGGGAAAATGATCCTTCAGTAAAATAAATTATATCAATACATATATTTACTCCATAGACATAAGAATAACAATTCATTGAAATTGTAGTGAAATTTCATTAAAAAAATATCATATTTGAATGATTTCAATCACTAGGCCATCATAGTAGTCACGGTTCACTCACAATAATATCATAGAAAAAATTCACTTATTGAATCGGGATCACTCCTTTTTCAAATCATTCCTATTAAATGATATATTAATCATTAGAAAATGTATCAATGGGAGATATAGGTCAGAACTATCTCATAATGAAAATAATATTTATGTGTTCCACATAATCAGTAATCATTTATCATATCATAACCCATGAAAAAATACAACATTGTTAATCATTTCATCATTTCACAATAGTATATCCCATAGACAAATATGTGGGTTTCAATTTAATTTTATCATGAATATACTGTTTTTGAGAAAAATAACTAATAAAAATCAATCCACTATAAATAAAAATAGTTCTGATAAAAAATTTGAATGGTATCCTTGGATTATATCACTAGTAAAGAATATGTTACATAATTTATTTCCTCTCATATGGAAAAAAATGTTGATTTGATCATTCAAAAAATTTATTTTGAAAAATAACCCATCTACCTTGAATTTTTTTTAATAAAAATTAGGAATTTTTATATAGTTTCCATTGAAAATAACCATAAAACAAAAAAGTGTATCTTCAATAAAAATAATATTCATGATGACATAATGTTTCGTTCATGCTATAAACATTAAACAAAATATTCTATTTAAAAATTTCAGTAAAATATGTTCAAACAATCTTTCGTAGATGGCATACAGATTCCTTTCATAATATTATTGTAAAAATTAAAACATTGTTAAAAAATAATATTATAATTATTAAAGGAAAATATTAAAATTATGTTTTTTTAGAAAAAATGGATTTCGATAAAGATGAAATTTCTACAAAAGTGAGAAATAAATTAAAATATTATTTATAACATCATTCAATTATTTTATGTACCAATGAGTGTAAAAAATATACTTATACATTAATAAATCAATAATAACTATATAAAAAATAATACTCTTGAGTTTCATAAGATATTTATCATATATATTTTCATGAGAAAGAGAATCAAAAAAATTATAGATAAATGAAGAGTCATTAACATAAAATGATAACCACTTTGTAAAAAATTAATCAACATAACCACCATGGAAAAAGATAAAATGGAATATAAAATATCA
Organism: Viscum album; assembly: GCA_963277665.1. Taxonomy (NCBI): domain Eukaryota; kingdom Viridiplantae; phylum Streptophyta; class Magnoliopsida; order Santalales; family Viscaceae; genus Viscum; species Viscum album. Next base: position 998,057,100 of record OY728166.1, read on the forward strand.
TGAGGAAAAATCATGATATTACATGTAAAATATCTGGTATTAAACCCCTATTAAATAATATATGTTAATATAATAATGTGAGTCTCGATGAAGGAAAATTGAGAAAACAATATTTTACTTTATGTCATGAATTCTATTCTGCACATTAAAATAGCCAGAATAAAAAATATATGTTTATTATTAATATATTATAAAAAATATTTATATATAATATTCCATATATGATTTTATTTTTACCATTTATTATATATTTATTAACAATTCAATGTTAAACATATATATCAGGTAATACAAATTTTTTTAATATATGTTTTTATTTTTTATAATTTTTCACATAAAGATAAAATGATTTAATAATAAATATAATTTTAAACATGGAATAATTATATTACTTACTCAGTATAAATTTAACTAGAGTAATTCAGGAAATGTATTTATAGAGAATTAAATACACTATTAATGTAGACTATAAGTCTTATGAATGCCTAAAAATTGTTTCTATTTTTTTTGTTGAATTGAAATAAATATTGATGAATGATCAATTAAAATAAAATAAAAATTATTATTTCATATATATTACATAGGTTAATTCAAACAATCCTTATTTTCTACCTAGTAAAGCATGAACGAATCACATCACTTCAAGAGGCAGTGGACCGTCACACACATGAGAGACATTATTATACTAAAAAATTGAAACAAATGAACATATGTGTCCTATAATATATCAAACAAAAATAATAAAACAAATAGTAAAAGGAAAATAATCATTTATCCCATTTTTTTAACCTTCAATGAGATATGGTAATGGAAAAATAAATTACATCGATTCATGAGTCGGTAGTCTTTCGTACACTTGAATGATGATTTTATTACCCACTTAATCATTATAAAGATAGTAATTGATCATTTAATTAATATAAAAATGTCCATTATATATTGAATAAAATTTTTATAATGTAATCACGGTATAAAAATAATTTATTGAGCTGGAGGATGAAATAAAACATAAATGTTTGTTGATGAAAAAATAACACTTCTTGTGATATCTTCATTTGGATTGAACTAAAATACATCCTTGGATGGATTTCTGTCAAAAATAATGAATATTATAAGAGATAATGTATTTTATTATGTTACATGGGTATCTAAATGCCTAACAAAAAATTTATTTAAGGTATAAAGTTGTTAGATGAGGGGTTTACTTTTATTACATGGGGACAAGACACACATTGTATTTTCAAAACAAATTAAGTTATCCCACATTTTTAACATATCACTAGGGTCCAAAATTGGAATTTATATATTTCGAGTTTAAATGGTATATATATGGAAATTTAATTGATTAAATTAATTTATAGGTCATTTTAACCCCTAACTTTTCCATTCAATCACCCATTAATATTATTTTTACCGAAACCATAATAATTAATTTTTAATGTCAATAATATTAATGTGGGTAAAAAATATATTTTCTTTATAACATAATATAAATTTTTCTATTTAAAAATCTAATTTTTTTTAAACGAAACTCATAATATAGTAATTTTTTAATTAAAATTATCCATTCACACTAGGCATAAAGGGCTTTTAATGTGAAAATATTCAAAATAAAACGAAGTATTTATATTAGAATTAAAATTTTAAATTAATAGAAATAGAATAATATAGATTAATGTCTTTATAATTTAAAATTTTTTATTTTAAAAAATTTAAAATTTAATTTAACATCACAAATAAATTAAACTTAATGGTGGTTTTTAATTATAATTCATTATTTTCACACTTCACCAAAAATTGATACTTCATAGAAATATCCAAACAAAATAAACCTAAGAATAATTTGACATGATGTCTTTAAATATATGTTTTATTTTATCATAATAATTTTCAAGAAGATTGAAAATTAAATTTTAGTATTATTAAAAAAAAAAGAAATAATTTATGAGAAAATATTTTTCTCAATTAATATAATGAAATCATAAAATTTAAATTTTTTTCATTTATATTTTTCATTATATGAAACCATAATATTTATCATTTTAAAATTATTTGTTACTATTAATTTCATTATGTTTTAAAGCTATGTTTCTATAAATACACAACATTGAACAATATAAATTCTTCTTATTTTAATAGATGAAATATTTATCTATACCCAAAGATTATTTAAATTTATAAATTTAGATAAATATAAAAAATCTTCTATAGTAAACTAATACATTATTTATGGACACTTAAACTCTATATTAATTTTTTCTACCAATGGAATCAATTTTAAAATAAGAATCTTTTATTTTCATGAAAAATCATTACAATTTTTATGTTTTCGTCATCTTTATCCCAACCAATAATTTATTTTTAGAAACAAATTTCAAAACACCAGAGAAGAAAGAAATGTAATTTAATGGATAAAGTGTAAGAAAAACATTAATATAGTGTAATACATGAAAACTTATGTTAGAAGAAGAAGACACTATTTGGATACTTAGATCATCCCAATGATGTAACCATTTTAATACATTTTAATTTGAATACCCATATTTATAAATTCTATAATATTCATTATACAATGTATTGTAATGATATAATGGGTAACACTTTTTGTAAAAGCTATATAGGGCTCACTCATGACATAAAATTCAGTTTAACCCTTCTAATAAGCTCTATTGGGATAACATATGAGATATAATGGGGCTCCACCCTTCATATATATTGTGACATTATCAAACATGGGTTTTAATGGGGCTTAACACTTCTTATAAATGAAATAGAAAGTATTTTCAATGACAATCTCTTGATTATCTAATTAATTATAAGTTATAATTTAACCAACCATCTATGGTTTATAATAGAACTACCCATCATTAGGTTATCACGTAGAAACCGATTATTGGTTTATAACATAAACATCAATTTTGGGATTATCACATAACCAACCATCACTATAAAAATATCACAATAACTATAAAATAAACCTAAATCATGACATATTTGCATTAAAAAATCCATCTTTGAAGAAAATAAACTTTTTATTTTAAAATTTGTCATTTAGAAATATTTTACAAATAAAATAGAATCATTTTCTTTGAATGTATCCATAAAAACATGTAATATATGTTTAAAAATATCACTTCAACATTAATGTTGTAAATTACTATCATTCCATATATATAAATAAAATGAATTTTTTATTTTGCAAAATTATATGTAAGATTAATTTTTATAGAGAATTTTTAAGATAATGACAGTTAAATTAGATAATTAAAATATACTTTTTTGAAAATATTTGATCAAAATTTGATATTATAATATCTAAAACAACCTTATGAAATCAATTATGTAAATAAATTTAAAAAACATGGATATGAAAGAGAAATATTTACAAAATAAATCTTTATAACATATAATATGTGGTTTTTTACGTAATGAGTCTGTTACATTTAGACCAACACATGCAATATAATCATTATTTTACATATTGATAAATATAATTTAACAATTTATTTCTTGTTAAATTTTTTTATGTTTATTATTCATTTTATGTCACTTATTACCATGTTATAATAGTTAAAATATTATTTAAGTTCTTGTAAAATGTTTTTATAATATTCGTTAAATGAGACAACTATTAAATTAGTATGATGTATATAGTGAAATTGTAGATTAAAATAATTATTAAATAAATAATTAAAAATATTATACATTATTTATAATTTTAATGGAAATAATGAAATATTTTAATGAAAACTAAACTATGTTATAATCCTGATGATGGTATGACATACTTAATCAGGGGTAACATTTTAATTTTTCATTGGTATTTATAGAATGAAGTTCTGTAACATTTTATTTATATGAAATTATAATATTATCTTATTATTTATTAGAATATAATTATATATATCATCCATGTTATATGGTGATGTATAATTAATCACATCGCATCGTGGAGTTGATAATTCAAACTTACACATTAACGATGTTATACTATATCTATTCATAGAATGGTTAGTGAATAAATGATATATTATCAAAATTTTAAGGGTAATTATGTTTGAAATTTCATATGTTAATATTAATTCCATTACTGTAACTAGTCGTAATATATGGTGATGGGGAAAAATTTATATAGTTTAGCGAGGTGGTATTCGATTGTACACAAGAGAGATAAATTATATCTTTATTTTATATATATGTATATGGATATGGTTTATTCAATTAAAAAAATATAGTAACATTATATTTTTTATAATGTAATTATTTTTTAATAATTACTGGAGATGATATAAAAGAGGTGGATGAATAATAAAAACTAAAATGTGTCACTGAGAACTATACCTCTTAATCGGGTAATCTACTTTTCATAACACCTTAAGACCAATAATAGCTGGTTATAACTCAACAAATATATCTATTATATTTTGAGGGATACTAAGAATTAATACTTTAAAACATAAATAGAAGTGTAGTATGTTTAATTTAAATACTTTTTTTTGATTTTATATGAGATGAATGGGGGAAGTCATGGAAGATCTCAAATGTATTTAAACAATATAGAAAAATTTTCAAATAAAAATGGCTCTAAACATATTAACTTCAAATTTATGATTCTTTTGTGTCAATATAATATCATACAATAAAATTTACATATATTAGGACAAAATTTATTCCCATAAATTTTGGTTTAAACTCTTATTTATCCCCATTATCTATAATCATATCAACAAAGAATTTTAGTTTTTGAGGGTTAATATAGTTACTATATAATTACATAATATAGATAGATGGATCACTAAAGGAATATAATACATTAGTTAAATCATTTGGATGAAATTATGATTTTTAAATAATTTTGTTATTTAATAAAATATTATATAAATTAAATTATCATTAATATCAATTTCAACCCTATTCATTAGGTTCACTTTTAAAAATATCAATAGAAAATGATATATTCTAAAAAATAAGTTTATACACCACCAAAATCTTATTTTGATAGATAATATAAATTTATTATATTAATTATCTATAATAATATTTATTTCAATTTTCTTGATATCATTTGATTTTTTTCCCAAAATTGAATTTATACTTCATCATTTTTATATAATTAAAAAGATTTATTATTTTTTAAATAAAAATTAAAAATATATAACCATAATGAATATAAATATTTTATATTTATATTGTGTACTTATAGTCAATTATATCCTATTGATAAACACATATTAAAAATAAAATATTTATCAGAAATATGTTTTTGATATCTTTGACACTTCATTCATTTAAATATTATAAATGTAATAATATCAAAAAAGTGACTCATAAATGTTATGATTATAATACATGGATGGGTATTATTGAAAATAACTTAACTAATTTCATTAGGGAATGTTTTAGGGTTTTTTTCTAATCCTTGTGACATTACCTTCATCCTTGACTACTGGTTTTACTATCTATAATGTTATTAAAAATCACTATGTTTAGTAGTAATATTAGAAAAAAGTGACTTATTTACATAATTTTATCCTACAAAATCAATGTATGGAATCCATTTTTAAAAATTCATAAAATATATGTTTTATAATTTAATTTAAAATTAAACAAAAAAACAAAAAAAAAATTTCATTAAAATTCTTTTTTTAAATTTAAAATATTTTATATTAAAATAAAAAATAAAAAATATTTAATTATACAGAAATTGAATATTTTCGATCAAATTGAACATATAAAAATTAAAACTATATAAAAACATAATTCTTTATATGTAAATACTTTAAAAATATACTTTTCAATAAATATATTTATATTTATTATTCAATTAAAAATCAACCTCTTTAGAAAATTAGAAAATTATAACCATAGGAAAATTTTGATATGATTATTTAAAAAATATATTTCATTAAAATAAAATAATTTTTCTATAAATTAATTATATTATTTTAATATAAAATTTAATAAAATCTATTTTTGAATAAATCTATTTTTCTAGAATAAAATGAGATTTTTAAAAATCTAGTGTTTATTTAAATAATAATTAATTAAAACATGAGAAATGACTAAGAATATTATATATTTCAAATATCAATTAATACATTTCATTATATATAATTTATTGCCTAGGTTATTGTGATAACATTTTAATAATAAGTTTTTTTAGATCAGTGATATACATCTCGTATGTAATCAAACACAATATTTCCCGATAATAGAAAATGGGATGTCAAATTCTCCCACTACTAGAAATTCCCCCCTCACAATTTTATATTTGTTGTCAGTTAATATTGATTGACTTTTAAAAATACATTTACTGATATCCTCCTTGGAAAAAGGTTAGTAAACCAACCATTTGAAAATTGAATGGAATGTAAGGAGTTCACCTGAGATAACAAATACTAGGATTACATGTTGGAAAACTTGGACATATAAGAGAAAAAACTATCAACATCTGTTGAATAATGATACATAATAGGGGCATTATAAGGATAATCACCACAAAATTGAAATTTTTTTATGAGTGAAAAGTTCATTTATTTCATGATATGAAAAGTAAATGGATAATTTTTTTATAGAAATTTCATTTTCCTAAGAGTGGAGAAATTACATTGACATATATTATAGAAATATAATTAAACTTACCTATATGAAAATCAAAGTTTCATCCTTTAATAAATTACAACCACAAACTCGTCTTTTTATCAACACAAACAGTAGGAATTATTTTAATTCCTCAACCACTAATGTAAACTTATGTAGATTTCTAAATCCAAAATAGGGAAAAAATAATTTATTTAATATTTAATCATAAAATCATTTTCATCAAGATAAGATATGTTAATTAACAAAATTAATCAGTGTTAAAAGATGTGAAACTACTTTTATTCAAAAAAAATTTATTGTAAATACCAGTATTCATCATAATCAATTTAAAAATTAACAATAATATAATTCTTAAAAATATATAAACTATAAATGAAACCCCATAATAAGAGGTATTCAATCACACAGTCTTTGAAGATAATTTTTATATTTATTGCCCAATAAATTCTATTTCTCTCAAAGTGTCAAACCAAAAAGAAATTTCACTAATTATCATAAAGATATGCTAACCATTTATATAAATAACCTAAATATAAAAAAATCATCAATATATTAATCTATTTTTAAATAAAAACTTCAACATTTCATCCTTAAAGAAAATACATCATTATTATGTTAACCTTAATAATATAGGGTTTCCAAAATATTTAATTACTTATGAAATAATATTAATATGGTAAAGTTTTTTAACACCATGGTATTTATAAATATGATATCTAAATTTACATTATCACTATCCTTAAAATCATCTAAATAATGATTAAAATTTATAATAATTGGGATTTCAAAAAGTTTAGTGGTAAGAGATTCACCATTCTATCCACACACTTGTGGCTTTAATTCTCATAGCCTAATTGAACATGATGATTATTCATTCATCTTGTGGATGTTCCTTTTCATAAATAAATATTTTTAAAATCCTTATAAATTTCTAAAAAAAATGTTAGAAACAATTTAAAAATAACTATAATATTGTTTAACCTCAAGGGTCATCTCATAACATTAATTTGGCATCCCAAAATGTAATAAAACACAATTACATAAAAATGAATGTCTCTAAAAATAAAATTAGTCACCTCAAATTTCCATATCATAAAGAATAAAAGAATTTATTGAACACTATAGTTATGATGAAAATGAATATTATAAACCCATTAGGATATCCATTACTCTTATAAAAAATGCCATAATCTCCAAATTTATATTACTATTGTTCTAATACCAACTGTAAGGACCACAGTTTAAACAATACATATTCTAGATAATTTATTACTATAAATAACATTGTTTTCCAAAAATATTTTATTTTTATAATTTTATGAGATTAGTAAAATCTCTTATTTGTTAAACCCATACATTACAAGTGGAAGCTCATACTATGTATCAATTTATTTCACCACCAATAGAAACCCCTTAAAAATAAATTATTTTTCCCTTCCTAGAATGTATTCACAACCTTTATCATATATGTGTCATAATCCATAATAATATATTGTCTTATAAATAAATTTTATAAATTTGGTATTTGATTTATAATATTAGTAAGTGGTTTTAGTGAAATATCTAATAAATTGTATGATAAACATGAAATCCCATGTAAGTTAGAAAATAAACTTTTTTGCAATATAGAAAATCACACACATATAACCCATTGGAACCCATTTAATTTGAGGAACCAAATGTAAAAATACTAATAAAATCACTATAAAATGTATTTGAGAGATACAATGGAGATGAAAAGTCTTATAATAAATATTAGGCTCAATTGTGAGCTATAATGGGGTTCAACTCTTCTCTTAGCTATAGTGGGCTCAATTGTTTGAGAAAATGGGGAACAAACCATTATATAAGCTATGTTAGAACCCCCAAAGAGATATAATGGGGTTATACCATTCATCTAAATCGAATAAAAAATATGGTAAACATTCATATGTGGTGTACCAAATGTATTTTTGTGTTTAATGTAACCATTCGTCCGTGGTTTATCAGAGAATCACTCTTCATTGGGTTATCAAGTAACCACCCGTTATTAATTTATCACATAACCAAATATCATTGGTTTTTCAAATAACCACTCTCCAATAAATTATATAATTATGATTCATAACATAAATATAAATCCTTAATGATTTTCTTTATAAAAACACCTTTTGATGAAAATAATGATTTTATATTGAAATTGATGATTTTGAATATTTGTGCCTGAACAATAGAAAAACCATTATTGGAAATTAACCATATAAACTTTTAAATTAATCATAAATAAATTTATGTGACAATAAATATTAATGTTTTTTATATCATATATAAGAGAACATTACTCTTTTCATTATTTATAAGTGTTGAAATATTAATTTCAAAAGAGAGTTTTTAAAATAAATTCCCTTAAACAAAAAATAAAAGGATTCACTTTTGAAATTTATTGTGTGAAATTAAAAAATTAAAATTTTATAATAATCATATAAAAATATTCATAAAAATATTTTTATAAAAAATGGATATGAATGTGATATATTTTGAAATTAAATATTTAATATAATTAAAACGAGTTTGTTCAGTTAAAGGGAACCTTACATTGAGTCTCCAAAATCATGTAAAACCTTTATATCCCTAATTAATAAATATAAGTAAACTATTCACTTACCTGAGACCAAATATCATGGTTAATTTACGTTTTATATTACTTATTACGATCTTATAACATTACCTAGTTATTTAAGTTCACATCAGATGTTTTGTGATATTCATTTCTTGAGCCCAACCCGCCTTTTTAATGATTTCTATAGTAACTTATAGAATTATTCTATTGTAAATATAATTATTTTGAGTTGAATAAAATAACTATAAAATTAAATCCAATGATAAAATATTGTAATAGAAAATGAATTATACTACAATCATGGAAACATTAGATGGTACGTTTGCAAGAGTAAAATTATAATTTTTCAATAACAATTATGTTAACAAGGTATTTATGAATTAATTTTTATTGAAAAATCATTATATCAAGTTATTTATATAAATATAGTTCATATATTATCCATGTGATGTGGTGATGAAAAATGAATAATCACTTCATGGATGAGATAATTCACAAATACAAATTAATGAAATTATCATTTTTATATGCATGGGTGGGTGAGAAAATAAATTATATATTATATTATAATATTGATAAATATTTCATTAATTCCATATATAAAAATTTATTCCATAATTATAACTAGTCTTTAGATATTTTGATAGATATAGAATTATATCAGTTCTTGAGGCAGTAGTCAGATGTAGAAATAAATAAATAATTATTTTCAAAGTTAATGTAAGATGATATGGATATAGATTATGAAATTATCATAATATCCTCTCAATATATTTATTATAATTCTTGTATTATTTTACCATGTTATAGAAATATTTTAAGGATATGGGTAGATAGAGAAAACTAAAACATGCAATTGAAAAATAATCCTCTTATTTCGAGAATATCCATTTTTATCACATTATGACCACTAATAGTTTTTTTATTCATAAAAATCTATAGAATGCTGACATGAGGTATAAGATGGTTTTTTTAAAAATGTAATTGTATTTAAATATGGTTATATAACAAAAATACGTGTTTCTTTATATGATACGAGAGAAGAACTCTTCAAATTTTTTAAAAATATAAAATTAATATAAATATGTAATCATTTAGAAATAGAACCACCATCATATATTAAAAAGATAATATTATTTTATTTATGAATAATCCACTAAAATAAAATTTAGATATGTTTTATCTATCTTTCTACCCTTTTTGGGATGAACATTATTTAATTCCTTAAACACATACCTTGACAATATAGATTTTTTTTCACATTCTGGGTTAATATAGAAACTATATAATTCCGAATAACCCATAAATGGATCATGGACGACATATTCAAAATTTTATCACTAATGTTGCTGAAATTGTAATTTTTAAGAATTTTATATCATTTAAAATTTTTTTATATGTTTTAAAATAAAATTAAGGTCAATGTTGGCATTATTAATTAATTTAACTTTTGTAAATATCAAAAAATAGGGATATTATTGATAAAAATATAATAACAAATCCGATATAGGAAACTTTGGTCTACTTAATTCACTTATTAAATTTATTATCTCTAATTATATTTATTTTAACTTTTAGAATAACATTTTTTATGATTTTTTCTTATAATTGAATAATTACTCCATAATCATTGTATAATTATATAAGATAAATATTTCTTCAATAATTTTTTTTTAAAAAAGTACAATGGTGAAGAATTTTTTTTTATTTTTTTAAATTATAGTTTATATTTTAATATATAACAATGATAACCCATTATTAATGATGATAAATTTATCAAGAAAATGAATATAATATATTTGATTTTCATTAAATAAAATAGTATTAATGTAATAATCTCATCCATGTAGACACCAAGTTCATAATTTTTTTCCAAGGATTATTATGAATGGAAATTTATTATCTAATTAGTTTGGTGATGATATAGGATATTGTTTTATTCCATGTAATATTATTTTTACCCTTAATTAACTAATTTCCCATTTATCATGGAAATTAAAATTACAATATTTACATATCATTTTGGACATAAAAAAAGGACCTATTTACATAAATTGTAACACCAAAATGATAATATGGAATCTATTTTTTTATATTCATGAAATGAAAGGTGCAAAAATTAAATTAAATTATACCAATAAAACACATTATATATGATTTTTTTCAAATTATTCAATTTTTTAAATTTAAAATTTTTATACTAAATTAAAGTATTAAATCAATTTAATAAATCATAATTAGATTTATTTAAATAAGATTAACTAATTAAATTTAACACTGGTCATGAATATGATATCTAACAAGTAAATACATTACAAATATAATATTCTTTATAAATTCAATTTTTTTTATTAATTGAAAATTCAACCATATTTTAAATTTATAAATATTTTACAATAAGAAAATTTGAATATGATGATTTAAAAAATGATGTTCATTTTATTAAAATATTGTTTCTAGATGTTTCAAAAATCGATGACAATATTTCTTTATAAATGTAAAAATATTCATTTTTATAGAAGCAATGTTTTTCGAGGAATAAAATGACATTTATAAAAATCAAGTACATCTTTATAAATAAATTATTTAAACATTATAAATCCGCGATTTAGTTATATATTTCATATTACCATTAATACTTTTCAATCAAACTAATTCAATGGACATGTTATTGCCACCACATTTAAATAATAAGATTCCATTTTTTTGGTTATGCTCGATGTTACATTTCTTATATACCAGAGAACATTGTCGTTCCTATTAAGAAACATCTTATTTAACATTTATAAAATTATTATTTAAATATTTATATTAATAATATTTCATGATTATAATTAAAAAGTATTTTCAGTGTGACACAAGAAAACATAGTGTTTTATTAACCTAAGCATAACTTGTTGCTTCTTGTAATGCCATTTCTCAAGGAAATTTATTTTATTTGAAAATATTTAATTAATTAAAAGATAGGTTATGAAATTACAAACCCCTTAATATTCATTTTTAATAAAATTAATTACATTGATAATGAAACATGGTTATATATCTACCTCATCATATCATCATGTTTCTACACTTCATAAAACTAGTGTTGTTCCACGAAACATTGACCATGTGATGAGTCTTATTTTATAGGTCATTATTTGTATGAACTAAATTTATATTAGTTTCTTATAATAATAATGATATTTATGTAGTGGTTTATCCTATTAATTTAGTACATTTGGAAGTTTAGGTATTTACATCCTTGGAATAGATACAAAGAACTCATGATGATCGTTAGAGAGGTTTGGTGGATGCAACACTTGATACAATAACATCATAAAATGATAATTAATTTAAAAGGTATAGATATACCAAGAGTATAGTTTTCCATTATTATAAAATTTCATAATCACATTCCATGGATAAATTATTATTATCACCATGCTAAAAACACCAAATTCTAGATCATGTTGTTGATTATCAGCATAACTTTTTTTCGACTCTGAGATGAATTGAGGTATTTCATAATGGCTCTAACATTAACATAAATTTCCATAAACTTTATAGATTTAAAAATATTTTTTCTATATTATCATTCCCTCACATTTTATGTCTATACAAATTTCCCAAAAGTTATTCCAAAGGATATATGTAAAATATTTTTTGAAAAATATTATTGCTGGTAAACTGATCAGGGGGAAGGTATTTATCCCAAAGAACATTGAAATCCAATGAAAATACTATCAACATATTCTCTAGCTTATTGATTTTTCTCATAGACTGACCATTTATCAGACGATAAAATGTAGTGATGGATGTCAAATCCATTTTAAGATATTTCTAAAGACATCACCCAAACATTTATGTTAGATTTGAATCCCAACCATGAATTATTGAATGGGGTAGTACATGAATCCTTATGAATAACATAATTTATATCTGAGAAATATAATCAAGGTTGAATTTATATATAACAGAAATGAACATTGATAACATAGATAAGTGATTGTAAAAAAAATAATATCATCATTCCCTTTATATGTTTTGTTATTCCCACATACAGAATCTATTATGATGTTTTTTCATTTCTATTTTGGTATTTTTTTATTCATATTACATCACCATGTACATTTTTATTTGACAAACAACCAATTGATATATCAATAACTGAGTTAAAAACTCTATGATATCTCTCTACATGAAATCTCATAATATGAACTCATTCAAATACATATGCATATTTTAACACCAAATATTAATAGAAAATTAATTACCATGATCTCACTCTAAGAACACTGTCAAGTATTGAATGGAAGAAAAACATACAGAATTTATAAACCTTATCATTCTATCAGTAACATTATTAAAGACATGTAAATATATAACCTTATTTTTCTTCTCCACCTCATCATTATGTGACACTTTATTCTTCACATGGATAAATGGTTTAACATTAAATTAAGAAAGATTATATATTCCCCCTCATTCAAGATTTATATATCTATCATTTTCAAATTTAGATATAATGTATATTATGAAATCAAATCCATGGATAGTCTATCATGATCATTTCAAATCAACACATCGTCCAACAAGACCAATTTACTATAGTGTTAATGGATTGAGTAGTAATAATATTTAGTAATATCTATCATTATTCTCTGGTTCATATTCAACTCCATATGATTGAATATATAAATTAAGCTTTTATCATCGGTATATAAATAATAAATTTCACCATGGTGATATTTCAACTATATTTGTAAAGGAAAAATTACCCCACCGAACTCTAAATCATATGTTGGGAAACTGTTCTTCACGAATATGCAATTTTATTGAGGTATAATCTATAACCTTGTCCTTATGAATAACAATATATATGAATCCATAATTTTATGCATATCCATCGATTAAAAATCCTTCTCTTTGACATGATAATGTAAGTACTGATGTGATAACTCATCTTTTGTAAAGTTTCATGATATTTTCTCCACATTCTTCAATCTCGAGGAAATTAAATACCTTCCAAGTTAACTATCTGAGTCGAATAGATAGTTATGATGATTTAACCTTAAAGAAATTAATAATATATAAATAAATAATTAAACCCACAGTACCAGTTACTACAATTTATCTTGAATATATTTTAATAGACTTGAACATTAATGGATCTATTAATATACACTCATATGAGATTAAATGACATTAAAATGATTCCTTTTTAGAAAAAATTCACTCTGTGTAAATTTTAATACATATTATACGTCTTTATGTTCATCAATAAAATTATAATTTGATCTTCATTCTCTATCTTTCCCATTGAGTGGATGAAAATATCATTTATAAAAGATACATATAATTTATAAATATAATATCATAATACTCTACTCATTAATTTTTTTTTGTGATTATAGAGATATTAGTAAGACTGACTGTAAAATAAAATATCTATAAATTCTCTAACATTTATGGAATATTATCCTCAGTATATTCATTATATTTAATATCAATTGATTATATCCAAAATGAATATCAATCTTGGAAAAATATTTTTCACTTTGTAGTGGATCAAAAAAATAATCAATATGGTGAAGATGAGGCATGTTCATAATTGTGATCTTCATCAGATCCCTATAATTAATACATAGTCAAAATAATAAATATTTCTTTTTAACTATATTATTAGGAAAACCCCAACCAGACAAACATTTACAAATGAATTACTTGCCATGTTTTTTTTTGAGATGATTCATTAAATCTAGAAACTCAATCGAGGCCACTTTTAATGGTGTCATTGAAATTGTTCTAGCTATATATATTAGTTCTATTGAGAACTCAACATAAAATATTCTATGTAATTCATTGAAACTATTTTATAAAAATATAAAAATATTACCATAAAATATGCGTATCATTGATATAAAGTTTCTCCCCAACTATACGACAAATTTTTTTTAATGCAAATTAAGACCCATATAGTAGAAGTGATCTCAATAGGATGTTCATACTTATCAACAAACAGATAGATAATCAAAGGTTGGTTTTAAATATCAAATGTTACATCCCATACATGAAAATTAATCATGGATTTATGTATATAAATCCAAAACATCCCCCTGAATAAATCAAATTTATATAGAATAAGAATGATAAAATTCACATGGAGCATATTCCCACTAACTTTAACAATAGAGGAATCATAGACATAAGAAGTGATCATTGTACAGTTAGTGATTTTACTGATATTTCAACATATAATAAATTGGGTGGAATTTTTATACCCATATATATTTCTTATTGAAGAAAGAATCTATAGATCCACTATCAAATAGAGTAATATATGTTCTAAATTGGATGATATTTGATCATTTCTTCATGGAATTATTTCACCCCAACTCAGATGTAGTGATCACATTATATTTCTTTTTGTATATCATATTTATAGGTTGTTTCCACTGATCATCATAATTATACTTCAGATTTGAGAACACCATTCATTAGAAACACCAGAGTGTGGGTTATCTTTTTTCTGTAGTATTCTCTCTATTTTCATTATTAGTTAACTTCATCCAATCACAACTACAGTAAATTTCTTAATGATCTTAAATTCCTCACTAAAATCAGTTATTAGTCCCCTAATGAAAATTTCCATTCTTTTTCATTCTGTATTTTGAGAAAATAAGAATGATCATATTCTTCACTATATGGTTCATGTATTTTCCTATGAATTATATTTTCTTATTCTAATGAAATCATTTGATTGAAATGTAACTCCAAAAAAGATTTCCACTGAGATAAGAAATCATTAATATCATTATTTGTACTGATGTATATTATTGATAAATCCCTCTAAATAATTTTTTTAAATATAATAATGAATATGTCAACCTTTCATTTCAGGTTATAGGAAAATACCAAATGCATACCTTGCATGTATTGTAATATTTTTATTGTTGGATACAGTAGTTTCATCATCCGTTTTCATTATCATTGGGAACTCCATATTTATGTTCATACTAAAAATACAAAGAAAGTACTTATAAAAAATATGTTATAGAAATCATCCCAATACATGGAGTCAATTACATAACGTTTCCATGAATTCTTGATAACATTACACCATTGATCTGGCTCACAATAAAAATGGTAGGCAAAAAAGTGACATTTTTTTTCTGAACACTATTTAAAAGAAAATATCATTTTAGTTGTGATGATACATATTTACTAAAATAGTGGATCATAGGTATCATAGAAAAATGGATTGAATTTCTTCACTATGGACTTAAGGGAATAATTATCAAACTATTTCTCATTTAGTGGAATAATATAATTCATACCTTGAGAGTATAATCTGAGTATAACAAAGTTATTTATCATTACAACAACTATAAAATTGGGATGAATATGTCAAAATAACCTAATATTTTGTTTATATAAGTAATAACATGGTTCTATCACACTGTATCCATTGAATAAAAAAATCCTAGTAAGAAATAATTGTCATATTTGGGAACCAAATAATTTTGAAAAATGACCTATAGTTTTTTTAAAACATGACACATTATTTAATAAATAGAACATTATGATTTTCCTAGGTAATTCAAAGTCACTATTTATTTAAATATTTCCTAATGTCTCATAATTGTTTTTTGAATTTTCAAAGGATATACCTTGCATTTTTCAAACAAGGTGTGAATCATGGCCCATTTTCATAAACCTGGTGACGATCGAGTCCAGTTTAGTGGGAAATGTTTTGGATTTATTACTTATTGATAAATTTATTCCACATCCACATAAAAGTGTTTTTTGTTGAATGTTATGTAATTTCATTGAAACCAATTTCTCCATCGTTAATCATAATTCCCCGACCTTTTCTTATACATTGCCTCATATATAGAATTATCCTTATACACGAACATAAGATAAAGAAATGGTTTTACCATCATCATATATTTTAACTAAAACTATCCTCTCATAACAGCTATAGAAATTTTGTTTCATAATACATGTATATTACATCAGTTTATGTTATTATTCATTATATTACAAAAACACAACCATTAGGATCATAATTGATTAGTATATACTAAAACATTTTAACAAAAAAATGGTCTATATGTAAAATATAATGTCTCCAATTATGTTTTTCAAAACTAGAACCATTTTAGAAATATCCTATGTATAATATTCAATCATAACCAAGGGGTAAGAAAAAGAGAAAAAAATTAATCTCATATTCTTTAATTAGGTCAAATAATATGTTTATGTATGAATAGTGAGGACATAATGGAATGAAAATATGAGAATAATTTTTTAAAATCATAACATTAATCTCAATGATAGTATTCATGAGACACAGAAAAAAATTGATTTTTATAAGACATGAATCATTAGGGAATTAATGAACATGACCAATGAGAGCATAAATTTGAAATAAAATATAGATTTATATCTTACACATATTATTATAAATTTAAATAAATACTAGTTGATGATAATGACAAGGATATCATAGTTTAATGGGTACAACCTCAATATAAACCTTTTATTCAAGGGTTGATCCCAAAACTACCATATTGGACAAAGCCCCTTTTGTATACCAGATTCACTCCTCATTCTAATCAAGTTCATCTCTTGATATTTAAATATATACACAATACATTAGAGAAATATACGTGTCCCCATCACCTCGTAATGAAAAAAATATTTATGTTCTCCCAAAAAAACATTCATCTTATCATTAAACATGAAGATAGACATGTATCATCATTATTTCATCAGTTCAACTTCTCAAAACCTCTAGAAAATGAAATAGGATTCATAATTGTTTTACCATGCTATAGCCTTTGGAAGTGAACTTAATTTGATAAAAATCATTCCATCACAATAATAAAACATTCAGATAAAACATAATAATTGAATCATGTGATCATATCCCTTGTAAGTCATAGGTAATATAAATAGATTTCATCTTAGATAGAAGATTATTTTTCCCAATCATTTAAAATAATTATTGAAAAATTATTTTTATTCATTGAAAAAACATTTCAAAAAATTATTAAATTTTAAAATGTCTTAGTTTGAAAACACCCTATTAAAAATATAATCTAATATTAAATGAAAATAATCATCAAGACTACAGGAAGTCTCATTCATTTCACACATGTTAAAACTAGTATTTCAGTATCATTTAAAAAAAATTCCAAATGAGAATTGTTTAGAAAATGACATAAAGATTCATTTCATTTTTTTAGAAAAATATAAAAAATATTTAATATTTTATTTTAAAAATAATATTACAATAATAAAAAACATTGAAAATATTTTTACGAAATAGTTTTTTTGATAAAATTTGATTATTAATTGATGAAATAATTAATGTCAGATTTTGATTAAATTAGTTTCTCGATTATATTAAATATACTATAGTTAAAAAATAAGAATATTACATGAAAATTTTCATGTTTAAATATATAATATGAAAATTAATGAGATTATTGTGATATGGAAAAAATGATTTTATCTTCAGAAACATAATCATAAACAATCAAAATAAAGGATGTGATTGTAACATAAAATCATTACAACTTGTATATCCATTAATAATATTCCACATGAAGAAATAACATAAAATGAAACATAAAATTTACCACGGATAAATATTTTATATATAATTCATCTAATATGGGATGTATTTACACCTTTTAAATAATATAGGTGTATCATATAAAATATATCTCAATGTTTGTAAATTGTGACAAACATTCCTTACATTAAGTCTAGACATATGGTGTGAAATTTCAATCATCCAATATATAAAATAAATATTAATTTTAAACATATTACTTAACTATATTAATATATATTATATCAGTTATGATTTCATTAAGACAATTCATTACTAATTTATTAATAATTCTATGTTAATGTTATGTTTCAAGAAATAAAAACGTTGTTTTACATATATGTTTTTATTTTTTATTTCTGGCCCTCTAAATATGATCATAATATAGCCCCAAATACTTACCCATTAAATAAATAATTTTTAATTCCATTATGTATTTATTTATATTAATCTAAAAGATTCCATGAATGAAAATGAAATTCAAAGTTCAAGGATAATGTAGGTCATATGTATACATAAATAGTTATTCAATTTTAATATTGAATTTAATTAAATAAAGTTAAATAATAATTTTTTATTATATAATAATTTAAATGTTACTTATATCACATATATTTCATTAATAACTTACTTGTTAGCTTCTATAAAAATAATGAATGAATCAAATCACATTGAGAGGTGGTTGTCCGTCGTACAGATCTATAATGTTTTCATATTACCAAAAAATGTAATTCATGAATGTATAAATGGTATAATAATTACTAAATCATTATAAAATCATAAATTTAGTATATTAACATTTAATATATCATTATAATAGGACATTAGAGGAGGTAATAGAAAAAATAATGGAATTAGTTAATAAGCCATTATTCAATAATATACACAAATAATGATTTAGTAATATATTTGATGGAAGTTTAGATGGTCATATGTAATTAAATAAATATAAAAACATATATGTATTTGAAAAAAGAATATTTTTTTATATCATCAGGGTATAATAATAACATAATTATTTGGAGGAATAAATAAAAATAAAAATGAATATTGATGAATGTTACCTCTTCTTCAAGAATCCTCTTTAGTATTTAACCAAAATACTTCTTAGGTTGGATTTTAAACCACATTTTAGGTTATGAGTTTGATATGGGGGATGTTGGGAAGATATTTGTGTAATTTTTTGAAGAATAACGGGTTTTATGGTTAGAATGATACAGGATACTAGGAGGCCTTTTATAAGTGGGAGGCATGACATACATTGTATTTTTGATAAGAATTAAGTGATCCAACATTTCTCACATGTTGAAAGGGATAAAAAATGGAATATCATTGAATTATATTTGTGTAATTGTAAAAATATTTCCATACAATAGTTTTTAGATAATATTATAGTTAATTTTATACCTTATTCTTTTAGTCGAACCCTTGAGAATCCCATTTTTACCATAACTGCATTAATGAATTATTTAATTTTTCAATTAATTATTTTCCTAAAATTATTTTTAACATTTTTTATAGTATATAATATTCTATTTCAAAATTTTAAATTCATTTTCCACAATCCATTTAAATATTTAGTGAAATTTATTTGAAAATTAATCCCGCAAACATGATGACATTACTAGTTTTCAAAGAGAAAACTTTTAAAAAGCTACAATGTATTTATATCCATGTAAACTAGAAAATTGATTCAAATAAAATAAATTATTTTAATTTGTTTATAATAAAACCAATTATAATTCTGCAAAATTAAAAATTTAATTTTCATTTATATATAAATTAATTAAAAATTATGATTTTAATTAAAATACTTTAATTTTTTCCATATCATAAAAAATGAATATTTTTAGAAAAATCCTAATAAAACAACCAAATTTGATTTTGAGTTGATAATTTCATAAATTAATTTATTTTATCATTTTAATATTCTATATTTGAGAGAAAATAATATTATTAAAGTTCTAAAAATGAGGTAATAATAATTTTTTATAAAATATTATTATCAAAATACTTTTAATTACTATTATTTTAATAAATTATTTTTTATAAATATATTTAATTTAAGAAAATGAATTATATTAAATTTTTAAAATTATATTATACTCTTTATATATCTATTTTTAAAATCATGGTTATAACAATAACTTTTAAATAAATAATATTATTAATATATAGTTGTTTTGTTAAATCTCTATATCATGTGTAGTACTAGCTAACCAAATGATGTTTGTAATGAATGAATAAATTAAGTTTTATATAATAAAATATAAACTTGAAGTAATTTATTTGAAAAAAATATTATTCATAAACATTGAGTATCATAAAGAGTTGAAAATATTAGTATCTTTGGTTAGAGAGCTCACTGAGTCACTCAGAACTCTAGATACCTCCCGGATAAGATGAATAACTCTCATATTTGATTGTTTTAGTTTGTATTGATGAAATATAATAAAATATGGAAATTAAATTTGTATTTTTCTTAGGGATGCCTCAAGATTTCCTTCATATATCTGTTTTATCAAGTGGATGTGAGGGTTGAGAAGGCAATGGATTTCTTTGGTGTTCATTAGTATAACGGTTCTATGAATGAATTTATTTAATGATTGTAATTATTTTTACATATAGTTAATATTTAATATTGATTGATCTCATGGAAGTTTACATGTTTTAACATCATCATATTATATTTGTGTTGTTAAAGACCTACATGAATCTACTATATCTACTAATATTGGGTGTATCCTTGCTTATCTGTCACCTCCTCAATACACCAAGTCCCTGAAATCCCAATTACAATTACGATTTTGCCCTCCACTATCCACTCACACCTGGGCATTTCCACTCCATTTTCATCTCCAACATACGCAGGACCCCAACCCTCCTTTGCGATTTGGGTTCTTGCATCTTGCACCTCCTACACCTCTGCATATGGTAACTCCATCTACATGGCCTCCACCTTCTCCACCTGCACCACCTCCTGATCCTCCGCCTCCTCTAATTCTATAGTAGTGAACATGACTCAGAGTGGATCTCAATATTATTCATGATTTTACTATTTGAATCAACTAAGGGTTCTCTGTAAATATTCAGTGTCGACGTCCCTCAATCAAAATATGAGGAGCTCTACATCAGCTAATGGCTCGAATAGGTACCTTATTTCTCAGATACCTATTCCTCCACAACTCCCATAAACATTTTCATCATATTTCATCTTATTTCATGGTTTTAGTTTTGATATCATCATCAACACTCAAGTATTTTCACTTATTCATTTCTACTTTGTTTAAAATCAAAGCCATGGAGAGTTAAGTCCTAGATGTTGATTCTGGTTTGTCTCTATCCTAAAAAATTTCACATATCTACATGTTTCAATTTGTATTTTACATGTACAACTTTGAGCAGCTGAGATTTTGTTTAAGGATTGTTATATTTAAATGTGATCCCAAACCAAACCAATGAATTTAATCAGGTTCTGAAAAACGATGCTTTTCATCTCCAAAAAATCAATTCCATACTACTACAGTTTTTGTTCATGCTTTAATAGGTTCTATTGTGGTATGTTTTCACGTTTTAGTTAATTTTCCCTCCTTGATATCATGGATATCTTGCCACTTCCGGATTTTACGAAATAACTTGGCTTTTTTGTTTCATGGAAGGGAATAAAAAATGATTTGTTGATGTTATGGAGAAAGGAATTATTATGTGGGAAAAAAGTATAAAGGTGTACCAAAACTATTACAATGGTGGATTGATGAAGTTAGGTGTCATTGGAGAGGTGATGTTTATTATTTCTTGATTGATTCTGTTTAATACACCATCTAGTGTCCCTTTTCATTATGGAAGGTAATATTTTATATGGAAGTTCACTATATGAAATGCACCACTTTTAAATATGTTTTGGTCATTTAATTTTTTTTATATTTTTATTATATTATCTATGGATTTAAAATATACCTGTATAGATGATTTTTTTGAAAACCTAGGGTTTTTCCTACTCTCAACTAGTAGTCACCCAACAACAAGAAAACTATCTCTATGTATTTTATTTTCCTCACAAAATAAATATGACATGGAAAGTCAATGATTGTTTTCATGGATATGTATTTAATTAATATGAGTTTGTGGTTAATGAAAGGGTCATTCAGGGGTTAAAAATGATCCACTCATGAGGGGTTGGCTTCGTAATAATGATGAGCATGGAAGAAATAAATAATGATTTTTGTACTCTTAATAACTAGGTGATATGTTTGTCTCTTTTTTAATTTCTGGTCGCATCGAGAACATTTTCAAGGCTATGTTTCGTGATATAATTTTATAATGGGCATTTTTGTGGATGATTTAAGTGGTAAGACTATACGAGTGATCATTTAATAGGAGTCTCAAGGGCATGGTACCTTCTTTTGACAACAATGCTAAAATAGTTTGATCCTTTTTAAATCTCCCATGCTGAGTATAAGAAATAATCATTACACGATTGACAGAATCTCATATATGTTATGTTGTGTTTTTTTGATGAACAAGGAACATGTTCAACTTGTTAAGGAATATGGGTAGTGAGATGAATTGTGATTTACATATTTTGTATAAATTTAATCTCTTCAACTATTTTTTCATTTTTTAAATTTATCTATCATTTAGAGCCGTACGTGAAATGGTATAATACCTTGATCACAATGCATTATATCACTTCCCCCTATTATCACATTGTTCTTTTAATACATGAGAATCTATAAAAAAATAGAACAAATAGATAGGGGGCTCCTACTATCAATTCATTTTTCTTCAAAACGTGGTCAAAAAGGTAAAAGGACAAGAAGATGGACCTGTAGTGATGTCCGTGAATTGTTAGTAGTGATTTCAAATTGATTGAGTTTTATCCTACTCTGTATAAATAAAGCTAAATATGTGTCTTCATTTTTTAATTTAATTTCATCACATCTAAGTCCCAACCTGGAAAAACAATATATGAATTTCAGATCGATGTATTTTTTTCATTCATCATAATTAAAATATATTTTCCACTTCCTGGTTTATTATTGTTTTGTTTTACAAATTTAAAGACAAGGCAAGTATGACAACCATGATTTTTATTACAACTTAAACATGCTTTATTACATAAAACATCACTTGATACAACAAAGAAGATCGAGAGGTTTAGTGTCTTTGGGGCTTAGTATCATTACATAAAAACTTTAAACATGAAATACAACATCTTTATTGAAAACTTCCTTTACATGACCACTACATTCCTTCGTACATAGCATTGCCTGGGATAACCTGAGGACATGCATAAGAAAAGGGTGAGCTATAAATCCCAGTAAGGGAGTACACATGGAATAACATGAGGAGTACAATACATGTTAGGAAATAGTCATATCAATATATAATAAGAGAAACATGAACATAAAGGCATGATAAAACATGATAATCATAACATGGAAATGTGGCAACAACACTTAACATTGAATTAGCATGAGCCAAGGCTCATTTCACATGGAGCATGGGTAAACCCTCATTTCACATGAAGTACGAGTAAACCCTAGTTTCACTAGAATTAGCATGAGTCAACACTCATTGCACATAACGTATCATGATACTATACATTACCCAATGTATTGGAGCTCTATAAAGGGCGCACCCTTCTAAACATTTCATTTCATGCATAAGTGTGCCACATGGATCATAAAACATGGATTCATAAAACATAATCATTTATTCTATGATAAAGGAATGTCGAAATTATACATGAAACTTTATAATCAATAAGTAAATGTGAATAAAGTTGAATACCCTTGATGGAGAAATGGGCATGGTTTTCACTACACAATGATATTGGCTTAGAAAATCGGTGTGATTTCGGCAGCGTAACGGCGTGACATAAGAATTCATAAAAATGGTTGATGAGATAGAAATGGGTTACTCATTATATTTACATGTAATGGACAGTAAGGAGGTCATATAGATACATGTCCCAACAATTGAAAATTAATTTAGTTAAATGATACAAAAGTATTACTTGAATATAAAAGAGGAGAACAAAGTTCATTTCTGAATTTTGGCATAGTAACGGGTGTACATGGGAGGCATTTAATGCGAGATAAAGGGTTATCCCATCATTCAAACAATAATAGGGCAGTATTAGAGAGGTGCTAAACCATACCCCAACATTCATAATTGAAATTAAAAGCACAATAAAACTTAATGAAAATTGATAAAAATGAGAAAGGAAGAAAAAACCCTTACTTGGAAGTGTGCTTCCAAAGGCTAGAGAGAGGCTTGTGAGAGGCTTCTTTGGAGATTGGGGAACCATGGGAGACTTCTAGAGAGATTAGGGTAGAGGTTGGATGAACTCCAAGGGATTTTAGTGAGGAGGAAGTGGGAGCTTGGGTGGGTTTATATAGGAAATGTGAGAGAATTATTTATTATTTAGGTTTGGGACCCCTTATATTAAAATAATCCAAACCACAAACCATACCATGGTATTTGCCCATGGTTTCTGGAAACGGAAAGAGGAAAACAATATTTTACAAGGCCAAGGTCCGAAATTATTAAAAAATTAGGGTTGCCTATATGGAGGTGAGTCACACTCCCATGGAAATTAATTTAAAAAGGCAAAGTGTTGAATAAGTCATGAGGGGTTCATTAATGCTTTGAAAGGTAAGTCAAACAAACCCAAAACCTCATTATTTTAATGATAAAACATATATTGGCCGAACATAAGGATTATGGTATTTTATTACATCACCATTGGGTCACTATGATGTCATAAAACACATTATATATTTAAACAGTATTTAATGTTTACCCAAAAATTTGACTGTCTCAGAAAATTATAAAAAATTCACTGTTGGATAATTTCGATGTTCTGATTCCAAAAATAATATTTATTTTATCTAAATAATTTTCAAAATTTGTGAATTTTCACTTTTAAAATAAAAACTGATATTTATAAAAAATTCACGGGTTTTGACAGAAATGGATTTCAAACCTTAATAAAAATTTTAATTGCATTCATAAAATTATCAGATCATTTATATTTAATAAAAATTATTTTAATATTAATAATAATATTTTATTAAAATAATATTTAATTCAAAAATCCCTTAATTTAATAAAATATATTTCTTAATTAAATAATAACCAAAAAACACCATTTGTACTTTAAAAACTATTACAATGTATCAAAAATGACTAGAAATTATATTCATTATTATATACAAAAATAATGCACATGAACATAGTACTACTTATTTGTTACATAACCCCTTAAAATAGCCGCATAAGACCTAATGGTAAGGTGTGCGATGGTGACGGACTCTTGGGGTGGCTCGGATAACATCGCTCGAGTGGTAATCTCTATCAACTTCCACTTTTCCAGTAGACGATCACGTTCGAGCTTGACATAATGAAGATCAGCTTGGGATTGGTCAAGGGTGAAGCCCAAAGACGCCACCTCTTTTCCGAACTCTGACAAATGGGATTCGTATGGGGAAATTCTACTAGATGAGGCCATCGCTTCCTTTGTCTGAGTAAAATTGGGTTCGTTAAAGCCATATATTTATTCTATTCATGTGATCACTGTTCAACGGCTATAAATGTAACGGTCAGAAATATTAACATAAAACCAAAAAAGTTTACATCTTATAAAAAAGTTTTTCATAAAGAAACATTTAACTAGATCAAGAGGGATTTTCCATTAATGAAACATTGGATCGTTACAATATCCCCCACTTAAGAAATTTCTCCCTCGAAATTTTCCTTTTCCCACACTAAAACAAATGTGGGTAAATCAACTTCATCATATCCTCTGACTCCCAAGTCGCTTCTTCAAACTTGTGGTTTCTCCACAACACCTTGACGAGGGGCATTGTCTTATTTCGTAGAACTTTTTCTCTACGATATAAGACCTTCACTGGTTGCTCCTCATAAGAAAGATAGCCTTCCAATTGTACCACCTCAGAAGAGAGTACATGTGAAGGGTCCGGTATGTACTTCCTTAAGAGGGATACATGGAAGACATCATGCACCTTGGCCATCGTAGGTGGAAGTGCTAGTCGATATGCCACAGCCCCAAAACGATCAAAAATCTCGAAGGGGCCGATGTACCTTAGACTTAACTTCCCTTTCTTTCCAAACCTCATGACCTTCTTCCAAAGATATATGCGTAAAAACTCCATGTATCCGATGTTGAACTCAAGGTCTCGTCGACGATTATCTACATAACTCTTCTATCGACTTTGGGATGCCTTGATATGCTGCTGAATGGTTTTCACCTTCTCCACCATTTCTTCGACCATTTCTGGTCCAAGCATCTTACGTTCACCGACCTCATCCCAACATGCTGGTGTTCTACACCTTTTCCCATACAGGGCTTCATATGGTGCCATTTGGATGCTCGAGTGGAAACTATTATTATAAGAGAACTCAACCAGAGGAAGATGTTGATCCCATCCTCCTTAAAATTCCATTGAGCACGCTCTCAACATATCCTCAAGTGTTTGGATAGTCCGCTCGGATTGGCCATCAGTTTGAGGATGATAGGCCGTACTGAAGTTTAGTTCAGTATTCAGAGAATGTTGAAGACTCTTGCATAACATAGAGGTAAATCGTGGATCTCGGTCAGACACAATAGATAGTGGTACTCCATGAAACCATACCACTTCCCTGATATATATATGTGCCAGTTGATCCAAAGAGAAATCCTCTTGAATAGAAATGAAATGTGCAGTATTTGTAAGATGATCCACAACAACCCAGATTGCATTGTTGCCTTTGGATGTCCTTGGATGTCCGGTGACAAATTCCATAGTGATGTTCTCCCATTTCCATTCTGGTATGGTAAATGGTTGCATCATCCCCTTAGACTTCTGCCTCTCTGCCTTCACATGCTGACACACCAGGCACATTGATGTATATTCAGCGATCTCCTTCTTCATATTATCCCACCAAAAGTTTTCTCGGAGATCTCAATACATCTTTTTGCTCCCTGGGTGAATAGAGAAATTTGAACTATGTGCATCGTCCAAGAGTTCCTTCTTCAGCTCCAGACTTGATGGAACACATAGTCTTTTCCCAAACCACAAAGTTCCTTCTTCATTAACATTAAACTCCGAGGATTTCCCCTTTCTGATAGCTTCCACTTTTTCATGGATTCCCGCATCATCCTTTTGAGCATCTTTTAACCTTTGAAAAAGAGATGGTTGAGCAATCATTTAAAAAAGGATTGATGATGTTCCCTTCTTTATGATTCCCACGTCCATCTTCATCATGTCTAAGATGATTGGATCCTTCTCAATTCTCATCATTGATAGAATCGATGGATCCTCTCTACTTAGGGAATTCGCCACCTTGTTCACCTTCCCAGGGTGGTAATGTATTGAACAGTCATAATCCTTGATGAGCTCTATCCATCTTCTCTGGTGCATATTAACCTCTTTCTGTGTGAATATATATTTAAGACTCTTGTGGTCAGTATAAATCTCACATTTCTCTCTATAGAGATAATGCCGCCAGATTTTCAAGGAAAAGATCACCGCCGCCAACTACAGATCATGCGTTGGATAGTTTCACTCATGGATTTTCTACTTCCTTGAAGCATAGGATATCACTTTATCATTCTACATTAGCACAAATCCTAAGCCCTTCTTTGAGTCATCACTGAATACCACAAAAAGTTCCCCACTTGTGGGTAAAGTGAGCACGGGTGCAGTGATAAACCTCCTTTTCAACTCCTTGATGCTTTCTTCGCATTCATCACTCTAAGAAAACTTTACCCCCTTTCGAGTTAGCGTGGTAAGAGGGTTGGACAATCGTGAGAAATTTCTCACAAATCGTCGATAATATCCAGCTAACCCCAAGAATCTACGGATATCCGTTACCGATGTTGGCCTCGGCCATCCCTCAATTGCATCTGTTTTGGAGGGGTCCACAGATATCCCATTGCATGTGACGATATGGCCCAAGAATGAGACTTCCTTCAACCAAAACTCACACTTGCTGTACTTTGCATAGAGATTCTCCTTGCGCAAAGTCTCTAGTAAAGTTTTTAAATGCTCCTCATGGTCCTCCTTGGTTTTGGACTATATTAGAATATCATCTATAAAGACTACCACAAATTTTTTAAGGTAATCTATAAAGACTCTATTCGTCAAGTCCATGAATATTTCTGGATCATTGGTGAGTCCGAAAGGCATTAATATGAATTCATAGTGCCCGTACCTTGTACGAAAAGCAGTCTTGGGGATATCTTCCTTCTTCACCCTTACTTGATAATATCCCGATTGTAATTCCACCTTGGAGACGTATTGTGCTCCACACAGCTGATCAAACAAGTCATCGATTCTTAGGAGAGGATACTTGTTCTTTATCTTGATTTTGTTAAGTTCACGATAATCGATGCAAATCCGCATTGACCCATCCTTCTTCTTGATGAAGAGGACTGGTGCACCCCATGGTGATGCACTTGGGAGTATAAACCCTTTATCCAAATTCTTCTGTAGTTGTTTCTTCATCTCTTCAAGCTCAACAACAGCCATTCTATATGGAGTCTTGGATATTGGTATCTCCCCAGGTATAATTTCAATTGAGAACTCAACATCTCTTCTTGGAGGAAGACCAGGAAGTTCCTCGGGAAACACTTCAGTGAATTCCCTCACAATAGGCATTTCTTCAAGGGTGGTTTCTTCCTTGGACTCAATCATTTGAGCCAGATATGCATGCTCATAGGGTCGCAATATCCATGCTTGAGATGATGTAGCTAAAGTAGATTCATCTTCCTCCTAACACTTGTAATGAATCGGGGGTCGATTCTCCATATGGAGTGTGAATTCCATCTCCCGACAATTTATGTTGGCTCTATATAAGGAAAACCAATCCATGCCAAGAATTGCATCAAATTCCACCAAAGGGAGTATGACGAGGTTCACCGGGAAATTCAATCCACAGAGTATAACAGGGGAGGACTTATATTCATGGGATGCAATGATTGACCCATTCGCCGTACTCACCGAAATCTTTACTTCCAGGATTTGTGGTGGTGCTGGGATTGTTCTACTAATCATTCGAGATATATAAGAATGCGTAGAACCTGAATCAAAACGTACGTTCGCTATTATTGAATGAATAACTAGCGTACCTGTTACCACTTCGTTGTCGGGGTTCACTTCGGCAGAAGTGATGGAAAAAGCTCTTCCTTGCTATCTTGGAGGTTGTTGGTTGCCTCCAATAACCCTTTGATTAGGGCACTGATTTGCAAAATGACCCGGTTCTTTGCATTTGTAGCATTGAAAAACGTGTTGAGGTTCGAACGGAGCATTCCTCTCCTCTGTCGCAGCCACGGGTCCTTCTTGCCAATTTTTAATAGCTAGGTTCCCTTCTCTTCCACACCTAAAGCATTTTCTCGTCCCCCTAAGGCAATTTCCAGGCTGCTTCTTTCTGCACTTTTGGCAAGTGGGGTGCTGGAACTTCTTAGCACCATTGGATTTATCCATCGGACCACCAGCATTGAATTCCACCTTATCCTTCTTGTCCCCATGATACCCCTGTGATTCTCCAATCTCCATTTCAACCTTGAGGGCACATCAGACAATTTCCTCATAACTGTCGAAGTCACGGATCACTAATGCTTTCCGCAAACAAGGCTTCAGTGCACCAAAGAAGCGGTCAACCTTGCATTCATGGGTAACGACAAGGCCTGAAGTGTATCGTGAAAGCCTTGTGATGTTTACCTCGTACGCTCCCACAGATTCATCATCTTTTTGTTTGAGGGAAAGGAAGTCCCTTTCCATCTTAAGACATAGGGTGCGCGAAAAATATTTATCGAAAAACATCTTCCGGAATTCCTTCCATTCCAAAGCCTCGATCTCCTCCTCAGGCTTCGTATTTTTGATCAACTTCTACCATTCATTAGCTTTACCCTCCATACGATAAGCCGCCAGGAGAACCTTCTCTTGTTCAGAACATTGGAGGATGGAGAATATCTTTTAAATGGAGTTGATCCATTGCTCAGTGATCGTGGTATCAGATGATCCACTAAAAGTAGGAGGCCTTTGTCTCATGAATCTCTCGATAGCGACTTGTTCTTTCTTAGGGGGGGTTGAACGTTCCTATTGACCCATGTTTCTATTCAAAACTTGAGTTAACTGAGAGAGAAGTGTAACAAAGTTCGGGATTCCCGCTCCCATTGGATTGGGTATCTCATTAGTACAATCATCACACTGATCTTCACAATGGTTGTTAGCTCGAGTCCTCCTATTACCAGCCATTGGCTGGAATAAAAGGAAAGTTAGGGGTAACACATAAAGGGTAATCCAAAGACAAAAGTTGATGACTTATAAATAAACTATAATCTCTTTAACTCATGAGTCTATAGGATTCAATCCAGGCTTTTCATGATCTACCTTCTAACATATATTCTTAGGGGCATTTTTCACTTAATAAGGGTTCATAATAAGATTGTGAATTTTTCAAAACATATCCCCTATGAGTGTCGTAACCAAGAGTTTTTCAAGGCCCGTTGTCGAGAACCAGTTCTCGTTCGAGTCTAGCTCAAAGTGGTGTTTTCGGGTTTTACCCCTAGGATACATATGTGCCAGAGCCGCCTTTACCTGCTCGTATCCAGACATGGATGTATTTGTTTGATAAACCACTTACTTAGTATTTACCAAAACTTAAGGATGTTTTTATTATACTTAGCCTTGTATCTAAGGCTTTACTAGGGTTTCCTAATCCCAAAAATAACTAAACCTATCCTCTGATACCAACTATGACAACCCGTCTTTTTTATTACAACTTAAACATGCTTTATTACATAAAACATCACATGACACAACAAAGAAGACCGAGAGGTTTAGTGTTGTTGGGGCTTAGGATCATTACATAAAAACATTAAACTTGAAATACAACATCTTTATTGGAAACTTCCATTACATGACCACTACATTCTTTCGTACTTAGCACTGCATGGGATAACCTGAGGACATGCATAAGAAAAGGGTGAGCTATAAAGCCCAGTAAGGGAGTACACATCGAATAACATGAGGAGTAAAATACATGTTAGGCAATAGGCATATCAATAAAGAGTAATAGAAACATGAACATAAAGGCATGATAAAGCATGATAATCATAACATGGAAATGTTGCAACAACACTTAACATTGAATTAGCATGAGCCGAGGCTCATTGCACATGGAGCATGAGTAAACCCTCATTGCACATCAAGTATGAGTAAACCCTCGTTGCACTAGAATTAGCATGAGTCCACAATCATTGCACATGACGTATCATGATACTATACTTTACCCAATGCATTGGAGCGCTATAAAGGGCACACCCTTCTTAAACATTTCATTTCATGCATAAGAGTGCCACATGGATCATAAAACATGGATTCATAAAACATAATAATTTATTCCACGATAAAGGAATGTGGAATTCATGAATGAAACTTTATAATCAATAAGTAAATGTGAATAATGGTGAATACCCTTGATGGAGAAATGGGCATGGTATTCACTACACAATGATATTGGCTTAGAAAATCGGTGTGATTTCGACAGCGTAACGGCGTGACATAAGAATTCATAAAAATGGTTGATGAGAGAGAAAGGGGTTCCTCATCATATTTACATGTAATTGAAAGTAAGGAGGTTATATAGATACATGTCCCAACAATTGAAAAGGAATTAATATTCATGATACAAAAGTATTGCTTGAATATAAAAGAGGGGAAAAAAGTTCCTTTCGTAATTTCAGCATAGTAACAGGTGTACATGGGAGGCATTTAATGAGAGAGAAAGGGGACTCCCATAATTCAAACAATAAGAGGGTAGTATGGGAGAGGTGAGAAACCGTACCCCAACATTCATAATTGATATTAAAAGGGCAATACAACTAAAAGAAAATTGACAAAAATGAGAAATGAAGAAAAAACCCTTACTTGGAAGTGTGCTTCCAAAGGCTAGAGAGAGGCTTGTGAGAGGCTTCTTGGGAGCTTGGGGCACCTTGGGAGGATTCAAGAGAGAGTAGGGCAGAGGTTGAACGAACTACAAGGGATTTTAGTGAGGAGGAAGTGGGAGCTTGGATGGGTTTATATAGGAAAGGTGAGAGAATTCTTTATTATTTAGGTTTGGGACCCCTTATATTAAAAAAATACAAACAACCAACCATCCCATGGTATTTTCCCATGGTTTCGGGAAAAGGAAAGAGGAAAGCAATAATTTACAAGGGCAAGGTCCGAACGTATTAAAAAATTAGGGTTGCTTATGTGGAGGTGAGTCACACTCCCATGGAAATTAATTTAAAAAGGCAAAGTGTTGAATAAGAATTGAGGGGTTCATTAATGCTTTGAAAAGTAAGTCAAACAAACCCAAAACCTCATTATTTTAATGATAAAACATATATTGGCCGAAAATAAGGATTATGGTATTTTATTAAATCACCAATGGATCATTATGTTGTCATAAAACACATTATATATTTAAACGGTATTTAATTTTTACCCAAAAATTTGACTATCTCAGAAAATTATGAAAAATTCACGGTTGGATAATTTTGACGTTTTGATTCCAAAAATAATATTTATTTTATCTAAATAATTTTCTAAATATGTGAATTTTCACTTTTAAAATAAAAACTGATATTTATAAAAAATTCACGGGTTTTGACAGAAATGACTTTCAAACCTTAATAAAAATTTTAATTGCATTCATAAAATTATAAGATCATTTATATTTAATAAAAATTAATTTAATATTAATAATAATATTTTATTAAAATATTATTTATTTCAAAAATCCCTTAATTTAATAAAATATAATTCTTAATTAAATAATAATCAAAAAACACCATTTGTACTTTAAAAACTATTACAATGTATCAAAAATGACTACAAATTATATTCATTATTATATAAAAAAATAATTCACATGAAAATAGTACTAATTATTTGTTACATAACCCCTTAAAATAGCCGCATAAGACCTAAGGGTAAGGTGTGTGATGGTGACAGACTCTTGGGGCGGCTCGGATAACATCGCTCGAGTGGTAATCTCTATCAACTTCCACTTTTCCCGTAGACGATCATGTTCGACCTTGACATAATGAAGCTCAGCTTGGGATTGGTCGAGGGAGAAGCCCAAAGACGCCACCTCTGTTCGGAGCTCCGATAAATGGGTTCGTATGGGGAAATTCTACTGGATGAGGCCATCGCTTCCTTTGTCTGAGTAAAATTGAGTTCGTTAAAGCCATATATTTATACTACTCATGCGATCACTGTTCAACGACTATAAAAGTAACGGTCACAAATCTTAACATAAAACCAAAGAAGTTGACATCTTATAAAAACGTTTTTTATAAAGAACCATTTAACTGGATCAAGAGGTATTTTCCATTAATGAAACTTTGGGTCCTTACAACAAGACTTTATAGGAGAGAAAATCAATGAAGTGAGTCACATTGATGTCAATGTCAACAAAAATATCTTTGAATATTTGAGAAATAATCATATAGTCAAGTATGATGGGAAGTGATTCTCCTACAAGGTACTTGATATATTTCATGCTACTAGCAAGGGTAATGCCAAAAATGACGATTTTTTTTATTATAGTCCAAGAACAATCTCAAGGATAATGAATAATTAATCCATTTAATTCAGAAATTTCTAGATGGCATTGTTGTCATTGGTCTCAAAGATGCATACCGAACTGTGAAGGAGGATTTGTAGGTTCATGTATTCATATCATATGTTGGTTTTATCATATTTTTAATCATTTTTAATTTATTTTTTTATGTACTCCTAAGTTGTTTTTTCTTTTGAAGTTTAAATCAATTGAAGAATGTAAAAAAAATTATGAATTATTCAATTATTTTATTAGTTTGAGGAAAGTAATTCCTATATTAACTTTTCATTTGGATCCTATATTCATGTTTTTACTTTATTAAGAATTGGTTATAATATTAAATTTAAATGATTGGTTCCTATATTTATGTTTTACCTATCTTAAGCATTGTTTATAAGATTCAAATAAAATTATTGGAGTGGTTGGTATGTTTACTGGCTGTTCATTTTGATTTATATTACTCTTATAGTGTATGGTTTACAAAACATTTCATATTTTCAAAATACGAATTAGAAAAAAAAAATTAGTATTGTTTATTTGGAATGTATATGAAGACTAGAGGTGTAAATTTGTGTTTATGGGCTGTGTTTTTATCAAGTAGACTATCTTCTGATCTTATTTAAGATCATAACCTAATCAATTTAAATAAATGGTTTGTCTTTTCCAACTCAATAACCTAAAAAAATCCAATTATCTTGTCTATATTTACTAAAATTTTCATTTTTCACTAATGTGTCACATTACAATGTTTCCACATCACGGAAAGCCTCAAATTCTACCTCCAAACCCAAAATAAACACGCGGTATGCCACCCCTGATCACAATTTTCGTCCGACTATACTAGGCCTATTGCTCTCCTCCTCAACACCCCTATCCAGCTGCCATTCACGAGTCTCCTCTCCAGTCCCAGAATTTCCTCCGTGTGCTCTCTCAACGACTCCTCCGTCGGCTACTCCTCCTCATTTGGCTCCTCCGTAACTAGAAACTCAGCCTTCGTCTCTCCCACATCTGGTCGTCCACTCCAGATGTTTTCTATAGATGTTCACATATGTTCTATTCACATTGGTTTACATATGTTTTCTTCAATTTATTTTAGTTTCAAATAGATATAATTTTTTTTGACCATCATAAGAATGAATTTTATTCCTTTGACTCTTTTTATTTAATTTTATTAAATAAAAAAATCCAAAATTTTGTAAAATTTGTTTTACTATTATGTTATAAGAACATTAAATCACTGGATGTTTTGGAGTCAGCTAAAACACTGACAGAAAATTTGATACAAAAAAGTACAACTTTTTCATGAACTCAGGTATTAATATTTATATCTTCATTGTCTTATATTTTCATTACTACATTGGAGTAGACATTACTACCATTTTCATGATTCATTTACATTAACTATATCTTTAAAAAACATCATCTCATATTCTCAGTTCATACTGGTAAACATCATATTCTTGATAACTATTGTGCATGTTCCTAGAGCTAATAATCACTATTTTTCAACAACTATTTCAATATTTTGAAGATATTGTGAAGTCTTTATCTCATGAATTTGTTTCTTGTTTCAAATTATTCTCAATTTCTGAAATTCAGACATTTTTCTATCCAGGTAACCAATGGATCACAATTGGGATAGTCATAAAATAGGTGAAAAAAATTTCATAAGATCTTCCTGTGAAGTAAAATGTATCTATAACCATCATCCCATCAACTTCAAGAAAACAAAAACGTCTGGACAATTTTAATTTGTTTTCCATTGAAGGTTATTACAATTCATTATAATTGGATTCCATTTTGTAAGAGCAGATTGACTAAACCTGCTTGATTCATTATAGCATTAAAATTTAGATCTCCACACTAGCCTCCATAGTCCCAGCAACAAGAGAGCTGGATAAGTCTAGAAAATGTCTATCTATCTATATTTGTATATTTCAGTTCATATAAAAACTTGCATATGTGCTTAGAGAAAAATCCATTCAGGTAATTATTCAACATCATTCTAATTTATGTATTTCGATATGAATTACAAGATTAAATTGATTTGACAATCTAACTTCCAGACCAACGAAACAAAAAATTTCAGTATTTTTGAATATTGTTCAACTTTCATAATAACATCTAACACATCTCCTTTAATATTTTTTTTATTTTGGTTCACAAAATTTCAATTTGTTTTACTACTTTATACAACATAAATCACAACCCCCATATTAACTACTTTAGGGATCCACAACAATCTATACCCAACATCCAAAATGTTTGATTGACTACAGAAATGAATCAAACCACTACTATCAGCCATTTACTAACACAGACATGCAGTCTCTTTCTAAGAGGGATATAGATGATAGTATCGCTCTGATGACCACAACAAAAAACTATTAAAAGAAAATTCTATTTGAGAAAAACACAACCTTATTTTCTGAAATAAAACCTTTTTTGTAAACATTTTCTTATGTTAACATTCTTCCAAACTATATGTTTTCTTGATTGGTTGTAAAATTATTTCCTAATTTCTCATATAGTGTGTCAAAATATTTATTATTCATAATTTTATCCATATTTCAAATGAATAATTGTACCTATAATAACCATATTTCACACAAATCTCATTCAAAGATTTGAGTTTTTATGGTGTTTTTCTCATATTAATTTCCGTTTGTTACCTAGCAGTACACTGATCGGGATCTGGTCCAATAACAATGATCTACACATATGGCATGCAAACAATAGCATGTAAAAAGAAATATTTTAATAAAATGTCATTTAAATATTCAAAATATTTGGATTTTTTCCCTGGATTTTTTCTCTTTGTAATCAAATAAGCCTCTTATGGGTATTTGGTCTAACCACATTGTTTTTCATAGATGGTATGGCACATACTTCACCTAAAATAGCTATAGTTAACTTAAATCTTTTTCATCTTTATGACCTAATTCCTTTTTTAATGCTTCTAAGAGGGCCCCATGTTCCACTAAAAACA
The DNA here is from genome assembly GCA_963277665.1 of Viscum album. NCBI lineage: Eukaryota > Viridiplantae > Streptophyta > Magnoliopsida > Santalales > Viscaceae > Viscum > Viscum album. The sequence goes on from OY728166.1 coordinate 998,094,519, forward strand.
GAGAGAAGAGATGGAAGGAAAACATATAATATATAGTGGATCAAGTAGCTAGGAGGTCCCCATACTCCACTCAAAATAGGGAGAAGAGATTTAAGGTTGATCAGAGAGGAAGTGGTGGAACAATTCCTTCCAAGCCATAATCAAAGCATCTTTTTCTTTCAAAAGACGTTTTTATGCATGTGAATTGATTCCCCTAGAGTCTTCAAATTTTTATGTAATGTTATCTCCCATAATCATCATCCTCATCAAACCGTGGAAAAACTCTCATTTTGCATGATCATTTGTGACGTCATGCTACTGCATTGTGCTTTTTCAGCTGTTGTGGATTGAATTGGGGCAGCAGATCTTTGAGTGGGGAGGAATTTAATGATAGATAATGTTTTTTTTGAGTTATAGATTTTTTTATATATCATTTTCCTTGAATGAGTATGAACCTTGTGTATTTGATTAAGATATTTCTTTTAAATATTAAATATTAATTCTTGGTATCTATTGCATTCAATGTGACAGGGTTTAATATAATTGGATTTTGGTGATATACACAGTATCATAGAATAGAGAAGCGTATGGGGGATTCTATATTAGTAGATCATTTTATTTTCTCTTTGTTATTAGTTTCATTTAACTCTTGTGATATGTGTTTTTTAAAACATGATCATGTACTAGGTGGAACTTTTTAATATGCCAAGTGGATGCTTTTTTAGATCATTGGAATTTGTATTTTATGAATCATTTTTTCATTTCATTTAATGGTGTCTATTTTATTAACTCTCGTTTGATTTTTATACACCAATAATTATTTATTAGAAACTGTTGAACATTTCTATTTGTTGATAGCTTTTTAAAATATCATTCTATTATTAAATAAAAACAATTAATTCAATATGTCGTGTATACACACGGGTGAGTACTAGTACTTACATGTTTTTAGACTATAAACCCATCATCCTTAAAGACATCCTAGAATTAAATCCTCTAGCATGTGATGCTTCAAACCCAGATGGTTTCAATATGGGTGAAATAACAAATGTGAAGTGAGAACATGAATCTGATTATGATGGTGAGATATCATTTCTATATGATGACTCTTTATCAGTAATGTGAAATACACTTCTTTTCCATCACTGCCTTATTATATATATCAAATAAAATAAATTCCATGATCTCTAATAACATATCATCAATATGGACTTATTTATCACCATTTTTGGGTTTCTAAGATTTATGAATTTAAAAATTAAACTCAAAAGAACTATATTAGAATCAGTATATTTATTATATTTTTTTTAGATAATATATAGAAGATGAATATTGTTTTTAGGGTATCCAATTATTTATTGATCTTTTTATGGTACTTATCCTACAACAGTTTTACACCTCATTTATATTGTCTATAATTGGATAATTTTTTAGTACTTGGTTTTTATTCCTTTTATTTTTGACCACATTTTACAAACATGTCAAATTTATTTCTGTTTGTGATACTAAATATATTATTGGTCAGACCATATGTCATCTCTTAGAATCATTGATGTGTATAGATATAGAATTTTCCAAAAAATTATCAAAAACAAAATTTAAATTAGGGGTTAAATGTTGACTCAAAATATTTTATCCTAATTACTTATTTATATATTTGTTAATTTATGTGATTTTCTTTTAAATTTATGATATGTATGTGACCATTAAAAAGTTATTTACCCACCAAAAATTCCCTTATTCTTAATATATTATTTCATTCAAGTGTATTACATTAGATTATGGTGAAACACGGTACATGGTACCCACTATGAGTCTAAAAATAGAAACAGAGGACTAAAATATTAAATGGAATTTATATAGTCAATGTACATACTATTAGATTGAAATATGTGTTTTTTGAGAAAAATATAAAATGAAATAATTATGAAAGAATTTTATTATTACGTTTTCTAATTAGAACAACACAAGTTATATAATAAATATTTTATATTGAATAAATATGGAATAAAAAATTATTTTAATAATATCATTAATAATAGTTTAGATATATATAAAATTAATATTATAAACCACAAAATACAACAAAATAGTACAAAATTATGATATTGAATTCCTTTTTCACGTCTTTATCTCCCTCATAATGATAACCTTCCCTTTATCCTACCATGAAGTGGGGTAATATGCTATTATGAAACTATAATGTCATATATTCCATACCTATAAAGATAGGGAAATAAAAAAATTATTTAGGATTTAGAATAAGTCTTTGAATCTCTATACATTAATAAATCTCCCCAACACTAGTCAATTATTAAAATTGGGTTCCCAAGGTTCCAATTTATATGAAATGATGAATTTGGTTTTGGGATCCTCGAGTTATAAAAACAACATGCATCACATATTATGTAAACATAAAAACATTATGAATTTTTTTTTTTAAATAAATCCTTTTCACCAACTCTTATATACTTCCACAAAAAATTAGGATTAATTTGGAGGCCTACTATTAAAAAATTATATTTATGACCCCGTGACTATGAAAAGTGAATATTATATCCTATTAGGGTATGTTTTTAACATAAAATAGATAAATTGTGGTTTTTCATATTCTATATAAGTATATACCAAAATATTTTTCATTCACCTATATAATTTCATCCCAATTCTATGATTTATTAATCAGAAATGTGAATTTTAAGCAATATATTTTCTCAGATTCTTGAACTATTTATATATTTTGCATGAATTTAAGTATGTATTATTTATATCACATATAACTAAAATTTAAAAATAATAATAGGTTAGATTTCATAAATATTTATGAAAACGTACTATTTTAACTAGATGTGATGTTAAATTTATTTTGATGTTCTAAGATAACAATAAAAATTATGTTTTACATAAATATATAATGGTGGAAATGAAAAGTGAATCAATATGTTATAAGAGACTGGGAACTAATAATTTAATCTATGAATATTATCTACAATTAAAAAAATGATGGTGAATATTTTCCAAATATTATGAATAGTTAACAACTAAAATAAATTCATTTCATTATATACTAATGATAAGAGGTTGAATCAGGTGACCAAGGTGAAATTTGTATACATGGAAATTATTATCTCATAAATTGTATATGAAAAAAATTCTTGGATATAAAATTTACTTTTCAAAAAACTAATACATATGTAAACCATATACATAAATATCCAACTGTTTCTATGTGGAAACAATTTGATGTTATAATATCCACAATAAATAAATTAAATAAAATTTATTTTAAAACATTTCTCTTAACCTATTATAGTCCACTCAACTATCCTAATATCCTTTACATGAATATTCATGAACACACACCTAATGATTCCAATAATTCAAAAATAATTCAGTTAGAATATATTTCCCCCAATATTGTACATTTGTCCATTCTGATCATATTTATTTCGATTTTTTTTATTTTTTTTATTTTTTTGTGTGTGTGAAATAACTATAAAAAATTTAAAGATTCATAGTTCAGTACCATAATTTAATGAAAATGGCCAGATATAGAATGAATATATTCAAAACATAATATTATAATCCCATGAATCATTATCTTATGATATATTTATATTCCATTAAGTAATAATTATTTACACTTCATTGTAAAGTGAAATGTTCTACAGAGATGGGTAATAAAATAATTAACCAATAAAAAACACATACGAGGAAAAAATACCCATAGGTATTATAAATATACTATTATTTATATCATTGAATAAAATATTTTTTATTTTATAACGACACATTCAATATAAATTCCATGCCCATACTCACAATCCTTCATAGAAAAGAAATTTCAATTAATGTCAATAAAACATACAATAAGGCAATTCATCACTAAATTTTTGAAATTAATATTAATATTTAGCCTTCTAATGTGATTATTTCAATAAAATCTGAATAAAACATATGTGGGATGTAAAAATACCATCTTAGTATTGAAAAATAGAAAAAAACTGAAATATGATGTAAATAATATCTACAAAATTAATTTATCCACCTTTACTATTATACCTACAGTGTGAACCATGTTCAATATAATAAAATGGATTGATGTATGTTTTGATAAATCCTAAAGGGTATAACTAGTAGTTTACATCATTGTGGGTAGATTAAACAACTAGAGACTCCAAAATGTGTTCATAAATGTTTAAAAAATGATACCAAATGATAGTTAATGTTTGCTTTTATCATAATTTTAATCCTTTAATCAACAAAATTTAATTTTATGGGGAATAGTATATGTGAAATTCTAGATGGAAAGGATCATTCATGGGTGTTACAACATCCTTTAATTTAAATTGAGGTCCTTCTACCCAATTTTGAGGTGATGATAGTGGAATTGGAACTAGTGGGTAGCCATCATTATCTATTTATAAATGTAAGAGTTTACATATGAGTCTCTTGTCAATTTTTTAATCCAAATAATTTTCATATCCCATTGATAATATGAACCATAAAAATGATACATTCATTATTTTATGTCCTCATAGTCTCCATGTTCTATCTCAATTGTGATTTTTTTTCAAAGACTAGATGATAATGTTCCTTGAAAAATCATACGTTTAATGATATTTGATAAGAGGAAAAACCCATAATCTCATTTAAGAATCCAACATTTTAAATTGTGATTACTATTTATTTAATGAATTTATTGGACCTCAATACTTAACACCTCATATTGAGCATATGTTTGGTGGTGATATGCAGTAAAATCTATATGGTGGATCACATAACAATGAAAAAAATGAATACCCTGTTTAGTTGTAGAGACAAGTACCTTGTCTAAGGATGATAGTTTAAAGAATTCTGATCCTATATAAAATTTAGGTTTTGACAATTTCCACTACTATAATTGAAACAACATTCCTTATACCACATGCCTCTACACATCAAAATAGTATTTTAATTATTAGATTAATCTGAAATAATATAAATGAAATTAGAAATGGAAACATTAATTAAATGTCAGAAACATCAATAATTTCATGTATGAGAATGGGTTATTGAATCATTTAATATGTTGTAGAGAAATTATATTTTATTTTACAGAGATAAATGGATTTAAAAATCATTTAATTATGGAAATATATTTAATGAAATTTGAATAGAATTAAGGTTCATCCAAGCTGTCAGTTGTAGACCATAGTTAATCTTATACACATATTGTGTGACATGTCATAAAAATGGAATGTAACTCAATATGAATAAAATATATAAAATATTAATTACACACCTTCCAAAGGTATAGTTCATCCCAAATGTACCATAATGACTGATATTTGAAATGGTAAATTTTATTTTTTGAAAACTTGCATGAATGAAATATGCAACTCAATAACATAAAATTTTACTATACCATGATTTATTATCATGAATAGTGTTAAACTTATGATTATGAGACTTGTAGTTTATGATAATATTAGGGGATATTATAATATAGGAGGTCTAAAAGAACCTAATATTATGTTACACCCCCCACATTACATTCTCATATTTATACATAATATATATATATATTAACTCCCTAATGGATAAGAATCTAATTATTGGAAGTTTCTTTTTATATTCAGTTCTTATAGAGATACCAATTAGTTACATGGTAATTTAATATAGTTAATTTTCATTGATCAATTTTTTTGATATATATCAAATGACATGTAATTTGAGATCATATCATTTGGATAATATGTCCCCAATTTTCGTTTTTTGAGTCACACATGTGATGAAAAGGTAAATCCGACCCAGGTTGTGTGATAAATGAGGGTTATGTGTGACTCAATTTCAATTTGTTTGAATAATTTTCATAGTATATATCGAAAAAATTAGAGTATTCTTAGGAGGTAGAGTCTAATCATAGTAAATTCACATATGAAATGTATACACAATCCAGCATTACCTAGTAAATAATTCAAAACAATCATATTTTATGGGAATGGAATGAATTAAATGAAATTTATATTTGATTATCTATAATTAGGTATTGATAAGGGAAAGGGCCTAGTTATAGGTCATTGATATTATTATCATTCACAAGAGCATATGATATAAGGAACAATAAACACCATAGATGTTAGTGTAAAGGACATATATTCTTTTTGTAATTTTTTATAGAATGATTGTATGTCTATTCCCTAACTCCCTTTTTGTATATCAGCATTCCATAAATCTATGTATTTACAATAAAAAATGTAATTTTGTATTATTATACGTTTTTTTGTTTATTAAACTTCTAAACATTTTTATTTATATTATTTTTGTCCACATAATATTCTCCTACATTTGTATGTTTATTGTATCTATTCCTCCATTCTAGTCAAAGTGTGTAATATCCCTAATGTTCCGTTATCACACTCTCACTATTAGTTGGATGACTTAGGAATATGAGGATTCTCTCTTGCGGACATGATAACCACTACCTCAAGGCACAAGTAAAGTGGACCCTAGATTATGGTGACACATAGTGGTATCAGAGCGACATCTATTCGTTTATCTTAATATTTGTGTATCATACGTGAGACTAGTAGTTGAAGTAATTTGGAATTGAATATTTTTATAAGGCCCCAACCTTAAACCTTTCTTAATATTGAGTTAAATGAATAATTCACATTGAGGATCATTTCAGGTTTAGAGTTTTAGAGAATTAGGATATAACTATTACATCTCAAAAGATTACAAAGTATACACTTCTACTAAGTTTCTATAAAATACAAACTCTTAAAAAGAAACATGTCTAGTTCCATGTCTTATATAGCATGACTTTTCCTTGATCCCATTCCTCACCCTATTCCACATTATGTCCAATGAAAAACATTTCAAAAAAACATGGGGTGAGCATAAAAAGCTCAGTAAGGGATACAAAAAGAAGGAAAAAAATTAGTTTTTCAAAACAACCAGTAAACCAAGAATACATTATCAAACTAATACTTTTCACCTTTATAAAGTAGTTAAAACACTTCAATGAATAAAAAATCATTACTTACCCATTTGGTAACAAAACTATTACCATAAAATCCATATAAAGAACACATAATGTATAGAGGTAACTTGGGATACAAACATACTTAAATGGAATAACCATACGGTCGACTTCAACACATATAACTTAATGGAATAGACATATGGCCGACTTCCATACCCAATGCATTAGAGGTTATAACATAACCCCCCGTCCTGGTATTCACGACACCACCCGTCATATGGTTTATCACGTAACCACCAGTCAAATGTCTATGTACCATTATAAAATCATAGGACATAAAACAAATATAATGGAACGAAAACACTTCCACAATTTGATCACAATATATCACTAAAATATATTGACATAACAAATCCATTATAAAAACCATTTTCAATACCAAAATACATAAAATTGTATATGGTATTTATTTACTTTTAAAAACATTACGGCTTGTTGAGGAAGCCAAAGTCCAAATAATACTCGCGGTGACGGAAAATGTCGTTGTCACCGCGTACGTTATAAGAAACATTCCATTTTTCCGTTTTGTAAAAAACTTCATAGCAAAAGATTACTTTTGTATAAAATTAAAATCCAAAGGGGTTTATACACCATATAAAAGAATTCATGTATTTTAATAAAATATGCCTCAATGAAAGGAGATTGAGACGAAGTCCCTTACCTCATGTCCGACGTGACTCGATTGCCTTTTAATATCCTGAATAATAAACTAAAGTTAATTTATACATTCTTAAGAACCTCTTTAAAGATTATTATTCATTTTAAATCACTTATTTCCATGTTATAAACATTATGTAATCCTTTAATTTAATAATGTTCGTTTTTTCAATATTTGGTACTTAAGTCAAAAATGGACTTCATTCAATTACATGTTGTTCAGATGGTCAAAGGTTCATTATATCCAGAATGATATTAATGATTTGGATATCATATATATTATATATATCCAGCCTAAATATGTATTTTTAATAATACATAACATTTAGAGGTAAGAAATGAAATGCACCATTCATGGAGACGGTAAGCCGTACGTACGCATGAACACTACTTTCACTTATATTTCATATTTAATGGAGTGAAATCATAATGATATAAAGGTATATTATAATTCCAGTATAATATCATATATAATATCATTAAATTCATCCTTTATATGTCACACATATGGCATTAACGAATCAAATCACTTTGAGGGGGCGGTAGTCCGCACTTCCTAAAATGAAATTATCGCGTTTACCCATAATGGAAACCTTAAAGGTATACCATAAATGAAAAATACAGAAGCATAAGTAAAACATAAACATAATATAAATAATATATAAATAGAGTGACATCTTAATGGCCACCATGAAAGGTGTTAAAAAAATATTGAACAATCATTGTTTCGTGAGGCAGAAATTCACCATCCACAAAAATAGTATATTCTTTAACCATTAGACGAAGGTGTGTGTAAGTGTAGCTTGAATCCTTCACATAAAAACATTCTAGTATATTAAAGATACTGTTTTTGTTACAAAAGAAAAGAATAAAAAGATTATAGGAGGTTGGAGAAGAAAAAAATACAAAAGAACACAAGTGAAGTCATTACCTTTAAATCAGGTAACTCCTCTTGGTTGGAACCAATAGGGTTTCTTGAAGGGATTTCTACAAAGATAAGGTTTCAAGGATGAGGAGAGGTATGTGGAAAGTTAAAAGGAGAAGTGATTGGTCTATACAATGTCTTGAGAGGTGTGGGTAAGGTGGTAGAGGTGGGGGCCTTTTATAAGAGGAGAGGAGGGGCACTCTTTGAAAGTTATAAAAGGTTATATTATTATAAAATTATTTTCTGATTTTAAATGTCCCAAAATTATATATTTATAGGATAAGGTGATAGGAGTTCTAAATATACACATAAAATAGGTTTTTGACAAGTGTAGGTCCTAGATTTTACATTATCTCTTCATTTTATTTAAATAATTAGATAATGAGGTAATCACTACATCATCATGGTGTCAGAAATAATTTAATTTATTTATTGTATAAAAATTATAAAAAATTTCTATGATGTAGGAAATTGTTTTATATTTCCAATGAATATTTATAGTTAAAATTATTACTTGCATAACCCCATGTAAAAATTGTTTTAGTAAAACAACAGATGTTTGTGACATTTTTATTTAAACATTAAATAAAAAGTTATTAATGTCATGTTCTTACCCAAGTGGCTCCATGGGGACCCCAAGTTGACCCATGGATTTTTTTGGTCGGCTATGACACATACAGTAATGGTATTAAATGTGTCAAGGTAATTTCATATTATTATAACATTATTTTTTCCTTAAATTACACTAATTACCTCTAATCGCGATTAATAAACTTAAAAACTATTATTCACCAAAATTTATTTTAATCCCATTTTAACACATTTTGAATCTTAATGAAAAACATGTATATAGTAATTTTGAAAAATAAAATCACAGAAGTGGTAAAGTTTCATTTAAACAAAAAATCAGTTTTTTAACTCCCACATAGTGGTTTCACTATTCACCAAAAATTGTTGTTTTCCAGAAAAATACCAAAAATTCACCCTAAGATATATTTGATATTCCAAATTAAAAAATGATGTCTATTTTAAAAAATTGAAAAAATATAAGTATCATTAATTTTTTTAATAATTAATTCTCGCTGTCAAAACAAATGGCCTGTTTTTAAGAAACAATATACATCAAAAGATTGACACTAGTTTCAGTCCAAATTCAAAGTGAAATTAATTACAATGACCACCATTGGATTAAATGGTAAAAATATTTTCTAATTTCTCCTTAAAACCAAATCAAAATATAATATAATAATATAAACAAATTATATTAAAATGAGGGTTTGAATTAAAATAGATCATTTTTCACTATTCATTAAAAAATGAACTTTATCGGAAAAATACCAAAAGTTTACACAATGTAACCTTTTTATGTACTGATTCTAAAGAAGAATTTTATTTGGTCCAATATAATGTATAAGAGTGACCAAAACTATATTTAAATATGGTTCACTATCAAAAGGCGATAGTTCGACCTTTTAGTGAATATTAGAGTATCTATGCCTAAAATTGAATTATTTTCTTATTTTAAGCCTTTATCATTTATTGGATAAATATAAAAACATTTAACAAACATATATAATCATATTTTAGTTATTTCTATTCATTCCCGCCAATACAACGGCTACACGCTAACTACCATTTAAAATAATATTATTATATTACTAGTGTACAACATAAGATTTCAAAGAAACTCATTTTTGCGTATGGGGTACGCTATCGAACATAGAAACCCCTTTAAAGTAAAATTAATATTTAATTCGCAAATATTAATAAATATAAAAATGTATTATTCTTTATTTACCTGGTATGTTACATCCTTCCCCCCTTTTGGAAATTGCGTCCTCGCAATTTTATTCATTTATCAAAATAAGTGGGGGTATTTATCCCTCATAGAATTTTCAGATTTCCACATTGCCTCTTCAACCATATGGTTTTCCACCAAACCATTACCTGGTGAATTACCTTATTCAGCAACACTTGCTCCGTATGGTTCAGAATCTGGGCTGATTGTTCTTCGTAAGAGAGATTCTCATCCCACTGAACAACCTCTGGGCTCAAAACATGAGATGGATCTGGCATATAATTTCTCAACATTGAAATATTAAAAACATTGTGTACCTGAGATAAACTCAGAGGTAAAGTCACTCGGTAAGAAACTGATCCAACTTTTTCCAGAATTTTATATTGTCCAGTGAACCTTGGAGTCAGATTTCCTTTCTTACCAAATCACATCACACTTTTCCATTGTGAAACTTTGAGAAAAACATGATCACCTACCTCAAAAGATTGATCCTTCCTCCGGTAATCCGCATAACTTTTCTGCCTACTATTAGTTATTCTCATGTGTTTTTGAATCAACTGAACTTTTTCTACCATCTATTCTACCAATTATGGTCCCATCATCTTCCTTTCACCCACTTCATCCCAAAAATCTAGATTTCGACACCGTTTACCATATAATGCTTCAAATGGATCCATATGTATACTAGAATGAAAACTGTTATTATATGAAAATTCAACCAAAGAAAGATGTTGGTCCCAACTTCCCTAATAATCCATTAAACAAACATGTTGCATATTCTCCAAAGTCTGAATTGTTTGTTCTGACTGCCCATCTGAGTGAGGATGAAAAGCTGTACTAAAATTTAATTCAGTACCCAACGACTTCTAAAGGCCTTCCAAATGTTATAAGAAAACCTGGGATCATGTTCAGATACAATGGATAGGGGAACTCCAAGAAACATAACTATCTCATTAAGATACAATCGAGAAAGATGATATTGAGAGAAAGTATCTCGAATAGAATAGAAATGAGAAGATTTAGTCAAGCGATCAATAATAACCTAGATTGCATTATTACCTTAAGATGCCTTTGGTAATCCCACAACAAAGTCCATGGATATATTTTCTCATTTCCACTCTGGGACTGGTAAAGGCTGAAGTATCCCTTTCGGCAACTCCCGCTCTTCTTTAACCTGCTGACAAGTCAAACACTTCACAGTAAAATCAGCAATATCTCTTTTCATTCCATCCCACAAGTAATACTCCCAAAGATCTCTGTACATCTTAGTACTACCAGGATGAACTGAAAACGGGGATCTATAAGCCTCACATAACAACTCATTATTCAACTGTGAATAATTAGGCACACATAATCTCTTCCAAAACCTCAAAACACAGTCATTATCAATGTTAAATTCAGGCAACTTACCCTTCTGAACGAGATCTACCTTTTTCTACAACCCACTATCTTTCTTCGGCGCTTGCTTAATTCTGTCTGATAAGGATGATCTCACTGACACCTGAAACAAAATAGAAGAACTTCTTTCACCAACAACATCTATGCCAAAGTTCATCAAATCAAAAACCAAAGGATCTCATTCCAAACGTAGCATGGTTAGTGAAGCATTACTTTTTTGACTCAAAGCATCAACCAATTTATTTGTTTTTCCCCGATGGTAATTGATTTTAAAATCATAACACTTGATTAATTCTAGCCATCTCCTATGTCTCATGTTCAATTAATTCTAGGAGATTATATACTTTAATCTTTTGTGATCAGTTTATATTTCACACTTTACTCCATACAAATGATGCCTCCAAATTTTTGGTGCAAAAAAAACAGCAGCTAATTCCAAGTCATGTGTATGGTAATTTACCTCATGAGTTTTCAACTGACGTGAAGCATATGCAATTACCTGAACATTATGTATAATGACACAACCAAGTCCCTTCAACGAAGCATAAATGTATATAACAAACTCACCATTCCTAGAAGGAAGTTCCAAAACTGGATCATTCACCAATATTCTTTTCAACTCCTAAAAAAAATCATCACATTCTTTTGTCCAGATAAACATAACACCCTTCCGAGTTATCTTAGTCATTGGACTAGATAACCGTGAAAAATATTCAACAAACCTTCAGTAGTAACCTTCCAAACCAAGAAAACAACAGATCTCAATTACATTTGTGGGTCTTTTCCATTCTTCAACAACTTTTGTTATAGCCAGATCAATAGTTAAGCCATATTTTGAAACAATGTGACCAAGGAAAGAAATTTGTTGTAACCAAAACTCATACTTGCTGAATTTTCCATGCAGTTTCTTTTCTTTTAAGGTTTGAAAGATAACCGTTAAATGACATTCATGCTCCTATTTACTTTTTGAAAACACCAAAATATCATCAATGAAAACAATTATAAACTTATAAAAGAACTCATGAAAAATTCGATTCATAAGATCCATGAATACATCAGGTGCATTGGTTAACCCAAAAGGCATAACTACAAATTCATAATGGCCATATCTAGTATGAAACATAGTCTTCAGAACGTCTTCTTCTTTTACTTTCAACTAATGGTACCCCGACCTCAAGTCAATCTTTGAAAAATACTGAGCTCCCTGGAGCTGATCAAACAAATCATCGATATGAGTCAAAGGATACTTGTTCTTAACAGTGATATTATTCAACGCTCTATAATCAATGCAAAGTCTCATTGAACCATCGTTCATTTTAAAAAACATGGCAGGAGCACCCCATGGTGATGTGCTAGGTCGAATGAAACCTTTATCTAATTACTCCTCTAATTGCTTCTTTAACACTAAAAGTTATAATTGAGCCATTCGATAAGGGGGTCTCAAAATTGGCTTAGAATCAAGAACTAAGTCAACAGTAAATTCAACTTCCCGATCATGAATAATACCAGGCAACTCATCAGGAAAAAAATCAAGATACTCATTTACCATTGGCACATCATTAATCTGAACAGTTCCTTTATTTTCAAAAATATGTGCAAGTTCACATTCATTTCCATCTTTTACTAGTTTATCAACTTCCGGATATGTTATCAAAATCAAGGGTTCATTCTTGTACACAAATTGAAAATATTTCTAAAAAGAAACAACTTTATCTTAGCAATCAATCCTAGCATGATAAACACAAAGACAATCCATGCCCAAAATAACATAAAACTCTACTAGAGGTAAAACAATAAGGTTTTCAGGTAGATTCATTCCGCACACAAGTATATGAAGGTTCATATAATTTCTTTTTGTCTCAAAGTTCTGTCCGGGTGTTTTTACCCTAAGATCAGGATTCATATCTTGGTATGGAATTCCTAATTTACTACAAAACTTCTTAGAAATGAATGAATGTGTAGACCCGGAATCAAAAAACACTTTGGCATAATCTGAACAAACAAACAGTGTACCTGATACTACTTCAATCGATGGCCCAACATCTGCTAAAGTAGTTGCAAAGGATTTCACCCCCCCTTTCTTCTTGTTGTCTGGATGATTTCTCCCAGTTGATTTCTTCGTTAGACACTCATTTGCACAATGAACCATTTAATTAAAATTAAAACATCTTATCGCTGGCTTTTCATTGCCTGCTTGATCATCTTCCTTACAATTACGAGTAATATGACCAGACATACCACACCGAAAGCACTTTCTAGACTTGGATAAACATTCTCCAGGATGCATTTTACCACACTTCTCATAGGATGGATATTTTTTTCGTACCTCCTTGTTTCTTTGATGAATTCTTCCCCTTTTCCTGCCAACTGGACCTCTTATTCTATTGTTGTTGAAAGAACACTTGATCATTGACAAACTCAATTTCCACCTTCTAAAAACATCAAAAAGTTCTTCATAACTTTTGAACTGATGAGAAGCTAATGCCCTTCAATACATTAGCTTTATCCCTGAGTAAAAATGGTTGATTTTACTATCAGGATCTTCTATGAAGTTTGGAGCATACCTTTCCAGTCGAGTGAACTTTGCATCCTAAGAAACCACTGAGTCATCCTCCTACCTCAATTCTTGGAATTGTTTTTCCATCCTAAGACGAAACACCATAGGAAAATATTTCTCAAGAAACATACCTCTGAATTCTTCCTAGTGAAGATCATCAATCTCATCACTATGCATGATATTTTTCATCATTGACCAACACTGATCTGATTCCCCTTCAGAATGGAAAACAACAAGACTAACCTTTCGATGTTCTGTAAACCCCATGACATGAAAAATCTTTTCCAGTGCTTTAATCCACCGTTCAGCTAGCACAGGGTCAGATGATCCTCTAAATGATTGGGGATATTGCCTCATGAAATGTTCCACCACTGACATGTTCCTCTAAGGTTGATCTGGGTAATCTCTTTCATGGATACCACCACCATTTATAGCCTGAGTCAACTGTTCCATCACTGCAACAAACTTTTCAGTTCCAATTATGACCTTATCATTTTGCTGATTTGGAAGGTTGTCTTCCTCCTAATGTCGTCCCAACACAGCTGCCTTGTTTCCTCTGCGAAAAACCATTTTGAACACAGAAATATCTTAGGCTAAGCAACATGGTAATATTTAAATTATATATCATTTCAATCATACCATAAATTAATTTATAATTTAACAATTTTCTAACTCCTGAAGTTGTCTAAACGACCATTGATACCAACAATAAGGCCCCGACCTTAAACCTTACTTAATATTAAATTAAATTAATAATTCACATTGAGGATCTTTTCAAGTTTAGAGTTTTAGATAATTAGGACATAACTATTTCATCTCAAAAGATTATAAAGTATACACTTTTACTAATTTTCCATAAAATAAAAACTCTTAAAAAGATACATGTCTAGTTCCATGTTTTAGATAGCATGAATTTTCCTTGATCCCATCTTTGACCCTATTCTACCTTAAGTCCTGTGAAAAAAATTTCAGAAAATCATGGGGTGAGCATAAAAAGCTCAGTAAGGGATACACAAAGAAGGAAAACTGTTAGTTTTTTTTAAACAACCAGTAAACCAAGAATAATTTATCAAATTAATACTTTTCACCTTTATAAATTAGTAAAAACTCTTCGCTGAATAAAAGATCACTACTTACCCATTTTATAATCAAAAGATTACCATAAAACCCATATAAAGAACACATAATGTATAATGGTATCTTGGGACATAAGTATATTTAAATGGAATAACCATAAGGTCGACTTCCACACATATCACATAATGGAATAGCCATATGTCAGACTTCCATACCCAATGCATTGGAGGTTATAACATAACCACCCATCCTGGTATGCACGGAACCACCCGACATAGAGTTTATCACATAACCACCCATCAAATGTCCAAGTATCATTATAAAATCATAAGACATAAAACAAATATAATGGAAAGAAAACATTTACACATTTTGATCACAATATATCACTAAAATATATTGACATAACAAATCCATTATAAAAACCATTTTCAATACCAAAATACATAAAATATTATATGGTATTTATTTACATTTAAAAACATTGCGGCTTGTTGAGGAAGCCAAAGTCCAAATAATACTCGCAGCGGCGGAAAAGCTTGTTGTCACCGTGTACGTTAAAAGAAACATTCTTTTTGTCGTTTTGTAAAACGCTTCATAAAAAAAGAGTACTTTTGTATAAAACTAAAATTCAAAGGGGTTTATACACTGTATAAAATAAAGTCTTGTTTTAGAACAAAATATGGCTCAATGAAAGGAGATTGAGATGAAGTCCCTTACCTCTTGTACGGCGTGACTCGATTGATCTTTAATCTCTTGAATAATAAACTAAAGTTAATTTCCACTTATTTAAGAACCTTTTTCAAGTTTATTATTCCATTTATATCACTTATTTCCATGTTATAAATGTTATGTAATCATTTAATTTAATAATGATTGTTTTGTCATTATATAGTACTTAAGTCAAAAATGGACTTCTTATAATTACATGTTGTTCATGTGGTCAATGGTTCATTATATCCAGAATTATATTCATGATTTGGATATCATATATATCATATATATCTAGCATATAAATGTATTTATAATAGTACCTAACATTTAGATTTATAAATGAAATGTACCGTTCATGGAGACGGTAAGCCGTACGTACGCATGAACGCTACTTTCAATTGTATTTCATATTTAATGGAGTTAAATCATAATGATATAAAGGTATATTAAAATTCCAGTATAATATCATATATAATATCATTATCTCCATACTTTATACATCCCACATATGGCGTTAACGAACCAAATCACTTTGAGGGGGCGGTAGTCCGCACTTCCTAAAATGAAATTATCGCGTTTACCCATAATGGAAACCATAAAGGTATGACATAAATGAAAAATAAATAAACATAAGGAAAACATAAACATAATATAAATCATATATAAATATAGTGACATCTTAATGGCCACAATGAAAGGTGTTAAACGAATATTGAACAATCATCGTTTTGTGAGGCAGAAATTCACCATCCACAGAAACAGTATGTTCTTTAACCATTAGATGAAGGTGTGTGTAAGAGTTGCTTGAATCCTTCACATAAAACATCCTAGAATATTAAAGATACTATGTTTTTAAAAAATTAAATAATAAAAAGATTATAGGTGGTTGGGGAAGCAAAATAATACAAAATAAAACAAGTGAAGACATTACCTTTAAATCGGGTAACTCCTCTTGGTTTGAACCAATAGGGTTTCTTGAAGAGATTTCTGCCAAATGTAAGGTTTCTAGGATGAGGATAAGGATGTGGAGAGTTAAAAAGAGTAGATATTGGTCGAGCCAATTTCTTGAGAGGTGTGGGTAAGGTGCTAGAGGTGAGGGCCTTTTATAAGAGGAGAGGAGGGGCACTCTTGGAAAGTTATAAAAGGTTACATTATAATAATATTATTTTATGATTTTAAAGGTCAAAAAATTATATATTTAGAGTATAAGGTGATAAGATTTCTAAATATACCCATCAAATAGGTTTTTACAAGTGTAGGTCTTTGATTTTACATTATTGTTTCATTTTATTTATATAATTAAATAATGAAGTAATCGCTGCATCATCATGGTGTCATAAATATTTTAATTTATTTAATGACTAAAAATTATAAAAAAAAAATACTATGATGTAGAAAATCTTATTATATTTCCAATGAATATTTATAGTCAAAATTATGACTTGTATAACCCCATTTAATTTTTTTTGTAAAACAACACATGTTTGTGGAATTTTTATTTTGACAGTAAATAAAAAGTTATTAATGTAATTTTCTTACCCATGTGGCTCCATGGGGTCCCCAAGTTGACCCATGGGTTGTTTTGGTCGGCCATGACACATCAAATAATGGTAGGACATGTGTCAATGTAATTTCATTTTATTATAACATTATTTGTTCCATAAATTACACTAATTAACTCTAATCGCGATTAATAAACTTAAAAGTTAATATTCACAAAACATTTAATTTAATCCAATTGTACCACAATTTACATCCTAATGAAAACCATGTATGTTGGAATTTTGAAAATAAAATCACAGAGGTGGTAAAGTTTCATTGAAAAGAAAAAATCAGTTTTTTAACTGCCACTTAGTGGTTTCACTATTCATCAAAAATTGACGTTTTTCAGAAAAATAACAGAAATTCACCCTAAGCTATATTTGATATTCCGAATTCAAAAATGATGTCTATTTTAAAAAATTCAAATCATATAAGTTTCATTAATTTATTTAATAATTAATTCCCGCTGTCAAAACAAATAGCGTGTTTTTAAGAAACAATATATATCAAAATATTGACACTTGTTTCAGTCCAAATTCGAAGTGAAATTAATTCCAATGACCACCATTGGATTAAATGGTAAAAATATTTTCTAATTTCACTTTAAAACCAAATCAAAATATAATCTAATCATACAAACAAATTAGATTAAAAATAGGTTTTGAATTCAAATACAACATTTTTTACTATTCAATAAAAAATGAACTTTATCGGGAAAATACAAAAAGTTTACACAAAGGAAATTTTGATGTCCCGATTCTAAAGAATAATTTTATTTGGTCCAATAAAATGTATAAGAGTACCCAAAACTATATTTAAAGAGATTTTCCCATCAAAAGGCTATAGTTCGACCTTTTAGCGAATATTAGAGTATCTATGCCTAAAATTGAATTCTGTTCTTATTTTAGGCCTTAATCTTTTTTTGGATAGATATAATAACATTTAACAAACATATATAATCATATTTTAGTTATTTCTATCCATTACCGCCAATACAATGGCTACGTGTTAACTACCAGTTAAAATAATATTATTATATTACTAGTGTGCATCGTAAGATTTCAAAGAAACTCATTTTTTCGTATCAGGTATGCTATCGAACATAGAAATCCCTTTAAAGAAAATTTAATATTTAATTAGAAAATAATAGTAAATATGAAAATGTATTATTCTTTATTTACCTGGGATGTTACACTTTTACTGGATATAGCCTAAGCGTGTTCAAGTGAAAAAGATTACATGGGATGGGTAATTGGATTCAGTGGTTATGGTTTTTATAGTTGATATGGCTTCACCGTTATTTTTATTACTGAGATGATATTTCCTTCCCATGTCCCTATGAATTGAGGGTATAATATTACATGTATCACTATAGGCATAATAGGATTAACATGACATGCGTCATTCCATACCATGTTTAAATTTCGGCATGAAGTTTCCTATCCATATTGTTAGTGCCTTGAATATACATGGAAATATTATATCACATATTATATGGATTGAAAAAGAAATTGATACATAATGTACTTTTCATAACCTAATAATGTTTTCTTGAATTTGTTAACATATACACCTCAAGCATTCCATTATCGAACAATGAGCTATCTTCTATTAGTCACATTGTGTTGAACATGTTTTAGTATCAGTTATGTTGATTCCATATTTCTCTTCATAAGGACTATGGGTCCATATGTATCAAAAATGTTAATCTACCTAATTAATCAATTTCAAGATATTTAAATATTTTTTGAAAAATTTAATATCAAAATTAATATTAATTTATGAGAAACCGTCATACATATATCTAAAATTGATACTAAGAACTGAACATATCCGTAGTATTATTAGTGAGGTATCGCTTAAATTATTATGAAATTTTTCTTATCTTCTACAACCTTGAACTAGATTTTTAGCATCCAAATAGAAAGGATAACTTTTATAGTATTTCTATATAAAATTCCTAGATTTATATCTACAAAAGTTATAGTTTAATAAATTCCTTATTAGTTTTTAATTTTTAATTGTAGCATTATGTCGCCATGTCGTACTTTGGTCATATGACTAGAACGTGGTGATGAACGTGAATATAAGGTTTGGGTCCTAAGAAACCATTGGTTCCTAATGTAGTTCCACCTATGGTACAATTTAATATTCTAGATAAGTGAAAAAATACCCTGTTAGGAGATGTATTCCAACATAGGATTCATTTAATAGAAGTAGTTTTTCAACTTGCATCGATGTTTTTGATTTAACTATTTAATTCCATCAGTAGCATCCTACCAGATTTTCGGGGGATAGTTTAAGACACATTATTGAGTCTTTTATCAAATAAATTCAGTCTATATTCAAGTATCTAAATATTTTTAATGTTTAGAGGGTCATGATGGTTGTGTGTATGAAGTGTGATTTGGCCATGATGGGGTGAGATATTATCATCTTACAAGATCAGCTACATGATATGGTCTGGGTGGATTTCCAAATGATATTATATGACTATTTATTTCTCCAGACTATAATATATGATAGATATAGATATTTCATGAAAATTCATCTGGGGAGTATTATTATTATGAAATAATCTACCAGTTTCACTGAGCTATAGTGGTCGCCTCCAACTCTATATAGTGATGATCTCATAACCACAATGCTATATGTGGATGTTTTGGAATATGCAATTTTATCAATAGTAAATGTGTTGAAGTTGACTTCCATTTATGAAATTGTAAACTATACCCTTATTATAATGAATGTTCTTAGCATTGATGATAGTGTTTATCGGGGCGGTTCAGTTCCATGATGAACCAGTACAACTTCTTCCAGGAGAAATATATGTTTTGATACAAATCATGGTGGCAGCAGCAGTTAGGATACTCAAGAAGATAGCTTTATTACATGTTAATAATTTAGGATTCCAAGATACATGAAGCCAATGTACTTGTGTCATCCATTAGATTATTGATTGTACCATATGATTTGGAATATCTGACGCTTCTTTAGGACATTCTCTCTAGTTCATAGGGAGGGGGTATCTAACCCTACTCGTCTGTCAGGGGTGGGACCATTAGTGTCATGAATGGGAATGATTTTGAATAATTCAAGTTAATAATGACAAAGTGGCAGTTCAGGTAGATTATATCAGATATAAGATCTCAATTCTAGTAGATCAGGCCTTTTTTCAGTGAATAGGTAGTGACTTTGGGCCATGTTACAGTCCATTTCCATGTGGTACAACTTACACTATTGGAGAAAAGAACCATATATTCTACTATACCAGTTATGTTTCTAGAATCATTCTCCTTAGTGAATTTTTTATTTGACATAGATTTGCCTCATTATTTTATATCGGAGATTCTTATGCGATATCTGGGACTCGAGACCAAGAATTTTCATCGCATTAAGATTCTTGATAACCCATTGAGAATCTGATCTGAGAGTGTTAACTTTTGTAAGGACATCCCCATTGAGATTAGTAGATTAACTTTTATGTGGAATCTTTGCATCCCCAACATGAAAGGTATTTACTTAATCATCACAATGGACTTGTTAGCTATATTTCTATCAAATATTGACATCTAATGTCATAGAGTGATATTTAGGTCACTATAGGGTAGAAGGCCTATGAATATTGGATAGTTTAAGGTCAATGATATATGATCAAGACCCTAGTAGTAATGTCATTGTAGTGTCACAACTCATGTTTGTATTATTTTTCAGGATTATTAGTTTTTATGACCCACTACATTAGCTCCATTATTTATGATATTTTTAGACATCACTTTAGAAAAATTATATACTCTACCATTGTTGTGGGAGGTAGAGTTCACAATCAATATTCTTCTTGGAGAATAACTAATGTCAATTACTCTTTATAGGATATTCCCATATGAGTTTTTCGATCTCAAGATGAATGGGAAGGATTTGGGTCTAAAGGATATATACACCCTATCACATTTCCTTGGGGTTTTCTAGTCCTTTTCTATATAAAGAAGGATGACTCCCACAGGCTTTGTATATACTACCATTGATTAAACCAACTCATGTCAGAGAATATATATCCATTATAGTGAATGAGAAAAAAAATTGATCACCTCTGAGGGTAGATAGAGTAATCAAAGATATATTTGAGGTTGGCCTTTCACCAGTTATGTTTGAGGACCCCAAACATACCATGTAGAACATCTAGGAGCAAGTATGGTCACTATGAGTACCCATTTATGATATTTAGAGTAATGAATTCAATTTTAGTATTTATTGATATTAGGAATCATATTTTTTTACCAGTAAGTAAATAAATTTATTGTTGTTTTTGTTGAAAATAAACGAGTTTATTAATTCCCCACACATGACCTTGACAATAATGTTGTGGTCATGATAATTAATCTGATAGAGAATCAGCTTTATACTGATCTTAGTAAAAGTTGCTTATGGATCAAAAATGTCAACATCATAAGTAAGATGTCTTGTGAGTGTTGATTTTATATAGACAAATATAATGCAACTATTGTAGTTTCCTAGGAACAATACTTGAAAGCATTTAAAAATTCATGATTCCTTGGGAAAGCTAGATATTATAGATATTTCATCCTTGATTTACCACATAATACAAAATCACATAAAATATTGAAAAATAAATTAATGAAGATACATTGATGAAAATATATTGAAGAATCCTTTCATCTGGTGAAGGGAATGATGGATTTAATGATAATATATATTTTTCTTGATCTGTGTAGGAGTTATACATTCTATTGTGATGCATCTGGTATCCTTCTTAGAGCTGTTCTGATGTAGGTTGAGTGGTTCCCCATGTACGGGGTCTTGTTAATTAAGTTATCATGAGAAAAATTAAAAGAAATCGGACATTTAGAATGTTGCATTAATTAATGATATACATTATTGGAGACACTATCTACGTGGAGACAGTTATGTGATATAGTTTGATCAACTTGACATCTATCACATCATTAAATAGAGTGATATTAATCATAGGTAGTGAAACTAGGTTCATTAACTACAATTGTTGGATTTCTAGATACCTTATGGGCATGGTAATAGAAATTATGAGGTTAAATCTATAAGATGGAATACTCAAATAGAGGTGATTCAAGAATCATGTAGAAAATGTAGGAATATGATGTTATTCTTAGTGATTTACGTTGAGGCTTAGTAGGTCCCTGTTCAAACTATGTTCTCAACCATAACAATGATCTTTACTCTTCTGGAATGGGTTAGTTCAAGACAACTATCTTTTCAAAAATTCCTTCTCCTAAGGGAAATAATATCATAGGATGATACATCATTAGGTTGGATCGTGGATGGGGATGTACCTGAATTTCGGTGGGTTTGTATGGGTCCAATAAGTCATCAGAGAAGATCTTATGTACCAATTTCATTCCTCTTCTTGGGAAGTCTAGACCAATATATCCAAAATGTATGGGGTTCTATGATGCACACATTTGTTACCTATTATGAAACATGATATTTTTGGATTCATGACTCAGTGTTCCACCGTTCAGCATGTAAAGGAGGAACATTAAGTACTAGAATGATATTCATATCTATTTTTCATTCCTGAGTTTAAAAGGGATGGTGTGTTTTTGAATTTAATAACTAATCATCTTAGGTCACCTCATGTAAATGATATAGTGTAAGATTTCATTGACTGTCTTAGAAATGATTCACAATTCATACACGTGGAAGATACCTTTTATGTATATGATATTGGAGGACTTTATGTCAGGGGTGCGAAAAATCTACATAGAGCTCCTATTTCTAAAGTTTACGACAGATTTCATATCTTTATGTCATCGTTCTAGAAGGGATTCCATAAGGACTTGGGCACACATGTGGTTTTTAGAAACAAATATCACCCAAAAACTGATTGACAATTAGAGAATATTATTTCATGGCTAATAGAAATAACTTTTTCATGTGTACTTGACTTTGAGTGTTCGTTGGAGAAACACATTCCCCTTATTTATTTCTATTATATTAATAGATTTCAAGCTAAAATTGAGTTGGATTATTATGAACTTGTTTATGGAAGGCCTTTCACCTCACCTCTATACTAGATAGAGGTATGGTTGGAAGCAATAATTAGAGAACATACTATTCAATTGACTAAAATCAATTTTGTTTGATATGAATGTTCACGGTGATAGCGTAGTCTAAAAATTAGTGATATTATTACTTATTCTAAAGACCTATCATGTTCATGGTTTGTGACCGGGAATTCTTTTTATACATTCTATGTTTGGGTAATAGATGTTTTCAAATATAGGGTAGGATCTCACCGAGGATTGTTGGACCCTTCAAGGTGGAAAAATCAATTAGACTAGTGGCTTCCTAGATAACACTTCTTTAGAGCTACCCATATATGTATGATTTAATTCATTTATTTCAACATCATTGATATGATCCAAAACCATCATATGACTTTCATCTTGATGAATTTCAACTGGGTGTGGATAATTCCTTGGAATAGTACAATATTCTTATTGTGGATAAAAGCATGAAGAAACAATGATGAAGATTAGTTCCTATTGTACTGTTTCATTGGAAGCATGATAAAGTTCATGATGAGACCTAGGATCATGAATCTACCATATGATCTTATTGGTCGGAACACTTCAGTAATGATACTTCATTCCCATATAAAGGGAAACTCATGGATGATTTCATTTAATGAGGTGATATTGTAATGATCCATCTTATAATGAATGTTAGTATCATTGGTAATTAAATTTGAATACATTTTTTAATCATGGTAAATGTGTAATATGGTATAATTAAAGAACCATGATTATATGACACACATTTGGAGCCTGAAAGTTTGTAAAATTGTTGAAATATTAGGGGGGAATGGTTAAAGGAGATAGTGACTCCCCTCCCACATTGTTACTTTTAACCATGCGGATCATTTGAGAGGTGCAATGGGATATGCATAGTCATTATAAATTATTAAAATTATTGATAGTGATTATTATAATTACTTATTCATTGTTATATAAATCATGAAACATAACCATTTGAAGTAAATCCTAGAGTAGTGACTTGCTCATAGTTTGCACTTGGATTGGTAAAACGTGCGGCCTTATATTTTGAGGTGAAAATTATATTTTCCCCTTACGGAGTTATTTTATCGTATTTATTCATTCCATTTTCAAACACTGGAGATATTAGTTTTCCTATCCTTCTATTTCTCACCATGAAGACAATATTTTCAATAAAATAATTCTCACATCTGATGTTCGGTTCACGATCTGTCGGAGGCATTAGGTTCCATAATGTGAGGCCCAATATTCTATACATTTCTATTTATGTTTATATTTTAATACATCATAATATTTATGTCATGACCCACCTTCACCGTGATTATGGAAGAGAAAAAAGATTCCCAGACCCTTCCTTCCTCAAGTTAATGGAGAGATAATGACCCCCAAAACCCACCTTCAATAGGTCCCAGTGAAGCGACTAGCACCAAGGGTACAGAATCACACAAAAAGTGGAATTCATTACCCTTTTTATTTAGTAGGACCAGGAGATAAGATAGTAAATCCCAAACAACACCAAAACTACGGGTAGAGGTAATTCCAAAAAAACAATTCACATATGCATGTCCAAAAGTATATTCTACAAAAGTATTAGAAAAACCCAATAGAAAGTACCAAAGAAAGGAAAAGTAGAAACAAAAATTTTCCCAACGTCTGAACTAGTATTGCCATGTATGATACCTGAAGTTTTCCAGGAAACCTGAAAGTAGTTATATATATGTAGGGTGAGTATAAAGGTATATTTTGTAGAGAAAACCAAAAAACCTCATGCACAAGTGAGAAGAGATTCTAATGCACATGAGAAAAAGGGAGATAACCAGAGCACCTAACAATGAAACTATCCACCCCTTCCTCACCTAGGTACACTCCCAAAATTATGAATGTTAAATAATATAACCATATTAAAACATCGATATCGGAGTACCTCGAACCACTTTCCCACTGATTATTGATGACATCCTACACATCGGACCACTCCCGCCATTCTCACTGCAGTGCCACTACCACACCATGCTCGCACACAAATGGGTTATCACAGCCGCACATGCCACCCACAAACATCTGGGATATCACTACCACATATGACGCCCACAAACACCTAGTCCAAAAAAAAACAAATGTAACCACTCCTGCACACACCTAGGTCTGAACAACTACTACTATGCCCGAAGACACCTGGGCCTCATCTCGAATGCACTTAGGAAACCGCCTGCCCACACACACCTAGGCCAACCACCACCATGTACCCTTCTCAAAGAATCTAGGTCTATAATAATCCTCAAGCCATCATAGCCTACCCAAAAATTATTGGGCTACTCAAGAAAGGTATCAGAAGAGGATATAACAACCAGCCACTCATAGAAGTGTTGGAAAAAAACCTCCCCCGTGAAATGGGGGTGTTCTGCATAGAGTTCTCATCATGGGTAGAGCACTAATATAAAAAATAAAAACAAAATAATATAGATAGGTAAAAAAGCACTCATACCAACGTAGGGTTTCCAAAATAAGCCAAACCACAAACACCCTCATTACAATTAATTCATTAGAAGTTTCACAACCATGTTGAAACTCATTCCCCGAAAACAATTTCCTTTTGAACCCATTCTTGTTCTCATATTCAAGTGAATCCATTTAAATTAATTCTTCACTACTATGAAATTAACAAGAATAACAACAAGTCAAGATGGAAAAATAGGCAAGAATAAATTTATGAATTCGCACCCAGTTTTCTTGTAAAGTCACAACACAAAAAGGGATCCTTGAGATCACTCAATGTACTGAAACCAAACCAAGCCCCAAAAACTGCACAACCACAAAGGATCCCATCCCCATCCAAGTTACCACACAAGAATCAACCGTAAACATCACCAGAACAGAGCATAAAAGTTTTTAAATTTAAATATTCTATTCATTTAGAGCCATTTTTTATGGTTAACTGAGGTGATCACACATGAATTTTTACTCATTTGGCATCCATTTAGTCAGCTAAGATTACGTGACAAAATAGTTTCCATGTCACATCCATTCAATCAAATAATTATCCAGAAAAATAGAGGTTCATTAGTGTTAAATAAAGGGCCCCCAAAGACCACAATTTTTAGTGGACATAAGCCCATACAATCCACAACATATAAAGAGGGGTAAAAGAGTACACTAGAAACATCAGACACACCCCATAATCCCTTAAATGTCTATTTATTTTCTTTATTACGGTCTTGTTTCAACCATACCTAGAGGAAAAATTTTCATACCCACCCCGTATGATGTACAATAATGAGAGACTAAGGAAATACCCTAATTGGATGATCAGAAACCGAAATTTCTCTCCAGGTGCCAAGAACTGTGATGCATGAATTGAAGGGGAGGAACTCTGAGGACTCCAAGAATGAACAGTAAGGCTACAACACAGGCACACCACTCACCTTATGAAGGGGACACCAAACAAACCAATGGGGAGAATGAACCCATCCATGAAGAAGAAGAAAACAATTCAAGTGTGATATAGTGTGTCGAGATCTGAGAGTTATGAGATAAGAATATTGAACATCTTTAAAAGAGGATCATGGTTTCACCATATGGTTGGGTTGTTACACATGATGGGATTAATTGTTATTTAATTTCACATTGGGGAGGTGGCTGTAACAAATATAGGTTAAATGATTTTATATAAACAGAGAAAATTAGTAACAATAACACACAGTATGGGTCTATGAGGGTCTCCCAACTATTAGAGGACTTTAGATATCATTTATGAGCTTTAAAAAATGACCTTGAACAACTTTGAAAATGTGTAAAATAACAAAAAAGTGGTATCATCGGGAATACTGGGGAAGAAAAACCCGAACCCCCCCCCCAATGGAACCGATCAGTGACACACCGATTATTGACACACCGATTGGTTACAAGCCGATCGAAGACACGACAATCAGGGACTCACCAATCGGCGTCACCCCGATTGGTGTCACACCGATCACCAACACACCGATCGGTGTCGCCGATGGTTGACACCACGTTGACATCCTGCCACCAAGACACCGCCCTTAGGATCCGGACCTAATGAGTCCAAGGCATTACATACAAAAGAAACTATGCCAAGGGATGGACCGGGATGGTGTTGGACATTTCCATTTTGGTGAAATATCATTTTCAATATCTTTAGTTCAATGGATCTTTTCATAGATTTCTCCCAAACTAGTAAAAATATGAGGTTGATATCTACCATGGAGTCAGGTTCACCCTTAAGTCTTGTGGCCTCATTGTTTTCCCCATGAGTTTTAATGTTCTCTAGCTACACCATTGTGTTGAATGCAAACTTTTTCTATGTGTCCACATTATGTGGAGATATTTATATCAAATTGATCAAATCTCCATGATACACACTAATTTATCCTTGTTTATTTTTTAGAGGGTTTTTATATCATTTATACCCACCTTTTGCATGTCCCCTATTAAAATACATATTTTAATCAAAAATTTCATTGAATGAATATCCTCTAGAGATTTCATCAAGGTTCATTTATCTAGTTTTACTATTGTATAAATTTTTTAATTGAACCAAAGAAACCTTTTATTTTCTTTACCACATATAATTGGAATTTTTTATGATGGATATCGACTTAATGGGAATGTCACCTTCTAAATGACCCAATGGTCCTCATAAATAGATTTATATTAATATTTAAATTAAATGTCCTTTTATTGTATTGGATTTCTTATTCATGATGTTTTACCTTACATTTAATTAATTAATATGCTTTAAATTAAATGTATTATATGGAATGGATTTTACATGATCGATTATATTCCCATAAATGAAATAAATTAATTGAATTAAATGAACTATAAATGGTGGAATGGCCATTACATATATTTCATGTCCCATTGAATAATTCTTTAAAATTTAAATGATTTATTTATAATTGATCACGACTATTAAGAGACATGACAGGTAATTCTCCTAGACTTATATTAAAAATGTGCTACACCTTGATAAAGATTATAGAATGATGGTTAGTGTTTTTTAGCATGATAGAATCATAATCCCTAACCTCAGTTGTTGATTATGGATTCTTTAATCACTAAAAATAGTTGGGTGATGGGATTTATGCACAACATATCATTATTAGATCCGTGGCATGATGGGACGCTCACAATATAGAGTGATAGTATTTTCATCACGCACCCATTATTAGATGTAGGGAATGAATAAAATTTATTATGCTTTTAGGATCATTTAGACTAGTTATAGATGAATGACTTAAGCCCCAGTCCATCCAACAACTGGTATTCTCGGAATATGTCCTATTAAAACAATATATACATGGTTTACAAAGGTGGATGAAATATTTTACTACAATATATGAATATAAATACTATATATATGGTAAATTTTCATAAATTCCTGACATGATGAATCTGGTAGATCTGACAGGTGTCCACCAAGAACCTGAGTGAGTTGGTTATTTATTTATTTATATTATTAATTAATTGATAAAATATTTACATTTTTTAGTTATAAAAACTACTCGGATTATATCTACACAAAATTGGGGGGGGGGGGGGTTCCAACTGATATTTGTTTTCACACCCAAATTGAGATTCCTTTTGTACGCGAAGATATTGTCAATATTTATGTATTGATATGTAGAAGGGACAAGTTACATGTTTTTGATATGATTAAAATTGGTTGGGGATTTGGTGGAGAAGACCTAGTATACACTCATGATGATAGTATATAAGCTTTATGTACTTTATTGTACTTTTTTATTTCATGATTAAAGGCATGTTCCCTTGCTTCTTTATTTTATACCTCATGCCATAAATCCATGTATTGACAATTCCACTGTGTATTTTTATATTTTTATTAGTTGTTTTGTTTTTTATTAATAATTAAATGATTTTTCATTACATATATTCATATATTATTCCACTACTGTTGTATTTTTATTTTATTTGATATACCATTATAATTTTATGGTATATTTTCCGAATCGTACAACCTTCACAATACCTCTGCTAGTCGGAAGCCTCTAATGTACGAGGAGTTTCTCTTGAGTCCATGTGACCCACCATGTTGGGGAAAATCTTATGTGGACATTGGTTTGTGATTTTATAATGAAAATTTACATTGGGTGAATATATGAAATTTTTATATGGTATTTTATTTTTTAATGAACAGTGAAAATACAAAAATTTCATTCAAAACTACTTCTTCATATAACTTTTTTATGTAGTTATATGTTATATTAACGTGGTTATAATATATAATTAGTTAAATTATTAATAATTTAGTTAATTTTAGTGCATTGTAATCAATTTCAAATTAAAATTTCATATAAAGTCATTTCAATGTGTTGAACATTGTTTATTTCAAAAATTCATTGTCTCATCTTGTTTTTATGATTAATTTTAAATTAATTTGTACCCATTTTTTATTTTTTAAATTAGAAAAATTAATTCCATGTTTTGATTAATAATTATTAATAATTTCTATTATTTTCATCATTGTTTTTTTCAAAAACTATTAGTAATTGAAATTTTAATTAATTATAATGATTAAGGTTAAAACAAGATTAATTTCCAAAAAATACTAACAATAATTATCCAAATAACCTTAAAAATGTTTTAAAACATTTTTAATTATATATTGATATAATATAATCACTTTAAAAATATAATTAATAATTATTGGAGGCATGTTATTTAAGAGAGACCTCTCGATATTGTTTACTATTTTATATTTTTATGAATGCCACCACCCTCAACTATAATAGGGCAGTCACCCCTGACATATTCACACATATCAGCAATATTGATTCATTTAAAACTTACCTATATAATCTCACAACGTCAATACCTTAATACTATAGGCCTTTAATTAGTGTAAATCAAACCTATGAATCACGTTGGTGACAAAAAGGTGCTACCTAAATAAGTTGTAATATACAGTCAATGAACACTATTTTTATATGTTTTTTCACACCCTATATTATTAATATTCAATGATTATATAATAAATAATGAATCATAAATAAAAATATATTACTAAATGTACGGGTTATAACCTATAGTCACACTAAAATAAATTAAATGGGATACATGATCAATGATTATGTGTACGGTGAGCTACCCTCTCCCGATCTATTCTCATTCATTCATCCATTACTGCCTCTCATTGTTGGGATTAATGATTAAAATAATAATTTTATATGATATATTTGATATATATGATTAATTTAGTCTTATATAATTATTATATAAGATATAAATTAATGATTTCCATTTTTTGGGAATTGAATGACTTCGTCTGTGTATGCGTGGAATACTGCATCCCCAATGCGATATGATGTGTTCACACATTAAAAGGAATGTAATATAGATTGGTTTATTATAAATATGTGTAATATATAAAATATTTAAGATAATATAATTAAATTTATATTCAATTTACATTTCTGTAATTTAATATGAAAGGAAATGAAAACAACGTTCATGTATACGTACAATACACTATCTCTAAGAATGGTGTATTTCATTTCAAATTTATATATTTTATATATTAAAATAAATGTATATGAAATTTATAAATATGAAATTTTTATCATTTTTATATTATTTGAATAAGTAAATCCTGATCCCACTTTTATTTCTACATGAAATATGACTTTTTCGTCACACATTTATTTTTTGTGGTGAATATAACAATCATGCCTTAATTATATGAATATTTTAATTAATTTTATTGGTATTTACAAATACATTTTATGGTCTATCTTCCATATTTTTTTTGTTTCCAAAGTAACTATATAAGAAATGTAATTTTTTTTCCTCAATTTTCCTTCACTAAGACACATGCCTTATTAAAAAACTATATGATTATATGTGGTGTATATAATTAATTTTAAAATATTATGTCATGATTATCCTAATTTAATTGATATTTAATTATTTTTTAAATTTTATTCTTTCATGGTGATTGTGATTCAGTGTTACAAAAATTGTAATAATTTCCCCCTTCAATCTTATCATTTATCATTTTTGTTTATTATTATGAACCCATTGATGAAATATTTTGATAAAAATATAAATAAATATAATGTAATTTTTAATTATTTATATCTTCTTCTAATGGTATGATTTTAATCTCTATTTACTTAATAAAATTATGAAACCTAGTTTCATAAAATCTAACTTTATTTCACTCGTTAGCTGTAAATATATTTTATTCGAAGATCATGTTTTGAATAAATGTTCTTTATAATGTTTTTATATGTTATTTAAATTTTATTTTTATGTAAATTGATTTTAATTTTTTTTACAATTTTGAAAAACTGTTTAAAATGGTTTTGAAAATGTCCATTATATTTTTCAATGATATTTTCATAGAAAGTTTCCCAAAATTTTCCGAACGTTCCATTTAATGATTTCAATGAAAATGTCAATTTTTTTTTCAATATGAATTAATGATTCCACTATATTTTTTAAATGAAATTTTCCATGAAATTTGTTTCAAAATTATTTAAATATTCCATTATATAATTTCAGGATATTGGTAATGAAAATGATATCTAATCATTTTCAAAGATTTCTTTATATTTTTTGTGACATATTTTAAAATAAATTGAATTAAAAATGTTTTAAATAATACATTTTATTATTTATAATGATATTTTAATGTAATTAGGTTTCAAAATATTTGAAGATTACTTCATTTTTTCAAAAATATTTTCAATGTAATGATTTTCAAATTGTTTTCATTATTCCATTATATGTTTCCAAATATATATTCATATAAATTGTATTCAAAATTTTTTCATGCATCCTTTATAAGTTTAAAAATATATATTTAATGGAAATCGGTTCAAAATGTTATCTAGATTCTGTTATATGTTTTAAGGGTTGTATTCAATGAAAAAGATCATAATTACAAGGAATATTATTTTATATCATTTCAAAGTTACTTTCAACAAAAATGGTTACCAAAAATGTTTGTGTTTAATAAGTTTTTTAAATGATATTCAATGATTTATTTATTTTTTATGAATAAGTTATTTTTCAGGAAAAGTACGTTCACTTTTTTTAATGAGAAGTGAATTTTCCCTATATACGTTTTTAAATAATGATTAAAATTTATTTTCTATCCATGATGGAATGTGTTGTTGTTAGTCCTTATTTACTAGAAGTATGTTCCAAGTGTACCATTTATATTGTTCCAAGAATGGTTTATGTTTTGAGGAAATGATGTTTATGGAACCCGTTCTACATTTATAGGCCATGTTTTTATGAAACCCGTATAACATTCATGGTTATATGTTTATAAACCAACAAATATTCACAATATATTCTGTGTAAATTTATTTGGAAACCTGTATATTTTTCATAGTTTATTTTAAAATGAAACTTTTATCATACAGATTTCATTTCATGTGTTATGATATTATTTTTATGAAACCCATCTCTTTTATAGTCCTTGATATGATGAATTTTTTATTATATTGTGGGACACATATATATGATTCATTATTAGATAAGTGGTACTTATGTCTAATTCATTAGGAAATGATTTATATTTTAAAACATAGACCTGCAAGTGTTGGGGGTGAACTGAATTCTATATTGAACTTTGTCATGTATGACTTCTTGGGCGGTGAACCCAGACTTGTAATATTGTATTGAGAGTGATATTTAACTACTAAGATATTATTGGTAGGGAATCATAACTACCAAGTTGTTTTTGGTACTGAAACCATTCAACTATTATTAAAGAGGTGAGACTGGGGATGGCAGTGTATCCCACCCCGTATGTGGAGTCCCCATGAATTTCTCTGATTATTTTTTGAAATGGTTCATGAATTATATGGGATTTATTTATATAAATATTTTTCTTCCATAATTATATTTCTTACTCCTATGTAATGCATTCCTAGAATATACAACTCATTAATTTATGATTAATATCTTATAAACACCCAATATTTATGTCATGACTCTTGATTAATATATTTGTATGGGTTGTATGATCTTACAATGTGTTGATCATGTTTTCATACCATTATACTCATTATTATGCTTTCATACCACTATTATTTACCCTTATTGAGAATCTGATCTCACTAATTCTAATTTTACCTTCTCCATGTAATGAATAAATGTTTTGATTAGGAGTACTAAATGTGATGATATTTTTAGAAAACATTTGTAACGCCTCAAAAACCTGTTTCTCATGTAATAGTAATATTGAGGTTTTATTTTGTTATACGAACAAAATAGAAACTTCAATGTAAATATTATCTCAACATTTTTAAAGAATAATTTAAAAATAACTATTTCATTTAAATATAATTTATTCAAAATCAAATTATTATTTAATAAAATATTTTAATTAATAGTTATACTACTGTAGGAATATAACTAATTTGTGGCATGTTTTCCAAATATGATACATATATATATACATATATGAATATCTAAACAATATTTGAATTATAATTATATAAAAATAATACTTTAATTCTTTATATGACATTGAGAATTATTGCATTGAAATATTTTAATGCCATTACTTATGTGAACTAATATTGAATATATTATATGAATAATTACATGGGTTTTATATATTTTCGTAAATTGGATGTATACTTATTATAAATCTTGATTCGATTAATGTTTTAAAAAAATATTATCATTTTGAATTTTGTTTAATAAAATTATAAAAATAAAATAATTTAATAAATAGAATTATTGAACATTCAACAAAAAAATTATTTATAATATGAATTATATCATATTAACATTTTTTAACAAGTTTAAAAATAAAAAATAATTTTTAAAAATTATGATAATTATTATTTTAATAATACATTTCGATTTTTTAATTATTAATTCAATTTATAATAACATTTTTAGATTTATATAATAAAAATATACAAGTAAATGTTTTATAAAGGGATGAATAATAATAACTTTTACTTTGAAAAGTATTGATAAAATAATTCTAGTAGAATATTAATTTTTTCTATCTTTTTTATATTTTTAATTTCATTGATAATATAATATTATAATGATAGAGTAATGATATAATTAAATAAGAATAACAAGATAATAGTAACAATATTATTAAAGTAATAAATTAAAAAAATCAAAAATTTTAAAAAAGAGATTCCCATAATAGGGTTTAAGGGGAATCCGTGTTTGATGGTGGCATGCCGTGATGAGGAGAAGAGGGGAAGTCAGGAATACGCTAGCTGTGGTTGGGATTCTTCACGCATAGGGGTGGCTCCAAGAAAGTCTGAAGGAGTTTATGGAATGGAGTCGGTGAGGTCCATGAAGAAGGGAGACCACACTATGGATGTAGGGGTGCATCACGCTTAAGGAGTTTGGGAGTGTCGTGCTTCAGGTGAAAGCTGTGATTAGGGGTTCAACGGTCCGGCGCTAGGGGTCTCGAGCAGGTCGAGTGAGTATGGGGTCATGCCACTATAGAGGATCATAGTGGAGTCTCAGCCTCAGATTCACGTGGTGCTATCCAGGTCGAGTTGAGGCTCGAAGGAGGCTGGATCTGGTGAGAGGTTTTCTGTCCGATGAGGTCGGGGACAAGGCCGTAGGTCAAAGATGTCATGCCGAGCTCAGATGTGAGTACAATCAGTTAGGGTTTCAAATTCCAGGACCTAAATTGAGTTATGCTTTTGTTGGATGTTGACCATAATTTTCTTAGAACTTTTCTGTTTTTATGTCTCATTGTTTGTCCATGTGATGCTATGAACAATTCCATTTTTGACCTTTGATCCTTTCTAAATAGTTTTTGGTCTGTTTGTAGGGTCGCAATAAAACTTTTATCATGTTTTTGACTATTTCATTGCTCTGTTTTCTCATGGATCGACCATATTACTTTAATGGTGTTATTTCATTGATAGGGAGCTTGCAGAACAAGCTTATTTTGGTGAAAATTTTTATACATTGGTTATTTTGTTTATAAAAATCTTATAATTGAAAGCAAAAACATGAACTTTACACCCTTATCCTCTTTGAGTTTCTTCCTCTCAAGTTTCCAGAAAATCTCACCACAACTCCACATCATCCTTAAGAGGTATGAGTTCATTATACTTATTCTCGAATGTTTATTTATTTTACAACCTTATGTTTGTTAGGGAAAAATCAGTATTTTTAAAATAGATCTATATTTTTTTAATTCAACCATTATTTTGTTTCAATCAATTAATTATTTTCATGTTGTGGGTTATTTGTGAAAGGGGTTATTTTCTTCTAATTAATTAGTATTTCAGATTATTGTCTTGTAAGGATTTATTATCTAGTTTTTTATATCTGCAAACTTGATTAAACACTCAGTATATAGTCATATACACAAATATATATAAACTAATTTATGTGACTCAATCCAAATCTATTTTATGAATTTTAGAAGATTATTTCAAACAATTAAATAATGTTTTGATGAAATAAGTATTTAAAGTGTGTAATATAAATTTGTTTGAACTTTAAAATACAACAATTAGTAAGGAATAAATTTATTTATAATTATGATTTAGGATTTAAGAATCTACTGTAATGGAAGATGGTTAATTTTTAAATATTTAATCATCAGAAGGTTTTTTTACATAATTGAAATTGTTCTCTCCATTTTGTACTATTCCAAATGAATTGAGAAGAAGTTATATTTTATAAAACAAATTTTATTGTGGATGGGTTCAAAGAAAAGAAATAAATTATTTAGATTAAAGAAGTTTATTGTTTATGTTAATTATATCCTCTATTTTCTAATTCTGCATATGAGGAGAATCTTTTATTATGAGATGTGATTAGGTTATAATTAATCAATTTACATTTTCAAAATTTTAAATCCATGAAAAATAAATATATACACATAAATATAGTTAAATGGTCACCATATTATCTTCACCATACAAATATATTTATAATTATTTGATTGTACACTCGACGAATATTCACTTCGATGTGATGAAAGTTGGTGTGACATATACATATTATATATATATACTTATGGATTTATGTATGCACATAAAAGTTTTAATCATAAAATGAGTTAAATTGGACTAAAAAAACATCAGTAGTTAAAGTTTGTTTTTATATGTTTAATTAAATTCTCATGAATGCATGCACTACATAAAAAAATTGTTGAACTGCGAACCAATTGGCCTTATGTAACACCCCATGATTTCAGAGTATGTACTTCTTCAAAACAATTCAATAACTTGCACAACACATAACACAGAGTTCAAGCGCACCATGAATTACCAAACAAGCCGTTAGAAAGAGGTTATGAATAGTATTAACTAAATTTTGAACTTTATATACTCCTTATAATTTTAGAATCCATATTATGAGTTTCTTAGACATAATGTAAGAACAAATTCCTTTTTTCAGATAAAAGAAGTATTTTTTAAAAATGCACTTTTACCAACTTTAATAGTTAACCCTTTTTAAATCCAATATTTTAAAATTTTATATATTCAATTTGACTAAATAAATTATTATTTAGAATGTTGACATGAAAAATTTTCAATGTAACACCCCATGCTTCCACTGAATGTTTCTATTTGAATAATACATTAGCATGTGTTGTACGCAACTTCGAGTTCTAACACACACTACAACCAATCAAACTAGTCGTAATGAATAGTAATACCAAATTTTTAAAATTTTATAAATTTTATCTCTCAAAATGTACTTCATTTTTGGATTCGGATTATTGAATTTATCCTAGTGTGAAATTTTGGTACTTTTCAGATAACTTTTATATTTTGATGAATAGTGAAAATTACTAAATTTTAATTAAATAAAAATTTTTTATTCAAAATAATTGGTAGTGATAAATATTTAATTTTAGTGGTCTTATAGTATATTTAGAATATATTTTTACCATTTAATAAAATCTTGGTAACGGGACACAATTTGACAATTAAACCGGACATAAACAAGTTTCAATCTTTTGATAGTTATTATATCTTAAGAACGTGATTTTTGTTTTAACCACTAGAATTAATTTTAAATAAATTTTTGCCACTTCTGTGTTTTGAATTTCGAAAAATGGATTCCATATTTGGAATCATGATTATAAAATTGTGTAAATATGTAACTTTTTTTTAGACATTTGGAATAATTACTTCGGTAAATATTTTATTTACCATGGTTAAAGGGTAAATCAGGTAAATAGGGTTAAAATTAATATTATAAAAATAATAAATTACACTAAAAAATTTCCTAACATTATTAGTTGATACATTTCTGACCATGGGAATATTTGGGTCTATTTTTGGACCCCATGGAGCCACTTGTGAGTGATAGGGACACTTTATTTTAATTAAGTTAAAATGAATACAAAAATGACATAAGCATATATATTTTAGAAAAACAATTTTTACATACGGTTATATATGATGGATTTTCTACTATAGATATTTATTAGAAATATAAATAGATCTTATACAAAATCTTGTTTTATTTATAATTTTTAGACATAAATAATTTAATTTATTTATGACCAAATAGTGATGCAGTAATTACCATAATAGTGATAAATTAGAATAATTGATATTATAAATACCCAAATAATTTTAATTTGAGACTTTTTATAAATACCAATAATTTTCTAGGTTAATATGAAATGTTAGGATTGATTTAATTAACTTTTTTTGAAGTAATAATTCTGTTTTGAGTTCTAAAAAAATCGATTATTGAATAGTGTCAAAATTGACATAAAAGAATTTTTAAAACAAATATTATATTATTAATTGATATTAAATTTCTAAAAATATGAGGTTCCTCCAAGATACTTATATCATGATAGGTGTATCATTAATGGACCACTTGAGGGTCTCTTGGATTTATATAGTAATTTTATTATCCATATAGTATAAAAATACAAACAGACATTGTAAAAGTGAAACTAATTAACTAAGAGTTAATACATAATGATAAGGTCAATATAGAGACTCAAACCTATATAAATTATATTGGTTGAGTGGATTTCGACCCATACCCACATAACCTTTAAATAATCCACTTTGGAGCTATTAGAAAACGAATATGAATTTATTATAAAATAACATTTCTAGCTTTCCAAAGGTGCCCCTCACCCCTCTTATAAAAGGGCACTCTCCATTCTCACTAATTCACAAACTCAAAGCCTTTTGATTCGGACAAACCATGCCCAAATATTCTCTAAACTTCCATAACATTATCTTATAGGCCTTACTTTAGTCAGAAAGCCAGCCTAAGGAGCCCTTTTTGATCAAATCAAAAGGTAGAACCCAAAGAAGATGTAATGATTTCACCACCCTTTTTCAAGTTTCTTTCTTCTTCCACTTCTTCATTCTTTGTTATTACCATTATAAAATAATAGATCCTATATATTATATATACTTTAAAATTATTATAGACATGGTACAACCATATTTCAGTATTCTATCCATCCTTTGAATGACATGTCACCATATGTGCGTACGTACGGCTTATCATCTCCACGACGTGGTGTAATTGTTATTCAAAACATTATTATTTGGATGGGTATAATAATGATGTGTAATTCATGTAAATAATAAATATAACATGATAATTATTCTGTATATATGATATACCATCAAATTATATATTATTTCAATATCAAAAGAATGATATTGTCGCTCGTGCGTACGTACGGACTACCGTCTCGACGAATGCGATGAGATTTATTCTCCATCGTATCCATTCAAGTATAATTATCATTTGATGATTTAAAAATAATGTTTATGGACTTGATATCATTCTGGATATGAAAAAGATACAAACTATCTATGACAACCACATCTTACGTAATAAAACATATAAAAGAAAATGAGTAAGTTAACACCTGAAACGACTATAATACTAAGATATTATTAACAAATCAATGCTAAAAGATCATATATTATATCATATTAATGTGTATTATTATTGTATAATTTAATTACAATTATTTCACCATTATACAGGTGTTTAACCTACCCCTCACCAAGGAAAAGTACAAGGTATGGGGTTTTCATCTCACTCCATATTACCATGAGATTCATGCCATATTGCCACTATTAACTTTTGTGTGGTGTATGTACAGACCATAATTATATTATTTGTGTAATACCCATTAATTTATGTGTATTTACATATTAATTGTATGATACCACTTTCATGCGTTGTATGTTTCATAAGTTACCAAATTGGTAAGGGTTAATTTCATATTCTCTTTATTATTTGTGGTTGTTTTTACATAAGTATCTACTGGGACATATTTATTATCCTTGTACATGATTTATGAAAGAGTTTTCAAAGGGAATATTTTAAGGGAATTTTTACTAAAACATAATTTCAAATGTTATAAATATTTATTGCTCTAAATCTTTCGCATTAATGTCCATGTCATCAAAATGGATATTAAGGATTTATTTATATGGACATGAATGTTTTTAAAATGTTAATTCATTTCAAAACATTCAAAGTGGTATGAGAAACTTTGATTAAAAAATGTCTTTATAAGACTTCTTTTCTAAATTTTGTGACTTTTAAATGTTTTCATGAAAAAGGGTTATTTCTCTCAACGAGTTTTACAAATCAACCTCATCTATGTCAAAATTATTTAATGGATTTTAAAATTGTTTTGATGTTGATTTATCATGATACAAATCTTCCATATCGTGTTGAAGGTTTTGTGATATATTTGACTGTGGATGTGTTATTTTTATACCATTCATGGTTTATGTGTAATGTATTGACATTTCTCATGATATTTTAATACAAATTTGTATGTTATATTTCATTATATACTTAAGATGAATGTGTTGGACTAGTATGTTCTGGGTTTGGGACCGGTGAAAGTAAGCCCTCTGGGTTGGTGTCCGGTTATTAGAGGCACTCTGGGTTGGTGTCCAGTTATTAGAGGCACTCCGAGTTGGTGTGCGGTTATTAGAGGCACTCCGGGTTGGTGTCCGGTTATTAGAGGCACTCTGGGTTGGTGTCCGGTTATTGGAGGCACTCCGGGGTGGAGTCCAGTTACCGAGGCTCTCGGGGTTGGGTTCTGGTTACAGTTATCCCTTAGGTCTTGGCACGAGGCATTGAAAAAGAAAGTAAAGTTCGGCCTTACGCATTCCATCATTATGAAAGTGGTTAGTGATATTGCATGTGATTATTCGACTAGTAAAATTTCAATGTTAATAAGTAAATGAAATTAATTCATTTTATTTTTTCCATATTATGCTGATGTTTAATTGTAAAAGGCTTTTGTTTTAGATCTACATTACCTTAAATGTTTATGCTTATTTATGAATGTTTCAACTGTATTACTTACCCTTGCAGAGCGTTTGAGCTCACCCCTTTCTATGTTTTATTTTTCCCGGGATTCCAAGAAGTATATTGTGATTGATATGAAGGGTTAAGACAAGGGAATAATGGCATTCATAAAGGATTATTTATGTTGTATTTTAAGTTATGAAGTGTAATGTAACATTCCTGTATGTAATCTATTTTTCAATACTTCTAAACTAATTGGTCCTTTGGGACATGATTCCTTTTAATCATGACAATGTATTTAAATAATGCATCGACTCTAGGTAACTGGGGTCGGGGTGTTACAGTTGGTATGAGAGGAAGTTTAGCAATAACCATGGAAACAAGATTTAGATAAACTCTAATTAGAGCACATAGCTCTAAGATAGACTTTGAAGATTAGTATAGAAGAACTTCCTAGAATTTTGGAATACTAGAGATTTTGTGAGTTTCCGAGGAATACATCCCTGTCTAGATACGAGCAGGTAGAGGCAGATCTAGCACAGATGTACCTAGGGGTAAAACCCGAAAACACCACTTTGAGCTAGACTCGAACGGGAACTGGTGCATTAAAACGGGCCTTGCTGCACTCTTGGTTACGACACTCCTGGGGGATATGGATAGGATAATTCTCATTTTCATTAAAAACCATTATGAAGGGATCATGAGTATATACTTACTCAAAGAAAACATTTTTGTGATTATGGATTATATCCATAAATTGTTCATTTTGCATTAGGTATTTTACAAGTTTGGAATTATTCATTACAATTCATAAACTGACCTTGTGTATAATATTCCGTAGAAATGGCACCCAGTAAAAGGAATTTGAACTCTAGTAATACGTATGATCCAAAGAGTAAGAAGGATCGTATCATTCATGGTATTAAGCCATCATTTAGAAGGGAAATAGTCTTCCACATATTATCATCATATGAAGAAATAGTATCATGTGTGGATATGATAACTAAAGAGTTTACTAAGTCCT
Organism: Viscum album; assembly: GCA_963277665.1. Classification (NCBI taxonomy): domain Eukaryota; kingdom Viridiplantae; phylum Streptophyta; class Magnoliopsida; order Santalales; family Viscaceae; genus Viscum; species Viscum album. Next base: position 998,136,544 of record OY728166.1, read on the forward strand.
ATAGATTTGAAGGGAAGTAAGAGAAGAAAAGTATAGAAGTGAGAAAGATGGATAAAGGGAAGATGGAAAAGAAGAATTTTCCAATATGTGATAACTATGGGAAGAAACACCCTAGAATTTACCTAAAAGTAATGGGAGTTTTTTATAAGTGTGTAGGAAAAAGGGAACCATGTTTGTAACTACAAGGGTAAGAAAATGGTTTCAAATGTACAATGATTCATTTGCAAGGAGTTTGGACACTATGCAAACCTATCATCAGACTATGCCGCAAATGATGCTATTGGATAACAATCAAGTTATGATACTACCACAGATGAAGAGGAATGCTTAGAGTTCTTATGTTGGTTATGTCATTTGAGTATTGTATTAGCAGTGTACTTGTTATAATAATTATGGATTATATAAGGATTGTACTGCAATACTATTTCATTGAGGATTTGAGATTTTATGGTATTAAGAAAAGTGACTCTAAAGCAAGTTAAACTATTTATAAATTACATGGTTTAAGGAAAGATAAACCTTAATATGGTCCTAATATTGAGGTACTTATTTTGGAATTAGATATGGTTGATTTGGGTAAATTATATTGGATATTATGGACTGCCTTGAAACTGATTAAAGATTTGTATATTCCACAATATTTGTAGTTTACAACATTTTTGGATGGATGAAGTATATCCAGCATTCTATATGGAATAAGGGAGTATGAATGTAATCAATAAGGATTATGGTAATTCAGTATGTTTCAGTGTTTTAAAAGAATACACGATGAAGGTATTCATATGCTATTACGGTGTAAAAAAGATCAACATTATGTTTACCTTACTTATAAATGTTGGACTGTGAATTTAGACAGAATTATTTTGGATAATTATAGTTTGAGATTAATTTTGGATTGCCAAAAAAGGACAACACGGAGGTCGGGTGGCAACCTGTCGATATCGGCAAGGCCGCGAGACTTGAACCCACAACTGAAGGGTGACAAGGGTGTATCACCTACCACTGGCCCATGAGATGTCCTGGATTAAATAATATAGTTTATTTTAAGAAGGTCTAGTAGATGAATTAGAAATTTATTTTTTGAAAACCCCAAAAGAATAGGATAAATAGAATATTTTTTTATGTTCTATTCTCTTTTAGAGTGAAATATGAGTTTGTGGTAGAAATTAGTTAAAATATGGAACTCTACATTTCAAGTTTATATTTTTCTTCTCCTCTTATTGTATGAAGAAATTAATTCTCATACTTTATTGATGGTATCTTAAAACAAAAAATGTGTTATCCTAATACCTTATGTTTTTTTAAACCAATGGAATTTTAAATCCTCATAGATTACTGAATTTAAGGACCTCAATTTTAAACTTTTTTAAGATTGATGACCTCAATAACCACCTATAAATATTTACGTTTTTCCTCCAATTATATGTCTCTAATTTCCACCAATGTTCTCCTAATCGAGATCATCATTTGGTGGTGACCCTTTCATTTCTCTTTTCCTCTTATTAAGACTAAATTTTATTAACCAAATTTTCGATGTGGGTTTTCCCAAAAAGATATTTTCAAGTTTCAACCTTTATTTTCGAAGAAGAATATCAAATTTTGAGGATGAAATTTATTGAAGGAAGGAAGAATGTAATACCCCAAGATTTCATAGTATGTAATTCTTCAAAACAATTCAATAACTTGCACTACACGTAACACTGAGTTCAAGCTCACCATGACTTACCAAACAATCTGTTAAAAAGTGGTTATGAATAGTATTAACTAAATTTTGAACTTTATATAATACTTATAATTTTAGAATCCATATAATGAGTTTATTAGAGAAAATTTATGAACACATTCATTTTTTTCAGATAAAAGAAGTATTTTTCAAAAATGCACTTTTACCAACTTTAATTGTAAACCCTTTTTAAATCCAATATTATAAAATTTTATATATTAAATTTGACTAAATAAATTTATTCTTTAGAACGGGGACATAAAAAAATTTACAATGTAACACCCCAATCTTCCATGGTACGCTTTTCTTTGAATAATACAGTAGCATGTGTTGTACGCAGCTTCGAGTTCTAACACACACTACAACCAGTCAAACTAGCAGTAATGAATAGTAATACCTACTTTTTAAAATTTTATAAATTTTATCTCTCAAAATGGACTTCATTTTTCGATTCGTAATATCGAATTTATCCTTGGTTGAAATTTTGGTACTTTCTGGATAACTTTTATATTTTGATGAATAGTGAAAATTACTAATATTTAATTAAATACAACATTTTTAATCAAAATAATTGGTAGTGATAAATTATGAATTTGAGTGGTTTTAAAGTATATTTAGAATATATTTTTACCATTTAATACAATTTTGTTCATTGGACAAAATTTCACAATTAAACCAGAGATAAACAAGTGTCAATCTTTTGATAGTTATTATCTCTTAAAACATGCTTTTTGTTTTAACAATGGGAATTAATTTTAAATTAATTTATGCCACTTCAAGTTCCTTTATTCTTCCACTTCTTCTTTATTTGTTATTACCAATCTAAAATAATAACTCCTGTATATTATATATAATTTGATATTATTATAAACATGGTACAACCATATTTCAGTATTCTATCCATCCTTTGAATGAAATGTCACTATACGTGCGTACGTACGGATTACCGTCTCCACGTCGTGGTGTAATTGTTATTCAAAACAGTATTATTTGGATGGGTATAATAATGATGTTTAATTCATGTAAATAATAAATATAACATTATAATAATTCTGTATATATGATATACCATCCAATTATATATTATTTTAATATCAAAAGAATGATATTGTCGCTCGTTCGTACGTATGGACTACCGTCTCCACGAACGCGATGAGATTCATTCTCCATCGTATCCATTCAAGTATAATTATCATTTTATGATTTAAAAACAATGTTTAAGGAAATTATTTCATTCTGGATATGAATAATATACAACCTATCCATGACAACCATGACTTACGTAACAAAACATATAATAGAAAATGAGTAAGTTAACACCTGAAACGATGATAATACTAAGATATTATTAACAAAGCAATGTTAAAAGACAATATATGATATCATATTAATGTATATGATTCTTGTATAATTTAATAACAATTATTTCACCATTATACAGGAGGTTAACCTACCCCCAACCAAGGAAAATTACAAGGTAAGGGGTTTTCATCTCACTTTTTATTCCCATGAGATTCATGCCAAATTGCCACTATTACCTTTTGAGTGGTGCATGTACTACCCATAATTATATTCATTGTGTAATAAACCTTAATTTATGTGTATTTACATATTTATTGTATGACACCTCTTTCATGGGTTGTATGTTTCGTAAGTTACCAAATTGGTAAGGGTTAATTTAGCAATCTCTTTATTATCTCTGGTTGTTTTTACATAATTATCTACCGGGACATATTTATTATCCATGTACATGATTTATGAAAGAGTTTTAAAAGAGATTATTTTAAGGTACTTTTTACTAAAACATCATTTCAAATGTTTTAAATATTTATTCTTCTAAATCTTTCTCATTAATGTCCATGTCATCAAAATGGTTTTTAAGGATTTATTAATATGGACATGAATGTTTGTAAAATGTAAATTCCTTTCAAAAGTTTCATAGTGGTATGGGACACTTTGATTCAAAAATGTCTTTAAATGACATCTTTTATAAATTGTGTTACTTTTAAATGTTTTCATGTAAAAGATGTATTTCTCTCAAAGAGTTTTACTAATCAATCTCATCTATTTCAAAATTACTCAATGGATTTTAAAATTGTTTTGAAGTTGATTTATCATGATACGAATCTTCCATATCATGTTTAAGGTTTTGTGATATATTTGACTGTGGATGTGTTATTTTTATACCATTCCTGGTTTATGGGTAAAGTATTAACATTTCTCAGGATAGCTTTAATACAAATTTTTATGTTATATTTTATCCTCTTCTTAAGATGAATGTGTTGGAATAGTATGTTCCGGGTTGGGGACCGGTAAAAGTAAGCCATCCGGGTCGGTGTTCGGTTATTAGAGGCACTCCGGGTTGGTGTCTGGTTATGAGAGGCACTCCGGGTTGGTGTCCGGTTTTTAAAGGCACTCCGGGTTGGTGTCCAATTATTAGTGGCACTCTGGGTTGGTGTCCGGTTATTAGAGGCACTCCAGGTTGGAGTCTGGTTATAGAGGCTCTCTGGGTTGGGTTCTGGTTACAGTTATCCCTTAGGTCTTGGCATTAGGCCTTGACACAAAATTTAATGTTTAGCATTATGCATTTTAACATTATGAAAGTGGCTAGTGATATTGCATGTGATTATTCAACTAGTAAAATATCAATATGAATTAATAAATGACATTACTTCATTTTATTTTTTCCATATTATGCTGAAGTTTAGGTTTAAAAGGCTTTTGTTTTAGTTATACATTTCCTTAAATGTTTATGCTTATTTATGAACGTTTCCGCTGTATTTCTTAACATTATGGAGCATTTGATCTCACCCCTCTCTATGTTTTATTTTTCCCAGGATTCCAAGAAGTATATTGTGATTGATATGCAGGGTTAAGACAAGGGAATAATGGCATTCATAAAAGATTATTTATGTTGTTTTGTATGTTATGAAGTGTAATGTTACATTCATGTATGTAATCTATTTTCCAAGACTACTAAACTAATCGGTCCGTTGGGACTTGATTCCTTGTAATCAGGCCAATGTATTAAAATAATTCACCGACTCTAGGTAACTGGGGTCGGGGTGTTACACCTTAAATGCCATGCAACATAAGGCATGGCCATTTAACATGAAAAGGCCGTTTATCATGGAATGCTTCATCTACAAATGACTTCTATCCTTATTCAAACATAGTCATTTTAAACTGTAAATATTCATTTCAATAAATCAAGGATTTTGAAAATTATGGAACTATCATTTTATGTGGTAACCCCATCCAATCATTACTTGTGTGTTATAAATCAATATCACATGTGCAAATAACATTTACTATGTTATGCATGTCGTTGAGAAACTTATTATCTAAATAATAACTGAAATATTATGGTTTATTCCAATGTCATTTCTATTTATTAGCGCATTAATTGAGCATGAATAATATGAATCTGAGGTTATAAACATGCAATGTAATGCATAGGAAGTTTATGAAAGCAGTTGTAAAGTTATTAATTTACGTGATAAATCAAACTATTTATTATTCATCACATTATAAATGAATTGAGAATTTGATTATTTGGATTAGTTTGGGACACCTCAAATAAATGACATGGAATTAGGTATTCAAAGTGTTATGGGACACTTTGGATACATGAACTTATTAAATGTATGAGGAATGTATTAGACTAGTATATTCTGGGTTGGGGATTGGTAAAATTAAACCCTCTGGGTTGGGGTTCTGTTACAGTAGACCATCCGGGTTGGAGTCTAGTTACATAGGATCTTCGGGATGGAGTCTGGTTACAGAGGCTCTCTAGGTTGGGGTCTTCTTATAGTTAGCCCTCAGGTCTTGGCATAAGGCCTTGACACAAAAATTAATGTCTGAAATTATACATTCCCTCATTATGTGTATGAAAATTAATTAAACAAATGGATATTTAAAAATTAAAATATTCGTGGTTAAGAGCTAGTATGTATGATTATAAGAAAATTAAAATCATATTTCCGGACATATGTTTAGAACTCAGTGATTTAGTATTCGATGTATGGTATTAATGTTATTACCATCTTGTGCAACTAAGATTATTCATTACTCATATCTTTTTTATTTACGTTGTCATGTGAATATATCATACATGTTTAGAACATATTTTATTTATTAATCCAAATGAGCATTCATATATTTGAACCATGAATCCTTTTAATTCTTCTATCATATTTCTAATAGAGAACATTTATGATATGTTACATGTGTTATATCTTTTATTTATGAATAATGTTTTATGGAATGTTCTATAGAAAGTTTTTGAAAGTTATAATTGGGTTATTTTAAAATCTCTTATTGGGAATTCGCATGCTCACCCTACGTTTTTGAAATAAAATTTTCAGCTATTGGGTTTTAGCTAAAGTATCATTTTAGAAGTAGCTAGTTTCCCAAAACCCGAAAGGAATTTGATCCTCTGTATGGCACCAACTCTAAGAATTTGGAAGCCAGGGCATGACAGTTGGTATCCGATGATTACATTTAGATTACTATGGAAAAAAATAACTAAAAAATGTAAATTTTCTTAGGCAATACTATGAATGATGTTTTCATAATTTCTTATGGAAAACGAAAGTACTAGTCTTTTATCTCTTCCAAAAAAAGTTTTAGATACCATAGTGGGCAAATCTTGTGTAAAAAACTATGCGAATTTTGAAAATATTCATTTATCATGAAAAACCCTCTATCGATCATCCATCTATCCTCATATACTCCAACTTCGACATGAAGCAGGTTTTTTCTATTACATCATGATGAACGCTCAATTCTGGTACTATGAATGACAATGGAAATGGATCAAGGGTATCATTAAATGTTTTAACCTAGCAAATAATTTCATTTCTCATGTGTTCATTGACAAGTCTACATGATGGGTAACCTACAGACATCTTATCTATGTCAAATATTGACCTATAGTCTCTGTGGTCGTGTTATGGACTTCGTAGACCATGAAAACGAGACTACTCATTTTCATTATCGTCATCATCTTCATACCGATGTCACTCAATTTGATACCTGACATGATTCTATCAATCTGAATTCTAGATGTCCACACATGGTTGACCCTAATTGCATATGTTGTAACTAGACCAAGGAGAGAGAGGAATATAGAACATCTTTGGGTATCCATTTGTCTGAAAACTGGGGAAATCCCCAACATTGGTGGAATAAATGAAGAGTAACCTAATAGGACGTCAGGAAATCCGTACAAGTGTTTTGTGAAAGGGAGAATGAGATTACGTAATTTCATGGGTTTTATAAATCACGTCAAAATGAATGATGTTATATTTTTTGTTCGGATATACTTTTATATATAACAATGAATCTGTTTAAAATAGATATTCCATACTAAAAATTGATTTCGTAAAACTTTTTTTGATGGATGATTTGATTTCACAAACCAATATTTTATCACTACCTACTGAGATTTTAGAGACTATAATTGTCAAGACATGCTCTGAAGAGGACCAGGCATATTCTAGCTTATATCTGACTTGTAAACTACTCCATCAGGTGTCGAACTGCCAAAAAATTATCTATCTTTAACAAGGAAGAAATCTACGCTATTACCATATTGAATTTGAACAATTTTTGGCATATAGGAAAAGAGGAAAGTATCATGAAACCCTTTTTCTATAATTCACATTGGCTAATAATTTCCGAGCTGTAGATAAATTTATAGAAGCTACATTGGATGGTGACCATTTTGTGACCTACATATTGCAGTTCTTTGAGTTTTAATATGTACGTGGAACTATACGACATCAATATCATCATGAATGACACTGTGTGTGGGAATTATAAGGATTTAGTCCACACTGAAAATTCTGACCTCCACACTTCTCGTGTTTAATTATGGAAGGATGAGTGCTTTATGCACAAGTTTGACCCTAGCCATTCATAGTGTCTCTAGGCCTAAGAAATCGAGTAGCTGGATACTTCCTTTGGGTTCCACCCAAGGTCATAAGCACCCTACCATCAATGGTGTTCCTAGTAAAGGGACTTCAAGAGTAACGTGTTTCTTGTGTTGCTGTGGTTTTTGTATGAGCATTTTAGAATTTCAAGGATGAAATTCTTTGTAGGGGGGATAATGTAACGCCCTGAAAACTTGTTTCTCGTATAATAGTAATATTGAGGTTTTATTTTGTTATCGGAACAAGGTACAAAATTCAATGTAAATATTATATCACCTTGTTTAAAGAGTAATTTAAAAATAACTATTTCAATCAAATATAATTTATTATAAATCAAATGATTATTTAATAAAATATAATAAATAATAACACAACTACTATTACAATACAACTAATTTGATGCATGTTTTATAAATATTATATATATATAAATACATATACTCATATGTAAACAAGATTTTAATAATAATTATATAAAAATAATACTATAATTATATATATGACATTGAGAATAATTGTATTGAATTATTTTAACACCATTACATATGCGAACAAATATAGAATCTATTATATGAATAATTACATGGGTTTTATATATTTTCGTAAATATGATGTATACTTATTATAAATCATGATTAGATTGAAGTTTAAAAAAAGAACTATTAACATTTTGAATTTTGTTTAATAAAATTAAAAGAAATAATTTAACTAATAGAATGATTGAACCTTAAAAAAATGATTGTTAATTTAAATTATATCATATTTACATTAGTTTAATCAAGTTTTAAAATTCTAAATAATTTGTAAAAATTATGAGATTTATTTTTTTAATAACACATTTTCATTTTTCAAGTATTAATTCAATTTATAATAACATTATAAGATATATATAATATAAATATACAAGAAAATATTTTATAACCAGATAAATAATAATAAATTTTACTTTTATAAGTATTGATAAAATAATTATAAGAGATTATTAATTTTTTCTAACATTTGACTTTTTTTAAAGTTATTGATAATATAATATGATTATAATAGAGTATTAATATAATAAAATAAGAATAATAAGATAATAGTTACAATATTATAGTAGTAATAAAGTAATAAATCATAAATAAAAAATGAGATTCCTGCAATAGGGTTAAGGGGAGTCCACATTTGAGGGTGGCGCGCCGCGATGAGGAGAAGATGGGGAGCCGTGTAGATGCCAGCTATGGTTGGGATCCATTGCTCATGGTGGTGGATCCAAGAAGTTCTAACGATGTTCACAGAGAGAAGTTAGTGAAGTATGTGAAGAAGGGAGACCATGCTTTTGGAGTAGTTGTGTGATGCGCTTTGGGAGTTGGGGAGTATCGTGCTTCGGGTGTAGGCCACATTTAGGGTTTTAGCATTCCATCGCTAGGGGTAACGAGAATGTCCGGAGAGTATGGGGTTGTGCCTCTTGGGAGGATCTCAGGGGAGTCTCAGCCTTGGTTTCATGGGGTGGTGTCTAGGACGGTTCGAGGAGCGGTGGAGGCCAGAGCTGCTGAGAGGTTTTCTATCCGACGAGGTTGAGGACAAGGCTACTGGTTGGAGATGTCATGCCGAGCTCATATGTGAGTCCGGTCGGTTAGGGTTTTCAATTAACTGATCTAAATCGAGGTATGATTTTGTAGGATGTTGACCAATTTTTTTTAAATTTTTATAGTTTTCATGTCTCACTGTTTGTCTTTGTGATGCTTCAAACTATTCCATTTTTGACTTTTGAACCTTTCCAAACTAATTTTGGTTTGTTTTTTGGATCGCAATAAGAATTTTATATTGTTTTTGACCATTTCATTGCTCTGTTTCCTTACATATTAGGCCTTTTACTTTAATGGTGTGATTTATTTGATTTGGAGCATGCACAACAAGAAAATTTCGGTGCCACTGTTTATACAATGGGTATTATGTTTTAAAAAAAAATTCTTAATTGAAAGTGAAAATATGAAATTTTCACCCATAACCTCTTTGATTTTCTTCCTCTATGGGTCCATCAAATCTCACCTCAACTCCACCGCATCCTTAAGAGGTAAGGTATCATTATACTTTGTCTCGAATGATTTCTTATTTTGCGACCTTATGTTTGTAAGGGGAAAATTAGTATTTTTTAAGTAGTTCTATTTATTTAGAATTCAAGTAGTATTTTGATTGATGCTGTTAATTGATTTCAAGTTAATTGTTATTAGTGTAAGGATTTATTTTCTTCTCATTAATTTGTATTTATGATTATTGTATTGTAAGGATTTATTTTCAAGTGTTTTTATATTCGCAAACCCAATTATACACTTTTTATATAGTCATATACATTTATATATATATAAGAAAATTTTTGTGACTCAAATCAAATCTATTTTATTAATTTTTGAAGATGATTTCAAAAAATTAAATAATGTTTTTGATGATATATATATTGAATTTGTGTAATATCATATTGTTTGTTATTGGTAACACAAAAATTTGTAAAGAATAAATTTATTTATAATTATGTTTTTTGGTTTGAGAATCCGCTGAAATGGAAGATGATTAATTTTTAAATATTTAACCATTAGATGTTTTATTTTCTTATTTTAAATTGTTCTCTCCATTTTTTCCTACTCCAAATAAATTAAGAACATTATATATTTTCTTGAACACATTTTAATGTATAAGTTTTCATATAAAATAAATAAATGTTTTAGATTAAATAATTTTATTGTTTATGTTAATTATATCCTCCATTTTTCGGTTCTGTATAATAGGAGAGTCGTTTATTTTGAGATGTAATTAGATTATAATTAATCAATTCATGTATGTAAAATTTTAAATCCATGACAAGAAAATATATACACATAAATATATGTAAAATGTCACAAGACTATGTTCACATTACAAATATATTTATAATTATTTGATTCAATACTCGATGACTATTCACTTTAAAGTGATATAAGTGGCTGTGACATATACATATTATATATATATACATATGGTAATATGTATTCACCTATGTGTTTTAATCATAATCAAGGTTAAATTGGACTAAAACAAATGTCATTAGTTAAATTATGTTGCCGATATGATTAATTAAATTGTCATGAATTCATGCACTACATAAAACAATTGTTTCACTGCAAACCGATTGGCCATAAATGCCACGCAACATAAGGCTTGGCCATTTTAGAAGACAAGGATGTTTATTAGAGCATGTTTCATCTAAAAATGAATTCTTTCATTATTCCAACTTAGTCATTTTAAACAATAAATATTCATTTCCATAAATCAAGGATTTTGAAGATAAAGGAACAATCATTTTATGTGGTAAACCCATCCATTCATTATTTGTGTGTTTTAAATCTATATCACATATGCAAAGATCATTTATTAGATTATGCATGTCATTGAAAAATTTATTATTTAAATAATAACTGACATATTATGATTTAGTCCAAGGTAATTTCCATTTATCAATGCATGAATTTAGCATTAATAATATCTATCCAAAGTAATAAACATGCAATGTAATGTATTGGATGTTCATAGAATCTGTTGTAAAGTTTTTAATTTATGTGATAAATTAAACTATTTATTATTCATCACATGTAACAATGAATTGAGAATTTAATTATTTTGAGTGGTATGGGATACCCCAAATAAATGACAAGGAATTAGGTATTCAAAGATTTATGGGACACTTTGGATACACGACCGCATTAAACATATCAGGAATGTATTAGACTAGTATATTCTGAGTTGGGGACCGGTAAAAGTAAACCCTTCAGGTTCGGGTCCGGGTACAGTAGATCCTCCAGGTTGGAGTACAGTTATTAAGGATCTCTAGGATGGATTATGGTTACCGATGCTCTCCGGGTTGAGGGCCAATTATAGTTAGCCCGTAGGTCTTGGCATAAGGCCTTGGCACAGAAATTTATGTCTGGAATTATACATTTCCTCATTATTTGAATGTAAATTAATTAACTGAAGGGATATTCATCTAGTAGAATATCTATTATTAAGAGTCAGTACTTATGAGTATTAGAAAAGTAAAATCATAAGGCAAGGCATATGTTTAGAACTCAGTGATTTAGTATTCGGTGTACAAAATTGAAGTTATTAACTTTACACGCAACTCTGATTATTGATTACTCTTAGGTATTTAATTTTTCTCTCTCGTATGAATATGTTATACATGTTTAGAATGTATTTTATTTATTACTCGAAATGAGGATGCCTATATTTGAATCATGATTCCATGTAATTTTGTAAGAACATTTTTAATTGATCACTTCTATTATATGTCACATGTGTTATGTCTTTTCTTTAGGAAAAATGTTTTATGGGAAGTTTTAAATAACGTTTCTGAAAGTAATATTGGTTTTTTAAAACCCTTTACTGAGAATTTTCATGCTCACAATATGTTTTTGAAATTAGTTTTTCAGGTATCTGATTTTAGATGAAGAAGCATTTCAGAAGTCTCTCATATCCCAGAACCCGAACCGAATTCAATCCTCTCTATGGAACTGACTCTAAGTATTTGGGATTCAGGGCGTGAAAACATTGAGTATCATTAACCATGTTTGAGTATTGTTTTTCAGTTTTCTAAATATTAAAATCTATTTTTTCACCTGGAATTTACATTTGTAAAATTATTAATATTAATATATAATTTGGTAGTGTTATTATATGTTATTCCAGGGATAATATAAATTCACCATAAATATTCTAATGTTTTGATTCAGAATTACTATATCAATGGAACTATCCCAATTATGGATGCTACACGATAGTCAATTCAATTCGTAAAGGCTGAAAAATAATATATTTAGTGATGTTTAGTGGCTGAAATGTTGAAAATAGAATTTTCCATCTCAATCCATGTTGGAGCCTATCCACAAAATGTTTCAAATTGTTTCCCTTTTTTCATAATGGGCTGAACAAGTGGTCACTAATGGAATCATCAATAAAACATTTTCTCCCATGAAGGGGAACATACCAGCATCCACCAAAGGAAACATTGCTTGGTAAAAATCACAGAACATGATGAGGGTGTTTCCATTAGAAGTACAACTGTGGTAACTCAGAACTAGGAACAAAATATTTTTTTAGCACAGAGGATACATGGTAATAAGAAATATGGAAAACATATGTCCCCTCTAATGAATCCCCACTACCAAATAATGCATGAAGGGATGAAAAGGTTCCCACATATTCCTATATATACCATGACATCGAACACTATTTAATAGTATTATAATAATGTAGCTAAAATATCCCATCAAATAATTATTGGTATATTATATCTCCACCACTACACTTTATTTGTATCAGTATATTGTGATAGGAAATGTGTGAGAAGAGTAAGACCACACCAATGATCAAAACATGGAATGAGAATATATCCTTATTCTGAAGGTAGAGGTCACTAAGTATATCTTTTCAATTATTAAGGGAAGTATAAAATCCATTCCCATATCCTAAAATCTTATAAAGATATAATAAATTTTTTGGAAATGGTTTAAGGGCCCACACATATCTCCACTAAAACAATTTGGGTCGCTTTTAATCATGTTATGAAGGTCACACCAGATAAACTCATATCCATACTCTTGTCCGAGAGAGGAATGGTCAAAATCCAATGTAATATGGTCAAACTGTTCAAATCCATACACACATTCCCATAATAGAACATCAATCCATCTTACAGGACACCCCATGGTAATATTAAATCCTTAAAATATTCCTTATATTTGATATAAATTTCATGAAAATTACTTGGTGCATAATTAATCAAGATTCTTTTTTGTAAAAATATTATCCATATAAAGTAGAAACAATTGATAAAATAATATAATTATAAAACTAAACTAACAAATAGAGAATATGAAATGAAATGGCTGTTTATTATCCCTATCTAAATACTAATGGAGTCATTGAATAACTTTGACATTTTTCTATGAATGATGAGGATCATACTACACTATTAAAAAATTACTTAATAGTATCGCCTTTTAAAAGGTCATACCCACTACATGGATAATAGTTTTCCTAGAGGTACACCTCAGAAATCATTCCATGATGTCTCACGTGATATAAAAATTCAAATCAATCATTCATGAAAATATCTTGATGAATTCTCTCATAACCCTCAGCGTGGAAAGAGTATCAAGTAGAAAGAAGGTCATCCTTACTATATTTTCATTCTAGGTCTTAAGACATCCATATAGTGAAGGAATTTTCTAAGTATCCTAATGTCACTCTCTGATGGTATACCTTACCATAAATACATTTATTGAAAACAGCCTACCCTGAGTAATAGGTTATATCATAATGGAAACCCCATTACAAATGAATTATGGAAATTACCACCAGTATCGAAGCAGATGCTAAAATGTGTCCACTCATACATGATTCCACATATTTTACATGTGAAATACCTTCTCAATTGGAAGAAATTACATGGAATGAATCATTCTATAAACATACCATATATCATTTTACTTCCAAAATGACATAGGAGATCCCTTATGATCATATTTTATATAATAAATATGCATGGAAACGTCCTCTATGGTCCAATTAGGTAGATGTGGTTCTTTCTATAGATGGAGAATATATATTTTCATTGAGGAGATAGTTGGATGGATAAAATATACTAATCATGTTATTTCCATAAGAATCTTATAATACCAAATTTTAGGGGGTTTTTAGAATATTTTAGGAGAAAAATATTCCTAAAAATGTCAAATTAAATTCTACACCTAAAAAAAGTTTTTTCATATATAAAATATTGAATCGTCATTATTATAATATATGGGATACACCCTCACATGAAATTGGAATCCTTCCCCAATGCACAAAACCCAATATTATAAAAATAGGACGGATACCATTATCATGCATGTAGAATTTAAATATAAGATTTGTGTTATATTGTCATTAATGAAGAAATTCATTCTTTAAATTAGTGAATGGGGGGAAAATTTGAAATTTCATCTCACATAACTCCATGATCATAAAATACCACCAATGTGACTTCATATAGTGTCTTAGCCTCAGATCAGCATCGAGAAATGGGATGCACACACAACATATGGTATAATAACCAAAACAAGAAATGAATGACTCTAGATGATGTTTGGGTAGAAGAAAGAATGTCATAAAAAGACCCATTCATCATGAATTTGAAAATATTGAGCATTAAATTAGAATAAAGGAATGTAATCACAAGGAAGAACTAATCTCTTTTGGAGGATGGGGATTATGTGACAAACATATAACAAATCCATACCATGTTGAAACAAAGCTCAATAAAATAAATAGATTAGAAAAGTTATTATAATCCAAAATAAGACAAGAGGAACCATAACCCATAGAGATATGGTATTTTTTAACATATCTATAATGTTTGAGAAAGCATGATTGAATAGTTGTGATAATGGATGTGGAATAGTCCCACTCTATAGGGATGGATGATTTTTCACCTCAACATCCACCTATGTAGAATTAAGTCATTTCTTGTTTATGTGGAGTTTCCCAAAATGGATATTCTAATATAATCTTATCCCATTATATGATATCATCACTTAAAGCACACATGGGAAAATTGTATAGTGATTCCTTTCTGATCACCATTCATCAAACAATTCGAACAGAACCATTGAAGGGGAGGACATAACATTATAGAAGAAAACAAGAAAAGAGATCACACAATTAGTTTTTGTAATGCTTATAAGGAAGTATTTTGTGTTGAACATAATTAGAACCACCATAGATGATTTAACAGAACACGAGGCCAATATTGAGGAAAATGAATTGGAGGTTTATATTCATAATACAATCTACACTGAAATGATTGATCAAGGTAAGCATACATAAATGTAGATGATTTATATGAATATAGGGATTACTTTTAATATTCCAAATTTACTTCCTCAATAATAATATACCAAATAAATTATTAAATATGAGACTATATGTAATTACCCAACAAAAAGGTCAAACTACTCATAATTTTGGAATGATTTTCTAAATTTTAGTAAGATATTATTTAGTTGATAAATGATAATGAAAAACTAATATGAGGAAACATCAGTAATAATTTTTTTTCATGAATTAGCTCACCCCATGATCGTAGATAACATGCATCTAGAATGAAGGTTCACCCCAACTTTTGAAATAGGGATACAATGTCCTCTCAAAATGTGGTGACAAAAACCAACATATTTTATCCCCACAAATGTAATTTATTGAGAGTTCCCTTTTTTGGTAAAAAATTTGATATTGGTCCAACACATCCTCAAATAATATCTCTTCTAGGTTACCCAACATAGGTATAAGAATAACATCTTAAACTAAAGCAAACCCAATCTACTATTCCCCTTTCTCGGGTTCTTCCCTAATAATTCATTCCTATATTTATAATTAAAAATATTGAATCACCTGGGGCTCATTTAGGAGATAGTAGATGATAATGTGTGCATGTTTAAATAGATATGAAATCTTAACTTGAATATGAGGATAATAATCTTCCCCTATGATAATTAGGAATCATATGCTTTTAATATTTAATTGTTTAGGGGATCCATAATAGAGTCTAACACAATTCACTTCCTAGTGTGGAATCGTGATGGGGACCCCTGGGTAGCATGAATAAACTATTCTATGTTATTTAGAAAATAAATGGGTTGAAAATTCCTTCACATGGTATACCAGTCTATCCGGTAGATCAATGAAGGTATGCGATGATATTCATTGTTAATTCTTGTATAAATTACTTTCTAAGTTTCCAAAGACCGCAGTCCTTTATCTATATAATTGCAAATAAAATTAACGAATTAAATTTTTTCAAATTTCATTGTCATTTAGAATATTTTTACTTATTATCAAAACATAAAACTTTATCAAGATGTTTTTTGAGACTTTTAATGAGAATGATGAGCTGAAAACACCAATTTTCTAGTAAACAACACCTGTATATTTCATGATCTTACCACTGTATAAAACAAGATGAAAATTTATATCTTATGAAAAGAATAAATCATTTTTATAATGTTATAATCCCAATAAATGATGACATGTATTTTGGTAGACAAAATGATTACTTTTTAACTATCATGTATGCATGCTATAACTCTTAATCCCACACATCATGGTGTGGTACTCATTTTGAATAGAGGAATTAATATTAGTATCAACAATAAGATGATGGGATAGATATGAGACTCTCTTAATATGGATACTGGTTGATATCATTCTACTCAATTAGATATGAGAAGGTTCCTACATACACATTTATGTCAATGGAAATCAACCTATTAACTCTACCAAATTCCAATAGACCAAATAAGGTATGCCTTGAGGATCACCCCAATCATTGACCATATCCTTGAAGATTAAGTAATAAAATCATGGAATGTATTGTTTATTAAGACATATATTAAAAATGTTTGTGTATTTGAATGTATTATTATAAAACCACTAGAATATGTGTAATTTGATTATGATGTGGTCTCATAAGAAGAAGGTAAATGGTAGATTATTTCTAGAGAAAATGAGCATATGTTTAGCAATTCTATGAGCAGAAAACAATTATACAGAATCATGATATCCCTTGATTATGAATAAAAAAAAATTATACCTCTAACTACACCCACTATGAAAAAACTGAGTCATTTAGCACTATAGTCCTATAATAAATCATACTATAAGAAGAAAGACAATCAATGATTAAAAATTCAGGTTTTTAAAGACAAATATGTATGGATGAATAACCCATCACTCACCCTCTCAGATTTTATGCCCCCAACTAGAAATAATGGGAAACATCCCACCAAATTGTATGATAATACTTGACTTACTAGATAGAGTCCTAATTTGAAAATGAATTAATCCCTAGTTCCATTAATGCAATTCACATAATGTATCCATTATATGATGATATATATGGCCCGAAACTGGATTTCCCTTCACTTGATTACATAATAGAAGGATGATGCATCAAGATCCGAGGTTACATGGGTTGACATAGATTCAATATAACTCAATATCCCAACCACATCATTCTTAAGACAGTCAATTCCCTTTAATTTTGCGGTAAAGTGGTCTAGTGGGCCAAGTAGGAGTCAGATAGTTCCCTAAAACATTCTAGGGGTAATGAAATATTATCAATAGTGTAAGATATATTAGTGGGGCTTCAATCATCTTATTGAAATTGAAAAAATGGAATACCTATTATGAATATCCCTCTGAGGACATGAGAGCCTTCCACTCTTTTTCCAAAGGCAAACCTTCCAACATCATCCACTTCAACATTGAGGTTTCTAATCAAAATGAAACATTATACTGAGAAGTGTATATGTTTATAACATTAGTAAAACAATTTAGAATCAATATCACTAATTACATCCAATATTTCAATCCATGATGCTTTATGATTGTTTAATGTCATCTAGGATGTAGTCATAGAGGAATTGTTGGGCCCTTGGATGTATGAAGCTATAGTTACCACAAATAAACTATATCATTCTGAGATTGATTTAGTAAAATTACTCACCATAATTTATTTCACAGAGATAGAAAAATATTATATTATAAAAGTTCATATAATACCTCTATTTTTGTCTATAAATATAAATGAAATTAAAATATAATGGGTATTAATGGATAATGGATTAGGAATGAACCTCATTCCAGCATGGTAACATTATCATAAATGTTATATTATAGCCCATTTTCCCATTCCACACTATTTATAATGGGTTTGGATTACATTTAATAAAATTATCTCTAAATAATTATTCTAATACTCTATTTGGGAACATTATATCTGAAAAATATTTTTTTTTCTGAAAACATATGGATTTCAATGATATTATTAGAAGGCTTTGGTTTCATCATCATGATGTAGTCATATCATCATACTTTCAATGCCTCAAATATGTCATTAATTGTCTTATTGGGACCCTATAGTTTGATAAATACCCATTAAAAACTATTAATCAAAACATATTTATGATGGATTATACCTATGGGGTGGAACATATTAATGATTGAGGGTATCGTTTGATCAACTTCCTCAAATTACCTAAACGTTTCCACCAACAATCCCTCCATATCGCTTAAAAATGAATAAATGATACCCATCATATCAGATTAGAGATATTGTTTTATTCAAGAATATAATTAAGGAATTTAATGATAAATGTTATAAAAACAATCACTGGTTGAGTTGAAAATTTAATTGATTATACAAAAAAGTTGTAAAATCTAAATTAAAAATTCCATCATTCCATCCCATATGCTTAAATGAACTCCTTCCTCATCTACTAACTCAAAAAATTATTATTATCACCAATGAATGATGAAGATAGTCCTTTTTTGTACATATTCTTTCCACTAAATAAATCCCATATTGTCAGTCATGTTGGGGAAACTACATCATCTTCAACATGTCAAAATATTTAATCATATAATAACATTCCATAATCACCTACTCCACGAATTAGTAATATGGAAGATGTCGTGGATGAGTAATATGAAGAGTAGGTGGAACTTAGGGACAACCCTCATGAATTTTAGAATGTTTTCAATAACAATATTTATGGAAGTAGACAAATAATCCATGGTAGACAAGAGGGCACACAATCCTAATAGAACAACATGGGCATGTCATCTGATGAACCAGTGTTCCATAACACATTCCTAAAGAAACATTTGGGATTGTTTTCATGGAATTAGATATAAATAATGGGGATCGATACCATGGTGATTAAAAATCATATTTCCATTCAAAAAACCACAAATGATAAAATAGGTAGTAAAAACGATGAACATGACGCACACCACCAATATTTATGTATAAATTTTCAATATTAACATGGAAATTTTCAATTAGGAAGTCCATTATATAATTTTTTTAGAAAATATTGTCTTATAATAGTAGGGAAATGGCCATATTAAGGGATATATTGACATCATAGATCTCAAACAACAAATTACAAAAAATGATTTATCTATTCTGATCCCATATCTACTAATTGATTCTATTGTTAGAGATCTAGACCATAACATTAATGATGTATCTTTAGGATACAAAGAAAAATATAATAGAAACTGAAGACATTAATACCCCCCTAGATCACCCCATTTGGTATATTTTAATCAAGAAAATCCCATTGGATTGAATCATTCTAGTGATACATAATAATGTACCATGTGTCACATCTTTAATCTGTTTTTTGGGAATCCTATCATGTCTAATGTCTAATAACAGGTAGTTAATTCACAAAAAACCATACCAACTAGCTAATATCGAGACCCCAATTAATAAATTTCGATAATATATCTTATTGTGAAATGCCTTGAGTTATTCTAAGAAAGATACATTGGGAATGTTTATTAGCATCACAGTACGACATAATAAAATCAAATTCAATCTGAATAAGATATATTTTATTCTTGATATGTCCGATCTATATATCAAATAAATTATGAGATTATAGTAACAAAATTCTAATATTACTGTGATTTATGTAGACCCTCATCTGATATGTTTCCCCTTCAGGAGGTTAATGAAAAATTGGGTGACATATCAGTGGAGTGATAACTGTCAGGAAGAATTTGAATGTCTCATAAAATATCATATCAGTTAAAAAGTGATAATGAGGACTATTAAGGGGAGCCACTGATTTTATATTTTCTCTCCATATAATAATCGCTGGGATATTTTCCTTTACATGTCTATGATTACTATAATTAATAAAAAAATGTATTATTATCATCGAACCAAGCATGATATTTTCTATTTATTCATATATTAATAAGAGATACTTAGAATTAATTTTCATAGTTCAAAAAATGATGCACTACATATAGTACCATGATGTATATATAGTCCCTCTTAGAAACCCACTAAAATACATCCATATTCATCCAATATTAACCGGGAACTTGGATCTTTAGGTGGTCATAATGTAGTATATTTACATTAATTTCATTCCATGGAAAGCAGTGAAAGGTTAGGCATTAGTAGAATTCCTTATAAATTTTTTTATTTACACATTTCATGAAACCCCCATGTAAATTATTCTTTAATGAAGAGAGAGAGAGAGATAATGACCCCCAAGTCACACCCCTAGTAGGACTTGGGTTGGAAACTAAGACAATGTGTATATAAATATCATGAATTGTGTGGAATTTACCTCTGTAATAATTTATGATTTTGAGATAGGAAGTATCATCCACAGGTAACTACATGAAAAAATATAAAACAAAAATATAACCATACCATAATTAATATGTAAAAAACTGTTACGGATTAAAGTATCTAAATGTAAATTACAAAAAGAAAAGTTAATGTAGAAATAACAATATATATCTATTGGTAAAATATATTAATTTCCATCATAGTCCATGTATTACTCCTCGAAACATGAAAATAAATTCATATATTTAGGGTGGGAATTTAAGAATTCATTATATGGAAAACCAATGTATCTTATGGAATTGTGACTGAAGCATACTAAAAATTCAATTAGTAAATAGCAGAACCAATAGTACCAAAATAGGTCAACTATGCACCACATACTCCCCAAGTCATTATCCCCAAATAACTCATTCCATGTATAATGACATAATAAGGGTTCATTATCACCCCTTGGAAGGTGGATTATCAAAAAGAAATAAAAAATGAAGGCCTTCGGGCCATTGGAGGATGTATAATAACATAATAAGAATCATATCAATAAGGGGTAACATACACTACTTTCCCAAATATTTTCTACTTCCAGGACAAGATTTTTAATTTCATAGCCACCACATATTTTCCAAATATAATAAACCACCACCCCATAACATGGTCACAATTCATCCCACCCAACACAACTTGGCCAACTCTATAAAACAGAATCACATCATATATTTCTCAGAATCACTTGGTCCATTATGTACCAACAATAAAAAGATTATCATGGTATCATGAACATGAAGGGAATCAAAATCATACCCCCTCCTACCATGAATAACCCCCACCCATACGATTCCCCAAAAACAAAATATATCACATTTCAACATAAAACACATGCACCACCACACTACATCAATGTCTTCATATATCGCATGAAAAAACCTATCCCACCACCCTACAACATTATTATCACTTATCACATGAAAATAGCTAGTATTTCACATAGTTAAAAAAAATACCAGTATCTATTTGGGCTCATGAATATCTACTCACCTAGAAGAGAGTGTGGGGATGATCAGGTAGCCAGTCATCTATCCTCATCAAAAGGATATTGGAAAAACAATCCCCATGTTAATATGCAGGTTTCGTCACATAGTTCCCATCACGAGGAAAGTGTAAATATAAATCATAAAAAATATAAAATTATATATATATAGACACAAAAAATACAATCACATGGTATCAATAACTAATAATTATATCACATCACACCTACATTCTCTACCACCTCTCAATTCTTAACACCACACATCAAGACACAAGACACATCTCACTCCATCTACCAACTCCCATTATCTAGACCATTCATTTTATTATTATGAATAAACCTAATTATACTAATTATCCCAAAATTTATTTATTAATTAGATTTTTAATATTAAAATAATACAAACCTAATCATATTCAGTCATTATGAAACAATTATTTATTCCATCATTACTTGGGAATCTTGCACAATACATCCTTACATCCCTAAAAGATATTTATCTACCTCAAAATATCTTATTTTCACCCCACCAGAATGACCAAACTAGAAAAACCTATTCAACACAAAATAATATTAAAAACATCTACCATACCACACCAAAACACGAAAAAAACTATCAACAACCCCCCAAACCAATATCATTACAAAACAAAGACCACCTCACTACCCCAAAAGAATGACGACACATCACAAAACATCAAAGAATATTTTATTGAGTTAATAATGTGTATTTTAATACAATTCACATTTTATAGTGGTGTAATTTCAAATTCCACAAATCTTAGGGGAATATATTTTATTAGGAAAATAGAGGTTGTTATACAATTTCCATTTATTGTTATATAATAATAATAACAAAATAAAAAGGATTCTCAACATATATCATCTATAAAAAACAACATACACAATGTCCAAAATTTTTAGTAGGGTGTCAAGCCCATATAATCCATCATACAAAAATAAATGAAAAACGTGTTAAAAGCATGAAAATAATTCTTCTTTTACACATTAAATTTAAATTATCCAATTATTTTTCTTTCTATAAGCTAGAATAACCACATACAAAATATAAAAAATAGTAAGCCCCTCTTTTATAACACAAGAAAATGATAAAATAATGATTCCCTACCTCAATGAATCTTTTCAAAATTGATAAACACTTCATGGATTCGAATAAATCCATGAAATCCCAACCATACATGGGTAATCAAATATCATCCTACACATTACCCAATGGTAATCAAAGAAAAATGAATATCACAACCAAAACCAAACAAGAATCACATTAGAAAATACAAAATAGTATAAGAAAAAGAACCTATCCATAAAAAAGAATGTAACACCACTAATTATCAATGAGTATCATCCAAAATGAATGGAATGATTCAATGGTTATGTGGGATAGATGGCCTCTATGGGGTTACTTGGGTTCGAAAAAAATTAATGGAATGGGGGTGTGGAAAAAACAATTAGTATCATGAAATAGAATAATAGAAAATCTGAAGTCCTTCACATTTCCTATTGTGTAATACAAACCTGAAATTTAATTACTAGGATTCAAAAAAATCAATATTCATTGAAAAATACATCCCATGGGAATTCATTTAATACACAACATGAATTACAAATAGAAGAAATGTATTCCATATCATGGATTACCCCATTTTCTACAAACATTAAATGATACATTCATATTTAAAAGATATTAACCATCAATACATGTCATATAAATTTAAAAGATGTGAATATCATGTTGTAAAACTATTGCATCCTCATTATCCACTATAAACTCCCATAAACTCTTGAATCCCCCTATATTCACAATTGACACCCAAAACAACAAAATTAGTTGACTTGGGTGGATCAATCCATTACAGAAGGAAAATATAATATGAATCTCTCCCACGAGAATGAAAAACCAATACAAGAATGAAAGTTGTATAAATAACAACCCTATAGGATACCTATGAAGAAAATAATCATACCTAAATTGTATAAAATATCCAAGACTGTAAAAAAAGATAAACAAAAAAACTAAAAACCTCTTCACTACACAAAAAAATTCAATCAACCATCCAACCTAAATACAACCCAAACCAACAACTATAAAAACCATATTACCTCACCACCCAAAAAACATTTGTCGGTGAATGTCATAAATTTTGTAATGTTAGTATCCACTCTTTGAGGAACTAACTCTACAATAGAGGATTAATCACATCATATTGTAAGGCCTCATTGTTATGTTTCATTCCATAAATATTTCCTATGTCTGTGGTTTTATAATTATTCTTAAATCATGAAATAAAGAATAAAATCTCATAAAAATGATATGTCTGGAAACATAACATAAATAATATAAATATTGAATTTAAAAACTAAGAAACCATGCTACTTGGAATATTTCTACATCTATCACTCTAATGTACTCTATTCAAGTTCACTATAACTCTACATCACACACAAAAAAGGATTGTTTTGTAAACAAAATGTATTTTCCAGTTTTACTGGGATATCTAATTGATACCCTATGAACATAGCCTACTAAATGTTATCCATAATTTCTTTGTCAATAACATGATTGTCTAATTGAGATAGAGAAGAAGATCAGATATGTGGAAGACGTTGTGGATTTTCTTTAACCATGGTGGAAATTCCAACTGGTATTCCACCTTATCAAATTTCCCCAGCACCTTAAATGTCCCATAAATCAATGAAAATGATCACTGCTATCCCAAAATAATGCTTCATAAATTGACTTGAAACCATCATGAAAACATGGTGCTACCTGTGAACCCTAAGGGACTCCCCATGTGATCATAATGTTTCCTTTTATGTAATAGTAATACATTAATCCTCTCATGAACAACCTATACCTTCTCTAGTGTACTCTATGATACATGAGGTCCCAAAAAAAGTTCTTACCCTACTTATATCCCATATAATAAAAACAACATGGTCAACCATCTAAATCCACTAATGAGGCCATATAAATAGATGATTCATATATATTTTCTGTGAAAAATTAATCAAAATCAGTTATTGTACCTATGATCCACCAAATAAAAATAAGCATGCCCCTAATATATACTCTCATGAGTGGATGGTTTGTTCCATGTGCCCGTCCGTGTGAGGATGAAAATGTGTGCTGATTAATAAATAACTGGAAAAATCATCTAATCACTTCTAGAATTGTGACGTATAATCCATGTTCTGATCAAATAAAATTGACCTCATAATTTCAAGCATCAACATCACCTCATCCGCGCATAGATTTGAGCCAAATATTCCTCTCCCATTAACTCCTTAATCACTAATAAGTTGTCCAATTTCCTCAAATGATCCATGATCACACAAAATGAATTATAAACATTCAAATCCTAGGTTAACCGTATACTGGAATCCATTAATAGGAAATCCATTTTCATGTTGTATCGTCCAATTGATTCAAAAAACTGCCAAAAAGTTGATTCTCTTTAGTTGCATATTTGCAAACCAAAAAACCCTCCAAGAAATACTCCATTTAGAGATCCATCATGGGCCACCAGAAATGAATCCTCATGCCATGGAACAACTTATATTATATTTGGTATACCAAAATTGTGATATTTGAAACTCATGAATGAATACCACATGCACACTATCAGAAAAAAACAACCCTCGAAACAACATCCAATTCTTACAAGCATCTGACCAGCTATGTGACACATCGCTGTGACCCTCACAGTCGCACATCAACTCATTCACCATGTCTCTCAAATGAATCTCCACCACCTAAAACATTATAGAATACATTAACATCATTATGAAAAAACATCATATATTTTTATTCAACCTTGAATCCAAATGTATGTATTCCAACTCCTCCAATTATCTACAAACATCCCTATACTAATGAATGAAATCATAAAATGAATACCTTCTCAAAGATTTACTCACGAAATTTGTATTTCCTAAGGAACCAAATATATAAATATCATAATAATAATAAAACTCCATAATGATCATCTAATAAAAATTTATATCTTTCTAATAAAAGATATACCTCAATATCATGTTATTAATGAACACCAATAAGCCCTCCCTAATGAGGTGATGCCACCACTAATTCTATACAACCAAATTTATCACTAAAATTAGATAATTGGTTCCATAGTTACATGAATGGGTATGTAACATCCTACTACATATGTATCAATTTCTTCAATTTCATCAACACACATTCCAATTATATATAGGAATAATTAGAAAACAACTCAAATAACACTCCATAATCACAAAACCGAAGCACTAGAGTATTCAAAAACTTTCCCATAGAGTAAAAATTCATCCAAATAGTGATTAGTCCACATAAAAGAATGATACATCATGGTAAATCCTTTAAAAAAAAATAAAACATTAGAAAAATTGTGCTAAATTTACACTAATTTCATGAAATACTATGAAAAATGTGAGCCTATACCATATTCTTGGTGGCTTCCCATTAAAAAACTATTTCAATCTTCGATGAGTATAATTCAACACATTACTGAGAGACCACATTCCAAATGAAACAAACCTCTCATAACCAAAATATTTTATTAGAATACCTTATGTAGATATTTTGGAGCGAACAAACCTACAATACAACTCCCATATGGTTTGCCTTCCCCTCGTCTGATTATGGTTAGATCCTAATACCATCCTTTAATAAAATGTTTAATTGGTTTAGGAACTCATAGAAAATATTGTTTTTATGAACCATCAAGATTGGTTTGTTCATAAAATTGATAGACATGACATGAAACATGGAGTGATCATACATCAACAAAAATGAATTATTTGGGATATCGCCATCCTTAACCAATAACTGGTGATTTATAGACAATATATTGATCATCAAGAACCAACTATCACTAATTTTTAATACAAAAGGGTCATATATCCTTGATAAAGGGTAATGGATATTTATAGTCCCATAGTTAATCCTTTTATTATCTATTCAAAACATTATACTAAATTCATCATTCTTGGGGAAAAAATGGATCACCACATGAAAACACACTAGGATGGATAAAACTCTTCCACATTAGATCAGTAATCTAAATACTAATCTCTTGTAGCCTCAAAGGTTCCATCCAATTCAGTTGCATAAAAATTTATGAATCCCCCAACTATAATCAATTCATAAAATCAACATGAATTTTAGGGTGTGATAATATATCATCCTATAGAAAAACATATTCAAACTCCTCAACAAACAATTGGACTCCAAATATCCCACTACACACACAGAAAAGTCAAACAATAACAAACTATTGGTCCCTGTGTGATGGTTTTCCACCATAAAGCCCTGCTAAAAAACCAAAACCACATGTACAATGTCAACATACATAAAAATGACACTCCTCCATTGTAATTCTATAATTGAAAAAAATAATAAAACCATTTAATTACTAGTATGACATCAAATGGCTATATATATTGAAATAAAATAACCCAATGAGACTGATGTTGACCCATCATTAGCCTACACCCCATAACTCATTAAATAACCATCCATAGAATCCGATAGGGATAAAAAAAATCCTAGAGTAATGGGGATCCAATATCAATAAATTCCTAGAGAATGGATCTCATAGGGGGGAAATATTATTGTGATTATCCATAATCAAAAAATTAACTAAAAAATGTGGACAATAATTTTAGTGTGCCTTGAATGATATCTAGCATCTATAGCCCCACATCCTACATAGCATGAAACTGGCCATGCTTATCTCTTGTACCTATCTATAGGGGACCACTATTATGAACATTATGAGGTTAAAATATAGAAAATGGGAAAAATAATTTTTTTTCCAATACCCACTATATCATTACTCATAAGAGTATTATCATACTACCCATATTGTTGAAGTTGTCTCACTAAAAAATACTATAGAGGTTGGCACTATACCATTCCACTTCCAACCAAATGTCTGCGATGGACTACTGGGAATAATTTATGATGATTTCCACAAGTCCCAAATCATAAAATAGTGTCCTGATATATCTTAAAAAATAATAAAAACCATTAGACTAAGAAGGATAGAAGAGTAGCTACTCAGGTCGACTCTCCACTAGTCAAAACATCAATGATCATGTTCTTGAGACCTTATACTACCAAATCTATTCCTCATTGAAACCTACTAGTTACCCTCTCATGAAAACAACATTATGAGGGCATAAAGTTGTTCAAGTACACCATTTATTTAACAAAATTAAGTGTTTTAAATGTTAATGAAGTTATTGGATACTAGATAAAATGATGGAGTGACTCCTCAATATATCTCACATAATAATCCACATCTATGATACTATATGGTGAAAAAGAATAATTTCATATTACTTGACTCCTAGCTACCACAACGACATATTTTAATTCTAAAGGTATAAAATATTTCTCTACTTAATTGCCTTTATATTAAAGGAAATGAACATTTCATGGAACAAATTCTAAAAATAGATAGATGAAACAGATTCCCCATTCTTCTCTACAATATAAAATGACAACCCCTAACACATAGCTCACCACATTTGACAAAATGACAAGGGAACTAGTATCCCACCAGGTCTATTATGTGGATCCCCTCCCCATTTTCATGATTTGAGGGGGTAATTGTTAATTTTTTTAGGAA
This sequence comes from Viscum album, assembly GCA_963277665.1. Lineage (NCBI taxonomy): Eukaryota > Viridiplantae > Streptophyta > Magnoliopsida > Santalales > Viscaceae > Viscum > Viscum album. Next base: position 998,165,093 of record OY728166.1, read on the forward strand.
ACATTTCTAAGGAACAAAGGGAATGGAATAAGATCAAAGGGATTCATTACTTGATGGAAGATGGTGTTCCTATTGAATAGAAAAAAATGAAACTAACACACACAAAAATCCTCCAAATTTGGAATTATTCTGGAGTAATACAAAACGAAACAATAGAAAACATTTATATAACCCCTATTATAGAACAAAGTGGAAATAAAAAACTAATATCATAGTCTAATGTGGATGAAAAAACAAATAGAATTCCAAGACTCAAAATACACTATCTACTTATCTACCAATATTCTCTATGATACAAGTCATAAATCCACGCTCAATGTATCATGTTGAATCACTATATAAATGAGATATATTACCTTAAAAATTTCATGGTAAATGGAAAATCGAATTGTTCCATACTACCAATATTGGGGGTGGGGGTGAGTAATAATACCTTCTAGGTGTTATCCAAATGAATTCCCTTTTCACGAATCATGGATAAAACATATTAGTATATTTAAAAAATAAATTTATTTAAAAGCATTAAAACATTTTAAGCATTCAAATAAAATCTAATAATTTTGACAACAAAAATCATTCCATGGGGAAAAACACACATGTCATTCAAACAATTTCATAAATATATTTTACATAAAACAATTTAATACACACATCCATACATTGATTGGTTGGCGACATTTCCATACAATTGATAGATCTCTCTCCATTCTAATAAATCATCAAAAGTTAATCATAAACTAGTGCACTAATTTATAATTATCCTTCCATGGGGTTACATCATTGAGAATGAATAGAAACCAACCAATTAAACCAAAATAATGAAAAAAATAATTCCAAAACTACTTTAATAACACAATATTTTTATTGAAAAAATTTTCAGATTTTTTTTTTACTTTAATCCAACCAAACAAGATTTTTTAAAATCCCCAATTGCAATTCACCTAACAATTCACGTTTACAAAAAAATACACAATTTCATAAAACATTAAGGTAGAATGTTTCTAAAATTATTTGAAAATGATTCACTAGATAATTTAAAAAATTATTCAATTTTAATAAAATAATATACATTCTAATAATATGAGTCATGAGTGAAGAAATATACCCCAAAAATTATGGTGAAATTGAAAAATGACAAAATAAATCCACAAAATGCAGTAAAATCTCAAAAACCCACCTTAGATCTCATTAAATTTCTTGATCGCATAATAATATCATTATTATTGGATTAAAATAAAATATATCTGTATGAAATGGATTATATATATATATATATCTAATATATGGAAGAAGAGTATACCTTTAAAAACCCATAAGATCAGAGACATTCCAATGAATCTGGTCGTCAACATTCCAAGAGACCATAAAAGATTCATTTTGGAATAAAGGGAAGTGTATCAAAAGTTTTCGGGATTGATAAAAAACTGTTAGGATTGACATAAATTAAAAGGTTGAGATTTATAAAAAAATAAATAATATCCACATTTTTAGATTTCATTTTTTAATACTTGGTTAGGATGAGCTGTATAGAGAATCGTTCACTAAGCATGCCAAGGTCATTATCCTGAAAACCATGGTTACTCCTAGGTGGGGTTATGGATTTGAAACATTTGACCCTAAACATGTTCATTCCAAGATATATCATCCTCAATTTTCATGTTTTTCTTTATGTGTTTAATATTTTTTAATAAACATGATCAAACTGCGCACCTACAGAAAAGGCCCAAATACATTAAAAAGTCCTCCAAACACTCCCAAATGTCACCCAACCACATTATATACATAAATAAACATAATTAATGGGTTGATTAAAAGAATATAATGGAGTTAAATTCTCCCCACCATTTCTATTTCCAACATTTTAAAGTAGAAAACCAATTCAATCCAAAAAATGTAGGGGCCGTTACTTAACAATTTAATTTTATTGTTCCCATGTTTCTTTAAAAAAACTAGGTTTCATTAAAACCATAAATATAATTATTATTTTTTTTATGAATAATTCTATTTCTTATCCACATTTTATAATGACTCTTGTATCAATGGAGATTATTGATCTTGGTCCACATGATCACATTTAATCACATGATTAGGATTAGGTTGATACTCGTTAAACTGAGATAAATAAAATACATTACAGACCAAATAGTGTAGCTATGGAAATTGAAATTGATATTCCTCCTCAGTAACCCATTCCATTATATTATGATGTCTTATATATTTACGATATAAGTTTATATGCTTCCAAAAATAATGACGCCCAAGAAATGGTGTTATTATAAAGAACACATGATTACTCACCTAATAAGATAACAGTTGTCGATGATGATCCACAATGATTTCTGATTACTTGTGGCCATCTCTATTATATTACTAATTATTATAATCTTCTATATTCTATATTGGATACATATCAGAACAACCAGTTATGTATGTCCTATTTCCACCAAATGATGTGGAGAAAGGCACGAATGCACATTCAATGCTTCAAAATGTGCTATATTTTTTGAGGCCCTATAACATTTGTTGTATGAGAAATATACTAATGGTGTATGATTCTCTCATGTGGCTCCATAAAACATTATAGAAGCTTATATAATGTCTTACAACAATTTTTCATCCTTTAGAGTTGTATATCAATTTGGGGATGATATGAAATACTCATGGTTAGTTGAGTCCCAAGGGCTTGATGTAAGGATTTATAAAACCATGATTTAAACATTTTATCTCAAACATTGAGTATTTAAAATATAATTCTATGCTTCATTTCCACTTCTCATATCTATATTTTAGATATGCCCACCAACGTATAAGTATCATGTATAAGGATTGAAGTGGGAATGCATTGCGATCGAATCCACAATCACCAATATGGAATAATGTTTCTAAACCATATTGGAATACATATCATAAAAAAATGAAATCTAGAAATCTTTTCATGTATGAATAAGTAAAAACTACAATATACCCACCAGTATATGACATTATACCTTAACTGGCTGATATGTGAGTCATATTGCAACAAACTCAACCGATATCCTTTTCATTCTAACCAATTTTTATTTCATTTTATACTTTATATATCATCTAAATTACAACATCAATAGAACATCTTGAACTGATGAATTCGGGAATTAGTTCTTTCGATGAATCCAAAGGTATGAACATAAAACCACAGAACTGTAAAACCAATGTTCATTCCAGTATCCATCCTCAATAGTCTTACTATCATTGAGTTTTTACCTCATTACAATAGATTATTAAATATATATATATTACAAATTAACAAAATTAACCAAATCACAAATCAAATAAACTAGAAAGTAAATCAAGGCACTCTCTTCATATTCACAATCCATGTGCATTTCAGTTATTACCCGCATTAGTTGACAGTGATCTCAAGCCTCATTTTCTAACAGAAAATATTCTTATCTACAAAATTCATCTTCCTCATAATTTCCATTACCTTATGTATACATCATATAATATTCTAAAATTTTATATACTTCATCTATATTTTTTTTGTTCCAATACCTTTGTGAGAAAATTTGTTTCAATCTATTATGATTTATAAACAACATAAAATATTTACAAAATAAGTAATGACACAAGGTCTTAAAACCAAGGACTACAAAATATAAATCCATATCATGTGTTGGATAGTTGTTATCATGAGAAAAACAACCCTTAGTAATAAGAAACCTTATTATCTCCTTATATGGGGAAAAAATAAAAAACAAGACAATGAAGTACCACAATACACCACATACCCTTTTCATAATTCTAGAAATATCATTATTTGTGTTGATGTAAAGTGAACATTAAGCACTTAAAAATATTTCATCCATTAATCATTCTATTAGAATATATAATATTTCCATGTCTATGTAATCAAAATTGAAGATAGTCACGGAAATTCATGAATAATGCAATGATAATAACTAACCAACCAAGGAAAACTACATATCTCCATGAAATTAACTATTTGTTTTAAATCTATAACTACTTATATATTTTCTGGTTCCACATGAACACATATATTATAGAAAACATAGAAAAGGAAACATACATCATGTATCCAAAAATTAAAATTTCGTAATTTATAATAAAAATTATTATCCTGAAAAATCACCAACATTGTCCTCAATTTTTCTTTCATGGTCATAACTGTACCTGAATACACCAATAAATCATCCAAAAAAACAACCACAAAATAATCTATAGAACTCTGAATTAGCATATTAATCATTTCCATAAATACTATTGGTGTATGCGTAAGTCCGAAAGGGAAAGCCACAAACTCTTTATTTCTATATCTATACTAAGAGGTTGTTATTATAATTTCCTACTTCTCATACTGTGATTTGTCTTATTGGTAACACCATAAGTATTTAAAAATCAATATAATATAGAATGTAATTCCTTCAACACTATGTCTCTACAAAACACAAAATTATTATAAGAGATAGTTATATTCGAGTAGTTAAATTTTATTTGGAGCATTTATGTTTTGAATTTTAAAAAATTGGAATACATTATTATAATTAGTAAGATTTTTATAATAGGATATGATCAACTTACATTTTTTGTGAATAGTAAATTGACCATTTGGAGTAGTATTCTACCCATATGAATCGTAATATTTCCATTATGAATAGTAATGTTACACTAATGAATATTAATATTAGCTTCTGAAAACCAATATATAACTTGTGAATTGTAACCTCACCCATAAAAGTATAAAAAATATGTAGCTTATAAATGAAATAAAATATATTAAAAATAAATAAGTAACTATTGTTATTTTTTAGTAATAAATATTGTGTTACAATATTATAAATAATATATTTATTTAATAGATAATTAATTATTATAAAAAAAATTCCTAAATCAACATGTTGTTTTTATGATTTTAAGATAATTTAAGGAGATTAGTTAAATTTCATTGTGTTATAAAATCAGTTTTTATTTTAGAAAATTTGTTATTGAATTAAATGATTATATTAATTAAAAATTAAATTTAACATTTTTATAAATTAATTTTGATAAAATTGCGTCCATTTTTTAATTCCACAAAATAAATTATTGTTATTTTAGTTTGGTATTTGTTTTAAAATACTTGATTTTATGGTGAATAGTGAAATATGATAATATACCGTAAATGCTAAATACATGATTATTTGAGACAAAGGTGATGGATGGATGATGTAAGTACAATTGGATCAAAATCAAATCTATCTATTACTATATTTAGAAACAATAATCAATACTATTTCCTATCTAGGGAAAATAAATAAAATAAATGGAAATAACCCATCTTCTCCACTATAAAAAACACCCTCACCCCCTCTTCTCTTCACTCTTATGAAAAATGAATCATTTCATTGATCACACCAAATCCTCTTCCTTAGTCTCTCCCAATTTAAATGATATTTTATTTTTATTAAAATAATAAAAACCTTGTCATTAATGAGGTTCTCATGGATGACAATTTAAGAAGTATGCCCTCTACCATTTTAATTAAATTCAATTTTAAATGTATTTTATTTTCTAATATTCTACTCACCTTAAATATTAAAATGATAATGATATATCTAGTATCATATATATATTTTAATTATATCATGTTAATGTAATATACTTCCCCAATCTATTATCTATCTCTCTTTTATTTTTAAAAAATTAATTCATCATCAGGGGGTGCTGATTTACAAGCTTTATGGATGATGAAACATCTGTTCTCAAAATTATCCTTTATATATTGTAATGAGACTGTTATTTTGGTTGATCCATATAAAAATATATTTACTATATATTATTTAATGTTTAATGACCACCATATATTCAAGGTATTATACAATTGAACTAAACTAATTCATTGTGATCAAAAAACAACTAAAACCAAGATAAATGATTATCATATACATGTTATCTAAATATTCATAATCATACTTAAAAACTAATACATAATATAGTTTAAAATTATGTATACTCATACATAAAATTTAATTCCAATTCTGGATAATTATAACCATTTTATATGAACACCATTAAATATAATCAACTGAACCGATCATGATAATAAAGTACATGGACACTCCAAAACGATGTTATTAAATATTATAACATATAGAAAAATGAAATAAATGAACTTCATAATACTATAAATAATGTAATTCATGTATAAAAGGTTGTGAATTAATTAATTAATGGATTTAATCTGAATATCCGGGACATTAAGGTCAATTGCATAACTCACTCCGACCAAAGGTAAGGGGTTTGTTGTCTCACATTCATTTTCATGATATTTCTCTTAGTTTCCACTTATTTATTCTATGTGGTGTATGTATATATTCAATAGGTATATAATATTGTGAATATATTTATTTTTGACATATTAACTGACTCATTTGACAATACTTACTTTGAGGCCAAGGATTCAATTGATTACAAAGTGGTAAGGGTTTTATCATCTCACTTCCATTTTTTTGATATCTTACATATTCACCCGCATTTATTATGTATGGTGTATGTACAATTATTTTTAATGTATCATATCATGAATATATTTATTTTCATGGTATTAAATTTATAATTTTATTATTATTAATTTTTGGGCAAATGTGATTTCCCATAAAATAATGTCACGGGTATAGTTAGGTAGTAAGTACTATTGCAATATTAAGGTTGTTAGTTGGGTAATTTCTCTATTGATGTCTCTATTGGCGACACAACTAATTAGTAACTTGGTCTTAATTTATCAATTATACACCATCCTGATACCTGATTTATCAAAATACCCATATAGTATCTCTTCTAGGATTTGGATGAACCAGGATTAGCATTTAAAACTGTATTCATTTCAACTCTTGAGAGACCTTCCACCACTCTTCAGGACAAAATAACATCACACAAATCATAGTTAGGATGGTAAGTGGTGATGTAATGTCCTTGAAGTCTATTATGAAACTCCATTATAATCTAGAAATACAAAATAAAATATCATATCAAGAAAGTTCATGGTATGGATAATGGAAATCCCAATACTCTTGTTTTATAGGTAAATAGATACTCATAATTTAGAGATAATTTTACAGAACAAGTGTGCCTTCGATATTATGATGTGTATCATTGTATGAATAGAATATAACATATTCTCTCTCATTGTAACCAATATGATCTCAATATGATTGGCATTTTCTATTCATTTTTGAGAATACACCAAGATAACTTCCTTAAATACCATGATGAGGGAATCAATATAGTAGGGAAAAACCTAATTATTAAGGAAATATAGACAACAAGATTATTTTTTGGACATATAATCATGACTAATAAATAAATAAACCTCATAATGAAATATATGGTATGTTTGAAGGTCTGACTCCCACATTATGATATTCTAATCATTGGTAAATCATCAAGAACAGTCTATCTCTATAGATATTTCTTAGGATATAATGTATTTGAGGAAAATGTTTCTGGTTTGTAACTATAATATAGTTCAACCTTTTCCAATCTATTGACATTTGGATTTATCCATATACCAACATGGTGAAAATGATATGAAAACCCCAGGGAGAAGTAATTGGTATGGTAATACATTTATTTTACAAATCCTCAGAACAACCTCTTAAGCTCCATGTTCAGATTGAGACCCAACAAGTATAGGGGAATATATATTGGATATGATCCTTGAATGGGATAATTTGTAAACTCCAAAACTATATTATGTGGAAGTATAGATTAGTCATCTGCGAAACATCCCAAAATAGATCTGGAACTTTAATAAAATCTCTCATATGGGAAATCCAATAATAGAATAAATTTATATCAATAATTATTTTTATTCCTCATAGTTAACATTTCACTAATTTATCTAATTTTGGTTGGATATCACATTATCACTATTTTACCTATCTACATCCCTAAGAAAATGTAGAAGTTTCCATTGTATGTATTAGTCAATGTCGATGTAAAGATACATGAGCCAATATATCCCATGTTTGAAATCAAACAAAATCATCTCAAGGTTAATGAAATTCCCAATAAAGTGATGACCTCCAATATAAATAAGAAAAATTTCTCCTAGTCATGTTTTTCATCCAACCAAACTCCCAGTGTTTTGTCTAGGGTAATCACCCCACAATTGTGTAGAACAAAAAAATAAATAAATTCAATGAACAATTAAAAAAATAAAAGATTGTGGAGAACATATACTGAAAAAAGAATATATAATAACAATGGAAACTAAAATCGTACCTCTTATAGTAGAAAGTAATATACTATCATACTGTGGTATCTGATCTATAGTGAGTAAATAGAATTTCTCATTACCATGTGTTATCACTATAATAGGCTAACCAATTCTCTTCTGCTAGCACTAAAAATTAGGAGTATGGTTACCCTATCCCACACCACCTCATATGCATGTTCAACAAGTACAACTCAATATTAATTCGTAATATAAATAACTAATACATCTATTTATATTTGAGATTTTTTGGTTCCACTTCAATTAGATAAATTTTTAAGAGTCAAGAAAAAAATTTTAATAATACCTCTCTGACCAAAAGATTGATATTGAAGTGGGTCCCTATTGTACTATGGATTCACATGCCCTTATCGTCCAACTAAATGGAAAATTAGATATAAATGTAGGTACTTTGATTTCCACATGTATAGATATAATCACTTGGACAATTCTTCCATCCACTAGAAGACCTTATAAACTACCTCATAAGTGACCTCGTGTTCCTTGTAATATTTCCTTCCCTCATGTTGTGCTTGATTGTATGATCTTGGTTCACGGTCTTAGAAATTATATATACATGGTTGAAATTCACTTGAAAATGGATTGAATTTCTAATAATATCCTCAAATATTCTCAATTGTGATTGCTTATAACATTCAATTATTGATGTAATGAATTTAATATCAGTGAATCACGCCATGGAAGACAATTTTATATACTCAATAAAACTATGAGGATAAATCACAATTGGAATTAGAAAATACTCAGGTACTAATAAACACATTTTACTTATAGTAGAAAGTTAAACATATGGGCACACTATGTAATGAATATTATCCCAAAAACATTGGTATATTGTTAGGGTATTTTTACCTATTAATTTTCTTGAACCATTGTTTTCCATCATATGTAAGAGGAAAATGTAAAGTTAAGATGGAAAAAATACTTCTGTTTCTCGTCCCCTTAACATTTATGGGAAACAGATTTATTTATAATTAAAAATTTACATTTTAAAGATAATTTGAGCATATATACATAATACAACGTTCAAATAAATTTATTACCATCCCCATTTCACAAAGGGAAACACTATTTATATGTTGATATTGACAACAATGTAATTATATCACTGCCCCTTACATCCAGTCACATGATATAATATGTAATATACGATTGCTTGAACCGATGAATTACACATTCCATTTATTAAGGCTGGTACTATTTATAAATATAATTTTGTGATCTTATAATAATATCCAAATCACAACTCATAAAACCAGGGTATATATAATACATTAATAAAAATTGGATATTTTTCATCTTTTAATCAAGATATATTTGAAAACAAAAATTAGGATGATGGTGAAACTTAATACAATGAATTTCCCATTAATAAATATGTTTTTATGGGTATATATGTATATCAGAACTAAAGAACCCAAAAAAATATGCACTAGAGGAAATTTTAAAAACTAAATTCACCTATACAGCATGGAATATTTTGGTAATATGAATTTCTAGATGATTATAATGACGCATGTTATAATTCTAAATGAAATATTATTCTATGTTTTAATTTCAATCAATAATAAAAAATACTACAATCCATGTTCATCAACCAATAATGAATATATTTTAATTTTAAAAGGAAGAATATAAAAAACAAGTTCCCATTAATAGAAAATATAGTGATTACCCATAACGTAGGTCAGATACTACTATGAATGGACTATAAACAGGTTCCAAAAAGTTCATATTTTGCGGTCAGAATTTTCAAAATAATAAGACAATAAATGAATCCAACTAATACAACATTTTGATGTCCAAGAACTAAAATACTAAAAAGTAACAAAACATAGCCATCTTCATTTCCTGAAACTCCCCTCATCATATGACAGAGGATACTAAATAGTGGGTTGGGATATGGGTGTCTCTTGGGGGGTACTATTCCATATATTTGTGTTGGATAATAGAGGTGAAAAATATCTATAATCATTGAAGGAATAAAAAAATTAATAAGGAAGTGGAAACTTAAATATTCATCTTTTATTAAATAAACATCAAGACTAATAAATTGGATCATTTGAAAGAACTGATTGTATGTATTTAAAAAATGGAATACAAAAAGCCATGGTATCTGGAAGATTTAACTACACATGTTATATATAAAAACGGTAAAAACTATCCATGTATCTCAAGAACTTACTTAGTCATCTACAACCAAGCTCCAAAAAAAGAAATAATATAGGTGTCTAGCACAAGACACATCCCTTTGTCCACACCTACTATCATATCATAATCTCATGAGACCAAGAAAACATAGATAGGGTGTGTGATAAATATTAATAGGATACCATAAATAGTATTTAAAAAATATAAAATGTGAATCTGAATTGTGAAGTGTTCAATTATATCAAACGTAATACAACAGAAATGTGAAATACCAATAACAATTGAATCCAAAACTGATGAAATTGGATATAAAATTATTTAAGTATTAATTTATAGTTCAAATTAATTAGATAAATTCTATATAAATGTTTCAGTTTTATTTTATTGGTAATGATAGTAACATAATATCTAACATGGAATGCAGCCTCACCCGTCGGGGCACCCCCGATCTCTCGGCTCATAATGCTTCACCTTTCCCTAAAGGTAATGATTCCATAGAGATGCTCCACTCAGGTTCTTCTTCTCTCTTGCTCACACATGGATTTGATCTGTTTTGGATTTTATTTCTCTCTCTCTTGACTATCCTTTCATTATGATGGAACCATGTTGTTTTTATTTGTTGGTATTTTGGGCATTAAACATGAATTACTTAAATATAGTCTAGGTCAGATAAAATGCATGGGATAAGTTGAGGGTTTGGTAAATTTATTTAGTAGATGAAATATTTATAAGCCTTGCTTGTAACACCCCATGTAAATAAAGAATATGACATCTTTATATTTATCCATATTTGTGAATAAAATATTAATATTACTTTAAAGGGGATGATATTCTCGATGGCGTACCCAATACGCAACAATGAGTCTCATGGGATTCTTACGTTGCACTCTAATAATAAAATAATATTATTTTAAATGGTAGTTAATGACTAGCCGTTGTAATGGAGGGAATGAACATAACTAACTACAAAATGATTATATATGTTTTTCAAATAATATTACTCTATAATAAATGTTTGAGGATTAAAAATGCGAATGAATCCAATTTTAAGAGTAGACAATCTAATATTCTTTAAAAGGTCGATTAACCTCCTTTTGAAGGCGAACATCTTTTAAATCCACTTTTTGACAATTTTATGTGTTATATTTGACAAAATAAAATTCTTTTTTAGAATTGGGACATCAAAATTTACATTGTGTAAATTTTTTGTATCTTTCCGATAAAGTTCATTTTTTAATTAATAGTGAAAAATGTTGTATTTTAATTCAAAAAATATTTTTAATCTAATTTATTTATATGATTATATTATCTTTTGGATTGTTTTTAAAGTAAAATTAGAATATATTTTTACCATTTAATCCAATTGTGGTCATTGAATTTAATTTCACTTTGAAATTGGACTTAAACTAGTGTCAATCTTTTGATACTTATTGTTTCTTAAAAACACGCTATTTCTTTTAATAGTGGGATTTTATTATAAAATTAATTAATTGAACTTATATGTTATGAATTTGGTAAAATAGAAATCAATTTTGAATTCGGAATATCAAATATAGCTTAGGGTGAATTTTTGGTATTTTTATGAAATACTTCAATTTTTGATGAATAGTGAAACCACAAAGTGGTCGTTACAAAATTTGATTTTTCGTTTAAATGGGACTTTACCACTTCTGTGATTTGAATTTCAAAAATCCAATTTAAATTATTTTCATTATTAAGTAAAATGTTGTTCAATGGGATGGAAATAATTTTTGATGAAAAGTAACTTTTAAGTTTTATTAATCACGATTAAAGGTAATTAGTGTGATTTAAGTTAAAAATGATATTATAATAAAATGAAAATATCTTTACACTTGTCCTAACCCTATTTTATGAGTTATGGCCGACCCATACAACCCATGGGTTGATTTTTGGTACCCCATGGAGCCACTTGGGTATGATAATGACATTTATGCCTTTTATGTAAAGTTAAAATAAAAATAACACAAACATGAGATGTTTTACTAAAACAATTTTTAAATGGGGTTATACAGGTAATATTTTTGACTATAAATATCCATTATAAAGATAAAAATATTTCCTACATCATGATATTTTTTTTATAATTTTTATACATTAAATATATTAAACTATTTATGACATCATGATGCTGCAGGGATTACCTCATTAATAAATAATTCAAATAAAATGAAAAGATAATGTATCATATATGACCTAAACATGTCCAAAACCTTTTTAATGGGTATAGTTCGAACCCTTATCACCTTATCCTCGAAAAACATCAATTTTGGACCTTTAAAATCCGAAACTCATTTTAAAATAAAGTAACCTTTTATACCTTTCCAAGAGTACCTCTCCTCTCCTCTTATAAAAGGCCCCCACCTCTACCTCTTTACCCACACTTCCAAAGCCTTTGTCTCGGCCACCCCCTGCCCATTTTGTTTCTCCACATCCCTCTATAACTCCTTGAAGCCTCATTTTGGGCAGAAGTCTTCCCAAGGAATCCTTTGAGCTCAAACCAAAGGGAGTTACCCGATTTTAAGGTAATGTCTTCACTTGAGTCCATTTGTTTTATTTTGCTTCTCCAACCCCCTAAACTCTTTTTATACATTTATTTTGTAGAAATCTACAGTATCTTAAATATACTAGGATGTTGTTATAATAAGGATTCAATCTACACTTACACACACCTTCATCTAATGGTTAAAGAACATACTGTTTCTGTGGATGGCGAATTTCTGCCTCACGAAAAGATGATTGTTCAACACTCAAATAACACCTTCAAAGGTGGCCATTAAGATTTCACTATGTTTATATGTGATATATAATATGGTTATGTTTTACTTAAGCTTCCGTATTTTTCATTTATGGCATACCTTTATGGCTTCCATTATGGGTATACGAGATATCTTCATTTAAGGAAGTGCGGACTACCGCCCCCTCAAAGTGATTTGATTCATTATTACCCTATGTGGTACATATAAAGGATATATTTAATGACATTATATATGATACCATACTAGAATTAAAATACTATTATTTATCATTATGTTATTCCATTAAATATGAAATAGAAATGGAAGTAGAGTTCATGCGTACGTACGACTTACCGTCTCCATGAACGGTGCATTTAATTTCATAACTCTAAATGTTATGTAATATTATAAATGCATTAATATACTGGATACATATGATATATATGATATATAAATCATGAATACAATTCTGGATATAATGGATATTTTACCACATGAACAAATTGTAATTATAAAGAGTTTATTTTTGACTCAAGTACCAATGATCGTTAAAACAGCCGTTATTAGCATAAATAATAAGATGGAGTTCATGACATGGTAATAAGTGATATAAAAGAAATAATGAAATTGAAAAAGGTTATTAAGGAAGTATAAATTAACTCATGTTTATTATTCAGGTGATTAAAGAACGACTGAGTCAAGTCGGAACCTAGGTAAGGGATCCTACTCCACTCTTTCTTTTTAAGTACACTCTTTTATGTCATTCCTTTTAAGTTCATCTTACTTATGATTGTGTTGTTATTTTATATTAATCCTACTTTAATTTTTATGTTCATATGATGAGAGACCTTATTTTATCTCATCAATCCATTTTGGATGTTTTAAGTGGTGATGTTAGGCTGCCGTGTTTTCGTAAGGGATTTTTCATCTCACTTTTTGTCCAGTGAGATTTATGCTACATTTGCAACCATTTCCTTTGAGTTCTTTATTTACATCCCATTATTATACAATTTGTGTAATATAATTTCGTTTATGGGTATTTACATATTTATTGTATGACCCTTCTTCAAAGGGGTGTACGTTTCGAAAGTTACCCAAGTCGGTAAGGGAACCTTTCACTCTCCTCTTTTTAAAAGACTTATTTTGTTATGTATTTTAATTCACATACCATTATGTTGGGATATGTTATTATATATATCCTTATTGATGTAAAGTTTATGACCATGTGATGAGATACCCTTTTTATCTCTCATCAACTCTTTTTCTGAATTTTGATGTGACGCCGTTAGGCTCTCGAATTTTTGCAAAGGGAACTTCTTAACCCAATTATTACTCTTTGGGATAAAATTGTACACCTTGAATATGCCGTTCTATGATTATTTGTAAATGTCCTCTGATTGTTTTACACTTAATACCCACTTATCATTCGTGAATTCGTTTGTCACACATAATTATGTAACTGATTTATTCTTAATCCAAGGATATTGTCTTTGTATGGGACTTCATCTCAATATCCTTTCATTGAGGAATATTTTGTTTTATACACAAATTTCTTTTATATGGTGTATAAACCCCTTTGAATTTTATGTTTATTCAAAATGAATATTTTTTGTATGAAGCATTTAATAAACGACAAAAGGGAATGTTTTTGTCATACATATAAGGCGACAACGACTTCTCCGCCGCCATGATCATTATTTGAGTTTCTGCTTCCTCTATAAGCCATACCTTCTTTCTAAAATAAAAATAAATACCATGTTTTACATTTCTTTTATTTTGGTATTGAAAATGGTTTTCATAATGTTTTTATATCAATGTGTTGTATTGATATCTTGTTATTGAAAGGTGGAAATGTCATGTTTCCTTTATGCATGTTTTATGTGATAAGATTATGTTATGGTTCTTGGGAATTATTATGAAGATGGGTGGTTTCATGATAATCTAAGGGCGGGTGAGCCCGATATAGCTCTCCAATGCATTGGGTAATGCGAAGGAGTGAAACGTTAAGGTTTCTTTGAAGATATTTAGGGAATATACTGTGGTGGGTATTCCAAACGTAACCAAGAGGGTTACTCCCTACGTAAGAATGTTATGAATGCCTCAAGTTACCTTTTATGTCTTATTATTTCTATGATTTATTCATGATTTTATGAGGTATGTTAAAGTGCCTATGTTTTATGGGTAAAGTATCATTTCATTCTTATGTATATATGTACTCATGTTTCCTTTCTATACTTTTTGTAACCCTTACTGAAATTTTTATGCTCATCCCAAGTTTTTGAAATGTTTTTCACAGGTCAAGGGAAAGGTACATGATGTGATGATAATGTCAAGAAAGTTTCAAGAAAGAATCCCTGCTTTATTTTTAAATTTGTTTCCGTTGATGGGAAAAAAATGAATACTGTCTTTTATGTAACCGCTTTGTTTAAATGTTGAATGTAATGCAAGTTTCATGATCTAATTCTCTAAAAATGTAAACCTGAAAAGATCCTCAAGGTGTAATCTTGTAATAACTAAAGATTAATTAAGGTTTAAGGCTGGGGCCTTATAGTTGGTACCAGAGGTCAGTTTATACAACTTTAGGGATTAGGAGTTTTTGTTAGACACATGATTAGTCCCTATATCTACAATTTCAGTTAAATAATTGTTTTATAACTTTTTTTTGGTCAAGTGAAGTTGGTTACAAATGGAAGGAGAAGGATCTAAAACGACATTCCTTTCTCTTCCTGATGACATGCTTGCAATAATTATTGCAAAGTCATGTTCAGATAATTGTGAAACGTTTCCTAGCGTACAACTCACTTACAAGCAGTTGTTTGAGATATCAAACACCTCCACTATACCTCGTTATCATCGTGGGTCATGGGTTGTTTTTAGAAAAATACTATTTTCACAATATTCTCATATTTTCAAGGAAGGTAAATATTATCAAGGTATTTTCAAATATTTTACCTTATCACAAGAATTTGAAGCATATTTTGATTTTTAAAATGGTGCAGAGGAAGGAGACCCATGCACATCATATTTATATTTTCTTTTAAAATATAGTCTCTCAACACATACTTATGGTATTATAAAAGGACCAATAATAGAAAGATTCAACTCAAATTATGTCCGACTATTTTATAGAAATCATGTTTTATCAGATGTTTTGGAATTATATGTCATACATGATTATTTTCCAAAACTATTTTTCTGTGAACACCCATATGACCCGTGTTGTACAAGGTGTATTTGGATGGAGGAAGAAAATGATTTTAAAATATCTCTAAATCATTTTTGTAATGCATGGGACTTCTATCTACATGAGAAATATGACGATGAAACTGAGTGGATTCCATGATCAAGGTATGATGTTATTCTTTTTGGGAATCATTTTATATTATCTTATGGTGGTGAAACAAGACTTCAAGAATTAAGATGTTGAGATTGTAACGAATTTGGATGAAAAAGATAGGTATAAGGAAACTATTGAGGTTAAAACATGTTAGGGTTATTTTTGGAGTTTTATAAAAAGGACAACACGCAGACCGTGTGACAACCCGTCGCCTCGGACAAAGTTGCGGGAATCAAACCCACAACCAAAGTGAGACTGGTATTTATCGCCTACCACTAGACTACGTGAAGTCCCGGGTTAGTTTGACAGATTGTTTTTAGTTAGATTATTTTATGAATTAAGAGTAAGTTGATTTTAGGGTTATCTATGGAAATTTATTAACCTATCATAGAGGATATGTGATTAGGTTAATTACTTTTCAATACGAGACATTAAGAGCAACTAATGTTGTTTGGAGATAAATGTTACGATTTAGCTTGGAAGACTATGTGAATAAATCCTTCAAATATTTGGGTTTCAATCTTACTTTGGTTTACATTGAAGAATTTTATGGAAAAATTGTTTATCTAATGATCCTCATTGAACTTTGGGTTTTGTTGGTCAAATTTTGGAGATTAAGAATAGATTTTCTTTTTATAAAGGGTTATCCTTTTCTAGATCATCTGATCTTGTAATAACCTTTTTGGTTTTGGTTTTGGTTAAAGTCTAAAGACATGGGAATTATATAGTTATCTTTTGTGGATTAGGTGATTCTCTAGAAGTTGATTATAGTACTCTTAATGTGAACAAGTCTTCCTAAATACTCATCTTTTGGAGAAAATATGAGTTTGTGTAAGGAATATAATAAAAGTTGAAAGAAAAAATGATAAGTGATTATGTTTCCTTATGAATTAATTCCTCAATAAAAAGTAACTTAAAACAAAAGTGTTGTCTATTAACTTTTCCTACTGGGGAATCAAATACCGTTTAACCCATCACAAGTTTGTGATTTTCTTGTGGTTAACTTTCTCCTAAATATGTTTTTTATCACTCTCCATCAGAACAAGACCCTATGTTTTCTCCTCCATGTCGGTGTTTTTCATACATGGAATCCTAGTATGGGTTAACTCGGGTGACCTCTGTACTTATCTTTCTTTATTTTAATGTGATTGTTTTACTGACTCTTGTTCCGATGTGGGACATTTTAGGATGTTTCCAAGCTCAATTTTAAAATTGCGAGGATGAAATTCCCAAAAGGGGGAAGGATTTAACACCCAAGGTAAATAAAGAATATGAAATCTTTATATTTATCCATATTTGTGACTAAAATATTAATATTACTTTAATGGGGATTCTATGCTCGATGGCGTACCCAATATGCAACAACGAGTTTCATGGGAATCTTACGTTGCACTCTAATAATAAAATAATATTATTTTAAATGGTAGTTAATGCCTAGCCGTTGTAATGGAGGGAATGAACAGAACTAACTAAAAAATGATTATATATGTTTGTTAAATATTTTTACTCTTTATAGTAAATGTTAGAGGATTAAAAATTCGAATGAATCCAATTTTAAGTGTAGACAGTCTAATATTTTTTAAAAGGTCGATTAACTGCCTTTTAAAGGGGAACCACTTTTAAATCCACATTTTGAAAATTTTATGTGTTATATTTGACAAAATAAAATTCTTATTTAGATTCGAGACATCAAAATTTACTTTGTGTAAATTTTTGGTATCTTTCCGATAAAGTTCATTTTTTAATTAATAATGAAAAATGTTGTATTTTAATTCAAAACCTCTTTTTAATCTAATTTATTTATATGATTAGATTATCATTTGGATTGTTTTTAAAGTAAAATTAGAATATATTTTTAACATTTAATCCAATAGTGGTCATTGGAATTAATTTCACTTTGAAATTGGACTTAAACTAGTGTCAATCTTTTGATACTTAATGTTTCTTAAAAAAACGATATTTGTTTTAACAGCGGGATTTAATTATAAAATTAAATAATTAAACATATATGATATGAATTTGGTAAAATATAAATCATTTTTGAATTCGGAATATCAAATAAATCTTAGGGTGGATTTTTGGTATTTTTCTGAAAAACTTCAATTTTTGATGAATAGTGAAACCACAAAGTGGTCGTTACAAAATTTGATTTTTCGTTTAAATGGGACTTTACCACATATGTGATTTGAATTTCAAAAAACAAATTTAAATTATTTTCATTATTAAGTAAAATGTGGTTCAATGGGATGAAAATAATTTTTGATGAAAAGTAACTTTTAAGTTTTATTAATCGCGATTAAAGGTAATTAGTGTGATTTAAGGTAAAAATGATATTATAATAAAATGAAAATATCTTGAAACTTGTCCAAACCCTATTGGATGAGTTATGGACGACCACGAAAACCCATGGGTGGATTTTTGGTACCCCATGGACCCACATGGGTTTGATAATGAAATTTATGCCTTTTATTTAAAGTTAAAATAAAAATGACACAAACATGAGATGTTTTACTAAATAAATTTTTACATGGGGTTATACAAGTCATATTTTTTACTATAAATATTCATTAGAAATATAAAAAGATTTCCTACATCATGATATTTTTTTTATAATTTTAATACATTAAATATATTAAACTATTTATGACATCATGATGATGCAGCGATTACCTCATTAACAAAGGATTTAAATAAAATGAAAATATAATGTAAAATCTATGACCTAAACATGTCCAAAACCTATTTTATGGGTATATGTCGAACCCTTATCACCTTATCCTCTAAACACATCAATGTGGGACCTTTAAAATCCGAAACTCATTTTAAAATAAAGTAACATTTTATACCTTTCCAAGAGTGCCCCTCCTCTCCTCTTATAAAAGGCCCCCACCTCTACCTCTTTACCCACACTTCCAAAGCATTTGGTTCGGCCAACCCCTGCCCATTTTCTGTCTCCACATCCCTATCTAACTCTTTGAAGCCTCACTTTGGGCATAAGTCTTCCCAAGGAATCCTTTGAGCTCAAACCAAAGGGAGTTACCCGATTGTAAGGTAATGTCTTCACTTGAGTCCTTTTGTTTTATTTTGCTTCTCAAACCCCCTAAACTATTTTTATTAATTTATTTTGTAACAAATCCAGTATCTTAAATATACTAGGATGTTGTTATAATAATGATTCGATCTACACTTACACACACCTTTATCTAATTTTTAAAGAACATACTGTTTCTGTGGATGGCGAATTTCTGCCTCACAAAATGATGATTTGTTCAACACTCAAATAACACCTTCAAAGGTGGAAATTAAGATATCAATATGTTTATATATAATATATAATATGTTTATGTTTGAATTAATCTTATGTATTTTTCATTTATTTCATACCTTAATGGCTTCCATTATGGGTATACGTGATATCATCATTTAAGGACGTGCGGACTACCGCCCCCTCAAAGTGATTTGATTCGTTATTACCATATATGGTACGTATAAGGGATATATTTAATGATATTATATATGATACCATAATGGATTTAAAATACTATTATGTATCATTATGTTATTCCATTAAATATGAAATAGAAATGGAAGTAGCTTTCATGCGTACGTATGGCTTACCGTCTCCATGAATGGTGCATTTCATTTCTTAACTCTAAATGTTATGTAAGATTATAAATGAAAGAATATACTGGATATATATGATATATATGATATCTAAATCATGAATAAAATTCTGTATATAATGGATATTTTACCACATGAACAACTTGTAATTATAAAGAGTTTATTTTTGACTCAAGTACCAATGACCGTTAAAACGATCGATATTATCTTAAATAATAACATAGTGTTCATGACATGGTAATAAGTGATATAAAAGGAATAATGAACTTGAAAAAAGTTATTAAGGAAGTATAAATAAACTCAAGTTTATTATTCAGGAGATTAAAGAACGATCGAGTCAAGTCAGACCCGAGGTAAGGGATCCTACTCATCTCTTTCTTTTTAGGTACACTCTTTTATGTCATTCTTTTTAAGCTCATCTTACTTATGATTGGGATGTTATTTTATATTACTCCTACTTTAATTTTAATTTTAATATGATGGGAGACTCTATTTTCTCTCATCAATCCATTTTGGAATTTTTAAGAGGTGTCGTTACGCTACCAAGTTTTCGTAAGGGATTTTTCATCTCACTTTTAGTCCCGTGAGATTTATGCTACATTTGCCACCATTTCCTTTGAGTGGTGTATGTACTTCCCATTATTATACTCTTTGTGTAATATAATTTCGTCTATGGGTATTTACATATTTATTGTATGACCCTTCTTCAATGGGGTGTATGTTTCGAAAGTTACCCAAGTCAGTAAGAGAACCTTTCACCCCCCTCTTTTTAAAAGACTTATTTTGTGATGTCTTTTAATTCACATTCTATTATGTTGGGATATGTTCTTATATATATCTTTATTGAAGTAAATTTTATGACGATGTGATGAGATACCCTTTTTATCTCTCATCAACTCTTTTTCTGAATTTTGATGTGACACCGTTAGGCTCTCGAATTTTTTCAAGGGAACTTCTTAACCCAATTTTTACTCTTTCGGATAAACTTGTACACCGTGAATATGTCATTAAATGATTATGTGTAAATGTCCTCTGATTTTTTTACAATTAATACGCACTTATCTTTCGTGAATTCATTTGTCCCACATAATTATGTAACTAATTTATCCTTAATCCAAGGATATAGTCTTTGTATGGTACTTCGTCTCAATATAATTTCATTAAGGCATATTTTGTTTTATACACAACTTTATTTTATATGGTGTATAAACCCCTTTGACTTTTACGTTTATTCAAAAGGATTCTTTTTTCTACGAAGAATTTACTGAATGACAAAAGGGAAAGTTTTTTGTCATACGTATGTGGCGACAACGACTTCTCCACCGCCGTGATCATTATTTGAGTTTCGGCTTCCTCTACAAGCCATACCTTCTTTTTAAAAGAGTAATAAATACCATGTTTTACTTTTCTTTTATTTAGGTATTGAAAATGGTTTTCATAATGTTTTTATATCAATGTATTGTATTGATATCTTGTTATTGAAAGGTGGAAATGTTATATGTTTCCTTTATGCATGTTTTATGTGATAAGATTATGTTATGGTTCTTGGGCATTGTTATGAAGACGGGTGGTTCCGTGATAAACTAAGGGCGGGTGAGCCCGATTTAGCTCTCCAATGCATTTGGTAACGTGAAAGAGTGAAAAGTTAATGTTTCTCCGAAGAGATTTAGGGAATATACTGTGGTGGTTATTCAAAACTTAACCAAGAGGGTTACTACCTACGTAAGAATGTTATGAATGCCTCAAGTTACCTTTTATGTCGTATGATTTCTATGATTTATTCATGATTTGATGAGGTATGTTAAAGTGCCTATGTTTTATGGGTAAAGTATGATTTCATTCTTATGTATATATGTACTCATGTTTCCTTTCTATACTTTTTGTAACCCTTACTGAGCTTTTCATGCTCATCCCAAGTTTTTGAAATGTTTTTCACAGGTCAAGGGAAAGTTATATGATGTGATGATAGTGTTAGGAATGTTTAAAGAAATAATCCATGCTTTTTTTTAAATATGTTTCCTTTGATGGGAAAAAAATGAATACTATCTTTTATGTAACCACTTTGTTTAAATGTGGAATGTAATGAAAGATTCATTATCTAATTCTCTAAAAATCTAAACCTGAAAATATTTTCAATGTGTAATCTTGTAATAACTCAACATTAAGTGTGGTTTAAGGCTGGGGCCTTATATTGCTGGAATTGGTACATCTTCCTCAGGTTTCAATCTCAATCACCATTTCAAGGTTTTTCCTACTTTCACTCTTTCTGGTATAGGGTGTTTATGGGTTACTGATCTCTTCCTATGTTCATTATAGGGTCTCATTGCCATTTGCTTCTTCCATTTTCCATGGTGGCTATAGGTTGCCATTATTTTTCTGTTGACCTACTATAGATATTGGTCTCATCGATGTTTTGTGTTGTTTGTGTTTCTAGGTAGTTTTCTGTGGTATGAATGAAGTTTAATTGCTGCGAAATGTTTTGAATTCATTTTTGTTTCATTATTTTTTAAGGAGAAATGATACACTATATGTGGGGGATTATGCTACCCAAATCTTCCCTGGCATCGAATACCTTTTATCCTCCCCATATTTTCTATGTGTGATGGTTCGTTGGGGTCTTGAAAGGTGAGGTTCGAGTGGCCATGATCTTCTTAGGATATGAGTTATTGGATAGGATTTCTAGTTTTATGGAAAATGGTGGTTTTGATGATGATTAATTGGTTTTCAATTTGATGTTTTGTTATAACGTGTTCCTGGAAGGATAACTTTGAGGGAGATGAAGTTGACGCTGAATTTTCGTTGATCCATGATGGTGAGTTTGGCTCTAGAGAGGATGTGTTCATCTCTGGTGATGATGATGATGGTGGTAGTTGGAATTGATGCGACTGATGGTGAATATATGACATGAGTAACTCATGGTCTGAGAATGGTGGTGATGAAATACTTTTAAATTATTAATTTTCAAATATTTTGATTATGTCGTGTTTTAACTTTTTATATTTCTATGGGTAAGATAGTACCCAGTTGGAGTGTTTTGGGTTCACAAATATCCTTTAAAAGGGTCCCCTGAAAAAATAATTGGATATTCAATAAAAAACATAGGATCTAAGTTGATACCATGGAATCCAAGATTTTAGAATATTGATCTATCTCATGACATACATCCATGTAGCCTTGCTGAAGTGAGTAATTGTAATAAAATGGGTACACACAATGCATTGTACCAGAAGATTTTATGATCACCTATATGGATCAGGTCCATAATAAATCTTGGGCTATGATATATTCAACTGTAGGAGAATTATAAAATGCTTTATATGTGCATACACATCATGCTGAATTCAAAAAAGTGTACCGATAATGTTCTATAGAACAATACTACTCTCCATGTTAAAGTTCCCTGGTGGAATATTTTCTTAATCTACATTACAAGGTAAGGATTTGATGAGGTTTTTGAAAACCACGTTTTTTATGAGAGGGGAGTAATTTAAAGAGAAATAATTATTTCATGGGGTGTATTATATAAAACCCTAATATTTTTTGATATATTACCTTTTATATAAATATATTATCTTCAATATCATGAGATACTCTCTACCGTGAGTCTAAATGATCCGTATTATAATATCAAATTAAGGTATTGAATATAACTTATTTCTATTAATGTTAATAACCTTAAAATGATAAAAAATTAAAATGGATCCAATCAATGAATATATTTTTTTGTTCATTTCTTATATGACTTAAAAGAATATACTTTTTACTAAAATTTATTTTTATTTCATTTTGTGAGAACATAATATTATCAATTTTATTTATACTTTTTAAAATATTATATAACATAGTGATAAAAAACATTTATATGAATATGAAAAAAATATTATCAAGAATTTATTAGATATTCATAAAATGAATAATTTATTAATGAATATAGAAAATAATTATTTTTATTAGAAATTGTATCTATGTTTAATGATCATGAAATTTTCCAATTTTTTATTTTGTTTAAAAGAATATTTACTTCTGGAAAATTATTATTTCTTAATAAAGTTCATTGAAATATATTTATTGTTTAATTTTGATATAAATTTATTTATAATTATGAAAACAAATTCTTCAAAAAATACCTTTTTATTGAGTTTGTGGGATTATTTAAAATTAAATTCTATAATACCAGCACATTTAATGTAATAAAATTATATAATTATATTTAATCATTATATTTAATCATTATATTTAAAATCATTTAATGATGTAAAAATAACTATTTTGTTTTGTTTCTTCTTGAAAAAATTAAAATTTGTTTCCATGTTTAATGAAAAAACATGTTTCATGGGGGTTAATCTATAAATATAGGGGTTACAAAAAAACCATTTTAAACCCCCATTGGATGGTTGGATTTTTATAAAAACCTTATAAAATTCTAATATTATCTATTTTAAGAAACTTTTCCAAGAAAATGATTTGAAATTATTTCACAAAATTGAAAAATTGAATGTGTTCAACACATATGAATTTTATAATGGCAGCTCGACTCATCACAAATTCAACCCTCATAAGAAATTTACATCAATAGATGCTATCAAAATATCATACAAAAATTATATTGACTTTCTAAAACTTCATTTAGTTCCATATTACTATCACTATGGATATTAATTTTAGATTCAAAGAAGGTTTTTCTAAATCTATGTAATTTCCTTCCCAAAGTACTTTATTTTTACTACTTCTTTAATTGAAATATATTATACCCTAATAATTCAAATATAATAACACAATTATATATCATATAATTATAATTTATTATTTAGGTGGAACAATCTATATCCACATCCCCTTCAGTCAAATGTAAAATGAAACTTTTGATCATCTTTATGGTAGACAATCAGCTAGAAAAACTATGTAATTCATTCTCAATCACCACATCTCACGAGTAGATATATTGATAAATTTAATGTATATAATTTATATTTATTATATAATAATTCCTATGTATTAATTATATAACATCCATCTTCTTACATTAAATTATTTTGTAAAATGGAATTTCTTTTCATGTGTATGTGTGGCCTACAACATCCAAAAATAGATGTAATTGTTTTCATTTTATTATGTCATTGATGTTTTATAGAATATTTTATAAATATATATAACATATGTTACATAAAAAGTATTGTATAATGGTTAATAACTATTTATAAGAAATTATTACATTCATCGAGAATTGAGAACATCATTCATACATATGATAGCCTACCATGTCCATGAACGGTGAAATTTGTTTGTTACATCATTTCTATTAATCAATTTCAATAATTATTTTACAATTAATATATATTATATTAATATAATGATTTTAATTATTATTGTTATGTATCTAGTGTCTATGGTAAATGAATAAAAATACTAAACCAAATCATATATGAAAAAATTAAGAAGTCATTAAAAAGATCATTTATTTTTACATTGAATTTTTGGTAAATTAGTAATAGTAATTTATAATTATATCTTAGATGCTACGATATATATGAATATAGTTTGTGTATATATTTTTAAAAAGTAAATAATTATTATATATGATTTTTGTACACATACCATGATTTTCAAAATTTAGGTAATGATCTATTTCACAATATCATTTTTATTAAGGATTGAATAATTTTTATTCGATTCTAAGTGTTATATATGAGATATCTATATTTTTAAATATATTTTTTATTATAATAATAATATATATATTATTTAAATATTTAATTTCATTCTACATGTATTATTTACTAATGATAAAAAAATCATTTTAAGGAAAACAGAACATGTATTTCATATATGATTAATAATATATCTATTAAATGTCTACATTTTCTCCAAAAATAGAAAAGAATTTTTTTCCACTGTTTAATAAAATATTCATTATATTTTTTTCTTTTTTTTAATTTAAAAAAGAGATCAAATAGATGATTATTTACATTTTTTGAATGAGGTTCCTTTTATGAAATTTTCAAAAGTGTAAATGAAATGTTTTTAAACTTATAAATAAAGAATAGAATTTTAAACCATCATGACTACTCATTTCTTTAAATATTCATAACATTTTAACAATATAAATTTCATATAAATTTTTTCCTTTAATATTTGGAAAATCTTTTTATCTTATAATGATCGATATCAAAGATATTACTATATTTTCCTCATAAAAAAATCCATTAATTTTTGTAATGTATTTTCATCAACAATGATATTTTCTTCTGAATCATATATATAGTATATAGTAACATGAAATAATCCAACATATTTTTCTTGATTTTTTATGTTTTTTTCATGGGAATGAATTTTTATTCCAAATTCCATTTCATAGTATGTGGTAGTAATTGGTTTATATGTCACATTGTTTAATTATTATATTTTCTTCATATGATGAACAAGTTAGAGTTATTATGTAATGGTTGGGTCCCCCTAATTACAATTCTCTTAGATTCATTAGTATGTATCATGAGACAATAATAACTAGTTAATTGAAAAAGGTTGTATCCATTTATATTATTTTTCATTTCATGATTTCTTGATAGTAAATTTATTTATAAGAAATTTGAGAGTTCATTAATTATCAAATTAGTTATTGATGTTATTTTGATTATTTTATATGTTATAATTTTTTTGATAAGTTTCATAATCTAGTGATTATTTATATTTAAATGTTAGTATATAATTTATTAATTCTATATTGTTAACAAATTATAAATATTTATTATATGAATACCATAAATGAAAATTTCATCACATCCCCTTATTTTTTTCATTTCCCCATGTTTGTAGGAAATATATTATGATTGATATATATAAATTTTTTAAAGGGAATAATTGTTTTCTAAATGAAAATTTTTATTTTATACTTCATGTTATTAAATATATTGTGAGGATCATGTATATATATAGATTTACATGCCTAATAAAATATTAATTGTTTTTTGATGATATCACTTGCATTTAATGGGATGTAATAATGTAACACCTGATTCTGGGCAACTATGATTTGGGTTTTAAAAAATCACTTCAGAATAATAGTCATGAAATCATATGGGTTGTTATTTTCATTTACCAAAGATACAGATTGAATTTTTTATCAAATTGGATTTAAAATCAATCCTTATTTTTCTTAAATGTATAGAAAAAAACATAAATGACACATATTCGAAATCTCTGTTATTATTTTTCTTCAAAACCAAGTTTAACAGACAAATTCCTTCGATCTAGCGTATTTGATATTGAAAATTCATTTCCAATTATTCTGTAGAATTATTTTATATTTTTTGTAGATATTTATTCATTTTATTAATCATATTTTACATAGATATTTAATATTACCATGAAAATTAAATGAATATTATTTCATATTAGAAATATAGAAACCTCTATTCATTTTTTGTGTCAAGATTATTTTAATTTAACATTGTGGGTTATTTAAACCTTATAATTTTCCTTTAGATAGAGTGAAAAATTTGTTTTCATAATACGTAAGTAATATATTATAATTTTATATAAAATAAGAAAAAATTTCTAATTAATAATAAGACAGAAAATATATAATTTTTTAATTTGAAATAAACCATGACATTATGGATCTACAACATGGGAAAAAACCATTGTAGTGTGAAACTCAACTTAGAAATAACAAATAAGAATACAAAATCATGTTCATGATGATTGATACCATGAAAATGATATTTAATTATCATTTTTATGAATTTTTATATATTCTAAAAAATCATATTTAATTCCAAATATCAACATATGGAAAATAAATCCTAATATAGAAATCAACATATATCAGTCTCTATACATGAATCCTTATTCATTGATCTGATTATGAATGTATATCATTTTATGGATGACTCTCATGTTATCCATTTATTATATATTTTCAACATTTAATTCTCATTTCATAGATCTATATAAAATTAATATTATTATGTGGTACTCATTTTTGGTGTCCCCTTACTTGTTCACTCTTATATAGATCTAAGCCATTCGAATTTTCTATATTTTAAACATTTCAATCAAAATCTACTACATCACATCTCTACGATGTCTTAATAAAGTAAAATATACCACATACCAATACCAAATGATATTCCTTCAAAGGATAGAACTTCTTATTCATTAATATATCACTTTATCCTTAAACATTCGTTTATCAAACAAAAAAATGGTTAGAAAAATATAATGTCATTCAGTATAATTACAAGAGGAAAAAATAATATCAGTCTGAATATTTAAAATTTTTAATAACTAAAAAACAATTATTTATGAGGGGTTTTTATTTAATTTATTAAATTATATTTTTTCAATTATAGAAAAACAACTTTAATTATTTTATCTAATAAATTTTATGAATTCTCAATAAATTTACATGAGGAAAATAAAATTTGTACTCATATTAATTTTTCATTTTCAATAGATTAACATCATAATTGTTTCCATACACTTCTAATATTTATTGACACCCATCCACATTAAAAATATGTGGAATCCACTCTTGGTAAATTCAAATCGAAACATCATATTTGTTGTAAAATCCATTATACAAGTATTATGGTAATATTAGTCCTAAATTATTCTTCCTCACTTATTATTATCAAATGTAAATGAGTATTTTGGACTTCTCAAATCATATATGTTATTATTAATTTATCTTCTTATCTCCTTTTTTATGCCAGTTACAACTTATAAGTACATTTTAGAAATTCTTAAAATTACTATAATGTCAACCATGCGCCATCATTTAATATACACTAATTCAATATAGGATAACCTAATTTATAAAAAAAGAGATACATAGCTAAAGAATTAACTTTTTTGTTATGAATATAGAATTGTTACCATTTGAAAAGTCAAAAAAATTTCTTTAATACAATATTCCTTACTAATAATTAATCATTTTCTCTACATAAAACACACATCAATACAATTTTTGTGTGTTGAAATTCCCCTCATTATCTTTCAAAAAATAACCAACACAATCCTAATTAAAAAATATCAATTAAAATTAAATCATTGATAAATAAGATGATTGTGGTATCATAGTGCATGATTTTAAATAAAGTATCATAATTAGAAATTTCTAGATTTAGGAGACCTATGAGAAGGATCTTTGTGTTTTTATCATGATCATAGAATCCATTCAATTTATCATTATAATGGTTATTAAAATACTACAATATGGAATTAATTTTTTACTATATATTATATAAAAACAAATCAATTAAATATATATCAAATATAAACACGTATTAAATTTATAAAAAAACATAAAATACAATGAAATAAGGTGGGTATCAATATGATTTTTTAATAGATTTTGAATGGGAACTATTTAAAAATAGAGACTATATCTAATTTGTGGATTTAAACAAGAAAAATCAAATTATGATTTATGTAAATTTGATTCTCTTGTTCTTTTATTCTTTTCTAAAATTGGTTTTCTTCTAGAATTAACATTCATGTTCTATGGAATATGATTATTCTTGTTAGAAAATAAAGGACACAGATCCACTGATATATATGAATTTTTGTCAATATATTTCAAAAAATCGAATTTTATATGAAATATATTCATTAAACTATTTTATTTTTGATATAATTTATTATCCTTTCATAAAGGACTTCCCCTTAGTCATTATGACAATCCTTCATTATTTTCATATTTTAATATTATTTTTCTTCTTATTATACATTATATATTTTTTATATCATATTTTACTGGGTTAGAAAATATAATTTGGCACTACATCTTAAAATATTATAATTTATTAGAACATTTACATAGTTTTATAACACCCTTTAGGTTACCAATTTTTCAAAAATTAATTTCGTATTTTTTTTGGATGATAGATTCTAAAACCACAATTTAAATATATCATATATTTATTTTCTTCTTTGATAATTCTTTTATTACATAATATAAATTTCAATGGATTGAAATAAATGATCTATAATGTGTCATTATTTACTATATCAAAATCATTTACTATAGGTTGAGACATCATATTTATCCATACACTCTGATGTCTTGTGAAATTTTTTCTCATATTTCTTCTTTGTAAATTCATTATTCACTTTATTTGTCCCAAATTCATCCTTTACATTTTTTCCTACCATCTTGTTTTTCAATCGATTAATTGTTCCCATGTTTGATTAAGAATGATAGATTAGGGTTGTATACCAGTTAACCTTAATGAAAAGAACATATTCATTATTATAATCTCTTATGTTAACTGGGAATTGTAATATATTTTGGGAAGATCGATTAATCTTTATTGTTTGTTTTACACTATGTAATCATGTGATATCATTATTTTTATATAAACCCCATACATTATGACTTATATGATCATTAAAAATTAATTTATAGTCCCACAAATATGTGGTTTTATACCTAGAAATCCATGAGTAGTATTAGTATCTAATAATAATAATGTTAATATGTTGACTATTTCTATAATCATACTATAAAATTATACTTTTACCTCGTCATATTTTAGGTTGATAACAATAACAATTTGAGATTTTATTTGGTAGATTCATTCAATTTAAAATTCAATATCCACCACTAATGATATTGTATAATCTATATCATTATTAGTTTCCATATTTTTTATTTGTTGTTTATATATATATAACTAAACAAAAAATTTACCTAAAAATTTATTTTCTATATTAAGGGTTACGTTCATCTGGAAATGTTTTTAGTTTCATCTTCATATGATCTAAAAAAAATCCACAGTAATGAGCCTTTAATATCATAAGATTTCCATGATAAGACTGCATAGAAAAATATTTTTTCTTAATAACAATAATGATATATGTTATGTTGGTTCGAGAATCATTATTTTTACCACAACATTAGGAAAATAAATGTTGTTTGAGTTATTAGAATACTCAATATATCTCAATAATTAATTGTGTTGATTATTTTATCAATATTATTGATATTTATGCACGTATATAGATTTAAAAAAGAATTTTCAAAAAAATAAGGTTTTTTTATTTTAACCTCCAACGGATAATTGTTGAAAATTTTAGAGTAACTAATGAACATTTTAATATATATTTTAGAACATAAATTTATGAATTTTTTACTAGGTACACCTAAAATTTCACCATTTTTAATAGGTATATGTTGTTTGTTATCCCAAATAACCTAAAAAATATGTATATATTTTCAAATATTAGTATGTTTATTCATCAACAACAATTCAAATTGATCATAGAATTATTCAAACCTTTTTTTGTAACTTCCTCATCGCGATCACATTATAATGAACTATTTTCTTTAAAAGGAACAATTTTAATTTCCATGATAGAAAATATCATTTAAAAATTATTTTATTTATTTTTGGGTTTCTATATTTTTTTGCAATCATTATTGAATTATAATAATGTACATTTATTCAATTCATTATATTTTCATCAAATATTTATGTATTATTATAAATATAAGGGACAATAATTTTCCCAAAATGAGGTAGCTCAAAACATTATTTAAATTCTCACATACCAGTTTTTTTTATATAACAAGCATTATAAAATAAAACCAATTATGGATGAAGTTGATTATATATGATATCACTTATTATGATTTCTGTATCAGGTTGGGAAACTAGGTTTTGTGTTTGAATTAGATTACAAAATATTTATCAAGTATTTTATGTTTCATTATTTATAAACTCATTTACTCAAATATATATCATAATTCAGAAATATAGAAAATTTTATATTAAATAAACCCTCACAGTTATTTAGAATATATAAAAAATAAGAAGTACAACACGCATATTTGATATAGGGTTGACCTAAAATAAGTTAATCATATCCTTGTTTTTCTTAACCCATATCAAGAAATTGATTATAGTAATAATATTGTGGTGATTACAAGTACCTTACCCAAAAAATAATAGGGATGAGATGATATCAATCCAAATTTATATAGCATGAATGGATTTCA
Organism: Viscum album; assembly: GCA_963277665.1. Taxonomy (NCBI): domain Eukaryota; kingdom Viridiplantae; phylum Streptophyta; class Magnoliopsida; order Santalales; family Viscaceae; genus Viscum; species Viscum album. The sequence goes on from OY728166.1 coordinate 998,197,234, forward strand.
TGACTCAAAGTCATTTCATTTCTATATATATTTCTTTGTAATACCCTTTTTAAAAAGGTTGAGATGGAACCCTTACAAGAAATGGAATATGTGTGGCATAATTATTGATATCCAATGCCCTATTTAAAAATATCATTAAACCATAATTACTTACTGAACCATAACAACTCATGAAACACCCCTTCCCAACTCCACTATAAGTATGTGTCATCTCTTTATCCTAGTATTGCTACTTGCAAGTAATTCACATGAGCTAATGGATGAATTATATTGGTCAAACATCAACCAACCCCCAAATAATTTATTGAATTTTTATTATATGGATTCACATTGTACTTATCTATAAAACATTGACTAATATACTTATACTAGTACATGGAGTAATCAAAATTACTTCCTCACAGCAATAAAAATATCTCCAAGCACCTATGGATTATCAGTAACATTTCAAGCTAGTGGGCAATTTATATCAATATAGATAAACTATGATATGTGCTCACAATGTATTATCAATATTTCATAGCCATGTTTCAAATTATAGACAGTAATAATATCATTGAATCACCATATAATTGGTTATTCTTCTTTTTTAATGAACATATTCTCCTAAAAATCATTTCTCTACTGGTTATTGGATATATAAATTAAGTTCTCAATGATTCTTCAACATCAAGATCCCACATTCATATCTGTTTCCTCCTTAGAGAAATAATATTTTTATGACTCACAAAATAATATCACTGATATTAATTAGATATTATTTCTATTTTGAATTATTTTAAATACTATTATTTTACATCATAGAGATTCTATTCGTTCAATCTGTTGGATTATTTATAGTTTCAATTCATATTATAAATCAAAATTAAAATCTAGTATTGGGTTTCACATTATCATCATAATACTCATATTTTATTTCTCTGTGGGATATTCAAAAGGATAATACATATTTCCAGCATAAAATCCACCATTTTAATTTAATTTAAAATCATCAATATTTAAATGATATAAATATGTGGTAAAAATCATTGTGACTTGGAACCCATCAAAACATATCCGAAATCATGATCCACATAGATGCTCGAGTTTTTTGATTATATAAGGATCAATTTTTTTTAATCAACAGATATGATTTGTGGATTCTATATAATATAATTTATGGAAATCAACTTTTTTATACAAAAATAACTATAAATGTATCATTACATGTCTGGATTTAATTATATTGATAATTGATAGTGTGAATATCATTATATTGGTTCTCATATGAGTAATATTTTGAGAACATCTAAATATTACAGATTCATTTATGTGGTTCTCCATACATGAGCCTTATTACATGATCAGTCTAATTTGGATTATTGAATCGTTATTACTATAGATTTATGATAATTTGAATGAATTATCTTATATTCTATCTCAAATAAAGTTTTGTCAACTTAATAATACCTAAAACCTCATCCCAATGATCATCCATTAATATATGACTTTTCATCATCAGTCAACATGGAATTTTCTTCCACAAATATCAATTCCCCAAAATCCCCATTAACTAGATTCATCCTAACTCAGTTAAATGGAATTATAGAATGACTTTTAATAGTAATAAATATCATGAAAATTAATAATACCCACCAAATAAGTGTACATGATATAGTATCCATCAAAATTTCAATGAATTCTCTTCATCTGAAGTGACTCATCTAATATATTTTATTTCCAACAAATTCATACATTTGTAAGATAGTTCAATAGAAGTTACAAATAGATCATGATTTTTAGTCATTTATATTTATAATGGTCACACCTCATCCTTATTACAAAATTTCATCAATATATATTGGAATTGATATTTTATAAAAAAATTAATACATGCATGGAAATTATATATATGGTTTGTCAAAAATAACTATTGAAATATTATAAGAAATATTGAGGTCATTATCACATGGAATCTATTAAACAATGGAACAATTTCTACCTCTATTGACTTTAAAATATAATAATATATTTCACAATAATATTTATTTAGAACCCTATGATGTTCTTCATTTGAAAAGATATTATAATGTACCATGAATAGAATAATTTAGAGAAATAAAGTTATTTTTTCTTTTAAAATATTGAATAAAATAGAGATTATTGTTTCAATCCGAACAATTCCAAAAAACTAAAATAAAGTATAAAATTAGTATCAGTAAAAAATTGTGTAAAGTATAATTTCATTCAGTGAACCAAATTTCTATAAATGAGTCACAATATATGAAAATCACTTGATTTATTAATAATAAAATTGTTAATCATCATTACACTTCGCCATTCGAGATTTTAGATAGAATTTGGCATTGTGGCTTATAATTTCACAGTCTATATAATGTTACTATAGTTCATAATATCTTATATGACTTTTGGTTGTTGATGTACATGAATAAAAAATTAAAATACTCACCAATAAATATTCATAGTTAGATTATGACATGTCAAATAAGGAAAATATTGTTCAGTCCCCGGACACTAGATTGAATGTATTGAGGAAGAAAATATCTCATATATGAAATGTATATTATATGAATCAATTTTTAGGGGAGGTGAAAAAAATATAACTAATCCTATATACCCCATAAGGTCTAATAATAATATGAGTTCAGTGCCCTTAGCTCCCCTATAATAGGTGAGACGGAAGTGAATAGAAACATGTAGTCATATTAAACAACATTGGAGGCCTAAGCCTACTGCATATATACAAAAACACATATCAACACATAGGATATGATAATAAAATATAGAAACAAATATAATATAAATAATGATATGCAGGTGACCAATACTAACTATTCATATGGTATGAAAGATATCAATGACATATGTTTAAGAGTTTGAAAAATGATCCAATATCATTTTAAAATATCATACTAAACAAAAATAGAAGGTGAATATCACTCTATATAGAACCCCCTCCCTCTATCTTGTGCACTTATAATTACTAATACCTCAAGATTCCACCGACCTCATAAATTTACAACATCATGTCTACCACGATTTCCACATACCATATTTTAAATATATTTCACAAACAAGTTCATGTGACAATCCCATGGAAAAGTATGTAAATATATACCCAACAAGATATCTAAAAACAAGAATATTATATATAATTATAAAATTATTTAAATATGATTGAATAAATAAGAACACAATACTATCTATAAGAACAGAACAATATACATAATATAGATTCCAAATCCACACTACCCAACTATAAAGAAAGAACCCTAGTAATCCAACAAAAACACCCAACATATTAGATTTACATCCCATTTAACCACATATAAATATTTCAAACATGAATATAACATTTATATGGAATTTTTTAGTAGAGTGGTCTGAGAACCAGGTGGAAGATTTTTACCTCATCGAGTAGAACTCTATAGATTATGTGGTCAATGACTCTATAGATACAGGTCAAATACCTCACATGAGTGACATAATTACTTATTCTATTAGTTTTAATCATGGGACATGTTCCTTGTTAGAAATTTTATTTTACATACCACATTATTGATTTAGAGGACCTCTACAACATATTATTTTAGGTTTAATAGTTTTGTGTATATTTATCCTAGACTCTGTAACAACCTCATTTTTTCTAGTCTCACGAAAAGTCCTCGGGGCCCGTGCCGTGACTACCCCAAGCCCACCTTCCACAGGCCAGGGGCTGGAAACTAGAACCAAGGCATAATTCCCAGTAAAAAGGGAAGGCATTGCCTTTGTAAAGTAAACAAACACCAGAGAGCAAGAAAGAATAAGTAAGCACTAAGTAAAAACTGGGTACAATAGTAGGTGCGGAAAAGTATGTGGGCCAGAATACAAACCCAAATTGAAAGTAATGTACAACTGGAAAGGGAAAACAAAAAATAAAAGTAAATCTAAAGCCTCGAGCCGTCCACTAGAACTCCCACCTAAAGGGTGGGTACAGATAGCCTCCATAGCTCCTCGTGTCGAGCTGTACGCTCCTAGTACCTCCCTCCTAGTGGTCCACCTCCAGGTATCGTCCTGCTACGCAAGCCTCAACCACGATCAGCACTGTCCATTGTCTGCAACCAACACAACATAGTGCAGGCGTATCCCATGCAAGGGTGAGTATAAGATATTCAGTAGGGACCCCGAGACCCCCGAAGGTCTCCCAGAATCCACAAAGGATAATCCACAAAGGAAAGATACAATCACGAAGTAACATCCGAAACTACTTATGTATATGTCCATACATATACCTAAGTCATCAATTCAAGTTCGGATCCAACATCTGAGCTCAAGTAAAACCCATTCCACACAAGAAATCACAACCCTGTCCACACATGAATGAAAAACGTAATCCAAACAGGATAGCACAACAAAATCCACATGGGAAAGAAAAATAGGATTCAGCTCACACAGGTATACTTCTTCATATGATGATAGAGATGATCAGATATTGCCACTGATTTATCTAAGCCATCGGACCCACAAAATATCGATAGGTACTAACTCCCGCAATGACCAATAATGGATCTGACATACACATGATCGATAGGTAACTAACCCAAGTAATGACCCACACAGGATCGGACCCACACCGGATCTGTAGGCGCTGGCCCACACAGGACCGCTGAGCGCTGACCCACACAGGATCTGACCCACACAGGATCGGTGGCACTGATCCACGTAGGATCGCTGAGTGCGGTAGTCGTCGCCATCGAATCCACAGAGGATTTCTCCACAGTCGTTATCGTCATTGCAGTCGCAGACAACTCTAGGGTTCCCGCACACAGAAAGCTCGTTCAGGAGGGTTCGCTCCACGAGCCAAGGGTCTGATACATCAACTGACACATAGCCCAATGTTGATGTATCCAAAAGTTCCGTATCGTCAAAAGGAACTCAACGTCACAGACGACAGGTCAATCAGACACCCGGTTTGAGAGTTATTGGCCTTTTCGTCCTAGAGGCCTGGTTTTTTTAAGTCAAAACCAACCTGATCATACTCCAACTGCCTACAAACCTCATCGGAGTTAGTCAAAATGTTCATCTCACTAAGAGGAATCCATTAAAGTCGACGGCACATCAATCAGACGTCCGAAACTCAAGTTATAAGTGTTTCCATTCTGAGGGCCTGGTTGGTTTCGTGTATGAACCATCCCGGCTGAATCCAAAGTACTCTGAAACCTTGAGTGTAATATTCTTAAATGACAGTCTCGATCCAAGGATTGCTACGCAACTGACGGTGCGTTGATCCGGGGTCCGTAGACCAAGTTATGGGCAAGAGACCGAAATGTCCGGTATTAGGGGGGGTTCGGGCCCGGTCCGACCCAGCCCGGTACCCCCTGGGTCGACCCGACCCGGGTCTGGGTCCGGCCCGCCTAGGCGCGGCCCGGCCCAGCGCTTTGGTGTGTTGGGGCCATCAGGGGCGCGACCGTTTGGCCGAGCGGGTGAGGGGGGGGGGGGGGGTTGCCCCCCGTTTTGTAACCGCAGCCCCATTATGGGGCTGCTCAGCTGGCCAGTCGGGGGTTGTAATCCCCGGCTCATCCCCTGTCCGGCCGGCCCACTCCGGCCGGCCGACTGTTTCCACCTCGGGACTGTAAAGACTGGCCCCCCTACTCCGACGCCGGCAGCACGGTACATGCCACCGGTTTCCCTGCTCCGCCGCGGCCCAGAAGCGGCCACGACCATGGTTCGTCCGGTGGGGCACGATGGCACCGCACCCCTCCACTGCGGACCCGCTCCGACCGGGGTGCTTTTGTGGTCCTCTGATGCGGCATGACGGCGTGGCGTCTTTGGTTCGTCTTCTACGGCGCGGCGCGATGGCGACGCAGATTAGTTTGTTTCCAAAGGCGTGGTGTGACAGCGCCACGCTTCTCCACCCTTCCTTAAACAAATCCCACGCGGTGCTTCGGCACCGCGTTTCCATACTCATTCCGCATCAATATCAAACAACCAATAAAAGGGAAGGAGTGTCATCCAAGTTCGTGCGGCCTGACCTCCTCCCGTTATTGCGATAAAAGGTGGTTCAATTTGGAAGGAAGAAAATCGCGGATGTAATCACGAAATAGGAACGCATAAAAACCTTACCTCGTCCATCACGTTGAGCGAGGGTTCGTCAGAGATAACCGTATCAGAGATAACTATCGTAGAAGAAGACGTCACAGATGGAGGAAGTCACTTCGCTGATCTCCGAGGAATACATTGCTCTTCGCGTTCTTCGCATTCTTCGTCAAAGAGGAAGAAGTTCTTCAAGCTCCTCAACTTTTCCCCAAAGACTCACATAACAAGCAAAAAACCAAAATAAAATAAGTTCATCACTTATTTTATTAAAATAACTTAAGCATTTGAATTTCAAACATTCAAATTAAAATCACTTAATTAAATAAATTAAGTTATCAAATTAATGGCGAGTTGAAGGAGTTATAGAATATGAAGGGGTGGGGTTCGTGTGGGCCCCACCACCTTCATAACCTCCCATGGGATGTTGGGTGGTTTCCCCCAACTTCCACCCAAAGGTTTTAACCACCTAGAAAATAAAAATTTTAGTTAAATTTGTATTTTAACATCCATAATTTTTATCAACTTCTCTCGTGAAAACGCAACTCCCGAAAAGGTGTTCCTAAGAAATTACCGGCGCTATGAATCCATCGGTGCCCTCACAATTATATTCAGAGCACCAGTTTAAAAGATAAAAAAACCATCTCGTTCGTTAACTGAACGTACTTGAGCTAAACTTCATAAAATTATTCCGAGCACACCGGGCTATGGAATCAGATGCCGTCAGAAACAGAGTTCTTGTAAAATTCCCAAGAAAATTATGAAAAAATATTTCCTTTAATTTTTTGGGTCTTTACATTACTCCCACCTCAGGCCTTTACGTCCCCATAATGGTACATAAAAAACTAGGGAAACAAATGTGGGTACTGAACACACATCTGAGCCTCTCGCTCCCAAGTGCTCTCCTGGAGATTCCCGTGATGCCATCTGATGCACACTAGAGGAATCAACCATCCACATAGGACCCGCTCCTGTTGATCCTCAATCTCCACCGGGACCTCCGCAAAAGTCTCCCCATCATCAATGTCTAGCTCCCCATGGTCAATTATATGCGTTGGGCCGTGGACGTATCTCCTCAGTTGGGATACGTGGAAGATGTCGTGCACCCGGCGCAACTGAGGTGGTAGAGCCAGGCGATAATCCACTTCACCAATCCTACTGAGGACCTGGAATGGTCCGATGAAGCATGGAGACATTTTTCCGCCTCAGCCAAATCTCTGTATACCACGTCGAGGTGAGACCCACAAGAAGACGTGGTCACCATCCTCGATCTCACGTGGCCTCCGCCTCCTGTCAGCATAAGTCTTCTGTCGGCTCTGAGCTATCCTCATCCGCTCCTGGATGACCTGGACCTTCTCAGTTGTGGCCTGGACCATCTCTAGTCCCAAAATTGTTGATTCCCCAGGGTCTGTCCATCACAGAGGTGTCCTACAAGGTCGGCCGTACAATGCCTCGTATGGTGCCATCCCGATGGTGGAGTGGTAGCAGTTGTTGTATGCGAACTCCACCAAGGGTAGGTTGTCCTCCCAGCTGTGACCAAAGTCGAGGACACTTGCACAGAGAATGTCCTCGAGAGCCTGAATGGTCCTCTCCATTTGACAATCTGTCTAAGGGTGAAAGGCGATGCTCAGACGTAGATGCGTCTTGAATGCCTCCTGTAACCCCTTCCAAAGAAGGGAAGTAAAGAAAGAATCTCGATCAGAGACGATAGATGATGGCACATCGTGTAGTTGTACAATCTCCTAAACGTAGATACGTCTCAAGCTCTCCACTGAGCCCTGATATCTGCTGGGTAATAAGTGAGCCGACTTGGTGAGTCGATCAACAATCACCCAAATGGAGTTGTGACATCTGGATGTACATGGAAGTCTAGTCACGAAGTCCATAGATATCCTGTCCCACTTCCACTCTGGGAACTCCGAGGGCTGTACCAAGCCTACTGGTACCTGGTTCCCTGCCTTCACCTACTTCTAGGTGAGGCATTGAGAAATGAACTCTACCATAGCCTTCTTCATGCCCGGCCACCAGTGCTGTCGTCTGAGATCCTGGTAAATTTTCGCCACTCCAGGATGTACCGCCAAAGGGGAAGTGTGAAACTCTCTCATAACCTCCTCCTGTAAAGCAACTGGTACCAAGGTATGTCCTCTGAAAAGGACGTCATGTTCTCCTCACACGAAGAATCCATCAGGTGCTTGTCCTGAGGATATCTGTGCACAACGCGTCTCACAGTCTGTGTCCCCATGTTGTGCCTCTCTGACCCGCTGCAGTAGTAGAGGAGTGACTGTGACTGACTGAAGATATGTTGCTCCATCTCTATCCACGAAGGATATCTGCAAAGCGGCTAGCTTCTCTGTCACCTCCCCAAGTAGTCAGAGGCCCATCCTCCTGCTGAGAGTATCGGCTACTACGTTCTCCTTCCCAAGAGTATAGACTATCTTAAAGTCATAGTCCTGGAGGAACTCGAGCCATCGCTGCTGTCTCAGGTTCATGTCCTTCTGCGAGAAGATGTACCTGAGACTCTGATGGTTAGAATAGACTGTAAAGAGCTCATCAATCAGATAGTGTCACCACATCTTCAGAGGGAAGACCACTGCTGGTAACTCCAGGTCATGGGTAGCTTAGTTCTTCTCATTCTGCCTCAACTGATGTGATCCCTATGTGATCATGGCCCCATCCTCCATCAGGAATCAACTGAGTCTGGTCCCTGATGCATCGCAGTAAACTACGTACCCTACTCCCTCCTCCGGTAACCTCAAGATATGTGCACTGGTCAATCTCTGTCTCATCTCCTGGAAGGTCTACTGACATCTGTTTGACCACACAAAGGGTTTCCCCTTCTTCGTCAAAGCTGAGAGTAGTGCCACAACTCTGGAGAATTTTGGCGCAAATCTCCTGTAGTATCCAGCTGGACCCAAGAAACTCTGCACCTCAGTCATGCTCCTGGGTGGCTCCCAAGCTAGCACTGCCTTGATCTTTGCAGGATCCACCATAACACCAACCTCAGAGATGACGTGTCCCTAGAAGTGGACCTCACTTATCCAGAACTGACACTTCGAGAGCTTTCCATAATGCTGGTGATCTCGGAGTGTGTCTAGTACAACTTCTAAGTGGTAGGCGTGCTCCTCCTAAGTGGTCTAGTAAATCAAAATTTCATCGATGAAGACCACGACTAATCGATCGAGGTATGGATGAATGATCCTATTCATGAGGGCCATGAACACTAATGAAGCATTAGTTACACCGAATGGCATAACCAAAAACTCATAGCGGCTGTAACGACATCTAAAGTCCATCTTTTTCACGTCCTCGTCCAGAACTCTGAGCTGATGATAGCCTGATCTAAGGTCTATCTTCGAGAACCATCGTGCTCCCTTGAGCTGATCGAAGAGGTCATCAATCATCGGTAGCGGATACTTGTTCCTCACGGTCACCTGGTTCAGGAGATGATAGTCGAAACAAAGTTTCAAGCTCCCGTCTGCTTTCTTGGAAAACAACATTGGGGAAGCTCAGGGTGAAACACTAGGTCGGATGAATCCATTTCCCTGCAAGTCCTCCAACTGTTCCCGTAACTCTCGAGGCTCAGTGGGGGCCATCCGATATGCTGGAGTGGATATCGGGGCTGTCCCGGGGTACATGCCAATATAAAAGTCTACCTCTCTACGAGGAGGTAGTCCTGGAATGTCGTTGGGTAAAACGTCTACCTACTGATCCACCACTGCAGGAAAACCAGGACTCCATACATCAACTGCTCTTAGAATGAGGCTAGCCAACTGATGAGTGATGGTCTGTCCTCTCCTCTGCGGAAGTCCATCCTATGCTGCGAAGGCTCCCTTCTCGCCGGTGAAGGTGAACCTGCTCCCGTAGGTGCGTACACATCGCGCCTTGTGCCTAATACAGTCGATCTGAGCATGAACTGTAGATAACCAATCCATTCCCAAGATGACGTCGTAAGGCCTCGACGCTGCTACAAGAATATCCCAGCCGAAGCTCTCGCCTCTTAGAGTAAGCTCACACTACCGGCAGCAGTGCGTAATCGTCTAGTCTGATACCATAGGAGTCTCTAGCCATAAGGATCGAGCCAACGGCTCTGTCGGAATTTCTGAGCTCCGAACAAGGGCAGTGACTTTAAAAGAACGACTCACTCCTGTGTCTATAAGAACTGCAGCAAGGGTTTAATAGACACAGATAGTACCTCGAATCATCTCGGGTGCACCGTGGTCATAGGCCTCCACTGCCTGGAGTTGTGCCTGTCTCTTCTCTCCAGTTCCCTGTGGTCGGGGTGGACCTCCTGGTGGTGGTGGTGGTGGTAGAGCCTCAAAGCGTCTCCCACCACCTGCTGCTCAGCCATCTCCCCTGCCTCGTCCGCCTGCTCCTTGCGAACCACCACAGTCGACCCTCTACCTCCGCCTGGGTGGTCCCTCAACCGTCTTCTCTTCCTCTGCACGGCGGGTTGGGACGTCATGAGCCATGTGACCCTACCTGTCGCATGCGTAGCACTGTCTGCCTCTCGAAAGACTGGCTCCGCGCTGTGTGCCCCGCACTGCTGAGCTAGTGTCTTGAGGTCATCTGCATGAGGGTCTGGTATGCTTGGAAACATGAGTCATCCGTCAACTGCCTACTGCAGAAGACTATGCTACGTGCCACCATGTGGTAGGTCTCGCTTCTGATGCAGGCACAGTAAGGAAGCTCTCGATCATAAGGGCTCACTCCCGTACTCCTGCCTATGTCGGAATGCTGAGGGAGATCAGCGATGCCCTGATCTCCTGCCTCAAACCCTTCTTGAAGGTCCGGGCCTGGAAGAATGGGTCTCGTACCATGTCTGTCGAGTAGCAGAAGAGATCGGTAAATCACGCCGAGTACTGGGTGACCGTCAAGCTGCCATGCCGCAGCTGAAAAAGCTCCTGGATGCGCACCACATAGAGGGTGGCTGGGACGAAATCCGAGATAATGAGGCTCTCATAGTCCATCCATAGGAGAGATGCCTCATTGTGCACCTAGAGCATTATGCTCCACCATCTTCCTGTTGCCGCGTGTAGTAGGCTCGTTGCGAGGATCACCATGAGGTCTGTTGGTGTCCTTACTATCTTGAAAAATCGTACAACCGCCTCCAGCCAATCCTCGACTACCTGAGGGTCCGTCTACCCGTGGAACCTGGGCGGTCGCTGGTACTAAAACACGTATAGTGCACTAAGGCGACGTGCATCGTCAGCGGCTAGGGCTGGAAGCATCAGTGGCTCGGTGGGTAGAGGTATCATCGATGCCTCAGCTGTCAAAGGGCACTGTAACGAGGCCTCGTCGCTCAATGGGCTATTGTCACGCCCCACTCTTGGAACCCTAGCTGGCTTTCGTCGTGGGGCCATCATGAAAAGAGACTGGTGCGCCATGATTAGAACATTATACCTGGTGAGCTGATATAAAGTAATCACAAAGAAAACTGGAAACACACTTGCAATCAATGTTTTCGTGCATTAAGTCAGAAATCAGAAGTCATGGTCCTGGTGTACGGATACGTCAGCCGACACACTAACACTGGACTCCCTGGACTGATAACCACACTTAAAACTCTTAATACTATTGCTTCACATAGAAAAAGATCATAGTCATGAGTTCTGTGGTAGAACCAAACTTCTCTGATACCAATGTCTCACGACCCGTCCTCGAGGCCCATGCCGTGACTACCCCAAGCCCGCCTTCCATAGGGCAGGGGCTGGTGACTAGCAGCAAGGTGTATTTCCCAGTAAAAAGGGAAGGCATTGACTTTGTAAAGTAAACAAAGACCACAAAGCAAGCAAGAAAAAGTAAACACTAAGTAAAAACTTGGTACAACAGTAGGTGCAAAAAAGTAAGTGGGCCAGAATACAAACCCAAACTGAAAGTAAATTACAACTGGAAAGGGAAAACAACAATTGAAAGTAAAGCTGCATCCTCATGTCGTACACTAGAACTCCCACCTGAAGGGTGGGTACAGATAGCCTCCATAGCTCCTCGGGTCCAGCCGTCCGCTCCGAGTACGTCCCGCCCAGTGGTCCACCTCCAAGTACCGTCCTGCTCTGCAAGCTTCAACCACGATCCGCGCTGTCCGTCGTCTCCAACGCACACAATGTAGTGCGGGCATAACCCATGAAGGGGTGAGTATTAGATACTCAGTAGGGACCTCGAGACTCCCGAAGGTCTCCCAGAATCCACAAAGGATAATACACAAAAGAAATATACAATAACGAAGTAACATCCAACACTACTTAGGTATATGCCCATACATATACCTAAGTCATCAATTCCAGTTTGGCTCCAACATCCAAGATCAAGTACAACCCAGTCCACATAGAAAATCACAACCCAGTCCACACCGGAAAGCAAAACATAATCCACACAGGATAGCACAACACAATCCACATAGGAAATAAAAATAGGATTCAGCTCACATAGGTATATTTCTTCATATGATGATAGAGATGATCAGATATTGCCACTAATTAATCTAAGCCGTCGGACCCACAAAAGATCGATAGTTACTAACCTCTTCAATGACCGAAAAAGGATATGACCCACAAAAGATTGATAGGTAACTAACCCCTGCAATGACCCACAAAAGAACGATAGGTAACTAACCCCCGCAATGACCCAAACAGGATCAGACCCACACATGATCTGTTGGCGCTGGCCCACACAGGACCACTGAGCGCTGACCCACACATGATCTGACCCACACAGGATCGGTGGTACTGACCCACATAGGATTTCTGAGTGTTGTAGTCTTCGCCGTTGAATCTATGGAGGATTTCATCACGGTCGTCATCGTCGTCGCAGTTGCATCTAGCTCTAGGGTTCCCGCACACATCAAGCTTGTTCGGGAGGGTCCACTCCACGAGCCGAGGGGCTGATACATCAACTGACACATAGTACGAATTTGATGTATCTAAAAGTTCTGTATCGTCAACAGGAACTCGACGTCACAGATGGTGCGCCAATCAGATGCTCAGTCTGAGAGTTATTGGCTTTTTCGTCCCAGGGGCTCGGTTGGTTTTTATGTCAAAACCAACCCGACCGTACTCCAACTATCTCCAAACCCTGAGCGGAGTAAGTCAAAAGGTTTGTCACACTATGAGAAATACATCAATGATGACAACACATTAATCGGACGTCCGGAACTAAAGTTATAAGTGTTTCCGCTCCGAGGGCCCTATTGGTTTCGTGTACAAACCAACCCAGTCGAACCCAATGTACTCCGAAACCTTGAGTGTAATATACCGAAATGACCGTCTCAATCCAAGGATCTCTACGCAACTGACGATGCATCGATCGGGGGTCCGTAGCCCATGTTATGAGAAACAGACCAAAAGTCCGGTATTAGGGGGGTTCCGGCCCGGTCCGACCCGGCCCGGTACCCCCTGGGTCGGCCCGAACTGGGTCGACCTGAACCGGTTCTGGGTCCGGCCCGGTTGGGCGCGGCCTGGCCTGGTAGGCGCGGCGTGTCCCGTCCTGGGCGCGGCCCGGTCTGGCAGACCGGCCGAGCACACTGGCATGCAGGCGCCAATTGGTGGCTCGACCGTTTTGCCGAGCTGATGAGGGGGGGGGGGGGGCTGCCCCCCGTTTTGTAACCACAGCCCCATTATGGGGCCGCTCAGCTGGCTAGCCGAGGGTTGTAACCCCCGGCTCATCCCCTGTCTGGCTGGCCCGCTCCGGCCGGCCGTCTGTTGCCGCCACGGGACCGGCAAGGCCAGTCCCCCTACTCCGACGCCGGTGGCACGGTACCGGCTTCCGGTTTCCCTGCTCCGCCGCGGCCCGAAACCGGCCGTCACCTTTGTTCGTCCGGTGTGGCGCGACGGCACTGCACCCCTCCGCCGCGGCCCCGCTCTGGCCATGGTGCTTTTGTGGTCCTCGGCGCGGCACGAGGGCACCACGCCTTTGGTTCGTCTTCTACAGCGTGGCGCTATGGAGCCGCGGATTAGTTTGTTTCAAACGGCATGGTTCGACGGCGCCGCACTTCTCTGCCCTTCCTTAAACAAATCCCAAGCGGTGCTTCGACACCGCATTGCCTTGCTCGTGGCACATCAATATCAAACAACCAAAAAAAAGGGAAGGAGTGTCGGCCGTGTTCATGTGATTCGACCCTCTCCCGTTATTGTGATAACAAGTTGTTCAATTTGGAAGGAAGAAAATGATAGAAGTAATCAAGAAATAGATATGCATAAAACCCCTATCTCGTCAAACACGTTGAGCGAGGGTTCGTCGTGGAAATAACCATCGCAGAAGAAGACATCGCGGAAGGAGGAAGTCGCGTCCCCGATCTCCGAGGAATCTGGCGCTCTTCGCGTTCTTCACATTCTTCGTCGAAGAGGAATAAGTTCTTCAAGCTCCTATACTTTTCTCCCATGACTCACACAAAAATAAAACAACAAAAATAAAATAATTTCATCACTTATTTTATTAACATAACTTAAGCATTTGAATTTAAAACATTCAAATTAAACTCAATTAATTAAATAACTTAAGTTATGAAATTAATGGTGAGTTGAAGGAGTTAGAGAATATGAAGGGGTGGGGTTCGTGTGTGCCCCACCACCCTCATACCCTCCCATGGGACTTTGGGTGGTTTCCCCCAACTTCCACCCAAAGGTTTTAACCACTTAGAAAATAAATATTGTAGTTAAATTTTTATTTTAACATCCATAATTTTTATCAACTTCTCTCATGAAAACGCAACTCCGGAAAAGGTGTTCCTAAGCAATTACAGGCACTGTGAATCCATCAGTGCCCTCAAAATTCAATTCCGAGCACCGGTTCAAATGTTAGAAAACCCCGCTCGTTCATTCACTGAACATACCCGAGCTAAACTTCGGAAATTGATTTTGGGCACACCGGGCCTCGGAATCAGGTGCCGTCAGAAAGTGTGTTCTTGTAAAATTCCCAAGAAAATTATGAAAAATAATTTCCTTGAATTTTTCGGGTCTTTACAGTGAGTTCTTAACCTTATTTCCACATTGGATGTCGAACATGATCCATGTTGTTATCCCCAAAGATATATGAAAATTTCATGTTATAAAACATGACACATATCAATTCTTATGCAATATAGGGATATACTACCTTGAGAAATCTATGAAAAAGATTCAAATAATATATAAAAGTTCTGAAAAAAGAAAATTTGTTAAATATATAATAAAATGACTAAAACAAATCTTAATATGACATTGTCTTCTAGGGTTCAATGACATTTTGGTTTACTACATATTGTCTCATAGAAATATACAACTAGTTAACCTTATCAAACTATAAATATCCCTTTATTTCCTATAAATCACACATTAAATTAATCAATAAACAACATCATGATGCTTCTCATCATTATTATTGTCATCATAAATTATAATTTTTAACATTATATGGATATTAAATTACAAAATAACCAAATATTTTTTAGATTTCCCTATTTATGTATACCTTTAAATATTTATAGAGGAAAACACATTGTGGATCAACATTATCCTTCACAATTCATCAATACTATAAAGTAAAATATATAACATATTGTTTTCATTTTCTTACACAATCATTACGATAGAACACATCATCTTTTATTAATCATCACAAAAATGAACCACAGATTATTTGGTTGAATCCAATAGAACAAATCATATTATAAAAATGGTATTGATGGAAAATTTTGGATACTTATATCTTTTGATAACATGATTACATTATACAAGGTATTGTTTTCAAAATATTGAAGGGTATTTTTTTATTGAAATCCAAATAACATAATAGTTATGAAAAAATAAGCAATGATATGAATATATAAGATATGAATTATAAAGATTCGTAAAAATAAAATTAAATAATTATGAAGAGGATAATGAAATATTTTTTTGTTGAATCTACACATTTAAATTTGATATATTTTTTGTAACACCCCATGATTTCACAACGTGTTATTACTTCAAAATAATTCAATAACTTGCACTACACGCAACAATAAGTTCAATCGCACCATGAATTACCAAAAAAAATCCATTCAAAAGAGGTTAGGAATAGTATTAACTAAATTTTAAACTTTATATAATCCTTATAATTTTAGAATCCATATTATGAGTTTCTTAGATATAATGCAAGAACAAATTCATTTTATGTATTGCACTTTTGTCAACTTTTAATAGTGAACCCTTTTTAAATACAATATTTTAAACTTTTTGACTAAATGGGGACATCCAAAATTTTAAATGAAACATACCAAGCTTCCACGGCACGCTTTCCTTTGAATAATACAGTAGCGTGTGTTGTACGCAACTTTGAGTTTTAACACACCACAACCGATCAAACTAGCCATTATGAATAGTAATACCTACTTTTTGAAATTATATATATATTATATTTCAAAATAGGCCTAATTTTTGGATTTTAAATATCGAATTTAGCCTATGGTGAAATTTTGGAACTTTTCGGATAACACTTATATTTTGATGAATAATGAAAATTAGTAAATTTTAATTAAAAACAACTTTTTTAATCGAAATAATTTATATTGATAAATTATGAATTTGAGTGGTTTTAAAGTATATTTAGAATAAATTTTTACCATTTAATATAATGTTTGTCATAATACATAATTTTACAATTAAACTGAACATAAACAAGTGTCAATCTTTTGATAGTTATTATCTCTTAAAAACACGCTTTTTGTTTTAACAACGGGTATTAATTTTAAATTAATTTCTGCCACATTTGTGTTTTGAATTTGGAAAAATGGATTCCATATTTGGAATCAGGATGTTCAAATTGTGTAAATAGGTAACTTTTTTTTAGACATTTTGAATAATTACTGCGATAAATATTTTATTTACCATGGTTAAAGGGTAAAATCTGGTAAATAATGGTTAAAAAATAATATTATAATAATACCAAATTACCCTAAAACGTGTTCTAACCTTATTGTTTGATACATGTCCGATCATGGGCATCTTTGGGTCGATTTTGGGACCCCATGGATCCATTGTAGGTGATAGGGAAACTTTATTTTAATTAAGTTAAAACGAATACAAAAATGACACAAGCATATATCCTTTAGAAAAACAATTTTTACATAGGGTTATATATGTTGGATTTTCGACTATAAATATTCATTAGAAATATAAAAAGATTACCTACATAATGATAGTTTATTTAGAATTTTTAGACATTAAATAAGTTAATTTATATTTGACACAATGATGATGCACTAATTACCTAATTAATGAAAAATTAGAATAATTGATATTATAAATACCCAAATAAATATAATTTGAGACTTTTTATGAACGAAACTAATTTTATAGGTTACTATGACATGTTATGATTGATTTAATTAATGTTTTTCGAATTAATCATTCTGTTATGAGTTTCACAAAAACCAACTATTGAATAGTGTCAAAATTGACATAAAAAAGTTTTTAAAACAAATATTATATTATTAATTGAAATTAAATTGCTAAAAATATAATAATCGTCCAATAGAATTATATAATGATATATGTATAATTAAATGACCATTTGGGGGTCTCTTGGATGTATATAATAAGTTTATTAACCATATAATATAAAAATACAAAGAGACATTGTAAAACTGAAACTAATTAACATAGAGTTAATACTTAATGATAAGGTTAATATAAGTACCCAAACCTATATAAATTCTATTGGACGAGTGGTTTTATACCTATCACCACATTAACATTTGAATAATCAACTTTTGAGCCATTAGAAACCGAATATGAATTTATTATAAATTAATATTTCTAGATTTTCCAAATGTGCCCCTCACCCCTCTTATAAAAGGGAACTCCTCCTTATCATTTCTTCACACCTTCAAAGCATTTTGGTTCAGCCAAACTCTGCCCATATACTCTCCAAACTTCCCTAACTTCAACATAGAGGCCTTAGTGTGATCATAAAGCCATCCTAAGGAGCCCTTTTGATCAAATCAAAAGTAAGATCCCGAAGAAGAGGTAATGATTTCACCACCCTTTTCCATGTTCCTTTCTTCTTCCACTTATTCTTCCTTTGTTATTGCCATTATAAAATAATAACTCCAGTATAATATATATACTGTGATGTTATTATAAATATGGTAGAACCATATTCAGTATTCTATCCACCCTTTGAATAACATGTCACCATACGTGCGTACGTACGGCTTACCATCTCCACGTCGTGGTGTAATTGTTATTCAATATATTATTATTTGGATAGGTATAATAATGATATTTAACTCATGTAAATAATAAATATAACATGTTAATGATTCTTTATATATTATATAACATCCATTTATATTTTTTTTAATATCAAAAGAATGATGTTGTCGCTCGTGCGTACGTACGGACTACCGTCTCCACGAACGCGATGAGATTCATTCTCCATCGTATCCATTCAAGTATAATTATCATTTGATGGCTTAAAAATAATTTTTAAGGACTTTATATTATTATGTATATGATTAAGATAAAACCTATCCATTACAAACATGTCTTACATAACAAAACATATCAAAGAAAATGAGTAAGTTAACACCCGAAACAACGATAATACTAAGATATTATTAACAAATCAATGTTAAAAGATCATATATGATATCATATTAATGTATATGATTCTTGTATAATTTAATAACAGTTATTTCACCATTATACAGGAGGTTAACCTACCCCAACAAAGGAAAAGTACAAGGTAATGGTTATTTCACAATCTCTACATTATCCGAGGTTGTTTATACGTAATAATATACTAGGATCTCTTTATCATCCACATCCATGTTTCTTAAAAATGTATTTCAAAACATTTTTAATATTTAAAATAATATGGGTTAAAGTCATTTATACCGTTTTTTGACTTTTTATAAGAGTTTTATAAAGGAATCTTTCTGTCGTTTTCCAAACAAGGTGCTTTTAACCTTTTCGACAGAATTAAGGTAAGAATGTTTTTTTAACTTATACAGAGGGTGCAGTGATTTTTCACCGTTATAAAGTTGTCAAAGCTTCCCTTACAAGATTATAATGATATTTTCAAAGTAAATGTTTTATTTTATAATTATGTGACTCTTAAATGATTTCAAAATGAATATTTTAATAATTAATGAAAGGTACTAGTTATCAAAATCAGAATTTTAAATGTTTTAATGATTTATCTTTATAAATCATTTTAATTAATGTCCATGTTTTCAAAATGATTTAAAGGATTTATTTATATGGACATGAATGTTTTGAAAATGATATTTATTTTCAAAAGTTTCAATGTGGTATGGGAAACTTTGAATCAAAAATCTCTTTTAAATTACTTCTTTTATAAATGTGTGATTTTTCAATGATTTCGAGAAAGGAGATATTTATCTCAAATAGTTTTGATTTCATCTATTTCAACATCCTTTGTTGTATTTTACGCTTATGTAAAGTTGACTTATTATGATACAAACTTCTATGTTGTATTGAAGGTTTTGTGATATGTTTGACTGTGGATGTGCTATTTTTATACCATTCAAGGTTTATGGTGAATGTATTGACATTTCGTATGCTAGTTTTAATACGAATGTTTATGTTATGTTTAAGAATTTTCATATGGGAATGCATTGGACTTAATATGTGACGGGTGGAGCCCGCTATAGCTCCTCGATGAATCGGTAGGTCTCATGAGACAAACTAGTGTCTTGGCACAAGGCCATGGCAAAATATTTTTTGTAGTCTCGGCACGAGGCCTTGGCTATGTGGTTATGATAGTCTGGAATTATGCATTACATCATTATGAAAGTGGTTATTGATATAGCATGTGATTATTCGATTAGTAGAATATCCATGTGACTAAGTAAATGACATTATTTCATTTTACTTTTTCCATACTATGTTGAAGTTCAAGTTTAAAAGGACTTGGTTTTAGTTACAAATTGCCTTAAATGTTTATGCTTATTTTGTATAGTTTCCTCTATATTGTTATCCTTACTGGGCATTTGGGCTCATCCCTTTTTTATGTTTTATAATTCCCAAGATGTGAAGAAGTAAGTTATGAATGACCTGCAGGTATATTATGAGGGGATAATAGTGCGGACTATGGAGACACTATGTTGTTGTAGTAGTTTTTCACTTTATGATGTAATGTAAAACATTATGAATATATCTACTGTTTACAAGGCTACTAAACCAATCGGTCTTTTGAGATTTGACCTTTCTTGTGATAATTCCAATGTTATGTAATAATGCACCGACTCTGGGTAACTAGGGTCAGGGCGTTACAGTTGGTATCAGAGGAAGTTTAATACAAACCTGGAAGCTAGATTTAGATAAACTCTGATTAGAGCACGTAGACCTAAGATTAACTTTGAGCATTAGTATAGAAGAACTTCCTAGAATTTTGGTATTGTAGAGATTTTGTGGGTTTTCCAAGAAATACATCCCTCTCTGGATACGAGAAGGTAGAGGAGGCTCTGGCAGAGATGTACCTAGGGGTAAAACCCGAAAACTCTGCTTTGAGCTAGACTTGAACGGGAACAGGTACACGACAACGGGCCTTGCTGCACTCTTGGTTACGACACTCCCAGGTGATATGCTTATGATAATTCTCATTTTCTTTACAAACCATTATGAAGGGTTTATGAGTATATACTTCCTCAAAGGAGACATTTTTATGATTATATATTATATCCATAAACTATTTAATTTATGTTATGTGTTTTACAAGTTTGGGATTAGGTATTTTTATTCATAAACTAATCCAGTGTATGCCATTGTTTAGAAATGGCGCCCAGTAGAAGGAATGATAACTCTAACAATGCACATGATCCAAAGAGAATGAAGGATCATATCTTTCAGGGTCTTAATACAAAATTTATAAGAGAAATAGTCTCTCATGTATTATCATCATATGAAGAAATAATATTATGTGTTGATAAGATAAGTAAAGAGTTTACTGAGTCCTATGGATTTGAAGGGAAGCAAGAGAAGAAAAGGATGGAAGAGGGAAATATGGATAAAGGGAAGAGGGAAAAGAAGAATTTTTCAATATGGGATAACTATGGGAAGAAACACCCTGGGACTTGCCTGAAAGGAATGGGAGTTTGTTATAAGTGTAGAGGAAAATGGCACAAAGTACGTGACTGCAACGGTAAGAAAATGGTTTCAAATGTACAATGCTTCATTTTCAAGGAGTTTGGACACTACGCGAACCTATGTCCCAGTCATCAGACTATGCTGCAAATGATGCTATTGGATAATAATCAAGTTATGATAGTACCACAGATGAAGAGGAATGATTAGAGTTCTTATGTTGATTATGTCATTTTAGTGTTGTATCAACAATGTACTTGTTATAATAATTATGGAGTATATAAGGATTGTACTGCAGTACTATTTCATTAAGGACTTGAGATTGTGTGGAACAAAGAAAAGTGACTCAATAGCAGGTTAAATTTTTGGAAAATATATGGTTGAGAAAAAGATAAACCATAATATGGTTTTGATACGGAGGTAGTGATTTTAGAATAATAAATGATTATTTTGGATAAATTATATTGGATATTCTTGAATAACTTGATACTGATTAATGATTTGTATATTCCGTCATTGTTGGGGTTTACAACATTTTTGGATTGAAGGAGTATATCTATTATTCTATAAGGAATAAGGGATCATGAATGTAATCAATAAGGTTTTATGATAATTCAGGATGTTGAAGTGTTTTAAAAGAATACATGATGAAGGTGATCACATGTTATTATGCGAAAGAAAGGGATATTCATTATGTTTACCTTCCTTATAAATTTTGGACTGAAATATTTTGGATAGTTATAGTTTGGATTATTTTGGATTGCCATAAAAGGACAACTCGAAGGTCAGGCGGCAACCCGTCGTGACCGGCAAGGCCGCGAGACTTGAACCCGCAACCGAAGGGAGACAAGGGTGTATCACCTACCAATGGCCTACGAGATGTCCTGGATTAAATAATGTAGTTTTTTAAAAGATCTGGTAGATTAATTATAAATTCGTTTATTTTGAAACCCTGTAAGAATAGTATAAATAGAATTTTTTTACGTTCTATTATCTTTTAGAGTGAAAGATGGGTTTGTGGTAGATATTTATTAATGGATAAAACTATAATTATAAAGTAAGTATATCTCCTTATGATCTTAGCCAATCTCATAAATAAATTCCTCAACATTAAGAAAAGGAACTTAGAACAAAAATGTTGTCCTAGATGGTACCTTAAATCATCACTAATTTATGGATTTGGGATTGTTGGCCTTTTCATAGCCATGTTATCTACCACTCTCCATCAGATAATTGATGGTTAGATTTCTCTTCCATATCCATATTTTCCAACATGGAACCCTAGTATGTGTTTTTTTGGTAATTTTCATACTTTACACTATTTATTTTAAATAGAGGCCCCATTAATTCATTTTTCGATGTGGGATTTCAGCTAAGATATTTTGAAAAGTCAAAAATGTGTTATCCTAATACCCTATGTTTTGTTGAACCGATGGTATTTCAAATCATCATAGATTGATGAATTTAAGTACCTAAATTTTACACTTATTTGTGATTGATGACCTCAATCACTACCTATAAATATTTACGTTTTTCCTATAATTATATGTCTCTAATTGCCACCAATGTTCTCCTAATCGAGATCATAATTTGGTGGTGACCCTTTCATTTCTCTTTTCCTCATATTAAGACTAAATTTTAGTAACCCAATTTCTGATGTGGGTTTTCCCAAAAATATATTTTCTATTTTCAACCTTTTATTTTCGAATAACAATTTCAAATTGCGAGGACACAATTTATTGAATGAGGGGAGAATTTAAAACCCTAAGATTTCATAGCGTGTTATTTCTTCAAAATAATTCAATAAATTGCACTACCCGCAATACTGAGTTCAATCACACCATGACTTACCAAAAAAAAAAATCCATTCAAAAGATGTTAGGAATAGTATTAAATAAGTTTTAAACTTTATATAATCCTTATAATTTTACAATCCATATTATGAGTTTCTTAGATATAATGCAGGAACAAATTCATTTTCTGTATTGCACTTGTGTCAACTTTTAATAGTGAACCATTTTTAAATACAATATTTTAAACTTTTTGTCAAAATGGGGACATCAAAAATTTAAAATGAAACATCCCAGGCTTCCACGGTACGCTTTCCTTTGAATAATACAGTAGCGTGTGTTGTACGTAACTTCGAGTTTTAACACATCACAAATGATCAAACTAGCCATTATGAATAGTAATACCTACTTTTTGAAATTATATATATTTTATATTTAAAAATAGACTTCATTTTTGGATTTTTAATATCGAATTTATCTTAGGCTGAAATTTAGGAACTTTTCGGATAACACTTATATTTTGATGAATAGTGAAAATTACTAAATTTTAATTAAAAACAACTTTTTAATCGAAATAATTTATATTGATAAATTATGAATTTGAGTGGTTTTAAAGTATATTTAGAATATATTTTTACCATTTAATATAATTTTGTTCATTGTACATAATTTTACAATTAAACCGAACATAAACAAGTGTCAATCTTTTGATAGTTATTATCTCTTAAAAACAGGCTTTTTGTTCTAACAACGGGAATTAATTTTAAATTAATTTCTGCCACTTCTGTGTTTTGAATTTGGAAAAATGGATTCCATATTTGGAATCAGGATGTTCAAATTGTGTAAATAGTTAACTTTTATTTTTAGGCATTTTGAATAATTACTGAGTTAAATATTTTATTTACCATGGTTAAAGTGTAAAATCCGGTAAATAAGGGTTAAAAATAATATTATAATAATAAAAAATTACCCTAAAACGTGTCCAAACCTTATTTTTTAATACATTTCCATCCATGGGCATCTTTGGGTCTACTTTGGGACCCCATGGAGCCACTAGTATGTGATAGGGAAACTTTATTTTAATTAAGTTAAAACGAATACAAAAATGACACAAGCATATATCTTTTAGAAAAGAATTTTTTACATAGGGTTATATATGTTGTACCTTCGACTATAAATATTCATTAGAAAGATAAAACCATTTCCTACATAATTATAGTTTATTTATAATTTTTAGACGTTATATAAGTTAATTTATATATGACACAATGATGATGCCGTAATTAATTAATTAATGAAACATTAGAATAATTGATATCATAAATACCCAAATAAATATAAATTGAGACTTTTTATGAACTAAACTAATTTTATAGGTTAATATGACATGTTAGGATTGATTTAATTAACTTTTTTAGAATTAATAATTCTTTTATGAGTTTCACAAAAATCAAATATTGAATAGTGTCAAAATTGACAAAAAAGTGTTTTTAAAATAAATATTATATTATTAATTGATATATAAATTCCTAAAAATCTAAGGTTCAGCCAAGAGACTTATATAATGATATTTGTATCATTAAATAACAACTTTGGGGTCGTTTGGATGTATATAGTATGTTTATTAACCATATAATATAAAAATACAAAGAGACATTGTAAAAGTGAAACTAATTAACTTAGAGTTAATACTTAAAGATAAGGTTAATATAAGTTCCAAAACATGTCTAAATTCTATTGTATGAGTGATGTTCGACCTATCCCCGCCTTAAACTATTAATAATAAACTTTGGAGCCATTAGCAACTTAATATGAATTTATTATAAATTAATATTTCCAGCTTTTCCAAATGTGCCCCTCACCCCTCTTATAAAAGGGCACTCCTCCTTCTAATTTCATCACACATTCAAAGCCTTTTGGATCGGCCAAAATCTTCCCAACTACTCTCCCAAATTCCCTGACTACAACCTTGAGGCCTTAGTTTTATCAGAAAGCCATCCTATGGATCCCTTTTGATCAAATCAAACGGAAGAACCCGGAGAAGAGGTAATGATTTCACCACCCTTTTCCAAGTTCCTTTCTTCTTCCACTTCTTCTTCCTTTGTTATTGCCATTATAAAATAATAAATCCAGTATCATATATATACTGTGATGTTATTATAAATATTGTACAACCATATTCAGTATTCTATCCACCCTTTGAATAACATGTCACCATACGTGCGTACGTACGGCTTACCGTCTCCACGTCGTGGTGTAATTGTTATTCAATATATTATTATTTGGATTGGTATAATAATGATATTTAACTCATGTAAATAATAAATATAACTTTTTAATGATTCTGTATATATGATATACCATCCATTTATATATATTTTTTAATATCAAAATAATGATGTTGTCGCTCGTGCGTACGTACGGATTACCGTCTCCACGAACGCGATAAGATTCATTTTCCATCGTATCCATTCAAGTATAATTATCATTTGATGGTTTAAAAATAATTTTTAAGGACTTGATATCATTCTGTATATGATTAAGATACAAACTATCCATTACAAAAATGGGTTATGTAACAAAACATATAAAAGAAAATGAGTAAGTTAACACCCGAAAAAACGATAATACTAAGATATTATTAACAAATCAATGTTAAAAGGTCATATATGATATCATATTAATGTTTGTGATTCTTGTATAATCTAATAACTATTATTTCACCATTATACAGGAGGTTAAACTACCCCAACCGAGGAAAATTACAAGGTAAGGGTTATTTCACAATCTCTTCATTATCCGAGGTTGTTTATACATAATAATCTACAGGGATTTCTTTATCATCCACATCCATGTTTCTTAAAAATGTATTTCAAAACATTTTTAATATTTAAAATAATATGGGTTAAAGTCATTTATACCATTTTTTGGCTTTTTATAAGAGTTTTATAAAGGAATCTTTCCGTTGTTTTCCAAACAAGGTTCTTTTAACCTTTTCGACAGAATTAAGGTAAGAATGTTCTTTTTAACTTATACGGTGGGTGTGGTTATTTTCCACCATTATAAAATTGTCGAAGCTTCCCTTACAAGCTTATAAGGACATTTTCAAAGTAAATGTTTTATTTTATAATTATGTGACTCTTAAATGATTTCAAAATGAATATTTTAAGAATTTATGAAAGGTACTCTTTATCAAAATCAGAATTTTAAATGTTTTAAAGATTTATCTTTCTAAATCTTTTTAATTAATGTCCACGTTTTCAAAATGATTTTAATGATTTATTTATACGGACATGAATATTTTGAAAATGATATTTATTTTCAAAAGTTTCAAAGTGGTATGGGGCACTTTGATTCAAAAATCTCTTTTAAATTACTTCCTTTATAAATGTGTGATTTTTCAATGATTTCGAGAAAGGAGAAATTTCTCTAAAATAGTTTTGATTTCTTCTATGTCAACATCCGTTGTTGGATTATACGCTTATGTGAAGTTGATTTATTATGATACAAACTTCTATGTAGTATTGAAGGTTTTGTGATATGTTTGAATATGGATGTGCTATTTTTATACCATTCATGGTTTATGGTGAAAGTATTGACATTTTGTATGCTAGTTTTAATATGAATGTTTATGTTATGTTTAAACCTTTTCATATGGGAATGCATTGGACTTAATATGTGACGGGTGGAGCCCGCTATAGCTCCTCGATGCATCGGTAGGTCTCATGAGACAAAATAGTTTCTTGGCACAAGGCCTTGGCAAAATCTTATTTGTAGTCTTGGAACGACGCCTTGGCTATGTGGTTATGAATGTCTGGCATTATGCATTCCATCATTATGAAAGTGGGTATTGATATTGCATGTGATTATTCGATTAGTAGAATATCCATGTGACTAAGTAAATGGCATTATTTCATTTTACTTTTGCCATAGTATGTTGAAGTTCAAGTTTAAAAGGCTTTTGTTTTAGTTATACATTGCCTTAAATGTTTATGCTTATTTTGGAAAGTTTCCTCTATATTGTTATCCTTACTGGGCATTTGAGCTCACCCCTTTTCTATGTTTTATTTTTCCCAGGATGTGAAGAAGTAAGTTATGAATGACCTGCAGGGATATTATGAGGGGATAATAGTGTGGACTATGGAGACATTATGTTGTTGTAGTAGTTTTTCACTTTATGATGTAATGTAAAACTTTATGAATATATTTAGTGTTTCCAAGGCTACTAAACCAATAAGTCTTTCAGGATTTGATCTTTCTTGTGATCTTGCCAATGATATGTAATAATGCACCGACTCTGGGTAACTAGGGTCGGGGCGTTACATTTGTACCCTAAAATTACCATGACATTAACACAATATTTTTTATAGATAAATACACATATTGGATAAGAATTTATGTAGAATCATTCAACTATGTGTAGGTGGATTAATATAAATATTCCAGTAAAATTATGTAGTTGATTAATATTATATATATTTATAATGAAAAAAGGTAGGTCCAACAGTAGTGATACACAAATTATAATGATGAATTTCCCAAAAATCGAACTGAAAATGTGATACAATGTAATCAATATGTCTAAATTGATCTTCGGTCCATCCATTATTTTTAAATCACAAAGTGAATAAAACAGTTCATTAATCCATTTTACACAAGTATATTGGCCATTATTTCCTCTTGGTTCAAACATGATTCAGTCAAATTCAATGTGTAATAGTATAATATTTAAATACCTTATAGTCATAGAGTAAAGGAAAAAAGACCTCAATCAATCATTGAATAAATATAGTGTGAGTTAACTTCTATTATTCAATGACACTTATTATCAGGGTTACTATAGAGGTGCACATTAATTCATTTTAAAACTTACACTACCATTGTTTAGTTATAATGATCACCATAAAAACTATATAAATTTTTCTAAAAAGGCACTTATAAAAAATATTTTCTATTTATTTTCATGAAAAAATATGTGTCTCTACATTTCCCCACAATCATAAATTTTCAACCAAAATTGTATAACCAACATGAATGAGTTATGGTGATGAGACTGCATCCAATCCTATAATACCCACAAGATATTATGAATTATTCTACACTTTAAATATTATACATTTAATATATCATAGGGCCATAAAGGGTCCCCTCAAGACACTCTGCTACCAAAACCCAAAACCCCATGAATACTAAAAACCATCCCATATATGATTTTAACCTGATAACCGACCGAATCCCGATATACCGAGATGGTTTTTCATAATCCCTATAGGATGGTGACTTGAACATGGAAAAATTCCAAAAATAAATTGGGAATGAATTGTCCAAAAACACAATAGTAGAATGAGATACAAGTTAGTATACATACATGAAATAATCTATAGAGAGGAATCTAGCAGAAACAAAATAAGTATAAATAACCTAACTCTCAATAGAGACAAATCTAGAACAAGATGAGTCAGCGACTATAACAAACTCCAAGTGGTTCTTCCCCTTCCTTGATCTCAGATGTAGATAATCAATAAACACCTGAAGCCACATGTAGGTTGTGAGATAATGGATTGTAAGGTCTCACCATATATTCCATAATAAGAGTCCAAACTTTATTATCAAAATAGGGGTTTCAATTTAAAAACTATCCATGGAATTCATAAATTAATATTCAACATGTATTTATATACAATTCATTAATGTTACATTTTTTTAAAAAATATATAATAATTTTAAAAAACAATGTATATATAAATTCACAAGTCAGGTTGAAAGACGTTAATAGTCAATGGAATATATATCAAAACATTGATAATCAAAAAACTTTGTCATCTTCAAAAAGGTATGATATTTATAGGATATTGTATCCTCACATATTAGAGTGTGAATCAATAAAATATATATAAACCCACATCCCATATACATTGGAAAAAGTAGAATCACCACCATTTTAATAAGGATGTGACTGGACACACTAGGATTTTCATTGGTTATAATGCAAAAAAAGAGTGATACCCAAAAAACGACCAAAATACCTTGGCTTAAATTTTATCCAAAAATTATCAATAATTAAAATTTACTTTCACAACTATTAGAATAAATATTCAACCCATTTTCCTTTCTAATATTCCAATTTTACTTAAAAAATTACATTTGGGATTTATGGAATCATTTGTTTTTAAAATATAAACCCAATAGGAATCATTCAAGACAATTTCAATTTATTTTCTTCAAATAAAATATCAAATAATTTTATACAAAACCAACTTATAATTTTTATACAAGATTTAAATTTACTAATCTTCCATCAATTTTATCAAATCTGAATCCCAACCCAATTCAAGGGAATTTGGAGGTTTTCACTAATTT
This sequence comes from Viscum album, assembly GCA_963277665.1. NCBI lineage: Eukaryota > Viridiplantae > Streptophyta > Magnoliopsida > Santalales > Viscaceae > Viscum > Viscum album. The sequence continues at coordinate 998,226,518 of OY728166.1, forward strand.
CATGTCAAATTTATTGAAATGACAATCCAAACTGAAATGTGTTTTCCAAAATAAATTAAAATAAAATAAAATAATTAATAAATTACTTTTTAGATTAATTATCCAATCATAAATTGAGTCACATACGAAATAAAATAGTATCACAAACACAACACCCGCAATGGCAAATCCCAATGATGAACCTAGGTCATGGTGATCCAAAAATATATCCAAGATTCAAGATTTGAAATAAACAGTAAAATATAATCCAATAAACATTGAAATCATTTAAATTCTATGAAGGAGACAATGAGAGAGTTGGGGATAGAGAATGTTATAATAAGAATTACCAAAGAGAGATCAAACATCATTATCCTAGCATTGAATCAATTTTTGAGATGTGATATGGGGCCAACATTACATATTGGGAGATTCTAAGGAAGAATATAATTTATCAACGTCATACAGGCAAGTCCGATACATAAATACAGGGTTTCAAAATTTTGAAATTAATTTTAAGATTAATTTAATCCCTTATAAATGGTAATGTTGGTGTGGGCACATAGTTAGACAAATTTTATACCTCTATTGATTAGGTGTCATGTTTTCTCCATGGAGGGATCACATTTTTTCAATTTTCTCCCTAACTATAGAAACCCTCAGTACATCAGTTTGCAAGGTTTTCACTAGCATGGAGCATGGTTTGGGAAATCCATGCACCAAGTATGAATAGCACAAGATCCATTAAAATATTCCAAATGTTCACCCAAATTATATCTAATCAAATCCTAACAAAATCATGAAAATTTTTGTTTTTTGATGTGTCTTAATAAAGTTACGGGATGTCACAACCCCCCCCCCCAAAGAAACATTCTCTCCCCAGGAATCCTACTAAGAACCTTCAATGTCATAAATATGAGTCCACTCCCCTCTCATCAATGCCCCTATTTATCAACTCTCGTGAGATTCATACCCATGATACCATATCACTAATATCAAAGGAATCATCCTCCCATAATGTACATTGGTTTTAGAATCAACATTACTAACTAGATTCTCAATCATGTATAAATCCATTTCTGCCTCTAGATCACTCCATATCATAATATGATATGGACCAAATATATATGTTCATAGTCGAGATACATGAAATAGAATTTGTATAAATTTTAGCTATGTAGGATGTTATTAATTGTAATAAACATTCCCCACCTTTTCCTTAAACTCCAATTGACCCACAAAACAAGGGAAATGTTTCTTTTCCTTCCGAGTTGTCGATGGCCAAAATAGGAAGAACCCTTCATGAAAATCTGGTAACCAACTAAAAATTACAATGGTCTGCGAGGATGAATAGCATGAGACATATATTGGTTCGGTGCCTCTTGAAATTTATGAAAATTCATCTAAATCATTGCTATCATTCCTTGGACAATACTCTGTCCATCCACAGATATATTTCTGATATCCGACCATATAATATATATTTTAAAGGCTTCCATGTAAGACCTCAAAATAATCCAATAATGTCACATATTTTTAAATATTTTTATAATATTCTTAAACATTACCTATATAGTTATCCCATGACCCACCAAATTATAGGACACATCTGTGATGCATATCCTAAATAATTGAATCGAGATTTATCTATGGCAATCAGACTACGAACATTACACCATAATCAAAAAGACCTATGATCTAATTACCGATTAAAGACCACTCCAAAATAAAGAAGTAAACCACACATCCTTATTTGAAAATATAACATATGGAAGTTCTATATGTTGAACAATCTATTTCAATGCGATATATCTCAACTCTCGAACTATTGTATTATAATGAATTTGTAGAAATTGAGATAATTTTGCCAACTTAACTATTAAAAACTATATCACATTATTCATTATATAAGTACATTGTATCCCAAACATTATGTCCATATATATCTCATCTTACATCTATGTACGAACTATAGGTAGAGGAAGGAAACCTGATGGGTTCTATTTCTATTCCATGCCCCATTGAAATGAATAACAATAATTGATAAGATCATTAATGCATAGTCTCATACCTAGATAAAATATTCAACACCAAATGCCTTAGTCAATATTCATGGTTCTTATGTTCACTACCCACTGGATGTTATGGAAATCCACTATCACATATTTATTGAACAGAAATGGTACAATTCTTTTTGAGAGTATAGAATTCCATCTCTACATAACAACCAGTAGATAATGATCTTCCAACAATAAAGAGAGTCTTTAATTCAAAAAAATTCATCACCAATCTAATTTTATTTTATAATCACCTCAATAATAGTGGATTTCAACTGAATAATATCCAATGAAACATCATCACCTAATTCCCAAACACTAATAAGAAATTGTGCAATGAGTGAAATCATGATCCCCAAATCTAATGGCCCTTTTATGGTAGTGGTCGTATGTTTCTAACATGAAGAATATATTATGAAATTACATTCCCCCAGGACATAGTCGATGTCAATGTCAAATGATTATATGTATTCAACCAAAAACAATTGGTAGAGATTGATATTTATCTCAGAGTAGACATAACATATTCTCTTCTGATTGGGAGACATATTAAACCATTATATAAAAAGGTAATTATGATAGCTCTTAAGAACATGAATAAATGTATCTAGATAAATGTCATGATTTATGTAATTATTATCGTGTGGCCTATGTTTTAGATGTCCCTAAGAAATGATATTATCAATTTGAATAAGATCTTATCCCATAAATGAACCCGATGAATCAAATAAGGCCACGTAACCAAGACTGTCCGTTTGAAGAGTTAACACCAGCATATTAGTCATAAGACATTTCATCTCAACATAAAAATTAAGAAAACTATCATCCCATGAAAACATTACTCCATTTTAGTTTAGAGAAATCATAGGAGAATCCATCTTTGATAAGGCTAATATAGACCCATGATAATAAAAAGCTATACCCATGAATCATTAATTCTCGATAACATTTTATGGTTGTTAAAATTTTCTCAAAACATTTTATTTCTAATGATAAATTTATATTTTATTTCTCAGACCACATTTTCTATGAAGTTTACTTTCTAAATCATGGATTCAATTTTTTTAAGTTGGCATAAATTCATTATTTCTTCAAAAATAACAAAAGTACTCTCATATGTCATGAAAGAACATCATAATAGCTAGAGTAAAGAAGAATTATGTCCCCTTTGAGTACCAAAAAAATATCAAGATACTCATGGAAGATCACATTTATCAAATTAATAAATTCTACCGGATGAATTATTAAATAAAAAGGACTGATAGTTTACTTTTAACGTTAATACATAAAATGAAATGTAGTTATTGAATGTTATAATATTTTATTTTCAATTGATGGTATCGAGATCATGGATCAATCTTAGAGAACTAGTTCTCCCTTTTCAACTAGTGAAACAAATAATTAATCCATGGATAATGGAACTTGTTATTTACTATAACATGATTTATTTTTCTATAATAAAAAAATGACAAGAGGCACATCATTTTTCCTAAAAATGAGAATCAGTGAAACCCAAGGATACAAATTAGATATGATCAAGAATTTCTATATAAAAATATCCAAATGATCCTTCAAAACATTCATTTCAGCTAGTTTAATGTGGTTGAAGAGAAAAAGATAATGGGAGAGTGCTAAAAAAAATTGTTTGAAAACTACAACTCTCATTGTAGTTGAATCATTGAGAAGAAATAAAAAAACATTTGGAAAGTACAAAAAAACTGGTTGGAGATCACCACCAACTTATTATCTCTCCAATTCCAAATTGAAGACATATATTACGTTAAAAAACAATTTAAAAGATGTTTCAACTAATATCAACCTTGGGACCCATTCTCCTTGAATGATATAACACATCCCATCAGCTGTATTAAAGGATACATGGTTATGATAAGAATCATTATATTATTTATTCACAACGATATAATCAATCCAGAATACAATGTCACATAGTTTCATGGTTAGAATCATAAAAATACAAGAAAGATCTATATGTCATAAAGATAAAACACAAGTAGGACTATAGAGACCCTTCTATATCTTCAATACGAAGTGTTTAGTAAAATCCATCACAAAAGAGAAAATAACTTTTTGAATATTATGATGATTGAGAATAAATATAGAAATAAAAGAATTCCATTCACCATTTTTAATAAAATAAGTCACTCATGGGGAATTCATAGTGATAAAACTTATCACGATCACTTGGCTAATATTTTCTTCCTCAAGAGACTTTTCGAATCCATAAAGAATCTTCTTTCACGATGAATATGGATTGAAAACAATTCCTAATGTAGCATAAGATTGAACCATATTATTATAGGTTTTGATTAGATCATTACATTATGTGGAGTGGAAAATTCATAAAAAATATACAAAATTTACTTGATCATCCATAAGAACAACATATCATGGTTTCCTCTATGATAAAACTATATGCGGATCATGATTTCCACAATTTTAACAAATCAATCGGCCGCTATAATGAAATTATGGTTATATAGGAAAGACCTTCGATGAAGTGATATCATCATAATCATCTCAATCCCAAATAAGTTTAAATGAAATCACACTACCAATAGGAGAAAGCAGAACTCCCATCAATCTTGACATATCAGCCAGGTCCAGTTAATCCATCAATGATCTATCTAGAACAGAAATATAAGAAAGAATCATCAGTGTGAAAATAGTCAAGGGAATGTCACATATTAGTCCCATATAAATACATTGAGTCTTCATATTATAATCCACATGAGAATTACCCAAGATAAATAAAATAATTTTCATAATCGTTTATGGACATGAAGTAAACTCAACATTGAAATAAAATATAGCCTAGGCCAACAAAAAAATATTTTGAAACAAATAATCTAAAAATATATAATATAGTATTTTCAAATCTACGATCTTGTGCTTCTTCACCATCACGTTCATGTCATAGAAGATCCTAATTAGTCCCTCAGGCATGAAGGTTGAACACTTAACTAATATTTCATCAGGTGTCTCTATGAACTCAAACAAACACTCAATACTATAGAACCATTATTGATCTACTCGATGAATGTTTCTTACAGTGACCACCAAGATAGAACTCTTAATAATGATTATATGAAACAACATTCTATGTTTATAAATCTAGATCCGGAATGAGAACAAGTGATGGTGCATGACTTAGATATTAGAACGAATACATGATATCCTTAACCATATTTGGGTCCATGAGTGTATTCACTCAATAAGGATCATCAAAATCTTCATCCTAGATATAATTCAATCATATTGTTATTGTAATGACGAAAAGAAATCAAAAGAAAAAAATTAAGGCATAATTTTAACAATAAAATAGAGATATATTGGAAAATAATACTAACTGATAAAAAAAGGTATGGATTTAGCCCTATCTAAATCAAAAATTGGGAAGAGAATAGAATTAATACTCAGGACATCATTCCCAAAATGATCCATGATGTCTTAAGGATCATTATGTTGAGACTGAGTTTGGAACCCAGTTGAAAATACCTATTAATTCCAAACATAGTAACTTTAACAACATAATAACATCAATGAATGATGATTAAACTATACATTTGAAAACATTTTTTCAGGAAATGTATCTTTTTCAATAGAATCGTTATAATTGAGTCGGTTTATAACAATTACCAATAGTTAATCCAGATCCCCATTGATTTGTGAATATCACCTGGAATCATAAAAAAACGACATTGGGAAAACACTTCACACAAAAATAATATGAATTAGAGATACAAGTTTGTATGAATACAAGAAAAACTCCACATGTAGAACTGTACTAGAAGTGAAACCATTATAATAACCCAAGTCCCAATAGGCACAACTCTAAATTCCTATGTATTATTAACCATAATATCTACTAAGTGGTGATTTTACCATTCTCATACTTGGAAGAATATAATCAACAATCACCTTATGGAATAGTTATGGATTGAGATAAAATCCATTTATGGTATCACCAAGGATCCCATATTAAACATACATAATTAATTAATAAAATAGAGCATTCAATTTCATGTAAATATGAATGGCATTATGGAATGAATAGTGAAAACAAATCATGCATTGAAATTTTTATAATATAAACATTTCTCAATAATAGAATAAAGACAAATTTATATAAACTCCCAAGGAATTTGAAAAGGTGATTACTAATATGGAAAATATATCAAATTAGTCACAAGAAAGAAAAATTGTCATCTCCCAAGAGGTACGAGAGTTCGAATATACTAGATCGACACTCACTCAAGGTGATGAAAACAATATGGGTATATACACATCATAAAGACCGTGGTCGAAGTGGACACATAACCATCCCAATTGGGATGTGACATGTTGCACTTGGTCTTCATTTAGTTTTAAACAATTGATAATGTGTTATAAAATATCTCACTAACTACAAGTATTTCATGAGATCTAATAACAAATAATATGGTTACATTTATTAAAAAAACCATCAAAATAAAAGACAATGAATTTTCCTCTCTAGAATAAAACTTTCCCTTAAAAAACCAATACATGGGGTTTTAATCAAATATTTAATTTTATAGGATAAAACCACTATGTTTCTATAAATATTATTTTAATCCATTTTTTGGAAAATAAAATTTAAAATCCAATCACTAAAAATAAACCCCACTATTTAAATTTTTTAATTTCTATCTATTTCATCACATAAAAATCCCACCCTAATTAACATTAATTGGGTGGTTTTCTAAAATATCATTCCAAATTATTTCAAAACACGAATACAATCAAAATTGGAGTTTCACAATTAAAATAAATTTGGGGAAAAAATTGAAATTATTTTTTTCATTATTTTTTCAAACATAAATGGAATCACCTAATGAAGATCATGAGATAAGGAACACAACACCCCAAATGGGAAAATACATCAAAGAATATTATCAACTAAGATCTCTGATTCAAGAATAGATTCATGATATGGAAAATGGTGATTATATCCTCCTAACAACACAATTATCTTCAATGTATAGTGTATTATACAACGAGAGATTTGTGGTTAGACAACATGGGAGGAATCCTTACTAGGAAGAGATTTAACATCATTCTATTAACATTTATTTTCTTCCAGATGGATATAGAGAGTGAACAAATAACATATTGTATGATTCCCAGGAAGAAGATAATTTATTAGGGTCATATAGGCCTTCATGGAACTTAATATGATGATTTAATGATTTTAAAATTAATTATATGAATAACTAAATCTCGTAGACACTGTTAGCTGGGCAGGGCCACACCATTAGAAAAACTTTTTCCCCCTAATGATGGGGTTTCATGTATTATAATTTGTGTGTGAATGTTTTTTAAAAACATTCCCCAACTATTAAATCCATCGATACAATGATTTTAATTTTTCTCACCAGGATGATGCATGAATTGGAAAAAAACAAGTGCCAACCATTAATAGGCTAAGAGCCATTACAAATTTCTAAATTTCCACATGTTGAATCCCAAAAATAAACCCAACCAATAAATAATAAAAATAGTGGTTTTGGATTATATTAAAATAGTTACATGATGTAACAATGAATTTATAATAATCATTAAGGAATAAATTTTCATAGATGAGGATGTTCGGAAATACATGACTCTATATCGATTGTTTCAACAAATTGATGAAATTGTTCAATATTGAAAACTATCCATGTTTTGGAATCCAATAAATAACATTTATACCCTTGAGAGAATTATTAAAAAACTAATTATGATTTGGGATTCCTTTCTCCCGATCGAAATATATACTATAATCATTATAGAGAATACATTTGGCCTAGAATACCATCACCATTGAACTATTACAAAATTAATAATTAGAAAATTTTAGAATTATATAAGAATTAATAAAAAATTTTATCTTATATGAAATACACTATTTAATAATAAACAAAACTAACATAGACTCATTTAGTAACCAATTTTATTACAATATAAAAAAATCAATGATCTACAATGTCCTCTATTTAGGTAATCAAATACTTCTATTCCAATATTTTACAATTATTTATTTTTTGATTGAAGTATTTATTATGGGAATGTGATACACCAAAATAAAGATAAAATATATAACATAATCCCTTAAAAATAATTTATTACATAAATAGATCCCTAAATCTGTAAACATTTATTATATAGGAACCATGTAGTTATTCTGAAAATGAATCTTGAATTCCTTTTGAAATACCATTCAATACAACTTTTTGAAATGATTTCCTCATGAAAAAAATTATTGTTGATAAAATCTAATCAATATGGATTATATATTAAATTTATAATAATATAAAAATATCTATTAAATTATAATTTTAAATTTTAATAATGTGGTATGACCTTGTCACTTAGTTGAGAAGCACATAGATAGATTAATCACATCTCACTGAAAAATGTAGTTTAATTGTGGATTATATAGATAAGACACCACAAGTACTCTATATAATTTAAAGGTTTTTTTATATGAACTAAATATAAAATAAATACATACGATGATATTTTACATTATTATTTATTACAAATCCAAATTAATGATACTCTGAAACTCATAGATTTATTATCATTATAAAATAAATATACAAATAGTGACACATTAAACACTATAAACATTTATCCATATTTATTAAAAACTAGAACCCTTTCCAAAAAAATTTTATATCATGATCTAGCTCGTGAAAATATTCAGAATATAATGCTTTTTTAATTAATATATAATAAAAAATATTTTTTGTAATTATTTTTTAAAACAAGATCATACTCCATATAGAGTTTATGGTAGAAGGTGTCATTTGTTCATTTAAATATAGTTGTCTATGAAATTATAAATAATTTTAACATAGGTGAATAAAATTTAATAATTTTACATGATAGTTAGATTATTAAATATGTATAAATAACCAATACGGTTTTAATGACATATATTTCTAAAAAAAATTAATTTATAAAACTATGATAGAAAATACTTGTTTAGAAAACACTAAATAAATGGAGATGGATATTTTGTTATAAAATAAAAAAAAGATGATAAAAAAATGAGGTCAATTGAAATTCATTTCATAACTATTCCTCTCACATTTTTAATTAAAATATATATGATACATGTACAAAAAATTAGTAAAAAATATTCATCTATATCATTTTTAAATAATGTTAATGTAAATAGAAAATGATATTAAAACAATATAATAATTAATGTAAAATATATAAATAAAATAATATAAAAATAATATATACCTAGAGGAATAATATTAATTACCAATAATATGTGATATGGTTTGGTCAACTTAGAGGCAACCATTTAGTTTAGTTCCGAACCAATGGGATGCGAAATAGAATGATGAAATTCGAAAAATAATACTAGTTATTTTATATTTAACAAAATCTTATTAATTGATAAATAACATAAAAGTTAAAAAAATATATTATTCAGATATATAAAATCATATCAATAAATGTGATAAATATAAAATAAACCTTTACGTCATTGGAAAATTTTGATTCAAAACCTCTTACATGAGATAACCAAAGATGTATTTTCAAATAGATTTAATTTCATGAATGTAATTATAAAACAAATTCATGTTAATTATATAAACCTTAAAAATTAAAAAATATGTTTAATATTTCATATAAATTAATGCATTGAATTTAATATATGAAAATTTTATCATAGGTATGTATTATATCTGATGTGTTCAATCACCTTTGAAGAAATTATTCTTTCTCAAAACATATTTATTCAGAATGACTCTCTAAGGGACCATTCAAGTGGAAATAGGGGAAAATGGTGGGATAACACATTATAATAACAACTTTTAGAATATATTAAATTGAAAAATAGAGTATATGAGTTGTTTTGGGTTCGTGGTGGAGAGAACCTTTTATAGTTGAAAATCAAGTTCATATATATAGAAAAATATATTAGTTGATGTTTAAAAGTAAAATTACAATTGATTATGTTGAGTTAGGTTTTAATTTATATTTATCCATGTAGTATTTACTGTCATGGAAATGGACATATGTATATATTTTCATAACATAGTTATATTTATACAATATTCATGCCATTTTAATTGTTATATTTTAACCCATTTTTACCCAATTTTAATATTTTCCATTATAATTATTTTTTACTAAAAATATAAAGGACTTATCATACTAATTTAAAAATAATGATTTCTTGTTTGGATTTTATTTAACTATATTATATTTTAAAATAATTGAAATTTATTTAAAAAATAAACTCTACTAATATAATATATACCATACATTTAAAATAAATAAATTATTGATATGTTTTGTTATTAATTCATCTCACTTAGAAATCATTATATTATAAAAGATATTAATTTTCGTACAGATAAAAATTCATTTTTTACACTTATTTGACAAGTATACATATTGTTTACGATAAAAATGAAACAAATATTTAAAATTCTTCAAAATTTATCATTTTAAATGATAAAATATTATAATAATTTTTAATAACACATAATTAATTAATTAATTATTATTTATATTATATTTAATTGAATATTATATTCCAGATATGAGAAATTTGAATGTTAAAAAAATTTAAAAAAATTATCTTTGAAAAAGATAACACAATTTTTTTATTTAACCTTGAATAATTATATTAGTATTCCCTATATTATCTAAATCATATCATAAGACACATTAATTTAATTTAATTAATATTAATTAAACTTTTTCTATTACATTTATTGAATCTATTAATTGAACGCGATAACCTTAAAAATATGTAATTTATAAAATCAATTTATCTAAATTCATGGGTATTGTAAAAAATAGATTCATATTTAATATTTCTAAAATTAAATTAATTTATTTCAATTATAATATATATAATGTATACATAGATTTTTAACATAAAAAATAATGTGTTTTGACATCAGAACAGATATTCCTATTTGGTAACAGGATTTATGATTTTATTCCAAACAACCATATTCACATTAATAATTGTAAATTAAATGATATATTATACCATTAAATCCTATAATCTTATTTCACCATTAAATTACATAATTCACATCTCATTCCTATATTTTATAGTGTAATATACAATTTGATTATTGCTTTGTTGATGTTATTTCAAAATATGGGTTTTCTTATATAAGTGTTATTTTGTTATCGTGAAATGATACCATAGATTTACAATTTTTCTAAATATTTGTAAATTTTTTTATTATGTCCTTTTAAATTATGTTAGATTAATTGATATATTATTCAATTTTTTAAAATATTCCAAGGTATGAGATACATAGAATTAAGAAACTTTGGTATTATTCTATTATAATTAAATAAATTGTCTTTATTTGGATTCATATATTGTTTGATTACATTATAGTCTAGTGTATAATAATTAAAATTAATAATTAAAACAATTGGAGGAAATAAATGGAAACCTAAATTTATGACGTTATTTTTTCCAACATAATTAAATTAATCACTAATAATTAAAATTTCTATCACTCATGAGAATAGATGATGTTACTAGTAATAAATCTAGGACATGATATATAACTTATAATGATATAATTAGTTTAATAAACTGAATTATAATATGAAATGAATATATTTATCGATAATAATGACATGATTATTTTTATTTTCACAAATATCATTGATAAATACAGTGAAATATACTTATTATAGATTTTCCAACAAAAATATCTAGCTTATACATTAATATTTCATTATATAGATAGAAAATTTGTTGAGGTATAGGCTAACCCCTAGTAATTTGTAATGATGATTCATCTTCATCTCCTCATTCATGAATTAATATATACCACAAACCTATCTTTAAAAAATGTTATTTTGGGAATTAGTTTAGTTTATAGATAGAAATTTAGATACTTGAAATATTAATCACATTGGTCTATAGAGATGATTTAGAATAAATTTTCAATAGAAATGGATAATTGTTTTTGTAACACCCAAAGATTTCATAGTACGTTACTTTTTCAAAGCAATTCAATAACTTGCACTACACGCAACACCGAGTTCAAGCGCACCACAACTTACCAATATAGCCATTCAAAAGAGGTTATGAATAATATTAACTAAATTTTGAATTTTATATTCCCTATATAATTTTAACTTCCATATTAAGTATTTCTTAGACATAATATAAGAACAAATTCAATTTTTAGACAAAGGAAGTATTTTTCAGAAAATTAAATTTTACCACCTTTTGAGGGAGAACCATTTTTCAATCCAATATCTGACACTTTTATATATTCAATCTGATAAAATAAACTTTTTCTTTAGAATCGGGATATAACAATTTAGTTTTAATAAGTTTTTTTTAATTTTCTGATAACTTTCATATTTTGGTAAATAATGAAAAATACTAAATTTTAATTAAAAACAACTTTTTTAATAGAAATAATTTATAGTGTTAAATAATGAATTTTATTGGTTTTAATGTATAATTAGATTATATTATTATCATTTAATACAATTTAGGTCATTATAATTAATTTCACTTTAAAATCGGACATAAACAAGTGTCAATCTTTTGATAGATATTTTTTCTTAAAAACGCGCTATTTATTTTTAAAACAAGAATTAATTTAAAATTAATTAATGTAACTTATATGTTTTTAATTTGGTAAAATAGAAATAATTTTTGATTTATGAATAGAAAATATATATTAGTCTGAATTTTTGGTATTTTTCTAAGAAACATAAATTATTGATAAATAGTGAAAAACACTTAGTTATTGGTTAAAACCTACTATTTATTTAAATAATTATTTATTATCATGAAATTTATATTAGGTCAAAATAGATACATATTACCTATATATGTTCAAAATATTTCATTGGAGTCATTTTATAATATGTTTAGATATATTAAATTTTTATTGAAATTTTTACGTACTTTTTCCCACATCCTAAGAGTATTTGCAAATTTGTATAAAACATAATTTAACCACTTCTATGAGTTTAATTTCAGAAATCCAAGAGACAAGGTAAAATTTATTAAGTAAAATTTGGTTCAGTAAGATGAAAATAATTGTAGGTGAATATTAAGTTTTTACTTTTATTTATCGTGGTTAAAGGTAAATAGGGTAATTAATGGTAAAACGGAATATTTTAATAATTCAAAATTTCCTTAACACATGTAATAACTTTATTTTATGAGTAACTTCCGACCATGGGCATCCTTTGGTCGATTTTGGGACCCCATGGTGACACTTATGAATGATAATGACACTTTTGATTAATTAATTAAAAGTAAAGGCAAAATTGTCATAAACAAAAAAAATTAATAATTTTTTTATATGGTGTTATATAAGTAATATTTTTGACTATAAATATTCACTGGAAATATAAAAGATTTTCTACATCATGGTATTTTTTATAATTTTTAGACATCAAATAAATTAAATTATTTATGACACAATAATGATGCAGTATTTACCTCATTAATAAATGATTAAAATAAATTAGATTATAAATATTAAAATAATATCCAAATCATGAACAATTCTTATTGGAAGATTTTATTTTGACCATGAGTCATATTATCTTTGACCCTAACGATTTTTGGACCTTTAGAAACCAAATATCATTATATAATAAAATAATATATTCACACCTTCCTAAAGAGCCCCTCCCCCCTATAAAAGGAGACCACTTCTAAACAATTCCTCACACCTCTCATGCCTTTAGTATCCTCCAAAATCTACCAAAATAAGCTCCCTACGTCACTCTCCACCTCCTAAAAACATTACCTTAGGAAGAAGACACTTTAAGAAGTCCTTTTGGTTCAAACCAATAGAAGTTACCCAAATTAATGGTAACAATTTCTCTTAACTTCTTTACTTTTCTTTTATTTCACCAACCTAAAAACTCTTTTTATTACATTATATTATCTCAACAATAGTATCATCAATATACTAGGATTTTTTTATGAGAATTATTATAACTACTTATACACACACCTCTATCTAATTGGTGAAGAACATAATGTTTCTATGGATGGAAAACTAACGCCTCACAAAATAATGATTGTTCAATTACCTCCTACAACATCTCATGGTGTCCATTATAATGGCACTGTATTTATATGTGATATATATTATGTGTATGTATTCTTCATGATTCTGTATTTTTCATTTATATCATTCCTTAATAATTTCCATTATGGGTAAACGTGATAATTACATTTGAGGAAGCGTGGACTAACACACCCTCAAAGTGATATCACTCGTTAATACCATATGTGGGATGTATAAAGGATGGATTTTATTATATTATCTATGATATTAATCTGGAATTATAATATAACTATGTATCATTATGTTTTAATTGAATTAAAATAATAAATAGAAGTGAAAGTAGCATTCATGCGTACGTACAGCTTACCGTATCCATGAATGGTGCATTTAATTTCTTAACCCAAATTGATATGTACTGTTATAAATAAATGTATATACTCAATTTATATGATATATATGATACCTTAATCATGAATATCATTCTGGATATAATTAAATTTTGACCATGTGAATAACTTGTAACTATAATTTGTTCATTTTTTACTCAAGTTCCAAATAACGACAAAACAAACATTATTAACTTAATTATTACATAATGTTTATAACTTGGTAATAAGTCATATAAAATGTATATGTAACTTGAAAAAGGTTCTTAATCAAGTAGAAATTAACTTTAGTTTATTATTCATTATATTAAAGAATGAACGGGTCAAGTCGTACATGAGGTAAGGGGTTTCGTATCCCACTTTTACTTCCATGATATTTCCATTGTTCATCCCTTATTTTTTTGAATGTGGTGTATTTTTTAATACCATTTGATATATATTATCATGATTCTGTTTATACTCATGATAATCCGTGATTCATTTAGTGGTTATTGACTATTGTTCATATGAATTGATTGATTACAATGAGGTAAGGGTTAATTTCACAATCTCTTTATTATCTAAGGTTGTATTTACATAAGTATATATTGAGACCTCTCTATCACCCACATCCATGTTTCATAAAAATGTATTTCAAAACATTATTACTATTTTATAGTCTATGGTTTAATGTCATTTATACCCTTCTTTGACTTTTTATGAGATGTTTATAAAGGAATATTTCTTTCATATTCCAAACAAGGTATGATATGACATGTTCGACAGAATAATGTTAAGAATGTATTTTTCAACTTATATGGTGGGTGCAGCTGTTTTCTGCCATTATAACAACGTCGAAGCTTCTCTTACAAGATTATAAGAATATTTCCAAAAAAATGTCTTATTTATAATTATGTGACTCTTTAATGATTTCAAAATAGGAAGAGATATTTCTCTAAAAAAGGTTTTGATTTCATCTATGTCAACATCCTTTGATTGATTTTATGTTTATTCGATGTTGAATTATTATGATAAAAAACATATATATTATATTGAAGGTTTGGTGATATGTTAAACTATAAATGTACAATTCTTATACTATTCATGGTTTCTAGTTAAAGTATTGACATTTTGTATTCTGATTTTAAATAAATGTTTATGTTTTATTTCAACCTTTTCTTATGATGAATGTATTGGACTATTATGTTCCGGGTTGGGGACCTGTAAATGTTTTCCCTCTAGGTTGGGGTCCAGTTACAGATGACCCTCCAGGTTGGAGTTCAGTTAGAGAGGCTCTCTGGGTTGGAGTCCAGTTACAGAGGCTCTCTGGGTTGGAGTCTGGATACAGAGGCTCTCCGGGATGGAGTGCGGTTACAGAGGCTCTCCAAGTTGGAGTCTGGTTACCGAGGCTCTCCGGGATGTAGTCCGGTTACAGAGGCTCTCCAGGTTTGGGTCTGGTTACAATTAGCCCATAGGTCCTGGTATAAGGCCTTGACAAAGAAATTATATTCTGGTTTTGTACATTCCCCCATTATGAAAATAATATTGATGGTTCATGTGGTCAATCAACTAGTAGAATACCCATGATTATATTTTTTTATGGCATTATTTACTCAGCTCATATTCATGCCATAAAAGTATTTATGATTATTATTGGTAAAGGAATGTGGTTTCAATTTTTCACCATACATATTATTTATGTTATCTATCGTTTTATTACTTACCCTTTCAAGGAATTTGATCTCACCCCTTTATATGTTTTATTTTTCTGAGGATTCGAGGAAGTGTATTGTGAATGATATGCCGGGTTAAGATAAAGGAATAATGGCATTCATAAAGGATTATTTATGTTGTGTTGTATATTATAAAGTATAATGTAACATTAATGTATGTAATCTATTTTCCAAGACTGCTAAACCGATGGGTCCTTTGGGACTTGATTCCTTGTAAACATGCCAATGTATTAAAATAAGGCATCGAATCCGGGTAACTGGGGACGGGGCATTACAGTTGCTATCAGAGGAAGTTTAGCGATAACCTTGGAAACTAGATTTAGATAAAATATGATTAGAACACATATCCCTAAGATATACTTTTAGTATTAGTATTTAATAACTTCCTAGAGTTTTGGTAATATAGATATTTTGTGATTTTTCCAAGAAAATACATCCATGTATAGATACGAGCAGGTAGAGGCATTCTAGCACAGTTTAACCAATGGGTAAAACCCGAAAACAATGCTTTGAGCTAGACGTGAATGGGAACTGGTGCACAACAATGGGCCATGCTGCACTTTTGGTTAGGACACTCCCGGGGGATATACTTAGGATAATTTTCATTTTCATTACAAATCATATTGAAGGGTTTATGAGTATATACATCCTCAAAGAAAACATTTTTATGATTATGGATTATACCCATAAACTTCTTAGTTTATGATAAGTGGTTTACATGTTTGGAATTTTGTATTTCGATTCATAAACTAATCTAGTTTATGTCATTGTATAGAAATGGCACCCAATAGAAGGAATGTGAACTCCAACATTACATATGATCCAAAGAGTAAGAAGGATCATAGCTTTCACAGTATTAATCCAAAATTTAGAAGGGAAATAGTCTCCCATGTATTCTGAACATATGAATAAATATTATCTTGTATTAATAAGATAAGTAAATAATTCTCTGAGTCCTATTGCTTTGAAGGGAAGAAAGAGAAGAAAACGATGGAAGAGAGAAATATGGATAAAGTGAAGAGGGAAAAGAAGGATTTTCCAATATGTGATAAATGTATAAATAATAACCTTGGTAAATGCTTAAAGGGGATGGTATTTTGTTATATGTGTAGAGAAAAAGGACAACAAGTACGTGATTGAAAGGGTAAGAAAACAGTTTCAAATGTAAAATGCTTCATCTACAAGGTCTTGAGACACTACACGAATCAATGTTCAAGTCATAAGAGTATACCGCAAATGATGTTATTGGATAATAATCATGTTATGATACTACCTAAAATGATGAGGAATTATTAGTTTTCTTATGTTGTTATTATATACTTATTTCATTTGAGTGTTGTATCAACAATATACTGGTTATATGAATTATGAAGATAAATAAGAATTGTACTGTAGTACTATTTCATTAAGGACTTGATATAGTGTGGAACCAAGAAAAGTGACCCAATTGCAGGTAAAATTTTTAGAAAATATATGGTTAAGATAAAGATAAACAATAATCTGGTTTTGATACTGAGGTACTGATTTTGGAATAATAGATGGTTGATTTGGATAAATTATATTGGATATTATTGACTTCCTTGGAACTGATTAATAGTTTGTTTATTTCATCATTGTTGGAATATTCAATATTTTTGTATATAAGGAATATTTATAGTATTATATAAAGGATAAGGTAGTATGAATGTAATCAATAAGGTTTTATGGTAATTCAGGGGGTTACCAAGTTATAAAATTATACCTGATGAAGGTGTTTACATGTAATTATGTGGAAAAAATGACCTTCATTGTGTTTAACTTCTTTATAAATTTTGGACTGTGAGTTTGGATAGAATTATTTTGGATAATTCTAAAGGTTATAATGGATTAGGAAACAATTGTTAAGGTTATATTTGGATTTTTATAAAAAGGACTACACACAGACCATGTGACAACCCATCGCATTGGACAAAGCTGTGGGAATCAAACCCACAACCATAGTGCGAATGAAATTTATCGCCTACCACTGGACTACGTGAAGTCCCTGGATTGTATAATGTATTTTTCAAATGTTCTGATAAGTGAATTATAAATTAATATTTTCTGAACCCTATATGAAAAGGATAAATAGAATATTTTTTATGTACTATTATCTTTTAGAGTGAAAGATGAGTTTTTTTTAGAAACTAGTTAATGGATGGAACTCAAATTGCCAAGTATATATATATATATGTATATATATATATATATTTCTTCTCTAACTATATGACAAAATTAATTTTTAAAATTTTGGTAAGGGATCTAATAACTAAAAATGTGTTATCCTAATACCTTATGTTTTGGTGAAACAATGATTTTTCAAATCATCATAGATTGATGGATTTGGGGCCCTCAATTCTACAATTTTTTATGAATGATGATCCCAATCAATCCCTTTAAATATTTATGTTTTTCCCCAAATTATGTGTCTTTAATTTCCACCAATGTTCTCCTAATCGAGATCATAATTTGGTGGTGACTAATTCATTCCCATTTTTCTCTTATTATGAATATATTTTATTAGCCCAATTTTTGATGTGGGTTTTCACACAAGGGTATTTTGAATTTTAAACCTTCTATTTTCAAAGAACAATGTCAAATTTCGGGGACTAAATTTATTAAATTAGTGAAGAATGTAACACCCCAAAATTTCATAGTATGTTATTTCTTTAGAGTAATTCAATAACATGCAATACACGCAACACCGAGTTCAAGCACACCACAACTTACCAATATAGATGTTCAAATGAGGTTATGAATAGTATTAACTGAATTTTGAATTTTATATACTCCATATATTTTTAAAATCCATAATATTTGTTTCTTAGACATAATATAAGAACAAATTAATTTTTTTAGATAAATGAACTATTTTTCAGAAAATGCAATTTTACCGCCTTTTGAGGGTGAACCCTTTTCAAATACAATATTTGACACTTTTATGGATTTAATTTTTCAAAATAAAATTCTTCATTAGAATAGGATGATAAAAATTTAGTTCTGATAAATTTTTGGTATTTTTTGATAGCTTTTATATTTTGGTAAATAGTGAAAAATATTAAATTTTAATTAAAAAAACTTTTTTAAATGAAAGAATTTACAGTGTTAAATTATTAATTTGATTGGTTATTCAGTATAATTAAGATATTTTTTGTAATTTAATACAATTTAGGTTATTATAATTAATTTCAATTTGAAATTGGACATAAACATGTGTCAATCTTTTGATTGATATTGTTGCTTAAAAACATGCTATTTATTTTGACAATAAGTATTAATTTTAAATTAATTAATACAAATTATATGTTTTGAATTTGGTAAAATAGACATAATTTTTGATTTCAGAATATCAAATATATCTTATGCTAAATTTCTGGTATTTTTCTGAGAAACATCTAATTTGATGAATAGTGAAATACACTGAGTTATTGGTTAAATGGACTTTTTATTTAAATAAATATTTAATTTATTTAAATTTATTTTAGGTCATAATAGATTAATAGTAACTATATATGTTCAAAATAATCCATAGGAGTCATTTTATAATAAGTTTAGATATATAAATATTTTATTGAATTTTTACCGACTTTTACCCAACTTCTAGTAGTATTTGTAAATTTGCTTAAAACATAATTTTACCACTTTTGTGATTTGAATTTCAAAAATCCGAGAGACAAGGTTAACCTTATTATGTAAAATGTGGTTCAATAAGATAAAAATAACTTTTGGTGAATAGTAATTTTTGACTATTATTTAACGCGGTTAAAGGTAAATAAGGTAAATCAAGGTAAAAAGAATATTTTAATTATTAAAAATTAACTTAAAACGTGTCCTAACATTATTTGATGAGTAACAGACGACCATGAGCATCCATGGGTCGATTTGGGGATGCCATGGAGGCACTCATGAATGATAATGACAGTTTAGATTAATTAAATTAAAGTGATGGAAAAATTTACATAAATAAAAATCTCATAGTAATTAATTTTTATATGGTGTTATATAAGTAATAGTTTTGACTATAAAAATTCATTATAAATATAAAAATATTTCTTAAATCATGGTATTTTTTTTTAATTTTTAGATATCAAATAAATTAAATAATTAATGAGACAATAATGATGCAGCATTTACCTCATTAATAAATGATTTAAATAAATTCGATTATAAATATAAAAATAATATCCAAAACGTTCCCAATTATTATTTTATGATTTTATTTCGACCATGAGTCATCTTATCTTCGACCCTAATGATTTTAGGACCTTAATAAACTGAATATCATTATATAATAAAATAATATTTTTACACGTTCATAAAGAGCCCCTCCTCTACCTTATAAAAAGAGACCACATTTAACCAATTCCTCACACCTCTCAAGCCTTTAGGCTCAAGGACAATTTTCCACATTAAGCTTAATACACCTCTCACCTCCTCCTAGAAGCCTTACCTTAGGCATAAGGTGAATCAATAAGTCATTTTTCTTCATTCCAAAGGATGTTTCCCAAATTAAAAGTAACTATTTCTCTTAATTTTTTTCTTTTATTTTACATCTACAAACCCTAAAATATTTTTATTCCATTATTTTATAACAAAAAAAGTATCCTCAATATACTAGGATGTTGTTATGAGAAGGATTTGAACTATACTTACACCCACATCCATCTAATGGGTGAAGAACATAATGTTTCTGTGGATGGAAAACGAACACCTCACGAATTGATGATTGTTCAATTACCTCCTACCACCTCTCATGATGGCCATTATGATGGAACTGTATTTATATATGTTATATTTTATGTTTATGTATTCTTTCGGCTTCGGTATTTTTCTTTTATATCATACCTTATTGGTTTCCATTATGGGTAAACATGATAATTTCATTTGAGGAAGTGCGGACTACCGCCCCCTCAAAGTGATATGACTCATTAATACCATATGTGGGACACATAAAAGATGGAGTTAAATAAATTATATATAATATTACTGTGGAATTATAATATACCTATGTATCATTATGTTTTAATTTAATTAAAATAAGAAATATAATTTAATGTAGCATTCATACGTACATACGGCCTACCGTCTCCATGAACGATGCATTTCATTTCATACCCCAAAATGATATTTACTCTTATAAATACATGTATATACTAGATATATATGATATATATGATACCTAAATCATGAATATTATTCTGGATATAATGAAATTTTGACCGTGTGAACAACTTGTAACTATAAGGAGTTCATTTTTTACTCAAGTGCCAAATATGGACAAAACGAACGTTATTATCATAAATGATTACATAATGTTTATAAAATTTTAATAAGTGATATAAAATGAATAATAAATTTGAAAAAGGTTCTTAATCAAGTAAAAATTAACATTAGTTGATTATTCATGATAATAAAGTACAAATGGGTCAAGTTGGACCCGAGGTTAGGGGTTTCTTATCTCACTTTTAATTCCTTGAGATTTCCATTGTTCACCCCTTATTTATTGCATGTGGTGTATTTTGTAATACCATAAGATATATATTATCATGATTAATTTTATATTCCTAATATTATATGATCAATTTGGTGTTATTTGAATATTATTCATACGACATTATTGATTACAATGAGGTAAGGGTTAATTTCACAATCTCTTTATTATTCGAGGTTGTTTTTATGTAAGTATCTACAGGTACCTCTTTATCATCTAGATCCATGTTTCTTAAAAAAATATTTCAAAACATTCTTACTATTTTATAGACTATGGGTTAAAGTAATTTATACCTTTTTTTTTTAATTTTATAATATTTTTATAAAGGAATATTTCTGGTGTTTTCCAATCAAGGTTATTTATGACCTTTTTGACAATATTCAGGTAAGAATGTCTTTTTAACTTATACGGTAGGTGCTACTATTTTCAGCCGTTATAAAGTCGTCGAAGCTTCCCTTATAATCATATAATTTTTTTCAAAATGAATGTTATCATTATAATTATGTGTCTCTTAAATGATATCAAAATAGAAAGAGTTATTTCTCTAAAAAAGGTTATGATTTCATCTAAGTCAACATCAATTGATGGATTTTATGTTTATTTGAATTTGATATATTATGATACAAAACATTCATAATGTACTGATTGTTTGGTGATATGTTTGACAATGGATGTTCTATTCGTATACCATTTATGGTTCATGATTAAAGTATTGAAATTTTTTATGCTAGTTTTAATATGAATGTTTATGTTATATTAAAACCTTTTCTTACGATGAATGTATTGGACTAGTATGTTTCTGGTTGAATACTGGTAAAAGAAAGCCCTCCGGGTTGGGGTCCAATTACTGCAGACCCTCTATGTTGGAGTCCGGTTAGAGAGGATCTCCGGGATGGTGTCCGGTTATATCGGCTCTTTGGGTTGGAGTCCAATTACAGAGGCTCTCTGGGATAGTGACCGGTTACAGAGGATCTTTGGGTTGGAGTCCAGTTACAGAGGTTCTTTGGTATAGAGTCCAGTTATAAAGGCTCTTTGGGTTTGGGTCCGGTTACAGTTAGCCGATAGGTCCTGGCTTGAGGCCTTGAAACAGAAATTAAAGCCTGGTAATATACATTCCCTCATTATGAAAATAATATTGATGGTTCATGTGGTCATTCGACTAGTAGAATACCCATGATTATGTTTTATTATGGAATTATTTACTCATCTCATATTATTTCCCTAAAAGCATTCATGTTTATTATCGTTAAAGGCATTTGGTTTCAATTATTCACCATACATCATATTTATGTTATCTTCTGTTGTATTTCTTACCCTTACGGAGCGTTTGAGCTCACTTCTTTCTATGTTTTTTTTCCAGTATTCAAAGAAGTGTATTGTGATTGATATGAAGGGTTACTATAAGGGAATAATAGCGTTCATAAATGATTATTTATATTGTGGTGTATGTTATAATGTGTATTGTAACATTCATGTATGTAATATATTTTCCAAGACTGCTAAACTGATCCATCCATCGGGACTTGATTCATTGGAATCACGGAAATGTATTATAATAATGCACTGACTCTAGGTAACTGGGGTCAGGGCATTAAAGTTTTGATCGTGATTATAAATTTACATGAATGAATCAATGTTATCCAACTATTCTAAATAAATGAAACAATGAATTTATACTATAGTGCATGGTCCATATATTAATTTAAATACCTCTGTTTTTATGGATATAAAAATATATCATTTTCAACAATAAAAATAACAAGATGGATAAATTTTTATCTATATTCGGTACCTTCTAAAATTGAAATTTTCTTTATCTATTACTAGTAATTTTATAATAATTCTATAATAATCACCATGATCATTTATTATCTTATAATATATGTTAATATCATCAATATAGACTTCTAAAAATATCTTATTTTAATCTATATGGAATCTTTTTTTCAAATCCATGTTGATGGAGGAGAAATTTATAGTCCTGAAAGGAATAATTATGAATTTATAGTGTTATAATGTGGTATAAATGTTTTTATTGATATATTATCGATTAAAACATAATCATTGATATTATGATATAAGGAAATTCATTGGGAAATTTAGATCCTTTTAGATTTAATACAAAATGTAAATAATATGGGGTAATATATTTATATTATAGGTCATGATTTTTATTATGTGAACGATAGTAAATAAAATTATCAATTCTTCTATATTTCATCTTTTCAAGGAGTATGGGATCTCCCCAAAGTAAAATAGTTAGGTATATAAAACCATTAAATATAATCTAATTAATCCTTTGAATTAATTACACTATTTCAGTATTAGACTTTCTATAACGATTCATTATTATCGTAGTAACACCACATATCTATTTTATGATAATCTCAAACACTTCGCTAAATAAAAAATAATAAAAATCTTCTAAAAAACAACAATACATTCATCTACAATTTCTATATAAATAATACAGAGTTTCTCCACAATTTTTTGAGATAAATACCAAAATAGGTGGGTATTCAGACGTATAAATTATATCTAATTTACATCAGGTTTATAAATATATATCATTTAACTAATCGATGCATACGTATCAATGATTTACTCTCTATTGTGTTTTTTTCATTGATTCATCTGAAACATGGATACCTGGTCAATATCAGGAGAGAAGGAAACTATTTAACTATGAACCATGGAGATTATATAAAAATTCATTCAACGAACGAGGAAGAATGAAAATAATCACTGGTTTAAACAATCATTTGAAAAGTGTTCTTTTCCGACGATCATGAATGTTCATATGAGTTAGATAATAAATTAAAACATTTTGTATTTTAGTAAATATTTTTACGTCAGTGAAAAATTTAATGAAGATACATTTATGAGAGTGTATATACTTAAAAAATTAATATAGTGGTGTTAAAAAAGAGATGAGTCCTCGCATTGATTTGACTGATTATTGATGACGAACATTCTAGCATAATGATTAGATTAAGCAGATGTGTTCATCGGGATTTAGTCTGCCTTGATCTTTAGATTTATCGTCACTCGATCTAGATTCATAAAAGGGGGGAGGAAAAGAGCTTTACTGATAATGGGACAATTATGAGGCAACCCTATCCAAATTCCTTTAGCGATATATTTATAACATAATAGTAGGTCATATTTTAATTAATTAATAAATTAGTCAATTATCTAACCAAGAAACTTAAACACCCCTAAAAAGAAAAAGGGGTATAAAAGTATTAGGGTGACATGTTTTATGTCACAAATATGAAAAAATACTTCCTAGACCATACTGTGGCCTCAGATTTCAGATCTGATCAATATTTTAAGATTTTTACATTTTTCATTAATTATTTGTGCATGTGTGAAATATAAAATATATTTATTATTATCATAAAAAACTTTTCCCAGTGAACCTGCCTTAAAATGAAATTTTTATCTCCTCCATGAGCTGGATATAAATAGAAATATTTCAAAGTCATATAGGGTAAAATCGTTCCTTTAAATCCCAATTGGCCAAAATAAATTTTCTAATCTTTTAAATAGAGAATTGTAACACGAAAATGACCTTTACTGTTGACTATTTCACCTCACTAGTCATCCCCACATTGGAAAATAATTCTATAGGAATATAAATAAGGGAAATTTGAGTAAGTTTATATGAAAAAAATATTTAATTTCGAAAAATTAATTTTAATTTATCTCGGAGTGTTAGTCTAATTTGAAATTTGGAGTGATGCAATGAAAAAAATATCTCAAAAGTAATCAGCAAGATTTTTTTTTCAAATTCATTTTTTTAATGGGGTTACAAATCACATTTATTTATTAAAATACTTCTATATTGAAATTTAATCAAAATCATACAATGAATTTTCATATCGACTCATATTTTAATATTTATCCATTTTTATGTGACAATTTTATTCTATAATTTTTTATACTATCATAGTATTTTAAAAATTTATTTTATATTAGTTTATCCTACTATTAAAATATCCTAATTTATTTTCACTTATTTGTTCTTACTCCAAACCTCCCAAATATTCCCAATAGTGAGTATCTCACCTAGGAATTGTACTTCTGGGATTTTTTCACTTTCCCAAATTATATATATTTATTTATCCATCTTTGTATACTATTTTTTATGATAGAGATAAAAAATATATGGTTTGGTGTGACAGTTATCCACCACAACATGGAATGAATGTTGAACCCATTTTAATCTCTACAAAATAATTAATTTCTCACTTTAGTATGACATTATCTTTAGATGATGGATTTTAGTGTGCTTGGGGGAAGAAATTATATATGATTGACTTTTGTCCTGAAATATTTCACACTCTCTATTGTGGAATATTAATCATTCATGACCATTTTATGAGTTTTTGTTTTCTATTCCAAATCTATCACCCATTCTTCCTAATTTTCACACTCAATGTGGAGAGGTTTTATATAGTTATGATGAGATATACTTATAAAATTTAGAAAATAATTATCAAAATGAATAAGGCCATGTCACCAACTCGATATCCATGTAAATTTTTTTATACAACATTCCAAATGTTCCCATTATATCTCAATGGTTATTTTGATTTTAAATTCCACAATAAAACACCCACATTAAATATATTTTTATAAAATGAAATCATAATAACCATAATTATTAAATTAAGATTATTTTTTATTTAATAAAAATACCTTACCATTGAGATGCCCCCATCCTACCACTATTTACATGTGAATCTTAGATGATACCCCTATACTATTTTAAGGATGCTAATATAATTTTTGGAAGATGTACATTTGATGAAGATATTTGTTTCAATTATCCATTTTCATTTTCACTTTTCTGATAAAGAGTTACATGATAATCCATTTGAGTTTTTTGAGTCATTTCATATAGAAATTCATAAAAAAAATTCTAGATGATGTAAATATAAGATATCAACAAACATTGGATATATTATTAAATGAATTTATATGAATTGAAATGACATGTTTTCTTTTCATCATTAAAAATGAATAATTAAAACCAATAAAATTATATATCCTTCATTTGATGAAGATGAAGAAGATAATATTTTTGACACTTAGTTCATAGTGCTATAACCTTATGAAATCACGATTCATGGTGCATTACATTTAGGGGATTATTTTTTTAATGTTTAATAATTTATTAGTTCCATTAAATCAGAAATTTTACCTAAAATTAGTTATCATTGTAATGTCATGTATTTTCTGACAGGTAAAGAATCTTAATTTTTTTACTAAATTTCATAAATTCGACCTTATCACATTTCAAAAGAATGTGTATGTGGACTAGGTGGTGTCTAGTGATTTTTAGGATCCTATATCACTGTAGATTAATGAAAAGTCTTGGATGCATGGTTAGCAGATACATTTCATCCATGCCCATTTAGTTTCCCTAAACCGTGCAGTGGCATAATATAAGGTGAAAGGGTTCGCACGGTTTGTCTACAATATTTCAACCCAAAGTGATCAATCATGATAAAAATATAGGCCTAGGAACACAGTTGTTTCATAAGGTTTCTGCATTGTTAAATAAATTGTATGCCTACACAGGAAAGGTTCACCTTCAAAGAAGTATATAGAGCATGGTTGTTGCATAGTTTGATTAATTGTGCTCCTTTTTTTGTGGGTGAAAAATAAAAGCTACCCTCATTAAAGATATTGATTAACCTCTATTTTTACTACTACCTTCCTCAATTTATTTTCTTCTCCCCTCTGAACATCTGGCTCGTTGTCTTCATCATCCATAGGTTTTGGAATATCTCCCTCAGTTCTCTAATGGACTCTATTACTATCTATAGAAAAAAAATACTAGGATAAACTTATTCATATTTTCCATTATCTTTTTAGGTTCCCCCCATCTATTTATCTATTTTTTTGAGACCGTTTACACCCTATATTTTTGTCTTTTTACAATATATATATTTTCTTATATTCTTGGTCGATTAAAGACTAAAAAATGGAATAGTGTTGTGCTACTACAATAAAGAAGGAACTCTAGGTAATTCCTACAAATTTTGTATCATTTTAAATAAAATTCCTTTTATTAGTATTTCAAACTTTTCATGTATCACCACAAATATTTCTAATAAATTAAAATAACAGGTTCCTCGTCTGTTTTTGTCTATACCATATAGTGAATACCAACCATCGATTTTCCTCCTTGTCATTGCCACCAATTTTGGTGTTACCCTCTTGAATGGACTATTTACAATTACTTAAATGGTTAATTACTAAGTCCTTGACTCTCCTTCATTAAATTAATTTAATCTAGAATTGAAATGTGAAAAATTAGTAAGATTGAATTTTTAACTTTTTTCATGATGTTTAAACTCTTCATCCTTGTCCATATTACTATCTATTAAAGAATGGTTGAATTCCTATAATTATTTCCTTACATTATTTATTTCTATTTATACCATGTTGTGTTCCTTATACCTTGAACCTGTTTTAGATTCCATGATATTAGTTTTCTTGATATAATTGGTATGGTTGAATTTAATTCGAATCTTGGACTAGACTGTAAGATGTTCATATTAAAATATTGTTCATGGAATGTAATATTAATTGTAAAATAATGTTGTGATTTGGGCCTTTCCATACTTGGATTATCTAATATTGAATGGGGGAACTTGATTCCAATTTAAGGAATTCATGGATAGACTATAAATGTTTAGTTGGATTCTCATTGTTGCATTGGGAGTGATGCATTCTCTTTCAATGTATGATCTATATTTGATATTTATGCATACTCTGGAGTGACACTGGTTCCCTACTAGTGAAACTGAAGATTTACCCAGTTTCTAAATAGATTCAACAAGACACATATGATACCTGGTATACAATGTTAGAGACATGGTACATACTCAGAGTTATTATGTCATGAGTGACACAATGGATGGATTATCAGTTTCCATGGATTAACTCAGTGACATTTCTTATAATAGAAACTCCTATGGAGACCCCTAGGATTCATGATAAATTTATTTACATGGTCTTGAGACTCCACAATGGATTTTATAAATCTTTTTATTTTAACTATGTGACTTTACTATATAATATTATGAGCATAATAGAATATTGACATAGAAATTTGATCCCAAATACAATAAATAATGTTGGGGAATTCCTATCAGAGTTTCATTATATATAATTAATTTTGTATGTTAATTAAAACTTTTATTGGTATATTGTATTATATTTATGATAGAGAATAGAGTAGGTGGTTTCATTAAGGGGTCCATTCCAGAATACGTACTGATGTGTTTATTGAATTTTTAATTCTTCCACATTTTTCAGACATCTTCATGAATCAATAAAATTTATTAATATCATGAAATAGATTGTACTAGAAAATTCTGATGGAGACCTATTGAGATTGATTCGCATAACTAACATTTTCATCCATTGGAATTGATGAAGAGTATATGCCTACACGTATTGATAAAGGGAAGCATGTGGCATTTGAAGCTAGAATTGACATACAACATCATGATATGGAATTTATGGAAGATAATCAAGAATATTCTTGAGATGTTTGTTGTAGAAGATTTTTTGGTTTTGGTTTGTTTTTTAACACATAATGTATATATCTATATCTCAGTTTTCCCACACACACTCATTTTTTATAAATCATCTTGATCAAAATCATCATTGTATCTATTATTATTATTATTAATTTTCATTTTATTCCTTTCATTTGGTTTGTTAATTTCCATTATTATTTTTCTCCCATATATTTTATATTATATTTATATGAAAAACTATATAATTTATTTTTATGTGATAATTATAATCAATGTGGCCATAATATCTCCAAAATCACACCATATTCTCTTACAGCTAGTCGATAGGCACAAGTATTCAGGGAGTCACATTTGAGGTCTTATGGCCATCGTTTTGGGGAACCATTAATTGGAAGCTGAGGTGAGAAACCACATTGTTGTATTAGAAACATTTTCCCATTTTTCATATAGTATTGGTTTAGAAATGTTAATAATACAATGAAATTTGGTAATGATATGTTTCCTCAGAGTATCTGACCCACATACTAGGGAATCAAAAAATTGAGTTTGGGAAATTGTTGTTATTTCTTGCGATGCAATAGTTTCATTTGTTTCATTGTTGAGTGATTCATTCAATTGTTTCAATTGAATTACATAAAAAAATAATGACTAATTTGGAAATCATTATAGTGTAGCATGTTGAAATGATGGTGAATTGAAGAATAGATAATAAAATTAACCATATGATCTGAATCCCATGCATTATTTCATGCTATATATTCAATTTAGATTACATTTCACATTTTTAATGTTATTCCTTTTTTTAATTTTATTTCTTATTTTTTATATTTATAGAAATTTTCTAATTATCCATGCAAGAACATTTGATTATTTGGATTATGTGGAAAAGAAATTTCAATTTGAATTGTCTATATACCCTTATAATTATGAATGTTGATCCACCTAATTTGACCCTTTAAAAGGGGATTGAAATATTTAACTGAATTAGAATGAATAAAATAGTAAAAAGATTTGGTAACTTTTTATGAGAAATATGGGATAATGACCCCAACACTACATTGTTATTGAGATGTAGACCATGTCTCTTTGAACCATTTTGTGACCATATAATATTTCATATACCTGTTTCTAGAAGAAGGTTGAGCGTATGTCTTGTTTCTAATAGGCCTTGTACCTTCCCCTCCCCCAATAATTACATTATCTGATTTTCCATTATAGTTTAAATAATCACTAGGAAATATGTTTAGAAATTATATATTTTCCACCATGAATTCCTCATGTGGTATTTTAGGATAGTGGGTATTATCACACACTATATATTGGGGGATCATAGCCACACATGATACCTCTTGTAGTGCCACTTGATGTACGTCATGATAATATTCCACTGGGAACTGATAGCTTGTTCCATGATTTATTGATACTATCCATACTGTCCCTTCAGGGTGTCCCCCAACCTCCTTGACATTGGCTAATCTGAACTTAGACATTAAGTACAAGAATCCCCCCACATTCATGGGTGATTCTGTGACATAGGATGCAGAGTCATAGATATAATATATGGTTTCATTCTTCAAACATATTTATAAGCCACTACCATGGGTATTCAAATTCACACCCTATATTTTATGATATTTTACCAAGTGTTGGTGATAATACATGTCTTAGAATGAATTTAATTGGGGTATGATCTAGAAACACTTCCATACATCCTTGTATATCCATTTCTTCCAACAAAATATAAGGGATTATTGATCCTTATAGAGTAGTTTTTTTCAACAATTATTCTAATTTATTATTTGATCTCAGTTTCTCTCATGATATTTTTCTATGAAGGGTTTTAAATTTTATGGTGTTTATCATTATAGTTTTTAACATGTGTTTATTTATTTAGTTTTCAAGTGTTATTGATAAAATTTTAGTTTTCGAGCATTACATAAGCGTATGCATGTTTTTAATGTGGTTAGTGAAACTGTGAAGCCTTATC
Organism: Viscum album; assembly: GCA_963277665.1. Classification (NCBI taxonomy): domain Eukaryota; kingdom Viridiplantae; phylum Streptophyta; class Magnoliopsida; order Santalales; family Viscaceae; genus Viscum; species Viscum album. The sequence goes on from OY728166.1 coordinate 998,257,787, forward strand.
GGGGTAATAATGTGGCTTCTGTGTGTGTCGTAGAGGCCTAGAACCTAGGTTACACATGGTTTTTTCAATCCATGTTGAAAGAATTTATAGAGGTTCCATCTTTATATAGTTGAATTTGAAATTTTTGGATCATTTTTTGTATACAAAGTTCCCAAAAAATATATGTTCCTTGGTGCGTCTAGTATGTGTTGAACCATTGGGGCATTGTTTTATTAAATCCTTCAACCTTTTGAAATCATAATATTTTGAAGTTTATAAACTTTCCCTTTAAAATCTTAACAAAAAATCGCACATTCTCCCTATATCCTAGTTCGTGCGACCTAAAGAGTTCCCATACCTTCCACCACAATAAAATTATATTCTTGGGATCCACAACCATTAATCATTTATATTTGATCTATCCACCCATGTTCTATTGTAATACGATAAGATATAAAACATTACTCAATAAATTAGAATTATATAACTCTATGTACCATAATATATTGAACAATAACGTAAACGCATTCTATATAAACATAAACCATTCATAATCCCATCATATTTTAATTGAACCATTACAAATATATGATTTTGAATATGATTTTAATGAATCCTGATCACAAATAATCAATAGAAATAATTTAGTTTCTATCATTAGACAATATACCCACTAAATAATAATATATTTTATTGAAGGATTATATAGAAAAAAGGAAATTTAAATGTTAATTATAATATTAAATTTTAAAATACAAATAAATTAAAATTTCAATTTGATAAAAATTTATTTCAAATTAAATAAATTATAAAATAATGAGATTAAAAATTTTATTATAATACCATGAAATCATATTAATATTGTTTCACAAAGAAAACTAAATATTATTGCATGACAATGAGTTTAAACATAACTTTTAAAAAAATAAATAATTTCACAGTTTAGTAAGGAATGTAAATATGAAACATTTATAAAATGAAAATATACATTTCTTTATAGTGTTTTTTGAAATGAAACAACTCCTATAATCTATACCTTGTGGAAACTAGTTGACAATTAACATATGATTCATGGGATAATAAAACAAAGGATTATGCAGTTTATTATATTTCAAATACTATGAATATAGATATTTTATTTAATATAATAGAATAATTGTAAAATATCATTGAACACATTTAAAGACACCCTCATTTATTTTAGCATATCAATGAATACATTCAAGAATAACTTTATGGTGCTCGGTAGAAATATGACAAAATAATAGGTGACCATAGATTCCCACATAGGGGTATCATAGTAGAAAATTTTATATACTAAATCAGAATGAAAATTATCATAGAGATAATGAAAAATAGAAATTTCATATAGAATATTCCATGAGGATTAAATATATCCATTGATATAATAGAAATTAAAATAATATCATGTATAATAATAACTACATTCACGGTGATGGAATGAATAATATGCGATATTTTGATCTTATAGTCTATTTAATGTCGCAAGACATCATATACTAAATACTAGTATTCGATATAATGTCATTCATTCAATCAAGGCCATTTACAAGAGATCATTCATTCGATTCATAACATAAACAAGAAATGTTTCATTCACTCAAGACCATAAACGAGATATCATTTTTTATTTTGGTATGTATACAATAAATACAAAGACCAGATGTCTAATTAAACTAACCAATATATATAGCTTCTATTTAATTATAATCCCCAACCATCACATATATATATCCAATAAAGTTATTATTTATAATATTGGAATAACAATAAAATTTATTATGTAATGTCTCTAGTAATGATTAGATATTTGAATTGATATAAAAAATTCAAGATGAAAATAACTTCATGAATCACAAATAAGATAAAATTGTCATAATAAATATATATAATGATTCTTATTGAATTTGGTATGAATATTCATCATGGGATGAAAATTTAATTAATTAAAATGTGCATAATGCATTTTCATTATAATAGATACAATAATAGAAGGAATTTCTAATCATAATAACATCTATTAATAACATAAATAATTATAAAATATGTCAACATAGATGAAATAACCCCTTTAAATGTTTTTGGATTTATCACCAGGTAAAATAATGTGAATAATCAAATATTTAAATCATTTATAACTATATAATGTGTTTTCTTTAAACTAATTTACATTGAAAATGATTGCAATTTTTAAAATTAAATTATAAAATAAAAAAATGTTTTTGAAAATATATATTTTATAACATATATATAATTTTAATAACAATTATTTGAGATAACATGATATCATTATGGCAATCTATCATAAAATTCCACTCTATTGGAATCCATTCAAAAATAGTGAATTATTTTTTAATATTAAATATTTATTATAATTTATTTAAATATAAAACATTCTACTAATAATATTTAATAATTAAAATAAATCATTATAGCATTTTTAAATATGGAATTAAACCTCGTGAAGAAAAAAATACATAATAGTGATAGTATATGTTCCCATTGTAATGTTGAAATATATACATTTATCGAAATGGTCCACTACAAAAACATTAAAGCATTATTTGAAATACATTATAATGAATTTGAATATTAAAATATCGTTACTTTAAAAGACTTCATTAAAAAGCACTTTCCTAGGGGTGGGGAAATTGAAGCAAAACTGTAAATGATTTTTAAGAAGAATTTTTGCAGTAGTCATAATTTATGATGTTTTGGAACATATTCATGAATTATTTTCGAAAATGTCAATTGATAACTAAATAAAATATATAATTATAAATAATATCTTCAATAACATGTCCAAAAAATTATTTAAGGTAGTTTTTATTTGAAATATAGTTTGTAATGAAAAATATATAATTATGAAATAAAATAGTTTTATAAAATAATTAAACTATCATTGTTGAAATCTATATAATAAATGTTGATAACAAATTATTTTAAAATGGTTTAAGATAAAATATGATAAATATATAGTGAATATTTTGTATTCAACATAGTAAAATAAATAATATATTTAATGAAATAATTTTGATATTTATAAAATACATCCATTAAATATGATGGAGGTTGCTCTTAACAATATTTTATTTTTGTGAAGATTATATCCCACCCATGGAATGGATTCAATTTAATAAAAAATAAAAATAGAGTTCATGATAGAGACTTTTAATTCAATAAAAATAATGTGTAATTGATATATAATTAAATATTATTTTATAATTTATGTAACTTATATTAATAACTCTGATGGAGAACATTTGTAAATCAAACCCTATGAATTTCATAAGATTTGATACAAAATCACTTAATATTGAAATAATTAAATAAGACAAGAAATAATATGAATAAATGGATAATCATGAATTAATATTTCATACAAAAAATATACGATGTGTAAAATAAAAATGTTAATAATTTTAAAAAAAAGTCACACACAAGAATTTGAGTTTATGTACCCTTAATATATGTGTATCATTTAAATTATAATCCATTGAAGGTAGGAAAATTAAATTTTATTTTGAATAAAATTAATTAAATAATGGTAACTATAATATATATATATATGGGTAAGTTTATACAATCAGCTAATAATATAATAATAAATTGAATATAGATCATATCTCAAAGAAAGAAATTTGAAATGGGAAAAATATTATAATTTACATCAATCATACATGAAATATCGTTAATCTCATGTAAAAAAACATATTTCATAATATTTTTAATATTTATGTCGATATAAAATATTCAATAATAATCATATATTATATATTTATTTCATGGTTCAATATATTTTTCATCATAAGATTTTGGTGATATGATAATTTATTATATAATTAAAAATATGGATTTCTATACTCATTCTAGGAATAATAAATAACATATTTAAAATTATTCAATGAATAGGAACAAATTATTTGTTATTTTATATAATCTCTTAATTTCATTAAATCATTATTTTACTGAGGATTCCTAGAGATAAAGTCATTGATATTCTTTTTTTGGGTAATTTTTTGAGAAAAAATCACAGTATAAAGATTATTAATTTATTAATTGCCCTTCTAGATTGATATTTATAACCTATATTAATATTTATTTATATATAAAATAACTGAATATATTTTTACAATTATCTATGTATTTTTAAAGGGAAATGAAATTTTTCATCTATTGGGTGTTAATCCATGTATGTGGAGGAGGGAAATTTTAATTTCGCTTCGAATAGAGATAATATAATAAAAGTATTTATATTTTATTAATAACTATCATATAAATGAAAAATTTATTCATTAGTTAAATTCATTAAAATACACATTAAATGTTTTGGTGAAAAAATAGGTACATGATTTATGGAAGTGGAAGTCTATAAATATGCAATGATGATGCTTTCACTTTTGTATAGAGAATGGGGGAATCCAGAGATTGATTCTAAAATTAATATGATAAAGAATAAATATAACAATGATAATTATTTTATTATTTTTGTATTGTTTAATATACATTAATGTGAGGAGAATATTACTTAAATAGATATAAATAAAAAGGAATTATTTTATAAAGTTTACTTTTCTCATCATAATAACTCCATTCAAAATTGTCTTAAGACTTTAATTGGCGGTGTAGTTAGGATAAAATATAACATATAGAATGGGTTATAATTATGGGATGATTTTTAGATACTTTTTTCAATTAAAATTATTTAAATATTATATGAATCATTTAGTGGTGAATGCCACAGTTTATAAGTGAGAGGGGTGGTACTCTTATAAAAACAGATACCTTTATTTGAATGTGATATCACATTTAAAAAAATGGGTCTCCAAAACTATAATATAAAATTTAAAATATTATATTTCATTTATAAAATGCATCACCACAAACTTTTATATAATATTATATGTCATTTTCTCCTATGTTTTATCTTTTAAAAATATTTTCATTTACCCTAGAAACTAATTTTTCACCAATAACAAGTCTATACACATAAAAAAACATTTCTATAATATATAATTTTGGTATCCTAATTCTATATATTATCACCATCGGTTTATATTAAATATTGAAATGTAATAAAAATTAAATTTAAAATAGAATAATATGTAAAAGAAATTTATATAGGAATAATATTTACGTTATAAAATATTTATCATGGTTTTATAAATTAAACAACATAAATTAATTATACAATAATTTTATTCAAATAAATTTTGAAAATGGAAAATGGATTCATTAAATTATATACTATTTATATATCATAAATATGAAATAAATATTATGTATTTAATATTCAATTTTGTTCACTATTTGAAATAACATTATTCATTCTTGAAAAATAAAAAAATAAAAAAATATTGAAATCATGATTTCCAATATGATGATAATTTTAATAAATTAAAATTCTATGATTTATTAATTTACCTTTTAAAAGAAATTATTAAATATAATGAATGTTTTTAAAAGAAATACATTAACTATTCTTGATATTTATTCCCACCAATTACTAACTTAATAATATTTTTATAAATTATTCATATTAAAATTTTAATTTTTCATATTTTTATCTACATAGTTTTTATTTTATTAAAATAAAATCATGTTTTAATATAGTATTAGTGTTTTATAAAAATGAATTTCTAATCATTAAAATATTTTTTTATTTTTTTAAATACATTAATGATATTTTATCAATTCATTGATACTAAATACTAACATTATTTTTATTTTTAAATATAATACAAAATGATTTTGTTGCAATTTATAATTTATAGTTCAATGTTTACATTTTAAGAGCCATGTTTTAAAACTGTAATTTATATTCATTAAGTATATGTTGATTTTGTTTTCATTTGGTGTTTCATGTGAAATATATATACATCATACATATTATTTTAATGATAATTACACATTAAAATCTCTGTGTTTTTCAATACCATAATTCAATAAATATCAACATATCAATTAAAATTATTTCACACTAATATATTTATCCAAATGTATTTATACAACAAACATGAAGAAATATATATGTTATTTTGAAAAATATTATCATTCTAAAAATGATCATTTTGAAAATGTAGAATATTTTTTTGGAGATTATAAATAATGGAATTTAAATTATGGTTATTAGTCATATATGTAATTGGTATACTAATGTCATGTATTTTCACATTGAAATTTAAAAATAATATACCTCAAAATATTATAAAAATATAAAATTAAAATAATATAAATGTATATATATATATGTGTTACATATAAATAATAATATTATTTTCAAACTTTTATATGATGCATATATATGATTCAAATAATTTATTGGATTTCAGTAGGATGGTCGATTTAAATTTTGAAATACAAAAACTATATTTCATCTATATTACTTGTTGGATATTTAGTATAAAATAAATGACTAATTTTTTTTCAAAGAACCATTTTGATATTTAGTTAGAATTTTAGAAAAATATATTAAATATAAATCATCTAAAATAAAAATATATATTATTCAAAATAATAAAATCATTAAAATTTACATTTGATATGATATATTATTAATTAAACATTATATTTAAATTCATGATTATTTCAATAAATGAAATTTTTATATTTATATTTAATTTTATCAAAAAAATATATTAATATTATAGTATTGAATTTGTAAGATGAAAATTATTATAGAGGAATTCAATGAATTGTTTGAAAGCCTATTCAATATTGTCTAAAGATGAAATATTTAAATTTTTCAGAAATAAATGATTCTTAGTTGAATATTTGAAAAACATATATTACTAAAACTATTACAGTAATGACATTATTATACTATAATTCCACTAATTGTTTGAAATACTCTTTAAAATAAAATATATATTTTATAATGATAAATTATTTATTTCTAAAAAATAAATAAAAAACATACATGAAATTTTAGAATATATATATATATTTGTTTTTGAAAAAATGATGTTCTGTATATTTCAATTCATGCATTTTTCATAAGGTTGAATGTGGAATTATAATTAAAATGATATTAAATATATATTACATAAATATTAGTAGTTTTTTTATTTATATATATCCAATAACATTTTATTTCCGACTCATATATCTTATGATTAAAAATAAATTTTTTTCTTAACAGGGGGTTTTTATCATAATATTAACTAAAGTTAAAATAATTTTTCTATAATCATAAATATTTAAATTAAAATATTATATTTATTATTTTACGTAAGTAAATAAAAATTAAATAATTAGGTTAATTTCAATACTATTAATTGAATATAAATTATAATGGTAATTATTAAATACCATAGATAAAAATATTATACATGTAATGATGTCAAAATAAAAGACCTAATATTTTTTTAAAACAATTTTGGATAAGTTTTTTCAAGAATTTATAACTCATACCCCATCACACAATCGATTATTTTCCACTTTTTCTTCATATTCTATGTGAAAACAATGAAATATACTTATTAATGACTTATATAAGAATATTTCCATTCTCATGAATTATAAAAGAAATCATCGCTCATAAAAATCTACATATTTCTATTATCAAAACCGGTCACACCAAAATCTTCAAAAATATCTCCCAAATCATGTCCCCAATCTTATAATCTTTAATATTTCTGAAGAGCTATCATAATTTTTCTTCTTTTGATGACCAAAGGATAACAACCAATGTGTGAGATACTATTTTCCACTGCACCATATTAATTGTTTTCATTATATAAAATATAAACCAATTATATTCAAGAGTCTATGATAACAAAAAAAATTATTCACTTATTATAGTTTATAATAACTGTTTTACATTCCCTAAAAATCATTTAAATAAATGAGAATGTTGTCTCTCATGTGTACAACTACATCCTCCCTGGAAGTTGTGTTCAGTTTTCAATCACCTACATTCATGTATGTATAAAAATCGCTATGTTAAATGATAATATTATATTTAAAATATTATATTCATTTCTCAATTATATGTTATTTTATTTTCTACCTTCTATATTTTTTACAATAATATGATTGTATTTATTATGTACGAGCAGTCTACGACAACCACAAGATGATGTTTCTCCTTAATTTTTCACATAGAATAACAATAGTGGAATGATATAATTAATTAATGTATAATAAAATTACATAAAGAAACATTAAATATCAATAATTACCACATAATTAATTCAAAAAATGATATTAGAAATAATCATTTAATGAAAACATTACCCGTAAAAATTACAACAATATACCTTTTATAATTTAATTATATCCGTGGGAAAAATATTTTACTAAATAAACTATTCAATAATGTAAGTATAAGGGAAATAATATCTGAATATTATATATTTTATGTAATTTAATTAGTTAATATTATCCCTGGTCGACATACCCTAAATGTTTCTGAGAAATAGACAGATAATCTCCATTTATTCAATATAATCTATATGTATGTATGAAATTTTCAACACATTATGATATATATAAGTTTTAAAAAAATACAATGATATATTCATGAGTAAATTTCTAATAATAATAATTCTATTCTTCAATATATTAAGTGAATATGATTTTTTACATATATACATGAAGTATATGATCATTCATTGCTCCTTTATTACTGGTATATTAAACATTTAATTTATTTTTCACAATTTTATTTATTATTCAAATCATGTAAATCATTTATTTTCAATATATTTCTCATAAAAATATATATATTTATGTATCCATTTCTTTTAGGGGGTTATATATGTTTTTACCTCACATCAAAATTCTCACTTTCTAGTAATACATTTTTAATAGAACAACCATATTTCTAATATAACATAGAAAATAAACCTCATAAAATGTTTTCAACACATTATTATTATCTAGAAATACATAATTATTTTATATTGTACCATCTTGTGTCAATTATGAATATATATATATCAATATAGTATTTCAATCATTAAAAATATTATTTAATTATTTCAAAAATATTTAACCATGTTTTGTGGTTTTATTGATTAGTCCCCTAAATCATACTCATGAAATATATATATATTATAACAAATTTATAATGCAATATATTTAATTTTTAATTTTTTCTTTCCACAAGAATATTTGTTTCACATATTGATCATATTATTTTACCATTTAGTCATTCCATTAGTATGATTTATTAAATCAACTTCATTCCCAACTATTTGATCATACATATGATTTTTCTATAGATAATTTTCATCATGTGAAGCACATATTATATGGACACAACCATAAACATAATTTAATAAAAAGTTATATCCTATGATTCATTATATTATATTTGAGGATCATTTCATGGTTATAATTCTATATAATGATTTCATAACATCATATTACCAATCTGTATATATAAATAGTGGAATACTCTTATTTGTATCAATTTTTTCGATTATTTAAAACATTTAAAATAAAAAAATTCCTTACATTGTAAAATATTAACAACTTTAAACATTACAAATTCCATTCCCTTACATATCGTTTAGCCCAATGAAAAAATATTTAAATCTTAGGGAGAGAAAAAAATAATTAGCACAAGGTTTTAAAATGACGTAAAACAGTTACCCTAGTGAAAAACTTGAAAACCATTGAAATAATAACCAACACATAATTTTTCATAGAGAGAAATGATTGTATTTTTTTTCACAAAAATAATACACACACATTTCACAATGTATTAATTGAAAACATGTATAATGATCATATAAATCAACTAGTTGACATGGTACATCATCATTATTATCAATCATTAAAATTGAACAACTGATATTGTAAAACACCATCTATGTCATACCCAATGAATTTGAGGGCTATCATGGTCCCATAAATCCACAAATTACCATATAACTAACAATACTTGTAATATAATAGAACCAATGGTACTTTATCAAAAACATAACCACCAATTCATGAATTATAATAGAACCACATGTCCTCATAAAAATTTACCAAGAACTATAACACAAAAATAAATAATGAATTCATTTATTTTCATTAGAACGCCGATAAAAAATACTTTTTTACCATTTTAAATGAAAAATCAAATAAAAAAAATACCCATTTCCTTTAATACTAAACTTTCAAAACCAACATAATATTTTCATTTAAAATCCAATTTTCAAAAAAAAATACATATAGAACATGAAACATGGTTTTTATTTGAAGAAAATGGAAGATTTTGATGGATTCCAGACATTAAATCACTGTTATGGGGTGATATATGTTATTATACGCATACAAGATAAAATAGATAATTCATTATTTCACTTATAAAAATGGTAAAAATTCTATACAGATGTTAGATTTTTTGAAAAACATTGAATGAAATAAATACATAAAATTATATTACTCCCATTTCATTTTAATTACATTAATAATATAATTTTAAAATCAACAAATTGATGAGAATGTGGTTTCTGTAGAAATCAGTTAAATTGTTTTTTATTTATTATTCTATTTATTTTATTTATCACTAAGTCATATTAAATTAGTAGTTTAATTATTTATATAGAAAAAGATTCAATAGAATTTGGATTATGTGACAAATAAAATATCATTTGGTTTATTATTGGTCAGAGACATTATTAATTCAACACCACCATAACAACAATCCGGAAATAAATTTTTTTCAGTTAGAATTTTTAAATTCAACAATGAATTATGGCTATGAAAATGGTTATACACTACGATCAAATAGATGGTACATAATACATACAAAGGAGTAACATTTTCATTTTTCAATGATCATAATAGAAAAAATGTATATATATAAGTTAATATTAATAGACTGATAAAAAATCATAAATAAAACATTAATAATTTTCATATAATTTTAAATAACATTAATTTAATTTATTTAGGAAAAAATTATCACATCGCTTGGAGGAATCAATAGTATACATGTACGCACAAATAACCTTCCCTTTTATAGTTTATGAAATAAAATAATATTTCAAATTTTAACAATGATAAATATTTAATAAATAAAAAAATTATTTCTTAAATATCACATATTTTTATTAGAATTTCCCTTATTAAATTCCATGTATGATTTAGTGAAAAAGAAATAACATGGATCCACAATATTGTACTCCACCATACACATGATATGCATTATCTTATCCCACATCGAATGGAATGTAATAAAGAATATGTGATAAAATATATATATATAAGTAAACTATGTTAAACATTTCATATAAATAATTAATGTATATCCTTATAAAAATCCTTGTGTTGAGATGGTCATAAGATAAATGGAATCAATTTGAGAGGTAGTAGTCCACTATACGCAATAATGATAGTTTCACATCCCATTCGATTTAATAGAAGATTGAATTAGGTAATTATAATAATATAAATACATCTAATTATTTGGTTGCTAATATGTTTCTATATAATAATTATTTAATATTATTTCATGGATTTGAATGTAGAAATAAATTAAAAAATCATGGTTCAACGCGATTTCTCTACATCAAACTACCTCATTATAAACAAATAACAATTATTCATAATACGGATTTCAGATTTAAATATGTACCCAATTTAAAGGGGGTTTATGTTTTTAGTTATTTTTTCATGTAATGGCTTATAAAAAGGGATATTATGGTTTTAAGTGGAGACAATAAGATGTGTAGTTTTATATGTGAGTTGAGTGGATCATTTGTAGTTTTGGAAACCAATTGTGTACCCACATTCCTCACATGTCACATGTCTCCAAAATAGATTATTAAGGATCATTAATAAATTTAATCTCTAAATATTTTAATTTTAAATAATTTTGAAATTTTTTATTTCACAGTAACCCTTATCATTTCAATTTAACACCTGGTAAACCAATTTTCACCGTAACCACATTTATTAATTTTTACAATTTATACAATTAATTAAGGTCAATAATTCTACATAAATATTTAGATAATATAAAATATTTTTATTCAAAATATGGAATCCATTTTACCAAATTAATTTAATATATGATTAAGAATTTAATTATCAATTAAACTTATAGATGTAATGAAATTTTGAGTTTCAAATTAGTGCATTTTCGTGAAAATGATGATGTTATATTTACTCTAGGATTAATAATAACCTTATATAAAGATAAATTTATAATTATAATAATAAAATAAATAAATAAAATTTAAAAACATTCCCTAATTAATATTGTATTAAATAATTATAATGGTTAAATATTATCCACTATTTATTAGTTTTATGAAAAATCAACTTTTAAACCCAAAAATAAATTATAATGAAATACATTATATTATTGATTAGAAATATATTTTATATATTATATCGATATATAATTAATTCTTATGATACATAATGTTATACTCAAATCATAATGTCACGTAAAATTTAAATAAATTATTCAAAATATGAGACTTTTTTACAAAATTATTATTTTTCACAATTCACTAAAAACCCATTATCTTATAAAAAATTTCATCATATGTTAACTATTCTAATATGAATTAAAAATTGAAATTAATTTTTTTTATTTAATGGTAAAAAGTTTATATATTAGTCATCCAAAGAAAAAATTATAATATATGAATTTAGTTTAAATTATTTCATTTTTAAGGGAAAAATTTAAAAATATTGTTATAATGAATATAACCATATTAGTAAAAGAGATAATGAATTATTTTATTATTGTATAGGTTGTTATATGTCCCCCATTTTTTAAATTTTTTCCTCATATTTTTATTCACATATTATTCATGTAGGGATATCATATTCTCATAACATTTTTAGATTCACATGTAATTGTTTCTTCAACTATATGCATTTTCAATAAAACCTAAACATTTTGAATATCCTAATCCAGTTACACTATCACACTATGGTAAATAATATAAAAATATTGTACCACTTTTTATGTATTATCGTACAAATTATAAACCTCATGTAAAAATTAATGAGATAAACTAGACACATATTTCATTCACAATGAGTAATGAAAAATGTTCTGTACCTGGGAAAAACTCAGTGGAAAAGAAACATGGTAGGAAAATCATTTTAAATTCGTTGAGATTTAATATTATAAAATGAATTGTGGACATAGGATCCCTTTTTTACCTAAATATGTATCAATTTGTATGGATATAATCAATTAAAAATTTATCACCTATCACGAGGAATGATAATTCCGCTTGTTATCAGCATAGTTATCCTTTCTTCTTCGATCCCCCTCGTGTTTACTGAATCAACTATACCTTTTCAACCATTTCTTCTGACATATATGGTCCCATCTACCTTCATTATGCTACTTCATCTTATAATGTATATATTCAAAACTAGTTTGAATAAAATTCCTCATAAGCTTCCGACTGTATACCAGAATGAAATTTTTTTTATAAAACAAATCATGTATCGAATTATATAGATCCTTCCATCCCTTTATATCCATTAATCAATAATAATTAATTTCATTCATGGTCTAAATATTCCTTTCAATTAGTCCATCTATTTAAGTATGAAATGTTATTCTTAAATTTTATTTAGTTCCTTATAGCTTTAGTCATCCATTAAAAAAATAGTTATTGATTTGATATCACGGTCTAATATAGTAGAGAGGGTAACTCCATATGACCTTACTATCTCTTTTATCTAAAATTTATAAATATAATATAATTATATAGTATCTCTAATGGGTAGTAAATGAGATGGTTTTTTATTGATCAACAATAACTAAAATCACATTATAACCTCAAGATGACCTTAGAAATCAAACAATGAAATCCATTCATATTTTTCCCATTTTCACTCTGGAAATTTAAAATATTGAATCATTATCTTTGATAATTTTAATTATTATTTAACCTTCTAGCATACTAAACACTTCACGGTTAAGTAAAGGATTTCTTATTTTATATAATATCACCAGTAGTTCTCATGATAATTTTTATACATCGTACTATTTCAAAATTGAATAGAAAACAATGAACTATAAGCTTTAGTAAAAAACATTTTCATTCACTTGGAATTAGATAAAAATATGATATTTTTCAAAATAGTAAAAGCATTTTATCTTTAATATTAAAAACAATAAATTTATCCTTACTAACCTATTCTACATTTTCATATATATAATGATAATCCTTTTTAGTGTACATAATTATTTATAAAAATGTAGAGTAGAGAGAATCCTGAAAAATAGAGGATATCTCAAATTCAATAACATAATAGCTAAAATTATTCAAATTAATTAGAAAGATTACAGGTTATAAATATAACAACTTTAATTTTACATTATTTTTTAACTCAAATAATTGACCACACTATTTTGTTTACAATTATTTATTTAATCGTAAAATCAAAATCCTTGATCAATTCAATTAATTTTCACTACCACATGTTCAATTCATTATGATTTAATATTTAATTTAGTATTTTTTAATTAGTATATATTTAACATTTACCTCATAGAAATACGGCCTCCATATTTTTCAAAATAAACCCAAAATAATTAATTCTTGACATTGTGTATGGTAATTAAAATCATTATGTTTCAACTAACATTATGTATAAATAATTTCATTTCCATTCCCCATTTGGATAAAATCAAGTCCCTTCATGGACGTACCACATTAGAAGATAAAATATCTATTTCTGTATAGATGGACTAAAATTGCAACATTCATCATTTTTTGTTTAAGATCTAAAACAAATTCAACACATTTTTTTGACTAGCTAATTGTAAATCATTATCAAGATAACATATTGGTTGGGATAGATATGTAACAATTGATTTAAATGAGTTATAGTTATTAACTATCTTAATAAAAGAAAACTATTAATCGTAATGATATATTTTCATATTATATATTCTCCTATAAATATTTTTTGAATAGTCTAAAATTCTATCTTTTGAAACAATAGACCAAAAGAATTAAATTTATTAAGAAAATTGATACATAATAAAATTTTCATGTATGAGTATATCTTTTATAGTTTTAAAAACAATATTTAGTTTCCTTTCATTCTCTTCTATAAATATAGAATTTAAAAAATATATCATCAACACACACACCCAAATAAATTTCAATTATCTCTTGGAAATAAATTTTCATACATTCTATAAATATTGAAGGTGATTTTAATAACATAATGGGCATAATCAGAAAATCATAAAGCCCATTACAATTTTAAAATGTAGTGTCTTAAATTTCCGATTCATTCACATTCAATAGGTGGTTCCCAAACCTCATATAGACTATCAAAACTATTGTTCTCCCAAGAGTAGATAAAAAACATCAACATTATGGAGAATATATTTTTTCATAACAGTTATTTAATTCAACAACCTAGAGTCATGGAAAAGTATCATAAACCCTTATTTATTTTAACAATCCAAAAAGATCAAGCCATGGTGATGTGATTTGGAGAATGAATCCTTTATCATGAAACCATGTTATTGTTTTTATTTAAACATTTTTTATATGATAAATTTTATATGATGGATTAGAAATAGGGTTAGGGATATGAACTATTTAAAATAAAAACTAAACCACCCATTCAATAACAAAACCTAGAAAATCATCAGGATATACATCCATTTTTTTTTCATTACTAAACCATTATTGTTTTTAATATCATAATTCTTCTCAACAATATGAGTTTGGTAAATTTAATAATATCTTTAATAAATTTATCAGCATCATGGTATGTTATAAAAGTCATTAAATTATTTGAAAAAACATTATTATCTCTTTATGTTATCAAAGTAGGATAAACTAAAAAAACAATAAATTTGATTTCAAACTCTACTCTGTTCAATTTGACAAGATATATAGGAAATACCATCCCACTAATTTAAATTGGAATATTTCAATACATATTGGTTTCATAGTATTTAATCCTTGGGTTTTTTTGAAAATCTCTACATTATTTTTATCTGATTATATACCAATTAAAATTGATAATTTCATATTAAAGAATGTATGTGAGTATACAGAGTCATACATAGAATATGCTTAATCATATTAAGAAATTATTTTATCAATAAACACATTAGGTGATATAAAAACATCAATAATAGTAATAGTAGTAAAATATTAATCCATTTAATTCCTCTATTAGTATTGATGATTTTACCCCTATGCGACAAACATTGAAAATATATCATAATAATTCCTAAAGTAATTTAATCTCACATGTTTTTCATTCACATTTTTATTATTCATATTCTCATTTTACTCATACATAAGAGTTCTATGTCCAAACATATATCATCCAAAGAACATCCCATATATAGTAATAAATTAAAAACAATTATTCTTTACTATACTTCTCACAAGATGATAAACTGGTTTTCCAATCACTAAATTTTTCTAATGGATGCTTCCCCATTATAATCCATCCTGGATTTTTTATAGTCATTTCATCGAGAGGTGCATATTTTCCACCAAAAACTATATCAACATTTTTAACAGAATGAAAAAAAATTAGAATATTTTAAATTACCATGAGAATTATATTCAAATTAATTATAATTTTAATATAGAGTAAAATCAATTAATTTTTTTATTGATGTCCCAAAAAATCAAATATGCACTTGGGAAGTTTTCTAAATCATTCTTTATACGCAATCATAGAAACATAATCTTTTTCATTTTTTATAGAAATTAAGTCTCAATATATAGTAAAACTAACCATTTGATTATTTTTATTAATAAAAATATCCTTTAATAGGTCACATTCCATTTCATAAACGTCATAATATTCTATTTTATTCATAACCATTATCCACCATTGATCAACATCAACTTCAAATGAATAAATTTCCATAGTTACCTATTGAATTTTTGAGCATGCCAGGAATTCAAATATCATTCAAAGATAATTAATCCAACCTTCATAAACCAATAGATTTTGTGATAGATTAAATTCTATAGCATTTTCCATTCTAAGATGTCGTACTACATACATGTTTCATAATAAATGATATATCTACTCTCACGAACCTATTTCACCACTATTTAAAGCATGTGTCAACTGAGGTATTATTTTTATAAACTAGTGTGCTCTAATTACAACCATATTTAGATACTGATTTTTATGCATATAATCATCCCTGTGTCTTCACTGTATAGGTTCTATTCTTCCATTGGGAAAAAACTTTATGAATAAATGATTTTAAGATTAAGAAACACATTGATATTCAAATTTTATATCATTTCAACATAGAAATAAATTTAAAACTTTTCTTGGTTATTATATTAAAATTATAATATTTTATATTTTTATATAAATTGAATAAAAATAAAATATATAACAAACTATCCATTAATGTAACATAATATTGAGTTTTAGTACAATTTTTATTCTAAATTATTTAGTGTTCATTTTAGGTTTTGATTTTTAGAAAATTATTCCATAACTATTAAATTTAAAAAAACACACATACATATATATAATAGATCCATCCACTTAGTATAAATTTTTCACAATTATACGAAACATTAAAAACTTATTTTATTAAATGAAAAATATTAAAAAATATCAACCTGATCTTTTTGTTTCACTTACCAAATATTTTAGGCCATAAAATATTTATAATGTTGTATGATAACAAATAACACCATGGGTTTTTAAAAAAAGAAATAAAACATATAGTTCAATGATAAACATAAAACCCATGAAAAGTTTTTACATTATATTAATTAAATTTTGATTAAATACAATAAATACTTTTAACATAAATTTAAAAACTCATTTTTTTCAAAATAAATTATTTTAAATCTATAACAAGCATATAATAATTTAATAGGAATATTTTTAGAAAATATTCTATAAAACTCATTGATATGGAATAATGAATATAGATAGTCTGATTCTATATAGAATTCAATGAATTTAATGGATATCATAGCATCCAACAAATTTAATGTGGATCAAGGATGTAAAGGCCTTCAATGCTACTCTACTTAAAAAGTTTACTAGGAAGTTGCTGTCGGGCTCAGATATATCTCTCGAATTCCTCAATGATAGAATTGTTGATAGGTTGTATAGGAGGAAAATGGCCCACCTGAAATCATATGTCTGGACATCAATCAGAAACTCCTATTATTTTCTTATGTCACATGCTAAATGGCTTGTCTGTTTTAACTCACAGATGAATTGATGGAGTAAAAACTGGCTCACTACTCCTATTGAACATTGTACTACTGTTCTGTTATCATTGAAAAACACTGATATTTCTAGAATCCAGTGTAATGCACAGGTTTCTACAATAATTCCAGCCCATATTCAGAGTGATATTGATTCATATGAGTATTTTGATCATGATACTTTAATCTGGAAGCCATCCATAACTAGTACTTTTTCCAGTCATGATTCATACTTACTATAATGTGGGGTGATAATCAGAGCTCTTGCTTGGGTGATGGGTTCAAGGAAATCCTTGAATCCACCAGCCGATGCTCTCTTAATATGGCGCAAATTGAAACAGAGGCTACCTTCATAGTCTGCACTCCAGCGGATAGGTATGAGTATCATTCCTACATTTACTTCTGTTTAGCTACTGATGAAACTACTGAACACATCTTTATACAATGTTCCTTTACTACAAGTTTCTGGAATTTCCTGGAAGGAATCTTCCATGTTGATTTAAATCTTTGCTCAGTTGGTAGTTTGGTAACCTCTGTGGTGAAGGAAGAATGCAGTGAGCAGGTAAAATCCCCACTCACTGTGGCTACAATTTATGTTATCTCATATTTATGGAAAGCTTGGAAAAAAATTGTTTTCAATAAGGGAAGATCATCTTACAAGGAGGGCATTCTGGAAATTCACTGAAGCATTAAACTTGTTTTGGTGACTCAAAAGGGTACAATGAATAATGATATGTCTGATTTTATATTTTTAATAACTCATGGTGTAAGTGATAGGAAAAGAAAGCCCAAGATGATGAAGTATATTAGATAGATTCCACCAATAATTGACTGGCTCAAGGTCAATGTTGATGGGGTGGCGTCTGGTACGCCAGGATTATCTAGATGTGGTGGAGTGTTTAGAACCTACAAAGGCTTCATCAAATGGTGCTTCTTCTACTACATTTTCAATGTATATGCAATTGAGGCTGAGCTATGGGCAATGGTAATGGTGATAAGTTACACTGATCGTTATGGTTGGAGAAATCTTTGGGTAGAGTCGGACTCTTCTATTTTTGTGCAAATTCTTAAGGAGAGATCCAGGAATGTTCCTTGGAAGATTCTCCCTGCATGGATAAGTGTTCTAAAAGCTGCTGAATCTTTATCCTTGGAGGTGTCTCATGTGTACAGAGAGGAAAATCTAGTGGCGGATGTGCTCTCTAAAAGAGCTATCATGGAGACGAGTTCGAGCTAGTCCTTTGTGCTTCTTGAATATTGTAGTGATCTTGTAATAAAGGATATAAGTGTAGTTGTGTACTCAAAGTAGTGTAATTTCACCCCTTTGTGAGATGCTTTGTACTTTGTACGGTTTACATTTTTTGGTATATAACATTTGTGGGAGCAGGTCTTTGCTGGGCTATCAGACTTTTTGGCTATTTGTACCACTATAGATACAATTGATTCGTAAGACACATGGAAGAATATCATTAATCAAAATATTAAATATTTTTATAATTGTAAAATTATTTATATTACATGTCAAATTATCTATATATACACCTAATAAAATTATATAGGTTAAAAAAATGATATTATTCCCATGTGAATGTTAATTGAGACGATGTCCCCTACCTATAGTTTGATTTATCGTACTCATTCTATATAATCATGATCAATAAACTTATGTTATTGTATTAAATTCATATGTTCCTATTTAATGTGTATTATAGAATTTATTTCAGTTATCACCATATAATATATAATTTCATATTAAATTATGTTTATATCACGTGTTTTGATGATATTTGGAGTATGTGAGAAAAATGAAATTTGTAAGAATACATTTAGTCAAAGAGGAAATCATTTAAAAATATAAAAAACAAGAATAATAAATTAAATATATTTTCGATGATCAATTATAAATATTAAAACAAATCATCAAATATAGTTATGAGAAATGAACCATGTTTTGATCATGGAGGTAGTTGGTCGTATGCATACACCAATAATGTTTCAATATGTAAACCATAATAATTGAAACAATGTAAAAATTATAATAATAATCTTATTATTATTATAAATATCATATTATTATTTATATATTTATATATATTTTTTAAGAGAAATTTTTATTACATAAGAGTCGCATCACTTGGCGGTTGCAGTTTTCAACACATACGCATGAACGATGTGATAAATTTTCAGTTTAAAAAATAAAATTTAATTCTATATTATAATAATGACAAATATGAAATTTATATCATAATAATTTTTTATATTATATATATATATTTTTTCATAAACCATTCTCATATTACCTTCCATTTAAAGGGATAGTGAAAATGAATTACATCACCCCTTGAGGCTGTAGTATATTGTATACATGAGTAACACTATCATATCTACCCCCAAATGGATTTTAAAAATTAACTTGAAGGATACCAACTGTAAAATTATTAATAAGTTAGCATTATTAATTATATATATATATTTTTTAAAATCTACCTTATAAAAATCAATGATAGGAAATGATTGGAAACAAACAACATCTATTTGTGAGGTGGAAGTCTACCGTAAATTATAAATATTATTTAATATATAATTTAATGGAAGTGGAAGCGGGTCTAGGTTTTCAAATTGACCTAATAGTTTTTTTGCTACTTTAGTTAAATATTAATTTTTATAATAATAATGTTATAATATCTTAAGGAGGTTGACGAAAAATAAAACAAAAATTCACTACCAATTAGGATACATAATATTTGTAAAACTTCAAAAGGTAATAAGACACACTGTTTTGAATATATTATTATGATAAAAATGTTATTTATGTAATTTGTAGGTATGTTTGGAAGGTATTTTGGTATTTTATTATTTTATAAATGTATTTAATGGTATGAAGGGTAGTGGAGAGTGTGTGGAATTTTATATGCTGGGTAAGTGGAAAAATTGTAGTTTTTGAATGAATAAATAGGTATAACCATATCACATACATGAAATATTCACAAAAATTCATCTTTATTCATACTTATACATTATAATGAACTTATATAAACATTAAATATATTTTTGACAATTTATTATGTCATTTTAACCATTATCATTTTAGAATAACCCACTATAAACCAATTTTCACCATAAATGTGATAATTGATTTTTAATATTTTTGTTATTAATTATGGAGAACAATAAAGATGAAATTATTAGATAATATAAATAATTATAATTCAAAATTTTAAATCCATTTCATTTATATAATTCATTTAAGTGTGTAACATTGTATTTTAATTAAACATGCTGATTCATTGAAAACTCAGAATTTCAAGAAGTTTAATTTTCAAGAAAATGATGATTTTATACTAATAATGCTAAAAATATAATCATTGTGTGTATCCAAATTAATATTAACTATTATATATTCTATAATTTTTTTTAAAGACTCATCATTTTGAATTATATTAATAAAATAAAATATTGAAACATTATACATTTTAAAATCATTTTTCTATAAAACACTTTTTTTACCAAAAAAACATATAGTAAAATGAACTAAAATCATGATTAAAAATTAATTATCTAAATTAAATATAAATAAATCCCACATATTTTATTTAATTATATGTAAAAAATAATTTTAGTTTTAATATAATTAAATTATTTAAATGAAATCAATTTTATGAAAAATATATATTTTCAATATTCATCGATGAAATAACATTTTTTGAAAATTATAAAATCTTAATCCTTAGTCAATAATGATTCTATTATTTTAAAAATTTAAATAAGTTTTTTCTTATTAAAATTCCAAAATTTATATATTAGGATTTTGAATATAAACCATACCATAAAATTGTTTCTTTAAAATTATTTCCTTCTAGATATAAACATTTTTCAATATTTTGCTAATGAATTTAACTGTATTAAAAATCATGAATAAGATCTATTCATTTATTATCTTGTTTATTACACATATTTTTTTTAATAATGTAAATTGTGGGAATAAATTGATTTAATCATCCAACATATTTGGGGATGCATTATTTATCATGAGATTTTATATATGGTATTACAGAGTGAAAAAAATCATCCATGTGACTTTTTACCTGAATCAATGATGATCTTGAGAGTTTCAACTGACTAATGTTTATGAAATAATTTTCCATGTTGTTTATATATGTTTTTTATCTTTTTATATCATTTCCTTTATACATGTATCTATTCATCTAATTATCTTCTTATTTTTAATGTTGTGCCACATGTATATCATTTTAGGCAATATTTTTATTCCTAATCAATTAATATGTTTATCATCTTACAAATTTATTTTGTAATTATATATAGTATATCACATGATGTTTTGTATTATCTATTTTTTTTACATAACTATGTGCTACTTCATATAAATATTAGAGTTTTAATGTAATTAACTTTTCTAGTTAATCTTCCAAAGTCATTAAAAGTAAATATTCCCACCTTGTATTCATTGAAAAATATAGTAATAACTTATGAAAAAATAATTTTTTATGATTTGGTTATATAAATATTTAACAATATGGTAGATTAGTTGATATTCCTATATTGGTATGATAGATAATCAGTGATAACCCTGTGTAAAAGTCTAACAGATAATCTTTGGTGTGTGAAAACATCAAAAAATTTGAATGAAGTATTAACTATTATAGTTTCCTTGAAATTGTGTCTTTATATAGATACATGAATTTAGATTTAGGACCTCGAAAATATTCACCTTGTCTTAATAGAAATAAATAGGGAGTGTTTTGTATTAACAATATTATGAAATATTTCATGAACGAGACCTTACTGAAAACTTGATTATATAATCAACATGAATATACTTTTATTATTCATAATATTTTCATAATTTTCTATAAATTATTGATTTTAGAGAATCATAGAGGGATTTGGTTGATAATTATATGATAACTCAACATAAATGGACCTATATTAAACAAATACTGATATGAGTAAAAATAATAGAATGATAGGTTATCAAGATAATGTAGCAGTATTATATATTTAGTTGTTGATTCCATTATATGTTAATGATTAAAATAAACTAGTAATGATATTAAATTTTTATCAATTATATTAATCCTTTTGGTTTTTGGGATGGTTGGATCAAAACATAACTAAGATATCCTTTGGTGAGATGAATAATTATTTCAGTACCACAACATCATGGACTATGAAATATAGAAAATTTGAAAAACCATATTCCATGAAGACATGATTACTACCTTTACCATAATAGAAATATGGAGTAACCCAATTAATTAAATTACGTAATCCATGAAAATAAATGAAGTGAATAAAATTAATTTAATTTTTGTCTTCAACCTATGTGTCCAAAATGATGAAATATGCATTGAATAAGTTTCTTTAAATAAATTATATAAAGCATTATTTATGTAATATATCATCATTGAAAATGAAAATTATATAAAAAATGATGTGTTTTAGTTAAATAATGATAGTCGAATGTGTGGATCCAAATAACAAAGTAATAAAATAATTTTATTAGTGTGTAAAACAAAGAAATTACATAAGTTAACATAAAAAATAAAAGGGAGATAATAATGAAGGGAATAATTAACTATCAAAACCATAAAAAAATATAGCATCCTGGTAGATGACCAATGATAAAGTGGATTATGGTAACTATTTAAACAGATTTTTTTTTAATATGAGATATGTAATTTATTAATAATATGTTTTTAATATTTGTTTTTTAGATGAACTTTCATGATGTATCATTTATCAAATATAACATCTTGTGGAATTATGTATGCATTTCTAAATATATTTTTATGTGACTCTGAAAAATATGGTTATTTTATGTTTTTTTCAATGATTCAAATAATGGATTTACTATTTAAAGAAAGAATTCATATTCAGTGATCATGGATAGAAAACTCACAAATAATCCATATGGGAAAATTTTAATGGGATATATAAAATGAAATAAAAATATTATGGTGGGATATTAATGTCACTACAATATGATATGACCACAATATAATGTCTTCATTAGCATTCATCTACTACACCAAAAAAATTGTATAGGTCCATTGTTTTATGGTGTTTGAAAACCCCTATATATGGATGGATGTAATATTCAACCCCACCAATCGCTCTATTTCTCCTCATATTTAATGAGACATGGTGGTTTGGAGAACTGGGGGAGGCCTCTCAGTGAAATTTATGAAGGGTGGAGTTTGGGGATCAAGATCAATGAATTGGATCATATGATCCCATGTAGAATGTGTCTGATGGAATTTAGGATTGGATGGAATTGTTTGGGTACTTGGAGAGTCACCCAGATAATACTTTTAATGTTCTTCATCCCCTGAAAATCAATACTACGTAGGAATTCATGGAGTGGGTGACTAATGTAATGCCTACTAATTTTCTTGTAATTTTTATTAAAATTATATAGAATTATTATGAGATTTAATGTTCTAACTGAAAAATATTTTGGGGCCTAGTGAGCCCAAAACATGATTTTGATCATTTTTTGTTCGTTTAAGTAAAGGTGGGGGCTGGTTTTTCTAATTTCTAAACTGGTGGTTGGATCAAAAAACTGAGAACACCATTAAACTCACAAGGCTGGATTTACCTATAAATTAATTAGCATCACTGGAAATGGTGGGATGGAAAATTCAATTTTCAGATTTTTAGTCAAAAATAAAATAAAACTGAAAGTTCATTATATTCAAACTGCATCCACTACAATGCAATGACAAGTCAACGATGCACTACTACGATGAGGGGTTTTTGAATCATTAATGATACTCAGTAATGATAGAGCATGGTGATACCCAATTCGTCTACTTCATTTAATTAAATAATGACCATAATTGGAAAACATCACAGGGAATTTGAAAGACGAATGTGGAAAATCCCTTTCTCTCTCTCTCTTTGTCTCTCTCTGACGAAGAATGCCATTGATGAACACCATAAAATCAGGGATCGATGAATGCTTGTTGTATGGATTCGAGAGATTAATAATGAATAAAAATTCTAATGGATCACGGATTTATGATGGATCATATCGTCTTCCCTCATCCAAGATTGATCCTTAATCTACATAGGGGTTATGGTGTTTTGATTTTTCTATTCATCATTCTAAAATGTTGAACACGGATCAACCCAAATACATGTTGATAAATTGATCATGAATTCTTACTGGAGGGTTTCATTCATGGATTTCCAATCATGGATTTAATTATTGTTGATGGAACGATGATGGAAATTCTTCTGTGTGTCTTTAAAATAGTAAAATTTATGGTACAGGACAACACGAACAAGGCCTCAGCCCCTCAAATTGTGCGTTATTCATGGAAACTTTCTCGAAAAGGCATAAAGGTGAATCTGATGACATGGTAGTGATGGAAGTGGCCTATGAGGCCCGTAGGCATAGAAGGAAAATCCATCATACCACTAAAGTGGACCAGGTGGCCCGAGGATGTTGTTGTAGGCGTGGAAGAGGCCACAGGAAGGAGGCTTCCCAACCACAGGAGAATGGTGGGGGATGATATTTAGGCTCTTGGTAGAAGCATTGGAAAAGTCGGTGTGCTCTGTGTGATCTCCAGTGAATGGGGAGGCCACAACCTGTTGGCAGCGGTAGCTGGCTAGACACGGTATCTTTATGGAACTGCATAAGAGGAGGGGACCAGTTTTTGTGGGTAGTGCACTATCGACGAGGAAAACTGGATGACTGAATGAACAAGCCCCCATTAGGCAGGGCTGAAATGGTTGGACAACTAGGCTGAGCTCAGCCAATGTACTGGGCTTCCTGAGTGTCCTGACTAAATTTTTGAGTAGGTCCACTTATGAGGACCTAGATATCAGGGTAAAAACGCGTTGTGAGGTGGCCCTAGATAATAAATAAGACTTGCCTACCGGTGCGGGTTGGGATGGATAAATTTGAGTCACATGGTGACCAAGAAGTCATTACCCACAAACTACAGATTTTTTGTCCAGTGAGTTCAATGGGATAGACAGACAAGGTCGGTTCATACAGGACCTCAGGTCGTGTTGGTTGGGTCGGCCTGAACCAGTGAAACCAGGCCCCGGATGCAACCAGCTCCAGTTTACAAAATGGACGTAACTCCTAGAAAATGTTTCTGATTCATGCTCAATTTGTTGTGTTGGCACACAAATGATGGGGATGGTGTTATGAAGTCATGTGAGTATAATTTCATGGATATTTAATTAGTGATTCTGCTTGACTTAGCTACCTAGTGAGACTCTGTGACTCATCTATCAGTGTGAATTCATGACTCATCTTCCTATCAAGACTCTATGGATCAACTAATAGCGATACTTCATGACTCGGATTCCGAAAAATTCCCCATAACTCAGCTACCAGTGAGTCTCAGTGATTTAGTTACATAGTGAGTATTTTTGGCTTAGCTATCATTGAGACTTTTTGACTCACCTACTGAATAGTTCTAGGCTACCAAGATAGCATAAAAACTAATTATGGATGACCGACTTTGTGGTAATTGATGCTCAGTGTTTGCAAATGTTTGTTTTTCAATCAACACATAATGTTATACCAATGTCAAGCTGACTACAGTTACACTTTTAATTGTACATTATTTGGTAATTTCCGTTATGGAATTCAGTGAGACCCAAGTGGGTTTTCTGGTACCTACTGAGTACTATTATGCTCACCCCTACAAGGGCTTCATCAACACCTATCGTGTTTTATGAAGATGATGAATAACTTTGACTGGGGTCTTGGAAAACCAGGGGATGTTTGTGCTCATGGGTGGATCTACATATGCAGTACACTTCCGTGACATCTGACCATGAGTTGTACCTACACATTAGGTAAGATCATTAGTGGAAGACCATTGAGGAATGCACATCCTTTTATTATACATTTCTGTTTTTGGTACTGAATTTTGGTCTCATTCCCCCCTTTTGTTTCAACAGTACATGTGTTTTTTCTACCTTGGGGGACATAATTGTTTTTCATATCCTCTTTTTAGCTTTACAATCCACAGTATGTGATGTGTGTGTCCATTTTTAAAGGAAGTGCCTTCCGATTTGGGGATATTCCTTTTGGTGCTAGTCTCTAGCACCTATCATAGGGAAGGTGAGCATGGGGTAGTCAAGACATGGGTCCTGGGGTATGATTCATGACAGTGTAGTTTCAGGGGTGGTTGATTCTATATCAATGGCCAAGATACAATTGGTTTATTTTGGAAAATTTTTAAATTTTTCTAGTTCGACTTTCAGATTATTGGAGTCCAATGTTGTTGTAGAGGCCAACTTATCCATACACCTAGAACCTAAATTCTTCATTATGACTACATTCAAGAAAAAACTAGTTGCTTATGCCATTAAAATATTTTTCATGGTCTCCTTCTTGAGTCAGATTCAAATCTCCAGGTATAATTAACTAATTGTGGTTCACAATGATTTCTCATAATATTCCTCTACATAGATTCCCATCCAGGATCATGGTATAGGATCATGACAGTAGAACACAATGTAACATGGCATCGGTGTAGGGACCAGTTCTTGAGATGGTTCCCCCAGGTGGTGTACTAGAGGCAGCACCACTCGTAGAGCTGTAGTTTCTCCCATCCCTGACAGTATAGGATGAATTCCGAATGAGTGTGTTGCATGAGATTCAGAGGAAGTGGTTTCTAAGGATTCAAGGTGAGGTAGATCGTCAGGCAGCTGATGATTGGCTGGAGGCGGTGACACAAGTTTACCACCAAGAAAGGTCAACATAAGAGAAGATGGTGGTTTTAGCCTCTATCCTTATATAGGTAGAAACACAGAGATGGTGGATCTCAAAACAACAGACACGTGATGAGGTAACCCTTAGCTAGAGAAACATGGAGTTACTTTTCTTAGATGATTTCATCTTTGTGACCTTGTGCTCAGTTCGGATACAAGAGCTCCTCTACATACCGAAGATCCACCCAACCCTAGATGAGTACTCTATGAGGATCACATAACCGTATCGACCCTCTTTTGATATGGTGTGTGACCCTTTCATCAGGACCCAATCCTTATAGTATGGGATCATACAAGATATCATAATAGTAATGATCTCTCTCTGCATCATTACACAGGTTGCAGTTCTGGGGTGAGCACTTCATGTTGATATATTCTATGAAAAAATACACCAAGTGTTAGAACTACCACCAGAAAGTATGTATCAGACTCCTCAGCATTGGGATGATGAAAACTAACATAGGTTTTCAAGAGGACTATACCATATTGAGGAGAAAACTATGATATTGGATCTGCAGTGTGAGGCCCCATGGGAAGTGTACACATGTAGAGGAATATGTTGTGCATCATGTGTGGTGGGAATGAGCACATAGCTCGAGATTGCCCATACTACCATAGATATAATCACCTATAAAATGAGGGAATACCATGGTTGAGGCTAAGAGTCTAACATGGAGGTCGACAAAGAGGGATGCGTGGTTGGGATCATGAATAGGGGAAAATGGTGGGAGGAGATGTGAGTTGCTACCACCACCACCCCAATGCGGTCCTACATGAGCTCTGGGATTAGGTGGAAAAGGGTGTGGTGATTATAGGTACATTATATGTCAACAAGAGTTAAGATTAATTTCATATAGACATAGGTTCTTGTCACTATTTCCCTACCAAGGACCTTCTTCGAGGCACAAAGATTCTGGGGGAGCCGTTGGCTCAATCCATTTGATTAAAGAATCATACAAGAGGATATTCGATGACCACACAGTGGTTCAGGTAGTGTGAGATAACTCTATCTTGCGATATCTAGGGAAAAAAACTACACGTAGTGGCATCTAGTCCTTACTACATCATCTAGGGTCTAGACTAGTTATCTACAGTCTATGCTCATATCGATTGTATAATGTCCAAAGTGTGGTGTGTCTTCGGGGATGGGACTAGGTTTTCCTTCACCCTCAGGAGGGGAACTTTTGTCACCCATGGTGAACATTCTTGGTGTAGGGTGAAATCGATCACTCCCTAGATTTTAAACCTCACCCTCAGTTCAGTGGATGAGAGGAGTCTAAGAATTCTTGTATTGATGGACGTGCATAAGGATGTCTTTCTTGAGGATGTTCAAGGACTAACTCCTCAAATAAGTGATGAGATTTGCATCGATCTGTACTTGGGGAAGACACTGATATCCACTCCTGTGTGTCAAATGGAACCCATTGAGCTTTTTGAAATGAGGATAAAACTAGAGGACATGTAGGAGAAGGGGTTTGTAAGGTCCAGTTTATTAACATGGGAAGCCTCAGTATCGTTTTTCATGAAGGAAGATGAGATATTGAGGAAAAGTGTGGACTTCCAATTACTGAACAAGGTGAATGTGAATAACAAGTATCCAATGTCAATGATTGATGAACTCTTTCATTATATGAAGGGCGTGAGATGGTTCTGGAAGATAAACCTCATGTTTGAATATCACCAGCATCTGGTACGGGATGGGGATGCACCAATGATATCCTTTATATCCGATTATGGCCACTACGATTTCATGGTGATTCTATTAAGTTTGTAAAATGCACCATCTATTTTCATGGGACTCATGAATAAGATATTCTAGCCTTACCTCGATCATTTTGTGGTGGTATTTATTGATGACATCATAGTGTACTCTAGATTAGTGCAGGGTCACGATACACACCAGGAAATACTTCTTGATACAATCCACATGCACAAGATTTATGGTAAGCTATTGAAGTTATAGTTTTAGATTTGGGAGGTCCACAATAAGAGACAAATTATCTAAGAGGCTAGTGTTTCATTGGATATGTCACAGATAGAGGCATTTTTTCTTGGGAGACACCAAGGAGTGTGACTGAGGTGATGATTTTCTTGGGGTTGGATGGAGTTTTATTGAAATTAGTGCACTAATTTTATAGAGTTTAAGCATCCTTTTAAACATTGAAAAAGATAGGGAATCACTTTATATGGTCGGAGAATTCCTAGAAGAGTTTCTAGGAGGTGAGGTGGAGACTGATGAGTGTCCCCATCTTAAGACTATCAGAAGAGGGAATTGGGTACAAAGTCTTCTTTGATGCATTAGTGAATGGGATAGTTTTTTTTTTCGGATGCAGGATCGAGTGGTGATCTCCTAAAACTCATGGAAGATGAAGAAACATGAGCATAACTACACAACCCATGGACTATAGTTTGTAGGAGTGGTCCTTGACTCGATGTTTCGGCGAACCAACATAATGGGTGAACAATTCTACGTCGACTCCAACCACAAGAGTCTAAGGTATATTGTCTCATAAAAGGATATGAACATGAAACAGAGGTGAGGTATAGTGTTCCTCAAGGACTATGATGTCATGATATTATATACTCATGGGAAGGGGAACGTTGTGTCAGACGCCCTATGTAGGTGGTCTGGTTTATAGATTCTGAGTGAAGTGACAAAGTAGATTTCCGTGATGCAGATATCCTTCGTGGAAGATGATTGAGTATCTTCCCTTAAGTCGATAAATATCACTCGTCCAGTTTTATAGAGATATAGAGATTACATACTTTTGGATGTCGACTACGAGGACCAAATTTCCCAGATATCCTTAGGGTAGTGTCCTAATGGATTTTCGATATATGGGGATGACTCGATTCTTTTCATTGGATAAACCATATTACATGTGATGTTGTGGTAATAGGTTTTCCGGGAGTTCTATACATCCACTTTAGTGGTACATCCTGGTGTGGAGAAGATGTACCGGGTTCTCTAATGTCAATACTTGTGTCCAAGGATGAATAAAGCGGTGACCGAGTGGTATCAAGTGAAGGCCCAGCAACAAGTCCCAGCCTGCTTGGCAAAACCACTTGAGGTACCAGAATAGAAATGGGATGGTATCTCCAGGGAATTTTTTAGGGGGATACCATGCGTTTCCAATTGACACAATTCTATCTGGGTTATAATTGACCGACTCACCATGTCATCATAATTCCTACCCATCCGGGAGTAGGGATTGGAAGAGGGACTAGGACGCCTCTATGCCCATAAGATAGTATGGTTACACAGGGTTCCTTTCACGATCATATTAGATAATGATTCACGCATTACATATCAGTTGTGGATGGGATTACTAGGTGATTTTGGGACTTAGTAGCACTTGAGAACATACATTCACCACCAGACAAATGGTCAGATTTGGTGGACTATTCAATCATTGGAGGACATACATCATGATTCTATACTTGATTTTGGTCACAATGGGGTGGACCACCTGTCACTATGGGATTCTTTTAACAATACAATATACCACTCAAAAATTGTAATTAAATAATTTTAGGTCATTAAATGGAATCCTTGTAGATCTCCACTATGATGGATAGACCTCGTGGAGTCAGCACTCATGGGTCCGGAGTTGGTACAGTCTACCACTGAGAAGGTCCTTATTATCCGAGAAAGGATAAGAACTGCATAGAGAAGTTATAAATCTTATGCTGACAGGAGGCATAGACCCTTAGTGTCTGAGGAGGGAGACCAAGTATTCCTTTGGGTCTCACCTTCATAGAGATTTTGGATATATTTCGGCGGTGACAAGTTATCATTGATATTTATCGGAAAATTTTAGATTCTCTATAGATTTTTCGAGGTGGTGTACTACCTAGATCATCCCCCAAAGATGCTCTAGGTGCACCTGATTTCCATTTATCACAATTGAGAAGATACAATAATTATCCATCACACTCCATTGATAGGGTCTTGAAGTACATTGGTTATGGAGTGACCTTTTGCAGAGTTCTTGAAGGAAATAGAGGATCGAAAAGAGGGGGTCCTTCATCAATGGTAGATTAATTTTTTGTGTCTTCTATGGTAGTACAAGAACCACCAAGAATGCACATCGTAGTGGGAGGATCTTATTTGTGTATGTACCCTCATGTGTTAGATTAGCCATAATTTTGTCATTCAGGCATGTAAATCCAAATGTTGGGGATACTAAAATGTACTGGAATTTCTTTTATTTTTTATAAATTATATTGAATTATTATGAAATCATAATTCCTTATGACACGCGATTCTAAGTCCAAGTAACCCTGGAACAGAGTTTGGAATTTTTTTATTTCATTTTAGTAAACATGAAAGATGGGTTTCTAAATACTAAACATGTGTTAAGATCAAAAATCAAAGGGCATAACTGAATTCGAAACATCAAGATTAAATTTTAAATGAATTAACATCGACTGAAAAGGGTCAGATATAAATGAAATTTTTCATACTTTTAGTGACAAAGAAAATAAACATTAAAATTTATGTTATTCGAATTATTTCTGTTACGACACAATGACCAATCAATGTTGCGGTGCAGTGGCGAGGTGACATTGAATCATTATTGAGCCTTGTTAATGAGACATTGTGGTGACGGACAACAATACTACTACCTTTAATGAAATATGGATCAAGTCTCTGGAAACAAGATGGGGAAATTCTATGAAGAATATAGAACATCTCTCTCTCTCTTTCTCTGAAAATTAGTTCTTTTGAGAATGCCATCGAATCAAGGATCAAAAAATGCCGGTGGGATGGATTTGAGAGACGATAAATGATAAAGAATGCTAACATATCATAGATTGATGATGAATTTGAGATTTTTCCCTCATCAAAAATAGATCCTCAATCCATTTAGGGGTGTATGCTGTTTTGATTTTCCTGTAATTCATTTTAAAATGACTAATACAGACCATCCCATGAATAGGTTGATCCACAAATCATGTGTTCTTATGGGAGAGTGTCGTTCATTGGTTTCATATCCATGATTAAATTATTGGTGATAGAAATATGATCCCATGTCAGCTTTGTGTCTTTAATAATCTAACACGAAGGGCATGGTTTGAAACGAACAAGGACCAAGATGATCCTATTGTGCTTTATTCATGGATACATCCTCGAAATGGTGGATAGGAGATTACAAGGTTGTGGTAGTAATGTCGGAAACTCAATATGCCTGAAGGCATAGATGGATATAAAATCAAATCACCAGTGAAGACACAGTTGCCAAAGGAAAGGGCCTCTAGTGCTACACCAGTCGCATGGAATTGCTGCCGACTGGTGGCGGATATGGAAAGAAGGAGTGACCCTCTAGCCACCACGATTGGGATGAGTGGCTGGCTCTTTATAGTTGTGCTGGCAGCGGCGAAACACTTAGTGTGCACCACTGAGAAGAAGGAGGCCACGTCCCATTTTCTATGGTGGATGGCAGTATGAAACACCATCACAGAACTACGTAGGGGGGGGGGGGTGGACCACTCCCTGTGGGTTGCGTGATTTCAATATGGCATACAGGTTGACTGGCCTCGCATTCCCCAATCGGACCGGTTGAGTTGTGCCAGTGGACCAGGCTGCTTGACCATCCTAGATAAAATATTGAGCCAAATCGCTTTAGAGGACAGGGTTGGTGGGATATTGACTGGACACATGGTTGCCTGATCTTGGAAATGAGACAGGCCTTCCAACACGGGTCATGATAGAAAAAATCAGGCCACTGGTGGCCTAGAAGGCAGGACCAGTGGCCAACCCTGGCTATGTCTAGTAAGGCCAAATTGGTCAATCCAATGGACCATCCAAATAGGGTCTGGTCATATGGGACACCAGGTCGGGTTAGTCAGGTCCGTCTGAACTAGTTAGACTGATTCTTGACGTTTTTGGCCCCCGTTTACAAAAAATGACATATCTTCCAGATCGTGCATCTGATTGATATACCGTCTGTGGTATTGGGACCCCCACAACATGGATGTCCCTATGAAATAATTAGTGTATGATTTAATGGATTTCAACAAAAAGATACATAATGTCACATATAACTAGTGAGAATTTATGACTAAACTATCAATTAGACTTTATGAGTCATCAACCCAGCAAGACTCTGTGACTCATCTTTTAGGGATACATCATGATTTGGCTACCCATCGAGACTCTGTGACTTATATATCATCAAGAATATATGACTCATCATCCTGATAGGGATTCATGACTCTTCTATTATCATGAAATCATGATTCAGCTACGGAATAGTTCTCGGTGACCCATCTAGCCTAACAGACTCATCGGGGACGCTTACCTCTGCGGTAAATGAAGTTTAGTGAATAAAACTGTTGGTTTTGATATTATACCATTATGTTCTACCAATTTTGACATTTCTATAAGGACTCTTTTATTTTTTAATTAATTGGTTATTTCATTTTTGTGATTCTGTGAGACCCTAGTTTTTTTGGGGTCCCAACTTGGTATTGTTATACTCAACCCTACACAAGGTTTTCCAGCAACTATTGTTTCTTATGTAGATGTCGAACTGCATTGATAGGGATGTTGAGAGTCAGGGCTAGGTGGTTCTCAGAGGTATATTCATAGATACATTATGCTTTATCGATATCATAAAGTGATATGTACCTACTCATTAAGTATGATACATGGTAGATGACATCTATAGCATGAACATCCTTTAACATTACATTATTTTTTCGATGGGTTTGTATATTGGCCCCTTTTTCCTTTCATTTGCACCCTTACTCGTGTATTTTCTTCCTCTTGTGATGTACTTCTTGTTTATATCACAGTTTTAGATTTAATTTTTTATGGGATGTCTATTGTGTGTACAAGTTTAATGGAAAAGCCTTCTCTTTGTGGAATATGCCTTTTGGTGATAGTCGCATTCCCCAGGCCTATGGGTGGCTAGCTTGGGGTAGTCACGACACGGGCCCTGAGGGATGGGTCATGACATATTAGGGACTAATGAATAATTTATGTGGGGAAATGAGTGGATATCTATTGAGCATAGTAACGTTGGTGACTGAAAAGAAATTGAGAGTACATGTTTGTGTAATATATATAGATACTTAGGAAACTTTAGTGATGGGTCAACACAATGATTCTAATTATAATTATGTATGGAGGCTCATTCTTCATCAAATTTATCATCCTACCATAAAAATTTGTCAACACATCCATGTTGAAGAACCATTAGGGTAAAAATACCGGATTGTGTGTTTTATCAATTATACAATTAAGGAATCACATTTTATTCCTCATTACAATTTTTATAATATGTCACCATGATCCTGATAATTAAAATAGTGAGAAATAAAATAATCCTTGACATATTTCCATGCAATTTATTTAAATCAAATTGATAGAATGAAATACAACATAGCTATTATGGTTGTTATCAGTGAAAAAATTATAATTTTACAAATTTTTAAATCTATATCTAATGTAACATTAAAAATATTTATCTAAATAAAATTGTATATATTTGTAATAAATGGTAATGATGAGATTTATTTTTGGGGGATATTTTTATTCCTCATGTATTATGATACATAATAATAATAAGAGTTTATTTATCATTATAATTTACAATAAAATTTATGTATTATTTAAGGAATAATATATTTTTATAAAATGAATTTTATAAGAAATTAAACAAAATTAATTCAAATTATTCATTCATAAGTGTGACATTATGAAAATAGAATCTGAAATACTATATTAAACAACATGGAATATTAAATAACAACAGTTATGTATATAACATAAATTATATTAACAAATAGTGGATAACAGATATTAAATATTTAAATCAATGTTACTAGGAATTATCATACATCACATTCGAGAGTGAGGATCAATATTATCTAATAACAAACTTGTATAAGTTTTAACACTATTAGTAGGTAAAAAATTATGAAAACATTATAAATGAAATATGAACCCTTCATTATTTCATGATAGTGTAATTAAAAACAAATATTATTTCTTTATATATATAGAAACAATATATTTCGATTATAAATATTCTCATTGAATATATTGTCATTAAAATTATGGATGTTGCAAATATTGTCATTTTAGGTATATGCTTTTGACATATATCCAATAGGTATACTAATTAGATGGATTATTATGTGGTAAATTTAAAATAATATGACTAATAATAGAATAAATACATGATATTAAAATGTAACAACATGATAATTTAGGAAATATTTATTTTCTAAATAAGTATTATTTTTTATAGCTTGCACTATATGAAACATATAGTGTAATCAAACTATAATATACTATTAGAATATTTTTATTTAACTTTAGCTATTATAAGATAACCATTAAAAGTAGAGATTATTAATTTGAGTGAAAACAATATCAAATATATATATATATATATTTATATCTTTATAAATATAAATGCGTTAATAAATTTATTTCAATTTAACACTATATTTTTAAAAATGTTACATTATTTTTAATAAATATTTTCTTTGAAATATTTTATTTATTACTTATTATGAGTTAATATTATAATAATTTTTATACAATTTTATAAATAATTCAATTTATAAAGAATTTTTTTATAAATATTTCATAATTAGATTATGAAAAAATTTTGAGACTATAATAAAAAGATTAATTTTTAATTGAATAGTGAAAATAAATAATTTTGTTGAACGATGTATTTTAAATTAGAGTATCAATAATTCCAAATTGTTGAGGGACCAAATATGGTTTAAATCATGAGAATGTCTCAGTATTTTTCATAAATTAATGATATATTTTTCTTTACCTTATTTTTGTGATTTTCCAATCATACTCATGATATGTGGTATGTAAATTGTGAGTAACCATAATAATGGTTTACAAAACAATGTTTTATTTTTGTACAGAGGTTAAAAAAGCCACTCATGAGGCTGAATTTTTCTTTGGTTGATAGGCCTTGTCAGTGGGTGACTTTTAAAAATCCATCAATGGCCTTTTGTTCATAGTTATGTAAATGAGTCCTCTAGAAATAGACATCTTGTTCTATTGGGCAGGTAATTTTATGGAAATTTAAATTTATCAAAACAACAAAGGTGGCATGTCTATGGAATGATGTATGAAAATGTTGATGGATATTTTATTGGCTTTGGACATGAATGAGAAAATAGTCCTATATGTATTTTTTTAAAAGGATGTTTCAATGTTGGTTCTGCATAACTTCATACGGTCATGGAT
The DNA here is from genome assembly GCA_963277665.1 of Viscum album. Lineage (NCBI taxonomy): Eukaryota > Viridiplantae > Streptophyta > Magnoliopsida > Santalales > Viscaceae > Viscum > Viscum album. Next base: position 998,294,936 of record OY728166.1, read on the forward strand.
TTCATGGATTAAGGAATGAGGAAAAATTATATTTACAATGAGATAAATTACGTTCCATTTTCATATTAATATAAAATGGAATGTTACATCATATTCAAGATTGCAGTTGTAAGGTCCTAAACTATAATTTTGGGGGGTTATGAATCCAGGGAGTGATTCTGAATGTAAAAATCATTTGAAAGAAACTTATATTCGAAAAGATCCTCCCAGGGAAAGTTTTTCCTTTAGGTTACATTATTTTTTTAAATCACATTTAGTGACAACAGGGGAATATTCATCATAGTTAATCTAATATGTCCCTATGACACTATCCCTCCAAATTTAATGATCTAGTAATATTATGGTTATTCAAAAATTTCCATGCATAGAGTATTGTTTGTGAAATGAGGGTGCCTAGAAATTAAAGTGGCACTCCTTGTTGAAATTTCCAAGGAGTATGTGAAGATGTTTCCAAAACTCTGTTCTAACCAAAAAAAAATATTTTTCTTTCTCTTATATGGATGGGATTGATAATTGAGGTATGAACATCAATACATATGTCATAAAAATGAGAATCAATCCATATGTAGTTCATAAATATTCCCATTGAAGGTTCGACCAATGCACATCAAAGGGTTTTTTTGAATGAAATTACTAAAATGGGTTGAGGCTTATACAGAACTATTGTAATAGGATTAACCTCATGCATAGAAATTGGGGGGGGGGGAATTTTTTTGAAGTTGTGTAAAAAAAATTCGAATTATTGTTTGTACCAGACACTATAAATGTGGGGATATTTTCACATTATTGATAGACCCAAGATAAGAGGTTTGTGTGGCACTATATATCCTTTGATGACATTAATCATTCTGAATGTGGTTCATTATTGTATTCTTCATAATGTTCTATCACATAAAAAGGGTAGAGGAATTTTTAATTTGTTTTATGGATTCCCCCATGATTGAACATCCTTGTGTTACTTCGAATGGTGTGATAACAAGAAACACTCCACATATAGAACTTAATATAGTGCAGTTTAGTTTCATCTCACTAGGACATCAGTTGTTCAGTTAAACATCATTATGTGAGGAGTGAATGGGTTTATTCATTTTATGGTCATATTACTAAGTTCATTTATCATAGAAACATAGTGTAACTTCAGGATAATCGGGTCAGGATTTTCCAACATTCCCTGAGAGGTAGGGGAAAAATGTGTAATCCGTGACCCCCAAAAATCTCAGATCCAAAGAAATTATATAGGTAATATAAGGCATTGTGCATTATATATATATAATAATACAATCTTGACAATTATTCTACCGTATTTTGATATGTCTTTTTTAGGTTGCTAATGCATAAACACATTTTAAATATTTTTTATTGAAAACTAATAGTGTACATAAGACAGTGACCCTTAATTTTTTATAGCCATAAAAATATTGTGAATATCATTAGTATCATGGGGGATAGCGTTTGATGAATCAATGTGATGTTCCTTAAAATGAATGAAAAATTTAGACCCTGATGTTTTGTGATGTACGAAATGACATAAATAGATCTGACACATACATTGGTGGATTTTTTATTCCTTAATAGATCCTTGAATGTGTAATCCACAAATGAGATATCTTGCATAGATCGATATTTTGACAAATGATATTGCTACATTCATATAATTTTTATCCATTGATGGGACTACTGAACATTGCCTAGGTATTAATATTTATCTCATTGAAATGAATATCAATCCATATATTGTTCTCGAGGAGAAGTGGTGTTTAATGTTATACAATAAAGAAGTAGGATCCCATATGTGAGGTGGAAATATTTCATCTAGATCCATGATTAATGATATTTGTTGTAAAAAAACTTCTTATATTAGACAGAATGAATCCAAACAAAGATCTACAAAACATATTCCTTTTAACATTTTCCCCCAAGTACATGGGTCAAGTGACATGAAAGAAGATGGAAATTGTGGATACATGCAATTTATTATCAAGCATGAATAAATATTAATGTGGCTATTTTGGTCCTTCCACCAGGACCTTGTAATTTTATATGTGTATTGATACACCATCATCATGTGGGGAATCCCTTTTAGAACCCCTAATGCAGATTTGAGTTATGCTCTGTTTGAGAAACAATGGGTGGAAAAGTATTATCTATCACACTAGGTGAATAAAAAAATGATATAATCATTTTGAAGTTTCAGTGTGTAGACACAAAATTAGATTACCTTCATCACTATGTATCTCATGTGGATAGGTATAATGACATATGTAGTTCTTGAAATGGGTTCCTTGTGCATATCAAACTCATAAACACAGATAAGGGAATTTTTATGTATCATTTTTTGTAGCTCAACATAAAATTAGAGAATCACGAGTCATTATGTATCCCGAATAAAAAGGAATTAAGCCATAGATAGTTATCTATTATCTTCCCCATATATATTTGTCTAACTTACAAGGATACATATTTTTTTTTGAAGTAGAGCAGTTGGTTGGGGATATTTTAAATCCAACTAATTTGATTTAGATTGTATAGGTGGTTGAAAAAATATCATGTAATTTTTAACTAGGCCTTGAAAATAGGGCTGGGGTGTCATTATGTATCTAATTATGATATGAATGAAGCCTTATGTTATTCTTTATCGAAATATACCTACATAGTTCTGGACCATGCATAACAAATGGATTATTTTTTCTTTATGGTGGATGTACTAAGATGTATAAAAATGGCATTTCTACATATCATGTGGTTACATGAATCAAGACTTTCGTACATCTAGAATATGACATTTTGGATGAATGATGTTTAGGGGAATTTTGTCTCGATTGAGAACATTGTGTTGTTGTGTTTTATAAAATCATATAATGAAGAAATTTAGGTTATAATGTTTATTGTAATGTAGAATAGACATAGCACAATGTAATTTGACATCATGTGATTAGGATGACTGTATTTTAGTTAATGGGAATGATAATTGTTTGGACTAGTGAGAAATAAAATCTTGGCAAGAAAAGAGGTACCGAGTCCAGGTAGAAGAAATAAAATAAAACCATGGGTGGAGGTTAATTTTTCGATGGGATTGACAAGAGATATATAGGTGTCATTATGTATCATCAATTTCCCATAATCAAGAAATTCCTATTTCTTGATAAACTGTCATTGTACATGGATATAAATCTCACACGGTGATTATTGGTAAATTTTATTTAACCCACAAAGATCAAACTCATATGTAATGAATCGTTTATTGAAATGATGATTCACATGAAATTTAATGTCATCCAGTGAGGAATTTATCTCCTAGTTTAATGTAATTGTGTTCAAACTAAGGATCAGAACTCCAAAAGTGTTCTGTATTATGTGGTGGTGTAATAAACCCAACATGACTAATGGGCCATGAGACCCAGTGCCACAATACTCTTTTCAAACCTAATTTCACAAAATGTAAAGCAATGATGCATGTAATAAGATACCTAGTTTATGGTCATATGGTAAGGACTGTGGGTGTTATAAATTGTTATATCATTTATCAAGGATTATTATAATTACATTTTCTTTTCACGTGATCAGAATGATGGAACACTTTAGTGTATCATTATGATGTAGGGACAATTTGATGGGTGATAAATTGAAATGTTTCTTTATGAAAATTATGCTTATGGGAGTCATGAAAATCACTACATCTATTAAAATTATGTAATATTTACAATTGGAGTAGACCATATATATGGAATATGGTCTTTCCAATTTTATTTCCAACATTGGAGATCTTTTTCATTTATCATTAGATTCTAAAGGACCAACAACATCTTTCCATATATTAATGATCATGGGGAATTTTTGTTAAATTATCAGGTGATCCTTTTTTTGGTGGAGATAAAAATGATTCATATTATGCAATCCTTAATTATCCCCAAATTCATATTCATCTATCCATTTCTATGAATCCTTATCTACATATAGTTTAACGTAGAAGGAAGTGAGGACTAAGGGATATTGAACATCGATAAAAAGGACCACCTATATCACATATACTAATGATTTTGGGATAGGGTATTTGGTATTGTGGTTCACAGTCTAGTATCCCACAACTAATGTATGTCCTTTTCAAACAATGTAATTTTGTCCCTATCTACAATATTATATAGTATATTTTATATGGTCTTCTTAAAAACATCTATCTATATTTCAGCCACTACATGGTAGTCATATGAAAGGTTGTACTTGATATCATACTCTATATATAGCTTCTCACATTCAGTGGAGCATAAGATGGTTCTATTTCACATCAATATTGTACGAGGGACACCAAATATAGGGATGTCATTGAATTTCATAAAGATACCAATGTAACATTCCCTGATGTATTTTTGTGGTACGTATTCCACCCCATTTGAAATCTATTTTTTTTTTTGAAAAGATAATGTACATAAACTACTTGGTTTTAGTGGTTGGATATGGTACCCTATAATCGGTTCCCTATATAAAGAATTGATACTATTACATTTTTTGTGAGGTTACTATGGTACTTGGTGTATAATGATGGAATTAAAATGGATGGAATGGATCCTTTTGGATAAACAATTATAGTAATTCATTAAATTTTTCTAGTACTCTAAGAGCCTTAACATATCATTGTAAATCATGAATCCTAAATTTTGGGAACCATAATTTTTGTTGTGAAGTTCATTAATGATTGGAGCTATCTCTTCTCCATCAATGAACCTTCAAAGGACCTCGTCAAGGCTTCTATTATAGTCTATATTTTACTTACCTATTCTTTAATAGTTAACAATTTAAATTTTTCACCTTCATATTTTATATAGTTTTCTTCGATCTAGTTGGAGCTCTCCCTTTTATAGGTAGCCTAGAATGGGTTTTGTCTTCCTAGCGGTTGGTTCGTATAGTTCATGAATGGCGATAAAGTCATCAATATATTCTTTTTTAGTTTGACCTAAATGTTAGACCATCTTATAGTGTGTTATGTTGATTTCTATTTCTTCCTAATCTGAAAAATTTATAGATATGTATGAAATTTTCAAGGAATTGTCTTGGGAAATATGTGACAATAGACATGAGTAAATGATAGATCAAAATTTAATTACTCAATTAGTTCATAAGAGTGTTTTTGATGTGGATATGATGTTTCTATTTTATAGAATAATTTCAATTTATATGATTGATGACCAAATCTGAATGAAATTTAATCGTTTTGTTTTTCACTTTCACATAAATTTCCATCTATATCATTTCAATATGATATTGATATTCTACTTTAATATTCGTGTACCCCTCCGATAGTAGGAACTGGTAAGGAAGGACATACTTTGTTGGAGATATTTTCATAACTCCAAACACCTCATTGTTGGGCATTTGATATTCTATCCACATTTCTATTGGGATTCTAGATGAACCGTTGAAATGAATTTATAATATATGGGGGTCTCCTTTAATATAGAAAACATCCCCATTGTGTAACATAGTGTCTAATGATGTCATTTTGGCTGAAGGGTTCTATGCCATGAAATCTGATGATACCTAGCCTCTTAACTCTTTTTGATGCATGAACTGGATATAAAATTATATTATGATGACCCCCACTATGACAGTTGTTGGGGAAAAATCATGTAGCAAGGAATGTATTTGTGTAGATTTCTATAAAAGAACAAATACACCTCATGATGTTGTTGGCAATACCATAGTTTATGGATAGTAAATATTAGTGATAGAAAACTATTCTACATAACTAAATAATGGGTATTATTATTAATCATGATGTATATGAGATAATAATGGTTTTTTCAATGTTGATTTTGTTGTTTTATGATGAAATAACTATGATATGACTCCATGTGTATAACATACAAAATGAATTTCCTAACATAAATCGGTGGCCCTATAACTTGCATACTTAAGAGATATTTCATGATAATATTGATTTCTTTTTGGATGACATCAACCCAATATCTTTTATGGTGTATTTCATCATCTAGAATAATGGTATCAATTACTTATTAATGGTGGATATAATGAATAATTTGTAGGATAAGATTCCTTTATGTCATTTAAACATAGTGATGGGGTGATGGGGTGACATGATCATGATATATTTTATATTTGTGTGGTAGAAGTGGATGCCACAATGGAATATAAAAATGATGTTACACTTCCCAAAGGTATCCTTGAAATCAAATTATAATTATTTTATCATTAGGGTATTTTTTCCATTTTTTATTATGGTTTGATGTTTGGACATGTCATCTGATAGTTTTTGAGATATAACCACCATGTTTTCAACATAGCATTAAAAAAATGTAATTAAACATAACATTCAAAATAATTTACCATGAAGGATTTAAAGATTCTCTTTGTGGCATGTTTTTATTTAGCGTAGCCAATTTTCATGCCGTATAGGGATACCAAATAGAAAAAAACATCCTAGGTGCTAGAAGGTGATGACATCTTCATCTTCATGGTCCAGTAAAATTTAGTTTTATCCCAAATGAAAATCCATGAAAGAGAGTTCTTAATATCCCAATGATACAATGATTAGTAGTTCGGTGGTTCGGAATGAGAAATCATTATTGTGAAGTGATGGTTTGGATCCTTGAAATCGATGAAAACTATGATCATCATGTTCTTTTCCATTATGGGTTTAACATTGGCCAACTGGATGTGTTCCCAGACCCCCTCCCAAATAAATATAGTCAAATGATCTTTTCAACAATATCTTCTATCTTTTAAATATTAGTTGAGTACATCCTCTTGGATGTTTGGCTGTTTCCATTATGGTCTTCTGCTAGGCACAGGTGGTTAGTGTCCACCTGAGGATTGAGATATGTCATTTTCATGTAATTATAAAAAAATACATACTAGGGATACCGCATGATGATGGTATATACCTCTTTATCATTAAATTAAATGGATTCATTAATTATGATGGATCATTTTTATTAATCCATTCTAATGTTTGTTTCACTAATTTCATCATGGGTGGTAGAGATTACATACTCAAAAGATGGAGGACCATTCCGATAGGGTTATTCCTTCTATTCATATTCCTCTTATTCACTTATTTATTATTGTTCTGATAGGGATATAAGTATTGGGATTAATTTTCCTATGTTGATATTGGTATTGATATCATGATACTTAAAATATTTGGATACATCATATGAACTAGTGGAAAATGTGGTATCCCTTTGCAACTATGGAGTGGATGGAATTCGGTTGGGTTGATTCTTCATCTTCATTGGGTGATGATACATACCCTTCTACCCCATTGTATGAGGAAGGTATTTCATGGGGGTTAGGGGATGGATTCAAGTAATTTTCATCTAATAATTCATCATTTAAAGAGAGACAATAGATTTTCATTATTTTCTAAACATGGTTTCCCATTATAAAATAATGAATATTTATAAATATATTTTTGAATTAGGCCTCATATGCTCGATCACATTTATCCATTGAACATACTCTTTATAGATCTATCTTAAGGGGTTATTTAGGATCACATCAAGACAGTTCATGGAGATCACCCATTCATCGCCCTCATCATGGGATTATTTCCATTTACCACAACAAAGCCCTGTGTTGATATATTGTGACATGTAAGATTCGAAAAACTCTTTATTGGCATTAGACATCTAAATTGTCCCATGGATGTAGTATTTCTTGCATTTAGTTTATGATGATTGGATATTTGTGTGATTATTTAATGAGGACCATTCAATCCAGACATTCGAGGTCATGTTTTTCCGAACAATGATATATATTCAGTCAACAATGAGGTATTCAGATAGATCCTTGAGCTTTCATTCCCCCAATGGTATTTTTTTGACTTTTTTCATAGTCTTAAAATGTAATAGAAGAAGTTTATATGATGTTTTCATCGCATTCCAATTTTCTAAGATATTTTACTAGAATGAGATTAACTCAAATTCCATTATCTATAAAAGCATTACGTTTATTGACATTATTTTTCATCTCATACCGATTCATGGGTAAAATGAAATACATATAATGATTTATTCATCATCTTTTGTAATGTTAAAAACCAAGTGGAGTTATATATAATCGGCATATATTTGACAGACCTCTATAATGACAACATTGAATAAACAATATTATGGTTTATCGATGATGTTATGATTGATTCCCTAAATAATTTTGATAATCATAAGAATTATAGGATTGACAGTTTGGATGAAAATAAGTTTAACAGGTTTAGGATTTAAAACAATTGATTTAATGTCCAAATCATTCAACTAGAAAGATTCTATTTGATAGGAAAATTATGGTACTTACTATTGGATAATGATTTATTGTCCCTCACGATAGGAGGTGTTGGTGCTCTGGTCATTGGTGGTATGGGCAGAGTAGGTATTCCTGTTCATCAAAGGAGATTCGACAATTATTATTCTTCTGATTGATATTTCAGATTGATCATATCAGAGTGGTTTCTGGTATGTGTAGGTGGATTTACCTATTTTTATTTGATATGCTAAATAGATCTTCCATTAGTTTATGCAACAATGATTTTTTGAGTTGGGGAGATACTAGAAGACTAGATATAGCTATGACTACATGTTCCCCAGTTTCCTCATCTCTTAAAACCACTTCCTCTTATTCCCATATCCTATTAGGGGACATGGGCTCATAATCATACTCATCATCAGATAAGGGATCCATTATGTGAATGATTCTAATAGAAAAAAACAAAATCCTTTTATGGGGATGACTCATCTCACGTGACCATTTCTGATGTTTCCATTTGGTGGGGTGGTGCCCATTGGATTATGATCTAAGGGAATTTAATCTAAGAGTTTCAAATATTTTTTTTACCACATTGTGATTTTATCCTCCAATTATTTCCCTCTAACTTCTAGGTCAAGAATACTTTTTATGTACAATAACATGGATTTTTTTTGCTCTTATGGGATTTGACTTGATATAGTGAAAGTAGATGGTGGAATATTTGGTTGATACAACTATTTGTGGTGTATTCAATGAAATCGGTTGATAGAATTACATATTGTACAACTATCAAAATTACATTCTTGTACACAGGAAACTTATTTATAGTCGCATAATTCCTGAGGGTAAATAGATGAATCATATTCCACATGCACAAGTGGTGGTCCCAGATTAAATTTCTAGTAATATATCATTTTCAGTATGATGTATTATAATATGATGATATTCGTGTTGGTACCCCAAGACCAGACTTCTATTTACATTTTGATATCGTGTATTACTAGTTTTTAATATTAATAAACTACCTATTACTTCATTATTTTTCATCTAAAGGAAATATTATGTGATAATGGCATTAGAGTATTTGTCACACCAAAAAAAGTCATAGAAGTTACCCTCTATGATGAGAACCCTAATGTTCTATTTCACTACCCTTTAATATATGTTCTATATCGAGATGATATCATTTCTATGGAAGAAATCATATATACTATCATGGGTGGAATATAAAGGGACATTGAGGCACCTTGTCATGGTGTACACCATTGGTAATATCCAGTTGGATATTATGAGAACCAGACCCACCAGTAATAATTAAACATTTATATGTGTCCTTTGATGTTTCAATCTATGGACTTGTGTATTGGTCGGTATAAATTAATATTACTATTAATGATCATTACGAGCAGTGTACATTGGCATATTGATGAAAACGATGATGGAAAATTTTCACGATGAGGTTGGTAACATTGAGTGCACGACGAGTAATATTGCATTAATGAATAATGTGAAAAATGATTTTTACCTTTCGTTCTATAATACAATAAGATATTTCAATCCATTTGATGGAAATGATATAGCCTAAATTAATACATGTCCATTGTATTCTTAGAAATGTTCTATTTCTATGATTTCAATGAATGAGATATCAATTACATTAGTTGAAGGAACCGACACGAAACCTTCATGAATTGAGTTATCATGATAAAAGGATTATATACATAGTGATAATCCGATTCTACGTAAGTGCGCCTTCATTAATCAAGTAGATTTGATTCCAGGATGAATAATCCACTATGTTCTCAAATACATCTACTTATATTTTTGTGTGGAATGTAGGATTGATTTCCTTTTGATAAACTGATTCATAAGACCTTTTGGTCCCCATACAGGTAACAAAATTGCAGGTGATATGTTTTTCCTTCTTTTGGCCCTATCCCTTCATTTTAAGATCCTTTTTAGGCTTCATGGTTATGAGTAACTCGAAAGGTTCCTCTGTGGGTCCACGTTATATGCATTCATTCTATGTGGAATGATTCATGAAATTTGACATAATGGGAGACATATCCACATTAATTCCTTGGTAAAAAAGAAAATACTAATTTCTTTTGAGAGGATGGTCAACATGAAAATACCCCCCAACCATGTCGGTTGGGGTTTCTCATGTTGTCTTATTTTCAGTCCTCACTCTAGATTTTTTGGATTTATAGTGGAATATTATGTTAAAAATTATAACATTGAATTCAGATAGGGAATATCTTTCACTATAGATACTGGTCATACTATCGCCACTCTCATTATCTCGCGAATTTATGATTGAGTGTGAGCCATATATAATATTGAGTCATCACCTTAACTATTTGTTTCTGTGGACATTAATAGTGATATATAATTGGATTATATAAATAGGTAATCCTACTTTTTGTTCTCATATTCTAGGTTTAGTTTTTTTTCATTGCTTTGTTACACCAATCCTGACACATTTCAGTCTTACTCAATGTCTGTTCTTGTTGAGTTTGATTCCTTCCCAGAGAATATATCTTTCATAAAAGTAATTCGGGATATACAATTATATGATAACACTCTCAGTGGGTTCTTCTATATGGGGATTGGATTGAAATGAAAACCAGAATGTTCTCCCAATCCCCATATGAGAAATTTGGTGGAATAGACAAATCAATGATTCAAATTTTATTTGAGGAATTTATTTTGTAGATCGTTCTACTATCACTCTAATTTCAGCAACCATGTTGATGGAAGGCCTTCTAAGTTAATTTCGTGAGGAATATCTATCACTATTTTGACGTGGTCTGAATACACGATGTATGTAAGGAATTTTGTTTTCTGCTAGTGGAGATTTTTACAAAGGATGAGAAGAATATTATGTATGAATTCCTCCAACATCTCTCTTGTAATGTCTATCATATAAGATTTTAAGAGCCAAAAAATAACGAATATGTCATCATTGGGAAATACTCATCTTATAAGAAAGAATAAATTTGTTCTTAAAATGGAGACTCCGCTACATGATCTACTCAAATAGTACTCTTCTTGATAATTTTTTTTGAGTAGAAGGGATTCTTTGGGTCTTTTTAAGCCTATAAAATCTAAATTTGGAATGTTGTATTCAATAGCATGTGTGACACACAACACCATGTGTTTAAGGGAATATAAAATCCTATGTATTTAAAACATTTTTAATACTTTAACTAAATTATATATATTTTTATAACTTCAAATTCATGTGATACTGATATAGTGTGTGCCATATCCGACTATGAGTTTCTCTAATTTCCTTCATTACAACAAATATCTAGTTTTACCCAAAAATAATATACTCTTAATATATTATTATGGAATATAATACAAAATCGCCTATCATTCAACATATTAGTTATTAATAGTATTAACTATTGTAAGATAATATGTAGTTTTAAAAAATTAAACCCATTATAATGTTTACAAATTAATTTTAAATTAATATATGAAACAATTTAATAAAAATGGAATGTTTTTTAGAAAAATAAATTTATTCCCACAAACATGTTTTAGAATAATAAATTAATTACAATTACTGAATCATATTAATTTAAGATAAATATTATATTTTGAAAAAAAATATTTTTTACCCCCATCCAATAGATTGTATATGTAAAAGATGATAGAAAACCAAATAATAGGCATAAAATTCCAAATTTTTTATTAAAACACTTCTATCACCTTCTTATGGAGAACCTATTTTAAATCCTCCTTTGGAACGTTTATAAATTATATATGTCAAAATAAAAAACATCATTTATTATGAATAATAATATTTAGGTTAGTGTTAAATTTTTTGAGTTAATAAGGTTATCTTATGACTACTTCTTTCTTTATCATTTTATGTTTTGAAAATCACAAACACTTATTCTTATGTTCTGTATATTTTCACATGTTTTCAAATTTTCATCCTGTTTTACTTATAGTTTTTTCATTCTATTACACTTACATAATTCTAATCTCATTGTACTTATAGAATTCTCATTCTGTTATACTTACAGAATTCTCATTTCGCTATACTTATATAATTCTCATTCCATTATACTTACAGAATTACATTTCCATAATACTTTCATAATTCTCATTCAGTTTTATGATTCTGATTTTGGTACAAAACTTATTTAGTTTTATGATCTTGAATCTTGTACAGAATTCATTCAGTTTTTAGATTCTGAATTTTTTATGAAATTCATTTAGTTTTACGATTCTGAATCAGATACAAAATTTTCTCATTTTTATGATTCTAAATCTTGTACCAATGTCATTTTGTTTTATGATTCCAAATATAGTACAAAATTCATTCAGTTTTATGATTCCAAATCTAGTACAAATGTTATTCCGTTTTATGATTTTGAATCCAGTAAAAATGACATTCCCTTTCATGATACTGATTCCGGTACAAATGTGATTCAATTTTCCCAATCCAATTTACTTTTTATTAATAATATGTTTTCTAGATAATGTTAGAGTAATTTAATGTATCATTCCAATATTATCAGATTCTATGTTTTCTTATACTCTATATTTACCTTAAACAAAGCATTGTTTCTTAGACATGAATCAATGTCGTACAATCTGTTTCAAACTAACCATTTTTTGTTTGACACATGTCCATGTACCTACGAAATTTAAGGAAAATATGACCATTGGAGTGGAGCCGAAATTGGAGATTTTTTTGCCTATAAATATAATTTCATTTGAAATTGCAAAAAAAAAGAACCTAGAAAATTTTGATGTTGAAAAATGAATTGAAAGAGACCAAATATTGTGAATTGATTTCTAGAGATAGAGGCTCTTAAAAATCAATGTTTTTCTTATGGATGTTATGAAAAAATGGTTCAGGAATGAAGAACTTGTTCAGACTCGATTTTTGTAGACTTTGATCATGCTGATCGTGGGCTACTCGGCATGGAAGATAGAGGTTCTTTTTTCTTTATAAATTGAAAGATTGAATGGAATGAAAAACATATATCGTTCTTCAGATTCAGGGCTTACCAAGATTTGTGATAAATAGACATTCTTGAATGTATAAATCAAGGAACCTTCATCCCAGGTTTTTGGATACCATTCTCTTTAGGATAAATGAATGTTATTGTTAATTTTTTTATATTTCAAGTTGTTTTAATTATACTGTAATCTTAACTTTTTTATAGTAAGAAAGTATAACATTCCTATACTGTCTAATTTTTTTACTCTAATTATATTATAGATTTTATACGCTTTAAGGTAGAATCTTTCCATTAAAAAATTCATCTTAAGTTTTTACGTTAATATTGTAAAATTAATGTAAAGGTCTCATTAAGAGGTTTTGTAAATGTTGGTTTAACATTGTTAAACTTTTATTCCTTAGATAAAATTATGAAATATATTTCCTTATGGTTAGGAAACATTCTTTAAGAATGTTTTCTATTAACATTAATGTTTCCAAATGAAGTTTTAATATATACAATTCAACCCACTCTTATATATTGAGAATCTACAACATATCTGGATCATACAATTGGAATCAGATGAGGTCTCTAAAATACTTATATACACATATAAGTTTTCTTGCTCATGATTTCTTTTTTTTATTTTTTTTACAAACATTAACTTCTAACAAGTTTTGTAGAAAATGTTTTTTTGTATGGAAGGCATTCATGTTGGATCTCTTGATAATATCAATCCTACTAGTCCCCCAATCATTAATGGAAATTTCTATGACTACTAGAGAGATATAATGAAGACCATTGTGATAAACACATGTGTAGAAAACTACATTATGTTAACTGTAGATTATAAGATTCCTTATATTGAACATAGAACCATTACTAATACAAAAATAGTGGAATACTAGCTGAAAATTAATGTACTGATTCCCTTTCATTGTTCTATGACCAGAAATATATATAGCCAAACTTCTTCTGAAGCTGAAAATTTTATTTTTAAGAATCATGAAGTAACTAAATTTGGAACTTCCAAATTTATCCGAACTAGAAGAGCTATGCTTGAATCTGAGTATAATGGTATCTTCATTCCTTTTGGAGAACCTATATGTAAGGTACACAAATGATTCATTACTATTGACAACATCTTACAATCAATTGGTGAGGAAGGTTTATATGAAGAAGCTCTTATATAAAGGATCATAGAAATCATGCCTAATGAATGGAAATCCAAGCGTACAGCTATATATGAAAATATAAACGTTACTAACATTTATCTTGATGAATAGTTTGAAACCCTTCTCCAACACGAAACCAGAATGAAGATATATGCTGATAATATTAAGAAGAACAACTGAAATGGAAGTGTTTTGTTTACAACTACTTCAAATCATATGATAGTTGGGACTCTTGAGAGAGTTACAAGATCTAAATCAAAGAAGGTTGTTATTCAATCTGAATCTAGTGAATGTGAAGCTTCAGAAAATGAGTTATCCAATATTTCTTGGAGGATGAAAAATATTATTGGGAAGAAAAAAATTCAATATTTATACAATAAGGAATATGGAAAAGATATGAATTTTGGATAAGTGACATGCTATGAATGTTGAAGAAGTAGTCATATTAGACTTGATTGTACCTTAAATAATAAAATAGACAAGAAGGACATGAATTTAGAAAGGAAAAAAGAATAAGTTCTATAGATCAAAGCATATGAATGTCTTGAATGCCAATGAAAATTTGAGTGCCAGTGGTGGAGACTCTTCGGATGATTCTTCGTATTATGAATCTTATGAGAAAAATAATATTGGTCTAATAGCCAGATATCCATTTAAAAATCATTGTCGTATCACTATGGTACGAACTACTGAATCCTTAACCAATATGTATTTGAGTGAAAAATTTTCTGATAAAGGTTTTTTTCAGAAGATTAATCCACTTCATCAAACAACAATATTGATTTTCTTTCTTATAAGGGTGTTTCTAAATTTACTATTTTGCTTGAAAAGAAGAATTTTATATATTATAAGAAACATGAAAAAGAAAAATCCGGTAGTATTTATTTTAGCAATAGAAATTTCAAATCTTATGAAATGCCATAATAAAAAAATTTTGTTTTAGAAAATCATTCTAAGAAAGATGAGGAAGATAATTCGAAGAAGGATAATATTTCTAAAGACCATAAAAACTTGTTTTTAGAAAAATATTTTTTCAAGGATAAACATAACTCTAAGTATATTATTCTCGAGGATAAAAATTTCGTCCTGAGACAAAAGTCAGAAATTTTTCTTGGAAAATACTTCTTGTAATTTGAACTTATTGTAGTGAAAATTTGGAATAGGTGTATTCTCAGATCTGACCTCATTGTAATAATCAAGGATTAGGATATTCTCATGAAAATCCTATTTTCAAAAACTATTACCATTTTCCTTAAAGAGCCTCTTTTTTCTACCAAATGTCAAATTGGTGGGAATTGGAAGAAGGGCATTTCATTAAATAGAGTTCAATACCTTAGGTTTCAAAAAGAATATATTTCTAATAAAATGTGGATACCAAATATTTTATTATCTACCAATCCTGGATCCAAACTACCTGGATTCCAAAAACCAATCTCCATATCTTTCAAGATAATGATGGTTGTTCCAACAAATCATGGTACTTATATTGTGGATGTTCCCAACACATGACTGGTAACAAAGACTATTTCTAAAATATTTTAAAGACTATGGGTGTAAAAGTGACTTATGGAGATAATTATTAAGGAGAAATAATTAGTATAAGTAACATTATTCTTCTTGGTAAATCTATTATTTCAAATGTTCTTTTTGTAAAAGTCCTTAAGCACAATATCATTAGCATAATCCAATTATGTGATGAAGGCCACCTTGTGAATTTTAGAAATGATAAATGAATAGTTCACAATAACAAGGATGATTTTATTCCCTATTCCATTAGGCATGAGAATGTATACATCTTGAACCTAGAAGACCATAGAAGTCAATATTCAGCTTGACTATGTGAAATCTATGTTCAATCGTGGCTCTGGAATAGAAGACTATGACACTGTATCTTAAAGAATCCTAGTATACATTCTAAGAAAAAACATTATAAGGATCTACCGGATTATAGGTTTGATTCATCAAAAGGCTATGATCATTGTCAATATAGAAAGAAACATTAATCTGGCTTTAACTATATAACTGAAGTTACAACTTCTTATTCCTTACATTTAGTGCACATGGACTTATTTGGTCCACCACAAACTGTAATTATTTGAAGAAAATACTATGTTATTTGCTTAGTTGATGACTACTTTAGATTTACATGGGTCTGTTTACAGGAAATGAAATATGAAGCCTTTTCCTTTTTTAAAATATTTAGAGCTCATGTTATAAATGATAGGAACCTACTATCGATAACTATTCATACTGATTATGGAAGAGAATTTGAAAATTTTGATATTGAATCTTTTTTTAGTATAAAATGAATTACTCATCACATCTAAGCTCAAAGGACTCCTCAACGGAATGGTGTTGTTGAAAGAAGAAATCAAATTTTCCAAGAAATAACTAAAACCATATTATGTGAATATTCAATAGCTAAGCATTATTGGGATGAAGCTGTAAGTACGAACTAATATTCTATAAATTGAGTTTTAATTTGACCCTTTCTAAATAAAACACCTTATGATCTATAGACTGGGAAAAAGAAAAATTTTCATACATCAAGGTTTTTTGGTGTCAATGTATTCATCTTTAATACTAAAGATAACTTACACATGTCTTCACCCAAATCGGATGAAGGGACATTCTTAGGCTATAATACAAACTCTAAGGAATATATAGTTTTTAATAAAAAACATGCACAATGGAATAAATTGTATATGTTAATTTCAATAAAACTGATCCTTTTGTTTTCAAACAACCTGAAATTATTTCTGATATATTTTCTAAAACTGATCACCAACCTTAGATAGACGAACTCTCAAATAATGAAACTATTGAGGAAAGAATTTCTGAAACTTTTATGCCTGAAAAGTTTCTACCCTATTTTGAAGATCAGGATTTTCAATTCCCAAATCAGTTGTTAATTAGAAATCATCATAGTGATAATATCATTCGTGATGTTAATCAACCAATAAGAACTAGAAATTAATTAGGGAATGAATTTGAACCTGTTTCTTTTCTTTCACAATTTGATCCAATAACTCTTAAATAATCCTGGGGTGGCGAAGATTGGATAAAGTCTATGCAATATGAACTCAACAAATTTTAAAGAAATCAGAATTGGACCATGGATGAAAACCCTAAGAATACTTTTTTATGGTAGTAAAATTGGTTTTTCGCAATATTTGTGACGAAAATGGAGTTATTGTTAGAAATAATGAATGATTTGTTTCTAAATGATATAACCAACAAGAAGGCATAGACTATGCAAAAACATATTATCATGTAACAAGACTTGAATCTTTTCAAATTCTACTATACATTTCAGTATTATTTAATTTTAAACTTTATGAAATGGATGTGAAGTGTTTTTTCATAACTTTTTAGTTACAAGAGGAAGACTATGTAGGTAAACCCTTATTTTTGAAGAGACAATATATACTAATCATATTTATAATAAATGCTTTATATATGATAAAAAAGTCCCCTATAGCTTGGTATAATAGACTTTCATGAATTTTTCATCAAAATAACTATGTAAAGGGAACTGTTGATCCATAAATTATTATCCAGAAAAATAATAATTATGTTATGATTTTTCAAATCTATGTTGATGATTTCATCTTTGGATCAACTCAGCAATCTTTAACTCATTCCTTAGAAAATCTTATAAATTTGAGTTTGAAATGAGAATGATGGGTGAGTTAACATTTTCCCTTGGTTTTAAAATTTCTCAAAAATCAGATGGGAACTTACATATCTAAACATATGTTTGATAAATATCTTCTTAAAAAGTTTGTGTTTGAAAAAACAAAGTGTATAAGAACTCCTATTGATCATCTAATAATATAAGCACTGATGAAGCAAGAAAACCTGGGGATCAAACATCATATAGAGGGATGCTAGGATGTTTACTTTACATAATAGCTAGTTGACTTGATATAATGTTCTTAGTATACTTATGTGAAAAATTTGAAGAAAATTTTAAGGAATCCATTTTAATGGATGTTAAAATAATTTTTCGGTATTTAAATGGATCTTAAGATTCGGTACTATTTTACTCCTCTAGAAATGTTTTTGAATGTAAAATATTTTCAGATGCTGAATTTTGTGGTTGTAAAATTGATGGAAATAGTACATCTAGAACTTTTCATTTAATAGGAGATTTCATAGTTTCTTGGTCTTCCGAGAAACAGAATTTTGTAACACATTCCCCTGCTGATGTTGAATATATAACCATTGGAAGATGTTGTGCTCATGTGTTGTGGATGCAACACACACTCACAGACTATGGTTTGAGTTTTACAAAGACTCAAATAATGTGTGATAACACAAGTTCAATTGATCTATGTAAAAACCATGCACATAACTCTAGTGAAAATCACATAGATTTTAGACATCAATATTATAGGGATGACACACTTAAAGGAGATATTATTCTTCAATTCATCGAAACACAAGAACAACTTGCTGATATTTTTACATATACATTACCTTCTGATATATTTGAATACATTAAATAGATGATGGGAATGACCTCTGTAAGGTAATCATTAAAATTTAATTATTTTTAAAATCATCACCTAACATTATTTGTCTCTTTATTTATTGGGGAATACATATGTTTTTTTTCATTATTTCTCTTTTTTTAAAAATACTCTTTTTTATGATCATTTTTAAAACAAGTTGAAATTTTCAGAAATGAAAAATTCAGAATTCAAAAATTCGGAATTGACATTTTTGGAAATAAAATTCAAATGTCTAAATCTTCTAATGGAATTATAATAAAATCGATAAAATATTCAGTGTATTAAAAAAGGAAAATTTTCTTACCCTTTATTTTCTTATGTTAAGTTTCAATTTTTAGTATTTTATAATTTCTAATTTTGGTTTACCTTTCTTCAAATGATAGGAATTCATATTTCTTATATTCTTCCTCAACCAACAGATAAGATTATGTTATTTTTCAGTCATTTGATTACCCTATAGAAGTTGAAAGGTCATAGAAATGTCTGTATAAGTGGTTCCTTGTTTTTGAGTGACGCAAAAATATTTCTGACCTCTGTGCTGAAGTTCTGTTGCCATCAAATTCCATGTTCTGTTTTCATTGTCTATTTTATCCATAATGTCTCATAAATCCACAGTAGAACTGATTCCGATTACAAAAAATAAGGGATTGATCAATCTTTAAGAAACGTTGGTATTCCATAACTTGTTTTCAAAGTATGACTCCCATATCTCTAAAGTAATAATAACAAATGCTTGGGAAGGTCTTTTTTTTCTAAAGAGATAAGTCAGGATCCATTTTTCCCTGATCTGGTTATTCAGTTATACAAATATGTTAAATTATTTCAAATTGATGTCAAGGACTTTTTTATGTTCAAATGTTATGATAAAACTTGTATAGTTCCCAAGAAGGTAGAAAATGTTATCAACATATTGTGTGAAAGAGAAGCTATTTTATGATCTCAAAAACATCCCAAGAAGGATGGTTATTTTGGAAGAATTTTGGTTTGGGATTATCCTGGTCTTATGTATGTTATGAATCTGAGGATTACAAATATTTTGACAAATCAAAGGATGTATCTCTCTAGATGCAAGGATTTAATATTCCATGAAATAGAGATAAGGACAGTTTAAAGATATGTGATATCATTCTTTTAGATTTTCATGTCAACATAAGGAAGATCAACATCATTATTTTCTAATTTCTTGCCATCCAGGAAATAAATGGTGGAACCCTCATATCTCAGTTTCATTTGTATCTGAAAACTATCTCCATGATAATTGTTATGTCCCTTAAAGAATAGAATGTCCCATATCGATCAGTCTCAATGCATTTTATGATTTTGTCGCTCAGTGATGATACTATAAGAAGAATAATGGTAGGTTTTATACAGGAATCCAAGAAACTTTTATAATTGGTTGTCCAGAACGAAGGTGGTGTTCTGGAATTTTCAAAATTAGTACCCAAGAAAATGAAACATGAAAAACTCAGCATTCGAGTACTAGTTCCTGGTGTTCGAGTATCAACACCTCAACCTACAATGAAACCAAACCCTATTCTGATGAAACAGATGCAAAGTGGACAGAAATGGAAGAAACCAAAAAAGAAGGATATCCTTTTGTTGGCCTAAGCCCTATAGAAGCTAATTCCTTAAAAATAAATCATGTTTGAAATATTGAGAAAGTAAAGAAGGAGAAAACATGAAGAATAAATACTTGGAAGCACATGTGTGTTAGTCCTCACAAAAAGATAGAAAAAATAAATCCCAAGAAGTACCTGAACATCATGTTGTTCATAAGAATCTAGCTTTCACTCCAAATATCTAGAAATCCAAAAATGTTATACCTTTATCAAAACCTGTTCCTCAAATAGAAGTACAGATTAATCAAGAATATTTTGATGATGTTTTAAGGGATGTGTATGATTACATTGGAACTCCCTTGATTTTAGTTTCCAAATCCATTTTTGAAGAACAAGTTGAAGACGGATTTGAAGAAGAAGTAGCAAAAGAAGTAGAATTATAAGATGATAATTAAGAACATGTTAAAATTGAAATGGAAGAAGAAGTTAAATAAAATGAAGATAAAATAGGCTTTAAAGAGTAATAAATTAAGGAATAATAAATACAAGAAGGATCTCAACATAATGATTTTGAAAGGGAAGAAGATGAACAAGAGGATATTAATGTTATCCAAGTATCTGATGAAAAATTACAAATTCTAAATCATGGAAATGGAAAGAATGTTTTGGTTGCCTCATCTAATAAGTAAATACCTCAGAAGTCTTCTAATAAAATTGAGAAACCAACTTACTTAACTCAAAGAGGAGTTGAGAAAGGAAAATATGTTTCAGGTTCTGAATCCTCATTATCGGTTGAACATGACTTTTTCAAGGTATCTTTAAGAAAGTTGGTCAGCACCATTCTTATTCTTGTAAATATAAATTCCCAAAGTCCAATGATTCATGAAAACCTGAATTATGAGACGGAATCGACCCATATGCTTATAGTCATGGTTGTCAAGAAAGAAGAAGACCTCAGTAATCATTTGATTGATTACAAAGCCCAGAACATGACTTCTATGAAAGAATATAACAACATCAAAACCATCAATGAAGAGCCCAAATAGTTTAATGAATTCATTGATTCAACAAACAGAGCCTTCAATAATTTTGAAATTGAGTTCAATAAGGTCAAGGAATCAATCTATGAGGAGTTTAGTCAATGCAATTCTGTTTCCTGATCTATAATCAGTGAGATGGAAGTCAGAGAAGAATTAGTGAAAAAGGTGGATTCTCAAGAAGATTTCATTATAAATCATGATGTTGAATCCAATCTCAGGATGAAAGTATCATGTCCTTAGAAATGATAAAGCATGATGAGGAGATCTTGATGAAGAATCTACAAGAAGATCATAAAGATGTCAATATACTCAAAGCCTTGATAAAGAAAATGATGTTTGAGAAAAATTAGGATGGATGATTTTTTTATTCCAATGTTTTTATGTAATCTAAACTCTGCTTCCAAAATTTACTTAAGATGTTTATTGCATATTCTATATTTGTTTTTAAATGTATGTTTTTTAACCCTTACAGTTAAATCTCATACTTCTCCATTCATTTTTGAAAATGAAAAATCAGGAGAATTTATTTCAAGGAAGAATTTAATGAAGATTCCAAATGGGGGGAACCAATTAAAGGGGATTTTCATTCAGAAGAAATGTTTGTCTAAGGGAGATTTTTTTCCCCTATGAATGAAAACTATATTCTAAAGATCTTGAATACGATCCTTGGGAAACATAACCTAAGGGGGAGTTGGTTGTATTCATCCTATATATCATTAAAATGGGGAGACAAGTTTATTTGTACTTGTTTATCAAAGTCCATAAATTCTTCAATAGAAAATTTGTTTGTTATATCCAAATAGGGGGTGATTATTGAGTCCATAAGGTTATCTTATGACTTCTCCATTCTTTATGGTTTTATGTTGTGAAAATCCCGAAAAAAATTCTTATGTTATGAATCTTTTCTTAAGTTTAGAATTTTTCATTCCATTTAACTTAGAGTTTTGTCATTCAATTATACATACAAAATTATCATTCCATTATACATACATAATTCTCATTCCATGATACTTAATGAATTCTCATTTAATTATACATACAAAATTTTCTTTTTGTTATACTTACAGAATTCTCATTCCGTTATAAGTACATAATTCTCCTTCAGTTTTATTATTCCTAATCCGATACAAAAGTCATTCAATTTTATGATTCTGAATCTAGTACAATAGTCATTCAGTTTTATGATTTTGAATCTGGTAAAAATGTCCTTAAGTATTATGATTTCAAATCTTGTAGAAATGTAATTCTGTTTTATGATTTCAAATCCAGTATAAAATTCATTCAGTTTTATGATTTTGAATCCAGTACAAAAGCCATCTAGTTTTACGATTCTGAATCTGGTACCAATGTCATTCTGTCTTATTATTTCAAATCTGGTACAGATGTCATTCTATTTCATGTAACCGATTCTGGTACAGATGTGATACTATTTTCACAATCAGATTTACTTTTTCATAAGTATCCGTTTTCCAGATAATTTTAGTGTTTTCTAACATATCATTCTAATATTATCAGATTCTATGTTTTCTAATACATAACATATATATTAAACATAAAAATGTTTCATATACATGAGATGATGTCGTACAATCTGTTACAGACTAACTGTAGTTTTTTTGACATGTGTACAGGTCCCTTCGAACTTTAAGGAAAATATCACTATTGGAGTGGAGTCGACCATTGAGAATTTTTTTAAAATAATTATAACATAATTTTAATTATAAAAAAATTAATAGAGAAAACATAGATGATGAATAGTGAATTGAAAAGAAAATAAAGTTTGTAAAGGGATTTTTAGAGAGATATGCTCTTACAACTATCAGTTCTTCTAGAGGAAGTTGTGAAAAAATAGTTCAAGCATGAATGATTTGTTCATACTTGCTTTGTGAATACTTTGATCATGTTGATCATGGGATTCCGGGCTTGGAAGACAAAGGTTCCAATTTCCATATAAATCGAGGGATTGCGGGGATAGGAAGATAGATACAGATCAACAGATTGAGGGCATACCTGGATTTGGTTAAGAAATAATTTAGTGAATGTTTGAATAAAAAAACATTATCCAAGGTTATTTGATACCCTTATCTTTTGGATAAAATAATCTTTTTGTTACTTGTTTTTTATTTAATGTTATTTTAATTCCACTATAATCTTAACTTTGTTAAAGATAGAAAGTTTAACTTTCTTATACTATCTAATTCTGTTACTCTAATTATATTATAGATTCTATATGCATTATGGTAGAATCATTATTTTATTAAAATACCTCTTAAGTTTTTATCTTAATATTTTAATTTTTACAAAAATTTTTCTTTAAGAGGTTTTGTGAATGTTGGTTAAACTTTGTTAAACTACGTTTCCTTAGCTAACCTTAAAAACTGATTTCTTTGTGGTTATTAATCTTTATTTAATAAATTTATTTGTTAATATTAATGGTTCCAAAATAATTTTAAATGTCTTAAATTCACCCCATATTTTATATTAACCATCTACATCATATTTTGATCCTAAAAGTTTTTTGTATTTTTATTTTAAATTTCATTTTTTCAAATTAATAGTGAAAAATTCTAAATTTTTCTTCAAAAAATATTTTTTATAGAATTTATTTTTAAAGATGAATTAAATTTTAAAATTTTTATAACATCATAAAAGATAAAATTATTATAATTTAATTTCCATTAGTTCATTGTAATAAATTTCATTTAGATGTTTTCATTAAAAACTAGAAATCGTTCGGACATTTTCTTATTTGAAACCCTGCATTTTCCTCCTTCTGTGGGATTAGATTTAAATTTATATAATCTATATCTATGATTTTAATCTGGGAAAATTTATTCCAAAGATTGAATCATTATAATTTATAATTTATAATAATTTAATCTTAGTTTTTGTCAAAAAGAATATTTAAGGTAATTAAAATTAATTACAATAATTATGCTAAACTTAATTATAAAAATGTACTAAACCACAATCATAAGGTCCATAATGACCCATAAACTTATCCAAGATCCATTATATGGATATATATAGGCTTAATCTTACTTTTTTTTTATAATTTTACCAATTATTTTATCCAATTTCTATGTAAAAACATGTATAGAATTCATTTTTCAAAATATTACAAGAGTGACACTCCTCGTCCACTATAAAAGTGCATCCTTCCCTCCAACTTAATGACACCTCTCAAGCCACAATGGATCAGCCATGATCATTCCAAATATAATTTAAACATCAACACTATCACCCCAGAAGCCTCAACTTGGTCATAAATACATCTATGGAATATTTTTTAGAAACATAAAGAAGTTACTCAATTAAGAAGTAAAATTTTACTTTAATTTTGATAAGATTATTTCTTTCTCCATGCCCTAAAATATTTTTATTTTATAAAAATATAAAATCTAAAATAAGCTATATATAATATGATGTTTTTATGTAAATTTTTCAACCATAACTAACTTATTCTTCCATTTAATATGTATCAAACATACAATATATGTGTACGATAACTTACTACCTCATGAAATGATGATTTTTCATTCCTCCTTTAACACATCCCATGGCGGGAATCAGGGTGAACACAATGTTTATAAAGTTAATATATGATATCTTTTTTTTATTTGTACTTATTTAAATCAGTTATAACATATATCCTTATGCACTTCATTGTTTGATATATGAAAACATCATTTGTAGATGTATAGAAAAACACCACCTAAAAATGATGTTATTCATTCACACGATACATGAAATTTAAAAATTATGGATTAAATTAAAAATATGTGACATATAAAAAATGTATCTTATATTAATTATAATATTACCTTTATAGGAATATAATATATTTTAATACCTTTATTACCCTTTCATGTGCTTCAAAAGTGATAATGCCCTCCACGGACGTATGTACTACCGCCTCCTAAATACAATGTGAATCCTTTTATATCACATGAATTAAAAGAATGTACCATTAATTAATATTGTGTTTATAATATATTTATCATTATTTAAGGATATTATTCTACTCACCTTATGTCCATAATAATCATTTAAATATGTGAACGTTACTCATGCAAAATAATGGCTTACCATCTCTAGGATTGTAACTTTGATTCATTTCTAACAAACATATTCAATAATTAATTAAAAACTATAATATAATTATAAATATGATAACTATTACATGAATATTAGTATGTATATATTTATTTAATGACCCATTTTACCATTTTTGACCATCCAATGGTATTTTTGACACATAAATCGAATTTTGTAAAAAAACTGATGTAAATAAAATATATTAAGTTGTTCTATTAATTATTATCAAATTTTAAATAAAATTAATGATAGACATTAAAATTTTAATTAATAATTTAGATGATTAAAATAATTTTATTATATAATTAAATGATGGACGTCCACCCAAAAAGAAATGTTGGGGAAATTATTTTCCCCTCATTTTTTACTACTATGAAATAAATGGCATGTTCACCACTTAATTTTTTTTGTTTAATATAATGCCCATTTTTATGTAATATATCATGAATAAAATTATATTTATGATATATAAAACATTAATTTAATAATTTTCCATCATGAGGGTTATGATTTTAAAATTTTCCAAGTTGTATTTTCCACTTTAGATTTTTTAAATATAGTTTTCCTCAAGAATAATTTTAAGAATTTATCTATATTATTTAAATTCATTGAAATTATATGATTATAGTTCAATGAATCAAATTAAGTCTCCTCTCCACTATATATTCATGATCTTTTCAACTATTAGTACCATTTTCCCACTCAACAGTACTCAAAATGATTTGAAATTTTTTATAAAAACCTAATAATATTTCTCTCATTAGTCAAAAGACTTATTTTCTTATAAAAACAAAATATTATGGAAAAACTATAGAAAATTATATTAAAACTATTCGGTATTAAAAAAATTAACATTTACATATTTTACCAATGATTCCAAAGTAATATTCTTATCTCTTTAGGAATAATGTATTTTTAAACCGTTCACCATGTAAAAGGAATATTCTTTTTACCATGTACAACATATACAGATTTAACTATTGGTATTATGTGGAAGCATCATTTTCAAGTTTTAAATAATAATATTTAAATAAAATATTTTAAAATATATTTCCAAAGAAAAGTTTTTTAAAATGGTGTTTCAGAACAAAATGATATTTTCCTCAAGAATGTTTTTAAAATCTATTTTTATATTATTTATATCCACAAATGATAAAAACAATTTATTTTTACTCAACATGGGATATCATGTATTGAAACCATTATTTTTCTTCCAATGATGGCTTGTGATTTATTTTTATAATGATATTATTCACATTCACATCCTTTGTTCCTTTTCGTAGCCTTGAAATATTCAGCATCATATGATCAATTGATATTAAATTTTTCCTATTTATCAATATCAATTTTTATGCATATGATCTTTACCTCAATCATATTCCATTTTCCATACACTGCTAACATTGATATTTATTTTATTATTTAGTGGAAAATACATAAATATTTATCCTTTATGTGATACGATTATTTGATAAGGCATGTTTTCAATTTGATATATGGACTCTTTTGGACATGTAAGACACTAGTTGGGTACTATTTAAGGTAAGCCTTATGGTTTCAGGAATGGTTAATGAAATCCTATCCATGCATTGGCAGTCTATTAGGATGAGATTATGATAGAATATCTCTTCACATTTGTTACCAGTATGATATAAAATATGATGTGAAACGTGTTGATAATAGAGATATGGTTGATCAACCTAAACCTGATTGTAAATAGTTTGTTATAACCCTTCACTTTAAAGGTCATGAATGTACTGGATCCACATACCTCAGAAACATTTCATCTAATAATCAATCATTTACCACATTTAAATTTATTTTTAATTTATCCATTATATTTCTTATCAACATATCTATGGATTCATTTCACTTTTAGTTCATTTATTTCTTTTCATTTCATTTAGCTTCATTCATGTTTTTATTTGTTTTTCTTAATCAATTTATTTTAAGAGAATGTGTATTCATTTACTTATACTTACATTTTTATTCACATCCTTTTCAAACTATTGATTAATGGTAATTTATGTCTAATTTTTTATCATATTGTGATGATTAATTCTTATTGATTTAGTATAGATTCCTATATACATTACCCCTATTTATAATTTTTTTCTCACCCATTTTATTATTCCTTTCTAATGGATTGCATGAAGCGTACTATATAAAATATTCATGGATATTCAAGATGAAATAAATTAATCCATTATTTTATTTAGAAAAATTATTATTTTGTAAATGGTGTATTATCTATAATCATATACTCATGTATGATTATATTTTACCTAGAAAACTAAACTCTTGGTCCATTGGGATTTGATTCCTTGTAGTAATGAAATTTTAGTTGATATTAAACACCATATTTGAGCATTCTAGGGTTGGGTCACTACAGTTGGTATTATATAATGTTTAATAGAAACATTTGGGACAAGATTTATGAAATCGTATATTATAAAAAAAATCAATAATGTATATTTTAGGATAATTATAGGGGAACTTCAAAATGTCTCAGTAAGATAGATATTATGTGGCTCTTTCTACAAATAGATCACGGTATAGATACTATTAGTGGAGGTAGTTTTGGGTCATATATAAATATGTGAAACACCTTCGACATGGTTTTTTAGGAATGATTAGGTGTAACCTGATATAATACAATGTTCCTAAACACAGACCTGGTTTGACAATCTGAAGGGATATTCTTAGGAAGATTTAAATTTTCTATAAAAACAACTGTAGTGGATTTTGACATTGAATAACTTATGATAAACCTAATTTTATTTATGTTTAATATAATGTTTCATGATTTATAAATAAAATAAATGATATTATGGATAAAAATTACACCAAGTATAATCTATGATGAAATAAATGTATGTAGTATTTATGTACTATGTTTTTACTAAAAATCTCATTTTAAATGCTATTTAGTGATTGACCTTATTTCAATGATGTATTGATTTTATATTTTTGAAATTATTTTAGTGTTGATTTGGAAAGGGATAACCTATATGTTTGGTGATAACCAATCATATCTATAATGACCATGGGTCTTGAACACATGTTCAAAGGATGATAAGGGGTTTTCACCGAACACTGACCTAAGAAATTTTCTATTGTAAATTTCATTACCTTTTATAAAAAATTTTTACCAATAAATATTAATGTTTGAACTTGTAGGTTTTATTTTTATATTGATATATTAATGGATTAACCATATTTGTTTTGGAAAATTGTTAGATAAAAATATAATGTCTTGTTTTATAATATAGTAAATCCAAATTTTATTTCTTCCAAAAAATTGGTGGTTCATTATAGGATATCCACATCATAATATAACATATGTATTTGAATTTGATTGAAGTAAAACAAATGGTTGAAATATTTTTTATATAAAAATATCATGAAATTATTTTTCCTTAAACACTTTGATAGTAAAATAATATCCAAACATTATGAGAATGAATTAGATATAAAATTTTGTCATAGTACATCAATTTTTGTTGAGTGGTGGCCTTCAAAAGAATCACACATTTATGGTTTTCAGGCCCTCAACTATTTATTTATCATTTACTTTTTTTATTGATTACCTTAATCAACTGTTAAAAATATTTATTCTTTTCACAAATACCTATATATAGGATCCATGAAGGTTCTCATATATATATATAATCCCTTACATTAGTCCACTTGACCATTGTACTTCCCATTATCACTTTTCTATAGGATGTTCTAAAAACCATTATCATGATGTTAGATTTAAAACATACGAAATATAAAATTATATACCACCAAGATATAATTTAAATTTTTAGGATGCAATTTAATTAATGTGGAGGGAATGTATCGTACTTAAAATATAAAGTGGAAACATTATATTAGATAGATTTTTTGATACACAACACCAAGCACATAAGGGAAAATAATATTATAAGAATTTATAATATATATAGTACTTTAAATAAATTAAATATATTCTAAATCTTTAAATGAATTTGATAAATTGATAGCATGTTACATATGTAATAAAGAGTTTTTTCCAATTTTTTTCATTACACGTGAGATTGAGTTTTACTGAAAAATAATATCTTATAAAAATATGATTACTTAATATAATTAGAATTAATATAGATGTAATATTATAATATATGAATATATATGACTAACTTATAAAATTAACTTGTTTAAAATAATTTAATATAAATTTAATGATTAGAAATTGATTACCAATAAATAAGAGAACCAATAAAATATAAAGGTGGTGTTTTAATAAAAAACTATTTTTAAGCGTGAAAATTTATTTATTACTAATAATTTAATTTGTATTTGTGATTAATATTATCATAATATATATATTATATATCATATAATTTTTTATAAAACTAATCCAATATATTTTATATGAATAGGATTAGATGAACCCCAATATTGCAAATAAAAACAAATATTTTTTATTAAGAAACTTTCAACTCCCTTTAGAAGAGAATATATTAAAAATGCACATTTTTAAAAATTAAAAAATAATACATTTAAAAATAAAATTCATACTTGATACTAAATCTAAAAAATTAGTCGAGGGTAATTTTTTTGTATTTTTATATGAAGTTTACTATTTTAATTAACAGTGAAAAAGACATAATTTTAGTTAAAAATGTCTCTTCATCTAATTTATTTTTTAGGAAATATTTTATTTTAAATTACATAAAAGTTTTAATAAGATAATTTATTTACAATTAATCAAATATATGTAATTGGAATTAATTTCTCCTTAAAATTTATTATAAAAACATTGCAATAATTCAGATGTTTTTATTCTAAAAACCTGCATTATCGTCTAATCTACTTGATTTAACATAAATTAATATCTGCCAATTATTTTTTTGGTATTTGTGAAAATGGATTGTATATTTATAATCATAATAATTTATAATTTATAGTTACATAAAATTAGTATTTTACCAAAACAATAGGTTAAATTAATTAAACATAATTACAATGAATAAGGTAAAATTGAGCTCAATAATAGACTATACCATAATATTTCAGCCCCAAATAACCAATAAAATTGTCAAAGAAACGTTTGTAGAAATATTTAGAACATTTAATAATTTTCATAAGTGTTATCTCATTATTGGAGAAACTGTAAATGTGGGAAACAAATTATGTCATTCCTTTTTCAAAATATTTCTACAGAACCACTCCTCCTCCCTTGTGAAAAGACCTCCTCACCTCAGACATCTTTACACCTATCAATTGGAATTTTCATGACCATTAACTAAAAATATAGATCCTAAAAATATAACCCCCCAAACAAGAAGCCTATCCTTTGTAATAAATAAATCAAATGAATCCTTTTGGAACAATCCAAAATAAGATACATGATTAAGAGGTATTATATTTCATTAAGATATATAGTTTTATTTATTTCACTGATACATCGAATTTCGTGAATTTGTTATCATATAAACACCCCTATTATACTCATTTTAATATTATTTTATTATTATAATTTAATTATCTATACTTATGAATACTTCCATTTAATGGGTAGCGAACATACTATTTATGTGTACAATGAATGATATCTTTGAGAAATAATGACTGTTCATTATTATATTACTTCCTCTCAGTGTAGATATTATAATGAAAACATTGTTTATATAGGATATATATGATATCTATTATGTATTTATTCTTCTTTAATTATTCTATAGCATTGATATATATTCACTCAATATTATTGTAATACAACAACATCATATTTGGAAGTGTGGACCTCCGCCTTCAAAAATAAATGTGATTCATTATTATAATAAATTGAATTTATATAAGTGGGTTTTAATCAAACACATTTGACATATAAAAATAATTTTATTATTAATTATAAAATTACCTTTCTGTAATTATAATATATATATCAATTTCATTGTAACCCTTTAACATAAATAAAAAGTGATAACATTTTTCTTCTTTGTGTGGACAACCACATCCTCGACACGATGTGATTCCATTTATATCGAAAGGAAGTAATATACAAGTATATATAAATAATGTGTTATTTATGATATAATTATTAATATTTAATGATACAATTATAATAACCTTGTAAAGTCCCAAAATCGTGTGCACTAATTTGGTGGTCTGATCCTGGTAGTTACATGACTTCAAGCATGACTCCCCGCATGCTAAAGGTTTCCGACTAGTAGTGAGTGTCCAATAGGTCACGTGTGGAGACTATACCCTCTATACCAAAGTAATGCAAAATAGATAATAACTGAATTAGAGGGAACATAAGATATCAATCCATAACATGCGTGATAACGAAATTGCAAAAATGGGTACAATCATGACAATGATAAATATATCATGTCATACTATAGTGTCATGTGATCAGAACCCAAAAGAAAGAAAATGGTATAATCCCAAAAATGTTATGGAATCTATATGTGGATCCTAACCCAAACATGTCCCATGTCCATCTCATCTCCATATCATAGGGCCCTTGCACTTTTCCTGACCTACAAGAATGAAATCTTCTTGGGTACCCAATAGCGGCGTGAGTAGGGTGTGAGTATAACTCAACAAGCCACCACAAATGGTGTCTAAAAAATTTCCATCAAGGATTACAGTGAATGAAAATGATAAAAAATGCATTTTAGGGTAAACCATTCAATATACAATCATTAATTATGTTCTATTATGTGAAATTTCCACTGTACCCAGGATTATTACTAAGACAATTCATTTATCAGGGAACCATTTTAGTGTGTTCAATGGATTAGGTATGATCATCATTTTCAACATGTGAGAATTAAACAAGTCCTATCTCACTAGGAATCATATCACAAAAATTCCCAATATATTCACCTCGAAGCATCAGTCTTGGTGTAATGCAACCGTTAGGGTAACAGAACTCCATCCCCTTCCCTAACCCAGACATTTTGGGAAGGATCCAGAACCTCTGTCCAGTAGAATCCATGGGCATAGAACCTCATGTAAATACCCCACATAGATAATCCATGTTAACATTCTTATTTATCATTCACCAATAATCACTATATCACAAAAACATATCCAATATCATTAACAACATCCCTGGGATCACAATACTTGGGAAAATACCATTATGGCCCCAATCCATTAACACATTCATCATTTTCAATTACTTAACCCCAGTATCACCATTTCCTATTTCAAATGCATATCTCACTAATCATATTCAATTATAAGCTAGCCACATAGAAATTCCCACCATTTCATTTAATAATATTAACATATTCATCAAGGGCTCTACGTTCTTACCTGACTATATTAAACTACATAGATAAATCTATATCCAAAAATTATTATCACACCCCATGGGTGTCCCTAATTAGTAGATTAATCCTCCTTGTATCATAGATCAAGATGGTTCAATTTATCAATTTATACACCCGTTACCCCATCTTAAGTAAAAAAGAACCAATAACTCATCAAAATAGAGCAAGGAATTAAACCATACTTGAACAAATCTACCCAAAACCCAAGGGATATAACTTGTATAACACCTACCTTAAATTTGTTTGTGAACTCACTCCCAACTAAATTCTTAGGTCGTGATTCAACCAATACTTGATGATTTACCCAAAAACTAACCGAATAATTACAGCATGAGAGCTTTAGATGGAGTGGGATAAGAAATAGGAACCCTATACCAAAAAGAAAGGCACGAGGAAGATTATCCATTCTCGATTATTCAATTCCCAACTGACGGTGTTCCATACATCGTAATATCAAAGAGATAGTTCTTTAGGATTTCTTGATCCCTTGGATTCATTCTTAGGGAGGTAAGGGAGGAGGTGGAGGAAAATCCCATGTGAAATATAAAATCCCATAGTGATTTGTTTTTTTATTTTCAATGGTTTCTGGGCCGTACGGTTTACACAAGGTTTCTATCCCAAATAGCCCCATCGCATGGTTTACCAGCACGGTTTTTCAAACCATTCACAAACCACATAGAGTATACAATCTGAAAATTTTCCTCTTTCAAGTTTTACCAAGGATACACTCATGATTCACACTAACCATGCATCGACCGTGCGACTATCCCATTAAACCCGTTCCCCCTATTTCATGTCCTAGACCCCCGAAACCCCCCCTGAGATTCCCTATGGACTTTGGAATGCAGTTATTGAGAACCATAAAGGTGTAAACTGATATTTAAATAAAAAATAACATACAGATAAGTCTGATATCATACAACCTCCCCATCTTATAATGGCTTATCCTCGAGTTTCCTTTCCCGAGAATCGTTGTGTTTCTAAAGAAAATCTACTGAGCCACCAAACATGCATGTAAAATTCACACTCAATGTTTTCTCATGAATATTTCAATGTGTCCATAGAACACAAATCAGGGGAACAACCATTCACAACAAAGCATTATCACATTTATCCACAATACGAACCAGGTTCTCATCAAAGGGTGCTTCAGCCTCAATCTTGACATCCTCGACATTGACCAGATGATATGGATATTAGAGATACTATCAGAATTGTGAGACCTGGAAAACATCATGCATCCCACTATACCACTGTGGAAGAGAAAATCGGTAATCCATCAGTTTGATCCTCTCCCAAATCTCAAATAGACCCATGTATCTACATGACAACTTCCCATGCCTTTGAATTCGATGGTGACACAATCTTGGTGACTCCCGAATAAACAGACTATCACCAAACAAGAACTCAAGATGTCAATGACACTGATCTACACATGTCTTTTGCCTTCTCTATGTGGGTTCTATCTTCTTTTGAATCAAACAAACATTCTCGGACTTCTCCTGCACAAGACATGGCCCTAGAAGCTAAGAATCCCCTATCTCTAACCAACACAACAGTGATCTACACAGTCTCTCGTAAAGTTCCTCAATAGGTTCCATCTAGACGATAGCCTAAAAACTGTTATTATAAGAAAAATCAATAATTTATAATTGATTTTCCCATGAACCACTAAAATCCAGAATACATGATCTCAACATGTCTTCAAATAACTGAATTGTATGCTCCGACTACCCATCAGTGTGTGCGTTGTAATCCATATAAAGAAACACCTAGTTACCAAATGTCTTCTTTAGTCCCTTTCATAAGTTGAAGGTGAAACATGGATCGCAATATGTAACTATGGTTCTTAGAACTCCATGCAACTATAATATTTCCCAAACATATAAATCCCCCAAATATTCGACTGTATAGGTTTCCTGAATTGGTAAGAAATAGACCACTTTGGTCAACCGATCTACTACCACCCAAATGGAATCATTCTTTTGAGGATTCCTTGGAAGACCCACAATAAAGTCCATCTTGACGTAATTACACTTCAACTATGGAATAGTCAAAGACTACAACATCCCACCTGGGTGTTGATGTTTAGAATTGACCTACTGACTGGTAAGGTATCGTGCCACAAAACTCACTACTTCCCTTCTTCATTCACGTCCACCATAACATCCTACATAGATCACGGTACATTATAGTCTATCCTAGATGCAGTTCCCACATTTATGAATGGAACTTGTGCATCAACTATTCTTTTACCTCTGCTGACACCATAACACGACCATGAACATAGGCATCCTCATTAGTGCAGAATTTCTAAGAAGAAGGTGGACACCCACTATTAAGACCTCTCTTCATAGAAAAACACTCTGGATCAACCAACTAGCATTCTTCACTCTGCTCAAAAGTGATGACTCAACTACTATAGAAGCATGGGTCATTTGTCCATTCCACTCATGTTCCTCCAAATTCCTCTCCGAAAACAAAGCAATCATCACTGAATATGAATTGGATTCTTGAACAACTTGATTCTTTGTCTTCTAGCATAGATCATCAACAACATCAACCCATTTTCCTTGTTTGTAACACAATTCAAAATCAATGGATTATAAGTACTCAAACCACCGTAGATGTCGAAGATTCAAATCCCATTGAGAGATGATGTATTTGAGACTTTTGTGGTCGGTAATCAAAGTTAAGGGTTCTCCAAAAAAAATTGCCCCAAATAATTTAAGGCACCAACCACAGTAGATAGCTCCAGGTAATGAGTAGGATAATTTCTCTCATGTGTCCTCAATTTTGTAATCCCATTCAATACATCCCGATCATTCTACTTCAACACTACCCTATGTCTAACACTAAGTGCCTCATAGAACAGGGTAGAATTCTTACCTGGTTCGGGGTAAAATCAATATCCGTGCGGTGGTCAACTATTTCTTCAGATCCTAGTATGAATTTTAACAATCCTCTGACCAAACGAACTTAACACAATTTTTGGTTAGGCCCGTGAGTGGAATTTCCAAATAGGTTAAATCTATAATAATCTTTCTATAATAACTAGAAAATCCCAGAAAACTCAGAATATAAGAGACGTTCTTGGGTTGTTTTGAAGACAACACAACCAACACCTTTTCTAGATACATCAAAATTCCTGACTCTAATATTATATATCCCAAATCATTCACCTCATCAATCCAAAACTGACTTTTAGATAACATAGCATAAATTATATGATCTCCTGATGTACTCAAGATGATGTCAAGATTTTTGGCATGATCATCTTGAGTTATAAATTATACAATGATGGAATCAACGAAAACAAGTACAAACTGATCTAGATATGGGTGGAATATCAGGTTTATTTATTCCATGAATAAAGTTGGTGTATTGTTCGAACCAAACATCATTACGAATAATTCATACAACCCATACCTTCTTTGGAATGTCGTATGTTGTATGTCAGAATGTCTCACCATTAAATGATGGTATCCTTATATAAAATAAATATTGAAAACATCGAGGAACCTCTATGATGGTTATATTGGTCATCAATTTTATGAAGAGGGTATCTATTCTTAATTGCCATCTGGTTCAGCTTCATATAATTGACACATAGCCTCAGTGATCCATCAATCTTCTTTTCAAACAACACAGAATATCACTAAGGTTATGTACAAGGATATATAAACCAATTAAACTCTAATTTCTCAATCTAAAACATTAGTTCTTGGAGCTCTTCTAGCACCATTCGGTATGGTCGAATGGAGACTGGCTCTGCTTGAGGCAACAATTCTATCTTAAACTCAACATCTCTCTGAGGTAGTAACCCTATGAAGACCCCAGGAAACACATAATAAAAATGGTACTCAATGAAAGGAAGTATTGGATTTACATTATCTACATAATCTATAATAATGCATGAAACTTGGGTTGTGAGCTCCCGCATCTGAAGGCATAGCAACATTGCGCAGCCCGATCGAGTATCCCACTCTCCAAGAAGGACACGGGTTCTCCCACCAGGAGATGTGAATGTTTCCCGACATCAGTTACATTCGACATGGGCTTGATATAATACCAAACAATCCATTCCCACGATTAGGTCAAAACCAGAAATATATAGGACAAATAGATCCCACAGAAAATGATACCACCAAATCATAGAGCTCTACCCATACACTGCCTAATGTCTTCAACTCACACCCTTAGCTGAGTATAAAGTGATATTACCCCACATGAAGTCTCTATGAATAATCTCAACACCACTAAAAACTGAGTAGAAATAATGAAATATGTAGAACCTGTATAGAATAAATCACTAAAAAATGTGGAAGCTATAAGAATTTAACCTTGAAAAGTAGATGGTTCTACCTCAGAAACTTCTGGTGTAACTTGAACTACATTGAGGTGACCGGCCCCTTTTCCCTAGGTTGTAGCCTGAGTACCCTACACTGCAATGCTCTATTGGTAATGGTGATCCTGCCCTAGTGTTCCATGTCCACCACCCCTACCAGTACAGCCCATGGAACTCCAACTCTCTTCTTATTATAGCGGTAACATTCCACCTTCCTACACTCGATATCTACTTCTGTCCTCAATCATTCCCTGGCTATCATGAGTTCTCATAGAATCAATGCAAGTGACACAGCCTTCTGCACCCATGGCACTCAACTAGTTGGTGGGGACACTGTTCACGCTTGTTCCCCAACATGCCACACTAAAAAAAGAAGACCTGGTCTCCACCCTGAGATGCTGACCCCCTCATCTGACTGCTCTATATGCTTCCACCCAACTGAAATGATCCAAAGTGGTGCTTGCTACTGTCATAAGCCACACCACTTAATTGACCAGTTAGCAACACATGTTCACTACCTAAGGCTCCCTTAAGGATTTCTTCATAGATAAGGGCATGATCCACCATTTCCGCAAACCTCTTTAGTTGAAATATATTCACCTCAAATATAATCTTGTGTCGCAGCCCGTACAAGAAGCATTTCACTACAACTTCATCATTTCCTTTCAATATCATAATGAAGCATCACAAATCGATGAAATGACTAGCATATTCTATCATCGACATTATCCCTAGAGTCAACTTCATAAAATTTGTAGCTTTCTCCTGCCTCAAGGTTTATGGATTGAAGTTCTTAGAAAACTTCTCTTCAATATCATTTTACATCATCCCCTTAGTCTACTGTGTCTGAACCATATTGTCCGAACAATGTTTTTCTTTCCCCTCAGCATATAGGCTGCAAAATTGACTTGCATATCTAGACGAGACACTAGATGTACACTAATATTTTTGATGGACTTTATCAAAACTCTAATGCTTCTATCCCACCATCTCCAGTAGTGTTCGGTTGGTGGTATAGTTTAAACTCCCTCGTTTGCTCAAACATGCTTGGCACAACCTGCCATGGGTCTCATTCAATCATATTCATAAAACAAGCAATTTTATCAAGGAACTACTCTTCCCAATCTCCTTAGACCACCAAAATATTTTACTCCACTACTAGAGAATCGTTCATCTTAATGGCCTAATGTCGCTGAACTGACACATTTCTTGAAGGTGGCATTACTCTATAATTCCAAACACAAGCTTTATAACGTAATCATGAAGAATTTGTGAGAAGAAATGGATATAGTAAAGCTTTTCACTTGTAATAATCAATCATTTTCACATACATTACCCAAGATATCTGACTCGCAACTGGGTCACTATCCTTGGCCATCTCTATAAGTCTATGGTCAACATATTATCTAATTATCAGGGAAACATGCAATATATTTTACTCTCATTCAATCCATTTTCATATTCATATTTATTCCTACAAAAAATTATTCCACATATTCTTCTATATGAAAAACCATTTTCTAATTACTATGTGACATTTTCACTTTAACATTTAACTCATTCATACTATCTTGTTATTATGAATTCATTACTTTTAATAGAACATATACATCCTAATCATTATATCCCTCACACCAATCCTGTGTCTGTTTCTATCATGATGCATGACACATTTTTACATAGGTTCTTATAATGATTCATGAATTCAAAACCTCATGAAATTCTGTTCATGAGAGAAATATAACGAAACTATTAAATACCACAACAAATGCATCACCCAATGGTGAAATATCATCAAATGAAACAACACACAACAAGAACAACAACCCCTTCCCAGGGTTAAATGGGTTTCCCCTATACATGGGATATCGACTCCCTAACATGAGCTCATTACCAAGGCCTAAAACTTTCCTAATCTCTTGGATATCATTCCTTAATAGTATGAATGTGAAAAGAATTGAACCCAGTTTTTAACATCCCCAACCAAGGATCCACAAAACCAGTGCTCCAATCTGGGTAGTTACATGACCTCAAGTGCGCCTCCCCATAAGATAAAGGTTAACGACTTGCAGAGAGGGTCCCATAGGTCATGTGGGGATACTATACCTTCAATACCAAAGTAATCCACATCAGAAACTTAAATAAATAATGAAAATATAACATTATAATACATAACATGCACAATTACCAAATCCCAAAACTAGGTATATTCATAACAATGATAAATATTCCATGGCGTACTACAATGTCATGTGATAAAGACCCAAAAGAATGAAAATGGTAGAGCTCACAAAATGGTCTAGACTCCAAGTCTGGATCCTCACCCAAACATGTCCCATGTCTAACTCCTCTCCCTGGAATAGGGCCCATTACCTAGTCCTGACCTGCAAGTATGAAATCTGCTTAGGTACCCAACGACAGTCCGAGTATAGTGTAAGTATAACTTAGTAGGCCACAACCAACAGTGTCTACAAAATATTCATCCTGGAAGATAGTGCATGAAAATGATATATAAATTTATTTTAATGTAAATAGTTCAATAGGATATCTTTAGGTATGTTCCTTTAGGATAACCTACTACTATACCCATGTTTGTTTCAAAGACAATTAATTTATTATTTCACCGTTTTAGTGTCATAAATGGATTAGCTATGATAAACATTTTGAACATGTGTGAATTAAACAAGTCCAATCTTAATAAGAATTATATCCCGAAAATTCTATATATCATTAAATTGAAGCCTCAGTCCCTGTGTACTGAAACCATTTGGTGAATAGAACATTGTCCCCTTCCTAAATCCGTGTATTTTGGGGAGGAGCTAAAACATGGGTCAAAGAACACTTCCAAAGAGAGCACGAAGAAAAACCCTACATGCACAAATCTATACAAATCCCATGGTATTTAACATGTAGACAACCTAACCTAAATCTATTTGTGAACACACTACCAACCAATGTCTTAGGGATCAATTCAACCAACCCTTGAAGCTATACCAAATTATTTTTGAAAAAGTTGGGGTAAAGAGCATCAGATGGAGAGGGAAATGAAATAGAAACCCTAAACAGAAAATAAACGCAAGAGGAATATTTCCCATAAATAGATCTTCAATTCGTAACTGAGGGCTCTCCAAACACCTTTGAATAGAAGGATATTGATACTCAGGAGCCTTTGGTCCCTTTTTTTTGTTCATAATGATGTATTGGATGAGGAGGTGGAAAATCCCGAGGGGTTATAAAATCATATTTTACCAATTTTGTAAATTTTTAATGTTTTCTAGGCCACCTAGTTTACCCGCATGGTTTTCCAAACTGTGTGAAAAATGTGTGGTTGATTCTATCCCAATTATCCCCCCCCCCACAATGTTAATTTGAACGGTTTTCCAAACAATTCAAAAATTGTGTAGAGGCTACTGTACAAATTATTTCCTCTTTCACGGTTTACCTGGGCTACCCGTAACGTAAGCACTAACTCTGCGCAGACCTGTGGTAGCCTAGAAAACTCATTTCCACTTTTATCTAGTCCCGAACCCCAAAAAAACCCATTATAGCCTATAAGGACATCATTAATCACATAATTGAACAAAATAAGTACATAAACCATGACTTATGTAAAAAATAACTTATAGAGAAATCTGGGATCTTACATACCTTCTTTCAATAATGATCATTAAAATATGGAAATGTTTCTACTACGGATGTATGAACTACTATCTTCCAGATTGAAATGTTGATTATTTGTTCATAATAATATTTAATGATTAGTATTAAAATTATAATTGATTTATAAATATTATAAATATTTTAGGAAAATAAGTATGGATATGTCAATGTAATAAATCCTTTTACCATAGTTGGGATAACAAATTTATTTTTGAATAATAAACCATATTTGGTCAAAATTCCCAACGTAAACTTAATCGATTAATAATTTGAATAAAAAACTGTAATAAAATTAATGATAAAGAAGAAAAAGATTCAGAATACTATAAATAATTAAAATGATTTTACAATATTGGAATATATAGGAAGATGACCCGAATGTAAATGGAAGGTGAGATATTTTCATCTAACATTTTACATATGTGAGTAATTTTCATGTTCACCACAAAAATCAATTAGTGTGGGGTAGATACTACACATTTTAATATTAATTATAATTAATTACATTATCTTCATTATATATAAATTATTTATTTAATTTTAATAATTAAATAATCTTAATATTTTAATTTTTTTGATGTGGGATGAGACACATTTAAATTTTTAAATTTTAATTTAATCATAAATAATATTAATGATGGTTATATAGTAGGTCCATAAAAATAAAATAATATGAAAATTTCTTAATAAAACATTTCATTTTCATACCCTTTATTTATTATTCATATTTTCACTTATTTGTACCATTTTTTCAAGTCTTTGGCAATCAATGGGTTATATAAAATATTTTTAATAAAACCTAACATTATTTCACTGTTTGTTCAGAAAACAAACTTTTTAATTCTTAAAACCATGTTTTTTTAAAATGTTTTTAGAAGTTATTTCATAATTATTTGGTAATGAAATGTTATCCTTTTAATATTTTTTTGAAATTTTTCAAAAATCCTCTTACCAATTTTGGAGAAAGGCATTTTTCTAAACTTTTTCTATGAAAATTGAAAATTATTTTTACCTCTTATGACATATACATATTTTACAATAATAATTCCCTCAAAAAATCATTTTCAAGAATAAAATGATATTTACAAAAAATAAAATTTATTTTCAAACAAAAGGATTCCAAATAGTTTTCAAAAAAAGATATTTCTTTTCTAATTTTTTTTGAATTTCATTTTATAGTATTTTGATTCATAAATGAAAGAAACCCTTTATTTTTTCTCTACATGGGATGTGCTTTATTAATAACATCCTTAATCATCCATTGATGGCTTATGAGTGATTTATCCCTACATAATATTCAAATTCATTTCCTTAATTCCATTTAGTCCCCTTCAAATTCTCTGTTTTATATGATCCTTTAACCTATAATTTCTCATAAATATCTAAATCCAATTCTAGGGATATGACTATTTCCCAAACTGTGTACCATTTAACCTAAAATGCTAACGATGATAATAATTTTATTATTTGTGGAAATATTTATAAATCCAAATACTTTATTCTATATAGATATTTCATATTGTATATTATATATTCAATATGAATAATTTTTATAATAGGTAATACTTTGTTTGGGAACTATTTGAGTTAATCCATGTGGGTTAGAGACAAGTTAATGAAATCCACTCAATGCATTAGTTGTATCATGGGGTGAATGTAGGTCAGAAAACCCCTTCTAAATTGTAACTATTATGTTATAAAATTTCATTGGAAAGGCCTTGATATTAGAGATAAGGTTGTCCAAAACAAATTGAGTTATACCCGATATGGTATAAAAAGTATAGTGAAATTTCTTGATAGTACTTGTTCTATGTACCTATGAATCATGGTATCCAATAATATAGTATTTCCCACATTTAGATTAATTTATAATTTATCCATGAAATTTTTCATCGACGTAACTATGGGTTCATTTTATATTCAGTTCACTAATTTCCTCCCATGTGTTTCTACTTCTCAGATTTCCATACTTATTTTACCTAATCTAGATATTTTAATGTAATGAGTTTTCATTTACATTACCTTATTTCTTAAACACTTACATTTCATCATATTGCATACATGGCATGTTTCTTCAGTTATTTACCACTCTATGTCTCTTTTTTGTGATTGATCCATTATATATTCCTCAATAAATTACCTCATCTGATCCTCTGACCACATAATTTTTTTGTTTCCCTTTCCTAGGAATATAAGAATGGTACTATTTAAGATATTCATGGATATACTATATAGAATAAAGTCATTAAGAAATTTATTTACAAAAGAAAATATGTTTTAATTCATGTACTCATTTGAAATACTAGACTCATTTAGGTATCTCTTTTACCAACAAAACATAGATCTTGGAACTTCAAGATTTGGTTTCTTACTAAAATTCTTATGTAATTGATTGCAGACAAAGGATTCTGGATTTTTTGGGATAGTGGATATAGTATCATTAGAATGTGATTAGTATAGTGATGTCATAAAATATATGGGTTTCTCCAATCCAGACACTATTTTGGAAATTATGTATATAATTATTTATATGGAATCTAACATTCTAACCCCTTCTTCCCAAGAACCTCATAATACAAGGGTTTTCCCATGTTCAACCAGGTAAGAGGATGACCTTTTGAGGATTCAAATATTGGTAGTGGGGAGGTCCTTTATATTGAACTATATCATTTCGAGGAATACCATATTAGTTTCATGCATGACTACAGGGAGAAAATCTATGGAGTATATCATGGATAAGAACTTCTGGGTAGACTACAGGAGGGGAGAGAATTCTTACTGATATAAAATGTCACTAAGGGGATGACCATTATATTGAATTCCATTATCAAATAAAATACCAACATAGATTAATGTTCATATTCACGTCAAATGTCTATCACATAAACCATGGGGTGGAATTTCATGGAGGATGACAACACGAGGAGGACCTTTTGGTTATTTTATGTCTTTATGGGGGGTAACACCATAGTAAATGCCATTATGGTGGAATTACCATCATATATTGATGCTATCTTATAGGTACAATATTTAAAGGGAATACCCTCGGGAGGGCCTTTAGTGTGGATGACAGAAAATCGATGACCTTAATTCTATTTTATTTTCTGTCAATGAGGAGGGATACCCTGATGCTCATCATGAGATAAGCACTTATTATTGATCAATTTGTGTCCACAATGGAATAATTGGTGGTTGATTTCATAGGGAGGACCTTTTGATCTTTTTCTAACAAATATTTGCGTAAGGAACATTGTAAATATTGTATAATCCTTCGTAATTTAGTAAAACATTATGTTAATCATGGCCCACAATGGATTGATTCTAGATAGTTTCTTGAACAATAGCTTCTATCATTTCAGGTTCATTAGTATTCTATTCTTTTTTCATGATACATTTTCACAATTAATTTTTCAGGGCTCTCTTATGGGTGATTGAGGCCAGTTATTGTTGTTGAAATCCTTTATCCATGATTGGGTCTTCGAGTGGCTCTCACTGTACAGTCGTGATATATGGACGGTCTTTATAGGTCATAGTAGGGATATTTTACTAAAATGGATTAGATACCAATGTGTTTTCTATATTTAGAATACATATTTTTGCTTGACTCGTTAATTAATTCATCACGGAATATTGTAAATTATCCTCTAGTATGATAGAAGGGATTTAGGTCTACACTAGAGTTACCTCCCAATTTTGTGGATGATCTCCCCATAGGTTATGATAATTTTGGTCCCAACAACATTCTATTACCTCATATGTGATTAAATATTGACATGTTTGTAAGATATTTTCTAATATTTATATATAATTATACAACATTTCTAGGATGTTTTGAGTGATTTAATTTGTGGGAATATGAATATATATCAATTATGATGTTTGATAATGAATATGATTCAGCTATGGTCATCTATTTTTTACCAGTTAGTACTAGTAGATACTTTTGTGGGTAAAGAGGTATG
Organism: Viscum album; assembly: GCA_963277665.1. Taxonomy (NCBI): domain Eukaryota; kingdom Viridiplantae; phylum Streptophyta; class Magnoliopsida; order Santalales; family Viscaceae; genus Viscum; species Viscum album. The sequence goes on from OY728166.1 coordinate 998,339,834, forward strand.
AATTTTCCCCAGATTTATAGTTGGGATATGCCAACTACATTCTCTGATTTTCCCTGTATTTTACTAGTGGGAATGAATGAAATGAGTAGTAATTTTAATATTTTATTTTATTGCAACATAATATTTTTGATGGGATTGGTATATATTTGTATGAATTTTCATCTATTTGTATTTAATATCCATCATATTTGACTAATGGACTTTCTATGGGTGAGAATTTATATAAATATTCTCCTTGATTTCTATCATATTTGACTGTTGGTAATCATTAAAATTTTTATGAATATGTGTGTTCATATAATTTGATTCCATATTTGAATGCTAGTTTTGGTTATTAGTATTATTAATTTATTGAATTTTATGTTCTATTTTATTTTTCTTTTGGTCATGAGATTACATGTTAGGATTATATATATTTCCTTAATATTTAAATAATTTAATTTAACGTCTTCATGAGGGTGATCATAAATATTTTTCTGCTTGCGGTGTGACACAATATTTACATAGAGGGATTGTTCAGCCGGAACAATGAAAATATACTACTCTGGCATGTAGGATTGTTTCCCTCTGCGGACTATCCTAGCAAACTAGTTGTAAATATCAATGTTTAGGGAATTCATGGTGTTATATTCAGCATGATGAGGATACTGGTCTTCTCAGTGTGGACTGTAATGATTTTCAGTAGGGGACCGTGAGCAAGACCCCTTTGCTGAAGGGACAAAGTCACTACTGATAACTTCATCATACTCCTTAAATATATGGGAGGAGATAATTTTAAAATTAATGGGATATGATTTTGAAGTAGAAAAATATTTTTAGTAGATCCATCTTGATTTGGAAGACCGACTATTATTTAGAAGCCAGCTAATTTCCCATTACAGAGTAGAGGTCCTGACAAGCTACTACAAGGGTGGGGAGGGTTCCATTCTATTGGTACTAAAAACCCAATGCATTTTAATACCACCAGTGATGTAGTTTGGTTGTCAAGACCCAATATTTACATAGATAGAACTTAAATTATATTTTCAGTATACTTAAAACATTATACAAATAGACACCCAATGACTATATTGGTTTAGTACCATTTCAATCATTGAAACGTAAACATTATTTTACAAGAAAGCTTCATAATCTCCCACTATGTTCCTCATGACTATAACCCTTTTAAAAACCTCAATTATAATTAATATCATAATAACATAGGGAAAGAAACATAAAACTAGTTGAGATGGGATTCTCATTATTGAAAAATAAGGGAGATGTATAAGAATAACAAGATTGTAGAGGTATGAGAAATTGTTCAAATAAATTGAAGTTCATAATATGTATATCAAAGATCATAAACCCGAATCATGGTATCATTCATGGTAGTTTAAAATACATGAATCATAATGAAAGAAAGAACATAATCAATTAAACCATAACATAGAAAATAACATTGAATTGTGGGAAAAACAAAAACTTAAAATATGATGTTCTTAGTATACCAGGCATCATTGTTAAGACCATCGTAGTAGTATAAGTTCAATCTTCATACCATCATGGTAGTCATGGTTCACTCCCAATGCCGTCTTAGTAGTATTTCACTCCTCATTCCAACATGGTAGTCATGGATCACTGTCATGGAAATATTAGTAGTCAATGATCACTATGAAACTCATCTTAGTCTATGGAATTATATTAAAATATTTATCTAATGAATTTAAGGGAGATATAGGTCACATCCATCTCATAACAAAATCATACAAACATGTGAAAAAAAATTATATAAAATAATATCGAAACCCATTAAATGAAAAGGTTATCATAAACATAATATCATATCACAACTTGTGGGAAAAAATATAAGTTTCATAATCATTTAATCGAAATCATAACCCATGAAAGGGGTAGGGATTTCATATAAAAATAATCCATGAAATAGAAAAATGTATTTTAAATTTTGTGACATCAATAATAACACATTCTGATAATGAATATGAATGGAACCATAATATAATTTCTTAAAAAGGACTGAGTAACATGAAAAGATTTAATTCTAAATTATCCTTCAAAAACGATTCTTCAGAGAAATATATATTCTTCTTTCGAAAATTATATTGAATAATGGACACGAATTTAAAATCATTTTCAAAGAAAATACCTTTAAAATTTATAAATAAGACCCGAAATCATTTTGAAAAACATTTTCAATGAAAGGATATAAATTATTTTCAAAATATTTTTTTAGAAAAATTATTGAAAACTTTAATATAGGTCATGAAATTATGTTTAAATCCATTCCATAGAATTTACGATGAAAAAATTGAAAAAATTGAAAAAATATTAAAAATAATTTCCAATGAAAATTATTTTAAAAATATTTTCTAAAATAATATCCTATAAAACATTTAATGGATGCATCATATAAATTATAGTTGGTAAATATTCACATTTCATATAAGGAAAAATGGAAATTCTTTCTACAAGGTAAATTTCGATAGAAAAATGAAATGGTAAAAACATGACAATAATAATTATTTGAAAAATTTATTAAAAGAAAGAAGGGTAAAAATTCAATTTAATCTTCATAGGAGATTAGTAAAATGTTAATAGAAACCCTTTTTAAAAAATCACGGTTTTGTAGGAAATCACTTTTCCGAATACAAAGAGGGTAAAGTCAAACATTCCAAGACACAAAATTTTAAGTATCATATAGACCAAAGAGTAAAATAATGTTAGCAATAAAATAATATACCTTGAATTTCCAGTTTAGAATAAATTTTATTAATTTTATTTTTTTATGGATGATAATATTTCATAAAAGTAATCATAAATATAGAAATCTAAAAAAACAATGAGATTATTTCAATAGAAAATTATAACTTGATAACATGGAACCACACTCCCACATGATAAAATGTTATTAAATTATGCTTAAAATATCATTAAATCATTAATATTCATGATTTAACATGAGAAAGGAAGTATATATATCACATATCAAAATATAGGTGCATAACATGTCATGTGTCTCAAAGATGGAAAATTGATACAAGAATTACATTGTCGATTTGGTAACATTTAAAACACAATTACAATGATGAAATGATCATAATTTTTTTTAAAAACAAATTAATTTAATTATAAGATGAATATAATCCATTTATAAGGAATTATATATAACACAAAAAACAAATGAGTTGTGAATAAGGAATGTATCTTGCGAAAACAAGGAGTGAGATCAAATTCCCTTACCTTTTGTGTTGAATTTGATCATACTCATTCACAAATCATCTAATATAAATATTTTTTCATAAACATATAAAAAATGTATTCTAACATATAATTATATATGTGGTTTGATTACAGATTTACTTTACCTGTTTGTTAACTATTATATTTTATGGTTACACTTCAGGTGATATCCTTTTATTTCACACATTTGTTAATTTGTTATTTCATTCTCCTTATACATATATATTTAATTTTAGAATTTTAACAATAATTTAAATATAATTTATATTCATTATATTTATATAATTATAACCCATAAAATATATAATAATGACATGCATGACTCTATTCATGGAGATGGAAATTCATATGTTCTTATTAATTCTTTTTATATTTAATTATAGTGTTTAATGAAATATATTAGAAGATATATATATGTATATATATTTCAGTACATATAATTTTTTATGTATCTTTATTATATCATATATTCCTATATATTTACTAAATCCATATATAATACATTCCATGTGTTCTAATAATGAATAATATGCTTTAAGGGGGTAGTAGTCCACACTTCCTCAAAAAAAATATTGAATTAACACAAAATGAAAGGTATAATTATATTTGTTGTAAAACAATTAAATAATATTATATAAGAAATAGATATAATATATAACATATGTAAATATAGGTTTCTTCTTAATTTCAACCATGAGAGGTGGAAAAGAGAAATTGAAAATTAATTTTTTAGTGAGGCAGTAGTCCACCACACACGTAAACCGTAAGTTCATTACCCATTATATGGATGTGTATGTATGTGATTGTAGAATCATTGTCATTAAAAAAAGAGTACATTTATTTTACAGGTTTCATTATACTAACATGTAATTATATTACCTTAGGGAGTGGATAACAAAAATTAATTAATGGTGTTTGAGGGAGGGTGTTACCTCTTAATAGGGAAGCTCCATTTAGTTTCTGTAAAAATAATTCCTTGGATATATTTATGACAATGGAGATGATTAATAGATGAATTAAGGGAATTTAGGGATAAATTTGAGTAGATTTTGGTCGATGAAAAGTGGATTTAGAGTTGTCAGGATGTGGGAGGAGATGAGACCTTTTATAAGGGGAAGGGGTGGCTGTCATGTGATTTTTTAAAATAAAGTATCACCACCCTTTTTTATTTTTTTTATTTCAATAATTGTACAATATAGAGAGAACGTATAATATTATCCAAATACTCGCAACCAATGGATTTCAGACAGTTGTATACATTTTTTTTCAGACATAACGGTATGGTTTAGTCAATTGTTATGATTTATTTAATCTTAAATGTTGTAATCAATTTTATTTTATTCACTAATAATTTTGAAAAAAATATATATTTATTTGACCCAATAATAATTTATAAATTATGATAAATCAAAATATGGAATTCATTTTTCCAAATTCAAAATACTTAATATATGGATATTAATTTAAAAATAACCTCGTAGTTAGGTCGACCATGTGGATTTTTTAATGTAAAAGTGTTCAAAAGTTTTCTACCATTTTATATTCAATTTGAAGGTAAAATATATTCAAATGTCATAATTTGTAATAATTAGTAAAACAAATACCTAAAAAACATTGAAACCAATTTAAAATCTAATTATACCATGTAAATATATTATACGACAAAGAAGTTTTTTGTTAACAAAGAGTATTTTTTCAAATTCATTAAAAAAATGCAACCATACAATAAAATACCAATAATATAACCAAAACTAATTTTTTTCTATTATAATTATTATAATGACCCATAATTTACATATATCATTATTAATTAAAAATTGAAGCACACTTATTAAAAAATATAACAAGACCACAATAGGATCATATAGGTATAGTGTCTTTAGAAACTCGGAAACATAAAAAACTGGTTCATAAAGCATCTACATTGTCTAACATTTATTTCATCATATCTAGAATCCCATTTTGGCATATCATAATTAATACCCTTCTTCCTGACCTGGGGAAAATAAAACATAGAAAAGGGTGAGCTCCAATGCTTAGTAAAGGTAAACAAAAGAAATATCATTCACATCATATTCATAAGAACATAACATTTTGGAAATCTTGACCTGTAAAAGAGATCATAATTTCATATCATGGGATAAATAATAGTAGTGAAATGTAATACCAATAATAATAACATGAAACTTTTTGGAATACACACATAATTATAGAGAATCATTTCTTAGTATTCAAGACTCATTGCCAAGAATATCTTTGCGGACAACGTCTATTTCTAAACCGAGTTCACTCCTCGTTTCAGTCATGTATCACTGAACCAGATTAACCTGCCATTCTAGCCATGTCTATCTCATGATATATAAATATTTAACCAATGAATTAGAGGGAGATATAGTTCCCACCCATCTCATAATGAAATCATTATTAATTGTGCCACAACATAAACATAAATCATTTATCATAACCCAAAGAATAAAAATGGGTTCCATAAATATCATCACATCATAACATAATCCATATAAAAAATGGATATCATTTCATCATAAGAAAAGTAAACCCAAGTAAATAATAGGTAAATTATACTTGAAACATACACATATGAAATAATGCCATATTTTTTGGAAAATGGTTTAGATAAAATACATGAAATGAATACTTGAGGAAAATATCCTTTCTTATTCAAAATCATTTTCTTTTCACAAAATGAAATTCAATATTAAAAGAAAAGGATTTTGATGAAAATAATTATGAAATCATGTAGAGTAAGCTTCCTAAAAATAAGGTGTTATAAAACTGTAAAAATCTGTTCATGTAGTATAAGTTGAAGAAAACATTCTCCTCGTACTTTTAACAGAAAAGTCAAAACGTACCACGTATAGTAAACAAAATTAGGATTTCTTCCATAACACATAGTAAAAGTCAAGATGGGTAAAAATTACTTTAAACATACATGGAAGAATATTAATCACTTTATGAAAACATTTTTATAGAAATGGATGAAAAATATAACCCCTGTAAATACTTACGAATAATCAATCTCGGATAAAAACGAGATAGAAAAAGTATCCCTTACCTTAGGTCTGATTTTCTTCATACGTGTCCAAACCTCCTGTATAATGATTTAAATAATGCTATTGACTTATTGAAGAAACGTACTCATTGTTATGATATCATAAATGGTCATATTCTTATCTTCTTATTAGTAATATTTCATTGTTACTTGTTATTCAGATGTTTATTGCTATTTGTTCTTATACCTGTTTTGTTGAATAAATTCTTATTCTTATTTTTTGGTTATAGATACCAAATTTTAATAATGTTATTAGAGTAATATATATCATATATATTCATTGAATTCATTTATATAATCATTATGAAATTAAAATTATGTAGAATGAGTTGCATCACATCGTGGAGACGGTAGGCCGTACATACGCACAAGCGATGATATCATTCCCATGATCGTGGAATTGTATTGATGTGTATGTATACTATTTTAGAATAAATATCATATTACAATTATAATAAAGAGTTATTATTTACACCATTATACCCATCCATGTAAGGTGGTGGTGGAAAATAGATTACACCACGACCTGGAGATGGAATTCCGTACGTACACACACGTGGTGATTTCCTTTTCCATTTGATGGAAAATAGGTGAAATAGGGTTGTTTCATATTTATAATAAAATATAAGTATGTTGTTGATACTGATGTTATTACTTAATAATGAAACAACTAATGAAGATAATGTCGAAGAAGAAATAAAGTTGAAAGAATCTGTAATAGACATTACCTATTCTTTGAAGCGCATCTTCTTAACCTCCTCTTTGTTCACTAAAGATGGTCTTTGAAGAAGACCAGGACCTATAGGATTTTTCTAGTGAAGTGGATAAGAGAAATTGGTATTGTTTGGCCGATCTTGAAGGCTAAATGTGGTGTGAGGATGAGAGGAGGAGGTGCCCTTTCATAAGGGAGGAGAGTGGCACCATAGGAAAAACTTAAAATATTATTTATTATAAGGTCATATTTGGTATTTCATAGCTCCAAATTTATTTAAATCAAAGATAAGGTGGTAATGGGTCAAATTACTCTCAAAAAATATATTTTAGACAAGTTTAGGTTACTATTTGAACCTTATCATTTAGATTTAACTCTAAGTTAAATAATTTAACTTTTACCTTGTCTTCTTGTTTTCTTACACTATATGGTTAATAAACATACTATAACAAGCCAAACGAACCCAAAGTGGTTCATTATTAATATATATAACCTTATCTAATTAATTTTATCGAACCCTAGATTTTTAGTAATAAAATAACAATTAATAATATAATATTTGTTTTTAACACTATTTTATGTCAATTTTGACACTATTTGGTAATTAATTTTTGTGAAAATAATAACAACATTATTAGTTCAAAATACGTTACTTAAATCAATACTAATATGTCTTATTAACCTATTAAATTATTTTAATTCTTAAAAAGTCTAAAATAACATTTATTTGTGTATTTATAACATTAATTATGTTAATATTTCATTAATAAGGTAATTATTGCATCATCATTATGTCATAAATAAACTAAATTATTTAATTTCAAAAAATTATAAATAAAATACCATTTTGTAGGAAATATTTTTTTATTTCTATGGAATATTTATAGTCTAATTTATCTTATATGTAAGCCTATATTAAAAATGTATTAGTTATAAAACATTGATTTTAAATATTTTAACTCTTCTTTAAATAAAATAATATTAAATGTCCTAATCTAATTCAAGTGGACCTAAATGGTCATATTGTATTCCTAAGGATGGTTTTGGTTGAATTAAACTTATCCAATAGAATTAGGACATGTGTTAGGGTAATAATAATATCATTTTTACCCTTAATTTCCATATTTACTTTTAACCGTGGTAAATAAAAGTAAAAAGTTAATATTCACCAAAAATTATTTTCATCTCATTAAACCACATTTTAATTACTTATATCAACTGTGTCTCTCAGATTTTTGAAATTTCATTCACAGAAGTGGTAAAATTATGTTTTATGTAAATTTTCAAACACTCCTAGGAGGTGAGTAAGAGACGGTGAAAAGTTCATTACAATTTTTATTTATCTAAAATTATTATAATATGACACCAATTAATTACATTGAACATATATAGGTATTATGTATCAATTTTGACCTAAAATAAATTTAAATAAAATAAATAATTATTTAAATAAAAAGTCATTTTTTAAATAGTAACCCAGTGTTTTCACTATTCATCAAAAATTGAAAGTTTTCAGAAAAATACAAAAAATTCACCATAGGATAATTTCAATATTACAAATCCAAAAATGAAGTACATTTTAAAAGATAAAATTTATAAAATTTCAAAAAGTGGGTTTTACTATTCATAATGGCTAGATTTAATAATATTTTAATAGCATATCGTTGTTTAGTGAAACTCGGTATTGTGTACAACAAAAGCTATTGAGGAAGGTCACAATTGCATGTAAAGCAAGAGAAGCTACTGTTGTGTGTAGTGGAAGATTCATTTAATGATGTATAAAAACAAAATATTTCTCATAAAAATCTCTACTGTTACATTTTACCCCCCTTAAAATGAAATTCGCTCTCAAAATTCATCACATTGTAACAAACAGATGAGGATACCTATCCCTTATCATATCCTCATGCTCCCATGTAGCTTCTTCTAATTGTTGGTTCCTCCAGTAAACATTCACCAAGCGAGTGGTCTTGTTCCGTAGGACTTTTTCACTACGATCCAAAATCTATATTGGATGTTCTTCATAAGAAAGGTCTTGCTCCAGCAGTACAACTTTTGAGATAAGTACATGTGAAGGATTAGATATATAATTTATCAGGATAGATACATGGAAGACATCGTGAACTTGAGAGAGATTCGGTGGAAGCGCCAATCGGTAAGCTACCTTCCCAACATGATCCAGTATTTCAAAAGGACCGAAATACCTAAGACTCACCTTTCCCTTCTTTCCAAATATCATTACTCTCTTCCTAGGAGATATTTGTAAGACCACTTTATCACCCACTTCAAACTCTAGGTCTTTTCTTCGGTTATCGGCATAACTTTTTTGTCAACTCTGAGGTGCTCTTATTGGTTGTTGAATAGATCTGACCGTTTCTGCCATCTCATCAACAAGATTAGATCCTAATAGATTTCCTTCCCCAACTTCTTCCCAGCCAGTTGGAGTCCTGCATTTATTTCCATAGAGAGCTTCATAAGGATCCATCTGAATACTGGAGTGAAAGCTATTATTATATGAAAATTCCACCAAAGGTATTTGTTGATCCCAACCACCTTTGAAATCCATAGAGAAAGCTCTTAACATATCTTATAGAGATTGAATTGTTATCTCAAACTGACCATCTGTCTGAGGATGATAAGTAGTGATGAAACTCAACTTTGTATCTAGAGTATGCTGAAGAATTCTCCAAAACATTGTGGTAAACCTCATATCCCAATCAGATATAATGGAATGTGGTACCCCATGAAATCTTACCACTTCCTTTACATATATCTTGGCAAGATGATCAAGAGATAAATCCTCTATAATCGCAATGAAGTGTGCCGACTTCGTAAGACGTTCAACTATAACCCAGATAACATTATTTCCTTTGGATGTTTTAGAAAGTCCAGTGACAAAGTCCAAAGTGATGTTTTCCCATTTCCATTCTGGTATGAGTAATGGTTGTAACATCCCCTTAGACTTCTGTCTCTCAGCATTAACTTGCTGAAAAACCAAGCATCGAGAGACATATTCAACAATATCTCTTTTCATTCCATCACACCAGAAGTACTCTTTGCGGTCCCTATACATATTCATGCTGATAGGATGAATGGGGAATGAAGAACTATGTGCTTCATCCAATATTTCCATTATTAATTCTTGGATGGGAGGAACAGAAATCTGATTCATGAACGTTATTATCCCATCACAATCAAGGTTGATGTCAAGAACATTTGTCACCTTCTTTTGTAACTCTACATCTCCTTTTTGTGCCACATTAATCTTAACATGTATATATGGTTGAAAATTAATTTGAGAAATATAATATTTCTCCCCTTCCATTATAATTCCAAAATCCAACCTTTGTAAATCCATAAATATTGGATCTTTTTTTATCCTCATCATGTATAAGCTAGCATGGTCTTGTCTGCCACCTTGTTTTCTTTCCCAGGGTGATAATGAATTGAGCTGTCATAATCTTTAATTAGCTCTAACCATCTACTTTGGCGCATATTCATCTCCTTTTGTGTGAAAATATACTTTAAACTTTTATGATCATTATAAATATCACACCTTTAACCATAAAGATAATGCCTCCATCTTTTTAATTCAAAGATTACCGCAACTAACTCCAAATCATGAGTTGGGTAATTTTGCTTATTAATTTTCAACTGTCATGAGGCATAAGCTATCAGCATATCATTTATCAAGAGAACACACCCCAATCCCTTTGTGGATGCATCACTACAGATCACAAACCTTTCTCCACTACAAGGTAGTGTGAGCACAGGTGCACTGGATAACCTTTTTTTAACTCCTTGAGATTCTCCTCACACTCCTCTATCCATGTGAACATAACTATTTCTTGAGTCAACCTGGTGAGTGGATTAGATAATCGTGAAAAATCTTTCACAAAACATTGATAATATGTAGCCAAACCATGAAAACATCGGATCTTAGTTATTGTTGTTGGTCTCGACCGTCTTTCGATAACCTCTATTTTTAATGGATCCACATATATCCCTCATTTGAGATTATGTTACCAAAAAATGAAACTTTTTTATGCCAAAATTCACACTTGGTAAATTTGGTATAAAAAATCTCCTTTCATAGGGTCTTTAATACAATTATCAAGTGATATTCATGTTCTTACTTTCTCATTCAATAGACAAGAATATCGTCTATAAAGACTACCCCAAACTGATCCAGATAGACATTAAAGACACTATTCATTAGATCAATGAAGATATCAGGAGTATTAGTAAGAACAAATGGAATCACTATAAATTCATAGTGTCCATACATTGTACAAAAAGTCGTCTTTGGTATATCCTCCCTTTTGACGCTTAATTTATGATACCTTGAACTAGGATCATTCTTGGAAAGGTATTGAGCTCCGTGTAGTTTTTAAAATAAGTCATCAATGCGTGGGAGATGATATTTGTTCTTGATAGTGATCATGTTATGTTCTCAGTAATCAATGCAGAGTCTCATTGATCTATCTTTTTTCTTAACAAACAGAATAGGTGCTTCCCAAGGTGACACACTAGGGCATTTGAATCCCTTATCAAGATTCTCTTGGAGTTTCTTCTTCAATTCCTGAAACTCTATTGGGGCCATTCTATAAGGTGTCTTTGAAATAGGCATAGCACCCGGTATCAGTTCTATTGAAAACTCAACATCATGATTTGGTGGAAGACCTAGCCATTTCTATGGAATGAAATCATCAAACTCCCATAGAATGGGCATATTCTTAATCGTGATTTTCTCTTCAACCATTTGAGATAAATAACCTTCATTTAAGAGAATCATGACCTACAAGATGGAAGAAATTTCCACAGGAAGGTTATGTTCATCCTTACATCGATAGACGATCATAGATTGATATGGAATATGAAATGTGACTTCCCTTAATTGGAAATTGATAAGAGATACATATAATGAAAGCCAATACATGCCAAGAATCACATCAAATTCCACGATAGGAATGATCCCAAGATTTTCAGGAAGCACTTTCCCACAAACATCAATCAGAGAAGAATTATAAACTTTTGATGTGACTGTTGTGCCATTAGGGGTTGTCACAGCTAACTCAACATCTAATTGTTGAGGTAATATGGTGATACCCTTAGAAAATTTTTCAAAAATAAAAGAATGGGTGGATCCAGAATCAAATAATATATTTGCTGCTTTAGAGTGGATAGTATGTGTACCTTTCACCACTTCGTTATCATACACCACATCGCTGATAGAAATTGCATGTGATTTTCCTTTTTCTTTAGCATTAGTAGTTTTTTATATCGATCGTCATCAACAAACCTTGGATTATGGAATTTATTTGCATAATGCCCCATTTCCTAGAACTTGCAACATTGAAGCGTAGGAGGTGCACTCTGTGTAACCTTATCTTTGTTCCCATCTCTAGACATATTCTTCCCTTCATTGCGGCATTAAAATTCCCAATGAACTTCTTTTCCATATTTGACACATTTACATGTCCATTTAAGAGAACTCCCTCTATGTTTCATTCCACACTTTGAGCATAAGGGATAACTCATATTCTCTTTAGTGTGGTCTTTAGTGTTCCCTTTGAGTTCCATTTTCCTCTACATATCAAACACATATGACTGATGGGTTACTCCAATCTCTATATCAAACTTAAGAGAACATCGAATGATTTCCTCGTATCTATTAATGTCCCTTATGGCTAACACCATTCAAAGGCTTGGTTTTAAGCCAATAATGAATCGATCGATATAACTCTCAGGTTCGATAATAATTCCAGAAGCATACCTTGATGTCTTGTAAAATTTTCTTTATAGGTACCAACAGATTCATTATCCATTTGCTTCAGTTTAAGAAACTAATTCTCCATCTTTGTTCGAAGAATCCGAGGGAAGTACTTATTGAAAAAGAGTTATTGAACTCATCCCATTCCATGGACTCAATTTCTTATTTTGGCCTCGTATTATTGATAAGATTCCACCATTGATCTGCTTCACCTTACAAAAAATATACTGCTAGGATGACTTTATCATGTTCAGAACATTGAATAACTAAAAGTATCTTTTCAGTGGTACTGATCCCTTATTCAGACACCAATGGATCAGTAGACACACTGAATGAAGGTGGATGTTTCCTGATGAAGGATTCAACAGAATGTTGCACCTTCTTTTTCTCATTTAGATGTCCAGCATGATTTATAGCTTGAGAATGTTGTGTGAGCATGGCTACAAGATTTCGCATTCCAGCTCCAATAACGTTTGGTTTCTCAGGGGGACAATCATTGCATTGTCCGTCACATTCCGCATTAACACGGTTCCTTCAGGTTCCCGTCATTGACTAAAACCAAGACGAATAGTGTGAGTAACACTAATTATAATAGGAAAACCACATAATAAAGAATAAATTTTCACACTTAAGGTCTTATCATAGGTTTTTCATGGCCATTTTTAGAATAGTATGATTATGTTATATGTTTTTCTATATCCGTTGGGTCCTTATTTAGGCATTCACATCCTAGTTTCCAAAGGTGGACTATACCTTTCCTCTAATACCAACTATAACGACCCATAATTTACATACATCATTATTAATTTAACATTGAAGCACCATTATTACAACATATAACAAACCAACAATAGGAATGTATAGGTATAGTGTCTTTAGACACTAGGAAACATAAACAACTGGTTTGTAAAGCATCTACATTGTCTCCCATTTATTTCATCATATCTAGAATCCCTTTTTGGCATATCCTAATTAATGACCTTCTTCCTGACCTAGTGAAAAGAAAACATACAAAAGGGTGAGCTCAAATTCTTAGTAAGGGAAAACCAAATCAATTTCAATCACATCATATTCATAAGAACAAAACATTTTGGAAATCGTAACCTGCAAAAGAGATCATAATTTCATAACATGGGATAATTATTTTCAGTGAAATGTAATCCCAATAATCACAACATGATACATTGTGTAATACACACATAATCATAGAGAATCATTTCTTAGTAGTCAAGACTCATTTCAAATACTATCTTAGCAGACAAAGTCCATTTTTGAACCGATTTCACTCCTCATTTCAGTCCTGTATCATTGAACCGGATTAACATGTCATTCAATCCATGTCTACCTCATAAGATATAAATCTTTACCCAATGCATTGGAGGGAGATATAGGTCCCACCCATCTCATAATTAAATCATCCTTACTTGCTCCACAACATAAACATAATTCATTCATCATAACCCAAAGAATAAAAATGGATTCCATAAACATCATCCCATAATAACATAATCCATAAAAAAAGGATATAATTTCATCACAAGAATTTTGAAACCATGTAAATTAAAGAGAAATTATACTTGAAACATACCCATATGAAATAATTCCATCTTTTATGGAAAAAGTCTTAGATAAAACACGTGAAATGAATTATTGAGGAAAATATCCTTTATTTTTCAAAATCATTTTCTTTTCACAAAATGCCATTCAATTTTAAAAGAAAATGATATTTTTAAAATAATTATGAAATCATGTAGAGTATGCTTCATGAAAATAAGGCGTTATAAAATTGTAAAAATATGTTCATTCCATATAAGATAAATAAAACAGTCTCCTCATACTTTTAATTGAAAAGCCAAAAAGTACCACATAATGTAAAGAAAAGAAAGATTCCTTCCATAACACAAAGTAAAAGTCAACATGGGTAAAAATGACTTTAACCATACATGGAATAATATTAAACACTTTATGAAAACATTTTTATGGAAATGGATGAAAAATATAACCCCAGTAAATACTTACGAATAAGCAATCTCAGATAAAAATAAGATAGAAAAATTATCCCTTACCTTAAGTCATATTTTCTTCATACTAGTCTGAACCTCTTGTATAATGATTTAAATAATGTTATTGACTTATTACAGAATCGTACTCATTTTTATGATATCATATATGGTCATATTCTTAGCTTCTTATTAGTAATATTTCATTGTTACTTGTTATTCAGGTGTTTATTTTTTTTTTCTTATGTGTGTTTTTTCGAATAAATTCTTATTAATCCTACTAGGATATAGATACCTCATTTACAAAATGGTATTATTGTAATATATATATCATATTTATTCTTTCAATTCATTTATATAATCATTATGCAATTAAGATCATGTAGAACAAGTCGAATCACTTCGTGGATACGGTAGGTCGTACGTACGCACGAGCGATGATATAGTTCCCATGATCTTGGAATTGTATTGAAGTGTATGTATACTATTTCAGAATCAATATAAATTTACAATAATCATATATATTTATTCTCTTCACCATTATAAACATCCAAGTATGGTGGTTGTGGAAAACAGATTACACCACGGCGTGGAGATGGTATTCCATACGTACGCACGCGCGGTGATTTCATTTTCCGTAGGATGGATAGAAGGTGAAATAGCGTTGTTTCATATTTATAATAACATATCATTTATTATTGATAATGATGTTATTACTTAATAATTAAACAACTAATGGAAAGTATAAGATGAAATGATGTTGAAATAATTGGTAACAGACATTTCCTCTTCTTTGAAGCGCCTCTTCTTAACCTCCTCTTAGGACACTAAAGATGGTCATTGAAGAATCCAAGACCTATAGGATATTTATAGGGAAGTTTAAAATAGAAATTGGAAGGCTTTGGCCGATCATGATGGCTCAAAGATGTGTGAGGAGCAGAGGGAGGAGGTGCCTTTTAGAAGGGAGGAGAGGGGAACCTTCAGAAAAACATAAAATTGTATTTTATTATAATGTCATATTCAGTTTTTAATAGCTCCAAATTAATTTATTTCTATGATAAGGAGGGGATGGGTTGAAATACTCTCAACTAATAGATTTTAAACAAGTTTAGGTTACTATTTTATCCTTATCATTTAGATTTAACTCTAAGTTAAATAATTTAACTTTTACCGTGTCTTCTTGTTTTCTTACACTATATGGTTAATAAACATACTAAAACAAGCCAAAAGAAACCCAAATGGTTAATTATTAATATATATAACTTTATCTATTTCATTAAGCCAAACCTTATATTTTTAGATATAATATAACTATTAATAATATAATATTTGTTTTAAAAACTATTTTATGACAATTATGACACTATTTGGTAATTGATTTTTTTGAAAATCATAACAGCATTATTATTTCAAAAACGTTTAATTAAATCAATAAAAATATGTCATATTAACCTATAAAATTAGTAAAACTCCTAAAAAGTCTCATATTAAATTTATTTGAATATTTATAACATCAATTATGTAAATATATCATTAATAAGGTAATTACTGCATAATCAGTGTGTCACAAATAAATTACATTATTTAATGTCTAAAAATTATAAATAAAATACCATTATGTAGAAAATATTTTTATATTTATAATGAATATTTATAGTCGAATTTATCTTATTTATATCCCTATATTAAAAATGTTTTAGTAATTAAACATTGATTTTACCTATTTTAACTCTTCATTAAATAAAATAATATTAAATGTCCTAATCTGATACAAGTGGACCTAAATGGACATATTTTATTCCTAAGTTTGTTTTTAGTCAAATTAAAATTATCCAATAGAATTAGGACATGTTTGAGGGTAATAATAATATCATTTTTACCCTTAATTACACTATTTACTTTTAACCGTGGTAAAAAAATTAAAAAGTAACTATTCACCAAAAATTAATTTCATCTTATTGAACCAAATTTTAATTACTAATATCAACCATGTCTCTAGTATTTTTGAAATTCCACTCACATAAGTGATAAATTTATGTTTTATGTAAATATTCAAACTCTCCTAGGAGGTGGGTAAAAGACCGTGAAAAGTTCAATAAAATTTTTATATATGTAAAATTATTTTAAAATGACTCTAATGAATTACGTTGAACTTATGTAGGTATTATGTATCAATTTTGACTGAAAATAATTTTAAATAAAATAAATAATTATTTAATTAAAAATTCGATTTTTAAATAGTAAACCAGGTTTTTCACTATTCATAAAAAATTGAATGTTTTCATAAAAATACCAAAAACTCAACCTAGGATAATTTCGATATTCCGAATCCAAAAATGAAGTCCATTTTTAAAGATCAAATTTATAAAATTTTAAAAAGTGGTTATTACTATTCATAACAGCTAGTTTTAATAATATTTTAATAGCCTATCGTTGTTTAGTGGAACTCGGTATTGCATACAACGCATGCTATCAAGGATGGTCACGATTATGTGTAAAGCAAGAAAACCTAGTGTTGTGTGTAGGGAATGATTCCTTTTATGATGTATAAAAACAAAACATTTCTTATAAAAATCTCGGGTGTTACAATTATTAAGTTTATTTTATCAAATTAAATCTATAAAAATTATTTAATATATATTTATAATTGGTTCCCCATTAATTGGTGGTTAATGTGCTTTAATAACATAAATGGTTTTATATATAAAAGTGTGTTTATTCATATATTATGTCTATCGAGTCAATTGGACTAATATGAAAATATTTTATTTTTATAATAATATTAAATTAATATCACTCAATAATTTAAGTTTATTTAATTTATTAGGATAAAAACAAGTGTGTGAGAATAATAATTATTTTCTAAAAAATACTTCTTTTATATTCAATTGGTTCCAATATTCATTTCTAAATAATTTTAAATAAATAAATAATTTATATTTTTTATGAAACATATATTTACATAATTTAATTAATAATATTCATATAATATAATTTATTATATATGTAATATATTATATTATAATAATTATTATTATTGTAATAATATAAAATTCTTCGGTAACACTAGGTCTTTCCGGTTATACATGCCATAGAGAAATGTTGTAATTGTGTGTAATGCATGTTATCCTTAGTGTTCCATGTAGAAAAATGTAGAATATAGTTTTTGTGATATAACATAATTTAAACATATATAATTAATATAAAATAACCTTTATTAGATGTATCTTGAAAAGAAAAATATCAAAATGAATAAATTATTTCATAGAAAAATAATTCACAATATTTTGGGTTATTACATAATACCTCCTTAAAATTAATTGCAACCTCAAAATTCTTCTCGGTTATCAATGTTTTATACTAGGGATTTCCTTTCACAGAATCCCACATTGTAAAAATTAATAGTAAAACATGATTTTAAAAAGGATAGTTGAAAAGATAAAGGTTGTCCAAAGTTACTCATAATGAGATTCCCACATATGAGAGCATAAGTGGGTAGTGAAAACACATTCAAGGAATAGACACATGACCATTATGTTATTATTGATAGTGATTGAGTATAAGGTAATGAGAAAAATAGCAATAATAAATCCATAAACCTATAATATCCTAATGGGTCTTCAACATCATTAGAATCATAGCTTCCAGAAAACATATTTTTGGTTTCAATATCCTTTTTTCCTCAAGTTGAATATTTTTCATAAAAAGTTATAGTTTCATGATTTGAGGAATTTTATTTTCATTGATATAATTCAACACACTCTCAAAAATATAATGATTCATTTTCATTCATAATTTCTAACATATGTTGAGATCAATGATGTTTCATCCCATTTTATATTAGTTATCATCAACAAAAAAGTAGTTTTAACATGCTTTCTAATATTCATAAATCCTTATATAGAGAGATAAAATATTAACCTTACTAAAAATGTTTGAAATTTAAGATAAATTCCCCTTAAATGGTAAGCCTTATTACCCTAAAAAATGTTAAATATTTAAAATTGTATAATTAAAGTCAAAAAATCAACTTACTTTTGATCACCTACATATCAAAAAGAAAACTTGGTTGTCACATTCCAAACCTATGAATTCCATCATCTTATATTCTATTGAACCTTGTCAATAAACATAATTACCATAAATATTTTTTGTTAAAATTCATGCCTCTTTATTCTAAAGGATAAATGATATACACCTTATATATAATAAGTTTAAAACATCATCCATGATGACATATACCACATTGTAATCCAATAAACAATCAGATCCAGGGTAATAAGTATCTTCAAATTTACTTATCCATATACCACATATATTTATCCAAACAAGATTACCATAACATAAGGGTGATAATAAGGGTTATATTTCCCAAAATCACGTGATTTCCCATTAAATATTATTTCCATTAAATAGCTGTCCTATTACATTGGATCCATTAAACATGATCTTTTAAATCCCTAATGATAAAATAAACTGAACATCTATTATATTTTTAAACCTTCACGTATACTAATTAATCATTCCATGTAGAAATAAATATTATTCCTGCCACTTCAACCATATTCCATTAATAAGGATATTCCATCCTATTACAAAATACAACATTCCTTTTACCTCTTGTATCGTTATCATCAATAATAAAATCATTACATGAAACAAAAAGATGATTATATTTATGAGAATTCCTCTTGAGGAATAGAGTTTCATAATAAATATTTATTCCATACATAATACACTTAACCTATGATGATGACTTTGGGAGGCCAATATTATCATCTATTGTTTAAATGATCTCTACATTTTCCCTTGAAGTCACTTTAATTTTTTCTTTCTATTCCACATTCAAAACAACTTCTTGTTCCTATAAGAAATTTGATTAATTGATTTCATCCACATATTAATCACAAAGGAAACATAATCTTCTTTTCTCCATGGTCTCCATTACAAAAAACTCCTAGTGAAGTACTTCATTCATATCATTTATGAGTGTATGTGTTGGTTAAGGTACACATTGTTTCTCATGTTCCTTGAAAAATAATTAGGAATGTTCAAAATATACTTCACTCTAGTGATCACCCCACATGAATTATAATCAACATAATTCCACCACATTTAATGTTAATCCAATTTCTTCTAGTTCTCACAAATGAATAAAAACATAATCCTAGTGTGAAAAGTATTAATCATAGAATAAAACCCCATATAAATGAAATGAATTACTTATATGATGTATAATTCATGAGTCCATCATTAATCAATGAAACCATAGGACTATACAAGGTTATTCATAGACAACATATATTAGAAACCTTCTTGATGGTTCATGATGTGTTTTTGAATTTGGAAAACATATCCCATATGAGTGTTAAACGAGGTGTGCATCAAGGACTTTTGTAGTGTCCCATTTTACCTAATGTTATGCCGAGAACATGTTTTCATATTTTTGACTCCTAGGAAAATCTATGCTAGAGCCACAACCACTTGTTTTATCGAGAAAGGTTTTTATACCTTGGAATCCACTTACTCTATTATTTACCAAATTTACAGGATATTTTTTTAACGTTAACTCATCCTAATACTTATACTAGGATATATAACTTGACATATTCATATAAATTTATATAGATACGTCACTAACAATTTCTCATCATAGTTTTGAAATGTTAACTGTAGATTAAATATGATTCCAAACACAATGACCTAGTTTTTACATACATAGAAATTACATCACATTTTAGGAATACATAATAAATTATAAAAATTGAATCCCATAGACTGTATTGATTTAGTTCATTTGGAAACATGTAAGTATAAAAAATAGTACATAAGAGAGATATATTCTCTCCCATTAGTTTCATCATGAGAAGACCATTTCATAGACACCCCAATAACAATACTTATATTTATAAGATAGAGAAGGAAATATAAAAATGGGTGAGCTTAGATGCTCTTTAAGAGAAAATAAATGACACATTTATGAATAAAAATGATCATATGGGTATAAGAACTTGATCAAACATTTTATAATCATACCCTGAAAATAAAATATCATAATCATGAATCATTATATAAATCTCGATAGTTCATAAGACATGAATGATAAGAAAAAAATTTAGATAAGACATTAAATCATATCATAGGAACCAAACATAGAATTTTTCAAACACATATGAATATAATATGATTTCCATAGTATTCAAGGAATCACTTATAATAACATCTTGGTTTTATGGTTTCACTCCCTATACCATCATGGTATTCATAGATAACTCACATTACTAGCATAGTTGTATGATATCACCCGTCATACCATATTCGTAATCATGGTTCACTCCCATGAACTTTTTAGGACTTGTGTCTCCCTCCCATGATTGTATTAGTCAATATCATGAAATATAATTATTTACCCAATGCATTTGAGGGAGATATAGGTCCCACCCATCTGATAATAAAACCATACATATATGTGGCACAAAATCATAATCAATAATATCGTAACTCATAAAATGAAATCAATATCATAAAAAAGTAATCATATATTATCCTAAGGAAAAACATTCATGTTTCATAATCATCATATCAAAATCATAACCCATTAAATACAAACCTATTTAATAAACATATAATATTTGAAGGAAAATAATAGTTTATAAATACAATGACATGAAAAACAATAAATTTAATTTCAGAATATGAATTGAATGATTACATCATTTCTTAGGATGTTATGAATAATATCAATCGAGTCCATCTTATATGGAAAAAAAATTTATTCGTCTTTCATTAAAAATTATGAAAAAATTATCCTTTATTCCTTGAAATAATTATTTTCGTTCATTATACCATTTATAAATTATTTTCATGGAATGTAGCTTAAAATTTTTAAATAAAACATGAAATAATTTTTAAATAAATTTCCCTTGAAAACATATTAAATAAAAATCAAAATTTTTTAAATTTATTTTTAAAAACATTTCTATATCATTAAATAAATTTCTAGAAATGTGTTGAAACCCAATTTATTTAATATACCTTGAAAACATGGAAAGATATATTAAAATAATTGAAAATATTTTATATTAAATTAATATAAATAAAAATTTCTAAATGAATTACTTTTTCAATGTGGAGAGGACTCACCAAATAAATAATGGAAGGTAAATATATATATGTTGTATGTGGTAAAAATAATATTCTTTAGAAAGGTAAAATGGATAGATTTTTTTTTTAAAATTGAAAATATGATCCCCTTGAAGAATATGTTTAATGAAAAAATTGTAATAATTTTTTATAATCTTCATAATAGGTTAGAATAATTTAATTAAAAATAACATTTTAAATTAAGGTTTTGTAGGAACACACTCTTCCAACGGAAGAGGATAAATTAAGGCCTTCTGAAAAACAATATTAAATAATTTATAAACTCAAGAGTGAAATAATGAAACCAATATATTAATATATCATTATTACCTAGATGAGAATAAAATTTATGAAATTTCTTATGTTATGGTACATAATATTTCACAAAAGGAAGTATAGTCATAAAAAAACTCAAAAAATGATGAGATTATTTCAATAAAAAAATTATCATGGTAACATTGAACCATTCCCCACAAGAAAAGAAATTTAATTAAATTATGAATATAATATCATTATTGGAATTGTATTCAGGATATAACATTTCTGAGGCATTATACACCCCTCGTATAAAAATACTGATGCATAACATGGAATGTGTCTCAAAGAAGGAAAATTGAAATAGGAATTACATTACTGATTTGGTAGCTTTGGAAACATAAACCAAATTATGTAAAAATCATAAAATGGTTGTGTAAATAAGAATATATTAATTTAAGAACCCATATAATACATTATTGGGTCATCATATACAACACACAAAAGAAATTATTGGCGAATAATGCATGTATCTCATGGAAATAATGAGTGAGATGAAATTATCTTACCTTATGTCTTGAAATTCATCTTAGTCATTAAAAATAATATATAATAAGTATACATATATTTTAAACCAATAATATAAGAATATTAATTATTTTAATACCATATATGGTTTGATTATGGATTTATATTACCCTCTTATTAAAAATTCCTTTTTAAGGTTTCACTTCGAGTATTATCTTCTTGGTTATACGCATGGGTCATAATTCATAATATATTTGGTCCTTATATTTATGTATTCATTTATATACATTAAAAAATTATGTAAGTAAAATTCATATTCATTATATATGTATTATAATAATCCATAACATATAGAAGAATGAAATAGAATGCACTTTTCCTGAAGATGGTAAGACATAAATTCTCGTGAACACTATTTCGATTTAATTTTCATGTTGTATAAATTAAATATATATATATATATATATATTAATTTAGATTTATTATGTCATATATATCATGTATATTTATAAAACTAATCATTAATACATTTTATGTAGTTTTTTAACTAATCACGTCGCTTTGAGTGTGAGGTAGTCAACACCACCTCAAATGAAATTATCTTATTTATACCAAATGAAATTTAAAAATGATATATGTTATAAAAGAATTAAATAAGAATAAATAAATAATAGATATAATATTTATCATCTATAAATATATTTTCCCTCATAATCTCCACTATGAGAGGTGTTAATGGAAAATTGAACAATCCTCGTTTAGTGATCGAGTAGTCTGCCATAAATGTAAACAACATGTTTGTAACCCATTAGATGGAAGTATGTATAAGTGTATGATTAATAAATTGAATAAAACATACTTTTATATTGATGATTCTTGCTTTTTTATACTATAATGTAATAATATGATTTTGGGGTTGGATAAAGAAAATATAATAAAATAGTTTGAGAGAGGGTGTTGCCTCTTAAAAGGGTTAACACCTTTTGGTTTGTGAAAAAATGTTTCCATAGATGGATTTATGACCACAAGGGTGTTGGTGGAATAATGATTCAAGGTAGAACATTTTGGGAGATATTTGTGTAGATATTGGTTGTGTAAATATGCCATGAGGGGTGTGAGGAAGTGGGAGGAGAAGAGGGTTATTATAATGGTGTGGTGTAACTATTGTAATATTTTAAAATAAATGAACATCTCCATAATTTTTATTATTTATAGTTGTAAATTAATTTTCCAAATTAAATTAAAGGAATTATTTGGCAGAAATATGTCCCGAAAATGAATTTAAGATATATTAAAAGGTCTTATTGGAACATATGGTTGTGGTTCATAAATTATTCTTATTAAAAATATGTAATTCATTTTACCATATTCCTAACATATAAGTGGGATAAATTAATTTAAATATAACCCCATAGATGGGTCGATAATGTAGGTATTTAAAGTAATAATGTTCAAAAGTTTTCTATGTTTTTATATTCAATTGAAAATTTAAATTGATTCTACCGACATAAATTGGATAAATTTATAAAAATATTATATAATCGAATATATAAACATATTTAAAAATATAATCTAACATTATAAATAATTTAGATGAAAAATAATAATTGTTATAATATCCAATATTTTTTACAATTCGTAGAAATGATGAATCTTTAGTGAATAATACCAAACCTATATACTAACCTAATTTTTATATTTCGCATCCAATGACTAAGTTATTTTTTTTCTTATAATATATATTAAGGTTCTTAAATTGGTATTTACAAATGGTTCTCTATTAAAAGGCAGTTAATGTACAAGAAACATATAGGTTTATATATATATAATTCTATTTATTCTTATATTATTTCTAGTGATTTTGTTGGAATAATATCACAAAAATTGATTATAATATTTATAATACTTAAATATTACTTACTAATTGTTATTAATTTTAACTATTTAATATAATAATTTTTTTTATCATTATAATAGTTTTGTATAAACATAATTTCATTATAATCAATTTGTTCTTATATTCATTTTTAAATAATCATATTTAGTTATTTCATTTTTTATTTTGAGAAAACCATATATTTAAATAATATTGTTAATAATATTCATATATCATTTTTAATGGATGAGATATATATTATTAATGTTATTTTATTATTTTATAAATATATTGTTGTTCAAGAACACACGATTTTTCATATTACACAAGCCATCATGTAATGTTATTGTTGGTCTTAATGAAATCAATCCTTAGTGTTACATGTAGACGAAGGTATATTTAATGTTGTGTTTAGTGAACTTAAGAAAAAAATAGTTCCTTAATATTAAATAAACAATGTTCAGTGTTACTTTTATTGAAAAATATCAAAAATAATAAATTTATTTAGAAAATAATTATTCACAAAATCGTGGGGTGTTATATTGGAGGTCTTTGGAGTCCTCGGTCTGTTTGAATACTAGCAAAGTGTAGTATATGATACATGTGTATTTGAAATATGATGAGATTCACTTGTATTTATGATATCTCTGAGGAGTTCCTATAAAATATGTGATAGATATAAGAAAAAACCACTTCAAAGTCTAATCTCATGATCACCTGCATAATTTATGGTTTGGCTTGGCCGTCATCCATTTTGGATGTGAAAGGGGCCTCATCTAGGGTAACACTATTACATCTGTTAATGATTAATGTTAGTGTAACCATATTGTTCCCCAAATAGATGTGTTCAGGGTAAGGAATGAAATGGAACAACGATTACTAGGTATTATATCCTTTTTATCTTATATAAGAGATTTTGTAGTTAAATCATTCATGTAAGATTAACTATTTTGTTTCCTATGAAATATTGGTGGTCCCCATGTTGATTGAGTGTAGTGGGAGAAAATGTTGTTTAATCACTATTGTTGTGTACTATGTAAATGAACAATATCTAACGGGTTTTTTCATGGAGCTGTAAATTCCCACCAACTCTCACACCTATGATTTATGTACCTACATTCCAAAGATAGGAGTTTATTGTGTAACATCACCAACAACACCAAACAACTCACATTGGTTGAGGCGATGGATAATAGGCATCATCACTTCCTTTTGGAGGAACAATTTCTTATTTCAATTCTCTCTTATATATTTAAGATATGTTCAAGAATCACTGGTTTAATCCTATGTATGAAATTGGCTATTACATAAAGGTTATGATTTATTATTACTACTCATGGATTTATTATTGTCTATATGAATAACAGATTCTACATCAATGGATGGATCAATATGTATTTGAGCCTCTATATCATTGGTTCCCATTCAGGGATAGATCATATATTATTTGTTCATTTATTAGGAATATGTTGGTTTTATTCCACATGATGTGATGCAATAGAGTTTAACATCTTCTAGGTTACATGAGTGTTTATAATGTTTGGATCAAGCATACGAGATGGGATTCCAATATATTATCAACAAAAGAATCATATCCCACATAGTTTGGTGCTGCATAATAAGAAAAATCAACATTTTAGGTCACGATACATGGACCAAACCATTCAATTTAACAACATACTATAAGGATACTAGGATAATGTTTCCTGCTCAAGGAATTTGTGAGATAAACACCAAGGTTGACCGAGGGGTCAGAAAGTGACGTGGAATCCTGGGTGTGTATGTCCCTTCTATAAATATGGATCATAATATATTATGGTAGATTTTTACCTTGGGGTTGGATCTATGTGTGGTTTCCTACATATCCTAGTTTGATGGGAATCAAATCCCACATAGTTCGATTGGACTATGGATTAAACATAATGGGAGACCCAATTAAGGGTATATGAATGGTGCTTTTTCCTGGGGTCATAATCTATGCATAAGGAAAATTTGAGAAGATATTATTTTGTATTATAGTATATACGAGTCTAATTTTATTGGATATTATTGGGACTTATGACATATAAGAGGCATATTTAAGGTAATGGATTTAGGGGATGTCATGGTCATGACTAACCTCTATATCCATAGGAGTCATTCTCACTGTGAGAAACATGAGGTAGAAGTATATCTAAATATCACATGATCCAATTTATTCAATAATGGATGGAGAAAAGGCCTAAAGGGAGATGGAAATGGAACTGATTATGCTAGTCTCCTCTTCTATTTTGATATCTAGTATATTCAAATTTGTTGATCTGTATAGATATTTATTTGGTGAATTAGAATATAAGAAAAATATTCACCAACAGAAAAAAGGACCAGGGGTATACCTGAAGAGTAGTGACATAAAATTGGCTTCAAGAGGAAGAGAAATTTCCAAAAATGGCCCTCATCAAAGAGAACCTACACTAGATCCCCTCAATCCCTAGAACAAAAATGTTCAAATTGAAATCCCATGTTTCTGTCATGGGATACCATCTGTATGTTTAAATAATGATATTGAATTTTTTATTTCTTACTATAAATACTACCCATGAATCTCAAATTAGTATGGGTTTCTAAACCAGAGGGGAGAATATAATGTCCTTGATGACATGTATATATATGATAGGAGGGTTTTGAAAGGGCCTTGGCTAGAAAATTTTAGATTGGGTTATGGAAATGAAAATTTGGGGGATGATGATATGATAGAAGTGAGTGATGGAATTCAAATATTTGAGCACTCTATAATGAACCATTATGAGTTGTAGGTTCTCATTTGGGATTGGGATCCCTCAATGAAGTGTCTTTCTACATAGATTATGAGGTTATATAAATAGAACTGTTCTAAAAGTAGCTAGGTTGTTCCAACATTATTTACTTCCATGCATGGATATGTTCCTCCCAGGTATGGTTTTTTAATATAGGGTTGAGTTCCTTTAACATAGTCTTATTCTATATGTTCAATGGTTCGTTCCACATAGAATTTCACTATGTGGAGTCCTTATAAATAGATGGTTAAATCTTTTATACCTTATAGGGTGATCCATAATAAAATTTTGAATTTTCAAATGGATGATTTATTTATTATTCCCACCTTACTACTATGCAGTGTATTTTACCTAGTTGAAATAGTTAATGGTTCCTTGATTTTCAAGGTGCCTAATAATTAATTTTTTGGTTCTATTTTGATGAGCCTCTTTGGTTGATTTAGTTGTCACCAGTTTTTCTCATTAGTCCACCTTTATGTTCTATTTATAGAAGAGTAGAGAAACCAGAAACCATTAGGGTCGGTCATCAGCAATGGGACAAGGGGATTTTTCCGTGGTTACCCAAGGATGGTTATCTTCCATTATAATTACATTTCAAGCACTAATGTCATTCATCGGATGCAGGGAATTTATTTTCTAGTGACTAACCCACCACCACTACACTATATACATCATATTTTCATTCATGGGTGTTGATAGTATTACCTTATCCGACGAACAAAATAGGTTTCAGGGGATATTCTTTAATGAGGTAAAATAACAACCATGTTCACAAAAATGAGTTCGATTTCATTTATGTATGTCGAATTCATCACCCTCATAAGTGAACCATTTTGATCTAAAATTTATTTCAAAATGGATAAACACCATGCAATGCGGTGGTCTGTGATGTGATTTGTGCTTCTAGGTCATATCACCTTGATAATTCCCTTCAATATTAATGTTGGTTTCATTTGATCATCATCCCAGATCATGATATAAATCTCCTTTTAAAAAATATGCAATTTTTAGGACCCAACAAGTTTCATGATGAAATATTAATAATTTTTATTTCAACACAACATATATATAGTATAACATTTCAATGGTTTATGATAATGGAATACATTACATACACTTCCTTTCATCTTTATTGTTTTCAAATAATGATTTTAGATATTTTTATTTATGTTATTCCTGAAATAATATATAGTATGTATGATAAAATTTTTTAGTATCTCATTAATCCCTTGAAAATTCATGAAACTATTTATATTTGCATTTTTTATGAAAAATAACCAAGGGGGATAAGGATTTATAATTGGATAGAAGTGATTCTAATGGGGAGATGGAATATTTCATTCCATTATATTACTAAATAGTAAAAAATCATGGGGATTAGTAAATAATAATATCAATGTTCTTAATATGTAAAAGTAAATGTTTCTCAATTAATAATTTTTCATTTATGTATTGTGATTTTTCCATTAGAAAAAGTTATTTTTTAGGAATTTTATTTATTTATTTCTTTTTTGTTTCATTATTGTTGGAAATAAGAAAAATATTAATTAAAATGTTTTTATAATTTTTTATCCCTAGTGTTTTATTACAAATTTTTAGAAAAAAATACATTCATCCAAATATAGGTATATTTCTAATATATTATGAATTAAATGTTTACAATACTCAATCAGATCCATCAGACTGAATGTGTGATTGATCGATTAGAATGAACTTGGTTCAAAAAAATGGATAGACTTATGTCTTTACTATCAGACTGATAAATTTAAAGACCATATAATGGTCCTTTGTAATAATTCCTCATACTACCACTCATTCAGTTAAATATTATTGATAATAAACAATAAATTCCATTTAACTAACTAATATTAATAATTGGGATATAGAAGAATTTTTTATAACATATTAAATACATTTTTAATAGTAATTATGCTATAAAATGATGTCATACATTCTATGGTACAATGAAATTATGATCTATAAATGATCTGTTATCTAAGGGAATTCATAAAACACAAATATATGACTGTTGGTGAATCACCTATAATTAACCAGTCATTAGAAGGGAGATGATATATATTCAATTATTAGGTATTATATAGTATTTTTACATGAACAAAATGTTCATAATTATTATAATACTTTAAAGAATTTTTATTTTAATTAATAAATTACTTATATTTTTCTTTTAGAAAATATTTTTTTTATATTCTTCATCAAATAATTGTAATGATTGATGGTTTTCATGGAAAAGTAGATGGTGAATTTGAACCATCAAATCAGGGTATTTCTAGGGTAGGAAGATAGGTGTTGTTAATTATATTTAAGTCTTCTGAGTATTGAAAGGAATATCGTATTCTAATAACCTTATCAAGGTATTTCTTGGTAATGAAAGACAAAAATTATTGTATGTAAAAAATAGTTGATACCATTATTGGACATTAATGACTATCCTTACACTTAATGTTAAAATAGTGAATTATATCAACATAACATGAATGTCATTCAATCATTCATAAGCTATGTGTTTCTTCTTTATACAATATATATTTCTTATTATATGAATTATCTATAAATATAGTGTTTTTATGTAACCATCTAACAAAATAATTGTAATGGTAATACATTGAAAGTGATAAAAATATACTTTAACATGATGAGATCATTATTTTGAGTTAAACATTCTAATCATCGGAAGAGGTATGAGTCTAATAATTTTTTACATTTTTTTCTATGTTGTTTTGGTTTTAAATATTTTTAAACTAAAATTAACTCCCACCATGTAATAGTTACCATACTAGTTACCCATTCGAACAAGAATAAGTCATATTTAAATTATGTTTATAGTGGGAATATGATGTTTTTAATGAATAATGATTTGAATCGAATAAACTATCATCCATACATTCATTTATAGGATGATTCATTTTCATGGTTACAAGGTTATATTTATTTAAAATGTTTTCTATTTTTTGGAAATTAATATTATAATTTAAATTCAATTAAATATATTTTTAAAAAAAATTATGAATTTTATGGTTTAAAAATAAATAGTGTTTTTTTTTCAAGTATTGTATTTTTTACTCAATATTTGTTCCATGTGATATTTCATAATCAATTTCCCTATATGAAGAAAAGTTTTATGTCATTTATACTATAGCCAGGATATACTCTAATGACACCATCATTATTTTTTCTTAGGATACTTTATGATCAATTTTCCTTGAGATGTATTTTGTTAGTACAATTTACTTCAATCTTGTTTGAGTATGAATATTTTTATTGAATGATGAATATATATATATATATATATATATGATACATAAAATATGAATGTTTATGTGTGCCATGACCCGTCCACCGGGGCCCGTGTCGTAACTACCCCAAGCCCGCCTTCCATAGGCCAGGGGCATGTGATTAGAACAAAAGGCTTATATCCCTATAACTGGGAAGGCATTGCATTTATAAAACATAAATTCACATAACCAAAGAATAAGCAGAAGTAAACAATAAGTAAATAAGTATAAAAATGGTGCTAAAAGTACAAAGGGGCCAGAAATACAAGCCCAACAGAAAGGTACAACTACAACTGAAAGAAAAGTACAACTGAAAAGTCAACAGTTGAATGGTGAAGCAGCTCCTAGATCGTCCTACGGGTTCCTACCTGAAGGGTAGGTACAAATTTCCTCCTCAGAACTCCACGTCTATCGGTCTACTCCGTGTGTCATCACGCTGAGTGTCCACCTCTGTGTACCCTCCAGTCCTCGTACACTCTTCCTTGGTTAGAACTTTCTGTCATCTGCATCCAACACAATGAGGTGCGGGCATAGCCCGTGTAGGGGTGACTATAACGATACTCAGTAGGGACCCCAAGACTTTCAAGGTCTCACAAAATTACAACAAGGATAAAACAAAAATAAATATCTCAACAGATAACATTTACTTAGATATATTCCCATACATATACCTAAGATATCAAGTAACCCATCTCAATCATGGGGAAACACAATGGTCATTGACTCAGCTCAAACCAGTATTTTTATTCATGATGACGAATACATGGCTGCTGGAGAACTCTTCCTCTGCCAAGAACAGTAGTCATGTCATGACTCAGAGGTTCTACTCACTAACCTTAGACTGTTGAGGTACTCCTTCTCGATCGAGTAGTGCAGGTCTTCCACCCATACACTGTAGTGCTCCCCGCCATAGGTATGCCGCCCCAACATAGTAGCGCTCCCCCTAATAGCCTATAGAGGTACTCCTCCTGTTTAGTACCACGGGTCTGCCACCCCAACACAATAGCACTCCTCCACCATGGGTCTGTCTCCCCAACACAGTAGTGATCCCCAATGGGCTAGTCAAGTCACCCCGAATCGAATTGGACAAGCAGTCATCAGGTCTCAACAAGCTATAAGGTCATTGTACTCCGTATGCTTGTGTCCGAGAGGATCTTCTCCTTGAGCTACAGGTCTACACTCAATGTGTCACGAATCCACACGAAGATGTTTCTCAATAGACCACCTCATCATATTGTTCTCAACGCAACAGACGACACGTCAATCGGATGCCTGGTCGGTGAGTTATTAGCAATTTTATCCCGGGGGCCTGGTTGGTTTTGTGAACGAACCAACCTGGTCCTATCTCATCTATACCCCAATCTCCCATAGGGTATACTCAAAGGAACCATATATCAATGAGATTACCAATTTCATTGATGGTTTGTCAAACGGACATCCGATCATAGAGTTATTGGCTTTTCCATTCAAGGGACACGGTTGGTTTTTAAGCTAAACCCTACCAAGCCGTACTCCAACTATGTCCAAACCCCAAGTGGGGTATTCCAAATGAACCATCTCCTCAGATGGTATCCAACGAAATTGATGGAACGTCAATCAGATGTCCGGTTTTTAAGTTATAAGCATTTCCCCTCTAAGGACTCGAATGGTTGTAGGTCCGAACTATCCCGGACATACAAAAACATCATTGAAACCTTGAGTGTAATATACCTAACGAACCGACTCGATCCAAGAAATCCTATGCAACTGACGGTTCATTGATCGGATATCTGTAGCTCATGTTATGGCCGTTTAACAGAAAATGGTCCGAAAAAGGGGGGTCTAGTCCCGGTACGACCCCGCCCAACCCACATTGGGTCGGCCCGAACCTGGTCGACCCAACCCGAGTCTGGGTCCAGCCCCATTGGGCATGGCCTGAACTAGCGAGCACGACCCGACCCATCCGGCGTGGCCCTGCCCGCGTGGCCTGGCTAGCGTCCGGCGCGGCCCGACCTAGCGGAGGCTGCGACCTCCCCAGATGGAGCGACTTAGTGGCGCGCCCCTTTATTTTCTGGAATGGCTCTTCCATTCCGGTTCAAACCTCTATCACGGGTCAGCCGCGGTGGTCTAATCCGACGACGCACCGGCGCTGCCTCCCGTGGACCACTGGACGTGCTCCGGTGGTATGTTTTGACCACCGTCTGCACCAACATCTCTCCCATGACCCACTCTACACTACGACGACTTCAAATTTCCGTTGCAACCCCGTTTCTTCATCGCCCTACAATCTGTGCATAGACAACCAACCCGTGGAGGGTTGTCGGGCCATGTTTGTTCGGCCCGATCCCTCCACGTTAGGCATTATCAATTGGCCAATGATAATCATAGTTTCACGTAGAACGGATAACAATTTTATTCAAATTAAATTGAAGTAATCCACCCTATAGAATTAACGTCCAAGTTTGAGGGATTAAAAAAATATATAAAATATAAAAAACAACCCTCTACCTTGATTATGACGCTGCACGTCATCGAGCCGCGAAAAGAGGCAAGCGTCGCGATAGAACGATGCCACAGAAGAACAATGTGGATCCCGTAGACAATGGAGGAAGAAACAATGTTGTCATTGGTGATGTTCCACCGTGGTGGTGTCTTCTCCCTTGATGCAGAGGGAGAGAAGAGTAGATGGTCATTATTCATCGAGAGATAATTTTCTTCGTCATTAGAGGAAAGCTCTCTTTCAAACTCTTCAAGGATTTTCCCAGCACAAGAATTTCCAACCAAAATTAAAATAAGGCTTTCCCTTATTTTAATAAACATTCCATGATTTATAATTAATTAAAAAACTTTTTAATTAATTAATTTAAGAGTTTTTTAATTAATTGAGATGGGTTGGAAAATTATTTAGAGTGAGGGAGATGGAAGTTGGTGAGGCTTCACCCAATTAAATAAGGGAGTTGTCAATGAAATTAAGGTAATGGATATAAACGGGGTTTCAAGGGAGATGAAAGGTTGGGGCTCAAGGGGACCCCACCTTACAAATATCCACACATGGGAACTTAGGTGGTTGTGAGTTCAGCCCTTAACTCCCCTTTATAGGATATAACTACCAATGATATAATAAAATTGTGTACTACCAATTTTATTTCTTTTAATCTAAATCCCCAATTGTTAACTTTCATCCCGCATAAAATGAAATTGCGGTAATGGACCCCTTAAGCAATTATCGGCACTGCGAGTTTATCGATGCCCTTAGATTTCAATTTTGAGGACCGGTTCCAAAGATAGAAAAACTCAGTCATTCGTTCACTAAATTTACCCGAACAAAACATCATAAATTGATTCCAGGCACACCGGGCCTCGGAATCAAGTGCCGTCAGAAACTACAGACTTCTAATATTCAAAAAATAATTAAGAAAAAAATTTCCTTGAAATTTCATGGTTTTCAAATTACTCCCACCTTAGGGATTTACATCCTCATAATTCTACAACACACGCTAGGGGAAAAAAAGGGGTACTAAGCATACATCAGAGCCTCTTGCTCCCATGTGCTCCCCGGGAGGTTCCTGTGCCGCCAGAAAATGTGCACCAGAGGAATCGACAATCCTCGTATGACCCACTTCTATCGATTCTCAATCTCTACTAGAGCCTCCTTGAATGTCTTCCCGTGGTCGATGATGCCTGATAGGTCATGCACGCATCTCCTCTCTATGATATTTGGATGACATCATGCACTCAGTGCAACTGATGTGGAAGGGCTAGGTAGTAAGCCACCACGCCTACTCTGCTGAGGACCTGGTAGGGTCCGATGAATCGTGGAGATAACTTGCTTCCCTGGGCAAATCTTCATAGACCTCATCGATTTGAGACCAGTAAGGAAACATGAGTTCCTTCCTTGAACTCTAGTGGTCTCTGTCTCGTACCAGCATAGGTCTTCCATCTGCTCTGTGTAGTCTTCATCCACTCCTGGAAGATCTACACCTTCTCTAGTAGCCTCAAAATGGGCGCACTTCTAAACCTCTTCCCCATCTCCTGAAAAGATTTTTTGGCATCTCTTTGACCACACAAAGGGTATCCCCTTCTTTATCAATCCTAAAAAAAGGTGAAGCAACTTTGGGGATGTCTGGAACTAATCTATGTCTAGCTGACTCTTGAGTGATCGACTACACCCACTTATACATGATTCCATCATGTGCTTCCTGGGGTTTTCTTTTCGCCGACCAAGGAAAACCTATCCCAATGTTGTACGTAATCCACAACAATTTTTCCTAATACAGTTAATCTATGTATAAACTGTGGTTTCCTAGTCCATACCCAACCTAACTTCGTAAGGCCATGACACATCCACCAAGAGGTTCCAACCGAAACTCTCTCCTCAAGGGTCAGATCACACCATCGACGTATGTGTGATTATCGAGTATCCTCCCAAATGTTTCTCCAGACGTGGGGGACAAGTCAACAACTTAACCGGAAACACTAGGTCTAGGGAAAGATACATGGATGAAAGGAATGTTTCATATCAATTTATGTTGTAAGGGTAGCTAGTAGCAGACATAGACCGTACCTCGAATCATTCCTAGAGCCCTTGGGTCACACTCCTTTACAACATGCAGTGACTCTCTTCCCCTTCCTTCCTACTCCATGAGCCTTATGGGATCTACTAAGATGGTTGGCTGTAACATGATGAAATGTACATCACCACATTCTGCCCTCCTAGCTATGCTTCCATGTCTACTGCTTTGCAGATTTATCTATCCTTAATAGTTCCTCTTCTTACAACATTTTACATGCCCAAGTCCTTAAGACTGGCATCAGTTCCCCGTTTTCCTACTGCTAACATTCACTAGCTATATTCTTTCATCCAAATAATATTCTACTAGACATGTTCTCTTTAGAACCCTAGCATAAGTAGGAATTCATAAAGGAAAATGTGATGGCTCAGATATCCTTAAATATCTCCTAATATGGTATTCCATGCCCCAAATCACTGATCGTATCGTATTCATTGAGTATCTAGAATGATCGGTATGCCTCGATGAATAATCAGCTACCGAAAAGTTGTCCTGTCGAAGTTGTATAAGCTCTAGAAGATTCTCAGCCACCTCTTAAATCCAGTCCTCAGTCGCTTGAGAGTCAGGCTCACCTTGGAATCTGAGGTGTATCTAATGTTAAAACACGTGTAAGGCACTGTGCGTACATGTTTCATCTTCCGGTACCGCCGGTTGTAACTGCTAATCAAAAGGAAGTGATATTGCTGGAATACTACCCAAAGGTACTATCTCAAGCATCGGTCCACGTACTGAAGCCTCATCACTATGCAGACAAACCTCATGGTCACTCACTTGGAAACACTAGTAGCTAAGATCACCATCTTCTCTACTAGTGTCTAATCCATGTGTAGAATTCTACCAATCACCTCCATCTAGTCCACTCCTCGCTAGGAATATGTCTCTCCTCATAACCTCAGAGGTTTCTTCTACTAGATCTCATACAATGCGCTCAGTCGGCGTGCACCATCCGCTAGTACGGTTGGTGGCATCTGCGATCCAATGGGTGGTGGTGCTACTGGTACACCACCCGATGGTTCCAACATAACAAGAGGGCCCTGCACCAGAGCCTCATTGCTCGGTTGGTCGTCATCGGGTACTTTCTTGGTACTCCTATAGACTGTCTACATAGAGGCATCCTGAAAAAATGAGACACGGTCAAAAGACTATACCTGGTGAGCTGACCTGGTTGAGAATACATAAGGAAAACTTTTGGAAACACACACGCAATCCGTTTTTTCGTGCACTATGTTAGAAATCAGATGTCAGGGGCCTAGTGTATGGATACGTCGGCCTCCGCACCAACTCTAGACTCCCTAAACTAAAGAAAACAACTGACACCCTTAACAATATTTCTTCACAAAAAATAATGATCAGAGACCTTATTTCTATGGTACCAATTTGTCACGACCCATTCCCCGGGGCCCGTGTCGTAACTACCCCAGCCTGCCTTCTATTGGTTAGGGGCTGGAAACTATCCCCAAAGGTGTAAATCCCTATAAATGGGAAGGAATTGCCTTTATAAAAAGTAAACTCACAAAACCAGAGAAAAAGTGGAAGAAAACACTCAGTATAGCAGTATAACAAGTGTGCTGAAAGTAAAAAGGAGGCGAAAATACAAGCCCAACAAAAAGGTACAGCTACAACTGAAAAAAATGTAAAACTGAGAAGACAACAGCTGAATGGTGAAGAAACTCCAGGATTGTCCTCTGGGTTCCTACCAGAAGGGTAGGTATAGATGTCCTCCTCAGCACTCCGCGTCTATCGGTCAGCTCCTTGTGTCGTCATGCCGAGTGTCCACCTACAGGTACCATCCTGTTCTCGTACACTCTATCTTGGTCAGTGCTGTCCATTGTCTTCATCCAACACAATGTGGTGTGGGCGTAGCCTGTGTAGGGGTGAGTATAAAGGTACTCGGTAGGGACCTCGAGACCCACAGGGTCTCACAAAATTCCAACATGGATAAACCAAAAAGAAATATCTCAATAGATAACATTTACTTAGGTATATTCCCATACATATACCTATGTTATCAAGTAACCAATCTCAATCATGTGGAAAACAAAAATGGTCATTGACTCAGCTCAAACCAGGATTTTTATTAACAACGATGAAAACATGGCTGCTGGAGAACTCATCCTCTGTCGAGCGCAGTAGTCCTATCATGACTTTGAGGTGCTACTAACTAACCTTAGACTGTTGAGGTACACTTACTCTATCGAGTACTGCGAGTCTTCCACCCCAACACAGTAGTGCTCCCCACCATGGGTCTACCACCCCAACACAGTAGCACTCACCCTAATAGCCTACATAGGTACTCCTCCTATCGAGTTCCGTAGTTCTGCCACACCAACACAGTATTTCTCCTCCAACATGGGTATATCTCCCCAACATAGTAGTGATCCACACTGGGCTAGTCAAGTCACTCTGAATCTAATCAGACAAGTAGTCATCAGGTCTCAGCCAACTACAAGGTCACCGTACTCCGTATGCTCATCTCCCAGAGGATCTTCTTCATGAGCTACTGATTGAAACTCCAATTATAATGAAGTCCCACAAAGAAGTATGTCAATGTACCGCCTCATTATAGGGGTCTCAACGCAATAGACGACGCGTCAATCGGATGCCCGGTCTGTGAGTTATTAGCCTCTTTATCCCGGGGGGGGGGGGGTTGGATTAGTGAATGAACCAACCCGACTATATCTCATCTGTACCCCGAACTCCCATGGGTTATACAAAAAGGAACCGTTTCTCAATGAGATGACCAACGTTGCTGATGGTTCGTCAAACGAACGTACGGTCTAACATTTATTGGCTTTTCCATTTTAGGGGCCCAGTTGGTTTTTAAGATAAAACCAACGCAACTATACTCCAACGACATCCAAACCTCAAGTGGAGTATTCCAAAATAACAGTCTCATCAGAAGGAATTCAACAAAATTGACAGCACACAAATCAGATGTCTGTTCCTTATGTTATAAGTGTTTTTGCTCTGAGGGTCCGGTTGCTTTCGGGTCCGAACCAACCCCGTCATACCCAAACTTCACTAAAACATTGAGCAAAATATACCAAAATGACCATCTTGATCCAAGGAATCCTACACAGTTAACGGTGCATCGATCGAGGATCTGTAGCTCGTGTTATGGCTTTTTAACCAAAAACAGTCCGAAAAAGGGGGGTCTGGGCCTGGTCCGACCCGGCACAACCCACCGTGGGTCGGCCCGAACCGGGAGGACCCGACCGAAACCGGGTGGACCCGACCCGAACCGGCTGGACCCGACCCAAACCAGATCAAACCGACGGGATCCAGGTGGACCCGACCCGAACCGGGTCACCCCGACCCGGGTCCGACACGGTTGGGAACGACCCCACGCGGACTGGCCCGGCCTGTGCGGTCCGGCCCGACTGGCGTGGCTCGGAACCCATGGCTCGGCCGGTGGCTGGCGCGGCCTAGTCTGTAGTCGGCTGTGGCTCGGCCAGCCTGGTTAAGCGGAGGGTGAATCCTACCCAACTGGTATGGCTTAATGCCACACCCCTTTTCTCCGGAAGGGCTCTGCCATTCCGGTTCACACCGACGCCGAGGCCCGGCCGCGGAAGTCTGCTCCAGCGGCGCGCCACCGCCGCTGGTCGCCGATGCCACCGCGACGGTGTGATGTGCTGGCTCCGCCTTCCATTGACCACCAGACACGCTCTGGTGGTTCTTTTTTCCCACTATCTGCACCATCGGCTCTCCCAGGACCCGCACTTCACTACGACCGCTTCAAATCGTATTTGCGGCACCGTTTCGCTATCGCCCGTCAATCTGTGCATAGAAAAACACCTAAAGAGGGTCGTCGAGCCGTGTTTGTTTGTCCCACGCCCTCCTCCTTAGGCGTTATCAATTGGGAAAATATAATCATGGTTTCACATAGAACGAATATCAATTTTATTAAAATTAAATTGAATCAATCCACCCTACAGAATAAAAATCCATGTTCGAGTGTTTAAAACTCATATATATAATAAAAAATAAAAACCCCCTACCTTGATTATGATTTTGCACATCATCGAGACGCGAAAAGAGGAAAGAGTCATGATATAACAGTGTCACGAAAGAAAGGTGTTGATCCCGTCGATAACGGAGGAAGAAAGAACATTGTTGTTGGCAATGTTCCCCCACGGTAGTGACTTATCCCTTGACGTGGAAGGAGAGAATAGTATATGGTCATTCTTTTTCAAAAGAAAATGTTCTTATTCATTGGAGGAAAGATCTCTTTCTAACTCTTCAAGGATTTTCCTAGCATAATATTTTCCAACCCAAATTAAAATAAGGCCTTCCCTTATTTTAATAAACGTTCCAAGCATTAAAATTAATTCAAAAACTCTTTAATTGATTAATTTAAGAGTTTTTTAATTAATTGAGATGGGTTAGAAATTTAATTGGAGTGAGGGCTATGGAAGGTGGAGAGTCTTCTCCCAATTAAATGAGGGAGTTGTCAATGAAATTAATGCAAGGGAGTTAAAGGGGAGTTTCAAGGGAGATGAAAGGTTGGGTCTTGTGTGGACCCCACCTTACAAATATTTACAAATGGGAAGTTAGGTGGTTGTGAGTTCCAATCTTAACTCCCATTTGTAGGATATAACTACCAAATATATAATAAAATTGTGTACTAAAAATTTTATTTCTATTAATCTAAATCGCCAATTATTAACTTTCATCCCGCATAAAACGCAACTACGGTAAAGGTCCCCTTAAGAAATTATCGGCGCTGTGAGTTCATCGGTGCCCTTAGATTTCTATTCCGAGAAATATTTCAAAAGATAGAAAAACCCATTCGTTCGTTCACTGAACGTACCTGAACAAAACTTTAGAAATTGATTCTGGGCACACCGGGCCTCGGAATCAGGTGCCTTTAAAAACAACGGACTCGTAAAATTTCAAAGAAACTAAGAAAAAAATTTCCTTGAAATTTTTGGGTCTTTACAATGTCTATTGTATTTCAAAACCTTCATACGAGTAATGCATCCGACTAATAATGTGGTTAGTAGGGGCCACTATAGCCACATGATTCAATAGAAGGTCTCATGGGACAATCAAGAATTAGTTTTGTCTACAGATTTACCTATTTTTATTGATGTTTTGGAAAAAGGACTTGGTAGTATTTAGATTTCATGGAACATGCACTCAATGTTATGTTATAAATGTCCATCATTATGCATTCTATTAATATTAACCCAGTTATTAATATTCCATGTGATTATTTTGTTATATATAATATCCATTATTATGTTTCATGCTCATGTTTTTATGTATATAGAATTATTTTGTCATAATTTATTAAATCAAATTTTTTTTCATGTAATTGATTAAATCACATATGATTCCACTATTTTACATTCCATATTGATTATGAATTATTTATTCATATGTTCCACTATATTCTTACCCTTAATGAACTTTTAAGAACACAAATTTATTATGTTTTAATATTCTGAGGATACAAATATGTTTTTGTATATTCATATAAAGAGATATTTAATGGTGAATAATATTGTTCTAAAGGAAAATAAATTTTGTATTACATGTTTTTTATTTTAATTATAATTTAATGTATGATTCTAGTTTATCAAAACTACTAAACAATTTGTCATTTCTTGAGGAAATTAATTTTATCAAATAAAATCATGTATAATTAAACATCCACTATATGATACTAGTGATTGGGATTCTATAGGTTCTATTTGAGGTTGAATTAGTAGAAATAATGAAATATATTGTGGGGAACATGAAATTTGTAACATTAACATATTATAAACATTTTTGATTGTTAAAAAGTACATATTATTGTTTTTAAGGAATAGATTGTAATTTTAATTTATCAAAATACTTATATGTTGGGATACTACAAGTTGATGTGATTCAGACACACATGTACCTAGAGGATATTTCTCAAAACTAGTTGTATTCGGCATGGTGATATCATCACCTTGTGCATGAAAACATGCCTTAATATGAATCTAAATTGAAACTCCTAGGAGATACACTCAAGAAACGAAAATTTCATTTACAATATATTATGAATGTGTAAAAAATATTGAAATCCATAAATAG
This sequence comes from Viscum album, assembly GCA_963277665.1. NCBI lineage: Eukaryota > Viridiplantae > Streptophyta > Magnoliopsida > Santalales > Viscaceae > Viscum > Viscum album. Next base: position 998,381,135 of record OY728166.1, read on the forward strand.
ACTATGGTTAGGATGTGGGAAAATTATTATAAGATTGTTTCAATTTATCCTAAGTGTTTCATTAGTTTTGGGATTTGCATTTTTTTCATAATGTTTTGATCTTTTTTAGTGTTTTATATTCTTTATATATGGATCCTATGGGATTTAATGAAGACTTTATCAATAAGAATAATCCCAATTTTATGAATGATAGATTCATTGGAGGATATAAGTCAAAAATATAAAGGGAACTAGTCCCCTAACCGTGATCCTTATACTAAGGAATTCTATCATGTTATATAAATTTAGAGAATTAAATCTAAAATTAATACAAAATTAAAAGAATCCAATGATGAATAATATTACATAGAAATAAATTTAAAAGGATATATGGGAAATAATGGTATTCCCACTTGAAATAATTAAAGATATAAAAACTATAGAACATTCACAATTTAAACGTTATTTTTATACACGTGTGATACAAAATGTCATCATTATCATGAATGAAATAGAAGTAATAAAATTTCCATTACCAATCCATCAACAATAAGAAGAGAAAGAACTATTCAAATTAATTATGTAACCATCAACGGAATATTCCTATAAATATAAGTCACTTTTCATATGATTATTCCATTAGTACATCCAAAGTTGAATCATTAATAGAAACATGCATTTGGATCCATGAAATATTTTATAAACTAAATTTATCAATCATATTACATTATTTGAATCATAAAATTTATAAAAATTGTAATTGAGTACTATTTCTTAATTGATTTTAAGGAATATGTGGAATGAGACTAATTACAAAAAAAAATTGAGTGAAAAGTTCATCAACATGGAAAAACATAATTATTGTATAATAACACTTTATATGATCCCAACGATTATATAATGATGACAAAGAATATTTTATCAAATTTTTGGTAGTAATTAAGGTTTATCTAATGTTTTATGATGAGATAAATATAGGCAATTACAATTACGATTCACTGTATTATTTATATTAATATGGTTTTGTAAAACTTTTATCTCCACTACATGGTTCCAACATTTCATATCAGTAATGGTCAAGGGGAATAATCACATAACCAATGGATAAAATTGGTTTAGTGCCTATAAATGTTCTATGTGATGTCTTAGTTAAAGGTCATTATTTCTAAATGAACATTTTTATGAATCAATAGAAATATCAAACAATTTTAGTTACAATTATGGATTAAAGAGTAGTCTATTATAATGGATGACTTCTGAAATACATATCAAACGTGGAGAATATTTATAAGTAAATGGAAATGCAGGTCACAATTTATGATCTTATGATGTATATAAGGATAGTTTTACTATATTAGGCAGAAAAAATAATATTTGTTTTAATATATTTTACTATAAAATGATGTGGAAAATTATTAAAGGATGAACAGAAGATGAATTTTTACTAATTAAATAGAACTATACCATGTTTGTATATTTTCATATATTCTAGTCTATGTTGTAATATAATTACTCAAATATATGAAAAGGATATTGAAAAAAAATTATCCTAATACATTAATTTAGGTAATAATATTCTATTTTATATTACCATATATATATATGGGTTTTATCTTCCAATTTAACCATTAATCAGTAACATTCTTATGATCAATGACCAATGTCACTCTATAATTAATTATAATTTTCATTAGTTTTGAAATTATTACATGAAACCAATTTTCACCTACTTTGAAAATTTTTATTGTGGCCTACAATATTACCTTTATTATTCCCTTTATCTCATAATAAGATTATGTTTTATTAACCCTTTTTAAGAATTAGTTTTTCAATGATATTATTTTAAAATTTTAATCCCTTGATTATCAAAAAATATATTTAATTGCGGGGATAAAATTTATATAAGGAGGGTAAAATGTAACAGCCTATGAATTTAAAAATTAGTTAGCATGTTTAGTAGAATGTATAACACTCAAAACCATGATTATGTGAGAATATATTACCCCGATACATAATGATATATTTATTTTGAAAAAAATTAAATTTCATTGATAACCTGAAATACATGGAACAGTAGGAATGAATGAAATATGAAACACTATAAAATATTATTATTTAAACATAACCATTATAACATAGACATTATGATATCAGATATGAATTTTAATAACTAAAATATGAAAATATTATGTCTTGAACATGTTCAAAAATAGTAAATTATAATTTATTAATTAAAAAATAATAAAAATTCAAAATAGAATGAAATGATTCCTAAAAATAGTATTTTGAACGGAAGATTAGACGAGTATTGTGAACATTATATAAAAATAACTTTACCAAATTTTGACTTATTATTTCGAAAAATAAAACTCAATTTTGAAATCATAATTTTAAATTGGGTTTTAATTAAATTATTTATAAAGATAATATTGATATTAAATTGTTTGAATTGAAAAATTATTTCAAATATATCTCTATATCTTCCAATTTTGGTCATGGAATTATTTTTATATTAAAATTTTATATTCAAACATAGTAACTTGTTGAAAATTTTTACAATGAATAACCTCTTCTTCATCGCTTATGTGGGATTGATTTTTAAATAATAATTTTCTACTTTTTTGAATGGAATTGTAGAAAATTGATTCCATGTTTTTTAATTATAATATTTTTTATTACCCAATAGGTTCACATTTATTTTTTACCCAAATAAATTTGAAAAAGATAAAAAATAATTTTCAGGGTTAAGATAAAAATTTTTTAATCGGGGATTTATAAAAATTCACAAGGACTATTTTGATAAACCATACACTGTGTCTACCCAATTTTCTAAGTTAGTAGGCAAGTTCAATACTGATATTCTTAAGATCATCAATAAGGGTATGTACCAATCATAATGGGAAACTGTTGATAAGACTAATTTGCAGAATTACTAGTCTTATTATGATCATTAAATTTTTTGACGGATGAGGGAAATCCTATTATTTGACTCCACCCATATCTTGTGTACTTTTTTATTTTATTTTAATAAATCTATAGAAGCTTAGAATCTTTCTGTATATAATATATAAATATATAAGGTTTAAATTATCCAAAAAATCGGTATAAAATATATTTTTTAGATATATTTTGACCTTTATGGTCTATGTATGGATTATTATAATATTTGGACCCTTATTACATGGTAAAAAAGTGTGTACATATTTTTATTTTTCAATATTAAAAGTTTACTGCTAACCACAAAAATAAAATGCCACCACATCATCTATCATCTTTAAACCCTAAAAACATTTTGGTTCATCCAATACAAACAAAAATAAATTTGAAACATATATTCCCTAATACTAGAAACAGTTTTTGGTAATCAATATATTATTGGTACACAGCATGTATAATCATAAAGAGGTGTTCTGAGAAGTTGTAACATTCTTTTGGGACCAATCTGTTGATAGAGACGATGAGGGTTTCAAAAGTTACCTTCTATTGTCAAGGTCAGTTTTGAAGAAAATAATCAATTCATTGTGTTTTGGCAACAATTGTGTTGAGAATTTGTTTTTCGAAATAATTAATCAATTTCTAGAAGAATAGGTTTCAGATTAAAATGTATCATGTTTGATGACAATTTCAATCGTTTTAACCCTAGAACTGATGTGAAACTTGTGTTTAAATATTGACTATGATTTGTTGATATGTATCATATATAAATCAAAAGTTGTACTAAGAACATGTGATGAATTCTTGATTTAAAGAAGTTAGTCCAATTTTATTTCAAATCAATCATAGTGGTACTAATGGAAATGAGGTGCTGATAAATGTGGTACTGATGGAAAGGTGGTACCGATGAATGTTCTACTAATGGGAAAGGTGGTGCCGATTGAATGTGGTGCCAATTGAAGTAGTTTCGATAGGGGAGGAGATGCCGATTGAAGGTGAGACACCAATTGTTTTTCAAAAGAAACATATTTAGGTAGAAGAAAATGAAATAGAGGGTGTCGATTATGAATGAATAATATCTAATTATATTGTATCATTTCTGGGATGATCTATTTTTTTATATTTTAATCCATCATAACCGGGTGGATCATTGTTATCAAATTGTATTGAAATGTACACATGTGTATAATCATTTTCAGATTGTATTGTAGCGTACTCAAGTGGATCATGATTTTGAGATTGTATTGTATCATATACAACATGATTGTATCTAGAATGATTGAATCTATAACGATCATATACAACATGATTGTATTTAGAACGATCGTATCCAAAATGATTGTATCCTCAATGATCATATCCAACATGATCATAACCAGAATGATTAGATCCCGAATGATCATAACTGGAATGATTGTAACTTGAATGATCATATCCTGGATGATCATAACTCGAAGGATCAAATCTAAAATGTTCTTAATCATATGGATCATAACAAGAAGGATCATATCTATGATGATCGTAACCAGAATTATTGTAAAAAATGATCGTATATGAGATGATCATAGCTAGAATGATTTTAAATAGAATTATCATAACGAGACAAAATCATATTCAGGATAATATTATCCAGACCATTAGTATTAAAAAATATCATGTTTGGGATGATATGAAACGAAAGAATAAGGAATCAATGATTGTTCGAAAGAAATCATCATGAGAAAATCGGATTTAGACATATGTTTTTCTCATCAATTAAAATTTTATTGACCATTGAAATGCATGTTGGAAGAAGAATACCTAAAGATTATGAAAGATTCATGAGTATTCGAGAGGCATTGATGAATTCATAATTGCTCTTTGATTTAAAGAGATAATCAAATATGGGTGGATTTAAGTGTTATAGAAGTGTTTTGGGATTCTCAAATAAACATGTTTTGGGTCATATATAATAGGTGTTAAGTACATTTTACTTTGTTGACTTGCACTATTCAATTCAGAAGATAGAGAATCTCCAGGTTTCTAGAGATTAGAAGATATCAATTCCATTCATATTAACCATTTTATTATGTGGTGTCAATTAATTCGTTTTCTTTTGTCTTTTAAATTTTATTCAAGAATTGATATCATTCCTATTCGACTCTATTGTTTTCTATCATAAAATTGGACTCAGAACTTTGATTTGAAAATCAGACTGGGTGCTCTGTATTGAATGAATCAGACTATGAGCAATGTTTTGAATGAATCTGATTTGGAAGAATAAAACTCAGTGTTTCATAACAACATCACAGTATCTAATACCTTTCTTTTGGGTATGTTATTAATGAAATGTGTTAAACATTCAATACATTTTTTGAGAAGTAAATAATAACTGGTAACATGAGTTGTTACAAAACAATTTCTTTACCCGATTGTGTTAAGGGGATGAACATGTAGTATTTGAATTGTTTCATGGTGTTACATGGGTGTAAGGGTACAAACTACTCGTTGTAATACAATGATTGTTTTCATGGTGAATTTTATGGTATTAGATCATTTCTAAACCGTACAAAGGATGTATCCGTTTTTATGGAATAACGAACCTTGTAAATCATTGTGTTCCATTGGATTTATTTTGAGTTTGTTTTGAGAAGGGAATAAGTATCTATAATATGAGGAAAAGGTTGATTCAATTATAAATAAACATAAAAAATAGTATAACTGATTCACCACCTCCCCTTCTCTATTATACATTACTCTAACTGGGGACATTCAAGTTGTATCAGAGGAGGGTTCCCTTCACTATTATTTTTCCATGTAGAAAGTGTACTATACGACTAATAAATGTTTTCCAGTCTTTGATGGAATGAAATGTCATATCTGGGAAAATATAATTCATCTGTATATTATTTCTATTAGTTTTGATTTTCTTGAAGCTATAATAGTTGGTATTTTCCCCATTAATGATTGTTCTCTACTTACACATGTTGACACGATGTTTCTTGAGAATGATGGAAGGGCCAGGAATGCACTATTATCATCACATTCTAAAAGTGAATTTTGGAGAGAGAAAGGTGTTTCCAAAACTAACTGTTAATGAAATAAAATGATAAATCTTTATGAAGGAAACACAAAAGTGAATAAGTAAATGTTACAAATTTGGTGATTGATGTGTGAATATTTGAATATTGGTGACTATGTACCTAGTGGGGAATTATTCCCCAAGGATAATGATATTTTGAGTACTATTAGATGTCTTGGTAAAAATATGAACGAATATACCATTTTATAAATGGTCCTGAGAATCATACCGGAAAACGTTTTTGCAAAATATTCTTCATTGGAAGATAGGGATATTGAATCATTATCTATTAATGATATAGATAACACTCTTATCAATTAGAAAATGAAAAGATATAATTCTATGAAGAGAAACAAAACATGTTGGTAGATAAATGTATTTCCAGGATGTTAAGAATGATATGAAAAAGAATATTATTAATGAGGATGAAGATGAATATTCTATCTTTGAATATGAGGAATGTAAAAACCTTTATAAAATCATATCCTTGTTTTCTAATAATGTGAAAATCGGTACATGGAAATAAAAATTGAAACAACCCTTAAAATTTCTTGAATGTGGAGGTCTTATTCACTTTCCACATAATTTTCCTAAATGAATGAAAGAAATGGATAATGATATGGATTTAAAAAACAACAAGAATATTGTGGATGAAAAAGGGAGACAATGGAAAAAATTCTTCAAAAACAGAAAATGCTGCTTTTCCAAAGATTATGAAGAGAAAGAGAGTGAATATAAATCTAAATAACCCATTGAGTATGGTAATGAAAATGCATTCACTGCAATAGTGAATGATGATGAATTTGTAAGTAGTAGTTATAATGAAAAATAAACTCTTCATGAAATTCATTTCAAAGAAGAGTTGAACGATTTTTTGAGAAAGATCTGAATTCATTAAAATAAAAAAAATTAAAAGATGAATGCTCAAGAAGCCCAATATATTTAACTCATGATAAAGAGTGTCTGGTTAAAGAGATTTATGATTTGAATAATGATTTCAAATATGAAAGTAACCATAATGAGCATTTCTAAGTGATGTAGAATTCAAAAGGATAAGAATTGGTACTTTTCCAACAAAAACAGTATGAAGCTGAAAATAAAATTCTATGATCCCTAAACTCTACCAATGATGTTGTTTATTGTTCACACAATGATAAAATTGATAAGGTTAAATAAAATATACCTTTAAAGGGTGATAAAATGAATATAACTATGACTGATAATAAGACTGAAAAAGTGTTATGTATGTAGTCATAGTAATGAATTCAGAAGTTACGAAACATCCTACATCTAAAAAGGACTTATGTGGCTTCAAAAAAGATTCAAATACTTTTGATCATATCAAGGTTGAAATAAAGAAGAAAAATACATCATAAATTGAAAATAATTTGTTTGAGAAATGTTTTCACCATTGTGATACATATGGAGGATTCACAAGAAATGCTCTTTCTATAGGTATTTATAGTATTTTGAGGGATTCTGGAACACAACAAGTATGTGTCGGTTCAATCAAAAAAATTAATATTATCTCACGGGTTATGAAAGGATACTATTCATGGCAAGTCAATCACCACAAAGAAAGAAAAATTTGAGGGTTTTCATGAATAAATCTAAAAACAATGAATTGATGATTGAAAATATGTTACAACCCTACGAAATTATGTGTGAATGATGTGAAATACCTTTACACCTTGAAAAATGGTTTCTTTTTTTTATCTGATCTGCAATTGATTATCAATTCTCAAAATCTGATGGTAAAGAATGAAACAAATGGAGAAAAGGAACTTTTTGTTGAATATGAATTAATATCCATGAAAGGATAATGAAACTCGATACATGATAGTGGGTGTTCTTCTAACATGGAAGAAGGCATGAAATTGTTAAAGGGTGTGAAGGATTATATAGAATTCATAATGACATTTGCAAATGATGAATAGTTTAAAATCAAAGGTGTTGGGTTAGCCATTACTGGAAAAGAAAAATGAAATCAAAGATAACATTGAATGTTGATGTGATGAAACACAACCTAATATGTTCCTCACAATTTTATGACAAAGATAAAAGGATTTTATTCAATAAATAAGGATTTTTTGTAAACAGTTAAGAATATGAATAGATTTTTACAAGAGTCCAACGTATGAAATGAAATTTTTTTCAGGTTGTTGATACCCAAACCACATTATATATGAGTATTGTGGAAGAGAATTAGTTATGTCATATAAGGCATAGAAATATGTGTCATAGAAACAGGGATGTTTTCTTCAAAAAGAGATAGTTTCTGAAATGATCTTATTTTTTCCAATAATAATCTATAGGTGTTGAAATATTTTCCAGAAAGTAAATATTAAAAATGTGGTGCATAAAAATGATGATATTTGTTAAAAAAAACACATGGAGCTAATCCATTCCAACATACATGGTCCAATGATAATAAAAACAAAACACTTGATGATAGGTACTTTATTACATTCCTTGATAAATTTACTCACATTACTTGAGTTATATTCATGAAATAAAAATAAAATTCTTTGAAAATGATTAGATGTTTCATAAGAAAAGATGAGAAATAATGTGAGTACTCGGTGATGAATTTGAGAACTGAAAATGGTGGTGAATACAGAAGTTAAGTGTTTGATGAATATATTGATAACCATGGAATTCAGCAGGAGTATATCTCTCATTATAGTCCTCAAAAAATGGGGTTGTTGGAAGAATTAATTGAAGCCTGGTAGAAATGGGAATAACCATTTTACTTGAGCATGTCCATTATCATTTCTTTTGGAGGAAATTTTTAAGTACTTTTATTTATATTTTGAATCAATGTGCCAATATTACTCAATCATACGTGACTTCCAATGAATTATTTTATATAAATACTATAGGTTTGAAGAACTTTAGTGTTTTCAATAGACTTTGTATTATAAATTAGAATGGTGGAAACTACATCATGATTGATCACAGAGGTGAGGTTGGAATCCTTCTGGGATATTCTATAGAACTGATAGGGTACATATTCTTCAAAAATGAATCAAAAATAATTGTTTATTGCATTGATGTAAAAATGATTGAAGTATTTGAGAATGAGAAACATTTTTCGGCAGACAACGAAGTCGAGGAATTTTAAGATGATAATTCTGATAAAGATACAAATTATTTTATTCCAAATAATTGTGGTGAATCAGAATCTGCTATTTCTAGTGATGAGGAATAAAATCAAAAATATTATCAAAGGTTGATGAAACATGGTGAATAACTTAATATAATTGGTGATCAACATCACAAGGATGAAAAAATAAGGATAACCAATTACGTTACACATAGTTGTTTGTATTAAGAAGTAGAACTGGTTGATGTGAAAGAATATTTTGAGCATCTGAATTAGTTTCATTCCATGAATGAGGAATTGGATCAGAATGTAAATAATAATACATGGGAACTCATACCCAAGCTTGAAAACAACAACATCATTGACACAAAATGGGGTTTTTAGAACAATCTGAATGAGAAATGTGAAGTTATAAAAAAATAAGGCAAGATGGTTTTGCAAATAGTATTCATAGAGTGTATTCATTTATTTTGATGAATCATTTCCTTTAGTAGAATAACATGACACAATTTGAATCATTATTTCTATGTCTATACAATGAGGATATAATATCATTCAAATGGATTTTAAATATGCATTACTATAAGGTCACCATGAAGAAGATTTTTACATTGATCATCTTTATGAAATTGTTATTAGAAAACCTGAAGGATATGTGTGTAACACCCCGACCCCAGTTACCCGGAGTCGGTGAATTATTGCGTAACATTTTCATGATCACAAAAGGTCAAGTCTCGAAAAACCGATTAGTTTAGTAGACATGGAAACACTAGATACATTCATAAATGTTACATTCCATCATAAAGTAAAAAAATAAAATAAAATAGTCTCCATTTTCCACACTCATATCCCCTTAAGACTATCCCTGCAGGTCATTCCGAAAATACTTCTTCACACCCTGAAAAAATTAAAACATTGAAAGGGTTGAGCTCAGATGCTTAGTAAGGATAACAATATAGTGCAAGCTTTCATAAATAAACATAAACATTTAAGGCAATGTTTAACTAAACAAAAGCCTTTTAAACATGAACTTCAACACAATATGGCCAATGTAAAATGAAATGATTCCATTTACTTATTAGCATAGATATTATACTGGTCGAATAATCACATGCAGTATCAATAACCACTTTTAAAGGATTGAATGCCTAATGCCAGATGATCATAACCACGTATCCAAGGCCTCGTGCCAAGACTAAAAATATGATTTTGTCAAGGCCTCCTTCCAAGACAATAATTTGTCTCATGAGACCTGCCGATGCATCGAGGACCTATAGCATGCTCCACCCGTCACCTATTAAGTCCAGTGCATTCCTCATATGAACAGGTTTAAACATATCATAAACCATAACATAATCGTATCACATAAAACATGCATAAAGGAAACATAACATTTCCACATTTCAATCACAAGATATCAATACAACACATTGATATAATAAAAACATTATCAAAATCATTTTCAATACCAAAATAAAAGAAAAGTAAAATGTGGTATTTATTTTTCATTTAAAAAATGTTAGGGCTTATAGAGGAAGCTGAAACTCAAATTATAGTCACAGCGGCGGAGAATCCATTGTCACCGCATACGTAAGAAAAAACATTACTTTATTCGTTTAGTAAAAATTCTTTGTATAATAATATTCCTTTTTAATAAAAGTAAAAGTCAATGGGGTTTATACACCGTATAAAGGAAAGTTGTGTATGAAACCAAATATTCCTCAATGAATGGAGATTGAGACGAAGTCCCTTACAAAGATCATTTTTAAATAAAATATATCTATTATGTTGATTCACTATTTTTAAACATAAAGAAAAAATATAATACAAGATAAGACATAATAATATCATGACATAATTTGAAAGTATGAGATTAACCCAAAGAACAGAAATTTGGTTAAGATGTTCCCTTACCTCATGTATGACTTGACTCGATCATTCTTTAACCTCCTGAATAATAAACTAGTGTTAATTTCTATATTCTTAATAACATTTTTCATGTTCATTATTTCTTTTATATCACTTATTTCAATGTTATGAACATTGTGTAATTATTTAAGTTAATAACCATCATTTTGTCGATCTTTGGTACTTGAGTCAAAAATAAACTTCTTATAATTACAAGTTGTTCATGTGGTGAAATATCCATTATATCCGGAATTATATTCATGATTTAGATATCATATATATCATATATATCCAGTATATACATTCATTCATAATATTACGTAACATTTAGAGGTAATAAATGAAATGCACCGTTCATGGAGACGGTAAGCCAAAAGTACGCATGAACGCTACTTTCATTTCTATTTCATTTTTAATGGAATGAAATTATAATTATATAAAGATATACTATAATTCCAGTATAATATAATGTACAATACCATTTACTCCATCCTTTCTACATCCCACATATGGCATTAATGATTCAAATCACATTGAAGGTGCGGTAGTCCGCGCTTCCTAAAATGAAATTATCGCGTTTACCCATAATGGAAATCATAAAGGTGTGCCATAAATGAAAAATACAGAAGCATAAGGAAAAAATAAACATAATATATATCATATATAAAAAAAATATTGTCATCATAATGGCCACCATGAGAGGTGTTAAAAGAAGTTTGAACAATCAACGTTTCGTGAGGCAGTAATTCGCCACCCACAGAAACACTATGTTCTTTAACCATTTGACGAAGGTGTGGGTAAGTGTAAATAAAATACATCTAATAACAACATCATAGTACATTGAAGATACTGGTGTTTTTACCAAAGAAAATAATAAAAAGAGTTTAGGGGGTTTGAGAAGCAAAATAAAACAAAACAACATTAAAGAAGACATTACCTTAAAATCGGGTAACTCTTTTTGATTTGAGCCAAAGGCTTCCTTGGGAAGGCTTCTGCCCAAAGTGAGGCTTCTAGGAGTAATATAAGGAAGTTGGGAGAGTATTTGGGACGAGCTTGTCTAAGACAAATGGTTTGGAAGGTGTGAATAAGGTGGTAGTGGTGGGGGGCTTTTATAAGAGAAGAGGAGGGGCACTCTTGGAAGGATTGAAATGTTACTTTATTATGAAATTCTTTTCGAATTCTAAAGGTCCCAAAAGTATATATTTCTAGGATAAGGTGATAAGGGTTCTAAATTTACCCATACAATAGGCTTTGTACAAGTGTATGTCTTATATTTTACATTATCCTTCCATTTTATTAAAATCGTTAATTAATGAGGTAATCGCTGCATCATCATGGTGTCATAAATAATTTAATTTATATAACGTCTAAAAATTATGAAAAAATATCATGATGTATGAAATATTTTTAGCTTTATAATTAATATTTATAGTCAAACATATGACTTGTATAACCCCATTTAAAAATTGTTTTAGTAAAACAACTCATGTTTGTGACATTTTTATTTTAACATTAAATAACATGTTTTTAATGTCATTTTCCTACCAAAGTCGCTCCATGGGGTCCCCATGTTGACCCATAGATTGTCTTGGTCTTCCATGAATCATACAATAGGTTTATTACATGTTTCAAGGTCATTTCATATTATTATAACATTATCTTTACCTTAAATTACACTAATTACCTTTAATCTCGATTAATTAAACATAAAAGTTACTATGCATCAAAAAATTATTTTAATCCCATTGAACCAAATTTTACTTCTTAATGACAACCATGTATTTCGGATTTTTTAAAATCAAATCACAGAAGTGGTAATGTTGCATTTAAACAGAAAATCAGTTTTTTAACTACCACTTAGTGGTTTCACTACTCATCAAAAATTGATGTTTTTCAGAACAATGCCAAAATTTCACCCTAAGCTATAATTGATATTCAGAATTAATAAATGATTTCTATTTTACAAAATTCCAAACATATAAGTTGCATTAATTAATTTTATAATTAATTCCTGCTGTCACAACAAATAGCGTGTTTTTAAGAAACAATATATATCAAAAGATTGACAATTGTTTATGTCCAATTTCAAAGTGAAATTAATTATAATGACCACCATTGGATAAAATGGTAAAAATATATTCAAATTATACATTAAAACCACTCAATAGTATAATTTATCACTATAAATTATTTTGATTGAAAAATTGGTTTTTAAGTATTTTTCAGTATTCATAAAAAATTGGAAGTTCTCAGAAAAATACCAAAAAATCAACATAAGATAATTTCGATATTCCGAATCGAAAAATGAAGTCCATTTTGATATATAAAATATATATAATTTCAAAAAGTTGGTATTACTTTTCATAATTTCTATTTTGATTGGTTGTGGTGTGTTAGAATCTTGAACTTGCGTACAATGCAAGCTATTGCATTATTGAAACAGAAGTGTATCGTGGAAGCTCGGGGTGTTACATTCTCCCATCCTTCAATAAATTGCGTCCTCGCAATATGAAATTTTTATTTGAAAATAAAAGATTGAAAATAGAAAATACCTTTGTGGAAAACCCACATCAGAAATATGGTTAATAAAAATATAACATTAAAAGAAAGAAAGAGAAGTACAAAGGTCACCCGAGATAGCCCATACTAAGATTCTATGAAAATGTGGATATGGAGGAAAAAAATCCATTAAGGTCTGATAGAGAGTTGTAGAAAACAGGATTAGGAGATAGTTAACCACAAGAAAATCACAAACTTGTGATTGGTTAAACGATCATTAAATCCCCAGTTGGAAAAGTTAACCGACAACATTTTTGTTTTAAGTTACCTTTTATAATGTTGAGGAATTTATTTAAGATATTTACTATGAATGTAAGGAAATATACTTGCTTGTCATGTAGACTTTCATTCATTAATAAATTTTTACCACAAACCCATCTTTCACTCCAAATGGTAACAGAACTCAAAAATATTATATTTATCCTAATTGTATAAGGTTCCAAATATTACCACATACCATTTGGATGAGGAAAACTATTTTTTAATAACTAGGGACATCCTGTAGGCTAGTGGTAGGTAATAAAGGCCGTCGCACTATGGTTGTGGGTTTGATTCCTGCAGCTTTGCCTGATGCGACAGGTTATGCCCAACCCCGCAGGTTGTCCTTTTCATAAATCTATAGTATTATAATATTCTAAAAATAATCTTCATAAATGTTTTAACCTTAAACAATACTATACAAAGATCAAATTAATCCATTCCAACCTTTATAGTTATCCAAAATACTTCTGTCCAACTCACAGTCCAAATTTTATAAGGAAGGTAAACATAATGAAGATCCATTTTCCACGTAACAACATGTGAATACCTTCCTCATGTATTATTTTAAAACACTGCAACATACTGAATTACTATAAATCCTTATTGATTACATTCATGATCCATTATTCCTTATAGAATACTAGATATACTCTGTCTATCCAAAAATGTATAAAAATCATTAGTCAGTTTCAAGGACGTTAAGAATATCCAATATAATTTATCCAAATCAATCATGTATTATTCCAAAATCACTATCATGGTATCAGAACCATATTATGGTTTATCCTTCTCTCAATCATATATTTTCCAAAAATTTGACATGTTGTGGAGTCACTTTTCTTGGTTCCACACAATCTCCAGTCCTTGATGAAATAGTACTGCATTACAATCCTTATATACTCCATAAGTATTATAACCAGTACATCATTGATACAACACTCAAATGGAAAAATTCATTAATTACAGCATAAGAACACTAATAATTCCTCCTCATATGTGGTAGTATCATAACTTGATTATTATCCAATAACATCATTTGGGGCATAATCTGATGATTTGAACGTTGGTTTGCGTAGTGTCCCCACTCCTTGCAGATGATGAATTGTACATTTGAACCCTTTTTCTTACCCTTCCAGTCACGCACTTGGTGTCGTTTTTCTCCACACTTATTACAAACTCCCATTCCCTTCAAGCAAGTTCCATGGTGTTTCTTCACACAGTTATCACATATTGGAAAATTCTTCTTTTCCCTCATCCCTTTATCCATCATTCTCTCTTCTATCCTTTTCTTCTCTTTCATCCCTTAAAATCCATAAGACTCAAATAATTCTCAACATTTCTTATTAACAAATGATACTATTTCTTCATATGTTGATAACACATGTGAGACTATTTCCCTCTTAAATGTTGGCTTAATACCATGAAATATATGATCCTTCTTACTCTTCGGATCATATGTATTGATGGATTTCACATTCCTTCTACTGGGCACCATTTCTATACAATTTCATAATCTAGGTTAGTTTATGAATCGAAATACATAATAACAAACTTGAAAAACACTTTACATAAATTGAACTATTTATGGATATAATCCATAATAATAAAAATGTTTTCTTTGAGGAAGTATATAATCATAAACCCTTCATAAGGATTTGTAAAGAAAATTAGAATTATCCTAATCATATCCCCCAGGAGTGTCGTAACCAAGAGTTTAGCAAGGCCCATTATCGTGAACCAGTTCCCGTTTGAGTCTAGCTCAAATCAGTGTTTTCAGGTTTTACCCCTAGGTAAATCTATTCCAGAGCCGCCTCTACCTGCTCGTATCCAGACAGGTATGTATTGCTCGGAAAACTCACAAAATCTCTATAATACCAAAAGTCTAGGAAGTTCATCTATACTAATCCTCAAAGTCTATCTTCGGGCCATGTCCTCTAATCAGAGTTTATCTAAATATAGCTTACAAGGTTAGTACTAAACTGTCTCTGATATCAACTATAATGCCCCGACCCCAGTTACCCAGAGTCGATGCATTATTGCGTAACATTGGCATGATCACAAAAGATCATGTCTCGAAAGACCGATTAGTTTAGTATCCTTGGAAACTCTAGATACATTCATAAAGGTTGCATTACATCATAAAGTTAAAAACTACAATAACATAGTCTCTATTTCCAACACTCATATCCCCATCAGACTATCCCTGCAGGTCATTCCTAAAATACTTCTTCACATCCTGGAAAAATTAATACATTGAAAGGGGTGAGCTCAGATGCTCAGTAAGGATAACAATATAGAAAATTTTTTTATAAATAAACATAAACATTAAAGGAAATGTATAACTAAACAAAAGCCTTTTAAACATGAACTTCAACATAATATGGATAAAGTAAAATTAAATTATTTCATTTACTTATTCACACGGATATTCTACTGGTCAAATAATAACATGCAGTATCAATAACCACTTTCATAATGATGGAATGCATAATGAAACACTATCATAACCAAGTATCCAAGGCCTTGTGCCAAGACTACAGATAAGATTTTGTCAGGGCCTCATGACAAGACACTAGATTGTCTCATGAGACCTGCCGATGCATCGAGGAGCTATAGCGGGCTCTACCCATCACTTATTAAGTCCAATGCATTCCTCATATGAACAGGTTTAAACATATCATAAACTATAACACAATCGTATCACATAAAACATGCATAAAGGAAACATGACATTTCCACATTTCAATCACAAGATATCAATACAACACATTGATATAATAAAAACATTATCAAAAGCATTTTCAATACCAAAATAAAAGTAATGTAAAACATGGTATTTATTTTTCATTTAAAAACGTTATGGCTTATAGAGGAAGCTGAAACTCAAATAATAGTCACGGTGGCGGAGAAGTCTTTGTCGCCGCATACGTATGAAAAAACATTCCTTTTTCCGTTTAGTAAAAATTCTGTGTATAAAAAGATTCCTTTTGAATAAAAGTAAAATTCAATGGAGTTTATACACCGTATAATGGAATGTTGTGTATAAAATCAAATATTCCTCAATGAATGGAGATTTAGACGAAGTCCCTTACAATGATCATTTTTAAATAAAATATATATATTATTTGTATTCAATATATGTACACATAAAGAAATTATATAATACAAGATAGGACATAATAGTATCATGACATAATTAGAAAGTAGGAGATTTACCCAAAGAACAGAAATTGGGTTAAGAAGTTCCCTTACCTCGTGTCCGACTTGACTCGATCGTTCTTTAACCTCATGAATAATAAACTAGATTTAATTTCGATTTCCTTAAGAAACTTTTTAATGTTCATTATTTCTTTTATATCACTTATTACCATGTTATGAACATTATGTAATTATTTAAGTTAATAACGGTCATTTTTTCGATCTTTGGTACTTGAGTCAAAAATAAACTTCTTATAATTACAAGTTGTTCATGTGGTGAAATATCTATTATATCCAGAATTATATTCATGATTTATATATCATATATATATATATATCATATATATCCAGTATATACATTTATTCATAATATTACATAACATTTAGAGGTAAGAAATGAAATGCACCGTTCATGGAGATGGTAAGCCATACGTACACTTGAACACTAATTTCATTTCTATTTCATATTTAATGGAATGAAATTATAATTATGTAATGTTATAATATAATTATAGTATAATATAATTTATAATAAAATTTACTCCATCCTTTATACATCCCACATATGGCATTAACGATTCAAATCACTTTGAGGGGGCGGTAGTCCGTCCTTCTTAAAATGAAATTATCACGTTTACCCTTAATGGAAATCATAAAGGTGTGATATAAATGAAAAATAAAGAAGCATAAGAAAAACATAAACATAATATATATCATTTATAAAAAAATATTTTCATAATAATGGCCACCATGAGAGGTGTTAAAAGAAGTTTGAACAATCATCGTTTCGTGAGGCAGTAATTCGCCAGCCACAGAAACAGTATGTTCTTTAACCATTATAGGAAAGTGTGTGTAAGTGTAAATCAAATACTTCTCATAAAAACATCATAGTATATTGAATATAATTTGTTTATTACAAAATAAAATAATAAAAAGAGTTTAGGGGGTTGGAGAAGCAAAATAAAACAAACCAACATAAAAGAAAACATTACCATAAAATCAGGTAACTCTTTTTGATTTGAGCCAAAGGCTTCCTGGGGAAGACTTCTACCCAAAGTGAGGCTTCTATGAGTAATAGAGGGATGTTGGGAGAGTATTTTTTCAGAGGTTTTCTGATCCAAATGGCTTGGAATTTTTGAATAAGGTTGTAGTGGTGGGGGCCTTTTATAAGAGGAGAGGAGGGGCACTGTTGGAAGGATTGAAATGTTACTTAATAATGAAATTATTTTCAAATTATAAAGGTCCCAAAATGATATATTTCTAGGATAAGGAGATAGGGGTTTTAAATCCACACATCCAATAGGCTTTGTACAAGTGTAAGGCTTATATTGTACATTATCCTTCCATTTTATTAAAATTGTTAATTAATGAGATAATCGCTACATCATCATGGTGTCATAAATAATTTAATATATTTAATATATAAAAATACTAAGAAAAATATCATGATGTAGGAAATATTTTTATCTTTCTAATGAATATTTATAGTAAAAAATATGACATGTATTACCCCATTTAAAAATTGTTTTTGTAAAACAACTCATGTTTGTGACATTTTTATTTTAACATTAAATAAAAGGTTTTTAATGTCATATTCCTACCAAAGTGGTTCCATGGGGTCCCCAAGTTTACCCATGGATTTTCTTGGTCTTCCATGACTCATCCAATAGGTGTAGGACATGTATCAAGGTCATTTCATATTATTATAACATTATCATTACCTTAAATTACACTAATTACCTTTAATCGCGATTAATTAAACATAAAAGTTACTATTAACCAAAAAATTATTTTAATCCCATTGAACCAAATTTTACTTCTTAATGACAACCAGTTATGTCGAATTTTCTACAATCAAATCACAGAATTGGTAATGTTTCATTTAAACAAAAAATCAGTTTTTTAACTACCACTTAGTGGTTTCACTATTCATCTAAAATTGAAGTTTTTCAGAACAATGCCAAAGTTTCACCCTAAGTTATAATTTATATTCTGAATTCATAAATGATGTATATTTTAAAAAATTAAAAACATATAATTTTAATTAATTAATTTTATAATTAAGTCCCATTGTCACAACAAATAGTGTGTTTTTAAGAAACAATATATATCAAAAGATTGACAATTTTTTATGTCCAATTTCAAAGTGAAATTATTTATAATGACCACCATTGGATAAAATGGTAAAAATATATTTTAATTATAATTTAAAACCACTCAATAGTACAATTTATCACTATAAATTATTTTGTTTAAAAAATTTGTTTTTAATTATTTATCACTATTCATAAAAAATTGGAAGTTCTCAGAAAAATACAAAAAATTCAACATAGGATAATTTTGATATTCCGAATTCAAAAATGAAGTCCATTTTCAAATATAAAATAAATATAACTTCAAAAAGTAGGTATTACTATTCATAATTTCTATTTTGATTGGTCGTGGTGTGTTATAATCTCGAACTTGCGTACAATGCAAGCTATTGCATTATGGAAATAGAAGTGTATCGTGGAAGCTCAGGGTGTTACAATGTGTGTTAATTGAAAAAGTTATTATATGTCCTAAAACATGATCTAAGGAATTATATTCTAAATTGGATATATTCTTAAAAAAGATTAATTCAAACAATGGAGGGTGGATAACAATCAATACATCTGATATAGTTATATGTATTCCCCCATTGTAACAGTTTATGTTGATGATATTATATTTGTTGGGAATGATGAAGGATGATGTGAATTATTTCCGGAATAAATAATGAATGTGTCTGAAATGCTCATACTAGGAAAAATGTAATACTTTCGTGGGAAAAAATACAACAAAATAAAGAATAAACTTTCATCTCCCAGGAAAATTATGCCAAAGAACTTCTCAAGGGAGTTGATAAGGAAAATTCATAACTAGTTTCCACACCCATTTTAATGGGAACAAAGCTGAGAAAATATTGAGAAGTTAAAGAAGTGAATTGAAAAGTGTTTTGGATGCTCGTTGGAAGCATATTGTACATGACTACCTCTAGACCCAAAATTATTTATGTTGTTACCTTATGTGAAATATTTCAGAGTGCTCCACGAGAATAGAATATAATTGTTGGAAAAAGAATTCTCAGACATATCATTGGAACAAAAAACATAAGAATAATGTATTTTAGCACAGATGGTATTGATTTATTTGTGTATTCTGATGCATATTGGGATTGAAATATTGATGATCGATGGCCAATATCAAGTGGTGTATTCCATTGCGGAAAGAATTATGTTAGTTGGAATTTGAGGAAACTAAACTCTATTACTCTTAGTATGGTTGATGCATAATATGTTGATGCTACTCATGACACTACTCAACATATGTGGATGAAAACACAATTGGTAAATTTACATATTGAAATGAATTTCCCCATGCTCTTGGGTTGTGAAAATAAAAGTACAATAAATACAACCAGGAATTGAGTATAACATTATCATTAAAACATTTTGAATTAAAATATAATTTAATAAAATATCATGTGGAGAATAATAAATTTAGGATGGTGTATGTTCCATCATCAGAAAAAGTTTATAATATTTTCACAAAACATTTATCAAAGGAATCCTTCTTAAAAATGATGTTGAACATGGGAGTACAACATCATTCTCTTCAAGGTTGAGGTATGTGTATTTTCCCCCCATCTCATATTACCTTTATATATTATTGTCAAGGCCGGGGGGGGATTGATTTTTTTCCTGAATATATTCCACAAAAGAGAGATTTATGAGTAAAAGGTTAATTCAAAATTGTTTAGTGTGTGAGATATTGTAACTGTTTCTTGGAGTGGTTGTTGGAAATGAAATCAAATTTTTTCTAGGGAGAATGAAGAAAATAAATAGAAAAGAAAGTGGTTGTCATGAAATAGTTTTTTTATATCATGGTTTTGATATTTATGACTTATATTTTTTACAATGAGTTATATCACATAATAATAGAATTTTTGAAATGTATTCCATTTCTTGTGTTTATAAATTTTAGTAATTTTTGAAACACGTTTGTCACTAAAATCTAAAAAGGGAGATTTTTGGGACCAAGCTAATGACGAAGTAAATGAATGTTTCATGTTTTTATTTTTTTTGGTGGGTATTAAAGAAATGATATCACATCACATTGTTATTCCAATTTTTTTCAGATATTGTTTTATGTTATAATTTTTCTGTTTCAGGAAGAATGATTTTCACAAGAGATAGTATCATGTTTCAAGTGAATTTTCATAATTTTTTAAATTGAACCAGTGTGAAACTTATGATTTAATTATGACAATACGTTACTAATTTTTATATTATATAAATAATTATATGTATTGGGAAACTGTGATGCAATGATGATAAAAATAATTTGTACTGATTGCGATCAAAACAATCGAAGTGGAACTGATGGAAAGGTGGTGCCAATGAAAGTGGTACTTATTAAAAGCTAGTACTGATGAATGTGGTGTTGATTGTAAATATGGTCTCAATTGAATGTGGGGCCAATATAACTGGTGTCTATGGGGGAGGTGATTTCAAAGAAAGGTGAGGCACAAATTGTTTTTTCAGACAATCAAATTCAAGTAGAAAAAATAGAATGAGATGTTATTTATTGAGAATGAATCATATATGATGGGATTGTATCATATATGTCCAGATAATTTTTTTTAATGTATTACATCATACTCAGGTGGATCATTGATTTCCTATTATATCACATCGTACTCCGATGGATCATCATTTTCTGATTTTATTGCATCATACTCAGGTGGATCATCATTTTTTGATTTTAGTTCATTATACTCAGATGGATCATCATTTTTATATTGTATTGTATCATATTCAGCATGATCGTATAGAGAATGATCATATAAAACATGATCTTAACTAGAATGATCATATCCAGAATGATCGTATCAAGAATGCTCATATCTAGCTTTATCGTAACTAGAATGATCCTATCCAGAATGATCATAAACAGAATGATGATAACCAGAATGATAATATCTAGAATGATTGTAACCAAAATGATTGTATTCTGGATGATCGTATTCATAATTTTCATATCTAGGATGATTGTAACCAGAATGATCGTAACCAGATATAATCTTATTCTATATAATAGTATCCACAACATTTGAAATCAGAAAATATAATTATTGGGATGATATGAAAATAATTTTGGAATTCTGGATTGTTATAACACATTCAAATTGAATACATATTATTCAAAAGTCTATTCCCAATGAATTCAATGTCATTAATGTAGTCATGATTCAAGCATTTTTTTAATGTAATGATGTGTTTTCTCAAGAGGGTTAAGAGAAAAGAAAATAATGTGGAGTTAGATTAATGAATTCTCAAGGGGGTGACATCCATTTAAAAGAGTTATTGTATCTCTAGTGGAGAAGTGAATTTCATACAACACATTCAATTGTTATGGTATCAATGATTCTTTTTAAGAAATATACATTAGAAAATAGGATCCATACACATTTATTTATCTTCAATTCTATTCATATTGAAAATATATATGTTAGTTTGAAGAAGAATATGTGATGATTGTGGATGCTTGGAGAATAATCTAAATGCTGTGATGAAGTCATAATTTCTCTGAGATATTAGGAGAAATTTAGATTTGGGTAAATTTAACAAAGCGAAAATGTGTTTTGGGATTCCCACCAAAACGATTTTTGGGTCATATATAAAATGCATGATGTACATTATACTTTTGTGACTTTCACTAATCACTTTATAAGAGAGATAATCAATGGGGTTTTACTTAGAAGAAGAGATAAATTCAGTTCAGATTGGAAATTGTCTTGAGTGGTGATGAATCATTCATATTCTTTTGGTTTGACAATTATATTATGGAATTGAACCTGTCCCAACAATACTCTATTATTTCTTATCAGAAAATCATAATGGGGGCTTTGTTTTAAAAATCATATTGGGAGTTCTGTTTTGATGGAATCTAAGTAGGATCCTTATTTTTAAATAATTGGACTTGGTGGAATCCGACTCAGTGTTTCAAAAATAATTCTAGGTAGTTCATACATTTCTTCTGGGTAAGGAATTGATGAATTGTATTTCAACTTGGATAAAATTGTTGAATTGAAATGAAGTGTAGGTAACATAAGTTGTTAAAAAAATTGATTTACCCTATTTTTCTATGAGGATTCACATGTACTAGTTTTATTGATTCCTAGTGATACATGAGTGTAAGTGTACTTCGTACTCGTTGTAATCCATGTATTGTTTCCTAAGTGTATTTTATGGTGTTGGATCATTTCCAAACCATACAAATTACATATATATGCTTATTGTAAACTGAACATTTTTAATCAATGGGTTATTTTAGATGTCTGTGGATATTGTTTTCATTAGGGAATTGAAATATCTAACATGAGTTGAAGGTTTTTTCAATTTAAAAGAATCATAAAAGAAAAGAGTTTCACTGATTTAACCCTCCACCTCTTAGTGAAACTTTACATCAAATGGGAACTGTCAAATTCTCAACTATGTGTTTTTGTTTTATTTCTTCTTCCAACTCCATAATATATAATTAATTTATTCAAATATAATATCAATAATATCTCCCATATACTTAGATGTTATTATGTCATTTCAATGAAATATATTCCTTTATTTTTTTAAAGGGGAATCAATAATGTTTTTGATGTGTAAGGATGACAATCATCTTGTGAAAATGTGTTACATGTTTTACATCAAAAACACTCATGGTTAAATATTGTGATGCATATAATGAACTTAAAATATAATTATAACATAATTATACATTTTTTTATTATACCATATACACTGATATATTCTGCAATTCATAAGGTATATAATATCCCCATTTAGGTTCATGTAAAACTATAACCACACAAAGAGATGTGATTCACTATTTAGTAATTATTTACATAGAATGTATTATAGAAATTCTATATTATATTACATGAAAAAAATATAATAATTTTTATAAAAATTAAATATTTATCATTATGAATAAAAATATATATATCATTTTCTTTCATACACTAAATTATTACAACTTCATTCATGTATGTGTGGACTTCCTCCTTCAACAAGAATCAAGATTTTATTTACATCACGACACAATATAGATGACATAAATTATTAAAAGAAATAATATTATATACATGATATTATTTATATATGAAAAGATATAATATTAATTATTTTCAATTCTTAATAATTATTGACAAATGAAAACTTTACACATACACACATATGACATACCATATCCATAAATATAATATAGTCAGGTTTTCATATCCACATTTTATGGACGGATTTAAATGTATCATTTATTAATAAATATTTTATTTTTTTTCACTATTATGGTTTGTTATGATGCTTAATTGTTGAACTCATTTACCATAGTTATCCTACCAAAGTGATTCTGACAGAAAATCTAAATATCATCGAACCATCCTACATTAACATAATTGATTATGTATTAATGTATTACATTTTATATAAAATTAATAATGAAAATAAATATTATTCATTATTGTAGAAATAATAAAAATAAGTTTATAATTAAAAAATTTAATGATCACATGTGATGATGTTGACATAAGGTAAGGATATTTTCTATCACATTTTCATATGTGTGGAATTATCCATATTCCCCACTAATTTATTTTGAGTGGTTCATATACACCCCTTTTTCTATGATTTTCATCAATGAATTTGTCTTAATGGTATTTTAAGATTCTCTGAACATTATTAAATTGAATGAAAATATGATTCTATAAATACCTATATGTTAAAGGTTTATTTAAGAATCTCATCAATACTTATGATTGTATTCCTAAGTCTACATTGGGAGAATTATTTTATATTTCTATCGTAATATCAAAATATTTTACTCTATTTTGGTTACATAGTTAGTTATTATAGTAATAAAACCATCTTTACTCTCCTTGGTAAATTGTATAATTAATAAAATATTTTTTATGAAAATATTAATTTATTTACCTCTTTGGTCAAAAATCTTTTTTTATCAGAACCTATGTTTTTTTATTTCATCCAAAAATATTTAAATTTAAATGAATGATTTATTATCATACTTTTAATCATCATTGAATTTTTAAAAAACTGTTTGAAAAGTATCATTATAATTTATTATAAATAAGGACATTATCTCACATGTTCCAGTAAAAAGTAAAAGATCATCTTAACTAATAGGGAATGTATAAAGTTTCCCTCCATTATGACCATAATTCCATTGATTCCTTATATAAATTTTTAGATGATTTTTTAATGATTTTCTTTGATATTTCTAAATTCATAGTTTTTTAGACTATTTTCATTAAATAAGATTTGAATATATTTTATATATTCTATATTATTAAAATAAAATGTGTTATTTTCAAATAAGGTTTCCCTTGGTTAATAATTTTTCTACGTGAACTATCAAAATAATTTTTCTATATGATAATCCATAATTTACTTTTTCATATTCTTTAATGGGGTTTTAATCAAATCACACCATTGTTATTATTTTTTCAAATGGTGTATGATCATTTTGGCTCGGGATGTAGTAAATCGATTTCATTTCTGTTACTATAGAAGGATTAAGATTATGTTTATTTATTTGGGAATGTTTTTACCTTTCGTATTCTAGTCTATATATGAATGTTTATTTTAATTGTGTTTCAAATCATTGATATAGGGAATGAACTAGAATTATTAACTAAAGGGAGGGGATACTATAGCCCTTTGAAGCATTAGTTGGTCTCATGAAATAAAACAGATTTGGTATTTCTATGGAATTACCCATTTGTAGATATATTTATTACAAGTCCTTAATAAAATTTAAATGTATTAGAACAGGGCCGTATTTTTTTATTTTCAATTATTATGCACTCCATCATTATAAATTTAGATATTGATATCCAATATAATAATTTTACTAATTTTAACAACCATATATTGGTATAATTATCAAATGATTATTTATATTTAATTATTATATCATAATTTATTCCAACCATATTAAATTGATGTTATTGATTAAATAACATTTTTTATGTAATTTACCTATAAATATTTATTATTATTTATTTATTCATATCTTTTACTGTAGTCTTACCCAATCTAATCATATCAGCTTACCCATTTCTTAATTTTTTATTTAACCGATAATATAATGTTTTGTTTTCATATTTATTTAATGTTATTTATAATGGGAATATATTTTTTATCAATGAATACAATTATTTTATTTAATGATTTCAATTTTATTAATAATTTTAGTTTTAAATTTAGTTTACCAAGGGAAATGAACTATTTTATCAATTGAGATGTGATTCATTTTATCTGATTACTAAAAAAATAAAGACACCAGATATTGGCTACTAGGATTTCGGTTGCAACAATTTTCTCTACTTCTATTTTCATTCATGTATTATGCCAAATTAATGCACTCATAACACTTTTTATTTTCTTCCTTTAGGATTAATGTCTTATGAACATAAAATATTTTAAATGAATCAATATTATCATCTATGATATGATGGGTATGAATTTCATATGTTATAATAATGTTTTCATATCATTATAATCATGTTAAACTCATGTGATCATTATTTTTATCTTCATTACCTTTGATGAGAATTATGGAACCCCTTTTATTTTGTGTCATTTTCCCCATGTAATGAATGAATGTTTTAGGGAAGATATTACTATTAAGGGTTCTAGCTATAGAGAAAAAAAATTAATGTTTCTTATGAAATAGTTATTTATGTGTTCATATTTCATAAGGACTACCCACTATGTTTTTGGAATCTATGGGTCTATAATGTAAATAATATTGATTTAAAAAGTAGAAATATCAATATAAGAATATTTTGTGTCACTATAAGAACTATAATATATATATATATATGTATGTATGAGTTGCATATAAATATTAATAATGTTATTATAATATAATATAATGTTTATAAATAACTAACATAATTATTTTAATTAAAATGGACTTGTAAAACATTGTATTAAAATATAAAAAAAATTTAATTTACTGTAATTTATTTAATGAAATTTTTTAAAATAATAATACTTCATTTTTTTAATGAAACATTTTTACGTATTGTATATATTATAAAGTATATTAAATTTAATATTTATAACAAATTATTTTACATAAACCTTTATATTATTATATATTACATTAGATGTACATAGGAAATAATATGAAGAACAAAAAATGTTTAAAAATATATTTTTTATAACAAAATATATTTAACCTCTTTATTCAATACTCATTTAAATATAAATTTATATATAATATATATTTTAATTTTTTTTTAAAATTAATTTTTCAATTTGTAAAAAAAAATTGTAATATATATTTTTTAAATTTTTATTAATACATTATTTTTATATGAAAATTAGAAATACATATTTTTAATATATTTTCACTTTTATGAATTTACAATAAAAAATTCCATTGAATCTTTTCGATCCCTCTGTAAGATAGAAAATAATTTTTATAATGTTATATTTTAATGTTTAATCTAATATATATAAAACCAATGGATAAAATTTTATAATATTTATATAATATTTTAATGAATTCTTTTACTCGTATATTTCTATATGTTCTCATGTTTGGGACTGGTTAAAAATTTAATAAATTATATGAAAATATAATTTTCGGTGGATGAAGAAAATCATAAACTATGATTTTTAATGTAAATTTGATATTGATAACATGAATATATTTTGTTTTTAGATGGTATTTACAGTCACATAGGCCTTCTAGGTGTTACATTGAGTTTTCCGAGCACTCAACAGCAATGTCCTAGGTTTTATGAAATATTTTAGAGGGTGACTATTTAGAGAATGGGTAGTAGTAACTATGACACTAAATCACTAAGAGACTATATCGGGTCACATGATTATTCCAAACATACAACCGAGGCATGACAGATGTGTGAGTGGTTCTTTAGAAAATTCACATGGCTGTCGCACTAACTGTGCATAGTTTATTATCCTCATCACATGGATCATGTTCTGAGTTCAACCTACATAGTGAGACCACATGGTTGAAAAATTGTTCAGAAAAACTCTATAGCCAATCTGGGTTTCTCATTAAAGTGGTATATATTACCCTTTTATCCCTATTTTCTATACGTTTTCCTCACTAATTTTCATTTTAATCCTTAGATAATAACCCCTCTATTTGATCCCTTTTATCCTCTCAACTATTTATTTTGTAATACAATACTTCAATGATTATAATCCATCGCTTTTTATTAAATTGGATGCCTTTCAGTGGTTATACAATTCCTCCTTCCTCAACTTTTATTCTATAACCATATTCAATTCTATATCAATGTGATATCATATGTCATTCCACAAGAAAATTTGTCCATTATTCCAAATAATCTCATTTCAGATCGAATAAAATCTCAATAATGGATGATTGAATAATACATAATATATGTTAAGTGGTCTATTTATTTTCCAATAATTTCATGTTGTTTATCAAAGACACATTTGTGGAACACACCACATATTCTATGCTTCTCCCCTAAATTTGAAAATTTTCAATTAATAATTTGTACCTTAATTAATATTGAAATAGTGGGGTTATATTTCACCATTAGTGGATGTTTAACATGACACATACCAGCCCATTTAGAATATTCATTCATATTATTTTGTATTTATACATAATCATGGAGTAAAAATACTTTATTAGGTGTGTTAACTTTTCCTCCTCTAGAATGATTGTAAATGTAGAGTTAAATTAAAGATAAACACTATATATTTTTTTCTACATAGATGGAGATATTTTTTATAATACACTAGTACCATCATTTTTTAATTTAAATGAACAAAATAAATAGAATTAAATATTAGTGATCTAGATCAACACTTTTCTCGTCTTTGATAATTATTGTAATTCTTGAGTAGTCTCACATGATATATGAATAGTGGCATGAACCATCCTATGACCATATACAATTATAATAATTGGAATGGAAAAAATTTTATAATGGAATTATGGTATTCTATACTAATAAATATTTACTTATTAAAAAAATATATTTAAATTTACACGAATGATTATTATTATTCCTTTTTAGTCATGGGAATATCTCGTGGATTATGATCAGTTATTCAATGATTGTGCAAATTTACTTATTTATTGTTATTCAAAGGAAGGACATCATGTATTTTGATTCTCGAGCATGGAATCCTTTATTGTGATACTATCACATGGTGTCCCTTACTATCATACTCATGAATGACCTCCCTTATTTTTCTTCTCTGGAATTACATCCATTTTCATTATTTCATGAGACTCTTATGACTAATCATGGATGATTGAGTTATGCCTCAAGTCATGTTTATCACTATATATCATTTTATATAGCTATATATGTTAATATACATATAAATTCTATAATATATATATATATTTATAAACCAACATTTACAAATATGTATTCCTATATACATGTTTATTCAACAATAGATATATTTTGGATTAGGCTAATGCATGTACTGTCAGCATGGTGGCCTTTGAGGAATGAGAGTAAGACATGATTGTATCTATTTTTTCACTACCTTATTTGATATAAAATTACATTTTTGTATTTTACATTAATATGTTTCTTTGAATTATAAATCATTGGGGTGTCCTGCATAGTTTATCTCACACCCTACTTAGGCCACTGTTGGGCACCAAAACAAGCCTTATGGTTTTGAATTCAATACCATAGATAATTATGTTTATGTTACTCTTGTTGATTTGATATTAGGGGATAAGGAATTATATGTGTAAGAGGATTATTTCGGAGATGGAATTTTGAGTTTTCATAATTTTATATTTTTTATTTTTATGTGCATTTCATGATCCATTTCATCTAAATTTGTATTATATAATCATATAGTCATGAATGGTTATATTATTTTGAATTAAAAGTTTATTAGATTTATCTATAAAAAAAAATAATCCATATAATATAAATAATATATTTATTATAGTTCAACAATGTTTGGTAATGAATTAGAGGATATAGTCTCCCCTCCCTACCATCATCAGACCCTGGCTGATAATCATCATCCTATTCAGAAGGGGAGGAACGATTTAGGCCATGTGATTGAACATATAGGGTTATGTTTTATTGGATTCTGGTAAGGTAATCTACAATGTTGTGTCAAAGACAATTTCTCATTTCATAATATTTCTGGATGGTATAATAGAGACAAAGAATTTGTAACTTCATGGTAAATATACATGTATGAGAGTGATCAACTCACACATTGGTAAAATACAAACTATCAAGTGATGGGAATATTGATCTTGTTTTTCAGTATTATAGTTGACTATTTTTTCACCATAATAGATTGATGTAATTTCCTCCACATATAGATTTTCAACTTTTATGGTGCTTTCCCCTTAGCCTGGTATGTCATGGTTTTAATATTACTTGAATCATTATAGGCACAAGGGGATTCACATAAGATTTATATTATTTTACATATAAGTTTCATTTTCTGAATACTTGATACAATATGAACTTTACATTTGTAATTGTTTTGAATTTTTACTTGTACAACGTGATGTCTGATAAATTTCTTTACTCATATGAAATAAATAAATTTTGATAGCATTTATTTTAAAATTAAAGGTATGAGTCTAGTTAAATATAATGTATAAATCAACCTAAATGGTGTTTTCATTTATATATTGATGGAATAATTCAATTTTATTTCTGAATTGTTAAATGTTTTATCCATGAAATATTGATTGCATAGGATGACATATTCATGGTCAAGATTTAATTTGTTCCAAATTATATTTTTTAATTTGTATGGACCTTCCTAAATTGGTAAGGATAATAAAAATTTTAAAACAATCATATATAAATTTTTCAACTCTTAAATAAAAACTGAGAATTGAGTTGAGGATAAAATAATTCCCATTTTATCATATAAAGAGATATCCATCTAACTATAAATGATATATATGTAACATAGAGAACAATATTAATAGAAAATTATTCATTTTAAATCATGAAATAAAATATATATTTATAAATGATTATAACACTATACTTTTGGCATAATTTCCTTCCTGAATATATCCTTATATGCACTATTATGTACAAGTATGTCTGTTGATACATGGTTCTTATTAGATGAACCCATTACAGGGATTTTAAATTTAAAAAAAAATTAATTATTAGGGTATTTATATAACTGAATCCAGATTATATTGATGAGACCATAATAGGCCGCCATTATCTTTTCTACATTAATAAAAATCCCATTTGGGTATAATCCTGATACAAAAGGGATGGTTATTTAATATATCCCTAACCATATATATATATTGTATAAAACTTTATGGTGATACAAAAAAAATAAATTCCTATAAATTTATAATTTTATTTTATCTTCAATTGGTCATTATTCAATTTTATCAAGAGTTAACTAAAATTTCAATTACAACATGATTTGTATTTTCATATATATCCTGTAAATTAAATTTTAAAAAACTATGAAAATTGAAATATATTATGATTAAAAAAAATGTATTAAATATATAATAAGAACATTATAAGTTAAATTTCCCAAATTTTAATGGATGTCATATAGATAAATATTTTTTGAATGGGTGTTTCATATAACATAAATGTGATCCTTATATAATTATCTAGATAAGATAAAACTGATCATATACCCTAATTAATGAAGTTTATATTTTTTGAAAGGGTGTTTCATATATCATAAATGTGGTTTTTATAGTTTTAAAACCTCATATAAGTGATATATAAAATTTTACTAGATAGTTTACATAGAGGTGGAATTTTATCATTTCTCATTCACTTATTATCATATTTCTTTTTCATAAATGATAGAAGGTAGATCCCAAAGGAAAACACGATTTGGATATTATTTAAAATTTGATTTAATTTTTAAAAATATTGTTTATTTTCTTTTGGTGTTACATTTAGGTGTTAAATAATTATTAATATATATGACTGTACATGTAGAGACAAGTGATATGGGTTTCAATTTTCAGAGTAATACTATTAGTTATTATATGGAATACCTATATTCGATGGGTGGTTGTTCAGAAATATTTTCCATGATATGGAAATTAGAATAATTTAATTACTTTTTAATGTAAAGTAGATATGACTAGGGAATGATCATTCAGATATTAGTTTTTTTAACCATTATTACATTTTAGTGATGGTTGATTTGGGATTACATATATATTATTAACAATCATATGTGATATTACAAATTAGGGGTTAATATTTTAAATGGTACATTAGATAGTGGGGATCATATGGCTGATGGAACTTTGTATAGTATAATAAGATGCACTATTGTGATGATGAAATCACATAATAGTACATGTAGACACATGTGGTACCAATCCATTTTGTAAAATGGTATAGTAAGAAGATATATTTAGGTGTAAATAATTGATTTTTTAGTAGTTATGTGATGTTATCATCCCATCTATAGAGTAGAGTGATCAGGTAATCATTGAAAATTGATTTGTTTTAGTGCATGGGATAATGATTAAAAATTATTAGGTGGTGTTTCTATCCTAATTAGTTTATGTGTGGCTTATCTGACTCATCGAAGTCATATGTTTTTGTGAAAAATTTGATATCATAACACATACTTCAAGATTAAACTTTTCTATAGTGTCCATTTTTATGTTCATTTCAACTTAATAATATTGGATATTATAAAATGTGTGTGGCAATTTATTGGAAATTCCATGTATATTTTTTTAATATGGAATTATTTTTATACCACAGTCTCTGATGACACATGATTATGAGGCCTAGAGAGCACGAAAAAAATTTAAACCTTTTTTAATGTGCATTTAGTAAACATACAAATAGGTGTTTATAACATCTTAATCAGTCCTCAGATCGATGCTCTTAGGGCAGCACTGAACTCGGAACCCCATGATTCACCTAGAAATGAATTAACATTGGTCGGAAAGGGTTGAGAAGAAATGTTATGTTCAAATTTTTCGATAAAAATAATAATCTAATTTAAATTTTTTATTTATTTTCTTTTCTCAACTTTTAGTGGAGGACAGTGATGCTGCGGTGTAGCGTCGAGGTGGAGATGATGAAAATTAATTTACTAGGTCAATAATGGCTCATTTAAAACTGAAAAACTATTATTTTAATGGATAATTAAATGTGGATAATTAAATGTGTTCTATTTAATGAGCATCATTAAAGGGGGAACATCAATCTACTTTTTAATACTTTTAATAATCCAATAGGTTAGAGTTTTGAAATAAAAAAACAAGTAAATATCTAATGAACCCTTAAGGAAGTCCATCTACAAAAAAATTATGAACAACGAAGTGATTAACTTTGGAGGATTAGATCTAGAGGATGAAAACCAATGAAAAATGCCAATAACTGTGGATCGGAGAAGATATAAATCGCATCATTAATCATTAGAATATCCACCAATAAAATTTAGTGGATTATGAATTCTACGTATTTAATGATTTTATCCATGTTTATAAAAATTTACAATGAATGTGGATCATCTAAAAATAGTTTGATCCGTGAATCACTAGTTCTTGTGGGTGGATATTGTGCGGGCATTTTGATTTGGGGGGTTTTAAAGACGTCTAGTGATCATTATGTTTTTTCAAATCGATTAAACTATAATGCAGAGGGCACAACATGAAGCAAACAAGACCTGGTCTCTCCACCATAGTTTTTCTTTGGTGGTTATTTGATGACGACCAGTTAACTTGTTATTAAGGAAAATAAGAAGGATTCGCGCAGATGGTGTAACCCTATGGAGACCATAGCAACAACAATCTCCAAAAATGGACCACCAGAGAAACTTTGGTAGCCAATCAAAGTAACGACTGATAGTAGTTGTGGGTAGAGGGTGGTTTCACACCATGACACTTGTATGATATGGACAGAGGGCAGTGACAGTGAGGAGATGTGGCAACGGGCACCGCGTGGAAGGACGACCTATTTCCGGGCATTCCGGTGGCTGTCCTGTAACATCCTAGGTAAATAAAGAATAATACATTTTCCATATTTATTAATATTTTTTAAATAAATATTAATTTTAATTTAATGGGGACGATATTTTTGATGGCGTACCCAATATGAAACAATGGGTTCCATTGGAATCATACATCGCACAATAATAATATAATATTATTATTTTAAATGGTAGTTAACGCCTAGCCTTTGTATTAGAAATAATGTAAAAAAATAACTAAAATATGATTATACATGTTTTTTAAATTTTTTTACATTTATTCGATAAATTTTAGAGACTTAAAATGTGAATGAATCTAATTTTAGCATAATTTAAATTAACAGGTCGATTTACCACCATTATTGGTGAACCCCCATTAAACCTTGTTTTGGTCAATTTTATATATTCTATTGGAAAAAATAAAATTATTTCTACAAATCAGGATATAAAAATTCACTTTGGGTAAAATTTGGAATTTTTCTAAAAAAAATCATTTTTCATGAATAGTGAAAAATATTGTAATTTAATTAAAAAATTCCTTTCAATATAATTTATTAATATGATTATATTAAAATTTTAATTGTATTTCATGTGTAATTATATTATATTTTAACCATTTCATCCAATTTTGGTCATTGGATGTAATTTCACATTAAAATTGGACATAATCAAGTGTCGATATTTTGATAGTTATTATTTCACAAAAAACAGGCTTTTTGTTTTAACAATGTGAAATAATTTTAAATTATTTTCTACCACATATATGTTTTCAATTTAGAAATTGTTTTTCCATATTTTGAATTAGTCTATTCAAATTATTTAAATAGGTAACTTTTATTTTTAAGCATTTTAAATATTTACTAGAGTAAAAATTTTATTTACCATGGTTAAAAGGTAAATCTGTAAATAAGGGTAAAAAAAATATTATTATTGTAATATAAAATTACCTTAAGACGTGTCTTAATCAAATTTTTTGATACATTTCATACAATGGGAATCCTTGGGTTAATTTTGGGACCCCATATTTCTAATTTGAAGTGATAATAACACATTATTTTAATTAACATAATGAAATGAAAAAAATGAAATAATCAAATGTCTTTTGGTAAATCAATTCTTACAAGGGGATATATAAGTTATCTATTATAATATAAATATTCATTGGAAATATAAAAATATTTCCTACATCCTTGATTTATTTTTATAATTTTTAGTCATCAAATAAATAAAATTATTTACCACAAAATAATGATGTAGTGTTTACCACATTAGTAAATGATTTAAATAAATAATATTATAATAACTAAAATAATATCCTAAACCTATTCAATTTTTTTGGAAGAATTTATTCCGACCACGAGTCATATTATATTTGACTTAAATAATTTTTGGACCTTAGTAAACTGAAAATCATTATATAATAAAATATAATGTTCACACTTTCCTAAAGAGCCCCTCCTTCCCCTTATAAAAATACCTCACCTCTAACACATTATTTACTCTTCTCAAGACAATTGGATCAACCAAATCCTACCAAAATAATCTCTCAAGATCCCTATCGTCCACCTTGAATCCATAAATTTGGAAGAAGGCACATCAAATAGTTCTTTTGGTTCAAACCAAAGGGAGTTACTCGTTTTAAAGGTAAAGTCTTCTCTTCATTTATTTTGTTTTATTATCCTTATCCAACCCACTATACTCTTTTTATTCTATTCATTTATAATAAAACCAGTATCCTAAATATAATAGGATGTTTTAATGTGAAATAATCAAAATACACATACACAAACCTCCTGCTAATGGGTAAAGAACATACTATTTCTATGGACGAAAAACTAATGCCTCACAAAATGATGTTTGTTCAATTATCTCCTACCACCCCTCATGGTGGAAATTAAAATGGAACTATATTTATATATGATATATATATATTTCTTATGTTTTCTTTATGCTTTTATATTTTTCATTTATTGCATTCCATTATGGTTTCCATTATGGGTAAACACGATAATTTCATTTGATGAAATGCATACGACCGCACCCTCAAAGTGATATGAATCATTAATGCCATATGTGGGATGTAGAAAGGATGGAGTTAATGATATTATATATTATATTATACTAAAATTATAATATAATTATGTATAATTATGTTCTAATTTCATTAAAATAATAAATATAAATGTATGTAGTGTTCATGCGTACGTACGACTTACCCTCTCCATGAACGATGCATTTAATTTATTACCTCCAAATGATATGTAAAACTATAATTAAATGTACATACAAGATATATATGATATATTTGATATGAAAATCATTAATATAATTCTGGATATAATGATCTTTTGACCACGTGAACAACTGGTAATTATAAGAAGTCCCAAATATCGACAAAACAACCATTATTAACGTAAATGATTACATAATGTATATAACATGGTAGTCGGTGATATAAAAATAATAATAAACTTAAAAAATGATCTTAAGAAAGTATAATTTAACTTTAGTTTATAATTCAAGAGATTAAGGAACGAACAGGTCAAGTGGGAAATGAGGTAAGTGACTTCATATCAATCTCCTTTTATTGATGCATATTTTGTTTTATAGACAACATTCTTTTGTACTGTGTATAAACCCATTTGACTTTTATGTTTATAAAAAGGTATATTTTTTCTACTATGAATTTTACTTAATGAAAAAAATAATATTTGTTTTTATGTACGTGGTGACCACATCATTTTTTACTATCATGAGTATTATTTGATCTATCGATTCCTTAACAAGCCGAAATGTTTTGAAAAGGAAAATAAATACCATATACTCTTTTACATATTTTGGTATTGATTTTTTTGGTATTGGATTTTTTATGTCAATATATTTAAATGATATATTGGGATTGAAATGTTTATATTTTTTCTTGCATTTATGTTTGTTTTATGTGTTATGAATATGTTACGATTCTTGGGAATTGTTACATTTACGGGTGGTTCCATGATAAACCTAGGGCATGTGAGCCCGAGATAGCTCTTCAATGCATTGGGTAATGTGATGTAGGTTAATGTGAATTTTTCTCGTAAGGGATTTATGGAATATACATTGATGGGTTTGGAAAATGGAACTCCCAATGTAGATGTGATAGATACAATGTACGTATGATATAGATTGCACATGATAACATTATGATTTTTGATTTCTATGTGTTATTAATAAATATTATAATTTCATGAGGGATGTTAAATAGCTTATGTTATGTATGCCATGTTGAACTAATGTTTTCTTTCTTTGTTTTATAACCCTTACTGAGCTTTTTTTGCTAATCCCATGTTTTTAGATGTTTTTCACATGACATAATGATGAATAGGATCAAGGATGAGATCAAGGAAAATTCATGCTGTCTAAAACATTATAGTAGACATGACTTTTATTTCAACAGTTTTTATTTTATGAAAAAATTGAAACTGAGTTGAAGTGTCTATCTTGTAATTTTTGAGATGTGACATAATAGTTATGTCCTAATTCACTAAAACTCTAAACCTGAATAGATCCTCAACATGTATTATTTTTTTAATTCAAGATTATTTAATGTTTAAGGCCAAGTCCTTATATTTTGTATAAGAGGTCAGTTTAGATATCTTTTGGAGTAATGTTATAGTTTAATTAAAATCCATAAATTACATTATGTTTATTTTGAAATGATATAGTATTTTCATATCACCATTTTTCTTCGCCTAATATACTTCTATGTTCGTAATGGTTTTCCAAAGAGGAAACAAGGTTGGAATGTTGGGATGATATCAAGAGGAAGACAACCTTCCAAATCAGCATCCAAAGATGGTTAGAATCAAAAATGAACAGTTTTTTGCAGGGATGGCACAATTGAATCATGCTATAAATGGTGGTGGTATCTATGCATGAGATCACCTAGATCAACCACACATGAACATTTTAGTAGTGGAGAATTTTATGAGGAAACTTCTCCTATCATTCATAGGATCATAAGATCCAGTGCTATAAGAATGGTGGATTAGTGAACTAGAGAAATTTTTTAATGTCATGGGGTGTTTAGAGCATCAAATGGTTAGTCTCACTATTTTTGATTTTGAAGGTGAAGCAGATTAGTGGTTGTCGATGGTAATATATATAATGGATAGTGAGGAGATTTATGATCTTAATTTGTAGGAATTCAAAGGTATGTTTCATGAAAAATATTTTCCTAAGGTGGATCGACTTTGGATGGAAAAACAATTCCAGGAATTGAGGCAGGAGGACGACTCATTGGATGCTTATGAAGAGAAATTCACTTGACTGTAAAGGTATGGTTTAATTTCATACAAGATCGTGATATTAAAATTAACTATTTTTACTGGGGATTAATTCAAAAGTATCGAAGGGCTTAATCTTATCATGAGTTCTAATGTTTTGAAAAACATATTTGATGTTCAGAGAATGTGGAAATGGTTTTTGCTGATAATCAGGTTTTCTTTAAAAAACAATAGAATAAGAGGTCAAGGTTGTTGGTGAAAGGTAAGAACTCATCAAAAAATTATAATGGTAATACACATAAGATTATAGTTTGTTAAAATTGAGTTAAATACATGTTGGGTTAGGTAAGTGCTACCGATGTGGTAAGATGGGTAATGGTAAGAAAAAATTTGATTAACAATAAATAAAATGTTTTATGTGCAATTAAATGGTTCTTTATGAAAATTAGTGTCCAATGAAGAACTCAACCGAGGGAAAGAAACCAGAATAAATGTATAAATGGGTGGTGAAGTCCTTTGCAACTACTTCAGCATATGTTGGGCCATCAAATTATGTTGTATTAGGTACATTGTTTTTTAGTTGAAATTATGACAATTTTTTGTTTGATTCGGGGTATACTCATTCATTCATTTCTGAGAAATTTCTAATAAATTTGGAATTCCATATCAAGATATTAATCTTGAACATATGGTAAAAACACTTGGAAGAAATTTGGAATCAAATATAAATTATAAGAACCTTCCTTTCCTTGTGTGCGGAAAGAATCTACGTGAAAACCTTATTGTTTTACCTCTAGTAGAGTTTTATGTTATTTTGGGAATGGATTGGATTTCTATTTATCACACAATTATTGACTACAGAGCTAAAGTGATTTCTTTTCAGAATGATTTTCAGTTTGTGTACATGAATGCACCTTTACTTTTAATAACATATCATGTAGTTGAGAAACATGTAAAATATGAAATGAATGTTACCTTGCATTAATTTTTTAAAACAAAGTAACTGTTTAGATTAAGGATGTGTAAGTGGTAAATGAGTGCCATGATGTTTTCCCTGAAGATTTTCCTTGTATTATACCTGATTAGGTAGTTGAATTTACCGTTGAATTAGTTCCTGAGGGTAAGCCAATTTCAAATCCCCCTTATCAAATGGCTCTAATTGAACTTTTAGAGTTAAAGAAGAAATTACAGTAGTTATTAGATAAAGTTTTCATTCGACCTAGAAAAAACCATGGGCTGCTCCTATATTATTTGATAAAAAGAAATATTGTTCAATGAGAATTTTGATTGATTATAGTTAATTAAATAACATCACTATTATGAATATGTTTCCTTTGACTTATATCTATGATTAGTTTGATCAGGTCCAGAGAGATCAGTATTTTTCAAAGATAGATTTGAAGTTGGGGTACCATCATTAGAAATTAAATGAACCAGAAATTCTGAAGACCGCCTTTCATAATAGAAATGAAAATTATGAATTTGTAGTTATATCTTTTGGTTTTACCAATGCACATGTTGTATTCATAGATCTTATGAAACAATTTTTTTTGAGTTCTTGGAAATTTTTGTGGTTGTATTCAATGACAATATTTGGGTTTATTCTAAAATTAAATAAGAGCACGAATTTCATTTAAGAGGTTTCATCCAAATCTTAAAAGAAAAGAAACTATTCTGGATATTAAGTATGTGTGAGCTTTGGTTAAACAAAATTTCATTCCATGGTCAAATTATTTAAAAATATGGCATAACTGTTGATCTTTCTAAAACCACAGTGGTTGAGTAATGTCAATGACCCACAAATATAACCTATATTCATAGTTTCTATAGTTTTACAGGTTATTATTGAAGGATTGTTGAGAATGTTTCTTGGTTATTTAGTCCAATGACTACGTTAACTCGAAATGGTGTTAACTTCATTTGGAGGAATGAATATGATGATTGTTTTCATGAATTGAAAAGGTGATTGGTGAATGCATCATTTTTGGCACTACCTTCCATAAATGGTGAGTTTTTTATTTAAAGTGATTCTTCATTGAAAGGACATGGTTGTGTCCTTATGCAGAATGATCGGTTAATTGCTTATGCATCATGATAGTAGAAACCCCATGAGTTAAATTACCCTACACATGAATTTGAATTAGATGCTGTTGTTTTTACTTTAAAATTTTGGAGGTGTCAATTTTCTACAGTAAAATATGAAATATATACTGACCACAAAAGTTTGATGTATATATTCACTTAGAAAGAATTGAACATGAGACAGAGGATATTGATGGATTTAATTAATGGTTATGATTGCACGATCCTTTACCATCCTGGAAATGTAAATAAAGTGGATGATGAATTGTGTCGAAAATGTAATACATTATTAACCATGATACATTTAGAACAAGATCATTTGATTTTTGAGAGGACGTACATTGGCATAGAAGTTGTTGGTATAGGAAATTCTTCTATTTTGTTTTAGGTTTCTGTAAAACCTTCTCTATCAGACATGATTAAGAAATCATAGAATGATGACAGTGATTTGCATAAAAAGGTAGAGTTAGTTCAGAAGGGAATGTTTATTAAATTTAACATTGAAATGATTGGGTTTTTAGGTTTGGGAATAGATTATGTGTGCCTTGTGATTCACAGTTGAAGAATGTGTTTTTATGTAAAGATCATAGGTCCCCTTTTTTGTTCATGCTGATA
Organism: Viscum album; assembly: GCA_963277665.1. Classification (NCBI taxonomy): domain Eukaryota; kingdom Viridiplantae; phylum Streptophyta; class Magnoliopsida; order Santalales; family Viscaceae; genus Viscum; species Viscum album. The sequence goes on from OY728166.1 coordinate 998,422,151, forward strand.
GTACTAATATGTACAAAGATCATCATAAGTATTACTAGTGGGAAATAATTAAATGAGATAGTGATGATTTTACTTTGAAGTGTTTGACTTTTCAGCAGGTTAAAGAAGAGCATCAATTACCAAAAGGGATACTTCAGTATTTACTAGTTCTAGAGTGGAACTGGGAAAATGTATCCAGGGACTTTGTTGTGGGATTACCAAATACATCTCAAGATAGTAATGAGAAATGGGTTTTTATTGATTGGTTGACCATATATTCTTATTTCCTTCCTATTATAGATACTTTTCCTCTAGATAAACTTTCTCAGTTATATGTTAAAGAGATAGTTTGGTTGTATAGAGTTACCCTTTTCATTGTATTTGATTGTAATATGAGGTTTACTTATAACTTTTGGAAAGGCCTTTAGAAGTCATTGGGTAATGAATTAAATTTTAGTAAAAATTTTCATTAACAATTAAAATGGGCAGTCAGAACGAACAATTGAAACATTGGAGGATATGATACATTCTTGTTCACTAGATTACTAGGGAAGTTGGGATCAATATATTTCATTGGTTAAATTTTCTTATAATAACATTTTTCATTCCATTATACAGACGGCTCCATTTGAGGCATTATTTGGAAAGTTGTTTCGAAGTTCAGCTTTTTGTGATGAAGTAGGTGAAGGGATGTTGTTGGGACCAGAATTGGTTGAAGATATGGCAAGAAATGTTTCATTTGATTCAGAAGCAAATTAGAACAGGTCAGAGCCGGAAGATAAGTTATCCGGATAATCATAGGAAGGATCTTTTTTGGAGGTAGTTGATCATTCATTTATCAACATTTCTCCATGGAAATCTGTGATGCATTTTGTTAAGAATCCAATGTTGATACCGAGGTTCATTAGACCATATGAAATTCTAGAGAATGTTGAATCAGTTTTAAAAAAAGTCGCTTTGCATCCAAGTTTATCCCATCTACACAATGTTTTTCATGTTTCAATTTTAAAAATGTATAAGACAGAGCCATCTCATGTTTTAAGTCTATGGGTAGTTCAGTTGGAATAGAATCTCTCTTATGGGGAACAAACAGTCCAGATTCATGATCGAAGTGAGAAAGTGTTGCAGAATAATGTAATTCACCAAGTAATGGTTTTTTGGAGGAACCATATGGTTGAAGAGGGAATGTGAGAATATAAAAATGTTATGAGGGATATAAAACCCTATTTATTTGATAAGTGAATAAAATTGCGAGGATGCAATTTTCAAATGGTGGGAAGGATGTAACAACCCATGTAAAATAATAATAATACATTTTCCATTTTTATTAATATATTTTAATTAAATAACAATTTTTCTTGAAAAGGGATTCTATATTTGATGGAATACATGATACACAACAGTGGGTTTTTTATGAAATCTTAGGTTGCACAATATTAATATAATATTATTATTTTAAACAGTAGTTATATTCTACCAGTTGAATTGGTGGGAATGAAAAGAACTAATTATAATATGATTTTACATGTTTGATTAATGTTTTTACATTTATCCTATAAAGGTTACAAGCTTCAATTGTGAATGAATCTAATTTTAAGCATAATTTACATTAAAAGGTTGATTTACCACCTTTTAATGGAAAACACTAATGAAAATATAGTTCTGTTAACTTTTATATGTTCAATTTTACAAAAATAATATTCTTCATTAATATCAGGACATCAAAATTTACATTGGGTAAAAGTTTTGTATTTTTATGATAAAATTCATTTTTTGATAAATAGTGAAAAATACTATTTTTTATTTCAAAACTACTTTAAATATAATTTATTTATATCGATATATTATCCTTTTAATTGTTTTTAAAGTTTAATAAGATTATATTTTTACCATTTAATCTAATTTTGGCCATTAGATATAATTTCACTTTGAAATTTGACATAAACAAGTGTTGATCTTTTGATAGTTATTATTTTTTAAAAAACACGATATTTGTTTTGAAAGCAGGCATTAATTTTAAATTAATTTCTTCCACTTATGTGTTTTGAATTTAGATAAATGGATTTCATATTTGGAATAATTGTGGAACAATTTTGTAAATAAGTACCTTTTTTTAAAACTTTCAAATATTTACTACAGTAATAATTTTATTTACAATGGTTAATGGGGAAATCTGGTAAATAAGGGTAAAAAAATATTATTATTATTATAATATAAAATAAACATAACACATATCTTATACCTATTGGTTGATACATTTCTGACCATGGGTATCAACGGGTCGGCTTTGGGACCCCATGGAGCCACTTAAGAGTGGTAATGAAACATTAATTTAATTTACATAAAGTAAAGAATAAATGACATAAACAAATTTATTTTAGTAAATCAATAATTACAAGGGGTTATATAAGATATATTTTCTACTATAAATATTCATTAGAAATATAAAAATATTTCTTGCATCATGGTATTTGTTTTAAAATTTTTAGACATCAAATAAATTTATGACACAATAATGATGTCCTGTTTACCTCATCAATAAATGATTTAAATAATCTATGTTATAAAGATTAAAATAATACCCAAAAAATGTCCAAATCTTATTTGATGATTTTATTTCGACCATGAGTCATATTATCTTGACTATAATATGTTATGGACCTTTAGAAACCAAGAATCATTATATAATAAAATAATATTTTCACACTTTCTTAAAGATCTCATCCTCCCCATAATAAAAATACCACACCTCTAACACCTTTCTCACTCATCTAAAGCCCCTTGTCTCATCCAAAAGCTTCACAAATAAGTCCTAAAGATACCTATCTTGCACCTAGAAGCCATAATTTAGTCATAAGGCACTTCAAGAACTTCTTTTGGTTCAACCCAAATAGAGTTACACGATTTAAAGGTAACATATTCTCTTAATTTCTTTTGTTTTATTTTACTTCTCCAACCCCCTGAACTATTTTTATTATTTTATTTTATAAAAAAATCAGTATACTCAATATAATAGGATATTTTTATGAGAGGTATTATAACTACACTTACACACACATTCATCTAACGGGTAAAGAACATACTATTTGTGTGGATGGAAAACTAATGCCTCACAAAACGAAGATTTTTCAATTATCTTCAACCACCACTCATAGTGGAAACTAAGATGGAACGGTATTTATATATGATATATATATTATGTTTATGTTTTTATTATGATTCATTATTTTTCATTTATAGCATAAATTTATGGTTTCCAATTTGGGTAAACGTTATAATTTCATTTCATGAAGTGCGGACTATCACCCCTCAAAGTGATATGACTCATTAATTTCATAAGTAGGATGTATAATGGATGTGGTTAATGATATTATATAAAATATTATACTAGAATTATAATATACCAATGAATCATTATTTTTTAATTCGATTAAAATAATAAATATAAATTAATGTTGCATTCATGCGTACATACTGCATACTATCTCCGTGAACGGTGCTTTTCATTTCTTACCTCCAAATGTTATTTAAAATTATAAATACATGTATATAAATAATATACTATATATATATGTTATCGAAATCATTATTATCATTAGGGATATAATGAAATTTTGACCATGTGAACAACTTGTAATTATAAGAAGTCCATTTTTGACTCAAGTACCAAATATAGACAAAATGACAATTATTAACTTAAATGTAAAAATTATGATTATATCATGTTAATAAGTGATATAAGTGTAATAATATATTTGATAATTGATTTTATGCAGATAGAAATTAACTTTAGTTTATTATTTAGGAGATTAAAGAACGAACTCGTCATGTCAGACATGAGGTAAGGGACATCGTCTCAATCTATTTTAATTGTGGCATATTTTGTTTCATACATGACATTATTTTATAAGGTGTATAATCCCATTTGATATTTAATTTTATTCAAAAAAGTGTCTTCCCTACTAAGAATTTTACTAAATGGAAAAAATAATTTTTCATTTTATGTACACGGTGACATCAACCTTTTCCTCCGCCATGAGTATTATTTGATCAATGGCTTCCTTAACAAGCAGTAATGTTTTTAAAAGGAAAGTAAATACCATATACTCTTTTATGTATATTGGTATTGAAACTGGTTTTTTTAATATAATTGTTATGTCAATATATTTAAATGATAAATTGTGATTGAAGTGTGGAAATGTTATTTTCCATTATTCTTGTTTTATGTTTTATGAATATGTTATGGTTATTGGGCATTGTTACGAATATGGGTGGTTTTGTGATAAACCTAGTGCTAGTGAGCCTAACATAGCACTCCAATGCATTGGGTAACATGACAGAGGTAAACATTAATGAATGTTCTCAACGATTTAGGGAATATACAGTGATGGGTATTCCAAATGTAACCCCCTACGTAGTTGTGATAGCTACAATGGAAGTATGTTATTGATGCCACATGTTACCTTTATGATTTATGTTTTCTCTGAGTTATTCATAAATTTTATGATTTAATGAGGTATGTTAAAGAACATATGTAATGTAGTCAATGATGAAATAATGTTTTCATTCAATGTTTTATAACCCTCACTAAGCTTTTTTATGATCTTCCCATGTTTTGAAATGTTATTCATAGGACATAAAGATGAATATAGTCAAGGATGCGATCAAGGAAAATTCATGATGTCTAAAACATCAGAGTAAAAATGTCTCTTTTTATAAACTATTAAATTATGAAAAAATGGAAACTGAGTAGAAGTATCTACCTTGTAATTTTTGGGAGGTGATGTAATAGTTATGGCCTAATTCAATAAAACACTAAACCTAAAATGATCCTCAATGTGAATTATTATTTTAATTAATGATTATGTAATGTTTAAGGGCGAGACCTTATATGGTGAGTCACAGTCCATCCAGCGTAGATGAGGAAGCCCCACATCCACAGGGCCAGTAGAGGTCGGATGTTGCATGGCTTCCGCATCCCAGCTAGACGGTGCACTAGTAACCGCAATAGCAGTCAGACCTTGGGCGGCAGGCGGTGCTCAATCCATTGGGAATGTCCCACCAAGGAAAGTCGAACACGTGACCCTGTGGGCATGTCACTCTCCCAGCATTCCATAACCACACCAATGGGCTGGACTAGAAACAAGAAGGCATGACCCGCACCACTAGGACTTACACGTGCCATTCTGGTCAGGGAAGACATGACTGGATCTTCGAGCGACCCGGTGGGTTGGACCCTTGGAAAAACTGGGCTTGGTCTAGCGAGGACCATTATGCCTTTCTTTATGGCTAGGTCAGACCAGACCGAACCTATCCCAAACTGGTTCAGCACGAGTCCATCTAACTGAACATGGGTTTTTGGGACCCCTGGGGTGGTTTGGTTAGGTTAGTTCGACCAGGTCAGACTGGGCCAAGACATAACAATCCCCCTATTTACAAAAACAATCATAATTTGCTGACTAATCGTCTGATTGACGCACCATCTACGACATGAGGATCCTTGAAAAGTTTTTGTCCTTTTGGAATAATCCTATTGTGTTTTGGTAGAATTTTATGTATGGCTAGGTTAGATCCAAATTGAATCCAACCTATCAATTTTTACTCAAAAACTAATATCTTACAGATCCAGCGTCTGATCAATGCGTTGTCTGTTGTGTTATAACCCTTATGAGAAGATGGTATTTTGGGTTATGACTAAGAGAGACTTAGGTGAGGTTTAAATATGACAGTATGAATGACATGTTGAACCTTCCAAACACATTTGTACAAGGTGAAAAATTCAGGTGACTGGATTTCAAGATAAGAGAGAGACCCTCTGTGGATCAGCAATAGATAGAACCTCCATGGACATGCAATGGTGTGACCATTAGTGGATCAGAATGGGATTGAACCTCTATGAATCTTCATGAGATAGAATCACCGTGTATCAGTAGTAGCATGACCATATGTGGATCAAGAATTTCATGATCCTTTATGGATAAACATTAGAGAATCCCTCTGTGGATCAGCAGTAGCATGACTCTTTGGGAACAAACTGAAGAGTGACCCATCATGGATAAATGGAAGCACGACCCTTTGTGGATTATTAGCAGAGAAACACATCTCAGATTTACTGGAAAGGCTTTAAATATAATAAGATGTTTTAGATTACAAATACTCATTTTTATTCATGTTCATTATGTAGTATACATCGTTTGAGCTCTCACATAATTTGTGTTTTTTGATTAAGAAATTTCTTTGTGGTTTACCTTTTTGGATTTCTGAGAGACCTTCAGTGGTTTCGGGTTCCATACTGTGTATTGTTACACTCGCCCCTACATGGGCTTCACCCACACCAATTGTGTCTTGTGAAGATAACCTAAAGCATGATTGAAGCTAGGGGAGCTATAGCTAGATGGTGCTCAGAGGTGATCGATATATGTGGTGATTTTTAGTGACGTCAGATAGTGATATGTACATACAATTCATGTAGGATTTTTTATATACTATTTGTGAATCTTTTTTTCCATTCCTTTTTTGTTTTATCATTCATCTAGTTGGTCTTCTGTACTGGCCCCTTTAATTTCTATAAATTCCATTACTCTCAATAGTGGTGTCTGTTCTTATAATTTGTTTTTGTGTACTCTATGTGTGTGTGCTGATTTAATGAAAATAATTTCCCTTTTTATGATATGAATTTCTAGTGTGAGTCACCAAAACCTTTCCTATGAATGGTAGGATTGGGGTAGTCATTACATGGGACCTGGGGTATGGGTCATTACAAAGTGGTCTTAGAGACAGTCGATTCAACCAGATGAACTTCGAGTAAGTTTTTTTCAATGTAGAGATATTTTTAATTGCCTTAAGTTTGGATTTTAGTTCAGGGAGTACAATGTTGGTGTGGTGGACGATTTATCCGTACACCTGGACACTGTGTTATGTTTTCTGAATTTTTACACAAAAACAGTTGTTGCATGTGTTTCATAAATGTTTTTCTCTTGATCTCTTTTGAGTCAGCACCCCAGGTATAACTTTTTAACTGTGGAGCATTTTTTTCATTACAAGATGCCTCCACAATGATATCCTGGAAGGATTCATGTGGAAGATCACGATGATGTCCCATTGAGTGATGATGTAAAGGCCAAGAAATTTCAAGGAAGATTTATTTTTTCTTAAATGATTTGGAATTTTATGAGTCTACTGTTTCTGACAGCACATGATTCCGAGGCTCGGTGTGGCCAGAATAAATTTTTGAAATTGTGTTTGTGTATGTTCTGTAAACGTACGTGCGAGTTTTTCTATCTATTGAACTGGTACTCAGAATTGAAATATGAGGACACTGATGAACTCACAGTGCCGGTATTCGCATAAGGGGACCGTTACCGCAGTTTCATTTCATGCAGGTTGAAGGTTAATTTTTCTGGTTTAATCTTAAATTAAATAAAGTTGTGTGGTACACAATTTTATTTTGATAGTTGGTTATTTCCTCCAATGGGATGTTATTGGTGGGGCCCACAGCGAAATAACATTTCATGTGTGGGTATTTGTTAGGTGGGGCCCACATGAGCCCCATCCTTTCATCTCCCCACAACTCATTTCAACTCCACTAAACCCCTTGTTTAATTATTGAAAACCCCCCACCCCACTTTTAATTTCGAAACTCTCCACCTTCCACATGATCATTAATATGACAACTCAGTGAATTAATTATTTTGCACACCAGAAATTAATTAATTATTTAGGGTGGATTTGAATAAATTTGAAATGGCATGGAATGTTGACTAAAATAAAGGAAAGCCTCATTTTAATATTGTCTTGGAAAATATTTCGGTGGAACCTTTGGAATTAGAAGAGAGCTTCATCCTTCCACGACGAACGACACCATCTTCGACGAAGAACTCCGATTCCATGAAGTATGACGACGTTCCTTCCTTCCTATACTCTACATAAAGTGATGAGACACTTCTTCCTCCTCGGATGCACCCCTAAGTCCATGGAATCAAAGTCTATTTTCCACAGCACTGTTCTCCGCGAAGACATCTATCACGACGCTCGTCTTCCAAGACTCGACGACGTGCGATGTCAATTATTGAAGTAGGGGTTTTGTATATTTTTTGTGTTAATAAATTGTACCTCATTCTTTGTTAATTTTCAGAATTTAAATTGGCCGATTGTTAGTGCCTAACGTGGAGGGCGCGGGTCGAAAAAGCATGGCCCGACGACCCTATGACAATTCTTGTCTTATTTGCAATCGGGAAGAGGTGAAGATCGAAGGTGGTGTCCACACGCCGACCGCATGAGGAGGAACCGCAGCCTGCAACTGTGGGCCACTCGACCAACTAAGAACTGACCAGAAAAATCCAGTCAGGCTGAAGGATGACCACAACACCATAAGGGGTGTCGCGCTACAGAAGACCGCGGCCCGAAAACCGCGGGCCGCTTCAGTGGCAAACCGGCCGGCTTGTCGTCCCGCCGGGTGAAGAAGTCGCGACACCCGAAGGTGCTGTGCAGTCAGACCGTAGCCCGCCTGAGCAGCCCTCTTGCACCAGGAATGCTATCCATCTTTAGATGACCTGTTTGGGAGGGTTGCGATGTTGGGCTCCGTAGGTTCGGGAAAGCAGGGATCAGCCACCCGGGTCGAGCCGCAGCCAGCCAGGCCGCGCCCAGCCAGGTCGGGCCATGCCCTGCCATGTAAAGTCGCGCCGGGTCGGGCCGGGCTGCGCCCTGCGGGGCTGGGCCGGACAGTGCCGGGCCTGGCCACACCCTGCCGGGCCAGGACGCACAATTCCCCGGGCCGGTCCGAGCCTCTGGCGGGTAGGACCCGCCAAAACCGGGTGAACCCGACCTGCTAGCCCATTGGGCTTAACGGGCCGGGTCCATTTTCACTTAAAGGTGAATAACTCGAAGACCTTGTGTCTGATCGACGCCCCTTCTGCGGCACTGGGACCCTCGTGACGTGGTGGTCCTTTTTCAATACTCTAAGTGTGTTTTTGATGACTTTTGGATAATGGATAGGTTGGAACAAGCGTATTTCCAACCGGGCCCTGGAACGGAAAAGCCAATATCTCTTAGACCAGGTGTCTGATTGACGCTCCGTCTGTTGTGTTGGGTTCCTTTTGACTAGATGGAACTTTGAAATACATCGACTATGGACTTTTTGATAGTTGATGTACGACCCGCTATGCTCGATGATCGGACCCTCCTAGAATCGAGCATGCAGTATCTGAGAACACTAGAGTTGGCTACGACTGCAATGACTACTGTACTGGAATCCTCCGTGGGTTCGTAGAAGATGACTACTGTACTTGAATCCTCCATGGGTTCAATGGTAATGATTACTGTTCTTGTATCCTACGTGGGTCCGATAGTTTGACTTCTGTCCTAGTATCCTACGTGGGTCTGACAGAGTAGCTGGTCTAGTATCCTACATGGGTTCGACAACTTAGCTGGACTGGTATCCTATATGGGTCCACCAACATAGATGAATCCGTGACTACATATGATCATCTCTATGACTTTACAAATTATGTATAACAGTGTGAGCTGAGTCTTGACTTTCAATCATTATCATTGATGTGATTGACTTCATTCCTGTGTAGAATGGGTTGTGCTTGGGCTCGAGAGTTGGATCTGAATAGGGATTGATGGTTAGGTATATTTATGGGCATATAACTAAGTAGAGGTGGTTTATACTTCATGATTTTATCTTTTCTCTTTGGTTTATCTTTCATGGACTCTGGGAGACCTTTGGGGGTCTCGGGGTCCAAACTGAGTATCGTATACTCATCCCTACATGGGTTATGCCCGCACTACATTGTGTTTGATGCAAACGACATACAACACTTATCGAGGTGGAGGCTTGTGGAGCTAGACGGTACCTGGAGGTGGACCACTTGGTGGGATGTACAGGGAGTGGACGATCGGACCCATGGTGCTGAGGAGGCCATTTGTACCCACCCTTTAGGTGGGATTCCCAGAGGACAAATTAGTAGTCACTGTTTTATTTTTCTACTATTGTACTAGACATCAGTTGTACTGTACTTTTTAGTTTGGTTTGTATTTTGGGACATTTACATTTCATCACTTACTTTTGTATACAGTATTACATCGTGTTTACTTCATCTTGTGTACGCAGTTGTGTTTTTTTACTATCATAAAGGCAATTCCTTCCATGTTTATAGGGATTTACGCCTTTAGTGCAAGTTTCCAGCCCCTGGCCTATGGAAGGTGGGTTGGGGTAGTCACGGCACGGGCCCCGAGGATAGGTTGTGACAAATTGGTATCAGAGGAGTCGGTTCTACCGCATAACTCAGGACCCCAATCATTTTTTTCTATGAATTAATAGTGTTAAGAGTATTTAGTGTGTTTTTCATTACAGGGAGTCTAGTGTTGGTGAGGTAGCCAATGTATCCATACACCATGACCCTGACCCCTGATTTCGGACACAGTGCATGAAAAAACTTATTGCATGTGTGTTTCAAAAGTTGTCTTTTTGATTACTTTGTGTTATCTCACCTGGTATATTGTTTGACCGTGGTGCACTTGTTTGATTTCAGGATGGCCCCACAATGGAAGCCAGCTAGGGTTCCGAGTCGCGTACGAGATGGAAGCCCACCGACCGATGAGGATTCGGTGCAGGGCCCCATCACATCGAAGGCACCAGTGATACCACTACCCGCCAAGACACCAATACTAACAGCCCCAGCATTAGAGATTGCACGCTGCCTGAGTTCATTGAATGAGTTTCAGTGACAGAGGCCTCCCAGTTTTTGTGGAGAGATGGACCCTCAGGTAGCCGAGAATTGGCTGGAGGCTATCATCAGAGTCATTAGATTGGTAGAAACACTATCCGAACTTATTGTGATCCTAGCTGCGAGTCTCTTTCATGTAGAAACATGTTGATGGTGGATCTTGATGCTCTAGTTACATGATGAGGCATCTATACATTAGATTGTCTTCGAGAGTCTCTTCTTCTTGGAGTTTGTTCAAGCCACCCTTTGTACGGGGCAGATTCCGGAGTTACTTCACCTATGGCTGGGCGGCATGACAATAGCTCAGTACTCAGTCAGGTTTACTGACCTCTCACGCTACTCCACATACATGGTACGAGACACATTCTTTAGGGCTCAGTCCTTTGAGAAGGGACTGAGGCATGAGATCAGGGCTTTGATGATCTCCCTTAGCATTCCGACACATGAGGGAGTGCTAGAGCGAGGCCTTCTTGTGGATATATTTCTCACTGAGCCGACACCAGTAGCGAGACCCAACGCAGGGTGACACATACCCGGGTCTTCTGCAGCCGGCAGCAGACAGGTGACTCAGGGGTCCAAGCAGACCAGGCCTTCAGGCGTGCGACCTCAGGATACATTTTTTGTTGTGCGGGGAACCCGAAACCGAGCGAGCTATACGAGGAGAAGGCAGTGCTATACATGCGGTGGGAAGGGTCACTTGGCTTGAGACAGCACGACCCACCGTGCAGATGATATTCACACAGTGGAGGGACCTTCCAGGCAGAGGCAGATATTCGACCGTGACGGTCCACAAGGAGCAGGCGGACGAGGCAGAGGAGCTAGCCGAACAGCTGGTGGTGGACAACGTTTTGAGGCTTTACCACCACCACCACTAGGAGGTCCACCCCGAACACAGGGAGCTGGCGAGCAGAGGCAGGCTCAGCTCCAGGCAGTGGAGGCTTATGACCATAACGCACCAGATATGATTCAAGGTACTATCTGTATCTACTACACCATTGCTGCTGTACTTATAGGCATAAGAGAGAGTGATTATTTTATTGTCGCTGCCCTTGTTCGGGGATTGGAGATTCTGACTGAGCCATTGGCTCGATCATTTCAGCTAGAGACTCCTTTGGGAGCAGAATCGATGATTATGCACTGGTTCTGGTAGTGTGAGCTCACTGTAGGAGGAGATATCTTCAGTTGGGATCTTCTATAGCTGTGTCGAGGCCTTTAGACATCATCATGGTATGGACTGGTTGTCTATATTCAATGCTCAGATCGAATACATTAAGTGTGAAGTGTTGTGTGTCTGCACAGATGGGACCAGGTTCACCTTCATCGGTGAGAAGGGATCCTTTGCATTGCATGATGGAAATATGCAGAGGAGAGAATAGGAGATCACACATCAGTTGGATAGGCTCATCATTGGAGCGGTTGATTTGCGGAGTCCGAGTTTTCTTGTTGTGGTGGATCAGTAAGTGGACGTTTTTCCTGAAGATGTTCTAGGACTACCTCCTCATAGAGAGGTAGACTTCTATATTGACATGTACCCCGAGACAACACCAATATCTACTCCAGTATATCGGATGGCTCTCGCCGAGCATCGTGAGGTGCGGGTACAACTGGAGGACTTGGAGGGGAATGGATTTATCCGACCCAGTGTTTCACCATGGGCTTCTCTGATATTGTTCGCCAAGAAGGGAGATGAGAGCTTGAGAATTTGTGTTAACTACCGTCACCTAAATTAGGTGACCGTGAATAACAATTTCCAACTCCTGAGGATTGACGTCTTATTTGATTATCTCAAGCGAGAAGGACGGTTCTCAAAGATAGACCTTAGGTCAGGATATCCCCAGCTCAGAGTTCGAGATAAGGATGCAGAAAAGACAAGATATTAGGTGTCGTTATGGCCAATATGAGTTCTTGGTTATGGCCTTCGGTGTAACAAATTCTCTAGCAGTGTTCATGAGTCTCATGAATAGGATCTTCCAGTCTTAACTCAATCGATTTTTCATAGTTTTCATCGATGACATATTGATTTACTAGACCAATGAGGAGGAGCATGCCTACCACTTGCCGGTTGTACTGGATTCACTCTGAGAGCACCAGCTTTATGGTATGCTCTCGATGTTACAGTTATGGATATGAAAGGTTCCCTTCTTGGGAAATGTCATCTCGGAGGTGGGATTTACAGTGGGTCATGTGAAGATCGAGGTAGTGCTGGATTGGGAGCCACCTAGGAGTGTGACGGAGGTGCAGAGCCTCCTAGTTCGGGCTGGATACTATTAGAGATTTTTTCCAGGATTCACCAGAGTTGCAGCACCACATTATGCTTTGATGAAGAATGGGAAACCATTCATGTGGTCAGATAGATGTCAGCAGTGCTTTCCGGAGCTGAGGGAGAGATTGACCAGTGTGTCCATCTTGAGGCTACCAAAGGAGGTTGTTGGGTAAGTAGTATACTACAATGCATCAGGGACTGGACTTGGGTGTGTACTGATGCAGGAGAAAGCAGTGATCACATATGGTTCATGATAGTTGATGCAGCCTGAGAAGAACTACGCTACCCATGACCTAGAGTTAGTAGCAGTGGTCTTCGCCTTGAGGATGTGGTGACACTATCTGTTGGGTGAGTGCTTTATAGTCTACTCTGACCACTAGAGTCTAAGGTTCATCTTTTCATAGAAGGACATGAACATGAGATAGCAGAGATGGCTTGAGTTGCTTAAGGACTATGACTTTGAGATAGTCTATACTTTGGGGAAGGGGAACGTTGTAGCTGATGCTCTCAACAGGAGATTGGGAATTCAGCTACTAGGAGAGGCGACAGAGCAGCTAGCCACATTAAAGATATACTTTGTGGATAGAGATGGATCAGCCTTTCTACAGTCACTTATAGTCACTCCTCCACTCCTTCAATGGGTCAAAGAGGAAAAACATGGGGACGTTGACTATGAGACACGAAGTGCTCAGATATCCACAGGGCATGCGCCTGATAGATTTTCTAAAGTAGGAGAGCACAAAATCCTCTTGAGGGGACGTACCATGGTACCGGTTTCACTACAGGAGGATGTGCTGAGAGTGTTTCACATTTCCCCTATAGCGGTACATCCAAAAGTGGCGATGATGTACTAGGACTTCAGATGACAACACTGGTGGCCGAGTATGAAGAATGTTGTAGGAGAGTTTGTTTCATGTTGCCTCACTTGTCAGTAAGTGAAGGCGGAGCACCAGGTACCGGCAGGCATGGTACAACCCATAGAGGTACTGGAGTGGAAGTGGGACAGGATATCCATGTATTTAGTGATGGGGCTTCCATGTACATCAGACAACATGACTCTATCTGGGTGATCATTGAACGACTCACCATTTCGTCCCACGTCCTACCGATCAGAGAGCTGGGCTTATTAGAGAGCATGGGACGCCTCTACATTTAGGAGATCGTAGGGATTCATGGTGTGCCATAGACTATAATTTTTAATCGTGATGCTCATTTCACTTCCACGATTTGGAAGGGGTTAAAGGAGGCATTTGGGACATAGTTACATCTAAGCACCGCCTTCCATCCTCAGATGGATGGCCAGACTGAGAGGACCATTCAGAATATCAAGGACATGCTCTGTGCATGTGTCCTCGACTTTGGTCGCAGCTTGGAGGATCATTAACCATTGGTGGAATTTACGTACAACAACAGCCACCAATCCACCATCGGGATGACACCATAAGAGGAATTGTATGGCCAAACTTGCAGATCACCTCTGTATTGCACTGACCCAGGGGAGTCAGCACTTGTAGGACCAGAGATGGTTCAGGCTACAATGGAGAAGGTGCAGATCATCTAGGAGAAGATGATGACAGCACAGAGCAGACATAAATCCTATGCTGATAGGAGGAGGAGACCATTGGAGTTTGAGGATAGTGACCATGTCTTCTTACAGGTCTCACCTTGATGGGGTCTACGGAGATTTTTCCATGGAGGAAAGTTATCTTCACATTTCATCAGACCATTCTATGTCCTCAACAGATTAGGTGAGGTGGCTTTCCACCAGGCCCTTCCACCTCAGTTTCACCAGGTGCATGATGTCTTCCATGTATCAAAACTGAGAAAATACATGCACAACACAACCCACATCATCAATCAAGGGGAACTAGACATCAATGACAGGGTGACGTTGGCGGAGGTCCCAATGGGGATTGAGGATCGATTGGAGTGAGTCCTACAAGGATGTTCAATTAATCTAGTGTGCATTCGCTGGCATCATGAGAACCTCTAGGAGAGAACTTAGGAGCGGGAGGCTCAGATGCAAGCTCAGTACCCCCATTTCACTTTCTAGTGTATGTTGTAGCTTTACAGAGATGTAAATCCCTGAGATGGGAATAATACAAAGACCTAGAAATTTCAAGTAATTTTTGTTCTTAAATGCTTTGGAATTTTACGAGTATGAGGTTTCTGACGAAACTAGATTCTGAGGCCCAGTATTCATGGAATCAATTTATAATTTTTTTTTCAGGTACGTTCTATAAACGTACGTGATGGGTTTTCTATCTTCTGAATCGGTACTCGGAATTCAAATCTGAGGACATCGATGAACTCACTACACTGGTATTCGATTATGGGGACCATTACTGTAGTTTCTTTTCATGCGGGTTGAATTTTAATTTTTGGGGATTAATCTTAAATTAAATAAAGTTGTGTGGTACACAATGTTATTTTGAGAGTTGGTTATTTCCTCCCATGGGGAAGTTATTGGTGGGGTCTACACCCAAATAATTTCCCATGTGTGGATATTTGTGAGGTGGGGCCCATAAGATCCACAACCTTTCATCTCCCCATAACTCTCTTCAACTCCCTTAACCCCTTGTTTAATTCTTGAAAAACCAACCTTTTAATTGCTAATCTCTCCACCTTCCTCATGGTCATTAATATGACAACTCAGTGAATTAATTATTTAGTACACCACAAATTAATTAATTATTTTGGGTGGATTTGAATAATTATGAAATGGCATGGCTAGTTGATTAAAATAGGGGAAAGCCTCATTTTAATATTGGCATGGAAAATATTTCGGTGGAACATTTGGAATTATAAGAGAGATTCATCATTCCACGAAGAATGATGCCCTCTTCGATGAAGAACACTGATTCCATGAAGGACGACGATGTTCCATCCTTCCTCTTTTCCGAAATATGTGAGGAGGCGTTGCTTCTTCCTCAGACACACCCCGACGTCCACGAAATTGACGTTCGATCTCCGTAACGTCATTCTCCATGACACCATCTACCACAACGCTTGTCTTCCGCAGCTCGACAACGTGCGACGTCAAATATCGAGGTAGGGGTTTTTTATATTCTTTGAGTGAATAAATTTTACCTCATTCTTGGTTTATTTTCAGAATTGACATTGGCCAATTTTTACTGCCTAACACGGAGGGAGCGGGCCAAACAAACACGGTCCGACGACCCTCTGACATTTCTTGTTTTATTTTCTATCGGGAAGTGATGGTGATCGAAGGCGGTGGCCGTGCACCGGCCGTGTGATGAGGAACCACAGCCCACAACTGCGGTTTGATCGGCTGACGAAGAACCAGCCGGCTAAAGCCGGCCAGGCCGAAGGAGGACCACGACACCACAAGGTGTGCCACGCTATAGAAGACCACAACCTGCAAACTGCGGGCTGCTTTGGTGGCAAACCGGTTAGCTCATCGGTCGTCCTGGCGAAGAAGCCTCGGCACCTGAAGGTGCCGTGTAGCCAGACCGTGGCCCGCCCAAGTGGGCTGCTTATGCAAGGAAGGCCGGCCGGCTTCGACCGACCGGTTTGGAAGGGCGGCGCCACTTCGTGCTGCCGGTTTGGGAAAGCGGGTGGCTGCCCCCCCCCCCACGGACCTCTCGGCCAGCCAGTCGGGCCGTGCTGTTCATCGTGCTAGTATGACCCTCTACCGGGTCTGACCCACCTAAAACGGGTTGACCCGACCCGCCTTCCCACTGGGCTTAACTTGTCAGACATGTTTTTACTTAATGGCGAATAACTCAAAGATTGCGCATCTAATCGAAGCGCTGTCTATGGAACTAGGACCTTCATGGCGTGGATGTACATTTGCGATACATTAACTGTGTTTTGGATGACTTTTGGAAAACGGACGGATTTGGAATGTGTGTATTTCCAAATAGGCCCCTGGAAAGGAAAAGCCAATATCTCTCAGACCGGGCATCCGATTGACATGTCATCTGTCATGTCAGGTTCCTTTTGACGAGACATAACATCAGGATACATCAACTCTGGCCTTCATGACAGTTGATGTATCAAACTTTTTTGCTCGAGGAGCGAACCCACCTAGAATCGAGTATGCTATTTGTGGGAACCCTAGAGTAGGATGCTACTACAACGACTACCGTACTGGAATCCTCTGTGGGTTCGGCGACGAAGACTACCATACAAGAATCATCTATGGGTTAGATGGTGACGATTACAGTTCTTATATCCTACTTTGGTCTGAAATTTTGACTTCTGTTCTAGTATCCTATGTGGGTCCAACAGAGTAGCTAGTCTAGTATCCTAGGTGGCTCCGACAACTTAGCTGTACTAGTATCATATGTGGGTCATCCAGCTTAGATGAATCAGTGACTACATCTGATCATCTCTATCACTTTACGAATGATGTATACCTGTGTGAGTTGAGACTTTACTTTCAATCATTATCATCGATATGATTTACTTCCTTCCTATGTAGACTGGGTTGTTCTTGGGCTCGAGAGTTGGAGCTGAATAGGGATTGATGACTTAGGTATATGTATGGGCATATACCTAAGTAGATTTGGATGAAACTTCATGATTGTATCTTTTATTTGTGGTTCATCCTTCGTGGATTATGGGAGACCTTCGGGGGTGTCGGGGTCCCTTCAGAGTATCGTATACTCACCCCTGTAAGGGCTATGCCTGCACTACGTTGTGTTGGTTTCAGATGATGGATAACACTAATCGATCTAGAGGCTTGTGGAGCTAGACAGTACCCGGTGGTGGACCACTTGGCGGGATGTACACTGAGCGGACGGCCGGACCCGAGGTGATGAGGAGGCCATCTGTACCCACCCTTCAGGTGGGATTCCCGGTGGTTTACTCAGTTGTTGCTGTTTTACTTTTCCACTGTTGTACTAGACTTCAGTTTTACTATACTTTGTAGTTGGGTTTGTATTTTTGCCCATTTACCTTTCAGCACTTACTTTTGTATATAGTATTACATTGTGCTTACATTATCTTGTGTACTTTGTTCTGTTTTTTTACTATCATAAAGGCAATGACATTGCTTTTTATCGGGATTTATGCCTTTGGTTCTAGTCGCCAGCCCCTGACCAATGGAAAGTGGGCTTGGGGTAGTCATAGCAGGGGCCCTGAGGAAGGGTCAGGATAGATGAGGCATTGGTATACAGACCCCATTAGAGGTAGCACCTTTGAGTGGTGTACTAGTAGAAACAATGCCCGTAGGGAAGCAGATTCTACAAGCCACACTAGTGGGTAATGCAGACTAATTTATATGCTATATGAGTTACATAGATAGATGAATCATAGTCTTCGAGGCATGGCAGATCCATATACAATTGAAGACTTTATGGAGGCTATGGAATAATCAATTCGATTGGTAGAAGAACCAGTAGATCATATCGTAATATTAACTGCAAGTCTTTTTCAGGGAACAATATGGAGATAGTGGAGCGTAATGCTCCAGATTTATGAGGAGGCATCCCTTTCATGGTTGGACTTCTATATCCTCTTAGTGGTGGATTTGGTACTAGTGATCCTATTGTATTTTCATATTCAAGAGCTACATTACCTACATAAGTGCAGTTTGACTATGGACTAGTACTCCGTGAGGTTTACCGACCTATACTATACTCTACAAACATGGTATGAGACACTTTATTAAGATACCAGACCATTGATAAGGGACTTCTATGAGAGATAATGGAATCAATGATTTCTATCAACATCACAAAACATGACATAGGTTTGGAGGTGCGGATCATGCGAGGCAGAGGTGGTCAGTAGAGGAGAAGACTATAAAATTTTTGTGGCGGGGAGGTAACCTAGCTTGTTATTTCTAGAATCTCCTTGCTGATGATCAACAGATTATCAAGGGACACCCGAGGAAGTGGCATTTGTTCATGCGAGGATGTATTTAGGGAGGTAGACGTGGAAGGGGAGCATGCCAAGCAGCATGTGGCGGGTGATGGTTTGAGGTTTTACCGTCGCCACCCCAGGTGGCCCACCCTAACCTCAAGCAGAAGGAAGACATGTGAAAGCACAAATTCATGAATTTGAGGATTATGAACAAGATGCTCTAGAGATGATCTGATATATTATTTGTGTCTTCTCCATCCTCAATACAGTTTATATGGACACAGGTTGTAGTCAATCCAACCTTGTCACAACTCTCGTTCGATGCTCCGAGATTATAGTGGAGACTTTGGCTCTATCATTACTGCTAAATACTCTTATGGGAGGGTATTCGACTATGACACACTAGATTCAATAATTTGAGCTTACTCGAGGAAAAGAGAGCTTCAGTTAGGATCTCCTAGTTGCAGCATCATGTCCTTACGACATTATCTTCACTATGGACTGGTTATCCAAGGTTTATTCTAAGATCGATTATTTTATCCGTATAGTGCACTATGTCTGTAGATATGGAACCATGGTTTCCTTCACTAGTGATAAGAAAATCCTTTAAGAATAGGACATACATTCTCGGTGGTGGATGAAACCAATCATTCACTAGTTAGATTGTCTCGCCCTCGATATTATTGGTGATATGATTCCATGGTTTCTTATAGTGGTGGGTGATTAATAGGTTGTTTTTCCTAAGAATGTTCTAGTATTACGTCCTATTAGGGAGTCATACTTCAGCATATACTTGTACCTTAGGATGACCCCAACATCTACACCAGCATATTGGATGGCTCACATGAAGCATCGCGAGATAAGGGTACATTTAGATGACTTGTTTGAGAAGGGGTTCATAAATCCAAACATTTCTCCATGGGAATCCCCAGTGCTTTCTTCCAAGAATTCATAAGAATGTTTGAGCTTTTTCATGGACTTCTATCACATTAACCATGTGATTTTGAAAAATATGTATCCACTACCGATGATCGATGACATCTTTGACTAGTTGAATGGAGAGATGTGGTTCACAAAAATAGACTAAATATCTGTATATCACCATCCGTAGGTACTGGATGATATTGTTCTAGAGACAGCCTTCATTATCTGATATATCCACTACATGTTATTGGGGATTCATTTCTTCAAGGCCAACGACCTAATAGTGTTCATTGGACTCTTGAACAGTACTTTCCTGCCTTACCTTGAATTTTTTTTATTTTTTTCATTGATGAAATATTAGTTTAATCATCATCATATGAGAAAAAAGGTATACACCTTTTGGTAGTTATGGAGACACATAGAAATAATCATCATTACGGTGTGATCTCAACATTTTGGTTTGGGATTCTGGTATTCAGAGTTCCGGGACATGTCATCTAAGACGCTGGAGTTGTAGTTGATCCAACAATGATTGAGGTAGATCTTGCTTGGTAGCTACCCAGGAGCGTGAATGAGTTGTGAAGCTTCTTGGTTTTGGATGGTTACTTTCAGAGGATTGATCAGGACTTTTCCATTATAGCAACACCCTTATCAACATTGAAATAGAATGGACATCCCTTCATATGGATGGATAAATGTCAGCTGAGTGTCTAGAAGATGAGGTGAAGACTGACTAATTCCCCCATCTTGAGACTGCCAAAGGAGGGTGTTGGGTATTTTTCTCACTGCAATTCATTAGGGACCAGATTGGGATGCGTCATGATGCAGGATTTAGTAGTTATCACCTAAAATTCACAATTTTTTAGACTACATATTGAAAAAATCCATCACCCATGAAATTGTGTTAGAATTATGGTTCCTTCACTAGAAAATGTAGCAGAACTACTTGAGGGCTAAATGTATTATGCTTTACTCTGACCACAAGAGTCTCAGGTATATATTCTCCCATAATTACTAGAATTATACATAATGGTGATGGAAAGAGATCCTATAGGACTATGTCATGTGATATTTTATACTCCAAGATAATGGACCTTGTGGGAAGACACAGATAGCAGGAGGACAAATTTTTAGCTACTGCGTGAGGCAATGGAGTAGTTGGAAACGATGCAGGAATCCATCACAGGTGATGGTGAAGTACTTAACTTTAGTCTATGAATATTAATCCCCAACTCATACAGCGGGTCTTGGAGGAAAAACTAGTGGATTTTGACTACAAGGCCCAGTGTTCTATGTTATCCATAGGATGAGATCATAATGTATTTTTCATAAGTGGAGATCCAATCATTCTTTTAAGAGGGATCACCATAGTGCCAGGGATATTTTGGGGGGAGGTGATGAGGGAGTTCCATAAATCCCCTTTTGCAATACATATTGGAGCGAAGAAGATGTTCCAAGACCTCCGACATTAGTACATGTGGACATGGATGGAGAAAGAGGTGATCGAGTTTGTTTCACAATGCCAGACTTTTCAACAGGTGAAGGTTGAGCATCTGGTTCTAGAAGGCTTTTCCCTGCCACTTGTGGTACCAGAGTGAAACTGTGATGGTATCATGATATAAATTGTCACAGGGATACCACGTACACTGAGGGGAATGACTCTATCTTAGTGATTTTGGACTAACTCACCATGTCATCTCACTTCATACCCTTCCATGAGTAGGGACAGGTAGAGGGATTGGAGAACCTATACATCTAGTGGATAGTGTGGCTTCCTAGGGTTTTATCATGATCATATCAAATCATTATTCACTCTTTACATCCTTGTTGTAGAATGGGATACATGTGGTGTTCACGATGCAGATCCTCTTGAGCACAACGTTTCATCCTCAGATGGATGATCAGACGGAGTGCACCATAAAGAACTTAGAGGGCATGCTACGTGCATGCGTCGTAGATTTTGAATGTAGTTGGGAGGACCACTTTCCACTTGTGGAGTTTGATACATCAACTTATATTACTCCACCCTTATCATGGAACAGTTTGAGGTATTTTATGGGTGGCCTTTATGATCACCCCTATGCCAGACAGACCTGGGGGAGTCTGCAGGCTTGTGTTCGGAGTGGGTAGAGGATACCACTGAGAAGTTGAAAATAATCCATGAGTTGATGCGGACTGAACATAGAAGTTAAAATTCATATCGCTTCCCCCCAAATGCACCGGGTTCTTAGTGTTTTCCACTTGTTGAATATGAGGAGGTACATGCATGATATATCACATGTCATCAACTGGAATGATCTGGACATAGATAATGGGGAGATGATTATGGATTTACTTGTAATGATAGAAGATTGACAAGAGTGGGTCCTACATGGATGGTGGATTCCCTTAGTTCTAGATTGGAGGAAGCACGAAATTCTCCAAGAGAGAACATGGAAGAAGGATGCTTAGACTCATGCTTGGTACCCCCATCTATTTGATGATTTTTGTTTATGATTTTTCAGGAATAAATCTCAAAGGTGGGAATATTGTAATGTCTCAGAAATTATATGTAATTTATTGAAATTATATTGAATTATTCTGAGACCCCATTCTCTAACGACACGTGATTCTGAGTCCCTAAGAGACCAGAATGGAATTTTGAACAATTATTAATATACATTTCATAAACGTGTGGGTGGGTGTCTCTAACTTCTTAACTAGTCCTTAGATAAAAAATATGAGGGCACCATTGAACATGGACCACCAAGATTTTCATAGAAATTACATACCATCAGCCAACAAGGGCAGGGAAGAAAAGTTATTTCTCGGAATTTTTAAAAATAACAATAAAATGATTTAAAATAATTATTTCATTTCATTTCCCAACATTGAGATGTGGATGGTGATTCTATGTTGTAGGGACGAGGCGACTACACGTAAATTTAATGGAGGGTCAATAATTGCTCATTTGGAAACATGATTCTGTTAACATAATGGATCATTAAATGTGGATCATTAAATGTTTCTCATTTTATTAGAATATTTAATGGTTGCAACATCACTGTGGATTTTATATATTTTATAATTTTAATTTGTTGAATTTTGGGAAATAAAAAATGTGTGGATGACTCTGATGAACTGCTGGCAGAATTCCTCTCCAATGAAGAACATAGAATGATGCGACAAATGTTGGAGTATCCGATCTAGAGGTTGGAAAGCGGTGAAAAATGAAAATTACTATGGATAAACTATAATTCAAATGACATCCTTATTCAACATCAGATCTAATTAATCTCGGTAAGGGTTTACGCGTTATATGTATTTCATGATTTTTCCTCGTTCATGAAAATTTATGATGAATACGGATCAACCAACTAACAGGTCGATCTGTGAATCGCTCATTCTTGTATGCAGATATTGTGGGGGAGTTTTATATGAGGCTTTTCAAGATGTGTGGTTATCATCATGCTTGTACCCATAATTAAACTCTAACATGGAGGGCACAGACTGACTAGAACAAGGACTGATCCCTTTGCCTTAGATATTTTTGGTCCTTTAATCGAAGTAGTCGGGTAAATTTTTTTGAAATTAAATTTAGATGTCTTCGTGGTGATGGTGGTGCAATATGAATACCATAGCCAGAGACAACTCCATAAACGGACCACCGAAGCTACTCTGGTGGCCTGTCGAAAGCACTGCCTGCAGTCACAGGCAAAGTCGAGCGGCCCGCCCAATGGAATACCCCGTCAGTGTGGATACATAGTATTGGGTTCCACATATAGAAAAAACATATGTATGGGCTATCTAGAGTCTTGAGTGCTGCGGTTCATGAACCGCAACTAGAAGAGGCCCTGGGTTTGCGAGGCCAGTAGGGGCCGGACACAGCGCGACTGCCATGTCATGGCTAGATGACGCACCCCTGCCCTAGAGACAAGACCTTTGACTGGTGGGGCATGATGGAAAATGGGTGGGTCCCTCACCCAGTAGGCCCAACCCACGCCGGTAGTCCAGATACGTGCCCTTCAGGCTTCGCCGAACGAGACAGGATCACCGAGTTTCCTGACGTGCTGTACCCTCAGCCAAACTGGGCCTGGTCCAGTGAGGCCCATGGGGCCTGGCCTAATAGACAGACCTGAAAATATATCTCACAACCCAAAATAGTTCATCTAGAGGCCATGTAATTGAACAAGTGTATTTGGGACAACTGGGCTGGGTTGGTTAGGTCGGTCCAACTTGTTCAATCCAAGCCCAGACCCAATTGATCCCCTGTTTACAAAAACTATCATAACAATCTGTCCAAGCATTTGATTGATGAACCGTCTACGGTGGGAGGAACCATGAAATTAAGATTTCCTTTTGATATAAACAACATGATTTTTGGATGAATTTTGAGTATATGTGGGTTGGATCGGACTTGAATCCCACTAAGCCCTTTTTTTTCTAAAAAGCCTTTAACATACATATTGAGCATCCAGTCGCCTCGCCATCAATTACAATGGATCCATTACTACAAGATGGTACTACTAGATACCTCTAATAGACACAATGATGAAGTAGAAATATTAACAAAGGCATGGGGAGAAATACATTTGTATATCACATGTACAAGGTTCAAAAATCCAGTGGCAGGCTATCAAGTGAAGTGCGAGACCCTCCGTGGATTGGTAAGAGAGAGACACACAGTGTTTCGGAAATGGAATTCCCCTCTATGGATTGAAAAGAGTGTGATCCTATATAGATCATGAAATGATGCAACTAACCATGGATTGACATGAGAGAGACCCTAAGTGGATCAACAGTGACACGAACCTCTGTAGATACACAATAGCATGAACCTCTATGGATCAGCTTGAGAGAGACCCTCTATGGATCATTAGTAGCATAACCCATTGTGGACTATCCATAGAGAGACCCATCATGGATCAATGGAAGAGTGACCCTCTGTGGATTGTCTCTGGAGAAAAACATTTCGAATTAGCAGAATATCCTCTCAGCATATTAAGATGATCTAGCATACAACTAATTATCTTTAGTCATATTCTTTACGTTGTATAACTGGTGTGAGTTGTATTTTTCATTTTTATTTATGATTTAGATAATTTTTTTTGTATTTACCATCTTGGATTTTTGAGTGAACATTGGGGGACATGAGGCCCCTATAGTGTATGGTTATACTCACACCTACAAGGGCTTTGCCCGAAACATTTGTGACTTGTGGAAATGATGGATAGATTGACTGATACATGGGGAGCCATGGATAAATGGTGGTTAGAGGTGATCGATAGACATGTTGAGATGATGCGATGTCAGATAGTGAGATGTACCGAATGTTCAGGTAGGATCCTTAGTGGATGATATCTGGATATTATTATTCCTTTATTTTGTTTCACTTTTCATTCAGTTATTCATGTATACATGGCCTTTTACATTCAGTACATACTTTTACTCTAATTTTTGGTGCCATCAGTTCTTCATTATGTCTGTGTAATCTGTATGTGTTTGTATAGGATTAAAAGAAATTCCATCCCTTTTTGGGTTACTCCTTTCCAGAGCTATTCACCATCCCCTGGCATAGGGATGGCTGGTTTGGGGTAGTCATGGGATGGGACACAAGGTTAATGATTATGAAATGTGTATAACACTTCCATAACCCATCATCAGTAGTGTATGGAGTGTTCCTTATTTTATGATTATCTATTATCATAAAATAATTATCAGAAAACTCCTATGGTAGAAAGTATTTCATAAAAAATCAGTGTTTTTCTCATGTAGAGGTAGATTAATTAAAAAATTCCATTTGTAAATGTTGTGAATGAATTTATAATACTCATCAGGTATTTAGGTTTGATATTACTAGACATTAAAATTATAGAAACATTAATACTTTTTTATATGTTTAGAATTATTATAGATACAAGATTTAGACTATTCATAATAGAATAATGAAGTAATCCTTGAGATTTATTTTTGTGCTGGCTTGGTAGCATGTTGGAAAAATGGTTTGCTATCTACAAAACATTTTGGGACATTATGATTCAAGTATAGACTCTACTGGGTTGTTTTTAAACAACCATTCATTTCCTTAATAGTGAGGGATTCATGATTGATTAATAATGACACATAGGTTGGTACTAGTGAGCACTTCCAAGTAAATTAGCTAGATGTGTTTCATTTATGTTCGTAATAGATGATTGATATGATTTATTGCTAATCATGATGGGAGAAGAATCATTAAAATGAATGGAAAGTCAGATGTCTTTATCCACATTCATGTAATATAGAAATGAAAAACAAATCACATCACTTCATGGTGGTGGTGGTCTAGAAATATGCAAGAGAAGAAAATCAATTTCCTAACTAATATAAAAGAATTTGTTAATGACTGTTCAAAAATAATAATAAATTTATAAGTTATTGATACTTACATAAGTAATTTATTAAATATTCCATTTTTTAGAAGAGGTATATTATGATATCAAATCATATTTACTCTATTAGAATTGATTCCTCTTCATTTGGAATCCTCGATTGGATTTAACATTATCCCATAAACCGACTCTATCAAGATCAAACTAGGAAAACTAGGACATAGATAGGAATGTTTGGATGGTGTTTTTATGGATTTTAAATTATAATAGGATTTTTACGTTTGAATTTTAGAGTTGTGGTTATGTTAATATATAACTTAGTGAGACAAACCAGATATAATGTTTTCCAAGATTAAAATATATTATTGTCTTAACATTAATAAATTCCCCAAAACAACTATGTCTTTGATGGAAGAATCATATATAGTAAATATATTATCATAAAATTATATTTAAAAATATTTAGGTGTCAATATATTCCTGTTATTTTAGTTTGAACATCTCATTGAACTTGTTTTTCCTTAGAAATGGTAAGAATTTTTTACGATTTAAAATAAAAATTAGTATAAATAAGGATTGATTCCTCATTTAAAAATTTGGACATAATGATTCATAAAATGTATATAATTATATTAAAATAAATTTCTGTAATGAAAGAATTTTAATTTTAAAATTAGTAAACAAAAAATGAAATTACAGGCTGTTTTTATATAAGGTTATTCTTCATTATGATATTTTGGTTCCTCACAGTCCATTCGTATAATTTTATATAACTAGAATTTATAATATATTTGATAAAATATATAATACACTAACTAAATTATAAATATAAATAAATTTTTAAGAATTTTTTTTATAATTATATGAAAAAATTAGACATATAAAAAACATTTTTTAAAGAAATTAATTTTTAGGCCAATTAAAAAGCTTGTAGAAAAACAATTAATAATACCATATACTATGTAATTAACTATTCTTTTTATAATTTTGGATAATTTTGTGTTATTTTGAAAAACATTCAAATATAATGGTACATTTTAATTTTCTATTATTGATTTGAATTTATGGTTTTACTAAAGTCATTATTTTTGAAAATTCACATAAAAATAAATATCTTGATAAATATCCAAAAAATTATCCTATTGATAGTATGAACATACTAATATAAAAAATTGATATTTGTTTCCTAAAATAAATATTTTGAGATTGGTTGAAGGTAAATATAGATTCAATGATGATATTCCAAAAAATTGTTTTTTAGTAAATTTTAATTGAAAAATATAATTACTTTAAAGAAACTTTGGTTTCACATTTTATGAATACAATAATATATTTTGGTAAAAATAAACTTTTTAAATATACTACATAATGGGGTTATTCTAATTCATTTTGAATATTTTATTACTCTCTTATAAATGTCCTATTTAAATAATATTAAAATAGTAACTGTAATTTACGAAATGCTAGATATTGAATATATCGAATGTTATTGTACAATAAAATATAATTAAATTAAAATATATTATAAAATATTGGTTTCTTATATATTTGGTTCTAATCCTTAAAATTAATAATTATGATGAGCATGTCTTTGTGATTTTTTAAGAATGGATACTTATTAAAAAATTAATTAATTAATTATTAACATTACCACCCCAGAACAGAAATATAAATCATTATTTAATTTTTAATAATATAATTCCAGTAAATTTTTTATGTTATTCATCAATGATATGATTTTATGTCACATCTCATGGAGGTCATTAGAGTAGACCAAACATGGCCATTAAAGAATTAATATATCATTATGTTAATGAAATCAGTTACATTTTTGAAATATCATTATAATATAAACATATATATATATTATTTATATTCATTTAAAGTTGTGAATAAAATTTAATAGATTTTTATACATAATATATATGTTATATAAAAAATATATTACATCATTGATGTTATAGACAATACAACTTGTAGCTAATGATTTAATATATTGAAGTTTGAGAGGGTGTAAGAGTATATTATAAAATTTCTACATATATTTATAACTATATTATATATTCTACAATAGTTATTTGGTTTTAGCATTATATCCTATGATGAGTTGTGTGTTTACTAAATTTCAAGTTGTAGGTTCTTGTAGTTGGTTGTCTGCACTACACATGAATAAAATTGTAAATTTTATTAATAATAAATAATAATGAAATTAATAATAATTCTATTATTAAAATATGATTTTGTATAAGAAAATTATTTATTTAATTATACAGAAATTAAAAAAATTTATTTATCAAAATATTATAGAAATAAAATGAATAGTTATGGAAAAGAGAATTGACATTGAAATCATTTTGTATTCATATTAAGTTTCATTAGAGATAGAGGTGTAAAGGTAATTTATTTTCATTGGAGAATTTCATAAATGGGCTATGAATATAATAGATGAATAATGGGTAGAGTTTTATTATAGAACATTATTTTCTGAGTGATCTAGAATTTTTTTTACATACATAATTTATTTGTTTTTAGAATGTCGATTTTATAATTATGAACCCCAAAAATAATGTTACAACATGTTAAACGTTACAAATGGATGAAAACATAGAAAATAATCGTGTGGAGATATTTGTTTTAATCCAAACCCCAACCAATAAATTAAAAACATATTATTAGAATGTTAGGCCTTTTACTCCTTAGGTTGCACACATTTACACTTTTAATTTTCAAATACAGCTACTAGTTTCTTTACCACGGTAACAAATCATTTATACTATATAATAAAATAGAATCATTTAATAATTCTAGAATAGTGATAAAAAACATCAAAATATAATATATCTGATGATGTATATTTATATAATAAAAATGAACATTAACATTTGGGAATATATCAAGTAAAAACCCTTTAGTAAAATATATATTTCTAGGATCATAATTTATAATAATGTAAAAAATATCAAATCCATTTATTTTGTTCATATATGCTTGGCTATTATTAATATTATTTTCTTCTATTCATATCAACGTAAAAAACTAAAATTTATAAACATTGATATTTAATTAAATAAAATGACTAAAATAGTTCATATTAATTGTTATTACAATTTTATGATAATGTTTTATATTCAAAATAGTATCTTCAAATGTATAATTTTACACAGTAAATACCTATTCAATTTTGAAAAAATGTTTTATATGATATTATCATATACTTAATTTTTTATGTTTTTATAAAATAAATTATGACAGCTTGAACTGTTACTATAAATACTATAATAAAATTAGATTATTTGGGAAAATTTTCAAAATATCTGTAAAGGATTATATTCATATGTCGAATTATAAAATAAATTTTATTTAAAAAACAAAATCTAAAGTATATGTTTTAATGTTTTATATGAAAATTAACAAGAAAATGTAAATCGAATTTAATTCAAAATTGATATTTAAAAATATTTTGTGTTGTAAATAAGAATTCATATCATTTTCTAAATTATGAACTATTCATGTTATTTTTTATATTTTAATACCATTTATAATAAAAATAATCTTATAAATATGTTCCATTTAATTTATTAATAATTTAATAGTTAATTATGAAATAAAATTATATCAAACTATTTAATTATCATCTCAAATAAATAATATTTAATTGAATACAATATTATTATTTAAGAAATGATATATTGATATAATAATTTATTAAAAATATTAAATAAAGATGTCATAGATTGTATTTGTTTGGTGTTTCAACTAGATCAATATATTAAAAAAAACTATTCAATAAAATTTGTTCCAAAATCTAAGTGAATTAGAATATTGTAAGTTGATTTTTCATCAGATAAATCATTCAAAAGTTAATATTTTTTCTTTTAATTTTTATGACATGTCTCATAATTTATATAAGTTAATGAATTAATGTTATATCCAAATGTATAATTAATAAATGATTGATAGGAAAAAAATTGGATCTTTTGATTTATTATAAAAATTATAATATAATTAATAATATTATTTTGATATTTTCTACCTTAATAAGGCTGTATGTTAGATAAGCATATAAGGAGTATTTAGTTTTTTCCACATTAAAATTTATATTTTTTTAAACATCATTGTTGTTAATTTTTTTTCAATGATTTCTCATGGAATTATTTTCCTATCTATTTTTTAATTCTCTAGAAAAATAATTTAATTCATATGAAATTAATAATAAATTAATTGTCTATGTGTTGGAATAATTTTAGCGAATCATTTTTTCTGTGGGTTGATTTCATTAATAATGTTAACAAGCTATTTTTCAAGCTATATCTATTATAAAAAATGAAATAAATTTAATCTTTATGTATGGATTTATTTGACAGTATAATATTCTATATGAATTATTCATTGACTGTATTTTATATAGGTTTTTCAAATATTATTTTAAATTATTAGATGAAAATTGTTAGACTCTTCAATTATTCATGTCTCATAAATTGTAAATACATGTGAATTTCTAT
This sequence comes from Viscum album, assembly GCA_963277665.1. Classification (NCBI taxonomy): domain Eukaryota; kingdom Viridiplantae; phylum Streptophyta; class Magnoliopsida; order Santalales; family Viscaceae; genus Viscum; species Viscum album. The sequence goes on from OY728166.1 coordinate 998,452,731, forward strand.
GGAAAATAACTATTTTAGTGTATTATTTTTATATATTGTTTATAAAATTAGTACATATATAGTTTAAAATATAGAATATAGTTATTTAATTTATTATTAACATATTAAAATATGTTATTATTCTAAATGATTTGTTTTGATTATTCTAATTTTATTCTTTATTGAATTGGATTTCTATATATAATTCAAAAAATATTTTTCTTATTATGAATAATGAATTAAAAAATAGATGTAAAAAAATATATATTTATAATGTGATAATATATTTTAACAATAATAGAATTTTCTTGGAGGTATCTTATTTTCCTGATGAAGTTAGAATAATGGGATTAAAATAGGAGTATATTACATTATAAATTATGTAATAATTTTATATAAATATTTTTAATGTAATAAAAAAACCATTACCTTGAAGTATGATTCAAGGAAATTGAGTATAATTATTTTCAAATGATTCAATTTTGTATTAATATGTTTATTGGATAAAACAATGTCACTGTCATGATTCAATAAGATTCCATAATTATGTTGAGTATTTATAAATCATTTAATTATACCATTTTGTACTCAAACCAATACCTTTATTAGGTGGTCAGGATTTTTTCCCATCATCCATCACAAGAATAAATAATATGTAAATTAAATAAGAAAATTGAAAAAAAGGATTATAGAGTGTTTGTATCTAATGTGGAATCCCACAATTTGTCTTCATTGGTTTATTATGAGGAATAATTTATATCACATTATTCATTTGGTTTCATTAAATTTTCATTAAAATTACATTAGATGTTTGGGAAAATATCAAACACATCCCAAAAAAATATCTAGAAGGTTTCATAATTCAGCCCAATATATTATGTAAAGACCCGGAATTTTCATGGGAAAAGTTTTCTTAAAAACATCAGAATTTTTACGAGTCCACAGTTTCAGACGACACTTGAATCTAAGTCCTGGTGTGCTCGGAATAAATTTGTAAAGTTTTATTTAGGTACGTTTAGTAAACATACGTATGGGATTTTATATCTTTTGAACCTGTGCCCGGAATTGAAATCTTAGGGCACCATTGAACTCGCAACGTCGGTGATTTCTTAGTGAGACCTTCACCGTAGTTGCATTTTAACGAGAATGGATGTTAGTTTTTTGGGGGTATTTAATTTAATTAAATTAAATTAAGGTGTAAATATTATTATTTTAGATGGTTAAAACCTCCAAACGAAGGATAGAGGTGGTGCCCACCAATACAGAACCTTTCTTGGGAGGATTTGTATCATGGGGACCACATGGGCTTTAACCCCTGGTAGCTCTCCATAATGTGGGGGGGGGGGACCTTTGAACTCCCCCCACTAATAAAATGTGCCAAACCACTTAGAATTAATTGAACCCCCTCGTTTAATTAATTAAACTTTTGAATTATTTTGAATTTATTTTAACGATTAAATAATAGAAAAAGATATTATTTCATTAGGTTGGAAATTAATTTGGGTGGGACATGAGAGAGAGATTCATCCTCTCAATGATGTCCGCGAAAAACACTCCTTCCACCAAAATCGACGAACAACATCTTTTTACTTCATCGACAGGGGAATGAAAGGGAAGCATCACCCATGAAGAATGCTAATTCCATTCTCGGGTTCTTCTTTCCCAACGTCAAGGAAACGACACACCCTTTTCCTGCGACTTCGTCAATGAACAATCATCAAGAAAGGTAGGGGGATTTGAGTAGTTTTGTTTCTATTCTACGTTGTTAATAATTCGGTTTTTGTTATGCTCAATGTTATCATCAAAAAATGGGGGGGGGGGTTGGACCACACCAACATAGCTGACCCTCCCCCTTGGGTTGATCCCGTTTGTTGACGACAGAGGACTGGACTGCGGCATACAATGGCGGCCGACGACGTGCCGACCATGAAAGAAACTTGCAGCGCAATGGCCAACGAGTCTTCAAGAGGGTGCGGAACAGCCTCGCTACACGTAGGTGAGTCACGATTACGACATGCCACGGTGGAGGCGTGCGGCGCCATCGCACCTCGTGGAGTGCAGCAGGAAGCCACGACCAAGGCCGGCCGCGGTGGAGGGGTGTGACGTCATCGCGCCGCGCCGGTGCTGCAGGACCACGACTAAGGTGGCCCGTAGTGGGAGAGCATGGTTGTGGCACCATCGCACCGCTATGGATAGGGGAGGGCGGCCGGCTGAGCTGGCCTCCGGTGCATGGTACACAGGTGGAACCCTTCGTATCCTGTGGTTACAGGGGTTGGCACCATGCACGTGTCGTTACAAACAATGTTGGGGCGCGACACCCCCCCCCCCCCACGATGTGTCTAGCCAGCTGCGACCAGCTGACCAGGTCCTGCGGCCAACCATCGGGCCCCACGGCTCGCCGGGCCAGGCCCCACGACTAGCTGGGCCGGTCCACACATCCTGCCAACTGGGCCAGGCTGCCTTCAGGCCGGGCCACCCCTTTGGGTCGGGTCAGACCCATGGATCGGGTCAGACCCCAGTCCTGACCCGGAATGGGTCAGGTCGGGTCGGTCCAACTAGGATGGACCAGACCTGAACTCATCAGACCCGATTACACCTAATCTCCCATAACTCATGCTATAGGTGTCAGATCAACGAACCATATTGGGCGATGAAAATCATGGAATGAGACGATTATTTTGGAAGATCCCACATGAGTTTTGGATACAATTTGAGTATGGTCGGGTTGGATTGAACATTAAAACTAATCGGGACCCGGGGACGGAAATGTCATTAACTCACATACTGAGCGTCTTATTGGTGCACCGTCTGTTGAGTTGACACCCCTGTGATGTGGCGGTCCATGGAGGTACTTCCATGTGAGGCTTTGTGACATATGGAGTATCGACCAGTAGCTCGTGGAGCATATCCTCCTCGAGACGAGCGTATAATGTGTGGAGACCTAGTTGCTGATAGACCTAACAACTGCTTGACTTATTCGACTTGGAATGATTCGACTAGCCTAGTGGGGAGAACATGGTAGATGGAGGCACACCCATGGTGGAGGAACACCCAGTATTTGGTGGCAGATCCATAGTACTCGATAGGAGGAGTACCTTTGTAGGCTATTAGGGGGAGCGCCAAGTATTTAGCAGCAGACCCATAGTGGACGGAGCACCTGATAGTTGGTAGCAGACCTACGGTACTCGACAGAAGGAGTATATCAGCAGTCCAGGGTTAGTTAGAAGCGCCTCGGTGTCGCGACCGGACCACTATACTCAATAGAGGAGGAGTTCTCCAACAACCGAGGTTTCGATAATAAAAATACTGGTGTGAACTGAGTCAATGACCTTTGTTTTTTCCTCATAATTTAGATGGGTTACTAGATAACTTAGGTATATGTATTGGAATATACCCGTGTAATGGTTTTCCATTGATTGAAACTTTATGGTTTATCCTTGTTGGATTTTTTGAGACAGTGGGGGTCTCGGGGTCCCTACTGAGTATCGATATACTCACCCCTGCATTGGCTATGCCCGCACCTCATTGTGTTGGATGTAGACAACGGACAGTGCAGACCGAGGCGGAGTGTACGAGTACTGGATGGTACCCGTAGGTGGACCTCACGACGTGACGGTGCCCAGAGGAGGAAATAGACATGGAGTGCTGAGAAGGCTATCTGTTCCTACCCTTCCGATAGGATCCATGGTGGATGATCCAAGAGCTGCTAGAGACCTTCCAGTTGTTTTTATTTTTAGTCATACATGTTTTCCATTCCCTTTTACTTTACTATTCGGCTTGTATTTCCTCCCCTTTTACATTCCAGCAGATCTTTTGTATACAGTTCCTACATTTGTTTAGCTTCCAGTTGTGTACTCTGTTGTGTGTTTTTTCGTTTATAATGTTAATTCCTTCAATGATTAGGAATTTACGCCTTCAGTGATAGTCTCCAGCCCTAGCCTATGGAAGACAGGCTTGGGGTAGTTACGGCAGGGGCCCTGAGGACGGGTCATGACATTTTTGAATTAGAGGAGTCGGTTCTACTGCAGAACTTAGGACTCAGATATTTCTTTTCTGTGAAGCAACAATGTTAATGGTACCAAGTATGGTTTACAGTTCAGGGAGTCTAGTGTTGGTGCGTTGGCCGACGTATCCGTACACCAGGACCCTGACTACTTATTTCTGACTTGCTGCACGAAAACACAGATTGCGTGTGTGTCTCAAAAGTATTTCATTATGTCAACTCAACGAGGTTAGCTCACCAGGTATAGTCTTTTGACCATGTCACATTTGTTTCATTCAGTATTCCTCCCCGCATACGATTAGTTAGAGCCCCGAGGGTTGTACTCACTGAAAACCCGCCGACCGACGATGCCTCAGTGTAGGGCCCCTTTCCAGTTGAGGCACCAGCGGAAGCACTCACGGAACCACCACCCGTTGCGCCACTGATTCCACCAGCCCCAGTAGCTGACGATTCACTCCACTTGAGTGCATTGCATGAGTTCCAGTGCCAGAGGCCCCCCAGGTTTCAGTGAGAGACAGACCCACAGAAGGATGAGGATTGGCTGGAGGATGTGGTGAGAGTTTTTAGGCTAGTAGGGACACTAGCAGACTACATGGTGATCCTTGCTACTAGCCTCCTTCAGGCATTATCAGGAAGATGTTGGACCCTGATGATCTTGGTCCACGACGAGGTGACAATTATTTAGGGAGACTTAGAGAGCCTATTCCGAGCTGAGTTTGTACCAGCCAACCTTTGAGCAGTGTAGATACAATAGCTACTTCATCTACAGTAGGGCAGCATGAGTGTAGCTCAGTACTCAGCGAGGTTGACTGACCTCTTGCGCTACTCCACTGATATGGTACGAGACCCATTCATCAAGGCTAGGACCTTTAAGTAGGGTCTCAGGTGAGAGATCATATCTTCAGTTATCTCCCACAACATCTTGATGTAGGTGGGAGTGTTGGAGCGAGCCCTCATAGTGGATAGTTTCCTTGCTGAGCAGTCCCAAACAGCAAGACCTACCACTAGTCGACTTGCTGCGAAGTCTTCTACAGTAGGCCGTAGACTGATGAAACAGAGGTACAAGAAGACTAGACCCACAGGGGTCAACTGCATGACTCAGGATTGGTTGTGAGGGGCACCCATAGTGGAGAAAGAGCCAGACATGCTAGGAGCAGAAATTATTACTCTTGCGACGGGCTTCGCCACATGCCTTGTGACTATCCGACCTTCCATACTAATGATCAGTAGACATTTGAGGGAACTCTCAGGTACAGATAGAGGTTCGATCGAGGCATTCTGTAGGGTGTAGGAAGATGTGGTAGAGGGGTTGGACGTGCAGCTAGCGGTGGACGACGATATGAGGTGCCACCGCCACCACCACCAAGAGGTCCACCCCAACTGTTGGGAGCGGGTGGATAAGTGAGAGTTCAACTTCAGAAAGTTGAGTCCTACGACCATGGAGCACCAGAGATGATATGAGGTATGATCTATGTCTACTCCACCATAGATGCAGTTCATATAGACACAGGTTCCAACCACTATTTCATTGCCACTCCCCTCGTTTGGTGCATAGAGATTCCGATGGAGTCGTTGGCTCGATCCTTACGGCTAGAGACTCCTACGGGAGTAGACTCGATGATTATGCACTGGTTATGGTAGTGTGAGATTACTTTAGGATGTGAGAGATTTAGCTTGGATCTCCTAATAGTAGTGTCGAAGTATTATGACATCATCTTGGACATGGACTGGTTATCTATAGTTTATGATCAGATTGAATTTATTAGGCACAAAGTGTGGTGTGTCTGCCCGGATGGGACTAGGTTCACCTTCACCGGTGACTAGAGAACCTTTGTAGTGCCGGATGGACATACTCAGAGGAGGTTGCAGCCGATCACTCACCAGTTGGCTTGCCTTACCATCCGATCAGTAGATGTGCAGAGTCCGACTTATCCTGTAGTGGTGGACCTGTATGCGGATGTTTTCCCTGACGATGTTTCAGGACTACCTACACAAAGAGAGGTGGAATTATACATTGACCTATACCCTGGGATGGAACCGATATATACTCCAGCATATCCGATGGCTCTCACTGAGCTTTGTGATATGCAGGTACAGTTGGAGGACATGTAGGAGAAGGATTTCATCCATCACAGTGTTTCTCCATGGGCAGCCCCGATTCTATTCTCCAATAAGGTGGATGGGAGATTGAGGCTCTGTTTCTACTATTGTCGCTTGAACCAGGTGACCATGTACAACACGTACCCACTCCCGAGGATTGATTACCTCTTTGATCAGCTTAATGTGGAACGATGATTCTCGAAGAAAGACCTCAGATCATCCTATCACTAGCTCACAGATCGAGATGAGGATGTGCAGAAGACAGCCTTTAGGTGTCGTTATGACCACTATGAGTTCTTGGTTATTCCCTTCGGGATAACCAATGATCCATAAGTGTTTACAAGTATTATGAATAGGTCTTTCAGCCTTACGTCGATCGCTTTGTCATAGTCTACATCGAAAAAATTCTGATTTACTCGACTAGTATGGAGAAGCATGCCTACCATTTGCAGGTAGTACTGGATACACTCTGAGAGCACCAGCATTATGGTAAGCTCTCGAAGTGCCAGTTTTGGATTCGAGAGGTTCAATTCATGGGACACATCATCTTGGAGGCAGGATTTTAGTGTATACAGCATAGATCGAGGCGGTACATGCGTGGGAGCCACCCAGGAGTGTGACAGAGGTATGGAGTTTCCTGAGTTTGGCTAACTACTAGCGAAGATTATTTCCAGATGTATCCAGTGTTGTAGCACCGCTATCAGCCTTGACGGAGAGGGGGAAACCCTTCATGTGGTCAGAGAGATGCCAGAAAATCTTCCAGGAGTAGAGGTAGAGGCTTAAAAGTTCCCCCATCTTTAGGCTTATAGAGGAAGGCGTAGGGTACATAGTCTACTGTGACGCATCAAGGACCAGAGTCAGGTGTATCCTGATGAAGGAGAAATATGTGATCTCATATGGTTCTTGGCAGCTGAGACAACATTAGTAGAACTATGCTACCCATTACACAGAGTTAGCAGCAGTAGACTTCGCCCTGAAGATGTGGCTTCACTATCTGATGGGAAAATGTTTTACCGTGTACTCTGATCACTAGATACTCAGGTATATCTTCTCTCAGAAGGACCTAAACCTAAGGCCATGGAAATGGCTTGAGTTCCTCCAGGACTATGACATAGAGATAGTCTATACTCCTTGGAAGGGGAACGTTGTTACAGATGCACTCAGAAGGAGGACTGGTATATAGCTGCTAGTAGAGGCGACAGAGAAACTGGCTTCTTTATAGATATCATTTGTGGATAGAGATGGAGAATCCTATATACAGTCTCTTATAATCACTCCCCAAATTCTTCAGTGAGTCAGAGAGGAGCAGCATATAGACATTGACTATGAGACAAGACGTGCTCAGATGTACACAGGGTAGGAAGCTGATGGATTTTATGATTATGGGGAGGACTTCTTCCCCTTCAGAGGGTGTACCACTGTACTGGTTGCACGTTAGGAGGATGTGTTGAGGGAGATACACACTTCCCATCTAGTGGCACATCCAATAGTGGTGAAGATGTACCATGAACTTCGACGATATGACTTGTGTCCATATATGAAGAAGGCAGTAGCAGAGTTTGTCTCTTGGTGCCTCACTTGTCAGCAAGTGAAGGAAAACCACCAGGTACCAGCAGGCTTGGTTCAACCCTCAGAGGTCCCAGAGTGGAAGTGGGATGGGATATCTAATGCCTTTGTGATGGTTATTCCATGTACATCAAGGCTTCATGATTCGATACGGGTGATCGTTAAAAGACTCACCAAGTCTACACACTTTCTACCGATCAGAGAGCAGGTCCCATTAGAGAGCATGGGATGCCTCTACATGCTTGAGATTGTGTGTTTACATGGAGTAAATTCCTTGATTTTCTCCGATAGAGATGTACAGTTTACTTCCCGGCCATAGAAGGGGTTGCAGGAGGCTTTCGGGACACATCTATGTCTGAGCACCGCCTTCCATCCATACACAGATGGTCAGACCGAGAGAACCATTCAGACCCTCAAGGACATGCTCCCTGCATGTGTCCTCGACTTTGGTCATAGCTGGGAGGACCACTTACCTTTGGTGGAGTTTTCTTACAACAATAGCTATCAATCCACCATAGGTATGGAACCTTCTGAGGCCTTGTATGTGTGACCCTGCAAATCACCATTGTGCTGGACAGACCTAGGGGAGTCTGCACTAGTGGGACCAAAGATGGTACAGGCTACCATAGAGAAGCAGCAGATCATCCAGAAGTGGATGAAGACTGAATAGAGCATGAATAAGTAGTATGCTAACAGGAGAAAGAGACCTATGGAGTTCGAGGATAGCGACAACATATTTCAATGGGTATCACCTTGACAATGTCTAGGGAGATTTTTCTGTGGTGGAAAGTTATCTCCATGATTAATTTTACCTTTCCAGGTCCTCAGTAGAGTGGGAGAGGTGGATTACCGCTTAGATCTTCCACCTCACCTGCATCAGGTGTACGGAGTCTTTGGCGTATCTTAATTGAGGAGATACGTGCATGACCCATACCACATAATCGATCATGAGGAGCTGGACATCGATGATGGGGAGACTTTCACAGAGGTTCCAGTGGGGATTGAGGATTGGCAGCATCGGGTTCTACATGGACAGTCGATACCTCTGGTGCGCATTCATTGAAAGCACGAGAACCTTCAGGAGAGCACATGGGAGTGGGAGGCTCAGATGCATGCTCAGTGCCCACATTTGTTCCCTTAGTTCGAGTTGTAGCTTATGAGGACGTAAATCTTTGAGGTGGGGGGAATTTAACGACCCATAATTTCTTTTGGAAATTTTTTCATAAATACATAAGAATTTTTATGAGTCTGCAGTTTTTGACGGCGCTTGAATCTGAGGCTCGTTGTGCTCGAAATCAATTTTTGATGTTTTGTTCGGGTACGTTTAGTAAACATACATACATGATTTTATATCATTTGAACCAGTGCTCAGAATTGAAATATTAAGGCAGCATTGAACTCGTATCATCGGTGATTACTTAGTGAGACCTTCACCGTAGTTGCATTTTGACAAGAATGGGAGTATATTTTTTGGGGGTTTTTAATTAAATTAAATAAAATAAGGTGTACTTATTTTTATATTAGATGGTTAAAACCTATAATGGGATGTTAAAGGGGGATGCCACCCACACATAACCTCCCTTGGAAAGATTTTTAGCATGGGGACCACACAGGCTATAACCCCTTGTAACTCTCCATAAAGTGGGGGGGACCCTTGAACATTCACCACTATTTAAATGTGCCAACCCACATAGAATTAATTCAACCCCCTCATTTAATTAATTAAAATTTTGAATTATTTTGAATTCAGGATAGTGATTAAATTATAGACAAATCTATTATTTCTTTTTGTTGGAAATTCATTTGGGTGGGACTTGAGAGGCAACTTCATCCTCTAAATCAAGAACACTAGGAACACTCCTTCCACTAAAGATCAAAGAACACCATCTTCTTCCGTCTTCGACTGGGGACAGAAAGAGAAGCGTTACCCATGAAGAATGGAGATGCCATCCTCAGATTCTTCTATATTGACATCAATGAAATGACGCCGCCTTTTCCCGTGACTTTTTCAATGAACAATCATCAAGCAAAGTAGGGGGATTTGAGTTGTTGTTTTTCTCTTCTACATCATTAATATTTTGGTATTCATTATGTTGAATGTTATCAACATAACATGGGGGGTTCGGAACACACCATCATGGATGACACTACCACTTTGGTTGATATTGTTTGTTGATGATAGAGGAATAGACCGCGGGGAACAACGACGACCGGTGATGAGCAAGCCACGAAAAAAACTGGTAGGGCAAAGGCCGCCGGACAGAGGAGAGATGTGGCCATGACGAGCTGTGGAGGGAAGCAGGAGGCCACGACCAAGGTGGGTTGCAATGGAGGGGCGCAGCGGGAGAGCAAGGGCACATTGCCATCAAGCAGCAGTGAATAGGGGAGGATGGCCAGCTGAGTCAGCCACCAGTGCGCGCTACACAGGTGGGACCCTTCAAGTCACGTGTTTATAGGGGCCGCCACCATGTGCCAGCCATTACAAACAAAGGGGGGCACGACAACCCCCCCCCCCCCCACGGTGTGGCCAGCCAAGCCATGCGGCCAGTCAGCCGCGACCAGCCGACCCGGCCACACGGCTAGCCGTCAGGCCACATGGCCAACCAGGCTAGGCCACACGGCCGGCTGGGCCAGGCCACACGGTAAGCCAGGCTGGGACACATGGCCAGCTGGGCCGGGCCACACGACCAGCCAACCAGGTTGGGCCGCATTTGGTCTGGGATGCCTTCGTGTTGGGAAGCCCCTTCGGGTCAGGTCAGACTAATGGACCGGGTCGGACCCCGGTACAGACCCGGGTCGGGTTGGGTCAGGTCATCCCAACAGGGTCGGACCGGACCCGAACCTTTTAGACCCGATTATACCTAATCGCCCATAACTCGTGCTACAGGTGTCTGATCAACGAACCGTCTACGGTGACAAAAATCGTGGAACAAGATGATTCCTTTGGAATATCCCACTTGAGTTTTGGACACAGTTGGAGTATGGTCAGATTGGTTTGGACCTATAAACCAATTGGGCCCCTAGGTCCGGAATGTCAACAACTCACATGACGAGCGTCCAATTGACGCACCATCTGTTGCATTGAGACCCCTAGGACATCGCGGTCCATTGAGATACTTCCACTTGAGACATCATGACATCTGGAGTATCTACCAATAGCTCATGGAGCAGATCCTCTTGGAGATGAGCGTACATAGTGTGGATATCTAGTATCTGACAGACTTGATGACAACTTGACTGATTCGACACAGAGTGATTCGACTAGCCCAATGGTGAGAGCCTGGTAGTTGGCGGCAGACCCATGGTGGAGGAGGGATCGGTATTTGGTGGGAGACCCACGATAATCGATAGGAGGAGTACCTACACATGCTATTAGGGGGAGCACATAGTATTTGGCGGCATACCCACATCGGACGGAGCACCTAGTAGTTGGCAGCATACCCGCAATACTCGACAGTAGGAGTACCTTATAAGTCCATGGTTAGTGAGAAGCGCCTCAATGTCATGATAGGCCCACTGTTCACGATAGAGGAGGAGTTATCTAGAAGTCGTGGTTTCGATAATAAAAACCATAGTTTGAGCTGAGTCAATGACCTTTGTGCTTTCCTCATGATTGGGATGGGTTACTAGATAACTTATGTATATATATGGCCATATACCAATGTAATGGTTATCCATTGATTTATACTTTTTGGTTTATCTTTGTTTGATTTTGTGAGAGATTGAGGGTATCTAGGTACCTACTAAGTATTGATATACTCACCGCTGCACGGGCAATGCCCACACCTCGTTCTGTTGGATATAGATAATGGACATCACTAACCAAGGCGGAGTGTACAAGGACTGGACGGTACCCAGAGGAGGACCTCGCGACGTGACAATATCTAGAGGAGGCAGATAGATTTTAAGCGCTGAGGAGGCCATCTGAAACTACCCTTCAGGTAGGATCCTCGGTGGACGATCCAGGAACTGCTAGACACCTTCCATCTGTTTGTATTTTTAGTTGTATATGTTTTTCTTTCCCTTGTACATTACTATTGGGATTGTACTTCCAACACCTTTTACTTTCCATCACATCATTTGTATACAGTTCCTACTTAGTTTTTAGCTTCCAGTTATGTACTCTGTTGTGTGTGTTTACTTTTATAAAGGCAATGCATTTCTATCTTAGGGATTTACACCTTTGATACTAGTCGCCAGCCCCTGGCCTATTGAAGGTGGGATTAGGGTAGTCACATAACGGGCCCTGAGGACAATTCATGACATATTAGTGGCTTTATTTCTACATAATGTTCTAAAAATAAATGTTATTTTGAATGAGCTGGTGAACAAGAATTTATGATATCTTATATGATCATGAAAACTAAATGCATGTTAACCTTGTTCTTCAACATAGTATCACAATGTTATCAAATCATATTGGTTGTTCAATATATCTGAGTATTTATTACCATGACATATGATATATATAATAGATGGACACATTAATTATAAACTTATTATATATAAAAATCACATTGTGACACTCCTTATTCGTTATTAGAATAATATTATAAGATTCTTGGTATAATATAACTCCACATTTTATTCATCAACATAGAATTTGGTCATTAATGAATTAGACATTTTTGTCCTGCAATACATTTATCATCTTTAGGCATTATAATTATTAAAAATATCTTCATTAATATCCATATCCTCATACTTATTTTTATAGAGAACAGTATCAGAATAATTTTTTTGTAAATGTTTTATCTGAAAACATGATGTTGAGGTATATAATTCTACAATAATTTAAATGGGTTATTTTGTTTTTGAAATTATCAAATATCGAAAATATTTAAACATCATCCAAATCTCATTAAATATATTAATTTATAAAAAAACCTTAAATTCATGGGTATTTAGAAATATTTCTATGGAAATATGCACAATGTTATGTTTCTTGACAATCCACCAAATATTGTGATATCCTCTCACAAAAATGAACTAACATCAGTTTTACTTTTCAATTCCGTCAAATATAATAGCTCATTATAATTTTTTGACTTCTTAAAAATAATTATATATAATGATTTCAATAGATAAATATCATGTTATTTGGGGAGTCTTAAAATGGTAATAAATTTGTAAGAAATAAATCTTATGATCCACTAACACTTCCTTCCATTATAATATTTGAAAAATGAGGTTCAATAATAATAAATCAATATTATGAAAACTAAATAACTCATTTGATTTCCAATTAAATCATTCTATTTGTCGAATTTCCATATCAATTTATATATCATTAAACAATAAATACACATATGGTTAGTATTTTTACTAAATTTTTTTACAAATGATATTGAATATATGTAACATACACTTTCAATTTCATGTTGAATTTTACAGAACCGTAGGATTTTAAATAATCAATACCAAAGACACATATGAATTTCATATTACTCATAGGAAGTCAAAACTCATCCCTTGGTGTTAAATAAATTCATTCATAGTCTCAATCCATTTGAAAATTAATCATTCCCACTTGTAATATACATTTACAATTAGACTAAATGAAAATTATATTACATAGAAATGAATATTTTGGAATATTTATAAATTTTTCTAAAAATAAATTGTTGATAAACTATTAATGTTTTAGAAATTTCAATTTTAGTTATATAATTTAAAATATTCAACCCCAGTACAATATTGTTACCAGTCTATAGATTCAAAATTACTACAAAAATATTAATAAAATATCCTATTTATTCCAAATCTCCTAAATTTCATTATTATTCAAATAAAATTGTTAATTTATTAAAGTATATATATATATACACATATCTATGTAAATTTCAAATTTCTTCTATCATATATTTTATTTTATTTTTCTTATTTCAATAACCTCTCCTCATTCATAAATTCATTATTTACAATATCTTCACTAAAACTATATCCAAGTGATTCTAATATAATAATACATCATAATCCATTCAATGTACTAATATTATGGTTTACCATTAGACCATCCATATGGTCTCAAATCCTTGTACTCCCTTCAATCACATCTTTTTTTACATCTTTATAAAATATTCGACAACCAATTTAGTGGAAAATGATTAAAATATATATATAAAAATTATCTTATAGAAATTAAATACACATTGAATATACATTTTCTATTGATTACAATGAATGAAATATCAACAATTTTCGTATTTAAGGGCCGTATACAAATTACATTTCAATGAATATATTCCAATAAAACATTTTTATCATATTTTCATAATTTTTTAATATTAATAAATCTTTTGTACCTTATAGATTTTTGGGATTTCCTACAACATCAAATATTTTTATATAGTGATAATATTTCTAATAGATATATAAATCGAATATAAAATACAATTTCCTATTTTAACATTACATCATAAATATCCTCCCATTATATTTTATAACTGTATCACTTTAATATATATATTATGTACCCATCTCCAACTTATTTACAATATATAAATGAAGTTATAATGACAACATAATACTATAATCGAATTAAAATTTCATAAATGGTTTTAAAATCACTTATAATTACCGTTTTTAATTATATTTTTTGATATATTTATTTAGAAAAGGATGATATAATTTTTCTTTCAGACCACGATAACAATATTTAATAAAATATATGTCAATATGAGAAAACTCATGGTATAAAAAAGAGATTTATACACAAAATGAAAATGTTTTTATAGACAATAAAACAAGTGATTACACACATATTTCTATAATTATGTATTGTAAAAATATATTCAACAAGTCATTTTTTGGTGTACTCAACCTAAACAAACATATAAAAAAATTCATTTAAAATATAAAAAATTATCCCCAAAATGAGTATTTTATAAATTTACCATAAATCCCCCATTAAAATTATTTTATATAACCAAATAAAGGGCAAAAATGATGTTTTTATACCTAAACCATCATGTTTTTATGATCTAAATAAATTATAGAGTAATATGAAAATAAGTAAATCTTTAGTATTGTGGAAGTTGATAAAATTAGTTATATGTTTTATTGAAAAATTTATGGTATAAATTAACCATAAAATATACCAAGTGCTTCTTCTCTAATATATATAAATTGTATATATTTTTAATTGGTTTATTAGTAGTAATATTTTAATACTACTCTTATATGAGCACATAAATGTTTTAATTATTTTTTCGATGATGGTAGATAAAATTCAGTACATTAAATGATATAGAATTTGAAATAATAGTGTATGTTGATGTTTGTTCTATGTAATATTTTCTACAAATATTTGATGATAAATTTTTTTTATGTTATTCCTTATTGATCTAACAAGATACATTGTGGGATAAGTAAATGAAATAAAAATTCACTGATTATGAATTTATGATACTTTTAATTAGAGTCAATGTTTGGAAGATCCATGATGGGTGATATAATAATGAATCTAGTTATTTTATGTACATTTATGAATAATGGTTCATATATATATATATATATATGTGAATTTGATATGTGGTAATACCACTAAAGATTATGGGTTATTAACATAAGTATCACTATGGTTTATCATGATATGAATATGATATTTTAGTGGCCAAACATGAAATGAGATATAACTACTCTTTTATTATGATATCATATATATCAATGGGTAATGATAGAATATCATCCACTTACATATCATTTAGAACCACTTTCTACACCCATATAGTAGAAACATGAAATCATATTGGATTTAATGAGGAGAATAACATAACTGATTGGGGGAATGTTTATGGATTTGATGATTATTGATTGGATACCCAAAAAATCTAATTTTATACATATTTCATGTTCATATTTTATATATGAGTGGTAGAAGTTATATATTAAATAAACTATTTTTCATCAATGGTTATAGAATATTATTTGGTTTACTAATGAACCAGATTTTCCAATATTTTTTTGAAATAATTTAAATGATATATTGATAATAATAATACATTTATAGAACATATAACTCTCAAATTCATGTTCAATAAACTTAAAATATGTATATATTAATTGATATAATGGGAAATGGTGTCCATGGTTTTGGTTCCTCCTTGTAATACCATTTATTAGTTATGGAGTATTATAATAATAACATATACTTGTTATATTTCAAAATGAATATATTGAAGGAACGTTATTATTGGCCCTGTCAATCTATATTATTATAGAAAAATATTGGAGGATTAAAATTAATTGGAATAAACAAATTTTGGTAGAAGACCTAATAGTTGATGTTTTTGTATATGTCATTAACCTATGTATATATATACATATATATACTTAGCCATTATTTAATAATAATATTAGAGAGTATCTAATAAAATTTCTCCTCGTTGAAAAATTATTTCTCTAATTTATTTTTTATTTTACACCTCTATGGATGGGGATGTAATGTATGAATACACATATATTTTCAGAACAATGTAATATTTGGGATTTTAATAGCTTTATGGAATGAAAGTTATCCATTCTTCATCATTTTAAATCTATGTATTATGAATTTGATGATTCAAAGGTGAATTTCTAAATTCTTTATCTTTCTCACAGAATTCATTTTATTCATATTTAATTAGATGTATATAATTTCCATGTGGAGAAATGTATTTTTACAATTGAATAATGTAAAAATTATTTCATAGGGAATATTATTCCATATATTTGAATATAATGGATGTATTAACCTATTTATATCAGTCATAGGAATATGATGTCATGGTTTATAATTTGAGGATGGTGTTGTTCTATATAGATTAATTTTAAATCCTACAAAATATGAGATTTATAATGGTGGTTAATTATTAATTTCACTAAATATTTAGGTGATTAATATATTATATTTTTTATTTTTGAGATGATAAGTTAATGTGTAATAGGTTTGAGTTGTTTTAGACATGATGGAGATTAATGTATTTGGGGGAATAGAAATAAAGGAATTATAGGGATTGTGTATTATTATGAACTACAGTACATGAGGATTTCAACAAGATATATAGATTAAAATTTTATTCTATTAAAATCAGGTGGTATCCAACTAGATTTTTGGTGTGGTCTATAGAATTTTTATAAAAATATTGTAAAAATTATATTTCCCATTAAATGTTTTTAAAAAGATAAAACCTATCATTTTGGATTTAATTATCCATTATTGTATATTGGATTTTTAAAATGTATTTTTATCTTAAATATTCATCTTCCTCTAATTTTACATTCATTATAAATTTAGCTCCATTTCCTATATTCCACATTTTATGTATTTTAAGAAGGATAAAATAGTAAATACAAATGTATTTTGATTTCATAATATTTTTTTTATACAAATTAATAATTCAAATTACTTAATTGGGGCTTAAATTTTAATTTATCATTCATCATCTTATTGTTGAGTGTTATATGGATCCCACTATTGATGATCTTAATATCATGTTAATATTTTTCCAAACTTGTTTAGATGATTTTTTCTGTAGAGATATTGATATCCATTTTACAATGTCCATAGTTTTAAGAATTAGGCAGGTAATTGTTTATTTTTATCCACTAGTTTCTCATTTCGGTATCAAAAAATGATTCACTAGCTGACCAATCATTAGTTTCTCATGTCATTTATGTATTATGATAGTGGTGACATAAGATGAATTTGGGGATATATATATTTTTAATTTATAACAAATTATTGAAATAGAAAATCTATTATTCCTAAATTTACATTTTAAAAATATTATTTTTTATTTTGAAAAGTATTCATTTGCTCTTTATTCCATTACATGATTCACAAAATTATATATTCATTATTAGTACCATTTAATACATGTTTTTCTGTTTCCTTATTATTTAACGTGATTGGGTATGATACGTAGATCGTTTTAAAAATATTTTTCAACAAAAATTACATGACATAGTTTCATATATACTCATATAAAATTTATTATATTATTTAATGATGGAATTTATAGTACTATATATTTTTAATTATGGTGCCTGTTTTTTTTTAAAATTTTCTAATTATATTTTTTCATATATGATTTATCTGTATATTATTTTATAATATTACACTAATAACTATATCCATTTTAGATATTCGATGGGTAATTATTCATTATCATAATATTTCTAAATATTTGTTTTATAGTTAGGTTTCAAAAAACCATATTTTCATAAAGGTCCAGGTCATTTTATATCATTTTAAATTCCTTATTTTGGAGATGGAAATGTCCCTTAATGGAGTCTCCTAGGTCATGAGGTTGTCTAGGGCCTATTAAGATCCCAAAACCCCATATCTTGGAGAATGAGACTATGGCACGTGGTTTAGAGATACCCTGAAACCCATGAAACATGACATCCTTAACCATTTAGAGGACTCTATAATATAGTAGGGGATATAGGGATTATTTTAAACACTGTGATCCCAAATTCACATCAATGAAGGTTTCATAGGCATTTGGGAGAGTGTGTCACTCACTACATGCACACAATAAGCCTAACCATGCACGTAGTTCATGCAAGGTACCTCCTTTGGCAGAGATATGTAACATAGTTTGTGCCCAATTTGGACAAACATGTCGCCAAATCTAGCAACAATGTTTGTTTGGGCCAATTTACATGTATTCACATAATTCTATTTTACACCTCACTAACCCATTTTATTCTACCATATCCTGTGCATGAACTTTCATCCACTCTCCCATTAAATCTCCCTCCATCTAATCTAGGGATCAAGGTTACATTATAATCCAAACACTGAATCATGTGACATTAGTAGCATTAAATATACATATATAATAAATAAATTCTTCTTGACTCATATATTATTTTTTCTTCATATCTCTCACACTGTTTTGTTACAAGCTCATTCTCCATATTTTATAGGTGTCTAACCATTTCATTGATTTATTATAATATACATAAATTTAAGAGATGATATTGGATGAGGATTCATCTGTGGGCCATTGTTAGGTTGTCTACTTGTTTTCCTTAAAAGTAGTGTTTTTTAGCTTCACCATTTTTTCACATTCTGTCCATTGATGGGAATTTCCTCAAACTGTGTTCTTCATCTACAAATTATTATTCTCCTGAACCTATACTCATGTAAAGACATAAAATTTTATTAGAGGAATTAACATAAATTATATACACCTTTTAGGTGTTTTGAATGAAATTAACTTTTTTATATTATTTTTTAATAGACCCAAAAACATCTATGTGTTCAACCTAACCTTTTTAATCTAATTTCAATGTTTTGACTAATTAAATAGTCATATAATTTAAATTTTAAAAGTGTTTTTGGGCCACACCTCATAGTACAAATATAAATAAATGAAAATTGTTTTATATGAGACACCCTTTTTTGAGTTGGGGTTAATGATTATAATCCTAAATAGGTTACACATTATGTTATTATTATTATTATTATTATTACTCTATAGGTATTTGATGTGGAATGATGGTTGAGGGACTTCGTGAGCATGATGTTTTAATATCCTTTACAATGAGTGTTGAGAATAATTCCTCTCAGTCTTATACTTATATCTATACGATGGGCATGACCCTCTATATTCCCTTTCTTTTGGTACTGGGAATGACTTATCACCCCACCATTCTCCATTGATGAGAATGAAATATCATATTTATTATAATATTAAGGGAATGTACCCATGATGAAGTCTATAGGATTGGTAGACTATTTATTGACTCTAGCATTATTCCCCAAGTCTATCTACCAAAAATCAACCATATATATCCATACTTTATACTCACCTAATTAGTGTATATTGGAGTATACATAAATATAACAATACTCTATAAATTATTACTACATATATTTGTGCGTGTGTGCGTGTGTGCGTGTGTGTGTCTATAGTAACTAAAAATACCACTACACTAGCATATTTTGATGCATGTTGAGCAATCCAAGTGTCTTATAAGAACCTATGGTGGATGTTAATTATTTATTCAATATTCTACATTTCCATGTTTACCTGTACACTGCTAGTTCTGTGTACACCGGCTGGATTATTTATTGACCCAATTTGTGGTGTGCTTCATAGATTTTAATTCACTTAGTGCTTAGGCCACTTTTGTTACCAAATTATATTAATTTTTTTAATGTATTTATTAGTGAAATCGCCTTGTTATTGAATTTTAAATCTTCTTTACTTATACTACAGAGAATGTGCGAAGAGAATTGTGCTTATACATTAGATTATATTTTTTGAGTATTTTTTCCATTATTGATTTTTAATAGCCTATTGTATATGTATTTACCTTATTCCCATTTTTTAAATTATTATCCCATGAAATCATTTTATATGACTCATCATGATGTCATGGGATGATTTTCCTTGTTATTATTATAGTTTTTGTTTATTTACATTTCCATAGTTATTTATTGTAATTCTTTTCCACTATTTCTTTATTAAATGTCTTGCTTCACCTAATTTCATCTTATTTATAACCATCCATTGTGGATCTCTTCTATGAGGCTATAGTCTCCCCACTATATCACCTTAGAACATCACTTCTCATCAGATGACTCTAGCATATGTGGATTCTACCATGAGGATATATGACACGTTATCTCAATACCCTAGTTTGAAGGATACAATGTCGAGATAATAGAATGTAGTATTAGGGAAAATGTTTGTTGTTTCCTATATTTTTTGGTATTATACATGAGATAAAAAGATAATATAATTTGGTAATGAGACTCTTCCTATGAGTAGTTATCCAATGTATAAGGGAATCCCAAATTATATTTTTTGAATTATTGTTGTTTTGGATTTTTATTGATATGGTTGGTACGAATTCATTGTCATGTGACACACATGTTTATTGAGCATACTACTATGAAAATTATTCTAATAATAATTATTATACATTGGACTTTTGAAAATAGTTAATTCATTACATTCATCTTTATATGATCTCTAGAAAAAATATTCTATGCATTTTATTAATGAAACATCTAATTTCTGCATCCATTTTCCTTCTTTATATAGTATGTAAATTTATATATATATATTGATACTTTCATACATTTGTATAGGGAGAATATTATCAGATTAATTAATGTTCCTACATTAATATAAATTGTTTTATCCCACATAAATTATTGATATAACCTTAATTCACTAATTATAATTTATTATGTGTTCTAGTTGTATAATTCAGTAACCAGATATATATAAATATATATATATATATAAGTTATGTAATGGGCCAGACCTCTCAGGTCCATTCCTTTGTTAAAATATGGTGATTGAGGTTTCCGGGGGGTCAAGGTGACTAATCTCCAACACATTGCCAATTTTACATTTCTGTGAATATTATCATTGGTGACCCTCAGTGAATAGTTCCAATGGTAGTCAGTTGTGAATAGTTCTATCGGTAACCTCTAACGGTAACCTCTCATTCCTTTGTAAAATTTCTAATTCTATGAACAATTCCATCAGTAAACCGTTCTATCAGTTTTCTCTAACGGTAACCTCTCTTTCCAATTGATAATTTTGAGTTCTGTGAAGAGTTCCATCAGTGAATAGTTCTATCGGTAACCTCTGATGGTAACCTCTTTTTGATTTCCATTTTCTGAGATCAGTGAAGAGTTTTTCTAGAAAGGTAGGTGTACAAAGTTTTATCGGTGAGGTTCTAATGTTGAGGTTCATGAACAGTTTTCTAATGGTGATGTTCATGAATATTTTCTAATGGTGAGGTTCAAGAACAATGTTCTATTAGCGAGGTTTTAACAGTGAGGTACATGAACAATGTTCTAACGGTGAGGTTCATGAACAATGTTCTATATGCGAGGTTCTATCGGTGAGGTTCTAATGGTGAGGTTCATGAATAGTGTCCAAATGGTGAGATTCATGAATTGTTTTATAACGATGAGGTTCATAAACAGTGTTCTAATGGTGAGGTTCATGAACAGTGTTTTATCAGTGAGGTTATAATGGTGAGGTTCATGAACAACGTTTTTCCTTTTCCAAATTTCATGTTCATGAATAGTGTTCCATCTTCCAATAGTTTCTCCCTTTGGATGGTTCCATTGACATGAAATTAATTTGAAGCCTTGTTTTAAGGGCACTAAGGTCGATTCAATGGAAATAAATCATATATTAATTATTAATATAGCTCAGGATGTTTTTTACATGGTCAAACCGCATGGTTTAATGCGATCCTCGTTTAATGGTAAATTACGTGTATAATAAATTGTCGCTCCGTTAGTCCTTCAGAAGGGACGAGATATCATCCTCCCAAATTATTTCTCCTTGTTCTCGGGTGGGAGATGCTCGAACTTCCCATTCCTTCTCATAATAATTGCACTATCAAACTTTCCACCTTAAATTGTTTCTGCTCTATTTGGATACAACCAAGTCGTATTGATCAATCTTTGATATAAGGGATGTTTTATAATCATTCTTTTGGGGTTAATCTTCTCATCTTTTTCTTTTACATATTATAGAATGTAATCTCCATGCATCTAATGGAGTTTTCTTGGGTTTCAGTTGGTGCGGTCATACCATGGAATCCTCAGGTTGATGTAGTTATCGTGAGAGGATAATCGTGACGCATTGTGTAGATTGTGATTTTATAATTATTGTCAAAAAAATTATGAGGTAGGGGATTCATTTCTTCTCTATTATTTTATGTGCAACTGTATGGTTAGCATGTTTTCTCCCACTATATGAAAATGGAATTTACATAATAAATATTTGAACCAGAAAATAAATCGATATTGATTATATGTTATTGCCTCTTGGTTTGATATCTATGAATTCTTCATATAGTTGTTCCTTCTTGATAGAAAATAGTAAAGAATGTTAACTATAATTAATTGATAATGGTTTGGATAAATATAGAGAGTTATGTAATTGAATCTGTTTCTTATAATTGTAATGGATGTTAATCAAAATGGTGTAGTAAGCATGTTAAATTTTTTATAGCTTACTATTTAGGTTTCCCAATGTTGGAAATTATGATTAATAAATCGGTTAATCCACGATGGATTACAGAATTGGTGGTTTGATAAATGTTATCCCTTGTAGGCTTTAGAGTTACCCTCTTGGTTGTTTAAGGTCCAAGAGCCCATTTGATATGAGGTTTGTTTTTATTGTTTCTTGTGTTGTGGTGTGAGTCTGAATGGTTGTTATGATATGCGGTGGTAGAGAGGCCATTTGGTTGTGGCTGCAAATGACGCCTAGGGTGGCGAGATAGATTGGTTTATACATGTGGGTGTTCGGGAGGACACCATGGATGATGTAATTGAATGGATGTGATTGTTGGATACTGTTGTTTATTATTGGTTGATTACCTGTATTACATTTCCCCATTGCCTAAGGTAACTGGTCTTTCATACCCTTCTACTAAAAGAGGCGAAGACACCCAGGGTTTTCCACATGCTTCCCGTGTGTATCTTATCAAGGGATAATGGGTTTACGCACTTTCTATAGGCGGAAAAGACTCGACGGGTAGTTCATCTACTCTGCATGTTGAGCCCCTTTTTGTTTAGTAGCATAGAATGTTTTTCTATAATTTCTTAGATTATGGGAAATGTAATTTTATAAATAAATAATTGAATAAATGATGTTATCCCATGGGTTTTGGAGCTTGGTGGGGTGTAATGCTGAGGTTGTGATTTGAAGGAGCAATGTACTTTGGGTGTGATTCCAATGAAAATTATTGTGGAATTGTTATTAGTTAATTAATTTTTATATAATTAGTTAACATAATGTGAAACTTATAAAAGGGGAATGAAATAATGTATTAAATATCTTTAAATGGTTATGTGCTTATAGGATACCTAGTATTAGAAGTGTAATCCCGGAGTCTGAGAGACGTTAGTTGCAGTTGATTATAAGACTAGCTTATGCCCATAGTGTGGTTTTGAGATATAGTATGTCCTTTACTATTTGTGTTTCTATACGCTACTCCACCATGTCTGTAAGGTAAACTCACACCCTGGGGATTTTGAGCCCTCGAGTGGGTGGGGGTGGGGGGTTGTTTTCCCCAATATTCCGGTGGGAGGATGAACGAGTGACTACCCCCTTGGCCACACTCTCTTCTCATGGTCGTTACTTGTGTCAGTAGGAAAAATGGTTAGTTTTTCCCAGTTATGTGTGTAGAGGTCTATAATGGTTTGTGGTTATTCACACACATATATTCTGGATATTTTTTCCTATGGACTACTATAAGTGTAACATGTATAGGATGTGATGGTTTAAGGATCCATAATCAGTGTATGGGATGTAGTGTCTTGAGGTGAAATACCCAACATATGTTACACGTTATGCGCACTATGGTGGATCCTTGAAACTACCTGGTTACATTCTATCACAGACGTTGTGGTTTAGTCGCAGGAGGTGCATGTTGTGGTGCTTCGCCCAGGTGTTTGCTGGAATGCCTTTTTGGAGAGACATTGTTAGGACGTGTGACATTGAGGCAAAGCGGAAAACTAGTGTGAAAGTAGTATTGGGGTACCATTTATATTCTTTAGTATACGATATATTCTTGTATTCTTTACTTTGTGAGAGTAGCCACGGTGAGGTTGGGAACCTAGTATACTTGTTTGGGTGATGAGTTAGTTTCACTTTTTTCTCATCGTGCTTTAGCATGCTTTCTTTATTTTTTCCCAAGAGGCTTCGGGGAGGTTCCTTCTGAGTATAGTGTTATACTCACCCTATGTATATATAAACTGTTTTTCAGGTCACTTGAAGAAGGTTGGAGATCATGATAGCTTCCACTAGCTTGGGGTTGCAGGAGCTATTCGGGCTTCTGGTTGCTGCTCTTTTTTACTTTCTTTTTTGTACTTGCAGTTTTTCCCTTCCAGTTGTAGTACTATTTTAGGAAATCACATATGTGGACTTGGGTTTTCTTTTATATTTCAATTCTATGTTGGAGTTGGTTGGTCATATCTCTCTCTTCCATAGGTGTTCTCTTTGAGTTTAATACCTCTCATTTGTTTGTTTACTATACCCATGGTGATAGTCGCCAACTCGGGGTCTACTAGAGGCGGGACTTGGGGGGTCATTATCTCCCTCCTCACATTTTTGGCCTAGGAGGGGTACACTTTGTGGGGAGTGGGACATGATAGAGGTTTATGAGAGGTCTGGTTGAGGGATTGGATGGAGTTTTGAGTTATTCACATTTGAGGTTGCAAAGGATGGTAGGGAAACAATGTAATTCGTGTTTAGAAAGTGATTTAAACACTGGAGGCCGACTAAGACAGAGGAATTTAGGCCCCCCTATGATCTGATGCATGGACTTTTATGTTTACAATGTCTACTAAATAAGGTGATACTAGTTGTAGGGTGCAGACCTAAGAAAGGATCATGCAACATTCTTTATTGTTACAATGTTTGAATGGGTAGACCTGGGGATTGGTTAACCTAAAATCAATGAATGAAAATTGTTAATTATTTAATATTGAGTCTTCTATATTCCAGGTTTAAGATCCCTAACTATTTTTTATTTTATAGGAATGGATCTAGGTCGACGTCCTCTTCAATATCATGTAGAATATGTTCATCATGCTATTCTAGTAGATCTTCGTAGGGTAGAGGTTGATAAAGACGACACTATGATGAAGACACTCTGAGAGTTTTAGCACCAGAGCTTGCATAAGTACGAGGGATCCATCTAAGATGCAGTAACAGATGACTGGTTTGAGGTGGTCGATATCAGCTTCAGTTCAATAAATTCTTGGAAGGAGCACTGGGTGTCTACGGTTGTGAATATGTTGCGTGGAGTAGTGAGCTAGTGCTGGTTCTTGTTCCTCAGGGATGGTGTGGAGTCAGATATCTCATGGGAGGAGTTTCGAGACCAGTTTGGAGTCGAGTTTCTTTCATCGACTGTAAAGGCATCCAGTCTCTAGGAGATTATTACCCTTCAAAAGGGGATCTCCAATGTGTGAGATATTGAAATCAGTTTCATGAACCTTTTATGATATGCTTTAAACATGTTGCCAGATGAGGAGTCCATGGTGAGGCATTTCGAGGAGGATTTGTGTCCATCGATCCAGATCTAGGACTCCCCATTTATGCTGAAAACATATATTGAGGTGCAGGCGAGGGAAGAAATTTTTCGATATGAATTTGGCTAGGACCGGATCATCACGAGAGGGGAATCATCATGATTCCTCACAAAGCAGAGATGTGATCCAGGGTTCCCGATTTTCAGGGCAGAAGAGTTTTCATTCATCCGGGGGTTGGTCCAAGGCCTTGACATATCTTTTATCTAGAGGCAGCAACTCTCAAGCATATTCCAAGAGAACAGACACTTGTTTTTCTTGTGGTGGTCAAGGTCATCAGTAGTAGGAGTGCCTGAAATTTCAAAGAAGTCATCGTGCACCTGGTGCACCGCTCTCGGTTCCTCTGTGGAAATGGTTCCAACCGTGGCAGCAGTAGTAGAATTCACCAGCTATAGATCCATAGAGGGTGGATGATACAAATTGAGGATATTCCCATGATGCTTCTCTTCTTAAGAGAGCAGAGCACGACCGTGGTGGTGGTCTTTATCAGAGTCAGAGTGGTCGTCGAGGAGGTCATAGTCAGATTCAGGCTCTAGCATTGCATGATCTAGGAAATCAAGTCATCATTCAAGGTACCCTTTTCTTATTTTCTACCATGGTGTAATCATTGTTCGATTCATGAGTGACACACTCCTTCATATCACCTACCATTGTCCATGCTTTGGGCTATGAGGTTAAGAGGCTTCCAGTGCCCACGAGTTTGAATATGCTAGTTGGAGGTTCACCTGACTTGTTTGAATTACGTAGAAAATGTGAGATAATGTTGGGGAATCACCTCTCTTGGGGAGATTTCCTATTTTTACAAATTAAACCATATGATGTCATCCTCAGCATGGATTTATTGTAATCGGTGAAGTGTTTCATGTATTTCTTCAAGAAGCATGTTGTCTTCTTCAATGCAATTGTAGAGTCGGTGGTGTTTTTTTGGAGAGAATGATCCTTGGATGGGTCATAGGCGCATTCCATCCTTAACATCCATGATGGCTAAGTGATGTTGAGTTATTCGGTGGTTCAATAGTTTTTGTTTCCTAGGGTCTTATAAGGGTACCATGATGTTTTTCCAGAAGAGGTTGTGGCATTACTCCCTTGACAAGAGATTGAGTTTGGGATAGAGCTACCACCCGGAGCATCTTCTCTAGGTGTGTTCATGATATTGATGAATGTGGTTTTCTATGAGTCCTAGACATGTTCATGGTAGTTTTCATCAATAAAATCCTTGTGTACTTCACGTTTGAGAGGTGCATGCAGAGCATCTACACGCTGTTTTGGGAGTTCTTTGTGAACATCATCTATTTGTCAAGTTTCTGATGTGTATTCTTTAGGTTTTAGAACTCCATTTCATGGGGCATGTTGTGTCCCAGCTAGGAGTAGTTGTGGATCCTATGACTATAGAAGTATTTGTGCCTTTCTAATCCCCCAGGACAGTGTCAGAGGTGCAGAGTTTACATGGTCTAGCAGGAAACTACATGAGTTTCGTAGCCGGCTTCTCATGACTTGTGACTACTCTGATAGCTTTGACCATTATAGATTAGACATTAATATGGACCAATTATTGTCAGGAAGAATTCATGTATCTAATAGAGAAGTTGGTAAGTGCTCTATTTCATTGTCTCCTAGCTGAGAGAGTTCAGATTTATGTTTTCTACGATGATTCACATCTGGGTTTGGGCTGGGTTCTGTTGTAGAAAAGATCAGTTGTTTCTTATGGGGCTTAGCAGTTATGTGCCCATGAATAAAACATTGCCACTCATGATCTTCGGTTGTAATCCATCGCGTTTTCTCTAAATTTGTTGACACATTACCTTATTGGTGAGGGTTTTGTGGTTTTCACCAATCATAAGAGTTTGATGTATGTTTTCTCCCAGTGTACCTTGAAGTTACGACAATGTTGGTGGATGGAGTTCTTACGGGAATATGAATTCGAGATATCATATACACTTGGAAAGGGGAATGTTGTTGGTGATGCACTAAGTCGATAGTCACATAGTGATGATATACATTAATCTAGTGATTCCTGGAGAGTAATGCTAGAACTGTTAGCATTACAAATTGATATGAGAGAAGTTGGGAGTAGAGGTTGTATATATTAGATAATGGGCAGTCATCTCTCAGGAATCAAGTGGAAGATTCCTAGTTGGGTGATCTAGAGGTGGAGGTCTAGAGATACCGAGTTGTTTATGGCGAGACCCCTGATGGGTGGGTTGAGGATGAACAACACTAAGTGTTGTATCATGGAAGGATATTTGTTCCTTTGATGATACGCAAGAAAATTCTTAAAGAGTTTCATAGTTCACCATTAGTGGTGCATCCTAGAATGAAAATGATGTACATGGACTTGAGGATCCAATTTTTGTGGCCTGGTCTGAAGCGTTCAGTTTAGGAGTTCGTGTCTCGAATATTGGTCTTCCAGTAGGTGAA
Organism: Viscum album; assembly: GCA_963277665.1. Classification (NCBI taxonomy): domain Eukaryota; kingdom Viridiplantae; phylum Streptophyta; class Magnoliopsida; order Santalales; family Viscaceae; genus Viscum; species Viscum album. Next base: position 998,480,867 of record OY728166.1, read on the forward strand.
GGCCAAACACCGTGTTCCTGGTGGTCTGCCCTAGCCATTAAAGATTCCTTAGTGGAAATGGCAGGACATATCAATGTACTTTGTTACTAGATTACATTGAGCTCCGGGAGGACAATATTCCATTTGTGTGGTAGTGGAATGCTTAACAAAATTGGACCACTTTATAGCAATCATGGAGTCTGGATCAGTGGATGTTTTGTCAAGAACGTTTCTATAGAAGGAGGTGAGACATCCTGGAGTCCCTAGGTTGATCATTTCTGATTGAGATCTTCATTTTACCTATAGGTTTTGGAGAGGTCTCCAACATGCTTTTGGTTCTCAACTATACCTTAGGGCTGCTTTTCATCCTCAAACGGATGGCTAGATAGAGCGAACCATCCAGACTCTTGATGTCATGTCACACTCTTGTGTCTTGGATTTAGCATGTTCATGGATGAGGAAGTTACCCTTGGTGGAGTTCACATACAATAATATTTTTTACCCCACCATCGGTATGACACCATTTGAAGCCATGTATGTCCATCCTTTCTGTTCTCTAATGTGCTGGACTAGGGTAGGAGTGTTAGCAATTCTCAGAGAGGATCTTAGGAAGAATAAAACATTGATGGTTCTTTTGATTTGTGAGCATATGAATATGGCGCAAGATAGTCAGAAATCATACTTTAATCAATGGAGGAGACCAATAGTGTTTAATTATGGAGATCATGTGATTTTGAAGGTGACTCCCTGTCATGGGAAGTGATGATTTGGTCATGAAATTAATTGTTCTCCCTGATTTGTTGGGACTTTTGATGTGTTAGACCATGTTGGAGCTATGGCGTATCGAGTATCAATTCCCCCATATATATGTTGGATATATGATGTTTTCCATGTATCACAGCTCCGTCGTTATCTTCATCATTACTCTCACATTATCGATTGGGGAGAGATCGATGTTGATGATGATGCAACCATTGAAGAGTTACTTTTGTAGATCCAATAATTCAAGTAGAATGTGTTGTGAGGGTGTTCTATCCCCTTGGTTTGTGTCTTGTAGTGACATAGTGTCATAGAGGAGAGTTCATAGGAACGTGAGTCACAAATACGTGCTCATTACCTAGATTTGTTTGATGTTTAACTCTTTTCATGTATCAATGTAGCCTTTTTGGTAATAATACTATCAGGTTTATGAGATGGCTCCCATTGTTGCTTTTATGGCTTTCTCTCATTTGAGAGGCATCTCGATGGATGGTTGTTCGGACCCCATTTCGTTTTCACAATAGGTGGGTTTGGAATTCCTGGGGATGAGAATTTTTTGAATGGTATCTAATGTAATGTCCCAGACCTCTCTGATCCATTACATTGTGAAGATATGGTGTTTGAGGTGTTCCGAGAGGTCAAGGTGACTTATAACAATCATTGTGACAATCTTACCTTTCAATGAATAGTAGAAACAGTGACCCTCAGTGAATAGTTCCAAAAGTAGTCAGTTGTGAATAGTTCTATCAGTATCCTCTAATGGTAAACTCCCTTTCCTTTTCCAAATTTCAAATTCTATGAACATTTCCATCAGGGAATATTTCTATTGGTATCCTCTAATGGTAACCTCTATTTCCTTTGAGAAATTTTGAGGTTTGTGAATAGTTCCATTGGTGAATAGTTCTATCGGTAACCTCTAATAGTAACCCCTCTTTCTTTTGCCATTTTTTTTGAGTTTGGTGAACAATGATTCCAAAATGGTAGGTGTATAGTGTGCTATCAATGATGTTCTAATGTTGATGTTCATGAATATTGTTCTAAAAGTGAGGTTCATGAATAGTGTTCTAACGGTGAGGTTCGTGAATAGTGTTATATCAGTGAGGTTCTAACGGAGAGGTTCATGAACAATGTACCAACAGTGAGGTTCAAGAACACTATTCAATCGGTGAGGTTCTAATGGCGAGGTTCATGAACAGTGTTCTAACGGAGAGGTTCATGAACAGTGTTCTAATGGTGATGTTCACGAATAGTGTTCTATCAGTGAGGTTCTAACGGTGAGGTTCATGAATAGTTTTTTTCCATTGCCAAATTTTTATTTCATTAATAGTGTTTCCAGCCTCCTACGGTTTCTCCCTTTTGACATTTCCATTGATGTAAAATGCATTTAACGCCACATTTTAAGAACACTCAGGCCAATTCAAAATCTCTAAGGCCTATATTAATTATTCCAATGGCTTGGGATGTATTTTTTTTACATAGTCAAACCGTGTGGTTTAATGTGATTCACATTTAATTTGAAATTAAGTGTATCTTAAACCACCACTCAATTAAATCTTTTAAAGGGACAAGATATGTTCCTCTCTAATTTTTCCCTTTGTTCTCAGGTGTTGGATGCTCAAACATCCAATTCCTTAACATATGAGTTCCATAGTAAAACATTTCTCCTTAGATTTCTTCAGCTCTATTTTGATGCAATCTTGCAGTATCGATCAATAATCGATATAAGGTATGTTTTATCATCATTATTTTGGGGTTCATCTTCTTCTGTTTCTCCATTCTATGTTATATCATGTAATCTCTAGGCTTCTAATCGAGATTTCTTGTGTTTTTATTAGTTCAGTCGTACCGTGGCATCCTCGGGTGGATGCAGTTATCGTGAGAGGAGGATCGTGACTCTTTGTGTGGATTGTTCTTGTATTAAGAATGTCAAGAACTTTTTGTAGTAGGGGATTCATTACTTCTATTTTATTTTTTGTGAAACTGTATAGTTAGCATGTTTTATCCAACCGGATGGTAGTGGAATTGACATTATAAATATTTGACAATAAAATAAATTAATATCGATCGTATGTTATTGACTATTGATTTGATATCCATGCTTTCTTAGTATAACTATTCGTTCATGATGAAAATTAGTAATGAACGTAAATCAGAATTAATTGATAATGGTTTGTCTAATGATAAGGAGGCATGTAAATGAATCTAGTTTTTCTTGTTGAAATTAATGTTAATCAGAATGGTGGATTAAGCATGTTTAATTTTTTTGATTTCTTATTGTTTAGGGTTCCCAATGTTGGAACCTATGATTAATATATCGATTAATCAAAGTTGAATCATAGAACATGTGGTTTGATAAAAGATAACCCCTTGTAGGGTAAAGATTTACCCTCTTGGTTGTTTAAGGTCCAATATCCCATTTGATATGATGTTTGTTTTTCCTACTCATTGTGTTGTGGTGTGAGCCTGGATGGCTGTTGTGATATGTGGGTGAATGGAGGCCTTTTGGTTGTTGAAAAAAATGACACCTAGGGTGGGTAGATGCATTAGTTTCTGCATGTCGGTGTCAGGGAGGACACCAGTTATTATTGAATGGGATGGGTGTGATTGTTGGATTCTTTCTATTTCATTTTGGTTGATTACCTGTTTTACATTTCCCCACTACCTAAGGAAACTGTTCTTGCTTACCCATCTTTTGAAAGAGGCGAAGACGTGCTGGGTCGGCCACATGCTTTCCGTGTTTAGCTTCTCTAGGTAGAATGGGTCTATGCTCTTTCCATAGGTGGAAAATATGTGATAGGTATTTCATCTACTCACCGTGTTAGGCCCCCTTGTGTTTGGTAGCATAGAATTTTTTTTCATGAATAATTGAGATTATGGGAATGTAATTCTATAAATAAATAATTAAATAAATGATGTTAATCCATTTGGTTTAGAGCTTGCTAGGGTGTAATGCCGAGGTTGTGATTTTAATTACCAATGTACTTTGAGTGTGATGCTAATGAAATTTAATGTGGAATTGTTATTGGATAATTAATGTTTAAACAATTAATTATCTTAAAGTGAAACTGATAAAAACGGAGTGAAATAATTTATCAAATCACATTAAATGGTTGCATGCTTACAGGATACCTAGTCTTAGGAGTGGAAACCTAGAGTCTGAGAGAATTTATCTACAGTTATGTCTAAGACTAGGTTATACCTATAGAATGGTTGTGAGATCTATTATATCCTATAATTTTTGTGTTTCTATTTTCTACTTCACCCTGTCAGAAAGGGAATCTCACACCCCTGTGATTATGAGCCCTCGAGGGGGTGTTTTACCCAACATTTAGGTGAAAGGATGGATGGATGACAACCCCTTTGTCCATGTTCTCTTATCTTGGTAGTAACATGTGCTGGTAGGAATAGTGGTTAGACTTCCCTATATATGTGTGTTGAGGGCCGTAATGGATTGTGGTTTTCAGACATATATATTCTAGATAAAGTATCTTATGGACTACTATATCTATAATGTGTATAGGTTGTGATGGCATGAGGATATTTAGTCGTTGTATCGGTTGTAATAGTTTGAGGTATAATACCCAATGTATGATACATGTTATGGAAGCATTGGTGGCTCCCATAAACTACTTGTTTCTTTTCATTCGTGGACGTGGTGGTTTTTTTACCCGAGGTGCATGTTGTGGTGCTTTGCCCAGGTGTCTGCAAGAAAGCCTTTTTGAGAGAGATGCTCAGGACGTCCGACGTTGGGGAAAAGCGTCAAACTGGTGGGGAAGTAGTAGCGGGGTACCCAAGATATTTATTATTATATTGTATATTCTTGTATGCATTACATAGTGAGAGTATCCATGTTGAGGTTGGGAGCTTAGTATCCCTGATTAGGTGATAAGTTATTTTCACATATTGTACACTGTTCATTAGCATGCTTTCTTTACTTTTGCATGAGAGTCTTTGGGGATGATCCTACTTAGTAAAATTCTATACACACCCTACGTATATATCAACTATTTTTCAGGTCACTTGGATTAGGTTGGAGATCAGGCTGCTTTCTAATTGCATGGGGTTACAGGTGTTGTTCAGGCATGTAGATGCTGTTGTTTTTACTTTCTTTTGGGTACTTGTAGTTTTTCCCCTTCCAGTTATAGTATTTTTTTTCATGACATTACATATGTGAACATGGGTTTTCTTTTATATATCAATTCTGAGATGGAGTTTGTTGGACTTATCTCACTCTTTTGCATGTGTTCTCTTAGAGGTTAATGCCTCCCATTTGTGTGTTTATTGTACCCTCGGTGCTAGTCACCAACCCAGCAACTATAGGAGGTAGGAATCGGGGGTCGTTATCTCCCTTATAACATTGTCGGCCCATGAGGGTAGACTTTCGGGGGAGGGGGTTGGGACATGTTAAATATATAGTTACTATTGACTAAGATGAATTAAATCATTACAGGTTAAAAACATAACTATTTACTAGTATTCCAATTGAAACATAATGTTTTCCCCTATACCATTCAATTTACACTTCATATATTTAAAACTATGTCATATTAGAAGAGAGCTATACCCAGACCCGACCTTAGTAGTGGGTAGATGGGAGGGTTTTTTATGTTATAAGTTCATTTTTTAGTCATTCTATATCACCAAGACCAATCATTTTGGATAGCAAGGTGTGATCTTTTAATTTAAAGGATACATACCTAAAAAATATATATTTCTCTAATCATACATAGTCTTAAACCCATTTTTGAGGATTTAATTTCTTATTTTAGAATCATGACACTATGATACCCTTGAGTAATATTCCATGAAGATAGTGAAGACCATGCCCAAGAGGTGGTGGGAATTATTTGATAGTATTCCCTCATGTACAAACATATGTGTTACCAACTATTATTCTTGATCTGGGCCCTGAAATAGAGTAATCTATGGGTTTCTTTTCATTTGTTGAAATCAATGAAATGTTTCACTCATCCTCCAAAAAATATATATGTGTAAACTTGAGAGTTACATATGCAAAACCTTCCCACCATTTGTGGGAATTTCAAACATCATATTTCAGATTCATGGATGAAATATTTGCTTTCTATCATTGAGAATCTCTAGATTTCTCTAGCGTGGAGAGGTAAAAATGATGAATATTTGTTATGTGATTCTTCCAAGAGAGAGTGAGATTTTTTTACCCAATTATATAGACACCATAACAAGATCTAAGTATTTTTCAATTCAATCTTGAATGTATTAAACATTCGATAATAATTGAGGGTTTACTTGTTAGAGGATTCATGAATTTCTAAAAGGGAGCCATGATGTTCATCGATTATTTTGTTTATTTCCAAGAGTTTAATGATTTTATTTTACCTTATGTTATAATGATACCAATACTACGAGGTGATTCTATGATGGGCTTGTATACTTCAGCATGTAACTTGTCAATGTATTCTAATTAAGGTATATTCCAAAAAGAGTAAATAAGGAAATCATTATTTATAGGAATATGATCGAAGATGAATGTGGGAACCATGGTACATCAGAAAGACAATATGTTAGTGTTTCTTCTATGAGACTAAATTATCACTATAAGGCTCTTCATGAGGGTAGAAGTAGCAAAAAAATCATGTTGAAACCTCCCATGCCTCTCAACAGAGTTGGAAAGCATGAGATATGAAACCCCATTAATTATGGGATTTAGTTGAATATAGAGGCTATACTAGGTTAGAACATATCTATCACTTATGAAAGTTATTTCCATTAGTTCTTTGATAGAGGGGATACAAATCTAATCCAATTTACGAAATGGTGCCAATGGTTTATTTTTAAGAGGGTTCTTCCATACCACTCACTGCTTAGGCCGAGGTGGTGGTCAAGGAAGAGGTAATAAAAATAATGAAATTCTATTTCATCAGAGAGAGACTACATGGATCCGTTAGACTTTGAATCAGGGACGTGGTAGGAGACATTGGCACGTCATCTTTCCTATGTCTCAGAAGTAGTCCATCAATCCTTCAACTAATCAAGGTAAAATTATGGTATCCATTACATTAGTATCTACATTTTTTGATAAATGCACATCTCATTCGATATATTTGATTCGGTCATTGAGAGCATGGACCTCAATATAGAGTTTTACTATGATATTATGATTAGAAATACTCATTAAGTATTAAATCATATATTTTTCACCATTGATGTGATTTTCTCCTTTGTAAACATGGATATCCATTCATACGGATTCATATCGCTATTTAAATGCATGATTTCATGTAATATTCAGGATAGAGAAGATACTTCCTTATTGATCATGTGTTTATTAATTTCACTGAACATTGAATTTTACATCACCACTAGACAATGGGGATGAACATAAGGGAGAATGAGATATTATCACTAATCAATCAAGATATGACCACTTGGGACTGGGTAGTGTGGTAGTTCAAATTGGAATCTATTTCATGGATGATCAGGGGTAGGCTCTTATTTTTTCTATTGTACTACATTATTTCAAGGAATGTTTCCCTGATGAAATTTTATGGCTACATCTACTAAGATAGGAAGAATTAATTATTTATAATGTGCATAGAGTAGCACCAATGACCATTACACCTTTTTTAAATGAACATTTGGAGCTTATGGATATTAAGAAGAAGTTATATTACCCAGAGGATGATGTTTTCATATTCCAAATGTTGAGGCATGAGTTTTGCCTATCCACTTTTTTAAGAACGAACATGGTATCCTAAATATTTTCATAGATTACTATCAACTAAACATACTCACATTAAATAATCATTATCCACTGAATCAATTTTGGAAATCTTATTGACCAATTATAATGAGAGGGGTTATATTAAAAAATTAATTTGATGTGGGTATATCATCATGTTCATGTTAGTTCTTTATACATACATCATATTGTTTTATAGGACAAGTGTGTTCTTTACTAGTACTTGGATTTTTTAATCAGTCTCAAAAACACACCTCCAATTTTTATGGATTTGATGAATTGGGTATTGCACTAATATCTGGATTATTTCATATTAGTCTCTATGGATGACATCATATTGTAACCTCATTCATTAAACCTCCCGGAAAATAATCATGTGATTTTGATGAATACAATTATATATCATCACCTATATAGTAAGGTTAGTAAAATCCACTTTTCGATTTGCAAAGTCCCCTTTTGGGGTAAAATCATATCCGGGTGAAAACATTTTTTAGACACTAATAAAGTTATAGATTTAATTTCTAAAGATCATCCTAGGAAAATAAATTATATAAAATTTACCTTGAAGCACCATAGGAATTACTGATTCTTCATCCACAATTTCATATTCCATGTTAAACCTCTTACAGGTTAGACTATGAATGTTCTGAAATTCATATATAAATTTCTTTGAAAGGAAACCTTTTATATGTCGAAGGGTATGTTGAAATCAGTGTGGAACATGATTCAACCTTATCCAAGGAGAATACATACCATATGTCATAATATATAATCTATTGGTATATTATTTTTTCTAATGTAGGATGAATTCCTCATCAGATATGGGTCTCATTAGTTGAGTCATCACAAGTGAAACTACTTATTTTGTGACCTTGAGCTAGATGTTGTAGTTCACACATTATGATTTCATTTAATATAGATATTTATAGATATTTTTGGGTTTTAATTGATAAAAGTATCCTCAATTATATCGTTACACAGTGTGATCTGAATATTAGGAATTCCAAATGGGTTGTTTTCTTATTGTACATACTTTTTCATCTTGAATATATGCTTAATAAAGGAAATGCATTTGTCGATGCTCTAATCCCAAAGAATCAGGCACATGTTGTTTAGGATTCTTGTGGAGAGTTTCAGCTCATGTACTAATTTTTATATACACATGTTTGGTTTTAGGAGTACTATGGGAAACCATTAATCATGGTGTTATCAGTGACCTACACCATTTTGGAATGGGTGATAATATCCAAACATTATTATTATGAGGGATTAGTCCTATATAAATGTGTACTTGTTGATGATTCTTCATCTTGTTGGATATCAGATGAGATGATACTTCACTCTCTGATGGGAATTTTATGGTCCCAACATACACGATAGAGGATTTGATTTTTGAAATTCATGTCTTAGTTAGGGTGGTATATCCCAATTTCAAAAAGTTCTATCAATACATACATCTAATGTACTAGTGGCCTATAATGAATTTTGAAATTTCATGTTTTATCTCTTGATGTTACATTTGTTAGTAGGTGATGGTGGAACATCAGTTACTAGATTATCATTAAGATCAGTTGTCCCTACCCGAGTGAAATGAGTTGATATCAGTGTTGATTTCATGAATAGTTAACCCAGATCTCTTCATGAAAACGATTTATTTTTTAAAGTCAATGATCATTTGATGATTGTCACAAGTTATTTACATGTTTGATAGGTCTATTTGGTATATGATCTAGAGATAATATCTTCAATGGTGATCGTACATCTTTATGGATATACTCGTTCCATCATATGTTAAAGGGATTCTCATTTTTCATCTTAGATATGGAAGGGGTTATAGAGGGGAAAGGGAACATTGGTTGTTATGCATATTGCCTAACAATCCCAGACTGATGGAAATAAACTAAATTGATTCAATTGGTAGATTACATGCTCCATGAATGTTTCCATGACATTATGGATTCTTTGATGATAATCATACCCCTTGATTTTTTATAATAACATATTTTAGTATAATAATTATAAGTATACTTACGTAGGATTATTTGGTATTAATTTCTAATCACCATTATACATTTCATCATCATTGATGCCATATTTTCATAGAACAATTATCATCCAAGTTACTATAGAAAAGAACCAGTTGATCATTAAGTGCATGTTTAACACTCATTCTAGGTAACATTTATATGATCATCGACACTAATAACCCCATGATTTCATGGTCGACTATTAGGTTTTTTTGTGATTATCACCCAATTTGAGCTGTCGACGTATCCAATAGTGGAGTAAGTTGTTTCTTATATTTGTTGGACACTTTATAGTTTTAAAATAAATTAGAACAGTGGCTTGTGAGATAAAACTTCTTTCGAGATACAATTCATTGAATGATTTCAATCACCTATGTCATCTTCACCGGTATTTTCCAGACCTGTTACATTTTATCTATCCTATTGAGGTTGATCTAGATATGGATTGTCCCCTAATGGGGTGTCAAGTGTGTATTTTGGATTAGAGTGTGAAGACACAATGATCAATGTTAGTTACTCTTGTACGGGTTTTATAGAAGAATGAAAGAGTAAAATTGAATAACATGGAGAGGGAAGTTAATATATGAGCTTAGAGGATAGATATTTTCCCATATAGAACATATTTATCATTGTAAGGAAAAATGATGGATGAGTATCTTTAATATATAGTTGTTTTAATGACCTGGTGGTTCTCAAAGCTCTAACTAATATATTTTTAGTTTCAATTCCTTACTTAACAACTTGAAATGTTACTTAATAGAGTCAATATGGTCATGATGGCATCCAAATCATCCATGTATCATAGAATACCATATGTTAGACATATAGATAGGGTTACATGGTTAAAAGAAGTCCTGAGGCCCAAGCCCCTTAGTTATATTGATAGTACAGAGCGCTTTAGTAATGAGCAAGTAGGAACATGGTTTTTCTACAAATTTGTAATGTCTGGAGTATAACCTTGTGAGTTGAAAATAGTTATGGTATAGTGGGTCCTTCATTTATTATGTCTAGTTAGTTGAAAATTGTGCCTATAACATGCAATGTCCCTCTATATGCAGCGTCGTGATGAATAGATATTGAATATTTTGGGGAATGATACCTAGAAAATATGTAACTCTATATGTTTCGGAGAATTTAAGGCTTTTCTATAAAATCAATTAATCACCTCACCCCATCATTTATCTTAACATTTATAGTTGATTAACTCTTCTCCTGTCTTCTATGGTATATCCCACCATCTATCATGGGAATAAATGCTACTACTTCATATTGACATTAAATCAATTATCATTTGAAGTGTTGGATATTCATATTTAAGCACTTGAATCATATTTATTCTTATCATATATTCTCTTCATATATCTTGTGCTATTTTTATTCTGTCTCATGTGCCCTATTTTTTGGGTGTTAGAGTATTTATCTAATTTCATCCAATATATATAAAATCCAATGCCAGTATTGGACAAGGAGTTTTCTATGTAATAATTGTAGGATATCTATTATGTTTCATATATATCACAATTTCTTTTCATAGCAGCACCATTGTACAGTATGCCATCCATTTATTTGTGTTTCTTAAAAAAATTAATGATTTTATATAAATATAATCATGATATTATAATTATGTTGACCCATGTGATGCGATAAGAGGATTTTGAAATCAATTATAGATATCACTTGGTGTGTTCCAAATAAAATACCCATTTTAATATAATTTTTCAATAGACCTAACCATATTTAATAAGTTTGATATGAACATAACTATCAAATAGCCATGTCTTAAATAATTGAATGACATTATTATATTAAATTGAAATGTGTGTAAAAACCATGAATAATTTTTTTTTAAATTATAATAAGAGAAAATTTTAATTTGTAACGTCCTTGGTTGAGATATGATTAATGATTGCAATGCAAATTATGTTGCCCCTCATGTAGTTATTATTATTACTACTAATCAATTTTTATTTTCGATGGAATGATAGTTATGGGTCTTTTTGAGCATGATGTTTCAATATACACTACATAACGTGTTGATAATGGAATATATCAACATTATTATTACATATGGATCATGGAAATGGTGATCCACATTCCAATTCTATAGGTGTGTTGATGACTTCTCACCCCACCTATCTCGAGTTATGAGAATGATGTCTCACATTCATTATGATATTCAAGGGATATACCAATGATAGACCCTATAGTCTCACTACATGAGTTCTGGATTCATATGTCACAACAAATGTTCTATTAGAACTATGATCCATGTATCTCACAAAATTTTTCCTAATGTATATACTTCATATAGCATTATACAACAAGTAACATTATAATATATATTATTACTATATATATATATAAATGGTTACTAGTCACAACCTTATAGAAGTTCATGTTAATGTATGTAGATCCATCCATCTTTATTTTTCATATGAACATGATTCAACTGTTAATTATTTATTCATCATATTCCATTCCTATTTGTTCCTCAACACTATGGATTTTATGTACATATGATATATTTTTTCTATACATCATTAGATGTTCCCTACTGCGATTTCATCTCACAGCCTACTTATACCACCATTGGTACCTGATCATGTTGATTTCTATAGTCATTGATTAGGGAAATCACCATACTATAGATTTATTAATCTTTCTTACTTATAGTACTGATAATGGGATGAGAGGTCCACACATATACACAAGATTCTAGTGGAGTATTTTTCTCCTTTTATATTATTTATTGCATTATTTATATTCATATTCAATGCACCAGTTTTTTATATTGTCATGATATGACATAATCATATATGAATAATCCTTTCAGAGTTTTATTATTATTATTAATATTGTTTTATGTAATTTATACCTCCATAGTTTATTATTGTACATTATATATGATGATGCATTATTTTATAGCCAAGAACAACAATTTTATTTTTATTTGTCATCATTCACTATACATCTATGATGTTAGAGTATAGTATCCCCACTATACAACCTTTGACCCTCACTGATATTAGAAACCTATACAATATGGTGATGCAAGATTGAGCCCATAGGGCCCACCAGCTCAGAGCCCTGCATTCAAGGACATCATGTCATGACGTAACATTGGTGTTATAAACATTTTTTTTGATATTTTGTCCAATACATGTCTACAAAATTAATCGATATATATATATATATATATATAATTTGTCACTTGGATGTTATATACATAAAATAACAGATATTCATATGTTTTGTGATGTTGTAAAATTTGGGTAATGTTTTGAGTAATTTTTACGGGTTTTGGAATGTTAATTAGAATAATATATAGGTAAATGGTTTCAACAATGTTATTATAAAATTAATTACAACCACTAGGAGGGTGTGAATTGAATGAAAGTGGTCATGAGAAGGATCACATGACATATTGTTTGGCTAATCCATGAAACTACCTAGTGGAATCTGTGAAAAATGAAATAGTTTTAAATACATTGTTATAGATTGGTTATACTTAGTGAGTCTTCTATTAATGGTGTAATAATGATATATTAGTACCACATAGTTGGTTCATGGTTTTAAAAATCATGTGGTTGAGTTATTTAGTGTACAGTTGACACCGATAAATTATGTGTATACCCTGAATTGAAAAAATAAAATGTTTCATTAATAACCCAATAATTTTAGAAACCAAATTCAATTATCTACTTCACCATGAAATATTGATATCCGGAATTCTAAAAAGTATTTAATGATTAATAATAGTTAATTAGTTAGAATGATTCAATGGTAAGTACCAATTCTTCCATAATCTTTTTATAGCCACTTTTCATCTGTCTCTCTCTCTCTCTCTTAAAACCATATATCATTTCATATAATGATGGATTTATGGGTTATAAATTTTTTATGTTGTAATATTATATGATTTCATGAATATAATATGGGTTTTAATTTTTTAATGGTGTTTTCAAATCCATTCATCATTTTCAATAACACATTAGTTGTAGTTGGATTCTATATTATCTCCTCATGAGTGAGAATATAAACTAATAGTATAAATTAAATGTGTATCAAAAATTATTTTGGAATATATTTTCTATTCTTATTTCAATTCCAGATTGGCATTGGGATTTGAATATTGTGGGAAACATTTTTGGGTTTCAAAAATCACCTTTGGTTAAAAATATTAACATGATTATTTTGAATTCATCGTTTTTTATGAATGAAATTATTTTGTGAAATGTTTCAAAAATATAATTGTTTATGAAATAGTTTTAGATATTTTTTGGTAAAAGTTTTTGGTGAGGTCATAGTCATAGTCATCACCCTATATGAGGGCCTGGTTACATTAGGTCCCCTAATATTTGTCACCGTGTGGCAACATTGTGTATTGATAAGATAATGTTCATGAGCATGGATCATCCAACTAAAATTGTATGAGCGTGTGTGGAGGCTTGGTTTTGGGTATACCAAATCATTTAAATAAATATTTGTATGCTTTTATTAACACATTCCATGTAAAATTGTTTCTTCAAAGGATAAATATTAATTTTAAAAATTAAAACTATTTCAAATAAATAATGTTAATAAAATTTGTCATAGTTGAATGACTTGGGATATCTTTGGAGAAATACTACTGATTTTATCATCAACCCATACATGGGATATTCAATGTGATCTTAAATAACTTCTATCAAGACATAGATAATGTTATGGTTTAAAATTTTCTTTTGTTATACATCATTACATCACAAGAGTAAATTTTGGAGTTGTAGGGAGGAGCATGGTATGGTGTTTCAGGGGATTATTCTACTTGGTGTTTTCAATCATGGATTCATTATCACATTTTTTTTATTTTACATTGGATTTAATTTTTTGTTATACTGGTTGATGTTTGTGATTTTTTGTTATATTTTTTTAAAATGAATCATATAATGGATTGTATGTTTTTTGTTATGATTATTTGTTGATTTTAACTTTTATGGGGAAATGAACATCATAATGATCTGGAGTCCCTTGACAAGTATTTACATACTATGATATTTTTTGAATTTCAATCACGTCTACTAGAACCTCTTCCACTTTTTAGGTCAATGTATAGAGGAGAGATGTAATAAATTAATTATTAATTGTGGGTGAGTCTATCATTTTGTGACAAAATGTCTCTTCTTATTTGGACATTAAAATTGAAAAGGCATAAGTTCATATTTGGGATGGTATAATGAAGATAATTTTTTCAAAAAAAGAATAACATGTCACATATATAAATGGATATCCTTTTTTCTAAATATCATGTTAACAGTGTGTTTGGGTATGAAATTGAATGAAGATTCTTCTTTTTTACCATCACCCCATCATTGTGGATCCATGTGGTGAGAGTTTAATTTCATGCATTAATAACAATGAAATCCCACTAATATAATATTATTTATTTTTATTTTATAGTGAATGATAATGTGAAATAATAATGATTTATGAAATTAAATGAAAAGAATTACATTGAGAAGCATGTGGGTATTATTTTAAAAAATTATAGAAATAATGAAGATGGTCAAATTGTGTAAATATATGATAAAAATATGTTTATGTGGTAAATTTGAATTTATATAGTCTTTATTTTCGAATGATTGAGGCAAAAAATTATTTTTTCTTGGTTAGATTAACTGTATATGGGTTTTTTTTCATTTCATAAATGATTTTCATTCATTTTATAATATATATTACATATATGTAAATTATAGAGATAGTGGACGAATGTTGTATCTCATAAAATATGAGTATATATGGAATGTTAATTTCAATGGGATATGGTGGGGAATCTAATGTTACATATAAAAATATGATCGAACACTACTTCATGAATGGTGTAACACCTCATAATCAGCCCATACATTCCATAAACATTCATCCTCAACCAAAAAAATTGTCCTGATTTTTATTATTGATCTACTGACCATATAGTTATATACTTTATGACTCCACCTAAAGAATGTAATAATTGATATATCATGGAGAAAAATACATGATATGGTCTTTTTTCTTCAGGGTATTGTTATAGGGACATGTCTTTTTAAAATAATGATGTTATCTTTCAATTGGATTAGTACAATAGATTAAATTTAATTATAAAAATTGACTTATTCATAGTGATTATAGGAACACCATGTTTACTCATCCAATAAAATATATATGGGTTATAAATGAGAAATTTTTTGTATGTAATAAATTTTATAGAGATGAACAAGTTATCACATATGGAAAATCTATCCCTATAATGGTTTAAGGTACGGTTATTTTGAATTATTCCATTATGGTTATTTTTTAATATGGTCCCATCCGAATTTTTTTATTTTTTCAGGATGCTAATCATATGAATTTTCAGGATGATATATTTTCTTTTTATTTTTATAATTAAAACCCCTCTTGGACAATGATAATATCAATACATTAGGAGTAAATATTGTTCCATAAATAATGATTTAATTATGTTGATTTTATATTTAATATTATTGAGAAGGCTGTATGATACTTTTTTTAGGTATATGTTGAAGTCATTCAAGACCCATAATAACAAATTTGATCAAAATAATTCTATCAAGTCAATGGATTGTTTATATGATACCCTTAGAGGAAATTTGTATAACAATCCAATTAGATAATTAATTTTCGCATTGGTGTTCAGAACCATATCATTTGAGTTGTAAAAAATTACCATTAAATATGTGAATGATATTTGTATTAATTATTTTCAAACTAATATTGACTTATTTTGTAAATATTTTCACGAAACATTTCACCGGATTTCCACCCAAATATTATGAGTATATGATTAACCTCCAAATAATGACCAGTTATATATCTATACTATCATCTAGTACTGAACTGATATAATTTATAAAATTAAATTTTATACATAATAGTTAAAATTTTGATGTTTTATTTGCCCAAAAATATCACTATATTCAATAAGAATTATTTTTGTGAATAATGTGAATGAAACTATAATAGAATTTCTATATTATCACATGCCCAACAATATGATGATAAATAATATGTATTCTCTACAATGAATTGATGATATTCTTAACCAATCATTGATATCAAATTATCAATCATAAATTTACAAATACCTAGGGTATCGCCAATAGTGTGTATGGGTAGTGTATATTCTAGAGAAACCTTGTTGTAAAAAATAAGTCAATTATAAATTTTTCATTGTCCCTATCGGTCTTACAAATACACCAACCAGTATTATGGAATTTGTCAATATAATTATTAATATGTTTCTAGATTACTTTGTGGTATTGGATATTGATTATATAATAATTTATTCAGAGAAAAGAAGATCTAGAGAATCTATTGGCTAATGTGCTGGGTGACTTGTGGGGGCATCTTTTGAATTAAATGTTATCAAAAAATGACATCATCATTATTGATATATTTTTAAATTTCCATTAAATTTTGTAAAAATATTGGTTACCATGTATCATAAAAATATGGAATTAGTTATCTCTTGGAAACCAATAAATAATTTCTTTGAGTTAGTTATTTTACATATCTTTTCAGGATTATTTTGGCGTTCTGTATTTTAGTTTTCTCATTATTCATCACTAATTATAACATAGTCAAATAAGGCATTCCATTAAAGTGGAATTATCAATTACAAAAATCCAGCCAAGAATATAATGTTAACCTTAGCTCCACTATTATACCCCAGTTGTAAGTTCATGGATAGGTCTTTGAAGTTAATTGTGATGCATCTGTGTCTGGTATAGGTTATGTACTGGTGTAATGTGGTCATACTTTTTCTTATGATTTCCATTAGTTATAGGCGTATAATAAAATTATGAACACATGACATAGAGACATACGCATTATGGAAGAAATTTAATACATGGCTTCATTATCTATTTATTGGGAAATTCACTATATTTATGGATCAAAATATTTTGAAAAAAATTATACCATCATGTGATTTTAACTTTTAATGATGGACATGGAATATGAACATGTTTGACATTGAATTAATGTATACACCAGTTAAAGGGAACTCTGTTGGGGATGAATTTATCTTCAAGTGATATTGTTTGTTATTTATAAAGATAATCGAATTGTGGAAAATTTTTCACTTATTATATATATTAATATAGATTTCTTGGACCAATATGATGTTTTATTTTTTAATCCTATATCATATGTCTCTAATATTCATGATCATAGTATAGTTTCATATAAATATTATCCTAATTGTGTCACTTTGTTGTCAAAAATCAATAGAGGGTGAACCATATAGGTTTTGCAGATAAATACGAGTTCATTATAGTGGTTCTAATAATATATTGTCAAAAAATTAACTTATAAGGAAAATCTTCTTACTTCCTACAAGAAATCGATATGGACAATTAATGTGACAATATTTATAGTGTATAATGCTTTCAGAAAACTGTTTTGGAAGGAGATAATGAAAAAGAATTTAAAATTTCATTTCTCAAGTTTCCACAACTGTCAAAATGTGAAAGAATATCATCTTTGGGATGTAGTAATATTTCAATAATTATTAATTTTTTATGGAAATTTTGGTTTATATCCATGTATTTATTTACTAATCAAAGAAGGTTTCTTGGAAAACATGATTCCATTTGGTTAATTGTGGATAAACTCATATTGTTAGAACACTTCATCTATATGAATGAATTTAATACAATAGAACACATGTCAAAATTAAACATTTAAGAAATATTGAATTGGGATGGAGTTCCAGTCTAAATTGTATCAGACTGAGAACCTGGGTTTGTATTTGAATATTTTTAATACATGCACTAATCCATTTGAAAATATTTCAAGATTTGTGTGGATTATCATCCTTAAATGGATTGTTTATTGAATATGAATTCCATACATTAGAGTACATTCATATGGCATATATAATGGATTTTTTGGGGATAATGCGAAGAAAATTTAACTTTTTATGATTTCTTATACAATAACTTGTTCAATGCATTAACACATATTGATCATTTAAATTAAATTTTATGGGATTCCTTCCCATTCATCACGTTGTTTTGTGGAACCATGTAAGACCTAAAAAATTAAAAAAATGTCTTATTTAAGAGAAAATATAAATGTTCTAGTTGTGAAATATGCAGCAAGAGATGCATCTAAGTCATAAGAAATTCTTAATCAATCCTAAATGGAGATAATTGTCCTTGGAGTTCAATGATCTATTTTTTTAATAATCTCTCAAATAATTAAAAAATCATCATTTTGGTAATAAGGGATTTATATATCCTCAATGAATTTTACCTTTTGTGGTATAGAAATATGTTATGGGGTGGAATATAAATTTTATTTTCTACCATTTATTAGTTCATTACTCAATTTGATTCATGTATCTCATTTTGAAAAGTAAAAACATGATCCTTACCATGTGAGTCGATGGGATAATAATTATCTTGAATTTGATACTATGTTTTCTTGTTCAAATATTTGGGCATTAAAATAGCAAGAGATAAAATTGAGTGGTGAAAGAATCAGTGTAGTGATGGATTTATATAAACATGGCCAGATTCAAGAAAAAAAATTTGAGTTGGAGAATTATATATATAGTAGTCGAAGTGACTATTCCAAGAAAAATTTAATTTTTAAATTATGGGGGAAAATTTTCATTGGATGATGGAATTTATAACCCTTATTCTAGAAAAATTACGTTATATTTATTTATTTTTAGTCAATATATTAATTATGTTATTATTTAGGGTTGTTCTTAGGTGGGTTTTAATGTTTTTGAGGAATTTATAGTTGTTTACAATATGATTATAGTTAGCAAAACCATGAAAATCCTCATAAAACCATGAAAAAGAAGATAGTTGGCAATGAAAAAGTGTTTGGTGGTAACATGAATTTCCAATCCTTGTGATAGTCATTGATATTGAATGAAACATGGAAAAGTGAAAAAAACATAGTTGTTGCATTTTTTTAAAACCCATGTCTACCAACCTATTAGGGGATGGAATAACATACAAGAACCATAAAATTGTCTCATGGTTCTATAAACTTAGTAGCCTAACCAGGTCGCATATATTTGTAACCCCTAAAATTATAAATGTAATCCAATTTAACTGTCACAATTCTCTTTAATCCTCTAATATCTATTGATCATGAAATAAATTTTATCAATAGGATTGAGAGATGGATGAATTTTATCTAAATGTGACTATTAAGAGAATAAAAGTGTTTTAGATACCTATATTGAATAGTATAAAATAATTAATTCTAGTTCCTCTCAGACTTAGTGTTACTCTAACGTTCACTATCTCCCCTCTCTGAAATATCAATTTATTCTGTGATGGATAAATATATGTGTTCTGAATTGTGTTCGGATGAAATTATGATATATTATATTAAGGTAATATGGTTTATGAAATTATCATGAGGCTTTGGAAATTTTTTTTTCATCTTCTCCATTCATTCAATGGAAGATGTATTTTCTCTTACATCCACAAAATTTATAACATAATTAATTAATTTTAATTAAATTTTTAACAAAAAATTCACATGATATCGTTATATCATGCGTATTGTATATCAAAATATTAATTTTATTTATTAATTATTTGGAAACCATTAATATTTTATAAATCGATATTTTTTATAATTTTAAAAGGTTCATTTTAATATTCTATTTTTATTTTGAATCATGAATTTTTTTTTTGAAATATTTAAATGAAAAAATGTTTTTTGTAATGGTTTTAAAAGGATAATGGAATAAAAGGATTTTGTGAGAACATTCATAGATGTTGCATAGTATATGGGGTGTGTTCCATTGGGAACATGGTATTAGTAACTGTGTGAAGGCATGGGGGATCAATTACATGCTACAAATGAATATGGAACTGTAACATGGGAATGCATGTGTTTCTGTGGTGTCACAATTATTAGTATTCCAAGTTGATGTTAAATGTTGTTATGTTTTTTAGTAATTTAAATTTAAAATTTTTAATGTAATATAAAGATAATATATTATGCATAAAATTGTTTTATGTAAATAATACTAACATGTTTTTCATTGTTTCATCAGTTGGTATTTATTTTTTAACATCATAATGAGTTTTTACTCCCCTCATATTTTGGAACATCATTTTTTAGATATCATCAATCAAGACATTTATAATGGTATGGTACCATAGTTATATATAAATTAGTATTTATACCATGGGAATATCATGCGTGGTTGGATCATGAAAAATGGTTTGATTTGTTTTTTATTATTTATTCTACGTTTCAAATATCTTAATGGGTCCTTAGAATTTTTTTATTATTTCTTTTTTTTATAATGTTACCTAATATTGGAAAATTATTTCATTCTGTTTGGAGTTGTAATTTCCACTCTTATATCATATACTATATTGGATCATTATTTTTGGTTGGTTTGGATATTTTATAATTCCTAAGAAATTCATCTCTAGAATATTCTTATGGACCTTCACATTTATTGTTAGCTTATGTTATCTTGGGGATTCTAGAAAAGGCAGTAGCACGTCTTACTTTTCTTATTCCAATGGTGATGGGTGTGATGTTATATATATATAATACGGTTCCTTAAACATGATTATATATATATATATTCATGTAATAATATTACTGAGTGTGTGTAACAAATTTCTTATATAGGACATAGGTGGATCAGTATCTACATGGTTCATTCCCATTGATTCAATTAATGGATCTAAGAATTTATTATTAATAGGAAAACAATTCAATATTTTTGTCATCCCTAGTAGTAAAAACATTATTACATGATTAAGTATTCAGCACATTAAGAAATCAATTTATGCTTTAATTTTTCTCTATAACTACTATATATTGTTTATGTGGAAGAATTTTTTGGATATATATGTAGTGATTGGGAGGTGACATATAACTAGGTATGATATAAAATGACCCAATTCAGGTCCCAATAAATTATTTATACAACCTGGTATAAATTTTTAGCTTTATGAAATTGTATCAATTGAGTAACAAATTATATAATCTCAATATCCTCTACTCAAAAATTCCTCAAAAATGCTTCTTTTTTTTATGGATAACCATTCATGGATATCACATTAGAGTAAATGGCCTTGTTAATGGGAGGGAAACTCATGGGGCTTGTATTCCCTTCACAATCGCCTCCAAACACTAATATGTCACTCTTGTCAAATGTGTTATATCATGACACTCTATGGACACACCATGACACAATGATTCCAAGCACAATGGATGTTAAACCTATTTCATTTTCACCTAAGGCATATAATTTAATTTTGTGGGACCCCAATATTCCTTTCAACAAATTACCTTATGAATACGGTTTTCTTTAAAAATTCTTCCTATTGTAGGACACCATCAACATCTACATACATCAAAACATTGTCTTCTCCTTTAATCATTATGGATATTTTTGGTTAGGGATCAATGTCTAGGGAACTCACCAATTATCATAATGATAGGTGGTGGGGATGGGAAATCATGGTGTATGTTTTACATGACCAAAAAACTCCATGAACTGATTTGGTACCCACGTGAATGGTGTTACATGACAACCCACGATAGTCATATCTTAACTCCCTAATGCCTTGGGGCAGTGGTTTGATACCCAAATCACATTCACCATTGTTACATATTACAATCAATACGAATACCATTATTTACTCGTATATATAATTAGAATTTTATTCCTCATTACTAATTCATAGTCAGTGATTTCAGGTCACTATAATGTTTATAGATGGTTGAATGACACATTTGATGAATATTATAATGACATGATATTAGATTCCCCTCATAGATTACAAGGTCTTGTTTAATCAATTATTTTTTTCATGTATATTTTATCGGATATCATTAATTTATTTTTTTGATGTTTTAAATTTATATTATATTATTAACTACATCAACTTCCATAGATATAAAATTAGCATTGTTATTATATTATTAAAATATTCATCTTCTACATAAATGGTTTTCCACGGTTAAAATTATTTCTGCAGTTATTTAATTTTTCATAAAAGTTCATATCATATTATTTGTTTAATTTTTCAGTATTTTATAATAGAAAAAGTGGTTAAATATATTCCTTGTGACCAAAAATGAATATTTAAAATTTAAAATATCCAATAAAATAATGATGGATTCCTTCAGAAATTTGGTAAACTAATTCATGTACCATTTAGTTTTTAGGGAAAATTTTATGATATAAAAAACAAATAAATAACTCCCTTTAAATAAGAAATGAAATTTTTTTTATCAATTATTATATTTTTTTCTATAATAATTCGGTCCATATTTGTTACATAATATAGAAGAATATTTCTCTTAAGTTAGAAAGAATTTATGTTCATATGAACAACATAATTCATACTGAAACTATTCATCAATTCGAACACTAATTGTTAAAAAAATAATTTTACATGAAATCATCTTAAATTAAAAAAATGATTATATTGATATATTTTTTACATGGTATATATGGTTTATATATCTCTATTTACTCACATTTTTTGATTGTTTATAAGATTAAAATGATAATAAATATTCAAATACTTTTCAATCAGACATTATTATATCCATTATAACATTTAAAAACATATAAAATAATATAATTCATTATTTTAGTGTAAATATACATCATGATTCATAATATGAGAATCAACATCATGTAAACTATTGAGAGAATATGACATGAAGACCATAGTGAAAATAATGTATCATGAGTCAATATTAATAAAAATGGATATCATTATAGAATTGATAGACAAAACACAAGAAAACATATCGTTGAAAAAATTAAATTAATATGAAAATACATTTGGTAAGAATTCCATGCTTTGTTATCTATTTTTCCCTTCAACAAATAATAATTATTACACCCTAATAATGGTCCAATAAGTTTTTTATATGTTTTTATAAGAAAAATTAAATTAAATATTTATTATTAATCAAATGTATTTCTAATTTATGGAATATATACACTCTTTATAATTCAAAATTTCCTTTAAAATATTTGGTTCAACATAATATATCAATGAGGATTGGGATTATCTATTTATGGACCCCAAAATTTATCATCAGTTTATACGATTCCCAATGATATTTTAAGCAACCACATTTATTTAAATATTGGATGAAATGATTTTATTTTATATTCATCACTAGGGAACATGGAATCATTATAATTTTCATTCCTATCACCCAAAGCACCCATATTTTAATAATCCACTATTATATCCAATGAATTTTTTTTCACCACCATTAAAATTTTTATGAAAAATTTTCAATCCACCCAAATTAGATAAAAAATACAACACCTTTAAAATTGGATTACCAAATTTTTTTTGGAGTGGACATTGTAGAATTGATATTCTTTTTTAGTTGTATGATTTCCATGATATATACAACCAACTCCACTTTAATAAAATATTATCATATAGGTACCAATAATTTGGATCAAACCATGTAAAATAAATACATAAAATAAATTATAATTTGGTTCTTATTTTTATAAAACATGAAGATGATGAAAATTATAATATAGATGATTCAATAAATGATTTTGAATTCAAAATTTATACCAATAAATTGTCTTGAAATGAACTTATATGTACAATAATCCACCCACAAGGAATGAATCATCTCATCAAAAAAATATTTCCTTCCTATCTTCGAATCTTTATATAGGTTAAACTATAATTTTTAAAAATAAACATATACTATAAATATAATTCAATATTTTAACATATAAATTAAATGAATTATATCTTTTTAATCTCATCATGGAACCATGTTTCTTATTTTAAATCCTAATATTCTAAAAAGGACAAATGCAATGTTTAATGAACCAGTTTCATATAGTCAAGATATTATTATCATTAAAATAAAAATAATTATTACCAAATTTTATGGTTTCATCTTTTTTGGCCTATATATATCCAAACAATTATGCTTATTAATATTTTTTATTTAAAACAAAACACTTTTTGGTAATAAATTTATAATCATTTCCTTTTTATTAGTCGATCATTGAAAATTTAAATATTTATTTATCATTGTAAAATCATGATGATAATTTCATTGTATGATATATTGTAACCTTATTGATGTAATGTAGATTTTTGTTTATTAATTTTACTTATGTTCATTAGTAGTTCACATAAAACATGAATTTTCATTCTGTTCTAATTGACATGGTTTTCCTAAAATAATTTATCATTGAATAATAAAACATAAATAATCCAATATATTTACCAAACATATATATTTATAAAAAAAATAAAAAAATATAATAATATTTCCATGAAACAAAAATCCATAAATAGGGTACTCTTTTACTCTAACCTATTTTATGTAATCAATATTGTGAAAAAAACATTTTATTTATGTAAAAAATAATTTGAAAAAGTAATTAATTTTTTGTCCACAAATAAATGCATTTGATAATATTATTATATAATAATATATGTTCTTACCACTCATTGATGTGTGTTATTGAATTGATTATTTGTGTTGTATTAATATGAAATACTTCCAGAAAAACATTCTATTCTAATCATTATTTCTTATTTCATAATATTGGATTATTTTTTATAATAAAATACAGTTCAAAATTAATAACACACTCCTAAGTGGCATGAAATTTCTGATCATTTTATTTATAAAAATCATTCAAAAGATGAAACTGATTAATTTAATGATATTCTAAATTTTATCTTACATTTAGAAAAATTATTAATGGATTTGGTCATCTACCACTAAAAACTAAAATTATTTTTCTGAAATTATTTGAAAATTTCTATGTTAAATGAAAAACTAATTTCCTTATGTCCATAGCCACCAATAGACCATCAATTGGAATAAAATGAAAATCTTATTTCATGTATGTGTTAATGGAGAAACATTGAATCCTAAAATAATACACATTTTAATCACTTAATATTAAATTATATATATGGACTAAAATTATAAAATTGTTACTATTTTACAACTGATATTAAATCCATTTTTTGATCCAATTTTATGGGAAAAAAACCTGATTCAACCTACCATGTCACATGATACTTCCAATCATATGTTCCAATGAATGTAATTCGTCATCAATGGTTCCAAAATATTGTATGAGAATAATAATATAGAAAAATCAAATTTATTTCACTATATGATATACAATTAAATAAAATAATTCCCCCTATATATTTTACATGAAATAAATTAAAATTAAAATTAACACATGCAAATTATTTACTTTTGAATGTGGACTACAAAATATATATATAGTGACGTGAATAAAATCACTAATCTATATGAAAAAAAACAATTATAACCAATAATTATAAAATATTTTTAATTCTTAATTAAAAAATATCAAAACATAAACCAAAAATGTTAAAAAAAATATTTTTGAGTGTTATGTTTCATGATAATTATTATTGAATAATCCTAATTTAGTAAAAATGAATCCTCAAGAGATATATATTAATATATCCCACAAAAATGAATAAGATTAATATTTACCATAAAAACACCAAAAAATATATTTCACTTATAAAATACATAAGGTAATTACCTATAAAAATAAGCAATACATATCATATTAGAAACTAACATACCAATTTTTTTCGGTATACGGTGTCAGTAATAATTCTAAAGTGGTATCCTAAATGAACACAATACACATCACTTAAAAATACGTAATGTTATGTTTGTTATAAATTCACATATTGAATTTGAATTTTTCATTTCTAGATGGATAATATATAATCATGAAACATTTCATGAATTCATTACTTTTAATATAGTCATGTTTTATAATTTTAATACAATTATATAGTGTGTTTTATAAAAGGATCTAGAGTATAAAATAATATATAATATTACAAATATAAAAAGGAGGATTTTCTATTTTTAATTAAGGACAAAAGGGATTGACCATTTAATTATCATGTCATATATTTCATTTAATATTTTTAAATTATAATTAAATATTTATATAAAACAGAAACCATCAACATTAGCTAACATGAAAGAGTAAAATTTTACATTATTAAAATCATCTCATCATTATAAAATAATATATTTTTCTAAATTATAATTAAACATATTTTTAAAACCATACAAAATTTTATTCAATAATTTTAATTAGTAAAACATATCAATAATGAATATCAATGAATTATCTACTTCAAATTACTATATTAAGAATGATAAAAACTATGTTTGGAACCTCAAAGGGAATACCAAACAATCAAGGAGTAAACTAAATATAATCCATATAATGTGAATTTATTACATGTCATAACTACCTATTCATTTACTTTTACTCCTTCATTCTTGAATTGAATGAATCATTTCACATAGGGAAATTTTATAGGCTTTATACAAATAAGCAGAGACTTATAATGGATAAAGGAGTAAAAAATCCTAATTATCCAATCTATTAACAATGTGTTTCCCATGACATATCAATGTTGGTGAAAATTAATATATATATATATATATATATATTAACACAATATTTATAGTTATAAATCATAATAAAACAACACGCAATCTCTAATAACAAAAACATCCATTTCTGGTGATAAAAAACTATTCAAAATTATTATCAACACCATGCATGATTTTACAAACTAAACAAGAAAAAATTTTAAATTTCAATTAAATCGTGAAATTCTCTATAAATCAGGGATAACATGTTAATTTATGTATTTTTAGGACTCGAAAAAATGAAATATTTTTAGAATACTTGTTGAAATTTCTCAATAATTAAAATCATAAAAACACCCTTTCTAAAATAGTATGAGTTATAATTTGTTTTCTCAAAAGTGGGATAAAATAATATAATCTGGGAAACTAAAACTAATAGTACAACTGATATTTTAAACATGTCAACATTTTTTATATAATAAGATTATAATGAAACTAGAGAATTAAAATTATATATTGTTGATATTGTCATGAACCAGTGCGAGTTAACCCTGAACATGTCTCCCATGCCGGCTCGCGACTAGTCCCGAGAGGCATTCATGATCCTTCTAGGATGGTGACAAGAACTAAGGTAATAAATATAGTACCCAAAGGAACAATGTCACCCAAATATAAATAATAAAAAAAATAACACAACGAAACGAAGATCCCAAAATACATTTACATAAAAAAATTAAACTAATAATTATCTGTTCACGAAACTAAAAGTACAACTAAACCAACAACTCAACCAACCAAAGCTAAAAACCAACTACCACCATGTGACCCATTTGTTCCATCTCCAACAAATTTATCACACATCACCCAAGGTGATCTAACTCATATTGAAACCTACACAATGTCTAAAAACAAATGAAAACTATATACATGAGTATTAATACTCATTAGGTTAGCCCAATATTCTATTCCAAATACACATCCATTAAAATAAAAGAAAAATTAGTTTCTAGTTTTAAATAGATTATATAAAAGATGTTTTTTAAATGAGTTTCCATGTTATAGTAATTATTAGACAAAAAATTTCATGTTTGATGAACAATATTTCTAGTAATAATTTTTCAAAGAGGTACAAATTCATTATTAAAAAAGATTTCAATAGGGATGATTTACAGAAGGTATATTTTTCAATACAAAACCCAAAAAACTAAATTTAGTGATTAAGAACAATGTATGTTGATAGAGAGTATAAAATTTCTAATGATCACAAGTCTCAAGAACAATCCACGACAATAGTTCATTGTGGGCCCCATGTACCTCGTATCTAAGTGTAAAAGTAACCCTAAAGAATATCCATTCTCTAGAAAACATAAAATAGTAGAATAATCATCCATAAACTAGTGATACCGAAAAAATAATCATCATATTTTAGTTAGTATTTTCATTTTCACACATGAAACATGAAACAGTGAAAAAAACCCTCGCGGATCACTAGCATACTAGTACATGTCCTCCCACATAGATACCCAGGTTTTTCCTCTTTGTGTTTAAATAAGATGCACATCAATAAAATACCATTTTATCATGAATATTACATTAAAAAATAATAATAATATAATACAAGCCACAACCATGTATAACATTTCTTTCATAGATCAACAAACCACCTAAATTTTCATTAACCAATTTCAAGAAGTATAACATGGCCTTGCACAATCAATTCATTCAAAGATATTATTTTAATGAAAAAAACCATGAATTAAAAATCAATATAGATTTGGAATCCACAAAACCAATTAATAAATAAATTTAATTTACCCTAAAATGCCCTAAAAATATTGAACATGAAATACACATGGAAATCATTTTTGCACGAAAAAATGCCAAACAGGCCATTAAATTCTCAAAACTATCATTTGAAAAAAGTATTCATTTTTTGTATATTAAGGAGGTGTATACACGTGATTAAAAACAAGAAAAAAAATTTATTAATTACTTAAAACACCCTTGTTACATATTCAAAACACAACCATTTTTATAAGGACGTGAAATGGACCATTTTCTGGCAACTTGTGCCAAAATATGTTGTAAACCAAATCCCATTTGGTTGTAAAAGGAAATAAACATTGTAAATAAATTTAATAAACCTAAAATAACCTTTTTAATGTTTCCAATTGATTTATAAATCCAAAAAAATAATTATTTAATCACACATAACCCTTAAAATCCAATCAGGTAATTTACCATACACATAACATGCAGTTTTAAACAAAACTTTTTATTTAAAGAAATTGACAAAGAATAGAACACAAATTTAATTATGTATTTTTTTATCAATAATTAACCATGTTCAAAACACCATAAAAGTGGGTCTAATCCTCAAAAAATAGGTGATAAATATAATTAAACAATTAAACGAACACTTGGTGTGAACTTTTATGATAAAACAACACTATCTTTCACAAAGCAATGATTAAACAAGGATTTTTCAAAAAAAAGAAATTATAAAAAGCATCAAAATAAAAAATTAAAATATATATCATGTTTAAAAAAATATAAAATTTTCATTTTTAATTGATAAAAACATGTTAAAGCTATATCCTACATCAAATCCTTGTTGTAATGGAAATGCACACTGATATCACCATCTAACTGTTTCTAAACCCTAAACCTATGAAGACAATCCCCTAATACACAAAATCCCTAAAAAATATTATTTTATAACAGAACCCTATATCTATAATGAAAATAAGTGAATAAAAAACCAAGAAATAATGAAAAGGGGAGGTGAAGGAAAGAGAAATTATATGGAATCTCACCTTATAAACTAGTTAACTCATCGTCTTCCATTAGATCTGTACCCTTACTGGAAATTGAATGAATTGAAACTACATTGAAAGGTTCCTATGGTATAGATGAATCTTGAAAATAATATTATTGGAAAATAGAGTATGGATTGTATTATTTATAAATGAAACAAAGTATATTTTTCAAATATGGATTGTAATGAGTGAATCATCTGGAAAAATTAAGAATTTATAAATGAATGTAATTTGGATTATAAATCTTGAAATGGGTTCACAGTAGGTCCTAATCATGATGTAACCACCATTGTTTCCTTATATCACAAAAAATATATCTTGTACCCATTATAGGATTATTATAAATGTATTTTTATTCAATAATCAAAATTAAACTCTCCCAAAACCCATGAAATGGATGGGGATTTCAAATTAACCTGATCAAAACCAAGACATGAAATGAAAAAAAACGGGTGTGACAAATATATAATTTAATAATAATGGATTTATATATATCATATAACAAGGATATGTAATATAAAATGAAAAAACTTATACCATGTAGTAAGTGTGAGTAATCATGATACATTATAAAATTTTCAAGATGAATTTTCATATATTATTATTATAAGGACCCACCATTAAAAAATTACACAATCATGAACTCTGTTAACAATATGAATTTAATTTGACTTGATAATCTTTTCTATTGTAGTGTTTAAAAGAATAAGTCCACTATTAGTACATTACATCTCATATTTTAAAAATTAGTCACTTCTAATCTATCATATTTTTTCAAAATAATAAAAATCCTTAAATAAAACAATAAATATATTCCTGAAAAAAATCATATTTAGTTCTTCCTTTCTCCCAGCCTTCATTATACCATGTGAAAAATATTTCAGAATCATAGGATAAGCAAAAATGTTCAGTAAGGGTAAACAAATAAGGAATTAAAATAGGAGTCCATGAATATATTTAAAGAAATGAAATCATAATCATCACTCAGAAAAAATAATCTCTTTAACATAACTCATGAAATCATAAGATTTATGAAAAAATCATAAAAATAATATATCATAATGGTAAATGATGTCATCCATAATGTACATATATTGCAGCTTTCATAGCTACAGATGGTGTAACCAACACAGTTACATTTGGAATAGCCATTGTATTATATTTTCTAAATCATTTATTAGAAACCTTAATGTAATCTATGTCATGTTACCCAATTCATTAGAGAGCTATCACTAGGTCATCCACCCTCTGATTATCACAAAACCACTACTATAAATAAAAATTCTCATGATCCATAACTTAATAATAACACCTGAAAACCCATAATGTAAAATTAATGTTTCTGCATTGCAATCATAAGACATTATTTCAATATATTAATATACTTAATCAATTATAAAATCCATTTTCAAACCCAAATTACCATAATTTAATAATTTATTTTCGTTTTAAAAACATTTCGGCTTCAAGATGATCTCAAATATCAAATAATTCTTACTGCGGTGGAAAGGTCATTGACCCCGTGTATGTAAAAAAAGAAACATTCCTTTTTGATTTAGTAAAACAATTAATAAAAAATAGATTTTAAAACTGTTGAATGATATTATAAATAAAATGGGTTGATCATAAAGCATATAGAAGATGGTTGCATAAAAATCAAAATTTACCTCAATAATAGGAGACTGAGATGAATTTCCTTACCTTGAGTCATACTTGCATTGTCCATTCATTTTATTCTGAAATAATAAACATAGGTTATTTTCTACTTGAATAAGAACTTATTTTCATATTTATTATTCCCATTAAATCACACACACATATATATATATATATGTTATAATAATTAGTTAAATATTTGAGTTCATGTTGGACTTTTTGTCAATAATCAGTTATTTAGTCGAAAATGAACAAGGTATGATGTCACCAGACCATCTGGTCATAATTCCAACATTCCCAGAATAGTATTCCTGATTTTAATATTATATATATTTTTTATATCTGTTTATAAAATTCCATAATATTTGTAGATAATAAAAGAAATTCACCATTCATGGAGATGGTAGGTCGAATATACACATGAATACTACTTTCATTTCATTTTATTTTTACATGAATGAAAACTGAATGATTCTTAGGTATATTATAATTATAATAAAAAATCTCTGTTATATATGTCACATATGTTCGTTAAATCCATACTTTATAAATTCCATATGTGGCATGGACAAGACATATTACTAGGAAGGGGTAGTAGTTCACACTACCTAAATTGAAATTATCGTATTGACACTTTATAGAAGGCACACAGATATGAAATAAATAAAAATTAAAGAATCGTATAGTTAATATAAGTATAATTTATATCATATTTATTAATTCCATTTATGTATATAATCATGTTTTAATGAAGATCATGTATAATGAATCACATCCCATCATGTAGATGCAAGGTCATATGTACCATAACTAACAATAATATTTAGTTAATTGTAAAGAAATAGAGAATTGGATGGTATATAAATTGTATAGATTAATTATAATGTTATATTAATTATTTACATCAATTATTATCATCATTATTCCCATCAAAATTATTTCATGGTGAATAAAAAATTACAACATGATGTAAAGAATTTAATCCAGAAGATACTTGATTCATTATTTTATTCCATAAAATATATAATTATAGGAAATAGATGAGGAATAATAATTTTTAATGAGGTGATAAAACAAATACTTATTTTTCGAGTATCTCCTTTTGATTTTTGAAAAATGTCTCCTTAGGATTGATTTATGTCCAAAGTGTGAACCACAGAAGGATGAGAGGGATTTTGGGAGCTTATTTGAGCATAACATTGACAATACAAAGGTCTTGAAAGGTGTGAGTAAGTGGGTAGAGGTGGTGGGCTTTTAAAAGAGGCGGCATGAATTTTAGGAATGAATTAAAATACTATTTTATTATAATTTGATTTCTGAATTATAATAGTTTCATTGTTAAATAAATATTGGATAAGATGAGTATTGGTTACAATCCTCTAATAAAATGGGTTTTAAAAAATGTATAGGTAAAAAATTTAACATTATCATGTAGCTTTAACCCTTTGATAAAAATAATAACTCTTACCATGTATTATTATATTTTAATAATAAATGGTCACTATTGTTAATAAAATACTCTAATCAAACCCTAAATCTAACATTAATGACATTTGAAACATTATATAAGTTATTTAGGCTAATATTTTTTTTAGGATTGATTTATCTTTTAATAAAATAGAATTTGTTTTGAAAACACATTTATGTCAATTTTGACACTATTTAGTCATTGTTTTTTCATAAAGTCATAAAAACTTGATTACGTATATCCAAAAGTATTAAAAAAATATAATATTTCATAAAAATCATTAAATTATTTTAGGGTATAAAATTATTCAAATTATATTCATTTTAATATTTAGAATATCATCTATTTGACTCCTTTATTAATGAATCAATCACTCTATCATCGTTGTGTCATAAATTAATATATATAGTTTTATCTATAAAAATTATAAATAAAATACTATGATGTATGAAATATTTGTAGCGTTCTAAAAACTATTAATAATCGATGATATTACTTATATAACCACACCTTAATATGTTTTTGTAAAAATATACATGTTTATGTTATATTTTCCATTACTATAAATTAATTACTATAACGTGTAATTTTCACACCGATGTGGCTCCCATATGGCAGAGGTTCGTCCTAATGATTTTTTATGACCAAAACTCTTCGAAAAATATATGGACATGTTTTAGGGTAGTATTATTTTATTATAATATTTAATTTTACCATTATTTACCTAATCTACCATTTAACCATGGTAAATATATATATTTACTAATGTTTCTATTCATTATATCCAAAAATAAAATGTACCTATTTACCAAATTGTAATATTTGGATTCCAAAAATGCAATTAATTTGTCCAAATTCATACATAGAAGATTCTTTAGTTAATTTAAAATTAATTCCCTTTGTCAAAATTCGAAAGTGGGTTACTAAGAAATAACAAATATCAAAATATTGATATGTGTTTGTGTCAAATTTAAAATTAATATTACAAAAAATGACCAAAATTGTATTAAATATAAATAAATTATAGGAAATGGAGTTTTGACTTAAAATGTTGTATTTGTTACTATTCATTGAAAATAAAATTAATCAGAAAATTACCAAAATTAAATCCAATGTAAATTTTTAGATCTCGATGTAGTAGAATAATTTTATTTTGCCAAATTGAACATATAAACGTGAAAAAAATATGTTTTAAATGGTTCTCAACCACAAGGTGTTAAATATAACATTTAAAAATATTACAGTATTTTATGCTTAAAATTGGATTCATTCCCATTTGATTCCTCTAATATACATTGGATAAATGTAGAAATGTTTAAAAAATATTTAAAATAAAAATATAGTAAATTCTGTTCATTCCCACCCATAAACATGCTAGGAATTAATAATCATTTAAAATATTATTATTATTATTGTTTTATAATTTGGTTATACTCAGTGTTTTATGAAACAAAAGATTTCAGATAAACCCGTTGTCACGTATCAGGCATGCTATTATAAATATTACCCCCTTTAACCTAAAATTAATATTAAATTCAATAATATTAATAGGTATGAAATTTTATTATTCTATATATACCTCAAATGTTACACCATTCCTCCATTTGGGAATGTTTTCATCCCAATTTTATTTACTTATCAAATAGTTATGGTTATTAATGCCTCTTAGAATTTTCATATTCTCATGTTTCTTCTTCAACTATATGGTTTTTCCAAAAAAACATTTAACTGATGAATGACCATATTCCTCAACAATATCTCTCTGTAGTGTAGAATCTATACTGGTTTCTCCTCATCATAAATTTTCCATTCCAACTGGACTACCTCTATACTCTAAACATGAGATGAATCTGGTATATACTATCTCAATTTTAGAACATAAAAAACATGGTGTACCTAAGAAAATCATGGAGGTAAAGGTACCGTATAAGAAACAAATCTAATTTTATCATGGATTTATCAAGGTCTAATGAACATAATACTCAACTTCCCTTTCTCACCAAAACACATTAAATATTTCCATGGAATAACATTGAGAAATACGTCGTCACCTACCTAGAATAAAATATACTTATGAGGTTATCCCCATTATTGTTCGGCCTACTCTGAGCTATCCCCATGTTCTTCATAATCAACAAAACGTTTTTTCTATATATTCTATAAATTTTTGTCCCAAAAACATCCTTTCACATACTTCATCCAAAAAATCATAAGTTTCACAACTCTTTCCATATAATTCTTCATATGGTTCCACCTGTATACTGAAATGAAAACTATTATTATTATTAAACTCAACCAAAGGATGATATTGACACCAACATTCCTAGTAATACAATGAAAATTCACACAAAATAACCTATACGGTATGAATTGATCTTTCAGAGTACCCATCAGATCATGGATGAAACGATGTAATGAATTTTAATTCAGTTACCAATGACTTTAAAATGAATTTCCAAAAGATAGAAGTAAACATGGGATCATGATCAAATTCAATAGATTGGGGAACTCCAATTAATCTGACTATCTATTTATTATAAAATTGAAGAGGTCGATCTTGGGAATTTTTATCTCAAATAAATATTAAATTAATAATTTAAGTCAATCGATTGAAATAAATCATGATTGCATTATTACCTCGAGATGTCGTCAACAATCCCACAATGAAGTCAACATATATATTTTCCTATATCCACTCTGGTACAAGAAAATGTTAAAGAAATCCATTGATCATTTTTCATTCTTCATTCACATATTGACAAGTCAAACACTTCGTATTAATGTTAGAAATATCTTTTTTCATTCCATCTGAGCAAATAATACCCTCGAATTTCTTTGTACATATTAGTACGTTCATGATGAACTAAAAATGGAAAACTTCTAGCTTCAAACAACAACTCATTCTTTATCTATGAATCCCAAGGTACAAAAAATCTCACTTAAAACAACTAACAAAATCATTATCAATGTTTAATCAATGAAGAATATCCTTTTGAACCAATTCTACCATTTCATGCAACTCAGTTTCCTCCCTTTTCACATGCTTTAATCTATATACTAGAGATGATTGCACTAAATCCTGAAATAGAACTATGGCACGTCATGCAAAACAAATTCCATGGAAAGTTTCATCTAATCATTAAAAAAGGGTCACATTAAAAAGGTATCATTACTAAAAATGAATTAAATATATGAGTCAAAGCATCATCCACTTTTTTTACTTCTCTAGGATGGTAATGATATATTAAATCAGAATCCGTGAGTATTTCTAGACATATAACCTATCTCATATTCTATTATTTATGAGTAAATTTATATTCCAAAATATCTTGGTTATTATATATTTCAAATTTTCCTCTATACATATGATGCATCCAAAATTTTAAAGAAAAAACAACAACAACTAATTCCAAAACATGTGTTCCATAATTTAACTCAAGAGTTTTCAACAGGTATAAAACATAAGAAATTAAATGATCATTCTTCATTAAAACATAACCAATCCTTTTCAATGAAGCATCAATATAGATAAATAAATAACCATTTCTATAAGGTAGTTCCAAAACTCGATCATTGATAAATATTCACATCCATTTCTGAAAATAATCGTCATATTCATTTTTCTAGATGAATGTAACACATTTTCAAGTTAACTTATTATGTGAAATAGATATCCCTAAAAAAGTCTCAAGAAGAATTTGGTAATAAACTAATAAACCTATAAAACTATGAATATAATTTATCTTTATTTGTTATTTATATTCTTCAACAACATTTGTATTAGCACGATCAATAGTTATACAATTGTTAAAAAATATATCACCACATAATGAAATTTTTTGTAATTAAAACTCACAGTTTCTGAATATTCCATAAAATTTATTTTCATTAATGGTTTGTAAGATAACACTTAAATAACATTAATATCCCTCTTTTATTTTTAAATATTACATAACAAAAAAAATAATAAACCCAAAAAATGATCCATGAAATCATAGAAAATTTTATTCATAAGATCCATGAATATAGCAGGTCAATTGGTTAACCCAAAAGGCATACCAGAAAATTCTTAATGGTCATATTTAGTATGAATAACAGTCTTTGAAATGTATGTATCCTTTTAATTCTACTATTTTTACCCCTAACACATTTCAATCATTGAAAAATACTGAGCTCCCCAGAGCTGATAAAAAAATCATCGATACGAGGCAAATAATACTTGTTCATAATAGTGAAGGTATTCAAGGATTTATAACTAATCAAAAGACTTATTTCACCCTCTTTATTTATAATAAATAATAAAGGAGTACCCCATGGTGATGTGAAATGTCAAATGAAACCTTATTCTAATAATTCCTGCAATTTCTTCTTTAACTCTAAAATTGGAATTTGAGATTTTTGTTAATGGGGTTTTGAAATTGTCTTAGAATGAGGAATGAAGTCAATAATAAATAGAACTTATGAATAAAGTGTTATACGAGGAAACTCATTAGTTAAAAAATCAAGACACTAATTTACCACTAGCAGATAATTTATCAGAATGAATCCACTATTTTCAACAATATGTGAAAGGTAACATTTATTTCTATAATTTACTAGTTTTTTTGCATCATAATATTTTTTAAATAGTATGGGTTCATTATTGTACATGAAAATAAATTCTTTCTGCACAAAACCCACAATATATATATATATATATTATATCTATGCATGATAAAAAAATAGGTAATTATTACCCAAAATAAAATAAAACTGTATTAGAGGGAAAAAATAATGTTTGCAGGTAAATTATTATCATATATAAGGATACAATTATTTTTATAATTTTTTTTGTCTCAACATTTACCCCAGGTGTTTTTACCACATGTTCAGGAATAATTTCTTGATATTTAATTCCCAATTTAATTGAAAATTCTCAGTAAATAATGAATGTGTATACCCAGAATCAAAAAATATATATTGGGATTATTTGAATAAAAAAACAATGTACCTTATACTACTAAATTTGATTTTCAAAAATATTCTAAAGTAGTTATAAAAGATTTCACCAAACTTTTCATCTAGTAGATCAGCTTCCTTCTATCATTTGAGTTCTTCTCCTGACACCCATATTCATAATCACCCATCTTATTGAAATTAAAATATTTTACTGACTATAAATTAGATTTTTTTCTTACCACTACCTTGATATTTTTCAGTGTAATTATGAGCATTATGTCCTATTTTACCACATTAGAATCAATTTATAGAATTCAAAAGGAATTTACCAGTGTTATTTTTAGAACAATTTCTTCAAACTCTAAACACAATTTTTCTACCATCAGTAATTTTTGAATATATCTCTCTTTTTATCTTCCACCTTCACAACTTATTCCATTGTATTTCAAATAATGCATGATCATCAGCATACTACATTTCTACTTTCCCTAATCATAATAAAATTCAGAACTTTTGAACTCAGTATGAACTAATTCTCTTTGATACTTTTATGTTTAATCTAGAGTATAAACTATCGATTTTACTATGATGTTCCCATATGGAATTTGGAACATACCATTCAATTATAGTGATTTTTTTTTCAAAAAAAGCCATTGAGTTTTCCTGCTTACTCAATTTAAAATAAATTTCTTCTTTTCTATATTGTTCCTACATAGGAAAATATTTCTAAATAATCATACATTTTAATTCATCCCAATCAAGAGCATCAATCCCCTCATTATCCTTGAATTTTTTAACCATTGAACACCACTAATCAGATTCACCATCTAAAAGGAAAATGATAAAACTATCCTTTTGATGTTCTGAACACCCAATTTCCTAAAAAAATCATTTACAATGTTTTAATACACTTTTTTTCTAGCAATGTTTCAGATAATACTCTGAATTATGGTGGATTTTGCCTTATAAAATTCACCACAACTGACATGACTCTCTCTAGTTAATATAAATTGTCTCACGCATAGATACCACCTCTATTTATATCTTATTTTAACTATTCCACCACCGAGAAAAAACTAATCATTTACAACTTTGACCATATCAAGTTGCTAATTTTGATGGTCCATTTCCTCTGGATGTCGTCCCATTATAGTTTCCTTGTTTCCTATATGGAAAATCATTTTCAAAACATATATCTTATACGAAGAAACATGGTAATCCTGAAATGATATTTTAGTTTTACCATTACATAAAAATAATTTTTTGATATTTTTTTGACAATATCATAACCCAAACAGTTATTTCAAATGACTTCTGATTCCAATTATGAGGCCACATCCTTAAAGACAAATCATGAGAATATTCAATAATATTTCATTAAATCACATCAATGATCATTTCAGGTTTATATTTGTAATGAATTCAGCCATTATTAAGACATTACATCTCAAATATTACAATGTATACACTTATTCTCTATCCAATTTCTTTATATTAATAAAACTCCAAAAATTGAAAAATATTTATATTCATGATAAAATTTTCCTGAATTCATTTTTTCTCCTACCCTTCCTTATAAAGTGTGAAAAACATTTCAAAAACATGGGATGAGCAAACAATTCAAATAAATGGAAAAAAATAAGGAATGAAAACATTAGTCAATGAATACTTATAAATTAATGAAATCATACGTTTCACTAATAAAAAATAATATCCTTAGAATACCTCGGGAAATCATATGACTTAGTAATATCTTTTAGAAATAAAATATCATTAGGGTGACATGTGTCATCCATAAAATATATACTGTAGCTTTCACAACTACATAGGGAGTAACCTTCATCGTTATGTTAGAAATACCCATAAAAGTATATTCCCAAAATATCTTAGGAAAAACTTTAACAATTACCTCCTTCATGTTACCCAATGCATTGGAGAGATATCACTAGATTAACCACCCTCATTTTCTCATAGAACCACCTGTATTGATAGAAAATTACAAAGAATCCTAACATTATCATAACACAAGATCATGAATAAATAAAAAATAACATTTCCACATTGATATCTATGACATAATTTTAAGATAATGATAATTTAAATATATTCAAAAAACCATCTTTAAAACCAAAATATTTAATTATGGTATTTAATTTTCTTTTTAAAAATATTCTGTCTTGTACAGAATTCCAAATATCATATAATACATATAATAATAGAAATTTCATTGTGGCCACGTACGTATAAAAAGAAACATACATTTTGTCATTTCAAAAAATTCATTATAAAAATGAATCATGTTGAAAACCATTGAATGAAATTTAAATTCCATGATTTTTATTATACAATAAAAAAGAAGCTTGTAAATAAAACATAAAATGATTTAATTAATGGATATTGAGATAATGTCCCATACAATGAGTCTGAATTGTGTTATTCATTCTTTATGTTCATAAATAATAAACATAGGGTAATTTATACATTCATCAATTTTTTTTATAATTTTCATTTCCATTACAATAATTATCATCCTTTTATAATAATTAGTTAATTATTTGTGTTCATGTTAGACGTCATGGAAATAATTGGTTCTTGAGTCGATAATGAACATGGTATGATGTCACGGGTCCATGTGGTCATTGTTACAACATCTCTTGAATTGTATTCATCATTTAAATATCATATATAACCATTTTATATGTATTTAGAATAGTCCATAACATTTGGAGATATGAATT
Source organism: Viscum album (assembly GCA_963277665.1). Lineage (NCBI taxonomy): Eukaryota > Viridiplantae > Streptophyta > Magnoliopsida > Santalales > Viscaceae > Viscum > Viscum album. The sequence continues at coordinate 998,521,426 of OY728166.1, forward strand.
AAAATACACCTTTTTTGGAGACGGTAGGTCCTACGTATGCGTGAAAGCCACTCTCATTACATTGTCATAATAATGCAAAAAAAACACAATAGTACATAGGTATATTATAATTCTAGTATGATATATATGTCACATAGGTTACATAAGTTCATTAAATACTTCATTTATATGTTCCATGCATGGCCTGAATGAGTCATATCACTTTAAGGAGGCTGTAGTCCACATTTCTTCAAATGAAATTACCGTAATTACATATTATAGCAAGCATAAAGGTTTGTTGTAAAAAATTTACAAAATAATAAAATTAATATAAATATAATATGTATATTTTTTATTCATTCCATTCCTGTATATAACATTTGTTTAATTAAGATCATGTATAATGAATCACATCATATCGTGGATATGGTTGGTTGTACATACAAACGAGCGCCAAAACAATTAACTTTATTATTATAGGATATAAAATTTGAGGGATTATTAATTATAATAAATAATTATCTTGTTATATGAATCATTTAAATCCATTATAATCATCCTAATATACATACAAATTTTTTATTGATGAATAACAAATTAGCCACGATATTGAGATGGTAAGTCCTACGTATGCACACATGGTGATGTAGTTATTCATAGGATAGATTCATGGAGGAATAAAGTTGTAACAAAAATATAATAAAATAAAAGAATATTGGAGATTCTGGATCCGTTATTTTAGTATCTAAACAGTATAATAATAGGATGTAGAATAAGAAAAATAATTTTGAATGAGGTAATAATGAAAATACCTCTTTTCGAGTATCTCTATTTTAATTTTACAAAAAACTATATTGGATGGATTTATTTCCATGTTGCGTCCTATAAGACTAAGTGGGGGGATTTGGGAATATATATGAGATGAATTTGGTTGATATGAGGGGATTGAGAGGGGTTAGTAAGTGGGTAAAGGATGTGACCCTTTATAAGAGGGAGGAGAGGCTCTTTTAGAATGTTTTAAAATATTACTCTATTATAATTTTTTCTTTCAAATTATAATTGTTAAAATGTAATATATTTAGATGATAATAAGATTTTGGGTTTAGATCCTCTCAATTAATTGGTTTTATGAAATATTAGTTCTCAAAATTAACCTTATCTCTTAGCTTTATCCCATTGTTAAAAACATTAACTCTTACTAGGTTTTCTTTTATTTTAACAATATAAAGTTATTATTGTTATGATAAATTTTCAATAATAATATTATTAGATCATTATTTAAATTTTAATCATTATATAATACATTATAAATAATATAATTTTCAGCAGACTATTATTTCATTTAATAAAATAGTATTGTTTTAAAAATTCATTTTTGTTAATTGTGCCACTATTAAGTAATCGACTTTTTAAAGTATGAAAACCATCATTCCAAAAAAATCCTTAACTCACAAATAATATTTTATAATATTATAATAAAATCATGGATCACTTCCAAATTTTCAAGTTAAATATATTTTAATATTTATAAAATCATTGATTTAATTCCTTCATTAATGATGAAATCACAACATCAACATTGTTTTATAATTAAATTTATATATATAATCTCTATAAATTATTAAAAAATTAACATGATGTCAAAAATAATTTTATATTTATATTAAATATTTATAGTCTATCTGATCACTTAAAAACCCTAACTTTAAAATGATTATTAAACATTTAGATATTTGTGTTATATTTCCCAAAACATTAAACTAATTATTATAACATGTTATATACATTCCCAAGTGGCTCCAAATAGACAAAAAAATTTCTTAAGACGTTTTAGGTCACCCATTACACATAAGATAATATTATATCAAGATTTAGGGTAGTTTAATATTATTATAACATTATTTTTACCCTTATTTATCTAATTTGCACTTTACCTATGGTAAATAAAAATAATTATAGAAGTTAGTATTCATTATATGCAAAAATAAATGGTAAATATTTATGTAATTTGAAAATTGTGATTCCAAATATGGAATAAATTTTTCCCAATTGAAATAAAATATTCTTCATTAATGAATTTTAAATTTAATCTTGTTGTCAAAACCAAAAAGTGTGTTTTAAAGAAATAAAATCAACGAGTAAACTGACATGTGTTAATGTCAAGATGTAAATTTAAAATTAATGCCATTGACCAAAATTTGATTAAATGATAAAAAAATAATACAACTACACATTAAAAACAGTGAAAATATAATATATATATATAAATATTTGATGAAAAGTCAACGTTAACTAAAAATGCGGAATATTTCACATTCATTTAAAAAAGAAATTTATCCAGAAATTACCAAAAATTTCTCAAAACAATTTTTTTTCCCACTTCTATAGAAGAAGTATATTTTGTCAAATATAACACATAATGGTGAAAAAACCATATTTAAAATAGGTTCTCCAACAAAAGGTGGTAAACCAACCTTTTAAAAATATTAGAGTATTTTATGCATAAAATTGGATTCATCCCCATTTTAGGCCTCAAAAAATTCATTACATAAATATATAATCATTTAAAAAAGATGTAAATTAATAATATAATTAATTCTCGTAATTTATGCCAATATAATTTCTAGGTATTAAATAATATTTAAAATAATAACTTTATGGCTGTATTATTTTTCTATTCATCTAGTGTTCTGTGCAACACATGATTTTGGAAAAAACCGTTGTTATGTACATGTACACTATCATACATAGTTCCACCATAAAACTAAAATTAGTATTAAATTTATAAATATTAGTAGAAAATAAATGTATTATTCTATAAATACTAGGTATGTTACAAATATTTTGACTATAAATGTAGAATAGTCACATTAATAGATATTTTCTATCATGGATACCCATAAATTAATTAGTAACATAGTTTGATGAAAAATACCCTACACCAAGGGGAAAATAATATATCCTCATTTATACCCTTTATCATGAAATAAATATGAATATTTACCATTTTATTTGAAAAAATCCATATGTGTATCATTTTTCATCGGATAACTCCTTCAGTATTCCATTTATTATAGAACTATTCCTCGTATGTGTACATTTAAATACAATATATCTTCACTTCCATCCATTCAATCTCAAAATATTTGGAAATTATATTTATTTAATAATATGTATCGGTCTCTTTTTTCATTCATTCGTTAATATGATTCAAATTTGAAAGCAATAAATTTTAGAATCATCATGAAGAGAGGTTAATAGAAATGGGTTTCATAACAATTTAGGATTTTTTTTCAAAATATGGACTCATGAATATGAATCACTAATACTAAAAATTCAATAAAACAACTAGTATTAATATGATAATTTAAAGGGAAATACATGGAAAATAATTTATAATGATAGGAATCATTTAGAGATAATAATGAATGTAATAGTAAAATCAGAATTAAGTAGTAATTAAATGATTTTATCACAAGTGCAAAAGAAGAAGTTATCTACACTTTAAAAATATGATTTTTATAATATGAATATACATCAATTGAAAGAGATTTTCTTTTAAATGGACTATTCAATAATGTGTATTTTATAAATTAATAATGGTTTCAAAATTAAATATGAAATGGAATATAAAACATTTCATTTTGGAATGGTTGAAAACCATTTGAATATTTAATATAAATTTTTTGAAAACACAAATCATTAATGGAGAAAGTAAATCATACATAAAAAATAGGAAAAAATAAAAAATTACAAATTTTGTAACAAATAATTAAGATTTCAATTATTATAGAGAAAATTATTTGGAAAGTATAATAATGAGAGTGATTGGAATATTTTGAAAGAAGTAAAGATAATTAATCATTATAATGTTATACATTTCAAGGAATACTTTCATGGAAATAAAATATTTTAATTATAATTCATTCTCTATAGATTGAAATAGAATAATAAATTAATATAAAATAATATGTTCTATGTTATCATTCTTTCATGAATGAAATATATGATTATGCCTAATATATCATTAAAGAATATTTAAACAATGAACACACATATCTTGTTTGTATCTATCCAATAAAAGATAATTTAATGTATTAAAATGATATATCTCATGAAAAGCAATAAAAATTATGAATTTGTAAAAATAAACTCTTTAATAAGTAATCACACCATATAATATATATAATTTCTTTCAATATTTATAATCTCACTTGGACAAGAAAATGAGACAAAGAAATTGTTTTAATGTATTTTCACTTACTTAAACGCGTGTTAAAATCAAGTTAAATAAATAGAACTATCACAATAACTTATTATATAAAATTATTAATATAGGTATGTTATTATAAATTTCATTTATAATTATTCACTACAACAATATTTACTGGTAATTATTTTTTTGATACCGGTTTTTAGTATTATGTGTTATTTTAAATTAGATTCATAATAAAAATTTTATTATTACTAATCATTAAAAGTCCATGGTTCTGAAATTAATAAAAATAAAATAGTAATGATTTTCATTTTTTCTCATTTTTCATTTCATTGAGTGAATGTCATATAATTCATTCTTGAATAAAAAAACGTCATGTTGAACTTGTTCATGTGTGTTTATTAATAAAAGTATCATATATTAAAAAATACGTTACACAATAGTAATAACTTTATAGAATCATTAAAAAATTAATTACTCTATTATAAATTATATAACCATTTTATAAAATTTACAAGTCATTTATGGGATATACATTGTATTATTGTTCACTTAGGGAAAATAAACCCCCAAATGAAGGGATTGTAATATTGATTTAATGATTTAATGATTTTAATATTTTTTTATAGAATGATTTATATTTTATAAATTTATTATACCATAATTATAGTCATTATATGAACCATCTAGGAATGGTGGTGATGAAAATTGAAATGTGTCATTCATAGAGGTAGATTCTACAATCTGGATGATTAATAATTCTAGTTCACAGTGAATGAGATATAATGATATTTTTTGTTAAATAATAATAGATCAATTGTTATAGTGATCAATTCTATATATTAATTCAACAAATTAGTCCTTGTAACAATCCCTGAATAATGACGTTGAAAAACTGAAAGTTGATGTTTCATAGAGGTATTTGACAATTGAACACATGTGAATGAATAACTTATGGTTCTTACAATAATAATAATAATATGATTCATTAATGGTGGTGGTGAACTGATGAACATAGATAACTAATATTCATATGTTTATTTCAATAATGAATTTTCATTTATAAATTCCAAATTCTAAAATGCATTAATTTATATTTTCTATTAAAATTAAATATTTATAATCATATTTTATAGAACACTTCCTTTTTAAAATATAAATATTTTAATCAAAATTTATATTCATTTATAATTTATTATAATAATTGTTATATTTTCGCGAATTTAATATTCAAAATATTCCTAATAATTTTAATTCAATATCTTGCAGATCATTTAATTTAGTGTTACAAGTGAAAAATGCAATTAAATTCAATATATATTAATTGAGGATATATTCCAATCTCTTGATGGTTTACCCTCTTCCCCACCTAAAACATATTTCGTCCTTCATATTTTAATAATCAATGACTATTCAAGCTATCTATTTGTATATAAGTTATAGATAAGGATCATGGAAAACATAGTAAATATATACATTTTCCTCATAATATATCAATACATATATTGATTAGCTATTTAATATTTTTACTTAAACATATCACAATTTTATTTATAATAACTCATATATTAATTATGGTCTTATTTGATTTCTCATACCCATTGATGTAGTAATGGATTATCATATAATGGTTTGAAAAATGAAATGTCATTTACAATTTTTTTTTGATTTTTGATGATTCAATTTTGAAAAAATAATAAATTTCCATAATCAATATGATTTAATAAAATAGTTGGATCAATTGAATTTCATAAAGTATATTCTATAAATGCTGAGAGATGATAGAAAAATAAGATATTTCATCACATGATAAAATCAAATAATTAGGTTTTATATTTGATTTTTTTAAATTTTTTTTTATCATATTAATATTTCTATAACTAGAATCCAACAATGCATCAGTTAATCTCGCGTACGAAATAATTATTTATTATTATTATTATCCACTTTAATGTAACGGTCATATTCACCCATGAGGTTTTCATTTTATTTTTCAAATTCTCCTTTAATATTTGGATGGTCAAATTTATTATTTCTATCATCCATAAGTTCATTTAACTTTTTTGAGAATTACCATGTTATTATAACTAAAGAATTACACTTCATTTTCCCCTTAAACTAGTGAATCCATATTTGCGTTTAATTTGATGATATCTACATTCCAATTTTATATTCTTGTTTTCGATGAAATTATGTTAAAATAATTATAAACTTACTAGTTATTGGATGTGGTCCACTTTTCTTCATCAGATAATTTCTATAACTCAATAAATATATTTTATTCATTTCACAGTATTTAAAAATATAATTTCAAAAGAATCATTTTTTTATTCTCCAATAATTTATATATATATAGAGAGTGTTTATTTTTTATTTACAATATATGTGAATATAGAAAAATAACATTAAAATATCACAAATACCTTATAGAAAATGTCTTTTTGAGACTATTCAATGATAAAATAATTAAATGATCAACCTCACAATCATTTTACAATGATACAAAAATATGCATTTCATGAATATATTCTAATGTAACCTTTATAGGTAAAAATTTATTCATCACCCATTTCATTCATCAGGAAGAGTTTCCTCTCTATTTTTAGATGAAGTGTTCTAGAAAAATATTTATATAGTATTTCCTTAGTAAAATAATTCAATATAATGGATTCAATTTCATCCTTTAGAGTTGGGTTCTTAATTATGGTAAACTTTTATTTCTATTTATAATTCAAATGAAATACAAATACAATAAAATATTATTTCTATATAATATACTAAATGAAAAATAATTTTTTTAATTTATTGATAAATTTAAATGAAATTAGTTGATCGAGAGACACACTTATGGTCCATAGTCATTAGCACATTGAAAATATGGTAACATGATGAAATGTTTTTAGTGTTCTTGAGAGACAAAAATTGTTTTTTTATTAAAAAAATAAGGATACCAATATTATTAAGGTCTATACTATATTATCTATAAAATTAAGATTCATATGGAGAAATTATCCATATTAACCATCAAAAAAATTTCTGGTTCATTTTAATGAGATTCCAATAATTATTTTTAATGTGGTTAATTCAGAAATATGAAATTATTATTTATGCCTAAAAATTTAAAGCAATAAAAGAATACAAATAAATTAAAAAAAATTTCTAACATATAAATATGTTGGTTTAAATATATTTAGCCCATGAAAACCACCCACATAGTTCTATAACCAAACTATTTTTAAAGGTAAATAATACATAATGATTAATAAATACAATGTTAATAAACCATGTAATATCACTTATAATATCCTATTATAAGGTGAATTTGGAAATATTTTTCAAACAACAAGTGTCTATTGAGTTCATAAAAAAATTTCAATTTTGAATGACAACCCCTAGATACTTCTGTGCTAGATCTTCCATCACATTGCTGTATATGGACAAGAATGAAATTTTAAGAAAAAAATAATATCTAATTTACCAACATTTTAGTATTTTATCCAATACATTTAATTATAATTAATTCATGACACTATTTTGTTTTAAAAAACAGATATTGACACAAAAATATAACTATAATAATTAATAATTAGAATTGAAACTCTAATACTAGGTGAGGCATCCCATAACCTATATCCCAAGTCTAGTTATAAAAACTTTTTTTATAAAACCTAACATTGAAAAAATTGAGATAAACAAATATAAACATGAAAAAATTCTATTTATTATTACAACGATAAAATATATCACACAAATTGATGAATTGTTTTGATTACTGTATTTGAGTAATAGAAATATTTGAAAATTATCTTTAAACATAAGTGGAAATTTCTACCAAATTTAATGGGGAATGATAAAATGATCAGTAAGGGATAACATAACAAACTATTATTATTGTTTATATCATTATATGAGTAAATATGATCATTGGGGATATATCTTATTAATATATAATTCTACAAAAATATTTGATTAAAAATCTTGTTAGATGAACCTATAACCTTAAATGAACAAGCATTTTCCCAAAATGAATTTTTTTAAATGATAATATATTAATCACGAGTCATATAGAACATTCATAGGAACAACACCATTATATTTTATACTATATATCTTTAAATAAGGCTTATTTCATTGAGAACATGAATTACATGTATCATCACATTTAAACTGACTTAGATATACTATTTAATTATTTCTATTTATTTAGGAAGTAATTATTGAATAGTTTTAATACGGGATATTAATTTTAAAAAAATAATTATGAGTATTAGTTATTTAAATATGAATAAAATTATTTCATTATTTTTTCTTTAGTTATAAATTAAATTAAAAGCATTTGATTGTTAATAGAGATTATTTCCAAAAAATTCGTTATTTTATGAAAAATATGTTTTATTAACAAAATTAATTAAAATCGATTGATGACTTATATTCCTTAAATTATTATATATCATATTATATTATGTATTTTAATATTTAATTAGTATGGTTTATAATAAATGCAATGAAATTAAACATAGTTTTTACACTAAAATTGAATTCTATAAAAACTGATTTGATAGTGTTTTTTACAGTTACATTTTAATTTATTTCTTCCACTAATATGAACATAATATTTTAAAGTATATTTCATATTATTAATAATCATAATTTATATTATTTAATATTTTTAACTATTTTTCATTTTTACAAGTATGTGAGGTAAAAAACCATTATAATGGTAATTGTCAGAAACTATTAATTGCGGGTTAAAATAATGAAATATGGTTAAAGAATATATAAAAACAATTCAAAATCCATTTTTAACAATATACAAGAGTTGGAACTTGAGAAAATTCCACAGGGACCCATGGATGAAGAAATTGATCAAAGAAGTAATCACTATGTTGTTGTACTAGAGAGGTTAGAGAAATAAAATGTTATAGTTTTCAAGTAATAGAGGATTGTACCTAATTATTATTTTAAAATATGATATTATAATGTACAAGGAGGGAGTAAGTGGAATATTTGTTTGTAGATGGAATGAAACCGTGAATTATAAAATGGATTCCACGATCCCAAACCATGTCTATATTTTTTTATAACCCCTTGTAGATGTAATGTATAATTTCTCATATTTCTCTTGTATTATGTCTCATATTATATGGATATATTTCGTGATTAGTCACTGAGACGAGGTAAAATTCTAAGGGCCTAGGTGGCTAGAATTTTTTTTGAAATATTTAAATATTAAAGAGAATATGCATGTTTATTTCATAAAAATGTGGAATTAATTCTATATGGGTTCTAGATATGGAATAAGAGGGAATTATTGAGTTCATAATTGAGTTTTTACTATAGTATCAACCCAACATTATTCGGTGTAGGTCTTTTATGAAAACATTATCACAATTGTAAGATGTATAAAAAAAATATTTTTTTATTCACCTTGTTAATAAAATGACTATAAACACTTAAAATGATCATTATGTTGACATTCAAGGATATCCAAATAACCTTGATATCTATTGAGAAATACTGGAGATAACCTCTAGAAAATTTTCTGAAATTAATGGTAATAAATCGTGGATTCATGATCAACACTCTACTGATTTGAAAGATATTTCCAACAAAGCTGAAGTAATTAGCGCTCATCATTAGCGACCGATCCAAATCGAGGTAGTCCATGTATTTTGATTTTCCCCATTTTAGGGATTATTCTATGAACGAGACCAATCAATGAACTGATTGGCCAGCGGATCGGTTAATATGCGGTATGGGATTGCTTTTGGTGTTTATGAAAAGATTTATCTTATTATTGTGGGATTTTTATTACTATTTTTAATGGATATGAAAAAATATAGACCTAAAAAATCAATCAAGGTTCATTTCTCTGATTTGGGTTGTGATTTTCTCCCCTGTTTCACCATTCATTGTGTTTCTCTTAATTTTCACCATGATTCAACATTTCATTGAATGATTGATCATTGCATAATAAATTCATTCAGAAAAGGGCCAAAATAAAATAAATGACATCGGTATAAATCTATAGTGCTTTCACAATGGTTTTGGAAGTGGATGAAATGATGGTTGATTCTGATTTTGAGTCATTCAACATGTAAAAATAATAGAGATTATCTAATTTTATAGGCCAATTGAAGACTTGATTCTTTATGGTTTGGAGATGAAATAAATTAAAGACCAATGATATTGAATTTTAGGGAAAACCAACCATCCTCACAAAATATGTGTGATCACACACAGTTAGTGGGGGGAATCAGGCAGGTTTTAGAAAAACCATATATATGTGGCATGTACTCCTTTAATACATTGTGTGTATCACCCATGAATGACTGGATGTGTACCTGAAATACTACATGGTCATGGAGTGGAGTACAAGGGTTTCGTACACGGTGTGTAATCCCCCCACATAGAATGGACTGGACAATGTTCAAGGGCTACCCCGTGTACTATTCTCCAAGAATGTATACAACGAGCAAACATCATGCACAAGCACATGACTGGAGTACACAAGAAGACCCTAGATACATGAAACTGGTGTGTAACCCCATCAGACACTATTCTACAAGACATGGTAATAATTTCATGAGTTGTTTAATTGAGATGTACATTGGAAGAATGGAAACACCATGTATCCCTACTATAGACTATATACCCCTTTCTACATAGCTTGATTCTATTTTCCTCCATATCATGGATATATTTTGTTATGGTTCTTTCCCTTTATTGTTTCCCTGATGGTTGGTGTGGATTGTATAATACTCAAAATAGTAAAATACCAACACTAGGATTTCCTTAATAGATTTTTTGGACCCACCATGAGAGGCCCAATGTGAGATTATTTTTCCATCATTGTGCCCTAGGTGGTGTTCATACTATCAACATGACCAAAACTATGTTGATGCAAATCCACTACATAGTAGGATAAATGAGATTTACTTGTTGGGATCACCCCATGTCAATGTTAGTTCCCATCATTGATTTTTTAAATTCTCTTTGTAATTTAGGTGTATCATTCTCATAGAGAGACCTGAAAGGAAGCACCTCTCTGATAGATGTTACTAGTGAAATCAGACTCAGGAGTGTTTTCTACAAGATGATTTCTTCATGGATTCCTGATGATTAAATCATGTGTAATGTGTACTAGGGTTTTGAGTTACCATTATAAATTGTTTATTGTATTTAGTGTATATAGAAATTCTTGTTTTATGTATTGTATACAAATACATATATAGATTTGACTGTACATTCTTTTTTTGTACTGATTTTATTGTTTCAGGGTGTCCAGATGTTGACTGTTGTACTCACCAATGTATAGGATTTTCAATTACATGACATGTATTGTGTTGAAAATAAGCTGTTTGATAGAGTCCTTGGACTACTGGGTCTAGATCGTGCTTTTTCATACAAGATAGACCCTGTTGTGTTCATGATGTTACAGATAATCGTACTAGTACAACTACTTACAGAATGGACATTCTGTTATAGATTATTTGGGTTGGTCTTGTATTTGGCTCTATTTTATTTACATTACATAATCTTGTACTAGAATTGAGGGGAACATATTTATTGATTCATTATTTTCATAGTGACTTTTTTGAATTTCACTATTTTGTGGGCCTGTAGATGTGTGTCTGTGTACATGTATATATGAAATTACAAAAATCTTGTGATATTCCTACTCAGTGTTAATCACCATCCCCTGGCTTAATGGTGGATGACATGGGTAGTCAGAGAATAGTCCCAACATGGATGATTCATGAATGACTGGTATGAGCGGGATTCATTTCAACATTATGATTAAGATTCTGTGAGATTGGGTAATTGAGACAATGTAATGTTTTTTGAGTTCAGATTTCAGACTAGGGACTCTAGTGTTAGTGTTGTGGCAGATATATCCATTTACTAGGAATGTGATCAAATGATTTTCAGATTTACACATGAGAAAATTGGTTATAAGGAATAAATGGGTACATGAATGATAATAGAATGGGTTGTGATTTCCATTTCCATCTTGAGTAAACTCTCCAGTTATACACATTAACAGTAGTACATCTTGATTACATTCAGGATACATCCATGATGTTTACATAATATGATTAAAATACATGATGATGAGGATAACCACATCAGTCATAAGGATTTTATAAAGGGACATATTCTTGTGTTTTTACCTCCATATAGTGTACCATCCATATTTCAACCTATATATTTGGATAGGGCACCTACAGTAATAGTGGATGAGGTGTGCAGGATTAGCATGATTCAATAGTTTTAGTTGTAAAGACCCCATAGGTTATACATAGAGCCCAACCAATTGCTTGATAAGGACAGGAATAAGGTGGTGACCCAAATTTTTTTCTAATCTAGACACAAACATATTAAATGTGGTCCTATTGGTGAGTCTTATTCATGGATCACTAAGATAGTGGTTCATTTTGGTCATGCAGACCAAAGATGAGTGGACTCTTTCATAGATGGAGTAAAATTTATTCTTCATAGAGGAGTTATGAATATTAATGATGTGGTTCATGTGTATTTAGTGACTTCTTAAACACTATTATGGTTTCATGTATGTGGTAGATTACTCATCGAGGATTACCAACCATTCTAGTTATTTTAGGGAAATAGTTTGGCATTATCACATCAAGACTAAAACCATCGTTCGAGGTCTATGTAGAGAAATAAAATCTAGTGTTATCCTTATATTAATTCCAACTTATGTTTGGATACATGAGTAGGAATCAGTGGTTAAATGATTCATTGATGACCAAATACATCTAGTGATAGTCACTATGGGAAAGCAAGAGTTGAAACATTGGAATGTGTGAGACGACATCAATCTCAGGGACATGGATGTGGACGAAATTTCCAGAGGAGGTCCTAGGATAGAGGATATTTAGTTCAAGGATCCCATGGTGGGTCTAGTCCACCTATAGAGAGGTGATACTACTCATGTTATGAAAAGGTAAATCTCACCCGAGATTATCCAACCCACCACACATGTAATAAGGAGTTTTTTGATGGGTCATCAATACAGGGACAATGAAATAAGAAATAAAATATACATGTTTATGGATGTGGAAGATGGGTTGTCAGCGCAGTAGGAGTTGGTTGATGTTTGGACTTGTTTTAACCATCTCTCTTAGGTGGTCCATGCTAGGCTTGGAGATCTTTAGGATTAGGGATATGATAGATGCAGGTGGTCGGAGATTTTGAACCAGGGGATCTAGGAACGATTTCATGTATGATATGTGTCTAATATAATTTATTTAATGTACTAATGGACAAATATTCTAGTCATTCTATCAATTCCACACACCTCATACAATACATTGATATTTATGTTGACCTATTAAAATACCCTAACATGTGGACAATTCGAGTGGAGAAGACTCCAAGATCACTCACATGATCCAACAGTGTGACCTAATTCTTGGTGGAAACTGTTTCACAGGGAATATATTTTTAGTAGTTTTAATAACTTATGTATTAGTTCTTGGTATAAAATGGGTCTCTAAATTTGATGCCCATATTGAATGTTTTATATGAAGGTTGAAGTGTTTCCATAGAGATGGAACCAAGTTTTCATTTTTTGGTGAACATGAAACCAAATAAGTGAATGATGGACTAATTCATAGGAGGGTGAATCCGATTAAACATAATTATCCTAGAATATACCTAGGTGAATTTGATGTTATGAGTTCCCATTTTTCGGTAGTAGTGGGGGAGTACGAGGAAATATTTCTAGATGATGTTATAGGATTATGTCCCATACGAGATATCGAATTATACATTGATCTACACCCTTGGATGACATTGATATCTATTAAAAAATATTAGATTGAACCCACTGATCTTCACAAGATGACAATATAGTTGGATAGTTTATAGGGGATGGGGTTCTTGAGAGCCAATGTTTTTCAAGTGGCAGCCCTAGTTCATTCCCCTAAGAATATGTACAAGAGACTGAGGATGTATGTTGAATATTGATTAGTAAATAAATTTACTATGATAAATAACCATCCACTACCATGGATCAATAAATTATTTGATAATTTGAGAGTTTCATGATGGTTCATGAAGGATGAAAACAGATTAGTTTATGACCAAATGTGAGTATGAGATGAGTACATACCAAGATAATATTTCAATGTCACTATAGTAACTTTGAGTACTTTGTGATGCCATTTGGAATGAGAAAAACCCCAACAGTGTTCAAGTGACTCATAAACTAGATTAGTCATTCATATATAGACCAATTTGTGTTAGTATTCTTCAATGATTTCCTTGTGTAGTTGACGTCTGAGGAGAAGCATACAAGACACATTGGATGGTTCTGGACATGCTCTGTGAGAATAAGAATTAAAAAAACATGATGTGTAATTTGTAGAATAAGGTGGTCCACTATTTGGGATATGTTTTGTCAATTGATGGAGTAGAATTGTACTCAGAAATTGTTTATATAGTATTATCATGAGAGCCACCTAAGAGTGTGACATATATGAAATGGCTTCTTGTGCTGGAAGAATATTTCCAAAAATTATTTCCATATTTCTCAAGGATATCAGAACCTATGATTGTTTTGAATCGAAAGAGAAATTTATTCATGACAGAATAAAATTTCTAATTTTCCATTTAGCAGTAGAAGTAGATCTTCACAAGAAATCCCATATACAGATTACATGAGAATGGTTTCATGTACGTAGTAATCTATTATGCATTAGAAACCATGAATTGTTGCATTCTCATGCATAGAAATGTTTTTTTAATATTTTTAAAACATGTTGAGCCTTTCTGAGTAGATCTACAAGACCCATGATCTAGAGTATTCCTCTTTTATATTCTCTATTAATATTTGGTGACACTAACTTATGGAATTGATTTTTATAATCAAATATGATCAAAAAAGACTCAAATATATCTTCACATAGAAGGATCTTTACCAGAGAGATAGGTGATGGATATAGATCCTCTAGGTTTATGATTTTGTGTCTATCTATATTATAGGGAAGGGGAATGTGGTAGAATATTCTCTTAGGAAGATATCAAGATCATTATTACTAAATGAGGCATCTGAGAAGTCAAACTTAATGTATTTATCCACTGTGGATGAAGATGGATTATCTTACCTCCAGTTGATGGTTGTCACCCCTCCACTCTTATATTTATCTAGGGAAGAATAGCTTGTGAATACTGAATTTGAGACCATATGTGCTCAAATATCCATAGGTCATTATCTTGATGGATTTTTTAAAGGTAGATAGTACATCATTATTTTCATATGATACGCAATGGTATATATGATGTTGTTGGGATATGTTTAATGATTTTTTCATATATCTCATTTGGTGGTACATCCAGGTGAGGAAATGATATACTAGGTCCATTGAAATTAGTGTTTGTTGTCATTGATGATGAAAGGAGTTTCAGTTTTTTCCTATAGACAACTTCCAATGTGTTTGGCTCAACCACTTCTTATGGAAGTGTGGATGTGGGATGTTATACATATTGTCATCAAGATAATTTTACAATGTACATCTAATGAAAAAGATTCCATTAGTGTGATAGTTGACAGACTCACCATGTTTTCCCACATACATGATTTCTAAGAGTGTAGTTCCCCAGTGATCTTGGGATGCCTCTATAATCAATAGATAGTTTGAATCTATAGAGTTCCATAGATTATTGGTTCTAAACGTGATTTTTTTCTTTACATCCCGATTTTGGGATTGTTTAGAGGAGGCATTTGGTACCCATTTAACATGATCACAATGTTTCCCCTTAAAATTGACATCTAGATAGAGAAGACCATTTATGTTCTTGAGGACATTATATGATCCTGAAAGTTAGATTTTGGATATTGATTGTAGGACCACCAACAAATAATTGATTTTTTGTACACATATATAAACCATTCTATCCTCATCATGGGGGGATTGCTGGTTTGTACGGGACACACTATAGGTCCCCAATTTTTAGAAAACCCCATGAGTGTCAGAACGTTTGGGGTCGTAGTTGGTAAAACTACTATAGAGAAGGTTCATATCATCATGGAGTTGAGGAAAACTAAAAAAATCCATAAAAAGTATAATGGTGACAGGTGATGGAGTAATTTGGAGGTCAAGGAGAGAAACAATGTGTTCATATGGGTTTTACCTCGACATTGATTATAATGTTCTTTTCAAGATAAAAATCTATCATTAAGTTTAATCATCCATTTCAAAATAATTAATAATGTTGTGAAGGTGGTGTACCCATTAGCTCTACATCTCCAATTATAGTGGGTCAAGGATGTCTTCTAT
This sequence comes from Viscum album, assembly GCA_963277665.1. Taxonomy (NCBI): domain Eukaryota; kingdom Viridiplantae; phylum Streptophyta; class Magnoliopsida; order Santalales; family Viscaceae; genus Viscum; species Viscum album. The sequence goes on from OY728166.1 coordinate 998,537,926, forward strand.
GTGTATCAATCGAGGAGGTATTTGCAAAACCCATCTCCTGTTATAGAATGTATTGAATTGGGCATCAAAGATGGGGAATATTTTTCTAACTACCAAGTGTAGATTTAGGATCGGAAGGATATGATCTTTTTTTGGTGATATATTCCATTTTTCTATATCTAGTGGGAACAATAGAATCTATAGCATACAACATGAGAGGGGTGGATCATATTTTTGATATGTACCCATATATTTTTTTAGTAGACATTGTTTTTGGATTTTCAAGAAGGTTTATCCACAAAGAGATGAGAAACTAATTTCTCATTTATTCTATGTATTATTTTGAAATATTATATGGACTAATATTGAGAATAAGTTCTAATAAAGTTCCGATTTCTAAATGATACAGTTCATGGAATAAATTTTTGAAAAAAATTTAAATATTAAATACCACATGTACATTTTTTTCTTATATGAGTGGAAAATATCTAAATGGTTTCCGAGATAAGAAATATGATGGAAATGTTGAGTTCATTATAGCAGTTTTACCATAGTCACAACCTAAAATTGGATTGTGTGGGTTGTTCATGAAAAAATAATCCCTAGATTAAGATGGCTAAAATAATTTAATTTTTTATGCACTTTTTTAACATTGCATCAAGAAATCCTTAAATAGATAATTATTTTGAGATACTGGGTTAGCCTCTTAACTCTATATTCCGTGCAGAGCCATTGGAGGGAACATATCAAGAAATATCTTGATCAAATGATAAAGGATCATGGATTGATGATCGACACACAACTAATTCGTCCAAACATCTAATAGTGGTGACACAATGTTTATTCTTCATTATCAGCTGATCCGAATTGAATTTGGGATTGTGATTCAATTTTTCCCCATTAATGATTTCTTAAATGAACATAGACCAATTAATGAACACATCAGCCACCATATTTGTCATTATGTAGTATAAGATATTTTGTGGTGTTTATCAAGAGATTAATAATATAATTGGCCAAAACCTGTATCTAATAACAAATTTGTATAGATCAATAAATTAAACTTGATAAAAAAGGCAACAGAAGCTTCCCCTCCCTTATTTTAACGGGTTGAGTTTTGTTCTAGTGTCATTTCCTATCACAAAAAAATAGAAGACATTAGGTTTCATTGATTTCCTCTTAATATTTCTCTTCATGGAAGGGTTCTATTAATCTTAGAGATTAAATATCTTCACATTCTTTTTCCATTTGATCAGAATAAGGAAAAAAATTAAATTTTGTATCCTTATCTACTTGGAGAAGATGATTAAGGTGATTTGGAAGTGACTTATGAATGTAGGTCGAATTTAAATTCGTAAAAAATTGCATAATCAATGAGGGGGTGATTAAATAATAATTTCATTTCATAGTTTTTTTGGGATTTTAAAAACCGGATCTTCTATTATATCAATGTTTTCAATGAGTAGGACTATGTTAGGAAAAGGTGGGGAACCCTCTCAATAATTTATCTTAAAATAAATAATGTAAATTTTAAATCGTTCTTGTTTAGATCACTCTTTGTGAAGACTGTGAATTAGCTCAAGAATCCAGTATGAAACAATATATTCATTAGAATTAATTATCTAATTAGTAAATTATTAAATAACCAGATATTTAATGTTAAGGACATTTCTAAAAAAATATTCTTAAACAAGGAACTTTTCATTACATGAATCTTTAGCAGGATGACTGTGCATTGAAGATTCTAGAACATATGGGTTTACTTCATGGAATACCATAACTTGATGGGATATGTACCACTAATTGATGTTACTAACAATTATAAGGTAATATTACTTCTATATTGATTTTAGGTATAGTGTAGATGATAATATTTTCATTTTATTCTATAAAAAATAGAATATTGTTAATCTTTATCATTATTATTAGATAAATTTAATATAATCAATAATGTTTTCTAGGTTTTAAATAACCCACTATATAAATGTGTATCAATACCCCTAGTATTAAATGAAGAATTTATAGTTACGTTATCATTCTAGTGCCTAAGATCTCTATTACATTTCTTAATGATCTTGGTGTTGGCCAAGAAAATTATAATAATGTAGGTTGGTTCTCTGCCAAACTAGAGACATGATGCACCATGATCCTTTGACAAGATTACGCAATCCTGAAACCCTAAAACAGATTCTCTCGACACTTGGATCTAAATTTGTATAGAACTGACTTTGAATGTTAAAATCAACAGAATTTCAATTTAGTTAACCCCATACTCTCCTTTGAACACCTCAAAAAAGTAATTATCCATACATTGTCCATGCACTAAAAAAATTTATATTGTCTCAGTCCCAATCACGTAATAGAAGGTATAGTCTGAATAAAATTTAAATTGTGGTATTTTACATTATTATTCATACATTTTTATCATGAATTATCCTTTATATTCCAATATAATATTGAGTAGATGTTATATAATTAAATTACTATGTTGGATAGAATATTTATACATAAATAATTTAATTAATTTCCATATTTTTACATTAATTAATTTATCTATGTGATCATGGCCTCGAAACCATAAAATAAATAATTTCATAGATATAATTAATTAATTAATTATATGACTCATTCATGACCATTATATAGATATTGATTTAATGATAGGACATTTAATCAACCATTGACCTTGGTGAAATATCTCATATTTCATGTCTTGGCATGAGTTACATCATTAAAATTTTCCACCTATGTATCACCTAGATTGTCAAAAATATGGTTCTGTCATGAACCAACTCCACCCATATTTGGATGATCCATTAATTACAAATATGTATTACTCACCTGTAGGAGAGATGGACCATAGTATTTGATAAAAGGGGCTACATAAATATTTTTGACACATAGGTTATTCATAATAAAAGAGGGTTGAATGATTTTCATTCCATCATTTTATTTGATATTAAATAATTGAATTCTCATGTATTGAAATAAATTTAAACACACAAGACATAAAATGAAGTTTTTTAAACTCATTAATGGTCATACATGAAACAAATATAAAAAAGAAAAATACTAGAATACCTTTCATTATTAGATATTTTATTATTTTAGCTAAACATGGTTACATTAATTAATTAATTTATTCCCCGTCATATTAATTATAATACTATTTTATTTGGAGATACAAATTATTAATGATATTAATGGAAAATAAACGTCACAACAAATATTTTCCTATTAATTTCGATAAATTAATTGAGAATTTAAATTTCATTAAAATAATTATTAAATTCTCAAATATATAATGGTGTGCCAATAAATTAAATAAGGTTTTAATGATGCAATCCCAAAATTAATTCAATTTCAAATTTTCCAATTAATGTGTGACCATGTGGCATATTCGTTGGGCTACACTCCATGTACCTCAGTTTCCTTATATCCTTGTCACACACTTGTGGCTTTAGAGTGTTAACTCAGGCAGACAACATAGTGTGTACAGTCAATCTAGACACTATGTATTATCTTTCCATGTCTAATAGATGAGATGGTCAACATGTGGTATTAATAAAAATTACAGAGTTTTTTTAATTTATCCACACATATAGGTAAAATGTACATGGGTATTTGACCTCTTCTCCATCCACATGTCGTCTAACCCATTTTTACCAGCAAATGATATAAATATTCCTGATGGAATTTGAGGTCATTCATAATTTATTATTAATCCTTATGAAAATGAAACATAGAACACACATGATGAATATTTTAATATCATGTTAATTAAAATTGGATTAGAAAATCAATAACATGAAAATAATATCTATCATTAATTTCGCATAGATCAATAATAAAATAAATTATTATGAATTTAAACAAGAATTATCCGATACCATTTTGTGGTTAAGGGTGTTGAAGAAGTATGAAAAGGTTAGTAATATATTAAAATTTCATTTAATAATAATTTTCCAAAAAATTTAGTGATGATATTTCATGAAAAAATTTAAATAACATATTTATTATTTAAATAATTAAATACCATGGCCTGGGAACATTCTTATTTGTTGAATGATGATCATCCAAAAAGACCCTTCTAAACTACCTTCTTTGTGATGTGTGCTTAAAAGTATATAATCCCACTTGAGATGATCCACATTTGATCTGATAATCATCACGAAATACCACTCGGACGTTGGTTTATAGAAAATTGAGTGGAACGTATTTCATTTTTTATTCTTGATTGCTCATTCTTTGGTCTAGATGAAATATCTCCTTCACATATCATTTAATTGAGGGAGGGAGAAGGAGATGTTGATAGATAATTTATTGTTTGTAATAATTAACTATTTTCTTTATTTGGATTATCTAAAAAAATAATAATATCGATCTATTTATATATTTTGGATTTATGTTTAAAATAATAATTGCATACCAACCATTAATGCAAATTTATTACCTTAAATAAACCGCATTTCATATAATAATAGTTATATTATTATTATTTTAATGTCTGATAAAACTGGCTCAAAGACAAATATTTTTTAATGGACTTGTTGTGTAACATTTTTTAGTAAACTCAATATTATTTCATTTGAACTACTCTATCATTTATGAAAATGAATTTATAAATATTTTATTCATAAATAAATATTTTCTTCACACTCTAGTGAATGAATATTTATTAAAATAAGCATGAAATAAAATATTTTTACTATTAAGAAGATATAGAATAAATATGTATTTAATTTATGTGATCATAACAAATTAAATAATATTATTCTTCAAACATGACAATAAAATCTATTCTATTAACTACACTCAAATAGAATTTAATCGAGATCAACGGGAACACAATGTGTGTGTTCCTCTATGATTATTTCTTGTTGGAATGATGTGGGATTGCATAAATCCCATGATTATTATGTAAAAAATGGTTAAGGATCCTATATGAAAGATATCAATTTCATAATGGTGACAACAAAATATGAATTTTATCATTTTAATTTAATCCTATTGTCATATTAAATCATCATGCAGGTACAAAAAACATGTCACCAACTAATATACACTTTACTTCATTCATGGAATATATGAAATAAATACATCATTAAACCATGTCCATGGAATTTAATTTGAATGTTTTATTTCAATAAAAGGGATAATATGTTGACTTCCATGAATATGGATGAGACAAGTCTTTCCATGACATATTCATTAATTACATATCACTGTTCATCCATCCAATGTATCCAACTTTTCTATAATATTTTATCATTTTGGTTTATGAAATACATCTATGTACGCGTGTTGTAACATTATAATTATCATCTATTATTAGGACTATCACAATTTCTCATAGATAGGAATATCCTATGATACAAAATCATGCTCAATTCCTTCTAGTATGTCAGTTTTCATAATCTACCATATTAGAGATCACTACGTGCAAACGTATTGAGAAGAAACTTGATCATCTAACAAGTGCTCACACATTAATGTCTATATAATAGGTGTCTGATCATATAAAATTTTTGAACAACATAATATCATTTGAGAATCTCTTAATATCAGATCTAGGACAACAACATATAAAATTACTATTATAAACTCATCAATGTTATGTATACTCAAAAAAAAATTATTACTTTCGATTCACGTAGAGAAACAAGTAATGATTAATAATAATTTTTATTAATATTCAATACTAAAAATATTAATGTCTTCAAAGAAAAAATTGTTTGTCCTATTACACCAAATATAATAAAAAACCCTTAATTGATGCATAAAATTTAAATAAATAGATCAATTAAATGAAAAAATTTAATGAAATTAAAATTTAACAATCAAAATAACATTTAATATAATAAAATCAGTCACCCAGGAATAATATATAAAGGATCACATCATGTGTACAACTTAAATCATTATCAACTTAGTAAATGAATGATATTTAATAATCTACATAATTAAAAGATTATTTACATTGATATCAATACCAGTTCACATTAATTATATAAATAACATGATAATCATGAAATGTGGGAGAAATTATAATTTTTATTCTTTTAGAAAATGTCATGTTGACTTGGCCAAACAGACTTTTAAATAGTTTATTCTTAACAAAATAATTATTTATAATTTATTTTAATGAATAAAATATCATCCAATGTAAACGTCATTCAATATTATATGGAAAACCTGGAAGATGTTTTTAGACCTCTATACATGTGATCAATTTTCATTAAAAAATCCAAAACATAAATCACCTGAATTCCCACTAGGAGGTTAAGGTGAAATTTAAGAGAATCCATTAGAAAACTAAAATAGTATATTTAATGGACATTATCAATACATATATAATAATATATTATGAAATCCATAATATTGGGATTCCTGTATTAAGATATAAGAATAGAGAAAATTATTGAAATTGGTGTATTCATTAACATTAAGTGTATTCCCAAACATGAGAGCCTAAAATATAAGTAGATGTTTATTATAATTACAATAAATAAAAACAACCAACCAATAAAAAATCATGAAATATAATTCCTTAAATTCCATGGCCATGGGGTTTAATGAAATTTGGGGTTGAAAAGGTTTTTAAGGTATATGTGTTATTGATAGGTTTGTGTTCATTCATTTATTACTGAAGAAATTTTATTGAAAATAATCATGTATAAGTGGATGAGAAAAAGGTGATACTCATGGATTATAGAGTGTTTGAGTTGTGTTGAAAAATATAGGAAATGAAATTAAAATTTGAAACATACCTTTTCAAAAATATTAATCTATAATTTTTAGTGGCTAGGATCCCATGAAAGATAATAATGATGCATACTGTCCCATATAAGACATTTATATAAGTGGTCATGTAAATATATTTAATTGATTCATGTTACTCATGTATCAATTTTCCATAGCGGTATCCCATTAAAAGGTCCCATTAACATTCTTCACACACATGTGTATTTACAATGAATATCCAAAACACTTTCATAATTTTTTTTACATAAATATTCATTCAAAATCATTACCCATTTTTCAAAGGAAAATTTATTAGAAATTAGAAATCATTTACACCTGTAAATATCCATAGTTAGTTGCCAAAACACTCACTAAAATAATTTCCTCTTACCTAATAATGTCCAATAGACATCCAATAGTGGGAAATTAAAAATAACACAAAAAAATATCATTAATTAAACATAATTTCTAGAAAAATAATATTAGATGATGAAGAGAATAATATTTTCCTAAATTTTCACTATTATTTCATTAGAAATTAAAAAAAAATTAATAATTATGAAATTATTTAATTTTATAATATATTTTCTAATCAATAATTTTCTTTTGAAATTAATTATGTCATGGAATTTAATTAGATTATTCAAATAATTTATTTAATTAAAATTTGTAAACATTTTTTTAGGGTTAAACTTTAAAAAGGATTTTTAATAGTTTTTCCAGTCATAGTGTATTTTTTTTGAATAAATTAAACCTTATAGAATATTCCATAGAAAAATTTGACTAGATAAAAGTAATGAGTTTTAGGAATTGATGGAGTGTCCAGTGATGATCAAAGAGATAACTTCCCATGAATTATTTATGAGTAAAAAAGAGTGGTACCATTTGAATATTGGACTATAATAAATTTTTGGGTACAATTATTGATTTTACTCAATATAAATTAAAATATATTATCTATTATTTCATATTTCATAATCAACACAAACAGATAGGAATTTGGGATTTGGTTGAGGCATACATGAGAATTGAGGTAACACAGCATGGTCAAAAGGTGATGATTAAAGTTCATGACCAATAATAAAAAATAGAATTTAATACTATGTTAATAGAAGAGGAGTTCAAAATATAGTTAATTTTTATGTTAATAAAATAATCTCACTACGGGTTAGATGAAGGCATGTAAAGATATTTATATCAATTACATGTAGAGGATGAATTAGACAGTTAGAACATAATCATACAAGAAAAAAGTGGAATCAATAACTTGGATATAGTAGAAGTCTTTCTATCCATATAATTGTCTTATGATGATACCCATAAAACATAAAAATTATTTATAAAGGTTGAAAATGTAATAATGGAGTTTTTAGAAGCCTCTTAAGAAAATATATAATTATAAAAATCCATTAATAATAAGATTGAAATTAAAATATAATCCTCCAATACTTTAACTATTAATAGAACTGTACATAGTAATTTTCCAATGGATTTAAATAACCATGTTTTATAACTGATTAAGGAATTTTTTGATGATGATGGAAGTGATTTTGATTGAAATACCCAAAAAACATATTTACACCCCACAAAATACACCTCATTTATTACGTGATAAAGTTAATAATATATTTAGATAACTCCTCTTTAAATTTTTAATAAACTATAACAATGAATTTAAGAGGATTTTTGTAACACCCTAAGCTTCCACAGTACATTTCTCTTTGAATAATACAGTAGCATGTGTTGTACGCAACTTCGAGTTCTAACACACACCACAACCAATCAAAGTAGCCGTTATGAATAGTAATACCTAATTTTTGAAATATTATAAATTTTATCTTGCCAAATGGACTTAGTTTTTGGATTCCGAATATCGAAATTAGCCTTTGTTGAATTTTTGGTATTTTTCTGAGAACTTCCAATTTGCTTTGAATAGTGAAAATTACTTAAAAACAACTTTTTTTAATCAAAATAATTAATAGTGATAAATTATGCTATTGAGTGGTTTTAAAGTATAATTAGAATATATTTTTACCATTTTATCCAATGGTGGTCATTAGACTTGATTTCACTTTGAAATTGGACATAAACAATTGCCAATCTTTTGATATATATTATTTCTCAAAAACACGCTATTTGTTGTGACAGCGGGAATTAATTATGAAATTAAATAATGAAACTTATATTTTTTGAATTTTTTAAAATATAAATCATTTTTGAATTCAAAATATCAATTATAGCTTAGGGTGAAATTTTGGCATTATTCTGAAAAACTTCAATTTTTGATGAATAGTGAAACCACTAATTGGTAGTTAAAAAACTGATTTTCGTTTAAATGAAACATTACCACTTATATGATTTTATTTTCAAAAATCCAACATACATTGTTTTCATTAGTAAGTAAAATGTGGTTCAATGGTATTAAAATAATTTTTGGTTGAATAGTAACTTTTAAGTTTAATTAATCGCGATTAAAGGTAATTACTGAAATTTAAGGTAAAAATAGTATTATAAAAATATGGAATGACCATTACACTTGTCCAAACACTATTTTATGTGTCATGTCTGACCAATAAAATCCATGGGTCAACCTGGGGACCCCATGGAGACACTTTGGTAGGAAAATGACACAAATAACTTTTTATTTAATGTTAAAATAAAAATGTCACAAACAATAGTTGTTTTACTAAAACAACTTTTTATTTTGGTTATACAAGTAATATTTTTCACTATAAATATTCATTAGAAAGATAAAAAGATTTCCTACATCAAGATAGCTTTTTTATAATTTTTAGACATTACATAAATTATATTATTTATGACACCATGATGATGCAGCGATTACCTCATTAATTAATGATTTAAATAAAATGAAAATATAATGTAACATCTAAGACATAAACCTGTCAAAAACATATTGCATGAGTTGATTTAGAACCCTTATCAAATTATACTCTAAATATATAAGTTTGGGACCTTTAGAATCCAAAAATTCATTTCATAATAATGTATCATTTGAATCTTTCCAAGAGTGCCCCTTCTCTCCTCTTATAAAAGGCCCCCACCACTACCACCTTACTCACACATTCAAAGCCTTTTGGCTTGACCAAACTCTGAAAAAATACTCTCCAAACTTCCATCCCTTACTCCTAGAAGCCTAACTTTGATCATAAGTCTTCCCAAGGAATAATTTTCCTCAAATCAAAAAGTATTACCCGATTTTAAGGTAATGTCTTCTCTAATATTATTTTGTTTTATTTTGCTTGTCCAACCCCTTAAACTCTTTTTATTACATTATTTTGTAACAACAACAGTATCTAAAATATACTAGGATTTTTTTATGATAAGTATTTTGTTTACACTTACACACACCTTTGTCTAATGGTTAAGTAACATACTGTTTCTGTGGGTGATGAAATACTGCCTCACGAAATGATGATTGTTCAATATTATTTTAACACCTCTAATGGTGGCCATTTTGATGACAATACATTCATATATGATATATATATTATTTTTATGTTTTCCTTATGCTTTTTTATTTCTCATTTATGGCATAAATTATGATTTCCATTATGGGTAAACACGATATTTTCATTTTAGGAAGTGCGGACTACCGCCCCCTCAATGTGATTTGAATCATTAATACCATATGTGGGATGTATAAAGGATGGAGTAAATGGTATTATACAATATATTATACTGGAATTATATTATACATTTATATCATTATGTTTCATTCCATTAAAATATGAAATAGAAATGAATGTAGCGTTCATGCGTACGTACGGCTTACCGTCTCCATGAACGGTGCATTTCATTTCTTACCTCTAAATGTTATGAAATATTATAAATGAATGTATATAATGGATATATATGATATATATGATATATAAATCATCAATATAATTATGGATATAATAGATATTTTACCACATGTACAAAGTGTAATTATTAGAAGTTTATTTTTGACTCAAGTTCCTAAGATCGACAAAATGACCGTTATAAACATAAATAATTACATAATGTTCATGACATAGTAATAAGTGATATAAAAGGAATAATGACCTTGAAAAATGTTCTTACGAAGGTAAAGATTAACTATAGTTTATTATTTAGGAGATCAAAGAACGGTCGAGTGAATTCAGACACGAGGTAAGGGAACTTCATAACCCAATTTCTATTCTTTGGGTTAATATCCTACATTCAAATTATGTCATGATATTATTATGTCCTATCTTGTATTTTTACTTTATTTATGTGTAATTATAATGAATACACATAATAGATCAACTTTATTAAAAAAAATTATCTTTATAAGGGTCTTCGTCTCAATATCCTTTCATTGAGGCATATTTTGTTTTATAAACAACATTCTTTTATACGGTGTATAAACCCCTTTGATTTTGTCTTTTATTCAAAAAAGGAATCTTTTTCTACAAAGAATTTTACTAAACGTCAAAAGGAATGTTTTTGTCTTACGTATGCGGTGACAACGACTTCTCCGCCGCCATGACCATTATTTTTGTTTCAGCTTCCTCTACAAGCCATAATTTTTTTAAATGAAAAATAAATACAATGTTTTAACTTTATTTTATTTTGGTATTGAAAATGGTTTTGAAAGTGTTTTTATTATATCAATGTGTTGTACTGATATCCTGTGATTGAAATGTCGAAATGTTATGTTTCCTTTATGCATGTTTTATGTGATACGATTATGTTATGGTTTATGATATGTTTAAACCTATTTATATGAGGAATGCATTGGACTTAATAAGTGACGGGTGGATCCCGCTATAGCTCCTCGATGCATCGATAGGTCTCATGAGACAAACTAGTGTCTTGGCATGGGGCCTTGAAAAAATCTTATTTGTGGTCTTGGCATGAGGCCTTGGCTACGTGGTTATGATAGCCTGGCATTATGCATTCCATCATTATGAAAGTGGTTATTGATATTGTCTGTGATTATTTGACCAGTAGAATATCCATGTGAATAAGTAAATGGAATTATTTAATTTTACTTTTGCCATATTCTGTTGAAGTTCAAGTTTAAAAGGCTTTTGTTTTAGTTATACATTTCCTTAAATGTTTATGTTTATTTATAAAAGCTTCCGCAATATTGTTATCCTTACTGAGCATCTGAACTCACCCCTTTCAATGTTTTAATATATTCTAGGATATGAAGTAATATTTTATGAATGACAAGTTGCGATAGTCAGAAGAGGATACGAGTGTGGACTATGGAGACTTCGTTATTTTTGTTTTTCACTTTATGATGTTATGTAACATTTATGAACGTATCTAGTGTTTCCAATGCTACTAAACTAATCGGTCTTTCGCGACTTGATCTTTGTGATCATGCCAATGTTACGAAGTAATGCACCGACTCTAGGTAGCTGGGGTCGGGGCGTTATAGTTGTTATCAGAGGTAGTTTAGTACTAACCTTGGATGCAAGATTTAGATAAAATCTGATTAGAGAACATATCCTGAAGATATACTTTGAGGATTAGTATAGAATAACTTCCTAGAATTTTGGTATTGTAGAGATGTTGTCTGTTTTTTGAGCAATACATCCCTGTCTGGATACGAGCAGGTAGAGGCGGCTCTAGCATAGATGTACCTAGGGGTAAAACCTTAAAACACCGCTTTTAGCTTGACTCGAATGGGAACTGGTGCACGACAACGGGCCTTGCTGCACTCTTGGTTACGACACTCCAGGGGGATATGCTTTGGATAATTATCATTTTCTTTACAAACCACTATGAAGGGTTATGAGTATATACTTCCTCAAAGAAAACATTTTTACGGATTATATCCATAAATAGTTCAATTTAAGTTAAGTATCTTACAAGTATGGAATTATGTATTTTGATTCATAAACTAATATAGTTTATGCCATTGTTTATAAATGGCACCTAGTGGAAGGAATGGAAACCATATCAATGCACGCACTCCGTGTAGGGATTGCCCACCTGATCAAGATAATTATTGTGGAGCTGGAGATACAACTGGTGCTGATCAACTTATTACCATACTGAGACAACTCACTCAGGTTATGAATAATAACCTTACTCGTATGGAGCACCCTGATACGCAACGTGGAGGATCAATGTTAGACCGCTTCATGAGGCAACAACCGCCAACCTTTAATGGGGGTACAAATCCATTATTAGCTGAGAAATGGATAAACTCCTTAGGGAAAATATTCCACGCCTTAGGGAGTAGTGAAAGGGAGGAGGTTGTCATTGCAGTTTACCGCCTCACTGGAGATGTTGATCAGTGGTGGTCATTGATTCAAAACACAAAGAAAGATGATGAGGTATCAAATATGGAATGGAGGGAGTTCAAAGAGCTTTTCATAGAAAAATAATTTCCTCATGACCATAGAGAAGATATGGAAAGGCAATTTCTGAGTCTGAGGCAGAAGGAGGATGAGAATGTCTCAATGTATGAGGCTAACTTTACAAGGTTAGCGAGGCATGCTACAGATTATATACATAACCCGAGAAGTAAGATCGATCATTTCATTGATGGGTTAAAACCATTTCTCCGTCTAGCATTAGTATCACAATCTTTCTCAACGTACGAAGATATAGTCTCATGTTCTATCAAGACAGAAAATGAATTCTCAAAGTCTTATGACATCAAAGTAAATCAAGAGAAGAAGAGAATGGTGGAACAAGATATAGATAAAAGGAAAAAGGGAAATAAGTATTTTCCATTATGCGATAATTGTGGGAAGAATCACCCTGGTACTTACCTAAAGGGAATGTGAGTTTGTTACAAATGTGGAGAAAAAGGTCACCAGGCTCGTGATTGTAAGGGAAATAAAGGGGATATCAATGTTGAATGCTACAATTGTAGGGAAATGGTAAATTATGAATATGAATGTCCTAAGGGTCTGGGAAACTTACCTCAGAAAAGGCCAATGGATCAAGGAAAATCTTATTCTATTACTATAGTAGAAGTGGAATAATTAATGTATTGGTGCTTTTGGACTCAAAGATTATATTCTGGTTATAAGGATAATGTTATTGTACTGCAGTACTTGTTTTTTTCATTAAGGATTTAATATTATGAAGGTAATCATAATTTTATTATGTGAAAATAAGAAAAACATTACTTTGTTTGCAGAATCTGATGTTACAATTGATTTTGGAATTTAAAGATCTTTTAGAAAAAGTCTGGATAGAGGTATTTTGGATAACATTGGATAGTATTGTTTAAGGTTAAAACATTTCTGATGATTATTTTTGGAATATTATAATATTATAGTTTTAGGAAAAGGACAACCTGTAGGGTGGGGCATAACCCGTCATGTCGGACAAAGCTGTAGGAATCAAACCCACAACCATAGTGTGACAGGCCTTTATTACCCACCACTAGCCTACAAGAAGTCCCTGGTTATTACAAAATAGTTTTACTAATCTAAATAGTATTTGGTAATATTTGGAACCTCATACAATTAGGATAAATAGAATATTTTTGAGTTCTTTTACCATTTGGAGTGCAAGATGGTCTCATGGTAAAATTTTTTAAAGAATGAAAGCCTACATGACAAGTAAGTATATTTCCTTACATTCTCATTAAATCTCTTAAATAAATTCCTCAACATTATGAAAGGTTACTAAAAACAAAAACATTGTCGGTTAACTATTCCAACTGGGGATTCAATGACCGTTTAACCAATCACAAGTTTGTGATTTTGATATAGTTAACTTTCTCCTAATCTTGTTTTCTACAACTCTCCATCAAAACTTGATGGTTTGTTTTTCTTCCATATACATATTTTCATAGAATCATTGTATGGGATATCTCGGGTCACCTTTGTACTTCTATTTCTTTCTTTTAATGTTATATTTTTATTAACCCTATTTCTGATGTGGGTTTTCCATAAAGGTATTTTCTATTTTCAACATTTTATTTTTGAAGAAAATTTTCAAATTGAGAGGACACAATTTATTGAAGTAGGGGATAATTTAACACCCCAAGCTTCCACGGTACACTTCTCTTTGAATAATATAGTAGCGTGTGTTGTATGCAACTTCGCGTTCTAACACACACCACAACCAATCAAAGTAGTCATTATGAATAGTAATTCCTAATTTTTGAAATATTATAAATTTTATCTTGCCAAATGGACTTCGTTTTTGGATTTGGAATATTGAAATTAGCCTATGTTGAATTTTTGGTATTTTTCTGAGAACTTCTAATTTGCTTTGAATAGTGAAAATTACTTAAAAACAACTTTTTTTAATCAAAATAATTAATAGTGATACATTATAGTATTGAGTGGTTTTAAAGTATAATTAGAATATATTTTTACCATTTAATCCAATGGTGGTCATTAGACTTGATTTCACTTTGAAATTGGACATAAACAATTGCCAATCTTTTGATATATATTGTTTCTCAAAAACACGCTATTTGTTGTGACAACGGGAATTAATTATGAAATTAAATAATGAAACTTATATGTTTTGAATTTTTTAAAATATAAATCATTTTTGAATTCAAAATATCAATTATAGCTTAGGGTGAAATTTTGGCATTATTCTGAAAAACTTCAATTTTTGATGAATAGTGAAACCACTAATTGGTAGTTAAAAAACTGATTTTCGTTTAAATGAAACATTACCACTTATATGATTTTATTTTCAAAAATCCAACATACATTGTTTTCATTAGTAAGTAAAATGTGGTTCAATGGTATTAAAATAATTTTTGGTTGAATAGTAACTTTTAAGTTTAATTAATCGCGATTAAAGGTAATTACTGAAATTTAAGGTAAAAATAGTATTATAAAAATATGGAATGACCATTACACTTGTCCAAACACTATTTTATGTGTCATGGCCGACCAATAAAATCCATGGGTCAACCTGGGGACCCCATGGAGACACTTTGGTAGGAAAATGACACAAATAACTTTTTATTTAATGTTAAAATAAAAATGTCACAAACAATAGTTGTTTTACTAAAACAACTTTTTATTTTGGTTATACAAGTAATATTTTTCACTATAAATATTCATTAGAAAGATAAAAAGATTTTCTACGTTATGATATTTATTTTATAAATTTTAGACATTAAATATATTAAATTATTTGTCACACAATGATGATGCAGCGATTACCTCATTAATTAACGATTTAAATAAAATGAAAAGATAAAATAAAATCTAAGACATAAACTTGTCAAAAACATATTGGATGAGTCTATTTAGACCCCTTATAACCTTATCCTCGAAATATATAAGTTTGGGACCTTTATAATCCGAAAAATCATTTCATAATAATGTAACATTTCAATCTTTCCAAGAGTGCCCCTTCTCTCCTCTTATAAAAGGCCCCCAGCACTACCACCTTACTCACACCTTCAAAGCCTTTTGGCTCGGCCAACCTCTACCCAAATACTCTCCCAAAATACCTCCCTTACTCCAAGAAGCCTCAATTTGAGCATAAGTCTTCCCAAGGACGCCTTTTCCTCAAATCAAAAAGAGTTACCCGATTTTAAGGTATTGTCTTCTCTAATGTTGTTTTGTTTTATTTTGCTTCTCCAACCCATTAAAATCTTTTTATTCCATTATTTTGTAACAAAAACAGTATATAAAATATACTAGGATGTTGTTATTATAATTATTTCATTTAAAATTACACACACCTTCGTCTAATGGTTAAATAACATACTGTTTCTCTGGGTGGTGAAATACTGCCTCACAAAACGATGATTATTCAATATTCTTTTAACACCTCTAATGGTGGACATTTTGATGACACTATTTTCATATATGATATATATATATATATATTATTTTTATGTTTTACTTATGCATCTGTATTTCTCATTTATGGCATACTTTAGGATTTCCATTATGGTTATACACGATATTTTCATTTTAGGAAGTGCAGACTACCGCCCCCTCAAAGTGATTTGAATCGTTAATACCATATGTGGGATGTATAAAGGATGTAGGAAATGTTATTATAGATTATATTATACTGGAATTATATTATACCTTTATATCATTATGTTTCATTCCATTAAAATATGAAATAGAAATGAATGTAGCGTTCATGCGTACGTACGACTTACCATCTCCATGAACGGTGCATTTCATTTCTTAGCTATAAATGTTATGTAATATTATAAATGAATGTATATACTGGATATATATGATGTATATGATATATAAATCATGAATATAATTATGGATATAATGGATATTTTACAACATGAACAAATTTTAATTATAATAAGTTTATTTTTGACTCAAGTACCTAAGATCGACAAAACGACCGTTATAAACTTAAATAATTACAAAATGTTCATGAAATGGTAATAAGTGATATAAAAGGAATAATGAACATGAAAAATGTTCTTAATAAGTTAAGGATTAACTATAGTTTATTATTCAGGAGATTAATGAACGGTCGAGTGAATTCAGACACGAGGTAAGGGAACTTCTTAACCCAATTTCTATTCTTTGGGTGAATCTCCTACTTTCAAATTATGTCATGATATTATTATGTCCTATATTTTATTTGTAATTTATTTATGTTTAATTATAATGAATACACATAATAGATGTAGTTTATATAAAAATTATCTTTGTAAGGGTCTTCGTCTCAATATCCTTTCATTGAGGCATATTTTGTTTTATACACAACTTTCCTTTATACGGTGTATAAACCCCTTTGACATTGAATTTTATTCAAAAAGGAATATTTTTCTACAATGCGTTTTACTAAACGGCAAAAGGAATGTTTTTGTCTTACGTATGCGGCGACAATAACTTCTCCTCCGCCATGACCATTTTTTGTGTTTCGGCTTCCTCTACAAGCCATAATTTTTTTAATGAAAAATAAATACAATGTTTTAACTTTCTTTTATTTTGGTATTGAAAATGGTTTTGAAAGTGTTTTTATTATATCAATGTGTTGTATTGATGTCTTGTGATTGAAATGTGCAAATGTTATGTTTCCTTTATGCATTTTTTATGTGATACGATTATGTTATGGTGTATGATATGTTTAAACCTATTCATATGAGGAATGCATTGGACTTAATAAGTGATGGGTGGAGCCCGCTATAGCTCCTCGATGCATCGGTAGGTCTCATGAGACAAACTAGTGCCCTGGCACGAGGCTTTGACAAAATCTTATTTGTGGTATTGGCATGAGGCCTTGGCTACGTGGTTATGATAGCCTGGCATTATACATTCCATCATTATGAAAGTGGTTATTGATATTGCCTGTGATTATTCGACCAGTAGAATATCCATGTGAATAAGTAAATGAAATTATTTCATTTTACTTTTTCCATATTATGTAGATGTTCAAGTTTAAAAGGCTTTTGTTTTAGTTATAGATTACCTTAAATGTTTATGTTTATTTATGAATGCTTCTGCAATATTGTTATCCTTACTGAGCATCTGAACTCACCCCTTTCAATGTTTTTATATTTTCCAGGAAGTGAAGAAGTATTTTATGAATGACCTGCAGGGATAGTCAGAAAATGATATGAGTGTGAACTATGGAGACTTTGTTATTTTTGTTTTTCACTTTATGATGTAATGCAACATTTTTGAACGTATCTAGTGTTTCCAAGGCTAATAAACTAATCGGTCTTTCGAGACTTGATCTTTTGTGATCATGCCAATGTTACGAAGTAATGCACTGACTCTAGGTAGCTGGGGTCGGGCGTTACAATTTTTTTTTGTTTTAATCACATAAAGGAAATCTTATAGGGGATTTGGTAAATTACAGTGCTATCCTGTCATAGAAATCTAAAATTTTACACCACTTTGGAGGGAATATCTTTTGATTTATTTCCTAATTTTTTTTCCTATTGTCATTTTCATTAGATCTCAATAAAATATTTCTTATTTAAACAATATTTTGAACTAGTTCTTCAATTATTCACTATATATGGGGCTAGATAAATTATTTATATATTGTACCCAAGGGAGAGCATAACACAAGAAAACACTAAAAACTAACCAGGTAGTTCATGTCTCTTAACACATGTCCATTCACTAAATTATTGATGTATTTTGATGGATTCTAACAAATAAGGGATGAAAATTAATGAGGGACTTCCCAAATATATATTTAATGTTTAAAATATTTGTAGATATATTTTCAGAATATTTAAATAAATTCACCAATATGTATTGTTGTAGTTTTTTTTGTGTTTTATTATATATTTTTGATTGGAATCTTGATTTTATAAGTTTTAGTTAATATTTAATAAAAATTATTAAATTTTTTAGTACTTTATTGACTCTAAAATAACAACAATATTATATAAACACATTAAATTTTTCAAACTTTTCATTGATATTATATAAAATAATTTAGAGAAGGATTGTGATAATGTTTTTAGATGAGGAATGATTATAAATTGAAAAAACTACGGAATCTAAACATTCATGTAATTAATATTTTCTTTATGTAAATTAATACCTCCATGATATAGCTAATATCTATATATATATATATCCTGAGGTAAAAGAGAAAAATTGGAAATTGGGATCACACAGTGGTGTTCATAAATGATTTAGATCTTATACCATATGTATTGCATTACATTGTAAATTCAAATTGAGTATACCACAAAAAATAAACAAACAATTCATAAATTTATTAATTATAAAAAATGAATTCATTTACTATAGTTGAAATTTGACAGAAAATGGTTACATGGGTAGTGACATATATAAACATCATCTGAGTTTTTCAAGCAATAGGAAAATCAATATTTCATTAAAGTAATCTATTGGGTCATATACAATGGTACCTCTTATTAAAGAATAAATTCCATAGAGATATAATCTTTTACACTCAAGTAACTACAACATTGAGGGTCATTTATTTAAGGTATTTTTTTGAATTCATAAGAGAGGCATGATAATTTACCAAAAAGCATTTAATGTTTTATTCTCATCATAAATTTATTTTATATTTTTTAATAGGTAGGGAATTATTTTTTTAAATAAATTTTATTCATTATAGTATTGGATAGTAAAATATAGTTTTTTTTATTATAGTGTTGAAAGATATTATTTTCTTAGTTTTTATCTATTTATCAATAGAAACAAACAACATAATTTAACTAATATAATGTATAATTCTTCATTTTTAATACATTTTAAAATAAAAAATATATAATTAATTACATAAATCAAGGAATTCATGTTGATTATTTAATTTTATATTTAAATGTAATTATAATGTATAGTTTTTTCAGTATTTTAATTTTAAAAAGGATTTTTTAATGTTTATTTTTTAAATAAATTTTGAATCATTTGGAACACATCTAAACAAATGATCTATTTTTATTTGTCTAGGATGGAAGAAATCAATTATAATAGAAAAGATACCAATGTTTGTAGAATGAAATTTGTTCATCATTTTCATGAACTACCTAACTGGAATTAAAACTAGGATAATAATACTAGAACATAAATTAAAAAGTATTCAACAAGTTTCTGCTTTTGTTTCATATGATGTATCAATGTAATCCATCAACTGTATAAGGGTATCATGTAATTTTATAGGCTTATTTAAGGTATATCGTTGTGTAATTAGGTTATTAATAACCCTATGTATGGGTAAAAATTATTCTAATCATTTTTCATCAATGTAACCCATGAAAATCCAAGATATCTAGTTACACATAAAAATTGTAAAGGATAAAATAGTAATTTAGGGGAACGATAAGTGTACTTGTATTGTTCTATGTTTTTTATATCGGCTATCATAGTCAATAGAAGGAATTTGAAACACCAAAAAATGATAACTCTATATAATATTACCATCATGGAACATTTAAACACTCAAATTCCCTATATAAAGAAGGAAAATCCCAAATTCCATTATTGGTGATCAAAAAATTTGGGAGAGCTATAATATAAAATAAATGATGTCACAATAAAATTTATAAAAAGGATTAAGCGATAGTTGGGTTGATTAAAATACTGTAATTGTTATAGTTGTCCATACTGAAGAGTTCATCAACAATCATCAAGGAAATATGATGTTGATCAAATAAAGGAGTTGTCGAAGGTCGTGAAACTGAAATTCTTTTTGAATGAAAAAAGATACATAATGATTGTTAATACATTTACCTTATCCATTAGAAAATGATTCATCCTCGTATTATATTATTATTTTATTCATGTTAATTCTAATGTATGCTTAATATATTATGTTTTACCTCATCTATTAATGTTCTCATCTTCCAGAATTTTTTGAGTTTATCAACCCCTGTAATTTACATACATATCTCATTCTCTATGTTAATAGAATGCCAAATAATTGTATGGTTTCCAAGGTAATAATGGTTTAATCATCGAAATAATTTTTTTCAATTGGAAATATTTTTATCTTGTTGAGTTTTGTAATTATATTGGGATGTGTGGGATGCAATTAGAACTCCATTATCAATTATTTATATGGTGTCATTGTATATTTAAAATACACTTATGTGAGTTAATGATGTTATTGATTATTTTATGATGGTTTTAATAATAATAATGAATAAATGGTTGGTTGAATTTATATATAATTTATTCAGAGTCCCATTATTTAATTAGAAGATTATAGACTGTGGTAAATGATAATTGAAACATGTTTAATGAATTGTAAGATCATCAAAATTTCATACAAATTATGGTATATTATTATAAATTTTTTTCATATTATAAATAGAAAAAATAAAACATCATTCATTTTTAGTAACACAAAGATTTATATAATAAACAAGAGTGAAATATAGTATGTAATTGAAAATAGTTGAGAATGATCACAAACAATATACGTAAAATAGTCTTTGTTAAAACATTATTGTATTTTGGAGTACGCTAAAATTTTATATGACTATATCCCATTATTTCTAAAGGACTAGAATAAATTAGTTTAATACAATGGATTGGTGGTATTATCACTTCCATTTTTTACGTTAGTACAAATAAGAAACATTATTTAGAATTGGAAACTAATACATTAAAAATCAATAATAATATTAAATTTTAGAAATAAGAATTCAAAAATAATGAGTTCGTTAGAATGGCTAATATGAAGTAATCAACTCTAACCATAATAAATTATTCAATAATAAATATATAATTAATTTTTAAAATAAATAATATTATATATAATATTAAAATAAAAAACCATTATATTATGATAATTATTTACTCGTTTCAAAAAAATAAGGTATAACTAATAAAAATATAATTTAAACTCGAAAACATTAACTACATACATACCAATTCTAATTTTTATTATAGTGACTAAATCGTTTAAAAAATAAACCTAAAAAACATACATATCAATTGAAATTTTGTTTATCGAAATTAATAATCATAATTTAAATTGATAATATATATCAAAATGGAAAATAATAACAAGAATCATTTTTACCCTAAAATACCATTTTGATATTATTCAATCATTAAATCTAATTAAAAAAGAGTATATGTCATAATTATAAAAAAACTCTATGTCATTCAAAATAAGGTGGAAAATAATGACGATTAGTTAAACATAAACAACATATCATTAATTCAATGAAATATAATAACATAGAACATGATTACTTTTTAAAAAGATATAATCGTTATGAATGAATCATATGTCACTATTCTTTTAAATGGTAATGTTGATATAAAAAATTAATTAATGGAATCATTTCAAAAATTTGTATCCATTATCATACATTATATATATTTTCACAATGTGTAGATCAATAATCTAGTATATGTGTATAGAAAAAAATTATTAAAAAAAAATATTCACTAATTTTTTTTAAATCTTCACATATGACTAAATATTTAACATTTCAAAAAATTTGTCATTTTATAATGGAATATGTTGAATTGTGTTTTTAAATGTACCCTTTCAATATAAAGTCATTTTATCAGAAAAAAATTAATTTGTAATGATTAGATATTTTTTATTATGTATAATAAATTTCCTAGAAAAAATATTCATGAGAAGAAAATATTATGGGAAATATATATATAAATATATATATATATATTTAATGGAAATTAAAAATTATGTATAAATGTAGTTTCATATATCTAGAGACTCTAGGTGTACATAAAAAATAGTATAAATGGAATATTATTATTTTATTACATTTGTATTAGATATAAGATATAGTATCAAAAGGGATCATATAAAGTCATAGTCTAAAGAAACACGATATATACAAGTAATAACTAAAATATTTGAAGACAATAAAATTCCAAATAGTATCTTTATTGTGGATTACAGTGTTTACTTTATGATATACATTAATTACAATTATAAAACACATTAAATAATACTTTGTAAATAAAACATTACAAAGGGTTGAGTTAGATTCTCATTAGGACTTGTATACATTAGAATCTAATAATGTTTTAATAATATAAAATTAATAAATTCGGATCATTTAACTAAATAAAAAATAATCTAATTTTCTTGAAAAAATATTATTCGATATAATAACTAATATAATAGTAATATTTTTTTAAAAAAATAATTTCATAATTATAGAATGCATAATATAGAACGTCAAAAACATTAAATTCAAGTATTTTTTAAAGACATCTTTCAAAAATATGATTAGAATTCACCATATATGAAATATTTTTTATATATTGATACCTACCTATTCTTCATGTTATTATGTAGTTACATGGCCTTAAAAACTATAAATATTTCCAATGAATTCATTATGTGAATAATCCATGAAAATTAATTAATATGCTTAAAACATCAAAAAATACTAATATTAGATGGAATAGAATATGTAATATAAATACTATGCCCAATAAAAATTATCATAAAATATCCAATTAAATATGGTTGATGGTATAATTAGACAATTTGTTCAATAAATAAAACTATTCAATGATGTATGTGGATATAATTGTAGATACATTGAATAGATCATTGAAAAATATCATAAATATCCCTTTTCAATTTAAAATCACTTATTTATAATATATAAATTCAGAAGAAATTATAGAAAACATTTTCATTTAAGATATATTTGAATAATTTTAATTCAATAATTATTTTATAGAATATTTTTAAATATATTTTAAATATATTCATGCAACATATGTTAGAAAACATTCATTTCAAAATTTATAAAATAATAAAAATGTAACTCATTTAGAAAATGATAAAAAAGAATCATTTTAAGATTAATAATTAAATATTATAAATGGGTTAAAAAATACAATAAATCATTTTTTAATATTATAAACATTATATAAATAATTTCACTGGAAATAAAGACATTAAAATAATACATTACTGACTATGTTGAAAAAGAAAGTCATTTTTCATCAAAATATATTATTTTCAATCTTGGGTACTTAAAGAGAGTAAAATGAAAGTGAAATATTGAATTTATATAAATAAACATATAATAATATATATTATTGTTTTAATTATATAATTATAATATAATTTCACCATTGGATACTTAAAACCAAACCATCATGAGAAATGATGATATTACAAAATATATTATCACCTAATGTCTAACTTCATTCATTTTTCTTTGATCCTCTATTATAATAAATATTTATTTATTAAAAATCCTCTCTATAATCATATTTAAATAATTTTTACTATTTATTTTATATGTATATTATTTTCATACAAATTTATTTAAAATTATTTTTTAAAATCACATTTCATGGTGATAACTATGTCCTTTTTCATCTATGTTTCAGTTTATTGGTATTAGTGATTTTAATATGATTATTATAACATAATATCATTAATTTAATCTTGTATTAAATATCTTATATATTCAATACATACATACTTAGTATCATCTATAAAATATATTGTTGGAAAAATGAATGTCGTCATTCATAAAATAGAATGTGGTACCTAGGTTTAACACGATCTTCACAGTTCAACAGATCGATATACTTACATATTTAAATAATAATTAAAATAATAAAAATTATTATATTATAATATATATAATATATATTTGTTAAATCTTTTCATTTTCCATCAATGCATAGAGGATATAAAAAATCTCTCATATCACTTTGTGGATGTGGTTGTCAATATGTACACACGATCAAAAATATTTTTTTCCATGGAATTGTGATGTATAAAATAATATATTATATTATATTTAGATAATTTTTATTATTTAAAACATATCATATAAAAATAATTAATTTATCATTATACCAATTAATAAATGATGATGATTAAAATTGAAATGTATCGCAACATGAAGACAATAAGTAGTACATATGCACAATATATACTTTAAATATAAAATTGATGGAAAATTGGTACAATATTTATTGTAAAATAACCATAAAAAAATAGTACTACATTAAAGAAATAATTTATATTATTTTATTATAAATACATCTGATGAAGATAATGTTGATTAAGAATAAAAAATATTATGATCATTTAAGGCAATTACATATTCAATGAATTAAAAACATTAACGACCCCATTATATAATATATGTCTAGTATATTGGTAACATAATAACCTCTATAATGTATAAAAGTATATTTATAATATAAATTCTTATGTTGTGGTAAATATAGATTTCCTATTGTGGTTCCTTTAATTTACATAATGAGGAGTTATTTTAAAAGGGTGAGTACGACACACTTAGAATAATTTTAGTGATTAAATTATATCCAATTCGTTCAAATGAAAAATTCATACATATATAAGTATTTTATTTAAAATTTAAAATTTTATATTAATATCGTCATCCAATAATATTCATATTTTCTTTTGTGTCATTTTAAAACATATCCCTTTGTTTATTTGTTTAAAAAAATAATTTTAATCTTAATATAGGTTTTTACTGATAATATTAATTTCGGTAAAATAACATATATATGTTCAAAATAGAATAAAAAATTTGGAATGGGATGATATATTAGAGAATATATTATCTCTATTTTCAAACATAAATAATTTTCATATTTTTATCTAATTCTAAAAATTATTATTTTCATAAAATAACATTACTGTAATTTTACAAACTATTGATTCATTTGACTTATAATATATCAAGAAATAAAAAGAACTTATATATAATAATTAAAATACCACTAATATGTAATATTATTATATATAACTAATGTAAAACTATAAATATGTAATATTATAATACTATAATTATTTTCAATTAATTTATGTTACAATTCTATTATTTAAAGAAACATTTTGTTGGTGTTGGATAATAATATAAAGTAATTTTATAATTTTTGATAATTAAAAAAATACCATAATTTAAAAATATTATGATTCACTATAAAAAAATTAAAAATAATTTAAACCATGATTTTATCCAAATGTTAACACGTCATAGATATTTAGATATGAGAGAGTGACATTTTGTACTTTTAATTTCCCTAAATATTATATTAGTCATTTTAAAGGATAATTAACCCATAAGAAATCATTTATATATATATATATATCCTACACAGATAATTTTATGTTTAACATTATACAAAAATATTTAATTAGGAAAATGGTGATCTTATCATTTAGTTTTAACATATGATAAACTGATTTCCCCTTTACCATAGTAATAATATTTTAACAATGATAATATTCATAATGAAAATACATAAATGGGAATTATTTTAAAATTTTGAAATATATAATTCCAAATATTGTATCCATTTTTATGAATCAATACTTATATGTTATTAAAATTAAACTTTAAATAACTGTGTATGAGATGCTGAGAAAGGGATTTTAGAAAAAAAATCATTAAATCATAAAACTAAATTTATTCCTATCATATACCCTATAAAATATAAATAAATATTAACCAAATGGATTTGATATATACTAATTTTTTTTAAAAAATAATTAAAAAAAATATATTTATTAAACTTGTTATGATAAAAACATAAGTAATTCTACAAAAACATTTCGTAGAAAATTTTATCTTTTTTCCTTCAAATGAATTTATTATACATTTCCAATTAATTGATATCTGATGAATTCATTATATACATGTTTAAAAAAATACTTCATACTTCTCGTACTTGTATTCATACCCATCAATTTAAATGTCTATGTTATAATTGGAACATTTAAATATTATTTTAATTGTACATTGATAAACGTTTAAACTCATATTTGTATGGAAAAAATTTCATGAATATGATGAAAATTATTTTAATGTAAATATATGACAAAATAATATATTGTTATATAATACCACACACAAAAAACATATATCATAACAACCCAATCACTATAATATAAACAACAAAGGATAATTATGCCTCATTAAATCCTCATGCTTCTACATAGGATCAGCAATTTTAGAAATTCAGAACAAAATATTCACTAGGTGAGTGGTTATATTTCTTGAAACTTTTACCAATTATACTGATATAAAATTTTTTTACCTCATAACTAGTGTTAGAAACATTGAGGTCAGTACATGTTATGTGTCTGGATGGTACTTCTTTATGAGAGATACATGAACAATTAATGAAATAGAGACTGATCTACTAGAAGTACCATTCAAGGTGACACATTCTTGATATGATCAAGAGTATTAATGGGGAAAATATATCAATTTTTTATGTATTCCTTCTTTCAAAATTTCAATACCTTTATCATGGTAGATTTAATGTAATAGCTTATCCCTTATATAATACTGTAGTTCCAGACAAGGATTACTGGCATAATTTTTTTCCAACTCTAAGGCTCCCTTAGGTGTTGCTGAATATCTAAATAATTATATACCATTTTCTTGAATATATAATTTCCCAATAGATTTAATTATATAACATCATTAAATAATACTGGATTCCTCAATTTATATCTATATAGTTTTTTATAAGGGTGTATATGGATACTCGAGTAAAAGATATTTTTCAAAACAATTTCTCCCCCAAAATATGTTGAACCCAATCAAAATTCAAAAACATATATTAAAAATAAAATGGGTATCCATTATATTTAATGGTATTCTAAGACTATAATAATATTTTATGAAAATATACAGTGATAAAACTGAACTCTGTATCTAGATATTTCCATTGAATTCTAAATAACATCGAGGTAAACTATAAATCCTGATAAGATACAATATATTTACTTATTCAATATATAATTTCACCTCCATAATCGGTATTATGGGATTCATATAATAATTATAATTATATATGATAGATATAATATTCATTTATTTCATTACGTGTTTGATAAAAATAAATTCATATCTCTTCCCTTGGTTTTTTTAATGTTCGATGATGAAATTAATTGCAATGCTTCCCCTTTACCATAATCATATTATTACTTTCAACTACATCACTTTAAAATTATGTTTCATAGCCTTAACATTATAAAATTATATGAATCCTAGTATGTACTCTTCAATATCACTTTTCATATAATCTGATAATATAAACTCTTTTAGATATCAATACTTAATTGTACTTCTGACATGTATAGATAAAGATGAAATATTATATTTATCTAAAACACCATCTTAAATTCCCTTATATATGGGAAAAATATTTGATTTTTAAACCATATATATACAAAATTGTCAAATTTATACTCAACATCATTTTTACCATCATCTATAATTCCATGTCATCCACCAACTCCTTCGATATCCTCTCACGGTCAAATGATTGATCTTTCATCTAATGTCATTCCCCGTCACACATGATTTAATGATCCATAATATATAAATTTAAAATGATTGTATATCATTCAATAATCTTAATGGATAATCTTGAATGGTTCTTTTAACGTAGAGCATAGACCACCTTATTTTACATCAATGGGTGGAAATGTGTATAGTAATCATAATCATTAATCAATATTAACCCTATTCTCTAGTTAGTATTTATATCCACATGTGTTAATATTCAAATCAAATATTTTTTATTAGTATAAATATTTAACCATATACTAGATATATCATTCCTCATTATCCTAAATGAAAAATTACAATATCTAACTTCATATAATGTGTTTTGTAATTTTTCTCATACATTTATATTAAATATAGTCAAATTCTATAACATGTCATTCTATATGAGGACACATTTGTCTCACTTCCATGATACATCACTATAGATTACATATCCTTATCAAATATAGTTTATTTTATGAATATGTATATTTAATAACCATATCTATATCTCTCTAAAACCCTCTTTGCCTGCATCTATTCTTATGAATGCAATAAAATTTAAATTCATCTTTACAAGTTGAATAAATATTCATGATTATTTTATCATAAATAATCAGTAGTATCCAAAAAACTGTAAAAACAAAAAATTTGTGTTACTATTGTTTGTCTATAATGATTATCAATAATAACAGCCTCTGAATGATCAATCAATATACCCATACTTGATATTATATATCCAACAAATGAAATATTTTATAGCCAAACTTTACAGTAGAGATATTTAAAAATAAACTTCTCCGTACATAGTGTCTGCAACACAACTATCAATTTTAATTATTTATCTACCGTAGACTATATATATATATTGAATATATATGATAGCATAATCTATTCATTTTAATAAATGAGTAATTTATTAATTAAATATACCTACATAGAAAGAAAATTAGTCTGTATAAATGGAATTATTATAACATCACAATGAACATACTACACATTTAAGGGTTTATTGTGTATTTTCTCTTTTTGGACCCTTTATTAATTATATAAACATTGAAAATATTTCAAGTAAAAATATATACATCTTCATAATTGTTCAAATAATTTACCAACATGATGTGGATAATAAATTTTTATAGAAGTCATCAATTTATGTTCCATGTAATAAATGGAAATATTCATTGAAACATATTTATTCTAAACAAATATAATGGGTAAACCCCATGTTTATGCACTAGGATTAATGAGTCTCTTATTTAAATTAACCTATAGTAGTTTCATTAATTCCTACAAATCAATTAGGCCCACTATAAACGGTTAACAGAAATGTGCATAGAATAAATAATTATTTCTATTAATAACTCAACATCACACTTCAATGAAAGAAAAAAATATTTCTCAATAAATATATCAAAATATTCACAAAAAAATTGGATACTTTTCATGGTTGATTTTGTCCAAAATAATTTTGGGATACATATTTCACTTTAATGGGTTCCAAGACACATACGACCGAGGTAATTTTCAGTTATAATTCAGGTTCATTATTTTAATGATAAAGAATAGATTGCTGATTCTGAATATCCAATATAGCATCACTCATTCGATATTTTATATGTATTCTATACTGAGAGACTTAATCAATGGGAAAAATTATATTAAATTTGAAACGTGGAGGAATATTAATATTTGAATACAAAATTCCCTAAAAAATCAATCATGGAGGAGGTATAAAATTGAAGGAGGTAATCATTCTATTAATTTTTTTTACCACAAATCAGTATATAGTCATCATGGTGGTGACGTTATACCCATAAAATATACAATGGATCTAAAATATTTTCTTGAAATCGAATCAAAACACAATTTATAGTACTATATAAGAAGATATTTGAATATTTCTTCATTTCTCTAGGTACATCATCTTTTTTTATAGTAATTGTATACAATTAGACGTCTACCATTATATTTTGTTTTAGTAATCTATCTTAATGTTGGGGAATTCGTTATAATAGTTCCCCATAACCTTATA
This sequence comes from Viscum album, assembly GCA_963277665.1. Lineage (NCBI taxonomy): Eukaryota > Viridiplantae > Streptophyta > Magnoliopsida > Santalales > Viscaceae > Viscum > Viscum album. The sequence continues at coordinate 998,568,366 of OY728166.1, forward strand.
GTAAATTAAATATACCATTATTGTTTATCTCATTCCATTTAATTCATGATCAGGTAAAAAATATTCTACATACATGAATCATTCTCCCCTTCCTTGTAATCATATACCATGGTGCATCATTCCACAAGAATAGCTTGTTGGAAAATTATTATTTCACTTCTTACCCTAATATATTATTTAAAAAATAAACTTATTCTTCTAAATTTCATTAATGTTATAATACATAAACAATTTTCTATCTATTTTGATATAACATAAGTTATAGTTCACATATGATGATAATCATCGGGAGACTACCAATAATTAAAAAAAGTAACATAATGCAATCATAAAAATAGTAAATCATGATTTTACGCTTTCTACATTTTCCGTATCATTTCCATCAATCCTAATAAAGTTATATTTATACATGTATACTTTTTTGTTCTTCCTTTTATTATAGGATCAAGAATTTAATCCCTATATTCACTAATTGTATATGAGGAAAATATTTTCCATGGAATGTTACCATAAAATTCCTCATTTATATAATAATTATCTTATATATAATAAATTTGTTTTTAATCAATGCCCAATATTTAATATGCAACCACTGATATATGATATAACACTATGAAAACCATCACCCCTTCATTACATCCCACATAGAGAAATATATCATATATGGGACATATAAATTTCTATAATACCAATTTATTTGTATTCCTAATAGAGGGTGGTGTTATTTGATGTTTCATGATGCATCAAATTGTCACACCACATTTTTTTATTATAAATATTCTCAATATGGGTATTTTTATTGCTCATAAAATGTGTCAAAATTCTTAATATAGGTAAAATAATTTCAACTATTGCTAAAATATATAGATCCAGATTCATTGTCATTTGTATGTGGTAAATTGATACATGGATGTCATTCATTGCAATCATTTCCATTTTTTTATGTTTTAATTTATAAAAAATTAAATTCAGTATATTATATAAAAAAATATGAAACATTATTTATTATTTTCTAAATTATAAAAATAATTTTATAAATTTGAATTTTTTGTATAACTGATATCATGATCATAACCACAGTATCTTTTAGAGTTTTATCATATACATGAAAATATTTTCTTGTATTTTATAATTTTTTATAATGATAAAGTGAATTAACTCAAGCATATGACATAATTGTTTTAAAATAGATTTGATGGAAGAGCATACTCACAATGAAATATAATGATTTCCAATATATACATGACTAAATCATCATGGGGTTATTTCCTATAGATAGATAAATTTCAAAAAACACATCCACATTTAACGTCAAAAAGGGATTTATTTATTTGAAATATAATGTCTCTCTATTTTAGAAAACATTACGATGTCATTGTATACATAGAAATAACCCCAATATCACTCCTATATATTTTCCCTAATTTATTTTTTAATTAATATTGTTACCAATTTTTCTATATCTATTTCATTAATACCAAATATAGACATCCCTAACACATTATCTCATAGTTTTTTGTTACACAGTTTATCCAAAATCAATATAAGTTATCACTTCACAAAAGTCAAAATAATTCAATTGAGTAGGTAAAAAAGACACAAAAAAAGAAAGTTTCCATGAATTTTAAATCATAAAATAAATCTTAATATTTCATTGAAAACATATTGGTATTTTTAGAATATCCATTCATATAAATAATAACTGTTTCATAGCATCTATGTTAAAGGACATAAAATATATAGATGATTTCAGATGCTTAGTAATTGTATGCATACAATAATAGAAAGGAATAATTAATTTAAAATGAATAAATTGTAATAGAACGATGTCATTTTAATGCTAATATGATCTATTATCTTATCCATTAATATCATAAGTACTCCAAAAATTACATTCAGAAGAATAATTCTATTTATAATGAATGATTTCATAATTTCAGTAATAATAAATGTTATAAAGATATGTCCTTTAAAATTACATAATCTAGTTAAATCAAATATAATAATCATAATATATTCCCAAAGATCATTTAGGATTATTGTTTTATATAATTAGAAAATAATACACATATAATAACACATAGTTAAAAAATTAGGTAGTACTAAAACAATAACAATTTAATATATAATAATATATTTTTTTTTTAAAATATAGATTCATTTTAGGTTAAATATTTGAAAAATTAAACATGGATTATTCTTATTTATTACCCATCCTTAAAACCTATGAAACATTTTAAAACATTGGATAATCAAAATAAGATATGTAAGGGACCTAAAAATGTAAGGAATAGTTATTCAATCATTCCTTATACACGTATGAAATTCATTTCACAATGTTAAACATCTCACCCATAAATATCATATACTTACTCTGTTGAATGAAGATATTTCCATAAAACATAGAAAACATAAGTATAACCATAACTGTAAAATGGGGAATTAATTACATAATATGGTAACCCTCACGGATAACATATGATTTGTAACACTAATAGATACCATTCAATTTAACCCTCACCACAACAATATTATATAACCCTCATGCCAATCGTATAATGTAAGCATCATAGTTAAACGTAGAATAAAAATTATAATTATCATCAAACATATACATTCCTAATGAATTAAATGAATATTAAATACCCACCCTTTATCATAAAAAATTACCAAGACCCACAACAAGAAAAATTAGATTATTAAAAAACCGCCTATTGAATTTTTTAAAAAGAAAATTAAAATATGAATATCAATGTAAACACTAGTAGAAAACTATTTTTAATATCACCTTTCTTCACATAAGGTTTTTAGAACCGATGTTAAAATATCTGAAAATAAATTTTTCTCATCAGGTATTATATAAATGACATGAAAATACATTTTCTATGATTTTTCAAGTTGATTATAAATGAATTGACGTGAAAAATTGATTTTATCTGATTTTTCACCTCCGTTATTAAAGAACCGACATAAAAATCAATGTACATCTCTTTTCCACGTCGATTATTAAATAAAAGACGAGAAAAAAACATTTCAATGAAACGATATTAAATGTTTGACATATTTTTTATGTCGGTTATTATAAAAAATATGTGAAAAATCAATCATACTCACTTTTTCACGTCGGTTACTTTACAAACGACATGAAAAATTGGTTTTTATGTCTTTTTCACGTCAGTTATTTAATAACCGACATTAAAATGTATTTTTGTCATCAGGTATTTAGTAATCGAACTGGAAAAAGATTTCAAACATGTATCTAAATTCCCGAGCATTAATTTGACGGGGCCCAGAGCTCAACCAAAGTTACTGAAAAAATGTTAGTGCCTTCAGAAGTAGATCATATCAAAACAAAGTTTAAGGGAATTTTATGTTCTGATGGCCATCACATTTAATTCGTAACTTTGTTTGAGCTTCATGACCATTCAAATTCATGATTGGGAAATGAAATACATGTTTGTAAAGGTTTTTCACAATATTTATGTCACCACCCATCCCACGGGGCCTGTATCGTGAGTATCCGAAGCCCGCATTCCATAGGCAAAGTGCTGGCAACTAGCACCAAAGGCGAAAATCCCTAAACTGGAAAGGCATCACCATTATAACAGTAAAAAAGTCATCAGAATACACAATTAGAAGCAAAGCACTATGTAAAACTGTATGCAAAGAAGTTCTAGAAAGTTGAATGGGCCTGATAAACAAGCCCAACTAGAATGTACAAGTACAACTGAAAGCATGTACAACTCAGGAAAAGTAAAGAAGCTAGTGGGTCATCCTAAAGGGTTCCTACCAGAAGGGTGGGTACAAATACCCTCCTCAGCACTCCTCATGTATTCGTATCCTCCGTGCACCGTCACACCAAAGGATCCACCTCTGGGTACTGTCCAGTCCTGCTACTCTCTACCTCAGTCAGTGTTGTTCTTCATCTGCAACCAACACAATGAGGTGCGGGCATATCCCTTGCAGGTGAGAGTATAACGATTCTCTGTAGGGACCCTGAGACCATCATGGTCTCACTAAATCCAACAAGGATAAACCACAATGTATTAATGCAATAGATAACCATTACGTAGGTATATTCCCATACATACACCTATGTTTTCTAGAAACCCATCTCAATCATGAGAAAAACACAAAAGTTATTGACTCACCTAAAAATAGAATTTTTATTAATCTGAACCTTCAGTTGTTGGATAAATTTTCCTCTATCGAGTATAGTGGGTTTTCTGCATCACACAGAGGCACTTTACACTAACATGGACAACTGAGGTACTTATCATATCGAGTACCGTGGATCTACTGATCTCACATAGATGTGCTCTCCAACATGGGTCTATTGTGCTCACACATAGGTGCTCCCCTGGTATCCTGCTATGGTACTCCATGTTTAGAGTATTGTGGGTTTTCTGCGCTCACACTGAGGCTCTCCCCATCGTGGTCCTTCCATGCTCACACTGAGGCACTCCCCAATGGGCTAGGCGAATCACTCCGAGTCAAATCGGTCAGCAGTCATCAAGTCTCATCCAGCTACCAGGTTCCCTCGCAAATGCATGATAATTTCTAGAAAATCTGCTCCAAAAGCTACTGGTTGATAATCCAAATGTCACGAAGTCCCATGTAGATGTATCTCAATGATCTTCCATGTCTTAAGGCCCTCAATGTAATAGACGACACATCAATTGGATGACCTATCTATTAGTTATCAGCCTTTTAATCTCAAGGGCAATGTTGGATTTGTGTACGATCCCACCTGACAATATCTCAATTATACCCCAAACATTAGTGGGGTATTTGAAGGATCTCGGGACACCCTGAGAGGGGAGGGGTGAATCAGGGTGACCACTTTTTTCTTTTTAAAGTGATGGATCTTGTTCCTATGTTGGTAGGAACTTGTTGAACCTATATGAAGATTATGATTAGAAAGCAAACATTCACATGCACAAGGAAGACATAGCCCTTTTTACTTGGTTCACCACTAAGGGCTACATCCATGGAGCATATGCCGATAGGATGTCGGTCGTACCAAAAACCCCAATGCTTCACTAGCTGTAGATTACACAAGTTCGGGTACAGTCACTCTGTCCCAGGCTCACTGCCTTTACAACGGTACAGGAATAGCTCACTATTTCCCTCGGGTCACTCCCGTTGACTCCCGCTGGCTCACTGCCGTTGGTGAAGTCTCACTCAGTTTATAGATGTGAAGGTCTCTTCAATTGAAAGTCATGAAGTTCATTATCTCTTTTTCAGCATGAGACTTTGCTTGCATCAGAGTCCTGATTTTAATGCTCTGTTAAGATCCAAAGTCCAACCACTGAGGAAAAACCCCTTTTCCCTTGTTCACAGGGCTAACAACCTTTGGAAAAGGCCTTCGCAAAGTACCCTACTTCGCGAGGCTCCCAATTTTGCAAAGCTCAAACAAGACTTCGCAGAGCCCCTACCATTTCGCGAAGCTCAATCCCGAAGCTCAATCGCGAAGCACTCTCGCGATGCTCTAGCCTTCGCAATGCTTGGCTATCGCGAAGCTCCTACCTCTTCGCGATGCTCACTGAGCCAACGTGGGGAGCACGTCTTTTGCGGAGCTAGAATAGCCGCCGCGAAGCTCCTCTTTCACGAAGCACGCTGACTTCGCGAGAGACCTTTGCGAACAGAGAGCAAAGGAAATTCTCTGAAATTCTCTCTAATTCTCTTGAGGGGGTCGACCTCTATTTATAGGCGATTCCACTGACCCTCGTCCCTTCCACGCCAAGTCAATGCCACGTCATCTCAAATCGCGAAGCTCCAAAGTTTCTGCCGGAATTCTGTCCAAATCGCGAAGCTCCACGGCATTCCTCCGTTCGCGGAGCATGACGTAGTCACGAAGAATCACCGTCAACATACCTTCGCGACAGTGCCGCGAAGCTCCCTTCGCGACAGCACCGTGAAGCTCCCTTCGCGAATCCCAACATTCCTTCGTGCCTTCACCGCGATGCTCCCTCGCAAAGCCCTTTATCGCTGCGAAGCTCTCCAGCCGCTACCGTTCGCGATGCTTGACGTAATCGCAATGGATCACCGCCTCCATTCTTCTGGTCTTCACGAGATCCAGTCCATGCATCCCATCTTCGCGAACTTCATGCCTTTGCCATATTAAATCATGATCTTCAAGGAAGTCCTATTTTTGCGATGCTCACCAATTTCCAAATTTTGGACCCCAAAAATTTGGCAAACACTGGAAAACGACGCCACCTTCAATACTGTTGTGTGCTTGAATGGTATGATCTCTTTGCATGAACACGATCCGAACTTCTATTGATGATTGACAACAAACACAAACCACACTCCAAATCATGCATAGAAGACCATGGTTCCAACAATCTCCCCCTTTGGGTTTGTTGGCAATCAGAAGAAAAATTCAATAGATCACCATCTATGTGAAAACTTACCAATCAAAAAAAAGGAATCAACCTAGCCAACACTCTAAGTCTACATGAGCAATGCTCGGTGTAGAAAAGGAATCAACCCAGTGAACACTCTAAGTCTACGTGAGCAATGCTCGGTGTAGAAAACAAGAGAGGAGGTTTGAATTGGGTTCCACTGTTTTCCTTCTCATTCTTCTCATCACAGAAGTTTGCCTGAATTTATTCCTTCTCCTTTCTCCCCCATTGACAATAAATCCAAAGGCAAGTAAAATTTTTCACGTTCAGCTCAAACCATACTCCCCCTGGATAGTATTTCCCCCATAAACCTTCATCACATCCATAAACAGATTAAAACATTTATAAAAAATGGGGAGATGGGTAATCTGTATCCTCCTTATGCACTGGGAGGTGGTCGAACACCAAGGTTCAACCGATGCTTCTCAAACACAGCCGCTGACAGTGGCTTTGTCAGGATATCAGCCACTTGTTCATCTGTTCCCACGTGATCCAATCTAATCACTCTTTGCTCAACTTTCTCTTTGATAAAGTGATACCTGATTTCAATGTGTTTTATATGAGAATGTTGAACAAGATTCTTTGTAAGATCAATTGCGCTCTTATTGTCACAGTAAATCACCATTGGTTGCGTCGCCTCATCGGCAATGTCAGTTAATTACTGCTTCATCCATAGCAGTTGAGTGCATGCCTTTGTGGCGGAGATATACTCGGCTTCAGCAGTACTTAGAGAAGTACTTTCTTGTTTCTTGCTCAACCATCCAACACATTTCTACCCAATATAGAAAGCTCCACCACTAGTGGGCTTTCTGTCTACTACATCACCAGCCCAGTCAGCATCAAAAAACGCTGATAATTCATTGTCCATGCCTGCAGCAAAAAATAACCCGAAGTTTTGTGTACCTTGAATGTACCTCATGATTCTTTTTACTACTGCCAGATGTTCCTCCTTTGGATTACTCTGAAAGTGAGCCGCAAGGCATGTTGCAAAGACAATATCTGGCCTTGTCGTTGTCAGGTACAGTAGGCTTCCAATGATCCTCCTGTACATGGTGGGATCAAGATAGTTCCCATCCTCATGCTTTCCAAGTTTATTTCCAACTGCAATCGGAATTGACATTGGTTTGGAGTCTTGCATATTGAACATCTTCAGCAACTCTCTTGCACATTTTTCCTGAGAAATGAAAGTGTATTCCTTCTTTTGAATCACTTGCAGCCCCATGAAATATGTGAGCTCACCAATCATAGACATTTCAAATTCTGATTTCATGTGGTTGGAAAATTCATCCACTGATTTCTGCCTACTTCCACAAAATATGATATCATCAACGTAGACAAGAACCATGAATTGATCTTTTGGAGAATTCTTTACACAGAGATTGTGATCAACTCCTCCTCTTTTGAATTCCAACTTCTTGAGATATGAGTTCAGCCGTGAGTACCATGCCCGTGGTTCCTGCTTCAAACCATATAGAGCTTTCTTCAGTTTACAGACCTTTGTTTCATCAGTACCCAAAACAAAGCCCACTGGTTGCTCAATGTAGACTTCTTCTTCTAGTAAACCATTCATGAATATTTTCTTGACATCCATTTGATATACTTTATATCCTCTTTGGAGTTCCATGGCAAGGAAAAGCCTGATTGACTCCAGTCTAGCCACTGGAGCAAAGGTTTCTTCAACATCAATGCCTTCAATCTGGGAGTATCCTTTACATACCAGTCGTGCCTTGTTTCTGATGACACTTCCATGCTCATCAAACTTATTTTTGAAGATCCATTTGGTAACAATAATGTTGTGACCTTCGGGTCTCTGGATAAGATCCCATGTCTGATTCTTGTCAATCTGATCTAATTCATCATTCATGTCTTTCACCCAAGACTTATCTTTTGCAGCTTCTTCGAATGAGGATGGCTCTACAACTGATAGAAATGCAGATTGCGTGGTATTTATCATCCTTCTTGTTTGAGTGGGTGCACTCCTGTCCCAAATTATGTTGGATGGATCAATCTCATATCTTCAATTTCTCCTGCGAGGTTCAGTAGTGTTCTCTTCAGCCATTGTTTCTTCTTCAGATTCTTCTTCTGAGTCAACATCTTGATGTGACTGCTGAGTGTTTTGAACAGCTTCCTCTATTTCTGTATTTGTATTTTCTTCACGTTCACATTCTTCATGACTTTCTATCACATTATCATATGGCGTCCTTGAAGCATTTGTGATTTTCTCTTCAATTATCTTAACATCACTGCTTTCAACAATCCTTCCCAAACGCTTGTTGAAACATTTGTAGGCTTTTCTGTTCATTGAGTAACCGAGGAAAATTCCTTCATCTGCATTGTCACCATACTTCCCTTGATTTCCTTCATTGTTCCTGATGAAGAATTTACTTCCAAAGACACAAAAGTATTTTAGAGAAGGCTTCCATCCATGAAACAATTCATATGGTGTCTTCGTCTCACCCATATAAAGTCCTGTTCGATTCTGAATGTACATTGTAGCTTTAACAGCCTCTTTCCAGTAATGCCGTGGAAGACGACTCTCAATCAGCATTGATCGTACCATGTTGTTCACCTGTCGATTCCTACATTCAACAACTCCATTTTGTTGTGGAGTTCTCACAGCAGCTACCTCATGCTGTATCCCATGCTTCTCTAGATAATTCTCAAATTCAATGGACGTGCATTCTCCTCCATTGTCAGATCGCAACACTTTGATTGTTCTTCCAGTATCATTCTTGGCGATTCGCCGATATGTTTTCAGGCAGTCAAGGACTTGTCGTTTCCTGTGAATGACCATCACACATGCCATTATACTGTAATCATCTATGAAAAGGACAAAGTAACTTTCTCCATGAGTTCCGACAACATTTATTGGCCCACAAACATATGTATGAATCAGATCAAGAAGGTGAGACGCTCTTTTCTTCTTTGGACGATATGAACTGCAGACCAGATTCCCACGCATACAAGCATCACAAGATTTTTCACCCTCACGCTTCAGGTCGGGAATGTCCATGACAATTATCAATTTTTATATTTTCTCCATGTCTTGTTGATTGATGTGTCCCAGTCTCCGATGCCACAAATTGTTTTCTTATTCAATAGTCATGTAACATACATTTTCTTCACTATCAACTTGATACAAGTTGCCTTCTGTTCTTCATCCCTTCATAAGAGAATTACCAGTATTTCCATTCATAGTGCAGCATTTCTGATTAAATGTGACTATAAGTCCTGAGTCACAGAGTTGACTCATGCTGAGGAGATTATGACGTAGGCCATCTACATAAAGGACTTCAGCCTTCTTTAGTTCTCCATTAGGTAATTCTGTACTTCCACTCCCTTTGATATTCAGAGCCCCATCATTACCAAATCTTACTGTACCATCGACATTCCTTATGATATTCGTTAGTAGGCCGGCATTACCTGTCATATGAGATGAACAACCGCTATCCAGAATCCAGGTACTGTTGTTCTTTGTAGCTTTGAGGGCCACCTCTGCAAGGTTGGATTTCTCGATCTTCTTCCTTTCCTTCCATGAGACATTAGATCGAGTATAAAGAAATGATGGTCTTTTAATTATCACTTCTGCATACCCAGGTTCTTCATAGTCAAAGTCTTCTTTGAGAGGTGAAAACCTGTTTGAAAGAGCAACACTATCTTGCTGACAAGACTTGGCTTGTCTTGAACTTCGGTATGAGGTGTGCATGTCCCTTCTCTGCCTGCAATTAGCAGCCTTATGACCAATGCTAGAACAAAAAAAAACAATATCCATAGAAATTATTTCTTCTATATAAATTAGGATATGAAATTGTTCTCCTTTGTTGAGATTCTATATCTTCTCCATTTAGATAGCTTCTTGCCTCTTCACAATATGACATGGTATGGCCCAGATAGCCACAAAACTGAAACATCATGAGAGGAAACGTCTTCTCACTTGAATTTCTCCTCATACCTTCTTCTTTGGGAGAATAGTATGACTGTCTGTCATTTCTGAATGTTTGAGGATAATTTGTAGGTCCCCTTTTAGTTTGGAATGAGGGTTCCGTTTTCGGAATTCAAGGCAACGTTTCAGCATGTTCAACTTTCATCTTATCTTTCTTTTGGGTCTTTTCACTTCCAGCAGTTGATGTCCCAGCCTCACACCTAATTCCACTCTTTCCCATGAAAGCGGGTCTTTTATTACTCAAGATTTTCCCGACCCCATCTGAACCACACTTGGCTCTTGCTAGTAATTCTGCATCTGAGAATCTTCCAAACTGTATTTTCTTCCTCGATAATTTTGGAACTGATTCAGTCTCCAGTTTACTCCGTAGAGTAACTACTTCCTCCTCAAGACCATCAGTAGTCTTGGATTTTTCATCCAGTCTGTAGGTGAGGACATTTATGATCTTAGCCTGCTCTTCAATTCTCAGCTTTAGATCTACTACATCATCATTACATTCAATTATTTTAGACTGTACCTTCACAAATTCTTCGAGTCGTTCAATTTTAGCTTCAAGTTGATCAACGTATTCAGTTGATTCTTCTACAATTGATTTCCACTTATTTCAGCTCTTACATTTAATCTTGAGCTTACTAACCACATCCTTAAGTTGCATCTCAGGATCTACACAAGTTCTCAGTTGTTTTTCTCCTTCAGTATCTCTAGGCTTTTCAACAGCGGCCATCATAGAAGCATGGTTCCCAGTTTTGAATTCTGGTTCTTCTTCATCACAGAATTCATTATCATCTTCTTCCTCTTCACAGACAAAACTCTTCATTTGCATTTTCCTACCAGATTTGAAGTCCCCCTTTTTGAAGATCCTTCTCTAAGGATTCTTGAAGTTTTCATCCTCACTATCTTCATCATTGATCATTTTTAAACACTGAGAGGCAATGTGCCCATCTTTTCCACAACGGAAACACGCGAGAGGTAACTTCCCAATGAATTTCCCTTTCACCTTCTTGAACTTCTTTGCAATGAGAGAAAGAATTTCTTTTTTTTTTCTTCATCTTCACCGCTACTATCCTTTGAGATTTTTATTTTATCCATGGCCTTGAATTCCATTTCCTTGCTCACCCGAGTCGTAGCATCTTCGGGTTTGACTCTCATTTCATATTCTACCAAACTGCTGAGTAGATCATCTAGAGAAAGTTTGGCAAGATCTCTTTCATCAAGGGCTGCCACCTTCGCATTATAAAGAGGTGGATGTCTTCTCAATATATTCTTTACAATATCAATTTCTATGATTTCTTCTCCTAGACCCCAAATAGATCCAACCACTTCAGTAATTCGATTGAAGAAAGAGGCTGCATTCTCATCTGGATGCATCTTCAGATCATCAAACCGGTTGTGCAACACTTGTAGTTTCGCCTCCTTCACTTTGCTATCACCTTCATAAATATTCTCAAGTTTATCCCACATGGATTTTGCTGAGGTGCAGTTCATCACCTTTAGGTAGATCTGATCAGAAAGGGCTACAGTGAGTGCATTCTGTGCTTTAGCATCTGTATCAAGAAGTTTCCTCTCTATTTCAGTCATAGCAAGGCCTGCTGGATCAGTGACTTGTATTCCTTGCATAGTAGAAAAGAGAACTTCCATTCCATGAGATCTCAGATGAGATCTCATTCTGTTCTTCCAATTCTGGAAATTGCATCCATCGAAGGGAGGGACTCCCCTAACATTGACCGCGTTTTCCATAACGAAAACAAAGGTCTGATTCAACACCAGAAACCTTTTCGCTCTGATACCACTTGAAGGACACCGGAACACCCTGAGAGGGGAGGGGTGAATCAGGGTGACCACTTTTTTCTTTTTAAAGTGATGGATCTTGTTCCCACGTTGGTAGGAACTTTTTGAACCTGTATGAAGATTATGATTAGAAAGCAAACATTCACATCCACAGAGAAGACACAACCCTTTTTACATGGATCACCACTAAGGGCTACATCCAAGGAGCATATGCCGACAGGTTGTCGGTCGTACCAAAAACCACTATGCTTCACTAGCTGTAGATTACACAAGTTCGGGTACAGTCACTCTGTCCCAGGCTCACTGCCTTTACAAAGGATCAGGGATAGCTCATTGCTTCCCTCGGGTCACTCCCGTTGACTCCCCCTGGCTCACTGTCGATGGTGAAGTCTCACTCAGTTTATAGACGTAAAGGTATCTTCAATTGAAAGTCATGAAGTTCATTGTCTGTTGTTCAGCATGAGACTTTGCTTGCATCAGAGTCCTGAGTTTAATGCTCTGTTAAGATCCAATGTCCAACCACTGAGGAAAAAACCCTTTTCCCTTGTTCACAGGTCAAACAACCTTTGGAAAAGGCCTTCGCAATGTACCCTACATCGCGAGGCTCCCAATTTTGCAATGCTCAAACAAGACATCGCAGAGCCCCTGCGATTTCGCGAAGCTCAATCACGAAGCTCAATCGCGAAGCACTCTCGCGATGCTCCAGCCTTCGCAATGCTTGGCTATCGCGAAGCTCCTGCCTCTTCATGATGCTCACTGAGCCAACACGGGGCGCAAGTCTTTCGCGAAGCTAGAATAGCCGCCGCGAAGCTCCTCTTTCGCGAAGCATGCTGACTTCGCGAGAGACCTTTGCGAACCGATAGCAAAATACTTTCTCTGAAATTCTCTCTACTTCTCTTGATGGGGTCAACCTCTATTTATAGGCAATTCCACCGACCCTCGTCCCTTCCACACGAAGTCAATGCCACGTCATCTCAAATCGCAAAGCTCCAAAGTTTCTGCCGGAATTCTATCAAAATCGCGAAGCTCCACGGAAATCTTCCATTCACGGAGCTTGACGTAGTCACGAAGAATCACCGTCAACATACCTTTGCGACAACACCGTGAAGCTCCCTTCGTGAATCCCAACATTCCTTCGTGCCTTCGCCGCGAAGCTCCCTCGCAAAGCCCTTTATCGCAGCGAAGCTCTCCAGCCGCTGCCGTTCGCGAAGCTTGATGTAATCGCAAAGGCTCACCGCCTCCATTCTTCTGGTCTTTGTGAAATCCAGTCCATGCATCCCATCTTCTAGAACATCATGCCTTTGCCATATTAAATCATGATCTTCATGGAAGTCCTATTTTCACGATGCTCACCAATTTCCAAATTTTGGACCCCAAAAATTTGGCAAACACTGGAAAACGACGCCACCTTCAATACTGTTGTGTGCTTGAATGGTATGATCTCTTTTCTTGAACACGATCCGAACTTCCATTGATGATTGACAAAAAACACAAACCACACTCCAAATCATGCATAGAAGACCATGGTTCCAATAGTATTCTCAAGGGATGGATTCACTCCATGAATACCATCTCCGTGGAATGATCATCAAACAGAATCCTAGTGCCAATGATATGGCCAAAAAAGGTAATGGGTCAGCAATGGGCCCGGGTCCGGTCTGACCTGGTCGGACCGATGCGGCCCAACCCAATCTGGGTCAACCCAGTCTGAGTTGACCCAGTCATACTCACTGGGTCTGACCCAGCCCACTGGGCGGGTCTTCCTGTTAGTTTGGGCCAATCTGCTAGGCACGCCCCAGCGGACAGCGATGGTTGTTCGGCTTGGAGGTCGCAACGTAGGTGACTCGGCCCAAAGGCCAGGGCCGGTTCGGCCCGATGAATCGCAAGGTAGTGGCCTGGTGCGACTCGACACAACTCAGCCCAGAGGCCGTAAGGGGGTCAGTTCGGAAGGCTCTGGAGGCTGCCTGTGGGCCAGTTCGGCCAGCCCGGGAGGCCTCTAAGAGGGTCGGCTCATGGGCGCATGGGCGTGCGGATGTTGGCTCGAGGACGGTCGGGCAGCAGCGCGGCCAGGAGTGCCGCGGTTGGTCAGGCAGCGGCCTGGCCAGGCGATTCACGGGTGGTCGGGTGCAGCCTGGAGGGCGGCCCAGAGGGGGCCATGTGGGTGGCCAGGCGGGCGGCTCGGCGGGCAGCCAGGCAGGCGGCCAGTCGGGCGTCTAGTCGGGCGGCAAGGCGGGGGCCGGGCAGGCGCGGGTTCGGCCGGGGTAGACAGGTTTGGCTGGGGCACGCTGGGAACCATGGGGGTGTGCGCTTCATGTATGCCGTGGGGAGAGAAACCTTTGTCCTTGCGCCTCCGTCTCCTTTTCATTTTTTCGTCGCCACATCGTGGAAACTTCACAAGAAAATCGGCGGAGGGAGTCGGGCCCTGTTAGTTGGCCCGCAACCTCTATGTTTAATGGGTGATAACATTTGGCTCATCAAGAGAATAAGGTGATGAAAAAAAATTAATTTTCAATCTCCTCAACTATTCCATTCCTTCCGAAGGTGATAAAGGAAAAAATACTACTCAAATAACTCCCTACCATTGATTCACTAGTCTCCGTTCATTGATGTCGGAGAAAGATGTTCATCGATCAGTGGTAGACAAACGTGTCCCACATCAAATGAGTCTAAGGAAGAAGGTCAGAGGTGATCATTCTTCATAGTTGAAGGTGTCCCTCATTGGCGTTCTTCGTCGAGAGTGCATTCTTCACCAAAAGATAATTCTTTGTTGAAGAGTGGTCTTCGTTGGAGAGAGTTCTCTCTTCTCCCAAGCTAAACCAATAAAAATATTCCCACTAAAAGAAATAATAAATCGTCTATTATTATTTTGGCACAAAAAATTCAAAAAGGAGAAATAAATGAGAAGGTTCTACTTAATTAATTCTTGAGGATAGAACATTTAATTAAATGTGTTAGCTCAATAATTAAAGAGGTGGATTTGGCATAATAAATAAAAGGAGCTAAATAGTTTATCAACCTTAAATGGGGGGTTCCATGGGTAACATGCCCGATTAGTCCCCCAAAAAATTATCCTCCCAAGAGAGGTTATGCTCAGGTGGGACCCACCACTATAACCTCTCATGGGGGGTTATGGTGTGGTTCCCCCCTCCTCTATCCTCCTCTTGGTGGTTTTAACCACTAAGAATAAAAAATGTTACACTTTATTTTTATTTAAATTAATCTTTAAAAATCAAAAAACAAATTTCATCCTCAACCAACTTCTGTCAAGGTGAGAGTCATATTATGTGAATACTAGTGTAGTGATTTGAACGGTGCCCTCATATTTCAGTTCCGAGAATAGGTTCAAAAGTTATAAAAACCTGCTAAAAGGTTTACTAAAAGTACCTATAAAAACATTATAAATTGATTTCGTTCACACTGGGTCTCCGAATAAAATGTCATAAAAATTCATGGACTCATAAAAATCCCATGAATTTAAGAAATAAATTTCCACGGAATTTCTGGGTCTTTACATTTCCCAACCTCAGGGCTTTATGTCCCTGTAAGCTACAACTCGAACGATGTGAACAAATGGGGGTACTGAGCACAAATCTAATCCTCCCACTCCCATGTTCTATCTTGGAGGTTCCCGTGCAGCCAGAAAATGCACACCAAAGGTATCCACCTTCCACATAGGACCTTCACCTGTTGATCCTCAATCCCCACTGGAACATCTATAAAATTCTCCCCATCGTTGACGTCCACCTCTCGATGATCGATGATGTGATATGGGTCGTTCACGTATCTCCTCAGCTGAGATACGTGGAAGACTTCATGCACCCGGGGAAACTGAGTTAGAAGAGCTATGTTGTAAGCCACCTCGCCTACTGTGCCGAGGACCATGAAAGGTCCAATTAATCTCAGAGATAATATGCTAGATGGCCCAAATCACCAAATACCTTGTCGAGGTGAGACTCGTAGAAAGATGTGGTTTCCATCCTTAAACTCCAAAGGTCTCCATATCCTATCAGCATATGACTTATGCCTAGTTTGTGCAGTCTACATCCACTTCTGGATGATCATAACCTTCTCCGTAGTATCTTTTACCATCTCTGGTCCCACTACTGTGGACTCCCATGGGTCAGTCCAGGAAAAAGGGTGATCTGCATGGTCGCCCGTACAAGGCCTCAAAAGGTGACATCCCAATGGTGGAGTGGTAGGTGTTGTTGTAGGAAAACACTTCCAAAAGTAATGATCCTCCCAGCTGCGACCAATATCGGGGACACATGAATGGAGCATGTCCTTGAGGGTCTGAATGGTCCGCTCGGTCTGACCATCCATTTGAGGATGGAAGGTGGTGCTCAAGTGAAGTTGTGTTCCAAAAGCTTCCTGCAACCCCTTCCATAGCCAAGAAGTAAATTGTGTATCACGATTGGAGACAATCGAGGAGGGTTCTCCAGGTAAATGCACAATCTCCTACATGTAGAGGTGTCCCATGATCTCTACTGAACCCATCTCTTTGATCATTAGGAAGTGTCATGACATGGTGAGTTGGTTGATGATCACCCAAATAAAGTTGTGACCCCTGGAAATATGTGGATGAACCGTCATTAAGTCCATGGATATCCCATCCCACTTCGACTCTAGGACGACTAAATGCTAAACAAAGCCTTCTTGTACCTGTTGCTCTACCTTCACTTGCTAACAAGTGTGGAACTGCAAGACAAACTCCCCTATTTCCTTCATCATACCTGGCCACCAGTGCTGTCATTGAAGGTTATGGTACATCTTCGCCACTCCTGGTTATACCGCTAGAGGTGATGTGTGGAACTCCCTCATCACTTCCAACTGAAGTGCCACTGGTACAAAGGTACATCATCTAAAGAGGATGACGTGCTCCCCACCATCAGAGAATTCATCAGGTGCATACCCTGTGGTAATCTGAGCACGTTGTGTCTCGTAGTCAGTGTCCCCATATTGTGCCTCCCCAACTCGTTGAAGAAATAGGGGAGTGACCGTAAGAGATTGAAGTAATGCTCCTCCAACTCTATCGAGAAAGGATATATGTAAAGCATCCTGCTTCTCAGTCACCTATCTTAGCAGCTGTATACTAGTCAACCTACAAAGCACAAATACAATAATGTTTACCCTTCCCAGGAGTATAGACTACCTCGAAGTCATAGTCCTGGAGGAACTTAGGCTAACCTCGCTGACTAAGGTTCAGGTCCATCTAAGAGAAGATATCCATGAGACTCTTATGATCAGAGTACATGGTAAAATGATTACCCATCAGATAGTGTCACCACATAATCAAGGCGGAGACCACTACTTCTAACATCATTTAATGGGTATCGTAGTTCATTTCATGTTGCTTTAGCTATCGAGAACCATACACAATCACCACTCGCTCTGGCATCAGGAAACACCCATGTCCGGTCCCTGATGCATCGTAGTAAACTTCGTACTCTACACCCTTCTCAGAAATCCTCAAGATGGGGGGGGGGCACTATTCAACCTCTGCCTTGGCTCGTGATATATCTTTTGTCATTTCTCCGACCACAAGAAGGGTTTCCCCTTCTTCTTTAAGGCTGATAGTGGTGCTTCAACTCTGGAAAAGACAGGTATGAACCTCTGATAGTATCCAGGAAAACCCAGAGAACTTTGTACCTCCGTTACACAGCAGGGAGGCACCAAAGAAAGTACCGCCTCGATCTTCACTGGATCCACTGCTTGTCAAACATCTGAGATGACGTGTCCCAAGAAGTGAACCTCTTGAATCCAAAACTGGAACTTCGAGATATTTCCATTAAGATGGTGCTCTCAGAGTGTGTCCAGTACTACCTGCAAATAGTAGGAATGCTCCTCCTCGGTAGTGGAGTTGACCAGAATGGCATCGTTGAATACTACACAAAGCAATCGAGGTAATGATGAAAGATCTTGTTCATGAGACTAATGAACACTGGTGGTGCATTGGTTATGTAGAAGGCCATAACCAATAATTTGGAGTGGTCGTAACGACACTTAAAGGCCGTCTTATGAACATCCTCATCTCGAACACTGAGCTGGTGATATCCTGAACTGAGATCTATCTTTGAGAACCATTGTTCTCCCTTCATCTAATCAAAGAGGTCTTCAATCCTTAGGAGTGGGTAATTTTTCTTCACGGTCACATGGTTCAGGCGACGGTAGTCGAAAAAATCATCAAACTCATGTTTTCTTTCTTGGCGAACAGAATTGGGGCTACTCAGGGAGAAACACTAGGCCAGATGTATCCCTTCCTCTATAAGTCCACCAGCTTTACCCACAGCTCATGAAGCTCATAAGGAGCCATCTGATAAGTCAGAATCTTCACATCAACTGCTCTGAGGTAAAGTCAATAAAATTGTTGAGTGATCGTTTACACCCTCCTCCGAGTATGTTCGACATGTATTGCATGGGTTCCCTTCTCTCTAGTGAATGTAAACTTGGTCCCATACATGCAGAAACACCACACTTTTCACCTAATATTTTCAAAATGAGCAAGGAGTGTAGATAAACATTCCATACACAAGATGACATCGTAAGGCCTCGACACCACTACTAGGAGATCCCAGTCGATGCTCTCAACTCCAAGAATAATCTTGAACTTCCAGCACCAGTGCTTAATCATCGAATCAACTCCCATAGAAGTCTCTAGTCATAAGGATAGATCCAACGTCTCCAACAGAATCACTGAACTTCGAATGATGGAAGTGGAAATCAAATAGTGACTGGAACCTATGTCTATAAGATCAACAAATAAGGTGGTGTAGACACATATCGTACCTCGAATCATCTCTGGAGCACCGTTGTCGTATGCTTCAACTGCCTGAAGCTGAGCTCTCCCATGTACACCCAATCCCTGTGGTTGGGTGGACCTTCTATTGGTGCTGGTGGTAACACCTCGTAACGTCATCCACCGCCAAGTGCATATCTAACTCCTCTGCCACTTCCGCCTCCTCCCTTCAGAAATCCTCATTCGAACTTATGCCTCTGCCTGGGAGGTCCCTCACCTATCTGCTGATCATCTATATGGTGGGTCAGACAGTCACGAGCCATGTGACTCTTCCCGCTGCATGAGTAACACTACCGGCTACAAGAATGTGTGTCTCTGATCTATGTTCCCCGCACAACAAATCCTGATTCATGCGGTCGACCACCGGTAAGCTTGGACCTCTTGGACCTCTGTGACATCTCTCTACTTCCGGCTGTAGAAGACTCCGCTACGTGTCAACTAGTGGTGGGTCTCGCTGCTGGAGACTGCTCAGCAAGGAAACTCTCCACCAAGAGGGCTGTATTATTTCACCCTCATATGTGTCAGGATGCTAAGTGAGAACATCGGAACTCTGATCTCTCGTATGAGCCACTGCTTGAATGTTCGGGCCCTGGAGAATGGGTCCCACACCATATCTGTGGAGTAGCACGAGAGGCTGGTGAACCTTGCCGAGTACTATGCCACTATCATGATACCCTACTGTAGGTGCATTTTCTCCTGTATCCACACCACACTAAGGGTGGCTGGTACAAACTCATCTCAGAACAGGATCTCGATGTCTTCCCATTGTAGGGTCGCCCCATGATGAACCTGGAGGATCGGGCTCAACCATCTACCTGCTGCTGCCTGAAGCAGACTCACTGTAATGATCACCATGAAGTCTTCTAGTGTCCCAACTAGCCTGAAGACTGTCAGAAAAGGCTCCAACCAATCCTAAACTGCATGTGGGTCCGTATCTCACCCAAACCGGGGTGGCCTTTGGCATTGGAACTCATGAAACACGATCGAGCGGCATGCATGGTCTGATGCTGGGGTGGTGGCATCGATGGCCCATTGGGAAATAGTATCGCTGGTGCCTCTGCTGGTAAAGGTCCCTATATTGAGGCCTCATCGCTCAGTGGGCTGTTTTTACGTACGAATCTCAGGGCACGAACTAGTCATCTTTGGGGAGGCATCCTGAAAGAAACAGATACGACTCGACCGAAAGATTATACCTGGTGAGCTGAACTAGTTGAGATGACTTAAAAAACACATGAAAACACTCATGCAATCAGAGTTTTCATGCAATGAGTCAGAAATCATAAGTCAAGGTCCTGTTGTATAGATATGTTTTCTGCCTGCACCAACACCAGACTCCCTTAACTGAAAACCACAGTACACATTACACTATTGCATCACAGAAAAGAAAGATTAGAGGTCTATGTTCTATGGTAGAACCGACTCCTTTAATACAAATTGGTCATGACCCGTCCCCCGAGGCCCATATCATGACTACCCCAAGCCCACCATCCATTTCCCAGGGGCTGGCGACTTTCTCCAAAGGAGAAAATACCTAAATTGGTAAGGCATTGCCTTTATAGCTGTAAAAAACATATCAGAGTACACAACTGGAAGCAAATAACTAAGTAAAACTATATACAAAGAAATTATGGAAAGTAAAAGGGGACGAAAATACAAGCCCAACTAGAAAGTACAAGTATAACTAAAACAGAGTACATATTAAGAAAATTAAAGTAGCTACTTGGTCGTCCTTCCGGGTTCCTACCTGAAGGGTAGGTACAAAAGGTCTCATCAACACTCCACGTTAGTCCGTCTCCTCTATGCATAGTCACGCCCAGTGATCCACCTTCGAGTACCGTCCAATCATGTTACTCTCTTCCTCAGTCAGCGACGTTTGTCGTCTCCATCCAACACAATGAGGTGCGGGAATAGCCCATGCAGGAGTGAGTATAATGAAACTCTGTAGGGACCCCGAGACCCTCAAGGTATCACTAAATCCGACAAGGATAAAACACAAAGTACGGATTCAACAGATAGCCATAACATAGTTATATTACCATGCATATTCCTAAGTTGTCTAGGAACCCATCTCTATCATGAGAAAAACACAAAAGTCATGGACTCAGCTCAAATCAGGATTTTTATTAATCTGAACCTTCGGCTGCTGGTGATCTTGTCCTCTATTATGTACAGTGGGCCTGCCATATCACACAGACATGCTTGCCACAAATATATGCTAATGAGGTACTTCTATTGTTGAGTACCATGGATCTGTTGTGCTCACACAGAGGCACTCTCCACCGTTGGTCGACTGCACGCACACAGAGGCACTCCCCTGGTTTCCTACTGAGGTACTCCATGTGTCGAGTACTGTGGGTCTACCGCACTCACACAGAGGTGCTCCCAACCGTGAGTCTCCCACAATCAAACAGAGGAACTCCCCAATGGTCTAGTAGAATCACACCAAGTCGAATCCGTCAGTAGTCGTGAAGTCTCATCTAGCTACGAGGTTTCCGCACAATTGCATGCTTGTATCTGGGAAATCTTCTCCACAAGCTACTGTTTGATACTCCAAATTTTATGAAGTTCCACGTAGATGTATCTCAAGGGTCTGCCATGTCATAGGGTTCTCAATGCAATAGATGGCACGTCAATCGGACACCCGGTCTATTTGTTATCAGCCTTTTAGTCCCAGGGGCCCGATTAGAGTCGTGTATGATCCAACCTGACCTAATCTCAACTATACGCCGAATGTCAGTGGGTTTTTCTCAAGGGATGGATTCATTCCAAGAATACCAGAACCTCTGGCGGTTCATCAAACGGACTTCCGGTGTCAATGATATGGCCAATGATGTTAATGGGTCAGTAATGGGCCTGAATCTGGTCCGACCTGGTCGGACTGACTTTGCCAAACCCAGTCTAGGCTGACCCAGTCTAGTTTGACCTATCCCGACTTCCTGGGTCTTACCCGGCCCGCTGGGCGGGTTATCCAGTTAGTTTGGCCTAGTCCACTGGGTCCGGCCCAGCGGATTGCGAGGGTAGTTCGACCCAATGGTCTCCACGTAGGCGACT
This sequence comes from Viscum album, assembly GCA_963277665.1. NCBI lineage: Eukaryota > Viridiplantae > Streptophyta > Magnoliopsida > Santalales > Viscaceae > Viscum > Viscum album. The sequence goes on from OY728166.1 coordinate 998,590,351, forward strand.
CGGCCTGAAGGCCCGGGATGGTTCGGCCTAGAGCATCGCAATGGTGCAGCCCAGTGTGGCTCAGTGTGGCTTGGTTCAGAGTTCATAAGGGGGCTAGTTCGTCCGGATCGGGAGGCCGTGTATGGGATAGTTCACCCAGCTCAAGATGTTGTGAGGAGAGCTGGCTTGGGGGCGTGAGGGTCACGCGGAGGCCGTCTCGGGGGTGCGCGGGTCATGTAGAGGCCGTCTTGGGGGTGAGCAGGAACCACAGAGGCCAACTATAGGGGTTTCCAGGCAGCGGTGCGGCCAGGCGGGCCACGGGCGGCTGGGTAGCGGCCTGGCTAGGCGGGCCATTGGAGGTCGGGTGCGTCCAGGAGGGCGGCCCGATGGCGGCCAGGAGGGGGGCTAGGCGGGCGGCCAGGCGGGCGGCCAGGCGGGCGGCCAGGGGGGGAGCCAGGTGGACCGCCAGGGTGGCAACCAGGCGGTGGCCGGGTGGGCGCATGTTTGGTCAGGGCGCATGGGGAACCACGAGGGCGGCGTGTTTCATAGAGGCCACAGTTAGCGCGGCCTTTTTTGTTACCGCCTCTGTCTCCTCGTTGTTGTTTCATCGGTACTCCGCGGAAACATCACAAGAAAATCAGCGGAGGGAGTCGGGCCTTGTTAGTTGGTCTGCACCCTCCATGTTTAGAGGGTGATATGATTAGCCTCATAAAGAGAATAATATGATACACACTTTTTTCTTTTCAATCTCCGCAATGTTTCCATTCCAACCAAAGCTGAGAAAGAAAAGGATTACAACTCAAATAACCCCTACCTTTGAATCGTCATTCGTCGTTCTTTGATGTCGCGAAAATATGATCATCGATCCATGGTAGAAAAACACATCCCATGTCAAAGGAGATAGAGGAATAAGGTCGAAGGGGGTCGTTTTACATAGTCGATGGAATCCCTCATCGGCGTTCTTCATCAGGAGAGTGTTCTTCACCGGAAGAGCGTTCTTATTTGAAGAGTAGTCTTCATTGGAGAGAGTTCTCTCTTCTCCCAAGCTCAACCAAAATAACAATTCCAAAAAATTGAATAAATATATTGTCTATTATTTTGTTAGAAAAACGATTTGAAAAAGTAGAAATAAATAAGAAGGATCGGCCTAATTGATTCTTGAGGTTACAAACTTTAATTAAATGTGATGGCTCAACAATTAAAGAGGTTGATTTGGCATAATAAATAAGGAGATTTGATGAGTTTCTCCACATTAAATGGGGGGTTCAATGGGTTACAAGCCTGGGTGGTCCCCACCAAAATTATCCTCTCAAAGGAGGTTATGCTCAGGTGGGCCCCACCACCATAACCTCTCATGGGAGGTTATGTTGTGGAGGCGCCCACATCAAAACTCCATTTGGAGGTTTTAACCACCTAGAATAAAAATAAAGTTGCACATTATTTTTATTTAAATTAATCATAAAAACTCCAAAACTAACTGTCATTATCGACCAACTGTCGTCGAGGAGAAAGTCTTCTTAAGTGAATACCAGCGCTGCGAGTTAAACGATGCCCTCAAATTTCAGTTCCGAGCACCAGTTCAAAAGTTATAAAACATTCTCGGGTGTTTACTAAACTTACCCAAACAAATCTTCAGAATGTGATTTTTGGTACACCGGCCCTCAAAATCATGCATTGTAAAAATTAACGGACCTGTAAAAATCCCATTAATTTTTTTAAAAATTCCATATAATTTCTGAGTCTTTACAATTTATTTAATAGCATATTTGAGAAATATCTTTAAATTCCATTTATTACATTACCAAGTGAAAAAGACAAGAAAATCAATTTTTCACATCGTTTATTTAATAACCGACATGAAAAATTGATGAAGATTGATTCTTCACGTTAGTTTAATAGTAACCGACATACTAGATAATTGAAAATTTAAATATCTTTTTGTAATGGTCATCTTAAAACCGATATGAATGATAATTTTTATATCTGCTGAATAGGAAATTTTAATTTTTTTACATCGCGACATACGAATTTCGAATTGCTTCCTAAAATTTTTATTTCTAAATTTTTCTTATCATCTAAATTATATGTTTCCATTATACACATTTCCTAATTTAACAAACATTTATTTCAACCATTATCATTCCACCAACCCGAATCGTTTGATCTTCAATGTAAATCAATGATTTCATCTTACTACAATCTTGTCAAGGTATATTTTATTGTTTATTAATGGTTTCTAGTTTATAGGATTTTTTAACCTAATTGATATACCATTTTATGATCATTTCATTCATCCATTATCATACCACCAACACAACATGTTTGATCTTCTGCGTGAATCCACTATTTCTTATTTCTATGATCTCATCAAGGTATTGGTGTTTATTTTCCAATGATTGATATTTCATATGAGTAGTTTTCTTATTTGAAATACCGTGGAATGAATATTATATTACAATATTGACGGATAATTCATTATATCCTGGTAAGAATACAAATCCTCTTATACATTCCAAAATTCCTTCTATACTGTTATGACAGATGGCTCATTAAATCATTCCCTATGAAAAATATCAAACTTCTGATGGTCATAACTTTTGATCCGTAACTCCGTTTGAGCATTACGACCTGTCAAATAAAATATGAGAAAATAATATACAATATGGTAAAAATATTTTACATATTCTATTTGTAAACTGACATTAAAAATTACCGTTAAAATTTGTTTTTAAATAACCGATCATAAAATAACTTTTATGGTCATTTTTTCAAGAAACCGTTGTCAAATATTGTTTTTTAAGAGCATTTCTAGATGGCATTTCACATAATTTTTTAAAAACCGACGTCAAAAACCATTATACACCATTTTTTGTCAGTTATTTAATAAACAATGAAAAAATCATATTTTTAATGTCACATTCAATAACATTTCCAGAAACACGATTTTAATGAAAAAACCTGACCTAAAAAGGTTTTGGTTCTAGTGAATATTCCTTAACTTTGGTTTTTTATAATCAACACATGTTGAATCATCCTTTATAAAATATTTAATAGTGTTATTAATATAATATAAAATGATATTCATTTTTTTAATACCATATATGTTGTTTTTTATCATATTTTCATCCCATTAATTAATAATATTGTGTTATTTTCATTACTTCAGGTGCATTTATTTCAGGGTTTCAATGGTTTTTTCATTATAGATGTTTTTTAATTGAATAAAAAATCCAAAATTGGAATGAAAATATGTTAATATCCTACAAAACTTTTAATTTATACAATAGTTAAATTTTTTTGATATAAGGATGATTTAATAGAAAAAATGTTAATGATAAATGTTTTGTTCATTTTTATGGAGTTTTCAAACCATCACAAACCTGTTTCTTTTTATTTAATGTTATTTCAATGAATTAGTTCGAAAAATTTAATCAAGTTATGATATAAATATTAAATGAAATAAAACATAATAATGTGTTTGTGATAATACATGATGGTTGCAATAGAAAATGAAAATGTAATGTCCATGAAGGTGTTAAATCGACACGTCATAGAAGATGCTTCCATCCTCTAGAATAAGAGTTGATGAGTAGTGGTTAGATTGTAGATATTCAGGTTAAAAAGTAAAATTATATTATATTAAATATAATGGAGTTATTGTCTCAATAATATGGGGGCATGGTAAGAGATAATAAAAAATAATGAAATAAAAAATTTAATAAAAGAAAATAAAATAATAATGAACCTATTGAACATTGTCTCCTTGAGAACCTTTTTAATTCCATTAGATAAGGAATTTTGGTAATACAGGTAGGTTATGGACATGGGTTAAAGGATTCGTAATTTAATTAGGTATAAATTTAACATTCTATAGTGATTTGACTTATGAGGAGACGGGGTGGTGATAAGTTTTATTTATATTGGAGGAGAGATGTTTTTTCTCAATATTTTATTCATTAGTTTATAAGTTTGGATCAATAATATGAATAGTTTGATAATTATCCTTAATTATATTCAAAAAATTAATAGGATTCTGGTATGCTGGTGATTACATAAAAAGTGATTCCAAGAATAGTGTATTTATTTTATAATGTATATATACCATAAATTACCATATTTCACTACTCAAAAGCAATTCATGTATTTTAGAAAAATCCTACAGAATCACAGAATTTTGTTTGAGATAAAATATTCCAAAAGGAAATAAATTTTCGAAATGAAGAATTCAGAAATAAAATCCATTTTTTTAAAATTACTCTCTATATATGAGATATATAATTTCTAAATAAAATCAACTTTTATTCAAAAACTAATGATTTTAATATTATAATAAATTTTATGAACCTTTGAAAAAATATATAAGGTCTCATAAAATTATCATATAATCATATGATAAAAAATTTTAATTTAGGAATATATTTTATGAAAATATATTTTATTTTAAATAATAATATTAATTATTAAATTTTCATTAATCATTTACATACCACAAAAACACATTCACTATATTTTTATGTTCTAGAACATTTATATACATTTTACATGACATAATTTTATTATATATTTACATATAAGATACATAAAGGTTGTATACATTTATAGATGAGGTTGTAATTCTGTGAGTATATATTTCTTAATTTTGAAAAATACTAAAAATATCATTATACCATTAAAACGAATTTAAAATATTATATAATGAATTATAATACATTTTTAAATAACTCAGTTGTTCCATTATCCCTACCTTATATAGAAATTATATACTCATTAAATTTATTTCAGTATGAAACATGTGAGGATAAATTTCAATCATAACCTTTTCAGATTCAAATGTCTCTTCTTCAACCATGTTGTTTATCCAAAATACAAAAACTAGTGAATTATGATATTCAAAAATACTATCTCTCTACGATCACGAATACAAACTTGATTTTTCCCATATGAATGATTATCTTTTAGCTGATCAACTTAAGGTCTCAATATATGAGATGAATCTGGAACATCATTTCATAACAGGGAAAAATTAATAAAAATATTGTTTACCTGAGATAAACTATATGGAAAAGCTACTTGGTAGTAAAATTTTCTAACATTTTCCTGGATTTCATAATGTCCAATAAACTGTGGAAATATAATTTGGTTCATACTAATTTTCATAACATATTTCCAAGGATAGGTTTTATGAAAATCATGATCTCCTACCTTGGAATAAATCTTTCTTTCAATGCTATATTCATAGGTATTCTGCTCGATGTGAGATGTCCTCATATGCTGCAGGATCATGAAATTTTTTTGATCCACTACCTCTAGTAATTATAGTCCCATCAAATTACATTTCAATAAAATCAAACGAAAAATATGTTGTCTGATACCACATTTTATACAATGCCTCATATGGTTCCATCATTATTATATAATGAAATATTTATTATATTGAAATTCAACTAACAGAATATGATGATCCCAACATCCATAGGAATCCATTGAATAAGGTCAACTCAATTATTACAATATTTAAAATGTTCCCTCAGTCAACCCATCATAATGAGGATTAAAATCAACAATAAATTTCAATTTTAAACCTACATTAATTTGTAGTCCTTTTAAAAATTTAGATATGAACCTATGATCATGATCCGATGAAATGGATAGTGTATAACTTTGTAATATATCAATATCATTGATATAAAATAGATAATTTTTATCAAAAGAAATATTATCTTGAATATATAGAAATTTGTATATTTAGGTTGTATGTAATCAATAACTCAAATTGCATTTGAGCCTAGTGAATTATTTGGTAGTCCCACAATGAAATCCAAAGAGTTACTTTCTCATTTTAACTAAGGTACTAGAAAAGTCTAAATAAACCAGTTTGGTAGTTGCCGATATGATTTAACCTATTGAAAATTCAATCATTTCATTATAAAATCAGAAATATATCATTTCATTCAATCACACTAGTAGAACCCCTAAAATTCAGAACACATGTAATTGTAGTAGAGATGAACTATAAATGGACAAATTTTAGATTCACATAATAATTCGTTCTTTATCTATGAATCACATGGAACATATAATCTATTCCAAAATCTAAACATGAATTATGTATCTCCATTAAATTATATTAAATTAAATTCCTTAACCAATTAAACGTTTTTCTGTAACTCACAGACTTATGTCTAGAAATTCTTAATTCATAATGAGAGGGACAATTACACTAACACCTGAAACAAAATATAATAATATTTTGTATCACAATATTCAAACCAAAATTCATCAAATCAAAAATCAATGTTTCATTTTCTAAACATATCATTGATAATGATGCAAGAAGTGTTTAACTGATGGAATTTTCCACATTGTTTTATTTTCCATTGGATGTAATTGATCTTGATATCATAATACTCTACTAGTTCCAACATTACTATATACCACATATTCAATTTCTTTTATGTAAATAAACGTAAAAATGTTCTTATTAATATATATTTCACATTTGGATCTATATAAATGATTCCACTAAAAAAAATTTATAAAAAATAACAACTAAAATTTTCAAATCATGTGTTGTATAATTAAACTCATTATTTTTTATTTTTCATGATTCAATAGAAATTGAATGATCATTATACGTTTTAACATGGACAAGCCCTTTCATTAAAAAACCCACTATAAATAACAAAATTGCTATTTCTAGATGGTAAGGCCAAAAAATATTGTTTTTACCAATCTTTTTTTAATTCCATAAAACAGACATCACAGTCCACTTCCTAAATAAATTTAACACCTTTAAATGTTAACATAGTTAGAAAGACATATAACTATTATAAATATTGGAAAAACCATCAGTAATAGTCTAATAATCCAAGAAAACTATGAATCTCAGTAAAATTTGTAGGTTTATTCCATTCAAAATTCACATTTGATTTAGTAGGACCAACTAATGTTCTATCCATATTTACAATGTTCCCATGAAAAGAAATCAATTGTAACAAAAATAATACAAATAATAAATTTCCCATATAACTTCTATTCATTGAGTGTTTTTTGGAAAATCCTTAAATGTTTTACATGATAGTCATAACATCTTGAATTCACCAAAATATCATTAAGAAACAAAAACAAACATATCCAATCATTCTCAGAATAATTTATTCATAAGATCTATAAATATATAAGAATCGTTTTTCAAGACAATTGTTATAATAAAAACACATAATACCATCATATTGTTCAAAACACCATTTTAATATTATCATACTCCATCACCTTCAGATAAGGGTACCAGGTTCTCATGTGAATCTTAAAAAAATACTATGCCCTTTTGAGATGATCAAAAAAATTCACCGATAAGCTGAAATTGTTATTTATTAAAAACTTGAAAATCTTTCAAAGCACTATTATCAATGAAAGGTATCCTTGAACCATATTTACTTGAAATAAACATAATAATATCACCCCATGGTTGAGTGATCTAAAGAATAAAACTTTTATCATGCAACTCTTGCAAGTAATATTTACATTTTAATAGTTACAAATGCACAACTTGATAATGAGGTTTTGAAATTGGATTATAATCCTGGACTTTGTCAATGGTAAATTCAACATCTTGATCTATTATATCATTTAAAAACTCATTATAAGAAACATACAAGTATTAATTTACCACTATAAAACATTAATCTATATGGAGAACATATTTTCAACAATTTGGGAAGGGTAAAATTAATTTAAATCTTTTAAAAATTTCTCAGCTTTTTGATATGCTACATATTGTTTGGATTCATTCCTTTATGAAAAGTTAAACTGCTTCTAAAAAAGTAATTTCATTATCTCTACAATCAATATTATCATTGTAAATAATAATCCAATATATAAACAAATTTATATCAAACTCTACTAAGGGAAAAGACAACAATGTTTATTGGTAATTATTTCAACAAAAAACATCAGAAGAATATTATAATGCCTTTTTGACTAAAATATTTCGCATTATTTTTTTAATTATACTCTCTGGTTTCATATTATGATTGGAAATTTTGGATTTACCAGAACAATTCACAGAAACAACAGAATATATATACTATCCATTGAACAAAACATTAGAAAAATACCAGTTAACAATCTATGTACTAAATACCACTTCATTAGATGACCCAAAATATACTGAAAAAGTTAAATGGGATTTCAGTACACCATTATTATTAAAATCCATCTTCCTTCCATCATTCAGAACTTTTTTCTGTATGTATTTTTATAATTTCCCATCTCATCGGTAATGCCCCGACCCCAGTTACCCAGAGTCGGTGCATTATTTTAATAGATTGGCATGATTACAAGGAATCAATTCCCGAAGGACCGATCAGTTTAACAGTCTTTGAAAATAGATTACATACATGAATGTTACATTATACTTTATAACCTATAGCACAACATAAGTAATCCTTTATGAACTCCATTATTCCCTTAGCTTAACCCAGCATATCAATCAAAATGATCTTCTTGGAATCATGGGAAAATGAAACAAAAGATAGTGGCAAGCTCAAATGCTCAGTAAGTGTAAGAAATACAGCGGAAGATAACATAAATATTAAGCATGGTGAATAAATGAAACCATGTGACTTTAACAATAATAAACAAGAAAAAATTTATTGGAGGAGTATGAGTTGAGTAAATAATGCCATAATAAAACATAATAATTAGTAATATACTAGTCTAATGACCACATGAACCATCAATATTATTTTCATACTGAGGAAATGTATAATGCCGGACATTATGAAACAATTTGTGAAGGCCTCACCCAATACGTCTAAAAATGAATTAGGCCTCGTCCAGAACCATATATCAAAATTGGGAAAGGGCCTCGTCCAATTCCACATCTAGTTGTCTCATGATACCTACCAATGCATCAAGGAGCTATAGTGGGCTCCACCCATCACTTACTATATCCAATACATTCTTTATATGAAAAGGTTGAAACATAACATAAACATTCTCATTAGAACTAGCGTACGAAATGTCAATACTTTAACCATAAACCATGAATTGTATAAAAAACACATCCAAAGTCAAACATATCATAACACAATCAATACAATAAAGAATATTGTATTATAATAAATCTACCTCAATCAAAAATAATATCCTCTAAAGGATGCTGACATAGTTGAAAATGATGAGTAAACCTTTTTGAGAGAAATATCCTTTTTGTAAAATAATTTAAAAGTCATATATTTATAAAGGACGTAATTTAAAATAGATTTTTGAATCAAAGAGTCCCATACCACTTTGAAACATTTGACAAGAATTATTATTTCATAACATTCATGTTCATATTAATAAATCCTTAAAATCATTTTCAAAATATGGGCATTTATTAAAAGGATTTAGAAAAGATAAATCTTTAAAAAAATTTAAATTAAGATCTTGATAAATATTACCTTTCATAAATCTTTAAAATATTCATTTAGAAATAATTTTAGTGAGAAATGGATGATACAAATATCACAGTTGATACTTAAATAAAAACAAGCTTGGATAATAAAGAGATTGTGAAATTAACCAATACCAATTTGGTAACTTAGGAAACATACACACCATGAAAGAGGTATAATACAAAGAATATGTAAATACACATAAATTAAAGTGTATTAAACAATGAATACAATTATGTGTAGTACATACACCACACAAAAGGTCATAGTGGCAATATGGCACGAATCTCACGGGAATTAGGAGTGAGATGAAAACCCCTTACCTTGCACTTTATTTTAGTATAGGGTACATTTAACCTCTTGTATGAAGATCGTAGTATGATATTAAATTATAACAGAAACACTTTAATATTTATGATATAATACATTATTCAATTATGAATTTACACTACAAATTAATAATAATTTCCATTTTAAATTAACATTTCGGATAATAATCACTTTCTTTATCGTACATGTTTTAACTCGTTACTCTTGATTGTATCAATTAGATAATGAATTCAATAATTCCATAATATATTACATGATTTTTATATAATATATATTTAGAATATAAATATATATAATATATATATATATGAAATGAAAAACACAGTTTATGGAGATGGTAGTCTGTACGTACGCATAAACGTTGTTTTCGTTTTCATATCGTATTGAATGGAAATAAGTGAATAAGATATATGTATGTAAATAAGTACACACACATATATATATAAATATATATCTCCAGTAGAATTATTATGTCATATATTAAATACTTATTAGTAATATATTTTTATATTCGTCGATGGATGGTCGACATGGAAATGAATATATATATCATCGTTTCATAAATAAATGTAATTATTTAATGTCTAAAAAATTTAAATAAAATACTATTATATAGGAAATATTTTTATCTTTTTAATGAATATTTATAGTCGAATTTATCTTATTTATAACCATATATTTAAAATGGTTTAGTTAATAACCATTTAATTTAACACTTTTAACTCTTCTTTAAATTAAATAATAAGAAATTTCCTAATCTAATCTAAGTGGACCTAGAGGGTCATATTTTATTATAAGATTGTTTTTGTTCAAATTAATCTTATCCAATAGAATTAGGACATGTGTTAGGGTAATAATAATATCAATTTTACACATAATTACCCAATCTACTTTTAACTGTGGTAAATAAAAGTAAAATGGTACTATTCACCAAAAATTATTTTCATCTCATTGAACCACATTTTACTCATTAATATTAACCATGTCTCTCAGATTTTCAAAATTCAACTCATAGAAGTGGTAAAATTAATTTTTATGTGAATTTATAAATTCTCTTAAGAGGTGGGTAAAAGACAGTGAAAAGTTCAATAAAATTTTTATATATCTAAAATTATTATAAACTGACTCTAATTAATTGCATTGAACTTATATAGGTATTATGTATCAATTTTGATGTTAAATAAATTTAAGAAAAATTAAATAATTATTTAAATTAAAATTCGGTTTTAAACTATAACTCATTGTTTTTCATTATTCATCTAAAATTAAATGTGTTCAGAAAAATACCAAAACTTTACCCTAGGATAATTTCGATATTCCAAATCCAAAAATGATGTCTATTTTAAAAAATTCAAAACATATTAGTTGAATTTATTAATTTAAAATGAATTCCCATTGTCAAAACAAAAAACGTGTTTTTAACAAACAATAACTATAAAAAGATTAACACTCATTTATGTCCAATTTCAGAGTGAAATTACATCCAATTACCAACATTGGACTAAATGGTAAAAATATAATCTAATTATAATTCCAAACCATTCATATTTATAGTTGACCTCTATAAATTATTGTGATTAAAGAAGTTGTTTTCAGTTAAAATATAGTATTTTCACTATTCACCAAAAAATGAAAGTTATCAAAAAAACACCAAAAATTTATTAAAAAGAAATTATTATAACCCAATTCTAATGAATAAGTTTATTTTTTCAAATTTAATATATAAAATTTTAATATATTGGATTTAAAAAGGGTTCGCCATTAAAAGGAGGTAAAATTGCATTTCTTTAAAAATGATTTTGTTATCTGAAAAAAATGTATTTGTTCTTACATTATGTCTAAGAAAATCATAATATGGATCGTAAAATTATAAGGATTATATAAAGTTCAAAAATCAGTTAATAAAATTCATAACCTCTTTTGAATGGCTAGTTTGGTAAGCCATGGTGCACTTGAACTCAATGTTGTGTGTAGTGCATGTTATTGAATTACCTTGAAAATATAACGTACTATGAAATCTTGGGTTGTTACATCATCACATTTAATTATCATTTCTAGTTTTTTAGTAGAATTAAACTCACAATCACCATGTTTTTTTCATTGCAATCATGGGCCATTTTTTCATATTTAATACACCTGTTTCACATCCATAATTTTTAAGACATTCCCAAGGGTTCTTTTTTCGACACACATCAAAATTGGAAACAATATTATCTTAATAGTAATTTTATTTTGTATATTCTTACCCAGTTCATGCCATATGAAAATATGATTTTTTTTTCAATGTACATGTAATTATCTATGAAATACATTTCTACCATCTCAAAACACTAGAAAAGGTTCTGATAAAATTAGTATTCATAGAGGCCAATTTCCATTAATATCTTAGATTATGTTGTAATTAAAAATGATTTAATTTACTCTCATGATCTCAAATAAGCATTTTAGTGTGACATATCAATCGGCTAATGTAATCTTCATGAACGGACACTGAATATTCCACCTTTTAGTTTCAATTCGTCGAATTTAGTTTCAATACAATGCAGATCTCCCGTAGTTAAATATTTTACAAAGAATTTATTTTTAAATTCATCCTGTTACAATGCATCATTCATCTTATTATCCATGATATTATTGGCCATTGACCACCACTAGTATTCTTCCCCAAAAAAATGAAAAATAGAAAGACTATCCTTCTGATTATATGAAAACCCCCAGAAATAAAATATCATTTTAGGGCATTAATCCACCTTTAAAATAAATCATGATTAAAAATTACACATTAAGAAGAATGGTGTTACCTCATAAAATTTTCAACTGTCATGTCTTCCTTTATTGTAGATCTAGATTTTATCTTGCATAGATGTCATCACCATTTATAGTCTACATCAACTAATACATTACTATAAAAAACTACTCAATTCTAATTTCCACCATTTTTCATTGAAGATTTATAAAAACATCATCCTCTCGGTGCATTATTTCTAAATATTCGCTATTTATTTTGTAGAAAACCATTTTAAACATACATAAAATAAATAATTACATATATAAATAATTAATTTCTATATAATTGCAATATAAAAATGACGTAAAAATAATATATTTCATCACTTTGTTGTAATATCAATCCCTAATGTTATCTAAACAATTCATTGATCCAGAATACAATGACTAAATATTTAACATTTCATAATCTAGTTAATTCAAATATAATACACTTATTACATTCCAAAATATCTTTTTAGTTTATAGTTTGTGATAATTATACAATTATTTAAACATATATAACTATAATCATACAATTTATCAGCTACTATAATTGTATCAATTAATTCCAAAATTAATTTTTTTCAATACAACATGAATTCCATTCTTGAGAAATCGTTATAATATTCAGCATGGCTTCTTCTTTTGACTTACACATCCTTAAACACTAAGATTTTTTAAAACAAAAGACAAGAATAATAAACATCAGAAGGGAAATAAATTTTAATGGAAAAGTGATTCTGTCAATTCATATAAACAAATGAAATTATATTCACCAAAGAACACTTCTCACCCACAACGAGTCGTACACTTTGTTAAAAAAAGTCATTTCATTAAAACAAATGAAAAATAAATAAAACAATAAAGGGAACATGGGTAATTAATTACATATTATTATAAACCACATATATACCATATTATTGTTAACCCTCAAAACTAACTTACAATGTAACCATCATAGCTAACTTATGATTTAACACTCATGATAACTATATGGTGTAACCACTGTTGTTACACTTGGAATAATCATTATAGTAAACATCCTACCTAAACATACCCAATAAATTGCTGGGAGATATATATGAAAAAAATAAAAATAAAACATTAACAATACCATAATATTAATACTTTCATTTTTAAAAATTTATTTTTGAATTTTGTAATCCTATTAATTTTATATTTGATTTTTAAATAAAAGTCTCTAACCTTAGGTTTTTCCAACTTAAAACATGTTGAAACCTATGATATTATTGTTTTTTGTGTGTTATTAATATAATAACATAAATTATTCAAACTTATAATAACTTATAATACCATTTTACAATTGGATACCACTAATGTGATGATAATATTCAGTTGTTTTCTTTGTTTTTGGTTTATTAATTTCATCATTTTCATGGTTTTTCTATTATGGATTTTCTTTTTGAATGTATGAAAAACTAAATAAGATTAATGGAATTGTTTTAATATGTTCCAAAAACATTTTAAGGATACCATATATAATTTCCTTTAGATATGTGGATGATTCGTTATATATTCATTATTGATTAATGTTTGGTTCAATATTGGTGGGGTTTTCAGACCATCAAATACTAATTTTGTTTTATTAATTACCATCTCTATAAATTAGTTATATAACATTAAAAAAACTATATAAAAATATTAAACTATGTTTTATTCATAATAATGTTTTTTTACCGTACATAAGGGTGATAATTGAACATAAAAATGCGATTTTGGTGATGGTGGTAAATCGACATGTTATGTACAATGAATTCATTTTCTAAAATAAGTAGAGAAGTGGAAATGATTGAGTATGTATATTATATTAAAAAAAATTAAATTCTATTATATTTATGATACTATAGATTTATTTTGAGTTTTATAAAAGTATGTGATGATATAATAATAAAATAAAAGAAATAGAAAAGAAAATTAATGAAAATTAATGAGGATTTTACATGTTAAAATTATTCTCCACTATTACATATTTAAGCCCCTTGGTTTTATATTTTTGGTTACACAATCTAGTCTTGGACATGGGGACGTGTCTTGGGAAGTTAATTGGGTTTAAATTAAAAAATATATACTAAATATAGGTATGATGTGGCATTGTGGCGAGGGGTGGTCTTTATGGTGGAAGAGAGAGGTATCTTCAAATTATTTTATTCATTAGTTTAATATATTAGCTCGAGACAATGAATTCATTAATAATTATCATGAAATAAATTATAATAAAGAATATTAGTTTAATATTATACTTATTACATCAACAATGACCCAAAGAATAATGTGTTTAATTTATAATTTATATATTCCATATGTTATAATATTTAATACACTCAAAAAAATCAGATAATCTCAAAAAATCCAAAAAAAATTATTCATTAACAATTTTTTATTTGTAGAATTCAAAAATGAACACCATTGTTCAAAACTAATTTTATAATTATAATATATATAATTTTAAAAAAAACTATAATTGATTAAAAAAATACTAATTTTAATATTATAATGATTTTTTGATCCTATGATTAATTAATGTAGTCCCATAAAATTTTCTTATTATCACAATAACAAAACAGATTTGTGAATATATTTTTTGAAAAATTGAGTTCCTTTTAAACCGTTATAAAAATTATAAATTTGTAAATAATCATTTATGTGTTTTAAAAATACCAATACTAAATTTATTGTTCCAAAAATAATAAATCACATATTATATGATATTATTATATCATATTTATAGTTATAAGATACATAGTTTTTATTTACACCATCATAGGTGAGGATCCAATTTTATTTGTATATATTTTTTATGTTCTAGAAATATCACCTATTTCAGCATAAATTTATTATTAATTTTACTATTAATTTATAGAATAAAAACATATTATATTATTAGTACCTTAGTGTTCAAAAATGCGTTGTTGATGTCTCTTTCCATGAAATAATAAAAAATGGGTAAGGCATCATCAATATTCTCAAACTATTTTGTTTCTAGAATCATACTGATTCATTGAAAATATATTTTTTGGGGCCCAGTCGTTGCATAATAATTCCAATTCATTAATCATATTAATAAATAGAACATATAAATAAACAATTACATTTGAAGAACTATCTTATGGAATATAAATACCATTCCCAGTCCAAATGATCAATAAATATTCATAAAAAATGTTTGATTACACAATTCAAGTATATCATTGGTAAAGTATATGATTCAATAATGTTTTTGAAAAATATGAAAATACATTGATATGTTGATTGAAGAACATCATGGGGAAAACACCATTTTTTCTTTAAAATTATATATTTCAAATATAAATATTTACCAAATATTAATGGAAACAATTTTTTTTCAAAATAATCACATGATCATCTAATGTAATCATCAATGTAGTGCCTGGGTATGACATGATGATATTCTGTTTAGGAATATTATTTAGAAAAACATTTCTCACTTTTTTAAAATACATAAAATGTAACACATTTAAAAAATAAGTGAATATTAAATTTATAACATTTTTAAAAAATCCAATCATGTGTAAATATTTCTTTTATAAATCAATGAATAATACTAAATCCACTGCTAAAACATTTAAGAAAATATCGACATTAAATAAAATGAATCCCAACTAAGAATAAAATACACTATGGTTTTCATTAAATTATTATTTAAGAATCATTATTATGTAAATACTGGAAAATCAAATGAAAAAATTTCATTTTTATAAGTAAATATTGTAGAAGAATATTTTTTTATGATAAAATGATCAAATAATTTTCCCAGAGGATTATTAAGAACAATTAAACCAAAACTATTGAAGAGATTATGAAATTAACCAATACACTGGGTTTTAATTCCTTCATATGTGTTATTACCCCCTATATAAAAAATATGTATTTATTATAAATATATTCATGAAACATAAAAACATATATAAAAACAAAAAAAATTTACATTTAATCTTTTATCACTCATTAATAAATAATTCATTGTTTAAATAACTATTCTTCGTAATAACTACTTTGTTTTTCATGTATGTCTAGTTTCATTTCATTCGGTACTCAAACCTGGATAATGGTTAAACCACTTCTATAACATTATTTTATATAAATATAATATGTCACACCCCGACCAACGCATTATTTTAATTTAATTATTTTAAGTCTTTCTTTTGAGTTGCAGTTTGAACCGGTTCTATTTTAAAAGGATTTTGAGATCTTTTATGGGTGCTCGACCGTAATCGCGACTAAGCGCGCGAACGCGCCCGTGCATGCGACCGCGCACACGACCGCTCAAGTGGCCATACACGGTGTCCAGGCGCAGTTAATAGTGACATTATTTTGGTTTGTATTATTATATTATTATTATTATTATGATTATTATTATTTCATCTAATGTTTTTAGTTGGTCGTTTCTATTATTTTGGTTTTGTTATTATTAGTTTTAGCATTAGTAATAACATTTTTTTTATTAATTAGATTATTGTTTTCATTTTTTTCATTATTATTTTATTTTATTTTCTTTTTCTTTTATCCTCTTTTGTTTGATCTTTTATTTTATTTTATCTTTTCCCTCCCTTTAGTCCTTATTTTAATTTATTTTTATTATTCTTTTTTTTCTTCGTCTTTATTTCCTCTTGTTTTTTTTTCTTTCTTCTTTTTTTTTCTTTCCCTCCTCTCTTTCTTTCCCCATCTCCCCGCGCGGACCCTCTTTTTTTTCTCCCTTCTGTTCCGCGTCGAAACCCACCCCCCCCTTCTAACCCTAACGCTCCCCGCCCGACGCCCTCACCTCGCCGGACCCCCAGACCTCCTCCGGCGGACTGGGCTCGCGCCGCCCTCACCGCGCCTCCTCCCTCTCCGGGTGCCGCCCCTACCCACTTTCTCCCGGCTCCGGCGCAGACGAGACCGCCGACACCCCTCCGCACCGCCGGCCTCCCTCCGACTCCCCCTCCTCCCGGCCGGCACCCGACCGTGAGGTTAGTTAATTAATTAGTTTCTTTGATGTGATTAAATTTTTATTTGAGTTTTAGTATGCCTTGATTTGTTTATTAGTGTGTTTAAGTGGTATGACTATGTTGTTGTTGTGGAAACCCATGTCGGACTATTGACTAGTGTATTGTAAGTTGTGAAGTTACTTTATTAGGGTGTGCAAGGGGCACAATTGGTGTTTTGGGGTAGTGTCGGTATGCGTTCTGTCATAAATGAGCATTTGAGTGGGTTTTCATTGTTTTAGTCATGCGGCGTATTTTCAAATGGGTTGAGAAGTTTTTCTGGTGGTTTATTTAATTGTGTGGGTGATGCAGATGAAGTTTTCAAATGTTTTTATCGTGCGTCATTTTTCAAAATGGAATTGGGGTTTGCGTGTGTTTTGTTGTGAATGCATCAATATGTATTGTAAATTATTTTAAATTATGTAAGGTATGTTTTAATGCCTATTTGTTGTAAATCTGGTTTCAAAGTGGCTTCCCAACGTGAAGTTGAGTGTGTAATTGGTGTGGGCTTTTGATGGGTTATTTTGAAATGTGTTATAGATTATTTTATTGTTTGATTTGTTTTATTAAATTACATGTGTAGTGTGTTGGACTTTGCTGCGATGGTTTTGGGCCGCGGGTGTCGAAGTACCCTACACGTACATGCATAGGGTAAGACATATATATATATATATATATATGCCCTCATTGTACATATTCCCTCATGACGCGGGGAATATGTGCAATGCAGCTAGGGGTGTATATATATATATGTGTATAAATGCATGTGCGTGTGTGCGCCAAGTGTCGGTTCGAGTGGCCATCGTCAAATAGCGACATGTTTGAGGTAGGTCCTCTATGCCTATGCCTTTAATTTGAGATTCATAATTGCTTGCTTGTTTTTTAAAAAAAATATATATATATGTTTTACATTTACGCTATATACACATGCTATGAAATCAGGTTACGGTTGCTAGGAATGATTACGCCTTTGATTTGGAAATTGAAATGTATTTTTAATGCTATCGGTCCTAAGTGACCCTTTTATTGAAAAATTGATTTCTCAAGTGGTTTTGAATTAGTAATGTGTATTTCCAAAGGTGTTTGGCCTTTTGGCCGACTGTTTTTAAAAAGTGTTCCCTTTATGTAATTAAGTAGGTTTGGCATCTTAAGAATGTTTTATGAAAGGACCGTTTGCACTTTAAGATTTGGTTTGCTAAAATAGAAAACCCCTTTTTAGTCATTCCCCTAAATTTGAAATTAAAATGTGATGCAAGTGTTGATGGGTGGTTTGTGGTGCGTGCCTAGTGTAAAGGCTTGTGCGTGTTTGTGTGGTGTAAAGAGGGGGAATGCACTTAAGTAGGGTGTGTGGTGGTGAAAGGTTGAATGAGTTTTAGATAAAGAAAGTGTCATGTATTTGTTTGATTGCTTGACAAGGAAAACTCACCACCATTTGAAATAGAGCACAATGGGAAAACCCAGGTATCTAGGTGGGTGACCAGGACTAGTATGCTAGATGACACAGCAGGGGTTCGTCCCGGTTTGTCTAGCAGGATTGACGCGACAACACTAACTAAACATATGAACTTCTGAGGGTCGTGGCCTTCTAAGCCACGTTTCACTGAGGTACGAGGTCTTTAGGTTCCCACTTGTTCTAGCTGCCTATAGGGATTACCCATGGTGCTCACTTTTTGTCATGCTGCTAACGATATAACTTTCTTTTCAGTTGTTTTATACTTGATGCCTTGTTTGTGAAAACCATATTTTAATCCAAACTGGTTTCTTTTCATTTTGAAATGTTAAATGCATGCTTGAAACCTATTTTGAATATGTAGTGGAAGTAAAAGGAATTACCTGAAAATGCAAACTCGTTGCTTAAATTTGAAAAGGAGAAACACTATTTTATTATATCTTATTTCCAAACTGGCATTGTGGATTTCTTAATAAAGGCAGAGGCATAAGACGTGGTTGTTTTTGGCTTTCCTACTGAGCATCTCGGTGCTCACGCCTACTTTACTTTTCAGTTGCAGGGTTCAGTCTTGGATCGCTTTTGAGAGCGAGTGCGGTTGTCGTACCGTGGTGATCCACGGGGTCACATGAGGTATGTCGCGTTTCTTTATTTATTCCTTTTTCTGCTGCCATGTCATTCAGTTTGTTTTCCTTTATTTATATGCTTGTTCAGTTTATATTTGCTTGTCTTTGTCATGGGCCAAACCGTTACCAACTGGTTTGTTTTGATGCCCGGCACTAGTTGCCATCCTGGGGGGATCGGGAACGCCCTTCGGGCCATGTCGTGGATCGGGTTGGGTGTCGGGTCAGATGACGATCCGACCTGGTTCGTGACAAAATGGTATCAAAGGTGCCCTTGTTATTTGGGGTGTCAAGTAGCTTGGTGATTAGGTGTGTCGGGACTCGAGAGGTAGGTGTGGGAAGGACGTCATGAACCCTTGCTCGTCCCGAGACTCGAGTTTCCAGGGGTAGTCCAGGATTTGAATTTTCTTCTTTGGATTGGTATGTGTGGATGTGGGATGACCAAGGAAGTGAGCTAGTGTTACGCGGCAGACTTGCATGGAGTAGCGACCCATGTACAGCCCGAGTGCACGGTTCAAGATACTTCATGTGGTGGATGCCCGCTCGGAGCATGGTCTGCTAAGCCATGTTACCGGGTTGGTATAACCACTAGTCCCTTATTTTTGGATGTTTTAATGTGAGTTATGTTTGACCTTAATTTTGGTTGGTGTGAGTACATCTCAAAAATGAAAATGGATTTTTGTGAAGGTGGTTTTGAATTGGGAATGTGGTGTTAGAGTGGAAAAGTGGTTTTGAAATGGAAATTGTTTTCTTTTAGCAAATGTGTGGTTTCAAAAGGGAAAATGAGAGGTGTTATGGAAGTTGTTTTGAAATCTCAGTTACACTTTTTTAATGTGAATTGGAAAATGTTTTGGAAATTTGAAATGTATTGCTTTGATGATAAGTTATTTTTTTCAAATTGGTTGGGAATTTGTGCTTTATGCTGAATGATCTGTTTTGAAAATGAGAAGTGTCTTGAATTGACCCTTGGTATTCCTATGAGTGATCACATACATTGAGGTGAGCATGTGGAAAGTGGAGGAATTGGTGATGTGAGTGGATGAGTGCTTGAGCTAGCACATGGATATGTATGTGTGAGACTTCATGGGATATCAATGGTGGATATTTAAGTTGTTTTGTTTGCTGAAAGATGGTTTTCAAAAAGGGTTTTTCAAATGTTTAGAAAAGTGAGCGAGGAATTGTTTAGCGTTCTCTTTTCGTGTTGGGTGTTCCTTTTCGTGAGTTCTTGGTTTTGACGTACTGAATTGTGGTTGGAATTGTGATTTGAGTTTGAGCTTTCGTTTGTGATTGAGGTGTGAAATTTTGATTTATGATGAGTTTTGATTCGGATTTGTGCCCCTTGTTTTTGAGTATGCCACCCAAAAAAGTCCTAGAAAGTTCTAGTGAGTCACTTCTAGTTGTTGGTTCTACCTAGACTCTTAGCGGGGTGGTGGAATTGAATTCTTTTCGGTTGATGTTCATCTTTTATAGTGATCGTGATCTATTGAAGGTAACAAACTGGCATGGTGAAGTCGTTGGTGTTTTCATGTTATTGGGAACTCCTAAAGCTAAGAGAGTCTGTGTTGGTTCAGGTCCATTTGAAGGTGCAACTTGGGATTGGTGGAGGAGATAACCCTAGTGTCATTGCATGATGGTATGATTTGGAAGGTGCTTAGGACCACTCTCATTAGATGGTTTATATTTGTGGAAGTGGGGGTGATGGAAGCGACAAGGCTTGTGAGTTTCCAGCAATGCCAACGAATAGTGAAGGCCTACGTTGGGCATCTCAAGAAGTTGGTTCCCTTTTCTCCAAAGATAATCTCACAGAAACAGTTAATGATTCTCTTGTGTGGGGTCTTCGTCTATTGTTCAAGGACCAGTCCCCTTTGGTGTTTGGGATGATTCCCCCATTCAGTGAGAGCGAACCGGAGGAACCCATCTCAGACAAGTTTCATTATCAACTCCATCTTCTATTAGTCGGGCCACTCTCTTGTTCGCTTCTTGTGTGGCCGGTTTGGGGTACTTTAGGTCTCTTTATCGTCATTCATTTAAGACTTTTCGACAGTGTGGCTGTTTGGGAAACCTAGAGAGGTTCTGCTAGCGGCTTCGTCAGGAGGAGTCTCGACAGGAGAATGTCAGCTCCTGACTGCGGGGCAGTAGATGCTTCAAGACATCAGAGCTCCAACCACAGGTCTCGGAGTGAAGCTTTTCACGCAGTCAGGAATCATTGGTTGTGGGGAACCATGGTCTAATTTTTGTCTCCAATGATTAAATGGGGACGTTCTGAATTTCCTTGTCTCATCTCTCCCGTCTTTGAAGGTTCTGTTTTTCTGTAAGAGGCGCAAAGGTCTCTTTTTCTCGTTGTGGTCTTTGTTCTTTGAATACCCCACCGTGGTTGTAAAAAGGCATGGTGATCTTGTTTTCTTGTAATTCCTGTAGCTGCGCCTCCTCAAACGTAACCCGTTCTTGTTTTGGGATGCACTCGTTTTCGAGACATATGCATCTTGGGAGATAATGAATAGGGGTTTGGTCCGCTACTCGGTTTGGGGTCTTTCGTCGATGACCCCATGTGGTGGGGGTCTGCTTTATGCAGAGAGTTCATGGGTCAGTTTGTTCTAGGTTTCTCGTATTATTCTGTGCTAATTGGCATCAGCTGGTCAGTTCTTAAATGGTGGGGAGACCCACCATGAATCGTGAAGTTCCTTTTTCTAGGTTTGGTCTGTGTGGTGGTTTCCTCTTGGATCAAGTTAGCAGTTCCAGAGTTAGTTTATGCTAAGAGCCTCAATGTCGGTTGTGATAGTCGGGTTCTTGTGGTGGGGAGAACCCTCCTCGTTTCCTGCTAGTTCTTATATTTTCAGTTTCCCTCAGAGTTGGTCGGGTGTGACTGATGGAGTGAAAATTTACTCTGAATTGTAATTTTGTTGGCCTCATTCAGTTTCGAACTCAAGTTTGTTTCCTCGTTTGGCTGGGTTACTTTCTGGGGGCAGAAAGTTTTTATGGTGGGGAGAATTGTCACACCCCGACCAACGCATTATTTTAATTTAATTATTTTAAGTCTTTCTTTTGAGTTGCAGTTTGAACCGGTTCTATTTTAAAAGGATTTTGAGATCTTTTATGGGTGCTCGACCGTAATCGCGACTAAGCGCGCGAACGCGCCCGTGCATGCGACCGCGCACACGACCGCTCAAGTGGCCATACACGGCGTCCAGGCGCAGTTAATAGTGACATTATTTTGGTTTGTTTTATTATATTATTATTATTATTATTATGATTATTATTATTTCAGCTAATGTTTTTAGTTGGTCGTTTCTATTATTTTGGTTTTTATATTATTAGTTTTAGAATTAGTAAAAACTTTTTTTTATTAATTAGATTATTGTTTTCATTTTTTTCATTATTATTTTATTTTATTTTCTTTTTCTTTTATCCTCTTTTGTTTGATCTTTTATTTTATTTTATCTTTTCCCTCCCTTTAGTCCTTATTTTATTTTATTTTTATTATTCTTTTTTTTCTTCTTCTTTATTTCCTCTTGTTTTTTTTCTTTCTTCTTTTTTTTTCTTTCCCTCCTCTCTTTCTTTCCCCATCTCCCCGCGTGGACCCTCTTTTTTTTCTCCCTTCTGTTCCACGTCGAATCCCAACCCCCCCCTTGTAACCCTAACGCTCCCCGCCCGACGCCCTCACCTCACCGGACCCCCAGACCTCCTCCGGCGGACTGGGCTCGCGCCGCCCTCACCGTGCCTCCACCCTCTCCGGGTGCCGCCCCTACCCACTTTCTCCCGGCTCCGGCGCAGACGAGACCGCCGACACCCCTCTGCACCGCCGGCCTCCCTCCGACTCCCCCTCCTCCCGGCCGGCACCCGACCGCCGTCGGCCGCACCTCCCAACTACCTCTGCATCCCCCCTGTTGCCCTCCAGATTTTCCAGCCGATGTCGCACACCTCCTTCCTCCATTTGACAGCCTTCCGCCACCCCCAATTTCATCTGCCCAGCCTTTCGAACCCATTGCCGTAGGTGCGGAACACTTCGGTTGTTTTTCTCCTGATTTGGTGTTGTTGTGAATAGTTGTGTTTGATTCATTTTGATGTGTTTATGTTGTGCTTGTTTTAGGGTGCATTTGATTTTATTTGAGGTGCATTGTGTGTGGTGGTTTTCGCGCACCAATTATGCGATGTTTGCGACACGTTGGTAAGTGGTTCCACGTACATTTAATTATTTGATTAATTAATTTGCAAAGTTAATTTGTTTAGAGTGTTATTTAATTTATGCGTGTGGTGTGAAGTTTATTTTCATTGAAGTCTATTTTGCATTGAAATTGTTTAATAGCATGTTGCCATAATGTGTGTACTTGATGCTGAAATCATCTTTGGTTATGTTAAAAAAAATTTTATTGTGAGGTTAGTTAATTAATTAGTTTCTTTGATGTGATTAAATTTTTATTTGAGTTTTAGTATGCCTTGATTTGTTTATTAGTGTGTTTAAGTGGTATGAGTATGTTGTTGTTGTGGAAACCCATGTCGGACTATTGACTAGTGTATTGTAAGTTGTGAAGTTACTTTATTAGGGTGTGCAAGGGGCGCAATTGGTGTTTTGGGGTAGTATCGGTATGCGTTCTGTCATAAATGAGCATTTGAGTGGGTTTTCATTGTTTTAGTCGTGCGGCGTATTTTCAAATGTGTTGACAAGTTTTTCTGGTGGTTTCTTTAATTGTGTGGGTGATGCAGATGAAGTTTTCAAATGTTTTTATCATGCGTCATTTTTCAAAATGGAATTGGGGTTTGCGTGTGTTTTCTTGTGAATGCATCAATATGTATTGTAAATTATTTTAAATTATGTAAGGTATGTTTTAATTCCTATTTGTTGTAAATCTGGTTTCAAAGTGGCTTCCCAACGTGAAGTTGAGTGTGTAATTGGTGTGGGCTTTTGATGGGTTATTTTGAAATGTTTTATAGATTATTTTATTGTTTGATTTGTTTTATTAAATTACATGTGTAGTGTGTTGGACTTTTCTGCGATGGTTTTGGGCCGCGGGTGTCGAAGTACCCTACACGTACATGCATAGGGTAAGACATATATATATATATATATGCCCTCATTGTACATATTCCCTCATGACGCGGGGAATATGTGCAATGCAGCTAGGGGTGTATATATATATGTGTGTATAAATGCATGTGCGTGTGCGCGCCAAGTGTCGGTTCGAGTGGCCATCGGCAAATAGCGACATGTTTGAGGTAGGTCCTCTATGCCTATGCCTTTAATTTGAGATTCATAATTGCTTGCTTGTTTTAAAAATATATATATATATATATATGTTTTACATTTATGCTATATACACACGCTATGAAATCAGGTTACGGTTGCTATAAATGATTACGCCTTTGATTTGGAAATTGAAATGTATTTTTAATGCTATCGATCATAAGTGACCCTTTTATTGAAAAATTGATTTCTCAAGTGGTTTTGAATTAGTAATGTGTATTTCCAAAGGTGTTTGGCCTTTTGGCCGACTGTTTTTAAAAAGTGTCCCCTTTATGTAATTAAGTAGGTTTGGCATCTTAAGAATGTTTTATGAAAGGCCCGTTTGCACTTTAAGATTTGGTTTGCGAAAATAGAAAACCCCTTTTTAGTCATTCCCCTAAATTTGAAATTAAAATGTGATGCAAGTGTTGATGGGTGGTTTGTGGTGCGTGCCTAGTGTAAAGGCTTGTGCGTGTTTGTGTGGTGTAAAGAGGGGGAATGCAGTTAAGTAGGGTGTGCGGTGGTGAAAGGTTGAATGAGTTTTAGATAAAGAAAGTGTCATGTATTTGTTTTATTGCATGATAAAGAAAACTCACCACCATTTGAAATAGAGCACAATGGGAAAACCCGGGTATCTAGGTGGGTGACCAGGACTAGTACGCTAGATGACACGGCAGGGGTTCGTCCCGGTTTGTCTAGCAGGATTGACACGACAACACTAACTAAACATATGAACTTCTGAGGGTCGTGGCCTTCTAAGCCATGTTTTCTGAGGGTCGTGGCCTTCTAAGCCATGTTTTCTGAGGGTCGTGGCCTTCTAAGCCACGTTTCACTGAGGTACGAGGTCTTTAGGTTCCCACTTGTTCTAGCTGCCTATAGGGATTACCCATGGTGCTCACTTTTTGTCATGCTGCTAACGATATAACTTTCTTTTCAGTTGTTTCATACTTGATGCCTTGTTTGTGAAAACCATATTTTAATCCAAACTGGTTTCTTTTCATTTTGAAATGTTAAATGCATGCTTGAAACCTATTTTGAAAATGTAGTGGAAGTAAAAGGCTTTACCTGAAAATGCAAACTTGTTACTTAAATTTGAAAAGGAGAAACAATATTTTATTATATCTTATTTCCAAACTGGCATTGTGGATTTCTTAATAAAGGCAGAGGAATAAGACGTGGTTGTTTTTGGCTTTCCTACTGAGCATCTCGGTGCTCACGCCTACTTTACTTTTCAGTTGCAGGGTTCAGTCTTGGATCGCTTTTGAGAGCGAGTGCGGTTGTCGTACCGTGGTGATCCACGGGGTCACCTGAGGTATGTCGCGTTTCATTATTTATTCCTTTTTCTGCTGCCACGTCGTTCAGTTTGTTTTCCTTTATTTATATGCTTGTTCAGTTTATATTTTCTTGTCTTTGTCATGGGCCAAACTGTTCCCAACTGGTTTGTTTTGATGCCCGACACTAGTTGCCATCCCGGGGGGATCGGGAACGCCCTTCGGGCCATGTCGCGGATCGGGTCGGGTGTCGGGTCGGATGACGATCCGGCCTGGTTCGTGACATAATACATATTTGCTATATATGAAGTTATATTAATCTATAAAATTTAGATAAGGAAAAAAATTACATAATTGATAGAGATGGTAAGTTGTACATATATAGAAATGTTATAAAGTTTTGATGGATAGAATGAATGATATGTAATTTAAAAATAGCAATTAATACATCACTATTTAATTATATATTTTAATTGAATCTATCATTATTACATTACATTTAATGTGTAAATTTCAGATTAATCACAGCCCATTATAGAATGGATTTCCCACACACATGAATAACCAATGTGATCATTTTCAAACAGATTGGATGGTGAGAAGGCATATATATTATTATAAATCCAAATTATAAATTATTTCATAAAAATAATATTTAAAAATTAAATAAATCATAATAAAAGTCCATAAAAATTGTGATGAAAATTAATCGTATCTCTATATGGATATGGTTTGTTATATCTATTCACACTAATTGCTTTCTCATTAAATATAATTGATGAAAGGTTGTAAATTGTGGTTAAATAAAAAAATATTTCATTTTATTTTTTAAATGTTTGTTATTACTTTAAGAATAATTAATCATATTTAGAGTAGGTATACTAATATGTAGAAAAATGTCCAGTTAAAAAGATTAACTCATCTTTGAATAAAATCTTTTAGATCTCATTTTAAAGAACATAACATTTGTTTTTTTATAATTAATACCAAAATAGAATGTGTATATATATATAAGTTATATATATATATAGAAAGAGGATTGTTATAATAGATTTTTTAATGTGTAAAATATAATTGATATAATGGGAGACAAATTACAGGGGTGGAAAATGAAAAAAAATATATTGAAAAATAATTAATATTATGATGATATTACCCACAAGGGGGTATTAAGTGATAAAATAAACAAGTAATTAAATATAGATAGGTGTTTGAGTCATTTCAAACAATATCATTTAGTATCAAATACATCATGTACAAGATAGTATTATAAAATAATTCTTCAAAAGATCATTAATATTTAAAATTCATCTATAAATATCTATCAAAAAACAACTCAGTTAAATTATATTATAAAAAATAATTAAAAAAACATATATAATTTTATTCTTAAATTTAAAAACAATTGTGTCAATATAGTGTAAGAATTTATTATATTTATATAATTAATAAAAATTATATATTAATTTCTATTTTGAATGTAGAATTTTTATATTCAAAATAAGAAGTAATATTCCTTAAAAAAATTCAAATATCCCTATAAAAAGATATAGCAGATACATAAAAGCCAGATTGTGACATTTTATTAAACTAAATATTTTTTTAACAATGTTTAATCTGATTTCCTCATTATTTAGGTGATTAATATTACTATAGTCAATTTTCTTGTTGAGAATTAAAAAAATGAGGATATTTTCAATTTTTAACCACATAATTCCAAATTATGATTCCATATTAAAATATAAATTTAGTACAAGATGATGAAATCATTTTTAAAATATTTTTCAAAATTAGAGAAAACCCACTTTTTAGAAAAAAAATATATATTAATCATGTAAAAAAATGGATTTATTATAATCTAATTACTTATAAAAAGTAGTTAAATGTGAAAAAATATAATTAATATAAAATATATAAATATATTAAAAATAATAGACCAATAGTTATTACTCAAATTATAATATGATAAATTTTTTTACATGAATAAAAAAAATTTATCCTAAAAATCACACTTTTTCTATAAGATAATTTATATTTTCAATACTAACAAATGCATAAAAATGTATTCATTATATAGTTGTTTATATAAATGAATTTTAGAATATTTTCCAGTTATATTCAATACCACAGATATAAATTAATACGTCCTAATGATCACATTGAAATAATTTTATTATATTAGATCATGGTTTATTAAAATTAGTTTTTCATGTAAAAAAAGCTATTGAGGAAATTTAAATATATTAAAAAAGAAAAAAATCATAAAATATTAGGGTGGAAAACCATGAACTAAAAATTTTATAGAATCATTAATTATACAAGGAAACCGAAATGTGTAAAATTATAAATTCATTATTAAAAAAATTCTAGGTTAAAAATAAATCATTAACCCATTTCCAATTAGGTTCCCACACAAATAATCCATTTATCGCATGTTATGAAAATTATTTGGTTATATTTAATGTGATGTATGGTTCATAAAATTTTATAATATCAATGAATTCAAGTAAAATATTAACATCTCTATAAAATTATTATGAATTTTTCAAGAAATAAATTTAAATGAATCCTACATAAGAATAAATTGGTATCCATAAATACCATTTTATAATAATAAAATATCTACAAATTTTATGACTTCCCACATTTCTAAAATCACTTAATAATATATAGAAAATAATTATGCACTAAAAAATTATAAAATTATTAACGATTCTATTGATCCATTATGAATAATTACATGATAACCTATACTATTAATTTGAAATAAAAATAAAAAAAATTAAATTATTATCAAAATAAATGTCATTTTCAATATAAACCAAATTCCTAGAAAAAATTATCTAGAAAAAAATCATTTCTCTTTATATAATACATGTTAGTTTATTTAGGGACACTATGAAAAATATTCCTGGGA
The DNA here is from genome assembly GCA_963277665.1 of Viscum album. Classification (NCBI taxonomy): domain Eukaryota; kingdom Viridiplantae; phylum Streptophyta; class Magnoliopsida; order Santalales; family Viscaceae; genus Viscum; species Viscum album. The sequence goes on from OY728166.1 coordinate 998,619,348, forward strand.
TTTATTATAATAGTTTTTAATAATAAATTCATATATTAATATATTAACCATTGTTTAAAATAAGAATGTACTATACTCCATAAGAAATCCAATATCCACATAGTGAATGGAAAATTAATGAATCTATTCAAGAATGATTAAAAATTATATATTAATCAAGGATTAATCCTATAAATTGAAATTATTATCACTATAAAAAGAAAAAATATATCATACACATTTAATTAGTAATGTTCCATCCTAATTCACTCTTTATTAATTAAATTGGTTCGTTACATGATCCTAAGAACAAAAAACCTTAAACTAGTTTTTGATGACTAGTATGGGGTGTTTATCAACCCATATATATGTAATGGAAAATAATATTAATATATAATACTAGTATTCAAAAAATCCAACATAATAGTAAATGATAATTTGAAAATACATATAGTAGTAAATAAAATATAGATGATATAAAAGGAATGATCAGCCCAAAAAACAAGATTTGTCTATATACCAATATGATCCCCAATAGAAGATCATGTGAATCCTAAAAATAAAAATCAAAACTAACAATGAAAAGATATTACAATTTCCAACCCAGTATCATTTCCTTTCTCCATCCAATATAATCCTCATAACCATATATTAATGGAAATATTTTCTATATATACCAATGAGTATGATATATTCATTTGAATCAACGTGACAGGATATCCAAGTTGTGTTTGAGAATAACATATATATCAACTAGCAATAGGATATCTTAAATAAATACATTAATATATATAGGTATCAATTTTTATTTAATGAATAATGAAACAAACTATTGATAATAATAAATAATTTATTTAAATCCCCAATTTCTATAGTGATTTTTTTACACAGAATTAATTTTTATAAAAAAATACATATCATTATAATTAAAATACTATATGGTGAATAACATCCTTCATTAGATCATTTTCATTGCTAAATAACCTATGGGGAACACAATATTCCCCAAAACCATTAAGAATAAAAACTAAGGGAAAAATATCTAACAGAGAGGCCTTCAATACATCTTCTAGGGGGAACCATGTCATGTCATTGAATGAGAATATATAGAATAATTAGGGCCCTCATCCATCCACATATCATCAAATAGAATAAATATATTGGAAACATCCTCACCCCACACAACAAATAGAACACCAACTTCAACTTCATATGTACCAATAACCTCCAATATCATACCCTTATGGGGGATTATATCATTATAATGAGAAATAATATACATGAAAGGGCATCATATAATCAAGGAACATGTTATACAATATTGAAAAAAGAGTCACAACTCCCAATAATAACATAGATACTGGTATCATATTCCAAATACAATGGAACATACTTGAACAACTCATAAAATAAAAATATTTATCACTCAAGTACATCACTCATTCAAATAACAGATGTAATAGTATTATAGTATACCAATATCCTTCTTGATTAATCCTCCACATAGAAAAAACATTATTTGGGGACAATCATTTTCCACGTAAGACACATCATTGTTGATGAATCCTTCATGGGTTCTATTATATAAATCTAATCCACTGAGATTCATTCTCTTCAATATATATCACTACATTACCCATAATTTCCACACATAAATCATGACGTAGTCCAACTCATTATAAAATATATATATATAAAATAATATAGAATATAAAACAATTCATTTGAACATATATTAAACCATCACATATATCAATAACATGGTATCCCCACTCATAAATAGATTCATACTAGTAGAGGAGAAAATCTAACCACTCATACTTGTAAACTAGACATGAGGTAGTTATACATCCTATGATTCCCTACAGACATTCCATATGAAACCGATTTTCAAACCATCACACACCACGGCATGGATGGAATTACAGGAAATATCCCATCATCAATAAGAATTTATTAATTTTAATGAAACTCATATTAGGTTCACATTTTAGAAAACAATAAATTATTGGAAAATCCATTGTCATTAGTGTCAAAGACATCAAGATAGTGTTCAAGTATTATACATATCATAAAAAACATCTACTAGGATTATAGTTTTCAATGGAAATTGTTAAATTATTTTTGATTATTGTTCTCAAGTTAGTGGAATGAAATCATATCACAAGTTAATTATCCATGTTCATTAACATCATTTATACATTTAACATATTCCACTTTGATTCAATGTTTTTCCATTAAAATGACGCATGTATTCTATCACCAATGATAATACATGGATGATTTCCAATATCAAATCAAACATTACATATTAAAATGGTTATGAACAACAAATTAGATCTATGAAATTAATTGTAACTGAAAATTTAAAATATTATCTCTAAAATAACCAATCTATTTAACCTAAATCAATATAAATTAATAAATAAATCAAATTCTAACACACAGTTGTAGAGTTTCAGGAAATTTTGTTTTTTATCTACACATTTTATCATTTATTAAATACAAAAAATGCATATAATATCTTCTAGAGATATACAAGTTGTAATTTAATTTTTATTATACCCACACATAAATTATAATATATTATGTAAAAAACATATATGGTGTAGAAAAGAGGATTCACAAATGGGCCACCTCTTAAATAATAATACAAAAACATTAAATCCCTAAAAATCATCAGTGTTAAACATGAATGAGGTTGAGAGAAGATATTTTTACCTTCCAAATTGAAGGTAATAAAAAAATTCCAACATTAAATATTTTATATGTAATCAAAAAATTCCCCTTCATTATAAAAGAATTCAAATCCATAAAAATATCTTCATAATAACTATGGAGAAATAATAGAGAGCCGAAAGTATTGACTCGTGTATTTGGAACCATATTGTATCACCCTTGATATTAATTTTGATTCATCCATAAATATTCAATTGATTTGGATTAATATCATATGGTTGGATTCTTCCTTGATGAATCCATCCTTCAATATATCCATATAATTCTCCAAATGTAGTAATATGTATGAAAAATTAATTATATAGTTTATAGATACCCCTAAAAAACTCATTTTGAGATTCATGAAAATATTCTATAATATATATTATAGATGTTCTCAAATATTCAATTTTCCCATTATGTGTACCTTAATATTTTCATAACAGTCACTTTTATTTAACTATGTGAATTTAATGATCTTGAAATATTGATGCTCAAAAACAAAAATATCATATGGTAATTCAACACAATAAAAATATTATATATGGTAAGATCTTTACAAATGGGATATCCTTAACATATAGATAGATAATACCGACACATTTAATGGTGACTTAAAAATATTCCCCTAGACATTTTATATTGAATGCATTTCATATAAACATAAAGACATAACTTCTATACATCAATTTTCTAATGTTTGTATTTTAATAAAAATTATCTTCTCTACCACTAAACGTGATTACTTATATTATAACCTGCACATCAAATTTTGAAATCAATAAAATATTAAGGAAATGTATGTTTATGAATTTATTATGACGTATCATCCATTAACTCAAATAATTTTCATGGACGTTTTTTCAATGAAACCGTATATTTGTTTATACCATAATAAATAGTGACACTTCCATATAAGGAACACATTCGTAAGAGTATACCCATGTTTTTATTTCTCCTTCATTTTTTATTTTAATTCAATGTTATTGTCATATATCATGAGTTAATCATATATATCATATGATATTATAACATTTTATTAAATTATATTTCCAAATTACCATGGAATACTAAAACGTTTCTATCAGAATCAAACAATATTTATTTCTATGTGAAGTGTATGAGTATGGATTTTACCTTATGTGACAACATATATTCAATTTTTTAGATCTATACTCCTCATATAATTCAATAATTACTCAAAATTTTACCCAACTATATCCTAAGAATATTGACCTAATTTGTTCCAAAACATATATTGTTTATTAATAGGATTGGAAACTCATCTAAAAAATAACAATGACATCATATAAATTATTAACCAAAACTAATAACAATTATTATTAACTAAAACATAATAAATCATTTAACCATCATTTCCATAACATTAAGAACTCAAACATCATCAAAATTCATAGAAATAATTAATTATATTTCTTACTAAATTTTGTAATTATTCACTATGTGAATTCTTTTAATAAAATAAATTATATCAACACACAATAAAAAATGTGGACATCATTATAATACTAAATCACTAACCTATTCTCCCCACACTATTTTGTAACATCTCATGATATCTAAAAAATCACCTCATTAGTGTTATATACATTTCAGGTTATATATAAAATCATATTTCTAAAAAATATACCCATCATAAAAATAGAAAATAATTATATCACAGGACATTGACCAACATTTATGATAGGGGTATTTATAACAAAAACATTATAAAACATCTAATGCATTATATGTATTTCATTTGACTATATAAGAACCAATGAGTTACTATACCTTAATACAAAACTAAAATCCTATATCTCTTCCTATCCATGTTATTATTGATACTAGACTTAGGTAACAATCAATTATAAAAACCCCAACATCTCTCACATCAAGAAAAAATGACCTTCTAATAATTTAAAAATCAATTCCCAAATCCATGTATAATTTATGAATTTCTAATTCACATATGTCACACACCATCAATTCCACTCACACCAACATAATATATTATCACTCACCTGACAACACATTATGTTATTATCCAAAAATGATCATTAAAATCCATATTCATATTCCCAAGATTATATATAAAATTCAATCCTCATAACATCATTATTTCAATCCATATGCCTTTTATACACACCAATATAATATATATATGTGTGTGTATATTTTCCACTAAATAATCATTATCCTAAACACATACATCAGGTCATAATGCACAACCAACATCCCACACATTTAGGTAGATGAATAATTGGAAAAATAGAATTTAAAAATTTCCATTAACTAATTTTCACATTTTGTAATATTTTTATTATCAAAGGAATCACACAAATCTTTATCAATGTTTCATTAATAAATATATTCCTCCTATGTATGAGGATAATAATATTTCATTTTCATAATTATTCAAAAACTACTCAAAATGATTCCATAAATATTATGATTCTATAGTAAAATCTAGACCATAAGACATCCACTATCACAAATCCATGAGTAAAATATATATTTATACCAACAATAATCATTGAAATGAAACTCAGTTTTACATATAATATTTCATGAATATATCGAAATATTTTTCTAAATTATATGGTTTATAGATACATTAAAAAACATCACATCATTGGTCTATTTCTATCAAAAATCATTAAGAATTTATGTATTGTTAAGGGAAATAACAACAGGATTAAAGACATTGTAATTATACTATGAATATCTTATTATATCATGTAATTACCCCTACCTATATTTTCATGTATCTCACAATAATATCATTTTCCCAACCAAAACATATAATTTACACATTTTATTTATTATACTTCATTTTGATCCACATATAATGCGGAAATGTTATTATTATGTTATGATTAATATAAAAAGTCTATGTGGAACTAATTGAAGTTATATGAATCAAAAAGTTTATTTTATATGTGTTTTTTGAAAAAATGGGATTATTTTCTAAAACATGAAAATTATGTAGGCTTAATAACATGTTTTATTGTAATACACATTGTTTAATAATGAAGGATCTATACCATGAGTTGGATACAATATAACATCATTTATTGTTAAATATCTTCAATAGAATTATTTAATTTATGTGAAGTGTTCCAATGTTTTATTAAACCCTATAACGGAACACAATAGTTTCATCTAATCAAGAAATTTTTGATGGTCATGTGATAGTCACTTAATAATTTATAGTGGATATCAAGATGGATTATCCTCATGGATTAGTGATAGTCAATGAATTATGGTTGAGTGTCAAATATAATATCAAGGAATCTATGGTATTCATTTTGAGTAGTTTATGAAATATTTTTTAAAAGTAATATAAGTGAACTCATGTATAGGTTGTTATATTTAATGTATCCACAATGATGTTGTTTAGTTTTATTTCCATGATAATAGGAATATTTCCATGTGTTGGTATCTTTTAAATGAAATTTGTAAAAATAATTGTTTAGTTATCTATAAAATTCTATGAGAGGGATTATATTTCAATAGTGTGTCCAGAAGTATTTGTTGGGAGACAAGCTTGTAGATTGAAAAATTATATATTTTATTGGTTTTTATGAAGTAGTCAATGATATAGGAAATGTATTATGGTTATTGTAATGTTTTTAGATTTTTGGGGATAATACCATTGATTTTACTAAATATAGATTTATATTAACCAAATATTTTGTCGGGAAAATGATAATATATTATATAGAAAGGACTGGAACTCATGGTGTGAGAAATTAGTGAATTATAAATTAATGTATTCTACATAGAGTTGGGAATTATTTTATAAATTCTAATAAAAATATTTTTTTATTGTGTGAGAGATGTGGAGGTTTTGGCCATTGATGCTCGCCTGGGTGTAGTGTCATCTTGAACTAATCTCATGGGATATATATGTTTTTTGTTGTGCATTAAGATTTAGTGATTCAATGGTTCTTAGATGATTCATAGAGACACTTATCATATATTTGAAGTTTTATGTTTGGGTGGTTATAAAGAACTCTATCATACATGTTGTTAAATTCCATGGGAAAGGACTATTTTATATTTTTAATTTGGGAATTGTATATTGAAATATGGGGTTTTCTAAAATTACACATATTTATAAGACATGTGAGTGGATTTTGTAGATGTGGTGAAAGGTTAAAAAGTGTTTAAGGTGCTTAGTGTAGTGTCATAGTATTTTCTAGGTGACCTTATTTTATAGTGTATACTGATGTGGTTTATTTCATTGGGGGAATTCACATGATTCATTAATCAATAATTATGGAAGAACAATATTTTATTATTTGTATGAATGTTGATCACGTTTAAGATGTAATTGATTTTTATTATGGTTAAATTATTTATAATGGTTTGATAAATTCTAATTTTTAATATTGTTGCTTATAAATTACTATGATGTGGGGGGAATCTATTATATATGAGTTTTACATACTATGAATCAACTATAAATGTATTTGAAAAAATCTAGTTGTTAGTCTAAGAAATAAAATGGTTAATTTTTTTGGAAATTTTTAACATTAGATGAGGTGTATTTTTGTAAAAACTTAACTTAGTGTTGTTACATAATGTACATCACTAAATAACACACTATACATAAAAATACATAATGTTTAGATGTGATATAAAACTTGTAATATTACATGGAAATTTGGAAATACAATTTGATAATTTGTTATAATATCATAGGATATATAATTTTAAAACAATATATATATATATATAATTGATGAAAATTAAAAATGATTATGTCATAAAAAACAAATTTATACTCTTTTATATGTTTTCCTTATATAGAAGTGTCGTTATACATTAGGGAATACACTTACACAAGGTTTCATCAAACATATGGGACCAAAACAATATGTGTTTTTATATATTATACAAAATGATCATTTCCCATATATAAGGTCCATATACATTAATGTAATTTTAAAAGATTATGTGAAAGTTATTCTATAAGCGTTCTATTGTAGTCATAGAGATGAGAAAATTCTCGAAATGACTAGGTATTTGGTAATTTATGTCTAAATGTTTTTAAGAAATATATTCAATATAATAAAAAAAGGGGAGAATTTTTTAAGTCACCCATAACTGTGTGATTATTTTCTATTTATATTTTATGTTAATCCAAAATTAAAAATAATTTTCCTATAGAAAATTTGTATAATGTGAAGGTATCATATGATATTTAGTGTTTGGACAACAATATGTGGTGATCATTAATTTTACATAGTGGAACTAGTTTGAGAATTTAGAAATGTATTATGTTATACATAAATGTAAATTTGAATCATCGAGAAAGTATAAAATAGTTATTATATAATGGATGTAGGAATTAAACTCGATAGTTTTTATGGGAAGCTACAACAAGTATAATTATTTTTAAAAAAAATATTTCAAGAATGGGAGAATTATATAGGAATTTGGAATAATGACTTCAAAAAGAAAGAATCTTACCATAAGAGATAAATCAAAATAAATTTAATTTTTTGGTTTATGCATATTGATTATTTATTGTGATACCAGAGGGTTCCGTATACAGGAGTCAATACGTTAGTCTCCCATTGTTTTTGGAAGATTGATTATGACAATAAATTTACATATTTGAAAATTTAGGTAATGAGTGTCCATTTTGTTATTTAAGACAAAATATTTAACATGTGAATATTGTTTTATGATTCCCTTTCATTAAGAATGTAAAATAATCTTCTCATAAGAACATACATTTTTATCATGGATGATTATTAGTGATTTAATGTTTATATATCAATATTGAATGGGTTGACAATTTTTTCATCCTTTTTTCAGACCATTTATGGTTTTTGAGTAACTTTATTGTAAATTAGGATTATGAAAATTATTAATGATTTTTTAATATAACATAAAGAGTTCTATAATAAAACCCCTCAATGGAGGTTCACTGTTATAGCCCACTAGGTGCCATTAAATACATATGGGGATTCAAAAATTTAATAATTATATAAAATTTAAACAAACTAACTAAAAATATAGTCATATTATTTCATAGTATGAAACCCAGATAGATATTTTTTATGATATAAATTAATTAATGAAATTTAATTTTACCTTTTTATTGAATTTTTTATGAAAAGAAACTAATAACCAAAAGGATTCGAGTTGAAGTAAAGGGATGGGGAATTCAAGGTTTAGTGATCACTAGGTTAGTTCTACACAGATTCCATTAATAATTGATTTATTTTGATTGGTTTTCGAATTGGGTTAGCATACGTTATTTGTCTAGGTAACCCACACTAATCTTTTGATTTCACCATTGGAATGCCCTTATACTAAACACAATCACTAAACAAGAAAACGAAACCCCATATTTGAAAATATCAATCCTAAATTTCAAAAAAATTAGAGATAAAATAGATCAATAAATTGATGTAATAAAATAAACCAACATATAAAAAAGAAATTTCCATTTAATAAAAAAGAAAAATAATTGGAATTGAATAAATTGAGTTGTAGAAATAAATATCCTGAATAATAAATAAGAACAATTCCTAGAAACACATCCCCATACAATAATATCACTATGAACAAATGTAAATACTCTCTCACACAGATCATGATGAGAAAAAGATGTATGGATACCATTTGAATAATGGTTGGGTATAGTGGTAATGAAGACGGGCTTTGGATTATCACTCTAGAGCCTCGTAGTATTCCATCAACATGTTATGGCCTCCTATACGGTTCTACTATCAATGGGTTTTGTATATGAATTTTTAAACACATTTCCATCATAAAAATTATAAAATGTCCTTTCCGAAGGCAGTGTTCTAATATTTAATTCCTATAGCAGTGATTTTGATACATGTATGAACTTTTTTGAATTTATAGTGTTCCATTAAAATTTTAAGTCTTTATATTGTTAATTACGTAAACCGATTAATTAATTGATGAATTGTCGAATTATATGATTAATTGTGGAATTAATCATCATATTAAATGGTTATCCAATGAGATAATTAATTTAAGAATTAATTATCCGATTTCATAATTTATTATCTGATATAATTAATTGTAAAATTAATTTTTTGATCTAAATGATTTGAAATTGATCATTAATTGTGAATTAATTATGTGATATTTATGTTTTGAAATTGATGATTTATTTTAGAATTAATTATGTGGATATCAATTTGGTTTTCTATGTATAATTTGTTAGGGAATTAGTTATGTGATATTGTGGTAATTTCATTGATATAATTAATTTTAGGATTAATTATGAGATATTATGGTGGTTAAATTAAGATAATTAATTGATTAATTAAATAATTTTTTTGATTTATTTAATTAATTATTTAATTAATTAATTGTATATATTTGATAAATTAGTTTTTAAATTTGCAATGAATTTATAGTTATTAATTTATTTCAGAATTAATTAATATTATTGATGAGATTTGTTTATTGTTTTATTGAATGTTGGAATTATTGATTTTAATTAATTTTTGATTTAGGAATGGAATTTATCTGAAGATTTATTTTTTATAATTATTTATATATTAAATATTAGTAAAAATGTCATTATAATATGAGATTTATAAATGGTAACATGGTAATATTACTTATTTGTAATGTATTGGTAACATTTTCATTAAATTGTGAAGTATTATTGGTAATAGGGTCATGGTACTTGTGACTAAAGGAATATGATAATAGACATTATATTAATAAATATAACTGGTGACATGGTCATTATACAATTGACTAATGGAATGGTATCATGTTTATTCTATGGAGAACATTGAGTGGTATCATGGTCATCTTACATTTGACATTAATATGTGTAACATGAGATGTCATGCATGGATTGAATATTGGAAACAATGGTACTTCATGACATGAGCTCACATGAGCATTTTATATGATCCAATGTGAGAGGAAATAGGTTTTAATATATGATATTACCATGGAATATTTTAGGATTGAGCATGATTTAATTAATGTATTATGATATGATTCAGCATAAAGACAAGGAAGACTTTTGAATGAGATAAAGCTGGGATAAGGTATGGGTGTCCCCTAGAACCTGAGATTTAATGTGGTCAAGTAAATAAAAAATGGTAATGTTATAGTTATTTTTTTATTCATTTTACCTCTTTCATTACATGACATAATACACCATTTACAATATTTATTGGGATACAAACCATGGGTTTTTTTCTTCTATGATTATTATGTCACACTCTACTCGGGCAGCTATTCCATTGTGGTACATGAGTAGAACTTATCTTTTTATTACGTATGTTGATCATTTGAGATGTTTTCTATTTTCTAGGTGATAATAGAATAAGACAGAGATTGAGATCTGGATTCACATGGATCTAGTCAGTGGATTTATTTTTAATATTGTAATTATTATTTTAAATTTTAAATTCTTTTACTAGTACCATATTCATTTAGTGAACCTTTGTTGTATTTTACATGGTGTAACTATTTTCATTTATTATGATATACTTCTTATACTACGTCTTCTTGTTTATTATTCTTCAATTTGTTATCTATTATTCATCTTTTTTCATACAGATATCTATGATGGAATGATATCCCCATAGACACACCATAGGTCCTTGGTATTATTCGACAACCTCTTCTATTCTAGATGATGTGTTTTAGGTAATGTGGTGACTGGTCCAACTACCATTTTAGTGTTCAGTCAAACCAAGATGTTACAATGTGGTGTTAGTGGTAATAGATTCAATTATATGACTATTTTTTCTGATATACAGGAGGCTAGGATTGTTTATTCACTTTTTAGATATCCATTCCTAGGATTGATCACCCCACATATAGTATGTGGAAAATTGGGAAGGTCTAGGATTGTTTCCAATATTTTTTGATGATAAAGTAGATGTTATTTTACATTGAGTTATTGGTGTACTTTTTCACTTATATTTATTTATCATTTCAATTGTGTTTTTATAATTTTCATGGTTTGACATGGATGAATTATTTCATGCGTAATATTAGTCACATAGTGAATTCAAATTCCTTCGATACACCATTCTATATAGTTTCATCTGTATTTTTTTTATGGTTTTGATTGTGTGCCTTGTGTTTTATTCTATGATTCTATATTCATAGAATATTTGTACGTGATTTCGGATTTTTATGACTTGATTTTTTTGATATATATATATATATAGTTGCATGGGATAAATATAATTATTAGTATTGGATTAATTAAAATGTTGTGATTATGATGAGAGACTGTTTTCATGTGTATGGTGTATGAGCACGTTTTAACTAGGTAATGGTGAACAGTGAAATTGATCTAACATTGAGATTTATATATATATATATATCTAAGAATATTTGTAAAAATTTAATGTTAACTAATTAAAATTATAATGATATATGTTTATAATGAAAGGGATAAAAATTCAAAACTCTAATGCATATGGGAGATTTATGGATTGTTGGATATGCACCCAAATAACTCAAACATTATTTATGACCATGTTATGTTTGAAATGGTTATGATAGTTTCAGTTTCTTAATATAAATATAATATGTATTGGAAAAAATCATAAAATAAACAACTATACTGATGTAGGTTAGTTGTGGAATGTATCTTTTGTGATGACCCGTTAAGCAATTTGTAATTTTTATAAATAAGAAAATGCTCTTAGGTTACTTTCTAAATACCCAGGTCTAATTAGAGGGACCCTTGTGGGTTTTCATATTGGATAAAAGTAATTTATATTATTAATTTCATAATGAAAAAGGGATTATGATAAGTGTTTAATGTTTAATTCCTAATTAGGAAGTGTAATGACACTTTCCTATAATCACTGGTCCTTTTTTGAAATATTTTTATTGATTAATGGTAAAATGAGAATCAGTGTTACGAAAATAAAATTGTACCTGAGGTGGTTAATTTATTATAACCCTCATGTAATGGATGATTAATGTTTTTGTTGAGATTTATTGCAATAGAACATTCATCTTTTCCATAGGACTTCTTTTTTTAGAAATGAAAAAAATGATGGGCACATAATCATAATGACTTTTCAGTTGATGTGACCAGGTGATATGGTTTTTCATTGTGTTTTTTAAGGTTTTATCCATTGATTTTTATCACAAATGGAACCATTAATCAATTCTAAATGCAGTGAGTTTTGAATGTTTGGTTCCATTACAAGGGTTTCTATACTGAGGAGGACTCTTATCATCTAAATGAAACCCTTATTCTCACATTTGTTCATATATTTATTGAATTTTATTAAGCGTATGAGCATCAGGTAATTATCATTTTTAGAAGATTACATGTGACTAGGTAATAGTCAGCCTCTTCGCAGGTCTCGTGTCCCCTTTCTCATTCCTAGTGTGACTGAAGAAGTCATCATTATATTTCATAGTGGTACAGGATAATGCAACGTGGGGAAGTCTTCCATGAAGGCCATCTGACACATGAATTTATAGGTGTAAAAATCATATGGATAGTATATAGTAAATTTTATTTTCATTTTTTCATTAGTGATATTAGAAATTCACATAATTAGTTCTTTTCATGTGAATAAATGATGTAACGAACTCATTGTGTATTTTGTAATAATTGAACCATTTTTTTTGACTGTGTTATTAGGTCAACTGCATTATAGAGTGACATGGATATTATAGAATTTGTGTTTATCCTAATTCTTACGATGAAATCATTGTCTCTCATGTGTTTTGAAAATATGGTTAGTTTTGTCTTGGTTTTCATGTCATGTGTTTTCCATTTTCATTTATGTTGAATATGACCCATCGAACCTATGATCGATCATTACTTTAAATCCATTGACTCATAGGATGCTAAAATGGTATGGGAAATAATTTTAAATTTGATAAAGGTGTCATTCCATGTAAAAAGAAAAAACCTAAGTGAACCTTTTGTAAAATATCGGTTTTTCTCAAATTCCATTTAAGAAATATTTTTCAGAAATGTTTCAATGATTTCATGGAAAGATGATATTGTTATGGTTGGGGTTTTTTTGAAACATTTGGGCATTCCATTGGTCATCTATGAATTTTGTGTTTATGCTTAAATGTCAAACGGATGACTCATGGGTGAAGTCTTATGATTGTTTTGTAGTAGTGTGTTGGTAGGTGATGCCATGATTTTTTTGAGTATCAGACCAGTAGTGGTTTGAACATTTTTATTTTAGAGTTACGAGTATCAAATATGTTTATACCTATTTATGTGATTACATTTTTCCCTATCATGAAAATGTCCATGATGTACTGTGACAGAATCAGTTTTATGTCTTACAGGAGATATAATGTCATTGGGCTTGAGATGCAAAATTTATACAGTTTCATGGTTGATGTGGGGTTTTCATCATGTTGTGGTTAGTCTATTGTGGACCTTAGTTCCCTGGTCAGAATTTCATAAATAGACTCTTGGATTCCAAATATTTTTTCCTTCGACTCCAAATCAATGATAATGAGGATATATGCCTAGAAAATGTTCTGATGTGGATGTATTAGCATTTCCAGATGTCTCACCTATAAAAATTGAGAATATACTACCTTATTTTAGTTCCTTGAACTATGTTTTAATAAATCATATGATATCTCATACTATTCGTGAAGCCTATAGGTGTTTTTAAAATTATAATTATTCCAAAATATTAGATTGGGGATACACTATTGATCATGCTGAGGCACAATAGTTTAAATGGTTAGGTGATGAACTAAATAGGGAAACATTTTTGGAACTTTGGTATGTTCTTCACTAAACATGTTCATTGAAAATTCATAATCTCATGGAAGGGGGTGTCATAATTTTTTTTGAAATACATTGTCTATCAATTTCGAGAATTTGAAACATTATTTCTAGAGTGGCATAGATTTGTTTCTATATTCAGTGTATATGGTTAGGATTAACCTATTTTAGATAATGAATTTTTTTATGTTAGTTGTGGTTATAGGGTCGGTAGTGTATTCCTATAATGAATGTGTGCCATTTTCAATTTGGTAGATCTAGATTCAAATGTTAATTTAATGTGAGATCCTTGATCTTTTTTTAGACGTAATTAGGATCACTTTGTTAAAAAAACATCCATAGAATCATTAGAATGCTTAGGTTAATTCAGTGTATAAAAATTCCAAGGGGGGGGGGAATCCCATGGTTAGGAATTCATCCCTATTAAAATTTAATCTCTTATGTAGGAATCACCATAAGCCAATGTTTACAGAGACTATGAAATGATCATTTCATGAGCTTATCGAGCTAGGTATGTATCATTTTTTATAATTGAATTTGAAATTGAGCATTGGATTGGGTTTTTGAAAATTCAACATATTCATTTGAATGATAATTAATGACCCATGTATATCTGGTGACGTTTTCATTATTCTAAAAGTCTTCTAGTGGATGATATGTTCTTTGGTCGATAGATTTTAGTGTCCTGTGTTTTTGAACCAAATGAAAATACATTGTAAATATGAATATTTTAATTTAATGGATGATTTTTTTTGGAACCGAGCTTTAGTATTCAATTATATGTGTTTGAAAAATATTATGTGAATATTTATTTTTATGGAAATTATATTAAAAAAATAAAAATAAAATTAATATAAATAAATGTTTTGGTTTTGATAACAATAATAATAATATTATTGTTTTTGTTTTTTAATTATTGTAAATAATATGTTTTTTAGAAACCACATGGGGATCAAATTTCTCCAACTTATTTATGGGATGCATCACCTCCCAAGAGCCCATGGTGGGCGACACAAACCCCCTCCTCAACTATGCCTAATGAGATGATTTTCAATAAAATTTATCTATGTTTATATTATAATCCATCAAGGTAAGACTCTTAGATCCCTTATCATCTATTGGTTCGCCATGTTTCAACTCATTTTTTCTTGATTTGATTTTTGTATAACTTATGGATGGAGTTAAATAGTTTTCTTACTTCGATGTTAGGTTGTACGAAGGGTCTCTCAGAACTCTATTATTTGTATTCTAGAAACCGCTATGGAATATGAGGTGCTTCAGATCATCCCAATCCTTAATCATCAATTTTTTTTCATTTTCCTATGTTATTCATCATCCTACAATTTCTATTTAGGGTGTTGGTAGTATTTGAGTTATCATTACTTTTCATTAGAGTGTTGTGATATACCTATCATGAGGAGAATATACACACATGATCATCAGTATGATATATATATATATAACCACTTTTTACATATTCTATAATGGATAAGGGAATATGTGCAATGCATATAGGGTTATTATATATAAAAATTCATATTTTTGTATGTGTAAGGTCTAAATTCTAGTGGTTTCTACTGATATTTTAAAAACACCTAGGTGTTTTTATTGGGATTATTTAGAAGTAGAATCCCTTAACTGCACATTAATTTTACAAATTCATTAGTTTCTTTTATATTGATTCCATAATTTACTTAATTGTTATCATTGGATGAAATTTTTTAAGAAGCTACAAGATTTTTTGATTAAAAATTCATGTTTTTATAATAAACCCCCTCAATGATGTTATGAAGTCTTCTAATCTAAAAAGTAGATATTATAGTTTTATTCTTAACATCCATGCTTTAGTATCCATTACTATCTGAATTCATATTGGGACATGGAATGATTGGCACAAGCACTTCATATAAATTATTACATGGTCAGTCCAAAGTTGGTGGTATAATATTCAATTCCAATAGTCTTGATTTGGATATATTTATGTAAATTGTAGAGTTGATAGTTTTCTTATCCAATTTGAATTCCTAAATTGGCTCGATTATGTTTACCAATGTATTATTTTAATAATTGTTAAATTAAATAATTAAATATTGAAAAAATTATGATACTAAGGGGTTTCCCGACAAGATAATTAATTCAAAAATTAATGATGATATTTAGATATTTTTTATTAGAAATAATTTTTTGTGAAATAAATAATGTGACATTAATTTTGACAAATTTAGGATTAAACATATAGTTTATTAAAAGGATATTGAATTATTTGAATATGGAAACTTAATTGCAGAATTAATTTAATTTTATTTGGGTATCATCTTGGAAATTATTATTTTTAGTATAAATTATGTGATATTGATATTGTTAACACAAGACAATAATTTTATTAACTAAATAATGGGTTTGATGTATTAATTAATTGGAAGAATAATTATGTGTAATTATTTGATAAACTAATTTTTTAATTTCTAAAAAAATGTATATACTAATTGACTTTTGAATAAATTAATATAATTGAAGTGATTGGTGAATTCACAGATTAACCAATGGAATTATTGAGTTTTACTTGTTTTTTAAAAGGGAATGGAATTTTTGTAAATGATTATTTGTCCAATTAATTACATATTAATGACTTGTAACATGATCACTCTAATTTGAGAAGTATAAGTGGTGGAAAGGTTATTATACTTGTTAGCAATGTATTCTCAATGAGGTCATTCGATTAAAAAGTATAAATTGTTACATGGTCATTGTATCAGATTGTAGAGGAATGTTAATATGATCATTCAATTGATAAGTATAATTGGTTACATTTTCATTCTACATTTCAGTAATGAAATGGTAACATGTCCATTCTATTGTGATGTAAGAATGTTAACATGGTCGTCCTACTTGTGAATTTAATTTGAGTAACATTTGAAATAAATTTTGATTTGAAGAATATAAACAAAGGTAGTCCACGATATAAACTCACTTGATAATTCATTTGGAATGAGTATGATCAAAAAATGTGCCGAGATATGATATGTATTGTCAATACATCAGTCACCATCACGAGCTGATGTGAGTATTAAGAAATGATATTACCTAAAAACACATTAGGATAAGACATGAGTGGAATCTTGCATGAGCTTTTGGTGTCCTCAAAAACCCATTAGTAAATATGGTAATGTAAAGATTGAATGATGCTGTGATAAATTATTATTTATACATTATACTTATTTCTTTATAAAACGTCACACACTATTAATGAAATTAATGGGGCTAGAGAACATGGGTGAAATCCTTTTAAGAATAGTATCTCACACTCTAATCAGAATGCCATTAAATTGTGGTACCTAAGTATTTATTATATTTCAATACCAAGGATGATTTATTATGATTCTTCCATGTACATGGTATTTAGGTTCATATGATCTAGAATCAACTTGGGATGATCATGGATCTAGATGTTGTGTAGTTTTCCATTCATTAATATTAATGGAATATATTTTATTTCCACTACTTATACATGTGGAATCCTTAGGTAGACACGCATTGTTGTAATTTCTTATTGGCCACATATATTAAATTATTAAAATTAACTGACACGACTATCTATTATGGTTTGTCCACTCACTATCTACTATCCAATGTTTATCATTGTGTATAAATTGATTTCTGATGTAATTGTATCCCCAAAGACACAACCTAGTCCCTCAGTACTAGTTGGAATCATCTATGATTCACGTAGATACATTTGAGCTCATGTGTTTTGTGGTATAACAACTGGTTTACTGGACAACATGGGTAGAGGATTATAAAAACTAATTAATAGTTGATTAATATATAATTTCTATTAATTCATGAATTATTTATTTAATTTTATATTCATAGTGTAAAAATTGTATTATAATGTTGATTGATAATGGAATGTTCATTTTTTAAAATTATTTGAAAATATTATTACATGAACATAGTATTCAAATCTATTATTCAAAATAATATGAATATTTTACATGAAGTTTCTTAATAAACTAACTCTTAATATATTTGTAGAAATTATTTGATTCTAAATGTTCATTGGGAATTCATTCTCTATTGAGATTGATTTTCATTTTGATGAAAATGTAAATTTTCATATAAAATGAATGTTCTATATTATCACAGTATTATTTATAATTGAATACTAGAATAAATTGTAATTAAATAATGATTTATTCATCCATATTTTATGTGTATTATTAGGTGATTTATATAAATTGAAAAGTTGTTAACTATGTACTTTTTGATTCATTAATAAATGGTTTTTATGGATACAAATTTATTCCTAATATTATTGATTTATATTTTTTTGGTGAATTCATAATAAAAGTTTTTTCAATTAATAAATTTCCATATACTCTTGAATACTATAATTTTCTTAATCTAATATCACTATAAACAAACAAGAATCTAAAATTATAATATTATATAAATCAAACCATTTTAACCTAGTAAATAAAATATGTTTTTTAGTAGAACAATGAAATATTGAAACATTAATGGTGTATTAAAATATAAAATGAATTCATTTTTTATCAATTTTGTTTAATGAAAATGAATATTGATTCAAGGAAAGGATCTATTTTTATGAAAAAAATATTTTAATGCATGAAATAAATTTTAATATAGATAATTTTATAAATCATTATTGGTCAATATGTTAAGTTTAATTAATATTATATATATATATTCAAATAATTTATAATCAAATATTTTTTACATGGAATGAGAAATGAATAACCTGAATTTTATGCACGAATAATATAATGTTTTTTTTGAAAAATTTGTTTACGACTTATTCTAGCACATATTTTAAAAACAATTTCTACCCCTTGTTTACATTCAATATTTTAAAACTAGAACCATAATTTATTTTAGGTGGAAAAAATAGGGAATCACATACCTGAACCATAAAATTAATTATAAATTTTTATTTGTTTTCATTGGATATTCTCATGGAGGTTCCGGTTGAGGGTGGTATGAAATTTTTGCGGTCATATAATTTTTGTACATTTTGATCTAATGCACTGGAAAAACATGGTTAGCTGTAAGCATGGAGTCATCCCAAGTCATTGTGTGGTTGACCAATATTTATAATATATCAAATATTTTGAATGTTAAATTTACTGAATGATTTGTTAAAAATAATTATAATATTATTGTTATTAGTATTATCTTTAAGATATTGTTATTATTATTATAAAATAATTTAATATTATTATTATATTTATTAATATAGGTATTGATGTTATTATAAATAATATTATTTTCTTATTTGTATTATTATTATTATTTTTGTTATGTTTGATATATTTTTATTATTATACACAAATTGTCTTTCTAGTGTTTTGATCTGTTTTGATAGATATAACTATACTAGTTATATTATTATTATTGTTTATAAACTAAACTCCCATCCCCAACCATTCAAAATTCCACCCACCCTCATTTTTCATTTCCATATGCAACCTACAACAACACCTCCCAATTGCGCCAACCATACCTCACAACCCCTTACACTAAACTCCCATACATTCAGTCACCCTCCCTTAGATTCTACATCATATCATTGATTGGGATACCTTCTCACATGACCCCACCTGGCGTGACCATTCCAGCCTAAATCCATTTTGTGACCTCTGCTCCGACCATCCTATTCTCTAGTGCTACACACTCTGGACACCCCTATCTCTAGTGAAAAAACCATCCAGTCAAGCATCCCTCTCCAGTTCCCCATCCTTCATTGTGCTTTATCTTATATTTTTTTTGTATTCATTTATAGGTAAGATTCTAGATTTTAGGGTTGGCATGTGAATCATTTTTTCAAGAGTTTTAGGGATTTTAGACCATTTAGAGGGTGTTATTCTCTATCTCATTGAGGGTTTGTTGCATCCTCACCCCACCTAGGTATGTGTTTCCTTGTCGTTCATTGTTGATTCACTCAATATGAACCATGGGTGATTTTAATTAATTACTAAAAATGATTAAAACCACCCTAATACTATTATCTTATGGTTTTCAAGTGGGTGATAGGGCACTAAACAGTAAGTGGTAAATGTGCGGTCATCCTATGTGATAGTGTGGTTGTCAAATATTTAAAATAAATAAAATTTTATTAAAATAATATTTCCACCTTGATATTGTGGTAGCGTAGTGTAGTTTAAATTTTTTTCTATGTGTTTTTCAGTCAGTTTAAATGTATCATGTAACATAATTCTGTTGATTATTTATTTAAGAATAATTTATTGGTTATTTATTCATGTTTAGTTTTTATGTTTTTTTATCATGATTATTTTTTCTAAGTCAAAATATTTCCCACTTGTATGTTTTTATGCCCTACACTAGTTTCCAGCCCCTAGGAAGTAGGAACTCACTTTGGTCCATGTTGTGGACTAGCTCGGGTGACCGTGTAATGGTTGACAACGTTGGTTTGTGAAAAAATGGTATCAGAGCAGACCCTTGTTATTTTGGGTGTCTATAAATTGGAGATAATTACTTATGGGAATGATATTCTAGGTATGAGAATGGATTTATACACCTTTTCTCATTCTGAACCCTGAGATGCCAAGGGTAGTTAACAAATTGATCATTTTTTCTTTTCTTTTGATTGAAAATTCTCAAAAAAGGATTTATGGTGCCACATTATTAGGAATATACATTACTCCCTCCTTAAGGTATTTTGGTCTTTGTTGTGCATTATTTTGGTTTTGGTAGGTGTATATGATCATTTAATGATGAAACATGGTTTTGAAATTGAAATTCTTCATCCTCTTGGATTTATATTTGAAAAGTGGGTTTTTATATAGAAATATCGTGGTTTTGAAAATTTTCTACTTGTTTGGAATTGGAATGTAAATTTCACGGTGTGACACATAATGTTTTTTATGAGTGATTTCACTTGTGGGGGTTATGTTTGTGGAGAGCATGTGTAGGAACATTTTGATGGAATCAAGTAGACACACATTTGAGGGTTTATAGGATTCCATGGGAAGGTTTTTAAAGATAGAGGTTTCAAAAAATTGATTTATCCTTGGGGAGGGGATTTTTTTTTGAAAAGTATATTCATTTTTTTAATATATCCTTCAGATAACGTGATTAGGAAATGGTATATGATTTCGGAAAATGAAATTCATGTTAAAAAGGCAGGATTTAGAATATGGAATAATTGCCTATGAAAAATGGAGAATGAAATTTAAATGAAATGGGATTAATTTGAAAGAAATTTCTTTGGTTGTGTTTTTATTTATTCAGACTTTGAGCCATTTATTATTGATTTGGATGTTTCTTTTTATTTTAAATTTATTTAATGTTGGTTTTGGATTAATGTTTCTCATGTTTTTGAGGAAAATCATCCTACATAGGTTTCCTTGTTTTTTTGTTTTGAAGCCCAATTTATGGTTCTTCTTAATGATATCTGAGTATTATGGTGATCGAGGTATGTTAGAGGTAGTGGAGTGGCTTAAAGATTTCCATCATGTCTTTAGGGTAATGTTAACTCTTGAAGAAATTATAGTGAGTGTCATTTTGGGTCTCTTCAAAGGTCCAACTCTGGATGAATTGGAGTTTTTCACAAAACAATCAACAAACATTGATATGAAGTGGGATTTTTTTATGTTTGTATTTTTCTGATGCTTCATTCATAAGGAGGTGAATAATTAGAAATGGGAATACCTTATGTGTATTCAACTAGGCCAATGGAGGTTGAAGGCATATGTAGACCATTTCATGGATATGGATTCATTTTTCTCCAAAGGTATCATCACAATATTTTTTTTAATAATTATCTCTTTATCATGGGTCATTTCCTAGAGATCATTGAGTGGGTCCTATATTATAAGGTACATTATTTTGAGAAGATGGTAGATGGAAATTTTCTACATGAGTTAGTCTTTAGAGAACATACCATTTGGAATCTGGCATCCATTGTTGCTCATGAAGGATCCCCATACGGTGAGATGTATATGTTAGAGGTAACCTCTACTACAGATAATATTTTTATGGTTATAGTTTCGAATTCGTCACACTTCTTCCTGGTGTGTCATCAGTGTGGTCAGTTCTGGCACTCGAAGCTTTTAGGATGCAACCCTATGAAGGTGTGTCATTGATGCAGTTTTCTATGTCATCTTGAGAAGTTTTGTAGGAAGTTTCACTTGAAGAAGGCATCAATAATAGATCATTATTGTGCATAACTACGATGTACGGGATGCATTAACCATCAAATTGCCAACAAAAAATCATTGGGTGAATCTTGAAAAATTTCAAGAGTTGCTGGGGGGATGAATTCTCAATATGGGATTTGAGTTCCATTTTGGGATTGTAAAATTTAATGTCATTTAATTATTTTTTATTTCTACTACTAATGTTGTGTCATAGTTTTAGGATCATCATTTTGTTATGAGTTTTTGATGTACATGATCTATTGTAATATAATAAAACCAATTGTTTTATTATTTATTTTATAATCCCTTGCTTTCCTTGAGTATTTATAACCCTGATGTGGGTTTATCTTGATTTAGAAGTGATCATTTGGTGAATTTTTCTTTTTTTTGTGGAATTGTTGATTGGTGTCTCTGATTCATTGTCTAGATTATGTTTTTTCCAATTTTTTCCTTATTTTTTGAGGTTTTTTGTTTTGGTAGAGTGTTCTAGGTCTCATTTTAGTGGTTCCCTCACTCATGGAAAGAATGTTGGATGTGTTTGTTTTGGGAGTATTAGATATTCAGGGGATATTCTTAGTTCCATCAGTGCTGTTAAAAGGATTTCATTATTCACAATCTATGATGTGCATGGTCGCCTTGATGTGGTCTTCAATTTCTGTCTCAATAGTGATGTTCAACTCATGTAGATAATTAAGGTATGTTTGTGTTGGGAGTTCCCGCATTTCCATCCCTCTTAGAGTTTTATGTTTTGGATTTAATTTCATTGTTAGTATAATCATTGAGGTGGGGGGAACCCCCTATTATTATAAGCTTTCTTTTTTATTTGGATTCATCTAGATCATCCAGGTGTGACAAGAATAATAAATAGTAACCCCAAAATTACATGATTCTTTTGGTCATGTTTGGCCATACACTCAAATTTAAATTAACTTTCATCATTTTGACTTTCTTGGGGAAGATATGATTTTGTGGTGTGGATAATTGTCACTCCAAATCCTTTAATATTATTTTATTTTTTATTTCTGGTATTTTGATTTTTTCTTTAAGGGTTGGGATGGGTGTTTTTTCAAAATATTCATTATAAATAAATTTATTGGGTTTCGGTCTGGTGCATAGACACCGCATGGTTAGCAGTAACCGTGCAGTCATCTTAGATGCCCCTGAAGATTCACAATAATTGAAATTTAAAAACATTATGAAAATAAAATATTCACATGATGATTATGGTTGCATGGTCCAGTCTTAGTTATTTCCTCAGTTTTGTTTTTATTTTCTGTTATCTTAGTTGTATTTTTTAACTAAATCACTTTGTTTACTTGTTTAATATTTCACTTCTGTATATTTTTTAAAAACATTATTTTAGTTTTTTGATACTTAATATTTATTTTGGGATTAAATAATCTACACTTGTATGTATTGATGGAATACAATAGTTATCAGCTCATGGGGATCAGGAACACCCATTAGTCCATGCCATTAACTAGCTCGGTTGACCTGCTCAGGATCGACCAGGGTTGGTTTGTGAGAAAATGAAATCATAGAATAACCTTTTTATTTGGGGTGTCTACTAGTTAGATATTGGGAATATTGGGACTCTTGAGGTAGGTATGGGAATCATTTTATAAACACGTCCTCGTTCCGAACCGTGTGATGCCTGGAGTAGTATGATAATTGTGTCTTTTTTCATTCATTTGGATTAGGGGATGCCAACAGAGGCAAGTCGGTGTCACATTTTAATCCCAATGTAGTTGTTAGCTATGTGGGGTCCAAGTGCATGGTTCAATTCCATCTATGTGTTATGAAATACTTGGTACATGCCCCCTACCATGCCACTGAGTTAAGTAGAGAATGTAGTCCCTACATCCGGTGGGTTGGTGTAAGTTTTTGTTTGACTTATTTTTGTTGTAAGTACCCTTTATCTAATGTAAAAACATTTTTAAATTGAAATTAATTTTTCTAATGTCTTTAAATTTTTGATTTGGGTTTTAAAATTGAAAGCAGTCTTGTTTGAAAATCTTGTTCATGGTTTGTATTGGTAAATAAATGTGTTTGTGCGAAACTTGGTGTTATATATGAATGTTTTTATATGTGGGGGTGTGATTTTGTAGAGTGTGTGTAGTCACATGTTGATGAAAATGTAAGGACACTCATGGGATGGTTCATTGTATTCCATTGGTGGGTTTTTTTATTTTAGAGGTTTTAGAAAATCGGTTATTCATTGAGAAGTTGATTTTTTCAGTGAAATGTGAATTCATGTTTGAAAAATATCCTTGAAATAAGGGGATTATGAAGGGAGAGATGATATTGGAAAATTGAAATTTGGTTAAAAATTGTATTATTTGAATTTGGTAAAGTGGCCTTTAAAAATAGATTTTTGAAATATATTTGAAAATGGTTTATTTTGAATGAATATTTATTGGTTGTGTTTTTATTTTTTTGATTTGGACTAGGATGATGTGTCTCAGGATATAGATTTTAATTTTTTTTTGATTTTATCTCAGTTTCAGTTCATTATTTCTTATGTTGTTCAGCTAATACTGCCTTAAAATGTTTCCATAATTTCAAATGATCATGTCAGGTTTTTGATTCTTCGTAAATGATATATTTTTATATAAGAGACCGTGGAATATTAGAGTTAGTGTATTTGAATTACTATGTCGACAACTTGTTTGGGGTATAAGGAACCCCCGAATCAATCAGAGTGCATGGCGTTTTTGGTATGTTTAATGGTCCAACTCTAGACAAATAGGTAATGTTCACCCCACCATCAATGCAGTTCATGATGACGTGGAATGTTTTTATGTATGTCTTCTTCTGATGGTCCGTAACTGGGGAATTGAATATGATGAAAACGGAAGAAATCATGTGTATTCAACATGAAAAAATGATTTTGATGGAAAATATTGACCATTTAAATGAGTTGGTTTCCTTTTCTCAAAAGACGATGTTAAGAAATTTTATAAATACTTTCTAATTATCAACGGTATTCACACGAAGATTTAATATTGGATACTCACTTATAATTAATATTATGTTGAGAAGCTATTTGTTGATGTGTTTCTATATCAGTTGGTACCTAGATCACTGATGGATGGTAATACGACATCCTTTACTACTCGTGAAGGTTTCTTATTTATAATGAAGTAAATTCCGTTGGATCTGGCAATTTAGGAGTATCCTTCAATGGTTCTAGTTTCTGGTTCATCAAACTGCTTCATGGTATGACATTATTTTGGCCAGTTTGTGCACTAGAAACCACCATGTTGCATCCCTCTGAAGATGTTTCAACGTCACTGTTTTCTAGGTCATCTTGCGAAGTTTCAATGGATGTGTCCGGAGAAGAGGATGTTGTGACCGAAGGATTCTAGTGCCTAACTATGAGGTAGGAGATACTTCAGCCATCAGATCACAAAACAAATGAACCAGGATGAATAGCATGCATAGTCATGAGTTTCTATGGGGGTGAATCCTCTGTTTGATTTTGGTGTTATGTGTTGGGATATGAACATTTAAAATCATTGTGTTCTTGTTTTTATGCTGTTAAAGTTGTGACATAATTGTATGCTCATCATTTCATTATGATGTTATGATAAAAATTATCTATTTTAATTCAAGAAGACATATTATCTGAATGTGGATTTTTGATTCTATCAATTTTCGTGGGTGTTTTTATCCTTGATGTGGGTTGATCTCATTTTAGGTGTCATCAATTGGATATTTTTTTTTGTGTTTTGGGTAATTGATGGGAGGTTTTTCTGATTGACGGTCTAGGATATGTTATTAATATATGGTTTCCCTATTGTTATTGGTTTATGGCATGTGTTGAGATTTCCAATATTTAGTAGAGGTTTCACCTCACTGATGAAAATAATAATGGATGTTTTGGTGTTGGTAATTTTTTATTGCCATTGGAGATTATTTATTTATGTGATGTTTTTATAGAGAGTTCCTTGTTCCCATGCCCTGAAATG
The DNA here is from genome assembly GCA_963277665.1 of Viscum album. Lineage (NCBI taxonomy): Eukaryota > Viridiplantae > Streptophyta > Magnoliopsida > Santalales > Viscaceae > Viscum > Viscum album. Next base: position 998,645,963 of record OY728166.1, read on the forward strand.
TTGGGAGGCCTTGATGTGGTTTTCTGTTAATGTATCAGTGGTGCTATTGAGACCATGTTGTGATCTCAAGAATGTTCATGTTTTGGGTTCCTACACTGCCCCCTCCCGAAGTTGTATATTTGATTTTAAATTTTTTTATTATAATCCTTCTGGTGGGGAGAACACCCCCTTGTTTTCCCTTTTTTGGGGTTTTGGATTCCCCTAGATCAGTTATGTTTGACCTGAGGAATAAATAGATACCACATAATTCTTTGTCTCTTTTGGTGGGGTTTGGCATGGACACAAAGTATGATTAAAAATCATCTATGTGACTTTATAGGGGAAGAATGTATTTTTTTGGGATAATAGTCACACAAAAATTGATAAAATTATTTAATATTATTATTTAATGGAACATAATTGTTTTGGGTAGGTCTCTAAATGACCAACAGTTCTATATCTGATGATGCGTGGACCTGCTTTCCAAAGGTAGGCTTTTACTGGGCTATTTGGCCAGTGACACTTAAGAACTCACATTGGTCGAGAAGATTGGAAGTCGGGCCCATCGCACCGTTTTGGGGGTAGTTATTGCCTGTTCTGGGACTCTATTATAGATTTAAAATGTATTCATATGTTAGCTAATCATTGGTTTATACCCAAGAATTGTATCCATGGATTGCTCTTGGTTGGAAATGGTCACCTGGATGTAGGGGATCAGAATCATTTAGGCCAGAGGTTTACAATCCCTCAATGGATTAACGACTATGAAGAATTTGGACTCATTGAGACGGGGCTAGTGTAAAGCCTCATGACTGGGTTCTCTAGAGGTTATTGTTATCCAGGGGGATAGTTAATGAATCAGGTGTCTGGATTGAACCCATGATACGGGCTTCCTTCATATCCTCATGAGAGGAATCAGAATCCACATAGTTTGGTTTGGTATGGGGTTTAAGTTATAGGTTACCCAGGGTTGGTTCGGTGAACTGATGTGAAGATAGTCGGATTAACTGGATGTTGGGCTTGAACCTTGGGGAGGCTTCCTACATACCCTGCCTAGTAGACAGGGATCAAAGTCCACATAGTTCTAATCGGAGAGTCAGAGAACTGACGTGAAGGTGGACCCGGGGGTCCGATGGTGATTGGGCTTGAACCTCAGGGAGGCTTCCTATGTACCATTCCTTTACATGGATCAAAGTCCTCGTAGTTCTCAATGGATTGGGGATTACACTATGAGGAGGCCGATGATGTGTATTGGGGATTACACTCTGAGCAGGCCCATAAAATGATGTCATGGTCGATGCTTACTCTATGCCCACATGAATCATGCTCAGTGTGAGAAACAAGAGGCAGCAGGGACCAGATGATCACATCGTGAAGGGTGCGTCCGTGGGAAGTGGAGTGGGGCTTACGCATTGGGCGGCCCAAAAGGTCGGGGATTACTCCGAGATAGATGTCCATCGAGAAAAAGTGCAGAGGGATAGGGAAAGAGGTGCTCCGGTGCCCGTCACCTCCCTTATTTCCGGAGGATGTACCGAAGTGCCTGGGGGATTCCTTCTGATGGGTATTTTACTACCCCCCAAAGAAGGGAGAAGTGCCCCATCCCCAACAGGTAGAGGTGCAGAAAGAGGGATACCAAGCACAGACTCCACATTACCGTGGGAATGTGAACCCCTGAATTCTTCGGAAATCCATTCAAGGGTCGGATCAACCCCTTCACCCCTACTTACCATGGGTATGTGAACTCAGAATGGCACACTAATAAACCTGAAGGTTACATCACATGGGTCTTGTGGCTCTGGTGGAGGCCTCGCCTTAGGGCCGATGACTGGGACAATGACGGAGTCACAGAGGATCAGGCTGGATTGGAATGATTTTTTTTGGCTTGGGGAACAGGAACTCCAAAGGAGTTGGTGGGCCACACCTGGGTATAGGTGGTGAATCCCTTCACGTATGAAGGTGATACGTGGATAGATAGGCCTTCCACGAACCATGGTGGTCCACGTACTGATGGGAATCCTATGAACTAGGGTGGTTCGCGGAACAGTGAGCATCCCGCGAACCAGGGTGGTTCATGGTTTCGAGTTCGATCTGTGTACCAGGGTGGTTATCAGAGGGTTCCATGCGAGAAGCAGCGGCCAAGGGTGGCACTCGTCAGCGGATCGTCAGTCGGGGGTTTGCCCACGTAGGAGGGTGTTACGCGGTGCTACGGATCGAAAAAGAGGCATAAGCTCCCAGGTCTATAGGGAATGCATTCATGGAGGGGCCATGGTTCATGGTCCTAGTTTCTTTGATATTTTAATTTCATGATTCACCAATTTGTTATGCATTTTTAGTTCATTATTAGTTCGATTCCATCTCTATACCCGCTTTGGTTTGCAGAATGGAACTTCACAGTTTGCAAAATCCTAAGCTCCTTCCTTCAAAATCCTTCCACCAGAATCCGATCGGTCTCCTTCCATCTCTAAATCCCCTTCTACTATTCTCCTCGATCTTCTTTTATAGAGTGGGGAAAAGAATGTATCTATGATCATGCAGCACCTCTTGCAGAGGCCCATGATTGGGGACCTGGTTCACAAATTACTTGGTCAATCTGTAATTCATGGGTGCACCGAGTGCATATCCCACCCGCGAACCAAACGATCTCGGGGAGTGATTCGCATCTGCGGAGGGCTCTGCCGCCATTTCGCGAACGACAGAGGATGCAGACCGGGCCAGTTTAGGTGGTCCACGGCTGGAGTGGTTCATTACGGTGGACCGTTTCGGTGCCTGTCCTGCTTTGCGCCTGCGGAGGATCTCCAAATCCATTCCGTGAATGACAATAGTCAGCGGAGGGGGTGCTTCACGGAACCGGCCACATGGGGTCATCATTTGGGCTGGTCTGAGGACTAGTTTGGCTTTGTGCATCCTTTTCATTTTCTCCATTCTTCCCTCCAATTCTTTGGGGGGATTTGGGTAGAATTTCCATTGAAGAATTTTCAGGACCCTTCAAAAGTCATACATCGGAATGGGGTCCGATTGGAACGAAGAGGATACCATTTCGATACAGATTGGTCCTGAAACTTGGATGGTTTGTGGTAGAAAGGTGGACCCAGTAGGGGACCACACCTATAAATATGGCGGGCCCTTCCTTTGACTTTTTACGGATTCTTTGTGAAACCAGATCCCTCTCTCTTTTTCGTCTCCGTGTTCTCATTACATCATGAAACACCTCATCTACGAACTAGCTACTATTTCTATGAACCATTCCTCCTTCGCGGTCTTCATCATCCGCAAACCAATCTCCAGCCATGAACTAATGCTTTTAATTAATTAAAAAGTACATCACGACGGGCTGCGGAGGAATTCTCTTCGTGGTTTCGATGCTTCGCGGACTGAGATCCTACTGATTTTGAAAAAATTCCTATGTCCTCCGAACATAATTAGTTAAATATGGGATTAGGAATCCATGGAGAAACTTGGTTCATAGTTTTCTGGCCAACGCTCCACAGGTCAGGGTACCATGGACTGCATTCATGTACGGTTGGTTCATGGGATGCAGTCATCGCAGACCACCTTATGAGGCCAGCACATGAATTCTTCTCGATTCCTTTTTCCAGATTTTATTATTCTTGACTATCCATTTGTTGATATTTTTGATGCAGGGAGAAAACATGGTTCCCCCTCGCCCTGCACCCAAACATACCATAGAGCCTCTCCCAACTAGTTTAGGAAAACGTCTGGATGTGAATCGGAGAGCGGAAAACATCAAAGAGGACCCTAGTCAATCCATCATTCCTGAAAATGGTGTCTTGATAGAATTACTCTCTCCTGATCTCCCTGGTTATCCACTACCAAATTGACATCCTCTTTATGGCTTCGGTATCCAGGACAACGTCCCTATCCTCCCTACTTTATTTGTTCCTCCATCTCCTTTCTTCAAAGTGCTACCAAAGTGGGTTTAGAAGAACCTTACCCCATTGGAGGAGATATCATCTGACACTGTTCCAAAAGGCGTTTTCATTTTGAGACGCTCTGTTTGGACCCAAATAAATAATTACATTCAATACATCTATTAAAATGTCTTCTTCAAGAATTATCCCTCCATAATCAACCTTACTCAGGTGGATCCGGATATAGGGTGGATTTCTAGGTGGGATCTTTGACCTGGTGGGCTTTTCTCGAACGACTGGGCTTGGGCCTTTTGGGTCCATCATCATTTCCAGAACTCTTCTGAGTCACTGGAAGCATTCAATTTGTACTCTATAGTATGGGCCTCGTAGTGTGATGTCTACCCACCATCTTTGATCCTGCCTGGCCTGCTCAGTCGCTGGTGTTCAAGCAATAATAATTTTAACCATTCCCATGGCGAAGTTGGCATTACTCTATGGGATATACCTAAATTGGGAGGGCTCCCAATTATCGGTGAGATTTATGACGAGTTTCTACCCACTCCTGGTTCATGGGACGACATCTAACAAGTGCCTTCATTGGTGAGGGATCTGCTAGTTATGGGGGAGCAATCAATGGGTCAGACATTGCATTACCACTCTCTTATTCTCTATAGCACCTGGATAGGGTTATTTCTAAACATCACTGGTCATGTTCCAAAGATCAATCTCCCCAGGACTCATCCTTCTCAACAGTCACGAACCATCCCAGGTTCCTACAGGGTGGTTCTGGAGGCAGGTGACAGCCTTTCATGGGGTTATGAGGTGCGCACCGATGTGCCGCCTATGCTCAGGCTAGATGGTCTATTTGAAATGTTTATGAGCGGGTGGCTATTCCCTTCTCGGGATATCAAACCGGGCATCAGAGATAGCACCTTGATTATGGCATTTGAGTTGGCAGAGGGCCACCTGATGAACTAAGTCATGCCCACTTTGGCCCGTATTTACGAACAGCTGAGTCATATGCAGGAGGGTGGTTCACCCTTCCATATAAGTAGGCCATTTAAATTTTTATATTTCCGGATCTTGGATCATTGTCGTTGTTATGAATATCATCATAACACGGTCATCCCGCTTCCTAATTTCTGTCCTACCCTGCTTGATATAGTTGGGGTTCTCCTGATGTCCATCAATTCTGATGAAATCATCGAGCCTCTGAGTGACTTCTCCCAGTTTTATTTTTCTCCCTACTCCACTTCTTCTAGTGTCATGGTTGACAACCTCATGGGGAGCCTAGAGGATCGTTATTTCATGATTTCGCTGCATTATATATGTTTGGCCGCGCAGATTGACGGTGTTTCTCTGTGCATGTTGTATGCCGCACATCTTTTTTCCCGCCAGTTTAGATGTATGCAACTCCAAGTTTCCCTTCCACCTCCTCAGGCTCGAGGACTGCACCCAGCCACCCTCCTTCAATGGTGGTTGATGCTGATGCGGGAGGGATTTGATACAAGCATTCTCTTTCCTGTTAGGGGAGAGGCTAACACCCATTCCTTAGAGTACACAAGGATATGGGTAAAACATTACCCTAATGGGATCTTGGGGAAGGCTGTCCAGCAGATTCCCAAATCTAGAGTCACTGCGGCTGTTGTGCATAACGCACATTCCTCATCGGCTCTGAGGCAGGACCGACTGAAGGCTCATCAGTCAAAGGGACTCAGGGGACTCTCATCTCCCATCCCCTCTACGAACGATGTTCAGATGGACCCAACATTCCTGGATGTGGATGAGGATGACCCTATGGCTTCAGTTCCTAGCGAGACAATTCCTAATGTTTTTCCGGCTGATACCATACTTAGCACCATGATTCCCAAGCCCGAACGGGGGTCAGAAGCATTAGGCCTTCCAGGCTTGGAACCATTGTCTAGTGAGAATGTTCCTATGTTGGTCGCGATGCCAGAATTCATTCTCATGCTGTTTAGCAATGATACCAATGATCCTCAGGACATGGAGGACCACCGAGCAGTGCGTAGGTGGGCCTAACCCCGAATTTGCGATATTGTCACTGAATCTCCTCTGGATGAAGTGGAAACTAAAACTGAAGCTCTCCGACTACTCTTCCTGGGATTGGGGTCGGGTGGCTTTGACTATTGGCTATTTCATTTTCTCGCTTTCCAAGTTGTCATTTCCCAAGAGGATGTTTCTACTGGTGAGCGCAATCTTACTCACGTCGCTGCCTCTCATTGCAGGGCCCAAGCCATGGAGGGAGCCATGATAAAGCTCCATCACATGATAGCACAGGAGGCGAGCTCTCTAGATCAGGCAGCCATCCTATCTTCCAAGTTTCATAGGTGTGAATAATGGGTAGTGATGCTGAGGGATCAATGATCAACTATGACGGGTCTCCTTGAGGCCATCTGGAAAGGGATCAATGAACTCCAAAAAAAAGTGGGGCATACTCATTCAGTGGCTGAGTTTGAGGCCCGAGAGAAGGTCGTGCTAGATCAGACTTGTAACAACCTCCTCTGCACAGTCACTGATCATGTGGAGAGGGCAATCCAGGCCTTTTTGTGACTGTCAAAACCATTCTTGTGCATTCCCCTTCTATTGTCGTTGTGTGGGACAGGCCCCAGCTTCTGGAAACCCTCCTTTTTGTCCGAATGGAATGAAATCTATGTCAATAATATTTTCCCATAAATTTTGAACAATTTTTGCATAAATAACCACTCACTGAATCATAATTGCTCATAAATCAGGAAAGTGATAAATGATGAAAACGGTCTCTGACTTTTTTCCAGACCATGGGATCCAATGAGCATAGTTTGACTATTTCCAGGGTTTTATAGAAAAACCCCACAAAAAATTTGTCTTTTCTTTTAATGCCCTATTTTTTCTCGGGCCCTATTTAGTGTGGAACAAGCAGGTATGGCATGACTTTTTCTTAGGTCACCCTTTTTGGGTTTTCGACCTAACATGCTTTCTGTATCTTTTTGTGAGCGGTTTAATGTCCCTCAATCAAAACTATCATTACTGATGTTTTAGGTCGAACATCTTTGACCACGTATGGTTGGGTGAGGGCCCCAATGAGATTGGGTTGATTAAAAGATGTCTCGATAACCATCAGATGCATGTGGATGGAGTGTGTTCAGATTTAAACATCATGTAGGGAATATCTCAAGGCATGGGGGCCATATCAGCCTGCAGACATCGGAATTCCATCGCCTAAGGAAATATTTCCTTTGGTAGACAGGCCAAGGGCGATCAATATGCAGATCCGCTGAGGGAATGGTATGCATAGTCGTGCAATGGTGTCCTTAAGTCAATGAATCCACTTCTGATGGCCATAGGACTTCATGACTTTTTGGCCTAGGGAAACCACCATGGGTGGATTAGAGAGTTATGAAAACCACTGGGGGTAGCTTGGAAAGGATATGTGACATCTGTAAGCTTTTGAGAGAATATGTATCAATCGGGAGTGTGGAAGCAAGGTTCTTGTCCTACGCATTTATCTAGTGTAAGGAACGGTTGGAGCTGGGCACAGTTTATCATCATGCAGCTGGGACATTATCTAAAATGAAATGGCTTTTCTTGGTTCTTAGTAATCTCATCAGAGATGTTCCACCATATTCAGGCAGGGTTGTGAAAGAGGATGGTAAACTGTATCTCAGAGGGTTTCTGAATCCCTGGATGAAAATAGGGGATCAAGGGCCAAGAGCAGTATGGAGAGAAGCATTTCCTAAGGAAATATTGCCTTTGGTAGATGGGCCAGGGGCTATCAATATGCAGAGCCACTGAGGGAATGGTATTCATAGTCTTGTAAAGGTGTCCTTGGGTCAATGATTTTATTCACCCGATAGCTGAGAAAATTCATGGAAGTTGAGATTCGGGACCACCAGGGGTGGATTATGAGAATTAGTCTTTTTCCGAGTACAATGTATGGTTAATGAGGAGAGGACATATAGATATGGGGGAAGCATCTAGGATAAATATCCCAAGAATGGGTTAAGTGATTCCTTCTCATGCTGGTGTGAGATGGTGGTTCATATAGGTCTGACCCGTGTACTGAGGAACAAGGAAAAACATTAGTTCCTTACAAAACCCATGACAGGTTTGACCATAAAGTTTAACATCATGCGGTAAGGACGTCTTCTGTGCAGTTTAACGTTATGCTATAAGGATGAGGAGCATTTTAAAAGGGTGTTGTGCAGTTTTACATCAAGCAGCAAGGAAGGGATGTGTTATTAGATTCCATGCATTTTAACATCATGCAGTAAGGACGAGGGGTATTTTTAACCCATGGAAAATTCTTGTTATTAGAGGCATTTCCCTGGATATTTAATACCTAGTATTTGTCGCTTTACTTCAAGCATCCAATATGCTCCGTGCAGTTTAACATCATGCGGAAAGGACGTCGTTGCAAAGTCCGATATTGATTAGGATGTAACTGGGCTCAATAATCTCAGCATGTCCAAGACATGGAGAGGGGTCGATTGGTGTAAATCGTGCTTCCGGGGATTCTTGGATTAGGTTAAATGATATGGGGGCCCTGAGGCTGGTAAGCGTACGGGGCTAAGAAGAGTGTCGCCTGTGGAAATCTTGCCTTTCGTAGATGGGCCAGGGGATATCAATATTCAGAGCCACTGAGGGCATGTAATGCATAGTTAAGAAAAGGTGTCCACGAGTCGATAACTTTCCACTTTCGATGGCCGTGAATGGTTATGAGGATTCACAATTGTTCAGGCCATGAATTCTTTCATTTGGTAAGATAATGTTTGGACATTTCGGGCTTAATCAGCCATGGTTGATATTATTGTTTAGAGAGCTCCCTGTGCTGATTTATCTTGCACCTGCCGGTGTACCATCACTCTATGCAGTTTAATGTCATGCGGTAAGGATTAAGTACTCCTAGTTTAGCGGTCATAGATCTCAGACCAATAGGTGACTATTGCTTCAATCAGTCGAAGGATAACTGAGTTATCATGCTCTGATATGCACTTAATAGGGTGGGGGATGAATGTTGTAAAAAAAACTCTGAGGTTTCTCGGAACATGAGATGTGGTGTGGGGGCTCTAAGGCCGTTAAGCGTACGGATCTAGGAAGAGTTTCGCCCATGGAAAACTATCCTTTGGTAGACGGGCCAGGGGCTATCAATATGTAGAGCCGCTGAGGGAATGGTTTGGATAGTCATGAAAAGGTGTCCCTTGGTTGATAACCTTCCACTTCTGATGGCCATGAATGATTATGAAAATCTAAAATTGCTCACAGTACCGAGTTTGGAATGTGGGGATAATGGTGTCTAAGCATACAAGAAACATCTTCACTATAATTGTCTGTTTTGTCAAAGTATCCTATTACTAGATTGATGTTCATATATACAGGTCTTCATGTGAACCACAGGCGGATACATAGGCTAACCGAGTAGGGATACCCCAGTGACGTTTGGATGTGAAAAGGAGAAGAAATTGTAACCCGCTGCTCCATAAATTTCTGGATCAGGAGGTATGTTATGGGGGCTCTGAGTCCGGTAAGCATGCGGGGCTAGGAAGAGTGTCGCCTGTGGAAATCATGCCTTTTGTAGACGGGCTAGGGGTTATCAATATGCAGAGCTCCTGAGGGCATGGTATGTATAGTCATGCAAAGATGTCCACAGGTCGATAACCTTCCACTTCTGATGGTCATTAATGGTTATGAAGATCCATAATTGTCCGGGCCATGGATTCTAATGTATGGGAACGATGCATCCAAATCTTAAGGAGTATTTCCACCTCGTTTCTCTATATATTAGGTGGTTCAAGACAAAATTCATACATTTTAATGTTGTTCGGTGAGGACATGGTCCATGCAGTTTAATGCCTTGCGGTGAGGACAAGGTCCACAAAGTTAAATGTCATGCGGTGAGGATACAGTCCGTGTAGTTTAATTTCATGCAGTGGGGACGAGAGATACACCCCATGTAGGTCTGGTCCATACACAGGGGAAAGGGGATTTTTTTACTTCCTGTCCATGCGGTTTAACATCGTGCAGTAAGGACGCAAAAATACACCATGTGCAGGTCTGGTCCACACATGAGGGAAAGGGAGCATTCTTACAACTTATTATCCGTGATGTTTAACATCGTGTAGTAAGGACGACGAATACACCCCATGCATGGATTGTTCGTATATGGGGGATGAGAGCATTTTTAACGTTTATTTGAGGAGGCTGGGCCAAGGTGTGGAACTCTGGCGTCACTACGTATCCCAAGAGGGAAGGAATCAAGCCTCACATAGTACTCTTCTAAATACACCCTATGCAGGTCTGGTCCATACGTGGGGGAAGGGGGCATTTTTAACTTTTATTCGGGCGTGGCTGGGCCAGTATGGGGATCCCTAGTGTCACTACATATCATGAGAGGGCAGGAATCAAGCCATACGTAGTTCTCTGAAATATGTGCAGTTTAACGTCATACGGTAAGGACACGAAATAATCCCAATGAAGGTTTGGTCTATTTACGGGGGGAAGGAGCATTTTTTATCTTTCCTTCTTCTTATTCTTCTTTTATAGGTGGATGGGCCAGGATGGGGGGTCCTAGCGTCGCTACGTATCCTGCGAAGGCATAAATCATGCCGTACATAGTTCTCTGAAATCCGTGCAGTTTAACGTCGTGTGGTAAGGACAAGGAATACACCCCGTATAGCTCTGGTCCACACACACGGTAGAGAGGACATATTTAACTTTAATTCGGGGGTGGCCATGCCATGATGGGGAACTCTAGTATCGCTACATTTCCTGTGAGGGAAGGAATCAATCCATATGTAGTTCTCTGAAATACATGTTGTTTATTGTCATGCGGTAAGGATACGAAATACACCCCGTGCAAGTCTGGTCCGTTCACGGGGGAATAGTGCATTTTTTTAAACCTTCTTAGGGATGGATGGGATAGGATTTGGGACTCTGGAATCTCTACGTATCCTGCAAATGGCAGGAATCAATCCGTATGTAGTTCTCTGAAATCCATGCAGTTTAACATCGTGCGGTAAGTACGAACTACTCTTAGTTTAGTTTCATTTAGTTTAGACCATTGGGTGCTTGGTATTTTAACATCTTGCAGCTCAGACGATGGGAATTTTAGTTATTCCAGTTGATGATGATCAACTCTTTGTTTAGGGTCATAGAGTTTGGACCATTTGGGGCTTGGTAGTTCAACATCTTACAGGTCGGACGAGGGGAATTTTGGTTATGCCGATTGAGGACGAAACACTCTTAGTTTAGGGTCATTGAGTTTGGACCATTGGGTTCTTGGTAGTTTACCGCCTTGCAGCTTGGACAAGGATCTACTTGGTTACTATGAGAAATACTTCTTTAGGAACCTCGCATTTGTAGGAGCCGTGGTGAATTGCCCATCCATTGAGATTAGGGCATATGATCCGTTGGAGAAGACCTTGTGTATAGCTTATGGTCCCTACCACATGGGATCCATCTTTGGAGGTTTCCTTCTAGGTATCATTAGGGTGTGGAAGACCAATACGGATTCTCCTTCCAAGAAAGCACGAAGACAGACATTTTTATTGAAGGCTCATACAATCCAGTTCTGATAGACTTCTAGATGGTGGAAAGTGTTCAGCCGCTTCTCGTCTAGCTATTCCAATTCACCTAGAAACTTTTCTTATTTCTCATCATCGTATAATTGATCACATATTGCAACACGAAGTGAGGGAAGTTTGAGTTTAATGGGAAGGAATGCCTCTGTGCCGTATACCAGTGAGTACGGGGTAGCCTGAGTAGCGGTGCAGATTGTGGTTCGATAAGCCCACAATGCATGGAGGAGTTTATCCGGCCATGACTTCTTGTATTTTTCTAAAATTTTCTAGATAATTTTGGACACTGTCTTGTTGAAAGCCTCTATCTATCTGTTGGCCGTTGCAATGTAGCAGGATGAGTGGTTAGCCTTGATACCAAATTCTTGGTATAGCTTTTCCAATTCAGCAGAGCAGAAGTTGGTGCTGTTATCCATCAGTATGGTATGAGGGATACCAAATCTGGTGATTATATTGGGTTTCACAAATCAGACAACATTTCTTGCGTGGAATTCCTTAAGGGGTACAACTTCTACCCATTTGGAAAAGAAGTCAGTTGTCGTGAAGATATACTTTAGCTGTTTGGTTGTGGTGAGAGGATATGGTCCCCTGACATCCATTCCCCAGATGGAGAATGTCCAGAAGTACTTGGATTGATGAAGTAGCTTTGGGGGTTAGTGTATGAATTTGGCATGAATTTGGAATGAGTGAAATTTTACGGTAAAGATCTCGCAATCTCGTGCCACTGTGGGCCAATAGTACCCATGCCTCTGAACCTAATTTGAATGCTTGTTCCATGGCTGATGTGCTCCACATACTCTAGCATGAACGTCAGTCATGACAGTGGAAGTTTCTTCTCTGTCAAGTCATCTGATGAGGACTATGTTGAGGCCTTGTTGGTAGAGGACCTCTTGTTGACCCGCACTACCGTATAGGATCATGTTGATTGCCCTTCTCTATATTTTCTCTCGTTCTGTCCAATATGATTGAAGTTATCCCTATTAAAGGTATCTTGCAATGGAGGTCATCCATCTGGTGGCGGGAGCATATGGCTCATAGATAGGACATACTTCATTGATTTCTTCCATCTTAGTCTAGAAAAATTGAAAGACCATTCGATGGTGAGCGATACTGATGACTGTTTCATCCCTGTCTGGTTTAGCCAGGGCTGTTGCCACATTGGCTAATGCATCGGCCGGGGCATTCTGAGACCGGGGAAAATAGGTTAATGTGGATTTTGTAGAGAATTCCTCCATTAACCCTCGATCATAGTCAACCAGGGGACTCAACTCCTCTTTTTTTATTGCATAGTCTCCATTGACTTGCTTGATGACCAGTTCCAAATCACCTTTGACCTTAAGGTGTTGTACTTGTGCTTGGAGTGCGAGGTCCAGACCTGCAATGAGGGCTTGATATTCCGCTTCATTGTTCATACCTCCCTCTAACAAGAGGTGGGAATATGACATGAATGCCTTTTCCTTTTACATGAGTATTATCCCCAATCCCACCTTGTTAAATTTGGAGTCTTCCATCATTTTCCCGGTTGGGCTTCGGGATGCGTTGTCGAAATACAATTGCCATGTTTGGAGCTCCTCTTGATCCGTGAAGATGTCTCCATCCGGTAGCACGATGTCCAATGTGGTAGTCCCTGTTGAGGGGTGATCTGCTAGAAGATCTGCTAACGCATGGCCTTTGATGGCCTTCTAAGGCACAAACCACATGTCATACTATTACAGGATGACTGCCCATTGAGATAGGCGCCCAGTCAGCATCGAGTGGATGTGGATGTACTCTAGCGGGTTATTACGTGAGACAAAATGGACTTCATGATGCTACAAATAATGTTGCAACTTTTTAACTGCAAAGACCAAGTCCAAACAGCTCCTATAGATGTTTTTGTATTGAGTCTCATCATCAATCATCATTCGGCTAAGGTAATAGAGTATTTTTTCACTACCGGTGTCATTATTTTTCTCGAGAAAGGCTCCCAGTTACCACTCTAGGGCCGTCATGTATAAGATGGGAGGTCGTCCTTCAATGGGGGGCACAAGCACCGATGGGCTAAAGAGATACTTCTTTAGGCTGTCGAACTCCTCTGGGCAGTCATCTGTCCATTGGTACATGACTCCCTTCTTCATTAACCTGGTAAAGGGAAAACATTTTCCGGCCAGGTTGGCTACGAATCACCTGATATAGGCCTAGTGCCCTTGGAATTCTCTCAACTCAGTAAGGTTGTGGGGAGGTGGTAGGCTGAGAATTTCCTTTGTCTTTTCAGGGTTGACTTCGATGCCGTGATGGAGTACAACAAATCCAAGGAATTTCTCTAAGGTAACATCGAAGGTTCACTTTAAGGTGTTCATCTTCAGACTATGTTGTTGAAGTTTGATGACGAAGGTCTCAAGGTCTAACAGGTGATATGAATGATTCCTTTATTTTACCACCAAATCATCTACATAACATTTGAAGAATTCCCCCAGTAATGGCTTGAAAAAACGATGCATGGCGCACTGATATGTGGCGCCGACATTCTTAAGACCAACAACCATGACCCTGTAATAGAATATTCCTTGAGGGGCTCTAAAGGTAGTGGGTTCTTTGCCTTCACAGGCCATCCATATTTTATTATAGCTAGAATATCCATCCATGAAGGACAAATCCACATACCCAGATGATTCATAGATTAATAACTAGGTCATCGGGACCGGGAAGTCATCTTTTGGGCAATGCTGATAAAGATCTCTGAAATCGATGAAGGAATGGATTTTCCCATTCTTTTTCTTGATGGGGACGATGATTTATAACCAGATGGGGTACTAGAACTCCTAAATGAAGCCTAATTTGATTAGTTTATCGACTTTAGCCTCTATTTTGGCATCATGTGAGGGATGTGTCCTTCTGGCGAAAGGATTATAGCCCCAGTGGTCTTCTGGAAGACCCCGGTAATGCATCGCCACTTCAGGATCGAGTCCCATCATTTATATGTAATTCCAGGAAAAAACATCCCGATGTTGCTTTATAAAAAAGGTATATACCTCGTTCTCCTCGGGGGACATGGGTGTACTAATGAGATTAGGCCTCAGATCTTCCTCAGTACCCAGGTTTATTTCCCTAAGCATGTCCAACGTGGTGGAGATACCCGCCTAAATTGCGAGACGTGCATCCCAGAGATATTCCTCCTCTTCTTCTCCCAAATCCCCATCTTCTTGATCCGATGGGGGGAGAGTTTCTGGAACAGGTTCTCAGGGGTTTGAGATAAAGGCGTCGTGGAAATCCCCGCTCGAGTATTCGTCCCTAGATTGTGGGTTAGCGGACGTTCCTGTATTTTCACGCTCAACTATTATGGATGAAGTCATGAAGACAACTAAGTGTGTGTCCGAACATCAATCCCTTCTCTCAATATGGTAGATGGGAAGTACGTAATCCCTGCCATGCTGCTTGAGGGGGTCGTCAGGAAAAACATCCAGACCATTTGGAGTGGGGATCCAGTCAACACCATCGGCCAAAGGATTCTTCTTCTTTTTCTCATAAAATCTGGCATCAATGTAATGCGACTCAGAGATCTCTAAAGGGTCCTTGTTGGCGTGCAGTGTCCCAATTTTCTCATTGATGCAATACTTAATATAGTAGTGGTAGGATGAAGGAATGGAAATGTGCATATAGAGCCACGACCATTCCCAGTAGGGAATTTAATGCTTTGTTCTGCCAGACCACCATGAATTCTGAGTAAGCCACAAGGTCTCCAAAATGGGTCTTTATCTTAATTTTTCCCACTGTATTCTGCTTTATCTTATCATAACCTGACTAAGTGTTTGCTGAGGGTATTAAATGATCCTCAGTGTATCCCAGCTTATGGTGTGTCCGTAATGGAAGGAGGTTAACTGTAGAGCCATTGTAAACAAATACTTTACAGATCTCAAAATCATCTAGAATGCCGAACATATATTGTTGTTTGATGTGCCCTTCCATAATGGCATATTCATCCTGATTGGTGACAGAAATCACCACCTTGCATTCAGCTGGGCCAGTCTCTGTTTGGTAGATCTCGGCGGCAGCTACCTCATATGGAAACTCCTAGGTGCTAACCAAGGATTCTATCAGTGCCTCCCTAAGGTCGGCTGACAAACCCAGGGCCTCCAGGATGGACATCTTAGCTGGTATGGACGCCAGCTACTTAAGGATGTGATACTTTTGCTCCAAGGGCCGATGCTTCTCCGCTGATGGGAGTGTTCTAGCAGTTGTCTTGGGAGTTTGTGTATGTGATGAGGAGGGACCCGCTGCGGGGTCCGGTACTGACGATGTTCCCATATTCTGGGGACTTGCCACGAACGGTCTGTTTGTGCGCACTAAGCTGCTAGACACTTGTTCCTCCTCTGATGGGTATCATAGAATAACAGGGCCAGAGTGGCATCTTGTGGAGGTGGGGGATATTATTTCACTTATTGAGTCTGTTGAATGGCTCTCCCACGGGTTTCCACGATATTGACAGTTTGGGCCGAGGTCCAACCGTTTGGTTGTTTTTGACCGCGACTACGCCTCCTTTGGTATCCCCTACCTCTATGATTCCTCATCCTAGCTCACTATGTTGGGAACTCAGGTTCATAACAATAACCTTCATTATGGAATGATTTCATAATATGGATGAAATTGATGGAACCAAATATTTCTTTTTCATCCTCTGACAGGTCAACCTGGTCGGTTGTCCCAGATGGTGTCGTTTAGTGGGTCATTTCCCGTGGTGCCAAATTTGAGGTCATGAAATCTAAGAGCATCAGGGCTAATTTTGGGATCATCATAGACTTCTACACTTGAACTTTTCTCCTCCTTTGATTACACATGGACGACTGGCTCGTAGATGGTTTTGAGGCTGATACTGTCGGTTGTGCGGCATCAAGGGTTGTTGGCGGCAACACTGGCTGTCGTAGTTGAGATCAGAGTATGCCTTGGGCTCAAATGATAGTCTTTCAAGTCATCCAATTTTCAAAAATTTCCCCTATTTTCTAGTGACTTCCTGCCACCCCTCCCCTTTATCGGAGTCTGTGGTAGAAATATACTTCACATGTGCTGGGGGTGGTCCTAGCTCGACCTGCCCGGTGTCTACCATCCATTATAGGAGGTATTTGAAGTCGAATAATTCCCAAATATTTTGTCCCAAAATTCGATGATAGGTACAGTAGTATGGGCTGTCATCGTGGCCGACTTCTTCAGGTTTCCATAGCTTTGAGAGGCGGAGCAAGTTGCAATTCATGGCGGTGATGAAGTAGCCACAAACGTGGTCCTCTCTAAATGAGTATGTTTTATGTCTTCATTCCTCAAACTGGTTCCACTTCGATCCTATCTGATCGTCCTTCCTAGGCGGAGGTGGCCACAGATTTATAGGGGGGCCTTGACAGTTTGTTGGAGGCCTAAGCAGTGGATCAGGCACAGTGGCTGGCTTGAGCGTGATAGATGACGCTTCTGCTCTGTCTGCTATTTTTGTGGGAGCCTGCAAGGCTATTTGGGACATCAAATTAGTCCACTGTAAGGAGTCCTTGATTATCTATGCAATGGCCAAGATATGGTGGAATCCAGTGGTGCAATCCACTATTATGAGCGGTGTCCGTAGCTCATCTCGAAGATTATCAATGCATATGGCGTGCAACTCATCCTGAGGCATTGTCCCGTTCAAAGAGTAGGTCAGACCTTAGCGATCAAATATGAGACCCTCTCGTTCTCCCTCTGGTTGCAGTTCATGAGGTCTCTTACCATCATCTTAGGCAATGATGATCTGAAATGGAACAAGAACTACTGTCGGAGGTCTTCCTAACTTTTTATTGACGGGTCTGGCAGGCTCATTTAAAAGACGAAGGCAGTTCCTTGTAAGCTCCGTACGAAGCATCTGAGTTTCACTGCCTCTTGTTACTCTGGAGTTACATTCATAGGATCACAATATGATGTGTAGTGCATCAAATGTTGTTCCAGATCGCTTGATCGTTTGATGATAGGGAATATAGGTCTCCCAAAATTGGGCGGAGGAGGTTTGTTTCTCACCCAATCTCAGTAGGGCTTCCACTCTGGCAGTATCACAGTGCGCCAACCTTCCATTTCTTCCAATAGAGCCGTTAGTGACTCAATGGTGCGGGTGAGTCCCTGGTTTACATCCTATTGGGGCCAGTCTATGGTAGGTGCAGCCTGACGCATCGCTTGAAGATCCATCTCGGTTGGCACCTGGGGTGCATGTGCCGTTAGGGACACCCTCGGAGGGTTCAGGCACACTTTATTTGGTTTATTCCTAAGTGGAGGTAAGTCTTGGTATTCATCTGGATCCATATTTGGGTAGTTGGACGGGCGGGGTGCCTCGTTGTTCAGGGTAAACCTGGGTCTTTGAGGTGCACTTACAGGGAGTGCAAGATGTGGTTGCTCTTGGGACGCGCTTTTAATAATATGGTTCCACTGGAGTAGCTTGTTGTTAAGTCGCATCAATTCATTCACTTCCTCTTCCTGTCAAGTGAAACACTCTTCAAGTGTTAGTGGCTCATTTTTGTCAAGAGGAGGGGATAGATTAAGGGTAACTGGTCCTTTGTTCTTATCCTTTTTGGAATCTCACAGGGTAAGCGGTGGAATGTTAGCCAAAGGGGCTTCCATGTTTAAAGTATCACTCTGGTTCCGGGTGTGCACACCTAGTGGTTCGTTGGGGGATGCAGCCTGACCGGAACCATCGTCTCTGGATCCATCTCGATTCGCATCATCTCTGGTTTCCCCCGTGGGGTTAACCTCTATGGCGTTGATAGATGCATATCACTGGGCAGGGAAGATGTAATATTCCAAATAGGAAGAGGATATCCTGTATCTTTTATTGGCCTTCCCATTCATGTGCCAGGATCTCCTTCGGACTTCTGGATGAAGGGTGACGCAGAGAGTTCTTTGATGCACCCTTACGGTACACCTCCTTCGTAGATGGGATGATGATTCAAATGACGGGATAGGATGAGAACCTCCTCTTCTGACTGTCCTCCGTAGACGAGAGAGTACTGACTCTCATGGGGGAGGTTTTTGTTGACAGGGTAATAATGCCCCCAGCCCTGAGGGCTGGGGTTGGATTCATTCCCTAGACGCTGGGTCTCTTCCCATTTTTATTGGTCTTACAGGTGAATTTGTTGTTAAAATGCCCCCAGTCCTGTAGGCTGGGGTTGATCCTGGGTTGCGGTAGTGGATTCTGTTATCGCTACCTGCCTGATCTTGTGTTCCCCCATTTGGGGGTGAACTAGGTTTGGTGTCGAGTTCTTCTATGAATCAATCCCTTCTGGGGAGGGAGGAAAAGATCTATGATTGGACTTTCTTAGGTGAGAGGCATGTTTTATACTCTTGGTGGCCTGATTCAGAAATTTTTGAATGGCCTGTTCCCGTCGGGCCAGACACTTCTGGGACTTACTCAAGGCTGGACTCTACTGGGCGTGTTGCCTTTCATTAACTGGGAGACCATTTGATTGTCGTCTTGACGTGATGACGTTGCATGACACCATGCCTAATGGGTTCTTCTAGGTGGGGAGTGGAGTGAAATGAAAAGATCCATGTTCCCTCCTTCCCCTGATATGGACTCCCGTCAGAGCGTCACCGATGTGGCGGTGCAGCTGGTGTAGGGTACGGAGGTAGGATATCTTGATGTTTCCTTTGTGCCTATCAGGTTTTTGTTGGCTCACTGAAGGAAGAGCTTCTAGGTAGATGTGATGCAGGAGGTCTCATATTGTCTTGTCGTGGTCTACATACCCGTTGTAGGGCAGGATGCTTGATTTTAGCTGACAATGGGTTTTCCACATATTATGGTGGATTCCATGAACACATTCATCTGACAATTCGCTACGTATGTAAAATTGAGAGGTGGTCGTGGGCCAAAACATAACAGGTATATCATCCCTAGCCAGTCGTTTCCTCAGGTGCAACATGTCGGCATACTCCTCCGCTAGAGACTTCTCTACCTAGTCGGCCCAACTGAGACACGCGTTGATAGTGTGGTAAAAGGAAGTGGGGCTGGATGGTGATGAATCATTATGTGGGAAATTCTGAGGTGGTTCAGAAGATGAAAGTGGCATCAAAACGTCTCCTGATTGAAGGAGGATTTCGTTGGCGACTAGCTGGGAATCTGAAATGCTCGATCTCGTCCTTCTCAGTGCCTCAGCATACAAGGGATTTCTGTGCTTGATTCGGAAGGGGGAGGACCTTCCTATCGATATGATATGTCATCACGAGGAGGGCCTTCGCAATGACAGCCGTAATGGCGAGGACTACCACTACTGCTTGACGCCTCATTGCATAGAGGACTTTTGCGGTGTATACCCTGGGGAGGACCTCCAATGCACGTCGCAGCAAGGGGGGACCTTATAGATGTGTAGCGTTGTTACAGGGAGGGCCTTCGCAACAAATTAAATTATGGTGAGGATGACCATCATGGATTGACATTTGATGTGCATCCTTTGGAGGACCTTCAAGACACCCTATGATAAGGGGAGAACCTTCTTGTTGATTGGGACCCCTGCGGGGAGGACCATCGCAATGGCGTTCGTGGTGGCGAGGACTACCACCACAGCTGCTGTAATGGAGTGTAATACCGTTATAGCTTCCACAGGGAGAATATCTACGTGGTACACCCTGGGGAGGGCCTTCATAATGTACCGAAACGTGGGGAGGGCCTTCTCATTGCTTAATGTCTCTTTGGGGAGGACCTCTGTTATCAGGGTGGTGAGGACAACCACTGTGATCTGATTCCTGGCTACGCGGAGTGTCGTTGCAACGTAACCCCTTGGGAGGACCTCCAGGGAAGGCCACGCCAAGGGGAGGGACTTCTTTTCGCGACAAGACATCACTGCGGGGAGGGCCTTGGTAGTTGTGACTATGATATCAAGGAATAATATCATAATCAGTGGTCCCACTGCATGGAGAGTGTTTGAAACGTATACCACGGGGAGGACCTTCAAGGTGGACCCCAGCAAGTGGAGGGCCTTCTTGCTGCTAGATCTTCTGGTCACTTGGATGGTTTCTGTGACTCTCATCAAAAGAGGAGCTCTTGTGATCAATTAATATATGACTGTGGGGGGAGGCCCCCACAGGTGCTCTGGGGAGGATATTCAGAGATGCTGGATGTGACATTGCGGGGAAGACCTCCACAACTAATACTTACACTCCCATAATATTGTAATGGGTGGGTAAGGTTATGAGCCTTCGATATACCATTAGTGGCATTGGGAACCCAGACTTTCTGTAGAGCAGAGTCATGAACCCGCTCTTTATTTTCCTGCTTCCTTCAACGCGTTCAGGGTGCTTTCTTCCCAGAAGCGGGGACCGTCTACTGTTGACAATGGCCTTCACCTTTGGGGACCTATCTAATTGGGTCCCATGATGATTCTGGGAAATGCCGACGAACATCTTGACTTTTAGCAGGGATATATTCCTACTCCATAAAATCCACCGTGATGGACGTGTGTCCCCCAGTTGGAACAAGTGAATCTCCTAGATCCGGTTGTCCTAGCATAGAGAAATATAGCTGGCGACCTTCCTGGGCTAAAGCAGGGATGAAGATCTCCTCCGAGGAAGCTATCTCGTCTTCAAGATGAGTCGCCTCAATTGGGGAGACGGGCTCACGGGCCCGAGTCCTTGCTATTACCACTGATGAAATTACATTCTGGAAAGTCTACAAGATATGATCTAGGATCGATACCTGATCTTCCGTCATTTCCAGGATACATAGAGAGAAAGATTTGGCTGGAATGGGTATGAAGGCCCATTCCGGTATCGGAGTAAGAATATCCTACTCCAGTCCTCCGGTGGTCAGTGGGTACTGACAATTCTCCTGTGTCGAGGTAGGTGAATGAATCAGCCTCTGTACCAGGATATGCCGGTTTATCTCTCAGTTTTCCATAACATCGGGATGGTGTACATTACATGTATCTGCAGGGAGCAGTCCATGCATATGTTTGTTTCGCACCTTATTGAGTCGGTGGCCTTCATTGGTAGGGAGACGTGCCCGCCTATTATTTTCTGCCACATCTGGATGGAAGGCTTTGTTGATCGCCACCATATCGGGATGGTAAGCGTCAAGAGAATCTACTAGGAGCTGTTCTCACATGCAATGGGTCTCCACCAAATTTTGTTGGTGGGCTTCACGACCCTACGCAGGGAGAGGTGCATGCCCGGTAAGTGTCGTCATGTGCAAGCGACATGCTTGACAGAGCTCAACGGGGATGCGCACCTGCTCGTATGGCACCACCATGTCTGGATGGTAGGATTTGGAGGAGTGAACATGTCTATGTTCCTGTTCGTGATGTGTCTCCATGACTGGGTAGCAGATCTCCTCCTTGGGGACAAGGGGGATGACTATTCCCCGGTTGTAAGATTGCTGCCCTCGCCGGGCGGTCCGAGGGGCCGAAGCTCAGGGAGAATGGGCCTAGATCCTCGGGGAAACATCCTCCATAGATTGAGGATGTTGAGTCATGGCATGATCGTGATGATGTCTTCTAATAGGGGCCTTGGAGCAGAACCCCCGTTCAACAGGGATGAGGTCCTCAACATCGACCTCATCAGCCTCCCTAAGATAATGGAGGTATGCATTGTCCCGTTCTGGGGATAGACTCCCAAAACGGTTGGAGACAGCAACATGGGATATCTGAATATGCTTCTATGGCCGCTGCTGGGCAGGTGGGCGACGAGTCCTGGTAGATTGGAGGGCGTGCATGGCCGCCTCCACCATCGGGAGAGTACCATTCACATGGTATTCTCGGATCATTGCATCCAAGACCCAGTGTTGAAGATGATGGGTAGGTGACAGTGTCCTCAATTGGTGAGGACTTCTGGCTAATGCGTTATTAGAAGAACGCTCTTGTGAGTTCTTTCAGGATGCCATTTGATCGAATGGAGTTATGTGTGGTACCTATAAAATATTTTAACAAGTACAAACAACAAACCCGTCAAAGTAGTATCTCATGATCCCATGTGTAATTAATGACCTTGTTTGGACCTCCTTATGAGTGTAAAGGGGGAACATGTTGGAATTGGGTTAAATTCGTCATGATTGGTTTAATATTCACGTCAGGTTCACCATTTTTGTTTCGGGTTTGCCTCGAAATTCCCAACGGTTCTATATCCGACGATGCGTGGACCTACTTTCCAAAGGCATGCGTTCACTGGGCAGTTTGGCCAGTAACACTTAAGAACTCACATTGGTCGAGAGATGGGAAGTCGGGATCATCGCACCCTTTTGGAGGAAATTATTGCATGTTTCTAGACACTCTTATAGATTTAAAATGTATTCATATGTTCGTGAATCTTTGGTTTATAACCAAGCATAGTATCCACAGATTACTTCTGGTAGGAAATGGCCAGCTTGATGCAGGGGTTTCGAATCATTTAGGTCATAGGTTTACCAGCCCTAATTAGATTAATGACTCTGTAGAATTTGGACTCATTGAGATGGTGCTAGTTTAACGCCTCATGATTGGGCGCTTTGAAGATTATTGTCATCCAGGGGGGACAGATAATGACTCGGGCATCTGAATTGAACCCACGATACAGGCTTCATACTTATCTATTTCCGACAATTTTACACCAGGGTGCATGCACGTGTCTGTCACGTATGGAAGGACACACATATTGTTGCCCCGCATTCCCAATTTCCAAAGGTGGGAGGCATCCGTTCCTTGTTCAGGGACGTCTGCTCCTTGATCGAAACCAGGATGATGGGATGTCGTTTCTTCCTTATTTGGATTCCTCCTCAGAGCTCGTAACCTAGTCCATGTCTCCCTCATATATTTAAGATGGGTTCTTGAAGCTCATTCCTGGTTCCATATATGCATGGACACTAGTTAATTATGCTACTTCCGTCAAGATGTTCCAAGGGGTCTTGTCGGGACAGCAACATTCATTGAGGAGAATGGTCACGTTGGGGTGTCGTTGGCATGTCTTGATGCTGGAGAGCAGTATGTATGTCTTCTGTCCCTTATCGCAGGGCTTCTAGAGGGCGTGGTAGCCCGATGCATCCCACATCGATTGCAGGGATTGTGTACCATCTGATATTTTCCTCATCTTCCCATGTTTAACACAGGGAATGCCGCGAGTTTAACGTCTAGCGAGGACAGATCGGACTGAAGGACAAACTAGGGGGGAACACCATTGTTGGGGCCATCACGTGGGCAGATTCCCAGATACCATGGAGTGGAATGGGGTGGCATGATCTCACCGGGATGTGGAAGCCCGGTTAAGGATCAGGATGTGTGTTGGAGTGATGGGATTGATCCTCGTGGAGGCTTCCTACGTATCCGCATGGAAGGGAATCAATGACCACATTATTCGGTGGTACAGTGGGACACCTGAATAGGTGACCCTTGAGAATGAACACATGGATTGGAGCCTGGAGGAAGTATGATCTCTGGGATAGGGAATGAGCTCCCCAAGGCACGTGGGCTCAAGTGGTAGGTCAGGATGAGACATTGGTGTGAGGCATGGGGATTACGCTCTGAGATGGCCCAAGATGGTGAATACGGTGCTTACTCTCTGAGGCGGCCCATAATGGTGATGGTGAAATGACGCGGAGTGGTCGAAATAACTTAGTTATGGGATTGAACCTCGTGGAGGCTTCCTACGTGCCATGCGTTAGCACAGATCAAAGTCCACATAGTTTGGGGAATATAGTTTAAAGTCATGCGGGACAAGGCATTTGGGGCTTACGCTCTGAGGTGTCCCAGAGTGGATATGGGGAATACACACAGAGGTGGCCCATGGTGGTCAGGGAACCGACTTGGAGAGGATGGAAGGACCAAGTGGTGGGACTGAACCTCGTGGAGGATTCCTACGTACCATGCGTTAGCACGGATCAAAGACCCCGTAGTTCGCTGGTATGGGGCTTATGCGTTGAGGCGGCCAATAGGAGGATTTCATGGTCCATGCACGCTCTAAGCCCACGTGATCCATTCTCGGTGTGAGAAACAAGAGGCAGCAGGGACCAAATGATCACGTCGCCATGGGTGTGTCTGTGAGAAGTGGAAAGGGGATTACGCGTTGAGCGGCCCATAGAGGAAACAGGGGCTTACGCGTGGTTAGCTGCACTTGGTGTCGGTGATAACTCTTGGATGGAGGCCCATGGTGTGACAAAGTGCAGTGGGAAAGGGACTCCACTGGCCTTGGCAGGGGGGAAGTACGGAGATGCAGGGGTGCAACCTTCTGTAAGAGAGGATAGGGGATTACGCTCTAAGGAAGCCCTTCCCCCGTGGAAAAACGCCACTCCAAAAGGATGATATCATTCCATTTGAGGAAGATTCCATTTTCGTGGAGATGAGAGGCATAATGAATGTCTGATCCGGGGGGGCCATGCGTGCGAGACACAGGGTCGGATCACAGTTTAATGTCATGTGTTGAGGATGAGGTGCTTGGCAGTTTAACGTCCGGCAGCTCGGACGAGGTGGGTTCTCTCCAAACCCCTAGGGATTACATGCCCCAAAACCTCTACCCCTTACAGGAGGGAGGGAATCGACACGGCCATAGTGAAGGGGGGTCGCAGGGCGAACAATCGAGGGGTCCAAGTTAGCATGGATACGGTGGATGGGGCTTACACAAGGAAGATGCCCAGGTGCCACTATGGAGTAACAATGATGGATGGGGCTTATGCGTTGAATCATCCCATGATGTCTTCCTCTTGTCTGGCCATGAGGGCATCCCAACTCACTGGTGGGTTGAGGTATGCACCTATGTGCTAGTGCACAAGCGGGAGAATGCCCAGGGCATTGGAATCGGCCCGAACAAAGGGATATGGAAAGTGTGAATCACATGCTGACATTCTGAATGTGGTGAGGGTGGTGTGGTGATGGAGGATAACTGTTGACCATGGCAGAAACTCCACATCCATATCACGTTAGCCTAAAATGGGGACAACAAAATGAGGGGTCAACTGCTGACCGTGTTCGAAACACAGGACCTGACTCAATGTGTTGCCCAAAGTCTTTCGGGGCGTTGACGCATGACAGCAGGCAGACCATAGGTCAATCATCCATACTGTGACAACAGGAGGACCAAATTTCTATCATCCATATTGTTATAGTAGGGGGACCACTGGTCAATCATCCATACTGTTAGGGGGTCCCTCCAGACTTGGAAGTGGATGCAGATCTGAATGAAGGACATGCACAGTGTGGGGTGGAGTGATGGAATGTTTGAACGGATTCCAATGCTCTTGAAACTATTCCATTGTAATCATGGAATTAGGACTCTTATGGTTAGCGCACACGTCATCTATTATTTGGGATAAGAGGCATCCTATATTTGGAACACAGGGTTTACTACAGTTTATTGTCATGTAGATAGGACTACTGGAATCTCATGATTGGAGAAAAAGGCATCTCTTATTTGGAACAAGAGGCATCCTATTATTGAATAATAGGGCATTTTCTCAGGGGAATTGATTATGAGAATCTCATCTCACGAAATAGGATACAAACCAAGAGGAATATGTCAACTCAAGGTGTTTCACAGTGTTCGGAGGATTATCTTAAAACATTGTATTCCCTAGGTTGAAGGTGGCTGCGCAGAAGGGCGCAATGGAATATCCGAAGGTCCCGGCCTGAAAAGTATGCTGTGTGACTCTCCATTTTTCATAGGGGTCTGTGACGGTAGTGAAGGGACTGGCCCGGAGGGCTGGAACCATGGCCCAGCACTGAGCCTGAGTGGGGGTGCGGGGGCATATCCACTATGGTAGGGAATAGCGGGTGCGAGCCTATATACTGTTGCGAATAATAGGAGCGACAAACAAGATAGGTTGTACACAATAAGGAGGGGTTGCACGCAATAGTGTAGTCATGCACGCAATTGGGGCTACTGTGCGGAAAACACCTGATCAGAGTTCAATTCATGGAAGCACGCGAAAAAGGCCAGGTCGGCGTGCAAAGGAAGGGATTGTGCGCAAATGAAGGAATTGCACGCAATGGAAGGGGTGTGCGCAGAAAAGAAGGATTGCACGCAACTTGGCCGGAATACGCTCAAATGAAGGAATTGTGTGCTAGGGGCGAACCACGAAGGGGTTGCAGTTTAGTCAAAGCCATTGGGGTCTCATGCAAAGGCAGATCCCGAGGAGACATGGCGTGTAAAAGAACCATAACTCGTGACCATATTGCACGCACAATTGTGCGCACGAGAGCCAGTTCAAAATCCTCTAACTAAAATGAAGCGGGACTCATTTAATTTATACACACCTGGTGGCACAGAATCCAGGGTTGCGTGGAATAATTGCGCGATAGAGGCTGCAGCGCGATATATCAACCGTGCGGGATGCGGGAGAGATATTATTTCGCGCCAGCGCCGGGACATTTCGTGAATCCCTGGTTGTCATTCACGCGGGACATTTTTCCGCGCACTTCACCAAATTTTTCGCGCACCTCTTTCGGGCCGTCCGGACCGAGCCTTTATGTCCGAATATGACCTCGATTTGTCATTTCGAACCTTCCTCGGGGAGTTACAGACTTTTTCAGTGTCTACAATATCCTCGTGAGAGCAATCAGAATGCACGTAGTTCGGTTTGGTATGGGGCTTACGCTCTACGGTGCCCAGGGTTGGTGCGGTGAACCGATGTGAAGATAGTCAGATAAACCAACTATTGGGATTGAACCTCAGGGAGGCTTCCTATGTACCCTTCCAAGTAGACATGGATAATATTCCATGTAGTTCAAATCAGGGTGTTGGAGAACCGACATGAAGGTGGACCCGGGGTCCGATGGTGATCAGGCATGAACCTCGGAGAGGATTCCTATGTACCATGCCTTAACATGGATCTAAATCCTCGTAGTTCACAATGGATTGATACTTACACTCTGAGGAGGCCCATGATGTGGATTGGGGCATACACTCTGAGGAGGCCCATAAGAGGATGTCATGGTCGATGCATACTCTAATCCCACATGAGTCATGCTCGGTGTGAGAAACAAGAGCCATCCGAGACCAGACGATCACCTCGCGAAAGGTGCGTCTCTGGGAATAGGATTGGGGCATACGCATAGGGTGGCCCATATGGTCGGGGCTTACTCCGAGATGGATGCCCGTGGAGACAAAGTGCAGAGGGAGAGGGATAGAGGTGCTCATTTGCCTGTCACCTCCCTTATTCCTGGGGGGAAGTACCGAAGTGCATGGGGGATTCCTTCTGATGGGTATTTTACTACCCCCTGAAGATGGGATAAGTGCCCGATCCCCAACAAGTGTAGGGGCAGAAAGGGGGCTTTCGAGATCAGACTCCACATTACCATGGGAATGTTCACCCAGGAATGCTTCATAAATCAACTCAAGGGTCGGAGAAACCCTGTCACCACTTATTACTGTGAGTATGTGAACTCAAAACTGTGCGCTAATGTGCCTGAAGGTTACATCACACGGGTCCAGTGGCTCTGGTGGAGGCCCCGACTCAGGGCCGATGGGCGGGCCAATGAGGGAGTCGCAGAGGATCAGGCTGGATTTGAAAGACTTTATCTGTCTTGGGGAACTGGAAATCTAAAAGATTCGGCGGGCCACACCAGGGTATGGGTGGTGGCACCCTACATGTAGGAAGGTGATATATGGCTGGAGACCCTGTCCACGAACCATGGTGGTCCACGGACTAATGGTCATCCTACGAACCAGGGTGGTTCGTGAAACAGTTAGCATCCCATGAACCAAGGTTGTTCGAGTCTTCGGGTTTGATCCATGTACCAGGGTGGTTCGAGGATGGTTCCATGCGAGCAGTGTCAGAAAAGGGCGGTACTGGTCGGGGGTTTGTCGGTCGGGGATTCGCCCTCGTATGAGGGTACTACGTGGTGCGACAGATCGGAAAAGAGGCATAAGCTCCCTGGTCCACTGGGAATGCATCCATAGAGGGGTCATGGTTTGCAGTCTTAGTTACTTTGTTATTTTAGGTTCGCGGTTCACCATGTTATTATGCATTTTCAGTTCCTTATTAGTTCGCTTCCAGCATCATACCCACTTTGGTTTGCAGGCTGGAACTTCGTAGTTTGCGAAATCCTAAGTTCTTTCCTTCAAAATCCTTCCACCCAAATATGATCGGTCTCCTTCCATCTCTAAATCCCCTTCTCCTCACCCCCTCGATCTCCTTTTATATATTGGGGAAAAGGATGTATCTATGATCATGTAGCACCTATGAGGAGGCCCATGATCGGGGACCTGATTCATGAATGACTTGGTCAATCCATAATTCATGGGTGCATCGAGTGCATCTCCCCACCATGAACCAAACGAGCTCGGGGAGTGCTTCACGGCCGCGGGGGGCTCCTCCTCCATTGCAAAAATGACAGCAGATGCAGACCGGGCTAGTTGAGGCGGTCCGTGGCTAGGGAGGCTCGTGATGGTGGACTGGTTCAACGCTTGTCCTGCTTCGCACATGTGAAGGATCTCTGCCTCCATTCCGCTAATGACAATAGTCCGCGAAGGGGGTGCTTCACGGAAGAGGCCACATAGTGTCATCATTTGGGTCGGTCTGCACACTGGTTCGACTTTGTGCATCCTTGGAGTTTTCTCCATTCTTCCATCCAATTCTTTTGGGGAATTGGGTAGAAATTTCATCTCGAAATTTTCAAGACCGTACAATAATTTGCTCATCAAAGAACAGGTTTAGTGATGGTTTATTTATTTTATTTTATTTATTTGGGTCGGTTTTGGGAAAGTGCATAGGCACCAGAAGGTTAATGGTAACGATGCAGTAAGCCCATTTGGCCATTTGGATTCTTTATATTTAAAAGAAATAAAATATTATGAAAAGAAAATTTAATTAATCTATTTATAATAATCATTATTATAATAATAACATTATTTTTTAATAAGTTATTATAATTATTATTTTTATAAAATTTTTATTATTATTTGTATTTTTGTTTATATATGTATTGGTATTATGATAATAATAATAATAATTATTATTA
This sequence comes from Viscum album, assembly GCA_963277665.1. NCBI lineage: Eukaryota > Viridiplantae > Streptophyta > Magnoliopsida > Santalales > Viscaceae > Viscum > Viscum album. Next base: position 998,675,273 of record OY728166.1, read on the forward strand.
TTTTGTTTTTACTTGTATTTTGTTTATTTTTATTATGTTTGTTATATAATTTTTTTTACCCTCATCTCCCATATCCCACTCCCCATTCATGACACCACCCCACTCATCCCCCCTGCCCTATATAAATTCCTATATCGCCTCACCCTTATGCTACCCTTCTCTAGTGACCCCCCAATTCTGGCCTACCAAACACTGATCACCCCCCCTCCCCCTCATTTGTGAACCATCCGTACGATTAGTAGCCCTGCTCACACTACCCCATCCACCGAAACCATTCTGACCAAAATATTTCTGATAGTATCCACTCGGACTGACCTCTTCTCCAGCACGACATTGTCCGACCATCCCATGCTTCAGATAAAACCTCCTCTAGTTACACCTCTCTCTCTAAATCCATCCTCCTATGATGTGTTATTTCATCAATTTATGGGTTTAATAACTAGGCAAGACCCTAAATGTTAGGGTATCTTGTGAATCATTATTCATGGGGGTTTAGGGATTGGGGATCATTCATGGGGTGTTTTAATATTCCTTGTCGAGGGTTCATTGAATCTTTACCACCCTGATGTAGGTGTTTCCATTCCATTCCATTCAAATCAATCCATGTGATGCTTTGGTTCTATTAATTAATTTTTAAACATTATTCAGACCAACATAATACTCTTAGATAGATTTATATTGTGTTTTTTTGTTAAAAATTTATAAAAATATGTTTAGTTGTTCTTTATAAATTGAACAATGTTTAGGCTAAAATAATGTTTGATAAAATACTAATTGTGTTTAATAAGATGAATTGGATTTTTGGTGTGATGATTTTCCATTGAATAATTTTTGAAAATCAATTCAATTATGAAATGTTCTTTTCATGTGGGACATAGTGATTTATTTAGGTGTTCTTTAAATCATGCCATAAGATATTTCCTTGTTTATGAAATCTTGCAGAATTTTGTATGTGAAATGGTTGGGTATGGGTTAAAGGGGAAAGTGGTGTTTTTGAATTTGATTTTTGATGGTATCTTGTAAGTTAGGTGTTCCATTGGATTTTAGAAAATCCATGGGTGAACTAGGTGCACACATTGATTTTCCCTCAAATTAAGATGATGCTTTAAATTTCCATTTTATAATAACACTATTCACCAAAATGGATCTTTCGTCATTAATTGTTGTTGGTCCTGTTGCATGACTATGAAAAACGGTTGGAAATGAATCTAAGAGGATACAAAAATATTGATCGTAGTGTGTATTTTGATGAATTTTTTAATTAAAGGGCCATTGGACTTGTTTTACAAGTTTCAGGATTTTTAATTGGGGATTTTGAAGTGTTCATGGTAAATATATTTGGGGTGAGTAAATCTCAAATCCCATGTGTGGTGTTTTTTTAACAATGATGTTTTGGGATGAAATTTGAAAAATTTGTGGTTTGGGAAATGTGTGTGCCCCATTGGAATCAGAAATTGTTTTTTATGAAATGGTTTGAATGGTTATGTGAAATGATAAACCAATTGGTATCGCGCACATATTCCTTTCAAATATGTGATGAGTTCTTAAATGATGTAACTGTCTGAATGGTTCCTTCTACAATATTAAGCGATGTATAAATGTATATGTATATTGTGGGAACCCCTTACTAGTATTTCTCTTATTGGGTTATCTAATAATAGATTTCCATGTTTTGTGTAGTAATATGTATTTCTAGTAAGTAATGTGAGTCACGCATGCAAGGGCCTCCCACTTGCACAATTTACTATTACCGAGCATTTAGGGGTGACTTTTAGTGCATCAAGTGATTGTTGTTGACCAAAACCTATTATAAGGGTTTTTTACCCTATATATCAAAATAGTATATGTTTAATGGGCCACTATTTTAGTTATTTTAGTCTGTATAGTGTTTATTTACATAGGTTCTTCAATATACGATGGTAGGTGGTTATTAACCGAGTACATCCAAGGGTCTATAGGTGATCTTTAGGATCAAACATGGTTAATTTTTTGTTTCATTTTTTATTTATTTTGTTTTAGTTTTATCATGCATTGTTTATTTTTTTTATTTTTTATTTAATTATTTTCATCATAGCTCTGTATTACTCTTAATGGGTATTTGGTTTAGTTTTTGGGTTTCAAAATAATTATATACTTTAAAAATGAAATGTGGTGTGTGTTGGTTTTTATAATGATGGAGTTGTGTTTGTTTAATATAATGAGGAAAAAATTATTTTTATAAATATATTTCAAACTACTGTTATAAGAATGTCTTTTAGAAATAAATTTCATGTAATTATGTGGTTTATCTCTTACATTACAACTGTGCATTTGAGTCCTCACTTGTAATTTATCATTTTAGTTGTGAATTCCATTATCTTTTGTTATCTTCGGTTATTTTCTCATTGTTTGAGAATATTTGGTCATGTTGATGGAGGTGACCATGTGGTCACATGGAAATTATGGTAGCATGGTCATGTTTCATCCTTTGTTCACAGTTTATTAGTTTCACTTTTCATAGTTATATATTGTAACTGAATAACATTAATAATTTATTTACGATTTAGTTGCAGGTTATTTCTACTTGTTAAGTTATTATATTATTGATTCTGGATGTTTATTCTGGTCTTAATTAATTACCACTTTTCATTTTTAATGCCCAACAGTTGTTTCTAGCCCTTGGGGATTGAGAATTCTCTTCAGGCCATGCCATGGATTGGCTCGGGTGACAGGCTCAAACAGGACTAGGGTTTGTTCATGCCATGTAAATATCCCACTTTTAATTTTTTTCTCAAAATGAAATAAATAGTTGAAAATGCAACCACCCCATTAATGAGTTAATTGTGTTAAACGAGGTTAAAATAAATGAATTAGGTTGGTAAAATGTAACAATCGTTCTTCAATATATCTATTATGTCTTCATATATCGCACATATCATTTTTAAAATAAATATTATTAGTTTTTGTTATTGTAATGAATATATTTTCATGATGGAAATTTCAATAATTTCTTTTATATATTATATATTGACACAAAATTCATACATAACATTGATAAAATATTTATTCAATTATGAGAAAAAATATAAAAGGATTTTTAAAAAATTATTTTATTATAATTTGATTGATTTATAGTGTCACATGAAATTTAAATATGAATTTAAAATAATTATGATACGCTGAATTATTTTAATATAATTACATTTATTAATTAATGAATTTGATGTCAAATCAAATTAATAGTTTAGAAAATTTCATTGAGTGAATTTTATGAAAATAAAAAATTCATAAATTATGATAAATAAAAATAAAATAAAATATACATGTTTGAAATGATATTATTTAATATTTTATCCCTATGACATTCATGATGTATTTGTTACCTAATAGGCAACATTATCCACCATTAATATTATAAAATTCATTACCAGGTATAATATTAATATTAGTTATCCAGGTGATTAAAAAAAATTATAGGGTTTAAAATGACTCTAAAAGGAATTTAAATTTAAAATAAATCTTATTTTAACACCTTAGACAAAAATTCAATGAATAACTTCCAATTTGAAATCATTTTTCAGGAAAAACGTGTCCTTATCCCTCTCATACCACAATTCTTCCCTTTCTCTTTGTTATATTCACCACATTGGTCCATCTATGTTAACCAAACACATTTTATTAATCTATTAAACACCAATAAACACATTCTATAAGATTTTTTCATACAAAAACTCCATTTATAGGTTCATTAGATTGAGATATAAAGGAGTTATTTAAAGAGAAAATTTAATTTCTTTAACTGATAACATTGTTTTTTACATATTATTTTACCAACTCCATATATTTTGTATTAATGTAAATGTAATATCATAATTATACATAATTTATTGATCTTTATATTGTGTAACCACAATTATACACACTCTTTGTAGTTAAATATAATGTGAAACTATTGTCTGTGCATACGTATAACAGGTTTTATGCATGTAAAGATACTATTCATATTTCTCTTACATTTTTATGAATTGGCATAATGATAAATTTAATTATTATATATATTCTTATCAAATAGTATTGAATTTGGAGTTATAACATCATATTTACTTTCTCACCATCCAATCAATTGGGAAAAAAATGACACTCATTCGTCTGTTTTGAATATCCCCTCAAAAGGTGGTGTGATTAATTTTAAATTTTTCCATTATAGTGAAGGTAATGAAGATATGTTTAACTAAACTAATTTATAAAATAATTATTCATTAAATTTAAATTTAAATTTTCAATTATTTGGTTCCATCTGTCAAAATGTTATTACTATAGTCGTGCATATGTACAAGTCACCATATCAATAAATAGTATAATTTTTTTAATATATAAATATATTATAGATTAATATAAATAAATATACAATTTATATATATCATATTTATTTAATTTAATGGTATATATGTGGTGAAAAAATATCATGGTACAAGGAATAAATGAAATGAAACCAAATATACATGATATATAATTAATTTATCACACAAAACAATGATTTTAACAACAACTTCTAAATAAATGGATAATAAATAAATATATAAAAACAAAATATGATATGATTTATGTGTGTATAGTTCAATAATATATCCATAAACAATTTTTATTTATTATATAGGAGTTTCTAACTTATATGAATGATGTTAAACCTAATTTGTTGTTTTTTTCATAATCATATAATTTCTTGACAATTTGTGTTTCAGATTCCTCAGAGGGAATTCATTTATCATTATATCATAAAAAATAATTTTTTTTCTCATCTTGTTCTTCCCATAATTTATATTTTTTAATTTCATCTTCATATTTTTATGAAATTATTATTTAGAAATAATATTATAAAGAAAACCATAATGTTTATATTCTTAGTTGGGAATCATTTTCTTAAATGGTGATATTTTTCATAATATTTTCAAGTGAATGTTTTTTGTATTTTTAAATGACTTTATATTGAAATATGAACCAATTTTTGGAATTTATTTGAATTTTATTAAAATAATATGTTCGATGGTTTCTTAATATAGTAAAATTTATTTATTCTACAAATGTGTGAAATGATTTTTTTAATATAATGTTCATAAACTGAATTTCAAGATCTCATGGAACACACTAATTATATGAATTAATTGAATGTTTATAATATTATTTTCTTTTTATTTTTACCCCTAATATTTTGTAAATTTATTTCCATGAAATAATTGATTTAAAATTTAAAATGGTATATTTTTCATGAATATTTTCAATAAACATTGAAATATATTTTCATATATGACAAATAAATTATAGAATAAAAAACTATACTAATGATATACTCTAATTGTACCATCATAAATTTTTTTTAGAAAAGTTAATGATCATTTTGATAGGGAATAGTGGTCATATTATATTTGTTAGTTATTCTAATATAATATGTTAATGATATTTATAAAATATTAATTTTTTTGTTTTATTTATTCATATAATGAATTCAATAGAATTGTTATTTTATAGATGGTTCCCATAATAAAATAGCTTCTGATTTCATATGTAGGTCTCATCATACAAAATAAATTATTTATTTGACAAAAGCCTTAATCATTTTTGAATGTTTTCTTGGAAATATGCCTCAATAGTAAAGTGGAAATCATTGAAATTATACATTACATCAATATAAAGATTTTTTTTAACCATGTAAATATTATAATACTTTTGATATCTATTGATAACTTTCTTGATAATTTGTTTATTTGAATGTAATAATTTGTCCATCATTCATTCTATCTATATTATTTAGGAATTTTTTCTTGTTTTATACACACAACCTTACTAGGACTCTATGATTACCAATTTTTAATTTCCTTCATTGCACATGATTCTTGTAATTTTATTATTATTTATATAAGGGGATATTCAAATTATAATGATGTAGTTATCAATAAAAATTACATGATGTATTTTATGATTTCAGATTTATGGTTGCTTTTATTTACTTATCTTTTTTACCAAGGACATAAAACTATTTGGCCTTTTTGATGTGATCTATCATATCAATTTATCATTTATCATTTTCACAACAAAATAAGGGCTACTGGAGTTAGGGTCATTATATTAAGTATTTGAAAAATATTAGTATAAACATTGATAATTGGATTAACAATAACCAAAACTAATGAAAATAACCCTAGGACTAACATTAAGTTTAAATCTATTTATAGGATAAAATCTTAATGTTTATTTTGTATTATATAATCTGTGTTCCCATGCTGAAAATCCCTTTTTTGATACTAAAATCTGATTTGGTTTTTTTAATTTTTGCATCTATGAGTAATAACCCCATAATGATTTTTTCGAGTATATCATGAAAATAATTCTAGTGCAGAGTGAGTACCCCCATATTTTGGACTAAGATTAATACTATAGTGGGAAAGTATTGTGTAAATTACCATTTTGTTTTCAAAAAATTAAAAAATACTTGAAAATGCTTTTTTTATTTGAAAATACTCTAAAAACATGGTTATTATTATGTTAATAGTTATGCATGAAATCCCAATTTATTATAAATTTTTAGTAGTTTTAAAATAGTAAATAATGATTTATACTATTTTTATCTAATATAATGAATACAATTTTTTATAAATAATACCTTTAAGTATTAATGGGAATAGTAATAATTCATGTTATCCCTATAAGGATTTCCCTGATTTGGAAGATTTTAACACTAGATCTACATATGGTGATTTAGTTGAAATTATTTTAACTATATTTGGGAATTTAAAACATGTTATGATTAGTAAAAATTACCATTTTTAAGAATATTGTAAATCCAAAATGTGGTGTAACAAAATTTTATAGATCTTCAACCTGAAAAAACATCCATCATAAATTTGGACTACAAATCAATTTGTATCCTAGAAATGGAAAATTTTCATTAGGGGATCTATTTCTCATATAAGGAATTAATAAATGTTTGAAGGGTTGTAATGATGTTTATAAAATCTCACATGTAGTGGAATAATAGTTTAAATTGAATAACAAAATTGTTTTATAAGATATATCAATCAAGTAATTGAAGGGTTTTAATGTACATTTCTAGAGAAAATATTTTCCACATTAACAATTAGAAAATATAGGTGATTAATTAGGGAATCCTTGATATAAATAATTGGAAAATGAGTCCACATATAATATAACACCCCAGCCTTAACCCTTACTTAATCTTGAGTTATTACAAGATTCCACATTGAGGATGTTTTCAGGTTTAGAGTTTTAGAGAATTAGATCAGAAAACATGAATTACATTCCACATTTAAACATATTGGTTACATAAAAGATAGTATTCATTTTTCTTATCAATGGAAAAATTTTTAAAATAAAACATGGATTCTTTCTTGAAACATCCTTAACATTATCATCACATCATGTACCTTTCCCTTAACCTGTGAAAATCATTTCAAAAGAATAGGATGAGCATAAAAAGCTCAGTAAGGAATATGAAAATATGGAATGTAATCATGATTACATGTATACATAAGAATCAATGAAATTATACTTTACTCATAAAACATAAGCACTTTAACATACCTTATCAAATAATGAATAAATCTTAGAAATAATAAGACATAAACGTAACTTGATACATTCATAACATTCTTACGTAGGGATTAACCCTCTTGGTTAAGTTTGGAATACCCATCAAAGTATATTCCCTAAATCTCTTCGGAGAAAACTTAACGTTTATCCCCTTCGCGATAACCAATGAATTTGAGAGCTATATCGGGCTAACCCTCCCTTAGTTTATCATAGAACCACTCATCTTGATATTAATGCCCAAGAACCATAACATAATCGTATCACATAAAACATTCATAAAGGAAACATATCATTTCTGCATTTCAATCACAAGATATCAATACAACACATTGATATAATAAAAATATTATTAAATCCATTTTCAATACCAAAATAAAAGAAAATTAAAACATGGTATTTATTTTTCTTTTAAAAAATTGTATAGCTTCTAGAGGAAGACGAAACTCAAATAATGGTCACCACGGCGGAGAAGTTGTTGTCACCGCATATGTATGACAAAAACATTCCCTTTTGTCGTTTAGAAAAACGATTCGTATAAAAATGATTCATTTTGGATAAACATAAAAGTCAAGGGGTTTATACACCGTATAAAATAAAGTTGTGTGTAAAAACAAAATATTCTTCAATGAAAGGAGATTGAGACGAAGTCCCATACCTCGGGTCTGAATTGACTCGATCGTTCTTTAATGTCTTGAATAATAAACTTGAGTTAATTTCTACTTGATTAAGTACCGTTTTCAAGATCATTATTACTTTTATATCACTTATTACCATGTTATGAACATTATGTAATCATTTAATTAAATAACGTTCGTTTTGTCGATATTTGGTACTTGAGTCAAAAGTGAACTTCTTATTTTAACAAGTTGTTCAAGTAGTCAAATATCCATTATCTCAAGAAAGATATTCATGATGTATATTCCATATATATCATATAGATCCTTTATATAATGGATTTATAATATTAAAAAATCACTTAGAGTTAATAAATTAAATGCACCGTTCATGGAGACGGTAAGCCGTACGTATGCATGAACGCTACTTTCATTTCTATGTCATATTAATAGAATATAAAGTAAATGAGAGATATGTATATATTAATTCCAGAATTATATTCATCATTTATATGTAGCATATATCATATATATCCATTATATATATGTACTTATAATAGTACATTACATTTGGGGATAAGAAATGAAATGCACCGGTCATGGAGACGGTAAGCCGTACGTACGCATGAACGCTACTTTCATTTCTATCTCAGACTTTAATGGAATGAAATAATAATTATATAAAGGTATATTATAATTAGAGTATAATATCATATATAATATCATTAAATATATCCTTTATACGTACCACACATGGTATAAACGAATCAAATCACTTTGAGGGGCGGTAGTCCGCACTTCCAAAAATGAAGATATCGCGTTTACCCATAATGGAAACCATAAAGGTAATCCATAAATGAAAAATACAGAAGATTAAGTAAAACAAAAAAATATTATATATCATATATAGATACAGTGACATCTTAATGGCCACCATTGAAGGTGTTATATAAGTGTTTAACAATCATCGTTTCGTGAGTCAAAAATTCGCCATCCACAGAAACAGTATGTTCATTAACCATTAGATGTTGGTGTGTGTAAGTGTATCTCGAATACATCATATAACAACATCTTATTATATTGAAGATACTTGAGTTGTTACAGAAGAAATGAATAAAAAGAGTTTAGGGGGGTTGTGGAAGAAAAATAAAACATAAGAACACAAGAGAAAGCACTACCTTCAAAACGGGTAACTCTTTTTGATTTGAGCTGAAAGGCTTACTTTGGAAGACTTGTACCCAAAAAGAGGCTTCTAGGAGTAAGATAGGGATTTAGAGAGACAAAATGGGCAGGGATTGTTCGATCCAAGGGCTTTAGAGGTGTGGGTAAGGTGGTAGAGGTGGGGGCCTTTTATAAGAGGAGAGGAGGGGCACTCTTGGAAAGGTATAAAATCTTACATTATTTTCAAATGACTTTCTGATTTTCAAGGCCCCACATTGATGTATTTCGTGGATAAGGTGATAACGGTTTGAAATATTCTCATCCAATTGGTCTTTGACAAGTGTATGTTATAGTTTTAACATTATCTTTTCATTTTATTTAAATCCTTTATTAATTAGGTAATCGCTGCATCATCATGTTGTCATAAATATTTTAATTTATTTAATGTCTAAAAATTACAAAACAAATAATATGATGTAGGAAATATTTTTGGATATAAAATGACTATTTATAGTATAATATATCATTTATGTAGACAGAATTAAAAATGTTTTACTCAGGTGATATATTCTTTGTTATATTTAACTTTCTTTAAAAATAAAAGTATAAAAAGTCATTATCCCACAAAACTGATTCCATGGGGTCCCCATGTTTGGAACAATGCATACTATGGTATTACATGACACAACCATTAGTATTAGGACACATTTTTGGGTCATTTTTAATTATTATGATATTATTTTATTATCTTTAACTATCCGATTACTAATTAATCAAGATAATTAAAGATAATTACCATCATTGCTATTCATTATTTCCAAAAACAAAAGAGTCTTCATTACATAATTTTTACCTTTTAATTCCATATTTGTAATCAATTTTACCAAATTCCACACACATAAATTTCAATAATAAATTTAAAATTAATTCTCATTATCAAAACAAATAGCGGGTTTTTTTGAAACAATATCTATGAAAAGTTTGGCATTAGTTTATGCCCAATTCCAAAGTTAAATTAATCCTATTGACCACCATTTGATTAAATGGTAAACATATATTCAAATTACACATTAATACCAATTAAATAGGCAATTTACCCATATAATTAAATTATATGAAAAAGCAATTTTGATGTAAAATGCAGTATTTTTCACTATTCATAAAGAAATGAACAATGTCATAAAAATACCAAAAATTTATCCAATGTAAATTTCAATGTCCCAATAATAAATAATATGTTTATTTTCAAAAATAAAGAATATAAAATTGTTAAAAGTTTGATTGAAAAATGGTTTCCCATCAAATTGAGGCAAAACACTCTTTTAAAAATATTAGTGTATATCATGCTTAAGATTGGATTTATTGTCATTTTAAGCCTCTAAAACACTATTTAATTCATAAATAGACATAGATAAAAATATCTATTATTCATTACTTATTTGGGATGATACATTCTTCCCCCCTTTAAAAATTGTGACCCCACAATTTATTCACTTATCGAATAAGTGGGGGTATTTATCCCTCATTGCATTTTCAGTTTCCCATGTTGCCTCTTTAATCATGTGGTTTTTCCACAAAACCATTTCCTGGTGAATTAACTTATTCCACAACACTAGCACCCTATGATCAAGAATATGAATTGGTTGTTCCTCATAATATAGATTCATTTCCAACTGAAATACCTATGGACTCAAAACATGGGATGGATCTGGCATGTACTTCCTTAACATTGAAACATGAAAAACATTGTGTACCTGAGATAAACATGGAGGTAAATCCACATGGTAAGCAACTGATCCAACTCTCTCCAGAATTTCATATGGTCCAATGAACCTTGGACTCAGCTTTCCTTTTTATGCCAAATCGCATCACACTTTTCCATGGTGAAACTTTGAGAAAAACATGATCACCTACCTCGAAAGATAGATCCTTCCTCTTGTTGTCTGCATAATGCTTCTTCATACATTGAGCTATTCTCATGTGTTTCTGAATCAATTGAACTTTTTTGGCCATCTCTTCTTCTAATTCTGGTCCCATCAGCTTCTTTTCACCCACTTCATCCCAAAAAGCTGGAGTTCGACACCGCTTCCCTTATAATGCCTCAAACGGTTCCATCTGTATACTGGAATGAAAACTGTTATTATATGAAAATTCAACCAAAGAATGATGTTGGTCCCAACGTCCTTGATAATCCATCAAACAAGAACGTATCATATCCTCCAATGTCTGAATTGTTCGTTATAACTTCCCATCTGATTGAGGATGAAAAGCTGTACTAATATTTAATTCAGTACCCAATGACTTTTGAAGGCCTTTCAAAAAGTTAGAAGTAAACATGGGATGATGATTAGATACAATGGAGAGGGGAACTCCATGCAACCTGACTATCATTTTAAGGTACAATAGAGAAAGTTGATCTAGAGATAAAGTATATCGAATAAGAAGAAAATGAGAAGATTTAGTCAAGCGATCAACAATAACCCAAATTGCATTATTACCTCGATATGTCTTCGTTAATCCCACAACAAAGTCCATGGATATATTTTCCCATTTCTACTCTGGCACTGGTAAAGGCTAAAGCATCCCTTTCGGTAACTGTCACTCTTCATTAACCTACTGACAAGTCAAACACTTCACAGTAAAATCAGCAATATCCCTTTTTATTCCGTCACCACTAGTAATACTCCCGAAGATCTCTATACATCTTAGTACTGTTAGGATGAACTGAAAACGGAGAACAATGAGCTTCACATAACAACTCTCTCTTCAACTGTGAATCACAAGGCACACACAATCTCTTCCCAAAACTCAAAACACAATCATTATCAATGTTGAATTCAGGAAACATACCCTTCTGAACCAGCTCTACCTTTTTCTGCAACTCACTGTCTTGCTTTTGTGCTTCCTTGATTCTGTCTGATAGAGATGATTTCACTGATACCTAAAAAAAACAGAAGTACATTCTACACCAACAACTTTTATGAAAAAGTTCATCAAATCCATAACCAAAGGATCAAATTCCAAATGAATCATTTTTAATGAAACATTACTTTTTCTACTCAAAGCATCAGCCACTTTATTTTCTTTTCCCGGATGGTAATGAATTGTACAATCATAATCCTTGATTAATTCCATCCATCTCCTTTGTCTCGTGTTCAATTATTTATGAGTGAATATATACTTTAAAATTTTGTGATCAGTATATATTTCACACTTTACTCCATACAAATGATGCCTCCAAAATTTTAAAGCGAAAACAACAACAGCTAATTCCAAATCATGTGTAGGGTAGTTTACCTCATGAATTTTCAACTAACAGGAAGCATAGTCAATTACCTGATCATTCTGCATTAGGACTCAACCATGTCCTTTCAATGAATCATCACTGTAGATAACAAACTCAAAATTCTTGGAAGGAAGTTCCAAAACTAGAGCATTCACCAATCTTCTTTTCAACTCCTGAAAACAATCATCACATTCTTTTGTATAGTTAAACATAACACCCTTCAGAGTTAGCTTTGTCATTGGACTAGATAACTGTGAAAACATTTCAACAAACTTTCTGTAGTAACCTACCAAACCAAGAAAACTATGGATCTCAGTTACTTTTTCGGTTCTTGGCCATTCTTCAACAACTCTTGTTTTTTCAGGATCCACAGTTATTCCGTCTTTGGAAACAATATGACTAAGGAAAGAAATTTTTTGCAACCAAAACTCACACTTGTTGAATTTACCATACAATTTATATTCTTTTAAGGTTTGAAAAATAACAATTAAATTTCTTTAATGCCCCTATTTACTTTTATAAAACACCAAAATATCATCAATGAAAACAACCACCATTTTTCACCTGAGTCAACTGAGCTATTACTGCAACAAACTGTTCAGTTCTGATTCTGACAATCTCAGGATACTAATTTGAAAGGTAATTTCCCACTGTATGCCTTCCCAGAAAATCCGTTTTATTTCCATTACGAAAACCATTCTTAACACATAAATATCTTAGGAGAAGCAACATGGTAATCTTCAAATGATATATCATTTCAATCATACCATAAATTAATTTATAATTTAACAATCTTCTAACTCCTAAAGTTATAAAAAACGACTTCTGATACCAACTATAAAGCACCAGCCTTTAACCTTACATAATCTTGAGTTATTACAAGATTACACATTGAAGATCTTTTCAGGTTTAGAGTTTTAGAGAATTAGATCATAAAACCTGTTTTACATTCCATATATAAACATAGTGTTTACATAAAAGATAGTATTTATTTTCCCCATCAATGGAAACTAATTTAAAATAAAACATGGATTCTTTCTTGACACTTCCTTGACACTATCATCACATCATGTCACGTTCCATTGACCTGTGAAAATCATTTCAAAAACATGGGGTGAGCATAAAAAGCTCATTAAGGGATACGAAAATATGGAAAGGAAACATGAGTAAATGTATACATAAGAATCAGTGAAATCATACTTTACTCATAAGACATAAGCTCTTTAACATACCTCATCCAATCATGATTAAATCATAGAAATCATAAGACATAAATGTAACATCAGGCATTCATAACATTCTTACATAGGGAGTAACCCTCTTGGTTACGTTTGGAATACCCATCACAGTATATTCACTAAATATCTTCGGAAAAACATTAACGTTTAACCCCTTTGTGTTACCCAATGCATTGGAGAGCTATATCGGTCTCACCCGCCCTTAGTTTATCACAGAACCACCCATATTCATAACAATTCCCAATAACCATAACATAATTGTATCACATAAAACATGCATAAAAGAAACATAACATTTCCAAATTTCAATCTGAAGATACCAATACAAAACATTGATATAATAAAAACATTATGAAAACCATTTTCAATACCAAAATAAAAGAAAAGTAAAACATGGTATTTATTTTTCATTTAAAAAATGGTATGGCTTGTAGAGGAAGCCGAAACTCAAATAATGGCCATGGCAGCGGAGAAGTCATTGTCGCCGCATACGTATGAAAAAAACATTCCCTTTTGTCATTTAGTAAAATGCTTTGTATAAAAAATATTCCTTTCGGATAAAACTAAAAGTAAAAGGTGTTTATACACAGTATAAAATAAGGCTGTGTATAAAACAAAATATTCCTCGATGAAAGGATATTGAGACGAAGTCCCATACCTCAGGTCCTACTTGACTTGATCGTTCTTTAATGTCCTGAATAATAAACTTGAGTTAATTTTTACATCCATAAAAACCATTTTCAAGGTCATTATTCCTTTTATATCACTTATTACCATGTTATGAAAATTATGTAATCATTTAAGTTAATAATGGTCGTTTTGTCGATATTTGGTACTTGAGTCAAAAGTGAACTTCTTATATTTACAAGTTGTTCACGTAGTCAAATATCCATTATCTCTAGAATGATATTCATGATGTAGATGCCATATATATCATTTATATCCATTATATACATTCATTTATAATATTAAATAATCATTTATAGGTATGAAATGAAATGCACCGTTAATGGAGACGGTAAGCTGTAAGTACACATGAACGCTACTTTCATTTCTATGTCCTATTAATGGAAGTAGAACTAAATGAGAGATATGTATATATTAATTCCAGAAATATATTCATCATTTAGATGTATGATACATCATATATATCTATTATATATATTTACTTATAATAGTACATTACATTTGGGGATAAGAAATGAAATGCACCGTTCATGGAGATGGTAAGCCGTACGTACGCATGAATTCTACTTTCATTTCTATCTCATACTTTAATGGAAAGAAATAATAATTATATAAAGATATATTATAATTCAAGTATAATATCATATATAATATCATTAAATCTATACTTTATACGTACCACATATGGTATTAGTGAATCAAATCAATTTGAGGGGGCGATAGTCCGCACTTCCTAAAATGAAGATATCACGTTTACCCATAATGGAAACCATAAAGGTAAGTTGTAAATGAAAAATACAGAAGATTAATTAAAACATAAACATATTATATATCATACATAAATATAGGGACAACTTTATGTTCACCTTTGAAGGTGTTATATGAGTGTTGAACAATCATCGTTTCGTGAGGCAGAAATTCTCCATCCACAGAAACTGTATGTTCTTTAACCATTAGATGTAGGTGTGTGTAAGTGTAGCTCGAATACTTCTTATAAAAAAATCATATTATATTTAATATACTGTAGTTGTTAGAAAATAAATTAATAAAAATAGTTAAGGGGGTAAGAGAAGCAAAATAATACATAAGAACACAAGAGAAAACACTACCTTTAAAACAGGTAACTCTTTTTGACTTGAGCTCAAGGGCATCCTTGGGAAGACTTCTGCCCAAAAAGAGTCTTCTAGGATTAATATAGGGATCTAGAGAGACCAAATGAGCTGGGTTTTTTCCATGCCAAAGGCTTGAGAGGTGTGGGTAAGGTGGTAGAGGTGGGGGCCTTTTATAAGAGGAGAGGAGGGCCACTCTTAGAAAGGTATAAAATGTTACTTTATTTTCAAATGAGTTTCGGATATTAATGGTCCCACATTGATTAATTTCGAGGATAAGGTGATAAATGTTCGAAATATACTCATCCAATAGGTCTTTGACAAGTGTATGTTATTGTTTTAACATTATCTTTTCATTTTTTAAATCATTTATTAATGAGGTAATCGCTGCATCATCATGATGCCATAAATAGTTTACTCTATTTAATGTATAAAAATTACAAAATAAATACTATGATGTAGGAAATCTTTTCAGATTTACAATGACTATTTATAGTCCAATAAATCATTTATGTAGTCAAAATTAAAATAATTTTACTCAGGTGATACATTCTTCGTTATATTTATCTTTCTTTAAAAATAAAAAGATAAAAAGTCATTATCACACAAAATTGATTCCATGGGGTCCCCAAGTTTGTCACAAGGCATCCCATGGTCAGACATGACAGAACCAGTAGTATTAGGACCCATATTGGGTCATTTTTTATTATTATGACTAGATTACTAATTAAGCAAGATAATTAAATATAATTAACGGCATTACGATTCATAATGTCCAAAATCAAAAGAGTCTTGATTAAAAAATATGGACCTTATGATTCCAAATATTTAATAAATTTTACAAAATTACAAACACATAAATTGCAATAATTAATTTAAAATTAATTCTCGTTGTCCAAACAAATAGCGGGGTTTTTTAAAACAATATCTATAAAAAGTTTGGAATTAGTTTATGCCCAATTACAAAGTGAAATTAATCCTAATGACCACCATTGGATTAAATGGTAAAAATATATTCTAATTACAATTTAAGACCAATTAAAAAGATAATCTAACCATATAATTAAATTAGATGTAAAAGAAATTTTGATGTAAAATGCAGTATTTTTCACTATTCATGAAAAATGAACATTGTCAGAAAAATACCAAAAATTTATCCAATGTAAATTTCAATGTCCCAATCATAAATAATATGTTTATTTTGAAAAATAGAGCTTATATAATTGTCAAAAGTTTCATTTAAAAATGGGTTTCCACCAAAAGGCAGTAAAACAATCTTTTTTAAAAATTAGTATATTCCAGGCTTAAGATTGGATTTGTTGTCATATTAAGCCTCTAAAACACTATATAATTCATAAAGAGACATAGATAAAAATATCTATTATTCATTACTTAATTTGGATGTTCCATATAAATATTACATTATATGAATATGAATAAATGATATGGAAATTTTTTTAAATCCAAAGATCTATATTTACCATGTATCTGTTGGGCTTATCACAATACTTCTAAAATTACTATGCTCACAATAATTCTAATCATATGAGGTCATAATATTATATAATTTCAATATAGAGTAATAATTAATTAATTATTATTTAATAAAAATATTTTAGGAGAAGAAGTAAATTGTGGTGAAAAATAGATAACCTGAAGAAGATAAATAAAAATTTTATATCATGTTATTCTTGTGGAATGAAGAACCATTGTACATGATAAAAAGGGAAAAGACATTGTTTCATATACGGAAAAGTAATTTACCATGATCAATAATTAAAGGGAATGGGATAAGAATAATGGTTTATAAATTTTACTATAAGGATATTGGAACAATTCCAACCAATACCCCTAATGTAATGAGAGAATACTAGAAAAAAATTCCCATGGTAGAAGTCAAATTATATTCAGAATACAAAATCTAATGACAATGTGATGGGGACATAGTGAAATATATATATATCATCTGATCCTAGATTATAGATTTTGTTTTATTATTTTCATCCCATTATATATATATATATATATATATTATTCTTTGGGTTTGACATTACCACCTTAAGGGATAGTTTTATATTTTTCGGTAATAACGCTTAATAGTATGATTACCTCATATCATCAATATATATCCTATAGGATATATATTTTTTCATAATTTTTCGATTTAAATATTCATATTATTCATTTTTTTAAATTAATAATAATTTTTTATATGGATTACCTATCTCAATATAGACTCCATTTCAATTTTAAAGAATGTAATGTTATATTAGACAAAATTAACCAACCTTCAATTATTTATTATTATGAGGATGAACCTTACATAAAAATAAAAATTCCCTCTGTCATATTTTTCATTGAACATATTCATGGTTATATTTATCTTAAATAGTTTCAGATTAAAACAAAATTGAAAATGTTCCAATTATTTGGAATATGATTTATGTATTTCTTAATGACATTCAAAGAATTCCCTTTAATCATGATGCAAGGATTTCAATATAAATCATCCATTATGCTATTCATATTTCAATGATCCATTTAGAATTTCCCCAATTGTGTAATAAAAAAAAATAAAGATACTATAGGGGAATATAAATAAGATATTCAATCATCCTAGTGCTTCAGTATGGGGTTTTCCATTTATATTTTTTATGAATAAATATGGATCAATGAATATTCTCACTAATTTTCGGGAACTTATAATGATCACTACTATAATTATTTGTTGTGTACCCCATATTGATGAACTATTAGATAAATTATGGATAGATATATATTTTTCCAAGATATATCTTTAACATATATATAATTAGATAAGGGTTCAAAATGATGATATAATCACAATATACATCCATATGAGGTATATTTATAGTTATGTTATTCCAATTTCATTTGGACTTACCAATTCATCATCTATTTTTGAAAATTTTATTGAAAACTTCTCCATACATTACATTTTTTAGTTTGTGGTATCATATATATATATATATATATAATATTATTATATATATCTGTAGTCCCTTGAAGATAATGAAAAACATTTCATAATTGTGTTGAAGACCCTATGTATGGATATATAGTGATAAAAATGTATGATGTGTGAATTACGACTAAAAAATGATTCATTCTAAAGACATATAATATGAAACAAGGACACATTAGTGGATGCTTCAATAATTTTTTTTTAAAAAAATATCTTAGACCAAACGTAGTAACACAAATCATTCGATTTCATTGGTTGTTTAAATACTAATGATTCTTTGTGAGATAATTATTATGAATATCAAATCCACTAATTATGTAACATCCCAATATTTCATAGTACGTTATTTTTTCAAAGTAATTCAATAACTTGGACTACACACAACACTGAGTTTTAGCGCACCATGACTTACTAAACTTGCCGTTCAAAAGCAGTTATGAATAGTATTAAATGAATTTTGAACTATATATAATCGTTATAATTTTATAATCCATATTATTATTTTATTATACATAATTTAAGAACAAATAATTTTTTTCAGATAAAAGAAGTATTTTTCAAAATTTGAATTTTTACCGCCTTATAATGGGGAATCCTTTTCCAATACAATATTTCAAGCTTTTATATATTCATTTTGACAAAATAAACTTCTTATTTTGCATCAGGACATAATAATTCAGTTTCAAATTTTTTTTGGTGTTTTTCTGATAACATTCATATTTGTGTGAATAGTGAAAAATGCTATATTTTAACTGAAAAATACTTTTTTAATAAAAATAATTCATAGTGTTAATTTTTAAATTTTAATGGTTTGGATGTATAAATAGATTATATTTTTACCATTTAATCCAATTATGGTCATTATAAGTAATTTTACATTGAAATTGGACATAAGCAAGTTTAAATATTTTGATAGTTGTTATTTCTTAAAAACAAGCCTCTTGGTTTTGATAGCAGGAATTAATTATAAATTTATATATGCAACTTATATGTTTTGAATTTGGTAAAATAGACTACATTTTTGAATTAGGAATATCATAATTATCATATGGTAATTTTTTGGAATTTTTCCGAAAACTTTTAATTTTTGTTGAATAGTGGAAAACACTGAGTTGTAGTTTAAAACAAAATTTTTATGTAAATAATTATTTATTTTATTTAAATTTATTTTAGATAAAAATAGACACATAATACCTATATAAGTTATATGTAATTATTTAGTGTCAGTTTATAATAATTATAGATATATAAAAATTTTATTGAACATTTCACCGTATTTTACCCACCTCCTAGGAGAATTTGTAAATTTACATAAAACTTAATTTTACAACTTAGGTGAGTTGAATTTCGAAAATATGAGATATAAGGTTAATATCAAGTAGTAAAATGTGGTTCAATAAGATTAAAATAATTTTGGGTGAATAATAACTTTTCACTTTTATTTACCACTATTATAAGTAAATAGGGTAATTAAGGGTAAAAATTTTATTATTATTACCCTAAACCATGTCTTAATTCTATTTGATAAGTGTAACTAGACCAAAAAAACCATAAGAATAAAATATGACCCTTTAGGTCCACATGGATTAGATTATGACATTTATTATTATTAAATTTAAAGAAGAGTTAAAAGTGTTAAATTCAAAGTTTATTAACAAAACAATTTTTAATATAGGGTTATACATAAGATAAATTTGACTATAAATATTCATTATAATGATAAAAAGATTTAATACATAATTTTAGTTTATTTATAATTTTTAAACATTATATAATTAAATTTATTTATGATACAATGATGATGTTGTAATTACCTTATAAATGATATAATGAAATAAATGGTATTCTAAATATTAAATTAAATATAATTTAAATGTTTTTATGACATCCACGAATTTTATATGTGACAATGACATGTTAGGGCTGATTCAATGTATATTGAAAGAAGTAATAAAGTTGTGATGACTTCCACAAAAACAAAATACCAAATAGTGTCAAAATTGACAAAAACTAATATTTAAAACAAATACTATATTATTGGTTGATATAATATTCAAAAAATGTAAGGTTCGGAAAAAGGGATAAAATAATATTATATATTTCATTAATGAGCAACTTGAGGTTCTCTTGGAAGTTTAGATTATGTTTATTTACAATATATAGTAACAATACAAGGAGACACGGTAAAAGTTAATGTATTTAACTAAGAGTTATATCTAAATGATAAGGTTAAAATGATAATCTAAACTTGTCTAATACATATTGGATTAAAGTATTTAGACCCAAAACAACCTAAGTATCGAAATAAAATGATTTGGAACCATTATAAATCGAATATGATTGTATAATAAATTAATACTTTAATCTTTTCCTAAAGTAACCCTCACCCATTTTATAAAAGAGCACTTCCCCTTTTCTCAAAATCACACCTCCATAGCCATTTGTCTCGGCCAAAACCTACAAAAATAACCTCCCAAATTACCTCACTTCAACCTAGAGGCCTTTGTTTGATCAGAAATCCAACCTATGGATCCCCTTTGATCAAATAAAAAGGAAGAACCCAAAGAAGATGTAATGATTTCACCACCCTCTTTAAAGTTCCATTCCTCTTCCACTTCTTCATTCATTGTTATTTACATTCTAAAATAAAAAATCCAGTATCTTATATATAATTTTATTTTATTATAAATATTTCACAACTACATTTATTATTCTATCCATCTTATGAATGATAATGTCACCATGCGTGCGTACGTACGTCTTGCCATCTCCACGCTGTGGTGTAATTTGTTATTCAAAACTATGTTCTTTGGATGGATATAAAGATGATTAATTTTTATATAAATAAAGAAAATAACATGATAATTTCTAGGAAAAATTATTATACCATCCAATTCCACACCATTAATGAAAAGATATTGTCGCTCGTGCGTAGGTACGGATTACCGTCTCCACGACGGGATGAGATTCATTTCCACATTCACCATTCATCGATGATTATAAAAATACATATTACTAATATGTTTATAATATATAAAATAATAACACTACCGGAGATATATATATACTTACATATATTTTATTCACTTAGTTACATTAAATACATTATGAAAAAGGAAACAACGTTTATGCATACGTACAGACTACCGTCTCCATAAACAGTGTTTTAAATTTCATATATATGTCTATTATACATATTTATTTTTATAAATATATATGATATATAAATAACTTATGATATTCTGGAAGTATTTAAATCCTGATCTAATTGATACAATCAAGAGTAACAAGTTAAAACACGCACGATAAAGAAAGCGATTATTACATGAAATCTTATTTTAACATAAAAATTATTATAAAATTGTTAGTATAAAGTCATAAATGAATAATGTATGATAACATAAATATTAATATGGTTATCCTATAATTTAATAACATACTATTTCCTTCACACATGAGGTTAAACATACCCTTGACTAATGTAAAGTACAAGGTAAGGGTTTTTCATCTCACTCTTAATTCCCGTGAGATTCATCCCATATTGACACTATTAACTTTTGTGTGGTGTATGTATCCAAATAATTGTATTATTTGTGTAATACACTTTAATTTATGTTTATTTACATTTAAACTATATGACATCTCTTTCATGGGGTGTATGTTTCGTATGTTATCAAATTGGTAAGGTTTAATTTCACAATCTATTTATTATACGAGATTGTTTTTATGTAAGTATCTAGTGGGACATATTTATTATCCATGTACATGTTTCATAAAATAGTTTTCAAAGGGATTATTTTAAGTTACTTTTTACTAAAACATTATTTTAAATGTTTTAAATATTTATTCTTCTAAACCATTCACATTAATGTCCATGTTTTCAAAATGGATTTATGGATTTATATAAATGGACATGAATGTTTTAAAATGTTTATTACTTTAAAAAGTTTCAAAGTGGTATGGGACACTTTGATTCAAAAATTTATTTAAATTTATTTCTCTCTAAATTTTGTGACTTTTAAATGTCTTCCTTAAAAGGTATATTTCTATCAAAGATTTTTACAAATGATTTTCATATATGTCAAAAACATTTAATGGATTTTAACCTTATTTGATGTTGATTTATTATGATACAATTCTTCCATATTGCGTTGAATGTTTTGTGAAATGTTTGACTATGGATGTGTTATTTTTAAACCATTCATGGATTATGGGTAATGTATCGACATTTCATATGCCAGTTTTAATAAGAATGTTTATGTCATGTTTTAAAACTTTTCATATAAGGAATGCATTAGACTTAGTAAGTTACTAGTGGAGGCCACTATAGCTCCTCGATGCATTGCTAGGTCTCATGAGACAAACTAGTGTCTTGGAATAAGGCCTTGACATGATCTTATTTTTAGTCTTGGCCCAAGTCCTTGACTATGCAGTTATGGAAGTCTGGCATTATGTATTCCATCAATATGAAATTGGATAGTGAAATTGAATGTGATTATTTGACTAGTAGAATATCCTTGTGAATAAGTAAATGGAATTACTTCATTTAATTGTTTCCATATTTTTCTGAAGTTAAAGTTTAAAATGATTTTTTTAGTTATACATCATCTTAAATGTTTATGCTTATTTATGAATGTTTCTATTGTATTGTTATCCTTACCCATCATTTGAGTTCACCCCTTTCTATGTTTTACTTTTCCCAGGATTCCAAGAAGTGTATTGTGATTGATATGCAAGGTTAGGTCAAGGGAATAGTGGTATTCATACAGTATTATTTATGTTGTTTTGTATGTTATAATGTGTAATTAAACATTAATGTATGTAATATATTTTCCAAGACTGCTAAACCAATCAGTCCTTCAGGACTTGATTCCTTGTAATAATGCCAAAGTATTAAAATAATGCACCGACTCAGGGTAACTAGGGTTGGGTAATTACAGTTGTTATCAGAGGAAGTTTAAAAATAATATTGCAAGATAGATTTTGATAAAATCTACTTAGAGAACATAGACCTATAATAGACATTGAGGATTAGTATAGATGAAATTCCAAGAATTTTGGTAATGTAAATATTTTTTGAGTTTTCCAAGCAAATACCTCCATGTGTGGATATGAGCATATAGAGGGAGATCTGGCACAGATGTACATAGGTGTAAAATCGGAAAACACCGCTTTGATCTAGACTCGAATGGGAACTAGTGAACGACAACAGGCATTGCTGCACTCTTGGTTACGACACTCCTGGGGGATATTCTTATGATAATTCTCATTTTCATTATAAATAATTATGAAGGGTTTATGAGAATATACTTCCTCAAGGAAAACATATTTATTATTATGGATTATATCCATAAACCATTCAATTTATGTTGGGTATTTTACAGGTTTGGAATTATTTCAATTCGTAAACTAACCTAGTTTTTAATATTGTTTAGAAATGGAACCCAATAGAAGGAATGTGAACTCTAGAAAAAGGTATGATCCAAAGAGTACAAAGGATCATATATTTCACGGTATTAAACCAAAATTTAGAGGATAAATAGTCTCCCATGTAATCTCAACATATGAAGAAATAGTATCATGTGTTAATAAGATAAGTAACAAATTTTCTGAGTCCTTTGGCTTTGAAGGAAAGAAAGAGAATAAAATGATGGAAGAGACAAATATAGATAATGGGGATAAAGAAAAGAATAATTTTCTCATATGTGATAATTATCAGAAGAAACACCCTAGAACATTACTAACGGGAATGGGAGTTTTTTATAAGTGTGGAGAAAAAGGAAACCATGTACATGACTGCAAGGGTAAGAAAAAGGGTTCAAATGTTCAATGCTTCATCTCCAACGAGTTGGTACAAAATGTGTACCAATGTCCAAATCATCAGAGTATGCCTCAAATGATTATATTGGATAAGAATCAAGTTATGATACTACCACGTATGAGGAGGAATGATTAGAGTACTTATGTTATTATTGGTGAATTATTTTATTTGAGTGTTGTATCAACAATGTACTGGTTATAATAATTATGGAGTATAAAAGCATTATACTGCAGTACTATTTCATTAAGGATATGAGATTGTGTGGAACCAAGAAAAGTGACCCAATAGCAGGTCAAATTTTTGGAAAATATATGGTTAAGAGAAAGAGAAACCATAATATGGTTCTGATACTGAAGTAGTGATTTTGGAATAATACATGATTTATTTAGATTAATTATATTAGATATTCTTGACTACCTTGAAACTTATTAATTATTTGTATATTCCATTATTCTTCAAGTTTTAAACATTTTTCTATAGAAGGATTATACCCAGTATACTATCAAAAAATAAGGGATCATTAATGTAATCAATAAGGCTTTATGGTAATTCAGGATTTCGTAGTGTTTTAATCAAATACTTGACGAAGGTGTTCACATGATATTACATGAAAAAAGGGATCATCATTGTGTTTACCTTCCTAATAAATTTTGGACTGTGAGTTTGGAGATAAGTATTATGGATATTTCTAGTTTCAGATTATTTTTGGATTTCCATAATAGGATAACCCGGAGGACAAGTGGCAACCCGTCATATCCGGCAAGGCAGTGAGACTTGAACCTACAACCGAAGGGCGACAAGGGTGTATCACCTACCATTGGCCCACGTGATGTCCTGAATTGAATAATGTAGTTATAAAAAAAAATCCTTGTAGATGATTTATAAATTTATTTTTTTAACCCTATACGAATAAGATAAATATAATATTATTATTAAGATCTATTATCTTTAAGAGTGAAGGATGATTTTGAGGTAGAAATTAGTTAAAGGATGGGACTCTACTTGTCAAGAATATATTTTTCTTATTATCTCATTATATGAAGAAATTAATACTTATTCAGTAGTGAACGGATTTTAAAACAAAAAATGTGTTATCCTAATACCATATGTTTTGTTTACCCGATGGTATTTTAAATCATCATAGATTGATGAATTTAAGGCCTTCAATTTTACACTTGTTTTTGATTGATGACCTCAATCACTACCTATAAATATTTATGTTTTTGTCCAATTATAAGTCTCTAATTTCCTCTATTGTTCTCCTAATCGAGATCATAATTTTGTGGTGACCCTTTTATTGCCCTTTTCCTCTAATTAAGACTAATTTTTTGTACCTAATTTCTGATGCGGGTTTTCCCAACAGTATATTCTATTTTCAACCTTTTATTTTTTAAAAATAACATAAAATTTCAAGAAAGCGATCTATTTAAGGAGGGAAGAATGCAACACCCCATGATTTCATAGTATATTATTTCTTCAAAGTAATTCAATATCTTTCACTACACGCAACACCGAGTTTAAGCGCACCATGACTTACCAAACTAGCCGTTCAAAAGCGGTTATGAATAGTATTAAAAGAATTTTGAGCTATATATAATCCTTATAAATTTAGAATCTATATTATGGGTTTATTAGACAAAATGTAAGAAAAAATACATTTTTTCAGATAAAAAAAGTATTTTTTAAAAAATTTCAATTTTATCGCCTTTTAATGGAGAATCCTTTTTAAATCCAATATTTAAAACTTTTATATATTAAATTTGACAAAATAAACATCTTCTTTAGAATCGGGACATAAGAATTCAGTTTCAATAAATTTTTGGTGTTTTTCTTATAACTTTCAAATTAGGGTGAATAGTGAAAAAAATATATTTTAACGGAAAACAACATTCTTAATCAAAATAATTTATAGTGTTAATTTATTCATTTTAATGGTTTGTAAGTATAAACAGATTATATTTTCACCATTTAATCCAATAATGGCAATTCTATGTAATTTTACAATGAAATAGGATATAAACAAGTTTCAATATTTTGATAGTTACTATTTCTTAAAAATACGCCTTTTGGTTTTGACAATGGGAATTAATTTTAAATTAATAAATGCAACTTCTATGTTTTTAATATGGTAAAATAGAATTCATTTTTTAATTCGGAATATCAAAATTATCTTATGTTAAATTTTGAAATTTTACTGAAAACTTTTATTTTTTGATGAATAGTGAAAAACACTAAGTTATAGTTTAAAACCGAATATTTATTTAAATAATTATTTATTTTATTTAAATTTATTTTAGGAAAAAATGGATATATAATACTTATATAAGTTCATTTAAATTCATTAGAGTCAGTTTATAATAATTTTAGATATATAAAAATTTTATTGAACTTTTCACTGTATGTTACCCACCTCCTAGGAGAATTTGTAAATTCACATAAAACATAATTTTACCACTTCTCTGAGTTGAATTTCAAAAATCCGAGATACCTGGTTAATATCAAGGAGTAAAATGTAGCTCAATAAGATAAAAATAATTTTTGATGAATAGTAATTTTTTACTTTTATTTTCCACGGTTGAAAGTAAATAGGGTAATTAAGGGTAAAAATGATATTATTATTACCCTCAAACATGTCCTAATTCTATTGGATAAGTGTAATTTGAAGAAAAAACAAATTTGGAATAAAATATGACCCTTTAGGTACACTTGTATTAGATTAGGACGTTTATTATTATTTAATTTAAAGAAGAGTTAAAAGTGTTAAATTCAATGTTTTTTAACTAAATTTTTTATAATATAGGGTTTTACATAAGATAAAATCCACTATATATATTCATAAGAAAGATAAAAATATTTCCTAAATCATGGTAATTAATTTATAATTATTAGACATGAAATAATTAATTTTATTTATGACACAATAATGATGTAATCAATACCTTATTAATTAAAGAATCAAATAAATGGTATTATAAATATTAAAATAAATATAATTTCAAAGTTTTTATGAAATAAATGAGTTTTCTATGTTACTATGACATTTTAGGGATAATTAAATGTATAAAATTCTATATAATCATGTTTTGATGACTTTCACAAAAACAAAATACCATATAGTTTCAAAATTATCATAAATATATATTTCAAAAAAATACTATATTATTGGTTGATATAATATTCCAAAAAATGTAAGGATAAGCCAAAGGTCTTAAATAATATTATATATGTCATTAATGAGAAACTTGAGGTTCTCTTGGAATTTTATATTATGCTTATTAACCATATATAGTACGAATACAAGAAGACATTGTAAAAGTTAAACAATATAACTAAGAGTTAAATCCAAATGATAAGGTTAAAATGGTAACCAAAACTCGTCTAAAACCTACAGGTTGAGAGGATTTCGACCCATAACCTCCTATGTATCGAAATAAATTCATTTAGAACAATTATAAAACAAATATTATTTTATAATAATCTAATACATTAATCTTTTCCTATAGTGACCCTCACCCCTCTTATAAAAGGCCACTATCCCTTCTCTCAAAATCACAAATCCAAAAAAATTTGGCACGGCCAACCCCTGCCCAAATATCCTCCTAAAATTCCACACTTCATCCTAGAGGCATTAGTTTGATCAGAAAGCCATCCTAAGGAGCCCTTCCGATCAAATAAAAATGTAGAACCCGAAGAAGAGGTAATGATTCCACCACCCTCTTTCAAGTTCCCTTATTCATTCAGTTGTTATTTATTTGTTACTTAAATTATAAAATAATAAATACTATATCATCTACATACTGTGATATTATTATAAATATTTCACAACTATATTATTTATTCTATCTATATTATGAATGATAATGTCACCATGCATGCGTGCGTATGGCTTACTGTCTCCATGCCATGGTGTAAATTGTTATTCAACACTATGTTATTTCGATGGATATAATGATGAGTAATATATATATAAATAATGAAAATAACATGATAAAGTCTCTGTAAAATTAATATACCATCCAATTCCACACCTTTAAGGAAATTATATCATCTCTTGTGCGTACGTACGGATTACCGTCTCCACGACGCGATGAGATTCATTTCCACATTAACCATTCATCGATGAGTATAAAAATATATAGAACTAATATGTTTGTAATATATGACAGAATAATTCTATGGGAGTTATATATATATATATATTTACTTACATATATTTTATTCACTTTTTCCGTTCAATATGTTATGAAAATGGAAACAACATTTATGCATACATACGGACTACCGTCTCCATAAATGGAGTTTTCTATTTCATATTTATGTATATTATACATATTTATATTATAAATATATATTATATATATATCATATTTTATATTATGGAATTATTTAAATCATGATCTATGTGATACAATCATGAGTAACAAGTTAAAGCACGTACGATAAAGAAAGCGATTATTACCCGAAATGTTAATTTAACATGGAAATTATTATTAAATGGGTATAATTCAGTCATAAATTAATAATTTATGATATAATAAATATTAATATGGTTCTTTTATAATTAAATAACATAATATGGCCTTCTTACAAGAGGTTAAATGTACCCTCGACTAAAGGAAAGTTCAACTTAAGTGTTTTTCATCTCACTCTTTATTCCCGTGAGATTCATTCCATATTGCCACTATTACCATTTGTGTGGTGTATGTACATTCAATAATTGTATTATTTGTGTAATAAAAATCAATTTATGTGCATTTACATATTCATTTTATGATACCTCTTTCATGGGGTGTATGTTTCATAATTTATCAAATTGGTAAGTGTTAATTTCACAATCTCTTTGTTATCCAAGGTTGTTTCCACGTAAGTATCTAATGGGACTTATTTTTTATCCACATACATGTTTCATACAATAGTCTTCAAAGGGATTATTTTAAGGGACTTTTTACTAAAACATCATTTTAAATGTTTTAAATATTTATTCTTCTAAACCATTCTCATTAATTTTCTTGGTTTCAAAATGGTTTTAAGGATTTATTTAAATGGATATGAATGTTTTAAAATGTAAATTACTTTCAGAAGTTTCAAAGTGGTATGGGATAATTTGATTCAAAAATGTATTTAAATTTCATACTTTTTAAATTGTGTAAATTTTAAATGGTTTCATAAAAAAGGGATATTTCTCATAAAGATTTTTTCAAGTCATTTTCATTTATGTCAAAATAATTTAATGGATTTTAAACTTATTTGAAGTTGAATTATTATGATAAAAATCTTCCATACTGTGTAGAAGTTTTTTGGATATGTTCTACTACGGATGTGTTATTTTTATGCCATTCATGGTTTATGGGTAAATTATTGACATTTCATATGCCAGTTTTAATAGGAATCATTATGTTATGTTTTAAACCTTTTCATATGAGGAATGCATTGGACATAGTAAGTGATGGGTGGAGCCCGCTATAGCTCCTCGATGCATCGGTTGGTATCATGATACAAACTAGTGTCTTGTCACAAGGCCTTGAAAAAATTTTATTTGTAGTCTTGGCACAAGGCCTTCACTTTGTGGTTATGATAGTATGGCATTATGCATTACATCAATATGAATGTGGTTACTGATATTGAATGTGATTATTTGACTAGTAGAATATCCATGTGAATAAGTAAATGGAATTACTTAATTAAATATTTTCCATATTATGATGAAGTTCATGTGTAAAAGGATTTTGTTTTAGTTATACATTGCCTTAAATGTTTATGATTATTTATGAATGTTTCCGCTGTATTGTTATCCCTACCGAGTATCTGAACTCACCCCTTTCTATGTTTTAATTTTCCCAGGATTCCAAGAAGTGTATTGTGATTTATATGTAGGGTTATGTCAAGGGAATAATGGAATTCATAAAGGATTATTTATTTTGGTTTGTATGTTATAATGTGTAATGTAACATTCATGTATGTAATCTATTTTCCAAGACTACTATACTGATTTGTCCTTCGGGACATGATTTCTTGTAATCATACAGTTGTATTAAATTAATGCACTGAATCTTTGTAACTGGGGTTGCGGCATTACACATTATGTTGAATTGAGATTGGACTATGTTATTAGGAACATTTGAATGTGAACTGAGTTTAGATGAATTGAAGAGATTGATGGTCAGTGTACCTGTTCTTACATTGCAATATTTTTGGATAAGGGAATATAATCTATATTTATGTACCATAGAATGTTTTTCATGGTTTTTATATCTAGAATTATATAGTTATAATATATGACTATCTCTAATTATAAATTCATGTGACAAAATAAACATAACAATGATTTGATGTAAGATTTTATAACTTTTCATTTAGGATATAGAAGAGTTACCTTTATGGTAAAAAGTGATATATATGTAAATACTATTCATATATTATTCATGTATATATTTACAAATTTAAAGATAAATATTAAAAAGATAATATGGGAGACCAATGATCAAATTTGTTGGACTATCCATTATTATTATTGAATGGGATGCAATATATATTAATTTATAGAATTCAGATTATGAAATCAAGTCAGTTGGTAAATGAACTAATATTTTTAGAAAAATATTCATCAATCCATACATGAGAGGATATTGAATTATTTTATGGTTGATGTGGAATTACAAAATAAGGTAAAAAATTATCCTCAATTTTTCTATGATCATGTTGTATAGTTATGGTTCAATAATAACATATTTTTTCAAATAATTAATTATTTTATGAAAGAGCTGTCTGACAAACAAAACAGTTCATCATTATCTATACCGGACAAATGTATGAATATGTATTCATATATGATATATAATTTATCTTGGGATTATATTAAAAGTTATATTATAGATTACATATCATGATCCAATTTTTTCAACATGTTATGTTTGTGGGACAATATTTTAATGTGGTATCATTTAAATTAACCATGTAATAATGGTAATGGAAAAACCCCACCATTAATTACATTATAAAACTGAAAATAAAATAATGGGTACCCATATTTATTTTATTTTATCGAACACATAATGAAATCAGTGAATTTTATTTCTATAATATATGTTTCTAATTTTTATTATTAATCTATATTATATATCAACAAGTTGGTAATATTATATGTAATAAGACAATTTGTTATATCTGATTGAGATCATAATTTTACCTTGATTTTTTGGGGAAATAATTTGGAATTTCTTGATACAGTGTTCTGTTTCAGCACTAGTTATTTTCATAAGATTGAATTATAGACATAAAACCTAGTTCAAACTCTATGATACACATTGAAATATTTTACAATGAATTTAAAAGTTTGAAGCGATTGTAAAATTCATTGGGTGAAATTATTATAAAATAATATATTTTACATGATTATCCAAATAACACTTTTGTAATGAATTATATAATAATAAATATAGTGCACTTATGTTATTTAAACATGTTATAGAAATAAATCTATTCAGATAATGTATATCAAGTAATTTGGAAGATAATGTTCAAGAAATTGAATAAAACATAAGGAAACCTCAGAGTTGGTGAAAATGTTATGGTGAAAATCCTTTTAGATAAGTAGATTATGATGTTAATGATAATGTATTTTGGTAGGTATCTTCATTGAATATGGGAATGAAATTTGAAAATAATAGAATGATGAACCATATGTATATTTTCCCCTATTATAATATTGGTCTAATTCGGACAATGGAATATCAAATAGTAATTCCACCAAATCATTCTCAATTTAATGAAATGTTCACATATATCTCTTGAAGAAATGCGTACCTGATAATACACATGTACTGAACAAAAGGGTACTACAACTATAGAAATACCTCTCTTATGATGGAAATCATATTTAAATTTCATATCATAAAGGAAGTATACTCCAAAGATAGACCCCTCACCGAGAAAATATTTTTTGCGATGTTATAAAATTGAGGAAGCCACATGGAAACATGAGGATTTATTGAGACATAATAATTATTAATTGATTATATTATAGTAATGAAAATTTTAGGGGATAATTTTTTTACGGTGGGTATTATGTAAAACCATAATATTTTATGACATATTTTTTTGGAATAAATTTTATTATAGTCATATAAATTGTTACACATTACACAGAGTTTAACCATTCAACAATGTAATACGAAAATAATATTTAAATGTGCCTATAATCACAAATAAATTTTCACTATTGTTTATGTATAAGAATAACTACATAATGAAATATTTATGTTTTATACATGTATACAATAAATTAGACAATTTTCAATTGATTTGAAATTAAAATTAAATTCATCGAATTGGAAAAGATATATTTTTCATAGAAATATGTTTTAGAATACATTATTTTGTATCATATAAAATAAAATAATTCAATATTTTTAAAATAATTAAATAAAAAAATTATAATCTATATTCAATCAAATGTATTAACCTTCACCTAGTGTTTTACAAAACAAGGGATGCAAATAATTTGAATTTAATTATAGCATTAAATTTTGTTACTCTAAAATCATTTATTTCATATCATACACATTTATTTTATTTTTTATTTCAGTCACATACGGATATTAAATCCTAAAAAACAGATACTATATTTAGAATTATGTCATTAAAAATATTAAAATAATTCCCATATTTTTTTCTATGGATAATATCCATGGTAAATACTTATCACCAAATTAATGGGGGAATCAGGATAATCTAGGAAAAAAATGATAATTTCTTCGATATTTTATTAGTTTTAATTGGATGAACATAAATTAAAATTAATCCCTATTAGATCTAAATATGATTTCATAAGGGAATCTTTTCCATTAAAATGAACAATAAACTATTTAAGGCCATGTGAACTAAAAAATGTCACTCTCGTACATATAAATAACTATTATTTTTTCACAAGGGATTAAATATTTTTTTCAATGAATTATAATAGTTATATAGTGAATTATTATAATTTTTATGATTTAAATTTATATGTCATTTTAGGATAATATAAATATGCATTATGTACCTATGAAACATTGACACAATGTTTATTTAATTAAAAGAAAGGAAAATTTTCTGATTTGAAAAGAGTAATACATTTTTAATATTAGTGATTTATAGTTTAAAATGAGTTATATATAATAACATATAATATTGTTGTTATTTTAAATGATTATATTTTATTTACATCTATTTTATGATGTAATTGAACTCAAATTTAAAGAATATAATAAAATGTGTCATTATTTTCATTTTATGAAATAATTTTGAATTAAATTATATAAGAATATTTATAATATTTAATGAGTACAATGTGGAAAATATATTTTCTAAACTTTCATCCCATTCCAATTTATTATACAATTTTTATCTTGTGTGTCAATTTTTAAACATTTAATATTAATATACTAATTACCAAGATTAAGATTAATTGTGGGTTAAAAACCAGTATGCAAACAATAATTTTTCAAATGATAAATAAAACAATATTAAAAATATTGGTTGATTATATTAAGATTTAATATGAATTTTTAATTAATATACAACAATTTGGAAGCATTTTTATTTTATCCATTAAAAATATCCAACTTTGTCCTTTTCTCTCACAATTAAATAGACACCTCATTCTTGGAATTGGTGACCCTATAATAGAGAATCTATACTTACCAAACCCAAACCATTAATCTATTAATAATCCTTTACAATATTCTAGAGTTTATAGTTTCAACTAAATCCCAACACAATGTTACATAACTAGATATATAATGATTTTATTTCAAAGAATTTGTAATCTCCTTAAGCAAACACTTTTTTTAATTCTAGTTTCACCTCATCTAAATCAGTTTTATTTATCAAAAAATAATATCACTTATGTCATAAAAATAGTAAAATTATTTTATGCATAAGGAACGAACATTATTAACCATTTTTTCCATCGATTTGATATTGAAAGTATATAGTGTGAAAAAGTACAGCTTAATTTCATCATGTAGCGATACGAATCATTTTTCATAACCATCATTTATGGATTGGTATTATGATAGGATTATTTTTGATATATTATATTTTATAAATAATAATTATTATGGAATTTTAATATCATATATTTTTACTTACATTTCAATTCCTGGGAGAACAATAATATCCTCATGTATACATGTTGACTTCCTTCTAAATGAAACAATGTGATTATTTTTTCATTTCATATATATAAGGATGTTAATGAAGACTTATTTAATATATATACTTGATATATATGATAAAATAATTCTTGTGAGAATCTTATTTTTATTTATATATGTATTTACTTCCATCCATTTAAATGTCAAACCCACGTTGATGTGTATATAAATCATTCCTTCAATTTGAACGATGTCAAAATTTTCTTACATATCCACATTTTATGGAAGATACATAAAAAATATATTTATTATATATGATATTTAAAACATTAATAAAAAATTTTATTATTAAATATTTATCACGTTAAAATGACTAAAACCAAAAAAACATATATGAAAAGCGAGGTAGTTATCATAACGAAAAATGATTTTAACAAATAATTAAAATTAAATGGGTTGTAAAATAATATCATTAAATGTATATGGTAAAAACATATGTGATTTTGTTTATGGAGTGGACCTATAATAATTTTATATTTATTATACAAGAGGTTCAAACACAAATTAATGAAGTCCGTCAAGAAGGGAATATATATTCTATAATATCATCAATGCTTATGTTATCTTTGTGTTTAGGTATCCAATGGGGTAATTATTTGATCAGTATATCTTTATTAAATTTTATTTTATACTTATATTTTTATTTATATAAAATAAAATTTTCACTTTAATCATTTCTTATTTAAGTACTAAGTATTTCAAAATATTATTTTGAGGAAAACTAATATTAATTTTCCACATAGGGCCTTTGTTATTTTGATATGAATATCACATTCTCATATGTTATTATCCCGATATATTTTTTCATGTACTTAAATATAATATAAGTTTCCCAAACACCAAAGATAATTTAAAATTTTTATTTATTAAACTTAATGTTGCTCCACATTGATTGATGACATTCAATAAAATTGATTAATGACATCACCACATTATATATCAATATATCATTACACATATCTCACATGAGATAATATCCTCAATATACACGATCAAAAAATATATTTAATCAATAATAAATGTATAAAATATGATGATATCTTTCAAAATTATCCAGATGACCAATCCACTATTGCATCTCAAACAAACTAGAACCCAGGACATATTTATTCATTAACATTTAAAATACCTAAATTGTCCATGCATCTATGTCACAATAGTTATAATACCTAATGTGAATAAATCTTATCC
This sequence comes from Viscum album, assembly GCA_963277665.1. Classification (NCBI taxonomy): domain Eukaryota; kingdom Viridiplantae; phylum Streptophyta; class Magnoliopsida; order Santalales; family Viscaceae; genus Viscum; species Viscum album. The sequence continues at coordinate 998,711,146 of OY728166.1, forward strand.
AAAACGAATATATCATTCATTAAAACACTAAAATCTTCAAAATCCCATTTTAACATCATACTATTTTGTATTCATATAGAAAAATTTTATCATAATAAATGAGAGAAATGCATTCTAAAATTAAATTATAGTAACATTCTAACCGATATTTATAGTCACGTCTCTTTTGACTAGCTTATCCAACCTAGTTCATAATTTTACCGGATATATGTTACACGAAAAGGAGTGAAACACATTCTCCCATATCAAATTCCAAAAAGTAAACCAACTATATGAATCCCATTATATGTTATCATATAGAAATATCTAGAATCACATAACAAGGTCACTCCCCACCCAATGGAACTTATCCACATCGAGAATCAATATAAAATACTACCTTATCAAGGTAAAATATCATATATATATATATATATTAACACTCCATGATTTCATATTACGTTATTTCTTCAATGTAATTCAATAACTTTCACTGCACACAATACTGAATTCAAGCGCACCCCGACTTACCAAACATGCCTTTCAAAACCGGTTATGAATAATATTAACCTAATTTTTAATTTTATGTAATAATTATAATTTTACAATACATGTAATGAGTCTCCTAGACGTAACATAAGAAAAAATTCATTTTGGAAGATAAATGAAGTATTTTTATTATTTTCATATAATTTTTTAAAATGCAATTTTACCGCCTTTTAATGGAGAACAATTTTTAAATCCAATATATGAATCTTTTATATATTAAATTTGACAAAATAAACTTAATCCATTGAATCGAGACATAAAAGATTATTTTTGATAAATTTTTGGTGTTTTTCTGATAAATTTCATATTTGGGTGAATAGTGAAAAGTACGATATTTTAACTAAAAACAACTTTTTTCAATGATAATGATTTATAATGTTAAACTATACATATGAATGGTTTCGAAGAATAATTAGATAATATTTTTACCATTTTATCTAATTTTTGTCATTTGATGTAATTTTACGATGATATTGGGCATAAACAGGTGTAAATCTTTTGGTTGTTTTTATTTCATAAAAAACACTTTTTTGTTTTGACAACTGGAATAAATTTTTTATTACTAAATGAAAATTACATGTTTTTAATTTGGTAAAATAGACTTCATTTTTGAATTTGGAATATCAAAAAATGGTTTGGGTTATTTTTTTTATGTTTCTGATAACATTCAATTTTTGAAGAATAGTGACAAACACTACGTTATTGGTTAAACCCGATTTTTCATTTAAAAAATTATTTATTTTATTTAATATTATTATTAGTAAAAATAGACACATAATACCTATATATGATCAATGTAATTCGTTTTAGTCATTTTATAATGAGTTTAGATATACAAAATTTTATCGAACATTTTACCATCTTTTACCCACATCATAAGAGTATTTCCAAATTTTTTTAAAAAATATTTTAACGCATATTTGAGTTGAATTTCTAAACTCTGAGAGACACAATTGATATTAGTATTTAAAATTTGTTTCAATAAGATGGAAATAATTTTTGGTGACTAATAACTATTTACTTTTATTTACCATGGTTAAAAGCAAATAGTGTAATTAAGGGTAAAAATAATAATATTATTAACCTAAAAAATGTCATAATTTGATTGTATAAGAATAATTCGACCAAAATCAGACTTAGGAATAAAATATGCATCTCTGTTTTTCACTTGGATTAGATTAGGACATTTGTTATTATATTATTAAAATAATAGTTAAAAGAGTTGAATTCAAAGTTTAATAACTAAACCATTTTTAATATAGGGTTACACACAATATAAACTCAACTATAAATATTCATATGTAAGATAAAAATATTTACTACCTAATTGATTTTTTTATAAGTTTTATACATTGAATAATTTAATTTATTTATGATACAATGATGACGTAGTAATTACTTTTATAATGAAATATTATAATAATTGATATAATAAATATCCAATAAATGAAATATAAGATTTTTTATGAAATACAATAATTTTCATGGTTAGTATGACATGATAAGATTGAATAGATGAATTTATTTTGAAGAAATAAATCTATTTGGGAACTTAACAAAAATCAATTATTAAATAATGTCAAAATTGAAATAAACGAGTTTTTAAAATAAATACAAAATTATTGTTTGATATAATAATCCTAAATTTCTAAGGTTCTGCCAAAAGATTATATAATGATATGTGTATCATTAATTAATCACTTGGGGTTCTCTTGGAAGTTTATAGTATGCTTATTAACTATATAATATACAAATAAAAGAGTCATGGTAAATGTCAAACAATTTAAATAAGAGTTAAATATAAAAGATAAGGTCAATATCGTAACCCAAACCTATCTAAGACCTATTGGTTGAGAGATATTATACCCTTCCCCACATTAAACATTCAGTAAATCATTTTAGGGACATTATAAAAAGACAATTATATTATTATAAAATAATATTTCAATCCTTTCCTAAGCTGCCCCTCACCCCTATTATATAAGAGCACTTCACCTTCTCTCAAATTCACATAATAAATCTATTATTCTCTACCAAACCACACCCAAATATCCTCTAAAATGTCATCCCTTCATCTTAGAGGCCATAGTTTGACTTGAAAGAAAACATAAGGATCCATATTTTTTAAATTAAATGGAAGAACCCGAAGAAGAGGTAAATATCTCACCACCTCTTTCAAGTTCTTTTCATTATCCACTTGCACTTTAGTTTTTGTATCCATTATAAAATAATAACTCCAGTATATTCTATATTCCGTTATGTTATTATAAAAATGGTACAACCATATTCATTATTCTATCCATCATATGAATGAAAAAGTTACAATACGTGTGTACATACGACTTACCGTCTCCACATCGTGGTGTAGTTGTTATTCAATAATTTTTTTTAGATGGGTATAAAAATGATGTATAATAGTTGTAAATAATAAATATAACATGTTAATTATTTTTTATATATGATATAACATCCAATAATATACGATTTTTATATCAAAATAATGATATTGTTTCTCGTGTGTATGTACGGATTACCGTCTCCATTAACACGATGAGATTCATTCCCCATCGTAACCATTCAAGACTAATTTTAATTTGATGATTAAAAATAATGTTTAAAGATTTTATATCATTTGGGATATAAATAAGATAAATACCATCAATGAAAAACATGACTCACGAAACAATGAATATATAGGAAAATGAATCAGTTGTTGGGACCAAGTTGAATGGAGAATGAAGTTTGAAGAGTTTGTCTTTGCAGAGTGTTGTATTTTGTTTTCAAAGAAGATAAATCAATTCAATTTGAAAAACGAATATAAATCAGACGATGTTTTTCTGATTAGTATTTCACAAATATCATATGTTAGGAGACATTGTGATGAAAACCTTATAAAGGAAAGTGGAAGAAATTATGATGCCAATCATATACAGTTTTGATTGGAAGAAATGATGCTACTGGAAGATGGGATGTTTCAGAACTTCCCATTGTAACACTAACGATGATAAAGTTAATTAGTCAAAGGATACATATCATGATAGTGGATTTCATGATGAAAGATGAGGAATGGTTATGGGAAGCAGTGATGAGATAAATGACAAAGAAATGGAAAATCATTGGGCGGCACAAAACCACAGTTTAAGGTGGCGATGTTTCCCAGTGATTGCTAAATTTTAGGGCCTGAAAATTGGAAGATGAATATGTGTTTTTGGAAATGGATGGAGAATGAACGATAGAAGAAGGTTTAGATTTTTGCATGAAAGTCATTATTCAAGGCCAGAACATAAAAAAATGAAAAAGGTGTAGAGTGCGCACAAATTTAGGCATATTGCGCGAAAAATTAATGTGGTGCACAAAATAGTAGCGGGTTGCACGAAATATTAGCGGGATGCACAAAATAGAGGAATGTTGTTTTTCACGCAAAAGGTGTTTAAAGATCCGAAGCTCGAAAATTGGTGAATGTCACGAGGTTTGCAAAATATTGGAGTATTGCGTGAAATAAGAAGTTGGGTGAACGAGTTTTTATGCGCATGAAGAAGGTTTTATGTGTGGATTAGTGTTTTTTGCGTGGGGTCAAAAATACCTATAAATATGAGGTGAACCCCTATCATTTTTCAATGCTCGACACATAGATGAAATCATGAGCTCTTGTGTGCATAAAATTATATGCTAAGTGAGTTGCGCGAAAAGAAAGGAGTTTGCACGAAAAGAGGACAGCTACGCGAAAAGACACAAAGTTGTGTGAAAAAGGGAAGTTGCACGAATATGTTTTTCGCGCCAACATGGAATTTTTATGTGCAAGGAATTTTAATTGAGTGCAAGACATTCTAAAGGTTGTGCGAAACATTTGGTGTCTCCGCACATATTTAGTTGTGCGTATGGGAGTTCTTACCAGCTTCTGGGTAGGAATGTGAAGATATGTACTTCAGAAAATACAACTATTCAACTGTGAAGAAGCACTGAAATAATGTAATTCCCTATTTGTGCTAAGAGGGTGCACATGCGATTGAGGATTTTTTCCAAGTGATACACGAGTGTGAGGGTATATCCTACTCATTGTATTCCACATCAAAGGATTGTTTTCTATTGGATTGTTTCCATACCACACCAAGGACGTAGCTACTCATGTTGAGTAGTGAACCTTGTAAATCTTGTGTTCATGTGGTTGTATGTGATCATCAGGGAATAAACTCTTTAGCAGGAGGAAAAAGTTTTTTCAAAAAGGGGAAACTTAAAAATTAAAAAGATATAACTGATTAACCCCCCCCCCTTCAGTGATACTTGGATCCAGAGTAGTAATGTCAATTGGTATCAGAGGGACAGGCTCCCTTCATGTATTCTTTGTCGAAGTGTTTCAAGAGATGTTGTGATGGAGAATATAAATTGCGTGAATAGTAAGGGGATTCCGATTTATGATGGAATGATCTATCACATCTGGAAGGATAGAATGATGCCTTATCTTATGTCTCTTGTATATTAATTTCATGAAACTACAACAGATGGATTTCCTACTATTGATGACAACGTTCCTCTTTCTCTTGTCGATAAGAAGAATCTTGAGAATTATGGAAGAGCTAAAAATTCCTTACTTTCATCTCTTTCTGAGAGTGAGTTTTTAAGAGTGAAATTTGTTGATACAACCAAAGGAATTCGGGACAAACTGAAGAACATCTATGAAGGAAATACAAAAGTGACGAAGGATAAACTAAAAATCTAGAGACTGGAGTATGAAGACTTGAAAATTGGATAATTTGAATCTGTTGGTGTTTTCTTTACCATGATAAATGATATTGTCAGTACAATCAGATGTCTTGGTGAAACATTGGAGGATTCTACAATTGTCAAAATGATCTTGAGAATTCTGCCAGAAAAATTTGATGCTAAATTTTCTTCATTGGAAGATAGATACCCTCAGACATTATCTATGTATGACTTACATAGCACTCTCATTACTTATGAAATGAGAAGAGATAAGACTATGAAGACCAAAATAAAAGAAGATATAGAAATTTCATTTAAGGGTTCAAAAAGAGAGATGTTAAAGAAGACCATTATTGAAGATGGAGCTGGTGAATCCGATTATAAAGATGAGGTATGTGATAATTTTGATGAAATTTTATCCATGTTTTCTAAAAATGTGAAAAGTGGTACATGGAAATACATGTGTAATCATCCCTTGAAATTTTTTTAATGTGGTGATGTTGGTCACTTTGTTGCAAATAATCCTCAAAAGAATAAAGAAGAAGATATTGATGATGATGAGAGACAGCCAAGAAGTTAATGGAAGAAAAAAATGACAAAGATAAATATTTTTCAAAGGGTAAGGATAAAAAATTCATCAAATAAAAAAGAAGAAACTTTTTATCTATAGATGAAAGAAGAAGATTATATAGCTGAATCTGAGAAATAATCTATTAGGAAAGATAGAGAGAATACCTCCATTGAAGAAGTGAATAATGAAGATTTCGGGAGAAACAGTTCTGATGAAGAAGAAACTCAACATGAATATCATCTAAAAGAAGAGTTCAAAGTCTGTTTGAGGAAGATCATAAGGCTTGACAAGGAAAAAAAACGCTGATAAATGATATTTCCTCATTAAACAATCAACAAGGTTTTCCTGTGATCAAAATAACGATGGAAAAAGAGATTGATGATCTAAATAATTCTGTTGAGAATGCAAAGAATCATAATGATCTTCTTGAAGTAAATATGAAAGCAAAAGAAGAAGAGTTTTAACTGTTCCAATAGAAACTGTCCAAAGCTAAAGAAATTAACGGTAGTTTCAATCATTCTATCACATATATTGGTGAATGTTCCAGTAAGAATGAACCAATGACGGGTCCACAATATTTACGTTCCAAAGTTTAGAGGAAAGATTTAATTGGTTCTAATAGGAGTAAAGTTGGAAAGTCTATGTATGTGTCCAAAGTAAGTAATGCTGAAAAATCAGAAGTACATAAAAATCATGTGTCTAGAAAGATTTCAAAAACTTTTGGTACTGATAAGTTTCAACAGAAATCTGAGAAGAGAAAGAAAGTTACGATTGAATATAGAAAGGTTCATGGTCAGCATAGTTCTATTATGAAGGCAGTTGAGAAGCATGTTCACAACTCATGTCTGTATAGATGTTTCAAAGGAAAATACTCATTATATGGTTACTAATGGTATTGTGGTGGATTTGGACACACTGTAAACATGTGCTGGTATAATCAAAAACATTGCAACTATTCTACAGGTTTTGAAAGACAAGGATTGAGGGGGATTCAATCTGGCCAATATATAATGTCTCCAAATAAATTTCAAAAGATATCTGAGAAGACTGGTGTGAATGTTGATAATAGGTTCTAACCACTAGAAACTGTTTGTGAAAGATTTGATTGACCTAGAAATCATGCCATGGGCTACCACATTGTGTTACGAGAGTAACAAAATATTCTTAATTTTTTTGAAAATCCATAGTTTTTAAAAGATAAAAGGGATAGGTCTGATAAGTCTGAAAATAAAGAGTGCATGGTTGTCTGGCTAGAACACATTGAGTTGGCTAGTAAACTGGAGGAAGCACAACAGAAAGTGAAGGAAAAAGAAGAACAAAATGCTATTGTTGTTGAAGCTGATTTGAAAGCTTGAAAAGGAGAACAACTACAGATTCTTGATAGTGGATGTTACTGTTATATGGTAGGAAACATAAAGCTTCTGAATAATTTGAATGTCTTCAATGAAGGAACAATGACATTTGGAAATGATGAATCTCAAAGTATCAAAGGTGTTGGATCAACCATTATTGGAAAAGAAAAGATGAAATCCAAGAAAAAAGTATATGTTGATGGGATGAAACATAACTTGTTATGTGTGTCACAACTCTGGGATCAGGGAAACAAAGTAATATTCAGAAAAGATGGATTTGTTGTTAAAATTGAAAATAATGGAAATATAGTTACAAGAGGTCAATTTACAAGAGGGAATCTATTCAAAGATGGTGATGTGCAGAAATCTTGTTACATGAGTGTGGTGGATGAAAATAAATTATGGTATAAAAGGCTGGGGAACATGTGTCAGGGAAATATGTGCAAGTTATCAAAGTGAGACAATGTTCAGGATATGCCTGATTTCTCAAGAGAATGAGATTGGTGTTGCACAATTTGTGATAAAGGGAAGATTGCTAATTCAATGCACAAGGGAGTTCAAATTCACTCAAAACGACCCTTGTAACTCATACAGTCAGATATATATAGACCAATGAACAAAAATCATTAAATTGAGAAAATTCCTTCATTATATTCATTGATGACTTTACTCGCATTACTTGTGTTTTGTACATGAGATATAATTCAGAAGCTCTAACAATTTTTAAAAGTTTAAGAAGGAAAGCAGAGGAGGAATGTGATTATTCAGTGAAGAAGGTGAGAATTGATAATGGCGGTGAGTATAATAATTAATAGTTTGACTGTTTTCATGAGAAACATGGAATTCAGCATGAGTTCAGTTCACCATACACACCTCAACAAAATGCTGTGGCTGATAGAAATAATCATAGTCTAGTAGAAATGGGGAGAACTTTGTTACTTTAACATAGTATTTCTCATTATTATTAAAGGAAAGCCCTAAGCACTGCTGTTTATATTCAGAACCGATGTTTCTATAGTCCAAACTCAGATATGACTCCATATGAAATATTCAACGGATAAAATCCACGTCTGAAACACTTGAGAGTCTTTGGGAGTCCATGTATTTTAAAAAGAAAGGTGGAAACCTGGGAAATTTTCATCAAAGAGGAGATGATTGAATTTTTGTTGGCTATGCTGCAAAAGGAAGAGGATATAGATTCCTCAATAAAGAAATAGGAAGAATAATTGATTATTTAGATGTAAAAGTTGTTGAAAATGCTGAAAATAAAAGCAGACATATGTTGATGTTGAAGTCGAGCATGATAGAGAATAATTTTTTAACAATTATGATAATGCATCAGACTGTGTTAATCCTACTAAAAAATAGGAATCCGACTCAGAGATCTCAAGTGATGAGGATTGAGTTTAAACTACTCATACTAGGTTGAAGAAGCAAGTGGAGGCTCAAAACATTATTGGAGATAAAAATCCAAGGTTCCAAACAAGAAGAACAACAAATGTTATATCACATAATTTTCGTTATTCGAAAGTTGAACCGAATGATGTAAATAAAGAATTTGAGCATCCAGAATGGGTTCATGCTATGAATGAAGATCTTGATCAGATAGTGACAAATGATATTTGGGAACTTATACCCATGCCGGACAATAAGAACATTTTTGGTACAATGTGGGTTTTCCAGAACAAGCTGAATGAAGAAGGTAATGTGATAAGAAACAAAGAAAGATTAGTTTGCAAAGGGTATTCACAAATTGAAGGCATTGATTTTGATGAAACCATTTCTCTAGTGGCAACATTATAAACAATCAGAATCTTTCTTACTATTACTGCTCAACAAGGTTACAAAATCTTTCAAATGGATTTAAAATCCGCATTCTTGAATGGTGACCATGAAGAGTAAATTTACATTGATCAAACATATGGATTTGTTATTGGAAAGGATGAAAGTTATGTGTACTGGTTGAAGAAGGATTTATATGGGCTAAAACAGGCTCGGAGAGCATGGTATTCTAATTTAGATGCATCCTTAAATAAGATCAACTTTAAGGAAGGGAGAGTTGACAACAATCTCTACATCAAGGAATGTCCGGAGTTTTCACTGATCATTATTGTTTATTTCTATGATATTATATTTTCTTGAAATGACGAAATGTCATGTGAAAAATTTGATGAGGAGATGAGGAAGTTATTTGAGATGTCCATGCTGGGAGAAATGAAGTACTTTCTTGGGATTCAAATTTCACAGAAGAAGAATCATGTTTTTTTGTCTCAAGAAAAGTATGCTAAGGAACATCTGAAGAAGTTTGGAATGGAAAATTCGAAACCAGTTTCCACACTCATTTCTGTGGGAACCATGTTTTCTAAGGATGTAGAAGTCAATGATATTGATCAGAAAGAGCTTGGAAAGCTTATTGGAAGTCTATTGTATTTGACTGCCTCAAGACCCGACATCGTCTATGCTGTCACATTATGTGATAGATTTCAAGGTGCTCATAAAAAATCACATCTAATAGTTGGAAAAGGAATTTTCAGATATATCAACGGTACAAAAAATTTTGGAATCAGGTATGATGGCTCAAGAAATATTGATCTGTTTTGGTATTCTAATGCTGATTGGGCAGGAAATGTTGATGATCAAAGATCCACATCTGGTGGAGTTTTATTTCTTGGGAAAATTTGTGTTAGTTGGCATACCAAGAAATAGAATTCAGTAACTCTTAGCACAGATAAAGTTGAGTATGTTGCTACTACTCAATATGCAACTCAAATAATGTAGATGAAGACTCAGTTTCAAGATATACTTGTTGAAGTGAAGCTACCATTGCTCTTGGTATGTGATAATCAGAGTGCAATCTATCTTACAAGTATTCTAGTACCACATTCTCTTTCAAAAAAAATTGATGTAATGTACCACTTCATCAAAGAGTATGTGGATAAGAATGAATTAAGGCTAGAGTATGTTCCTACATCTGAACAAGTGACTGATATATTCACAAATCCTTTACCAAAGAACTATTTTCAATTTTGAGGTTGAACATTGGTGTCCACCCTCCTTCTCATCATGGCTGAGGTACGTTCGTTTTTGTCCCCTCTCTCATCTTACCTTTGGATATTTTTGTCAAGGGGGAGAATTGTTTCATAAATCTATCCTTATAGATGCATGCATAAAGGGGGAGTTGTGGGTATGCTGTGAATCTAGCATGTATGTGTGTCAACTATTCTAAATGTTTGTTGGAGTGGTTGTAGGAAATAATGTTTTTGTATTCTAGGAAAGTTGAAGAAGTGAATAATAATAAAGTATAAGTTTGAAAGATGTTATGAAGAAGGATGAGGGGATATGATCATGAAATTTCATACTCACTTCTTTTGGAAAGCATGGTTTTGGGTGTCAATAATTCTTGTTTATGACAATGTGTTAGCTCACATAGGCTTAGAATTTATGATAAGCAATCTATTGAATAAGGTTACAATGTTCAGTGATATATGAATCATTGTTGAAAACAAAATTCAATGTGGGATATTTTTGGGACCAATTTGAATGGAGAAAGAAGTGTGAAGAGTTAGTCTTTGCAGAGTGTTGTATTTTGTTGTCAAAGAAGATAAATCAATTCACATTGAAAAATGACCAGAAATCAGACGATACTTTGCTGATTTGTATTTCACAAATATCATAGGTTATGAGAACATTTGATGTAAGACTTATAACGGAATTTGGAAGAAATGGTCATTCCAATCTTGTACTGTTTTGATTGGAAGGAATGATGCTGCAGGAAGATGGTATGTTTCAGTACTTCCCATTGTAACTCAGACAATGCTAAAGCTGATCTATCAAAGGATACACATAACTATAGTGGTGTTCATGATGAAAGTTGATGAATGCTTATTGGAAGCAGTGAAGAGATAAATGTCAACGTAATGGACAAACATGGGTTGGCACAAAAGCACAGTTTAAGGTGGCGATGTTTCCTAGTGTTTGCTAAATTTTAGGGCCTGAAAATCAGAAGATGAAGATGTGTTTTTGGAAATGGATTGAGCATGCAAGATCGAAGATGGTTTAGATTTTTGCGTGAAAGGAATGATTCAAGGTCAGGATGTCGTAAAATGAAAAATTCATGGAGTGCGCGCATCTTCAGGCATGTTGCGGGAAAAAATAAAGTGGTGTGCAAGATATTAGCGGGTTGCGCAAAATATCAGCGGGATGCATGAAATATCAGCAGGATACATGAAATAGAGGAATGATGTTTTTTTTTCACAAAATGGGTTTCATGATGAGATTCTCAAAAATTGGAAAAATCATGAGGTTCGTGATATATTGGAGCATTTCACAAAATAAGAAGTTGCGTGAAAGAGTTTTTATGAGCATGAAGGAGGTTTCATGCGCGGATTAGTGTTTGTCGCGCTAGGATAAAGATGCCTATAAATATTAGGTTAACCCCTCAAATTTGTCAATTCTCCTCCCTTATAAGAAATACCGAACTTTAGTGTGTGTAAATTTATATGCTAAGTGAGTTGAGTGAAAAGAAAAGAGTTTGTGCGAAAAGAGGATAGCTAAGCGAAAAGAGAAAAAGTTGTGCGAAAAAGGGAAGTTGCGTGAAAATGTTTTTCGCGCAAAAATGGAATTTTTATGTGCAAGGTATTTGAATAGCATGAAAGATATCCTAAAGAATGTGCGATAAATATGGTGTCCCCTCACATATTCAGTTGTGCGTATAGGAGTTCTTACCAGCTTCTGGGTAGGAAAGAGAAGATCTATACTTTAGAGAATAAAATTGTTCAACTGTGAAGAAGCACTGAAATATTGTAATTGCCTATTTGTGCGAAGAGGGTGAAAACGTGCTTGCAGATTATTTTCAAAGTGCTACAAGAGTGTAATGGTATATCCTACTCTTTGTATTCCACATTAGTGGATTGTGTGGTACTAGATTGTATCCGCACCATACCAAGGATTTAGTTACTCTTGTTGAGTATTAAACCTTGTAAATCTTGTGTTCTTGTGGTTGTGTGTATTCAGCATGGAAGAAACTCTTTAATAGGAGGTGAATGTTTTTTCAAAAAGGGGAAACTTAAAAATTAAAATGATATCCCTGATTCACCCTTCCTCCTCTCAGTGATACTTAGATCTTGACTGGGAACTTCGTTAGTTAACACCAGAAACGATGATAATACTAAAACATTATTAACAAAGCATTATAAGAAGATCATATATGATATCATAACTATTTATATAGTTCTTCTATTATTTAATAACTATGATTTAACTATTATATAAGAGGATAACCTACCCTCTACCAATGAAACATAGAAGGTAAGAGTTAATTCTACAATCTCTTTATTATCTGAGGTTGTTTTTATGTAAGTATCTACAAATACCTCTTTATCATCAGCATCTATGTTTCATAAAAATGTATTTAAAAACATTTTTACTAATTACTAGGCAGTGGGATAAAGTCATTATACCCTTATTTTAACTTCTATGTTTTGAAAAGAATGATTTAGTCCTTTTCCAAACAATGTACTTTACGACCTTTTTGAGAAATTTTAGGTAAGAATGTCTTTTTTAACTTATACAGTGGGTGTGGATATTCTCCTTCATTATGAAATCATCTATGCTACCCACACATGATTATAAAAATATTTTCGAAATAAATGTTTTCTTTTATAGTTATGTATCTTTATATGATTTCTAAAAAACAAAGAGATATTTATCCCAAATAGTTTTGATTTCTTATATGTCAACATCCTTTGATGGATTCTATATCTTGTTTGAAGTGGATTCATTATGATAAAAATCTTCCATATTATATTGATGATTTTGTGATATTTTTGAATATGGATGTGTTACTTTTATACCATTCATGGACTATGGTTAAAGTATTGACATTTTGAATGCTATTTTTAATATGAATGTTTATGTTATAATTCATCTTTTTCATATGAGTAATGTATTGGACTTAGTATGTGATGGGTGGAGCTCGCTATAGATCCTTGATGCGTCGGTAGGTCTCATGAGACAACTAGATGTGAAATTGGAAGAGGCCATTCCCAATTTGATATATGGGTTTGTCCAAGGCCTTAATTATTTTCAGACGTATTAGTCGAGGCCTTGAAATTTTTCCCTTGATATGAAAATAATATTGATGGTTCATGTGGTCATTCGACTAGTAGAATACCCATGCTTATATTTTATTATGGAATTATTTACATAGCTCATATTCCTACCAAAAAAGTTCCCATGTTTATAATTTTTAAAGAGATGAGTTTTCAATTATTTCCCATGCTTAATATTTATGTTATCATCCACTGTATTTCTTACCATTGCTGATCATTTGAACTCACCCATTTCATATGTTTCATTTTTCCTGGATATGAAAAAGTTATGTATGAGTGAATCGTCAGCATAATCTTGGAGACATGGATTTTTCTAATGTAATAAATTAGTGTTGTATTTCCTTTATAGTTGTAATGTTTATCTTCATGTATGTAATATATTTTCCAAGACTACTAAAATGATCGGTCCTTCGAGACATTACTCATAGTAATCATGAAAATGTTATGTAACAATGAACCAACTCTGGGTAATTGGGGTTGGGGCGTTATAGTTAGTATCAGAAGAATTTTAGTAATAACATTGAAAAGTAGATTTTGAAAACAACTGATTAGAGCGCATTACCCTAAGATAGACATTGAGTATTAGTTTAGAAGAACATCCTAGAATCTTGGTAATGTAGATATTTTGTGTATTTTATGAACAATACATCCATGTATGGATATGACAAGGTAGAGGCATCTCTAGCACAGATGTATGTAAGAGTGAAAACATCGACATGGAGATTCGGGCTTTTCCCCGGGTATCATGAATCACGATAATGGGCCTTGCTGTAGTGTTGGTTACAACAGTCCCAGGGGATATGATTAGGATAATTCACATTTTAATTTCAAGCCATTATGAAGGATTTATGAGTAAATACATTAACAATGAAATAATTTTATAATTAGAGATTATATGAAAAATCATTTCTATTTTCTTTAGGTATTTTATATGATTGGAATGGCACATTGTGATTCATAAACTAACCTACTGTATGCCATTGTCTAAAAATGGCACTTAGTAGAAGGAATGATAATTCCAGCAATACGCATGATTGAAAGATTAAGAAAGATCATATCATTCATTGAATTAAGCCAACAGTTAAAGGGAAATAGTATACCATGTATTCTCATCATATGAAGAAATAGTATCATGTGTTGATAAGGTAAATAAATAATTCCTTGAGTTCTATGTATTTTAAGAGAAGCAAGAGGATAAAAGGATGGACTAGAAAAATATTGATAAATGGAAGAGGGTAATGAAGGATTTTCCCATATGTGACAACTGTGGAAAGAATCACCATGGTAAATGCTTGAATAGAATGTGAGTTTGTTAAAAGTGTGGAGAAAAAGGACACCAAGTACATTTATGCAAGGGCAAGAAAAATTATTCAAATGTACAATGCTTCATCTACAAAGGAGTTGGGACACTACACGAATCAATGTACCAGTCATCAGAGTATACCACAAATGATTCTATTGGATAATAATCATGTTATGATACTACCACAGATGAATTAGAATGTCTACTGTTTTTATGTTGTCAATAATTATTTCATTTCAGTGTTATATCGATGATGTACCAGTTAAATGATTTTCAGAAATGAATAAGGATTGTACTGCAGTACTATTTCATTGAGGATGTAAGATAATATGGTTCTGATTCTAAGATAGTGATTTTGTAATAAGGTATGACTGATTTGAATTCAATATTATTGACTACCTTGAAACTAATTAGTGTTTTTATTCCATTATTGTTGGATTTTACATGATTTTTATATATAAGGAGTATATCCAGTATTCTATAAGGTATAATGGATCATGAATTTAATAAATACAATTTTATGGTAATTCAGGGTGTTAACATTTTTTAAAAGAATACATGATTAAGGTATTCACATGTTATTACATGGAAAAAATGATCTTCTTTGTGTTTACCTTCCTTATAAATTTTGTACTGTGAGTTTGGACAGAATTATTTTTGATTTGTCTAAAGGTTAGAATGAATTAAGTATGAAATTGGATTATATTGTTATGGTAAAATCATTTATTAATATTTTTTTTGATTTTTTATAAAAGGAATACCCAGAGGTCGGGCAACAGCTAGTCGCATCTGAAAAGGGCATGAGGCTCGAACCCACACCCGATGGGAGAAAAGAGTGCATCACCTACCACTGGCATACGTGATGTCCTGGATTTTATAATTTTTTTTAAATGGTTTGAGATATGAATTATTAATTCATTTTTTTGAACCATATACTATTAAGATAAATTGAGTATTATTATGTTATATTACCTTTTATAATGAAAGATGAGTTTGTGGTATAAATTAGTTAAAGGATGGTACTCTACTTGTCAATTATAGTTTTCCTCTAATTCTATGAAGAAATTAATTCTTAAACATTATTGAAGGTATTATAAAACCAAAAATTTGTTATCCTAATACCTTATGTTTTTTTGAACCGATGATATTTTAAATCATCATATATTGATGGCTTTGAGAGCCTCAATTTTTTACTTCATTGTGATTGATGACCTCAATCTCTCCCAGTAAATATTTCTGTTTTCCTCCAATTATGTGTCTCTAATTTCAAATAATTTTCTCCTAATCGAGATCATTATTTGGTGGTGACATTTTCATTTTTGTTTCCAATTTATTAAGACTAAATTTTATTAACCCAATTTCTGATGTGGGTTCTCTATAAAGGTATTTTCTATTTTTAACCATTATTTTTGAAGAAAAATTTCAAATTTAGAGGATGAAATTTATTTAAGGATGGGATAATGTAACACCCAATTATTTTATAGTTTGTTATTTTGTCAATGTAATTCAATAACTTTCATTACACGCTACAGTGAGTTCAAGCGCATCACGACTTACCAAACTAGATGTTCATTAGCGGTTATGAATAGTATTAACTGAATTTTGAATTTTATATAATCCATATAATTTTCGAATCTATATTATGAGTTTCATAGACATAATATATGAATAAATTCAGTTTTTCAGATAAAAGAAGTATTTTTATTTAGTATATATATATAATTGAAATGCATTTTAACCGCCTTTTAGTGGAGAAAACATTCTAAATCCAATTTTTGAAACTTTTTTATATTAAATTTGACAAATTAAACTTCTTCTTTAGAATCGTGACATAAAATCTTTGTTTTGAATTATTTTTGTTTTTCTGATAACTTTCATATTTGGGTGAATATTGAATAATACTAATTTTAAACTGAAAATAACATTTTTAATCAAAATAAATTATAGTGTTCCACAATATATATGAATGGTTTGGAAGAATAATTATAATATATTTTTACCATTAAATACAATGATTGTCACTGGATGTAATTTCACATTGAAATAGAACAAAAACAATTCTCAATATTTTGGTAGCTATTATTTATTAAAATTACATTTTTATTTTGACAAAAAAAATTAATTTTAAATTAATATATGAAATTTAAATGTTTTTATTTTTGTAAAATAGACTTAATTAATGAATTTTGAATATAAAAATTAGATTGGGGTGAATTTTGGGTATGTTTCTTAAAAGTTTCAATTTTTGATGAATAGTGAAAAACACAACGTTGTTGGTTAAAACCGACATTTCATTTAAATGATTATTTATTTTATTTATATTTATTATTAGTCCAAATAGATACATAATACCAATATATGTTAAATTTAATTCATTGGAGTCATTATATAGTGCATTTAGATATATTAAATTTTATCGAACATTTTACCGTCTTTTACCCACCTCTTAAGTATTTCCAAATTTGTATAAAACAAAATTTTAAATCTTCTGTGATTCGAATTTCAAAAATCTGGGATTCACGGTTGCTATTAGTATGTAAAATTTGGTTCAATAAGATGAAAATAATATTTGATGAATATTAACGTTTTACGTTTATTTACAATGTAAAAAGTAAATAGGGTAATTAAGGGTTAGAATTAAATTATTATTAACTAAAACTTGTCCTAATTCTGTTAAATAAGTATAATTCGACCAAATAAAAAATTAGGAGTAAAATAATCACCACTTTGGTCGATATTTAATAGATTAGGACATTTATTATTATTTTATTCTAGGAAGAGTAAAAAGAGTTAAATTCAATGCTAAATAAGTAATACCATTTTAATATATGGTTTCACACAATATAAATTAGACTATAAATATTAATTAAAAAGATAAAAATATTTCCAACATAATGAAATTTTTATTTATAATTTTTAGAAATTAAATAATTTAATTTATTTATGACACAATTATGATGCATCAATTACCTTAATAATGAAATATTAAAATAATTGATATAATAAATACCCAAATAAAAGTAATTTAAGATTTTGGATGAAATACAATAATTTTATAGGTTAATATGACGTGTTAGGATTAAACATATTAATTTAGTTTGAAAAAAATAATTGTTTTAGGAATTTAACAAAAATCAATTAGTCAATAATATCCAAATTGACATATATGAGTTTTTTTAAAAAATACAATATCATTGGTTGATATAATAATCCTAAAAAACTAATGGTGGGACAAAGAACCTATATAATGATATGTGTATCATTAATTAACCACTTGGGGTTCTCTTGGAAGAGTATAGTTAATATATAATCCATATAATATAAAAATACATAGAGGCATGGTAAATGTCAACCTATTTAACTAAGAGTAAAATAAAAAAGATAAGGTAGATATAGTAACCCAATCTTGTCTAAAACCTATTAGTTGAGAATATTTCTACCCATCCCCACCTTAGACTTTAAATAATTTATTTTTATTCAATTATAAATAGATAAATATTTTATTATAAAATAATATTTCAATCTTTTCCTAAGGTGCCCCCACCCCTCCTATAAAAGAGAACATCCCATTATCTCCAATTAACACATTCAAATCCAATTTTATTGGCCAAAACCAGCCCCAAATATCTTGTAAACTATCCTACCATCATCCTAGAGTCCTTAGTTCGATCATAAATCCAATCTAATGAGCCCTTTAAATCAAATCAAACGGAAGAACTCGAAGAAGAGGTAAATATCCCACTACCTCTTTCATGTTGTTTTCTTCTTCCACATACCCTTTCATTGTTATTAATTGATATTCTAATAACTCCAGTATATTCTATGTAATGTAATTTTTTTTATAAAAAGTGTACAACCATATTAATTATTCTATCCATCATATGAATAACAATGTTATCATACGTGCGTATGTACAGCTTACCATCCCCACGTCGTGGTGTAGTTGTTATTCAATATATTGTTTTTAGATGGTAATAATAATGATGTATAGTTTATGTGAATAATAAATATAACATGTTAATGATTATTTATAAATCATATACCATCCAATTATATACAATTTTAATATCATAAAAATGATATTGTTTCTCGTACGTACGTATGGATTACTGTCTCCACGAACACGATGAGATTAATTCTCCATCGTAACCATTGAAGAATAATTTTCATTTGATGATGAAAAATAATGTTTAAAAATTTGATATCATTTTGTATATGAAAAATATACAACCCAACCATGAAAAACCGGACTCACGTAACAAAAAATATAAAGGAAAACAACTCAGTTAACACCTGAAATAATGATAGTACTAACATATTATTAACAAATCATTATTAGAAGATCATATATGATATCATAATTATGTATACAGTTCATGTATAATTTAATAAAAATGCTTTAAATATTACATAGGAGGTTGAATTACCCTCTACCAATGAAAAGTACAAGGTAAGGGTTAATTATACAATCTCTTTATTATCCGAGGTTGTTTTTACATTTGTAACTAATGGGACCACTTTATCATCAACATCCATGTTTCTAGGAAAATGTATTTAAATATTTTTTAACAATTTACTAGAAAATGGGTTAAATTAAATTATAAACTTCTTTGAAATTATATGTTTTAAAGAAATCATATAGTCATTTTCCAAACAATGTCATATACGACCTTTTGGATAAAATTAAGGTAAGAATGTCTTTTTTAACATATACAGTGTGTGTAGTTAATCTCCCTCATTATAATATCATCGAAGAATCCCATACAATGTTATAAGATTATTTTACAGTATAAATGTTTTATTTTATAATTATTTAACTTTAAATGATTCCAAAAAGGGAAACGGATATTTCCCTCAAATTGTTTTGATTTCATCTATGTCAGCATCCTTTGATGGATTTTATATCTTGTTTGAAGTTGATTCATTATAATACAAATCTTCTAATATTGTATTGAAGGTTTTGTGGTATGTTTGATTGTGGATGTGTTATTTTTATACCATTCATGGTTTATGGTTAATGTATTGACATTTAATATGGTAGTTTTAATATGATTGTTTATGTTGTATTTCGTCCTTTTCATATGATGAATGTATTGGACTTTCTAAGTGACGGGTGGATTCTACTATAGCATCTCAATGCATCAGTAGATCTCATGAGACAGCTAGGCTCAGAATTCAATGATGCCTTCCCCAATTTGATATATGGTTTTGGCTGAGGCCTTAATCATTTTTATAAGTCTTGGTTGAGGCCCTGACAAAATGTTTCAAAATGTCCATAATTATACATTACTTCTTTATGAAAATAATATTGATGGTTCATGTGGTCATTTGACTAGTATAATACCCTTGATTATGTTTTATTATGGCATTTTTTACTCAGCACATATTCCTTTAATAAAAGTGTTCATGTTTTTTATATTAAATGGCATGTGTTTTTAATTATTCCCCATGCTTAATATTTATGTTATATTCATTTTTATAGATTACCCTTACAGAGTATTTGAGCTCACCACTATCTTGTGTTTCATTTTCCCTGGATATGAATAAGTTAGTTATGAGTGACATGCCTGTATAATCTAATATTCTTGGATACTTTTAATGGAATACATTATTTTTATATTTGTTTTCATGTTGTAATGTTTAACTTCATGTATGTAATTTATTTTCAAGACTACTAAACTAATCAGTCATTCGAGACTTGACTCATTGTAATCATGCCAATGCTATGTAATAATGCACTAAATCTGGGTTATTGGGGTCGGGGCATTACATATATATATATATAATAACTACTTTGGATAATATTTATCTATAATGATATGGCCACATGGTTATGTAATGTATATTTTTAACAACATGTTCATTATGAAAACAATAATTATGTTTTTTGACAGTTTAATTAACTAGAAGTTATATTTTATTTTTTCAATTATAAGATTTATTGTCTCAATCACACATATTTATTAATATTCCTTATAAACACACATGGGTTATATGTTGTCTTACCCAACCCATTTTTCCATTATAATATAAGAGAAATAATCATATACAAAATCACTCAAAATACCATAGATTATAATAATCTACCATACAATATCATAATAAATTATGAACCAAAATACAATCACATTGGTAACATGTACATCATATTAAAAGATTTCTATCTAAATAAATAATTTGGTGTTCATCTAAATTTTGATAATTACTCTCATTAGTATAAAATATTTCTAATATAACCAAAATATATTGTAAATCATGATGAAATTATATTCTATCATCATATCCCGACTCACTCTTTATTAATTCAATATATATGTTACATGATTTGAAGCATTCCTACCTATATAAAAAAATAAAATAACTATTTGTGAGGCTATAAAATGATACTATATGGATATTATAAAAAAAATTTACAGTAGATAATATACAAAAAATATAATATACAACTAGCCATCAAAATATTTAATATATTATTATTTTTTCAGTGTCTAATTAGGTCAATAAATATATCATTCACCAATTATGATGGTAATTAATTATGATTGATGAAATTTCATTAATTTTTTATTTATTATTTATATTTCACGCCCTTATTTTCGTAAATCCTATGATATTAAACAATAATTTAAATATTTTTCTTTTATAAATATTATCCGAATTGATTCTTTTTGAATTAATAAATTGTTATGTTAATGATTATTATTTAATAGGTTTAGGGAATTTTATTTTTAGTTAATTTTTTTTTCATTGGACAAATCCGACATTGATGGATTATAATTTCATTGTTACTAGAAAAAATTTTAAATGATGAATGCATGTCTCTTCCATGATTAGTGTATGGTATTTCTATGAGGAACATTAATTTTTTTAGAATACACATAAGATATTCTGGTAAATCATTAATATTTTTCCGACATAAAAATACTTTCTAACTTTACAATTTTTAGAGAGTCCTTCAATGTACAAAATCAAAACATAATGTTTCCAAAATCTTTAACATAATGATCCATTGAAAGATAATCCAACCACAAATGGTTCTCCAAATCATCCGATAATAGATTAGGAAAAATTTCCAAAAACCAGTAAAATAATATCATCATTAGAACATTCCATTCATATTTTCTATATATCAATATATATATTTTCTTCTCCTTCAAATTGTTCAAGGCATGAACAACGGTGAGATTATACCTAAATAAAGTATGTATTTCTTCTAAATAAAATTCTTAAACATTAGGGGAATGATCTTGAAAACCAAAAATGTTGTCCTAGTTCCCTCATATCTGATGAATCATATGTTACCTTAGATCATCACAAATTTATGGCTTTGTGATTGTTGGCTTCTTCATGGCCATGTCCTTTACCAATCTCCATCAGAACACGACAGTTATATTTCTCTTCCATATCCATATTTTCACCTATGTTCTCTTATGTGGAAACCCAGTGATTAGTTAATTTGTGTAACCGTTACGTTTCATACTTTTGTTTTTAAAGTCAAGTTTTGGAATTCCTTTTTACAATGTGGGTTTCTATTAATGAAACATTTGAGTAGTAAACCATTTATAACCCTGATGAATTTAGAGGGAGAAATTAATTATAAGGAGGGTAGAATGTAACACCCCAATATTTTATGATAAGTATTATTTTTATTTTATTTTATGTCATGTGTTTTATGCTACACCATGATTATCTTGTGCTATATGCAAACCGTATTAGCTAGCAGTATACGCAACACTATTCTTGGCTTGTGTTACACATATTTTCATGTTTGTTTTGTAGGAATTATTCTACGCAACATTATGTATAGATTTGGTTTAATGTATAAATGAAATAAGTTTTGATTATGTTATATGTAACACCAAAGGGAGCTTGCACTGCACGCAACCCTAACTTGGCTTGCATTACACGCAATGGCGACCTTCCTCAATAGCCTGTGTAGTACGCAATACCGGGTTTCACTAAACAACGATATATTGTTATAATATTATTAGGGACTAGCCGTTATGAATAGTATTAACTACATTTTTAATTTTATGACATTATTATTCATCATACATATTTTCTAGAACATGGTATGAGAATAAATTAAATTTTTTTGGGTTAAATAAGTAATTTCCAAAAAAATGCATTTTTGCCGCCTTTTGATGGCGCACCAACATTAAATCAACTTATTAACATGTTTATAAGTTCCATTTAAAAAAATAAAATTCTTACATGGAATCATGATATAAAAATTTAATTTGGATCAATTTTTCATATTATTATGATAACTTTCATATTTTTATGAAAAGTAAAAACACGATATATTTTACTTAAAAACAACTTTTTTCATCGAAATAATTTATATAGTTAGATTATCTTTTTAATTGGTTTTAAAGTGTAATTAGAATATTTTTTTTACCATTTAATCCAATGTTGGGAATTGTAATTAATTTCACTTTGAATTTGGACTTAAACAAGTGTTGATCTTTTGATAGTTATTGCTTCTTAAAAACATAGTATTTGTTTTGAAAACGGGAATTACTTTTAAAATTATTTAATGCCACTTCTATGTTTTTAATTTGTAAAAAAATACATCATTTTTGAATTCAGAATATCAAATATATCTTAGGCTGAATTTTTTGATTTTTTCTAAAAAACGTCAATTTTGTATGAATAGTGAAATCACTGAGTTTTTTGTTAAAACTGAATTTTTATTTAAATAATCATTTATTTGATTTAAATATAATTTAGGTCAAAATAGATAAATAATAATTATATAAGTTCAATGAAATTCATTGGAGTCATTTTATAATAATTTTAGATTTATAAAAATTGTATTAAACTTTTCACCGTCTTTTACCCACCTTCGAGGAGCTTTTGTAATTGTTCATAAAACTTAATTTAACAGCTTCTGTGAGTTGAATTTTGAAACTCCGAGAGACACGGTTAATATCAAGGAGTAAAATGTGGTTCAATTAGATAAAAATAATATTTTGTGAATAGTAAATTTTTACTTTTATTTACAATGGTTAATAGTAAATAGGGTAATTCAAGGTTAAAAGAATATTATAATAATTCAAAATTACCTTAAAACTTGTCAAAACCTTATTGGATTAGTAATGGCCGACCATGGTCATCCTTGGGTCGATTTTTGGATGCCATGGAGCCACTTATGGATAACAATGACACATTAGATTAATTAATTTAATATAAAGACAAAATTGGCATTAACAAAAATCCTTTAATAATTAATTTTTAAAAGGGGCTATAGAAATTATCTTTTTGACTATAAATATTAATTGGAAAGATAAAATGATTACCTAAATGTTGGTTTATTTTTTATAATTTTTTGACATCATATAAATTAAATTATTTATGACACAATAACGATGCAGTGTTTACCTCATTAATAAATGATATAAATAAATATGATTATAATGATTTAAATATTATACAAAACCTATCCAATTCCTATTGGATGATTTTATTTAGAATACTAGTCATCATATCTTCCATATTAATTTGTTTGGGACCTCTTGAAACCGATGAAATGTTTCTAATAAAATAATGTTTTCACACATTCCTAAAGAGCCCATCCTCTCTCTTATAAAAGGAGACCACTTCTATGCAATTCCTCACACCTCTCAATCCTTTTGGCTCATCCAAACACTGCCCAAATAATCTCCCAACATCCATATCCTCCCCCTAGAGGCCTTACATTATGCAGAAGACAATTCAATAAGTCCTTTTGGTTCAAACAAAGGAAGTTACCCAAATTAAAGGTTATAGTTTCTCTTAAGTTGTTTTCTTTTATTCTACTTCTCCAACCCCTAAAATCATTTTAATCATTTATTTTGTAACAAAAACAGTATCATAAAAATACTAGGATTTTTTATGAGACGTATTATAACTACACTTACACACACGTACATCTAATGGATGAAGAACATAATGTTTCTGTGATGGAAAACTAACGCCTCACAAAAAGATGATTGTTCGATTTTATGATACCACCTCTCATGGTGGCCATTATGATGGAAATATATTTATATATGAAATATATTATGTTTATGATTTCTTTATGCTTCTTTACTTCCCAATTATATCATTACTTTATGGTTTCCATAGTGGGTAAATGCGATGATCTCATTTGAGGAAGTGCGGACTACCGCCCCCTCAAAGTGATGTGATTCGTTAACGCCTTATGTGGGATGTAAAAAGGATGTAGTTAATGATATTATATATGATATTATACTGGAATTATAATATACCTATCTATCATTATGTTTTAATTCCATTAAAATAAGAAATAGAAATGAAAGTAGCGTTCATGTGTACGTACGACTTACCGTCTCAGTGAATGGTGCATTTCATTTCTTACCTCCATATGTTTTGTAATATTATAAATACATGTATATGCTGGATATATATGATATATAAGATATATAAATCATGAATATCATTCTCGATTTAATTAACTATTGAACACATGAACAACATGTAATTATAAGAAGTCCATTTTTGACTCAAGTACTAAATATCGAAAAAATGAACATTATTAACTTAAATGGTTACATAATATTTATAGAAAGGTAATAAGTGATATAAAAGGAATAATAATTTTGGAAAAAGTTCTTAAGAACGTATAAATTAACTTTGGTTTATTATTCAGGATATTAATGAACGATTGAGTCAAGTCAAACATGTGGTAAGGGAACATCTTAACCCAATTTATGTTCTTTGGATTGATCTTCTCTTTCTTGTTTATGTTTTTCTTTGATTATATGATAAATGAATTTTTATATATTATCATGTATTTATACATTATTTATGTGACTTTATAGTGAATACACATAAGTGATTTATTTTATTTACAAAAAGATCTTTGTAAGGGATAAATTTTCTAATAACGTTATTATCCGAGATTGTTTATTCGTAAGTATTCACTGGGGTTATATTTATCATCCATGTTCCTATTTTATAAAAAAGGTTTCATGTATTTTTAAAGCCCTTTTTACCCATTTTTTACTTTTACTACATGATATTTAAGGAAGTCTTCTATTTTTTTATGTTACGAGGTACTTTTTTTTACTTTCTGGCACAAGTATGAGAAGAATGTTTTTTTAACTTATACTGCATGAAGGGAACATTACAGTTTTATAAAGCCTTATTTTCATGAAGTTTTCTCCAAATGATTTCATGACTATTTTCAAAAAAATCATTTTCTTTTAAAATTAGATGGAATTTTGTGAAAAGAAAATGAATTTCAAGATGAAATTATATTTTTCTCAATAATTCATTTCATGTGCTTTATCAAAACCAGTTTCCATCTAAGATGACATTATTTCACAAGTGTATGTTTCATGTATAATGTCTCTATGATTAATGTGGTTTCACTTTTCTTATGATGTAATGATATCCATATGTTTTATATGGATTATGTTATGATGGAATGATGTTTATAAAATCCAATTTATTTTTTGGGTTATGATGAATGATTTATGATTATTTTGCGGCACACGTAATAATGATTTCAATATGAGATGAGTGGGACCTATATCTCCCTCCAATGCATTTGGTAAAGATTTAAATCTCATGAGATAGACATGGCTGGAAACACAAGTAAATCTGATTTAGTAATACAGGGCTGGAACGACATGTAAACCCGGTTCAGTAAGGGACTTTTTCCACTAAGATGGTCTTGGAAGCAATGCATTGGATACGATGGAAATCATTACACGTGATTAATGGATTCCATGGTTACATGTTTTATTCCCATGCTATTTTATCATGATTAATGTTTCTTTTTGATCTATGCATTATGTACTGCCATGTTTTATGTCAATGCTCATGATTTTGATGTTTAAACATTATGTTCATGTTTTTATGTTCAAATGTATATGATTTTTTTATTCTATCCATGCTTATCCTTACTGAGAATTTGAGCTCACCCTTTATATGTTTTATTTTCCCCAGGAGTTAAAGAAAGGTTTTAGGTGAGAAGAACAAAATGGAAGATATTTATGGGAGATGTTGAAGATCATTCACCACTATTAAAATATTATTTTTCCATGTTTCCAAAGACACTAAACTATTACGGTCCTTATGTGTCTATTTTTGTTATGTAATAAGTTTTCCACAAAATTAATGTAATTTCCATGTACGTCACGATTCGTGTCTCTATAAGTACATTAAAATGTGGTCTCATAGGACCAGTTTACTTTAATAGTCATTTTCCTTATTTTTTGTGTAAGGAATAAATGAGACATTGAATATTCTTGTCTTCGAAATGAATGTGTTTATGAAAGATTCAACCCCATGTATGGGGGAAACCCCTAGTAGTCATGGTGGGATTATTTTTATTAGTTTTTTCTTTTAATGTTTAATTTTATTCAACCTTGGGTGACACACTTGTTCTATGTTTTGAAATTTATTTTAGATTTCTATTAATTGACTTATAGCCTAGATTTTAATTATATTTTAGTCTTCATGAATCATTATAGGCACTCAAGATTATTTAGTGATTTGAATCATTTAAGGAATGTAATGAAAAATGAATTTTCATTAAGATTCTGAACACAACATGTTTTTCCTTGAGTGTGATATTGAATTTAAAATGTTTTAGAATATAAAATTAAAAAATGGTAAAATGATGAAAAATGTGAATAAATAGCATTACAAATGAGATAAATGGTATAAATATCTTCTTTGATAATGAATATAAAGGTGTTCGATGGTTTTGGGTAGTGATAGTGCCTCTATTTTGACTGCATGGAATGATTTGTGGAAGACATTAGTTATATGTTTTTTGCACTTTTATATTATATAATCGTGATAAATCTATACTATGAGTTTTGATAAATTTATTTTTAATTTGAAATAAATACCTCCAGAATGATATTTTTTGAGAGGATAACTAGTGTATATGGTTTTAGATGATTCTCTTTTGGTGGGAACTAAGGCATTAATGGTGTTGGGTTATTGATAAGGGGAGTAGCTTCGAGAGAACTTCTATCACTCCATGAAACTCCTCGGAAGAGTCCCAAGGATTGATTTGAACATTATATGTGATCTGATGATGTAGTTTCAGTTTTATAACACACAATATTTTAATTATGAAGGTGGACTAGACAATGTTTTGTTCTGGGTTGAGTCGATTGAGATTATACATGACCATTTGGAGACTTATACTATGATGACAGTCTAGAAAGCGGCTTATATTCTATGAAAAAAAGGTAAGAATTGTAGGTTTTTCCAAGATCTGAAAATAAAATATTAAGACATGTTGTTGTAGGACTTTCGGGAAATATTTTTGGGGAACTTCTACATATATATTTTGAAGAATAAGAGAGAAGTTGAGTTTAATAATATTTCAATAGTTAAAACAACATTCAAAATAAAAACCATATGTAAAATGGTATAGCACATTGAAAATATCCATATACATGATACATGATTATGGATATATAAATGAAATATAATTTGTAATTCAAATAGACCTCATATTGGATGTAGGTACACAACATAAGAATTATTATGTTCACAATACAAAGTATGTCAAAACGAAATGAAAATTGAGACAAAGCATGTTACAACATTATAATGAATCATATTGTGCGACAAAAAATTAATAACCATAAAAAATTCATTTAATTCTACTGATATAACAATAATCATGTTATTATATATCCAATAGAAGTACCAATACACCAATAATTTTAAATAAGCGGAAAAATATAGAAATCTATCGAAAAAACAGTGAGACAAGAAACCCCTTACAATCATTTCAGCATGGTAATGGGTGTTCGTGTGACGGATTAAATGGGGGAAAAAGTTATACCATTATTTATATATCATAAGTTCATTTTGGGTAAGGGAATAAAAAATACCCCATAATTTGTAATTAAAAACCAAAGGACACAACATATGGGGGATTCATGAATAAAAGTGAGGGAGACGATCCCTTACATTATGCATGAAAGTGTTATCGATTGATCTTAATGAAAAGAATAATAAAATCTATATTCGTTAAGTTAAATTAACATAACATAATAAACATGTAATTGATTAATTATAACCTTATTAGGGTAATTAATTCCCTTTTTTATGGGTGTATGATATAATATCTTATTGTTTTGGAAGCATTTTCTTACTTGGTTTTCATGACCGATTTACTTGTATTCGTTATAGGAAGTTCTTTTAAAATGATTTTAAACACAAATAATTTCAAAT
This sequence comes from Viscum album, assembly GCA_963277665.1. NCBI lineage: Eukaryota > Viridiplantae > Streptophyta > Magnoliopsida > Santalales > Viscaceae > Viscum > Viscum album. The sequence continues at coordinate 998,739,925 of OY728166.1, forward strand.
ATATATTATTAGTATCATTATAAATTATTTTATTAATATTTTGGGCGATATACCTTTTTGATGACTCAGTTAAAAGTTATTTGTAACCTCTTCAATTAACATATCAGATTTGTGAATAATTAACATGTTTTGCATTATTGTTTTATATTACAAGTGTGTAAGGAATCCAGAACCTTGAATATGATAGAAAATATATATTATTATATTGTGAAAACATTAGACGTTTTCATGGTCAGTCTTCAATATATTAATATAAATTGAAAACACATTGTCCTTGATTATGTTAAATTAAGACATCCCGGATGATATTTTCGTTTTTAGTGTAAGAGGTGGGGAAAAAGTGGGATGATAGTGAAATATACTATTATCATAATATAATATCATTTCATGTAAGGAATTGGAATTATATTTTCATTTTTATTTTGGGATGTTCGGATAGGGAAACAAAATAATGGAATTTGTAAAATAATTTGAATGAAAAGAAATGAGCGGTTCACCTGTTGAGTACCCCCCTAGATAATCTTTTTATGACCTTTTTTTTGAACATTGGGTTAGACCAGAAGGTCCTGAAAATGTGGGTGGATCATAGAGATATATTAAAGAATAATTTAGGAATGATGTGAAGAATAAGTGGTGTGGGAAGAATAGGGGGTGGGGGAGGTTTATATAGTAGAGGGAAAGAGGTATTTTACATTATTTTAAGCATTATTTTAATATTTCTTCTCAATAATTTGAATAGTATTGATTTATGTTAGAGAAAATAGTAATAATGGCATGTGAGTTCGAACCAAGTGAGATTACATCAGCCTTACTTCAGCTATGGAGCACTAAAATAATTACATTGCATTTATCATATTTTATCATTTTTTACTATTCATCATAAATTCATCTATTTCAATAAACCCCCAAAATTAACCCTAACCATTTATCGAAATGTATAATTAATAAATTAAATCCATATTTCAAAAATAATTTTCTGTATATGATAATTTTTTTTATTTATAATCATTATTTAATTGAAAAGTACCAACACTTAAATATTCATCTTTATTTTTATGGTGCCTAAATTTTATTTATATATTCATGAGTAAGGTTATCATTAATAAATTCCATTTTACTATTTCTTATTGTATGTTAACATTCATAAATATATTGTACCGTTTATAACAGTAAGTTACTATTCACTAAAAAATAATGTGATTCTATCAGACTCCAAATATCAAACTCATCGCAACTGTGAATGTCTATTTATCAAATTTCAAACCTAGAAGTAAAAAAAGTATTTTAATGGTTAGGTTTTGACTACCATTTATATAAAAAAATTTTTTCCAAAAAAACTCCATTATTTATGAAATATAGGCTGTCTAATGAATATAATTTATTTAATATAATCATACCATAAAATATTTTGGGTGATGTATTATTCACCCCTTCTAACATTTATCCCTCAACATTTTTCATGTATACATCACTTTTAAAAGTTTAACGTGGTTCTTCATCATAACATCATCAAGTTCCCACATTGCATCCAATATATTATTTTCTATCCAAAGAACCATTACGAGATGAGTTTTCCGATATCTCAATACCTTCTCCCTTGGGAAAATAATTTTGATAGGATATTCACTTTATGGGAAATGAGGATCTAGTTCCATTTCTTTAAAGGTGAGTACATGCATCGGGTATGGAATGTATTTATTCAACAACAACACCTATAACACAATATGAAAATTAGAGATACATGGTGGGATTTCTAAACAGTAATCTACAACTCGGATACATTCCATAATTTCAAACGGACTAATCTACCTAGGGCTCAGTCTCACTTTCTCACTGATCCTTAACACACCCTTCCATAATAATTCTTTTTGAAAGACATAATATCCTACATTAAATTTCAAATTTATTCTCCAGTTTTTAGAAAAAATATTTTTTCTAATCCGGGATGCTTTAATATGGGCCTACATTTTCATTATCTTTGTTGTTGTCCCTTTGATATGTTTTGTGCCAAAATATTTCCTCTTGCCAACTTCATCCCAACAAGTGGGAGTTCAACACCTCTTTACTTATAATGATTTATATGGTGCCATTTGCATGATAGAATAGAATATAATATTTTCGTAAAACTCCACCAAAGGAATATATTGATCCCATATACCTTGAAAAATAAGAGATCATGATATCAATATATCATCCAGTGCTTGAATAATTTTTTTCAGACTATCCATTGGATAGGGGTTGATATGAAGTACTCATATGAAACTCAGTATCCAAATACATCAAGGGAAATTGCATAATTTTGATGTAAACCAGGGGTCTTGATCTGAAACAGTAAATAGAGGCGAACCGTGATGTGTTACAACTTCATTAATATAATTTCATTCCACGAACTGAAGTTGTAAATCCTCTCTTAAAGAAAGGAAATGACCCGATTATGTGCGATGTTAAACAATTACCAATATGGAAAAATATCATCAAGAAGAACAAGGTTGTCATATAAAAAATCCATCATAATTTCAACCCACTTCATCTTAGGGATAGGTATAGGTTTCATCACCCCTCCAGGATGTTGTCTCTCATCCTTCACTTGTTGACAATGCAGACACCTTGACATGATGTCATCAATTTATAACTTCCTATTATCCCACAAAAAATGTTCTTTCATATCCATATACAAGAATGTTCAATGAGGGTGTATAAGGAAATTTGATCTATTAGAATCTTCTAAAAATTCCAATTTAGCTCAAGTACTGATGAAACACATAACATCTTCCAAATTTCAAAACTCCATCCTCAAACATGAAGTCTTCCAATATCCCATCATTAACAACATTAATTTTCTAGTGGATATTCTCATCATAAGATTGAGATATTTATATATTATCTTGTTTATATGGTTTAACAATCATTTGAAAGGGTAAAGATGTTATCCTTCCTAAAAAATTCCCATATCCATCTTTAGTAGATAAATTAATATAGGATCTCTATCTATAATCATATAGGTCACAAGTCCATGATCTTTCCTGCTTAATGAATCTGCCACCTTATATTGATTTCATGGGTAGTTGTGTATTGAAAAATTGTAATCAATGAGTATGTCAAGCCATCCCCTTGGTCTCATGATGAGTTTAATATGTGTGAAAATCTATATCAAACGCTTGTCATATGTATATATCTCACATCTTTCACACATGAGATAATGTCACCATATTTTTAGAGTAGAGATTATGACTGCTAACTCAATATCAAGAGTCAGGTAATTAATCTCATGATTTTTTAAATTTTAGGATTCATAAGAAATAAATTTATCATTATTCATACTTAAACACCAAAATCCATTATTAGAGGCATCAATCCATGTCAAAAATCCATTATTTCCAAATGGATGAGTCAAAATATGAGAATTAACCAATATTCTTTCCAATTCATCAAAGCATTCTGTCTATTAAATCATCTATACAAACTTGAACCTTTTAAGTGTAATCTTGGATAGTGGGATATCAAGTTTGGCATAATTCAGAACGAAACACAGATTTTAATCTTCAATGAATACAAAACATTGTACCTCGATTATGTTCGTTGGATGGGTTGTTCCTCTCTTGACTTTTTTATTTTTAGGATCAATTAGGATTCCATATTTAGAGAAAATATGTCCAATAAAAAAACTGAATAATTCCAAAAGCATACATTTTAATGTACTCATATAATTCATTTCATCAATGAGTTTTTAGAATAATATGAATGTGGTGGTCATGGTATTAATTTCTCTAATAATATACTAGGATACAATCGATAAACACCACCACATAGTTATCAAGATATTCCTTGAAAACTATAATCATTAAATCCTTGAAAATAGAGGGAGAATTAGTCAGTACATATGGAATCATTGTAAACTCGTAATTCCAATACGTAGTTTGAAATGATGTCTTTGGAATATCTTCATTCCTCACACATGGCTGAAGTTATCAAAATTGAAGGTCAATCTTCAAAAAGTATAGTGATCCATGATAAGAAGTGGGTTAATGTATGTGTAATTCAAGATATCTAATCACTAGTACTGATGATATTAGATGATATAGTTATTTTTTTGTACCATATTTTAAAACAAATCATCATGATGAGTATTATAAGGTTATATATAACCTTATTAGAGTGAAAAAAAGAAGTGTATTATAATATATTAATTATTATTATGAAGGTGAGAGGTTTATCAAAAATTTGGACACATTATTAAAGTTTATATAAAAACTATCCTAATCTAAAAATTATTTTCACAAAGAAACCACATTAAAAACACAATAAAAAAATTACTATTCGAATAAATAGACAATCAATTACTAAATTATTTAAATAGGTTCATGAATTTCCTGGTTTAGTACCGCACAATATTCATCCCATGAGTTCTCTATCAAAAAATTCATATTTGTCAAGTGGACATTTATATGATAAATTATGGAAGACCTTAAAAACCAAAACAAATAATATATATACTAGAAAATATTGTTGGATCGTTATCCTATTATAATTATTGATTTAGTCCAATATATCTATCCCAAAAATTAGACACTTAGCCTCTTCTCTACCCATACATATGATCATGTAGTCTGCTAAGGTTCCAATGTGTAATGCCTTACTGTAGTGGATATCACTGTAACAAAATATTCCATGAAAAATGTTGTTCCCAATATAAAAAGTATATTACACACATGTACAATGTGATATAACAAAAATGATCTAATTTATACCTGAACACAATAAAAAAATTACCCCACATCAGCTGGTTATTTCATGACACATGAGTTCTTCTATATCACCTTTAGCTTGTACTATAGGTCACTAAACAATATACAGTACCACTAAAGGGGAACCATGTCAACCACATATACTATTTAGATTGTCAAACCCATATAATAATCACATCATTCTAAGAAAAATTTTAGAATAGAAACCAAATGGAAGTATATCCTTATCTTGATCATTTTTAGAACATCACAATTCAGAACCATATCCTACCTTCGAATTGTCAAATGATATATACCTATGGTCATCATCTATTTTATGTTCCTCATATAACATACACCCAGGGGAATAAATCCACCCTATAACCTCATATTAGAACAGAAAATGGAACCCACTATCCATAATATGTCATATAGCAAATACTAGAGTCTAGAACCCCTCCACCAATCCTCATATAAGATACAACTTGAGGGTTCAAAATTCACTATAATCATATATATGATAAACCAAATGATAGTTTACCTCAACGTAACCTATTTTTTTATATACCCATAAGAGTAATACACCATTACAATGTTATATAAGATGATATAAAAATTTAATTTCTTTAATACTCACATGAGACCAATAAAATATTCCAAAATTTTCCTCTTGAGGAAACAATTCCATTAAATCACACTATTTATATAGGTAAAAAATCATTATAGACTTCATTATAACCCCTTATAATAGAGAAACATAAGATGGGGGTATCCCACATGGTCTTATTGGTCATGTAATAGTCTGGAATCAAAATATGGGTTCTATTATATAATTCAAAACAATTATTATTCTCATTTCTCTCTATATGTAATTTCATTTTTCATTTTAATCACAAACACAACATGGATTTATCAACCACATAGGAAATTACATATAATCCAACCATAAATACGACTCATATTATCCACCTCTCATCCAATCCAATATACATCGGTCCTCTCACAAAACATTTACTAGTATTTATATCATGTAATCCCTATGTTTATAAACAAAAGAAAATAGTGTAGGAGGAACCCTAAACCCTCACATAAGAAAATTTGAAATAAGGATTTAGGGAACACATTTACTCTATGTGCCCTACCCTTATAAAAACCATAATAAATCAGTCACACATTAATAAAAGTTTGGAACTAAGTATCTGATAACTAGGTCTACTAATATTTATTCATATTATTTATCACCCTCTATGGTTCACACATCACATAAATCAAATTTATAAGGAAAACCAAAATAATTAGTGATTTGGGAATAAAGATAGTATTCTCGGTTTAGAAATATCATTAGAATCGTCTTTTTAACTCACATTATATGAATTAAACCATCCAATTATAATTCATGGATTCCCACAAAAAAACTAGAGAGACCAGTATCATATGATACATAAAATAATATAAAAAAATTATGGATATATATTTTTGCCACCTTTATGATTTTAATTTTGACCCATAATGTGAGGATCAACCAAATTTAAATAAGCCAATGAAATCATAACACATAATCTCCCTTTAACATAAGAACTTATCCTGACCAACAATCCATAAAACCCATAATATAACATAAATGGAAAATTCTGTAATTAATAATATGTATTCTATATTAAAACAATGTATATAATTATTGAATCATTAATGGAGATCTCTGTTAGGGTGAAAATCTTGAGAAAAGGGGTTCAAAACATTCTTGTATACTACAACGACCATATTTACAAAAAATCAAGATGTTGATATAATAATTGATGCACAAATTTTCCGCAAATATATAAAAATCAAATAATAAATCCAATGGTGATATATAATTGTGATTTAATATAAAACATATTCATTTATCGTTATTGGATAACATTTTAGACATATAAATAAAATAAGGATCATGTTTTCTAAATTCCACCTTGATCTACTGAATTTAACAATATTCTATATTTAAAATTATCAAAAATTCAAAATAAAATGAAAAGGGGGAAGATGTTTAAGAAGAAGAAAATAATAAAATCTTAATTTATGAAAAACTCTTCTTAAATATACTATTGAAAAAGGATGGTAATTGGGTATGAGTCGACGAGACAATAATTGTATTATCCCATTTCCCAAAAATAATAACTAAATAATTCCTAACATAAATTGTATAAATAAAATTATAAAAATACTAAATTGATCATAATTTAACATTTTATGTAAAATCCCATTACACATAATTTTTAGAAAATATAGGGAAGCTTATGTATTATCAATTATAAGTGTAAACCTAGTGTATCACCCCAAAAATCACTGAAAATTACTCTTTAATATTTTTATAGTCAAAATTAATATTCAATGTTTCAATTCATCCATCCAAAAATCATATATATGAAACATTCTATCCTAGTCCCTTATTGAAAATATTTTTAGAAACTATTTCTCCAAAAAATATACTCTCATTCTTGCGCTCATTAATAATTATATTCAAATCATCAAAAATAAATCTTATATATTTTGTTTAATATTCAATTAAACATTTATGTATTTTATCATAGCTTAATATTTTTACAATTTTTTCATTTATTAATAACATGTGAAATTATTGAATATAATATCAATTAGTTCAAAAAATATTACCTTTTAAATTTATAATCCTAAATTACATGTCATATAAATATTATGTGTCACAAGTCACTCTCACGCATTACTAATATTCAATAGAAGTATACACTCCCATTTTGGTATTCCTACAAATTTAAACCGAAAAACCCCTCATATGTCATGATACAATATGGTTTTAATTATTCATTCACCTCATAGTGAAATAACATATAAAAATAACTATAAGACATAACATTTACTGTACAACATCAAAACATCCAATCATTTCCCCACTCTAGGTTTCTAAATATATAGATCATAATTCGTTGAAACGAAATTAATATACATTTCCAAAATCAATTTAATTTTTGGAACCCTTGAATATGAAAATTGAAATTCACATATAATATATACATATATAATCATATTGGTTTGGATCCTTACATTAAAACAATACTTATGTAATTGTATAAGCTTATCTATGATGAAATATATATAGAATAACCTCATATGAAATAGTATATCATTACACATAGTGACACTTTTTTATTTCATTATCTATATAGTTAAATTATTATCCATGTTTACTATTAAAAATATGGAATAATTTCAATACAATTTTAAATTTCAATCCCAAAGGACACATTAATACTTATTTATGTGAAAATATTCCAAATAAAATGTTTCCAAATAATTATTTTAGTATGTTAATTGTATGATTTTGTGATAACCCTTACATTTCGACACATTTTTTATTCTTTTAAAAATAAAAAAACATAATTTCAATTAATTTTTATAATTTTCCATTAAAATAACCTATAAAATCAAACATGGAATTTTATAAAATAATTATAAATTTTTAAAATTCATTCCATATTGAAAAATATAAAACCCAACCACCTTAATAATGTTCCTACAAGAAAAATAAAATGACTAATTTTTTTAAAAAATATAAAATAATTTCATCCCCTATTACAAGATATAAAGAAATTAAACATCATAAAAAAAATTTGAAATATATATTATAGGGAATTCTCCATTTTATGATGATGTGTTATATTATTCTCCCATATGGAAGATCATATTTCCAAACCCATTTCACTATAAAACCCCCTATGAAACCTTGATAAATTAATAATTGTCCTGATATGCCATCGTATCCTCTCACAACATCTAAAATATTATTTTAGAGGTTTCATACCCATTATAATTTTGATATGGAGTAAAAATTACTAAAAATTTCCTCTTTATGAGAAATATTCCGATTTTCTATGATTTTTACTAAACCATGCAATATGGGTAATTAATAGTTATTGTATAGACAATATCAAAAACATAAATTTAGAAATTATAAATATCATAAATATTATATAAAATTATATAATTTCTCTACTGTAGAAATTTAAAATATATAATTCCTTAATATCTCAAATATCATTTATGGTAACGATATTTGATCAATATCCCATTTACTCTATACATTAGAAAAATTAATTGTTAATAAAATAGTACTAAAAATAAGATACACTTTAAAATATGATATTGAAATTCGAGTTTCTTCTTGAATATTATTGATTATTCACTAATTCATTTCTGAACACTTGAATTATAAACGATTTATAACTTGTTCATTAGAATTACCATATAATATAGAAAAATACTTATATCTGATACCATGTTCAACAAATTTTGGTTAATTTAAATCATCACTAGTGTTTTAAAATCATAAGGCTTGTTGACATTAATGTTCTCGATTTGACGGTAACATGTTATTACCATTAATATATACCACACTTCTAATGATTTTAAATAAATAATGAACAATAAAAACATGAATTCAACATAGGTGATAAAAAATAACACCCTATAATAAAAGAGTCATCTAGGTGAACTGAAAAAATTTGAAGTCTATCCAATACATAACAGGTTTATGAACCATGAATCTAAAACACCAAATGACACAATCCTATAAAAAATCAACCACTGAATTATTTAAAAAACAAAACCATTCCATATATGAAAACAAATTAAAAAAATTGATATGAAATTTTAAGGTTTAATGATAGATTTTATTTAGTAATATTTCAAAAAAAATTATAAAACTAATTTTTTTTAATTGGAAAGGTGATAAATAATATCTTTCTTCATGTAAACAGATAAACCAAACAATATTAATATTTTCAATATCTAAGTAGTATCTATCATATTCAATCATTGTGGATTATGTGTTCCATAAATACATCTTATGAATAAATATTTTGTTAGAAATAATTATTAATATACATATTTAAATATTTACATTATTATCGTAAAAATTATTTTATATTGTGCTAAAGAAAAATATAAAGACAAAAGTAAATATTTTCATTTGTAAAGGGAAAAAATAAAAATGAATAATTATATGATGTTTTTTATCTAAATATTGAAACTTTTTTTATTTTTTTATCATATAATACAATTTGATTTATATTGGTAATATATCATCAACTCTATGATAACAAATTCATATCTTTTCATTGATGGTTTCAACTTTAGATGAAATAATAATAGTACCACTTTAATAAATAATAATATAAAATACATCACTGAATTTTTTTTAATCATTATGAACTATTTTTGGACCACTAAACTCTAAAATATCGATCAATAGGAATGATATTTTGTGCATGGTTATAAAAATCATCACAACATTATTATATAAATGTTATTTCTGAATAAAATTCATACACCAATTCAAAACATTTCATATTACATGTATTTCAATTAATTATTTAATAAAAATCATTATTTAGATAAATTAATTCAGAAAAGTAATTAACTATAAAAATAACTATTACTACAATCATTGGTTCATTATGGGGTATAGTGAATCTATAAAAAAATATTATAAACCAAAAAACTATCATGATTGAAGTTATCCAACTATATAAACACTTGGGTTTACATTTCTTTTCCCAAATAAAAAAAACCACAAAATGAAATAAAAAATCGTATATTAGGTTTAGTGGGTAGAGTGTCATCCACAATAGTGGAGTTCTAGTTCCTATATGTCCAACAGATCATCCCATGGTTATTTATGCCATAAAAATAAAGGTATTTAAATTTATCAATATAAACTAACACAATAAAAGTAATTGAAAATAATTACCCAATCAAACATGAAAACACCCATTATTGAAATATTCAAATTAAATAAACAACCCAATGATATAAAAATAGAAATAAAACTTCATAATCTACCAAAAATCCTCTTATATTTTTAACACATTAATTTTCACATAAACTACAAAGAGAATTTCAGTTCACGGTATAACAGAAATCTATAAGATAAAAATTATCAAATCATATTAAATAAATATTAATCTCATTGTATTTTGGTAAAAGTGGATAAAATTAATCAATATAAGAATTATCAAAATCCAAAAACGGTTATTTAAATTGAAATAAACTATATATATTATTCATAGTGTACATTTAAATTTTAGGTGATGTAAATATCCAATAAAAATGTAACCTTAAATGAATACATGGCGTTAATTCCTAAAAATTAATGGGAAATAATTTAATGAAATAAACATCCATTATTTTAATAATTTTCAATCTCAAAATTTTGATGAAAACCATTTGTAAACAATATTTTTCTTATAAATATATAACATTCAATACATAAAACATTTTATTATCTAACATTAAATATATTTTAAAAAATGGACAATTATATCATAATATTTAAAGGATTTTCTAAAATTTATATTTAAAATTAAATTTAGATTATTATATAGAACCCCCCACTAATAAAAATGTTGACAAGTTTTAATAGATAAATGTAATATAAAAGATTAATCTACTATGAATCAATTTCTATATACAAAATACTGTAATGCTGAACAATTAGAGGATTCTTTTTAACATTTAAAATTGAATACACGTAGTTAAAATGTATAAAAAGAAAGTGCATTGAAACAATGACCATGTGGTTTGAAAAATTATTAGAATGTTAAATGAAGGGTATAAAGGGATATGGGAGGAATATATTTTGTATATAAAATTCGAAATCACATAATTTTATAGAGTTTAATCATGATGGAATTAAAGATAAGTGGATAAGACACTAGTAAAGAACAGTCTATGAGTTTGTATGAAATATATGGGAGAAAATATTAAATTCAAATTATATTTTCTTTAAAAAATTACGGTTTTTAAAATTAGAATTGGAAGGGTTCATTGGTCAAAAGACAATGTGGGTTACATTCCACCATACTAGTCCTATTGAAGCCATTCTACAAGAGCCTGTGTGAAATTTTCATAAAAATATATGTTTATCGATTGTTTCTTTTCACCTAGAAAATTAAAATTTGATACACCCATCATATTTCAAGTGAGGCTAATAAAATAGTAACAACATTTTTTAAATATAAACACTTCACAAAACAATATACCACATTTATAAACACCATGTACTAAGAATTTTATTCTTTTAAAAAATAAAAAATGTTGATCTAATTTTCATAATTCTCACCACCATAATTTTATACTTTCTTGTAAATATTTTTATAAACTCCATAATGAGAAAAAAGAATATAACAACACATAAATTTAATTACAATAAATAATTTAATTTATCATTCCAAATAATGTTTTGTAAAACATAATGTAAATGACAGGTTCTGTCAATAATTTCATTAAATACATATCCAAATGAATTAAAATTCATTTCAATGAGTGAAAAATAATTTAAAACACAATGAATAAGTCAAATAACAAAAAAATTAATAAAATCTATTCATATATTTATTAGTATAACATAATCTAGAATATCACTAGGAAAGCACTTAGTGATAAGAATATATGTCTAAACACATATTTTAAGTGCCTGACCATATAACATTACCTAATATTGAATTAAATGAATAATTCATATTGAGGATATTTTTAGGATTAAATTTTCATATAATTAGGCAATAACTATTACATTAAAACTTGAGTATTACAAGTAGACACTACTACTCAGTATCTATTTTTTTTCATAAAATAAAAACTATTAAAAGAAAACATGTCTAGTTCCATATTTTATACAGTGTGACTTTTCCTTGATCCCATCCTTGACCTTATTCATATTTATGTTTTGAGGAAAAAATTTAAAAAACTAGGGTTGAGCATAAAGAGATCAGTAAGGGTTATAAAATAAGGAAGGAAACCATTAGCTCATCAATAAATATAAATCAATGAAACTATATTTTTTAATCATAACATACCTTACGAAATTATATGATTTATGAATAACACACACAAATCATAAATCATAAAGGTTTCTTATTGAATACATATCAAATGTACATTATAGTTATCATATCTATGTAGGGAGTTACACTTGGAATACCCATCAGAGTATATTCCCAAAATCTCTTAAGAGAAACATCACATTTAACTCTGTCACATTATCCAATGCCTGAGAGAGATATCTCAGGCTCACCCACCCTAGGTGTATCATAGAACCACCTGTATACATAAAAAATGCCCAATAACCATAACATAATCATAAAACATGGAAAAAGTATAAAGGAAGATAAAATTTCGACATTCCAATATATGAAATCAAGATATTTATATAAACAATGTTTTATCAAATCATTTTCAAAACCCATGAAAAATTTATTTTTGAATCAAAGTGTCCCATACCACATTGAATATTTTAAATGAATTATCATTTGAAAACAATAATTTCAATATAAATAAATCCTAAAACCCATTTTAAAAACATGGACATTAATGAGAAATATTTATATGAATAAATCATAATAACTTTAAAAAAATATTTTAGTTAAAGAGTTTGTCTAACAAAAATTGAGATGGTTGAATTCAAATAATTGAAGAATAAAATTTAATAATAACATTATAATATCATGAGAATAAAGTTATTAATGATATAATATGTCAAAGGATAGTATAGACACCACATAAGAGTCAATTTGTTCATAACAATAATAAAGTCTTAATGGAAATGTAAATTGAGATGAAATCACTTATAAAGATTGTATCCTTAAATTAAGGATAAATTAATCACATAATTATGTGTGAAAAATATAAATACACCCAATATAAGGGGATATTATGTTTAAAACAATCTGAGGTCATTCACACATATTCATAGTATGACATATTCATGAAGTACAAGTTGAACCCAATGAATCGAAATTGGGTTAAAAAGTTCCCTTAAAAAAAGTAGACAACCTAACAGAGTCACTTTAAAATTTATAAAATGAGTTGATGAGATAATAATGGTATCTCATAACTTTGAAATAAAGTTTACATAAAAAAGGATATATAAGAACAAATCCCAAAAAAATAAGATGTAAATTAATATACATAACAAAAGGAAGTCTTTTAAAAGAATAGGGAGAAAGGTTCCCTTATTGATTCAGTAACATACAAAACATACACGACATGATAGAAGGATCATAACATGAATAATTAAATACTAATAAATGAAATTATATTACACCAAGAGTACAATCATGGGCAGTACATATACCACAGAAAATGAAATAGTGGAAAATATAGCATGAATCTTGCGGGAATAAAATGTGAGATGAAACCCTTTACCAAGTTGTAATCAACTGAGTCGTATAACCCTAAGTTAAAATCCAACAATGAATCATAGAATACCAAGAATATAATGAGAATCATGAAAATATATCTCAAATGGTAGTATAGAATACACCACATGTAATGAATAAGTGGCAAACAATAGAAATCTCACAGAATTAAAAGTGAGATAAGAAAATCCCTTACCTTTTGTCTAACTTGACCTGTTCGTTCTTTAATCTCCTGAATAAAAAACTAAAGTTAATTTCTACATTATTAGGAGCCTTATTCAAGTTTATTATTCATTTTATATCACTTATTACCATGTTATTAATATTATGTAATCATTTAAGTTAGTAACGTCCATTTTGTTGATATTTGGTATTTGAGTAAAAAATGAAAACCTTATATTTACATGTTGTCCATATGGTGAATAGTCCATTATATTCAGAATTATATTCATTATTTAGATATATATCATATATATCCAGTATATACATGAATTTATAACAGTAATTAACATTTCGTGGTACGAAATGAAATGCACCATTCATGGAGACGGTAAGCCGTACGTATGCATGAACGCAAATTTCATTTCTATTTATTATTTTAATGGAATTAAAACATAATTATACATAGGTATATTATAATTCTATTATAATATCATATATAATATAATTAACGCAATCCTTTATACATCCCATATAAGGCATTAACGAGTCACATCACTTTGAGGGGGCGGTAGTCCGAACATCCTCTAATGAGATTATCGCGTTTACCCACAATGAAAACCATAAAGGGATTCTATAAATAGAAATTAAATAAACCTAATGATTATATAAACATAATATATATCATATATAAATATATTTTCATCAAAATGTCCACCATTATAGGCAGTAGGAGATAATCTAACAATCATCGTTTCGTGAGCCGTTAGTTTTCCATCCACAGAAACATTATGTTATTCATCCATTTGAGGGAGGTGTGTGTAGGTGTAGTTAGAATACATATCATAAAAACATCCTAGTATATTTAGGATACTGGTGTTATTACAAAAGAAAGGAATAAAAGGAGTTTAGGGGTTTGAGAAGTAAAATAATGAAAATATTTAAGAGAAATTGTTACATTTAATTTGGGTAACTTCGTTCGGTTTAACCAAAAAGACTTCTTGAAGTAAATTCTGACTAAGTTAAGGCTTCTAGTATGAGGATAGGGATGTAGGGATATTAATTGGGCATAGTTTTGAAGATCCAAATGGCTTGAGAGGTGTGATGAATTGGTTAGAAGTGGTCGCCTTTTATAAGGGAGAGGTGGGGCTATTTAAGAAAGTGTGAATATTGTATTATATTATATAATTATATTTGGTTTCTAAAGGTCCAAAAATCATTATAGTAAAATATAAGATGACTCATGGTAGAAATAAAATCATCTAATAAGAATTGGATAGGTTTTGGTTGTTATTTTAATATTAATAATCTTATTTAATTAAATGATTTATTAAAGATGTAAACACTGCATCATTATTGTGTCAAAAATAATTTAATTTATTTGTTGTCCAAAAATATGAAAAACTACCATGATATAAGATATCATTTTATATATCCAATTAATATTTAGGGTTGAAACGATAATTTATATAACCATTTGTAAATGTGAATGTACTAAAAGATACATGTTTTTGTCATTTTTTCCTTTACTTTAAGTTAATTAATCTAAATTGTCATTATCACTTCGTAGTGGATCAATGGGTCCCAAAATCTCCCCAAAGATGACCATGGTCGTAAATGACTCATAATAATGTTTGGACAGGTTCTAAGGTAATTTTTAATTATTATAATATTGTTTTTACCTTGAATTAACCTATTTACCTTTAACCGCAGTAAATAAAAGTCAAAAGTTACTATTCAGCAAAAATTATTTTCATCTTATTGAACCAAATTTTATTTACTAATAACAACCATGTATGTAGGATTTTGGAAATTCAATCCACATAAGTGGTAAAATTTCATTTAAATGAAAAAAATCAATTTTTTAACTATTACTAAGTGGTTTCACTATTCATAAAAAATTAATGATTTTCCAAAAAATTCCAAAACATCAGCATAAGCTTTATTTTATATTCCAAATTAAAATATTATTTCTATTTTTCCATATTAAAAACATAGAAGTTTCATTATTTAATTTTAAAATTAATTCTCGTTGTTAAAACAAATATCATGTTTTTAAGAAACAATACCTATCAAAAGATTGACACATGTTAATGTTCAATTTCAAATTTAAATTAATTATAATAACTAGCATTAGATTAAATAGTAAAGATATATATTAATTAATCTTAGAAAACAATTGAATAGATATTCTAACAATATAAATATATTATATTAAAATGAACCTTTTAATTAAAATATAGTACTTTTCATTATTCATTAAAAATGAACTTTGTCCAAAAAATACCAAAAAACTACCCAATGTAAAATTTGATATCCCAAATATAAAGAAGAATATTATTTGTTCAAATAGAACATAAAAAAATAACCAAAACCAGATTTAAAAAAGGATTCTTCCTTAAAAGGCTATAAATTGGCCTTTTAATGTACATTATTCTTAAATTAGATTCATTCAAATTTTAAGCCCCAAAATTTTTATTGGATAAATATAAATACATATAAAAAACATGTATAATAATATTGTAGTTAGTTTTTTTCATTCCTTCCAATAAAATGACTAGGAGTTAACTACCATTTAAAATAATAATATTATATTATTAGTGTGCAACATAAGATTTCAAAGACACACTTTGTTGCATATCAGGTACGCTATCGAACATAGCAACCCCTTTAATGTAAAATTAATATTTAATTCACAAATATTAATAAATATGAAATATGCCTTATTATTAATTTACCTAGGGTGTTATACCCTTCCCCCTTTTGGAAATTGCATCCTCGCAATTTTAAAAATGGGCTTGAAAAGATCATTAAAATAACCACATCAGAAAAAGAGTCAGTAAAACTATCACTTTAAAAGAAAGAAAGAGAAGTACAAAAGTCACCCGAGTTAACCCATAATAGGATTCCATGTAGGAAAACATGTATATGGAAGAGAAAAAAGGTTCATGTTCTGATGGAGAATGATAGAAAATATGTCTAGGAGAAATTTAACCACTAGAAAATCACAAACTTGTGATGGGTTAAAGAAAAATACATCAATATGTACATAAAAGAATACTCAAACAAATTAAAGAAAAATACATAAATATGTACACTTATAACATCAAATATTCATACTAAATGTTAAATAAAAATAATTTCAAAAAACATTATTCAATAATTTTTTCTTGATATATTTTATACAATTATATAGTATGCATAATATAAAATTATATGAATTTTTAACTCCATTAAAACAAGGTTTCTTATAAAATAATCCCTTTAGTAATAGCTTGAGTGTTTGGTATCGATTTTTTTCGAAATAAATACTAGGTTAATGGAGTTATTATAAAAATAAAACCAATATAAAAACTATCCATTTTTATTATTAATGTAAAAAATTTAAATGCAATATAAATATTAATCAATTATCGGAAACCATTAATGAATGAAAATAAATTAAAATATATAATTCATATATTGTAGTGTTACATAATACATATATTAATATGTTATATTCCTTTAGAAAAGAATTTTATTATACAATTTAAAAAATTATTTTATTCATATATGAATAATATAATTAAATTTTTGGGATATAAATAATATTTTTTATTTTTTGGAATCATTTTATATAATACATTTTTCAAAGTATTCTTTTTTATGACTTCTTGATATTTAACAAAATTAATTTAATCACAACTGAAAGATGTGTTTAATATGTTATTATGAAAATTTATGAAAGGAATTTAATTTCAATTCACCTAATAGGTAATATAATTCAATTAGTAAGAATAAGTAAACATTATTCTTTAATGGTATTAATTTTTTAGAATTGTTATTATATGTTCTCCACAGTTATAGTTAATTTAATAGTTACAATCACAAGAAAAAAAACTCATATAAAATTACATTAATATTATTTTTCATTATATACATGTTTGGGACTAATTTAAATTCATTTTATAGAATGAAATTATCTTTACAAATTAAATATTATATAAATTATAAAAACAGTTATTTGTCTAAGAATTAACTCAATTAATATTATCTGATTATTTAAAAAAATTAATCTATTTTAAATGAACATTGTCAAATAATTTTTAAATAGTTAGAAAATTATTTCCCCACTAAATTATATAGTCATTAATAACAAATAATAATAGAAATAATTAAAAATTAAGAATATTTTTTTAACAAAAAAAGCGTTTTTTAATATGTTTTTTTAATTTTAAGGAAAATTTTACAAAATTCTGAAGTTGAAATTGATTATATGAAGCTAAAATTGGGAATCATCATGTAAAAATTTTTAATTATGGAAAATATTATATTATTACTACAATAAATTTACGTAGTTAACTTTCAATAATGGATAATAATATAAATCATTTAAAACATAATATGGGTCGAATTATTCCAAATTAACAAGAAAAAATATATTTTAAAAGGAAATGGTATGTTTTCTAATTAATACCAACATGTCAAATGAATCATTAATAATTTAAATTATTTTCCCCTCATTAAATTATATTCATACCCCTCATATTTTTTTAATTTCATAGGAAACGACCCTATTTTAACATATTTTAGGAGCTCACATCCTCCGTATTCATGAAAAAAACAGAATTTTATTTATTCACGAACCATTGATCTATTATCATTTCATATAAGATTCATATATTTAAATCAAATTATTCTTAGAATAAATTCCCAAAAAAATCTATCATTTCTAAAAAAACGTCATTAAATTATTCAAAATCTCAATCTGGGTATTAAACAATCCCTAAATTATTATTCTCGATCTTTCACAGTCACATTTCTAAAAAAAAGTTGAACAACACTATTATAACGACAAAATAATAATTAATATACTAAAGATTTATTATATTTTCCGAACAACCCATATTTATCTACATCCCATTAATTAATAAAATGAAAATGTACAATTTTAAAAATCTCCCTAACACATCCTTGGTAGATTTATATAATTTTTCATCACTCGTATTCATATATACTTCTAGCAATATATCTAATCATTAAATATGATATTTGTAACTCTAAGACCCCTCTAAAACGGAGACAATGCATTACTTATTACATTGGAATGGTTTAAAGGAATTAAATCCCAAATAATCTATCAGTTTAGTTGTCTTTAAGAAACTATATACATATATTTAACTTAAATTACATTGGGAAAGTTAAAAAAAATACAATACATAAATAAATATAATAAAAAACATCCACGAAAACTCAATAAATGATGCCTTCTTCATAACCTGTTGAAGGAAAAAAATATAAGGTGTGATCTCAAACTTTCAGTATAGTTTAAAAAATATAGGAAGCCTAAATCAACAATAATTTAATTATAAACATTTTTGAATGGTTAATTTGTAAAGTTGAGTAAATGAGAATCACATGCCATTAGTACACTAAATAATAAAACTGCACCCATCGATCATGTCATAGTGTAAAACTCATGGATAGTAATAAATAAAAAATGAAAAATTGAATTCTAATTAATTGGACGTCATGAATCTAGAACATGATACCACTATACCATTGAAACAGTTTATGTCTATGGGTAGAAACTCATCTAATTTTATGAAACAAACTCTAAGGGTTTGTCCCTAACTGATTTTTCTCATCATAACTATTGATTTATTGTGGAGCTATAGTGGTCCCCTCTCATAAATTAATGTACAAATAATTATTAAAACATAGATTCAGTAAAAGTGAAATATGAGATTTCCATATTTGTATGGTGTAGAGGACACAGATACATCAATATTTCCCCAGTTAAAACAATAATCCAAATAAACACCATTTTTAAAATGGTATACGGCTTAGACAATATTCATATCCCTGATACAAGATTATATATATTTAATAAAAATATAATTTATAATGAAAATTGATCTCAAATTGGATGTAGGTACACCCCATAATAATTAGTTTGACCACAATAAAATGTAAGTCAAAACGAAATAAAAATTGAGACAAAGCCTATTACCACATTATAATCAATCATATTGTGTTAAAACAAATTAACAATAATACAATAAATAATTAAATACGATGTATATAACAAGAATCATGTTATTTTATAACCAATATAAGAGAAAATTCACCAAATATAATAAATAAGTGGCAAACAATATAAATCTCACAAAAATAAAACTGAGACAAGAAACCCCGTACAAACATTCCAGCATTAAATGGGTGTTCATGTGAGGGATTAATGTGAGGAAAAAGCGGTATACCATCATTTATATACCATTAGGGCGGTGTGGAAATGTTTCTATAACATACCTCACCACTAGTAATTAAAAAAAGGATACTACATATGAGGGATTATTGAATAATAGTGAGAGAGAGGATCCCTTAGCTTATTCCCAAAAGTGTGATCGATTGATCTTAATGACAAGAATAATAATATTTAGATTGATTAATTAATATTTAACTATCCTAATAGACATTTAATTTATTTTTTAAAACTTTATTTGGTTCATTCATTCCCTTTTGGATGGGTTTAAGAGATTCAATTTTATTATTTTGGATGATTTCTCATTCCTTGGTTTTCATGACCCGTTTTCTTGTATTCATGATTTGACGCTATTTTTAAATGTGTTTAAACATATATAACTTTAAATATATATTATTAGTTTCATTATAAATGTTCTTATAAATATTTTGGGTTATATACCTTAATGATGACTCATTAGTTAAAAGTTATTGATAATCGCTTCAATTAACATAGCGATTTTGTGCATAATGAACTTACATTGTATTATTATTTTATATTAATTGTGTGTAAGGAATCAGAAACCTTTAATTATGTAAATTAAATATACTATTAAATATTTCACCCATTAAAATTTTTCATGGTCCGTCAGGAATATATTAATATAATTATAAAACAAGTTGTCTCTGAGTGTGATAAATTAAAACATCTCGGACAGAATATTCCTTTTTAGTATAAGAGTTGGTGAAAAAGTGTGATGATGAAGAAATATTCCATTATCATAATAAAATTGAATTTCATTTAAGTTAATTTAATTATCTTTTCATTTTTATTTGTTGTGTTGAGGACATAGAATCAAATTAATATAACTTTTAAAATAATTTTAATGATAGAGAAGAGTGATTCACCTCTTGAGTACTTATCCTTAAGAATGTATTTATTTCATATGTTTTTTTACCTCTGAGTGAGACCATAAGGTTTAAAAAATGGGTAGGATCTTAGGGAGAAATTGGAGTACACTTTAGTCAAGGCTTGAGGAATGTGTGGTGTGGGAGGATGAGGGGGTGAGGGGTGTTTAATATATTGGAAGGGAGGAGGGGTTTTACATTATTTTAAGAATTGTTTTTATATTATTTACTAATTCAATGAATAATATTGATTTACATGACTCCAAATATTAATAATGGAATATTAGTTTGAAATAAGTTGGTTTATATTAAAAATTCATCACCTATGGAGTAGAAAAATTAGTATTTAGCATTTATCGTAAATTACCGTATAATAGTATTCATCGTAAAATCAAGAATTTCAAAAAAAATCTCTAAAAATCGCCCTAACCATTTTTATAAATGTTTATTCCAAAATAGAACTACATTTATCAAAAGTAATTTTTTATATAGGATTAAAAAATTAACTATAATAATTATTTAATTAAAAAAACCAACACTTAAATATTATTCATCATTTTTAAGGTGCCTAAATTATATATATATTTTCATGATAAAGGATGCCAATTATATGTTCCATATTAATATTCATAATTGTAGGTTAATATTCATAAATTCATGTTATTGTTCATAAATCTATGTTATTATTCACTGAAAAATAAAGTGATTCTATCAAACTCCAAATATCACCCTTATCACAAATTTGAATATCTGTTTTTTAAAATTTAAAAGACCGAAGTGGAAAATTTATATTTAATGGTTAGGTAATGAAAATTACTTAGATAAACAAGTGTTATTTTGATGAATATTATTAAATTATGAAATATATGTTATCTAATGAATAAAATTTATTTAAGAGAATCATACCATAAAACTTTTGGGGTGTTATATTATTCCCACCTTAAAAAATTTCTCCCTCAAATTTTTTCATGTATAAATCCCCCAAAACTGGTGTTTGTGTTTATTTTTCTTAACATCATCAGTATCACATGTTTCTTCTTCCATATTATAGTTTCTCCAAAAAACCATTACAGGATTAGTTATCCAACCTCTTAATACATGATCCCATGTGTCAAGAATCATTAGAGGCTCTTCAAAGTATGAAAAATGAGGTTCTTATTGTATTTCATCAAAGTTGTGTAAATAAAATGGTAATGGAATGTATTTCATCAACAAAAACACTTTTAACATATTATTCACATTAGAGATACATGGTGGGATTTCAAAAAAGTAAGCTACAACTCAGATACATTCCATAATTTCAAGTGGTCTGATGTATTAGGGGGCTTAATCACCCTTTCTCACTGAAACATAAGACACCCATTCAAAATATATTATTTTTGAAAGATATAATATCCTATATGAAATTTTAAATTCTTTCTATGTTTGTCATCATCATTCTTTTTCCTACTTTTGGATGCTTCAAAATGGGCTACATATTCATTACCATGTTATTTTCCCTTCGATATGTTCTCGAACAAAATGTTTCCTCTTGCCAACATCATCTAAATAAGTAACTATTATTAGAAAAATCCACCAAAGTCACATATTAATCCCAAATACATTTTAAAAAAATAGATCATGATCTCAACATATCTTCCTATGTTAGAATAGTTTATTCAAACTATCCATTGGTTTGGTGTGATATACGTCACTCCTATGATGCAATGTATCTAAATACATTAGAATAATTTCCATAATTTTAATGAATAATGGGGATCTTGATCGAACACAGTAAATAGAGGTGAACAATGATGTCTTAAAACTTCATTAATATGAATTATTTCCAATCACCCTATGGGTTAATCATGCCTTTTATCCAGGATATTTTTTGATTTTGTGATACGGTAAAAAAATTAACCATATTGCATAATTTATTTGAGGATACCACGGTAGTCATATAAAAAAATCCATCATAATTTCATCTAACTTCATAATATGAATAAGTAAAGTACTCATCATCCTTTTAGGATGTTGTGTCTATACCTTTACATGTTGACAAACTAGTCACCTTGATAAGTAGTAAGTAATTTTTCACAACATAATATACCACAAATAATGTTCCTCTAGATCCCTATAATAAAATTTTTCACTAGGGTATGTAGGGAAGTATGAGCTATGAGAACAGTCAAATAGTTCTTTTTTTTCTTAGTTAATGATGGACCAAATAACCTCTTTCTATATTTCATACTCCTTCCTTAGACATGATGTCGTCAAATCATTCATCTTTGACAACATTAATTTTCTTGTTTATATTCTCATCATCATATTTAGATATTTTTATCTGCTCTAGTTTAGATGGTTTATAAATCATTTGAAAAGGTAAAGATATTTCCCATTCCTTAAATATTTACCATATTCATATTTAGTAGATCAATTAATAAAGGATCACTCTCAATCCTTATTTATGACACAGGTCCATTATCATTCATGCTTAATGCATCATCCACCTTATTTTTCTTTCTTGGGTGGTAGGTTATTGAACAATCCAAATCATCGAGTAAATCTATCCATCCACTTGGTCTCATGTTTATATATTTCTATATGAAAATTTATTTTAAACACTTTTGATCTGTATATATATCACATCTTTCACCAAAGAGAAAATGTATCCATAATTTCATAGAAAAAATTATGGTTTCTAACGTAATATCATGGGCTTGGTAATTTTTGTCATTAGTCAGGAAATATCATGAGGCATAAGAAATAAATTTATTATTTTTCATAATGACGCAATGTAGTCCATTATTTGATGTATCAATGAATAGAACAAATCCATTATTTCCAAATGAAAGTGTCAAAATCAGTCCATTGAACAATTTTCTATTCAATTCATCAATGAATTATGTACATTTATTCATTTATAAAAACATAACCCTTTATGTGTGATCTTGGATAGTAGGTAATCTAGTCATGAAATTTTTTGAATGAAACATTGATAGTAACCATCTATGGAAACAAAACTATGTGCCTCGATTATGTTTGTTGGCATGGGTCATTCTTGGATTGCCTTTGGCATCACAATATCAACTAGGATTTCATCCAGAGGGACCATATGTCCTATAAAAGAAACCGATTGAAGCCAAAATTCACACATACTATATTTACCATATAATTAATTTCATTTATTATTTTTAAAAATAATATCTATGTGTTTGTCATGGTATTATTATCAATTACAATATATCTTGATATCATCAATAAATAACACAACAATGTTATTAGGATATTACATGAGAACTATATTCATTATATACATGAAAATGGAGTCTGTATTATTCAGTCCAAAATAAGTCACTATAATCTCTTAATTCCCATACCTATTTCAAAATGATGTCTTTGGAATATCATCTTTCCTCACACATAGCTGACGATATCAGGATCAAAGGTTAATCTTCAAAAATAATAGTTCATCACAAAGATTAAAAAAAATCTTGAATTCGGGGATGATTCTACTTAACCATTATATTAATATCATATATTTCTATATATTCAATGCATATCCTTAGGGATATATATTTATTTTTACATAGAGGATATGGGCTCCCCCTAAAAAACTACTAGGCTGAATAAGTCCTTTTTCACTCAATCCCTCTAGTTTTATATTTAAATCCACTACTTCTACAGTTTCCATTCTATAGGGAGTCTTTAATTTCACTAGGAATTATATCAATATAGAACTCAAGTACCTTCCATGAATGGTGTCCATGTAGATCCTCTAGAAATAAGTTAATTTATTCTTGAACAATATATTAATCTTCAATTTATAATTTTTATTCCTCATACTTAAATATTGATCTATATTAATCTCTATGAATTTCATTCAGTATAACTACTAGTGTAGGATCTAGTAATTAATCTATTGGATACGTTTCTGCTCTAAAAATAAGTGATTGTAATCCATTTTCAAACAGTGTAACTTCTTTCTTCATTCAAAAGATATTCACATCATAATTCGACATCAAATTCAATATGAGAATTATTTCTAAGTCTATAATTGGTATGATGATATGGTATGAAACTAAACACGTTTACATGTCCTAACAGGGACTGATTGAAATTCCTTTGTTGAAATGATACATGTTTTAAGAGTTTTGACTAACAACGTCATTATTAAATAAAATTGGACTACTCTAATTTTCTTGGAAAACTATGAAGTTATAAATGAATGAAATAATCCAGAATCAAATAAATCATTTCTATATTTGAGGAAACAAATAAAGTACCTGTCATGACATCATATAAAACATTAACCTCCATAGTTGTAATTGCAGAATATTTACCTTGTTCTCTTGGCCTTTTCAGGGGAAATATTCTTTGCCTCTTAGGGAACTCATTTTCATGTACATCCATATTACTACAATTATAGCATTAAAATGATTAAATTGTTTCATCCCATTCCATTCATTGCATCAATGAAGCTTTTCACCACACATATACTAGACTCCCATGCCTTTCAAAAATTTCAATGGATGATTCTTTCAACAGTTCTCATATAATGAAAATTGCTTCATTCCCTTGATCAACATTGGTGATTCAACTTTTCCCTGGTTATTAGAGTACCGCTTATTATCATGGATTCCCTTGAAAATTTTTGATCAAGAAAAATCAATCTCCCTTTTTAGGGAACTTAATACAATTTCCTCATATGATGAAAATATTTGAGAATTCAATGACCTTGGAAAGCAGAACATAAGTACTTCAATGAAATGATCAATGTTGTATTTTGAGTCACGTACATCATCTATAAAATAAATGGTTTATATTGTTAAGGAAGCCTTATACTCTACAACATGGTCTTCTTCGCTTTGCATTAATCCCTGGAATTGATTCTTCATATTAGTTCATTTATCAATAGGGAAATATTTGACTTAGAATATTTCCTTAAAATCCATCAATTCCATGTCATTTATTTCTTCTTCCTCCACTGTTTTTTGATCAAGGGCTTTTATTGATAAGCTTCTCCCTTGAGATAATATACTTTTAGTGCTACATTTTCATTTTTATTTCATATTAATTTCATGAATAACTTTTTAAGGGATGTGATCCACTTCTCACCTACCACTAGATTAGTAGTCCCAATAAATGTTACGTTATTCATCAAGATGAAACAATCCAACACATTTTTAACATTGTTATTCACCACAAACATTGTTTGTTATCTTAATTTGGTCATGATCTGTTCCAATCGATCCATGACTCTGTTGACTTTCTTAGTGGAAAAAACCCAATATTGTTTCCAAGTATTGATTCCACTTCTTCCATTAGGTTCCATCTCAACAGAATGGATTACACTAGATTAGGTTATGAATCCAAATTTATAATATCGACTATAAAATTACATAACAATAATTGAAATACTTTACATTACTAATATCATATACATGGTTTCTTCGAGGAATAATTTACATTAATATCCTTCATAATTGATTGAAATGAAAATATGAATTATCCTAAGAATATCCCTCTGATGTGTCAATACAAAAGTGTATCAAGGCTCGTAGTTGTGTACCAATATACACTAATTCAAGCCCAAAACACCTTGTCAGTGTTTTCACCCCTATGTACATCTGTGCTAGAGCCACCTCAGCTAATTTTTATCTTGACATTGATGTATTTGATAGAAAGATCCATATAATATATTCTTTACCAAAATTCAAGAACATTATTGTTTATTTATCCTAAAATATTACAATTCGGATTTGTTCCCTAATCTACATTTTCTAATCGAATTTCCAACTTTCCTACTGAACAACATTTAATACGAACTATAACGCTCTGGCCCTTATATACTAAAGTAGGTGTATTAATTATTAAATTAGAATGGTTAAAAGGAATGAAATACAATAGAAACAATCATTTTAGTAGTATTGAAAAATATAGACACATATATTTAACTTAAATTACATTGGAAAAGGTAAAAAAATACAATATATAACAAAAACTAATAAACTACATCCACAAAAATTCTATAAATGTTTTCTAATTCATAAAAATTTAAAGGTAAAAAAATTAAAGGGTTGAGCTCAAATGCTCAGTAAGGGTTACAAATATTAGAAGCATGAAAAAGAAATTATTGGATTATAGACAATTTTGAATTGTGTATATGGAATGGTGAAAAATTGAGAAACACACATCATTATTAAACTGAATGATAAAACTGCATCTGTAGATTTTTTCATAGTGGAAACTCCATGGATTGTAATAACTGAAAATGAGTAAATAGCATGCTTGTTAATTGTAAAACATGTATCAGGAACATGATACCACTACACCATTGAAATGGTTTATGTATGTAGGTAGAAACCAATCTTATTTTTGGAAACCAACTCAAAGGGTTTGTCACCAACTGATTTGTCTCATGAGACCTATTGATCCATCAATGTCTATAGTGGGCCCAGCCCGTAACTGAACATCCATAGTATTTGTTATTAATTGATAGTGTAAAAGTTAAATATTCCTTCTTAAAACATGTATATAAAAGAGGATATAGATTCATTAATATTCCTATAGTTAAAACAACAGTCAAGATTAACACAATATATAAAATATTATATGACTTTTAAAATATTCATATCAATGATACAAGATTATGTATATTTAACAAAAATATTATTTTAAATTAAAATTTTTCTCAAATTTGATTTAGTTACAACATATACTAATTATTAGGTGCGAAATACAATGTATGTAAAAATGAAATGATAATTGATAGTAATCATGTTACCATAACATAATCAATTGTAATGTGTTAAAAAAATAATAACCATAAAATGATTAATACAAGTCCATGAATATAAATGGAATAATGACATTATATGTAAATTGGAATAACAAAAACACCACATATAAAAAATAATTTTTGAACTATGGAAATATCATGGAAATAAATGGTAGATGATAAATCCCTTACCAATATTTCAGCACGGTAACATATATTATTATGATTGATTAAATAGATGTAAAAGGGGTATAAAATCATTTATATATCATAAGAAAATTATGTTAAAGGTTCAAAAACATACCCCATCATTAGGTATTAAAAATAAAATGACATAACATTTGGGTATTTGTGAATAATTGTGAGAGAGAGGATCCCCTAACTTATGCCTGATGGTGTTCTCGATTTATTTCAATGACCAGAAAAATCAAATTTAGATTCATTAATTAATAATTTTAAAACCTCATCAACATTTATTTTATTAATTATAACATTATTAGGTTCATTCATTTTCTTTTTTATGGTATGAAGATATTTATTTTTATTGTTATGAAGTCATTTGTTTCTTTGGATTTCATGAATTGGTTACCTGTATTCAAGATTGGATTTTATTTTGAAATGTGGTTAAACATAAATAATTGTAAAAATATATTAGTAGTGTAATTATAAATTATCTTATATGGATTTTTGGGTTTGTAACTTGATGATGACTCGTTACAGAAATATTCTTTTGATAAACGCTTGGATTAACTTAGCTGTTTTATTCATAATGAACTTGTTTGCTATTGTAATATTATATTATCACAGTGTAAGGATTAAAAACATATCATAAGATAAAATAAATATATAATGATCTATTAAATCCATTAAATGTTTCTATGACCACTTTTTAGGATTGTAATTTAAATTGAAAACTCATCATCCTTGAATGTGATAAATAAACACTTCTCATAAAGTATTTTCATTTTTTGTATAAGAGGTGGGGGAAAATTGAGATTCTGATTAATTATTACATTATAATAATAAAATTCTAGTCAATTAATGTTACTATAATTATAATAGATTTTTTATTTGGGGATGTGATCAGAGAAAAACAAAAGAATAGAACTTCTAAAAGAAATAGAATGAAATTAGAAGAGGGGTTGACCTCTTCAGTACTCCTATTTGGGAATCTCTTTAAAGTCACAATTTTTCGGATTATGGTGAGACCATTAGGTCATGGACGTGAGGTAGTATCATAGCGAAATATTTCAGTAGAATTTAGGAATGGGTTGAATCTTGAGTTTTTTTGGATGAAGAGGGGGTGAGGGGTTTTTTATATAGTTGAGGGGAAGAGGGATTTTAGATTAATTTAATCATTATTATATTATTTTGATGAAGACTATGAATAGTATTTATTCATTTAATCCCAAATAGGAATTATCACATGTTTTTTTGAACCATGTAAGATTACATCACCCTTGCCTCAGCTATGATACAGTAAAGCAGGTATTTAGAATTTATCTCGATTTATCGCAATTTATTATTCATCATGAATTCATGAATTTCAGAAAAATCTAAAAAGTTCACCCTAACAATTTTTTGACAATTAAAATCCAAATATGAAATCCAGTTTTCAAAAATAAAATTTTAAATATGATAAATATAATTTTTAATTAAAATTATTATTTAATCGGAAAATGCCAACACTTAAAATAATCATCTTCATTTTTAAGGTGCCTAAAATTCATTTATACATTCCTGAGTATGGTTATCATTTATAAGGGTCATATTAAAATTCATAAGGGCGGTTACTATGAATTAGGGAATATTACTATTCATAAGGGTTGCGTATGTCCGTTTTTTAAAATACAAAACACAGAAGTGAAAATTTTATGTTTAATGGATACGTAATGACTATCATCTAAATAACGAAGAGTTCTTCCAAAAAAACTCATTTCCTAATGAAATACAGTCTATATAATGAATATAATGTATTTAAGTGAATCATATCATAAAATTAATGGGGTGTTATATAATCTATGAAATTATTATGATGAAATAATATTTTATTATTATAAGGTATCCTTTATAACTGACCATTAGGAAATAAAGACATTTTCCAAGTGTATAGTTAGATTATATACTCAATATATAATTATTTTATATTTCATCACCTCTTTTATTTAATGGTTATATATTTATATTGAATTAATAAACATTATATTTATGCCATTAGAATAATTTTCTAAATGTTAGGAATTCTAAAAATAATATTAACAATATGTCTTCATTTAATATTTAGTAACTTAAAAAGAGTTGGTCATGAAGAAAATTTATTTCTTATTAGCAACTAATTTATTTTTATCTTACCTTATTTATCCAATGAATAAATTATTTTATTTATATCTATAGTAAAATAAAATTAATTATATTCTTAAAATTACAATAATTTTAATTTATCATAATAAATTCATAATAATTCATATATATTTAGTATAACATGGCCTTTCTTAGAAAAGTATGCCCAGTTACACAAATGATGATATAGATTTCCTTTTTCTAGGAATATAAAAAATAATTTATTATAGGAAGATATTTTAATGAGTAACAATTTTTTTGGTTTTTAATGGAAACATTAATTTTTTATGTTGTTATTAATAAATAAAATTTGATTCTTAATAATTAACATAAAAATATCATAACTAATTTGATTTAATTGATCATAACTACAACTAACATGTAATGAAATTATAAATTTATGAATAAATATGTGTCAAATTTTGTAGTAGTATAGATAATCTAGGAGTTCTGAAATTGGTATTTGCGATTATTGAACGTCATCAACAATCTTAAATTGTATGTGAAATAATTAAAATATATATCATATGATAATGTAAATAAAAAATAATCATATAAAAAATATTTTATGAATAATTATAACCAATCAAAATACAAGTTAATATATTGTAACAATGTTTTTAAAATAAAATGTAATTATTGAGTGAATGATACGAATTTCATATCATTCATTTAATTTATTGAGACATATTCTATATTCACCATTTTTTTACCTATATATAAAACCCTAGATATGTTTTTATAAAACTTTAGTGAAATTAAATAGATCTCAAAATCCTACTGAAATATTATTTTTAATGAGATTTTTATTCATGATATACAAATGTTTTAATTGATCTATAATACCCAATTACCATTAATTGAGTTATAATTTTTTTCTAGATAATAATCATTCAAATAATGATTTATTCTGTAATATATCATATTTATGTTTTCCATTTACTTATTTTATATGTTTTTTTCATTTATCACGAAAAATTCATCTTCCAGAATGAATTATTTAATTCATAAATTTATGAATTGTTAGGAATAGTTCACCTAAATATTAACATATCTTAATATAAAAAATCATCAACGTTAATTCAAAAGAACATTATTTCCATATATTGATTTCCAAATATGTTTAATTTCATGATAGATTTTAACTCTTCAAAGCCTGTTTAAAATAGAATCTTTTCACTATGTTTAGTTATTTCAATATCAGTAAATTTGTTTTAAAATATAAAAAAGATATGTCCCATCATGTTTATATATTTTATCAAGTAATAATTTTTTTTAAATTTTTTTTTAATATTTATATACCATTGGTATTATTTAGATAAAAACTTTAATTTGTAAAATAATTTTCATGTTTATTTATTTAAAATTATTTTGTAAAGAGACTTGTATCCTTTCCTTTGGAAATTATTTTCATAATTCATTAAGGAAATATATTTTCATTGTTGTAATTACAATTTCATTCTTATTGAGAAAAATATCTCATTCTATAAGATATTATTCCATAAATCACTTTATTAATTCATTTATGAGATAATCTATTTCTATGAATATATTTTTTAATCAAAATATAAATCACCTGTTTTCATTTATAAAAATACTAATTGAATAATTATATGAGTCCCATTTTCCATTCATGTTTTTTCCAGGAAATGTTATATTAGATATTTCCTATGTCACACATGTGTTTTTATTATCATAATTTTATTATTGGTCCATATATAACCCTCCATTCTATTGGGTAATATTTTATATACCATCATATAATTATGTTATCTACAAATGTTATTTACTAGTCCATTATTTTTTTTGGATATCAGGACATTAGTTATTGACCAATAGTGATATGGGATACAAGGATGTGAATTCCTAACACACTAGGTCATGAGTGATAGGGATGTTGAAGAAAATAATTATAACAGAATAATTATTTTAATGACTCATGTACCATTAATACAATTTTACTGCATCTTATCCAAAAAAACATGTTTCAACCTGAAGGACACACAAGCTCATATACTCCTCCCTCTACAAAAGAGTCTTTTAGCAACAAGGGTGTGTCTAATTCCATTATTGGAAATATTATACCCTCAATACCATGTCAAATGATGAAAGAAATAATGATCAATATAATAAATTACTATAGTGAACATGTATAAATTTTGGAATAAAAAATTGTATACATTACATAAATAATGTAATTGACTAACGTAGTATATTACCAACTCATACTAATATATGAAGAAAAACCAATGAATAATGGGGTGAAACTTCAAATTCAATCTGAGTTCACTAGATTCTTGATGAACCACTACTCAGTCATCCAAAAAATGACCCCTTCCTTACATATTATCTCTAGTATTAAAATCACAATTAATGTGAAATACCCAAGTAGGGCATCAGTACATGAATCTGTTAAAAACCCCTAATGAATCCTTAACTGAGTGTTCTCATGTGTAATAATTATATTTCATAACAATAATAAATACTTTACAATGAAAATAATGAAATATCCAAGCCATTTTGGTTGTGTGATAACTAATTCACCCTAGGCCCCATGTTATACCATCATTGGATTTCCTTTAGCATGATACATAATCTAGGGTAAGTAATTTAACAAAAAATGTGGTTGTGAATATGACACTTGAAAGACACAATTAATTGTGTGAAGATCATACATAGAATTTATAAGTCATCGAGGTAGAGCAGAACTCAATATCAACAAAGCATTGATCTGACATGCTACACTAAATCCTCCTGGTTCTGAGTAACATTAAAATCTTGGGGAAAAAGTTGTTGCATTTTTATCATCATACATCATGCTCACTCGCCCTCTAATGTATATAATCTTACAGTGATATTATCCCATTATATGTCATGAACCTGCTATGTTGCCCTAGTACCATAATAACTGATCTTATACACACATAGAAAGATAGAAATTTTGGATCCCAATGGGTTTGATACTAGATTGATGCATCATTCATGAATTTATTGGAATAGTTTTTCCAAATGTTTATCAGGGAAGAAACAAATACATATCAACATTAAAAAATAAACAACCCAAAAAGATTAAATATAGAATGATAATAGGTGTAACAAGACCCAATTTGTAGATAAAGTAATATAAATACCAAAAACGGAGATGATGCCACAATATATATTGAAATTTAATCGCCAAATATCCATCACTACCACCTTGTTGTTTTGTTTTCCCATTGCTCGAATATTATAGAACGAAATCAATATATTCACAATGTAAACTATATGGTTTGAGATAAAATGATAGTAGGATATCACAATGTGTTCCATAAAAATATTCCAGGATAATTCACCAAATATTTTATTAGATTTTAAATAAAACACGTATGACAGTCTAATAAAATATTTAAAACAAATCATGACATTATTTTTTTATTGATAGAAAAAAATAAAAAATTTTGTTAATAAACATTTTATATTAAAAAATTATATAAATTCTCTAGTCATGTGTAATTCAATTTTACAAAAAATGTAATATATATCTAATTAATAAAAAATAAGTGACATGGAAATCAACCAAGAGTGGTGATAGTTCAATGTAACGTGATACTTATACAATAATATAGTGATAATTTTAATTTTCACACATGTTCTTGTGACACATTCTAAATATGGATTCCTAAAATCCCAGTGGGGATAAAATATGCTAATATGTTTATATTAGAGTTGTAATGTGTCAATCAATTTCTATGGAAATCCCATTCTAGCATTTTTTTTCTATTATAAACCATTAACTACATTGTATTTCATTTGTTCATGCTATAATCTATAATTGAAAAAATATATAGAATATTTTCAAAAATATAAATACCATATTTTTTATTTTAATATGCCACATTCATTTTGATAAAAATGTTTAATAATCAATTCACACCTTCCTCAAAGAATAAAAAATTTGTTATTTTTAATAAAAATTAATCAGTTTTATAAATATCAATCATTAAAATTAATTTCACAAATATTATCAATTTCCATCAAATCCAAGTCACATGCAAATTTAATGGAATTTGGGGTTTTCCACAAAATGTATAACATTTAAATTTAAATCCAAAATTTCAATAAAACTAGATATTAGAAAAGTACATAAATCAATTAAAACAATCAATAAATTAAATGTTAAATTATTTAGACAATGATATAGAGAACCACCAGCATTATATTAGAGTATCAAAAACCAAAACACTCTCAACTGTATACTCTAATAATGAACATCGGCAACAAATATCCAAGAATAAAACCTAGATTCAATAAAAATTTAAAATGAATAAATACATCTCTAAATAATTAGGATATAAAAAACCATATTAGAGAGAATAATACAGTGTGAGAGTCCAAAAATTTAATATCAACATTTCCAAAGAGATTGAATGTGATTCTCCAGAAATACGACCAACAATAAAGGGATTTTGGTGAGACAAAAGGGTCCATGAGAGACTTCTCAAGATTTCAAAACATGATAGGGGGAATTTGGTCTAATAGGGAGTTAATAATATGATTTCTGAATTTTTTTTACATCCTTTAGAATAGTTTAATCAATTTTTTATAGTTATTTGGAATGTTCGACATGTTTTTCCAAACCTCTCACCCTAACAATGAACCCCTATAATGGGGTTCGATGTTTCTACCTGGTGAGTAAAAAATTATTAAAACTATGAACCTACTATTAAAACCCACACAATATGGGTTTATAGGGTGTAACCTGTAAGGCCTCACTATTTTTTTAAAAAAATTCCCCATCCATACAGAACAAAAAATTTCAAAAAAATAATTAATTTACACCAAAAGAATCCCTAAATGAAACCCAACCAAAGCATTATAAAATGATTGGTTAAGGTAAAAATGATAACAGTCATAAAATGTGATAATCTACCCACCATATAATCATTAGATCAATATAAATATTTACAACAAGCCTCCATGTCAAAAATATGGGGTCAATTATCATTCATTAGTGTATCCCTCTCCAATGACTCTTGCAAATAAAAAATGTGATACCATATCACTCGAATAAACATTATCATACTCACATGATGTAATTTTTTTAATCAACTATAATAGATGAATTATCTATGATATATAAATGAGTCTCAACCATAAAATAACACTAACTTAAACCATGATATGGTTTATAATGATACATTGGTTGTTTTGATACATTTAAGACATTACATAATGAAAAACATATGGAGGAAAGTCTTAATGGTAGTACACCTTCCCACCTTCTCAAAAACACTATATTATCTCATAATAGAATTATAATATTCCCTTTTCCTCACAACCTATAATATACACAAATGTGTGAAAAAATTCTATAATAAATAGTTAATAACAAAATATTATAATGGTTTACAGAGATAATCCAAAATACTCTTATATTGACTCTTTGTTGTCGCCATTATCTAATAAATCAGATTAATTGTTGTTGTCATATCATGAAACATGATTAGTCCATCAAATTAACATTCACTAATATCTGGCCAACACACTGGATATTTTCAAGGATTAATAAACACGACCTCAAAAAGAAACAATTGCAACCATAGACTAGTAAATATTTTTAAAAGAAAACATTACCCATCCCATATAGTCATCCCAAAATCCACCAAAATAAAATATTTAGACATAAATAATATCCTATAGAATTTACATAGTCCATCATATTTATAAATAAATTATCGATTGTATTCCAAACATAATGATGATAAAATCCATGTTCCTCTTAAAGGACTCTCCAAAATGAAAAAGTAAACTCGAGATCACTATAATAAACTATGGTTGATGAAACTCCATAAACACTAAAAATAACATTCACATATAGATTTCCTAGCTCCACAACATTTTTTGTATCCAGAGTGGGTATAAAGTTATTTTATTTGTTCAATCTATCTATCAAAACCTGTATCATATTCTTCATTGTCTATGTATGATGAAACCAAAACATTCGATCCATTGAAGTATCATCCAACATTCTAGTCATCACTTGATTTTTCCTAAGAATATATAATGGTCTCTGGAGCATGTCACTGACCTGTGGGCATGTATTTAAATACGAAAGAAGATTACCAATCCACAATCTCATAACAGGACACCATAATCATCACTGCATGTCATAGAACATCTTCGCGAATCCTAGGAGAACTGCCACTTATGAATTATGGAAATCACCAATTATAATTTTTATTATAGGAAATGATACAACATAGTTGTTCCAAAAACATTCAATACCCTTCATAGAGAACAAATATTCTTACATGGTCTCACCAACATTAATATAGTTACTAATGAGATATAATTCATCAACAATATGTTGTTCTTGGAGAATAATCTCGAAAATTGAGTAGGTCAACCTGAAAATGGCTAATACAATAGTATCCCATGATTTCCAAGGTCATATTTGATTGTATGGATAGAGAACTATCAGATTCTACTTCTCTGATGATTCATCAATGGCCAGAGTTGGATTTTTCTTTTTCTAAGGATCTACAATTAAATATCTATTATCTAAGGTATAGGGGATGTCATAATAGAAATATTGAAGGTACTCCACCATATGTTCCATGAAGAGATTAAAATATTATTGATAGAACATATACTCAAGATATTTTGGATGGAATATACAGTAAATAATTATCTAAAAATGTAATACATGAAACTCAAAAGGGAAATCATCAAAGAAACATATTCGTGGTTTTGGGTTCGATAATTCATCTCCTCTAGCCTAATATTCCATGATCCCTAGACAAATCTGTGACCACCATGTATAACAAAACAATGAAACCCTAAATTTGATGGATTATAAAAGACCACATTACTCTTCTATGACAATCGACGACACGATAATAGTGCACATGCGAAAATACATTTCAACTTCACAAAATTACTATGACATTCCTCATAAAAATCAAACGTTCCTCAATTCCATGTTATATATATTAGTGTAGAAAACAACATGGATATGACGTTTATTAACTAGAAATAATATATATACAAACCCATGATTATTTTAATGTCGAAATAAAATTTTATCTCTCATGTCATACAATCTTTCACCATCTCAGAATCAACTATAATACATTGTTTCGACACCATGCATCATAGGAACTTCGCTTCCTGAATCTAAAAATTACATAGCAATTTCTTGGGATAAATATGGTGTTTTATTAACAATTGAAAAACTTATTTTAGATAACACATTTGATCGTCCTCATATATAGGTTAAACAAGGATTTCATCCATAAATACTACCATAAACATATCAATATAATTATAGAAAATAATATTAATTTATTCTAGAAATACTATTGTAAAACATCTTAAACAAATATCATGAGAAGGTACATATAAGGGCCATATGTTCCCAAGAAGGAATTTTTATGAATTTCATATTCTTTCATTCTCAAATGATGATAACTAGATCGATGATCAAACTTAAGGGACAACATATACACTTTCAATTATCCAAAAAGATTATCAATATATAGAAAAATATACTAGTAATTATTTGTGAAATTACTATGTTTTTGGTAATCAACACAAAATATATATTACACATCAACTTTCATAAAAATGTGAGTATGAACCACCCACGGTGGCACACAAAGAAATAAATATCCTTTAATCAAACAATCATCCAAAAAATTCTTCATATCATTAATATAATCCACTAAAATTTAGTAAGAAAGCATAGACACTAGTTGAGTACAAGGAACAAAATCAATAGAAAACTATATCTCCCTTACCGGTTCTAATCTAGATAATTCAGATGAAAAAATAATGGTAAATGAAATAAAAATAAGAGGGGGATCATGTCTCAAAGATTATCACTCTACATCAAAAGAGGAAAATGATATTACATTCCCCAACTATGGATAACAAGGTCCAAGTATACACTAACATGGGTCACATTCTACCTTAATAGTATGGAACTCCCCATAAGGTGACTTAAATGAGACCTACAGAAAAAACAACCCATTCAAGTATTTTTAGAAATATTCTAATCTTTCCAAACTAAGATGTCAATAGGGATGTTTTTCAGATAAAGGAAACCTCGATAATGATCAATATCTGATAAATATAATAAAAAATGAGGATACTTTTGACAATTCTGAAATCATTTTTATGAGGGTTTTATTAATATCCATTAATTATGATAAAAACATTTTAGTGAGATTTAGAGGAGGAAAAATATAGGTTGATGTAAACAAATAAGATTATCTATTACAGAATAAAACAATAAGTAAATATGAATTAATATTTGTGGAACCTCTCATAGTCACTGTGAATGAATCTTATTCCTTTATAAAATGTCCCACTACATGAAGAATTTTTACTATATGTTCATTTGGAAAAAACCCTTAGTTTTTAAAGAATAATATTCCTCCTAAACACATTTTTGGAGAAGATGGTATTATTGAAATTTTGGAAGAAAAATAGATTTGAAAGAACATGAATAACTGACATGATATTCTAGTAAGACAACACACCTTGGGATCCTCATTGAAAACCCAATCTGAATTCCCGGAATTTCTAGACTAGTATATCAGGTCACTAGGATGACCTAAAAAATAATCATTTCATTACTGGAATAAAAAATTACTTCCACTGGAATAAAAAGGAACTCCCATCAACCTTAATATACCTACTAGGTCATGCTTGAGTATCAATCCTATATCAATAACACCAAAATAAGAAGATATATTCAGAAATAATATATCAAAAAAAATCAGATCTAATTCCCATCATGTACTATCATGTTTTAATATTCTAATTCAATATAATCCTAGGTGAAAAATAAACTAACATTATAATGTGATTTTTTTGGTTTTATCCTTTTCATATAGACCTAAACATTTTTTAAAAACACAATATCCTTATCCAACCCCATAATATATGGATTGAACTTATTTGTGAAAATAGCTTGAAATACATTCCACATTAATCCATCATGGTTACACACAATCACCATCATGTCCCTGAATCTTCTACTAGATACATCTTCTTAAAAGGGGGTACATTTAAATTTGATAGAATTACCTGTTTCCAAAAACTCAAATATAATATGAACCCCTATCAAGAAATACCATTACTCTAAGAGATGTTTGGACTATTAAAATGCCGATGGGTTTTGATGACATAATTCATGAGTAAAAATCGCGAATTATTCCCTCTTAGGATCAACAACTATAGCCTATATGTCTATCCCATGCTTGGAATGAATGGACAATGTCCAGAAATATATTATGGTCCATGATAGGATGTTCATTTATTTTTGATCAAATTAAGAATTTTTTTTATTCACACATCTTCTCGGATGCCTGATTCTACAAAATAATTATGACATCAGAAAGGATATTCATATCAATAATAAAATTAGAGAAACATTGAAATTATTCACATCTAATAGATAAAAATTAAATTTTTTCTCACCTAATACAAAAAAAATTAATATATAGACATGAAAGGATCCTTAAGATATCTATCCTAATATACCTATGGAGAATTATGTATCATTACAATGAGATCTAGTCATATACACATTTTTAACTTCCTCTTATGTCCTTAGATTATTAATGATATTCATGATATCATCAAATAATGAACCTCCACCTATACCTGATAGAAATTGGAAAAATGTAGCTACCATGGTACTTTAAGATAGATATAATCCTAAAATATCTTATGGTCATTCCCAAACCACATGGGTGGGTTTCTAAAATATGGAATCATAAAAGATAGTATTTGAATAGATTTTCTTCATTACAATTAGGAAATATATATATATATATCTTTATACCCAAAAAACACTCTCCAATGTGAAGGTATCAGATGTCAAAAAGGTACACAACCCATAATTGTAGAAACAAATATATATTATATTGACAGAATAGTCAACTCACATACCAATATACATATAACACCAAGATCCAAGGATCAAAAACCATCACCTCTATGTGGTTCTTCAAAAATTCTATAACCCAACATAGAGAAGTATATAAATACCTGAATGAAATGGAAGGATGATGGAGAAAAACCTAGTAGGTTGTCACTAGGTGTACCATAATAATATTAATCAATAATTAACCAATGAATACATTTAATTATAAATAAATTGTGAAGGGATGAAAAATATTTTATTTTAAACAAATCACAATTTAAATTTAAATTTATAAAAACATTTAAAAAAACTTATTAATGAACATTTTATTAATAATAGTTTAACTCAATTCACAAGGATTTTGTATAGATGTTTTACCAGAATTTTCATATATATATATATATTATTTATCACAAAAGATCAATATTGTCATCTTTCAAGAACAATTATTTTTATAGGGTATGAGATAATCACACAAATATAAATTGATGACAAAATATGTCTACACATTTCCATCTAACATTATATATTTAGTATTAACCATCAACCCACTATGGATACGATCTTACAATAGGTTTTTTGTTTGAGTAGTAAAAATTTAACATATTTTCATGGAAATCACAACTTAGATTATATGTACCAAATAACTGACTAACAACCTAGTTAAGTATTAAAAACAGTGTGATTCTAATCGCATAGATTAATCAGGTTTTCAATATAAATATTGATCAATAGGTATTCCAAAACACCCTAATAAATAAAAATATGAAATTTATAGATTTATGAGACAAAATCCCATGACATTCAATGCGTTGTGTGATCCAGTAATCATGAAACAATTGACCAACTCCATTGAGAAGATTTTATCCATCCTTAAATTTACTACATAAGAGAATGTTCATATAACATTTTACCATATAAAGGGATAAAATTACTAATTGTTGTAACTGATCAATAATATGATGCCTATGGCATAGAGTTATGTAATGGGGTTAAAGGAATTCACGAAATAATTTTCCGATAATTAGTTTACCGATAAACTTTTTCATAAAATTGAAAGGGATTTTCATTCCCTTGTTTAGAATGATTATTAATATATGAGGACATACTAAGGAATCAAAAAAATACATTCATGATAAAACTCAAAATTTTTCATTACCCTTGAATGAAAGGTTGAATTCTTTTTTGGTTGGTTAAACTAGAGTCTACAAGAAGCACCTGTGGACTGCAACTTTGATAGCTAGGATGAAAATGTAATTTATTCTTTCAAAGTTGATATAGAGATCAATTATTCTTAAGGGAATCATGGGGATTGGAATTATATATTTGAGATTGATTGTGGAATTCTAATGGTGAAATATAATTGTGATAATAAATTAAAAAATCTAAATTGTTAATGTGGCAGAAATTAGTGACCCAAATATATTATAAGGTGGAAAATGAAATGTTTTTGGTGTAGGAAGGAATGGAACAAAACTAAAGATTTTCGACAAAATAATCCTTGTAATGTGACGGATGAATAGAATTCTCATTTGAACCCTAAAAAATGGTAATTACAATAACTCCATCAAACAATGAATCTTGTAAATATAATTCCCAATGTCATCGGTTTTCAGATTCATCCTACACCCACCAAGGTTGCAAGGTAGATCTTTTTTATCACAATCACTGAGGTGGATCTAGAAAATAAAATATTGATAAGTATTATTGTTATAAATTCAATGATGTTGAATTTATATTTTCATTTTGGTTCTATACATTTATTTAAATCATGATTTTATTATAGAAAAATTCAAACACCATCATAAATCATTAAAATAGAGTTATTGTCCAAAATATAAAATATATACATTATTTCCTCCAATGTATATAACTAATTCACTATCCAAATTTGTAGGTATAGTTTCTTATAAATATTTAAATGCTTGAGTTGGAGGAACTGGATGAAATTTAAGGGTTTTCTTAACATTCCATATTTAGAAACAATGTAGAATTCACTAAGATGAAATTAACTCTTCGTATTGTGAATTCACCCATGATTTTGTGCATGTGTATGGAGGGGGATGAATCTCCTTTACCCCCAACATCTCAATCAAGGATATTATTTACCAATTATTGATCCTCTATACCTTAAATGATATATTATATGTTTTAACCATCATCTATAGAATTCATATTGTGATTGAATACACCAATGTGTTTCCTGATGAACTCTCTTCTCCTCTACCATGTAGAGAGGATGAATTTTCAATCATGCGTATACCTGGTGTGTTACTATTAACCAAGAATCTCAATATAAAGGCTATTTTAAAAAATTATCAGATTAATAAAAAATCATGTGAATATAGATAAAGGGTTCATATACCCATCTTCTTCACCATGGGGAAGACCAAACCTCTTCGTTAATAAGAAGGATGGAAAATTCAGATCTTAATTGATTATTGTGTGCGGAAAAAAATTTGATAAAGAAAATGTATTATTTTTCATAGATTAGTGACTTTTTCAACCATCTATGTGGAGCATAATACATCTCTTTGGGTGATCTATAATCAGGATATTACCATGATAGGGTGAAAAAGATGGATATC
This sequence comes from Viscum album, assembly GCA_963277665.1. Taxonomy (NCBI): domain Eukaryota; kingdom Viridiplantae; phylum Streptophyta; class Magnoliopsida; order Santalales; family Viscaceae; genus Viscum; species Viscum album. The sequence goes on from OY728166.1 coordinate 998,782,752, forward strand.
CCTAAGACTTATTTATTTTCATTGTATGGGAACAATGAGTTCATAATGAAACATTTTATTCTCAATAATTCTCTAGAAATCATCATCATCATGATAAATATATTCTCTAGAGAATAACATGAATTAAATAGAAGTATTTATAGATAATAGGATAATTTTTTTCAAAACCATGGAGGTATATGTCGAGCATCATAAAAATATAATAATTACATGTGAAAGGAGAATATTTATACCTTGAATATAAAATGTGAGTTATGGTGACATGATGTTTCAATTCATGGGGAATATCTTCACATGAAATTGGATATCTGTGGTCCCATTAACAAAAAATGAAATGGATGGATAAACGAGGACAATATTTTTAAAAGATACTCATAGTTTTAACAGATTAAATTTGTATTATCTTTGATTTGTAAGATATTTCTCATGATAGTCCACCCCTCCTAAAATCTCACTTGGAAGAGAGTATTGTTTTCATGGAATAATTAAAGTGATTAGTTCTACATGGAGATAGCAAAAAGAAAAATCACTAAACTTATGATCATGATATCCACTAGTGGATAATATTTCATAGTGTTCATTGACGCATTGAAAAAGAGATTATGGTGGGTGTTAAAAAATAATTAGAAATCATAGCCCATAATTTATGAAAGCTGAATTTCATTTTACAGGATAACCAAACACATTATCTTGAGTTATTTTCAAATATCGACATTCTAATAGTATTGAATCACTTTATCTTTGGAGGGAAGTGTGAAATATATAAGGATCAGTAAATCCTCAACTATATATTCACATAGAAAGAGAATGAATATTTTCCAACATAGATTGTTAGAGATGATCAAGGACTATGACGATCCAATCCATTTATATCCTTGGAAATAAAATAATGTTTAATATTCTCTATTTAGAAAAAATCAATTTATTCTATCATTGATGAGAATTAAGAGGGGTATTGTCTTATATGATTTTAAAATGATGGACATGTGTATCCTAAAGGAGAGAACATCATTAATCATTCTAAAAATATTTGATCAGCCCTCCATTATGGTGAAGTTAATAGATTCTCAAGAGATAATGTGGGAATCAAGATGAAAGTGAAAAGAATAAGAAATGGGAAATCATCAATGATTAATGTTATTCAATATTTTGTATGGAGATTTTGGTCACAAATTCAAGTACCATAAAATCTCATGTTACATAAGAAGATGTTAGATGATTAAAATAGTTAGACTATGTACATCAACCAAAGAAGATCACAACTGTATCAATGTCTATGAGAAATATATTATTTGGAATTATGAATAAAAATATTGTAAAACATACATCAATGTTTTTGGTATGTCAGTATGTAATGTTTTAAAGGCATAAGTCTAAGAGTTTAATGAACAAATTACAAATACAAAAAATGTAATTGGAAAACATCACCATGTACATTATCATCTGCTGTTCCAAGACATTCAGGGTATATAATGCTATATGGACTTTATAGAACTTATTAAAAAGATAGTTTACAATATCAAAATAAAATAGAACTTCTCATTGGATGAACAAGAATTTATTTATATCAAATAAGAGAGAAGGCTACATGTAGTACCATTATTGTTAATTTTCAATCAAGATCCATGATTAACCTTCAGGTTCTGTGAAAGTCTCCTGCATGCATTAACCAAATATATGAACATTAATATGTCTTGTCATCCAAAAATTGATGACCAATTGGAGTAGATTATTAATACCCTGCAATACATGTTGCTTTCATATTTTATTGACATTAATGAAAGATGGGACCGACATCTACCTCCGATGAAGTTATATTATAGGTCAAATCATCACTCTAGCCTAAAAATGTATTCATATGATTCACATCATTTAATGAGATGTAGAAAACCAAAATTTATGGATCTTATATGTAAATGGAAGCTTCTAGAACATGAAATGGGCGCAAAAATGTAGAAAATTTTAAGACCATTCAACAACATGTCTAAAATGCTCATAGTCAACAGAAGAGCTATACTAACAATAGAAGTTGAGACCTAGATGTAACACCCAATATTTTTATGAGAAATAATTTGTTTTTATGTTATATACATCATTAAAGGAATCTTTCACTACACACAACACAAGCTTGTCTTGCTTTACTTGCAATTGTAACCTTCCTCGATAGCTTTCATTGTATGTAGTACCATGTTTCACTAATCAATGATATGTTATTAAAATTTTATTAAAAGTAGCCATTTGGAATTGTAATACAAACGTTTTGAAATTTTATAATTTTTATATTTCAAAATGGACTTCATTTTTGGATTCGGAATATCAAAATTAGCCTAGGGTGAATTTTTGGTATTTTTCTGAAAACATTCAATTTTTTATGAAAAGTGAAAACACTAGGTTACTATTTAAAAACCGACTTTTTATTTAAATAATTATTTAATTTATTTCAATTTATTTTAGGTCTATATAGATAAATAATACCTATATAAGTTCAATGTAATTCATTTGAGTCATTTTATAATAATTTTATACATATAAAAATTTTATTGAACTTTTCACCGTCTTTTACCCACATCCTCGGAGAGTTTGAAAATTTACATAAAACATAATTTTACCGCTTCTGTGAGTGGAGTTTTGAAAATCTGAGAAACACGATTAATATAAAAGAGTAAAATGAGGTTCAATAAGATAAAAATAATTTTTGGTGAATATTAACTCTTTTCTTTTATTTACCACGGTTGATAGTAAATAGGGTAATAAAGCGTAAAAATTATATTATTATTACCCTAAAACAAGTCCTAATTCTATTGGATAAGTTGAATTCGACCAAAAACAACCTTAGGAATAAAATATGACCATTTAGGTCTACTTGGATTAGATTAGGATATTTAATATTTTTTTATTTAAAGATGAGTTAAAATAGTTAAAATCAATGTTTAATAAACAAAACATATTTAATATTGTGTTATAAATAAGATAAATTATACTATAAATATTTATTAGAAGGATAAAGCGATTTCCTATATAATTTTATTTTATTTATAATATTTATACCTTAAATAATTTAATTTATTTATGATAAAAAGTTGATGCAGTAATTACCTTTTTAAAGAAATATTAACATAATTGATATTATCAATATCCAAATAAATGTAATTTGAAACTTTTCATGATTTAAAAAAAATTATAGATTAATATGACATATTAGTATTGATTTAATTAACATTTTGTGATCTAATCATGCTGTAATGATTTTCAAAAAAAATCAATTACCCAATAGTGACCAAATAGACATAAAATAGTTTTTAAAACAAATATTATATTACTAATTGTTATTTGATTCCTAAAAATATAAGGATCCGTTAAATGACTTAGATAAGGTTATATATATTAATAATGAACCACTTGGAGTTTGTTTTTCTTGTTATAGTAAGGTTATTAACCATATAGTGTAAGAAAACAAGAAGACACGGTAAAAGTTAAATTATTTAACTTAGAGTTAAATCTAAATTATAAGGATAAAATAGAAACCTAAACTTCTCTAAAAGATATTGGGTGAGAGACGTTAGACCCATACCCACCTTAGATTCTAAACAAATCAATTTAGAGATTTTAAAAACTGAATATGACTTTATTGTAAAATAATATTTTAATTTTATCCTAATGTGCCCCTCTCCTCCCTTATAAAAGGGAACCTCCTCCCTCTCCTCTTCACACCACTTTGAGCATTAAATATCGGCAAAACCCTCCCCATTTACCTTATAAACTTACCTAGAAACATCATAGAGGTCCTGGTATTCTTCAGAGACCACCATTAGTTCCCTAAAAGGAGGTTAAGAAGAGGCACTTCAAAGAAAATGTAATGTCCATTACTGATTCTTTTAAAATTATTTCATCTTCTACTTCATCTTCTTTAGTTGTTTCATTTTGAGTTAATAACATCAGTATCACTCATATACTGATATGTTATTATAAGTATGAAACAACCCTATTTCACCTTCTATCCATCCTACGGAAAACAAAACCATCGCATGTGCGTACGTACGGAATACCATCTCCACGCCGTGGTGTAATCTGTTTTCCACCACCACATTACTTCGATGGGTATAATGGTATAAATAATTACTATATGTTATTATTTTTATGTGATATTTATTTTGATATTTCATACATACAATCAAATATAATTCCACGATCATGGGAACGATATCATCGCTCGTGCATACGTAAGGCATACCATCTCCAAGATTTGATGCGACTCGTTCTACATGATCATCAATGCATAATGATTATATAAATGAATTGAATAAATAAATATGATATATATTACACATATACCTTTCTGTAAATGTGGTATCTAAAACCTAAAAATAAGAATAATAATTTATTCTATAAAACAAGCATAAGAACAAAAGGCAATAAACACACGAATAACAAGTTGCAATGAAATATTACTAATACGAAGCTAATAATATGACCATATATTATATCATAACAATTATTAATATTCTATAATATGTCAATAACAATATTGAAATCATTATACATAAGGTTCAGACACGTATGAAGCAAATCAGACCTAAGGTAAGGGAAAATCTCACAATCTCATTTTTATCTGAGATTATTTCTAATTCAGAATTTACTGGGGAATATTTATAATCCACATCCATGTTTATTAAATATGTAATATTATTTTTATCCTCTTAATGTTATTTAAATTCAATTTTACCATTTTTTAGTTCATTAGTAAAAGAAATGAAAGGAATCATTTTTCGTTTTTAGTACGAGGTACTTTTTTGACTTTCTGGCCAAAGTACAAGAATAATGTTTTTCATTAAATTATACCGCATGAATGGATTTTTAGAAAATTATTTTCATGAAGCTTCCTTTATAATTTTTCATGTTTATTTTTAATCAACGTCTTTTAGTTTAAAATTTTATGACATGTTAAGAAAGGAAAAATGTTTTTGAAGTAGAAAAGATATTTTCCTCAAGAATAATGTTCATGTGTTTTATCTAAAATATTTTTCATCTATGAAAATATAGGGTTATGTTTCTATCCCTACCTTACATTCATATGATTTTTATATGATGAAATTACTTTTATGATTTCCATTTATGTTATATGGATTATGTTATGATGGCATGAGGTTTAAGAATCACATTTTTATTACATGGGTAATGCTACGATGTATGATTTATGATCTTGTTTCACACATAAGAATGGTATCATAATGAGATGTGTGGGAACTATATCCCCCTCAAATTAATTGGGGAATGATTTATATCTCATGAGATAGATAGGGCTGGAATAGAAGGTTAATATGGTACATTGATACAAGACCGAAACGAGGAGTGAACTCGGTTCAGAAATGTACTTTTTCTGCTAAGATAGTCTTGGAAATGAGACTTGACTACTAAAAATTTATTCTCTCTAATTATGTGTTTATTCCACAAAGTTTCATGTTATGATAATTGGGATTACATTTCCCTACTATGATTTATCCCATGTTATGATATTATGGTCTCTTTTGCTGGTTAATGTTTTCAAAATGTTATGTTCTTATGAATATGATACGATTGATATTTCTTTTTTTTACCCTTACTGAGCATTTGAGATCACCCTTTTTTATGTTTTCTTTTCACTAGGTCGGGAATAAGGTTATTAAGTAGAATATACCAAAAGGGACCCTAGATATGATGAAATAAACAGGAGACAATGTTGATGATTTATGAACAAGTCGTTTATGTCTCCCAATTTATAAAGACACTATACCTATACAGTCCTTTCATGGTTTTGTTTTATGTTGTAATAAGTGTGATTCAATTTTGAATTAATAAAAATATATGTAATGTATGGGTCATTATAGTTGGTATCGGAGGAAAGGTATTGTCAACCTTTAGAAACATGGATGTGAAATCCTTAGTAAGAACCCTAAGGATATGTCTAATCATAGGAAAAAATATTATTGTTTTAGAAATGGCCATGAACAACCTATGATAAGACCATATGTGTGAAATTTTATTCTTGATTTGTGGTTTTCCTATTATAATTTGTGTTTCTCATAGTATTCTTCTTGGTTTCAGTCAATGGCTGGATCACGAAGGAACTGTGTTAATGCAGAATGCGACGGACAGTGCAATGATTATCCCCCTGAGCAACCAAACGTTATGGGAGATGGAATGCTAAATCTTTTAGCCATGATAACCTAACTTTCTCAAGCTATGAATCATGCAAGACTTCCAAACGATCAATGTAATGAGAAAAATTATATTGTATCCTTCACGAGGAAGCATCCACCTTCATTCAGTGGCTCTACTGATCCATTAGTGGATGAAAAATGGATCAGTACCACTGAAAAGATATTTCCAGTTATTTAATGTTCTGAACATGATAAAGTCATCATTGGAGTATATCATTTGGAAGGTGAAGCTGATCAATGGTGGAATCATATCAATAATATGAGTCCAATAGATCAAATTGAGTCCACGTAATGGGAAAAGTTCAGGAACTTATTTTTCAATAAGTACATCTATCGTATTATTTGATCAAATATGTAGAAGAAGTTTCTTGAACTGAAGAAAAAGTATGATGAATATGTTGGTACCTACAAAGAAAATTTTACAAGACTTGCATGGAACGCTTTTGGTATTATTATCCAACTTGAGAGTATGATCGATTGATTCTTTAGTGGCTTAAATCCAAGTCTTCATATGGTGTTATCCATAAGGGACTTCAATATAAATGAGGAAAGAGTTCTATGTGCCCTCAAGGTTGAGATGGAGATTGGAGTAACCCATCATCCATATACATATGATAAGAAGAGGAAAATGGAATTCAAAGGAAAATCTAAAGACCACACTGAAAAGAAGATGAGTTTTCCCTTATGCTCAAAGTGTGGATAGAAACATGGAGGGAGTTGACTTAAAGGGACAAGTAAATGTTTTAAATATGGAAAAGAAGGTCATCTGTCATTTGAATTCCAGAATTATGGGAAGAATATGTCTAGTGATGCAAACAATGAAATGGATACACATAGTGAAACTCCTACACTTCAATGTTACAAGTGAATGAAAATAGGTCATTATGCCAATAAATGTCCTAATCGAAAGGTTTTGGACGATGATCGACATCAAAAAACTCTTAAGGACAATGAAAATGGAATGTCACATGCAATTTCTATAAGCGATGTGGAGTACGATAACAAAGTGGTGGAAGGAACACTTACCATCCACTCTAAAGTAGAAAATGTTTTATTTGATTCTGGATCAACCCACTCTTTTATTTCAGAAGAATTATTTAATGTTATCACCGTATAACCTCATCATTTAGATATTGAGTTAGCCGGGACAACCCCTAAGGGCATAGTAGTCGCATAAAAAGATTATAATTCTTCTCCGATTGAAGTTTGTGGGAAAGTGCTTCCTGCAAATATTGTGATCATTCCTAGAGTGGAATTTGATGTGATTCTTAGCACGGGTTGGATTTCTTTATATAGAGCTCATATCAATTTCCAAATAATGGAAGTCACATTTAATATTCCAGATCAATCTATGATCGTCTATCAATGCATGGATGAACATAACCTTCCAGTGGAAATTTCATCCGTCCTATGGGTCTTGATTCCACTAAATGAAGGTTATTGATCCTAAATGGTTTGAGAGAAACTCATGATTAAGAATATTCCCATTTTTCGGGAGTTTGATGATGTCTTTCTGGAGGAATTACCAGGTATCCCACCAAATCGTGAAGTTGAGTTTTCAACAGAACTTGTAACGAGTGCTTTACCTATTTCAAAGACACCTTATAGAATAGCCCCAAATGAGTTGCATGATTTGAAGAAGCAACTACAAGAGAATCTTGATAAGGGATTCATACTCCCTAGTGAATGACCTTGGGGAGCACCTATTTTGTTTTTTAAGAAGAAAGATGAATCGATGAGTCTATGCATAGATTATCAAGAACATAAAAATATCTCTATCAAGAACAAATATACTCTCCCACATATTGATGAGTTATTTGACCCACTACGCGGAGCTCAATACTTTTCCAAGATTGATCTTCGTTTAAGGTATCATCAATTAAGGGACAAAAGGGATGATATACCAAAGACAGATTTCTTTACAAGTTATGGACACTATGAATTTATAGTGATTCCATTTGGTATTACTAATTCCCCTGAAATCTTCATTGATTTAATGAATAGAGTCTTTAGAGACTATCTTGATCATTTTGTGGTAGTCATTATAGATGATATTCTTGTCAAATCAAAGAGCATGGAAGAACATGAAGATCACTTGACAAATGTATTTATGTCCCTGAGAAAGGAGAATCTTATGCCAAATTTACAAAGTGTGAACTTGGGCTTCAAAAGGGTGAATTTTTTGGTCACATAATCTCAAAAGAGTGGACATCCGTGGATCCAGCAAAAACTGTTGTTATCGAATGATGGTTGAGACCAACGATAGTAACTGAGATCCGATGTTTTCTCGGTTTGGCTTGATATTATCGACGTTTGGGGAAAAATATTTCATGATTTTCTAATCCACTCACCAGGTTGACTTGAAAAGGAGTTAAGTTCGCATGGACAGAGGTGTGTGAAGAGAATTTCAAGGAGTGAAAAAGAAGTTTATCCAGTGAACCTATGCTCACACTACCTTGTAGTGGAGATAGGTTTGTGATTTAAAATGATGCATCCAAGACGGTATTGGGGTGTGTTCTCCTAAAAATTATATGGTGATAGCTTATGCCTCAGGACTGTTGAAAATCAATGAGCAAAATTACACAACTCATGATTTAGAGTTATCAACTATAATCTTTGCATTAATGATTCGGAGGCATTTTATTTATGGAGAAAGGGGTGATATTTATACTGATCATAAATGATTAAAGTATATTTTCAAAAAAAAAGGAGATGAATATGAGCCAAAGAAGATGGTTGGAGTTGATTAAAGACTATGACTGATCAATTCATTATCACCCTGGGAAAGCAAACAATGTGGAAGGTGCATTATGCTGACAAGACCATTCTAGCTTATCCATGATGAGGATCAGAAAAGATCCAATATTTATGGATTAAAAAGGATTGATATTGGAATTATAATGGAAGGGGGAAAATCTTATCTTTCCCAAATGAATGATAAACCATATAAATGTGAAGATTAATGAGGCACAAAAAGAAGATGTAGAGTTACAAAAAATGATGAGAGATGTTCCTTAATGCAACCTTGATTGTGAATGGATAATAAGGTTCATGAATTGGGTTTGTGTTCCTCCAATCCCATAAATAAATGAGGAAATATTTTATGAAGCTCATAATTCTTCATTTTATATTCATCCGTGAAGCACAAAGATGTATAGGGACCAGAAAGAGTACTTCTGCTGGGATGGCATGAAAAGAGATGTTGCTGAATATGTCTCTCAATGCTTGGTTTGTCAGCAAGTTAATGTTGAGAGACATTCGTCTAAGGGGATGTCACAACCATTACCCATACCCGAATGAAAATGGGAAACCATCACTATGGACTTTTTCACCAGACTTCATAAACACTATAAAGGAAATAATGATATCTGGGTCATAGTTGATCATCTTACGAAGTCGGCACACATCATTGCTATCAAAGAATATTTCTCTCTGGATCAGCTTGTCAGAATATATGTAAAGGAAGTTGTAAGATTGCATGGAGTACCACTTTCTATTATATCTGATCGGTATCTGAGGTTTACCAAAATGTATTAGAGAAGCCTTTAGCATACATTAGATACAGAGTTGAGTTTCATCACTTCTTATCATCCTCAGACAGATGGTCAGTCTGAGTGAACAATTCCAACTCAAGAAGATATGTTAGGAGCTTTCTCCATGGATTTCAAAGGTGGTTGGGATCAACACCTACCTTTTATTGAATTTTCATATAATAATAGTTTTCACTCCAGTATTTAGATAGATTTTATGAATCTCTCTATAGAAAGAAATGCCGAACTCCAACATGCTGGGATGAAGTTGGGGAAAGAAAGCTATTAGGACCTTGTCTTGTTGATGAGATGGAAGAAAAGGTTGATCTATTCAACAACACATAAGAGAAGCTTAGAGTCGACAAAAAAGTTATGCCGATAACCGATGAAAAGAACTAGAGTGTGAAGTGGGTGATAAAGTGTTCTTACGAATATCTCATCGAAAGAGAGTAATGAGCTTTAGAAAAAAGGGAAAGCTGTGCCCTAGGTATATCGATCCTTTCGAAATACTGGATCGTGTTGGGAAGGTAGCCTACCAATTAGTGCTTCTAGTGAATCTCTCTCAAGTTCAAAATGTGTTCCATGTATCTCTCCTAAGGAATTACATACCCGATCCTTCACATGTACTAAGCTCCGAAGTTGTACCGTTGGAGCAAGATCTTTCTAATGATGAATAGCCGATATAGAATCAGGATCGTAGCGAAAAATTCATACAGAACAAGACCACTCACTTGGTGAATGTTTTATGGAGGTACCCCCAATTATATAAATCTACATTGGAGCTTGATGATATGATGAGGGAGATGTATCCTCATCTGTTTGTTACAAAGTGACGAATTTCAAGAGAAAAATTCATTTCAAGGGGGGTCGAATGTAACACCTGAGATTTTTATGAGAAATATTTTGTTTTTATGTTATATAAATCATCAATGTAATCTATCACTACACACAACACTAGCTTGTCTTACTTTACATGTAATCCTAACCATCCTCGATAGCTTGCATTGTACGCAAAACCGAGTTTCACTAAATAACAATATGCTATTAAAATATTATTAAAATTAGTCATTGTGAATGGTAATACCCACTTTTTGAAATTTTATAATTTTTTTCTTTCAAAATGGACTTAATGTTTGGATTCGGAATATCGAAATTATCCTAAGGTTAATTTTTTGTATTTTTCTGAAAACATTCAATTTTTGATGAATAGTGAAAAACATTAGGTTACTATTTCAGAACCGACTTTTTATTAAAATAATTATTTATTTTATTAAAATTTATTTTAGGTAAAAATAGATAAATAATACCTATATAAGATCAATGTAATTAATTGGAGTCATTTTATAATAACTTTAGATATATTAAAATTTTATTGAACTTTTCACCTTCTTTTACCCACCTCCTAGGAGAGTTTGAAAATTTACATAAAACATAATTTTACCACTTCTGTGAGTAGAATTTAGAAAATATGAGAGACACCATTAATATCAAGGAGTAAAATGTGGTTCAATAAGATAAAAATAATTTTTTATGAATTGTAACTTTTTACTTTTATTTACCATGATTAAATGTAAATAGGGTAATTAAGGGTAAAAATGATATTATTATTACCCTAAATTTTGTCTTAATTATATTGGATAAGTTTAAATAGACCAAAATAAACCTTAGGAATAAAATATGACCATTTTGGTCCACATGGATTAGATTTGGACATTTAATATTATTTTATTTAAAGAAGAGTTAAAATAGTTAAAATCAATGTTTAATAACTAAAACATTTTTAATATAGGGTTATAAATAAGATAAATTCGACTATAAATATTAATTATAAATATAAAAAGATTTCCTACATAATGGTATTTTATTTATAATTTTTAGACCTTAAATAATTTAAATTATTTATGAAACAATGAGGATGGAGTAATTCCCTTATTAATGAAATATTTACATAATTGATATGATAAATACCCAAATAAATGTAATTTGAGACTTTTGATTAATTAAACTCATTTTATAAGTTAATATGACATATTATTATTTATATAATTAACTTTTTTATAACTAAACATGCTGTTATTATTTTCACAAATATCATTTACAAAATAGTGTCAAAATTGACATAAAATAGTTTTAAAAAAAATATTATATAATTAATTGTTATTTTATTCATAAAAATATATGTTTAGGAACAATGACTTATATAAGGTTATATATATTAATAATTAACCACTTGGGTTTTCTTTGTCTAGTTATAGTATGTTTATTAACCATATAGTGTAAGAAAACAAGAAGACACAGTAAAAGTTAAATTATTTAACTTAGAGTTAATTTTACATGATAAGGTTACAATAATAACCTAAACTTGTCTAAAATCTATTTTTTGCAATAATTTCGAACCATAACCACCTTATATTCTAAATAAATCTATTTGGAGTTATAAAAAACTGAATATTACTTTATTATAAAATAATATTTTAAGTTTTTCCTAAGGTACCACTCCCCTCCCTTATAAAAGGGCACCCCCTCCCTCTCCTCCTCACAGCACTTTGAGCCTTCAGGCTCGGCCAAAACCTCCCCATTTACCTTATAAATTTCCCTAGAAACATCCTAGAGGTCTTGTTCTTCTTTAATGACCTTATTTAGTGCACTAAGAGGGGATTAAGAAGAGGCGCTTCAAAGAAGAGGTACTGTCCATTACCGATTCTTTCAACTTTATTTCTTTTTACACTTCTTATTATATAGTTGTTTATTTATGAATTAATAACATAAGTATCAATAAGATACTTATATGTTCTTATAAGTATGAAACAACCCTATTTCACCTTCTATCCATCCTATGTAAAAAAGAAATCATCGCGCGTGCGTACGTATGGAATACTATATCCACATCGTGGTGTAATCTGTTTTCCACAACCACATTACTTGGATGGGTATAATGGTGTAAAGAATAACTATATATGATTATTGTAAAGTGATATTGATTCTTAAATAATATACATACACTTCAATACAATTCCATGATCATGGGAAAAATATCATCGCTCGTGTGTACGTACGGCATACCGTCTCCACGATGTGATGCGACTCGTTATACATGATGTTTAATGCATAATGATTATATAAATAAATTGAATGAATAAATATTATATATATTACAATAATACCATTTTTTAAATGGGGTATATATAACCTAAAAATAATAATAATAATTTATTTGACAAAACACACATAAGAACAAAAAGCAATAAACACCCGAATAATAAGTAGCAATGAAATATTACTAATAAGATGCAAAGAATATGACCATATATGATATCATAAAAATGCTTAACATTCTGAAATAAGTCAATAACATTATTTAAATCATTATACAGGAGGATTAGACATGTATGAAGCAAATCGAATCTAAGGTAAGGGAAAATCTCACAATCTCATTTTTATCAGAGATTGTTTATACTTTAGAACTTACTAGGGAATATTTATCATCCACATCAATGTTTCCTCACTATGTAAAATTATTTCTATCCTCCTACATTTTTTAAATCCAATTTTACCCTTTTTTGAGTTTTTTAGTAAAAGATATGAATGGATTCTTTTGTCATTTTTAGAACGAGGTACTTTTTTAACTTTCCAACCAAAGAACGAGAATAATGTTTTTATTTAACTTATATGGCATGAATGGATTTTTAGAAAATTATTTCCATGAAGCATCCTTTACAGGTATTCAGGTTTATTTTTAATAAACTTATTTTAGTTTAAAATTGTATGACATGTTATGAAAGGAAAAAAATTTGAAGTAGAAATGGTATTTTCCTCAAGAATGAAGTTCAAGTGTTTTATCAAAATTATTTTCCATCTAAGATAATATAGGGTTATGTTTCTATCTATATTTTACATTTATTTGATTATTTTATGAAGGAATTAATTTTCTGATGTCCTTTTCTCTTATATGTATTATGTTATGATGGCATGATGTTTAAGAATCCCATTTTTATTACATGGGTTATGCTATGATATATGATTTATGATATTGTGGAACACATAATAATGGTATAATTATGAGATGGTTGGGACTTATATATCCCTACAATTCATTGGGTATATATTTATATCTCATTAGATAGACAGGCCTGGAATAGAAGGTTAATTTGTTTTAGTGATAAAGGACGGAAACGAGGTGTGAACTCGGTTCAGAAATGGACTTTGTCCACTAAGATAGTCTTGGCAATGAGTCTTTAATATTATGAAATGATTCTCTGTGATTATGTGTGTATGCCACAAAGTTTCATTTTATGATTATTGGGATTACATTTCACTACTATTATTTATCACATGTTATGATATTATGATCTCATTTGCAGATTAATATTTTCAAAATGTTATGTTCTTATGATTATGATATGATTGATATTTATTTTGTTTACCCTTACTGAGCATTTTAGTTCACCCTTTTGTATGTTTTCTTTTCCCTAGGTCTGGAAGAATGGTATTAGGTAGAATATTACAAAAAGGGACTCTATGATATTATGAAATAAACGGGGGACAAATTAGATTATTAATGAACCAGTTCTTTATGTTTCCCAGTTTCTAAAGACATTATACCTATATGATCCTTTCATGGTTTTGTTATATGTTGTAATAAGTGTGATTCAATTTTGAAGTAATAAAAATTTATTTAAAGTATGGGTCGTTATACTTGATATTGATTTTGGAGTCAATTTATTCTTTAGATATCACTATGTAAGAAATTGATGTGATTTTGGAATAATGAAAATAATATTCAGATATTCTTTGGACCTTTTGAGAGACTAGATCTCATTAGAGATGTGTCCTAGTAACTAGATTTCCCACCAATCATATCTCAAGTTCATGATTTATTCTATATATCCCTCTTTAGAATGTATATACCACACCCCGCACATGAACTCCATTAATAGGTGATACCTTTAGATAATGATCTCTGATATGAAGAGCATGCAATGATTGTCATAGATCATAGAGTCATAATACTAAAAAATAATACACTTCACAAGTTCAAAAGGGACATGGAGAAACCAAATGATTTTAGAATCGATGTGGGAACCAGAATTTGTGATGAAATATATTTATCTTCATTTTTTTATTTTAAAAAATAACTATTTGATGGTTAAATTTTATAATGGGTAATGATTGTAATGGCCTAAGTAGTTATAATTACGAATCCTCTTGTTATTTAATAATTTTTTTTACTATGTTAAATTGATTTAGAAAACCAATGTGCTCATTTGGTTTTATTATATCACATCGTATTATATGATCATTATTCAATATTACTGGTGATAAGAAATTTACTTAAAAGTTATTGAATGATATTTATAATTATAGTGTTTTAGAAAAATCTAATTGACACATACAATGGATGTAATGAACACATTCAGTAGAATCATACACCATGAAGCACATTTATAGAGCTTATGAGGGATGCAAAGTCACTGAGAATTTAACATGACCATACCTTTGAGGAGATTCAATAACTTAAGCATGATAATATTATTTACAGGATAAGTTCAAGCTCATTGAGATCAAGACCAAAACCATTTTTATCGAACCACACCACCAGAATAACAATGTTGATAACATTATTCTAATTGAATTTTTTTGTGTATTGTAGTTATTTATATCAAGGCCCTATAAATATGATTATATAAATTATTTTATATTTAATAATGAATATGTTTTCATCTGATTAATATAACTTTATAAATGATTTTTATTTTTAGAAAATGAAACCAAAATAACATTTTTATGTTATATTAAATTAAAATTATAAAAAAAATATTTTGGAGAATGAATATATTATTTAATTAATTAATATTTCAATAAAATATTTTTTAGAAATTATTTTTATTAAATATAAATTATCATATTATTTTAATGAACTCAACTATATTTTTTATAAGGGTGTGAAAACTGCTATTGTTAAAAGTCACATCATTTCTTAATAAAACGAAATTTCCTTTTAAATGGGAATTCAAATGTTTAAAAAAATACAAATAAATTGAATATTAATTTTCAAATCTTACTATTTAGATTATCCAATGGTGACTTTTTCTTATTTTCTAAGACTATTGAATTTTCATCTAAAAATTAAATGCCATATATATATGCATTGTGTATTATGACATCATAATTACTGAAAAGTAATGTGATATGTACTATAAATGGTATAAAAGGAAAAATATATGTTTATTATTAATAATAATTTTATTTTGAGTATATTTGATTAATTTTATTAATACTATATGAATTCCCAAAAACCATAAATATATATTGTAGTTTTAATAAACTTTATTATGATTGTATTACAATTCAACATAAAAAATTGTATTAATTAATTAAGATCATCTATGTGCTTTATAAAATAATTTATACATATAAAATATGGAATACACAATGGGAAAATACTAGGGGATTATTGGTGTGTTTGTTTATTTTATTATATATACTCTAAAAACATATTTATGTAAAATAATAATGAAATATTCAACATAGTACAATATATAATCCTTGAATATTCCATGTATCATCAATAAAAATCCATGGATAACATCCTCACACTTAATTACACTCTATATATCCCTCTTAAGGTTCCCTAGGCTCTCAAGAATCTCATCTCATGCTTGAGATTTTTTTAATATTAAGTAGGGGATCCCTACATTATCTTCATTATTAAAGTTTCATTATTATCAAAAAGTGTATATTTTCAATTCCATAGGTAAATATTTGTATTTATATATATTTGATATTTAATATTTTATTTACTAAGGATTATGTCCCCATTTTTATCTCTTCGACCCTTTTTTTGAATTATAAAGTGATTCAATTATGCAACCAAAATTTTCCCATGATTTCCCATGCTAATACAATTACGTTGTGAATACAAAATCCTTTTTCTATAAAGGGTATTAACATTTATTAAATCTATACCAAATATTATTTGGAATCACATATATCTATTTATAACTCCTTAATAATGGATTTAAATATCATGAAAAATGAAACCATGTTGTATGGTCTATGGGGAACACATAATCTTGAGAATGATATGAATGTAACAGGTGCATCCCAAATTATATATCTCTCAATACATTGAGTAATTTTTTTATCTCATGAAAATCAAAATTGTTATATGGGGTGAACTATAATATTATATGGGAGCTTTTCCATTTTTATATCTTTTATGTTATCCTTGACCAATATTTATGATATGGTGTTTTATGTTATATCCACTTTTCCCATGATATGATTTCAATGATATATCATGACTTATTATTCATGTTTATAATATTCTAAATTGATATTCCTATATTCTAAAATGTATTTCCTTATTCCATTATTATCCATATATTGGGATATATATCTCACCACTTTCTTATGTATGTCCCTAGGTTTTCTCATTCAATTTCATGTGCCACCATGTTAAATATATTTTTAATAAATACATTGTATTTCTTCTTTTAATTTATTGTATAATGTATCTGATTACCAAAAACAATACATTCCATGGTCATATATATTGTATTAATTTTAATACTATGTATTAAATGATTTAATAATTGGTATCAATGAATTTCTTTTTGGTATTAGTGGATTTGATTTTACTATAATTTCAGTTCATATGCATAGAAAGACCCTTCTACCCATACTTAAAACTCAACATTGTACAGAATAGTGACTCCTTGTAACATCCCAGGTAAATAAATAATAATACTTTTTTTTTATTTTATAATATTTATGATTTAAATATTTATTTAACTTTTAAGGGGTTGTTATGTTCGATAGTGTACCTAATACGCAACAAAGATTTTCTTTGGAATCTTATATTGTACACTAGTAATATAATAATATTATTTTAAATGGTAGTTAGCACTTAGCCGTTGTATTGGTGGGAATGAATATAAATAACTAAAATATGATTATATATGGTTTTTAAATGTTTTTATATTTATCCAAAATAAGATAAAGGCTTAAAATAAGAAAAGAATTCAATTTTAGGCATAGATTTTCTAATATTCACTAAAAGGTCCAACTATCGCCTTTTGATGGCGAACACTATTTAAATATAGTTTTTGTCACACTTATAAATTCTATTGGACCAAATAAAATTCTTCTTTAGAATCGTGACATCAAAATTTACTTTGTTTAAACATTTGGTATTTTTCCGATAAAGTTCATTTTTTAATGAATATTGAAAAATGTTGTAATTTAATTCAAAACCACTTTTTAATCTAATTTGTTTATATGATTAGATTATATTTTGATTTTTTTATAGTTCAATTAGAAAATATTTTTACCATGTAATCCAATGGTGGTCATTGGAATTAATTTCACATTGATTTTGGACTGAAACTAGTGTTAATCTTTTGACATATATTGTTTCTTAAAAACACGCTATTTCTTTTGATAGTGGGAATTAATTATTAAATTAATTAATGAAATATATATATTTTTTTATTTTTTAAAATAGACATCATTTTTGAATTCGGAATATCAATTATAGCTTAGGGTAAATTTTTGGTATTTTTCTAAAAAACATCAATTTTTGATGAATATTGAAACCACTATGTGGCAGTTAAAAAAATGATTTTTCATTTAAATGAAACATTACCACTTCTGTGATTTGATTTTAAAAATTCCAAAATACATGGTTGTCATTATGATGTAAAATTTGGTACAATTGGATTAAAATAAATTTTTGGTGAATTTTAACTTTTAAGTTTATTAATCGCGATAATAGGTAATTAGTTTAATTTAAGGAACAAATAATGTTATAATAATATGAAATTAACTTAACACATGTCCTACCCCTTATTGAATGTCTCATGGCCGACCAAAACATTCCATGGGTCAACTTGGGGACCCTATGGATCCACTTGGGTAAGAAAATGACATTAATAACTTTTTATTTAAAGTTAAAATTAAAATGTTACAAACATGTGTTGTTTTACTAAAAAACTTTTTACATGGGGTTATACAAGTCATAATTTATACTATACATATTCATTGGAAAGTTAAAATTATTTCCTACATCAAAGTATTTTTTTTATAATTCTTAGACAATAAATAAATTAAATTATTTATGACACCATTATGATGCAACGATTACCTCATTATTTAATGATTTAAATAAAATGAAATGATAATGTAAAATCTAAGAACTACACTGGCCAAAAACCTATAGTATGGGTGTATTTAGAACTATTATCACCTTATCCTCGAAATATAAAATTTTGGGACCTATAAATACTGAAAAGTATTTTATAATAAAGTAACCTTTTATAACTTTCCAAGAGTGCCTCTCCTGTCCTCTTATAAAAGGCCCCCACCTCTACCACCTTACCCACACCTCTCAATCATTTGGATCGACCAATATCTGATCATTGTATCTCTCCACATACCTATCCACATCTTATAAGCATTACCTTTTGCATAATGATCTTCATGAATCCATTTTGGTTCAAACCAAGAGGAGTTATCCGATTTAATGATAATATCTTCACTTGTGTTCTTTTGTTTTATTTTGCTTCTCCAACACCCTAAACTATAATTATTCTTTTATTTTGTAATAAAACAAGTATATTCAATATTCTAGGATGTTGTTATGTGAATTATTAGAGCTACACTTACACACACCTTCGTCTAATGGTTAAATAATATACTGTTTCTGCAGATGGCGAATTTCTGGCTCACGAAACGATGATTGTTCAATATTCTTTTAACACCATTCATGGTAGAACAGAAGATGTCACTTTATTTATATATGATTTATATTATGTTTATGTTTTTATTTATGCTTCTTTGTTTTTCATTTATGTCATACCTTTACGGTTTCCATTATGGGTAAATGCGATAATTTCATTTTAGGACGTATGGACTACTGCCCCCTCAAAGTGATTTGATTCGTTAATGCCATAGGTGTGATTTATAATGGATGGAGTTAATTATATTGTCTATGATATTATACTGGAATTATAATATACCTTTATATCATTATGATTTCACTCCATTAAATACGAAATAGAAATGAAAGTAACGTTCATGCGTACGTACGGCTTACCGTCTCCATGAACGGTGCATTTCATTTCATACCTCTAAATGTTATGTACTATTATAAATACATGTTTATGCTGGATATAAATGATATATATGATATCCAAATCATGAATATCATTCTGGATATAATGAACCTTTGACCACGTGAACAACATGTAATTGTAAGAAGTCCATTTTTGACTTAAGTACCTAATATTGACAAAAAGAACTTTATTAAATTAAATGAATACATAACATTTATAACATAAAAACAAGTTAAAAAAGGAATAATAAACTTGAAAAGGTTCTTATGAAAGTATAAATTAACTTTAGTTTTTTATTCAAGAGATTAAAGAGAAATCGAGTCGCGTTGGACACGAGGTAAGGGACTTCGTCTCAATCTACTTTCATTGAGGTATATTTCGTTCTAATATAAGACTTTAGTTTATACGGTGTATAAACCCCTTTGAATTTTAATTTTATATAAAAGTTATATTTTTCTACAAAGCATTTTACAAAACGACAAAAATTAATGTTTCTTTTAACGTATGCGGTGACAACAACCTTTTCCACCGACGTGAGTATTATTTGGACTTTGGCTTCCTCAACAAGCCGTAATGTTTTTAAAAGTAAATAAATACAATATAATCTTTTATGTATTTTGTTATTGATAATGGTTTTTATAATGGATTTATTTTGTCAATATATTTTAGTGATATATTGTGATCAAAATGTGTAAATGTTTTCTTTCCATTATATTTGTTATATGTCTTATGATTTTATCATGGTACATTGAAATTTGACGGGTGGTTATGTGATAAACCATATGACAGGTGGTGTCGTGAATACCAGGATGGGTGGTTACATTATAACCTCCAATGCATTGGGTATGGAAGTCGGCCGTATAACTATTTCATTAAGTGATATGTGGGGAAGTCAACCATATGGTTATTTCATTTAAGTATGATTATGTCCCAAGTTACCTTTATACAGTATGTGTTCTTTATATCGGTTATATGGAAATATTTTGATTACAAAATGATTAAGTAATGATATTTTATTCATTGAAGAGTGTTTACTACTTTATAAAGGTGAAAATTATTACTTTGATAAAGTATTCTTGGTTTACTGGTTGTTTTGAAAAAAATAACAGGTTTCCTTCTTTGTGTATCCACTACTGAGCTTTTTTATGCTCACCCCAAGTTTTTTTTGAAATGTTATTCATAGGACTTAATGTGTAATAGGGTCAAGGATGGGATCACGGAAAAGTCATGCTATATAAAACATGGAAATGGCCGTGTTACTTTTAAAGAGTATTTATTTTGTTAAAACTTAGTAGAAGTGTATACTTTGTAATATTTTGAGATTTAATAGTTATGTCCTAATTCTATAAAACTATAAACCTGAAAAGATCCTCAATGTGAATGTTCATTTAATTCAATATTAAGTAAGGTTTAAGGTAGGGGCCTTATAGTTGGTATCAAAGGTCGGTTTAGAAAACTTTAGGAGATAGAAAATTGTTAAATTATAAATTAATTTATTGTACAATTGAAATGATATAGCATTTAAATATTACCATGTTGATTATCTTAAGATATTTCTAAGATCAGAATGTTTTTCTGTAGAGGAAACAAGGCAAATATGTGGGGACGACATCAGGAGGAAGACAACCTTCCAAATCATCAACCTAAGATGGTCGGAATTGAAACTGAACAATTTGTTGCAGTGATGTAAAATTTACTCAGGCTATAAATGGTGGTGGTACCCATGCACGAGATCAGCTAGATCAACCGCAGAGGAACATGTCAGTTGTGGAAAATTTCATGAGGAAACATCCCCCATAATTCAGATGATCATCTGACCCTGTGCTAACCGAATGGTGGATTAAAGCACTGGAGAAGATTTTTGATGTCATGGGGTGCTCCTGTCTTGTTTGCTAAAAAGAAAGATGGTTCAATGAGACTTTGCATTGATTATAGAGCCTTGAATAATATCACTGTTAAGAACATGTATCATTTTCCACATATCGATGATTTGTTTGATCAGCTCCATAGAGCTCAGTATTTTTCGAAGATTGACTTGAGGTCGGGGTACCATCAGTTGAAAGTAAAATAAGCATATGTTCTAAAGACTGCATTTCGTACTAGATATGGCCATTATGAATTTTTAGTTATGCCTTTCGGGTTAACCAATGCACCTGCTGCATTCATGGATCTTATGAATTGACTATTTCATGAGTTCCTGGATATGTTTGTGGTTGTTTTCATTGATGATATTTTTGTGTTTTCTAAAAGTAAATAGGATCATGAATGTCATTTAAGTGTTATATTGCAAACCTTAAAAAAAGAAACTATATGGAAAATTCAGCGTGTCTAAGTTTTGTTTACAACAAATTTCTTTCCTGGGTCACATTGTTTCAAAAAATGGCATAACTATTTATCCTGCTAAAACAAAAGTAGTTCAAGAATGGCCAAGACCCAAAAATGTAACCGATATCCATAGTCTTCATGGTTTGGAAGGTTACTACCTATGGTTTGTTCAAAATTTTTCATGGTTATCTAGTCTAAGGAATATGCTAACTCGGAAAGGACTTAAGTTTATCTGGACAGAAGAATGTGATGATTTTTTTCAGGAGTTGAAAAGAATATTTGTTAATGCTCCAGTTTTGGCACTTCCTTCTAGGAATGGTGAGTTTTTTATATACAGTGATGCTTCATTGAAGGTACATGGTTGTGTCCTTATGCAGATTGATCAGGTAATTGCATATGCTTCACTTCAGTTGAAAACTCATGAGGTAAATTACCCTACACCTGAAATGGAATTAGCTGCTGTTGTTTTTGCACTAAAAATTTGGGGGCATATTTTTTATGGAGTATAGTGTGAAATATATACTGATCAAAAAAGATTAAAGTATATATTCACTTTGAATGGATTGAACATGATACATAGGATATGTCTAGAATTAATCAAGTATTATGATTGTATAATTTATTACCATTCGGGAAATGAAAATAATGTGGATGATGCTTTGAGTCAAAAAAGTAATGCTTTATTAACCATGCTATGTTTGGAAAGATATCCTTTGGTTTTTGATTTCATGAACATTGGAATAGATGTTTTTGGTTCAAGAAGTTCTTCTATTTTTTTTCAGGTGTCAGTGAGATCATCTCTATCATACATAATTAAGCAAGCGCAGAAGAAATATAGTGGGTTGCAGAAAATGGTAGAGCTGGTTCAGAAGGGTCAGTTTCCTGAATTTAACATTGATAATAACTGTGTTTTGAGGTTTGGGAAGAGATTATGTGTGACTAGTGATTCACAGTTGAAGAATTAGTTGTTATGTGAGGCACATAGTTCCCTATTTTCAGTTCATCCATTCAGTACTAAGATGTACAGAGATCTGCGGGAGTATTACTTGTGATATGGAATGAAAAGTGATATTTCTGATTTTACTGTGAAGTGTTTGACTTATCAGAAGGTTAAAGAAGAGCGGTAGTTAATCAAAGGGATGCTTCAACCTTTACCAGTTCCAGAGTGGAAATGGGAAAATATATCCATGGACTTTGTTGTGGGATTACCGAAGACATCTTGAGGTAATAATGAAATCTGGGTTATTATTGATCGCTTGAATAAATCTGCTCATTTCCTTCCTATTCGAGATACTTTCTCTCAATATCAACTTTCTCGATTGTATCTTAAAGAGATAGTTAGGTTTCATGGATTTCCCCTATCCATTGTATCGTATTGTGATCCCAGGTTTACTTTTAACTTTTGGAAGGGCCTTCAGAAGTCGTTGGTTACTGAATTAAATTTTAGTACAGCTTTACATCCTCAGTCAGATGGGCAGTCAGAATGAACAATTCAGACTTTGGAGGATATGCTACGTGCTTATTCGATGGATTATCAGGGAATTTGGGACCAACATCTTTATTTGGTTGAATTTTCATATAATAAAAGTTTTCATTCCAGTATACAGATGGCTCCATTTGAAGCATTATATGTTAAACAGTGTCGAACTCCAGCTTTTTGGGATCAAGTGGGTGAAAGGAAGCTGATGGGACCAGAATTGATAGAAGAGATGGTGGAAAAAGTTAAGTTGATTCAAAGACACATGAGAACAACTCAGAGAAGGCAGAAAATCGATGTGGATAACTAGAGGAAGGATGTATCTTTCGAGGTAGGTTATCATGTTTTTCTCAAAGTTTCAGCATGGAAAAGTTTGATGCGATTTGGTAAGAAAGGAAAGATGAGTCCAAGGTTCATTGGACCATATGAAATTCTGGAGAAAGTTGGATCAGTTTCTTACTGAGTGGCTTTACTTCCTAGTATATATCAGGTACAAAATGTTTTTCATGTTTTGATGTTGAGAAAGTATATGCTGGATCCATTTCATGTTTTGAGCCCAAAGGTAGTTCAGTTGGAAGAGAATCTCTCTTATAATGAACAACCTATCCAGATTCTTGACCATAGAGAGAAAGTGTTTCAGAATAAGATAATTCACCAGGTAAAGGTTTTGTGGAAAAACCATATGGTTGAAGAGACAATGTGGGAATCTGAAAATTCTATGAGGGATAAATACCCCCACTCATTTTGATAAGTGAATAAAATTGCGAGGATGCAATTCCCAAAAGGGGGGAAGGATGTAACATCCCAAGTAAAAAAACAATAATACATTATTATATGTAATAATATTTATGAATTAAATATTAATTTTACTATTATGGGGTTTTTTTGTTCGATAGTGTACCCGATATGCAACAATGAGTTTCTTTGGAATCTTACGTTCCACACTAGTAATATAATAATTTTATTTTAAATGGTAATTAGAACATAGCCGTTGTATTGGCGAGAATGAATAGAAATAACTAAAATATGATTATATATGTTTTTTAAATGTTTTTATCTTTATCCAATAAAAGATAAAGGCTTAAAATAAGAAAAGAATTCAATTTTAGGCATAAATACTCTTTTATTCACTAAAACGTCAAACTATAGCCTTTTGATGGAAAACCCTCATTAAATATAGTTTTGGTCAATCTTATACATTCTATTGGGCCAAATAAAATTCTTCTTTAGAATCGTGACATCATAATTACTTTGTGTAAACTTTTGGTATTTTTTCGATAAAGATCATTTTTAATGAATAGTGAAAAATGTTGTATTTTAATTCAAAACATCTTTTTAATATAATTTGTTTATATTATTAGATTATATTTTGATTTGTTTTTAAAGAGAAATTAGAAAATATTTTTATCATTTAAACCAATGGTGGTCATTGGAATTAATTTCACTTTGAATTTGGACTGAAACTATTGTCAATCATTTATATATATTGTTTCTTAAAAACACGCTATTTGTTTTGACAGTGGGAATTAATTATTAAATTAATTAATGTAACTTATATGTTTTGAATTTTTTAAAATAGAAATAATTTTTTAATTCGGAATATCAAATATAGCTTTGGGTGAATTTTTGGTATTTTTCTGAAAAACATCAATTTTGGATGAATAGTAAAACCACTAAGTGGCAGTTCAAAAACTGATTCTTCTTTTAAATGAAACATTACCAATTCTGTGATTTTATTTTCAAAATTCAGACATACATGGTTTTCATTAGGAAGTAAAATTTGGTACAATTGGATTAAAATAAATTTTTTGTGAATATTAACATTTACGTTTATTAATCGCGATTAAAGGTAATTAGTGTAATTTAAGGAAAAAATAATGTTATAATAACATGAAAATACCTTGACATATGTCCTACACTTATTGGATGTGTCATGGCCGACCAAAAAAATCCATGGGTCAACTTTGGGATCCCATGGAGCCACTTGGGTAAGAAAATGACTTTAATAACTTTTTATTTAAAGTTAAAATAAAAATATCACAAACATGTGTTGTTTTACTAAAAAAAATTAAATGAGGTTATACAAGTAATAATTTTTAATATAAATATTAATTGAAAAGATAACATTATTTCCGACATCATAGTATTTTTTTATAATTTTTATACATTATATAAATTAAATTATTTAAGACACCATGATGATGCAGCGATTACCTCATTATATAAATATTTAAATAAAATGAAAATAAAATGTAAAATCTAATACCTAAACATGTAAAAAACCAATTTTATGGGTGGATTTTGAACTCTTATCACCTTATCATAGAGATATATAATTTTTGGACCTTTGAAATCCGAAAAGAATTTTATAATAAAGTATCCTTTTATAACATTCCAAGAGTGGCCCTCCTCTCCTCTTATAAAAGGCCCCCACCTCAACCACATTACCCACACCTCTCAAGCCTTTGGCTCAACCAATCTCTGCTCATTTTATCTCTAAAAATCCCTCTCCTAATCCTAGAATCCTTACCTTTGGCATAAAGATCTTAAATAAACCCTTTTGGTTCTAACCAAGAGGAGTTACCCAATTTAATGGTAATGTCTTCACTTGTGTTCTTTTGTTTTATTTTTCTTCTATAAAACCTAAACTCTTTTTATTATTTTATTTTGTAACAACACCAGTATCTTCAATATACTAGGATATTTTTATGTTAAGTATTATCACTAAACTTACACACACCCTCGTCTAATGGTTAAAGAACATACTGTTTCTGTAGATGGAAAATTTCTGTCTCATGAAACGATGATTGTTCAATATTATTTTAACACCGTTCATGGTGGCCATTAAGATGTCACTCTATTTATAAATGATTTATATTATGTTTATGTTTTCCTTATGGTTCTGTATTTTTCATTTATGGCATACCTTTATGGTTTCCCTTATGGGTAAACGCGATACTTTCATTTTAGGAAGTGCAGACTACCGCCCCTCAAAGTGATTTGATTCGTTAATGCCATATGTTGGGCGTATAAAGGATGGAGTTAATGATATTATAAATGATATTATACTATAATTATAATATAATTTTATATTATTATGATTTCACTCCATTAAATACAAAATAGAAATGAAATTAGCATTCATGTGTACGTACGTCTTACCGTCTCCATGAACGGTGCTTTTCATTTCTTACCTCTGAATGTTATGTACTATTATAAATACATGTATATTCTGAATATATATGATATATATGATATCCAAATCATGATTATCATTCTGGATATAATGAACCTTTGACCACATGAAAAACAAGTAATTATAAGAAGTCCATTTTTGACTTAAGTACCAAATATTGACAAAACAAAATTTATTAAATTAAATGATTACATAACATTTATAAAATTGAAAGAAGTTATATAAAAGTAATATTAAACCTGAAAAAGTTTCTTAAGAAATTAGAAATTAAATTCAGTTTATTATTTAGGATACTAAAGAGCAATCGAGTCATGTCGGACACGAGGTAAGGGACTTCGTCTCAATCTCCTTTCATTGAGGCATATTTTGTTCTAATACAAGACTTTCTTTTATACGGTGTACGAACCCCTTGGACTTTTTATTTTATTAAAAAGGAATTTTTTTCTATGAAGCATTTTACAAAAATAAAAAAAAGGAATGTTTCTTTCAACGTATGTGGTGACAACAACCTTTTCCACCGTCGTGAGTATTATTTGGACTTTGTCTTCCTCAACAAGCCGTTATGTTTTTAAAAGTAAAGAAATATCATAATCTCTTTTATGTAGTTTGGTATTAAATATAGTTTTTATAATGGTTTTGTTTTGTAAATATATTTTAGTGATATATTGTGATCAAAATGTGGAAATTTTTTCATTCCATTATATTTGTATTATGTCTTATGATTTTATAATGGTACATAGAAATTTGACGGGTTGTTACGTGATAAAAAATATGACGGGTGGTGCCGTGAATACCAGGATGGGTGGTTACATTATAACCTCCACTGCATTGGGTATGGAAGTCGGCCGCATGGCTATTCTATTAAGTGATATGTCTGGAAGTCGACCATATGGTTATTCCATTTAAGTATGTTTATATCCCAAGTTACCCTTATACATTATGTGTTCTTTATACGGGTTTTATGGTAATATTTTGGTTATGAAATGGGTAAGTAATGATCTTTTATTCCGTGAAGAGTTTTTACTACATTATAAAGGTGAAATGTATTACTTTGATAAAGTATTCTTAGTTTACTGGTTGTTTTGAAAAAGTAACAGTTTTCCTTCTTGGTGTATCCCTTACTGAGATTTTTATGCTCACCCCACGTTTTTTTGAAATGTTTTTCACATGACATAATGTGGAATAGTGTCAAGGATGGGATCAAGGAAAATTCATGATATCTAAAACATGGAACTAGACATGTTTCTTTTTAAGAGTTCTTATTTAATGGAAGCTTAGTAGAAGTGTATACTTTGTAATCTTTTGAGATGTAATAGTTATGTCCTAATTCTCTAAAACTCAAAACCTGAAAAGATCCTAAATGTGAATTATTAATTTTATTCAATATTATGTAAGGTATAAGGCAAGGGCCTTATACTCCTATAGTGTCAGAAAATAATGTTCAAAATATATAAAAAAATTCTAGTTGAATGACTGTAGTGTGGGAGTAGTGAGGTTAACAAATTATTTTTCACATAAAAGGGAATATAAAAAATAAAATGAAGATAAAGAATAAAAAAAGAAACCACACCAGAAAAATCAATAATATCACAAACCTTTTATAATGTTCAACGTTACAAAAATACATCAAAAATAATTTATCTAAATTTAATTAAAATTGATCCAGGATGTATAATAAATTATAATTGTAGAAGAATATAAGTGAATAAATTGGGTTCTGTTGTTTTAACAATGTAGATAATAATTATTTTCGACTCACTATATTCTACTATATAACACCCATGCATAAAAGTATATTCAAAGTATTAAAAGTAAAAATGGGGATCCCTCACACTTTAAATAATTCAATTGGTTATAAAATATGAGAAGAAAAAACTAAAAACACACGACAACATTTGCCAAAAATGTGGGATCTTAATCCATTAATGCGAATTGAATGTATCCTCCCCATTGTGATCTGGTTGGTCTTCATAGTTTCCTACATGTTTTTTAAAATAACATATGAATCCAAAATTTAATGTTCCCAAAAAATATAAAAATATCATTGAATTTAAGGGGTGTTATCCAATTTATTTAGTATATTTTTTCAATTAGAGTTTTTCTAGTATATATTTCTCGCAGCAGTAACAC
This sequence comes from Viscum album, assembly GCA_963277665.1. NCBI lineage: Eukaryota > Viridiplantae > Streptophyta > Magnoliopsida > Santalales > Viscaceae > Viscum > Viscum album. Next base: position 998,811,722 of record OY728166.1, read on the forward strand.
TCTAGCAATATGATGTCATTTCAGAAACACATTCAATAAATACAACAAATCAATAGAGAATAAAACAAAATAATGTGAATTTTTTTTAGAAAATATACATTTAATGAAAATATAATAGAGATCATGGGTAATTTCCTATGAAACACTACACATATAGTCCAAATTTAGACATGATACTAAATAAGTCTTCATGTAGAGATATATTATCCATTTATTTTGGATTGCCTTCAATGAAAGGGTTGATCTATTTTCAATTGAAAAAAACCCTTTTTCTTCTCCAACTGACCCCATATCTCTATTAAACAGAATTCTAAAATTGTGAACGTTCCTAGAAAATTGGATTTTCCTTTAACATGAATACGATTCACTTTATAAATGATCAATATTTCTATCTGAACAACATTAAAATATATATTATTAATTATTGAGTCATGAAATTATTTTCTTTTTCATTTATATTTTTGAATTCTCATATGAATCCCACCTTATTTCCACCAAATAATTCATATCAAAAATCCATCCATCATAATCATACATGATGCCAATGCCAAGGGCCTTCACTATTGAATAATAATTTTGATGCAAATCCACAAGAATATGAAAATTTTTACTAAAGAGAAGCCAATATGTTGACATCCCTATGTGAGTCTTTTTTGTAGTTATATACTACCACAGAGTCCCATCTAACATGACTGAAAAATAATTCTTGTATATAGGATCTATATTTTCTAAAATATACATAAGCCTTAAATTGCAGACTTCATCATTATATGGATGCAATGGATAATAATGGGTAGATTTCCTATGAGAGCATCAATTCAAACCACAATCCATTCCACACAGTTAAAACTGCTGATCATCCATAATATTATCCTCACATATTATATATCAATGCAATCCACCAACACACATACATTTCATCCCACACAAATATTATAGAACTATCTATCTGTTCTCTTATATCATTCACTCACCATCGTTTCAATAGAACCAAGAAATGTGGATGCAACATAGTAGGAGAAGAATCTGGGGTGGGCATTTGGAATGAATATTATTTCGAATGTTTTTTCTTTTAATTTTTTGATTCACATTTCGTTTTATTTGATTTCATGCATTGAAAAAATAATTAAGGGAATCATGTTACAATTAACTGGTCATCATTTTCTATACTCTTATTTATTAATTTTATTGTTCAATGAATGTTTTTATGTTTAATGATTTTTTATTCTTGATTATGTACATTTCATTACACTACCCAATAATAAATGTATGAGGGTAGTGAAAAATTTCACCTTAGATCATTATCCAATGTAATATGTTCTATAAAATTTCAATTAATCTCTTAACCATATTTAATGGACATATTCAAGGGTCGAGATAAAAATATCAAAGATCAATAAGGTTCATCGAGTTGTGGAAATCCAATGAAGATATAACATAATGAATCTATACAATTTCAAAAGAAATGAATGATGTAATTAAACTTAGTATAATAAGAAAATATATTTTATTTATTTAACGTTGAAAGACGAACCATATTAATCGATTTATCACCATAGTCTATGATTCTTATTCTCCCTTGATAATTTCACACAACACTTTCACCGATGCATTCAATTTTTATTATTTATCTATTAGTTTTTTTACTATTATTTGATGTTTTCTGCTTGGTCTACACACTATAGTTATTCACTATTGTTTGATCCTAAATACTATAGTACCAATGAATACCTAGTGATAATATATTTATCATTAGTGTAACTCTCAAAGAAGTAGTGTCGATAGTTGAGGTGGACTTTTAAAAAACCATTTTATATTTTAATATTTGAAAATATAAAATTAAATAATGAAACATTAGTGTTCAATAACATAGTGACTATAAGAAAATAATAAAAATCAGGACATCAGTGGAATATAAGCAAAAATAAGAATAAGAATAGATAGAAACAAATGAATACAGAGAGCAAAAACAAGTCCAATATCTTGTAGATATAACCTCAAATATCTATCATATATATGATATGAAATTAAAACAAAAACTATAATCCTAAATAAATGTATGGTTGATGGATTTATACACACAGCATTCACCCGAAATATTGAGAAACAATGTCAATAATTACATCCATCAGACGATGACACTTCCAAAGTGGATACACCTCTTGTTGAAATCACTAAAGCCTTGAATTTATTCATTACTAATGTGATATTCCAAAGATCAAATATCACAGATCATTAATTAGAAACATCATTGACAATGTTAATATAATAATGGGATTATGTAAATTATTTTTTTTAATAAACTAATACAACACAATATTTCTCAATTTCTCACCTCAATTATCCATCATAATGACTCCACAATGATGAATAAAATATCATGATCATGACGAAGCATAGATATCCACATCATATTAGGTTTTATAAACTGAATTAGAAACCAAAAATTGGATCCATATTTTATTATATCATAGATAATAACATGATTAGGATGAATAAAAAACATCACAATTCATGAACATAAATAAAAAGAAACAATTATATAATTTTCAGAATAGAAAAGAAAAAAAATAGTGAAAATGAAGAAGAAAGAAGAGAAGATAATGTTCTTATATCAAGGAAGAAGATAGTTCCCTGTTCATGGGGTTATGGTATATGGTATTGTTCCAGGAAGATATATAGAAGTCACACTCCTATTATTTTTAATATAGAAACATAAGGAATTAAAAATACTCGAACTCATGAGAGCATATTCTAATCTATGTGGCGTGTATTGACATGATGGTCACACACTTCTAGTGATATCTCTATGAGTACACACGTCCATTGTTCTATAAACATTCTTCCCATCATATATGTTACTTATATTTGGGCCTACACTTTTACCCTTGTGATTGAACTAGGTGTGGACATGTTCTTTGTGGTCTCTCTAAAGGAAGCTGCGTTAAGAGCCCTTATGGTATTTCTGAAATAATTTTTTTTATTATCATTTATTGTTGAAAATCAAATGAGGGAAAAAAAATTAATATCAGAGTATAAGATGTGGTGAAATAGTTATGTATTAAGAGACATTCATATAAATATAAAATATAATGATGAACCATTAAATCTTGAACGATATAGTATATAGTTGTAAAGAAAAAGGCTAGATCTATGTTGATTTGCCCATACCTCCTAATCATGTATCATCTAGAAAATGAAATAATAAAATCCAAGCCCCACTCAATTAATGATCAATGACTTGGATAATACATCAATCTCACATAATAAGTTAACACTGAAGGACTAATGATCTTTAGTGCTTGATAATTCCTCTAAATTAAATAATAACTCCCTCAACTGACTCATTCTAGCAAGGATTCCACTAAACATAATGATCTAGTTGACTTTTTCTGACTGTAAAACCCGACACATAAACTCATTTTGAGAAAATTTGAATGTAATGAGAAATTAAATAAGTATAGATAATATAAAATTGTTCATACGAAAATTTTCCCTCTCACTCAACCTAATTCAAAGTCATTGTCTATAATGGAAAAGTAATACTAAATGATCATATTGAAAATTACATGTCTATTTATCATTCATATTCACCTCCCAAATAATGATCCATGAATTATGTCACAATATATTGAGATTTAGGGCCACACTACCTAATTGGGCATATTAAAACAAACATCACATTTCTATCCCCAAAATATATCATCACAATCATATTTATAGAGATTAAACACAAATAAAGAACTACAAAACATTATGATGACTAAGTGGGGTTCATGTATCCATTGTCAAAGATAGTTCTTATCTTTTTGGTTTGTGGGATGTGTGTTCCCCCAATTATGAAAATATTAATTCACCTAGTTACATCTATCATTGATATGTCTTTTCCTTATAATGTCCTATCATTGATTATAGGTACCTTTTTATCACATTCAATATCTAGAACCAGAATGTTATTAGGAAATATGAGTCTATCTAATGAAAAAAATAAACTAATCTAAACTACCCATTGGAGGAGTGATTAATCATTCAAGAAGTTGTAGCAAAATTGTTTTAGTATGGGGGATTTCCTAATCTCGGTTGTTGAAACAGAGCAAGGAGAATCAAATTTATTAAAACTATATGATCACAAGATGTGTTAAACATCCCACCTCTATATCGAAATGTATAAGGAATAAAAAATATCGCTTTCCCTGAATCTTAGGATAAATCATATTCTGTAACCCAAAACTACACACCAATATCATATAATTATTGGAAGATTCTTCAAAACACATTTATTTTTATAAATAATTCCTAAAATATTTTAGCAGGAATGATTTTTATCAAGGATTTATTGAATGTGAGGTCAATATTCAATTTTTTAAAACATATTGTAATGTAAATAACTCATAATAATGTGTTTCCATTTTTATTCACAATGGAAAATTGATTATAGGGTCCCAATTCCCTTCAATTTTGGAAATCTCTTCAACTACATATATAATAATTTTACTGTATTTATATTCTATATTATTAAACACATTGTATTTTTTTAGTTTGAATAGTAGGTTCTAAATGGATTATATTGTTGTTGTGTAAATTTCCAAATTCATCAACTTCCAGATTCAAATTTTATGCTTCAATAAATTTGTGATTTTTATCATATTGGGGATTTCTGTTAGATTCATGTTGGGTTCATATACCAATTCTAGTGGTTACTGTAATTGCATTTTTTCTTGGGTTGTCATCTATAGTATATATGAGCATACCTTTTTATATAATACAAAAAAAAAACCATCAATATATAACATCTTAATTAATCGTTTTTCCTTTTTTGGTCAATTTTCACATTTTCAAATCCATTATTACCCTCTTGATCATAAAATATTCATATAAACTATTGGAACATTCCCCGAACGTGTCATTGTGAATTTTATGAATGAAGATCTGTTTTGGGATGTAATTTTTTTCTATTATGGTACTGGAAACTAGGAGGGGTAGAAGTCCCATCAAATCCTTGACTCATCCTATAATTGTTTGGGTCATTCCTATATCACTATGTGTGTGTATTTAAAAATTATCCCCTGTAAGATGTCTCATAGGACCACAACGAGAAAAACATTCCCTCATATGATCATAGGCATGCCTATAAAAATTGGTAATGAATGTATATGAGTGCCCAACCCTTACATTGTAGTGGAATTTATTCTTAATAGTGTTATGATTATTCTCATAAAAAACCAACAGTAATGAAATCATCATGGGGAACATGGGTGGTTTTATTTATATCTAGGATTCTTCTCCAATATCATTTTTACTTATGTTTTTTTCCAATCTATTATACAATTTCTATAACTCCACAAGAGTATTGCCATTTAAATATACTATATAGACTAATCTATCATGTTTTTATAGTTTGTGGTGAATCTATTATTAAATGATTACTTGAATAATGGATGTGGGGGGGGGGGGGGTCAACTGATGTTTTAGAAATGATATGAGTGATCTCTTAAATCAAGCCAAAGAATAATAAAATTGCTCTACCCCATCTTGCATGAAACTATTTATATTGTTCATAATATGTGATTTTGTTATCTTTGGAGACAATTGCATTATATAGATATCATAGACTTGATATTAGAAGTCAAAAATTTCCTACAATAATTTTGGGAACCATAACATATCATTTCTATTGAGGATGAAGGGAACGCTTTCAGTTATGGTTTTTCCTCACTCAATCCACTCAGTGTAAGTTTCTTCCAACTATAATAAAACACAATAATGAAGTAATGTTTTTATTTACAAGAAATATCACTGATTGTTGGTGGATAATACAACATGGAAAGTTTGATTTCATAGTTCCAGGATCATAGTGATATCCCAATGATGATTGGAATACTAGATACAACATGTATTTGTAACTCTCTCGGACTGCGTGATTCCACCATTTTATTGCCTGGTTGATTTACATTTCAAAAGAGTCGATTTTTATTATTTTGATTCTCATCTTCTACGTTATCTTACATTTGTTTATTTTCATTTTTTGTATTTTTAAAATCACTAATAAGATATCAAATATTATTAGTGGAATGTTCTATATTTTTAGAAATAGTCCTAATTTTCATGCTCTAGCATGAGAACATATTTATTTTTTTAGTTTTTATACAGAATTTTTTATGAATTTTTTAATAAGTTTTAAAAAAATTTATAATTTTTTTACTATTTTTTATTTGGGAAATATTACTTTCTATTTATTTATATATATGTTATCTTTAATTTTTTTTCAATTTTAACATTAATTTTAATGTGAATATTTTGACTTTTTCTTATAAAACCTCCCTAAAAACATCATTAACATTTTACAAAGTTTTCATTGAGAGTCAAAATATATAGTATTTATAATCATGCATACAACGTTTACTATTATTTTTGTATGTGAGTCTAACAATGTGGAAGGAATGATTATATGTTGGTGGAATATGAACAAGATAAAAAACATAAAACAAATAAATTGAAATAACAAAACTAGATGGTGGAATAATTATAATGTGAATAATATTGTGAGATTGTGGAATTGAATTGGAGTGAAAATGGGTATGAATAACTGTGTAATTTCAGATAGCTTTATATAATCAACTGATAAGAATGGTAAATAAGATACCCAGTTTCTATATCATATTTCACTTTTTTATCCACTAGAATTCAAACATATAAATTTGTTTCAGGGATATTTATTACATTTTCCTTCATGTTAAATTGTGATAGAACTAACTTTTATATTTTATAAATTGCAGACACCATTCAATCACCACTTTGGAAGAAACTAATAATAATTATGTTTGATTTGTTGGTTGAACACAGTGTGCATGTCTCACTCACGATTCATTAAATATTCAATAAAATCATCATATTACTGAAAAGTAGGGTTTAAATATGATTGAGAATATTTTTTACTAATTCTCTGTGTTTTTAAGGAATAATTTTATGAATAGTGAGAGTGAGTGAAGAATCCTAATAAAAGAAAGCATTCATGAACAAATGAAATTCATATTTAACCATCATATCATATTCCATTAAAAGATATTTATTATTCATAGTTTGATTCAACATATCAAAAATATTTAGAATAAATGGTTTTCATGTTGAATGAAAACACACAAAAAAATAGAGTATAGTATAACAGAGTCCTCCCTCTCCCTCATAAATCTCCAATAACTCTGAACGTCTGATATATGATCTCTGCTCATGCCTACAACAATAGTGTATGGAACGGTGTGTTATCCATACTGTGAATCTGTATGTGGTGTGATCCCAAGAGGAATGGTAATTATAATTGTGGTCTACTTTTTTTTCTACTTCTTCGAATTTTTTTGATTTAATAAAGACCTTGGATTGTATTATACATGTATTTATAATCCTCATACTTCTTTTTTATATCATAATGTCACTCAAAAAATACAAATTGTTCCCTCTGTCCTCATTATAATTATGGAGTCCAAGAATCCACCTCTCCCACCCATACATCTCTTTTGTGGCCTCAATATGGAAACATCATGTTCCACGTCCTCTGTGTTGGTCACCAAAATAAATATTCCCCCAACAGAAAAGGTCTCTTCCTTGAAGCACAACCCCCTTAGAATAATATATATAAAATAATCATGTGGTTAGATTTAAATATATTTTATATATAAATTATTTGAATACTTAAGATTTTTGAAATATATATTATATTTATTGTTAAAAATAAATAAGTTATTACAGACAAAAATAATAATAATTAATATGTTTATAAATTCTTATTAATATTATTAAAAATATTAGAAATATATTTATATTTATAAAAATATAATTAAATTTATATTTGTAATTTTATAAAAAGATCAATTAATTTATTTATATATAAAAAATTAAATTTCTATATTTTTTATATCTATGATTATAAATATTTATTTTATATTTAATATTTTTCCATTAATATTATATATTATATTATATAAGTAATATAAATTATATAAAATAAAAATAAAAAATAGTAAAAGTGGGTCAAGGGTTCGGGGGTTCGTGTACAATCAGGGAATGGAAGGGGTCACTATTTGAAAAGTGAAGTGGAGAGGGGGAGTGTGAGACCATATAGAGGGATTTGGAAGTTTTGACGACTTTGAGTTATGAATTGCAGTTGCATGTGGTGGCGATACAGTGGTCATGAATGGCATTCCTGGATATAGGGAATCTAATGACTACGTATATCTTCTATAACCGTGTAATGATTAATCGTACTATGTACCTTTGAGCTCACGGATAGGTTCCCCTTTGGGATCTATAGAGGATTTAATCAGTGACTTTAGAGTGGAAGGGTGACTTGATGTCGCTCGAGGGTGGTTTTTACTAATTTGATTTCTATTAAAAATGGTGTTATTATTTTTATTTCTTCAATATGTGCATTTTACAACCACATCATATATTGAATTTTTAGTAATTATTCTCTATAATTAGAATATGGAGTTATTTTAGTTATTGATCAATTATAGATTTACATTGGCTAGAGGAAGGTGATATGAATTTTGAGTTGAAGGATCAAACATGTGGGATATCATTGACTTCTAGTGACACAGCTGGTGGGTAGAAATATTTAGTGATGAAGGAGAATGTTGGTGGTGTGTGAGGACTCAATATTGGAGGATTTTTTGTAGTGTGTCAGTGAATGATGATGGGATTATAGAGGAGAGGATGAGGCTATAAGTGACTCTATGAGTCAACTCTAGGAGCTAGATGGAATTTTTACCTTGGGAATCACCATTTATAGATGTTAATAGTGGGGCCAATTTTTGTTAACTAGAGGTTACAGAGTGTTTTAGGGGATTAAATATCGTTGTTATGTTGACAGTACCCATGGGGTCCACCAATGACTCACTTAAAGGTGATAAAATTTTGGTGGTGAGTGAGGGAGCTGGTGATGACTCATAAACAATCAAACAAGCAAAATAAAAAAGTTACAAATAAAACATAAAAAAATTAAAATTAATGATATTAGCAAATGGAATTACATAAAGAGAAAAATTCAAATATTAAAATTTATAATACAAATTACAAAAATTGAATTTGGATTTTTTAATAATTTTAATTACTATTTATTCAAGAAATTAATTTACTCAGAATATATTATGTTAATAAAATTTAAAAAAAATTAATTCCAAAAAGGTAATTTTTTAAAACAATAAGATATTTTAAGCCCCCATTGTTATATTATTTAAGAAATTGAAATTATAAATTTAAATCATGATATTAGAACAAAATAAAAATAAAAATAAAAATATATATAGACTAAAATTAAAATAACACGATTAATTTAAATATTTAAACAAACAAATAAAAAATAGAAACATTTTATTGAAAATTTAAAAATGAAGAATTGATTAAATTAATGAATTTATACAAAAAATTGAAAGTAGAAGAAATGGGAAAAAATAATTACACAAATAAAAATATAATTAAAAAAAGAAAAACTGAAAAAAAAAATATTATTTTAAAAACTAATTAATGAATATTTTTCATAATTTATATTGAAATATTTAATTTCTAAATTACAAAAAATGAGAAATTAATCATTTAAATAAATATTTTCAGAAAAAAAACATTATATTTTGTTTTATTTACAATATTGGATATATTTTTTAATTATTAAAAAATCATTTTTCATATTAATCATTCAATAAAATAAAACAAATGATGTCACAAAGATCATTGAAAGACAACCTCATTAGGGAATGATTAATTTAATCCACTCATTTTAATATAAATCTAATGATATGAAATTGGTTGGCCTGAAACCCATCAATTTTGTAACCAGATAGTTTTAAACAATTTGGAGGATAGATATTTAAAATACATTTCCTCTGAGTGGTCTTAACACCAATCAGGTGGGTGTTTAAATAGAATTTTTTAAATTTCCTTCAGTATACGTCATAATGGTAAATTTAACATGTTATTAGGAAACATGATGTCCAATAATTATTCCATTACTTTATTAATTAGTTTTTTATCATTGTCCTTAAAATTTTAAATGTGATATTATTTATAGATGTGTTTTATTATTAGATAATTTATTAAATGTCATGTGTTAAAATTTATTTACAATATATATATATTTATCTTTATATAACAATGATATTAGACTAATTTAAATGGAATGTGTGTTTAGATTTTTATAATTCTACATTTATTATGGTTACTGATTAGAGATAGCTTCTATTGTACTTATCCCTTACTAATCTTTTGAGATCACTATTATTATTTCCATTCACATGTAATCAATGTAATTTACTATGAGTTATATGTATGAATATTCTATATCGAATAAAATTATTATAGAAATAAAAAAATTTCAAATTATTTATTATATTATTTATTGGATTATGTATGTATCTAGTTTACTAATATTAAGAAACTATTAGGTCTTTCGATATGTGATTCCTTGTATCATATCTTAATATAATAGTAGTATGAACTGGAACTGGGATTTGGCATTAGGGTCACTATTTTTTTTACATGAAAAAGTGTATTAGAATTTTTGGTAATTGGATTTAAGAAAACATATATTACTGTACATTAAAAATATGACAAAATTTTAAGGTAAAAATACAAGAACATCATAATGTTTTTATCAAGGATAAATTACGTGGTTTTTATAGATTTAAATCCATATTATGTTATGAAAATTATTTGTGGTTCTATAACATATGTATATTGGTGTAATAACTCTAAAAGGGAATATATTTATTTACATGATTGTAACCAGGTACAGGACAACGGGCCATAATGCGCACCTATTTTTATATTCTTTTGGGATATTCTTAAGATATTTCAAATTTTCATTACAATCAAGTATAATGGATTTTAATAGATAATTAAGTTGAATAGAAATGATATAACCCACATCCAAGAGAGGACCTATGTTTAAATAAACTAGATTATGTATTTATGTATTCATATTAATGAAATAATTGGAAAATGTTTTTTATCAATGATATTTCTTTTATTTAAATCATGAATCATCAAAATATTATGATAAATTTAAGAACAACATGTATTTTAATTTATATGAGAGTTATAAATACCATCACGAGGATATGAAATTACATTTTATAAAAAGATGTTTTTATTAGAAAATATTGTTTTTGGATTTAAATTTTGGAAGTCTACCAATATTAACAGTGTTTTGGATAAAATTAATTAAAATACAATAGATTATTTTAGTACATGTTTTATTGGAAAAGTGATTTTAGAAATAATGTCAATAAATTTTATAGACCCACATTTAATGTTACTGATAATCTTTAGGTTTAATGTGATCATTAATTAAATTTTAATAATTTTCATATAAGATTAAGAGACATTGTTAAAAAATTAATTATATTAAAACCGTAATAAAAATACTTATTTATTAGTTAAAATCATTTCATATGTTTTCACCATATTATCTTATTAAAAATATAATAATTTTATTAATTATATTTTAAAAAAATGATGACATGCACGATGGGAGATAACACTTCATTTTGGTAATGGCATTGGGTCTTAATCACATGACCGTAGGATGTAAATATTTTTTTCTATACTATTGGCCTACATAATATCATGAATAATATTGTATTAGTTTATATATTTTATAAAAAATATTATGATGAACTAGCGGTATTACTATTGAAGGATAAACATGAATTTTATTTAAATTCTTATAATGATATAGGTTTTGGAAAATCCTTCTGTAAATATGGAAATACATGTTAATCTTTTATATAAATTATTATATGTAAGAAAAATATATAGTTTTTCATGCAAAAAATCATTTTTTATACTTTTCAAAGAGTAATGGGATAAAATAGAAATTTATCAAATTCAAATTTAATGAATATATTATGATTATGAATTATAAAATTATCAAGTAAATAAATTTAAATATATTGTTAGATGGTAAAATAGTTACATAACATTATGAAAATTATATTGAAATAACTTTTTTTTCTGATTCCTTTGTTTATGGTGAAGAGATATATTTTCAGCAATCGTATATCCAATTATCAAACAATTTATTACCATGATCGTGTTTATATTTCTAAGATGTGATTTTCTAAATATTGGTAGTATGAAATGCCCTAAAATAGTAATATTTTAATATTAAATTTGATAATTGTTATGACAGACACCAACATCAATAGAAAAGAATATATTATCCTGATAAATTATAATATATTTCATATATTATAAAATTTCAATCCATTATGTGGCTTTTAATGAATTAATCCCTAAGATTGCATTTTGTTACTTGTGATTCCATGTTTTTTTATATCTTGGGTTACACGCAAGACTAGATTTTAATTTACAACAATATAATATTGATGTTACTATTTAATTAAATAGTTATTAAATAACTATTAGAAAAGATGGTATGAAAAGGATAAAATTAATTATAAATATAAACATGGCATTTAGATTACTTATTTATTACAATCAAAATAATAATAAATTATAAAACAATTATGTTTTTTAAAAATAGTATTGAATAAAAACTATAATAGTAAGGATTTTTTCACATAAATTAAATTAAATTTATAATAGTTTTTGAAATTTGGTTTTAAAAAATAAATTTAATTTTCAATATAAAACTATAAGAAACATTTATATATTTAATTTCTTGATTTTTTCTTAGATGTTTCATTTTTATGATGAAAAATGAAATATAATGACTTTTAAATTAAAAATGCATTTTCATTTTAATAATTTATATTGTAAATTTTTTTAAATTGGTTTTAAATAAAAATTAGTTAAATTAATTATAAATTTATGAAATTTTTGTAATTGGAACCATATTCATAATATCCATTAAAATATAAACATTTTCTCATTAAAATTCACATTTAACATCCAATCTATTTAAAAAATTTAAATTAAAATTTTCAACTAATTTGAATGGAATTTTTACAAATGTTTCCATATTTCAAATCCACATAATTCATAATTCCTAATAATTTCAACATTATTTTTCAACAAAATGAATAATTGTTGGAATAAATAAATTATTACCACATTTAATGTAAAAGTGGATTTATTGTTCTGTTAAACTAAAATGATAATCATTCTAATAAAATAATATTATTTTTAAAACCTATTGAATGCACATAGTTATAGTTTTATAACTGTATTATCTAATTATAAGAGTTTTTTAGACACTTTTCCATTATAGAGTCACATATAATGAGTTAAGTAAATAAAAATTCAAAAATACTTCTTTTCATAATTTTAATTTATATAATGATTCAGGATAGCGGTCGAAATAAAAAATGTTCGGTTATGTTTGTCCTTTTAAATTATATATAATTATTTTTTATAAATCTAATTTATTTATATTTTTAGTGATTAAGTAATTATTTTAAATGCATATGAAACACCAACATATTAAATATTTAGTAAATTATTATTGAAAATAAACAATAGTAACAATATAATTAGTTATCTAAATTGAATGAGTTATTATATTAATATAATATTCTTGTTTCATATATCATATTAAACACATGTGAATTCAATATATTATAATTCTCTCAATTTACAGATATTTTAAAACTAAGATGAATAAATAATGTAAAAATTGACCATATTATTATTTTATCAGAAATGATACCTTATTAAAATATAAAAAAAATTAAAAAAATAATTATTTTCATTGTTATTTGATTATTTAAATTTTAATAAAATATTTTCCATTAATGGGCTAAATGATAAATTATAATAAATATATTGACATTGAAATATGAAAAAACATATTATCACAGTTACTATTTTGGCTGTGTTTTATCATTTTACATATGATTTTTTAAAAATTAATGCCCAAAATAAAATTTATTTTTATATAGTAAATTAGATATATTATTTAAAATATTTTATAATGACATATATAATATGTATCATTATAATGTTTTCTTATATGACCAATTAATTAGGATAGAATACTAGTTAACATAATCAAAACCGAAAAATGATAAAAAGGAAACATTTGAGTTAAGGAACAAAATTGATAAAACATGTGTAATATTGCATTTTAATGATGTGTATTTACCATATAATACCTCCAACCAATTAAATACAAATACTTGATCAATTATAGATAATATTAACATCCTGATAGTGAATGAATTTGAGTATTTACATGAATGACACTCCTCCTAAACTATAAAAGGGCACTCACTCCTCTCACTTCCTCACACTTCTCATGCCATTTGGATTGACCAAAAATTGTAATTATAATATAAAATATTATATAAATTCATCATAGATGAATTTTTTTGGTCATAAATCAAAACATATAATTTTTAATTGCAGTTCTAATACGGTACATGACAAAAATGTAATGTTCTTATAAAAGAGTTTTTTCTTCTTATCCTCATTCAAATGATATTTTATTATGATTATATAATACGATCAATATAATAAACATACAGACATTTTTTTAATTTATGTTTGTTAGATAAAACTATACACACTTCCCTCAAATGGGTTATGAAATCACCATTACTTTGTACGTTATACTTATAACTTGTGGTCTAATGTCATTCGTTTTTTCATTAAAACCATTTAATGTTTATAATAATGATAAAAATATAGTTAATATATGATTATAATTATATTATTTATATTTTTATACATATTTTATTTTTATATCACAAATTATATAAGATTTCCATTTTATGGAACATGATAACATCGTTCGATTGTACGACGGACTACAGCCTCACTAAGGGATGTGATTCATTAAAGCCTTACATGGAATGTATAACAGAAGGTAGTAATAAACCAATGTTATTTATATGAAATATAAATTATATTTTAATTGTAATATATATATATATATATATATCATTTGATTTTACTTTATTCTATATAACAGGAATATGGAAACAGTTTTCATGACTACGTATGACCTACCATCTCCCTGAACATTGTTTTTAATTTTCCCTAAATAAATATAATGGATAAATTTTAATACATATATAAAAATTATATATGATACTTATATAATTTTTATTTTAATATATATTATATAATAACATTATCTTTAAAATAAGGAAAACATTCATTAATAATATGTATTGTGAAAATATGGAAATTAACACCAGAAATAATGAAAATGATGAATTATTAGTAACCAATAGTTAATAAGATATTATAAATGGATGATAAATTATATTATAAATTTTAATATGGTAATTTAATATGTTAATAACATGATTTATTCCATTATAACATTGTTCTAAGAGAATTTTACAAAACATACGGGTTATGTAATGGGTTGCATGCCAATTTCATTTCATCAAGGCATTTTGTAATATATTGAATAAAAATATATTTTATATAGTGTATATACATAACCTTTTACATGTATTATAATTAATAATTATTTAATTATTTTAATGTCATTTTTAATTTTAGATATTTATTTTATGTTTAATGTTATTAATACATTGAAGGTGGTAATCAATTTCGTTACACAAATTTTTTTTCATTAGATTATATTACTTCATTGTTGGTGTTAATGTTATAAGATTTTGTATATAAAAAATTTTGATTATGATATATATTGTTTTAAATTTTTAATGTTTATTTTTATTTTATACACATAAGAATTTGATTGATTAACTCTCACTTAAAAGCTATGATGTTTTTAGGAGTTTATTTCACAATCTCAGTCTAGTTAAGATTATTTTTTCTACAATATCTGTTGAAGAAAATTTACCTGACCATTTAATAATTATCAAATTTTAATTTTATTATCATTTTGTTAACTCATGATACATTAATGTAATAAAACCAATTTTAAACACATTTTTACCATAAATTGTTGATATAATTTAAATTTAAGAACACTTGAGTTCATTTATCTCTTCAGTCAGAAATCTATTTTTTTCCAAAACCATGTTTTCTAATAATGTATAAAAATATATTAACCCATGAATAATTATTTATTAAATAAATATTCACCCACATACAAATTTTATAAAAGGATTTCATACTAATATTCTTATCTATTTCTAAAAAATAATTTTTGATCATTTTTACCACGCATAAGGATGGATAAATTTACAATGAATGGCATGAATATAATTATCCACAATAATTTAATTGGATATTCTTATGAAATATTCAATCTTAATTTTATAGAATTTATTTTTTCATATTAATTCATTTATTAGTTCTTCAAAAGTGTTATTTCTATGGAATATTATTTTCAAATATTTTTTTTGATTGAAAACTAATTATGGAATAAAAATGATATTTTGGTCAATAATGTTTTTAACGATATATTTATATTTCATCAGTGTCATCAACAATTAATAATAATTCAATGTTAATAATCATAATTGATTAAAAAATTATTATTATTCTATACGGATTATAATTATTGTTCCCATGGATATTATTAACATTCAGTTACTTGAAAAACATTTATCTTCATTAACATCCCTCTAAGTTATTGAAATTCATATGAATATTTAGCATTAATGTTTCACTAAGCATCCATATCATTTATCATGACTACTATTTTTTCCAAAATTGTAATCTGTTTTTATATATGATTTCTTAATTTTTATATTATTGATAAACTAGGGATGTATTTATAAATATCTATCCTTTAATCAATACATATATCTGATTAGGATCATTTTTATAAATTAAATAAATTAATTGATATATGGGGGATTCATTGAAAAATAAATTCATGTCTTTGGGACTAGTTAATATATGTCCTTTGATACATCAGTACTATTATGTGATGAAATAAGTTGGTCATATACCATTCAGGTAAGTAATATAGAATATTTAAACTTTATAGGGTGTATATATTATCAGTACATGTCTTGTGAAAGGTCTTGACAAAAATAAGATGGGTTTTTACACTGAGTGTTTTAAACCAGCACATGGATAGATCAATTTGGTGGAGTTATCATCTTCCTAAAAACATGAAATAAAATAGTAACATCAGTCATTCACTCATAATTTAATTATCATTGTCATTGATATTATTTAATGATATTATTTTTGAATCAATTTCATTATCAAATTATTGATTAAATATATTGTTTTCTTGGATAAATAAAATCCAAAAAAAAAATTCCTTATCTTACCACGATAGAAATCATTTTTAAATAGAATTTGTTTACAATTATTTATCATTTCATATTAATTATTCTTATTGATTCATAATATATTCCACTCAACATACCCTTTATTGAGAATTTTTTGCCTCCCAAACTCTTATTCTATTCCATAGGATTCCATGATGTGTACTATGACTGTTATGAGGAGATGTATTATATTTAAAATAGTATTCTTGAAAAAATTGATATAATATTAGTATTAAAATTTAAATTGAGACTCAGGTATATATTTATTTTACCAAGACTACAAAACTGTTCAGACCTTCCGGATTTGATTCTTTATACCTTATTATAATGTAAGGGTTTCAGGCATCGACTCTGGGCATTAAGGTTTGGGGTCGTTACAATAGTTTCAAGATAAAAATATTTTTGGTGGTACTGAGTGTAATTTTTCAACATGATTCCTTGTGTATACTCAGTGAAATGTTTAAAAAATTGTTATGTGTAACATTCTTTTATAATATCTCTAATATCATTCGTGAAAAAAAATAATATAGGTTCAGTTTTTGGGATTGTAGTGTACTTTTTAGCATTTTACAATTCGTTATTTGATTTTTTTTCATACTATTCAATCATTAAATTTATTATCATTATTCCATATTCAAATTATATATGAGAAAAAATGGATATTGAGGTATTAGTGGTGTCCTATAGAGTCATGTACTAACACCGTACTCTATAATTTTGGTGCACTATTGGATTTTATTTATAGAGCCCCAATAAAGTGAAAGGGTCCTATTATAGAAGGATGAGTATAAAATTATAGATAAACATGTAGGTTTGGAATACATTATAGGACCCATTGATAATTATTTTTTTTTCTACAATTATTATAGTTTTTTGTCTTGTAACTTTTAGATCAGTTTAATGATGGTATGATATGTGTAGACAATTTTGAACTATAGTTTCTAAATAGCCTCACTTGAAATCTATTATATTTATAATCGGTTTTTATTGATCCAAGGAAATTATTCTAGTAGTATATCCTCTAGAAAGACTGATTCAAGAACTATATTCAAGTCAAAATCCTCTAGTATATAGGGAGGTGCACATAAGGTCAAGTTATTTTTTGTATGAAGCCTTGTTTTTTGGGATTGGATGTTACATATTTTATTACATTACCAACTACATTATTAGATATTATTATGTGAAACCCATACTTAATTTATATGGTAACTATGTATGTGAATTTAAAACACACTTTATTACGGGAGATAGGGATGGGACTTCATACACAATTATGGTGTTATTTCACTTCAGGTATATCTGCATCATTATTGTGACTCAATATTTTTTTATGATATGCTAATATAACGTGATTCAATAAACATTTTTTCAACACTTCCATTACTCATTTTTTATGTATTACTTATTATACTATGATAGGATTAATAAATTATGACACAAGATTAATTGATTATGATTATCACATGATCTGACTTTAACAATGATAATTTATTCATTCCCTTAAGAAAAATTATTATTCATGACATATTAGACTTATGAATAACCATGTCATGTGTTGATATCATCCCATTATTATTTTTTCCATTCACCATGTTTCTTAGATGAGTTTAAACATTAATATGTCTAAAAGGTGATGTATTTTATTTATTTTTGTTAAATGATCAAAATAAAATATATTCATTTCTAATCTCCAAAAACAGTTATCCTTTAACATAAATTCTTATGTGATCTACTTTAAAAAGTATTTTTCATATACTAAATATATATATATATATATATATATATATATCTTATTTTAGTTATTCAAATTGGAATTGATTACATTGATTTTTTAAATATCTTCATAGAATCAGACATGAGTGTATAAGATTGGGAACCATATTTTATATTATTGTTGGGTTTAGTTATGTTTGGGTATTAATTTTTTCATCTATAGAGATAAGTGTAAATAAATTCCATGATAACTATAGGTCATTCATAATTTAGTAAAATATCATAAATTTTATGGTATTGTATAGATATTAATGTTCTATATAAATTACATCCCTCATTGATATAAATATTTGATTGGTGGATCTTGAAAAATTAACTTTGAAATACAATGTAAAAAAATTCATCATTTATTAATTATATCATTCCTCAATGCATAACCACTTTTCCTAACTGCCGATCTGGTTTGACCCTCCAAGGTGATATTATTCGGGGATAAAAAATCATTTTACTACCCATTATGATAGATTCAATTTTAATGTTATTATTTAAGAAGTAAATTAATAGAAACTAATATGAAAATAAACAAGGAAAACATTTTTTAAACTAATAGATTTATTAGTTTTTCATTATATAATGTAACATATTTCAATGTAAAATAGGTTGAAATAAAGGTTCAACATGGGAAGAAATATTTCGATATTATTTTAATACTAATGTAATTATTTGAAATTACTTTATTGGAAATTATCAAAACCATTTTGGTTTTAGTACGTGATAGATAAAATGTTCAAATAAATTATAATGTAAAAGGTATATCCCCACAAACTAAAATAACAAATTATAGATGCAAATTTGGATTATATAATTAAAATAATGGAAATTTATAATACATCCATATTACAAAAGAAATGAAATCATTCAATATATATAATATATTGAGTTTTATATCAACATATGAAATATATCTTAAGTAATTGTATAGATAACATATTTATTTTTCATAGTGATAAATAATTCAAATTATTATGTAATAATTTATGTAAGGTGAAAGAAAATTTATCACTATTATATTTTAGTATCTATTACTGTTCAAAAAATATAATTTTAAATTTTTTGATCCAAATTAAAAAAAAAATTAAAATACATCATATATTTTGTTGATTTAAAAATTACAATGATTAATAGACACCAATATATGGTTGGAATATAATAATAGAACCAAAAATATAGTACAAAATTTATATATTTCATTAGAATAATTTATATTTAAACAAATAAAATATTATTAATACCAAATGGTATTATTTAATATTTATAATTATTTTCTTTTCAATGAAAAAAATATCACGTGGCAAGAATAAACATAATTAATTTTATTTTTATATGATCAATTAAAATAAAATAAATTTTTTAATGAAAAGTTTTCTAATGTTGTTTTCTATCTAAAAAACTAATAAATTAATTATTTAAAAGGGATTATTTTATTTTAATGCATTGATAATATATATTATGAAATAAATTAATATCCATATGACACCTATTTCACTATCTGAAATAATTATAGATTCATTTTTTCATTAAAGGATTTGTTTATCCTAAAAACATTTTTTGTATTGTGTGTTATAGAAAAATGTTTAATTTATATCAACTTTATAAATAGTATATAATGATTTTTTATATTAAATTTTTTTATATATAATAGTTTTTAAAAAATTAAATTTTAATTTCAATGATAAATGTTATTTATTTAATTACTTATTATTTACCATTGAAAATTAATTAATTCTCATGGAATTTATTTTCTAATATATTAATTTATTTTTATCTAAATAAATTACATTGGTCCCTTATAAATATTATATCTAATAGTATGGTTAAAAAATTACTAAATTAACACACATTTATTTATTAATTTATTATATATTAAAATAATTGAAAATTAATTTGTGAATGGTTATTTTTTAACAAAACCTATTTTATAATATATCATATGGTTTATGTGAATATGTCATTTTATAAAAAATAAAAACTGAATTTAGTTAAATAAAATAATAATTGATAATAATAATTTCCAATGATAAAAAAAATGGCTAACATCATTTATTAGAATAAATTAGTTACCATTTTTATTCTTTAATAATATTCAACAAGAGAAACCCCTTGTAACATAAAGTTACTCGAATTTATATAATCTAAATTGACACAAATCCATAAAAATGATTTTATTATTTTTTTATTTCATAAATACATTATTTAAAAAACATTCACCACATAAATTACCAATTTCAATTGAAATTTAAGTCATACACCACCACAATTATTCATTTAGAAGGAAAAAATTCAATTTTTTCATTGAATAATGGATCCCACTTCATACTTCATCCATAATTTGTTATATTTTGAATTAGTCTACAAAACCTAACCATATTACATATTCTAGAATATTATTAAATTTTTTCGGCTATCTAAAATTAACTTCCTTTACGTATTAAATTCTTTTATGATACTCCATGAAAAAATTCATGTTTTCAACATCTGTGTTACCAAATCATAATTATTTTATTTTTAATCATTACCTAAACCCTCTTTCAAAAATATTTTAAAAAATAATCTTATAATGAAAAAACTATAATAAGAATACTTAAATGATAATATATTTTTATAATATAAATTATTTATCTTCTTCTCATGAATTTTAAATTGAAATGTCACTTGTGTTTTTTGTATACTACCATCTACATAAACAATATATGACATTTTTCATCATCAATATTTTGTGATGGTTCAAATAATTAGTATATACACTAAATAATGAAGATATGACATAATTATGACTATGAATTGATAAATAATTATTTTCATGTTCTTCGTTCCATTTAGCCAAAATTTAATATTTTATATATATGTGTGTTAATATTACTACTTCAATAGAAGATTAGTTTCATTTAATACCACAAAATATAGATTGTCTTTCTAAAAAATTGATAGCATTTATAATTGTATATTTAAAAAATATAAATTTAACGTAATTTTATTTTTAGATATATTTATCTATATATATATTATTTATAATAAGTTATAATATTAAATTTAATTGCCCATAACAAGAATTCTAAAAGAAAAATGATTTCTTATTTATAATTAACAACCACTTATATTACTTTATTCATAATCTTATTCTCATTAATGATTTATATCCATATTAATATTTTAAACAATATCAATAATATTTTAAAGTAGTGAAATTATAACTTGATCGCTTGATATCCATACTTTTCAATTAGTTATATCATGATCTTATGTATGTATAATTAACTAACTTAATGTATAATGATACAAATATTCATCATGGATATCTATTGAATCATAATTGTTTGTAATATTTTATAATATTGTGTATTTTTTTAATTAAATTTTATCCTTTAAAATAATTGTGTTCCATCTATTTAATTACCATATATAATCTATGAATAATTCAATTCAATAAATGAGGAATTGATGTCAACATTATAAATAATGAGTGAATAAATAAAAATAAGACACATCCAATGACTAAAATATAAAATACTATCTATATAATTTCTAATTAATGATTATAATTTTAAAAAATAAATGTCATATTATATATTATTATGGTACGAAAATAGTTAATAAGATATTTATGTTTATTATACCTGATGTTAAAGTGCTTACTTTGCATTCAAGAGTAGTGATGCTAGATTTCTCACATACCATGTATTTTTGATACATATTCCCTATTAAAATAAATTTTTTTATTTTTTGATTTATATAAACCCCTGGATTGTTCTATCAATCATAGAATAAATAAAATATTCATATAAATCCATTAAAATATATCCATTTAATAGTATTCTGATTCAATAACATGAAACTTGATGAGGAATATTTTAATCTAAATTCCCTATTGTTTATTACAAATATTTATCCTTCAATTTCACTGTTAAAATTTTAAATTATTCTTCAATGTAATTTTGTTATAATATAAATAATTTATTTATTCATTTTTTTAAACTTTTAAACCAAATGATTCTTCATTTATGAGTTTTTTATTCCTATAAATATAATATTATAATGAATAATTCACGTCTATAATAATTAATATTTCCACCCATTAAAATATTTTATATTTAAAAAATTATTCTTTCTCATTTTTGAAACAATTTATTTATTATTTCAATCCAATTTTATATTTCTATATACTTATTTTCAAATGTATCTATTGTATATATTTTTAAATATCTTGTTTTTGGTAATGAAATTTTAAATAGGTTGTTTTTTGTAATGATATTTTTAAATATGTTGTTACTTAAATGATATTGAAAAAAAATCATGTGACATTTCATGAAAATGATTTCCCTAAATGAATCATAAAAACTAATTTTTTTTAAAACATGGAAAAGCTGATTTATAAAGTGTCTTTTTAAAATTTCATAACAATTTTATTATTCATCAATATTTTATAAATTTTTATTAGAAATATGTTACAAGAATCATCACCTAAGTTATATAATGAGAAACTCTATTTTCAGTGGTATTTTTTTATTAATCATCCTTACACGGGTGGTCATTTTACGTAATTCACATTGAAATGTGATATGAAATCCATTTTCAATCCTAGGGTTATTATATTTATGTCATATGAATTGTTTCATGGTGAAAACATGTTTTTGGATTATAATTATGGTATTTGAGGTTCTTATATTACCATTTAATTCATTTCAAAATTTATAATATATCATTCGATAATTCCAGGACTCATGTAAATGAAATCATAACCCACAATGTTTTGGGATAGTGGGAGACATACTATGATAATTGGGTCATAGATATCAATTCCTATACCAATATGGTATAATATATAATGAAATTAATTCTAAAATACCAATTTTATATGAGATGGGGATGTGAATTATTGATCTGTAGAGTTATGGGAGACACATATTTGATTTCTGAAACACCAATTTTTTTATGACAGGGATATAATTTACATAACAACTATTATGTCCATTTTATTCCCATATATTTGGCTCATTTTTATTCCCCATTCTTAAAAAAATTAACCTATCCATTACATATGAATATAAACACTTGGTTTCATAATATTTTTAATAATTTTTTATGATGTGATTGATGTAATGTTCTATGACTATTGATTTTGATGCATCCAATTGAATTATATATAATCTAATGTTATATTATTCATATTTATATAATTCGTACAAACATATATTAATCTAATTATTATTTTTTACTTTTGATTAGGGAATTATTTAATTTCACTTAATATTCATTCTAACACCGCATTTTATTATGATTTTCATTTCTATGGTTATAATGAATATTATCAAAACAAATATATAATTAAGGAGATTTATTATAGTATGATATTAGTGAAATATTATCAATTATATATATATATAATCTATACATACACAAACCGATGGGTTTTGGGATTGCATGATAATTTTTTGAGATTTATTTTTTATATTATAAACATATATTTTTTAATCTTGTGTAATTTAAATTGGTGTTAAAAACCATAATTAATTATTTTTATTTTGGAATAATATCCAAGGGTGAGAGTATCAAGATCCTGAAAATTAGAATGTGATGAAAAACTTATTTTTTTATAGGCAAACTAATATATTATCTATTCTATTTTTGGGAATACTACGACAAATAACATAATATGATACCAATGAATTATGATTATGAGCTCACCAATTTCAAATAATATATTTTATAAATAAAATAAATTTATAAGAGAAATATTCATATATAATAAAAATTTGGATGATCGAATACACTATACAATTATTATTAAATCATTTTATTTTAAGAATTGTGTCCTTCATATTAAACCCTTTATTCCATTACATTCAGAGCAATGATAACATAATTGATTCATTTGTAATAAAATTACATTACATAAAATTATATTCAAATTATAAATTAATAACTTTATGGCATGAAAACTCAATACTCAATTTAGAAATAAATCATATCTTCTTAGAACGTGAGAAATAATTTATTATGTAAATTTTTAATTATAAAAAAATATTGGGTTTTCTATAATTGATTTTAAAAGAATTATTATAAATATTTATAAAATAAGGTTAAATAATGATCATCCTTACTCGGTCATCTAAATAAACCATTCATTACAATAGCTCTATATGATTTAAGGTACAAACAACACATGATTAATGAATAAATAAATAAAACGTTATTTAATTAATATATCTTCATATTATGTTGAAAATATAAAACTTTTTCAAAACAAAAATAATTTATACTGTTAAATATAATAAAATGAAATTTAGAACATACATATCACATTAATTGTATATAAAATAAAACAAGGTCACAAAAAGAGACATATCAAATACAAACACGATAAGAAGGTCAATGATTGCTTCTATAGTTTTTATATAATGTCTTTTTTTAAAGATCCTTAGTTGTACATCATATGAATTTATTTTTAAATATAACTAAAAAATATACACTTTCATGACCTCCGAAAAATATTATAGTCTCATCATGAAGGTTGTTGTTCAACAACTTACTCATTACAGACCTCTAGTGTTATGACTAGCCTATCATTTATCTACATTATCTATAATAAAAAATATATCAAAATTTGGTTCTAATACAATTTTATAATAAATCAACCTAGGTCAAAATTCTACAACTCAAGATATATTATTTCAAAAATATTTATGTACATTCATGATTAGAACATGTTGAGAATTAATATTACAGTATTAATATTTTCATTATAATTTTTGATTTATTTGAAATAATAAATAATTACTAGAGTAATTCCTCCTAGTGAATGGGTATAATATCCCAATAAATCATTGTGCCATAATGTTTAAATTTTTAGTTCTGATAAACAATACATACATAACATATTCTAGAAACATGAATTAAAACTCAAAACCCCATATATAAAATCAATATGGAAAACAAAGATTCATATTTTATATTATACTATAACATAATAAATTATCAAACATATAAATGAAATAATGAAAGAAATATGGGTGTATCATAACCACATATCATCATTGAAAATAATTATTATTTTAATGGAAATTCATTTTCCATTTTTCTTTTATCATATATTAAATGTCAATATGATTGATTCTACTAACTATGTTTATGGTTACTAATGGTGGAAGTATTAAGGAATGGAAAGAACTTGACATGGATAGAAACTATTTCTTGGTTTTTTGGGGGATCAAATTGGATAGATAGTGGATTCCTAGTAGTTATGTGGGCTATAATATACCACAAAAGTCTACTTGATAAATATTCAAACTGAAAAACATTCTATTATGCACATTGGCCTCCTAGTGTGTCCCACTAGATCATATGTGTTACCAGTTTAGTAGTGAGTTAAATTAACAACACATATATTAGTTATAAATATTTTTCCAAATTATTTAATAGACATATTTTTTCATCATTAGCCTATTAAAAATTTAATATATCCCTCTTAGACTCATAATCACCCTAATATATCTCCCTTCATTTCATCATCCCATGACACTTCTTATGGAGTTTGATATATAAATTTTATATAGATATATTTCAATTTCATCTTCTTCCCCACTTAATTATCATATAACTAAGTAGTATTATTATTTTTCAAAAATATTTCATGTTGGATCCCTATTTAAATTGTTATTTATTGGTAGACATTGAAATTGAATGACTTTTATTGAACAATCCATGATCTAACCTCAATATTGATAATATAAAAGGTAACTACATTCATTCAACAAATAATAAATCATTTCAATAGAAGATCAATTTTAAAATTGTAATATTTTTAGGAATTAATGTAATGTTTTTTGAGATGTTAATTTCTAAACAAAAACCATTCTCGACTAGAGATTTAATTCTTATTAATTGGTGTGCTTTCAATTTTCTTTTTAGAGAACAATAATTTTAAGAACATATTTATTTTTATAAGTCATTATGTTGTTGTATTATTAATATATTGATAATTATTTTCATATAACATAGTAATTATTATATAATTTCAAAAGAATTCATTACATTTCATTGATCGATAGTGGATTTTTTTGAATTGGATTCACGTCCCTAGAAATTCCTCAGAATTGATTCTATTCATAGCCACTTTAATGAGAGAGATTCCCGAATATCCATTATAAAGATTCATTTTCATGATTATCAATTTCAACTTTTTATTCAAGGAAATGGAATAATAATATATATTCAAGGCATGGGACCTAGTTATCAAATTGATTTAGTCTTGTTTTCAGTATTTTTTTGATTAACTATGTAGTTATTCATCAATATCCTAAAGGATAGATTTACATTATTATATTTTATTCTCATATACACTTGACTCTATGGAATGATTCGTGTATATTCAAGGATTTTTTTCATTTAAGATATTTTCGTAGATATTTTTTTAAAAACAATACCCATACCATCATTTCCCCTAAAAAATATCTAGAGTTGATTATCCCAAATATTGATATTGATATATAAATTCTTATATGATTCTGTTATATTTCCCATAATTACATGTTATGATTTCTTATCATGCATTAGATTATTATATGTTATCATAAGTTGGGTAGTTTTTTCTAGGTATCTATGACAAGTGGGAAATAAAATTATATTATCCCATATAGTGGGAGAACACTTATTGAGTGATGAGGATGTTGATGAAACCATAATGGGTATTGGATCATGATAACCTTATTACATTGGTGAACCAAGATTCATTGAGCATATAGAGAAAGGTATTAGAACCCAATTCTATGAGGATATCAAGTGATTTATCCACATATATTCATTATTGATATTGAGAGACATTTCTCAAGACTTTTATGTAGTTAGGGATCATTTCCAAAAAGGATGATAATATTTATGACATGGGTCCAAAATTGTTATATTGAAAAATTTTTCGCATCCTAGATATCACATGACCTCTTTATAATCACGTTTATTATTATTTTTCAATTATAGAAATTTATAATTATCATGAAACATTATTATTATACATGTGATAATTTCCTAAGGATTCAATTTTTATATATTGGGTCATACAACTGACACAATATATGGGAATTTTGATGAAGGTGTAGACATCATTATTGGGATCTAAGAAAGTGCATAGGGCCTATGGTCAATACATGAGTTGTGGTTTGTGAGTATAATGGATGTACCAAGATGTACACTTTGGGATACTTTTTTTATTTATATATTTATAAGACTTCACATTTACCGTTGAATGGTATTCCACATTGGGCGCCAATTTGTTTACTATATAATAGAATTCCATCTAAATTAATTTATTTCCACATATTTTATGTATGTTTCTATATTATTATATTAATGGTCAACAATATGATACTATGGGTAGTTTCATCCCATGGATGGACATATAACCTCTATACTAGTTAAAATCCTATTGCATAAAGAATGAGACGAAAGAGTATAGGTTTCACAT
This sequence comes from Viscum album, assembly GCA_963277665.1. Classification (NCBI taxonomy): domain Eukaryota; kingdom Viridiplantae; phylum Streptophyta; class Magnoliopsida; order Santalales; family Viscaceae; genus Viscum; species Viscum album. The sequence goes on from OY728166.1 coordinate 998,840,108, forward strand.
CATATTACACCATGTATTTCAGGATAGGGTGTTACTAAATTATATCAATGAGTAGTTTTTATATTTTTTTACTAGCCTAGTCATTCTAGATAGAAGATTACTATATGGGAATCATGTGTGAGGGTTTCCATGTTCCTGGGTAGGACATGGTTAGGGGACATCAAAGTTACTTATGAAGGCATATTTTTATATTTTTTCTATATATTCAGTGATATCATGCATCATGACTATCCTTATAGTATCATATTCCACATATATTCAATATTTTTTGACTTATTCTATTTTGATAATTCAATACCTTCATTTTAAAATAAATTATGAATATGCATGTGTACATTATTTTGAGATATAACTTTTTATATTTTGTTGTGATATATCTACTATATCATTAAAAAGTTGAACCATGTCATGTTTTTTGTTATATATATATATACATGTGTGTGTATAGGTGTGTCTGTGTGTGTGAACCTAACTAAAATTTAGGTATTTGACATTGTTTTTTAACTAGAAGGGTATATTGTGGGTTATGGGTTGACATTTAGGGGATCATTTGTAATACCTTCGACAAATCACTATTCATCATAATGAATTTTATTTATTTTAACTATATAATAACTTGTGAAAATATTATTTAATCCAAGAATACTGATGAAATATTCATCATTCACGGTTTTAGGTACTCTAGTTAGGGAGGAAAACCATATTCTATCAAATATATTGCACGAGGATTACACTGAGAATGTAATCACACCTACTATATTAGCACATGTAGTAGCCACACTCATACAAATATAAATTACAATTATTCCACCCTAGTAAAATAAGGGTGTTGAGTTCAATGTTCAATTATCTTATAAGAATCTAGATCCATCATCCACAAATCTTTCAGGGTGATGGTTAGACACAAGATGTGTATGAATTGATCAAAATCATAAAGGGTTTCTTTAAAGATATTAAAACACGAGCTGACTTATTGGTGATACTCGTAAAAATAATTGTACATAGAACTATATGAGGATACAGGTGTTTATTGTAAGGGTTGTAATTTTTGAGTTACTCACATAGGATGCATTCATTATCAACTTATTTTGATAATTGTTACCAGATACTCAGATGTTGGACAAATTATATGACTTCATAATACTAAAAAATTGATTTTTGATTATTTTTATATTAATATATCATGTCAATGATATTCCATTCATTTCATTGATATTTTAATATATTACGGAAAAAAAAATTATATATTTGAAATCATCCAAATATTATATGGGAGATTCTGGAGTCCTATCTATTGATAAACTATGTGGTTCTATTCATGACCATGACAACTGAGAATGACCTAGAGGTGGATTGAGTAGTTAGCTTTCCTTCCCATGTTATTTATTAGGAATTAAATCCTCATACTACTAAAATTAATGTCACTTCTAGTTGAAGGATAAAGAAGGATTGGGATAAACATGAAGGTGGTAGAATAATGACAGACTTGTGTATGACTTTTTAATTATATAGACCATGACTTCCATAAGTATTAAACAATGTAAATGTTTTGAATTATCATAATTTTTATATAAAATATCAATTATATTGTAGGAAATAGAATAAAACTGGAAAACTCTAGGGATTTTTCTCTATTTCATTCAGTTGTTCTGTAGAGGTTTGTGACATTAAAATTCAACAAACCATGGATCCATCTAGGCTCTTTATATTATTCATTGACAATGCAATCTCAAACTATTTAAACATCTCTATGATCTGGTCACTTAAGAGAGTTACACCATTTTAAGAAATTATATAGGACTTCAATGGGAGGTTATGTGGTGCCATATATAGTATTATTTAATATTTTTATCAAATCTACATTATATATGGCCTATAATTATATGTGTGGTTTATATTACTTTGTATCATCATAGTTCATTTTGGGACTCAACATACATGTGATGTGGTTCTTTAGTATTATATCCCTCTTTGTACACTTGGGATTAAAATTGGGAAATCATTAGTGATACAAATAGTTTATATATATATTTTAGGTAATGTACATAGGTAGGACTGCATGATTTCGAAAAGAATGATCTTCGATGAGATTCTTGGTATAGAAACCTTGACAATAATTCAAGATAAAATCAACTATTATCAATGAAATTTATCATTTACATCTATGAATGGGGTGGGGTTTGTGATAAAAATTTAATTAGAATAGGGATAATTTATTTATTTTTTTCATGAAACATCTCAGGGTGTTTATAAGTCAAATTTCATGGATTGTCTCCTTCAGAAATATTAGTGGAATCTCCATCATCTATTCCTATAGTCATTAATATCATTATAAAACCATCCTTTTGAATTTAATGAATTTAAACATAATTAAATATTATCTTTTGATATAATGTTCATTTTGGGAACACTACAACACCTAAATATTGTATGTTATGTATCTTTATAAATTAAATATTTTTGAAATCATATATTACATAGAAGATATTTATTAAAAAAATATTAAACATTATTTTTTATTTGATAATGATATTAGCTAGATATTGGAATGAAGTTAATGAATAAGGATAACTAATTTATAAATATATAATTTACATGTATTTATAATATGAATTCATTTTTTATTAATTAAATTACAAAGGGTTATATAAACCAATTTAACATATAAGTTGTGTAAAAACTATTGTCAATCCCACAATAGTATTTTATGTTGAAAATTAAAATTAATAAATATTTTCGAAAGATATTAATGTGATCTGTCTATTACATATTTGGTAATTGTTTTAAATTAACTAATACGTCTCATAGTCTTAAGATACAGATTATATCATATTTTGGTCATAAAAGACTATATTGTTTCTACAGGAAGTAATACCGTATTTTAATGATAAACTAATTTTAAAACAAATTTAATACTTAATAAATTTTATCTGAATAAATCATCTTATTTTTATGAAATTTAATATAAAAATATCATTATGGTTATTTATTTGTATGTTTATGATGTATTTAATTTTTGGATTATTAGTAAAAAATAAAAAATTTTAATTTAAAACATAAATTTTATCTACATAATTTAAATTGATAAATTCTTTTTGAAAAGGTTTTAAATGTAAAGTTTTCTCATTTATACACAAATAATTCCAACATAGGTAATTGAAATAATTTTGAAAAAAAATTATAACAAATTTTCAATCTCTTGTAGATTTTCAAATCAAAAACTTTTTTCCTCATCTGCAAGATTATTTTTAAATAATTTTTTCAAATACTAATAATTGAATATGGTAAAATTGGATTCCATATTTGGAATTTCATTTTCCAAATTCTTTTGTAATGACATGTTCAATTTTATACATAAAAATATTTCCATGGTAAAAAAATTACATCAGTAAAGTTAAAATAATGAAATGGTTTAATGTTAAATGGTAAAGGGTTAAAATTTGTGAAAATTTCATCAATTTATGGTTGGATATGATATTTATTGACCAAAAAGTCTTTAAAATATTAAATATTTTCAAAATTCGTGTTAGTTAATTACACACCAATGACTTATACTATATACATAAAAGAATAATTAATTAATCACTTAAAACCACCCCTCATGAAGTATAAATACCACCCCTATCCTCCACATTTCTCCTCACAAAAAATGAATAACCTAGACTTTCTACGAAACACTATCATCTCCACTCACTCCATGTTGATGTTCTATTGGTGTCACCAAGAGATCAAAATCATGATCTTTAAGGGATCTTTCCCAAAATTTATATTCATAAACATGGTATATTATATTAAAATAATATGATGATAAAGATAAAATTTTCTCATATAACCTTTTATTTCTATGAGATATGTTCTGCTTTAAAAACTAATTTATTTTTTGGGGTGAATATACTTCCAATTGACATGTAATATCATGAATCCACTTTTCTCCATTGTATTCATTATTTCATTTGATAAATCTTAATCTATAGAAAAAATTATTAAATTTTTTAAAAAGTGGTCGGTTATTTCTTAATTAAATTTTAAATTACTATTTTAAAGAAAAAATTCATTTATTATGACCTGTTAAAATTATGTTTCAAATTACTTTTTATTATCTTTTGATTTATTTCCACAAGTTCTAAATTTATTTATAATTGATACACATAATTGATTCATTTGATTATTGCATAAATCATAAACCATTTTTTAAATATATTCATTCCTAGGATATTATTTGATTAATTATGGAAAAATTATTAAATATGTGAATTTTACTCAATATAGATAATTGATGATATTAAACATTGATTACCAATTATAAAAAATATGGATGGACTTTTTTTGTACTAATTAAATTTAATATTCATGATATGCGGAATGCTTGGGACATAAAAGACACACATTGTGACCAATTAATTAAATCCCTCTAATGCATATGTAGTCTCATTAGATGAATAATTTTCTTAAATCAGAGGTATTTATACCCAAAAACCTAAAACTGGAAACTAGATTGATCTTCATTGTAAATATCTAGATAAAGTATATTGACTGTTCGTATTTAAAACATTATTCATTCCATCAATATAGCTATTTCATTGAATTAATAAAATATAAATAATTTCCATGGTCATGTTACAAGATCATGTGATTTTCTACATGGAATTATTTGATCATAATTTATCCATGGTATATTATTATATTTTTTTATATTATGTTTTATTTTCTATTATTAATGATAAATCTACATTATTTATATTCTATAGTTTTATAAAAATAATAAAATCTTCAGTACTATGGGATTTGAATCTTGTATCTAAGATAAATAATTAATTGAAGGCTCTCAGTCTAGGATAATGGGTTTGTGTATTTATTATTGGTAAGATATATAGTTTTATGAAACTATGGGAACTATTTTTAGGATAATGTAGATTACTGTAAGAAACATATAATAATTTTTTTAAATAATCCCAATGTATACTTTATAAATATTTATATATTAATTCATGTTATGTTGTTTTTAGATTATACATTATGTTTTATGATGCTATGATCTAATTAAGTGTATGCTACTATGTCAAAATAGCCTCTATAATATTGAATATAAACCAATTAAATCAATTAAATCCATGTAGGGATTTCTCAATAATGATAGATTACTATTTTAAAGCTAGAACTAGATCTGTAGCTGTAGACGGATCTGAAACAATTACAACTATATTGATATTAATGTCTCAGGTTGTGATTTATAATCATTCCTATATGGATAATCTTAATCCAAAATGCGGTGTAACATGTTATAATGATTTATGCGATAATTAAATCCATCATTAAATGGGACAACAAATCCATTTATTATTGGGTAAGGTAAACGTTCATTCGATAGTATATTTCTCATTTAAGGAAGAAATAAAAGGGAGATTGTTGTAATGGGTATTTATCTTTTATTGGAAGATTTAGATCAATGGTGGTAATTAATTTTATACACTAAGGATGATTTGGAAATATCAAACATTTAGTGGAATGATTTTGTTTATCTCATCATAGAAAATTATTTCAGTAATGAACTATTAAATGATAAGGTGAAACAATTCATGATTATGAGTGTAATGGAATATTATAATTTTTTATATATGAAGTCAAAATTGAAACATTAGAAATTTATGTTGTCGACTACATATATATCCTAACAAGTAATATTTATTGATTAAATGATGGTATAAATCCATTCCAATGAAGGCAACTAGTCCCCAAAATATTATCATCATATGAATATATTGTCTCATGTGCTATCATGAAAGACAAAAAATTTATATATCATAAATATTTAATGGAATGAAATATAAAATTGTTTTCTGTGTGTATAGAAAAAATATATAATGATATGGTAAAGGGAACCAAGAACCTGAAATATGGTAGATCCATGCACCATGGAGTTGTGGTGGGTAATATTATGTACTATAGAGGACACTGGAATTTTTTTAATAACCATACACATTTAACTATTTTGGATTTCCCATTTTAGAGTTTATTTGTTAACTGGGTGTCTATATTCCATTTTAAATTATTAAATTTTTTATTCTTAGTTAGGGTTGTTATATTATATTACTAATGTTAAAGGAAATGATGTTGAGGGTAATTTATCCACACTAATGAACTTGGACCCATGTTGCTAGTCACCAGCTTCATGCATGTGGGGAAGAATGCATGAGTTCATGTGGATCTCTCACTAAAACACTCCAATTTATACATGGTTATTATAATATAAAAGAACAGTGGTGTGATACTGAATGGTGAAAATCATGTATTACAATTAATGTATTCCTCGGGATATCAATAATTGATGGAAAAAAGAAACAAACATCTCATGTTATCACTGACACCAAAACCAAAAGTTGTTAATCATTTTCTATATCAAAAAAGTATCCATCATGAGACTACGTCAAAAATAATTACAGATTTATATGTACAACAAGAGTTTATATAAGGTGTGATAAATAATTATATGTTGGTATCCTCCTCACATAACACTTATCTTATTGAATGTGAACTATAATTGTTTTCTATTTAAATAATCATAGAAATGAAGCCTTTAGACTTCTTAAGGGGAAAATAACATTTAATTATTTCAGGAAATAATTTCATTCAAAATGGACTAGATTTTTTCATTAATCAAAATTGAACATTTTGATTAATAAAAGGGGTAAAATTATCTACAAGATAACCCATTGTAAATTTTATATTTAAGAGTAACAATTTAGAAAAAATCAATATGACCCAATAATAAATAATTAAGGAAATATTTTATTGTAATCATTATTAAATTAATAATACCATATGTGAGGAAAATTACTGTGATTAATATAGTTCAACATATAACATAATATTTCATTTTTTGAGAAATCATAAATACATTATTGAAACCCCAATTTTACCAAAATGCACCTTTAAAATCCATTCATATCCAGGTGAAATGGATTTTTTTAAATCAAATTAAAATGAAATTGAAATAAAAAAAGTAATAATAGAGTAATAATATGATATAGTTTTTTTAGTATTTATAACAACCATCATGAAAAAACTGAACAAACCGGTAGATAATATATGATGACCCACAAATATAATCAATCTAATTGGCCTTCTATATGTAATCATGCTAACTAAACACTCAATTATTACCTTATAGGATATTTTTTTTATTTTTTACCTATACATACACCCACCCAATCCCTTACCACCCCACCAATATTGTTTAGGATATTACCATATATGATTGAATGAGTAGAAATCACCCCTATTAATATCATTTTACCTGACATATAAAAGATAGATAAAGTTTAATAACATATAGAGGAGTACAAATACTATGATTTAACTCCGTTCTACCGTAGGATTCAGGTTACATGAAAATTGTAGTGAGAAATACAAATATAAATATTTTAACTTAAATACATTAATCAACAATAATATTTCAACAACATCTCTAATCAATATTCCTAATTACATCTCCATTATATAAAAACTCAAATGTTATAACAATAATAATAACACTATATAATCAAACCATCAATCTATTATTTCATATAGACAATTTATTTAAACATTAACTATATAAAAGGTATCACATTAATGATATTAAATAAATATATATTGTCATTATTTTCAAAAAAATATTTTAAAAATATCAAAATAATAAAAATAAAATTAATGAATGTGAAATCCCACTTTTTATTACTTATCTATGTCCCCTAATGATCATTAAAATAGGTAGAAATTGATTATCTTGTTATTTTGGAATTAATCATGTTGATGTAAAACACACTATATTAAAATATAAATCATTGAATTAATAATTTGTATTAATTCATTATAAACCACATAATAGCATTCCATAGAACCCACATTCATTATTTTATGAAAAAATGAGTAGTAAATTTTATTAAATACAATTTTCATGAGTATAAATTAACAATTACATAAAAATATATAACATTATAATGCTATAAATTTCAAAATATAAACATGAGGGAATTAGTTAAAAAATAATTTCAAGATATTTATTAATTTATAGACAATTTGTATTTCAGTGATAATATTTATTATGCAAAAAATAACCCGTTCATTAATATTTAATGGATGATAAATTTTGTCTGGCACTTGAAATAAATATTTTCATGTCCTTGGTATTTCCCTTCCTCTTAAATTAAAATTTTAACCTCATAATTTTATTATATACAATAAATTTTAAAGATCCCAAATTTAAATTTTCGTAAGGATAAACTCTAGAAACCATGAAAATGGGGATGGAAGAAGAAAAATAAAATTGTATGAAGAATGTGAATGTAAAAAAAGAATTCTATTTGGGTGGACTTGCGTAGATAGACAACCCCATTTAATGGTGTGAGGCACCTCAAAACAAACTTCCTAGGAGTAGGTCTAAAAATATATATATTTAAAAATTAACATCGACACTAAGTGATATTATCCAACATACTCTTATAAAATTTTAATATTTGTATTATAACAAAATGTAATCACACACAACATTGGTAAACTTGTGGCTTACTGTAATATTGGGCTAACTACATAATAAATATATTTTATAACTCATGAGGAAATTTACTAATGTTATAACTACAATATATTCAATTATATACTTCCAAAGAGAAATAATTTTCTTCATAACAAAAAGAAATGGTGAATGAGAATGGGGTGACATTTTACAATAACTATGTGAAAACATATCTACATTAAATCACGTGTCGTGTCATAAGAATATGTGTAAGCGTGATATGTGGTGAAATATATATTTATAAAATAATAGAACTATTAGAGTTCTTCATAATTCATTATTTAATAAAATTAATGTCACTTTAATAATATAATACATTGGAGGATTTATGTTGAATAATTTAAAATTTAACATGAGTCGATTAGAATAATAATAGTCATAATATTTTCAAAAATAGTTGTCGAATAAATATAGGCATATATTTCATATGTCATGGATTCCCACAATTAAATTATTCACATTGTGGGAATGGGTTATTCAACCATGTAACAACATAAGAATTGGATAATATTTCAAGGAATCCTTTTAGTTGGGATAAATCCTTTCATAAAACCTTTTTAATTATTATAAAGCCCCTATTATAACCATTGGTTTGGGTTATATCCCTATGTGTACCATTTGTTTTGCTAAAAACCCACCATTGAACCTATTCTCTAGGGTTAAATAGTTCCCATTGAAATTTTTATATGTATTAATATTAATATGAACCCTTTATTCATTTATAACACTTTTAGTGTACACATATTTTTTGATAAATCCTAATCTATAACAATTAGAATGATATAAATCCATGTGTGGCAAATTTTGTTAAAAATATAAATAAAATATTTGAATTCATTTACCAGATACACTAAACCCCACCAATCATTCATCCAAAAATATATTTTCTTCTAGAAATAATCATTTGTAATATCATTAAAAACCCATGGAACAACAACTGAATTTCATATGATTTCCATTCTGTATAACAGTTGTTGGAATCAAAAAATTAATTAGTTGAACCCCAATATTAAAAAAAACAATAGAGTCCTGAAAAATAATATTTTGTTGGAAATTCATAAAAAATAACTTCTTATGAATTATAGTGTTTATAGATAATGAAAACAAATTATTGAATCAAAAAAGTATCTCTGTAAAATTATATTATATCTTGAATAGATTAAGATTCCACATAAGAGAGAAATTTTATTTTTTAAAAAATGTGATGTTAAACAATGACGAATGGATTAAATTTAAAAGAAGTAAATTGAATATTATATACTTGATTAATTTATAAATTAATCATACTATAATAATGAATTTAATATAGATTTATTTTTAAATTATGGATGGCATCTATAATATTGTAAAAAAATTTGGAAACTCACATTATAAAATTTAAAAGTGAATTTTTTATTTTATTATATGAATATTTTAAATATTATGGTCACATTATATATAAATATATTTGTTTCTAATTATAATGGAGATCATTGGAGGGAAATGAAAATATGTAAAATTAAATTAATCTATCATTAAAGAGGATAATAGTTATTCTTAACAAATGATATACACATTAAATGAATAAATTATTGAACACAAATAAGTTTATTTAAATGTTATTTTATGTATATATAAATATATATTATATATAATTTGTTATTATGTTCAAAGAAAGAAATTATGGAACAATTATATTCAATAATATTTAATATTACTCAATGAAGGGAGTTCATATAAAAAATACATGTAATTATAATGTACTTTTCATTAATTGCCATTAAATGATAGAACCTGATATGCCTCTTAAAACACTATCAGTTTCATTTTTATGAAAAAAAAATTAATTCATTAGAAATTAATTTAGGAATACAAAATAAATGATGTGGTGCAATATAAAAAACGTCCCATAGATTAGAAAATTAGGGCAATAAACAATTACTTTTTATTCCTTAGTACAACAATTAACACTACATTTCTACAAAAAATAAATAAAACAATAATTTATTTCATGTCCATGGTAACATATATTATATATTATAATTTTATTTTATTATTATTCTCAATATAAAAATATTTTACTTTTTATATATTTTCTATATCAGATGCGAGTTGTAACATCTCGGTTCCAGAAGCCACCCAGAGGTGCCTGTACCCAGTTGGTCACATGGCCTCAAGCGCATTTCCCCAAACGCCAGAGGCTGCCGACTAGCAGGGAGGGCCTTGGGAGTGATAATGGGTAAACTATTCCATCATTGGCAGAGTACACATTTGCAAAGAGAAATAATAAACAACATCAGAAGTAGTAAAAAATACACACACAAGTGAACAACGAAAGACTAAAAAAATAAACTACTGGTGGACATATATAAATGAAATAATGTATGATACATATGTATATGAAAGTAGTCAAACATGTTTCAATGCGGAATACTGTACTAGACCAATGTACAAAAGAAAAACAGATAAGAAACTCCTCAGTATCGCAAGCCTCGGCTTGGTCCCATGCTCTCCTACTCCAATGTAAGTCAAGTACCTAAAATAGAAGGTCACTTTCCCTTGTCTATACCTAAAACAATATAATCTATTTGGGTCCAACAGCTTGACATATATAAGGTATGAGACTAAATCCTAGTAGGAAACCACACGAAAATCTATGCCTAATAGTCAGTGAGTTTATGGAAGGTAAATTATAGTAGGCAGTAAACAATAATTAGTAATCAACAATACATAGTAGTAAACAATCCACAAAATCAATAAGCAGCTGTGATGAAAATAGCTAACCACAATAAGAAACCATCTGAGATGTACTCACATCAATCCCCTCTAGTCCTATCCAAAAATGTACCAACAACCCTCTAGCATTACAGTCACCGTAACACCTATGGTTTTTTTTAAACAAAATTATAAGACACTCGGAAGAATCACACTCAGTCAATTCCCATTACAGGCTAAGGTAGTCAGGGACTCTATGAGGATGATCAAGTGGTCAAATACCCTTATAGGACCATGTTCTAGAGACTCTCTGAAGAAGCACAATCTATCAATTCCTCCAATAGCCTCAGTTCTATCACGGAATCTTTGAGGAAGCTTACACGGTCAATTCCTCCTATATCTTAGAATGGTTTATGGAATTCAACAAAACAAATAGAGGCCCTCCGAGCAAGCTCACTCGGTCAACCCTCCTGTGGTTTATAATAGTCAAGACTCTTTGATATGATGACTTGGTCTATCCCCTATAGTCTATAAGCTCAATCCTTTTTGAGGAAACTCACTCGGTACACCCTCCTATAGTCGATAACATCCAAGACTCTCTGGAAAGATCACTCGGTGTATCCCTTATAATATATAAAATATCAGACTCTCTGGGAAGCTCCCTCAGTCTATTCCATATAGTCTAAAGCACTAGATTCTCACAGCCCCATTCCAATCAGTGCATAATAATGCTATATGGCAAAAGTAAACATATAGAGATCCTTGGAAAACATGTCTATAGCCTAACAAGCATGTCAGGAAAACAAGGCTCCATCCTACATTCACAGGGCATGGAATGTAGGTACAACAGCCAAATTCAGAACCAGACCAAAGGTAGTAAACTGAACAAACATGGAAAAAACATCCAATCACATAAAATATCCACATATGTAACAAAAATTTACCTCTACATAGGAATAAAATAAAAGAAGGAACACAACAGGGAATAACCATAAACACGCAATACCCCGTTCATGGGTATTGGTGGAAATTTCACATAAAACTAAAAGACGTCGATTAGAAAGGAAAAAACCACCTACTTAGATGTTAGGAGATCGATATAGTTGAATCAAGATGATTTATTCTACATATAATGTCAATGATCTGAGAAAACGCCCAAAACTCTCAACACACAATATCTTGAGGAAGAGGGAAAACATGGAATGAAACTGAAGAAGAAGGAAGAGCTCACCACTTCAGTTCCAATGCAATCGAAGATGGTTGAATCGAAGAAAGGATGGAGGCTCTAGGGCTTGGAGGATGTTTGTGGCCGTATGAGATGCTGTTGGTTGGAGAAGCTAGAGAAGAAGACAATTCTGTCGATTAGACACGACCCTGACCCATTTAATGTTAAAAAAAAGAAAATACACGGCATGTAATTTTGATCAACACGGTGTGTACATGGCTTTTCCATACTCTACATTAAGCGACCTCCACATCGCACCTACACACCTTGTGTGTGGCCTGGACACGGCCAGCACACGACCTTGCACAACATCGAAATACACAGCGTGTACTTGTAATGTACATGGCGTGTATTTTGAATATTTCTAGATTCTCCACTTTTTCTCAAAAACTCCATAAAAGGGAAAAACATACCTCATAAAAAGTTCCAGGTTCTTACAAACTTCCCCCTAAAAGAAATTCATCCATGAAATTCCTTAGTGAGGCATAGAACAGAAAACCTTGAACAACTCTGGCCACTGCGATCGTACATCGGCCTCCCTCTCCCAAGTATCATCATGTACTCGCCCATGCTACCATAAAACCCATACCAGAGGAACTAACCAACCCTAGAGAACCTTCATACTACTATCTACAATCTAGATAGAATGATCCTCAAACGATTCATCTGCATTGAGCTCAACCTCCTCAGGTTGAAAGAAATGAGATGGGTGTGAAAAGTAACATTGGAGCTGAGAAATGTGGAAAACGTCGTGCATAGCCCGTTACCTCTGAGGAAATTGCAACCTATAGGAAACCAGAACAACTCTCTCTAACACCTCAAACGGCCCGACATACATTAGTGAAAGCTTACCATGTCTCTGAATCCTCTGGTGTCCTAACCTCAGCGCGAAACGCAGAAAAACCTTATCCCCGGCCTTGAACTTCAAAGGTCATCTCCGCTGATCAGCATAAGACTTCTGTCGAGACTATGCAGTAGCTATCCTCTACTAAATCAACTCTATCTGTTCTGAGGTCTCCTAAACAAGACGTGGTCTCAGCAAGGCAGCCTCTACTACCTCCATCTAGTATAAAGGTGGTCGACATGGCCTACCGTACAAGGCTTTGTAAGGTTCCATCTGAATAGTTAGTTGAAAACTGTTGTTGTATGTGATCTCCACAAGAGGTATATGCTTCTCCCAAGAACCCCCAAACAATACTAGAATTTAGAGCTACCGCCACAGAGCTATTCCCATGGACAATATGAACCATGGATATAACCTGTGTAAAACCACAACAATTTTGCTGTCTGTGCCAATTAACCCAGCCCCACTCCCCAATTTACTATAACCCTCTCGCACCCCTCCTCCTCGCGACTCTTCTACCCGAAATTCCTTGATCCTCCTCCTCCGACGGGCCACCCAACCTCCCCACGATCATTATCCTCTAGCGCAGCCACTCCACATCCCCGTCGTCACTGCTCCGACGCGGACTCCCTACATCCTCCGATGACGTGCCTCTGATGCAGCCACCCCACTTCACCGTGATTCTCCTTCTCAGACGCGGCCCCGACATGGCTGTGATGATTCCCCGACTGGCTCAAACGCGGCCACTCCACCTATCAGGATCCTCTTTTGACGTGTCCACCCCCGATTCTTCTCCTCCAACGCAGTGGCCCCACCTCCTCTCTTCCTTCCCGACGCCTCCTCACCAACAACCCTCAATACCCACGACACCTCCTCTCCACGACCCTCCTCCCCACGTCCTCCTCCTCCAGCGAAGCTACTCTGAGTGTCCTCCACACCTCCTCACTTCCTTCCTGATGGCTCTCCCCCACAACCCTCAACACCTCGGACGATGAGGACGACACCCCCCATGCCCTATCATCAAGGTATTTGAAAATTTCTTTGATTTCATCCGTTATATCTTGAATCTGAAACTAATACTAGATGTAGACAAATCTATGGTAGATGTTCTTTTTCATTTTCAATTAATGACTCGATGGTCCTATTTATTTGTTAATGGATGTTTCTCATTTTGAGTTCATTCCACATTCAACATGTTTTCGAGCAGTGGTAGATAATGATAGAGGGAATTCAGAATAAATTTCATACATTATCGTGTTGTGAGATGTGATATTGGATGATTTTATAGATGGAGTAACCATTATAGATCCTTTTTATCCTTATAGGTTCTCATGATAATTTTTTCATTTAAAACAGGTTACATCTTTACCTCTAATCAATATTTAGAGATAATATAACCCATTTTCCTTTATGAAATGTGGCTGATGATGATTCATGATGATTCTGACATAGATATTTCATTACATATTGAGAATGGTCCAAAAAATAGGCCTAAGAAATCCTGAAGACATCTTTCCTGATGTAATCTCAAAATAGGCCAAAGAAATCCTCCTCAACTTGGGTAATTATAAACACAAGCACACACACACTCAAGTACATTAGTGGATCAAGCTTCATCCCTCCAAATTATCATTTTCAATCTAGCTGGAACTATTTATAAGAATTTAAAATGTCTCGAAGGCTTATATGATGGCTTACCAAAGTCCCATATATGAGATTTCTTGAAGTACTTACGTCACAAAGGCTATAATTTATAGATTTCTCAGTTCAAGCTGCCATGGTGTTCAAATGATGTGCTCCTTCCAATGAAACCAGGGCCCAGGGCGACTAGCCCCCGGTGGGCTTATCAGGTACCTGTGTTTCCCTCACCAATGCCCCTTCCTATTCCTCGTGCATGCCACACCCCATGCATGCCCACGCTCTCCCTGCGCTCACCCGCACTATCGCTTGGCATGATCACCCATGCCCTCGATTTATGGCTTTCCCCTTGGAGTGATACTTCAATCAAGACAATGATTTCATTAGACATTTTAAGGAAGGTTGCTACTGGACATGGCATGATTCAAGTGCCTTTTGTTTTGGATGAAGATAGTCCAGCAAATCATGATGTGAAGGATCCCTTCAATGTGAATGTTTAAGACGATTTGAAGGATAACCATCTCTCATACGCTCGAATAGATATTTTTTAACGTTAGATCTAGTTATGATTCATAAAATAAAAGATTTATGAGAAATGGTACTTTAGATTTTATTGAGCCGAATGCTAAAATTCATGAATAGATTTTTGAATAATGCAACATTTAATTGGTGGATATTTAATGTTGCAGTATAATAATAACCCATGGAAAATTGAAAATCTCTTAAAGCTGTTCTATCAGATTTGGGGCTTCATTGGATGGCGCATGGTGTCGATTGGTAGGGGATATTTTCCTCTTATCCCCATATGATGAATTAAAATCCAGAACACAGGGATTAAATTTTGTCTCCCTCAAACCTGGAATCTTGAGGTTTCATGATTAGGATCCTCTCTTTGATCTAGATTCAGTTAAGAATTTAATTATTCAAACTCGGATTCGCTTTTAGGGCTTATGTTGGTTTTTTTGGAATTCTCAAATCCTTTGGGGTAGTGAACCAGTTGTAGGAATTCCTATCAAATTCAATGGGGAGACTAATCGTTCTTGATATGGTCATTTTGTATGATTTTATGCTGATGTTGATTTATGTTTGCCTCTTATTGAAACTATTTTCCTTGTTGTTAATGGTTATATGCTTAAATTATCGTCTGAGTATGAAAGGTTACCTGACTTTTTGAGTATGTGTAACAACATTGGGCACTAGTGTGAGAAGTGTTATAGAAATATAAGATTTATTAATTACAAGAAGATTGGTCATCTGATTGATCAATGTAATTTTAAACTTCTTGTGAATGATGTTGCTGCCAAGAATGGGGAAATCCAAGATAATGAGCTTGAAATTAATTAGGTTGGGAATGTTATGTGGGGAGACAAATAGTGTAAAGGTTCTGGAATCTCCTTTGCTACTATGGTGGTTGTTAATTAACCAATGAAAATTATTATAGATAAGGAAAGTAATGTTAAATCAGTTGAGGATGGTCGGGAGGATCAGATTTCAAAGAGAAAATCATGTAATTATACTACACAAGATGTTGGAGAGCTTAGGACTCAAGATCCATGGTTCTCAGATAATGAAACAATGGTGGATACAGCGGATCTCCAAGAGGAAGATTTTTTGAGTTCTAGTGATAGTAAAGGTAATAAGAACACTGTTATGGTTGGTGTTTATTCCTCAGTATAGAGGAAACATAAGAAAAATGGTGTTTCAATTATAGGTAAAGATGAATCTGCTTCCACCATGGATACATAATAGTTTCTTGTTTCAACATGTGCTCACTGGGAACTGATCTAGATACAGGTAAAGTTCCAAATGAGGTAGTTGAACATACTCTTGGAATCTATGATGTACTAAAACTACTGGATGGTATAAAAATATGTAAGTGGGTGAAGTTTTTGACCTTGGATGGCGCATACACTTCTATTTTGGATTATGTTTAGGAATCTGCTTCTAAAGGGAAATATAAATATACTTCTTTTTTTAGTGCTAAGATGGATATAAGGAGAAAGAAAGCGAGTCAAGAAACTTTGGCTATTCCAATTGATGAGGCTAATCTAAGCAGCGGTAAAGGGTTTGGTGGTAACCCTCATTTAGAGATGACACTAGTGGGAGGGAATTTCTTATCTATGTTAGATTCATAAGTTTTTTTTACAACAGGGAAAGCTATCTGGTGGAAACTAAAAAAACTCGAGGGAAGGTTATAAGTAACTTCAAGTTGGCTGCTAAATATATTGTTCCTTTTGCTATACAGGAGAATGTTGTGCTAGGCACCAACACATCTATTCCAACAAAACATGGAATAAAGGAAACAGTGAGTTTCAACACTACTAAGAATGTGGAAAGTCATGACTTGGATCTAGGGGTAGACTCACTGAGTATCGCTGATAAAATTCTCAAGGAGTCTCAAAAGGAGAAGGGCAAGGTCAGAATCATTTTAATGCCAGATAATAAAATCTTTATTCTTGTTGAACAAGAATTGGATGCGAAGGATATAAATACATTAGATAAGTAGGAATAGGGTGGTAAGAACATGACCATGCCTCTTGTGGTTGATTCTATGGAGGAATAAGGAATCCATGGTAAAATGCCAAATCATGGAGTAGGGGGGAAGGGGGAAGGGGGCAGGTCTGCTGGTCTGCTGAGCATGGGGCAGGGGGAAGGGGGCGGCGGGGAAGCGGGAAGGGGGCAAGGGCAGGGGGCAGGTGACGGGGGGCAGGGGTGGGGGGTTGGGGAAGGGGGAGGGGGCGGGGCGTAGGGTGCATGGAGGAGGGGGCATGTTGGAGGGGGGCCGGGGGCAGGGTGCAGGGGCAGGGAAGAGGGGGCATGGTGTAGGGGGGTAGGGGTATGGTGTATGTCTGCAGGGTATTGGGCAGTGTGAAGGGGGCAGGGAGGAGTTCTAGAGGGCAGGGGGTAGGGGGGAGGGGGTGGGGCAGTGGGGCGAGGGGGTAGGGCAGGGGGTGTAGTTAGTCTCTATAGGTTTTTTAATTTTAGATAAGGTTGAATAACAAATACAATACACCTCTAACTCCCCCATTTCTTCATGATTAGGTTTCTCGAAATATGCCCTCCCATTTACAACAGATTTCTTTCACTAAATCATGGATTGATATTAGTTGCAACAAATCAGGTTTTGTATGATACCCCCAGTTGTTATTGGTATGTCTTTGACACATTTTCTTTTAAAAATCCATGCCATTATGTACACTTTTTTTAATTATAGCTTGTAAAAATAGATTTAAATCCTACAATCAATCCTCCTTTTTGTGGGTTGATTCCACTACCATATTGCATGAATTTACCGGTGCATATCTAGATTCAATATGAAATTTTAAATTACATTCACTGGTGGAAATCCCACTTATACCAACACCTTCATACCAACAGTTTAAAAAAACTGTTGGTTTAAGTAATAATTTGATGTGTTTTCCCAACGGTTTCATTAAACAGTTGGGAATAGATTACAGTAGACAAAATTTTCCTACGGTTTTTAGAAACCGTAGGAACCCCCCCATATAATAATTCATGAAAATCAATATCAAATTGTGATATATGATTGATTTTGGTTTTCCCAATACATAAAAATAGTTATCATTGTAGTGTTTGTAGATATAAATCATTGGAAGTTCACATATAAGATACCACAAGAACATTATTTCTTTACGATTTAGGTGAACAATATATGTTGTGTTTCTAGTTTCATAAAGAATATCATATTCTATGTGAAATCATTTGGAGCTCATAAAAATGTTAAGAATATTTTATGTGTACAAATATTCATACCATTTATGCATTGTGGATGCAGTTTTCATGTGATTGGAGTGTTATAATTTGCAAATGAAAATACTATCTAATGCATACTGTTTTAATATGTTCCTGATGCATGTGAAGGGAAATTGGTTATGGATAAATGTGTTGTTCTTTTTGGATTCACATACAGTAAAATGGGTAACCATATTTTATTAAATTATAAAGTGTTATCTAATGAATACTGTGTTTATATGTTCTCACACCTCATGTATTTCAGTATTTTATTGTTTTTGACTCCATATTATGTTTTCACTAGGGCATTGGATCATTTCGTGTTAGTTCAGGTAGATTTGGTTCTCCCAATTGAGGTAAGGATTTAATGTTGTTGGTTGGTTCCTCACTGGTTATGTATCATCCTTTATGTGTTTTAATGTTCCTAATATCCTTTTTGTAGTGCGTTTATCCCTGCCCGTTGGTTTCGAGTAGCCAAGTTAACGGTGACTCGCCTGTGTGTGCATAGGTAAGAAAGTATGTGTATGTGAGTTCCCACGTTATGTGTATAGTCAACCATGGCAGTGATTATGCACATATTGGGCTATGTGATCCCATATATATATATATAAATGAATACGTAGGTTAGTGGACACTGGTTTATGCATATAAGCATATGTGCAAGGATCCCCTTGCACATGACCATGGCATGTGGGTGTGTGCATATAGGCTAGGTGTCTTTTCATGTGTGTGAAGGTGCATATACCTAGTGGGGGAGCAACAACTTTTAGTTAGAAAGCTCAAAGAGCTAAAGTGGACGGTTTGGTCCCACCTTGAGGTAGGATCCCTCTTCTAGCCTCTTTATTTCAATAATGCTTTAAATTGATTTGAGTTTTCTTAATTCTTCTTAATTATATTGAATTTAATATCTCGAATAAGTGTTCTTTAATATAAGTGTTTCATTTGATAAATAAAGTCATGTTTTATAATAAAACCCCTCCAATGGAGGTGCACTGTCTACGTAAACTCACAGTTATAATTATGTTGATCAAGTTGCTTAAATTATTGCATTTGATTTATTCTTAATGAGTTTTAAAATAAATGTTAAATATAATTAAATGAATTGTGTGATAAAGCAATGCGATGATTTTATAATAAAACCCCTCCAACGGAGGTGTGCTGTCTTCTAAACCAAAGGGTAATGATAGTTATTTGTATCATTATTAGATTTGGTTTGAGACTTTTAGCCCACTACCACCAACATTCTAGCCCACAACAGCCCCCTGCAACCTTTGAATCAGCCCTCACCATACCCCCTCACCTGAAACCTGCCCCCTTCCACCAGCATTCCAGGCTCCTCCCACTCCCTTCACTCCTGGCTGAAAGATGCTTCCTTGAGGATGTCTCTGGACCGGGCCAACACACTATGGTCATGTCGCGGTCATGTTGCGATCACACCGCAGCCATGTCGTGGTCATGCCATTGTAATGCCATGATTTGGCCTTGCTCCAGCCACATCCATCCTACACCGGCCCCCTTCCACCTTCATTTCAGCCCACTGCCACCAGCATTCCAGCCCGCAATAGCCCCCCTGCCACCTTCGAATCAGCCCACACCATCCCCCCAGCACCTGCAACCAGCCCCCTTGTTCATTTTTGTCACCCCCCCCCTTTTTAAAATTATTTATTATGCCTCTGGATTCCATGCAGTGTTCCTTTTTTCACCATTGGTGTTGCAACTTTTTTTATGCTGGTTTGGTTCTATGCATACAACATTAGTGGTAATCCATGCTATCATTTTTTAAAATTGATGCTCAAGATGGTCGAATTGATTAGAGTCTAACAATATAGAACATTATTATTTTTTGGTTGCTCTAAATTCTGAAATATCTATCATATATTATCCCCTTCCCCTTTTCTCTAGGTAAGTTACTTTGATCATTAGTACATTCTGTAAAAGTTCTATAACACTTCTTGTTTTGTTTTTCAAATTTTTCTCATGTGGATCCCTGTTTGGTTCTTCCAATTTTTGGCATCTGGATTCCATATGGATCTTGAGTTGGTTAGTAATACTTCTTCCATATTTAATTATGGAAGAGTTAAATGAGTTTTTCATGTTATTTTAAAAACCATTTATTGGAAATCGTATCCATGTAGCTTCTCACATATTACAACCACTCACTAGATGAAAACTGATGTAACATCAGTGGCATTTTCTGGGAGATCATATTTCTTCTCTTCCTTGTCTAATTCATAAGAAAAGTTAGATGATTCTGTTGTTGATGAATACATTGATCTTATGACAATTTTATTATCCAATTCCTTTCTTGGTATGGATTCCAATGATCCTCCTAAAACATTGGACACCATGAAATTTATTTGTTCCCTATTTTCCAATGTAAGGACTAGCTTTCATAAAAAAACATGATATATGTGCTTTTACATGGAGAAGAAAACTTATGTTTCATTTGATCATTGTTACAGATAGCTGCCCTGGAAGTTGAAAATGATGGTCTATTAGTCATGCCAATGATCTAATTTTCTGAATGGCTGGATGAGTTCTTGTGTCATCTATTTTCATTACTTCTACACTTGGAACCAAATAGTGTTATGTAAGTGTTTATGCCTCTTTTTTTTCTATCCCATTATTCAGCCGTTCATGTATTATTCTAATATTATGTTATGAATTGTCTAGTTATTAAGTAGTTTATGGTATTGCAGAATTTAAGGGCTACACTCTTCATCGATTTTAGGAACGTTCCAGACTGAGGATGGTCCTGATTATTTTTTCATGCCGAAAATCCTGCATGTGAAGATCTCTCAAGTCTCTATAGTCATGTATGTCCTGTAATTGAAGGTTGTTCAATCTAGTAGCTTCAAGAATCCATTTTTCGTCATTTTTTAAGATGATTTAATCTTTGGAGAATCTGTAAAATTACCTAAAGCGTGTAAAATGTGTCCTTTTTTTCTGTCTACAATTGACACACTGATCACATATATATAAGAAGTTGTTATATCTCATTTATTTTTTCAGTATTTTCTTATAGGTGGTTTCTTATGATAAGAACAGTTCTATACACCACCATCAAAGACAATGAGTTCATGATTTGGGTTAGGTTTATTCCATTTTTATTCTTTGGCCCATTTTTAATTAGGAATTTTTTGATTTTTGGGTTCCTTATATTGTTGTTGTGTGTTTTGGATTTCATTGAGGTGGATTCGAGTTTCCATTGATGAAGTCTTACATGTGTATTCGTAGGTAGGAATATGCATATATATGTTCCGCCTTTATATATATTCACTCATGGTAGTATGAATATATATATTGGGGCTAGGTGTGCTTATATATAGATATAAAAAAGGCATATGTGTGTAAGTGTGAAGGGGTATATGCACGTATAAAAATATATCTAAGGACCCCATTGTGAATATTTGGAAATGAAAATACGTTCATAGGGTCTAGGTGTCCTTATATATATGTTAAGTTGCATATGCGTGCAAGCGGAAAAAAGGAAGATTCGTGTTGTCATCGTCAAAAGCAAATGCACCTTGAGGTTGAGGTAGGGTCCCTCTCCTAGAATATTTAATTCAAGAATGTTTTAAATTGAATTTATTTTCCTTCTTAATTTTTCATGTTTATATTAATTTTCAATTCTTGAATAACTGTTATTTAAGATAATAGTTTTGATTGTTAAATAAGTCATGGTTTTGTAATAAAACCCCTCCAATGGAGGTGTGCTGTCTGCGAAAACTCACAGTGGTATACGTTTCTTAACATTATTGCATTGATGTTTTCCTTATACATGATGTCATTGTTAGTCAGAAGGCACACATCGTACTAGACCCTTTTTATATCCCTGTAGGGGGTTTCACACTTTTTATTAAAAAGGTTGTTTGAACCAAGACACTCTTTATGTGCCGCTATATTTTTAAGATGGGTCCCATGTTGTGTGACCATGTCACATGGCATGTGATATTTAAATACAACCAAAAGCCTAGTTCCATAGCTCAGGGGTCCCACAGTACTAGTAAAGTCAGATGACTTTTTATGTAACATGTGATTTTCCTGATCTCATGGGGTATTCCTCTAGGTATTCCTACACATTGCTAGATCTCCAAAACTCACTGAATTAGGTATATCAGGGGTCATCCAATCCTCTAGTTATAATATATGAGCATTCATTTCTTTAAATATTCTGAGAAAACATCCTCTCATGCCATATATATCATGCTATTTGAATCTAATTGGAAGATGATTCCCCGTAGATGTCGCTGGTCCGGGCCAACACGCTGCGGTCACGCCGCAGTCACACCGTGGTAATGCCGTGATTTGGCCCTGCTCCAGCAACTTCCAGCCCACACCATCCCCCTTCCACCTTTATTTCAGCCCGCTTCCACGAACATTGCAGCCCACAACAGCCCCCCGTCCACCTTCGAATCAGCCTGCACCATCCCCCCAGCACCTGCATCCAGCCCCCTTCCACCTTCATTCGAGCCCTCACCGAATTAGGTATATTAGGGGTCATCCAATCCTCTAGTCATCATAGATTAGCATTAATTTCATTAAATATTCTGAGAAAACATACTCTCATTCCATCCATATCATCATATCTGAAACTAAGTGGAAGATTCTGCCCCGCGGATGTCGCTGGACCAGGATAACATGTTACGGTCACGCCGTGGTCACGCCGCGGTCACCCTACGGTCACGCCCTGGTCACGCCTCGGTAATGTCGTGATTTGTCCCTTCACTAGCCACATCCATCCCACACCATCCCCCATCCACCTTTATTTCAGCTGGTAACCACCAGTATTCCAGCCTGCAACAGCCCCCCTACCACCTTCAAATCAGCCCGCACCATCCCCCCAGCACCTGAAACCCGCCCCCTTCCACCTTCATTCAATCCCTCACCTAATTAAGTATATTAGGGGTCATTCAACCCTCGAGTCATCAAATATTATCATTCATTTATTTATGTATTTTGAAAAAACATCCTCTCATTCCATCCATATCATCTTATTTGAATCTATGTGGAAGATGTTTCCCCATGGATGTTGCTGGAATGGGCCAACACGCTGCGGTAACGCCACGGTCACACCGCGGTCATGCCGCGGTTTGGTCCTGCTCCAGCCACAACCAGCCCACACCAGCCCCCGTCCACCTTCATTTCATCCCGTTGCCACTAGCATTCCATTTCGATGAGGAATTCCATGAAGCCTTTGAGATTCTAAATAAATACTTACTGTACTGACCAGTATTGATTCCATTGGCGGATTAAATTCCACTCATTTTATTTGTGGCCTTCATAAATTGATTTCTTAGTGTTCTCATTAGACATAAGAATGATGCAGAGATTGAAACAAGTGTCTATTACATTAGTAAAATGATGTTAGGTACTAAGACACAATATTATGATGTTGAGAAAAACTACCTCACAGTCATCTTCCCAATTAAAATATGTGGATTTACTTGTATCCTTACAAAGTATACCTGGTCACCCATATTGACCAACTCAAGTACATCCTTAGCTTCCCTATGTTTATTGGGAATTTTTCCCTATGATCAGTCACATTATGAAAATATGATATCCTGTTCCAATCACATAAGTTAGTGAAAGGGAAGACCCTATCTAATTTCCTCATGGCACATCCTTCCTAAGAAAGTATACTACTAGAAATAAAACCTATAGATTAAAAGGGTTTCCATTCCCATGAAGCTCCCCAAACACAGGATATGTATTATTTTTTTCTTCCTCCTAGAGTCCTATCAACAAAAGTATGGAGAACCTAGTGATTATCTGTGTATGTCATGGGATTGAATTACATTCTCTAGAAAAGGTAATTTTTCTATACTCTTTCTCACTATCTGATTGAAGGACAAATAATTAGATAGAATATGAAGCCCTAATTTCTATCTTGGAACTGTCACTATAGCTGAAAATAGACTACCTAAATATCATAGGAGATTCAAAGCTAGTGATAAAATATATGATGATGAATATGTAATAAAAAAGATGAACTAGCCCATCTCACAGGATATGTTTGAAGATTGATGGAATATTTCCATTTTAAACCCACATTGTATCTTCTACCCTATCAAAAAATGATTTAAATATGTAATGTATAATGAAATCATAGTTTTAGCTGACCTTGATCAGTATGAGGTTTTCTACCACATTATTCATCAAAGGATGGTCTCATATATCATCATCTATGACATGGAGTAAATCAATCAGATCAAAACTTCCCTAGTTACTGATGAACTGATATCCACCCAAAGATTGGGGGTTCCCATAATTGATTATCATCAAAATGGGACCCTCCTGATATAGCGAGTTGTAAGGGAATAAATTTGGCATCAGGAATAGAGTGTTACGCTTCAGGATGGCCCGAAAGAAAAAAATCCTTCTACAATATGGAAAATGAGACCAACATCTTCTATAGATAGTTAAAGAAAGTGTATCAGGAGTATACCATTGAGTCTAACTGATAGAAGCCAACATATGATGAAAAGTGTAACGCCCTGACCCCAGCTACCCAGAGCCGGTGCATTACTTCGTAACATTGGCATGATCACAAAAGATCAAGTCTCGAAAGGCCGATTAGTTTAGTAGCCTTGGAAACACTAGATACATTCATAAATGTTACATTACAACATAAGGTGAAAAACTAAAATAACAAAAGTCTTCATAGTCCACACTCATATCCTCTTATGACTATCCCTGCAGGTCATGGCTAAAATACTTCTTCACATCCTGGAAAATATTAAAACATTGAAAGGGGTGAGCTCAGATGCTTAGTAAGGATAACAATATTGCGGAAGCTTTCATAAATAAACATTAACATTTAAGTCAATGTATAACTAAAACAAAGGCCTTTTAAACATGAACTTCAACATAATATGGCAAAACTAAAATGAGATAATTCCATTCACTTCTTCACATGGATATTATACTGGTCTAATAATCACATGCAATATCAATAACCACTTTCATAATGAGGGAATGTATAATGCCAGACATTCTGAAACATTTTGTCAAGGCCTCGGCCAAGACGTCTAAAATGATTAAGGCCTCGGCCAAAACCATAAATCAAATTGGGAAAGGGCCTCGGCCAATTCCACGTCTAGTTGTCTCATGAGACCTACCGATGCATCGAGGAGCTATAGCGGGCTCCACCCGTCACTTATTAAGTCCAATAAATTCCTCATATGAATAGGTTTAAACATATCATAAACCATAACATAATCGTATCACATAACACATGCATAAATGAAACATAAAATTTCTACATTCCAATCACAATATATCAATACAACACATTGATAAAAACGCTTTCAAAACCATTTTCAATACCAAAATAAAAGAAAGTTAAAACTTTGTATTTATTTTTCATTAAAAAAAGATGGCATGTAGAGGAAGCCGAAACTCAAATAATGGTCACGGCGGCGGAGAAGTCGTTTTCGCCGCATAAGTACGGAAATAAAAACATTCCCTTTTGTCGTTTAGCAAAACGCTTCGTATAAAAAGAATCCGTTTGAATAAACGTAAAAGTCAAAGGGGTTTATACACCGTATAAAAGAAAATTGTGTATAAAACCAAATATTCCTCAATGAAAGGAGATTGAGACGAAGTCCTTAAAAAGATCATTTTTAAAATAAAATAGGTCTATTATGTGTATTCACTATAGGTACACATAAAGAATGTAAAAATACAAAATAGGACATAATAATATCATGGTATAATTTGAAAGTAGGAGATTAACCCAAAGAATAGAAGTTGGGTTAAGAAATTCCCTTACCTCGTGTCTGACTTGACTCAACCGTTCTTTAACCTCCTGAATAATAAACTAGAGTTAATATATACCTTATTAAGAACCATTTTCAATTTCATTATCCTTATTATATCACTTATTACAACGATATGAACATTATGTAATTATTTAAGTTAATAACGGTCGTTTTGTCGATCTTTGGTACTTGAGTCAACAATAAACTTCTTATAATTACATGTTGTTTATGTGGTAGAATATCCATTATCTCCAGAATTATATTCATGATTTAGATGTCATATATATCTTATATATCCAGTATATACATTCATTTATAATGTTACGTAACATTTAGAGGTAAGAAATGAAGTGCCCCGTTCATGGAGACGGTAAGCCGTACGTACGCATGAACGCTACTTTCATTTAAATTTCATATTTAATGGAACGAAATCATAATGATATAAATGTATAATATAATTCCAGTATAACATAGTGTATAATACCATTTACTCCATCCTTTATACATCCCACATATGGAATTAACGATTCAAATCACTTTGAGGGGGCTGTAGTCCGCACTTCCTAAAATGAAATTATCGCGTTTTACCCATAATGGAAATCATAAAGTATGCCATAAATGAGAAATACAGAAGCATAAGTAAAACATAAACATATTATATATCATATATAAAAATAGTGACATCTTAATGGCCACCTTTGAAAGTGTTATATGAGTGTTGAACAATCATCGTTTCGTGAGGCAGAAATTCGCCATCCACAGAAACCGTATGTTCTTTAACCATTAGATGTAGGTGTGTGTAAGTGTAGCTCTAATACGTCTTATAAAAACATCCTAGTATATTGAGGATACTTGTGTTGTTACAAAAGAAATGAATAAAAAGAGTTTAGGGGGTTCGAGAAGAAAAATAAAACAAAACAACATTAGAGAAGACATTACCTCAAAATCGGGTAACTCTATTTGAGTTGAGCCAAAGGCTTCCTTGGGAAGCGTTCTGCCCAAAGTAAGGCTTCTACGAGTAAGAGGGGGAAGTTGGGAGAGTATTTGGGCAGAGGTTGGACGAGCCAAATGGCTTGATAGAGTAAATGAGGTGGGAGAGGTGGGGGCCTTTTATAAGTGGAGAGGAGGGGCACTTTTGGAAAGATTGAAATGTTACATTATTTCACAATGACTTTCGGCTTCTAAAGGTCCCAAACTTATATAATTCTAGGCCAAGGTGATAAGGTTCCGAAATCTCTTCATCCAATAGGATTTGGACAAGTGAATGCCTTGGATTTTGCATTATCATCTCATTTTATTTAAATCGTTAAATAATGAGGTCATCGCTGCATCATAATGATGTCATAAATAATTTAATTTATATAATGTCTAAAAATTATAAAAAAAATACTATGATGTAGTAAATAGTTTTAGATTTCTAATGAATATTTATAGTCAAACTTTTGACTTGTGTATCCCCACATAAAAACTGTTTTAGTAAAATAACTCATGTTTGTGTCAATTTAATTTTAACATTAAATAAATATATATTAATGTCATTTTCCAACTAATGTGGCTCCATGGGGTCCCCAAGATGACCCATGGGTTTTCTTGGTCGGCCATGACTCATCCAATAGGAGTTGGACAAGTTTCATGCTCATCTCATATTATTAAAATATTATTTGTACCTTAAACTACATTAATTACCTCTAATCGCGATTAAGAACTTAAAAGTTACTATTCACCAAAAAATATTTTAATCTCATTGAACCAAATTTTACTTCTCAATGACAACCATGTATGTCGGATTTTTGAAAATCAAATCACAGAAGTGGTAATATTTCATTTAAACAAAAAATCAGTTATTTAACTACCACTTAGTGGTTTCACTATTCATCAAAAATTGAAGTTTTTCAGAACAAGGCCAAAATTTCACCCTAAGCTATAATTGATATTCCGAATTCAAAAATGATGTCTATTTAAAAAAATTCCAAACATATAAGTTGACTTAATTAATTTTATAATTAATTCCCGCTGTTACGACAAATAGCGTGTTTTTAAGAAACAATTTATATCAAAAGATTGGCAATTGTTTATGTCCAATTTCAATGTTAAATTAATTCTAATGACCACCATTGGATAAAATGGTAAAAATATATTCTAATTATACCTTAAAACCACTAAATAGTATAATTTATCACAATAAATTATTTTGATTAAAAAAGTTGTTTTAAAGTATTTTCACTATTCATAAAAATTAGAAGTTCTCATAAAAATACCAAAAATTCAACATAGGCTACTTTCGATATTCCGAATCCAAAAATGAAGTCCATTTTGAAATATAAAATTTATATAATTTTAAAAAGTGGTTATTACTATTCATAACGGCTACATTGATTAGTCTCGGTGTTTTAGAACTCGAAGTTGCGTACAATGCCAGCTATTTCATTATTGAATGAGAAGCGTATCGTGGAAGCACAGGGTGTTACATTCTCCCCTCCTTCAATAAATTGCGTCCTCGCAATTTGAAATTTTTCTTTGACAATAAAAGGTTGAAAAGAGAAAATACCTTTGAGGAAAACCCACATCGGAAATAAGGTTAATAAATATATAACATTAAAAGAAAGCAGGATAAGTACAATGGTCACCTGATATAGCCCATTCTAGGATTATATGAAAATATGGATATGGAGGAGAAACAAACCATCAAGGTCTGATGGAGAGTTATAGAAAACAGGATTAGGAGAAATTTTAACCACAAGAAAAATCACAAACTTGTGATTGGTTAAACGGTCATTGAATCCCCAGTTGGAAAAGTTAACCGACAACATTTTGTTTTCAGTTACATTTTATAATGTTGAGGAATTTATTTAGGAGATTTACTAAGAACGTAAGGGAATATACATACTTGTCATGTAGACTTTCATTCTTTAATAAACATTTACCACAAACCCATCTTTCACACTAAAAGGTAACACAACTCAAAAATATTATATTTATCCTAATTGTATAAGGTTCCAAATATTAAAACATACCATTTAGATTAGTAAAATTATTTTGTAATAACCAGGGACTTCCTGTAGGCTAGTGGTAGGAAATAAAGGCCTGTCGTACTATGATTGTGGGTTCGATTCCTGCAGCTTTGTCCGACGCGACGGGTTATGCCCCACCCTGCAGGTTATCCTTTTCCTAAAACTATAGTATTATAATATTCCAAAAATAATCTTCATAAATGCTTTAACCATAAACAATACTATCCATGGTTCAACTTAATCCACTCCAACCTTTATAGTTATCCAAAATACCTCTGTCCAGACATTCTCTAAAAGGTCTCTTAATTCCAAAATCAATTTATCAGATTCCCCAAACAAAGTAAAGTTTCTCTTATTGTCACATACTAAAAATATAATTACCTTCATCATATTAAAACCTTACTGAAATCAACAAGTACTGCAGTACAATCCTTATATATATATATATCTCATTATTCTAAAAACCAGAATATAATCCATGAGTCCAAAATCACCATTACATTAGTTATTCTGCTTCAACTGTAGTAACAACATAAGATTGTCCTTGATCCCTTGGCCTTTTCTGAGGTAATTTTCCTTGACGCTTAGGACATTCATTTTCATAATGCCCCATTTCCCTACAATTGTAGCATTCAACTTTGACAGCCTCTTTCTTTCCCTTGCAATCACGAGCCTGGTGACCCTTTTCTCCACATTTATAACAAACTCCCATTCCTTTTAGGCACGTACCAGGGTGATTCTTCCCACAATTATCACATAATGAAAAATCCTTCTTTCCCTTTTCCCCTTTATCTGTCTCTTGTTCCCCCGTTCTCTTCTTCTCTTGCTTTACTTTGTTGTCATAAGACTTAGAGACTTCCTTTTCTGTCTTGATAGCACACGAGACAATATCTTCGTATGATGAGAAGGATTGTGATACTAAAGCTCGACGGAGAAATGGTTTTAACCCATCAAAGAAACGATCAATCTTACTCCTTGGGTTACGTATATAATCAGCAGCATGCCACGCTAACCTTGTAAAGTTAGCCTCATACTTTGCGACATTCTCATCCTCCTTCTGCCTCAAACTCAGAAATTGACTTTCCATATCTGCTCGATGGTCGCGAGGAAAGTATTTTTCTAAAAACAGATCTTTGAACTCTCTCCATTCCATATTTGATACTTCATCATCTTCCTTTATGTTTTGAATCAATGACCACCGTTGATCAGCATCTCCAGTGAGGTGGTAAACTGCCATGATAACTTTTTCCCTTTCACTGCTCCCCAAAGCCTGAAATATTTTCACTAGGGAATTTATCCATTGCTCAGCTACTAAGGGATTTGTACTCCCATTGAACATTGGTGGTTGTTGCCTCATGAATCGATCTAACATTGATCCTCCACGTTGCAGATCAGGGTGCTCCATACGAGTAAGGTTATTATTCATAACCTGAGTGAGTTGTCCCAGTATGGTATTAAGTTGATCATCACCAGTTATATCTCCAGATCCACAATAATTATCTTGAGCAGGAGGGAAATCCCTACACGGAGTTCGTGCATTGATACGGTTTCCATTCCTTCCACTAGGTGCCATTTCTAAACAATGGCATAAACTAGATTAGTTTATGAATCAAAATACATAATCCCATACTTATAAAACACTTAACATAAATTGAACTATTTATGGATATAATCCATAATCATAAAAAGAAATGTTTTCTTTGAGGAAGTATATATTCCTAACCCTTCATAGTGGTTTATAAATAAAATGAGAATTATCCTAGGAATATCCCCCGGGAGTGTCGTAACCAAGAGTACGGCAAGGCCCGTTGTCGTGCACCCGTTCCCATTTGAGTCTAGCTCAAAGCGGTGTTTTCAGGTTTTACCCCTTCGTACATCTGTGCCAGAGCCGCCTCTACCTGCTCGTATCCAGACAGGGATGTATTTCTCGGAAAACTCACAAAATCTCTACAATAACAAAATTCTAGGAAGTTCTTCAATACTAATCCTCAAAGTCTATCTTTGGGCTATGTGCTCTAATCAGAGTTTATCTAAATCTATCTTCCAAGGTTAGTACTAAACTACCTCTGATACCAACTGTAACGCCCCGACCCCAGCTACCCAGAGCCGGTGCATTACTTCGTAACATTGGCATGATCACAAAAGATCAAGTCTCGAAAGACCGATTAGTTTAGTAGCCTTGGAAACACTAGATACATTCATAAATGTTACATTACAACATAAGGTGAAAAACTACAATAACAAAAGTCTTCATAGTCCACACTCATATCCTCTTATGACTATCCCTGCAGGTCATTGCTAAAATACTTCTTCACATCCTGGAAAATATTAAAACATTGAAAGGGGTGAGCTCAGATGCTCAGTAAGGATAACAATATTGCGGAAGCTTTCATAAATAAACATTAACATTTAAGGCAATGTATAACTAAAACAAAAGCCTTTTAAACATGAACTTCAACATAATATGGAAAAAGTAAAATGAGATAATTCCATTCACTTCTTCACATCGATATTATACTGGTCTAACAATCGCATGCAATATCAATAACCAATTTCATAATGAGGGAATGTATAATGCCAGACATTCTGAAACATTTATTCAAGGCCTCGGCCAAGACGTCTAAAATGATTAAGGCCTCGGCCAAAACCATAAATCAAATTGGGAAAGGGCCTCGGCCAATTCCACATATAGTTGTCTCATGAGACCTACCTATGCATCGAGGATCTATAGCGGGCTCCACCCGTCACTTATTAAGTCCAATACATTCCTCATATGAATAGGTTTAAACATATCATAAACCATAACATAATCGTATCACATAACACATGCATAAAGGAAACATAAAATTTCCACATTACAATCACAATATATCAATACAACACATTGATAAAAACGCTTTCAAAACCATTTTCAATACCAAAATAAAAGAAAGTTAAAACTTTGTATTTATTTTTCATTAAAAAAAAGATGGCTTGTAGAGGAAGCCGAAACTCAAATAATGGTCACGGCGGCGGAGAAGTCGTTGTCGCCACATAAGTACGGAAAGAAAAACATTCCCTTTTGTCGTTTAGAAAAATGCTTCGTATAAAAAGATTCCTTTTGAATAAACATAAAAGTCAAAGGGGATTATACACCGTATAAAAGAAAATTGTGTATAAAACCAAATATTCCTCAATGAAAGGAGATTGAGACAAAGTCCTTAAAAAGATCATTTTTAAAATAAAATAGGTCTATTATGGTTATTCACTATAGATACACATAAAGAACGTAAAAATACAAAATAGGACATAATAATATCATGACATAATTTGAAAGTAGGAGATTAACCCAAAGAATGGAAGTTGGGTTACGAAATTCCCTTACCTCATGTCTGACTTGACTCAACCGTTCTTTAACCTCATGAATAATAAACTAGAGTTAATATATACCTTATTAAGAACCATTTTCAATTTCATTATCCTTATTATATCACTTATTACAACGATATGAACATTATGTAATTATTTAAGTTAATAACGGTCGTTTTGTCGATCTTTGGTACTTGAGTCAACAATAAACTTCTTATAATTAAAAGTTGTTTATGTGGTAGAATATCCATTATCTCCAGAATTATATTCATGATTTAGATGTCATATATATCTTATATATCCAGTATATACATTCATTTATAATATTACATAACATTTAGAGGTAAGAATTGAAGTGCACCGTTCATGGAGACGGTAAGCCGTACGTACGCATGAACGCTACTTTCATTTCAATTTCATATTTAATGTAACAAAATCATAATGATATAAATGTATAATATAATTCCAGTATAACATAGTGTATAATACCATTTACTCCATCCTTTATACATCCAACATATGGAATTAACGATTCAAATCACTTTGAGGGGGCGGTAGTCCGCACTTCATAAAATGAAATTATCGCGTTTTACCCATAATGGAAATTATAAAGTATGCCATAAATGAGAAATACAGAAGCATAAGTAAAACATAAACATATTATATATCATATATAAATATAGTGACATCTTAATGGCCACCTTTGAAGGTGTTATATGAGTGTTGAACAATCATCATTTCGTGAGGCAGAAATTCGCCATCCACAGAAACAGTATTCTCTTTAACCATTAGATGTAGGTGTGTGTAAGTGTAGCTCGAATAATTCTTATAACAACATCCTAGTATATTGAGGATACTGTTGTTTTTACAAAAGAAATGAATAAAAAGTGTTTAAGGGGTTGGAGAAGAAAAATAAAACAAAACAACATTAGAGAAGACATTACCTAAAAATCGGGTAACACTTTTTGATTTGAGCCAAAGGCTTCCTTGGGAAGAATTCTGCCAAAATTGAGGCTTATAGGAGTAATGGAGGGAAGTTGGGAGAGTATTTGGGAAGAGTTTAGCCGAGCCAAATGGCTTGAAAGTGTGATTGAGGTGGTAGAGGTGGGAGCCTTTTATAAGTGGAGAGGAGGGGCACTCTTGGAAAGTAAAGCAAAGTCACTTTATTATAAAATGAGTTTCGGATTTTAGAGGTCCCACACTTATATAATTCGAGGATAAGGTGATAAGGGTTCTAAATCTTCTCATACAATAGTCTTTGGACAAGTGTAAGCCTTGTAATTTTCATTATCTTCTTATTTTATTTAAATCGTTAAATAATGAGGTCATCGCTGCATCATCATGATGTCATAAATAATTTAATTTATTTAATGTCTAAAAATTATTAAAAAAATACTATGATGTAAGAGGGGGAAGTTGGGAGAGTATTTGGGCAGAGGTTGGCCGAGCCAAATGGCTTAAAAGTGTAAATGTGGTGGGAGAGGTGGGGGCCTTTTATAAGTGGAGAGGAGGGGCACTTTTGGAATGATTGAAATGATACATTATTTCACAATGCTTTTCGGATTCTAAAGGTCCCAAACATATATAATTAGAGGCTAAGGTGATAAGGTTTCGAAATATCGTCATCCAATAGGCTTTGGACAAGTGTAAGCCTTGTATTTTTCATTATCTTCTCATTTTATTTAAATCGTTAAATAATGAGGTCATCACTGCATCATAATAATGTCATAAATAATTTAATTTATTTAATGTCTAAAAATTATAAAAAAAATTCTATGATGTATTAAATCTTTTTATCTTTATAATTAATATTTATAGTCAAAATTTTGACTTGTGTAACCCCACTTAAAAACTGTTTTAGTAAAATAACTCATGTTTGTGTCAATTTAATTTTAACATTAATTAAATATATATTAATGTCATTTTCCAACTAAAGTGGCTCCATGGGGTCCCCAAGTTGACCCATGGGTTGTCTTGGTCGGCCATGACTCATCCAATTGGAGTAGGACAAGTGTCATGCTCATCTCATATTATTAAAATATTATTTGTACCTTAAACTACACTAATTACCTCTAATCGCGAGTAAGAACTTAAAAGTTACTATTCACCAAAAAATATTTTAATCTCATTGAACCACATTTTACTTCTTAATGACAACCATGTATGTAGGATTTTTGAAAATAAAATCACAGATGTGGTAATATTTCATTTAAACGAAAAATCAGTTATTTAACTACCACTTAGTGGTTTCACTATTCATAAAAAATTGAAGTTTTTCAAAACAAGGGAAAAATTTCACCCTAAGCTATAATTGATATTCCGAATTCAAAAATGATGTCTATTTTACAAAATTCCAAACATATAAGTTGCATTAATTAATTTTATAATTAATTCCCGCTGTTACGACAAATAGCGTGTTTTTAAGAAACAATTTATATCAAAAGATTGGCAATTGTTTATGTCCAATTTCAATGTTAAATTAATTCTAATGACCACCATTGGATAAAATGGTAAAAATATAATCTAATTATACCTTAAAACCACTAAATAGTATAATTTATCACAATAAATTATTTTGATTAAAAAAGTTGTTTTAAAGTATTTTTCACTATTCATAAAAACTAGAAGTTCTCAGAAAAATACCAAAAATTCAACATAGGCTAATTTCGATATTCCGAATCCAAAAATGAAGTCCATTTTGAAATAAAAAATTTCTATAATTTTAAAAAGTGGTTATTACTATTCATAACAGCTACTTTGATTAGTCGCGGTGTTTTAGAACTCAAAGTTGCGTACAATGCAAGCTATTGCATTATTGAATGAGAAGCGTATCGTGGAATCTCGGGGTGTTACAAAAAGTAAGTTGTTATGTGATGTTGTTTGGAAGGGGAATAATAAAAGGGGATATTTTTTTAGAAAATAGATCTGCTATACAGATACAGGGGCAGCGGCCATTGGCCTCGCAGTGCGACCACGAGGTGTCCTTTCTTCAACTATTCTTCTTTTTTCCTTCTATAAATTCTTCTCGTTATTGTAGTAGAAATCAACAGAAACTCATTTTTATATTCTATCTATGACTTGAACACCTATCACTAACCACTCATACTGCTATCATGTAGAAAAAAATGGGATGATTCAGGACACCAATAAGTCTATATCGAATAAGTAGTAGAAGATGGTTGAAAAAATAGAATAAGTCCTAGACGGACATGTTCCTACATGATTTATGGGCCAAACATACCACCATGGGAACTACTACCCAAGAGACACTGTACACTAAACTGAGCTAGTTTTTCCCTTTGAAGTCCAGTTTCCATTGCTACAAATATTTATCTATGGAAAACTCATCATTTGGGACAGACCTATATAGGGAACAACCCATTCATGAACTACATGTGGGTTTAATTCTCCCATGACATGATACATAGTGACAACCATATCTATTATCTTGGTTCCAGCCACAATATTTCATTTTCATGCTATGGAACATATATCTTTTATACATGACATTTAACTACATGGTTTTTGAAGAACTATGTGTGGTTTGATTCCATTCATCACACGATATGTATTGATGCATGAAGCTCCCATCATTGGTCCAACTGCAAAAATCAATAGGAACAATATCACACTCTATATATGGGTTAGACCTACATAGATAGTTTCCCATTCAAGAACTATATTTGGATTTATTTATGATATCATAGGATATAGAGTGACACCCAAATCTCCAATCTTGAGTCCATATATAATAATTAATTGGAACAATGCCCCTCTCTATGTTTGGGGAAGACTTGTATAGATAGTTTCCCATTCAAGAAATTTATTTGGATATATTTATTTCATATTATGATATTTGGGTCTGATTAGATCTCCAATATTGGGTCCATTTAAAATAATCAACATGAAAATGATCCCTCCATGCATACAAGTTAGATATACATAGGAATATTTTATAAAAGAACAACATAATACATTATTACTTCCATCATAGGATAAACATGGAAAAATAAATCTTTAATAATGGGTTAAATGACAACATGTTAGTTGATAAAAATTCAGCTCCAAACATCATATGGACTGGACCTATATAGTAATCCATCTGAGACCCACTCTCGCACAACTTAACAAACTACCAAGTTTTCCCCTGTTTCTCCCACTGATCATTTATCATGTGAGATCAGGGAACGTGCCTTGCTACGGGTTCTTTTATCAAACTCCATTTGATACCATGTATAATGATAAGAGAGGTGAACCCGTACCTATTATACCTCTTTAGAGAGGCCTTGGTGCTTATTTACAGGGAAATATAAAGATGACAAAACACTCATGTACGATGTGGAACACCGACTCCAATAATGAAAATAAATTGTTTAATTTTTAATGATATATATTTTTAAAAATATATTATTTTAATAATAACTGGTATAAGCATGGGTTGATAATTGAATCTTTAATGAGTGCTTTAGCTAGTTCGATGTTCAGTCCACTTTTAAAAACATTGGACAAATGAGAAAACTAAACTATCCTCAGCTACATTTCAAAACACTTAATGAAAAGTATATTCTGATTCTAAAAAAATAGTTACATATATCATTCTAGAGAATGTTACTTAAATTAGTGATAAAAATACACCTTTTGAATAGTTTTAAGACTCTTGCGTAACAATGGTACCAATTAGGTAGGAAGAAGAGAACAAAAATATGGCAGAAGTTGTTATATCTAGTAGATGTAATTGGAACAAAGTTAAAAACAAACTAAGAAGAAAAAAATGAAAAATAAAATTAAGAGGGAAGAGAAGAACTTCTCCTAGAATGACCACTTCTCCAACATCCTCCTAGACCACCGAAGGATCGGCTCTTAGCCACATCGTTATTTAATACCCCAACCCAACAACCATCCACCCCTACCTAAAATTACCAACCCCTTGTAACTAATAAAAGTAATAGACAATGTTTCCCTTAGGACATCCCACCAGCCACACCCATATAAGGACATCCATGCATAGCACAACTGAAAGCCACACATCCACACTCCTAGAATTTCCACCCTTACGAAAACCCACCTTGTCCTCAAAGAGAATATCTAGAAACCGCTAACAGAAATCATTTCCTGTTTGATTGCACATGATTCAATGAGTCTCCACTCATGAGAAAACTTCATCTTCATCAAGTAGACCATTGTTTCTGCCATCACCATTCACCGTCGTCACCACCACCATTGAATTAATTTCCTGACTAAGAGAGCATGGACGACATGTTTTTTGTTATTAAATTCAACGTATTTGAAGTACTAGCGGCACTAGAAACAAATTCTTTTTTGTTATTTGCCTCTAGAAGTAATAAATGGACAAGGATAGGCTTTCCATCATCTTTGATACCAAGAGAAATGATAACTCCATTACCTATAGCCATGGGAAACATTGGTTTTCACTCTTCATTCTAAACATCATATTGTCTCATTTCATAATTAAGATGGTTGTTGGATATAACTGCAATATCCTTCTCTCCCTACATAATAACATTTTCTAGAACATGTTGGAGCTCCTTCTAGTTCTGCGCTTCTTGAACCATTATTTCCTTTCATCCACCAACATATCCTGTAAATCCAAACAGTTTCAGTATAGATAGCCCAGCTGTAATGGCATCCAAACTATAACATTTATTCAACATTCCAAAAACCATGTGCTGCTCATCCATAGTATATTTGTACCACCTAAGAAAACCATCTAGTATTCGGACAGGATTTTGATGTGTTTCTACTTTGAAAAACTCCAACATATTTACAACAGGGGGTGTCCAGTTACGGGGACTAGCAGGGGGCAGGGGGACTAGCAGGGGGCAGGGGGGACTGGAAGGGGGTGGCAGGGGGCAGGGGGGACTAGCAGGGGGACTAGCAGGGGGAAGGGGGACTAGAAGGGGACTGTAAGGGGGCCTAGAAGGGTGCATGGGGGACTGGCAGTGGGACTAGCAGGGGCAGGGGGACTATCAGGGGCTGGGAGGGGGCATGGGGGGCTAGCAGGGGAATAAGAGGGGGGATTTGGAGGGGGGACAACCAGGGGGACTAGCAGAGGATAGGGGGGACGTGTAGGGGGTGGAAGGGGGCATGGGGGACTGGAAGGGGGTAGGGGGACTGGCATGGGGTGGCAGGGGGGACTAGCATGGGGCATGGGGACTAGCAAGGGATGGGGAACTGGCAGGGGGTTGCAGGGGGTAGGGGGGACTGGCAGGGGGATTAGCAGGGGGCAGGGGGACTAGCAGGGGACTGGAAGGGGGCCTCACATGGTGCAGGGGGGACTGGTAGGGGGGACTAGCAGGGGTAGCGGGACTTGGAGGGGCTGTGGGGACTGGCAGGGCGGCTGGAATGAGGCAAGGGGGCTGGCAGGTGGACTAGAAGGGGGACTGACATGGTGACTAGCAGGGGGACTAGCAGGGGGTGGTAGTGGGAAGGGGCGGACTAGTAGGGGGCATGGGGGACTGGTAGTGGGGTGTCAGGGGGAAATAACAGGGGTAGGGGGACTAGCAAGGGGCAGGGGGACCAGCAGGGGGTGGCAGGGCGAAGGGGGGACTGGCAGGGGGACTGGAAGGGGGCAGGGGGGGACTAGCAGGCCTGCAGGCCTGCTGTGTTTTTTATTTCACTTTGATTTAAAGCCATAAAATCTAAATGTGTCTATAAGTCTTGTTTGTGTTTTACATTCTTCCCTGGTTTGAAACCGTGGCTATAATGCTTTAGCCACGGTTTGAAATCGTGGCTATAGGAGTTGGCCTATAGCCACGCCAATACCATCCACAGTTCATTGAACCATAGCTATAACCTATAACCACGGTATTTGATCTTATAGGCACGGTTTGAAACCATTTTTATAGCCCAAATTTCCAGAAGTGAATGTCTAGAATGCACGCTCTGAGAAAATCCTCAAGAACATGAATCGTATGCTCGGACTGACCATCTGTCTAGGGATGGTATGATGTAGTCATAATTACTTATGTTCCCAAAGCCTTTTGAAGCCCCTGCCATAACTGAGAAGTAAAACGCACATCCCTGTCTGAAACAATGGAGTGTGGAACTCCATGTAGACGTACAATCTCACTGATTTACAACCGTCCCAGATCATCAACACTGAAGTTCTCCTTGATTGGCAAGAAGTGAGAATCCTTATTAAGTCTGTCGATGACTACCCAACCAATATCATTCCCTCGAGGTGACCTTGGAAACCCAGTCATGAATTCCATCACAACATCATTCCATTTCCACTCAAGAATGTGTAACTGCTATAAAAGACATGCTGGTCGCTGATGCACCACTTTCACCTGCTGACAAGCAGAACATCTCATAATGAAACCAGCATCATATCTATTCATACTTGGACACCAATACTGATGGTGTAGATCATGATACATCTCGGTGACTTCAGGATGAAATTCCCAAACTGTGGAATGAAAATCCCGCATCAGATCCTCATTTATATCTACTGGCACCCATACACGTCCTAGGAAATGAAAGATCTCACCCTCTCCCACTGTCCATCTAGGAGGACGGTCCTCTCTTAACACACCCTCCCGTAGTACTAGGCCTTTTGAGTTTGATATCTTTCTCAACTGTACTAGATCAAGAAGTGTAGAGGTAACAACTATAAAAGTTAAAAAGGACTTTCCCTATCTATCATGACCCTCCAATTGAATCTCAGAGAACAGAGCCATAAACTGCCACTCAGTGCTAGCCTCCTGAACTTCCTGAATACGAGTTCTCCTTCTAAGTGCATCAACAACTGCATTGCCCTTCCTAGGCGTATAAGCATGCTCAAAGTAAAAGGGATAAGGATAATCAAGCCACATGCACTGTCTCAGATTCAGGTCCTTCTAAGTGAAAATGTATGTTTGACTCTTGTGGTTTATGAAAACCACAATGTCCTCTCCTAGATTATAGTGTCTCCAACAGCATAAGCCATGAACAACAACTTCTAACTATAGATCGTGTGTCGATTGGTTCCTCTCATGTGGCCTCAACTGCCGAGACCTGTATGCAATGACTACATCTCCCTACATAAGAACATCTACCAGTCCGATACCTGATGCATTGCAATAAATGGTGTATCTCCTTCCAGGATATGGAAAGACTAGTATTAGTGCTGACATCAACCTCCTTTTCCGCTCTTGAAAGGCTGACTCACAAGAATATGACAATAAGAACTTTATACCTTTCATGGTCAGACCTATAAATGGTGCTGCTATGAAGGAAAAGTTCTGAATAAAGTGCATGTATGATCCAACTATCCCTAGAAAACTCCACACCTCAAAGATGTTCTTTGGCTACTCCTAGGAAACTATAGCTCTCACTTTATATGGTTCCACTGATAGTCCTACCTTCAAGATGATGTGACCCAAGAAGTGAATATGATCCATCCAAAAGTGGAACTTTGAGAGTTTAGCATAAAGATAATGCTCTCTCAGTGTACTCAAAATGATCTCAATATGGGTATCATGGTTGTGTCGATTGTGAGAGTTCACCAAGATATGGTCCAAAAAAACCACAATGAAGGAATCCAAGTATGGATGGAACACTCGGTTCATCAGCGCCATAAAAATTGATGGTGCATTCATGAGACCGAAGGGCATAACCGTACACTCATAGAGGCCATACCTGCTCCTGAAGGCTGTCAGAGGTATATCTGATGGTCTAACACACAATTGATGATAGTCGGATCTCATGTAAATCTTCGAGATCACTCGGGCTCCTCAAAGCTGGTCAAAGAGGTCATCGATCCTCTGTAAGTTATATCGGTTCTTGATCTTCAACTGGTTCAACATCCAATAATCCACACAAAGCTGAAGGGAACCGTCTACTTTCATTGCAAAAAGGATAGGCAAACCCCAAGGAGAAGTATTGGGTCAGATGAAACCCCGTGCCTGAAACTCCTCCAACTGCTTCTTGAGCTCATGTAACTAATGTGTAGTCATCCTATAAGGAGGAATGGACACTGGCGCTGCTCCTGGCATGAGCTCAATCGAGATGTCTTCCTCACACTCCTGAGGCAAACCTAAAAATTCTTCTGGAAAGACATATCTAAAACAATTCACCACTGGAAGAAAGTCAAACAGTGAAGCCCCTTGGTCATCAAGATAAAGACTAGAAACTTGGGCAATGACTCCTCCTAACCCATGATGCCCAGGTCCATCACGAATTTCTTATAAATCCCACTCACCACTATAAATGAAGGATTCACCCTCTGGTGATACGAAACTCACTCTTCAGTGATAGAAGTCAACGAATTCATGAAAGGGAACTAACCAGTTCATCTTAAGAATGACAACATAGCTCGTCATCTCTAGGACATAAAGGTCTCATAATAAGTGACACCATGCATCCTCAAGAGGACACTCTCTGAACTGACATACGCAAACTGCTATGGTCCCTAGTGGTGTGTCTAGAGTCAAATTACCGTTAGGGGAAAAGAAATAGAGCCAAAGACTCTCCAAAACAGAAACAGAGATATAACTATGCTTTACACCAGTATTGAAAATAGTTAAAGATATAACATAGTCTACTAAGATCGTACCTCAAACTGTTGAAGGTTCAGGATCCTACTCTATATAGGTCTACTCCATAGAAAAAGTCTGGCATGTACCATGACCCTACAACCCTGTATTACTACTCTATGCTGATCCACACTGCTTTCGCTGGTAACCTAGTGACTGACCACAATGGTCGTGACCTCGTCCTCGGCCAGAACGACCTGAAGAACTCCAGTTCCCATACTGGTGATAAAGAGTTGATTCATGTCACATAAATAACTTATTTTAATGTTATTTTTAATTTATTTTCCATTAATTCTTTGTTTTGGGG
This sequence comes from Viscum album, assembly GCA_963277665.1. Lineage (NCBI taxonomy): Eukaryota > Viridiplantae > Streptophyta > Magnoliopsida > Santalales > Viscaceae > Viscum > Viscum album. The sequence continues at coordinate 998,882,784 of OY728166.1, forward strand.
GTTTTCAAAGGTTTTATGTTGAATAGGACAGTTTTCATGAATTGGGCCAAACTGTGAACGCAATTCCAGATTTAAAAATAAATTTTTTTTATTTTATAACGTTTACATTTTTTTAATATTTTTCACTAATTATTTCACCTAAATGTCCTCCCCTGATATATTAACACCACATTTAAATTTTAAGCCTTTATAAATCCATAATCATGGGGGATTTGGGTTTTTATTTGAGATTTGGGCCAACCCGAAAGCCCATTTTCCAGTTTTAAATTGTTTCTTTAATGTTTTAATACCATATTCATTATAATGATGTTTTCTGTGATTCCACCTCCCTCTCGACCCTATGAAGTCCAGGAGCTCGTCCATTGTCTTTCCCCCCTCTTTTGAGCTCGTTTGAATCGCGATTGAGTGTTCAAATTCTTAGAGTTTCTAAAATCGGGAAGATTTGAGGAGGTAAGTTATTTCCATCATAACTCTCTCATTTATTTCTATTTTTCCCCCATTTCAGTTCAAAAATAATCTCATAATCCTTTTCATAATTTCAATTTAATGTTTGGATATTTTAAAATTCAGATTCTTGTAGAATTTGGGTCGTTTTATTCAAGATTATTTTGTGTAAGTGTTTCTCCCTTCAAATTCGTCATTCTCCTTAGGGTTTCCTCCCTCTTTCAATATGTTTTAATTTGTAAAGAAGATATGGTTCGAACATATGGTTTCATTTTGTGTGTTTTTGGTTAAATATTGTGGTCTAGGGTAGGATTTATCATCCTTTTAATGGGGCGGTGGTGCGGTTGATCGTTCATACCATGTTTTGAGGGATTCGACACTTTTGGTAGGTGGTTCCATGTGTAAACAATTATTGATGAGTTAGCTAGATGTATCTAGTCATTTTTCATATTCCTCATATGTTGGGTGCGGTAAAAAAATGGTTTATGATTGATTTGGTTAAGGGTTCAATTTTATATTTTCATTTTAACTTGAAATTGGGTGTTTTAATGTGTTACTCATGGGGTATTATTTGGGTGTATTTTATAACATATGGAATTGGTTTACTAAATATTGTTTGGACTTACAATTATTGTTTAGTAATATATTATTGTCATGTGGGCCAAAAAATAGGGTTTTTTATTAGGTTTTATGTGTAAAACATTGTTATTCTTCTTGATAGTATTTTATCAAAATGTGTGTTTTCATTTGAATCTTTTGTAGTATTATTGAAGGTGATTTTATAAAACATGAAATGGGTTTTCTAAATTTCTCTAGGGCTTCCAATTCTGTTTTGGATAGGAATTGGTTTGGTTTTTGGTCTTAAATGGTGGTTTTGAAATGGGTTTTGTGTGCAAGATATATTGACACCACTTGGGTTCTTTTTATGAAAATTTAGAACGTTTTAGTTGGTCAAAAAAAGTGGGAAAAAAGTTATTTTGTACTGTTTTGTATGTGTTGTCACCTATTAAGGAGTTATTAATTTTGAAGTTAGGTTTTAAGATATCAAAAAAATTTATAATGTTTTGTAAATTTTTGAAATGTTTTAATAAATTGTGATGTAGGAGCGAAACTTGTTTGTGGGTTGTTTCGTGTAAGTTTGATGATAAATTCATTTTGAAGGTAAAAATGCTATTATGTAACAAGAGAGTGGGATGTTATGAGAGTTTTAATATATTGGCATGGTTTTATAAAATTATTTAGTGGATTTGCGGAACTGTTTAAGAAATATGAAAGTGTTGCGGGCTATTTTGGTGTGAGTCGGATTTCAAAAGAAATCTGAATGAAAAAGTGGACTTTAGTTACTTGTGTTGTATAAATGTGGAATTTTAGGTGAATTTATGATATTTAAATGATATTTTCATGTGAAAATTATATTCATTTACTTGTTGAACTTGTTTGAGCACAAAGGGAAAACTTAGGTATCTAGGTGGGTGGACGTGTACTAGTATGCTAGTGAATCCATTGGGGTTGGCCTCAGTTTCACATATAAATATTGATTCTTACAACTCTAACTAAACTATGATGATGATGATAGGGGACCACTAGGTTATGGATATGTTACCTACTAGTGTCTCGTGCATGAGAACAGATATTTGTGATGGTTACTCCCACCAAGATACGAGGTACCTGGGACCCACAGCTAGCTAGTGCCTAGGGGTTATTTCCCATTGCTTGTGCTCACTGGATATTTTTTGCATACCGTCAGCATATGGTATGAGAGGCTAGAAAATTCAGTATCTATGGTATTTATTTTAAAAATTTTATTCTTTAAATTATCCCACCTAAAAACTCTTTTTATTTAATGTTGCATCTTTTAGAAATTTTATCTAGCATCTCATGTTATTGAAAACCTGCATGATTTTGGTCATTATATGTGAATCACACGGAATATATTAGTGGTGTTATCCTATTGGGATTTGTCTCACACCCTAAATACACCCTTGGGTGTAAGTATACTTTGTTATTTTTGTTCTCATAGGTTGGGTACAGTTTTTAGTTCCAGTGGTTTGGGTTTCTAGCAGGTCCTTGCTGGTGAAGTCTTGTAGAGATGGCTTGGGGGCAGTGACCCTTGCCATAAGGGTTCTTGGGATGTCCTTATTTGGGTTTTTACCTTTGTAATGGTCTTTAATCATAGTTTTATATTATTCAATTCAGTTATGAAATTTTGTAAATGACGGTTTTAGTTGAAAATCCATATTTGATTTATTGAGTTTGTTTGTTGATTTAATGTTTATAAAATCAGGTAAATCATTCCCAATTTTCATGATATGATACTCGAGAACTTGTGACAACCCGTGGGGATCGGGAATTCCCTCCGGGGCTTGGAATGGGCCAGGTTTGGTGCCAGTTTGATGGATACCTGATCTAGTTCGTGACAAAATGGTATGAGAGGAGGTTCTGGTTAACTCTTTGGGCCATGTTATTTAGGGAACAGTCGTGAGAGTCTAAAGTTTGGATTTTTGGGACTTGGTAGTTTGGTTATTGGTAGTGTTCCTGATCACAACATTTCATGAAAGGATTCGAGTCTCTATGGTATGTTTGAATTTATATAAGTCCTTTGCTTTTCTGGGTTTGATGATGATTAGGGGAAATCAAAAGAGAGTTCGGTTAATGGTCTCAGTGAGCTCGCAGGGCATGGAAATCCATGTGGAGCTGGGGATATTCCCTAGAACACTCTCTGTGATGGTGAAGTGTTTGGAATATGGCTTCCAACAATATTTCCAAGTCAACCGATAAAACTAGTTTCCTCTCACATTTTTTTGTGCTTTAGTTTTGAAATCTTGGAACTTTGGTTTTAAAGTGACTTGGTTTTATGAAGCGTACAATTTTTATGAAATTATTTTCAAATTAATAGGGAATGGATTGGTTTATGAAATGTCAAAACTAAATTTTCATAATTGTTTTGAAATGGAAAATGGTGTTCTTACCCCTTTTTTGAAAGCAGTTATGATACTGAAGTTGGTTTTGAAATGTATTTCCAATAGAGTTTTCTGAATAGTCAGAGTGTGTTTTAATGGGATGAGATATTTTGAAATTGATGTGAATATATTTAATTTGAGTTATTTTCTAAATTTTTTGGACATTCTGAAAATTTTTGTATTATGTGAGTTGGGATTTTGATCTCGTGGTTAGCAGTTTTGAGAAAAATGATGTGTTGGTTGACCGTTTTGGTTTTGAATAGTGGAAAGAATTTTTGTTTCAACCTTTTTTATCTTCATGAGAAACCACTTTCGTGGGGTTATATGGGATGATTTATGGTTGATGAAATGACAGGATGAGTGTCGGGATGGATATGAGGAGGGTGTCGGGTGTGGCACCAAAACATGCATGTGTAAGCCCCATGGGGTACCATTAGTGGATGCTCTAACCGCTGATCCATTTTCTTTCAAAGAAATGTTTTGAATGTGAAACATCATTACTTGCTGAGTTGTTATGGATGGTTTATATTATGTTTATTTTCGAAAATGTTAATGTTGTGGAATGTTTTGATTCAAAAAACCCCTCATGCTTGAACTGTGTTTTGGGATTAGGCTTGGTCAGTAATTTGTGTTATAGGGACAGTTAGTGGTATCTTTTGAAAAATGTTTTCGGATGCCTTTATGATGGTACCCTTCATGGGTTTGGATCTCGTTTGTGGTATATCTTGACCAATGGACCATCTTGGTTCGGTCCTTTGGTTTAATAGTTGGATAAGGAACACCCCCATTAAAGGTTAGTGCACAAATGATGTGAAACTAGGATTGCTTCGCTGTTTGAAGACCCTCTAGTTCATCAATACGAGGAATATTTTTCTTGAGATTTTAGATTAAGTCTAAAACCATTCCTTTATTTGATTTTTAGATCATCTTCTAATAGGAGAGTGCTCGTGGAAGGTTGAAGGAGAACATAGTTTTTTATGTTTCCTGATTCATCGAAAGTGGATGTGGTCTAGGGTTGTTAGTGTGGATGAGTTCCTTGATGGTGTCTAAGAGGGCCTTTGGGGTTCATCAATGTTTCATTGAAGCATTAGTTCATGTTAAACCACTGGTATGGAAAATATGGTCAAAATAGGATATCGTGGCCACTTTATAGAATTGTGTGTTGTTTGGGGATGTTGTATAAGGTCCCTCTCCATGCATTGTTTATATCAGTCACAATGGTCATGTTCGGTGATGCATTATGATGTCATGTGCTCGATTGACTATATAGGTGAATGTAGTGAAATCCTTTGAGAGTCCCTATAATGTTGGGAGAATGTCTCCCTTGGAAAAACAACAAAATCATCCATTTTAGAGGAATGTGAGTGTAGGTGTTCTTTCTTCTATTGTTTCCCACCTGAAGAAACAATGTGTGATGTGTGTTCATCTTCATAGCCCTTGTTTCAGTGAAATATTGGGATAGGGTAAAGTGTGTTTGGAATATGATATGTTTGGAAAACTTATCTGGGATTGCGGTGTAGTTTTTGGAGGCACCAAAGGAATAATTCTCATTTAGTGGGTTTCCAAAGACTAACTGTGAGGCTGAAGACGATTCAATCATTTGAGCTCCATCCATAGGTCATGGATAGAAGATGGCTTGTAGTAATGGGAAATCACAGGGTCATTTAAACTCTTCTACAAATTCCTATCCTAAATATGAAATATAGAAAGAGTTTAATCCTCTGTTATCATCATCTTTCTTTTTTGTTCACATTTGGTGGAAATATGTGGAGGGCCTTGTACCCATGTCATCGCCCAATTTCATTCCCTCCCCCTTTGGTTTCAATTGAGTCTTTGGATAATGGTGGGAAATTTGGCTAGATAGGCTGGGCACATGGTTTGTGAATGATTAAGAGTGACTGTGTGCCAGGAATCCTTGTGGGATGATTGATCAGCACAGTTAGTTCATGGTTTCACACACAGTGCAGACTAATCGTGTGACCTTCCCAAATCATGAAATTTTTGGGTATTTCTGTGCCACCCATGCTGGTCGGTTAAGATGGTTGGTTCTTATGGTGGAGAGAACCACTATGATTCTAATGTATGTTCCTTCGGAAATTACAAATGTACGTCTACGCAATGTACCAGGGAGTCCGTTCAGGCCTCCCCCTATTGTGTCCTGATTCTGTCTCGAAAACACATTGGTTGTGTCTTATGGTGGGGAGTGTATTAGTGTCCCCCCGTAGTAGAAACTAAGATTTATCCATGGTTTTTGCTTGGTGTAGATAGTCTCGTTCGGAGATATCTAGCTACCAACATCTTCCTTGAGTAAAAGTTGGGACTCGAGAGCACCCAATGGTTTAGTTAAAGTAAGGTATGTGTAACCTTGTTCAAAGTTGTTGTTCGTTTGGATGAATTTCTTGAGTCTTGTTCGGATAGTGCTTGAGGTGTTTTATTTTTGTATAAAGTATGAATGTGATTGATCCTTTCAGGAAAGTGGTTTATGTTTTGGTTGTGAGAGTAATATTTCTTTAATTGACCACTGGAGGTGTTTTGGCCTTTGGGGGTGAAACCTAGAAAGGGAGTACCTATTGGTTTCTCAGGGGGGTTTGGTTGTTGCTTTAACCATGTTGTAACTTTTCGAGGCAGAATGTTTTCAAGGTGGAAGAATTTTCACATACATAACTTATTTTAACGTTCTTTTTAATTTATTTTCCATTCATTCTTTGTTTATAGGGTTTCCAAAGGTTTTATGGAGAATAGGTTAGTTTTCATGAATTAGGCCAAACCGTGAGCCCAATTCCAGATTTAAAATTAAATTTTGTTTCTTTTTTAACTTTTTCATTTTTTAATATTTTTCAATCATTACTAATCTTAAATTTACTCCCCTTGTATATTAACACCCCATTTAAATTTGGATCCTTTATAAATCCATAATCCCATGGGATATGGGTTATTATTTGAGAATTGGGACAACCCAAAATCCCATTTTCCAGTTTTAAATAGTTTCATTAAATTTTTAATATCCTAATCTTTATAAGGAATATATCAATGATTACACCTCCCTATCGAACCTAAGAAGCCCATGCATGCTCCCATTGCCTTTCCCCCTCTTTGGGGATCGTTTGCATCACGATTGAGTGCTGAAATGATTAGGGTTTCTAAAATCGGCCAGATTTGAGGAGGTATGTTATTTCCATCATAAATCTATCAACTCTTAATATCTTTCCTCCATTCTAGTTCCTACATGATCTCGTAATCCTTGTTCGAGCGTCCCTTGAATGGATGGTTGTTTTCAAATTCAGATTCAGGTGGATTTTGGGTCGTTTTATTCAAGATTATTTTGAGTAAGTGTTTCTCTCTTCAGTTTCATCATTCTCCATAGGGTTACCTCCATCTTTCATTATGTCCAAAAATTTCTAGAAGATAGCGTTTGAAAATATGGTTTTATTTGGTGTCTTTTTGGTTAAATATTGTGGTCTAGGGCTGGATTTATCATCCTTGTGATGTGGCGGTGGTGCAGTTGATGTTTCGAACCATGTTTTGAGGGATTCAACACTTTCAGTAGGTGGTTCCATGTGTAAACAATTATTGATGAGTTATATTTTTGTATTTAGTTATTTTTCATATTCCTCATATGTTGGGTGTGGTGTGAAAAGATTTTATGATTTATTTGGTTAAGTGTTCGATTTTATATTTTCATTTTAACTTGAAATTGTGTGTTTTAATATGTTACTCGTGGGGTATTATTTGGGTGTATATTATAACATATGTAATTGGTTTAATAAATATTGTTTGGACTTAAAATTATGGTATGGTAATGTATTATTGTCATGTGGGACTAAAAATAGGGTTTTGTAATTGGTTTTATGTGTGAAACATTGTTATACTTCTTGAGAGTATTTTATGAAAATGTGTGTTTTCATTTGAATATTTTGAAGTATTATTCAATTTGATTTTATAAAACTGGAATGGGGTTATATAAATGTCTCTAGGGATTCCAATTCTATTTCATATAGGAATTGTTTTGGCTTTTGGTTTTAAATGGTGGTTTTGAAATGGGTTTTCTGTGCATGATATATTGACACCACTTGGGTTCTTTTTATGAAAATTGAGAATGATTTAGTTGGTCAAACAAAGTGGGAAAAGGGTGATTTTTTAATATTTGGTATGTGTGTTCACCTATTAAGGGGATCATAAAGGTTATGTGAGGTTTTAAGATGTCAACCATTTTTATAATGTTTTGAAAAATTTATGATATGTTTTAATAAATTATGATGTTGGAGCGAAACTTGTTTGTGGGCTGTTTTGTGTTAGTTTGATAATAAAATAATTTTGATGGAAAAAATGGTATTATGTAACAAGTGAGTGTGCTATTATGAGAGTTTTAATATATTTTAATGGTTTTATAAAAATTTTTAATGGATTTGTGGATGTGTTAAAGAAATGTGAAAAGTGTTGTGGGCTATTTTGGTGTGAGTCAGATTTCAAAATCAATCTGAATGAAATGTGGACTTCTGTTACTTATGTTGTATAATTGTGGGCTGTATGGTGAATTAATGATATGGAAATGTTATTTTCATGTGAAACGTATATTCATTTACTTGTTGAACTTCCTTGAGAAAAATGGGAAAACCCGGGTATCTAGGTGGGTGGACATGTACTCGTATGCTAGTGAATCTATGGGGTTTGTCCTCAGTTTCACATAGGATGATTTACTCTTACAACTCTAAATAAACTATTATGATGATGATTGGGGACCACTAGGTTATGGGTATGGTCAATACTAGTAGATCATGCACGAGAATGAATATTTGTGATGGTTACTCCCACTGAGAGGTGAGGTACCTAGGATTCACAGCTAGCTAGTGCCTAGGGGTTATTTCCCATTGCTTGTGCTAACTGGATATTTTATGCATAATTTTGGAAAACGGTATTAGAGGCTGGAAAATTCAGTAGCCATGGTATTTATTTTAAAAGTTTTTATTCTTTAAATTATCCCACCAGAAAACTGTTTTTATTTAATGTTACATCTTTTAGAAATTTTAACTAGCATCTCATGTTTTTGAAAACTTGCATGATTTTCATCATTAAATGTTTATCACATGGAATATATTAGTGGTGGTATCCTATTGGGATTTGGCTCACACTTACATAAACCCTTGGGTGTAGGTAGACTTGGTTATTTTTTTGTCGCAGGTTGGGTACAGTTTTTAGTTCAAGTGGTTCGGGTTTCTAGCTGGTCCTTGGTGGTGAAGTCTTGTAGAGATGGCTTGAGGGTAGTGCCCCATACCATGAGGGTTCTTGGGCTGTCCTTATTTGGTTTTTTACCTTGGTAATGGTCTATAAACATAGTTTTAACATATGTAATTCAGTTTTGAAATTTTGTAAAAGACGGTTTTAGTTGAGAAATCCAGATTTGTTTTATTGAGTTTGTTTGTTGTTTAATGATTATAAATTCAGGTAAATCATTCCCAATTATCATGATATGATACCTGGGAACTTGTGCCAGCCCGAGGGAATCAGGGATGCCCTTCAGGCCTTGTCATGGGCCAAGTTTTGTTCAGCTTTGATGGTGACCAGATCCAGTTCGTGACAATGCATCTCCTGAATGCGGGATCATAGGGGAACCCCTACAACTAGATGTAGGTGAGAAGATCTGAAAACAATGCTATAGATGGCCCATCTTTCCATAAGATCAACACTCCATAGGGTATCACTAGCACTAATGCCTAGTATGCCCACTCCTCCCGCACTAGCACCATACAACCTGGCAACCGGAAGATTCATTCCGCCTACTCTGATCTCCTCATGCAGCCTCCTTGCGGAACTTCCTACTATCAATAAGAGGAACACTGATTCTGGATGTAAAACTTCCCTAGATCACTCCTCCAGAATCCCTGAGATTGTGCTCTGTAATAAAAGATTGGTTAACGATAGATGATATCGAGGTCAACCTGAAGATGTTCACCTATGAGTAGATGTCATGCCTCAGACCATCCTCAAACATTCGTGCAAGGAACAACTCATAACCTTCAGGAATATGAGTGAAACGTTGCAGCTTAGTAAAGCGATACGAGTACTCCATAATAGAAAGTGTACCCTGATCTAGTCTCATAATCTCCTGGGCTCGATCAGCCCTCAAGGTCTCAGGGTAGAAGTAATCGTAAATGATGCACAAAAACTCTTCCCAAGTCATACCCTGTTGGCGTCCTGACTGTGAGATCACCTCCCACCACCTCTTGGCGGTGTCTCGGAGCATATAGGTCATGAGATTTACCCTCTTCTGTAGAGGTATCTCTATATGATCATAGATCGCCAGTGTATCTTCGAGCCACGACTCTGTACCCTGAGCTCCCCCAACCCCTGAGAACGTCGGAGGATGCTGCTACTGGAAAACCCGCATCAACTCATCCATCAACAGGGTAGGAGACAACACTCTCTATATGGTCTGCATTATCCTAAGGAAACCCTCCTTGAACTGTGCATCAATTCATGTCACTGGTATAACTACTGGTGATAAGGATGGTATAGCAGGAGGATCTAAAGGATGACCCTGATCAGCTGTATCTGGTGTCTAGTCACCATCTGGAATCTGATGTACAACTGGAGGACGTCTCTGTGGCATAGCTCTGAAAGGTCAAAAGCACACCATAGGTTAGGATTATCAAGGACAGAACACAAGAGTACAGACGAGAAACAAGAGAAAGAAACATTAAAGTCTTACAATACATGACTACACTGCGTGTATAAAAACTACACGGCATGTTCTCTTAAGCCATTCACATGGGCGTGTACTTCTTCCACAAATGCTAATGTAACTCCCAACCCACACGGCGTGTACTTGAACTCTATTCCGCTGGCCGAGTCTCCCTACACGACTAAACCAAATGGACCTCTTAATCCCACAGTACATGGCTTGTATGACCTCCACACGTCGTGTACTAGATAAGGTTTCAATGACCCGTGTTGTTAGTTACACAGACGACTACATGGTTCACTCTATATGGCGTGATCCTTACGAACATGGTGTGTAATTGAAGTTTTTCCCCAACCCGTGTTGTTCATGACATGGCCGAGTACTTTGGTTACATGGCACATCGTGTGAAAACAGGACATGGCGTGTAATGTCAAGGCTTCATCCATCTATGACGTTAGTCACACAGGTAGACACACTGTCTCTACAACATGGCGTGTACATACTATACATGGTGTGTTGCTGATGATTTTCAAAACCCCGTGTTTCAGCCCACACAGTCGGAAACACGGTTTGAAATCTACAAGACATGTATTCATAAGTACACTCCGTGTATTCTGTGTTTTTCCGGCAGTAGCTCAAAAACTGCTCTGAAGCCCAAAAAAACATGGGAAACATGCATGAAGGTTCCAAATTCCGATCTGTGAGAGCCCATACTCCTTGCGAATCAATGAGTGACATCTCCTACATATATGTACAAGGGGAAAAAGTCAATGATCCACCATGTTCCAGTTCATGAGGGCCTATAAAAGCTCAAGAATAAACATTTGGCATTTATTATAGTAAATCTTATTATAAACAAATTTTCTTTCAAACAATAGAGATTCTACCAAAAAAATATCACAACAGAATTCATAATCTACATAACGTCTATCACAAAAATATGCAATCGCTAATTCATCCTAGATGACATGGCAAGAATGCGTGGAATGTAATTTTTAACAAGTGCCTATATGATGCCTGAGATGGCTTACCCTCATCTGGTCGGGTTGCGACTGAAATAGAACCGCAAGAACAAAAACAGTAACAGATAAATGCATGTGAATCACTCTTAGTGAAGTCCAATCAAATGTAATAGAGAAAAACTAGAAACTGCAATAAGTGAGGTTGATCGGTGTTTCCTTATACATGGGTTAGCTACTCCTGGGCACAGTTTATTACCAAGTACCTATTCATTCCTGTCCCAGGCTAAAGGCTCCAAACAATATGTCAAGGGAAAAGACATCCTCTGATACCGCTTTGTAACATACTAGTTTCGGAATCCACCTAGTGGTGCCCATACCCAGTTGGTCGCATGTCCTCAAGCACATTTCCCCAAATGCCAGAGGTTACCGACTAGTAGTGATGGATTTGGGTGTGATAATGGGGAAACAATGCCCTCATTGGCAGATTACACAACAGAAACGAGAAATAATAAACAATAGCGGAAGTAGTAAACAAACCATACACAAGTGAATAAAGGAAGACTAAAACAATAAAAAACTGGAGCAAATATATAAAAGAAATAATGCGTGATACATTATCTAGGAAATAATTCAAACAAGTCACAATTCCAAACACAGTACAAAACCAATGTAAAAAAGAAAAATAGATAAGCAAATCCTCAGAATCGCAAGCCTCGGCTTGGTCTCATGCTCTCCTACTCCAATGTAAGTCAAGTAATTAAAGTAGAAGGTAACTTTCTCATGTCTATACGTGAAACAATATAATCTTTTTCGGCCCATAATTATGACCCAAACAAGGTGGGAGAATAAATCCTAATAGGAAACCACTAAAAGATCTATTCCTAATAGTCGGTGAGTATATGAAAGCTAAATTATAGTAGACAGTATATAGTAAGATGTAACAAGAAATACAAAGCATTAAGAAATCCCCAATACCAACAAGAAGTAGTGAAGCAAACAGCTAACCACAACAGGAAACCCTCTGAGAAGTACTCGCAACCATCCCCTCTGGTCCTATGCAAAAAAATACCAACAACCCTTTGGCAGTACACTTGGCCTAACCCCTCTGGTTTGGTCATACGAAATTTTAAGACTCTCTGAGAAAGCACGCTTAGTCAATTCCCCTTATAGTCTAATGTAGTCAGGGACTCTCTGAGGAAGACCATATAGACTAATACCGTAATAACCCAAAGGTCTGGAGACTCTCTGAAGAAACTCACTCGGTCAATTCCTCCTATAGCCTCTGGTCTATCACAGACTCTCAGGAATCTCACTCAGTAAATTTTTCCTATAGCCTAGTATTGTTTAAGGAATTCAACAAAACAAACAATGTCCCTCTGAGTAAGCTCACTCGGTCTACCCACCTGTGGTCAATAATATCCAAGACTCTCTGGGAAGCTCACTCAGTCTATCCCTTGTAGTCTTTCAGCACAAAACATTATGAGGAAGCCCATTCGCTCTACCCCCATGTAGTCTATAAGATTCAATACTCTCTGGGAAGCTCACTCAGTCTATCCCTTATAGTCTATAATATCATAGACTCTCTGGGAAGCTCCTTCAGTCTATCCAGTATAGTCTAAAGCACCTAGTTCTCACGACCAAATTCCAATCAATGAATAATAATTCTATATAGAATAGGTAAACCTACAGAGATACTTGGGTAACTAGTCTATACCTTAATAAGAATTTAAGGAAAACAAGGCTCCATCCTACGGTCACAAGGCATGAAAAGTAGGTACAATATCCAAAGGCAGAACAAGACCAAAGGTTGTAAACAGAACAAGCATGGGAAAACATCCAAGAATAGAAAATATCCTCATATGTAACCAATATTTACCTATACACAGGAATACAATCAAGGCAGGAACACAACATGTCAAAACTGTAAACACACAATACCCCGTTCGTGGGTATTGGTGGAAATTGCACATAAAACTCAAAGGCATCAAACATAATGATACAAACCACCTACTTGGATGATAAGAGATCGATATTATTGAACCATGATTATTGATTCTCCTCATAATATCAAAGATATGAGAAAATGTTCAAAACAACCAACTGAAGATATCATGAGGAAGAGGTAAAATCATGGAATAAAACTCAAGAAGATGGAAGAGCTCACCACTGCTGTTCCAATGCAATCGACGACAGTAAATTTGGAGAACAGACGAAGGCTCTAGGGCTTGGAGGATGTTTTCGGCGGTACGGGATGCTCTCAGTCGATGAAACTGGAGAAAGAGACAATTCTATCGATTAGACACGACCCCAGCCCGTTTAATGAATAAAAAAAATACATGGTGTGTACTTTTTATGTAAGCGGTGTGTACTTGGATTTTCCGTACTCCAATTTAAGTGGCCTCCACATCTCCCCTACACATCGTGTGTGTGAACCAAACAAGGCAAACACATGGAAATGTGTGGCATTGATGTACACGACATCTACATATAAATTACATGGCATGTATTTTGAAAATTTCCAGATTCTCTTCTTTTTCTCAAAAACACCAGAAAAGGGGAAAAAATACATTATAAGAATGTCTAGGTTCTTACATGAGTAATTGGGATTATTCTGATCTAATGAAAAAATAATTTTTATATTCATAATTATTCTCTAAAATTTTAACATTCCAAAATTATTTACGATTTAATTATCATGTTTTCATTTATTTTTAAATTACTTTTTTTGGTGAAAAACAATGATATGGTTTATAAGAATCGATGTTGTGATTAAAAACTTCCCTTGAGAATAACGATCATGAATTAATTTATAAATAAATAAATTAAAGATTAGTAATACCATTATAATTTCCTAAGAAATTATTAAATACACTATTAATACATTTTATTGATAATATATAATATTCTTTTGTAATAATGGTGTACTCATTATAACAACCTTTAATTCATTGGTATGACCAACCTAATAGAGTTATTGTAGTAACTATTATATGAATAACGATTTGATTTAATATATTATTAATATAAAATTTATAGAATTTTAATATTTTATATATATCATATATATTTATATATAAATTCATAGAACCATCAATTATGGGTGGTGATTTAAAATGAAATTCATGGTTGGTAGATGTGGTTGTTTGTTTTATGTATGTTTAATCACACTATTTCTCAATGAATGTGTGATAATTAAGGTGTTTGACTATCTATAATTTATTAAGTATAATTATGAGATTTTCGGAAATATAGTTCAAAATATCCATCATTATTATATGCCCTTAATGGTTGTGCTGAAGAATATAAGTTATTATTTCATGGATGTTGTAGCACACCTTATAACCGATTAATGTTCATATATTTTTCTAAGTCGAAAAGTATGAGAAAATAACAACTATTCCAATAATATAAAAACTCAATAGTATAATAATAATATTTATTTATTTAATTTAATATATTTTACATTCATTTGGAGGATAAAAATTAATAATATGTATTTATGAATTATGTAATACTCAAGTAGCTACCATTACATTTATTTGGAAATTCTAATCAGATATGAAGGTCTTGGGACACACAATTGAGAAATATATTCGAATATACATTATTTAAGATTATATTATGTGATAAATTAATTAGTATTATGATGAAATTTAATGTAATAATTGTGATAAAATTGTTTTGATATTGTTCACTTTTAAATTTGATAAAATTGGCTCTTTTTAATACCCGATTGTTTTCAATAATAGTGTATCACTATTAAATGGTAAATTGATAAAAAATTTAGGTATAAGAGTTTGTGGGTTGAGATATGTATAATAAATCACAATAACAATTTTTCAACATGTTTTAAACTTAATCTTTTATCTACATGGGAATAATGTTCTACTGTTTTGCTTCTACAATGGTATCATGTTTTTATAGTAGATGGATATATTTTAATTATATTAGATGGATAAACATAAAAAAATATTTTTATCATATAAATATAAATATAGACACTGTGATATATATTGAAAATTACAAATATTGGAAAAATACCTTTTAAATTTCGTTATTTAATATATAAATCTATTATTTTGGAGGGAATTTTTATTTTTTCCACTAGCTTTTCATTAAATTATCTATTTTGTATTACCAATTAAATTGGTTTTATTATATTCAGAAATAATATTATATAAATCCAATTTTATAATATATTTATGTTATTTTGTTAGAAAAATATTACATAATTATAATAAACCAATTCTAGGAAAATAATAGTTTTATATTATTTTTTTATTAAAAGGCATTTTGATGAATTTTTTTTCTAATAAAAAATGTAAATCCTATGAATTAAAGAATATTAGAGTTTCATAAAATGAATTATTTTACATCATCAATATTTTTTAATAATATAAAATTTAACCAAAAACTATATCTAATTTAGGTATTTTTATTATTTGATAAATCTGACGGTACTAGAAAAATCACAATTTAGTACTATTCATATAAAAATTTATTTTAAAACAGTTAAAAACATTCACGGTGTGGTAATATTGTTTTTTGGAATTAAATATAATTGTTCTCTTGATAAAATTTATAATTTAAGAAATTTCAGTAAATATTTTAAATTAAAATTCATTATATAATATGAAAATGATCTTTTATTAAAAAAAATTATATGGAATCATCTCATGTTCTTATTGAAATTTACTATTATTTAATAATTTGTTAAAATATATTTACATACTATAGTATTTTCCATTCCTAATCATTCTTGATAACATTCATACAATATGCCAGGGTTTCGTTTTCTTTGGTGTTTCTTCAGAAATAAGCTATCAAACAAAATATTAATTTATAAACAATATATACTAAAATTTCTTTCAGAAACATTTTTTACTGGTGAATAAATTAAACCATTATGATTTTAATTAAAAAATACTAGTGAAACATACTAATGGTACTGATGATATATATATTTCTTAAAAAAATCATTCCAAATATATAATTTTCCCTTATAATAAATAAACATTAATATTGACTTTTTCTAAAATCATTAGATCTAAAATACCAATTGATTTGAGATAATAAATCAAAAAAAAAAAATTTCTTGTAAGATATATCAATGTAATGCTTTCACTTAAAGCTTATCATGGAGGTTGGAAATATGAAATCTGATTTCAATTATTTTTTTGATTACCATGGATTCTATTTAGAGATTAGCAATACAATTCCATAATATTATTTAATTCTTCTAAATAAGGGATTCAAAGACACTCATGATTTCTCATTATTTAATATAATCAAATTATATTAAAATTAGATGAGTTTTTTTCTTTGTAATATTTTCGAATAGGGATGTAAGAATGATAATTTAAATATATCATATTATAATGGATTTTCCAAAATAAATAAAAAATTTAATCCTAATTTAGAGTATAGGTTATGTATTATATACTGATGATGGTTTATTATGTTATCCCAATCTATAATGAACATGGTGATTTAGTAGTATTACATTATTTTCATGGATTTAATCAATGTTTATTTATTAGTAAAATAAATCCTATTTTTATTACACATGATTACACAATTACATACTCCTTAAAGTTAAATCATTTGGATGAGGTTTTTTTATAAAAATATTTCCATCCATCTATATAATTAGTTTCTCAATAAATATATCTACAGTGTTCTTATTATTGATGAATTCCTCTAGAAAAATTTAAGATCATACTATATCATTGAAAAATAAATCCCCCACCTATGGTTCAGCCAACATTTTTTAGATGTTAATAATTTATCTTTCCTTATTCATTATATTCTGTCCCTTCTATTTTCAGGTAAATTAATTTTTTGGGTCTTTTCACCAAACCCATGATAATTATTATAATATTTAGTTTCTATTTCAACCTTATTTGCATTTCTAACAATATAATATTATTTTTTTATGAACCATAATAGCCGTTAATGTTTTGAGAATCATCATTAATATTATAAATAATTTATCCAAAATACATTCACAGTTAGTGATAAAATAAGAGGTTTATCATTCATGAATTGTGGTTGTTTCATCATATGTACTGGTGGATTAATATTCATTATCATTAATATCAATGAATTCACACTCTAAAATTTCTATAAAGAGTGTATGAAAATATCAAAAAATTATTACTTAATAGAACACTTACCATATCTTGGATTTAATTTTTTTTGTCTTTCCTTATTCTCATCAATATGGTCTATTATTGATTTACTTAATTTTCCATATAATTTACTACTCAGAAAGAATATCATCATCTACTCTTTATTTAATGGAAAATAAATTCTTGATTATACTGTCCCATTAATCATAAATTATAGGATCTAGAGAAATAGTTATTTCATATAGTCATTAGTGAAAGAAACAATTGATAGAAAGATACTAGATTAATTATTCATTTAAGATCTCCACACTGTTTTTTATTTTAAATGAACTAGGGTAATATTCTTATAATGTTTTTCCATCCATTTTCCATTCCATTATGTTGTATTATTGGATAATCTAAACCTTATTTTTTTTAATTAAAATGAGAACATGACCAAAATCAATGTTTATTTTTTGAAAAAAAGAGTCGTCTTTCACATGTATAAAAATATGAGATTTATCAGAATCCAATTTAATAATAAATGAAATTATCATCATGAAAATGATCATACGAAAAAAAATCAACTCCATTATCCATTTAATTTTTGAGACCATCAACAACAGAATTGGATTCCATATAAAGATTAGTGATAATATTATACCCATTGTTTTTTATGTTACACCATATATTATCTCTTATATTAAAAATGTTTGGGCGGAAATGTGATGTTATTATATGCATTGAATAGATTCTCTAAACCTATAAAAAATAATAGGTAAATGAAATAAATATAAAACCATATAAAAATCTAGGTGTGAATATATGTTTTCCAATTTCACTACACTTAATACTTTTGAAACATAATTATTAATGTTTTTAAATCATGTAGAGTCTACAAACAAATGAAGTACCTATATGGGGTTATCATTAATTGAAAAAATATAGAATATGTACATTTCCAATAATCAATGAATTATATCCAATAAAAAGACAGAAAATTTAGGATATTCCTAATATTTTTCAATGATGATATTCCATCCTAAAAAGAAAAATGACCAAACGACTCTAAATATATGTCAAAAACACTTTTATAATATAACATTCTCACATCCCATAACTATTGTATCCATGGAAGAAACACATACCTTGAAAAATTATATTATATACTATGTGTTATCATTCAATATAAACTTATGGATATTTCTCAATAGTGTTATATCTCAAAGAAATCTCACAAAAAAAGTAAAAAAGATTATTTAATATTTTTTAGAACTACATATATATGGAATTTATTTTACAATTTATGTTAATATTTATCTATAAATATACTTCTGTAACTCTATTCTACATATCCCGGATATTATACCCATCTTCCTAACATGACGACGAATGGAAAAATAAGAATGGGGTGAGTGAGGGATCTCAGTGATGGAAAACATATCAATATTTCATAATGTATTAGACCATAACCATATAAGGAATCCATGTCCTGGTATAAATACGTTTTTAATTGATAATTGAAAAAAATGAGTTCCCTAAGGGTCATGATATAGGGACATGTAATCTAAAAAAATGAATGAGAAAATAATTTTTTTTTAGAACCATGTGATAATAAACATGATTCATTGAGTTCATTAATAGGAAAAAAAATTAGAATTATAAACATGTAAATCCATTTAAATGAAAATCATGTCTCATGAATTCTCATAAATACGTAAATTTTAATGTAGGCTCTGGATAATCATCCATGTACCTTAGTTGGCTAGGTTAAATAATATTATGTACCCTTGGGCTTTGAATAAATACTCATATGTCCAATTTTTCATTGTATATGTCCACATCCATTCCGTTCACATGGAATAAATTATTTTGTGTACTATTCATCAAGGGATAAATCCTTATGTATAATTATTTTATTGTGGGTAAATCCTCCCATTCTCCATTTTGAAGGGGGTAAATTATCATGAATAACATTTTTATTAGAGTAAATCCCCATGTGTGACATTTATATAATGGGAAATCCAAATATTTACAAATGTTTTTGGGGTAATTCATTATGAAATTTGGATTACGATATCTAAAATGTACCAATATATTGATGGATGAAAAACAATCCCAATCAACAATGGTATTTTCATTTTCGTGCCGCAATAATAAAATTATTCATCATATAATTATGAAACATTTCATTTATAATATTGTTTATTTAATTTCAATATATTACCAATAAAATTGAATAACAGAATGTAGTCTTTTTTTCCACACAATTTAATCCCCAAAATGATTCATTTATATAATAATTTAAATGGTGGTTCATTAAAAAAATTAAAAAATAAAGACATACATTAGAAGAAATACAAAAATGGTAGTGATATTATTAAATTATTTAAATAATTATATTATATCATTATAATAGTGGGCGATGTTAGGACCATTTTAAATATTAATTGATTTTTTAATAGGTTACAAGGAATTTTTTGATAATTCATTACTTTTAAAAGGACTTTCTTTTATGTGAATTGTGAAAATGATAAATGATTTTTTTAAAAGATACAGTGGACTATAAAATATTTAATTTTTCATTTATGGAAAACCATTTCAATATTCTTAAATACCACTACTGAAAACCCAAATTGTAAAAATAAATATAAAACATCCATTTAAAAAAAGAAAATAAGATATAGGAATTCTTTATGTGGAAACCCAAAATTTTGACTCATAATATAAAATATATAATTATTGTGAAATATAAACATTGAATATGGGAAAAATCATACATAGTTTGGGATTTATTCATTGCAAGGCTAAAAAAATTGGAATAAATATTTCATCATAAAATAATTGAATAGGTTTTCATTTTCCTTAAGGTGTGAGTAATCATGATTTTTTTAGAAAGATTCATAATTGTTGTGTTATTATTAATAATTATAAAATATTAATATAATTATTTATAATTAAAAATGGAATAATAATTTAATTTGAATCATTTAATATGTTCAATTTTGATACATGAATGATTATGACATGATTCATGAAAATATATGTTGCGTTGAACTAGTTGTGCCTTGTTTTACAGTTGAAAGGATTTATATTGAAAAATAATTTATATAATTATAAAACTATTAAATGATCATTAAAAAAACATAAATACACTTTTTCTAGATTTATTACATTTATATTAAATTATTTATTCATTCATGATTTAAATATTATATCATTTTTCACTTGTGATGTAAGATTGAAAAAATGTGATCATGTAATATTAATTTTATTATAAAAAATATTATTTTGTATAATGTTAATATATATTATAGAGAATAATGTTATTGAAATTAATTTGATATATATTAATAAAATTAATTTTGGATACCATCCACCATAGGTTGTGATGAAAACTCAATTTCATCATTCATTGATAGGAAATCTTCTATACAAATGATTAATGGTTCCCATAATCAATGAATGAGTTGGTGTGATGTTAAATAATAAATTATATTTATAAAATTACATATATGAGTTATTAATTATATTAATTCATCAAAATAAACATTTTTATTATCTATCAAAAACATAAAATGATAATTGAATATATCGCATTATTGAGGAGGTATTTTTCCATATGCCTGATTAATGTACTTTTATTTTTTATGTACTGGGGAATGAATAAAAAATGTTTTATAAATTCATATAATATATACTAAATATATCATATCAAATATTTTTCTTTCATTGTTATTGTTTTATTGGGGAATATTTTAGTTGAATAAGTTAAATATTATATAATAATTTATTTACAACATTTAATATTTTCATTGATGTTTTTGTAACATCCCTGGAAAATAATGAATATTACATTTTCATATTTATTAATATTTTAAAATTAATTTTTAATTTCACCTTAAAGGGGATCTTATGTTTTATGAAACACCTGATACACAACACCAAGTCTCTTTGAAATCTTAAGTTGTAGACAATATTGAGTTGAACTACAAAATAATATAATAATATTATTAATTTAAATGGTAGTTAAGGCCTAGCCATTATAATAGTTTGAATGAATAGAAATAACTAAAAAATGATTAGACATGTTTTTTAAATATTTTTACATTTATCCAATAAATATTGGAGGCCAAAAATTAGAAAGAATCTATTTTAAACATACATACTCTAATATTCATTAAAAGGTCAATTTACCACCTTTTGATGGAGAACCCTATTCAAATATACTTTTTTAAACTTTTATATGTTTTATTTGACAAAATAATATTTTTCTTTAAAATCGGGACAAAAAAATTTATTATCGGTATATGTTTGGTATTTTTGTGATAAGTTTCAATTTTTAACGAATTGTGAAAAATACTATATTTTAATTAATATCTACCATTTAATATAATTTATTTATATGGTTATATTTTATTTTTAATTAGTTCTAAAGTGTAGTTAGATTATATATTGACCATTTAATCTAATTTTGGTCATATTAATAAATTTCACTTTGAAATTGGGCATAAACATGTGTTAATATTTTGATATTTAATATTTCATAAAAACACGCTTTTTGTTCTAACAAAAAAACTAAATTTTAAATTAATTAATTTAACTTATTTTTATAGAATTTGGTATAATAGACATCATTTTTGAATTTGGAATATCAAATATAGCATAGGCTGAATTTTTGGTATTTTTCTGAAAAACATCAATTATTGATGAATAGTGAACCACTATGTAGAAGTTAAAAATATGTCTATTTGAATTAAATGAAATTTACCACTTATAAATTGGGTTTCAATAAGTTGAAAATAATTTTTGTGAATAGTCACTTTTGACTTTTATTTACTGCGTTTAAAGGTATGGAGGCCAATTCAATGTAAAAAAGAATATCATAATAATACAAAATTAATTTAAAACTTTTTCTAACAATGTTGGAAGTGTCATGGAATACCATGGAAATCATTGAGTCTATTTTGGGACCCCATGGATCCACATAAGTGTGACAATGAAACACTATTTTAATGAACATAATGTAATGGAAAAAATGAATTAAACAAGTATTTTTTAGTAAAATATTTTTTACAAAGGGGTATATAAGTTATCATTTCAAATATAAATATTCTTCAAAAATATAAATTTTTTGGCAACATCATGTTATTTTTTTATAATATTTAGACATAAAATAAATAAAAAATTTCATGACACAATAATGGTGTAGTGTTTACCTCATTAATAAATGATTTAAATATATAAGATTATAATGATTAAAAATTTAACCAAAACTTGTACAATTCTTTTTGGATGATTTTATTTTGACCATGAGTCATATTATATTAGAAATTAATTAGTTTTTGTCCTTTATAAACCAAAACTCATTATATAATAAAATAATATTTTCGCACTTTCTTAAAGATACCATCCTCCCCATTATAAATGGACACCACTTCTACCCCATTCCTAACACCTCTCAAGTCCCATGGATCATAAAATCCCTGCCCAAAAAAGCTCTAAAGATTCCTTTATTCCAAATTGAATCCATTACATTGGCATAAGGCACATCAAGAAACCCATTTAGTTCAAACCAAAGAGATTTACCCGATTTAAAGGTAACATCTTCTCTTAAGTTATTCTGTTTATTTTCCTTCTCCAACCCCATAACCTCTTTTTATTAAATTATTTTAAAACACCACCAGTATCCTCAATATACTAGGTTGTTTTTAGTATATTAATTATAACTACACTTACACATACCTCTTTTTAATGGATAAAGAACATACTGTTTCTGTGGACAACAAACTAATAGCTCATGAAACGATGATCATTCAATCTTCTCATACCAACACTTATGGAGGAAATTATGATGAAAATATATCTATACATGATATATATTATGTTTATTTTTTCATTATTATTATTTATTTATAATTTATAGAATACCATTATGGTTTCCATTATGGGTTGATGCGACAATATCATTTGAGGTTGTGCAGACTGCCGCCCCCACAAAGTGATATGACTCGTTCATGCCATACGTGGGATGTATAATAGATGAAATTGATGAAATTATAAATTATATTATACTTTAATGATAATATTCCTTTGTATAATTATGTTTTCATTCCATTAATTATGAAATAGGAATGACATTATCATTCATGCGTACATACGGCTTACCATCTCCATGTACGGTGCATTTCATTTATTACCTCTAAATGTTATGCAATATTATAAATACATATATATAACGGTTATATATGATATATATGATATATATATAATTATTATCATTCTGGAGATAATGCACTCATAACCACATGGAGAACTTGTAATTTTAAGGTGTTGATTTTTTACTCAAGTACCAAATATCAACAAAACCCCAATTATTAACATAAATGATTACATAATTTTTATAACATGGTAATAAGTGATATAAATAAAATAATAAAATTTAAAATGGTTCTTAATAAAGTATAAATTAACTTATCATTATTATTCAGTAACGACAAGGAACAAATGAGTCATGTATGACATGAGGTAAGGGGTTTCTTATATCACTTTTAATTATGTGATATTTCCATTGTTCGCTACATAGTTATTGCATGAGGTGTATTGTGTACTATGATTTGATATATATTATCCTGATTTTATTTATATTCATGGTATTATGTGATTAATTTGGTGGTTATTAAATTTTTTTCATATGAATCGATTGATTACAACATGGTAAGGGTTTTTAATCTCACTTTTTAATCTCATGAGATTCAAGCTATATTAGAAACTATTTCCTTTTCAATGGTGTATGTACTTCCCATGATTGTATTCTTTGTGTAATATAATTTAATTTATGGGTATTTATTTTTTATTTGTCTGATCCTTCATTAATGGGGTGTATGATTCATATGTTATCGAATCGGTAAGGGAATTTCAAATTTCAATTTCAACACTTTGGGATTTACATATTCATCATTGATTATTTTACTGCAAGATTTAGTGTAAATAACTAATTATTTACTTATGTATTAATTACCACACTCCTTTATGTTGATATACATTTGATACCCACAATCAATCTAATAATAAATTCTCATGTAATTGATATAAACTTGTTAAAAGTAATTTTAACTCTATTTCCATTCATTGAGTTAGAAAACCATGTCATTGGTGTCACTTTTATAAATATATGTGGTAATGTTGTATGATTGATTTACAATTCCAGAATGGCCTGAAGGACTTCCTTTTCTATGTATTTTTTATTACAACCCATTCAATGGATATGGGGGAACCCTTACAAGGATCATAGGCTCTGATATTACACGGCTAGTAGGCTTAAGAGATTACATGACCCGAATGTCATAGGGAATTAAACCATGTTATCTAAAAGGAACTACCCCTCCCCTGTATCTACATTTTGATAGTAGCTCTCCAACATCTCATGGTCGTCTCTCTAGTCTTCCCGTGCAAGCACTGGCTGGTCATGATGGCATAGCCATTCCCTCTCATTCTGACAATCCATTTGGCACTACTCTGGTAAGTGCACCTGCTCTAAATCGTCTTCTAGGGTTTCTACTTTTATGTAGAGCCTATCTGGGGAAACAAAATGTGTCTCTAAGACTATGAGGTTAACCAAAGGCCATAAAAGTGGCCCGAAATCCTTACTGACCCAAAGACCTTGGTGGCCCGAAAGCCTTATGGACTCAAATCCCGAACTGATGGACAAAGGTTAATAGTGCCAGCTGCTATAGTACCGAATAGTACCTGTAATAGTTACCACTACAGTGCCTGCTAAAGTACCTGCACAATGTACAGTTCCTCTATATTACCTTTAAAGTGTACAGTTATGCTACAGTACCATCAAAGTGTACATCGCTACTACAGTGCCTCGAAATATGCAGCTACCTGGTTTTGAACCTAGGTATCATAGATGGACTTAATGATACATCACCATTTGGGATGAGGCTCATGTACCTGATTGATTTACACTGAATATCAAAATATATTGTGTGTATTTATATTGGTCACACATTATTCTGTAAATTATTTATCCATAATCTAAGGATACATGTTTTATAAGGTATTTCATCTCAATTTACATTCCATTGAGACTTCATTTTTGTTATTCCCCAATTCACACATAGATGATATATATACTATAAATTTGAATATTATATCATGAATACCTATATTCTAATGATATTAAAATTTTATAATTCAATGTTATTCCACTATTATTTGTATTCAAGAGTCTCTCATTTTGTTAAAAACACTTTAACTAAAATATCGTTTTAAATGATTTAAAAAATTATTCTACTAAATCATTATCATTAATGTATATGTTTTGAAAAATAATTTTTGGTTTTATTTATGTAGAAATTAATTTTTTCAAATGATAATTTATTTAAAATATTCAATGTGTTATGGGACACATTGATTAAAAATATCTTTATTAAATTTTTTAAACGGTTTTGAAAATGGTTTGATAAAGAATTGTTTATTTCAATATCATGATTTGATATATAATGATTGGAATGTGGAAATTTTATCTTTACATTATAATTTTGTTATGTGTTATGGTTATGTTATTATTGTTGGGAATTGTTTACATTTACGATTGGTTCTGTGATAATCATAGGGAAGGTGAGCCTGAGATCGCGCTCCAATGCATTGGGTAACGTGATGGAGGTAAACGATAATGTTTCTCATATGATATTTAGGGAGAATACTGTAATATGTATTCTAATGTAACTCTATATGTTACTATGATATCTAGAATGAGTGTATTTTATGTATTCCACAAGTTACCTTTAAGATATATGATTTCTGTGTGTTATTCAAAAATCTTATGATACCCTAAGGTATGTTATGATTGAAATGTTTGGTTTTATTGTTTTGTATTTATTGATGGGATAATGTTTAATTCTATTTTATATACCCCATACTGGACATTTTATTCTAATCCCATGTTTTTGAAATGTTTTCCACATGATTTAATTATGATTAAGGGTCATGGATGAGATCAAGGAAATTACATGCTATCTGAAACAAAGAACTAGACATGTTTCTATTTTTATTTTTCATTAAAAAATTGATACTGAGTATTAGTGTCTGATTGTAATTTTCAATTTGATATTTAATATTTATGGCCTAATTATATAAAACTATAAACCCAAAAAGATCCACAATGTGAATTATTCATTTAATTCTGGATTATGTAATGTTTAAGGATTATTCCTTATATTTTTCATAGGAATAAAAGTTTTATGATAAATACATGGGAACATAGGTTCCTGAAAATGATATAGTTCACCTATATTACAATAATTAATGATTTATACGATGAAATTAAATTTAATTCGTGTAAAATTATGGGGTTTAAATGTTTTCCTTTTATAGCTGAGTGAAAGGGGTCTTCTATGAATACTAATTATTTTAAAAAATATAATGAAAAAATTCAATTGACAATAGATCAAAAATTATTAAATAATAGATCCACTGGTGGAATATGGTTTCTAAATCCTCAAAAACATTTTGGTTTTCCTCATTTAATCATGTATCAATAATTTTACTAAATTACATTTATGGTTTACAATTTTGATATTTACATTATGGACTTAGTTTTTACTCATGTAGTTTGAATTTATTTTAAAATATATTGTATCTATTATAACATAATTTATATGTAATAAACACAATATTACAATTTTGGTATTCAATATTATTTTCATTAATATATAAAATCATATTCTAAATTAAATCATTTAATATATAGAAATTTTTTTTTGGTAAATCATTCATTTTACATTTATGTTTTAATAATATTATTTATTACAGATTACCAGTTAGATTAAACATAGATTATTTTTATATAAGCTAATATTGTATTCTTTTTTGAAATTTGATGATTTATTTTATTAGAGTCAAATTAGAAAATTTATGTAGTATTATTATATCAAAATAATTGTTTTACCAATGTTGTGGTAATTAACATTATTCTTAATAATCAAACGTTCATGCCTAAAAAGTAAACCAAAAATATAATATAATTGGAACATGTTCATCTAATATATGAAATATATTTTTAATTTAATTTTAATAAATGATGACATAATGTTTCTAATATAATGGGATAAAAATTGTTTTTAATGTTTAATATTATTCATGTTTCAAAAATAATAAAATTTGTTCTTCTAAATGATTTAATTTTAATAATATATTAATATTTATATTTATATAAAAATGATTCAATGAGTTCATTGTCATTTTTGTATTATTAAAAAATCAAAAAAATAAATGGTATTATTAAATTCAAATTATTTTTCTATTCACATATAAATGAATTAATTTATAAAAATATAAATTGATGAACAATGAAAAAAATATATGTGGAACTAAAATATGAATTTTATTTTTTTATTGGAAATACTTTTTAACACATCAATCGTACTTAATCATATATTTTATGAATTTATAATATATTATAGTAATATTATTTAAAATTTATTTATATTAATAATTTATCATAACAATATTCATTTATTATGTCGCATGTCATTTTAGGTTTTCGTTTCATTTGAAAAAACAAATCAATAATAATATTTATGGAGAGAAAAATAAATTCAAACATTAATAGATATTAAAATTATAATTAATTCGTGGTGTATGAGAAATTAACGAGATGAGGCACAATGATTTTGGATGTATAAATTTTTGGAAAAATAGTTGTGAAATCAATGTTAAATAAGATCCTAAAATGTTAAAATATTGTGGTTTTTAATGTTAATATATATGTTTTATGTATTTGTTGTTAGTGTAGGTTACACATGAAAACTACACCCTCCCATATAGTTCATATATTGTAGAAAAAGAAAATTCATTATAGCCCTTAATTATACTATTTTATATTTCAATCACTATGAGCATCCATTAAAAATTACAACACATATTCTTTAAAGGAACACATATTCCATATAAAACTCAAAAAATACAAAAACCTATTATACCCTATGAAATTTTATTAAACACAGTCCAATATATAAAAACATCAATCATAGTTATTTTTTACTATTCTTGCACAAAACATCTTTAATAGGGTGTAATAAAATTTATATGGTTTTATTTTAAATTTTAATCTCATAATGTATATTGTAATTTATTTTTTAACCTATTAATATATAACATATTTATTTTGTGTCAATATTTTTAGCTTTATTAGAATCAAGGTATTCTTCATTTATAGAAGATATATTCTAATAATATCTATTTTAATAAATACATATCTGATAAAAGTCATTCATTTTTAAATACATGTAATGATTTAATTATTATTATAATGTCACAAATATTCATTGATTTTTCCGAAGTCTTCTCTCTGTATTTTATGGACACTACAATTTATCATTCATGTGTTTATAAGATCAGACATTAAAAAATATAAATATCAATAAACCTAAAATAGATTTTTATTAATAAAAAGGATTTTATTGTCATTATTTTCCAATTAACTCTAATGTTCATCATCAATATTTTAGTATCTGAGACAATCCAACTAACAAGATTTTTTAAAAATCAAAACCCTATTTCTCCATAAAAGTTATCCTCATTATCTAAATAAATACTTATATTTCCTGAATATTCAATCACATTATAAATTTTACATCTATTTATGTCTAATTACTCAAATTAAATTACTAACATGAATTCCATAACTATTTCATCAACATATCAATAATTAGAGAATAAAATTTCATTTACATTTCTAATAACAAGGTTTTTATAATTAATAGTAGGAGAAAATAACTTCTCAAATTAAATTCATAATATATATTATTTACTATTTTTCAAAAAATATCATTTTTTATGAATTATTATATTTTTATTTTTATTATTGATATAACTAAACCATTTTATGATATTTTTTTATTAGTTTTTCAAGATATGTTATTTGATAAATCACAATCATCATCACTATTTGATACTTTCAAAATCAGAACACTTGTAACAAGAATTTTCATTCCTATTAAATAAGTAAATATTAACAAAATTTTATTATTTCATGTACCTGATCACATTCTAAGATGTTTGGAGATATTTTCTATGATCATTCATAAATTAACATCATCATTTATATTTGAATGAATTTTTTTTTCTTTTTTTATGATCTTTATTGAATTACTCTCTTTATTGATGCTTATAAATGTGATTTTATTCTTTTCCCTAAATTATTTCTTGATATTAGATCATTTACACATACATATGGTAATCAATGCACTATTTATGAAATAATATAGATACTTATTCATGACTTAGTATTTAAAAGATGAAAATATTCCCTAAAAAATTAATGAAATTCCAATAAAAAATTACTTGATATTTATTTCATAATATAGACTTTCAAAAAAAATATTTTATAAAATATTAATTTATACACTTAAATACAATGTACATTGTACTTCATCAATTTGCAAAAAATTCCACCTTTTATGTTGTCCTCTTGTAAATACATTTCTCTCATTTTCCTCGTTCAAAAAAACACAGCCTTCTCTAAGATAATATTTTTCCCTTGTTAGATAGTTGTGACACACATAACAGTTTGTGTTTTAGACCATCAATATATTGCATTTTCCTTGATTTGAGATTTTCTTTTCAAATGATGTCTAATACAACACCTTCTATCCTTATATATTCATACTTTCCAAATGTCACTTTTTAATCCTTAAAATAATTAGGTATCCTATCATATAAGATGAATAGTCACTATCAAGGATACCGGGTAATTCTCCTTTTCATATCTTTCTATGATGTTTCAACAACGAGGGATTTCATTCGAAAATTTTATTCCACATTTTTATGTGATTAATTTATCCTTTTAGCCATGTCCATGTGTTCAAGAGAGAAAACCAAGAACTCGTTCCTTTTAGACCTAACAGATCCATCTTTAAAAGAATTTTAAATATCAAGATTCTAATAATTTTTTTTAAAATGAATTTATTGTTCTCATAAATGAATCCGGAGACCCTTTAAAGATGTCCAGGTTTATCACATCTTTCATAGATTGTTTTTAGTGGTAGGAACCTATTCTCAACATTTTCACCAATATTCTTAGATGACTTCTGGACTTTCTTTTGAGGATTTTTATTTTTAAAATGTTTAATCTCCCTCAATATTTGTCTCTAAATGATTTTGGAATGGTAGTAATGTTGTTGGTGGAACAAAAACAAATTTTACATGAGTCTGAATCCCCCCATAGTACAAGAAATACACAAAGAATGAATATTTCCCTCTGAAATTTCCATACTGAATAGAGTTTTGAACATGATCTATATAACGATTATTGCATGAACTCATTAGAACATCAATTATTATATTATAAATTTTAACTATATTCTTCCCCTCATATTTTTTATCTGACTTACCGGTATAAAAAGTAGTAGGAATCTTTTCGGACATTGGATTTTTATATAATTATTATTTTTCAGTATTGTTATCTTTTAACACATATTAGGTCGTTATAGCATTATTCTTATTATAACAAATCCCATCTTTCATTTCGTCCATTTAATGTAACTTTTTTTATCCTTATTAGGTTGTTTTTAGTTGAGACTTCACTAACTTCTATAACACATTTTTTGAACCTTGATTCTGTTTCCTCATCATTAGAATGTTTATATTGTAAAAGTTCAAACTCAATGTATTTTTCCTTCATCATTATTTCCTGGTGATCATTATAATTCTTTTCACTCTCAATAGATTTTTTTTCAAATTATTAATAACTTTTTAAAATTATTCTTTATTATTAAGAAAAAATTATTTTTCATTTGATGAATTGTTTTCTCTTTAAAATTTCATGATTTTCTTTTTGAAGCCTTGTGATAATTTTCAATCATAACTTTAGCTCTTATTTCAGATTTTGTTCAAGTTTTTTCCCTCTTCTTTAGTTCTATTTTTGTCATAATCTTCATTATTCGCTATTACAAAAAAAAGAACAATCTCTAGCTTTCTCAACAAATGATATTTCAGATTCAGTATCACTATCTTCATCATCTGCATTTATTAACTAAAAGATTCTTTTTTTGATTTGATGAACTTTTTATCCTTATATCTTCCATTATATTTATCTCTATTTCCATGTTTATACCATGACCTTCTTGGCCTTTTATAGTCATCATAATTATATTCATCATTCTAAATTTTTGGGAAATTATCTACAATGAGGCCAATATCTTTACATTCAATACAATTCCAAGTTATTTTCCCATTGTATTTTCTTATTCCAGCTTTCAAATAATTATAAAAAAAGGATAAATTTTCATTAGAATTTTGACATACATCGTTTTTAGAGTTGGATTTACCAGCTTCATCTTTGAAAAGAATTTTTTTGACTTCTCTTTGTTTTTATACTTGAAATAAATTTCCCTATCATTATTTTCATTGATCATCTTAGTCTACTAACCTTTCATTTAATAAGTGATGAGTGCACTATGAAAATCCTGAAGAGATAATGTATCTGGGTCTCTGTCTTCACTTGATAAATCCTTAGCATCATATATGTTAGGAATAATTCTTAATATATTTCAACAACTATAGCATCCAACAACTTTTTAGTAGGGAATATTATTGTTCTAACAAGGTCATTTATCATGGTAAAGTAGTCCTCAACTAATTCATGCTCAACCATTATTAATTATTCACAGTTCAGAATCCAAATGCAATGTTTTTTCTTCTTCACTTGTTTATTTCCTTCGTATATGTTTTTTAGTTTTTCCTGGATTCCATTTTCTATATTGAAACCTTTCCTCTTAAAAATTCACTATAAAAAATAGATTATGGTAATTAATTTTTAGATCTTCCATCATTCTATGGATTCTCCTTATCTTAGAGAGTAAGAGGGACCTTGTCATCAATTGAAATAAATCCATCTTTTGTATATTAAAAAACATTATATCTAAGAAACATAATATAATGCATCATTATATCTTTCTATGTAGTATAACTATTCATATAAAATATTGGAATACCTATAGTGTTTATTCAATTTTGATTACCCATAAAAACATCTATTCAATACTTCATCAAGGAAGAATTGAAGGGAACATGTTTCTCTGATACAAATTGATGTTCCCAGTCGGGATCCAATAATCACTGAGAGTTGGTGGGTTTAATTAGTGATATGTTTTTTATGGTTTTTATAAACAACCTTCACCTCATGTTAAACAGTTCTTTCCATGATGAAAACACACAACCATAGAAACATAAGATTTAAAAGGTTCACTAGTCATAAGAGTTGCTAAATCCTTGGTATGGTATGATAATAATCTGGTAAAATGAAATATACTAAAAAACTATCATTTTATGTGGAATACAATGAGTACGATATACAGATTCAATCATGTTGTACATGGGAGATAATCCTCATGTATGTGTGCACCCTCTTAGCACAAATAATGTAAAGAAAAATCAAGGTACATCTTGAAATACTTTATCAAATCTAATATTTGAAAACAACTATTCTATTTCCTATATAGAAGGTGATATGAACAACACAAAATTGACAATAATAAATATTCCAATACCCCATTCATATCTAGATCCACTAGAAATTAATTCTCACATAATAAGGGTATTCAAATCATTTACTCTCATAACTCCTTCATGAAGCTCCCAACATCACAGAGCACTCTAGTTCGGAAGGAACAATAGTTCACTAAAACGACATGATTATCATGATCATTATTTCGAAAACCACAGATTGATCTATGAGATGTTCACTTCTTTCACAAATCACAAAATCTTGTCATGAGGCTCCTTTCCTCTCAGAGGTCACTACCTTGATAGTCCTCGCTTTCTACATGAAACTATTTCTCTATTCGGGAAATCTAAAATTCTATTTAAGGCTCTCTTATATTTTTAGAGGGGGTAGGGGCCTATTTATATTCATTCCCCACTGACTCCCAAACCATCCAGGCACCTTAGAGCCACTTGAGCACAAAATTTTAGATCTATGAAATTTCTATCAAAACAAAATTTTTTTAAAGAATCTCTATGAATATTTTATTAATTCAAAAAGATCATAATAATTGTTAAGAATTCATCAAATCCATTTCACCACTGTGATGATCATTCCTTCTTTTGCATGACCCAAATTCTCAACTCACAATTCTAATCATCGCCACAATGTTATCTTTCAATGATCATCACCTATATCATTCATGCAGCTCATTTTGATCAAATAGCACACTATATACACTATTCATGTCTTCTCGAAATCTACTTTTGGAAATTCCTGTATTTTCCACCATATACACCTAATTCTAGAAGATTATCTATTCTGATTGACCACATCTTTTCTCCCCAGATCCATTACAAGGCATGTATCACATGTTCTCTGAATAAATTATGATCTTTTGGAAATAAATATTATTAAAGTATCACTAGATTTACCATTTAACGTATTTAAACAATACTATATTTCAATGTGCACATGTTAAAGGTGATGTCATTTCCTTTCTTCTTATACTTCCTTAACAACAAAAGAAAATTCATTGTTCATCCAAAAATGTCATCAGCCAATTCAGTCCCAATAATGACTCTCCTCAATCATAGTCTCCATTATATATAAAACTATGATCCTTGTTCATTAAAATCACACAAAGACTCTACCTAAGCTATTTATGGGATAAAAGAATGGAATTTTTGGTACCCATGTTTCATGGCCACACGGGATGGGTGTGAGTACAAAACAAAGTAGTGGTGTAAAAAAGGTCGCATTTATTATAAGTAAAAGAAATTTATGATCATGTGATATGATATGGATAATAATAAATTACTACTTAGACATAAATAAACATTCCACATTATCACTTTTGATCCAAATACCAAGACTGACCATACCAATTTTTGTTATCAATGTGGGTTTTCTATGAACATCACAATATCATGAAAAATATATAAATTTTATTACCTATGGTGTGTCCCAAAAGTTATGAAGGATAAATATCATGATACTAATTATGTCATCATTAATAACTAAACATTCGTGAAACACGTGTCTAATGAATCTATCAAAACTCTAAATGTAAAGAATGGCTCAATGATGATTCACGGCCATCCCAGTAAATAAATGATCAAAATATCTTCCATATCACCATAAAAATTTATTTAATCTGATGAATAATTTGAGTCATTCACATATTTGTATAATGAAATTAGGCTCAAATAGCTATATATAAGTCATGACCCCATAATATCGTCATAAAAAACATTCACCAATATTTCAAAACTGGAACTGTTGGATCATAGTCATTCAAGGACAAGCATGGACTCATGGATTCTAGAGCCCCCCATATAAACCAAATGTTTACACATATTGTCATAAGAACTATTCACGTGGATCATCCTAAAAATAATAATATACATGTTGGAAATCAATGAAATTATCAGAATTCACAAGTCATATCACATAAGTATCTCATCTGTCTCAAAATTTTTAGATCAAGAAGCACATCTTGGAATCAACACTATCACTTGTCATCACATTAGGCTTAATAAACTGATAAAAATCACATCCTTTGGGATTCCACAGTGCCACCATCACATAACATCATTATTATTTCTGAGGTGAATGGATGAAATTAGGGGAACCTATATCTGAAAAAAAGAGTCTATATGATATAATAAATTTTGATTAGAGGTTGACTAAATCCATAAACCCCTAACTGATACCAATTCCACATTTTCATCAAATGAATCATATGAGTTATACATTAAAATATGATCCATATCTATTTGTTCTTGTGTTTACCCTCTCTCATAGGTTACTTTTCACAAGAACACATATAATGGCTCCTTGGCCAAATCTAGGACTCTATAGCATCCCATAAAGTTCACACTAAAGAGGTGGAATTTATCTCAAACCCTTTCCATGTAATCATATATAATTTTAATCAACTAAAACATCTTCTATTGAAATTGATTTATATCACCCACTTTAATATAGTCCTAGTGGAGTGTGAAAACTCACCCTATTGTTTTCTCAAAGAACATATAATCTCAAGGTATCCATACTTTCTAGCACCTAGTCTAAGAATCGCAGCCCCTTGGTTCAATTTTTATTCAATCCCGCTAGAGTTTGAGATGTCAATCTAGTAGACAAGGGTCCAAATAGGCCCTCAACACCTTGTTAAACTCTATCATAGCCTGTATGATTTATCAAAACAATAATATTTTATTTTGGTTCCTCAACTACCATGGTGAGGAAACACATACCAATTATGTTTGAATAAATGTAAAATATCAACGGGTAGATCAATAATGGAAACCTAACTAAATTTAGAACCTTTTATAAATGAAATCCATCCCAACATAGATGGAATAGTTATATCCAAGCTCATATGGACACTAAATTTCCACACATGCCCTTAACACATATCTAGGAAAATCAACACTTAATTAAAAAAAATTAAAATTAAATATTGAACTCACTTTTAAGAAAATAAAATATATGTGTTTGGGATTTATAATTTCAAATTATTATAAAATATCATCTTCCAACCTCATTAAACTAAAATCATGAGATCCATGTTTTAGTTCACTCACAATGAACCCATGATGTTTTGATAAACAAATGCCCAAATTAATATCATTATTTAAATGGACATGCAATTTATTTTTGGTCTAAACACAATGGATATTAGAATTGATTACATAAAATATATAAAAAATCAATGAAAAGAGTGTCTATGGAATAATGTGACCTCCACTATTCAGAATGATAACAAAATAATTAGAAATTGTCCAATTAACCATGAAATAGTTGAATCAATGGAAATATTTAAAACTAAATTCCCAAATTTAGGGATGATGGATAGAAAAGAACACATACTAAAGATGGTGTAAGATCGTACCAGTGTCTTATTTTTCATATAACCTAGTATATCTATTGACACAGGAAGGTGGTGGGGTGAGGCACTGTTTAATATCCCGCCCATTCAAAACATCTCTAGTTGAAGGATATGAGAGTTGAATCCCACTTTTGAATAAATAGAATGTTATGAAACAATCAAATTATTAACCATTGGTTCATTTCGTGACCTTTCAATCTATTCCCATGAAGCTATTATAAATACCTCATTCACATCCAAATTATCCTACAGAAGAAATTCAAGTTTTGAATCACTATTCATTGGAAAAATGGTATGTTATGACTATTAGTAGCACCATTAGTAACCCATACATTTCCAACGCTAACCTATACCTCATGCCATCTACTAAATTAGAAGAGTCACTCAATAAATTTATTTCATGATAATGAATCACTAAAAATCATTATCCATGTTGTGTTATAAAAAAAATCCACTAACTCAAAACACATATATCATGAAAACTTCACATCCCATATTGCAATAGGGTATTATAATATCCTTATAATAACAATTTCAATCTTATAAAAGTATCAAATACAATTCCAACAACATAGATAACTTACTAAGTTCATTAATCCAGTATTTGGCCATCACAATCACCACTTGAGTTGTAAATGAGCTCCCACTATAGAACCTTATGCATGAGTTGTATCATTTTACAAAATCAAATTAAATACACGCATCCACCACTAATACCTCATGATAAAACACATAGAAGTTCACAAATCATGATACAAAATTATTTCATCAACTAAATAATATTTTTCAAGTTGATCTCCCACCAAGGATTTATACTACTATTTTATCTCTTCGATGTTACAACTACTGTGATGATATTGTTTATATAAAAATGAATGAAATGAAATAAAAACACCTATATAAATCATGTATCATCCATCTCTTATGATTCAAAATTGAATCATATATGTATCTATAACCCATTAATAGAGTATATATATACCTAACACTCTATGAAATTTCAATGACAATCCTCATATTACCCATTACATAAAAAATACTAGCTAGATAAATATTGGTACCAACATTCCTTTAATTTAAATGAATTTTGTTTTTAATTGAAATTTTTCATGTATTATGTTACATTATTCAACCCCTAAATCAAAAAATAAATATTTTCTCCCACTAAAATGAGTTGTGAAACTATTTCACCCCCTAAAACCTTTCATGCATTTCTTGTTCACCTCCAAGCCTCCTA
The DNA here is from genome assembly GCA_963277665.1 of Viscum album. NCBI lineage: Eukaryota > Viridiplantae > Streptophyta > Magnoliopsida > Santalales > Viscaceae > Viscum > Viscum album. Next base: position 998,920,063 of record OY728166.1, read on the forward strand.
GAAAATATCATTTACACGTGAAAATGACACAAACCATGACTCACTTTATGAATTACCTTTATATCGCATTATGTTCATCTTAATACAGATTCTAATTCACTATCATGATATAATATATCTTTTGAAGCCAAAATATTTTATTTTTTGGAATTAGATATATCATATTCAAATGAAATATGGAATCCAACTTACATATCAACTGTACAATAACTAGTAAAATTATATCGATGTCAAATATAATATACGGGACACCCCTCTATTGTTATTTCTATATCAATTACCAAACATTATTATAAGATATAATCATCCTGCTTGAACTAAAGTTCTAACATAAATCATCAAACACTACCTATTACTGTGTCGCAAAAATGTTTCGCAGTGAGCATTCTTTCATCTGAAATGACAGTCACACCCTTAATGACCCTAGTGTACTCTATACTATATTTATTACATTATAATAATCATTGAGAATAAAGCTAATTTATTTAGCAATCATATTAATTTCCTTCCAATTAATCCATGCTCATTTATATAAGGGATCAATTTTTTGGGTTTATCTCATAGATTGATATTTCCATGACACCCAATAAATTGTTATTATCTTTTTTATGATAAAGTGTTAAATTTTTATTTCATTAAAATCCATGATTACCTTGAACCTAGGATTTTAATAAACTATCTTTATCCTCATCTCAAATAGGAACACTCTCTGATTAAAAATTATAATTGTTATCAAATGTAATCTAAACCTAAAATCAAGATCACATTAAACAAATGGTGTGTAAGATACAATACCACCAAAATTGTGAAAAGACTAATTCTAAAATGATTCAAACTCTATAAAACTAAGATATAAATACAAAATCAATGGCCATGATCGATGACATGATAGTTAAATAATACACCCACGTGATTAACTAAAACACATAAGTATTCCCATCGTGGGAATCGATACATGATATGAACATGATACTAATAAACATCAAAAGTAAATTAGATTAGGGCCTCCCATGGGTCAACCATAAAAACTAACTACAATAAAAATGCATCAATACTCATGGTTCAACATATTCATTCTAAATTTGGAATATATATTACGTTTACATAACCATGATAGAACCACCCAAGAATATTTCAAAATTCTAGGGAATCTTCCCACAATATGACTATTCATCGATCTCTCAAGAAAATTCTATCACAAAAATGGGTTTCCGTCAATTGAAATATCTAAAAAAAGAAGTGAATTGAATTATTTACCTTAATAATAATTATTAGATAACATAAATCCTGAACCTGAAGTCAAAGTACTAGGATAATTCACCTAACCCACATGTCGTGTGTCATGAAAAATATGTATCACATTAGACACATATAAATTCTTGTATACGTTATTCCACTTGAAAACCCATAGTTCCAAATGACCCACCAATGTTTCTAATGTAATGGTAACAATCACCATGTTCTAACTAACCACCATCATAGGAATCATTCATCACAAGGTATCTACATATGGGAATATATAATTTTATATTAATAACTATTTTAATTTCATATATGAGATCCAACCTTTTAGGATCGCCTACCCTTTGTTTAGTGTAATCAAATTTCATCATAAAAAATATGATACATATTAAATAATTCTAATTATTAAACCTTTCATGTGGAGTGCCACAATGTAGATGTATTGAATAACACAATATGTGTCATTTTTTTAAAACTTATGTAAATGATTATATTTTACATTTTAAAGAATTTATTATAATTACCCAATAGTGTTTATCTATATTGAATCACATGATTATGTTTAACTATTAGTGTCATCATGGGTCTTATCAACTAATAGACTAAATCGTTGAAATCATGATGAATCACACCACAAATCTACAAAACACCAATTATATAAAATTGTGTATATATGTTGGACAACAATATTAGTGTGAATCCATCTATATATATTTGAAAATTATAACTGAGTTGTTAATTAGAAAACAAAAAATTTATCTTTTGTCATAAATAATAATAATCACATTGGTAGGCATATATGTCTTGTAAAAATTATATTCCATATATGATGCATGGACACTAGTCTCTTTATAATGGGAAATGATCAAAAAAATAATCATAAATAATAAAATCCAAAAAAATTGAATCATATTTAGAGACAATCATATAAAATGACAACATAAAATGAAAAAAACTACAATACATTATCCATGTTACCTTAATGTTTTTGTAAGAATAGTTATTATCAATGCATTGGCCTGATATTGATCATATTATATAGAACATTCTTAAGAAATTAGTATAATATATCAATGAAGAGTAAGAAAATATAAAATATCTTTTATAATATTTTATAATATCTCAAGGCATAGGATACTCAAAATGTGTTCAAAAGCTTAATCCACTGCCTGATCATAGCTACACCTTCCCATATTCAAGAGGTCGTCAACATGCTATGAAGAAATAGTTCAGTATCAAGCAGATACATTAATCAAACTTTTATATTAAATTAAAAGAGTAATATACTAGTTACTGTACATTAATGAAATAAATAAATTTTTTTCATGGATGGAATTAGTGATGTAGTCATTTTAAATGAACTCCCTTCATGATGATCACATGTGTATATAATGAAATAAGAATATAATTATATTGGTGTATTTATTATTACATCAAGCCTCCAATTAAGACTTTTTTGAATTGATCCCATGATACTAATCTTATTTATAAACCATATACCAAACCATTAAAAATACAATGCTTGATACAAGTTAGAGTTCTTCTCCGTTACACAAGAACCATGACCCACCAATCATGGTTGGAGTACATAAAACTGTAAGGCACTTCCAATTTTATCGCTCGGATAATAAATAAATTTTGTGTTTGTGCATTTGAAGTAATCTAAATAATAATACTATATCATAAAATGTTAAATAAGTATTCCATAGTAAATCATTAGGTCCACAAAAATCTATTCAACCATACCAAAATTGTTATGTGTTGAGTTGTCTCTCAGAACATATTGATATTTTTTCCAACATATTATTATAGGATCCATGAGTGTATCTAAGGAAAACATGAAAATCAAAAATATATAGATAAATATATCATCATAATCGGCTCAAAAACCATATCCTTGGTGTCTAGATCATAACCCTAAACTCATTTATAAATAATGGCATGAAACTGATTCATATATATATTATGAGACAAAATATCGAAACATCCTCCATGTCACTATCCTATGAAATGAAATTTGAGTCATCTATGGAATCCACATAACATAAATGTAATTTCATTTTGTTCATCTTGCCGAAATTAAATGGTATGAAAAATCCTCTTATCATAATAATTTAAATCAAAATCATTTATCTTGAATAATTAATTATTAATCATTATATGAATTAGATGGACCGATGTATTTTTCAACCATCCTTGCAGGACTTATTTAAAATCACAGTTTCATGAGCATTCATCGCAAGGATCAAAAAATGAGATCATATTATACACATTAGTTATTGATTATATTATCATCTAAATGATGATTTATCACATTAGTATCCCATTAATAACAAAATTTGTATCCCATGATGTACCATTGGGAAACCCAATATTATTAATGATAACATAATTCTCAATGGCCAAAATTGAGGAAGCAACCCTTGGAATTTCCTATGTCACCATCACATTTCACTATCCCACATGCATAATTATTAAAAACATATAGTGGAATAAAATTTAACTATGTGAAATGATTATTACAATGTGGGGGTTGGTAAGATGACTAAATCCATTGCCACTAACAACTCCCACAAAGTCTCACATCATGGGTATAGGTTTTATGGGGACACCCATTAACATCTATAAATGTTCCCATGTCCACCCTCTCTCTATGTATAGATAGAATAGTCTCATATTAAAGTGTCCCTTAGGTCTTATATAGGTTTACCTATCTGCAAATTTAAGTTAGAATATGGGGACATGGACTTATCACCATCTCTCTCCCATTGTATTATAGGTGCAAATGAACACTTGAACCTTCCACATGAATTTCTATGGTCTAAAAACAATTTTAATATATTAAAAGTTTGTAATTAATACATACACATGAAAAAATCAATGAGATACAATTATATAGGTATCCCACATGTCCATCACCTTGGAAATGAACATATAGAACTATTATATTTATGTTATCATAAATTAACGACCTAGATTTGGAAATAGAAATCAAGGGTCAAGGAAGGATCTAAAAATATTGTGAAACTAAATCATAGCTTCTAGTATTTTTTAATCAATGTAAAAATTATATTTAGGTGAGTAAATAAATATTTGATTCCACACATGAAATGTTTATCTAATTAAATATATAATTCCAATTATTATATGCAGAAGTCGCACAAAAAAAATCTAGATCCTTTTCAATTTTTAAAACACCCCAATAGCTTTCGTCAAGGCCTAAAATAGATCAACTGGCCCTTGACCCACCACATGAGTCTATAATGTATATGAAAAAAATATAAAATTATTTATTAAAATTATAAATATAAGTTCAAATATATTTTAACAACATAAAATAACTTTTTTATTCAATTTTTAAATAGGGAATGAATTTAATATTTCGGATGCCGATATCATCAATCCATAACAGTTTAAAAAAGAGTAATTTTGTTCCTTAATAACCCATTAATCATAGAAGCACAAAAGCCAAAATTATTACCCTTGACAAAGTAATATATAAAATTAATTTGTGAAAAAAAAATCAAAATCAAAATGTTAATATATGCTCACTAAAACCATAAAAAAAATAATATATAGATGACATATTTACACCTCTTTTACATAGGGTGATAAAATTCCCTATTAGAAAATTTCAATTCTTCCACATTAAAGTAGAATCCAAAAATATACAGAAAATATAGTCCCTAAAAATATATGATGATTGAACGAAAAAAATTGATAGATGAGTAAGAAATTTAATACATAAAAACCCCATCTGATCACACCAATTTTTTTCCAAAAATAAAAGATGAATGATGTGGGATGAATTATCTATTCGTCCCCCCACATACTACTTCGAATAAGAATCATGAAATGTGTATCATAACACATAGAAAGATAAAAGAGAGTTTAAACTGTTTCACATCGTGATTCATGTCATTGTATCCTAAAAATTTGGGGTTTCTCCATAATTCTATTATCTGGTCCCCTATATTGTCCTAAATTACACCTGAATGTCTGTTCTAATTTTGAAACTCTATTCCTTGATAAAATAGTCTACTGTAGCTATTTTCAAAATCACATTCAACCAGATTCTCATAAATTTATCTCCAAAAACCTAAATACATAAATCAAATATTAAAACACACACAATACAATTATATCTGGAAATTTAATTCCTCTTTATTCATTTTTTGTGTAAGGATTCTATTAATAAACCTTCCACCAATGAAAAATTGAAATTTCTATAAATTTTTACATCCTATATTTAAATGTAGTATTACATATCATAATAAATTGAATATATGAATAAAATATATGATAATTCATATTTTTTAGAAGAATATAAATAAAAAGTCATAATTATGAATGAAATATATCCTAAATATATAAATAACTTTAAAATTAATTTCTCAAAATAAGATATTCTATTACATGTGTTATACTTCATAATGAGATTAAATGAACAATGATATACTAAAAAAATATTATTAATTAAATATAAAAAAACATTTACATCCATTAAATTAGATTCATAAATAAAAATAACCATGATATGAATAGAATTTTATAATTTATTTATATAATATAAATTTATTAGTAAATAAATGTGACCTCAAAATTTTTTATTGTAATTTAAATGTTCAAAAAAATTCAAAATATTTTTACTTTTTTGTAATCCAAAATTATTATTATATTATCCTGATATTATAGATTTTATTTTATTATATGAATAAATCTTATGAAATTATATTTTCAATATTATATTAGTTAGAGTTTTGGGTTTTTAGAAAAGATCTATTTTTATGTGAATAGTAAAATATTAATTATTTTTTTGGAAAACTGTACTTTAATTTCATAAATGAATTAATATAAATGTCACATGAAGTTTTGATATTGAAAATATATTAAAATAAAATCATTTATTTTAAAAAAAATTATATTACATATAGATAAATCATATTCTAAATATTTTTCATGAGTTTAAATTTAAGATAAATAATTTTTTTCCTAAAAACTTTCTCCCCAGAGTATAACAAGTTAATTTTAAAATTTATTTCAAAATCATATAAAAATATATTTCATAAAAATTAAAGCTATATATGGTTTATTGAGGGTAATAATATGAAAAAAGTTTCCATTTAGTTTTATGTGTTATGAATGAAAAATATGAAAAACAATTATATCCATGTTAACGGAAAAATGGGGAAAATACTATGTGGAAAATCTATTAAATTCCTATAATAATTTCCATTACCCTATTATATGACTTATTGTTAGAAAAAAATATTTTTTAGTAATTAGGTAATGTTATTTAAAATAACATTTTATATTTTGGGACAATTCCATTACATATGGGAGGATGAGATATCTTTTAGTCAAATTTAAAACTAATCCTTTTTATTCCAATTAATGGGATAGTTATATGATTTTATTTTGGTCTTTTTTAATAAAAAAATTTTAAAAAATTATTTTTTACCTTTTAATAAATCACTACTGGAAAAATTCCCTATACCAACAGTTCAAAATCTTGGGTATAGCCCCCAAAACCGTTGGTATAGCCTATACCCACGGTTTTGGGAACCGTGGGCTGGAACGACGTCGGTAAAGGTCCCCATCCTATACCCACGGGTTTTAAAACCCGTGGGTATAGGTGTCCTGCCACCGTGTCACCGAAACATATCCAATTTCTACAGAGTCAATGACTTTTACCCACAGTTTCAAAACCATGGGTATAGGTCTTAAAATAATGCAAGCTCTGAGTTTCGATCCTGCATCCTCTTCGCTGCAAACCCCACTTCTAACCACTACCCTAAATTCACCTATATATATATTTAGTTAAATATAGTTATAAAAACCGTGGTTATAGAGGGAAGAACCGTGTGTATAGGGTTCCCACCAAAAAAATTTCCTTCCTGCGAAAAAAACTTTTCCCGCATACACAAAATTGACCTATACCCATAGTTTTTCATAACTGTTGTTATAAGTATTTTAGCCCAGACCTATTCCCATGGGTTTCCCCAAAACCGTGGGTATATGTGAATTTTTAGGACCTATCCCCACAATTTTCCAAAACCGTGGGGATAGACCCCCATATACCCACGGTTTCGGCAAACCCTGGGTATAGGTCATGAAAATTCACCTATACCCACAGTTTTCCAAACCCGTGGGTATAAGGGGGGGGGGGGGTCTATCCCCATGGTTTTGGGGAAAACTGTGGGGATAGGTCCATTTTACAGTATGTAATGCACTTTTTTGGTACAATTTTTTTTCTTAATTCTAAGGTGAAATACATTTATAAAGAAAATCATGTACTTTTTTAAAAAAAATTGGGGTTTCATGAATATTTTTATTAAATTTATTTTCAAATGTATATAGAAAATGATTATGAAAATATGAATATAAAATTTTGAATTATCACCATAATATTTGACCGTAATAAACCATTTATATTGGGACAAATAATTATGTTATCATGATATAAATTTCTATTATCAAAGTTATTATTAAAAAGGGTTTAAAAGGTATTGAAGGATTAAAATGATTCCAACCATTTTCAAAGTGATTAATTATATAATTATATTGACATTATAACATCCAATCGTGTATTTTTGGGTTGATTTATTCCTTTTTATATTATTGTAATAAAAAAATAATAAATATTTTAAGTAATTCCTAGTGTGTCATTTCCCTCACTTATAAAATTCCACATCATCACCTCCAATACAAACAGAGTTAGAGCACTTTATAGAGGAGAAATCATCACCAAAACTATTCATATCCTTACTTTAAATTAACTAGTTCATCTCGTCTCATCAATAAACAAACATAGATGGATTAAGAAGTACATAAATGGTGGTTTTCCATATTTTTTTATAACTCCAAACAATGCATTGTAATGTTATTTATTATTATAGGACTAAAAATAATAATAAACAATGATGATATTTTGACATCAAAATCTCCAATTTAACAAAATGTTACAATACTGATGATTTTGTTTACTTTTTTCATCCTATATGTAAGGAAAAAACCATCATGTATATGTGTGTACTACCTCCTAAATTATTTGAGGTGTTTATTCTATCATCAACTCCAATTTGAAGTATTTATAATGATAGAATTAATGTATTCATATGATATTAATGAAATAATTGTATTTCATTAAATATATTATATCATCATTATTCTAACAACTTAAATAGTAAAAAATGAAGAATGTTACAAGGGAGTCTATGTGGAATACAAACTTTTTTATGGAATTATATTAGTTATTCAAATCCCCAATTCATATATGTAGTGAAATTTCCCTAAAAGGGAATATTCAGTTTAAACTAACATTAAATTTTAATGATTAAAATAAATAAAAATCCACAATTATTGAAGAGTTAAGTTTCCTAGGTAACCCAGATATATAAAATAGTCATACATTTTAACTGAATTCAACTATTACAAACAAATTTTCATTCATTTATAGATGGATCAAATAATTACTTGTAGTGTATTTTTTATTATATTTTATAGAAAACTTCATGATTTTTTTTGAAAAATAAGGTTTATCCAAAATTATTACTAATAGTTAACTACAATACAAGCAATACAAAATCAATGAATATAATAAATATAAAAATGTAACAAATTGGGAACACATTGAATTAAAACATCTAGAGAAGGCGTAATCAATATAAAATATTAATTTACTGAAATATAATCTATCTAACTAATTAGCATTGACTAAAATGAATCTATAGTTTTTATTGTGTGAAAATTACATCTATAAAATAAAAAAACTAAAATATGAATGTCGGAAATTCATAATTACCTAACTTAATTTTTTAGGGACATGAAATCTCATAAAATGAAGAAAATTTACATGATGATTTGAAACTAAAGGTAGAAATCAATTTAACTTAGTGAAAGGATTTTTCATATAAGAATATATCAATGCATAAAGGGGTAATATAATGTTAGGGACCCTCCCATCACTGTCATTACAAATCATTCCTCATATCCAATAATAGATTTAATTAATAAACAATATTCTTTATCGAATAAAAATATTGAATAAAGTAAATGGATTTATCAATATTTCTCCAGATAATAAAATTAATATAAATGTAATAAAGATATGTCAAAATTATATAATGTTTCTAAAATATTAATATCAATGATTACAATGAGGATAGTTATGTGAAATTTAATATTAGATGATCAGTTGAAAGTGAATATTTGACGAGCACTAAAAATGAACTAGAACATTGAATATCAATGTTATCCATGAAAAAATCAATCAAAACCCATCCAAATAAATAATAAGGATGGTATCAACACAAAATACCCATATTTGGGTATAAATAAATTGTTATTTTCATATAATAATGGAAATACTATAAAATTTTCTTTTAAAAACGTTATTATTGAATATATAATTTTCATTTAGAAAAACATTTTGAACTCATATTCATTAAAAATCCCTTAAATAAATCATATCCTTCTAAAATTATCCATTTAAACATTTCAAGGAAGAATCAATGAAATGAATATGGGTAATTTTGTACATGTCACACAATGTAAAATGAACATTCCATTTGCATGAAAGAAATGTTTATAAGATTCCATATTTAGAAATAGAAAAAATGATTCTTGAAAAAATATTATAAAAAAAAGAGTAATGGGGAAAATATAATTAATACATAATTTTGTAAATTTAAAAAACATTTATCACAAAAATTTATAGAAATTATGGTTTTTAGAAAAATACAGGTTATCAGACTATAGAGAGAAATGATAGTAGCCTTTCCCAAGAACAAATTATAAAAACATATGAGTATCACATACTAGAATATGGTACTATTATATTAAAAAGGTCCTTAATAACTATATTATAATAAAAATAATTGGTTTAGTGAACATTTCTCATATAAATTTCGTTAAATAAATTTCCTTAATAGGAAATCTGGATTATAATGTAATTATTAAATAGACAAATAAAATGATCATTATATTGATGTGATAATTGATAAATTAATTATTTTTATGTCTATGAAGAAAAAATCCACATATATGAAACATAAATACATAAATGTATATTAAATTTCTTTATACACCTAATTATATAATATTAATGATAGTGAGAAATTAATATTACCTAAATAAAAAATAATTTAGTATTAAAATTTCATTACACTTGATAATTTTTTGTTCAAATCATCATAGAAGTAATAATTAAAATTGACACTAATAATTCCATTACTAATTATATATTCATTATATTACAAGTTTTGTTTTATGTGTGTAATCCATATATAATAAATTATACGCACAACAACACATATACCTCAATGAATGGAAATTGAGATGAACTCTATTAATACATGGTAATTTTTGAATTACAATCCCCATGAAAGAATAAATTTATAATGAAACTGTAAATACTCTGTTGATAAATGTAATCATTATATAATTTAATAATTTGTATTATAGGATCCACTAAAATGAAATTATTTTTGAATATTTTGTATTCCTCAGGAAATGAAATGTGAGACCAGAATCCCTTACCATATATATCCTTTCAGTTTTCAGGTATTTAACATCATTTATAGTAGTTTAAAATATATTACTAACTTATAAATTAACCATAATAATATTTTCATTATCATATATCATGTTTATATAGTATATTATTACATGTTGTTTTGACAATATTTCATTATTTTTACCATTTTGTGTGTTAATTACCCCATTTATTTAGTATGTTTTGACTTGTAACAAGTTGTTCCTATTAATAAGATAATTATTTAGTCATATACAGAATGTAAACAATGATTTAAATATCACATATACTCATTATATAATAAATTTTAATTATCTGTAAAATTTGGAGTCAGAAAAGTAAATTACCAATTCATGGAGATGGTATGTCGTATCTACGTTTGAATTGTTCATCCTGTTCATTGTCATATATAAATAAATGAGAATTTAATGATATAAATAAACACATATAAATATTTATATTAGTTAATTTATCATAGTTAAGTTATATATGTCACATATTTTCATTAATACCATCCTTAAAATATTCCATGTATAGAATGAACGGATCACAACCCATTGAGGAGGCAGTAGTCCACATGCCCGCAAATGATATTATCATTTTCTTACAAAATGGAAATCAAAAAGGGATGTGTTATATGAAAATTCCTAATATATAAATATTTTATAAATATTATATATCTTATATAAAATATAAATAAATAATGTTTCCAACATTTAAATATTATAATGGAATAAAAATCGACATCGGTTCACCAGGTGGTAGTATGTGTTACCCAGGAATGATGTTTGTCTATACCCATTGATGGATTTGTGAGAAATTGTTGGAAGTAATCCTATAATATCAACATATCATTATATTTATTATATTTAGGTTATTATATATGTATTATATAAATAAATATAATGGGTGGAGGACTAAATTATAAAAATGTGATCATTGAAGAACGTTGTGTCTTATTAGGTTAACTACTTTATATTTTTACCAAAATAAATCATTTGTTGACTTTATATAAATAAATATCCTAAAAAATACATAATAAAATGTTATGTCAATAATTTATATTGAATATCTTTTCAGGTTTAGTGTTTTAGAGAATTATTTCACAAATATTACATAATATACAAAGACGTTACTTGTAGACAATTACACCTAGAATCAGTTTTTAGCACCCTAGGAAAAACATTAAAAACATTATATATTTTTCATGATAAAACTATTCATGATGTATATATTTATCCTACCAACACATATACCATATGGAAAACATTTTCAAACAAGGTATGAGCATAAAAATCTCTGCATGTAATATCATATAAGAATTAATACCATTAGTCCATGAATTTTTAAAACCCATAAAAACATTTTCACAAAATCATACTTTTTAACCATAAAACATATATTATTTATCTTACATCACAAAATCATAAAATTCATAAATAAAAATTCATAGAAATAATAAAACATAAATTTATATATTTAAATCCATATCATACTAGCATCTATGCTTTTAGAGATACTATGGGAGTAACCATCATAGTTACTTTTGGAATACCGATCACAGTATATTCCCTAAATCTCTTAGGAGAAACCATAATATTTCCTCTCTTAGGTTACCCACTACTTTGGGGAGCTATTACGGGATCATACACCATTGATTTATCACAGAACCACCCATATACATACACAATTACCATGAAGCATAACATAATAATAACATATAGAACAGACATAAAGGAAAAATTACATTTCATCTTTGAAATCAAATTTCATACTTACAATAAGTGCACTAATAAATAAAAATAGATTATTTTAAAATAAAATGATAAAAATTTAATTTAAACATCAATACATAATTTTTACTTAAAAGAGATAAATATCATTAATGATGTATATGTTGAATAAAACATTCCATGTTATCGAAATAATCAACCCAATTTTAACACAATTAACACATTTGAAAAGAATATTATTGAATCAAATTGTACCATAAAAATTTGAACCTATATAAATTAATTGAAATTTTAAAACATTAATTTCAATATAATTAAATCTATAATACCATTTTGGAAACATGGACAATAATAATAAATATTCATAATATTAATACTTTAAAAAAATACAAAAAATGATGTTTTTGTTAAAGAGTCTTGTAACACATGAGAAAAAACATGTACAAAAATTCATTAAATAATAAATTAATGATAAACTATAAATCCCAATATAATATATAAATTCATTATATAAAATGTAAAAAGGGGTGTATATACACTATATATTATAATAAAGGTGCACAATATCAAAATATGCCTCAATGAAAGGATATTGAGATGCAGTACCTTACAAGGAACGTATCATTAGATCAAATAAAAATAAATGGAATAATTGTGTGTCAAATTATAAATAAACCTAATATATGATTATATTTAGTGTAAGATAATAATAGGCCGTTCATATATATTCTTGAAAATTACCCAATGTCATGGATATTTAACTCAATGAATTGAAATTTTGTTAATATTTCCCTTGTAAATATCATTTTGTCAAAAAAATATCGATTGTGTATATTCACACTGATACAAAAAAAACTAATTTTATATACAATACAATATATCAATATTTATTTCCCACAGTTCATATCATGACTTAATGAAGAAGTATAACATTATCCAAAAATGGAAATTAGGTTAAGAAGATCACTTACATTGAGTCCAACTAACCACTTACAATATTTATGTTCTTAAATAAATATCCTAGGTTAATTTATAATATATTGAGTAAAAATTTAATTTTGATTATTCCTTTTATATAATTTATTAAAATGATATAAAATTTACTTGATTAATTATGTTCATATCGGTCATTTTGTTGATATTCAATATCTGAGTTGAAAATGAACTTATTTTGATTTAAATTGTCTATTTGGTAAATATTATATCACCGGTAGAATATTATTACTTATATTAATATCATATATACATACATTATATATGTATTTATAATAGTCCATAATAATTGGAGATAAAAAATGAAATGCACCATTTATGGAGACTGTAGGTCATACATATGCATTAATGCTACTGTTAATTCATTATCACATTAAAATAATAGAAAATAAATGATAAATAGGTATATTATAATTCTAGTTTAAAATATCTGTAATATCTTTTTACAAATATCTTTAATTAAATCCTTTATATGTTCTATGTATGGAATTAATTAGTCATATCACATTGAGGGAGTGGTATCCACACATCCACAAATGAAATTATCATATTTACACATTATGGAAAGCATAATAGGTGTCTTGAAAATAAATAATTCAGAAGAATAGAGACAATATAAATATAGACTATATATTATATAAATATTGTTCAATCATAATATCCACCATGCAAGGTGGTATTTGAAAATTGAATAATCATCATTTCATAATGTAGTAGTTTGTTGTACACAGAAAAAAAGTGTTCTATATTCATTATATGGATGTGTTTTAAGTGTAGGTAGAACCCTCATAATAAAAAAAATAATAAAATATTTACGTTACTAATTTTCATTATGAAATAATATATTAACGAGATTATAGTGAGTGGAGAATGAAAATAAAGGAATGGAGTTTGAGAGAAAACGTTACCCTAAATAGGTCACTCTTTTTTATTACAACCAAATATGATTTCTTTAATTTATATTTTTCCATTATAATGAGTCTATGACGAAGGGATGGATGTTAGGAGATTATTGGATCAGATTTTTTTTGTCCCAAGGGCATTGATTTGTGTTCTAATGTGGGTAGAGTGAGTATCCTTTCCAAAGAGGGAGGAGCGACACTTTAGGACTGTCTTGAAATATTATTTTATTATAAATTAATTTTCGAATTATCAGAGCTCCAAAGTGATATAACTATAGAATATGATGATTAGGTTTAAAAATACTCTCATCCAAATAGGTTTTAGACAAGTTTAGGTCACATATTAAACCTTATTTGTTGGCTTTAACCTGTAGTGAAATAAATTAACACTTACAATGTCTTCTTTTATTTTTTTACTAAATGGTTAATATAGTTACAATAAAATTCCTAGATAACATCAAGTGTATAATCAATTAAACTATTAACATTATAAATTTTAGTTAGAAGAATCATATATTTTTATGACTATTGTATCATTTAATAAAATAGTTTTTGTTTTAAAAACATATTTAAGTCAATTTTGACAATATTTAGTAATTGATTCTTGATGAAGTCATAAAACGTGACTCATTCAACAAAACTACATTAAATAGAATAATACATGTTATAATAATCAATAAAATTTTATTAGGTCATAAAAATATTAATGTTACATTTATTTCAATATTTATAATATAATTTATTTGAATACATCATTAATAAGGTAATCATTCAATCATTGTTGTTTCATAAATATATATATATTTTTATTTTATAAAAAATATAAATAAAATACAATGTTGTAGGAAATATTTTCATTTTTATTATTACCATTTATAGTCAAATTTTTATGTTATATAACTTTATATTAATAATTTTTTAATAAAAAGATATATGATTATGTTATACTTCTCATTACTTTACATTAATTATTATAACATGTCATTATCACACCCAAGTGGAACTGTGGGTTCCTAAAATCGACCCAACGAAGGTCATGGTAAGAAATATTCCATCCAATTGGATTAGGAAATATTTTATGGTTGGTTTATATTATTATAATATAATTTTCTTACCCTTATTCACCATATTTATCCTTCAACCATGGTAAATTAAATTAATTACTGAAGCTACAATTCATATTGTACAAAAATAACAGGGTCCTGTTTTTGACAATATTATTCCAAATATGGAATCCATTTGTAAAAATACAAAAAAAAGAATTTTTAGTAATAAATTTGAAATTAATTCCCCTTTTCAAAATGAGAAATCACATTTTTTAAGAAGTAATAACCACCAATAGATTGGTGTGCGTTTATATCATATTTAAATGCTAAATTACTTTCAACGACTAAAATCTGATTAAATGATAAAAAATAATCCAATTAACATTTATAATTAATTAAAATGATCATACAACTATATAAAAAATAGACATTAAAGATGTTATGAATTAAAATATAGTATTTTAAACTATTCATTAAAAAGTAATTTTATCAGAAAAATATCAACATTCTATAAAAGTATTTATTTTATTTACAGATTCTAAAGAAAAATATTATTTATAAAAATAGAAAATATATAATGACAAAAAATTGATTTAAAAGGGCTCTCCATCAAAAGGTGGGAAAACTATATTTTTTTGAACATAGTGTTTCTTTATTTAAACTCAGGATGTTACATCCTCTCCTTATTGGATAAAATTCATCCTCGCTATATGAATTTAGGGTCAGTAACTAAGATACAAATTTATAATATTATTTTAGTAAAATTCTACATCAAAAAATTGGTTAATTAAACGTCCACATTAAAAGATAGAAAGTGATGTAAGAATGTCACCCGAGATAAGACATTCTAGGGGTGGATGTATGAAATATTGGATATAGAAGGAAAAAATGAGTTTCATGTTTTGATGGAGTGTTATAGTTAAAAAAATCAGGAGAATGTTAACAATCAAAAAACCACAAACACATGATGGGTTATATGGTCCTGGATTTTACAATAAGAAAATTAAGAAAAATAATGCGTTTGATTTGTGATTTTTTTCATAAAGGTGATTAATTATTTTACTTAATTGAATAAGATCATGATGAACTTCACTTTATCGAAAAAGTATAGTTTTATCCATTAAACTAATTCTATAAAAAATCACCTTTTTCTCCAAACGATGAGTATTCAAGATGAATCAGATTATTAATCCACAAATTACTAATTAATTATTTTTCCTATCTTGAATCATTTACCGAAACCAAAATGTTTAGTACAATATCAGATAATCCCCCAAAATAATAATCTTTTATATTGAGATAGACTAATTTTAATCTCCAAAAATCAATAGTAAGACACAAATATCAAATTAGAACATTTAGCATACAAATGTACTTAAAAATTCTCAAATCAATATAATTGTGGTGGAAACTCAAAACTCCAAGGAATTTGATAAAATTGTTACCATGATCAATATTGAAATGTTTCTCCAAATAAAATTGATCACTCTAAAAGTGTCATTCTAAAGATTAAATAACGTAAAAGAGTAATATCTAGGATAAGTTAATCATTTCCATATATATCCAAATTCACATAATTCAACAATTAAAATCTTATATTTTCTGAAATATAATTCAACCATACCTCCATTAAAACCCCATAGTGATTTATTTACCTTAATCAAATATTATTCTTAAAATATTGGACGTCTACCAAGATATAATTTATCTTGTAATATATAATCATTTTCCAATACTATAGATATAAATTTGATAAAATAAGTTTTCCCAAAATCAAATTATTCATAATATACGAGAAACATTATACAAAATAGAATAAGTCATACTAACTAGGGACTTCACAAAGGCCACTAGTAGGTGATAATGGCTCATCACACTCCGGTTGTAGGTTCGATTCATGTGGCCTTGTCTGACATGACATGTTGTCACAAGGTCAGCGTGTTTTCATTTTTCAAAAAATATATGATTCTTATACCATTAAAATTTTAGATAAAATCATCAAAAATAACCATAAAATATTATAACCTCAAAGGTTATCTCATACCTCATATTTTTTAACCCAAAAATTATTTTCCCATAACATCCTCAATGATGATTGTCTCCAAAAAAACCATTAGTTATCTCAATATTACATGTCATAAATCCTCAATAGGGGTTTCTATGACATTGACCATATAATCAACCTTAAAATTATAATCTCGGGTTGATATCCAAAATATTTCAGAGAACCTCCTAATATCCATGGTTTTTAAACCATCATCTAATACCAACAAAAAGGACTCATCCTTAAACAATTTATATTCTTGAGTTTAGTCAAGATTTTAAATTGATGATCTTTTCAGGTTTAGAGTTTTAAATAATTTGGTCATAAATAGTATATAATATACCCATAGGTTATATGGGGATATTTCCACTTTGTATCTGTTTTTCTCCCTAAGAAAAACCATTATAAAAATATTATTTCTTGGTCATGATAATAATATTCTGGACTTCTACCATTCTCTTACACATACTTATACCCATGGTAAAATATTTCATTACATTGGATGAGAATAGTATTCTCAGTAATGAATATAAAATAATGAAAAAAATTGATAGTCCATGAATATTTAAATCCCAAGAAATTTTTTAAAAAAATTTATAATTCTCACTAATAAAATGTAAACCCTTTAGCTTTCATCATTTAATATTATGATTCCCATAAAACATCATTGAAATTATAAAGCATAAAAGTAACATGTGAAATCCATATCCTACATTCATTTAGCTTTCACACCCACATTAGGAGAAACCTTTATGGTTATTTTTGTAATACCTATCATAGTATATTCCCTAAATCTCTTATAAAAAACCTTTACATTTACCATTATCACATTACCCAATCCATTGGTGAGCTCCCATGGGCACACCCACACTCATTTTATCATGGATCCACCTTTATAAATACATAATGAATACGAACCATAACGCAATTATAACAGATAAAACACACATACTAGAAAAAAATCCAACTTCGAATCATATTTCATATTTGAAATCTACTCACTCATATATAAAAACATTATATTTTATAATTAAATGGAAAACATTTAATATAAAAATATATATATAATTTTTATATAAAATAGAGAAATTTCATTCTTTATATATATTTTAAATAAAACATTCCAAGTTATTGAAATATTCAATCACTTTATAAAAAAATTAAAAATATTTAAAAAGATGATTTGGAATCAAAATGTCCCATAAAACATTGAAAATGTTTAAAGGAATAATCCTTTTAAAATAGACATGTCTATATAAATAAATGAAATATTTTTGAAAACATGGACATCAATGAAAAGGATTTAGAATAACAATTATTGAAAACATTTAAAAAGATGTTTTAGATAAATGGCCCAAAACACTTGAGAAACACTTGAATTATAATAATTAATGAATAAAATAAAAATATACATTAAATATCATTATAATATATAAATTATTGATATAAAATATCCAAAGGGTTGTACATACACTTTATAGGATAATAACGGTGCCCAACAACATGTTATTCCCCAATGAAAGGAGATTGAGATGTATTCTCATACAATGATAATTTCATTAGATCAAGGTTAAATCATCGACATAATTAGGTGTGAAACATATAAATACACCCAATATAATTTTATATTCTGTTTATAATAATCATGTTTCATTCACACATATTCTTGGAAAAACAAAACCAATGATAAGAATATTTAACTCAATGAATGGAAATTGAGTTAAGATTTTCATTATAAAGATCAATTTATTAATAAAATAGATCAATTATGTGTATAAAATATAAATAAACATAATTAATGTATATATAAATTATAGTATATACAAATTTTTTTATATGAAAATCATATCACGACCTAATAAGGATGTAAAAGATTAACCCATAGAATGGAAATTGGGTTTCAATGTTCCCTTACTTTGAGTCCAACTAGTATCATACAATAATTATGTTATAGAATAATAAAAATTGGTTATTTTATACATGATTATTATAATTTTATAATTTTATAATTAATTTTATATCACTTATTACCCTGTTATAAAATTACAAAATTATATTAGTTCATATCAGTGTTTTTGTCAATATTCTGTACTTGAGTGGAAAATGAATTTATTTTGATGTAAATTTTTTATGTGGTCAAAATTACTAATCACTAGAATATTACTAATTATTTAAATTTAATATATATCCATTATATTTGAATTTATAATAGTTTTTAATAGTTTGATATAATAAATGAAATGATCCCATCCTGGAGACGGTAGGTCGTACCCACGCAATAATGATACTTTCATTTATTTTTCATATTAATAGAATGAAAAAGAAATGAGACATAGGCATATTATAATTAAAGAATAATATATATGTTTTATATGATACATAATTTCATTAACTCCATATTTATACATTATATGTATTACATTAACAATTTATATCACGTTGATAGGGCAGTAGGTCGCACTTCCTCAAATGAAATTATCAAATTTACAAATAACAGAAAGCATAATTTTATGTTTTAAATAAATATATAAGAATAATACAGAAAATTTGAAAATAATATATATCACCTATAAATATATTTCCATCATAGTGGTCACCATGAGAGGTGGTATGAGAAAATTGAACAACCATCTTTTGGTGTGGTAGTAGTTCTCCAAACATAGAAATAGTGTGTTCAATATACATTAAACGGAGGTGTTTGTAAGTGTATATAGAACCCTTATAATAAATAATTCCTTGAATTTTAAGGATAATTTTTTTAATGTAACCATAGAATACTAATATCAAAAGTAGTGTGGATGGAAAATAATGGAAATGAGCTTGAGAGAATCCATTAACTCTTAATCTGGTAACTATATTTGATTTGAGCTAAAAAGGATTTATTGAATTGATTTATGCCCTTAGTAAGGCTTATACAGATATGTAAGAGATTTTGGTAGCTTAGCCATGTATAATTTGGATGATACAAGTATATTGAATGGTGTAATTAATTTTTTTGAGGTAGTGGACTTTTAAAAGAGGGAGGAAAGGCACTTTAAGAAATTCATGAAATATTTTATCATTTTAAATTTATTTACGAATTATAATATCTATAATGTCAGATAAATAGAATATAAGATGATGATGTGTTTCAATTCACTCATCCAATAGGTTTTATATAGGTTTAGGTCACACATTTATCCATATCATTTGGATTTAACACTTTTGTAAAATAAATTAACACTAACTAGGTATTCTTGTATTTCTATACTATATGGTTAATATATACTAACAATAAGATTCCAAGAGAACCTAAAGTTTTTATTTAATTAAATATATAACATTATTAATGTTATTTTGTAGAATATTATATTTTTATGTCTATAAGATCTTTTAATAAAGTAGTATTTGTTTTAAACACTAATTTTAGTAAATTTTGAAAATATTTTGAAGTTGATTTTTGTTAATATCCTAGAAACATAATTTATTTGATAAAAATAAATTAAATTAAAACAAAAAGGACATAATATTCCATAAAATTAATTTATAGACTCAAAATATTAAATTTACATTTATTTTAATATTTATAATATCATATATTTGAACCTTTCACTAATAAGGCAATCAATCTACCATCATTGTGTCATAAATAAATATATATTTCAAATGTCTAAAAATAAAAACTAAAAAACCATATTTTAGAAATATACTGATATAAATAATTAATATTTATAGTCAAAGTAATGAGTTATATAACTTGAGATGAAATTTTTTTAGTAAAAATATACATGTTTATGATATATATCTCCTTACATTAATTTAATTTTTTTAAACTTTCATTATCACACACAAGTTGCTTCATTAGGCCCTAAAATCACCGATAAGATGGAAATAGTGTAAAATTTATCATCCAACAGGATTAGGACACATGTTAAGGTATTTTTATATTTTTATAATACTAATTTTTACACGTATTTTCCTAATTTACCCTTTAACAATGGAAAATAAAAATAATTACTAAATTAACTATTCATAATGTCAAAAAATAAACTGGAACTATTTACATAATTTTTGATTTATTATTATAAATATGGAATCCGTTTTTATAAATTAAAAATTATTAAAAAATAAAACATGTTTTTGATAAAGTGATATCTATAAAAAGATTGGCGTGTATTTATATGTAATTTAAAGGTGAAATTAATTCCAATGAACTAAGTTGTATTTATTGATAAAAATAGATTCCAATTAAACATTAAAACATATTTAAAGGTCCATATAAATATTTTAAAAAGAATATATGAATAAGATGTTTTGAATTAGAATCTAGTATTTTCACTATTCAATAAAAAATAAATTTTTTCAGAAAAATACCAAAATTCAACCATAGTAAATTTTGATTTCCCACATCAAAAGAAGAATATTATTTTGAAAATTAAAAAATATAAAATTGGAAATGATTATATTTAATAATGGTTTCAATAAAAAGGATATAAAAATGATTTTTTTTTTGAAAAATTCATCTTTTATTAGAATTTATTTGATTTTTTCTTATATCATATCTAAATGACATAAAAATTGTTCAGTATAAATTACATTGAATGTATAATATATAAATATCTATAAATAATGATATTATTTTATAGTCACAATTATTCTCTTTTAAATAGGTTTTACATAAAACAAATCCTATATATTTAATTATTTTTTATCTGCATTTTTAATTAATATTGTAACCAATGAATCATTTATAAACATGTGTAGACCATATTTTTAAAATTCAGTTCATTAAATTTAGTCTCTTCATTTAAATGGATAGGTTATAACAAAAACATTAAAATTATAATATTTACTTGTTCATTTAATCTTGATGTAGTGTATAATGTATTCTATTGAACATAGTTTTTATTTAATAAATCATGGGATGTTACATCCTCCACCCCATTAATAAATTGATTCCTAGAAATTAAAATTTGGTTTTGGTAACTAGGGAAGAATGTTAAGAATACCATTATTTACATTCCCCATTGGTAAATGGGTTAATAAAACATCATCTTTAAAAGATATAAAGTGATGTGTGTAGCTCACCAGAGATAACACATACTAGGGTTACATGTAGTAAAACAAGAATATAGAAGAAAAAATATGTCTAAATTTATAATGGTGATTTATGGAATCAAGATTAGAAAAACCATAATAATTAGAATACTACAATCAAATGATATTTTATCTAAGAACTCATATCTTCATTTTCAGGTATGTTTTCCTTTTCTGGTTATTTTTGATAAAAAGAGGAATTTGTAGAAATTTTTGATGTACATGTTGTGTACTCAGTTACCGCTGGTATCCTTGAGCTGGTCGTGTAGAGGCCATGCACACGACCATGTGGGGGTGACCTGGTAGACACCTAAAGAGGATTACGAAAAAGGAAAGTACATGCTGTGTACTTCAAAAGTACACACTGCATATTTTCATTTTTTTCATTTAACGCACTGAGGTCACATCCAATCGACCAAAACACCCCCTTCATTGGCCGTCTCATCCAGTAGCATCGTACGGCCAAAAATCCCCAACAACCCCCTGAGACAGCGTCCATCCTCCGAATCGAACATCATCAGTTGCATTGGAATGAAATTAGTGAGTTCACCCTTCTCCTAGAGCACTATCTGTTGATTTCTCCTCTCTCATTATATATCATCGGATGAATATTTTATATGTTTTTGTATATATACCACATTCTAGGTCAATACTAGGGATGAAATTAGAGTATATATCGATCTCCCTTCATAGATGTAGGTGGCTTCTGCATTTCTATTGAATGTCTTTGACTAAAATGTGCAATTTTTCCCAATACCCTTGAATAGGGTATTGAGTGTTTACCGTTCTAACCCTGTTAATTTCTTGCTATTCTAGTATGTGTAAATAAAGGATAACTGGATGAGAATTAGGACATTTTCAAATCTTTAGATGTGTTTTCCCATGCATGTTCTGTTTATGGCTGTATGGTCTTGTTTATCCATTAGGCTTCCTTGATGCTTCCCATTCATAGTACTATAGGATGGAGTGATTATTTTATCTAACATGGTTGAGAAGTTTTAAAATGTTTAGCCAACTAGTTCTTGAGAGTTACATTGATTTTATTTCATTACTATGCTCGTTTGACTTACACAGTGCCGTGAAAAGCTGGTGTAATAGATTATAAGGGGAATAGAATAAGTGAGCTTCCTTGGAGAGTCTTTATCACTTTTGACTATAAGGGGAACTGACCGAGTGAGCTTCCTGATAGAGTCTTTATCATTTTTCAATATATGTGGAATTGACTGAGTGAGCTTCCTCATAGAGTCTTTATCACTTTTAACTAAATGGGGAATTGACAGAGTGATCATCCTCAGAGATTCTTTATCACTTTTTACTATATGGGTAATTGTTTGTGTGAGCTTCCTTGGAGTGTTTTTAACACGTTGGACTATAAGTGGAATTGACTGAGAGTGCTTCCTCCGAGTGACTTTGTAATATCCATGTTTTAATTGAACGAGATGGGTTAGGTCGAGAGAACTACCCAAAGTGTTCCCTGCATTTTTGTTATTTTTTTTGTATGGAACTGACTTCATTGAAACTGTAGAACTTGTTACTGCCGAGTACTTCCTTGTTTACTACTTTCTTTTGTTTATTAACTTTCATATATTCATTGACTATTAGTGAAATATCTTGTGTTGATTTCCTACTGGGATTTAGTTTCACACCTTGTTTGGGTCATGCTTTTGGGCCCAAACAATTTATAATATTGAAGGTATAGATAACTGTAAACGCCCTTCGACTTCAGGTTCTTAATATGCTATAAATCTGGAGAGAATGGGACCCAGATGAGACTTGAACTGCTAAGGAGCTGTTTATCTATTTATATTTTACTTCAACATTGTTCTCTTTATTTAGAATTATGATGTTTTTGTTTGTTTTCCTTGACATATGTATAATGAATAGTTTTTTTATATATACACTCCAGTTGTTTATTTATTTAGACTTCTGTTGTTTACATTCCTATGGATTGATCCCGCTTCCACTATTTTTATATTTTTTCTTAATAAGTTATGTTACTCTGCCAATTAGGGAATAGTTTCCCAAATCTCAAACCCAAAGCCCTCACTACTAGTTAGTAGAAACTAGCAATAGGGTAATTGTGCATAAGGCCATGTGACCAACCGGGTACTGGACACCTCTGGGTGGCATCCGGAACTGTGTTGTTACATTGTGGTATCAGAGAAATTCATTTATTTGGATTATTTTTTTGACCCTATATATAGGGATATGACAGAATTGGATCTTGGTAATATGCTATGCCTCGGAGTAGCTAACCTGTGTTCTGGGAAAATCCAATATACCTCCTGATTCAATTTTTATGGATTTGCAAGTATTACAGTTGATTTAATATCACCTTGAGTGATTCACATGATTTTTGTTCTTATTTTTGATGTTATTAAGGTTCTATTTCCATTGCAACCCGATGAGATGAAGGTATTCCATCTCATGGATCATATATGCACTTGCTAGAAATCACATGTCATGCATACATTTCATGCCATACAGTGTGCATTAGAGATTTCATGTTGTCGTGACAGGTGTTGTTCTAGATATGCATGTTGTTCTGATAGTTTCCATGATAAAATACATGTTGTTTGATAGGGTATTGTTTGTGTCTTTTTGTTATATTGAAGACAAAACATTGGTTTGTGAGGTGTTATGGGCCCTCATGGATCGGAAATTGGTTCAACATTGCCATGTTTTTCTTGTTATTACATGTATGAGATGCCGAACTTTGATTCCTGGGGAGTATGGCCCCTCACACATCGTAATTTGGCACTTTGGTGTTCGTTTAAGTGTTGTCTAGTGATCCAGAGTTGTTTTTGAGGCTTACTATCTAGAAAGACCCAGAATAAAGCCGTGTAGTTTTGAATAGACTCCATGGATTCTCCGGTTCGGGATGAAACTGTTTTTCTTAAATACAGGTTGTGTACCTTATGTACTCATCGTGTAGTCTCTAACCGTGTCGTAGGCCATGTGGGTAGAGACATGGAATAGGGATATTCTTGTCGGAACATTACATGTACCGGTTTTATACACCATGTAGGGTTGACCCTGTGTTCGGCCATGTAACTAACAACACAGGATATTGTTAACATTCCTAGTACATGTTGGGTCCATATGGGACATGTCGTTTAGTGTAAGCCGATTATCTAGCCGTGTAAGGTGAAACATGGATCTATTAAATCTTCTTGTATATGCCATTCCTAGAACTAACACATCATGTATAGTCAGTCATGTGTCAACCTTTGTGACTAACAACACGGGTAGTTGAAACCTAATAATTACATGCCCTTTCCATCCTGAATACACCATGTATTGTGAGCCGTGTAGCCGGCCGTGTCACAAAAAACATGGGTCAGTGAAGCTTGTCTAGTACATGTCATGTTTGAAACAAACACACCATGTAATCTTGTTATAAGGGGAGCCGTGTGGATTACCCGTGTATAACGACTCAGTCATGGGAAGAAAATTCATGTACACATCGTCTGTAAGGACAAAACGTCGTGTGTTTAGGGTGAAACATGACCAGTTCTGGTAGAAATACACACCCATGTGAATGAGAAGAGGGAACATTCCGTGTAGTTATTATACACGCCGTGCAATATTTTTTTGTAAAACATGAATGTTTTCCTTCTCTTGCTCCCTTCTCATACTTCCATTTGTTATTCCTTGACGTTCTTAATCAATGATGTGCTCTTGAACTTGCAGAGTCATGCCACCAAGACATCCACCGGTTGTACGCCAGTTGTATAGCATTGATCAGACACTAGATATGGCTGATGAGGGAATGATGGTAGATCCTCCAATTGTGCCAGTCTTGGCTCCAGCTGTTATACCGGACATAGGTGTTGATTCATTGTTTAGGGAGGGAATTCTGAGGAAGATGCAATCCTTCCATGGAGTTCCTCCTCCTACCCCATCAATGGAATAATTGACACATGTTTTTTTGTCATATCATCATCCCACTTTCACAAGGTAAGAAGGACTATAGGGTGCATATTCAAGGCTAGAAACCACATTGATGATCATCGAGCATATGGAGATACATCCAGCGAGGAGGGTCAAGACCGCTGCATAAATACATTGGGATTCTACAAAGAGATGGTGGGATGTGATCTCATAGTTGGGAAACTAGTAGAATATGGCTTGGGATGAGTTTCAGCACACCTTCTATGATTACGTCGACTCAGATATGTTAAGGGATGATCGAGCCCAAGAGTAATGAGATTGGTTTAGAGTAATCTTCTGATTTTAAATTATTCCTCTTGGTTCAACAATATTCAAGTCTTAACTCCATTTCTAGGATGTGATTATAGAAAGAATTTTGGGGATGGTTTGAGGCACGACATCCGATCTTAGGTGAATATCATCAGTTTGACTTCTATCACTTCTATAGTCAACTAGGTCCTGATCAATAAGCGCAATATGATGGATTATGGATCTTTGAAGTAGGGCAGTTTGGCATCCAGAGTTAGTGCTCTACCAGCTGATAGCAGGAAGTGTCGTAGGAATATTTCACAAAAAAATCAGTGTAGGTGGGAAGCATCATCTAGTAGTTAGGTGGTATTTTACCAGTGCGGGAGTAGTAGGCATACGAGGCCACATTGCTCGAGAGACTCAGTAGAGTGCCGATAATGTGGCTAGATGGGTCATCATCGATTTTTTCTATCAATTCATTTCACTATCAGTTAGTGACATGGGTATTTCTATGACTCCTCAATGAGGAGAAGAAAAACTAGTTTCTCACCAGTCTAGGAACTATAGTTCGTACGGGAGTTCAGGCCGAGGTGGAGGTCGTGGTCATGGTATCCAGTGGTGATTGTTTTAGTGATATCAGGGCAGATCATCTTAGAGTGGTGAGCTAGGGTCACAAAGCTGTGGTACAGGACAAAATTTTGTAGTAGAGTATACCCAATAAAATCAGGATCCCATACCTTTTATTGTTCATGGTACGATCGTTTTAACTTCTACTATTTTCGATAAATGGGATTCCGATATCTTTTTATCTGTTGCAGTTGTAAAGATCCTTGGGCTCTGCATCTCTTCTTCTAGTGATATCTTGACACTAGACTATCCGTTGGGGAATAGAACTATGAGTGTATGTTAGTGTAAGGAGTGACCTCATGAGGTTGGTGGGTGCCACTTTTTATAGGCCATGTATGTCCTAGATATGACATGCTATGATGTCATTCTCAGAATGGACTGTTTAGTTCCCTTCCAGGCAATCGTCGATTGATATTGTTATAGGGTAAGTTTCACAGCACCATATGATATGTATTTTCTTCATAAGGGAGAGTGTGATGTCCATGCGAGTAGAGTGGGACCCGAGAATGACATGTTAGGAGGAGTTACAACCTATATTTCTAGTCTATATCTGGATGACTAGGTGAATTCACAGTTAGACTTTCCACCAGTGGTGGATCATTTCAGAAATGTATCTCTAGAAATCTTTTCAGGTTTACCTCCGGAGCTTGAGGTAGACTTTTCTATTTAGATCACTCCAGGAGTGGCACCGGTGTCCATTCCTCCTTATAGGATGGCGACACTAGAGTTACAGGAGATTAAGATGCAGTTGGAGGAGTTGTAGAGACTGGATTTCATCTAACCCAGTTCATCTCCTTATGGTTCTCCTATCCTATTTGCGAAGAAGACATATGGTACCCTCATGATTTTTTGCATTACCAGATGCTGAACTAGTTTATGGTCAATAACTAATATCCCATGCCATGGATTAATGATCTCTTTGATAAAATTTTAATATCATAGGTGTTCTTGAAGAATGACCTGAGATCTTGTTATAATCAATTGTGCATTTGACCATCTCATATACCTCTCACGACCTTCTAGAGTATGTATGGTCTATACGAGTATATGGTTATGCCATTAGGTCTCGCGAACATGCTGAATGTTTTAATATCACTGATTAACCAAGTATTCCATCCATACTTTTATTCCTTATTTGTGGTCTTTGTGGACGATATCTTTGTGTACTATCACAAAGGACACGACCATGATACCCATCTTGTGGTCATTTTGATTACACTGAGATATAATCAGTTATATGTTATGCTCTCAAAATGTGACTTTTGGATGGACCAGATTCACTTCATGGGTCATGTTATCTGAGATACATGAGTATCAGTAGACCAAGAGAAAGTGAGTACAGCAGTTTCCTGGGAAAAGTCGGTGAACATCATTGAGGTACAATGTTTTCTAGTGCTAGCTGGATACTACAAAATTTTCATACTGGACTTTTCACGCATAGCAGCACCACTGACGAGTTTGATTAAGAAGGGTGCAAAGTTCTTTTTGTCAAGTTCTTGTGAGTCATCCTTTCAGGAGCTGAAAGGGTGGTTGAATTAATAATTGATACTAGATTCTCCAGAGCTGGGAAAGAGATATACTGTGTATTGTGATGCATTACGTATTGGGATAGAAGAAGTTCTAATGTAGGGAGAAGGATTCATTGCGTACGGGTCTTGATAGTTGAGGCAACATGAGAGGGATTATCTGACACACGATCTTGAGTTGGCTGATATTGTTCATGCCTTGCGATGTTAGAGATAGTACCTCCTGGGAGAGCATTTTGTGGGTTTTACTGACCAGAAGTTTCTCATTTTCATCTTCACTTACAGTGATAAGAATTTGAGATGTCGAAGGTGGGTTACGTATATTCCGTTCTTTGAATATGATCTTGCCTATACTCTTGGGAATGGAAACGCAGTGGCTGATGCATTGAGTATGAGGACTCAGATATAGGCATTTCAAGAGACTAATACTGAGTGATAGCTTATGGATCTGTTCTCTGAGATGCATTTTGAGGTGTGTGACATATAGGGCTATAATTTTCTTCTTTCTGTGGTTGTTACCTCTACTCTTCATGATCAAGTGCGAATGAGGCAACATTTAGATTCTAAAGGCCTAGTCCATCATGAAATTTTTTCAGGAGAGGACCCTATTCCAGGATGGACCACAGGCGTGGATGAGATCATTCCTTTCCAGAGGCATGTATGGTTGCCCGCAGACATATGTGAGGAGCTGATGCATGACTTTCATTCCTCAGTTTGTGACGTTAATCATGGTGTCACCAAGATGTATTTTCATCTACATCGGAAGTATTGGTGCTTAGGTATGAAGAGAGATGTTGCTGGTTTTTTCATGAAGTGTTCTACCTGTCAAGAGGTAATGGAGGAGCATCAACGACCAGTATGGATTTTGCTGCAGTTACCAATTCCCAAGTGGAAGTGGAATGATTTCAAGATGGATTTTCTAACAGGTTTACCGAGGTCGCCTGGAGGGAATTATGATGTTGGGTTGTCATTGACAATCTCACGATTATTTCTCACTTCTTTCTGCTCAAAGAGACCTTTAGTGCGGACAAGCTGGGATGATTATAAATTCGATATATTCTACATCTACATGGGGTTCTACACTACATCAATTTAGATAGAGATGCACTTCATACATCATGGGTCTGGGAGGGGCTTCAGAATGCTTTGGGTACATTGGTACTTTTGAGTACAACTTACCACCCCTAGACAGATGGCCATTCCGAGCGTATGATTCCAATTCTTGAGGACATGCATCATGAATGCATCTTGGATTTTGTAGGTTTGTGGGATAAGCATATACCACTTGTGGAGTTATCCTACAATAATCTTTTTCAATAAAATATTCATATGGAACCTTTTGAGGCTTTGTACAGTAGGCCATGCCGATCAACCTTATGTTGGCTAGAGGTAAGAGAGGTAGCTAGGCTAGGACCTCGTATTGTTAAGTAGACTACAGAGAAGATATAGTTGATTCGAAAGAGGATGGATACCGCACAGTATTGACAAAATTCTTATGATGATACATGTTGACATCCTCTGGAGTTCAAGGTTAGAGATCAGGTTTTCCTGCGTGTCACACTAAGGTTGTGGCATAGGAAGAATAGGAGACAGTGTAATCCTTCTTCGAGGTACGTTAGACCATTTGAGTTGTTGGAGAGAGTTGGGTTAGTTTCCTATCAGTTTCAGTTTCCTTAGAGGTATTGGCCTATGCATGACGTCTTCCATGTTTCTTAACTTCAATGTTACTTATTAGACCTATCTCAATTATTTCAATAAAAGGAAGTTGAGTTGGAAGTGGAACCATCATCTGAGAAGCATCTTACCCAGATCATTGATCAAAGTAAAAGGGTTTTATGTGGAAGATCTATTGTTCTGGTATGAGTGCTATGGAAGGACATGTGAGTATAAGATGAGACATGGGAGAGAGAGGCTGATGTACGACTACAGTGGCCGAAGCTATTAGGGTTTCTTCTTAGATGATTCCTTGCTAGGGAAATTCAGGGATTAATTTATTTAAGGGGGGAGGTTTATAAGAACCCGGATCTAATTTTTCAGGTATGTTTTACTTTTTTGGTCATTTTTGGGAAAAAGTGGGAATTATGGAAATTTTCGAAGTACACGCCATGTACTTTCTGAGTACACGCCGAGTAGCGGCCATGTGGGGGTGACCTAGAGGCCACCTAAGGTTGAGTATAAAAAAGGCACATAGATTTTGTGTACCTCAAAGGTACATGTATTGTATTTTATTTTTTTCATTAAACACATTGGTGTCACCTATAATCAATAGAAACACCCCCTTCTTTATTCGTCTGGTCATGGAGCGGCGTATGGAAAAAGATCTTCGACGAGCCCTTGGGAGAGCATCTGTCCTTTGAATTGAACATCGTCGGTTGTGTTGGATTGACATCGGTGAGTTACCTCTTCTCCTATAGCACCATCTGCTGATTTCTCATCTCCATTGATATATCATGGGTTGAATGTTTTAGATGTTTTTGTAGATCTACCACGTTCTAGGTCGATCCAAGGGCCGATGCCAGAGTATATTGATCTCCCTGCACCGATGTAGGTGGTTTGTGTCATTCCATTGACTGTCTTTGAGTAATACGTTCAATTTTTCTCAATACCATAGAACGTGGTATTGCGTGACTACCTCTTTAACAATATTAATTGCACGCTATGCTGGTATGTGTAAATTGAGGTTAACTGGATGTGAATAGGGTTGTATGATATGATTTGGATGTGTTTTCCCATGCAGGTTCTCTTTATGGTCATTTGGTCTAGTTTGGCCATTAGGCTTATTTGAGGATTTCTATGCCTAGTGTTGTAGGATGGAGTGATTATTTTATCTGACATGCTGGAGATGTTGTAAACTATATTATTAAGTAGAACAAGTGGGTTACTTTGTCCGTATATCATTTCTAGGATCGTTTGACTTACACAGGTCCGTGAGAGCCTTGTGTAATAGACTACAAGTGGAATTGACCGAGTAAGCTTCCTCAGAGAGTCCTTATCACTTTTTACTTTATGGGGAATTGACCGAGTGAGCTTCCTTAGAGAGTCTTTATCATTTTTGAATATATGGGGAATTGACCGAGTGAGCTTCCATAGAGAGTCTTTATCAGTTTTGACCTAATTGAGGATTGATAGAGTGATCTTACAAAGAGATTCTTTATCAACTTTGACTATATGAGGAATTGCCCATTTGAGCATCCTCATTGTGTTTTTAATGTCTAGGACTATAAGGGGAATTGACTAAGAGAGATTCCACAGAGAGTCTTTTTAGTATCCTTGTTTTAATTGAACAAGAGGGGTTAGACTAAGAGAACTACCTAGACGGTTCCCTGCTTGTTTGTTATTGGTGGTGTGTAGAACTGGTTTCATTGAAACTGTAGGACTGGTTACTGCTGAGTACTTCCTTGTTTACTACATTATTTTGTTATTACCTTCCATATATTCACTGACTATTTGACATAGATCTTGTGGTGATTCCCTAATGGGATTTAATCTCACACAATATTTGGGTCATCATTTGTGCCCAATCATATTATAATTTTGCAGGTATAGATAAGGTCGAGTGACCATCTACTTTAGGTACATGATATGTTGTGGAGGTGGAGAGCATTTCAATAATATGAGGGTTATGATGCAGAGGAGGTTTTTATAATTTTTATTTTGTACATAGGCTTAGTATTGTTTGTATTACAACATTGTGATTTTTTGGGCTGTTTTCTTAGAAATATATACCATGCATCATTTTATATATATATATACACTCTAGTTGATTATTTCATTAGACTTCTGCTGTTTAGTTTTGAATGGATTATTACCTATTCTGCTATTTTAATTTTTTTTCTCTTCCGTTGTGTTACACTACCAATGCGGGCATAGTTTTCCCACTATCACACTCATGGCCTTTGCTTCTTGTCGGTAGCCTCTAGCATTAGGGGAAATGTTATTTTAGCCATGTGCCCATTGGGTACGGGGTTCCTATAGGTCCCTTCCGGAACCAAGATGTTACACGTTAAATGATCATTGATTTCGTAGTAGGAAAAGTGAACATAATTTTTTTAAGATCATTTTCATAAATTTGAGGAATTATTTTAGTACTTATATTATGTATATAAAGAAATTTACATACACGGAGAAGTATATTTTTATTTTTTAATCAAATACTACCAAAAACTGATTTTTTTTTTCCAAAAGATGAGTATTCATTAATAATACACTTATTAATCAAAACAATTTAAACAAATCATTTGTCCTATCATTAAACATCATCAATAACCAAATTCTTTTTGTCTAAGATCTGATAATCCCTCAAATTAATTTTCCTTTTTATATAGAGAAGTACTTATTTTTATCTCCAAAATTCAATTGTAATTTCAAAAGATCAACATAGAACATTCAGAAAACAAACATCCTTAAAATACCTCAATAAATTCCAACTATGATTGAAAACCAAAAAAAGAATAATTTGATAACATAGTCTTCAAAAATAAATTGTAACATGTATCTCCATACAATATCGATCACTTCTATTGTGTCATACTAAATAGTTATTATCCTAATAACATATTATCTATTATAGGTTAATCATTTCCATAAGTAACCTAATTGATATAATTTACAATTAAAATCATATATTCATCTGAAATATAATTCAACCATTACTAAATTAAAAACACATAGTTATCTATTTACCATATTTATATATAGATTCTAAAATATTGACCATCATCCAAAATATCATTTATCATGTAATCCAAAAATAAATTTTCAGTACTAAGGCTGTCCAATTGATAAAATTGACGTCTCAAAAATAAAATTATTATTAATCCATAAAATAATTTATCAAAAGTGAATAAGTTATTCTAACCCTGGACTTCATGTAGGCCTGTGGTAGGTGATAAAGTCATGTCAGACTCCAGTTTCGGGTTCAATTCATGAAACCATGTCCGACGTGATGGGTTGTCACGCGGTCTGTGTGTTTTCCTTTTTTAAAAACTGTGTAATTTTATAACATTGTAAAAATGAGATAAAATCCAAAAAAATAACCGTAACATATTTAGAACTCAAAGGGTATCTCATACCTTACATTTTGAATCCCAAAAATTGCTAACCCACAATTTCTTCAACAGTGGTTGTATCCAAAAATAACATTATTCACTATAATTTTTTATATCATAAGGACTCAAAAGGTGTTTCTAAGACATATAGAAAATGTGTAACAATAAAATATTAAATCCATTTCAATATCCATAAGTTTTACGAGAACATCCAAATATCCAATGTTGTCTAGAACATCCTCTAATACAAATTATATGGCCCCAGCCATGAATATTACATATTCATGAGTTATGTTATGAATTTAAATTGTGTATGTTTTCATGTTTAGTGTTTTATAGAATTAGTCAATAATTATTACAAATTAGATCGAGAAGTTACCTCTAAATAGTTACACTTAGTGTCACTTTTTACACAAAAGGAATTCCTTTATTCAAAACATTATTTCTTTTTTCGTGATAAAAATATTATTGACATATTCTTATCACTTAATGCATATTATACCATATGGAAAACACTTTAAAACATGGGATGAGTATAAAAATCTCATAAAGGAATATAAAATAATTAATAAAACCATTAGTCAATAAATATTTGAAACCCAATGAAACATTTTCACAAATCATACTTCTAATCCACAAATATACTATTTATATTACATCATGTAATCATAAGATTTATACCAAAAAATACAAGAATCA
Source organism: Viscum album (assembly GCA_963277665.1). Lineage (NCBI taxonomy): Eukaryota > Viridiplantae > Streptophyta > Magnoliopsida > Santalales > Viscaceae > Viscum > Viscum album. The sequence goes on from OY728166.1 coordinate 998,954,716, forward strand.
TAAAACATAATGGTATCTATTGTCTTCCATATCATAATTACATTATAGCTTTCACTGCTAAATTGGGTATAACCTTCAATGTTTCCTTTGCAATACCCATCATAGAATATTCCAAAATTCTCTGAGGAGAAACCATAACAATTACCTCCATTAAATTACCTAATTCATTGTAGAGCTATCATGGGATCACCTATCCTCAGTTTATCGTAGAACTTCCCATATACATATATAATTCCTATGAACAAATACTTAATCATAACAGGTAAATAACACATAAAGGTAAAATAACATTTCAACTTTGAAATCATATTTCATCATTACATATCTTTCACTGATAAATAAAAACATGTTAATTTAAAATAAATTTCTAAACTAATAATGTAATAATTACAACATAATTGTGATATAAAAGAGATAAATTCCATTTAGTATGTTTATATTAAATAAAACATTGCATGTTACTGAAATAGTCAATCCAATTATAAAAAAAACATTTAAAATATTCAAAAAGATGATTTTGGAATCAAAATGTCCCACTATAGATTGAAAATATTATAAGGAATTAACATTTTAAAACATTCATTAACAAATAAAAAATCCATAATAACTTTTGGAAAACATGTACATCAATGATAAATATTTGGAATAATAATTCATAAAAACATTTGATGTGAATTTTTTGTTAAAGAGTCTTGATACACTTATAAAACCCTTGAATAAAAAAGTTTATATAATAAAATAAAAAGAACCCATAAATTTTTTTAGAATCAAGGAATTTATGATTTAAAATATCAAAAGTGTTGTATATAAATTTTATATGATAATGAAGGATCATAATATGATGACATGCCTCAATGACAGGATATTGAGTTGTAGTCCCATACAAAGATTGTATCATTAGATCAAGGATATATAAATGACATATTAATGTATGAAAAATATAAAGACACCCAATAAATATGTCTATTTGTTTGTAAAAATTCATACGTTATTCAGACATATTATTGGGAAAAAAACCAATTACATGTATATTTAACTCATTCAATAGAAATATATTTAATATTTCTCTTATAAAGATCAATTTGTTAACAAAATATATTGATAATGTGTATTAAATATTATTAAACAAAAATTGTTATTAATACAAGATTTTATATCAAAATTTATTTCTCACATAATCGTAGCATGAAATAATCATGAAGTAGATGATTAACCCATAGAATATAAATGGGATAAAGTTTTTCTCTTATGGCGAGTCCAACTCGTCACATAAATTATTTATTTACCTGAATCATAAACATAATGTAATTTATAAAATCATGAGAACATTTTTAAATTTTATTATTCCATTTATATCACTTACTATCATGTTATAAGAATTACATAATTATTTATGTTCGTATCCTTTGTTTTTTCGATATTCGGTACTTCCGTCGAAAATGAACATGTTTTGATTTAAAATATCCAATTGTAAAAAATTAAATCATCTATATAATATTATTAATGATTATAATATAATATATATCATATATATATATATATAATATATTTTAGAACGTTTGGATATAAGAAATTAAACACACTCTTCATGGTAATGGTAGGTCATACATATACATGAACACTACATTCATTTTTTTTCATATTAATGTAATTAAACTAAATGATACATAAGTATATTATAATTATATTATAATATATATGTTATATATGTAACATAATTTCATTAACTCTATCATTTATTCAATCCAAGTATGGAATGAATGAGTCATATCACATTGAGTGAGCGGTTGTCAACATTTCGTCAAATGAAATTATCATATTTACGCATTATAGAAACCATAATGGTATGTTTTAAATAAATTTTATAAAATTATAGTGAAAATATAAATATAACATATATCATATATAAATTTAGTTCTATCATAATTACCCCCATTACAGGTGGTAGAATAAAACTGAAGAATCAATGTTTTAATAAGTAGTAGTTTGCCATAAATAGAAATAGTATATTCTATATCCATTTGATGAAGGTGGGTGTATGTTTGTGCAGAAAAATTAGAATAAATAATCATAGTGTATTTATTATACTTTTTTTCTTATGTAATAAAAGAATAAAAATATAATACGGAGTGGAGAAAAAAATAATTTAAAGGAGCTTGTTAGAAGATGTTACCTCTAAATATGCTGACTCTTTTTTATTTGAGTCTAAAAATGTTTTCCTGAATTTCATGAAACCATCAACAAGGAATATAAGAATAATAGATCAATATCTGGAGCTTATTGTAAAATAATTTTGATGATCCAAGGCGATTTAGGGGTGTGGTTATGTGGGTAGATATGCTGACCTTTTATAAGTTGGAGGAGAGGAACATTTGAAAACTCTTCAAATAGTATTTGATAATTAAATTATTTTTGAAATTTAATTTCTAAAAAGATATATAATTTAATTATATTATGCTTATGGATCTGCATCATTTTAAAAATTATATTTTATATAATTTTAGTTCACAAATTTAGTATAATCTTTTGGATTTATCCCTTAGTTAAATAAATAAACCCTTACTCTGTCTTCCTGTATTTTTTTAGTCTGTGGTTAATATAGTTACAAAAAATTCCATGAAAATGTCAATTTTATACTTAATTATATTTTTAAAATAATATTAGTAATTTTACAAATCAAATATTTTATGAACAATTATATTATTTAATAAATTAGTATTTGTTTTATATGATAATTTATTTCAATTTTGACAGTATTTATTAATTGATTTTTCAAGTCATAATATGATGATTAATTTAAGAAAACTACATTAACTAAAATATATAATTTCATAATAATCCATAAAATTATTTTATGGCATCAATATTTTCCAATTAAATTAATTTTTATATTTATAATATCATTTATTTCAATCATTCGTTAATAATGTAATCACTACATCAGCATTGTGTCAAAATTAAATATCTTTATTTACTATGTAATTTTTTATAATAAAATAAAATATTGTATAATATCATTAAATATTTATAATGACTATTTATAGTCAATGTTATCAGTTATATAATCCTATATTAATATTTGTTTAATTAAAAGATACATTTTTATGTTATATTTCTCCTTACATTAAATTATTTATTATAACTTGTCATTATTACACCCATGTGGCTCCATGGGTAATAAAATAGACTCATGGATGCTCATAGTGGACAATACCAAATCAAATAGAATAATGAATTGTGTTCAGGTGTTGTTATATCATTACAATATTATTTTTTTACCCATATTAACCAAATTTTCTTTTTAACCATGGAAAATAAATATAATCACAAAAGATACAATTCATAATGTTCAAAATTTATTGGGACCTATTTTCATAATTTGGACCTTCATATTCAAAATATTCCTTCCGTTTTTAAAAATAAAACACAATGAAATTGGAGTATTTAATTTCAAATTATTTATCGTAGTCATAATGATAAAACATGTTTTTTAAAAAAGTAATAACCATCAAAAGATTGGTGTGAGTTTATATATAATTTCAATCTAAAATTTAATTCCAATGATTAAAATTAGATTAAATGATAAAAACATAGTCTATTTAATATTTAAAACTAATTAAAATGAAAATATAACAATATAATATAATACGATTAAAATGGTGGGTTGAATTGAAATCCTATATTTTTCATTATTCATTGCAAATAAAATTTTATTATAAAATTACAAATATTTATCCAAAGTATTTTTTTATTCCCCTATTTAAATTATGAATTTTATTTTTTCATTTATATAATATAAAAGTAAAAAACATGATTGAAAAAGTGTCACCAACAAAAGGTGGTAAAAATGTATTTCTCTAAAAAATACATCATTTATCAAAAGAAATAGGACTTTTTCTTATATAATATCATTAAAAATAAAAGTTGAAATTTCAATATTAAATTGAATATATAAACTATAAAAATACATAAAAATTTATATGAATTTAAAATCACAATTATTCTCCATTAAATAGTTGTTCATTAAAAATAAATCTTTTATATTCAATTCGTTTTTATTTCTATTTCAAATAAATTTTTTAACCAATGATTCATTATTTAAAAATGTCTAAAAAATAAATTTATAATTCTTTTGATTCAATTTATTCCATCCATTCAAACATCATGTTTATAATGGTAAAATTTAAATAATAAATTTTTAATTTTACCTCGGTCTAGTGTGAGATGTATGCTATTGACCATAGTGTTTAATTCGTAAAATTATGGATGTTACACTTCATGCCCAAATTTAGGTGTATAGGATGATGTTAAGGATATTTTGAATCATATTTATTATTCATTTGGTTAGGGTTGTGTGAATTTTTATATAAGAGGAGGAGCGGAATTATTGTACATAATAAAAAGGTAACAATATTGAGAGGAATCCAATACATCATGTGCCTAAAATAAAGATACAAATATATAAAAGGAAATAAATAGTCTATATAAGACAATATAGTAGTTTTTGTACATGTTTCTATGTCATTTCAACCCTTATGATTAAGGTTTAGTATCTTGTAAAGATTAGTTTTACCTTATTCAATGTAATTAATTTTAATTACAATGACTAATGAATATGGTAAAACACTAAGATAAAATTACCATAAATTTTATGATATTATGAATCAAAATATTGAGTATTTAGTTTTATTAATCTCAATAAAATATGTCCAAAAAATTAAATTCAACATAACAATGCACATGGTATGAGAAGCGGGGTTTTAATGTAAAAATGTCCAATAGTTTTAAAAAAATTTAAATCATAATTTTTTTTGAAATTGACTTCGATAAACTAAATTGGATAAATATATTTATTATATATATTATTTCACTTTAAAAAACAATTTAAAATATAATATATCATAATGAATTATTTACTTGAAAATGAATTTTTCAATTAAGTTTGAATATTCTTTAAATAACTAAACATAATACAAAAATAACAACAATCACCCCAATTTTTTTGATATCTTCATTAGAAAAATAAATTTTCATTTATTTATTCAATTTAGATTTTTTTAAAAATCGTATTAAAAATAGGTGTTTCATTAGAAGGAAAGAAATAAATTTTTTATAAAAATAAAAAATTTCAAACAAAAGACATTATTTATTCATATTTTATCCATATCAAATATGTTTAATGAATATAAAATATATTTTATTGAATATATAATATATATAATTTTTTAATATCATTAAATATATGTAATTTAATATGACTAAAAACCATTGGCACATAAAATTAGGTTATTATTTAAATCATACCTTTATATTCATTTTGTTTATATATTAACATATAATAAAGTGGTAACCAATATTTTCATTATATATATATAATATTTGTAGATGTTATTTTATAATATATATAACCACCAATTTGACATCTATGTTTTATTTTATTTTGTGGAATTATAAAATTTTCATCATATTTTTTTGGTCCATAAAACCCTATAATGCATGTAATGAAATTTATTTAAAAATTTCATAGTTTCATGAAATTGTAGATAAAAGAGTATTACAATAATTGAAAGATATTGAATATTTTTAATTTATACAAAATATTAAATATGCCATGAAGCCTAAATAATTTGTTTTGTTTTCTAGGGTTGGTATTATTTTCATTCTTGTTATCAAAAAAACTTTTTATTTTAAATTTTATGATTTTCTAAATTATAGACACATTAATAAATTTCATCCTCATAATTTAAATTTGATCTCAGAAATATAGTGTTTGATATGTGAAAAAACTATTTCTGAGATACCGACATTGTAAAAGAGTTCATAAAATATCCTCTTAATAATAGAGAATTAGAAGTATAGAGGTCACATTTCATAAAATATAACTAGGATTATATATAGGATAACATTGATGGGATGTTAAAAAATAGTCTTGGATTAAAAGGGTAAATATTTAAAGAGGGTGATTGGGGTCTTTGATAAAAATCTTGTGAATAATCATTCGAAATTTGAGGGTCTCAAAGTCATAAACCTATGGAAATTTAAAAGACAATTTATTCAAAATAAATTAATTTATTAGCACAACATTTATGTTTTACAATACTTTTCCTAATATTTATATATTAATTTATTTACCAATAATATAAGAAAATATAATTAATAGATAAATTTTAAATTCATAAGAAACATTTGACCGATAGTTTTTGATTCGGTAAAATACTAATTTTTACATTAAATTACGAAATAGATACCCATAAATAATCTTGTTTTGTCCTAATAACAACAATACACATTTGATGTATTATAAGTCCTATAAAAGAGTGAAATGTATTTATGATTTTCTATAATTATTTTATAATCCAATATAGTTAATATATTAATCCACAAACCAAAAAACGTAATAGTATTGGTTCATAATTAATATTTATTCATCAAATTTTTTCACTGAAAATATTAGAAAAATATCCAAGCCATCATATTGACATGTGGTAGTTATGAAACCATTATCATCCTTCAGTCAAGGGTTCAAGTCACATGACCTTACTGGACCTGATGTGTTATCACCCAATATATAGGTTGTTCTTTTCCAAAACATTGTTGACATAATTCTTAAGTTTTTTGACAAAATTATAATGTTAGTTCGTGAAATGAAATTAACTAATAAATATCCCTTTTATTAGTGTTTTTAAAATAATAATTTTATAATGTATAATAATCTGGTTTGACTACTATTAAAATTTCATTATTGATCATATTAACTACTATGGTTATCAATACCTTTAAACTAATTTTTATTTAATGTAAATGTATTATTACTCAATTAAATTATTCACTAAAACATATACATTAAATATATTTCCCCAAAATAATCCCCCATCGGGGTAGAATCACATTATATAAAACCTAAATGTTTTTTATTCATTTGTACCTACTTTAAATCTTAATCATTTATACCATTGACATTAACAATAACTCATAAATTAGTGAAGACATATTTACTTCAATGAAAATATTCAAAGTCTTAATAAGGTTATCGTTCAATAAACTATGATTCCATAAATCTATTTACAAGGATGATACTAAACATTCATTGATGGAAATTGTAGAGATCCAACCCCAGAAGTACAGAGCCAGTGTCGTCTACTGGTATATAATCATTATTATAAGTAATCTAAATTCAGTGGTTCAGAGAGTTTGTTGTTAGGTTCTGGGGCCCATTGCAAAAGATGGCGGGACATGGATTTAAAAATTTACTTCTTACAGATTGACATTACATGTCGACACCGATGATCAGAGCCCTGATGAGGTTTGAGGATCACCCATAAATTGTAATGGGAACCAAATTTAAATGAAAACATGCCTATTTCATATCTGAAGCTGTGACCGACTACAACATGTCGATGGAGATCATCGCCAGAAATATCTAATTGAATAACCCGTTAGATCATCCACACGCACATCAAAAACCAAGTGGAGCGTCGATCATTGAATTTCGGGTTCTAGCGCGGAGATCCGGATGTACTTTCGATATCCTGAAGATGACTCTATTGAGATTCCTTCTATGCTAAAGAGAGATCATGATTTGAGCATCCTGGATCGAGAGGTTATATCTCTTGAGAACTGGAGGAGAGAGTGGCTCTCAACATTCATTCCATGAAAGAATTAATATAATTATCAAACCAAGAGAGAGATCCTCCTCTTTTATTTATATTGGAATTAATAAAATACCTAGTAGGGGTCCCCAACCCCCATTTATTTTAACGTCCATTGAATAAAAAATATCGAAAAACTAACCACATCAATATTATTTATTATTTTATCCCATACTTTTAAAATATATGAAATATATTACATGATAAAATCTGAGCCATTTAAATCAACTTGGTGTCCCGCTTAATATTAAATGATTCTTGAATATTAAAATATTATTTGTTCTATTAATATTCTCCCATATTTACTAAACTTATATAAACCATAAATAAATTCAATCCCAAATTTTCATATCTTGATTATTAATGAATTAATTTGTTTCTTTTGGTTATTGACAACATGGAAAACACTCGGACTCCGTGGTGAGGCCAATAATGATTATATGCTTATTCGATGGAATATGGTGATTCTTGAGTAAGCTATTGTTTGACCCTCTAGTACTTTATCTCGATAGCAGGGAATAAATTTATTGACCTAGAGTGGAGTCTAACAACCCATCGTGATCCCTAAATATATAAGGATAGTAATATCAATGACTGCCATTCTACGAACATTTACTAGGTACTATAATCTCTTTGTCATTAAATATCTCATATTGTAGGATGCACACTTGTGTCATCGTCATTTTCATTCTCTATTATTTTTTGATATATTCGGGTGGATTTTCCATTTTTCTGCATTAGCCAAAGGTTAATGAAGGAAGAACCATCCCTGATCTACCAGGCATGAGATATACAACTTACTAAACTTGGATGTGAGAAATCCATTCATGACCATTAAACCAATAAAAATCCCCCAATGACACACCGTACACAAGATACCTCACCACAATTTCAATACCATGGTTTTCGCCTATCATCAATGTACTTAATTAAATGATACTCATTGGTAATGGTCTTAGGATAGGAGACCAATACAATTTTCTATATATAGAAACATCCAATGACACCAAAAACAAGTGGTGTTACTACTAGTGGGGATGTCTTGATTATCTCATTACTTGAGATCACCATGTGTGATCATCATGATAAGAAGACTCAATTCATATGATACCCCATCTCCTAATATTCAATCATCATTTGTGTCTAGTTAGTAATATTTATCTATACTATTGAACATATATTTATGATCAATGACTTTGTATCTCGAGGTACTCAGAATAGATTGGGATAAAAAATAACCATTCGATACCAAAATTAATCATTGGACGTTACCTTTATAATAGTAGATGTTGAAAAGTATACGCATATTAAAATAAAATCATGTTTAACTAACTGTACACATGATGGAGTAATTAAAATTACTACATTGTTTGGTATAGTGTACTAACTATTTCAACACTCCCACATGCACTAGAGCCAACTTGATAACCAAACATGTAAGATACACACGTGATAAAAATATGGCTTATTTCAAATAATAGTTTTATCTAATGGGCCTCCCACATAATCTTTACATGTAATATCTTCTGAATGTGTCCTCATCTGCATGAGTAAAACATCTCAAGATAAGGTAACGCTGAGTATATCACTTTTGTCCATTCTCATAACATGACATCATATCTAGTAAGGATATCATAATTTACATTATGATAATACTTTTCTCACTTTGTGTGATCCCAATAACTGGATCAATTCATTGAATTTATTTACATCATAGCTGCATTTGACGTTGAAACATACTTGGTATTTTATGTATGGCTACCACTACATTTTATTAGCTTGACTCACTCATCACATTTTCCTAACTACAATACTATATCAGATTAATCTAAATATTATTAGTTTTTCCCCACCATAACTTGTATAACTTCTTATCTATATACTAGGTACAAATATTTTGTACTCACTGAATTACAAGATGATAGTTCTGACTGCATTACTTACAGTTCTCATGGACACAATTGATACATTCCTACAATAAAGTTTATCCTTGAAAAATCAATTATTGTACAAAAAATTGCATATGTGATTTATCCATCGCTGAATTGTATGGTATCAATTGATAAAATTATTCTCTTCCCATGCTCCAAACATTTTGACATGGAGAGTTTAATCCATGTGACATTGGCCATAATTTGGAACATGAATTCTTCCATATTGTAATTTTCAAAACAATGTAACTATGTACAGTAAAAAAATACCCTTAAACTGTTAGATATACCTCCTATGTTTTTCCATATAACATAGGTTCCTAATTCAAGTAAATCATTTTATAATTACTTTTAACATGGTCTTATCAATCTGTAAGACCATTATCTATTTTCCATATGTTGTGGTGTATATTTCACATTGAAAACATCGGCACTCCCACTATCTATTGGTAGACACACTGAAAAGATTCATTCCAAATGAATGCTATAGGATCTTTCTACATACATTAATATAGAACTAGTTTTTAAAACATATCAACCCTTACTGGAATCCTATGAAGTCATCATCTCTTTCTGGTGGCATCTTATAGACACCTACCACGAAAGTTGATATTGACATCCAATAACCAATAGAATTATCATTAGATGTTAGCTATGATAAGAAAAATTCTAATAGATTTAGGAATACCATCATGGAATAACGAATCAAACCATATTGGTACTAAACTTGTACCATCCATGTATCATCATGTTTAAATACCCATCATAGTACTCAATTTATATGCCCCATTGCAATTTGATACTTTTAATCCATTACATAATTTCTATTGATCTTTAGAATCATTGATCATTTACATTTACTACATAGCTGTAGGATTTATTATTCCCAAAGAATAATTTATCATCAGATGCGGTGAATATAAAACAATCAGCATGATTTTATTCTTCTTATGCAGTATTTGTCTTTAGAATATGCATATTAAGAATGAACCTGTGGAACTTGTCCCTTTTCCTACCATTTTTGCATCTTGAGCATTGAAATAGTCTAAGTAAATTCAGATCTCACTATCCCAAATAGATATGTTCACCCTTATATTGAAATTTATTCTAATACTAGAATACGTATTTCATATCTTATAGATTAATGTAATTTTTATAGCAACTGTTAGGATAATTACATAGATGCACCAAGTTCTCACCTTGATGTGTGTTTGTTTATATCATTACAAACATTTTTCATCCAAACAAATGATCTATGACATAATGGATTTTCATCATTCTATGAATCATATGATATCAGTTTTTCATTTTATATGGCATATTTGTTATGTGTTTATGGTGTTATTTTCAAAGCATATAATGAAATATAATGGATATTACTACAAATTCCCACCTTGATACAACATTCATCACATCATTTATGTATAAAATGTGTGTTTAGGAATATATCCGCACTAAATTTTGTTGATCAATGTAAACATGTAAGACATTATCATCGATCTGGCTCATGAACATCAATATGGTGTTGAAGATAAGGTAACTTGAATTTAGGAAATACTCCACGCTACATTATCATGATTGATGATTGAATTTTCAATATATTCTTCGGCATGCTGAACTAAAGAAACTCATATATTTTAACTATATATGTACATCACTATTACATTCATTAATTACATATAAGAATCTTTTTAAGTATCTTTACCTCTAGATTTTTTAGAATACATCACACACTGTTGTTGAACTAATACCGAAAGCTTTGTGGCATACCTTTATCTCTAAAGTATTTCATTTTCTAAAAAAAGATGACAATAATACCAAATGTTATAGATATTCCAAGAAAAAATACCATAATATGTAAATAATTGACATAAACTATTAGTTTTTACATGACAAAGAATTATATTTCCATAACATGGAAGGACGTAAATTTTATATTCCTCATGTATTCCCTCTGGTGCATATAGCAGTGAACCTTTTACTGAGTATGCTACCACAAAAAACATTCATTCCATTACATGAGATAATGTATCTTCATGTCCAAAAGGTCACTTGAGATAAATTTTTTGGTTATACTTAACAACTTGTTCATTTTGAATCAATCGCTTCGATATTTATATGTTATCTGTTTCTTACCCCTAACATAGGAATCACCCTTGCATAACATCGTAGTGAAGACACATTACTCTTAATATTCTTTATATACTTACTTGGTTATTATATTTCAATACATATATGTGAGAATAATATTATATTTTAATACTCAAGAATCATGTGAGAAAAAAATAATTTTATTTGATGAATATTAACTGAATGAGAAGCAGGAACTTGCTTCTAGTATTTTAGTCAGTTACATTTTTTGACATCCACAAATTTATTTATAATATGTTCCGAAAATAATATCCTGTTATGTAACTGACCACTTTTCTATAAAGGACACGATGAAGGTGCCTTTGGTGTATCTCTATATAGGTCTTATCACATTGTCATAAATTATATTCTGCATGAGAACAAAAGGTTGTGGAACCATTAATATTTATATCACTTAGAGAATTTTACCTTAAAGATAATTATGTTCTAATTATATACCATTAATTTTAATTCTTAAACTAAAATAGAATAATTGGGTGTAAAAGTTATAAGAATGGGATAATAAGAAAGAATGTCAACAGCCTTTTACATTATAAAAACCATGTGCAATTGTCACATTAAAATATTTCTTCACTTTCTCCTTGTAACATTCTTTGAGATGAGACTACATGTAACATCATCCATGTCACGATGTAGTGACCACAAAAAAAATCAGACATTGATTATAGAATTATGACAGAACAATAATACGCTTGATTCATGAGTCTTCTTTAAGCAATTTTACACCTTCGCTTATTGAGGTGGCTTAACAGGTTAGGACATAAGAACTATTGAATTTCTAGTAGTAATGTGTGAACGTTCCTATACTACATGTGGAATTTTTTTCTTGTTTGTATATTAAAATTTCCCATTATTTATTGTAGTTTTATTTGTGGTGTTGTTTTCTATTCTCTACAAATAATATTTAGATGATTTTACTTTTATGTGATTACCAAATGTCACATTACCTATTATTTTCATCATTATATGTCTCCCACTAATTTTTTGAATTCTAGGAACCCTCTATAATAAAATTGGAATAATATTTAGTATTCTAGTGGAATGGATCCCAGAACCTCCCTCATTGTCTACAATATATGGCTAAAATCTACTGAGAGGGTCCAAGGAATGCTTTTGGCTGGTCATCCGCAATTCCCTAGTCGTTCCATGATCTGTTGACTGATGTCCCAAATTCAAAAATCATTACTAATTTAATCAATGCTTGCCTCTAAAATTAAAAAAAGCTAGATATAGTTATTTTTCTCTTGTAATAATAAATATGTTAACCCACCATCCTAAAGAGAACTCCCAATTAGTAAGAGGCACCCTCAGCTATGGCATAACTGACACCACAAACAAATAGTTTTGTTTAACCCTGAATGATGGAAGTCTGTTGTGACATAATATTTTTATTGAGGGGTATATTGGCTTCTCTCTATGAATGTAATCCATTTCTATTAGACTTCTTCATCTATGTTGTCTCTCTCAAAACTGAATATTTTTTGGAAAATATACAGTCCTTATTTATTCATTTCAGTATCAATTATTTTATATATTTTACCATTGTTCTAAAATGCATAAAATAATAAATAAACTCATAAAGGAAAATCGCTACCTGACTAGACATGGGAATCTAAATGTCCATAGTGCATCATACCTAAGTAGAAACTTAAAACATGATGTAGATTTACCTTGTCTTATATGTTCGACTTGCATATGAAGTATCATATTTTCTAGGGGGGTCTATGTCACATCTTGGAGTAATGCCTCATCTTGGAAGAATCCACATGTTTTCTTCCACCATCTTCATCAACGTGCATCACCATATTTTGGCAGGGACCAATTTGTTCGATGTCGATATCTGTGGTACAAAGATACTCGCACATAGGTGAGGGGGACTAGGGGTATAAATTCATACCAGATGAATTTGCCATGCAGGTCATTATAAATTTTAACTAAAATGAATAACAATGTGAAATTCGTCTATTTAATTAATTACAATCATTATACACAATTAATTAATTAATTAATTATTTTGAAGCACACATGGGTCGATGCCCAAGACTAGAATGTGGGTATAATAAACAATGAAAAAATTAAAATTCATTCATTAATTAAAATGGTTATCTAATTGAAATTATATGAATTTAATAAATTTAAATAATTTAATTAATAATTGGTATGCTAATTAGTTTATTTTGTTTTCCAAAATTAAATCAATTAATTAAAATAATTTAATTTCAAAATTAAATTATTTTATATCATCGGGTATTAAAATAAATAAACAAAATTTATTTTAATTAATTTACTTTAGTTAATAAATTAAATTAACTTATTTTTAATAAAAAATTGGTGGGTCTCTAAAACACCATTGCATGACTAGTGTGGGCCGGGTCAAACCAACGCAGGCCCATGCAGGGCCCAAGTAGACCAGGATGATCTATCCTAAACCCATTATGGGTAGGGAAGGCTTGGCCAGACCACATTAGAGACAAATGTTTCCTATGGAAAAAACATGCAGACAAAAGGAATAAGTCTTGGGACATGACGGATGACAATAGATGGGCACAGAGCTCCTTCATACGATCCAAAGTCGGTGCCCGACCTGATTATTCTCATGCCGATTGTGGAATATATTAGTAGAGGAGGAAGAGGGTGGTCCAGTGCCACAACAACCACTTTTGTTTAGTGAAAGGGTGGCCAGAGGTGTAATTGATAAACAAGGGAGCTACTGGTCAAACGGGATCTGACATGGTCAGGGCATCCGGGCAGCCTGTGCGTGGCTGCAATGGGACAATGGAAAGGGTAGATGGTGTAGGTTCGTTGGCAAGAGGTGGCCTCGAAAGGAGGTAGACCTGGAGGTATCAGGGAATACCGGTGTAGCGTGCTATGCATGTTGGGTGAGGGACTGGTTGAAGGCTGGTAGGCGATGGCGTCAGGTCACTATGGAGATTGGGATACGATGCCCTAAGGCGTATATTGGGTGCACCAGTGCTATTGGTCTCAAATTCTCTTTGTGTGGGGAGAAAACTAGTGGAGGGGGTCCATGATCCAGCCAGATGGTGAGGCATTGGGAAGGCCAACAATGTGGAGGGTGGACCAAGAGGTGGGCTGGCACTCTTTTCTGGGTGCAGTGAACTTGAGCGGAGAAGGTGTCAGCTCTCTAGGTGATGACATAGACTCGAGGAGGATAGCGCTATGATAAAGAAGGCAGAGCCCTAGTGCATGGTCTCTTAGCTGATTGGCGAGCTTTGAGGCATCGCAATGAAGCTGCAGGGGGGTCTGTGTAGACCCCTAACGTTTCCTTTTTTATCATCATTCCACGCAATTATATTTTTTTTTTGAAAACTAAACTTTGATACTAGTTTTTGAAGTCTCTTCCACCCCCATTTGTTTTTTTTATTATTTTGAGTCATGTATTCCGTTTCCCCCCTTAACATTTTTCCTTACCCAAATTATCTAAAGGCTAAAAATCCATATAATATTATAATAATAACATTATCAAAATAAAAAAATAGATTATTATTTTTAAAAGATTATAATAATAAAATTAATATTTTTATAATAAACAATTCATTATATGAATTATTAAATTATAAAAATAATTATTTTCACAATATATATTATTTCAAATGATCCAATTGAAAAATTATCAATTCAACATTATGAAATAAAATTAAAAACACAGATTAAACTGGATGTTTGATCTAATCCAAAAACTTAAACTGACCATAGCATTGTCATTCGAAATGATTTTGTCATGTGGTTTGATCTGTTAGGACCTCCATTGAACCCTCTATATAATGTTATGAAAATTAAATTTTATATTATAAAATAATACACTCAATCTCTCTGATACCACTGTGATGTTCTGGGGCTTATACGAGAAGCTATTGGGATGGGAAACAAATTTTTTTTAGTGGATCGACTTTACTTGTCGATGCCGACGATCTGAACCCTAGTAAGAATTTAAGATATCGGTTAAATTTTAAAGAGACTAAATTAAAATTTAAACATACCTATTTCATATCTGAAGCTACAATCGATTACAACTAGTTGATGTTGAACATTTCTTGATGGATCCAAATCAAGAACTCACTAGATCATCCACACTTGCTTCAAAAACCCATGAGAGCATCGATCATCGAATTTCAAGTTATATCATAGAGATCTGATTGGTCTTTCGACATCCTGATGATCACTTCATCGAGATGCCTTCGACGCTAAAAAGATATCTAGATCCGAGCATCATGGATCGAGATATTCACTCTCTAGAGAGTGGGATGAGATAGGGGATATATACTATCATTCCATGAATGAATGAATAGTAATTAGCACACTAAGAGAGAAATCCACCCCTCTTATTTATTGACGAATTAATAAAAAACCCATTAGTGTTTCTCGACCCCATTTAAATTCAATGTCCACTAAATAAATTTTTTTGATAAACTAAACTGCATCTGTATTATTTATTATTTTATCACATACTTGTAATATATAATATACATTTCATGATAAAAAAAGTTACATTTTACTCATCTCATTATCCAAATTAATATTAAATGAATATTTAATATTAAATTAAATTTACATTGATTAATATTTTCTTGTACTTATTAAAAATGTAAATACATTAAATAATTTCAATCTAAAATATTCATAACATGAATATTAATGAATTAATTTTAATATTATTGTGATCGACATCATGGAAAATAGTCGGACCTCATGGAGTGTCCCACTATGTCCATATACCTATTCTACTAAATTAGGTGTATTCTTGAATACGCTATTGTGTGTGACCCTCTAGGCCCTTATCTCGATTTCAGTGAATAAATTAACAAACCAAGAGCGGCGTCTAACAACCCATGATGGCCCCTGAAGAGATTTGGATGGTAATAGAAACGACTACCATCATTCGAACACTATCTATGTACTTTAAACTCATTGTCATTAAGTATATCATAAAGAAGGATGCACCTTTGTGTTATTGTCCTATTCCGGAATTATTATTTTTTATCTATTTGGGTGGATTTTCCTTTGTACTACTTTGGCGAAAGACATATGAAGGCAGCACCATCTATGATCAACCAGCTCTGAGATACAAAACTTCCTAAAAACAGAAGTTACAAATACTTTCTTGAACATTTAACCAATGGAATACCAGCAATGACGCACCCAACATAAGATACATCACCACGATTTCAATACCTTGGTTTTCACCTAGACTCAATGTACGTAATAAAATGATACACATTGGTTATGGTATCAAGTAAGGAGACCAATACATATGTCCATAGATTGGAACAACAAATGACACCCAATACATGTGGGGTTCCTATTGGCAGGCATGTCCTTCTGATCACATTTCTAGAGATCAGAAACTGTGAACATTATGAGAAGATGTCTCAATGCCTATGATCCCTAACACATGATAGTAATCAAATCTTCTATGTCGAGTCAGTAAGATGTATCAAGACTATAGATCATATATTTTAGATCAATGTCATTATTTCTTGAGGTTCTTATTATAGACTGGGATACACTATATCCTTTTGATATGATGATTAATCTTTAGGCATTGCCATTATAATAATGGTTGCAGAATAGTGTACACTGTAATGGTAAGATAACATCACGTATAACGAATTGTACACATGATGTGGTAATCAAACGTAATATGTAGTTGGGTATAGGGAACCAACTATTTAATTATTTAATAGTCGTGATAAAAGATACATACATGATTTTTAGGTTACTTATATATGATATAATTATGAACTAATATTTTTTCATTTTTTTTTTGAATAACACGATTCCCTCTAGTGTATCCTTTTATAACATTCATTATAATCTTATTCGGTACCTTGGGGAATAAACCCAAAAATGTATGGGCTAAAATTATCCATAAGGGTTATGTAGAGAGGAGATAAATATGAATGAATAAGAATATTTAATAAGGAATTTCAAATAATTAAGAACCCATTACTTTAAAATATAAAGATAAGGTATAATCCATATAGAATGGTAAATCACTGAAACAGATGTCATTTAATCAATAAACTAAAAATTATATGCATCTATATATTTTATCATATGAAAATATTAGGGATAATAACAATAGTTACTAAATTATATATGAAGAGAAATCATAATTATTTTATGTTATGTCTAAGGACCATGAAAACCTATATGATCAAGACCTTATGAAAGAGAATTTGAAATTATAAGTATGAACCCATTTAAATTTGGAAACTAGTTGGTCTAATGATAACCTATCAATTCATTGAGTAGATTTATAATATATGTGGCCCACCCATCACTGTCAGTCCAAAGAATTTCTCTTATCAAATAATATATTTACTAATATAAAATGTATTATATAAAATATATATCGATTAAATGATACAGATTTATGAATATTATCCATCTTATAAACTGAATGATGATTTATTCAATTTATGTCAAAATGATACAAAATTTAGGAAATAATCATATCCATTAAAAATAATGTCGATATATAGTGGAATGTTGATTTTCAATGGTAACAAGAAAGTGAATATTTAATTGTAAAAAAATATGAATCCAACCCATGGATAAATAAAACAATAACCATATAGATGCCAAATAAGGATAATATAAATGAAACATATCCAATGTAGAGTAAAAATACTGTTTTTCCATTGATGAATAGAAATACTATTAAATTATCTTCTATATTTTTTTAGGAAAACCTCATTTCCAATTTGAAAACCATTTTGAAATTATTATCTTTATAAATCAAATTAAATAATCCTTAAAAAATTACATTTCATAATTTTTAATAATGATTAAATTATATTATATTGATAATTACATACATGTCATACTATGTAATAAATAACATTCCATTTTCATGTCTGAATGTTAAGAAAAGTGCGATGTTTAGAAGGGATACACAAATTAATTTGATAATATTTTTAATAGAAAAATGGTAAAACATTCTATAATAAATTGTTTTTTAAAAAATTAATTACGTTTTTTAAAACAATATAGTAAACTTGATTTTTAAAATAAAACATGTTCTCTGATTAAAGAGAGAAATGAAGTTGTGTTATCATAAATACATTTTCAACAACATTTTTAGTTCCAAAATATTAAAAATGTTAAAATTGAATGGCAAAGGATATGAATAACCATATTTGAAGTAAATAAAATGTTTTGGTGAATATTAATCATATATATTCATTTAATTAATTTTCATGAATAAGAAATCCTTAATAGAATGAGACTGTGAAATAAAACCATAAAATGATCTTAATAATAAAGTGAGAATTGATCAATGAAATTATAATGTGTTTCAAATGTTATTCTCTATGTAATAATTATAAATACTTCATTATATATTACATTTATATATTCATATAATCATATATTATTAATGAACTTTAGTAAGTAATATAACCCAACGAAAATATAATTGTGCTATGAATTGTTTTTTCCACTTTGTAATTTTATGTTCAAATATCATAGATGAAGTTATTAAAATTATAAATAATAGATCCATGAATAATTAATAATTAATTATATTTTATTTAAATTTTCAATTATCTACACCATATATAATAAATTGTGTTTAAATGAATAATGGATTCCTCATGAAATTGAAATTTAAATTAACTCCTTTAATACTTGGGATCTTTTGAATAAAAATACCCATGAATAAATAATTTATAATTTAACTATAAATACCATCAATATAAATTTATTCATGTTATAAAATAATATATATTCAATATATACACCACCAAAAAAATATAATTTTGGAAAATGGATTATGCATCACCGAATGAAAAGTGGGACTAGAATCTCATATCATATGCTCCATTCATGTTGAGTGGTATTTTACCAATTTTTTATTGGTTTAATATTAAATAATTACATAGATAGAAACCATACTCATATTGATAATCTCAAACATTATCTTATTATAATATCCTATTAGATTTTTTCTAACTATCTTTCATCTTTTTCACTATTCTGGTTGTTAATTGACTACAATTTCGAGAATGTTTTGACTTTCTACATGTTGTACTTATTATTTAGATCAAGTTTTAATAATCTAAATAATGTAAAAAATTATGTAAATATAATATATATTCATTATATATTTATTTTGAATATTTGATAAGATATAGAAAATGAAATGAACAATTCATGGAGATAGTAGGCCATAAGTACACATGAACACAACTTAAATTTTTTTTGTCATTAAATGGTTAAAATTTAATATATATATATATATATATATATATCTGTATGTATTAAAATTATTTTATAATAATTATTTTATATATTTCACATTGGTTTATTAATCCCATCCTTAACACTATCAGTTCACTACATTAATTAATCACATCACATTAATGATTTGGTAGTCCCCATGTCCACGAACAATGATATCATATTCCCAAAAAAATAGAATTATTAATGAATTTTTTTATATAAAAATTAAATAATAATAAATACATCACATATATATATCATATATATCATATATATCATATATAAACTATAAATTCTTCATCATTCCAACCTTGATAGGTAGTAATATACGAATGAAAGGCATTAGATTGCATGGATGTACTCCACCATCAACCCGAATGATGATTATGTATCTCATTTTAGGGATATGTCCGAAGTATTATTTAAAAAATCACCATTACAAAAATCTCAATATATTCAATATTTTTATTTTCTTATATAATCATTATATAAAAATAATATGGGGTGGAGAAATAAATGATTCAAATGTTATTGTTCAATAACTTTAACTCTTATTTGTTTAACTTCTTTTTGTTTATAAAAAATGAATGCATGGATGAATATTAACAATATATAAGGTTTATAGTATGAGGGTATGAATTTTGGGTGATTAGTTTCAGAGGTTTTGGATGATACAAAAGGCTTTATAGGTCTAAATAAGTGGGATGTGTGTGTGCCTTTTAATAATGGGGAAGTACTGAAATAGTTATAAATAAAAAAAATTCAAAAACATTGAGAGTTCTATATTACATCATGTGCCTCCAATAATAAAAAATATTATATAAAAAGTATGAAATGGTATAAATTTCTCCATTAAATGAGTTTTAGACATCTGTATAGGTCATTTTTTGTCTTATGTTTATGTTTATGTCTGTTGTGAATCTTCATTTTACCATAAGCATTGTAATTAATTTAAATTTGATTCACTAATAATTTTGGTAAAACCCATTTTGGATTTCAATATAAATTTTAAATTATTATGACTCCAAATGTGTAATTTTTTTCCTATACGTTAATCACAAATGATATAGAATTAATTTATTTTTAAACCTGAAGATGGGATGACAATGCAAGAATTTATATTGAAAATGTTCTAATATATGAAATGTTTCTATTTCCAAATTCAACGTCAATCTAACTGAAATGACTAAAATTTAATTATGTGATGTATAAATGATATAATGAGATTTTAAAACTGTTGTGAATATGTTTTATGGATATGGAATTATGGATAGACTGTATTCCAAGAGTTTTGTCATTTGTTGTAAAAAAGGATAAATCATTTCCCATTGTAAAAACCAAGGTAAATATAAAGATACTCTATTAGTTTTTATTTATAAAATATCATAAGATATTTGGACAACATGTGATTAATGTATTATGATGTAATGGAGGAGTAATGGCATTTCCAATGATATTCAAGTTTTACTGAAAATAATGATGTTGCTAGAAGATATGGAATTTATATTGCGTTCCTTTTAAAATAAGATGATGCTTAAGATTATCAATGAATGTATAAAAATCAATAATGGATAGGTTTTTAAAAAATTAAGATGTCAAAAAATATATATGGTTTTTGTTTTTGAAGAATAAGATGTACATGGAGTACTGGAAGAAAATCTACAAATGGAAAAGTTCTATATAGTAGAGAAATATAGTTCGCAAATCATGGTTTGCAGTCTTCATAGAGAGAATGGTTCACAGGAGTATTTTTGTGTGTGGGTTTATTAAATTTCATAGTAGGTCCATTTAATAATTCTGAGATGTGGTGAATCATATTCAAAAGGCATTTTTATCTATTAAGAAATGAATATTCTACACATCAGACCACAGAGAGAAAAACAGTTTGTAGGAGGTTCATAGTCTGCATAGAAGGTAATACCACATTGAAAATATGGGTAAATCATATTAGATTGATTTTTATATTTATTTTACTATTTTAGGTATATTAATACCTTCATTAGTCAATATTAAATTTTATAATATCTAATCATCATTACAATAATAATTTTAGAGAATTATGTTGTTGTTAACGAAGGAGAGTCCTGTGAAGGAGAAGAGTTCTCATATGAAATAATCCCATAATGGAGCCAATTCATTGAAGAATTTTACAAGGATATATATCAAAAAAATTAAAAGGTAAATGTTTGTAAAGGTTTTCCACTAGGATTTTCCATCCACACATCAGAGATATTATGTGGATGAAGTGTTGGCACGTGATGCACTCATGCAACTTAGGGAAACTCAGTTCATAGAGGATACAAGATACTCAAGGAGGAAGCATTATAGATCCCAGAGGATTGAAAGAAGTTCCTACCATATTCATGGATTGAAATTGAAGATTTTTTATTAAATTAAAATTGTGTAAGTTGGTCATGATGTATAATAATGTTGTATTCCATTATTTTGATCAATAATAAGAACACACACTATTAGATTTTTTTTCATAGTTAGACAAGAGTGTATGTGCACATCATACTCAATAAATTACACAGAAAAAAATAATTTTATCATCTATTTCCTTGTATATGATGATTTATAAACCATTCCAAGGATGTATCAACTCATTTAGAGTAGTGAATGTTTTTAATTATTATATTTATGTGTATGTATTTTTTAATTGTGTCCAATAGCGAATGACATCTTTATTAAGACCCGAATGTTAATTCATAAGTAAAAGATCAAAAAAGAAAATGACATAATTGATTAAACCCACCTCCCTCTTTTTGATACATTAATCATAATTGGGAAAAAAACAATTAAAAATTTAATTGAACCCTATGAAATATTTACATGAGAAAGTAGTTTCCAATTAAAATTCACTTTTTTCACTATTCATCAAAAATGAAAATTCTCGAAAAATACAAAAACATCACCCTAGAAAATTTATTATCATTACATTTAAAACATTATTTTTAATTTTTCATATAAAATTTAAAATTTATTCAAAATTATGAATAAATATAGGTGCGTCGTTAAATGATGGAAAATTTCCATTTTGAAAAATGTAAATTTTATTTATAAAAATGGATTTATTCGTATATTATTACTCAAAATTATATTATAAGAAAATTATTATACTTTTTATGAATATATATTATATATAATTCATTAATATCATTCACTAATTGTTATTTATTATTATAAAAACATATTTTGCTTAGAAAAATAGGTTTTTATATTGACCATTCTTTTACAGTCTGAAGGATTCGAAAAAATTTCTAATTAATTGTTAATATATGAATAAAATTTAAAATTTTATAAATAATATACATTAATTTTTTTATAATACAATTTTTAAATGATATACTAACAGTTTTCATATATACTATTTTATTAAATACTATGATTTTGAAGATATAATGTTTTCAATGAAACATGGTATTAGGAGTAACAAAAGTCATAGAATAAACTTGTTTTTCTGTACAATAGATGATAGGTATTGTTTGAATTGAAATCCTATAAAATATATTAAATTTACATAAATTATTAAAAATCTCAAATCCTCTCCGGAGATTATATTCATTTACATGCATGGTTTTTTGTGTCAAAAATGCTCTCATATAACAGTTAATATTCCAGAATTTTATTGTTGTTAACATAGAATGGTTTTAATTGAATTTGATAGTATAATTATAAGGGAATTAATATTAATTATTTTCTTTGAAAAGTATAAATTCATATATCATTATTATATAGGATATAAATTTGGTATTTTATATTCACATTCAAGGTAAGGTATTTTTGATCATAATTACAGTTCATTGAGATGCAGGTCATTTTGGTCACATCATTTCAAACATGTGGTTTATGATAATACAAATACATTTATATCATAAATAATTTCCAAAAAAATGTGGTTCATAAATATATTTCTTAATATCCTCTTTAATTTATTTTTGAATCAAATGTTATCAATGTTGTATAGAATATTTCTTTGAAAACATTATTTCAAAATTTTCTATATCTTTCATTGAATTTTTATACATATCCATGTCCCATAAAATATTTTAATTATATTATTAATATAAATTAATTCCTATTAATCATAATTATATAACCTTTTTCTTATTTATTTATGAAGGATTTAAATGAATTCTTTTAAATATTTTTAAACGTCTAATTATTTTCTAATTTTTTAAAGGTGAATTGAATATTATTTAAAAAATACAATAAATAAGTGGAATATCCCAATTTCATTACCACTGTTATCTAGAAATATCATACTATATTTTCTAATGGTTTCTAAAAATAATATCAGATATCTCATTCTTAGAGGAATTAAGTTAAAATAGTTTTGAAAAAAAATTTCTTTAATCCTTATTTTACTGTAAAACATGAATTTTCATTCCAATTTGTGTTAAATAGAATAATATATGAAATTTATGTTTAAATTTAATCGTTATATATTATATAATGATGTTATATACCATTTACATAGTTCAATATGATAGGTGGTCTTGATATAGTTGTAAAATAAATTCATTAATTGTTAACCTCTCAATATAATTATGTTTGAATTAACTGAGAATGTATTACATTAGTAAAAATTACTACAAGAGTGTTTATAGTAGTTAAATAAAGGTGGTGTTCTATTTTTAATAAATGAATATTTCATTTATAAAAATTAATTTTTATATTGTCCTTTTAATTTCATATATTAATCTATTGGTCTTATGATTATAAGAAATTTCATGAACCAATTGAAGGGATTATGTATGGTTTTCTGTAAAATGATATCATAATTACCCATGTCTTACAAATAAATTATTTTGATTATAATTTTCTATTTATAATCATTATGATAAAATTAATAAAAAATTGATAAATTAATCATAACTCATGGGTAACAAAAGAATTATTTGACTTAAAAAATTATTATATTATTAGGAATAAATTAAATACGAAATTACATGATAATAAATGTGGAATAATATATATTTTTAGTTTGGTTTCTCTTACTGATTCTAAGAGTTTTTATGAATATGGATGAATATGATACTATAGCAAGGTCTAACATTCATGTACAAGGATTGAACTCTAAACTACCAATCAATTCATAAATAAATTAGATTAGATGTTTTTAACATGTTTTTATGAGAAAAATGGATATTGAGATGAAGAATACCATTCATATTATAATTGGGTTTTATGATTTATTCCTAATTCTTTTTAAATATTATATAAAGGGATTTTCGAAATATAAGAAATTTTTACCTTTATTATATTCCATTTACTTATGAGGTTTCTAATTCATGAGGAATTATAGATGTAATTAAATTAAATTTAGTTATTACTTTAGAGGTTTGGATGTATTATGAGGTGGTCTTTATTGAGTTTGTAACAAGATAACATGATAATAAGTCCATGTTTGCTCATATGATTAATGTGACAATCACAAATTTTGCAGATTTGTAATTTTGGTGTTTAAGAAGAATATATATATATATAGAGAAATTTATCGTAATTGAACCATTGAGATTTTAATATTTATTAGTGAAAATGTAAGATGATTTATAATTATTGTTTTTTTGGTCGTAAAATATTTTTTTAACTACCATTATTCTTAATATGATCATCCATGTTTATTGAATTAGTATTAATCGAGATAAAGGGACGTTAGAAATTTTTACTACATGTTTATAGAATATATTTCATTGGTATTTAAATGATAATGATTGACTTGTTATTAAATTTTATTTTAAAATTAGTTCAATATATTAGAGAAATCATATTATTATGGTAAATGGAAATATATATGGCTAATATTAGATTAATTTGATTAATAAATGTTTTATAATATTTTTTGAGAATTGATTATTTTATTGTGGATTTATGGTGATTTAATATATTTATGTTAAATCCTAAAATATCATGGATTCTATATGATTAGGGTGTATACATTTTCATATGTGACATTATATGTTATTTTTATTATTCTTGGAAAATGTAAAGTGATCTTTGATGAATATATAATAAATGTTATGATTTTATTGATACACATTTGGCTTGACATTTTTTGAAGTGTTTTCATGTTTTTTATACTTTTTTCATATTGATGTAGAAAAATTATTATTATTATTTTGATATATAATAATTATTCATATTGAATATTATATTAGTTGTCAGTCACAAAGTTCTGGTTTTTGTTAATGTCTAATAGTGGTAAAAATAACTTTTTATCCATTTTTAAGCTTAGGATGATTTAATCGTACAATTTATAGTATCATGAATATATATAAACCATTTAAATTCATTTTATGGAATGAGTGATAATAATGTAGTGTAAATTTATGGGAAACAAAACTATGGATAAAATTAAGATTATGAATTGGAAACTAATTAAGAATATATATTCACTTGTTCCCAATTATTTTAGTCATATAATCCTTGAACACTGGGATAATGATAATGAATTTAAATGGTTATCATATTTCCTTCCATTAATGCTTAATATATTGTGTTATTCATAACAAAAAAATTAATGGATGTTTGATCGTAAACATTATTGACAACTTGTTCTCAACAAATCCCTATTTTTCTTTTAGTGTCATTTTATTCCTTTACATAAATACCTATAGTTCCATCAAATGTTTAACTTATTTAGGATCCAGATTATTTATTTTTATATATGAAATTAATAAATCTCTTTTAAAACTAACAATTTCAAACATTATGTCTAATTCTTATAATGCAAGAATTCATAAAATTCAAATTTAAATTTTGTAGTTGATTTTATTTTCATAATTGTATTTTTTTCTTCAAGAAAATATAATATATTATAAAAAATTATAAAAGTCTTCTTCAATGAATTAGATAACATATCATTGATTGAACTTTTCAAATGGATAAATATAACACCCGTATTTTTAGAATTTATTTTATTAACCTAATTTATTTTATAGCATCTAGTATAAAATAATTGAGGAGAAACACAAAATGGTTTACATTAAAAATATTATTTTTTAAATATGAAATTAATAACCTTTCAATTGAACTGATGTTATAAATATGATTAAGCATAATAGGATTATATTATATGATGTTTTTATTGAATTTTCATTTACATATTAATATATTTTTACATAATTTTTTGTAAAGTTGTTTTATGGTTGAAAAAATATTATATTAAAAAAGGGGATTGATTATTTTAATAGAAAACATATAAATTTAATTTCAATGTATTTTAGAAAATATATTTCATAAATAAAATATATTTCTTTAAAAGTTAAATTCAATATTAAATTTGTGTGATTTTTTTGTGATTTTATGACAAAATATATTTTTAAGTGAATATCTAAAAATATATATATTTCTATAACTATACAATCATATAACTAAATATAGTAATTTATGAGTTCCATTATGTATTGAATTTTATCATAAATTAAAGAAATTATCATTCAAATATATATAGTTTAATTTATTACATTAGAATCAATATTATATATAATTTTTTTTTAATTTATTTTTGTAGTCGTAAAAATTCACTTTTTGAAATTATTTTATATTGAATTTTATATTTTATTATTAGAACCATTTAATTAATATTGTAAAAACACTTTATTATTTTTTATAACTACAAGGTTCATCATTAGTAAATATTACCCTTTTTATATTTATTAATTATGATTAATAGTTGTGGTAAAATGTATCCCTTTAGTATGGCTAAAACATATAAAAAGGAATAAAACTATAGGGTAAAAATTTAAATTCACTACATCACATTCCATTATCTTATAAATTTTTTAAAGATCCATTGAACTATAATATTGTTTTATTAAATTATATATTTCTGTTTTTATTTGTATTTTATGGATCCAAATTTTGACTTTTAAAAGGTAATTTATATTTTTTTTATAAGAAAATTTTTTTTCTAGGACACAACAATTAAAGACATGGATAGAAGATGAAATTTTATTTATTCAAAATTATAAAAATTATATTTTTTTATTACTAAACCAAAATCATTAATTGAGTTCAAATTATTACATCATTCCAAGGATAATATATTTTTACGCATAAATATGGTATCATCTTAAGAACAAATTTTCATTCTATTTTAGATCTTATAACATAATTAATATTATTGAAAATTATATATTTATTATAATAAAATTTAAACCAAATATACAATCAACATTTCCAAAAAAAGGACCCTTTTATTTCTATCCATATCATTTTTTATCACTATTAAAAATAATGTTATCATGGTTAACATTATAATCTGTTTAAATGGGTTTTAAAGAACGAGGAATAAAATGAATAAAAACCATTTCTAAATTTTATTTTTTGGTTATATTTTATCCCTACTAAAACATATCTTCTAATTTTAGGTTACTTGTTTCACTTGACAACATTATGATATATATTATTTAAAATTTTAAATTATTTCTATTGTTTCATATCCCTAACAAATAAATTGAAGATCATATACTCCAGTAGAAATACGATTTTAACACTCTTTGTTGACCAATTACTTCTCAAACATCTTTCCAAGCAACATATACACAACCTGGACGCTATGGTATATGCAAACGACTAAACTAGAAGGCTAAAGGTGGCATCCTAATGTTGTTATCCAAAGAAATGGTATAAGACTTATCTAACTATTTCTATTTTATATAATCTCCCAACTTCTTCAAATCAAAGTAAAATTTGATATAGTAATAAAATAAATGTATTCAATATACATAAATAATAATATGTTTATTTTGAAATAGTTATTCATCTCTATTTAAATCATACATGTATCAAAAACATTGTTTCTTGGTACATGTTTACTACAACATCCACAATGTGGTCTATTTAATTTTTCATATTTTTCTCTATATGATGAATATAATGAATTATTAAATTTAATTATATTATAAGAATTATTAAAAAATCATTTAATAGAAATATATCATCCATTCTATAACCCTTCCATTCGTTATTAAATCATGAAATTGCTCGAGCCTATGGGTTGTATAACTCCTCCACGAAGTGATGTGATTAAGTTTTCCCATCATCCATTCATGGATGATTCTAAATTTTTAATTAATTTATAGAAAATATAATCATATTTCAATTAATATTCATTATTGGGTTTAATAATGACCTCCCTTACCATGTTCAACACACCGATGCTTTTTGTAATTTTCAACCAATGGTCCTCAAACTGACTCCCATGAACACTTTTGATTTAATCATAATAAAGGTATTGGTACGAAATTAAACAAGAGAGATACTAATTATACATAAAAATTAGTAATTATATTATGTGGGTAAAAATTTAATATTGTTTTATTAAAAAAATAATAGTTTAGTTTTTATAAGTTTGACTCAATGAATGAATTTTCTCACCTCATTTTATTATAATTGAGTATTATTATTTTTAAAACATACTTTCTATTTCATGTGGTTTAATAACTACCCTATAGTATTATTTTTTTAATAACATAATTAAAAAAATTTATTTATAAGTATATTTCATATTCTCTCTGGAAATATTGTTTAGATAATGTTATGATATCCGTAAGTTATTTTTCAATAATTTTTTAAAATATTCAATTTATTTAATCTCTTATAATTACGAATCCTTTTTATTTAAAATATTTAATAAACATTATCAATTTAAATAAATTTATGTTCATATTATTTTTAATCGTAGTTTGACTTTACTTATAACGCATTTAAATGAATAATGTTTCGTATTTTCTCAATAGATCAATTTTTTAACAATTTTACTAAAGTGACAAGGTAATAAAATTTATATAATATAGGTCATTTTATGTCACAACCCATCCTCGGGGCCCATTCTGTGACTACCCCAAGCCCCCTTTCTATAGGCCAGGGGATGGCGACTAACACCAAAGGCGTAAATCCCTAAGTTAGGAAGGAATTTTCATTATAAAGTAAACAAACACAACAGAGTGCACAATATGTAGTAAACTCTAAGTAAACTGAATACCAAAGAGTGTTCTAAAAAGTAAATGGGTCAGTATAAAAACCCAACTAAACAACAAGTACAAGTAGAAAGGGAAAAACTGCTGGAATTAAAGAGTAGCTCCTAGATCGTCCTTCGGGGTTCCTACCTAAAGGGTATGTATAGATGGCCACCTCTACAGTCACGCTTTTTAGTCTCCTTCATGTGTGGTCTCGTCACAAGGTCCACCTCTGGGTACCGTCAAGTCGTGGCGCTCTCGTCCTCCATCTGTGCTATCCATCTTCTGTTTCCAACACAATGCGGTGCGGGCATAGCCCGTGCAGGGGTGAGTATAATGATACTCAGTAGAGACCCTGAGACCCCAAAGGTCTCCCATAACCCACAAATAATATACCAAAGTATAAATATACAACCACAATATATCACCCAACCTTGCATAGGTATCTGTCCAAACATATACCTATGTTATCAATCTCAGTTCGGCTCCAACTCTCGAGCCCAAGAACAACCCTAGCACACACATGAAGTAAGTCAATCACATCATTGACAATGATTTAAAGTCAAGACTCATCTCACATAGGTACACATCTTTCTTATGGTGATGGATTTGATAAGATGTAGTCACTGATTCATCTAAGCGGTCAGACCCACATTCGATACAAGGCCAGCTAAGCTATTAGACCCACACAGGATACAAGACCAGTTACTCTGTTGGACCCACACATTATACATGTAAAGAAGTCAATAATGCCAGACCCATACAAGATACACGAAAAACAGTCATCGCACTGATTCATCTAAGTTGGCGGACCCACACATGATACAAGACCAGCTACTCTATCAGACCCACGCATGATACCACTATAGATGTCAAACTGTCGGTCCCAAACATGATACAAGAATAGTATTAATCGTCGTTGAACCCATGGGGGATTCCATTATAATGGATATCTTTGTCGAACCCATGGAGGATATCAATACAGTAGTCATCGATGCCGAACCCTCGGAGGGTTCGAGTACAATAGTCATCGTTGTCTAACCCACAGAGGATTCTAGTACAGTAGTCGATGCAGTCGCAGACAGCTCTAGAGTTCTCTCACATAGCCTGCCCAATTTTAGGAGTGTCTACTCCTTGAGAAAAATGTTTTGATACATCAAATGTTACTATCTCCAGATTTTATGTATCCCAAAGTTATATCACATCAAAAGGAACCCAATCCAATAGACGGCGCGTCAATCGGGCTCCCGGTCTGAGAGTTATTTGTTTTTCCATTCCAGTTGTCAAAAGGACCGCCTCGTCATAAGGGTTCTAGTGTCGTAGACGGCGTGTCGATCAGATGCACGGTCAAGATGTTATTTGCATTTAAGCGAAACGGGTTGGGCCCGTCAAGCCCGGTGGGCTGGAGGGTCAACCCATCCTAACTCGGTGGGTCCAGCCTGGCTAAGGGGTCGCCCCGACCCAGCCTGTTGGGGCATAGCCTGTCCCAGCCTGGTGGGGCGCGGCACGGCCCAGCCCGACCGGCGTGGCCCGGCCTGCGACGGGCTGTGGCTCAGCCAGCTGGTCGAGCAGATCGGGGGGCGCGGCACCCCATTTTCCGAAATGACAGCGCCGAGTAGCGCCGCCCCTCATGTTGGGCTTGCCAAAGATGACCAGTCTTCTCCGGTGCCAGTGGCCCGCACAGTGGGCTGCTTCCTTCCCACATGGCACTTGGGTGTGTCGTGGCTCCCTTCAACCCGGTCGGCTGCCTGCTAGCAGGTTGTCTTGCCAAAGCGGTTCGCGGAAGCATGTGTCACAGTTCTCCGTAGTGCGGCACCATGAGGCGTTGCGGTTCTCTAGCCAACCGGCTTTAGCCGACCGGCCGAGAGACCAGCCAATTCTTACTCGGCTAAGCAGCCCGTGGATGCGGGCCGCAGTTCTTCTCTATGCGGCCGGCACACGACCACTGATTCTTCCAGTCGTCGACACCGCCACTTTCCTCATCCTGCAGTTCTTATCCAGCATGGTGCAATGACACCACGCCCTTTTGACTTATCCCCCGTCGCCAAAACATCAATATCCAACAGAGGGTCATCAGGCCGTGTTGGTTCGACTCACACCCTCTGTATTAGTTGGTATCATTGGGCCAAAGTCAAAAAAAGGTGTTTATCAAAGAACAAGAATTTAATTTTATTAAATTAAAATTAATCAAAAACCCCAACCTCAATTTCAAGAATGTTGTACGTCAATGAGTCGCAGAAGATGATCATTGCGGAGGTCGGGCATCGCGGAATATGGATGTCGATTCCATTGATGTCGGGGTGCGTTTGATGTGGGTGCGTCGTTGGAGAAGTTATTCATGTTCTTCGTCGGCGATGTTCTTGTGGAAGAACGATGATCTTCATCGAGAGAAGAACTCTATTCTTCTAATTTTCCAGAGCCTCCCCAACACAATAGGTGAAAAAAATATAGCTTAGGATATTATTTTATTCCCACATGTTTTTCAAAATTCTAAAACATTAATTAATTAATTAATTTTTGGAGTTGAAATAATTAATTCAAGGTGTTTTCATATTATTAATAACGAGTGGGAGGTGGAGAGGCTCCACCATACTTAAAGGAAAAGGTGGGAAAATAATTAAGGGGAGATAAAGGGGAGTTAATGGGGAGTTGTAGGGTTAGGGCTCATGTGGGCCCCACACACATTATCCTCCCATGGGTGGATATGTGGTATTTGGGTCCTACCTCCATCTCTGCTTTGGAAGAAATAACCACACATAATAATAAAATTGTGTACACAACATTTTTATTTAAATTAGAATGAATCCCCAAAAAATTATCTTCTCCTCCCGTACAAATGCAATTGCGGTAACGGTCCGCTTAAGAGAATATTGGCACTTCGAGTTCATAGGTTCCCTCAAATTTCAATTCCGAGAACAGGTTCAAAAGATAGAAAAATCCACACATATATTTATTGAATGTACCTGAATAAAGCATCTGAAATAGATTCTGGGCATTATGTACGTAACTGAGCGTCCCGCTCCTATGTGTTTTTTGGGAGGTTCCTGTGATGCCAGCTAATGCGCACCAGAGGAATCGATCATCCAGAATGGAACAGCTCCTATCAATCCTCGATCTCCACCCAGACCTTTGTGAATATCGCCCTGTCATCGTTGTCTAGATCCTCGTGGTTGATGATGTGGGACAGGTCATGCACGTATCTCCTCAACTGAGATACGTGGAAGATGCCGTGCACCCGATGCAACTGAGTTGGAAGGGTCAGGCATTTCCCACCTCACCAATTCTACTGAGGACCTATAAATGTTCAATGAATCTCTAAGATAACTTGCAGACTCGGCAAAATCTATGTAGACCCCATCGAGGTAAGACCCATAGGATGACGTGGTCGCCATCTTCGAACTGCAGTGGTCTCTGTCTCCTATTAGTATAAGACTTTTATCTTGTCTATGCAGTCTCAACTGCTATGAAAAATACGCGATCACTTCTCACTCCTGCATCAGTATAGACCCTTTTCATGTTTTTAATGTGTCGCAGTAAACTATGTACCCAACTCTCTCCTCCAGTAGCCTCAATATGGATTCACTGGTCAACCTTTGTATCACCTCATGAAAGCTCTGCTAGCATCTATCTGACCAACCGAAGGGTTTCCCCTTCTTCATCCTTTGCTGAAAGAGGCACAACAACTCTGGCGAAGTCTACCACAATGTTAAGTTTGGTCAAGTCATGAGTGATCGACTGCACCCTCTTATACATGATTCCATCTTTTGCTGTCATGGTTCTCATTTTTCCCGACCAAGGAAAACCCCATCCCAATGGTGTAGATAAACCACAACCTTCTTTCCTAATATAGTCAATTTGTGTAAGATTTGGGGTTGCCCAGTCCATACCCAGACTAATTTCATAAGGCCTCGACGCTTCCATCATGAGGTTCCAACCAAAACTCTCTCCTCAAGGGCCAGATCACACCATCAGCATATGTGTGATTATAGATTCTCCTCCCAATGGTATCTCCAGACGTGAGGATCAAGTCAATGGATTAACCCAAAACTCTAGATCTAGGACATGATTAATGGAAGGAATGAAAGATTGGTACCTATGTTTATTGATATGGCAGCTAGCAGTAGACACAGAAAGTACCTCAAATCATTCCTCGAGACCTTGGCTCACACTCCTTGACAGCATGCAGCTACTCACTTCCCCTACCCCCAGCTCCCTGAGTCTAGTGGGGACTACAAAGGCGGGTGGTTGTAACATGTCGAAATGTTCACCACCTCATTCTACTCTCCTAGCTTTGCTTCCATGTCTGTTGCCCTGCAGTTTCATCTATCCATAACACTTCTTCTTCGAAACATTTTACATGATTAAGTCTCTGAGACTGACGCAATTTTCATGATTTCCAACTACTAACATTCACTTGGTGTATCTGCTCTTCCAATGATCATTCAACCACAAAATTTCCCTATAGAAACCTAACATGAGTAGAAATTCATAGATGACAAAATAGTTCGATCAGATATCCTTAAACACACCCCGCTCATAGGTCCGATCTCTAAATAACTGATCGTATCATATTCATTGAGTACCAGGATAGTCTAGTATGCCTCGATGAATACTCAGCTATCGACACATCGTCCTGCCAAAGCTGTATAAGCTCTAGTAAACTATCAGCCACCTCCTCAAGCCATTTCATAGACACCTGTGTGTTGGGATCTCCTCAAAACATGAGGGGTATCTTTTTCCGAAACACTTGTAAGGCACTTTGCCTACTTGTGGCAAATACTAGTACCGCTGGGTCTAACTGCTGACCAACATATAGTGATATAGCTGGCACACTACCCGAAGGTAATATCTCAGGCATCAATCCACGTAACGAAGACTCATCACAATGTGGACCAATCCTCTTGGTCACTCACTAAAAAAGACTAGTAGCTAAGATCAACATCTGCTCTACTAGTATCTCAACTAGGTGGAAAACTCCACGAATCACCTCCATTAAGCCCTATGCTTCCTGGAAATTTTTCTCAATTCATAATCTCGGAGGCTTCTGCTGCTGGAACTCATTCAACACGATCTGTCAGGGAGCATCGTCTACTAGTACAGTTGTTGGAATCTACTTCATAACAAGTGTTGGTGTTGTTGGTACACCACTCGAAGGTGACAACGTAGAAAGAGGGCCCTGAGCCGGAGCCTCACCACTCAGTGGACCATTGTCTTGTACTCTCTCTCGGGAAAATTAGTTGCTTTTCTTCACAGTGACATCCTGATAAGGAAGAGATGCGCCAAGAAAAAAAAAGTTATACCTGGTGATATGACACAAAGAGACCATAAAGGAAACTCTTGAACCACACACGCAATCAGTGATTCTGTGCACTATGTCAGAAATCATAGTCCTAGTGTATGGATGTGTTGGCCGCTGCACCAACACGGGTTTCCCCAAACTGATAACCACACCCAAAACACATAACACTATTTATTCATAGAAAAGAATGACCAGATTCCTAAATTCTGTGGTAGAACCGACTCCTCTAATACCAATTTGTCATGACCCATCCTCAGTGCCTGTGCCGTGACTACTGAAGTCTGTCTTCAAAAGGCCTGGGGATGGAGACTATCAACAAAGGCGTAAATCCCTAAGATGGAAATGAATTTCATTTATAAAGTAATCAAACACAATAGAGTACGCAACATGTAGTAAACACTAAGTAAACTGAATACAAAAGTGTGTGCTAAAAAGTAAATGGGAAAGTATACAAACCCAACGGAACAACGAGTACAAGTTAAAAGGGAAAAACAACTAGAAGTAAAGAGTAACTCTTGGATCATCCTTCAGGGTCCCTAACTGAAGGGTATGTTCAGCTGGCCACCTCTACACTCACTTCCATCAGTCTCCTCCATTTTCCGTCTCATAACAAGGTCCACCTCTGAGTACCGTCCAGTCGTGGCACTCTCGGCCTCCGTCAGTTCTGCCCATCGTCTGCATCCAACATAATGAGGTGCAGGCATAGCCCATGCAGGGGTGAGTATAACAATACTCAATAGGGATATTGAGACCCCAAAGGTATCCCAAAACCCACAAAGAATAAACCACAGAAGATTTATACATCCATGAAGTATCAACCAACCCTATATAGTTATATGTCCATACATATACCTAAGTTATCAATATTAGTTCGGCTCCAACTCTCAAGCCCAAGCACAAACCAGTCCATAGAAGAAGCAAGTCAATCACCTAATTGATAATGATTTAAAGTCAAGTCTTAGCTCACACAGGTACACGTATTTCATATAGTGATGGAGATGATCAGATGTAGTCATTGATTCATCTAAGATGTCGGACCAACATAGGATACAAGACCAGCTAAGCTGTCAGACCCACAAAGGATACAAGACCAGCTACTCTGTCAGACCCACACATGATACAAGTACAGAGGTCAATACTACCAGACCCATACAGGTTAAAAGAACAGTTGTCATCACACTGATTCATCTAAGCAGTCGGACCCACAAAGGAAACAAGAATAGCTACTCTGTCAGACCCACATAGGATACAAGTACATAGGTCAAACTGTCGGACCCACACAGGATACATGAACTATAGTCATCGTCGTCTAACCCACTGAGGATTCCGGTATAATGTCTATCATCGCTGAACCCACGGAGGATCCCAGTATAGTAGTCATCACTTTTGATCCCACGGAGTATTTTGATATAGTAGTCATCATGTTCTAACCCACGAAGGATTCCGGTTTAGAAGTCGTCATAGTCGTAGCCAGCTCTAGGGTTCCCGCACACAGCACACTCGATTCTGAGAGGGTCCTCTCCTCGAGCTGAAGGGTTCAATAAATAAAATGTCACGAAGTCCACAGTTGATGTATCCTGAACATACATCTCATCAAAAGGAACCCAACATAATTGACGGTGCGTCAATCGGACGCCCAGTCTGAGAGTTATTGGCTATTCCATTTTAGAGTCCCTGTTGGAATTTTGCTCGTTCCAAACCCGGCCTTTTTCCAAAGATTTCCAAAACTCACATAGGGTATCGCAAAAGGACTGCCTCATCGTAAGGGTCCCAGTTCCATATACTGTGTGTCGATCATAGGCATGGTCATGAAGTTATTCGCATTTATGTGAAACGGGCCCGACCAGTCATGCACGGTGGGGTGGCGAGAAGGTCCGTGTAGGCTTGGTGGGTCCGACCCAAATAATTGGTCGGCCTAGACCGATGGGGCATGGCCGGCCCAGTGGGGGCATAGACCGCCCCGTCGGCGCGGGCCGAACAACAGCTAGCCGAGCAGATCCGAGGGCGCGGTCGTCGGCTTTCTGAAATGGCAGCTCCGAGCGGTGTCGCCCCTCCTGTCCGGCCAGTATTCTCCTGCACGAGCAGCCCGCACTGCAGGCCGCTTCCTTCTCATGCGGTACCTACGGGTGTCGTGGACCCCTTCAACCTAGCCGGCCACCTACCGAAGAAGCCGGCGGAAGCCCGGGCTGATGTTCTCCACAGATCGGCGCCGCGATTCTCCAGCCGGCCGGCTTTATCCTGTCGGTTCTTCCTCGACTGAGCAGCATGTGGATGTAGCCCGTGGTTCTCCTTTATGTGGCAGGTACACATCTGCCGCTTCTCCCAGTCATCGGCACCGCCTCCTTCCTCAACCCATAGATCTCATCCGGCGTGGTGCAATGACAAAAGGCCTTCATGACTTAGCCCCCATCGCAAAAACATCAATATCCAATAGAGGGTCGTCAGGCCTTGTTGGTTCGACCTGCGCCCTCCGTATTAGTTGGTATCATTTGGCAAAAGTCAAACCAAGTCTTTCTTCAATGAACCTGAGTTTAATTTTATTCCATTAAAATTAATCACCAATCCCTACTTCGATTTCAAGAACGGTGTACATCAACGAGTCATGGAATATGAGGGTCACGAAGGTCGGGCGTCGTGTAATATAGACGTCAATTTCGCCGAAGTCAGAGTGCGTCCAGAGAGGGTGCGTCGTTAGAGAAGTTCCTAGCATTATTCATCGAAGATGTTCTTCATGGAAGAATGGTGTTCTTCATCGAGAGAAGAAATATATTCTTATAATTCTCCAGATCCACCCCATACAACATCTTCCATACAAAATAATAGCTTTGGCTATTATTCTATACCCATATGTTTTTCAAAATTGAAAAACATAAATTATTTAATTAATTTGTGGAGTTCAAATAATTAATTCAAGGTGTTGTAATATTAATGAAAACAAGTGGGAGGTGGAGAGGCTCCACCATAATTAAAGGAAAAGGTGGAAAAATAATTAAGAAGAGATAAAGGGGAGTTAATGGGGAGTTGAAGGGTTAGGGCTCGTGTGGGCCCCACACACATTATCCTACCATGGGAGGTTATGTTGGATGTGGGTCCCACCTCCAACTACACTTTGGAGGAAATAACCACCCTTAACAATAAAATTGTGTACACACCAATAATATTTAAATTAGAATGAATCCCCAAAAAATTAACTTCTCCACCCGTACAAACTCAACTGTGGTAAAGGTCGCCTTACGTGAATATAGGCGCTATGAGTTCATCAGTGCCCTCAGATTTTGATTACGAGCACTAGTTAAAAAGATAGAACAACCCGCATATATGCTTACTGAATATACCTGAAAAAACACCCAAAATTGATTCTAGACCCACCGGGCCACGGAATAAGGTTCCGTCAGAAACTACGGACTCACAAAATTCAGAAGAATTTAAATAGAAATTTCCTTGAAATTTCTAGGTATTTACATTTTAATAATTTCACAATTCCATTAATACAAATTTTTATGAATATTACTCTAAATTGTATCATTATTTTTTCAAATAATATCATATTATATATTCTTCTATGAATTATCATTACTAGTTATCTCAATGAAAAGTAATTATTATCTATATTTTTAAAATAATATTATATATTCTTTTATATATGAGTTAAATGGAATAATTTATTTATTTTTATATAATAAATATTTTAATTATTGTTTTTAGGAATTTTTTGTTTATATATAATTTTTCAGGTTCACCGGTTAACCTCATATCGATCTCAAATTCATTGGGAAATGATTATGTTCTCTTGGAAATTATTCTTGTGTTATCCATGGAGGTTATTAATTTTAAAATAGCAGTTACACATTTTATTTAATGAATGATTTATATATGATGTAATACTGTACATAGTAGAAATATATATTCATAAAAATGAGTTTTCTAGTATGTAATATTAGATCATCTGGTATCCCAATGAACATTTAATTAGGGTAACATTTAAATAGAATTTTATGGAATAAATGTCTACTTTCCAAAAAAAATGTGTAACTGAGCATTTTTTATAATAAACTATTGTGATTAATATTTTAACTATTATGATTTTTTATGAGATACTCTATGAAACTAATTATTATATAAATATACTTTTATGAGTGTTAAAATAATTATATAGTGTTCAATGTTAATTATAATAAAACGAAAAAAATAATGGGATTACATGAATTTCATAATATACCAATGTGCTACAATATAATGAATTACATATAATTATTTTTCTACTCATCCCATGCGTTCCAATATTTTACGTGCATAAGTATGATATAGATTCTATATTATCATCTAAATTAACACTTTTCAGATTCCTTAATAAATAATATAATAAGGTTTTAATGAAATCAGTGTTTCAATTTATTTATATCCTTCTTTTTTTTAAACTGTCATACATTGTGTAATTTTCTAACATTCATTATAGGGGTATAATATTTATGATTATTTAAAATTCCCATAATATTTAGATTAATAATATCTTTAAAATGATATAATTTGATTCCCTTATTATACATATTTTAATTATGTATCATTTCTGGTGAGTGGAGTTATACGTACTATCATATAACAATATTCTAAGTGTCTAGCGTCATTAATCATTCACTAAGTAGATTATTTTATGAGAATAATTATTTTTTTCTAAGGTAAATGTGGGTATTACAATTCATTTAAAAAAATTATGAAATCAAATTATTGAAATAATACAGTTAATACTGAATATAAATGATACACAATTAATACATTAATAAATTATAATAAAATGGATATAAAATCATAAAATGGAACTATGTAACATTATAATTTCATACACCACATAATATTATAAAAAAAATAAGTAATCGTAATAAACTGTGTTAATCAATAATTAGTGTAAACATAAAGGGTTTTAAGAGAAGTATTGATTTATAATTATATATAATAGAGTAAAATTAATGATAAAAAGAGATATAATTGTTGAAAAATGATGAAATATAGATGGGAAATGATGATACATCATCTCATAAATTTCTTTATATATATATATATATATATCTCAACATAAAGGAAATAATACAGTAACATGAAATGTACTAAAATATTAAAATAACAACATATGAAATAATTTATAATTTAATGAAAATATTCATGAAGAATTTTTAAAATAGAATTTTTAATGATAAAAATAAATAATGTTCAATAATATATCCTTATCCTTATAAATAAAATGTTAATAATAATGGAATTTAATGAATGATAGGAGAAATTTTTGTATATACATAAATATTACAATATATATGAAATAAATGATATCACTTTATGATGAAATATTTATTGCTCATGAAAAAATTAATTATTGTAAAATAAAAATATCATAGACCCATTTTTTATTATTACAAATTTGGTATATCCAAAATAAATTATGAAAAATTTTATTAATTTTTTTTAGTAATTTAATTTGACACGAACTATCCCAGATAACCTGGTATCCTGATAACTGATCCTTCCCTAGCATATCCCGAAGGGTATTCATTATCTCTACGGGTCGGTAAATAACACCAGACATCATATAATTGAATGTGGGAATGATATATCAACAAGTAGTGAAGAAGTAAAAAGATTAAAAATTCATTATTAATAAACAAATTAACTCCACTATGAGTAATATACCAGAAGTCTATAAGAAATTTAAGATAACAACACTATAAACCATAGACTAAAATAGAGGAAAAACACCATAGGTCTCAATGGGAATAACTCACCAAGCCCAAATATCAATAGTCGGATCCACCTCCATGTGATATATTCCCCAGGCTCAAAACTGGAAGGAGATAATATAAAAATAGCTGAAGCCACATGTATGTTGTGAGTTAAAAAGCTTTGTAGAGTATCACCAAGGATTCAATAATAGATTCCAAATATTTATTAACAAAGATTAATCTTTCAAATTTAAATGTATAGAAGTTATGAATTTTAAATAAAATTTAAACAAAACATTTTATATATTTCAAATGAATGAATGTAAATTATGAAAAGGCTTTATAAATGATGTAATATTTCTAAAAAAAATGGATTGAATAAATATTTTTTATAAATTAAGAGACACATAAAGAGGGTTTTTACAAATTGGCATAAATTTATATCTATTATATAAATAAATAAAGAGTAACATGTCCATCACCCAAATATGAATCATAGTATTTTCCACTATATCACTCCACTCTCTCTACATTATATCACCAGTATGTGTATATAGACATCCCATGTTTAGAAAAAATTCCAAACATAATTTTAATAATGTAACTGAATTCACATCAATCAAATGTATAGTTTAAATAAACCAATATAAATTAACAAATTCTTATTAACACGCCCCAATTAAATGGAATTGGGGGTTTCCCTAATTGCCCTGTAAAAACCATTTCAAATCATCTAATTCAATATAATTGTGTTCAATCAGGTTAATTGAAAGAATTTTTAAGAAATTGAGTTTAAATAAAAAGTTGAAATAAATAAAGTGATTAATGGTTATTCAATTTTTTTAAATATGACAGAACTACCAACCTATTTCCCAAAACTCACCACTTGCAATGGCACTGTTCAGCGATAATTAAGGTGTAGAATATCTCAAAACATAGACTATAGTTGGGATCTGACTACATGGATCATTGATCAAGTAATTTTAGGATGATATATTAAAATACCAAGGGCCGAGAAAGAGATAAATATATAAAATATAGGATAATGACTACCAATGAATAGCACCACCAACTCAACAATGATAAAATAACAAAAAAACGAGATTCTGATGGGTTGGAGAGATTCATGATCACCTGGGGAAGGCTTTTTGTTGAGTGAATTGAAATTGGAGAAATAGTGAAATGATATTTAATCCATACTATGTATTTTTAAAAAACAAATTATAAGTATTACACGATGTGTAATAACATTTTTGGTCGTGAAATGGTTAATATCTAAATACACTGAAAACACATGGCCTAACATAAAAACCTATCAAATAAATATCTAATGACATGTATAGTCTAATCATTACGTTCAATCATTATTGTATAAATCCTTTCATAAAATTCGTCTATAATCCATTTCATTCCATGTAGCCTAGTAATAAAGGGTGTAACTCTCAAGAAACTAGTAGAAATGGTTGGTTAATGCCAAGAGTCCAAAATATCATACTTCAACATTATAGTTATCACTGAAATACATTAGTAAAAACAACTAGTTAATAA
Organism: Viscum album; assembly: GCA_963277665.1. Classification (NCBI taxonomy): domain Eukaryota; kingdom Viridiplantae; phylum Streptophyta; class Magnoliopsida; order Santalales; family Viscaceae; genus Viscum; species Viscum album. Next base: position 998,997,211 of record OY728166.1, read on the forward strand.
AAAAATAACAATAAGGTAAATGGAATGACTATCATATTGGTAACAAGATGGTACAATCTCTCCACCATAAAAATATTATGTCTCCAAAATGCCTATATGGAATCCCACATTCCATGAATATGAGTCCATTGATCTTCCAATAGTGCCTCACATTCCGAAAACTCAGGAATATAAGATCCATGATTACATAGCACATGATCTACATTTATCATCCTCCCATGAAGTAATATAGTCTCAAAATAAACTATCCAAAATGGCTGCTCATTCAAAAATAAATCAGGTTTAATCTCATTATAACTCTAGCCAAAAACATGAGATTAATAAGAGAGATACTTTCTTAGTTGCGATACAAGGGACACATTATATATAAATGTGACCACCAGTGGATGTTATAAAAGGAGAGAAACATTCCCTACTTATTCAATAGAATTAAAATATTCCAAAAAAGGGGAGAAAGATTCCCCTTCCTTATATGTGGTTAGTGGTCCAACCAGGGTAAATAATTCAAGAACACCTATTTACAAATAGTGATATTTAAATTTATTTGATGATGATAAACATAAGGATTAAATCAGAGTTTTGATTTCAAAATTATGTGGAGAATTAACTAAATCATTGATGTTTTCTCTTACACCAATCTTGGTCCAACAAAAGAACGCAACCCAATCTCCAACCAACACAATGGATATTTAAAACAACTTCCCTAAAAGGCCTCACAAGGTTCTATTTTAATAATGGACTGGTAACTATTGTTATAATAAAACTCAACCCATCCCAAATGATCATCCTAATCCCTACCAATTTCAATAACACTAGTGCGAAGCATATCCTCTAGAATCATTATACTAGTATCTATTTTTACATCAGACAATGGATGGAAGGCCATGATCAAATGGACACGAGATCCCAAGGACTCTTAAAGGCCTATCCAAATAGGATATGTGAATCGAGGATCTCTATTAGAAAATATAGAATATGGAAGTCTATATAATTCTATAATCTATTTCACATAGAGATTTCATAACTCCTCAAATTTGAGCGTATCAAGAATGGGTAGGAAGTGATCTGACATGGTCTAAATTTCTATCAAAATCCATATCACATTATTCTTTAAATAGGTCAATGGAAACCCAACCACAATTTCTATTTTGATTTTATTCCACTTCCATGTAGGTACTGTAAGTGGGTCAAGTAAATCCAATAGTTTTTGGTGCTCGGTATTTTGTTCCAATGAATGATAAAAATTTGAAACATTCTCATTAATGCCCCATCTCATACCAGGCCACCATAAATACTATTACATATCATAGAAAATATTAGTTGTTTCAGGGTTCACATTCCAATACAAATAATGAAATTTCACTATCATAGACTTCCATGACAATAAAGACACCACATATACATTCTAATAGCACAGAATGACAACTATAGATAATTTCAAATGGGAAAAAATATCCCCTATATAGATAGTATCTAATGAAAAAGAATTCATCCTCATGTTATTGTTCCAGATGAATGATATTGAGATGATAATATTTCAACTGAACATTGGATAATGAAATGTCATCTCATTTCTCCTTAAATCTAATTTAAAACAATGAAAATAAAGACATCAAATTCTAATATTCAAAATATTATATTACTTCTTGGGTTGGACGGTTACTACATAATGAATCTATAATAAAATTCATTTTTTGGGGTATAAGGGATATCAAAGTTGAAATATTCTAGGTAATCCACCAAAAGCTGTTGGTGATGATTCAAATCTTTTTTATAAAAGATATATCCCATGATTTTGTGGTCATAATACATAAAAATATTCTCTATGAGAAGGTAGTTATTAAAAATCATAAGTATTTGCCTCAAAAAAATGTTCAAGTTCATGGCTAGGTTATTTCTTTTAATGTTGAATAAGATGATGATATCCATAGGTAACTGCATGGTCACCATCCATATGAACGCATCCCAATCTTGAATCTGACGCATAACAAAAGACCACATAGCCCTACCCAGCATGTAAAAGAGTAAAAAAATTAATATTCAAAATACGTATAATCTAAAATGAAGAAATATTCGATTAATTATTCTTAGATACATCACCCACTTCCATGTCAGATCAGTCATCAGAGAAGCCAGCATCGAGAAGTCATTTATGAACCGACCATAATATCCGGCAAAGCAAAAGAGGGTTCTAATCATGAAGACTTTTTTTGGTTGTTTCCTAGTAATAAATACCATCTCCTTAAGAGGATAAATTTATATATCTTTTTCAGAAACCATGTGTAATAATAATTTTACATCCTTAATCCAGATATCACACTTTGATTGCATTGAAAAATGTCGGTGATTTCTCAGTAGAGTCAAAAATATTCTTAGATGATGCACATGATCCTCCTTAGACAAGGAGTATTGAAGGATGTAATCAAAATATTGTTATGAAAAGGTATATAGATACTCAGGGATGATCATGTTCATCAATTCTAGGAAAATAGAAGGATCATTTGTAAGACCAAAGGACATAACCAGGTACTCATAATGGTCATACATATTATTAAAGGCTATTTTTTGAATGTCAGATTATTTTACCCTCAACTTATGGTATCCAGATTGATGATAGATCTTTTAAAACAACATTAACTAATTAAAATTATCAATAATATCATCAACTCAGGCCAATGGACTCATCTAAATTATAATAAATTGATTTATCTTCTAGTAATCAACAAAAAAGTGAAGAGAACCATCATCCATTTGGGGAAGATAATCGGCACTACACAAGGTGACAAACGAGGGTGTATAATTCCATTCAAAATAAGACCATAATATAAGGAATTAATATCCTTAATTATAGATGGTTCCATGGGGTAATAGAGATTTGAAACTGGTTCAGTACTAGGCACTATGTAAATGAAAACCCTGCTACCCTTACTGGTACATGACTAAAGAAATCAGAAGAAAATACATTGGGAAACATGACGAAAACTTGAGGGAGATCACTGCTCAATGATTACAACTCCAGAATTAAATAAAACACTGGCATTACCTTCCCCAGCTATATATAATAACGAATGGTTCTACTAAACATTGGGTCCCATTGTACTTGAAATAAAAGACACACACTATTGGGTGTAGTCGTGTATACTTGCTAAAGATAACAATCAATCTCGGTTATGTTGGAAATGATACAATCAATCATCGATATAAATATTATAGGTTTCATGTAGAGGAAAATAAAACTCTAAAATAGATCATCATTCTGGTAGAGAGAGTAAAAAATGACAACAAAGACCCTACAATCTCTTTAAACCATGGTGTGTATTAAAATCTATTAAACAAATAGAGATGTCACTTATGATGAATCTATAGTAAAGGAACTGCTCATAGTTGTCGGACTCAGGTATGCTTCCTCTGGAGACTCTTTCACTACATGAACTATCCACTTTCTTGATTCCAATAGTTGGATCCCTTTTATACATGACGCATATCATTTCCACCCATTTGTAGGTGTATATGATGATCATGATCAACTATACAGAGTAGGAATGTTATGAAATAATCTCTATAATAGTCCCGAACATCCATAGGAGCTATAGTTCTTGGGTGTCACATAGTAATCCCACAGATAATTTATTTATATGCTACATTGAAATAAAATAAAATTACATACTCAATGCACCGTATGAGATCTCGAATGACCATATAATAAATAGCTATTGTGAGAATCATCATGCTTCTACTTTAAATTGAAGGAATTGATATTTCAATAAGGAGAAAAATGAACTCCCACCAACCCAGACATTCAATCTTGGCACATTTCAACCATCATCACCCTAACCAGTACATCTGTACAAGTGGGAATACTTATAATGAAACTATGGGAATAAATATTTGATTGATGTCCCAACTCTAACTATCAATCCTTCATCCGCTCATAATGTACAATCTGAGGTACAAAATGAACCATCCCTTAAAATAAATTTCCACACCCACTTACGGTCCTATCATCCACATCAATCCGGAAAGACTCCCTAGCCATGTCCAACACCATAAACTCAAGATAGAACTAGTCTGTGGAAAAAAACCATGAAGTCTTTCAATGGTAAGACATTAGGTTTCCTACCCATCTCCATCATGTCCCACTATCTCATACTCTGTATTTCTTGCAAAAAGGTAACTGACTCTACATTGATCACGTTTTGTGTCTCCCATAACTCAATCATGAATTTTATCTATCCAAAACTTTCATCATCATGTTGAGGATTAGTAGATCCCCTGAAAATTTGTTGGTTTTGGAAATTGAAATATTGACAATGATTTAAAGAACATCCCTTAGAGGATTCACCCCTGGAGCCTAAATGGGGACTGGAGGTGTTTCTTATCCTGGATATTGGACTGTATGCTTGATCACCTAAACAAGATTTAAGTCCACAATAGAATTTTCATATATTTATACAAAAACAAATTCCTCATATATTCGATTTGATGGTCTTCTCAGATGCATGATGCTATCAAACATTAGAAGATACCAAAAAATACATCATATAAAGACTCTAACTAAGAAATACATGAAATGTTTTCCAAATGATTGAATAACGAGACATAGATCCCAATATATCATAATAAAAATAGTGAAAAGATACGAAAAAATTAACAAGGCGTATTTTTCTAACCACCCCTGGTTAGTTAAAGTAAATTGCATTGAGATATATCTGGTAACTCAATCAAAACAACCTCTTATGTCCCAATTTGATTTAAAAAACTCAGATAGAGTTCAATAAACAATCTCAAAACCACGGTCTAAACCCACTTTGTTAGAAACCATCCATGATACCATAGTAACATGATAATCGAGACATCCCTAACCTTGTTATATGGATGTTCTTGATCCCCATGGGATGTTAAATCACACTTGGTATCATAAAATTGTATTTGGGTTTTTGTTTTCTATAATAATTGAGGTTGTAAATAAGTGACAAGTCAATATGCATACGAAAACAATCTCCAATGGGAGTAATGTACCAGAAGTCAACAAGGAATAAAATACCAAAGTAATATATCCTCAGTAACAAAATAGAGGGAAAACAACCCATTTCCCTAAAGATGTAATTCACCATGTCATGATTTCAATAGCTGGATCATCTTCCAATGGGAAAATTCCCATTACTTGAACCTAGAATAAGATAATAGTCCAAAACTGGAAGGCACTGGTAGGTTTTGAGATAAAAATCCCATTAGGTTATCAAAAAAGATCCCATAATAATTATAAAATAAGTATTAACCCTAATAATGATTTAAATTTTAAAAGTAAATAGGTTTGAAATTTTAATAAATATTTAAAAAAAATCATGAATTACAGCTCATATGATTTTAATTAATTTAATAAATGACTTTACAAATGTTGTAATTTTTCAAAAACCATGTATTAAATAAATTTTTTTAAATAAATCAATTAATATAAATTATTAATGCTCATAATTCATTTTTTCACAACAATGGCATATATATATCTCAAATATAAATAACAAGCAACAAACATGGTAATCTGTTAAATAGGTAGGATAGTATTTCCATATATAAGAATCCAAAATCTCTATGTGATCTTAGAAATATGTTTATAAACAGATCCCCGTAATTATATATATTATAGACTTATCACCCTACCATAGATGATATGACCCAATACATGTATGTTTTATAATGTTGTTAAATAGTATATTGTGCCCAAATAACTCAACAACCACCTAATTCTTTCATGCTCTCAAACACAATCATTGATGAAAATTTTATATTATGACTCAATAAAATAAGAGTAAATACCATTCTACGATTTGAATGAAAATTTATTATTTAGAAAAAAAATTGATTTTAATTAAAAACATTCCTCTATTGAAAGATAAAACCATTGAGTTTCTATCACGTCCTTTAATCCATTTAAAAATCGTTTTCAATCCATTCAAAACCAATTATATCCTTTTCAAAATTTAATTCCACAATTAAATTCACAATTTAATTGAAATGATTTCCATATAATCATTAATATAAATTATTTGATTAAAATTTACGAATTTCCATCAACACACCCCAATTCAATGGAATTGGTGTTATTCCCAATTTTAATTCCAAAAAACATTTCAAATCCCCTAATTAATTTTAATTGGGTTTTATCGAGTGAACTGAAATTAAATCTAAGAAATTGAGTTTAAAACAATAATTGATATAAAACAATAAATTCTTTGATAATAAATATGGAAAATTAGGATAGAACCACCTACCTCTTTCCAGAAACTCAACGCACACAATGACACCTATCAATAAGGATGAACATGTATAAGATTTTGAAACAGAACATAGTGGTGAGAAACAAAATCATAGAGCATGGATTCCAAAATTTCATAATGATCAATTGAAATCCCATATGGGGAGAAATGAATAAAGAAGAAGAACGAAAGAGAATTATTACCCAGTTATCACACCGACTACATAATGTAGATCAACCACTGAACAAATGGATCCTTATGGGTTGGAGAGGTTCATCATCTCTACGGGGAGGATTTGGGTAGAAAAGAAATGAAATTTTATGGAATGGAAAAAAATATTTCAGTCACACTGCCTATTTTTTATAAATGAAATCTGGGTATTACATGTAGAGTAATACAACATCAAGTTGTAAAATAATTAAAATTTGAAACCACTAAAAAACAAGTCGCTTAAAATTATAAATCCTCTATTAGATAACTAAAAAAGTGGAATGCGTAATCACGTCGTCTAACCTTCATTTCAGGAATACATTCATACATTCCTCCAAAAGCAATAACATGTCATGCATCACAGTTACACGACATGTAACCCTCCAGCAATTGGTATAAAATTTCCATTAATGATTGTAGTCCAAAACAACATTCACTTCACCATTATAGCTTTCCTACCCATCCATTGTCAACCATACCTAGTAAATGAATTGTAAAAAACATGATAATGTTAGGGTAATACCATTCAGATTACTAACATGATTTTATATAAAATATTTTTTTCATTAATTAGTTTAAGATGTTATTTAATATCCCTTTATAAAATTTAAATATATTATACTGGATTTTGATTGAGTTATTCTATTTATAATTTAATTATTATGAAATTGACAATTATTATTTTGAAATTAATTATATTTTCATGGAAACATTTATATATGAATTTATATATACAGAACCCATTCTTAAATGTGGGTATATATATTGAAAAATAAAATTCTAGTATGTGGTTAATCAAACCATTTAATGATAGAATAGTGGATGTATAATGAGAGCAAATGTATGCATCAAAAATATATTACAATAAGAATGAAATTTAATAATAATATTAAAATAATTAAAATAATATAATTTATTATTTTAGGGATTATTTAATTATTTGTTTGAAATAACAATAAATATATATGAATAAAAATGAAAAAATGTCAATGGAATGTTATTCCATCATAGAGGATTACATAAATTTTATGATCCAAATTCTTGAAATACATAGAGTACGATGATTCTAGAGTATCACCCAGACTCATAAGAGGTATATGATGTGGGATATTGATAAATAATTTAAAATGATAGAAATTGTTAATATTTATTATATATGAGTATAACAAGGTGTTTTTATAAATTCATTAATGAGTTTAATTATGATATTTAATTATAATATAAATTTATATAATTACCATGAATTGAATATTTTGATTTACATATTAGAATGAACAGTTTTACCCACCCTCTTCTCTTAAACAAACTAATCAAGAAATTGTGCATGTTTTTTGGCATAATGATGTCATTATTACATCATTAGTCATCATATTAACCAATTTTTTAGTTAATTAATATTGTTTTTAGAAAATAAAGAACATGATTTAATTCTAATATAATAATATCAATTTTAAATGCGGATCATAATTCAAGGAAAAAATTTATTCTTAAGAGAAAATAAAAATTTAAAATACTTAAAAATACATGAAAATTAATATTTTTATTATATTAAAATTTTATAAAATCATAAAAAAATACCACATATACTTGAATTATTTTTCAATTTTATAAATAAATTTCATTCTTTTAAAATATATAATTTCACTAAAAAGATAAAACACATTAATTTTCAGAATTATTATTAAATATAATGTATATATTTTATATTTTATTTTATTATTCGACTTGGAATTAGTTTTTTATAAATTCTCCAATAATTAAATGTTGAAAAATCATGATATGATGACACAAAATTATCAATTCTTATTATCAACCAAAAAAATTCTAAAATATATAAATTCAAATTTTAAAATGTGTTTATAATAATATTATGATTTATATAGTACTGAATTATAAAATAGTATATTTATTTGAATTTAATCGATTAAATCTTGATATTATATACATATAATTTCATTATTCAACGTTATATATGCATATATTTATATTTATTTAATAAAATAGTTTTATAATCAACTTTCATGTTGGAAATTTAATTTTATAATTGTGAGATTAAAAATCTAATTTTCATTTTATTATTATAATTGTATTGTTACTAATCTATTATCATTATTCTCTATGGTATTATTTCCTTTAAAATCATATCTATACCTCTTAAATCATTAATAATTAATTTATAAATTATTTAATAATTCACAATAAATATATTTTATAAATTTAAATTCTAGTTCATATTCAATTTCATTATTATTATAATGTTAATTATAAATTCAATATTCAAGGGATACCACGTTCTATAGTATATACATATTTTAATAGTTCTATTTACTTGTGTTTTTGGAAAATTATACTTTTTAAAAAGTTATATAATATATTAATTTTCATTATTTTATTATTAATAACTAAATTAATTCTTATTTTGTTACATTGTGTATGTTATTTATTTAAAAAAAACCTTTTACATTTAATATTTTGAAAATATATCTTGTAATATTTCATTTATATAATAGAAGAAATATCATATAAATATGTATAGGTCCTCAAAATGTTTTATCATTTAGAAATATTTCCATTAAAATATTTTTTGGATTAATTAATTTCAAATTGCCAAGGGAACTATTGTTTTCTAAAATTTCATAGTTCTAATGATACCTTTAATACAAATTATTTTTTCTAATTTTTTGTATCAATGTGAGATAATTTATTTTATAAATCATTTACATTGTATTCCTTGCTAATAATAAATTGACCATATTAAGAGATGTCATTCTCTATATGTACTAACCCTACATTCAACAAATTTGAGGAATTGAGTATTTTCTTCAATTTGTTAGTGATATGAATTAAACTCTAATCTTTATATATGTATTTTAAATCATCCAATTCATAAGACACATCTCATTAATTATCTATAATCCTAATGGGGACAATAAACCAAGGATGATCTTTCCCTTTTATCCAAACATTGTAATTCTCTTTGCAGGAGATACCTGAAAGAATATTTTATTCCCAACATCAATCTCTAATTATTACTTCTATTATTTACTATAGATTATAATGAAAATAAGTATTTTAAAATAATTTATTCACTATATATTTATACATATATATATATATCACACCAAGAGATTATTTATTTAAGAATATTAAATTTGTTACATATAAAAAAATAAAGTAACCCTATTTCCAAAAAAATAGTACTTATTTTTTAATGTTTAATATTATTGATTATAGATAAACACATTAAATAAAACTCTAAAATATTGAGTATATAAAATTTCTAGTAATTCTAAATCTAAAGTTTTAGGACCTCATAGAAACAAAATAATAAAGATGAATTCTATAATAAAATATTAGTTGAATTTAAATTTGATTTCATTTTGAGAATAAAAAATATAGAAATAGAAGGTTAAATAATATTTATGAAGTATTTTTTTCATTTATGGTGTGTAATTAAATTGAATAATTAAAATATGGTTATGGGATATTTTGTTATTTAAAATATAACTTTAATATTAAAATAATAAAATTTCATTTAAAATAGTTTTAGGACTATTAAAATAGTAGAACAACAAATGTTGGTGATAATAGGAATTATAAGTAAATTAATTAAATACTAATTACTAAATCGACATATCAATAAAAAACAACCTAAAAGATAACTTGTGTATATATATATTTTATCAATGTAACGAGAATATAATATTTACATTAATACTATTTATGAATAATTTAGATTATTAATTATAATAAAATATTAATATAGAATATACATATCATATAAAACCATATAGGGAAAAGTAATTTAAAACACTCAATCATCAAATGAAAGTGATTGAAGAGTAACGTTTTTGGGAATTGAAATAAATAGATGATTTTTTAGAGTATGAATTAAGAGACTTTAAGACATATGAGAAATAATATTATAAAAAAACATTTATATTTAATACTTTTAATAAATATTTTTTATTTATTCCTAAAATATTTTTATATTAATTAAATATATAATAGTAGTTTCATATGGATATGAATTAATTTATAATTTAAAAATTATATAGGAAAATATATTGTTTTTATAAAAAAACATTATTTAATACTGGAAAAATAATTTTCAAAATATATGTTACATATTTAAAACACAGGATATCAAAATAATTTTTTTTTATTAATTGGTGACTTTCATTTTAATTATTAAATTATTAATAAAAATTAGAAATATTGAATAATTTATTTGACAATTACCTCACCATTAAAACACATTATTCATGAGGTTATTAATATCCTACTTAATATAAAATAGTAATAATGTTATTTAATTTCATATAAAACACCACCATTAAAATTTTTATTCATCAATTAATTTTATATTCATCATATTATCTAATACAACACATCCTATCCTAGAATAAATAACCCCTCCCTCCAAAGAGACATATAAAAAATTCATAATATTTCACAATATAAATCCATACAAAATCTATTAATATTATTAAGAGATTAAAGTACTTTATACTCTCATCCTATATTAATCTTATATGGTGTCATTCTCATGTCAGGATGTAATATGCATAGAAAGAGTGATAGTTCTTTATCATTATTTTTTCCATATTCAATGATTATAATCAGATATAATTTACCTTAGAATATCCTTTATAAAAATTTTATAATTGTATAAACATTTTATTAACGGTACTATTATATTATTTAAAAACATTATTCATATATATATATATATTCCATCATTTTCAAAATAAGTACGTGGTATTTTATTGTATATAGGAGGATGATGAAATTATTACCATTTCTCCTCTGTAATGATTATTTATTATATCATAATTTATATTTTATGAACTATATAGTATGTATTTTTCAGCAGCTGGATTTAATGGACTAATGGATAAATAAAAAATAGTATCTCATTTTTGAAAACAATATATGATCAATTCAATAAATCATTCCCTCAAAATTATTTAACTTTAATAAAAAGTTAAATAATATATTATAATATTAAAATGTAAAAATAATTTAAAATAATTATTAATACATAGTGAATATTTTTTTAATGATAATAATTTTTTATACTTTTTTTATGTGTTAGTTAAAGAAAAGAAAGAAAAAATAAGGGGATTCAAAACTAATATGCTTTTTTATGGGTTATAAATACTTATTTGTACAATTTAAATTTTTTATTTCTTATATAATAACCTATAAATTTCTATATAATAATTCCTATTTGATGCTTTTTATATTATTATTTTTAATATATAATTTTTTATTACTATTCCTTTTATATAAATATCATTTATTCCAGTAATTAAAAACAATATCCCTTTCTATGTAATATTTCAATAATAATGAATAAAATTTACTTAAACATATTGTTTTTGTTAAATTATTATATACATATATATATATATATATATATATTTTTTACAATATTTATACTATATTGTTTTATTTACTTCTTATATAATTAAATTTAATGGAGGGAACCTTCTTAATTAGCATATTGATGTAATCCAAATTTCTAACATTTTATTCATTTTCACATTGCCAATATGATTTCTCTATATGAGGTGAAATTTGTACTTCTCTTAGGGCCATTAAATTTCCCCACCTGATTAGTTACCTCCCATTACTATCATGACAACAATTTTGGTTATATGATTTAATGTTGAGATAATTATCAGACACATTTCAATTTTATCACAGCTCAACAATATTATTCAAAGAGATTTATATATTATTATTATTATTATTTATATTATCATGTATTCGTACTAAAATATTTAAATATATGATATTTTTATTTATAGAAAAATAATTTTATAGTTCTCTAATAATTAATTTATACATTTTATATCACGGGACAAAGTCCCGGATTCCAATGGTGAGAGTAACTCTCAAATATGTTATTTTGACACGATGATTTCCATGATATATTCCCTTGAGGCTTCATTATTATCCATGTTAAAAATGTTAAATTCATTCCATATTTTCCAAAATAATAATAATTTTTATATTACTATTTTAATGGGATAATGACTACTTTTATCACCTACACACTTTGAATGATCCGTGTCTCTATTCCATTACAATCATTCCTCCCAATCCATCCCTATTATATGTACCTTTTCCAAATGTATATCCCACTATCATTGTATCTATTATAATTTTCATGAATGATGGAATTAGTTAAGATATAAAATAAAGATTAAAATTTTCACAAGTAATGATTTTCTATTTACATAATTATCTTAGACATAAATCTATCAATTTTGGTATGTGTGGTAATATATAAATTAAAAAATAAAATACAATATACTTTTTTGTTAATCTCATTATTGATGATATTAAAGTATGTTTTATAAATTTTTTGATTTATGTTACATATTCTACAAAATAGGTTATGTTAATTGATTTTAAATGTGATGTAAATTAAACCTGATTATTCATTTATACTTATGAATATGTTTTTTATCCATGAAATATTTAATTAGGCACTGATATATATTGTATATTATATATCATTATGAAAATAAAGGGTATCAAAGAATATAGTTCACATAATACACAATATAAAAATTTTATGAATGAAATAACTACATTAATAATTAAAAAAACATATATCCCAACAGAAGTACCAACCAATTGAATAGTGTTTTTATTATTATCATATAATATATAGAGAATATGACCTCACAGAATAAGGACAAACTACCCCATTAGTCATTCATTAGATGGTTAAATGCATCAGTGTGTTGATGGATTGATCCACCTATTCCAAAAAAATTATTTCCCCCTAGATACTATATTTTATTAGATTCATAGTTATAAGATATATAACGTTAATTTAGTGATATATAATTTAAATGGATAAGTTGATCAAAATATATATTGATCAAGAATACATAATCAATAACATTGTTGAATCAAGGGAGTATGTTGTCACCATGAAAACATTTGATAAAAATATATTTCTTTATTACATATACAGTAGTCTGTGTGTCAGGATTCTTAGTATATATTATAATAATTTCCTAACAAAATATAATTGATTTCATATATTTCAATATCTATAAAAATAGTCTAATTATGAAATAGGTTGTAGGAACTTTTATAAAATTTGTTTATATTCCCAAAACTATATTCATTAGGAACATCAGTTAAATTTAAAGAGAATAGAGAACATTTGATATATATTATTATATATTATTGGAATATCAATAAGATAATACTAAAGAAAAAATATCCACTATCAATGATTGATAAAAACATCAAAAATTATTATAGAGAGAAATACTATTCAAAATTATATATTCTAATTTTGTTTCATCAATTTATTGTGAAGAGAGATGATGTCAAATATAAATCATTCATCTCGATATATTAAGACTATTAATTAATATTATTTACATTTTTATTGATTTATTCCCTCGTTTTATTTATATAATTTATGAATAGATTATTTTTTAGCTCATATTATTGTAGCCATTCCATTTGTTATTTTGTCATTGGATTTATCAGGTGGAGACGGGAACATAGAATGTGATGTGGTGTAGATGTACTTGCAGATATAGAATATTTTTTAGGCCTATAGAATTTTTCTATGTAATTAAGGGTAGTTGATGTTACTTGGTGGGAATTACTACATATGATTTGTTCTGCGGTTTGAGTATCAATGAATATTCTATTTTTCACATAGTTATGTAATAAAGTATGATTGTTTTGTAAGCCATTTATTTTAACTGCATTTGGATTTCTATAATTGATTTTAGTATTATGGTAGAAATATGGTGGTTCTCCAAAATTTCATACACCTGTGGAATAGACGGTAGACATTGGCATAGCCTCCTTCTTGAAAAAATGGTCTTTCAACGTACTAATTTTCCCTACATTGTTTTCCTCATACTAAATAATTTGATCTATCCCATTTTATTTTTTATATTGATTGGACATATAGTTTAATATAATATAAATTATTTTTCCTGTATTATTATGTTTTATCTTCTTCATGGGTTATCCATTCTACACCTTTGAGTAGGTGGATACACATCTATCATCCATCACGCAATCGACCTATAAATACCCTTCACCCACTAAAACTCACATTACTATCAACTTTATTTCTTGAACCCTAGGCTCCAAATAAATTTTTTGATTAGCCATGAATCCCCTTTTGATAATATTTAATCAGTTCTATCTAGAAGTAAATTTTTGGTGATTTGGTGCGAGTGCATCCACTTTTTTACATCATTTCTTCTTGAATTAGTCTTATTTACTCATTTTCATTAAATCAATGAGATATAGGTCAGTATTAATCATTATTATATATTTCACTTAATTTTTGATCATGTATTAATATTTATACATCATTGTGGGACTATATATTCCCTATGTGAGTGTTGATCAATGGTTTATTGTGTTGTTCCACTCTCGATTAATGAACACTAAAATCATGAGTAAGGGTTTTTATTTATTATCAATTTTTTAATATATTAAAACATAAAGTGACTATTTTTAATATGTTGGGGTGATGCATTAGTAGAAAATAATTAATATAAATATTTATTAATAGAATATAAATGGTTTATAGTTATATAATTCAAAGGTTTTCCACACTAATAACGAGTTGTCCCTTGATTTATGTGGGTGTTTTCAGTTTGTTTTTACTATTTTTATAAAATATTTATTGAATAGAAAACCAAAACAACTTGTTGATTTTTTTTAAAAAATCTAATTTAAATAATTTACTTTTTCTATGAAGATTTTTTAGGACATGTATAATGAATCCATTATTTTATTACAATTTGATTGAGGTGAAATGATTTGTGATGGATGATTAACTATATTTTTTCTTCACTAATTTTATTGAAACATAATTTTATTCATGGATTCATGTTTTAATAGTTTATATATTTTATAACTAATGAATTAGGTTACCCATATTGGTAACCTATAATAACAGTATTAGTTATTTTAATATTTATTAGAGCAAGGTTTTTAGTAACGATAAAAAAGATAGGGGAATGTGAGAAATTTTTCTTATATATTATCAGTGGATTGATAAAATATATATATTCCATACTAAATATTTCTAATTTCTTTTTTTATTTGGATATTAATATTTCAATGTGATGTGGTGTGATCTTGTAATATTCATGGTTTTATTAGATGTTTGTAGAGAGGATTGGCATTGTGGTAGTAAGAGACCCATGTGTTGGAAGGATACATGGTGATAATCATGGTGGTGTGGGGATTGCAACAATTATTGACATAATGGGTTTAATATGGTCTTTTACAATGATATTATTAATGTATGGATTCTTACTTATGAACAAAATATAAGATGGGTGTATATGTTGCTAATTTAACAATATTTTCTTCCCCACTTCATGAAGAATATTTTTGGGATTTGTTATGCACATGTTTTTGGTAACTTATGATATTTCCATGATTACCTAGAAAAATGGAATAATAATAATTTTTAATTAATTTTTTATCCATTGGGATCATGATTGTTAGAATATATAAAAGTTTCTTTTATCGAGAAATGATGTGAATAGTTTAATTATTGAAAAGGGAATAGAAATAAATTGATTGTTAATGAAATGTCAATATAGATTGTTAGTATATAATTTTTTCAAATTAAAAAACAATTGGTTGTTTAAAATTTTAGAATGTAATTTATCTAAGTCTCCATAAACACATCAGTGGTTATATGATATTTATTTCATAGCGGTGGTACGCAAATGTGTGATGGAAGTTAGACACAACTGATATTAATACTTGTAATACACATATGTTTTCATTGATATATATATTATATCCTTTATTTTCT
Source organism: Viscum album (assembly GCA_963277665.1). NCBI lineage: Eukaryota > Viridiplantae > Streptophyta > Magnoliopsida > Santalales > Viscaceae > Viscum > Viscum album. The sequence goes on from OY728166.1 coordinate 999,013,519, forward strand.
GTGATTTCATAGGCCACACCACTTGTTTTAGTTAAGTTACTGACACCTCATGGACTTTGGGAAGGTATTTTCCATATTATCTTGGTTGGTTAAGGTTGGATGTCTAACCACCCATCATTTTATCTCTTATCAATTTAGTATTATTTGTTTGTATGAAATGTGGTTATATTTTCCCATAAATGTGTTTAGTGGGATATAATGTATTTTTTTCTACTTGATACTCGTGTATTAATACAGATAGTATCCAAATTTGTTTATATGTATGTGATCAATGGTCTATAAAAGATTAAGGAATATTAATCAAAATAATGATAGTAATATCTTATTGTTTAGTAATCAATGTATAACACAGAATTTACCTACTGTAGTGGATACCGAAAACAAATAAATTACTATATGTATATGTTTAGGGGGTGATGATGTGATGTGACACACAATATGTATAAAATCTCACTAATACCATGTGTATATGGGCTAGAATTGTTCAATAATATATTTCAGAGAATATGTGATGTTAAGGAATATTGTAAAACAATTTGAGAAATTTTAGTTGGGTACACTTGTGTATTTAACATAATTCGGATATCATTTATTAATTACATAGATTGAAATAGACATAGTCGTGTAGGGATGATCGTAAACTAGTTTAGTTGAATAGTTATATTTTGTTTTGGACATGGATTTTTCATTCTTTATATCTATTTTTCATAAAGGTTGTAGTTGAAGATCGTGTTGAGAATATATATAATTCATGATCAATGTATAAAAATATTATTTTTATATTCATATGATTTGGGATAAATATTAACTAGAAATTATTAGAACATGGTTGTTAGGAGTTTTTTTGTTTTTTTGTCACTATTGGATATATCTTTATTTAACATTAGTTTTTTAGATGTTGTTTTAGTCTATAAGAAGTTAAAATAAATATATTTGTCTCTTTATTATTTTATTATTTGATGGATTTTATTGGGGTATGTGTATTATATATTTTACATCATTTTTAGAGGTCAATACGACCCATTTCATTGTAGTATATAACCTTAGAGCCAATCTCCATGAAATGCATTATTTTATGTTAAGTTATGGGTTTAATTATCCTCGTTCTCTCATTTTCATCTCAATATATGTTTCATTATTGAGTGTGGGTCATTTCATAATCGTATCAGTGGAGTCCGATTGATGGATAAGATGTCATTTGGAGATTGGTACAATTGAGACTATAAGGGTTTTCATAAAAATACTTATAGTAAATTTTAATAGGAAATGTTTGAATGGAATAGTATAAAATATATAGGTATATTGGGGTCCCTTTTATCTGATTCAATTACAACTATGTATACTAATCCTACAGAGTTTGAGTGATACTATTTTTTTGGGTATAGTCATTGGAAAGGATCGTGAATAATTCTTCACTAAAACTATGATTCAATTTTTTAATCCTTTGAATTAATTTATATATTAAATAAAACACTCAATTAATTATTTATTAATATTTCATATTCTAGGTCATTTTCGTTCTAACCATTTATTCTTTATCATATATTCCTCTATGTAGACATCCCCATCTAGTTGAATGCAAGGACGTTTAGCAGAATGTACCAGTTTATGGATATAGAGTTATGGTCAATAGTGATGACCCGTAAAGGATAACGCTCTATGTGTTTAATCACAAGATTATAAATATATATTAGGGATATTTTATAGAAATATATATGTAATACATTATAGAGTAATGTGAGACAACTATAATTATACAATATTATTAGAGGTAGAACCCAGTTTTGTTGGCTATAACGATGTTGTGTGGGGATGTGATGCAATGGTTTATCTTGTAGATTATGGATGGAGATGATTTGGAAGCCACATTGAATAATTTTATGGAGCATTTCCAGGTAGAGACTCCTTCTTCAAAAAAAACAAGTCTCCAAGATCTATCGGTCATTTGATAAGGGATTTAAAGCTTGTGAGGTTTTTTTTGAAAACAGGTGGTGTCTCAGTCAACGACCAAGACACAGTTTATTAATATATTATGTGCTGAGGAGACATGATTATGAAGTAAGGGACTTTTTTACAATCCATTTCATAAAGAGAAAGGACCTCAATAGTTAGAACCTCCTTCCAAGTAAGACACTGACTGATACCCATGTTAGCAAGACTATCAGCAACCTTGTTCGCCTCACGAATGGTGTGTATGGAAATGTAGTTGATATCCATGATAGAGGTCATGCATCTCATCACGAGAGTAGTGATAGGCCAGGATCTATGTATTTCTGATTCAATATAGCTTGAACAATAGTGGATGAGTTTCTATCAATCCAGATGTCATTCCAACCCTTTTGTATAAAGAAGTCGATAGTGTGAATCACACATATCATTTCCCCCTGCAAGGACGAGGTTGTACCACTGTTACCAATGAAGCTTCCATGGAATCTCCCATTAGAATCTTGGAAAATCACTCCATAACCAGTAGGTCCGGGATTTCATTGGAATCTCCCTCATCATTCACTTTAATCTAACCTAGAAGAAGATTTTTCCTAAAAAAACTTCAAAGGTGTGCTTTGGTTGCCTATAGGTACCATCCACTCTGAGGCGACGAAGGATCTTTAAATCACCAAATGAGTTGTCACAATAGTATTTTTGAATAGAAGCAACATCCTTGATGGCTATTCAGATTCACGTACGACCATCATTATGGTTGAATGAGTAGTTATTGTGAATAATGGTATTCTGATCAAACAATATCACGTGTAGCAGCTCTTCCACAACTGCTAAGAAGAGGTTTTTGATTTGCTTTAAAGAATTTAACTCAACACAATACATTTTTTTGAGTACTAATTGAGTTTGAATGTATCCACCTACAACCAAGATAGTGAGTAATATAATTCCAATGTGCTGAATTTGTAGCAGAAGACAAAAATAGATTGTTAGCATCTTCCCTGTGATGATGAAAAAAATGGTACTTAGAACAACATTTTATTCCAAAAATATTGACGACAGACCTCCATGGGAACATGATTATGGGAAATATTCCATACAAAATTAAGCCTCTAGGGCTTAATTTAATTCTTATTAATGTATTCTACCCAAAAAAGTTGTGATCCGGATTAGAAGTGTTATGATTGTAAAAAAACAATTCTGCCAAGGATCTCATTTGGAAAAGGTTACCATATATGAAAATCACCATTAGCATAGGGATAATAATCAATAATATGAATGATGTTATCAGGCAGGTAGTATCTACCAAAAATCATGATATCTTTCACAGTACAATTCATGTTTACCGAATTAGAGTTTGCAGGTAACATTTTGATATGAGGAGCACCAGTCCAGCTATCCAACCAAAAATTTATGGAAGAATCAACACTAACCATAAACCTAGAGTTGGCCATAATGTGAGAAAAATATTGTTTAATGGAGGTCGAGATGGATTATTGAACAAGTTCAAATTCCCTTTCCTTAGTTTATCATTAAATCTATTTTTAAGGAGAGTAATGGAATCCGATTTGTTATTAATCAATCTCCTAGTGAGTTTATCTTGAATAACATCATTAAAGTGCCTACGATTTTGAATACCAATACCTACATTATCTAAAATCTTGCAATAAGTATCCCATGGTATGGTCACAAGTTTCCTTTTAATAATGATACTAGTCCAAATAAAATTCTTGATATGAACATTAATTTTTTTGATAAGACCAATAGTAAATTTATAGATCATCATAGAGTAGGCCAACATTGACACATTAATATATTTCACCAAACATATCCTTCCTGCCATAGAGAGGTATTTACCCTTCCAGGATGAGATCTTGTTTACCACATGGTCAATAATGGTGGATGGTAAGATAGTTTTAGGCCTTCCCCAATAAATAAGAACACGAAGCTAGTTGAAGGGGAAGAATCCTTCCATGATATTGAGAAAATTGACGATGTCTTTTTTTCAATCATGAGAAAAGTTTTTCACAAATAAGACAAAATATGTCCCCTAGCTAATAGATTTACGAGAGAGATATTCATAATGGGTCATGGAATTTTTACGATTTTGAATATTTTTTTATCTTTTTTTTAGAAAAAAATGATGTCATCAGCATACAAAGGATTCATAGGCACACATAAGTTTCTAGCCGTCTGAATAGGTTTATGTTTGTTTTGAGTAACCTAGTTATTGAGATTCCTACTATGGTAATCTTTGGCTATGAGAATCAGGATCACATATAAAGGATCACCTTTCCTAACATACTTGGTACATTTGAAATATCCCTTAGGAGAGACATTCATAAGAATAGAAATTGATGCCAAATTGAATATGGAATTGATTCTACTGATGAGAATATCACTGAAACTGAAGTCTTCCAAAATATTGAATATAAATCTCTTTTCAATGGTGTCAAAGGTTTTCTTAAAATTAATTTTAATGGCAACATTACCTCCCATATTATCTTTTTTTAAAGTGTTCGTGAATTCCAAGTCAAGTCAAATGCAATCTTGAATGTTCCTTCCCTTTATAAAACCAAATTGATTCCATGAAATAATTTTCTTGAAAAATGGTGAAAGTCTGCTAGCAATTAGTTTGGTGAAAATTTTATAGAGAGAGTTAATAAGCGTTATGGGCCGAAAAAGATGAATTTCAGAAGTGTTGTCAACATTTGGGATTAATGTATGGAATTTATAATTTAGACCATGAGGTAGAACCCCATTATAAAAGAATGATTTAAAAAGATTGTACACATCCATATTAATGTCATCCCATTGATGTTGAAAAAAACTACTCGTAAAACCATCCGGCCCCAAGTCACTATCATGATTAAGGATTAAGACAGTGTCTTTAACTTCTTGGTCAAGAGGGATACTTAGAAGAGAGATGTTATCTTCTTCATTCAACAGGATCAGAATGATCTCAGAGAAAAACTATTTATTAATATTTGGTCCATTAAAATTTTTTAAAATTAGTTTTCCAAATAAGTAGTAATGGCCTCCTCTATTTCAAGAAGGGTGTCATTGTCTTTAAGGAAGGCAAGAGGATGAAAAACATTCCTCATTAATTGAAAATATTTATAAAACATAGTATTTCTCTCACCATCTAAATTCAATTTTCTTTAAAAATTTGTTAACTAATGTTGACTTTTAAAACAAGGAGATAATTCAGTTTGAGAGGAGTGTTGACTTCATCTTGAGGGTCTGTAGAAAAATCAGAACAAGTGGAGTTTTGCTTAATTTGAGAAATCTATATTTCAATGGATGATATGTCATTTTCCATTTACTTTTATTTTTCACTACACCAATAGATAAGGAATTTTATGATGTAGTTTAATTTAGTAATGTAGGTAAAAGTGTCATTGTGATGGTTCATAAACTCCCATCAATTTTTTATGATGTTTCAATAATCTATGTTAAAAGACTAAGCATTATTAAATCTAAAAGGGAGAATGGTTTTAATCTTTTCATATTTGAGACTGACAAGGATAGGATGATGATCAAAATTAGGCTTGGGTAAGGTGATGATGAAGATGGTATCCCAATATTCTAGAGATTTAGAGTTAGCGAAAGCCCTATCCAGTTTTCTTGTAACTGCCCAATTTTATTGTCCTCTGTACCATGTGTACTTGGCACTAGTGATATTGATTTCTAATAGGTGCAAATATTCAATATCACTTCTATACTCTCTAGAAGAAATGGAGGAGGAGGAATGACCAATTTTCTCACTGGAGATAAGAATAGAATTGAAATCACCTAACATAATCCAATGGTCATGAGTGTTGTGGGATAAATCAACAAGATCTTTCCAAAGGTTCCCATGGTCTTGATATTTATTTTTGGCATAGAACATCGTAAAAAGATTATTTCTTCCATCTAGGGAAAATTTACAACTTAACATTTTCCTAGTGGAAAATAAAACACGAAAATGTTTTATGTCTTGAGGATTCTATTTTTCTAGATAGAATAATATTTTATAGAGGTGGTAAGTCATATCCATCATTATCATGTTTCTTAGGGGTTGTTTGATATTAATACATTACTAAGTGATCATCAACATGTTTTACTATGTAGGCTAACATCTTTAGCAGCAAGAGTGACTATGAATTCATATATTGTAGCATGGAATCAGCAATGGACATTACGATCAATGTTTATATAGTTGCATATGTGGAAATAATAGTAGTATGTTAAATGATTGGATTACTGGGGAGGAGAACTGGAAGACAGAATTAAGACTAGTGATATTTATTATCCGCTGAGAGCAGAGTGAAGTTAATTAGTTTAAAGATAGGATGGTAAAAGTTGTCATGGATTAGGCATTAGTCACATTCATATCAATATGGTTCACTCTTCTAGAGAGACAAATTTCCCTTGCGAAACCTTTTTTTTCTACATTAGTCCCATGCTTATTAAATTTATGAGTTACATGCTCCATAATATAAAATTCTTTAGTCTTTGATCTATGAAATGTATTAGAGAGGCCTCAATTTAAATTATAATTAACTATATGAATTATAGTTTTATTTATCTGTGTGAAGTATATAAAGGATGTGAACTAGTGTTGGGGTATATCCTTCCTTTGGGATAGAACCTTTATTTATCAATATATTCATACTACATAATCCTTAGTATGTATTGTATATATTCATTAAAGACTACTGTGTATGGCATTGATAACAATATTTTGTTCTATGTTGTGGAAAAAAATTATAACATGTTTATTAGTGAGAAAGACACTCATAATGCTGGATTAAGTGTTCCACCATTGATTTCATTTATGGATGAGTGGATTTTGAGTTCATCATAGGTTCACCCATTGGTGTTACATTGTGTTTTTGAATTGTACCATAATATATTTTTATAATGAGGTAGTTTCAAAAACCACATGATGAGAGTTTGATTTTGTGATGGAGATCTATGTCGATTAAATTTTGATAAGATCATATCTATATTTAATGGAGCCATCGGATTCTTTAGTTTATTATATACACCTGGATGATTTTTTGTATTTAATTTTTGTATATGTGTTTGACCATGCGGTGAACCATTATTGATCATGACATAGGATAATAGTAGTTTGAACCTCGGTATCGGTTATCATAAAAAAACTAGGTTATTGTGATGATCCACTATCCAGTTATGTGGATTGTTGATCTAAATTAGCTGATTAATATATATAATTTGTTCATAGAAATTGATATGTTCTTTCGATTTAATTTTATGTTATTGGAGAATGATGATGTTAGGAATTCAAATATCTAATGTGGCTATGGGGATTATGATTTAATTTTGATGATAATATGTGTGAAAATAACTAGGGAAATGTTAATGGGTTTGATAAACACAATGTTTATAAAATTATTAGATTACATTCTTGTGGGATTCATATGTGACATTATTGTGTACTCTATATTTATGGATGAGCATACATATAACTTTCATGATGTTATGGGAGTTCTTCATCAAAAACAGTTGTTCAAAGATCTATGTAAGTATGAATTTCAGGGATATGATGTTTGTTTCCAGGGGAATGTTGTGTACCATAATAGAGTAGTTTTTATTTTTTTATGAGCGTGGAAATTGTTTCTTGGATACCCCAAGTCATTCTTTGAGGTACATTTATTTCAAGGTATATCAGGTTATTATAAGAGGTTTTTAGTTGATTTATCTCATGTTGTGTATTCTATTCCAAATATTAATATAAATGGAAAGGAATTTTTGTGATTAATTTGTTTAAAGAAGATTTTGGAGTAACCAATGTAGATGTTTCTCATAACCCAAATTCATCATCTTCGAAAATAGGGAGTTTATTTTTGAGGGATTATATTATTATTCCCATATAAGACTAGATTCTATTCTAGCAATGTTTTTTTCATAAGTATTGTTTTAATATTAATATTTATATCCCCATGAGTTTAACTATGCTACCCATGTTTTAATGTTAGTGCAATTGGTTCTTCCATAGAATCTTTGGTGAAATTACCTCATCAATAACCATTTTTCATATTATAAATGATCAATATGGTTTGAATAATGTCTTCTCCCAACATGAGATTTTATTTGGTTAGTGATAGAGAATAAATTATTATTATATAACAATTTCATGAATTCGTACAAATTTTTAGAGTAATTTTGGAGCTAATGGGAATTTTAACTAGGTACTTATTGATTTCCTGTATTAATATGGAGATTCCATGAGTTTAATAGATGATCCCTCAAAATTAATTAATGGGATGGGAGAGAATAGTGGTATAAGTTGTCTATTTCACAAGATAGTGAATATTACTTTTGTGTAGTTGTTAGATATTTCTCTGCTATGGGATTTTGGTGTAATTATTTTAAGATAATAGGTTATTTTTATGCCTTTGATATATAGAATACAGATGAACAACACTAGTTCTTAATCAATGTCTGTATTTTCATCACTTTGGATATGTGTGAGATAGAGTTCTTGGAGTTCCATAGAAACCCCATGTTAATGAATCACAGTGTGGTAATGTTGTACCATGTTATGAGAGGGATTTTATGGGGCTATGAGTTTATTAATAATGTTGCAATTTTACTATCCCGATATTTGGAATTGTATATGGTGAAGGCCAAGAACATTGTTACTTGTGTTTTTCGCTACCTATTGGATGTTCAGAAGTTAATGTTTTTTGATATATCATTGGGATTCATTAAATTTTTATTGTGATATAATGGAGTAATTGATTTAATATTGGTGATTGTGGACAATTTAATAAAATCATCCAATATTATAGTGTTCAAGGAGTCGATCTCAATGGGTGTTATATCGAGAATGTACCTAGAGGATGCGGTGAGACTTCCTAGAGTCCTTAGGAATATTATCATTGAGTGTGGTTCTTTTTTACAACTACAGTATGGTGATTACATTGACATGAATTTTTATTTATTTTATTCCATAGGAAATGTTTTCATTCTCAAATGGATGATCATATAGAACAGACCATCAATACTTTTGAAATGAATCTTCCATTTTTTCGTTAAATTTTAGGGGTTCATTCAATAAGAACATTTCGTTGAATGATTTCAATAATAAAAATATTTCACACAAATATAAATTTATATATCACTATTTTAATATTTATACATCCAACTTTTCCATTCTCTATTTTAAATGATTTTGGTCATAGTGTCTAATAATCTTATTACAGAACCATTACAAAACATGTTATAGATGATTTTGGTTATTCATAAAATTATTATTGATATGGAGAACCATTAGAATCCATTTTTCAATCATATGATGATACCTCTTGAGTTTGTCATTTTAGATCATTGGCTCATAATTTTGAATCCATGTCATGTGAGTATACTTTCTCCCTAATCTATTAGGCTATTCAAGTTTAGTAATAATATTGGTGTTATGGCATATCAGACAAAACAACCCCCATAGATGATCCATATTCATGATTTATTAAATCAATCAACATATTATCCTTAAATTTATAATTATTGTCATATAATTCATTTGGTATATACTAATATCAACAATTCCTTTACCATCATGTAGTAACCTATGGAGGTCTCAATTTTTATGGTGATTGTGTTTCATGGAAATATTATTCCCCTAGTTTATGTCCTTTGGTGGTATGTTGGAAAGGTGGAGAGAACCTAGGAATGAGATTTGTATATATTCACATAGTATACCAAGCAATTTGTTCTTATACTGATACATGTTGTGGTCAATGGAAATTATATGGTTTAAAAGATGGTTCCATATAATTTTATTATTGTCCATGATTGTGGTTGTGATTAAGAGGGATCTTTTCCTAGAGAGTGTTTATCAATTTGATGATATAGTTTTGGGTTTATGTTCTTGGTTCATCGATTTTAGAAGGTTCAGATTTTGTCAGGATGAGATTCTTGAAACGAATCATTATGGTTGGATACTCGTAAAACCGAATTTATTCCCTTCTCATAAAGCTATATTTAAATTCATGATAATTAAAATAGTTGGAGGAAGATAATTTATGTTATGGAATGTTGTATCCATTCCATTTGGGGAATTTTTTATTTGTGGTGTTTATAGGAGACTCAATTGAAGGATTAGAGTTAGGATAGAAATATTATTTGTAGAGGGTTTTGTTGTAAGGTCTATCTTTTGGACCATGTTAAAAATTACATTTGAATTAGAACTATTATTTTTTTGGAATATACAAATATTACATAGATTTTTAGAAACTAATTTTTAGAGTTTTTTTAAATAAAATTATTTATATTTTATATAGATTTATGATGGAGTGTTTTCTCAAGAGTGTTGATGAGTTTTTAGTGTGACTGGAATAGAAAACTCAATTTTGGGAAAAAATATAAAGTGGTGTATGATTGGACCATGGTTATTACTAACCATGTTTCCTAAATCATGATTTATATATCATAATGGGACATTATTTAACACCTTACATCCTCTAGTAGAAAATATATCTCTTTATATATGTTGTCACATGGTTTTTTTAATCTTTACTATTTGGGATCGTGTTCCTGTATATTTTTTTGTGGAAATTACATATGTTGGTTCATTCTTCGAGAATGATCTGATTATATTTAAACATAGACCACATATTTAGCACCAAATAACATTATGATTTATATTTTTAGAGTACATTTATACCAAACTATGCATCCAAACCATTTGAGGGTGTGTCTCATTGGTATATTGAATTACAATTTTGTTTCATGATAGTCCAAAATATGCATAATTACAATGGTAATCACTAAAAGGGAAAAATTAAAAACATTATCAACCATACCATAAGGGGGATTTATCATTTTTTTCCTCGATTTCCAAGAATTCCCCCTATGTTTACAAACAATTTTCCTTATAACCATTTGGTGGATCACCCATATTTGATCTCTAAATCGAACAATATTAGGTAAGCTAGATGTATATTGGTATGACTGTGAACCCTCCTTCCAAAATTCATTATATTATCTATATATTTCACAGTCATCATTGTATTTAATTAACACTATTACTAGGGTGATTGATTAATCTCATATATTAATCTATTCTGACTAAAATCAATTCCATATATAAGATGGGTAGAACACCCTAAAATTTTTGCATTTGGTCTATATGTTTTCCATCAATGTAACACTATTTTATAAAATATGTCATTGTTCACACTCAGGGATTTCTATATAACACACTTTAAATGTGAAATTAATATTTGTAATTTCAATACATGAATTAATTAACTAATGTGAACTACATAAAAATGTTGTAGGTTAACAAGAAAATCATTAACCAAACATTATTTGTTGTGTAACTTATATTCCATTAACTATTCTTAAATTAGTTAATTTAATCTCCCTTTATGGGTGTTTTCATTCAAATCATATTTAATAATTGTATACCTAATAATTATTCATCCATTAGGTCAATTAAATCCACTATCATGTAAGATTTTTTTATTATATTAAATTAGTTGGTTTTTAAAACATGCCCCTTTTTTTATAAAATCACATATATGGTGTTATCTCTTGTTAAATAAAATATTCAATAAAAGGATTTATTAACATTATAAATGTATGGTGGAATATTAATGATCCATCCACCTTCAAATAATACAAAATATCTACGTTAATTTCATTTGTACTTTTATATTGTGTTATCTAGTAAAAATTATAATTAGAGACTAAATATGGTTTTCCACTAAAACATGACAATCAAATTTTCATTAACCTGTTTGATCTATGAGAATCCATCTAGATAAATATAATGGATAAAAATAGTTTATAAGATAAATATCCTAATTTTGATATGATTTCATACAAATAAATAATTCTTTAATATAGTGTAAAACAATATTTCAATTCATTCTTATGAGATTAGAAAAATAAAATACCCAGTATAGTTATATTTCATTAAATGTACTGGCTGTTTTGGAACAGATCATTTGAATTGTTTTTAATGATTAGATATTGTTTTTTAATATACTAAATGATGTAATTAAGAGTAATTTATATAATTATCTCTTATGTGATTGTTATTTATAGTAATCCATTGATGGTTTCCATGGATTTATATTGTGAGTGCTTTATGTAGGATTATTTTCAGCTGAATGAATATAATATAAATACAATATATACTATAGAAATTCAATGTTTGATTATAGATTAAAATTTCCTAAAACTTCTAAAATAGTGGATATAGGTTATTGTAAATACCTTATGTGTAAAATAATTGTTAGTGGTAATGAAAATAATCATACATGAGGTGTTGTATAGGTACTATTTACCTAGGGTTGAAACCATAATGATGTATCATTTCCCCATATATACAGGTTTTGGTTCAAAACATTGTTCCTCATTGATGGGTTTAGAAAAAAAAATCTTCTTATTTTTGTATTTATATATGAATAGGGTTCATTCAACTAATTAATTGATGATGCGACCCTTTTTTCTCTTCATTGATTATTGACTCAGATAGTTATCATTCGGAATAAAATTCATAAGGAATAATTTGATTATAGTAGAAATACCTTTTATAAGATTTTGATACTCGGATTCATAGTATAAATAAGTCTATAGATATTATCAAATGATGTGTCATTAAGATGATAAAATATATGGGTATTTTTCATTGATACATGTGATACAAATGATATTATTAATGGTTGGAGTTAACAAAATTTGTTTAGTGAAAAGTAAAATTCTTAATGGATTTATATAATATTATACGTTCATAGGAAATTTTCAAAGTCTAATAATATAGATACATATTATAATTTTCCTCATCCTAGAGCACATTATGATCTTTTATAAGGATCAAGTGTTGAAATACTACCGACAAGTTTAGTTTCATTTATACTCTTGACAAAAATGAGGTTTGTGGACACAATTTGGTAAATAATCACATGTATCCATATGGACAATACAATCAAGATCAATTTTATGTGGATGATATTCCACTCTTCTGAATTTTTCTAGAAAAAAAACATGTTCACCATATCTCTATAATATTTTTGAATGTGCGTATAGTGTCTTATAATAGATTATCCCCGAATAATAGTAAATTATTACAAGAACATTTTTACTTCAATATGTGTGATGACGATTTTAAAAATAATGTCTTTCTATGTATAATAAGAACAACATGAAAATTATTTTTTGGAGTGTTCACCTTTTCATCTAGAAACCAATTAGACATGTTGATGGACTTCTTGTCCTTCAAATTATAACCAATATAATATCCTGATTATTTTATTAATGGTTTTTAGATGAAATATGTTGTCTTGGGGTTGATGAGTAACATACGAATGCCTTTCATCTAAGGTGAATTGATGATTTCATGGATACTTATTTTCAAAATATTGGATATGTACACAACCAATGAAGACATAAATAATATGTATGGATTAATTGTGTTATTCATAAACCATATTATAATTCTTAATTAGATATTAAATAATAGATAGTTAGTGATAATGTACAAAAGGCTTCAAACAATATCATTTTAAATATGTCAACTAGTGATGGTTCAAATGCTTTCATTTTTTGTAGATTAATAAAATTATTGGTAAACCTTGCTATACATGTTATCTTGGATTGAATAGAGTGTATCATTATTATTTTTAATTTTTTATATTATCTTATTTCACTCATTCTTAAGTGATTATCATTTATTCTAACATGAAATAATTTGAGTTACCCTAACATTGAATTTGATAGATGTGGAGATAATGGTAGATAAAATTCAATTTCAAATTAGCTCGATAAATATTTTCATTGGATTTTATCTCTATAAGAAATAATATTTATATAGGCTTGAATTATTTTGACATATAATGGGATTCCACAGTAGGATTTCATTTTATAGTTTCATGCACACTAGTTGATTATTTTACTCAATCTCTAAGTGAGATCAATTTAGTGGGCTCTGTCATTATTTTTTATGAATAGACCCCTAAACATGGTACTGATGTGAAACTTATAAACATTTGTGTATGTTGAATATTAGTATAAATCCTTAGACACTAGTAGTTTATTTTGATTTTACCTATTAAAAATTATATTCCTTTGTTGAAATGATTTGAGGATGATGAACAAAGGGTGAAAGACCTGGTATGTACTAATATTCTTGTGGGGGAATTAAGAAGTAATTGATGTTATTTTCCAAGAACATCATGGGTGGACATTTATAAATTTTTTTCTTCATGATTAAATCAATCAATAGGTTACTTGGATAAAATTAATCAAGTTTTGGATTTGAAAAAATATTGTTTGAATTCTAAAAAAATTAAAAGTTTTCATAATTTAGTGGTTCCACATGATTTTATTTCTTTTGAGTAATTGAGATCATTAATGAAATAAATTAGATAAATCATCACAGTGAGATGAGTTGTTTTTTGGAAGGCTGAGTATTATTAATGAAAATTATGCATAGATAGGATAACAGGGTCAAATGGGCATCACCTAATTGACCAGTTGAGAATCTCATAAAGTGTGTCGCAATAATTATAATTCCCTATTTATTTTGGAAATTCTTATTATGGTGACTCTCAAGGATCATTATTTCCTTTTAAATTTTATAACATGTGGTGATGATCTTCATGATATGTATATGGATGGAGAAAAAACTAAGATCACGTCACATGTTCTACGTGATCATGTAAAACCCATCATGTTTTTTATTACAGAAATGAGTGTTTGATCGAGTTTTAATGGATTATGTATCATACATTGGAATGATTAATGATAGATTCATTAGTAATTTACCGAAAAATACATCAATTTAATCAAATTATACATAACCCTGGTAGGTTGGGTGATGATGTTTTTGTTTTCCATGGATTAATAGGGATGAAATTATCTACGGTGGGGAGACTATAGTATAACATGTTTTAGGCCAAGTTGAATGATCAATGAGAATTTAAATTTTTCATTTGGTTTAGAAGAAAATTCATAAATTGTTAATTGAAACAAAATTTAGACGTTTGTAATTCCTATAAGAGTTGTTATCGATGTTGTGTATGGATTTATTGGTTTCTCTAGAGTACAGATATGTTTTAGGGAATTAGTGTCAGAAAACACTATTTTAGAAGAAATAGATAGATGTGAATGACTATTGAATAGATTTTACCAACCATGTGTCCCAAACAATGCAACTAATATTATAATCTAATTTAATTTATTATAATAATTCAAATCTCTATAAAAATCATTCACCCATGTACAGTGTGTTGCACATTTCATTAAATTGTGTATGATGGGGTGCACCATGATGTAGAATCCATATATAAAATTTTATTGGACGGTGTACTTACTTCATAGAGCTTTTTAAACTATACACATATCCCATATTTTTTGTTCTAGATAAGAAATAGAAAAACATGGTTGGTACATGGTAAAACTAAACTATTTTTCCAAATTATACGTTATAAGGATCGTGGGTAGAGTTAATTACATGGTTGGAATAGATTATCCCAAAACATGTGCCCTAACCATGAACCTCTTTAAATTGGGAAAAAGTTATTTCTTTTCCCTTCTATGGCATCAATAGTTTTCACCATTATTCCTTTAAAATTTTACTAGGAGGCCTCCAATAAGATAACCCCATCCTCCTCCACTACATTTTCTGTATTTCACAAATATGATATTTGAATCGAATGACATTAAGAATATTTCACGTATATCAGTATGACTAAAGATACCAATTCATACTTAATTTATATCCTCAAATATGACATTATCATCATGTGTGGAAATTAAACCTATTTCTAGGTAATTTTTTGAATGTTTATAGTTCGTTTGTTCAAGATAAAATCAAAGCCCAATGTTGGAAAACATAACCCTCATAATCCTGTCGTAGGATATTTACCACAGTTTTCTAATATTCACAATATTTTATTAAATAATTTTTCCCACATTATGGATTTTCTATGTGAAACACTTTAGATGTTAAATTAATATAATTAATATATAATTTAACTAATTAGTTAATGGATGAACAAGAAAACATGGGAGGCTTCCCACATAAACTAGCACCACCAATACAAAAATTTCTCACCTATATGTTGTCAACAATTCTTTGAATTATAATTTTTTTAAAAACAATTATAGGTGTTATATTTAAATGATTTTTCTAAGGATCTATATAATATTTATTCACCCATGAGGAATGTTGAATTATTTATCTTTTACTATTTGAACAAATGTTATATAATGAGTTTAGTTTCTCCAAATCCCAGTTACAATTAAATGAACATTGAGGTATTTTGAATTATTAAAAAAGAACAATAAAATGTAATAATATAAATCCTATGAATCCCTGTTGCTAGGAATCAATTTTGGTGTAGTTTGGTGGGGTGATGGGACACCTGAGAAGGCAAATGATGAAAAATGGACTCATAGATGGGACCTGGAGGAAGTGGAACCTTTAGGTAGGTGTATGACCTTCCAAAAACACAGAGGATCGAGGGAGATGAGAGGATGGGACATGGTCGATGGGCTTGAACCTCAGGGAGGCTTCCTACATATCCCCATGTCATGGAACCAAAGTCCACATAGTTTATCTGACGTTGGTTTATCATCGATTGGGGGTTTCGACGGTATTCGGCTGAATGCAGTTGACAATGACTTACTAATGAATGGGGTTGAAAACTCCATACGGGTGGATGGGTTTAACAATGTCTTACTGCTAGATAGGGGACAATTTAGTGTCATGCAGGACAAAAGGGGACTACATTTCAACATCATGGAGGATGGGGTGAACCAATATGATGTGGTCGAGACCAATGGGTTTTGGGATTAAACCATTGGGAGGATTCCAACGTATATGGAATTGGAAAGTATCAAAGATCTCATAGTTTGGGAAAGTGTGTGAACCAATGTGAAGGGGTTCAGAACCAATTGATTGTGGGTTGAACCTCGTAGAGGCTTCCTACATACCTTATCATGGCATTGATCAAAGACCTCATTATTTAGGTTGTGTTTGGAGAACTTGTGTGAATATGGTTAGAACTAATGGACGGTGGGATTTAACCTCAGGGAGGCTTCATATGTACCATTCCGTGGAAATGATCAAAAACCTCATATCTCAAGTTTATTTTGGTGAACCGACGTGAAGATGTTAGGGACCAACGGATGATGGGCTTGAACATCAAAGATTCTTCCAATGTACATTGCCCTAGAAAGATCAAATAACTCATTGTTGAGGTTGGGTATGGTGAACTGATGTGATTATGGTAGGGACCAAAAGATGGTGGGCTTGAATCTTATAGGGGCTTACTATATACCTTACATTGGCAACGATCGATGACCTCGTAGTTTAGGTTGGGTTTTTGGAGCATACACTATAGGAAACCGAGTGAGGATGTCATGGTCGACACTTACTCTAAACCCAAGTGAGTCATGCTCGGTGTGAGAAACAAGAGGCAGAAAGCACCTGACTACCACATCACAAATGTTCATCTAATAATGGTGGTTAATAGGGCTTATGCAAGAAATCTACTCAGTTGCTGCTAAGGAGCAGAAATGGTGGATTGGGGTTGCACTTGGATACAGCCAGTGTGCCGCTATGAATATGCAATGGTGAATGGGGATTATGTAAGGATGCTCCCCGGGTGATTTTATGGAGCTTTAATTGTGCATGGGGATTATGCATAGAAGTTGCTCGTGTGCTTCTATGGAGTGGAAATGGTTGAAGGGGCTTACACAAGGAACCTATCGGGGTGCCGCTATGGAGCAATAATGGTGGATGGGGCATATTCAAGGAAGTATCCTGGTTGCCACAATGGAGCAGTAATGGTGCATGGAGATTACACAGAGAAGCTGTCAGGGTGCCGCTATGGAGAAACAATGGATGGATGGGGATTATGCAAGGAAGCTACCCCAGTGCCATTATGGAGTGACAATGGTGAATATGGATTATACAAGGAAGCTGTCTAGGTGACACTATGGAGCAGAAATGGTGGATGGGGCTAATGAATAGAAGATTCACGGGTTCCGATATAGAGCAATAATGGTGGATGGGGCTTATGAATAGAAGTTGCTCGGGTGCCCCTACGGAGCAGAAACAAAGGATGAGTCATACGCATGGATGCATCCAATGTGCTGCTATTGAGTGGTAATGGTGAATGTTTCATACGCAAGGAATCTGTCCAGGTACCACTATGGATTGGCAATGGTGGATGAGTATTATGCATAGAAGTTACTAGTGTGCCTCTATGGAGAGACAAATTTGGATGGGGCATACGTAAGGAAGTTTCATTGGATCAGATATGAAGATGTAATGGTGAATGGGTCTTACGCAAAGAAGCATCCCCGGGTGCTGCTATTGTGCGGCAATGGATTGATGGGGAATACGAATGGATGGTTCCCAAGTGCCCCAATAAAGTGAAAATGGTGAATGGGGCATACGCAAGGAAGATGACCATGTGCTGTTATGGAGATGCAATGGATGGATGGGGCTTACACAAGGATGCATCCCGTAATGTCTTCCTCATGTATTTCCATGAGGGTTTCGCAACTCACTGGTGAGTTGAGGAATATGATTGATTCCTACACCTATGTGTTCATGCATAAGCAGGATAACGCCAAGGGTGATAGAATCAGTCCGAACAAAGTGGGATGAAATGTGTGAATCACATGAACTACATTCAGAATTTGCTGAGGAATGTGTGAATATAGAAGATATTTTTTGACTATGTTCGAAACACATCATCCATATCACATTATCTTGAAATGGGGACAAACAAATGAAAGATGAACGTTGACCTTGTTCGAAACATACGACCTGATTTATACTTTCGCCCTATGTCCTCCAGGCCGTTGGCCCTGGATTGTAGGTTGGCCGATGCAGCATGGGACCAAAATATTAGGGGGTCCCTTCAGACATGGAAGTGGATGATGATCTGAATGAAGGACACACATTGCGTGAGGTGGAGTGATGGATTGTTTGTACATATTCCAATGATCCTGAAATTACGCCACTACAATCATGGCATGAGGCATCTTATGCTTTTTACATAGGGCATATCTTATATGGTACAAGAGGTATCCTATTATTGAATGATAGGGAATATTATTATTTATAGTTAGGTAGAGGGGAATGTTGGAATCTTATGATTAGAGAATAAAAAATCTCTAGATTAGAGTAAGAGGCATCCTATGATTGGCATATAGGGTGGACTACAGTTTATAGTGATATAGATAGGACAGTTGTAATATCATTCTTGGAGCATTAAGAATCTTTTGTTTTGAGCAAGAGGAATCTTATGTTTGGAACATAGGGTGAACTATAATTTATAGTCATGTAGATAAGACTATTGTAATCTTATTCTTGGAGCATAAGGCATATCTTGTTTTGAGCAAGAGACGTCCTATGTTTGGAATATAAGGTGTACTACAATTTAAATATATATAGATATGACTATTGGAATCATATGCATAGTGAATAAGGATTCTCTTTTTTAGAGCAAGAGGCATCCTATAATTGAAAAATAGGGTGCACTTTAGTTTATAGTCTTGTAGATATAAATATTGGAATTTTTTTCTTGGCGCGTAATGAATATCTTGTTTGCAGCAAGAGGCATCCTATGTATGGAAGATACGGTGCTCAACAGTTTATAGTCATGTAGATAGGACTGTTGGAATCTCATGCATGGAGCATAAGGATTCTATTTTTTGAATCAAGGGGAATCCTACATTTGGCACATAGGGTGAACTAAAGTTTAAACTCATATTTATTGGACTGTTAGGCATTAGGTTCCAAGAAATGGTTGGTGTTGGGACTTACACAAGGGCAGCCCTTTTTTGTTCAACCTAGAATAGAAGTTAGGTGATGGGGTTCAGATGGATTTATTGAGGATTAATTCAACTCAAGGTACTCAGGGGGAGATCGATGATGATGATCTCAACTCACAAAATTGGAAACATAGAAAGTGGAATATGCTGAGTAAAGGTAGTTCATGGTGTGTGGAGGGGATCTCAAATCATGGTATCCCATAGGTGGATGGAAACTTCCAATAAAGGAACTATAGAAATTTATGACGTCCCAGCCCAAAAAGTTCACGGCGCGACTCTCCATTTTTCCTGGTGGTTAGTGAAGGTAGCAAAGTGGATTTTCAGAAAAACGGGGCTTTTGGAACATGGGGCCATGTGAAGCCCTTCGTGATGGACTCGTAGAGCATCTTTGTGACAGATGCTTCTCTCGGATCATGGACACATAGAGAAGCTTCACGAAGGAAGCTACATGTAGAGCATGGACTCACAAAGTAGCTTCACGAAGAAAACTTCTCACAGAGCATAGACTCGCAGAGATAGTGTGATCTACAAAATGTGAGTGATCGGACACCCAATGAGATGTGTAACCATCATTATGAAGGGGTGTGAGGTGGGTGTTTATAGAGGATAGGAACCACAAAGCTGAGCTTGCTCAGCAAGATGATAGAGTTTGCTCCGCAGAGAGTTCGTGAACGTCAAAGGTGTTTGTAGAGCATCTCTCCTCCTTCCACTGCAGCGGGTTTGTGAACGTCGAAAGAGGTTCACATAGCATCCTGTCACCTCTCTTCACGGTGGGATTGCAAACATCAAAGGGGTTCGTGGAGCATCCTACCTCCTCACTTCGTGGCGGGTTCGTGAACGTCAATGGTGTTCGTGGAGCATCCCGCCTCCTCGCTCTTTGGCGGCTTCGCGAAGGAGGAGCTTTGTAATGGAGTGGGGCCCTGGTCAAGTTCCCTTGTTCGGAGATTGCAGAGGGAGCCTTGCAAATGGGATACAAAAACCAGTTTTCCATCCCAACATCAGCTATCCATAACTCTGAATCAATAACTCCATTAGGGCCCTATGACCTACCAAATCGATGCATGAAAAATGGGATTTAATCTTGGATCATGTATGAAAGCATTTGGAATATTTTGGGGACGCGTGTTCTGGTTCCAACAATAATGAGGTATAAAAACCATAAAAGATTATTTTCTATTGGAATATATGATAGTATATATTGTTTTAAAATCTTGTTAATAATTGTATACACTTCAGAGTATTGGAACATAAGAATATCTATTTTCAAATGGGCTTTATTATTCATAGGGTTTCTATAGATTAATTTTTCACTAATTAAATGTGAATGACGTTTTAATGAAAGAAAAAACTATACTGAGTAAACCACTGATTCCCCCACCAACCCAACTAGTTTCCACACATATCCGAAGGGGACATTTCAATTGGTAATAGTGGAAGAATATTTCATTTTTTAAATAATTTTTTGTTTTTAAGTAGATAATGATTGAAATGTATGTTCCTATCTCAGCTAATATTAAGGGAAATAATTTTTAGGGAAATAAAAAATATATCAATATGGATAAAATGATAACCTCTATATTATCGATATGATATAATATTTCGGAAGCCGTAGAAGACGGTTTCACTCTTACACCAGAGGGTGATCCCATAACTACTAATCGAAATTGAAGTATTTATTAATGTAGATGATACATAAATTCATTTCATTTCTCTCTATAATTGAGATTATTATTTTTTGATAAATTAATTATAAAAGATAAATGAATATATGATAAATTAAACATTATTAATGAAGGGAACCAATAAGTGGATATTTATAAGACACGAACATTAACAGGGAAATATGAATATTTGAATATGTGATATAAAGAAATTTTTTGTGAGTTATTTACATTATTTAAGGTAATATGAAAAACCTTATGAATCCTTTTAGATATATTTGTAAATTAAATTGTTTCTATTGTTGATTTTGAAAATTCTTTCTCATGTATTTGTTGAAACAGATACATTTTGAAAACTCGGTGATCCTAAATAAATATATTTGGATGATTTTCTAGATATTATAATTATATATTATATGAAAAAATCTAATTATATAAAATGAGTTTGAAAACCTAAACATGATATATCATTAAAATTGACTACATAAAACATGTCAAACAATGTTCTTATTTTCAAAGTGGTTTGTAATTCAGATTTATATGATTATATGAGTAAGTGGATTGATGATTTCATATATTAATTTTAATAAAATTTTTAATAAACCCAATAAATTATTCATGATGTTGACTATTTAATTTTTTAAAATTGGAAACCATTGGATTTTTATATAAAAATTTACAAGACTAAGAGAAGATTATTATAGTGGAAAAATAAAAGAAAGAAAAAAAATACTACTAAATAATAATTTTGAAAATTTTATTTATTTTTAAAAAAGAAGAAAAAATTAATTTATGAAAAATTAAAATTTAATTTTTTTTCTTCCAAATTATAAGAATATGATGATAGTGGAGAATAATTGAATGGTGAAAAATCAAGTGATGAATGTAATGTTGATATTATTATTAGAATGGTAAATGTAGATGTTGTTTCTAGTGATCAACGACTAAAATAGAATGAATAATAATAAAAGAATAATATGGTGTTGACAACAAAAATAGAATTGAAATAATTTACATTGAAAATTATAAATCTTCAGGGATTGAAAAATATGATTAATAATGAATATCCTCCATCTAAAAACCAAGAAACCAAGAATTAAGAATAAAAATTCTGATTGATAAAATAACATGACAACATGAATGAGTTCCATGGTGAAAAGAGGAGCCTCAACATTTAGATTAAATAAAAGGTTAATTATTAGGTGAATCAACCAATTTTTGGTTTTATTACTCTATAATGAAATTTTATTTCTATGATATTATTATTTAAACCCAACATAGTGTTTAAATGAATTACAATATACTATTGATTTTTAATTATATAATATGTCAGTAATGTTCTTACCATTGGGTTTCAATGTATGTGAAGTAATAACAAAATTATTAAAATTTATTTTATATATTTTTATAAAATTATTTCATTAGTTTTCAATTGTAAAGAAATTTAAATTAATTTAAATATATGTAAGATATATGGTTTTCATGGGAAACAATTTTTATATGTGAAATGTGTTTTCATTTTAATAATTAATATTATTGGCTAATGATAATTATTTTTAATAAAATTATTAGGTTTCATGTTATGTAAAATATTTTTTCATTTACATTTTAAGGCACTAAATGAACTTAAAGTCATTTTTATGCTTAAAATGATATATTCCAAAACAAATTATTCAATTTTTAGCAAATATCCAAATTTTAATATCATAAAATTATAGAAATTGAATATTTTATTATGTATAATATATTTTTTTAAAAAAATAAATAATATTTTCAACATAATATACATTAATTATGAATATTATCTATGTTAAAAAATGCCAGTTAACAGTATAATTGTTAAAACGGGACAAATGGTTTAAAAAATAAATTATAAGGGTTAAAAAACATAAAAAACGTTAAAAATACTATTTTATTTTACTATGTCAAAACTAAATAATGTCATATTCTATTATACTAAATTTTAAACTCACCATTCTTTATTAATACATTAATTTAATTTAATCATTTGAAAAGTCCAATATGTGGCCTCTCCCTTTCTATTAAAAGAACATTGTATTTTTTATCTTTCTAAAACATCCAAAGCCTCTTTTTAAAATTCTACTAACACAAATTATTTCAAATAATCCACCCCCATGATCTTGGGATCTATTTTTTATCTTAATAATGTTGAATCAATTCTTCGGGTGTAATCTAATATAGGTTTCTCATCATGAGGTATAACTCTTAATCGAGTCTAATAAATTCTATTTATTCAAATAAATTTTAAGAATATATGAATCAGAATATAAATATTTAATTTATTAACTTCTTTTTAATTATTTATTATTATTATTAGAGATAAATGATTTTCATTATCTTTTCCATCAAATGAAAAATTAAATAATCACTCTTGTGTATCTGTGGACTACCACCTCCACTATGATATGTCACACATTTTTAATAATAATAAATGATTTATGATTATTACAATGAATTTAATATATATATATATATATATATTACATAATTATCATATTGGTATAATATTTATTTATCCACATTTTTATCTTTTCATCGATTATAAAATGATAACACCCCTTTTCAATAACGTGGTATATCACCTCAATGTTATGATGTGAATCATTCATTATTACCAATTTCTCTATACCCTTATAAAATACTATATAATTGTTTAACATGATAGTAATTTCATTATAAATATTTTTTATTTCATGAACTAATTTCAATGTCTTATGTTTCATAAAAATTGAACTGAACAATGCCCGAGAAACTAATAAGTTTTTACCAGAATGAACATTTTAATAAAGAATTGTTTTGTAAAAGGATATTTAGAAATTATAAAGGAATTATACATTATATTTTATGTATATATATTTTTAATATATATAACTATTGTATATAAATATTTATTATATAATATATTGGATCATGGATGAAGCGATACATGACCTTATATAAGGCCCCGACCTTAAACCTTACTTAATATTAAATTTAATGAATAATCCACGATGAGGATATTTTCAGGTTTAGAGTTTTAGAGAATTAGAACATAACTATTACGTCTCAAAAGATTACAAAGTAGTCACTTCTACTAAGTTTCCATAATAAAAAAACTCTTAAAAGAAACATATCTAGTTACATATTTTATATAGCATGACATTCCCTTGATCCCATCCTTGACCTTATTTCACATTATGTCCTGTGAAAAAAAATTAAAAAAATTTGGGTTCAGCATAAAAAGCTCAGTAAGGGATACACAAAGAATGAAAACTGTTAGTTTTTCAAACATCAAGTAAACCATGTATACTCTATCAAAGTAATACCTTCACCTTCATGAAGTAGTAAAAACTCTTCACTAAAAAATGTATCATTACTTACATTTTTGTAACCAAAGGATTACCATAAAACCCATATAAAGAACACATAACATATATAAAGGTAACTTGGGACATAAACATACTTAAGTAGAATAACCATACGGTCGACTTCCACACATATCACTTAAATGGAATAGCCATACGGCCAATTTCCATAAATATTTAATGGAATAGCCATACAGCCGACTTCCATACCCAATGTATTGGAGGTTATAACGTAACCACCCGTCCTGGTATTCACGACACCACCCGTCATATGGTTTATAACGTAACCACGCGTTAAAATGTCCAAGTACCAATATAAAATCATAAAACATATAACCAATATAAAGGAATGATAACATTTCCACATTTCGATCACAATATATCATAAATATATTGACATAGTGTAATCCTTTATCAAAACAATTTTCAATTCCAAAATACATAAAAGAGTATATGGTATTTATTTTATTTTAAAAACATTACGGCTTGTTTAGGAAGCCAAAGACCAAAAAATACACGCGGCGGCGGAAAAGGTCGTTGTCTCCGCGTACGTTAAAAAAACATTCAATTTTGTCATTTAGTAAAACACATCGTAGAAAAAGATTCCTTTTGTATAAAAGTAAATTTCAAAGGGGTATATACACCGTATAAAATAATGCTGTGTATAAAATGAAATATGCCTCAATGAAAGGAGATTGAGGCGAAGTCCCTTACCTCGGGTCCGACTTGACTCGAACGTTCTTTAACATCCTGAATAATAAACTTGAGTTAATTTATACTTGATTAAGAACCTTTTTAAAGTTCATTATTCCTTTAATATCACTTATTTCCATGTTACAAACATTATGTAACCATTTAAGTTAATAATGTTTGTTTTGTCAATATTTGGTTCTTAAGTCGAAGGTGGAGTTCTTACAATTACATGTTGTTCGTGTGGTCAAAGGTTCTTTATATCCAGAATGGAATTCCTGATTTGGATATCATATATATCATATATATCCAGCATATACATGTATTTATAATATTACATAATCATTTATAGGTAAGAAATGAAATGCACCGTTCATGGAGACGGTAAGTCGTACGTACGCATGAACACTACTTTCATTTCTATTTCGTATTTTATAGAATGGAATCATAATGATATAAGAGTATATTATAATTCAGTATAATAACATGTATAATATCATTAACTTTATCCTTTACACATCCCACATACGGTATTAACGAATCAAATCACTTTCAGGGGGCGGTAGTCTGCACTTCCTAAAATGAAGATATCGTGTTTACCCATAATGGAAACAATAACGGTATGCCATAAATGAAAAATACAGAAGCATAAGGAAATAATAAACATATTATATATCATATATAAAAATAGTGACATCATAATGTCCACCTTTGAAGGTGTTAAATGAGTATCGAACAATCATCGTTTCGGGAGACAGAATTTCGCCATCCACGGAAACCGTATGTTCTTTAACCATTTGATGTAGTTGTGTGAGAGTGTAGCTCGAATAAATCTTATAACAACATCCTAGTATATTGAAGATACTGGTGTTGTTACAAAAGACGTAAATAAAAAGAGTTTAGGGGGTTGGAGAAGAAAAATAAAACAAATGAACATGAGAGAATGAATTACCTTTAAAAGTGTAACTCCTTTTGGTTTGAGCCTAAAGGAATCCTTTGAAAGGATTCTGCCCAAAGGGAATCCTCTAGGATGAGGAGAGGGATGTGGAGAGAGTAAATCGGCAGGGGTTGGCCGAGCCAAATGCATTAGGAGTGTGTGTAAGGTGGTAGAGGTGGGGGCCTTTTATAAGAGGAGAGGAGGGGCACTTTTGGAAAGTAAAGAAATATTACATTATTTGAAAATGTGTTTCGGTTTTAAAAGTTCCCGCATTGATATAATTTGTGGATATGGTGATACGGGTTCGAAATACACCCATCCAATAAGTTTTGGACATGTGTAGTTCAATGATTTTACATTATCTTTCCATTTTATTTAAATTGTCAAATAATGTTTTCATCGCTGCATCATTATTATGTCATAAATAATTTAATTTATTTAATGTCTATAAATTATAAAAAAACTACTATGATGTAGTAAATATTTTTAGCTTTCCAATTACTATTTATAATCAAAAATATGACTTGAATAACCCCATTTAAAAAATTGTTTTATTAAAACATATCATGTTTGTGCCATTTTTTACATTAACATTAAATAAAAGGTATTTATGTCATTTTCCAACCAAAGTGGCTCCATGGGGTCCCCAAGTTGACCCATGGCTTGTCTTGGTCGGCCATGACACATCCAATGAGTGTAGGACATGTGTATAGGTCATCTCATATTATTAAAATATTATTTTTACCTTAAACTACACTAATTACCACTAATCGCGATAAAAAACTTAATAAGTTACTATTCACCAAAAAAATATTTTAATCTCATTGAACCACATTTTACTTCTTAATGACAACCATGTATGTTGGATTTATGAAAATCAAAACACAATGATGGAAAAATTTCATTTAAACGGAAAAACTAGTTTTTATAAGTACCACTTAGTGGTTTCACTATTCATCAAAAATTTAAGTTTTTCAGAAAATTACCAAAAATTCACCCTAAGCTATATTTGATATTACGAATTAAAAAATGAAGTCTATTTTACAAAATTCAAAACATATAAGTCATATTAATTAATTTAATAATTAATTCCTGCAGTCAGAGCAAATAGAGTGTTTTTATAAAACAATAAGTATCAAAATATTGACACTAGTTTAAGTCCGATTAAAAAGTGAAATTAATTCCAAAGACCAATATTCGATTTAATGGAAAAAAATATTTTCTAATTTCACTTTAAAAACAATTCAATATATAATCTAATCATATAAATAAATTAGATTAAAAAGAGGTTTCAAATTAAAATACAACATTTTACACTATTCATTAAAAAAATGAACTTTATCCGAAAGGTACCAAAAATTTACACAAGGTAAATTTTGATGTCCCGATTCTAAAGAAGAGCTATTTTTGGTCCAATAGAATTTATAAGATTGATCAAAAATATTTTTAATGACGGTTCTCCGTCAAAAGTTGAAAAGTGAACCCTTAGTGAAAATTAGGGTATAAATGCCTAAAATTGAACTCTTTCTGTATTTTAAGCCTTTATATTTTATTGGGTAAATGTAAAAACATTTAGAAACATATATAATCATATTTTAGTTATTTCTATCCATTCCTGCCAGTAAAACAACTACTTGTTAACTAACATTTAAAATAATATTATTGTATTACTTGTGTGCAACGTAAGATTTCAAAGAAACTCATCGTTGCGTATCGAGTATGCTATCAAACGTTGAAACCCCTTTTAATTAATATTTAATTCGTAAATATAAATAAATATGAAAATTATTTATTCTTTAATTGCTTGGGATGTTACATCCTTCCCCCCTTTTTGGAATTGCGTCCTCGCATTTTTATTCACTTATCAAAATAAGTGGGGGTATTTATCCCTCATAGCATTTTCAGATTCCCACGTTGCCTCTTCAATCACATGGTTTTTCCACAAAACCTTTACCTGATGAATGACCTTATTCCGTAACACCTACTCCCTGTGGTCAAGAATATGGAGTGGTTGTTCTTCATAAGATAGGTTCTCCTCTAGCTGAACTACCTCTGGACTCAAAACATGAGATGGATCTAGCATATACATCCTCAACATTGAAACATGAAAAACATTGTGTACCTGAGATAAACTCAGAGGTAAATCCACTCGGTACACAACTGATCCAACTTTCTCCAGAATTTCATATGGTCCAATAAACCTTGGACTCAGGTTTCCTTTCTTACCAAATCTCATCACACTTTTCCAAGGAGAATCCTTGAGAAAAACATGATCACCTACCTCAAAAGATAGATCCCTTCTCCGGTTATCCGCATAACTCTTCTGCCTGCTCTGAGCTGTTCTCATGTGATTTTGAATCAACCAAACTTTTTATGCCATCTCTTCTACCAATTCTAGTCCCATCAGCTTCCTTTCACCCACTTCATCCCAAAATGCTGGAGTTCGACACCGCTTCCCATATAATGCCTCAAATGGTGCCATCTGTATACTGGAATGAAAGCTGTTATTATAAGAAAACTCAACCAAAGAAAGATGTTGGTCCCAACTTACCTGATAATCCATCGAACAAGATCGTAGCATATACTCCAAGGTCTGAATTGTTCGTTCCGACTGCCCATCTTATTGAGGATGAAAAGCTGTACTAAAATTTTATTCAGTACCCAACGACTTCTGAAGGCCTTTCCAATGGTGACATGATAACCTCAAGATGTCCTTGGTAATCCCACAACAAAGTCCATGTATATGTTTTCCCATTTCCACTCTGGCACTGGTAAAGGCTGAAGCATCCCATTCGGTAACTGCCGCTCTGCTTTAACCTACTGACAAGTCAGACACTTCACAGTATAATCAGCAATATCTCTTTTAATTCCATCCCACTAGTAATACTCCCGCAGATCTCTGTACATCTTAGTACTGCCAGGATGAACTGAAAACGGGGAACTACGAGCCTCACATAACAACTCATTCTTCAACTGTGAATCACAAGGCACACATAATCTCTTCCCAAACCTCAAAACGCAATCATTGTCAATGTTGAATTCAGGCAACATACATTTCTGAACCAGCTCTACCTTTTTCTTCAACTCACTGTCTCGCTTCTGGGCTTGCTTGATTCTGTCTGATAGAGAAGATTTCCCTGATACCTGAAACAAAACAGAAGAACATCCTATACCAAAAACTTCTATGCCAAGATCATCAAATCCTTAACCAAAGGATCACGATCCAAACGCAACATTTCTAATGAAGCATTACTTTTTAGACTCAAAGCATCATCCACTTTATTTGATTTTCCTGGATGGTAATGAATTGTACCATCATAATCCTTGATTAATTCTAGCCATCTACTTTGTCTCATGTTCAATTCTTTCTGAGTGAATATATACTTTAAAATTTTGTGATCGGTATATATTTCACACTTTACTCCATACAAATGATGCCTCCAAATTTTTAAAGAAAAAACAACAGCAGCTATTTCCAAATCATGTGTAGGGTAATTTACCTCATGAGTTTTCAACTGTCGTGAAGCATAAGCAATTACCTGATCATTCTGCATTAGGACGCAACCAATCCCTTTCAATGAAGCATCATTGTATATAAAAAACTCACCATTCCTGGAAGGTATTGCCAAAACTGGAGCATTCACCAATCATCTTTTGAATTCCTGAAAACAATCATCACATTCTTTTGTCCAGATAAACTTAACACCCTTTCGAGTTAGCTTAGTCATTGGACCAGATAACCATGAAAAATTTCTAAAAAACCTTCGGTAATAGCTTGCCAAACCAAGAAAACTACGAATCTCGGTTACATTTGTGGGTCTTGGACATTCTTCAACAACCTTTGTTTTTGCAGGATCAACGGTTATCCCATCTTTAGAAACAATGTGACCAAGGAAAGAAATTTGTTGCAACCAAAACTCACACTTGCTGAATTTCCCATGCAATTTCTTTTCTTTTAAGGTTTTCAAGATAACCCTTAAATGTCTTTCATTCTCCTTTTTACTTTTAGAAAACACCAAAATATCATCAATAAAAACAACCACCATTTATCACCTGATTCAACTGAGCCATTACTGCAAAAAATTGTTTAGTTCTGATTCTGACCATCTCTGGTTGCTGATTCGGAAAGTCATTCTACATTGTATGCCTTCCTTGAAAAGCTTCTCTATTTCCTTTATGAAAAACCATTCTTGACACTGAAATATCTTAGGCAAAGCAACATGGTAATCCGTAAATGCTATATCATTTCAATCATATTATAATTTAACACATTTCTAACTCCCAAAATTGTCTAAACCGACCTTTGATACCAACTATAAGGCCCCGACCTTAAACCATACTTAATATTAAATTAAAATAATAATTCACGTTGAGGATCTTTTCAGGTTTAGAGTTTTAGAGAATTATAACATAACTATTACATCTCAAAAGATTAAAAAGTAGTCACTTCTATTAAGTTTCCATAATAAAAAAACACTTAAAAGAAACATGTCTAGTTCCATGTTTTATATAGCATGACATTCCCTTGATCCCATCCTTGACCTTATTCCACATAATGTCCTGTGAAAAAAATTTCAAAAAAACTTGGGGTGAGCATAAAAAGCTCATTAATGGATACACAAAGAATGAAAACTATTAGTTTTTCAAACATCAAGTAAACCATGTATACTCCATCAATGTAATACCTTCACCTTCATGAAGTAGTAAAAAATCTTCACTGAAAAATGTATCATTTCTTACCTTTTTGTAACCAAAGGATTACCATAAAACCCATATAAAGAAAACATAACATATATAAAGGTAACTTGGGACATAAACATACTTAAGTGGAATAACCATACGGTCGACTTCCACACATATCACTTAAATGGAATAGCCATATGGCCAATTTCCATACATACTTAATTGAATAACCATACGGCCGACATCCATACCCAATGCATTGGAGGTTATAATGTAACCACCTGTCCTGGTATTCACTGCACCACCCGTCATATGGTTTATAATGTAACCAACCTTTAAAATGTCCAAGTACCAATATAAAATCATAAAACATAAAACCAATATAAAGAAATGATAACATTTCCACATTTAAATCACAATATATCATAAATATATTGACATAGTGGAATCCTTTATCAAAACCATTTTCAATACCAAAATACATAAAAGAGTATATGGTATTTATTTTATTTTAAAAACATTACGGCTTGTTGAGGAAGCCAAAGACCAAATAATACTCGCGGCGGCGAAAAAGGTCGTTGTCACCGCATACGATAAAAAAACATTCCTTTTTATCGTTTAGTAAAATTCTTTGTAGAAAAAGATTCCTTTTGTATAAAAGTAAAAGTCAAAGGGGTTTATACACCATATAAATGAATGTTTTGTATAAAACTAAATATGCCTCAATGAAAGGAGATTGAGACGATGTCCCTTACCCCGGGTCCGACTTGACTCGATCGTTCCTTAACGTCCTGAATAATAAACATGAGTTAATTTATACTTGATTAAGAACCTTTTTAAAGTTCATTATTCATTTTATATCACTTTTTGCCATGTTATAAACATTATGTAACCATTTAAGTTAATAATGTTTGTTTTTTCAATATTTGGTTCTTAAGTCGAAAGTGGATTTCTTACAATTGCATGTTGTTCGTGTGGTCAAAGGTTCTTTATATCCAGAATGACATTCCTGATTTGGATATCATATATATCATATATATCCATCATATACATGTATTTATAATATTACATAATCAATTAGAGGTAAGAAATGAAATGCACCGTTCATGGAGACGGTAAGTCGTACGTACGCATGAACGCTACATTCATTTCTATTTCGTATTTTATAGAATGGAATCATAATGATATAAGTGTATATTATAATTCTAGTATAATAACATATATAATATCATTAACTTTATCCTTTACACATCCCACATATGGTATTAACGAATCAAATCACTTTCAGGGGGCGGTAGTCCGCACTTCCTAAAATGAAGATATCATGATTACCCATAATGGAAACAATAATGGTATGCCATAAATGAAAAATACAGAAGCTTAAGGAAAGAATAAACATATTATATATCATATATAAAAATAGTGACATCATAATGTCCACATTTGAATGTGTTAAATGAGTATCGAACAATCATCGTTTCGGGAGGCAGAATTTCGCCATCCACCGAAACCGTATGTTCTTTAACCATTTGATGTAGTTGTGTGAGAGTGTATCTCGAATAAATCTTATAACAACATCCTAGTATATTGAATATACTGGTGTTTTTACAAAAGAAGTAAATAAAAAGAGTTTAGGGGGTTGGAGAAGCAAAATAAAACAAATGAACATGAGAGAATGAATTACCTTTAAAAGTGTAACTCTCTTTGTTTTGAGCCTAAAGGCTTCCTTTGAAAGGATTCTTCCCAACGGGAAACCTCTAAGAAGAGGAGAGGGATGTGGAGAGAGTAAATGGGCAGGGTTTGGACGAGCCAAAGGCCTGAGATGTGTGTGTAAGTTGGTAGAGGTGGGGGCCTTTTATAAGAGGAGTGGAGGGGCACTTTTTGAATGTAAAGAAATATTACTTTATTTGAAAATGTGTTTCAGTTGTAAAA
Source organism: Viscum album (assembly GCA_963277665.1). Taxonomy (NCBI): domain Eukaryota; kingdom Viridiplantae; phylum Streptophyta; class Magnoliopsida; order Santalales; family Viscaceae; genus Viscum; species Viscum album. The sequence goes on from OY728166.1 coordinate 999,046,539, forward strand.
GGTCCCACATTGATATAATCCGTGGATAAGGTGATAAGGGTTCTAAATCCACCCATCCAATAAGTTTTGGACATGTGTAGTTTATATATTTTAAATTATCTTTCCATTTTATTTAAATCGTCAAATAATGATGTCATCGCTGCATCATTATTATGTCATAAATAATTTAATTTATTTAATGTCTAAAAATTATAAAAAAAATACAATGATGTATTAAATTCTTTTATATTTCCAATTACTATTTATAATCAAAAATCTGACTTGTATAACCCCATTTAAATTTTTTTTAGTAAAACATATCATGTTTGTGCCATTTTTTACAGTAACATTAAATAAAAGGTATTTATGTCATTTTCAAACCAAAGTGGCTCCATGGGGTCCCCAAGTTGACCCATGGATTGTCTTGGTCGACCATGACACATCCAATGACGGTAGGACATGTGTCTAGGTCATCTCATATTATTAAAATATTATTTTTACCTTAAACTGCACTAATTACCACTAATCGCGATTAAAAACATAATAAGTTACTATTCACCAAAAAATTATTTTAATCTCATTGAACAACATTTTAATTCTTAATGACAACCATGTATGTCGGATTTTTGAAAATCAAAACACAATGATGGAAAAATTTCATTTAAACGGAAAAATCAGTTTTTATAAGTACCACTTAGTGGTTTCACTATTCATCAAAAATTGAAGTTTGTCAGAATATTACCAAGAATTCACCCTAAGCTATATATGATATTACGAATTCAAAAAATGAAGTCTATTTTACAAAATTCAAAACATATATGTCACATTAATTAATTTAATAATTAATTCCCGCTGTCAGAGCAAATAGCATGTTTTTATGAAACAATAAGAATCAAAAGATTGACACTAGTTTAAGTCCGATTTCAAAGTGAATATAAATTCCAATGACCACTATTGGATTTAATGGTAAAAATATTTGATAATTTCACTTTAAAACCAATTAAAAATATAATTTAATCATATAAATAAATTAGATTAAAAAGAGGTTTTGAATTAAAATACAACATTTTACACTATTCATTAAAAAATAAACTTTATCGGAAAGGTACCAAAAATTTACACAAGGTAAATTTTGATGTCCCGATTCTAAAGAAGAGTTATTTTTTGTCCAATAGAATTTATAATATTGATCAAAACTATATTTAATGATGTTTCGCCGTCAAAAGGTGATAAGTGAACTCTTAGTGAAAATTAGGGTATAAATGCCTAAAATTGAACTCTTTCCGTATTTTAAGCTTTTATCTTTTATTTGGTAAATGTAAAAACATTTAAAAACATATATAATCATATTTTAGTTATTTCTATCCATTCTCTCCAGTACAACGGCTACTTGTTAACTAACATTTAAAATAATATTATTTTATTACTTGTGTGCAACGTAAGTTTTCAAAGAAACTCATCATTGCGTATCGAGTACGCTATCGAACGTAGAAACCCCTTTTAATTAATATTTAATTCGTAAATATTAATAAATATGAAAATTCTTTATTCTTTAATTGCCTGGGATGTTACACCTTATATATGGATTTGTATTTTATTATAATTTCTTTTCTAGTTTATCTCAGATATATTGAAAATGTGATAAATAATATAGGTAATATAATATAAACACCATATAATTATAATCCACTAGTTATTTTTTTTAATTTCCAGGTATTAGTGAAATTTTAATATCAATGGAACATAATATTATTTAGATTTTTTTAATAAAAGATTACCATATATCCACAATGTTATATGAACATTTTAATCTGTTTTCCTTTTTTTTAAAATCAATTTCTTAAATTTATTTACTATACCTGAAATGTATTAAAAAGATAAATTTTACTTCCTTTTAGGATACGTAAAATTCTACTAAAAATCAATTTTGGTAATTGATTTCAATATATTTTATTATATTATTTTCAAGGGTGCAAAATGAATGTCTTCTTTTAATGTATATGGTGATAATAGGTTTTCTCGGTATAATGATCATTATTTTTTTAGATTAATAACATTTTTAATTGGTTATTTTATATTAAATATATTTTATTTGATTTATAAAAATATTATTTAAAATTTCATCATAATAAATTTATATTTCAATTTAACATTTGAATAATGATTTGGATGATCTTTTATTGGAATTTATATTCTATATAATTTTACATTATGGATTTTTATGATTTTTTGGTGATATAATCTTATGATAAAATAAAATATATTTCTCAAGATTATATATATTGTTGATTATTAAACAAAGATTATGGGTATCTCATTTCTATCCTATGTGTTCTATATGATATTTATAAACTTTGTGGAACCAATTTATTTTCCAGGAGTTATACTATGATAAAATGATGAAATGTTTATAAAACTAATTTAATTTTTATAGGATATAATATGATGATATGATGAAGGTTTTATGATTTAATATTATACATATGTATTAATTTCATTATGTTATTGGTGGGATTGAAATTTTGTATCACTCCAATGAGTTGGGTGAAGATGGATATATAATAATATAATAAGAACTATAATTAGGATTGATCCTAGATTATTAAGGGATTAATCCCAATAATAATGTATTGTGAATGATCCATGACTAAGGAAATAAAAGTATGGAGAGTTTATTGAATCCATTGTGATTCTATTGGCAACGATCCTTGAAAATGGAAAGGATATCATATGATTATGGGTTTGAAAAAAATCTATTTGAAACAATATAATATTTATCAACTAGTTTTATTATTTGTTATCACAAACACTAATGAAAAATTCCATTTTTTTTATTAATCACAATGACATGATTTATTGTTGTTAATATTTAATAATTTTATATATATTTCATATGTTTTAGACATTTTTTATTTCAATTTTGTTTATAATATTTTCACATATGGTCATTTATTGATATATTCTATGTTTAACAATATTGAGAATATGATGGTCACCATTTCTTATGTTTTCATTCACCAATTTATAAAGTGGTGATATATTTTGTGTTCTAATATGAAATGTATTATATAAGGTGAAAATTGTAGGATATGTTGTATATATTTAATGATAGAATATGACTATTAATCTAGTTTTTAAATACACAAATCCATTGTGGTTATGGGTATTAAATTATTATTATATGTAATGAATATTAAAAAAATGATGTAATATGTATATGTATATTATAGTAAAGAAATTATAGTGTGTATTAGAGTAGGGTTCAGTATAATTTAGATATTATTACTGTAGTGGTTTTTTGGAAACACATAATGATATGTCTATATAGGATAACATACATAAAATTTGGTAAATGAAGTGCATTTTGTTGCATTTGTTGTCAATGAGGTTGTCAATGAGGCATGTTGTTGTCTTACAATGAATGGAAGTCAAGGATTGTCAAGATGTGAATGAAAAAGGTTGTGATGGTGTTGGTGGTGAAGGAGAATGGCCATGGAACTTAGAGGAGTGTCACTTAGGAGATTCACTAAGTGGCATTGGAGAATATGGTTGAAACATTCTCCATGTAAATCTGACGATTGCTGAACTGATCTTTAAGTTCTAAGAACTTGTATCAACTGGATACAAAGTCACAACAAAGTTAGAAGACCATGCATTGTATTGACAATGCATGAGAAGAGGAAGATGATCCATCCACACCTCCTAAGTGGATGAAGTGAGCTGAAGAAGTCCATGCACTATTATTTAGTGCATGAGAATTAGAAGAAGCCCCAATTGATCTCTGATTAGATCAATGAAGCACTTTGAATACTTTAAGTGATTCGGGAGTTCGGTTGAAGATGAAGAACCTTCAAGAATTTCCATTCCTAAGTGATGAACATTTGTTTAAGAAGTATGGAGGAATTCTAAGAAGAAGAAGAATAGAGATGGGAAGAAGAATGGCTTAGAAGAAGAAGGAGGCATTTGGCATTTGGCATGTTTTAATATGGAGAAGGACTTTGTTTTTACAAAGTCTAGGTTCTGTCCTTTGCCAAAAAATTGGCCATCTCAAGCCAGCCCACGGGTTCAACCCCACGGCTCATATGGGCACTAGGCGCCACGCCCATGGGGGATCCCATGGTGCAAGCTCGAGAGGCAGGGGGGCCGTGTATAAGCCCCCGAGGGCACGCAGTGGTTAAGCCCGCGCGCCCGGAGAGTGCATGGTGGGCGCTAGGAGCGCGCCCGCAGGAAGCAAGAGTGGGCGCAGAGCGCGCCCGCAGGGTGAACACGGTGCGGGGCGGCACCGTGGAGGGAGAGAATTCAATTGCCGGGATGAGGGAGCGGCAGGGTTATTAACCGCGGAAATTCCGCGAGAGAATTCGATGTGGGACGCGCGATTTTCACCGGGAACGAATCCCAGCCGCACGATTCATCGCGCGCTCGATCTGGACCGCCCATCTAATCCGCCGCGGCCCAGCCTGATCGCGGCCGTCCAAATCTTTAATCCAACGGCTCTCCGCGCGTCTTCTTCCCCGCGCCATGCGAAGCCACCCGCGACGTCCCCGCATGAACCAGAGCCTCCCGAGCAGTGTTCTCGAGCTCCCGGCCACCATTTCCTAATCCGAAGCCTCCATTGAGATCGTCTGGCCTCCACGAACACGATCATGCAATAAAAAAGGCATGCATGCAACAGATGGAGAATTTAGGTCGAGGCCGAGGCAAACGAAGTTGCCGAGGCCTTGAGGGTTCGTGCCTTTGCATGGGATAAAAGAGACGAAGTCCGTGCATGCGTTCTAAGTCGCATGCACGTGGAGGAACCCGAATAAAAAGGGGAGAACCCGCGTTGAAACAGTGGAAAGAAAATAAAGATTGGAAAGATTTCAAAGATGCGAAATCTTCGGGATTGAAGTTATCCCACGCGGAAGATTTGAGGCGTTTCTCTGCCTATAAAAAGAGAGGCCGAGGCTCTCATTTTGCTTGCTGATCCTTTGTTGAAGATCCGGAGTCCCGTGAGAGCACCGTTGCTTCGCGAAGAAGACCCTGCGCGCACCACTTGCGCGGCAGCAGCCCGAAGCCATTATTGGCTTCGTGTGTTCCTTTTGTGCACCTCTTGCGCGAAAGAAGAGAAAGGGAGTCCCCTGCACGCCTTCCCTTTGCGCGGCAGGAAGAACCCGGGGCCGCAGCATTCTTGCGCGACCGTGGTTGATTCCCTCACTGCCTGCACATTTACGCGGCAGAAGGAAGGAGCCCGCGGTGCCTTGCACCCGTGGCTAGTGCGGCCGGTTACATCTGAGGACTCGCGCGGCTTGGTGCCTTGCGCGGCAGGCAGTGTTGAAGTAGAGAAGGTTGCACCCTCTTGCGCGCCTCCTGAAGTTCGGGCAGTGAGTGCAAAGGCAGTGGAAGGCCAAGGCTTTGAGCCTTGTGTGCAAAAACAGAAGAGAACCCGAGGCTTTGCCCCTTGTGTGTGCAAAGTGAGAAGAAGGCAGTGTGTGTGCATAAGTGGGGAAGGACACACTCGGGTGTGTGTGCAAGAAGGGAGAAGAAAGCCGAGGCCTTGCCTCGTGTGTGTGTGTGCCAAGTGGAGGAGAACAACCCAAGGCCATGTGTGTGCACAAAAGACAACACCAAGTGGTGTGTGCCAAGTAAAGTGGAAGACCACACTTTGTGTGTGTGTAAGAATTGAATAATCCATAGTCTTTCTTGTGCATTTGAATAAAGAAGAGCACACTTGGCCGTGTGTGCATTTGAAGAGGCCGAGGGTTGTGACCTTGTGTGTGCACCAAGTGAAGACACATTTTGTGTGTGCAAAATTGAAGAACAACCTACGGGTTAAGGGTGTGCAACAAGAAGAGGGAAGAGGCCAAAGTCAAGTGTGTGCAAAACAAAGAACAATTTATGTGTACATGAACAAGTGACAAAGAAGGCCGAACCTAGGTGTGTGCACTAAGAAGTGTGTATACACTTAGAAGAAGAAGTTCCACACTAAAGTAGAACACACTCTAAGTGTGTAAGCAAATTGCATAAAGTGTGTGAAGTCTGAGAAGTAGGTGTGTGCTCAAAAGTGATTACACCCTTTGTGGGTCTACTGCACCAAGAAGAAGAAAAGGAGAGTACATGCATGCATGCATGCACGTGCACACGTGAACAGTGCTAAATCAGTGGTGTGCAACTGAGACTGGACCAGACCGAAGATAAAGATATTATTTGTCTGAGCATTCAGTAATTGGAGAGAAGCCAGGTCATCCTGAGAAGAAGGAGATAAATCCTGAGCTAGACGAGAAGACCTGATCATCACAAGTGATCAGAGGTACAGAGCAAGGCCAGCAGTCTTTATCCCAGACTGCTGAGGATACTTGAAGAACTTGAAGTGAAGAAGAGCTACTCGTGTGACTCGAGGAGCCAGGAGAAGACCCTGTGGGACTCAGGGAGAAGAAGTCTTCAGTGGGATTCTGGAGTAGGCCAGTGGGACTCTGGTAACACTGTGGGACGCAGTATAAAGACCCTCCTGTGGGACTCAGGAGAGATACAGTGAGACTCTGTATCGACCATTGTAATTCTAACAAGTTATAATGGGAGAATCCATGCTTGGAGAGCATGGCAAGGATGTAGGCCTTTGGTGCCGAACCTTGTAAATCCTTGTGTCCTGTGCCTTTTCATTACTGCATTATCCGGGAAAGGTTGAGAGATACAAGAAGAGTGGATCGAGGCTTTAACCAGCCATAGAGGTTTAATTGATTGAGAATCAATTAGTAAAAAGTTTTAAAGGATCACTGATTCACCCCCTCCCCCTCTCAGTGATTCACACTGATCTGGGCACTTCAATTGGTATCAGAGGGAGGTTCCCTCTAAAAGATCCAAGGGAGTCTATATGGAGTGCAGATTTGAGGAAATGAAAGAACAGCCTCAAATGGAGATATCTGCCAAGACTCTGAAAAACAGAATGAAGAAACAGGCAAAGAAGATGAGGAAGAAGGTTGCTGCAATCAGAGAAACTCCTTCTATGGAAAGAAATGTGAAAGTCACATCAGATGACAATTACTTTTATCATTATTCTGATGAAGCCTACTCTAGCTGTGATGAAGATGGAAGGAACAATGATCTTCTAAATGCAATCAAATATCTTCAGAAGCGAGTCCCCAAGGAAATTGCAATGTGTATAGCTACAGGCCTCCTTGATCTTCAAGAAGAAAAATTACAGCTAGAAGATGAAGCCAATTCTCTAGAAGTCCAATTGGCAAAAAGGGTTGGCATAACCAACACTCTCAGAAATCTGGTAAATTCCAAAGATGAAACAATATCTCTTTGCAATGAAAGATATGAAGACACTGCTGAAGAATTGCAGAGAAGCCTTTCTGAGAAAGAATTCTTTAAGACTGTGGTCAAAGAAGTTTTCCATGCACTGGAAAAGAGGCACAAAGTGTCAATGGTTGTCAAAGATGCTCAACTAGAAGACAAAGTCAAAAGGGTGAAGGAGCTGGACAATTCATTGCAAGAATTGAAGAAGGTGCATGAAGACCAGATGAAACAGCTGGAAGAGAAATGGGAAGGAAGGATAAGAACAGTTGAGGATGAGAAGAACTCCCTCAACATGAAGTGTTTAGAATTAGAGGTGATATTGAACAATCAGCAATCACCCAAAGCCAAAGCCTCCCAGTCAACTGAAAGGAGAAATGTTGCTACTCAAGTATGCTTTGAGAAGGATGATTCTAAGAGAAGGACATCCTCTAGTAAAAGTGCAACATCTTCTAAGAAGAAGGTACCATCCATACCATCTTGTACTGATGCTTCTAATTGTGTTTCCACAAAAAGTGCAGGATGGAAGAATAATTCCAAACAAATATGGATGAAGACAGTAAAGAAGCAGAGCTCTCCTGAAACAGCACAACAGGTCAAGAAAAGTATCCAACAATCAGAAGGACTCAAGAGGTCAAGATTTGTGGGTCAATGCTGGTGTTGTAATAAGTATGGGCATTGTGCAAAGGATTGTTGGTACAATCCAATGAATGTCAAAGCACAGAGGAAGCCCATGCCTAGGGGGAGCAAGCCAGAAGGAAAGAAGCAACATCCACAGGTCCAGAGACATCTGTTTACTGCTAACAGATTTGGATTACTTGACAACATCTGGGATGATTGCAAAAGTGGTCAAATAGATACATGTCAATCTCCAACTGTATCCAGAGCTCAAAAGAAGAGAAGATCACTGAACCTGGCTAAAAAGGAATCCTTGGGAAGCAAGCAGAAGAAAGTGGAAGATGCTCCCAAGAAGAGTTTGAAAAAGGAAGAGAAGTCCTTGGATTCTAAAACCAAGAAGGGTGATGCATCAAGAAGAGCCACCAAGAAGACATGCTTCTACTGTGGGAAGAAAGGACATATCATGGATCTTTGTAAAGAAGCCATGAAAATCAATAGAAGCCAACTGAACTCAAACAGACAATCAATCCAGAAGAAGCAGAATGGATTGATTGAAAACAAGTTGCCTAAGAGAGGTAGCTTGACAGCATCAAAGGAACCATGTGGAACTTCCAGAACTGAGGCCACACTTCCAAATGATTTACTTGTCATATGGCCACATCAGTTGCAACTTGCCAGAGAACTACAAAAAGCTGAAGATAAAGTTCTGGCAATTGCTAAGGCAAAAGGGAAGAAGAAGGTTTCACATGAAGATGTTTTGAGAACCACACCAGCACAATCATCAATGAAGATCAAATGTGCAAGTGTGAAGACTGGTGAAAATGGGACATCTCGGTTGAGAGAATCTTCTCAACCTTGTTGTTCACATTGATGAACCAAGGAGGTTCCATCTTATTCCCTTATACTATTGGTATTTACATGTGCTGACATTGCAGGGAATTGAAGATGATGATCATTCTCAAGTGGAGGATGGTTTGAAAAGAATGGAGTGCACCCCTTGAGGGGGAGCAAATCTGAAGAAGATGATGTTCAAAAAATTAATATCATCTTGAGAAAGTGAAGGTATTCCAATCATACTTTCATCCCTTGTTTCTTAATTGAGTTTATCTTGTCAATTAAGGGGGAGTATGGATTGAAGACAAATGGATGAAAGGGGGAGCTTTATCTTTGCACTGAACTTTCTAATGTGTTTGGTGAAGTATGTGCAGGATTTAGCAATTCATTGTTATATCTGAAAAATTTCAAACCCCTAAGCATGATCTCACATGTGTAGAGAATGTTGGACAACATTGTGTACCTTGGTTATATCACTCTTGTTTTCTACACCGGGTTAGCCCAAGTAGACTTAGAGCTGATTTACTAAAGGTTCTTTGCTAAAGAGAACATGTGACATCATCCCTCTCCTAGTGTTTTTCAAGAAGATACTTTTCAATGGGAGGAAGATATTTTTGGAAGAGAACCACACCACACCTTTGCATTTGATTGCCAATAAGGGGGAGAAATATTGGCACACATATTGACCCATTCATATGTGCTGAAGGAGTGTATTGACAACAAATACAAAGGGGGAGATTGAAGTGCATTTTGTTGCATTTGTTGTCAATGAGGTTGTCAATGAGGCATGTTGTTGTCTTACAATGAATGGAAGTCAAGGATTGTCAAGATGTGAATGAAAAAGGTTGTGATGGTGTTGGTGGTGAAGGAGAATGGCCATGGAACTTAGAGGAGTGTCACTTAGGAGATTCACTAAGTGGCATTGGAGAATATGGTTGAAACATTCTCCATGTAAATCTGACGATTGCTGAACTGATCTTTAAGTTCTAAGAACTTGTATCAACTGGATACAAAGTCACAACAAAGTTAGAAGACCATGCATTGTATTGACAATGCATGAGAAGAGGAAGATGATCCATCCACACCTCCTAAGTGGATGAAGTGAGCTGAAGAAGTCCATGCACTATTATTTAGTGCATGAGAATTAGAAGAAGCCCCAATTGATCTCTGATTAGATCAATGAAGCACTTTGAATACTTTAAGTGATTCGGGAGTTCGGTTGAAGATGAAGAACCTTCAAGAATTTCCATTCCTAAGTGATGAACATTTGTTTAAGAAGTATGGAGGAATTCTAAGAAGAAGAAGAATAGAGATGGGAAGAAGAATGGCTTAGAAGAAGAAGGAGGCATTTGGCATTTGGCATGTTTTAATATGGAGAAGGACTTTGTTTTTACAAAGTCTAGGTTCTGTCCTTTGCCAAAAAATTGGCCATCTCAAGCCAGCCCACGGGTTCAACCCCACGGCTCATATGGGCACTAGGCGCCACGCCCATGGGGGATCCCATGGTGCAAGCTCGAGAGGCAGGGGGGCCGTGTATAAGCCCCCGAGGGCACGCAGTGGTTAAGCCCGCGCGCCCGGAGAGTGCATGGTGGGCGCTAGGAGCGCGCCCGCAGGAAGCAAGAGTGGGCGTAGAGCGCGCCCGCAGGGTGAACACGGTGCGGGGCGGCACCGTGGAGGGAGAGAATTCAATTGCCGGGATGAGGGAGCGGCAGGGTTATTAACCGCGGAAATTCCGCGAGAGAATTCGATGTGGGACGCGCGATTTTCACCGGGAACGAATCCCAGCCGCACGATTCATCGCGCGCTCGATCTGGACCGCCCATCTAATCCGCCGCGGCCCAGCCTGATCGCGGCCGTCCAAATCTTTAATCCAACGGCTCTCCGCGCGTCTTCTTCCCCGCGCCATGCGAAGCCACCCGCGACGTCCCCGCATGAACCAGAGCCTCCCGAGCAGTGTTCTCGAGCTCCCGGCCACCATTTCCTAATCCGAAGCCTCCATTGAGATCGTCTGGCCTCCACGAACACGATCATGCAATAAAAAAGGCATGCATGCAACAGATGGAGAATTTAGGTCGAGGCCGAGGCAAACGAAGTTGCCGAGGCCTTGAGGGTTCGTGCCTTTGCATGGGATAAAAGAGACGAAGTCCGTGCATGCGTTCTAAGTCGCATGCACGTGGAGGAACCCGAATAAAAAGGGGAGAACCCGCGTTGAAACAGTGGAAAGAAAATAAAGATTGGAAAGATTTCAAAGATGCGAAATCTTCGGGATTGAAGTTATCCCACGCGGAAGATTTGAGGCGTTTCTCTGCCTATAAAAAGAGAGGCCGAGGCTCTCATTTTGCTTGCTGATCCTTTGTTGAAGATCCGGAGTCCCGTGAGAGCACCGTTGCTTCGCGAAGAAGACCCTGCGCGCACCACTTGCGCGGCAGCAGCCCGAAGCCATTATTGGCTTCGTGTGTTCCTTTTGTGCACCTCTTGCGCGAAAGAAGAGAAAGGGAGTCCCCTGCGCGCCTTCCCTTTGCGCGGCAGGAAGAACCCGGGGCCGCAGCATTCTTGCGCGACCGTGGTTGATTCCCTCACTGCCTGCACATTTACGCGGCAGAAGGAAGGAGCCCGCGGTGCCTTGCACCCGTGGCTAGTGCGGCCGGTTACATCTGAGGACTCGCGCGGCTTGGTGCCTTGCGCGGCAGGCAGTGTTGAAGTAGAGAAGGTTGCACCCTCTTGCGCGCCTCCTGAAGTTCGGGCAGTGAGTGCAAAGGCAGTGGAAGGCCAAGGCTTTGAGCCTTGTGTGCAAAAACAGAAGAGAACCCGAGGCTTTGCCCCTTGTGTGTGCAAAGTGAGAAGAAGGCAGTGTGTGTGCATAAGTGGGGAAGGACACACTCGGGTGTGTGTGCAAGAAGGGAGAAGAAAGCCGAGGCCTTGCCTCGTGTGTGTGTGTGCCAAGTGGAGGAGAACAACCCAAGGCCATGTGTGTGCACAAAAGACAACACCAAGTGGTGTGTGCCAAGTAAAGTGGAAGACCACACTTTGTGTGTGTGTAAGAATTGAATAATCCATAGTCTTTCTTGTGCATTTGAATAAAGAAGAGCACACTTGGCCGTGTGTGCATTTGAAGAGGCCGAGGGTTGTGACCTTGTGTGTGCACCAAGTGAAGACACATTTTGTGTGTGCAAAATTGAAGAACAACCTACGGGTTAAGGGTGTGCAACAAGAAGAGGGAAGAGGCCAAAGTCAAGTGTGTGCAAAACAAAGAACAATTTATGTGTACATGAACAAGTGACAAAGAAGGCCGAACCTAGGTGTGTGCACTAAGAAGTGTGTATACACTTAGAAGAAGAAGTTCCACACTAAAGTAGAACACACTCTAAGTGTGTAAGCAAATTGCATAAAGTGTGTGAAGTCTGAGAAGTAGGTGTGTGCTCAAAAGTGATTACACCCTTTGTGGGTCTACTGCACCAAGAAGAAGAAAAGGAGAGTACATGCATGCATGCATGCACGTGCACACGTGAACAGTGCTAAATCAGTGGTGTGCAACTGAGACTGGACCAGACCGAAGATAAAGATATTATTTGTCTGAGCATTCAGTAATTGGAGAGAAGCCAGGTCATCCTGAGAAGAAGGAGATAAATCCTGAGCTAGACGAGAAGACCTGATCATCACAAGTGATCAGAGGTACAGAGCAAGGCCAGCAGTCTTTATCCCAGACTGCTGAGGATACTTGAAGAACTTGAAGTGAAGAAGAGCTACTCGTGTGACTCGAGGAGCCAGGAGAAGACCCTGTGGGACTCAGGGAGAAGAAGTCTTCAGTGGGATTCTGGAGTAGGCCAGTGGGACTCTGGTAACACTGTGGGACGCAGTATAAAGACCCTCCTGTGGGACTCAGGAGAGATACAGTGAGACTCTGTATCGACCATTGTAATTCTAACAAGTTATAATGGGAGAATCCATGCTTGGAGAGCATGGCAAGGATGTAGGCCTTTGGTGCCGAACCTTGTAAATCCTTGTGTCCTGTGCCTTTTCATTACTGCATTATCCGGGAAAGGTTGAGAGATACAAGAAGAGTGGATCGAGGCTTTAACCAGCCATAGAGGTTTAATTGATTGAGAATCAATTAGTAAAAAGTTTTAAAGGATCACTGATTCACCCCCTCCCCCTCTCAGTGATTCACACTGATCTGGGCACTTCAGTAAAGAATAAATTTTATTGTTTTTATAAAAAATGAACCTACGTCATGTACTAGAATTTTGATGTAGCTATAGAATAGAGGAATTTTTTTGAAATAAATATGAAAAGAGATTATTGGGTATAAATGAAGTTATCAACATTTTATAACATCAGTGGTTCCTCTAACCCTCGTATTTATTAGAAGATAATCTATTTATTATAAATTTTTTTTAAAAAGGTTGGGTACATAACCTCATTTATTATTAATGAAAATAAAATACCTATTTAACTAGATAGAGGGAGACCCAATACCAAGACTGAAGGCCTAGTGGGCAATTAGCGCATTACATGTCCTATAGGCCCATTTTTTTGGCCCAAGACCCATTCGGTGAATAGTAATGGTACAGTAGCTGCACTACTATAGTACCACATAGTCATATGCCACCTCTATAGTGCCCTTTATTGCTACAGTTCCTCCACTACTACAGTGCGCTACAGTTTATCCATAGTAACATATGCCCAATGGTTTTTGAATTTATAAATATTATTTTATATTCTAGAATTATCATTTAATAAAAAGGTTTTTTAATCATGCATCAATTGTATGTTAATGGAGAAAAATGGATTAGTCATATCATTAACATAATGAATGTGATGGAAATTTAAACTCATAAATAGAAATATATAATTAATGTATATTTAATTATTTATTTTCATTGAACCTTTTTAAACAGAATTGATTTATAATTCTTATAAAAATAGAATGAATCTAAATCTCTTATAAAATATAAGGAAACTTTCACCATATTTTCATAGTGTGTTTCTCATTTTATTATCGATATGAATGAGATATTATTTATTCCCTAGTGGATTGAGAAAAATAATCCAAAAATAATTTTGAATAAGATACATGAATATCTATAATGAAATTATTCAATAAAAAATGAATATGGAATGGTAATTAGAAACTTTCAGTGTTCATATGATGTTAGGGAAAAAATTCCAATTGATAATTTTTAAAAAATATTTATAATGAAACAAATTTGAAATGAAATTTAATATTCATCTATATGTGAATGTTGACTAGAATCATGCATGAAATTTTTTTACAGTCCATGGAATTTTTTTAATGTGGATTATATGGAAAAGAGTTTAATATTATCAGGGTGATTTGAAGAGGCATGTCAATGAAATAAATGGGAAAAAATATTACCAAATATCTCATTCAGACACGAATGATATAACTAGACAAATTGTATATATTAATCATATTAATGAATGAATTTAAAGGTTATTTATGAGAATAGTTTTAAATAATCACGTATTCTAAGAAATGATGATAATTCATAAGTTATCACAACTGCAGAAGTGGGTCTTGAAAACTATACAGTAAACTTACTAACATATTCTAAATTATAACTATAAATTTCTTATTTGATTTCTAGTATATCCATAATATTAAATCCTAGTAATTTTATATAGATATAATTTCTACTCCACCATTAGTAGAGATTGTGTTATCATTCAGAAATCATAATTGTAAGAAAATCCCATATCAGGTTTCTATCTCCTCAATGATAATATGTTGTGCGATTGCTATTCCTCAAATTATATTTATTCTAACTTTTTTTAAAATGATTTAAATATTTTTTTTATATAATATTTACTTTATTGGACATATAATCACATGGTAGATTATAATTGTGAATACTTCAATGATTTAAGTTTTTTAGATATGTCATAGACCAACCATGGTAACTGAGAGACATAGTTTTCTTGCATTGGCTATATAGTAAAATTTATTTGTGTTGGATTTCTCATGGATATATAATCAAATGAAAATTTTAACTCATATGGGATACAAATTCCATTAAATTGGTATATTGGAGAAAATGTTTTGAGGAGAAGAAAATTGATATCGTCAATGCACCTATACATAAAATATGTAATTGTGGAAATGGGTTTCTGATATTTCTTGAGGAATTGAATAATGGACTAGGATTAATATTCTAGTTGAATTTTATGGTGATAGATTATAAATAGTGTTAATAAAAATTTATTTAGAATAATTAACCGTATAATGATTTTTTGTGATAAGAAATAATTGTTTTGTTGATGAATTTGATTAAATATAGTTATTACCCCCTAATTAATTTTTACATTGTTTTATTAATCTAATAAAATTTATATAAAGATTTTGTATGAGATAACTCTAGAATCACTGTCCTAGTGATGAAAAAATATATTAGTTTGACTTTAAATGAAAAAGAATATAGATTAATAAATTTCGAGGAAATAAAAAAAGATATTATTATTCCAATATAGATGTAAATCTATCCATCAAAATGATGGTTAATACAATGAATAATAAAGGCATGGATGTAACAGAGAAGATGAGAAATTTTCCTAAGTTTAACTATAATTATGACGTAATAATAAGTTTTATAATATATCTACATGTCTGATAAATATAATTATAGATGAATGATAAATTCTAGGAATCTCATAATTCAATATGCTATATTCATTGTAAATATATTAAGATGCAAAACAATTAGATAGATTATTTATTATTTTATTAAATGATAGTGGATATTCAAGAGTATGTTTAATAACTAATATTTTTTGATGTATTTTTCCATTAGAATTTATCTCTATGATTGTTTACATTAAATGAAATTATACGTATAATAAACAAACTATTATTATTATTATTATTATTATTTGAACATGTCAATAATAAAGTGGAATTTATGTTTAGTAGAATGAGTATTAATAGAAAAACATTAAAAGTTTATAATAAGGTTGAATAAGATATATTTCTAAATAAGTAAATAATTTTTTTTAATTTCATTATTTTCAATGAAAGTAATGTTTTTTAAAAAAAGATGATTTTTATTAAATTATCTAAAAAAGAAATAATTTTTCCCAATTTTTGAAAATATATTGGAGAAAATGAAATTATGTTTCGGAAATCAACATCTAAAAATTATCTTAGCATGAATATTTTATATTTTTCATAAACCTGTAAATTTTTAATACCTTTTGAAAATTTGAGGTTTTCAATGAAAAATTCATGTTTATATTATTTAAAATGATATATTTTCTTATAAAATATTTTTAAATTATAATTATTTCAATATTTTTTTATCTATCTAATATATGTCATTGGAATCAATTTCAGGTTGATGATTTTTATTAAATATTTTTATACTATTGAGAAGGTTTTTCTTGGACGTTTTTTAATCACATCTCAAGGTTTTAATTTTAATTAAATACTATAATTTCATTTATTTAAATTTAGAATGTATATTTCATATTTTGACTAACTATAATAAATATATCATAATAATTCCAACTTAATGTTTTTATCAAGTAATTATAGAATAATTAAAAATTATAATTATAATGGTAAAAGTGAAAATAGATATACTGAGGGGTTATACATACAAGATAAGGAATCAAATAACCTAAAAATTTTCCAATATCTATTTTATTTTAATATTTTTAAATTATATCATCAATTATTGAATATTGATCTATTTTTTCCCCTTTTAGAATATATAAAACCAAGGTATAACATTATTAGAAATATTTCAATTATTTCACATCCCCTATATATTAATGGGAACACCCTCTCATCTCTTATTGACACATCAGAAAAAAATACATAACATTTCTAAAAAAATTATTTTTATTTACCTCAAAAATATATAATTCATTATATTTATTAAGAAACCACTCCTAATAAGTAATTTAACATAAACATGTGGATTACTCCTAGTTTTTTTACTAAGAATTTGGGATTTATTTTGCCTTCCATCTATATCAAACATTCATCAAATATGATGATATAATGACATGACTATATTTCATGAGAAAACTTTTATTTTGTTGATTTTATAACATAATACAATCTAATTAAATACAAAATTGTATATGAAATTGTTGATCATGTCGATGGTATACTTCATCCTCTTGAACTGATTTATTTTATTTTCCATTACCGCCTATCATGGATGCATTAACCTAGAGTTCATATTTATATATATTTTTTTACATATATATATTATAATAATTAAAATATAACATCGACCTTCTTACCCTAAATTTAATTATAAAAAGACTGTGTTAGTCTGGAATATGTGTATACTATCCCCTCCACAAATTGATGTGATTTTTTATACTTTTCCTAATATTGATTATAATAAGGATATATTTTATAATTATTTTTGATAAATTAAAAATAAGTATAATTTTATAGTGGATATATATTTTATCGTTCTTTTTTTAGTTTTTATTAAAATTGAAACAATATCCATTTGTACGTTTGACCTACAGTCTTTATGAAAAATTTAATTCATTTTATATCTATAACATTAATGTATTACTATAAACCCATTCATAATGACTATATATGATATATCCATCATGTTTAAAATTATATTTATGATTCATCGATAATCAATGTAGAACTAATGAAACAAACCAACAAAAACATACATATATAAATGAAGCATTTATGACACGAAATTTAATTTAAACAAAGAATTATTATGAATCTGGTTATATGAGGTTATTTATAAATTATAGAAGGTATGACATATATGAGTTTTTAATCAAATATTGTTATAATATTTCAATATTTATTTTAATTTCTATTCCAATGTATATGATGAAATTCAATAATTACGGTATGAATCTTTGGTCTCATTTTTATTTCAATTGAGAAAAATGAAATATTCAGAAAATAATTCATTTTTGTGGTGCACATACTTATCATGAATTTATTTAATTATTATTATGAAGAATTTATGGGAATCACGCATCCATCTAATTTTATTTTATTCAAGGTTATTAGGATTCAATGTCTTCAAATGTACTAATGTTTTCTTTATTGTAATCTTGTTATTTACCAGGGTTTTTATAATTAACATTTCATGAATAACTCCTATGATCTAAACATTAATAAACACATGTAATAAAAAATTGTAAGGTAATTTCTAGGAATAAATTATTATTATTCATTTTCCACAAATTAATTATTTGATATACTAAAAGAATATTTTCTATGAAAACCCCAATTTATTTTCAGCTTTTGTTGAAATAGATTTTTCTTCCATGGACATGTATTCTATGAAAAAATTAATTATAATGTTATATATTACCCCATTAGAAAAAAATTATATATATTATAGTTTTGAAATACTGGTAAATGTAATACACTCTATAGTTTCTAACTGAGTTACTTCTCTCGTTTTTACAGAAATCATAAAGGAATAATTGTTCTTAATATACCTAAAATGGATAGAATTTATTTCTATCATGTACACACACAAAATTTGAAGAATTTCAATGTAATTTCTTCATGTTTGTTTTGAAAAAAAATCGTTAATATTTACTATTTAAATGAGAAATTTCAAAGTAAAAAATTGTATTTCAAACAAAAAATGACTGAGTTATATTTCAAATTAATTTTCCATATAATATGGATACATTTTATATAAAATAATATTTAATAGGGATATAATCAAATAATATAAAATTTATTCATTTTTTTAATATTATTATGAAATGATGATTGTAAAACACATTCATTTTCCATTGGTTATGATGTGATGAATTTATGAAATGATTATGAAACACCATAAATTTTATTTTTATCTTATAATTTATAATATTTGAGTTTTATATTCATTTCATGGATAATAATTTGATGTTTTTTTATTATCTAATGAATAAAATTTGAATAATTTATTTTATATTAAGGGTGGGAAATTATTATATATCCCTTAAATTAATTGAATAATAACTATATCTCATGAGGTAAATAACATTATAATGTGTAATTAACAAACACAACTACAATTATTTATTGAGTGAACCCATTGAACTATTATATTTTTGTTAATGAAAATTGAAATTGAAGAAATAATTTTCTATAATTATGTTCAAGATAAAAATATATTACATTACAAATATTATGTATAAAAGATTAAATTATTTGAATCATTCAGGATTCCTTTCATATGAACTACAATGATTTAATCCATGGAACATGTTTATGATCTATGATATGTGGGGAATTATTTTAATATATTAATCCTAACCACTTTAATTATGTAATACTAATATCTCACTTTTTTCATAAGATGTATCTAAACTCAGCTTTTATTATGTATCTATTCCATGTTTTATGATGAAATTTGTTATGTCTGATATTTTTATGAAGGATTAATTTCATGAAGAAGATATTGGATAATGATATGGTGCAATTATGGTCTTTCGTTTGTATCCATCATTCCAAGGACACTAATCCTATTTTATTTTTTCATGGATTGTTATGATATTTTTTGTATAATAATATGATATTGTATGATATATATGTATTAGAATTTTGGGTAACTGTATTTTTTTATCAATTATTAATTTAATTAACCTCTATAAATTTTTATGTGAATCTTGTTTGAAATCCCTTGGGATATTTTGATGGTTATTCCAAAATATAAGAAAATATAATGGAATATTTCTGATGGATGGAGTTATTGGTTTTGATGAAATTATATCCAAGATTTGGATAATATAAGTATAAATGTGTATAGTTATGTGGTACTTAGGGTTAATAGATTACAAAATTTTACAAATTTCTCAGACTCAATCATCACCTAATGAATGATAATGGGAATTTTTGTAGTCCTCGACTAAAACACTAGGAGAGCTTGTTTTGGAACATCAAAAACTCTTTATGAACCACCCTATATAATTTTATTAGTTTATAAACATGAATTATAATGATTAATCCTAGGATATAATATATTTAAAACATGGATAATGATTTATACATACCATAGATGATTTTTCATTATTATTTGTTTTTAGTAAATTATTATTGTTGTTGATACTATGATTTTTTATATTTTTCAATACAATGAACCCATATGATTCATGTCAATTTTATACATTTAAAAAAATTAGAAAGAAAATATAATAAAATATTCAATGAAAAATATCATTTATATTCTCACACAACATTGTAATTCTTCAAATCCTATGAATCTAAAAATAAAAAATGTGGAAATAATATTTTTTTGAGTCTATCATAAGGAAAAATATCCCATATTTTATTGGTTAGACTAATCCACTAGTTAGTGGGTTATGTTCCAGTATTATTGGAAATAGTTTTTCTATTTATTAGTGTTTTAATCTATAGAAAATAAATTTATTGGGATACTATTTTGAAGTGGACGATGATCAATGGTGCAATTATATTTAGTATACAAGGAAATAAGATTAAATTGAACCGATCTAGTGGGATGTCATTAAGATATTTATTTTTCAATAATTATATTTCATATATTATTCCATAAAAAAGTTTATTCAATCCATTCGAGTTAAAAAATATGATTAACCTTTTGGTTTATATGAAAAAACTATACAACACTTCTAAGGTACGATTTTATTATTATAATCTAAAATTAAATTATGGTTGATCAATTCACTATTTACATTATAATAATAATAATAATACATTTATCCCTATGTTACTTTATTATATATGATGAAATCATTCTATTTTTTATAAAGGTGTAAATTTATGTTATAATTACCCACAAATACACTTGTTTTTATAAGAAAGTAATGATAAAATTAATGGGAAACAATAATAATCCAATAGATAATTACATGAACAATCAATGATGATATAATTTTGTAAGGAAAAAATGTTATCATTTTATGAGTTGTATTGATAAATAATTTAAATGTAGAAAGAAATGTGTTCAATCAATCAAATTCCAAGGGGATTAGATAAAGTGAGAAAATTATGTCAATTTATATAACTCCCCATAGAATGGACCTCCCACACTTTAGTCATTTAAATTAATGGAATATGAGATATAATTTATCCATTTTCCATATCATAATAATTATAAATACATTCAACAGCAACACCATATAATTTTTAGATTCAAAGGGATATATAATTTGGTTACTATTAGTGGTGAGGGGTTTGATAAGTATGAGCTTAATGTGCACGTATGATCCTCTCTAGAACTTCTAATGTATTGTTCATCTCTACATCTACCCACTCTATTATATATATCAAATTTTAAATGGGTTTAATAGTACATCTAAATTAATAGATAATCAATATCAAGTGTGATACCCTAATTGTGTGATGATCGCATTTCATGTATATGATTCTACATCGATTGAGGTCTAAATGAATATGTTTTTTTCAAACTATTTTATTCACACTCTAGTTGAAATTGATATTAACACACATATGGATTCTATTTATCTATATAAATCCCAAAAAAAAAATTTATTAATGTAATCCAAATTTTAAATTCAAAACTAACCCATGATCACCATTTACTATGATGATACAAATGGACTTCATGTGGAAATAACATCCATTTTAAATGTATTGATTCATATTCAAAAGGGTTTTATTTATACGAATATGCGGAGAATATCAGAATAAATGATATTTCATTTTTTTGGATTTTTTTGATTTATTTATTGTTAATATAATGTTTATTTTTATTAATCAATATTTTGATTTCGTAGTTTTAATCAGCCCTGTTGACACAACAATTTCAAAGGCCCATTATATAATGCTCCCAATTGTGTAGAATGAATTGAACATGAATATTTCAATGAATCTTGAAAATTTATTTATTTTTATGAATGGGTAACTATATGGCGCACCTTTTATTTATTTTTTTAAATATAAAATATGGATTTATGTAACTCAACATTGATTATAGAGAATTGGATATGATGACAATAAATTACAATTATCCTTTTCCATATATTGATGGTATAATTGTAAAATTTATAGAGATAAAAACATTTCTGTGATTGAAAATCATTCATAATATCATCCATGGAGAATTTATTGGAGTATATATCGAGAATAACATGTTGTATATGTTTTAGAAACTAGTAATATAAAATATTTTCTTATATTCTTACTTATTACCCTATTATATTGTGTGAATTAATGAAGTGATTATTTAGAGAATACATTTATCATGTTGTGGTAGTATTTATAGAAGATATTATTTTATAATAAATGATAGTGGAAGAATAGAACTATGAGTTGAGTATTTTCCTAAAGACCATATGGGAGAAAAAATGATTGAAATATTTAATTCATTTTTACTTTTCACTACAAAAATATTTATTTTTGTATAATAATTATCCAAATGGGTTATATCTATATCTCTATCATATAGTAAATTTAATTTTTATTGGACCAATGAAAAAAAATGATATTTTGATATAATCCTTTCATGGTATGGTAGGAAATTGTTAGTGTATTTTATTGATTTATCTTGAATATCTAATCATATAACCGAGTTAATTTATATAAGAGATAATTTCCATTAGAAAAAATATTGTGAGGAAAATTCAAGAACTAATAAGGATATTAGCCTATAAAACTACGATTTTATTGATCTCGGGTGAATAAGAGTTTCTAATATATTGTGAAACATCAAATATGGTATTCCGATGTTTCATGTGGAAATATGTTATTATGATAGCTTATGATTCATAACTATTGAATTGTCATTAGAAAAATTACCAAACTAATTTCATGGGGTAATCTGTTGTAATTTTATCTTTAAATATATGATCAAATTATCTTCCTTTGGATATTTTTGATATATATACTAATATTAATATTTTATGTTATATATTCCCATAGAGAGACTTGAACAAGATAAAGGCAATATTGTTGGATATTATTAATGATTATGATTGTATAATACATTATCAAACGTGGGAAGAATAAAAGGTGGATGATTCGTTGAGTCGAAGGAAAATACAAGATTATTGTTATGTAGGTTATAAATTTTATAATATTTCAATATTTTAAAAGGACCATTTAATAGATATTCATTATTGGGGAGAGATATTATCTTTCTCAAATAATTTTTCAACCATATATCTATGATGGAATTAAAGAGGTGCTGAAGGAAAATGTTGATCAATAGAAGATGGTTAGAAATCGTTATATTATTAGAATTCTTTTTGACAGAATTATATCATTCAGATCCTATATATATAACATCAATACCGTATTTGAATTAGGATATATTAAAGGAAAAAGGGAATTATTAATTCAATATTATTTATATAAATAATAAGTTGAGAAGGAATTTGAAAGAGTATTTTAGGTGGGATAAAATAAAAATAGATAACGTACAGATTTCATATCGGTTCTTGGTATGTTAGTATGTTATGGTAGAGTGAAACATTAATGGGGCATTATTAAAATTAACTGTATGAAAATGTAAATGGGGAACCATACCGACTAATTTTTTCCCTTAAAACTCCCAAAAAATATAAAGGGAATAATTATATATTGGATTTAGTCTATCTTTTAATTATGTTAGTATACATTATCAAAGTCTTATATGATATTTATCTAGATAAAAATTACATGATAAAAATTATATATGTGTTATGGTATCATGGAGTTCCACATTCTATAATATTTGATTGTGATATAATGTTTACCTCAGTATTATGATGATTTATTTATCATTATTAGGATACAGAGTTCATTTTCTACACTATGAGTCGTCTTTAAATAAATATACAATTTTAGATTAAAATTAAATACATGGATAATATAATGAGATATTATTATATATATTTTCAACGTAATTATGGATCAACTCCTATCTATATTATACTTTTCAAAGAAAATTACTTTTAATCAAGTATTCATATGGATCCTTATGATGACCACTATGGAATGATGTGTAATACTCATAAATGATGGGTTAATTTGGTAGAATGTATTAAATTGGGATATTGGAGAGCTGATTATATTGTATTGAATGAAACATCTCTCTAAAAATACATCATGGAAGCTCAGAATAAAAAAAATATTTTTTTTATAATCGAAGATGTGTTCTAAAAGGTGGACTTCATGAGAATGTGTTTATTTATTTTGTTTGGATGAATGTTGTGTGCATATAAAATAATTGAATTTTTAAAAATATTTATATTTTCTATTTCAATATTATTCATTTAGTATGGATCATCTTTTATCTATTTGTAGTTCTGCATAACCTCACCCAAGTCCATTAGGTATTTCATGTATCTCTCTAAAATATTCACATAATTGTTCATTAAAATGTTCTAAACATAGAGGGAATATGCATATATCATGATCATTCATTTGAGGGAAAAATAGTTGAAGTTATAGAACAAAGAGAGAAATTTTTTCGAACCAATACCATTCCATGTGTCAAGCATTAGTGGTGAAATCACCACCTTGATTAAGATATCTGTGAACCAAATGATATAATGATACATACGTGTCCTCTATTTTTTATATGAAAGTAAAAAAAATTGGAAGACCTTCATTTTAATTTGGGAAGAATATAAACACATGAGATTTTATGTGATAAGATTTTCAAATAATGATTCTTTTAATGATAACAAATGTTCCATGCCACACTATGTTTTAAAAATATAGGTTATAAAATTATTATTATAATTAAAACATATTATTTATAAACTTCTCATAATATTTGTTCATATAATTTTTAATTTTCACATTATTCAAATTAATTTGGTAGGTTAATGAAAATATATTTATAATTATAACCATAATTTTTGCTGATGTATTTATATGCATCAAAAAAAATTTACTAAAAAATGTTTTTAATTGATTTTTAAAGAGAAATTAAATAATATCGTTTTTACAGTTTTATATAACATATAGGAAAAAAATTATCTATATTTTTTAATTAAAAAATTAAATATTATAAAATGGTTATATTTGATTTTTTTTAAAAGAATAGATTTTTACAGAATATTGGAAAATATTTTTTTATTGAAATATCATATTAATTAAAATAAATTACAATGTCATATTTTATTTTAAAAATGATTAGAATTTAAATTAATTATTAATTTATAAATAATCCAATTTTGATTACTGAAGTCATTATAATGTTTAATTTTAATATAAAATAATTTCCTTATGAAAATGATTTATTTAAGAACCCATTTTTATATCACATATGCATGTATGATTTTAAATTTTATTCTTCCAATTATATGAATTTGATTAAAATTTTTTTTTTATATTTGTAAATAAAAAATTAAATATTATATAATACTGTAAACTAAATTTTTAATCTTAACCAATAATAAAAACTGTAAAAATCAATAACCACCAGAATGTTAAAATGGTTTTATCAAGGGATAATCTAAAAGAATAATGGTTCAAATTAAATAAAATATTCACAATTAATTTGTTATGAAAATATTTTAACATTATAATACTTTAGTAAATATAATTATGCAATTTTTATCCTTGCGTCTTGTGCAAAATGTGGATGTAACATTTTCTTTTTAAAAATTCATAGTGTGTCATCTCCCCCGCATATAAAAGGGATGACCATCTCCTATAAAATTTACATCTGCAAATACATTTGTTTCCTCCTACAATTGGAATTATATTTTATTAATATCATATATTCATATAATAGGTCGTATAATTAATATTAAAATCCTCTTAATAATTATTTCGGTGAAATCTTATAGAGTTTTTCTAAAGAACATGTATTGTTACTGACTAAGAATTTTTGTTTTATTTCATAATATAGGTTCCAAATCATTTATAAAAAATTTCTATAAATTAAAACAATTATATTCCCTTATATGTAAATTTTATAATTTTAATTTTATAACCAATATCATTTACATCCTCCGTCAAATGGGAAATGACTCATTCGATTATGGTACGATGGAGTATTGCCTTGGGCACTGATATACATAGGGATTCTATATACACAACTCACATATGGATATAAATATGGATATAATTATTATATATGCTATTTTTTATTATTTATACAATTTTAATTAAAATATCATATCCTGTTTTATTACATCCTTTTTAATGGAAAACGATAACATCACTCATGTGTATGTGTAGACTAGTGCTTCCATAATGTGATGTGTTTCTTTTTTCCATTTCGTCTAACATGGATTGAAATACAGATATATTTTATCACTATAAATATTATATAGGCCACATAAATCATTATATAATGGTGATATATTATTTTACTTTAATTTATTAAATCCATAAAAAATTTGGAAATATCATTAAAAAAAACATATGGCATACCATCTGCATGACTGATGAAATTATTTTTCAATTGCCAATATTAATTTATTACAATAACTACATATAAACTGAACATATAATATATTCATATTAGTTTTAACATTTTAATATTATGCAACCTTGATCAATGTGAATGCAAAAAATAGCAAACAAAAACATATATGAAAAAATGAAGTATTTACCACCCAAAACATCATATTTACAATAAAATACTAATTTAGTAGTAATAAAAAGTTTTTGTTAAATCATATATGTTATTATATTTATGCGTATAGTGAAATAATATATTAATAATAAACCTATATTTATTGTACATGAGTCTTGATCTATTATGAATAAATTAAAGGTGTGGGGTTATGGATTTTTTCTTACTCTTATTTAGTTGAAAAAAATGCAATATTCACTAATTTTTCTTTTTTGGTGTATATAATGACAATAAAGTAATTTTATAATTATTATCATGAAATTATGGTATATTCATATCAATATAGGGTTGGTTATTTCCAGGTTCTTATGATTCAAAAGTTACATAATTAGTAATTGTTTTATGTAATAATATAATAATTCCTCATGGTTATTTAAGATTGAGTTAAAATGATAACATATTATGATAAATATCTTCACAGACTCATAAATTTTATTATCATCTAGAAACATTAATAGTATTAATAATTTATTTTAATATTTAACAATTTATTAATGTAATGGATAGTTTTTTAAAAATGTTGACATAATAACTATCTTCGGTCAAAAATAATTTTTATTCCATGTAAAGGTCTTGAAAAGGGTTTGGAAATTTTATTATACTATTATATAATGGTTTTAAATTGAATTTGACCAATTTTTAATAATTTACAATTTTTTTGAAAATGGGATCATCCTAAAATTTTATGAGTGTACTGTTTTTTATAAAAAAATACCTTAATTGTGAAAGGAATCATTGTATTTGACATAAAAGACATGAAAAAAATTTATACTGTCATGAACACTGAATTATTTGAATCATAAATTTCATGTTATCAATGAATCTTCATTGAAAAAATTTTCTTTATTATTCACTAAATATATAGATTTTAAAATTATTATTTAAAATTACAAAATTATATTTTATCTCAATAAATTATCCAAGGGATACTCCAATTTCATTTTCTATATATGAAGATTTTTTTAATTTTACATATTAATTAAATGTGAAAGTATCTATAGATACTATCATTTTTCATTTTATTATGTTTTATTATTATTATGAAATGATTTTGATGAAACCGAATATTCTTCTAATAGTTTATCCATGATGAAATTATGAAATAATTTTTAAATCCATCTTTCATGGGGTAAGCTATGATGAAATGTTAATTAGAATAATTATATTTACATCTGTGATGGAATGATGGATATTTTATAATATTATGGAATATGTTGATAATATTTTAATTATATTATTGGTGGGCCTAGAATTATATATCCCTCTAATGTACTAGGTAAATATTCATCTACTATTAGATAAAGAAAACTATAATATAGAGTCATCCAAGTTTTGTAATGAAATATATCCTCTATTATAGTGTTGAGATTGGACCAATAATACTCTGATTTTTTGGGACTAATTTAATTCTTTTATTATAGTCTTGGAAATGATCATTGGAAATACATGAATTTATTTTCTATGGTTATGTGTATGCAACAAATCTATATTTTTTCTCATATAATTATCTCATGGAATATGCCAAATATTTATTTATAACTCATGCCTTATGAACTACCATGATTTATTATATCAACCATGTTTATAGTATATGATTTTAATTGTAGTTTTCCATATGTTATTTTAAAACCCCTATTCTTATGTTAAATTTATATCTCCCTTGATTGTACTTATTAATTTTCTGATCTCACCCATTAGTATATTTTCATTCCATAGTTTATGAAGAATTTTTTAAACAATAAAATGTGTATAAATAGAGCTAGTTATTAATAAAACTAATAATGATAATGGTTTTTACTTATTAATCCTTTTTTGTGTATCAATGTTTCCAAATGATCTATTATAAAATGTTTTTATTGTGGATCATGATGTTATACAATGAATATTAATATAATGGGATGTACTATATATGTATAAATATTGATGGTCATTATACTAAATTATTGTATTTCAATTGTTATTTCATGTAAACACTGATATAAGTAATTATAAGATGAGTTTTCAAATATGAACAATAATAGAATGTAAATGAGAAACTTTTACTTGCATTTTATCAATGAACTCTTAAAAACATCTAAAGGGAATAATGTTCATTATGTTTTTTTGATAACCTTACATAATAAATAAAGTTAATTTCAACCAACTAGTATTCATATATTTATCATATTATAGGAGACTAATTAAGGAATTGGTATTACATCCTAGAGTACCATGTTCTATATTAGCTGTTTGGGATCTGTAGTTTACCCAGATGTTATTGAAATTGTTCCAGATGGTGTTTAAAAAATATTTTAACATTATCAAATTATCTCATCCATAGTCTAATGCTTAATTTTATTAGAAATTAAACCCCTATAGAAAATCCTTTGTTATTTTTCTATATATTTAAAATGTTATTTGGAACAATATAATTTTTCATTATTGTTTTCAAATGAAAGTAACTTTCTATCATGCATTAATATGTCTCCTTATGTTAAAATATACTCTTGGAAGTGTATTACATCGATTTTTTGGGATGATGTAAGATAGAAAATGATATTAGTAACTCTACTATATCACGAAATATATATTATTTTAGACCCATTCAGTAAAAAATCTAGGTATATCATTTTGAATGAATTAATAGGCTAAAGATCATTAGAAATATGTACAATTTATTGTTAAGAAGAATATATTTCTAAAACTTCCTTCAGCTAATAGGTTTATGATATTCCATAAGATGTGAAATCCAATCCTTCTATATAAAATCCTTTTAATAAAATTGAGATGACCATGACTTTTTCATATAAAATTGGGCTTCCAATGAATCTCTCTATGTTCTTAATGTGTTCAATATATCTTTTTTAGGAACTACTTACATCATCCATTACAATAACAATATTATTTGTATATTCTATAGAATCATGATCTATGTTATGTTAAAAATGGTTAGGTATTATTCAACAATTGGATAATGTGTTATGAAATAAGAAATGTCACCAAGAAAACTTTTTTGTGAATGTATAAATTTGATGAAGCTGCTCATAAACTAGATGATATGTTAAAGTAGATAAATCATCTTTTTTGATTAGATTGATGTATTGTTGATGATGAAATTTAATTTAATTGGGAAAATATTTTATACACTAATATATATATATATATTCCATTAAAAATTATTTTATAGATATATTTATATATATAAAACATCTAATTTAAAGAAACTATGATATACTATTGAATTACTATTATTCAATGTGATAGTATTATCATATCAATTAGAATAGTGGGAATGAATAAGAATTTTTACTTTTTATCTTATGGTTTATAATGTATATAAAATCAATTCCTTAGATTTCATTTTCATATAAATTTGTAAAAATGAATTTGGAATTAAAATATATTATTTTCAGAAAAATAGTGTTTATATGATAAAAGTATTCATATTTTTATAAATTAAATTAAAAAAAAATTATGAATTGAAATATCTAATCATATATATTATATATTGATTAAAATTATGTATTATTCATTTTATAGTTTTTACTTGGAATTTAATTAATGTAAATAATGTTTCATTATAAATTATATATATTGATGAGATTGGTTTTTATTTTTATTATATGTGAATATGCCTTCAAATGAATATATAAATCTTAGACAATGTGAATATTAAAAATATATACTTTTTAATCTAAATCAGAACAATTAATATAATGAAGTATGTTAGTTGTAATTTTTCCCACTAGATTAGTATCATTGGTAAAAAGAATCTGGTAACCACAAAAAGTGTTGAAATTGGTCAAAAATGTTAAAACTAAAATGAGAATAATTAAAATGAAAAAAAATATTTATTAATCCCAATTTCAGGTAATATTTCCAACAAAAATCTTCTTTTATTATATAATGAGTCATTTTTTATCCAATTATCATTAATAATTTATTAGTAATTTTTTATTCTTTTTAGGATTTCCTTGTGTATCATCTTACATCCTTATAAAAGGAAACCACCTTTCCCATTTTAATCATAATTCATCAGAATCGCAACCCATCCAATACCATTATAAATCCATTTCTATCAAACCTGTCCATTTTTATCCAATCCTATACTCTTGATAATATCATCCTTTCTAGGATTAATTTTTATGAAAATGGAGGTTTCCCATTTATTTGTTATAATTTGAAATCGAGTACAATCAATCTTATTTCCTCATCTAACTCCTCTATATCTCCATTATACATTCTAAAAAAAATAAAATATGTATAAATAATAAAATAAAATTTTAATATGATTATGGAGAATATATTATAAATATCCATTACATCATATGGCAATTAAAACATAACTTGTTTATAACTATTAATTACAGCATCCACACAATGATATAGATCATATTCCATCACCATCAATCATAGTTATCTATTATGATGGATTTAGAATATATATATTACTTATCAAATAAATATTTTAAAATATTTATAAATTATTATATACCTACTAATCATTCTATCTATTGTAAAACTATATTGATGATTGTCTCCATGTGTGTACAATAACCTCCAAAAAATGATTTTATTCATTTTTCATCACCTCATAATATAATTTTTTTAAATATAAAAATGTTGAATAAATATGATAGGTCTATAATAATTATGATTATATAGTCTATGATACCATGAATAAGGTGGATGTATGAAACAATTGAACATAAACATTGAAGGATAATGAACCAGCTTTTACATAATTTTCCATCTTAATAGAAAAATTCATAATAAAGAGTAAATTTGAAATTTTAAGGAAATAGAAAAATAATATATTATATATTAAATGGTTCTCAAATATATATATAAATATATATTTCCATATGTGTGTGCACGCATATGTATAGTGAATCTATATTTTTTATTCTGTAGATTTCATCATGTAGGAAGAAACATTGAACCGTATGAATGTTTTTTTCTAATCTAATTTAGTTTTGAGTTCACAAATGATAAATTTCCATTTATTGATGTTCTTATAAAATAATTTATTGACATGTGTTTATTAATATCAATTTTTCCAATTTGGTGTTAAATTTCATGAGATGATATTATTTGTATAGAGACGACAATATGGCATCTTTGGTCAAAGAACAATTTTTCTCTTATCTTAGATAATAAATATTATTTATTAATTTTCCAACAAATACAAGAAATGATATTAAAAATTCACTCTCGAAAAATTGTATGATATTTAAAATTGTTCTAAATTAAATTTTTTTAAAATAATTTTAAAAAACATATTTTAAATTTTACATTTTTTTATAAGAGGGTTTTATTTTAATGCATATAACATGAAAATTTATTCTAGAATTTATAAATTTTCATTTATTTGAATCCCCCATTACATATATAATTCATAATTTTCACAAAAATATATTTTCTCAATATTTTGATTATTTTTAGATTAAATATTATTAAATTAAAATTATATTTCAATCATAAATACAAATATGGTATGAATGTTTTATTTTCTTTTATATTATATCATTGAAAACATCCATTATAATTTTTCATGATTCAATGAGGATTAGATATAATACTTTCATTCACATTATTTCTTCAAATATATTAATATGGTGAGGATTTTCAATATGATGATATGAAACACACTTCATTCCAACATGTTAATTATGTTATAATAAAATCTCTATAGAAGTAGTTTAATTAACATGGGTAATATAAGGATGAAATGATAAAATTTTAATGAAACTTGTTTATTTTAAATATGTTATTATAACATTATATGATGAAAACATTATGAATCTTTAGAAAATACCTGTATAGTATTACATGTGTGATGTATTTTCTCATAATTATATATGAAACCAATGAATTAGGTAATAATTTATATCTCATAAGATAATATGCTATGTAATGCAGAGTAATAAAATAATTTTATA
Organism: Viscum album; assembly: GCA_963277665.1. Lineage (NCBI taxonomy): Eukaryota > Viridiplantae > Streptophyta > Magnoliopsida > Santalales > Viscaceae > Viscum > Viscum album. The sequence goes on from OY728166.1 coordinate 999,078,697, forward strand.
AGTCTTTTTCTCGTAGGATTGTAATGGGTGTTAACCGTTACTATGAAAGTGGCATGATGTGGAGTGAAATTAATCTATTTTAATAGTATTGATATCTATCATTGAATAGGTGAATAGTTTTCAATGATTACCTGTATACATAAATTTATGAATTATTATTGTGATTTATTCTTTAGGATTATTATTTAGGGTTTATAATTCTTTACACATGGGATTTATATTTTTTAAAACTCATTATTCCATGATATATATTAATGATATTTGATAGATTTCATATCTTTTTTAAAATATATGATCATGTTATTATACTATTATCGTTATCAGATTCATAAATATTATAATGTATTGATATCTCTAATTATATCCTTATAGAGTGTCTAATCTCATTAATTTTTTTAATTTTCCATATATTGGTAATGGATAATGGATTTATGCTGGGTATTTCACAGAAGTATACTATGTGAGATGATATTTGGGTACGTAATTGGTGATATTTCATGAAATTGGATGATTATGAATCTAATATCCAAAAATAGTAAAAATTTCATGTTTTGGGGGTTGTATTACAATTCCATGTATTTTCAATTCATAAAAATTGATATAATAAATATGAATTTAATTACAGGGTCTCTTTATAAGGATATTAATTTTTAACATATAAAAAAACCCTAATTAAAGCCAATCATGGAGTGTTAAATTTATAAAAATCTATTTTGATTGTTCTTGAAAATTGTTAGTAGTTTAAATCCATATAATAATAATAAAATATAAATCTAAAAGTATAATTACAAGGATAAATATATTCATAAGATGCTGCATGTTAATACTAACATTTATATAGATTAAATAAGCTAATTAAAAAATTATAAAATTTTAGAGATGTTGAGCATTGAACCATAAACTACTACAAATTCATACTTAGTTACTTCAATGAAAAAATATTTTACGATGAATGAATTGTAATAATTTTTTGTGGAAAATGGATCTATAATTGATTGTAAAAAATATTTTTGAGCACTTCTAGACAACAGACTAGGGGAAAATAATATATACATTTTATAGATAATGATATTATTTTGGAAACATTCAGAATATATTGAAATTTTTATTGATTCAATAATAAATAAATAAAAATAATGTTGGTGGTATTGGAGGTTGGTTTTGAAGGTAGGTTATCACACTGGATGTAGAAAAACTGAAATATAAACTGAAAATAATATGTTAAATTTTTGAACACATTCTAACTGGATGAATCTCTTTATAAGATGTATTATCCTACTAAAAAAATGAATAATGTTTTCATTCGATACTGTGTTGTAACTTTATACCACACAAAAATTAATAAATTGGAAAGGGAAATTCATTGAAAAAATGGGGATAAAATACATGAAATAAATAATGATTTTAAAAGGCCTTGAAGTGGGATCTACCTAGTCAATCCAAGGAACCATCACAGCTGAAGGTACATGGGTACCCACTTTCTGTAACATAATCCACTTGTGCGACCAATCTCTATTCACCCATGGACACTTATTTTCTTATAAATAGACCCTTATGTATTCATTTTTTAGGACAAATTTCCATGAAACCTAATTGCTTCTCTGTTCTCCCTAGTGATTTTCACAATTCTTTGGAAATCTTAAGGGTAGTTAACTAAAACACCTCTATAGGGGGAATTAAAGGAGGATCATAGAAGATAAGTCCCTTCAGTGTTTGAAATTTATATCATTCTCTTTTCTATAGTGCACAACCTCCCCAAATCAGAAACACTTGCCTATCACCCATTCCTCTCAAATGAACTTTTCCACCCCACTTCATGTTATACCTATAAATACCAAATAATGGTTCAGTCTAGTCACCCCAAGGTTTTAATATCCAGGTTGCTCGTCACATAAGTATACATCTGGTCTCCAAAGCATGCCTCCACACCCATACATGTGTGCTAAATACCCACATTGGCATCCTTATTTTATTAATCTCAACCCTTCTGCATATATCGGCCTTTCCTCATGCCTTCATCAAATTAATTCATTGAAAGGCTCTTGTTTCATTGAATCACTTATGTCAAAGGTATTATATTTAATGATCCATAAAAACTCTTGACATACCAACACTTGGAAAAGTTAGATCAGTGTGTCTCTGATTTGGTATTGTATATCCACAGTCAGTGGTATATCACATATGGGGTAGGATTCATGGAGTGTCTATGTGATTCTATATATGAAGTCAAACAGATATGTCTCCTTGGAATAGGGTTGGGGAGTTCCATGTTATAAGGATTGGGGTCCGGCCCATGCCCGTCCTTTATCTTTTTTCAAAACTAGATCCCCAATTCCCTTGAAAGAATGGTATGGTTCAAACCTACTTTTATATTTGAAAAAAGATGTTTATCCCTCCCCATCCATAACCAATTCATGGGAATCCCTCTTGGATTATTCCCCTAGCCTTTTTAGCTAGATTCAATGATCTATTTTTTATCCCACATTTAAATGATCACTTCTCCGCACCATCTTCCACTATCAGCATCATAGGACAATCCTATTCTACTAGTAGAGGAGGAAAAGTGTGTGTTCCTTTGTTCAATATTTCTATTTAACTTGTTTCTCTAGCAGTTCATGAGTCTCATAGGCTTATATAATTTTTGATGATCACCAAATCCGCCCAAACAACTAATTGAATAAACAAAAATATGTTTGATTCCAATAAAAAAATTGGGATACATAGGTTTCCTTTATAAGTCCAGAGCTCCATCTCATCTCATCAATAAATAGTAGTCCTCTTTAAGATTAATCCCCAAATAAAAAACCCAAAATCACCGAGGCATCAATTTTAGGGAGTAAGTCCAAACTCATTTTTCTCAATGGATTACTCTATCCTATGAGACATACCTAACTATGTGGGATTTGATTCGCATCCGAATGTGAAATGTTGGAAGCCTCCCAAAGGATCAAACCCAATAATCTAAATCAAAGATATTCGTCCAGGGCCATATTCCCAATTGGGTATAATCTAACATGGAAACTCATATATTTTCCAGGTTCCTTGGGATACATAGGAATAAGTCCCACACAATTCGTAGACTAAGAACCTTCCACTTAAATTTGTTTACCACATGACATTAAACTATACAGTTAGGTCTTATCACATAACCATAAATGTAATTTTGAGTCCAATTAAGTGGAACTGAACTCTGAGGGTTTTGATTCCATTCCCAAGGATACGTAAGTTTCCCATTTAACGGTATGATCCCATAAAAAACCCTTATTCTCCCATGATGACTATAAATTCTTGTGTTCTGGATTGTGTGGATTGAAAACTAGTATCATCATAACTACAGTTCAATGAATCTCTAAAAATATCTATGAGTATCCCATTGATGTAGAACCTATATTATATATGGACATCTATTTTAATTAAGATCCAAGAATGAATACGGATGATTATATATATCACACTTGCAAATAATTGATTTAAAATGAAAGGGAAACATGCATTATACACGGTGAATTAATAAGGATTCATGAAAATATCTCAAATCTATAAGAGATACCAGGTGTATGAAATAATTCCCCACAAAATAGTGTAATAAGTTTGACCTCCCATCCCCTCGACCAATGTCTGTTATTATGTATCGTAGGTCCAAACATAACAAACACATGCATTTGAGGTCCTATTAGATAGAAAATCGTTAGAAATTTATGGTTCCATAAATAAATCAAATGGAATCCACCCAAAGGTAGTGATTCCTAACCAGAACACATGTTTTGGGTGGAGACAAAACAAAAACAAATGTTGAACCCAACATGAATCCTTAACCATGCAGATAGTATTATCCAATTTACCAGCCCCTATCAATTTATAAAATATGTCGAGGAAATTAAATCCATCAAATATGTTTCCATCTAGAAGTCACTAATTAAATGGAGTTCATTTTTGTTATTTTTTAAAAAAATCTTGAACTCCATTCACTTCAAATGGATTTCATCAAGATTCCACTATTGAATACCCTGACTACTGCACAAGATGGAGAATCATTCGCTATAAGGACATCATAACCAACTAAAAATCATCAACATTGTGTCTCAAATTCATTGGTTCAAGAATACCATCAATATAGAACTATCTGATCCTTAGGGCTACCTCACAGGCTCTCAAGTTAAAAATAACCTTTGATAATCCGGTTCGGGATGAACGGTGGTCAAGAATCAGATAGTTCCCACCACCGTCTTCTACCGTCTTGTGTCATTATCCTTGTAACATAATATTAAGTCCCTCCAAAACTATGGAGAGGTGGATCAGTAGGTCAATGATGGCCACAAATCCAAGATATAGGCGACCTCCATTAGGGATCCAACCAACAGTAGTCGGCGACAAAATCATGCGGCAGTGAACCACCAACATGATAGGAGTGCTGACTTCAGTTGTTTGACCCCTGTACCTCAGACCTAGGCATGAAAGATGAAACATTGGTGACAAAATGCAGCCAATAGAGTGTAGGTTCTTACATTTTCGCCCTCTGAAGAATTCCATCAACATAACTTGTTTGCAAACAATAAATGGGAACATACACTCATATGCCATAGTATTTTGATTCAAAAAACACATCTGGTGGTTCCCAATCAATTCTAATACTTAATTCTAGATGAATTTTGTGAGAAGGGAAATACACCTACTTACAAGATGTCAGCCTATCAGTAGACTCATCTGGATACCATCCAAAAAACACTCCAATCAAATATTATGGAAACTTGTAACCAGGAACATACACCTGCTTGTACTCACCAATCCTACCAAAATTATTTTCAGACAAAATGTAGATAATAATGTTAACCATGATTGGGGGAAAATATCCATAAGGAACATACACCTTCCAGAATCAATCAAGCATGCTAATAGTCTTTTTTGGTATTACCCAGAGTGTAACAACCCAAGCTTCCATGGTACGCTTCTCTTTGAATAATACAGTAGCGTGTGTTGTACACAACATCAGGTTCTAAAACACACTAAAACCAATCAAACTAGCCATTATGAATAGTAATAACCACTTTTTGAAAATTTATAAATTTTATCAATCAAGATGGACTTCATTTCGTAATCGGAATATTTAAATTATCCTAGGGTGAAATTTTGGTATTTTTCTGAAAACTATCAATTTTTGATGAATAGTGAAAAAACACTAAGTTATAGTTTAAAACCGAATTTTTTTTAATTAATTATTTATTTTATTTAAATTTAATTAAGGTCAAAATAGAAATATAATACTTTTATAGGTTCAATGTAATTCATTGAGTTTGTTCAGAATATTTTTAGATACATCAAAATTTTATTGAACTTTTCACAGTCTTTTACCCACCTTCTAGGAGATTTTGGAAATTCACATAAAAATTAATTTTACCACTTTTGTGACTGGAATTTTGAAAATCCGAGAGACACAATTAATATGAAGGAGTAAATTGTGGTTCAATGAGATGAAAATATTTTTTGGTGAATAATAACCATTTTACTTTTATTTACCACGGTTAAAAGTAAATAGTGTAATTAAGAGTAAAAATCCTATTAATATTACCCTAACACATGTCCTAATTATATTAGACAAGTGTATCTTAACCAAAAAAATCTTTAGGAATAAAATATTATCATTTTGTTCCACTTTTATTAGTTTAGGACATTAATTATTATTTAATTCAAACAACAGTTAAAAGTGTTAAAATCAAAGTTTAATTCCTAAAAAAATTTTAATATACGGTAATACCAAAGTTAAATTCAATTGTAAAAATTTATTATAAATATAAAAGGATTTATTACATAATGGTATTTTATTTATAATTATTAGACATTATATAATGTAATTTATTTTTGACACAATGGTGATGCAGAAATTACTTAATTAATGAAATATTAAAATAATTGATATTATAAATATCAAAATACATGTAATTTGCGACTTTTTATGAATTGAAATAATTTTATAGGATGGTATGATAGATTAGTATTGGATATATAATTTTTTTCTAAGTAATAATGCTGTTATGAAATTTTCAAAAACAAAATACACAATAGTGTCAAAATTGACATAAAATCGTTTTTTAAACAAATATTATATTATTAATTGATATTATATTCCTAAAAATCAAATGGTCAGCCAAACGACTTATATCATAATATTTGTATTATTAATGGACCACTTTTGGGTCTCTTATATTTATATTGTATGTTTATTAACTATATAATATAAAAATACAAAGTGACATTGTAAATGTCAAACTAATTAACTAAGAGTTAAAACTAAAAGATAAGGTTAATATAATGATCCAAACCTTTCTAAAATATATTGGTGGAATGGATATCAACCCATACCCACCTAAGTATTTGAATAATCCAATTTGGAACCATTAAAAACCGAAAATGAATTTATTATACAATAATAATTTATGTTTTTCCTAAAGAACCCCTCCTCCCCCTTATAAAAGAAAACCACTTCTAAAAAATTCTTCACACCTTCGAAGCCTTTTGGCTCAGAAAAACCCTGCTGAAATATTTTCTCAAATTCCCTCACATCGACCTAGAGGCCTTAGTTTGATCATAAATCCAACATAAGTAGCCATTTTGATCAAATCAAAATAAGAACCTGATTAAGAGGTGATGTTTTTAACACCCTCATTCAAGTTCCTTTCTTCTTCAACTTCTTGTTTCTTTGTTATTACCATTATAAAATAATAAATAAATTATCTTATATATACCGTTATTTAATTATAAATATTGTACAAACATATTCAGTATTCAATCCATCCTTTGAATGACATGTCACTCTACGTGTGTACCTACGGCTTACCTTCTCTACACCGTGGTGTAATTGTAATTCAAAACATTATTATTAGGATTGGTATAATAATGATATGTAATTCATTTAAATAATAAATATAACATGATAATTATTATTTATATATGATATATCATACAATTATATATTATTTTAATATCAAAAGAATGATATTTTGGCCTGTGTGTACGTACGGACTACCGTCTCCACGAACGTGATGGGATTCATTCACCATTGTATCTATTCAAGAATAATTCTCATTTAATGACTAAAAATTATTTTTAAGGACTTGATATCATTATGGATATGAATTATATACAACCTATCCATAATAAACACGTCTTATGTAACAAAACATATAAACGAGAATGAGTAAGTTAACACCCGAAACAATGATAATACTAAGATATTATTAACAAATCAATTTCAAATGATCATATATGATGTCATATTAATGTATACGATTCTTGTATAATATAACAACAATTATTTCACCATTATAAAGGAAGTTAACCTACCCTCAACCAAGGAAAATTACAAGGTGTGGGTTATTTCACAATCTCTTCATTATCCATTGTTGTTTATACGTAATTATCTACTGGGACATCTTTATCATACACATCCATGTATCTTAAAAATGTATTTCAAATCATTCTTACTATTTTAAAGACTATTGTATAAATTCATTTATAACATTTTTTAATTTTTTAAGAGTTTTATAAAGGAATATTTCTTTTGTTTTCCAAACATGGTCCTTTTTAACCTTTTCGACAGAATTAAGGTAAGAATGTATTTTTTTAACTTATACGGTGGGTGCTGTTATTTTCTGACGTTATAAAATCGTCGAAGCTTCCTGTACAACATTATAATAATATTTTCAATGTAAATGTTTTATTTTATAATTAATTAACTTTTAAATGATTTCAAAAAAAGAGATATTTCTCTCAAATAGTTTTGATTTCATTTATGTCATCATCCTTTGATGGATTTTGAGATTATTTGTTATTTATTTATTATTATAAAGAACATCTATATTGAATTGAAGGTTTTGTGATATTTTTGACTGTGTATGTGTTATTTTTATACCTTTAATGGTTTATGGAGAAAGTATTGACATTTTGTATGCTAGTTTTAATACGAATGTTTATGTTCTGTTTAAACATGTTCATATGTGGAATGCATTGGACATAATATGTGATGGGTGGAGCCCACTATATCTCCTTGATGCATCGGTATGTCTCATGAGACAAACTATTGTCTTGGAACAAGTCCTTGGAAGAAATATTATTTGTACTCTTGGCATGAGAGCTTGGCTATGTGGTTATGATAGTTTGGAATTATGCATTCCATCATTATGAAAGTGGTTTTTGATATTACATGTGATTATTCAACTAGTATAATATCCATGTGAATATGTAAATTGAATTATTTCATTTTATCTTTTCCATATTATGCTGATGTTCATGTTTAAAAGGCTATTGTTTTAGTTATACATTGCCTTAAATATTTATTCTTATTTATATAAGTTTCCGCAATATCGTTACCCCAACTAAGTATCTGAGATCACCCCTTTCAGTGTTTTATTTTTCCCAGGATGTGAAGAAGAAATTTATGAATGACCGGCATGGATGGTATGAGGGGATATGAATACAAGATGTTGTTTTAGTAGTTTTCAATTTATGATGTAATGTAGACTTTATGAATGTGTATTGTTATTCCAATGCAACTAAACTAATCAGTCTTATGAGATTTGATCTTTCTTATGATCATGCCAATGATACGTAATAATGAACTAACTCAGGGTAACTGGGGTCGGGGCATTACAGTTGGTATCAGAGGAAGTTTAGTACATACCATGGAAGCAAGATTTAGATAAAATCTGATTAGATCACATAGACCTAAGATGGACTTTGAGTATTACTATAGAAGAACTTCCTAGAAATTTGGTATTGTATATATTTTGTGAGTTTTCTGAGCAATACATCCCTATCTGGATACGATCAGGTATATGTGGCTCTAGCATAGATTTACCTAGGGGTAAAACCTGAAAACACCGCTTTGATCTAGACTCGAACATGTAGTGGTGCCCGAAAAATAGGCCTTGTTGTAGTCTTGGTTACGACACTCCCAGGGGATATGCTTAGGATAACTCTCCTTTTATTTACAAAAAATTATGAAGGGTTTATGAGTATATACATCCTCAAAGAAAACATTTTTTTGATTATGGATTATATCTATAAAATGGTCAATTCATGTTAAGTGTTTTACACATTTGGATTTATGTATTGCGATTCCTAAACTAATCTAGTGTATGTAATTGTTTAGAAATGGAGCCCAGTGGAAGGAATGGAAACTGTATCAATGCACGCACTCCATGTAGTGATTTCTGTCCTGCTCAAGATAATTATATTGGAGCTGGTGATGCAACTGGTGCAGATCAGCTAATCACCATACTGGGACAACTCACTCAGGTTATGAATAATAACCTTACCCATATGGAGCACCCTGATCCGCAGCGTGGAGGATAAATGTTATACCACTTCATGAGGCAACAACAACCAATGTTCAAAGGGAGTACAAATCCCTTGGTAGCTGAGCAATGGATAAGTTCTCTTGAGAAAATATTTCAAGTTTTGGGGATTAGTGAAAGGGGAAAAGTTATCATGGCAGTTTACCACCTCACTGGAGATGCTGATCAATGGTGGTCATTGATTCAAAACATGAAAGAAGATAATTAAGAATCAAATATGGAATGGAGGGAGTTAAAAGATCTGTTTTTAGAAAAAAACCTTCCTCGAGACCATCATGTAGATATGGAAAGGAAATTTATGAGTCAGAGACAAAAGGAGGATGAGAATGTAGCAAAGTATGAGGCTAACATTACATGGTTAGCAAGGTATGTTGGATATTATATACGTAACCCATGATTTAAGATTGATTGTTTCTTTGATGGGTTAAAACCATTTCTTCGTTGATAATTAATGTATCAATCCTTTTCATTATACGAAGTTATTTTCTCATGTGCTATAAAGATTGAAAAAGAATTCTCCAAGTCTAATGAATTTAAAGCAAAGAATGAGAAGAAGAGATCTGTTGATCAATCTTGGAATGGATATAAGGGGAAGAATGGAAAAGGTGAATACCCATCCTACAATAAATGTGGGATAAAACAACCTGGTAATTTCTTGATGGGAATGGGAGTCCATTACAAGTGTAGTGAAAAAGTCCACCGTGCTCATGATTGAAAGGGGACGAAAGAATCTACCAATGTTCAATGCTACAACTGCAGGGATATGGGACATTATGCAGATGAATTTCCTAAGAGTCAGGGGAACCTACCTCAGAAAAGGCCAAGGCATCAAGGCCAAGCCTATGCTATCACTACTGCTGAGGTAGAAGCTCCAAAAGATGTGGTGGCAGGTAATTTAATGGTTTCGTAAAGTTTAGAAAATGCATTATTTGATTCTGGATCATCGCATTGTTTTATATCTACCCAGTTTTCTAAGAAAATTAAATATTTCCAATTTGATTTAACAAGGGAGTTGTCAGTTAAAAATCCTAAGGGAAGTATCATGTCAACAATGTTTTGTGAATCAGTCCCCATTATAGCACATAAATGATCTTTATCTGCGGATCTCATAGTCATACTGATAATTGAATTTTCTATAATCCTCAGTATGGATTGTCTTTTGATCCATGATTCAAAAATTTATTATAAAAGAAGGTGGTTACTATTTTTTATGATAATGATATGGAACACCTTATCTTTGGAGAGGAATCATCTCCACCTAATTCTTAACTAGATTCACCCCCAGTATCTTAACAAAATTCAATTATTGTGGATGAATAGAATGAAAAGACTGTGGGTGAGGAAATGAATGTTCAAATAGAAGATGTACCTATTGTGAATGAATATGTAGATTTGTTTCCGAAAGAATTATGGAGACATCCTCCAGAACGAGACGTTGATTTTTCCATTGATTTAATTCCTGGATCAAGGCCTATATCGAAGACCCATTATAGAATGGCCACTGTGGAATTAGATGAACTAATGAAACAACTAGAAGAATTGGCTAATAAGGGATTTATTCTCCATAGTGTTTCTCCATGACGATCCCCTGTTCTTTTTGTTAAAAAGAAAGATGGATCTATGAGGATATGTATCAACTACGGGGAAATCAACGCTATAACAATAAAGAACAAGTATCCCCTACCTCAAATTGATGATTTATTTGACCAACTACATGGAGCACAATAATTTTCAAAGACTGACCTTTGATCTGGATATCATCAGTTGTGTGTGAAGAAGGAAGACATTCTGATTACAACATTTAGAACCAGGTATGGGCATTACGAGTTTACATTAATGCCTTTTTGATTGACTAATTCACCCTTTATATTCACGGATCTAATGAATAGTGTTTTCAAGGAATATCTCGATGAATTTGTGGTGGTATTTATTAATGATATCTTGGTGTACTCCAAAAGGTATGAAGATCATGAAAATCAATAGCGCATTATCCTGAAGACTCTAAGAGGACATGAATTATATGTGAATTTTAGCAAGTTTGAATTATGGATTCAGGATATTTCTATTCTTGGCCATATTGTTTCTAAAGATGGAATCTCTGATGATCCTTCTAAGACCAATGTAATCCAAGAATGGCCTGCACCAATGAGTATAATTGAGGTATGCAGTTTTGTTGGTTTAACAGGTTATTATCGACGTTTCATCAATAATTTTTCATGATTGGCTAACCGATTAATGAATCTCACACGTAGAGGGGTTAAATTTGTTTGGACAAAAGAGTGTGAATAATGTTTTGAAGAACTGAAGAGAAAATTAGTCGATGCTCTTATGTTTACTCTACCATCGGGGATTGATGGGTTCATTATTTATAGTGATTCATCGAATAAAGGACATGGTTGTGTCTTTATATAGATTGATAGGGTTATTGCCGATGCATTACGACAGTTGAAAATTCATGAGCAAAACTATCCTACTGATGATCTTGAGTTAGCATCTATAATCATTTCTTTGAATATATGGAGACACTACCTCTATGGTGAAAAATGTGAGATTTATACTGATCATAAGAGATTGATGTATATTTTCTCACAGAAAGTACTCTACATGAGTCAACGGAGATGGATTAAAATACTCAAGGATTATTAATGTACGATACACTACCACCCAGGGAAGGCAAATAAGGTGGTAGATTATTTGAGCAGAAAAGATCATGGAGTTTTGAACATGATGATAATTGAAAGGGATCCTATTTTCATGGATCCAATGAAGATGGATATGGGAGTCACCATAGAAGGTGAAACATCAATGCTTTTTCAAATGGTTCCCAAACCATATTTACTAGAAAGTATAAAGAGTTCTCAGACCGATGATGAAGAATTTCAAAAGATGATTAATGCTTTGAATGATAGGATATTGAGAGACATTGTGTATGAAGAAGGAAATTTAAAATTTTGGAAAAGACTTTGTGTTCCCGTTATTCCTGATATGAAAAAGGAATTGTTAGATGATTCTCATAGCTCCAATTTCTCTATACACCTTGGGAGCACCAAAATGTATAGAGATTTGAAGGAACACATGGGGTGGGACAACATGAAGAGGGAGTTTTCTGATTTTGTTTCAAGATGTATGGTTCGTCAATAAGTGAATACAGGAAGGCAACAACCTGGAAGAGTCATGCAACCTCTTCCCATACTAGATTGAAATAGGGAAAATATTACGATAGAATTTCACAGGGGGCTACCAAAGAATCTTAGAAGGAATTATGGAATATGGGTTAGTGATTATCATCTTACCATGTCAGTAAATTGTCTTGCTATAAGAGAATATCTACCACTATAACATCTAGAAAGACTATATATTAATGAAGTTGTGAGACTTCATGGAGTACCCCTATAGATTAATTCTGATCGTGATCCCTGTTTTACTTCAAGATTCAAGAAAAGTATTCAGAATGACCTGGATACTAAACTTCGTTTGAGCACTGCCTACCACCCCCAAACTAATGGACAATCAGAACGAACTATTCAAACCATGGAAGAAATGTTGATATCATTCTCACTTGCCTTTCATGGTATGTGGGATCAATATTTACCTCCGGTGGAATTTTACTATAATAATACCTTACATTCATGTATTCGGATGGAACCATATAAAGCGTTATACAGAAAGAGATGTCTCACACCAACTTGTTGGGATGATGTTGGTGAAAGAAAAAATTTAGGCCCAGAACTGGTGGAGGAAAAAATGGAGAGGGTAAAGGTAATCCAAAACCACATAAAAGCATCTCAAGGTAGGTAGAAGAGCTATTCTGATAACTGAAGGAAGGATTTTGAATTACATGTAGGAGATCATGTTTTCTTGAAGGTATCTCCATGGAATAGAGTTATACGTTTCGGTAAGAAGGGTAAAATGAGTCCCAAGTACATCAGACCTTTCGAAATTCTAGAACGAATTGGGGCTATAGAATACCGTTTGTCAATGCTGCCAAGTCTCTCCAATGTTCACGATGTGTTCCACATATCATTGTTCATGAAATACATGTCTGACCCAACGCATGTACTCACCTATGAGGAATTAGAACTGGAACCTGATCTGTCTTATTACAAAGATCACATCAAGATTCTTGATATGAGAGAACAAGTACTGAGAAACCGGATGACTCTTCTAGTAAAAGTTCTATGGAGAAACCATAAATGGAAGAGGCAACGTGGAAAACCGAAGAACATAGGATGAAGAGTCACCCAAGTATTTTCATTTTGTATTATTATAGAAATTTCTATGATGAAGTTATTTGAATTAGGGGAGAATGTAACACCCCAAGCTTCCACGATACACGTCTCTTTGAATAATACAATAGTGTGTGGTGTATGCAACTTCGAGTTCTAACACTCACTACAACCAATCAAACAAGACGTTATGAATTGTAATAGCCATTTTTTGAAATTTTAAAAATTTTATCTTTCAAAATGGACATTATTTTGGATTAGAAATATCTAAATTAGCCTATGGTGAAATTTTTGTATTTTCCAAAAAACTTTCAATTTTTTATGAATAGTGAAAAAACACTGAGTTTTGTTTAAAACCGAATTTTTATTTAAATAATTACATATTTTATTTAAATTTAATTGAGGTCAAAATAGATACATAATACCTATATTGGTTCCATGTAATTAATTATAGTTAGTTCAGAATAATTTTAGATATATAAAAACTTTATTGAATTTTTCACCGTCTTTTACACACCTCCTACGAGAATATGGAAATTCACATAAAACATAATTTTACCACTTCTGAGAGTGGAATTTTGAAAATCCGAGAGACACAAATAAAATAAAACAGTAAAATTTGGGTCAATGAGATGAAAATAATATTCGTTGATTGTAACTTTTTACATTTATTTACCACGGTTAAAAGTAAATAGGGTAAGTGAGGGTAAAAATGATATAATATTACCCTAACACATGTCCTAATTCTATTGGACAAGTGTATATTCATCAAAAAAAACCTTAGGAATAAATATTATCATTTAGGTCCACATGGATTAGATGAGGACATTAATTATTATTTAATTCAAAGAAGTGTTAAAAGAGTTAAAATCAATGTTTAATTACTATAACATTTTTAATATAGGGTTATACATAATAAAAATTAGATTTTAAGTATTCATTAGAAATATAAAATTTTTTCCTACATAATGGTATTTTATTTATAATTTTTAGACATTAAATAATTTAATTTATTTATGACACAATGGTTATGAAAAAATTACCTAATGAATGAAATATTAAAATAATTGATATTATAAATATGAAAATAAATGTAATTTTCGACTTTTTATGAATTACAATAATTTTCTAGGTTAATATGACATATTATGATTGGTTATATAAATTGTTTTCGAAGTAATAATGATGTTATGAAATTATCAAAAACAAAATACCCAATAGTGTCAAAATTGACATAAAAGTGTTTTTAAAACAAATATTATATTATTAATTGATATTCTATTCCTAAAAATCTAAGGTTCATCCAAAGGACTTATATCTTTATAGTTGTATCTTTAATGGACCACTTTTGGGTCACTTGGATTTATATAGTATGTTTATTAACTATATAATATAAAAATACAAAGTGATATGGTAAATGTCAAACTAATTAACTAAGAGTTAAAACTGAAAGATATTGTTAATATAATGACGATAACCTGTCTAAAATATATTGGTTGACAAGATTTAAACCCACACCCACCTTAGTCTTTGAATAATCTACCTTGGAGCCATTATAAACTGAATATGAATTTATTATAGAATAATACATTATGTTTTTCTTAAAGAGCCCCTCATCTCCCTTATAAAAGGACACCACTTCTAACCCATTCATCACACCTTCAAATCCTTTTGGCTCATCCAAACCCTGACCAAATATTTTCTCTACTTCCCTCACTTCTACCTAGAGGCCTTATATTTATCATAAATCCAACTTATGAATCCCTTTTGATCAAATCAAAATGAAGAACCTGATTAAGTGGTAATGTTTTCACCACACTCTTTCAAGTTCCTTTCTTCTTCCACTTTTTCATTCTATGTTATTCCCATTATAAAATAGTAACTACAGTATATTATATATACTGTGCTGTTATTATAAATATGGTACAACCATATTCAGTATTCTACCCATCCTTCGAATGACATGTCACTATATGTGCGTACGTACGGCTTACCGTCTCCATGTCATGGTGTAATTGTTATACAAAACATTATTATTCGGATGGGTATAATAATGATGTGTAATTCATGTAAATAATAAATATAACACATTAATGATTCTGTATATATTATATAACATCCAATTATATGTTATTTTAATATCAGAAGAATGATATTGTCGATCATGTGTATGTACGGAATACCGTCTCCACTAATGCAATGAGATTTATTCCCCATCATATCCTTTAAAAAAATTATCATTTAATGATTAAAAATAATGTTTCAGGACTTGATATCATTCTGTATATGAATAAGATACAACCTATCCATAAAAGACACGTCTTATGTAACAAAACATATAAAAGGAAATGAGTAATTTAACACCTAAAACATTGATAATACTAAGATATTATTAACAAATCAAAGTTCAAAGATCATATATGATATCATATTAATTTATATGATTCTTGTATAATTTAATAACAATTATTTCACTATTATACAGGATGGTAACCTACCCTCAACTATAGAAATGTACAAAGTAAGGGTTTATTTCACAATCTCGTTATTATCTGAGGTTGTTTATACGTAATTATCTACTGGGATCTCTTTATCATCCACATCCATGTTTCTTAAAAATGTATTTCAAATAATTATTACTATTTTAAAGACTACGGGATAAATTCATTTATAACCTTGTTTAATTTTTATAAGAAGTTTATAAAGGAATCTTTCAGCCATTTTCCATACAGTGTCCTTTTTATCCTTTTCGACAGAATTAAGGTAAAAATGTTTTTTTAACATTTACGGCGGGTGCGGCTATTTTCGGACATTATAAAATCGTCGAAGCATCCCTTAAAACCTTATAAGAATATTTTAAAAGTAAATGTTTTATTTTATAATTATGTGACTTTTAAATGATTTCAAAAAAAGAGATATTTATCTCAAATAGTTTTGATTTCATCTATGTCAACATCCTTTGACGAATTATAAGCTTATTTGAAGTTTATTAATTATGATACAAAAATTAAATATTGTATTGAAGGTTTTGTGATATGTTTGACTGTGGATGTGTTATTTTTATACCATTCCTGGTTTATGGAGAATGTATTGACATTTTGTATGCTAGTTTTAATATGAATGTTTATGTTATGTTTAAACCTGTTTATATAAGGAATGCATTGGATATAATATGTGACTGGTAGAGCCTACTATAGCTCCTCATTGCATCGATAGGTCTCATGAGACAAACTATTGTTTGGAATAAGGCCTTTTCAAAATCTTATTTCTAGTCTTGGCATGAGGCCTTGGTTATGTGATTATGATAGTCTGGCATTATACGTTCAATCATTATGAAAGTGGTTATTGATATTGCATGTGATTTTTCGACTAGTATAATATCCATGTGAATAAGTAAATGCAATTATTTCATTTTATCATTTCCATATTATTCTGAAGTTAATGTTTTAAAGGCTTTTGTTTTAGTTATACATTTCCTTAAGTGTTTATTCTTATTTAAGAATGTTTCCTCTATACTGTTATCCTTACTGAGCATCTAAGCTCACCCCTTTCAATGTTTTATTTTTTCCAGGATGTGAAGGAGTAATTTATGTATGACCTATAGGGATAGTATGAGGGGATATGAATACAAGATGTTGTTGTAGTAGTTTTCACATTATGATTTAATATAAACATTATGAATGTATCTATTTACTCCAAAGCTACTAAACTAATCAGTCTTTAGATATTTGATCTTTCTTATGATCATACCAATGATACGTAATAATACACCGACACGTGGTAACTGGGTTCGGGGCGTTACACATATAATCCAATAAAAATAATATAATGATAAAACTGGGGAAGACTCAACTCTCATACCCCAAACATGATCACTTTCAGTATCTATTAAACGGAATTAGATTACATGAGTAGGTACATACACTTACTCTTGTTATGGAATGAAAATATATTACTATTTTTGACACTCAAGTGACCAAACACATTTTATCAATTAAGAAAGTGAAGAAATAATTTCTTACTCATATTTTGTAAGCCTTATCGAATGTTGTAATGGAAACAATAATGGTACCAAGGGGCAGACACATAATTCTATTCGCACGCCTTGTATGACCCATCATCATTCCATCACAAACCAGATACATACCTTTGTTCCATTCATTGATGGTTGTGGGGGATACTACCTCATATGATATGGGAAATCATATCAGGAACGTACACACTTTATAATTAGAGATAATATCTCTATTCTAATTACCACTCAATTGGAGACACATACACCTTCCCGTGATAAACACTTCTCCCCACATGTGGCTCCAACTAAGTGAAAATGAGAATCTATAAAGAAGTCTCTCCAAACATAGTTGGAAAATAAAGACTCAATTAGTGATCTTACTCCTCATAATGATAGTGTTCATGAAGACAACATACATTTATCTATTTAAAATCAAGATCATGCCCTCCTATTTCCAAAATTATAGGAGTGGTAATAGTAATTATGATGTCCCCCTTCACACACTTCATCATTAAAAATTTCTTTATGAAAATTCTGTCAATATAGGGACCATGTCTTTAGATTAGAGCCATAGAAGCCCACCATGTAACCAATTTCCAAAGATAAAGAGGATTTATCTCTTTTCTGAATCCACTATGGTGGTCCTCGCAATGATGGAATTCACTGTGAATGTTCTCTTTGTAGTAGTTTTTCGCATTGTGAAAATATTTCTCTAATTGAAAATGTTGTAATGAAAAATCCGACTGATCTCAAGAAACATTCCAACATAAAGACATTCATATCTGATGCCCTATAATAAATAGGTGAAATGCATTCTCAAGAATAAGACAACCCAAGGCGATCGTCATATTCCAATCCTCTCATGGGTCATATTCTTTCTAATATGAATGATGTTAAAATAAATTTTCATATTGTTTATGATAGAAAAACTTGAGAAGCGTACACTAATTTTAGATATAGTTGGGAATCCTCTAGAGAAGGATTAAGAGGATATGTCGACCATAAGAAAAAACTTCTTAGGGGTGAAATAACATTCATGTTATGACCCATGGAAACCTTTCAATTCTACACTAAATAATTGATGGATGGATATTTAATTCATGGTATCAACCTTAACATATGGAATAATCATAGTCATCTAAAAGCAAAAGTATTAGCATATATTTAATATAAATGTCATGTTAAGATTATAGAAGGTTTACAACACACAATAGACTTGGAATATCTCCTTGTTTCCAGACATCCAATGATCGAGAAGAAACATGTATCTCTTCAATGTAAATTTCTAGATATTAATGTAGTTGTTATAATTATTTACGGATACCCCATCAAGTGTTCATATTAGATATTGGGGTGTACACAGAGAATTGCATTTCATTGTGCTCCAAAATTAGAAAACCCCACAAAATATGGTCTCAGGAAATATCATTGACCATATCCATCTACAATCAATTGATTTAGTGTGTAACCAACGATAGGATGAAGAACTGGCCTCGACTAGCTGTCATCGAAGTCATGCCCAAATAGAGAAAGTCTTTGACATAATGTTTCATCATGAATTTGAAAAAATTTATGTAGGCCTCCCACATAGAGGATGCTACCCATATGATTGATCAAATAACTGAAATAGCACAATGATCAACTGAAACAGGTGATTAATGTTATTTTCATATAATTACATAACAAATGTTCAGACCAAAATTAGTAAGGTCTAAAAATAATATAAAATAATATCAACCATTGCAGTTTGGTAGCCACCATAGACTATATGGATTTGGGATTTTTTTTAACTCATCCATCTAATTATGAAATCATGGTTCAATAGTTTCAAGAAGAAGAATAGGAATTTTTATTTCTTGTAGTGCTAGGAGATTTTTCACATCTCTAATCCCATCATCCATGGATGTAAATTTTGATACTATTAGTGAAGAATCCAAAAAGTGAGTGAATAGATGAACTATCCAAGGATTATCTTCAGGTTAATGTACATTAATAAGTTCCCAATAATTCATAATATTTGAGAACAATGTCTCATGGGGGACATAGGAAGAAATGATTTTATGGAGATACTGATAGAATTCTATCAAAGCATTATGTGTCAGTTAACCTCTTTAATACCATTATAGAAGATCTTCTAGAAAATGAGTTCAGTTTGGGGAATTTAGAGGATAATTTTCTTATTTCTAATACAATACACACTAATGAAAATGAATGAGTATGGGTACCCAAAATCAGAGGCTTACCCAGAATCATGGTATTCTCTCAAGTGACCACCTCCCACCACTTCGAAAGGAATCTAACAAAGGGAAAGGTAAAGGTCATATCATGTCAACTATTCCACTATATAAGGTCAATCTATTTCTCATGGAGATATATTTTTTTAACCAGAGGAGGAGAATAATTAGTTGAAAAGACTCAATGTAGTGTTACTTTGAAGAAACATTTTTTCCAGATGTACTCCTCAAACAGATCATCAGCTTGCACATCCTAGAGGAGATCTTCACCAATGAGGGTTTTTTGCAACTATAGAGGTGGATAATGGATTCCCTCTATTGGCTACATAGTAATAATAGAATAAAACACATATTTACAGGCCTTTCCCGATGGGTTGTCCATGACTATTACCGGCAGCACCACTACCTGTGGTTTTTCTGGTCGTCACACCAATTCAAGGTCCAGTTGTTGTAAATATATATGTCCCATCTCATACAGATATTCCACAAATTATTATTAATATAATTGAGTTATTAAAATATCTATTTGATTTTAGGTATGATCGGTGATCTCTAGTAAACCAGAAATGAATGATTACACCGAATGGGTAAATCTGATCTCTCCACCACCAAACATTTTGAATACAACATATCCAATCATTAATAGTTTGTGAGATTTGGATAAACACATAACAAATTTTATATCACAAAGTAATCACATGATAGGGACCCATCAACCACACTATGTTGTAAAGTTCATATTATTTTTCCAATCGTTACAGGGGCTAGGATTGTTCTAGTAAACATGTCTGTTGTCTCGATCAATTACTTTATGGGAAGACCTCCATAAAAAATTCATTATTAATTCCATCTAAAAACCTTCAACTAAAACTATATTTTAACTAAAAAATTTAACAAATTGGACAATTAATGAGTTTCAGATTTCATTTTTGATAAAAAAATATTAACATATTTCTTAAATCTACCACTCCATCAAAAAGAGTTGATGAAAATTTTTGTGGAAATTTTTTTGGATGAGTTACGCACACCATTAAACCTTATGAACTGCATCATAGGATTTTGATACCTTACTTCAATAGCCCATTAAGTGTAATATTCTATTGTGGAAACTAAAGATAAATCTCATGTAATCTCATAAACTTTAGAAAAAAAATTGAATGTAGAGGATGCTACAGTCACACTCAAACAAGCACCTATATCTGCTTCTACATAATATTATTCACCATATTGAAGGTCTCCCCCTCCCAATCATCTGCAACATTGACTTATTCATCTAGATGATACCAAAGATCAATGACAGAGACAGTTTGACAAGTTACGGAATATGTTTATTCATTTTTGAATGAAATGTTTCCCAATTAATTAATTTCATAATTGGAAAATTATTTATATCACTTTCTAAGGATGAATAAACCAAAAAAATAAGAAGTTCTCAAAAATTATCTCCCCATTAAACAAATATTGGGTCATTCAATTCTAGAGTGTTTTTTAAATACTTTCTGCAATAAATGGCAGGCTCTAGAATATGAAACTAAATTGTTCATCATCCAATATACCATGTGTCACTACTACCAATCTAGATGATGAAGGCATATGTCAAGACGTTAAATTAAGAAATGGACAGAAGTGCCATGGTTTGATGATCAGGTAAATGATCAACTGAACTCATTCCATTCTATGAACATAGTTAAACTAACCAACTGTGTTTCTTGCCACTTCCACTACAAAAAATCAATCTTTATCAAATGATAAGTCCCACAAATTTCAATCCTCTATTAAGGGAAATGATTTGAAAGATTAAAATAATTAATAAGAATATTATCTCATTTCAAGGAAATATTTTTTTTATATTTTGTAGATTTCATGCCAATAGTCTCAGAAGTGCGGGTGCTACCCTGCCAAACTGTATAGAATGAATCGAGCTATCAAGTATAAACTTTTTCTGGTGAAGAATTGATCTTCAGTTCTGTTAACATTATAAACTTAATATACCTCTATTCAAATGATTATTCTAGTTATGATGAACATGAATTACATGTACAATACTGGGTATCTCGGGATGAATTCATGTTAGAGGATATAGTGGAAGATATGGATATGCTACAATCCACTTTTTTAACTATACCCCTTCTCTAACTGTTTATATGGAAGAAAATCAGGGGAGAGCCCTTCATCTTGATTAGAAATTATAAGTTAATTATCACACACATGACCAGATGGACCCTGACATGATCATTTTGGAAGACTAAAAAGATTTTTTAGCACCATTCTCTAAGAAAATCGATATACCTATTCAGTATAATCTACCAATAGCATAAGAATTTCCAAATTCTATCCCAACCATTGATAGTCCTATAATAGAAGCATCAACTTCCATGGAACCTGAAAACCTCATGTCTATATAATAAAATTCTCACCTTTGGACCAAAAGTATCATGTTTTTAAACAAATATCCCACTTACCGGCCATTTTTTCAATCATGGATGTTTTGAATATATCAACAATCTTACAATAATCACTTATTGAGGCTTTTTGAAGCCCTCATGTGTTTGAAAATAAAGTTTTTACTGGTTAGGTTTTTCTTATTGATAATCATCATGAAGAATTTCATTCAGTTATATCATTCAAGGATGAATGTGATAATGTTGTTTTATATAGACAAATCATGCCCCTGAAAATATTTGCAGGGTTCATGATATATATATCGGAAAATCCTTCACTAATAATGTCTTCGAAGTCAACATCATTACCATATGTATAGTTCATTAATTGGGTCTGACTAAATTAATCTTATATTTATCCATTTTGATGTTGTAGTTTCATGAAAATAATGAAAAAGAATCTCTAGAATATATTATACTCAGAACTATAATGGGGGATCTATTATCAAATTAAGATTTCATGATTGTCTGACATGACACATCCTTCTATATTCTTCATGGAAGGACTTATAGAAATCAATAAAGTGCCATTCCATTTTCATATCAACAATTTCTCAAGGGTTGATTCAATGGTCAAATTGGTACATTTTATGTGGAAACCATTCTAGTCAAAACATCACTTTTTATTATATCGAGGTAGAATTATGTCACACTAAGGTAACAATGTATATAGAAAAATATATAACAAGAATAAATACACTAAATTATCCGTAAAAATTCCTAGATAACCCATTGAAACATATGAGTATGGATTACATGTTTCCTTTTAATCAAATTTAATGGATAGACTCAAATCCATGCACACATCTAGTGACTTCAATAATGTCAGTTGGGGACATCGAGTCTAACAACATGAAAGAAAGTGTTGATGGTGAAAGATTAAATGGAGATGTCATCATCTCACCAACTAAACTACATCAAATCTTTCCTTCTTTTGTCAGGATAAATGATCTTGTCACATTGATAAAGGAAGAAAAGGATTTTTATTCTTGTCCCATAATTATTTTTTCAATACTCTAAGAAGACCCTTCATTATCAGTATGGCCAAAATAGGTTACATATTCTTCTGTATTTTCAAATATTGACTCATATTCTAGATCCTAATGTTTTTCATCATCACCTACAATTCATGAAGAAAAAAATAAGTGAAACATGATGATTATGAAGAACATGATCTTAAAGATTCCCATTAAACATTTGAGGAAGGAATCTCAACCACTATGGATGATCTCAGAGAAATAAATCTAGGAAGACAATAAGATACACACCATACATTAATTGTTTCTCTCGTGACTTTTGAATTGTATGAGATATATACATAATATCTAGAGAAACATTGAGATTTATTTGGGTTTAACTATACAAAAATTCTAGACCTTAATCATGATGTGGCCACACATAATTTGGGTTTCCCAGATGAGCATCAAGGATCTATGTATGTAGCATGAAGAACTCCCCCAACTCAAACCTCTATAATTTAAGATGAAGTCGACATGTTTACCAAATGTAAATTTTCTAGAGGGGGGAAATATTCTAAATTTATGGGCAAAAATCTGACACTATAAAAAATATCAGGAAATCAAATATTTTATTGATTAGTGATATCCTAACCAGTATTATACCAAGGGTGACTTTCCAGTTTGAATTAAATAACTTTTTTTAGATTCAATAGCTAGTTATGAAGCTATCTCCTTCATGGATGAATAATATGGGTATAAGAAAATGTGAATGGAACTAGATGATGAGGATTATTAGTCTTTAGATCCCCTCTAGGCATATTTTTTATCGAAAATGCCCTTTGTCTTAACGAATGCTGGTGCAACATATCAATGTGGCATGTTGCATATTGTCCAATAATTCCTAGAAAATTTCGTTGATTGTTATGTGGATGATATTGTTGTAAAATAAAATCCATATTCTGATATCATGATTGATATAGGGACCATATTCAATAATATTTGGAAACATAATTTGAGGATTAACTCATCAAAATATACTTTTCCTGTTACCTTATAAAAATTCATCACCATCTTTTTATTCAATCATGGAAACAATGTTGATACTATAAAGACAAAATCTATCCTTGGAATCACACATCCTAAATATTTTATGGAATTACAAGGAAATCAAAGTCACATAGCCTATATTTGGTGATTTGTCTTTAATTTTTCAGGCATGTGTTTACACTTCACTAGATTAATGATGAAGCGAGTAACATATCAATGAACTGAAGACTGCCAAGAGTCATTTGATACCCTTAGGAAATATATCATGATACCACTAGTATTTATTCCACCTCTTGAAGGAAATGACATTATTTCCTAAGTGATATCATTATAGGGATCAATGGGTGCATTCAATTCACAAATGTAAGAAGTTGAGAATGAAAATATCCTTTATTATATCATTCAAACAATGATTCACATGAAGACTCAATATTATAGTTTTGATATGTGGAACATAAAATTAATCTTTCATGTTTAGAAGCCGATACACTACCTGAAATGTCAGGATGTCCACATGGTATCTCACAATAACCTTCTCATGTTTATTCTCACCTTTCTTATGCATACAGGATGTTTGGCATGGTGGGCAGTTATTTTGCAATAGTACGATATCCAGTTTGGGCCGCAAGAAACTATAAATGGCCAAGCCTAGGAATAATTTCATTCTGAGAACCTATCTATAGAATATACACTTTTGAATAGTGAACATACTGATCAATTTTTTTTCTATTCATGATAATCCACAAACATGAGAAATGCACAGTGATACTTCTTCAAGATGTCCAATGTGGAAGAGAATGTAGAACCCTAAACTCAACAAATATGGGTTCAGAATTGTTATTATCTCCCTATAAAAATAAATTTTACCATATTAATTCATGATATAATAAGGAATTACCAACAATGAGTGAGAATATCAAACTCTCATTGCAGGCCTGGCATTGTCTCTCCAGCTACACATGAACCACCTGAACGTGAAATATGATTTAGAATTGCTAATAAAACATATCAATGGAGATTATTATATCAGAAAATAAGAGTTAAATAAATTTTGTGATTATATTAAATGGTTAATATCTGAATTTACCTCAGGTCCAATATTTACTTATGTCCAACGATAACACAATTCCGAAGATGATGCATTGTCTAGGGCATCCTCAGCATGGTCAGATCAAATTTTGGATTATACAATAATCAATATTTCTCATCAACATGTGGTTTCACATTGTGTTTAACCAATAATGGATAAAAATAATAAAATTAGAGTGTGTACACTTACGGTGAGGACTATCCAATTTTGCCTTCTATGAAAGCCTATATCATCAAAAGATACTCTATAAATGTGGCATATAGTGTGTACACATTAGGTGTATTGATAAAGAATAAACTGCAGCTGTAATGAAAGAAGTACATGCCTGATCTTATGGTCCTCCCCAGTATGTGCATAGGACATCCGATCAAATATGATGGCGAGGACAATTTTGGCCAAAAATTATTCAGGATTGGACATATTTCACTGTAAATTGTCACCCCTACAATGTGAATGAAAACATGATTCATCAACCCCTATATTTTCTACATACAACTAAATACTCCTGCCTATTTGTGACATAAGGAATGGATGTAGTGAGACTTTATCATCCATCTACAGATAAGAGGTCTATGTATATTCATACTGCTACATATTTCTTCTAAAAATGGGATGAGTTGATAACTCTCAATGAATTTAGATAAAAAAGCAATGTTATATTTTTAGAAGCTAATATCATTACCAAATTTGGTGTCCGTCATACCATAAGAACCAATAACAACAAAAAATTATATATTGTTGAGGTAATTAAGTAATATCAATAGAGTAATATCAAATACAACCATCCCTCTTGATATCATTTAGTGACCAATGGACATATAGAGGCTTTAAAAACACTCTATAAAGTATTCTGCATATAATTCTTAATTGTAAATAATTTTTTCCCTAATAATAATTTTCATGATTTATGGGATTATTAGACTACTACTTGTACTCGGGAAACTCAATATCCAATGGTGTATAGAATAAAAATATTTTTCCAATTGAAATTCAATTCCCCTCACCCTGAGTTGCACTCTTTGATCAATTATCTACATATAAACAATAGATGAAGTGAAATTATGAGTTGGAATGATTTGATGAAAAGATATTTCTTACATGGAATCATATGGATGATTATCATAACAGAATAGAATGAGTTTTTAATATGAATGTTCACCTACTATCATTTCTTCATGAAGAATTGGTATTAGTTCTTAGGACTCTGATAATACCATGTAAGATTCCTCTAAATATTGATCCAATGTGTAATGACCTTACTTTGTACATATGATCTACTTTAATGGATCTTATTGCATAATCTCAATGTATAGAAAAATGTTACAACTCCAACCGATGCATGATTATAGAAAATTTAATTTGTTTAATCATAGAGAGAAATTTTCTTGCTGCATGGCATGAAATATCACTACATAATGTCCCTGTTGAAAGGCATTAAACTTCATGACAACCACGTATATATATGGTTCACGAAATTAAAATTCATTCCATATTTTTCCTTACCTCATGTTGTTAATCAGTATGATAACATTTTTTATCGTGACATGAAATTAAATTTTATGTTGGATGTCTTTTTTATTGTACTTTAATAAATCTAATATGATTCCTCAAGTAGGTGTTTCTAGTGGTTCATTAAAAAAATCAGTATCTTCTATGTGAAAGAATTACACAAATTGTTTATACAATTATTTTTATATTAGATCCTTTTCACCCATATGTTTGAATTAGATCAACATAGTGTCCTCATTTAAAGAACACCATGTGGCATGATTACCATTTCAATGGGATAAGTAGTGATAGATGGATCCCCAATATTGGTCCCAACAACATCCATATCGAAATTTCATTCAATTTTTCTTCAATTATATAAACAAAATATATGCAGAGTACTCTTCCAAGATACGTGTTTTGATATTTATAACATCATGTGTCTTGATTTTAACCATATTTTATAATGTGTTAACTGTCCATTTCTCTCAAAACATACTAAATTTGTGTGGGAAATGATTTCAATAAGAACTATATTTGGATTGATTCTCATTTCAATGAAATATGTATAGAGTCCAAAATCTCAATTTTGGGTCCTAACAATAATAAAAACACCCACTTAATTCTATATGTGTATAAATATAACTTGCATTGTGAATTTATTATGAAATATGTGTGTCTTGATTCACATCCATATGTGAGACTTAGTCAAACCTATGATCTATTCTCTGGTCCATCTGCAATATTCTGTTTCACATCTGAATCAATTCATGTCCTTCCTGCACTGTATTATACTAAAATGTACCCAAATACCTAAATATTTCTTCATTATCATACCATTGGGATACATAGATAAAACTAGGCCTTATATCCTAGTCTTTTACATGTGATAATGTTTTTATCTATCTTCCATATGTAATGAACAATATATGCAGGAGATATCATTTTATCTATTTTCCTTTGAGATTCCACAATGGAAACATGAAATGTCCCCAATTAACATATGAGTTAGATCAATGTAAGGGACTCCGATATCATGGCCAATATTTATTCAAATATTTCTCTTGGGAAATTATTAATAAACTCTTTCATGTTTCACACTCAAAATCTTGAATACTTCTTGATCTTTATAATCATTCTTACTTTTTTGTGTGTCATAATTGACGATACAGTAGTGATATTTTTTTTAGTATGCTTTATTCTCCTCTAGGTGGCCTTTCATAAGTCATGTATATAACATTAATTCCAGTCAAAAGATAATAATTTTTTGGATAGGCATAATATTCCCATATTTCATCAGCATAATTCATCCCCATAACAGATTTTGACAAATAATGGTAACATCATTCATGGTAAAAGAATCTTATAACCCCTTAAAACATTGATGGAAATATAAAATTATATGTATCTTAAAATGGTAATCTTTGTATATTTGTACGATTACCTTTCTCTTGATCTGAATGTCTCAAAGAACAAGGTTTACATATTTTCATTCGACATGAGTTCAAAGAATATAGAAATATACTTGAATCATTTTACTACATATAATTTACATTTTCCAAATTATGTTGGTCCTAATTATATAAACCAAAACTATAGAAATCATACTTCCTACCTTTGGGTCATAAATTTGTAGAAATATTATTCCACCCATTATTGGGTGATTATGAATTGATATACATTTTTTGTGTTATGGTACCATTCTCTATAAACTAAACATTGTACTATAGAAAATAATAATTTCTATAAACATTCTACGGGTTCTAGAAATTCAATTTTTGATACCCAAGAGTTTTTTTTCATGGAAATTAATTGTGTTCCCTTTAGTGGGATTGTATATGTCTCTTAAATAATAGAAATTCCATTAAAAATATTATATTCTTTGTCTCTGTGTAATATTGCTCATTTGGATCTACACAATAAATCCCCCAATAATGGGTTCATCAAATAATGGTAACATCTATAATAAAAAATACATCCTCAAATTCCATTATCACATTTCAAATTTCATTCTACAGATCATTAAGTTCAATAATCACAATTTAAAATTATTCCTTTCCATACCTAAATATTGGACTATGTTTCCAGAAAAATTATCAATAAATTAGTGAATCATAAACATTTGGTATGAATTGAAGACCACAAATTAAATCCCACTAATATCATTACAGTATGAAATGAAACAACACCACATAATGTCTCTAACACATACCATGAAAATGCACATCATAATGTCTTCAATGCATGACTTGAAACTGCACAACCTAATGTCATTGTAGTATGAAATGGAACTGAACATCATAATGTCTTTGCTGCATGTCTTGAAACTGCACAATAAAATATCAGAAATCCCCCTTCTGAATATGTTTAACTATTCCTCACACATAAAATTTTTGTAGGAGTGGTTACCCCATTGATGAAAAATGTTGGCATAGATGGAAATTTAATCATAAAATATCATTACATGGAAAACCCACCCACTGTGCTCTTGAGTCACCCAAATCTTATTTTACCTTGTCCATAAAATAAATGCGAATTTTTTTGTAGTTGTTTTTCTTGACTACGCAGTACATTACCCTAGGTCCCATGGAATAAATAATTTACAAAAAGCTTCCTATCAGTTAACATGTAACACATTTGGATATGCAACATATGCATCAATAGGCCCCGCATAATATAGACCCCAATAATGGGATTTTCATGAAATAGTAAATTTGTTCATGGAAATTTTCTGTATGATCATATCTCATGTTTTAGATTTGGTGGCCATAAAAATCATAAACCATGATTACCTATAGATGTATCTATAGAATATTGGATAAATTCCTATTCACTAATCAATTTTTGGGATTTAATTTCTAATTTTTTGTTCAAATCTATTCGACCTTATACACTAACCATATTTGGCCAATGTGCATGACACTAGACTGCCATTAAAAAAAGTATCATACTCAACTGAATGAAATCCCACAGTATATAATCTGGACAAAAGTAGAAGTCTCATCTCACCTAATCAATTTTTGTGTGTTTCATCCAATATTGACCAATAAAAATTCAAATGATATCATGATTATGGGGATGTTTTAGTAACTCTATTAAAAATAAAACCATGTTAACTAGGCCCATTGGGTTAGGTAAAACAAATAGTTCTTTCCATCCCTATCATTTTAATTATGGTTATCAAGAATGAAAATATCATGTTATACTATTCATTAATATCATTTCAATTAAATGGAATCCATGATAAATATATATATTATTAGAATAAAATATATATTCATTAGTGAGTAAAAAATACCTAGAGGAACATCAAAAAACATGAGTCTCTCTGTCATAAATCATAATAGATTTTCTATATGATTTCATAGTAGTTTAATGGCCCCTTGATCTCCATCATCTGCTTATTATGGTTCAGTTGTCCCATCAGTATCATTTTCTTTATTTAGAAAAAGTGATTCCATGGGATCCAAAATGTTTTTATCACCTTATTGATGG
Organism: Viscum album; assembly: GCA_963277665.1. NCBI lineage: Eukaryota > Viridiplantae > Streptophyta > Magnoliopsida > Santalales > Viscaceae > Viscum > Viscum album. The sequence goes on from OY728166.1 coordinate 999,109,042, forward strand.
ACTTATTCTATTAAATCCTAAGGCTGTTCTAGCCCCATATAATAATATCCATATCTTTTTGAGTAAGAAACCATTGAAGAATATTTTATTATCTTTCTACTTGAGTCCTCTCCACTTTCTAGAGTGATTGGACTCAGAAAGTGATAATACAACATGGAACTCATCAATTTTGGTCAAATGTCATTCTTTTTTCAGATCATGTCAAACATTCATCTCATTACCCATTTTTGGAATAATTTTATTCAATTTAGTATGGATTTCACAGTATTCAAAACCACCAAATCCCAACATATTAGATAGAGATTAATGTAGTGTAATTTGTGAGGAATATTCCTCAAGGGTAATTTGATATTGTATTTTCCATATGTTCTACCATGCCTTGTCACTAGAAAGGTGAATCAACATCTACATATCCATCTATGATTCATAATTGTTGACTTAAGGGGGAACATATTTTGGGGCTATTTCATTTAAATAAGTACCATGTTCGGATCCTTCTCGAATAATAGTCACTTTACATTCTAAAACCGTTTGATTGGATGATGAAGCTTCACCTCTAGACCTAGAAATTGATGACGATAATGAAATATGGTGAATATAAATTATGGTTAATGTCAAATTAATATAAAGAGTGATAACAGTCACAGTATTGTAAAACCATACAAAAAAATGGTCAGAAACATGAGAAAACTCCTCCATAATATTCCCATCTTCAGTAGTTTTGGATGATTTATTTTGGTGGGAAATATTTTCATTAACATGCTTAGGATTCTACAAATGAATCATATGATGATTTTTCTATTTCAATGTTCACCTGAGCCAACATCTATGTAATAGTGGGATTGAAATTGGCATTGATACTTCCTTCAAGCATATTAACTCTATCATTTTCTATAAATGGAACTTCATTTTCAACAGATCATGGTTAGAAAATTAATTATTAGAATATTGATATGACAAACAATAAAAAGTCACATCAATTTTTTTCTACACAAGGAACATAAAAATCTTAAAATGTATTTTGCATATTAATGTGTTGTAAAACATTTTCAAAAGGAATTACAATAGTCATCAATGAATCCAATGATATCCCAAATCCCATGGTAGTCTCACATGATGGAGCTCATGGAGTGGTTATTACAGGACCCTCCTCTGATGCAGTTTTTCCATTTACATCTTACTCAGTAATAGTATTTGGGTCAACATCAGTTGTTGCGGGATTTTCTAGTGAATATGATGATCAAGAAGTATCACATAGTGGACAGAAATTGTGGTTAAACCTTGATTCTCATGATGAACGTTTGATTAACCAGAGGTCTTCTCTATCCAAGTAGTGTGTATAAGATTATATCTGAGAATATATTTTGACTTCTCTAGCCTAAATGACCCTTTAATCAAAGGAACTACGTGGTTGGTGGGAATTTGTTCTTGTGTAGAGGCACATTACATAGTTTTTCAAGGCTCATAAATAATTTTACTAATATAATAAACAGAATAGCTTCATTAAGTTCCATGATATTTTTACATCATTATATACATAATGAAAAAATTCATGTTTTCTGAAATGCTTACCCTTATGAGAATATATTTAACCACTATTTTTTTCTTATGTGCTTCTATTTCATTGAATTCCTTGGAGGAATTTTATAATAATATCCCCAAATTTGTCATTATAGACCAAAATCTCTATGTTTTCACATTCTCCATGGCCTTTGTCCTTAATATATCTCTCCTGACTCACAGGGTGATCCGAAATCACCATATGCAATACCACTATTGCTATACTATGGTGATGGAACTTTAGCCGATTTTTTCTTAAGTAAATATAAGTAAAAATAGTATTTCCCCAGATAAATAATACATTCACTACATTCAAATAGAAAATAATATTATAATTTGATAAAAAAGAAAACATACATCATCAAGATCGATGATATCAGGCCAATATTTGTTAAATTAAATGTAAATCCCTTCAACAGCACCATGATATATCATCTATTTCACTTGTTTTGGTGTTGGAATTTATAGATCAGATGTGTATATGAGAATCTATATTTCCCATATATAAGTTCTTACTTAATCAAGGTTTTTCATAAAAAGAATATTAGGAGAGGCTCGTGAATCCCCTATTCAAGGAATATGAAATCGTTCTCCTAAATTTATCTATGTGGTTTCATCATTACAATTCAATATTATCCTTTTTTGAACCGCATCTCATCATACATATTCAATGTTAATTATATAGGGTTTTGACTATGATTCAATATTTTTAGATTTTATTTTCTTCCCAATTCCTACTATCACGAATTGTAGTAGAAAAATTGTAACCAATGTTCTTCTAAATGATGGATACTGGACCACCTCGGTATAGAAACATTTGGTACTGATGGTGTAGCTATCTTGACTCTGATAGGTGGATAGTTTCTTACACATGGTCTTTTCGGTGAGATTCGATCCTCATCACCCCCATCATCTGAATACAATGAATCAACATAAGATGATGAGGAAATACCTTCCTAATTATAGGGTTCCTTTCAACTGCATTTATTTATCTGAACCTGAGTGACATCATAGTTTATCACTACTTTAGTGTATGATACAACCAAGTTCTCAACATACCAGATATTGAATCTACTTCATTCATTATTGACATGTAATCTGAATATTGCCTTGGATTTATCTATAGTAATCATCACCAACAATTGTCGGTCCACCATCTCATGTTTCTCTTATCGACCATATATTTGAGGATAGATGATAATTTGTTGAATAAATTTGAATTTTCGTGCAAATATGTAAGGATAATAGGCCTTTCATATGCTTTCCCAATCATTCATGGTGGGAATACACCATCCTTGAAAGATAACTTATACACCCTTAGCATTAATCTGGTTGACTCGTCATCAAAAAATCACTATGTAGGATGATTCATGTATAGGAAACGTTGATATTCCTTTTACATACTTAACAAGGCCTTATTTTTGTAATAATTCAATGATAGATGTGAAATACAAGAAAAATATTGAACTGATTGTCAGAACAAACTTCCACGACCTGAGCCACAAAATTCACAGTATCTATTCGAAAATTAGTACTGATCCACCCAATAAAACATTGAATAGTTTGGAAATTCTGAAACGATAACATCCACTATAGATATACTACAATATCACATAATATTTTCCAAAATATCGGTATTAAACACTACCATTCACATCTCTTGTAGCTTGGTTGCAATAAAAAATGGTTTTTGGCCATATACATTCCATGGAATATTAGATGGGAAATAGATATACAATGAGCCAAATATCCTAGAAACCACAATGATTTTTTTATTAAATTAATTTTATAGTTGAATTCATACCCCACCATTTCAAACTATCTCTTATCTAATGTTTTTAAAAAAGTGTCAGGTGTACCACATTTTCCAGCCTTTGGAAAGCATGTTATATGAGTTCTGTTGGGACCTTTCTCATTTATTTTCATCATGAATATTTCCATACACACCTCTAGGTGAATAACCCTTATCATGTTGGAATTTTCTATGTTTTCATTGTTGAGGCAATAAAATATCTCCATTAAATCATGAACCAAGGATGGTGTTATTTCATAGTCATTACATGTCTCCATTGGAGGATTAAATTCATCATTTAAGTCTCAATGGACTATATCTCCAGAGAACATTTATATTCCTGAAAAACTGATTCCTACTTCTCTATGTGTCAAAAAGAAAAGAATTATTTTATAGATAAAATCAGCATATAAACCCTAGCACAAAATCATCATTCCTAAATTCATTGGTTTTACCATCCATTAAAGACTGACAAATTCTAACACCTTTTAAGTAATCAACAAACTCTATACATATCTTTCACACCCAATACACCCCCATCCATGTGTGTTCAATAGCACCACCTTGTAAAGAATCCTATATATTCATCCCTCTCATTGATTTATCTATCTAAAAATCTTGTAAAATAGTCCAATAGTAGTGTGATTGTAGATATGTTGTATGTGCTTTCAAATAAAGCACACACATGTTGTGAGGTATAAAATGGACCTTAGCTTCCATGCAATAGTTAATTTATGTTTCTACAATAGAAATATTTCTATATGAGATATAATTTGGTCTTGAAACAATGAAAGTGTAAAATAATTTTTTTTTGTATATGGAATGTTGGAAACTTATATTTGACTATAACCATATAGAGGAAGTTTAATTATCTATGGAAAATCAAGGTGATATTTTCTTAGATGATTTACAAATTTTAGAGAAAAGTATCACAGATTTCAATGTAACCATGCTAGAAAATCGACATGATATCGTCAATACTAATTATAGTGAATTTGATGGCAATTCTGATTCTCTTTGGTGCCACTGAACGACCCAAAGAAAACAATATTGATCATAAAGTGAGATCACCTGGGATTTTTTGGAAAACGAAGTAAGAAAGTAAGGCTAAGGTCTTATGGAACACAAGTATGTATTGGGAACACAATTATAAATCTGGTACAAAAGTTGGGATACCCATATTTGTGCACAAATAAAAAAAGTACCAATGAAGTGTGATCAATATGGGCATCTGAATAAAAATACATGTGCACCATGCGCTTGAATTCTGTAATCCTTTATAATATTCACTGATGTGAAGCCACTATACATAAGTTATGATTTCTACCCTACATGACATGACCCATCATGCTCATATGATGAGAAATATCAGTTTTCTAGTCACATCAATGTATTAGACAGTTTTTATAAATTTACATCAGAATAAGACTCTCTCATTATATCATATACAATTATTACAGGGGGGCTTTTGTTGACACTACATTCCATCACATCAATGAAAATGTGAAAAATGAAAATGAAATAGACAAAAGAGGATAAAATACATTGATAAATCAATTGTTGAAAATTCTTGAAAATTGGATCAGCCTGGTCATAACTAGGAACCATCTATGTGTGAGCTAATTTAGTCCCCAATCACCAAAACCTCGTGGTCATGAATATAATAATAAATATACCCTTGGGGTATTCATTTTTATGGAAAAATTTCCCTGAACTATAATGGTTGCTTTGGTTACCCCAGTGTTTCACCAAATTCTTGTAAAATGTTCATGGAAGTTCATTAACTCCAAGAGAAGAAGAATTAAAGAAGGATCATATAACTTAAGTCCCTTCAGTATTTGAAACCCATAACACTATGTCTCTTAAAGATCCTATCCTCATGAAATTAGAAACACTTCTGCACCACACATTCCTCTCAAAGGAACATGAGTGCTCCACTTTTGTGAATACTTATGAATACAGCTAAATGCTTGAGTCAAGTCTCTCCCATGTTTTTATATCCAGGTTTATCCTCAATTATGTAATCATTACATCACCCAAGCCTACCTGTGCACCCATACCTGCTAGATACCTCCTTGGGCATCACACTTTGATTTACCTTCTCCCATCAGCCAATACAATCCTTCCATCATTCCTTTTTCAACGCCATTCATGGAAACTCTTCTTCAGAATTTCTCCCATATCTAAAAGGGATTATGTTGAAACATCCAATAATACCTTCTGACTTTCAAATCCTTTAGGAAAGACACTCTAGCATGTCTCCCAATTGGGTTTGTATATCCACAGTTAGAGGTTTCTCGCATTTGTTTAATAATGGGGTAAGGATTTATGGAGTGTATATGGGATTCTATATCGATAGCCACATGGACATTTCCCCTAGGAAAATTGTTTGGGTGTTCACAATTTGGAGTATTAGGGTTCATCCCATGCTCCTCCATTATCATCTATAAAACATGGAACCTCGGTTCCTTAGTAATAAAGGTACAATTCACACCTACATTTCATTTTTAGTAAATAATTTCCCCCTCCCCTTTGTGTAAAAATTCTTGGGCCTACCTCTTGTATTAGGTCCTTAGTATTTTTGACCAGTTTTAATGAACTATAATGTAATCCTACATTGAAAGGTTCATCACTCTACGTCCTCATCCACCATTGCTGACATTTTCCTTCCCTCTTCCACTAGTGGAGGATGAAGTGTGTGTTTAAATTTGTTAAATATTTTACATCATGTATTTTATCAAACATAGAATGAGTCACATGGGCTTAGATATTTTTAATGAACACAACATCTACACAAACACCTCGTTGAATGAAAAAATAGAACTATTATTTCCATCATAACTAGGATATATAGGAATAATTCTTATGGCTTGGTCTCCAACTAATACCATTCATATAAGACCATCATCTATAGTAGTAAGCAAGAAATTAAACCCACCAAATAACCAAGGAATTATTTTCTAGAAGTAAGTCCAAACTCATTTCTCTCAATGGACTAAACTATACTATTGGAATTACTAAACTACTTTGGGTTTTATTTTCATCCAAATAAGATATGTAGGAAACCATTTTGAGGATAAAATTGAAAAATATAAATCTACCATAATCTTATTTGGAAATATTCTAAATAGGGTCTAATACAACATAGAAACTTGTATCTTTTCAAGGTTCCTTAAGTTTCTTAGGCATAAGTACCACACCAAAAATTGACTAAGAACCTTATGCTTATATGTCCATACCACATGCCATTAAACTGTATGGTTATCTCCTTTTCATATTTTCTTAAATAGTATAATGTATACTGGTTAGTGGAACTGAAATTTGAGGGTTCAGATTCATTTCAAAAGGATATGTTGGTGGCTAATTTTTTTGTACGATCCCAACATCATAGAAAAATTTCATCTTCCTAGAAAATAATAAATTTCATAGTGCCCCACTAAGTGGCTTAAAAACCTGCATCAACATAAAAGTGGTTAAAAAAATATTTTAATAATATATATTAAGATATCATTAATGGATAACCTAAAATAAATAAATATATCTCCATTAATTTAGAACCTTAAATACATATGGATGACTCTAAATTTCACCCCTGATAATAATTAATTTCAAATTCCAAGGGTATCATACGTTATAATTGGTTAATTAAAAATGAGTCATTAGGAGAAATCAAATCTATAACAGCATCCTGGAGTAGAATATAATTCTCCCAAAAAGAGTGTGATGAGTCTGAACTCTCATTATCTCGAAAAATTTATGTTATTAAGTATTGTAGGTCCAAACCTACTGAATGGCAGCATTTTCAATGAATTTCCTTTTTGATAACAAACTATTGGATGTTTCTAGTTCCATAAATATCACCAATGTAATCTTCCTAGATATAGTGATTTCCAAACCAAAACATACATTTTGGAGGGAAATGAATCCCCCTTCCATATAAAAAATAAATTTTTTAAAACATTCAAATTAATTAGGATAAATAAAAGGGAATACTAATATAAATTGTAGTGAAAAATAAAACCAATGATAAAAAATGATAAAAACCATGTCTATAACATATTAGGTGTTCCCAAATCCTCAATGGAAATTTGATATTGTTTAATAACGTGAAAAACTCCAATGAATAAATAATTAATTTTAGAAGTTATTAATCTAATTAGTTAATGTAATTCCATGTACTGTTATATAAAAAAAATTAATTCCACAAATACCATATATGTTGTTGGTGTGGAACAAAATCTGTTGAGTGTATCAATACTTTTTTATAATGGAAATGAGGTTATCTTAAGAAGAGATGGATTTATATTAAAAATTTTAGAAACATGGAAATTATGAAAAATGTTCAATAAACCAGTGTAACACCATGATATATTTTTGAGAAATAATTTTTTTAAATCATTCATTTCATGTGTTTCATTATATACTAAGATAAAATTTTTCTACACGCAACATTGGCACTGATTTCCTTATAAAAAATACAATTCAAGGATTGTGTTTCATAAAAATTGAGTTCATTTTAGTATTTTATTTCATGGAAGACCTATTTTAAGTGAACAACTGAATATTTTTATGTTACCTTATAACATACTCATTATAATGGCGGGTATGGATAATACAAACATTCTTATGAAAATTTATTAAATTTAAAATAATTGAATTTATAAAATAATAAATTTACTCTTGATAAATTTTATTAATGAATTATATATTTAATATATTAAATAAAATTTTTGAAATTTAAATTTATATGTGTTGTATGAATTATATAAGAACGAAATTCAATATTTTGGATAATATAATAATTATCAAAAAATTATTTTTTCACAAGTTGACAGAGAACCCATTTTTTATATATTTTTTTGACCCTATTTATATTATATTTTACATAATAAACATCTTCATTTGAATCAGGTTATAAAAAATTACATTGGATGAATGTTTCATATTATTATTATAAATTTCTTGTTTTTTGATTAGTAAAAATAAAGTAAATTTTAATGGAAAACATCTTTTTCCATATGAATAATTTATATGGTTAAGTTATATAATTTAATGGTTTGAAAATATAAATATATTATGTTATTATCATTTAATATAATTTATTTCATTAACATTAAATTTAAATTGTTTTCTCATGTAAAAAAATTTCAATCTTTTTCACTTGTTGAACATTTAAAACTCATTATTTTTTCATTCATACAACAAGGATTATTTTAAATAAATTACTAATATATATGTGTTTTGAATTTTGAAAAATGGATTAAATATTTTTAATGAGTAGATCCTAATTATATAAATATATTTCATTTATTTTATGGGATTATTAAGAGAAACTTATGTAATTTATCTTAATAAAAAACATGAGAAATTATGTAATTAAGAGTAAACATAATATTTTAAAATTAACCTAAAAAAATTCCTAATATCATTGGATAAAATATTTTAAATTATATTCATCTTTGAGTAGAAATATTGTTCCTCGGATTCCACTTGGATGAAATTAGGAATTTTGTTTAATGAAATGATACATATTTCCTAATCATTGTTTAACAAATTTATCATTTTTAGAATATGGTCATAAAGAAGAAATATTTGACTATAAATAACCATTTGAATGAAAAAAAATCTATTTATCCTGATGATTTATTTTATTTTATTTTTTGGAAATAAATAATTCACTTAAAATCTCATACATTGGGGATACAATAATTATCTAGTTTATAAAAAATAAATTAAATAATTTTTAATTAAATTATAATTACCATTAAAAGACCAAAAACATGAAATAATATTATATTTAGAGTATATGTAGACAATAATCATCCAGGGTTCGATTTATTTACCATTAGGTGCCATATGGAAATGATTATTATGATTATAATATTATATTTAAATTGATGTTAAGGATGTCACGTTAATGTTTTATTAAATAAACAATTTTTAATGTGGGATTTTTAGTGAAATATATTTGACTATATGTATTATTATGAAATCTAGTAGAATAATATTCGTAATCATATTTCATTTTAAATCTTTACCCAAAAAATAAGTATATAAATAATTACATAAAACTAATGTAGTAATTATTTTATTAATAGAAGTACCAAATTAATCATATAAAAATAGTAAATTAATGTAATTTGGAATTTTTAATATATATACAGAAAAATTTAAACAGGTACATGACCCCATAAAGATATAATATTAAATTTTGACTGTGGATAAGATCTTATTAGGGATTTTTGTTTCAAATCATTAATTTGAATAGTGTCAAAATTGACTCGATTGATTCCTTTCCAAAATAATGTAATATTAAATAATTTAAAAATCATCAAAAAAATAATAAATAAAATAGTTATTATATGTTGTAAAATGTATTAAATTGTTCATTTATGGTATAATTTGCCTCAAAAAAGTAAGTATTAGAACCTTTAAATATTTAAATATTTGTTATGTTAGTTAAAAATTAAATTGAATAACTAAGTGTTAATTTTATGGATAAGGATTAAATAGAACGAATAAATTATCCAAAATAATTAATTGATTATATTATATTTATATAACATCTTATATTTGACACTAATACTTTTTTTAGTTTTTCAAATGGGTTTTTTATTTTATTATAAATTATTATTTATGGAGATTTCAAATGTGCCACTCACCTCAATATAAAATCGGAACATCCTCCCACACAAATTCACATCACATTAAACCATAATTATCATCCATATCATACAAATTTTCCCTTATAAACATAATTAGTAACATTATAAAGGTGTTGGTCTTCAAAAATTTCAAACCAAAATGACATTAAGGGGATATCTAGTGGGAGAATGTTGAAGAAGAGTAAATCTCTTTGACTGATTATTTCAATTTTATTTATTATTTTACATTCTATTCTGTAGTATTATCAATTCTAAATAAATATATCCTGTATAGAATATACTAGGATATGTTTTTATTTTTACATAATAGCTATATTCCACCATATGTCCTCCTATTATAAAAATCACAACACGTGTGAATGTATGGTTTACTAAATCCATGTCGCGGCGTAATCTGTTTATCATCACCACCTAATATGGAGGGGTATAAAGAAAGTAATATTAACTATATATGAATATAATAACTTGTTTTTTATTTTATAAAAATATATGTATCATCTAAGTCCATACCATTTCATAATTAGGTGAATGATATTGTTGCTCGTGCATACGTACGACCTACCATCTCCACGATGTGATGCGATTCATTATGCATGCTCTTCATCAAAACGTGATTATATACATGTTTAAATTGAATAGATTTGATATATTTTATAATAATATCAATCTAGAAATGACATAACTATAACCCAATAATTGTAATGAGTACTCATCTAAAAAAACATGTTTATGAAAATAATCCTTTTAAAACTAAAAGGATGGGTGATAATGTTATTATCAAAAGGTTAATAATATGATCAATTTTTATATAATAAAACTCAATATCATTCTGGAATATGTTAATGATATTATATAAACCCTTAGACATTATATTCTACCATGTATAAAGAACCCTGACCTAAGGTAAGGGGTAATTTCGTTATCTCGTAATTATCAGATATTGATTATACGTATGTATATAATAGGGTTAATTTATCATACATGTATATATTATCTATAAATGAAATAATAAAATATTTTACAATTATCATTTATAATTTTAATGAAATTTGTACCCAATTTTTGAGTTTTACTACATAATTTTAATGGAATATTTCTTTTTTCAACATGAGGTAATTTTTTACATTTATATAATATTTGTGAGAAGAATGTTTTTTTAAAATTATATTTCAAAAACAGATTTTTTTCATTCATAATAAAATATTTAAATGAATCATACCTTATAATATTTAAAGGATATTTTTTATAGAACATTATCTTTTGAAATTTCATAGTATTTTAAGAAGAGAACATAATTTCGATGATGAAATGATATTTTCATCCAGAATTAATTTCATGTGTTCACATAAAATTATTATCTATCTAAGATGGAGTTATTTTAAAAGGTTATGTTTTAAGTATAATATCCATAGTATTCATATGATGTGATTATATTAAGGATGGAATTCTATTTATAAAGATGATTTTTTTTACATGGATTTTGTTATAATGGTATTATGTTTAAGAAAACTATTTTGTTCTTTGAGTTATGATATAATGAATAAATTATGTTTTTGTGGCCCATATAATAATGATTTCAATATGATATGGGTGGAACCCATATCTCTTTCCAATTCACTGGGTAGAGATGGAAAACTCATGGTGTATATATGTTACATGTGAACCATATTTCATGTTCCAAATTCTATTCAAGACCTAGTTTTCAACTCTATAATTTTATGCATGGACCTAGTTTTTCATATCTATATGTTTAGGTAACGGCCTTATTTCATGTCCTTAATTTAATTATTGAAATTTTTACTATTTATACATTTTCATAATCAAACAATTTTATTTTTATGTGATAATTTAATTTCTTGTGTTAATGTTATGATCTTATGGATTATGTTATTTTATTTCCTAATGATTTATGTCTTATGAATTATCTAAATTTATTTCATGATTTTTGATATATAGGGAATGATATTTTATTTTTATTATCATTTTCTAATTACCTTATTCTTATTATATGCCTAAATATTTCCTTTTTATGCCCATTATAAGAATATTATCTCACCTTATTATATGTTTTCTTTTCCTCGGGTTTTAAATTATGGTTCATGGTAGGGTTAAAAAAGGAGAATATCATTGATAGAGATGATGACGATCTTTCACGAAATTATAACATTGTCTTCCATGTTTAAATATTAAGAAACTTTATATTTTCTAGGGGCATCTGTTGGTATAATTTATTATGTGTTCTAAAAAATTCGTGTAATAGGTAAATAATAATATATTGGGTCTTTATAGTTTTTATGATACTGAGGGTTTAGTTAACCATTAGAAACAAGAATTTGAATACTATAGTTTGATCCATAGAGATAATTATATGTATATGACTATGGAATATGCTATGTATATGTCAATTATATGATATAATCATAAAAAATATTAATGATCTTGGATTTCATAGGATTAATCCTAATATATTTCCATTGATTATGTGTATCCCTCTTATGATTAATATTGTTCACAATATTTTTTTGAGTTTTATAAAATGGATGGAACCTTAGGGAACTATGTTAATAATGAAAGAAATGATCAATGCCATGATTATCCTCCTGAGAATTTTTTTTGGGAGATTCAATGTAATATCATTACTCTATAATCACTGAAGCTATAAATCATGATGGACTTCTAAATGAGAATAGGGGTGAGCAAATTTCTATTGAGTACTTCATAAGGCAACGTGCACCTTTTAGGGGGTCTTATAATCCAAATGTCACTAAATAATGGATATATACCAATGGGAAGTTATTTTCTATGGATAATTATTATTAATATGAAAAATTCATGTTGGTTGTTCATCATCAATAATGTAAAGCTGATCAGTTATTGAACCTTATTATGAAAATATAGTATCAAGACTAAAATCAATATGTTTAATGGGAAGAGTTTAAATGTATTGTTATGTTTTTTTCCCTTATATTCTATGAAAAAGTATGGGGAAGTATTTTTTTAATCATATGAAAAAGGTTGATGAATCTATTGTTATATATGAGGAAATTTTACAACACTAGGAAGCTAATAATATAGGTCAATCATCATACCATAATGAAATTTTTACAGATTCATTGATGGGATAAAGCTGAGCCTTTGAAATGATATAGATATAAGTGACATTGTAATATATGAATAAATATTTTTATGTGCTCTAAAAGTGTTAATGGAAGTTGGTAACCCTTAAGGTTCTGGAGATAAGAAAATGAAGATGGAGATTAATTGGAACTCTAGTTGTTTTCTACAAATGGCGAAGAAAAAAATATCAACCTCTTACATTCCAAAAATGTGGACAAGATCACTCTGGGTAATGCCAAAAAAGAAAAATAATATGCTTCATGTGTAAGAATCCTGGACATCAATAAAAATAGTGATAGTGTGATGTATAATGGCAACTCAACTTGTGTGAAATCTCATGATAATTCACCCCTCATTATTGAATGCTATAAGAGCTTGCAAATTGAGGATTTTTCTAACCAATTCCCTAACACATGTGTTATCGATGATGATTAATGTCAAAAACATCATAAGAACAATGATAAAGGAAAACTACATGAGATTGATATTGGTGATGTAGTGTATTAAGGTGAAGTTGTGTAATGATTGACTATTTATGTAATGGGATTCAAGAATAATGTTGTAGAATCTCATTTTTTGTATTGAGGAATAATTACCAAATTGTGGTTTTTCATTATAAATTTAATATTATATATTGAATAGTATTAGTAACAATTAAAAGTGATTCATATAATTTTTTAAAAAAAGTGAAAAAGGTAATGATAATGATTAATATGTGAATAATATTAGGATAAGGAAATAAAGATAAAATTGATAAACTTAATTACCTTGGGATATATAATATTACATCATGGATTGAGATAGAATTATTGGATTTATGGTATATGGAAAGTTAATACATGTTGATGGCATTCACTAGTTTTTAATGTGACCAACATGGGAAAACATACGAGACATGGGAGATAAATGTTATGATGGTGTAGTTCACATATTTTTAATGTTTTGGATTTTCGGATTTAAAAATGATTCTATACTTATCAATTTATGGAACCATTAAGAATATCATATGATAATGCTTGTTAGAATAACATATTATCTAACTAACTGTTTACCTATTTATATTTGATATCATTAACTAACAATTTATTTTGTACAAATATATTTGGAATGACCTCTCATTCTATTTATGGATCTCATAATCTATTAATTCTTAAAGAATGTGAAATTCACCTTCATTTCTTGGAATAAGAGATGAATTGAAAATTTATTAATCCAGAAAGAAATGATAATATTATAAATAATAAAATAATAATTTTTATAATTACTCAACTCTATGGAAAAGATATTGAAACCAAAATATGTTATCTTAGTACATTTTTTACAAACATAACAGATGTTATGTCATATCATTGTTGATGTATGGATTGTTATTGTTAAGATTCTCATAATGATGTTCTGTATCACTCTCTATCAGAACATGATAGTTGAATTTATCATACATGTCCATGTTCTCTCATTTCTCTTATGTTTTCCTAGGAGGAAACCCAGTTATGAGTGAATTTGGATAACATTTATGTTTCTAACATTATATTTTTTAAAATATGTTTTATTTTTAATGTTTTATTATGTGGGTTTATATAAAATAAATATGAATTTTTCAGAAAGTTTTTAACTCAAATGAATTTCATGGTAGAAAATAATAATAAGGCGGTAGAATGTGACACCCAATTATTTTTATGACATAGATAGTTTTTTATGATAATTTGATTTCATGTGATATATGGTACACCAATATAACCATCGGCTACACACAACACCGACATAGGTTTCATTATACGAAATACTAGGCTTGGATTGGGTTACATAAAATTTTTTATTCCTTTTATAGATTTAATTTCACTCCACATTGAGTTCATAAAAAAAACTAAATAATTTTATGGTACCTTATAATCTAGTCTTGATAATGGAGGGTACAAACAATATTATCATTATTCTAAAAGACAATTTAAATGAAAATAAGTGAGTTTATAAAATAATAAAATAAAACATGATGGATTTTATAAATAAAAAATATATTAAATATAATATTTAAATTATAGATTATTTATTTTTTAGATATTATATATGAACAAATTCCATTTTAATATAATATAATTATTTCTAAAAAAATTATGTTTCTCCACCTTTTGATGGAACTCCCATTTTAAATATTTTTTTAAAAAACTTATTATATTTGAAAAAATAAAATAATTATTTCAAAGTGATATAAAAAATTTTTACATTGGATTAATTTTTTATATTTTCATGATAAGTTTCAAATTATTATGAATAGTATGATTACTCTAAATTTTAATTGAAAACAAATTTTTTCCCCTAAATAATTCATATGGTTATATTATAGTGTATAATTTTTTTAAAATTTAAATAGATTATATTTATATAATTTAATATATTTCTATTCAGTGACATTAAATTTATATTTAGTTTTGATGTAAAATAAATTCAATCTTTTATAATGTTTTAACTTTTGAAATTTATTTTCTCATTCTGAAAACATGATTAATTTTGAATTAATTATTGAAACATATTTGTTTTGAATTTTGAAAAATAAATTCCATATTTGGAATTAGTTGGCCTAATTTACATAGATATTGATCTTTCATTTTTGGACATTCGGAATATTATCTTTGGAAATATTTATTAATATTGAATAAAAAGTAAATCGAGTACTCATGGGTAAACATAATATTATAAATTTTTTATAAATCTTTTCCAAATATCCTTGAATGACGCTATTTTGACATAAATCATACTTGGTTATAAATTTTTTCCTCTTAAAGCCACTTGGATAAGATTACAACATTTAATATATATTATTTATTGAAATGTACAATATTTCTTACTCAAATTTTAATAAATGTATCATTTTTAAAATAAAATTATATAGAATATAAAATAAAGTATAAAAAATGATTTTAAAGATAATTTTATTATTTATCATGGTAATTTACTTTTAAAGCTTATACAATGGTGATGGAGAAATTATTTAATTAATGGTAAATAAATAAAATATTTTTTATAATAAATTAAAAAGAAAATTAATAGGATAAACCACAAGAAAAAAATTTATTGGTTGAGTATTTATCCACAATAATCCCCAAAGGGTTGAGTTATTGATAATTAAGAGCCATATGTAAAATATTTTGACACTTATAATATTTTAGTAAATGTGATGTTGAAGATGTCACATTCATGTATTATTAAATAAATCATTTTTTTGTAGTATTTTCAAGGAAATATATTTGAATATAAATATTCCTAGGAAATATATAATAATTTTCTTCGTTGTTATATTTCATTTTTAAATTTTACCCAAATAATAAATATATTAACTAATTACAAAAAAATGATGTAGTAATTTTTTATTAATAAAAATATTAAATTAGTCTTATTATAAATATTAAAATATATGTATTTTCGGATCATTAATATTCCAAATATATTTTCTACATTACCTTGACCCCCTAGGGATATAAGTAATCATTTTTTTGAGGATGACATATTATCTTTTCATTTGTTAAAAATCTATAATTTGAATTTTGTCATAATTGACACTATTGACTCTTTATAAAAATAAATCATTATTAAAATATTTAAAAATAAATAAAATATAAATTAATCATATATGGTTTAAATGTTTAAAATTATTAATTTATGATCTAATTGTCATGAAATAAGTAAGTATTTATCCTTTTTAATATTTAAATATTTGTATACATAGTTTAAAATTAAGTACAAACACATATTTTTTTAATTAAAAAAATTGAAAGATACAAGCCAATGGAAAAGGACGAAAAATTTAAATGAGGTATAAAAATGTGGAGACCATAATTTTCCATGATTACTATGTCAAAACCTCATGGAAGATGGTTTCCAAAAAAGTAAATCTCCCATAAATGAATTCCAGACGTTGCAAGGGAGGCAAAAAAATCTACATCCCGATTCCGATATCGTCATGTGTTGGTAATTTTAGTGTTAATAGAAATTATTTTCTTGAACTAATGAATTTGGTACATGAATGGACAAGGAGTGAAAATGATACCTTTATGGGAGTTCCGGATAATTTTTCTGTTTATATTTACTTATGAATGATTGAAAAGCAAGGCATTTCATAGCTCAAGGATGCTGAGAAAGGCATTTTCCTTTACTATAAAAGAATGTATAACCATTTATTATGAGAATAAGGCCAAAAAATTGTCCTTGAGATTCCTTGAACACTTCTCCCCCTACTGTCTCTCTGATTACAAGATCCATCTATATTGAATTTCAAACCGTGGGTTCTGGGATTCCTATAAACACAGTGACTTGTATTCTAAGGAATGAACATATAACCTATGATTATTATTACATAATAACATATAAGATTGGGGGAATAATTATGCTACATCAAAATAACCGAAGCTTATGAGTCAAGGAACATGACTCTTGTGATCAAAGAAATTTTTGAGGGATGAAAACTGGAGTGTCGACACTGATTATGAGCATGCCAGAAGCACCAATAACCGACTATAAAAAGTACTGATCATCTAATTTCCTATAATTTGATACCTCTAGTACCCCCAACCCAAATATTAAGGGTGTTCCTAACCGATCTCATGCCTCTTTATCCAATGAAGAACTCACCCAACTCTTCCTATAGTAAGGCTACTCAATCACATCATAAAAACAGATGGGCCATGGTTTCCACCATAATATTTAAATTTATAGAAAGAATTATATAAAAATTATTGGTGGAAGAGATTAAAACCATATATCATCTTATCTTAAAATATAATTCTTCTTAGAGGTATTTTATGGGTTTTTTATATTATTTTAATTTTATATTTTCTGTCATTACAAATGTTCCCCTAACCAAAAATATAAAAGGGCACACCCCCAATCAGAACTTAACTTCATTTTGAGCCATCAATATTGGTCATATCCTAAATATTTTCCCCTATAATATTCCTTAGTTACATTATAGATGTATGGTTCTTCTCTAAATACCAACTATGCTTCCATTAAGTGAAGATCTAGAGGGAGATCGACAAAGAACTGGTATTATCATCTGTAGATTCATTCAAACATCATTGTTCATCAACTTATGATTCATGAATTATATCCATAAAAAATTAATTATTAAATTTTAACCTATATTTGGAGATGTTATTATGAGTATGGAACAACCACATACCACCATCTATATATCCAACCAAAAAAAGAAATCACCGGGTATGCATACGTATGGCATACTATCTCCATGTCATGGTGTAGTTTATTTTTCAACACCACATTACATGGTTGGGTATAATGATTGAAATAATAACTATATATGATTTACATAATAGTATTTTTATTTAAGGATAACATATATATCATCCACTTCAATACCATTTTACAATTAATGTAGTGATATCGTCACTTGTGCATACATGTGACATACTATCTCCACAATGCCTTGTGATTCATTCTATTTGATCATTACTAAAACTAGAATATATAAATTTTTAGAATGAATAAATATCGTATATATTATATTAATAATTTTTTTAAAATATTTTAACATAGCCGAAGAAGAGGATGTTGCACTTATCTGAAAACATTTGTGAAAAAAATAAATCAGTTAATACCAAAAGTATGAATGATAATCTTATTAACCGAAGGGTAATAATATTATCACATATGATATCATAATAATGAAGATGATTAGGAAATATGATTATGAGATTATTTAAACCCTTTTGATTTAGGTTATAACACATAAAATGTTCCAATACCTAGGGTAATTGATAATTTCCCAATCTCATTATTGTTTTATATTGTTTAAACGTCAGTATTTGTTGGGGTTTATTTATCATCACTGTACATGTTTTTTTTGAAATTATTTAATAAAATATTTTATAGTTCTTATCAGGATGTCTAAATAAATTTATAACAATATTTTTCTTTTACTACTTTCTTTTAAATGATTCTTTCATTCATTTTCCATATGAGGAAATTATTTAATTTTTTTTACAAAAGTACTTGAAGAATGTCTTTTTTGAATTTTGATAGATCAAATATTTACAATTAATTTATATTGAATATCATTGTTTTAAACCAACAAAATTGTTCCTCTAAGATGAGTTGTTTCATTTTTATGATAATGGTGTTAATTTGAGCTAAATAGTAAAAATTGGCCATTTTGGATTTTTAATAGTTTTTAATTATTTCGGTAGTTTGGCCATAACATTATCTACACTGATCCAAATGGAAAAATTCATTATTTTACAGATTCTAATCATCCAGGGCTTCATTTAATATATTTGTACTAAAATCTGAATCGGCCATATGAAAGCTCAAAAGAATCTCACAAGTTTGATCAAGAAAACTGTTTTCAGTTCTGCCTACTTTTGATGTGGGATCCATAACTCATCCACTGTGGGTCCAACTCTTGTGAAATTCGGTGGGTGGACGCACAAGGAGTTTTGGAGAATCTTTCATGAAGGAAGCGCCGAGTGAATTGGCCGTTTATGGGGCCATTAAAGCACACTAATCCGGAGGATTTCGTTTTGGAGAGTCTGACTGGACAGAATATATTCTCATAGTAAAACGGCCATAACACTCGGAATACATTTTCAAATCCGCTGAAATTTTGAGGGGACACGGAAAAGAGAATTATAAACAACATTCATGAAGGGCCCAACGCGTGAAGATGTAATTTAATGGGGCTACAACGCGTCGACATTCGGGAAAAGAATTATGGATATAAAAGGAGGAGAGCTCCACCCTCTCAAAGCATCAATTCTCCACCCCATTCCTTCCGGGACACCAAGAAGAAGATCTCTTCAGTTTTATTTTTTATTTATTTTATTTTTCATAGTTTTGTAATGCCTTCTTTTTCCCCATTCAACTCGATTACCATTACCATGGTGGGGTTAACTTTTGGAGTGATTGGGGAAGGGTTGGTTTTCTATATTGTAATGCTTGAGTTCTTGGACGTAATTGAATAAATTTCTTTCTTCTTCAAAGTTGTTTTCAATTTATTATAGCGGATTTTATAATCAAGTGCGATCGTTCTTGAATATTAATTCCGTTATTTATTTTTGCCTTGGTAAAATAATCAATATCTCCCTCCACTAATTTATGGTTTATATACGATGGAATAAACTAGGAATTAGTGGTGAAGTACTCGACGATCGTCAGTACGTGTAAAAGGTGTAGTGAATGTTCTTGATTGTTTGGGATAAACAAAAAACGATCGGGAATTGCCCATTTCAATTAAGGATATTCAATACAACTATTTTACACATGGAAGGAGTGTTGACCAAACCGAGATCTTGGTAAGGTTTTCTCTCACAATAACAAATTCACCAAGGAAGTGAGAGGAAACGATTGTGGAAACTCACTTTAATCAACTAAGAAGAAGAGGTTTGAATTAAATTAAACAAGGATAGCATTATAATTAGGAAACCGACCCCGACCTAATCACCTTTTTAATTTCATTGTTTTTCAATCATTTGAATTTCAAATTTCCTTTCACAACATTTTTACCCCCGTTTAAAAGTGACAACACATTTTGTGTGCACTCCTATTCGGGAGACATCCTAGGTCAACCACATTACTACATTTTAACTTAGGAAATAATTGTTTTGCCATGCCCTACGACAGGCGTGCGTCAAACTAGGCGCCGTTGCCGGGGAGGTAGTGCGACAATTTATTTGTAAAGATTTCACTTTTTCAAATTTAATTTTTATTAAAAAAAATCTTTTACCATGTTGTTTTCAAATGATTATTTTTTTAATTCATGGAACAATTACCCACCAGTTCAAGAGCCAATTATTGAATCACCTTGGTCTATAGAGTATAAAGTTTCTTTCTTGGCTAAACAAATTCGGGGAGCTCGAATCCAAATCGTAACTGAGGATGAATTCAAGGATCTCATTGAAAACCTTAAAGAGAACCTCGAATACCCAGTGTTGGAGGGATTGGCCAGAGAATTAATTGAACTTCAGGAGTATTTTCCGGAATTTTATCAAGACATAATCAAAGTACAACACCAAGAAGAAGAAGTTCACAAAGATATTGAATCCCAATTTGAAAGAATTAGTCAAACAGTTCAAAACCTAGAGGCCTCAATACAGTGGATTGTGGAACAAGTACATGAATCCCAATATCCACAACTAGAGCCAGAATAAGAACCAGAACCTGAAAAATTGATGGAAGAAGTATCCTCACAAATATTTCAAGTTGAAGAACCCATGGTGGCCTTGATGAAATTAAAAAAAGATCCATTGAGCCCATCTCAATCATTGTTGGAGAAGATAGATGGAGAAGATTTAGCTATTGAAATTCATATGGGAGATCAAAAAGATCTGGATAACTTCTGGAATGAGTGTGAGGAACTTCTTGATCCAAGTATTCCTAATAATGTAAATGATTCAGCAACATTGAAGGAAGAAACCAACCAAGCAGTGGAATTTGAAGAGAAGATAGAGGAGTCTGACTACCTACGTATATCTACGGAAATTCAAATCCAAGAGCCACCTCCCATTGAAGAACCAATTGAAACCAAACATGATCAGGGAGTTAATATTTTCATAAACTCATTATCATTTGATTTTGTTGAAACTAAATTGAGTATTACCTCCCCTTGTTTTAATTTTTCAGATTCATCCAACACTTGTATTTCCTTGGAGGGAGATTATGCATATGAAGAGGAACATCTGGTGCTCCCCAAACCTGTTGAACATTTAATGGATGGAGTACAAGAGAAGATCAAAGTGGATTTTCTGGTGGAAAATGAGACACAAGATACTTACTTTGAAAGGGAAGAATTTGATATTGATTCTTCATGCTTTAATTTTTTTCAAATAGAATTAAACTCTGAGATTCCCTTTGATTTTTCCCTAGATGTATCATACCTTCATCAACCACTGGAGAGTAAAGATGATGTTGTTCATGCGGAACCCAAAAATGAGGAGGCTCTATACTTCATCCTACCCCCACTATGCACGGTGTACCACATTGAAAAGGGGGTGAATCTGGTGTACTCTATCTATGGAGTCCTCCTCAACAAGAACAATGAAATGAAAGCTGGGAAGAGCCACATGTGGTGGTTCAAATCAAAGAAACCTCATCCACCATCAGATTGAGGATAACCAATTACAACTTCCCCTCTGGAGGCAGTCAAAACCCAGGGCCCACTTGGGGGATTAAACCAAGATTTATCCTTCTATTCTCATCCTATTTCTATTTTCATTTCTTTTAATAAATATCTTATGTTTACTTTTGTTATTTTATTTGTAGGTTTTCAAAGTGCAACACTTAGGAGGTTAACTCAATGTTGCATTGCGAATAAATCAGGTTGTACCTCTCTTTCACACTTTCTTGATGTTGTGATTCAATCAGAAATCTTCTTACATGTTAAATCCACTTAAATGCATCGAGGACACTGCATCATTTAAGTGTGGGGGAGGGAACCTTTGTAGTATAGGATTTTTATTTGATGTTTGTTTTCAAAAAAATAAAAAAAATAAAAAAATTGTGTGTTTTCAAATTTGTGTGTGTTTATTTTTCAATTTTTTGTGTGTTTCTGATACTTTTGAGCTGAAATGATTATCAATACCATTTTTGAAACCCAAGTCAATGAGTGAACCAGACTATTTCATGAAACTGATCTTAAATGAATGCTGAAATAACTTTGTTTCAAGCTCAAATATTTTGGAAATTCATGAAAAGTACACTGATTTTTAAATCTCATGCCATATTTCACTGTCTATATCTTTGAAATAACTTTCCTGTGAGGCTTCTGAACCATTTTTTTCATATTCTTTTCATTCACCTCATTTCTTGAGAGAACCAGACCATGCTTGCTTTAACCAGAATTTGATTTATTCCTTTCAAAACTTGAGGGTTGGGGTACGTGTGTTTTAAATGATTGAGACATTTATTTTGTTTGAAGCCCCCTTTTCAAAATAATCCTTTTAATTATGGCCCACCTTTACATTTATCCTTCATTGTAGCCCCTAGTAGCCATGGATTTCCTGTTAGGTTAGCCACATTACAAGCCAATTTTCCCTATCATACCTGCTCTTGAAGTAAAATTGCATTATCTAGTTGAAATTAAGTGTGGGGGAAGATCTCTTGTGGTGTACTACCTCATTTGGTTATACTTTGGGTGGAAAATAAATTGTGGAAGAGATGTGTGTGATGCTGAAAAATTATTCTGTTGAAAGCTGTGCCTTTTCTGGAGCTTTTATGACAAGAGAAGCTGTGCCTTTCTGGAGCTTCCAAAAGAAAGTTGTGCCTATCTGGAGCTTTAAAAAAAATTATGTTTGAAAAGATTTAAATGTTTGCTGCTGAGATGACTGAATGATGATGAATCATATTTTCAATAAAGGGGAAGTGAAGGAGACCATATTTGAGTGAAAACTAGAATCTTGCAATTTTTCTTTAATAAGAGCCAAGCCTTCCTTTTTCGGCCTCAGAACTTTTAACATCTAAATCCTACCAACCGAAAGCCACAGAACAACCCTGAAAAATCCTCATGAGAAACACATGTTCTTGACTCACATTGGGTGGAGATGTAGGAATTTATCAAACCTATGGTGACTCTTGTGTGAGTTTGGATGAGAAAATCTTTGTTCAACATTTACATTTGTGAGATTAGAGAATATTCATGTGAGATAAGTGTTTTGTGTGCATGGGATAAGAAATGAAGTGGAAATATATTAAAATCATAAATGGAGAACTTGAAATAACATTTTTTGATGAGGCATGATATCTTTTTGTTTCTTGAAATTGATTTGATTGATCTCATTGATATGTGTTTTGGATTTGATTTGATTTGATTTTTACTTGTCCAGGAGTCCAAGTGCGAAGTGTGGGGGAATTGATAGATCAAATATTTACAATTAATTTATATTTAATATCATTGTTTTAAACCCACAAAATTGTTCCCCTAAGATGAATTGTTTCATTTTTATGATAATGGTGTTATTTTGAGCTGAATAGTAAAAATTGGCCATTTTGGATTTTTAACAGTTTTAAATTATTTCGGTAGTTTGGCCATAACATTATCTACACTAATCCAAATTTCCAAATTCTTTCTTTTACAGATTCTAAAAATCCAGGGCTTCATTTAATATATTTGGACCAAAATCTTAATCGGCCATATGAAAGCTAAAAAGAAGCTCACAAGTTTGCTCAAGAAAACTGTTTTCAGTTCTGCCTATTTTTGATGTGGGATCCATAACTCATTCACTGTGGGCCCAAAGCTTGTGACATTTGGTGGGTGGACGCGCAAGGAGTTTTGGAGCATCTTTCATGAAGGAAGCGCCGAGTTAATTGGCCGTTTATGGGGCCATTAAAGCACACTAATCCGGAAGATTTCGTTTTGGAGAGTCTGACTGGACAGAATAAAGTCTCATAGTAAAACGGCCATAACTCTCGGAATACATGTCAAAATCCGCTGAAATTTTGAGGGGACACGGCCAAGGGAATTATGAACAACATTAATGAAGGACTCAACGCGTGAAGATGCCATGTAATTGGGCTACAACGCGTCGACATTCGGGGGAAGAATTATGGCTATAAAAGGAGGAGAGCTCCACCCTCTCAAAGCATCCATTCTCCACCCCATTACTTCCGGGACACCAAGAAGAAGATCTTTTCAGTTTTATTTTTTATTTATTTTCTTTTTCGTAGTTTTGTAATGCCTTCTTCTTCCCCATTCAACTCGATTACCCTTACCATGGTGGGGTAAACTTTTGGAGTGATTGGGGAAGGGTTGGTTTTCTATATTGTAATGCTTGAGTTCTTGGACGTAATTGAATAAATTTCTTTCTTCTTCAAAATTGTTTTCAGTTTATTATAGAGGATTTTATAATCAAGTGCAATGTTTCTTGAATATTAATTCCGTTATTTATTTTTGCCTTGGTAAAATAATCAATATCTCCCTCCACTAATTTCTGGTTTATATACGATGGAATAAACTAGGAATTAGTGGTGAAGTACTCGACGATCGTCAGTACGTGTAAAAGGTGTAGTGAATGTTCTTGATTGTTTGGGATAAACAAAACCCAATTGGGAATTTCCCATTTCAATTAAGGATATTCAATAAAACTATTTTACACATGGAAGGAGAGTTGACCGAACCGAGATCTTGGTAAGGTTTTCGCTCACAATAACAATTTCACCAAGGAAATGAGAGGAAATGATTGTGGAAACTCACTTTAATCAACTAAGAAGAAGAGGATTGAATTAAATTGAACAAGGATAGCATTATAATTAGGAAACCGACCCCGACCTAATCACCCTTTTAATTTCATTGTTTTTCAATCATTTGAATTTCAAATATCTTTTCACAACATTTTTACCCCTGTTTGAAAGTGACAACCAATTTTGTGTGAACTTCTCTTCGGGAGACATCCTAGGTCAACCACATTACTACATTTTAAATTAGGAAATAATTGTTTTGCCACTCCCTACGACAGGCGTGCATCAAATATACTACATGGATGGATTCTTATCATTCATAACGCATTATTTTGTTAAAAATTCCGTTAAATTATTTCGAGGTTATTTTCCAATAAATAATTATACCTTAAAATTTCATGGATTTTTAGTAAAAGAATACATTTTTGAAGAAGACATAATATTTTCCTCAAGAATTAATTTCATCTATTCTATCAAAATTATTTTTCATCTAAGATAGAATTTATTAATAGTGTTTTTTTCAAGTATATTATTAATAATATTATCATAGTTTGATAATTATTATTATATAATTAATGTTATGAAATCTATTTTTTTAAATGGATTGTCATGTAAATGGATTATTTTTTAGAATCCAATTTTATTATTTGGGTTATGTTGTGATGAATGGATTAATTTTTGAGAACTCATAAGATTTATTTCATTATAATATGTGTGGGACCTATAATTCTATCCAATTCATTGGTTAAATATTTATTACTGATGAGGTATATATTTTATGTGTGAACTTCATTTTATAATGACAATTCTATTCATGGACCTAGTTTTCTTGTCTATAATTTTATTTTTGGACCTGGTTTTTTAGTTCCATATTTTTAATAAAGAACCTCATTTCATGTTTATAATTTAATGAGTGAACCTATTAATAGTTATACGTGTTCAGAATATTAAAATACAATGTGTGTTGTAAAATTTTATTTCTTATATTAGTGTCATGTTTTCATGGTTTATGTTCATTGATTTCCATATGATTCATGTCTTATAAATTGTGAAAATTTATTCAATGATTTTTGATATGTAGGGAATGATATTTTATATTCATAATTAGTTCACATACCCTTACTTTCATGATATTCAAATATATTTCCTTTTTATATCCTTAATAATCATATGATCTCACCTCATTATATCTTTTTCCTCCCTCAGGATATAATGAATGGTTTTAGATAGGGAACTAAAGGGGATGATCATTCATCGAATTAAAAGAATGAGATCAAAGTTAAAAGAGGCACTAAACTGATATGTTCATTAGTAATATTATTGTATAATGTGTTAGGTATTCTTAAAATGTAATTTATTATCATTATATATAAAACCTAGTATGTTATAACAATGGGAACCTACTCTTGGTTAGATTTTCCCTAAATTCATGAGATATATATTATTGAAGAAAAAATAAATAAACACAAGACATAAACATATGTATCTGAGAATTGTGAATATATTAACACATAATAGAATATTTCATGATTCTATTCATCTATGAAAATTTAATGTTTGTACTTAATATATGTAGCATTAAGATAAATTTTAAATTTATTCAAAAAATAAGGCTGAGATACATTTATCTCATACCCTAGAGTGTATTATATATAAAATATGTTGATAACTGAGAAAATTAATAAAATTATATAGATAAGTATTTTTATCATTTATTTATTCATTAATATATAATAATTCTATTATGTTTTGAGACCATAAATTTTATTCTCTCAAGATGTCAAAATATTTTAGGGTAAATGGTAAAAATAAATGTTCCTACTCCATAATGAGGATCCAAATAGGTAATTAATTTGAATAAAAATATGGGTGGATTTAATACTAACATGTATTCCATGGTACTCATTATTATCTTGGTTATATATGAAAATCACAAAACATGGATGGGTGAAAAAAAATATAATGATTTTAGATATTTCTCAAGAAATGTTGAATGAATATTAAACATATATTTTTTTGAAGGAAATTTATTTCTTAAATTTTCCAAATTAAAAAACAATTACTATATATACCATATTATTTCATGTATCTATATGTAATTTAATATATGATGACCCCAAGTTTATATTACATATGATTAATAGGGATCCCCTGCATTATCAAAATCAATTATAAAAATTTTGGGATGATTGATAAAAGGGGAATTCTTGGATTCTTCATTGGATTACCTGCATATCATAATGGATATGTGAGATGTAATAATGAAATTAAAATATTTTATTATTTTTCTAATAATAATGTGTTGTAAATGATGATAATAAGTTATCACACTCAGATACTGATAAATATTTATGGGAATACGAACCTGATTATGTTCAATAATAAGAAATTGTTATTGGAAAAACTTATGATGTATGAACTACACAATAAATTGATATTGATTAAATTATTTCGAGAAGTGACGAAAACTTATCTAATCTCATTCATGGATGAAAAAGAATGTGTTGATTGAAAATATCAATTATTGTAAACATCAATAGAAGGAATATATAATAATGTTAAGGACTACACATAATTCATTATTTTCATTGAGTGAGCTGAGAGAGTTTGATGAAGAAATGAATCACAAATAGTAGTATAAAATTATAAATGTAGAATTATATCAGAAAGTGATAAATTAAAATTATTATATACTACCAAATACTAAATAAATTCATTCCATTAGAATAATGTGGGTGTTCAAAATCAAATTAAATGAAATGACAGAACTCATGTGAATTGAATACAGTAATGATTGAAATGGTTATTCATGCGTTATATGAGGGGATCATAAGAGACCTCTATAATAGTTTTAAGGATAAGTTCCATTAAAATCATTCATTCTATTATATCACAAAAAAATACATAAAATTACAAATGGATATCAAACCCTGTTTCTCTAATATTTTGATTCAATAAGTGGTATATATTAAGAAACCATGTGGTGTTGTGGTGGGGGAAAATTATAATAGTTTCCAAAATATATTTATGGCTCAATAATTGTTCAAACAAAATCTGATATATTTTTATTATTAGTAGGATACCCATATTACGATGTAACTGTTTTTGAAAAGGTTGAGTGAACATCAATCATTACATGAATAAGGAAAATGATTCACTTATTCCCCTTATTGGTTATCTTGACTGAATCGTATTTGTGTGAATAATAAATATTATGAAAGGATTTCATCAGAGATGGGGGATTTATTAAATATGTCCATTTATGGGTAAATGATATATTTACATCTACTTCTGAATTATAAAGTGAATGGTCATATTTACTTTCTCTCAAAAATAATTTTGAATGAAAATCCAATAATGATTTCCCATAAAAAATAATGTCATTTTTACAAACCAATTTATTTGGGAAGTAATAAATCCATGATTATGAAGTAAATTTTTTTTGTCAAAATTTATTCAGGATAATGATTTGACATCTGTTACATCACAGAACTTTAATGTAAAATATTCTTTATTTTTTTCAACTTCATTCCAAGTAGAAAATTCTACCAAAAGTGTCTTGTTTCAATAATAACAATAGATTTCTAATAAATATTAGTAGCACAAAATATTAAATATTTAAATATAACAAAAAATGTATTCTAGATCAATTTTGTTTCAAAGGTAAATATTTAGTATTTTTTATTGGTTGTAGTAGGTCATTTTCGGTGCAATTTTTGATCTTGGGGATATTATTGTTTTGTTGGACTAATTAAAATAAAATTGGTTAACATTAATAATTGATCAAATATAATTTTTATGTGGAACTCATGTATTAAAAGTTTAATTTTAATAAAGTTGCAATTGGAAGACATTATTGTTATTGTTACGTAACCATTTATATTATAAAAAGATAATGAAAGGGATTTAAATTTTTTAAACAATCCAATATAGAATTCAAGAGAAAATATAATTATTATAAAATATATTTTCATCAATTAATATATATATATATATTAATATATGAAATGTGAACTTTATTCTAATTAATGATAAAATATATTATGTTTTCAGCCAAACATTTTCAAAGATATAACATCAATATGTAAGGATGGTATTGGAAATTAAATCTAATATTTTCTATGTTTATGCTATGTCATTTTCCCTTCCCCCTTACAATATTTTTATATTTTTTCAAAGGGTAGTAAACAATAACAACGTAAATCTATGAATCGATATGTTCATTACTATTCTCAGGAGAGAATATATATAGGGGTACTTATTAAATAGGAATGTTTCATTGTCATCATATTTCAATCATTTTAATATTTTTTTAATGTGGTTTAAGAACATCATCATACATGTTAACATCATTTTTTATTTTCAAAATTTCAATATAATAGATGGTTTGAGTGTGTTTTGATAAATACATAATAGATATCACAGAATTATTATTTTGTGTTTCCAACTTCCTCAATTGAGAAATATCTTATAAGTATATAAATTCTTTGTGGTGATCTTTTTCTAGTAATTCATATTATTGTTGATTTATTTTTCATGGTTCGAAATATTATCCATTGGGGATAATTATTAAAACCATGATTTTTTTAATTATAGTTGGATTGATAAAAAAATTATTTATGAAGAATTGTAATTGATTATATTATGTTCTATTATTTTAATCAAATTAATTAATATATTATGATAATGGTAGATCTATAATATTTTTGGAGATGGTGGTATTTTACTACTTGTGTTGAAGAGATAGAGTGTTTTGAAATTGAATCGATCGTATTTTATTTGTGGTTAATATATATTTTATTTGTATAGAGCACATAAAGTATCGAGTGACCACTATAATGAAATGGGACACTATATGTTGTAAATGTATTAACTTGGTAAAGGGATGAGAAATCAAATCAGCTATTCTAGAAACTGTTCTTTGTAAATGGATAGAAATCTTGAAGGTTCTGGTGAACACATTACATGAAGACGGAGAAAATAGTATTTGGGTAATGGGATAGGGCCAATAGAAGGATATTTTGGATATATAAAACAACATTTTAAGGATTTTTCACATATATATAAAAAATCCCACAATATTTGTTTCAATCATGAACTATTTATGTAATTGAAAACAATGACCATATTTTAATAATTAAATATCATGATATAGAAAATTAAAAGTAATTAATTTTCTTTCTCTTGGATAAAAACTTATGAAATTTTAATTAAGTGTGGTATAATGTTATTATTCATTCACATTGATGTCTATTTTTAGAGAATGATTTTTTTATGAAATTATTTATTTCACACAAAGTGGAAGATAAATAGTCTATATTTTTTTATCATTTTCACCTTCAAAAAGATATATCTAAGGTATTAAGATTAATAATTTAAATAATCTATCATAGAAAGATGTTTTACTTTTATATAATTTGTAACACTTGATTTAATCTATGAAATTAGTCCACTTCACTAAAATGAAACATTTTGAAATTAAAATGGAAAGGAGGATGATTGAATTCAATATTATTTATTAATAATAATTAAACAATTAGGGATAAGACCATATTTTCACTGTAAAATAAATTTATTTACACATAAACACATATTTAATGTAAAATAAACATACATTAAAATAAGGATGAAAAATTTATGATATTTATATATGCTTACATTATATAAAATTGTGTATTAATGTGATTAAATATTGGAATTATTTTGATGACTAGAGTAATGAATTATTGTGATTTGAATTAGAGAGTATTTACATGGGTTGATAATTATTAAAAAATAGAGGATTCAAAATGGTAATGATCAATATGTGATATATATTCTAGAGTAGATACATAATAGATTGGCATTGTTTGAATGTTAGAAAAAAAGATAATGAATAATACGGGATGAGTTTAATTCTCTCAAAGGAGCGGTAAATCAAATAACTATTGATGAAAAACGATTTCATGTCAAATATTATTCGTGGGGGAACATTTTATTTTTTTAGAATTTGTTATATAATATTATCTTTGTGCGGATAAAAACAATTATTAGGGTATAGATAAAATATTTTAGGGATACACCTTACCTTATTTAAATATTAATTGTTTGTTTTCAATTGGAATGTGTTATATCATATTGATTACAAATCATGCTAATATGTAGCTATTCGTATTGAATATCGAACCATATAACATAAAATTTTCTTATTGGGGCGTTTCAATGATTTTTTTAACCATAATCATATTTCAAACTATTGATAATGGTTGTTATGAAATATAAAAGTATATATAATGTGTAGAAAATTTATGTTCCCCACATACATATTTTATCATAGATCCAAACTAGTCCATTTTTCATTGAGATGACATGAAAAATTAAAAGAAAATAATTCCTATGATTGTTTCCCTTTTTTCTTCATCATCAATAATTTTGAAAATATATTTTGGATCCACATTATGTGGTTTACATTATGATATTAATATTTTAATAAACATATTTGAAGGTAATACTTCATAAATATAGATGGGATTTTTGATATAACAAATACAATGGTGATAGGTTATAAAATTCTTAAACCAAGTGATTTAATCTTCTTGTAGGATTAATATCTTGCTAGTTGGAGATTCATAGTCGTGTTTACTAAAAAACATTCATAAGTACAGGGTAAAAAATTCACTCATGATACATTTAATACACATGGAATAGGGATTTCTTGTTCCATGCCACAACAGATATAAATCAATATACTACTATTCTAATGTATCATATAAATAAAATGTTATTGGATACACTGTATTTTTTGTGATTGAACTGACTTGGCCCGTTGAATAAAAATATTAAAAATTCATATCATATTTGATGTGATATTATATAAATGAATACATTCAGTGTATTTATCATGATGTAGTTTTCTACCATTACCTATAATTCCTCACAATAATAGATCCTTTTATTTACATACTATGTTTTGTTTTTTCCCAATAGGGATATTATCATCATAGAAACCCTTATATTTTCAATTAGTTATGTTTTTCATGAACTGATTATAAGATAAAAGAATTTTTAGATGAATGTACAGTTATTATCATCCATAAATAGAATTCCCTTTTCTATCATTCTTCACAATTATAAACCAAGAGTCAAATGTGAGGTCTTCAAACAAGGAATTGTGCATCATTATAACTTGAAAATTTTCCATTCTCAATTTCTTTACACAATATTTTATACTAGAGGTTTATTAGTTAGCTTCATTATAACAAACATGCTGGTGGGTTTTTATTAGGATGTGGATGATCATATATCCGTGGTCTACCAAGCCATAATGTATATTTTCATCATATTTGTTGTGGATATGTATATTTGATTATTGTGTCAGACTATATAAAATTCATATTATTGTAAAGTGAATGGATTTTTCATGTTCCAATCAATTAAATATTTGTATATTTAGTATTCATTTACAATAGGAAAACCA
Source organism: Viscum album (assembly GCA_963277665.1). Lineage (NCBI taxonomy): Eukaryota > Viridiplantae > Streptophyta > Magnoliopsida > Santalales > Viscaceae > Viscum > Viscum album. Next base: position 999,141,809 of record OY728166.1, read on the forward strand.
TCCTTTCGAATTTCAGGTCTTTAGAGAGACTTAATAAGACCATATAAGTATTCTGTAGATATTTTAAGGGAATATTGGATAGAAAAATAGGAAAAAATTGATAAAATATACTAATTGTTTTAATATTTTTAAAAATGTTGTCGATAAAAAAATCATATTGCTTCTCCCTCTCGAGGATTTGATTATATTGAATAATACAGTAGTGATTCATCCCATTAACTGGAACATATGGGAATTTTTGGGATTTTTGTATGTAACTAAGACAAATTATCAAATTTTTTCACATATTATAATCTTTCATGAAACAATTTTATTTTCTTTTAATTTTTATAACGAAGTGATCAAATAATGACTCAGAATCAACTATATGTTATTATTATGGTCATTGGAGTACAATTCATCGCATATTTATGGTGTATATATACATATAATAAAAACTATCTGAGCATTGAAGTTCATTTACATCTTATCATCTTGGACCTCCTTAGATTCAATGACTTCTTCTAATATTATTTCAAAAAAACGGAGGCTCATCATAATCCTACTCATCAATGAAGGGTTTAATCAACTGTTTGAACATAACATGTCAAAATTTATTCTCTTAGTCAGATAATAATTTTGTTAGATGTGGTGGTACATATTGCCTTATTTAGTTGGAATGTGGATATTCCCCTAGCGATGATGTTAATAAGTAGGATTGGGTCCTGAATATATTAATATCTATAAATTTTGGTTCCTAATTTACCATGGTCAATATAAGATGTATGTATTGACATTTGTAGGATTGTAGTGATGAGGTTTTAATCTCTAACATCACTGGGGGGATAAGGTTAAAAAAATACCTGATTTAGTTGATAATTGAGTATGGTGCATGAATAAAAAAATATTATTATATATTATAGAAATTCACACACACACACACACGCGCGCGTGCGCGCGTGCGCGCACACACACACACACACACATATATATTGAACCATTCTAACTCCACATTATTTTTTGTGGAATAAATGTTTTTTTCATAATCCACTAATTTATTGTGGTTTCCCAACATCGACTTCCTGTAGTGCATTTAATTCTATATTATATCCTTGATGTCGATGATGTATTGGATGTTTTTTGAATTCATTTTTTGGTTTTGTATTCTTCTAGATGGTCATATATGTGTTTACCAATCATTTAGTGGTTTGGTAAATAGTTTATATGATTATTTATCAAAATTTCTGTAGGATTCCAAATCCCTTAATATTTCTTCTAGTTATTCTCCATGATGTAAATAGAATAAATCTAATCATACTCTATTTGGGATGATTATAAATTATTCATCTTATCCATGATTTTTTGATTAATTTTATTTAACCTTCCATGTAAATAAGAAAACATTTATATTTTTATATTTTACATAGTATACCAGTCATATTGTGTTCTCTTGGGTGTTCTAGTCAGTATTGTTATAGATTTGGTCAGGATAGTTGTGTACTTTTATTCACTTGGTTTTATCCCATTAATTGATGGTTTTAGTCAAGACACGTCATTTGACCACTATGTGTAACCGTCAAAGTATTGTTCCATGGATGAAAACTCAACAAATAATAATATCTATTTAAATGGTAGTTGTGGATATGATACTCTCCATTGATGTTTTCAATGAAAATTTCCAATTTTTTTCATATTGGAGTTCCATTTTCATTGAATATTTTTATCCTCCTCAATATTTGGTGATGTTTGATGCACTCCGTTTTTCACTTCTTATAGGTTATTAGGTCTAGTATTGTCTATTGTTTTCACTATATAGCTAATATCACGTGGCTATATTCATATAAATATTCCAATATGGGACTCAATAAGGTTTTTATATAACTATATATGAAAGAAATAAGCCATTTTAAGTTATTTAAAAATCACTTTGTATTCAAACCTAGACATTAAAATGTTCTTATCAAGTGTAAAACAAAATTTAATAAATTTTGTGATTATATTATATTATTATATTTTATGTTAAATTTTAGGAAATATGGTTTCTCAATGTTATTTTTAGATGATTTTACAATCCACTAAAAAAAGATACAACATATTTTTTAACTACACTAGTGTTTATTTTTACTCCATGGTATCTATTCGAGTACTAAAGTACTCGATTGAATAACAAATCCCTTGTTCTATTGTTTTTATACAGAACATATAGATAAAATAATATGTATTCCCCAATATAATTAACACACATTCTTGAGTTGTTGTTATTTAGTTCAAGGATAAAAGTTTTAAATTTAATCAAATGGTTTAATTTTCTACAATACTTAGGTAATTCAAAATAATAATTTGAAAAATTGTTTCTATAAATTATTTTTCTTTATTTGAATCTAGTATGATGGTTTATTTATACAATCATTTTATGATATCCTCAATCTTGTTGAGTATTTACCATAAAAATGGAATTTCCCTTTTCATGGGACTAATACTGAACAGGGTTACTCAACCAATGTAGTTCTCCAATGATACCATAAGATGATACATCAAGTCTTTTTTTATTTTAAAAAATGTTAAAAATAGAAAGATTTAGTTTCATTGTGTTTTGGATAGGCTATATAATAAGTCATTCAAGTACCATTCACTATAGTTGATCCACATAGGATACGAATTACGTGAATATCACGAGGCACTCCAATATCATTAGTTTGTCTCTAATATTGGTAACCTAAACCCTTTCCATTACGTGAAGAAATGCTTGTAATACTATAATGGAGCAATGATATTTCATGGAACATTCCCAAATATTCTTTATATACTTGTGAGAGGGGTGAACATTAAGTATCCTTAATCATTTCTACACATTATATTAATGTTAGCTGTGGATTTTTAATCATATAAAATAATAAAATAATTAATAAGATACAAAAATTCCAAAGGCAACAACATTAGTTACATAAAATTGGATTCTATGTAATTGATATGGAGGAAAATTCGAAATAATGAAATAGTTGGTGATATGTTACAATGTAGAATTTTTTACATGTCATAATAAAAATTCATAACCTTGAAATTTTATAGTGTCAACCATAAATATATATGTTTATATGGATTCCATTCTCCTCAATGTATCCATAAAATTTCATACATGATGGTGGGAAGGGAATAGATAGTTTCCATAATTTTACCATTATCCAATTCATGAAACATGATAATAAATACTCCTTATATTTGGAGATGGGTCCCTAAACCTAGTTTGAAGAATGGGATTCTTACATGAAATATTTTGTAGTCGAGAATGGTCATTTATAATGTTACCCATTATTATATATGTTTTTTAGTTTCTTGGAGTCGTAAAATAATTGAGTTACATTATTTTATCATTATTTTGGAGTGAGAAAATGATAGAATATAATGAGTCTCTTATTGTATCGGGCCACTACCTCTGGAGTGATTCTAGATATATGGTAAATCATTGATTAATTTCATCCCATTTAAAAACATCATGATAATGATGGATGTTATTTGGGGAGGATCCTCAAAATAAGAACTATTGATTGAACCAACATGGTTAACTATTAAATGTTTTTATACTGAGGACCACACTACAATTCAACATTCATACTATGAAGAGGGAGTCAACATATTGTGTGACATGAAGGAACGTAATTATTTTTCTTCATATCTCTATAGGGAGGACCTCTATGAAGAGTTATCTAAAGATGACCTCTAGATGTTCTAATAATGGAATCACCAGGAATAATTCCATAATAATATTTTCATTAACATTATGTTGAAATGATTATAAATTCTTGGTCTTAATTTGACATATTTAAGAGTGAGTGATGTATATAAAAATCCAATAGGATAAGAACATACTCCATGAAATAAAATTTTTCATGATGGGATAACCATTTAAAGAATCTCATCATGGTCACCATGTTCAAAACAACAATTAGAAGAAGTACACAATTGGATATGTACTATTTCAAGAATATCCCTTTTATATGGATAATCAATATATATCATAATATGTTGATTAATTTTGTTGATTTCAAAATGGATATAACTATTATTCATCACTACTCCATTATTATTCCAACAATCCTTATCAATTATTAGGGGACTGGGGATATTATGATGAATTTATGCTCCTATTAGTACATTTGGATGGACCCCCTTTCTGAGAATATGTAATGAATCCGAATTTCTGAGTACTATTTTTCGAAAACTATTAGGAAAATTTCAAGATTATGCACTAAGATAGAATACAATACATAGACCATGAGATCCAAGAAATGTTCCATTGAAAATTTAAATGATTTTAAATATCATGCATTAGTATTATTCCGAAAATAATAGAGTAATTCATAAATAGGTTCTTGGATTAGAAATAGAAGGACACCACTAAAATAATAGGATGAGTTTACCATAACCATTACTCGTGTTTAGTCAGCTATAGTCTCTAGTGAGAAAACCTATAAATGTAATAACATTATGTAATTAAATACAAATATTTTATTTTTCAAATCATTATAACTCATAAAAGATAACTCGGATTGGAAATCCAAGAGTACCATTCAGCTCCTGAGGGAGTTATATCAATATGAGGAGCCTAACCAAAACCTACATGGGTTGAGTGTATAATTTAATTTTTTTTTACTTTTTAACGGTTTATAAAATAAATTTAAATAAATTTGTTTTATTTCCCTTTAATGTTTTGCAACATGGAAATTCTATGGCACTATGATAGAGGAATACATTATCCTTTAATAAATGATGTAGCATGGTGAAACAATTCTGAAGTTAAATATTATCTCTTTAATGTGTTAATGCATTAACACATTTCCACATTCAATGAAGGGATATCTATTTATTTTTCTAGGCGGTTCGAGAGGAATTCCATTTGAGAGTGATGAACGATGGATCTTCAATGAAGTTGGATCATGACATCTCACAATGGATCGCCATCAAAATTCATCCATGATGCTGAATGATCCAATTTTCCATGTTTATGTTGTTATTTTAATTCAATCCTTTTTCTTTCTTTGAATTCATACGATGAATGTGAATCGATAGACAAATGGATCGATTCATAGATCATTTGTATAGTTGTGGGTATGGTTCCACCATATGAGGATTATTGGTGATTGAAGAACTTTTGTGTTATTTTTTATTTTTTTGTAGTTTTCTTGATCCTTTATTAGATTGGATGAAGGCTGAAATGAAAAAACTATAGATGTTAGATCCTCAGCTAGTTTATTGTTCTTTTATCCCCCAAATTCTTCTCATTTATCTTGGGTTGAAGAATGATCGATCATTGTGAAACTGTTTCTTGGAACAACGATCTAACATCTTGGATCGAGAATGGAGGTGACAGAATAGAGGTGGGATTACGATGGTGGTTAATGGATCGAGGATGTGAGGGAGAATTTTTTTCTCAGAAGACATTTTAATGATAGTTGATTGCAACTTGGATTCGACCCCCAGGTAATGAGTAATTCAACACAGTGATCACAAAACCACTTTCATATCAAAGAACAAAAAACTACAGGGAATTCAGTAGCGCGTGGAAGGTCCCTTCGGCACACCAGTGCATTATTGGAGTCATGGCTTCTTGTTACAGTGGGAGGAGATACAAATGTGTCTTAGACGTTAGGTGGTTCGACAGATATGGCTTGAGGTTGCAGTCTGGCTATACCAAATAGCCCTATTATTCTAACAGTGATTCATTTTATTGATCCTTCATTAGATCTTGTACACATGAAACAACGTGGTCCATTTTGGGATGATATAGTGGGTTTTAATTTGAACAGTAGAGGATAGTTTTATAATATTTATATTTCAAATATGGGATCAATGTATTATATAGATCCTATCATATTTTTTGACAAAAGAGATTGAGATGATACATTTATCCACATATATGAAGTTACGATGCATGACCCCATTGCCGTTATATATAATGGTCTATTTTATGAAGTGGGTTGCTCAGAATGGATCATGGTGATCAAGAAGAGATTAGGGATTAGGGGATCTTGATGACTCAGAAGGCCTAAATAACTCTACAGGTCTCAGTTCCCCAATTGTTCTATGTGGAGCATGAACCACACTAAGATGCTCAGTGGGTCCTCACTTTGATTCGTTTTAATATAGATAGGGATTGCGGAATGGTCGTAACCAATATTTATATGGGCACCCACCCCTATTGATGATTATTATTATAGTATTTCCACAATGTCCTCTAATGATACCGATGTGGAGGACCACTTATTTGTGTATTGAGGTCATTCCTTCCATCGTGACCTGACCTGATCTGTGTACATTAAGTAGAACATAGTGTGACTTTGTTGGTAGGGGCCAAAATAATTGGGACCCTTTTTTATGGTATCTGATTACATCATTGATAAAGGAGAAATTTCTTATAGAATAAGAATGCCTCATGTAGAATCATGAGACAAAATATTGGTTCTGATATCTAGAATCATTGTCTCGGTAAGACTGGACATCTCATAAAAATATCATGACATATCCTAAATAGATGTTCTCTTTTATACTTTTTGATGAATTTTTCAATTTTCCTACATTCATATAGCTTGAGGAGTGGGATATCCCATAATCTAATGTTCTACGAACATATCCATATAGTTGGAAGTGAATGAGACGTTGTTTCTTGGAATGATTTTTAAGTATAACTGGTTTTTCCTTTAATATGTTTTGTTTAAATGTACCTATGTTGATATGAATATACCTATGGTCTTGTTATTTGTGATTCTGGGACCCTTACTGAGTATTTTTTTACACACCCCTTCATGGGGTTTCCAACACGTCTCATGTCTTGTGCAATTGACTGATATTTTGGTGGATTCCTAGGCAGAGTAGGACCATGACCAAATGGTGTCTTGTGAGATCTAATGAGAAGAGGGGCTTCTAGTATCTTCCTATATTATATTTAGTTTCTTTATCAGCATGTCAGTCATTACAATTGTATTTTTTAAAGTTGAATTGTGTTTTTGTCCAGGATTCACTTTACAACATCACTTTATTATCATACAATAATGATGGGTTTTAGTGTTATGTATTAATTTTACATACATAATGGTTATATGATCTAGCCCTCTGGATTTTAGTTGGGCATTTTTGTAGAATATCATAGGAAAATTCCTTAAATATGTGGGATATTACTACTCATCATAGGTAGCCAGCCATTGGCCTATAATAGCGGGGATTTAGGTAGACATAGCACATGACCTAGGGGAAGGGTCATGATAGATTGATATCAATGGTGGTCCATTCTACCTTAGTATATTGATTATATTATATCGGTTTAGGGAAACAATTTTCCATTTTGAAGTTAGGATTTCAGGACAGGGACACCTGTGTTTGTGTAAAAACTGACGTATCGATACAACAATACTCTGGTCACCTATTTTACATCTTAGTACATGAAAACACTGGTGGAATGGAAACAAATATACAAGAATCATATATGAATTAGTTTTTTTTCTATGTCCTTCTTGATTCGGCTCACATGGTATACTTTTTTATCCATGATACATATTTTTTTCCTTAGGATGTCTTCACAATACAATTCAGTTTGGTTTCCATAGCAAGATAGATAGTTTGGACGGATGCTCGACTACGATTCCATGATGGGTTCCAGTCACAGAGTAGGTTATAATCATGATGGTTATCATGTGATAATTTCCCATGATGATCAGTTAGAATACCCACCTCTTGTGGTTCATGTGGATTCAGCATGCCATACTGATTTGTGGATAGACCTTTTTCCCCTAGATGATGATGTGCAGGGATTGAACATGTATCTAGGCTTCTAAGGAGGCGATCAATTGATAATTAGTGTCATCATGACCAACCAATAGTTGGTGCATAACATAAGTCAAAGAACTATAGGATTCATAAAATGTTTTGTGGACGCACTAGTTCCTATAATAAAAGTCTTTTATATGCTTGTCATGATATGGTTCGTCATGCGTGAGATTGCACCACTTTTCATACTATAGTTATAGTGGATGTTGATAAACCTCCAAGTATGAGGCATTAGTGACATAATATAAATTTGTCTAGCGGAGAATGTGGTAGGAGAGCTGGGGAAGCGGTAGGAGGTGGCTGACATTTTGATGTTGTAACACCAACACCTCTAGCTGGTCCATCCCACGCTTTGGGAGATGGAGGACATGTGAGGAGGTAGGTTCAAGATATTGAATCCTATGATCCTAGGACTCTAGGAATGAATCAAGGTGATATATATATATCATTCTACATTAGCTTCAGTATTGGTCAACACTTTTGATATGGATTGCCATCCATACAACTTTTTTTGTTTTAAACCAAGAGGTTCTAGTTAAACTATTGAATGGATCCTCATGTGTAGAGATACATAATTGAGGAGACCTAATGACCACACATTGGTGCTGATAGTTTGACAAGATTATGGGAGGTCATAGTATCGTTTGGGATCTCATGGTAGTGGTGTTGAGGCCTTAAGATATCACTCTCAGTATGTACTAATGCCTCAATTTGTACTCAGATTGATTGCTTCGAGGAAAGGATGCAGTCCATACAATGTGATAGAGCTAGATTTTCCTTTATCTATAAATGTAAAATCCTTGATTCTTTGATGGAATCTGGAAGTTAACGGTGGTGTCAATTTCTATTTAGTTGGCTTATTCGTCCCTCGGTGCAGTTGATCTTCTATGTCCTCATGTTTCTTCGTGGTGGCAATGTATAACGAATAAATCCTAGAAGACACTCCATGATTACAACTCCATCGAGAGTTATGCCTCTACATTTCTATACACCCTGTGGTGACACTGATATTTATGTCAATTTATCAGATGGATTTGGATGAGATTCATGAGCTGGGGTGTAGATGAGTAGACTTGTATAGGAAAGGATTTGTAAGAACTATTCTTCCACCATTGGAAGCCACATTTGATCTTTTCTTATGACATCTTAATGTTCTCATCATAAATTTAGGAACACATGAGACACATTAGGATGGTCCGGAACTGACGTCGACAACACTAGATACACAAAATTCTCTAGAAGGGTTTGTCTTGGATTCAAGGGGTTTTTTATTTCTAGGAAACATCACCATCAAGGATGGTGTTGAAGTGATTACAGTGAGGGTTGAGATGGATTTTTATGAGAATAATTGTGTAACGCATAACCATAAGTTAGAATTGGTGGTCATCAAATTGAATATGCTATGAAACAATATGATGTCCAAGTGATTCATCATCCACTTAAACGTCATGATTCTCAAGTATGCCTTCTCTTAGTAGGACAAGGGATTAAGACAGAGTTAATGGATAGAGTTCCTTCATTACTATTATTGGTGATTGTTTATACGCATAGAAATAGGAACATGGATGGGGATATTCTCAGAAAGATTCCAATTAGAAGTTACTGAATGATGGATTTGAGCGGTTGGCCTCTTTCCAGTTATCATTCATAGATTGAGATGGAGAAGTTTATCTCTAGTCTAAGGTTGATACTCATACACACATAAATGATGTAGAGAGGAAACAATTGATGATACTGACTGTTAGTCTATACATGCTCAGTTGTTTAGAGGTTATATACATGATGGATATTTGAATGGTGGAAATTGCATCGTTTGTTTAACATGATGCATAGTTATAGTAGTGGAAGCCTAAAGCAGCGAGATGCATTGGGTTATGAATGTGGGTTTCAACGGAAAGTAGGGATTATGAAAGAAGTTAAATCTGTTCATACCGGTTGAAATAAAATATAAAGGAATATTTATATCAATTTTTTTGGTTGTTCCTTCCCTCACTTGGGGAACTCCGAAGGAAGTGGGAAGGCATGTCGGTGGATTCATGACAAGAATACCACGTGTGTCTAAGAGGAACAATACCATATTGGTTATCCCTGGCTGACTCTCTATGTTGGCAAACTTCTATCTACCTAGGAATAGTGTTTTGCATGGGGTATGGGATGCCTCTACATTCTTGAGATATTTTTACCCCATATATTCTCATTGACAATTGTTTCAGATCTTTATTCTCGCCTTACATCCTAGTTTCGAAAGGGATTGTTGAAGAAATTTTTAAGGTTTTGTAGGAAATTAATGAGAATATAATTTATGCATTGGGCCATTCAATGATTTCCACTGGAGGTAATTTGTGACTTTCAGAGATTGAGGAAAGAGACCATTTCACCCTTTGGGTCTCACCTCAACCAGGGTTACAAAGATTTCTACAAGGTAATGAGATATCTCCAAATGTAATAATCTCTCTTTAATGTGTTTCATATTGTGGTTAAGGTATTGTGTTACATGGGGCAATCTTATTTTGGGACTAGGTTCACAACATCTTCCACGTGTCTACGTTGAGAAAATTGGTGCATACACCCTTTGCCCATTCCAATAGGGGGTGATCTAGACATAGATGTCTGAGATGTTTTGGTTAAATTTCAATTTGAAGATTGGGAAATCTACATGGATGAACATTTATTTGTTTGATTATACTTGTTTAGCTATTTTTGGAATTAAGACTTATGGTGGGATGAGGTAATGACTCAAATTTTCCCAGTTCTATTTTTAAAAAATTATTGGGAAACATTCAAAACCATGTGGTGAGATGAAATGGAATTTAGAGGCCTCTAATGCCGATATTGACACATAAAAAATGTTATGTATTTAAATAGTTCGCATGATATGTATTGATGAAATAGTGAATATACTCATAAATTATTCCATAGATCCAAAATATATGGGCAGTGTTGTGTTTAGAGTCATCGTTTTACCCCTGGTGCGACATAAGTTTAGTTGGTGTGGGTCTCAAGTGAGAAAAAACACAAAATGGTTTAACAATAAATAATATCATTAAATAAAAATATTTTATTTTTCAAATTATTTTATATCATAAAATGTAACTTTTCTTGTAAATTAGAGAGTATGGTTGAGCTTTTGAGGGTGTGATTTCCATAGGCATATTCAAACCATGACCAGCATGGTTCGATGATATACGTTGACATTTATAATTTTAAATGTATAATTATATAAACATAATGATGTTTATTTTGTTTGATTTTAACATTTTGTAGCATGGAGACCCGGTGATGCTACAACGAAGCAACCCATTATCCTTTAATAATGTAATTACTGTGTTGAAACTTTTTCAAAGAGAAACAGTATTTCTAAAATGAATTAATGCATTAATGTGTTTCCACCATTAATTAGGGGCCTGCACGAGGGTTTCCATTGAGGTTATGGAGGAATTCCAATGGTGAATGAAGAATTATTGATCACCAATGGAAAAGAATTGTGACATCTCACAATGTATTTCCAACTAAGATCGAATACTGACACTGTTTGATCATCTTTTCCTAGTAGGGTTTGTTATTTAAATTCCATCCATCCTTTGTATTAGAATTCATATGAAAAACGTGAATTGATCGATGAACTTATTGATTAAATGATCATGCATATTGTTACAGGATGAGTTTCACCTTGCAGGGTTTATTGGGGACTGATTATCATTTATTAGATTTATGGGGTTTTAGTCCTTTTGTTTATCTATCTAATGGATCAGATAGATGCTCAAATGAACAAATAGATGAGTTTTGATCCTAGGGTTTTTTATTTTTCTTTTCACTCATACCTTATTCATGTTCTTTAAGGGATAAAATTTATCAATCATTGAAAAAATATTTCATGAAAAATTGATCCAACATCTTGGCTCTATAATGGACATGACATGATGGTGGTGTGACGATGACGATGGCAACCAAATCGAGGCAGTGTGGGAGATATTTTCCCTCAAACGACATTGCACCACGGTGGATCACAATGGGGATTAAAACCCCATGAGATGAAAATCGTGGAATAGGGATCCCAGAACAACATCTGGATCTATGAACAGACCACTTATGGGTGTCTCATGGCTCACAAAAGGTCATACCGACGTGCCAGCGAGTTTGATGAGTCGAGAATTCATGTTGCTGTAGCAAGAGCTCTGCTTGAGGCTCAGTATGTAAGTTTGTTCAGTGAACATGGTCGTAGGCCACTATTTAGCTAGACCATGGTAGTAACATGTATTAATGGTGATTGGTGGAATGTGGTGCACATCACATCCCAAGAAGAGATCATTGGCCCGCTCCAGTGGACCTAGTTGGTCCGGTAGGCCAGCCTCAGGCCAGGCCTGGTTCATCGAGCTGAGCTGGTGGAGTGGGTAGAGTCGAGCCAGCATGTTTGGATAGACATGTTGAACTAGGTGGGACATGTGTTGGGATGGAGGATCCCGTACCAGGTTGGGTCGGGTCGGTACGACCCGACCGGGCCGTACCCATACCCAACCTATCCCTTTTTATGAAAAGAGCCTTATCATTCATAATGTAAGTCTGATTGACATACCGTCAGTGCTATTTCAACCCATCCAATGTTGACGTATATTATAGATGTCATAGTTTCAATTTAGTCGGAAAAACTAGTGATGGTGGAGTTTTCATTGTGTTTACAAAGAGTGATTGTTGAAGGATCTTGATCACATCATAGACGGTGATAGTAGAGATTTAGATGATGACCTTGGGCTTGTCTATGAAGTTATGATGCATGACTATGTTCTTTTCATAGATAATGGCCTATGTTTTGATGTGATTTGGATCAGATCAGATCTTGGTGACCCATTAGACTTATGTGTTGAGAGGATCTAGGTAACTTAGTATGCTGAAATGACTCTATGGGTATTAGTGCACCATCATATCTATGTAGAGCATGTCATGCACCGAGTGGCCTAGTCATTCCTCACATATCTTCATGGTACCTTAGATAGGTTTTGAAGAAAGGGTGTGACAAATATTTACATGGTTACCCAACCCCTATATATTATTATAATTCTAGTACTGATAGTATGTTCCCTAGTGAGCCCTGGGTATAGGACCCCCAATTTGTGTAACATGATATTTCCTTCCTTTGTGAAATGCCATTATCAGTGTACATATGGTAGTTATCAGTGAGATCTATTCGGGAAGGACCCAAAGGAGCGGGAACCCGTGTGATTGTCTCTGATGACTTCATAGCTTAAGGATAAAGGTCTACCAGAACGTTCAAGCCTTGAAGAGAATCTATTTACCAATTATTGGATGTGATATTGAGACTCCTTGTCATAGTGAAAACTAATGTCTATGGAAAAAATCATGATGTATTGAGACAAAATATAATCATAGATACTTTATGTAGAAATTTTCAATGTTCTTCTTTTCAGATATATCGTGGTGTGGGATCTCCTGTAATCGAGCAAACAAAGAGCTAAACCATACTGTTGGTTGGGGATGAGGTGTTTTGCTCGGGATTCCAATTTGAGTATACCATGATTTTGTTATAATGTGTGTGGTTGAAATATAAATTGATGAATCAACAAGGTTTTATTTTGACTTTTCCATTCCTATATGCTTCAGGGAGATTGTTGAGTCAATAATATTTCCTTCTGACATCTCCATTTTTTCGTGTCTTGAAATTCACAAACACCCTGAAAATCAAAAACACTCAATCTTATGAAAAATTGCATTTTCCCTATGATTTCCCTTGATTAAGAAAATTTTCCTTCCCCATGAAAAATCTATCCGTACTTGTCTTTCAATTTTAATAGTATAACCTTACTCATTTTCCCTCTATGAATAAAAATCAATTGCACATACAAAAACCACATAATCCTATAAAAACATAAATGTAGAGAATAATATTTTTTGGTTTTGAATTCTTGTTCTGAATCCACAACATATAGACTCTAAACTTTGTATGTTCAGACTCTGAATTCTTATGAATTCATACTCCGAACATTGTATGTTCTGAATCCGAACTTTTTATGTTCATACTTCGAATTCTCATGAATTCTGATGCTGAACATTATAATTTCAGACTTATAATTCTAATGAATTCGGACTTCGAATTTCCTTGAAATTCATACGTTAGAATTTTATAAAATTCAGGTTCTGAATTACCAAGAAAAAGAATCCAAATATTCTTATATTATATACACCAAAGAATATTTTTATTAGATTCCAAATTCAATTTTTGGTTAGACTCCGAACAATTATGTTCCTTACATTCTGAAAAATGATTTTTGTTATGACGATATATTTTTTCTTACTCATGTTTCAGTTATAAAACAATGTCATGCATTCAGTTACTAACTAACCATTGTTTGAGTGACACATATATATGTCCCTCCCAAATTCAAGGAAAAATATAGCCATTGGAGGAGGGAGCCGACCGCTGATGTTGTACAAATAAATATGAGTTCTTTTGAAATATTTCAATACTAGACGTTCGGAAGAAAATAGACTACCTACATGATAAAGTGATTTTAGAGAGAGGGAGAGGCTCTTTAAATTCTCAGTGCTTTGTGTGGATGTGGTGAAAAACCTGTTTGGGTCTAAACAACTTGTTCAAACTTTGATTCATGTAGAATTGCGTTGTAAAAAGGTGTGATTCCCTTAAATTCAGAGACTTCAGGTTTTGATGTCAGAGTCGACGATTTCCTTACAAATCACACGCTTGTGGGGATAGTGATACAAATACTGATCTTCGGGTTGAGGGATTACCTGGGTTTGGTTAATATAGACATTCATGAACGTATAAATCAAGGGACCTTTTACCAAGGTTTTTGGATACCCTACTCTTTGTATTAAAATATTTACTACTTGTTTCATGTATTGTTTTAAGTTTGTTTTCTGCTGTAATTTAGCTGTTGAGGAAAGTATAACTATCTTATTCATCATTAGACATGTACTCTGATTAAATATACTTTTATATACTTTAAGGTAAAATATTCTTTGTTGTAATATTTTGTTATGTTTCATTTCCAAAACCACATTTGCAGAATATCTTTTTCAGAAACACATTTATGGAATCAAGCATGTTAGTAGAAATTAAATGTGTTGTTAATTTTGTTTATAAATTTTTTTTAAGGATTTGTAAATATACAATTCAACCCCTCTTGTGTACTGAGTATCTGCACCATTGTTTCGATACTACAATCAGTATCATATCAATACTACAATTGATCCTACAAGTGGTATCAGGAGATATTACCTTTTACCATGAACTAATTATATAATTTGCTTCAGTGTATTGGTTCAATTTGAATTAATCTCATGATTATATTAAGAAGAGAAATTATCTTCTTCTTCACTATTTCGGACTCATTGTGTTTAGATTCATATCTTTCTTAGAGATACTATAGTTCTATATTTTCTATGCTTAGAATATTTTTATCCATGGTTAAACAATTTTGATATTAACATTTTAGTTTGGAATGATTTTCTTTAAGATGTCAGGAATAAATATTGGTTCTATCGAAAATCTAAATCCTACCAGACCACCTATTTTCAAAGGAAATGTTTATGAGTACTGAAGAGATAGGTTGAAGACTTTCGTTATCAATACTGGAGTTGATAACTACCTGATGCTGACCAAAGACTATAAGATTCCTGATAAGGAACTGAGAACATTTATTAATGAGGGGAAATATGAATATCAAGAAAATTTCAGAGTTCAAAATACAGTGCTAGGTTCCCTAACAAGGAATATCTATAGTGTAATATTTTCATGTGAAGCTGCAAATAGTATTTCAATGAAACTTGAAGTTACTCAATTTGGTTCTACTAAAGTTATAGAGGCAAGAAGAGCTATGTAGAGAGCAGAATATCATGGCTTTAACTTTCCTTATGGAGAACCCATAACTAATGTTCAACAAAGGCATATGATTATTGTGAATAGCTTACAATCTATGGGAAAAAAAGTCCTTGAAGATGAGGCACTTGTATAAAAGGTAATAGATATCATGCAAAATCAGTGGGAGTCCAAGACGAAAACAATTTATAAGAATAGGAAAGTCACTAAGAATTCCATAGATGAGCTGCTTGGAAATATTCTTCAGCATGAGACGAGAATGAAGAGATATGCTATTAATGTTAAAAATAATAATGGGAATAGAGGATTTTCTTTTACATCTACATCAAAACATATGAAATCCAAAACTCTAGAAAGAGTTACTAGATCAAAGTCAAAGAATGTTTCAATTCTGTTAAGATATAGTTATACCAAATATTCTAAGAATGAATTAAAAAATATTTCTCGTAGAATGAACAAGATAGTAGCTCATAAGAACTATCAAAACATGTCCAGGAATAGATAATACAAAGAGAATAATGATGGGGAAGTTACATGTTATGAATGTAGAAGAACAGGTCAAATCAGACCTGATTTACCTCTTTTGAAAAAGAAGGAAAAGTATGAAAGGAATTCACAGAGAAAAAACAAGAAGGTCTATCCTTATAAGAATATGAAAAGTCTTAAAGAAAATGATACTTGGAGTGCTAGTTGTGGAGACTCTTCTGGATGTAAGTCCACTGAATATGAATCATCAGCACCAATAAATATCCGATTCATTGATACTACTTCATTCCCAAATAAATTCCTTATGTCCAAGGTATGCTTTACTGAGGCTTTAACCAATTTATCTCTTGATAAGAATTTTTAGTCTGAAGATATTACTTCTAATGAAGATATCTCATCTTCAGATAATGAATAAATACCTTCTTATGAAGAAGTATCTAGATTTTCAAAGTTGTTAGAAGCAAAAAATTGTAATGTTTTTAAGAAATTAGACAAGGAAAATACTAGAGAAGAAGTTATTACAAAAGTGATTTCAGACCTCTCTAGAGTTCCTAATGATAAGGATGAGTTCTTAGAAAAATATTCTAATTTACTTAAGGATGTAAATTAAGAAAAGAATCAAATTTCTAAAGATCATAAGAATTATATTTCAAAAATAAATGTTTTTGAAGAAAAATATTACTATATGGAAATAATTCCTTAGGATAGGAATTTATTCATATGTCTAAAATCTGAAATATATTCCCTTAAGAAACTTCATTACAAATTTACTTCTAGTAATGATGATTTTTTCAAGATGTATTCTCAAATACGGCATCAAGAAAATACTACAGGAGTAGGTTATACTCACAGAAAACATGTTTTTAAAAAAAATTACTGTATTCCCTCCAGATCCCTTTTTTGAATAAAATATCAGAGTTGTGGCTATTAAATGAAGAATTGTTCCTTAAATAATGTTCAATATATTGGTTTTTATAAAGCATATTTTTCTAAAAAAATGTGGATACACATTATTTTATTGTCTAACAATTAATGATCCATGAAAGTTTGGATTCTGAAAGTATAACTCCCTTATTTTTTGAAAATATAGAATGTACCAACAACTATATTTGGTAAATCGATAGTGGATATTCCCAACATATGTCTAGTAACAAAAAAATCATTGAAAATATTATCATGACAAATGGAGGAAAATTAACTTTCTGAGATAATTTGATTGGAGAAATTATTAGTATATGTAACATTGTTCTTATTGAAAAAACATTGATTTCAATTGTTTTATTTGTTAAAGGTCTTAAGAACATCCTGATTAGCATAATTAAATTATTTGATGATGCTTACCTTGTAAATTTTAGGAATTGTAAATTCATAGTAAACAATTCCAAATAAGATTTTATTCTTTCTACCAACATGAAAGATAATTTTTACACTCTAGACATTAAAGACCTTAGGATCTATGATCGACATTTCCAAAGTGAAATGGAAGAACATTCGTGGTTATTTCATAGAAGGTTAGGACATAGTAAACATAAGAACCTATGCAATCATTCTAAGAAAATATTAGTTAATAATCTACCAGAGCATATATTTGACACTTCATAAGTATGTGATCCTTGTCAGTATTGAAAGCAACATAAATTTTGTTTTAAATCAGTCGGTGAATTCTCAACCATTGATGAATTACAATTGGTGCATATGGATCTTTTTGGACCAACACAAACTGGATGCATCAGAGGAAAATATTATGTATTTGTCTTAGTGGATGACTATAGTATATTTACATGGGTTTATTATTGAGAAAATAAATCTAGATATTATTCGTATTTCAAAACTTTTAGAGACCATGTTAAAAACGAGAATACCCTTCCTTTGAAAACTATTCATAGTGATCATGGAGGAGAATTTCGAAATCCTGATTTTGATACTTTTTGTAGTAAAAAAGGCATTAATCCTAACTTTTCATCACCCAGAACACCACAACAAAATGGAGTTGTTGAAAGAAGATATAGAATTCTGCAAGTGATAACATGAACCATGTTGAGTGAATATTCTATAGCCAATCATTTTTGGGATGAAGCTGTAAGTACTGCATGTGATACTATAAATCATGTTATGAATAGAACTTTTCTTAATAAAACTTCTTATTAATTATGGAATGGTATAAAACCTATACATTCCTACATCAAGTATTTTTGGTTGCAAATTATTCATTTTTAATACTAATGATAATTTAAAAAAAATCACACCAAAATATGATGAAGGAATTTTCATTGGATACTCCCCAAATTCTAAGGATTATATAGTTTTCATTAAAAATACTAGTATTGTTGAAGACATTATACATGTCAACATTCATGAAACTGGTCCATTTGTTTTTAAACAACCACTACCTACATCATCGGACATGTTTTCAATAACAGATTATCAATCATTGATAGAAGATCCTTCTAATAAGGAAAATTTTCAAGAAAGTATTTTTGAAACATTTACCTCAGAAGACTTCCAAACCTATGTTGATGAATAGGTTTTACAGAACCCAAATTTGTTGTTTCTTAAGAATCATCCTACTGATAGTATCATTGGTTATGTAAATTGACATGTTAGGACTAGAATTTCCTTAACAAATGAAGTAGAATATCTAGCATTTCTTTCCCAATTAGAACCAAAAAGCACTGATGAAGATTTAGGTGATGATGATTAGATAAAAGCAATGAAATGTGAGCTAAATGAATTCAAAAAGAACAATGTCTGGAACTTGGTTGAAGGACCTAAGGAAACATCTATTATTAGAGTAAAATGGGTCTTTAGAAATAAGTTTGATGAAAATGGAATCATCATAAAAAATAAATCTACATTGGTTTCTAAAGGATATAATCAACAAGAAGAAATAGACTATGAAGAGACCTATGGTCCAGTATCTAGACATGAATTTATTCATATTCTACTTACCTTTGAATCATTCATTAATTTCAACCACTTTCAAAATAATGTTAAATGTGAATTCCTTAATGGTTATGTTCAAGAGGATGTTTGTATTGAATAACGTCCTAGTTTTGAAGATAAAAAACATCCTAAAAATGTTTTCAAGCATACCAAAGATTTGTATGGTCTTAAGAAAGCCCCTAGATCCTTGTATGATATAATTATAATATTTTTTTTCAATATAATTATGTTAAAGATAAAGATGACACGACCCTTTTTATAAATAATGATAATAAAAATGTATTGATTGTTCAAACTTATGTTGATGACATTATATTTGGTTCATGTAAGCAATAATTAACTAATTCCATTGTGGATCTAATGAAATATGACTTTGAAATGTGTATGATGGATTAGTGAATATTTTTCCTTGTTTTTCAATTTTCTCAAAAACCTAAATGAATCTATATATCCCAACATAAGTATATTAATGATATTATTAAAAAGTATAAATACGAAAAAATTGTGAGTATAAGTACTTCCATTGGTACCTCAAATTCACTTGATCTTGATGATTCTGGGAAACTAGTAGATCAAACATCTTTTATAGGTATGATAGGAAGTCTACTTTACGTGAAATCTAGTCATCCAGACTTAAAGTTTTTAGTATGAATATGTGAACGATATCAATCTAATCCTAAGGGTTCTCATTTAAAGGTAGTGAAAATGTTTTTTCACTACTTTAAGGGAACCATGGATATTGGAATCTATTACACCTCTAGAAATCATTTTTTATAAAAAGTTTATCGGATACTGATTTTGGTGGATATAGAATGGATATGAAAAGTATATAATGGACATTCCATTTATTAATAGATTCATTATTTTCATTGTCATGAATAATTCAATACTTAGTAGCACCTTCCACTGCTGAAGCTGAATATGTAGCAGCTAGAGGCTATTGTGCTCAAGTGTTGGGGTTTCAATTGACACTCAGAGACTGTGGAATGAGTTTCAACAAAACATGACTTATGTGTGATAAAAATATTGGCATTTCCCAAAGAAAAAAAATACAAAACATCACTCTCATGCAAAACACATAGATATTAGGCTTCACTTTCTTATGGATCACAAAAAAAATAGAATTCATTCGTTAATTTATCGGAACACAAGATAAACTTGCTGATATTTTCACAAAATCATTACCCTATGATATATTTTATTACATTAAACAGAAGTTATGAATGATAAATGTAATGTAATATTACTTTTAACTTCCTATTTAAACAACCTCCTTACATTAAAGAACTCTTTTTCATAGGGGTAGTAATTTTTTTTTGTAGTCTAAATTTTTTTGTAGCCAAAATTTTTTCATAGTATAAAAATTGTTGTAGTATAAAATTTTTCGTAGTCTATAATTTTTTGTCGTCTAAAATATTTCATAGAGTAAATTTTTTCGTAGTATAAATTAATTTGTAGTCTAATATTTTTTGTAGGCTAAAATGTTTTATAGTCTAAATTTTTTTCATAGTCTTAAAATTTTTCATAATGAAGATGTCTGTTGTTGACATTTTATCATAAAAAATTATTTTTGGAATAAATATTTTCATAATCAAAATTATAGTATTGATGATTTTTTGTACATAAAATTTTTCATAATGAAAACATTCGTAGTCAATTTTTCTACATTTTTCGTAATGAAAATATTTTTACTTAAAATTTTCGTAATGATTTTTTCTTAATCAATGTGTTTTGAATATAAAGTCCTTCATGAAGAATGTCCCACATTATGAATATTAATCCTAAAAATCTGAAATGTATGTTTCCTTTATTAAATTTTCATAATCATTCATCATTTTAAGGTATTTCTTTCTATTTATAAATTTTTCGTATTCATTTTTTCTTGAATCCGAAATTTTTTCTTAAAACCAAAAAATACTATATTCTATCAAATTTCCTTCCAGCTATCATATCAACCATCTGATTTGATAAGAATTTTTCTCAAATGATGGATTGAGTATGGAAGATGAACTGTCACATCACATTCCTATATAAAGGACCCCCATATGGTCGTCCCACATCGAAAATCAATCTCATGCCTGTTGAAGCCCTACCCTCCTACAAAATCCTGTTTCGATCTTTTTAGGTTTCCTTAACTCTGAATGTCTATCAAAGTCTCATCCCAGAAAGATTTGTCAACTATCAAGCTGATTTTTGACTGGAAGATTGATAGATAAAGGTTGGAACATACAAATTTCCTTGCTAAGTATGATTATATAATCTCAATGAATAACAAGTTGAATGGATGAGAGAGTGTTTCCGTATCGAAACCAGGAGCTCAACATACAATGTATCCATACCTATTGGTTGACTTATTTGAGTCAACAGGCTTCTTCAAGGAAGAAGGTAGAGACTAATTTTCTTTTAAGTGTTATGGGAAGACATTTTCTTTATCCTATTCCAAAGAAGCTTTCTTGATTGGAATTCCTTATGAAGAAGAAGCTGATTTCTTCTCTCATATGCTGTCGGATCTTCAAGGAAACTTTGTAATGGTAAATTCCATCGATTTATTCGGTCCTTCAGATGTAAAGACTATGAATATTTTCAACCATTCAACAAATTTTTGGATCCTTCAGTTTTTGGTGCAAGGATTTGTCATTCCGAGAAAAGGGTATAAGGATACAATAAAGAAGAGTGATATGTATATCCAGGGTTTGTTGGTGAATCTAAAAATGATCAACTTGGTTAAATATATTCTGATTACAATTGAGAATATAAAGAATGTAAATATGAAGGCTCAGATCATCATGTATCCAGCCATTCATTCAAATCTGATTTTTTAGTATTTATAGTCCATCAAAATACCTTGTAGTTATAATCCTATAAATTAAAAAGTCATGCTGATGAGTGATGACACTCTAAGAATGATGAATGTTTCATTTTATAAAGAATCTGGAGAAATTTATGACTTTCCTGAAGATGATGTGGATGCTATTTCTATGAAGCGAGATGCCACAAAGACCTCTAATAATGGAGAACTGCGAAAACTAAATCTGCACCTCTAAATACCAAAAATCAGAAAGCATATCCAGATGAGGTAGTAGAAAAATTAATGGAAGACAAGGAGAAAAAGAAAGAAGGGGAGCCTAGCTTTGGTTTGGATCTAGCTAAAGAAAAATAATTAAATGAAAAGACTGTTGATGACCTTGATAATCAAAAAAATAAAAGAAACAAAATATGAATATGACTGAAGTAAAGATTGTGCAATCTATTTTAAAGGCAGCAGAGAAAACATCAATGAAGTTTCTTGTAATAGAATAATTTCATGTAGAATAATTACATGAGACTCTAGGAAAAAGGTTTTTTATTTTTTAAAAACATAAAAAATATGATGTGGAAGATGAAAAAGCAATGGAAGAAGAAGGAGAATAAGTTGGAAGTGGTGTAAATGAAGATATGATTAAGAAGGTAGAGGATTTTCATCAGAAAGAAACACCTTCAGAGAAATTATCATTCTGAACTTCTGAATCTGTGTCTAAAAATATTTCTACTTTTGGAAAGGTTGATGTAAAGGATGACGATGAAGTAAAAAATCCATTTGAAGATGAAAAAATCAATAGAGATTTCATTCATCCTAAGGATGCTGAGGCATGAGCAGTAAAACAAGAGGTAGACGAAGACATAATTGTACAGTTGTCTGATAGTGAGAATGAATCACCTGACCAAGAGATAGCCATTCTGAATGATGATAATGGAAAACAAGTGGTTGTTGGTACACCTAACAAGGTTGTGATTAAGATGAAGGATGCAGGAGGATCTTCAAAGTGGAAAGTTGCAGAGATAGAAAAATAATCCTTACCAAGGAAAGTTTCAAATTCGGAATCATCCTCTCTAGGACATGATTTTGTGGTTCAGTCCCTAAAGAATCTTGTTAGAACCATTCTGAAATTTATAAGCATTGAATCTAGATGCCAAATGATTCAACACTCTTTAAATCAGAAATCAGATTCAGTATCCATTGTGATCGATAAATGTGTTAAGCTTGAGGTAGACATAAAAACATTCTTTATAAAATACAAATCCCAGAGAAGATCATGAAAAAGGATGACAAGTTGGTCAAATAAGACCATAGAAGACATAATAATACAATATAAGTTCCAACTGAATATCAAATAATCTTTTGAAACTAATGATGTGAAAATCATGGATCTCAGAAATAGTTTTGAAGAGAAGCAAACCCTATAGAAAAATTATCAGATTCAAGAAGTAAAATATCTGAATGGGAATTGATATTTAGTTTTTCAAAGATATAGGAGAGAATCAGATCATAGGATTGAGATATAAGAGAATCTTGGCAAGAAGGAAGAAGTTTTGAATTGGTGAGGAATAATATCTCAAGGCTCAAGAAGAAAGGATCAAATACATAAAGAAACGAACCAATGATCAGGATTAGATTCTCAAACAAGAAGAGGAAGGACATATGGAGCTCAAGAAGCTTAAGACAATAGTGATGAATTTTATGCCAAAGGAATAGAAATGATGACCTAGTTTAAACCTGATCTTTTTTTGAATTTCCTTCCATGGATAAAATTTCCCAATATTAATGAAATTGTTTTCATTCCCTTTATATGTTTGTCTAGTACTAATATTTCAGGTACCACATTTCCTTTTCCATTCCATTTTATTCATTTTTAAAATCATAAAGTGGAATAAAGGAATGAAAAATAAAGGAATGAAAATGAATACAAAGAAAAAGATGAAATTTCCCAATATAAGGGGGAGTTCATCGAAGGGGGAGTTATTATCCAAGGAGATTTCCATATTCAATAAAATGATAAGTCTCGATCCATAAATCAAGCATAAGATTATTATTTTTTCCAATGCCAAAGGTGGGGTTAGTCGTACTCATCATTTCTCATATGTAAATAGAGATAAGTTTTATTTACAAGTCATTATATTCTTTTTCTCTTTTTTTCACTTTTTCATAAGGATGAATATGTTTTCCAAAAATGGGGATATTATTGAGTCAATAAGTTTTTATTATAACTTGTCTATTCCTATATTCTTGGTGGAGATTGTTGGGTCAATAATATTTTCTTATGACTTCAGCATTCTTTCATGTTTTGAAAATCACAAACACCCTAAAAGTCAAAAAACCCTATCTTATGGAAAATTTAATTTTCCCAAAGATTTCAATGAAAAATAAAATTCTTCCTCCCCAAGTGAAATTTATCCTTAACTATTTTTCATTTCTCATGGTATAACCTAACTCATTTTCTCTGTATGTATAATAATCATATTCACATCCAAAACCTCAGAATCCTATAAAAACATTAATATAGAGCATTATGTCTTCATATTCTGAATTACGGTTACGAATCCTTTAAATTCATACTCAGAACATTGTAAGTTCAGACTCTGAATTCTTATTCATTTAGAATCTGAATTATTATTCATTCGGACTCTAAATTCTTATGAATTAAGACACCAATCATTGTATGTTCAGACTCCAATCTTTGTACATTGACTGAAAGTTATTTTTTATTATTACCTTAAAACCCAGGGTAACAAGTCATGGAGGACGAAAATAATGAAGGCCAAGAGATTCCTTCCAAACCACATTAACACACTCCAATGTAAGAGAATTGAGACTATCATAAACCACCAGAGTCTCTTCTGGTCTTCCCCAATGAGCCAACACGTCAGCCGCAAAGTTGGACTCCATCCGACTATGATGAACCATCCTTCCCTTATTAGTATCCTTCTTGTACCAACGAAAAACATATGCCAAATCTTAGGATATGTCTTGATTTCCCTGTAGTGATCTGACCAGAATCTCTGCGTTTCATTCCACTTCCATCACCGGGAGGCCTTTCCTCCTACATACAATCAAACCAGAAAGAAGAGCACTAATCTCCGTACCCATAATGTTACCTGGTCCATAATAAGCACTGAAGGCAACAAGAACTGAACCCCAATAATCCTGAAGCAAACCACCACACCTCATGATTCCTCATAAGCATGAACCATCCACATTCAACTTCCACCCATTCGTTGGAGGCCACCATCTTACCCACCGCCCTCTATCCAAACTCTAAATGCTCTGTCTATGAACCAGGCTCCCCAGCATAACCGAATGAACTCCATTCTTGATGAGGGAGGATAGTTTAACAATAAAGGATATCATTTGGACCTGTCGGTATAATAAGGACCTCCTGCAACCCAAACACACTTGGTTGCAGGCCTCCCATATAGTCCAAAAAATGGATAAAAGGATGATGATACGGACTGTTCGCTCTCTCGTCCTGCTACCAAAACAATAAAACCAAAGAAAAAGTTAATCTTGAACCGAATTACACTCCCCACATGGAATCCTATCTTGAGAAATCTGAGACCAGAGGAATGCATCCCAACGTCCCTGAAAAAATAAATGAACTATTGACTCCGAGCTCAGACTCTCACAACAGTAGCATCACGATGCCATAAAGATCCCTCTCCTCTGAATATTCTCCTCAGTTGGCAGGGCTCAGTTTTGGATCCTCCACACCATAAAGTTCATTCTCTCTGGTATCACATTACACCAGGTAATTTCATCCACAACCACCACCGTATCACTCCTATGGAGGGTTCTCCTATAACCATTCATATTAAAATCCCCCGAGAAAACCTTTGTAAAACATCATCTGTCTGGATCATCACTCATAGCCACAATGCTGAAAATGTTCAGTTGCAACTGGTTAAGGTTTGTGTGTATAAAATCATAACTTCCACATTCCTCCATAAACGAGATTTCATGATGAGGGCAGCCCTCAAACCAAAGCCTCTCCTTCGTCCATGTGTCCTCCCAAAAGCTATTCTCCCCACGACCAATCACCCATCTGGTGTGATCAAGCAGCACCTCCAGATGATAAAAGATGTATTTGGAAAGACTCATCACTCCACGCATGCAAAAATCCCCATCCCGGCCATACCGTGCTATGAAGAAACTAGCCCACATAGTCTTACCAACAATCACCTCCCAAGCTAGTCTGGCTTGCATCCCCAATATGGATTCATGAATATCACGGAGACCAACCCCTCCCTCCTCCACAGGATGGGCCAGCCTCTTCCACGAGGCCCAATGGCATCTCCCTTCTCCCTTCGCGTCCCACAAAAATTATGTGAGAATGTGTTCAATCCTAACCAGAGTTCCCTTCGGTGGGTTGATGATGGAAAAAACTTGCATGGGTATAGACAAAGGCACACTGTAATAAGCATGATCTGACCCCCAAACGAAAGTACCATGTTCTTCCAGTTGAAAATCCTTCCTTGGATACGATCAACAATCCTGATGAAATGGTTCTTCAGAATCATTCCACTGGATAATGGAACTCCTAGATAAAGAATAAGAAGTTTTCTCTGTCCACAACCAAGAACTTCTTGAATAATCTTACATCTTCCTCCCAAGTATTTGTTGGATATGAACAAGTGTCTCTTTGCATGATTGATCGACTGCCCACTTTACTTCCCATACGTGGTCATAATTCCCTTAAGAGATTTTAATGTTCTACACCCACCATTCAAAAATAATAATATGTCATCGGCAAACATCAAGTGCGATATACTCCCTGGATTCCTTCTGCCATGGATAGGACCCAATACACGCTATTCCATACTCTTCTTCATATGTTAGGACAAAGCATCTTGAGCAAGGAAAAAGCTGGTAGGAGAGAGCGGGTCCCCCTGTCTAACTCCTCTCACAGATTTGGAGAAGCCAAAACATTTTCCAAATAAAGAAACAGAGATCCATGGAGAAGAAAATCACCTGAAACAGAGATCACAGAATTGCTCATGAAACCCAAAACCCCTCATGACCCTTAGTGTAATTCTCAATTACAAATTATCATATGCCTTATTCATATCCACTTTCAATATGATATTGGATCCAACATCCCATTTGTTCAAATCATGAACAATCTCACTCGCAATTCCTAATGCCCCATGTATGCTCTTACATTGAATAAAACCATGTTGTTCCTCAGATACAATCCTGGGTAGAACATTTGATATCCTCCTGCTAATAATTTTCGCAAGAATTTTATAAGAATCCTTGGAAAGGCATATCGGCCTATAGTGGTTAATAAGAAAGGGTTTGTTGATCTTCGGCACAAGTACCACCCTTGAAGAAGAGACCCCCTTAATCAAGGGAGACTCCCTAAATAAGTCCTTGATAGCCTCCACCACACACGGCCAAACAAAATCCCATGAAGCACTGTAGAAGGAAGCTGGGAACCCATCCGGCCCAGGTGCACTCTCATGTGGCATGCTTCCCAGAGCCTCTCTAATCTCCATCTACTGTGATATAGTGGAGATGCGATCATTCTCAGATTGAGTTATCATCAAAGGTAAACATCTCAAGAAATCTGAACCCTCTATATATTCTCTTTCAAAACAAGAAGTGTTCTCACCCACCCACACACCCTCAAAATGTTCCAAAGCAAGATTTCCAGCCACATTCATGTCAGATGTATAAGCTACATCCTCCCCTTTTATATTAATCTTCATGTTCCTCCTCTCTTTGATGCATGGTTGGAAGAAAGCGTTTTTTCTATCCCCCTCCTTAAGCCATCTCACTCGGGAACACTGCATGAAGACCCTCTCTATCTCCAACAGCTTCTCTGCCAGGAACACTCTCTTATCACATAGAGTAGTAAAAACATTCTCTTCCCACGATACTTGGAGAGTCTCCTCCAGTCCACCAACCTCATCCTGTAAAGAGGTCACCCCATTATTCAAATCCGGATGCACCCCTTGCCATTGCCTAATCTCTTGTTTGAGCCTTTTAAAACGATTCACCAGCCCTGTCCAATAATTCTCCTTTTCTTCCTCCAATTAAGACTTACTCACCACCTATATGAAACCAGTATCCTTATGCCATTTCACTTCAACAATGGATGTTATTTCCAATCACTACTTCAAATTTAGTATCAACTAACAGTGGAGCATGGTCTGAGAGAATACGAGAATGATGAGTAACCGATGTTTTTGAGAAAAGGTCCTGCCCCTGAAGGTTGGTGAGCCACCTGTCCAACCAGTTCCAAATCCGATTCTGGCTTTTATGGTTATTGCACCACGTAAATTTCACCCCTTTGAAGCCTATGTCCAATAGACCATCTTGCATCAATCACTCCTTGAAATCCACCAGACCTTCCATGTTGCACCCCATTCCTCCGCGTTTCTATGAAACATCTACAATTGAGTTAAAATATCCTCCCACAACCCATTCCATAGAATCAGTTTGAACTGACGTTCAGTGTGTCTAGAGCTCCCTCCTTTCCAACACCTTATTGCTAGCATATACAAATGAGTATAGAAAATGGAAACCAACCACTTTTATCTTCATGTCAATACATTGTGGCATCACACCTACAGTCTACACCGATATATCATTTTTCCAACTAACCCAAATTTGTGAATTATTGAGGCCACCATGAAAAGATTTTGAATAAACAATTTTCTTTGCTAACCCAGGAATCTTGCATGCATCCTGTTTTGGTTCAACAATCACGACCAAGGAGACTTTGGCCTTCTTAACTTCCAAAGATAAAAAATCTCGCTTGGCCTGAGCTCCCATACCACACGGATTCCATATAATAATGGAGAGAATCCCTATAGAACCTTATGGGATTTTTGACCCGATGTGATAGATTGCATGGGGTGCACAAACACACCCATCCCCTTGTCTTTCAAATGAGTGATAGGTCCCGAAAGGCCATCCTTTCCACTGACCTATTTATCTGATAAAAGTACATCATCACACAGAGCGTCTAACTCTTCCAACTGAGGTTTCCTCCCTGACGAGCCATGAGGAATAGACTCCGCTCCCAACTCTCCTTGTAACAAAGAAAACAGAATTCTTCTCTATGGATACCAACATGACGCCTACACCTCCTTCTCCACACCCCTGTTCTAGTTAACCATCTCTAGACGGTTATCATAGGAAGCCAAAAAATTTCTCACTAGACAGTTATGAAGAACCCCTGGTGAATGTTGTAAAGAAAAACAGATGGAGGAAGTAGGGGGAGACAACTGTCTGTCCGGACTCCCTATCGAGAGAGACATGCGAACCTCCACCTCATTCTGAGACATGTCCTTTCCCCCACAGATAGAAGACGTCCTCTACAGAACTGGACCCAGGGACCAAGAGATGAGATACAAATTCCGGGAGGGTAAATCCGACCTGTGTTCGGCGCTGTCAGAAGCTGTTTCCCTAGATTCATGATTTGTCTTTCCAAACCCACAGACCTCATTGGACGGATTCAAATTTGAAACCTCTCGAGGAAAAAAGGTCAGATCTGCAACTCCACAACCACCCAAAACGTGTGGGTCCTGACCCGGTTCCTTATCCAGAGCATGGCCAGAGGGCTCCTCCACCTCCCTCTATAGCCAGCAGCCCTTCACGTCGTGGCCAAGCAAGCCACAGAACTCACAGAAACAAGGGAACTATCAATAAAAGAGCGTCTTTTTCCACCAAAACCCATCCTCAGATTCAAGCTGCACCATTGAAGGCCTCTTCAGAGCTACGTCCATTCCAATACATATTCGATGATTCACTGCCACCTTGAGAACCTTAGTGTCTTCATCCATGCATAAAAAGGAGCCAAAAGAATTTCCAATTTCCTTCAGAATCGCTGGATTCTGAAACAGAGGTGGGAGACCTGGTAAGGATAGCCACACCGCATCTGATGAGGATTCGTGCCCACGACGGCAGTCCCAGGACCACCGGGACAACGAGTAACACCAAGAGACACACCTTCTATCCTCCTGCGACCACGCTTTCACAATGTACTCCCTGGACTCCATATGAACACAGAAATCTATTCTCGACAGGTCAGATACCACCACCGGAAGAGACAACCCCAATGAATCAACAATTTCCTTGAAGAAACCAATAGAAGGCTTGGAGTGGCCGAAACGAGACACCAGAGTGAGCTCATGAAAGACTGCCACCTCCTAAAGCTCTTGAGTCGACAGGCTTAGCACAGGTATCCCCCTGACCTTCTTAGGACCGCGCTATTCCCCCACGATCGAAGGAACCTCCGACAATGCCATGTGTACGGAGGTTGAACAAAGATACCAAACCCCACAGTACCCTTGCACAACAACTCCTTGAAGGATTCTTTGGGAGGAGCTCTAGCCCCATCCCCCTTAACTGCACCTCCCAAAGCCGCCGGAGAAACCACCGAGGAACCCTCACCGCTAGGGGGCAAAGCAAGAGCCATCGTCTGGTCGATATTTGTACGTTAATACTACAAATTATCCTAAATTCAGTCATAGAACAATGTATGTTCAGACTCTGAATTCTACAGAATATAGACACCAAATTTCCTTGAAATTAAAACTTCATAATTTTATAAAATCAATGATTCGAATTCCAAAGAAATAGATTCTGAATATTATTATATTATATACTCCGAAGGATATTTTTCTTAGATTCCAAATTCCATTTTCGGTTATATTTCAAACTATTATTTTCCTTACATTCCAAAAAATAATTTGGTCAAGAAACTATATTTTTGTTTACTCGTGTTTTGGTTATAAAACGATGTCAAGCATTCAGTTACTAACAAACCGTGTTTTGAGTGACACGTATATAGGTCCCCCTAAAATTAATGGAAAAGTATGACCATTGGAGGAGGGAGCTGATCATTGGAGTTGTTCCTATAAATAAGTGCTCATTTTAATGATCTCAATACTTTAATTTGGGCAGAACAAGGACTACTTACATGATGATGTGATTTCTAGAGAGAGAGAGTGTGGCTACTACAACTCTCAGTGCATCATGTGAATGTTGTGAAAAAAATTAGGTGTGAATAGCTTGTTCAAACTTCACATCGTGCATAATTGATTTGTGCAGTAGTGTGATTTCCTTAACAATTAGATACATCGGGTTGTGAAGTCAGAGGTGCCGATTTCAATACAAATTGGGGGTTCACTGGGATAGAAAAACAGATATTGATCTTCAGATTGAGGTCTTACCTGGGTTTGGGTAGGAAATACTTTCTTGAAAGTATAAATCATGGGACCATTATCCAATGTATTTGGAAACCCTACTCTTTGGGTTAATTGATTTACTACTTGTTAATTGTATTGTTTTTAGTTTGTTTTCTTCTGTAATTTAGTATTTTAGGAAAGTATAAATATCTAATACTTACTTACACTTGTACTCTGATTAAGTAGGATTCAATATGCTTTAAGGTAAAATATTTGTTGGTGTATACAATTGTTAGGTTTCATTTATTTAACTTCATTTCTGGAATATCTTTTTTCGGAATTAGATTTCCAGAATCAAGAATGTTAGTAAAAATTAGAGGTGTTGTGGATGTTTATATTCAAAATTTCCTTAAGGATTTTTAAATACACAATTTAGTCCCCTCTTGTATATTGAGTATTTAAACCATAGTTTCGATACTACAATCTTTATAATATCTATCCTACAAT
This sequence comes from Viscum album, assembly GCA_963277665.1. Classification (NCBI taxonomy): domain Eukaryota; kingdom Viridiplantae; phylum Streptophyta; class Magnoliopsida; order Santalales; family Viscaceae; genus Viscum; species Viscum album. The sequence continues at coordinate 999,173,346 of OY728166.1, forward strand.
AAATCCTACATAACTATGTTGGCCTAATTATTCCATCTTGATGGTGTTTCAATTGTGGTATTTTTCATTGTTCCCAGTTTCCCCTACTGATTATTATTATACTCACCAATACAGGGGTATTTCCTGCACATGGTATGTCTTCTATATTTAAAAGAAGCTTTGGTGGAGTTGTAGGTAGGGTGGATTAATAACAATGAACGGCTAGTGTGTGATGACCCAGACTCTTAGGGTCCCGTCCTTTGCCAAAAATCCGGATCCTAAAGGGGTAGCGTCTCAGTGTGCGGCTGAACGGCGCGACCGATCGGTGAGACCAATCGGCACGACCGATTGGGGAGACCGATCGGAACGACCAGTCGGCGAGACCGATCGGCGCGATCGGTCAGTGAGACCGAGTGGTGCGACCGGTCAGTGAGACCGATCAGCACTATCGATCGGTGAGATCGAACGATCGGTGTCACCCCAGCCTTTTCGGGGGTTTTCCAGTAACGCCTCCCTTTTGTACAAATTGGGTTTTAAACCCTGTTTTTACCCCTTGAAGCTTGTTTTAAAGCCCAACAATGCCCAAAAATGTCATTTAATTAAATATTTAATTGATTAAGCTCGTGTGTATGTCAGTTTAAACCTTCCGACCCTTTGATGACATGTGGGGGGTCTGAACTGCATAGTCAACCCACGACCCCACACCTTATGTGGTTTCGGGTTATTTTTCTCCATATCATAAAGGCTCGGGGCATGTTGTATCTCCCCTTTTATAACCTAAGGGTTATCCCTAGGTTTATTTTTTCTCAATCACCCTATTCTAGGAGTACCCTTCATTCAGAAGTGCCACATTTCATTCAGACAAGCCGCATCGCTATCCGTGGAGTTCCACGCCCAAGCTTAGCGTCCATCATTGATCAACAATTAGGGAATTTCTCCTTCATCTCTCTTTTGTGTATCATGCGGGGTGGAATGATTTTGATTCTCTAGAATTGGATAAACCTGAACATTAATGAAGATAATGAATGAACTCAAAAAAATGAGGGGGGGGGTGATCGATGATGCTTTGATTTATGATCTTCTGTGATTTCCGATTTATGAATTGTGTGGGCTTACGCCGTCTAAAAATCATGGTCATTGGTGTTCATTATGTATTGACTAATGAACCCTTGCCTGTGGTGATGTTTAATGGATTGTTTTTTTGTTTTGAACCATTACTGTGAAATGTAAATCGGTTAATTACTTATATTCGGCTAAACAAATTGAAAGCACCAGGATCAAAAACATTCTGTGATAACCCCGGTTAAAGTACATCAAATTTGAAAATCATGGAGTGAGTTAAATCTTATAAATCGGAAAATACCGACATGGCCCTACTTTGTCTTGATGGTAGTGGGTTGCTCTTTTATTTTCATTCACAGGCCGATTGCTGGGTGACGTGGATGGGGATGGGCTCCCCTGTTATTATAATCTCGGTGGTTGCGAAATTGAGGATGGGATTTTCTGTTATATCACGATTTGGGGTGGGACCCTCTGTTGTTGAGAAACAGTTGGCTCCTAGGGACATGGGGATATATATTGGGGTTTTATTTGTTTCCATTATTTCTAAGGATATCACTTATCCCTTTGTTGTTGTGACTTTACAAGAGAACCGGGTGTGAATGTTCAAGTTGATGATGGTTGTAATGTTTTCCCTTGTGCTTGTGCTGTTAGTTGAGCAGTAGTGCAGAAATTTATTTAAACATTATTACTAAACATGAAATAAGGATGGGACAAAACGGTTATAGTTTGGTGTGAGTCGTGAATTGGGCGCTAATTGTGTTCTTTTGGCTGGTTGAAGAAAAATCTATATTGGGTGAGTTCTTGTTACCTATACATATACTTGTATTTTTTTGTTTCTTATTCGTGCCCCACCCAAGTTGTGCACTTAGTGCCGAACAACACCATTTCATGGGGGAGGTTGTTTTTTCCAACACTACTATTAGTGGCTGTTTATTTAGATCCTTTCTGCTCACTTTCCCGGATATCCCATGTATCTTCGGGTAGGCTGTGATGGCCTGAAGTCCATTATTTGCCCAGGAATCTTCAGGCAGGGTAGTGTGGTGGTTGGCACAGGTGTGTGTGGGCATGTGGTTTTCCCAAATGTCTTTGGGATGAGGCCCATGTGTCTTCGGGCATGGAAGTGGATCTTCGATCCCAGGTGTCTTCAGGCGTGGTGGTGGTAGCTCTGGCCTAGTTGTTTGCAGGCGTGTTTAATTGTGAAAGATGTGGCCCAAGAGTGTGCGGTCAAGTTTTGGAAGTGGGAATATGGTGAGGTTGTGTCCCAGGTGTGTGCGGGAGGGGTATGGTTGTGGGACTGCGGTGAGAATGGTGGGATTGGTTCGATGCATAGGATGTCCTCAATAACTAGTGGGAAAGTGTCAAGGGGTACCCAAACATCGATGTGCTATTACTATACATTACTTGACTTGGTTATTTGGGGAGTGCGCCTTGGTGAGGCTTGGGTGGATAGTTTACCTTATTAGTTGTTTGGTTTAATCTTTTTCTCACGAGACTTTAGTACGTTCCCCCACATATGCACGAGAGTCTTTGGTTTTCCCTATTGAGTATAATTGTATACTCACCCTACATATATAAAACTGCATTCAGGTTTCCAGGTGGACGTTGGGGATCGCATGGGACCATACTAGCATGGACCTTTGGGGCAGTTGCAGTTGCTATTTTTCTTTCATTGGTGCTATACACTTGTAGTCACTTTGTACTTTATTGTATTTACTTTTGAAACATGCATATTGGAATGGTTGTTTTGGCTTTTCATGCACTTCAAGCTTTGTTGTTGTGAGATTTACCATCTTATCTCCCGATCCTATTAAAAAGAAAAAGGGTAATGCCTTCCATTAAGTGTGTGATTATGTTCCCTTGGTGCTAGTAGCCACTCCAGGACCTATTAAAGGCGGGTTTCATGGGTCATTTTCTCTCCTTCAACTTAAAGAAGGAAGGGCCTAGCAATTTTTTGACCCTTCCCTCCTTTTGGTGAAGGCGGGTCATGACAGAATGGTATCAGAGGCGTGAGGTTGAGAGATAGAATGGAGTCTAGAGTTAGGCATTGTAAGGATTTCCTGGGATGGTAGGGTAAAAGTTTTGGGTGACCTTGGTGCATGAATTAGGCTAGGGAAGACCAGCTAGGAAACAAGATTTTAGGTCTATACGTGATCTGATGCAAGGAATCTGGACCTAACGAATGACCACGTGAGGCCACACTGATTGCAGGGTAGAGACCCTACGAAAGGTACATGCATCATAATGACTTGTGTTATTGTGTTTCATGGGTGTTTTGGGAATTGAAATAAATAAGGAGTTTAATATATTTTAAGAACAATATTCTGCACTACATGGGCTTAGGGCTTCCTTGTTTACCTTGAAGCTATGGCACTTGGGAGACGACCATGTGTGGTGCGGGTGATCGAAGCCCCGAAGACTACCTTGGATGATTGGCAGAGAGATGATCGAGAGGAGGAGGACAACCAGTGACAGAAGACACTTCGAGCCTTCCAGCGACATACCCTCTAAAAGTATGAGGGTAGCACCTCTAACATGGAGATTGAGGGTTAGTTAGAGGAACTGGTGATAGACTTCAGCTTGATCCGGGATCCGACTGAATAATGGGTCCCTCTTGCCATTAGCCAGATACAGGGAGTGGTGCATCAGTGGTGGATGCTTTACCTGGGGGAGAGGAGAGAGGATGAGGTGGCATGGGCTGATTTTGAGAAGGAGTTCTGGGTGGAATTCCTCTCTTCTACGATGAAGGTAGAGAAAAGGCAGGAGATACTCTCCCTCCCGGAGGGGATTATATCGGTAAGGGTGCTGGTAATCATGTTCAAAGCCCCCCTATGATTCGATGTGGACCTCTTTCCCTATGAGGAGTCTCGGGAAAGACATTTAGAGGAGGCACTCCGACCCTCCCTCCAGTACGATGTAACCCCCTTAACCCGGCCGACGTACTTAGAAGTCCGTAAGAATGCCGGAGTGGTGGATAGGATAAACACGCTTGGAGGGATATCATGAGAGGGGATCCAGCTGGGATCATCAAAAGGAAAGGCCTTCAGTACCAGACCACCAGCATCCAGACTCTCTTGGTTTTGACCATCAGGGAGCAGGCCACAATAGTTCCAGTTTCGGTTTCCCGATCCTCGCCCTTTTCTTTCGGGCCCAAGACCGTGGTGCTTCGTCTTTGGGAGCCATGGAAATCTCCAGAATTAGTTCTCAGAATGAGTAAAGTACGGTGGTGGCGGACAGCCCCAGCACCCGCATTAGCAGTAGCTTCCAGCTAGGCCCTTCCAGCAACAACAACAGGGGAGTGAGCACCCGCCCCTCTGAGGGCAGACATCGCAGGAGGAGGCTGATCTCAGGGCGCTCCTAAGGGACCTTGTCCAGGGCGTGGTCCGGGAGGTGGCTGACAACCGAGGGGAAGAGTAGCTAGGCCTGGGTAGTTTCACGAAGCGGAGGCAGCAGTTCTAGCAGGACTGGAGGTTGTTCGAGGTACGATCAGTTTGTTTAGAACCCTTACTTATTCTTTGTTCAATACTAGAGCTTCGCACTCCTTTGTTACACCTAGTATAGCCCATTATTTGGGTCTATATTTTGAGATACTTCTAGTTCCCCTAGTGCTGAGCACACCAGAAGGAGGTCAGACCGTCTTGTTATGTGTTTGTTGAGGATGAAGACTGACAATAGAGCCACATCAGTCAGTCAGGGATCTTCTTCTGCTATAGATATAGCCATACAATGACATTCTAGGCATCAAATATCTGTTCTCTGTGTCTACCATCATAGACTGCTTCCGAGGAAGGGTTGTGTTCTCAGACATGGGCCGCCGACGTGTTACTTTCACCAGCGAGCGGGGTGGCTAGAAGGGTAGCAGACGAGAGGAAACCCTCCTCTCCTTGTTATTCAATCTATTAGTGGAGTTAGTGGATGCTGATATGGTGGAGGTACCAGGGATCATCAGTGAGTTTATGGACATCTTCCAGGAGGAGGTGACGACTCTACCCCCTCGACGTGATATTGAGTTTGTGATAGATTTGCAACCTGGTGCTCATCTGATTTTAATGGCTCCCTACCGGATGTCACCTTCGGAGATACATGAGTTGCAGATTCAGATTGACGATCTGATGAAGACACGTTACGTTCAACCAAGCGCGTCACTGTGGGGTGGTCTAGTATTGTTTTCCATGAAGGTAGATGGTGGTCTCATGTTGTGTATAGAATACAGGAGGCTGAATCAGGTAACAGAAAATAATTTCTACCCTCTTCCAAGGATAGAATACCTTTTCGACTCACTGAATGGGGTTGGGTGGTTCTCAAAGATCGACATGAAGTCTAGGTATCACCAGTTGATGGTAAAAGAGAGTGACATCTCGAATACGGCCTTCAGGTGTAGATATGTACATATCAATTTCATAGACATTCCTTTCGGTATTACGAATGCCCCAGATGTGTTCATGGGGCATATGAACTCCATCTTTCCGGGAGTACCTGGATTAGTTCGTAGTTGTGTTCATCGACGATATCCTGATCTATTCAAGATCAGAGGAGGATCACGCGGAGCACCTGAGGATGGTTTTGGAGGTCCTCTGATGGAACCATCTCTATTGTAAGTTGTCTAAATGCATGTTTTGGATGCGAGAAGTGCACTTTCTCGGGCATGTGGTGTCCGAGTGGGAGCGGTGGACCCATCAAAGGTTGAGGCAATTTTTTCTTTGGCAGCACCCAAGAATGTAGCAGAGGTCCGTAGTTTCCTCGGGCTGGAGGGTTACTATCAGAGGTTCATACCCAACTTCTCCCGAGTTGTAGCCCATTTGAATGCCTTGACCAAGAAAGACCAGGTTCTCATGTGGAGTGAGTAGTGCGAGGCATCCTTCAGCTATTTGAAGGATACGTTGGTTAGTGCCCCAGTGCTGAGATTACCATAAGAAGGGGCGGAGTATGAGGTGTTCTGTGATGCTTCAGGACAAGTATTGGGATGTGTGTTGATGTAGCAACAAGGGGTGATCTCTTATGGGTCTAGGAATCTATGACCTCATGAGAATAATTATGCCACCAACGACCTGGAGCTTGCAGTGGTCGTTTTTGCACTAAAGTTATGGCGACACAACCTCATCGTAGAATGCGTTGTGGCCTTCACAGATCACAAAATCTTGAGGTATATATTCACCCTGCGGGACCTAAACTTGCGGCACCATAGGTTGATGGAGATCCTCCAGGATTACGACTTTGAGATCTCATACACTTCAGGGAAGGGTAATGTAGTGGTTGATGCCTTGATCAGGAGATCACACAAGGATGCGGTCTGAGAGTCGGCAGACACCTAGAAGTCAATGGATGAGTTTACTGCCTTACACCTAGATGTGAGGATGGATATCGATAGAGGTTTCCTGTATCAGATGGAAGTGCAGTCGTCTCTATTTTAGAAAGTGGAGGAGTCTCAATGGGAAGACCCAGAGTGTGAAGTGATGTGTGACCAAGTTGACCAGAGCAATGCTCTGGATGGATGGACGATGGATGGTCAACAATGGATTCTTTTCCAGGGGACAATGTTTGTTCCATAGGCAATGCACGACTGGGTTCTCAGTGAGTTCCACAACTCACCCCTAGCGGTACACCCAGGAATTTCCCAGATGTACCAGAGAATGAAGAGACAGTTTTGGTGGCCCATAGTGAAGTGAGAAGTGGCAGAGTTTGTGTCCAAGTGCCTAGTGTGTCAATAAGTAAAGTTTGAATACCATGTTCCAGGTAGGTTGTTACAACCTTTATATGTTCCCTAGTGGAAGTGAGATGACATCTCATTGGAATTCATCACTGGACTACCCAATATTCAAGGGGGGTGAGATGTCATCTGGGTAATAGTGGACTGCTTGACGAAGTCGGCTCACTTCCTTGCGATTAAGGAGTAGAGTGCAGTGGACTCTCTAGAACGGAAGTATGTGGACAAGGTAGTGTGGTTTCATGGAGTCCCAATTTCCATAGTCTCGGACAGGGATGCTTGTTTTACCTCACGAGTCTGTAGAGGTTTATAGAATGCTTTTTGGCACCCAATTATGCCTTAGGACTACTTTCCACCGCGAGAGAAATGGAAAGACATAGCCACCATCCAGATGTTGGAGGATATGTTGCAGGCATGTATTCTGGACTTTGGGGGATCATGGGTGTGATACTTGCCTCTGGTAGAGTTTTCCTACAATAATATCTATCACTCTACTATTGGTATGTGCCCGTTTGAAGCCTTGTATGGGAGACCATGCCGCTCACCTGTGTGTTGGACCGAAGTAGGAGAGGCAGGCATCCTTGGCCCGAAGGTGGTGCAGAACACGACAGAGAAGGTTTATCTCATACGGGGAAGGATGAAGGCTACCCAGGACTAGAAGAAGTCATATGTTGATAACAGGAGAAGGCCCTTGGAGTTTGAGGTTGGGGACCATGTGTTCTTGAAGGCCTCCCCTCGACATGGACAATAGAGGTTCGGCAAGGGGAGTAAGATTTATCCCAGGATCATCGGACACTTCGAAGTGTTGTGGTGGGTCGACGAGGTGGTTTATCAGCTAGCGTTGTCACTGCCACTTCTGAGGATACATGATGTCTTCCATGGGTCCCAGCACCATCGGTATCTGCATAATGATTCACACGTCCTCGGCTGGGGAGAGATGGACATCGTGGACGACGTGACCGCTGTGGAGAGACCATTGATGATCGAGGATTTCAAGGAGAATGTGATTTGTGGGTGAACCATCCCCTTGGTTCGTGTGTTATGGAGACATGGTGGGAATGAGGAGAATACGTGGGAGAGGGAAGCACAGATGTGTGCCCAATACCCAGAGCTGTTTTGAGTTTTGTAATTTTCGGTTCATACATGTTCTGATAGAATGTTTTACATTGTTGGCTATGAAATACTTGTTTTCATTCCTCTAAATATGTGTGAAATGTCCTGCCTACGGGGAGGGGAGGACCTGACCCCTAATCAAGACGCATTAAGGTGGATGCATTTAAACCCGTGCGGGCGAGTCAGTGCTGCCCAAAGTGGATAGTATCTTGGCAAGGAGAAGGAGACTCTCCAACCCACATTGTTGGGCAGTTTGACATGGTATTTTTCTTGGTTCTTGACAGGGAGGTGTTCTTTGTCAATAATGAGATTCACTCTTGAGAGGAATCTTTCTAGGTGGTTGTTCGGACCCGCACTTTCCTTATGGGTTTTTTAAATTCTCGAAGTCGAGAATAGTTTGAGAGGTATCTGATGTGATGACCTAGACTCTCAGGGTCCTTTCCTTTGCCAAATATCTGGATCCTAAAGGGGTGGCATCTCGGCGTGAGGCCAATCAGCGCGACCGGTCGGCGAGACCGATCAGTGGGATCAGTCGGTGAGACAAATCGGCACAACCAACCTGTGAGACCCACTGGCCGATCGGTGAGACCGATTGGTGTCACCCAGCCCTGTCAGGGTTATTCTAGTGACGCCTCCTTTTTGCACAAATTGGGTTTTAAACCCTATTTTGACCCCTCTAAGCATGTTTTAAAGCCCAGTAAAGCCCACAAATGTCGTTTAATTAAATATTTAATTAATTAACATGGTGTGTGCGTCAGTTTAAACTTCCCGACCCTTTAATGGCGTGTTGGGTGTCTCAACCGAGTAGTCAACCCACGACCACACGCCTTATGCGATTTTGGGTTCTTTTTATCCATATCTTAACGGCCCGGGGCATGCTGTATCTCAACCTTTATAACCTAAGGGTTCTCCCAAGGTTTTTTCTCTTGATCACTTTGTGCTAGGAGTACCCTTCATTCAGACGAGCCACATTTCATTCAGACGAGCCACATCGCTATCTGTGCAGTTCCACGCCCAGGCTTAGTGTCGATTGTTGATCAACAAGTAGGGAATTTCTCCTTCGTCTATCTTTTTTGTATCATGTGGGGTGGGCAAGCTTTTGATTCTGTAAAATTGGATAAACACGAACCATAATGAAGATAATTAACGAACTTTAATGAATGAGGGGGGGGGGGTGTGATCGATGATGCTTTGATTTATGATCTTACATGATTTATGATTTCTGAATTGTGCGGTCTTACGCCTTCGGAAAATCATGGCCCTTTGTGGTCTTTCAGTGTGCACTAACGAACACTTGCCTCTGGTGATGTTTAATGGATTGTTTTGTGGTTGTGAACCCTTACTGTGAAAAGTAAATTGGGTAATTACTTATATTCGGCTAAACAAATTGAATGAACCTGGATCAATTCCTTTCTGTGATAACCCCGGTTAAAGTACATCGAATTTGAAAATCATGGAGTGTGTTAAATCTTATAAATCTAAAAATACTGGAATGGCCCTGCCTTGTGTTGTTGGTAGTGGGTTTCTCTTTTATTTTCATTCACGGGCCGATTGCTGGGTGGTGTGGGTGGGGATGGGATCCCCTATTATTATACTCTCGGTGGTTGCGAAATTGAGGATGGGATCCTCTATTATGCCATGATTTGGGGTCGGATCCTCTATTGTTGAGAAACTGTTGGCTCCTGGGGACATGGGGTTGTATCTTGGGGTTTTCTTTGGTTCTAGAACTTTGAGGTATCTCTCATATCCCTTTGTTGTTGTGACTATACAAGAGAACCGAGTGTGAATGTTTAATTTGATGTTGGCTATAACATTTTCCCTTGTTCTTGTGCTGTTAGTTGCCCAGTAGGGCATAAACATATTTAAACATTATTACTAAAGATGAAACAAGGATGGGACAAATGGTTTTTGGTTTGGTGTGATTCGTGACATGGGCGCTGATTGGGTTCTTTAGGCTGTTTGAAGAAAAAAATAGATTGGGTGAGTGCTTGTTACATATACATTTACTTGTAGTTTTGTCTTTCTTATTTGCGCCCCACCCAAGTTGAGCACTTAGTGTCGAAGACCCCCATTTCATGGGGGAGGGTGTTTTTCCCAACACTACTATTAGTGGCTGGTTATTTAGCACCATTCTGCTCCCTTTACCGGATATCCAAAGTATATTCGTTCCAGCTTTGATGTTCTGAAGTCCATTATTAGCCCAAGAATCTTTGGGCAGGGTAGTGTGGTGGTTGGCCTAGGTGTGTGCAGGAAGGTGGTTTTCCCAAGTGTCTTCGGGATGAGGCCCAGGTGTCTTCGGGAGTTGAAGTGGATCTTCTAGTCGAGGTGTCTTCGGGCGTGGTGGTGGTTGTTCTAGCCTTGGTGTTTACAGGCACGGTTACATGTGATAGATGTGGCCTAGGTGTGTACGGACGGGGTTTGGCAGTGAGACTGCGGTGAGGTTGTGGCCCAGGTGTGTGTGGATGGGGTGTGGCAGTGGGACTGTGGTGAGAATGGCGGGATTGCTTCGATGCATAGGATTTCCTCAATAACAAGTGGGAATGTGGCGTGTGGTACCCAAACATCGATGTGATATTACTATCCATTACTTGACTTGCGCTATTTGTGGAGTGAACCTTAGTGAGGCTTGGGTGGATAGTTTATCTTTTTAGGTGTTTGGTTTACTCTTTTTCTCACTGGACTTTAGTACGTTCCCCCACTTGTGCACGAGAGTCTTTCGTTTTCCCTACTGATTATACTTGTATACTCACCCTACATATATAAAACTGCTTTTGGGTTTCCAGGCGGACTTCGTGGATCGCACGGGACCATACTAGCTCAGACCTTTGGGGTAGTTACAGTTGCTGTTTTTCATTCTTTGGTTCTATACACTTGTAGTCACTTTCTACTTTGTTGTATTTACTTTTCAAACATCCATATAGGAATGGTTGTTTTGGATTTTCATGCACATCAAGCTTTGGTGTTGTGAGATGTACCATCTAATCTCTCGATCCTATTAAAAAGAAAAAGAGTAATTCCTTCCATTAAGTGTATGATTCTGTACCCTTGGTGCTAGTAGCCACTCCAGGACCTATTGAAGGCGGGTTTCATGGGTCATTATCTCTCCTTCATCATAAAGAAGGAAGGGCCTAGCAATCTGCTGACCCTTCCGTCATTTTGGTGAAGGCGGGTCATGATAGAATGGTATCAGAGGCGTGAGGTTGAGAGATAGAATGGAGTCTGTAGTTAGGTATTTTAAGGATTTCCTGGTATGGTAGGGTAAATGTTTTGGGTGACCTTGGTGCATGAATTAGGCCAGGGAAGACCAGCTAGGATACAAGATTTTATGGCCTTACGTGATCTGATGCAAGGACTCTGGACCTAATGAATGACCACATGAGGCCACACTGATTTCAAGGTAGAGACCCTAGGAAAGGTAAATGCATCATAATGACTTGTGTTCTTGTGTTTCATGGGTGTTTTGGGAATTGAAATAAATAAGGAGTTTAAGATATTTTAAAAATAATATTTTGCACTAGTTGGGCTTAGGGGTTCCTTTTTTACCGTGCAGTTATGGCACCTGGGAGACGACCATGTTTGGTGCGGGTGATCGAAGCCCCGAAGACTACCTTGACCGATCGGCAGAGAGCTGATTGAGAGGAGGAGGACAGGCAGTGACAGAAGACACTTGGAGCCTTCCAGCGACAGACCCTCGAAAAGTATGAGGGTAGCACCTCTAACATGAATATTGAGGGTTGGTCAGAGGAACTGGTGATAGCATTCGGCTTGATTAGGGCCCCGACTGAGTACTGGGTCCCTCTGGCCGTTATCTAGATACGGGGAGTGGTGCATCAGTGGTGGATGCTTTACCTGGGGGAGAGGAGAGAGGATGAGGTGGCATGGGCTGATTTTGAGAAGGAGTTCCGGGCAGAATTCCTCTCTTCTACGATGAAGGCAGAGAAGAGGCAGGAGCTACTCTCCCTCCTGCAGGGGATTATGTCGGTAAGGGAGCTGGTAATCATGTTCAAAGAACTCCTATGTTTCTCTCTAGACCTCATTCCCTATGAGGAGTCTCGGGAAAGACATTTAGAGGAGGCGCTCCGACCCTCCCTCTAGTACGTTGTAACCCCCTTCACTCGGCCGACGTACTTAGAGGTCCATAAGAAGGATGAAGTGGTGGAGAGGATAAACACGCTTGGAGGTGTATCACGAGAGGGGATCCAGCTGGGATCATCAAATGGAAAGGCCTTCAGCACCAGACCACCAGCATCCAAACTCTCTTGGTTTTGACCAGCAGGGAGCAGGCCACAACAGTTCTAGTTTTGGTTTCCCAATCCTCTCCCTTTTCATTCGGGCCCAACACCGAGATGCTTCGTCTTTGGGAGCCATGGAAATCTCCATAATTAGTGCCCATAATGAGTACAGTACGGTGGTGGCGGACAAACCCAACACCCGCCCTAGCAACAACTTCCAGCTAGGACCTTCCAGCAACCACAACCTGGGAGTGAGCTCCCGCTCCTCTGAGGGCAGACGACGCAGGAGGAGGCCGACCTCAGGACGCTCCTCAGGGACCTCGACCAGGGCGTGATCAGGGAGGTGGCAGAAAAACGAGGGGAAGAGGAGCTAGGCATGGGTAGTCGCACGCCGCGGATGTAGCAGTTCCATCACGACCCGAGGTTGTTCGAGGTACGGTCATTTTGTTTAGAACCCTTACTTATTCCTTGTTCAATACTGGAGCTTCGCACTCCTTTGTTTCACCTAGTCTATCCCATTATTTTGGTCTAGAATTCGAGATACATCGAGTTCCCCTAGTGCTGAGCACACTAATAGGAGGTTAGACCATCTTGTTATGTGTTTTTTGAGGATGCAGACTGACGATAGGGCCACATCAGTCGGTCAGGGATCTTCTTCTGCTACAGATATATCCATACAATTACATTCTAGGCATCGACTATCTGTTCTCTGTGTCTTACATCATCGAATGCTTCCGAGGAAGGGCTGTGTTCTCAGACTTGGGCGGCCGACGTGTTACTATCACCGGTGAGCGGGGTGGCTAGAAGGGCAGTAGACTAGAGGAACCCATCCGCTCCTTGTTAGCAAAGCTATCAGTGGAGTCAGTGGATGCTGAGATGGTGGAGGTACCAGGGATCGTCAGTGAGTTTATGGACATCTTCCCGGAGGAGGTGACGACTCTACCCCCTCGACGTGATATCTTGTTTGTGATAGATTTTCAGCTCGGTGCTCGTCTGATTTTGATGGCTCCCTACAGGATGTCACCTTCGTAGCTACATGAGTTGCGGATTCAGAATGACGATCTGATGAAGACCTGTTACGTTCGATCAAGCGCGTCACCATGGGGTGATCCAGTATTTTTTTCCATGAAGGCAGATGGTGGTGTCAGGTTTTGTATAGACTACAGGAGGCTAAATAAGGTAAGAGAAAATAATTTCTACCCTCTTCCATGGATAGACGACCTTTTCGACTAGCTGAAAGGGGTAGGGTGGTTCTCAATGATTGACATGCAGTCTAGGTATCACCAGTTGAGGGTAAAGGATAGTGGCATCTCGAAGACGGCCTTCAGGTGCAGATATGTACACATCAATTTCATAGAAATTCCTTTCAGTATTACAAATGCCCTGGATGTGTTCATGGGGCATATGAACTCTATCTTCTGGGAGTACCTGGATCAGTTCGTAGTTGTGTTCATCGACGATATCCTGATCTATTCAATATCAGAGGAGGATCACGCAGAGCACCTGAGGATGGTTTTTGAGGTCCTCCGATGGCTCCATCTCTATTGTAAGTTTTCTGAATGCAAGTTCTGGACGTGAGAAGTGCACTTCCTCGGACATGTGGTGTCCGAGTGGGGGGCAGCGGTGGACCCATCAAAGGTTGAGGCAATTTTTTCTTGGGCATCACCCAAGAATGTAGCAGAGGTCCGTAGTTTCTTCGGGCTAGCGAGTTACTATCGGAGTTTCGTACCCAACTTCTCCAGAGTTATATCCCCTTTGACAGCCTTGACCAAGAAAGACCAGGTTCTCATGTGGAGTGAGCAGTGCGAGGCAGCCTTCAGCTATTTGAAGGATAAGTTGGTTAGTTCCCCAGTGCTGAGATTACCATAAGAAGGGGCAGCGTATGAGGTGTTCTGTGATGCTTCAAGACAAGGAATGGGATGTGTGTTGATTCAGCAACAAGGGGTGATCTCTTATGGGTCTAGGCAGCTATGCGCTCATGAGCATAATTATGCCACCCACGACCTGGAGCTTGCAGTGGTCGTTTTTTGCACTGAAGTAATGGCAGAACTACCTCATCGTAGAATGCTTTGTGGCCTTCACAGATCACAAAATCTTGAGGTATATCTTCACCCAGGGGGACCTAAACTTTCGGGACCAAAGGTGGATGGAGATCCTACAGGATTACGACTTTGAGATCTCATACACATCAAGGAAGGGTAATGTAGTGGTTGATGCCTTGAGCAGGATATCACACAAGGATGCAGTCAGAGAGTCGGCAGACACCTGGAAGGCAATGGATGAGTTTACTGCCTTACACCTAAATGTGAGGATGGATATCGGTTGAGGTTGCCTGTATCAGATGGTAGTGAATTCGTCTCTATTTTAGAAAGTGGAGGAGTCTCAATGGGGAGACCCAGAGTGTGAAGTGATGTGTGACCGAGATGACCAGAGTAATGCTCTGGATGGATGGACGATGGATGGTCAAAAACAGATGCTTTTCTAGTGGATGATGTTTGTTCCAGAGGAAATGCACGGCCGGGTTATTAGTGATTTCCACAACTCACCCCTAGTGGTACACTTAGGAGCTTCCCAGATGTACCAGAGACTGAAGAGACAGTTTTGTTGTCCTAGAGTGAAGCGAGAAGTTGCAGAGTTTGTGTCCAAGTGCCTAGTGTGTCAGCAAGTCAAGGCTGAACACCATGTTCCAGGAAGGTTGTTACAACCATTAGATGTTACCTAGTGGAAGTGGGATGACATATAAATGGATTTCATCACTGGACTACCCAATATGAAAGGGGGTTGAGATGTCATCAGGGTAATAGTGGACCGCTTGACGAAGTTGGCTCACTTCCTTGCGATTAAGGAGTAGAGTGCAGTGGACTCTCTAGAACAGAAGTATGTGGACAAGATAGTGTGGTTTCATGGAGTCCCGAGTTCCATAGTCTCGGACAGGGATTCCCGTTTTACCTCATGAGTCTGGTTGTGTTTATAGAATGCTTTTTGGCAACCAGCTATTCCTTAGCACTACTTTCCACCGTGAGAAAAATGGAAAGACATAGCGCACCATTCAGATGTTGGCGGATATGTTGCAGGCATGTCTTCTGGACTTTGGGGGATCATGGGTGTGATACTTTCCTCTGTTAGGGTTTTCTTACAATAATATCTATCACTCTACTATTGGTATGTGCCCATTTGAAGCCTTTTACGAGAGACCATGCCGCTCACCTATGTGTTGGACCGAAGTAGGAGAGGCAGGCATCCTTGTCCCAAAGGTGGTGCAGAGCACGACAGAGAAGGTTCATCTCATACGGGGAAGGATGAAGGCTGCCCAGGACTAGAAAAAGTCGTTTGTTGATAACAGGGGAAGGCCCTTGGAGTTTGAGGTTGGGGACCATGTGTTCTTGAAGGCCTCCCCTCGACGTGGACAACATAGGTTCAGCAAGGGGAGTAAGATTTATCCTAGGATCATCGGACTCTTCGAAGTGTTGTGGCAGGTCGGTGAGGTGGTTTATTAGATAGCGTTGCCACCGCCACTTCTGAGGATACATGATGTCTTCCATGTGTCTCAGCACCGTCAGTATCTACATAACGATTCACACGTCCTCCGCTGGGGAGAGCTGGACATCGAGGATGATGTGACCTTTGTGGAGAGACCAGTGATGATCAAGGATTTCAAGGAGAATGTGCTTTGTGGGTGAACCATCCAATTGGTTCGTGTGTTATGGAGACATGGTGGGCATGAGGAGAGTACATGGGAGAGGGAAGCACAGATGTGTTCCCACTACCCAGAGCTATTTTGATTTCTGTACTGTTCGGTTTATACATGTTGTGATAGAACGTTTTACCTTGTTGGCTATGAAATACTCATTTTCTTTACTCTAAATGTGTGTGAAATCTTTTTCCTATGGGGAGGGGAGGACCTGACCCCTAATCAAGATGCATTAAGGTTGATTCCATTAAACCCGTGTGGGTGAGTCAGTGCCGACAAAGTGGATAGTATCTTGGTATGGGGAAGGAGACTCTACAACCCACATGGCTTGGCAGTTTGACATGGTATTTTTCTTGTTTCTTGATAGGGAGGTGTTCTTTGTCAATAATGAGATTCACTCTTGAGAGGAATCTTTCTAGGTGGTTGTTCAGACCTGCTCATTCATTATGGGTTGTTTAAATTCTCGAGGGCAAGAATAGTTTGAGAGGTATCTGATGTGATGACCCAGACTCTAAGGGTCCTTTCCTTGGCCAAATATACGGATCCTAAAGGGGTGGCGCCTCGGCGTGAGGCCAATCGGCACGACCGGTCGGCGAGACCAATCAGTGGGACCAGTCAGTGAGACAAATCGGCGCAACCAACTGGTGACACCAACTGTTCGATCGGCGAGACCGATTGGTGTCACCCATCCTTGTCAGGGTTTTTCCAGTGACGCCTCCTTTTTGCAAAAATTGGGTTTTAAACCCTATTTTGACCCCTTTAAGCTTGTTTTAAAGCCCAGTAACGCCCATAAATGTCGTTTAATTAAATATTTAATGAATTAACATGGTGTGTGCGTCAGTTTAAACTATCCGACCCTTTAATGACGTGTCTGGTGTCTCAACTGTGTAGTCAACCCATGACCCCATGCCTTATGTGGTTTTGGGTTCTTTTTATCCATATCTTAACGGCCCGGGGCATGCTGTATCTCAACCTTTATAACCTAAGTGATCTCCCAAGGTTTTTTTCCTCAATAACCCTGTTCTAGGAGTACCCTTCATTCAGATGATCCACATTTCATTCAGACGAGCCGCATCGCTATCCGTGGAGTTCCACACCCAGGCATAGCGTCGATTATTGATCAACAAGTAGGGAATTTCTCATTCGTCTCCCTTTTTTTATCATGTGGGGGTGCGAAAGCTTTTGATTCTGTAAAATTGGATTAACTCAAACCATAATGAAGATAATTAACGAACTTTAATGAATGAGGGGGGGGGGGGCTGTGATCAATGATGCTTTGATTTATGATCTTAAATGATTTATGATTTCTGAATTGTGCGGTCTTACGCCTTCGGAAAATCATGGCCCTTTGTGGTCTTTCTGTGTGCACTAACGAACCCTTGCCTCTGGTGATGTTTAATGGATTGTTTTGTGGTTGTGAACCCTTACTTTGAAAAGTGAAACTGTTAATTACTTATATTCATCTAAACAAATTGAAATCACCTGTATCAATTCCTTTCTATGATAACCCTGATTAATGTACATCGAATTTGAAAATCGTGGAGTGTGTTAAATCTTATAAATTTGAAAATACTGGAATGGACCTGCTTTTTGTTGTTGGTAGTGGGTTTCTCTTTTCATTTCATTCACGGGCTGATTACTGGGTGATGTGGGTGGGGATGGGATCCCCTATTATTATACTCTTGGTGGTTGCGAAATTGAGGATGGGATCCTCTATTATGTCATGATTTGGGGTCCGATCCTCTGTTGTTGAGAAACCGTCGGCTCCTGGGGACATGGGGTTGTATCTTGGGGTTTTCATTGGTTCCGTGAGTGGTTATTTACGCAACAAGTCTTCTAGAAACAATCAAATTTTACAGAAATAGAAGATTGTTGTAGGCTTGTATTCTGTAAAAAAAAATGGAAAGGGGAGGATGTCCACAATCTGGGGTCTCTCCCTCAGAAAAAAGGAAGGAACAAAAGCGGGGTAATTAAAACAGAGAGTACAGGAATGGCTCTGATTGTCATAAAGGAGATGGACTCACTCTCTCCACCAGATCAACAACTTTGCGGCAAAGGTTGTTACGAGACTTCTCCAGTACGGCCGTCTCCCTGGCCTCAACCTTAGCCACCGAACAAGAATGCTCCACCTTTTTTTGGTGATCATTGATCCCTTTCCATGTGGCTTCAGGATGAACAATCATAATTTATAGTTGATTCCTCAGCATCGCTACCCATTTTTTCACACTCATGCAGCTCAGAGGATAGGATGGTAGCCTGATCTCAAGAGATTACGTCTTGCACTATCAACTGATGGAGCTATATCGTTTCTTCCTCCAAGACTGGGGTCCTGTAATGAGAGGAAGTGAGTTGAGATTGTTTTCATTAACTAGTGACAACTTCCTCACGGGCCATAACAACTTGGAAAGTGAGAGAATGGAACTGCCGATAGTGAAAGAAACCTGACCCAAAACCTGGGATGAGTTGTCGGAGATCTTAAGTTTTAGTTTCCATCTCAGCTAGAGGCGTTTCATCAACAATATCACAAATCAGGGGATAGGCCCACTTGTGCACTGCTCGGTGGTCCTCAATGACACATGGATCTTTAGTATCCCCCCTGGATGGAACAGGGGAAAATTCTAGCATTTCAATCAGCACAGGCATGTGCATGCCAGAAGACGGTTCTAAAGATGGAAGGTCTAAATCTTCTAACCTCGGTTTGGGCTTAGGAATCACGTTGATGAGTCCGGTATCAGTCAGAAAAACTACTGGAATTGTCTCGTTAGGACCAAAAGATATTGGGTAATCCTCATCTACATCCAAGAAGGTTGGATTTATCTGAACTTCGACCACAGAGGGGATGGGAGAAGAAACTCCCTTGAGTCACATTGACTAATGAGCCATCATTCAGTCCTCCCTTGATGCCGATTATGAAGGTGCGATAGGCATGGAAGCCACAATGACTCGTGCCATGGGAACCTGTCGGACAGCCTTCCATAACATACCATTTGGGTAATCTTTAACCCACATCCTTGCGTACTCCAATGATAGGCTGGCAGCCGCTCCCATACCAGGCAAGAGAATTCTTGTGTCAGATACCTCCCATATCAGCATCAGCCACCATTGTCGGAAAGTGGCCAGATGGAGTCCTCGAGATCGAGGAGAGGGACGGGAAACTTGAAGTTGTATACATCGAAATTGGCAAGAGAAACGATGGTGTGCGTACAACTCGCATAAATAAACCCTATCAATCCACGTGGCCAGGAACCCATCCCGTAGTGAAATTGTATTAGAACGTTCCTCAAAGCTCTCCATGCAGTTGTCAACCATGACGTTGCAAGGAGTGGGGTAGGGAGCAAATTCAAACTGGGAGAAGTCACTCAGGAGCTCAATGATTTCATCAGGATTGAATGACTTCAGAAAAACCCCAGCTATATCAAGAAGGGAAGTCTGAAAGGTAAAAAGCGGGATGATTGTGTAATGACAATACTCATAACAACGGCAATTATTCTCTATCCATCCGTATAAGAATTAAAATGGCCCACTCCGACGGTAGGGTGACCCACCATCCTGCATATGGCTCAGTAGTTCATAAATACGAGCCATAGTGGGCACAAAAAAATTCACCGGGTGGCCCTCTACCAACTCAACTGCCATTATAAAAGTGCATGCCCACATCTGGGTTGATGTCTTGAGAAGGGAATAGCCACCTACTCAAAAACATTGAAAATAGACCTGCCAGCCGAAGCCGAGGTGGCACACTGGGGCACACCTCGTAACCCCATGAAAGGTAATCACCTGCCTCCATAATTGCCCAATGGGAGCCTAGGATGGTTCGTTACGGTTGAGAAGGATGAGTCCTAGGGTGCTTGATCTTCGGCACTAGACTAGTGGTGTTCATAAATAACTCTATGCAGGTGCTATAGGGAATAAGAGAGCAGGCACAGAAGGCCTGACCCAGTGATTGCTCCGCCAAAACTAGCAGATCCCTTGCTAACGAAGGCACATGTTCAACATCTCCCCACACATTTGGATTAGGATGAAACTCTTCATACATTTCACCAATAATTGGGAGCCCTACCAATTGATAGATGTTCCACAAAATAATGACAAATTCAGCATGGGCATGGTGGAATGTATTGGTTCTTGAACAGCAGCAATGGAGCATGTCAGGCATGATCAGATATGGTGGGTAAACAGAAAATTGGGAAGCACACACTGCAGATTACAAATTGACCGCTTCCAGCAACTCAGGAGAGTCTCAACAATGACGATGTACCCAAAAGGCCCAGGCCCAGTCATTCAAGAAAAGGCCACCTGTCCATAGATCCCACCTAGAAATCCACTCGGCATTAGGGGCCACTCTTGTGAGGTTGATTACGGAGGGGTTACTCTTGAGGATAGATTCTTGAGAGAAGTCTTATTTGTACTGATCGCTTTGGTTTCAGACATAGCCTCTCAAAATGAAGGTATCTTTCATGTTAGGATTTGATATTTTCCCCCCGATTTGGCAAGGATCGCCTGAATACACTTCGGCGACGCTTCCAAGCATGGTGACAGAAGACCTGAGAATGTAGGGTGGATAGAGACGTCGTCTTGTAGATGGATGATTTAAAGTGTAAGTCGATTTGATTGTGGATAACTCAGGAGTTTAGAAGATAGCATGTCATTTAGGACACCATCGTCGAGAATGATGGACAGACTAGGGTCCTATTTGATTATCTCCGCTCTGCGAATCATAGCTAAACTCCTACCTAAACAAATTTGGAGAGGCCCTGTGGCACGTCTGGGTGTAGGGTGAGGGGGAACCGTGTTTTCTCCATACATCATGATGATCAGCAAATAGTTAGTCCGGAATAATAAAATATAGACAAATGAATCGAGAAACCTTCGTGATAAGTCCTCAAAAGGTGGTTCGTGATGACTGCATCCCACGAACCAACCCTGCATGGACGTAGTCCATGGTACCCCGGCCCGTAGAGCATTGGCCATAAAACCGTGAACCAGGTTGCTGTATTGAGTCCTAATCCTGGATTTAAGTAATTATGTTCGGAGGATGTAGGAAATTTTTCAAAGTTAGCAAGGCCTTAGTCCGCGAAGCATCAAAACCGTGAAGTGAATTCCTCTGTGGCACGTTGTGACTTACTTTTTCAATTAATTAAAATTATTGGTTCACGGATGGAAAATTGGTCTGCAGGTGAAGGCAACCGTGAATGTGGAATTATTTGTAACACCCCAAGATTTAATAGTGTGTTATTTATTTAAAATAATTCAATAACTTGAACTACACACAACACCGAGTTCTATCGTATCATGACTTACGAAACAAGCCGTTCAAAAGAGGTTATGAATAATATTAACTAAATTTTAAACTTTATATAATCCTTATAATTTTAGAATCCATATTATGAGTTTCTTAGACATAATGAAAGAATAAATTCATTTTCAGTATTGCAATTTTACCAACTTTTAATAGTGAACCCTGATTAAATACAATATTTTAAACTTTTTGACTAAATGGGGACATCAAAAATTTAAAATGAAACACCCCAAGCTTCCACGGTAAGCTTTCCTTTTAATAATACTGTAGCGTGTGTTGTACGCAACTTCGAGTTTGAACACACACCACAACCAATCAAACTAGTCGTTATGAATAGTAATACCTACTTTTTGAAAATATATATATTTTATATTTCAAAATGTACTTCATTTTTGGGTTTGGAATATCAAAATTAGCCTAGGGTGATATTTTGGTACTTTTCGGATAACTTTCATATTTTGATGAATAATGAAAATTACTAAATTTTAATTAAAAACAACTTTTTTAATCAAAATAATTAATATTGACAAATTATTAATTTTAGTGGTTTAAAATAATATTTAGAATATATTTTTACCATTTAATATAATGTTGGTCATTGGACATAATTTTACAATTAAACCGGACATAAAAAAGAGTCAATCTTTTGATAGTTATTATCTCTTAAAAACACGCTTTTTGTTTTAACAACAGGAATTAATTATAAATTAACTTCTGCCACTTATGTGTTTTGAATTTGGAAAAATGGATTCCATATTTGGAATCAGGATGTTTAAATTGTGTAAATAGCTAACTTTTATTTTTAGACATTTTGAATAATTACTGCGGTAAATATTTTATTTACCATGGTTAAGGGTAAATCCGGTAAATAAGTGTTAAAAAAATAATATTATAATAATACTAAATTACCCTAAAACGTGTCCTAACCTTATTGGGGGATACATGTCCGACCATGGGCATCTTTGGGTCAAATTTGGGACCTCATGGAGCCACTTGTACTTGATAGGGACACTTTATTTTAATTAAGTTAAAATGAATACAAAAATGACACAAGCATATATCTTTTAGAAAAACAATTTTTAAATAGGGTTATATATGTTTTATTTTCGGCTATAAATATTCATTAGAAAGATAAAACGATTTCCTACATAATGATATTTTATTTATAATTTTTAGAAATTAATTAATTTAATTTATTTATGAGACAATGATGAAGGAGTAATTACTATAATAGTGAAAAATTAAAATAATTGATATTATAAATTCCCAAAAAAATATAATTTGAATCTTTTAATTAATTAAATTAATTATCAAGGATAATATAACATATTTAGATTGATTTAATTGACTTATTTCGAAGTAATAAATCTATTATGAGTTTCACAAAAATCAACTATTGAATAGTGTCAAAATTGACATAAAAGAGTTTTTAAACAAAATATTATATTATTAATTGGTATTAAATTTCTAAAAAATCTAAGTCTTGGCCAAGAGACTTATATAATGATATATGTCTCATTAATGGACCACATGGGGGTCATTTGTATGTATATGGCAAGTTTATTAACCATATAATATAAAAATACAAAGAGACATTGTAAAAGTGAAACTAATTAACTTAGAGTTAATACTTAAAGATAAGGTTAATATAAGTACCAAACCTGTCTAAATTATATTGGATGAATGTTTTTCAACCTATCCCCACCTTAAAATTTGAATAATAAACATTGGATCCATTATAAACCGAATATGAATTTATTATAAACTAATATTTCTAGCTTTTCCAAATGTTCCCATCACCCCTCTTATAAAAAGCCACTCCTCCTTCTCTTTTCTTAACACCATAAAAGCCTTTTGGATCGTCCAAACTCTGCCCAAATAATATCCCAACTTACCTCACTATAACCTAGAGGCATTAGTTTGATCATAAAGCCAACCTAAGGAGACCTTTTGATCAAATCAAAAGGAAGAACCTGAAGAAGAGGTAATGATTTCACCACCCTTTTCCAAGTTCCTTTCTTCTTCCAATTCTTCTTCCTTTGTTATTACCATTCAAAAATAATAAATCCAGTATCCTAAATATACTGTGATGTTATTATAAATATGGTACAGCCATATTTAGTATTCTATCCACCCTTTGAATAACATGTCACCATACGTTCGTACGTACGGCTTACCGTCTCCACGTCGTGGTGTAATTGTTATTCAATATATTATTATTTGGATGGGTATAATAATGATGTGTAACTCATGTAAATAATAAATATGACATGTTAATTAATCTTTATATATGATATAACATCCATTTATATATTATTTTAATATCAAAAGAATGATATTCTCACTCGTGCGTACGTACGGACTACCGTCTCCACGAACGTGATGAGATTCATTCTCTATCATATACATTAAAGTTTAATTATCATTTGATGATTTAAAAATAATGTTTAAGGACTTGATATCATTATGGATATGAATATGATACAACCTATCCATGACAAACATGGCTTACATAACAAAACATATAACGAAAATGAGTAAGTTACCACCCGAAAGGACGATAATACTAAGATATTATTAACAAATAAAGGTTAAAAGATAATATATGATATCATATTAATATATATGATTATTGTATAATATAATAACAATTATTTCACTATTATATAGGAGGTTAAGCTACCCCATCCAAGGAAAATTACAAGGTAAGGGTTATTTCACAATCTCTTCATTATCAGAGGTTGTTTATAGGTAATTATCTACTGGGATCTCTTTATTAGCCACATCCATGTTACTTAAAAATGTATTTCAAAACATTTTTACTATTTAAAAGAATATGGTTTAAAGTCATTTATACCCTTTTTTGACTTTTTTTAAGATTTTTATAAAGGAATCCTTCCGTCGTTTTCCAAACAAGGTGTTTTTTAACCTTTTCGACAGAATTAAGGTAAGAATGTTTTTTTAACTTATACAACAGGTGTGGATATTTTCCACCGTTATAAAATCTTCAAAGCATACCTTACATACTTATAAGAATATTTTCAAAGAATATGTTTTATTTTATATGGATCTTAAATGATTTCAAAATAAAAAGAGATATTTCTCTAAAAAGAGTTTTGATTTCATCTATGTCAACATCCTTTGATGGATTTTACGATTATGTGAAATTGATTTATTATGATACAAAACTTCTATGTTGTATTGAAGGTTTTGTGGTATGTTTGTATGTGGATTTTCTATTTTAATACCATTCATGTTTTATGGTGAATGTATTGACATTTCTTATGCTGGTTTTAATAAGAATGTTTATGTTATGTTGAAACCTTTTCATATGGATATGTATTGGACTTAATATGTGATGGGTGGAGCCCGCTATAGCACCCTGATGAATCAGTAGGTCTCATGAGACAATCTAGTGTCTTGGCACAAGGCCTTGGCAAAATCTCATTTGTATTCTTGGCACGAGGCCTTGGCTATGTGGTTATGATAGTATGGCATTATGCATTCCATCATTATGAAAGTGGTTATTGATATTACATGTGATTATTCGATTAGTAGAATATCCATGTGAATAAGTAAATGGAATTATTTCATTTTATTTTTTCCATACTATGTTGAATTTCAAGTTTAAATGGCTTTTGTTTTAAGTTATACATTGCCTTAAATTTTTATTCTTATTTATGAAAGTTTCCGCTATAATGTTATCCTTACTGGGCATTTGAGCTCACCCCTTTTCTATGTTTTATTTTTCCCAGGATGTGAAGAAGTAATTTATGAATGACCTGCAGGGATAGAATATGGGGATATGAGTGTGGAATATGGAGACTAAGTTGTTGTAGTAGTTTTTCACTAAATGATGTAATGTAAAAATTTATGAATATATCTAGTGTTTCCAAGGCTACTAAACCAATCGGTCTTTCGAGATTTGATCATTCTTGTGATCATGCTAATGTTATGTAACAATGCACCGAATCTAGGTAACTGGGGTCGGGGCGTTACAGTTGGTATCAGAGGAAGTTTAGTAAAATCCTTGGAAGCTAGATTTAGATAAACTCTGATTAGAGCACATAGATTTAAGATGGAATTTGAGGATTATTATAGAAGAACATCCTAGAATTCGGGTATTGTAGAGATTTTGTGAGTTTTCTGAGCAATACATCCATGTCTGGATACGAGCAGGTAGAGGCGGCTCTGGCACAGATATACCTAGGGGTAAAACCCGAAAACACCGCTTTGAGATAGACTAGAACGGGAACTAGTGCACGACAACCGGCCTTGTTGCACTCTTGGTTACGACACTCCCGGAGGATATTCTTAGGATAATTCTCATTTCCTTTACAAACCACTATTAAGGGTTTATGAGTATATACTTCCTCAAAGGAGACATTTTTATGATTATGGTTTATATCCATAAACTATTAAATTTATCTTATGTTTTTTACAAGTTTGGGATTAGGTATTGTTATTCATAAACAAATCTAGTGTATGCCATTGTTTAGAAATGGAACCCAATAGAAGGAATGATAACTCCAGCAATGCACATGATCCAAAGTTAAAAAAGGATCATATCATTCATCGTCTTAAGCTAGAATTTATAAGATAAATAGTCTCCCATGTATTATGATCTTATGATGAAATAATATCATGTGTTGATAAGATAAGTAACGAGTTTACAGAGTCCTATGGCTTTGAAGGGAAGTAAGAGAATAAAAGGATGGAAGAGAGAAAGATGGATAAAGGGATGAGGGAAAAGAATAATTTTCCCATATGAGATAACTGTGGAAAGAAGCACCCTAGAACTTTCCTGAAAGGAATGGGAGTTTGTTATAAGTGTGGAGGAAAAGGGCACAAAGTACGTGACTGCAATGGTAAGAAAATGGTTTCAAATGTACAGTGCTTCATTTGCAAGGAGTTTGGACACTACGCGAACCTATGTCCCAGTCATCAGACTATGCCTCAAATGATGCTACTGGATAATAATCAAGTTATGATACTACCACAGATGAAGATGAATTATTAGAGTTCTTATGTTGATTATGTCATTTGAGTGTTGTATCAACAATGTAATTGTTATAATAATAATAGAGTATATAAGGATTTTACTGCAGTACTATATCATTAAGGACTTGAGATTTTGTGGAACAAAGAAAAGTGACTCAATAACAGGTTAAATTTTTGGAAAATATATGGTTGAGAGAAAGATAAACCATAATATGGTTCTGATACCGAGGTAGTGATTTTAGAATAATACATAATTGATTTGGATAAATTATATTGGATATTATTGACTACCTTGAAACTGATTAATGATTTGTATATTCCATCATTTTTGGGGTTTACTACATTTTTGGATTGAAGTAGTTTATCTATTATAAGGAATAAGGGATCATGAATGTAATCAATAAGGTTTGATGATAATTCAGGATGTTGTGGTGTTTTAAAAGAATATATGATGAAGGTGATCACATGTTATTACACGGGAACAAAAGGATCTTCCTTGTGTTTACCTTCCTTATAAATTTTGGACTGAAGTTTTTTGGATAGTTCAAGTTTGGTTTATTTTGGATTTCCATAAAAGGACATCCCGGAGATCGGGCGGCAACCCGTCGCGTCCGGCAAGGCCGCGAGACTTGAACCCACAACCGAAGGGTGAAAAGAGTGTATCACCTACCACTGACCCACATGATATCCAAGATTAAATATTGTATTTTTTCTAAAAGATCTGGTAGATGAATTATAAATTTGTTTTTTTGGAACCCTATACGAATAGGATAAATAGAATATATTTTTTTCATTCTATTATCTTTTACAGTGAAAGATGAGTTTGTGGTAGAAATTAGTAAAAGTATGGAACTCCACATGTCAAGATTATATTTTCCTTCTTCTCTTATTCTATGAAGAAATTAATTCTAATAATTTATTTAAGGAATCCTAAAACCAAAAATGTGTTATCCTAATACCCTTTGTTTTGTTGAACCGATGGTATTTCAAATCATCATAGATTGATGAATTTAAGGACCTCAATTTTACACTTGTTTGTGATTGATGTCCTTAATCACTACCTATAAATATTTACGTTTTTCCTCCAATTATATATCTCTAATTGGGACCAATTTTCTCCTAAAAGAGATAATAATTTGGTGGTGACCCTTTCATTTATCTTTTCCTCATATTAAGACTAAATTTTAGTAACCTAATTTCCGATGTGGGTTTTCCCACAAAGATATTTTCTACTTTCATCCTTTTATTTTCGAAGAACAATTTCAAATTGCGAGGACGCAATTTATTGAAGGAGGTGAGAATGTAACACCCCAAGATTTCATTGTGTGTTATTTCTTCAAAATATTTCAATAACATGCACTACACGCAACACCGAGTTGAAGCGCACCATGAATTACCAAACAAGCTGTTCAAAAGAGGTTATGAATAGTATTAACTAAATATTAAACATTATATAATCCTTATAATTTTAGAATCCATATTATGAGTTTCATAGACATAATGAAAGAATAAATTCATTTTCAGTATTGCAATTTTACCAACTTTTAATAGTGAACCCTTTTTAAATACGATATTTTAAACTTTTTGACTAAATAGGGACATCAAAAATTTAAAATGAAACACCCCAATCTTCCACGGTATTCTTTCCTTTGAATAATACAGTAGCATGTGTTGTATGTAACTTCGAGTTTTAACACACACCACAACCAATCAAACTAGTCATTATGAATAGTAATATCTACTTTTTGAAATTATATATATTTTATATATCAAAATGGACTTCATTTTTGGGTTTGGAATATAAAAAGTATCCTAGAGTGAAATTTTGGTACTTTTCGGATAACTTTCATATTTTGATGAATAGTGAAAATTACTAAATTTTAATTAAAAACTACTTTTTTAATCAAAATAATTAATATTGAAAAATTATGAATTTGAGTAGTTTAAAATTATATTTAGAATATATTTTTACCATTTAATATAATGTTGGTCATTGGACATAATTTTACAATTAAACCAGACATAAACAAAAGTAAATCTTTTTATAGTTATTATCTCTTAAAAACACGCTTTTTGTTTTAACAACGGGAATTAATTTTAAATTAATTTCTACCACTTCTGTGTTTTGAATTTTGAAAAATGGATTCCATATTTGTAATCAGGATGTTAAAAATGAGTAAATAGGTGTCTTTTATTTGTAGACATTTTGAGAAATTACTGCTGTAAATATTTTATTTACCATGGTTAAGGGTAAATATGGTAAATAAGGGTTAAAAATATTATAATAATAATAAATTAACCTAAAACGTGTACTAACCTTATTGGTGGACATATTTACGACCATGGGAATCTTTGGGTCAAATTTGGGACCTCATGGAGCCAATTGTAGGTGATAGGGACACTTTATATTAATTAAGTAAAAATGAATACAAAAATGACACAAGCAAATATCTTTTAGAAAAACAATTTTTAAATAGGGTTATATATGTTGGATTTTAGACTATAAATATTCATTAGAAATATAAAAGGATTTACTACATATTTATAGTTTATTTATAATTTTTAGACATTAAATAATTTAATTTATTAATGACACAATGATGATGTAGTAATTACTATAATAGTGAAAAAGTAAAATAATTGATATTATAAATACCCAAACAAATATAATTTGAAACTTTTAATGAATTAAATTAATTTTCTAGGATAATATGAAATATTAAGATTGATTTAATTGACTTTTTTCGAAGTAATCAATCTGTTAGGAGTTTCACAAAAATCAACTTTTGAATATTGTCAAAATTGACATAAAAGAGTTTTTAAAACAAATATTATATTATTAATTGGTATTAAATTCCTAAAAATATAAGGCTCGGCCAAGAGACTTATATCATGATATATGTCTCATTAAGGGACCACTTGGGGGTCTCTTGTATGTATATGGTAAGTTTATTAACCATATAATATAAAAATACAAAGAGACATTGTAAAAATGAAACTAATTAACATAGAGTTAATACTTAATGATAAGGTTAATATAAGTACCCAAACCTGTCTAAATTATATTGGTTGAATGCTTTTAGACCTATCCCAACTTTAAAATTTGAATAATAAACATTGGAGCCATTAGAAACCGAATATGAATTTATTATAAACTAATATTTCTAGCTTTTCCAAAGGTGCCCCTCACCCCTCTTATAAAAGGGAACTCCTCCTTCTCTTTTCTTAACACCTTAAAAGCCTTTTGGTTCGGCCAAAATCTACCCAAATACTCTCCCAACATCCCTCAATACAACCTAGAGGCCTTAGTTTGATCCAAAAGCCATCATAAGGAGCCCTTTTGATCAAATCAAAAGGAAGAACCTGAAGAAGAGATAATGATTTCACCACCCTTTTCCAAGTGCCTTTCTTCTTCCAATTCTTATTCCTTTGTTATTACCATTCTAAAATAATAACTCCAGTATCATATATATACTGTGATTTTATTATAAATATGGTACAACCATATTCAGTATTCTATCCACCCTTTGAATAACATGTCACCATACGTGCGTACGTACGACTTACCGCATCCACGCCGTGGTGTAATTGTTATTCAATATCTTATTATTTGGATGGGTATAATAATGATGTGTAACTCATGTAAATAATAAATATAACATGTTAATTATTCTATATATATGATATAACATTTGTTTATATATTATTTTAATATCAAAATAATGATATTATCGCTCGTGCATACGTACGGACTACCGTCTCCACAGACGCGATGAGATTCATTATCCATCATATCCATTCAGGCATAATTATCATTTGATGACTTAAAAATAATGTTTAAGGACTTCATATCATTCTAGATATGAATAATATACAACCTATCAATGAAAAACATGGCTTATGTAACAAAACATATAAAAGAAAATGAGTAAGTTACCACCCGAAACGACGATAATACTAAGATATTATTAACAAATCAAGGTTAAAAGATCATATATGATATCATATTAATATATATGATTCTTGTATAATTTAATAACAATTATTTCACTATTATACAGGATGTTAGCCTACCCCATCCAAGGAAAAGTACAAGGTAAGGGTTATTTCACAATCTCTTCATTATCCGAGGTTGTTTATACGTAATTGTCTACTGTGATCTCTTTATTATCCACATCCATGCTTCTTAAAAATGTATTTCAAAACATTTTTACTATTTAAAATAATATGGTTTAAAGTAATTTATACCCTTGTTTGACTTTTTATAAAGGTTTTATAAAGGAATCTTTTCATCGTTTTCCAATCAAGGTGTTTTTTAACCTTTTCGACAGAATTAAGGTAATAATGTTTTTTAACTTATACGCTGGATGTGGTTATTTTCCACCGTTATAAAATCGTTGAAGCTTCCCTTACAAGATTATAAGAATATTTTCAAATAATATGTCTTATTTTATATGTCTCTTAATTGATTTCAAAATAAAAAGAGATATTTCTCTAAAATGAGTTTTGATTTCATCTATGTCAACATCCTTTGATGGATTTTACGCTTATGTGAAATTGATTTATTATGATACAAAACATCTATGTTGTATTGAAGGTTTTGTGGTATGTTTTTTTGTGGATGTTCTATTTTTATACCATTCATGGTTTTTGGTGAATGTATTAACATTTCTTATGCTAGTTTTAATACGAATGTTTATGTTATGTTTAAACCTTTTCATATGGGATTGAATTGGACTTAATATGTGACGGGTGGAGCTCGCTATAGCTCCTCGATGAATCGGTAGGTCTCATGAGACAAACTAGTGTCTTTGCACAAGGCCTTGGAAAAATCTTATTTGTAGTCATGGCACAAGGCCTTGGCTATGTGGTTATGATAGTCTGGCAATATGCATTCCATCATTATGAAAGTGGTTATTGATATTACATGTTATTATTCGATTAGTAGAATATCCATGTGAATAAATCAATGGCATTAATTAATTTTATTTTTTCCATACTATATTGAAGTTCATGTTTAAAAATAATTTGTTTTAAGTTATACATTGCCTTAAATGTTTATTCTTATTTATGAAAGTTTCAGCTATATTGTTATAGTTACTGGGAATTTGAGCTCACCCCTTTTCTATGTTTTATTTTTCCCAGGATGTGAAGATGTAATTTATGAATGACCTGCAGTGATAGAATGTGGGGATATGAGTGTGGAATATGGAGACTATGTTTTTGTAGTTGTTTTTCACTTCATGATGTAATGTAAAAATTTATGAATATATCTAGTGTTTGCAAGGCTACTAAACCAATCGGTCTTTCGAGATTTGATCTTTCTTGTGATCATGCCAATGTTATGTAATAATGCACCGACTCTAGGTAACTGGGGTTTGGGCATTACATTATTCACGGAATATGGTATCTATTT
This sequence comes from Viscum album, assembly GCA_963277665.1. Classification (NCBI taxonomy): domain Eukaryota; kingdom Viridiplantae; phylum Streptophyta; class Magnoliopsida; order Santalales; family Viscaceae; genus Viscum; species Viscum album. The sequence goes on from OY728166.1 coordinate 999,204,840, forward strand.
CGCGGATGAGGTGTTTCGAAAAGAATAATCACGCGGAGACAAAAAAAAGTGAGAGGGATCTGGTTTCACGAAGAATCTGGAAAAATACAAAGGAAGGGCCCCCAGTACTTATAGGCATACTCCCCTATCGGGTCCACCTCTATAACTCAAACCATCTAAGACTCAGGACAGCCCTGCATTGGAGTAGCCTCCTCTTCTTTATAATCGGACCCCATTCCGATAGGTGGGGCATTTGTAGGGTCCTAAAAAATCAGCAAAGGAGATTCTACACAATTCCCCCCAAAGAATTTGGGTGAAAATCGAGAAAACTCAAAGAATACACAAAGCCAAACTAGTCTGTAGCCCGACCCAAATGATGATGCCCCACGGCCGGTTCCGCGATGCACCCCCTCCACGGACTATTGTCGGTCGCGGAATGGAGGCAAAGATCCTCCGCGGGCGTGAAGAAGGACATGCGCCCAACCGGTCCACTATCATGAACCGCCCTAGCTGCAGACCACTTCAACTGGACGAGTCCACATCCGTTGTTGTTTGCGGAGTGGAGGCATAGCCCTCCTCAAGCCGCGAAGTACTCTTTGAGCTCGTTTGGTTCACGGGGGGAGATGCTCTCAATGAACCCCGTGAATTACAGATTGACCAAGTCATCCGTGAACCAGGTCCCTGATCATGGGCTTCCACAAAAGGTGTTGTATGACCACAAATATATCTCTTTCCCCATACTATAAAAGGAGACAAAGGGGAAAGGGCTAGGGAGAGGATTCATAGATGGAAGGAGATCGGTCAGATTCTGGTGGAAGAATTTTGAAAATATGAGCTTTGGATTTCAGAAACTACAAAGTTCCAATCCGCAAACCAAAGATGGTATGAAGCTAGAAGTGAACAAATAAGGAACTGAAAAAGCATAATAACTAGGTGAACCACGAACTTAAAATAACAAAGAAACTAAGACCGTGAACCATGGCCCCTCCACAGATGCACTCCTGGTGGACCAAGGAGCTTATGCCTCTTTTCCAATCCACTGCACCGCGTATCACCCTCCTACGCGGGCGAAGCCCTGACCGAAAAAACCCCAACCGGTTCCACCCTTGGCCATCGCTGCTCACATGGAACTCTCTGCGAACCACCCTGGTGCGTGGATCGAACCCGAAGCTGTGAACCACCTTGGTTCGTGGGATGCTCACCGTTCCGCAAACCACCCCGGTTTGCGAGATTCCCATTAGTCCGCGGACCACCCTAGTTCGCGGATGGCCTCTCTAGCCATGTAGAACATTCCTACGCGAAGTTCACCACCACCCATGCCTCAGTGTGGCCCTCCAAATCCTTCGGAGTTCCGATTCCCCGAGCCTGATAAAATTCTTCTAATCCATCCCAATCTATGTAACTCCATCATTGGCCCAATCATCAGCCCTGAGCCAAGGCCGACACCAGAGCCACTAGACCCGTGTGGTATAACCCTCAAGTGCATCCACACGCCATCTTGAGTTCACATAACCATGGTAAGCAGGGGAAAAGGGGTTGCCCCGACCATTGAGCGGATTTCTGATGCATTCTTGGGCTCACATTCCCACAGTAATGTGGGGTCTGAGCTCGGGAGCCCCTTTCTGCCCCTCCACTTGTTGGCGCAAGGGCACTTCTTTCTTCTTCAGGGGGTAGTAAAATACCCATCAGAAGGAAGCCCCCATGCTCTTCAGTACTTCCCCCTGGAACAAGAGAGGTGACGGGCACATGAGGACATCTTTCCCTCTCCCGTTGTGCTTTGTCGCCCTGGGAATCCATCTCGGAGTAAGCCCTAACCTTATCGGCCACTCCATGCGTAATCCCCAACTCACTTCTCATGGACTCACCTTTTGTTACGTGATCATCTGGTCCCTGCTACCTCTTGTTTCTCACACCGAGCATGACTCACGTTGCCTTAGAGTAAGTGTTGACCATGACACCCACATCCTAGGCCTCCTCAGTGTGTAAGCCCCAATCCAATGTGAAATATGAGGACATTGATTCCCCACCATAGGGATACATAGGAATCCTTCAATAGGTTCAATCCTGATCACCATCAGACCCCCCATGTCCACCTTCACATCAGCTCACCGACACCGCAATGCGATCTATGAGGACTTTGATTCCCCACCACAGGGATACGTAAGAAGCCTCCCTGAAGTTCAAGCCCAGCAACTGGCCATTCTGACCCCCTTTCACATTGATTTACCCACATCTTGGGCCTCCTAAGAGTGTAATCCCCAATCTCATCCAAACTATGTGGACTTTGATCCCTGTCTTCTAGGAAGGGTACGTAAGAAGCCACCCCGAGGTTCAATCCCAACAACTGGTCTATCCGACTATCTTCACATCAGTTCAACATGCCACTCCTAGTACCTCCTCAATGAGTCCCGACTCCTTGGTGTCAATAATCAAAAGAGGGATGGTAAACCTCGGTAATAAATGATTCTGAAACCCTGCGTCCAGCGAACCATTTCCCACCAGGAGAAGTCTGTGGATACAATGCTTGGTTACAAACCAAAGATTTTAAAACATATAAATGCGTCTTTATTATATAAGAGAGTCAAGTAACAGTCAATAATTCCCCCCAAAAGGGTGATATGGTCCTGAATCCACATCCTCTCAACAATATGAATTCTTAAGTGTTGCTGGCCAAATCGCCCAGCGAGTGCCTGCCTTTGGAAAGCAGGTCCACGTATCATCGGATATAGAACCGTTGGACGTTTTGAAACCGATCCTAACAATCTATAACACAATATTATCATTGTTAAAGAGATATTAATTTCCCATTAGATCATATGGTTATTAATATAAAATATTAATCCAAAATTATCATGATTATTTTTTTATAACTGTTGTTCTTAATAATTTGATTTATTTATGTGTATTTTTATCCTGATGATATTGTTATGAGTCATTGAAAATTTTGAATATTTATCAATTAAAAACAATGAAAATATATAATATAATTTTTTAGATAGTTTTTTTGAAAATATTTGTTTTGTTAAATCCATCTATGTTAGCATTAGAAAAAAAGAATACTTCTTCCATAGAGGCAGTGATTTTACAAAAAAACAAGGGTGTTGATTTCATTTTTAAAATGAAAAAATATTAGATAATGGATTTATCATTGACATAATAGTATTATAGTACATTTATGATACTAATTTAATAATATCATTGTCTGTAGAAAATGTTATTGGTGTCTGAAGAAGAAATGAATTTGAAAGAGCTCTATTGAGAACATTTCAACTTCCCATGGATGTACTCTCTAAGCTCAAGGATATATTTCATTTTCTTTTTGTGAGACTATAACTCCAATGAAATTGGAATGACAGTTGGGGAGATATGAAAAAATATATGGTCTTTTGAGTCTTATGATAAATGCATGGAGGGGAGTGGAATTTATAAGGTGATTTAATATGTTTTTTTAATTTAATATTTCTTGTTTTATAAATATTTCTCAAGAAAAGATATAGTGATAATATTTGTGAATATAAAGATTTATAACTACATGAGTGTCTGGGATAATGTTTTCATAAAATATCCAATGTGAAATATATCAATTATTTAAAATATAATATAAAATATTATAGATTTTGATATTTTTTATTCAAAAATTATTTAATTTTGTTTATAAAGATGAAAAATATTCAACATAAGATAATAAAGATGTGTAGATTTAAACAATTTCCTAATTTTATTAAATTTTTTTATAGATGTGATAATCGTTATTTAAAAAATAGAATATATATTTATTAAATTGTTCTTAATATTTATCATGATTAAATATAAAACCCTTATAGAAATTATATATGATCTTATAATGTAATATTATAATTTATAAACAAATTGTTATAGATTTAACAAAATTATTAATATTAACATTTATATCATATTTCAATAAAATAATTTTACTTAAAAAACATATATGTTTTTAAAAAAATAAAATATGGAAACTTTATATAACTTGTGTATTTAATAATATTTAAAAAATTTATTAAATTGTATTAAATTATAGAGTTCATATATTTTTTTCATAAGATACATAATTTGTCATAATATTTTTACATAGGTGTTTTAACTGTTTGAACAGTCTTGTGACTCTATATAATATATTGGATTTATCATAAGGGTCATATGTGATTTCTTACCTATGTAAATTAAACCAACTTAAATCATTCGTCATTCATTTATATTTATATAATGGTTGTATTCTTAATTTTCAAAATTAATGATTGCATTAGTATTGATTATATATTTTGTATAGTCACTTTCCTTAGTGTGAATATTATAGGAGACAATGAATAATTCAAATTCCCTTCATATAGTTATTTTATATTCTTATTTTTATTTCTTTATTATAAAAAATGAAATTAATTTATCTATATATATTTTCAATATTTAATGATCAAATAAATTTAACAAGGTTATTTATTTTCATTATATTGTATATATATTTTACACTATACTATCTTACAACATTTTACAAACATATATATTTATAATAGAAATTTCATTAATAATATCCCATGATATTTAATATTATATCCTCCCATAGGAAATTTCTATTTGGAAAACTTATTTTAAAAACTAATATTAAATCACATGATGGTGTAATAATTAAATTTCATACTGAGGATTCCATGTTAATTCATTATAATTATTGTTATAATAATTAATATTAACATGCATAGTTCACTTTTTGATCAAACATTATCTCTATGATCCAAGATAATCATCATATTATCCTTGCATGAATGATAACATATCTAACTTTTCCACATTTATATTTATTACATTTGTGTGGTATGGTATGTACTTCCTCAAGTGGGATTTGATGAACACATAATTTATTTTGGATAGTATATTCGCCACATCTTCTATTTTATCAAAAATCTTGAATGGGAAAATGTTTCTTGGAATTAACTTTCCCTTCAACTGAAACATTATCAATACCCTCAATGGTGATATATGAAATATCATTTTATCTCCAACCACAAAATCTATTCTTCATAAATAATTTCCAAAGTAACTATATATTCACTCTACGATATATGATAATGATATGGAATGACTAGGGCTATATTTTTATTTCTTATAGAAGTACAGTTCCCAACAACTTACATTAAAATATATCATCCCATCACACATATAGTATAAATATCATCCAATATATGTATTCATACATAGCAATTTGAAATTTTGAGTGGATGTTATTATCTTGTGAAAAAATATCCTTTGTTTTCTATTGGTCATATACTTTTTTGTGACCATATAAAATGTTACAAGCATATTTTCATGTTTATAGATTCTTAATTTTAATTGGAAATACATTTATGGGTTTTGGGGTATAATTAAGTTCAAATGTTTTTTCACTCAATATGGGAGATTTTTTAGAACATTGAGGTGAAACAAAAATTTCAATACTATTATATTGATAATGGGGTTCAAGACGACACCTCAACATTTCTAATATTTACAATTGCATGTTGATCATGTATTAATAATTAATAAATAGATTTTAAGGGAGTGTAAGTTATAATAATGTACAATATAATTAATATTTTATTATTTCCATTTTTTTATATCTAATCCCCACGAAAAAACCATATTAATACTTTCCCATTTCCATGACTTAATGGGTAATGGTTTCATTATCCCATTATAGCATTTTTCCTTCCAACATTCAATTTTTGAGATAATAGGAGAAATGTAACATATTTAGAAACCGCTTTTATCAAATTGTAAAAAATATTATTATCTCAAAGACCAATATAAATATTAATTATCCTTGGGGGATGTTGAAATTCATGTTATGTATATAAATCCATATATACATTATTATTTTTAATAGTGATGGTACACATTATTGTGAGCCAAACTCAAGAAAACACTTCTTAGTCATCATTTATAACAAAAAATATCCCCTTACAAGATCCATATTCATTAGTATATCCTTAAAAATATTTTAGTCTTCCCCAATCATATCTATAAAGGATTTTTGAGAAATAATGTAAAAAAATTTGGATTATAATCAATATTTTTTAATCACATTTCCTCATATTATTTTTTTATGAAGATTTCATCCTTCTCCATCATGATCATTGAATATTTTGAATGATATTTTATATATAAGAAATATTTAACATTATTCACCTTTCTTAGGTTATGATTTGTAGAGAATATATAATCTTATATCATCACTAACAACAATTATTGGTTCAGGTGATGTCCCCTGTGTGTCAGTATGTTTTTAGACCAATTATGATACATATATATGTCTAACATATATCCATAATGGTAAGGAGTCCCAATATAATATGATAATATCAAAATATACATAATAAAACCAATAATTAGATATTTTATCACATTTATATTAATGGTTTGAGATTCATAATATATCTCATTATCTTTTTTCATATGAACAAAACATGATACCCTTTTTGAAACTTTACTATAGATTATTTTTACTTCCTCACATGAGAAATTTTTGTGTGGAGGTTTAGTGGTAAATAAAATATTATACACCATGAATCCCTCCTATAATTCATATATCCATTTAAACAATACACCATTCAATGTTTTCCTAATTTATTAGTTTAACTATCTTGATATGATGCTCAAAAATTGTTAATGGTACCTAGATAATTCAGGAAAACAACTGATCACAATTAAAAATACTGGTATGGGATATTTTTTAATCGACATTATCATTGATGGATCAATTTAAATCTTATTGTGCATGACAAAATTCCGAATAAATGATAAAGTCTTCATTAAAAAAATTATTCTACAAATATTATAAATTCTCCATTATCAATGAATTTATCACAATACAGAAATAATCATGATATCACTCTCTATTTTTAGGATCATGTAAAAATAATTCTATAAATACAACCCATTATTTTTTTTATGTTAATCTCTAAAGACCCTATCTATTATATCTAAAAAATTGAGGTTAAATTTCAGGGTTTTAATGGAATTAATATAAACTCGAATTTTTTATACAATCTTCTAAAGGTTGTGTTTTGAATATAAACGTTGTTCGTTATCAATTGATTATATCATGCCAAAATTTATACATTATAAAAATAATATTACATGTGTAGTTAATTAAATAATTACTCTATATTTGTATAGGATACTAATTCATTATGGTGATTTCATTGAGTTAAAATTGTCAATGTTGATTCATACTGAATAATATATATTTTTCACCTAGAAAACCAACTCACCCCATGTTGAATTTCATTTATGTATGAAAAACTTATTTATATTACCTTATAGTTTCTTATTTAATTTTAAAAGTACAATGGGACCATTTTATAATAATTATTTTGTATGGGAAAAACTACCTCAATAATTTCAGTTTAGAACCCAATAATTTTTTAAGTGGAAGGCTAATGAATTCTTCATGAAATAAATATGAATAATTATTTTAAAATAAAATGTATTCAATGATAATGGTCACCTTTTCCTAAATCATCTAAGATATATAATATATATCAAAATTTAATAATATCTACGATTTATGATAGGATTACAACTGAGTATCATCTACTCCATTACACTTGTGTGGAATCAGGGGAATACATGGGAAATGTAATTTGATTTACATGTTCCAATAGTTGATGTTGAATTTTTAATAGGATAAAAAATGTATTCCTTGAATGAAATAAAATACATCTAAAGTGATTTTTATATTATTCAATTAGATTCAAAACAACAATTTTTTAGGGTAGTTTTATATACATGTAATGTAATGATTTTGTCACATTTTGATTTCAATGATAATTTTTAATTTATGTCTTCAAGTGGTGTTTGGATTTTTCAATTGTAATTTTATGTTAAAAATGAATGAAATGACCCGAAATCAAAAAGAACGTTTTTAATAGTTGACTAAATAAGATGTGTTCATGAAACAACTACATTTTCATCATTTACCTCAATTAGTAAACATAATATAAACATGTAATTTTACTCATGGCCTCAGTGGAAATTTTTTGAGTTATTAAGTAAATCCCTTGGAATTTATCATTTTCTTATATGATGTGTTAATTATTTATATATGACAAATTAGATTATAGATTTTTGATTGATCTTTTGTATCTTTTCATTAACTATATTAGTTTGTTTCTTCATCTCACTATCATATTCATTATAATGGATCCTCTCTTTTACATATTTAATTAATCTCATTATTACTCTATGTTAGTTTTAAATACTCTTTATCCCAATGATATGATATATTTAGAGTGGTATTTTTTTCGGAAATATGAATAATCCATAGGTCGTCAAGAGTAAAACACTATTCTAGGATTTTCATCTCTATACCACCCCATACATTCTCAATAATTATTCATTATCTTTCCATTAATGAAACAAAACAAGCAATTTATAATTAACATTCCATGTCACCCTTCACAAATGATTTTTGAAGACCCAGTTTCACCACAATAATGAAATTTTCAACCTCAAAATCTTTATGGATAATTTATCTCAAGGGGTACCTGACATTTTTTTCCACCTATGACATAACTGACTCGATACCTTTTTAATCAATTGAAATAAAACACCATTTTCAGATGGAGATTGGGATAAAAATTAATGAAAAATATTTCCATGAAACCACATATCTTAATTGATTTGACTTCTTCCCATTGATATATATGTTTGAAAATTTTCCAGCACTGATTTACATATCCCTCTATGAAATTATTGTCTAATATGATTTTATTTTTTTCAAATTATTAATTTATAAGGGGGATATTCTAAATGAAATTGATGATATTTTTTTATTAGGTGACCAAAGTATTCACTAATATATCAACGAATATTTTTGCATAATTGTATCAATCAAAATAGTTTAATTCAATGGTTAAGTAAGGTATTCAGTGTGAATAATTCTATTATACGTAACATAGAATAATGGACAAATTACAACAAATATATTATCAACTACTACTCTTATAATGATAGGTATATTTTCATGGAAAATATTCACAATTCCCATTGCATTTTTTGTTAGCATAAATAAACAATATACCTCCATTAGATAGAATAATGGAAATTTTCCAAGTCAAATATAAATAATAAAAACCACATACAATTGGAACTATGAACATTGGTGGAATAAATAATTAATAACATATTTACAATAAAAAATAAATTTCTAGATATCAATTTATTTTGTCCAATGATATTTTCAATTTATGTTCCATATCAAGATTATTTTTGTATGCACATCTATCATTCTATTTTCGATTAATATTAAAATTATTAGAAATTATATCCCATAGGAGTCCAAATTTAGTTGTTTGGGTAAGACCACTTTTTATTCCCATAGTACAGATATAATTAATTTTTAAGAATCAATTTTCAGGATTATTATCTTTATTTGAATCTATGTAAGCACCTACATTCACTTATTATTATCTAGATAAAAATATCATTCCATGGAAAACACACTCATTAAAACATAAAATTAAATAGATGATATTATAATTCAATGAAACTCTACCCTTTAAAATATAAGTGTATGTTTAATAATTTTCATTACATTCTCAAAACCAATGTAGATGAACCATGATCTTTTATGAGAACATTGTTAATAAAACAATAATAAACTATAAAAACGAAATAATTTTAAATTATTAACTAATTAATATAAATAATTACTATGTGATCTAATAGAATAATGATACATTTATAGACAATTTTAATTATAGTCATTAAAATTAATTAATATTGATAAAAATTAGTTACCATGATGAAATAATAGAATAAATAAATTCTTTTTACTAAGTGAAAAAGGACAAGAATATCTAATAACAACATTCTAAATGGATGGTTTTTTGTGGCCAGAAAAAAAATATCCATTTCATATTTTACCTATTTGAATTCTATTAACCAAAATATATTGAAATAAACTATTTAAAATTTAAATGGTATTTTCAAAACACACTATATCCCCGTGTTTGAAAGGGGATCTATTTGAACACCTCATGTTAAACTATAAAAGTAGAAGTTCCACTTAAAATAAAAGAATAAATTCCCTCATATATAACTCTATTATTTTCTTATAATTTTTTCTCTTTTATTTTACAATTATTCTTTATTTAGAAAGAGTTTTTCTATAGAAAAATGAAGCACCTAATTTGTGTATTACATTATCTTTTTGTATATTTTACTACAATCTTTATAACTATTTCAAATAAATTTAATTTGATTCAATAACTAAAAATATTATTCTAAAACAACCTTCTATCAATTTCAAAATAATAATTCAATACTCTGATATCAACTATGTTAAAAATAACATTTATCATGCCAATATCACATTACTATATCCATGATGTAATGATGATATATATTATGTAACCACAAATAATGGTCCTTATCAAGGAAATAATTGACAGATTAAAGTTATTTACAAGTTACATTAATTACCCTATAATGAAAATTTATCATATTACATTTTTTATCCTTTTTTGGAGAAATATGATCATTAATTATTTGTGCATCTATACTATAGACTCAACAAAAAATGAATTTTGTTTTCATTACTACTGATATTTAATGGTTGTAATAATATATATAATGATGTTATATAATAATTATTATATATTTATGTGTCTAAATGTTTCATATTATCATTATCTAATGACGTTCCAATACTCATGAAATCATTATCAAATGATACTCTTGGGGATGATTTTACCACAAACATAAATGATGTTTTCATGTTTATGAAATAAAAATATTGTGGGATGTCATTTAATGGATATATTGTGTAATAAGAAAGAATTTATAATTTAATTATGACTTTAAAATGTTGTTATTAATATTTTAACATTACATTAATATACTAAATTTTAATTGGTATGCATTTCAAAAAACGTTTTTCAAGTTTTCTAATTGCCAAACCATATACACGATGTTCTATAAATGATATTAATATATATTGAATAATTGAAAAAGAAAATTATTTTATATAGAATAATTTGTTAATTATTAATTTCAACCAACATAGTAATAATTGATTATGTAAATGTGATATTTGAACAAGACAAACAAAAAAAACATTGAAAATTTTAATAGTTAAAATAATTATAACATTAAAATGATTTCGTAAAAAATAAATATCATGTAATTATGTAAAGGGTAAAAAATTCTAAAATGTTAATAAATAAGTAAATTAAATTAATTATGTTAATAATATAGTTGGTTATATTATGGAAATGTCAACTAAAACTCATGGTAATGGACTTGATAACTCAATTAACTTTCAATGAGTTATACATATATTTATTGATCATTATCATTAAAATATTTTACTAAGGATCCCTATAGTGACATTATGTTCTAATCCCACATTATATTCTAGGGAATTATTTTGTATATCCACATATTCTAAGATGAATATTTTATTTAAAATGTGTGATATTATATATAATAAATCGGTTTTTTATAACAAGCCATTCTTTTCCATATCCGTAATTAATATTACAAAAAAAATTTCCTAATTATTGGTCATTTTTTTAATTGAAATATTTTATCTCAGTTGAAACATTTCAAATTATTTATTAATAATTCATAAAACTATGATTGATTCAAAAAAAGTATATTATTTTTATATAAAATTAATTTATTTTTAAGGAATTATATATTATTTTAAACTACACTTTCTTAAACAATAAAATAATTCATCGATGATTCTATATTTCAATAAAATTCCTCTTTAAAACATTATGAAAATGTTTGTGGATGTGATTTTATTTTCCAGTTAAAAAAACCTAACATGTTTTTATGGAAATAAAATTTTCAAAAGTATTCCTTCCCATTTCATCTCTATATCAAAAAATTCACTCAAATAGAGTTTTGTCTCATGATTCACCTTTTATGTTCACTTATAATGTTATGAATGTTTGTAAATTAGTTTTGGTTAAATTTAATATTATTTTTGAAACTATTTTATTAGATACCATTTTAAAATTTCTTGAAACTATTTTTCATTCAATGGGTAATTCTATGATGTGATAATTGTTTATCTAGTTCTAAGACAATGATATATATAATAAGATGAGTGGTAACTATATCACAATCTAATTAATTTTGGAAAATATTTTCTCTTCAGGGATATAATTTATATATGGACTTCTATGCATGTATACATATTCACAATGATTGATTTCGATATCTATCAGTTGTACTCAAAATTTATAGTGTGAATAGATTTTATGTTATTCATGTTCACAATGATAATAAATATTATGTATATAATCATGCCACATTTATTTCTACATCTGATTACTTATGTTATAAGGTTTCTGTTTTTTTCTATTCAATGGTCGATGGGTTATTTTTCTAGATGGCATGTCTATCATCCGTGGTTGTGGTTCACAAATACTAATTATACTATTTCAAAAAATATGTTTTCCCATATTAACATTTTATTTAATGGTTATGAACTTATAATTATTGGAATTGTTATTATATCCATTACTGAGTATTTTGATTTAGTATTATTATCACACCCCTTTCTTAAAAAATGATTTTGATTATATATCATGTATTATCTAAGAGGTTGTTTAGTTTCTGGAGAAATTTTCTCAACTAGAATAATATGTGATATGTAATTCTTGTCCTAATGTTAGTTAATAATTTGTTAATTATTATGTGAGTTTATTTGTGAGATATATTAATTAATCCATATAATAATATTATTAATTATTTAGGTTTATATCGAGGTTCTATTGTGAGTTTCAGATAAGGTTTTAGTGTTTTTAGGGTTTAGGATAAGAAAAAATTCCATAAAAACCTAAACATTCATATTAGATAACATCCATATATTTTCATAAATAATGAATTATTTTGTTATTTATGAACATGAATCTCTTTAATGATATAGTTAATTTGATGTATTTTATTAAACCATTGTACCTTAGAATAATTACACCTATTGTGGGTGCAATTGGTATTGATAAAAATTTGACATTGTGCATGAAAATGGGCAATAAATGACCAAATAGATAGACAATCTTGGGGGTATATGCTCCAAATAATTTACATTATCTTTAATTAATCATTATGATGTATTAAACAATAATCATAAATAATATTGTTAATAAAACATAGTTTATAAATAACCATGGATAACCAAGATTGAAAATTATGTATTTATTAAAGAAAAATACTGTAATTATTTTTTAGTTATTTCTTATTTGATGATTTTTCCTATATTTTTTAGGAATTAATTTTCACTCCACATGACATAGTACACTATTAAGTATTTGGATGGAACTTAAAATAAAAAAAATCTAATTCCAGATTTGAAAAAAATGTAGTGATTTTCCAAATGAGACAAACCTATAGATCAAAACATAAATGTAGTTCTACTATACCATATCATGTTGTAAATAACAAGATGAATAAAATGGAGACCTTGAATGCACTAAAAGGATTCATTTTTATTTTGAATCTTCGCTACATAAAAATACACCATATTTATATGGTGAATCCAACACATTGATGATTAATTAAATAAAACATATGATTGAAAAAATATAATCTAACAATGAGTCCTATAACAATGAGAATGTCATTTTCGTTTTCTATAATATGTAATGTGAGTATGACCAATAGTGCAATATTGTTTGAAATATAATTATAAGGGGGAATTATATTCTATAGATTAGAATGATTATAAGAGGAAATTATTTAATAAACATTTCCCCAAACACATTAAATTAAGATGGAATGATATTTCTGAAACATGAAATAAAAGGATGATCATTTTATGGGGTGTTATGTGGAAATTATAATTATAAATTCATATTGTTCTTCATGATCCATCTCTTTTCTCAAAAAATTAATGATTATAATGCTTTTTAATCCTAGGTCAGAAAAATAAAACAACTCTATTAGAATATAGTAGATACTAAATATTAAGAACTTTTCTCGTTTGGTTGAAATAGAATATGGTGACCCATAATATTATAGATAAATGAAAAAATTTGAGTACCACAGAATCACTAATAAAAATTATATTGAGGTTAAGAATTTAAAAAAACTAGAATTATAATACGTGGGAGGAAACATCCATCTAAATTATATAAAGTTTATTTATTTTTTTATATATGTGCTAAATCAAATCACCTAGCTCATGAAAAATTCTTCAATGGATAAATATCTATTAATACAAATAATGGATTGAAGGTCTCATCTAATGCTCCACAAACACTACACTTCTTTATATTAATAGAATATTGGAATTATAAATAACAATTCCAAAACCAAATATATAATTAAGTAAAGAGGTAGTATTATTATATAATACCAGGGGAGTATGGAAGAGTATTTAAGATCACTATTTCATAGTTGGAGGACAACAATTATTGAATGAAAGGTAACCTCATTGTGAAATACAGAACTATTAATTCCATATTAAATAATTGTTGTTCACAATCATTCAAATCTTATATGGATGCTATTAATATTGATTAAAAACCACAAAAATATAATATAATGATATTCCTAAATACATTTAGTAGAATAATAGAAGAATCTATGTTGTAAAACACCTTTATAATATATATTTATATAGAGAAAATTCGATGAAATCTAATTCATTTTTCATATTTTAAAATATGACAAAATTTTTAATCTGATTTCAATTTTTCAGATATGGAAATGTCATTTTATATCCCTAATAATCATTGCATTATATAACATTGTAATTATGATCCTATAACTTCTATAAAACTAAATAATAAATTAAATTAATTTATACCTAAAAACTAGTGTTTCTTTGGTCATATTATTAGGGAGGAAGTCAACATCGAGAACATTTCAATTTTGTGAATTTTTTTTGATGTATTTCAAGATGAATTTATAATCCTTACAACAGAGAAATATTTTTGGTTATCCATCATTCATGAATGTGGATAATATCTCAAAGACTTCATATAGACTAAAATTACCAAATTATTTTTATTGTTGAATAAATTACAATATAATAATCAAATGGGTTGTAAACATCATAGTTATCAACCATGGGGAGAATAAAGTTGTTTGTGAAGAAAAATATTGGGATAAAGTATGTTTGAAGTAATTTTTAGGAACTAATCAACATGATGATAAAAAAATACTATTATACCTCTTTGGATGAAATGATTGATGAACACTAAGAAGATTAAATTTTATTTTATATAGAACAACAATTTTAATATCATCATCTGTATATAAAATGGGATGATATCCAATAGACCACATTCCACAAAAGGTATATAAATTATGTGGTTATTGTAATGTCATATGGACTTACAAATTCCCTCATGTTCTTCTTTCATATTATGAAATAAATCATTAAATATTACATTTATCAATCTATGAATGTATTCATATATGATATCCATATATATTAAAAATGATAGTAAAATATTTAAAATAACATAAGGGTTATAATGAACACCAATATGTTTGATAAACTGTGTGTTAAATTATAAAAATGTTAATTATTCCAGAAAAATTATACTTCGTGTTTAAATTCAATATAATAACAGTTATAACTATATATTCATCAATGTCGGAGGTAATAGAAAAGTTGAAAGGACCAATAACTATGATTAGAAACATATTTATATTAGTGTATAAGAATTTTTGTTACGTGTTTTGATAATTATTTTATCACATTCAAATATTCTAACCAAGTTACCATGAATTATATTGAAGCTCATCTAGAAAAAATAACATGAATAAAGAATCAGCGATCTTAACTATATGATGGCCACCACATATGTGGTTATATAACATTA
Source organism: Viscum album (assembly GCA_963277665.1). Taxonomy (NCBI): domain Eukaryota; kingdom Viridiplantae; phylum Streptophyta; class Magnoliopsida; order Santalales; family Viscaceae; genus Viscum; species Viscum album. The sequence goes on from OY728166.1 coordinate 999,220,661, forward strand.
TAGTGATGAATTTATTGGAATTTATAGGTATGCATCTTTAAAAGGACTAATAATAATCCTCTAGAAAAGGTATATATAAATTTACTATTCCTCGTTACAACTTACAAATCATGACAAACATTACCTAATTGGTGATCTATAATTAGTTACGATGATCATTGTATTGAATATTTTGTTTCATTGCCTCTATTTTGTGAAGGATAATATATAAGATGATCATAATTTCTTGAAATACATATTTTCACTAAAATATTTTGACATGATCTAACAAGTATTGTAAGGGAAGATCAATGATTATGATGACATGACACATTAATACCTTTGATTGGAAAATATGGTGGGTGATGATTTGAGTATAAATGATTAGTCTAAAGAAACCATGTTGTTGATTGAAACTAACCCAATACTCATGGATAATGAAAAGATGAATATTTAGGTAATGAGGGAATGTTAGTAACCATATGTTTAACATATATCTAATAACCATATATTCAAGTAATTATAAATTAATCTAATAATGATGATGTGGTAAAAAAACATGTTAGATATTATACCTATAACACCTGAATATTTTCTGAAATATATTATTTACAATTAATTTAATATTTTTGGTATATTTTATTTCATGTATCACTAAATATGACTTTTATTATAAGAAATACCTATGTGTGGTTTTTGTTTCTCAAGACACCATGTAAATAATATTATACACACAACACATAAATTATATATCGTTACATCCACCATTTTATTTGGATTATGTGACACAAAATGTCGAGTTACTACAAAATCATTAGTTACACAGAAACCTATTTTTACCAAATTACAATGTACTATTAGTATTATTATATTTGACACTGATCCATATGAATGTAGGGAAAATATAATATTAAATAAATTAAAAATATGTGGTTCACAAATGTATAAATAAATATTTATTCTATTTCAAATTTAATTTAAGTCAAAATAAAACACATTTGAAAATTTTGAAAATAATTTTCTGGAAAATATATTTATGCAACCAAATAGTTTTAACATCAATATATTGATTGAATAAAATTGATAAATTATTTTATGGATATATATATATTATAATGTCAACTATTTAACAATTTCCATTTATGTTTAATGAAATATATATATATTAAATATATAATTATTCATGTTTTGAAACATAATAATTTAAAAATTAAAAAAATGTCAATTTTTTTGAACAAAAATATTAATGAAAGCAATCATAATTAATTAAAGTGTTTAAAGTAAAAACATGTTTACATCATGGTTAAACGTAATCTTAAGTGAAAAAATAACCTAGAAACATGCCAAAAATCCATTATTTGTTTATATTTCTACAATATAGTCCCTTAGATACACAATGGATCATTTTTATATGCAAATTATATAAGGGATACCTCTAAATAGTGTTTACCTTTTTTATTTACAATAATATCACGCTCCTCTAATATAAATAGACACCCACACCCACAATTATTCACAACAATAAATCACTTTTAACAGTCAAAACCCTAATGAAATAATCTATAATATTCTATCTATTCATCCTAGTGTCGTCACATATGTTGGAAAGCCATCCAAGGAAATCCATTTGGGAAAACCAAAAAGCAATACCCAAATAATATATAAAATCATTCAGTAATAAAATTAATTTTATTTCTTTCACCACACCTTAAATTATTTTAATTCCATTATAATAGAATATTCTCATAATACCTTTTATAATGAGACTTTGTAACGTTAATTTTATAACATAAAATCACACAAACATCCATCAATTTGGAAACACAATCATCATTTGAGTGTATGGTAGAATATTGCATAGAGAACTGATGTTTTTCGTTCTTCCACTAACACCATTAAATGATAGGGATAATGATGGAATTACTCTCTTTATATGATATACATGATATTAATAATTTATTTAAAATATTAATTATTATATAACACATACCTATGTGATTTCAACTTTACGGGGATAGAGTAACTTCGTTTGTGGACATGCGGACTCCTGCCTCCTCAAAGTAATGTGATTTGTTCACACTTTACAAAGAATATATTAAATATGGATATAATAGAATTATATGATATTTACTATATAAAAAATAAATAATAATTATAAGAAATATATAAATATATTTATATAAATATTTTATTTACTTTCTTTCATTCAATATGACTAGAAAATGGATACAAAATTTCTGAGTATGTATGATCTACCATCTTCGGGAATAGTGCATTTCGTTTTCTATTTATAAATTATATTGATTTTTATATATAATTATATGAATAATATATATGACATTTTAATCATGGTTTGCATTATTTAAATAATTTAATCACGATATACAAAATAATATCAATAATAAAAAATCAAAAATCCATGAATTGTTTTTACTATAAAGATAACATTAACAAGAAATTGTGAACAAATGAGATAGAGAAAAACTTAATAAATTCATATATGGAATGATATAATTAAATAATGTTTATAAATATATGTATTATAAAAACATATTTATTATTTTTGGGTCTTGAACTAGTACAACGTGATTCAATACATAAGAAAATGGTATTATCATCTAACCTTTATTTCTATGTTGTATATTCTATATTCATTGTAAATTGTTGTTCTTCTCTGTATATACTGCCATACGATGTGTTATATTAGTGATTTATATTATTTTATTGTTTTAATATTTTCACATTATTTTATTCATTCACTGTAACACCATTTGATTTTAGGCTATGTCCCATTTTTTCCCTATCTTCAACAACATACATTGCAAAAAACATGAAGGTTACACAAACTCCATAAATATAACTATATTAAAATAAATTTCACCTAGTTGATGGAATGTTCGTAATGAATTTTATTTATTAATTTATGAAGATATAGTTTAATATTACTATAAAATTAACTCATCGATTACCAATTAATTACAAATGATAATATAAAAACAAATTGATCATAAAGGACGTACTGTTATAATGCACTAATGGAATTTTGTATTTAAAAATTAAATTATTAAATAATATTTATTTATATTTAGGAATCACATATTTAATATATTCTATATAGTGATTTATAATTATTCCAATATTTGGGATAGGCTTATGAAAAAAATAAATACAGTTTTAAGCATAAAATGATATATCTACCTAAAAGGTAATTTTGTCGTCTCTGATGGAACACATATTTTAAATACCATAATTGGAAACTCATATGTTTTATTTGAAAAAATAAATTTCATTCTTAAAATAGTAATATAATAATTATCTTATGTTATATTTTTTGAATTTATCTGTGAAGTTTCTTTTTTTATGGATATTTGAAAATATTGAATTTTAATTAAAAGATGATTTTTAGTATAATTTATTTATATTGTAAAATATTATATAAAAGCATTTTTGAAGTATAATTATTTCATTTATACATTATTAAATACAATTTTGGACATTATAATCATGTTTCAATTGAAATTGGATATAAAAACATTTTTTTTGTGATTTTAAATTTAAAAACACTATTTTTCTTTGTGAATGTTGGATTAATATTAAATATAGATTATATATTTAAATGAATATAATTGTGAAAAATTTATTTCATATTTGGACCTATAAGGTATGAATATTATTTATTTCTATGTTCCAATTCTTTGTACAAAGAAATTATTATGGTTAAAAAATTATTTACCGCAGTATAGGTAAAATAGTGATGACTAATAAAGTTAAAAGCTGAAAGCATAAAATACATAAAAATTAATACATTTAAGGGTTGGTTGATGTTTTTATCAACATAATACTACCTAAAAACCTTTAATTTACAATATAATTCATTTAAATTAAATCCACCTCAATGTGGTTTTCATTAATTTAAAATAATTATTATTTTAATCACATAAACTCACCTCTCCTCATGTATAAATACCACACATCACCTCCCCATTTTGACTCAAAAGACTAATAGCATCTAAAATATATTCCAAAACCTCTCCTACTCACCCTAAAAATGTCCATGTTTTAATAGACACACCAAAATACCAAATCCAATGTCATCAATGAGGTATCAAGGGCATGATATTTAAGTGGCAATTTTCATAAAGTACCTTTATTAATTTATTTTCTAATTCTATTTTCTTGTCACCTCGTTCACCCACAATGAAAAAAAATAATTATAGTATTGGGAAAATAGTATAATTTTATGATTCTAATGAAATATATTATATGAATCACTTTTATTACCCCTACTAATCAAAGAAAAGTAACGATTGTCCAAATTAAATTGGTTAATAACCTCTATGAAAATTGATTTCCTTTATTTTCCATTATCGCCTTCATGGATGGTAATGATTATATAAGTACAGTTAATTAATTTTTTAATAGGTATTTTATAAAGTATTTAATATTCTGGATCTGATATGGTGAAATATAGTCAAATAAAACCCAAAAATATTTCTATAGTCAGAAAAAAAACAGAAAATTAAACTAATCATTTATCATTAACATTTTATCAAATAAATGAAAAACAATTTATGAATGATAATTTATTAATTAGAAAATTCAAACATATGAAATTAAATTAATATCATGTAATTAAACTTCTCGGGTTTTTTTTCAATTTGACAATGAAATCCATATTTATACACAAATAGACCGATTAGGAATATCATGTTACAAATGCACCTGAAATAATAGAAATAAAGAAATATTATTAATGAATGGGTGGAAATAGTTTATTAAAATAAAAAATAATGTAATATAAATATATATATATTTCCCTGTAATTCATATATAACCTTCATTAAATTTTTTTTAGTTGGTTGAATTATGTAAAACTAGAAGGAAGCTTTATGTAATCACTACTAGAATAACACCCTTGGGACTACCAAAAGTGAACACTGATGGCCATTAGGGACTGCTCTGTGACCAATTCTGGCAGTCAAAATTGATCCTTTGGTAAATTTCAATAGTAACCAGCATTAGAGGCCACTAAAAACCCATGCAGACACACAATTTCCTTTGTAGTTTTTGGTCGATGAAATGAGCATATACGGGGGTGATGGAGAGGGACCCTAAAAGATTTAGTGACATTCCATTGTTGATCCATGATCGATGGAATGATTTTAGTACATTGATTGAAATTTTGGGTGTACATGAAATGTTTCAGAAACTAATCATGGTCCCCTCAGGTACAACCATGTACATGGAGGAGTCTTGGATATCACTCAATGTGGAAAGGGTGGTGATGAAGCTAGTAGGGGGTAGTGACATCATGTAGTAGAAGAAAATTCATCAAAAAGATGATTGGAATCATGTAGTACAACCTAGTTTTTTATGGTATTAGGGTATTACATTTTTGTTCCCACATACTACATTTAGAAACACCCTAGTGGTGGTAGACAATGACTTATAGGTGAAACATTATAATTATTTAGTGGTGAAGGGTTTCATGTCTAACTATCTACGTCTATGAGACATATGCCTTATTCCAGACTAATTTCTTTTTTATGTGTATATTTACTGAAATTTGAAATAAATTTTTATTAATATCCTTAAATTCATGTTAGTATATTTTTTATTGGATAAAAAATACATTTATGGGTTATAGATTTCTATGGATTACAGGTGGTAAGTGAATTTTTAATTAAATTTATATTCATTAGGTTAAAATATTATTTCATTCATTATGTCATTATAAGATTATGATTGAAATTTCTACAATTTTATTATGTTTTATTGAGACTTGTTTTATGCGGATTAATATAGAATACAGATTATTTACTCAATTTACTAATTCTCAGTTAAATGACATAATAATTGTAAAGGGATATCTAGTCACAATTTTATTTATAAGACAACTCAGCCATATTCAGCACTACTTTCTTTTAATGTGATGTATATAATTACCTAGAATTTAATATATGATACATATCATTAATATTGTGGTGAATTACATATTGATATTATGATCCCTCTACCACGGGGTTTAAAAGTAAAAATTTTCCAATTTGGTATGTAATGTTTTCTCAATTTGCCTACATTAAAATACAACTTATGCTATAAAACATTGTTAATTTAAAACTCATATATAGTATCAAATTAAATATTTTATCACTATTATCCTTCCATTCAGATATTATATGTTTACTCTAATTTTATCTTTACCCATAAATTTTTTCCTAAAAAAATCAATGGACTCTAAAAAACCATGAATGTTTATAATGATAATTTGAAAAATTAAAAATATGGATTTAAAGGATGTTTAATATGGTTTTCAAATATTCTTTTATAATATTTTATATTTAATTGTAAAATAAAAAGGAATCCTACATTTTTTATGATTTAAAAAACATTTTTCGAACTAGAAATGATATTTTATTCATAAAATGTCTTAATTAGGTCGCTCATATGTACTGACCATGTAACATGACTATGGTTCGTGTTTCTCATCCCTTATCAAGGATATTAACAATGGATTCCAATATAATTTATTCTATGAATTCATTATGTATTTGATATAATTAGTTTTATGAATTTCATTTCATTACATGGTTAACCCTTATAATTATACTTTGTGGTTGATTCATTGTATATCACACATATGAATGATCATGTTATAATTGGTGTACCCATATAGTGCTCCAATGCATTGGTTAATGTTTTAGTGACAATAGATGAACGGTTGGGATACAAATTACACCAAAATTCTTTTTACGGCATTATCCACCATTTAATATAATCTTGGTATTAATTAGTGACACATTCTTGTGTCTGGTGATATGTTAATGAATCAATTCCATGATCTATGTTTTGGTCGCATGGATCATGTTCATTGAATTTTTCGACATCATATCTTATTAAAATCACTGATTTATTTGATTACTAATTATTTTGACATTTTATATAGTGTTTTTAAATTACAAAAAGTTTATTCATGAACACATACCCTTATTCACATATTATTCTTCCGTATGAGCATAATTTGTTTACTCTTATATTTATCCTTACAAAGAATCTTAGATCACCCATATTATGGACTATTTTCCCCAGGTTATGATAAATGATATAAAATTAACTATGTCTACAAGGATTTTACATGGATTATGATTATAACCTATTGTGAATTTTGGGTATTGTGGGAGGCATTATTCAGCCACTGTTTAATGAACCTATGTTGCTATGACTTTTTTCAAATTCTTTATAACTATAAACCTAAAATGTTCATGGGCATGTATATGATCAAATATTTCCTTTTGATATATTATGTTTTTCTGGTGAAACTAATTATTCATATTTAGTAGTATAAAATTATTGAATGTAATTATCATGTTTTATTGCACAGGATCCGAATGTGGGGATCTAGGTCTTTTATATTTCATATCCAAGAACTATGTAGACATCTTTGTTGATTATGATTTTTTATTTTATGGTATTATTTAAAGTTATGGATATCATCATTGCATTATTATTTCTTTGTTTTCTAATAAGTTATATATCTTAGAAACCAATTTTAAGGATTTAATATTTGATATTTTACAGTGACTGGTAGTATTTTTTGAGACAATCATTTTTTATGTAACTAGGGGTTGTTATAGTTTTGGATGTACAATTAAACGTATGTCAAATCCATTGAAGAAAAAACATATTGTGGTTAAATTTCATGGTTTTTCTCAGTTTATGTATCTTTTATGGATTATAATGATATATAATATTGAATAGGATAATCCATAGGATGGATGAAAACCTGTTCTAGCCAAAAATTCCAAAGGAATTGAACCCACAACATATGGCTGATAAGGTTGAATCACTAACATATGTCCTATGTGATGTCCTGGTTAGCATAAATTTGTATTCTTTTATTTAAAAAATGTGATGAATAATTTTTATATTCATTTTTATAAAATAAATTTTCATGATAACCATGATATGAGATATAATTTGTTATTAAAGTGATTAATGTTATTTGAAAAGTTGATCACTATTTTGGGAACCCTATATGATTTAGGTAAATATAATAGTATGTGATATTATTTTAGAAATAAAATTTTGCATATATCTTATAATATTGTATGATTTTATTGACTCTTAATTGTGTGTTTATTCATTTGTAGAAATTTATATAATATCCAGGAAATTTTATGATTTTTGAAATTATATTTTCGGTCTAATATACTTAGAGTGATTGATTTTATATAGCAATATATATTACAATTCATCTTGTAAAACTATGTGTTCAAATCCCCCTATTTTATTCAATTGCAGTCTATTATATATATTAAAAATTTTATGGATACATTTTTATCGACCAATCAATATTTATGTATGAGTATTATTGTATAATATTAGTGATTAATGTATTTTTTCATCATTTAATAGTTTCTTGTTTTGTTAAGATTGAATCTTTCAGTAACAATTTTTATATTTCTTAATCCATAAATATAGGTGGAAAACACAGTTATCTTTAAAAGATTTATTGATCAGTTGAAGTTCATTATCATGCAACAGGAAAAAAAATTCATACAAAACATTGGGAGAAAATGAAGATTTGTTGTAGGAATTTTTTAATTGATAAAACTCTATATTTAACGTATGTATATTTTCAAATGTTCTTATCTAGGGGTAATTTAATGCATCAAATATATAAATTGTATCTTGAAACCAAAATTTTATTCATTTTATTTTATTAACAATATGTCAATGGCCTCTTTAACAAATCACATATTTATGTCTTCGGGATTGTTGACCTTATGATGACCATGTTCTCTATCACTCTCAGTGATAAATTAATAGTTTCATTTCTCTTAAATGTCCTTGTTTTATATTAATATGAATGTTATCCAAATTAGATTTATAGTTGTGTGTTGATATTCACCTTTTACTTTCCTACATTTTAAGCGAATTTTTTATTTAAAATTTTTCATATGTGGGCTTCCAAAAAATGAAAATTTCAAACATCCACAATTTTTTTAAGCAGTAAAATATCAAATTTTGAGGATGAAATTTCATGAAATTCATTATTGTATTGTAGTGGTATCTTATTAATTGAATTTTATAAAGAATAAATATCATATTCATTATTTCATTCACGTATCTCGTATATATAAGTAAATATTATATCCTTACCATATACTACACTCAAAATTCATACCTCTACCAAAATACCATTTTATATTAAAAAACTAGTATATAATATGGTTTATAGTGATAATGTGCAGAGCCCCAACCCTAGTAGTCTGGGGCCGATGTTTTGATACAATTACATTATCATATTATACATATAAATTGTGTCCCAAAGGAATAAATAATTGTGTACACATGGTAAACCAGATACCAACATGTGTCTTGACTTAAAAATGAATACACTAACTACTATATATATGTTTTTGAAGAAAATATCATTATTCTCTCTCATGTCTCAAAGAATATTTTTCTTAGTACACATTGATGAATAATTTGGAATGAAAGTAAGTAATGGGCCCAATCAAATTCACAACACAATTAATGTAAAATGGATGTGACAATGAATCAATGAGAATAGTCAATTTTGAAATCTAAATAAAAAAAATACAAGCCATATAATTAGTAAACTAAGAATGAAATGCATATATATCGAAAAAATAATCCATGGATAATAATATAAAATGAATTATCAATAAATAAAATCATTTATTGTATGATTTCATGTATATGAGACATTAAAAACTACAATGAAGACCATTCACACGATACATTATGTTTATGGGAAGAATCATATATATACCGGTTGGATAAAAACAATAAGGGTTTTCCACCAACTAATATCATATAATGAGACTACTAATGCATCATGGAGATTATATAAAATGGTCCCCAACCTGTAGTACAATAATTATGAAATCCAAAAACCAAATAGGGTATGTCCAAATCATTCCTAAAATAGTGAAAAAATTAGTTTAATTAATGAACATAGTTTCTTATAAAATATTTTTATTGAATAATGGATATATATCATTCAATATTTCAACAGATTTTAAATAATTATCAGTGTAAATACCATATTTAAAATTTATAGATGGTTTAGTAAATAAAAATATCCATGAAAAATGAATAGATAATAATAAGAAATAAAATGGTTAATGGTCATCAAGAATTGAAATTTTCAAGGGGACTAATCAGGATAAAGGTATTGAATGTTAATATTATCCTTGGTCGAAGTAATCATAAATCATCATAATGAAGATTAAGTATTGTATCAATACAACATTCGTCATGTGGTATTGAAATAAACGGTTTTTTTCATTAATGGATGGATATAATATAAAGTTAACATTTAAAATCATTCTATAGGAAAATCTCCATTTCATTTTGAAAAACATTTACAAAATCCACATATTTTAATATCACCATTAAAAAACAATTTATTTAAAAATTAAACATCTAATCATTTAAATTATTCTTAGAAGGAATGATTGTGGGTAAATATATACATAATGTATAAGGTAAAAAGGAACATTCCATTTTCATTGTAAAAAGGATAGAAAAATTCCTTATTTGAAAAATGAAAAGAAGATTCATATGAAATCATTTATAAGAGAAAGAACCATAAAGGAAAATATTTAACAAATTATAATATAATGGATAAAAATTTTATTGAAAAACAATTAGGAAATATTGTTTTTATAAAAAAAATAGGTTCTCAAATTAAATAAGGAAATAATGTTGTATTTTCTCAAAAACAATTCCTAAAATGATTTATGAAAAAAATATTTGGAAAATTATAATATACAATAAAAATGGTCATGAATAACTATATTATAATAAAATTAATGGATTAATTAAACAATGATCCTAAACATTTTTATAATTTAAATTCATGTTTAAAGAATCCCGAACAAATTAGATTGTGAAGTAAAACCTAGAGAAGGGAATAACATTGATGTGAGAATCAATAAATGAATATATTATACTCATATAATTTAAAACCCAATTGAAAATGTAGAAATAAAGAAATATATATTAAATATCAATTACATAAATAAACTTATAATATTAATGACAATGTGATATTAATATAACATAATGAAAAGGAATCAAATTATAAAATTCCTTACTACCCGGTAAAATTAAATTCAATACCACATAGAAAAAATAAATCCAATTGAATCTATAAATACCATGAAGATAATGTAATTCATGATATAATATATCATAATGATCAATCAATACTCCACACAAAAATAAGTTTTGAATATTCTACTTATCTCACATATGTAAAAAGTGAGATGAAAATCCATTACCTTGCATTTCATTTTCAATTTAACATCATTCAAAAGAAATTATAAGGGTTTTAAAATTTTCACAAACTTATATTCACACACAAAACATATCTATAATATCATATATTAACTTATTATAATATATTTTTACCATTTTTATAAAATAACTCCATTATTTTTACTATATCAGGTGTTAATTTCGATGTTTCTCAAGAACGCTATGACTTGTTATTTTAGTTATTCATACATAGATCATGATTTCATCATCACGAGAATTTATAACATGACTAAATAATCATATATATACATAATATATGTATTTTAATATTCTATATTATTTCAATATAGGGAATGAAATGCACTTTTCATGGAGATGGAAGTTCATACGTATGTGTTAACACTACTTTCATTTCATTGTCATGTTTAAAATAATAAAAATAAAATGATATATATTCATAATTAAAATATCATAATTATTTCATATATTCATAAATTTTTTATTTTATACCATCACTTATATGATCCATGTATAGTGTGAACGAATCACATCACTTTGAGGAGGTGTTAGTCCACACTTCCACAAATGATGTTATCATTTTCCAAAACAATATGAAACATGAATGTATGATTTATATAAAAATTCCATATGAATTAAAAAATATTAATATAATATATATAATATATGAATAAATTTTCCACAATAATTTCAAACCCTGAGAGGTGGTAATCAAAAATGAATTAAAATATTTTGTGAGATGGTAGTTCACTGTACACATAAATAGTACGTTTGTTAGCCATTAAATCAAAGTGTAATGACAATTAGTTAAAATCGATATCATAAAAAATATATTTGTTACACATTTTATTGTTTAATAATGTAATAAGAATAATTGATGGGGGTGGAGAATTAAAATAATGAAAATGATCTTGAGGAGAAGGTTGTTATATCTTCATTGATTAATTCCTTTTATAGTGCACCATAAGGATTCCATGGATAGATTTCATCAGAAAGTGAAGACTCAAAATTAAGGTGAAGTATTTTTAGGATATATTTAGGAATATAAATGATGAACAAAATTTAATTGAGGGTTTGGAAAAAGTGGGAGTTGTGATTGCGCTTTTATAGTAGAGGAGGATATATATTATTGTACATTTTTGGAAAAGTAATTCCACACATGATTTTTCATCTATATTTTGATCCAAAAATGGTAAAAATAAATAAATAAAATGGATAATAAGGTCTATATATGGACATAAAATGGATTATTGGTATGTTTATATGTCATTTTGGCACTTAGGATTAATTTTTATCCCTTTATTAAGTTCAGTTTTCTACTTATCATATTAATCATTATTACATACATTCACCAATATGTTTTGTTGTAAAATAATATTAAAATATTCATAATTATAAACTATTCATATTCAATATATGTAATCCATTTTTAAAATTTCTAATCACAAATTTGGGGAAAATTAATTTAAATTTAATATCTAATACGGGATGAAAAATCATGTTTTATATGTAGAATATTCAAAAGTTCGATATGTTTTTATAATAAATTTCACATTAAAATACATTATAATTAAATAAGTTAAATTAAAATAGGAATTTTTGTTATAATTTTACATTAATACAAATTTAAAATATAATTTAACTATATAAATAAATTATATGAAGAAGCGTCTTTGGTTTAAAATCTGGTATATTTCCCTATTCATCAAAAAAACATTACCGCAAAATACCTAAAATTCCTCCATAATGAATTGTGAATATTTTATTTATGAACTGCATGTTTTTTGACAATTAATAATTATAATAGTAAAATAATTGTTAGTTAAAATTTGTTATCTATTAAAAAGCATTAAAAATTACTTTATAAAAATAGATGTTTTCCTTATAATATAGTATCCCTTATCTTATTAATATATATCTTATTTGATTAATTTAACTAAATATATGTGGATATATAATATATATATATTCTATATGTTAGTTAATACTTTTCATAATGACCCATTTACTTTCTATGTTAAGTATTATTGTAAAAATCATTAATATTTTAATAATATATTAATTTCCTATAAAATTAGTGTTCTGTGTAAATGATGTCATCAAAGAAACTATTTTCTAAGTGATTTGAATGGAAACTCATTGTTACATAAATTTAAATATATATATTATATTAAATATATTCAGGATATTTAGTATACCATGATGTCTCCATGGGTCATATTCTTTTCAATATTTACTATTGTGTGTCCTACACACTATCAAATACAATTATCTTAACATTGAATTTTGGGGAATTATATTCTACCCACATTTATTAAATCTTATCATCAAAATTTAAAATTTATCTCTGAAATAAATAGCTTGATATTTTAAAATTTATTTTTTTAAATCCCACATCATGAGAAGAGTTAATTAACTATCATCATAATAAGAGATAATGTGATGAAAAAAGTCACATTGGAAAACATATAACTAGGTCTGTAAGTTGGAGATCATTATTGGAATTTGAAAATATCAACTTGAGATAAATGATAAAATATATTTAGCTTCTAATTGAGGTCATATAAAAAAACAGGTGATTTATCAATGGATTTTTGAGGGTCTCAATGTTATAAATCTATTATGATTTAGAAGGACACCAGTTTAACACTATTTAATGTATAAGGATGAAATTATATTTATATATCATTTTCCTAATGATGATTAATTATTTAACTACTAAAAAATATTATGAAAAATAAAAGCATCATATGATTCAATTTCATATGTGCAATTCAATATTTTGGTTGTTGTTTGATCAAATTCTTATTTATCCCTTACTCTATGAAATGGAAATCAAAAAATTATGTTCGTTCCCTGATGCACTAAAAAATGCATTCAACATATCATAAGGGTAATAAATGAGAAAAAATTATAAATATTGGTCTATATCTATTCTCCAATTCCAATATAGTTAAGTCATTATTAACTAAAACAAAAAATAAACAATACTTGGTCATCATTAATATATATTCATTAAATTGTTAATTTAAAAAAAGTAACACGTTAACCAGGACATTGTATAGGTTAGTGTTTGGTTTTATAACCTTATCATCCTTCTATCCTAGGTTCATGTCTTTCAGGCTTGCTGGACATGATGGGTTGTCACCTAGAATACATTTTTTCTATTTCTAAAACAATATTAATATAATTTCAAAAATATTATGGACATCCTTCAAATAAGGTTAATTATTAAATAAAATTTTACCTAAGGTTTTCAATACAACATCAATACATAAAAACATAAATCATTTATTTCCACATATATCTTCCCTTATTCTAGATTTTATTATTTATAGGATAATAATTACAAAAACCAAAAAACAATAGTGTGAGAATGAAGTGTCTTAATGTAAAAACCATATAATTGTTTTTTGGATATCTAAAAATTGTCACATTATTTTAATTATTATACATAATAGGTTTAATATATGTAATTTATTTAAATAAAATATTAAAATACATCATAATGTTTTGTGAATAATATTTGTATTATACTAATAATATCTTCTATAGTGTCAATATATGGGCACAGTATGTTGAGTTTCATGTACAAGGTTGTTCTCTAGTCAGAACTGATGCACCTTGTCGGAGTTATTACGCTTATGTATATCTGTTCCACAACCATGTCAACAAATAGTATCCAATCATGTATGTATTAATATGAAGACCCCAAAAATATTTACCTTACTAAAATTCTAGTTTATTATTCTATACTTATCATAAAATTCTTCCTTAGTGTTATGTTCTGTAATCTATGTTTTACAAAAACTTATTCCCAAGGAATAAACTAAACATTTACTGAAACCAACAGAAACACCCCAACCTTAGAAGCACAAATCCACTGTCGAGCAAAAATTATAATGGAATATGATACCAAAAAATCACATCCCAAAGGAAAAAATAGTTTAGTAGCCTTAGTAAACATGATAAATATATGAGTCTGGAATTAGAAAAAAAAATACATTAAACAAAAGACATTTTTATGATTATAACTTTATTTCATCTTTTGTATTCATTCATTTCTATCATAGTACACTTCAAGGAATTCTAGGGAAATAAAATAAAATAACTGTGATATTAAATTATGAGAAATGGTAATGTACATTAGAATCAATAATGACTCAATGAGAACAGTCAATATGGAATGGTGTATAACAATAAACACATGAAAAATAATTAATAAACTGAGAAGGAAATGAAACCATAGATATGTCTATGAAATAATATTATCGATAAGAATAAAAAATTAATTATAAATAAATAAAATATTTACTAATTGAGATTATTATATCTATAAAATGAGCCACTTACATAAATACCTTTCACATGATGTTTTATATTTGGGTGTAGAAACCCAACATTTCTTCTTGGAAACAAACTCGAAGGGTTTTTCACCAAATTGGTATGTCTCATGAGTGTTCAGAGTCATCATGGGGATAGATTTATGTTGTCCCCTTCCGGTTTGGGTTTATTTAACCAATACCCAATACGTAGGTATTTAATTAATTTGTCCTCAACCCTTATATTTTATGTCCACATAATATCCTCTTCATGTAATATAATCAATTTAATTTGTGAACTATGTTCCATATCAAATATTTTTATTGAATAATGATTACAGATTTATCAATATTTAATGATATAACAAAATAAATTTCAATCTAAACACCATATGTAAAAACTATATATGGGTTTGGATATAAAGTTATCCATGATAAATGATATAGATAATTAGGTGAAATTCAATGTTCTATTATTATAAAAAAATAGAATGTTTCAAGGGGACTAAAAAGAATAAATTTAATGACATAATGTTTTATGAATGAAATTCCACTCATATAATTATTCCTTAATGTATAATCACATTTGGAATAAAAATTACATATTTTATACTAAATATAGTGTGATCACTAAACATACTTTTTCCACTTCAATGTTTTGAATTTCAAAAATCTAACATACACAGTTCCGATCAGTAATATATTTGGAGACTAAAAGAAAAAACATAATTTTTGGTGAATAGTAACATACCCTTATTAATAGTAATGTTACCCTTATTAATATTTATATAAACTTATTTATATTAACCTAAACTATGATATTATATATGTGGGATTTATATAATAACACGACATACATTTGTTTTGGAATATATAAATAAATGTTTTAAAACTCTTTTTAGAATAAATTATTATTTTGATTAAATATTAAATTAATAATATTTAGAAAATTATTTTGGAAAAATTGACTTCATTTTTTCATTCTAGACATCTATATGTGGTTAGGGTGATTTTTTTTGGGATTTTTCTGATGTACTTCAATTTTCGGGTGAATTGAAAAAATCCAGTTTTTCAAATAACGGATGAATTTAAAATTGAATCATTCATTAAGTAATGATGAAAAAACATTATAGATTGTTATATTCTTCCATTTTATATTTATTTTTATAAATGGTTCCTTAATATACAATAACCTCAATTTCAATATCTAAAAAGAACATTCTAAAGCCTAAAGTCAAAAAGAACATTCCTTAATGTTTCCTTTTCTCATTCATTCACATTCCTTTTAATAAATTAATGAATTCGAATTATAAAGATGATTTTAAATCTAAAACTAATTATATTATATTAATATATAATTTATGATGTCAAAACATCTATTATAAGTGAAAAATTAGGCAGTAAATTTTATTTAATTTTTTATTCTAAAAACACCGATGTTTCATGTATAAATAACCCCTCTACATCCCCTTTCCCAACCACACCTCTAAATCTTGAAGAAATGCCTAAAATATTTCAAAAAATATTTATTTTTCCCACTACCCCACATCCATGATCTTATGGTCACATCAAGAGATCAATCCTAGGTTATTTAAGGAGGGGATCAAGAGGAGGATTCCATAGATAATTCCCCAATCTCTTTTCCCTTAATTTCCTTTCAACTTCATGTTCTTTTTTTTATTATATCCCCACCTATCAACATCTAAATGGTATGGTAATTATTTTATTATAAATATAAATTAATTTTATGATACTATTGGGATATTATATCTTCTAACCCCCTTCTCGTATTGTTTTTATTTTTTATAGGAAAATGTTGTTCGTGTGGTGTTAATTTATCACCATCATGAATGAAAAGTTTTCAATTTTCCTTTTCCACCATCAGATATGGCCATGAATCCCTTTTTATGGTTCAAAAATATTATTTTATTATTTTATATCATATTTAATTTTTCAGATATAAATTATGTTCATATTACTAAATAATTAAATTAAAAAAGTTTGTTGTTGATGAAAACCGCCCGAATTAACCCAAATGATCATCCTTAAATTCTGATCTAATGATTCATCCTTAGGGTATATAACCTAAATCATTATATAATAATATAAAAATCACAAATATCATTAATAACTAGAAGGACAAGTTCTATATTTTTATCCATGTTCTTCACAATCTTCAATTTATGAGTACAAGTGAACCGCTCAAAAAACCATTAAAACAAAACATTCTCGAACAATGATTTTAAACTATATAACTCATCAAAATTCGCATTATATAACATAAAGAAACCATAATAAACCCTATTTATGTAAAAAATGTTCTATAGTTGTTAATTATTTAATGTAATGTGGTTATAAGGGACATTAAATTGAAGAAAGCATTCAGACACAATGTAAGGGGAAATTTTCAAACCCAACATTCTTTCTTCGGGTTATCCCTAATTCAGTACATTTTTTTTATGATTACTCCATAAAACCCATTTTTTCATCATTTTATTACCTTTTCTAGGATATTAGATTTTTATACTATAGTTTATGTCCAAAAATTATTTTCCAAAAAAACTATTCTTTTAAAAACACACCTCTTGCCTCTCACTCAGGGTTGATGGTTATTTAATCATGTATGATGTTCCCACATTCTTTTGGGAATCCAAAGTTTATGAATGTAATATTATGAGATTAAACCGATTTATTTTCATGGTTTAGTTTTTTTTATTTTGGATAAACTTTTTTCTGGCATGGATGATAAGGATAATGTTATGATTTTACTGGTGAGCCTTAAATTATATTGCGAAATATGAATGTTTTTATGTGACGGGTGCGTCCGACAATATACAGTCCTCCAATTATTTGGGTAAAGTGATGAATCTCATTAGATAAAGTGAAATGATATATAAAAATAAATCTATATTTTTTCACAATTATGTTTGGTAGTTAACAACTAAGACATTATGTTTCAGTTTTAGGCATTTACTCATTTCAAGTCTATTATTAATGCTTCTTCTCATGTTCATGGTCATTTTCATATGATATAGTTATTCTCATCCATTATTATATTTTAAATTTCTATTCCCTTATTTTGATTTTATCTCACTCCTTTTTTATGTATATCCTCTGGTGACTACATGTAATAAATATTGTTCAACTGGCAATAAGAAGCTAAAGAATAAAGAATTACATAAATGTTTATGATTGATGTTGTAAAAGTTATGTTTTTTCCTAGATTTCCCATAACACTAAACCTATGGATCATCAAGGAGTAATAATAATTTTTTTTATATATTAACTATAATTTATTTGAAATTTTAGAAAAGGTTGGGTCACTATATATTGTATTTGAAGCAAGATTGTATTAAATGGCGATTGAGGATTAGTGAACCCTAGCGAAAACCTATAGTAGGGGACTAATTAGAAATATGAACACAATATTATTTATATAGGGAACCCTTAAGTAATTTTTTATGTTTAAATTTTTAAAATAAATATTTTATCCAGGACATGATAACCTTTGTTTTTTTATATCCTTTCTATTTTATAAAATGGTGTGAACCAAGAGAATCCCAGCCAAAAACTCGTGTGAGGTCCAATGCAACGATATCCCAAATGACATCCCCAATGCTTTGGGATGTAGAGTTCAAAACATCTTGGAGATGCTTACCCAACTATCTCCAGATTTTAAAAATAACCAGAATAATGGGGAACATCATCCTTCACCAACTAGGGAGAAATTGGTTGTTCTGTGTTTTATTTGGAAACAACCACCAACATTTAGTGGATCTTCGGATCCTATTGTTGCAAAAAAATTGATCAAATCCATTAATAATATCTTTTCTATTCTCTAATATTCTGAGATAGATAAGGTTAGTGTAGAAATTTAACTTCTAGATGGAGAAGGAGATAAATGTTGAGATTTAATTAAGAACATCAAACAATGTGACGAAATTGAATAGATGCAATGGGAAGACCTTACGATCATGTATATTAATAATTAATTCCCATGAAATCATCATACAATGATGGAGAGAGAATTCATATAGCTTAAGAAAATGGTAATGGAATTGGTTATGACCTACGAAACAAACATCACAAGGATTTCAAGGTATGAGTTACGTTCTTTTATCAACAATGATACCAAATTTGTTTGAATCTTTAGGGGATTAAAACCACACCTTCAAAAGGATATTGAAATTCAAGACTTTGGGAATTATAGATATGTTTTCTAATGTTCCCATAACATGTGTATGGATTTTGTAGAATGTTCCCATGCTATTGTGATATGAAAAAATGTCAGAGTTTCATGCTAGGGGATCTAATGATAAATGTGGGAAGAAAACCCAACGACCCACATGACAAAAATGTGGGAAGTTTCATAACAAGAACTACCTCAATGGGACAGGGAAATTATTCCATTGAGGGAAAGGTCACAATGCTCAAGAGTATCGAAAAGATATGAGAGGGAAGGAGAATGTAGTGTAATAAAGGATAGAACAACCCATGGATCAATGCTATAATTGTATGGGGAAAGGAAACTATAAAAGTCAGTGCAATGAACCTTGAGTCTTTGAGGGTAATCAGTATCAACAACCAAAAAATAAAAAGTAAATAAAGAAGTATTATGAAATATCTACTAAAGATTTGGAGAAATATAATGAAGTTGTTCACGACACACTTTTTATTCACAAAAAATCAAAAAAGTGTTATTTGATTCTAGTTCAATGCATTCTTTTATATCTTGAATGTATTAATGAACATTTGAATAGAATACCCAAAACCATTAAGTATTGATAATTATAAAAACATAAAGATACTAAATCATTTCACCAAAAGAGTTTAACTCTACTCCTATTGTCGTATGTGGGAAGATTATTATAGTGAATCTCATAATACTTCCCTTGTTAGAATTAAAAACTATAAATTTAATGGATTGAATCTCGTTATATAAAACACATATCTATTTTCACTAAAAGGAATTATATTTTCATATTCTAAACCATCATATGATCCTCATAAAATTCAAGGATGATCATGAATCTCATTTGAAAAATCCTTCAACTATGTGGGTGTTGGTTCCCTATAAAGAAGTGTCTTTATCCCAAATGGATGAGTCAAAGGAAATTACCAAAATTTCAGAAATTCCCATCATTAAGGAAGACATTGTTGTTATTCCAGAAGATTTACCCATACTCCCCCTAATCATGAGTTAGATTTTTAAATAAAACTGATACTTGTAGATACTCATATTTTAATGTGTCCCTATAGGATGGATCTTATCGAGCTAGAGGAGTTAAAGAAGAAGCTATAAGAGCATTTGGACAAAGGGTTAATTTTTCCTACTGTATCACCCTAGGGTGCACCCATTCTCTTAATGAATAATAACAATTGAACAATGATGATGTGTATCAACTATAGAGAACTCAACAGGATCACCTTAATGAAAAAGCATCATCTTTTAAGGATTGATGACTTGTTTGATCAGTTAAGAGGGGCTTAATACTTCTAAAAGGTGGATCTTCATTCTGGATATCATCAATAACCTATGAAAAAAGAAGATATTTAAAAGTATGTCTTCCATAGAACGTATAGGCATTATGGTTTTCTGGTTATTCCCATTGGACATACTAATTCCCCTAAAATCTGCATGGATTTGAAGAATATAGTCATTAGAAATTTCCTCGATATATTTTGGGTGGTTTTTATTGATGATATTATCATAAAATTTAAGATAATAGTGGAACATGAAGAACATTTTAGACTTTTGTGGGCATCGTTTGAGAAATTAGAAGTAGTATTCCATGTTCATCAAGTGTTACTTTTTGATGAATCAAGTCATGTTCATGGGAAATGTGATCACATGTGAGGAAATTTCTATGGACCTTTCATAAAAAGGCGATTGAGGAATAGATCGAGCTCTCTAGTGTCACATAAATATTGTAGTTTTCATGGATTAGCTGGATACTACAAACATTATTGTTGTCATGCCCTATTAATAAATTAACATGGAAAGGGGTAAAGTATATCTAGATGGAAGAATTTCAGGGATGATTCAAGGAGCTAAATAAAAGATTGATCACTTCACCTGTTCTCAAATTAAAAAAAGTATAGAATGTTTTCTTTTATATAGTGACAAATCAATGAATGGATTGTGCTTAGTACTCATTAGAATGACAATGTGATAGCCTAAGCCTCATGACAGTTGAAGATCCATGAGCATAACTACAGAACACATGATCTACAGCATGAAGCCATGATTTTTTCCATGATAACTTTGTGGCACTACATTTATGGTTAGAAGTGTGACATATTCACCAACCACACAATCCAAATGAATATATTTAAAAAAAAGGAGATCAAAATGAATCAAATGAGAAGGTTGAAGATAATAAATGATTATTATTTCTCTATTCACTATCATTATGGAAAGGAAAACAAGGTAGCTGATGCTCTATTTTTAAGAGAAACTAATTCTCTATCCATGTTACAGATTGAGAAAGTCCCAATCTTCATAGATATGAAAAGGTTGGATTTAAAAATCATATGGGCATGTGATACATCCTCCCTTTCCAAAATTTTTGTGCAACCATAAATCCAAGATATGATTAAGGAGGAACAAATGGATGATCTAGAGTTACAAAAGAAGGTGAATGTAGTAATGGAATAGAAGATGTGAGAGTTACATATTAATGATTATGGTGTGATTTGGTTAGTAATATAGCAATATGTGCCTTTATAACCCTGAATAATGTAGGAGCTATTGAAAAATTCACATGGCTCAATGTTCTCTATTCATCCAGGTAGAACCAAGATTTACCGTGATCTCTGATAACACATCTGGTGGGATAACATGAAGATGGAGATTTTTTAATATATATCAAGGTTCTTGGTATGTCATAAAGATAAAGTAGATCAAAAAAATTCAAAGGTATTATGAAACCATTTCTTATTCCCATGTAGAAATGGGCTAATTTTGCTATGGACATTATCATAGGTCTCCTGAAGACATCAAGTGGAAATAATTCAATATGTGTTGTGGTTCACTAACTTACCAATAATTCCCATTTTATCGCTATTCATGAAGATCTCTTGCTTGAATAACTTACAATGATATATGTGATGAATGTGGTGAGACAACATGTTGTCCAACTCTCGATTGTCAATGATAGTGATCCAGGGATCACATCTGAATTATTTACAAGTCGTCAAAATACATTAAGTAATGAATTAAATTTTATCATGACATACCAACCCCTAATTGATTTCCAATCTAAAATAACTACAGTGATTCATGATGACATGACAAGATCTTACTCTTTAGAATACAATGGTGTATGGGATTAGCATCACACATTGGTTCAGTTCTCATACAACAATAGAATCCACTGGAGTATTCAAATGGATCAATATGAATACTGTTATGGTATGTGATGTAAAACTCCAGCCTGATTCGATGAAGCTGGATAATGAAATCTACATAGATTTGATCTTGTTCAAGAGGTGGCAATGAATGTTCAAGTCATACAGAACTCAAAAAAACTGTTTAGTGTTAGTAAACTTGATTTGTAAAACACCATTGTAGGGGCTTGGAGTTTATCATTGGAGATAATGTCTTCCTTCTAATATCACCTTGGAATAGATTCATGTAGTTTGGAAAGAACAGAAATCAAACCCTAAGTTATATTTTCCCCTTTGAGATCCATGAATGCATTAGATTCATGGCCTATCATCTTGCACTTCCACAAAATATGGTCTAGGTTCGTGATGTGTTTCATGTAACAATTCCAAGGATGTACAAAGCAGATCCCTCACATGTACTGAAATCAGAGGTGGTATAGCTGGATGATGATGTCTCCAATGAGAATAAGATAGTAAATATTCTGAATCAGAGAGGAGATAAGGTTCTATTCAATAAGACAACCCACCTAAGAGATATGTCATGGAGGATCCATATGTTTGAAGAAACTACATTTTATAAAGAAGTGGAGATCAAGGATAAGTACCCTCACCAGTTTATGTAAAATGAAATTTCGAGGGTGAAATTTTATAAGGGGGGAATAATGTAATGACCCAGAGTTTTATCAATGAAATTACATACTTAATATTATTCTTTAAAGTATAATCATATTAGGATATATAATGATAAATCATGAAATTAAATAAAATGTTATCAATAAGCATATTTTTTCCTGTTCTGTGTTATGAATTTTGAAAATATAAAATACTCATAAGCAGTTAGTAAGATATTTGGAGTATATTAGAAAAAAATTGATTTTCAGTTAATATAAACATACCCTTAATAATATTAATGTTACACTTATCAATATTAATATACCATTATGAATAGTAAAATCACCTATGATATTATATATTTAGGATTTATTTTAATGCACGATGTACATATGTTTTGGAATAAGTAAATAAATGGTTTAAAAAAGTTTTTTTGAACAAAAATTGTTTTAAAATTCATTTTAAATTAATAATAATTAGAAAACTATTTTTTAATAATGGAATTTATTATTGGATTCTACACATATACAAATGATTAGGGATAATTTTAGGGGGTTTTCTAAAAGACATCAATTTTCTGTTGAATAGTTACAATACAGTTTTTCACATAACCAGTGTATCTTAAATTTAATCATTCATGATGTAATAATGACAAAAATTTCTAGAAATTTAGATTCCCCATGTTATATTTAATGTCATAAATTGTTCCTTAAAATTCAATAATCTCAATTTCTATACCTAAGAAGGACTTGCTAATGTCTTAAGTCAAAATTTGATTCCTTAATGTATATTTTTCTCTTTCTTTGACATTCATGTTAATAAATTAATGAATTAGAATTATAAAGATTACATAAAAGACTAAAACGAATTATATTATATTAATATATTATTTATGATGGCAAAAACGTATATTAAAAGTCTAAGATTTGATATATTATTTTATTTAATACATTATTCTAAAACCGCCCTCCTCATTAATAAATAACCTATCTCCCTCTCCTAGACAACCCACACCACTCAAGATTCAAGAATTGTCTCAAATCTTTCCAATCATCTTTCTTATCACCTCCCACGAATCCAAGATCCTATAGTCTCATCAAAGGACCAAGCCCTTTATTAAATAGAGTCTAAAGAGGAGGATTCAAGATGTAATTTCCCTATATCTTTTCAATGAATTTTCATTCAACATCAAGTTTTTTTATTATATATACACCTAACACCATCCAAGTGGTATGTTAACTCTAGTAATACATAAATAATTCAATTTTATTATACTGATAGGATATTATATCATCAACCCCCTTCTCATCTTCTTTTTAGTTTTGAAAGGAAAACGTTGTTCGAGTGGTGTTAATTTATCACCTTCAAGATCGACATGATTTCAATTTACATTCCAAACATCATATCATGAAATTTAAAAAAAATTATGTTTTAAAAAGATTATGTTATAAGTATAATATCCTATTTATTGTTTTGTAACTAACTTATGAACCTATTACTAAATTATTAAACGAAACAAGATCATTGTGGACAAAAAACTGCCAGAATGAACCCAAAAGATCATCATTAAATTCATATCTAATGATTTACCCACATGGTAAATAAAATAATTCATTATAATATAATTTAAAATTATATAATATCATTAAAACATGATTGATAAGTTCCATACGTTTATCCATGTTCTACACGATCTTCCATTTGTGAATACAAGTGAACTTCTCAAGAAAACCATAGAAACGTACATTCTCAAAAAATGTTTTTATACTCTAGAACTCATCCAAAAGACCATAAAATAAATTATTGAAACCATAATGAACCATATTAATGAACAATAGGTTGTGGAATTGTTAATTAACTAATATAATATGGTTATACAAGACATTAAAGTGATGAAATTTTCAGAGATAGTGTAAGGGGAATTCTCGAACCCAACTTTCCTTATTCAGGTTCTCCCACTTTCACTATATTTTTGATATTTTCACTCTATAAAAACAAATCTTTCATCATTATCTTTCATTTTCAAGGTTATAAATATTTTCTACAATATTTTATGTCATACAATGCCTTCCAAAAGAAATATCCTTTCAATATCACACCTTTTACTTCTCACTCAATATAATGCCCCGACCCTAGATACCCAGAGTCGGTGCATTATTACATAACATTGGCATGATCACAAAGGA
This sequence comes from Viscum album, assembly GCA_963277665.1. Classification (NCBI taxonomy): domain Eukaryota; kingdom Viridiplantae; phylum Streptophyta; class Magnoliopsida; order Santalales; family Viscaceae; genus Viscum; species Viscum album. Next base: position 999,246,459 of record OY728166.1, read on the forward strand.
TCAATTAGTGAAAGACTGATTAGTTTAGAAGTCTTGGAAACACTAGATATATTCATAAGTCTTATATTACATCAAATGGTAAAAAAACTACAACAACATCTTGTCTTCATATCCCCTCATACTATCCCTGTAGGTCATTCATAAATTACTTCTTCATAATCCTTGGAAAAATAAAACATTGAAAGGGGTGAGCTCAGATTCTCAGTAAGGATAACATTATAGAAGAATCTTTCATAGATAAGCATCAACACTTAAGGTAGTTTATAACTAAAACAAAAGCCTTTTAAACTTGAACTTCAGCATAAAATGGCAAAGATAAAATAAAATAATGCCATTTACTTACTCACATGGATATTCTACTATTCGAATGATCACATGAAATATCAATAACCACATTCATAATGATGGAATGCATAATGCCAGACTATCATAACCACATAGCCAAGGCCTCGTGCCAAAACTACAAATAAGATTTTGCCAAGGCCTTGTGCCAAGACACTAATTTGTCTCATGAGACCTACCGATGCATCGAGGAGCTATAGAGGGCTCCACCCATCACTTATTAAGTCCAATGCATTCCTCATATGAATTGGTTTAAACAAAACATAAAACTTTGTATTAAAACAAGTATACGAAATGTCAATACTTTAACCACAAACTGTGAATGGTATAAAAATTACACATCCATAGTCAAACATAACTCATTCGATACAATATAGAAGATTGTATTGTATCACATTTTCCTAAATCAATAATAATGAAGGATTATGACATAGATGAAAATAATCATCAAAACGTTTTGAGAGAAATATCCCCCTTTTTCATGAAATCTTTTAAAAGTCACACTATTTGTCAGGAAGCCATTTAAAAATATATTTTTGAATCAAAGTGTCCCATACCACTTTGAAAATTTTAAAACGAGTTTTAATTTTAAAACTTTAATGTCCATATAAATAAATCATTAAAACCATTTTTAAAACATGGACAATAATGAGCATGATTTAGAGGAATAAGTCTTTAAAACATTTTAAAATGGTATTTTGGTTAGAGTTTCTAACCAAAAGAGAGACACTTGAATAAAAATAATTGATGTAATAAAAACATTTTAATATCATGAGAATAAAGGAATTCATGATATACAATGTCAAAGTACATTATATACACCATATAAAAGTGATTTGGTGTATAACAACAAAGAAGTATCAATGTAATGTAAATTGAGATGAAATCTTTCATAAAGGTCGTATCCTTAGGTTAAGGATAAATCAACGACATAGTTATGTGTGACAAATATAAATACACTAAATATGATTGGATATTTAGTGTAAAACAATTAAAGGACATTCACACATAATCTTGTAAAAACAACACCAGTGAATTGGATGTTTAACTCAACAAATGGAGAATGAGTTAAAATTACTATTACCAAATTCTTATCGATGACTTGAGAAATTATCAATGGAGTGATAATTGGTATCAAAAGTATATCCACAGAACGGGGAGTGGAAATTATGACATAATCAAATGAATAGTGATTCCACACATAATCATGGAGTAAAATAATCATTGAAGTATGCGTAAAGTCGAATAAATGGTAATTGAAATTTCAAATTCCCTTATCGATTTGGTAACTTATGAAACATACACCCATGAAAGAAGTATCATACCATGATGATGTAAATACCCATAAATTAAAGTATATTACACAATGAATACAATCATGGATAGTACAGATACACCACATGCAATAATTAAGTGGTGATCAATGGAATTCTCACGGAATTAAAAGTGAGATAAGAAACCCCTTACTTTGTACTTTTTCCTTGGTCGATGATAGGTTAACCTCCTGTATAATGGTAAAATAATTGTTATTGAATTATACAAGAATAATTTACAATTATATGATATCATATATGATCTTTTAACATTGATTTTTTAATAATATCTTAGTATTATCGTCATTTTGGGTGTTAACTTACTCATTTTCCTTTATATGTTTTGTTACGTAAGCCATGTTTGTCATGTATAGATTGTATATTATTAATATACATAATGATATCATGTCCGTAAACATTATTTTTAAATCATAAAATGATAATTATACTTTAGTGGATAAGATAGAGAATGAATCTCATTGCGTTCGTGGAAATGGTAGTCCGTACGTACGCACGAGCGACCATATCATTCTTTTGATATTAAAATAATATATAATTGGACTGTATATCATATATAAAAGATCATTAAAATTTTATATTTATTATTTACATTAGTTACACATCATTATTATACCCATCCAAATAATAATATATTGAATAACAATTACACCACGACGTGGAGACGGTAAGCCGTACGTACGCACGTATGGTGACATGTTATTCAAAGGGTGGATAGAATACTGAATATGGATTTACCATATTTATAATAACATCACAGTATATATAAGATACTGGAGTTGTTATTTTAGAATGGTAATAACAATGAAAGAAGAAGTGGAAGAAGAAAGGTACTTGAAAAGGGGTGGTGAAAACATTACCTCTTCTTCGAGTTCTTTCATTTTGATTTGATCAAAAGGGCACCTTATGATGGCTTTCAGATCAACCTAAGGCCTTTAGGTTGTAGTTCAAGATGTTGGGAGAGTATTTGGGCAGAGTTTGGCTGAACCAAAAGGCTTTGGAGGTGTGAATAAATGAGAAGGAGGAGTGCCCTTTTATAAGAGGGGTGAGGGGCACCTTTGGAAAATTTAGAAATATTCATTTATAAGAAATTCATATTCGGTTTGTAATGGATCAAATGTTGATTATTCAAAGGTTAAGGTGGGTATAGGTCTAAAACCATTCAACCAATAGAATTTAGACAGGTTTGGGTTACTATATTAACCTTATCTTTTAGTTTTAACTCTTAGTTAATTAGTTTGACATTTACCATGTCATATTGTATTTTTATATTATATAGCTAATAAACGTTCTATGTACATCAAAGCGACCCCCAAGTGGTCCATTAATGATGAACCTATCAAGATATAAGTCTTTTGGCCGAACCATGGATTTTTAGGAATTTAAAATCAATTAATAATATTATATTTGTTTTAAAAACTCTTTTATGTCAATTTTTACACTATTCAATAATTGATTTTTGTAAAAATCATAACAGAATGATTACTTCTAACAAAGTTAATTGAATAAATTCTAACATTCCATATTAACCTAGAAAATAAGTTTAATTCATTAAAAGTATTAGATATTATTTATTTGGGTATTTATAATATCAATTATTTTAATTTTCCACTAATTTGGTAATTACTGCATCATCATTATGTCATAAATAAATTAAATTATTTAATGTCTAAAAATTATAAATAAAATACCATTATGTAGGAACTCTTTTTATCTTTCTAATTAATATTTACAATAGAATGTATCTTATGTATAACCCTATATTAAAAATGTTTCAGTAAATAAACATTGATTTTAACTCTTCTTTGAATTAAATAATAATAAATGTCCTAATCTAATCCAAGTGGACCTAAATGATAATATTTTATTCCTAAGTCTGTTTTGGTCGAGAAACACTTGTCCAATAGAATTTGGACATATGTTAGGGTAATATTAATATCATTTTTACCCTTAATTACCCTATTTACTTTTAACCGTGGTAAATAAAAGTAAAAAAGTTACTATTCACCAAAAATTATTATCAACACATTGAACCACATTTTACTTCTTGATATTAACTGTGTCTCTCGGATTTTCGAAATTCCATTCACAGTAGTGGTAAAAGTATGTTTTATGAAAAATTCCGTTTTTTTACTACCACTTAGTAGTTTCACTATTCATCAAAAATTGAAGTTTTCCAGAATAATACCAAAATCTCACCCTAAGCTATAATTGATATTCCAAATTCAAAAATGATGTCTATTTTACAAAATTCCAAACATATAATTCTCATTAATTAATTTTATAATTAATTCCCGCTGTCACAACAAATAGCTTGTTTTTAAGAAACAATATATATCAAAAGATTGACAATTGTTTAGGTCCAATTTCAAAGTGAAATTAATTCTAATGAACACCATTGGATAAAATGGTAAAAATATATTATAATTATACTTTAAAACCACTCAATAATATAATTTATTACTATAAATTATTTTGATTTAAAAAGCTGTTTTTAATTAAAATTTAGTAATATTCACTATTCATAAAAATATAAGTGTTATCTGAAAAGTTCCAAAATTTCACCCTAGGATAAATTCGATATTCCGAATACAAAAACGAAGCCCATTTTGAGAGATAGAATTTATAAAATTTCAAAAAGTAGGTATTACTATTCATAATGGCTAGTTTGATTGGTTGTGGTGTATTAGAATCTCAATGTTGCGTACAATGCACGCCATTGCATTATTCAAAGGGAAACGTACCGTGGAATCTTGGGGTGTTACATTCTCCCCTCCTTCAATAAATTGCTTCCTCAAAATTTTTAAAATTGTTCTTGAGAATATAATGGAAAATCCCACATCGGAAAAAGTGTCAATAAAACCGTCACATTGAAAGAAATAAAGAGAGGTATAAAGGTCAACCAAGATAACGCATACTCGGATTACAAGTCGGAAAACATGGATATGGATGATAAAATAAGTGTCATGTTCTAATCGAGAGGGATAGAAATCATGATCAGGAGAAAGTTAACAATAAGAAAACCAAAAACTTGTGTTGGGACAAACGACCATTAGTCTCCTAGTTGGAAAGTAAACGGACAACATTTTTTTGTTTTAAGTTACATTACATAAGGATGAGGAATTCATTTATGATATTTACTAACAATATAAAGATATATACTTAAATTTTAAGTAGAGTTTCATTCTTTAATAAATTTTCACCACTAACTCATTTTTTTAAAACAATGAGTATTCAAGAAGACTTGGTCACACTGGAAGAGCTAGAATAAACTTCTATAGAATCACATGATCCATGCAGGATGAAATATATATATACATTGTCTTTAGAGATTAATCAAAACCAAAATGGTTAGTAGAAGATCTAATGATTCCCCAAAAGGATATTCCTTGAGAGAAATAAACACTAATTTTAATTTCCAAAATTAAACCAACAATACCCCAAAGTTAAATAAATACTATTCAATAATCAATTGTCCATAAAATCCTTCAATATAATCCATACTAATATCGAAAACCAAAAATTATTAAGAATGTAGTCTTCCACGTTAAATCGTATCTCAAAATGACATTAATTTCTCTTAAAGTCACATACATAAAATTAATTAACTGATTCATTTCCATAAATAACCCGAATCATTATAAATCCACAATAAAAACATAGATAAAAATCCACCATTACTCCTCAAATGAAATCCCATACTACTCTATTTTCCTTTGTCATATAGTGTTCTCAACAAAGCGAACAACTTCCAAAATAACATTTATCACTTAATCACCAATTCATTTTCCTATACTATGGGTATTCATTTGATAAGACATAAAATCCCAAATCAAATTATTATTGATCAATTAAATAATTTAACAAAAAATAATAGACACACTAACCAGGGACTTCACGTTGTCCATTGGTAGGTGATAAATCCCAATCACACTTCGTTTGTGGGTTCGATTCCCACAACTTTGTCCGACGCGACGAGTTTTCACACGGTCTACATGTTGTCCTTTTTCAAAAACTATTTTTTATAACATTACCAAAATGAGATAAATTCCTCAAAATAACCATAACATAATATAACCACAAATGGTATCTCATACCTTGCATTTTAATCCCAAATTATAATAATTTGTAATTTCCTCAAACCCAATGATCATATAAAACCAAATGGTTATTTATAACTATATCCACAAGAGAAAAGATAATTCTTCCATAAATATCAATGTCACATAGAAAATGTTATGGTTACAAATACAAGAGAAAATTATTCCAAAGTAAACCCTTCAACAAGGAGAACTAATACTTTTTAAACATTTCTCCAACCATTTATTTCCACATAGCTTCTTATTTGACCATGAAAATATCCTATAGAATAGGGCATTCACTCGGGTAATGGCCAGGTCCCCTACATTTATGGCAAATGACTGTAAATGGACTCTTGGGACCATTTTTGTCTTCTTCCATAGTACACTTCATTTTTCATCAGCAATTATCCACTTTATGTCCTTCCTTCCCACATGTGAAGCATTTCTTTGTCCCATTGAGACACATTCTTGGGTGTCTCCTTCAACATTTCCTGCATGATGGAAATTGATGATTTCTTTCTCCATGGTCTCCACTACTGGAGCTCTTATCATTCATCACCTTCCTCTTCTTTGTTGAGTCCGATAATCGGTTAATATATATATTGTTGATCATATTTTTGGAAAATTGATTTGGCATAAAGACGATATATTTTACGCCTATCAAAATTAAATTTTGTTTCTCATTTCCACCATCGTTCCCACCTTGTACATCATTCTCAAAGTCACTATGATTTCCATGGAATCCATCCACTGACTAAAACCAGAAAGCATTGTGTGAGTAATAGTAGTCATAAAATCATTTAGAGATTAACATGTCACCATATTCTCAATTTGAAACACATTAGGATTAACCAAGGTCATTTACTCTCATCTTATATATATAGTTATTTAAATCGGTTTGTAAATAAAATGTAAATTATCCTAAGCATATCCCCCTGGAGTGTCGTAACCTAGAGTGCAGCAAGGCCCGTTATCATGCACTAGTTCCCATTCGAGTCTAGCTCAAAGCGGTGTTTTCGGGTTTTACCCCTAGGTACATCTGTACCAGAGCCGCCTCTACCTGCTCGTATCCAGACCGGGATGTATTGCTCGGAAAACTCACAAAATCTCTACAATACCAAAATTCTAGGAAGTTATTCTATACTAATCCTCAAAGTTCATCTTAGGTCTACGTGCTCTAATCAGAGTTTATCTAAATCTAGCTTCGAAGGTTTGTACTACACTTCCTATGATACCAACTGTAATGCCCCGACCCTAGATACCTAGAGTCGGTGCATTATTACATAACATTGGCATGATCACAAAGGATCATGTCTCGAAAGTCCGATTAGTTTTGTAGTCTTGGAAACACTAGATATATTCATAAGTCTTACATTACATCATAAGGTAAAAAAAACTACAAAAACATATTGTATTCATATCCCCTCATACTATCCCTACAGGTCATTCATAAATTTCTTCTTCATAATCCTGGGAAAAACAAAACATTGAAAGGGGTGAACTCAGATGCTCAGTCAGGATAAAATTATAGCATAATCTTTCATAGATAAGCATAAACACATAAGGTAGTTTACAACTAAAACAAATGCCTTTTAAACTTGAAATTCAGCATAAAATGGAAAATATAAAATAAGATAATGCCATTTACTTACTCACATGGATATTCTACTAGTCGAATGATCACATGCAATATCAATAACCACTTTCATATTGATGGAATGCATAATGCCAGACTATCATAACCACATAGCCAAGGCCTCGTGCCAAGACTACAAATATGATTTTGCCAAGGCCTTATGCCAAGACACTAGTTTGTCTCATGAGACCTACTAATGCATCGAGGAGCTATAGCGGGCTCCACCCATCACTTATTAAGTCCAATGCATTCCTCATATGAACAGGTTTAAACATAACATAAACACTCGTAATAAAACTAGTATACGAAATGTCAATACTTTAACCACAAACTATGAATGGTATAAAAATTACACATCCACAGTCAAACATAACTCATTCGATAAAATATGGATGACTGTATTGTATCACATTAACCTCAATCATGAATAATGAAGGATGTTTACATAGATGAAAATAATCATCAAAACTTTTTGAGGGAAATATCCCCCTTTTTCTTGAAATCATTTAAAAGTCACACTATTTGTCAAGAAGCCATTTAAAAATATATTTTTGAATCAAAGTGTCCCATACCACTTTGAAACTTTTAAAAAGAGTTTTAATTTTAAAACTTTAATGTCCATATAAATAAATCCTAAAAACCATTTTGAAAACATGGACATTAATGAGCAAGATTTAGTAGAATAAGTCTTTAAAACATTATAAAATGGTATTTTGGTTAGAGTTTCTAACCAAAAGAGAGACACTTGAATAAAAATAATTGAGGTAATCAAAACATTGTAATATCATGAGAATAAAGGAATTCATGATATAAAATGTTAAGGACATTATATACACCATATAAAAGTGATTTGGTGTATAACAACGAAGAAGTCTCGATGGAATGTAAATTGAGATGAAATCTCTCATAATGGTCGTATCCTTAGGATAAGGATAAATCAAAGAAATATTTATGTGTGACAAATATAAATACACCAAATATTATTGGATATTTAGTGTAAAAATATCAAAGGACATTCACACATAATCTTGTAAAAACAACACCAATGAATTGGATGTTTAACTCAACAAATGGAGAATGAGTTAAAATTACTCTTATCCAATTCTTATCTATGACATGAGAAATTATCAATGGAGTAATTATGTGTATCAAAAGTATATCCATAGAACGGGGAGTGGAAATTATGACATAATCAAATGAATAGTGATTCCACACATAATCTTGGAGCAAAATAATCAATGAAGTATGCGTAAAGCGGAATAAATGGAAATTGAAATTTCAAATTCCCTTATCGATTTGGTAACATATGAAACATACACCCATGAAAGAAGTATCATACCATGATGATGTAAATACCCATAAATTAATGTATATTACACAATGAATACAATCATGGGCAGTACGCATACACCACATGTAATAATTAAGTGGCGATCAATGGAATTATCACGAAATTAAAAGTGAGATAAGAAACCCCATACTTTGTACTTTTTCCTTGGTCGATGGTAGGTTAAACTCTTGTATAATGGTGAAATAATTGTTATTGAATTATACAAGAATCATTTACATTAATATGATATCATATAATATCTTTTAACATTGATTTATTAATAATATCTTAGTATTATCGTCATTTTGGGTGTTAACTTACTCATTTTCCTTTATATGTTTTGTTAAGTAAGCCATGTTTGTAATGGATAGGTTTTATATTATTCATATGCATAATTATATCATGTCCGTAAACATTATTTTTAAATCATAAAATGATAATTATACTTTAGTGGATAAGATAGAGAATGAATCTCATTGCGTTCGTGGAGACATTAGTCCGTACGTACGCACGAGTGACAATATCATTCTTTTGATATTAAAATAATATATAATTGGATGGTATATCATATATACAGAATCATTAAAATTTTATATTTATTATTTACATTAGTTACACATCATTATTATACCCATCAAAATAATAATATATTGAATAACAATTACACCACGACGTGGAGACGGTAAGCCGTACGTACGCACATATGGTGACATGTTATTCAAAGGGTGGATAGAATACTAAATATGGTTGTACGATATTTATAATAACATCACAATATATAAAATATACTGGAGTTATTATTTTATAATGGTAATAAAAATAAAGAAGAAGTGGAAGAAGAAAGGATCTTGAAAAGGGGTGGTGAAAACATTACCTCTTCTTCGAGTTCTTTCCTTTTGATTTGATCAAAAGGGCTCCTTATGTTGGCTTTCTGATCAACATAAGGCCTCTAGGTTGTATTTAGGGAAGTTGGGAGAGTATTTGGGCAGATTTTGGCCGAACCAAATGGCTTTGGAGGTGTGAAGAAAAATGATAAGGACGAGTTCCCTTTTATAAGAGGGGTGAGGGGCACCTTTGGAAAAGCTAAAAATATTAATTTATAATAAATACATATTCAGTTTATAATGGCTCAAAAGTTTATTATTTAAAGGATAAGGTGGGGATAGGTCAAAACCCATTCAACCAATAGAATTTAGATAGGTTTGGGTTGCTATATTAACCTTATCTTTTAGTTTTAACTCTTAGTTAATTAGTTTGACATTTACCATGTCACTTTGTATTTTTATATTATATATTTAATAAACATAATATATAAATCCAAGCTACCCCCCAAGTGGTCCATTAAATATGAACCTATCATGATATAAGTCTCTTGGCCGATCCTTAGATTTTGAGGAATTTAATATCAATTAATAATATAATATTTGTTTTAAAAACTCTTTTATGTCAATTTTGACACTGTTCAATAATTGATTTTTGTAAAAATCATAACAGAATGATTACGTCAAAAAATGTTAATTTAATCAATCCTAACATGTCATATTAACCTAGAAAATTAGTTTAATTCATTAAAAGTCTCAAATTATATTTATTTGGGTATTTATAATATCAATTATTTTAATTTTTCACTATTATGGTAATTACTACATCATCATTGTGTCATAAATAAATTAAATTATTTAATGTCTAAAAATTATAAATAAAATACCATTATGTAGGAACTCTTTTTATCTTTCTAATGAATATTTAATATATAATTTATCTTATTTATAACCCTATATTAAAAAGGTTTTCGTAAATAAACATTGATTTTAACTCTTTTACCTCTTCTTTGAATTAAATAATAATAAATGTCCTAATCTAATCCAAGTGGACCTAAATGATAATATTTTATTTCTAATGTTGTTTTGGTCGGGATACACCTGTCCAATAGAATTAGGACATGTGTTAGGGTAATATTAATATCATTTTTCCCTTAATTACCCTATTTACTTTTAACTGTGGTAAATAAAAATAAAAAGTTACTATTCACCAAAAATTATTTTCATCTCATTGAACCACATTTTAATTCTTTATATTGACCGTGTCTCTTGAAGTTTCGAAATTCCATTCACAGAATCGGTAAAATTAAGTTTTATGAAAAATTCCGTTTTTTAACTATCACTTAGTAGTTTCACTATTCATCAAAAATTGAAGTTTTTCAGAATAATGCCAAAACTTCACCCTAAGCTATAATTGATATTCCGAATTCAAAAATGATGTCTATTTTACAAAATTACAAACATATAAGTTGCATTAATTAATTTTATAATTAATTCCCGATGTCACAACAAATAGCGTGTTTTTAAGAAACAATATATATCAAAAGATTGAAAATTGTATAGGTCCAATTTCAAAGTGAAATTAATTATAATGATCACCATTGGATAAAATGGTAAAAATATATTATAATTATACTTTAAAACCACTCAATAATATAATTTATCACTATAAATTATTTTGATTTAAAAAGTTATTTTTAATTAAAATTTATTAATATTCACTATTCATTAAAATATAAGTGTTATCCGAAAAGTTCCAAAATTTCACCCTAGGATAAATTCGATATTCCGAATCAAAAAATGAAGTCCATTTTTAGAGATAGAATTTATAAAATTTCAAAAAGTATGTATTACTATTCATAACGGCTAGTTTGATTGGTTGTGGTGTATTAGAATCTCGAAGTTGTGTACAATTCACGCCATTGCATTATTCAAAGAGAAACGTACCATGGAGGCTTGGGGTGTTACACTCAAGGTTGATGGATATTGTATCAAATATGTTGTTCCCATGTTCTTTTGGGAACCAAAATTTTATGAATATGTTCTTATGAGATGAAACCCATTACCTTTCTTATGTTAGTCATGTTAATTTTTGACATATGGTTTTTATGTAATTCATGATAATGAAAATGTTATGATGTGATGGGTGCGTCAAGGATTTTATTGCATAATATGAAGGATTCAATGTGATGGGTGAGCCTAGAATCATATTTTGCACCAATGTAGTTAGTAAATTGATGAATATAATTTGTTAAAGTAAAATTAGGTCTGAACTATATGATAGAGTAATTTAATAGTTTGTTTGGTAGTTAAAAAATAAGGCATTATGCCTGTTTTATTTATGCATTGCCACATTCCAAGTCATTTGTTAATGTTTCCTCTCATCTTCATGATCATTTTTTTATGTTATGATTATACTCATCCATTTTTATATTATTCAAATATATCCTCATAGTAGGATTTTAGATCTACCATTTTTGATTTATATCCTTAGGTTACTACATGTACTAAGGAGAGGTCAAGTTCCAATTAGAATTTTGAGAAGAAGGAATTAAAAAATGTTTATGATTATTGTTATAAAAGTTAGGTTTGGTCTTAGTTTCCCAATGACATTAAACCTATTTATCATTATGTTGTAATAAAATTATTATTGTTGTCTTTATAATGATTTAATATTAATGTAAGAAAAATAATGGTTATTGTAATCACAATAGTTAATTTCACTACTATCCTTCGACAAAGAAATCATAAACCATCTAGAGGAATAATAAGGATGGTATCAGCAGGAAAAATTCCAAGTTCTGTAATTATAATGGTTTTTTTATGTTTATGAATTAAAATATAATTATAATATCCATTAAAAACCTTCTTGAAGAAAATATATTTTTCATATTGAATTTTGTTAAAAATAATCTTCATTGATGTTTTTCAGAAATTGACCAATTAATATTTGAAAGTAATATTCAATGGAATTAAGGTGACTAAATACATAAATGTAATACAAGGTAAGAATAACATTCATTTTTCATGTTAAAAATTCTAGAAAAGTTTCAGGATTATAATATTATAAGAATATTTAATTTTTAAAAAATAAAAGATATATCCTATAAAATATTATTTAATTAATCATTTTAGAGAGGGTAGAATTTTTTGGAATCATTTTAAGGATCTAGTGTTTTTGAAGAAAATCGGTTCTCCATCTAATTATGGAATTAACATCGCATTTTTTGATATCATTTTCTAAAACCTTGTGATTTCTAAAGAGTTAAAAAAAATTAATATTACTTTAATAATGACAAAAATAACCATAGGTGAAGAAAATGAAATTATTTATTACAGAATGATCCATAAACTTCTTCTAATAGAAATTCAAGTGTAAACAATCTAAAACAAAATGATATTGTGAAGTAACACCTTAGAAGTACCATAACATTGATATGGGAAGTAATAAATTAATAGATTATATTTGTCAAATTTAAATCAATGTAAAAATGTGTAAATACAAAAATATATAGTAATAATTAATAACCCACATAACCTATGAATATTAATGACAACGAAAAAGTAATATAACCAAATAAAAAGGAACTAGGTTATGAAATACTTACCACATGGTAACTATTTATTAAAATCACATTATAATAAATAATTAGAATTTACACTGAAAATACCAAGATTATTATATAATTAATTATATTAAATATTCCAATTGGGAGTATAAAAGGAAAACAAAATTAGTAAGAGTTGAATATGACACTTATCTCCAAGATTTTTCATAAATGTTATCAAAATCTCTTCTCTTTTCCATTTCGGATGAATGTACATTAACATCATGTTTAACGTTTTTAAAAAGTTCATGAGCATATAATGAACCATAAGCATATTTATAATTTCACATAACAACTCAATATTATAACTTATTACCTATTTGTTATTAATCATTCATTATTTCCATTATTTCTGTTGTTAATTTCTGAGTTTGTCGATTTTTTTACTTGTTATATTATCTCATATTACATAAATAATGATTTCATAATATAAAAAATTTATAAAATGATTAAATTATAAAAACATATCTAATCAAGGATTTGTTGTATCACCCCAGGTAAATAAAGAATATGATTTTTTTATATTTATCCCTATTTGTGAATAAAATGTTAATATTAATGTAAAGGTAACACTATGCTCGATGGCTTACCCAATACGCAACAATGAGTTCCTTTGAAATCTTACGTTGCACTCTAATAATAAAATAATTTTATTTTAAATGATAGTTAACACCTTGCCATTGTAATGACGTGAATGAACAGAACTAACTACAAAATTATTATATATGGTTGTCCAATATTTTTACTTTTTACAATAAATGTTAGAGGATTAAAATGCGAATAAATCCAATTTTAAGCGTAAACATTCTAATAATTTTTAAAAGGTTGATTATCTGCCTTTTGATGGAGAAACTCCTATAAATACAATTTCTGAAAATTTTATTTGTTATATTTGACATAATAAAATTTTTATTTAGAATCGGGACATCAAAATTTACTTTTTGTAAATTTTTGGTATTTTTTCGATGAAGTTCATTTTTTAATGAATAGTGAAAAATGTTGTATTTTAATTCAAAACCTCATTTTTAATCAAATTTATTTATATGATTATATTATCTTTTGTATTGGTTTTAAAGTGAAATTATAATATATTTTTACCATTTAATCCAATAGTTGTCATTGGAATTAATTTCACTTTGAAATTGGACTTAAACTAGTGTCTATCTTTTGATATATACTGTTTCCTAAAAACACGCTTTTTGTTTTGACAATGGGAATTAATTATTAAATTAATTAATGTAACTTATATATTTTTAATTTTTTAAAATAGACATCATTTTTGAATTTGGAATATCAATTATAGCTTAGGGTGACTTTTTGGTATTTTTCTGAAAAACTTCAATTTTTGATGAATAGAAAAACAACTAAGTGGTACTTAAAAAATTAATTTTTCATTTAAATGAAATTTTACCAACTCTGTGCTTTGAATTTCAAAAATCCGACATACATGGTTTTAATTAGGAAGTAAAATGATTTTCAATGGGATTAAAATAATTTTTTCTGTGAATAGTACCTTTTATGTTTTTAATTATGATTAGAGGTAATTTGTGTAATTTATGGTAAAAATAATGTTTTAATAATATGAAATGACCTTAACACACATCCCACCATTATTAGATATGTCATTTCCGACCAAGACAATCCATGGGTCAACTTGGGGGCCCCATGGAGCCACTTCGGTAGGAAAATGTCATTAATAACTTTTTTTTAATGTAAAAATAAAGATGGCACAAACATGTGTTGTTTTACTAAAACAAATTTTACATGAGGTAATAAAAGTCATAATTTTGACTATAAATAATCATTTTAAATCTAAGAAACTTTCCTACATCATTATAGTTTTTTTACAATTTTTAGACATTATATAAATTATTTTATTTATGACCCCATGATGATGCACTGATTACCTCATAAATGAACGATTTAAATAAAATGAGAAGATAGAGTGAAAAATAAGTTTAACCTTGTCAAAAACCTAATGGATGGGTGGATTTAGAAAACTTATCACCTTATCCTAGAAATATATCCTTTTGGGACCTTTAAAATCCTAAATGCATTTTATAATGAAGTAATAGTTTATAACTTTCCAAGAGTGCCCCTCCTATCCTCTTATAAAAGGCCCCCACCTCTACCACCTTACCCACACCTCTCAAGCCTTTGGATCAACCATTCTCTGCCCATTTGTTTCTCTACAAATCCCTATATTACTCATAGAATCCTCCCATTTGGTAGAAGTCTTTCCAAGGAAGCCTTTGAGCTCAAATTAGAAAGAGTTACCCGATTTAAAGGCAGTGTCTTCTCTTGTGTTCTTATGTTTTATTTTGCTTCTCCAACCCCCTAAATTCTTTTTTATTCTTTTATATAGTAACAACACCAGTATAATAAATATACTAGGATGTTGTTATGAGACGTATTATATCTATACCTACAAGAACCTTCGTGTAATGGTAATAGAACATACTGTTTCTGTGGAAGGCGAATTACTGCCTCACGAAATGATGATTATTCAATATTCTATTAACAAAATTAAAGGTGTCCATTATGATGTCACTGTATTTTATATATGATATATATGGTATTTATGTTTCCCATATGCATTTGTATTTTATATTTTAAACATACCTTTATTCTTTTCATGTTGTGCAATTGCGATAATTTCATACGAGGAAGTGTGGACTACTGCCCCCTCAAGTGATGTGACTCGTTCATGCAATAAATGTAATGTATAAAATAATGAAAATTATGAACGTATGTGACCTATAAAACATATAAATTATACTGGAATTACAATATATATATATCTCCCAATTATTTTTAATTCTATTAAGATGACAAAGAAATGAAAGTAGTGTTCATGAGTACGTATGGTCTACCGTCTCCCTAAATGGTGCATTTCATTTCTTTTTATCTCCAAATGTTATGGAATAGAATATAATAAATTTTTACTGGATTTATATGATATTTAGATCATTAATAATATTCTGGATATTATTTACTTATAACTACATGGACAATCATTTTCAAACAGGTTCATTTTTGACTCATGTACCAAACATCGACAAAAACGTCTGATATGAACTAAAATTATTAACCAATTATTATAACATTATAATATGTGATATGAACTGAATAATAATCTCTAAAGGAGGACCATAATAAATTAAAAATTGAAAAAAATTTATTATTCAGGAATATAATGAAAGGAACAAGACAAGTTGGACACGAGGTAATGGATCCTACCCCTCTCTTTCTTTTTAAGTACACTCTTTTATGTCATTCCATTTAATCTAATATTTCTTATGATTGGGATGTTCTTTTATAGTAATATTACTTTAATTTTTATTTTTATATGATTAGAGACCCTATTTTCTCTCATCAATCCATTTTGGAAGTTATGAGTGGCGCCGTTAGGCTGTCGAATTTTTGTAAGGGATCCTACATTTCTCTTTCTTTTTAAGTACTCTTTTTTATATAACTTAATTTGAGCTCTTATTTATTGTGTTGGGGGGTGTTATTTTATATTAATTATTCTATAAATATTATGTTAATATGATGATATACCCTATTTGATCTCAACAATCCATTTTTGGATGTTTTATGTGGTGTTGTTAGGCTGCTGAATTTTCATAAGGGGATTTTCATCTCACTTTTTATTCCCATGAGATTAAAGCTACATTTACCACTATTTACTTTTGGGTGGTGTATTTAATAAATATTATTTTATTATTTGTATAATATAATCTTACTTATGTGTATTTACATCTTCATTTTATGACCCTTCATTCATGTGGTGTACGTTTCGAAAGTTACCCAAATCGGTAAAGGAACCTTGCACCCTCCTCTTTTTAAAAGACTTATTTTTTTATGTCTTTTAATTTACATATTTTTATTTTTGGATATGTTATTATATATCCTTATTTATGTAAATTTTATGTCCAAGTGATGAGATACCATTTTCTCTCTCATCAACTAATTTTATTAATTTTAATGTGACGCCATTAGGCTGTCGAATTTTACCAAGGGAACTTTTTAACCCAATTATCGATTTCTTTGGGTTCAACTAGTAGTTATTGAATATGTCATCCTTTGTATATTATTGAATGAACATTGATTGTTTTACACTTAATATCCAATTATATTAGGTGTATTTATAATTTTCACACATAATTATGAGATTGATTTATCCTTAATTTAAGGATACCTTCTTCATAAGGGATTTCATCTCAATTTAAATTTCTATTGAGACTTCATTGTTTTCATGCACCAATTCACTCTTATATGGGGTATATACTTTCCATTAGAATATTATATCATGAATCCATTTATTCTCATGATATTATAATGTTTTGATTAAATTTTATACCTCAATTATGGTATTCAAGTGTCTCTCATTTTGTTAAAAACCCTTTAACTAAAATATCATTTTAAAAGTTTTAAAGATTTATTCTTATAAATATTTCTCATTAATATCCATTTTTTCAAAATGGTTTTAAGTATTTATTTATATGGATATTAATGTTTTAAAATGTTAAAAACTTCAAAGTGGTATGGGACACTTTGATTCAAAAATCTCTTTATTAAATGTTTTAAATGGTTTTGAAATTGGTTTTTAGAATGGATTCATTATTTCAATATCATAAAATGTTATATTGTTATTACAATGTGCGAATGTTATCTTTCATTTATTCTTATGTTATTTGCTATGATTATGTTATGGTTCATGAGCATTGTATATGAAGACGGGTGGTTCTGTGATAAACTAAAGGCGGGTGATCCCGATATAGCTCTCCAATGCATTGGGTAACACAAAGGGGTTAAACGTTATGGTTTCTCCAAAGAGATTTAGGGAATATACTGTTATGGGTAATCCAAACATAACCATGAGGGTTACTACCTACGTAAGAATATTATGATTTCCTCATGTTACATTAATGTCTTATGATTTTTATGAGTTATTCCTAAATCATATGATTTAATGAGGTATGTTAAAGTGCTTATGTTTTATGAGTAAATCATGATTTCATTGATTCTTATGTGTACATGGACTAATGTTTTGTTTCTGTATTGTTATAACCCTTTCTGAGCTTTTTATTCTCATCCCAAGTTTTTTGAAATGTTTTCCACGGGACATAATGTGGAATATGGTCAAGGATGGGATCAAGGAATTGTCATTATGTCGAAAATAAATAACTAGACATGAATATTTTGTTCCATAGTTTTTATTTTGTGAAACAAAATTGATGGTGAGTAGATGTGTCTACTTTGTAATCTTTGAGATGTAATAGTTATGTCCTAATTCTCTAAAAATGTAAACCTGGAAAGATCCTCAATGTGAATTATTCATTTAATTCAATAATAAGTAATGTTTAAGGTCGGGTCCTTATAGTTGGTATCATAGGTCGGTTTAGATAACTATAGCGGTTAGGGTATTCTTTAAGCATAAGTGACATTACCATAATGGATAGGATTTCAGAAAGAGTCATAGTTTTTAGATAAAGTGAATGAGTACGTATATCTTAGTGTTTATCTTCCTCATTAGTACATAATGATTTTGTTGATATACTCACACTGACATTCCTGGTTTTAGTAAATGGATGGATCTAGCAGGCCCTAAAGTGACAATGGGTTTGAAGGAAACTGTGGTGGTTCTCTGATTAACAGACTGGATGAAATGGGGGATTCAATGAAAAATAGTGGTTATTCTAACCAACTATCAGGAGTCATGATCAACCACATGATCCTTCGTGAGTTCTCTAATGCATCATGTACGAGAGAACCAACTCGATGTGGATGTTCAGGTAATAATAATAAAGGTAACCATTAGGGTTTATATGATCCATACTTTTGAGGTAATTATGTATTATTATATGTTATGATGGAATATGAACATCGTGAGATAAACTTGAGGTTAAAATATGTTATGGTTATTTTTTTATATTTTATCTCTTTTTGGGGAATGTTATAAGAATTATGTTTTTTTTGGGAAAGGACAACACGTAGACTGTGTGACAACCTGTCGCTTCTGATGAAGCTACGGGAATCGAACCCACAACCAATGTGCGACTGGTATTTATCTCCTACCACTGGACTATGTGAAGTCCCTGGTAAGTATGACTTATTATTTTTTGTTAGATGGTTTTATGAATAAAGAGTAAGTTTATTTTGGGTTATCTATGGAAATTATTAACCTGTCATGGAGGATATGTGATTAGGTTAATTAATTTTCAATATCATACTTTTAGATCAACTGGTGTTATTTGGAGACAAGTGTTAATTTGTACCTTGGAAGACAATGTGACTAAATCCTTCAAATATTTGGGTTTAAATCTTAGTTTTGTTAAGTTTGAATAATTTTATGGATAGATGTTTATTGAATGGTCTTTGTTGATCTTTGGGTATTGATTGAAAAATTTTGGGGATTAAGAATAGAATTTTTTTATAAAAGATTATCCTTTTGGGTAATATATGATCTCATACTAACCTTTTTGGTTTTAGTTTTGGTTAAGGTTTAAATACATGGGAAGTATATAGTTTTCTTTTGTGGATTAGGTGATTATCTAGAAGTTGATTACAGTACATTTAATGCGAACAAGTCTTCCTAAATACTTGTCTTTGGGAGAAAGTATGAGTTTGTGTAAGAAATCTATTAAAAGTTGAAAGTCAACATTACAAGTAAGTATGTTTCCTTAATATCAAAAATAAATTCCTCAATGAAAAGTAACATAAAAAACAAAAGTTTTCTATTAACTTTTCCTACTGGGGAATCGAATACCATTTAACCCACCCCAAGTTTTTTATTTTCTTATGGTTAACTCTCTCCTAAACAAGTTTTCTATCACTCTACCTCAGAACATGACCTTTTTCTATTTCACCCATATCCATGTTTTCCTACATGGAATCCTAGTATGGGTTAACTCAGGTGACCTCTGTAATTCTATTTCATTCTTTTAGAGAAATTGTTTTACCGACTCTTGTTCCGATGTGGGACTCTCAATGATGTTTCGGAGCCCAATTTTAAAATTGTGAGGCAGCAATTCCCAAAATGGGGGGAAGGATGTAACACCTGAGGTAAATAAAGAATATGATATTTTTATATATATCCCTATATGTGAATAAAATGTTAATATTAATTTAAATGAACGCTATGCTCGATGGCTCACCCAATACGCAACAACGAGTTCCTTTGAAAGCTTACGTTGCACCCTAATAATAAAATAATTTTATTTTAAATTGTAGTTAACACCTAGCCGTTGAAATGATGGGAATGAAAATAACTAACTACAAAATGATTATATATGTTCGTCACATATTTTCATGTTTTACAATAAAGGTTAGAGGATTAAAAATGCGAATGAATCCAATTTTTAGTGTAAACATTCTAATATTCATTAAAAGGTCGATTAACAACCTTTTGATGGAGAACCTCTTTTAAATCCACTTTTTGAAAATTTTATGTTTTATAATTGACACAATAAAATTATTCATTAGAATGGGGACATCAAAATTTACTTTTTGTAAATTTTTGGTATTTTTCTGATAAAGGTCATTTTTAATGAATAGTGAAAGATGTTGTATTTTAATTCAAAACCGCTTTTTAATATTATTTATTTATATGATTATATTATCTTCTGAATTTCTTTTATACTGAAATTAGATTATATTTTTACCATTTAATCCAATAGTGGTCATTGGAATTAATTTCACTTTTAAATTGTACTTAAACTAGTGTCAATCTTTTGATATATATTGTTTCCTAAAAACACGCTATTTGTTCTGACAGCGGGAATGAATTAGTAAATTAATTAATTTAACTTATAAGTTTTGAATTTTTTAAAATAGAAATATTTTTTGAATTCAAAATATCAATTATAGCTTATGGTGAATTTTTGTATTTTTCTGAAAAACATCAATTTTTTATGAATAGTGAAACCACAAAGTGGTACATAAATACTGATTTTTCGTTTAAAAGTAATTTTACCACCTCTATGTTTTGAATTTCAAAAATCTGTCATACATGGTTGTCATTAGGAAGTAAAATTTGGTTCAATGGGTTTAAAATATATTTTTTGGTGAATAGTAACTTTTATGTTTTTAATCGCGATTACAGGTAATTAGTACAATTTAAGGTAAAAATAATGTTTTAATAATATGAAATGACCTTGAAACATGTCCTACCATTATTGGATGTGTCATGGAAGACCAAGAAAATACATGGGTTAACTTGGGGACCCCATGTACCCACTTTGGTAAAACATTGACATTAATAACATTTTAGTTAATGTTAAAATAAAAATGAAACAAACATGTGTTGTTTTACTAAAACAATTTTTTCATGGGGTTATACAAGTCATAATTTTGACTATAAATATTCATTATAAATATAAAAATATTTACTACATCATTATATTTTTTTATAATCTTTAAACATTAAATAAATTATTTTTAGTATGACACCATGATGATGCTTTGATTACCTCATAAACGAACGATTTAAATAAAATGAGAAGATAGGGTGAAATCTAAGTCATAACCTAGTCACAAGCCTATTTGATGGGAGGATTTCTAAACCTTATCACCTTATCCAAGAAATATATCATGTTGGGACCATTAAAATCCGAAAAGCATTTTATAATAAAGTAATAGTTTATAACTTTCCAAGAGTGCCCCTCCTCTCCTCTTATAAAAGGCTCCCACCTCTACCACCTTACCCACACCTCTCAAGCATTTGGCTCGGCCAAACCATGCCCATTTTGTCTCTCCACATTCCTCTATTACTCCTAGAAGCCTAAATTTGGGCATAATTCTTTCCAAGGAAGCCTTTGAGCTCAAATCAGAAAGAGTTACCTGATTAAAAAGCAGTGTATTCTCTTGTGTTCTTATGTTTTATTTTGCATCTCCAACCCCATACACTATTTTTATTCCTTTATTTTGTAACACCAAAGTATCTTAAATATACTATGATGTTGTTATGATATTTATTAGAGCTACACCTACAAACACCTTCGTATAATGGTTATAGAACATAATGTTTTTGTGGATGGCGAATTGCTGCCTCACGAAACAATGATTGTTCAATATTCTTTTAACACCTTTAAAAGTGGCCATTATGATGTCTCTGTATTTTATATATTATATGTATGTTACTTATGTTTCCCATATGCTAATGTATTATATATTTAAAACTTACCTTTATGCTTTTCATGTTGTGCAATTGCGATAATTTCATATGAGGAAGTGTGGACTATCTCCCCCTAAAGTGATGTGACTCGTTCATGCAATACATGGAATGTATAAAGAATGAAATTAATGAACATATGTGACCTATAAAACATATATATTATACAGTAATTATAATATATATTTCTCTCAATTATTTTTAATTCCATTAATATGACAACGAAATGAAAGTAGCGTTCATGTGTACGTACGGTCTATCGTCTCCATGAGTGGTGGATTTCATTTTTTTATCTCCAAATGTTATGGAATAGAATAACATGATTATTTAATTGATATATAGTATATTTAAATCATTAATACTATTCTAGAGATGATTTACTTATAACTACATGGACAATCATTTTCAAACCGGTTCATTTTTGACTCATGTACCAAACATCGAAAAAAATGTATCCTATGACCTCATATTATTAACCAATTATTATAACATTATAATATGTGATATGAAATGAATAATAATTTTTAAAGGAGTACCATAAGAAATTATAAATTTAACAAATTTTATTATTCAGGAATATAAAGAAACGAACAAGACAAGTCGGACTTGAGGTAAGGGATCCTACCCCTCTCTTTATTTTTAATTACACTATTTTATGTCATTCCTTTTAAGATCATATTTATTATTATTGGGATGTTCTTTTATATTACTCTTACTGGAGGTTTTCTGTTCATATGATGAGAGACCCAATTTTCTCTCATCAATCCATTTTGGACGTTTTGTGTGGCGTCGTTAAGCTGCCGAATTTTCTTAAGGGATCCTACCTCTCTCTTTCTTTTTAAGTACTCTTTTTATGTAACTTACATTAAGCTCCTATTTATTGTGTTGGGGGATGTTATTTTATATTAATATTGATTTAAATTATATGTTAATATGATGAGAGACCCTATTTTATCTCAATAATCCATTTTTGGAAGTTTTATGTTGCGTCGTTCGGCTGCCAAATTTTCATATGGTGATTTTCATCTCACTTTTTATTCCCGTGAGATTCATGCTACATTTTCCACTATTTACTTTTCTGTGGTGTATGTACTGCCCATTATTTTAATATTTTTAAAATATACTCTCATTTATGTGTATTTACATTTTCATTTTATGAAACTTCTTTCATGGGGTGTACGTTTCGAAAGTTACCCAAATCGGTAAGGGAACCTTGCACCCTCCTCTTTTTAAAAGTCTTATTTTATTATGTCGTTTAATTTACATATTTTTATGTTGGGATATGTTATTATATATCCCCATTGATTTAAATTTTATTTCCAAGTTACAAGATACCATTTTCTCTCTCATCAACTAATTTTATGAATTTTAATGTGACGCCGTTAGGCTGTCGAATTTTACCAAGGGAACTTTTTAACCCAATTTCGATTTCTTTGGGTTCAACTTGTAGTTATTGAATATGTCATATTTTGAATATGTGTGAATGAACTTCGATTGTTTTACACTTAATATCCACTTATATTGGGTGTATTTATATTTTTCACACATAATTATGAGATTGATTTGTCCTTAATTTAAGGATACCTTCTTTATTAGGGATCTCATATCATTTTACATTTCTATGTAGACTTCATTGTTGTTATACACAAATTCACTCATATATGGTTTATATATTGTCCCTTGGAATATTATATCATGAATCAATTTATTCCCATGATATTATAAAGTTTTGATTAAATGTTATTCTTCAATTATGGTATTCAAGTGTCTCTAATTTTTTTAAAAACCCTTTAACTAAAATATAATTTTAAATGTTTTAAGGATTTATTCTTATAAATATTTCTCATTAATATGAATGTTATCAAAATGGTTTTATGGATTTATTTATATGGATATTAATGGTTTAAAATGTTAAAAGCATCAAAGTGGTATGGGACACTTTGATTCAAAAATCTCTTTATTAAATGTTTTAAATGGTTTTGAGAATGGTATTTAGAATTGATTCATTGTTACAATATCTTAAAATGTTATATTGTTATTATAATGTGGAAATGTAATCTTTCCTTTATACTTAAGTTATGTGATATGATTATATTATGGTTCTTGGTCATTTTTTATGAAGATGGGTGGTTCTGTGATAAACTAAGGGCGGGTGAAGCCAATATAGCTCTCCATAGCATTAGGTAACGTGAAGGGGTTAAAGGTTAAGGTTTCTCCGAAATGATTTAGGGAATATACTGTGATGAGTATTCCAAACATCACCATGAGGGTTAATCCCTACGTAAGAATATTATGAATGCCTCAAGTTACCTTAAACCCTTATGATTTCTATGCTTTATTCCTAAATCATATGATTTAATGAGGTATGTGAAAGTGCTTATGTTTTATGAGTAAATCATGATTTCATTGATTCGTATGTATACATGGACTAATGTTTTCATTCCGTATTGTTATAACCCATATTGGGCTATTTATGCTCTTCCAAAGTTTATTAAAATGTTTTCCACAGCACATATAGTGGAATACGGTCATGGATGGGATCAAGGAAATGTCGTGATGTCTAAAAAAAGGAACTAGACATGACTCTTTTATTCAAGAGTTTTTATTTTGTGTAAAAAAATGGAAGCTGAGTAGATGTGTCTACTTTGTAATCTTTGAGATGTAATAGTTATGTCCTAATTCTCTAAAACTCTAAACCAGAAAAGATCCTCAATGTGAATTATTCATTTAATTCAATAATATATAATGTTTAAGGTCGGGTACATATATTGGTAACCCAAATAAATGACCCCGATTTTTAAAAAAAAATTTAAATGTGAAACTTAAACACATGGAAAGGCTCATAGACAAACATAAATGGAAGACCTGAATTCCAACAACAGAAAAGTCCAGATGCCAAAAAAACATAAAAAACATATGGTCATGATGATTAATAGAAGCTAGAAATCATGATGATCTTGCATACTTGACTATAGTGATTCGGCTATCCAACAAACCACCAGCAAAGGGCATCATCATGAATAATGATCACACAAGGATTTCATTGTTCCCATAGTTCTGTTTCTATCATGATCATTTATATTCATGATTTAAATCATTTTAGATTGTGGTATTTTCATCATTAGTGGGAATTAATCATAGTTGGTGTCCCATTCCGATTATATCTCATGGTTCCTAATAACGTAGCACCATCGACCTCCCATATCAAAAAATTTCATCCTGCAACTCCCATCAACAATAATCCTCTAATAAACCTACATCTCACACCATCTGTCATATTACCCATAATGGATTAAAATTAAAAACAATGAAAACTGGTGAACTGAATCCCCACAAAATAAACCAGAAACCAAATGGGCCCTCACAAAAACAGGTTGTAACCATCCTGTTATGATTCCACAACCGGGGTCGTGCTCTAATGTCAACAGTAGTACCACTATATGCATCACTACCAACCAACCTCCTTCTACACCTATGGAGGTTGAATATCATCCACTAAATCATATATAAATTGTTTCCATCAAATATATACTAATCACCACATCCATCATCCTTCTTATTACTAACACATAGGTCTGACTCAAACATTCATCGCCTCTAGACTCACTTCCACTGATATGGAATCCCTGCCCATAGATCAAGGATCACCACCCATAGATCTGGGAACAATGTCTATATATATGTACTCACCACACTCCCCTCACATATATCTTCAAATGATTCCCAAATATCTAAAATCACCATAAAAATATAATGTCTCTCGTCATAATCACTGTGTCCTGTATCACCTGAGGTTGTGGTAGTGGTCTCACCTACTACTGAGGATGTCACATGGAAATGTCCTATCTACCCTTCCAGGAAGACATAACCTAAGAAAAATTCATTTAAAAAAAATAATCAAAAATAATCATCTATTGAGTATTAAATAGGGTGAATAGATCCTTATGTCCCACAAAATTAGGCTGTGATTAGTCATAGTAAATCAACATGTTGCAATCAGTAAAACCATAATTGTTGAGGAAAAGAGGGTTATGTTATAAATATGATAGATATTAAATCACCACAAATATATATTATAAATTTAATTATCATAATAAATTTTATTTGGATAAATAGAATGAAATTTATAGTTCAAGGAGATATTAGGTCATACTTCCGCATGAACACTATTTTCATATCTTTTTCTTATTTAACAGAATGAAAAATAAATGATATATATGTACATTATGATTACAATATCATATCTATGTCATATATTTGTTAAATAAATAATTTATATATTCTATGTATAGTGTGAACGAATGAAATCACTTTGAGGAGGCAATAGTTTATACTTTCAGAAATGATGTTTTCATATTCCAATAAAATGGATGGCCAGATGGTGTGCTTTATAAAACAAATTCCATAAGAATAAATAAATAATATATATAATATATATAATATATACACATAATGTCCATAATAATTCCCATCCCTGAGATGCGGCAATGTAAAAATGAAAGACATGTTTTCTGAGGTAGATGTTCGTTGTACACAGAAACGATAATTTTGTTACCCATTAGATAAATGTTTGTGTAAGTGTATATAGAAACCGTAGGAAAAATATCATTTTATATTTAGGTTAATTATATTATTATTTAATCTTCTAATAAGATGATTTGAGGTTTTGTAGAATTTAAGTAATATAAATGAGATTTAGAAATGATGTTACCTCATTTTGTGTTACTCTTTTTTGTAGGCACCGACGAGATTCAATGGATAGATTTCTGCCCAAAGGTAGGATTATATGAATAAGGGAGGTATTTTGATGAGATATTTTGGAATATAATGGTTGTACCAATGTTTCTTGATGGATTTTAGGAATTGGGAGGGGTATGTTTCTTTTTATTGTAGAGGAGGAGTGGCATTTATGTAAATTTTTGGAAATGGAATTACACCCACATTTATTCTATTTCATGTGGCACCAATAAAATTAGAAATATCATAAACTGAATTATAGGGTGAAAATATGTATAGAAATGTTGTTTTGGAGTAGTTAATAGGTAATTTTTGACATTAAGAATAACGGTTAGTCCCATGGTAAGCTAATTTATCTATTTATCTTCGTAATTAATTTCATGTATATTTGCAAAATATTTTAAAAACAAAACAATATTGAACATATAATACATTACAAATTCATCTTTTTAAAAATATGGAATTCAATTTTTCAAATTCATAAAATATTAATTTATGAAATTAATATAAATTTAATTAAATATAAGTGACTTAAATCTAGTTTTTAAAGTATTATTTTCAAATGTATGGTATGTTTTTATATTCCATTTCAATGTAATATTGATTCTAATGAGCTAAATTGAATTATTTAATGTATTATGGATATTATTTTACATTAAAATAAATTTAAAATATAATTTTTCTATATAAGTACAATATATGAGAAAATTTTTTTGAATATAAATTCAATGTTTTTTACTATTCATCAAATAATGTAACTTCACAAAAAATAAAAAAATATCCCCCCTTTCATTGTTTTGACATTAATAATTAATGACTATTGTTTATTTGGAAATATATAATTTATAAATGAACCATATTGAATATTTAAAATATCTTCTTCATTAAAATGCATTAAAATTGCCTTTAGAAAAATATACCGTTTTATGCGTAATATTGAGTTTCCATATACCTTATGACTATAAAATATATTTTATTACAATGAAATAATAATAATTGGATATATAATATTTATATTCTCATGAGTTAGTTAACACTATTCATTTCCAATAATTTAATGTTTTGGTAATCTCTTATTATTGTAAATATTATTATATTAATAATATGTTATTGTTTGATAAAACATGGTATTAAGTTTATCATAATTCATCAAAGAAACTAATTGTCCTATAAAATACCTGATAACTCAATGTTATGTGTATTGAATTATATAAATTATATTAAATTGATTTGAGATATTAAATATACTATAAATTCAGTAGGTGTTATATTCCTTTATACATTTTGTGGTTTGTTTCATTTACTCTATCGAATACAATATTATATCATGAAAATTAATATGAATTATATAATGATATAAATACAATAATAATAACAAGGATATTGATTGATTGTGAAACCAACAATCTAAGAAATCTATTTGGGATCTAATGGATGTGACACGGTTGTGGTATCCTCATCTCTTTATATCAAATTAATTAATTTCGAGGGAGAAATTCATTTTGATTGGGGTATAATGTAACTACGGAATATTTTACAATATTTGTCATTTTTTTCTCGTAGATATCTAAATTTTCACAAAACATAGAGCATAAATGAACTTCAAAAATGTTATTATTTTAATACAACAATTATCATCAAGACATTATAATGGAGGGAATGATTGAGATTAACTAAATTATGAAAATATATAATATTAATGATTATAAAATGAACTCATTGGTTCTTATTAAATTATAAATGAAATTAAAAAACAATAGATCATTATAAATTCAAAAAAAAACTATTTTTATGCCGACACTAAATTTCTGAATTTATAAATTAACATAATCACTATTACTGAATTGTATTAATGACATTAATATTTTACTTATTCAAAAAAGTATTTTAAAATTCTTCCAATATTTTTGATAGTATTGATATTACAATAAAACCAGTTTAAAGCCTAACTGCTATATTTTTCTAAAAGCCAATTTTCTACCTTTTGGTGTTTTAACTATTTTGAATGTGAACACTCATACTTTTATAAGAATAAATATAAAAAATAAATTTCCATATTTAAAGAGGAATATAAAAATTTAATGACTATAAATTATGTGTCTTTTTAAGAGATGATTAATTTACTGATGAATAATGAAAAATATTTCATTATAATTAAAAACTACCAATTAGTATAATTTATTTATATAAATAAATTATATTTAAAATTGGTTTTGAAGTATATTTATTTCAATACGATATCAATAAATCTAATTCATGTCCATGCAATAAATTTCATATTGAAATATTATTTAAAAAAAATTCATGCTTCAGAGATTCTTAAAATAAAAACCCCATTTTTATTATGTCCGTAAGATTATTTTTAAATTATGATTTTCCTATTAGGTGAATGTAGACACCATAAAATTTGTTCCATTATATTTTCAATAGGTTGAAAATGGGGATATCACTTTGACACCAAATGTTATGTTTGAGTAAAAAATATATATTTATTGAAGAAAAATGATGGGGGATGTATTTCATGTTTCAAAAAATACTACTCCATAATAAGGGATAAGTGGAATGAACCCCTTAAATAGTAGGAAAAAAATTCCCATGATATATAGACAAATGGTTTCAACACATAAAAATTCAATTTTTGAGTTTTAGAACCCAAGACGTGGTATAGTAACCATGCCTATAAGTGTAGATATATTCAATAGATTTGATTTCACTAGTCACATAACACAAATATATAAAATGATCAAAAGTTATGGCACACAGAAGAGTTTCATGATATGTATTTTTGGGGGATTTCTGTGGGAGAGATGTGCAGGGGAGACCAGCTGATGTCCTGCATGGAAGAGCTACATGGATGAGATGTGTGGAACAGTTTCCCCAATGAGCTGTTTGGTAGAGCTGCGACTAAGAGAAGTACAGGAGAGGTGCAGTGAAGTGCTGTACGGAAGAGTTCTGCTGAGTTCAAATCCTTACCTATAAATTAGACCATTGGGATACTGATTTTAAATGATGAAAATTATAGAAAAATCCTCAGAACTCTCCTTGTGTATCTCTCCCATATCCCTTGGTCCTCGGAAAACTCTCATGTAACTCTCCAAAACACGTGAAAATCAAGAGTAAACTGGGATTATTTAGTTAAATTTCCTTTCATGGTCTATAATATAAGGACCTAGCCTAATGACGTGGCCTAAGGGCTTATTCTGAGGTTATAGACTATGAACCTACATGAAGGACTATCCCTAAGGACCTACACAAAGGGCTTGTCCAAAGGACCTGACCTAAGGACCTAGCCTATGGACCTAGCCCAAGGACCTTGCCTAAGGACCCAGCCTAAGGACCTCGCCTAAGGGAATGACATATGGACATGGCCTATGGACCTATCATATAGACCACTTCTAAGGAAATTTCCTAACGACCTACCCACATAATGAAACTAAAATTAGCATCCTATTTAAGAGTATTCCCTAACAAATCATCAAATGGGAATCCTATATAGTAGTAGGCCCCAAACAAACCTCAATGGGCATCCTCCTTATGATTAAGACACGAGAAATCAAATGGGGCATATTCCTTAAGATTAATCCCCAACCAACTGTCAATTTTTAATCTTACTTTGGTGTAAGATGCAAAAAATCCTCAATGGTCATCCTATCTATGATTATAAGGATCCAAAAAATAAATGGTGTCCTCCTTAGGAGAAATCCCGAACCAATCCTTAAATGGAAATCCCCATAGAGAGTAATCCCCAACCAAACATCATTTATAATCCACCATAGGAGTAAGCCCCAACCTAACCTAACTGGAAATCCTACGTAGGAGTAAGCCTAAACCAGTCCTAAATTGGAATCCCCATTTTGAGTAATCCCCATCCTCACTTAAATGGAAATCCTCCTTAATTGTAAGGCCCAACTAATCCTAAAATGGGCATACACATTAGGAGTAAGCCCCAACCAATCCGTAATGAGAAACCTCTTTAAGAGTAAGCCTGAACCAAACTGAAATTGTCATCCTCCGTAGGAGTAATCACTAGTCGTTCCTCAAATGGGATTCCTATCACACCCAAATATTTAATTACATGATTTTTTAAAATCTTCTTTTGGATCGTAACTTTCTCTTGGTTTCAAAGTGTTCTGTGTTTGAAATTTTGGTTTCTCCAATATTCATGATCAACGAACATGGTCAAGGGATCCTTTTTGGTACATGAACTGTACTTTTGTCAATTTTATTGTATAAGGTGGTGGTTTTTCGGATTTAGATTAGTGACGATCCTTGTGGCACCACTCATGGGGTAAGTTGTTGAGGTGGTTTGTACCCTTGAGTTGGATCTGTTTTGAGGTGACATGAGTGATCTGTTTTGATGTATTTTTTACCCAAGTATATGGACCATATTTCCTCCATAAATTACCCCTTGTATCCCTCTGAAATTATTAGCAAAAAATTACTTTTTGGTTGAACATAACAGGCCACACTGTTTGGTCGTACGATTTACTAAACTATATAGCCAAATCGTTAAAGGGTGTCCAGATCCTAAAAAACATTTTGAGTTTCCCTATTTTCCCTTTAGAAATAAATCCTAATCCACTCCATTATTCCATATTTGTTTCCCTACCACCATGGAAAACCACCATGTTAGCTCACCCTCCCTTGGACCTTAAATTTAAGAAAGATTTGAAGGTGGAAACATAAAAAAAAAGAAAGTAAGTCTTCATATCTTTGATTTATTCCCTTTATGTTGGGTTTACATTACCCATTAATGAATATATAATTTTTCCACTACCTAGGTTTAGTATCTAAGGATTATCAAGTGGTCATTTTGGTGAAATCTTGTGGTTTAGGGTTTGTTTTCACCCCCTTGTTGTGCGGTGGTGGTGCGGATGATGTTTCACACGATTTTTTGATAGTTTGATACAAAATGTAGGTGATTACCAATGTAGACATAATATGATGAATTATCATTCTTTATGTACTTATTTTCCATGTTCCTAATATTTCTTATGGGGTAAAAAAACGATTTTTGATGGATTTGTTTAGGATTATAATTTTATTGTTGCATTTATCTTGAAATTGTGTGCTTTTTAGGTGTGACTCTTGAGGTAATATTTAAGTGTATTTTATAACTTTTATATTAGTTTTGTTTAAGGTATTTATAATTCTTCTTCTAATGATTTGGTTTGATGTGGTCCTTAAAAGGGTTTTTTGAAGGGGTGTTATGTGTGAATCCTTGTTTCACTCCATAGAAGTGTTTTATGGAAATGTGTGTTTTCATGATGATCTATTGTCGAATTATTTGAGTTAATTTTATATCACTTTAAAGTGGTTTAATAAATGTTTCTAGGGATTAATATTTGGTTTTGGATTGTTATTAGTTTGATTTTTTCCTTCAAAGATTGTCTTGAAATGGGTTTGTATGAAAAACATAGTTATTCGCCTTGGGTTGGTTTTACGAAAATTTTAAACGATTGAATGAGTTTCACAAGGTATTAAAAGGATGTTTATGTAAAATTTTGGTTAGATAATTTTCTTAAAATGTGTTTTTGAATTTGAAAGTGTTCAGTTTTTATGTCAAAAATTTTGATAATATTTTGTAATTTTTCGATGGGATTTATGAAATTTTGATGTCTGTTCAAAACATGTTTGTGGGGTGTTTCATGTGAGTTTGATGTGAATAATGGATTTTGTATTATGAAAGAAGTATTATGTGATTTTTATTTGGGAATTTATGTGTATTTTATTATTTGGAATGGTTTTATAAATTACGTTGATGTATTTGTCGATGTGTTAAAGAGATATCAAAAGTGTTGCAGGCTGTTTTAGTGTGAGTGTGTTTTCCAAATGAATTTGAATGGAAAATGGGATTATGATACTTGTGTGATATACATGGGATTTATTTGGTGAATTATTGATATCTAAGTGTTATTTATTTGTGAAAATTTTATTTCTTGTCTTGTAAAACCTGTTTGAGCACAAAAGCTAATAACATGTATCTAGGTGGGTGGACGTGTACTTGTATGCTAGTAATCTCGTAGGGTTTGGCCTATATTTCCCATAGCTAGATTTATGATGAATAAAAAAACTAATCAATGATTATTATTTTGTTTGGGTTCCACTAGTTTATGGTTATGATCCCTACTAGTGGTTTGTGTGAATGAGAAAGGATATTGTGATGGTTACTCTCCCTGATATATAATGTACCTAGGACCCATTGTTAGATACTGCCTAGGGGTTATTTCCAATTTCATGTTCTCATAGGATGAGTTGTTCATACCGTCAGCATATGTTATGGTTGGATTGATAATTTAGTATCATTGTAATTATTTTTTAAATGTGTCGATTCTTTAAAATACCGCACATAAAAAATGGTTTTATTTGAAGTTGTATCTTTACATAAAATTATTACTAAGATTTCATGTTATTAAAAAATGGGGGATTCTTTTATTTAAATGTTTATAAAATAGAATATCCTAGTGGTTTTAGGATAATGGGAATTCAATAACTCCCTACTTACACCTTTCGGTGTATGTATACTTTCTTATTTTTTTGTCGTATATTTGGGTACAGCTTTGGTGCCAATTGTTTAGGTTTTTAACGGTCATTCACGATGATGTGTTCTAGAGCTGGCTTGAGGGAGAAGCCTCATTCCATGATAAGGTTCTTGGGATGTCATTTTTTTGGTTTTTACCTTGGTAATGGTGTTTGATATTTTTTTAAAATTTTGTGATTCAATTCTGAAATTTTGTAAAAGCAAATTTTTCATGAAAAATAATGATTTATTTTATTGGATTCGTTTGTTGTTTTATGTTTATGAGAATAGGTAAATCATTCCCAATTATATTTTTATGATAACTAGGTACTTTTTCCAGACCGTGGGGGTTAAGAAATCCCCTAGGGACGTGCCACGGGCTAGGTTGGGTGCCGGTTTTGATGGATACCAGATTCGGTTTGTTGCAAAATGGTATCAATGGAGCTTCGATCTCTTTCTGTTATATTATTTGAAAACGAATATAGATAGTCCGAATCTAGGATTATTAGGACTTAAAATTCTATTTATGGGTAGTGTTCCTAGGTAAAAAAATTCATTATTGGATTATATTCACCCAGGGATGTCGGGATTTTTTTGAGTTCATTGGTTTTCATGGTTTGATGTTGATTAGTGGTCTCCGGGAGCCTGCAAGGTCTGTAAAGCCATGTGGAGCCACAAATAATTCTCTATAACACTCTATGTTATGTTTAAGTGATTGTAATATTTCCTCAAACCATATGTCCATATAACCCAACAAAACTAGTTTCTTCTCACATTGTCTTTTGTTCTTTAGTATTGAAATCTTGGAAGTTTGTTTTCAAAGAAAAAAATAGTTGGTTTAGATAAGAGTAATGATTTATGATGTTAATTTCTAATAAATATGTACGGGTTTGATTTTTGGAATGGAGGAACTATATTTTTAGAAATATTTTTGAAAAAAAATGGAGTGTTTGCAGCTATTTGGAATGCAGGAACTATGTTAAATTTGGTTTTGAATAGGTTTTTTCAATAGAGTTTTCTAATCTATTGATAGGTGTTTTAAAAGGATGAAATGTTTTGAAATTAATGTACATGAATTGTTGGATGGTTCTTATTTGAATGATTGTATTTTTCTGAAATGTTTTGTAATATGTAAACTAGGATTTATATCACGTGGTTAGCGGCCTTGAGAAAAAGGATATATTGGTTGAACGTTATGGTTTTGAAAAGAGGAATGATTAATTGTTTTAAACGTTGGTATTAAAATGAGGGACCACATTCATTGGGTTATATGGGATGACAGATGTTTGATGGAACAAATGGATGATTTCTGGGATGGATATGAGTATGATTCCTTGTGTGGAATGAAAACATCCATGTGTGAGGCCCATGGGGTACCATTGGTCGATATGCTAACCACTGAACCATTTGGTTACAATGAAATGTTTTTAAATTAAAATTTTTTACCTCTATTTTGGGTTTTGGAGAATTTGTATGATGTGTTTTGAGATTTTTGATATTGTGGGTTGTTTTGAGTCCAATAACCCCTCATATTTGAATGGTGATTTGGGTTTGTGTCCTGTTGGAAAGATGGGTTGAAGGGCCAGTTAGTGGTATCTTCTGAGAAATGTTGGGAAAGTGTTTATTTTTTTCCCCTAATATAATTGGTTATAGTTTGTGCATGTTTTTTCCAATGAACCATCTTGGATGGGTCCATGGGTTATATCATTGGATAAGGTACACCCCATTAAGGGATAATGCATGACAAAAATGCATCCCGGATTGTTTTTCCATTGGAAAATCCTCCATATGATCAATATAAGGAATATTTTAATCAATATTTGGAGATTTAGTTCCCACCATTTCCTTTCATTGATTTTTGGATCCCCTTGTAGTGGGATAGTTTTCATGGAAGGATTAAATAAACATTAGTTTCATAAGTTACCTGATTTGTGGAAGGTGGAAGTGGTCTGAGGTAATTTGTGTGAATGCCAATCTGAGTTGTCTTTAAGAAGCCCTCTGGGACCGTCATCGTTTGTTAAAATTAGAAGTTCATGTTAAACCACCATTCTGGTAAATAAGTTCATTAGATGCTATTGTGGAAACTTAATGGTATTGTGTATTATCCAGGGACTTTGCATAAGGTCCATTTCCTTGTATTTTTTCAATTCGTCAAAATTATATTGTTTAGTGATTCCCTATGAAGTCATGTGATAATTTGATTGTAAATATGATGGTCGTGTAATCCTATTAGAATCTATGTTATGTTGGGAGTATGTCTCCTTTAGAAAAACATCAAAATACTCTACTTTATATGTAGGTGGTTATATGTTCAATTTCTATTTGTTTTTTATCATCCAACTAATCATGGTGTGATGTGTGTGAATCTTGTAAGACCATTATTTAGTGAAATTTCGGGTTGTGGAATAGTTAGTTTTGGATTTTGTTATGTCTTGGAGAACCCATTTGGGATTTTGGTGTACTTTTTTGTACTACCAGAAGTAGATGTTCTATTCAGGGGTTTCTAAATCCTAACAGTGTGGCCAAAGATGCTTCAATAATTTGGTATCCTTCCATTGGTCTGGGAGACAAGATGGCATGTAGTCAAGGGAAATAACTGGGTTGTTCAACACCTTGTTAATAGTCCTATCCTCAGTATAAATGATAGGAATTTTTAATCCTCTAAGGTCGTCATCTTGATACTATGGTTCCAATTCAGTGGAAAAAGGTGTAGGTCCTCGCGCCCCGGTTATCACCAAATGATATTATTTTCCCATTTAGTTTCCATGGAGATTATGAACTATGGTTGGACATATGATAAGATAGGTTGAGAACACATTTTGATCATGGTTAGTATAAACTGTTCCCCATGAAATCGTGAAGATAAAATGATCCACACAGTTAGCACACAGTTTCCCCAATAGTGCAGACTAACCATGCGGTTGTCCCAAATCATTATGTTTTTGAATCTTGTATTTTCACCACATGATGGTCAGTTAAGATAGTTGGTTTTCATGTTGAGTAGACCCATTATTAATATTATTTAATTTCTTTTGTAAAGGTCTAATGGGTGTTTAACCCTTGTATTGGGTGTCCATTCGGGCATCCACCTGTTAGTTCCCTAAACCTGTCTTGAGAAAATATGAGTTGTCTTTTATGGGGGGAGCCATTTGTGTCTCCCCATACTAGAAACATATATTTGTACATGGTATTGGCTTGTAGTTAGGTTTTATTGTTCAAATATATCTAACTTATTACATCTTCCTTGGGTAAAAATTGGGATCGTAGAACACCTAACAGTTTGGTAAAAACTAGGTATGTGTAACCTTGTTCTTTTTTTCCATTGGGTAATTTTCTGGACTCATTTTTGAATATTTTATGAGTAGTTTTCTTTTGTGAAAAATTATTAATGTTATTTATTACTTCATGAACGTGGTGTATGTTTTGGATTATAAGAGTATTCATTCATTAATTGATCCCTAGAGGTGTTTTGTCTATTTGGGGAAAAGCATGGGAAAGGAGTACATATTGGATTCTCAGTTTGGTTTGGATTTTACTTTGGCCTTGCTATTTATTTATTTCGGAGGAAAGATTCATGGTGGGTATAATTTTCTCACATAGATTTTCAATTCCATGCATTTGTTCAAATCCCCATTCGGTTCATAGATTTCTCTTGATTTCCTAGTGTTCTAGGTTTGAAATTTTGGTTCTCCTATATATGTGGTCTATAACCTTAGTCTTGGGTGTCTTTTGTGGTACGTGGACTCTGATTATGTCCATAGGGTCTTATGATTTTGTGGTGTCATGGAGTTGTATTAGTGATGCTCTTAGTGGAACCACTTGTGGGGTAAGTGGTTGAGGTGGTTTGTACCCATGAGTTGGATGAGTATTGTAGTGATAAGAGTGATTTGTTTTGTGTATTTTTCTCCCATATCCCTGGAGTATCTTTTCCCCATGCATTCCAAATTGTACCCCCCTGAAATTGGATGCAAAATATTACTTTTTGGGTGGTAAAAATAGGCCGCACATTTAGGCCACACGTTTTGCTAAATCGTGAATCCAAATAGTGCAAGGGTGTTAAGGTCATTAAAAACAATATGTGTTTCAAAAATTTCCATTCTATAATAAACCCAAATCATCCCCATTATTCCCATTTTCATCCCCTTTATTAATGGATAGCCACCATTTTCACTCACCCTCCCTTGGATCTCAAATTTGAAGGGATACATGATGGATGAAACCTCAAAACCATGCCAGTAAGTCTTAATCTCTTGGATTTCATACCATTCTATTGGGTTTATTTCACACTTTTATGAGGTTATAATATGTCTAGTAACTAGGGTTAGTACCTAGGTTTTAACCAGTTGTACTTTAGGGGAAAAAATGGGTTTAGGGTTTGTTTTCACCCCCCTTGTTGTGCAACGGTGGTGCGGTTGGTGTTTCACACCGTGTTTTGACGGTTTTAACACAAATGGTAGGAGATTCCATGTGTAGACAGGCCATGATTACTTATAATTCTAGATTTATGTATTTTTTGATATTCCTAATATTTTTTGTGTGGTGTGAAAATTGTTTTTCATCGATTTTGGTAACCATTTAATTTTATTGAAGCATGTTACATTGGATTAGGGTGCTTTTCATGTGTGACACATGGGGTAACATTTGGGTGTATTTATAACTTTTTAAAGTGTTATATTATTGTTGAAATGGGATTACAATTATGGTTTCTAATTATTTGGTATCATGTGGGCCTTAAATGGGGGTTTTCAATTGGTTTTCTCTGTGAAATGGGGGTTTTCAATTGGTGTCCTTTGAAGAATTTTATTAAATGTGTCTTTTTTATGAGTATCTTTTGTGGTATTATTTGAGATAATTTTATATAACTTAATAATGGATTAATAAATGTTTCTAGGGATTCCAATTCCATTTTCTATGGGTATTAGTTTGATTTTGGCCTTGAAAGAGGGTTTTGAAAAGGGTATGTATGAAAAATATGGTTATACCACTCTGGGTGGTTTTATGAAAATATTAAATGATTCAATTAGTAACAAAAAAGTGTAAAAATTATTTTTATGTTATATTTTGGTGGGTGTATATTCTTTAAATTATGTTTTGAAATATAAATTGGTTATTTGTGTTGTTAAAAGATTTAATAATGTTTTGTAATTTTTCAAGGTGATTTATGAAATTTTGATGTGTGTGCGCAACCTGTTTGTGGACATTTTTGTGTCATTGTGATCTGAAAATTGGAATTTTTTTTGAAATAAGTATTATGTGATGTGTGTTTGTGATGTTATATGGATTTTAATATATTGGAATTCTTTAATAAAATATTTTAATGGAGTTTTTTTGTTTCAAAAAGATGGGAAATGTGTTGTGGGATATTTTTGTGTGAGTATGTTTTAAAAATTCATTTGAATTAAAAAGATGATTATGTTACTTTTGTGACATACATGGGGTTTGTTTTGTTAATTTTTTATGTGGGAGTGGTATTTTTGTATGAAAATTAACTTTCATGGCTTCTTGACCTTTTTTGTTTACAAGAGGGAAACCTAGGTATCTAGGTGGGTAGACGTGTACTAGTATTCCAGTGATCCCATGGGGTTTGGCCTCAATTTCAAATAGAATGACTGATGATGACAATAGTAACTAAACATTTATGATGGTGATTTTGGGGGAACACTAGTTTTTGAGTATGATCCATACTAGTGGCTCGTGTGTATGAGAACAAATGTTGTGACAGTTACTCTCACCGTGATACGAGGCACGAGGGACTCACAGTGAACTACTGCCTTGGTGATATTTCCTATTGATTATTCTAATTTGATGAATTTTTCTTACCCATTGGAATATATTATGGTTGGATTGAAAATTCAATATAGTTGGCGTTATTTTTTAAAAAAATTTATTCATTAAAATAACCCAACTGAACACTGTTTTTATTTAATTTTTCATCTTTTTAGAAAATTGTTACTGACAATCCATGTGATAAATACTGGCATGATTTTCATATTTGAATGTTTACACATGGAATCTCATAGTGGTTTTATCCTAATGGGAATTGTCTAAAACACATCATACACCCTTTGGTGAAAGTAAACATTCTTATTTTGTTTTCGCGGGGTTGGTTATAGCTTTTCTACCAATGTTTCAGGTTTTTAGTGGTCCTTCTGGATGATGTGTTGTGGATATGGCTTGAGGGAAGTGCCTATTTCCATGAGGTGTTTCTTGGGAAGTCTTTTATTATTTGGGTTTTTACCTTTGTAATGGCCATTTAACATTTTCTAAAATTATTTAATTCAATTCAAAAATTATGTAAAAGATGATTTTGTTAGAAAAATCTATATACATTAATTAAATTTGTTTTATGTTATATGTTTATAAACATAGGTATATCATTACTAATATTTAGTTAATGATATGTGATAAATTATGCCAACCTATAGGGATTGAGAACACCCTTTCCAGCATTTTCACAAGATGGGTCAGGTGCTAGTTTTGATGGAGACCAGATTCGGTTCTTGAGAAATCCTCTTTTGAAGTAAACCCCAAAAAATCTTCAATGTGAATCCTCCTTATGATGAAGCCCCACCAAAACAAAAATTGGAATCTTCCTTATGATTAATCCCATCCATTCCTCAAATCAGAATCCTCCTTAGATTTAAGCCCCATCCATACCATAATGGGAATCCTCCTTTGGAGTAATCCCCAACCAAACCTAAATGGGTGTTCTCTTTAAAAGTAAGCACCAACCAATCCTCAAATGGGAATACTCATTAAGAGTAATCCCCAAACAAACCTAAATGGGAGTCCTCTTAATTAGTACCCCCCCCCCAAACCTAAATGGGTATCCTCCTTTGAGGTTATCCCCATCCAATCCTCTAATTGTAATACTTTTTTGGAGTAATCCCCAAAAAAAACTCAATGGGCATCCCCATTAAGAGTAACCCCACTCAATCCTAAATTAAATTCCACATCGTGATTAAGCCCCAACCAATTCTGAAATGGGAATTCTCTTTAAGAGTAATCCCCAACCAAACCACAATGTGAATCCTACTAAATAGTAAGCCACAATAAAACCAAAATGGGAATACTCCGTAACAGTAATCCCCAACCAATCCTCAAATTTCAATCCTCTTTTGTAGTAAGCCCAAACCATACCCAAAATGGGATTCTTCCATAAGATTATGCACCAACCAAAATTAAAATGGGTATCCTCCATAGGGGTATTCCCCAACAAAAGATCAGTGATAATCCTCCAATGGTTTATGTCCAACCAAACCAAAATAGGGAATCCCAACATGAGTAATCCCATAAAACTTTTTTTTCTTGACCAAATGAACCTCAGATCATTAGATATTGAAAGGTTCATTGATATATTCCTCTTCCAACATCGCCTTGGCTTATTTTTACATAGTCTTGGCTTCATCCATCAGTAGAAGAGAACATGTGTGGTATTTTGAATGTTTCACAACCTCTTGTATCTCACACTCAGCATCACTCTTGTGGTCTTAGAGATTAGTGAGGATCATACATACTCAATATCCACCTCATGTTCTTGAACATCTAGAACTCTGATTCCCACCACAATTTGGATATGTAAGAATACTTCACATAGGTCCCAAACTCACTAGATATACACTATAGTGATCCCACACTAATTACCTGAATCTGAGCATCCTCTTTAGAATTAAGCCCCAAATTAAGCCACCCTATATCTCTATGATTTAGGACATCTCTCATGGACCCTATTAAAAGGGAATAATCACTAGATATAATCCTGAAACTATATCTCTAAAATGGTCATATTCCTTTTAAGACTTACAAAATTATGTGGGATATGATTCCCATATGAGTGGGATACGTAGGAACACTGAACGAGGCTCAAACTAAATAATCCAAATCAACCATGTTCTTGCTGGGACATATTATAAACAATGTATAATGCAACATGGAAACTCATATACTTTACACGTTAAATGGTCTAAATAGTCTTAAGTCCCACACCATTATATTAATAAGAACCTTTAACTTATATACACATATCACATGACATCAAACTATTACGTTTGTTCTAAATCACACAACATTAAAATGAATGATGTTCCCTTTTAAGAAACACTAAACTATGATTGTTTAGATTACATTCATGTTGATACATAGGAAACCCATGTTTGGGTAAAATATCAACATCAAAACAACTCTTTTCAACAGGTTTCACCATATATTCTAGATTTCCACACTGAGTGGCTTAAAAACCTGCATCTTCATCACAACAGCTAAAATACTCTCTATGAAAAATATAAGAGGATACCATTGATGGATAACCATAAATAAATTTAGATATCTCTATAAAAAAATAACATTAAATATATACGGATGTTTATAAATTACACACATTCAAATAATATATTCAATACTTCAAGGGAAACCAACATTATACTTGTAAGATTAAAAATGATTCATTAACATACCTTAAATATATAAGATATTCCTCAAGAATGAAATAATTCTTCACCCCCAATCATGTGATGACCCTGACATCCTATCCTCTCAACCAATTATATTTCTTATGTATCATCGATCCAATCATAATGAACACCTTTTTTGGAAAGAAGGTCCCTTTGGATATATTACCATTGGATGTTTCATTTCTATAAATAAACCAAATTAAAATCATATGGAAGTGGTGATTCGTAATCAAAACACACATTCTAGGGGAAAATGTTGAATGTGATGTGAAAGGTAATTCCTCAAATAAGCTTATTCCTTATGATTAATCCCCATATACACCTAAATTAGAATAATCATAAGGAGTAAGCCCTAGGAAAACCAAACGTGGAATCGTCCTTAAGGGTAAGACCTAACTAATCCCAAAATGTCCTTCCTCTATAGTTTTAATCCCCCATGAAACATCAATGGGAATCCTCATTATGAGTAATCCTCGAACAACCCTAAATGGGAATCCTCCTTATGAGTAAACCCCAACCAATCCTCAAATGTGAATCATTTTTTAGAGTAATTCCCATCCAAACATCAATTGT
The DNA here is from genome assembly GCA_963277665.1 of Viscum album. NCBI lineage: Eukaryota > Viridiplantae > Streptophyta > Magnoliopsida > Santalales > Viscaceae > Viscum > Viscum album. The sequence goes on from OY728166.1 coordinate 999,289,064, forward strand.
AATTGAACTACACGGAATTCCCCAACAAAAACTCCATGATTTAAGACATCTCTCCTCGAACCTGTTATAAGGGAATCCACTTTCGGAGAAATCCCAATCATATTTCTCTAAATTTTTTATATTACCATATGATACTTTCTGTACAATGTGGGATTTGAATCCCATTAGATTTCAATACGTAGGAAGCCTCCCTAAGGTTCAAACCCAAAAATAAAAAGAACCAATGTTATTCATGGTCCATATTCTCAACAAGGTCTATTCAAACATGGAAACTAGTATCCTATACGGGGTCCTTGGGGTGTATACACATAAGCCTCAAACCAATATTTGACTATTAACCTAACACTTATATGACCTTATCACATGATATTAAACTGTATGGTTAGGTCCCTATCATATGAAAATGAAATGTATGATGATTCCCATTAATAAGCACCAAACTATGATGGTTTTGATTCCTTTCACGAGGATATGTTTGTATAACATTTATGGGTATGATCCCAATATCAAAAGAACTCTTCTCTACCTAGATGAATAAAAATTCTATAGTGCCAAACAGAGTGGCTTAAAATCCAGAATTATCATAACAACGACATAAAGAATATATATATAATATATTATATGATTCTATTGATGGAGAACCTTTAATACATATAGATTTCCATATTAAATAAGATTCATGATTAAATAGAGATGATTCTAAATTCCCCATATGATAATAATTGATTTCAAATTTCAATGGAAACCTACATTGTACTTGGTAAATTAATATGGATTCATAAAAACATCTTAAAAATATAAGGTATTCCCATATTAAGAAATAATTCACCCCAAAATGGATTGATGAGCCGTACCTCCCATCCTCTTGACCAAAGTGGGTTGTTATGTATCTTATGTCCAAACCTAATGAATGCATTCCATCAGAAAGAACATCCCTCTGGATAATGAATTGTTGTATATTTAGAAATCTATAAATAAACCCAATAAAAACCATCCAAAACTAGTGATTACTTATAAGGCCCCGACCTTAAACCTTACTTAATATTGAACTAAATGAATAATTCACATTGAGGATCTTTTCAGGTTTAGAGTTTTAGAGAATTAGGACATAACTATTATATCTCAAAAGATTACAAAGTATACACTTCTACTAAGTTTCCATAAAATATAAACTCTTAAAAAAACATGTCTACTTCCATGTTCTAGATATCATGACTCTTCCATGATCCCATCCCTAAACCTATTTCACATTAAGTCCTGTGAAAAACATTTCAAAAAAACTTGGGGTGAGCATAAAAATCTCATTAAGGGATACACAAAGAAGGAAAACTGTTAGTTTTTCAAAACAACCAGTAAACCAAGAATAATTTATCAAAGAAATACTTTTCAACTTTATAAGTAGTAAAAACTCATCCCTTAATAAAAAATCATTACTTACCCATTTTGTAATAAAAAGATAACTATAAAACCCATATAAAGAACACATAATTTATAAAGGTATCTTGGGACATAAACATACTTAAATGGGATAACCATACGGTTGACTTCCACACATATCACTTAATTGAATAGCCATATGGCTGACTTCCATAGCCAATGCATTGGAGGTTATAACGTAACCACCCATCCTGGTATTTACGGCACCACCCATCATATGGTTTATCACGTAACCACCCATCAAATGTCCACGTACCACTATAAAATCATAAGACATATAACAAATATAATGGAAAGAAAACATTTCCACATTTTGATCAAACAATATCACTAAAATATATTGACATAAAAAATCCATTATAAAAACCGTTTACAATACCAAAATACATAAAAGAGTATATGGTATTTATTTACTTTTCAAAACATTACGTCTTGTTCCAAAGTCCAAATAATACTCGCGGTGGTGGAAAAGGTCGTTGTCACCACGTATGTTAAAAGAAACATTCCATTTTTTCATTTTGTAAAATACTTCGAAGAAAAGGATTCCTTTTGTATAAAATTAAAATTCAAAGGGATTTATACACTGCATAAAATAAATTCTTGTATTAGAACAAAATATGCGTCTATGAAAGGAGATTGAGACGAGGTCCCTTACCTGGTGTCTGATGTGACTCGATTTCTCTTTAATCTCCTGAATAATAAACTAAAGTAAATTTATACTTGCTTAATAACCTTTTACAAGTATATTATTCCATTTAATTAACTTATTTCCATGTTATAAACATTATGTAATCATTTAATTTAATAAAGTTCGTTTTGTCCATATTTGGTACTTAAGTCAAAAATGGACTTCTAACTATTACATTTTGTTCATGTGGTCAAAGGTTCATTATATACAAAATGATATTCAGGATTTGGATATCATATATATCATATATATCCAGAATATACATGTATTTATAATAGTATATAACATTTAGAGGTAAAAAAGGAAATGCACTGTTCATGGAGACGGTAAGCCGTACGTACGCATGAATGCTACTTTCATTTTTATTTCGTATTTAATAGAGTGAAATAATAATGATATAAAAGTATATTATAATTCTATTATAATATCATATATATATAATATCATTAATTCCATCCTTCATACATCCCACATATGGCATTAACGAATCAAATAACTTTGAGGGGGCGGTAGTCCACACTTCCTAAAATGAAATTATCGCATTTGCCCATAATTGAAACCATAAAGGTATGCAATAAATGAAGAATAATGAAGCATAAGGAAAAAATAAAAATAATATAAATCATATATAAATAGAGTGACATCTTAATGGCCACTATTAAAAGTGTTAAAAGAATATTGAACAATCATCTTTTCGTGAGGCAGAAATTCGCCACCCACAGAAACTGTATGTTCATTAACCATTAGATGAAGGAATGTGTAAGTGTAGCTCGAATAATTCACATTAAAACATACTAGTATATTGAAGATACTGGTTTTGTACAAAAGAAATTAATAAAATTTTTTTAGGGGGTTGTAAAAGCAAAATAACACAAAAGAACACAAGTGAAGACATTACCTTTAAATCGGGTAACTCCTCTTGGTTTGAACCAAAAGGGTTTTTTGAAGAGATTTATGAAAATGGTAAGGCTTCTAGGATGAGGTGAGGGATTTAGAGAGATGAAATAAGCAGATATTTCCAAGCCAAAGGCTTGATAGGTGTGGGTATGGTGGTAGAGGTGGGGGCCATTTATAAGAGGAGAGGAGGGGCACTCTTGGAAAGTTATTCAAGGTTACTTTATTATATACTTCTTTTCTGATTTTAAAGGTCCAATAATTATATATTTATAGGATAATGTGATAAGGGTTCGAAATCCACCCATCCAATAGGATTTTGAAATTTTTTGTTCTTAAATTTTACATTATCTTTTCATTTTATTTAAATCATTAAATAATGAGGTAATCGCTGCATCATCATGGTATCATAAATAATTCAATTTATTTAATGTCTAAAAATTATAAAAAAATACTATGATGTATGAAATATTTTTATATTTACAATTAATATTTATAGTCAAAATTATGACTTATATAACACCATGTAAAAATTGTTTTAGTAAAACACCACATGTTTGTGACATTTTTATTTTAACTTTATATAAAAAGTTATTAATGTCATTTTCATACCCAAGTGGCTCCATGGGGTCCCCAAGTGGACCCATGGATTTTTTAGGTCGGCCATGATACATCCAATAAGGGTAGGATATGTGTGAAGGTAATTTCATATTATTATAACATTATTTTTGACTTAAATTACACCAATTACCTCTAATCGCGATTAATAAACATAAAAGTTACTATTCAGTAAAAAATTATTTTAATTCCATTGTACCACATTTGAAATCCTAATGAAAACCATGTATGTCGGAATTTTGAAAATCAAATCACATAATTGGTAAAGTTTCATTTAAATGAAAAATCAGTTTTTCAAATACCACTTAGTGGTTTTACTATTCATCAAAAATTGATGTTTTTCAGAAAAATACAAAAAATTCACCCTTATATTTATTTGATATTCCGAATTCAAAAATTATGTCTATTTTACAAAATTCAAAACATATAAGTTTAATTAATTAATTTAATAATTAATTCCTGTTGTCAAAACAAATAGCGTGTTTTTAAGAAACAATATATATCAAAAGACTGACACTAGTTTCATTCCAAATTCAAAGTGAAATTAATTCCAATGACCACCATTAGATTAAATGGTAATAATATTTTCTAATTGAACTTTAAAACCAAATCAAAATATAATCTAATTATATAAAAAAATTAGATTAAAAAGTGGTTTTGAATTAAAATACAACATTTTTCACTATTCATTAAGAAATGAACTTTATCGGAAAAATACCAAAAGTTTACACAATGTAAATTTTGATGTAACGATTCTAAAGATGAATTTTATTTGCACTAATAGAATTTATAAGAGTGAAAAAACTATATTTAAAGAGGTTTCTCCATCAAAAGGCGATAGTTTGACCTTTTAGTGAATATTAGAGTATTGATGCCTAAAATTGAATTCTTTTCTAATTTTATGCATTTGTATATTATTGGATAAATATAAAAACATTTAACAAACATATATAATCATAATTTAGTAATTTATATTCATTCTCACCAATAAAACGACTATGTGCTTACTACCAATTAAAATAATATTATTATATTACTAGTGTGCAGCGTAAGATTTCAATGAAACTATTTGTGGCGTATCGGGTACACTATCACACATAAAAAACCCTTAAAAGTTAAATTAATATTTAATTCATTAATATTATTAAATATAAAAATGTATTTTTCTTTATTTACTTGGGATGTTACATCCTTTCCCCCTTTTGGGAATTAAGTCCTCGCAATTTTATTCACCTATCAAAACAAGTGGGGAAATGTATCCCTCATAGCATTTTCAGATTCCCATGTTTCCTCTTAAAACATATGGTTTTTCCAAAAAACCTTTACCTGGTGAATTATCTTATTCCATAACACTTTCTCTCTATGGTCAAGAATTTGTACTGGTTGTTCTTCATAAGAGAGATTCTTTTCCAACTGAACTACCTCTGGGCTCAAAACATGAGATTGATATGGCATATACTTTCTCAACATCGAAACATGAAAAACATTGTGTACCTGAGATAAACTCAGAGGTAATGCCACTCGGTAAGAAACTGATCCAAATTTCTCCAGAATTTCATATGGTCCAATGAACCTTGGACTCAGCTTTCCTTTCTTACCAATCACATCACACTTTTCCATGGTGTAACATTGAGAAAAACATGATCACCTAACTCGAAACATAGATATTTCCTCTGGTTATCCGCATAACTTTTCTGCCTGCTCTAAGCTGTTCTCATGTGTTTTTGAATCAACTGAACTTTTTCTGCCATCTTTTCTACCAATTCATGTCCCACCAGCTTCGTTTCACCCACTTCATCCCAAAAAGATGAAGTACGACACCGTTTACCAAATAATGCTTCAAACGGAGCCATCTGTATACTAGAATGAATACTATTAATATATGAAAATTAAACCAAAGAAAGATGTTGGTCCAAAATTCCCTGATAATCCATCGAACAAGCACGTAGTATATCCTCCAAAGTCTAAATTTCTCATTCTGACTGCCCATCTAACTGAGGATGAAATGCTGTACTAAAATTTAATTCAATACCCAATGACTTCTGAAGGCACTTCCAAAAGTTAAATGTAAACCTAGGATCACGATCAGATACAATTGATTGGGGAAATCCATGCAACCCAAATATCTCTTTACGATACAATCGATAATGTTTATATTGAGAGAAAGTATCTCAAATAGGAAGGAAATGAGCAGATTTAGTCAAGCGATAAAAAATAACCCAGATTGCATTATTACCTCGAGATGTCTTCGGTAATCGCACAAAATTCCATGGATATATTTTCCCATTTCCACTCTGGCACTAGTAAAGGTCGCAGCATCCCTTTCAGTAATTGCCGCTCTACTTTAACCTGCATACAAGTCAATCACTTCATAGTAAAATCAGCAATATCTCTTTTCATTTCATCCCACCAGTAATACTCCCACAGATCTCAGTACATCTTAGTACTGCTCGGATGAACTGAAAACGGGGAACTATGAGCCTCACATAACAACTGATTCTTCAACTGTAAATCATAAGGCACAAATAATCTCTCCCCAAATCCTCAAAACACAATCATTATAAATGTTAAATTCAGGAAGCATACCCTTCTGAACTAGCTCCACCTTTTTCTGCAACCCACTGTCTTTCTTCTGCACTTTCTTAATTCTGTCTAATAGAGATGATCTCACTGTCACCTGAAACAAAATAGAAGAAATTCCTACACCAACAAATTCTATGCAAAATTTCATCAAATCAAAAACCAAAGGACCTTGTTCCAAATATAGCATGGTTAATGAAGCATTGCTTTTTCGACTCAAAGCATCAGCCACTTTATTTTCTTTTCCCGAATAGTAATGAATTGTACAATAATAATCCTTGATTAATTTTAGGAATCTCTTCTATCTCATGTTCAATTATTTCTGAGTGAATATATACTTTATACTTTTGTGATTAGTATATATTTCACACTTTACTCCATAAAAATGATGCCTCAAAATTTTTAGAGAAAATAACAGAAGCTAATTCCAAGTCATTTTTAGGGTAATTTAAATCATGAGTTTTCAATTGACGTAATGCATATGCAATTAACTGATCATTCTGCATAAGGACACTACCACACCCCTTCAACAAAGCATCACTCTATATAACAAAATCACCATTCCTCGAAGAAAGTGCCAAATGGGAGCATTCACAAAACTTCTTTTCAACTACTGAAAACAATCATCGCATTCTTTTTTCCAAATAAACATAACACACTTCTTAGTTAGCTTAGTCATTGAACTAGTTAACCATGAAATATTTTCAACAAACCTTCAGTAATATCCTGCCAAACCAAGAAAACTACAGATCTTAGTTACATTTTTGGGTCTTGGCCATTCATCAATAACTTGTGTTTTAGCAGGATCCACAGTTAGGCCATTTTTTGAAATAATCTGACCAAGGAAAAAAATTTGTTGTAACCAAAACTCACACTTGCTAAATTTTCCATACAGTTTATTTTCTTTTAAGGTTTGCAAGATAACCCTTAAATTACTATAATTCTCTTCTTTACTTATAAGAAACACCAAAATATCATTAATGAAAACAACCACAAACTTATCCAAGAACTCATGAAAAATTCGATTCATAAAATCCATGAATACAGCAGGTGCATTGGTTAACCGAAAAGGAATAACTACAAATTCATAATGGCCATATCTAGTATGAAATGCATTCTTCGGAATGTCTGCTTCATTTACTTTAAACTGATGGTACCCTGACCTCAAGTCAATCTTCAAAAAATACTGAGCTCCCTGGAGCTGATCAAACAAATCATCGATATGAGGCAATGGATACTTGTTCATAACAGTGATATTATTCAAGGCTCTATAATAAATGAAATGTCTCATTGAACCATATTTCTTTTTAACAAACAATAAAAAATCCCCCTATGGTGATGTGCTAGGTTGAATGAAACCTTTGTCTAATAACTCATGCAATTGCTTATTTAACTCTAAAAGATCAACTTCAGCCATTCGATAAGGGGTTTTTGAAATTGGCTTAGAATCAGGAACTTTTTCAACAGTAAATTCAACATTCTGATCTTGAATAATACCAGGAAACACATCATGAAAAACATCAAGATACTCATTTACCACTGGAACATCATTAATCTAAAAAATTCCTTTCTTTTTAACAATATGTGCAAGGTAACATTCATTTTCATCTTTTACTAGATTCTCAACTTCCTGATATATTATCAAAATCAAGGGTTCATTCATCCACACAAACTGAAAATCTTTCTAAAAATAAACCTCTTTAGATTTTCAGTCAATCCTAGCATGATAAACAGAAAGCCAATCCATGCCAAAAATAACATCAAACTCTAATAGAGGAAAAAAAATAAGGTTTGCAGGTATATTCTTTCTGCACACAAGGATATAAAGGTTTTTATAATTTATTTTTGTCTAAATGTTCCCTCCGAGTCTTTTAACCACAAGTTATGGATTCATATATTGAGATGGAATTCCCAATTGACTAGAAAACTTGTCAGAAATGAAATAATGTGTAGACCCTGAATCAATCAACACATTGGCATAATCTGAACAATAAAACAGTATACCTAATAATACTTCATTTGATGGCCCAACATCTGTGGAAGTGGTTGCAAATGATTTCACCACCCCTTTCTTCTTGTAGTCTGTCTGATTTCCCCCGGTTGAGTTCTTCGTTAGACACTCATTTTCATAATGACCCATTTCATTACACTTAAAACATCTTACAGGTGGATTTTCATTGCCTGCTTGATCATCTTCCTTGTAGCTACGTGCAATATGACCAGACATTCTACAATGAATGCACTTTCCAGAACTGGATAAACATTCTAGAGGATGCATTTTACCACACTTCCCACAGGATGGATATTTGGTTTTCTTACCTCCTTGTTTCTGTGATGAATTCTTCCCCTTTTCTTACCAACTGTACCTCTTATTCTATTGTTTTTCAAAGAACACTTGATCATCAGAAAACTCCATTTCCACCTTTTCCGCACATCGAACAAGTTTTTAATCACTTCTGAACTCACGATGAAGCTAATGTCATTCGATACATTGGCTTTAACCATGAGTAAAAATGGTTGATTTTACTATCAAGATCTCGTATGAAGTTTGGAGAATACCTTGCCATTCGAGCGAACATTGCTTCATAAGCAGCCACTGAGTCATCCTCCTGCCTCAATTCTAGGAATCGTTTTTCCATCCTAAGACGAACCACCTTAGGAAAATATTTCTCAAGAAACATACCTTTGAATTCGTCCCAGTGAAGATCATCAATCTCATCACTATCCCTGATATTTTTCATCATCAAACACCACTAATCAGCTTCACCTTCAAAATGATAAACAACAAGACTAACCTTTTGATGTTCTGAACACTCCATGACATCAAAAGTCTACTCCACTACATTAATCCACCCTTCATCTAGCACAGGGTCAGATGATCCTCTGAATGATGGGGGATGTTGCTTCATGAAATGTTCCACCACTGACATGTTACTCTGCGGTTTATCTGGCTAATCAAGTGCATGGATACCACAACCATTTATAGCCGGATTCAACTGTTCCATCGCTACACCAAACTGTTCAGTTCCAATTCCGACCATCTCAGGTTGCTGATATGGAAGGTTGTCTTCCTACTGATGTTGTCCCAACATAGCTGCCTTGTTTCCTTTGCTGAAAACCATTCTGAACAAAGAAATATCTTAGGCTAAACAAGATATTAATCTTTAAATGCAATATAATTTCAATCATATCATAAATTAATTTATAATTTAACAATTTTCTAACTCCTAAAGTTGTCCAACCCGACCGTTGATACCAACTATAAGGCCCTGGCCTTAAACCATACTTAATATATAATTAAATGAATAATTCACATTGAGTATCTTTTCAAGTTTATAGTTTTAGAGAATTAGGACATAACTATTACATATCCAAATATTACAAAGTATAAACTTCTAATAAGGATCCATAAAATAAAAACTCTTAAAAATAAACATGTCTAGTTCAATGTTTTAGATAGCATGACTTTTCCTTGATCCCATCCTTGAACATATTCCACATTAAGTCATGTTAAAAAAATTTCAAAAAAACTTGGGGTGAGTCTAAAATGCTCAGTAAGGGATACACAAAGAAGGAAAACTGTTAGTTTTTCAAAACAACCAGTAAACCAAGAATACTTTATCAAATTAATACTTTTCACCTTTAAAAAGTAGTAAAAACTCTTCACTGAATAAAAGATCATTACTTACCAATTTTGTAATAAAAACATTACTATAAATCCTATATAAATAACACATAATGTATAAAGGTTACATGGGACATAAACATACTTAAATGGAATAACCATAGGGTCGAATTCCACACATATCACTTATTGGAATAGCCATACGGCCGACTTCCATAACCAATGCATTGGAGGTTATAACGTAACCACCCATCCTGGTATTCACGGCACCACCCATCATATGGTTTATCACATGACCACCCATCAAATGTCCATGTACCATTATAAAATCCTAAGACATAAAACAAATATAATGGAAAGAAAACATTTCCACATTTTGATCACTATATATCACTAAAATATATTGACATAAAAAATATATTATAAAAACCATTGTCAATAAAAAAATACATAAACCAGTATATGGTATTTATTTAATTTTAAAAACATTACGGCTTGTTGAGGAAGCCAAAGTCAAAATAATACTCGTGGCGGTGGAAAAGGTCAATGTCACCACGTATGTTAAGAGAAACAATCCTTTTTGTCGTTTTGTAAAACGCTTTGTAGAAAAATATTCCTTTTTTATAATATTAAAAGTCAAAGGTGTTTATACACCATATAAAATAAAGTCTTGTATTAGAACAAAATATTCCTCAATGAAAGGAGATTGAGACGAAGTCCCTTACCTCATGTCCGACGTGACTTGATTGCTCATTAATCTCCTGAATAATAAACAGAAGATAATTCCTACTTTCTTAAGAACTTTTTTCAAGTATATTATTCCTTTTATATAACTTATTTCCATGTTATAAATTATATGTAATCATTTAATTTAATAAAGTTTGTTTTTTCAATATTTGGTATTTAAGTCAAAAATGGACTGCTTACAATTACATGTTTTTCATGTGGTCAAAGGTTCATTATATCCAGAATGACATTCATAATATGGATATCATATATATCATATATATCCAGCATATACATGTATTTATAATAGTACATAACATTTAGACGTAAGAAATGACATGCATCGTTCATGGAGACGGTAAGTCGTACGTACGCATGAACGCTACTTTCATTTCTATTTCATATTTAATGGAGTGAAATCATATTGATATAATGGTATATTATATTCCTGTATAATATCATATATAATATCATTAAATCCATCCTTTATATGTCCCACATATGGAATTAACGAATCAAATCACTTTGAGGGGGCGGTAGTCCGCACTTCCTAGAATGAAATTAACACATTTACCCATAATGGAAACCATAATGGTATTCCATAAATGAAAAATAAAGAATCCTAATGAAAACATAAACATAATATAAATCATATATATATATATAGTGACATCTTAATGGCCACTATGAAAGGTGTTAAAAGAATATTGAATAATCATCATTTTGTGAGGCAGAAATTCACCATCCACAGAAACAGTATGTTCTTTAACCATTAAACGATGGTGTGTGTAAGTGTAGATCGAATCCATCACATAACAACATCCTAGTATATTTAAGATATTTTTTTGTTAAAAAATAAAGAATAAAAAGATTTTAGGTTGTTGGATAAGCAAAATAAAACAAAATAACACAAGTGAAGACATTACCTTTAAATCGGGTAACTCCTCTTGGTTTGAACCAAAAGGGTTTCTTGAAGAGCTTTTTTCCAAAGGCAAGCCTTTTAGGATGAGTAGAGGGATGTTTAGAGATTATATGAGCATATATTGGTTGAGCCAAAGGCTTTATAGGTGTGGGTATGGTGGTAGAGGTTGGGTACTTTTATAAGAGGAGAGGAGGGGCACTCTTGGAAAGTTATAAAAGGTTACTTTATCATAAAATTATTTTCAGAATTTATAGGTCCCAAAATTATTTATTTCGAGGATATGGTGATTAGAGTTCAAAATCCACCCAAACAATAGGTTTTTGACAAGTGAAGGACATAGATTTTATATTATCTTTTTATTTTATATAAATCATTAAATAATGAGGTAATCACTACATCATTAGTGTGTCATTAATACATTAATTTATTTAATGTCTAAAAATTATAAAAAAAATATGATGTAGGAAATATTTCTAACTTTCCAATGAATATTTATTGTCAAAATTATGACTTGAATGACCCCATGTAAAAATTATTTTAGTAAGACAACACATGTTTGTGACATTTTTATTTTAACTTTAAATAAAAAGTTATTAATGACATTTTTTTACCCAAGTGGCTCCATGGGGTCCCCAAGATGACCCATGTATTTTTTGGTCGGCCATGACACATAAAATAAGGGTAGGATATGTGTCAAGGTAATTTCATATTATTATAACATTATTTTTGCCTTAAATTACACTAATTACCTCTAATCGCGATTAATAAACTTAAAAGTTACTATTCAACAAAAAGATATTTTAATCCAATTGTACCACATTTTACATCCTAATGACAACCATGTATTTCAGAATTTTGAAAATCAAATCACAGAAGTGGTAAAGTTTCATTTAAATGAGAAATCTATTTTTTAACTGCCACTTAGTGGTTTCACTATTCATCAAAAATTGATGTTTTTCAGAAAATTACCAAAAATTCACCCTAAGCTATATATGATATTTTGAATTCAAAAATGACATATATTTTAAAAAATTAAAAACATATAAGTTTCATTAATTAATTTAATAATTAATTCCCACTGCCAAAACAAATAGCGAGTTTTTAAGAAACAATATATATAAAAAGATTACCACTAGTTTCAATCCAAATTCAATGTGAAATTAAATCCAATGACCACCATTGGATTAAATGGTAAAAATATTTTCTAATTTCACTTTAAAACGAAATAAAAATATAATCTAATCATATAAACAAATTAGATTAAAAAGATATTTTGAATTAAAATACAACAATTTTCACTATTCATTAAAAAATGAACTTTATCAGAAAAATACCAAAAGTTTACACAAATAAAATTTGATTTCCTGATTTGAAAGAAGAACTTTATTTCATCTAATAGAATGTATAAGACTGACCAAAACTATATTTTATGAGGGTTCACTATCAAAAGGCGATAGTTCGACCTTTTAGTTAATATTAGAGTATCTATGCCTAAAATTGAATTATTTTCTTATTTTAAGCCATTATCTTATACTAGATAAATATAAAAACATTTAACAAACATATATAATCGTATTTTAGTTTTTTATATTCATTCTCGCCAATAAAACGGCTTTGTGCTAACTACCTTTTAAAATAATATTAATATATTACTAGTGTGCAACGTAAGATTTCAAATAAACTCTTTCTTCCGTATCGGGTACACTATCGAACATAACAACCACATAAAAGTAGAATTAATATTTAATTCATAAATATTATTAAATATAAAAATGTATTATTCTATATTTACATGGGATGTTACATTACTAATCAAAACTCATGTTCAAAGGGAAATAAAAAATAGTAATCCTGATGTAAATCCTTAACCAAGATGATTTTGTTACCCATCCCTTAGGCCTCTATTAGATGATAAAGAGGAATAAATAATGGAATCAGCCATGAATTATTTCACCCAAGAAATAATAATTTAATTGGGTGTATTGTTTTTATTTTTCATATATTAATTCACTTTCATTCTAGGATCTACCTTCATACCAAATTTCTTCCTTCACGTTTCCACCCACGAATGCACTAGCTGCAGCTCATGCAGGATCATCATCCAGTAAAAAGAAGTCATCACAAATTCAGTGTCTTCAATACTGGGTCCCCAATTCATTTGACTGAGTTTCCTTTAATCATGGAATTATCCTGACCACAGAGGCTTCCCAACAGGCCCTCGAAATCATGATTGACCCCTATTTGTCTGGTCAAAGTCGGCCAGTGGTTCAGAAGAAGACGATTCTCACCACCATCTCCAACTGTTTCAAGAGTTTATACCTGTAACAGAATCAAAAATACATCTCATATTCTAGGTAAATTGACCAAGTGATTTTTTATAGCCTCATCCTGAATAAAAATGGGTCACTCCAGAGGGATCCTAGAAACAATCAACACCACCAATGACATGTGGTGGGATATCATTAACATGATGAAGGTGTTATCTTCGGTTTTTTGACCCAATTCCCTCAAACATGGGCATGCAAGATGAACTACCAAGAAAAAAACATCTAATATGGATAAGGTTTCATATTTTCCTCCTCCATATAATTCCATTAGCTAATAATTGTAGAAAAACATTGATTGGAATACACAATCATCTGTCGTAATTCCAACCTGTAGACTTAGCTACCAATCCCCAACAAATTAAACCATTTAAATATGGTGGAGTACCATAAATAGCAACGTAAAACTATATTCACTCACCAAGACATCCAATAGTCTTATCTGTCATCATTGAATTTATTTGTGGACCATGAGTGGAGACAAACCTAAATCATGATGAAAAACCTATCTTCATCTATCAAACCTGCCTACAATCTTGTTTGGCAGTATTCATAGTGGTCAGTCAGAGAAACAAGGGAAAGAACCAACTCTCTACCCCCATGAACATGTACTATTAGTATCCTATGATTGGAATGAGAGGAAGGTATTATGTACATACACCAACTCGAATCATGTAATATATTTATATTTTTGTTCTAGAGGCTTAAGTCACCAACCACATTTTGAAAATGGTTAAGGGGAAAACAAAAATTATTTCCCATATCATAGAATCATTCTAGAACATCATATTAGCAACTTCTCTTTCACCAGAGGGACATTAACATAATTCTGTCTTGATACATGGGATGACTCATTAGCATGTGACCCAGAGCAGATAAATGCCTCTATTCCAGTTCAAGTGGGATATGGGGAACACTCCCATATAACATGTGGACAATAGGTTGGGCACATACAGTGGTTCCAATTGAAGATAATTAGTATGTGCTGCTAGACACTCTAATGAAGGAACATACAGGTACACATGATAACCAATTTTTCTAGCAGGTGGTGCCAAATATGTCTAAGATAGCATCGTAGAAGAAAACGCACCAAGAATAGTTAGAGAATAAAGATTTATTAAGGGATTTAAATCTTATTAATGATAGATTTCATGAATATCTTAGACATATATCTATTTCATCACAAGATACTACCCTCCCATTACTTATTTTTGGGAGGATTTATAGTAATTATGAAAATAATCATCAGAAACATCATCATGAAAGCTTACTTCATGAATATTTGTTCAATTCAGAGAACCTATCCTATATGAGATCCATAGAAACCCTCCATGTGGCCAGAATTCCTAGTAATAATAGGATTTATCCCTTTCCGTAATCCACAACGGTGTTCCTCCTCAAGATGGTCTTCACTGGGAAAGTATTCTCTACAGTAATGATTCACATTGTAATGAAATTTATCAAACAAGAAATGTAGTGATGAAAAATCCCTCCTATCTTGAGGCACATATAATTGTAAGTAAATTCATTACAGATTCATTATTTATAAATAGGGAAATACTTTATCAATGGGATAACTTCCTAGTGAAATGGTCATTCTTTGAACCTCCTTTCATTCATTCTCCTTCAAAAATATCAGATGAAACATCAACTGATGCCATTTCCTGGGATAAAGTAATCAAGAAGCATCCACTTTAGTCAGAAAAATATGGGAAAACTCTAGAATATATATGATGAGGATATGTTGAATATTCAAAAACAACTTTCTAAGGGTGAAATTCTATACTTGTTTTGTTCTTTGAAATCCTCTCAATGCAACACTAAAGATATGATGGAATATGAATACATTAATGATATATGCCTCATCCTATGGAAGGAATTTCATCACTTAAAATAAAATTTTTTTCCAGGTGATGAAAATCAATTTCAGTTCAATGTAATATAAGGGTTATAACACCAAATATATTTTGAATCTCTCTAGGTTTATCATCATCCAACTATACATAGTAAATAAGAGGCCCATCCATACTCATGCCTAAATGCACTGAATATGATGTGAAAATTGATGGTCAAAACCCCCTCTGTTTTACATATCAAATGATGAGAGAACATGAACTATTGCATTTTACTATAATCCAAATTCGGAAAAAGCCCATCGAATGTGGTCTCATTGAATTTTATTTCCTCAGGGCATCTACAACATACACATTTTTTCATGACTGAAGAGATGTACAACAAGAATAGACCTCAATAGGATTTTAAAAATGATAAGACCAAATAATAAAATCTATTGGTATAAATTTTCCTCATGAATCTGAAAACACCATGTCGACTTCCCTCATAGAAGAAGTCATCCATTAGATCACAAAAATGTATACAATAGAACAAAATTCATCCTAAACAGGTGATTTATGTAGGTGTATGAGAATGCACTCATCCATTATTCGGACTAGAATTTTTAAAATTATAAAAGATGCTTCTTTCATATCATCCATAGCATATCAAGTCCCACCCCCATCCAACAGGTTTGAGGGATTATTTTTTACCCAAACCTCAGTTCCAACAAAGAGATCCCGATGGAGTGAGAATGAAGAACATGAATAGACCCAACATGCCAGGTTGGAGACTTTCTCATATTAACAATACCCTCCCTAGAAATAATTTGACTTCACCCAATTAAAGAGAATGTTTTATTGGGGATCATTTTATTTCATGCCATCCCATTAACTCGTACTAATCACACCAATTTGAAGTCTCATTTGGTGGTATATAATGAATCCATCAATTGAAATATGTTGGAAAATGGAGAAAAGGGACATACAACCGCTTTTATTAATGCATCCTACCACTAGACTCATCTGGTAGACTACGTATAATTCCACCATTCAAATTTGATGGTAAATGGTGAGAAGGAACCTACACCAACATGGATTATTCATTCATGACATTATAATAATATGACAGGAATCAAAACAGCACACCATTGATATATGGAAGAAAATAGTGTTCACGAACAGATATACTCATGCATCAATAATTCCAATAATCAGACTTGTATGGATGCATAAAAATAAGTCCACCATCCAATTCTGGTGGAATATGGTGAGCATGATAAAAATTCATTCCAAGTTAATCAAGACTTCCTGTAGATTCGTCGATGATAATCCTAAGATCTCCACCATTCAAATGTCATGGAAAATGGAATGTATGAACATACAAGTACCCACATTAATCAATAATTCCATCAGAATCATCTTGTATAATACAAAGAGGTCAAACATTCAAATCATCTTGAAGATGGTGAGTAGGAATGCACAACTGCTCGCATTAATCAATCCTTCCAATAGTCTTGTTTGGAAGAATTCAAAGAATCCCAATCCCAAATTTGCTGTGAGATTGTGAGAATAAGCATACACATTCCCACACTAACAAACCCTAAAAATAGGCATGCCAGGAAGAATTTATAGAATCCCACAAATTTATTTTAGCTTGAAATGATGACCAGTATAATCCCCAACCCATTGGGTAGGGGTATTTTTTTTATTTTTTATCAATGTACTAGTTGTATGACTTTAGAATTCCTAGAAACATTGTCCTAGTTTCATCAAATTATTTTTTACAACAATGATAGGTGTTCATGATGCACGACGTTAAAATGTGTATCATTATTCTCTTTGTCTGATGACGTTAAACTTCCCAACATCATTTTTCCTCACTACAAGACATTTAACTATACGCAGGAGGGTTTCATGGAAGAACTACATGAGAGAGATGAACTAAAGAGTAGTGTGGGAGATATCCATGGAAGATTTATGTTGAGGAGCTACAGGGAAGAGATGTATGGAAGAGCTATGCCATGACCCATCCTCGGGGCCCGTGCCGTGACTTCCCCATGCCCGCCTTCCATAGGCCAGGGGCTGGCGACTAGCACCAAAGGCATAAATCCCGATAACTGGGAAGGCATTGCCTTTATAAAAGTAAAAAAAACACCATAGAGTACGAGAGGAAGTAAAACACTAAGTACAAAAGATAGTGCTGAAAAATAAATGGGCCAGAATACCAAGCCAAATGAAAGTAAAACTACAACTGAAATAAGTACAATAAAAAAGACAAACAACTAGAAGAAAAAAAGCATCTCTTGGGCCATCCACCTCGGATCGTACCTGAAGGGTAGGTACAGATAGAGCAGCTCTTGGATCATCCACCACAGATCCTACTTGAAGGGTTGGTATAGATAGCGTCCACAATGATCTCGCCCATCAACCTCCTTGGAGTATCTTTTTGCCGTGAAGTCCACCTCCGGATACTGACTCGTCATGAGGTCCACCTCCGAGTCCCGTCCAGCCCTTGAACACTCGGCCTCTATCAGCACTTCCCATCGTCTGCAACAAACACAACGAGGTGTGGGAATAACCCGTGCAGGGGAGAGTATATGATACTATGTAGGGACCCTGAAACCCTCATGGTATCACTAAATCCAACAAGAATAACCACAAAGAATGATCTCAACCGATAACCCTTACTTAGGTATAAGCCCATACTTATACCTACGTTATCAAGTAACCCATCTCAATCATGAGAAAACACAAAGGTTATGAAATCAATGGATAACCACTACCTAGGTATATGCCCATACATATGCCTAAGATATCAGGTGAACCATCTCAATCATGAGGTAAACACAAAGTTCATATACTCAGCTCAAACTATGATTTAATCATGATGTCGAAACCATAGTTGTTGGGGAACTCCTCCTCTATTGAGTATAGTGGGCCTGCCGCCACAACCAAGAGCATCCCATTAACCTTGGATTGCTGTAGTACTCCACCTGTCGAGTACTGTGGGCCTGCTGATACAACCAAGTGCTTCCCACCATGGGTCTACCGCTACAACCAAGCGCTCCCCCTCACAGCCTCCATAGGTACTCCTATTGATTACCGCGGGTCTACCGCTGTAACCAAGAGCTCCTCCATCGTGGGACTTCCACTACAACCAAGCGCTCCCCCTCATAGCCTCTAGAGGTACTCCTTCGGTTGAGTACGGCGGGTCTGCCGCTACAACCAAGCACTCCTTCGTCGTGGGTCTGCCGCTACAATCACGCGCTCCCCACTGGGCTATCCGAAACACATCGAGTCGATCGATCAGCAGTCGTCAAGTCTCATCCAGCTACATGGTCTCTACTCTCTGCTCGCTCGTCACCGGGAGGGTCCTCTCCACTAGCTACAGGTCGATACACCAAGTATCACAAAGTCCCACGAAGATATATCACATGGGACCGCCTCATCAAAGGGGTCTCAATGCATCAGATGACGCGTCAATCAGACACCTGGTTTATGAGGTAGTAGCCTTTTCGTCCTGGGGGCCCAGTTGGTTTCGTGTACGAACCAACCTGACCTTATCTCAAATATACCCCGAACTCCCATAGGGTATACTTGTAGGGACCATTTCTCAACATGATTACCAATGTCGCGGACGGTTCGTCAAACGGACGTCCGGTATGAATTTTATCGGCTTTTTTGTTCTAGGGGCCCGGTTGGATTTCGGGTATAATCCAATCCGGACATATCCCAACTACATCCAATCTTCAGGTGAAGTATGCCGAAAGTTTCGTCTCATCAAGAAGAATCCAAAAAAGTCAACGACACACCAATCGGACGTCCGAAACACATGTTTTAAGCATTTCTGCTCCGAGGGCCCAGTTGGTTTCATGTTCGAACCAACCCGGCCATACCCAAAGTTCTCTGAAACCTTGAGTGCAATATACCTAAACAACTTTCTCGATCGAAGGACCTCATCGCAAAGGACAGTGTGTCAATCGGAGGTCTGTAGACCATGTTATGGGAAAAATAACGAAAGTGGTATGAAAAGGGGGGGTCTGGGCCCAGTCCGGCACGACCCAAACCCCCCCCCCCCCCCAGGTCGGCCTGAACTGGGACGACCTACACCGGGTCTAAGTCCGGACCATTAGGGTGCAGACAGTCCCGGACTGGACGGCCCGGCCTGGTGTGGCCGGTCTGTCCCGGGGCTGCTCAGCGCTGGCCGAGCGGGGTCGGCTCGGCGCTGGCCAAGTGGACGCGCAAGGGGGCAATGCCCCCTTGACTAAGCCACGACCCTCGTGTGGGGGACGCTCCCTACCAGCGACGTGGTGCTGGCTGCCACTTCTCTTACGGTCTCGCGCGGACGCGGGACCGCCGCCTGCCACCGCAGCGGACCCTCCTGGCCGCACGCCAGGTGCCGCCACCTCCTGGGGGCCGGCCACCGGCTCCGGCTGCTGGCGCCGCCGTGCCGGTTAGGCGCACTGCCAGGCCTTTCCGCGGACCACCAGACGTGCTCCGGTGGTCCATTTTCCTATGGTATTCACCAGTGCTCCTCCCAGGACCGGGTCTTCCCTGCGAAGTCTTCATATTGACCTTGCGGCCCCGTTTGTCGACGCCCGTCAATCCGTGCACAACGATCAACCAGCAGAGTCTTCAAATTGCCTCTGCGGCCCAGAATCAGGCCACAGTTTCGTTCGGCCTCAATGGCGTGGCGCGACGGCATGGCGCTTATTCGTCATGTTCTTTCTTGTTTTCGCGCGGTGCCGCTGCACCGCGCCACCTTTGTTCATGCCGCAAATAACACAAAATCAAAGGGGGAAGGAGGATCGGACTTTTTCGGGCGGTCCGACCTCCTCCCGTTAAATGATAACAGGATGCCCAAATATTAAATGAAGAAATCAAAAAAATTATTTCATACAAGAAGTAATCAACCCCTACCCGTATATTTGTCATCTCATGTCAGGCATCACGTAGAACGACGTCGCGGGTGTCGGGCGTAGACTCTGTGGATGTCGGGGTGCGTCTGAGGAGGAAACGACGTCTCCTCAATTGTTACGGATATGAAGAAGGAAGGTTCGTTGTCATTGGCGATGATCACTTTTGTCGGCGACTTCTCCCTTGTCATGTAGGAAGAAGAGGGTGAATAACCGTGATTGCTAAGTCGGTGTTCTTCGTTGCAGCCTTGGCGTTCTTCGCGAAGTAGATGCAGTTCTTCTAAACTGCGAGAGTTATCTCCTTGATTCCGCGCAGCAAATACACCCCAATAAAATAAGACCATATCTTATTTTATTTCACAAACAAATGTGTCAACTTTAATTTTAATTTCAAAATGAAATCACCAAATTAATTAACGCGCGCTGCCAAATTAATTAGGTGTTTTAATGTCATGCATTTAATGTTGCAGAAAAACTGCTTGAGTTGACTTGACATTAAAACGGGGGATAAGCTGATTAATGGATAGTTTAAGGAATTGAAATGTGGGGGCTCATGTGGGCCCCACCCCAAATCCCACACATGGATGTTATCCACAAGGTAGAGAAAAATTAAGTTGTGACATAACATAATTTCACTAAAAACTGCTTAGTAAAGAAAAAAAATATAAAAAAATTATATTTTTATTCCTCACCCCCCCTTTTTTTACATCACCATCAGAGAAAACGCTCCTTTGGATAACGTGTTACTAAGCAATTACCAGCACTGTGGTTTCATCGGTGCCCTCTGATTTCGATTCCGAGCACCGGTTCAAAAGTTAGGAAAACCTGCTCGTTCTTTCACTGAACGTACCCGAGCTAAACTTCGGAAATTGATTCCGGGAACACCGGTTCTCGGAATCAGGTGACGTCAAAAACTGTGTATTCGTAAAATCCCAAATAAAATTAATAAATAATTTCCATTTAAATTTACAGGTCTTTACATTACTCCCAACTTAGGGCTTTACATCCCCGTAAGGCTATAACACAAAATAGGGAAACAAATGTGGTACTGAGCACGCAACTGGGCCTCCTTCTCCCATGTGCTCTCCTGGAGCTTCCCATGCTGCCAGTGAAAGCGCACCAGAGGTATCGACCATCCAAATAGGACCTACTTCTGTCGATCCACATTCTCCACTAAAACCTCTGTGAATGTCACCACGTCATCGACGTCCAACCCCCCATGGTCAATGATGGGGATAGGATCATGCACGTATCTCCTCAGCTGAGGTATGTGGATGATATCATGCACCCAGTGAATCTAAGATGGAATGGAAAAGCGGTAAACCACCTCGCCTACCCTGTCGAGGACCCAGAAGGGTCCGATGAAGCGAGGAGACAACTTGTCGCCCTGGACCAAACTCCGTAATCCACGTCGAGGTGAGACCCGTAGGAAAACGTGGTCACCATCCTCGAACTCGAGTGGTCTCCGCCTCCTATCAGCACAAGACATTTTCCGGCTCTGAGCTATCCTCATCTACTCTTGGATGGCCAGGACCTTCTCTGGTCCTACAAGAGCTGCTACGATTTCTTCCTTGCCGATAAGAGAAATCTGGTCTCATCCCCTGGATGAACCATGTTCTTTTCCTAATATAGTTAATCCTGACATTGATGATACTATTCCATACCAAGGATGATTTCGTAAGGCCTCGATGCTACTACCAAGAGATCCAACCATTACTCTCACCTCCAAGGGTTGAGTCACACTATCGGCATCATTGTGTGGTCACTGGGTCTCCTCCTGTAGGTATCTCATAGTGAGGGTCAAGTCAATGGTTTTAAAACTTTAACCTCTTAGTAACAACATAAAGAGAGGATAATAAAGTAAATGCCACAAGAAAGGTGTCTTTTATTACTGCAGATCAAGTACAAAGACAAATTCAACCACAACAAAAAGAAATCTAGAAGCACATTCAACAAAGGCCTCCATGCTTGGAACTAGTCCCACTCTTGTCCATATACTCTCAGTGCTCCATGATCATAGGCCTCATCTTCCTAAAGCTGATCTCTCCCATGTCCACTAGTTCCATGCGGTTGGGGTGGTCTTCCTGGCAGTGGCGGTGGCAACACCTCGAAGCGTCGTCCACCTCCAGCTGCACAACCAGCTCCTCTACCTTGGTCCCCTACTCCTTGTAGTCTTCCTCGATAGAACCTCTGCCTCTGCCTAGGAGGTCCTTTGTTTATCTGCTGATCATCTTTATGGTGGTTCGAACAGTCACGAGCCATGTGAACAACCCCTCCGTAGGAGTAACATTGTCCGCTCATGGTAAGTCGTTCTCCACCCCGGGTTCCTCGCACAAACGATCCCATGTCATGCAGTTGACCACTTGTGGGTCTAGTCCTCTTGGACCTCTGCGTCATATGTCTATATCCTGCTGTAGAAGACTCTGCCTCATGATGGCTAGTGGTCGGTCCTGCTTTAGAAACTGCTCAGCAAGGAAACTCTCCAACAAGAGGGCTCGCTTCAACACCCATGTCTGCATTGGGATGCTATGAGAATCAACTGAAGCTATGATCTCTCGCATGAGCCCCTGCTTGAGGGTTTCGCCCCTAATGAATGGGTCTCGTTCCATATCCATGGAATAGCGCTAGAGATCGGTAAACCTCACCGCATACTAGGCTACCGTCATGCTTCCCTTCTGCAGCTGTAGTAGTTCCTGGATGCGCACCGCACGGAGGGTGGCTAAGACGAACTCCGAGTGGAAGAGGCTCTCGAATTCTGTCTTGAGGAGATATACCTCGTAGTGCACCTGGAGCATCATGCTCCACCATCTGCCTGCTTCCGCGTGCAGGAGGCTCACTGTGAGGATCACCATGAGGTCAGCTGCTGTCCCCACTAACCTGAAAAATTGAACAACCACCTCCAGCCAATCCTCAGCTACCTGAGGGTCCATCTCCCCGCGGAACCTGGGCGGTCTATAACGCTTAAACTTGTGCAGCGCACTAAGGCGATGTGCACTATCAGCGGCTGGGGCTGGTAGCATCGGTGGCTCGGTGGGTAGAGGTACCGCCGATGCCTCCACTGTCAAAGGGCCCTACACCGAGGCCTCGTCGCTAGGCGGGCTGTCGTCTCGCACAATGCTCGGAACCCTAGCTGGTTGCCATCGTGGGGCCATCCTGAAAGGAAACCAGTGCGCCACGGTCAAAACAGTACCTGGTGAGCTGACACAATGTAATCCCAAAGAAATCTTTCGAAACACACATGCAATCAATGTTTTTGTGTATTGAGTCAGAAATAATAAGTCAGGGTCTTGGTGTACGGATACATCAGCCGCCGCACCAACACTGGACTCCATGGACTGATAACCACACTCAATACTGAAAACACTATTTCATTGCATAGAAGAAAGATCAGAGTCCTGAGTTCTGTTGTAGAACTTAACTCCTATGATACAAATTTTCACGACTCGTCCTCGAGGCCCGTGCCGTGACTACCCCAAGCCTGCCTTCCATAGGCCAGGGGCTGGCGACTAGCACCAAAGTCATAAATCCGGATAACTGGGAAGGAATTTCCTTTATAAAAGTAAACAAAACACCACAGTGTACAAGAAGAATTAAAACACTAAGTACAAAAGAATGTTCTGAAAAATAAATTGGCCAGAATAAAAACCATACTGAAAGTAAATCTAAAACTAAAAGAAAGTACAACATAAATGAAAAACAACTGGAAGAACAGAAGGAGCTACTGGGTCGTCCACCTCGGATCCTACCTGATGGGTAGGTACATATAGCGCAACTCCTAGATCATCCACCACGGATCCTACCTGAAGGGTGGGTAAAGATAGCGTCCACAATGTTCTCTCCCATCAACCTCCTCCGAGTATCGTCTCTCCGTGAAGTCCACCTTCGGATACTGACTTGTTGTGAGGTCCACCTCCAAGTACCGTCCAGCCCTCGAACACTCGGCCTCCGTCAACGCTTCTCGTCATCTGCAACCAACACAACGAGGTGCGGGCATAGCCTGTGCAGGTGTGAGTATACGATACTCAGTATGGGATCCCGAGACCCTCATGGTCTCACTAAAGCCAACAAGAATAACCACAATGAAGGATCTCAACCGATAACCCTTATTTAGGTACAAGCCCATACTTATACCTAAGTTATAAAGTATCCCAAATCAATAATGAGGAAACACAAAGGTTATGAAATCAACGGATAACCAATGCCTAGTTATATGACCATACATATACCTAAGTTATAAAGTGACCCATCTCAATCATGAGGTAAACACAAAGGTCATAGACTCAGGTCAAACCAGGATTTAATCATGATGTCGAAACCATAGCTAATGGGGAACTCTTCCTCAATCGAGTACAGTGGGCCAGCCACTAAAACCAAGAGGTTCCCATTAACCTTGGACTATTGTAGTACTCCACCTATCGAGAACTGTGGGCCTGATGCTACAACCAAGGGCTTCCCACCATGGGTCTACCGATAAAACCATGCGCTCCCCCTCATAGCCTCCATAGGTACTCCTTCTATTGAGTATCGCGGATCTGGCGCTCCAACTAAGCGCTCCTCCGCTATTGGTCTACCGCTACAACCAAGCGCTCCCCCTCATAGCCTCCAGAGGTACTCCTCCTGTTGAGTACTACGGGTCTGCCGCTACATCCATGTGCTCCTCTACTGTGGGTCTACCACTGCAACCAAGCGCTGCTCACTGGGCTATCTGAAACACACCGAGTCGATGGATCAGCAGTCGTCAAGTCTCAGCCTGCTACTAGGTCTCTACTCTCTACTTGCTCGTCACCGGGAGGGTCCACTCCACGAGCTATAGGTCGATAACCCATGTATCATAGAGTCCCACAAAGATGTATCACAGGGGACCGCCTCATAACATGTGTCTCAATGCATCAGACAGTGCGTCAATTGGATGCCCTGTTTCTGAGTTATTAGCCTTTTCAACCCGGGGGCCTGGTTGGTTTCACGTACGAACCAAGATGACCATATATCAAATGTACCTTGAACTCCAATAGGGTATAATTGTAGGGACCGCTTCACAACATGATTACCAACGCCGCTGACGGTTCGTGAAACGGATGTCCGGTCTGAAAGTTATCGGCTTTTCCATTCCAGGGGCCAGGTTGGATTTCAGGTACAATCCAATCCGGCCATATCCCAACTACATCCAAAACTTAGGTAAAATATGCAGAATGTTCCATCTCATCAAGAGGAATCTACCAAAGTTGATGGAACATCAATCGTACGTCCGAAGCTCATGTTATAAGCGTTTCTGCTTCGAGGGCCAGGTTGGTTTCATTTGTGAACCAACCCGGCCGTACCCAATGTTCTTTGAAACATTGACTGTAATGTTCCGAAACGACCATCTCGATCCAAGGATCGCATCACAACTGACGGTTCGTCGATCAGAGGTCCTTAGCCCATGTTATTAGCAAAATACCGAATGTGGTCTGAAAATGGGGGGTCCTGGCCCGGTCCGACACGCCCCCCCCCCCCGGGTCGGCCTGAACCAAGCGACCCGCACCGGGTCCAGGTCTGTCCCATTAGGGCGCAGCCCGTCCCGGTGGGTGCGGCCTGGCCCAACTGGCGCTGCCTGGCCCGGTGCGGCCATTCCGGCCCGGGGCGGCTCGGTGCTGGCCGAGCGCGTCTCCCTCAGTCTCGCGCGGCTCGGCGCTAGCCAAGCGCGTCTCCCTGCCAGCGACACAGCACAGGATGCCGCGTCTCCCTCGGTCCCACGCGGCCGTGGGACTGCTGCCTGCCTCTGTGTCTTCAGTCGCGGCAGACCCTCCTGGGGGCATGCCGGGCGCCGCCGCCGTGCCGGCGGGGCGCCCCAGCATGACCTTCCGCAGACCACCAGACGCGCTCCAGTGGTCCGTTTTTTTCTGAGGTCTTCGCCAGCGGTCCTCCCGGGACCGTCTTTTTCCTGAGAAGTCTTCAAATTGACCTTGCTGCCACTTTTTTCATCACCCATCAATCTGCGCACACCGATCAACCAGCGGAGTCTTCGAATTGCCTTCGCGGCCCCGACTCTGTCCGCGGTTTCATCCGGCCTCAACGGCTCAGCGCGACGACACTGCGCTTTTTCGTAGCATTCTTTCTTGTTTCTGCGCGGTGTTGTCGCACCGCGCCGCCATTGATCATACCGCAAAGAACACAACATCAAAGGGGGAAGGAGAATCGATCGTGTTCGGGCGGTCCAACCTCCTCCCGTTAAAAGATAACATGCATCCCGAATATTAAACGAAGAACGAAAATAATTTATTATGAACAAAAAGTAATCAAATTATACCAGGATATTTTTCGTTGCATGTCGGGCATCACAGAGAACGGCGTCGCGGGGGGTCGGACATAGACTCTGTGGACGTCGGGGTGCGTCCGAGGAGGAAACGACGTCTTCTCACATATTGTGGAGATGAAGAAAGAAGGTACGTTGTCGTTTGCGATGATCACTGCAGTCGATGACTTCTCCCTTGTCGTGTAGGAAGAAGAGGGTGAAGAACCGTGATTGTCGAGTCAGTGTCCATCATCAGAGCCTTGGAGTTCTTCGCGAAGAAAATGCAGTTCTTCTAAACCGCGAGAGTTCTCTCCTTGTTTCCGCACAATGAATCCACCCCAATAAAATAAGACCTTCTCGTATTTTATTTCACAAAATAACATGTCAACTATAATTTGAAAATCAAAATTAATTCACTAAATTAATTAACATGCACGGCACAATTAATTAGGAATTTTAATGTCATGCATTTAATGTGGAAGAAATACTGCTTGAGTTGACTTGACATTAAAACGGGGGATCAGGTGTTTAATGGGGAGTTTAGAGAATTGAATGGTGGGTGCTCGTGTGGGCCCCACCCCAACTCCCTCACATGGATGTTATCCACAAGGTGGAGAGAAATTATGTTGTGACATAAATTAATTTCACTTAAACCGCTTAGTAATGAAAAAAATATAAAACAATATAATTTTTATTCCTCACCCCCCCTTTTTTTACATAACCACCCGAGCAAATAATCCTTTGGCTAAGGTGTTCCTAAGCAATTACTGTCGCTACGGATTCATCGGTGCCCTCGGATTTCGATTCTGAGCACCGGTTCAAAAGTTAAGAAAACCCGCTCATTCGTTCACTGAACATACCCGAGCAAAACTTCGGAAATTGATTCCAGGCACACCGGTCCTCGGAATCAGGTGCCGTCCGAAACTTCGTACTCGTAAAATCCCAATGAAAATTAAGAAAAAATATCCCTTGAAATTTATAGGTATTTACAAGATACACCAAAGAGCTGTATTGTAGAGATATGTGGAAGGGTTGGGATGATGATCCCTACATTTATTTAAATAAGACCCTAGGGATCCTCATTCTAGAGGCTGAAAATTCAGAAAAAAGATTTAGAGATCTCATTTTATTGTCCCCCTTCAACCATGTCCCCATAAAACTAACATGTATCTATACAAAAAACATGATAATATAGAATTAAAGGGGAAATTCGGTTCAATGTCACATCATAGTGTAGAACATAAGGACGTTTCCTAATGACATGGTCTATGGACCAATCCTAATGATCTAGCATGAGGACCATCGTGGGGGACCTGGCATATATAAATGTAAGGAGGACCAAGCTTACAGACCATTCTTACAGACCTTCCCTAACAACATAGTGTAAGGAAAGGACCTAAGGACCTTTCATAATGACATAGCCTAAGGACACGCACATAGGACATTGCCTAAAGACCTGAATGGATGACCTAGACTATGGACCTCTCCCAAGGACATGTCCTAAGGACATGGCCTAATGACCTATCTTAAGGACCGGGCCTATGGAACTGGCCTATGGACCTAGTCGTATAACGAGGCCTAAAAACCTGGCCTAAGGACCTACCCTATGAACAAAAAGGAAAATTGGTATCCTTCATATTAGTAATCCCCAACCAATCCTAAAATGGTAACCCACATTAAGAGTAATCCCTAACCAATACAAAAATGAGAATCCTCCTTTGAATAATCCCAATAAAAAACTAAATTTGAATCCTCCATTAATGTTATCCCCAACCAATACTTAATGAGCATCCTCGTTATGAGTTATCCCCCACCAATACTCAATTGGGAAACCAAAATAGGATAAATACCCAATAAATCCTCCATGGGAATCCCCCATAAGAGTAAGCCCTGTCCTATCCTAATTGAAAATCATCCTTAGGATTAATCCCCAATCTATCCTCAAATGAGAATCCTCTTTATGAGTAATCCCCAAAAAAACTCAATGGGAATCCTCCTGATGATTTAGACTCACGAAAACCTAAATGGGCATTCTACTTATGTGTAATTCACATGCAATCCACGAATGGTCATCCTCCTTATGATTAAGCCCAAACCACACCTAAATGGGAATCCACCATACGATTAAGCCCCACCCAAACAAAAATGGGAACAATCCATTGAATTACGCTTGAACCAATCCTCAAATGGGAATCATCATTTGGAGTAAGCCACAACAAAACATCATTGTACATCCTCTATAGGAGTAAGCACTGACCAAACCAAAATTGGAATCATCTTATTGAGTAAGCCCACAACAACCCTCAAATGAGAATCCTCATTATGAATAAGCCCCAATAATACCTCAATGGGAATCCTCCTTAGGTGTAAGTTCCATCCAACCTAAATGGGAACCCCATTAAGATTATTCCCTATTCAATCCTCAAATATTCACCCTTCATAGGAGTAATCCTCAACCAAGCCTCAATGGGAAAAATCCTATGATGTATTCCCCAACAAAACCTAAAAGGGAATCCTCCTTAAGAGTATGCCCCATACAATACTCAAATGGGAATCCTTGTTTGGAGTAAGCCCCAACCAAACATAAATGGGAATACTCTAAGAGAATAAGCTCCATGAAATCCAAAATGGGAATCCTCAGTAGGTTAAATCCACATCTAATATACAAATGGGAATCCTCCATAGGAGTACGCCCCAAAAAATATTCAATGGGAATCCTCCTTAGGAGTATGCCCAAACAAAACCTAAATGGGAATTCACCCTACTAGTAATCCCTAACCAATAATCAAATGGGATCCTCCATAAGAGTTAGATCCAACCAAACCTCAATGGGAATCTGTATTATGACTATGCCCCAACCAATACTCAAATGGGAATCCTCATTAGATGTAAGCTCAGACCAAACCACAATGGGTATCCCCCATAAGAGTAATCCCAAACGAAAAATAAATGTAATTCCTTCTTAAGAATAAGACCCAACCAATCCTCAAATGGGAATCCTCTCTAGGATTTAGAAAAAACCAAACCATAAATAGGAATCTTCCATAGGAGTAATCCCCAACCAAACTCTAATGGGAATATTCCTTAGTATTAACCGGCAACCAAAACTCAATGGGAATCCTCATTATAAATAATCCATAACCACGCCTATATGATGCATTCTACCTAGACTAAGTACCAAATCTTTTCGATTATGATCTAATGAAATTTAATTTCATTCAACATTGAATGGTCCATTACTCCAAAACCATGTACACCATCACCATAGATTATTTCTCCATAGGACTTTTCTCTTCCACTAGTAGAGGTTACAACTTGTGGTTTAATAGAATATTTCACATCCTCTTATTTTTCATACCGAGCATGACTCCTTTAGAATAAGAGATTGTTGTTTGTCATAGATCCACAAAATCTACCTCATGTTACTGAACTATGAGAACACTGATTCCAATCATAATTATGATAAATATAAACCCATCACCATGAGCGCATTCTCATGTGATATATTCTACAAGAATTTGATCGTAATTACCTTAAACTGTGCATCCTCCTTTGGAGTTATCTTTGAATTAATCCCCCAAAATATCAATGAAATAAGAAATATCACATGGACCCTATTATAATGGATTAATTTTTAAGAGTAAGTACCATCCTATTTTAATAAATGGGATATATTACATTGTATGACCTACCAAACATTGTGGGATTTAATTCCCATTTGGGTTGGATAATTAAAAAGCCTCCCAATGGTTCAAACCCAACACTCCAATTCAAACCTTTTCTGATTGGGCCATATTCTCAATAGTGTATAATCCAACATGGAAACTCATACCCTTTACAGGTTCTTTGGTATTTTTAGTCATAAGTCCCTCACCAATATTTGACTAAGAACCTTCTGATTGTATTTATATATAACATAACATTAAACTATATGGTTCGGTCATTATCACATGACCAAAAAAGGTATGATGTGTCCCATTAAGAGGCACTAAACTACATGGTTTCTTATTCTGTTTAGAAGGATAATTGTGTAGCCGATTTAGGGGTATGACCACAACATCAAAACCAATTATATCTACCCGGATGACTATAAATTCCAGAGTGTCCCACTTAGTGGGTTAAAATACATCTTCACTATAATAATGAATAAATGAATATTAAAGTATTATTTAAGGGAATACCATTGATGGAGATCCTTGAATACATAAAAATATATTCATTAATGAAGAACCGTCAATACGTATGAATGATTTTAAATTCCACACATGATAGTAATTGATTGTAAATTAAAAAGGGAAAACTATGTTATACAATGAAAATTAACTAGTATTAATGAACATATAATATATATATTTGAGATTCCCAAAGTAGAAAGTAATTCTCCTCAAAAGTGTGTGATGATCCCGGGATCTCATATTCTTGACCAATTTGAGTTGTTTAGTATCATAAGTCCAAACATAATGACCAACTACCTTTGGAAATCCTGTCCCTTTGGATTTAGAACCATTTAATGTGTCTAGTTCTATAATTAGACCCAATGGAAACCGTCCGGGTATAGTGATTCCTAATCAGAAAAAATGATTTGGGAGAAACAGTTAATTGAATTAGATAAATAGGAGTCCATATTTGGAATCATATGGTCTAATATTGGATTTATTGTAATGTTCAATTTTAGTTATAAAAAAATAATTCATGGTAAATAATTTATTTACATTACTATAGGTAAAATATTGACAAGGGTTATTATTTAATGGTAAATAAATAACATACCTAAAAATTAAAAAAATTAATGGATTAATTAGTTATATCATGATTATGACCATCCTAAATTTTTTTTAGTTAAATTAATTATATTTAATAATAAAATAAACATCAATGTGGTTGGATTTAATTACATAATAATAATTATTTGAATGAATTAAATCCCCCTCTCCTCATGTATGAATACCACAACTCACCATTCTACTTCAACTAACAAACCTTTTAGATCCAAAAATATCAAACAAAAACTCTCCAACTTCATCTCACCACTTTCTAATTCATATGTTAGTTAGGAAATACCAAAACCATGGCCCTCAATGGTCTCACATGTAGGTGATATTTAAGAGGTGAATTTCTAAAAGTATCTCAATTAATTTCATTTCTTTTTATATTTTTTCATTACATCATTCATCCATCATGATATAATAATAATATAAAAATTTAAATATTTTGATGTTATTATTTTATTGTAATGTCTTAAATTAGTCTATTTTATGACTTTATCTTAATCATTAAATTGACTCTATTGTCCAAATTATGCCGGTGAATCGACTATGTGAATAATGATTTGGTTCATTTAAAATTAACTTCATTATGAATGGTCATTAAAATATTATTCATGTAAAATAATATTTTTATATATTTATTATAAACTATTTATTTTTATTGAAAAAATATATAATAATAATTTCAAATAAAATGAAAGTATTTTTCTAAAGTCATAATAATTTCAAAACTAAACAAAACAGTTATCATTAACATTTTATAAAATGAATCATCCTCTTGATTGAATGAGAAATTATAAATGGGCTCATTTATATATATATATTTTTATAAATACCATTTGTTTACTGGTTTGTAATTTTATTTCCATTTGATAGGGAAATCCAAAATTATACACAAATAAATTGATCATGAAATTCCGAAGAAAAACTCATCCAAAATAATAAAAATCACTAAATATTATTAAAGCGTGAATAGAAAATGGAATTTTTTTCAAATAAAGTATTTTATATTAATATATTATTCTATAATTAACTAATAACATTATCTAATCCATTATGAAGATGTTTTATGTACTCAAATATTAATGGAATCATCCAGTAAGGGTTTCTCATCTCACTTTGCCTCTTTTATGCATATATCTTATTCACCAAATATTTACACTATGGGGTTTTAGTCTATTTACCATTGATATAAAATATAATTATTATATTTATGTTTATATTATTAACTATTTAATTTGACATATATTACTTTTATGAGTCATATGATTGAAACATTTACAATTGTATGAAATTTCCTAACTCAATTTCTATTCATTGGGTAAAACTACCATTTCATTAATTATGTCACTCTATGAAATGTGTTAAATTAATTTTTACTTTTTTATGTTTTATTTTGATTGTTTTATGTGTATTTATTGAAAATAAATATAATATATTAAATATATTAATTCTCCCATCAATGATATGATAATTGTTTCATGATTTCTAGTCTCAAAATTATTTCTACGAGACTTAATCCTTGCTCACCGTTATTTTTATTTTGAAGTGTAATATATAATAATGATGTGGTATGATCAAGTCATTCTGTGAGAAAACAAAATTATGGATTTTATGTATGGTGAAAACTATAAATAACCCGCCAATACGGTATTATCTTTACAACCATAGAGAAAACACCATTTCTTCAATGTGATGTTCTGGTGTGGAATAGTTAGATTCATGGGGAAGAAACCACTGAGACCCATCAAAAATGACTGATCTCTATGGAATTAGAACATAGCTTAACCCCATTTTTGATGCTTCATAGAAAACAACAATTTATACTACCTCAACTAGAAGACAAAGAATCACATCACTATCCAACTTCACATTCATATACTAAAAATATTCTTGAAAGTTATCAGCCTACATGAATGACTAATCCTTATTCGTCAATGCTATCATTGGAGTTTCTACTCGAGATAAACTGGATATGAACCTCTAGTAATATCCTACAATGCTAAGGAAACGTCACACCTATACCACTATCTTGGGGGACACACAATACACAATAGATTCTATCATCAATGGATCCACATATTTTCCCTAATAGTATATAACATTCCCCATGAAATAAATTTATTGAGCCAGAAACTAACACTTGACCAAAATACCAAACAATTGTTGTTGACGATGAACTCCCAAAACAGCACGTAGAGGCTCTGCATGCTCCTCCTATATCATTTAGTACACCAATATGTCATGAATGAAAACTACCATGATCATATTCATGAAATCACGATACACAACATTCATCAACCCCATAGAAACACCTAGAGTATTCATCACACTAAATGAAATTATGAATAACTCAAAACTCCTATTACAACAACAAAGAGAAGTCTTACGAATATCCTTATCGTTCACACACATCTTACGATACATAGATCACAAGTATATATTTGAGAACAAACATTCACCATTCCATTGATCAAACTAATATCAATCCAAGGAAAAATAGTACAGTTCTCCATTATCACTTTATTCAAGATATGATAATCGACACACAAACACAAACTATTGTCATCCTTCAATAGAAAAAAATGGGTGCACCCCATGGTGACACAATCAAGCATTCATAAATATACAATAATAGTCCATAATGCAATATACATGGATCTCAAAAATCAAAAGAGGCTATCGAATATAGAGGAATTGATATTGGAGACACTCTTTATTGAATCATGATCCCGAACTCGATATCCCCTTGAGAGATTAGTGCTACAATCACTTATGAAAATACATCAGGGTACACTTCATTGACCCTAGGAAATGTTGATTGTTGAACCTCCAACAAACTGAGCATCAACATAACATTCAATTATGAGAGGTAAATAACACACCTCTAACCCATTTGTGGAACTTACTCACCAACAAACATCATTTCCTCTCTATTAGATTCAATGAAAAAAACTACCTCCGGATGTAATCCACAATAGCCTACACTGAATGCTATGAATCCATGCTAAGGATGAAATAATATGGTTTTATATGAAAACATAGAATAATTTCCAAAGAGCGGTGATTCTCTAGTACTAGCTAATATTTTCTACATACTTCAAACAAGTCACTCAACCACTAACTAGAACAGTCAAAACCAACAGCCTTGGAAGCCTCTATACCACAATTTCAAATGTATGGTCAATGGTAGGTGATTTAAAGGAATACCCACGGGAAGAAAAAAAAGCAAAGGGTACCTTAAGGGACACCTGGTTCACCTAGCACTACCATCACTAAAACATGAAGATGACCAAGTTATGCTCCATGACCACAATAACCATGATTATTACCACCACCACAAATACACTCTAATGTCCATGGAATGGGTGTGTCCGAGGGTAGTCCTCCCAATCATTTCTCTGTTGATCGAATGCTAGTGAAACCTGTAGTGGATACCTCGGTTGAAACTGCCTCAATAGAGGAACATGAGCAGAATAACTAGAAAAAATGAACTCCTTGAATGATCAGGCACACTTGTTGTTGATAATCTATGAATCATAAAAAAAAATTAGACGGTTACACCCTTTAAATTGACCTAGGAACCCCCACCATGGGAGAATCAAGATACTGAGGACATGGACCTATCTCCGGCTGAATGAAAACTCATTTGTCCTGAGAACCGGGAACCCTGGACCACAGATCTACTTCATGATAAATCATAATGACTCACCTCTAATGATCATTTGGTCCTTCGAAATGTCCTCCTAATGACCTCTAACCTCACGATCTCTTCAATATACGTCTTCAGTATAATTGGGGTGACCAATAAATGATTCTCTAAATGAAAAGCCTCATCATAATGCCTATCCCAAGACTCCTCATTAGGAAACATGTCGAAATAATATCAGTGGAGGTTTCTGGGATAGATTCCTTACTCTCTCACATTGGAGCATCCATGCTGAAGGGTAAACAGCTCTTAGTGAATGGATGCCTTCACAGACGAAGAATAAAACCCATATTTGAACTGGTCTCATAACATCTCGCACAATAATTCTAACTCCTCTTCATCCCCAAGGAACAAGAACCACCATGGCCTCACTACTCCATGAGGCATCAACATAATCAATGACACCCCACACTCTTTCTGTGCACAGATCGAACTGAATGCTATCTCAAAATCCACCTACCAGTTCACTATAAATGTATCTATAATGGAGCCATAATAAAACCAAAAAATATACAAATTAAACTTTAGTAGGTTCATCCTACAAGTTTCATTATTATCTACCTCTACTGTACTACAATCTGTCAGCACAGCCTGCTAAACATCTTCTCTGTGAACATGATGAGGATGTCGACCTAGATCCATACCTGTAAAAGAAAAACAATAAATCTCTTAAACCTTCAATATGAAAAGATTTACCCTTAATTAAATAATATTTTTACTTTATTAATTTTATGATGACCTATCCCATGGTCTACCCATTAAAACATAGTAATAAAGAAGAATGATGCATGAATCTTTACTAGGTCTCTACTTGGAAACCAATATCACCTCTGTAAGTAGCCACTGTAAACATAAATGTCCACGCATAAGATTATAAGGGACCTAAATACTTATGTATCTACCATTATCTAGGGTTTACAGTTCTTTATAAACTTATCTGACACTATTTCTCAACCAACCCATTGACCCTCACATTTTTCTAACTCTTAACTCCATCTTACCCCTCAACAAGATCCACCAATAACACTCTGTCACGACCCCCTCCCCAAAAGAGTACCAATATGGGTTCAAAAATGTGAAAATATAGATAATGAACCATGATATTTTCCTTCAGTTAGCATTGGGTTAGAAACTAGTACCAAGGGTATAACAACACGTTAATGGGAGGCATTACCCTCTAAGAGAAGACATGCAGAAAAGAGAGAGATAATACAGACACCAACCAATTCCTACCAAGACAACAATATAAATAAAAACCCAATTAAAAAAATATGTATTGTCATTCATCAACTAATACAACAAAATGGAAATTGAATGTTCCAAAATAAAGTTTAAAGGTAGTTACCACAATGCCCAAACAACTCAAGAAAAAACTAGTAATCATTCAGTAACCACCATATTCTCCTACCTACACCAACTAACCTAAAAAATAGTTTATTTAACGTAGGGTGAGTATAATAGTTTACTCAATAAGATCCTCCCTAAATCCCATCCTATAACATTAAATAATTCAAGATAAATCATATTTAACAACAAGTGAAACCAAATCATCAGCAAAATAGTTATGTTGTGTTCCTAGCCTCACCATGGATACTCTAACCATGTATCGCATATAAGAGTATATAATATAATAATTAATTTCTAGTGTACCCTACTACCACATCTCCACTAGTTTTCCACTTTTCCTCACCTTCACACAACCTAAGGCATCTATCTCTAGGAAGGATAGAACATAGACCCCTAAGAGAACACTACCTCATGATCGTCATTCAAAATAAATCCTTCCTTCAAAGACTTGGGTGAAGCACCACACTATCCACACTATAAAAACTAACCAGGTAGTCCTGGGAATCCACCACTATATGCATAATGTGTATCATACATTGTGTATTGTGCCTATAACCATTAAACTACATACATTGAGTAAGGATATTCAATCCACCATTACAAATATGTGTTATACCAATAGTAGCATAGTGGAAACTATATCTATAATATATGTGTATGAAATAACCATAATCCATTGAATCTCTATACACATATATATGGTGAAAATAACCTCTGTGCATACCAGAACATTTAACTACCAAGAGAAGAGAGCCTGGACAACGGGGGAATTCAGCCATCCATCCTCCCACATAGATGTTGGGGAAAACAACCCCAACGTATTAGAATCACTAGGGTTTCATTCACCCTAATTGATGGGGTGGTGAATCTCATAGAAACAATTAAATGACATAATATATCTCATAAACACACTATAGGAAAAACCTGGTCTCAAAATCAATTGCATCTAACATCTCTCAGACTCACAGATTCCACTATTAAGAACAAGTATCCTATAAGAACACAACTATTTAAATAGAATTATTAAATAAACTAATGTCTTTTGATCATTTGAAAATTATGTTAATTAATTATTTAACCACTAATTAAGATATTTTATTTTAACATTACATCTAATTGCATATCAACAATGCTCATCCCCTCCAGGAATACTCAAAATAGGTCGAACTGTTCCACCAAGAACAACCCCATCATTGCAACCCGGTAAGCTCCAACACCATAGGTTAAACATCAAATAGTAAATAATTTATTTATAGACTTATTACATTCTATATTTCCAAAGCATTCTATAAAAACGTTCTAAGATTTACAACACAAGGGACACTATAAAGTGAGTATGTGAACAACACATCATGTCTTTTCCACATTTATCAAGATTGTAGACACATCCATCCTTGAGAATATAATCAAATAAAGCATCTGGAATTCCCCACAAGTAGTAACCTCTTTGGGATGAGGGGTAAGAAATAATATATGCGAAAATATGTGGTGAATGTAATGAAGATAAAAACCCAATAATATTCAACATGCATCTAACACACACATAAAACCTATTTCATCATCTATAGTGTCTTCCCTAACACACACATGAATAAAATGATGAACCACGCCACATTGGGCCTAAAATAAAACCACAACCACTATGTCTCACTATACCCAAAGCTCACAGTATCCATTCAAGAAAAAAACACAATACCAGATGCTGGAATCAATATGTAACTGATCTCTTGGCCCTAAACAATGAATTATGTCATCTCACGCAATCAGAAGTAATGGATCAAAAGTAAAAAAAGATCAAGGCCTTACAAGAAATATGCTAGCTAAGAACACTTTTAGATATTATTTTTACCTATAAACTAGTTCGTTAATAAATATTGTATTATTAGATTAATTATTAGTAGGATCCAACAACTAAAAACCTAAACTGCATGTTATCATAGATACCATAAATTAGTTAAACAATCTATTTGACATGCCATTAAACAATAAGCACAGACATGATACATGTTTAACAACCAACTGATATAAACTCGCACAACATTATCAATTTTATATACATAAAATTAAAACAACAACAATGGGATTCATCTATATGCCTATTTATCATTAGAAAATTAATTATTAATTAATTTTGGCTTTAAGTTCTTTAATAATTTAATCATGAACACCATGTGAACAAACAAATAAAATATATCTCATTATCTATAATATAAAAAAGTAAATAGTTATCATAATGCACTGAAAAAACAATGTTCAAATGTAATATATTTGACATGTTCAAGTATTAAATTAGGTCAATTATATTGGGATCTGAGGGCTAAATCATGATAAATTTACGACTAATGGAAAATAAATATATAAGCATTGAATCTCTTTCCACAAAAAGTTTCTAACATTCAGTTCACATGATCATATAAATGTAACAGATCATGATCACCTTCCCCACAACAATAAAATCCATCTAAAGATGTAACAACACAACAACATAAAAAACCAAAATAAAATCCCATATAACTCTAGAGATTACATGCTATAGAAATGAAAAGATAAACATGTGAAGAAGGGTCTATTAGAAAAATAACAGAGCTTGATATTTCCTCTAACTGATGACATAACAATAAAGGAAACAAGGATCAGATCATGGATGATTGAATCCCCAAATGTTGAAGAGGGAGGCATTTGGGTCATTGACCATCGAGATGGGGTGCTCTCAGGCAGCAGGGTTTAGAAAACCCACGTGGCTAGCTTCTTTTAAAACACCCAGTGGAGGGGCAGTACATGATATGTATATACCTGTCACATCGTGTACCACATAGAGGCGGAATTATATTGGAAAACATGTCACCTATGCACATTATTTTTTTAATGAAACCTAAATGGTACACATCGTTTAGACCCACTATTTCAAGCTTCTCATGTCCATTATCCTCTAGAAATCCCCAGTGCCTTCTATGAGAACTTAGGTCTTCGAAAACACACAAAGGGTCAATCCACATGGATTTGGTCCATTACAGGTGGAATCAAATAGGTATCCTGAATGTGGTGTGGACATTGAATGTAGCAATAAATAGATGACGAGAATTCATATTATACTCCAATGTAAGATCATAATATTGTATAATTAATCCACATAAAATATAAATAATGGGCTCCACACCACCAATTATAATCATCATCAGATGAAGGGCACATATTTTATCACAGTGAATGTGATGCACTAGGAATAAACCTTCTATGCTGATGAATAAGCCATATAATATGGGTTTCCAACACATGAAATGGGACTGGGAGGCCCCATGCACATGATTCGATGATATAAGGGACAACATGGTAGTTTCCAGACCAAATATTTTTTTCAGATCCACAAAAATGACATATATTTAGTTGAGACAGGTGATAAAGTGATATAGTGATCCCAAAAAAGGCATGTAGGTTTCTTTTAACCCTCTAACAACTATCCGCACCAAGTCATCCGACATGACCACATAATGAGGGTAT
The DNA here is from genome assembly GCA_963277665.1 of Viscum album. Lineage (NCBI taxonomy): Eukaryota > Viridiplantae > Streptophyta > Magnoliopsida > Santalales > Viscaceae > Viscum > Viscum album. The sequence goes on from OY728166.1 coordinate 999,329,220, forward strand.
GATTATTTGATCAAACAAGAAATGGGGAAGTCCATGCTGACATGTTAAATTAAAAGAAGACGATCCAATGACATTTAAACAAGTACAAGAGTCATATACGTCAAATTTTTTATTTCATGATCTACTTGTTCAGTTGAAACCCTACATTGGTAATAACTAAACTCAAGGATGAATATAATATATTAAAAAAAACTAATGGTTTTTTTATCCATGCTCTCAATTATTGATATGTTTCCTCATTCAAAAAAACTCAGAGTGGCACTCATTAATGTCCTCCAATTACCAAAATGAATTATACATATGTATCTCCATTTAAGGTATATCAAATAGATACCATGTGAGAATAATTTTTTATTACCATATCATCCAAAAAGCATGATTAAGAAGAGGTCATCGTGGGAAACATTGGCACCCTCTATGTTTCAAGTGCGCTCATTAATGTAGACATCATAGGGGATCTGATTGACAATAGCCCAAGGATCCATATCATCCTGATTGAAACCCATTGATGTTTCAGATACTACAAAAAGTTTATCACAAAAATATAACCATTAAAGGGTAAGATAATCATGAGAAAATAATTATTATAAAGACTAACATAATACGTAGTTTGTAGATCTCACATCTATTACTAAGTTTATCATTATCCCATAAGACACCCAAAATAATTTAATACTCGGAAGGCCGTAGATACATATCCACCTAGAGGTAGCTTTAACATTCCTTTAATGTCTAAAATAATCCATTGATTGAATGTAAAACATACAGAATCCTTATAGGTCCCTCTATATGTCATGGGAATCCATATATTCTAAATCTTGTTTCTATTAAAGAGGATTCATGAAAATAAAAGTTTGTTGGTGATAAACATTTTTAATCTCCTAATGCCTTGGGGATAACCCCTGAAAATCCCTAGAGTATCCATGTAATATATTATGCGATCCCCAAAAATATTTTTTGGGGTAATAGACCTAGTCCTAGTATTCTAACCCCCTTCGATAACAAGATAAAATGTAAAATACAATTAACTATATCCTCTCTCCGGAAAGAACATAAGATATAGGGGATGATAATGACTTTTCATGTATCCTATCCCACCACGATAGTGAAAAAATAAAACTATAGATTGTAAACTTCATATTAATGTTATTCAATAGACATGTTATTGGACGATTATGAGAATTTCCTTAGGAACTCCCCTCCCACATTCGAGGAATTTTTATCCACCAACATCGAAAATATCCAAAAAGTGAATCTAGGAACAGAAGAAGACCTATGGTCTACACTAAATACGAATTATATCCCCCACAAAGATAAATATATGTAAATATAATGTCTATGGAAACATTGATATGTGTTAAATTTTAATTATATTGAAATTCTTGGACTTATTCAAAATCTGCCTACACACCATCTCAGCTTACACCATGTCCATGATTGCTTCCAAAAGGGTTCCAAGGGGTTTCCACCCTCCCATGCCACCAATTTATAGTCCTATGTTGAAAAAGTATTCAATGATAACTTATTATGAGAATTCAAATACTCATGATAGATTGAAAATATTTTCCATGTCATGAAAACGAATGGGAATATAGGGGTCTACATAAATTCAGAGTCCTTATTAACTACTATGCAATGAGATATTTCCCATGCATGATGGAAAAGTTCATCATTCGGGAAACAACCTGCTTCCATGACCTTTCCTTCGTCGTTATGTATTCGGGTTATAATAAAAATAACATGTCCCATGAATATGAAAAATCTACATCATTCTGAGTATACCATGAGATATTATTTCTATCTTGTCGTACACATTTTATTAATGATCATTGGTGACTTGTATCAACTCCTCATGAATCCTATAATTAATCCATTCATTGGATGGATAGTGGAATTTTACTTCAATGAACCGATTTTCAAATAATAACTACAATGTGATTAGTTTTGTGATATTAAAATAATATTTTAAAAGAATACACAACATAATTTCAAGATGGATTCAGTGAAATGTTATTTTTCGGTAACATTAGACAAATTCATTGGCCTTGTGGTATGACACCAGAGAATCAAGGTTGGAATAGAGAATACTATTGCTATTTTTTGTTGTCACAACCTATATATATATGAAATAAATATAGGGTATCCAGTTGAACCACTCTTACATTAAACTTTTCATATGAAAAATGGACGAAAAATATATCCCCTTTGCCTGGATAATGATGAAGGGGACCAACTATGGATGTGATGATGCATATTCTGGAGCCTTCAACAGTATCATGTAGTATCTACTACACACACTAGTTCTGATGCCCCTACTGAAAGTGAATCCACCCATCATTTATGTGGCTACCATGGAATGCTCACTGGGATCCCTCCTCACCCAAACAAACAATGTAGAGAGAAGGAACTGTCACTATTTTCACAACCACCCAATGCAAGGTACTGAGTACCGATACTCTAATTTTGTGTAGAACTGACTTCTATACAAACTTATAGTTAAAAAATATGAGGCATCACTTAAAGCACCACAAATTACTTTAGGTCTCTTGTATTGATCCTTTTGAGTGAATCCTTGGCCCTCCCATAAATGCTGGGCATCTAGACCGATGGGTAGTCATTCAAAACAAAATGTAATCTATTTTATGCCACTAAAGGATGTGAATGTGAAATACCATTAAATTTTTCTTATGGTACATCCCACCAAGTAGAATAGAGTTGGTGACATAAAGCTCCAAAAATAGGTGGTATAATGCCTATGACACACCCCACATATAGGAGATGTATTTGGATGGTGCCTACTATAGTCATTTTAGTAATTAATGGAAAACACAAAGCTCACTTGGGTAGTCATAGGGCTTGTATTTTTTTACATACAAAGTCATATTCCATAAAAATTATCAATACTAAAGGTTCATAAAAATAATTAGGTTAAATAAAAAACCATCATTGATGGATTTTTTATTTACCTACATCTCCATATATCCCACATGAATATCAAAGGGGATTCATAAGTAGTGATTTAGTAGAAAAATGGTGAATAATCTATCAAAATGGATCAATGAGACCCTTTCAGATTATATGTCACGGTGCTAATGGAATAGATCCATTTTGATACCACATTACATCATTCTCCTTGTTAAAAAAATATTCACATTTACATATTGGCTAATAAATCCATAGTCCTTGCTATCCGTGATTAAGAGGAAGAAATATTATATATCACACAAAAAAGAATTTTATCCATTAGCATTATATGTTATATTGAATAAATTGATTATTTCAACCCCATCACATTAATCAATGAACCTATATCAACCCTTGAATGATGGAACCCATAATCTGTTACATTGATGGTTGAACACTCATCTCAGATTTAGACAAAACAGAATATATTTGACTTAGTGCATCAAAGAATACCATAAAAGATGATAAAAATTAATAATAATTCATCTAAAAGAGATTTATTGAAAGAATCATGCACTGATGGATATTAGAAATATTGATTCTCATATTAATGGAAGAATTCCATGCAAGATCATGTGGCACTCATCAGTCTGGGACCATGCTCTCCCAAAAAATAAAGATGTTAGTGAGAAACTAGAAAACCATGATACATGACTATGTTGAATTATCCATTAAATATGATGCATTCCATATATATGAAACAATAATTCATCAACCTCTATAATTCTTACATAAATGTAAATATACATGGACATTTTTCATTTGGGTAATGGATGTTTTGCTTCCATATCCCCCACCCACAGCTAAGCAGTTAAATTAATCATTACTTATACTGACTTATCTTCCATATGGGATGAGGAAACATCCCTCGTGGATGTCAAAATGAAGAATATCATCATGTTCATGAAGTCCCATATCATTACCATGTTTGAGTTCAATCACACTAGATTGTCGCTTAATTTCCAGTACTTTTATTCAACAGAGATGAATAAACAATATATGGAGTACAATATTAAGTCCCATCAATAATATCATGATAATGTATAATAAAACTGATAGATATAGACTTTTAATAAGACTATATCGACTATACACATTATTATGGTGTGAAATTAAAAGAAGTACCAAATGATCAATCTCCAACATGATTTTTGGGCCTATAGTACCGTCATGTGTAGTACTACACTATAATTTAATACTTAATGGTGTATGGGGCCAATGCAATGTTACCCAATGAAGTATAACTTCAATTTACTTAAATATACATTTTTTACCACTCTCATATAATGAAAAATTTCAAAAGAGGATGAACGAATTGGAGCAGCTTAATGAGAATAAGTATTCTATGTTATACTACATTGAGGTCCATCAGAATCAGATCACACGAGCCATTAATAAAAAGGTTCGCCTCTATTAATTCATCAATGGAGAACAAATATTTTTATTATGAACCTTAATGATAATAGGGTAGTGGCCTCGAATTATGAAACCCAAATGGAAATGGGTTGACATTATAAAAAAATTTTATCGAAATTAATCCTAGTCAATGTTCATAATGAAAGGTGGCAGAGTCACACTACTAGAAAATGAATGATTTATAAAGAAATAAATTTTATAGTTATTATCGTGAACAAGGATAGGATGAAAGATTTTATATTGTATAACATATATATTTAAGGGAGAAACACCCTAAACTGAAAATCGTTTCATGTCCTAACCAAATAATGTCATACTATATTGAGCATATGATGTCCTAGATGAATGTGTTTTAGCTAAAAAATATCTCTCATTATATAAGAAATATGTTAAATTGAACATCAACTCATGTCAGGAAAGCAAGACCATACACTAAAATATTACCCATGTCCTTACAACATGATGTAAAAATCCAAATCAAGTGTATTTACCATACAAAATTAAGAAACATAGAAAATTTCATTACTATGTGATATTAAACTACATAAAAGGATTCCTTATCAAATGAAGTAAAACCCAAAAGATATGTGAAATCCATATTAATTCACATCAGGGGAACCTTGCCCTTACCATATGCAGTCAAACTGTATGAATAATGTCCTCTCTAAATGAATAATTTTTTCAGAACTACCAATGTATTGATTATTATTTTCAATGAGATATGTAGGGTTTGGATAATATTATATATTGGTTTAAACACTACATGAAATGTAATAAAAATGTAAAATATGTAGTATCAACTTATTTTTTATATTAACCTTTAATGTTCCTTGTTTCTCACACAGAGAATGTCTCAAGTGAGCATAAGAATTTCAAAAAGGCCATTCCCATGCAAATGAGGCTTGAAAAATCACAACAATCTCATAATGGTTATGAATGAAATGTCCTTGAAGGCATACAATGAGTCCATAACTCCTGATGTTAAAACAAAATAGTTAATGTCCAATTCACAACATAAAACTACACAATCTTGTATCCATTTTTTCATGCCCCAACACTAGAATCTAGGATCTAGTGCATTATTTTATTAAATTTATTATGATTACAAGGAATCATATCCTGAATTACTATTCAGTTTAAGATTCTAGAATTCCCAATTAAATACATGATATCCATAATATTTAGGGAAATAAAAAAAATTTAATTCCTATGAAAAAAAAATCCAAGAAAATATTTTCAAATATTTATTCTTCATAACCTAAGGAAAGAATCATAATAAGTGTGAGCTAAAATGATCTGTAATTGTGAGAAATGAGGAAGAAATAAGGAATAAATAGCAATTAATTAATATTCAAGGTTAATAAAAGGTAAAAAATTCCATTAATATAATTTGACAAGGAAAAATCATTACAGTAGGGTAAGAAAACATTAATCATGCAATCTAAAGCAATAAATTATGAATGTTATGTATCCATACAAATTATTGTGAAAAATATCATGCATTTATAATAACATTATCGTGAAAATGAAATGCATGCATTGATATATCGACGAAAAATATCATGGTTGAAGAATAACTGAATATATATATGTGGTAGATGGTTTATTCTTAGAAGCCATGTTTCATAGGCACATTTAAAATTTAACATCATAAAAATTCATAGTATGAATTATAAAATTTTCGGTAAAACCTCACTTGATTTGGCAAAATGATTCATATCATTAGACTATCAATTCATCAATGGGGACATTTATAATCAGGACCAACCCATGTCATACCAGTCCAAAGAATTACTCATATATAAAATAAATAATGTCATTTATAAAATATATCTATTGAATAATGAATATTTATTAATCAATAATACCTCAATGGTGGATATGTACCAACCATCATTGTTGACCTTAAAACATTCATGAGGAAAAATAATATGAAAACATTTCAATGTGTCTGATACAACAATGAAACATTCAAATAATATATCCCAGTGAGTTGAATAAAACACAGTATTTCATGATAATAGTTATATTTTTGATATAACATATCAAAGGGATGTATATACACCAAATAAAAGTAAATTGTTTCATAAAAAAAGTTTCAATGGGAAGTAAATTGTGATGAAATCATTTTCATTAACCTTCCTTTGAGTGTGTGGTATTTATCCTAATGAATAGCTGTTTAATATTTGTTACTATTATATAATAGAACCATAATCAAATTTATTTTAGTATATATTAATTAACTATAATATTTTATTACTCCTTATTTAAAAACAGTCACTAATTTTAATATTATTAGTGTTTTGTCTTCTATTCTCCATGGAACAACAATGTTTAAACCAAAATAAAATCAATATGTTGTGTAATATCATTAGTAATATAAATTACATTGCCTTCCCAGTTCTCATAAATCTATTGTCTCTGTCGTATGATGGTTTTGTGGTCGTATATTTCCTGAAGAAACACACATACACTAGTGGATAGACTTAAAGCTTTTATAATACCTCTATCCTTTACAAAATTTATTAATTACAAAATATTTCTAATGTGATTGATGAATTATCTTCAAAAATGATTTGTTAATGAGAGAGTTTATATAGAACAATCCACTAGGTTGGAATATAAAAAACATCAAGAATTTGATATATTAAAATTCCCAATAACATTTTGAACAAAAAAATTTCTAAAATATTGGTAGGATATGTTACTTGGAATATCAATATAAGGATTTTTATGGGTGATTCATATCCAAATTTATTTATAATAGTTAATATGAATATTATTATTGTAAAAATATATGTTTTTGAAGTATTAATTGGTTCAAATAAAAATTGTAGAACATTTTTTTTCAGATATCGTAACGTATGAGTTTGAATTGATAATGGTTGGTGAGTTAACATATTTTCATGGTTTTTAAATTTTGAAAAATATATAAGGATCATTTTTATCTCAAAATAACTATAAAAAATATCTTTTGATTTTTTTTACGATAAATGTTTTTTAGATACTAGAATTGGTAGATGTATATTTGAAATTAATAGTGCATATGGATAATGTAATTTTAAAGAAGATTTTTTTATTTCAGGGGTATTGTATGAAATAAAAGTTAGTATCACAGTCTAAAGCTTGATATGAATATTTGAATGCAGGAATTTATTGAGTTGAAGTGTTGTGGATGAAAAAAACAGTAAAAATATATTGCATGAGTTTTACTAAAACTAAAATACATTGTGATAATGAAAGTTCCAATCCATTAAGTAAAATTCTGAAACATTAATCACATGCTAAATCACATAGATGTGAAACAACAATTCCTTCTAGATCAGATTTAATGAGATATGATTTTATGGTTCATCATAATAAAATAACAACATTGTTAAAATTTCTACTAAACCCATTTGTTTTGATATATTTGAATATATTAAACAGAGTTTTCGATTATTCAATGTAAATTGATTTTTCACATCTAGTTGTTTTTTCTTCATCACTTTACATTAATATACATTTTTCCATTGTTGGAGTACATCTATTTATTATTTTATAAAAACATATATTTCATTATTTTTTAAAATGTTCATATTGTAATTAATTTTTCAGACATAAAAATTATCATAACATATGTTATTTTTTTGAATAATACAAGAATAATTAGTTTTTATAACATAATAATCATAAAAATATTTTCATAATAAATTTCTCATAATATGTTTTTCATAATAAAACCATCATAATTAATTTTTCATTATTAAAATAGCATATTAAGTACATAAAAGATTCTATACTAATCAATTAACATTAAACAAATAAATAATAATATGATATTGATATTGATGAAACATTCTACTCCAAAAGTTACCCTTATATTAATTTATTATTTTCAATAATTGATTTCTTCAGTATATTAATACTATTTTATTATACATTTTCATTTATTATAAATTATTATTTTTCTCAAAATAATAAATTTTTTTCCCAAATAAAAAATATTTTCAATGCGATACATGATTTTAAATCATCGTGAGATCAAATAAATATTTATTACATTCATAGGTTAAATCTCAACCATCAAATATGTTAATATTTACTTTCGAAAAAAATATTTCTTAATATAAACCATGTTTTTACAAGCGCATTATTAATGTGGTTCACCATGTTTCTGACATTTTTTCTAATTTATTTTTTCCCAAATACTCACTCCTTTAAATTATTTAGTTTGATTCAATCTATTTTTGTCAGATCATCAGCACAATATTCAATACGATGCCAACCAAAGAAGAATAAAAACAATTGTATGTTTTAGTGAAATTATCATTTAATGAAAAGGGTTTGAAATGTATAACACTACTATAAGAGGAATGTATTCATTATATGTTGGGAGAGGGTTTATGTAGAGATAAAAGATAATGATTTTAATATTTATTATCAAGAATTGGTTATTAAAATTTATTCCTTACTTTTATTTGTTAAATAATATGGTGATGATAATGTTTAATAGTCCATGTATGAGAAAAGAAAAAATCTTTCCTTCAATAGATTATAAAATCATATAGGTTTTTTTTCTTATAGTGAAGCATATTTACCCTGACAAAAGTTACCGAAAAATATTGGAACTTTTGAGAATGTCAAGGATATGAAATCATTATTTTCATCAAACAATAGTGTGAGGAATGTTTCTCACCTATCACGGGATTCATGATTAGTATAGTTTTAGATATAGGGTTACTTGATTCTATGAAATGGTGATATAGAATCCCCTATGGTTTTTGAAAATAAATTCTTGGACATTATAATAAATCTGAGGAAATTTTACTCTTTAATGTTTGTTTTCATTATAGTGTTGGATAATTATTGGGATCTATAATGTAAAAGATTATAATGTTTCCTACCTTCATTATAATGTAATTCATGAAAATTATGGAGCTTTTTGATGTTTTTATATTTCATACCTTGTAATATAAAAGATTTCTTTTATAATTAATGACAATCTATATATAATGAAATTATTTTTTGTTTCTAAACTTATTTTTTTGATAAAAATGTTGATGGAGGGGAATATGTGTCCCAAAATTCATATAAGGTTAAGACTATTATAAATAAGGGAAAGAATAAATCTTATCCACCAGTCATACAATGTAATGGAATGTTAATTTATGATAGAGAATTTACAAATTGGATCTTACAAGAGGTGGAAATGAAGCCACGATATTTGGAGTTCTGTATTGATCCTACTGATCCAAACACCATGAAATTTTGAGCAACATAATAATTTTAATATGTTCATCAAAACGATTCTATAAAACGTGTTTATGAATAGTTTAAAGAAGAGGTCTTAGTATATTTTTATGATGAAATAAAATAAGTGGTTGAGAAGAAGAAGTGGGGGAAGGAGAGTAAAACGATAAACAATTTCAAAAAGAAAGAAACAAAAAAAATTAATATTAAAAGGATATATAATAAATGAAGTCTTCATTAACCTCAAAACCATTAACATCAAAATTTAGTAAAGATGAAAATAGATAATGTTGTAATCATGAAAATTATTCACCATAAAGGAATAAAGAGTCATCCTCTAAGGGAGAAAAACCAGGTCAATATTAGAATAACAAAATTGATGGTAAGGTATAATTAGAGTAAATTATTGATATTGTAAATGTTTCAGTGAAAAAAAAATATTCTAGATATTGTTTCTATAAAAATTAAAAATTATGGGAATGTATTTGATGTTAGAGATTACATACTATAACCTCATCAGGTTGATACCAATCAATTATAAGTTTTAGTTATGGTTTCTTAAAACTGGTTTGATTATATTTTTCATTATATGAAATGATAGGGTAATAAAAAAAATTTCCCCAACAATGAGTGATGATGATATTTGATTCTAGAATCATTGAACAAAAAATAGGAATAAAAAATGTTTTAAATGAATAAAAAATCAGGATAAAGGAATATTTAAATGTATTTCATGAATATTTTAAGACACAAAAGTCTTCATATAATCACATGGTGAAGTGGTCTAATAAATTGTAAATAAATATTTACCCACATGATTACCAATTTGTTGAAGTAAGGAATCTTTTGTTAAAAATGGAATATTTCACCAACATGTTGTCCTCTAATTATTCCAATAAAGTTAAATTAATTAATTAATTGGAAGATAAATTCAATGTTTATACAATGGAAGAAAATTCATGAAAAAAAAGATCATAATTTTGAGCCAGTTATGACTTTTCTCAGATCATGTGATGTTGAAAATTTATTTATGAATGATGAGAAAATAAATTATTTTAAAGAGATAGAAATCATGTAGACTGAGGTTTTGAATAAAATAATTCAAGAATAAAATATCATGATGCTTGAAAATGATCAAGTCATTCATAAAGGGCCTCATTAAGAAATAATAATGTTTTCATTATAACTCTTAATGTAAAATTTTTAAAACATTATAATGGTTGTTGATTGTGAAATAGTTTTCTTAAAAAACCAATATACTTGAATATTTTCAAATAGATATTGGATATATATTATTTTATTTTATAATAGGGTGAAAAATTAGTATGTTATAATTTGTTAATATAATAATTATCCTATAACAATTCATAAATCTATAAAACAATTCCCATTATTTTATAAAATCAAAAAGGAGGATATTTTTTACAAAGGGGAAGATGATATAAGTATGATGATAATATTTTATAAAATTGTAGAATTATTAATTAAGCTGGATAAGCCATAATTAACTGGAAGATGTTATAATACATTAAATTTTACTAAAAAATATATAATCTCAAGGGGATTTATAATTAATATCATCAAATATTTTAAATGAAATCATGGTTAGAGGGTATCATTTCTATATTGTGGGTTATACATTCCAAATTTTAGGATATTATTGAGTCATTAGTCTTTATTCTTAATTTTCTATTATTTTAGTATTATGAATTACATACAGTTGTTTAATACTTTTTTACTAACATTTTTTACAACATATTTTAGTATTTTTATTGTTGAAAACAATATTTTTACAATACATAGAAAATGTTCTATTAAATTATGATTATAAAACTATAATTATTCTATATGATCCATCAAAGTAAGTATGTGTCTAATTAATATTAAATATATTTATTAGTACATTTGGTTATAATTTTTTTATACATTGTAATGAAATAAATTATGACCATCCCATTTATTATGGTAGAGATGCATTGGACAATCACCCCTAAGGATGACATTATTGACAAACAATAATTAATTACATTAGAATATACAATATTTAGATTATAAATATATATAATTGTTTCTATTGTAAAGAATAATAGTTATAATTATAATGATGATAATAAATAATTAGGTGACACATTTATTTATGCTAAAACATAAAGAGTTGTAAAACAGAAAACTATCTGAGGTCGTAGCAACTACTTTTGAAATATGACCACTGTGGATTCACCAAAAAATAGATAGTCATTTGAAGAGATTGGTGGGGATACATTTTTTAAAAAAAATTATTAAATTGTTCAATCTTTTGGAAAGAATCATTCATATTCATTTTAAAAATTTACAATGTTTTCATTCATATGAATCCTTTTCTGATGTGTTTCCAAGAGAAAATTTTATTTTGTAATTTATTTTTAACACTACTATGATTTTGCATTTCCAGTGATAGGATGATGATGGATATGATTCCAAAAATTCAGGTATTATAGTTTTTGGAATATATATACTGATAATCTTATCATTATAATTTATTAATAAATTTCATTTATTTTATAAAATCATTAAAATTAATTATAACATGTTAGAATGTTTTCAGTAAAATGAATCCTTTTAATAGTTGTTTCCTTAAGATTTTTATTTGTATTCAATGTTCAATCAATGCTATGATTTTGGGCTCCTATTAACAGTAATATGGTGTATATGATTGACCAAATCAAGTGATTTTGGATATATGAAGGGAAAAATTGATCATCATATCACATCATTCCATAGATTGGAAGATAGTGCATATTCTGATCATCATATTAAGGGATTTCAAGGACAAGAAAGACATACATTATTTCAAGAATAATATTATGGATACCACTGGCCATGGTTATTGACAATATTTATTCTAATAGATAAAAGTGTGAATTTTTTTCATATATCCACTAAGTAATTCTTCATTTTTCTAGAAATTGTATTGCCTATTTATACCAGTATTTTCAATTGTTCATGTAATAGAAATTCATTCTACGTACATATCTTTCTATACTATTTATTTTATCAGATTAACTGTGATTATGATAAATACATATATTGATATAATTGGATCATTTGGTATTCATATTCTCTAACTCTGATAATAAGATGATCTTTTAGTCTGATAGAATTACATTGTTTGGTTTTCTGTTATGATAATTTTAATCATTTCAAACAACAATACAACCCATTTAAGTATAGAATAATAAGATAATACTATGATCCTCTATGAGAAAGGTTGTATTGATATATGATCCCTGATACTTTAAATAATTAATGATGTCATTGTTAATATATTCTCCACCTTGGTCTTAGTATTGTTTTTAATATACATAAAAAAATTGTTCCGAAATTCATTGTTGTACTCCTTGAATTTATCAAATAAATATCTCATATTTCTAATTAGGTAGACATATCAATGCTTACTGAAATAATCTATAATATATTTGATGTTTGAATAATGACCACATTATTCTATAGGAAATAGTCCATACACATCTGTATAAATTAACTCAAGAAGATGCTTTGATCTTAATCTATTTTCATGAAATGGCATTTACTCATTTCAACTAGTAAAAATGAATAGAATATATAATGAAGTTTTATATCAAGAGAATATAAATATCAATATTTCTATCATTTATGAAATAATTTTCATTTATATGATTAGGTTTGTGATTCCATTGTTTGGTGTGGTAAGATCATTGTGATATAGATTCATTATCAATTTTTATTACGTGTTATATGTAATGAAACTCATTAATACCATTACTAAATGTTCCAATCCTTAAAAAATAATTTAATTATAAAAGAAGAAGAATTTATTTATGAAAATTAGTCTAAAATCATATGTATGACTTCATGATATATAAAAATAATTTGTTGAAAATTGTACTTAATTTTCTAAAAACATTCATAATTATAGTTGGAAATCGAGGTGGTAGTAACTAAAAAATAATCTAGATAGTTTAGATCCATTAGATTCTCGTAGATGTACATAACCCGGAAAAATATTCCTAATTATTCTTGTTTCCAATATATGAATACATATGATAGAACCAAAATATGTATATATTAATAAATTAGTAGTAACAACAAAATTACTCTTAATAACAACTCCAGCATAAGCTTCCCCAAGCTTCTTTAGATTAGGTATGTTTTTCAACATATTTCCATTCATTTCAGATATATAATAAACAACATCCTATTGTCTAGTGCTCAATTTGATATTTGACTTCATGGATGTGAATGATAATTATTTGGGCTTTGAAATCTTCTCTAACCCCAAAAAAGTTTTCACGACATAGAGGGAATTATTTTCACTCCTAATTTCGATATCAACTTTGGGAACCTAGTGGGGGAATATGGAAGAGATTACTAAAGGTTGTTGATATTAAAATTAACAAAAATAATGTATACTTTTGATGGTATATTGTGATAATGATATTAGTGTGCTATGTTTCATGGAGTTTAAACCAGATAACACCTAGGAGATCAATGTACCAATTGATAATCACAATGTGTTTCCCATCTAGTGAACCCTTAGAAAGCATTCTATGAAATATAAACTTGTAAATACTAAACCATTAATTATTTTATGTCTACTAGTAATGACCCAAAATATTCCCAAGCATGCTATAAACATCAATTTTCTCATGATGCATCATGAGTTCCCATGAAATTTATGACCTCATCATATGTTCAACATTGATTGTGTCATTCACATTTTTCTCATAGAAAAAAATATTTATCACTTTCATATTTTACATGAGGATCATGAAGTGAGGCTTATTACATGTAATATTTATGTTCACTACTCTAAAAACCATATTTAATCTAAACCATTGATGGATTCTACTTTAAGGAAGTAGAAGGTATTTCTCCAATATCGATCATAGTGATAGTGTGGAAGAAGAACTATTAATTTTATTCTATAATTTAAAATATATTATAATTAATATGTTTATTTATAAAAAATATATTTTATTAATAATAAGTTAACTTATTTTTGTAGTCATATCACAATTTAATCATGTCCTAGTAGCCCTCACCATTAAAATCAGAATGTATTGTGTATTTTAAATTATAGTGGCAAGGATCCATGTTCACCTTTACATAAAAAAATACATGGGGTTATCATGATACTTGAATTTATTTTGGTAGGAAGCTCATTTATATTTATGAACATGATGTTTTTTGAAACATTGATTGGATTCCTCAATCATTAAATCCTATATTGTATTTCCTCAACAGTTTCATAAAAATTACCCAAGACCTATGAAGGTATAATTTAGGTGATGTAAAATGGTTATGTTTACCAAAATACCTCAATATAACTTCCCTTATTAATGTTAGAGTCCCATTAAGGGATTTTCAAACATTTTTACTATTAGATTTACTCATAATATTATAGTTGAAGGATCAGTCTAACATAATATATATATTTGATGGAATTTAATTTATTACCGATAAATTTAATATCTTTTAATACATTACATATACATTTAAAAATGTGGGAATGATACTTAATTGATAAACCATGTTGGGATAGAAAAATTGAAAAATAAATCTATTTATATTCAGTATTTCTACCGTTATTCATTATTTTATCTGAACATTTTATTGCATTTATAAATAAATTCATTCAATGATAGAAAAAAGAAATAAAAAATAAAAACTCCTTATGCTTATCTAACATTTGATTTATTTGGTAGACAATAAATCAACCTATGTGGTATGGGAGAGAACTATTATTTTTTTTCTTTGGAAATATTTATAACATTCCAAATTTCCACTGAAGCATCACAAGGGTTGGAATCATTATGGTTATGTCTTAAATAATCTCCACATGCCATGAAATATTTAATTATTTCCTTGTATTTATAAATTATGTGTGTGAGAGGGGGACAGACTGATTGTTTAAAGGGAATTATTTAAATAACCTTCCACATGGAGGTCTTATATAAAAATGGGGGGTGTGATGACTCACATGAAATTAATTTAATTTAGTAATTAATTATGAGAAACCCAAGTAAATATTTAGATTAAATATATTCCAACCCATTC
This sequence comes from Viscum album, assembly GCA_963277665.1. Taxonomy (NCBI): domain Eukaryota; kingdom Viridiplantae; phylum Streptophyta; class Magnoliopsida; order Santalales; family Viscaceae; genus Viscum; species Viscum album. The sequence continues at coordinate 999,344,907 of OY728166.1, forward strand.
ATAGGTCTTGGTCAATCTTATGATTGTCCAAAGACGCAATGAATATACAAATTTAACTAGATAACATTCATTGATTATTATATGTCTATTATTAAGGTATGTATTCTTGCATTAACTACATGGTAATTGAATTAATTAATTCTTTTTCAACATAAAAACCATATACATTCTTTTACAGATACCCATAGTTAATTTTATTCATTAAAAATAAATAGTATAACTAACAAATAATTATTTATTATAATGAATTATTAAAAAAATTAAAAATTATTTAAAAATATTTTTAAATATAAAGCATAATAATAAGATCAAATTATTTAAATAATTTTTCTAATATTAAAAATATAAGTTTTATTTTATTTATTTTGCACATCAATACTACAAAATGTGCCTTTAAATGTGCCAAAATTTATCATCTCTAGAAAAATGTGATGAGAAAATCCATCTTAATCAGTACTAACATTATCAATAATTATGTTGGACATTTATAAGTGCATCATAATAGCACAAATAAAGGGAACCCATTATAAATTATTTTTATTTAGAACATATAAATTTAACCATTACCAGCACTATATTTTTGCACTAATAATGGCATCACATTATTAGTAAATTGTTTTTAGCACTGATAAAAAGTACCATTTATGAGCAATGAAATTAAAGTGCTGATAAATGTCAACCATTATCAGTATTCTGAAGATGGTCCACAATAAATAGAAATAATTAAATTAAAAAATTAAATAAAATAAACATTTTCATTAGTTAAATAATTTTTAAAAAAATGATTAAATTGATTACACATATATATAAATTATAAAATTTAATAATAGTATATATTAAATATATAGATACATATAATAATAAAATAAAACAATTTAACAAATATAGTTTTGAAATGAGTAAATTTAGAAAAATATTAAACATTTAATTAAATAAATAATTTTTGATAAAATGAATAAATTTAATATACATATATATATATATTATAAAAATTTAAAAGTAGTACATTTTAATTGTACATATATAAATGAATATATAATTAATCAAAAAAAATTATTTAATTATTTAATTAAAAAATCATTAAGAAAATTAATGAAATAATTACTAATAAATAATAAATAAGAATTATATATATATATCAACTAAAAATAGTAATAAATAATATATATTAAATATATATATCTATATTGAATAAAATGTTAATTGAAAACACAATAATACCTTTTTAATTTTTATTATTGTTTGATTTTTCAATTTAATATACATAAAATATCGTGTGTTATATTGATTTCACGCACACACAAACATTACTATATATATATATATATTGAATTAATGCATTTATATTTAAAAATTCACACCTAATTATACTTAGTCAATATATAGCAACACATGCACCTAAAATTTATTTAATTTATTCAAATTTCACTTTATTTTCAAATTTCATTATAAAATAATTTATGTGATATATTATGATTTTAATAATTCAATTTTTTTTTATTTATTTTTAATACTATTATAGTGTAGGCATTTATTTTTAAATTTTTTTATTTTTTATTTTATTTTTGAATTTGATCATTATTTATTATTTATATATTTATATATTTATTTACATTAATTTATTATTATAAATCTGTATTCATATTACATAAATATAAGTATAATTATATTTATATTTGTTTAATAATTTATTTTTAATTAAGAAAACTTATCAATTTTTTCAATAATTTTAAAGTGTAATCATTTTGATTTATTCAATTTATCTCATTTATAAATATGTGTGTATTTAAGATTATATATCCACTAATGATGTAAAAAAATATTTATAAATTTATAATTATAATAAATAAATATTTATTTTAAATATGTACTTATATAATTATAAATAAATAATTATATATATTTAGTAATTATAAAATTATAATAAATTTATTTTAATAAAACCTTTTTCATTGCTAAAACTTGCACTTAAAAAATCACGATCAATGCTCGAATATCAGCACTGATAATGATGTTTTTTCTCAGTGTTTTTTAGCACTGGTAAATATTGAGAATTTGCAGTGCTCGTTGGCACTATTAACTATCGCCTTTATCGGTGCTTATTAATTTAATGATGATAAATGATATATTTATTGGTGCTAATCTAAAATCACTATGACAAGTGTTCCTGATCAATTTAAAATAACCCTAACTGGTTCTTAGTGAGTCATGATTTTCAGGATCTCTCGAAACTCTTTTACTAATAGTGATACACCATTACATTACGTTAGACAAATCAAGGGTAGAATTCAATTTATGTTATATACTACTTTTCCTCCATCATTGTTTGTTCTTGTGGGTTTTCCATTTCAAATTTTGTATTTTTCTTTTTTATTTACCATGATCAAACCTATATCTCATCTTCTTGACACTTCTGTCACGAATCCTCTACGTTCCCTTAGAAGAATCAATGATATAATCCAGTAAATTTTATTTTCTACTTTTCCTATATCTTTGATTATTCTTTTGGGTTCCACATTTTTCATTTGGATTTTGGCGTTTTTCTTTATTATGTCGAACCCTGCACCTCATCTCCATTCCACTACCAGTACAACTCTTCTAGGTTCATGTAAGGAACATAAAAATATATCATGATATTAGTCACTAGTTTTTGTTCTTTGTACTGAGGAAATTAATCAGAGTATTCCTTTCTAAATTTATTACTCATAATCTAGTGATGTAAAAATACAAAAAATCAAATAATTACTATTTCAGTTCTTTTTATTCCTATTTAGAAATGAAATGAAATCATGATAGATTTCATGACTATATTTTTAAGATAAAATATTTTTAAATATGTGGTGTGGTTTATAGTAGATCACTTATCTAAGATGAAAAACCTATTACATATTTAAGTGGGTTCTTTAGTAGTTGAACTCGAATAATTATATGTCAAATAAATAATAATTCTTACAAGTGTCCCATAATGTGTAGTATCTTATAGGTATATAATCTTTTTCTCATTATTATAGAAATTAAATTAATTTTCAATGATGTTACAGGTGAAATTTTATACTTTTATAACACCATAGAGAAATATTCATTCTAATAATACTATCCTGATATTTGAGGATATTCTTTCAAGCTTAATTCTTAACATTAGTGGTTCCCGGAATGTTTAAATTTTTTTGGTGGGATTCTCTTATAAAAACTGTTATCAATCACCTATCCAGATGTCCACGTATGAAGAATTATATTACATGCATTTTGAAACAATTTTATTTTTTAAAACGAAATGAAAATATGCTATAAATAGCTATAGTATTATCCTTGAAATAATAGACAGAGTAATTATAATTTTTTTAAAACTCAATGTAAACTAATGTCCTATAATAACCATTAGAGGTGACCCTTGAAATTTAATGTTATTGTTCATATGTTATTTTATGTTTTCTTCAGAATGGTTCACTAATGGATTAAAAAGAAGAGGAAATTAAGATCCAAATATAGAAAAACTTTTAAAATTCATAGTGAAGTATATTAAATTTCATAAAATCTAGGTTAACACATTTGAAATTCCAATGGTTAAATCAATTCCCCCCAGAATCTAGTTGAATCTTATTGAGTATTAAAGTCTTGAGTATGTGGAGGTTTTAAAGCCACCAAATGATCTATCCATGTAATTCCATTTAATTTTAGTATCTTAGTATCAATTTGGGTTTATTTGGTGTTGAAGGGCAGTTAAAAGAGGTGTAATATGATTTTATAGGAGATAATTGTTAAGATATAGCGGTACACTTGTGTGGTAGGCACTAAGTACATGATAGAATGGAAACAGGTACTTGTTGACAGCCCTGTGTAACTAGGGTCATTTTTAACACAACCAAGAACCCAGTTTACTATTATTATGTATTCAATGTTATTTTTAATATTTCATTAATATGAGGTTTTTTTGATCATTATAATCATAGTAAACACATATTCTATGTCCACTATGGCCCACTACCATTATGTGGGGTTAATTATTAACACAAGTATCTCATTAAAGTAATTTAGAATGAATTATGTCCTGTTTTGGTCTCAATTGTAGTGAAAAATATTTTAAAATGAAATTGATCATGAAAATCAAAATAATTAATTTTTCAAATGTTCTTGAATTGGGAAGAAATTGTTTTTTATTGGAATTATTTTCGATTGATAATTTTGTAAATTATTGAGTTTGGTGATAAATTGGTATGTGTGACCCTCGGTATTCCTTGTTAGTGTTTTCATATGTGTGGTATGTGAGGAATTGATTCTGATTATGATTTTATGATTTTTGTGTTATTTTTTATTTTTCACCTAGAAATAACATAGATGTTAGTTGTTGGTCATTCCATGTTTCTAGTTCGTCTCAATTGTATCCCAAATTTTTTGGAAAATGAGAGGCGTTAAATGCAGTGATGTTTCTTGAGAAAGTTTATCATGTATTCTGAGGGTTGAGAACTCCAAATTTTGTTAGATTTTGTATTGTTCTAGGTCTTCTTGGGGGGTCTAACTTTCGAATAATGGGAGTTTTTTTCATTTAAAACAATGCATGATGTGTTGGTGTGGGATTTTTTATGTCTATCTTTTTATGATAGTTTATACTAAGGAAATGAAGATGAAGAAAGTGTAAGAGCACATGAGTGTCTAGCATAGTCAGTGGAAGGTGAATGAAAATGTTGAACAAATCAAAGAGCTAGTATCCTTTCACCCAGAGGTGGTGTCACATAATTTGTTGAAAGTTTCACTTTTCATTGGGGGGTCTTGTTCTAGGGATCATGGAGCACGTCCACTTCTCTAAGGATCATTATTTTGGGAAGCTGGTGGTGGTCGTTTTTTTCTAATTTATTGTTAAAGGACTATACAACAAAATGGATCATTTTTTGTCTCTCTTATTGGGGTGAAAACATTCTTAGATTCATCATTGTTTTTAATGGATATTTTATGTTCATCATACACTATTAAATTATAATGAAATCATCCTTTGTTGTTAAAATAGTTTTGTTTTTATAATTTTTAACCATTAAATGGTTATCGTTTATTGAATTAGTTTCATTCATTCAATCATTCATATTTGTAGATGTACTTTTTTGTAGAAATCACAATTTTATAATTGTGTGTTGGTTCATTTATCTGTTAAATATCTGTAGTTTGAATATTAAATAATGATAGGGTGTTATATGATTGGAAAAGCGGTCGATGGAGTTTTTTACTTTGTTCACAATTAGGTAAATGATCCATAGGTCATTTGAGATGTGTTAAGATCATCTACATATCAATTCAACATAGGGTTTGAATGATATAACTCAATTAATCTTTCATTTATAAGAATCACCAGATCCTCTACATTGAAAAAAAACATTCTGATTGATTTGATACTTTTGTTGACAAAGTTTCACCCATAGAAAAAGGATTAAACATTCACAAATTTTATTGATAAATTATAATAATGATTAATAAATAATTTGTGATGCGTAAGAATTTGTCTAATGTTAAAATGATAAATGATGTAATCAAAATGAGTCAAAAGATTCTGTTTCCAATTTAAAATTACATTTTATTAAAAAATAAAAATGGTGTACTCAAAAATATGAAAAATATTTATGTTTGTTTTGATAATTTATAATAATGACACAAATGTCATTTGAGACGTGTTCCAATTAGCCACCCATCATTCTGATTCATGGTCTGATCAGTATGACTCCAACTACAAATTTTTATTTAAAATGAGATCAGTTTTTGGAAAATTTACACTTTTTCTTAATTTATTTCTATATATTATTACTAACATAAGAATTGTTTTCTTATATATGTTAGTTCTTTTTCTCAAGAAGGGATGGATTTTTTGGAAATAGCATGTGTCATGTAAAGATTAAAAGATAATGGAAAATTAATATTTCTTTGAATATAGGTAATATGGTGTATTTATGTAATTGTACAAAACAAGGTTTAAAATGTCTCTAATATTTTTTTCCTGATCTTCATTGGTAAATTTTATTTCATTTATACCCTATATTTGGTCTTGTTTTTTATGATATATTCTATGTTTTTGGTACTTCGATGTGCTATTACAACACACTATAGAAGAGTTTTGATGTGCTATTACAGCTCACTATAGAATGACCATTTACTAGAGCTGTTATATGAATTGATATATGTTTTCTTTATTATCATTAAGTTATAGCTTTAATAGATGGTTCCTTTATCCATGCTGATAAATGTCTTGGGATTTTATCTTCGATCATGTAGTCATCTCTTTTCTAAAGATTATAATGTTCATTTCAGGTGATGTTCAATTCAAGTTTTGTAGTACTACATTAACATGGAGACATCAATATATATTTTATCAACCTACACTCAATGTTCCATGGATTCTTTGTATCTAGGGTACACCCCTCAATCTTTTAAGTGTACCTCTATTGGAATACTTGATGTTTACTAACCATCTATATGCAATGGGGCCTGCATGATGTGTTCCCATGACACATGCTTGGTTCTTCAGAATGCATCTATTCAGATAACACGACATGTATAATCCAGCCAGATATTCTGTATATAATATTATTTTCCCCTTCTTTTCTTATAGTATGGATCATTATGTATTTAATACATGTCAAATGATTATCTACATGATGTGTACACCATACACCATTTCTATAATTAATGACCTTTCATTTTAGTATCCATATTTTTGACATTGTATAATGACCACATGGATTACAAAAATTATGATAATTACTGGAATAGAAAATATGGAATCTATTCCCACTACACATTGTGAAATCTCTCAAAATGTGTGTAAGGTTGTCTAGGTCTACCCACTGTGTGTTGTTAATAAACTATGTGAAATTAACTTACTTTAAATTCATGTATCTAGTGACATGGCCAAGTGAATTACCCTTGGGTATATGAATGTACTCAAGATACAAATTGTGTAGTCTAATTCTATCTATTCTAATTCCTCACCACATTATGATGGAATCAACTATAATCCATCATCTGTTTTTAGATACTTTATGAAAATTAAACAATGAACGACCATGATTAATATGCCAATAATATGTTACTTATTATCCAAATTGATAATGAATAAAATAAAATATAAATTGAACAAATATAGTTCTTGTATTGATATAAAATAACTAATTTATAATTTAAAATGTCACAGATCTGATATCACTTGTATGTTCAGAGCACAACAAAATTGGATTTGGTGGATTCATGATTAAAATTCATGTTAATAAAATGTTTCCCCAAACTATGAGAGATTATATTTAACATTACATTTACAGTTAATTTATTAACATGGTGTAAATAATTACCATAACATAGGATTCCTTCCTGGTTAATGATTTTGAACATTTAAAAATCCATTCTTATTTCCTTCATTGGGATAAGATGATCCAAAGACAAAATCTGTATTCAATGGTTCTGAACATGATCTTTCCATCATCATTAAATTTCACTTGATTTACTTGTGATTACATTTTCATTTTTTTTCATTCATGATTATCACTTGTCCTTTGGTTATTTAGGAATATCTGTTTTGATTCTTTATCTTGATAGGGAGAGAGAATGAGGATAAAAGTGAGTATTTCATCATTCTTAATAATTATTTATATTTATAAAACCCTACATAATTAACATTACCACCAATGAATATATATATGGTTTATGTTATGAAATATTATTTAACATTATGTAAGGGCAAAAAATAATATTATATTATTAACCAACCCCATTCCATATAATAATAATTATTTATCCACACTGTTGCACATTAAAATAAATAATATTTACCTTCTTTTATATAAATATTTATCAATGGATGATGTCTTGGTTTGTTCAACCTCTTAAAAATTTATCAATTACCCAAATAAGTATTAAATGTACATATTACATGAATAAATAAATATTAATTTTTCATAATCATTGAATAAAATTATTCGTCGGCCTAGAGAATTAAAATTATTATATTATATTCAAAATTAATGTTTATTAACACTGATACAAACACTTAGTTTGTGACCCTGTATAGTTATTTATCATTATTAACATGTGGGATTTATGGAAGTAAAATATTACTATATTGTAATGGGACATTGATCCCAATATACAGAGTTAATATAATAGTCATGTAAACATCATTTGATTGAAAATTGTGTAATATAATACCTTTTTTGAAATATCTCATCATGAAATTTTCACATCAACATAACAAAAAAACATGATTGATTCATCTTTAACTATCTTTGTGAAATAAATATATCATGAAACTATGTATCTTATCATTAATGTGTTTTTTTGATTATAATCAAATAGCTGAGTTATAAACATCTATAATGATGGAATGGTCAAATCCTTCCTTGAATTATACATTAATAACATGTCATTCATGATGCAACCAAAGTAACCTACATCTGAAAAACATATGTTGTAGGGATTTTCATTAGGAAATATATTTATCTCGATCATGAAATTTATCATTGAAAATAATCAAGTCTATGATCATTACATAGGACTACATAAAATAATATTTGATGAAACTATTACAAGTGGAATTCATACTCATAGATCTACTCTAATAATTTCTAAAATTGTCACATACCAGGTGAAAATTTCATATGATGAAGTCTTATCAACATATGAGTAGTCACACTATAGAGTCACATTCTATGTATCCCATCATAAAAAATTATCTGATGGTAAAACTTTATTTAATAATATTTCAATAACACCTAAAGGGTCTAATAATAATGATAAGTTCAACAACATTATCAATGAAACAAACAGTCATGGAAATTATTACATTACATTCATCATGAAGATTGAATATTATTTAAAAATATATAATATATATTTTTAAATATTCAAATTAAATTGTAACTAAAGTAGAAAACATTATCCAATTTTAATCTTCCTGACCTGGGTGTCACAAAATTGTTCCCCGAGCTGGTAGGTCACATGGATTTAGGTGTGCCTCCCAATATACTAGAATTTTTTAACTACCGACAAGGGTACGAGATTGTATAGTGATGAAAGAAAACAAAAATGATCGGAGGAATACATTAGTAGCACAAGTGTATTAATAAGAAGAATCCTAATATAAAACAATATAGAAGATAACATCCAAAAGTCTTTAATAATAATAAATCCAAAAGTAGTGTCCAATAAAATATGATTATCATGTCACATATATTTTTAGAATGATACATAATTATAGGAACATGAATATAGAAAAATATTTGTATTAAATTTAAAAATTCAAGAATGATCTACCTTTGGATATAATATCGATCCAGACTTTGTCTTATGTACCCTGGAACATATGAAATGAACAAATAAAGTATCATAATATTGGAACATGTCGTAGTCCCAACCTACAATTATGAATTATATAAAAATACACAACAGTGGCCCAAATAGGGTGTGAGATAACATGTAGTAGGCCACCACCAATGGTGTATTCAAAATTTATATTCTGTGTATAAAAAAATAAGTAATGTGCAGTATATCAAATTTATAATAGTAATAAAAGTAGTGTTATAAAAACAGATGTTATCATATCCAGCAGAACATGGATCCTTGTGAATAAGAACCAAACACCCATCAACATGGGAAAATATAATAAATTAAACCAACCAAGGTTATATATGAATCATGATAATGTTTCCAAAACATACATTCTGTGTAGTCCCGGTTTTGACACTAAGGGATAGATACTGGTTATAATGATGAAGAAATACACATCATGTCATTCCAACAAGGTTCATATCCAAGGTATAAAGACAAATTGATCTCCTTGAGTCTAATTAGAATCTATAGAAAAGATCGATATTAACTTGGGATAATACTAAAGACTATATAAATAGAGAATATCAATTCCAATTGAATTATTATAAATCTAATGAGTAGTAATTTCCATGGAATTTAATTTAAATTGGATACATGCTGTAGAAATGAATATGGAATCATATGGAATTAGGATCCTAGGAGTCTAAATTTCTTAGGAATAATGTAGTATTATCAGAATACAAGAAGTATATATTTAATGGGAATCCATTTTAATGATTATTCAATTTGTATAAATTACCATTCAATACACTACCATTATTATAATCCCTCAATTCATATCTCAATTCATAATCTCAAATAATCAACGAGTTCAACCTTTTCATTTCCAATTTTTTTCATTTAAACCCATTAGAAAAATTCATTTCACATTTAGATTAATTAAACCACATAGAAAGGAGGAATAAACAAATCTCGTGAATAATCATTGAGTTCTAATTAAAATTTTATAGTCTACCACATAAGAAAGTGTGATCAGACAAACCCAAAATGGTGGAATATTAGTGGGGGGTGTTGCATAAACACACCTCATGTGTGGAACAAGATGGGGAGAATGACCTTAAACCATATAATAGTTCTAGTGGAAATACTAAATAGGATTAAAATAGTTATAACAAAAAATTCATTTAATTTTATGGGCCACGTTAGAATTTATGGAATGGATCACAATTGAAATTAGGAATATGTGACACAAAAATTGAATGGATTCATATATAACACCTAATGTATACCCTTGGTAGAACGCTTATTTATTATAGGCCTTAGATTTAGTTCATATCATGAGAAAATTTAAATAATAAATGTTAACCTTGGAAATGGTGCATATTCAATTACATCAAAATAACTCTTTTGATACAATGGGAAATAGTAAAATTCAATGCATGAATGAATATCTCACATGAACATATTTAATGAGGTGAACGGTGTTTGAATTGCAGTCCATATGAAGAAATATCACCAATTCATATGTTATACTTTAAGTTACTCTACAATATAACAATAAGAAAGTTCAACTGAAGGTAAAGAGAAAGGGATTATGGTATTAATGGGTTTGGAGAAACAAAATACATATCAACATAAAATATATGTACAATGGTTATGGAAAACATTTTCAAAACCATGTAGCAATCATGTGCTTGTCCACGTTTCAAAAACCACCATTTTCAGTCATGCCGCATGGTCAGAAAACATTCAATGAATGATGCATTTAGACTATTCAAAAAATATCTAAAACTAAACATTGTTTTATGACCTAGATCACAGGAATATCTCAAACCCTTTATCCCCTGATAGTGTAATGGACAACCCTTTATGGAATACTCAAACTATGCATCATGTGTTTCATGGTTTCCTCTAACAATTCAGACAAACTTCTTTTTCCAATATTTATTCCATTGGGTACAATACAAGGCTTGGAAAGCCTAGAAACTCTTCATACATCATTGTGAATATATATTAAGTCATCCAAATAATTTATACTTGATTTAAAAGTACTTTTATCTTTTATGATAAATAATGACCTTAAAATCTTCAAATATGAAAGCTATTAATTATAGAACATTCATTCAAAGGGTTGTCATGAGTTTTTTCAGAATAACACCAACCAATGAGAATGTATACCTTTCTCCATCCCATATGACTCATCCAATATACAGTCAATTTTCTATAGCATTGTTACTAGAGGAACTGAACTACATCAGTGAACATTCATGCCCATGTCAATGATACATATATAATTCTCTTTAAGGTAGACTTCAACATGTAGATCAACCTCATCCAGCTGAAGAGTATAAGATTCGTATTAATGATAAAAATATTTCTATGATATATGGATGATTTTATGAATGGAATGATACCCATGAGATAACTTCAACTAATATGATACATTCCCTTGTTTCTCAAGAATATTGAATGTCATCACATATCATAGTGAAACCATACGTGTTCTTGGAATCCATCTATTTCCTAGCCCTAGCGAGGGAAGTAAAAAATTCATGTTCCCCGATCTCAAACTCTATTTTTCATCTACTATGTTCAATGATAGGTTTTGGTGTGGACTATGTAGTACCCATCAACATTCTGATCAACTAAACCTAATTCATGGTACCCTATACGAGACAAGGTCTAGGAAATGCTGCATCACATACCTCTAACTGTTATAGATGCAATTTTCATGGACTAAAGTAGATATCCTAATATGTTTCCATTAATATAACCATGTGATGGAAATTATTCAATTAGAATTTAACCATGGGTATATTCCTCTCCCAAGAGCCCCCAAAATAAATGATTCATGCTATAACCATATCCCAAAGAACAAGTATAGTTAACATTGATTGGACATTAGTCTGGGGGTGGTATGTTGTTCAGTAAACCACTGATCTACCAAATACAATGTCTAATATCAGCAAAAAAATATTATATAAACCATGTGTCCTAATATGATACAAAAGTATGAAGAACATACTGTAGGAACATATTCTTATTTATATAATTTTTTATGGTAATATATTGAGAAGGTATCCATGACTAGAATGAAATTGAAAACCTTCAGGAGCATGTCCAAAAAAACTATAATGTTTTACTCAATTGATGTGGCCTCAACATCCGATAATTAAATACATCCCAAAATATTCCCATTTTCACTAATGAATGTGTAACCACTATAAAATCACAATCGGTCATTTGTGTGAAACCTTCACCATCTTATAGAAGAATCACATTATGAAAAATGCATCCACCTCTTGTTTTATTCAGGGCCACCATCACTAGTGATGCATGTATCAATACATATTGGTAATATAATGTTGTATATCCAAATTAGGGGCATTAATCCCCAACATCATATCATATAATGTGAATTTTATAACCCATAGGCTACCATGAATACACAAGAATTCTTCCTCGCTAATGGTTCAACCATGATGCAAGTCCTCACTAGCCACACTCAACCATAAGACTAGGACCTCTGAATCTAGAAAAACTTTCATCATAACTACATATAGATGATTTATTTTCACTAATATGTATGAGATAAAAGACTCTTTGTTACTAACCTAAAAATCCATTTGCATCGGTAAAAATATGGCCACAAAATGCCACTCCAAAATGGAATACTAAAATGAAGGTATCATATTCCTCTTATTAGGAGAATTAGAAAAATCATTACAATTGCTAAGAATATAATCAAGAACGTTGTCAAAATAATATAGGTACTCAACCCATCATCATTTCAATATTTTCAAGTAATGCTTTCTAAATAAGTACATGTGGAATTTGTGGCCCATGTAAACCATAATGTTTTCACAATATATATAATGTATTAAATAGAATGAATTATGTACAATGATGGAAAGATCAAGGTCATGTGTTGGTTAATTATTCTTGTGAGACCTCAAATAATGAGACCCATACGACAAGACACACTTCTCCTACATCATAAATTTTCCTAGCCCAGTACTTGAATGATTGGAATACACTATGAAATTTCTACACTGATCTGAAAAAATGTGGAATTGAGCTGAAGTGAGTCAACCATTTTTCTCATGAAATTTTGTCTCATAGATATCTAATCATACACAATTTTAAAACATCTAGGTCAATCCTATAAGAGGATCTAATATGTCTAATAAGTCATGTATGAAATTTTAATAATATCTAGTTATTCCAATTATACTTTATAAATTGAATATGTTCTTTGGATTCTCCTAGGAAAATATAGCTCACACCATATATATTTCAAATGATATACATTTTTCTAAGATATTATAAGCCAAGAAGTGAATTATTTGCATTTCCAATTGGAGAATTATGAGATTTGAATATAATTATTTCACCCTCAGTGCATCCAAAAGAAACTCAAGATGTTTTTCATGGGGAGGTTGATTGTGAGAATATAGAAACATTCCATCCATAAATACAATTACAAAAAATCAAGATAACGATGGAATACTCTTTTCATTAGTTTCATGAAAACTAATGGCGCATTCGTGAGACTGAATGACATAACCAGAAACTCAAATAGTCCATATAATATATGAAAATTAGAATGATGTTTGATATGAGGTCGAACACATACATGGTGATTACCCATCATAAAATAAATATATGAGAATACTTAAGCTCTTCAGAGATATTTGAGGAGTTCATTTATCTTTCTTAAGGGATACCATTTATTAAAACAGCAATATTTCAATACATGGAATTCAACACATAAATTATGGTTCTATCCACTTATTTTATAAAATGGACCAAATAACCCTGTGAATAATTTCTGAATCATATAAAAATATATTTTTCTATTTCCTATTAACACCTCTTCAGCTCCTACAACTCCATAGTATCCATCATAGAAGGAGGAATGGGTAATAGTGATTATCCTAGAAACAAATCTATAGTAAAATCCAACACGATCAAAAGATATAAATTAGAAATAATTTCTAGAAAATCATCTATGAAAATATTAAAAAATATTGGGATGTCATCTAGATTTTTCGATGTAAATACAGAAATAAGCTATTAATTTAAAATGTCACCCCACACATGCATTGATACACAAGCCTAACTCTACATTCTTGGACTTACAATCCACCATTGTTAATAAACCCCCATCCCCTAGTGATGTGGATATCACTATTCATTTATATTATTATATTTATAACTGATAAGATACTATTCATCCTATACCATGTATAACATCAAACCTTGCAATCTATAAGATAAAAAGACCCAAAATAATTTGATACCCAACAATATCAAGGGAAACTCCTTGTAATAGAGTACTCCATTTGTTATTATCCCCAGGAAAATACCCATAACCATAACGCAATCTTAAAAAAGAACAATGATCAAAAGGCATCCCACAATATGTGTGGATATGAGAGAATTATATTAACCATCATCAAATGGGGAAGGCCATGGAGTGGATAAAAATATGTTCATACCCCTCACTGTTAATTGAATTAAACTTCTCCCCTTAATTTTAGGTTGTACATAATATATTCTTCTTAAAAAGTGACACTTTTAAACAACCTCACTATACAGAGCAAGACCACCCATCATTCGAGATATAACTAGTTCATGACTAACTTGTTTGTAACCACCACCACGGAAAAAAATCGAAACAACTCAAAATCCTAGAATGATGTGGATAATTGAATATTTCTACAAAATATAGGGTCATATAAGATCAAGTTAATATTACTACTTGATATATAGCCCTACATAATTGTCTTATATTGTGCATCATGCCCCATGCTCTGCACACAACATGTTCTCTATAACAATAACTACTCTATTCTCAATATCTTACACATTGGTGAAGGTAGATATAAGTACCACCACTAATACCATGGTTGATATTACCCTCAAAAGTTGTCTCAAAATTACACTTCCTCCAATTGAAAGCTAAACCACTAGGTCGAGAAACATTTTAACAATACTCTTGGCCTCTATATTTCCTCATGTTATGCTCTATAACTAAAAACAAATTCACTATCTCTGTTTTAGTTGTCAAATAAAACACATAAAACTATGATCTAAAGACATGGTTGAGACATTATTCAAATCATTTCTTCCTAGAGGGCTCATCTTCAGTATAAATCACCACAAAAGGTGATTCTCTATTAAGATGGATGAATATTCTATAACAGTCAATGCTCCCTATTTCAGACTTATAAGCTTATTATCCCTTTCATCTCTCATGGTCTCATGAAATAATTTAACCTAAATTATTTATTTGAATTATCTCTATACCATATATCTAATTGTATCATCCTATTTCAAAACATCCCACTAGCACGAAGATGATACTCAAATCATATATCTTATGATCATCACTCTCATCTCACGAGGTGCCTCTAGATTATATAAAATTGAAAATGTTGTATCAATCCATATCATAGCATTCTCTACAAAGCCATTGACTAAAAATAGAGTATGATTCTTCTTTTCTGACAGTCAGGTCAGAATTTTTGTAGATGACATTACTAATAAGATCCATGAATAGTATTCATTTGTAATATGAGACCCCCTCAAAAAGGGGAAACATAATCCATATCTAATACAATTATCAGTGCATAATGCTGAAACACTAGGTGGTATATTGGAATCGCAGGGTCCACCACCTCTATAGCATCATCACTTCCCCCCTCTGGGTGCATGATTGGAGGCCTTTGATATATAATGTATTTACATTTACAAACACATGCCTCAAAAAAGTATCTAGTAAAAATAGAACTATAGAAAAATTAATTGTGTAGGTCACATCCATCCGATAAAAAAGTCATCCTACTCTTTGTACTCATAATTCAAGGAATATATAAAGAGAAACATTATAAAAATCATTGGAGACACTACATAGATCCCACTATAAATCCAGGTCATGGTCAAACTATCTAATTAACATTATAGGTCCCAATACATCTAATTATGACTATTTAATTTTAGATTTAAATGTAAATTTAAATTCCTATTTATAGTTATATTATACATAAATGGGTGAAAAAATTAGATTACAACTTATGGTCTATATGGGTCCACACATCTTATAAATCAATGTGTTGAATCAATTCATTACAAACCAATACATGTTCTTGTCCATGCGACCAATGGCCCATCACTCAATGCTCTATAATTTAAAACATATAGTATATTTTGAAAAATATTCAAGAAAAAAACAATATATTTTTTGATAAAAAATCCAAGTTCCAATTATAACTCATAACTACCTACACATGTTATTTATCAATAAATAGGTATATCTCCCAAACGAAACATAATAATTCTATTCAGGCATGAATAGCATCATATATGGCATTGAATTTGAGTCCTGTAAGGTTCCTAAAATGATGTATGGGAAGGAATTTCTTAATATAATCAAGAAATTATAAATTACCTAATATAAGTAAGATTAGTAATCCAATGTTTCAACTAATGGATAAATGAAATTTACTATAATTAGAAATAATAAGAAATAATTATCATTCAATACAATTTGGGTATTTCTTATATTTGGGATTGCTAAAAATATTATCATCGCATTACCAAATCCTAATTAATTTTTAAAATCCTGTTTATTTATTAAATATTAATAAATGAAAATAAACTTCTTATAATAGTACATTTTAATGTCCCTAGCTAGTTCAACTAAATAGGACCGCAATACGGTGGGTCACATGGTGTCAAGGGCTACTTTTCATAGGTCAGAGGCTTCTTAATTTTATCAAGTGTCTAAGATGGTATTATTTGGGATTGTATACCCCAATGTTAAATGTAACATAGTAGTATCACATGTGAATAAATAAGGGTATGGGAAATATTCACCAAGATAGAAGATAACATCATGACGACTGTAATAATAAAAATTCCAAAATCAGTGTTCTTTATAATAGGATTATAATGTCATGTATCTATATAGAATGGTGGTAAATACATGGAAACACTCATATATAACATAACATATATATATAGTAAAAATGAACCACAAACTGTCTCCATCTAGTATTGTGAACCTATGTCGGTCATTTTCTCTCATGCTCCTAAGAAGCTAATAAATCATAAATCATTAGCCGACACTTTTTTTAGTCTTTAACTACATCCATAAAATCTGTCTATGAACCCAATGGTTTCCCGAATAGGGTTTGAGGAAAAAATTATTCTTCCAACACTAATATTTATATATCATATCATGTTTGTGTATGAAGGAAAAAGATATTTTCAATATATCACAAGTATAAAAATACTAAAATTAAAGTTTCGAAATATGATGATATCTTGTACCGAAAAATATAGAACCCAATGTACAAACACGATACAACCATAAATAAGGGAATTGTTAATGAAAACCTAATACCAGGATTATTTATAAATCATGGTGAGTTATCGACAATGTTGATGTTGTGTAATCCAGTCTCTAAACCCAATGGGTCTAGCCTAATGTAGAAATACCCAATCATCATTATCATCACAAAAAACATGGGTCAGATACAATGTATAAGTACTAATTCATCTAGTTGAGTCCAAGGAGAGTCTCTATAAAAACCTTTGAATGTCATAGGAGTATCCCTGTGAGCATGTATATGAATCATTTCTATATTGGTACATGAAATATTTATTCAATGGGTTACAATGTACATAGAATACAATCCATATTTTTTCCTAGTAATTGATATATCTAATCGGTCATAGAGAATCATGATACTAGGATTAGAAAGGTCCTAGTAATCCACTATCAAAATCATCATTCATGGATTATAAATATTGATGTAATCATCAGGAATTAGAATCCTATGATTATAAATATCCAATGTGTCCATTAAATTTATTAAGATCAATAAATTCCCATATTATTTCATAATCACAAATCATCTATGAGTACTTATATATATCACTTTTAATTTTTTGACATATAAAACCATTTAACCAACGAATTACCCATTTACCACTATTAAATCACACAAAAAGAAGGAATAAACCATCTATAATTCGATCACATGTTTTTCATTTTAATAATAACAGATCCCAAGTAAGATGGGAAGATGAAATAGAATCAACAAGGTGGTATATCATGGGTAAGATGAATAAAAAACCAAAAAACATGCCACATGATTTGTTAAACAACATCAAACGATATAATAGCACTAAATTGATTTCTAAAAAGTTTCCAAATAGTTATTAAAATAAATTAAATTAATTTTGGTTGATATTTATGAATTTTCAGAGTGTGGAATAAATGAAAATTTGTATATAATCCATCGAATGATTATAGAATTGTATATACCACCTACCATATACCTATGGTGTAACACTAATCTATTATTAAAATTTGAGTCCATCTATATCAGCAAAAAAATGAATAAAATAGAAAAAACCTTGAAATCAGTCATAGTAGATTTCAACACAATAATTTTTTTTTGATGCAATGAAAAATTATTAATGGAGAGGGATGAATGAATAACTCACCAATGTTGGTCAAATAGACCAATAAACCTTGAATCTCTATCTATATGAAGAATCAGAACCAAATCCAAGGATATTCTTGATGATACTATGAAACATAAAATGAAGAGGCTTCTAGTATTGTAAAATAGAACGCTTTCAGGTTATTATATATTTGGTTTAAAAGTTGACATTTACACATTAAATTCTAGATCACAGTTTACCCAAACATTTGACCAAATTATACACAAATCATGTGAATCACCCTATCTCCAAACACTATTCACAATATCAAGGAAAAAAATTTGGAAATTGTTTCCCTGATCATGAATTTATCCTACACTCAAAACATTATCAACTACACACAGGCTTGCATCATGCCTTATACATCTCCATAAAAGGAATATATTTTAATAGAATAAGGATTGTTAATTTTATGGATATAGAACCAATATATAATGTATGAAAATATTTCAATTTAGAAACATGTATTATTCCTCTCTTAAAAATAAAATTTTTATTTTAAAGGTGATCCGATAATCAAATAAAAGAATGAAACTCTGACAATTGGGACATAAAAATATATAAATGAAGAATAATGAATAGAAGTTTTAAGGTTATATGAGTATCAATAATGTGGGTTTTAATTATTAATATATGATTGATGATCATTTCCATGCCCAGCTAAATTATGTTTCTATATATATAATATTTCACTAATTTTATTTAATTTTATTGGTTTTCTCTATAAAATAGTTTTCATGTTTTTAATTCAATGATTCTTCCATTACTCATTATTTATCTGTTTTTTTCTCTTTGTCTCCCATTATTACATTGTGATCACTTATAACATAGAATTAATGAATGGCCTTAGTCACGGTATTGGTGTACGTATGTGGTATTCTATATTTATGCCCTTTGTTGTATTATATTTTATTTCAGTTTTTTTGGGAATTCAAAATTAGTGAACCTATGTAGAGGTAACCACCATAATGTTTCTATACAAAATAATAATAATGATGTTTTTCATACCATTAAATCATATTTTATATATAAATATCCATAAAATGGTGTTTCATTTATCCAAATTTATGATACTACATCAAATACAACCAGGACATTAAAGGTTCCAAACACTCAATTGATATTCTTTACTACCATTAATATCGGTTTAAATTATTTTTGTATGTCAAATATTTTTCCTTGGTATTATAAATATAACATGCTTAAAATTACATTTTATTATTTCATGAATTATATTTCATGAATAAAAATAATTATGGAACCATTGTATCCAATACTAATACAAATCAATTTCTCATATAAATAATTCTGATTTACAACTCCATTATAGTTTTGGTATTTAATTCAGTTTCTCTTTTTTGTTTTTAATTACTTTTAAAAATGATAAATGTTTTTAAAAATTAAGTGAATTCGGATAGTTATTAACCCACTATATTTAATATCAAATGAGATCATGTAGGTCATCCATTATGATGAACTATAAAAAATGTACTTGATTTATAACATTATTATAATATTCATGTAGAAAATTCATTACTAATAATCCATGAAGCCATTAATTCATATTTTTAAAATAATAATATTTTATTGAATATTTTCATCAAAAATCAATTTTATATGATTTATATGATGTTTCCATTCTACCCATATTATTTATGTACTAATTACTCATGGGTGAAACGTCATGATCATGAGGTTTATCGTGATATAAATTATTAGATCAAAGATATTACAGAAAATATGTAGATTGAGAACTTCAAAATAGAGAACATATAACATGAGTATCTAGAAGAATCCGAACATGAACCGGTACTGGAAGATATTTCCTAACATAAAATTCATGTTGAAGAACCCATATAAGTATATGAAGATTTAACTGAAGAACTATTCCACCATAATCAAAACATTCTAGCGTATATAGGCAAAAAAGTGTTTCTTGTTGAGGCATGTTTCGAAGATAAATATAATTTAGAATAAATCTTTGATGAATAGTAATTTCTATATTTTCTACCAATCAATAAACAATATGAAAACCAAGAACAAGTATATATCGATATTTAATTTGGTGAAGATGATGTCAGCCACAATATGTAATGTGAAGAAAGGAAGGATGTGCTTATCTACATTCCTATATGAAGATAAATTTTATAGTAAGAAGAATATTCCAAAGAAATACGAATTAATGAATAACCAAATCATGGAGATGATCATATTTTGAACTCATACTTTTTAAATTTTATAGATAATTAAAATTGTAAAACCTCTTAATATTATGAATTTATTGATTCAAATAACTATTCATAGTCTCTAGATACAGATGATGAAAAAGAAGATACACCTGATGAGTAATACATGGATATCCATGAATATGATGAATATTAATTTGATGATGACTATGTAGAGATCCATGGGGATCTTCCATATGAAATAGAGAAAAATTCTACTTAAAATAAAAGGTATTATTTTTATATTAATTATTTATGAATAATTATTTTGAAAACAAGATTCATTATATTATTAACTTTCTCTATTAAATTGATGAATAATATCTTGAGTAAAGAAAATTTAGTTATGAAAATTTTATTCAAGTATCAACCAAGTAGGATGAGGACACAAGCCTCATCCCACACACATTAAGAAAGATACATATCCTTAGTAGGTGTTATTTTTGGAGTACTTTATCCCTAGAGTCCTCATGAAAAATGAAGAATTAATTCAATCATTAAGATAAAACAATAGGTGGTTAAATTATAAGAAACAATATCAACCAATATTCATTAAATGGTATTCGGAATTTCCCTTCTGAGGAATACAAAACCCTAGGGATCACTTAGGGGATAAAAAAATATATTTTGTTCTATATTAATTATATGAATTGGATTTTCATTTTTTCTAAGTAAATTATGTTAACAATATAATAAAATATATCAAAATCCTTATCACTTTTTAATTTTAATTACACAATGTTCTTAAGAATTATTGAGTAGTTTTAATTTATGGGTCCATTATGGTAATGGAAAAATGTTGTCCAAAATTATATTGAATCACATGGGTGAATAGAAATTCATTGAAAATGGGATTCAATTAATAATTCCAATACCTTTTACCTACCTATATAAAAATATATTTTTTTCTTTTGAAGAGAATTTACAATCCCATAGAGAGATGTTCTATTTTAATTTACAAATAATGATGACATAAAATTGTTAGGTGTCCCATGATTTCATGATTTAGATTTCAATGATCCAAACATAGATTGAGTACAATAACAATTTAATGATTATGGTGAATCATATGCATTAATATGTTAAAATATATTTTAGTTGGTGTTTCTATTCACGTTAATGAAACCAAAAATATATTTATCATTGTTATAAACTCAGAATTTCATATATATATATATATAAGATAATTCCATTAGTAATTTTCCACATATATATATATGATACATTAAGTAGATAATTTCCTTAACTAATACATTCCTTTTATATCTTCCTTATATTTCATGAATGATCTAGAGGAATGTCACATTATAGAACATGCATTATAATTTTTCAATGATATGCCTATGAAAATTAGTATAAAATATCATTGATGAATTATTATTAATTAATATATTACCAATAATACAAAAATATTCATTAACCAGTGATTATCCCATATAAATTCTTATTGAACTAGTAAAAAATGATCTACATTATAATCTACGTTTTTCCATTCATACACTTCTCAAAATTTATTGAATTATATTTTAAAGATGATGTTGGGGGTGAGGGATGTCATGGAAAAAAAATGAATAACATGTTAATGTTTTTATTAGGGTTTCTATTTTGGGTATTTATAATGGTTGTTAATTCAATCAATATTTTATTATTTATTTCACTTAATGAAACTAAAAATAATATCAGGGAAAAAAATGGGTTTTGCCTTGGAATATCAATAATCACCATGATTAGAACAATTATTTTTTAAATATTTTTTTAGGTGGTGGATGTGAGATTCAATGAACTCATGCCATTGAAAAAATAATAATAGAAACAATTTACTTTTTAAAATTAAAATAATAGTAAAAAATAAAACAATTGATGAAGGTTCATGACATTTATTATTCATGTATTGATTGTAATCGTGATGTGAGTTCAGGGAGATAGGAGTTGTCACATAAATGGTGGGATTTATATTTTGATTCTACATATGATATCATCAATTTTAGATTAGAAAATAACTAGTACATTGATTATTAATATTTTTCAAAATAAATTTTTCCCAACCATATCCTTTGATTCATTATAAAATTAATTGAAAATTCCTTATAAATTTATATGATTATTATCATTACAAACATTAGAATAATATTCACTTAATAGACTAGGAAAATTTCCAATGTACTCATGTTTTGATAATTACACTACATGATTCTATATCATGTGTGATGAGAGTAATGAATTTGAATTCATGTAGATCATGACTTATCATTCTTAATAATTATAAATTAAGATTCCTAAAAGTATCAAACAAGAAATATACCATTATCCAATATGAAATAGAAAAATACATTTTTTTATTGATTCATTGAAAATTATTAATTTGAACTTATATTTTATGTGAATCATGACTGTTTTGTTTAAAATTTAATTTAATTTTGTTTTATTGGATTGAAATTTAAATATTTTAGGAATTATTGTTTATCAAAAATTTAATGTTGATATTTAATGCTCGAGGAAAATAATAGCTCATGTGTGGGGGAATTTTATGCGCATATTTTTTGTGATTTTTTTACAATTTTATATGAAATTTTATATTTTTATTCAATTTTCATAAGAATTATATTTTTTATTAACAATATTCATGTTTTTAATTTTATAATTCATTTGGTGTTTATGCGGTAAAAATTCTGATTTTTGACATTTTGAATATTGAAATTCATAATTTTAATGGTTTTAGATACACTTAATCATTTATAAGGTGATTAATATAGGTAAAATATTATTTACCATTATTAATAATGATTTATCATGATATAAATTTTGGTAATACGGGATTTTAAAGGTAGTTTAATGGTCAGCTTCCACATTGTAATGGTTTGTCTATGTTTTGAAATTATTCCATGGGTATTTATTTCTATATGTATGTGTATATATTGTGTTCTCTAGGATAAATAAATGTAAAATTTGATCTTCATAACTGTAAAAAAATTCAAATTATTTATAAATGGAAAACAATTATGGAAAGGTAACACCAGATTCTGAAAGTGTACATAATTTTACTTCATTAGTTATATAGAGGTGTCACAACAGAAAATATGTATACAAAATTATATGTAAAGGTAATATAATTATTCTAGTAACAACATATAGGTATCCAATTAAACTAAAATTAAATTTATGGACCTCTTAATAAACTAAGAGTTTGCATGAGGTTTATTACACCACCGTGTGCTTGGTGAAAATGAAATTTCCAACAATATTAGACAACTAGAAAAAACCAAAATTCCACTACTGGTTGACAAGATCAGTATGGGTGATCTCTAACTCTCCACAAGAAACCAATTCAACAATATTTATTAATTATTAATATTTTCTTGATGATAAGGTAAAAATTGATATGTTGATAACATTTTCAATGTGGATTTTTTCAGTAAAATTTGGCAATGTTAATCAATTAAGCAAAAAAATGAAAACATGACTCATGTTTCCCCATGTAAAATGAATTTATATTAAAATAAGGATAATGGAAAATTTGAAGAAGACATGACCAATAGAGATGGATTTAAAATCAATTATTTCAAAATAGTGCACTCTCCCACTTTGATAATGAATCGTTATTTTTAGCATATATCTTACACTTAGAGAAATATTAAGGATACATTAGATATGGGAAAAACTTATTATAAATGATGAATTATGAAAATAAATTAAAGGGTTTGATACTTATAATTATAGGGGTTTAAAACACATTAATGTAGATTATAGATTGACTGCACAACTGAAGGGTTGATGCTTCAACATAGTATTATTGTCTTTCATTTTTTTTGAATTATTTATTTTTCCTATACCATATTTTACATTTCATTAATATTTTTTTATTCTATGAAACATTATTTTTAATTTTGTCTATCTCTACCCCTTTATTCAAATACTATTTGTTACACTGAATAATGAGTTAAAGTCCCAAAGTTTTTCCTTTTGTATGTATAAAATTTTTAAAAACTCTCCTCTTAAATAATATTAAATTTTGTATTATTTATAATGAATGTGGTTGACGTATATGGGTGAGAAGATCATCCACAATGACATGAATCTAAAATTTATATGAATTCATTTTTTTATATATTTCCTTTATATATTTATGGAAAAACTATTTATGCATATAAGTTGATATTATATTAATACATGAAAGATCAGATGATGCAGATAGATCATGGAAGGATCGATAATATGTATTGTGGTGTTCCATTACACTAATATTAATAAGAGTTTTAATATTAGTATGCAACAAATATTCTGATGTTTTTTGAATTTCACAATCATTAAAATAATGGATGGTAATTACTGAATGATATTTCATAAATGAAATGTAAAATAATAATTAATAATGAATGTAATCGAGTGAAAAAAATTAAGACCTAGAACATGATTCTATTACTAATGTCTATTTCCATGTATATGAAAATTTAGTTTTTTCATTTATTTTTAAATTTTTTTCAAAATAAAGAAAATACAAGAAATACTAAGTCAATATGGATTCCAGAGTAATATATTGATAATCCAATCAAGTGATACAACCATGGTTATACACAATGTTGTACTATGAATATTTTAGTATCCTTTTGATGTCCTATGATAATCAAGTTATTGTCATAATTTTATGGCTAGAGAGACTCACTCTCTATAAATTATTTTTTAATTAATTTTTTCTTAAATAAACCAATAACAATGATTTTGATTCTATGTGAACTAATTGTGTTAAGAAGAAGCCAATTAAGAATGAAACTTTGATTACAAATATTGAACATAAGTAGATTTCATGAAAGAATATTGAACTTATTTTTCAGTTATTCCTCCTATGATAATAGATTTTCACTTTATGTGTCTAAATATTTAAGTATCATCACCGTTAAAATTCTTCTAATGGGAATGATGGGAAATAGATAGAATTGTGCTAATTATGGATGACATGGATAATGTAGATACTTTTTAATTAGAAGGAAAATTGAGTTTATATGTAATTTCCCACCTTCCTGATGATGAGGTAAGGGACAAGAATGTGAAATACCTTATATTCTTCATGATGAAGGATATATAATCACCCCTCAGTCCTGACCCCAATAGGACTAAGAGTTGAAAAAAGAATAAAGGGTATAAAATATCACAATAAATGGAAGGCATTAATTTTTTTTAATGAGGACATCATTCTATGATAAGATGGTGAAAATTCCAAGAAATGCAAATGTTTTATATGTAAAGGAGACCAATATCCCACACATACATGACTAGAATGTAAACTCTATATAAAGAACACAGAAATCACTAAAACAGAGTAACAAATGAAATAGCTAAACAATAGAACAACAACAATCCCCGCTCTAAAGCTAGTAATGTCAATCATGGTCTACAATGTGGTTCTTGAAACCTAAAATTAGTTTTATGAACATAGGGTGAGTTTACATGTAATACCCAGTTGGAAAACTAATTCCCCTCATGCTGATTTGGAAGAACATACTAATTCCCCTGTGAGAAAATAGTAGAACCTCAAAGCACCTACTCTGAAAAACTATTTATCCCAACCACACCATGGAAAACTCACCTAATAATGCAATTCATGTAAAATAGTAGTATAGTCACATCAGTGTTTGGGTACAACCCACCACATTCCCATTGGTGGACTACTATTCCTAACAACTAATGTCTTGATGCTACCAATCTTCCAAAACGTAGTCACACTAATACAACTAGGCCACACACACCTACCCCACAACCACACCATACATATCACCCATATTCCCTGAGGCCTCATCCCAAGGACACATTGGAACACAATCCATGACCGAAAACACATAAGACCCTCCTCCATAAAAAATCATCATGAATGATCTTGGACATTGGTAATCCTCAAGACATTACAAACAATCCAGATATTCTCGAGTTGTATGAATTTGATAGATGGTGTGAGGAAGAAATTTAGTAACTTTCCATCCAACCTCCCACCTAGATGTTGAGAAAAACATTATCCCTTATGAAATGGGGGGTGTTGGGAACATGGTACTTAATGAAGTTGGAGTGAATGTTGAAATGATGAGAGACTAAAATTTATACATATTAGTAAAGAAATGCTCAACCCTACTTATGGTTCCCAAAACAAACAAACACCCCACAATGAACCACATTTGATGCTTCCCCTATATGAACAACCACACAACATCCACTACTAAAGAATACACCAAACCAATTTTTCATTCCACCACTATATATTTATTAATTATGTTCTTAATGTGAGTTTATTACAAAATTACCATGAGCAACTAGAAAGCACAACATTTTCAGGTGACGATGGACTAAGGTAAAACGTTTCCATTATAACACTCATTCTTAAAAACAATCATGAATGGTCAACCTGTAGTCCCAATGTAAACCCCATTATCCCTAAAAAAATTCAACCACATCCATCCTTCATTATTTACTGATATACCACACAATCATTCCTTTTAATCCAATCCCGGTATCCTCGTTGCAGAGAAACACCTCAAATGCAGTCCCACTACATAATGATCCTCTAAGCACATTGCAGTATAACTTCCCATTGTTTATCAATAGACACAACACAGATAAATTAAGTCCCACTACCTTGAATCCCATTCTTTCCACAATAAATCTATCTCTCAACATAAGATTTCAACACAACACTCATACAGCCCCACACACCATTCCCACAATTACTATCATTAAACAACAGACCCACTGGACAGACATACCAAACCCTTCTTACAGAATCATCACCTCTTCCTTCCCCAAAAACCATAACCTATATAAAGCTAGAACCCCATAAAAAAAAATCCCACTACCAAACAATCAAGCCATTATTATTTAGATTTATCTAACATGGGTTCTTTTATTCTAATTTAAATTACCAGGGTAATCATAGATCATCTTTGATCATTGGGAATCTATTTAATTAACACTGTGTAAGTGATTTATCATATTTCAAAATTCTTTCAATTATCAAACATCATAAAAAACAAATAGAACACAACCGGTGTGCATGAAAAGACCACTAAAATCCTTGATTTTTAGAAGGCATACAGCCACGAAAATCATTAAAGAAACCAGGATAGAAAAATAAAATAGACAATCAATTATCAATCCAAACCCAACCTATTATTTTATAAAACTGTGTTATCTCATGATTATATTTAATTTTTATTTATTCTTGGTTTTATGAGAAGTATTCACCTGTTCTTCACAAGGAATCATCTTTACAACCACCCCATAATGACCCATTTTTTATAAAAGGAAATTCTTTTCTAATTAATATTTCATATAATCACATGAAATCACAAAATAATAAATGATTTACTATGTTCTATGTGACCATTAAACATAATTTTTTCAATTATATGTTTTGAATTTTGAAAATCTGACATACATGGTTGCGATTAGTATGTTTTATGGGGTTTGATAAGGGAAACACAATTTCAAGTGAATAGTAACCTACCTTTATGAATAATAACATACCCTTATGAATACAAAATATAAACATACTAATAGTGATATACCCAAATGATTACTATCCTTAACTATTATATTATATAAATAATATTTATTTAACAGTATGATATATCTATATATGGGAATAAGAAAATAAACGTTTTTAAATCCTTATTTTTCAAGTAAATTACCATTTTAAATAAATATTAAATTAATCATAATTAAAAAAATATTTTCAAAAAATGGATTTAATTTTAATATTGCACACAAAAAAATGGTTAGTTTGATTTTTTTTGGGATTTTTCTAAAATTCATGATTTTTTAGGATTAATAAAATCAGATAAATCACAAAAAATACTAAAACAATAATTCATGTATCATGCTTGAGTAATAGATGATTTAAAAACCATTTATTCAAACTCAGATGAATTTATTACTATTATAGGTCATGTCATACTCACTATTTGTTGTTTTACGAAAAAATACTAATCATTATAATATTATTAAAACCCTCCTCTCCTCCACTATAAATACCACCCATCACTACCTCTTCTCTTCACTCTTCCCAATCCTTGTTCAATTAAAACATTCTACCAAAATAACCTCCGAAGATCCTTACCATTGTAAAAAAACCCATATTCCTTTCTAATTACCAAATACTCTCCTCATAAAAGGCTCTTAAAAGAGCTAAACTCAATAGGTAAATTCCTCTTTCCAATTATTGTATTTCACTTATATTTTCTTTTTTCTTGATTCATTCTGCACATCCATTCCCCCAAATTGTATGAAAAATCCAGAAAAATACATATAATTTTATTATATTTATTCTTATTGGGTATTTAATTATATTATTGTTTTCCCCATTATTTATTTTAATGAAATTAAAACACTGTTTGAGATGTGTTAATTTAGCACATTTAAGGACATCAATTTATAAATTTCTTTTATCGTCATAAATTATGGTCATTAAATAATTTGTGTTATGGTTTAGAATGATTTTTATATTTGTAATATATTCTATTTAGGTTTCTTTAATCCTTTTGTGCAAATGGTAATGTTTTATAATAAAAAACATGTTCATCGTAATCAAAACCCACCGATTAACCCAAACGGTTGTCACTAAGGTTTAATATAACAATCCATCCCCACTCCCCATAACCAAATTAATTTTAATAACTAATTAATATACTAGATGTTCACTAAGGTTATTCAAATTCAATTCTAGATAAACATTTTCATTATACATGTTTATCCAAACATGAATTGATCATTAAAAACCAAGCAAGAAAATGGACATGAACAATGAAATTGAACATTATAACCAATAAAAGAGTTCATGAATGAACTTAAAAAGGTTATTCATAAAATATTAAAAATTTATAATGTTCAATAATTATTAGTTTATAAACCTATTTGTATTTAGGTCATTAATAACATGTGAGTATAACCACCAGACATGAGATAAGGGATTCACTGCATTTCTATTTAATTCAAGATTATCCTATGTGATATTATTTATTATGTGTAATACCAAATTATGGGGTTTGATTTATCACCTCCCCCATAATTCCATCATGACTTATAAGAGTTTATAAACACATTTTATCTCTTATCAATCCTTATTAGGTTCACCTGATACCACATAGATAATCTGTAACGAATTATACCAAAACTTCCGTCGTTCATTGGTGTTTCCTTATAATTATTTATATCAAATTTAGTTATCTTATCTAGTAATGTTAATAACATAAATTCTCTGATGTTTTAAAAAATTCATTTATCATGTCCCTTTAATCACTTTTTGGGGGATAAACATGTTTTTAAAATTTTCCCTCCTTTGTACTTTCTGATAAGCAAATCTGTTTAAATGGAACATCCTGAATTTTTTACCCAATTTCATGTGCACTCTATCCTATATTTTATTCCAGAATTGTATTTATAAAATCATATATTTTAATTATTAAAACCATTTTTGTTATATTATGGTTTTATATAAAACATTGCCATCTTTTCAATTTTAAGAGTTCCATAATATTTTTATTAAAACCACAATAAAATGATTTAATGCTAAGACTTCCCAAATAAGTTTCCTACATGTTTTCCATTCTATTAGATATCAAATTCTATGATATAATAATTTTTTACCATATAAATGTATATGTATATTATAAATCCTTCCATTCAAGGACACATTCATAATACACCCATTGGTTATGATTTATGTCATGATTATGGTACCCAATTATTTCCATGGGTGACACTTTTGATTATTTGTGATTGATTATGTATGATGATTTATATTGAAAAACATTTCATGAAATGTAATATGGGTTTCCCTAGATATCACTTCAATGCATTTGGTAATGTTATGTTTCATGAGATTCTATGTGCAACAGTATTTGCAGTTATTCTGGTCTTGTGCTACTTTGGGAAATTGGATTGGTGGTTACCCTTGACCAGTAATATTTTGGTAAATTGGATTGGAGTTTTCCATTAATATAACTACACACATGTTTTATGTTTCTTCCACATTTCTATGATTCCATGTTTATTTGTTATGATTCCCTATGTGCGATTATTTTAATATCATTATGTCATGCCTCCTAACTCAAGTGCTTAAGCTTTATTCTTATGTTCATCCCCTTACTATGATTTTTAGTTGATCCCCCTGCTCATATGTTCCCTAGGGTACCCTATGAAGATATAACAGCTCAATATAAGTTAGGATATCATTATTTATTATAAATAAAAAAGTTTTTCCCTACGTTTTATGGTTTATCTACGTAGTCTTCAAAGATTCAAGACATCGCGATATTTGGCCGGAACTCTGATGTATAATTATTTTTAAAATCATGTAATGTAATATATAACTATATAGGGTCATAATATTTTGTTTTAGTGGATGGTCTACTGATTTTTAGATATTAGGAATAGAGAACTTAAGTGAAAACCTTAATGACGATACAAAGTATAAGTAAACACCTCTAAGATTTGGTAAGTATAGATTAAGTTGTTTAACATGAAAATGCATCCCTGTCTGGATAAAAATAGGTATTGGTGTCTCTGGAATAAATATAGCTAAGAATTAATCTCTAAAAAGGACTCTCAGTCTTGAAATAGGGTATCTTGGTAAACGACATTAGGCCTTGCTTCACTCTTTGTGTTGACTCTCTAGGGGGAGATGATTTGTTAAATTCATGAGGTCGGTAAAAACCAATATTAATGGAATAAAATAGTACATAAGAATATAAGTTATAAATTGATGAAGGACAACCTATAATTAAACCTAGGGGTGAATAGTTATGGGTATACATCTCCTCTACCAGTTTATACTTATATTTTCAAAAGATTCCTTTTTATGTACAATAACTAAGTATTCAATAACTCTAATTGTATGTTCATTCTATGAATTAATAGAGGGAAACAAAAGAACATGTTTCAACAAAAACTGTGATATGAAATGTTATGATTGACTATATTATATTCTTGATATGCTATGATTGGGTGCTCAAAACATCATGAAAGTACTTTATCTTCTTACTCACGTTATGAATAATAACACGAATCATGTGGAACTTCATACTTCTCCAATGAAAGAGTTATCTTCCATAGAATAATTTATGAGGAAATGGCATGCCATGTTAGTAGATCCTTTTATATCCTTCTTGAATAATATTGGATTTACAACATTGAAATGGTATTCTTCATCCTAATGTTATCAAAAGAAGGGAATGGTGTTCTGGAATTCAGTCGTTTTGATGGGTATGTTGATCAATGGTGGAAACAGATCAAGAATACAAAGTTGCAAATGGAAATTTATTCCATGAATTAGGAAGAACTCAAAAGTATGTTTTAAATAAATATTTTAATTGATCCCTCCATCTCATGATGGAAAGAGAGTTTCTAGGACTCAAGAAAAAGGAATATGATTCCATTGGGGAATATGAAGAAAAGATTACATGGCTTTCAAGGCATTCCTTAATATTTGTCATGAACAATGAATCAAGGGGGAAAACTTTTTTATCAAGCTAAATCTGAGTCTATGAAAGGTGTTTGAAATCAAAGACTTCTATTGTTATTAGGTGATTTATTGTTATTCCCTCAAGGATGATATGGATATTAAAGAATCATAGTGTTCTCATGGGATTGGTGAAAATAAGAGAAAAATATATAATAACATGAGTAGTTAAAAAATAAAATCCCATGACGGAAAGAAGCCTGAATATCCCACATGATAATGTTGTGGGAAGGATAATACTTGGAAATATCTCAAGGGAACCGATAATTTCTTCAAATTTAAAAATATTGGTCATCTACATAAAAATTGTCATAGGGATTTGAAATATCCCACTAACGTGGAAGAATTATGTAATGGTTAGATAAATTCTCATAAAGTGGTGCAGTGTTAAAACTAATATATCATGGGAATTATGAAAACATGTTTTCTAATCCATGGGTTCTAAGATGAAATCAACAACAACCTCCATGGAAACAATGAAGGGCCTATAATATCACAATTGCTGAGGTGGATTTGGATAATGATGTGGAGACATGTAATTTATTTATTTATTCAAGAATTTCAAACGTACTATTTGATTCTGGTAATGTGCAGTTCTTTATATCAATCATGTTTAGTAGATATGTTCAATAACTACCTCAAAATTTAAAGGAAACGTTTTATGTGAAAATTGTGAATGGGGAAATTATTCTATCCATGGTTTATATCTTATTTCTAGATAATTTTTGGGAACTAATCCTCCCATAAAAACTTGTATCACGTCCTTTAGTAGAGTTCGATGAAATCATTGGCATGGATTGACTATCTTTAAACAAGTTCAACATCAACTATACGGAAGGGGAGATCACTCTTCAAATCTCAGAGCTTCCATTTATTCATTACATGGGTAAAGAGGAAGATAAATCACTTTTAGAATCATCATATCATGTGGGGATATTGTTTACTTATGAGAAAGCATATCAAGCTCAAATGATTGAGATAATTGGGATAATCATGCATGAAGACATGCCCATCGTGATGGATTACCCTGATGTATTCCCTGAAGAGTTTCCTAGTCTTCCTCCAGAATGAGAGTTTGAGTTATCAATTGAACATATTCATGAATCTCTTCCTATATCATATAAAACATATAGAATGTCCACTATAGAGTAAGAAAAGTTAAATAAATAGTCAGTGGATAATATAAAGAAGGGTATTATATGCCTGAGTGCATCACCATGGGGTGCACCAGTCCTCTTCCTAAAGAAGAAGGATGGATCAATGCTTCTATGAATTGTTTATCATGAGCTCCATAAAATCACAATAAAGAACTAGTATCCCCTTCATAGAATAGATGACTTGTTTGGTTAGCTTATTGGGGCGAGTTATTTCTCGATGGTGGACCTTGGTTTGGAATATCACCAATTAAAGGCGATGAAGGATGATTATCCCAATATTACCTTTCAAATGAGTTATGGACACTTTTAGATCATAGTGATTACCTTTGAACTCGCTAATTCCCCATTAATTTTCATGGATTTAATGAATATAGTGTTGAGAGATTACCTCAACAAATTTGTGGTAGTCTGAATAGATGATATTCAAATATACTCCACGAGAATGGAAGAACATGAGGTGAATTTGAATACTATGTTGAAGTCATTATGAAGGGATAGGGTGTATGAAAATTTTAGTAAATTTGAGTTCTATATGGAAGAAATAGTATTCATGGTGTGTGCTATAACCAAGAAAGTGCTATCTATGGACCCTTCCAAGGAAAAGGCAACTGAGGAGTGTTCTATGTCAACATTTGTAATAGATCCCCACAACATTCTGGGTCTTGCAGAGTATTATCGACCATTTTTTAATATCTTTTCACAATTGTCAAACCCAATGAACATGATGTCATGGAAGATGGTAAAGCATGTCTGTACTCAAGAATGTGGAAACTATTTCTAGGAGATGAGTAAGAGGCATATACCTGTGCCAATACTCACACTCCCAATAATTAATGAACTATTTGTAGTGTACCTCAATGATTCAATAATGGTATTATGATGTTTTCTGAGGAAAAATGATAATGTTATTGGTTATTCAACAAGGAATCTTAAATTCCATGAGAAAAACTACCCCACACATGATCTGGAGTTGGCGGTTGTGATCATTGCATTGAAAATCTAGCGACATTATACCCATGGAGAAAAGTGTGAGATATTTATTGACCACAAGAGTCTTAAATATATATTCACTCAAAAACAGGTTAATATGCACTAGAGATGATTGATATATCACATCAAGGATTATGATTTCTCAATCCACTACCATCCTAGTAGGACATATAAGGTGGTGGATGCTCTAAGAAGAAATAATCCTACATTTTTGTCATTTATGAGAATTTAAAAGTATCTGATCTTATTAGATTTGAAGAGTATGGATCGTGGAATAATTAATGGAGGAACATAATCAATCATTTATAAAATTATTTATTAGCCAACCCTCATAGAATAAATAATATACGCTGAATGAAAATATGTCGAACTTCTTAAAATGGTGGAATCTATAAAAAGTGGAAAATCATATGAGTTCATGATTGATGAGGAATGAGTTATATGATTTGGGTAACAATTATTTCTACCATCCAATCCATAGATAATGAAGGTTATTTTGAAAGAGGCACATATATAGACCTTCTCTATCTACCCGAGGATCATAAAGATGTATCAGGATCTCCAAGAAAACTTTTGGTTGGAAAGTATGAAATGGGAGATTACTGAATATACATAAAATTACCTGGTATACAAGCAAATGAATGTTGATAGGAAATGTTATAAGGGTATGATAAAATCACTACACTTACAAACATGGAAGTGGGAGATTATTACCTTGTACTTTTTCACAAGACTTACAGGTACATCCAGATGAAACAATGCTACATGGGTCATTGTGGACCGTCTTAAAACAATAGAATAATTTATCACAGCTCAAGAGGACATATCATTGGATCATCATTCATGGATCTAAATCATTGATGTGGAAATTATGAATATATTACCACCATATATTGAATCTGATCATGATCCTAGATCAACATTGAAGTTATAAAAATGAATCAAAAATTCTCTAAGCACATAACTGATCTTCAGTACGACCTATCATCCTCGAATTAATATCCAATATTAAAGGACTATTTAGAAACTAAATGGAATTTTGAGAGAATGTTTTAGAGATTTTAATGGATGGTGAGACCAAAATCTATGACTGGTTTTATTCTCATTCAGTAAAACATTCCACTCATTCATCCCAAAGGCAGCATATGAAGCCCATTATGGGAATAGGAGCTGAAAACCTAAGTTCTGGGATGAAGTCGATGAGCATAAGCTGCTAGGACCCGAAATTGTCGATGAAATGGTAGAGAAGGAAAAAAGAATTTAGTATCATATCATGGCCCTCCAATGTCATTATAAGTGTAATGCAGAAAATCATCAGCGATACCATGAGTTCAAATACTGTGATATGGTATTTATACAAATAACTCGGTGGATGAAGGTCATGAGGTTAGGGAATAATGGTATGTTAAGACCCCGTTACAAAGGCCGCTCTGATATTCTTGATCATATCGGGGTCGTGTCCTATCAACTAGAACTTAGAAAACCAAGGAAAAAGTACATGGTGTTATTCAGGTATCCCTATTAAAATGTACATACCAGACCCTTCACTTGTACTCTCTTCATAGGTTGTACAGTTAGAGGATGATATTTTCTATGAAGAGAAACCAATGTAGATCATAGATAATAGAGATAATTTTCAACCTAAATAGACTACAAACACAGTCAAGGTACTGTAGAAAAACAATAAGTATGAAGAGGAAACATGGAAACTATAAGAGGAAATTACGGAAAAGTACCAGTACATATTTATGGCCTAGTATATAAAAGAAATTTTGAAGGTGTATTTTTTTATGTGGGGGAGAATGTAACAACCCAATGTTTTATAAATGAAAATTGTTTTCTTATAAATAATTTATATAATCACCTGATATCACAAAATAATGAATTATTAAGATCGATGTTACCTTTAGACAAATGTATCTCACTATTTTGTTTTGAATTTCGAAAATCTGATATACATGATTGTGATCAGTATGTTTTTTGTAGTCTGATATGAAATACACACTATATTGTCAATAATAACTTATCCTTATCAATAGTAATCCACCCTTATGAAAAGTAACATACCCATAAAAATAAGGATATGCCCTAATGAATAGTTTCATTAACTATGATAGTATGAAAATTATATTAATGTAAAAGTATGATATCAAAATACATATGAATAAGAAAATAAAAATTTTAAAATATTTATTTTTCATGAAAATTATTGTTGGAATTACATATTAAATTAATCATATATGGAACCATATTTCAGAAAAATGGATCTCAATTCTAGATTCTACACATCGAAAAATGGTTACTGTGAATTTTTGGGAATTTTCTAATATACATGAATTTTTGATGAATATTAAAATCCGATAAATAACAATAAATGCTAAAACATGAATTTATGAATCATTATTGAGGAATGGATGATGTAAATAACAATTTCTTGATACTAACATGAATTTATTACTATTTTATGTCATGGAATACTCACTATCTCTTGTCTTCTAAATAATATTAAACTAATTATTATAATATTATGAAAAATGTCCTCTCCTCCCCTATAAATATAGTCCATAATTAACTCTTATCTACACTCCCCTAATGCCTTTGGACATGCTAGTATTCTTCCAAAAAAACGCCAAAGATCATTCTCCATGATACGAAGCCCCCAGTATCTTCAACTTACCATGTCCTCTCCTCTTAGGAGGCTCTCAAAAAAGTTAAACTCATGAGGTAAATTTCTCTTTCCAATTCATTTATTTCTTTTATGTTATTTTCTTTTCATGTTCTCTTCCCCACCTCCCTTCACCCAAATGGTTTGATAAATTTAGTAACATACATACACTATAATTCAATTATGATAATGGGATAATTCATTATCTTCTCTCCTTTCAGCATCCTTTATTTTAATGTAATGAAAACAATGTTTGATTGATGTTAATTTAGCACATTCAAGGACAACATTTAATCAATTTATATTATAATATTTAATTCTGGTCATCAAAACATTTTTGTTATAGTTGAACCAGATTATTATATATGAAATACATCATAGTTATGGATCTTGTAATCCATTTTCAAAATGGTATAATTTTATAAGGAAAAACATGTTTAGTGTAATCAAAACCCACTAATTAACCAAAACGATTGTCACATAGGTTTAATATAATAATTCATCTACACTCGAAATAACCAAATTAATTCATATAACCCTATAATCTCATGGATTTTAAATAATAAAATACAACATCAATTTTTGACAAATACATTCTTAATACAAGTTTATCCAAATATGAACCAATCATTAAAAACTAAGAAAGCAAATAGACCCGAACAATGAAATTGAACCTTATAACCAATTAAAGAAGTCAGGAATGAACTAAAAAATGATATAATAAATGTATTATATATATAATAGGATCTATAATTAATTATCAAACATCCTAATTTTATTTTTCATGTAATTAATATAAAGTGTAGATGACCAATAGAATTTTGGTAAGGGATCCACTCTATTTTACTTTAATTCAAGATTGTCCTCTATGATATGATTTTATATGTGTAATTCCAAATAATGGGTTATGATTTTTAACCATCCTAGTAGTTCCCAAATAATGTAAATGAGTTATAAAAACCTTTTCTCTCTCATAAATCCTTATTAGGTACACAAGATATCATGCCGATAATCTATAATGAATCATACCTGAACCTCCTTCGTTCATTCAGGTTGCCTTATCTTTCTTTATATCAGAATTAAGTTATCTTACATAGTTATGTAAATATTCTAAAAAATTTCTAGTTTTACAAAATTCATTTATCAGGGACCTTTATTATCTTTTTGTGTGGATATAC
The DNA here is from genome assembly GCA_963277665.1 of Viscum album. Taxonomy (NCBI): domain Eukaryota; kingdom Viridiplantae; phylum Streptophyta; class Magnoliopsida; order Santalales; family Viscaceae; genus Viscum; species Viscum album. The sequence continues at coordinate 999,383,435 of OY728166.1, forward strand.
AAGTTTTTAAATGATTCCCTCCTTAGTACTTTCTGATAAGAAAACCAGTTTTTAAGGGATTTCCCAAAAATTTTACCCCATTTCATGAGAACTCTATCCACTGTTTTATGCAACCATTATCTTTATAAAATCAGTTTTTTTATTATGAAATCCATTTCGGTTCAATTATTTTTTTATATAAAAAATTTTCCTATTTTATATTTTAATATATATATATAGTATTATCCTTAAAACCGAAAAAAAAGATTTAATACTAAAATTTCTCAAATACATTTCCTAAATTTTTTCACTTATGATTGACATCACATTCCATGATATACACCTATTTTTCCTTATCAACATCCATGTATGTTCTAAATCCATTCTTTTGTGGATACAATCTTGTTCCACCCATTGGTTATGATTAATGTTAGGATTGTGGTACCCAATTCTTTCCCTATGTGACCCTTATTTTTATATGAGATTGATTATGTATGATTATTCAAGTGGATCAAATATTCATGAAATTTAATATGTGTGTGACTAAGAATGGTCTACGATGAATTTGGTGATGTTATGTCTCATGAGATGGCAGGTGCAATTGTCTTGGCGGTTAGACATGGTTTGTGCTACTATGGGAAACGAGGTTGAAATGTGTCCTTTGCCCATACTACAATGGGAAACGGGATTGGATGTTATCCTTGAATCATACTAAAGAATTTTTTTTATGTTTCAATCAAATTTTGTTGATTCTATGTATATATAATTTCTTCTTTATTTTTTATGATTCCCTTTGTACCATGATTTTTATATCACTGTGTCATAACTCGTAACTCAAGATCTTAAGCATTGTTCCTATGTTCATTTCCATAAAATGGTTTCTAGATCATCCAATTGTTCATATGTTTCCAAGGGTACCTTATACTTAATTAATGACTTATAGGATGGTAGGATCCCTTTTGGATATTATATAAATAAGTGTTTTATAACCCCAAGTTTTATATTCTATTTTTTATGTTTTATGTAGATTGTATTCAAAGATGATAGAATTAATGATCCATGGATTGTAATCGTATTTATAATTATTCTTAAAATAATGTAATGTTAGATGTAAAATTCTAGGGTCGTTATACACCCAGCATGATTCAAATTAATGGGAGGTAAAAAAAATCCCTACCAGAAACAACTTTTATCCAAAGCTCCACTTTATGGCAAGAACATGGGATTTCTTGTGAAGCAGGAAACACAAATACAAATGAACATTATGGGGATCTAGATTAGGTTCAAGAAATATATTGAGAGAAATAATTTAGGCACATCAAGAGAGAGTGGGAAAACCCCATGAAAAAGGATGATACTTGCATTATAGAGAAAAATCCTATATTAAAGGACGAACATTTTCAAAATATATTAATGTTTGATAATAGTCATGATCATAAAGATTGCGTATCTCTAATACATTGAGTGTTAGGATAATAAAGATATACTTTATATTCATTTAAAACCACTTTTAAATCTCCAAACAAGGTTTTAAACTCAGTTTATATCAAAAAGGCGTAAGAAGGTGAAACATGAAAACATGGAAAATTGGAAAAACCTGAAATTAGTCACCGATGGGTGAGTCATTGACGCTAATACATCGACGAGTGAGCTACCAACATTGATCCGTTGATGCAAGCCACAGATTTGGAGCTACTCTGTCAATGACTCACTAATGCCACTACTCACCGACCTGCTGACATCGATGCCCTGAAACCAATTCCTTGACTCACTGATGCTGATGCCCCTGACTCACCATTGACGAAAGACTTGAGACACTAATGCTGATTCCCCTGACACAATAATGTTTATAACCTTGAATCACTATTTCTGATTCCACTAATTCACAGATGTTTATGCCCTTGACCCACCTAAGTAATGACATCCTGAAGCTGACACCCTACGTCACCATTAGAAATACATGAATTTTTAAAATCTCTTGAAATGAGCTACCATTGCATCCACGAACAGACTAAACTATGTATTTTTACAACTTAATGGCCTTGGGAAGTCATGTTCATTACATCATATTCCTCTCAATATATTCTCCACCCCTAGAATTTAGAACCAATCCACAGAAAAAGAAAGGGAAATTTGACTACCCAATAAGATTCATCACTATAAAAAACTACCCTGTGTCATTCAAAATGAGTGAAAACCAAAACATCCAATGAATCCTTTAGGGAATCAATCCAATGTATAATTATAGAAACACTATGGGACCTCATCCCCGAACAACCACTCAAACACCAAAGGTCACGATGTCTAGACATATGGATTAGGGAGTTCCTTTATCCATGTAAAGATATTATCCGCTTTGGGTGGCACAAACTCACTTTCACGGGTTTAATAACATTAAAATTAATTCTTCTTTATTATGGATAAGGTCCTCCCCTCACCATGATTAGAAATGATACAAAAATATTTATAGAAAAGGGAATCAACTCATATGATAATGAACAAGGTCATGAATTACATTACAAAACTAATCACACATGTAAAACACTAATACAAAAATAAGAAAAAATCTAGGTTCTTGGAAACCATTTGTGCCTCCCACTACTATGTACTATCCTAATGGTCACCATGCCTCCATAACACTCAAACCAATGGAATGGTCCATCCATGAAGCACCTTATCCTCATGATCCCGAATTCATACCAATCACTCCACAAACATTGTTTCAAAACTGATATCCAACTATACATAGTCAATGACATGGGTTTCATCATGTAGATATTGAATGAACTTATAGAAATGGAAAATGTCATTATTCCCCTCCAATAGCGGTGGAAACTATAGTTGATATTCCACTCTGTCGACTCATTCCAACACCACTAATTATCTGAAAAACATTGGAGAAATTTTTCTCCCTCATCCAAACCACCACTGCCCACGTCAAGGGGAAAATGTAACGCCCCGACCCCAGCTACCCAGAGCCGGTGCATTACTTCGTAACATTGGCATGATCCCAAAAGATCAAGTCTCGAAAGACCGATTAGTTTAGTAGCCTTGGAAACACTAGATACATTCATAAGTCTTTCATTACATCAAAATTAAACAAACTACAAAAAAACATGGTCTTCATAGACCACACTCATATCTTCACTGATTATTCTTGCAAGTCAGTCATAAAATACTTCTTCAAATCCTGGAAAACATTAAAACATTGAAAGGGGTGAGCTCAGATGCTCAGTAAGGATAACAATATTGCGGAAGCTTTCATAAATAAACATTAACATTTAAGGCAATGTATAACTAAAACAAAAGCCTTTTAAACTTGAACTTCAACATAATATGGCAAAAGTAAAATGAGATAATGCCATTTACTTCTTCACATGGATATTCTACTGGTCGAATAATCACATGTAATATCAATAACCACTTTCATAATGAGGGAATGTATAATGCCGGACATTCTGAAACATTTTGTCAAGGCCTCGGCCAAGACGTCTAAAATGATTAAGGCCTCGGCCAAAACCATAAATCAAATTGGGAAAGGGCCTCGGCCAATTCCACGTCTAGTTGTCTCATGAGACCTACCGATGCATCGAGGAGCTATAGCGGGCTCCACCCGTCACTTATTAAGTCCAATACATTCCTCATATGAATAGGTTTAAACATATCATAAACCATAACATAATCATATCACATAAAACATGCATAAAGGAAACATAACATTTCCACATTTCAATCACAAGATATCAATACAACACATTGATATATAAAAAACGCTTTCAAAACCATTTTCAATACCAAAATAATATAAAGTTAAAACTTGAATTTATTTTTCATTAAAAAAAATGATGGCTTGTAGAGGAAGCCGAAACTCAAATAATGGTCACGGCGGCGGAGAATTATTTGTCGCCGCATATGTACGGAAAGAAAAACATTCCCTTTTTGTCGTTTTGTAAAACACTTCGTATAAAAAGATTCCTTTTGAATAAACATAAAAGTCAAAGGGGTTTATACACCGTATAAAAGAAATTTGTGTATAAAACAAAATATGCCTCAATGAATGGAGATTGAGACGAAGTCCCTTAAAAAGATCATTTGTAAATAAAATATATCTATTATGTGTATTCACTATAAGTACACATAAAGAATGTATAAATACAATATACGACATAATAATATCATGACATAATTTGAAAGTAAGAGATTAACCCAAAGAATGGAAATTGGGTTAAGAAATTCCCTTACCTTGTGTCCGACTTGACTCAACCGTTCTTTAACCTCCTTAAAAAGTGTAACTCCTTTTGAGTTGAGCCTAAAGGCTTCCTTTGAAAGGATTCTGCCCAAAGGGAATCCTCTAGGATGAGGAGAGGGATGTGGAGAGAGCAAATGGGCAGGGGTTGGCCGAGCCAATGGCTTGAAGAGTGTGTGAAATGAGGTAGAGGTGGGGGCCTTTTATAAGAGGAGAGGAAGGGCACTTTTGGAAAGTAAAGGAACATTACATTATTTGAAAATGTGTTTCGGTTTTAAAAGGTCCCACATTGATAGAATTCGTGGATAAGGTGATAAGGCATCGAAATCCACTCATCCAATTGGTTTTGGCCATGTGTAGTTCATAGATTTTATATTATCTTTCCATTTTATTTAAATCGTCAAATAATGATGTCATCGCTGCATCATTATTATGTCATAAATAATTAAATTTATTTAATGTCTAAAAATTATAAAAAAAATACTATGATATAGGAAATCTTTTTATCTTTCCAATGACTATTTATAATCAAAATTTGGACTTGTGTAACCCTACTTAAAAATTGTTTTAGTAAAACACTTTATGTTAGTGTCATTTTCACTTTAACATTAAATAAAAAGTAATTTATGTTATTTCCCAACAAAAGTGGATCCATGGGGTCCCCAAGTTAGGCCATGGCTTGTCTTGGTCGGCCATGACACAACCAATGAGGTTGGGACATGTGTCTAGGTCATTTAATATTATTAAAGTATTATTTATACCTTAAACTACCCTAATTACCACTAATCGCGATTAAGAACTTAATAAGTTACTATTCACCAAAAAATTATTTTTATCCCATTGAACCACATTTTACTTCTTAATGACAACCATGTATGTCGGATTTTTGAAAATCAAATCACAGAAGTGGTAATATTTCATTTAAACGAAAAATCAGTTATTTAACAACCACTTAGTGGTTTCACTATTCATCAAAAATTGAAGTTTTTCAGAATAAGGCCAAAATTTCACCCTAAGCTATAATTGATATTCCGAATTCAAAAATGATGTCTATTTTGCAAAATTCCAAACATATTAGTTGCATTAATTAATTTTATAATTAATTCCCGCTGTCACAACAAATAGCGTGTTTTTAAGAAACAATTTATATCAAAAGATTGGCAATTGTTTATGTCCAATTTCAATGTTAAATTAATTCTAATGGCCACCATTGGATAAAATGGTAAAAATATATTCTAATTATACTCTAAAACCACTCAATAGTATAATTTATCACTATGAATTATTTTGATTAATAAAGTTGTTTTAAGTATTTTTCACTATTCATAAAAATTTAGAAGTTCTCAGAAAAATACCAAAAAATCAACATAGGCTAATTTCAATATTCCGAATCCAAAAATGAAGTCCATTTTGATAAATAAAATTTATAATATTTCAAAAAGTAGGTATTACTATTCATAACGGCTACTTTGATTAGTCGCGGTGTTTTAGAACTCGGTGTTGCGTTCAATGCAAGCTATTGCATTATTGAATGAGAAGCGTATCGTGGAAGCTCGGGGTGTTACATTCTCCCCTCCTTCAATAAATTGCGTCCTCGCAATTTGAAATTTTTCTTGGAAAATACAAGGTTGAAAAGAGAAAATACCTTTGAGGAAAACCCACATCGAAAATAAGGTTAATAAATATATAACATTAAAAGAAAGCAGGATAAGTACAAAGGTCACCCGATATAGCCCATTATAGGATTCTATGAAAATATGGATATGGAGGAGAAACAAACCATCAAGGTCTGATGGGGAGTTATAGAAAACAGGATTAGGAGAAAGTTTAACCACAAGAAAATCACAAACTTGTGATTGGTTAAACGGTCATTGAATCCCTAGTTGGAAAAGTTAACCGACAACATTTTTGTTTTAAGTTACCTTTTATAATGTTGAGGATTTTATTTAGGAGATTTACTAAGAACGTAAGGGAATATACATACTTGTTATGTATACTTTCATTCATTAATGAATTTTTACCACAAACCCATCTTTTACTCCAAATGGTAACAGAACTCAAAAATATTCTATTTATCCTAATTGTATAAGGTACCAAAGGTTAACACATACCATTTAGATTAGTAAAATTATTTTGTAATAACCAGGGACTTCCTGTAGGCTAGTGGTAGGAAATAAAGGCCTGTCGCACTTTGATTGTGGGTTCGATTCCTACAGCTTTGTCTGACGCGACGGTTTATGCCCCACCCTGCAGGTTGTCCTTTTCCTAAAACTATAGTATTATAATACTCCAAAAATAATCTTCATAAATTTTTTAACCTTAAACCCTACTATCCAAAAATCAACTTAATCCACTCCAACCTTTATAGTTATCCAAAATACTTCTGTCCAACTCACAGTCCAAATTTTATAAGGAAGGTAAACATAATGAAGATCCTTTATCCCACGTAACAACATGTGAACACCTTCATCATGTATTCTTTTTAAACATAATGAATTACCATGATCCCTTATTCCTTATAGAATACTAGATATACTCCTTCTATCCAAAAATGTATACAAAACATCAATCAGTTTCAAGGAAGTTAAGTATATCCAATATAATTTATCCAAATCAATCACGTCTTATTCCAAAATCACAATCTCAGTATCAAAACCATATTATGGTTTATCTTTCTCTCAACCATATATTTTCCAAAAATTTAACCTACTGTGGAGTCACTTTTCTTTGTTCCACACAATCTCAAGTCCTTGATGAAATAGTACTGCAGTACAATCCTTATATACTCCATAATTATTATAACCAGTACATCATTGATACAACACTCAAATTAAAAAAAATCGTTAATAACAACATAAGAACTCTAATCATTACTCCTCATCTGTGGTAGTATCATAACATGATTATTATCCAATAACATCATTTGGGGCATGCTCTGATGATTTGGACATTGGTTTGCGTAGTGTCCCCAATCCTTGCAGAAGAAGCATTGTACATTTGAAACCATTTTCTTACCCTTGCAGTCACGCACTTTGTGTCCTTTCTCTCTACACTTATAACAAACTCCCATTCCCTTTAGGCAAGTTCCATGATGTTTCTTCCCACAATTACCACATATTGGAAAATTCTTCTTTCCCCTCATCCCTTTATCCATCATTCTCTCTTCCATCCCTTTCGTCTCTTGCTTCGCTTCAAAGCCATAGGACTCAGAGAATTCTTTACTTATCCTATTAACACATGATACTATTTCTTCATATGTTGAGAACACATGGGAGACTATTTCCCTTCGAAATGTTGGCTTAATACCGTGAAAGATACTATCCTTCTTACTCTTTGGATCATACGTACTGCTGGAGTTCACATTCCTTCTACTGGGCGCCATTTCTATACAACGGCATAAACTAGGTTAGTTTATGAATCAAAATACACAATTCCATACTTGTAAAACACTTTACATAAATTGAACTATTTATGGATATAATCCATAATCATAAAAAGAAATGTTTTCTTTGAGTAAGTATGTACTCATAACCCTTCATAGTGGTTTGTAAGTAAAATGAGAATTATCCTAAGCATATCCCCTGGGAGTGTCGTAACCAAGAGTGCAGCAAGGCCCGTTGTCGTGCACCAGTTCCCGTTCGAGTCTAGCTCAAAGCGGTGTTTTCGGGTTTTACCCTTAGGTACATCTGTGCCAGAGCCGCCTCTTCCTGCTCGTATCCAGACAGGGATGTATTTCTCGGAAAACTCATAACATCTCTATAATACCAAAATTCTAGGAAGTTCTTCTATACTAATCCTCGAAGCCTATCTTTGGGCTATGCGTTCTAATCAGAGTTTATCTACATCTAGCTTCCAAGGTTAGTACTAAACTGCCTCTGATACCAACTGTAACGCCCCGACCCCAGCTACCCAGAGCCTGTGCATTACTTCGTAACATTGGCATGATCCCAAAAGATCAAGTCTCGAAAGACCGATTAGTTTAGTAGCCTTGGAAACACTAGATACATTCATAAGTCTTTCATTACATCAAAATTAAACAAACTACAAAAAAACATGGTCTTCATAGACCACACTCATATCTTCACTGATTATTCTTGCAAGTCAGTCATAAAATACTTCTTCAAATCCTGGAAAACATTAAAACATTGAAAGGGGTGAGCTCAGATGCTCAGTAAGGATAACAATATTGCGGAAGCTTTCATAAATAAACATTAACATTTAAGGCAATGTATAACTAAAACAAATGCCTTTTAAACTTGAACTTCAACATAATATGGCAAAAGTAAAATGAGATAATGCCATTTACTTCTTCACATGGATATTCTACTGGTCGAATAATCACATGTAATATCAATAACCACTTTCATAATGAGGGAATGTATAATGCCGGACATTCTGAAACATTTTGTCAAGGCCTCGGCCAAGACGTCTAAAATGATTAAGGCCTCGGCCAAAACCATAAATCAAATTGGGAAAGGGCCTCGGCCAATTCCACGTCTAGTTGTCTCATGAGACCTACCGATGCATCGAGGAGCTATAGCGGGCTCCACCCGTCACTTATTAAGTCCAATACATTCCTCATATGAATAGGTTTAAACATATCATAAACCATAACATAATCATATCACATAAAACATGCATAAAGGAAACATAACATTTCCACATTTCAATCACAAGATATCAATACAACACATTGATATATAAAAAACGCTTTCAAAACCATTTTCAATACCAAAATAATATAAAGTTAAAACTTGAATTTATTTTTCATTAAAAAAAATGATGGCTTGTAGAGGAAGCCGAAACTCAAATAATGGTCACGGCGGCGGAGAATTATTTGTCGCCGCATATGTACGGAAAGAAAAACATTCCCTTTTTGTCGTTTTGTAAAACACTTCGTATAAAAAGATTCCTTTTGAATAAACATAAAAGTCAAAGGGGTTTATACACCGTATAAAAGAAATTTGTGTATAAAACAAAATATGCCTCAATGAATGGAGATTGAGACGAAGTCCCTTAAAAAGATCATTTGTAAATAAAATATATCTATTATGTGTATTCACTATAAGTACACATAAAGAATGTATAAATACAATATACGACATAATAATATCATGACATAATTTGAAAGTAAGAGATTAACCCAAAGAATGGAAATTGGGTTAAGAAATTCCCTTACCTTGTGTCCGACTTGACTCAACCGTTCTTTAACCTCCTTAAAAAGTGTAACTCCTTTTGAGTTGAGCCTAAAGGCTTCCTTTGAAAGGATTCTGCCCAAAGGGAATCCTCTAGGATGAGGAGAGGGATGTGGAGAGAGCAAATGGGCAGGGGTTGGCCGAGCCAATGGCTTGAAGAGTGTGTGAAATGAGGTAGAGGTGGGGGCCTTTTATAAGAGGAGAGGAAGGGCACTTTTGGAAAGTAAAGGAACATTACATTATTTGAAAATGTGTTTCGGTTTTAAAAGGTCCCACATTGATAGAATTCGTGGATAAGGTGATAAGGCATCGAAATCCACTCATCCAATTGGTTTTGGCCATGTGTAGTTCATAGATTTTATATTATCTTTCCATTTTATTTAAATCGTCAAATAATGATGTCATCGCTGCATCATTATTATGTCATAAATAATTAAATTTATTTAATGTCTAAAAATTATAAAAAAAATACTATGATATAGGAAATCTTTTTATCTTTCCAATGACTATTTATAATCAAAATTTGGACTTGTGTAACCCTACTTAAAAATTGTTTTAGTAAAACACTTTATGTTAGTGTCATTTTCACTTTAACATTAAATAAAAAGTAATTTATGTTATTTCCCAACAAAAGTGGATCCATGGGGTCCCCAAGTTAGGCCATGGCTTGTCTTGGTCGGCCATGACACAACCAATGAGGTTGGGACATGTGTCTAGGTCATTTAATATTATTAAAGTATTATTTATACCTTAAACTACCCTAATTACCACTAATCGCGATTAAGAACTTAATAAGTTACTATTCACCAAAAAATTATTTTTATCCCATTGAACCACATTTTACTTCTTAATGACAACCATGTATGTCGGATTTTTGAAAATCAAATCACAGAAGTGGTAATATTTCATTTAAACGAAAAATCAGTTATTTAACAACCACTTAGTGGTTTCACTATTCATCAAAAATTGAAGTTTTTCAGAATAAGGCCAAAATTTCACCCTAAGCTATAATTGATATTCCGAATTCAAAAATGATGTCTATTTTGCAAAATTCCAAACATATTAGTTGCATTAATTAATTTTATAATTAATTCCCGCTGTCACAACAAATAGCGTGTTTTTAAGAAACAATTTATATCAAAAGATTGGCAATTGTTTATGTCCAATTTCAATGTTAAATTAATTCTAATGGCCACCATTGGATAAAATGGTAAAAATATATTCTAATTATACTCTAAAACCACTCAATAGTATAATTTATCACTATGAATTATTTTCATTAATAAAGTTGTTTTAAGTATTTTTCACTATTCATAAAAATTTAGAAGTTCTCAGAAAAATACCAAAAAATCAACATAGGCTAATTTCAATATTCCGAATCCAAAAATGAAGTCCATTTTGATAAATAAAATTTATAATATTTCAAAAAGTAGGTATTACTATTCATAACGGCTACTTTGATTAGTCGCGGTGTTTTAGAACTCGGTGTTGCGTTCAATGCAAGCTATTGCATTATTGAATGAGAAGCGTATCGTGGAAGCTCGGGGTGTTACAGAAAATATGATGAAAACATAGTCCCCAACATTGAACTCTAATGGCATCCTCCTATGATTGTAATGTGACTTAGGTCGATAATGTTCTACCATCAATCAATCATAAACAAGTTTCACCTTCTATGTCATACTCTGCACCATGTCTGGACCATGAATGGCTTCTTCCCCAACCTCCATCTAGCATTATGGTGAAAGACAAATCATGTCTTATAATGCTTCTAATGGATCCATAACAATTGAAGAGTGATAACTATTGTTGTAAGAAAACTTGAACAAGTAAAAATGTCACACCCAAGACCCAATGAATCCTAGAACACATTACCAAAATATTTTCTCTAACATCTGGATGGTCCCCCCAGTCAGCCCATCCATTTGAGGGTGGAATGCAGTGTTTATGCATTACTATGATCCAAAGGCTTGCTACAATCCCCTACAGACTCGAATTGTCAAAAAAAATTTATCTGGATCCTAGACAAGTGATCATGGAACACTATGAAGCCACAACACCACATCCACAGACCACTGTGTAGTGGGAAACACATCGCTCCACTCCATGATCACCATGAAGTGGGTCGACTTCATCAACTAGTACATTACCAGACAAAGAGAATATCACCCTCTCAGTTCCATGGGAAATGTTATAACGAAATCCATTTAGATGAAATTCCACTTCCACTCAGGAATGTTTAATGTATATTATAGACCGTTGAGAACCTATTGCAGATCCTTCACTTTCTCACACATGAGGCACATTTCCAGAACTTCTTCCACTAAACACTTCACCCCGGGCCCCCAAAACTATTTTTTCAGGCCATATTAAATAATAGAAAATCATAGATTCACCACCAATGGTGATCTATAGATCCCATAGAGATCTCCCTTGGGTATTTCCACTGGGAAAAACAATATTCCATGGAACAATATCTGATTTTTAAAATCCACTGACCATCCCTCTAGAGCATCACCCAGGAAAGTTCAATCAAAAATGACTTAAGTATTAATTTCTCCCCACTAAGACCCCTCCACCTTATGAACTAAAGAATCATTTACTGTCACCTAATGTAGACAGTCTATACTGTAATCTACACCTGAATTTTGATGTAAAGTGGCCAACTACTCTATTTCATTCCATGAATTTGTGGCTTCCCTAACTACCTCTTTATGAAATATTCTAATCAATTCATTTTCAACCAAGATCCCCGTGAACTTCGTTGTAGGAATCCTGAAGTCATAATACTAGAGAAACTCCATACACCTTCACAGCTGAAATTCTAGGTCTCACTTGGAGAATATGTGTTTCATTCTCTTATTCTTTGCGAATAACAAAATGCTCTCCCTGATGAGGTAGTGTGGACACAAAATCAGGGCGAATATGACCATTGCATACTCCAGATCATGAGTGGAATAGTTACATTCATGTGGTGGAAAAGTCCAAGACCCATAAAGATTCACTCACCACTACTACCTTGAATCCCCTTTTAAATAACCAAAAAAGGTTTTAAACTCAGTTTATATCAAAAAGACGTAAGAGGGTGAAACCTGAAAACATGGAAAATTTTCAAAAACATGAAATTAGTAACCGATGGGTGAGTCACTGACACCAAGACATCGACGAGTGAGCTACCAACATTGATCCATTGATGTGAGCCACTGATTTTGAGCTACTAAGTCAATGAATCAATGATGCCACAACTCACCAACCTGCTGACACCGACGCCCTGACACCAATTCCTTGACTCACCGATGATGATGCCCCAGACTCACCATTGATGATAGCCCCGAGTCACTAATTCTAATGCCCCAGACACAACGATGTGTATAACCTTGAATCACTATTTCTGATTCTACTGATTAACAGATTTCGATGCCCATGACTCACCTAAGTAATGACATCCTGAAGCTGACACCCTATGTCACCATTAGAAAAACAAGAATTTTTGAAATCTCTTGAAATAAGCTACCATTCCATCCATGAACACTCTAAACTATGTATTTTTAAAAGTTAATGGCCTTGGTAAATCGTGTTCATTACATCATATTCCTCTCAAAGTATTCTCGACCCCTAGAATTTAGAACCAATCTATAGAAAAGGAAAGGAAAACTTGACTACCCTATAAGATTCCTCACTCTGAAAAACTACCCCATGTCATTCAAAATGACTAAAAAACTCAATATCCAATGAATCCTCCATGGAATCAATCCCACGTACAGTTATAAAAACACTATGGGACCACATACCTAAACCGCAACACAAACACCAAAGGTCACGATGTCTAGACATATGGATTAAGGAGTTCCTTTCTCTATATAAAGATATTATCTGATTTGGGTGGAACAAACTCACTCTCATGGGTTTAATAACATTAACATTAATTCTTCTTTATTAGGGACATTGTCCTACTCTCACCATGATCATAAATCATAAAAACACATTTATAAAATATGGAATCAACACATATGATAACGAAAAAGGTCATGCATTACATTATAAAAAAATCACAAATGTAAAACCCAAATACAAAACTCAGAAATAATATAGGTTCTAGGAATAAATTTGTGCCTCCCACTACCGTGTACTCTCCTCATGGTCACCATGCCCCTATAACACTCAAACCAAAGGAATGGTCCATCCATGAAGAACCTTATCCTCGTGATCCTCGATTCTTACCAATCGCTCAACAAACATTGTTTATTAACTGATATCCAACTATACCTAGTCGATGACATGGGTTTCATCATGTAGATATTGAAGGAACTTATAGAAATGGATGATGAAATTGTTACTCTCCAATAGTGGTGGAAAATATAGCTGATATTCCACTTTGTCAACTCATCCCAACACCTCTAATAGTCTGAAAAACCTGGGAGAAATTTTTCTCCCTCATCCAAACCACTACTACCCACGTCAAGGGGAAAACATAGTGAAAACATAGTCCCTATCCATGAACTCCAATGGCATCCTCCTAACATCGTATTATGACTTAGGTCGTTAATGTGCTTGAATCATCCCATCATAAACAAGTTTCACCTTCTATGTCATACTCTGCACCATGTCTGGACCAAGAAAGGCTTCCTCCCCATCCTCCATCTAGATTTAGGGTGAAAGACAAATATTTTCATATAATGCTTGTAATGGATCCATAAAAATTGAAGTGCAATAACTATTGTTGTATGAAATCTCGAACAAGTAAGAATTTCACACCCAAGACTCAATGAATCCTATAACACATTCCAAAACATTTTCTCTATCATCTGGATGGTCCCCCCTATCTGCCCATACATCTGAGGGTGGAATGTAGTGATTAGGAATTACTATGATCCAAATGCATGCTGCAATACCCTACAAAAGCGCATTTAAAAAAAATGTATCCTAATACATGAAAATGGATCATGGAACACTATGCATCCACACCACCACATCCGCATACAACTATGCAATGACATACAATTCTCTCCACTCCATGATCACCATGAAGTAGGTCAACTTCATCATCTAGTCTATTACAAACCAAAGATAATATCATCCTCCCGGATCCCTAGGTAATGTTATAAAGAAATCCATCTAGATGACATCCCACTTCCAATCAGGAATGTTTCATGGATATTATAGACCATTGAGAACCTATTGCAGATCCTTCACCTTCGCACACATGAGGCACATTTCAAGAACATCCTCCATGGAACGCTTCACCCTGGGCCACCAAAACTTTCTTTTCATGACTTAATAAATCATAGAAACTCATAGATTCACCACCAATGGTGATCTATAGTTCCCATAGAGATCTCCCTAGGGAATTTCCCCTAGGATAGACAACATTACATGGAACAATATTTGATTCTGAAAATCCACTGACCATCCCTACAGAGCATCACCCTAGAATGTTCGATCATGAATCATTTCAGTATTAATGTCTCCCCACTGAGACCCCACCACCTTTTCCACTAAAGAAGATTTTACTGTCACCTAATATAGATAGTCTCTACCATAATCCACTACTATTTCTAGATGAATAGTGACCAACTACTCCATTTCTTTGCAAGAATTTGTGGCTTCCCTAACTACCTATTTATGAAAGATTCTAATAAATTCATTTTCAACCAAGATCCTCGTTAATATGGTGTAAGGTATCCTGAAGTTATAATATTAAAGAAACTCCATCCACCTTCACAACTGAAATTTCAGGTCTCACTTGGAGAATATGTGTGTCATGCTTCTGTTCCTTGTGAATACTACAATGCTCTCCCCGATGGGGTAGTGTCGACACAAAATCAACACGAATATGACCATTGCATGCTCTAGATAATGAGTGGAATAGTTACATTCATGTGGTTGAAATTTCCAAGACCCATATAGTTTCACACACCAATACTACCTTGAAAACCCCTATTAAATTTACAAACAAGGTTTTAAGCTCAATTTATATCAAAAATATGTAATAGGGTGAAACATGAAAACATTGAAAAATTGTAAAAACATGAAATTAGTCATCGATGGGTGAGTCACTGATGCTAATACATCGAAGAGTGAGATACCAACATTGATTCGTTGATGAAGGCCACCGATTTTGAGATACTAAGTCAATGAGTCTGTAATGCCACAACTCACTGACCTGCTAACACCGATGCCCTGACACCAATTCCTTGACTCGCTGATACTGATGCCCCTAACTCACCATTGACGATAGCCATGATTCACTAATGTTGATGCCTTTGACACAACGATGTTTATAAACTTGACTCACTGGTTTTGATTCCACTAATTCACATATTTTGATGCCCCTGACTAACATATGTAATGACATCATGAAGCTGACACCCTATGTCACCATTAGAAATACCTGAATTTTTGAAATCTCTTGAAATGAGCTACCATTGCATCCATGAACACATTAAATTTTTATTTTTCATGTTAATGGCCTTAGGAAATAATTTTCATTACATAATATTCCTCCCATAATTTTCTACACCCCTAGAATTTAGAACCAATCCACAATGAAAAGAAATGACAATTTGACTACCCTATAAGATTCCTCTCTCTGAAAAACTCCCCCGTGTCATTCAAAATGAGTGAAAATGTCATCATCAAATGAATCCTCCATGGACTCAATCCCATGTACAATTATAGAAGCACTATGGGACCACATCCCTGAACAACCACACAAACACCAAAGGTAGTGATGTCTAGATATATGTATTAGGGAGTTCCATTCTCCATGTAAATATATTATCCGATTTAGGTGGCACAAACTCGCTTGAACGGGTTTAATAACATTAACATTAATTCTACCTGATTAGGGATAAGGTCCTCCCCTCAACATGATCATAAATGATACAAAAAAATTTATAGAAAATGGAATCAACTCGTATGATAACGAACAATGTCATGCATTACATTATAAAACAAAGCACAAATGTAAAACAAAAGAACATAACTCAGAAAAAATCTAGGATCTAGGAATCCATTAGTGTCTCCCACTACCATGTACTCTCCTTACGGTAACCATGCCTTAATAACACTCAAACCAAAGGAATGGTCCATCCATGAATCACCATATCCTCATGATCCTCGATTCTTACCAATCGCTCCACAAACATTGTTTCATAACTGATATCCAACTATACCTAGTCAATGACATGGGTTTCATCATGTAGATTTTGAAGGAAATTATAGAAATGGATGATGTCATTGTTCCTCTCCAATATCGGTGGGAAAAATAGCTGATATTCCACTCTTTGGACTCATCCCGATACCTCTAATGGTCTGAAAAACCTGGGATAAATTTGTCTCCCTCATCCAAACCACTACTACCCAGGTCAGCGGGAAAACATAATTAAAACATAGTCCACAACCTGGAACTCCAATGGCATCCTCCTATGATCGTAATATGTGTTAGTTCTGTAATGTGATAACATCATCCTATCATAATAAAGTTTCACCTTTTATATCATACTATGAACCATGTCTGGAACATTAATTGATTCCTCCCCAACCTTCATCTATCATTACGGTGAAAGAAAATGACTGTCGTATAATACTTCTAATGGATCCATAATAATTTAAGTGTGATAACTATTGTTGTAAGAAAACTCAATCAAGTAAAAATGTCACACCAAATTCCCAGTGAATCCTAGAACACATTAACAAAACATTTTATCTAACATCTGGATGGTCCCCCCAGTCTTCCCATCCATTTGAGGGTAGAACACAGTGTTTAGGCATTACTATGATCCAAAGGCATGCTGCAATCCCCTACACACTCGTATTGTAAAAAACAAGTATACTGATCCTATACAAGGGATCATGGAACACTATATAGCCACACCACCACATCCACATACCAATGTGCAATGGCATACACTTCGCTTCACTCCACGATCACCATGAAGTGGGTCAACTTCATCAACTAGTCGATTACAAACCAAAGATAATATCATCCTCCTAGATCCATGGGTAATGTTATAATGAAATCCATCTATATGACATCCCACATCAACTCAATAATGTTTAATGGATATTATAGACCGTTGAGAACCTATTGCATATCCTTCACCATCTCACACATGAGGTACATTTCTAGAACTTCCTCCCCTAAACACTTCACCCTGAGCCACCAAAAATATTTTTTCAATGCTTATTAAATCATAGAAACTCATAGATTCACCACAAATGGTGATCTATAGATCCCATAGAGATATACCTTGGGAATTTCCATAGGGACAAAAACATTCCATAGACCAATATCTGATTCTAAAAATCTACTTACAATCCCTCGGGACCATCACCCTGGAATGTTTGATCATGAATCAATTCAGTATTAATGTCTCCCCACTCAGACCCCTCCACCATTTGAAATAAAGATGATTTTACTGTCACCTAATGTAGATAATCTCTACTGTAATCCACTCCTGCATCTATGTGTAAAGTGGACAACTAATCCATTTATTTCCATGAATTTTTGGATTCCCTAACAACCTCTTTTTGAACGTTCTTGATCAATTAATTTTCAACCAAGATCCTCATTAATATGGTGTTAGGGATCCTGAAGTCGTAAAACTAGATAAACTCCATCCACCTTCACAACCAAAACTTCAGGTCTCACATGGAGAAGATGTGTGTCATGGTCTTGTTCTTTGGGAATAGCAAAATTCTCTCCCCAGTGAGGTAGTTTCGACACAAAATCACCGTGAATATGACCATTTCATGCTCCAGATCATGAGTCGAATAGTTACATTCAGGTGGTCGAAAAGTCCATGACCCATAAAGATTCACTCCCCACTAATACATTAGTACACATCCAAAGCCTAGACTGAAAGCATCTCAGATCACCTAGAACAAAAATCCTTCCCCTGGTAACCTATGCACTGTGGCACTGACTAGCTTCCACTTTTGGTTGCTGGATGCAGCCTGACACTACTCACTACAGATTTATTACTTGTATTTTTTGGTCAAATCAATTAATTGAGTGGAAACTATAGATTAGTAATTTATGAAGCTCTGAAAATAGCTTGCTAGACCCAGGAAGTTGTGAACCTCTACAATGTTCTTAGGTTCTTCCCATGAAACAACCACCCCAACCATTGATGGGCCCATTGTTATCCCTAGATAATGCACCACATTTCCATGAAATTGAACCTCTCACATCTTGAACATGCACATGGAAAACTCTCCATGGAGCGGGTAGAGTCAGAGGACCTACAACATAGCCCTCAGATGCTCGGTGTGCACATCCTATGACCTTTAGTAGATCAATATGTCAATAATGAACATAATGACAATGTAGTATAGGAACATACATAATATAGGGTACCTGAGCCCTATTAACATGGCTGGTGCATTCATAACTCTGAAGTCTATAACCATGTACATTGACTTCCCATTACTACTCAGGAAATAATTTTGTAAGAAGTCACCCCTTTTTACCCTCAAATGTTGTTATCAAGACCATGGAATTATCTTAGAGAAATAAACACCTCCCATTAGCTGTTCTAAAAGACCATATATCCTTAGAAGGGGGTAATAGTTCTGACCATTATTGGGTCCAGTCATTGGTATTCTATGAATATACTCAAAACACCATCTTCCTTATATGTGCACAAAACCAAAGAACCCACGGTGGAACACTTGGAATGATAAACCCTTTTTCATCAGGTCATCAACCTCAATAAAAAACTCTTGCAAATCTATAGGAGTCATCCTCTTAGATGACATCAAAATCAGGCAAGCATTACGTTGAAAGTATATTTCTAACACAAAATCATTGGAAGGGGGTAGGGTTAAATCCTATTCTAGGTATACATCGAGGAACCCTCTAGAAACCCCAAGAACATCTTCCATCTCTTTATCTTCTAATTCCAATAACATCTCGGTCTTTAAAGAGGGAAGACACTCCACACACAGACTACCCACCTGACTGCTCTGATCCCCAAGAAAAAAACACATTGTCCATCCACACCTAAAAACACCACTAGTCTATGGAATCATTCACTAATAGAATGCACATAAAATAACTATTCCATGCTAAGGATGACATCATAGGGTAGCATCAGTAGAAAATGAAGATTCCCTCTAGACATTTGAGTCCCTACATCAGTTTATATTCCTATAAAATATCAAACGAACTCGTCTGAATTAAAACAATTATACTCAACACCAGGGGAACATGAAGTATCTCAACATCTAGTCACAGATCATTGGATTGACCGATTTTATCAAAGGAGTGAGAGGATCCATAATTAAACAATATGTATGCGAGAGTGGTAAACATGCTAATCATACCATGATCAACCTATAGGACCACTAAAACTGCTTCCTTGGTGGCGAGCCACTACCCACACATAGATCATATACCCATATTATTTCAACCACCTCCCAATACATTCCCTGGTTGATTTCACTATAGAGAACCCATAGGTTAGACTCCTCAAGAACTATCTACCCTCAGCAGAGCGGGTGCTCACTTTCCCTCCTACTGGAAGGCTAGATCTGAAACATCTTCTACTGTGGTTGTTGCTGAACCTGCCCATCCCCCACAATACTATGATCAAACTGGGAACTTGTTCTGAATATTTCCATGTTCTATACATATGAAGTATGTCACTCCCAGTCCACTGAATAATGGGTGAGGACAAGAATATTAGAACCATAATGGATGAGGCCAACATAATGTTGGTTGAAACTGGGATGGTTCTAATGTGAAACAACTACTACTGACTTCCTTCCCTTTGTACTAACTCAGCTAGCTACACACTCACTGTACACATCCCAATGAGTGAATCCCCTCTACTACTTTGGCCTTATTTTGAATTTTTTGCCTTTTGATAGTGTAAATATAGTGAGAAATAATGAAGAGATGGTCAGTGAGCCTCCTCCAAGCATCTCTCCCACAACTCCTCATCTAGGAAGAGATCGGGTGAGAAGCATAAGAGATCCATGAACTTGATTCTCATTTCGGTCACTTAAATATTCTCCTAATGGAGGAATAATTGATCATACCACTTCTTGAAATTCATCTTTGAATAAAGAAACTGTTCCAGAAACTCTTTCTCAAAGTTAGACCATGATACATCGGTCTCATTTCTCACCCCGACCTAAAGAATCCACCACAGATGCACTGTTACCCTCATCTAGCTCCCTGGCAGAGGAACCTAGTACTCTAACAAAGTCCAAATCAATATAAATGCAATCACTAGCTCCTCAATCCATCTCTTAGTATCCATGTCTGTGACACTTCCGACTGACATTCCTAGAGTCTACTAATTGAAGGAACGAAGGGTATTTTTCTACAAGTCACCTTCCACATATCTATTTCCCCTCTACTGATCATCCATGTCTTCTTGATGGGCCTCAACTTCTAATAAATCATGTTGGTGATGTCCTAGTGCAATATCTAAAAAGGGTAAACAATGAAATCCTAAGCTCGACTATAATTGAAAAAAAATTCTTTTATGATTTTTAACCCTTTATTTAAATTCAATACCTGAAACACCCAAGTCACAAAAGAACCCAATTCATTAGGATACATGTAACTTAATTGGGGTCATTACCCCTAAATCAGTATATCCTCACACGGACGTTCAGTAGGTCTATAGATCTTGCATCAGATCACCAGGGGTAAATTCTTGTGTCCTCATTGGTGTCCCTTTCCCTATTTCACATATCATTGTTTCCTAACACTATTTTCCTACCATCCCATTTAGTCCTAAATATTCCTAACTCCAAACTCCAATTTATCTCTCAACCTTTCTTTAATACCACTCTATCATGACCCACCTTATTTGAGATGATGGAAGAGAAAACAAAGTATCACACACTTCTGTGGTCATGATGATGATATATAATGAACACAATGTCCTGCCCCAAATAGGACAAGGAGTGGCTACTAGAACAAAGGTTATAAAATCCCCCACAAAATTTATTCCATTATACTTTACTCTGAATATAGGATCATGAGATAAGATGATAAAAATACTAATAAACACCGGTTTTTTATATATAAATGAAAACAAAATCCCACACAATCATAATTTAAATGTAAACTATGACAAAAGTACATCGAAAGTACTAAATAAAGTAGAAAAATTAATTGATAAACAATAGAAGGTCCATTATCTAGATGCCTGAGCTAGAAAAGTCTAGATGAATCTTCAATATCCTCTTTGATACATGAAAATAGTTTTACATATTTAGGGTGAGTTTACATATATACCGATGAAGAAAACTATTTTCACCGACAAACATGTGGGAGATCATACTAATTCCCTTATGAGAAAAAAGTAGAACCTCAATGAACCTTCTAAAAGAAATAAACCAATCCATCCTCTCAAAGACACACTCAACAAATAATTCTTTTCAAATAATGTAGTACTATATGTAAATCCAAATTTGGGTTCCCCACACCACATTCCCATTGGTTGAATACTATTACTAACAGCTAACATCATGATGAACCCACTCTTCCAAAACATAGTCCTAATAACACAACCTACCCACACACACATGCGCCTCAACCACCCCACACATCTCTACCGCAGACACCTGGGCCACATCCTAGGGACAATTGGGAACACAATCTTGGCCCACAAACACACCTTCCTCTTTTCCACAACAAACCTTTCTAATAGATCAAGGAATATGGTAATACTCATGAAATTATTGCCTAACTAGATATGATTGAGAGGTATGAACTCGAAAGGGGGTGCAATGAATAAAGTTAATAACTAGTCATCCATCCACCTACCGGGATGTTGCGATAAACACCCTCCCCCTTGAAAATTTGTTGTTCAATACAAGGTTCTCAATAGGGATGGGGTATGTATAGAAATCATGGGGGAGAAAAATATATATATTTATGTTAAAAACACTTTTCATACCCTACGGGTTCCAAAACAGATAAACAACCCTCACAGAACCACATTTTTTGTTACCCTAATATGAACAACCACACAATAGCCACAGCTAAAGAATACACCCAATGCCTTTTTCATTCAACCAATCAATATTTATTAGTTAAGGGTTCACTTTAGTTTATTCCAGTACTACCTGAGGATTCTATCAAGCATAATATCATCAAGGAAAGATGGTACATGTTAAATATTATTCATTTTTACACCAATTCATAAAAAAAAATTTGTAATGATCGACCTTTAGTCCCACTACACACCCCCTATATCTATTGAAACCCATTCTACCACTACTTATCTTCATTCTTTAATGTTGAACATCACAATCATGCCATTGAAACCAAATCTGATATCTCCACCTCAATAAAACACCATAGATGCAGTCCCAATACATAAAAATCCCATAACCACATTTCAATCCCACTGTCCAACGTTTCTCGATTGAGACAACATATTAAAATTTTGTGACACTACCATGAATTATATCCATTCCACAATCAATAAGTCCCTCAAAATGAGATTCCAACTCACCACTAGTATGTCCCCAGACACCAATCCCACAATATGTACTGTTAAACCACATCCCCCCTACACAAACATACCACACCCTTCTCACAGAATCGAATTCTATGTTCACAATGGTACCCACATCATTCACACTAATAGATCCCCATAAAACACTCATCACATGAACACACCATCATGAAATGGGTATTCAAATTTATCCTTAATGGTTTACTTAATTATAAATTAAATAATCAGGGTGGTCATAGAACATGTTTGATCATGGGTGATAAATTTAATTAACCATGTAATGATGATTAAACAGATTTCATGTTACGACCATTTATCAAACACCAAAATGAAAATAATAATAACACAACTAGTGTGCAAGAAAATACCACCATCAACAATGATTTTTATAAGCCACACTTCCACAAGATTCCATAAATCAACAAGGATAACAAAATAAAATATCTGA
The DNA here is from genome assembly GCA_963277665.1 of Viscum album. Lineage (NCBI taxonomy): Eukaryota > Viridiplantae > Streptophyta > Magnoliopsida > Santalales > Viscaceae > Viscum > Viscum album. The sequence goes on from OY728166.1 coordinate 999,406,790, forward strand.
TCAATCATCAATCCACTCCAAACTATTTATTTCATTGACCCTATTATCTCTTAACTATATTATAATCTTATTTATTCCACATTTTAAGAAAATTAATCACACCTTCATCACAAGGAATTATTTTTACAACCACCCTGCATGATGAAAATTTAAATAGAGGAACCTGAAATACTCACCTAAAACAATAGGAACACAATGATCCTCATTTCCCCAAGAGTAGGGGATCATGTGAGTAGTAGGAAACTGTAAGAAAAATGAGTTGGAGGGGGTTCTAGAACAAGCACATGACTCTTCTATTGAATATCTATTTATGTCCACCAAGAGGGAATTTAAAAGAAATTGGTATGGGAAGATCCTATCTTTGAGGAGTCAAAAGCTATATTTAAATAAGATTGGTTTCTATAGCCATTAGTTTGGGATCATGGCCATGATCATACAATTTCAGAATCTCAAAGACCCCAGAATGTTAGGATATTAATGACATAATTAATATCCTTTGAAACTCCCATAGAATCATCAAATCAAAACTTTAAACTCATTTTAAATCAAATAAGATGTAAGAAGGGAGTGACAAAAAATGCGGAACATTAGAAAAATTTGAAATGAGTCCCCGATGTGTGAGTCACCGAAGCTGAACCGCCAATGGGTGAGCTACCAATATGACCTTATGATGTTGATCCCCCGATGTTTATTCACCTATGTAATCACACACTGACCCCACAACTCACAGATGTTTGGATGCAGATTCCCTATAACCAACACCATGACTCACTGATGTTGAGGCCACCGACTCACTGATGTGTACGACCCTAACTCACTGATGCTTACACCCCAGACATGATGATGTTGATACCCCTAACTCAGTGATTTCAACACCCCTGAATCACTGATGCACTAACAGGCTGATTTCTATTCCCTGAGTCACTGTAGAAAAAACTAAAAATTTGGAAAACTCTTGAAACAATATACAATTTCCTCCCAGAACACCCTAAACAGTGGATTTTTATAATGGAATGTCCTGTGGAAATCTGCATAATTACATTATAATTCCCACACAACACTCTCATTTTATGATAAATAAAATGAATTATTCCACACCACAAGACTAATGGAGAATATAATATCTTGCAATTGAATCATTTTTGCATAAATTTCAATCATACTTTAATTATTTTTCCAAACCATTGAATACAATGAAATGTAACAATGTGAGGTAAATAATAGTATATTTCATTCATTTCTATGATCATGATAAAATCATTTGGGTTTTTATGAACAATAAGGTGAGACGGACCAATGTGAGTACATAAATAGGGATTAAATGAATAGGGTGAAATTTGATTCTTTATTTATGATTATTTCAAGAGAGTGTTTTCCAGTAAATATTTCCATTATTCTCATTACTATATGAATGGATTATAAATCCTATAATTGAAAAATATAACAATAGACTTTTGGATATTACATGGAAATATTCATGATACATAAAATTTAAATCCAATAATCTATCAAATAACTAAAAAATGTATATCATATTATTTGTGGTATTAATCCCAATATTCTAAATATGTAACTTGTAATTGAATTTAGATGCTATGATAAATTTTTCTGATGTGTGATTATTTTTGAAATATATGTAGATACCTATGTGATTATAATTGATGGGAGTGGAAGAAGAATTATCATTTAATGCTTATTGAAAATTCCTAATTGGGTATGAAATTTAAATTTTCCACATGTATATGTTGTGTTGGGGAAGTCATAAGAAATATCATTATACCTTATAGGATGTGTAGTAAGTGTGGAAAATAAGGCCATGAAAATATTTGTAATTACCAGAATCAATATATGTTTTATATATTCAAAAGAACCTAAACAATTTTTTAGTGGATGATATGTTTAGAAACTAGGTGGTGAACTATGATTTCCCATAATTGATCATATTAAGTAGGTGATTCCAAATATAAAATAAATATAAATGGGAAACTCATTTCTCATGTTTTTCATGTCAGAATAATTTTGTAGTTATATGTATAATAATTCTTCCACATGATAGTCGGCGGAGTGGTATGTAGCCCGGAACCATAGAAAGTCTTACTGGTATGCTAGTGAGATACCAACAGGTCATAAATTCCTTATAATTTAAACTGTATGGATAAAATGAAATGAATTTTGTGGGTTATTTTTGATCATTTTTTCCACCAACAACCTTCTGAATTATAAGGACTCGCTTCAAATTTATGTGACCATTCAACCATTCCATCTTACTATTCACCCACTATTAGTTCCCCTTGATTTTTTGGAGGAGATATGTTAGTTATGTTCATGAATATGTGAAATGTAATTCAATAATCATCTATCATGACATTATTCAACTTTATGTTGTAGTGTATTGATGTCTCATTCTTCATAGATGATCAATAATGGTATGTTTCATCCTTTTGATCATGTAATGTCTCAATTATCAACAATGTATATAATATTTCATCACAGTGATCATAAATTGATCACTGAAATTATATTTGTTTTACAATCTGATAATAATCCCACTATATCAAATTGGAATCTTTTAATAGTGTTGGTGATTTGAATAAACATGGTTACAGGATGTACTTTAATGATGAAGATATTCTTTTGCAGGGACTTTTATTAATAGTGTTTCCCTTGGTGGACTATTTATGTATTTTGGATAATTTTTTTAATAAAATGACATAACATGGAATTAAATTTGGCATTTACTTTCCGTAGAATAGATATCATGATAGGAGTATGGGAACTAGGGTTGATAATGTTACTTCAAGTATACATCACTCAATCATTTTCATCTAATGGTCATAATTCAATTATATTTAACAATACTTTGAGTTATTTTTTATGATAGGTATTATTTCCATAATAATTTACAATGTTTGAGATGTACCCTCCATGATTAATTATTTTTTTGTTATATATTGGGGGTGATATCTAGTGATCCTATTATATGTTTTCCTTTTAAATTTAATTATGAATTTACCTATCATAATTTATTTAATTTTAATTCGGATATAATCGTTTGTTTTTTTCATTCTATGTCATGAGTTTTAAATATAGAGTGTTCATTAGAGGATATAAGTAAAATTGAAGCTTTCAAAAATAGATTATTCATTTCTTGGATGGTATTTATCTTCAAGTTGATGTTGGTTCAACCATTTTGACTACCCTATGGTATAATGCGTTGTTTATTTACATGTTACCAAAGGTTTTACACATTGGATAATTTTTTCTATTAAAAACTAAATTATTATCTATATATAGTGAATGATTATTATATTATAATAAAAATTATACTAATAAATCAATAATTCTTGAGGTAACTGAATAATGTTTCATGGGCCACATTGGACCATTTTTTACTGACCTGATGATGAATACTGACAGTTAAATTTTGATGAATAATGATTATATGTGAGACCATGATTGATTGGTCACATGTGAATGGATCATGATTTACCATGAAATATTTTGATCACAAGTGCGTTTGTGTAACACATGATACCATGTTTGATGTTAATCACATGTTGGAGTGGGTATATCATCTCCTAAAACGATTGATGTTGATAACATGTCAAAGTATTTTTGTAGCAAAAAATAATGTTTAATAGTTTATCACATAAGTGTATTTTAGTATCATTTGATCATATATATGAATCTTAATCCAAAATTATAATATTTATATTTTTATCAATGATTTATTTTTATCACATATTCTAGAATGATTGCGACTAGTTCACATGGTTATGTTATATGTTCTTCCTTTGTTATCTCCAAATTTTTATCTATGTCAATGATATGAAATTACATGTCATGTTTTATAATAGTTTACCATCATGATATTGTTTTACCAAAATGGTGGATTATGCATGGAATGCAATGTTGAAAATAGTTTCCTTTGAATAGTATAGGGGATTGATGGACTTGTGGTTAGACCCATGAAAGAAGTTTTAGGGGTACGATGATCTTTTTACCTAATCAAAGGAATAAAGAAGATATTAATGACATGGGGAATGATATATGGTTGATACAAGGATTTATGGACTTTATTTAAAACATATTATGGATGCAGTATGTGAAGGCATTATGGCTCAATCTGAGCTAATGTATTATGACATTTCAGTAACAAGCTCATAGCCTAGAGAAATATTCAATAATATAAAATTATTTATGCTAGTTATATTAATTATAAAATCAATCAAATCATAAATATAATATGTTCTTGACTATTTTTATCCTTATGAAGATTCATGTACAATTACATATAATAAAAGATTGGTATTTTCATGATTTTCATATTTTTATTTGTTTCATATATGGTCTTTTTGATTATATATAAATCTAGAATATTTAATTTATTTCATATATACATTATCTATAGAATATCACATACACATATGTTTAATTTATTGGGTATGTGGTGGACAATATTTTTTGTTCCCTATTCTGTCATACTCATACCCTTTTCAAGCCACCATGACTCATGGGTACGAATAATTCATTCTCCGGTGGAAGATATGTGTTTGGATGTGGCTCAGTTAAATCTTTTAGTGAGAAAGGTGTCTATAATTTAAGAATATATAAGGATCTATGTAATAGATATTAGTTCATAGAATCATTTTTAAGATTTTTTATTTTTGATCTTATATATATGATCGTCGTAGTGGGTGATTAGTGAATTTAAACATAGGATTGGGTATTTTCATTCCACATTCATTAATATATATTATATGGGTTCCATTTTTCAATAAAGATATTATATATTGTAACATATTTAGTTCTTTATCTAATATTATTAAATCCTATAAAAGATATAGTATCCCTAAAATTCTACCTAAGACCATAATTAATTGTTATTTGCATCTGTAGTATCTGGAGAAGTGGTTGAGGTAATTTTAAACATCAAATAAGACCTAGTAATCTAGTTTGGGATGTCAAAATATGGTGTTAGAGTCATATTATCTTCAATATTTTTGGATTTTGTATAAAGGATTCATATAAATTTGTCACTTCTTTTGATGTAACTCATTCCGATTCCCTACATTCATATTTCAGGAGGAATGTCTATTTTACTAGAGAATGGGATTGGAGTTCTTAAATTCATATGTATATTAATATTCACTACACAAAAAAGAGGCATCAAATTTATTATATTTGGAACATAAAATCACATGACATATATGAGTCCTGTTTTTAATTATAATTCCAATGGATGGAATAACGGGTTCATGTCATCAACTTGTACTATTCTAGAAGATTATACTTTTATTATGAAAAAATTTAGGAAATAATGTCACATTTCACAAAATTGGTGATGACCAAGTGATCCCCCTTAGAAAAAAATATAAAATCACATAGTAACGAACCCGAAAAAATTTATATAATTCTATGTTCATTTAGGTTCCCCATTATTTGCAACATATCTACTGTAATGTTACCTTATACCCATGTGTGATTCACCAGCATATAATGATTGATTAAAATTCTTCTCTCCATGATTAGGTACACCAGGTCCAATAGAGGATGGGATATCCCATTCATGATTCTCACCAGTATATTGGATTCATATTCCCCCTCAACCATGTTAATACTCAATATCATTCACATCATGATCCCACTAACCATTACCCTTGCTTCAACTCCAAGAGTTGTTCCTAAATTAAAATAACAACTGATCCATAACATGGTACATAGTCTTCTATCTTTGACTCAACAGCCACCTCTTAGATCTATTAAAATAGATTTTACATCAACATTTAATTTGAGAACATCCATGTATGGTTCAAATGACCCATGTCCCTTGAATCGCTCTAGCTATCTCTTAGTTTTAAAGTACAACACCTGGTATATGACTTATTAATGACAATTAATTAGTTATTTTTGAGAAGAAGTCCACTTAATTCATCCTCTAGGAGTCTAAACTATATTTTTATGATATATTTGTAACTATATTTCCCTTACATGGAAATTTTATGTCCTACAATAAGACCCATCAATATTTAGTGAATATTATGCTATGGAGAATCCATTCCACAAGTTCACATATACTCTCTATATCTTGGAATATACTACCTATGTGGATAAATTTATATACACAAAAACTCTTATACACGGTTTGAGAGATTTCTGGATACCCATGTACCAATTTCTATTGAATAATAAGTGTCAAGTTTATTCTATACTCATGACAGAACAACACCAACATCTATATGCCAGAGTCACTACCATGTTCTAATTATTTTCAGATGTGGGGATGGCCCAATTTCATAGCCTCCACACAATAAAATTAATCATTGAAGGTATCAATTTTCACAACATATTAGTATACCAGGAATTATAGAATCTTTTTAACTGAACTATGTCTTAAATAGAACAGAAGTTGAAATTAAATGATATGATTCAATGAAAACACACCTAGATGGTTCCTCATTCATAAAGATATTATTTAATACATTATTATTTTAATTTAGAATTTAATTTTTGAAATTGGGAAGTAATTTGGCCTACTTTTATGTGATATCAAACATCTTATCATTTTCTATCTGAGATTCTCCAAAAGATCAAGAAAATATTTTTATAGCCTCATATTCTTCCTATAATTGATCTCCCACTCAAACTAGTTGATTCCATTCCTATTTCTCATTAATAGTTCCTAGAGAAACATACCTTCAATGATATCCCATGCATGTTTAGTTTGCATGATGTCTATGGTTTTGAATACATTATAATGATTAATTACTCTTTTTGGTAATGTCCAATCCATCCTCTTCCATGAATCCAAATTGCATCATCCATGATAATTTTCAACCCAAATGAAATTCCACATAATATTCTATGTTCGAACTATAAGGCCCCTAACATAAACTTTACTTAATATTGAATTAAATGAATAATTAACATTGAGGAACTTTTAAGGTTTAGAGTTTTAGATAATTAGGACATAACTATTACATCTCAATAGATTACAAAGTATACAATTTAACTAAGTTTCCATAAAATAACTACTCTTATAAATAAACATGTATAGTTCCATGTTTTAGATAGCATGACTTTTCATTGATACCATCCTTGACCCTATTCCACATTAAGTCCTGTGAAAAATATTTCAAAAAAACATGGGGTGAGCATAAAAAGCTCAGTAAGGGATACACAAAGAAGGAAAACCGTTAGTTTTTCAAAACAACCAGTAAACCCAGAATACTTCATCAAAGTAATAATTTTCACCTTTATAAAGTAGTAAAAACTCTTCACTGAATAAAAGATCATTATTTACCAATCTGTAATAAAAATATTACGATAAAACCCATATAAAGAACACATAATTTATAAAGGTAACTTGGGACATAAACATTCTTAAATGGAATAACCATACGGTCGACTTCCACACATATCACTTAATGGAATTGTCATACAGCCGAATTCCATACCCAATGCATTGGAAGTTATAACATAACCACCCATCCTGGTATTCGTGACACCACATGTCATATGGTTTATCACGTAACCACCCGTCAAATTTCCAAGTACCATTATAAAATCTTAAGACATAAAACAAATATAATGGAAAGAAAAAATTTACACATTTTGATCATAATATGTCACTAAAATATATTGACATAACAAATCCATTATAAAAACCATTTTCAATACCAAAATACATCAATGAGTATATGGTATTTATTTACTTTTAAAAACATTATGCCATGTTGAGGAAGCCAAAGTCAAAATAATACCTATGGCGGTGGAAAAGGTCGTTGTCACTACGTACATTTAAAGAAACATTCCTTTTTGTCGTTTTGAAAAAATCTTCATAGAAAAATATTCCTTTTGTATAAAATTTAGAGTCAAAGGGGTTTATACACCATATAAATGAATATCTTGTATTAGAAAAAAATATGCCTCAATGAAAGGAGATTGAGATGAAGTCCCTTACCTCATGTCTGACGTGACTCGATTGCACTTTAATCTCCTGAATAATTACCTAATGTTAATTTCTAATTGCTTAAGAACGTTTTTGAAGTTTATTATTCCTTTTATATAACTTATTTCCATGTTATAAACGTTATTTAATCATTTAATTTAAAAAAGTTTTTTTTGTCAATATTTGGAACTTAAGTCAAAAATGGACTTCTTACAATTACATGTGTTTCACGTGGTCAATGGTTCATTATATCTAGAATGATATTCATGATTTGGATATCATATATATCATATATATCCAGAATATACATGTATTTATAATAGTACATAACATTTATAGGTAAGAAATGAAATGCACCGTTCATGGAGACGGTAAGCCGTATGTCCGCATGAACGCTACTTTTATTTCTATTTCGTATTTAATGGAGTGAAATCATAATGATATAAAGGTATATTATAATTCCAGTAAAATATCATATATAATATCATTATCTCCATCCTTTATACATCCCACATATGGAATTAACGAATCAAATCACTTTGAGGGGGTGGTAGTCCGCACTTCCTATAATGAAAATATCACGTTTAACCATAATGGAAACCATAAAGGCATGCCATAAATTAAAAATAAAGAGTCATAAGGAAAAAAATTAACATAATATAAATCATATATAAATATAGTGACATATAAATGGCCACCATGAAAGGTGTTAAATGAATATTGAATAATCATCATTTCGTGAGGTAGAAATTCGCAATCCATAGAAACAGTATGTTCTTTATCCATTAGACGAAGGTGTGTGTAAGTGTAGCTCTAATTCGTCACATAAAAACATCCTAGTAAATTAAATATACTGGTTTTGTTACAAAATAAAAGAATAAAAAGAGTTTAGTGGGTTGGAGAATCAAAATAAAACAAAATAACACAAGTGAATACATTACCTTTAAATCGGGTAACTTCTCTTGGTTTGAACCAATAGGGTTTCTTGAAGATCTTTCTGCCAATGGTAAGGCTTCTAAGATGAGGAGAGGGATGTGGAGAGAGAAAATGAGCCGAGATTGGTTGAGACAAATGCTTTAGAGGTGTGGGTAAGGTGGTAGAGGTGGGGGCCTTTTATAAGAGGAGAGGAGGGGCACTCTTGGAATGTTATAAAATGTTACTTTATTATAAAATTCTTTTCAGATTTTAAAGGTCCCAAAAATATATATTTCGAGAATAAGGTGATGATCGTTTGAAATCCACCCATCCAATAGGTTTTTGACAAGTTTAGGTCTTAGAGTTTATAATATCTTTTCATTTTATTTAAATCATTAAATAATGAGGTAATCGATGCATCATCATTGTGTCATAAATAATTTAATTTATTTAATGTCTAAAAATTTTAAAAAAATACAATGATGTAGGAAATATTTTTATATTTAAAATGAATATTTATATTCAACATTATTACTGGTATAACCCCATGTAAAAGTTTTTGTAGTAAAACAACACATGTTTGTGACATTTTTTCTAACATTAAATAAAAAGTAATTAATGTCATTTTCTAACCCAAGTGGCTCCATGGGGTCCCCAAGATGACCCATGGATTGTTTTGGTCGACCATGACACATCCAATAATTTTAGGACATGTGTCAAGGTAATTTGATATTATTAAATAATTATTTTTTTCATATATTACACTAATTACCTCTAATCTTGATTAATAAACTTAAAAAGTCACTATACACCAAAAATTTATTTTAATCCCATTGTAACACATTTTACATCCTAAGGACAATCATGTATGTCAGAATTTTGAAAATCGAATCACCAAAGTGGTCAAGTTTCATATAAATGAAAAATCAGTTTTTTTAACTCCAACTTAGTGGTTTCACTATTCATCAAAAATTGATGTTTTTCAGAAAAATACCAAAAATTCACCCTAAGCTATATTTGATATTCCGAATTCAAAATTGATTTCTATTTTAAAAAATTCAAAACATATATGTTGCATTAATTAATTTAATAATAAATTCTCGTTGTCCAAACAAATAGCGTGTTTTTAAGAAACAATATATATCAAAAGATTGACACTAGTTTCAGTCCAAATTCAAAGTGAAAATAATTCCAATGACCACCATTGGATTAAATGGTAAAAATATTTTCTAATTGAAATTTAAATCCAAATCAAAATATAATATAATCATATAATCTAATTAGATGAAAAAGTGGTTTTAAATTAAAATACAACAATTTTCACTATTCATTAAAAAATGAACTTTATCAGAAAAATACCAAAAGTTTACACAAAGTAAATTTTGATGTCCCTATTCGAATGACTAATTTTATTTGGTCAAATAGAATGTATAAGAGTGACCAAAACTATATTTAATGAGGGTTCTCCATCAAAAGGCGATTGTTCGACCTTTTAGTGAATATTAGAGTATCTATGCCTAAAATTGAATTCTTTTCTTATTTTAAGCCTTTATCTTTTATTGGATAAATATAAAAACATTTAACAAACATATATAATCATATTTTAGTTATTTATATTCATTCCCGCCAATACAACGACTACGTGCTAACTATCAATTAAAATAATATTATTATATTACTAGTGTGCAACGTAAGATTTCAAAGAAACTCTTTGTTGCGTATCGGGTACACAATCGAACATAGCAATCACTTAAAACTAAAATTAATATTTAGTTCATAAATATTATTAAATATAAAAATGTATTATTCATTATTCACCTGGGATGTTACATCCTTTCCCCCTTTTGGGAATTCTGTTCTCACAATTTTATTCACTTATCAAAATAAGTGGGGGTATTTATCTCCCATAGCATTTTCAGATTCTCACGTTGCCTCTTCAACCATATGGTTTTTCCACAATACCTTTACCTGGTGAATTACCTTATTCCACAACACGTGCTCTCCATGGTCAAGATTCTAGACTGGTTGTTCTTCATAAGAGAGATTCCCTTCCAACTGAACTACCTCTAGGATCAAAACATGGGATGGATCTGGCATATACTTTCTCAACATTGAAACATGATGAAAATTGTGTACCTAAGATAAACTCGTAGATAAAGCCACTCGATAAGCAACTGAACCATCTTTCTCCATAATTTCATATGGTCTAATTAACCTTGGACTCACCTTTCCTTTCTTACCAAATCGCATCACACTTTTCCATGGTGAAACTTTGAGAAAAATATAATCACCTACCTCGAAAGATTGATCCTTCCTCTTGTTATCCGCATAACTTTTATGCCTGCTCGGAGCTGTTCTCATGTGTTTCTGAATCAAATGAGCTTTTTCTGTCATCTCTTCTACCAATTCTGGTCCCATCATCTTCCTTTCACCCACATCATACCAAAAAGCTGGAGTTTGACACCATTTACAATATAATGCATCAAACTGAGCCATATATATATTGGAATGAAAGAAATTATTATATGAAAATTCATCCAAAGAAATATGTTTGTCCCAACTTCCATGATAATCCATCGAACAAGCACATAGAATATCCTCCAATGTCTGAATTGTTCATTCTGACTGCCCATCTGACTGAGGATGAAAATTTGTACTAAAATTTAATTCAGTTCCCAACGACTTCTGAAGGCCCCTCCAAAAGTTAGAAGTTAACTTGAGATCATGATCAGATACAACGGATAGGGGAACTCCATGAAAACTAACTATATCATTAAGATACAATCGAGAAAGTTGATCTTGAGAGAAAGGATCTTGAATATGAAGGAAATGAGCATATTTAGTCAAGCAATCAAGAATAACCCAGATTTCATTATTACCTCGATATGTCTTCAGTAATCCTATAACAAAGTCCATGGATATATTTTCCCATTTCCACTCTGGAACTGGTAAAGGCTGAAGCATCCCATTTGGTAACTACTTCTCTACTTTAACCTACTGAGAAGTCAAACACTTAACAGTAAAATCTGCAATATCACTTTTCATTCCATCAAACCATTAATACTCCCGCATATCTATGTACATCTTAGTACTTCCAGGATGAATTGAAAACGGGGAACTATGAGCCTCACATAACAACTCATTCATCAAATGTGAATCACTGGGAACACATAATCTCTTCCCAAACCTCAAAACAAAATCATTGTCAATGTTAAATTCATGCAACTTACCCTTCTGAACCAGCTCTACCTTTTTCTACAATCCATTGTCTTTCTTTTGTGCTTGCTTAATTCTGTCTGATAGAGATGATCTCACTGACACCTGAAACAAAATAGAATAAATTCTTGCACAAACAACTTCTATTCCAAAGTTCATCAAATCAAAAACCAAAGGATCTTGTTCCAAACGTATAATGGTTAATGAAGCATTACTTTTTCGACTCAAAGCATCTGCCAATTTATTTGTTTTTCCCAGATGGTAATGAAAAGTACAATCATAATCCAAGATTAATTATAGCCATCTACTATGTCTCATGTTCAACTATTTCTGAGTGAATATATACTTTAAACTTTTGTGATCGGTATATATTTCACACTTTACTCCATACAAATGATTCGTCCAAATATTTAGAGCAAAAACAACAACAGCTAATTCCAACTAATGTGTAGGGTAATTTACCTCATGAGTTTTCAACTGAAGTGAAGAAAATGCAATTACCTGATCATTATGCATAAGGACATAACCATGTCCCTTCAATGATGAATAACTGTATATAACAAGCTCACCATTCCTAGAAGGAAGTGCCAAAACTGGAGCATTCACCTATCTTCTTTTCAACATCTGATAAAAATCATCACATTATTTTATACAGATAAACTTAACACCCTTCCGAGTTAGCTTAGTCATTGGAATAGATAACCATGAAAAATGTTCAAAAAACCTTTGGTAGAAACCTGCCAAACCAAGAAAACTACGGATCTTGGTTACATTTTTGGGTCTTGGCCATTCGTAAAAAACATTTGTTTTAGTAGGATCAACAGTTATTCCATTTTTTGAAACAATGTGACCAAGGGAAGAAATATTTTGTAACCAAAACTCACACATGCTGAATTTTCCATTGGTTTCTTTCCTTTTAAGGTTTTCAAGATAACCCTTATATTACTTTCATGCTCCTATTTACTTTTAGAAAACACCAAAATATCATCAATGAAAATAACCAAAAACTTATACAAGAACTCATGAAAAATTTGATTTATAAGAACCAAGAATACAGCATGTGCATTGGTTTACCCAAAAGGCATAACTACAAATTCATAATGGACATATCTAGTACGAAACACAGTCTTCAGAATGTCTGCTTCTTTTACTTTCAACTGATGGTACCCCGAACTCATGTCAATCTTCTAAAAATACTGAGCTCCCTGGAGCTGATCAAACAAATAATTGATATGAGACAAAGGATACTTGTTTTTAACAGTGATATTATTCAAGGATCTATAATCAATCCAAAGTCTCATTGAACATTCTTTATTTTTAAAAAACAAGATAGGATCACCCCATGGTGATGTGCTAGTTCGAATGAAATCTTTATCTAATAACTCCTTCAATTTCTTATTTAAATCTAAAAGTTAAACTTGATCCATTCGATAAGGGGGTTTTGAAATTGACATAAAATCAGGAACTAGATCAACAGTAAATTCAACTTCACGATCATGAATAATACCAGGCAACTCATCAGGAAAAACATCAAGATACTCATTTACCACGTGCACATCATTAATCAGAACAGTTCCTTTATTTTCAACAATATGTGCAAGGTAACATTCATTTCCATCTTTTACTATTTTCTCAACTTCCTGATATGTTATCAAAATCAAGGGTTCATTCTTGTATACAAACTGAAAATCTTTCTGAAAAGAAACCTATTTAGCTTTGCAGGAAATCCTAGCATAATAAACAGAAAGCCAATCCATGCCCAAAATTACATCAAAATTTACTAGAGGCAAAACAATAAGGTTTTTAGGTAGATTCTTTCCACACACAAGTATAGGAAGGTTCTTATAATTTCTTCTTGTCTAAATCTTCCCTCTAGGTGTTTTTACCATATGTTCAGGAATCATATATCGATATGGAATTCCCAATTTACTAGAAAACTTATCATAAATGAATGAATGTGTAGATCCTAAATCAAACAACACATTGGCATAATCTGAACAGACAAACAGTGTACCTGATACTACTTTATTCAATGGCCCAGTATCTTCTGAAGTAGTTGCAAAGGATTTCACCACCCCTTTCTGCTTGTAGTCTGGCTGCTTTCCCCCAGTTGAGTTCTTTGTTAGACACTCATTTGCATAATGACCCATTTCATTACACTTAAAACATCTTATTGTTGGCGTTTCATTTCTTGCTCGATCATCTTCCATACAGTTACGAGCAATATGACCATACTTACCACATCGAAAGCACTTTCCAGACCTGGATAAAAATTCTCCAGGATGCATTTTACCACACTTCTCATAGGATGGATATTTGGTTTTCTTAAATCCTTATTTCTTTGATGAATTCTTCCCATTTTCCTTCCAACAGGAGCACTTATTCTGTTGTTTTTCAAAGAACACTTGATCATCAGCAAACTCCATATCCCACTCCTACGCACATCGAAAAAGTTTTTCATAACTTTTTAACTCAAGAGAAGCTAAATCCCTTCGATAATTTATCATTAACCTTGAGTAATAATGGTTGATTTTACTATCAAGATCTCGTATGAAGTTTGAAGCATACCTTGCCAGTCGAGTGAACATTGCTTCATAAGCTGCCATTAATTCATCCACCTCCCCAATTCTAGGATTTGTTTTTCCATCTTGAGACGAACCACCTTTTGAAAAAATTTCTCATGAAACATAAAATTGAATTCGTCCCAGTGAAGATCATCAATCTCATCAGTATCCCTGATATTTTTCATCATCGACCACCACTGATCTGCTTCAACTTCAAAATGGTAAACAACAAGACTAACCATTTGATGTTCTGAACACCCCATGACATCAAAAATCTTGTCCAGTGATTTAATCCACCCTTAAGATAGAACAGGGTCAGATGATCCTCCGAATGATGGGGGATGTTGCCTCATTAAATGTTCCACCACTAACATGTTAATCTACTGTTGATCTGGCTGATCTCGTAATAGGATACCACCACAATTTATAGCCTGAGTCAATTGTGCCATCACTACAACAAACTGTTCAGTTCCAATTCCCACAATCTCAGGTTGCTGATTTGGAAGGTTGTCTTCCTCCTGATGTCTTCCCAACATAGCTGCATTGTTTCCTCTACGGAAAACCATTCTGAACACAGAAATAACTTAGGCTAAGAAACATGGTAGTCTTTAAAAGCTACATCATTTCAGTCATACCATAAATTAATTTATAATTTATCAATTTTCTAATTCATAAAGTTGTCTAAACCAACCATTGATACCAACTATAATGGCCCTACCTTAAAACTTACTTAATATTTAATTAAATGACTAATTCACATTGAGGATCTTTTCAGGATTATTGTTTTATAGAATTAGGACATAACTATTACATCTCAAAATATGAAAAGGTATACACTTCTACTAAGTTTCCATAAAATAAAAACTCTTATAAAGAAACATTTCTAGTTCCATTTTTTAGATAGCATGACTTTCCTTGATCCCATCATTGACCCTATTCCCCATTAAGACCTGTGAAAAAAATTTCAAAAAAACTTTGGGTGAGCATAAAAAGCTGAGTAAGGGATAGAAAAAGAAGGAAAACTGTTAGTTTTTCAATAGAACCAGTAAACAAAGAATACTTTATAAAAGTAATACTTTTCACCTTTATAAAGTAGTAAAAACTCATCACTGAATAAAAGATCATTAATTAATCATTTTGCAATAAAAATTTTACCATAAAACCCGTATAAAGAATAGATAATGTATAAAGGTATCTTGGGACATAAACATACTTAATTGGAATAACCATTCACTCGACTTCCACACATATCACTTAATGGAGTAGTCATATGGCCGAATTCCATACCCAATGCATTGGAGGTTATAACGTAACCACCCATCCTAGTATTCACTGCACCACCCATCATATGGTTTATCACGTAACCACCCATCAAATGTCCAAGTACCATTATAAAATCATAAGACATAAAACCAATGTAATGGAAAGAAAACATTTCCACATTTTGATCACAATATATCACTAAAATGAATTGACATAAAAAATCCATTATAAAAACCATTTTCAATACCAAAATACATAAAATAGTATATGTTATTTATTTACATTTAAAAACATTATGACTTTTTGAGGAAGCCAAAGTCCAAATAATACTCATGGTGGAGGAAAAGGTCGTTGTCACCACATACGTTAAAAGAAACATTCCATTTTTTCATTTTGAAAAAAGTTTCGTATAAAAAGATTCCTTTTTTATAAAATTAAATGTCAAAGGGGTTTATACACCGTATAAAAGAAATACTTCTATTAAAACAAAATCTGCCTCAATGAAAGGAGATTGAGACGAAGTCCCTTACCCTGTTTCTATCGTGACTCGATTGCTCTTTAATATCATGAATAATAAACTAAAGTTAATTTATACTTGTTTAAGAACCTTTTTAAAGTTTATTATTCCTTTTATATAACTTATTTCCATGTTATAAACATCATGTAATCATTTAATTTAACAAAGTTCGTTTTGTCAATATTTGGTACTTAAGTAAAAAATAGAATCCTTAAAATTACATATTGTTCACGAGGTCAATGGTTCATTATATCCAGAATGATATTCATGATTTGGATATCATAGATATCATATAAATCCAGTATATACATGTATTTATAATAGTATATAACATTGAGAGGTACGAAATGAAATGCAACATTCATGGAGACGGTAAGCCGTACATACGCATGAACGCTACATTCATTTATATTTCAGATTTAATGGCGTGAAATCATAATGATATAAAGGTATATTAGAATTACCTTATATTATCATATATAATATCATTAACTCCATCATTTATACATCCCACATATGTCATTAATTAATCAAATCACTTTGAGGGGGCGGTAGTCCGCACTTTCTAAAATGAAATTATCGCGTTTACCCATAATGGAAACCATAAAGGTATGCCATAAATGTAAAATACAGAAGCATAAGGAAAACATAAACATAAAATAATTAATATATAAAGAGAGTAACTTTTTAATGGCCACCATGATAGGTGTTAAAAGAATATTGAACAATCATCATTTCGTGAGGTAGAAATTCACCATCCACAGAAACAGTATGTTCTTTAACCATTATACGAATGTGTGTGTATGTGTAGCTCGAATACTTCACATAACAACATCCTACTCTATTAAAAATACTGGTTTGGTTACAAATAAAAAGAATAAAAAGATTTTAGGGGTTGTAGAT
The DNA here is from genome assembly GCA_963277665.1 of Viscum album. Lineage (NCBI taxonomy): Eukaryota > Viridiplantae > Streptophyta > Magnoliopsida > Santalales > Viscaceae > Viscum > Viscum album. The sequence goes on from OY728166.1 coordinate 999,424,119, forward strand.
GTAAAATATTACAAAATAACACAAGTGAATACATTACCATTATATCGGGTAACTCTTCTTGGTTTGAACCAAGAGGGTTTCTTGAAGAGATTTTGGCCAAAGGTAAGGCTTCTAGGATGGGTATAGGGATGTGGAGAGATAAAATGAGCAGATATTTGTCAAGAAAAAGGCTTGATAGGTGTTGGTAAGGTGGTTGAGTGGGGACCATTTATAAGAGGAGAGGAGGGGCACACTTGGAATGTTATAAAAGGTTACTTTATTACAATGTTCTTTTAGGATTTTAAAGGTCCTAAAATAATATATTTCTAGGATAAGTTGATAAGAGTTCGAAATACAATAATACAATAGGTTTTTGACAACTGTTGGTCTCAGAGTTTACATTATATTTTCATGTTATTTAAATAATTAAATGATGAGGTAATCGCTGCATCGTCATGGTGTCATAAATAATTTAATTTATTTAATGTATAAAAATTATAAAAAAAATACTATTATGTAGGAAATATTTTTTCCATTTCAATGAATTATTATATTCAAAATTATGACTGGTATAACCCCATGTAAAAATTTTTTTAGTAAAACAGCACATGTTTGTGACATTTTTATTTTAACATTAAATAAAATGTTATTAATGATATTTTCTTACCCATGTGGCTCCATGAGGTCCCCAAGTTGACCCATGGATTATATTGGTCGGCCATGACACATAAAATAAGGGTAGGACATGTGTCAAGGTAACTTCATATTATTATAAAATTATTTATGACTTAAATTACACTAATTACCTCTAATCGCGATTAATAAACCTAAAAGTTACTATTCACCATAAATTTATTTTAATCACATTGTACCAAATTTTACATCCTAATGAAAACCATGTATGTTTGAATTTTTAAAATAAAATCACAGAAGTGGTAATGTTTCATTTAAACGAAAAATCAGTTTTTTTAACTTCCACTTATTGGTTTCACAATTCATAAAAAATTGATGTTTTTTAGAAAAATACCAAAACTTCACCCTAAGATATATTTGATATTTTGAATTCCAAAATGATGTCTATTTTACAAAATTCAAAACATATAAGTAGCATTAATTAATTTAATAATTAAATCTCACGGTCAAAACAAATAGCCTGTTTTTAAGAAACAATATATATTTAAAGATTGACACTAGTTTCAGTCCAAATTCAAAGTGAAATTATTTTTAATGACCAATATTGGATTAAACGGTAAAAATATTTTCTAATTTCACATTAAATCCAAATCAAAATAAAATCTTATCATATAAACAGATTATATTAAAAAGTGGTTTTGAATAAAAATACAACATTTTTCACTATTCATTAAAAATTGAACTTTATCAGAAAAATACCAAAAGTGTACACAATGAAATATTTGATGTCCTGATTCTAAAGAAAAATTTTATTTGGTCCAATATAATGTATAAAAGTGTCCAAAATTATATTTAAATAGGGTTCGCCATCAAAAGGCGATAGTTCGACCTTTTAATGAATATTGGAGTATCTATGCCTAAAATTGAGTTCTTTTCTTATTTTAAGCCTTTATCTTTTATTTGATAAATATAAAAACATTTAACAAACATATAAAATCATATTTTATTTATTTCTATTCATTCCCACCAATACAACGACTATGTGCTAACTACCATTTAAAATAATATTATTATATTACTAGTGTGCAATGTAAGTTTTCAATGAAACTCTTTGTTGCGTATCGGGTACACTATCGAACATAGCAACCACTGAAAAGTAAAATTAATATTTAATTCATAAATATTATTAAATATAAAAATGTATTATTCTTTATTTACCTAGGATGTTACATCTTTTCCCCCTTTTGGGAATTGTAACCTCGCAATTTTATTCACTTACCAAAATAAGTGAGGGTATTTATCCCTCGTAGCATTTCCAGATTCCCATATTGTCTCTTCAACCATATGGTTTTCCACAAAACCTTTTCCTGGTGAATTACATTATTCCGTAACACTTCCTCTCTATGGTCAAGAATATGGACTAGTTGTTCTTCATAAGAGAGATTATCTTCCAACTAAACTACCTCTAGGTTCAAAACCTGAGATGGATATAGCATATACTTTCTCAAAATCGAAACATGAAAAACATCGTGTACCTGAGATAAAATCGCAGGTAAAGCCACTGGGTATGCAACTGATCCAACATTCACCAGAATTTCATATGGTCCAATAAACCTTGGACTCATATTTCCTTTCTTACCAAATCGCATCACACTTTTCCGTGGTGAAACTTTGAGAAAAACATGATCACCTACCACAAAAGATAGATCCTTCATCCGGTTATCTGCATAACTTTTCTGCCTCCTCCGAGTTGTTCTCATGTATTTCTGAATCAACTGAACTTTTTCTGCCATCTCTTCTACCAATTATGGTCTCATAAGCTTCCTTTCACCCACTTTATCCCAAAAAGCTAGAGTTTGATACCATTTACCATATAATTCTTCAAACGGAGCAATCTATATACTGGAATGAAAACTATTATTATATGAAAATTCAACCAAATGAATATGTTGGTCCCAAGTTCCCTGATAATCCATCGAACAAGAACGTAGCATAATCTCCAAAGTTTGAATTGTTCGTTCTTAATGCCCATCTGACTGAGGATGAAATGTTGTACTAGAATTCAATTCAGTACCCAAAAAATTCTGAAGTCCCTTCCAAAAGTTAGAAGTAAAGCTGGGATCATGATCAGTTACAATCGATAGAAGAACTCCATGCAACCTAGAGATCTCTTTAAGATACAATTGAAATAGTTTATCTTGATAGAAAGTATCTCGAATATGAAGGAAATGAGCAGATTTAGTCAAGTGATCAACAATAACCCATATTGCATTATTACATCGAGATGTCTTCAGTAATCCCAAAACAAAGTCCATGGATAAATTTTCCCATTTCTACTGTGGCACTGGTAAAGGATGAAGAATCCATTTCGGTAACTTCCACTCTGCTTTAACCTGCTGACATGTCAAACACTTCCCATTACAATCTGCAATATCTCTTTTCATTCCATCCCACCAGTAATACTCTCACAGATCACTGTACATCTTATTACTACCAGGATGAACTAAAAACGGGGAACTATGAGACTCACATAACAACTCATTCATCAACTGTGAATCACTAGGCACACATTATCTCTTCCCAAACCTCAATACAAAATCATTGTCAATGTTAAATTCAGGAAAATTACCCATCTGAACCAGCTCTACCTTTTTATGCAACCCACTGTCTTTCTTCTGCGCTTGCATAATTCTATCTGATAGAGATGATCTCACTAACACCTGAAACAAAATAGAAGAACTTCCTATAACAATAAATTCTATGCCAAAGTTCATCAAATCAAAAACCAAAGGATCTCGTTCCAAACATATCATGGTTAGTGAAGCATTACTTTTTTGACTGAAAGCATCAGCCACTTTATTTGTTTTTCCTGGATGGTAATGACTTGTAAAATCATAATCCTTGATTAATTCTAGCCATCTCCTATTTCTCATGTTCAATTATTTCTGAGTGAATATATACATTAAACATTTGTGATAATTATATATTTCACACTTTACTCCATACAAATGATGCCTCCAAATTTTTGTATCAAAAACAACAGTATCTAATTCCATGTCACATGAAGGGTAATTTGCCTCATGAGTTTACAACTAACGTGAAGCATATGCAATTACCTGATAATTCTGCAAAAAGACACAACCAATTCCCTTCAATGAAGCATCACTATATATAACAAACTCACCATTCCTAGATGGAAGTGCCAAAACTGGAGCATTCACCCATATTCCTTTCAACTACTGAAAACAATCATCACATTATATTGTATAAATAAACTTAACACCCTTCATAGATAGCTTAGTCATTGGACTAGATAACTGTGAAATATTTTCAACAAACCTTCGGTATTAAGCTTCCAAACCAATAAAACTATGGATCTTGGTTACATTTGTTGGTCTTGGCCATTCTTCCACAACTTTTGTTCTAGTAGGATCAATATTTGTGCCATTTTTTGAAATAATGTGACCAAGGAATGAAATTTGTTGTAACCAAAACTCACACTGACTGAATTTTCCATACAGTTTATTTTAATTTTAGGTTTTCATGATAACCCTTAAAGGACTTTCATGCTACTTTTATAAAACACAAAAATATCATTAATGAAAATAATCACAAAATTATCCAAGAACTCATGAAAAATTTGATTCATAAGATCCATGAATATAGCAGGTGCATTGGTTAACCCAAAAGGCATTACTACAAATTCATAATGTCCATATCTATTATGAAACACAGTCTTCAGAACGTCTGCTTCTTTTAATTTCAACTGATGGTACCCCAACCTCAAGTCAATATTCGAAAAATACTAAGCTCCTTGGAGATGATCAAACAAATCATCAATATGAGGAAAAGGATACTTGTTCTTAATAGTGATATTATTCAAGGCTCTATAATCAATGCAAGGTCTCATTGAACCATCTTTCTTTTTAACAAACAAGACAGGGGCACCCCATGGAGATGTTCTAGGTCAAATGAAACCTTTATCTAATAACTCCTGCAATTTATTCTTTAACTCTAAAAGTTCATCTTGAGACATTCGATAAGGGGGTTTTGAAATTGGCTTAAAATCATAAACTAGGTCAATAGTAAATTCAACTTCCCGGTCATGAATAATACCAGGAAACTCATCAGAAAAAACATCAAGATACGTATTTCCCACTAGCACATCATTTATCTGAACAGTTCCTTAATTTTCAACAATATGTGCACGATAACATTCATTTCCATCTTTTACTAGTTTCTCAACTTCATGATATGTTATCAAAATCAAGGGTTCATTATTGTACAAAAACTAAAAGTCTTTCTAAAAAGAAATCTCGCTAGCATTGAAGTCAATCCTAGCATGATAAACAGAAAGTCAATCCATACCCAAAATAACATCAAACTCTTCTAGAGGCAAAACAATAAAGTTTGCAGGTAGATTCTTTCCGCACACAAGGATAGAAAGGTTCTTATAATTTCTTTTTGTCTCAAAGTTCCCTCCGGTTGTTTTTACCATTAGTTCAGGATTCATATCTTGAGATGGAATTCCCAATTTACTAGAAAACTTTACAGAAATAAAATAATGTGTAGACCCGGAATGAAACAACACATTGGAATAATATGAACAAACAAACAGTGTACCTGATAATACTTCATTTGATGGCCCAAAATCTGATGAAGTAGTTGCAATGGATTTCACCACCCCTTTCTGCATATAGTCTGCCTGCTTTCCCCAAGTTGAGATCTTCTTTAGATACTAATTTTCATAATGACCCATTTTATTACACTTAAAACATCTTACCGCTGGCTTTTCATTTCCTGCATGATCATCTTTATTACAGTTATGAACAGTATGACCAGACATAACCCACTGAAAGCACTTTCTAGACTTGGATAAACATTCTCCAGGATGCATTTCACCACACTTCTCATAGGATGGATATTTAGTTATCTTAAATCCTTGTTTCTTTGATGAATTCTTCCCCTTTTCCTGCCAACTGGAACTCTTATTCTGTTCTTTGTCAAAGAACACATGATCACCGGAAAACTTCATTTCCACCTTCTCCGCACATCGAAAAATATTTTCATAACATTTGAACTTACAAGAAACTAAATACCTTTGATACATTGGCTTTAACCCTGAGTAAAAACCGTTATTTTTACTATCAAGTTCTCCTATGATTTATGGAGCATACCTTGACAGTCGAGTGAACGTTTCTTCATAAGCATCCACTGAGTCATCCTCCTTCCTCAATTTTAGGAATTGTTTTTTCACCCTAAGACGAACCACCTTAAGAAAATATTTCTCAAGAAACATACATTTGTATTCGTCCCAGTGAAGATCAACAATCTCATCACTATACCTGATATTTTTCATCATCGACCACCACTGATCTGCTTCACCTTCTAAATGGTAAACAACAAGACTAGCCTTCTCATGTTCTGAACACCCCATGACATCAAAAATCATCTCCAGTGCTTTAATCCACCATTTAGCTAGCACAAGGTCATTTGATCCTTTGAATGATGGGGGATGTTGCCTCATGAAACGTTCCACCACTACCATGTTCCTCTACGGTTGATCTGGCTGATCTCGTGCATGGATACCACCACCTTTTATATGTTGAGTTAACTGTGCCATCACTGCAACAAATTGTTCAGTTCAAATTCCGACCATCTCAGGTTGCTAATTTGGAAAGTTGTCTTCATCCTGATGTCGTCCCAACATATCTGCCTTGTTTACTCTAAGGAAAACCATTCTAAAAATAGAAATATCTTAGGCTATGCAACATGGTAGTCTTTAAATTCTATATCATTTCAATCATACCATAAATTAATTAATAATTTAATTATTTTCTAACTCCTAAAGTTGTCTAAACTGACCTTTGATACCAACTATAATGCCTCGAACATAAACCATACATAATACTGAATTAAATGAATAATTCACATTGAGGATCTTTTCAGGTTTAGTGTTTTAGAGAATTAGGACATAACTATTACATCTCAAGAGATTACAAAGTATACACTTCTACTACGTTTCCATAAAATAAAAACTCTTAAAAAGAAACATTTCTAGTTCCATGTTTTAGATAGCATGACATTTCCTTGATCCCATCCTTGACCGTATTACACATTATGTCCTGTGAAAAAGAATTTCAAAAAAACATGGGGTGAGCATAAAAAGCTCAGTAAGGGATACACAAAGAAGGAAAATTGTTAGTTTTGAAAACAAACAGAAAACCAAGAATACTTTATCAAAGTAATACATTTCACCTTTATAAAGTAGTAAGAACTCTTCACTGAATAAATGATCATTACATACCCATTTTATAATCCAAATGTAACCATAAAACCCATATAAAGAATTCATAATGTATAAAGATAACTTGGGACATAAACACACTTAAATGGAATAACCATACACTCGAATTCCATACATATCACTTAATGTAGTATTCATACGGATGAATTCCATACCCAATGCATTGGAGGTTATAACGTAACCACCCATCCTGGTATTCATGGCACCACCCGGCATATGGTTTATCATGTAACCACCCGTCAAATGTCCAAGTACCTTTGTAAAATCAGAAGACATAAAACAAATACAATGGAAAGAAAACATTTCAACATTTTTATCACAATATATCACTAAAATATATTGACATAAAAAATCCATTCTAAAAACCATTTTCAATACCAAAATACAAAAAATAGTATATGGTATTTATTTACTTTCAAAAACATTATGGATTTTTGAGGAAGCCAAAGTCCCAATAATACTCATGGCGGCGGAAAAGGTCATTGTCACCGCATATGTTAAAAGAAACATTCATTTTTGTTATTTTGTAAAACGCTTCTTATAAAATGATTACTTTTGTATAAAATTTAAATTCAAAGGGGTTTATACAACATATAGAAGAAAGTATAGTATTAGAAAAAAATATGCCTCATTGAAAGGAGATTGACACGAATTCCCTTACCCTGTGTCTGACGTGACTCGATTGCTCTTTAATCTCCTGAATAATAAACTAAAGTTAATTTAAAGTTTCTTAAGAAATTTTTTCATGTTTATTATTCCTTTTTTGTAACTTATTTCCATGTTATAAACGTAATGTAATCATTTAATTTAATAAAGTTCGTTTTGTCAATATTTGGTACTTAAGTCAAAAATGGACTTCTTAAAATTACATGTTGTTCACATGGTCAAAGGTTCATTATATCCAGAATTATATTCATGATTTGGATATCATATATATCATATATATCCATCATAAACATGTATTTATAATAGTACATAACATTTTGAGGTATGAAATGAAATGCACCGTTCATGGAGACGGTAAGCCATACGTACACATGAACACTACTTTCATTTCTATTTCGTATTTAATGGAATGAAATCATAATGATATAAAGGTATATTATAATTCCAGTATAATGTAATATATTATTTCATTAACTCCATCCTTCATACATCCCACATATGGCATTAATGAATCTAATCACTTAGAGGGGGCGGTAGTCCGCACGTCGTAAAATGAAATTTTCAAGTTTAACCATAATGGAAACCATAATGGTATTCCATAAATGAAAAATAAAGAATCATAATGAAAACATAAACATAATATAAATTATATTTAAATAGTGGGACAACTTAATGGACACCATTAATGGTGTTAAAATAATATTGAACAATCATCGTTTCGTGCAGTAGAAATTCGTCATCCACAGAAACAGTATGTTCTTTAACCATTAGACGAAGGTGTGTGTAAGTGTAGCTATAATAATTCACATAAAAACATACTAGTATATTAAAGATACTGGTGTTGTTACAAAAAAAAGAATAAAAAGATTTTAGGGGGTTGGGGAAGAAAAATAAAACAAAAGAACACAAGTGAAGACATTACCTTTAAATTGGGTAACTCCTCTTGGTTTGAACAAATTGGGTTTCTTGAAGAGCTTTAGGCTAAAAGTAAGCCTTCTAGGATGAGTAGAGGGATGTGGAGAGATACAATGATTAGATATTGGTTGATCCAATGTCTTGAGCGGTGTGGGTAAGGTGGTAAATGTGGGGGCCTTTTATAAGAGGAGTGGAGGGGAACTCATGGAATGTTATAAAATGTTACTTTATTGTAAAATTATTTTAGGATATTAAAGGTCCCAAAATTATATATTTAGAGGATAAGGTGATAATAGTTCGAAATCCACCCATCCAGAAGGTTTTTGACAATTTTATGTCTTAGATTTTACATTATCTTTTCATTTTATTTAAATCATTAAATAATGAGGTAATCACTACAACATTATGGTTTTATAAATAATTTAATTTATTTAATGTCTAAAAATAAAAAAAAAATACTATGATGTAAGAAATATTTTTATATTCCCAATGAAAATTTATATTCAATATTATGACTGGTATAACCCCATGTAAAAATTGTTTTAGTAAAACAACACATGTATGTGACATTTTTATTTTAACATTAAATACAAAGTTATTAAGGTCATTTTCTTACCCATGTGGATCCATGGGGTCCCCAAGTTGACACATGGATTGTTTAGGTCTTCCATGACACATCCAATAAGGTTAGGACATGTGTCAAGATAATTTCATATTATTGTAACATTATTTTTTTCTTAAATTACACTAATTACCTCTAATCGCGATTAATAAACTTAAAAGTTACCATTCACAAAAAAAATTTATTGTAATCCCATTGTACCACAATTTAAATTCTTAATACAACCATGTATGTCGGAATTTTGAAAATCAAATCACAAAAGTGGTAATGTATCATTTAAACAAAAAATCAGTTTTTGAACCGCCACTTAGTGGTTTCACTATTCATCAAAAATTGATGTTTTTCAAAAAAAATACCAAAAATTCAGCGAAAGATATATTTGATATTAGGAATTCTAAAAAGATGTCTATTTTGAAAAATTAAAAAAATATAAGTTGCATTAATTAATTTAATAATTAATTCTTGCTGTCAAAAAATAGTGTGTTTTGAAGAAACAATATATATCAAAAGATTGACAGTAGTTTCAGTCCAAATTCAAAGTGAAATTAATTCCAATGACCACCATTGGATTAAATGGTAAAAATATTTTCTAATTGCACTTTAAAACCAAATAAAAATAAAATCTAATCATATAAACAAAGTAGATTAAAAAGTGGGTTTGAACTAAAATACAACATTGTACACTATTCATTAAAAAAATGAACATTATTGGAAAATTACAAAAAGTTTACACAAAGTAAATTTCGATGTCCCGATTCTAAAAGAAAATTTTATTTGGTCCAATAGAATTTATAAGAATAACTAAAACTATATTTAAATAGAGTTCTCCATCAAAAGGTGATAGTTTGACCTTTTAATGAATATTAGAGTATCTATGCCTAAAATTGAGTTCTTTTCTTATTTTAAGCCATTATCATTTATTGGATAAATATAAAAACATTTAACAAACATATATAATCATATTTTAGTTATTTATATTCATTCCCTCCAATACAATGACTACGTGCTAAGTACCATTTAAAATAATATTATTATATTACTAGTGTGCCATGTAAGATCTCAAAGAAACTCTTTGTTGAATATCTGGTACACTATCGAACATAGAAACCCATTAAAAGTAAAATTAATATTTAATTCATAAATATTGATAAATATAAGAATGTATTATTCTTTATTTACCTGGGATGTTACATCATTTCCCCCTTTTGGGAGTTGTGACCTAGAAATTTTATTCACTTATAAAAATAAGTGGGTGTATTTATCCCTCATAGCATTTTCAATTACCACGTTGCCTCTTCAACCATATGGTTTTTCGACAAAATCATTACCTATTGAATTACCTTATACCGCAACACCTGCTCTCTATGGTCAAGAATCTGGACTTTTTTTTCATCACAATAGAGATTCTCTTCCAACTGAACTACCTCTGGGCTCAAAACATGAGGTGGATCTGGCATATACATTCTCAACCTCAAAACATGAAAAAAATTGTGTACCTGATATAAACTCAGAGGTAAAGCCACTCGGTAAGCAACTGATCCAACTTTTTCAGAATTTCATATGGTCCAATGATCCTTGGACTCAGCTTTCCTTTCTTATCAAATCACATCACACTTTTACATGGTGAAACATTGAGAAAAACATATTCACCTACCTCAAGAGATATATCCTTCCACTGGTTATCCGCATAACTTTTTTTCCTGCTCTGAGCTGTTCTCATATGTTTTCGATAAAACTAAACTTTTTCTACCATCCCTTCTACCAATTCTGGTCCCATCAGCTTCCTTTCACCCACTTCATCCCAAAAAGCTAAAGTTTGACAACATTTACCATATAATACTTCAAACGGAGCCATATTTATAATGGAATGAAAACATTTATTATATGAAAATTCAACCAAAGAAAGATGTTGGTCCCAACTTCCCTAATAATCCATCGATCAAGCACGTAGCATATCCTCCAAAGTCTGAATTGTTCATTATGACTTCCCATCTGACTGAGGATGAAAATTTGTACTAAAATTTAATTTAGTACCCAACGACTTCTGAAGGCCCTTCCAAAAGTTAGAAGTAATCTTGTGATCATGATTAGATACAATGGATAGGGGAACTCCATGAAACCTAACTGTCCCATTAAGATATAATAGATAAAGTTGATCTTGAGAGAAAGTATGTCGAATAGGAAGGAAATGAGAAGATTTAGTCAAGCGATCAACAATAACCCAGATTGCATTATTACGTCAATATGTATTTGGTAATCCCAATAAAAATTCCATGGATACATTTTCTCATTTCCACCTTGGCACTAGTAAAGGCTGAATCATCCCTTTCGGTAACTGCCGCTCTACATTAACATGCTGATAAGTCAAACACTTCACAGTATTATCTACAATATCATTATTCATTCCATCCCACTAGTAATACTCCCGCAGATCTCTGTACATCTTAGTACTGCCAGGATGAACTGAAAACGGGGAACTATGAGCCTCACATAACAACTCATTCTTCAACTATTAATCACTAGGCACACATAATCTCATCCCAAACCTCAAAACACAATTATTATCAATGCTAAATTCAGGAAACATACCCTTCTGAACCAGCTATACCTTTTTCTGCAACCCACTCTCTTTCTTTTTGCGCTTGCATAATTATGTCTGATAGGGTTGATCTCACTGACACCTGAAAAAAAATAGGAGAGCTTCCTACACGAAAAAATTTTATGCCAAAGTTCATCAAATCAAAAACCAAAGGATCTCATTTCAAACGTTGCATGGTTAATGAAGCATTAATTTTTCGACTCAAAGCACCAACCACTTAATTTATTTTTCGCGGATAGTAATGAATTGTACAATCATAATCCTTGATTAATTCTAGCCATCTCCTCTGTCTCATGTTCAATTATTTCTGAGTGAATATATACCTTAAACTTTCATGATCATTATATATTTCACAATTTACTCCATAGAAATGATGCCTCCAATTTTTTAGAGCAAAAAAAAACAGCTAATTCCAAGTCATGTGTAAGGTAATTTACCTCTGTGTTTTAAACTGACGTGAAGCATATGAAATTACCTGATCATTCTGCATAAGGACACAAACAAGTCCCTTCAATGAAGCATCACATTATATAACAATCTCACCATTCCAAGAAGGATGTTCCAAAACTAGATCATTCACCAATCTTCTTTTCAACTCCTGAAAACAATAATCACATTCTTTTGTCTAGATAAACTTAACACCCTTCCGAGTTAGCTTAGTCATGGACTAGATAACAGTGAATCATTTTTAACAAACCTTCGGTATTAAACTACCAATCCACGAAAACTACGGATCTCGGTTACATTTTTGGGTCATGTCCATTCTTCAACAACTTTTGTTTTAGTAGGATCACTAGTTGTACCATTTTTTCAAACAATGTGACCCACCAAAGAAAGTTGTTGTAACCAAAACTCACACTTGCTGAATTTTCCATACAGTTTCTTTTCATTTAATGTTTGCAAGATAACCCTTAAATGACTTTCATGCTAATATTTACTTTTTGAAAACACCAAAATATCATCAATGAAAACAACCACATACTTATCCAAGAACTCATGAAAAATTAGATTCATAAGATCCATGAATAAAGCAGGTGAATTGGTTAACCCAAAAGGCATAACTAAAAATTCATAATGGCCATATCTAGTATGAAACGCAGTCTTCAAAATGTCTGATTCTTTTAATTTCAACTGATGGTACCCCGACCTCAAGTCAATCTTCGAAAAATACTGAGCTCCTTGGAGCTGATCAAAAAAATCATCGATATGAGGAAAAGGATACTTTTTCTTAACAGTGATATTATTCAAGGCTCTATAATCAATGCAAAGTCTCATTGAACCGTATTTCATTTTATTATACAAGACACGAGCACCCCATGGTGATGTGCTAGGTCAAATGAAACCTTAATCTAATAACTCCTGCAATTGCATCATTAACTCCAAAAGTTCAACTCGAGCCATTCGATAAGGGGGTTTTGAAATTGGCCTAGAATCAAGAACTATGTCAATAGTAAATTCAACTTCCCGATCATGAATAATACTAGGAAAATCATCAGGAAAAACATCAAGACTCATTTACCACTGGAACATCATTAATCTGAACAATTCCTTTGTTTTCAACAATATGTGCAAGGTAACAATCATTTCCATCTTTTACTATTTTCTCAACTTCCTGATATGATATCAAAATCAAGGGTTCATTCTTGTACACAAATTGAAAATAATTTTTAAAAGAAACTTCTTTAATTTTGATGGCAATCCTAGCATGATAAACAGAAAGCCAATCCATGCCCAAAATAACATCAAACTCTACTAGAGGCAAACAAATAAGGTTTCAGGTAGATTCTATCCACACACAAGGATAGGAAGGTTATTATAATTTCTTTTTGTCTCAACGTACCCTCTGGGTGTTTTCACTATATGTTCAGGATTCATATCTTGAGATGGAATTCCCAATTTACTAGAAAACTTCTAAGAAATGAATGAATGTGTAGACCCTGAATCAAACAACACATTGGAATAATCTGAACAAACTAACAATGTACATGATACTACTTCATTCGATGGCCCAACATCTGCTAAAGTAGTTGCAAAGGATTTTACCACCCCTTTCTGCTTATAGTCTGGCTATTGACCCCCAGTTGAGTTCTTCGTTAGACACTCATTTTCATAATGACCCATTTAATTACACATAAAAAATCTTTCCGCTGGATTTTCATTTCCTTCTTGATCATCTTCCTTACAATTACGAGCAATATGACTAGATTTACCACACCGAATGCACTTTCCAGACTTGGATGAACATTCTCTAGGATTAATTTTACCACACTTCTCACAGGATGGATATTTGGTTTTCTCACTTCCTTGTATCTTTGATGAATTCTTCCCCTTTGACAGCCAACAGAACCTCTTATTCTATTGTTTATCAAAGAACACATGAGCATTGGAAAACTCCATTTCAACATTCTCAGCACATCGAAAAAGTTTTTCATTACATTTGAACTCACGAGAAGCTAAATCCCTTTGATACTTTGGATTTATCCCTGAGTAAAAATGGTTGATTTTACTATCAAGGTCTCGTATAAAGTTTGGAACATACCTTGGCAGTCAAGTGAATATTGCTTCATAATCAGCCACTTATTCATCCTCTTACCTCAATTCAAGGAATTGTTTTTCCATCCTAAGGCGAACCACCATAGGAGAATATTTCTCAAGAAACATACCTTTGAATTCGTCCTAGTGAATATCATAAATCTCAACACTATCCCTGATATTTTACATCATCGACCACCACTTATCTGCTTCACCTTTAAAATGGTAAACAACAAGACTAACCTTTTGATGTTCTGAACAACCCATGACATCAAAAATATTATCTAGTGATTTAATCCACCCTACAGCTAGCACAGGGTCAGATGATCCTCTGAATGATGGTGGATGTTGCCTTATGAAATGTTCCACCTCTAAAATGTTCCCCTGCGGTTGATCTGTCTGATCTCATGTGTGGATACCACCACCATTTATATCCTGAGTCAACTATTCCATCACTGCAAAAAACAATTCAGTTATAATTCCGACCATCTCAGGTTGTTGGTTTGGAAGGTTGTCTTCCTCCTGATGTTTTCCCAACGTAACTTCCTTGTTTCCTCTACGGAAAACCATTATGAACACATAAATATCTTAGGCTAAGCAACATGGTAATCATAAAATTCTATTTCATTTCAATCATACAAAAAATTAATTTATAATTTAACAATTTTCTAACTCCTAAAGTAGTCTAAACCGACCGTTGATACCTACTATAAGGCCACGACCTTAAACCTTACTTAATATTGAATTAAATGAATAATTCACATTGAGGATCTTTTCAGTTTTAGAGTTTTAGAGAATTAGGACATAACTATTACATCTCAAAATATTACAATGTATACACTTCTACTAAGTTTCCCTAGAATAAAAACTCTTAAAAAGAAACATGTATAGTTCCATGTTTTAGATAGCATGACCTTTCCTTGATCCCATCCATGACCATATTCCACATTAATTCAAGTGAAAAAAATTTCAAAAAAACTTGGGGTGAGCATAAAATTCTCAGTAAGGGATACACAAAGAAGGAAAACTGTTAGTTTTTCAAAACATCTAGTAAACCAAGAATACTTTATCAATGTAATACTTTTCACCATTATAAAGTAGTGTAAACTCTTCATGGAATAAAAGATCATTACATAACAATTTTTTAATCAAATTATTACCCTAAAACTCATATAAATAACACAGAATTTATAATGGTAACTTGGGACATAAACATACTTAAATGGAATAACCATATGGTTGACTTCCACACATATCACTTAATGGAATAGCCATACGGCTGACTTCCACACCCAATGCATTGGAGGCTATAATGCAACCACCCATCCTGATATTCATGGCACCACCTGTCATATGGTTTATCACGTATCCACCCGTCAAATGTCCAAGTACCATTATAAAATCATAATACATAAAACAAATATAATGGAAAGAAAACATTTCCACATTTTGATCACAATATACCACTAAAATATATTGACATAACAAATCCATTATAAAAACCATTTCCAATACCAAAATACATAAAAGAGTATATGTTATTTATTTACTTTTAAAAACATTATGTATTTTTGAGGAAGCCAAGGTCCAAATAATATTCACGGTGGTGGAAAAGGTCGTTGTCACCGCGTACGTTAAAAGAAACATTCCTTTTTGTCGTTTTGTAAAATGATTTGTAGAAAAAGATTCCTGTTGTATAAAATGAAAAGTCAAATGGGTTTCTACACTGTATAAACTAAAGTCTTGTATTTGAAAAAAAATATGCCTCAATGAAAGGAGATTGAGATGAAGTCCCTTACCCCATGTCCGACGTGACTCGATTGTTCTTTAATCTCCTGAATAATAAACTAAAGTTAATTTATACTTTCTTAAGAACATTTTTTTAGTTTATTATTCCTTTTATATAACTTATTTACATTTTATAAACGTTATGAATTCATTTAATTTAATAATGTCTGTTTTGTCAAAATTTGGTACTTATGTCAAAAATGGACTTCTTACAATTACATGTTGTTCACATGGTCAAAGGTTCATTATATACAGAATGATATTCATGATTTGTATAACATATATATCATATATATCCAGAATATACATATATTTCTAATAGTACATAACATTTATAGGTATGAAATGAAATTCATCGTTCATGGAGATGGTAAGCCGTACGTACGCATGAACGCTACTTTAATTTATATTTTTTATTTAATGGAGTGAAATCATAATGATATAAATGTATATTATAATTCCTGTATAATATCATATATAATATCATTAACTCAATCCTATATACGTCCCACATATGGCATTAATGAATCAAATCACTTTGATGGGGTGGTAGTCCGCACTTCCTAAAATGAAATTATCGCGTTTACCCATAATGGATACCATAAAGGTATGCCATAAATGAAAAATAAAGAAGCATCAGAAAAATGTAAACATAATATAAATCATATATAAATAGAGTGACATTTTAATGGCCACCATGAAAGGTGTTAAAATAATATTGAACAATCATCATTTCGTGAGGCAGAAAATCGCCATCCACAGAAACAGAATGTTCTTTAATCATTTGACGAAGGTGTGTGTAATTGTAGCTCAAATACTTCACACAACAACATCCTAGTATATTAAATATACTGGTTTTGTTACAAAAGAAAATTATAAAAAGAGTTTAGGGGGTTGGAGAAGAAAAATAAAACCAAAGAACACAAGTGAAGAAATTACCTTTAAATGTGGTAACTCCTATTGGTTTGAACCAATAGGGTTTCTTGAAGAGATTTCTGCCAAAGGTAAGCCTTATAGGATGAGGAGAGGGATTTTGAGAGATAAATTGAGTAGATATTGGTCGATTCAAGGGCTTGATAGGTGTGGGTATGGTGGTAGAGGTGGGGGCCTTTTATAATAGGATAGGAGGGGCACTCTTGTAAAGTTATAAAAGGTTACTTTATTATAAAATTCTATTCAGATTTTAAAGGTCTGAAAATTATATATTTTGAGGATAAGGTGATAAGATTTCGAAATGCACCAATACAATAGGTTTTTTAAAAGTGTAAGTCTTATATTTTACATTATCATTTCATTTTATTTAAATCATTAATGAATGAGGTAATCACTCTATCATCATGGTGTCATAAATAATTTAATTTATTTAATGTCTAAAAATTATAAAAAAATACTATGATGTAGGAAATATTTTTATATTTCCAAAGAGTATTTATATTCAAAATTATGACTTGTATAACCCCATGTAAAAATTGTTTTTGTAAAACAACACATGTTTGTGACATTTTTATTTTAACTTTATATAAAAAGTAATTATTGTCATTTTCATACCCATGTGGCTCCATGGGGTCCCCAAGTTGACCCCTGGATTGTTTTGGTTGGCCATGACACATAAAATAATGGTAGGACATGTGTCAATGTAATTTCATATTATTATATCATTATTTTTACCTTAAATTACTTTAATTACCTCTATTCAGGATTAATAAACTTAAAAGTTACTATTCACAAAAAAATTAATTTTAATCCCATCGTACCAAATTTTACACCCTAATGACAACCATGTATGTCAGAATTTTGAAAATAAAATCACAGAAGTGGTAATGTTTCATTTAAATGAAAAATCCATTTTTTCAACTACCACTTAGTGGTTTAACTATTCATCAAAAATTGATGTTTTTCAGAAAAATACCACAAATTCACCCTAAGATAAATTTGATATTCCAAATTCAAAAATGATATCTTTTTTACAAAATTCAAAACATATAATTTGAATTAATTAATTTAATAATTAATTCCCGCTGTGAAAACAAATAGTGTGTTTTTAAGAAACAATATATATCAAAAGATTGACACTACTTTCAATCCAAATTCAATGTAAAATTAATTCCAATGACCACCATTGTATTAAATGGTAAAAATATTTTCTAATTGCACTTTAAAACAAAATCAAAATATATTCTAATCATATATACAAATTCGATTAAAAAGAGATTTTGAATTAAAATACAACATTTTTCTCTATTCAATAAAAGATGAACTTTATCGAAAATATACCAAAAGTTTACACAAAGTAAATTTTGATGCCCCGATTCTAAAGAATAATTATATTTGGTCCAATAGAATGTATAAGAGTGACAAATACTATATTTAATGAGGGTTCTCCACCAAAAGGCGATAGTTCGACCTTATAGTGAATATTAGAGTATATATGCCTAAAATTGAATTCTCTTCTTATTTTAAGACTTTATCTTTTGTTGGATAAATATAAAGACATTTAGAAAACATTTATAATCATATTTTAGTTATTTATATTCGTTCCCACCAATAAAATGGCTATGTGCTAACTACAATTTAAAATAATATTATTACATTACTATTGTGCGACATAAGATTTCAAAGAAAATCTTTGTTGCGTATCTGGTACACTATACAACATAGAAAACCATTAAGAGTAATGTTAATATTTAATTCATAAATATTATTAAATATAAAAATGAATTATTCTTTATTTACCTGGGATGTTCTATCCTTTCCCCCTTTTGGGAATTGTGTCCTCTAAATTTTATTCACTTATAAAAATAAGTGGGGGTATTTATCCCTCATAGCATTTTCAGATTCCCATGTTGCCTCTTCAACCATATGGTTTTTACTCAAAACCATTACCTGGTGAATTACCTTATTCCGAAACACTTTCTCTCTATGGTCAGGAATCGGGACTAGTTGTTCTTCATAAGAGAGATTCTCTTCCAACTGAACTACCTCTGGGCTCAAAACATGAGATGGATCTGGAATATACTTTCTCAACATCGAAACATGAGAAAAATTGTGTAACAGAGATAAAATCGGAGGTAAAGCCACTCAGAAAGCAACTAATCCAACATTAACCAGAATCTCATATGGTCCAACGAACCTTGGAATCAGCTTTCATTTTTTACCAAATCGAATCACACTTTTCCATGGGGAAACTTTGAGAAACACATGATCACCTACCTCGAAAAATAGATCCTTCCTCCGGTTATCCGCATAACATTTATGCCTGCTCTAAGCTGTTCTCATGTGTTTCTAAATCAACTATACTTTTTCTACCATCTCCTCTACCAATTTTGGTCCCATTAGATTCCTTTTACCCACTTCATCCCAAAAAGATGGAGTTTGACACCGTTTACCATGTAATGTTTCAAACAGATCCATCTATATAGTGGAATGAAAACTGTTATTATATGAAAATTCATCCAAAAAAAGATGTTGGTCCCAAAATCCATGATAATCCATCTAACAAGCACGTAGAATATCCTCCAAAGTCTGAATTGTTTGTTCTGACTGCCCATCTGACTGAGGAGGAAAAACAGTACTAAAATTTAATTCAGTACCCAACGACTTCTGAAGGCCCTTCCAAAAGTTGCAAGTAAACCTAGGATCACGATCAGATACAATGGATAGGGGAACTCCATGAAACCTAACTATCTATTTAAGATTCAATCGAGAAAGTTGATCTTGAGAAAAATTATACTGAATATGAAGGAAATGAGCAGATTTAGTCAAGCGATCCACAATAACTGATATTGAATTATTACCTCGAGATGTCTTTGATAATCCCAGAACAAAGTCCATGGATATATTTTCCCATTTCCACTTTGGAACTAGTAAAGGATGAAGCATCCCTTTCAGTAACTGCCGCTCTGTTTTAACCTGCTGACAAGTCAAACACTTCACAGTAAAATCAGCAATATTTATTTTCATTTCATCCCACCAGTAAAACTCCCGCAGATCTCTGTACATCTTAGTACTTCCAGGATGAACTGAAAACGGGGAACTATGAGCCTCACATAACAACTCATTCTTCAACTATGAATCACTAGGCACACAAATCTGTCACGACCCCCTCCCACCAAAGATTCCCCTCCTGAGCTGGCAATGGTGAAAGGGAGATAACGACCCCCGAGTCCCGCCTCCAGTAGGCCCCGGGGTGGCGACTAGCACCAAAGGTATGAGTTTTCACAAATATGGGAGGCATTACCATTTTTTATTATTTAGGATTAGGAAATAGGACAAGTCAACTACCAAAATGTAAAAGAACAAGTGTTATAAATAAACCCAAACCAAGTACACATGCATGTTTAAACAATTTTATAACTAGGTACAAGTACAAGAAATGTAAAAGTACAATACCAAAAGAAAACAAAGGTACAACAACAACAACAACTCCATCTGTCTGACTAGTAGGGTCTCGCAGGGCCCTGTTAGTCCTTCTAGAAACCTGAAAGTAAACGCAGGGTGAGCATTCAAGTATACTCAGTAGGGAAACCTAAAGATCTCGTGCACAAGTGGGGAGACATACTAATGTACCGTGAGAACAATAGAAGGAACCAAGCAAGGAATTCTATCCACCCAACCTCACCAGCCACACTCAGCAAAACACAAGCACAATAGGTAGTAGTATATAAGAATAAGAGAATTGGGTACCTCACACCATTTCACTTTATTTAGATGCTCTTCCTAACGATGAACGTCCTGACGCTGCCACACTCTCCCTGCCAGCACACACCTAGGACTCACAATCCACACATCCCGCCTGCACACCCCTGGGCCTTAGAACCAGGCATCCCTCCCGCACACCCCTGGGCCACACAACCATGCATCCCGACCGCACACACCTGGGCCTCACAACCACACATCCCGCCCGCACACACCTGGGCCTCACCACCACGTATCCCCGCCCGCACACACCTGGGCCTCGTCCAAAAGATTCTTGGGAAATAGTAGAACCTTCCCGAAGAGTCTTGGGCTAAATCCACCCCAATCGTAACCTACCCAATGAGTCTTAGGTGTAAGGTCACCTCAAGCCATCACAGCCTAGGGGAGAAGGAGCATGAAGGAGCTAGTAACTGAGGGAAAAACACCCTCTCAAATGAAATGTGAGTGTTTGTTACTAAGTGCTCAACATGGGTGGGGTGCGATAAAACACAAAAGATAAAATATATATATATATATATATATATATACCAAACACACAACCCAACCTATGGCTTCAAAATAGAGAAACTGAGAACGTGCCTCGACACCTCTACTACGAAGCATGCATACAACAAACAATTACAACCCCATTTAGGTTTTCACGTTTCAGCGGAATTAGTTTATTAGTTCCTTAACTACTAGGAAACAATCCACAACCAACCACATCAATCGTTCGTAAAGCAAATCCCTTCCATCCGCAAATCATGTTAGGAAAACACAAGCAGCACAACAAAAACCCTTCTTATCAACCAACCAACCCCATTGATTATTAATCTTGTTCCATTTCCATGACCCACCATTCATTAACTCTTCCACTTTTATTTATTATTCACAACCCATTGCCAATTCACATACAAACCCAACCCTGCAGCCCCACTGCCAACTGCCACAACCACAACTGCACCATACATCATTATCCCTTTAACACCATTTATCGTAGCCCCGCTGCCCGTTACCAACACAACATTCACACCAACCCACAACCATGTGAATCGTAGTCCCGCTGCCCACCCTCTCCACAATAACCCACAAAACACCCCCATCATATCCAAGCCAACACCCACATGTTCATTATTCCATTTTGATTAACCGGGGTGATCACACAAGGGTTCCAGATTTCAAACAGCCAACTTTAAGTGATTAACCAATTTCCACATTTCACAAAGTTTCCTTCCATAAGAAAATCCATAAGGAGAGGGCAACATTTAATTGTGTATGAAAAGGCCCCAAATGACCGTGATTTTCAGTAGTTAGAAGTTCATTCAATTCACAACATAATATCACAGGATATAAAGTAACAGCAATCACAACTTCCCAATCCCGTTATATAAGCCAGTTCTTATCATTATTAAACCGGTTCAAATGTGTTTCACATAAACAAGAGAACACCCACCCCGCATGATCCAAAAACTAGAGAGAAGATGGTAAGATCCATACCTCAATAGGATCTGATCGCAACGCTCCCCTGGATCAACTTTAGAGGACGTCTGTCAGCGTCCGTCACTTCCGTCGAGTCTCGGCAAAACCACCTCAGGTGGAATTCGGAAAGGGAAGGCCAAAGGAAATACAACAGATACAACTTCGGAATCTCCGCCTCTTCATTATGATCCTGTGGCCGCTGACGGATCATAAATCGGAGCTCGGACGAAGAAGTTATGGATGAAAGATCCTTTCAGTATCTTTGGAGAACTTTGCTCATAGGAAAGGGGAGGAGAGGGGTTATTTGAAAGGAGGAGGGGACCCCTCCTTTTAGAGGCGAGAAAATAAAAAGTACACAGAGTTTAATTTATGGAACATGGTGTGTACTCGGTATTTTCACATGGTCTCCACGCGGCTTCCAACACGACTCTGCGGCCGTTGACAGTTTATCATACGGTTTGAGGGTATCACATACACAGGGAGGGACTACACGGCGTGTAGTTTAGATACACGGCGTGTAATCATTTATTGAACACGATAAGAACATGGCTCCCACATGGTACACATCCATTGACGGGTAATGAGTATGCAGGGAAGGACTACATGGCGTGTAGTACTGGAAACACAGCGTGCACCCATTTATTGCACACGGCAAAGACACGACTCCAACATGGTACACGACTGTCGACTGGTAACGCATACGTGGGGAAGCACTACATGGCATGTAGTACTAAACACATGGCATGTACCCATTTACTTCACATGGCGAGGACACGACCTGCAACACGGGGTATACCCGGAAAGGGGTTACACAGCATGTACTCAAACTACACGGCATGTAGTTTCAAAATTCTGGGAAGTGTGGGAATGGCCCATTTTTTCCTCTAGAACACTTCGTGGCCTTCTTTTTGACAAAGGAATGGGTCGGAGAGTTCCGGACCATTACATCATATACCACATAAAACATTCTCATCCCCATGAATTCAAAAACCAACCAAGAGGAAACCCAACAAGATACCTCTTAGGATTCTCGTCATAACA
Source organism: Viscum album (assembly GCA_963277665.1). Classification (NCBI taxonomy): domain Eukaryota; kingdom Viridiplantae; phylum Streptophyta; class Magnoliopsida; order Santalales; family Viscaceae; genus Viscum; species Viscum album. The sequence continues at coordinate 999,447,354 of OY728166.1, forward strand.
AGAACCCAACCAACAACCCTAATCATATTTGTTAGGAATTCCTTCTCCTATGTCTAGATATTATCCACTTTAGGTGGCACTGAATCTCTTGCACGGGTTTAATCGCATCCTCATTAATGTGTCTCGATTAAGAATTGGGTTGTCCAACTTTCATACGTTAGGATTTTTCAACTCGAACTACCCCTACACCACAAAACCAACACACTGCCCAAACACGTCGTTTTGGGAAATTCCTTCTCCAATGTCAAGATATTATCCGCTTTAGGCATCACTGACTCGCCCACACTTGTTCAATCGCGACTGCATTAATGCGCCTGGATTAAGGGTCAGTTTTTCCCCTTTCCCACACATCCGGACATGTCACACATTACCAGGGAACAAGGAAAAAAAGGGCTCACAACTGACAAGACAAGCATTCTATATATCAAAGGCACATAGAACAACATCAACGCAAACCATATAAGATCAAGGAGAAACATAAGTCAAAACAACTGCGGGTACTGAGCAAGCATCGGGGTCTCCTGCTCCTAAGTGCTCTCCTCGAGGCCGCCATGCCTCCACAACACACGAACCAAGGGAATGGTTCCTCCATGGACCACCTTCTGTTTAAGATCCTCAATTCAGACTGGTCATTCCTCGAAGGTCGCATCGTCTCACATATCTAACTCTCCCCAGTCGATAACGTGATAGTTGTCGTGTAAGTACCAACGAAGCTGGGAGACGTGGAAGATATCATGAACCTTCTCCAACTGGGGAGGCAGGGCCAGCTGATATGCCACCTCCCCGACTCGCCTCAGCACCTCAAAAGGTCCGATGGACCTAGGTGAGAGCTTTATCCCATTCCCAAACCTCTGCTACCCCATCAAGGGGAAACCATTAAGATCACATGATCTTCCACATCGAACTCCAAGGTCCTCCTCCGACGATCAACATAAAACTTCTGTCGGTCCTGAGCTGCTTTCATCCTCTCATGTAGAAGTTGGACTTTCTCTGTGGTGCTCTACACTACCTCTGGCCCAAGAGCACCTGTCTCACCAACCACTTCCTAGCAAATTGGTGAACAACATGGCCTTCCATACAAAGCCTCAAAGGGTTCCATGACAATAGTATAGTGGAAGCTGTTATTGTAGGAAAACACTACTAAAGGAAAGTGTCGTACCCATGATCCTCCGAAATCCAGAACGCATGCTCGCAGCATGTCCTCCAACGTCTGGATAGTCCACTCTGTCTGCCCATCGGTCTGGGGGTGGAAAGAAGTGCTAAGGCGTAGCTGGGTGCCAAAATCATGTTGTAGCCCCCTCCAGATTCATGAGGTAAACCGAGTATCCCGATCTGAGACAATAGTCTTTGGGACTCTATGTAACCACACAACATTGTCTACATACCTCTATGCTATGGTACTCACCAGGCCTGACTCCTTAATTGCTAAGAAGTGAGCTTATTTCGTCAGTCCATCCACCACTACCCAAATGGCATCATAACCTCCCTGATCTCTAGGTAGTCTTGTGACGAAGTCCATTGAGATGTCATCCCACTTCCACTCGGGGAAATCTAAAGGATGTAACAAACCGCTGGGAACATGATGTCTAGCCTTCACTTGATGACACACTAGGCATTTAGCCACAAACTACGCCACTGCGCATTTCACCCCGGGCCACCAAAACTGTTCCCTCAGGCCTTGGTACATTTTCGAAACTCCTGGATGTAACACCAAGGCTGAGATAGGGAACTCACTGAGAATTCCTCATGCATTGTCTCCAGGAAAAACAACCTTTCATGGAAAAGCATCAGATGTCGTTTTCCCTCTGACCATCCTTCTAGAGCATTCCCTTGATCAACATGATCCAGCATCACTTTCACCTCGGAGGCCCCCCACTGTGACTCTTCCACCTGCCGCAACAAGGAGGAAAGCATCGTTATCTGAAACAAACATCCTCTAACACCTTCTTCCCTTGCATCCAAGTGCAAGGTAGGCAACTCTCCCATCGCCTTCCAAGAATCAGTGGATTCCTGAACTACTTCCTGATTCGACGTCCTGCTCAGGGCATCAGCCAAAACATTGCCCTTACCTTCAGTGTAAGAGATCTCAAATTCATAGTCTTGGAGAAACTTGACCCATCTCCACTTCCGTAAGTTCAAGTCACGCTGGGAGAGGATATAACGTAAGCTCTTGTGATCTGAGAAGACCACAAAGAGCTCCCCAAAGAAGTAATGTTGCCACATATTTTGTGCGAACACTACGACTGTAGGCACCAGGTCATGGGTGGCATAGTTACGCTCGTGAGGGAATAACTGCCAAGACCCATAATAGATCACTCACTTCTTCTACATCAGCACACACCCCAGACCAAGGCCGGAAGCATCACAAAACACCTCATACAACAACCCTTCCCCTGGAAACCTGATTACGGGAGCACTAAACAACTTCTCTTTTAGGTAGTCGAAAGCTTTCTAGCACTGCTCGCACCATAGGAAGACCTGGTTATTCCTAGTCAAATCTTTCAATAGAGCAGCAACTCGAGAGAAGTCCGAAACGAACCCTCGATCGAAACATGCTAACCCAAAAAAGACTATGAACATATGCCACGCTCTTGGGTTTTACCCAAAAAACAACTGCCTCCACCTTCGACGGGTCCATCGACACTCCATGCTGAGACACTACGTTCCCAAGGATGTGTACATCTTATGTCAAGAACTTACACTTCGACAATTTCCCGTAAAGCTAGTGGTGTAGAAGGACTTCCAAGACCTCCCTGAGATGCTCAATGTGCTCCTCCTCTAATCTTGAGTAGATCAGGATGTCATTGATAAACACAATGACAAACCGGTCCAGAAACTCTAGGAAGACAATGCTCAAAAGTGTCGTGAACACACCTGGTTCATTCATAACTCCAAATGGCATCACTAAAAACACAATGTGCCCATACCTGCACCTGAAAGTCGTCTGTGAGATGTCACTATCTTTTACCCTCAACTGATGATATCCAAATCGTAGATCAATATGGGAAAACCAACCCTCTCCCCTCAGTTGGGAAAATAGATCATCTATCCTTGGGATGGGGTAATGGTTCTTGACCGTTACCTAGTTCAACCTTAGATAGTCTATGCATAGCCTCAGAACACCATATGCCTTCTTCACAGAAAAAACTGGAGCACCCCACGGTGACACGCTGGGTCGAACAAAACCCTTCTCCATCAGATCATCAATCTGATTCCGAAACTCCCGAAACTCTGAAGGTGACATCTGATAAGGGGCCACAGAAATCGGACGGGCACCAGGATGTAAGTCTATCCCGAACTGAACGTCATGTTGGGTGGGTAGAGTCACAACCTCCTCAGGAAAAACATCAAGTAACTCCCCAACAACCTCCGGGACATCCATCATCTCTGTATCAGCTGGAACGACTGATAGTATGCCTAACAAGGAAAGGAGAGGCTTCACATGCCGGCTTCCCACCTGATAGCTCCTCTCGCCAATAAAATATATGCGCTGCCCATCCACGTCAGAGAACACGACTCTTCTCCAGAAGCAGTCGATAACAGCACTAACAGAAAACAACCATTCGATGCCTAAGATGAAATCGTATGGGTGCATCTATAATAGAAGAAGGTCCCCACTAGATCGATGTGGTCCCAACGTTATCCCACATCCCCGGAAATCACATGATATGATGGTCTGGCCTCCAACTGGTGTACTTAGTACCAGTGGTACAGAATTTCTCTCTACGTCTAGTCCCAAAGAATGGGCTAGACCAGGTGCAACAAAGGAGTGCGAAGCTCCCAAATCGAACAAAGCAGAAACAAGAGTGTTGAACAAACAAATCATACCTCGCACCACTTATGGTCCTACTGGAGCTGCCAACTCTGCTGCGTGCAACTGTCCACGCCCAGCTCCTCTGCCTCTCTGATGTCGTCCACCTCCCAGACCATGCCCTCGTCAAGGACCCTAAAGATCACCCTAAGTTTGGCATCCTCTCGCAAAGTCTGCCCTCATAAGAGCATGGTCCTGCTGCTGCTGGAAGGGCCTCGCTGGAAACTGGGGCTGCTGAGGTGGGCACTGAACCTGCCCACATCAACCGTACTATGCTCGGGTCGGGTATCGACACTGAATGTTCCCGAAACCTCCACAAGAGAAACACTTCAGTCCCATGCTCGTGAATAAGGGATGAGGACCCAAAGATCTGAACTAGAACTGCTGGGGCCTACTCCCCACTGGCTTGAACCTGGAAGGTCCTGTCATAGGAGACCTGCTGCTGACTGCCTTCCCCTTCGACGAGCCTAGCTGGATCCCCTCTCGTGGTGCACCTCCCAGCGAGTGCATCCTCTCTACAACCACTGACTTCTTTTATACTGCCAAGTACGTCTTAAGTGTGAAGGGGGAAAGAACATACCAGAGTGAAGGATAAAGAGCCTCCTCCAAACGTCTCGCCTGAGACTCCTAATCCGGATAGAGATCCGGAGCGAAGCGCAGAAGATCCTTAAACTTGATCCCTATCTCTCGTACCGACATACTCCCCTACTAAAGGGATAGTAACTCCTGCCACTTCTCCTCCTTGATCATGGAACAAAGGAATTCTTCTCAGAATTCCTTCTCAAAGTCAGCCCATGGATCCTCTGCCTTTATCCTCTCCCCGAGGTAGAGCGTCCACCATTGTCGCACCGCACCTCTCAGCTGACTGACTGGTAGGGGAACCCAGTACTCCCTCGGAGCACGGATCATGGTAAATGTGATCCCTAGATCCTCAAGCCACCCCTCCATATCTATATCCTAAGTACAACACTCGTACTTCTTGAGGGTCTGTTGTTGGAAAGAATGGAGAGTCTTCTGCCACTGGATATCTTCCTCCTCTCGGTCAATCCTGAACTTCTCGACCGCCTGGATTGGCTGGGCCTCGGCCATCTGAGCCACCTGAGGACGACGTCCAGGTGCCATAGCTTTATGGTACACAAGGATCGCCAAAGCCCAAATAGTAAAGAAAACTCAAGGTTTTATTTTTATCAATTTATTTCAATTTCTTTCCCAGAACACCCAAATCAAGTGAAACACAATCAGGATGATGCATGTACCTTATCTAGGGTCTCTACCCTACAATCAATGTAGTCTCACATGGTCATTCGGTAGGCTCAGAGTCCTTGCATCAGATCACGGGGGGCCCTAAAATCCTGCGTCCTAGCCGGTCTTCCCTGGCCTATGTCACACACCAAGATTAAACTAACATTGTTTCCCTACCATCCCATGCAATCCTAACTGTTCTGAAAGCAAGACTTCATCCTATTTCTCAACCATCAGCTCTGATACCATTCTATCACGACCCCCTTCCACCAAATATTCCCCTCCTGAGCTGGAAATGGTGAAAGGGAGATATTGCCCCCCCGAGTCCCGCCTCCAGTAGGCCCCAGGGTGACGACTAGCACCAAGGGTATGAGTTTTCACAAATATTAGAGGCATTACCCTTTTTTATTATTTAGGATCAGGAAATAGGAAAAGTCAACTACCAAAAAGGAAATGAACAAGTGTATATAAATAAACACAAACCAAGCACACAAGCATGATTAAAAAATTTTATAACAAGGTACAAGTACAAGAATGCTCAAAGTACAATACCATAAGAAAACAAAGGTATAACAACAGCAACAAATCTAACTGTCTAACTAGTAGGGTCTTTCATTGACCTGGTAGTCCTCTTGGAAACCTGAAAGTAAACGTAGGGTGAGCATACAAGTATACTCAGTAGGGAAACCTAAATCTCTCGTGCACAAGTGGGGAGACATCCAAATGTCCTGTGAGAACAACAGAAGGAACTTTGCAAGGAATTCAATCCACCCAACCTCACCAGCCACACTCACCAAAACACAAGTAAAATAGGTAATGGTATATAAGAACAAGAGTATTAGGTACCCCGCACCATTTCCCTTTAGTTAGCTTCTCTTCCTAATGACGAATGTCCTAATGCTGCCACACTCTCCCTGACCGCAGACACCTGGGCCTCACAAACCACACCTCCTGGCCGCAGACACCTGGGCCTCACAACCAGGCATCCAACCCGCACACAACTGGGCCTCACAACCACGCATCCCGCCCACACACACCTAGGACCCTCAACCACGCATCCCGCATGCACACACCTTGGCCTCACCACCATGTATCCTCACCTGCACACACTTGGGCCTCATCCCAAAGATTCTTGGGAAACAGTAGAACCTACCCAAAGATTATTGGGCTAAAGACACCCCAATCGAAACCCTCCTGAAGAGTCTTAGGTGTAAGGTCACCTCAAGCCATCACAGCCTAGGGGAGAAGGAGCAGGAAGGAGCTAGTAACTAATGGAAAAACACCCTCTCCCATGAAATGGGAGTGTTCCACACTAAGTGATCAACATGGGTGGGGTGAAATAAAACACAAAAGATACATATATATATATATATATATATATATATATATATATATATATGTACCAAACACATAGCCCAACCCATGGATTCTAAACAGAGAAACTGAGCACGTGCCTCAGCACCGCTACTACGAAGCATGCATACAACAAACAACCCGAACCACACTTAGGTTTTCACATTTCAGCATAATTAGTATATTAGTTCCTTAACTACTAGGAAACTATCAACAACCAACCACCTCAATCGTTCATAAAACATATCCCTGCCACCCACAAATCAAGTTAGGAAAACACAAGGAGCACAACAAAAACCCTTCTTATCAACCAACCAACCCCATTGATTATTAATCTTGTTCCATTACCATGACACACCATTCATTAAATATTCCACTTTTATTTATTATTCACAACACCCTACCCGTTCACATAAAAACCCAACCCTGCAGCCACACTTCCAACTGCCATAACCACAACTGCACCGTACATCATTATCCCTTTAACACCATTTATCGCAGCCCCGTTGCCTGTTACCAACACAACACTCACACCAACCCATAACCAATTCAACCGCAGCCCCGCGGCTCACCCTTTCCACAACAACCCACAAAACACCCCCATCGTATCCAAGCCAACAACCACATGTTCATAATTCCATTTTGTTTAACCGGGGTGATCACACAAGGGTTCAAGATTTTGAACAGCCAACATTACAAGATTAACCAATTTCCACATTCAACAAAGTTTCCATCCATAAGAGAATACAGAAGGAGAGGGAAACATATAATTGCATAATCAAAAGCCCCCAATGACCGTGATTTTCAGTTGGTAAAATCTCATTCAATTCACAACATAATATCACAGGATATAAAGAAACAAAAATCAAAACATCCAAAACCCATTATATAAGCCAATTATTATCTTTATTAAACTGGTTAAAATGGGTTTCACATAAATAAGAGAACACCCACCCCACATGATGCACAAACTAGAGAGAAGAAGGTAAGATCCCTACCTCAATAGGTTCTGATTGCAACGCTCCCCCGGATCAACTTTAGAAGACGTCTGTCGGTGTCCGTCAATTCTATTGAGTCCCAGAAAATCCTACTTGGGTGGATGTCAGAAATTAATGGCCAAAAGAAAAGAAAATAGATCCAAGCTCAAAAGCCCCACCTCTTCGTTACGATCCGGTGGCCGCTGAATGATCGTAAATCGGAGCTCGGACGAAGAAGTTATGGAAGAAAGAGCCTTCGAGTCTCTTGAGAGAACTCTGCTCAGAGGAAAGGGGAGCAGAGGGGTGAGTTGAAAGGAGGAGGGGACCCCTCCTTTTATAGGCGAGAAAAGAAAAAGTACAGGGCATTTATTTTATGATACATGGCGTGTACTCGGTTTTTTCACACGGTCTCCATGTGGCTTCCAACACGGCTCCTTGGACATTGACTGGTCAACACACGGTTTGAGGGTAATGCATATGCAGGGAGGGACTACACGGCCTGTAATCATTTATTGCACATGGAAAGGACACAGCTCCAAAATGGTACACGATCGTTCATTGGTAACACGTATGAAGGGAAGGACTACATGGCGTGTAGAACTGGACACACAGTGTGCACCCATTTATTGCACACCGTAAGGACACGGCTCCAACACGGTACACGACCATCGACTGGTAACACGTACGAGGGGAAGGGCTACGCGGTGTGTAGTATTGGACACAAGGCGTGTACCCATTTACTTCACACGGTGAGGATATGGCCTGCAACATGGGGTATACCCGGTAAGGGGGTACACGATGTGTACTCAAACTACACGGCGTATAGTTTCAAAATTCTGGAAAGTGTGGGAAAGGTCCATTTTACCCTCCAGAACACTTTGTGGCCTTCTTTTTGACAATGGAATGGGTTGGAGAGGTCTGGGCCATTACATAATCTCTTCCCAAACCTCAATACACAATCATTATCAATGTTAAATTCAGGAAACTTACCCTTCTGAACCAGCTCTACCTTTTTCTTCCACCCACTGTCCTTCTTCTACACTTGCTTAGTTCTGTCTGATAGAGATGATCTCATTGACACCTGAAACAAAATAGAAGAACTTACTGCACCAAAAACTTCTATGCCAATGATAATCAAATCAAAAACCTAAGGATCTTGTTCCAAACATATCATGTTTAACGAAGCATTACATTTTCGACTCAAAGAATCAGCAACTTTATTTGTTTTTCCCAGATTGTAATGAATTGTACAATCATAATCCTTGATTAATTCTATCCATATAATCTATCTCATGTTCAATTATTTCTGAATGAATATATACTTTAAACCTTTTTGATCAGTATATATTTCATACTTTACTCCATACAAATAATGCCTCCAAATTTTTTGAGCAAAAAAAACTGCAGCTAATTCCAAGTCATGGGTAAGGTAATTTACCTCATGAGTTTTAAACTGAAGTGAAGCATATGAAATTACCTGATCATTCTGAATAAGGACACAACAGAGTCTATTAAACAAAGCATCACTGTATATAAAAAAAATCACCATTCCTAGAAGGAAGTGAAAAAACTGGAGCATTCACCAATCTTTTTTTCAACTCACGAAAACAATCATCGCATTGTTTTGTCCAGATAAACCTAACACCCTTCTGAGTTAGCTTAGTCATTTGACTAGATAACCGTGAAACATTTTCAAAAAAACTTCAGTAGTAACCTGCCAAACCAAGAAAACTACAGATCTCGGTTACATTTGTGGGTCGTGGAAATTCTTCAACAACTTTTTTTTTGCAGGATCAACAATTATGCCATTTTTTGAAACAATGTGACCAAGGAAAGAAATTTATTGTAACCAAAACTCACACTTTATGAATTTTTCATATAGTTTATTTTCTTTTATGGTTTGTAATATAACCCTTAAATGACTTTCATGATCCTCTTTACTTTTATAAAACACCAAAATCTCATCAATGAAAACAAACACAAACTTATCCAAGAACTCATGAAAAATTCGATTCATAAGATCCATCAATACAGCAGGTGCATTGGTTAACCCAAAAAGAATAACTACAAATTCATAATGGACATATCTAGTATGAAACACAATCTTTAGAATGTTTTCTTCTTTTACTTTCAACTGATGGTACCCCGACCTCAATTCAATCTTCGAAAAATACTGAGCTCCCTAGAGCTGATCAAACAAATCATCGATATGAGGCAAAGGATACTTGTTCATAAAAGTGATATTATTCAAGGCCTTATAATAAATAAAAAATCACATTGAACCATTTTTCATTTTAACAAAAAAGACAGGAGAACCCCATGGTGATGTGCTAGGTTGAATGAAACCATTATCTAATAACTCCTGCAATAGCTTCTTTAACTCTAAAAGTTGAACTTGAGCCATTAGATAAGGGGGTTTTGAAATTTGCTTAGAATCAGGAACTAGGCCAATAGTAAATTCAACTTCCTGATCCTGAATAATACTTGTAAAATCATCAGGAAAAACATCAAGATACTGATTTACCACTGCCACATCATTAATCTGAACAGTTCCTTTATTTTTAACAATATGGGAAAGGTAACATTCACTTCCATCTTTTACTAGTTTCTCAACTTCCTAATATGTTATCAAAATCAAGGGATCATTCTTGAACAAAAACTGAAAATATTTTTGAAAAGAATCTTCTTTATCTTTTCATTCAATACTAGAATGATAAAAATAAATCCAATCCATTCCCAAAATTACAACAAACTCTACTAGAGGAAAAAATGTTTGCAGGTAGATTCTTTCCACACACAAGGATAAGAAGGTTCTTATAATTTCTTTTTGTCTCAACATTCCCTCGGGGTGTTTTTACCTTAAGTTCAGGATTCATATCATGATATGGAATTCCCAATTTACTAGAAAACTTCTCAGAAATGAAAGAATGTATAGACCATGAATCAAAAGACACATTGGCATAATCTGAACAAACAAAGAGTGTACCTGATACAACATCATTCGATAGCCCAAAATCTAGTGAAGTAGTTGCAAAGGATTTCATCACCCCTTTCAACTTGTAGTCTGGATGCTTTCCCCCAGTTGAGTTTTTCGTTAGACACTCATTTGAATAATTACCCATTTTATTACACTTAAAAAATCTTACCAATGGCTTTTCATTTCCTGCCTGTTCATCTTCCTTACAGTTATGATAAATATGACCAGACTTACCACACAGAAAGCACTTTCCATATATGGATAAACAATTTCCAGATTCATTTTACCACACTTCTCATAGTATGGATATTTTATTTTCTTACCTCCTTATTTCTTTGATTAAGTCTTCCCCATTGCGCGCCAACTGGACCTCTTATTCTGTTGTTTGTCAAAGACCACATTATCATCGACAAACACCATTTCCACCTTCTCCGCACATCGAACAAGTTTTTCATAACTTTTGAACTCATGAGAAGTGAAATCCCTTCGATACATTGGCTTTAACCCTGAGTAAAAATGGTTGATTTTACTATCAAGATCTTTTATGAAGTTTAGAGAATACCTTTCCAGTCGAGTGAACTTTGCTTTATAAGCAGCCACTGAGTCATCCTCTTGCCTCAATTCTAGGAATTTTTTTCCTTCCTAAGATTAACCTCCTTAGGAAAATATTTCTCAAGAAACATACCTTTGAATTCGTCCCAGTTAAGATCATCAATCTCATCACTATACCTGATATTTTTCATCATCGAAAACCACTGATATGATTCAACATCAAAATGGTAAATAGTAAGACTAACCTTTTGATAATCTGAATACCCCATGACATCAAAAATCTTCTCCAGTGCATTAATCTACCCTTCAGCTAGCACAGGGTCAGATGATCCTCTGAATTATGGGGGATGTTGCCTCATGAAATGTTCCACCACTGACATGTTCCTCTGCGGTATATCTGGCTGATCTCATGCATGGATACCACCACCATTTATAGCCTGAGTAAACTGTGCCATCACTGCAAAAAACTGTTCAGTTCCTATTCCGACCATCTCATGTTGCTGATTTGGAAGGTTGTCTTCCTCCTAATATCTTCCCAACATAGCTGCCTTGTTTCCTCTGTGGAAAACCATTCTGAACACAGAAATATCCTAGGCTAAGCAACATGGTAATCTTTAAATGCTATATCATTTCAATCATACCATAAATTAATTTATAATTTAACAATTTTCTAACTCCTAAAGATGTCTAAACCGACCAATGATACCAACTATAAGGCCCCAACCTTAAACCTTACATAATATTGAATTTAATGAATAATTCATATTGTGGATCTTTTCAGGTTTAGAGTTTTAGAGAATTAGGATATAACTATTACATCTCGAAAGATTACAAAGAATACACTTCTACTAAGTTTCCATAAAATAAAAACTCTTAAAAAAAACATGTCTGGTTCCATGTTTTAGATAGCATGACTTTTCCATTATCCCATCATTTACCTTATTCCACCTTAATTCGTGTGAAAAAAATTTGAAAAAAGCTTGGAGTGAGCATAAAAATATCAGTAAGGGATACACAGAAAAAGAAAACTGTTAGTTTTTCAAAACAAAATGTAAACCAAGAATACTTTATCAAAGTAATATTGTTCACCTTTATAGAGTAGTAAAAACTCTTCACTGAATAAAAATTCATTACTTACCCATTTTGTAATCAAATTATTACCATAAAACCCATATAAAGAAAACATAATGTATAACGGTAACTTGGGACATAAACATACTTAAATGGAATAACCATACCGTCGACTTCCACACATATCACTTAATGGAATAGCCATAAAGCTGACTTCCATACCCAATGCATTGGATGTTATAACATAACCACCCATCCTGATATTCACGGAACCACCATTCATATGGATTATCACGTAACCACCCGTCAAATGTCCAAGTACCATTATAAAATCATAAGATATAAAACAAATATAATGGAAAGAAAACATTTCCACATTTTGATCAAAATATATGACTAAAATATATTCACATAAAAAATACATTATAAAAACCATTTTCAATACCAAAAAACATAAATGAGTATATGTTATATATTTACTTTTAAAAACATCACGGTTTTTTGAGGAAGCCAATGTCCAAATAATAATCACGGTGGCGGAAAAGGTCGTTGTCACCACGTACGTTAAAAGAAACATTCCTTTTCGTCATTTTGTATAATGAATCGTAGAAAAAGAATCCTTTTGTATAAAATTTAATGTCAAAGGGTTTTATACACCGAATGAAATAATGTCTTGTATTAGAAAAAAATATGCCTCAATGAATGGAGATTGAGACGAAGTCCCTTATCTCAGGTCTGATGTGAATCAATTGCTCTTTAATCTCATCAATAATAATCTAAAGTTAATTTCTACTTGCTTAAGATCCTTTTTCAAGTTTATAATTCTTTTTATATAACTTATTTCCATGTTATAAATGTTATGTAATCATTTAATTTAATAGAATTCGTTTTGTCAATATTTGGTACTTAAGTCAACAATAGACTTCTTACAATTACATGTTGTTCACGTGGTCAAAGGTTCATTATATCTAGAATGATATTAATGATTTGGATATCATATAAATCATATATATCCAGAATATACATGTATTTATAACAGTACATAAGAATTAGAGATAAGAAATGAAATGCACCGTTAATGGAGACGGTAAGACGTACGTATGCATGAACGCTACTTTCATTTTTATTTCATATTTAATGGAGTGAAATAATAATGATATAAAGGTTTATTATAATTCCATTATAATATCATAAATAATATCATTAACTCCATCCTTTATACATCCCACATTTGGCATTAATGAATCAAATCACTTTGAAGGGGCGGTAGTCCACACTTCCTAAAATAAAAGTATCGCGTTTACCCATAATGGAAACCTTAAAGGTATGCCATAAATGAAAAATAAAGAAGTATAAGGCAAAAATAAACATAATATAAATCATATATTAAAATAGTGACATCTTAATGGATACCATGAAAGGTGTTAAAAGAATATTTAAAAATCATCGTTTCGTGAGGTATAAATTCACCGTCCACAGAAACAGTATGTTCTTTAACCATTATACCAAGGTGTGTGTAAGTGTAGCTCGAATCCATCACATAAAAACATCCTAGTATATTAAAGATACTAGTATTGTTACAAAAGAAAATAATAAAAAGAGTTTATGGGGTTGGAGAATAAAATAAGACAGAAGAACACAAGTGAAGATACTACCTTTAAATCGGGTAACTTCATTTTGGTTTGAATCAATAGGGTTTCTTGAAGAGATTTCTGCCAAAGGTAAGGCATCTAGGATGAGGATAAGGATGGGGGAAGATATATTGAGTAGTGATTGGTCAAGACAAAGGCTTCAGAGGTGTTGGTAACGTGGTAGAGGTGGGGGCCTTTTATAAGAGAAGAGGAGGGGCACTCTAGGAAAGTTATAAAAGGTTACTTTATTATAAAATTATCTTCGGATTATAAAGGTCCAAAAATTATATATTTCAAGGATAAGGTGATAAGAGTTCAAAATACACCCATCCAATAGGATTTTGACATGTTTAGGACTTATATTTTACATTAGATTTTCATTTTTTTTGAATAATTAAATAATGATGTAATCGCTTCATCATGATGGTGTCATAGATAATTTAATTTATTTAATTTCTAAAAATTATAAAAAATTACTATGAAGTAGGAAATAATTTTATATTTCCAATGAATATTTATATCCAATGTTATGACTTGTATAACCCCATGTAAAAATAGTTTTAGTAAAACAACACATGTTTGTGACATTTTTATTTTAACTTTAAATAAAAATTTATTAATGTCATTTTCTTACCCAAGTGGCTCCATAGGGTCCCCAAGTTGACCCATGGATTTTTTTGGTCTTCCCTGACAAATAAATATGAGTCGAACATGTGTCAAAGTAATTTCATATTATAATATCATTATTTTTTCCATAAATTACACTAATTACCTCTAATCGCGATTAAGAAACATAAAAGTTACTATTCGCCAAAATTTATTTTAATCCCATTGTAGCACATTTTACATCCTAATTAAAACCATGTATTTCAGAATTTTGAAAATCAAATCACAGAAGTGGTAATGTTTCATTTAAACAAAATATCATTTTTTTAACTACCATTTAGTGGTTTCACTATTCATCAAAAATTGATGTTTTTCAGATAAATACAAACAATTCACCCTAAGATATATTTCACATTCTGAATACAAAAATTATTTCTATTTTACAAAATTCAACACATAATTTTCATTAGTTAATTTAATAAAAACTTCCTGATGTCAAAACAAATAGCTCGTATTTAAAAAAACAATATATATCAAAAGATTGACACTAGTTGCAGTCCAAATTCAATGTGAAATTAATTCCAATGACCACCATTGGAATAAATGGTAAAGATATTTTATAATTTCACATTAAAAAAAAATCAAAATATAATCTAATCATATAAAAAAATTATATTAAAAAGGGGTTTTGAATTAAAAAACAACATTTTTCACTATTCATTAAAAAATGAACTTTATCGGAAAAATACCAAAAGTTTAGAAAAAGTAAATTTTGATGTACCGATTTTAAAGAAGAATTTTATTTGGTCCAATAGAATTTATAAGAGTTTCCAAAACTATATTTAAAGAGGGTTCTCCATCAAAATGCGATAGTTCGACGATTTATTGAATATTAGTGTATTTATGCCTAAAATTGAATTCTTTTCTTATTTTAGGCCTTTAACATTTATTGGATAAATATAAAAACATTTGACAAACATATATAATAATATATTAGTAATTTCTATTCATTCTCGCCAATACAACGGCTACGTGCTAATTACCATTTAAAATAATATTATTATATTACTAGTGCGCAACGTAAGATTTCAAAGAAACTCTTTGTTGCGTATCGGGTACACTATCGAACATAGAAACCCCTTAAAAGTAAAAATAATATTTAATTCATAAATATTATTAAATATAAAAATGTATTAATCTTTATTTACCTAGGATGTTACACGAACGATCTTCCCCTTTGTGCATTGATAATAACAACACTTGCATTGGAAATACAGGTAGAATTATATTAATCAAGGTAATATGACTTCCATAAGAGATGAAAATATTTTTTCCAATTAAAAACTTTCCTCATAATATTACTGATAAATTATTCAAAGTTATCTTTTCTTATTCAAAATTCGAAGATATTAACCTCTTGATAATTCAATGGAATGCAAGGCCTTTCCATTCCATGATAACATTAGATCCCTCCAATTTTTTATACTACATATTTTTTGGATTTGTAATATTTTTTCATCCCTCGGTAAATTATTTGACATCATTTGGAGTTGTTATCATCCACAATTTTCATAATTCTATTGATAGATTTCGAACTACCATTCAGAAATAGTAATCTATCATCAATAATAGAAATTTACCATATAATAATGTTTCCATACCAGTTCATATTTGGAAGAATCCACCCTAATCCAACCCCATTTTGATCCTCCCAGGGAATGTATATTGTGCCATGATAAAAAGACAATGTGACAGGGGGCCAGCCTTCCTTAAACCCATCATTTTCTTGAAGAAGCCAATTATTTTTTCTCATCAATGATATAAAGATCCATGGGGTGGAATAACTTATTAAAAGAATATCACAAGCTTCCCCTATGAAACGAAATCTTATCATGATGATGATACTAAATCACCTACCCATTCTATATGTGTCCTTATCAATAGATTAATGATATTAGAACCAACTATCTTTTTATTTATATCCTCAATCATTCCCTCTGTTATTCCAACATCAACTTTGATACCTCTTCATATAAGAATGCCTTGTTTTTCATAGAATATAGATTTAGAACGATCCATCTAATTATTTTATTTATGATATTTTTCATAATATTTTATATGAAATTTCATAGAAAAATAATATGGTGTTTGTTTGATAGATTTAAACTGATGTGCCTTTGGCACAAGAACAACCCTCGAAGAACACATTGAAATTGGAAAGGACCTCCCATTTAATATGATCAAAATATCCACCAAAATATAATCTTTGATGAGGTATCATAAGGCTACAAAAAGAGATCCCCAAAATTCATCTAGTCTAGGGGAACTATACGGTGTAATGCTGAGAACCACTTCTTTGACTTCCTCCTCTTAAAAAAGGTTCACAAATTGATAAGTATTCTATCCTACTTGAATCTAGGTAAGAATTACATGATTTTATTTTCTCCAGTAGAACTATAATAGGATGTTGGTCCTACCATAATATATTTATTGCGACCCAAATCTATATTTCCCATAAAATTAATATCACACGTATAGGTCTCGTCTGCATAATTTAAATTGATTTTCCTAAAAACCTGCTTTTATTTGAGACGTGAGTGAAAATATACTATGTTTGGATCTACCTATATCATCCAAGTCACTATAAATTTCAATATTTAGGTATTTTAAATATAAATATTTTTCTCATCTATTTAACTTTTATTCTCTTTATGCCTGATAAAAATATCTTCATCTTAAATCTATTGTATTCTCTCTTAAATCTTCTAAATATCAAAGTTAATTTATTCAATGATGGATTAATAAATAGATCTTTTAAAAATTCATTAATTTAGATCATTATTTAAGAACTTTAACCTATGAGTTAAATCCACCCATGGGTTTCTTCTATGTTGGTTGATAAGGAGTTTCCTAAAATGCGAGGAAATCCATCCAATTTGGGCCAAATATATGAGCATGAAAACTAATTCAACCTTCTAATTCACTTCATGATTGATTTGACAAGAGGCTTGTAATCAAACATGGATCAAGTTAGATACGAGACCTCTATATTGGGGAATAAATCCGTCCCTTGAAAGTACACAAAAAATCATATTAAACTACACTAATGCAGCTATCCCCAATGAGATTGTTAAAATAGGTGAAAATACTACCCAAAAAAACTAGATCAATTAGAACATTACCGAAGATAAAATCATTAATGTCATGTATGGAAATACTATTGTAAGAATCCCCCCATATTCTATACGTGTTATCCACAATAGTGTTCACTCTAACATACCACAAATGACCCCCAAATTGAAAACAATATTAGTATTTCCACAACTATGTTCTATCTGAAGCATTTCATTTGGAATAAAGCAATATAAATAAGATATTTACTCCCATTATAATCACATTTTAAATACTTTTATAGGATGATGTATTACCATATGAAACTGTGATATTACAATTCCATAAATCCAAATAGTAGGGTTGTGTGATACCAAATGCATGTACTCTAACAATCCCATTTTCCACAAAAAATAGATATATGATCTGAATTATTCATTAGTTCTAGAATATCCAACAGGTAAATATCAATCCATCATACATTAGAAAAACATATTCAGTTTTCTCCCTCACCCTGATACCTCTTTCATTCCATTTCATTACAATAACCTTAGATACTATGAAAAAGTTCCCTCACGGCCTAAAACTAAACCATATTTAGTACCTAAATTAGAATAGAGAACATATCTGTACCTAGAATGAGTCACCAATTTTTTTCTCATAGGGAACCTTTCGGCCTTATCATTACCAAACTCGATATATTCCAAATTTACGGGGATATATTCTTTGGAAGAGGAATCATCCATCATCATCATTCTCTTGATAGTCACCTTTGAAGACAAAAATATCACAATGTGTATCTTTATTATAATGGGGAATGTAAGGGTTATACAACCCATAAATTAATATATATATATATATATATAAACACACAACCTCTTATTCATATCACTAATGGTCATGCCAAAACTCACTGACAAGACTGTAGAACCAGTAGACACTCCTCTCTCTAGAAAGATAATATTCACCTTAACTAAATATGGAAATACATGACCCATATCCAAAATTTATACCAACCCATATGGGGCCAGGAGGGGATCTATAACTATTATCTCTTAATCTTTTTCCAGATTAGAATCTTATATGGTCAACTCCCCTTTTTAACTATTGTTCACAATAGGGATCAGTAGTACTAGGAGGTCAAAAAAAATTGGGATATCTACTTCTTCCTCACCGGTAGAATCATCATTCCCTATAAAAGGAGCATCATCCTCTAGAAACATTTTTACAGAAACCCCAGAGATCCCCATATGAGATGAAGAAATCATGCTAACCAAATCTTATACTGCTCCCACCATAGTAGAGAGATCCAACAAAGATGTTGTCTTTAAATTTCATAAGTCCAGGGAATTCTCACCCGAAAGGTCTAGAAACCCTTTTTGATAATGAGAGAAAAAAATATGTGCTAGAGATTGTGTGGTCCCATCAAAATTTTTGGAATAATCTAGGGATGATTCTTATATCATCAAAGATATGGAGACTACTTTGGTGGGAAGTCAAGGAGGTGTAACAAGATGACAGTGGGAGAAATTTCAAGGGTTGATGAACCAACACTTGATGTTGCAGAAAATATTCTCCGTATAAAGGGATTAAAATACAAATTTTTGATGGGTTTAATATTTGGGTGATCCTCCAAATTTTTTTGGAGAGGGTGATAAAAGTGAAATGCTTTCTTTATCACGTGGATATAATCAGCAAGCGAAACCATGTTAAAAATATATGTTTCTCTATTTTCCTTCTGGTTATTTTTTTGTGATTTCTGATTCCACACACCTCTGTTGAACCCCATCATGTTAGTGATCTGGACCATTGTATTTGTTTTGTAAATTTCATGACCAATCAAACTCTCTTTTCCGTGAAACATGAGTCTATTACCACTATTTCAACCATTCCAAACACACACATATGGATATATTATGAAAATGATCACCTCATCAAGTGGTTATAGAAGTGCGTGACATCAACAGTGGTAATCGCATTTTGTGACAATGATAATGGCTAGCGGCAGTACACAACCAAACTTTTTTATTGAGATGTTCGATTATCAGAATAAATTCAGCCTATGCCAAAGCATAGTGAAATTTATTATAGTGAAGTAGGGAATGATTAGACCATTCATCAAGGAAATGATTGAGAAAACTAGTGATTATTATTGGGAAGATCTCATAATGTGGGTCATTAGCATAATTCAACTATGTCTGGAAAATGATGTAAAATACACAATGTTGGATGAGACCTCTCCAAACCAGATCATTAAATTGTGGGAGAAGTGGTATATGGTGAAGTCCCTCAAAAAAAATATTTTTAAATAAGACATTATTTTAGTTTTTGATTGAAAAGTGTACATATCTATTGTATCATACCATATAATTCCTTAAAATGATGACACAATTATTGGGTTCGGTGTTAAGTTTGTATAAGAACACAAATTACATTTTCATTTCTAATATCTACTAAGATCTTTTGATGTACTTCTGACTACATTCCTCATGGGGAAAAAACAATGATGTTGGAAAAGGTGATGAAGTCTCTTTAATATTTGGAGACATTCCAAAGTCATGTCACCAATTCAAGAGAGAAATTAATTGAGATATGTGATGATCAACGAGGGGGGGGGATAATATCGGAAGTGAGAAGTTATAGAATAGAAACAAAAATATAGAATGCATCATCGTTGAAAAGTGAAGTGTTTCTGGTGAGAGAAAAAGTGTACTAACAAATGTGACTATGGAGAGTGAAAACGGTATGTTGTTGGGAAAGAAAAAGATAAAGAGAAGGTTGAAAACATCACATAATAATCAGTAGATGATGGAGTATGTGTGACAATGAGATTCTATAACTATGATGCAAGAATTAAATAGGGACATGTGTGGTGTAATTAATAATAATGATATGGGTACCTTAAGCAAGAATGTCGATTTTTGAAAAGGAAGAGAAAGTGGGTTAAAAATAATAACTATGATGGATGTTTTTTGGAATAAGGGAGCTTAACAGACATATGTACGAAAATTGGTGTGTTTCATACCATTCAGAAGTTGCGAGATTCAGTCGGAATTTGTGATGGGTCAACATATGATGTTTGAGGAGTTGGGAATGTGAAATTAAAGACACCTGATGGAGGAGTGTGTAATCTAGATGACGTGAATTTTTTTCTAAGGATGAGATGGAACATGGTATCATTAAGAGGGATGGATGAAAGAGGATCCATGATTTCCATAGTGGGTGGAGTGTTGGAAGTCTCACAAGGGGATGCAGTGATGCTTACTGGGAATGTGTCCCAATGGTTGTATCATTTTATGGGGGCCATTGCGAAATTTAGATCGATTGATGAAATTGGAAGTTCCATGTCATCTGGCATGAATAAGCATGTTCAATTTTCTGATGATGTTTTCAATACCTACAAAGAGATATCATGTCTGAGTTCTACCCCATACATGACGTGAGTGGGGAGTTTTTTCCGGTCCACTCTCTAATTATATAGTCATCTGGATAATATTGTTCCATCAAAAAGGAAAAAGAGTCTCTTTTGGTGGGCTATCATGGCATTGGATGTAGGCGGTGGTGGGAGAAATTTCAAGGGATGATGAACCAACCCTTTACATTTCGAAATATATTTTATTTATAATGGGACTAAAATCCAAATTTATTTTTATTGGTATAATATTTTTTGACCCTATGATTTTATCTCTTGAGAGTGATAATAGTGAACAACCTCCATTTTCTTGTTGATAAAGGCACCAAACCGAACCACATTAAAAATGTGTTTCTCCATTTTTCTTATGGGTTTTGTGTTATTTCTATTTCCAAAAACCCCCATGGTTACCTTACTGAGATGACTAATTAACATTTGAAATTTCATTCTCTATGGGAATCTATTTCCCAGTTTTGAAAATATCTATCATCGACACTATAGATGCTTCTACCAAAATACATAAAAAATATCTTGTAGATCTGCTTAAGAGATCCTCGGAGAATCATAAAATTTCTTACCTGACCCCAGGGGATCTATAACTTGGTGATAGAAGAAATTAATAGACTGACCTTTCTTGTATCCTTACTCAATGAGATGATGGATAATCTGATAATAGAAATGATTCATCAAATATATAGACCATACTGCACTCACAAGTAGACGAGATGGTAATGGGGAAGTCTGACCACATTCAACAAAGATTTGTGGTGATGACATTGAATCAAGACATTCAGAACTCACATCAAAAAACCAGAACCCCTCATGGAATTACCCAGGGCTTGCATCATTGAGGGGTTTTGAAAGGGAATACACTAGCCATGATTCTTAATCCACTGCATACCCTTGCTCTATTCTATTCCAAAATTGTTGTCCCATGTCCATAATTATAATGTAAACCTCAAAAAACCACACCTGTTATTCTCCCTGGACCATGTTCCAACAATGTCATCCAACGCCTCCATATAGATATAGAACATATATATGGAATTAACTGAGACAAAGTCAAGATATTTCAAATCCCAAAAAAAATTTAAGCCCTTAATGAAGTAAATGGTCGAGTTTTCTCTCCTAGATTTATCAACAATATTTCTTTCATTAAAATTACTGTCCAAATTGATTTCATCCTATGAAAAACAAATATTTATTTACAATTAGATTGATCTGAATAACTAAAGAAAAATATCCACTAGTGGGATACAGAAAGTGCTATCACCTGTCAAACCATAATAACCTCCAATCTCCTCAAAAAAACGAATTTTTGAGAGAAGCTATATATATATATATATATATATATATATATGAAATCAGAACCATAATGATACTAATTTCATCTTGAATTAAGATGTAATCCATCCATTGGGACATCGGGGACAACCTATGATGATTGGGGGGAAACGTAGGTGAATCAAAGTTCTTACATGATTCCATGTAATAAAACCATCAAGTCATACTATTTTTGGGAAACTGAGATCAGGAATACCTTTTAGGCTAAACTACAAAAAATGTATCATTATAATATTACGTCATGTGTACCTCATGTGTGGTTCAAAAATATCACATCGATGATGATTACAATGATGATGATGATGATGATGTGGTCCCTCTCACCATTTGTGGTGTTGGGTACCTTGTTATGTAGTTGTGATGAATTAATTGAATTTTTTAATTAAATTATTATATTTTCCGTTATATATGTTTAATTAAATTAAATTCAATAATATATATTGTGGAGTTATCCATATATAACCATGAACCATTCTATATAACCTAACATGAAACCTTTGGCATCTATCACTACCTAATATTTGGTTTTCATAGCACCACAATTTAACAGTTGCTAAAAAATCATTGATAATGGGGTACCATTATTAGTGCTAAAAAATGTAGATAATGGTACCCCCTTTATCAGTTATTTTGTAGTTGTGTTGAATGTGCCCCCTTTATCAATGCTTTTTTTATTAGCAATGATTATGGGGGTTCTTTATCAGAGCTTTTTTTAATAAAGCTATTAAAAGATATATTTAATAAAAAATTTAATATAATATATTAATATATAAATATATATATTTTTTATTATTTTTATAAATATAAAATATATTTTTTCAAAATGGATTAGATATGTATAAATAGACATTTTCATTTAATATATTAGAATGTTTTGGAAAATGGTATAAAATATTTTGAAAAATATTAATAATGTATAATTTTATAATTAAAATAGTCATAATCTTGTAATATAAATATGAAAAGAAAAATAAAATAATTTTTTTTAAATAGATGTAAAATAAGTTGAAAACATTACTCAATCATCAAACTGTCATTACTTTTGATCAGGGTGTCCTTTGGAGTTATACAACATATCAAATAGAAGCATGTGATGATCTCTACATGTTTACAATATAAGAGCCCATTCATTCACATTTTTAGTTTCTAAAAAAGTACCTTAAGTCCTCCCAAAATGAGTTTTTATTCTGGATACCAAATTATTTTTACATTAGATAGAGTTTCAGCCAATTTAAAGGGGGTATTTTTATCGTTTATTCAACGGGGAATGAGATTTTCTCATGGGATATCATTCATATTGATTTTATGGCTTTAAAAATTTATCATTATTCAAAATGTAATATTATTTTTATTAAAATATATTAAAATATTCACATATTTTTTAAATATTCACATTTTAAAAATAAATTTTATAAAGAAATAATTTTACATATTTTGATATTACATTAATATCTAAATATAGAATCCTTATAATATATATTTAAATAATTATAAAAATAAATGTATATTTATATATCTATATATTGTGTGTGTGTGTTTCTTTTGAAAAAAGATATAAATTATCAATATTTTCTAAAATATATATACAGATGAATATATAATATGTAAATATATATAATTATTTATAATTATACATACATATACACACATATATATAAAATATACAAGTGTATGAATGTTTTATATATGTATTTGTGTATTTGTTTCTAAATACTCACAAAAATATATTTTATAACTGTATTTAAAACAAATCATAAATGTATATTAATATGCAGATAAAAAATATAAATATAAATATATACATATAATTATATAAATATATATTAATATATGAATTAATGAATAAATAAATATATTAATATAAATATAAATATTAATATAAATAAATATTAATATAATAATATATAAAACTAAATTTATATATAATTAAATAAATATATCATTAATTAAAGAGCAATGAACCATGGGGGAGTGGTAAATGGTCTAGGCCTATAGAGGAGAGGTCCTGAGTTTAAATCTCTAGGGGAGCCAGAGGTGAGGGCGTAAGTGCAGGTTTGGGGGTGATAGAACTTTTCAAGGAGGGTGGCAAGGATGTGGTTCGGTGTAAGTGGGGGCTAGCGATGTTAGGTGGTCAATAATTATTAAAAGTGGGGGCACTGATTTAAAGATTACTTTTTATTTTTTTAGTTTTATCAGCGTTAACAACAATGATAAATTTATATTTTTCAACGATTTTTGATGTTCTGATAAAAGTGAACATTAACTTTTTGCAATATGACATATAAGAAAGTTTTTGGACAAACCATTGGTATAGTTAAATAATTTGGACATATACCAACGGTTTGGTCAAAAATGTTGGTACATGTCCCTTATGTGGATCTATACAAATGGATTGGCCAAACCATTTGGATATATCACCAATTTATCCTATACCATTGATATTTCCCAAAATGACTGTACAGGATCTCTATACTGGTTTTATACCAATGATTTTGTAGAATCCTATAGAATAGGTCCATCCAATGCAAATTTTTTTAATAAAACTATTGTTATAGCCCAAAAAATCAAGGAACCTATACCTATGTATCTCAAAACCGTGTGTATAGGTATATACTAAAAGTTTTAAGAACCATTGTAATAGGTACACATATTTTTTTATGTTTTTTTGAAAAATGAAATCAAATAAATCAATATTTAAAATACATATTAATATATGTATATATAATTATGAAATTAAGTTTAAGGTTTTTTGTTAGTACAGTGGTTAGGTTATTGGACTATAAACGGGAGGTGTTGTGATCAAAACCAAGATGGGTTTTTTTGAATTACCTATACCAATGGTTTTCCTATAACCGTTGGTATAAACCCATCCCAATGCAAAACTAGCCAATGGTACCCTAAACCATTGGTATATGGTAATTTTCTATTGGTTTTTATCTGTGTTTTTTCCACTGATAAAAGGAACCTCCTTTATCTTCAATTAGATTAATAACACTTTTTAACACTATAAATGCCCTTTTCTGGAGCTTTTAAAGGCCATATTTGCAATAGTGTGTGAATTTTATATAGATGAATTCATTATGGAATATGTGTGGATATTTAATTAGATTGTGTAATACTTTATGTGACAACTAGTGGAACCCAATGTAGGTTATGTAAAAGGATTTAAGGAATTAGCAATGTGACTCTAGTTACATTCATGTTATTTCTTCATGATTCCAGGGAGTATCCTTAGTAAGAGTTTCTATATATGAAGGATTATTAAAGGATAGTCCCCAACGGGAGTTCTTTTATGATAAAAATAACCAATTCAATAGAATATCCATTAACATTATTAGATATAGGTTTTGAATATTGACTAATACAACTTAAGTATATACAATCCCACATTCATGTACGTGTGATACCTGGTTGGCTATGGAGTTCTTGGATATGTGTGGCATCGCGAGATGAATTTCTGGATTTCAAGAATTTTTTTTGATGATAATTATATCATTGAATCCAAGGTGATGATCCTTGGGGATCACACATATTTGATTAAGGGAATGGCTAGATTTTCAGTTTCTTGAACCAACACCCATGTGATGAGTAGTGCGTAATGAATCTTGGAATTATGGAGATGAATTTTCCAAATATAAGTGATGATAGTTATGGGATCATTAGAGATTATTCCCTATATTTTATGGATTGATGAAAATGTGAGTGTGTCTTAGAATGGTGGTCTGAGAATCATGGTGAATCCTTCTTTTGGAGGAATGAATGGTGTTTTCCTTCCTCCCTATAAATGCATTGTTATTTATCGTTAATGTGGTAGGTATGTTTTCAGTAAGTAAAATAAACATAAATTTGGTTATGTGTTTACTTTTTATAATATTTATGGTTCTATGGATGGAATATTAAGATGTGGTGATTGCATATACAATGACATTTCAATTAAGATACACCCTTATTGTTATAAATTGACATGTTTCAAGTGAAGTTTGTGTGGATTGATAGAATGTAGGGGTTGTTTTTAGAGATGTGACCATAGTAGAAGATGGAATTTAGGAATGAAATCGAATATTAATTTTTTCAAAAGGTTTTTTATTTTTTGGACATTATAAGGTTCCAAATTGTATCTTTCTAAAGGTTACAAGACCTTTTGGGGTCAAGGGTCATAAAATACCCATATGAAATTTGGGGATGTAAATAATGCTGATAAATGATGGAAATGTCGTGAAATACATTTTAATATTCTAGGTATGTAATGATCATGGATCATTGTTAGAAATCATTTGTGAAAGGATGGTCATGATTATACATTATCTTTTTAGACTGATGTATTTATTACAAGGAAACAATTGAGGGGTGTGATGTTGGTTTGGGTGGGACTTCCCTCATGGGGATGAATTTATGGGTTTCTCTTCCACGATGTTGCAAAATTTATGTGTTCATAAGATTGTGTTGGGAGGATCCACTGAATATGCATATGGGATAAGGATATTCTTGTTAGAATGCATAGATGGAGTGGTGGGTGCGGTATATTCCATGTGTTCTAGTTTTTTTTTCTTTATCTTAGGATAGATTCCATCGATTTGATTATGTTAATACTCGATAAATGGGGATTTTTAATTGGGACAAGAAGGAACATGCAGATCTGTGAAAATTTTCAACTTCCCACGGCGGTGGATAGGAATACTTCTCAACCGATGATGGATTTGTGGGACAAGTCAGACAAGACATACCAATACGAGTCTAATATAGTGGATGATCTGGTTATTAATGGATGATATATGGTGGGTGATACATGATCCATGGATGGTTTTATTACGTCAATGCTAAGGAGTATCCCAAAAACAATGAATCTGGGGCCCTATCGAGTTGATATGGTCAAAAATGTGGGTAATCATAGTAATGTTTTTGGTCATTATGATTCTATGAAAACTGGATAGAGGATGTATTTTGGTTTTACAAAAAGTTATAAAGATTTCAACAAAAGGTTCTTTGTTCAAGTATGGAATGCTATTTCAAAGGGAATAAGATGTAAAGGTAATACCACCAATTTGTTTTCATGAAATGATGTAATTCTTGACAGATTTAGAATGTGTGAGTACACTGTTATTGCTTGGCCAGTTCTTCCTATGGGACAAAGGTTATATAAAACTAATGATTTACTATGGAAGCTACCATCAATATAGTGTTTCAGTAATTAGAGATGTATTCCAATGAATTATATTTTCATTTAGGAGTTTTTTTCCTCAATGGATCTATAGCGGAGGGATTGGGGATTCATATCAATATTTCTAAAATTAGGTATGGTATGATTTCAGTAGTGGGAAATTTGTTCTAATTATTGTTTTCCCCAAAATGTCTAAATATCATGTTTGGATCAAACTTATTGGTCTGAATTAGATAGTATGGAACCCTTTTAAACTATTTGATATATAATCTTTTGTGGGAATATTGATAAAAATGGATTAGAATATTGAGGATTCCAAACATGGACACATTTCTAGGATCTTGGAAGCAATTGACATGATTTTCTGTATGATTTATAATATTATTTTTCAACAATGGATGATGATATATATATAAAAACGGAGTTACAAAAACTTCTTAATTTCTATTCAGAATGTAATTTTTTTGGTCATTCTTGGAGTAAATGTCACATGGATGTGGTTTTCACCTTATTTACGTAAAGGGATATTCGGAATTTATTGCAACAAGAAATTGGTGAAAATGAATGCATGGAATAATGTGGTCTATATTGAAAAAAACCTATTCGTGCATAGAATGATGTTCATGTTATCTCGGATCCCCCAGAAAACGTATGGAACCATCTCAATCAATAGGACCAGAGACTCATGTATTAGAGGTGATTTTGAATATGGTACCTGAGCATGGAAAATGTCACTATGATGATGAGGAAAATCTCATTCCTATAAGGAAGAAAAATTATCAATTTATCCAAGGATATGATCTAGTAATTTACATGGTGCATAATTTGAGTGATTGAGTGAATACTTCAAGGTTTGATGTGGAAATAATTAAATTAAAAAAATCTCATGGAATTAATGGAGGTTGAGAGGATATAGGGGATGATTATATTTGGAAGGTATCCATTTTTGGAAATGTCCAATGGTATAAATGTTTTTTTAGATATTGAAAGGGTACATAATACCCCCTATAGGAAATAGATAGATGTGTATGTGCCACTTTTAATGATTCATTATTGAATGGAATGGAAATGGTGACTAACACTGAGGGTTTCACTCTATCCCCTTCTAGGATAATGCCACAAAAGGACCACTCTAACACACATTACAATTTATCTACCTGATCCTATTATAAATTATTATAACAGGTCAATGCGAAAATCCTAAATATTTTCAATATAGGAAGGACCCAATATATTTGGAAAAATAATGATGAATTTTATTATAGAAATGACAAGTCATTTTATGATCTCTGAATGTTTTTATGATGGATGAGGGTAATCCCCATGGATGGGCCTCACTGACCCATGTACGTTTTCGTTCATGTAAATAAATTTTATTAATATTTTCTTCTGGATAGTCTTGTTTGGTAAAAGTAAACCATAAAGATACTCATTTTTGGGGATTATTAATATGGTTGTGAGTGATATGAATCTCTTATGGAATGGTTCATGATGCTATGTTATGCCAATTTTTTCGTATTAATTTTAAATCAAGAAGAAATATCATTGTTTGGAATTAAATTCTTGATGTATTATTCTTATGTATCACTCAATAGATTCCATATGTGGGAATAATAAATTGGGGTAAATTGGTGAAGACTGAGAGTATGTTATAACATTGGTTTATTAGTGCATTTTTGGAGCCTTATCACTGGTGAATGTGTTTGGTGAAGCCACAAGAAATATTCCATTGAATATGGTTCAGATATATGTTAGGATGTGTGATCAATTTAATAGTTCCTATGATGAGTATGTAATCATGATTGGATTACACCCGAAGTATCAGTTTCATGGTCTTGGTATCCTTATATGATGATGACTATAAAATAATAGAATGATGTATTCACATGAACCTAAATGTTTTGTGTTTGGAAAAAATGATATCCACATATTCAGTATGACATAGGCTCTTATAGATATGTAATGAAATTTATAGAGTGGTTAAAATTATCATGTATTTCTTAGTTTTTAGGAACTCACATTTCCAATTAAAAGACAACAATATGGTGTTGGAATTTCTTTTTAACACATTTATTGAATTGGATCTTGAAAAATGGAATTAAAATACCCAATGTTTGTCAACAGACAATAAAAACGTTCTAAATTATTTTAATTATAATGATTGGATGAACTTTGATACTTTAGGAAGAATCATTTGAGAAAATAATAGTGTGTTGATCTCTACAGATTTGCTGAATATGATCGTTTTGTTGGAGAGAAATAAATTTTGGAAAGGATTCGTGTGTTCATTTCTTGTGTTGCACTAGATGTGCATGATGGTAACTCAGTAATTATCTTGAAATGGATTGATGTTTTGGAATTTATGTATTAATCATCAATAAATGCACATAAATGATTATCAGAGCAGAATATGGGACATGATTTTTTCACTGCCAAAAATTCATTAGGATAAGAGACATTGTGGTGGGGATATTATAATGAACCAAATAATTATTAGTTTTGAATTTTATTTAAAATATAATAATTATATATAGTTGATGGATCATTGGATAATGTGTTTTTGAAATGATATTCTTCCTATTTGATAATATTGAAAAGCTATTTCTAGAAATAGAAAAAAGATCAATGGGTGAATTCTTCTTCATATTTTATTTAGGGAATAACTGGAGTAACTAGGTCTTGTTCTATTACCACCCACAAGCCAGTGGGGCTTAATGGTTCAATTAAATGAGAATTTCCCTTTACATTATTTTTTAATATATTCCTTTAATAATTACTTGTTCTTAGTTATTATATTTAATTATTTATGTATTTCATATCTACTTTATGATGAGTATATTACATGGATGTAAAATGATATTACAAGTTCTGTAATGGAATGATATAATAGTTTGCTTTTTATATGTACTCACATCAAAATCTAAAATCAATGGAACATGGGTTCCTGAGATTCCCTCACATAATGTAGGTATTGGTATTAATATGGCCCAGGTAATATCATAGATTAATACTACGATATGAAACCAGATGCTGGGAAAATGAGAGCCTTTGAGTAGGATATACATACCCTTTATAGCATTTTTTATCTTTTCTACAATATTATTGTGATTAGGGAAGTGGGTGAATAGTGACTACTCATCCAAGTTTGAGTATTTTTTTCAAATTGATACATATATATGGTATGTGTTCTTTTCATTATCTTATTTTTTTAATTTTTAGGTGATTTTTTATTTCACAATTATTATACACTCTGATTCTATGTATTGTATCATTAATAACCAACATGATTCCCTTTCATCAAATTTTTAAGTATGTAGAATATAGAATAGGGATCCTGAAGTCATATGGAACTCCAAATAGACCCATTAATTTGGGCTCATATGTTACCATCATGACTACATAAGAAATTGAATGAGGAACAATGAAATCACCAGTGGAATAGTGTACACATTTAAGACATCAACCATATATTAATGATTTAAGTTAGTTGAATATGTTAATTATGTGAATATTTTACCTACCTATAGTGCTATGATAGATAATTTTTAGTACAAAACCCCTAAAAATTAGATATAAAGGTCATATGATAAAACTAATTTAGAGGTGGACCATAATAAATAAGTGGTTAAAAGTGAAACTACGATACAAATGTTCTTTCAGGGGCGGTGTGCAGTGTTCCTTTGGTCTCAGTTCCCCCAGTACAAGGTTCCGGATGAGGAGCGTCTTTCCGTTAGTGATTATCTCCTGGCATGGTTTTCGGGCTTCGGCAGGAGGGTGGAGGATCGTTCAGCAGGTATGATCATTCTAGTTGCTATATGCTGGACACTGTGGGAAGCTCGCAATCAGGTTAGGTTAGGTGGCAAGAAATCGCTTTTGGCACTTCATGTCCGCATGAGATTGCTCATTGTACAATTGTCTACTATTTTCAAAGGTCTGCATGCAGGTGCTATGGGGTCCTTTGTGGGTGGACAGATTGATCAGACCCTGCAGCGAGGGAGATGGGTTCGATGGCAACCCTCGGTTGACGGTTTAAAATTAAATGTGGATTGTTCTTGCTCGAGGGGGATCATGAGGGGTGGTGGTGTTCTCCGAGATTGCTGGGGGTCAGTGCACATTGATTTCAGTGCCTACTATGGACCCGACACTTCTACAAGTGTGGAGTTTAGAGCCCTCCTTACGGGCCTCACTCTGTGCAAAGGAAGAGGTCTCCGGGTGATGGAGGCTGAATCAGATTCGGAGGTTCTGGTTAGATCACTTCAGGGTGCATGTGACGTGACTTGGAATCTAGTGTATGTTTTTAGAAGGTGCAAAGTGGAGACCAGTCAGGGCAGGTTGATCCATCACAGTGTGAGAGAATCCAACTTTGCGTCGGATGCTTTGGCCCGTGGGGGCAGGCCAGAGGAGACTCTAATAGTGTATGACAGTCTTAACTCTCTTCCTTGCGAGTGTGCCAATGTGATCCGAAAGGACTCACTGGGCCTTCACTACTTTCACCCTCCGTGACTTGTACCCATAGAGATTCATGCTCCCTTTATAAAAAAATAACTTCAGTATCTAGCAAAATAGATTCACTACTATGAAATTTTAATATCATAATATCCCGAAAAAACCTTCTAGAATGATGAATTCCACTAAGGTGGAAGACACATAACCAATCGATTCTCTTTAAATGAATATAGAATAAAAATTCACCTTCTTAAATATTAATTTCACATTATTTTAGTATTGTATTATCTTTTATTATATATTAAATTTCATTTTCATAGAAAAGGACATCTCATTTCATATCCCTAATCATATAAATCAGATGTATTAATGAAAATATGATAATAAACTGTCATTGGATAAATATTCTATAATAAAGGACTTGAAAAATAGGTAAAATTGTTACCTAGTTAATATTATCAATGTGGATGTACATAATGAGAACATTTTAATTATATAATAATATGGTGATGTGTTTTTTTATGAATGGAGAATATTCTCCAAAAATATGAGGCTGAGTTTTTGATTTTATGTATACCTAGAAAATTTCATAAATTATTGAATCCAAATATATTGAATTAAATTGAACCAATGGAATTGAATAATGAATTAAAATATATTATTTATAATGATTTTTATACACCATAGGGTGTAATAATTATCTTTGTAAATAATAATAAGAAATCATTCCCTATTTTAATTGAAAATATCAAGCTATAAAAATCATGATCGTAAAAAATTATTATATACTTGGTGTTGATAACCTATTAATTAATCATATAGGAGTTTAATTCATATCAATTATTGACTTCCTATGTTGATATCAACAACATTGTGTATAAATAGAATATATCCTAAAAACTTTATTCTAGATAATTAATGTATTGTATGAGTTTAAATGATGTAAGTTGTACAATAAATGTTCATAAAAATCCACATGAATATGATTAATAGAGTCATAATAGTTTTGCTGGATCAATTTGTGATAAAACTTTTGGATGATTTATAAAATATTCTAATTCAAAAAATAACAAGATGGTCCCGTAAGGATGTTATTGCAGCCCATGAGGAAGGTAAAATATATTCCTGAATTGGGAAATACAAACTTTAGATACAAAAAGTATTATTCACGGGTAATGTCATCACAAGTGATAATATATCTGTACATCAATAAAATAATGTTGTTATTGAAAAATTTACGAAAAATACCATGGTCACTATAATCCATAGTTTTTTGAGGGTTTGATATATATTACAAATGCTTATTATGATATTTCTTATTATTATCAAATCCATTTACCATGATATTTTAGAATGGGGTTATATTCCTCTCAACTGAATGATCTCAGAAATCATAATGGTACAAAATGAATGGTTGGAAAAAGAACATGCATGTACTGTCTATTATTGTATTGAATGGTCATAAATTTTCCTGGAATATCCTTAAAAATCCTTGGATTAATATTAATTTAAAATGATATTAAATTTTATTTACCTTGTTTTATTTATTGAATCATTATAAAAATTACATTATTCATGAATTTTAATTTTTAGTAGTTATCATTGATTTTAAAATTTGTCTGAAATAAAATTATAAACTCACACGAAATTATTTTTTCATTATCCAAAAGAGGTAGATAATTATAATTAATGAATATGATTTCACAATACAAAAGGATTATGAAAATAAAATCCATGTTGATAATGATATAAGAAGAAATAATCTAATTATATCTTTAATGATGAGTATCGAGAAACTAAAAATAATCATAAATATAAAAATGGATTAAACTCTTTTAATATTAGATGATGAGCATCACACATTTTCCTCCATTCATCTCTACCAAAAATTAATGTAAATTTCATTGAACCCCCAAAAGAAATGTATAGAAACAAAATATGGGAGTGATTATTCTAGATATTGACATTAAAAATTATGGTGCCATATAGTTTGGAAAATGGATATATGTAACATCCCATGTAAATAAATAATAATACATTTTCATATTTATTAAAAAAATTTGAATTAAGTTTTAAATTTACTTTAATGGGGTTGCTACGTTCAATGGAGATCCATCATTAATTATAGTTTTTGTCACTCTTATATATTCTATTGTACCAAATAAGATTATTATTTAGAATTGGGACATAAAAATTTACTTTGTGTAATTTTTTTGGTATTTTTCTGATAATGTTCATTTTTTTAATGAATAGTGAAAACTGTTGTATTTTAATTAAAAACCTCATTTTAATTTAATTTATTTATAAGGATAGATTATCTTTTTAAGTGGTTTTAATGTGTAATTAGAATATATTTTTACCATTTAATCCAATAGTGGTAATTGGAATTAATTTTACTTTGAAGTTGGACATAAACAAGTGTCAGTCTTTTGATAGATATTTCTTCTTAAAAACACACTATTTATTTTGACAACTAGAATTAATTATAAAATTAATTAATGAAATGTATATGTTTTGAATTTTAAAAAATATACATCATTTTTTAATTCAGAATATCAAATATTGCTTGGGGTGATGTTTTGGTATTTTTCTGAAAAATTCAATTTTTGATTAATAGTGAAACCACTAAGTGGTAGTTAAACAAACTGATTTTTCATTTAAATGAAATTTTACCACTTCTATGTATTGAATTTCAAAAATCCAACATACATGGTTTTCATTAGTAAGTAAAATGTGTTTCAATGGGATTAAAATATTTTTTTCAGTGAATAGTAACTTTTGTGTTTTGTTAACTGCGATTAGAGGTAATTAAAGTAATTTAAGATAAAAATGATAATATAAAAAAATAAAAATATATTGATACATGTACTAACCTTATTGGATAGGTCATGGCTGACCACGACAATCCATGGGTCACTTTGTGGGACCCCATGGAGCCACATGAGTGAGATATGACATTAATACCTTTTATTTAAAGTAAAAAAATGTCACAAGCATGTATTGTTTTACTAAAACAATTATTACATGCGGTTATATAAGCTATATTTTTTACTATAAATATTCATTAGAAATATAAAATCATTTCTTATATCATGGTAATTTTCTTATAATTTTTGGAGGTCAAAAAATTTAATTTATTTATGACACAATGATGAAGCATTGTTTACGTCATTAATGAATGATTTAAATAAATAAGAAGATAATGTTTAAAATAATATCCAAAACTTGTCCAATTCTTATTGAATGATTTTATTTCCAGCATGGACCACTTTATCCTCGACTTTAATTATTTTTGGATCTTTAGAAACCTAATTTAATTTTATAATAAAGTAAAAGTTTCAAGAGTTCCAAAAGAGCCCCTCCTCTCCATTATTAAAAGACCCCACTTCCTACCCATCTCACACACTTCTCAAGTGATTTGGCTCGTAAAAACTCTACTCACATAATCTCCTAATATTCCTCTCTTTATACTAGAAGCCTTACCTTAGGCAGAAAGTTCTTCAAGAAACCCTTTTGGTTCAAACCAAGAGGAGTTACTCAATTTAACGGTAATGTCTTCTCTAATGTTCTTTTGTTTTATTTATCTTCTACAACCCCATAACCTATTTTTATTACATTATTTTGTAACAAAAACAGTAACTTCAATATACTATGATGTAGTTATATGACGTATTCGAGCTACACTTACACACACCTATGTCTAATGGCTAAACAACATATTGTTTCCGTGGATGGCGAATTTCTCCCTCACGAAACAATGATTGTTAAATATTATTTTAAAACCTTTAAAGGTTTCCATTAAGATGTCACTATGTTTATATATGATATGTATTATGTTTATGTTTTCCTTATTCTTCTATATTTTTCTTTTATGGCATACCTTTATGGCTACCATTATAGGTAAACATGATAATTTCATTTTAGGAAGTGCGGACTACCGCCTCCTCAAAGTGATTTGAGTCATTAATGCCATATGTAGGATGCATAAAGGATGGAGTTAATGATATTATATTTTATAATATACTATAATTATAATATACTTTAATATAAATATGATTCCATTCCATTATATAGGAATTGAAATGAATGTAACATTCATTCATACGTACAACTTACCATCTCTATGAATGGTGCATTTCATTTCATGCCTCTAAATGTTTTTTAATATTATAAATGAATTAATATACTGGATATATAGGATATATATAATATCTAAATCTTGAAAATAATTTTGGTTATAATGGATATTTTAGCACATGAACAATTTGTAATTATAATGAGTTTATTTTTGACTCAAGTACCAATGATCTTTAAAACAATCGTTAATAACATAATTAATTACATAGTGTTCATAACATGGTAACAAGTGATATAAAAGGAATAATGAAATTGAAAAAGGTTCTTAAGCATGTAGAAATTAACTCATGTTTATTTATTCAGGATATTAATGAACGACCGAGTCAAGTCGGACACGAGCTAAGGGACTCCGTCTCAATCTCCATTCATTGAGGCATATTTTGTTTTATACACAACATTCATTTATATGGTGTATAAACCCATTTTGATTTTTACTTTTATTCAAAAGGAATATTTTTATTGGAAATTTTTTACTAAACGACAAAATGAATGTTTTTGTCTTACCTATGCAGCGACAACGACTTCTCTGCCTCCATGACCATTATTTGAGTTTCTGCTTCATTAATAAGACATAACTTTTTTTAATGAAAAATAATAACATGTTTCAATTTTATTTAATTTTGGTATTGAAAATGTGTTTGATAATGTTTTTATATCAATGATTTGTATTTATATCATGTGATTGAAATATGGAAATGCTATGTTTCCTTTATGTATGTTTTATGTGGTACGATTTTGTCATGGTTCTTGGGAATTGTTTATGAAGACAGGTGTTTCAATGATAAACTAAGGGTGGGTGAGCCCGATATAGCTCTCCAATGCATTGGGTAATGCGAAGGGGTTAAATGCTAAGGTTTATCTGAAGAGATTTAGGGAATATACAATGATGGGTATTCCAAATGTAACCATGAGGGTTACTCCGTACGTAAGAATGTTATGAATGCCTCAAGTTACCTTTATGTCTTATGATTTCTATGATTTATTCATGATTTGATGAGGAATGTTAAAGTGATTATGTTTTATGATTCAAGTGTGATTTCATTGACTCTTATGTATACATGGACTACTGTTTTCATTCTGTATTTTTATATACCTTTCTGAGCTTTTTATGCTCATCCCAAGTTTGAGAAATGTTTCTCACGGGTCAAGGGAAAAGTAGATGATGTGTTGATAGTGTCGAGGATGTGTCAAGAATGAATCCATGTTTAATTATAAAAATGACTCCTTTTATGGGGAAACATAATATTGTATTTTATGTAACCACCTTGTTTAAATGTGGAATGTAATGAATGATTTATGATCTAATTATCTAAAACTCTAAACCTGAAAATATCCTCAATGTGTATTCTTGAAATTACTTAGGATTAAGTAATGTTTAAGTCTGGGGCCATATAGTTTTTATTAGAGGCCAGTTTTGATAAATTTAAGAGTTATAATTCTATTAAATGATTATCCATAAATATATATATATTTTTTGGTCAAATTTAAATGATATAGAATTTGATGATTACTATGTTGCTTCATCTAAGACATGTCTGTTAAGAATGGTTTTTCATAGATGAACCAGAGCATATTTTTTGAGAAGACATACATAGTGAAATGACATTTCAAAATAGTATCATGAGAGGGTAAGAATCATAACTAAACAGTTTTTTCTAGTGGACGCTCAGTTAACTAAGGTTATTACACGAGGTTTGTTGAAAAAATTTCACCGTTATCTAGTCCAATGACTATGTTGACTCGAAAATGTATTATGTTCATCTAGACAAAATAATGTGATGATTATTTCCAGGAATTGAAAAAAATATTGGTGAATGCTCTAGTATTGACACTTACTTCCATAAATGGTGAGTTTTTTATTTACAGTGATGCTTTGTTAAAAATACTTGGTTGTGTCCTTATGCAGAATGATCATGTAATTGCATATGCTTCACGAAAATTGAAAACTCATGAGGTAAATTACCCTACAGATGATTTGGAATTAGTTGCTATTGGTTTCGCTTTAAAAATTTGGAGGCATCATTTGTATGGTGTAAATTGTGAAATATATACTGATCACAAAAGTTTAAAGTATATATTCACTCAGATAGAATTGAACCTGAGATAGAGGAGATGTCTAGAATTAATCAAGTATTATTATTGTACAATTCATTACCATCCAGGAAAAGAAAATAAAGTGGCTGATGCTTTGAGTTGAAATAGTAATGCTTCATTAACCATGTTACCTTTGGAACGTGATACATTGGATAAGGATTTGATGAACTTTGGCATAGAATTTGTTGGTGCAGGATGATATTCTGTTTTGTTTCAGGTATCAGTGAAATCTTCTCTATCAGGCAAAATTAAGCAAGCACAGAACAAGACAGTGAGTTCCAGAAAAAGGTAGAGCTGGTTGAGAAGGTTATGTTGCCTGCATTCAACATTGATAATGATTGTGTTTTGAGATTTGGGAAGATATTGTGTGTGCCTTGGGATTCACAGTTGAAGAGAGAGTTATTATGTGAAGATCATAGTCCTCAGTTTTCAGTTCATCCAGGAAGTACTATGATGTATAGAGATGTTTGGGAGTATTATGGGTGGGACAGAATGAAAGGAGATATTGCTGATTTAAATGTGAAGCGTTTGACTTGTCAACATGTTAAAGAAGACATGCAGTTATCAAAAGGGATGCTTCAGCCTTTACCAGTGCCAGAGTGGAAATGGGAGAATATATCCATGGTCTACATTTTGGGATTTCCGAAGACACCTCGAGGTAATAATGCAATCTGGGTTATTGTTGATCTCTTGACTAAATCTGCTTATTTCCTTGCTATACAAGATAATTTTCCTTAGATCAACTTTACTGTTTGTATCGTAAAAAGATATTCAGGTTTCATGGAGTTCCCCTCTCCATTGTATCTGATCGTGATCCCAGGTTTAATTTTATCTTTTGGAAAGGCCTTCAGAAGTCGTTGGGTACTGAATTACATTTTTTTACAGCTTTTCATCCTCAATCATATGGGCAGTAAGAAAAAAAAATTCAGACTTTGGATGATATGATATGTTCTTGTTCGATGGATTATCAGGGATGTTGGGACCAACAACATTATTTGGTTGAGTTTTCTTATAATAACAGTTTTCAATCCAGTATACAGATGGCACCATTTGAGGCATTATATGGGAAGCGGTGTCGAACTCCAGCTTTTTGGGATGAATTAGGTGAAAGGAAGTTGATGGGACCATAATTGGTAGAAGAGTTGGCAGAAAAAGTTCAGTTGATACAGAAACACATGAGAACAGCTCAGAGCATGCAGAAAAGTTATGCGGACAACAGGAGGAAGGATCTCTGTTTTGAGTTAGGTGATCATGTCTTCCTCAAAGTTTCACCCTGAAGAAGTGTGATGCGATTAGGTACAAAAGGAAAGCTGATTCCAAGGTTCATTGGACCTTACGAAATTCTGGAGAGTGTTGAATCAATTGATTACCGAGTGGCTTTACCTCCGAGTTTATCACAGGTACACAATGTTTTTCATGTTTCAATGTTATGGAAGTACATTCCAGATCTATCTCATGTTTTTGAGTCTAGAGGTAGTTCAGATGGAAGAGGATCTATCTTATGTGGAACAACGGATCCAGATTCTTGACCACAAGGAGAAAGTATTGCAGAATAAGGTGATTCCTCAAGTATAGGTTCTGCTGAAAAAACACATGATTGAAGAGGCAACATGGGAATCTAAAAATGATATGAGGGATAAATACCCACATTTATTTAAGTGAATAAATTGTGAGGTCTCAATTTCCAAAAGGGGGGAAGGATGTAACATCCCAGGTGAATAAGGAATAAGACATTTTCATATTTATTAAATTTTTTTGAATTAAGTTTTAAATTTACTTTAATGGGGTTGCTATGTTCGATGGAGAACCATCTTTAAATATAGTTTTTGTCACTCTTATACATTCTATTGGACCAAATAAAATTATTCTTTAGAATCGAGACATCGAAATTTACTTTGTGCAAATTTATTGTATTTTTCTAATAATGTTAATTTTTGAATGAATAGTGAATAATGTTGTATTTTAATTTAAAACCTCATTTTAAACTAATTTATTTATAAAGATAGATTATATTATTAATTGGTTTTAAAGTACAATTAGAATATATTTTTACCATTTAATCCAATAGTGGTAATTGGAATTAATTTCACTTTGATGTTGGATATAAACAAGTGTCAGTCTTTTGATAGATATTGTTTCTTAAAAACACACTATTGGTTTTGATAATGGGATTAAATAATAAAATTAATTAATGGAAACTATATGTTTTTAATTTTGAAAAATAGACATCATTTTTGAATTCAGAATATCAAATATATCTTGGGGTGAAGTTTTGCTATTTTTCAGAAGAACTTCAATTTTTTATGAATAGTGAAACCACTAAGTGGTAGTTAAACAAACAAATTTTTCGTTTAAATAAAAGTATACCACTTCTGTGTATTGAATTTCAAAAATCCGACATACATGGTTGTCATTAGTAAGTAAAATACGGTTCAATGGGATTAAAATATTTTTTTGTGAATAGTAACTTTTGTGTTTTGTTAACCGCGGTTAGAGATAATTAGTGTAATTTAAGATAAAAATGATATTATAAAAATATAAAAATATCTTAACAAATGTACTAAACTTATTGGATAGGTCATGTCCGACCATAAAAATCCATGGGTCACTTTTTGGGACCCCATGGTGCCACTTGAGTGATATAAGGACGTTAATACCTTTTATTTAAAGTAAAAATTAAAATGTCACAAACATGTATTGTTTTACTAAAACAATTATTAAATGGGGTTATATAAGCTATAGTTTTGACTATAAATATTCATTATAAAGATAAAAATATTTCCTACATCATGGTAATTTTTTTAAAATTTTTATACATCAAAAAAATTTATTTATTTATGACACAATGACGATGTAGTGTTTAAGTCATTAATGAATGATTTAAATAAATAAGAAGATAAGGTTTAATATAATATCCAACACTTGTACAATTATTATTGGATGATTTCATTTCGAGCATGGACCATGTTATACTAGACTTTAATGATTTTTGGAGCTGTAGAAACTGAATTTCATTTTACAATAAAATAATAGTTTCAAGAGTTCCAAAAGAGCCCCTCCTCTCCCTTATGGAAAGACCCCACTTCCTACCCATATCACACACTTCTCAAGCCCCCTGGCTCATCCAAAACCTTCTCAAATAAGCTCCCAATATCCCTCTATTCATCCTAGAAGACATACCTAAGTCATAATTCTCTTCAAGAAACCCTTTTGGTTCAAACCAAGAAGAGTTACCCGATTTAAAGGTAAAGTCTTCTCTAATGTTCTTTTGTTTTATATTGCTTCTCCAACCCCCTAATATCTTTTTATTCCATTATTTTGTAACAATACCAGTATCTTAAATATATTAGGATGTTTTTATAAGAATTAT
This sequence comes from Viscum album, assembly GCA_963277665.1. Taxonomy (NCBI): domain Eukaryota; kingdom Viridiplantae; phylum Streptophyta; class Magnoliopsida; order Santalales; family Viscaceae; genus Viscum; species Viscum album. The sequence continues at coordinate 999,488,646 of OY728166.1, forward strand.
TTGAGCTAAATTTACACACTCATACGTCAAATGGCTAAAGAACATACTATTTCCGTGGATGGCGAATTTCTGCCTCTTGAAACGATGATTGTTCAATATTCTTTTAACACCATTAAATGTGGACATTAAGATGTAACTATGTATATATAAGATATGTATTATTTTTATGTTTTACATATGCTTCTATATTTTTCATTTATGGAATACCTTTATGGTTTCCATTATGGGTAAACACGATAATTTCATTTTAGGAAGTGCAGACTACCGCCCCGTAAAAGTGATTTGATTCATTAATTCTTTATGTGGGATGTATAAAGGATGGAGTTAATGATATTATATATGATATTATAATGGAATTATAATACACCTTTATATCAATATTATTCCATTTTATTAGATACGAAATAGAAATGAAAGTACCGTTCATGCGTATGTACGGCTTACCGTCCCCATGAACGGTGCATTTCATTTCTTACCTCTAAATGTTTTATAATATTATAAATTCATGTATATACAGGATATATATGATATATATAATATCTACATCATGAACATAATTCTGGTTATAATGGTTATTTTACCACATACAGAATTTGTAATTATAATGAGTTTATTTTTGAATCAAGTACCAATGATCGTTTAAATGATCGTTATTAACTTAAATAATTACATAGTGTTCATGAAATGGTAACAAGTGATATAAAAGGAATAATGAACATGAAAAAGGTTCTTATGAATGTATAAATTAACTCATGTTTATTATTCTATTGATTATAGAACGATTGAGTCAAGTCGGACATGAGGTAAGGGACTCCGTCTCAATCTCCATTCATTGAGGCATATTTTGTTTTATACCAACATTCATTTATACGGTTTTAAACCTTTTTTGACATTTATTTTTTTTAAATGAATATCTTTATACAATGTTTTTTACTAAATGAGAAAATGAATGTTTTTGTCTTATGTATGTGGTGACAACGACTTCTCTGCCATTGTGACCACTATTTGAGTTTCGTCTTCTCCACTAGCCATAACTATTTATTAATGAAAAATAAATACAATGTTTTAATTTTACTTTATTTTGGAATTGAAAATGGTTTTGATAATGTTTTTATATCAATGTTTTGTGTTGATATCTTGTGATTGAAATGTGGAAATGCTATGTTTCCTTTATGCATGTTTTATGTGGTACGATTTTGTTATGGTTCTTGGGAATTGCTTATGAAGACGGGTGGTTACGTGATAAACTAAGGGCGGGTGAGCCCGATATAGCTCTCAAATGCATTGGGTAACGCGAAGGGGTTAAACGATAAGGTTTCTTTGATGATATTTAAGGAATATACTGTGATGGCTATTCCAAATGTAACCATGAGGGTTACTCCCTATGTAAGAATGTTATGAATTCTTCAAGTTACCTTTTTGTCTTATGATTTATATTATTTATTCATTATTTGATGAGGTATGTTAAAGTGCTTATGTTTTATGAGTAAATTATGATTTCATTTATTCTTATGTATACATGGACTAATGTTTTCATTATGTATTTTTATATGCCTTAGTGAGCTTTTTGTGCTCATCCCAAGTTTTTGAAATGTTTTTCACAGGTCAAGGGAAATGTACATGATGTGTTTATAGTATTGAGGAAGTGTCACGAAGGAATCCATGTTTTATTTTAAATATGTCTCCTTTGATGGGAAAAATGAATATTTTCTTTAATGTAACCTCCTTGTTTAAATGTGGGATGTAATTCATGATTTATGATCTAATTCTCTAAAATTCTAAACCTGAAAAGATAATAAATGTGTATTCTTGAAATAACTCAAGATTAAGTAATGTTTAAGGCTGGGGCCTTATAATATATGTACTATCAATACTGAATGCAAATAAAAAAATTTATTGATTCCCAATGAACAAACATATCCTTCCATATTATATGTACAAATATGTATAAATATCTAAAGTAAAACATATTTTAGGAAAAATGATGTGGTAAATCATGGAATATAAATATAGATATTTGGTATGTCATCTTGTAATGGTAAGGAGAATATTTTATAATGGGATATTTGATTGATTTAAAAAATATACCCATTTATAGTTAGTGAGGACCTTCCTTCCAAAGGTAATTTTTCACTAGAACAGTTACAAATAAATCCATTGAAATCATCTTGGTCAATGAGATGGGATTTTTTCCTCATTTCACTCTTTTAATGGAATTATTTAATCTTTGGTTTTTTCTTATAGATTTAACATATATAAATTAATCCATCAAAACTACCAATCTATTAAATGTTACTGACGTTCCAATGATATTATTAAACCCACGTGGATATGTGAATATCACTGTATATTATAATTTTAAATCATTATCTTGTTAATATATATTATATTGTGAAATACCACCTTGTTGGGTTCTCGGTGGATTATTTTCATCTAGTGAGGTGGTTTTGGTTTATGAAATTTAATTAAGCATAGAAATGGATTCACGTATATCCTAGGAAAACTAGAATAAATAACCACATAATTCTATATAATTATTGGGGATTACATCATGATATGAGGTTTAATGTGGTGGCTATTTCATCATGAGTATGAGATTATCATTAGAGATATATTTCCCCACATGAGTCCAGTTCGATTTCAAAAACAACATAAAATGGATGATCAGTAAAATTTCCATGATATAATTCCAAATATTTAAATGGAGTGATTTTGAACTAAGTCTAACCATAGTGGATACTAATTCAATGAATATGGCCTACAATTGGTAATAAGGCGGGGCTTACCCATGAGATTCCATGATATAGCTGACCTAATTTGTGGGTCAGGTGAGATTATGTTTTCCGGATTACAGTAAGAAATATTAAAATGTATATGAAACCAAGAATAATATCTCCATAGAAGGTAAATAATAAAAACCAAGAGGATAATATCTACTCAATGGTAATTGAATCATTGATTATGAAATACACCTAGGATGATTTCTATGTATTTCGAACCTAGAGAGGTATCTCAAAACTAGGTTACTAATGAAAACCATGAAGAGTATCTTTTCTGTATAATAATAGAATTTATAGTTTGGGAATAAACATAGGAGGATTCTCATGTATGTGGAACCAATGGGAGTGTCTCAACTCAAGGATAATATTTATAACATAGAATATTATCTTGAGATAATGGAAATTTAGTTATTGAATGGTTAATACACCTATTTTTATTGTATATTATTATTCAACCCCAAAAAATGAATGGTAAAATGATGAGGATTTATTATTTTTAATATATGATGAAAACACCTAATTTGGAGGACCATGTATTGGGATGTTCATAAAGGATCACTAACTATGCTCTTAGTGTCTGCATAGTGCATCTTTAAGGGGTGTATATTTATGAAATTATGAAAGGGCTCACACATGGGGTTTTAGTTATTATAACTCCATATAGGGAATTATTTATAGTACATCATGACAGAAATCCACAAATTAGCTCCCGAAAGGGGTGAATGCTATGTTTATAATGTTGAGGGTCCACATCAGTGCCTGTACATTGGAGGCGGCATAGAATTGAACAAAATGTATCTATGAAATAGGCCACTACATAAGTATAGTCATCTATAATTGATTTCTATGGAGTGGTTTTTTGGATGCATTTCTATGTATATTTATTTCAATAGATTAAATCCCAATGACCACCCAACATTTATAACATAGGAATTTTACCTGAGTGGGTCTAGTATACTGATTATAGTTCGAGCCTCATTGTTATCCATCTATTTATATATTATAGAACCATAGTGGGGTTATAATTTATAAAATGTGGGGACTATATAAATTCTTGAAATATTTTTCTTCTTAGAAATGACTACATTACTGTATCCATATTTATATATTTCCCAAAAGTAGGGTGACATTGTAATAACTTCACAAATAACTCTAGAAAATGGATGTGTTCATATACGCTTAAAATTGAAAAATAATTTCTATTTGGGGGGTGAGAAAATTTCAACATGGGCTGAAAATGATTTTTTATGTAGGTGTATGAAAATTATCACATCCAGTTACACATGATTTAAATTTACTTGAGAAGGGTTTTTTAGAACCGTTAAATGCACCATACTGTTAGAGAAAACTACAATTTGGTTGAAAGAAAAATTCCTTCCAAGCTAACAACTATGAGATTTGAAGACAAGTTGATGTACAATGAGATGAATGAAAAAAATTATACATGATCATAGAATTTATTAATTTTTTATTAGGTATAAAATGAAATCCATAGTTATTAATGTCATAATTGGGATACATAATCCCATTTGGGCTCCGTTTTTAATCAATTAAATTCATTTGAAGTGTTATTTTTATATATATAGTGTATATTAATCCAAGAATTATTATTTAAATTAGCATCATCCTCTATATTCCCTGAAAAATATTTTTACTAAATCAAAACATTTTTATCGAATATGTACAAATTCTAATGCTGACTCCTCGAACGATATTGTCACCACCACATCAGTGTATTGGGAAATAGTTTTGAGTAATATTAATCCCTTAATGTGTGATATTTATTGTGACATATAGAAGTATGATTTTATTATAATTTTGGCATGTATAATCATTGAAACTCAAACTCAATATCATTTTCCAATGTGATGATAGTATCATGGGACTTCTAAAAAATTATATGGTGTGATTTTTTCTTACCTATAAAATTCAATACCACCTTGATTTGGATAAATTATGAATAAGAAATATTAATCTCATTTAATTTTATTTAAACTAATGCATTCTTATGTAATATTGTGGTATCTGGATTTATCTCACTATTGGATGTACGTATTTCAAAGGGAATATATCAACTCATTTCATATGAATTTCAAAAAGTGGAGATTACTGAGTCAAGGGACGGGTTTCTTAAATTAAAATTTCTTTTGATTATAGTAAAAAAATAGAAGTGTTATGAATGTATATTTATTATTATTTCTATGATATGATACCTTGATGGAAATAAAAAACCCATCGGAATAGGAATCAATCAACACATTGTTCATACAATGGGACTCATATATAGATCAGGGATATAGATAGACGGATGATATTATCAAAATAATATAATTGGTGATGAAATATATGATGAATTAGGAAACATATATCAATATTATATATTGGAGAGGGGGAAAATTCTCACATTAAAATAGATTCATATTTACAGACCCATGATTCTATAAAGATTAGGCTTGGTTTTGACACTTCTTCTAGTATTCTAGGACACATGTAGTAGGCCACTATAAATAGTTTACAGTTATGTAGGATAGAAAATATATAATATTGTTTTTACTCTTGATAGCGGGGATATGTTATCCACATAAAGGACATGAGAAGAAAATAAATTCTATTATTTTTTACTAGTTCAATAGACCTCGTGAGAATAGATCAGATTTTATATGAACACACGAGAGACCCTATTATCATTAAATTTTCTCATTTTCTAAATAAATCATTTTGAATCGAAATATTGGGATGCATTTTGGGATGGAACTCAACTATTATTCAGGATACCATTTTTTGTTTTTTATATTGATATATTTTAATCCATTTCCACTTATATCTAATATTAATATTTTTCATAAACATTAAGTTGTTCACTCCTAGAAACTATAGGTTCTAATTCTACACATGGTTTTATTTTTGTTTTTAACCTTGAATGTATTATGTCTCAATCCATTGGTATTTTATGGTTTTAAAATCCAATTTCATGTTGATAGTTTTTAATGTCATAATTCTATAACCAAATTTCACCAAGGAATATCATAACAATTCATAGACATGTTTTTTAGTAGTGAAAGTTTTTGAAAATCATAGAATCAAATTGTATTTTTTAGACAACAATAAATCCACACTATGTTCTATTAATGTATGATTCCTGACATAGATCTATCTAATATGTAAGTAATAGGGGGAGAAATTTTCTAATGTTAGTTATGATTATGTTCCAATGACATCAACATAGATAAAAATATCATATAAAGAAGGAAAAAACCCTATTAAATGGGTTACACTAATTAGTTTATTGTCCTACGTGACAGATTTCAACCTCATAGTTTATTTTCCTACTATGCGTTAGAATACTTTATTTATTTTATGGTCACATAGATTGGACCAATTATTGTTAATTTAATGTTCTTGTATCCATTTATATTGGTGGTACAATTAATTTTGGTCATGCGGCCAATACAATGGGGGATGAGAATTGATGTAACAAATTATAGACAAAAGGGGTTTGACATTCCTGACTAAAGGAAAAAAATAACATGAATTGATAGACCATGGTCGAACCAATGCCTATATAATAATCCTCAATGATTTGGGTGAAGTTCGTGACTAGGCCTTATTTAGCTGGGTTTCAAATCAATATGTATCCCTATAATTGGAATAAATTCACACATACTTATAAAAACCATTTTAGTAGGATATTAGAACTGGGAGTGGATGTCCTCTCAGGTGAGGTCCATGAAAACATGCAATGTAATTACTTATGATAAAGTCATTGATCATCCAGGTTACACTCTAATGAAAATGGATATAAGAAATTTAGTTTAACATTTTATGGTTTGGATGAATTGTAGTTTAGATTGAAATCATTTATGTAGAACATAGTAAACTGATATGATGACTTCGAAAAGCATCATCAGAGAAACCATGAATTGGGTATGTGTGCTTACATTCTGCGGAAATCTTCATCCTAACAACATCTTAATGAGAAAAGACTATATATTGGGGGATTAAATGTATATCTAACACATATATAATGAATCTAGGTCTCATATACTACACTATTCATTGAAATTAATGGGCATGTATTCTAGATCAAGGCATTAAATAATTAATACGTATGGGACATGAAGATTCATTAATAGTGTATATGTAGTATGATGGAATGAAACAGAGAATCATTTTCTCTTCCATTTAACATATGAAAATTGAAAATGTAAATAATTTCCTCAAATTATAGAATGAGAGACTGAATACTAGTGGGAGTAGGAATATTAGTAATTTTGGAATATTAATTACATTCTTTGTCAATAAGGACTTGTTGGTTTTGTCTACATGTCAAAAAAAAATTGTCCATTGATATAAAATGGTGTTCAAGTGAACCATTCTTCTAGGAAAAAATATCTTCAAGGTTCTATATTAGTGTATGAATGGGAAAATGTTATATTCACCAAGTAATCAAAGTGTTATCCCTTCAGATTAATCAAAACATGTCACTAATTTTTCTTTGGAAGATATTACTAAATAGGTTAATCAACTAAATGTTGAGGGGTTCAAGAAGAGTACATCAACTAATTTAACAATATGATTTGTAAATAAAATTAATGATATAGTTAATGGGTATGAAGGTAAATTCATAAAGTTTTCTATAATTCAATAATTATACCATCATTTTCTTGGCAGGCTACTTGGGTAGGAGAAATGGAACACAAATGGAAATAAATATTATTTAACCCTCATAAATGATTGATTAAGAACTTAAGATGAAATACGGGGATCATTTTTATTTACTAGGATAATTTTTAAATGATCTCTTCTAATATTTTATTTGTATATAGGACAGACCGTGCACCACATATTTTAATGTTCATGTGGTTAGGACAAACAGTTGTGCAATAAAATGTTATACATAATAGTCTTAAGTGTATAACTAAATTTTATTATTCAATAACTTACAATTTGGATTTCATCTATGAATATAGTTTTAAATTGATAGATATCTAAGATGTTAGGATATATATTTTTTATTCATTTATTCAATAAATTTGTGGATTTTATTTTATGTTCATATATGCAGGAAAATTGGTGAGGTTGGGACATATTCATTATCTAGTTATAATGAACCTTATTGGAATATATTCCTTATGGGTATATTAAATTTATGGATATATCATCTAAATTGAATAATTTTTTTAATGATTCATTGATAAGGGGTTTTGATGTCACTATATATTAAATTATATAATTTAATTTGGATTTATGTAGTGATAAAAAGGGGAATGGATGGAGATCAATTATATATTGAGTTACTCTAAAAAAGGGCCAACTGGTCATTATTTATTATATCATGAATTATGGGTGTGAACCATTTTTCTTATAGTATTATGGAAATAACATTTTCAAAAATTATAACATCTTCCATAATTGATATTGTACATGTAGTTTAACCTCGTATGATTATGAAACACCATAAAATAATTTATCCACTTCTATAAAAGACATTATCCAATTATTTTTTTCATGTGACTTGGGTGAGTTCAAAAATGTTTAAATTCATTAATCTAGGAATATTATGTCATGTAGTTGTACGGCTTGTGACAATGAACATGTTGTCTTGTATTTTAGGGTCTTACTACATATATATGGAGTGACATAACTCATCGGGAAAGGTGATCCTCTAGTGAAGTGAGAAAATCTCTAATTAATGATGATATCATCTCATGATTAACAAAATCTATAAGGTATTCAACTACTATAATATAAATACAATCATAGGAGATAATTTTTTTTAGATTAACATGTCTACTAATTTAGTGTAAGGGATTATAATAAGGCAAATCCTTTATGATCACCTTCTTGAGGGTTGGTCTTTAGAATCCCTTTAATTTCATGTTGGAAAGTGTATTTTATGAATGTGAAAAATTTCACATACTTGAAGTAATATATCATATTGTGTGTGTCATGGAGGGATTGATGGTATCATCTCATTAACACAATTTTGGTGTTCTACTAAAAGTGACCACAAGTATTAATCCTAAATGATGATGTCAATGGATCCAACATAACAACATTAATATGCATCTGAATTCAATCCAAAAATACATATAACCCACAAATTTAATGTCCTAAAAATCAATTTATGAGATATTATTAAGGATGTTTTATTTAATCATTATCTTTTTGTGGAAAAATTCATGGTATATGAGAAACATAATCTTCTATGACTTAGGAAAAGTTTGAAAATTCCCATGTTGTAAGCAATACAATATCCTATTATGTTCATAATGTTCTGGATGAAATCCCTTTTCCCCAATATATTACATATTCTACTATTTATAGGGTCACAAGGATGATTTTTGGGACCATATAGGATGTTCCCAAATCATACTCAATTTGGGTTTATAATTTAAAGTGTTATAGGCCAAAAAAGTTGATAATTTATCGTGCTAGATTGTTGGAACACTGGATATCCTTAACATTTTTTGGAATATTAGGTATAAGGCCCCAAACTTAAACATTACTTAATATTGAATTAAATAAATAATTCACATTGAGGATCTTTTCAAGTTTAGAGTTTTAGAGAATTATTACATAACTATTACATCTCAGAAGATTACAAAGTATACTCTTCTACTAAGTTTCCATAAAATAAAAACTCCTAAAAAGAAACATGCCTAGTTCCATGTTTTATATATCATGAATTTTCATTGATCCCATCCTTGACCCTATTCTACATTATGTCCCATGAAAAACATTTTAAGAAAACTTGGGGTGAGCATAAATAGCTCAGTAAGGGATACACAATGAAGGAAACTGTTAGTTTTTCAAAAAAAAAACTAGTAAACCATGAATACTTTATCAAAGTAATACTTTTCACGTTTATAAAGTTGTAAAAACTCTTCAATGAATAAAACATCATTACATACACATTTTGTAATCAAAATATTACCATAAAACCCATATAAAGAACACATAATGTATAAAGGTAACTTGGGACATAAACATACTTAAATGGAATAACCATACGGTCGACTTCCATACATATCACTTAATGGAATTTCCATACGTCCAACGTACATACCCAATGCATTGGAGGTTATAATGTAACCACCCGTCCTGGTATAAATGGCACAACTCGTTATATGGTTTATCATGTAACCACCCGTCAAATGTCCAAGTACCATTATAAAATCATAAGACTTAAAACAAATATAATGGAAAGAAAACATTTCCACATTTTGATCAAGATATATCCATAAAATATATTGTCATAACAAAACCATTATAAAAAAAATATTCAATACCAAGATACATAAAAGAGTATATGGTATTTATTTACTATTAAAAACATTACAGCTTGTTGAGCAAGCCAAAGTCAAAATAATACTCATGGCGGCGGAAAAGGTCATTGTCACCACGTACGTTAAAAGAAACATTCCTTTTTGTCGTTTTTTAAAACGCTTCATAGAAAAAGATTAATTTTTTATAAAAAGAAAAATCAAGGGGGTTTATACACTGTATAAAAGAAAGTCTTGTATTAGGTCAAAATATTCCCCAATGGAAGGAGATTAAGATGAAGTCCATTACCTCATGTCCGATGTGACTCGATTGATATTTAATATCTTGAATAATAAAATAAAGCTAAATTATACATGATTAAGAACCTTTTTCAAGTTTATTATTCCTTTTATATTACTTATTGCCATGTTATAAACATTATGTAATCATTTAATTTAATAAAGATCGTTTTGTCAATATTTGGTACTTATATCAAAAATGGACTTCTTACAATTACATATTGTTCATGTGGTCAAAGGTTAATTATATCCAGAATGATATTCATGATTTGGGTATCATATATATCATATATATCCAGAATATACATGTATTTATAATAGTACATAACATTTAGAAGTAAGAAATGAAATGCACCGTTCATGGAGACGGTAAGCTGTATGTATGTATGAACACTACTTTCATTTCTATTTCTTATTTAATGGAGTGAAATAATAATTATATAATGGTATATTATAATTATAGTATTATATAATATATAATATCACTAACTCCTACCATTATATATCACACATATGGCATTAACGAATCAAATCACTTTGATGCGGTGGTAGTCCGCACTTCCAAAAATGAAATTATCGCGTTTACCCATAATGGAAACCATAAAGGTTTTCCATTAATGAAAATTACAGAAGCCTAAGGAAAACATAAACATTATATAAATCTTATATAAATATAGTGACATCTTAATGGACACCATGAAAGGTGTTAAAAGAATATTGAACAATCATTGTTTCGTGGGACAGAAATTCACCATCCACAAAAAACAGTATGTTCTTTAACCATTAGACGAAGGTGTCTGTATGTGTAGCTCAAATAAATTACATAAAAACAACCTAGTATATTGAAGATACTGGTGTTGTTACAAAAGAAAATAATAAAAAGATTTTCAGGGGTTGGAGAAGCAAAATTAAACAAAAGAACACAAGTGAAGACATTACCATTAAATCGGGTAACTCCTCTTTATTTGAACCAAAATGGGTCTTGAAGAGATTTATACAAAAGGTAAGTCTAACAGGATGTGTAGAGGGATATATAGAGATAAAATGAGCAGAGAGTTTTCGAGCCAAAGGCTTGAGAGTTGCGGGTAAGGTGGTAGAGGTGGGGGCCTTTTATATATCTTTTCATTTTATTTAAATCATTAAATGATGAGGTAATCGCTGCATCAACATGGTTTCATAAATAATTTAATTTATAAAATGTCTAAAAATTATAAAAAAAATACTATAATGTAGGAAATATTTTTATATTTCCAATGAATATTTATAGTAAAAATTATTACTTGTATGACCCTATGTAAAAATTGTTTTAGTAAAAGAACACATGTTTGTGACATTTTTATTTTAACGTTAAATAAAAAGATATTAATGTAATTTTCTTACCCAGGTGGATCCATGGGGTCCCCAAGATGACCCATGGATTTTTTTTGGTTGTACATGACACATCCAATAAGGGTAGGAAATGTGTCAAGGTAATTTATTGTCATAATAACATTATTTTTCCTAAAATTACACTAATTACATATAATCTCGATTAATAAACTTAAAAGTTACTATTCACCAAAAATTTATTTTAATCCCATTGTACCAAATATTACATCCTAACGACAACCATGTTTTTCATAATTTTGAAAATCAAATCACAGAAGTGGTAAAGTTTCATTTAAATCAAATGTCAGTTTTTTAACTGCCACGTAGTGGTTTCACTATTCATCAAAAATTGATTCTTTTCAGAAAAATACCAAAAATTCACCCTAAGCTATATTTGATATTATGAATTAAAAATGATGTCTATTTTAAAATATTAAAAACATTTTTTTTCAATAATTAATATAATAATTACTTCCCACTGTCAAAACAAATAGTGTGTTTTTATCAAACAATATATAACAAAAGATTGACACTAGTTTTAGTCCAAATTCAAAGTGAAACTTATTCCAATAACCACCATTGGATTAAATGGTAAAAATATTTTCTAATTCCACTTTTTATCCAAATAAAAATATAATATAATAATATAAACAAATTAGATTAAAAAGAGGTTTTGAATAAAAATACAACATTTTTTACTATTCATTAAAAAATGAGCTTTATCGGAAAAATACCAAAAGATTACACAAAGTAAATTTTGATGTCCCGATTCTAAAGAAGATATTTACTGGGCTCAATAGAATGTATAAGTGTGACCGAAACTATATTTAATGAGGGTTCACCATTAAAAGGCGATAGTTTGACCTTTTAGTGAATATAAGAGTATCTATGCCTAATATTGAATTATTTTCCTTTTTTTAAGCCTTTATATTCTATTGGATATATATTAAATCATTTGACAAACATATATAATCATATTTTAGTTATTTCTATTTATTCCATCCAATACAATAGCTACGTGCTGACTACCATTTAAAATAATATTATTATATTACTAGTGTGCAACGTAAGATTTCAATGAAACTCTTTGTTGTGTATCGGGTACACTATCTAACATAGCATCCCCTTAAAAGTAAACTTAGTATTTAATTCGTAAATATTATTAAATATAAAAATGTATTATTCTTTATTTACCTCGGATGTTACATCCTTTCCCCCTTTTGGGAATTGCGTCATCGTAATTTTATTCACTTATCAAAATAAGTGGGGGTATTTATCCCTCATAGCATTTTCCGATTCCCACGTTGCCTCTTCAACCATATGGTAATTCCAAAAAACCTTTACCTGGTGAATTATCTTATTCCACAACACATGATCTCTATGGTAAAGAATCTGGACCAGTTGTTCTTCATAAGAGATATTCTCTTCCAATTGAACTACCTCTAGGCTCAAAACATGAGTTGGGTCTGGGATATACCTTCTCAACATCGAAACATGAAAAACATTGTGTACTTGAGATAAACTCAGAGGTAAGTCCACTTGGTAAGAATGTGATCCAACTTTCTCCAGAATTTCATATTGTCCAATGAACCTTGGACTATGCTTTCCTTTCTTACCAAATCGCATCACACTTTTCCATGGTGAAACTTTGAGAAAAACATGATCACCTACCTCGAAAGATAGATCCTTCCTCCAGTTATCCACATTACTTTTCTACCTGCTCTGAGCTGCTATCATGAGATTCTGAATCAACTGAACTTTTTTAGCCATCTCTTCTACTAATTCTGGTCCCTTCAGCATCCTTTCACCCACTTCATCCCAAAAAGCTGGAGTTTGACACTGTTTACTATATAATGCTTCAAACGGATCCATCTATATATTGGAATGAAAACTATTATTATATGCAAATTCAACCAAAGAAAGATGTTGGTCCCAACTTCCCTGATAATCCTTCGAACAAGAACATAGCATATCCTCCAAAGCCTCAATTGTTCGTTCTGACTGCCCATCTGACTAAGGATGAAAAGCTGTACTAAAATTTAATTTAGTACCCAACGACTTCTGAAGGCCGTTACAAATTTAGAATTAAACCTCGATATGTCTTCAGTAATCCCACAACAAAGTCCATTGATATATTTTCCCATTTCCACTCTGGCCCTGGTAAAGGCTGAAGCATCCCTTTCGGTAATTGCCGCTCTGCTTTAACCTGCTGACAAGTCAAACACTTCACATTAAAATTAGTAATATCTATTTTCATTCCATCCCACCAGTAATACTCCCGCAGATCATTGTACATCATAGTACTACCAGGATGACCTAAAAACGGGGAATTATGAGCCTCACATAGCAACTCATTCTTCACTTGTGAATCACTAGTCACACATAATCTCTTCCCAAACCTCCAAACAAAATCATTATCAATGTTAAATTCAGGAAACATACCCTTTTGAACCAGCTCTACATTTTTCTTCAACCCACTATTTTTCTTCTACGCTTGCTTAATACTGTCTGATAGAGGTGATCTCACTGACACCTGAAACAAAATAGAATAACTTCCTACACCAACAACTTCTATGCCAATTTTCATCAAATAAAAAACCAAAGGATCTCATTCCAAACATAGCATGGTTAATGAAGTATTACTTATTCGACTCAATGCATCAGCCACTTTATTTTTTTCCCGGATGGTAATGAATTCTACAATCATAATCCTTGATTAATTCTAGACATCTCCACTATCTCATGTACAATCCATTCTAAGTGAATATATACTTTAAACTTTTGTGATCAGTATATCTTTCACACTTTACTCCATACAAATGATGCCTCCAAATTTTTAGAGAAAAAACAATAGAAGCTACTTCCATGTCATGTGTAGAGTAATTTACCTCATGAGTTTTCAACTGACGTGAAGAATATGAAATTACCCGTTCATTTTGCATAAGGACACAACCAAGTCCCTTCAACGAAGCATTAATCTATATAAAAAACTCACCATTCCTATATGGAAGTTCCAAAACTGGAGCATTCACAAATCTTCTTTTCAACTCCTGAAAATAATCACCACATTCTTTTGTTCAGATAAATTAACACCCTTCAGAGTTAGCTTAGTCATTGGACTAGATAACTGTGAAAAATTTCCAACAAACCTTCGGTAGTAACCTTCCAAAACAAGAAAACTATGGATCACGGTCACATTTGTGGATCTTGCCCATTCTTCCACAACTTTTATTTTAGAAGGATCAACAGTTATGCCATTTTTTGAAACAATGTGATAACGGAAAGAAATTTTTTGTAGCCAAAACTCACACTTGATGAATTTTCCATACAGTTTCATTACTTTTATGGTTTGAAAGATAACCATTAAATGACTTTCATGCTCCTCTTTACTTTTATAAAACACCAAAATATCATGAATGAAAAAAACCACAAACTTATCAAATATCTCATGAAAAATTAGATTCATAAGATCCATGAATACAGCAGGTGCATTGGTTAACCCAGAAGTCATAACTACAAATTCATAATGGCCATATCTAGTATGAAACCTAGTCTTTGGAACGTCTACTTCTTTTCACTTTCAACTGATGGTACCCCGACCTCAAGTCAATCTTCGAAAAATACTGAGCTCCCTGGAGCTGATCAAACAAATAATTGATATGAGGCAAAGGATACCTGTTCTTAATAGTGATATTATTCAAGGCTCTATAATCAATGCAAAGTCTCATTGAACAATCTTTCTTTTTAAAAAACAAGACAGGGGTATGCCACGGTGATGTGCTAGGTCCAATGGATCCATTATCTAATAACTCCTGCAATTGTTTCTTTAACTCTAAAAGTTCAACTTGAGCCATTCGATAAGGGGGTTTTGAAATTGGCTTAGAATCAGGAACTAGGCCAATAGTAAATTCCACTTCCCGATCATGAATAATACCAAGATACTCATCAGGAAAAACATCAAGATACTCATTTACCACAGGCACATAATTAATCTGAATAGTTCCATTATTTTCAAAAATATGTGCATGGTAACACTCATTTCCATATTTTACTAGTTTCTCATCCTCCTGATATGTTATCCAAATCAAGGGTTCATTCTTGTACACAAACTAAAAATCTTTCTGAAAATAAAACTCTTTAGCTTTGTAGTCAATCCTAGCATGATAAAAAGAAAGCCAATCCATGCCCAAAATAACATCATACTCTACTAGAGGCAAAAAAATAAGGTTTTTAGGTAGATTCATTCCACACACAAGGATAGGATGGTTCTTATAATTTCTTTTTGTCTCAACATTCCCTCCGGTTGTTTTTACCATAAATTCAGGATTCATATCTTGATATGGAATTCCAAATTTACTAGAAAAATTCTCAGAAATGAAAGAATGTGTAGACCCTGAATCAAAAAACACATTGACATAATAGGAAAAAACACACAGTGTACCTGATACTACTTTATTCGATGGCCCAACATCTGCTGAAGTATTTGCAAAGGATTTCACCCACCCTTTCTTCTTGTAGTCTGGCTACTTTCCCCCAATTTATTTCTTCGTTAGACACACATTTGAATAATGACCCATTTCATTACACTTAAAACATCTTACCACTGACTTTTCATTGCCTTCTTGATCATCTTCCTTACAGTTATGAGCAATATGACCAGAATTAACACACCGAAAGCACTTTCCAAACATGGATAATCATTCTCCAGGAAGCATTTTACCACACTTCTCACAGGATGGATATTTGGTTTTCTTACATCCTTGTTTTTTTGATGAATTCTTCCCCTTTTCCTGCCAACTGGACCTATTATTCTGTTGTTTTTCAAAGAACATCGGATCATCGGCAAACTCCATTTGCACCTTCTCCACACATCGAACAAGTTTTTCATAAATTTGAACTCACTAGAAGCTAAATCGCTTTGAAACGTTGGTTTTAACCCTCAGTAAAAATGGTTGATTTTACTATCAAGATCTCGTATGAAGTATGGAGCATACCTTTCCAGTCTAGTGAACTTTTCTTCATAAGCAGCCACTGATTCATCCTCCTACCTCAATTCTAGGAATTTTTTTTCCATCCTAAGACGAAACACATTAGGAAAATATTTCCCAAGAAATATACCATTGAATTCATCCCAGTGAAGATCATCAATATCATCACTATCCCTGATATTTTTCATCATCGACCACCACTGATCAAATTCACCTTCAAAATAGTAAACACCAAGACTAACCTTTTGATGTTCTGAACACCCCATGACATCAAAAATCTTCTCCAGTGCTTTAATCCACCATTCAGCTAGCACATGGTCAGTTGATCCTCTGAATGATGGGGGAGGTTGCCTCATGAAATGTTCCACCACTGACATGTTCATTTGCGGTTGATCTAGCTGATCTCGTGCATGGATACCACCAACCTTTATAGCCTGAGTCAACTGTACCATCACTGCAACAAAGTGTTCTGTTCCAATTCCAACCATCTCAGGTTGCTGATTTGGAAGTTTTTCTTTCTCCTAATGTCGTCCCAGCATAGCATCCTTGTTTCCTCTGCGGAAAACCATTCTGAACACAGGAATATCTTAGCCTAAGAATCATTGTAATCGTTAAATTCAATATCATTTCAATCATACCATAACTTAATTTATAATTTAAAAAATTTATAACTCCTAAAGTTGTCTAAACCGACCTTTGATACCAACTATAGGGCCCCAGCCTTAAAACTTACTTAATATTGAATTATATGAATAATTCACATTGAAGATTATTTCAGGTTTAGAGTTTTAGAGAATTAAGACATAACTATTACATCTCAAAAGAATAAAAAGTATACACTTCTACTATGTTTTTATAAAATAAAAACACTTAAAAAGAAACATGTCTAATTCCATGTTTTAGATAGCATGAATTTTCCTTGATCCCATCCTTGACCATATTCCACATTATGTCCTGTGAAAAACATATCAAAAAAATATGGGGTGAGCATAAAAAGCTCAGTAAGGGATATACAAAGAAGGAAAAATGTTATTTTTTCAAAACAACGAGTAAACCAAGAATTCCTTATCAAAGTAATACTTTTCACCTTTATAAAGTAGTAAAAAAATTTTACTGAATAAAAGATCATTAATTACCGATTTTTTAATCAAAATATTAACATAAAACCCATATAAAGAAAACATAATATATAAAGGTAACTTGGGACATAAACATACTTAAATGGAATAACCATACGATCGACTTCAAAAAATAAAACATAATGGAATAGCCATACGGCTGACTTCAATACCCAATGCATTGGAGGTTATAATGTGACCACCAATCCTGGTCTTCACGACACCACCCGTCATATGGTTTATCACGTAACCACCCGTAAAATGTCCATGTACCATTATAAAATCATAAGACATAAAACAAATATAATGGAATGAAAACATTTCCACATTTTGATCACAATATATCACTAATATATATTGACATAACAAATCCATTATAAAAACAGTTTTCAATGCCAAAATACATAAAATTATATATGGTATTTATTTACTTTTAAAAACGTTACGTCTTTTTGAGGAAGCCAAAGTCCAAATAGTACTCACGGCGGCAGAAAAGGTCATTGTCACCGCGTACGTTAAATGAAACATTCCTTTTTTTCATTTTGAAAATGCTTCATAGAAAAAGATTACTTTTGTAAAAAATTAAAAATCAAAGGGTTTTATACACCGTATAAAAGAAACTCTTGTATTAGAACAAAATATTCCTCAATGAAAGGAGATTGATATGAAGTCCCTTACCTCGTGTCCGACATGACTTGATTGCTCTTTAATCTCCTGAATAATAAAATGAAGTTAATTTCTACTTTCTTAAAAACATTTTTCAAGTTTATTATTTCTTTTATATAAATTATTTCTATGTTTAAATGTTATGTAATTATTTAATTTAATAAATTTAGTTTTGTCAATATTTGGTACCTAAGTCAAAAATGGACTTCTTACAATTACATGTTGTTCACGTGGTCAAATGTTCATTATATCCAGAATGATATTAATGATTTTGATATCATATATATCATATATATCTAACATATACATGTATTTATAATAGTACATAACATTTAGAGGTATGAAATTAAATGCACCGTTCATAGAGACGGTAAGCCGTAGGTACGCATGAACGCTACTTTCATTTCCATTTCGTATTTAATGGAGTTAAATAATAATGATATAAAGATATATTATAATTCTTGTATAATATCATATATAATATCAGTAACTCCATCCTTTATACGTCCCACATATGGCATTAACGAATCAAACCACTTTGAGGGGGCAGTAGTCCGCACTTCCTAAAATTAAAATTATTGTGTTTACCCATAATGGAAACCATAAAGGTATGCCATAAATGAAAAATAAAAAAGCATAAGGAAAACATAAACATAATATAAATCGTATATAAATAGAGTGACATATTAATGGCCACCATTAAATGTGTTAAAGGAATATTGAACAATCATCATTTCGTGAGGCAGAAATTTTCCATCCACAGAAATAGTATGTTCTTTAACCATGAGATGAAGGTTTGTGTAAGTGTAGCTCGAATACTTCACATAAAAAATCCTATTATATTAAATATAATGTTTTTCTTACAAAATAAATGAATAAAAAGAGTTTAGGGGGTTTGAGAAGAAAAATAAAACAAAAGAACACAAGTGAAGACATTACCTTTAAATCAGGTAACTCCTCATGGTTTGAACCAAAAGGGTTTCTTGAAGAGATTTCTGCAAATGATAAGGCTTCTAGGATGAGGAGAGGGATGTGGAGAGATAAAATGAGAAGATATTGGTCGGGCCAAAGGCTTGATAGGTGTTGGTAAGGTGGTAGAGGTGGGATCCTTTAATAAGAGGAGAGGATAGGCACTCTTGGAAAGTTATAAAAGGTTACATTATTATAAACTTATTTTCAGATTTTAAAGGTCCCAAAATTATATATTTCGAGGATAAGGTGAAAAGAGTTCGAAATACACCCATCCAATAGGTTTTTAACAAGTTTAGGTGTTGTATTTTACATTATCTATTCATTTTATTTAAATCAATAAATAATGTGGTAATCACTGCATCATCATGGTGTCATAAATAATTTAATTTATTTAAGGTTTAAAAATTATAAAAAACATACTATAATGTAGGTAATATTTTTATATTTTCAACTAATATTTATATTAAAAATTATGACTTGTATAACCCATGTAAATATTGTTTTAGGAAAACAACACATGTTTGTGACATTTTTATTTTAACTTTAAATAAAAAGTTATTAATATCATTTTCTTATCCAAGTGGCTCCATGGGGTCCCCAAGTTGACCCATGGATTGTTTTGGTCGTCCATGACACATCCAATAAGGGTAGGACATGTTTCAAGGTAATTTAAAATTATTATAACATTATTTTTTCCTTAAATTACACTAATTACCTCTAATCGCGATTAATAAACTTAAAAGATACTATTCACCAAAAATTTATTTTAATACAATTGAACCAAATTTTTCATACAAATGAAAACCATGTATGCTGGAATTTTTAAAATAAAATCACAGAAGTGGTAAGGATTCATTCAAATGAAAAATCAGTTTTTTTAACTGCCACTTAGTGGTTTCACTATTCAGCAAAAATTGATATTTTTCAGAAAAATACCAAAAATTCACCCTAAGCAATATTTGATATTCCGAATTCAAACATAATTTCTATTATACAAAATTAAAAACATATAAGTTGCATTAATTTATTTAATAATTATTTTCTGCTGTCAAAATAAATAGCATGTTTTTAAGAAACAATACATATCAAAAGATTGACACTAGTTTCAGTCCAAATTCAAAGTTTAATTAATTCCAATGACCACCATTGGATTTAATGGTAAAAATATTTTCTAATTGCAAATTAAAACCAAATCAAAATATAATCTAATCATACAAACAAATTATATTATAAATTGTTTTTGAATTAAAATAAAACATTTTTCACTATTCGTTAAAAAATGAACAATATCGGAAAAATACCAAAAGATTACACAATGTAAATTTTGATGTCCCTATTTTAAGAAGAATTTTATTTGGTCCAATAGAATGTATAAGAGTTACCAAAACAATATTTAAATAGGTTTCTCCATCTAAAGGCTATATTTAGACCTTTTAGTGAATATTAGAGTATCTATGCCTAATATTTAATTATTTTCTTATTTTAAGCCATTATCTTTTATTGGAAAAATATAAAAACATTTAAAAAACATATATAATCATAATTTAGTTATTTCTATTCATTCCCTCCAATACAATGGCTACATGCTAACTACCTTTTAAAATAATATTATTATATTACTAGTGTGCAATGTAAGATTTCAAAGAAACTCTTTGTTGCTTATCGGGTACACTATTGAACATAAAAACCCCTTAAAAGTAAAATTAATATTTAATTCAGAAATATTATTAAATATAGAAATGTATTATTCTTTATTTACCTGAGATGTTAGATTATGTGGCTGAGAAATATTCAGAATACCATTGATAACAATGTGAAATATTAAAAATTCTCCAATCAAACATGGTTGGGAGACATAAAAATATAAACCTATACCATTTTTGGATGATGGTTACAGGTGACTTATTTTTATAAATTCAACTAGTTATTGGGATTTTTTTTTGAATATACCTCCATACGTATGGGATGGTTACATGACATTAAGGATAATCATAGTATGGATATTCTTATATAACATAGGAAAATGATCAATAAATATTCCATGATATTACTTCATTGAAATCCCCATTTTCTTTTTTAAATTATGTGATCATTTCATTGAAAAATATTTCTTTGTTATCCTCAATGTCATACACGAAAAAATATTTTAAACACCCTTTCCATTTTCATTGATTTTATGGGTGAGAGATGATGGGGGTCTCATTTTTTGAACACATAGAATGTATCATAAATTTATATTGGTCACAAGCTCCATCAACCATTTACTATAAATAATGAGAAATGTTGATAACTCATTATGTAGTTGTTGAAATTATATCATTAATCCAATCACGAACAATTCCTAAGGAAGAGGGTGAGACAATCTATTGGGGTTTGAATATTGTAAATATTCATAGTAATCTTTATTTACATTTTTCTCATCAGAAAAAGGGGAAAGTCTTCTGAACAAGATGAAACTATATTAATGGAGATATAGGTGAGATATTTCACCTCATCAGTTGAAAATCAAATTTGAAAAGATAGTTCTGATTCACTCGTTTGGAAGAATGATGTCCATTCACTCAATTTACTGAATAGTTCCCATTGGTTCATTTGGAATGAATTTTATTGTTTGAATATTAGGAGAGATTATTCCAAGGATAAACATTTGTGGGATGGTTCCATTAGAATTTTATTTTAGATGGTGTCCATTTCCATGTTCAGTGGGTTAGTTCCCATTAGACATTTTGGTTGGATGGTTTCCATCATACTATTTTTTGGAATAGTTACCTTATCTTGTATTGTAGGATGTTTCTCATCATCTCATTTAGTGGAATGATGCAAATAATATCTTTTTTATGGATACTACATGTGATTCTATTTATTGGTATGGTACCCCTAGACTATTTCATTTACATTAGGATGAATTTGTAAAACATTTACATCAATATTCATGGAATTATACACAAGAATTTTCCAATCATAGATTATTTAATGTAGTATATCATTGAAGATAAATCATAACTTGATCATATGACCCAACATACTATTGTAAGAGAAGTAATATGGATTTTTGGCTTACCTCTTTTCTCCTAGAATATTATTTTTTAGAAGCAAGATCATGATTTCTTAAAGAGAAATGAAGATCAACCATGGTTCTTTATCATTATTAAGTATATAAATTTCATTACTATTTATTTTATGGTATTATTTATTTTTTTTAGATTTTGAGAAAGATAATCAACATAAAAAATACCTAGATACAATATCTGTTCTTTTTTCACAAGATAATCTCATGCATTGGTTCAATGAATAACATCATATTTACATTTTTACAAAGTTAAAAACTCCTTGAAATCAATAGGGTACATATCAATAATATGTATATATGTCAATTAATATTATATGAATTAGGCACATATATCTAGTATATATTCAAGGGGATTTTTTTAATAGAATACATCCAACACATCAATATTATAATTAAATAATTGATACAATCATATTAATGTTCGATGTAATTACAAAGGATATAGATTTATAATTCTCTGAGTTTAACATTTAATTAGAATAATAAATTTTGACAATGAGCATCCCAATATGGGATTAAAACAAACTATATATTTATTATACAAAAAAGGCTAGAATATTTATAGATTTAAAAAAATGAACATTCAATCCCCATTTTATTATGGTGTTCCCATCATTTGGCCACATTGTATATTGAAATGGGTGATATGTTGTTTTGGATTACCAATATAATTAAATATAGATAAATTTTTTTCCAATACGGGAGGGTTGGAGTCAAATCTAGCCACATCTGATATAGATTCCTACCTAGTTTTACTAGTCTATTTGATCCTTTATGTGAATAAATTTGAGAAATAAGGGAATTCGTTAATTCAAGGTATATCATTCTCAATGATATACTCTAATTATTTTATTCAAAAATTATTTTTTTCTTCAATAATGGTATAAACACATGGAAATCATTTGACACTATAGTATAATCCGATGACTGATGTAATATCAATTTGATGGGGTGTATCGATTCTTCCGTAATATGTTGTAAAATAATATATCATTAATATAGGCCCGTTAATAGAAGGGTAAAACCATTTATTTTTTGATTATACACAAATTATTTGTTTCCCCTTATAATTTTAGCATTGAACATGGGAATATTTACTATTTAACAATTATGATGATTAATATTTTCTTATGTCGAGATGGATTCATCAGGGCCAGGTGAAGTGTCGGTAGTGAATATGGGTACACATATATAATTTTGAAAACGTTCATGGTGTGAACCATAATTTTTACTAAGAGAGATTTTATTTAACAATTTGACACACTTGTTAATAACTGTAAATTACTTTTGAGGTCATTTTTGAATTTTTTTCACATCATGATAGTAGATTTCATTTTTGGTTGAGAAATGGTAAACAATTCCCCCTTCCTTATGGGATATGGTTCTCATTAGAATAATTATATCATGTGGGTTAGTTTTTCTATTTATAAAATATAATATTGGTAATTATATTGGAAATTCCACCCCATGATTCTACCGATAAAAACAAATTGGCCTTAGAACTGCTAGAAATTGTAGGGAAATAGACCTTCTCTATAGTTTATGTGGATTTTTACCTCTATCAATATCTACTTATTAGTTCATGTATATAGATACATGAAATAAGCATGTTTTTTTTAGATTCTTTTATAATTTCAGTTTCACATAATTAACGACTTATATGATAGATATGGGCCCTATTGGGAAGCACCTAGTTTATTTCATTGATATTTGTGATTATATACATGAAATAAAAATATAGGATAGTAATGATTTTTTACACTATATGTATTGGATCCTAAAATAATTTCATGGTGAAATGTAGACCACTAAATTACCAACATCCCATCATTTATATGAAAATATACTGGGATTCATCCTATGGATACATTCATTATCTTCTTCTATTATTGTGATGGATTCCATAAAATGATACATACATTCCTAGGAGTTTACCAAATGGAATTATATGTTATTGGAAGATGATAGTGTATGTCGATGTAATGTTTTCATTGTACCTATTCCATCTTAAGAAAACATTTGGAATGGCTAATATATCGGTGATCTGACTCGTGGTGTTCTTCAGGTTTTACCATGTTATATATATATATTTTAATTCATTGGAACATTTTGTAATTCCATTTGAATTGTAAATAATAATCACTGTCAATGGGGGATATTAAATAGGACATTACCTAGTGTATCATCACATGTAATCATGCTTTGTTGTCTTATCACCTATAATTAAATGTTGAAAAAGGGCCTTTTTAATTTTTGAGTGTCTAGAAAAAATAATAGGATTCATGTTGGGATCACCAATCATGTTTTATGTGAAAAATATGAGGTAATTAATTCATGAACTCGTTTTGACTCCATGAGGACCTACTTTATTAAGCCAAGTAAACACTAAATCATTTCAAATTACACCATATAAAATTCAATAGTCTATATGATGGGTGGCCTTGTTATCGGACCCTTTTAGGAAGAATTATTTCTTACTCTATATCTCTGTTATAAAATTATGATGCATTATTGAATCATTACCAAATAATATAGTTGTAAAGGTAACCATCGATCTGATGCTATGATTGATGAAATTTTGATTTAGGAATACTATGTCTATTATATTATTAACGACATTCATTTATTTATAAATAATGTTATGATTTTATTTTATCTTGTTGGGATATCTAGGGTATAAATTAATTAAGGTATGAGGTTGGTATTTTGTATTTGAAATTAAACTCCAAAGATGTTTTTTTTATACTGTGAAGAAAATAATTTAAACCCATGTAGTTCTAAAAATGTTTCATTGATTACATCCTAATAGGAGGATCATATTGGCTGCACCTTCAGCATGATAATGGTATGATAATCATATATCTCTAATCCCATGTGAATCCTGATTTATTAGAAAACAAATAGATAATATATGATATGTCACATTACATCATAATAACCAATTGAATTTTAAAGGATTTATAATGAACTAAGGCTACATTTAGGGGATTTTTCTTCCCGGAAAGGTGTTATAACCTAAAATATAATAGGGAATACAAAAGATACGCTCTTTGATACATGACATTGTTTGGGGTCCCTGTTTGACAATGTTTTTGGACATACAATTATGTGTATGCCCATGTATTTTGAATATAGGTGAAGTATCTCAACTCAAGGTGAGTAATAATAATAATGAATGATATCTTCATTAAATTTCAATTGGGTGTTAGATAAGGGTTTATAACTATGGGGTTTTAAATTTATCTTTATCCAAAAAGTGTATCTCAATTCAAGATTAATAATAATAATCATGAGGAATATCTATACACACTGGTAATTGAAGGTGTAGTCAGTTCTTAAACATATGAAGATGTATATTGATCACAAACCAAGATGATTGTATCATCTTAAGGAAAATAATGAACATCGTGAGGATTATAAAAAACTAATTTTAATTAAATGTTTCATTGAGGATTAAACCAAGAAGTATTATTCATTATATGACCCCACCTCAATAAACCATTATTAATAGAATAAGAATGTTTGATTGTAGTGGATGGTAATTACACCAAAAAAGTGTCCCATTATATTTATGTACATGAAGGATCAAATGATATCCTAATCATGTCTTCAAGGAGTATCTTGAAAAAAAATCCATATAAGATATTTCAATGGGGAATCTGTTTGGTGTCATCTTTTTAGTTACCCCATAGATGGGTGTTGTCATAATGATTCATGGGGGGGGTCTATATAGGACCACTAAAAAGCGGTGTTTTAAATATTCATCCCAAAGGGAGTTTACATTGGAGGTCCACATAGTTGAATCCACATATTTGTTTCAGAAACGGGTCCTCATAAATTAGTAATTAATATTTCTAATGACATAATATAGTTTCCTTATAGGCTAATTTCATTATTGTTGGATATCCAGGGGAAAAGCCTTAATTGGAATACATTGAAGAGAACCTCTAGTGATTGGAACACATGAATTATACAAGAGTGGTTCTATGATATTTATTATACCTTAAGCCTTATATAAATTCATATATTTATCCCCTATTGTCTAATAGTGGTTATTAATTATTATATGAATTGGTGAATGGATACATTCCTAAAAAATACAACCTTGTGGAGATATATTCAATAAAATAAATACCTTCAAAGGGCTCCTAGATGACTGGAGGCCTTCTAACAACATCACATAGTATCCATACATCGGGATGGACACATAAGAGATTCTTCAATTAAGGTCACCTAAATGAGGTGTTAAAAATGATTTAATGGGATATAATAAATATAATTATGTGGGTGGATAAAATTCATCACCATAACAAAAAAATGTGTTCAGATTTAAAGATGAGTGTTTCAAAAACCATTTGAGTTTCCATGTGGTCAATGAAATGTACTATACATTGGAAAATCATCAACTTCTAACACAGAAATAATAATGTAATTAGGATCCATATAAAGGGCCATGTGAACCATAATATAATTATATATTTTTTCTTCATCAATATTCATTTTAATTTAAAAAAAATTAAAATCTTACTATGTATAGTCTTAATATTTAATACTTAATCCATTTTGAACTCCATGATATGTCAAATTGAAGAATATTATGTGAAAAATTTCCCTATAAAATGTTTATACACCCATATAGATTTACTATAATTCCCAAAAATTAATCGAATTCCCTAAAAATTTGACTTATGGAATTGAATCCTCTTTTATTGAAATTTTATAAATCCAATGCATACTCATGGGTCATTGATATCCACACAATGCCATCAGATTGGTCAAAATTTATGTGGAATCTACATCACTTAGTGTTTGAGAAATCATATGACACATGGAATTGTAATTTATATATTATTTCTACAAGGATACATATTTCTAAAAAAACGTAACCCATGTTTTATATATGAGTATAGAATCTAAGGTCACGTGGAAAAGTGCATGGGGTGAATAATTCAATTCTAAAAATGATAATATCAAAATGGGGGGATGCAACCTTTACCCACGAATTTATCAAAATTGGGAAACATCAGAATGAATATTTTAAAAATAATTTATAGCATATCAATGTGTTATAAAAACTAATGAGTTAATGTCATTACATAACACATAAATGACAATAAGACAATTGTTCATCCCATGAGATCCATTCATAAATCATAAGAATGATCAAACCCAGGAGATTAAAGTGTGTTTAAAAATTATAATTTAAAGAATTATAAATTGATAAATAATATGTATTCATATAGGAATTATGAATTATATCAAATTTTTGAACCTATATAAATGTTAAATAATGGAATTGGTCATTATGATCCAATATATAGATTTCGTGTGAATTATTATGGATAAGAAAACAAAAATTCTATAAGGGTGATGATTTATAAAAAAATTGTTGTATATTTTTAATTAAATATTGAAAATATTATATTCAAAAATAAGAAAATATAATCCAGAGGTTTCTCTATAAAATATATATAATTCTTAATAATCTATTAAGTGTTTAAAAAAATTTACATGGGTGATACATGATGTGGGAGTAGAAGTAAATTTGTTTCCAAAAACATGGATCACATAAAAGTGGAAATTTGTTATATAAAATAATCTGTAATTAAATAAACTAATATTATATTTAATTAATTATAGTTTTATGGGAAATATATACAGAATATTAATAGTTACCTGATAATATGATTACATAATATTGAGAAAATATAATATGAATGTATAAAATGAATTTCATGAAGGAGGTATGGAGTGTTCCTTCCCCATCATCTGAACAAGATCATCACTTGAATGTATGATTAAAAATATTCAAATACCTTTGATTAAAAACATTCCTAATAATATTTTCCATTTATATTTCATTTTAAAATATCTATTTATCATCTTATGTGGTAAAATTATTTCAATGTTTAGTCTTATGTTGGTTAATATTAATTTTCTCACTCAATTGCTCTAAATATTTTCAT
Organism: Viscum album; assembly: GCA_963277665.1. Lineage (NCBI taxonomy): Eukaryota > Viridiplantae > Streptophyta > Magnoliopsida > Santalales > Viscaceae > Viscum > Viscum album. The sequence continues at coordinate 999,517,139 of OY728166.1, forward strand.
TACAACCATTTTAATTAATAAGCATTATTTAATTAATAATACAAAAACATACACATAAAACAATACCATAATTTATTTAATCCTAGTGTCATTTGGTAATATGAATATAAAACATCAACCATTCATGAATAATGAATTAGAAGTTAGCCAAAATGAATATCAATGGGAAATAAAATTGTTGACATCCATAATAATGAACAATGAGGCATGATACCACACAATATAGACATGGAAATTTGAGAATATGTCCACAAAAGTAAAAATGGTATCATAATTGTTTTTAGGAATACCAACCAACAAATCAAAAAATCGTGAAAACATCACCGTTTCATATTTTTACAACACCACAATCCTATAAATTACACCTAGTTAGACTAAAACATTACCCATTGTAATAGAAAACTATATAATTTTGGAATCACTTTTTACATTCATATATTTTAGAGGCATATGAGTGAATCATGGATAATTCAACATAGAACCATATTCCATCCCATTTAATTTTATTATTAAGGAGTTGGAATGAATATATGGATGTACCCATTAAAATAATTATAGTTATGTTTTGGTCAGTACCATTAAGTGGAAATCGATATGGTATTCGCAATATAATGGTTTGGAATAGAGAAGACCAATGTATGGTTTATGACCATTATATTTTCTTGAGGTGGTTCTATGAGCATGGTTTGTTCCCTGATCTCAATGAGTATGAAATTATCAAGTAATTAATTTTCCTAATTCATTAAATGATTAATATTATCCTAGTAATGTTGAAGGATAATTCATAGTGAATATATCACCCTTGTAAACTATAATATACTATCGTTATATGGAAGGATCCTACATTTCTAGGAAACTGCTATATTCTTCTTTGTTAACTACAAATTAAAATTTCCTATAAAATATAATAAAAATATGATCATTATTCAAACGATATATTTTCAATGGTTATGAATTTAAATAGACCTTTAATTTTGAAATGATATAACCAAATGAGTTAATGTGCCTTTTATGACCACATTAAATTATATGAGATTTAATTAATTGATAAAAGGAATTTAATTACTTAATATTTGTTTCATTACATTATTCCTCCATAAAAATATCTCCATTGAAATTTTCATTTCATGATGTAAATTGGATGAACGTCAAAATGTCTCATATCATCGTTTGGATCCTTTGTTTCATCCTCAAAATTTAGGTTCTGCTATAATAATTTAAACAAATGAGTTGTGTTATTTCGTTTCAATTTGTCTATAAAATCTAATACATAAAATGTTTCCCATTGTATAAAATATATTGTTTAAATTTATCAATTTATATATTCAATAAATTTGAGGGTTCTTGTATGTACTTACTCAAAAGGGATATATAGAACAAAACATGCACTTGGAATATGATAGGTTGATGTGGTAGTTGATAGTCCACTACTCTGATGGGATCATTGATCATAATGGGTATGAGGTATCTAGGTATATGCTGACCTAGATTTCCGAACATCATGAATATAATCAATTGAGTTATATAAATTATTAAATTAACACGAAATTACAACTCTAGGATTCATTAAATATTTCATGTGTTGATTTTCTATCAACATTGTGGTAGTATAAGAAGATTATGAATGGTTTTGAACTTTTATATCACCTATTGTAATATATCATTTCCAATTAACTTTTACACCACCTATTTATTCCAACATGTGGTATTTTTACTCATCTCAATATTCTGATCCACATAAGGTTTTTTTTCAATTATCAAATGGAATCTATCGTTATATGAGAACACGACTAGGGTATGGTTATCGTCCTGATATAATTGTAAATATATTTAACATGATCTCAGAATATCTTAATGTGTTTGAATGGTAATTTCATATTTAACATCCATTTATGGATGATAAGTAAAATTTCAGATTATCTTTTTATTGAATTTTTTACCAAATCATTCTCTAAAACAGTTATGTAATATTTGGATCTCAATCTGATTCAATAGAGAATACCACGCCATAATGAACTAAAATGTCTCTTTAGTCTATTATTTAATGTTGGTCTAGTCTGAAATATTCATTGATAGTAATGAAATTTTATGACTTGGCAGGTCAATAGACTTCATCCTAGATTGTGTAATTTCCATTAGGTGTCCTTGGTATTCATATGATGAATACCATGGTTTTGTTTTCCAATTTTCATAAAAGTATGATAAATCATTTAATCATACAAATAAAATTATATCAACCTTATTTAACATTATTTTATACCATTTATCATGATACAAACATTGGAATCATTTTATTAGTGTTATCCAGAAAATAAATTATTCAAGTCTCAAAATGTCATAGTTCTTTTTATGGGTGTAGATAAGGATTAACTATGAACATTATCCAAAATATTCTTCCTCGGATATGGTTTTTATAGGACACTTATCTAAGATCCAATCTTTATATCCGATTTTTTCAATAATTTTTGTCTTCAAAATATTTTCAAACATCTTATGTAGGCACTCATAAGGATTTTGTTACTTTTTTATTTATCATGATATTATATCTGATATTTTATGTTATATTGCTAGGATGATATTCCATTTATTATTAGAATTTCAAGAATGTTCATGTTCAAAAATATTGTATCATTATCATTTCTGGTCACGGATAGAGTAATAAGATCATTTCTACTTATTTAATCTTCTACTCTGTTTAATATCCATGGATGGTAATGGATTAAAAATTTATAAAAATAGATCATATCATAAAACATTTATAGTCACATATTAAACTCTTTTTTGAAAATATACTTGAGGATTGTATGGTTTTTATAAATATCACAATTCTCATTATAGAGATAATGTACTGATATATTTAATGTAATGATCATTGCATCAAACTATAGACCATGAGTTGGGTTGTTCAACTGGTATATATTATGTTTTTGTAGTCACATTCTCTAAATTTTTCATTTTTTATGAGTAAACAACCTATATGTTTTTATATTCATCACAGATGATCAGAATTACTTCCCCACTTTTGGGTAATGTGAGTACATGTGTAGTGATAAGATTATTGTTTGATCAAATTAAAACAATCCTCCCATTATTCATTCATATAAAACATGAATCATTTCCAAAATTTAATTACTAGTGGGATTAAAAATGAATAGAATTTTCACACATATCGATGATAATAACTAGGTAGTCCAAGGAATCTATAGATTTACATCACATATGATGATCTATGCCAACATTCATTTCTCTTTATTTTCTAAGGACCTATATATATCCATTCATTATTGATGAAATTACCTAGTAACGATTCTTATTCAAACCAAAAATATCATTTTATATAAATTACATACATATTTTATATATGATGGTATTAAATATAGTATTAAAATCCTCCTTATTCTCATCCATTATTTCGGTTTATATAAGAATATCATAAATTAAGACTACAAATAATTTTTTTTGGTAATCTCTAAATACTATATTACGTAAATAAAGAACACTTTTGAATAATTATTGAGTCCAAATAGAATCACTATGAACTCTTACTGTATATTACTTACAAAAAAGGCGACTTTGGGATGTCCTCCTTATGCATGATTAATTGATAATATCTTCACTTAATATCTATCATACAGAAATACTGGAATCCATGTAGCTAATATGAAAAGTAATAAATCCATGAAAGTGGATACTTGTTCATTATCATGATCTACTAATTTTTATGATAATAAATCTAGGCGGTCCAATTAACTATTCATATTCTTGAAAAGGGGACTATGGCACCACACATTAAATAACATGGGTGTATAACCAGTTTTATTAGAATATCATAAAACTATTTCATTATGTCCCCGAGTTTAGAAATATGAATTTTATTCACATTTTCTAATATTATAAATTATGTATATATATAATAAATTTATAATCCTTCATCTCATATAGGATGAAGTCCATGAAAATAATAAAAAAAAGCAGTTTATTACCTCACAAGGGGCATGATTTCCAGAATGTTCTTTTTACTAGGTTTTAATCATTTTACCCAGATAATATTTCCCAAAAGGTAATAATAACCATTAAAGATATGATGGTTCTATTAGAGGATCATGCACCTACATTAACTTATATTGAATCTAAAGTTGATTATATAGATGATGTTTTCTTCCTTCCCTCTTTAATTTATGATTACAATATATAAGAAAAATAATCCCTAGCCATAATGACATTGAATTTAACTAAGGGGTGTATAAAAAGGATTTTTGGGAAATATAGTGTATAAAGATTGGTATTTTATGGGTTATATACATGGGATATAATAATTTTCACATTTTTTATTTCTACAGATAGTTCTACATATTATTTTCAGTGGTCTATGAATATATCTAGTAATCATTTTATACAATAATTTTCTTGCAAAACCATTGATGATAACATACTATAAAATTTGTGGTTATCATTTCAAACATTATAACAAAATATGCTATCTTAGAGATGATAATTTTGATTCATTAAAAAACAGAAATTGGAAGCCATGTTTATTAAAGGCACAAATCATGAATAGAATATAGTCTTTCACAAGTGATTTTCTAGGAATAAATCACTTTTATAAATGTCATATATCCTAACGTAAAATCATATGTGCATTCATGTTCATATAATAATGGGTTTTACCGAGTTTTTAAATATACAAATGTATTTCCCTCAAGAGTGTCTTACTATATTTGAAGAAATATTCATTTCCGTGAAATAGTCCATGATTGATTCTACTTGAAAATGATATTTCAGTTTGTTCAGCCAAGGTACATTATTTTGAGATCTATATCGACTTTTATTATATAGAATGTCATTTATTTTTAGGGAACCCACATACTCTATACATTACAATTTTTTTTGTTTTTCTTAATAAGGGTAGTATTATATAAAAGACCTTCATAAGATTTTTAAAATAATAACCACATAAATAATGTATAATATATCTAACACTAAATATAAAAACCCTAACCATTAATAAATAATATTTTATAGTTTAATAAATAATTTTACACCAAAATCATTCCCAGTAAATTGTGAAACATATTGTATTTGGGAAGTGGGTACAAGTCACATCAACTTGGTATATGGGAATAATACTATAAAAAATTTGGATATTAGAAGGGATTTTTTTAATTTATAAGGTGTTATAACCCCTTTTAATCAATTTAGCAGTGGTTACCCACAACGTCGCTAATGTGGCTTCCTACTCTGATTAGAGGCAGTTCTAGGTAAGTGTTGGTAAAGAGACCTTGTTTTTTGTAGTGTTTAGATTACATGGGATTTTAAACTCTATAATTTAACATTAAATGGACCATTAATTGAATATTTTGGGGCTAATTTAACTTCCTTTATTTTATATATTAGTTTACATGTGGTTATAAAAAACCACCCCAAAACACTACCCCAATTTCTTATAAAATATTCAAAGGTTCCACATCCCACCCAATGGGACACCACACCATTCCCTATAGACTCCCCAACCCCATTACCATGAAAATAACATTACACCCCCTTGGGACAACCACTTCCTATTATGGAAAACCACATGACACCGAAAACCCCATCCACACCAACAACCAACCCCCAATGTCCCCACGACATCCCCATGACTCCCACACTAGACAACCCCCGATAGCCAACCCAAAAAACCACACACTATAATGTATCTTATATTCCATGTATTATTTTGAAATACATTATAGAATTATTTCAAGAACAAGAACTGTGACGATGTGAGATTCTAAGACCTGGGATTCCTGAAATTAATGTTTGAAACAAACTAATCTTTTAATGGAATGCGCGAGCAGTTTTCTTGACAATGTGGAATATCATTTAAATAGGTGTCTGGATCATACATATAGGTCCCCATTGCATTCAAATAAGATACATTAGTATAGGTGAGTACTAACTTTGAACTGTGTGGGTCGTTTGCAAATGATAATTTTTGGACTTTTAATGGAAATATAATATATTAACAATTTTGTTTGGTTTAAAAGTTCAAATGATGTAACAATGCGTTTTACGGTTTTAAATATCCAGGATCCCAATTTAACGCTCCTAACCCTAGAAAAATCCGTGTAATTCATAGAAGTTTTGGAGGGGATCCACCACTTGTATACATATCAATGAAAGATGACAGAAGATGAACCCGTGGATCATTACACAACAAGGTCAGAGGATATCATCGACAATGGCCGAGGACCCACTTTTCATTAATGATTGAAGTAGTGAATTTCTGTAAATACTGTGAAATTTTGAGGTAATTTTTTTCTTAATATCTTTGGGATTGTACAAGAATTCAGTTTCTGACGGAACCTAATTCCGAGGCCCGGTGTGCCAGAAATCATTTTCCGAAGATTAGATCAGGTATGTTTAGTGAACGAATGAGAGGGATTTACTAACTATTGAACCATTGCTCGGAATTGAAGTCTGATGGCACCAATGAAACCGCAACGCCGGTAATTTCTTAGGAACACCTATTTCGGAGTTGCGTTGGCTCGGGTGTGGTTATTAAAATAATCAGTTAAGTAAGGAATAAAAATTAAATTTTTGCAAAAAATGTTTTTTTATTTAAGATAGTTTAAACCTATGCTTGGTGGTTGGAGTGGGACCCACTAAGATCCTAACTCCCTAGGCAAGATATTAGTGATGTGGGGCCCACACGAGCCCCACCCCCTTTATTTCCTTTTACCTTCCACATGAAATTAATTTGGTAACTCACTCGCACCCCCTCTTAAATTCCAAGTCAACTCTCGTATTTAATTGGATTATTAAACGCCTCATTAATTGGTCAACACACGTTAATTAATTCGTGGATTCTTTTTGAATTTTTAAAGAGTTGACATGGGCAATAAAATAAGGGAAACCATATTTTATTTTGGTTTTTTTGGTTGTGCGAGAAGGATTGGAGAGGATTTTCTGAAGTCATGAACTTCATCGTCCTCCTTGAAGAATGCGAAGAATGCACCATCACCGACGAAGAACGCTGGCCTCCGACGAAGGACGATGAAGAAAGTCGAATCCTCAGAGATCGACGACACGACGTTGTGTACCACGACGCCGACGATTCTATTCTCCATGATGTCGGTGATGCTTACAGAGCCTCCCTCCGCGACGCCTTCTTCCGCGGCGTTCTATTCCCACGACGAACCTTCGTTCGATGACATATTGAGGTATGGGTTAATTTCTTGTTCGTGAATATTATTCATTTTTGTTCACCATTTTATTCTTGAGCGGCTTGTTATCATTATAACGGGAGGAGGACAGATTTTACAAACATGACTGACTCTCCTCCCCCTTCGATGTTGGGTTTTTCGCTACATGAGCAAAGGTGCGCGGTGCAACAGAACCGCGCGGAAACAAGAAGAATGTGGCGAAGAAGCGCAGCGCCGTTGTGTCGTGTCGTGGAGGCCAAATAAAACCGTAGTCAGAGTCAGGACCAGAATGGTGAATTGAAGACTCCGCAGTTTGATTTTTTGATTTGCGGATCGACGAGCGATGACAGAATGGGCCCCAGAGGCGTTTCGAAGTCTTTGCAGTGAAGAGCGGGTCCTGGGAGGACCACTGGTAATGACGGTAGGAAAAACAGACCACCGATGCGCATCTGGTGGTCTGCAGAAGACCCTGCCGGCGCGCCACCATGAGGGACCACCACGGCGAAGCCACAACGGTGGGCGACCGGTCTCGCGGCCGTGCGGGACCTGGGGTAGACGCGACGACTAGTGTCGCGTCGCTAGCAAAAGAAGGGGGGACCGCATCCCCCCATGCTCGCCCACGGGCCGAGCTAGCGTGCCACTCGGCCTGGTCGGGCCGGGTGGCGGGGACCGGATCGGGACGCGCCCAGCCGGTTCGGACCCAGACCTGGGTCGGGTTGACCCGGTTCGGGCCAGCCCAGGGGGGTTGGGCCGGGTCGGACCGGGCAGAGAGCCCCCATTTTCAGACCACTTTCGGTCATTTGACCATTACATGGTCTATGGACCTCAGATCAATGCACCGTCATTTGGGTGGTGATCCATGGATTGAGGTGGTCGGTTCGGTATATTACGCTCAAGGGTTCAGAGAACATTGGGAACGACTGGGTTGGTTCAAACACGAAACCAACCGGGCCCTCGGAGCGGAAACACTTATAACATGAGCTCCAGACGTCTGATTGACGTGCTGTCGACTTTGATGGATTCCTCTAAGTGAGATGGACCTTATTTCTTACTCCGATCGAGGTTTGGACATAGTTGGAGTATGGTCGTGTTGGTTTTGACTTAAAAACCAACAACGCCCCTGAAACAAAAAAGCCAATAACTCTCAGACTGGCCATCCGATTGACGCATCGTATGTCATGTTGGGTTCCTCTAATGAAGACGGAACTTTGGGATACATCTACACCGGACTACGTGTCAGTTGATATATCGATCCCCATTGGATCAAGGAGCAGACCCTCCCAAAAACGAGCATGCTGTGTGCGTGAACCACAGAGCTGGTTGCGACGACGATGAAGAATTTCGTACTGGAATCCTCCGTGGGTTCAACGATGAAGACTTTCATATTGGAATCCTCCATGGGTCTGACGATGAAGACTTTCGTACTAGAATCCTCCGTGGTTTCGACTATGAAGACCTTCATACTGGAATCCTCCATGGGTTCGATGATGAAGACCATCGTACTGGAATCCTTAGTGGGTTCGATGACGACGACTACACTGAAATCCTCCGTGGGTTCGGCAGTGACGACAACCATACTGGAATCCTCAGTGGGTTCAACGATGAAGAATACACTGAACTACTCCGTGGGTTTGGTAGTGACAACAACCGTACTGGAATCCTATGTGGGTTCGACGGTGAAGACCTTTGTACAGGAATCCTTCATGGGTTCGACGATGACGACTGCACTGAAATCCTCCTAGGGTTTGGCAGCGATGAAGACTGTACTGAAATCCTATGTCCGTTCGGCAGCGATGAAGACATCAGTGAAATCCTCTGTGGGTTCGACAGCGATGAAGACTGCACTTAAATCCTATGTGGGTTCAGCAGCGATGAAAACCGTACTGAAATCCTCCGTGGGTTTGATGGTAATTACTACTGTTATAGTATCCGACATGGGTCCTAGCATAGATGAGTTAGTGGCTATATCTGATCATCTCTATCTTCTTAGGAAGATGTATACCTGTGTGAGTTGAGTCTTGACTTTCAATCATTATCTTCGATCTGATTGACTTTATTTCCTGTGTGGATTGGGTTGTGTTATCCTGTGTGCAATGGGTTGTACTATCCTATGTGGATGTGATCGAACTTGGTCTCAGATGATGGAGACAAACTAGAATTGGTGACTTAGGTATATGTATGGGAATATACCTATGTAGTGTTGGTTGTTCCTTCGTGATTGTATCTTTCCTTGTAGATTATCCTTTGTGGATTATGGGAGATCTTCTGGGGTCTCGGGGTCCCTAATGAGTATCGTATACTCACCCATGCACGATCTATGCCCGCACTTCATTGTGTTGGATGCAGAAGAAAGACAACGCTGATCGAGGTTGAGGCTTGTAGAGCTAGATGGTACCCGGAGGAGGATGTGACGACGAGATGGTACCCGGAGGTGGACATCACGATGATACGATACCCACAGCTGACAGATAGACAAAGAGAGATGAGGTGGCCATCTGTACCTACCGTACAGGTAGGGACTCCGGAGGATGATCCAGGAGCAGCTTGACACCTTCCTGTTGTTTTTTCTTTCACATGTACTTTACTGTTGGGCTTGTATTTATGGCCCCATTTGTACATTCAGCACTCTGTTTATATTTCTTTACTTAGTGTTTGCTTACGCTTTATCTCTTGTTCTCTGTGTGGTTTCATTTCTTAAAGGCAATGCCTTCCTAGTTATAGGGATTTACGCCTTTGGTGTTAGTCCCCAGCCCCTGGCCTATGGGAGGCAGGAATGGGGTAGTCACGACATGGGTCCCGAGGATGGGTCGTGAAAAATTGGTATCAGAGGAGTTCGGTTCTACCTGAGAACTCAGGACTCTGATCTTTATTCACTGTGAAGCAATAATGTTAAGGGTATTGAGTGTGGTTATCAGGCCAGGGAGTCCAGTGTTGGTGCGGTGGCCAACGTATCCGTACACCAGGACCCTGACATCTAATTTCCGACTCAATGCATGAAAACATTGATTGCATGTGTGCTTTAAAAGTTTTCTTTGTGATTACTTTTTGTCAGCTCCAAAGGTATACTGTTTTGACCGTGGTGCACTTGTTTTTTTAGGAAGGCCCCATGATGACAGCTAGCTAGGGTTTCGAGCTTTATGCGAGACAACATCCCACCGAACGACAAGGCCTCAGTGCTGGGCCCTTTTTCAGCAGAGGCACGGGTGGTACCTCTACCCGCTGATCCACAGATTCTACCAGCCCTAGCCACTGAGAGTGCACGTCACCTTACTGCACTGACCTAATTTCAGCATCAGAGACTACCTAGGTTCTGTTGGGAGATGAACCCTCAGGAAGTCGAGGATTGGCTGGATGCTGTGGTTCGAGTTTTCAGGTTAGTGGGGACACCAGTTGACCTCATGGTGATCCTTGTAGTGAGCCTCCTGCATGCGACGACATGATGATAGTGGAGCATGATGCTCTAGGTGCCCGAAGAGGCATCACTCCTTTGAATGGACTTTGAGATCCTCTTTCACTCAGAGTTTGTCCCATCCATCCTCCTTGGGGTGCACATTTAGGAGTTACTACAGCTACGACATGACATCATGACTGTGGCCTAGTACTCGACGAGGTTTACTGATCTCTCGCGCTACTCCACAGACATGGTACACGACTCATTCATTCAGGCCTGGACCTGCGAGCAGGGACTGTTGCATGAGATCAGGGCTTCGATGATCTCCCTCAATATTCTGAAATAGGAAGGGGTGGTGGAGAGAGTCCTTCTAGTATAGAGTTTTCTCACTGAGTAGTCACCAGCGGCGGGACCCTCAGCATGATGACTCGTAGCGGAGTCTTCTGCAGCTGGTAGTAGATAGGTGATGCAGAGGTCAATGTAGGACAGATCATCAGATTGGAAATCTTAGGAAGCAGATTTGGTTGTGCGAGGCACACAAAGGAGATCCAGCTACACGAGGAGCAGGCACTAATACGCATGTGTTGGACAGGGTCACATGGGTCGAGACTTCCCAACTCGTCCTACTGATGAGCATCAGGTGGTAGAGGGACCTCCCAGGTAGAGGTTCAACCATGGCGGTCCGCAGGGAGCAGGTGGGCGAGGTAGAGGAGATGGCCGAGTAGTGGGTGGTAGGCGACGCTTTGAGTCCCTACCACCACCACCACCAGGGATACCACCTCGACCGCAGGGAACGGGTGGGAAGGGGAGAGCTCAGCTTCAGGCAGTTGAGGCCTACAATCAGGGGGCTTCGGGAGTAGATGGACAGGAGTGGGACTTGCTCCAGACCTGGATAATTTTGTTCATGTTGCTTCTAGCTTTGTTGATGTTTTTTTTTGTAGATGATTTGTGTCTTTGTACATTGAGCTGTAGTAATAAAAGACACCTTTCTTTGTGGCATAACTTTTCTGTCATCCCTTTGTGTTGTTACTAAGAGGTTCCGGTTTAAACTATTGACATGACCCTTAATTTTAAGATTCTTGCTGGACGAGACCCAATGACCACACACTGATGCCAACACTGTGACTCAACCCTTAGTGGCGAGAGTAACGGTCGGTTCTCTTGGTAGTAGCGTCGAGGCCTTACAACGTCATCGTTGGTATAGATTAGTATCATCCATGTCGGGAATGACTGTATTAGGAAAAGAACGTGGTTCATCCAGGGGATGAGACCAGATTTCTCTTATCGGAAAAGAAGAAATCTTAACAGCTCTTATAGGACTAGAGAAGGTCCAGGTCATCCATGAGTGGATGAGGAAATCTCAGACCGGGTAGAGGTCTTATGCTGATAGGAGGTGGAGGCCACTAGAGTTCAAGGATGGTGACCATGTTTTCTTGCAGGTCTCGCCTCGACATGAATTACAGAGATTTGGCCAAGGCGTCAAATTATCTCTGCGCTTCATCGGACCATTCCAGTTCCTCAGCAGGGTAGGCGAGGTGGCTTACCACCTGGCTCTACCTCCTCAGTTGCATCGGGTGCACGACGTCTTCCATGTATCTCAGCTGAGGAGATACGTGCACGACCCGATGCATATCATCGACCATGGGTAGCTATACCTTGGTGATGAGGTGGATTTTGAGGGGTTCCAGTAGCGGTTGAGGATCGATGATATCAGGTCCTACAAGGATGGTCGATTCCTCTTGTGCGCTTTCGTTGGCAGCAGGGGAACCTCTAGGTGAGCACATGGGAGCGGAAGGCTCAGATGCGTGCTCAGGACCGCTTTTGTAACCCTAATTTGTGTTAAAAATCTATGGGGACGTAAATCCCTAAGGTTGGAGTAATGTAAAGACATGTAAATTTCAAGGAAAATATTTTCTTAATTTCTTTGGGATTTTACAAGAACGTAGTTTCTGACAGCACCTGATTCTGAGGCCCGGTGTGCCCAGAATCATTTTCCGATGTTTATCTCGGGTACGTTCAGTGAACGAATGAGCGGGATTTCCTAACTTTTGAACCGGTTCTAAGAATCAAAATACATGGGCACCGATGAAACTGCAGTGCCAGTAATTTCTTACAAACAAATATTCCGGAGTTCCTTTTCCTCAGCTATGGTTATTAAAATAATGGGTTAAGTAATGAATAAAAAAAAATTTGTGCAATCATTTTTATTTTTATTTGAGGTAATTTAAACCCATGCTTGGTGGTTGGAGTGGGAACCAATAATATCCTAACTCCCTAGGAAAGATTTTAGTGAGGTGGGGCCCACACGATCCCCATCCCCCTTTATTTCCTTTTACCCCCCACGTGCAATTAATTTGGTAACTCACCCGCACCCCCTCTTAAATGCCAAGTCAACTCTCTAATTTAATTGGATTATTAAATGCATCATTAATTGGTCAACACATGTTAAATAATTCGTGGAATTTTTTTTTTGATTTTTGAAAGAGTTGACATGAGGAATAAAATAAGAGAAACCTAATTTTATTTTGTTTGTTTTTGTTGTGAGAGAAGGATTGGAGATGATTTGCTAAAGTCTTGAACATCATCTTCCTCTATGAAGAATGCGAATAACGCACCGTCACCGACGAAGAACGCACCGTCGCCGGCGAAGAACGCTGGCCTCCGACAAAGGATGACGAAGAACACCGAATCCTCGGGGATCGACGACGTGATGCCGTACCCCGCGACGCTGACGATTCTCTTCTCCACGACACCGGATATGCATACAGAGCCTCCTTCCGCAATGCCTTCTTCCAGGAAATTCTTTTCCCAGGACTAAACTTCGTTCGACGACACCTTGAGGTAGGGGTTACTTTCTTGTTCGTCAATACTTTTCCTTGCTGTTCACTGTTTTATTCTTGCGCTGCTTGTTATCATTATAACGGGAGGAGGTCAGACAACATGAAGGCGGCTGACTCTCCTCCCCCTTCGATGTTGTGTTTGTCGCGGCATGAACAAAGGCACATGGTGCAACGACACCACAAGGAAACAAGAAGAATGCGACGAAGAAGCGCAGTGCCGTCGCGCCGTGCCGTTGAGGCCGAACGAAAATGTGGTTGGAGTCGAGGTCGCAAAGGAGAATCAAAGACTCCACAGTTTGATTATTTGATGTGCGGATCGACGGGCGATGACAGAACGGGCCATAGAGGCATTTTGAAGTCATCGCAGTGAAGAGCGGGTCCAAGGAGGACCACTGGCGAAGACGGCATGAAAAACAAACCACCAGAGCGCGTTCGGTGGTCCGCAGAAGACCCTGCCGGCTCGCCACGCCGGCACGGTGGCGCCGGCGGCTGGAGGCGGCGGTGTCCCAGCGCGTCCCCAGGAAGGACCGCCGTGGAAAAAGCCTCGGCCACAGGCAACCGGTCCTGCCGCCACGCGGGGCCTGGGGGAGACGCGGCGAACAGCGTCACGTCGCTGGCAAAGGAAGGGGGGATCGCGTCCCCCCATGCTCGGCCGCTGGCCGAGCCAGTGTGCCACCTAGCCTGGCCAGGCCGGGTTGCGCGGACCGGACCCGGCTAGGCTGGGTTGCGCGTACTGTACCGGGCCGCGCCCAGCCGGGTCGGACCCGGACCCGGGTCGGACCGGGCCCAGACCCTCCATTTTCGGACCACTTCCAGTCTTTTTCCAATAACATGGGCTATGGACCTCCGATCGATGCACCGTCAGTTGCGTGGAAATCCTTGGATCGAAATGGTTGTTTCGGTATATTACAGTCACATTTTTGAAGAAATTTGGGTACAGAAGGGTTGGTTCGAACACGAAACCAACCGGGCCCACAGAGCGGAAACACATATAACTTGAGCTCCGGACGTCCCATTGACGTGCCATCAACTTTTTTGGATATATCTTAATGAGACGGACCTTTTGGATTACTTTTCATGAGGTTTGGACACAGTTGGAATACAGTAGGGTTGGTTTTGACTTAAAAACCAACCGGTCCCCTGGAACGAAAAAGCTAATAACTGTCAGACTGGACGTCCGATTGACGCGCTGCCTATCACATTGGGTTCCTCTTGTCAATATGGAACTTTAGGATACATCAAATAAGGACAACGTTTCATTTGATGTATCGACCCCCGTTAGCTCGTGGATCGGACCGTCCCGGAAACGAGCATGCTGTGTGCGGGAACCCTAGAGCTGGCTGCGACGACGATGAAGACTTTCGTACTCGAATCCTCAGTGGGTTCGACGATGAAGACATTCTTACTGGAATCCTCCGTGGGTTCGACGATGAAGACTTTCATACTGGAATCCTCTTTGGGATCGACGATGAAGACATTCTTACTGGAATCCTCTGTGGCTTCGACGATGAATACCTTTGTACTGAAATCATCAGTGGGTTAAACGACGATGACTGTGATGAAATCCTCAGTGGGTTCGGCAGGGACAACAACGGTACTCAAATCCTCAGTGGGATCGACGATGACGACTGCACTGAAATACTCCGTGGGTTCGGCAGTGACGAAAATCGTACTAGAATCCCCTGTGGGTTCGACGGTGAAGACCTTCTTACTAGAATCCTTCGTGGGTTAGACGACGACGACTACACTGAAATCCTCCATGGGTTCGGCAGTGATGAATACTACACTGAAATGTTATTGGGTTCAGTAGTGATAAAGACTGCACTGAAATCCTCCACGGGTTCGACATCGATAAATACTGCACTAAAATCCTATGTGGGTTCGGTAGCGATGAAGACCATACTGAAATCCTTCCTGGGTTCGATGGCAATGACTACTGTTCTAGTATCCTGCGTGTGTCCAAGAATAGATGAATCAGTGGCTATATCTGATCATCTCTATGATCTTACGAAGAAGTATACCTATGTGAACTGAGTCTTGACTTTCAATCATTATCTTCGATATGATTGACTTGATTTCCTGTGTCAATTGGGTTCTATAATCTTTTGTGGATTGGGTTGTACTATCTTATGTGGACATGATCAAACTTGGGCTCAGATGTTGGAGAAAAACTGGAATTGGTGTCTTAGGTATATGTATGGGCATATACCTAAGTAGTGTTGTTTGTTCCTTCATGATTGTAACATTCCATTGTAGATTATCCTTTGTGGATTTTGGGAGACCTTCGGGGGTCTCGGGGTCCCTAATGAGTAGTGTATACTCACCCCTGCAAGGGCTATGCCCGCATTTCGTTGTGTTGGATGCAGACGACAGACAGCGTTGATCGAGATTGAGGCATGTAGAGCTAGATGGTACACGAAGGTGGATGTGACGACGAGATGGTACCCGAAGGTGGACTTCATGACGAGACAGTACCCGGAGCTGACAGACGAACGTAGAGAGATGAGGTGGCCATCTGTACCTACCCTTCCGGTAGGGACTCCGTAGGACGATTCAGGAGCATCTTGACACCTTCCTGTTGTTTTATCTTTCTCTTTTACTTTACTGTTGGGCTTGTATTTCCGTCCCCCATTGTACATTCAACACTCTTGTTATATTGCTTTACTTAGGGTTTGATTCCACTTGTTCTCTTGTTGTGTGCGTGGTTACGTTTATTAAAGGCAATGCCTTCCCAGTTATAGGGATTTACGCCTCTGGTTCTAGTCTCTAGCCCCTGACCTTTGGGAGGCGGGCCCGGGGTAGTCATGACATGGGTCCTGAGAATGGGTCGTGAAAATTTCACTATGATTTCATTATTTTCCTCATTCATTGATTTAATGACGAACACAGATCAACCCACAAACAATTTGACCCATGGTTCAATCATTTATGGGGAGGGTTTTAGATTGTAGGAAATTTGGGATGATTGTGTTTATGTTTATGATTATACTCATTTCTATTCTTAATTATTATAATGGGAGTGGATCAAGGTGGTAACAAACAATGACCATGGTCGGTTCCTTGGATTCCCTCATGTTCTCTCCCCAATTCATTGTTCGCATTCTTTTCTTTCTACATGGAATAATGAACAAATGAACATTGCACGCTGTTTTCATGGTTCAATGAACCTAACATTGAGATCTTTCGTCATGAAGACCTAGAAAAAGTGTGATGATGATGGTGGTGGATGAATCAAAATGACATTGAATAAATCATTCTTCAAGCCTTTTTTGCGTAGATGATCAAAATGAATTTTATAGACCGATTGAACATATGAAACCTACCAATTTGGTGTAACCATGGATGGGAGACTTCAGATTTTTATTTCTGTGGAAAATTAATTAATAGATCGAGGATCAAAGGATAAAACACATTAACATACAATGAACCAATGATTCATAAACTCATGAAGAAAACGGTGTGTATCCAAAAAACACGGTGTGCATCTTAAAGAACACATTGTGTGGGGCTGGCTTAGTGGAATCTTGGGTATTGGGTGGAAGAATGGTTGAACACATCATGTGTGAGTTGTCAAATGGCATGTGGGGACTTACTTGGAACACGTTGAAAGTCTCAGATTATACACAGACACGAGGTGTATTACAAGACATGTACTACACCACACGGCCATACCAGTCAAGTTACATGGGTTAAACCATGTACCAGTACATGGTTTGGAAGACACGAGTTTATGTCGTGCATGGGAACTTGGACAACTTACAAGGATCAAACCCCAAATATCATGAAATTTCGATTAACCATAGATGCATACAATGTATAATAATTCGGGCACAACATGTCTTCCTACAAAGGCTGTTGTACACAAGAAGTACCTGAGGTCAAGGGATATGGCATTTGACCCTTCTACACATTGTTTACTTACATTCACATGGATTAATCTACATGTCCACCGTATCCATGATAGGTTTCATTTTGGGTTCGTTCCCCTATCACATTCCATTGAAGACCAAGTATTGTTTCTTAACCATGGAAGTATGATCCCTTCAAAAAGACACTCAAGATAGTGATAAGAATCCCCTCTCTGTGGCCCAGAGATAGATCATATATCCATTCATTTACCCACTTTGTTGTCAGTTTAGTGACATGAACAGTCCAAGCGTACATTGGTCCAATACATGGCAGGTGGAAATCTTGACCAGTCGGGGAATACGCCAAGGGTCTGGTAGTGATCCTCATCCGTGTATTGTGATCTTCCCACACATGAGTGAGTTATCCTAGAATGAGTGTATATTATCTCTCTTCAGATCTATTAGTGAATATATCTCTCACTTATAACATATAAAGTCAATCAGTAATACCCAGTTAGATAACATCAGATCTATCATACTCATTGTGTGAGTACTCCTGGATTAGTTCTTATAGAAATCATCATTGTGAATCATCAGTATGGGTTTGCAGTCACTGTGACATAACTCAAGATTATGGGACTAGTCTTTGAGTATATCTGGACATATTTCTCTTGTTATGTGTTATGTATTCATATATATAATAGAGATAACTATACCATTAACTTGAATATTTCATTTTTTATGTTGAGATATAGAGTATTGTTATACACACCCATGTATGAGATTTTCCCACACATGTCTTGTCTTCTGCAGCCAAGCAACCTTTTGACAGAGTTTGGGGTGGACCAAAACTGGACAGAGCATTGTGAGTTCCCAACATGTTGAGGTGTTCCTTAGTCATCAAGATGAAATCCATCCAATTGTTTTTCATACAAGATGAAATTTGTAGTTTGCAAACTCCTTCTATTGGGGGGGGGGCTTGTATTCTGGATGAGTTGACATTACTAAACTCTTCTTTCCTCATGTACATTGTTTTTTGCGTTTAGTTGTATGCATGCATGTTTTCCCTTGGTGTTATTTTTCATTTCCTGATTTGTTGGATGGGATATTTGTTTCTGTGTAAAGGTACTTAAGAAATGCCTCCCATATTAGTGATATTCCTACTCGGTGATTGTCAAAAGAACCTATCCTATTAGAAGTGGGCATGGAGAGTCATGGCACATGCCCCATTGGGACGGGTTGTGAAATAGACAACCCCAGAACACCCAACTAGACACACCCCAATACCCCTCAGGGAAACCCTCATAGAAATTTAGTAGGGCCCAATACCAAGGCCCCTACTAGAAAAAAACGATGAGGGCCCACACTAAGGGTTCACAAAGAACCGAAACCTAAGTGAATAAAAATATCTTCCATTGGGAATTGAACTCCAGACCAGCATCAAACAATCACTAGACATACCCCCAACACCCACCCCACACCAACATACAACCCCCACACTCCCCTCAGGACAACACCATGACGACACACCCAACAACCATGTACAACCCCATCTCACCCCACCACACACACCTTGACACCCCTCGAGATGACCCCCAATGAGAAGTAGTGATGCCCTAGGACAATAACCTAACAAGATATTAACTATGTAGGCCCACCCTAATGCGTGTAATGAAAAAAAATCTTATGTGAATAAAAGGTTCTCCCGCTAGGATTTGATCTCGAGACCACCAGCAATCAATTGTGAGAAGTGACAAACTGTGCAGTGTTTGATTTAGTTTACATATAGAATACATTTTATTTGTCCAGATATTCTAATTTTTAAATATATATATATATTAGTGTGTAAAAATATAAATAATAGACTGTATTTGTGTATATATAATATATTTTATATAATATATAAAATTATTATATAATTAATTATATATTTCTATATAATATATAATATATGTCAATATAATATATAATATATATTTTAAAAATATTTAAATAATATATATATATTATGAGTGTATAAAATATATATAAATAATTATATTTAAAAATATAAATATCAATTTATAAATACATTTATATTTGGGTGTGTTCGTATATATTTTTGTAATTATATAACATTTTTTGATATAGTATAATTATAATCCATATGATTATTTAGAAATGCTTATATATGTGTGTGTCTCTGTGTAACAATAATATATTTTAATTATTATTATTATTACAGATAAGTTTTTAAAATATAAAAATTATATGTTGGTTTTATAAATAATAAAAATTTATATATTTTATGATTTATATTATAAGTATTATATAAGTTAATTTTTTATAATAAAATTACCTAGGTAATTATATATGTTTATATTATACCATGATTACACAAATATATATACACACAAAATTAAATTATTTAATATTATTGTAAATATATAATATAATTAAATGATTTATATATATATACTAAATTAATTAATAATTAATGTGATATATGACAATATATATATATATAGTAATTATATAATATATTTAAATTTATATATAATAAAGTATTTATAATATAATATATATAATATAAATATAATATAAATATTTTTATTTATATTTATGTTTGCCTATATTATTTATATTTGTATACAAATTATAATATATATGTATTTATACATTAATATAAAATAATTTTTTTCATATAATATATGTATATTATAAATCGTATTATAATTGTATAGTATTTATAAAACCACATATAAATTTCATATATTTGAATAAATTTATTTACAATAGCATTTATATTAGGTATATAAATATTTTTATATGTATAAACTTGTTTATAGGTATATGTTTTTATTTAATGTATTTATATAGTGTATATATTTTATATGTTTATAATGCATTTTAGATAATTTATATAATGTGTTTTTGTAATATATATATACAGAAACACACGCATGATGATATATATTATAAAATATGAGTTTATTGATAAATATATTAAAAAATAAATAATATTTTCTAGGGTGGTTAAAAAATCATCTAATAAAATTGATTAGAGATGGTTCATGAATGCCCTCTAGTGTCATAAATTTTCGGTGGTACAAAACCCTGTTTAATTTATTAAATTTTATGTTCTTGAAAACCCCTTCTAATTTCATAAAATTTCAGGGGTTTAAAATCCCTTCTAATGTCATCAATTATAAGGGTTCAAAACCCATTCTAATTTCTTATATTATAAGGGGTAACCCCCCCCCACTAATATAATGTAATAGAGGCAGATCATGAACCCCCTCTAATGTCTTAAATTGGAGAGGGTTGTGAACCCACACTATTAACATTTAATAAAAGTACTTTATATATATAACATCTAATATAAAAATGAATATATATATATATAACACCTATAATATCCAACAAAATATATAGCTCCATTAATTATTAAAAAAGATGCAATTCTGACACAATAACCTCTAAAATCCAACCAAAAAATTACAAAAAATAATTCTAAAAATTTATAGGGGGTTGTGAATCCCCCACTTAACTTTATTATTATAGTTTTATTGTTAGAACCCCCTATAATATTGTCTTAGAGGAGGTTGTATTGAACCCCCTCTAACAAAACATCGATAATCTACTGGTTTTTTGAGCAACAACATTATTTATAACATCCTTAGAAAGAATCCAATATTCATTTCCATTTGAAAAACCTAGGATAACCATGGAAATATATATAATAAACATGTGATAAATAAATCCCCATAATTTAATAAATTTATAATAAAATGTCGAAGGTATTAATTTTTTTTCAATATTCATTTATAAATGATATAAAAGGGGCATGAATAATAATTTTTTAAAATGATGTATGGTACAATATAACTATATAAATGTAAACTGGGAATGTGGATAAAACATAAAAAATGAAATTTTAAACATATTCCATTGTTTTCCAAAAATTTATAATAAGATGGTGGGAAAATTCAAATAATGAATTAGAGTGATTTATAATTTTGTGCACACTCGTCACATTCTTATCATGTACCAACATAAGTTTTACAAATAGATCATTCAAAATATGATCTCATTTAATTATATTTAATCCCATAATTGATGAGTGTAGAATAAATATATTTATATCCCATATAATATAAGGGTTTCTATTTATAGGTGTGTACCCAATAGTAGAAATGGATATGGTATTCGCAATAAAATCATTTTCCATGGAAAAATCATCGAATAAATATGATTCCATAACAGTGGTACATAAGGAGTAAAGGGATGGATTAATGATATTGGGGGTTTTATATCATTATATTGACATAAATAGTATATTATAAGGGATATTTAATAAGATAACAAAAAATAAATTTATTGTATATAAATGGAATAAGACAAAAGGTGTGACTGAATAAATGATAAGCATTGAAACACCAAAGTATAAATTCATTTTCATAATTGGTGTGAATATTGAATTATTGGAGGGATTAATGAAATTGAAATTGGTATACTAGTACATGGGAAACATATGGATCGTAATATATATGTGGAAAATCATATCCCATTAATAGTAATTTAAAAACATATAGCATTATATAAATATAGTGCTTGAATAAATAAGAGAAAGAGAGGATTCAATATTTTTAACATGGTAATGGGATAGATAAATGTCCTAACGAGAAAGAATAAATGATCTATGATAATTAAAAACTAATTTGATGGAATATGGATGATAATAATGTAATATTATTGTAATAAATTGATATTTAAATGTTTGATTAAATATTTGGTGCTCTAATTGAAAAGAAAAATGATATATCCCTTACATTGTTATGGTGACTCTAAATGCTTAGTACGAGCTTTCTAATAGATTTAGGGAACCTTGGGAGGGCACTATAGAGTTAATGTAATATAATAGTTTAGGTCCACGGTTTTAGGGTGAATACAAATTATATTTTTATTGGTTTTATTTTGGAAAAGTGAGGGGAGTTCTTTATTATATTCCAAACATATGTTTCAAAATCTATACCATAATGTTATCCAAAAAACTACAACATACCATTGTTTTTTCCCTTGGTTTCTTACAGTACATAGTGGGTATAATTATTGTACATGTATATGTACCTTCAGAATTAACATGACAACCTTTTTTATGTGGAAGTGGGTCATGTTTACAATTAATTGTTTTTCATACCATAAAATATAACATATGTTTTTGTAGATTTATAACATGGTAATAAAATAAATTAAATAACATAAAAATAATTTTTTTATGTGAAAATGATGAATTGGTCATGGATACATTTTATGTAACATACTGAATCCATATTGTGTCATTTTTAATTTATAATATATACATTATAATTATTCTTTATTCAACATTTACACAAGAATTTATCTGTATCATGAAATTTAAATAAAAACATGATTATTTGTTTCTTGTGATGAAAAAGAAATTATAAAAAAATATCTAAAAATTTAAAGTAATTTTTTAAAATTTATATCTTTTATTATAAAAAAAATTCTCATTTATTTTTGTTTATAGTTTTATGACACTTAAATAAGTTACAATTTCATATCGTAAGATTGTTATGAAATTTTTATTTAATATACGTTATTTCAGAAAAATTTGTTTCCAAGATTTCATTTATTTTAACAATTCATTAATTCATTAACAGGGAATTCTTAATTTAAATTTCATATAACTCAAAACTATAATTCGATTTTGGTCATATTAAAATATATTTTTTATCAAAATATTTTTTTAGCATTTATAAATTAAAATTTAGTAAATAATATAGATATATAATAATTATTAGTTATATAATAAAATGTACTTATTCATACTATTATTATCTAGATACATATCCAATTAATTTAATATAAAAATCTCTAAGGGTAAGGTGTGTGGCAGTGTGATATTTGTTTGGTGGCTCGGTGAACATGGTTTGGGACCTGGTCAATATGATCTTGAACTTCTACCACTAGTAGTTTCATTTGTAAATTATTTATTAAATATTTTCATGGTATGGTTCAAGGTAAAATAATAGTGATGTTATCTCCCATAAAAGATCTAGTAATTGGGATTCACATTGTACAATCCTACTAGTCATGATCCTCACTTCTTACATCTGTGACAACACAACATTTTCATATCCCTTAATATAGAATAAACTTAATATCAATCCTCAAGAACAATATTAATAACGTTTATTATTATTAATGATATTTTGAATCTAATATAATAGAATAAAAAATGTGAATGCATGTTCCATAACAACATTTTATAATTGGGTTCCTAATTTAATCACTAGAGGAATTCAGATTATAAAATTTTGGTTGTTATAGTTTTATAGTAATCTTAATGAGTTAAAAGTATCATATAATATATTCATATTATGTATATTTTTTTTCTAACATGATAATTGATACAAAAAAAACCTTATACAAGTAGAAATGTTTTCCTTGAATAGTATCTAATTAGAAATGAACATTGACATGTAATTTTATGAAGATAAATTTAATATAGTTAATATTTTTTAATATCAAATATGGAATTTATAATTTAATAATCTAGAATGATAAATTATTTTTAATTTTTTTTATAATACACAATATATTTTAATTAACCCATGTAAATAACATAAAATCAGTTGATCAAATAATTTTGTTACATTTATTTTATTTCAATAATTATAGTTAACCACACCCTAAGAGACTCAATTATTTAGAATTAATGGTATCATATATACATACATGGATACAAGAAACCATTTTAAAACACAAAATACAAAATAATGTTTCATTTTGATAAAAGTTTCATTACATATTGAAAAAAACCATTGAAGAAATTCTGACATATATGATAAGGAATCATAAAAATGTTTTGGTTTTAGATTCTCGGTAATGGGATGATTATATTGGATATTTAAAAAAATAAGTATCGAATGAATAATATGGTAGAATAAAGAATTGATAAAAAATGAAGTAGATATAATCTCTTGATAATGAATCTTATGCATGGATTTTAGAACTCCATTAACATCGACATTAATAACTAATTTTATAATGATGGAATGAAAAATGTTGTACATTATCAATGTATATTTGAGGCCACTGTTTAATATATCAAATATAAATTGTAACTCAATAGGTATACTCCCAAACTATTATGTCTCATAAGACATAATGATACCATAATAGGATATTTAATTCCTAATCCCATCTATCAAATCATAAATACATTTCATACGTCATAGGAATAAACAATAAAACTTATTCAACATGCCAAAATAATAAATACCTTTCAATACTAGAAAAATATTCATACATAATCAATATAATTTATCCATTATATTTTATTATAATACATGTAGATATATATGGTTGATGATATCATCTATTTATTTCCACTACAAAGTATATGATTTATCAAATTATTTTGACATGTATAAAAATTAATTTAGAATGTATTGTGTAATTATTTTTGTAGAAAATACACTTCTAATTGTAAAATAAATTAATTAAAATCTAAAAATATAAAAAAATATTCATAAAACACAATTTGGAAATAACTATATAAAATTTTAAATAATTCATCAAAACATTAGTTAGACATGATGGGTTGAAATTAAATTCATTTCGTATACGATAAATAAGTATTATATTCACAACATCAATAAAATTTACCATGATTTGAAAAATGAAAAATGATTCTATTTGAAATAATATATATATATATATATATTAATTTATTTTTTAAAATGAAATTAATCATTCATTTGAAAATAATTAAAATAATTTTTGATTATTTTTTAAAAAAATTGGATATGTAAGAATATTTACTTCCAACTGGAAGAGGATAGGCAATGTCTAATTTTAATTAAAATACTTTGTAAAACTTTTTGAGTACCAATGCGTGGGATTTGGAATTAAACATCAATTTTTTTGAAATATATATATTCATAGAAAAAATAAATATACTTATTTGAATATGATAATAAAATTTTGTTAATAGAAATTTAATCATAAATAATCTAGGCAGATATGGGATCAAAATCTAAATCACATAACATAAGTTTAATCTTGCTTCATAGGTGTTAACAAATCATGTATAATATGTATGATATTATTATATATATCTATTATAGTACCATAATCAATAATTTCATAACATTTTTGTATAAGGAACTTTCATTAAAACATTTCATAATTGTGTATTTTAGTAAAAAATTTACATTCTTTCCAATTGAGTATATTTTCAAGCTTATGGTATTAGAGAATTATGAATTTAAAAATACATAACATCCAAAAATTATATATATAGTAGATATTAATAAAAAAATTTCTATTTTGTGATTCCATGAAAAACTGAAGTAATTACATTGTATTCTATAGTGTGCATGACGAATAACAACAAGCATGCTATGTAACATAATATCACTATACATTATAATATATTTTATATTTTGAATATATTCTATATATTTCAATGCATGGAAAATGGATTTAGATTGAAATTAATTTGACACTTGGTTAGCATACATCATACGCAAGAACTACCATCTTCTATAGCTTGCATTACAAGAAAAAGTGACCTTCTTCGATGGCTTGCACTATACACAATATCGAGTCTTTCTGAGAAAAAATATTCAATTAAAAAATAAATATTTAATATAATCATATATTAATTAGATGTTATTAATTTTATTAACTAATGTATGAAAATATATGTTTTATAAAACTAAATTACTAGTTAAAAATAAATTAGAAATTAATATAAAATTCAATCGAATATTAAATAATATTTTTATAGAAAACTAATTTTTCTTCACAAAGCCATTTTAACCTAATATATTTAACTAATTAGAATTACTCTTTGATATTATAGTAATATATATGTTACACATTCAATCAATTATTTTTTATATTTTTCCCAATGATTTGGAAAGCATCAGATAAGATCATACCTCATATTTTACATAAAATCCTATATCCAGAAATTTTTAACCACCTTACAATGGATAACATATTTTAAATATTATATTTGATACTTTTATGAATTTAATTTTATAATATAAACATAATTTTATATTTAACAGTTTCCAAATTATCTTAGGATAGATTTTTGGGAAATTTTTGAGAAACTGCATTTTTAGTGAATTATGAAAAATACTCATTTATTGTCAAAAACATCCTTTTATTTTAAAAAATTATTAATGATAAATTATAGTACTAAAATTCCTTAAAAAAATTGAATCATTAATACATCTGTTAATACAATTTTTTTAATTATAAACAATATAAATTGTAAATTTAATATAAAAAGATAACAAAATTTTGAACATTTTTCTACTAAAACCATTTAATATGTTTTCCTGTAAGATTATAATTATTCTTAATTAATAAAATTTTGTGATTATAATTTTTGAAATTATACATAAACGTCAGTAATCAAGAAAATAGTTGTGGTATAATATTATCTACTTAATTTTTGAAAAAAGTTATTAGTGTATGTGATTAAAATTAATTACAGTGATAAAAGTGTAAATAGGCATAAAAATTGTCTAAAACCAAGAGTTTAAGGGACTAAATGGCCTAGAAACATTTCCAAAACCCATTTTATGGAAATATTTAGTACATTGTCCTACAATAAATTAGTTATTGTTTTTATGAGAATTTTAGGTAATAACATGTGCACACTAAACTCCTTTTAAAAAATACTAATTAATTCCTTTTTCTCCCCAATTGAAGTCCATCACATATACCCTTTCCTAAATACTATAAGACCTTATATGTTTGGTCATTACCTACCCACTAATTCTCTGATAATTCTTATCCATTTCATTGAATAATACCATTATGATGTAACCCTTCCATCAATGAATTTTTGTTCAAACTAAAAGAACTTACTTGATTAAACAGTAATTTTATTTCGGAATATCTATTGTTTCATTACCATTATCCAACACTGAAAATATCATTATTCAATAAATGTATGAAAAAAAATATCCTAAATAATCTATGGTTTCATTATGTTGAAATTTTAATCTATATTTACACACACCAGCATCAAATGGGTTATATCCATAATGTTTATGTGGACAACGAACTAATACCTCATTAAATAATGAATGTTCATTCTTCAATTACCGCATCTAATGGTGGAAAAAATAATGTAACTTATTTTATATATGTAATATATGATATTTATTATGACATTATACTTCATTAAACCTTTTTAAAATACATAATTTGGGTACTTTCTATTTTACATTAATAAGATACCATTGTTTGAGGAAGTGTGGATTACTGCCCCCTCGAAACAATATGATTATGTCACATGATACGTGGAATTTATAAATGATAATTTTAATGAAAAATATTATAAATAATATATATGTATATGTGACATTAATTACATAATTACATTATATATATATATATATATCATTTTCTTTATTACCCCATCACACACTTAAAATGACATAACATCTTCTGTGGATGTGTGGACTACCACCTCGTCGAATGATGAGAATAATTTTACATAACATAACTATATATATAAATATATGAATAAATAATATGATATTTATTATATAATTATCATTATAAAATTATTTGTGTTACTTACATTCTTTATACAAATGATCATTTAAAATTGGAAATTTTCCTCATTTGTATGTAGGACCAAACGTCTCCATGATTGTAACATATTCTAATTTTTAAAACCATGTTTAATTATTAATTTTAAAATTTTAATTTATTTAAAAATAAGATAATTATGTGAGGGCTATCATTCTGTAGTTTTTATATAATGAACTATTGGCTATAGATGGCAATAATAGTTGTTTTGACACAAAAAACGAATTTTAACAAAACCACCCGACATAAATTTTATTGTTTTAGTAGTTCGTAAAAACATCATAATAAGATAAATAAAATTAATTATAATATTGAAAATGGTTCTGAGTAATGTATAAAATTAATATATGTTTATTGTATAGAAATCTAAAGGACATTAACCCAAAAGGAAACAAAAGGTAGGAAAATATTGTCTCATATTCATTACGTGAGGCATAAATAATTTTTGTTAACCTAATTTATTATATATGGTGTAATTAAAGAAAGACATGACCTATAATATCAGTAATTATATATAGTCCGGGTATTTATATTTTTTATTTAGGTATTTTTACCTATGGGTTTTCAAATAGATTAGTTACTATGTTAGTATGGATTTCTATCTCACTTTTTACATCTGTGAGATAAACAAATATTCACAATTTACTTTATTATGTGTCCAACCTACTAAAATTTTTGATATATAATATCAAGAATTAATTTTCATTTATGGTATCTAATAAATCCATTTAATATTATTATATCATTAGTTTTATTATTTACAAATGTCTCAATGTGGTATGGGACACCTTCTAATGTTTAATTATTATTTTCCTCAATACTAATCCTAATGGTGTTTCAAGAGAAATTACATTGGGGAAAATTATATAACCATTTTATAAAAAACATTTTCATTTTTATAGAGTCAATCATGACCATTTCAAGTGTTTGTAATATTTTTTTCCACTCTCTGGTACTATAATTTGTTTTGAATTTTTTTCTTAAAACCTGACATTATATTACACTTCTTTCAGAGAAAATATTTTATTCTAAAACCCATTTGTTATTAAAATTTTTTAAAAATTGTTTTTAAAATGATTTGGTAATGAAATTTTTACCATTTTTATTTTACTAATATCTCAATGGAATCATCTATTTACATTCCAAATGAATCATTTTCTATCCTTTTTCCGTAAAAATGGAATGTTCTTTTTACCTCGTATCATATTTAAAGACTGATCTTCCATCATTTATGAGAAGCCTCATTTCCAAGTATAAAAGGTTACATTTTTTGGAAAATTATTTTCAATTTTTTTAATGAAAACTATATTTTCATAGAAAATATTTTTAAATTTTAATGTTTAATTTGATTAAGGATAACCACCCTCTATTTTATTACCCATGGGTTTGTTGTATTTCTACCATCCATATTCTCCATTTGAATTGATTATTATTCGTTGGGACAAGGATATTTTTCAAATTCATATTACTAATTGATTTGTTAGTCACATTGATGTATTCAATTTCTTATGATCATTGAAATTTCAATTTCTCCTTATTATCCATTTGAGGATTCATGGTGACTAATATTGTCTAAAATGTATAAAATATTACATATTGTGGCTAATATTATAGTTATTTGATTAATAGTGGAATGATTGATACATCCTTAAATCTCATACAATACTATTATTTGACATGTAATATTAGTTATTTTCATTATTGAAATTGAGTAATGCTTTGGACATGAAAGGATGTTTGGAGCCCGTATGTTTTATAGTTCTTTGACGCATCGAAATGATCTCCTGAGACGAATAATTACAAAAATGGGTTTCTACCCATTGTTTAAATCATATTGTAAAATATGTTTATATTAACATGTTTTCATCTATGTGATATATATCATCTGTAAAAAAATCTATTTCCCTCATTGTAATTGCAGTTATTATTCATCCATGAAATTTTGCATCAACATATCTATAGATAAATTTCATTCCATTTCATTGATAAATGTCAGGTTTTTTTTCATACAATTCCATATTTATTTTTCATTATATATTCATTATAATGGGATGTGTTTCCATTTATTACCTTTTTCATATTTCTTATGTACTTTCATAAAATATTTTGATTTCATGCCATGTGTGTTCAGTTATTTACTATAACAACCCAAGTATTTATAAAATAATACATTTTTATATCTATTTATATTTATTCAAAGTATATTAATTTTATTTTAATGTGGAAACTTTTTCTTATAGCATTATCTACAAAAAAACTTGTTTCTTTGAAATCTTACGTCACACACATCTTTGAGTTATACCAAAAAATAATTTAATAATATTATTATTTTTAATGATAGTTAACTTTTTTTGTTGTATTATATAGAATGAATATAAGTAACTAAAATATAATTATTAAATGTCTTTAATATTATACAATATATTTTAGAGGCATAAAATAAGAATGATTCTGATTATTTAGATTAAAAACTCTAATTTTTTTAAAATGTAGTTTTACTACCTTTTAATGGTGAAACCTTTTTAAATATAGTTTTTTTTATTTTATATATTATGTTTGAAAAAATAATTTTTTTGAAGCGGGATATAAAAATTTAAATTGGATGAAATTTTGGGGTTTTCTAATAAATATCATTTTAATGAATAGTATAAAAATGAAATTTAATTCTAAACTGCCTTTTAATCGAATTTATTTATATAATTTGATTATAAATTAAATTTTTTTAACATTTTAATTTGATATTATTATTTTAATTCAATCAACTTTATTTCATTGTATGTAGTTTCACTTTAATATTGGACGTAAACAGATTCCAATGTTCTAGTAGTTTTTACATCATTAAAACACACATTTTGGTTTTCACAATGACAAATAATTTTAAATTAATTTATAAAACATCTGTGTTTTGAATTTGGAAAAAACAGATTCCATATTTGAAATGTGGATTAACAAAATGTGTAAATAGGCGAATTTTATTTTGATATATTATGCATTGTATCTTCGTTAAATATTATATTTACCGGGGAAAAAGGAAAATCTAGAAAAAATGATAAAATATAATATTATAATAATATTAAATTACCCAAACATGTATCCTAACCCTATAGGATGATACATGTATGACCTCGGGAATCCTTGGTTCAATTTTGGTACCCAATAGAGAAAATTTTAAGTGAATATTCCATTTTATAAAAATTAATTTAATGTTATTGAAAATGTAACATAAACATATATCTTTTTGTAAAAAATATTTAGGTTGTTATATAAGTGATATCATTGAAAATAAATATTCATTGAAAATATTAATGGATTTCACACATCATGGTATTATATTTATAATTTCTATAAATTCTATAAATAATGTTAATTAGGACAAAATGGCGGTGAATTGATTGCTTCGTTAATAAAAGATATAAATAAATTATAATAAAAATGTTAAATTAAATGAAATATGTATATTTATATAGAATTTGAATTTTTTTGAGTTATTGTTACATGTTATATGTGTATTAATGATTGTTTTTAGAATGAATTTAGTTTTTCTGGATTTTAAACAAATTCATTATATGAATATTATCAAAATTGATAAAATTCATATTTTAAAATATAAAATAATTTATAAAACATTATAAAATTACAAGAAATAAAATATTTGTCCTAATAGTGATTATAAGTCAAAACATTTATTGTCAAATATTTAATTAGCTATTTTTAATGTTTTGGTTATTATTATTATTCTGAAAGTGTTAACTATTTGATAAAACGATAAGAGTAAAAATTGGTTAAATAAAAATGATAAGGATTTAAAAATATCCAAAACCTATCCAATTATTATTGGATGGTTTTATTTAGAAATATATTCATCTTATCATAGAATTTAATGTGTTCTAGACCTATTCTAAGTGAAAATAAATATATATTAAAATAATACATTCAAACATTCCTAAAAATCCCATCCACCAACTTATAATAGGAGACCACCTCTAACCCATAACAAATACCTATATATCCCCTTATTTCATCCAAACTATGCTCTAATAGTATCCCAACAACACCCTATTACTCGAAAGATCATTCCTCTAGGAATATGGAAAATCAAGAATGCCTTTTGGCTCAAATCAAAGAGAGATTCAACTTTTAAGAGGTAATGGCTTCTCTAAAATTACATTCCACTATTCTACATCATCACTCAGTATTCAATTATTTTTAATTGATTATATTTCATATACAGTATCATAAATATAATAGTATCTTTTTATGATAAGGATTAAAAATATACATACACACACTTCAAGAAAATGTATTTTAAACATAATGTTTCTATGGAAAATGAACTAAGACCCCACAAAACGATGATCCATCAATTATCTCCCACCGCCTCTCATAGTGGCCATTCTGATGGAAATATTATTATATATGGTATATATGATATTTATTTTATCACTATTATTATTTAATTAAAATATAGGACATAAATTTATTATTTTCTTATTTTATAATTTTTAAAATTTCATTCAATGAAGTGTGGACTACCTCCCCTCAAGGTGAAATGACTCATTGATGATATACATGGAACATATAAAAGAAGTAATTAATGAAATTATGTAACATATATAACCCATATATTATATGGGAATTAAATTATACCAGTGTATCATTTTGTGTTCATTCCTTAAAGAAATAAATTAACGTAGCGTTTATGCGTGCATGTGGACTATAGTCTCCATGAACGGTGCATTTCATTTTACTATATAAAAATGTTATGGACTATTATAAATACATATATAGTGGATATAAATACATATATAATAGATATATATGATAATTAAATCATGAATAAATAATCATGACATAAGATTCTTTTCACCATAATGACAATTTCAAATTATAACAAGTTCATTTTGACTCAAGTACCGACCATCAACAAAAATTCTGATAAAATCATTAATAATTATACAAATGTTATATAAAATAAATAAGTAATATAAAAAAAGTTAAACATAATCAATATTTTAATCAAGTATAATAAACTTATGTTTATTATTCAGGTATATAAAAATTGAACATGAAAAGTCGAACACAAGGTAAGGGAACTCTTAACCCATTTCCATTCTCTTGTTTATTTTTCTACTAATTGATTTTTTTGTGATATGAATACGTGTGAAATGAATATTTATATCCTATATATATTTGTAATTGATATATGTCTATTTATTTTGAATATAGATAAATGATCTATTTTATATTAATAATTATCTTTTCTAGGGAACCTTTCACCGTCCTGTTTTAGTCAAACTCATATTTTAAGATATGTAGTTTAATTACCATATTCTTATGTTGAGATATGTTCTTCAATATACTAATATCCATAAAATTTTTGTCTATGTGATGAGAGACCCTTTTCAATTTCATTAACTCATTTTATTAATTTATATGTGACATCGTTAGACAATCAAATTTTGGTAAGGGAATTTCTCAACTCTATTTCCACTATATGGGTTTAACGCATACTTTGTTGAATATATAATTTTTTATAATCACTTTTTATTTATTTATGTTGTAATTTACACTTCCATTTGGGTGGATATAAATTTCCAACACATAATCACCCTAGTAATAAATTCTTATGTCATTTATATGATCATTGTAAGGGATTTTCTCTCAATTTACAATGCATTGAGATTTATTTTTTTTAATACACAAATTCAATTTATATTTTATATATACAAAAAATTGAAATATTTTATCATGAAACTCTTTATTCTCATGATATTTTAATATTTTTTTAATTTTATTGGGTATCTTCTCACTTGGTATGGGACTATTTAAAAAAATCAATTTTTTAATGTTTTAAGGATTTAATTTTCAAAATATTTCTCATTAATGAACTTTTTTGAAAATATATTAATGGATTTATATATATGGACATTAATGTTTTAAAATTTTAATTTGATTTAAAGTTTCATATAGGTATGTGAAACATTGATTAAAAAATATCTTTATTAAATGTTTTAAATTGTTTCAGAAATGGATTGAATATTTCTATATCCTGAAATGATATATTGTGATATCAATGTGGAAATGTTATGTTTCCATTATTCTTTTATTATGTGTTGTGGTTCTGGGAAGTTTTTATTTGTATGAGTAGTTCTATGATAATCCTACGGTGGGTGATCCTCAGAGATCTATCTAATTCATTTTGTAACGTGATGGAAGAAACCATTAATGTTTCTCCTATGATTCATAGGGAATATATTGTAATGGGTAATCCTAATTTATAACCCTATATAGGTGTGAAAGCTAAAATTTATTTATGATATGGATGCCATAAGTTACCTTTATGTCTTATATTTTCTATGTGTTGTTGGAAAATATTATCATTTTGTGAGGTATGTAATTTAATAATTATGACCTAATTCTTTAAAACTATAAACCAGAAAATATCCTCAATGTGAATTTTTAACTTAATAAAAGATCTTGTAATGTTTAAGGATATTTTATCATAGTTGGTAAGAGATTTTGGATTAGACAACTTTATGGATAGGGGGTTTTTGTTAGACATGTGGTTAGTCTCAATGTCTACTCTTAATGTTAAATCCTTATTTTGTAATATTTTTAGATCAAAAAATGTCTGATAAAAATTGAAGGAGTGGGATCTCAATCGAAATTCAAATCCCTTCATGATTACTTTCTTGCAATAATTATTTCAAATTTATGTCTAGAAGATTATGAAACTCTTTCTAACATACAACTCACATGAAAGAAATAGTTTGAGATATGATACACCACCACTCTACCCCAGTACCATCATGTATCATGTGTTGTATTTAATCAAATCCTATTTTCTGAATATTCTCATAATTTCATGTAAGGATAATGTTATCAATGAATTCAAAAATTTTACCATATCACATGATTTTGATTCATATTATGTATTTTAAAAAGGTGCTAATGAATGATACAATTGCACAAACTCTTTATATTTTCATTTAAATTATATTTTTTCATAACATACTTCTGATATTTTAAAAGGACTATTAATTGAATGTTTCAAATCATTCAATGTTCGACAATTTTATAAAATTAAATTATTATAAGATGTTTTTAAATTATATGGAATACATAATTATTTTCCAAAACTATTTTTAATTTAACACCCATATGTCCCAAGTTGTAAAAGGTATATATGTATAAAGGAATCATATAAATTTGAAGGATCTATAAATCCTTTTTTCAATGTATGGACAATATAACTATGTGAACTAGACGATTATGAAACCAGGTGGACGCCATGATCAAGATATGATGTTATTTCCTATGGAATAATGTTATTTTATTGGTGTAAAAGAATTTCAATATATATAAGGCTTCATGAAATATGATGTTCTAGTCATTATGAATTGAGATGAAACTGAGTGGTATAAGACAAACAGTGAGGTTAAATCATGTTTGGGTTATTTTTATGTTTTTTAAAATGAGACAACACACAAGATGGGAGAAAATCCACCATGTCCGGAAAGGCTATAGGAATCAAACACACAACTGATGGGCGACAAGGCTGCATCACCTAGATCGAGATTACATAATGACACTGCTAAGTATGACTTATTTTTTTTATTTAAATGCTTTTATGGATCAAGAATATGTTAATTTTGGATATTATTTCATTTCAAATGGATATCATTAGTATAAAAAATGATTAACTGCTTATGTGATAAATTTTATTTTGGAAAATGATCTCTCTTTTGGGGAAACACTATATTCATAAGGAAAACATAATACTATAGGATTTAATTTGTAGAATAATGGGAGAAATTTTATTTTAAAAGAATAAATGTTTTTATTGTGTAAATATTAAAATTTGACTTATTTTTGGAAATGATAAAACTATAATAGAGAATATGTTATTTGGTTAATTATAAATCAGTATGAGACGTTAAGAGTATTTGATCTTATTGGGATAAAAATGTTATGAATCAATGTAGCAAACTATGTGATTGAATTATTCTGAGTATTGGGATTCAATCATATTTTGGATTATATTGAATGATTTTACAAAAAATTGATTATTGAATGGTTATTTTGGAACATTGGGTATTATTTGATTAATGTTAGAGATTAAGAGTAGTATTTATATTTATAATAGATTATGATTTTTAGGGATTATCTGATATTGTACTACACATTTTGGTTTTGGGTAATTTCTAAAGATATGGGAAATCTATAGTTCATCTTTTCTTGATTATTTGATTATCTATATATTTATTCTATCACTTTAAGTGCGACCAAGTCATCTTTAATAATCATCGTTTGGAGAAAAGATTAGTTTTTTATTGAAACATATTATTGGATGAAACACTATATAAAAATAATGTATATTTCTTTATGTTCATAGACAATAGAAGAAATTAATTCCTCAAATTTATGAAAATAAATTTAAATCATAAATTTTGATCGTATTCATTTCATCTTACAAAATCAAAGACTGTTTAACCCATCACAATTTTTTTATGGTGGTTATCTTTTCCTTGACCGTGTTATCTATCACACTCCATTAGAACTTGACACATAGATTCCCATCTATATCGATTTATTCATATGTATAATATTTGTTTCGGTTACCTTGGGGACATTTTTACTTCACATTATTGTAATGTTATATTTTTTACTCTTTTTTCAATGTGGGAGATTCAATGATACTTCCATGCATAATATTCAAGTTTCATTGACAAAATTTCCAAAAGGTTGGAGGGACCTAATGACCCAGATATTTATAAAATAATACATTTTCATATCTATTAATTTTTATGAATAGGATATCAACTTTATTTTAAAGAGTACACTTTTTATTATATTATAGTCAACATGCAACAACTATTTTCTTTGAAATATTAAGTTACACAAAACATTGAGTTTTACAAAAAATAATATAATACTAATAATATTATTATAAATGATAGTTAACGCATAGCCATTATGTTGGAGGGAATGAAAAATATAACATAATTTTTATTATTAAATGACTATACAATTTTCCAATATATACTAGAGGCATAAAGTAAGAATGAATTCAATTTCAATCAAGAATAATTATAATATTTTTAAAGGGTCATTTTACTACCTTTTAATGGTGAAACCTTTTCAAATCTATTTTTTTCAATTTAATATAATCTATTTAAAAAAATTATATTTTAGAAGCGGGACATCCAAATTTACATTGGATGAAATTTCGGAATTTTTTAGATAAAGTTCGTTTTTTAATTAATAGTTAAAAATACTGAATTGTAATTAAAAACATCTTTTTAATATAATATATTTATATAGTTATATAGTTATTTCAAATTATTTTAAAGTGTAAATGGATTATATTATTGTCATTTAATCAAATTTTTATTTATTTAAGTAGTTTCACTATAAAATTGTATATAAATTAATACCAATCTTTTGATATTTTATAATACTTAAAAATATGATTTTTTGTTTCAAAAAGGGAGTTATTTATAAATTAATTTTATGAACTTCAATGTTTTGAAAAAAAAATAATTCTATATTTTAATTAAAGAGTTAAAAATTTTCTAAATAGGTAATGACTATTTTTAGACAGTATTAATAGTAACATTAGTAAATATTTTATTTACTAAGGTTAAAGGGTAAATCTGGTAAAAATGGGTAAAAATTAATATTATAATAACATTAATTTACACTAACAATTTTACTAACCATATTTTTTTGATAAATTTAAGACCATGTCATTTGTGGTTCGATTTATGTACCCTATGGAGTCACTTGTTAGTTAAAATGACATTTTATAAAAATTAATTTAATGTTAATGAAAATTTAAGATAAACGTATATATTTTAGTAAAAAAATTATATGTTGTTATAAATGTGATATTATCCACTATAAATAATAATTAGAAAGATAATAAAATTCATACATTATGTTATTTTATTTATAATTTTTAGACAATAAATAAATTTATTTATTTATGAAACCGTGGTGATGAAGTTATTTCTTCCTTAATAAAGGATTCAAATAAATTATATTATAGATGATAAAATAAATGTAATATGGTTATTTTGATATCAAACATGATTTCTATGATTGATAGATTCATGTTATATTCCTATTAAAGATGTTTTTTTTCAAATCAAAAGTTTTTTTTTATTTTTAAAAAAGGCCTGATATGAATAGTGTCACATATTTTATAATTCATATTTTATAATTTAAAATATTTTATTAAATATTATAAAATTAGAAAAATTATATGACTCAACCGAATAGTTTTAATAAGTCTAAAATTTAAATATTTACTCTTTAATGAGATATTTGTAATATTTTGGTGACCACTTTAATTCTCAATGTGTTAAATACTAGATAAAAAGGAAAAGTAAAAAAGTGATACATAAAAAAGATAAGGATTACAAAATATCCAAAAAACTGTCCAATTCTTATTGGATGATTTTATTTGGTATTATATTTAACCTAGGATCAAATTTAATTAGTTTTGGACATTTTGAATCCAAAAATAATTTTATTAAAAATAATACTTTCAAACATTCCTAAAGATCCCCTCCTCCCTTTTATAAAATGTCCACACATCTAACCCATAACACACAGCTCACAAGCCCCTTGGATCATCAAAAATCTTCTAAAATAATCTCCCAACACCCCTTATTCCTCATATAAGATTTTCCATAAGAATAATGAAATTCAAGATAGCTTGTTGCCTCAAATCAATGTAACTTACACGGTTTAAGAGGTAGCATCTTCTCTATAATTCAGTTTCAATATTATACTTCATCACACCCTATTATGTTATCTATAATATATTACATAAAAAATAATGTATCCCCAATATAATAGTATTTTATTATGAGAATTATTCAATCTACACATAGACACACCTCCATCTAGTGGATTTTCAAAACATTTTTTTATGGATGACGAACTACTGCATCACAAAACGAGGATTGTTCAATTATCTCCTACCGCCTCTCATGGTGGAAATTATGATGGACCTATAATTAAAAAATATTTTTATAATATTTTTATTTTATATAGGATTCATGAATTATCATTATCAACATAAATTAATTCTTTTCATGTTTTATAAATACGATATTTTCATTTGTGGAATTTTGGACTATCACCCCCTCAAAAGTGATATGACTCATTCATTCTATACATGAATCATATAAATGATAAAATTAATGAAAATAAGTTAAAATTTTATCATATATATTAATATTTAATTACAATATAAATATTTATCATTTTATTTTCATTTCATTTAAAATTAATAAAAAATAAATGAAAGTAGAGTTCATGCATACGTACAGCTCACCATCTCCATGAATGGTGCATGTCATTTTCTTGTATCCAAATGTTAAGGAATATTCTAAATATATATATACTAGGTATAAATTAAAATATTATATATATATATTACATTTAAATCATGTATAAAATTCTAGATAAAACGTAATTTTGACCACATGGACAAATGATAATTATAACAACTTTATTTTGACTATAGTACCGAACATCGAGAAAAAGACTGATATGAACTTGAATAATTACATTATTGATATAGAAATGTAATAAGTTATATAAATATAACAGTAAAATTAAAAAAAAATTCTGAATAATGTACTATTAACATATATTTTTTATTCATGAAGACAATGAATTAACAACACAAGTCGTACACAAGGTAAGGGATCTTCCAAACCCAATTTCAATTTTCTAGTTTCATTTTATACTTCTTGATAATGTCATAATATTAATATGTAAGAACTAAATTTTGATATACTATCTTGTATTTATACTTCAGTTTTTTTATTTAATGTAAATACACATAATTGATCTATTTTATTTACAATGTGATCTATGTAAGGGAACCTTTTGTCGTCATCTTTTAGTCAAAGAAATAATTTATGGTATATATTTTATATTACATTTTAATTTGTTGGGATTCGTTATTCTAGATCCTTTTGTCATTAAATTTTATGTTCATGTGATGAGATAGCATTTTCTCTCTCATTAACTATTTTTCTAAATTTTTATTTGACATCGCTAGGCTGTCGAATTTTCATAAGGTAATTTCAAAATTCAATTTCCACTCTTTGGGTTTTAATCAGAATTTATTAATTATATTATGTGTGTAATCACTATTTTATTATTTATTTTTTAATTTTCTCTCGATTTTGTGTTTATATACGTTTTCAACACATAATCAATCCCATTGATAAATTCTTACGTTATTTATATGATCAATGTAAGATATATTTTCTCAATTTACATTCCACTATGACTTATTTGTTTTTATACACCAATTCACATTGTATTTTTTATATACTACATGTTCACATATTATATCTTGAAACTTCGTATTCTCCCGATATTGAAATCTGTGTTTAATTTTATTCAATATTAATCTGTTTGGTAAAAGACCCTTTAACTAAAACATTGTTTTAAATGATTTAAAGAATTAATTTTCTAAATATTTCCCATTAATAAAAATGTTTTCAAAATTTTAATAAATATTTATTTAAGTGGAAATTAATTTTTTAAAATTTTTATTCCTTTAATAGTTTAATAGTTTTATAGGACACAATTATTCATAAATTTTTCTATTTAAAGTAACAAACAGTTTCAAAAATGGATTGAATATTTCAATATCTTAATATGATATATCGTGATTTCAATGTGGAGGTGTTATCTTCCCATTATGATTGTTTTATATGTTATAGTTTATTGGAATTACATTAGAATGTGGGTGGTTCCATGATATACCTAGGGTGGGTGTGCTCGATATAGCTCTGTAATGTTGTGGTTAACATGACTAAGGTAAATATTAATTTTTATCCAAAGTGATATAGGGAATATACTATGATGGGTATTCCAAAAGTAACTATCTATATAGTTGTGAAGGATACAATGTAAGTATGATATGGATTCTACTGGTTTCTTTTATGATTTATGATTTCTATGTGTTATTAATAAATCTTATGAGTTTGTGAGTTATTTTAAAAAGATTATGTTTTATGATTGATAAGTTTGTTTTCCTTGATTAATATGTTTTTAAGGACTAATATTTTCTTTAATTGTTTTATAACCCTTACTGATCTTTGTATGATAATCCAATGTATTTGAAAACAACTTTAGTAGGTTATAAATATGGTTAATAGAATGGAATAATTCAATAATATTTATATAATGAAAATAATACTTCATAAATTTAAGGAGTTTTATTATGTTGAAATAAATGATAGAGTAGAAGTGTTTACATTGTAATCATTTGATATATAATTTAATTTTTACGGCCTAATTCTCTAAAAAAACCTGAAAATATCCTTAATGTAAATTCTTGACTAAACTCATTATTATGTATTATTTATTTATTGGGCATTTAATTTACCTTTCCATAATAGCTATTTTCATTGATTCATTATTACATCCACTATATTTTGTCCTTACTAAGAAATTTATCCCACTCTTATTATGTTTATTTCCCCATGAATCCAAGTAGAATCCAATGAAATAAATTCAGGAATAGATTAGTAGGATTACAGTTATCCTCATGCATTATATTTTTTTACAAAAAATTCATTTTAATTAGTGTATCCATTTGTAATCAAATAAAAATTATGTATCTTGTTTATAAATAATATTAAACTAATTGGTCCATCAGGGATTTATTCCTTGTAATCAATCAAATGTAATTGATATCAAACACTGAATTCGTCAAATCTGGTTCTTGGTCACTATAGTTGATATCTGAAGAAGCTGATTAGAATCCTTTTGACCTAGATTTAGGAAAACTTAGGTTAGATAACATAACTCTATGATAGAATATGAGGATATGTATAGTATAAACCCCAATAATTTGTTTAACATACAAATTATGTGTGTCTTTCTAAAAATAATTCCATGTTAGGATACTACTATTGGATGTTGTTCTGGGATAGCTGTATGTAGGATTAAATAATCTGAAAAGGTGTTATGTACTTGACTCGGGGTAACCTAGAACACAACAATGAACCTTACTACGGACCTGGTTTCACACTCCAAGGGGTTATGCTTAGTATAATCCACATTTTCATTACAAACCATTATAAAAAGTTTTAAATTATTTTTTAATGAATAATCAAGGTCAAACCAACTTTTATTACAAAATAAGGTCTAATGATTAAGATATCATTTTGATACCTATACACGTTTATCACTATCACTATTTTTTCGCACATTATTATTTCGGGTTTTTGTCAATGGATGGAAATTTAAGGATAAATGTTATCATCAAATGTGAAGGAAAATATGGAGAAATTTAGCAACCAAATGATGTGTTTAAAGGATTTAAGGATATCAAGTTCAATCCAAATCAGGTTTCATGAAATATGAATAATAATACATAACTTTAGGAAATTTCGACCACACAACAGAAGAGAAGGATGAAGGATGATTAGAGCTAAAGTGGTTGACACTATGTATAAAAGAAGACTCAACATTCGACATGCGATTTGTATGGAAGGAGACACCGAGGAATGTGTATCAATGTAATAATGAAATGATTTATGTGTGGGAAATAAAGAAATAAAGAAAAGTACTGTAGATAAAAATGGAAGAGTATGGTTGATCTAAATGAAGCATGTCCTATGAAATCCTTTATAGTTCTTTTTTGTCAATGTGGGGAACCTAGATGATAACCATGTCAATTCCCTCTTCAAGAGGATTATATGTATACCATATGAGGATATATGTAGAAATTTTTGGATGATGTATTTATTATTTGAGGATGTATTGAAAAATATAGATTAAATTCTATTTAGTAATTAACCTAATTTCATGGATGTCCATCATATATATTTTTGGAAATCCCATTAATATGGTTTTAAAA
This sequence comes from Viscum album, assembly GCA_963277665.1. NCBI lineage: Eukaryota > Viridiplantae > Streptophyta > Magnoliopsida > Santalales > Viscaceae > Viscum > Viscum album. Next base: position 999,559,933 of record OY728166.1, read on the forward strand.
ATGGAATCCCTATAAGGCAGGTTACAACTAGCCAATTCTAGGAATTCCACACGTCTTGACCCAATGACTAAAAGACGATAAGTTTTTCACCCCAACCACTAACCTGCACAATGTATTTGTTAATTTTCATGGTTTTTAATTAAATAATTTGAGGAATAAATATTAATGGTGAACCGGTAGTAAAACTATTGACGATAAGAAATTATGCTATTAAATATATTTATTTTTGGTGGTATTTGTAGAAAAATAGTAAGACATGTCACAATTTTATAGGCCTTATGATCCTTTAAGTGTTCTTTTTGGGTTTCAGACATTAAATAAATTCATTTTCGATAATTATATTTTCTGGGAATAATTAATTGAATTATAATTTTATCGAAGCACAAATAAAATTAATTATTCTTCATATTAAATTTAAAAATATCATGTTATAATATTTTTTTATATTAGTGGTCATTAAAATAAATACCCCACATTAGAAAAAATTACTTATTAGTTAACATTTTTCTTTATCCCACAATTTCTGTTGAAATAAAGGACTTCTAAATAATCGAATATTTTGGGATTTAAGAACCTCAACTATCCACTGATCATTCACTTAATTGAGATTTATAGCCTCCTTAAATCTGTATAAATATGAACATTTTTACCTCCAAGTATGCATCTCTACATTCCAATTATGTTCTCTTACTTAGATAGCTAGTTAGATGGTATTCCCTACGACATTTTTACTTTAAATTAACTATTTTAGAAGATTACATATGAACCATTATCATGATATGGGATTTCAAACAAATAAAGTATAAAAAAAACTTTCAACATGATAAATTTTAAACATCTAGGATGCAATTTAATAAAGGCGGAGAGAATTTGATGACTCTAAAAACTAATTTAAGAACCATGTATTTGATTGTGTGTATGACACGTGACAACAAGCACATTATGTAATATAATATCTATGTACAGTAAAATACATTTACTATTTAAAATATATTCTATATATTTTGAAACATGAAACATTGAGTTATCTTGAAATGAAATCGACATTGGGTTAGTGTATATCATTTTAAATAATGACCTACTTCTCTATATCTCATTACATAAGAAATAGACCTTCATCGATGAATTGTGCTTTACACAATACTGAGTCTTACTGAGATAAAATCTATAGAATAAAGCATAATTATTTAATATAATATGAATTAAATGAGAAATTTTAAATATTATTAAAAAAAATATGAACATATATGGTTTATAAAACTAAATCATTGGTTAAAAAATAAAATATAAATGAATATAACAACAAATTTAATATTAAAAACATATTTTTAATGATAACTATTTTTTTATCACAAAGATATTTTACCCAAATAGATTTAATGAATTATAATTAGTGAGTTATATTAATGTAATTAATATGTTACATATTCTATCAGTTATTTTTTATATTCATCTAATTTATTTTTTATTCGTAAGATATTATTTAACACAATATTTCACATAAAAACCTACATTTAGTCGTTTTATCCTCATTATAATGGGGAGCATATTTTAAATCATAATATATAATCATTTATGAATTTAATTTTATATAATATAAATCAATTTTGAATTTATAATTTTTAAATTATTTTAGGATAGATTTATGGGTTTTTTCCAAGAAACATCATTGTTCATTGAATATTATAAGTTATGTGTTTAGTTAAAAACTGCATTTTTTATTTAAATAATTCTTAATAATAGATTATATTATAGTTTTTTTTAAAGTCAAATATGTTCAATAAAAAATATATTAACATAATTTAGTTAATTATATACAATATAACTTTTAAATTGAATATATAAAATAAAATAATATATTGACCATTTTTCTACTCAGACCAGCTAATCTATTTGAATATGAGATTTGCCTTAATGTTAATTATTCGATGTATATTATTTGAATTTATAAAATTATATATAAACCAATGTAATAAAAAAATTATTTTTTGTCTAATAATATAATAATAATTTTTTACAAAAATTATTTGTGAAGGTGATGAAAATTAATTATATTGATTAATGTGTAATTAGGCTTAAACTAGACTTAAACCCTATGTTTATGTCCCAAAATAACCTATAAAATTGTACAAAAAACATTTTCTAGACATAATAACAAAATTAAACTTAGAATAATTATGTTTAGTGGTTTATTATGACTTTTATTTGGTAATAACATCTTTACAGCTAACTCCTTTTCAAAAATACAAAGTGAGTCCTTTTTCTTTCCTATAAAAGGCCAACACCTCTACCGATTCTTCACACCTCTCTAACCTCATATGTTCAAAAATTCCAAAAATAAATAGTCTTCCATAATTCCAATCCTATACTAATAAGTGTCCCTTTGTGATGAAAACCATCCAACAAAACCATCTGGTACCATCCAAGAAAAGTTACATGATTAAATGTCTTATCTCCATCTCTCTAGTTACATTTCCATTATCCAAACCCAAAAATAATCTTATTCTATTTAAGTATTTCAGCACCAGTATCAAAAATTTACTATATTTTTTTATTATTAGAGTTTTCCCTACACTTACACACACCACCGTCTAATGGCTAATGAACATAATGTTTCTGTGGATGGCGAACTACTTCCACATGATTCGATGATTGTTAATTATTTCATTTCCATCTCTCAATATGGACATAATGATGTAAATTGTTTTATATATTATATATATTATATTTATTTTGTATTTATACTTCATTAAACCTTTCATTAGACAATAATTTAGTACTTTATGTCCTATATTAATACAATAAAATCATTTGAGGAATTCTGGACTACCACTTCGTCAAAGTGATTTGATACGTTCACACAATAAATGGAATGTATTAATGTGTTTTATAATTAAAAAAAGGAAAATTAAAAAAAATATATATTAAATACATAATATAATTAATTTTCCTAAAAAATATATATATTTATTTATCATTTTCATTATTACCCCTTCACACACTTTAGAAAGAGATAACGCCATTCGTGGACTTGTGGACTATAGCCTCCTCAACATGATTTGAATAAATTTACATAAAATAAATATATATATGAATATATGAAAAAATAATATGATATTTATTATATAATTATCATTCTGGTTAAATTTTAGTTACTAACCTTATTTTTGTAATGATCTTTCATAAATGGGAATGTTACTCTTGCGTACGTACGTCATGCCACCTTCTTGATTGTAGAATATTACAATTTTTATATAAATATTAAATGATTAATTCTAAAATTATAAATTATGTTAAAATATGTCAATTATTTAAGGTTTTTAAATCATTAGGTGTTTTATAATGACTCCTTTTACCATAGTTGACCAACAATAGTTGGTTTTACTCACAATCCAAATTTGGTCTAAAACACAATATGTAAATTTATTTATTCCTGTACATGTAAAAAAATGATAATAAGTGAAATAAATGTAATTATTATCAGTAATGTTTTTTGTAGAAATTTGAAAATTATGATCTTTTTATTATACATGAATTTAAGGGACGTTCACCTGAAAGGAAACACATGGTAAGGGATTCTTGTATCATTTTCATTACATGAGTGGTAATTAACTTTTTTACTCATAATTTAATATACATGGTTTACAAAAATCCATATATAAAAATAATTTAATGAATAATATTATATTATTGTTTCATAAATGTTTGGTTTAGGTTTTACTTCCTTTGGGTTTTATAATCTATTTCTTACTAAATTAGTAATGATTTCATTCTCACTTTTTACATTTGTGAGATAAATGTCATATTCACTAAAAACATATTTTATTGGTTGTACCTACTGGATATTTTGATATATTATAGGATTAATTAATGTTGATAAATGTTATATAAAACATTAATTTAATTTTATTATTTAATGAGCGTTATGCTTTGCGAAAATTTCAAAGTGTTATGAGACATATTGTACTGTGTAAAGATTATTTTCCTAAAGAATAATCCTAATGATCATTCAATGGAATTTACATTCAATGAAATTTTATCACCATTTTGAAAAAAAACATTAATTCATATCTGGTTATTCATAACCATTTCTTGTGTTATTATTATTTCAGCAACTCTTTCGTTCCCAGATTTTTTTAGAAAATGTTTTTCAAAAAACAAAAAATTATATAAATCTTTAAGTAGAGAAATATTTTTATTCTAAAACTGTGCCTTTTAAAAGGTATTCAAAAATTATTTTAAAATGATTTGTTAAATACAGTTTACATTTTTTGTATTTTAACAATGCTTCAAAAAAATATACTTTTTTTCATTCCTAACAAGGAATTTTAGATCATTTTTTCATTCAAAAGGAATATACTTTTAACCTCATATGAAATTTACATATTCATCCACCATCCTTATTTTAAAGACACATTTCCCATATTAAACAGATTCTTTTTAAATAACAAAATTTACAAAGGATTTTTAAAATATATTTATATATTCTGTAATATGATGTTAGTTATTAATATTTTATTTCATCAACGACAAAAACATTATATTTTACTACACATGGGATTATTGTTTTGATTTGATTATGAATCATTATCTGGATGGTTTATTATTGATTTCATACATGATAGTATACACATTAACTTACATAATTTATTTTTATCCACCTTGAGGTATTCAATTTCATGTGATCATTGAAGTTTAAATTTCCCCTTATTTTCCATTTCAAGTTTCATAGATATTATTATTTCCAAAACCATGTACCATTTTACATTTGGGGAAATGTTTGATAATTATTTGATTAATTTTGGATTTATTGATAGGTTGGTATTTCTAATCCAATATGTTCATTAGATATGGAATATTAGTTATTTTTATTGTTCAATATGAGGAATTATTCAGAATAGCAATGATAGGTGGAGCCCTGAATTTATATAGCTCCTCGATGCATCGAAAAGTTCTCCTAAGATGAATAATTAAAAAAATAGATGTTTACCCATAGTTCTAAACCTTTTTGTGAATGGTATTGAGGGTAATGGGTTTTCTTATTCTTGATACATGACATATATAAACAACGTGATTTCCCTCACAGTAGTTTTAGTTATTAATCATGCATTGTCTTTTTCATCACCATATGTATGGATGAATTTCAATTCAGTTTGTTGATTAATGGCATGTTTTTTAGTTTCATATATTGTCATGTATTTTTCAATTATCTAGTTATTTAAATGAAATTTGTTTCCAGTTATTACCTTTCTTTATTTCTTATGTACTTTCATTCGGTTTATTTATTACATGTATATTAGTGTTTAGTTATTTACCTCTCTATAATGAAACTTTTCATTGATTTATTATTTCGTCTAATGTATTTTTCCATTACTGAGCATTTGTGATCATCCTTATTTTGTTTCTTCCAAAAATTATAATAAGAATTATATGAAAGAAATAGAGTAATATACTATATTGATTAGAGTTATCCTCAAGATGTTTTTTCATTTAAAAATATTGTTTTAATTATTATATCCATTTATACAGAAATACTTATTTATTTATCTAGTTTACAAAGACTACTTTATAGATTAGTCCTTTGGGGATTTTTTCTATGTAATCATGCCAATGTAATTGATAGTTGTCATTGGATCCAACCAATATGTGGTAGGGTTGCTACATGATTCTCCCAAAATAGATACATTTTAAAATTAAACATGATTCCCTTGACAAGTATTTAGATCATTTAACTTAAATTCCCTCATTCTCTTACACATCCTTATAACCTATAAAAAAATTAAAATATTAGGATGGGCACAAAAAGTTCATTAAGGGATACATAAAAATTATATCATTAGTCTAGTAAAAATATTAAAATACATTTGATAACTTTTCATGAAAAATAATTTCCATGCTTGGAATAATCATGCAGTAGCCTTATGAAATAATTAACATATCACTATTAATTTCCCACATTAAAATTGAAAAACATTTTGTTCTACTTTTATATCTGGAGTATCGAGTATATTTTATAGCTATAATTGGGCTCACCCATCATATATTGTTCTAAAATGGCCTCAAACCAACATATATTGAGATATAATGGTGCTAAAACCATTATTTCACGACATATATTGGGCTCAAAAAATAATAAAAAATTTATAATGAACATTTCATGAATAAAATTCTTGATTACACATTTGAACACATGTGAAAAACCCATTTCAATATTAAAATACCATATTCTTGTAAAAAATAACGTTAAAATATAATATCCAGAAAAATAATAATGAAATAATAATATTAAAAAATAAATTTGAAAACATACAATGAAAACAATATATAAATATGGCTTCAAGAAAGCCGAAGAAATCGACCATGCGATATATTAAGAACCAATCATTTTTATTTTCATAAAAGATGCATTCAATAATATTTTAAAAGAAAAGTCCCTTACATAACACATAAAAAGGATATCTTTAAAAAAATCAGAAATATCTAAGAATTGATACAAATATAATTAAATTCATAAAAACTATTTTGAACACATGGTCTAAAATTAGATATATTTAGAAAATTAAGTATTGAAAACATATAAAACAATGTTTATGTTAGTGTTACTTACATCGTGTTCAACATATATAAAATGTATTCAAAACTCTTGTAAAATGGTTTTAATAGTGTTTTTTATTTAATATAGAACTAAAATAATTTTTATAATAACTTATATAATCTTATTATAGTAGTTTCTAATCAGTTATAAACAATGTTTTGTTATTTCTATTGTTAAGAGTGTGTTCCTTCACGGTTCCCAAGGTCAGTCTATTACGGATATCCTTTTAAAATATAAATACTACTCAATATGTGAGTGAATTTATATATTTCAGTAATTTAAAAAAATTACAACTGAATATAAACATGAAATGATTTTTGTAAGATGAAAACGAAAACACCTCATCCACAAAGGTGGTGACTTAACACACCATGAACAAATATTTTGTAATTTTAGAATTAAAGGTTCAAATGAAATATTTTATGATTATTATTCCATGAACATAAAAAATCATATTAAATATATGATACTAGAGTTTTCATGAATCATTGGTTAGGAGGTGAGGATAATATTGATGTTAAAAATAATTTAAAAGAAAATAAAACAAAATATTTTGTCTTCAAAATTCTTAATTAATAACCACCATAAGGATATTGGTTATGGTATATTTGTGAGAATAAGTGTACTATAATGAAGAAAGGTATGAAGAGAATGGATTCTGTTATATCATAATAAATCATCAAGGCTCATGGTGATAAATATTTGTGAATGAAGGATCCTCCATTTATATGTGAAGTAAGGGGTAACTTAGGAATTCTTCAAATTAATGAAATATAATAAATTTATTATTGGGATTAAGACTAATGTAAATGAATGGAAAAAAATGAGGATTACATTTTCAACGTTATATTTACATTTCTGTCTCTTTTAAATGGTTTTTTGAATTTTAAATAATTTAAAAAATTATTTCATTCATCAAAAATATTTTTTGTCAAATTAACAAATATTCATAATAAATTATTTAAAGACATAAAAAACCTTTTCAATATAGAATAATTATTTATCACATATATAAATCATATTCATAAAGGAAATTCATGATTGATCATAGAAATATCATATCATGTATATTTTATTATTTTTAATATCATTAATTAGATTTATTCGTTAATTATATAAGTACGAAGTCAATAATTTTCAATCCATTAATGTATTTATTTATGGATTAAAAATTATAAATAAAATATCATAAAGAAGAAACATTTCATGGAGTTGAATAAAAATAATTTATCCGAAACAATATTCTTTAAATCCATACATAGGAATTTTATGAAAATAAATGTTTTCAGAATGAAAACATAGGATTACTTTTAAATAAAATATTCTTAAGTTCAACAAGTGATTCTTGATGGTCCAAAACGTCCCAAATTTGAATAAAATGATATAATGGACTAAAATTTCATATATAATAATATATATCCAAAATAAATGTCATTTTGAAAAAAAATTTAATTTAAATAAAAAACATTGTATTTATTTTTCTTATGCTTCCAGAAGTGATGCGGCAACGGTGCTTAAGAATTAATTTTTTTATTTCATATATGAAATGTTAAAATAAATTAATATCATTAAAATAATTAAATTACAATCAATATAATGTTTGATATTCATACATTTTTTATATTCACTCATATACACGTCATGAAAACATCTTATATATGTTAATTTTTATTTTCTTGCCTTGCACATGAATAACACATGTATTTGGATTTGATTAATGTAATATAACTCTGAAATTCAAAAGTAACTTCCAAAATCATCAATAATACATCATAATTAATAAAATAGTGATGAAAATATTTTTTAGAACTGACTTATTATTTATAATGAATCAAATTTGACATTACCAATGATGCACACGAACTACCTATGCACTGGCAATAATATTGATACTTATCATGAATAGAACGTAATTTTAACATTATAGGATATTTATATACAATATAACTCTTATTATATAAAATATAATTAATCAATTAATTTAATAAAATTTATATTTCAATTATATCATCATGACATCAAAAAAACACTGTGTTTTTTAAAAGGATTTATGTTTTTAACTATTCATAAAAAATTAATATTTTTTAGATATTTTTTGTAATGTAATAATAAGATAATTTTTACATTAGAAAATCATATATTATTTTAGTTTTTTCAAATTAAAATAAATAAATTTTTAAAAAATCTAATAAAAAACCATATTATAAAGTATTTATATAATGAATTTCTAATTAAATCAAAAACATTTAATAAATATAAAAAAACTTTTCTATAAATACCTAGGTTGTTAAATTCAACCTCAACACATTTTGAAATCTCATCCTCACAATTTTTATTTACATACTAAAAATATTTTAACACCTTTCCCTCATAGTATTTTTGGATTTCCCTGATGCCTTTTCAATGATGTGGTTACACCACAATTCCTTAACATAATGAATTAACTTGAAACACATTACATGCTCTCTATGGTAAATAATATTAATATGAATCTCCACATAATAAAGGTTCTCTTCTTTCTAAACTTATTTATTGCTCAATACATGATATTTATCTGGCATATACATTCATAATATCGATACTTCGATAAGATTTTGTACCTAAATTGATTTTTTTGGCTAGGATAATTTATAGTCTATTAGTCGATTTTTCTCATGAATTTCATAAGGTCTAATGAACCAAAGACACAACATTAATTTCATTCCAAAATTCACAACACTGTTCTTTGGAGAAACATTTATAATGATATTACCATCTACAAAAAATGTATTGTCTACATTATCTGCATAAATTTTCTACCTTCTCCGTGATTTACTCAAGTGTTGCTGAATCAACAAAACATTAGCGGCCAGTTAATCTACCAATTATGGTACCTTAAACATCTATTTCCAAAATTTATTCTAAAATTACATAGTAATACATCGCTTTTTATATAATGCATCGAAATGTTCCATCTATATAATGTAATGAAAACAATTATTATAATAAAACATAACATAAAAAAATAATGATCACAACTTCCATGGTAATCTATTGAAAAATCATGAATCATATATTCCAAAGTAGGAATTGTTGACTCTTATGGTCTATCATATTGAGGATGAAAGTATGTGTTGAAATTTAATTTAAATCCAAATGACTTTTAAAGGCCTTCCCAAAAGATAGAAGTAATCCTCGAATATCAATCATATATAATGGAGATAGGCAATCCACATAACCTGAAACTGTTATTGAGAAACATTTGGTAAATTTGATTTAAAGACAGAGTATCTTTAATTGAGAGAAAATGAACATATTTACTCAAACAATCAACAATAACTTTGATTTCATTCTTTTCTTGTTAAGTCTTTGGTATTTCCACAACGAAATCCATGGATTTAATTTTTTATGTCCACTATGGGATTTTAGAAGGTTGAATCACCCCTTCTGGTAGCTAATATTTTTATTTAACCTATGGACATGTCAATCATTTCATGGTAAAATAGTAAACATATTTTTTCATTAAATCCCCCCAGTAATAACCCCAAATATTATATATATATTAGTGTTTCGAGAATGAACAAAAAATTGAAAAAAATTATCCTTACATAAAAACAATTTCATGAAATGAAGATCAAAATAAAAACATAATCTCTTCCAAAATATCAAAACACAATCACTTTCAATGTTAAATTATTTAAACCTAACCTTTTCTACTAGTTCTACTTTTTTATGTAACTCATATATTCCTTCCACGCATGATCTACTGTTTATTATGATAGATGACTACACTCAAACCTGATACAAAATAGTAGAACATCTATCACCAACAACAACCAAGAAAACATTTATTAATTAATTAACCAATAGATCATGTTTTAAACATAACCCTTTTAATATAAGATTATTTTTTTGACTAATTGCATCAACCACTATGTTTTCATTTCTTGGATGGTAATGAATTCTGTAGCCATTGTCAATAACCATCCTAGGTACCCTGCTAAGCTAGAAACTGGGCCTACTATGACTTAGATGTAGGTGAATTCCGGATCCCTGCTAGCTCAAGACTAGAAACTGGAATTGTAAATTTGATGTGGGAATGTCTTTTCCACAACCATTTTGGATAAAAAAATAGAAAAGTCTATATGAATTGAAAAGGAATCTTAACTAGGCTTAGATTAATTGAATAAAATAGAACATAGACAATCCCAATGTATTAACACCCAAGTAACATAATAGTAATAAAAAACCCAAGTGCATTAGGAATCATCTCACCACATCCAATCTTCCAAAAATGGATCCACCCCAAGAGATACATTCCCCTTTCTTAAACATGGAATAATATTCTTTATAAGCACCCTAAGGAAGATGTAGGATGTTATCCCAAAATCCTAGTAGGGTCTCACCATGGATTAGATAATTTTTTAAAATAATATATTTACAAATTAAATGATTTAAATTTTAAAATAAGTAGTTTTCAATTTTTCAATTCTTATTTAATAAAATCGTGATATATAGTTTAAATTATGGAAAAAAGATTAAGAAGAGGCATTATTAGTGATGTAATATTTCTAAAACAATGGATTTTGTAAAAAAATTATATGAAACAATTTATATAAATTCATAAGAATTATAATGACCTATACTTTACATAAATCGTTATTACATCAAAATTGAAGCACGCTTATTACAACATATAAGAAAACCACAATAGGAACATATAGGTATAGTGTCTTTAGAAACTGAGAATCATGAACAACGTGTTCATAAATCATCTACATTGTCTCCCATATATTTCATCATATATATAATCCCTATTTGGAATATCCTACTTAAAAAGCTTCTTGCTGACCTGGGGAAAAGAAAACATACAAAAGGGTGAGCTCAAATGCTCAGTAAGGGTAAAGAAAAGAAATATTAATCACATCATATGCACAAGAACATAACATTTTGGAAATCATAACCTGCAAAAGAGATCATAATTTCAAAACATGGGATAAATCATAGTAGTGAAATGTAATCCCAATAATCATAACATGAAACTTTTTTTCATACACAAATAATCATAGAGAATCATTTCTTAGTAGTCAAGACTCATTGCCAAGACTATCTTTGCAGACAAAGTCCATTTCTGAACCGAGTTAACTCCTCGTTTCAGTCCTGTATCACTTAACCGGATTAACCTGCCGTTCTAGACATGTATATCTCATGATATATAAATCATTACCCAATGAAATTGGGGGAGATATAGGTCACACCCATCTCATAATGATACCATTCTTATGTGTTCCACAAGATCAAAAATCATACATCATAGATTGACCAATGTAAAAAGAATTGGATTCTTTAACATCATGCCATCATAACATAATCCATATAAGATAAAAGGACATCATAAAAATAATTCCACCATAATATAATAAAATCAATGTAAAAATATGGATAGAAACAGAATCCTATATTACCTTAGGTGGAAGATAATTTTCATAAAACACTGGAACTTCATTCTTGAGGGAAATATCCTTTATACATCAAAAACATTTTTACCTTTCCTAACATGTCATAAAATTTTAAACTAAAAGAAGTTGATTAAAAATAAACTTGAAAACTTGTAAAGTAAGATTCAAGATAATAATTTTCTAAAAATCCATTCATGCCGTATAAGTTAATGTAAAACATTCCTCTCAAACTTTGGCCGGAAGAGTCAAAAAGTACCTTGTACTAAAAACAACAAAATATTCCTTTCATAACTTTTATTAAAAACTCAACGAAGGGTAAAATCGGATTTAAAAAATTTTGGAGGATAGAAATAATATTAAATATGGAGGAAACATATATTTGGATGATAAATATTCCCCAGTAAATTTTGATGTACAAACAATCTCGGATAAAAATGAGATTGTGAGATTTTCCCTTACCTTAGGTCCGATTTTCATTATACATGTCCGAACCTCCTGTATAATGATTTAAATAATGTTATTGACTTATTCTCGAATCCTACATATTATTATGATATCATATATGGTCATATTCTTATCTTCTTATTAGTAATATTTCATTGTTACTTGTGATTCAGGTGTTTATTGCCTTTTGTTCTTAGGCATGTTTTGTCGAATAAGTTCTTATTTTTCATTTTAGGTTATAGATAACTAATTTATAGATTGGTATAAGTGTAATACATATCATATTTATTAATTTAATTCATTTATATAATCATTATTCATTGTAGATCATGTAGAACGAGTCGCATCACATCATGGAGACGGTTGGCCGTACGTACGCACGAGCGATGATATCATTCCCATGATCGTGGAATTGTATTGAAGTGTATGTATACTATTTCTGAATAAATATCACTTTACAATATTCAGATATAGTTATTATTTACACCATTATACCCATCCAAGTAAGGTGGTGGTCGAAAAACGATTACACCACGGCGTAGAGACGGTATTCCGTACGTATGCACGCGCGGTGATTTTGTTTTCTATAGGATGGATAGAAGGTGTAATAGGGTTGTTTCATATATATAATAAAATACCAGTATATGAGTGATACTGATGTTATTACTTCATTATTAGACAACTAAATAAGAGGAAGTAGAATAATAATTACTGTTGAAAGAATCGGTAACGGACATTACCTCTTCTTTGAAGCGCCTCTTCTTAACCTTCTATTTGGGAACTAAATATGGTATTTGAATAAGAAAAGGACCTATAAAATGTTTCTAGGGAAGTGGATAAGAGAAATTGGCAGGTTTTTTCCAAGCATGAAGGCTCAATGTGGTTTGAGGTGGAGAGGGAGGAGGTGCCCTTTTATAATGGAGGAGAGAGGCACCTTAGGAAAAACATAAAATATTATTTTATTATAAAGTCATATTCGGTTTTTAATAGCTCCAAATTGATTTATTTCAAAGCTAAGGTGGGGATGGGTCGAATTCCTCTAATTAATAGATTTTAGACAAGTTTAGGCTACTATATTAACCTTATCATTTATATATAACTCTAAGTTAAATAATTTAACTTTTACCATGTCTTCTTGTTTTCTTACACTATTTGGTTAATAAACTTACTATAAAAAGCAAAAATACCACCAAGTGGTTCATTATTAATATATATAACCTTATAAAAGTCGTTTGGAAGAACAATATATTTTTAATAAAAAAATTACAATTAATAATATAATATTTGTTTTAAAAACTATTTTATGTAAATTTTGACACTATTATATAATTGATTTTTGTGAAAATCATAACAGAAATATTAATGATAAAAAAGTTAAATAAATCAATAATAATATGTCATATTGACCTATAAAATTTTTGTAATTCTTAGAAATTCTCAAATTACATTTATTTGGGTATTTATAACATCAATTATGTTAATATTTCATTAATAAGGTAATTACTGCATCATCATTGGGTCATAAATAAATTAACATATATAATGTCTAAAAATTATAAATAAGATACAGTTATGTATTAAATCTTTTTATCATTTTAATGAATATTTATAGTCTAATTTATCTTATTTATAACCCTATATTAAAAATGTTTTAGTCATTAAACATTTATTTTAACTATTTGAACCCTTTTTTAAATAAAATAATATTAAATGTCCTACTGTAATCCAAGTTGACCTAAATGGTCATATATTATTCCTAATGTTTTTTTTGGTCGAAATAAACTTATCCAATGGAATTATGACATGTGTTAGGGTAATAAATATATCATTTTGACCCTTAATTACCCTATTTACTTTTAAATGTGGTAAATAAAAGTAAAAACATACTATTAAAAAAAATATTTTCATCTCATTGAACCACATTTTACCTACTGATATCATCCATTTCTCTCGGATGTTTTAAATTCCACTCACAAAAGCAGTAAAATTATGTTTTTTGTAAATTTTCAAACTCTCTTAGGAGGTGGGTAAAAGACGGCGAAAAGTTCAATAAACTTTTAATATATCTAAAATTATTATAAAATGACTCCAATGAATTACATGGAACTTATATAGGTATTATGAATCAATTTTGACATAAAATAAATGTAAACAAATAAATAATTCTTTAAATAAAAATTTGTTTCTTAAATAGTAACCTAGAGTTTTCACTATTCATCAAAAATTGAAAGTATTCAGAAAAATACCAAAAATTTAACCCAGCCTATTTTCGATATTGTGAATACAAAAATGAAGTCAATTTTTACTGATAAAATTTATAAAATTTCAAAAAGTGGGTATTACTATTTATAACGAATTGTTTTAATAATATTTTAATAGCATATCGTTAGTTAGTGAAACTCGGTATTGCGTACAACGCAAGCTATCGAGGAAGGTCGCGATTGCTTATAACGCAATACAAGATAATGTTGTGTGATGTGAAATATTCCTTTTATGATTTATAAAAACAAAATATTTCTCATAAAAATCTCAGGTGTTACATTCTACCCCCCTTAAGTTGAATTTCACCCTCAGAATTTGTCACTTTGTAACAAAATGATGAGGATACCATTCCCTCATCATATCCTCAAGCTCCCATGTAGCTTCTTCTAATTGGTGTTTCCTCCGTAAAACCTTCACCAAGCGAGTGGTCTTGTTCCGTATGACTTTTTCACTACCATCTAGAATCTATATCGGCTATTCTTCATAAGAAAGGCCTTTCTCTAGCGGTACAACTTCTGAGCTGAGTACATGTGAAGGATCGGGTTTGTACTTTATCAGGAGAGATACATGGAACACATCCTGAACTTGAGAGAGATTCAGTGGAAGATCCAATCCGTAAGCTACCTTCCCAACACGATCCAGTATTTCGAAAGAAATTATATACGTAGGGATCAACTTTCCCTTCATTCCAAATATAATTACTCTCTTCCAAGGAGATATTCGTAAGAATACTTTATCACCCACATCAAACTCTATATATTTTCTTCGGTTATCAGTATAACTTTTTTGTTGACTATGAGCTGATCTTAAGTGTTCTTGAATATATCTAACCTTTTCTACCATCTCATCAACAAGATCAGGTCCTAATAGCTTTATTTTCCCAACATCATCCCAGAAAGTTGGAGTCCTGCATTTCTTTCCATAGAGAGATTCATAATGAGCCATCTGAATACTGGAGTGAAAGCTATTATTATAAGAAAATTCCACCAAATGTAGGTGTTGATCCCAACCACCTTTTAAATCCATAGAGAATGCTCTTAACATATCTTCTAGAGTTTTAATTGTTCTCTCAGACTAGCCGTATGTCTGTGGATGATAAGAAGCGCTGAAACTCAACTATATATCTAGAGTATGTTGAGGTCTTTTCCAAAAATTTGAGGTAAACCTCGGATCTTGATCAGATATAATGGAAATTGGTACTCAATGCAATCTTACCACTTCCTTTACATATATCCTGGCAAGATGATCAAGAGATAAATCTTCTCTAATAGGAATGAAGTGTGCCGACTTCGTAAGACGATCAACTATATCCCAGACAACATTATTTACTTTGGATGTTTTATGAAATCCAGTGACAAAGTCCGTAGTGATGTTTTCCCATTTCCATTCTGGTACGGGTAATGGTTGTAACATCCCCTTAGACTTCTGTCTCATAGCTTTAAATTGCTGACAAACCAAGCATTGAGGGACATATTCAGTAACATCTTTTTTTATGCCATCCCACCAGAAGTACTCTTTCAAGTCCCTATACATGTTCGTGCTTCCATGATGAATAGAGAATCACGAAATTTGAGATTCATCCAATATTTCCCTTTTTAATTCTGGGATGGGAGGAACACAAACCCAATTCCTGAACCTTATTATCCCATCACAATCAAGGTTGAATTCAGGAACATTTCTCACCTTCTTTTGTAAATCTACATCTTCTTTTTATTCCTTTTTAATCTTCACATGTATAAATGGTTGAACATTCATTTCAGAAAGATATTATTTATCCCCTTCCATTATAATTCCATGATCTATCCTTTCTAAATCCATAAATATTGTATCTATTGTGATCCTCATCCTGGATAAGCTAGCATGGTCTTGTCGACTTAATGCATCAGCCACCTTGTTTGTTTTCCCATTGTGATAATGAATTGAGCAGTCATAATCCTTAATTAGCTCCAACCATCTTTTTTGGAGCATATTTAGGTAATTTTGTGTGAAAATATACATTAAAATTTTATGATCAGTAGAAATATCACACCTTTCACCATAAAGATAATTCCTCCATATTTTTAATGCAATGATTACTGTAGCTAACCCGAAATCATGAGATGGGTAATTTTTACTCATGGATTTCCAACTGTCGTGAGGCATAAGCTATCACCATATTGTTTTCATGATAACACACTGTAATCCCTTCTTGGATGCATCACTATAGATCACAAACCTTTCTCCGCTACAAGGAAGTGTGAGCACATTTGCATAGGATAACTTTATTTTTAACTCCTTGAATTTCTCTTCACACTACTCTATCCAAGGGAACATAATTCCTTTTCGAGTCAACCTAGTGAGTGGATTAGATAATCGTGAAAAATATTTCACAAAACGTCGATAATCCAACCAAAACATGAAAAAATCAGATCTTAGTTACTATTGTTGGTCTTGACCATCTTTTGATAACATCTTTTTTTGGTGTATCCACGGATATCCCCTCTTTTGAGATTATATGACCCAAAAATGGAACTTTTTGAAGACAAAATTCACACTTGGTAAATTTGTCATAATGCTTCTCCTTTCTTAGGGACTTCAATACAATTCACAAGTGATCTTCATGTTCTTCCATGCTCTTTGAATAGACAATAATATCATCTATAAATACTACCACAAACTGATCAAGATAGTATCTAAAGAATCTATTCATTGGATCCATGAAGATAGCAGGGGAATTAGTAAGACCAAATGGAATCACTATAAATTCATAGTGTCCATACATTGTACGGAAATCCATCTTTGTTATATCTTCCCTTTTGACACTTAATTTATGAATCCCTGAACGAAGATCAATCTTAGAAAAGTATTGAGCTCAGCGTAGTTGGTCAAATAAGTCATCAATGCGTGGGAGAGGATATTTGTTCTTGATATTGATCTTGTTATGTTCTCGATAATCAATGCAGAGTCTCATTGATACATATTTATTCTTATCAAATAGAACAGTTGCTCCCCAACGTGACACACTAGGGTGTAAGAATCCCTTATCAAGATTCTTTGGGAGTTTCTTCTTCAATTCCTGCAACTCAATTGGGGCCATTCTTTAAGGTGTCTTTGAAATTGGCATAACACCTGGTATGAGTTCTTTTGAAAACTCAACATCAGGATTTGGTGGAAGACCTGAAAAATATTACAAGAAGACATCGTCAAACTCCCATACAATAGGAATATTCTTAATCGTGAATTTATCTCCAACCATTTTAGATAAATAACATCCATTTAGTGGAATCAAGACCAATAAGATGGATGAAATTTCCACTGGATGGTTATGTTCATCCTTGCATCGATAGACGATCATAGATTGATCTGGAATATGAAATGTGACTTAGCTTAATTGGAAATCGATATGAGCTCCATATAAAGAAATCCAATCAATGACATGAATAAAATCAAATTCCACTATATGAAGGATCACAAGATTTTCAGGAAGCAATTTCACACAAAATTCAATTAGAGAGTAATTATAAACTTTTGATGCAACTGTTGTGCCATTAGGCATTGTCACAATAACTCAACATCTAATTGCTGAGGTAATATGGCGATACCCTTATAAAAGTTTTCAGAAATAAAAGAACAGGTTGATACAGAATCAAATAAAACATTTTCTACTTTAGAGTGGATTATAATTGTACCTTTCACCACTTCGTTATCATACTCCACATCACTGATAGAAATTGAATGTGATTTTCCTTTGTCTTTAGCCTTAAGAGTTTATTGACGTTGATCATCATCAACAACCCTTGGATTAGGGAATTGATTATCATAATGCCACATTTCCATGCACTTGTAACATTGAAGCGTAGGAGGTGCACTATGTGTAACCTTTTCTTTGTTTGCATCACTATACATCTTCTTCTGATCATTGCGACATTCAAAAGCCTGATGACTTTATTTTCCACATTTTAAACATTTACTTGTTCCTTTAATACAACTCCCCCATGTTTCATTCCACACATTGAGCACAAGTGAAAAATAATCTTATTTTCAGTGTGGTCGTTATATTTCCCTTTGAATTCCATTTTCCTCATCTTATCAAATGCATATGACTGATTGGATACTCAATTCTCCATTTTAGACTTAAGAGAACATCAAATGATTTCCTCATTACTATTGAAGTCCCTTATGGCTAACGCCCTTTGAAGACATGGTTTTAAGACACTAACGAATTGATCGATCTTACTCCCACGTTGTACAATGATTCCATAAGTGCACCTTGAAAGTCTAGTAAAATTTTCTTTGTAGGTACCAATCGATTCATCATCATTTTTCTTTAGTTCAAGAAACTCCTTCTCCATCTTTTTTTGAAGAATATGAGGGAAGTACTTATTGAAAAATAAGCTCTTGAACTTGTCCCATTCCATGGAATCAATTTCAACTCTTTACCATGTATTCTTGATAAGGTTCCACCATTGATCAACATCAACTTCCAAATGATATACTACTATGATGACTATATCTTGTTCAAAACATTGATGAACTAAAAATATCTTTTCAGTGGTACTGATCTATTGTTCAGCCACTAATGGATCAATAGACCCACGAAATTAAGGTGAATGTTACCTCATGAAGGATTCAACTGAATGTTTCTCCTTCCTTTGCTTGTTTTGATGTCCTGCATGATTCATATCTTGAGAAAGTTGTGTGAGCATGGCTATAAGATTTTACATTCCAGCTCCCATAATGTTTGGTTGCTCAAGGGGACAATCATTCCATTGCCCATCGCATTCCTCATTAACACAGTTCCTTCGGGTTCCATCCATTGACTAAAACTAAGAAGAATAGTGTGAGCAACACTAATTATAATAGGAAATCCACCTAATCAAGAATAAAATTTCACACTTCAGGTATTACCATAGGTTGTTCATATCCATTTCTAAAACACTAATATTGTGTTCTATGCTTATATATATCTTTAGGGTTCTTACTAAGGCTTTCACGTCCTAGTTTCCAAAGGTTGAATATAACATTCCTCTGATACCAACTATAACGGTTTGGAACTACTTCTAGTGGACTATAATTGAAAACTAATAGGGCACTACAGGGGCGGTTACACCCTCTGGGTGGGACACACCACCATTCCCAGTTGTATCCATTTCTACATGAAGCCCTTGGGCGGAGAGCCATGCTTCTTCCAACGCTCACATGTGACAGTTCCCAAGGATCAGACACATTCTACCTCCTTTTGGACTTATAACAACTATAACGACCCATAATTTACACACATCGTTATTACATGAAAATTTAAACCCACTTATTACAACATATAAAAAAACCACAATAGAACCCTATAGGTATTGTGTCTTTAGAAACTGGGAAACATAAACAACTTGTTCATAATTAATCAACATTGTCCCCTATTTATTTCAGCATATCTAGAATCCCTTTTTGGCATATCCTACTTAATACCCTTCTTCCTGACCCGGGGAAAAGAAAACATACAAAAGGGTGAGCTCAAATGCTCAGTAAGGGTAAACAAAAGATATATCAATCACATCATATTTATAAGAACATAACATTTTGGAAATATTTACCTTTAATAGAGAACATAATTTCATAACATGGGATAAATCATAGTAGTGAAATGTAATCCCAATAATCATAAAATGAACCATTATGGCATACTCACATAATCATAGAGAATAATTTCTTAGTTGTACAGACTCATTGTCAAGATTATCTTAGCCGAAAAAGTCCATATCTAAACCGAGTTCACTCCTCATTTCAGTTCTGTATCACTGAACCAGATTAAGTTGTCGTTCTAGATATGTCTATCTCATGAGATATAATTCTTTACCCAATGCGTTAGAGGAATATATAGGTCCCAAACATTTCATAATGACACCATTCTTATATATGCCCCAAGATCATACATCATAGAATAACCCATGTAATAAGAATGAAATTTTCAAACATCATGCTATCATAAAATAATCCATATAAGATAAAAGAACATCATAAAAATAATTCCATCATAACATAATAAAATAAATGTAAAAATAGGGATAGAAACAGATCCCAGTATTATCCTAGATGGAAGATAATTTTGATAAAATACTTGAACTTCATTCTTGAAAAAAATATCCTTTATACTTCAAAAACATTTTTTTCCATTCTTAACATGTCATACAAATTTAATATAAAATAAGGCGATTAAAAATAAACTTGAAAACATGTAATGGAAGCTTCATGGAAATAATGTTCTATGAATCTAATCAAGTTGTATATGTAAAGGAAAAATATACTTCTCATACTTTGGCCGGAAAAGTCAAAAAAGTACCTCGTACTAAAAACGACAACAGATTCCTTTCATATGGTTTACTAAAACCTCACAGAAGATTAATATTGGAATTAAAAAATTGTAGGAGGATAGAAATAATATTAAATATAGAGGAAACATGGATGTGGATGATAAATATTCCCCAGTAAATTATGAAGTATAAACAAACTCGGAAAAAAATGAGATTTCGATATTTTCCCTTGCCTTAGGTCTGATTATCTTCATACGTGTCTGAACCTCCTGTATAATGATTTAAATAATTTTATTGAATTTTTACAGAATCATAGTCGTTTTTATGATATCATATATGGTCACAGTCGTAGCTAATTATTAGTAATATTTCATTGTTACTTGTTATATGTGTGTTTATTTCTTTTTGTTATTATGCGTGTTTTGTCGAATAAATACTTATTATTCTTCTTTAGCTTATAGATACCTCATTTTAAGAATGTTATTAGTTTAATATATATCATATTTATTCATTCAATTCCTTTATATAACCATTATGCAATGATGATCATGTAGAACGAGTCACATCACATCGTGGAGACGGTAGGTCATACGTACGCACGAGCGATGATATAGTTCTCATGATCATGGATTTGTATTTAAGTTTATGTATACTATTTCAGAATCAATATCAATTTACAATTATCATATATAGCTTTTATTTACCCCATTATACCCATCCATGTAAGGTGGTGGTGGAAAACAGATTACACCATGGCGTGAAGATGGAATTCCATACGTACGCATGGGCTGTGATTTCGTTTTCCGTAGGATATATAGAAGGTGAAATAGGGTTGTTTCATATTTATAATAACTTAGTAGTATATTAGTTATACTTATGTTGTTAATTCATAATGGAACAACAATATAAGAGGATGTAGAAGAAGAAATAATGTTGAAAGAATTAGTAATGGACATTACCTCTTCTTTGAAGCGCCTTTTCTTAACCTCCTCTTAGGGAACTAAAGACAGTCATTGAAGAATACCAAGACCTATAGGATGTTTCTAGGGAAGTGGATAAGAGAAATTGTCATGGTTTGTCCAAGCATGAAGGCTCAAAGTGGTGTAAGGTTGAGAGGGAGGATGTGTTATTTTATAATAGAGGAGAGGGGCACCTTTGGAAAAACAGAAAATATTATATTATTATAAAGTCATATTCGGTCTTTAATATCTCCAAATTTATTTATTTTAAAGATAAGGTGGGGATGGGTAGAAATAATCTCAACCAATAGATTTTATACAAGTTTAGGTTACTATATTAACCTTTTCATTTAGATTTAACTCTAAGATAAATAATTTAACTTTTATCGTGTCTTCTTGTTTTCTTACACTATATGGTTAATAAACATAGTATAAAAAGACAAAAAAACTCCAAGTGGTTCATTATTAATATATATAACCTTATCAAAGTCATTTTTCAGATCCATAGTTTTTTAGGAATAAAATAACAATTAATATTATAATATTTGTTTTAGAAACTATTTTATGTCAATTTTGATGCTATTTGGTAATTGATTATTTTAAAAATCATAACAACATTATTATTTCAAAAAAAAAGTTAATTAAATCAATACTAATATGTTATATTAACATATAAAATTAGTTTAATTCTTAAAATGTCTCAAATTACATTTATTTGTTTATTTATAACATCAATTATAGTAATATTTCATTAATAAGGTAATTACTGCATCATCATTGGGTCATAAATTAATTAATTTATTTAATGTCTCAAAAATTATAAATAAAATACAATTATGTAGGAAATATATGTTTCTTTCTAATGAATATTTATAGTCTAATTTATCTTATCTATATCCCTATATCAAAAAAAATTTAGTTATTAAACTTTGATTTTAACTATTTTAACTATTCTTTAAATAAATTAATATTAAATGACCTAATCTAATCCAAATGGACCTAAATGGTTATATTTTATTCCTAAGGATATTTTTGTTCTAATTAAACTTATCCAATAGAATTAAGAGATGTGTTAGGGCAATAATAATATCATTTTTACCCTTAATTACCCTATTTACTTTTAACCGTGGTAAATAAAAGTAAAAAGTAACTATTCACCAAAAATTATTTTTATCTCATTGAACGACATTTTACATACTGATATAAATCATGTATCTCGGATTTCTGAAATTCCACTAACAAAAGCGGTGAAATTAAGTTTCTTATAAATTTTCAAACTCAACTAGCAGGAGGGTAAAAGACGGTGAAAAGTTCAATAAATTTTTATATATCTAAAATTATTATAAAATGAATCCAATAAATTACTTTGAACATATATAGGTTTTATGTACCAATTTTTAGCTAAAATAATTTTTTATA
The DNA here is from genome assembly GCA_963277665.1 of Viscum album. NCBI lineage: Eukaryota > Viridiplantae > Streptophyta > Magnoliopsida > Santalales > Viscaceae > Viscum > Viscum album. Next base: position 999,583,334 of record OY728166.1, read on the forward strand.
AAATAAATAATTATTTAAATAAAATGTCGGGTTTTAAATAGTGACCTAGTGTTTCCACTATTCATTAAAAATTAAATGTCTTCAAAAAAATACCAAAAATCCAAAATAGGATAATTTCGATATTCCGAATCAAAAAATGAAGTAAAATTTGAAGGATAAAATTTATAAAATTTCAAAAAGTGGATATTACTATTCTTAAAGGCTAATTTTATTAATATTTTAATATCATATTTTTGTTTAGTGAAACTCAGTATTGCATACAACGCAAGCTATCGAGGAAGGTCGAGATTGCAAGTAAAGAAAGCCAAGATAGTGTTGTGTGTAGTGAAAGATTCCATTGATGATGTATAAAAACAAAATATTTCTCATAAAAATCTCGGGTGTTACAAGAATAGTAAATCAGTTAAAAAAATATTAGAATACATTTAAATATAAAATATAAAACATGTGAGAAACATGGTGATTTTCCAAAAGGTACATGTTTTCCATGAAATAAGTCTCCATACACTAATATATCTTATAAATATGTTTATAATCTCATCCCATAGATACATTCCAATATAAACTCAACGCCATTCCATCTGGGATGTGACCCAATTCATGTATATTTTTTAATTTCGTAATAATATAGAATGTATCCCAATAACTAACAAACTATATAATGATTCCATGATCTCTTACAAAATCAAGGATGGGAAATTTATATTATGACTTCTTAAAATACAATTGAATGACATTATTCCATTTCAAATACAAATTTTCATTTTATCCAAAAATAGGTTTAATAAAAACATGCCTCTTTACAAGATAAAACCACGAGGTTTCTATCAAAACATATGATGCCATTTTTACAAATTTGAAATCCATTATCAAAAAATTTCTTAAATTTAGCATTCATTTCGTCAATTAAATTAAACAATTTAATTGAAATAATTTCATCAAAATTATAATTTAAATGAATCAATTTAAATTATCCAACTTCAATAAACACACCACAATTCAAATGGAATTTGTGATTTCCCCAATACTCATGCCAAAAACATTTCAAATATCACAATTAACTGGAATTGTATTTTGATTATATACATTGAAATAATTTTTGAGAATGTGAATTTAAATCAATAGTTGAAATAATTCAATCAATTCATCATTACTCAATTTTCCTAAACTTGACTGAATTTCATACCTTTTCTCAAAACTCAACGGTCGAAAGAGAAACTATTAATGATAATGAAGGTTTAGAAGACCATTAATAACAACCTAGAGTCAAGATTTAACAAAATGGGATATAGATCCAACAATTTGCAGATAATATATTGAAATACTAAAGGAGGAGAAACATATAATGATGTATAATGAGGGAGAAACAGCACCAGGGAATCATAATGCATGAGAAACAATGGTAGAACACTAAAATAATGGTTAACTTCAAGTTAGAGTGCTTAAAGATCACCTAGGGAAAGAATTTGATTGAGGGACTAGAAACCAGATCATAATATAAAGAAGATGTCTGATGTGATACCAATTTAAAAAAACCATATTCGGGGTATTACATGATGTGTACTTCAATTAAATGTCATGTAACCATTAAATTCCAAGACCGTCCAAAAAATGAATCGACATTAATTTAAAACCAACACTCTAATTTCAAAACAATTATGTAAATTATTCAAAATTTCTAAATTCTATTTATGACATTTATCTTTCAAAGTGTGAATCCATTCACTACATGCCTCCAAAAACCATTACACATGTTTTATACAAGTGAAATAGCATGCAACCATCTCGCAGCCTGTGGAAATGGACAACTAAATCTACGAGTCCAAAAAATCCATTAATTCAATGTTATAGGTATCATCACAATTAATTATCAACCCTACATAGTCATTGAAAAGGAAAATTCACAACAATGTTAAAGTTATACCCATAATATCGGTAATAGGGTGTTACAGACTCCCAACCATAAAAACATTATATCCCCTTAAATCAAATGATGAATAATCCATGATAAAAACATGGGGCCACTTCCATCTCATAATTACCATGTGTTCCCTTGTCACATTATTATCAAAACCATGCTTCCATAGTACACCATCAAAAGGTATCACCCCCCCATGATATTCCATTTTCTTAAAGTCAACTATATGATCAGGCCTCTCATCCAAAGATAAATATATTAAATCTCCTTAAAACTCTATCTTGAAAAATGATATGGAATGGATAAAAACATTCTTAGCTGTGAGATGTGGAATAGATTATGTATTTCTGTATGTTGCGTTGTAAATTCTAAATTGTATGCAAATTTCCCCAACTACTCAACAACATAAAAAGGTCCCTAAAAATAAAGAAAAATGCTCCCTTCCATCTCAATTCATTGATGAACCATCTGGGGTGAAACCATCAAAAACAACTGGTCACCAATAGAGAACATCAAATTCATATGGTGATGATCACCATAATGCATATAATGGATTTTTTTGTCAAAATTACTTGAAAATTTCACTGAATATGTTTTACCATATCTTGCACTACGCTTAGTCCAAAGATGGAAATTTCACTAATCACTGGCCAACACAACATAGATTTATAAGGCCATCACTAAAAGTCCTAAAAATGTTCCATTCTAATCATGGTCTGATAAATATTGTTATATATAAATTCATCCTTCAGTAAATGAGCATCCCATGCTCCACCAAATTCATGAACACATGCATGGAGAATATCCTCTAGATTTTATATATCTCTCTCTGTATGGTCATGTTAATAGAGATGATAGGTCGTGCTCAAACAAACCATATATCCTAGTTCCTCTCCAAGGCCACTCTAAATATGATACTTTTATTGAGCATCATTATCTGAGAATATAGCTGATGAAATTCCATGAAAATGAATAATCCCTATCACTGAGATATTTACCAACTCCTCATTTTTTTAAATCATAAATGGTTATGAAATGAGTAGACCAAGTAAGCCTATTGATCACAATACATATCAAAATCATCTTTCCCTGGGTACGATGATATCAAAAAAAAATCCAATGAGATTTAATCCCACATCCACGTAGGTACTGACAGTGGTTAAATTTAACCGTAATGTTTCTGTTGCTCGAACTTTACCAACTTGAACATATATAAATGAGATATAGAATGGACAATGTGTCACATCATATATAACCAGAATATCTACTAACCCATGACATATAACATCTTAGTGGTTTCGTGGGTTCATAGACCACTAAGAATTATGACAATTCCCAAAAATTCCTTTGTTCTTACTAACAGAACAATGAAGTCATATCGATAGCATTGAAAGCCCAAATTAGTGAATAACCATTGGGCCACATTATTCCCACCCAAAAGATAGTCAATAATGCTTCATAATTCATCATAAATCTCTTTCTCCTGAAGAATTTACTTGATAATAGTGGATTTCAACTGAATGTTGTCTAAAGAAACTCCTGATCCATTCTCCATATCTCTAATATTTCTACATTGAATAGAGATCCATAAAATTTTATTAAATCTATCATTCATTCACTACTTGGTATATATGTTTATAGCTCAATCGATCTGCAATTATAGTATCTTTTTATGGGTTATATCAATGTCAGTGTTGAATTTTTTCAGTACACAACTCAAAAACCCTGATGGAGATTCAAAACATTTTGTTAAAAGATATAACCCATGATATTTTAGTCTTAATAAATAGTAATCTTTTCAATGAATATGTCATGTCTCCAACTATTAATAACTTTTACCATAAATTATTATTCACAGAACTTGGGTAGGATAACACTTCTAGTGTGGCCTTAGTTGATGAAATCCATAAGCATCTACATGATCACACTATATAAAAATGCCTCCTAGTACTAAACCTGATGCATAAAATAGACCTCATATTCCTACGAAAAATAGAGATTATTTAAAACCAGAGTTGTAGCCAAAAGTAATTTTATATCAACAAATTAAATCTTATATTTATTATTTAATGAAAAAACCACCCTTTTCAATGTCAGAGCAGTCACCCAATATGAAAACTATGATATGTTCTTCACGAACCAATGGTAATTTCTTGTTAATACTAAGAATCTTCACATATCAAATAAATTATGTGGTTAATTCCACTTCATAAATCATTTACCTTCTTAGGATCAACATATATACCATATTTATACTCTAGGATTCACAATTATTCCAATTACCAAATCCAGAAATCACACTTGGAAAAAAAAATTATAGCTCATGATTTCATAGTAGACTCAGATCATTTCTTAGATGAACCATATGATCCTCTAAGGATAAAGAGTAAATGTGGATTTCATCCAAAAGACTACCACAATGGTATCCAGATAGTCCTGGAAACTTTAGTTCATTAGAGCCACAGAAAATGTATGAGCATTTGTTAGATAAAATGACATAACAGGCTACTCATATTGGCCATACATGTAACACCCCGAGCTTCCACGATACGCTTCTCATTCAATAATACAATAGCTTGCATTGTACGCAACTTCGAGTTCTAAAACATCGCGACAAATCAAAGTAGCCGTTATGAATAGTAATAACCACTTTTTAAAATTATAGAAATTTTATATTTCAAAATGGACCTCATTTTTGTATTCCTAATATTGAAATTAGCCTATGTTGAATTTTTTGTAATTTTCTGAGAACTTCAAAATTTTTATGAATAGTGAAAAATACTTAAAACAACTTTTTTAATCAAAATAATTTATAGTGATAAATTATACTATTGAGTGGTTTTAGAGTATAATTAGAATATATTTTTACCATTTTATCCAATGGTGGTCATTAGAATTAATTTAACATTGAAATTGGACATAAACAATTGCCAATCTTTTGATATAAATTGTTTCTAAAAACACGCTATTTGTTGTGACAGCGGGAATTAATTATAAAATTAATTAATGCAACTTATATGTTTGGAATTTTGTAAAATAGATATCATTTTTGAATTCGGAATATCAATTATAGCCTAGGGTGAAATTTTGGCATTGTTCTGAAAAACTTCAATTTTTGATGAATAGTGAAACCACTAAGTGGTAGTTAAATAACTGATTTTTCGTTTAAATGAAATATTACCACTTCTGTGATTTGATTTTCAAAAATCCGACATACATGGTTGTCATTAAGAAGTAAAATGTGGTTCAATGAGATCAAAATAATTTTTTGGTGAATAGTAACTTTTAAGTTCTTAATCGCGATTAGAGGTAATTAGTGTAGTTTAAGGTAAAAACAATGTTTTATTAATATGATATGAGCTTGAAACTTGTCCTACTCCTATTGGATGAGTCATGGCCGACCAAGAAAACCCATGGGTCAACTTGGGGACCCCATGGAGCCACTTTAGTTGGAAAATGACATTAATATATATTTATTTAATGTTAAAATTAAATTGACACAAACATGAGTTGTTTTACTAAAACAGTTTTTAAGTGGGGTTACAAAAGTCCAAATTTTGACTATAAATATTCATTAGAAAGCTAAAAGGATTTCCTACATCATAGTATTTTTTTTATAATTTTAGACATTAAATAAATTAAATTATTTATGACATCATTATGATGCAGCGATGACCTCATTATTTAATGATTTAAATAAAATGGGAAGATAATGCAACATCCAAGGCTTACACTTGTCCAAAGCCAATTGGATGAGGATATGTCGAACCCTTATCACCTTATACTCGAATTATATAAGTGTGGGACCTTTAGAATCCGAAAAGCATTGTGAAATAATGTAACATTTCAATCTTTCCAAAAGTGCCCCTCCTCTCCACTTATAAAAGGCCCCCACCTATCCCACCTCATTTACACTTTCAAGCCATTTGGCTCGGCCAACCTCTGCCCAAATACTCTCCCAACATTCCTCCCTTACTCCTAGAAACCTCACTTTGGGCAGAACTCTTCCCAAGGAAGCCTTTAGCTCAAATCAAAAAGAGTTACCCGATTTTGAGGTAATGTCTTTTATAATGTTGTTTTGTTTTATTTTTCTTCTCCAACCCCCTAAACTCATTTTATTCATTTATTTTGTGACAACACCAGTATCCTAAATATACTAGGAAGTTGTTATAAGAAGGATTCGAGCTAAACTTACACACACCTACATCTAATGGTTAAAGAACATACGGTTTCTGTGGATGGCGAATTTCTGCCTCACGAAACGATGACTGTTCAACACTCATATAACACCTTCAAAGGTGGCCATTAAGATGTCACTATATTTATATATGATATATAATGTGTTTATGTTTTACTTATGCTTCTGTATTTCTCATTTATGGCTTACTTTATGATTTCCATTATGGGTAAAACGCAATAATTTCATTTTAGGAAGTGCGGACTACCGCCCCCTCAAAGTGATTTGAATCGTTAATGCCATATGTGGGATGTATAAAGGATGGAGTAAATGGTATTATACACTATATTATACTGGAATTATATTATACATTTATATCATTATGATTTAGTTCCATTAAATATGAAATTGAAATGAAAGTAGCGTTCATGCGTACGTACGGCTTACCGTCTCCATGAACGGTACATTTCATTTCTCACCTCTAAATGTTACGTAATATTATAAATGAATGTATATACTGGATATATAATATATATATGACATCTAAATCATGAATATAATTCTGGATATAATGGATATTTCACCACATAAACAACTTGTAATTATAAGAAGCTTATTGTTGACTCAAGTACCAAAGATGGACAAAACGACCGTTATTAACTTAAATAATTACATAATGTTCATATCATTGTAATAAGTGATATAATAAGGATAATGAAATTAAAAATGGTTCTTAATAAGGTATATATTAACTCTAGTTTATTTTTCAGGAGGTTAAAGAACGGTTGAGTCAAGTCAGACACGAGGTAAGGGAATTTCTTAACCCAATTTCCATTCTTTGGGTTAATCTCCTACTTTCAAATTATGTCATTATATTATTATGTCTTATTCTGTATTTTTTTACTTTATTTATGTGTACCTATAGTGAATACACATAACAGATCTATTTCATTATAAAAATGATCTTTTTATGGACTTCGTCTTAATCTCTTTTCATTGAGGCATACTTTGTTTTATACACGAATTTATTTTATATGGTGTATAAACCCCTTTGACTTTTACGTTTATTCAAAAGGAATCTTTTTATACGAAGCGTTTACTAAACGACAAAATGGAATGTTTTGGTCGTACGTATGCGGTGACAATGACTTCTCCGCCGCCGTGACCACTATTTGAGTTTCGACTTCCTCTTCAAGCCATACCTTTTTAATGAAAAATAAATACCATGTTATACTTTTATTTTATTTTGGTATTGAAAATGGTTTTGAAAGCATTTTTATTATATCAATGTGTTGTATTGATATCTTGTGATTGAAATGTGGAAATTTTATGTTTCCTTTATGCATGTTTTATGTGATACGATTATGTTATGGTTTATGATATGTTTAAACCTATTCATATGAGGAATGTATTGGACTTAATATGTGACGGGTGGAGCCCGCTATAGCTCCTCGATGCATCGGTAGGTCTCATGAGACAACAAGACGTGGAATTGGCCGAGGCCCTTTCCCAATTTGATTTATGGTTTTGGCCGAGGCCTTAATCATTTTAGACGTCTTGGCCGAGGCCTTGACAAAATGTTTCAGAATGTCCGGCATTATACATTCCCTCATTATGAAAGTGGTTATTGATATTGCATGTGATTATTCGACCAGTAGAATATCCATGTGAAGAAGAGAATGGCATTATCTCATTTTACTTTTGCCATATTATGTTGAAGTTCATGTTTAAAAGTCTTTTGTTTTAGTTATACATTGCCTTAAATGTTAATGTTTATTTATGAAAGCTTCCGCATTATTGTTATCCTTACTGAGCATCTGAGCTCACCCCTTTCAATGTTTTAATGTTTTCCAGGATGTGAAGAAGTATTTTATGAATGACCTGCAGGGATAGTCAGAAGAGGATATGAGTGTGGACTATGGAGACTTTGTTATTGTAGTTTTTCACTTTATGATGTAATGTAACGTTTACGAATGTATCTAGTGTTTCCAAGGCTACTAAACTAATCGGTATTTCGAGACTTGATCTTTTGTGATCATGCCAATGTTACGAAGTAATGCAACGACTCTGGGTAGCTGGGGTCGGGGCGTTACAGTTGGTATCAGAGGCAGTTTAGTACTAACCTTGGAAGCTAGATTTAGATAAACTCTGATTAGAGCACATATCCCAAAGATAGACTTTGAGGATTAGTATAGAAGAACTTCCTAGAATTTTGGTATTATAGAGATGTTATGAATTTTCCGAGCAATACATCCCTGTCTGGATACGAGCAGGTAGAGGCGGCTCTGGCACATATGTACCTAGGGGTAAAACCCGAAAACACCGCTTTGAGCTAGACTCGAACGGGAATTGGTGCACGACAATGGGCCTTGCTGCACTCTTGGTTACGACACTCCCGGGGGATATGCTTAGGATAATTCTCATTTTATTTACAAACCACTATGAAGGGTTATGAGTATATACTTTCTCAAAGAAAACTTTTCTTTTTATGATTATGGATTATATCCATAAATAGTTCAATTTATGTTAACTGTTTTATAAGTATGGAATTATGTATTTTGATTCATAAACTAATCTAGTTTATGCCATTGTTTAGAAATGGCACCTAGTGGAAGGAATGGAAACCATATCAATGCACGAACTCCGTGTAGGGATTGCCCTCCTGATCAAGATAATTATTGTGGATCTGGAGATACAACTGGTGCTGATCAACTTATTACCATACTGGGACAACTCACTCAGGTTATGAATAATAACCTTACTCGTATAGAGCACCCTGATCCGCAACGTGGAGGATCAATGCTAGATCATTTCATGAGGCAACAACCACCAACCTTTAATGGGAGTACAAATCCCTTAGTAGCCGAGCAATGGATAAATTCCCTAGAGAAAATATTTCAGGCTTTGGGGAGTAGTGAAAGGGGGAAGGTTGTCATGGCAGTTTACCGCCTCACTGGAGATGCCGATCAGTGGTGGTCGCTGATTCGAAACACAAAGGAAGATGATGACGTATCGAATATGGAATGGAGGGAGTTCAAAGAGCTTTTCTTAGAAAAATACTTTCCTTTTGACCATCGAGCAGATATGGAAAGGTAATTTCTGAGTCTGAGGCAGAAGGAGGATGAGAATGTCGCAAAGTATGAGGCTAACATTACAAGGTTAGCAAGGTATGCTGCAGATTACATACATAACCCAAGGAGTAAGATTGATCGTTTCTTTGATGGGTTAACACCATTTCTCCGTCGAACTTTGGTATCACAATCCTTTTCATCATACGAATATATTGTCTTGTGTGCTATCAAGACAGAAAAGGAATTCTCTAAGTCTTATGACAACAAAGTAAAGTAAGAGAAGAAGAGAACGGTGGAACAAGAGACAGATAAAGGGAAAAAGGGAAAGAAGGATTTTCCATTATGTGATAATTGTGGGAAGAATCACCCTGGTACTTGCCTAAAAGGAATGGGAGTTTGTTATAAATGTGGAGAAAAGGGTCACCAGGCTCGTGATTGCAAGGGAAAGAAAGAGGCTGTCAAAGTTGAATGCTACAATTGTAGAGAAATGGGTCATTATGCAAATGAATGTCCTAAGCGTCAGGGAAACTTATCTCAGAAAAGGCCAAGGGATCAAGGACAATCTTATGCTGTGACTACAGTTGAAGCGGAATAACTAATGTATTGGTGCTTTTGGACTCATGGATTATATTCTGGTTTTTAGAATAATGTGATATATATATAAGGATTGTACTGCAGTACTTGTTGATTTCAGTAAGGTTTTAATATGATTAAGGTAATCATATTTTTAGTATGTGACAATAAGAGAAACTTTTCTTTGTTTTGGGAATCTGATAAATTGATTTTGGAATTTAGAGACCTTTTAGAGAAAGTCTGGACGGAGGTATTTTGGATAACTATTAAGGTTGGAATGGATTAAGTAGAACTTTGGATAGTATTTTTTAAGGCTAAAAAATTTATGAAGATTATTTTTGGAATATTATGATACTATAGGACAACCTGCAGGGTGGGGCATAACCCGTCGCGTCGGACAAAGCTGGAGGAATCGAACCCACAATCATAGTGCGACAGGCCTTTATTTCCTACCACTAGCCTATAGGAATTCCCTGGTTATTACAATATAATTTTACTAATCTAAATGGTATGTGTTAACATTTGGAACCTTATACAATTAGGATAATAATAATATTTTTGAGTTCTATTATCTTTTTGAGTGAAAGATGAGTTGAAGGTTGAAACAATAATTGTCAAGCATAAATATATATATACCTATCTCTTATTCAATGAATAAATTAATTCTTAAACTTTAGTAAAGGGATATTAAAACAAAAAATGTGTTATCCTAATACCTTATGTCTTGTTGAACTGATGATATTTTAAATCAACATAGATTGAAGGCTTTGAGGCCCTCAATTTGACAGTTGATTGTGATTGATGACCTCAATCACTCCCTACAAATATTTACGTTTTTCCTCCAATTATATGTCTTTAATTGCCACCAATGTTCTCCTTATCGAGATCATAATTTGGTGGTGACTTTCTTATTTCCATTTTCCCTCTTATTAAGGCTAAATTTTATTAACCTTATTTCCGATGTGGGTTTTCCACAAAGGTATTTTCTATTTTCAACCTCTTATTTTTAAAGAAAAATATCAAATTGCGAGGACGCAATTTATTGAAGGAGGGGAGAATGTAACACCCCGAGCTTCCACGATACGCTTCTCATTCAATAATACAATAGCTTGCATTGTACGCAACTTCGAATTCTAAAACATCGCGACAAATCAAAGTAGCCGTTATGAATAGTAATAACCACTTTTTAAAATTATAGAAATTTTATATTTCAAAATGGACCTCATTTTTGTATTACTAATATTGAAATTAGCCTATGTTGAATTTTTTGTAATTTTCTGAGAACTTCAAAATTTTTATGAATAGTGAAAAATACTTAAAACAACTTTTTTAATCAAAATAATTTATAGTGATAAATTATACTATTGAGTGGTTTTAGAGTATAATTAGAATATATTTTTACCATTTTATCCAATGGTGGTCATTAGAATTAATTTAACATTGAAATTGGACATAAACAATTGCCAATCTTTTGATATAAATTGTTTCTAAAAACACGCTATTTGTTGTGACAGTGGGAATTAATTATAAAATTAATTAATGCAACTTATATGTTTGGAATTTTGTAAAATAGATATCATTTTTGAATTCGGAATATCAATTATAGCCTAGGGTGAAATTTTGGCATTGTTCTGAAAAACTTCAATTTTTGATGAATAGTGAAACCACTAAGTGGTAGTTAAATAACTGATTTTTCGTTTAAATGAAATATTACCACTTCTGTGATTTGATTTTCAAAAATCCGACATACATGGTTGTCATTAAGAAGTAAAATGTGGTTCAATGAGATCAAAATAATTTTTTGGTGAATAGTAACTTTTAAGTTCTTAATCGCGATTAGAGGTAATTAGTGTAGTTTAAGGTAAAAACAATGTTTTATTAATATGATATGAGCTTGACACTTGTCCTACTCCTATTGGATGAGTCATGGCCGACCAAGACAACCCATGGGTCAACTTGGGGACCCCATGGAGCCACTTTAGTTGGAAAATGACATTAATATATATTTATTTAATGTTAAAATTAAATTGACACAAACATGAGTTGTTTTACTAAAACAGTTTTTAAGTGGGGTTACAAAAGTCCAAATTTTGACTATAAATATTCATTAGAAAGCTAAAACGATTTCCTACATCATAGTATTTTTTTTATAATTTTAGACATTAAATAAATTAAATTATTTATGACATCATTATGATGCAGCGATGACCTCATTATTTAATGATTTAAATAAAATGGGAAGATAATGCAACATCCAAGGCTTACACTTGTCCAAAGCCAATTGGATGAGGATATTTAGAACCCTTATCACCTTAGCCTAGAATTATATAAGTTTGGGACCTTTAGAATCCGAAAAGCATTGTGAAATAATGTAACATTTCAATCTTTCCAAAAGTGCCCCTCCTCTCCACTTATAAAAGGCCCCCACCTCTCCCACCTCATTTACACTTTCAAGCCATTTGGCTCAGCCAACCTCTGCCCAAATACTCTCCCAACATTCCTCCCTTACTCATAGAAACCTCAATTTGGGCAGAACTCTTCCCAAGGAAGCCTTTAGCTCAAATCAAAAAGAGTTACCCGATTTTGAGGTAATGTCTTTTATAATGTTGTTTTGTTTTATTTTTCTTCTCCAACCCCCTAAACTCTTTTTATTCATTTATTTTGTGACAACACCAGTATCCTCAATATACTAGGATGTTGTTATAAGAAGGATTCGAGCTAAACTTACACACACCTACATCTAATGGTTAAAGAACATACGGTTTCTGTGGATGGCGAATTTCTGCCTCACGAAACGATGATTGTTCAACACTCATATAACACCTTCAAAGGTGGCCATTAAGATGTAACTATATTTATATATGATATATAATGTGTTTATGTTTTACTTATGCTTCTGTATTTCTCATTTATGGCTTACTTTATGATTTCCATTATGGGTAAAACGCGATAATTTCATTTTAGGAAGTGCGGACTACCGCCCCCTCAAAGTGATTTGAATCGTTAATGCCATATGTGGGATGTATAAAGGATGGAGTAAATGGTATTATACACTATATTATACTGGAATTATATTATACATTTATATCATTATGATTTAGTTCCATTAAATATGAAATTGAAATGAAAGTGGCGTTCATGCGTACGTACGGCTTACCGTCTCCATGAACGGTGCATTTCATTTCTCACCTCTAAATGTTACGTAATATTATAAATGAATGTATATACTGGATATATAATATATATATGACATCTAAATCATGAATATAATTTTGGATATAATGGATATTTCACCACATAAACAACTTGTAATTATAAGAAGCTTATTGTTGACTCAAGTACCAAAGATCGACAAAACGACCGTTATTAACTTAAATAATTACATAATGTTCATATCATTGTAATAAGTGATATAATAAGGATAATGAAATTAAAAATGGTTCTTAATAAGGTATATATTAACTCTAGTTTATTATTCAGGAGGTTAAAGAACGGTTGAGTCAAGTCAGACATGAGGTAAGGGAATTTCTTAACCCAATTTCCATTCTTTGGGTTAATCTCCTACTTTCAAATTATGTCATGATATTATTATGTCTTATTCTGTATTTTTTTACTTTATTTATGTGTACCTATAGTGAATACACATAACAGATCTATTTCATTTTAAAAATGATCTTTTTATGGACTTCGTCTTAATCTCTTTTCATTGAGGCATACTTTGTTTTATACACGAATTTATTTTATATGGTGTATAAACCCCTTTGACTTTTACGTTTATTCAAAAGGAATCTTTTTATACGAAGCGTTTACTAAATGACAAAATGGAATGTTTTGGTCGTACGTATGCGGTGACAATGACTTCTCCTCCGCCGTGACCACTATTTGAGTTTCGGCTTCCTCTTCAAGCCATACCTTTTTTAATGAAAAATAAATACCATGTTATACTTTTATTTTATTTTGGTATTGAAAATGGTTTTGAAAGCGTTTTTATTATATCAATGTGTTGTATTGATATCTTGTGATTGAAATGTGGAAATGTTATGTTTCCTTTATGCATGTTTTATGTGATACGATTATGTTATGGTTTATGATATGTTTAAACCTATTCATATGAGAAATGTATTGGACTTAATATGTGACGGGTGGAGCCCGCTATAGCTCCTAGATGCATCGGTAGGTCTCATGAGGCAACTAGACGTGGAATTGGCCGAGGCCCTTTCCCAATTTGATTTATGGTTTTGGCCGAGGCCTTAATCATTTTAGACGTCTTGGCCGAGGCCTTGACAAAATGTTTCAGAATGTCCGGCATTATACATTCCCTCATTATGAAAGTGGTTATTGATATTGCATGTGATTATTCGACCAGTAGAATATCCATGTGAAGAAGAGAATGGCATTATCTCATTTTACTTTTGCCATATTATGTTGAAGTTCATGTTTAAAAGGCTTTTGTTTTAGTTATACATTGCCTTAAATGTTAATGTTTATTTATGAAAGCTTCCGCATTATTGTTATCCTTACTGAGCATCTGAGATCACCCCTTTCAATGTTTTAATGTTTTCCAGGATGTGAAGAAGTATTTTATGAATGACCTGCAGGGATAGTCAGAAGAGGATATGAGTGTGGACTATGGAGACTTTGTTATTGTAGTTTTTCACTTTATGATGTAATGTAACGTTTACGAATGTATCTAGTGTTTCCAAGGCTACTAAACTAATCGGTCTTTCGAGACTTGATCTTTTGTGATCATGCCAATGTTACGAAGTAATGCACCGACTCTGGGTAGCTGGGGTCGGGGCGTTACAATACATGTTCTGAAAGGAGGTTTTCTAAATTATGGATTCCTTAATCCTGAACTGAGGGTAACCAGATCAGTGGTCGATTATTAAATTTTACTTATCCCCTTTAAACATACACAAAAGATCATCAAAGCGTGGAAATAAAACTTGATCCTCACCATTACTCAACTACAATTTCGGTAATACACACATAAAAAAATGGATCCAACAATATTCTTAACAAAGATAACGGGAACCACACAAGGTGACATAATGGGGTGCACAAATCATATTTTAATAATATCATCTCACTATGACATCAAATATTTCATTTCAATTAGATCCATTTAGAATTATTGAATTGAAAATTGATGAGTTCTGGATATTATGTTAATAGAAAAAATCAATGTCCCTTAGTAGTGGAAAATAATATAAGATAGAAGGAAAATCATTGAGAAACTCAACAAATACTGGAGGGAGATCAATACTTCAATATTATCACTCTAGAAAACAATAAATAATATAACTTTCTCAAACTATGAAAAAGAAGGTCTGGATCTTCTCGAACATGGTTATCATTCTCCATGAAAGAAAATATGTACATTGTTGGTTGTAGTAAGGTATACCCGATAAATAAAAAAAATCAATTATTTCATCATAGGGAATGATCCAATCTATCCTAAATATGATTTAAAAGGATTTAATGTCATGTACCAAAAAACTCCAAGCCATCTCAACATCCTATAGAGAGAAATAAAAAGTAGGAATATAAAGACCCTACTATATATTTATTCCATGTGGTGTAGTAATATAAATTCAAAATACAAAATCTCAATAAGATTATTAACGCTATTAACAATATAAGATTAATTAAATGGTTGAGATGCACCTGTATCAAATAGAACAGTCCCTAGTGATGAATTTAAAGTAATGGTACTTCTCAAGGTTGTTTGACCCATGTTTTCATTCTTTGGAGACTCTTCTAAAGTGTGAAGTAGCTTAGTTTTGGATGTTTGGGATTGGAACCCTATAATAGATGATTCATTTTACTTACCCATTGTTTTCGGAGGAGATGTTGTTCTTGTTCCACTACACAAATTATAAAAGTTAAAGAAAAAATTGTGTGAGTGTTTGTAACATCTGTATGAGGTACAGTTCATGGGTTCCTTGGTCAAAACCCACTTATAATATCATATCATTCCCCACTGATATAAAATTAATGTACTTATACATATCCCTAAAGGAGGTCTAAAAATAAACTGCTATAAAAAACATCTATGAGAATCATCATGATTGTGTTATCCCTTGAATGAACTCTTGAAGCCACTGGGATAGAAATAAATTCCAATTGACCCCGACTTTCCATCCAGGTCATCTCAACCATTGTCACCCAATATTGTACATATGCATTAGAGGGAATATTTGGAATGAAAATTTAATAATTAGTATCTAATAGATGCCTAAACTCAAACCATTGGGACTTCTTCTTCACATTAGATACTATTTGAGGAGCAGACATCACCGTCTCAATGAAGGTATTTGGGTACTCAGTTATGGTCATATCAAGCTACTCAATCTAGAAATGATACAAATCCATGGAAAAAACTATTTAATCTAGATATAACTAATTGGTGAAAAGAACTATGATGTTTTTCCATTCAAAGGCCTCATGATTCATTTGAATAACCATCATGTCGCACAATCTAATGTTCAGTCTTTATAGCATGATGATGGATAATTTTACCTTGAACAAATATGGTTTCTTCATAATCTTTAAAAGTTAATATATCTAGACAAGTAATTTATCATCATGTTAGGGATCAATGTTGACTTTGAAAACTAGTGGCATATAGTTAATTACATATTGAAGAAGAATTCATAGAACACCCCCTAAGGATCCATAGTCTGTTCCTAAATGGGTACTAGAGGTGGTTCCTATCCAAGATTTGGACATTCCACACAATCACCTCAACATTATTTTTGTCAACTAGAGGATTCATGCAATACTGTTCAGTAGTAGCTTCCTTCTAAATATGATTTTCCCTTATTCTAAGAGGTATGATGCTACACAACATTAGAAGTAAATAAGGAAAACCTTATACTCAAAATTAGACTGTGAAATAGGGGATATTATTCTCAATAGATAGAGAAATAATACTTGGATTTCACTCCATCCATAGCAGAATAGGGAAAAAATAGAATCAACCCATAATATCCCATTCAAAGACCACCCTTGAAATTATAATGTTCATTTTAGTGACAAATGGATATGAACTAAAACCAAACTACCTCTAAAGACCCACTAATATTTCAACTACATAATGAATTGAAGACAAAAGTCCAAAAACATCATTTGATAAAATAATTTCATGAACTATACAGGGTACCCCTATTACTCCGTAACTTGTCTTAACCAGATATAGCCCAATGTACATTCATGATCCCCATGGGTCGACCAATAGAACTTGATGTCTTAAAATTGATGTTGGAATATTTTTTCCACAAGCATTGCTGAATTGAAATGAGACATGCCAGAATGCATAACAAAAAGAAATCCACTAGGAGTGGAGTACCAGAATACAATAGTGCATAAAAATCCAAAATAACTACAGCCTGTGTGAAAATATAGGTGGAAAACACCAATTATCTAATCAAACAACACACAACAGACATGGTTCAACATTTGGATTTATATCTAGTAGAACCATTCCTCTTTCTCGAACATGGAAGAAGATAATCTACAAACATTTGAATCCACATGTAGGGTGTGAGATAAAAATCCTAGAGGGTTCTCAGCACTAATTCCATAACAAGTTCCAACAATATATTATCCAAATGATTGGTTTCAATTTTTAAATAAGCATGTTTGGAATTTTCAAATCCTATTTTAAAAAATCATGTTATATAGTTCAAATGATGGAAAATAGTTTAATAAAAGGCTTTACAAGAGATGTAATATTTTCAAAAATCATGGATTATATAAAAGATATATATAAAATAGATAATTTAAATTATGAAGTCTTGTAAATAAGTCCAATATACTTTTGAATACATTTATATCTCAAATATAAAAAAATTAAGAAACATGGTCATCTTGAATATGATATGTATGTTCTCAGATATAAGACATTGCACGCTCTATGTGATCAAAGAAATATTTGAATAGAAATGTCCCCTAGCACCAACCAGAGGAAACATATCATTATATAATACGGTATGTGACACACGTCATGCATGTTTTAGAACAAATTAATATAATTTACTATATCCAAGTAACTTAAAAACATTATAAGGATTTCATGTACTATTAAAAAATCAATGATGTGAAATTTAAAAAAATAATTCCTAAAATAATAATAAATCTATTTATTCCATTTGAGTAAAATTTCCAATTTAATGAAAAAATGGAATTTAAGCCAAAACATTCATGTTTGACTAGATAAAACTACTATATTTCTATAAAAACATGATAAATCCATTTTAAAAAAATTGAAATAAATTCGAATCAAAATCCATCAATTTCAAAATTTATTTTTTCTATTAAAATAAAAAATTTAATTGAAGTAATTTCCATCAAAAATACAATTTAAATAAACCAACTTCTATGAATAGAACCAAAATATATGAAATGGGGGGTTTTCCAAATTATCATGCAAAAACAATTTCAAATCCCCTATTAAAAAATTAATTTTTATTAAATAAATTTAAAGTGTTATTGTGATATTAATGATAAATCCATTGTTTAAATAAATAATGTAATTCATTATTAATAAGTTTTTCCAAAAATAACAAAATAACATACCTTTTCCAAAAACTCAACACTCACAACAACACCTGACAATAAGACAGGTGTTGATGAATACCTCGATTCACAACCTAGAGGTCAGATATATCACAACCATACATAGACCAATAAATTTCAATATGATCTATTAAAATCCAAATTGGGTAGAAACAAATAAAGATGAATAATGAGGGAGAAAGATTACCTAGAAATCACACTGCTAGCTTAATGATGATCGAATGCCAAATGAATAGTTATAGAAGGGTTGTAGAGCTTCAAGATTTCATGGGGAAGGGATTGGGTTGAGGGAGGAGAATGTGAAGAAGGGAAGAAAATATATCTCATATTTTCATCCCATTTAAAAAATAACAGTAAGGGTACAACATGATGTGTAATACCAAAACATGTTGTGATACCTTTAAATTATGTAATTTTTGAATTTTTTTCATATAACTAAAATCTAATAAACCAATTTTAAAATAGATATATAAATGGTTCAAAAGTGAAAATTATATTAATCATGTGTATCCATTACATCATGTATCTATTCATGACTTTCCTCTAGAACCCATTACACGTCCTATAAAATAGTTACACAATGTGTAACCCTACGAAATCCTATAAAAAAGGATGCATAAAGAAGATAGTGTAACAAATATCTAACTCCTCCATTATAGGAATCCTCACATATTATTCTCAACCATACCAAGTCAATGTAAATGAAAATACATAAAATCGTTAAAGGTATACCTATAATTTTGGTAATAGTGTGTTACAATCATAATTCTTTATTATCTTCATACATGTTTTTTGACATGTTCAAATCATATTGAGTGAATATATACTTAAAACTCTTATGATCATAATATAATATACATTCTATTCCACACAAATGAATCCTCAATGTTATTTATTCAAAAAATAATAGTATCTAATTCCATATTATATTTAGGGTAAATTAACTCGTTATGTTTAAATTATTGTGACAAATATGAAATTTACATATCATTCATCAATAGGACACTACCAAGTCCATTCATTAAAAAATTACTTTTGATGAAACATTCCTCATTTCTAGAAGGATGAGCAAAAACTGAAGAATTTACCAAACTTCATTTCAATTCCAAAAAACAATCATCACATTTTTTTCAGATGGAATAACCACCTTTTCAATATAACATTGTCAATGGAATAGATAACCTTTTGAAAGATTCAACAAACGTTTTATAATATACTTCCAAACCACAAATTCTATGAATCCCTGTTATATTTTTGGCCTTTCCCATTTTTCAATAAATCTTGTTTTAGCTAGATCAGTAGTTATATCATCTTTATAAACAATGTTACAACGGAATGAAATTTATTGGAACCTAATTTCACACTTGATGAATTTTACTAAAAGATTCTTTTTGATTAAGGATTATAAAACAATACTTAGATTTATTTCATGTTTTTATTTACATTTAGAATAAACAAAAATGTCAGCAATAAAAACAATAAAAAAATTATCCAATAACTCATAGAATATTATACTGACAATATCCATGAATATAAAAGGTGACTTACATAACAAAGATAAAATAACTATAAATTTATAATCCCCATATATTACAAAAAACAGACAATAGAATTTATGATTCCATTAATTTTATTAGATTGTACAATGATCTAAAGTAAACCATCAAACAATATTGTGCTCAATGACAATATGTCGATTTATGGATAAAAAACTACTGAAGTATTTGCAAATAATTTTTCCACACCATTTTATTTTAAATGTTTTTTTTCTCTTCAGATTGACTGGATTAGACACACATTAGAAAAATGAAATATATCTTACAGTTAAAGAATATTACAATTGAGTTCTCTTTTTTCAACCCATCATTTTCCTTTCACTCTCGAGAAATGTTTCCAAACATTCCGCATCAGTAGCACTTCCTATAAATTATAATCCTTTATCCATGATAATTTTTATCACACTTTTCATAAGAATTAAAATTTATTTTTTACACATATATTTCATTGATAAATTCTTCCCAAAATCTTACCAACCTAACCGATTCTTATTATTGTCATCACAAGGATCATATGAGTCCAAAAGATACTTTTTATACATTTCAGAAAAATTAAAATCATTCTCAAATCATTTAAGTTATGGTGGGGTCAAAGATATTTTTAAACAAGTTTTAATACTCTATAAACCCAAATATTTTTATTATCAGTATCTGGATAAAAAACATGAACATACATGGACAATAATTTGATGATTTTTTATGCACCTATAGAATCTATATATTTTTTACTCAAGTTAAGAAACTGTTTTAATAGTCATAGATGAATGATTTTTGGAAACTGTTTCCCAATTAAATGTTTCATGAATGTTTCTTATATCATGGAATAAAGAACAATTTTTTCTCTGGTATTATTAACCTAAGATCACAATAAATCAACATCACCTTCAAAATGAAAAACAAAAAGTATTATCTTTTGATGTTTGAAACATTCCATGACATCATATATCTATTATATTTCCTGAACAATCTTTAAGATACCACCATGTCAAATGATCTAGTAAATGATGGGGGATGTTTCCTGAGGAATTTGTCTACAAAATACTTGTTATGTCATCTTAGATAAGGTTCATCTCTAGCATAAATAACAACACTATTTATCGCCTGAGTCAACTGATCTATCACATCCATAAAACTACTCATTTATAATTCCCAACATTCAATGCTACTGATTCGAGAATATATCAGCATGTTAATTTCATTCTACATTATCTTCCATTTTTCTTCTATGGAAAACCATTATAAATAGAAATATCATAGAAAATGAAACATGGTAATCTTGAAATTATATTTAATTTTTATGTTAAATTTAATTGAAAATTAATTATGGTTTTCTATTAAAAAAATCATAACACCTAAGGGTATATAAATAATCCTATAATAGAAAAATTAAAGACATGACCTTAAAACATTACCTTATCATGTGTTTTTGTCAAAAAGTTTATTTTTTTCATTGGGTATATTTCTAGTTTATTGATTTAGATTATAATGAAAAAATTCATACATAAACTCTAATATTTATAAATATTGGATACAACTAAAATACACTGCTTTTTTTTTCAAAAATATCAAACATTAGAAGTAAAAGATGAATCCATTTAAAATTATTCATAACATTTAGCATTACTTCCTTATTTACCTTTCAAATCCTTATATCCATTGAAAATCATTTCAAATTTTGGGATGAGCACAAAAAGCTCTATAAGGGATATATAGAATTAAAAAATTTAGTCCCATAAAAAAAATACATTTAAACATATTTATTCATAACTCATAATCTTGCATCGAAAAGACTTTCAATTAAACTTGGAAGAATTTATCATATCACTATTACATTCACAGTCATAAATGGAATCACCTTTTGGTCTAATTCCATATCTAGTGTACCAAATTCATTGGAGAGATACAATGTGTCTCACTAGTCATGTCTTAAATAATAATTGTCACAACCTAACAAATATTAAGCAATAATGGTGCTCAACTAGTCATATATTGGGATATAATCGGCACAAACCGTAATATACAATTTATAAGGAATATATCTGGAACAAAATATTGATAATTCCATTAAAGACATGAGAATAAGACTTCAAAATATCAGAATACCTTGTTATTGAATAATATCACTCATAAAATATAAAATTTGTGCACATAATAATAAATGAATATTTTCAAAAATAAATTTTAAAACATCTAATTAAAATATAAAAGTAATCTGATTTCTTGAATGTTTGATAAATCACACATGTCTTATAATTTTTTTTTTGAATTTCATAAAAGATTAATTTAATATGATTCAAAAGTAAATCCCCATACATAAAACATGAAAAGGATCATGTTGCAAAATAAATTATGAGAAATTAAAATATTCATACACATATAAATACATTCATATAAAATATTTTATAGACATATACCTTAAATAGAATTATTTATAAGAATTAATCAATATAAAATTATAAATAATATTTTAGAAAAACAGTCACATACCCCAGGTAATACTACATTAAAATATATTAAAACCTCATGAATAATGGGTTTAATACTGTCATTAATTTATTAATTAACTAAAATAAGGTTTATAATTTCTGACATTATATTCTTATATCTTTTTAAAAACATTTATTAACTATATTCTGTTATTTACCTAGTATCTGTTGCATTCTCTTCATCATTTCCTATATCAATTTATTGGGAAATTGAATTTAAAATAAAAGTAATACTGTAGAAGTGACAAAATATATAAATTTTGATAAACATAAATACTTAAAATGGATTTAAAAATGATCCTATTTTGTTACTAAGGAAAATAAAACACATCAACATCAAAGGAAATGGCTTAATACACCACAACCGAGGATTTCGTTATTTAAGAACAAAAGAAGTATATGAGAGATTTTATGATTCATATACCATTAACACAAAACACATTGATTTATATATTTGATATTTGTGATTTCATGAATCATTTTATTGTATGTGAAGAAAATGTAGAAGTGAAAAATAATTTAAAAGTGATGAAAAGGGAATCATACATAAGGAAAATTTCTCTTTCAGAACCAATTTAAGGCTCTTGGAAGTTGTATTTTGGCAGGACGAGGAGAAATATGACAAGTAAATGGATGATAATAATTGAATTTTTTAGAGTGTAGTCAATTCATAAGGATTCTGGTGTTGAATATTTGTTATGGAATGAGCCTCCTTAAATATGTGAGGTGAGGGGTCACTATGGAATTACTCAAATTAATAAAATATAATAAATCTATTATTGGGATGAAGACATAAAAAATGACTTTAAACTATATGGGATTACCATTTAGAATTAGTATTATCATATTTTCCAATTTTAATAATTTTTTATTTTTTTAATAATTTAGTAAATTATTTTATTCATGAAAAATACTTTTTTCCAATTTAAACATTATTCAAAATTCTGTCTTTATGTACATAAGAAGGATAAAAAATAGAATAATATTATTTATTATATCATTGAAACAATATATTTTTCTAGGGAATATATTATATAGCTTAAAATATCTACTTATATTTATTTAATTATTTTAATATGATGATTTTGATTTATTCATTAATTTAATAATTTATACATTATAATTGTAAAAGATATTAAGGTATTTTTTTATTCATTAAAAATAAAAATTAAAAATTTATAAAGGTGACAAATTTATTAAATTTCAATGAAATATTTATATACAAAAAAACTACATGATAACTATACGTAAAAATATTATACCAAAAAATTCTATAGTGTGACCACCATGAAATAATTTTAAATAAAATATTCTAAATGGTTAAATTTTATTCTTGTGAATTTAAAATTTCCCAAATTTGAATTAAAATTTGATAATGGTCGACACGTTTATATATAAAAAACTATTTATCCAAAAAATAGGTAATTTAATTTTTCATAGAAATTTAATATAAGGAATTTGATTTATTTTAATTGTTCTTGAAGAAGCACATCAACCGTATTGAAAAGTAATTAATGTTAATAATTTCATACTTTAAATTTTAAAAATATATTTCTATATAAAAAATAAATAAATTATATTCAATATAAAGATCTGTATATATATTTTATGTATAATCAATCATATACATGTGAAGAAAACTTAAAAAATTTGTTATTTTGTATTTTTATTCCTTGTAGAAGAATTGCACAAGAATTTGGATAAAATTAATGTAATATAAATAAATTATTATAAACTAATATGAAAAAAATAAATGGTACAAAATAATTACTAAAGTATTTTTGAAAAATTCTTATCAGTAAATTAATATTTACAAAAACCAAATTTGACATTTAAAATGCTACGTAGGCACTATGTATGTATTTATAATAATTATTATACCTATCATTAATTAAATATAATTATCATTTTCTAAATTAGTTATCTAAAATATTACACTTATTATATCATTATTCAACTATTCATAATATTTAATAAATTTTATATCATAATTATTTTTCATGACACCACAAAAAAAAATTCAATATTTAACAAAATATTATTTTTAACTATTCATCAAAAATTAAAATGTCACAAAACATTATTATAAAATCACTATAAGATAATATCTAATGTTGATTTAAAATATGAAAATACATTTTTCAAATTAATATTACATAACTAAACAATTTGTTTTAAACTATTACCCATTTAATAAATTATTTATTTTAAGAAATACTACTTATATTTAAAAAACTGATAAAAAAAATTAGTCTATAAATACACATATTTTAACTATATTATATTTATTAAGAATTCTAATGAACATTTATTATAAATAATTTATCAATGTCACTATTCTTGGTAAAAAATACCTCACTTTTCATCTATGTTTCAGTTAGGTGGTGACTGCCCTTTTATTGGGACGAAGCGTGCATGATGCCACGATTCTAATTCATTTAAATATTATAATATTTATTCATATTATATTTATAAATCCATTTATAAAAACTTTTTATCAATAATTAATTAAATAACTTCATGGAGACGGTAGTACATATATAGGAATGAAAGATTTTATACATTTTGATGGACAAAAATAATAAAAGGTATACAATAATTATACTTTTTATATGTATAAATAAATATTAAATATAACATATCTTTAGTAAATAATTTATTTACCCAATAACTATGAAGTGTGTATGAAAAATGAAATACATCTCCCCATAGAGATGGTAGACCAAACGTACGTAGAAGTGATGATTTAATTTACCATTGGATGAAATGGGGGTGGATAGATGTTGTTCAATAATCATAATTTCAATTTATTATCTTTAATATACTGAGTTAATTATTTTTAAATGGATAGAATTTATTCTGAGGAGGTATATGACGAAATCAAATTTATGGTACCAGTTAAGAGTTATATATCCATGTTTCCAAGCCTCATTTGGATTACACCGTAAGCCATGAGGGTATGGTATTCATGAATGAGAAAAATTTCTATGAAAATAAGATCTAGATTAAAGTTGTGTACGATTTAATGGAATAAAATTTTGTACCATTTTATATTTTTTTATCTCTCACTAAGAATATAGGAGGATAGAAGGTTCCATT
Source organism: Viscum album (assembly GCA_963277665.1). Lineage (NCBI taxonomy): Eukaryota > Viridiplantae > Streptophyta > Magnoliopsida > Santalales > Viscaceae > Viscum > Viscum album. The sequence goes on from OY728166.1 coordinate 999,608,794, forward strand.
TTAGAAGTGAGGGAAATGATAGAATTATAATGATATAATGGAATAATATATATATATATACATATATCATTGATATATCAAATTGATCAGAGTCACCATATTTATATTTGAATCATTGATAAGGTAATGGTATTCTCATCCAATCAAATTTGGATATTTTTTTGTATTCATTTTTTGAATTAAATAGAAGTTAATCCACATTCAAACCACTAAAACCAAATACAGGTTAACTGGACCTATTTCCAGGATAACATAATTATATGAACAAAAATAACATAGTTCATTTAAAAAAATTGGATATCTTATTTAAAAAAATGTTATGAATTTTTCATGATTCAATTTTTAAATTTGGAAGAAATCATTTTCAATATAAATGAGTTTAATTTAGTGAAAATAAATTTTATGAAGATATTATTTTTAAATGAACTTATAAAAAAATTAAATATATTGTTTATTACAATGGAATTATATAGAAATTTTTCACTTAAATGAATATTATTTTCATTAATACTTAAAAAAAATATAATGTTACTTTTATATTACATGAACTAAGATATATATATGGTTTTTTGGAAAATTTCCTATTTTTCACCCTTCCATAAAAATAAATATTTTATATAAATCAATCAAATTCACCCTAAAATAATATATACATGATTTTTTAAATATTTAAAAACTTTTTATTAAAAAATATATTATTGATACAAATTCATTTTATTATCTATCAATAAAATTGAATATTTTCATTAATAAAACATATTTTTTAGTCATTAAATTACATTACCAAAAAATGTAAATATATTTCCAAAAAATAAATTTATTTATTTTTAGTTAGAAAATTAATCATATTTGTCATATAATAATTACTCATATCGATACCAAATAGAATAAATTTCATTACAATAATTATAAATTATTAATTATTAAATTTTTATATATATTATAATATTATTAAAGCTTTGAATTCCTTATTACAAAATTTATAAAGCATAATATTTTAAATTTTATGGAATCAAATTACCACCAACTTAAATAAATTATTTGATATAAATACTATATTGTTTATAAAGTGTTTAATATTTAAAAAACACATTTATATATACTCACTTTTAATGAAAAGATAATAATACTTCAATTAAAAATGGGATTTTAGAAACAAGAATGATAGGAAGAATAACACATAATCAGGTTCTTAGATTTTGATAAAATATGAATAATACTAAAATATATACATGGTTGACAGTAATAACATCCAATTTACAATATATAGTGGTATAGAACATGGAAATGATTATGTTAATGATGCCAATAGTATATATAAAATAACGAAGAATATTCCATCAATTCATTAAAAATGAAGTTAAAAGAATAATTTTACTGTCATTTTCATTTGTATAATATTGATAGATAATTTTAAAATAAATACATAGATCCTTTGAAAATATAAATAATTATTTTTTTTGAATTGTTTATATATATATATATATATATATATTAAGTTTGTATATTTTATTATAACAAATAATGACTAAGATGAATGTTTTAATCCTAAAGAAATAAACACCAGATAAGATATTATGAGATTGAAAAATTAAGGAGATGTTAATTAACATTTCATTTAAAAGGTTTGGAACAATATAAATTAATAATAAATATAAATAAACTATCATGTTGATAAGTTATATATTAAGACACAAAAAAATAACAATTATAATTATAGAAAATTCTAAAATAATTTATACTCTAAATTATTGTAGTACTTGATAAAAATACATTAATTTATGAATTGCAGTCTTATTAACATATCGATAAATATATATGACTCCAAAATTCCAAATTTTGTCATACCATAACATAGGTATAAAAAATATATTTGAAACAATGAAACAATTGTTAATGTTAAATAAAAATTCTCGATATATTATCATTATAACCATATTTACACAATGTGTCGTTATATACTATTACGTCATTAAAGGTTACAGTGATGATTTGATATCCATAAAAGAGAAAATATATTTAATATGTATATAATCAAATAAATCATGATTTTAATATCATTGTACCATCAATAACAACATAATATATTTAATCATACAGTAAAATTTTTTTTGATGATTGTCCCTGTCATGACCCGCCTTCACCAAAAGGAGGGAAGGGTCGACAGATTGCCAGGACATTTTTTCTTTAAGTTGAAGGAGAGATAATGACCCCTGAGACCCGCCTTCAATAGGTCCTGGAGTGGCGACTAGCACCAAGGGTATAGAAATTTATCACAAATGGAAGGCATTCCCCCTTTTTGATTTATAAGATCGGGAGATAGGATGATGAAACTCAACAACACCAAGGTAAAAGAAATGTAAAGACAAAATTAAACCTTTACCACATGCATGTTCCAAAAGTAAAATCCACAAATTTCAAAAGGTTACTACAAAGGTAAGTACCAATGAAGAAAAGCATCAACTGCAACTACCCCAAAGGTTTGTGCTAGTATGGTCCTATGTGATCCCAGAAGTCCTCTTGGAAACCTAAAAGAAGTTTTATATACATAGGGTGAGCATAAAAGTACACTCATTAGGGAAAACCAAAGACACTCTTGCACAAGTGGGGGAATGTAATAAAGTCCCGTGAGAAAAGGGAGTAAACCAAACACCTATCAAGGTAAATTATCCACCCAAGCCTCACCAAGGCACACTCCCCAAATAACGCATGTCAAGTGATATATATAATCAGAACACATCGATGTTTGGGTACCCCACGCCACTTTCCCACTGGTTATTGAGTCATCCTAGGCATCGGACCAATCCTACCATTCTCACCGCAGTCCCACTGCCACACCCGCCCGCACACACCTGGGCCACAAACACACGCAGTCCCACTACTGTATCCCACCCGCAAACACTTGGGCCACACCTATCACACGTAACCACTCCTGCAAACACCTAGACATGAACAACCACCACCACACCCGAAGACACATGGGCTAGAAAATCAACTGCCACGCCCGAAGACACCTGGGCCACATCCCGAAGACACTTGGGAAACCGCCTACCATACACACCTGGCCAACCACCACACTACCCCACCCAAAGGTTCTTGGGCAAGTAATGGACCTCAGGACATCACAGCCTGCCCGAAGATACTTGGCCTATCCGGGAAAAGGAGCAGAAAAGGATCTAATAACCATCCTCTAATAATAGTGTTGGGAAAAACACCCTCCCCCATGAAATATGGGTGTTCGCCAGTGAGTGCTCAACTTGTGTGGGGAGTGAATAAGATAAACAAAACTACAAATATATACATAGGTAACAAGCACTCACCAAAAGTTAGGTTTTTCTTCAGATAGCTTATAGATCACAACGATGCTCAAGTCCTAGTCACAACTCTCTCCAATAAAACCAATTTTTCCAATTATTGTTTTCATGTCAGTAATAATGTTCAAATAAGTTTATGCACTACTGGGAAACTGACACCATAAGCATAACTAAGGAAAAGAAACTAGACAAATGTCAATTTAAGTATCCACACCTGATTCTCTTTTAATGTCACAACAACGAAGGAAATGTGTGAACCCTCGAAGTCCTAGAACTTGAAAACCCCAAGACAACGCCCCGTGTCCCCTCCCCCAAAAATTATTTCATCAACAGTGGATCCCACCCCAATTCGTGATATAAACAAGGTAACCACCCGGTCTTAAAAATCACAACCACCAAAAGTATACTAAACAAGGGATCCTATCCCCTACCACATCTCTAGCAATCGGCCCGTAAATGAAACAAACAAGACACTACCACCAACACAAAGAAGGGCCACACCTGTATTCTCAGATTTATAAGATTTAACTCACTCCATGATTTATATTCCATGTGTTTTAACCAAGAGTTATAATAGAGGGTTGATCATGGTGCTTTCAATACATTCAGTCGGGTATACTAGATTAAACAATTTACTTTCTCACATTAGGAATTTATAATTACAAAACAAGCCATTTAAACACCACTAAGGGATCATTAGTGCACAAACAATGACCACCAACGACCTCAATTTTCAGAAGTCGTAAGCCAGCACAACTCATAAAGATGATCACAATATAAACAACATCAACGATCACATCCCCCTTCATTCTTTATAAAATGTGATCATTATCTTTATTTAGGTCTGGTTTACCCAATGCTACAGAAACAAAAGCACACCCACTCCGCATGATACACAAAATAGAGAAACGAAGGAGAAATTCCCTACCTGTTGATCGACGATCGACGCTTAGGCCGGGGGAAGAACTACAGGGATAGCGACGCGGCTCTCCTGAACGAAAAAAAATTTCCTCGTCTATCAATGCTCAGGCCGGGCGCGGAACATTATGCATAACGATGCGGCTCATCTGATGCACCATAAGCTCTTCGTGAAAAGCCGCGATCAAGGAATGAAGAAACCACGGCTAAACATTAGTTTATAAGAGCTACAGATGGTTGAGATGAGAACGACAAACCGCATAAGGAGTGTGGGTCATGTGTTGACCACGCGGTTGGGCAGTTACACACGATGATATTAAGGTGTTATTTAATATCCCCCATCGGGGAGGTTTCAGGAATTAAGTAAGGGCCTTAAGTGGTTTTAAAAAGAGTAAAGGAATTAATTCACGTCAAAACATAAGTTGTGGGAGCGGAAAAGTCAGGTACTCGGTGAGGGGACATGGTGCCACCGTCACGGTGTCACCCTCACGGTGCCACCCTCACGGTTCCACTGTCACGGTGGCACCGTCATGGTTTCACCCTCATGGTGCCACCCTCACGGTTCTACCGTGACAGGTGTCACCCTCATGGTGCCACCATCACGGTGCCACTGTTTTGGTGGAGCCTCACTTTTGGAAAAGTAATGGGATAGGAGGGTCCGAACCATTATATTAGATACCTCTTAAATGATTCTCATCCTCGAGAATCAGAATAAACCAAGAAGTAAAGAGAGGGTCCGAACAAACACCTCAAAAGATTCCTCTTAGAAGTGAACTGATGCTAACTAAAAACACTTCCCTGACAAGAACCAAGCAACATACCATGCCAAACTGCCCAGGCATGTGGGTTGGAGAGTCTCCTCCCCCATTTTAATATATTATCTACATTGGGTGGCACTGACTCGCCCGCACGAGTTTAATCGCATCCACCATAATGCGTCTTGATTAGGGGGCAGATTCTCTCCTCCCCTATAGCCAGGTCTTTTCACAAACATTCAGAGGAAAGAAAAACAGCACATTCCATAGCCAAAATACAAAACTTTCTACCACAACAGGTACAAAAATGGACAAAACTCAAAAACAATCGGGGTACTGGGTACGCATATGTGATTCTCTCTCCCAAGTACTCTCCTCAAGCCCAACATGTCTCCACAACACACGTACCAAGGGAATGGTTCAACCATAAAGAACCTTCTCCTTGAGATCCTCGATCATCACTGGTCTCTCCACACAGGTCACGTCTTCTTCGATGTCCAGCTCACCCCAATCAAGGACATATGAATTGTCGTGCAGAAACTGACGGAGCTGGGACACATGAATGACATCATGTATCCCTAGTAGTAGCGGTGGTAATGCTAGATGATAAGCCACTTCGCCGACCCTCCGCAACACTTCGACGTTTCCGATGAACCCGAGAGAAAGCTTACTCTCCTTGCAGAACCTCCGCTGCCCACGATGAGGGGAGACCGTAAAGAACACGTCGTCTCCAACCTCAAACTCCAAGGGCCTCCTCCTGGTATCGGTATACGACTTCTGTCGGTCCTGGGCCGCCTTCATCCTTTCCTGTATGAGCTGACCCTTCTCTTTCATTCACTGCACCACCTCCGGGCCAAGGATGCATGCCTCTCCCACTTCGGCCCAACACATAGGTAAACGGCATGGCCTCCCGTACAAGGCTTCAAATGGGGCCATACCGATGGTATAGTGATAGATATTATTGTAGGTGAGCTCTACCAGTGGCAAGTGTCGCACCCATGTTCCTCCGGAGTCCAGAACACATTCCCGCAGCATATCCTCCAAGGTCTGGATGGTGCACTCTGTTTGTCCATCTGTATGGGGATGGAAAGCCGTGCTAAGGCGTAAGTTGGTGCCAAAAGCATGCTGCAATATCTTAAAGGACCGTGAGGTAAACCATGCTTCTCTATCCGAGACTGTAGACCTCGGAACTCCATGCAACCGCACCACCTAATCCAGGTACTTTTGTGCGAAAGAATCCACAGTACCTGACTCCCTGATTTCCAGAAAGTGGTCCGATTTCATTAACCGGTCCACTACCACCCAGATGGTGTTGTATTCCCCTTGGACCTTGGGAAGTCTCGTGAAAGAATCCATCAATATGTCATCCCACTTCAACTCGGGGACATCTAGAGACTGCATTAGGCCACCTGGAACTCAGTGTTCAACATTCACTTGTTGACACACTAAGCACATGACCACGAACTCTGACACTGCTCGCTTCACTCTGGTCCAACAAAACAGTCTTTTCAGTCCCTGGTACATCTTGGAAACTCCTAGGTGTACCGCCAGGGGTGAGTTGTGGAACACACTGAGAACCATGACGTGCATCACTCCTGGAACAATCAAAATTTTCTGGGAAAGCATATGGTTCCTACCATCCTCTGTCCATCCTTCCGGAGCATTGCCCTGGTCAACTCAGTCATGCATTACTTCACACTTCGGGTCTCCCCACTGAGACTCCCCCACTTGCTGAAACGGAGATGACTTCACTGTCATCTGATATAGGCAACCTCAACCACCAACCATCCTCACATACAGGTGTAAGGCAGCCAACTCCTCCATCACATTCCAGGCATCCGCCAACTCTCAGACCGCATCCTTCTGCATCCTCCTGCTCAAGGCATCAACCACTACATTTACCTTTCCCTCAGTATAAGAGATCTCATAGTCGTAATCCTAGAGGAACTCCACACATCTCCGCTGTCTGAAGTTGAAGTCCCGCTGGGAGATGATATACCTCAAGCTTCTGTGATCCGTGACTACCACAAGGCGTTCTCCGATGAGGTAGTGCCTCCATAACTATAGCGCAAAAACAACCGCTATAAGCTCCAGGTCGTAGGTGGTGTAATTAAGCTCATGGGGGCGTAGCTTCCTGGACCCATAAGAGATCACCCCTTGTTGCTGCATCAACACACATCCCATGCCCTATCCTGATGCATCACAGAACACCTCATAAACTGCCCCTTCTGCTGGTAATCTCAGCACTGGGGCACTAACCAACTTCTATTTCAGATAGCAGAAGGCTGAATCGCACTACTCACTCCAGATGAAAACCTGGTCTATCTTGGTCAAGGTTGTCAATGGGGATGATACTCAGGAGAAGTTGGGTACAAACCTATGATAGTAACCTCCTATCCCGAGGAAAATTTAGACCTCTGCCACATTATTGGGTGATACCCAAGAAACAACTGCCTCAACCTTTGATGGGTCCACCGCTACCCCCCCCCCCCCCCCGCTCGGACAACACCTGTCCGAGGAAGTGCACTTCTCATGTCCAGAACTTGAATTTTGACCACTTACCATAGAGCTCGTGCTGTCGGAGGACCTCCAAAAGTGTCCTAAAGTGATCCGCATGGTCCTCCTCTGATCTCGAATAGATCAGGATGTCGTCGATGAACAGAACTACGAACTGATCCTGGTACTCCTGGAATATGGATTTCAAAATCCCCAAGAACATAGCCAGGGCATTCTTAACACTGAAGGGCATGACTACGAACTCAAAGTGTCCATATCTGCACCTGAAGGACATCTTCGGGATGTCTCTCTCCTTCACTCTCAGCTGGTGGTACCCAGACCGCAGGTCGATCATCAAGAACCATCATTCCCCTTTCAGCTGGTCAAAAAGATCTTCTATTCTTGGAATAGGGTAGCGATTCTTGATCCTAACCTAATTCAGCATCCTGTAGTCTATGCAAAACCTGAGAAAACCATCTACATTATTTGTGAACAAGACTGGAGCACCCCACAATGATACACTTGGCCCAACATAACCCCTCTTCATCAGATTGTTAATGTGAATCCGCAACTCCTGTAGCTATGAAGGTGTGATCCGGTAAGGAGCCATCGAGATCAGATGAGTGTTGGGCTGCAGTTCTATCCCGAACTCGATATCATGTCGAGGTGGTAGAGTCATCACCTACTAAAGAAAGATGTCCATAAACTCACCGAAAACCTCTGGCACCCCCACCATCTCGGAATCTACTGACTCTATTGATAGCTCGGCTAAAAAGGAGAGGAGGGGTTCCTCTCACATGCTACCCTTCAGACTGCTCCGCTCGCTGGTGAAGGTAACACGCCGGCTGCCCAAGCCTGAGAACACGACCCTTATTTGGAAATAGTCGATGATGGTGCACATAGAGAATAGCCAATCGATGCCTAGGATGACATCATATGGCTGTATCTGTATCAGAAGAAGATTCCTAACCAACTGATGTGGACCTATCATCAGTCTGTATCCCCGAAAAACAAACAACAAGTCGGTCTGACCCTCGACTGGTGTGCTCAACACCAGGGGCACTGGGAGTCTCTCAGCATCTAGACCCAAAGCACGGGCTAGGATATGTGCAAAAAAGAAGTGGGAAGCTCTAGTATCGAACAAAGTATAAGAAAGAGTGCTAAAGAAACTGATCGTACCTCGAACAACCTCCGGCCCTGCAGGAACTGCTGGCTCTGCAGCGTGTAACTGTCCACGCCCAGCTCCCCTGCCCCTCACCTACCGGTCACCTCCCATACCACTCCCCGGTCAAGGACCCTGAGGTGCACCCTGAGGTCAGTCTCCTCCTCTTACGTCTGCCCTCGGAGGAGCGGGAGCTCACTGTCCCTGCTGCTACTGCTGGAAAGGTCTGGATGGAAGCTGCTGCTAAGGCAGGTGGTGGGGCTGTCCTCCATCGTCGTACTGTACCCGGTCCGGGCACTGACTCCGGATATGTCCATGGCTCCCACAGATGAAGCACCGTTGTCCCGGGACTGAAGGAAATGGACGAGGACCATGGGGATCGAAACTGAAACTGCTGCACCCTGCTCCCTGCTGGTCGGAACCTAGAGGGTCCTGATGCTGGAGGTATGGGGCTGACAGCCTTCCCCTTCGATGGTCCCAGCTGGATCCCCTCTCGTGAAACTCCTCCAAGAGCATATAACCTCTCTACCACTTCATCCTTCTTCGGGACCTCTATGTACGTCGGAAGGGTAAAGGGGGTAACAACATTCTGGAGGGAGGAGCAGAGCGCCTCCTCCAAACGTCTTTCCCGAGACTCCTCGTCGGGAAATAGGTTTGGAGCAAAGCGTAGGAGGTCCTTGAACATGACCCATAACACTCTCATGGACATACTCCCCTGTTGGAGGGAGAGTATCTCTTGTCTCTTTTCCTCCTTCTTCGTCGAAGAGAGGAATTCCACCTGGAACTCCCTCTCGAAATCAGTCTACACCACCTCAGACTCTCTCCTCTCCCCCAGGTAAAGCATCCACCACTGACACACCAATCCCCACAACTGGCTGATGGCTAGAGGAACCCAGTACTCGGTCAGGGCTTGAATCAGGTAGAAAGCTATCGATAGCTCCTCTAGCCAGCCTTCCGTCTACATGTTAGAGGTGATTCCCTCATACTTCTTGAGGGTCTATCGCTGGAAGGCCCGGAGAGTCCTCTGCCACTGGTCATCCTCCTCTTCTCGGTCAGCTCTCTGCAGATCGGCCAAGGTAGTCTGCGGGGCCTCGATCATCTGCACCACACGCGTTCTCCTTCTAGGTGCTATAGCTGCAAGGTAAACAAGGAATGCCTATGTCCAAGTAGTGCAGATTATTGTCATTAAAACATGTTAAACTTTTCGTTTATTATTAATTCCCAAAACACCCCAGAAACATGAGAACACAAGTCATTATGATGCATGAACCTTTCCTAGGATCTCTACGCTGAAATCAGTGCGACATCACTTGGACGTTCGGTAGGTCCAGAGTCATTGCTTCGGATCATGGGGGCCCTAAAATCATGTGTCATAGCCGGTCTTCCCTGGAATAATTCACGCACCGAGGTCACCCAACTCTATTGCCCTATCATCCCTTGTAATCCTCACTTTGCCTAACTCAAGGCTCCATCCTATCCCTCAATCATCAACATCCCCATTGATACCATTCTGTCATGACCCGCCTTCACCAAAAGGAGGGAAGGGTCAGCAGATTGCCAGGCCCTACCTTCTTTAAGTTGAAGGATAGATATTGACCCCCGAGACCCTCCTTCAATAGGTCCTGGAGTGGCGACTAGCACCAAGGGTATAGAAATTTCTCATAAATGGAAGGCATTACCCCTTTTGTTTTATAAGATCGGGAGATAGGGTGATGAAAATCAACAACACCAAGGTAAAAGAAAAGTACATCCAAAATTAAACCATTCCCACATGCATGTTCCAAAAGTAAAAGCCACAAAGTACAAAAGGTGACTACAAAGGTAAGTACCATTGAAGAAAAGCAGCAACTGCAACTTCCCCAAAGGTCCGAGCTAGTATGGTCCTGCGTGATCCCAGAAGTCCTCCTGGAATCCTGAAAGCAGTTTTATATACGTAGGGTGATCATACAAGTAAAATCAGTAGGGAAAACCAAAGACTCTCGGGCTCAAGTTGGAGAACGTACTAAATTCCCATGATAAAAAAGATTAAACCAAACACCTATCAAGGTAAATTACCCACCCAAGCCTCACCAAGGAACAATCTCCATATAACGCAAGTCAAGTAATATATATAATCAGATCACGTCGATGTTTGGGTACCCCATAACACTTTCCCACTGGTTATTGAGACATCCTATGCATCGGACAAATCCTTCCATTCTCACCGCAGTCCCATTGCCACACCCGCCTGCACACATCTGGTCCACAACCACACACAGTCCCACTGCCAAATCACGCCCGCAAACACCTACGCCACAACTATCACACATAACCACTCATGCGAACACCAAGTCTAGAAAAAACACCACCACAACCGAAGACACCTGGGATAGAAAATCTACTACCATGGCTGAAGACACCTGGGCCTCATCCTGAAGACACTTGGGAAACCGCCTTCCGCACACACCTGGGAAACCACCGCACTACCCCGCCTGAAGGTTCTTGGGCAAATAATGGACCTCAGACCATCACATCCTGCCGGAAGATACATGGGATATCCAGGAAAGGGAGCAGAAAGGGATCTAATAACCATCCACTAATAATAGTGTTGGGAAAAACCCTCCCCCATGAAATGGGGGTGTTCGACACTATGTGCTCAAATTGGGTGGGGCATGAATAAGAAACAGAAAACTACAAATATATAAATAGGTAACAAGCACTCACCCTAAGTTAGGTTTTTCTTCAAACAGCCTACAGATCACAACAACGCTCATGTCCGAGTCACAACCCTCGACAATAAAACCCATTTTTCCCATTCTTGTTTTCATGTTCAGTAATAATGTTCAAATATGTTTATGCACTACTAGGAAACTGACACCATAAGCATAAACAAGGAAAAAACCAGAAAAACGTCAATTTAAGTATCCACACCATGTTCTCTTGTAATGTCACAACAACAAAGGAAAAGTGAGAACCCTCGATGTCCTGGAACCAGACAACCCTGAAACACTACCATGTGTCCCCTCCCCCAAAACGTTTTTTCATCAACAGGGGATCCCACCCCAATTCATGATATAAAAAGGTTAACCAACCAATCATAAAACTCACAACCACCGAAAGTATACAAAAAAAGGGATCTCATCCCCTACCACATCTCGAGAAATCGGTCGGTAAATGAAACAACCAAGCCACTAACACCAAAAAAAAGAAGGGCCACACCTGTATTATCATATTTATAAGATTTAACACACTCCATGATTTCAATTATGTGTGTTTTAACCGAGAGTTATCACAGAAGGGTTGATCCCGGTGCTTTAAATTCATTCATATGGGTATACATGATTAACCAATTTACTTATTCATAGCAGGAGTTTATAATTACAAAACAAGACATTTAAACACCACCAAGGGTTCATTAGTGCACAAACAACGACCACCAATGGACTCGATTTTCAGAAGGCGTAAGCCAGCACAACTCAGAAAGATGATCATAATATAAACAACATCAACGATCACAACCCCCTTTCATTATTTATAGAATCCATTCATTATCATTATTTAGGTTTGGTTTATCCAATTCTAATGAAACAAATGAACTCCCACCCCGCATGATACATGAAATAAAGAGACTAAGGACGGGGGGAGAAACTTCACTGATAGCAATGCGACTCGCCTGAATGGAAAAAAATCACCTCGTCTATCAACGCTTAGGCCAGGCATGAAACATTACGCATAATGATGTGGCTCTTTCAATGCACCATAAGATGTTCATGAAAATCCATGATCGAGGAAATAAGAAACCACGACTAACCCTTACTTTATAAGAGCTGCGGATGGTTGAGATGAAAACGCCAAACCGCGTCAGGAGCGGGGGTCGTGGGTTGACCATGCGGTCGGGCAGTTACACATGATGATCTTAAGTGGTTATTTAATATCCCCCATCGAGGAGGTTTCTGGAATTAATTACGGGCCTTAAGTGGTTTTTAATGGAGTAAAAGAATCAATTCACGTAAAAACTTACGTTGCAAGTGCGGAAAATTTAGGTACTCGGCGAGGGGACACGGTGCCACAGTCATGGTTCCACCATCACGGTTCCACCATCACGGTGTCACCGTCACAGTCTCACCCTCACGGTGCCAGCGTCACAGTGTCACCGTCACGGTCTCACCCTCACGGTGCCATAGTCACGGTTCCACTGTCACCGTGTCACCGTCACGGTCTCACCCTCACAGTGCCGCCATCACAGTTCCACCGTGACCAGTTTCACCCTCATGGTTTTCCCGTCAAAGTTCCACTATTTTGGTGGAGCCTCACTTTTGGCAATGTAATGGGCCACGAGGGTCTGGGCCATTAGAGTACCTGATCTCAATGTCTTTGTTGAGTTATATTCACATGATACATCAAGAATTCAACAATGTGGTTACCTATCATATATTAGAATAAAATATATTATTCGATTGTTTTTCACCCTATCATTCACATTCTTGATGTACATTCTCTCTAATATGATGAAAAATTCTATTACCTTCAAGAGAATACTAGGGTGATTTCTTCAACAATTATCACTTATGGGAATTTCCATCATTCCAACTTTTCCATCATCTCTATAATTTTTCCTTTTTTATCATCCATTACAATATAGTCTTATTTTACCTTGAAAATATATGTTATAGGGAATTATTTTCACATATTGATGGTATCTGATAACATAACATCATGCACTTGAAATATCAGAGAGACTAGTGATCATCATAGGATTGTTTTAATCCATAAAAGAAATTTTCATTATTTTTTTAGGATTATGTATAAAATATATATAATTCCTTGAATATAATGTCAAAATGTACTCATAGAAAAAAAATACATTCCTTGTCCTTCTATAATAATACATTGAATTATCATTTAAATACCACCTTGTTGCTCGTAAGGACATAATTATTTTCAAAATAACTCGATAAAATGAATCAATACAATTTCCAATATCTATTAATCTCCAATTTTATGTTTAATCAATGTCCAACAAGGAAGATGATATTAAATAAAATGATACACATAGATAATAACCTTCTATCATTCTTTATTTTAAAAATCCAAAAAATAATAATTCAAAGGAATTCCTCCACTTTTATGCAATAAATGGATTTTTAGTTTCAATATAGGATGTATTATTTGTATAATTTATCAATAAAATATCTAGTAATCATTCGACGAAGAAATATGTAGTTATATCTAGGAAAGGATATTTTTCATAATCAGCGGCAACTGTCCTAATAGAGTCTTTGTCTTCGTACCAGCATCACTAGTTATATTGACTTGTTCAGGATGGATAACCATACATTTAATAAAACATTGGGAAAGTGTTCGACAATTTATATTAGGTAAAATTTCATAATAATTCTATGTATAATATTTGATCCCAATATTATGAATATAGGCACATAAATAAAAAAGGGTGAAACAATTTATTTTTAATTGAAATGTTATTGCTATAAAATAATGGAATCATATGTTTTGTTTCATTGTAAATATTATCAAATAAAAAATTATTTTAAGATAATTAATTTGTAAATAAAATTTTAATTGACATAGGAATATCCGGGAATATTTTCAAAATAGGTTCATAGTAAGGTATTAATCATCCTGTAGTGGAAGGATGTTTCAGATCTACTAAAAATACTATTTCTGGTGATGTTACACCATGATACATCTACGTAAAAATTATTTCCACTTTTAGTATGCATATATGGATTTATTTATAATAAAAAAATTATCTCTATAATATAAAAATAATTATTATATTATACTATAAATATATACATTCGAAAATTATATCTTGTTGTTATGTTCACAAATGTATATTTTAAAAAATATAATTTCTTTTTATTCAAATAAACCTTTTCTTATTGTCAATATATACTCATGATATGTCATATTGTGTTTTTACTATAAGGATACAACCATAAAACATTACAAAATATTGAATTAAATGAATAATTCACATTGAAGAACTTTTTAGTTTTAGAGTTTTATAGATTTAGGACATAACTATTACATCTAAAAAGATTACAAAGTAAACACGTTTACTCAGTTTCAATTTTTTCATAAAATAAAAACTCGTTAAAAATGTGTCATGTCTAGTTCCATGTTTTAGACAACATGACTTTTCATTGATCGCATCCTTGACCCTATTCATCTTTATGTCCTGTGAAAACATTTCAAAACGTGGTATGAGCATAGAAATCTCAGTAAAGGCTATAAAAAAAAGAAAGAAAACATTAGTTCATAAATATATACAAAAAAGTATCACTTTTACTTACCTCATGAAATCATAATATTTATGAATAACACATAGACATCATAAATCATAAAGGGGACTTGTTGCATCTATGTCATACTTACATTGTATCTGTCACAGTTACATTGGCAGTTACTTTGGAATACACATCATAGTATATTCCCTAAAACTCTTAGGTGAAACATTCACATTTATCTTTGTCACGTTACCCAATGCATTAGAGAGCTATCTCGGGCTCACCCTTCTGAGGGTTTCCACGAAACCACCCATATACGTAAATAATTCAATGGAACCATAACATGATCAAAACAAATAACATAAGCATTAAAAAAAAGATAACATTTATACATCGCAATAACAATATAAAATTTCAATATATTAATGTATCAAAACCATTATCAAAACTATTTTCAATACCAAAAATTTATAAAATCGTATAGGGTATTTATTTTCCATTTAAAAACATTATGGGTTTTTAAGTAAGCTAAAGATCTAATAATACTCATGGAGGCGGAAAGGTCCTTGTCACAACTTACATTAAAAAGAAACATTTTTTTTGGATGTTTTGTAAAAACAAACTATTGAAAGTGATTCACTTTGAATGAAATAAAAATTCAAAGTTTTATAGACAACATATAAAATAAAGTCATGTATTGGAACAAAATATGCCTTAATTAATGGAGATTGAGACGAATTCCTTAACCTCGTGTCTTACATGACTCGATCATTATTTAATCTCTTGAATAAAAAACTATTGTAAACATCTACTTGATTAAGAAAATTTTTCAAGTTTATTATTATTGTTCTATCATTTTTTACAATTTTATAAAATTTATGCAATAATTTATGTTAATAATGATCGTTTTGTCGATATATCGTACTTGAGTAAAAAATGGACTCCTTATAATTACATGTTGTTCAAATGAAAAAGGTTCATTATATATAAGATTATATTAATTATTTAGATACCATATATATCATTTATATTCAGTATATACATGTATTTATAATATTACATCACATTTGGAGGTAAGAAATGAAATGCCCCATTCATGGAGACGGTAAGCCATACGTACAAAGGAATGCTACTTTCATTTCTATTTCATATTTTAATAGAATTTAAACATAATAATAAAAAGGTATATTTTAATTCCAATATTATATCATATATAATATCATTAAAGCTATCTTATATATGTCACACATATGGCATTAATGAGTCATATCACTTTGAGTGGGTGGTAGTTCTCACTTCCTCAAATAAAATTATCACATTTACCCATAATGGAAACCATAATGGTATGATATAAATGAAATATACAAAAGCACAATGAAATCATAAACAATATATATATCATATACAAATATAGTGTCATCTTAATGGAATCCATGATTGGCTGTAGGAGATAATTGAACAATCATTGTTTCCTGAGGCGTTAGTTTTCCATCCACAGAAACAGTATGTTTTCACCAATTAGATGGAGGTGTGTGTAAGTGATGCTCAAATAATTCTCATAAAAATATCCTAGTATATTGAGGATACTGTTTTTGTTATAAAAAAATTAAAAAAAAATCTTTTTAGGGGTTGGAGAAGTAACACAACAGAAAAAAAGATAATAGAAATTATTACATTTAATTTGGGTAACTTCCTTTGGTATGAACCAAAAGGGTTTCTTGACATGCATCATAAATAAGATAATGCTTATAAGAGGAGGAGAGGTATGTATGGAGATTAATTGAGTCTTGGTTTGAAGATCCAATAGGTTTATAGGTGTGACTAATTGGTTAGAAGTGAGGGATTATTATAAGGGGGATGAGGGACTCTTTAGGAAAGTGTGAAATATTAAATTATTATATAATGTTATTAGGATTATAAAAGTAAAAAAATAATTAACGTAAAATATTCGATGACTCATGGTCTAAAATTAATCATCAAATAATAATTAGATATGATTTTAATATTATTTTAATTTTTATAACCTTATTTACTTAAATCATTTATTAATGAGGTAAACTCTTTATCATTATTGTGTCATAAATAATTTAATTTATTTTTTGTCTAAAAATTATTAAAAAAATTCCATGATGTAGGAAATATTTTTATATTACCAATTAATATTTATATTTGAAAATATAACTTATATATCATCAGGAAAAAATTAATTTATAGAGATATTTGTTCATTTCATTTTTGCCTTTACTTTTAGTTAATTAAAATAAAGTGTCATTATCATTCATAAGTTCCTCAATGGGGTCCCAAAATAGTCCCTAGGATGACCATGGATGACCATTACTCATCCAATAAGGTTAGGACAACTGTTAAGATAATTTTTAATTATTATAAAATTCTTTTTTACTTGAATTACCATGTTTTCCTTTAACAACGGTAAATAAAAGTCAAAAGATACTATTCACCAAAAATTTTATTCTTCTTGTTGAACCACATTATACATACTAATAAAAACCATATATATCGTATTTTGGAAATTCATTTAATAAAAGTGGTAAAATATTATTTAAATGAAAAATTCAATCTTTTAACTAGTACTTTGTGGTTTCAATATTCATCAAAAATTTATGTTTTTTAGAAAACTACCAAAAATTCAGTCTAAGATATATATGATATTCTGAATTCAAAAATGATTTCTATTTTACTGAATTATAAAAATAGAATTTAAATTAATTAATTTAAATTTAATTCTTGTGATCAAAAAAATAGCTTGTTTTTATGAATCAATAACTATCAAAAGATCAATACTTGTTTATATCCAATTTCAATATGAAATTAATTACAATAAACAAAATTGGATAAAATGGTAATAATATATTCTAATTTCACTTTATATCAAATAAATATAATATTATAACCATATAAATAAATTATATTTAAACATATTTTGGAATTAAAATACAGCATTTCCACTATTTAATAAAAATTGACTTTTATTAGAAAAATACCAAATCATTACCTATAGTAAATTTTGAATTCCCCATACGAAAAAGGGATTTTAATTGGTAAAATAGAATTAATTAATGTTAAAAAACAATATTTCAAGAGGGTTTTCCATTAAAAGGTGGTAAATCAACCTTTTATTGGAAATTATGCTCAAAATTAGATTCATTCACATTTTAAGCCTCAATATTTTATTGGATAAATGTAAATAAATTTAATAAATATGTATTATTATATTGTTGTTATTCTTTTTCATTCCCACCAATACAATGGCTTGGATTAAACTTTTATTTAAAATTAATAATATTATATTATTAGTGTGTAACGTAAGATTTAAAAGAAACTTATTATTATGTATCAGGTATGCTTTCAAGCATAACATCCCCTTTAATGTAAAATTAATATTTTCTACAAAAATATTACTAAACATTAAAATGTTTTATTCTTTATTTACATGGGATGTTACATCATTCCCCCCTTTTGGAAATGGTGTTGTCGCAATTCTTATTCACTTCAAATAAACAGTGGAATATATCCGTCATAAAAATTTCTTGATTCCCACGTTTCTTCTTAAACCATATAGTTTTTTCCCAAAACATTTAACTCTTTAATTACCTTAATCTGCAACACATTCTATCTATGGTCAAGAATCTAGACTGGTTGTTCTTCATGAGAGATATTCTCTTTCAACTGAACTACCTCTGGGTTTAAAACATGAGATGGATCTGCTATATTCATTCTCAACAATAAAACATTAAATACATTGTGTGTCTAGGATAAACATGGAGGTAAAGCCACTCTGTATGGAACTGATCCAACATTTTCCAGTATTTCCTAAGGTCCAATTAACCTCATACTCAATATCCCCTTATTACTAAAATGCATCACACTTCTCCATGACAAAACATTGAGAAAGACATTATCACCTACCTCAAAAGAATGATTGTTCCTCTCGTTATCCTTATAACTTTTCTGCCTACTCTGAGCTGTTCCCATGTGCTTCTAAATCAACTGAACCTTTTCTTCAATCTCTTCTACCAGTTCTGGCCCCATCAACATCCTTTCACCTAATTCATCCCAAAAATATGGAGTTCGACAAAGCTTTCCATATAATGCCTCAAATGGAGCCATTTGTATACTGGAATGAAAACTGTTATTATATAAAAATTCAACTAATGAGATATGTTGGTCCCGAAATCCCTAGTAATATAGTGAACATGAACATTGCATATCCTCTAGGGGCTAAATTTTTCGTTTTGATATCCCATCTGATTGAGGATGAAAAACTGCACCAAAATTTAATTATGTACCCAGTGACTTATGAAGGCCTTTCCCAAAGTTATCAGTAAACCTGTGATCATGATCAGATACAATGGAGTGGGGAACTCCATGTAACATAACAATCTCTTTAACATACAACTATGAAATTTGATCTATAAAAATAGTATCTCGAATAGGAAGGTAATGAGAATATTTATTCAACCGATCAAAAATAACCCAGATTGCATTATTACCTCGAGATATCTTTGGTAATCCCACAATAATGTCTATGGATATATTTTCCCATTTCCACTATAGCACCGGTAAAGGATGAAGCATCTGTTTCGGTAAATCCCACTCTTCTTTAACATGTTGGCAAGTCAAACACTTTACAATAAAGTCAACAATATATCTTTTTATTCCATCCCACCTATAATACTCCTGAAGATCTTTGTACATCTTTGTGCTACCCAGATGAACTGAAGACAATGAACTATGAGCTTCACATAACAACTCAATCGTCAACTATGAATCACAAGGCACACATAATCTCTTTCCAAATCTCAAAACTCAATCATTATCAATGTAAATTCATCCAACATACCCTTTTTAACCAACTCTACCTTTTTTTGTAACTCACTGTCTTCCTTCTGTTATTGATTAATTTTGTCTAAAATAGATGATATCAGTAACACCTGATTCAAAGAAAAAATATTTTCTACACTAACAACTTCTATGCCAAAGTTTATAAAATCAAAAACCAAAGGAACTCATTCCAAACGTAACGTGGTAAATAAAGCATTTCTTTTTCGACTCAATGAATCATCAACTTTATGATCATTTCCCAGATGGTAATAGATCGTGCAATCATAATCTGTGACTAATTCCAACCATCTCTTATGTCTCATGCGTAATTCTTTCTGAGTGAATATAGACTTTAAACTTTTGGTGTCAGTACATAGTTTACATTTTACTCCAAAAAAATGATGCCTCTAAATTTTAAAGTGAAAATAATAGCACATAATTTCAAATGATATGTAGGGTAATTTCACTCATGTGGTTTCAACTGTCATGAAGCATAATCAATTTACTAATCATTCTTCATTAGGACATAACCAAGTCTATTCAACAAAGCATCACTATAGAATATAATTCACCATTTCGGTAAGGCAGTGCGAAAACTGGAGCAATCGGTAATCATCTTTTCAATTCATGAAAATAATCATCACATTATTTTCCCCAAATGAATTTAACATCTTTTCCAGTAAACATAGTCATTGGACTAGATAAATGTGAAAAATTATCAACATAAATATAGTAATAACCTATTAAACCAAGAAAACTACTGATCTTTATTATATTTGTGGGTCTTGGAAATTCTTCAACAAATTTTCTTTTAGTATGATTTACCATTATGCCAATTTTTCAAACAATGTGAACAAGGAAACAAATTTGTTGCATCCAAAACTCACACTTTCTGAATTTCCCAAATATTTTCTTTTAATATATGTTTTACAAAACAACCCATAAATGACTTTCATTTTCCTATTTAATTTTGGAATAAACCAAAATATCATCAATGAACCCAGCCAAAAACTTATCCAAGAAATCATGGAATTTTCTATTAATAAATCCATGAATACAACTGGTGCAATGGTTAAACTGAAAAAATGTCTACAAATTCATAATTTCCATTACTAGTATGAATTGTGGTCTTCGGTATGTCTATTCCTTTACTTTCAACTGATGGTACACCGACCTCAAATCAATCTCTAAAAAATACTGAGCTCCCTAGAGCTGATCAAACAAATCACCAATGTTAGGAAAATGATACTTGTTCTTAACAGTGATGTTATTCAATACTCTATAATCAATGCAAAGTACCATTGAACCATATTTCATTTAATAAAACATGATAGGAGAACCCCAAGGTGATATGCTAGGTTGAATAAAACCTTTATCTAATAACTCATGCAATTTATTCTTTAACTCTAAAAGATTAATTTGAGTCATTTGATAAGGTGGTTCTGAAATTGTATTAGCATCAAGAAACTAAGTCAATAGTAAATTCAACTTCTTGATTAGGTATAAAACAAGGAAACTCATCAGGAAAAACATAAAGGTACTCATTTACCACTAGAACATCATTAATCACAACAATTTCTATATTTTCAACAAAATGATAAAGGTAAGATTCTTTCAATATTTTACTAGTTTCTTAGCATCTTGATATTTTTTCTAAATCAAGGGTTAAATCTTGTACACAAACTAAAATTTTTTCTAAAAAACTTCTTTAGTTTTAATGTCAATATTAGCATGCTAAACAGAAATCCAATCCATTCCCAAAATAACATCAAACTCTAAAATAGGAAAAACACTAAGGTTTGTAGGTATATTTTTCTACACACAAGGTCATGTCGGTTTATATAATTTCTTTTAGTCTCAACATTTACCTCTGGTGTTTTTAACTAAATAACATGATTCATATCTTGAAATTAAATTCTCATTTTACTAGAAAAGTTATCAGAAGTGAATGAATTTGTAGACCCTGAATCAAACATCACATTGGAATAATATGAACATACAAATATTGCTCATGATATTACTTCATTTGACGGCCCACCATCTACTGATGTAGTTGAGAATGATTTCACCACAGCAATTTCCTTATAGTCTGACTACATTGCCTTAGTTGAGTTCGTTTTTCAACACTCATTTCCATAATGACCCATTTCATTGCACTTAAAACATTTTACTCACTATAAATAATATTTTTTCTTACCATTAACCTAATTTATATAGTTCAATTTAGAGCCTTATGTACCATTTTACCACCTTTAAGCACTTAATAGTTTTAAAAAAAATTCCCCAGCATGATTTTTACCACAATTTTCACAAACTACAATCTTATGATTCTTACCATTATCCTTTTTTAATGACTTATTCCTTTATTCCCTTGTCCACCACTAATCAGCATCACCATCAAAATGGTAAACATCAAGACTATCCTTTTGGTGTTCCAAACAACTCAGGACATTAAAAATCATTTCCAGTGCTTTAATCCACCAATCTGCAAGCACAGGGTTAGATGATCGTCTGAATTATGGGGGATGTTTCATCATGAAAAGACCTACTATGGACATGTTTCTCTATGGTTGATCTGGATGATCTTGTGCATGGATACCACCACCATTTATAGCCTAATTAAACTATTTCATCACTACAACAAACTATTCAGTTCTGATTCTGAGCATCTCAGGTTTCTGATTTGGATGTTTGTCTTCCTCCTGATGTTGTCCCAACATAGCTCCCATGTTTCCTCTCTAGAAAACTGTTTTGAGCACAAAAATATCTTATGCGAAGCAATATGGTAATCTATAAATTCTATATAATTTCAATATTAACTTAAATTACTTTATGGATATTAATTAAATAATACCCTAACTTATAAATTTTTCCAAACTCACCTCTAATACCAACTATAAGGACCCAGCCTTAAAACATATCATAATATTGAATTAAACGAATAATTCACTTTGAAGATCTTTTTAGGTTTAGAGTTTTAGAGAATTCGGACAATATTATTACATCTCAAAAGGATACAAAGTAAACATTTCTACTCAGTTCTCATTTTTTTCATTAAATAAAAACTCATTAAAAAAGTGTCATGTCTAGTTCTATGTTTTAGACAACATGAATTTTCATTGATCCCAATCTTGACCCTATTCATATTTATGTCCTGTGAAAAAAATTAAAAACATTGGATGATCCTAAAAAGCTCAGAAAGAGATATAAAACCATGAAATATAACATCTGATCATAAATACATAAAAAACATGAACTCTTTTACTTACCTCGTGAAATCATAACATTTTTTAATAACATAGAGAAATCATAAATCATAAATGTAACTTGTGGTATCAATAACATACTTACATTATAGATATCACAGCAACATAGGCAGTTAATTTGGAATAATCATCACAGTATATTCCATAAATCTCATAGGAGAAACATTCACGTTTACCTCGGTCACATTACCCAATTCATTTGGGAGTTATCTCAGTCTCACCAACCCTAGGCTTACCATGGAACCCCCTGTATACATAAATAATGCCCAATAACCCTAACTTGATCCTAACACATAACATAATAATAAAGGAAAGATAACATTTGAAATTGTAAAAACAATATAAAATTTCAACATATTAATGTATAAAACCATTATATAAACCATTTTCAATACCATAAATACATAAAATAGTATATGGTATTTATTTTTTCTTTTAAAAACATTATGGCTTGTTAAGGAAGCCGATGATCAAATAATACTCATGGCGGTAGAAAGGTCATTTTCATAGCTTACTTAAATAAGAAACATTATTTTTTGTCATTTTTTTAAATGCTTCATAGAAAAATATTACCTTCTAATGAAATGAAAACGCAATTTCTTTTATATAGAATATAAATTAAAGTCGTTTATTAGAACAAAAATGCCTCAATGAAAGGAGATTGAGACGAAGTCTCTTACCTTTTGTCCAACTTGGCTCGATCATTCTTATTCACTTATCAAATAAGAGGTGGTATTTATCCCTCATTGCATTCTAAGATTCTCATGTTGCCTCTTCAACCATGTGGTTTATCCTCAAATCCATTACTTTATGAATTAAAATATTCCACAATACCTTCTATCTTTTTCAATAAACTATACTAGTTATTCCTTATAAGAATGATTCTCTTCCAACCGAACTACCTCTAGACTCAAAACATGAGATTGATCTGGCATATACTTTCTCAAAAATGAATCATAAAAACATTATGTACCTGAGATAAATTTGGAGGTAAAGACACATTTTATGCATCTAATCCATCTTTCTCCCAGATTTCATTGGTTTCAATGATCCTTGGACTCATCTTACCCTTATTCGCAAAATTAATCACATTTTCTATGAAAAACAATTTAGAAAGGGAAGATCACCTACCTAGAATGAAAGATCATTCTTTTGGTTATCCTTATAAAATTTTTGCCTACTATGAGTTATTCTCTAGTTCTTCTGAATCAAGTGAACCTTTTTTATCATCTCTTCTACCAATTCTGGTCGCATCAACAGTATTTCAACTACATCATCCCCAAAAGTAGTAGTTTGACACCTCTTCATTTGTAACGACTCAAATGAACCAATGAGTATACTTTAATGAAAACTGTTATTATATGAAAATTAAACAAAAAGAAGATATTGGTCCTAACATCCCTAGTAATCTATTGAGAAAGAACATACCATATTTTCCAATGTCTGAATTTTTGGTTCTAACAGCCCATCATATTGATAATGAAATGTTATAATAAATTTAATTCAACACCAATAGACTTATGAAGGCCTTTGTAAAAGTTAGAAGTAATGATGGGATACTTTTATTATAAAATAGAAGTGGGTAACTTCATGCAACCTGACAAGATCATTACCATAAAACTGAGAAAGTTGATATTGAGACAGAGTATCTAAAATAGGAAGGAAATGAGATGATTTAGTCAATCAGTCAACAACAAACTAGATTTCATTTTTACCTCAATATGTCTTTGGTATTCCACCAATGTTGTCTATGGATATATTTTTCCATTTTCACTTCAACACTGGTAATGGATGAACCACACCTTTTGGTAACTAACGCATAACATTAACAATTTAAGAAGACAAAGAATTCACAGTAATGTCAACAATATCTCTTTTCATTCCATACCACCATTAATACATCTCAAAATCACTGTATATATTAGTACTACAAAGACAAACTAAAAACATAGAATTATGAGCATTACATACCAACTCTTTCTATAAATTTGAATCATTACTCACACATAATAACTTTTGAAATCTCCAAATACAATCATTATCAATATGAAATTTAGGCAAATTACCCTTCTAAACAATCTCAACCTTTTTCTACAATTGACTATCATCCTTTTAGGCTTTCTTAATTCTGTCTGATAGTGATTATTTCCCTAACACCTGAAACAAAACAGAATAATTCCCTACACCATCAACTTATATGCCAATGTTCACCAAGTTGTTAATAAAAGGATCTTTTTCCAAATGTAACATGGCTAATTTATCATTAAATTTTCAATTCAAATAATCATCAATATTATTTTCCTTTTAATAGATAGTAATAAGTCACGAAATCATAATCCTTGAATAATTATAGCCATCTACTCTATCTTATGTTCAATTCATTTTATGTAAATATATTCTTCAATATTTTTTGTTCTGTATATATTTCACATTTTACTCTATAAATATGTTGCCTCAAAATTATTAAAGCATAGAAAACAATAGAAGTTAATTCTAAATCATGTTTATGGTAATTTAATTCTTGAGGATTAAACATAAATTAAGCATAAAAAATTATCTAACAATTCCACATTATGAAAAAAATATACTTTCAACATAGAATATTTATAGATAAGAAACTAACCATTTATAGAAGGAAATTCCAAATTTGGATCATTCACCAATGTTCATTTCAATTTCTTGAAATAATCTCCCTATTATTTTGTCCCAATGAACTTGACATCTTTTCGAGTTAATGTTGTTTGTCAGCTAGACAACCATGAAATAATTTCAACAAACCTCTAATAATAACCTACTAAACCATAAAAACTAAATATCTCAATTTGTTTATGGGTATTGACCATTATTTGACCACATTTATTTTAGAAGGATCAACAGCTTAGCCAATTTTTTAAAAAATGAGACCAAAACTAACACTTCCTCAATTTCTCATAAAGTTTCTTTTTTTTGGTTTACAATTCAACCCTTAAATGATGTTATTTTTTCAATTCAATTTTGGATTACACTAATATATCATCCATAAACACAATCAAAAATTTATCCACGAACATAATAAACATTATTTTCAGAAGATACATTAATATAGAAGATTCATTAGTTAACCCAAAAGGAATAAATAAAAATTAATAATTTCCATATCTAGTAAGAAATGTAGTATTTGGAATTTCTACTTCCTATAGGTTCCAATGATGGTACCCTATCCTTATGTTAATCTTCAAAAACTATTGTTTTCTTGGGAGAAGATGAAACAAACCATCTATATGAGGGAATTGATATTTGTTCTTAATAGAGATGTTACTCATGGATCTATAATCATCTATAAGACTCATTGAACCATATTTGTTTTTAAAAAACAATATATGATCACCACATGGTGATTTCTATGGTCAATTGAATCCTTTATCTAAAAATAGCTACATTTTCTTTTTTAACTATAAAACATTAGGTTTAGCTATTATATAAAGGGGTTTTGAAATTGGATTAGCCTCGGGAACTAATATAATAGTCAATTCATCTTTTGGTTAAGGTATTATACAAGGAAACACATTAGGAAAATAATCAAGATACTCATTTACAACTAGCAAATCATTAATCTAAACAGTTCTTTTGTTTTAAACAATATTGCAAGGTAACATTCATTTCCATAATTTACTAGTTTCTCAGCTTCATGATATGTTATCAAAAGTATGGTTTCATTTGTGCATAAAAAATTAAATTCTTTCTGAGAAGAAGCCT
The DNA here is from genome assembly GCA_963277665.1 of Viscum album. Taxonomy (NCBI): domain Eukaryota; kingdom Viridiplantae; phylum Streptophyta; class Magnoliopsida; order Santalales; family Viscaceae; genus Viscum; species Viscum album. The sequence goes on from OY728166.1 coordinate 999,635,512, forward strand.
CTTTAACATTGATGAAAATATTATCAAGTTAAATGGAATGTCAATACATACCCAAAATAACATCAAACACTACTAGAGGAGAAAAAACTTATTTTGCATGTAGATTCTTTATACACACAAGGACTGGAAGGTTATTTTAATTTCTTTTTTGATAATCATTTAATCCTAGTGCTTTTACAATTTGTTCAATATTCATATCATGAGATGGAATTATCAATTTACTAGAAAAAATCTCAGAAATGTAAGATTGTGTATACCATAAATCAAACAACACATTTTCATTATCAGAATAAATAAATAGTGTACCTGATACAAATTCATTCAATGGACCAACATCTACTGAAGTAGTTGCAAAAGATTTTACCACCCCTTTCTACATGTATTCTAGCTGCTTTCCCTTGGGTGAGTTCATTATTGGACACTAATTTTCTTAATGAAACATTTCAATGCACTTAAAACATTTTACTAATAGTAAATATTATTTTTTCTTACAATTACCTTGATCCTTTTCAGTGAAATTACAAGACATAAGCCCTATTTCACCAAATTAATAACATTGAAAAGAATTTAAAAAGAAATCCCTAATGAGATTTTACCACAATTTTCACAAGCTGATAAAATATGTTTCATAATAGTAGATGATTTTAAAGAGTTCTTATCTTTTGCCTACTACCTCGACCTCTAATTGTGTTATTTTTCAATGAACACCAGATCATCAGAAAATTCCATTTAAACCTTCTATGCATATCGATGTAGTTTTTCATTACTTTTGAACTCACATGAAGATAAAGCCTTTTAATTAATTGGATTTAGTCATGAGTAAAAATTATTGATTTTTATTTTAAGATCTCATATAAAATTTAGAGAATACTAATTCAATCGAGTGACTTTGGCTTCATAAGAAGTCACTGAGTCATCCTCCTACCTCAATTCCAGGAATTGTTTTTCCAATCTAAGACCAACCACCTTGGGAAATAATTTTTCACGAAACATACCATTGAATTTATATAAATGAAAATAATCAATCTCCACATTATCTATGACATTTTCTCCATCATTGACTATTGATCAGTTTCTCCTTCTAAATAATAACCAAAAAGTCAATCCTTTTGATGTTCTGGACACCCTAAGACATAAAAAATCTTATCTAGTGCTTTAATATCCCCTCCATCTAGCATAGGTTCTAATGACCCCTTGAATGAAGGGGGTTATTGCCTCATGAAATACCCCACTACTGACATGTTTCTATATTGTTGATCAGGCTCATCGCATTCATGTATATAACAACCATTTATATCCAGAGTAAATTGTTCCATCACTATAACAAATTGTTTGGTTCTGATTCTAACTATTTGAAGTTGTTGATTTGAAGGTTGTTTCAATCTTGATGGTGTCCCATAATATCTCACCAATTTCCTCTGTAGAAAACCATTTTGAACAGAAAAATAAAATATGTAAAACAATATGGAAATAGGTAAATGTTATATCATTTCAATGATTCCATTATTTATTTATGATTTTTAAATTATCAATATACTAACTCATAATGATTTCTAAACCATCCTTTGATACCAACTATAAGGCCCCAGCCTTAAACATTACCTTATCTATAGTTATGTCATGAATTAACATTAATGATCTTTTCGGGTTTATAGTTTTATATAATTAAGTTGAAACTATTAAATTACATCTCAAATATTATAAAGTAGGCACTTTCACTCAGTAATTTTTTTTTCATAAAATAAAAACATATTAAAAGGAAACACAAATTTTTTCTTGATATAAATGTTCTTGAATTATTTCGTTCACTTACCCTTATTATACCGTGTGGAAAAACATTTCAAAAACATGGGATGAGCATAAAAATATCAGTTGGGTTATAAAATAAATAAGGAAAACATGAGCCCATAAAATACATACAAAACATAATCTCTTTAACAAACCACATGAAATCATAATATTTATGATTGAAACATAGTAAACACAAATCATAATGTTAACTTATTGCATCCATATCATACTTAAATTACAGCTCTCACAGATACATAAAGAGTTATGTTTAGAATACCCATCATGATATATTCTCTAAATCTCATAAGAGATACATTAACAGTAACATCCTTTACATTACTAATTGTATTAGAGGGCTATCTCGGGCTCACCTTTTATAGTTATATCACGAAACAACCCTTATGCCAAAAAACTCCCAAACCATGACATAATCATATCACATAACCCATGTATAAATGAAAGATGAAACTTTCAAATTTAAATCACAATATATCATTTCAATAGATTGATATAATACATCCATCGTCAAAAACCATTTTCAATAACAAAATACATAAAAAGAGTATATGGTAATTATTTTACATTTTGAATCATTATGACTTGTTAAGTAAGTCAAATATCAAATACTACTCGTGGTAGTGGACATGTTGTTTTCACCACGTATGTCAAAAAAACCATTCTACATTATCATTTATTAAAATGATTCGTAGAAAAAATATTTCCTTTGAATGAAATTAAAATTTAAAGGGTTTTATTCATCATATAAAGAAAATTCATTCATAAAACACAATGTAATTGAATATTTTGTTGATAATAAATGAAATAATTTCTTCAAAATTGTGCAAAAAATGATAACATATAGAATATTTTGGTTTAGATCATTCATTTTAACGTTTTATAGATATTTCATTTTTACCCTTTTGATATTTACTCTAGTATTTGGGGAATAAATATCTTTTTTATACTAATTTGAGTTATGTTTTTATAATTTTGATCCTGAACTAATGAGCTACAAATTCTAATGAGGAAATTGGAATTAACAATCTAGATTGGACATGACTTCACCATTTATGAGGTAGCATTTTATAGGATTGGATTCGGCCCAAATTTCTTGGGATGCATGGATACATGGTTATTCACAAATCATTCTTCTATAATGATATCCATTTATCACATTTCAACTATCAAATTTGTGGTGCAAGTGGGATTAATGAATTTGGACAAATTTCTTAATCACACATATAAAAGCCTTGTAACCCTAGTCCTAAAAAACTATATTTAAATGATATTTTAACTCTTTGTGAGGGGGGTCAAAGAATTGGGATGTTTTGGAAAAAATGGTGTCTCTTGGGAGCCCCGACTACAAGAAACAAAATATTGTGAAGCAGTGTTTCCTAGTAGGCCATATTAGCAACAACAAAAACCATATCCCCAAAATAATTTTTATACCTTTTATCAAACATAATTATATGGGTGTAAGGATCAATTGGACCTGAGGTATGCCTATAGATAACTATAATGTCCCTACATTCAGTAAAAATTCTCACAGCCTCCTCCTTACCAGTAGGGTTTCCAATAACCCAAATGAAGATTTGAATCCCAAGAATAAATAATCCAACAAAAGAGACTTCTTTACCAAAGATAGATTCTAATATTTATGATCTTTTCAACAAAATTTTTCTTAATCAATAGAATTAGTTGGAGATTCAATCTTTGTAGCTGAGGGAGTAGAAGACTAAAATAAGAAAGATTTCCATTCCCCTCCATGATCATGTAATTACGATGTCTGGAAACCTAACATACAAAACTACTCCAAATCACAAGGTAAATGTCACTTCCATCATGTTGAGATGTGGGATAAAATTGAATGATAATTCTGCACCCAACAAATCACCATGATTCGCCTCAACTTCAAAGAAGTTCCATTCTAGACAAGATGATGAGAAACCAAATGAGAAAGATAAAGGTAAAAACAATATTGGTTTTGTTCCTTATAAACCCCTTCCCATTCCAAATAGGTTAGTACAAACCAAGAAAATGATTGAGGAGGTGATAAAAATAGACGTTTTCGACACATTCAAGCATGCAGAGATCCAAATCCCTCTACATGTATCCATTTATGAAATCCCATGGAATAAAAAATTCTTAAAAGAACATTGAACCAATCAAATAAGGAATATGGGAAATGAGAGGATCAATCTTGAGAGTAAAGTGTCAGCACTCATTACACCAACTTTAGTAATTCCAACAAAGTGCAAGGATCTGTGGACATACACTACTACAAGCACCATAGAGGATTTGCACTTTTCTGATGCACTTTGTGACATGGGAGCTTCTAAAAATGTGCTGACTCACTCTATTTTCTATAATTTATTATTTGGTGAGTTGAAGTCGATGAGGGTAGTCGTGTAGTTGGTGAATAACACTTTTTAATATCCAACTGGATTCATTGAGGATGTACTTGTTTGGGTAAGAGACATGATATTTCAAGCCATTTTCTACATTCATAACAAGAATGATGATCAAGTAAGTTCTCATACTCTAGCTTTCTTATGTATACCCTTCCTCAAAATAGGAAAAACTATGAAAAATTTCAGTTTGGGTACACTTTCCATAGAATTTGGGGATGAAGTTGGTATATTTAATGTTATGGTCTCCATGAAGTACCCCACATTGGACCATTCAACATTTTTTAACACTAAATTTGAACCACCACATGGAATTTAGTGGTCCAATTAATAGAAATATTATGAGTATGGGATCTAGTTTGTCTAATATCACATCCACAACCTTTTCTAACAGAAAATCCTCTATTATATTTGAGTTCAAAATGGATTTATATTCTTATTTTGATCATGTTCACTATAAGTGTGAATTGGATGTAGAATATAATGATGTTTTTGATGCTATGATCTCTCATTATAAAGATTTATATTCTGGTACAAATGTCTACTGTGCACATATTTTGGTTCCTTTATTGTCTCCATTAATACTGCACCCCCACAATTGAAACACAAGCCACTGCCACAAAATCTCAAATACTCATACTTGTTGAGTTTTGAGAGGTTAACTATTATCATTGATAATAATATCACTTTTGTACATGAAGAAAATCATTTAAATTTTTTTTGGGAGAACAGCCGAGAAATCGTGTGGAACATTGGTGACATATCAAGTATTATCCCATCTATTTGGTTAAATATGATTATTTAAGAAGTTGCAGCTAATCCAGTTAGGCAGACACAAATTCAATTGAGCCCAAATGTTTTGGATGATTTGAAAAAAGAGGTCAAGAAATTGCTCATTGAAGGAATAATCTATCCCATTTCAGATTCCCAGTGAGTGAGTCCTATTAATGTAACTTTTAATAATGTTTTTGTTAATGATGTTAAAAATGAGAAGGATGAGTTAGTTCAAATAAGAGAGAAAAACAGATGGTGTATGTGTATTGATTATAGGGAACTATATCAGTCCTCTCACAAAGACCATTTCCCCTACCAATTAATGGTCAAATGATTGAGATACTAGCTGGGAAAAGGTAGTATTGTTTCATGGATAGATTTTCGTGATATTTTTGGGTTTCTATTATTTTGTAGGATGAATAGAAGGCAACATTCAATTTTCAATTTGGTATGTATTTCTTACCTAAGGATTCCATTTGGACTTTTTAATGCCCCATGTACCTTCCAGAGATGCATGGTTAGTATTTTTCAGATTTCATTAAGTCCAACATGGAGTTATTTGTGGATAATTGTATACTAAATGGGTCTTCATGTGATGATTGTATTTGTAGTTTGGGAAAGGTTTTGAATCATTGTATTGAGAGGAATATGATTTTTAACATTGAAAAGTGTCATTTAATGGTTGATCATGGAATTGTCTTAGGGCATGTAATGTCAAAATATGGGATAGATTTTGATAGATCTAATGTAGATATTATTTCATCCCTGCTTTATCTTTCATGTGTGTGTAATGTTAGATCTCTCCTAGGGAATGCAGAATATTATCGTCACACTATAAAAAATTTTAGTATGATTTCACTTCCTATGTCACGATTACGTCAAAATGATTCTGATTTGGGGATTGATGATTCTTGTAGGAATTCCATTCATGAGGATAAAATTTTTTACCACTCCACCTATCATACATCCTCCATAGAGGGGGATTCTTTTTGAGATTTTTTTTTACACCACCAACTTTGTGGTTGGAGATGTCTTATTTCAGTGGGTGGAAGGACGTTCACATGTGATTTTTTATGCATCGAGGACCCTGGTGTTAGTCCAATAAAACTACACAACCATAGAAAAGGAGTTTCCTTCCATTATATTTTGTAAATTTAAATCTTTTTCATATTTATTGGGCTATAAAGTAGATGTTTTTTTGACCATGTAGATCTAAGGTATTTCGTAAAGAAATAGATGCAAATCCTAGGCTAATCTGATGAATGCTGCATCTTCAATAATTTGATATTGAGATAATGTACATAAATGGGAATGAAAACCAGGTGGTGGTCCACTTTAGTAGGCTTACTCACACACAAGTAGATGAAACCATGGACCAGGTACCACTTCGGGACAATTTCCTTAATGAGCATCATTTTTCTATCGGAGGTAAGCATCCGTGATATGCTGATTCAATGGACTTCCTTGTTGAATCCTAAATACCTGAAAATTCAAATAATCATCAATTCCAAAAAATAAAAAGACAGTCTCTTTATTATGTGTGGGATGATACATGCCTCTGGCTCATTTGTAGTGATCATGATATTACGAGGTGTGTTCCTAATCATGAGTTTGAGTCTCATCTACAATCTTGTCATACACATGCTTGTCGTGGACACATTGTACCACAATGGGTAGCTAAGAATGTTTTTTACAATATATTATATAGGCCTAGATTTTTCCATGATGCCCATGTGTTTTTTATGTCATGATTCCATTGGAAGCACACTAGGAACATTTATATGATACACAATATGCCTCAATAACCCATATTAATCTGTGAAATTTTTCATGTTTGGGACATCGATTTTATGGTTCTTTTTTCATGATCTTTTTATTTCTTGTACATTTTGGTCACTATTGATTATGTTAGAAAATGAGTGGAGGCTAAGACCACTAGGACATATTATTCTCTTGATAAAGTGGACATGGTGAAAGCACTTATTTTTTGTAGGTTTAGAATTTCTAAGGCCTTAATTAGTGTCCAATGGACCCACTTTTTCAATTAGAATATGGATTCAATCATTCAGAAGTATGGGGTGACACACAAAACATAAACACCATACCACCCCCATAAAAATGGTCAGGCTGAAGTTTCCAATAGATAGTTGAAACCAATTTTGGAGAAAACCATGAATCCAAAATAGGATGGATTGATGAAAGATAATGGATGATGCCCTGTGTGCATATAGAACAACATACACAACTCATGTCAGGATGGACCCATTTCTGAATGTTTTTGGGAATGAATTTCATCTTCCCATAGAAGATGATCATTTTTATTATTGGGGTATAAATAAATTCTACATGGATTTGGACAAATCCAGATTCCAATGGAAGATAAATATTCAAGAGTTTTGGGAGATTAAACTGTCTTCATATGAGAGTGTAACACCCCGATATTTTATGAAAAATATTCTTTTAATTTCATTGATGTCTTGTGTTATAAGGAACACAAATATTACCTTGCGCTATATGCAATAGCATATGAGCTTGTAGTATAGACAACACTATTCTGGATCATGTTTCACACAATTCTGATAGTAGTTATTCTACGAAAAATTGAGTGTATATATATATATTCAATGTATAATTGAAAATGGTTGGATTCTATTATAACTAAATAACAAAGGAGTCTTGTACAACACGCAACCCTGAATTGGCTTGCATTACACACAATCACGACCTTCCTCGATAGCGTGTGTTGTACGCAATACCAGTTTCAGTAAACAACGAAATGCTATTAAAATATTATTTAAACTAGCCATTATGAATACTAATACCCACTTTTTGAAATTTTTTAAATTTTATTTTTCAAATTGGAATTCATTTTTGGATTTTGAATATTCAAATTATCCTTGGGTGAAATTTTGGTATTTTTCTGAAAACATTCAATTTTTGATGAATAGTGAAAACACTGGGTTACTATTTAAAAACCGACTTTTTATTTAAATAATTATTTATTTTATTAAAATTTATTTTAGGTCAAAACTGATACATAATACCTATAAAAATTTAATTCAATTTATTGGAGTCATTTTATAATAATTTTAGATATATTAAAATTTTATTGAACTTTTCACCGTCTTTTACCCACCTTTTGGAGAATTTCCAAATTCACATAAAACTTAATTATACCACTTCTATGAGTGGAATTTCGAAAATCCAAGAGACGCGGTTAATAACAAGGACTAAAATGTTGTTCAATGAGATAAAAATAATTTCTGGTGAATAGTAACTTTTAATTTTTTTCCACGGTTAAAACTAAATTGGTTAATTAAGGGTAAAAAAGATATTATTATTACCTTAACACATGTCCTAATTCTATTGGATAAATTCAATTCGACCAAAAACAACCTTAGGAATAAAATATGTCCATTTAGGCCCACTTGGATTAGATTATGACATTTAATATTAATTTATTTAAAGAAGGGTTAAAATATTTAAAATCAGAGTGTAATAACTAATTCATTTTTAATATAGTGTTATACATAAGATAAATTTGACTAAAAATATTCATTAAAAAGATAAAAAGATTTCATACCTAATTGTATTTTATTTATAATTATTAGACATTAAATAATTTAATTTATTTATGACACAATGATGATGCAGTAATTATCTCATTAAAGAAATATTGACAAAATTGATGTTATAAATACTAAAATAAATGTAATTTGAGAATTTTGATGAATTAATCTAATATTATAGGTTAATATGACATGTTAGTATTTATCTAATTATCTTTTTTAGAACTAATAATTCTGTTATATGTTTCACAAAAATCAATTACCAAATAGTGTCAAAATTAACATAAAATAGTTTTTAAAACAAATATTATATTATTAATTGTTACTTTATTCCTAAAAATCTAATTATCATCCAAATTACATAGATAAGGATATATATATTAATAATAAACAACTTGGTGTTCATTTACTTTTTATAGTAATTTTATTAACCTTGTAGTGTAAGAAAACAAGAAGACATGGTAAAAGTAAACTTATTTAACTTAAAGTTAAATCTGAATTATAAGGTTAAAATAGAAACCTAAACTTGTCTAAATTATATTGGATGAGAGTTTTTCGACCCATTCCCACCTTATCTTCGAAATAAATCAAGTTGAAACTATTAAAAATCGAATATGACTTTATAATAAAATAATATTATGTTTTTTTAAAGGTGCCCCTCTCCTCCCTTATAAAAGGGCACCCCTTTGCTCTTCTATTCACACCATTTTGAGCATTGCTTCTCTGAAAAACCATGAAAATTTCTTTTCTCCACTTCCCTAGAAACATATTAGAGGTACTGGTCTTCTTAAAAGACCATCTTTAGTGCCCTAAGTGGAGGTTATGAAGATGTGCATCAAAGAAGAGGTAATGTCTGTTACTGATTCTTTCAACTTTATTTATTATTCTTCTTCTTCTTCATTAGATGTTTCATTATGATGTAATAACATCAATATCACTTATATACTTATATATTATTATAATTATGAAACAACCATTTTTCAGCATCTATCAATCCTCAGGAAAATGAAATCACCGCGCGTGCGTACATACGGAATACCGTCTCCACGCCGTGGTGTAATCTATTTCCGACTACCACCTTACTTGGATGGGTATAATACTATAAATAAGTAACTATATATGATTATTTTAAAGTGATATTGATTATTGAATATTATAAATACACATCAATACAATTCCAGAATCATGAGAATGATATCATCGCTCGTGCGTATGTACAGACTACTGTCTCCACGACGTGATGAGATTCATCCTCCATGTTAAGCATTCATGAATGATTATAAAGTTTATATAATGAATAATAATGAAATATATGATATAATAATGATACTGGATTTATGTATATATATATTTATGTCATTTACTTAATTCCATTCAATTCAATAAGGAAACGAAAACAACATTCATGCGTACGTATGGCCTACCGTCTCCATGAACGGTGTATTTCATTCCATTTATCGATCTATCATATATATATATATGTATATGCAGAATATATGTTATATAAATCATGTTTTACATTTTATATTTATTTAAATAATTATATAATTAATAATATTAAGAACAAAAAGTCGAAACATGTATGATAAATGAAACGATTTTAACCAAAATGATGATTTAACATGGAATTTACAAAATAAGGGGTAATATAAAGCCATAAGTGAACCAAATATGATATCATAAAAATGAATATTATTTTTTTAATAAGTCAATGACATTATTTAAATCATTATACAGGAGGATTGGATACGTACAAAGCTTATCGGACCTAAGGTAAGGGATAATTTTGCAAATCTCATTTTTTATCCGAGATTGCTTATTCGTAAATATTTACTAGGGTTATTTCTATCATCCATGTACATGTTTTATAAAAGTTGTTTCATGTATTTTTAAAGTATTTATTACTCATTTTTACTTTTAATACATGGTATGTATGGAATCTTTCTTTTACGAGGTACTTTTTGACTTTTTCGAAAAAAGAACGAGAAGAATGTTTTTTTATCTTATACAGCATGAAATGATTTTTACAGTTTTATAAAGCATTATTTTCATTAAACTTATTCCAAAGGATTTCATGAATATTTTAAACAAACTCTCTTTCTTTTAAAATTGCATGATGTTTTTTGAAGAAAAATTAGTTTGAAGGAGAAAGGATATTTTCCTCAAGAATTAATTTCAAGTGTTTTATCAAAACCATTTTTCCATATAAGATGACATTATTTCATATGTGTATGTTTCAAGTATAATTTCTATATTATTTTCATGGTTTCACTTTTCTTATTATTAAATTATATCCATTTATTTTATATGGATTATGTGATGATGGGATGATGTTAATGAAACCCATTTTATTTGTTGGGTTATTATGAATGATATATGTTTATTTTGTAGACCAAGTAAGAATGATTTCATTATGAGATGGGTGGGACCTATATCTACCTCCAATGAATTGGGTAAATATTTATATCACATTAGATTGACATGGCTGGAACAGTATGTTAATATGGTTCAGTGATACAGGACTACAACGAGGAGTGAACTCGATTCGAAAAGGAACATTGTCCACTAAGATGGTCTTGGCAGCAATCCCTTGGCTACTATGGAAATCATAACATGTGGTGAATGGTTTCCACAATTACATGATTTATTCCCATGATATTTTATATAGTTTGATGTTCCTTTATGATATATTCTTTACATAAATCCATGATTTATCTCCTTGATCATGACTTTTATGTTTAGATATTAATTTCAAGCTTTTGCATTCAAATGTTTATGGATTGTTTTATGTTCTCTATTCTTACCCTTACTGAGCATTTTAGCTAACCCTTTTTATGTTTTATTTTCCCTAGGATATAAAGAAAGGTTTTCGGTAAGAAAAAAACGGGAAGATCATTATGGGAGAAGTTGAGGATTTTTCACTACAATTAGAAGATTAAGTTCCATGTTTCCAAAGACACTAAACTATTACGGTCCTTGTGTGACTATTTTTGTTATTTACTAAGTCTTCAACAAAATTAATGTATGTTACATGTATGTCATTCTTTGGGTCTCAACATTTGGTATCTGAGGAATGGTCTGGTTAACCTTTGGAAACATGGTTGTGAAAAATTTAGTGAGATCTTTAGAGATATTTATAAGGTATGTCTATGGATTTCCCTAAGGATAAGTATACGTATAGGTTATAATTCTATAATTGCGCTAAAGATATTAAAATTAAACCTATGATGCTATATATTGAAGTTACTTCCCCTTTATTATGTTTTTTTTCCTAGCATGATTTTTTCCTCTCACGCTATTCTTTTTGGGTTTTAGAAAATGGCTGGAAAGAGGAAGATTCACGATAATGGAGGATATGATGGACAATGGAATGATATTATTCATGAGAAACCAAATTAAATGGGATTTGGAAGTCCAAACATCGTTATTATGCCTAATCAGCTATCTCATAATATGATAAATAATCTCAACTGTGGTAAGTTTCCCGACTCAGATAATAAGAGAAAGATGGAGTTTCATGATGATCATAGAGGAAAGAAAGTTCAATTTCCCTCATGTAAATAATGTGGGAAGATGCGTCGGGGAGATTGTTTCAAAGGAACTCGAAGATTCTTTGGGTTTGGAAAAGAAGGACACAAAGCCAGTATGTTCAAATGAAAAGGTTCTGTTAACACCATGGACAAGGATAATGGTATTGCTACGACATCAACAGTGATTAGATATTTTAAATGTGGAATGTATGGACATTATGAAAACCAATGCCCTAAGGGAAAATCTCATGAATAGAATCAGCGTGGTCATATGAGTAGTATTTATGCGGATGATGATGAAGAGACTAAAAATGATATATGAGACGAAAGAAATGGTGAAGCTCAATCAGTGGTTTAAGAAGTTAGTGGAATGATTGTATGTTTATAAAGAATATTGTATGGTACAATGGAATAAAGAATCATCTAAGGATTGTTACACTATTATTTCTCCTAAAGTATTTGAAAGTATATGTTGAATAATACTGGTAACCATGAAAGGTTATTCAAAAAAAATTGAAAGTTAGATGATATGTGCATAATGAAAGGATAAAGAGATAATGAGTTGTTTGATAGCATTCATGAGCTCATGATTGATATAAGGACTAAGTGATATCATGGTTTGAGTATATAGAATTTTGAGGATTTTGGTATGAGGAATGTGTTAACATTTAACTGCATTCATGTTTTCACTATGGTTCAACGGGTAATCCTATTTTTATAGAATACATGATTAAGGCATTCGAATGTTTGGAATGTGACCAACAAGAAATATCTTATGATATGTGTGGCTCAACGATGGTATTAACATGCTTGTTATATAAACTCTCTGGTAATCGTTTTCACTAGAATATGAGATTGGACAGTAGTATTTTGGATAAGGCAAAATATTGGAATGGATTATGTTGGACATAAGTAAGTATTGTTTAAGGCTAGAACTTTTTCGATATTATTGATATAAAGTTATAATAATGTATTTTTAGAAAATAAAAGGACTACCTGAAGGACGGGCGACAACCCATCACGTCAAACAATGCTGTGGGAATCAAACCCACAACCGAAGTGCGACTGGACTTTATCACCTACCACTGGCCTACAGGAAGTCCCTGGTTAGTATAAACTTGTTTTATTTTACTAAGCGGTATTATAGATGAAGTATAAGTCCATTTTTTGAATCATATACGATTAATCTCACTATAGATTGACTTATGTATATTTGATAACTTTTGAAAAAAATTTGTTTGAGACAGATGGAATGACCTATCATTCTATAATATGATCTACTATCACTTCACAAATGAAAAATTCAACTTCATTTCTTTAAGAGATGAAGTGGAAATTTTCCAAGGAACGACCAACTGTGAGATTGTACCAAAATCAAGAACGTATTTCTTCTAATTAAAGTTTCTTCAACTTTGTGGAAATGATCGTGAATACAAAAAAATGTTGTCATATTGTCCTTATATCCTATGAATCAGATGGTACCTTAGACCATCACAAATTTATGGCTTCATGATTGTTGGATTTTTCATAACCATGTTCTCCACCACTCTCCATCAGAACCTGATGTTTAGAGTTTTCTTCAATATCCATGTTTTCACTTATGTTCTCCTATATCTAAACCCAGTGATGAGTTAATTTTTATAATCATTACATTTCATACTTTAGTTTTTAAAATTAAGTTTTAGTATTACTTTTTACGATGTGGGTTTCTATAAATCCTAAACGATTTAAAGCCCTGAAGAATTTCGAGGGAGGAATTCATTTTAAGTGGGGTAGAATGTAACACCTCGAGATTTTATGAAAACTATTATTTTAATTTCATTTATTTCATGAGTTTTAAACTACAACAAGATTTTCTTCCACTATACGCAACACCGTATGAGCTTGTAGTATACACAACACTATTCTTGGATCATGTTACACATATTTTGGATTGTAGTTATTCTACGAAACATTGAGTGTATATATATATATATATTTAATGTATAAATGAAAAATGGTTGGATTCTGTTATAAAAAAATAACAAAGGAGTCTTGCACAACATAAAACCCTGACATGGCATTCATTACATGCAATCACGACCTTCCTCGATATAGTGTGTTGTACTCAATACCAGGTTTCACAAAACAACGACATGCTATTAAAATATTATTAAAACTAGCCATTATGAATACTAATACCCACTTTTTTAAATTTTGTAATTTTTATTTTTCAAAATGGACTTCATTTTTGGATCCAGAATATCGAAAATATCCTAGGGTAAAATTTTGGTATTTTTTGGAAAACTTTCATTTTTGATTAATAGTGAAAACACTAGAAAACTATTTAAAAACCAACTATTTATTTAAATTTATTTTAGGTCAAAATTGATACATAATACCTATATAAGTTCAATGCAATTCATTGGAGTCATTTTAAAATAATTTTAGATACATAAAAAGTTTATTGAACTTTTCACCGTCTTTTACCCACCTCCTATGAGAATTACCAAATTCACATAAAAATTAATTTTACCACTTCTGTGAGTAGAATTTCGAAAATCCAAGAAACATGGTTAATATCATGGACTAATATGTGGTTCAATAAGTTGAAAATAATTTTTGGTGAATAGTAACTTTTTACTTTTTTAACCACGGTTAAAAGTAAATAGGGTAATTAAGGGTAAAAATGATATTATTATTACCTTAACACATGTACTAATTTTATTGGATAAGTGTAATTCTACCAAAAAAAACATAGGAATAAAATTTTACCATTTAGGCCCACATGAATTAGATTAGGACATTTAATATTAATTTATTTAGAGAAGGGTTAAAATAGTTAAAATCAATGTTTAATAACTAATTAATTTTTAATATAGTGTTATACATAAGATAAATTCAACTATAAAAATTCATTAGAAAGATAAAAATATTTCCTACCTAATGGTATTTTATTTATATTTTTTAGACATTAAATAATTCAATTTATTTATTACACAATAATGATGGAGTAATTGTCTCATTAATGAAATATTGACATAATTGATGTTATAAATACTAAAATTAATTTAATTTAAAACTTTTTATGAATTAAACTACTTTTATAGGTTAATATGACATATTATTAGTGATTTAATTAACCTTTTTAGAACTAATCATTCTGTTATGATTTTTACAAAAATCAATTACCAAATAGTGACAAAATTGACATAAAATAGTTTTTTAAATAAATATTAAATTATTAATTGTAATTTTATTCCTAAAAATCTAAGGTTCGGAAAAATGACTTGTATAAGGTTATATATATTAATAATAAACAACTTGAGGTTCTTTTGTCTTTTTATAGTAAGTTTATTATCCTTATAGTGTAAGAAAACAAGAATATACGATAAAAGTAAACTTATTTGAATTAAAGTTAAATCTAAATGAGAAGGTTAAAATAGAAACATAAACTTGTCTAAATTATATTGTATGAGAGTATTTAAATTCATCCCCAACATAGATTCTAAATAAATCAATTTAGATCTATTAAAAATTGAATATGACTTTATTGAAAAATAATATTTTATGTTTTTCCTAATGTGCCCCTCTCCTCCCGTATAAAAGGGCACCCCTTACCTCTTCTCTTCATACCATTTTTAGCCTTTATTATCTTCCAAACCCTGCCAATGTCTCTTATACACTTTCATAGAAACATCCTAGAGGTTCTGGTCTTCTAAAAAGTCCATCTTTAGTGCCCTAAGAGGAGGATAAGAAGAGGTGCCTCAAAGAAGAGGTAATGTCTGTTACCGATTCTTTCAACTTTATTTCTTCTTCTACTTCTTCTTATTTAGTAGTTTCATTATAATGTAATAACATCAGTATCAATAATATATTTATCTGTTTTTATAAGTATTAAACAACCCTTTTCAGCTTCTATCCATCCCTTGAAAAATGAAATCACCGTGCGTGCGTACTTACAAAATACCGTCTCCACGCCGTGGTGTTATCTGTTTCCGACCACCACCTTACTTGGATGGGTATAATGGAGTAAATAAATAACTATATATGATTATTTTAAAGTGATATTTATTATGAAATATTATACATACACTTCAATAAATTTCCACGATCATGGGAATGATATCATCGCTCGTGCGTACGTATGGACTACAGTCTCCACAACACGATGAGATTCATTCTACATGTTAACCATTCGTGAATGATTATAAAGTATATATTATTAATAATAATTAATTATATGACATAATAATGATACTGTTTTTATGTATATATATATATATGTATTTCATTTACTTAATTCCATTCAATTCAATATGGAAACAAAAACAGCATTCATGCGTACGTACGACCTATCGTCTCCATGAACGGTGTATTTCATTCCATTTATCGATCTATCATAGATATATGTATATGATTAATATATGTTATATATATATATATATATCATTTTTTACATTCTGGAAGTATTTAAATCATTATATAATTAATAATATCAAGAAAAACAAGTCGAAACATGTACAATAAACGAAACGATTTTACCCAAAATGATGCTTGATAATGGAATTTACACATGAACAGGTAATATAAAGTCATAAGTGAACCATATATGATATCATAACAATTAATATGATTCTTTAATAAGTAAATGACATTATTTACATCATTATATTGGAGGTTTGGATACGTACGAAGCATATCTGACCTAAGGTAAGGGATAATTTTTCGAATCTCATTTTTATCTAAGATTGCTTATTCATAAGTATTTACTGGGGTTATTTCTATCATCCATTTCCATGTTTTTTAAAAGTGCTTTCATGTATGTTTATTTTCCTTTTTACCCATTTTTTACTTTTACTACATGGTATGTAGGGAATCTTTCTTTTACGAGGTACTATTTGACTTTTCTAGCAAAAGTATGAGAAGAATGTTTTTTAACTTATACGGAATTAAAAGATTTTTATGGTATTATAAAGCATTATTTTAATGATGCTTCCTCAAAAATATTTCATGACTATTTTCAAGAAACTGTCTTTCTTTTAAAAGTTCATGACGTTTTGTGAAAAGAAATTTATTTTGAAGAAGAAAAGATATTTTCCTCAATAATTCATTTCAAGTGGTTTATAAATACCGTTTTTCCATCTAAGATGAAATTATTTCATATGTGTATGTCTCAAATATAATGTCTAGATTATTTACATGGTTTCACTTTTATTATTATGAAATTATATCCATTTCTTTTATATGGATTATGTGATTATGGGATGATGTTTATAAAACCCATTTTATTTGTTTGGTTATTAGGAATGATGTATGTTTATTTTGTGGCACAAATAAGAATGATTTTATTATGAAATGGGTGGGACCTATATCTCCCTCCAATTCATTGGGTAAAGATTTATATCTCATGATATATACATGGCTGGAATGGTATGTTAATCTGGTTCTGTGATACAAGACTGGAATGGGGAGTGAACTCGATTCAGAAAGGGACTTTGTCCACTAAGATGGTCTTGGTTGTAATGTCTTGGCTACTATGGATATCATAACAAGTGCTGAATGGTTTCCAAAATTACATGATTTATTCCCTTTCTATTTTATCAAGATTCATGTTCCTTTATGATATATTCTTTACATACTTCCAAGATTTATGTCCTTGCTCAAGATTTTGATAATTAGATTTTATTTTCAAGCTTTTTCATTCAAATGTTTAGGGATTGTATTATGTTATCTATGCTTACCCTTACTAAGCATTTGAGCTCACCCTTTTTATATTTTATTTTCCCCAGGATATAAAGATAGGTTTTACGTAAGAAAAAAAGGGGAAGATCTTTATGGGAGAAGTTGAAGATTTTTCCATACAATTAGAAGATTACGTTCCAAGTTTCCAAAGACACTAAACTATTTCGGTCCTTGTGTGTTTGTTTTTGTGATGTACAATGTATTCTGAAAAATTAATGTAATTTCCATGTACGTCAAGCTTTGGGTCTCTACAGAGTTCTTTTGGATCTACAAGGAAAAGTAAATAGTTGATCATGATGTAATCATCCAACAATGGAAGATTAATGTTGGAAAGAAATCTCATCACTATAGTTTACGACTAAAGATAATGCATAGTAAGATGTATTATAGATGGTTAGGTATTTATATTTTATCTAATGATTTACTATATGGTGTAGTTGAGGTCACACAAGAGGATGTTGGAAGGATATTTACAGTTAATGGGAAACATTTTACGAAATGCGTTGAGGGACTTTCTACTATTGTAGTGGATTACATTGTTGGAGAAGGTGGCCAAGAACCAAGTATTGTGTACTTTATTCATTAATTAATACCTTACCACATCATGGTTGTTCTCCTTCATGACAATTCATGTGATATTTTTCTAAGGATAGTTGTTTCCTTAAATGTTTATTGTGGATCCCTACAATGATGAGACCCCGGAAGTGCCATAACACTATTCTTGAATAAATGTTCGGTAGACGGATGATGTTATTTGAGGGAACCAAAAAATACAGACCCTTAGTGGTGGGGACTCATAAAACATTGAGGTACCATCTCATGGTTTGCACCCATTGTAATATCTATAAGGATATTATGAGAACAAGACCCTCCAGTAGGAAATCCAAATTTAATAGTGTCATTGGATATTTCTATCTACAGACGTGTGTATAGGTCCTTAGAATTTAAGATTATTATAAATGGGTATTGAAACTCTTCCACTTTTATATATTGATGAAAACAATGAGGTAACACTATTTTTAGAGAGGTAGGATATATTCGGTGTGTCACGATCGATACTGCATTAATAGATAATTCTAGAAAGGATTTGTCCCTTCTATCCCATAACATATGTTGATATCTTAGGCCCTTTTGATGGAATTGATATATTCTATATAAATCCTTGTCGATGGTGAATAATGGGAAAGTTAAATTCTATAATGTCAAAGAAATAATAATCGAGAACATGTGTTTATGGAACTAGCATGCAACCCAAATGATTCGAGATATGAAGACAATGGGATTACATTACAAGGTAGGTGTTAATAGGAGGAGACACATCATTGGTGTGTTAAATTCATTATCTATGGGAGTATTTACATGTTTCTAGATGCTAACCTTGGAAATTAGGCAGGCTTGCCTAATTCCACTAAGAAGGAGTCCTAGAGGGTCACACACTAAGTGTGTCCAAGTATCTTAGTTAAATATTAAATAACAAATTTTATAAAGGTTATTCAATATTGTGGTTTAATAATTATTCCAGGATGATTGACCACATTTATTTTGACACTATATATTCATGATAATATATTGTAAGTGATATAATATATATTTATTATCGAGTAATTCTATGATAATTAATTGAGAAATAAATAGAATTTATTCAAGGTCTAATAAATGTGGTGGATGGAATAATGAAAATGGATAAAAATGTACATGTCCTGTATATTAAATATACACACCATGTATTTTTTCTAGGAATTTATGAGAAATAATATTTTTTATTTAATTAAATAATAGTAGTTTTAATTCTTTTTGTGCATGTCAAGTAATAATAATGGTCAACTATTCTTATTAGACAAGTTGTACTAGTAAGAATTACATGAAATGAATAAATGATTTTGGGTAATTAATATATTTTATTATTCTATGTAAATAAAATACCAATAATATAATTCTCATTATCCTAGCCATTTTTTGTTGTGCACAACAGATCTATAGAAATATCTCAAGCTGTGAGTGAATTTTATTTCTTCCAAGAACACTCATTATATGAGATAATGATCAACCTCCACCGGATTAAGGCCATCAAAGGCAGACATCACATGCGATGGTTCTTCTATGCTAGCACCTAGAGATCCCTTCATCGACATATAGAGATATGTGGAGCACATGGTAATCACCACTTGAGGAATCCGACACATGGATTCTATGATGGAATGATGGATCACATGGGATCCTGACCAGAAACAACAATGATGAACAAATTCCATTAAGGTAATTCTTGTCAATTAATTAAATTAAATTAACTAACATATGATGATCCTATTTATTATTCATTGAATAACATATTTATTTTTCATACTTCTTTCTATTCCAAATATCCGGTGATTTATTATCATAACAGATCTCAGATTGATTTTTGTTAATGATAATATTAATTGTGGCTACTCCCAACAATGCACTTCAACATCACCCAAAACCTATAAATGGTATTAGAGAAATCATATCGCTTATTATAATTATTTAGTTTTCTATTGGTAATTTAAAAATATAATAATTCAGTTGTTTTAATTTAAGTTAATCGTTCTATAAATCTAAATCTTGAGATCTTCTCCTCCTCTCTCGTTTCTCGTTCACCTTTTAGAAATGAGTTTTTATTTTAATTTGGATTAAAATAAAACAAAAGTATCTCATCCATAGGTTCCAATAACTCCTGGCTATACAAGGCCAGAATATACGACATGTATTCGGTAGTATACGTTGTGTAGTCTAGGTTCAATGCATCAGAAATGTTTCCCAAATCATGTCTTGTGGTGGATTATTTTTATGTCCAAAATGACACCATGTGTTGACAAGGAATATGTGGCACATGGTTTCATGTGTTCCACTGAACATGGAATGTAGTCCTTTCGTGTTTCGGTTGGACCATGTACCCCGTACCTTGTTTTCCCTGCTAGAAACCAAGGAACATGGAAACTAAATAGTGTGTGTCCCACTGAATATGTTGTGTACTCTGAAGATATCTGACGTACATCTATACACCATGTCCCAAGGCATGTACTTCGATTGGACAGTGAATCAATGTAAATGTCATGTAGTCAGAACTACATTCTATGTACTCATCCAAATTACTCATATTTATTAAAATTTATTATTATATTATAATAAAACATTGATACATGTACCACAGTGCAGTCGTTATGATGAGAAACAACATGTGAGAGGTGTTTTATATATGTATATTTAATCTAGCATCTGTGTAATGTTCATTTATAATCATTGGGTAGTTTTGAACGAGAATTCATCGTGTTGTCTCCAAGGTAAAAATTATGTACAAAGATAATTGTGTATGAATTTATTTTTATAAAATTATGATGGAGGAGAATATCAACAAAATTTAGAAAAGGGATTAAGATAAAATGAATTATTTAGTAAAGGCAATTAATTTATTCAAACATAATTAATATTAAAAAAGAATTATTAAATAATTGAATTCTAGTTTTATTTATGTGAAAATATTATTAAATGTTTGGATGATCATGTTCTAGACCACAACCATTGTATGTGAATGGTTTCATTTAATTAATTTATTTAAATTAAATTTGTCTCCTACGACCCTTCTCCTAAATAATATGTAGGTAATATACACCCAATGTTTCTTTTATATAAAACCCCATTTTACCCCTCAACAACATGTGATATAAAATCATATGTAATTAATGGAGCTCCCATGATAGTGGATGTTACTCAAGTTACATGCAAAGGTGAAACCAAACCAAGGTGATATAAACGTGAATAGTTAGAAACCTGTAAACACAAACCTAAAAGGTTCATGGAGTTTCTCCACAAGGTATTGAGATAGTTTAACAACCTCTATATAAACTAACTAATAGAATAAGCTCATGACAATTCTATTTTTTTCTTAGTATCGTGGTTTATTTTCTATAGGTGTGGTGTCATGATCACACAAATAATGAATTAAACAATCATCAATGATGATAATAAAATAAGACTGACATATGCAGAAAATGTTATCTTAGACATGGTTAATCAGTTATGTTTTTCCCACATAATATTAACAAGAATGAACTCAAATATAATAAAATGGAAATTTAATTGTATGTATAAAATCTATCTAAGAGATATTAAGTCGTTATAGCCTTTCATATTCTTGGTTAGAATTGAACCATAGTTCAAAGTGCATGACCAACACTAGTTAAGGTGGTTTCAATTTTTGAGGAATTCTAATTCAATGTTATTGGTTGACATAAATTGGCTTGCATCAATGTATGACTACCATAGGAGGACATGGAGTGAACAAAAGGAAATGGTTGAGTAAATCAATAATTAAAAAGGATTTCAGGATTGAGGAGTCCACTCAGTGGATCAAAGAGCTGCGAGTTAATGCAGTTGGCATTTGGAATGAATAGATAAAACCCTTAATGTTGCTTATCCCACCCTAGCAAGGGAAATGCAAAGGGAAATATGGATCCTGGTCACTATAATATTCTGGAAATAGAATACTATAATGTCAATGGTAAGGGATATTGGGTTTCGATAAAATAGTGGGAGACTAATAGGTACTAATTAATTTATTCAACTCAGTTTTATCATAATAAAGTATCAATCCTTTTCTCATATTAATTTTTAGAAATTACAAGAATAATGAAATAAAGCATATCATTGAATTCTATACTCGAGAAGGAAGAAATTCTCACCGACACCAATTTCCAATAGTGGTATAGGTGTTTAGGCATCATCCTTCGCCATCAGAGGACAATTAATGGGCTGGAAGAGTATGTTCCATTTGAACCTTAAAAAGAGTCCAATGATGAGGAACTATCCCTTGAAATGAATCATATAAATGATGCCACAGATGTCCAATGTTTCATTCTATTGGCAATGAATAATGGTCTCTTGAATCAACATGAAAACATTGATGTGTATAGCATGATCTCTCGAATTATGGATCTCTACCAAGAGAAGGTGATACCAGAGAGATATGAGATCTCCAACGCTTTGTTTGCAACTTATCATGGAGAGTTTTTGCCAGCATTGCCTCATGTTGTCATGATTATTGGCAACATTGAATTCCTGGACATCTTAGGAATTATGTTACCATATGAGTAGCATACATATCTTATTCTATCATCACTTCCCAAGACCATCTCTAGATTTATTTTCATCTATAACATGAGCAACAAAGAGAAGATTCAATCTGAAATCTTGACCTTAATTCTCAAGGTAGATAAGGACATGAGGTGTGACAAACCCACAGTCCTTTTGTTGAGTAAGAAAATGAAGGAGAAGGAAAAGGTGCCCAGGATATATAAAAGAACTGAATACCGTGAGAATCATCCCTCCAAGAAGGGGATGATTCAGAGGTATGGCAAGGAGTGGGAGGTGGTTTGTTTTGATTGTGGAAAGCAAGGCCACTAGAAGAGGAGCACCATCTAAAAGCAAGAGGACACTAATGGTTTGTTTTTTATAGAGTGTAATCTTTATATTTCATAACATTGGGTATCAGATACAGCTTGCCGGCTCACATATATATTCAAAAGAATGAACTAAGTAGATTTAGAAATTTTTCTAGAGGAGAGGTGGGTCTTCGAGCTTCCAATGGCGCAATGCTAGCTACATTAGCCATTGGAGATTACATCCCATCATTTCAAACTGGGGTGATTTTGGTTTTACATAATCATCATTATTTTCTTAGTGTTACCATAAACATTATTTCTGTATAATTTTTTGATATGGGTGAATTTATTTTTATGATTGGAAATAAGGGTTGCTTCTTTTATAAGAAATATGTATGATATGGTATGGAGAAGTTAAATAATGGTTTGAATTTACTAAATTTTGACAACCATGTATTGGTAATCGATAATTAAACAAACTCATATGACGCATACAACACCCAGTGGTGGCATCACCATCTCAGTCATTTAAATGACAAGAGCATCACAAAGCTCTACTAAGATGAGTATTTAGACTCTACTAATCTAAAACCACTTGATAGTTGTAAATATTGTTTATAAGGTAAAATGACCAAGCCGCCTTTTATTTGATAGGGTGAATGGGCCAGAAAGTTTCTAGTATTTGTGCACACAGATGTGTGTAGACGATTTCCATTAGAAGCTAGATGGATATTCATACATTATTACATTCATGGAATATTTGTGTAGATATGACTATATCTACTTAATGAGTTTTTAGTTAGAATCATTTGATAAATATAAGAAAATAAAGAGTGATGTAGATAATCATCTTGGTATGAAGATAATGAAGCCCTGATCAAATCGTGGTGAAGAATATCTAAACCAAGAGTTCATAGATCTTCTACAAGAGTTTGGGATTTTATCTCAACTCACTCTTCCATATACACCATAGTGGAATGGTGTAATTCAAAGGGGGAACTACACCATGTTAGACATGGTGAGGATGATAAGTAGTTATGAATATCTTCCATTACCCATTTTCAGATATACATTACAAACATCAGCATGCAAACTAAATTGAGTACCAACTAAGGTAGAAAATGGGATTCCCTCATAGTTATGGAATGAAAATAAACATATTTAGTTGCACACTTGTGTATGGGGATACACGAAATTTGTAAAGGCCATATTAGGAAACAAACTAGCACCACATGGTGTGATGTGTGTCTTTATAGTATATCCCAATGAAATGAAAGTCAATTACCTATATAACCCTTCAAAGAAGACAGTGATTGTCAGAAGACATGTTGTCTTTCTTGAGAGGGATAAAATAATAAAATAACATAGTGGGAGAAAAGATTTAATTTGACAAAGATGATTCTCATGATACATAGGTGTTGGTACGATAACAAGGTCCACAGTTCTCCATTATAGAGGTTCCAGAATCACATGTACTGTGTATTAGCTCAAGAGAGGTAAGAGAACAAAAAATATTTGTTTTCCTTATAACTGAGGATGATGAATCATTATTATTGGTAAATGATGAACTTATCTCCCACTATGATGCTATAGAACGCTCAGAAACTTCAGGATGACTAGAATCTATGAATTCTGAGATGGATTCCATGTATCAGAACAAAGTCTACATTCTGGACAATGATCCAATGGATGTAAAGACTATTTGATGTAAATGTTTATTCAAGAGAAATCGATACATGGATGTTCATGTTAGCACCTATTAAAAAATCCTAGTTGCTTGAGGAATCAAATAGCATCCTGTAATTGACTATGATGAATCCTTATCGCTAGTTCCCTTGTTTAAATCCATAAAAATCATTATTTATAAAGTATCGTACCATGACTATGAGATTTGGATAATGGATGTCAAAAAATAATTCCATAATGGGAACCATCATGAATATGACTGTACGACACAACCAAAAGGTTTTGGGATAGAAGGTGAAGAAAAATGAGTTTACAAGTTCCATAAATCGATTTATGTATTCAATAAAGCATATAGGTCATAGAACATTTGATTTGATAAAGCCCTAACGAATTTGATTTCATGAAGATCCAATGTGGGCAATGTTTTTATAAGCGATTTAATGGGATTGTGGTTGTTATCCTAGTAGTATATGTTGATGAAATATAGCTTGTTGAGAATAATGTACCAGTCTTACAGTCAGTGAAAGACTGGTAGAAAAAGTATTTTTCCATGAAGTACTTGGGAGAAGTAGCCTATATATTAGGGATCAAGATTAATCGTGATGGATCCAAAAGACTATTTGGACTAAGTCAGGGTAGATACATTGACCATATATTTAAGAGATTTAGTATGCAATAATACAACAGGGGATTGGTTATAGTCTCACATGGCCTACATCTTTATAGGAAAATGTGTCCTCAGACATAACAGGATAAAAATAGAATAAGAAAAATACTATACGCTTTGGCTATAAGATTCATCATGTATTCCATGTTATGTACCAGGTTTGATGTCTCCAATGCACGGAGCATGGTAGGAATATATCTATAAGATCCAGTGGAACATCATTGGACTACTGTTAAGAACTTCCTTATATATCAGAGAAGAATAGAGGATATGTTAATAGTTTATGGACGAGACAAGAAGCTTGCCATTATAGGGTATGTTGATTCTATTTTTCAAATAGATCAGAATGATCAGAAATTGCAATATGGATATGTTTTCTATCTCAATGGTAGAGTTTTGAGCCAGAAGAGTTCAAGGAAACATGTTTTCACCGATTCTACAATGGAGTCAGAAAATATAGCGGCTTTTGATTCAGCCAAGGAAATCATCCGGAGTCTGAACATTCTCCTGGTTCTTGATGTGACGCCTAGTATTAAAGAGCCTATAACATGGTATTGTGATTATACAGCAGTGAAGACTATTGAAAAAGAAACATGGTCACATAAATGGATAAAGAAAGTACTATGGACGTATTACCTCTTGAGTGATTTCTATCTAAGTGGTGATGTTTTAGTGATTAGAGTGTCCACAAAAGAGAATGTGTCATACCCCTTTTCTAACGGCCTATCTCTGCAGAATAATGAATTTCATGTGAGAGATAACAGGTTAACATATGTTAGTAGTTGAATATAGTCCAATTTGGAGTCTTTTGGAGATAGTGTCCAAGAACCAACTACACTATACTTTATTAATTAATAAATACCTTATCACATCTTGATTGTTCTTCTGTGCAACAATGTATGTGATAATGTCCTAAATATAGCTATTTCATTAAAGGGTCATAGCACATCCCTGCTATGATGTGAACAAGGAAGTTCCATAACAATATTCTTGAATACAACCAGATAATAATATTTTATGAACACATCTAATACAGTCCCTTATGGTTGGGGACTCATAAAATTTGGAAAAACCTTCTCATGTTGTGCACCCTTGGTAATATCTAGGAGGATACTATGAGAACTAGTCCTGACATTAGGATATCCTTGTTTCCTAGTGTCATTGGATGTTCCTATCTACATACATTTTAATTTTTCCTTATACATCATGATTATTATTAATAGTAATCACAACACGAACACTTGTATGGATAGAAAAAAACAATAATGAAACACTGTTTTAGGAGAGGAAGTATATGTTGGGTGTGTCACGAGTTAAACTGCGTTAAAAGACAATGAGATAAAGGATTTGTCCCTTCTCTTCCATAACAAAAGTTGTTATCACATTCCCTTTGATGGAATTGATATATCCTAAATAAATAATTTTCCATGTTGAGGAATGGGCAAGTTCAATTAACAAATTTCAATGAATGAATAATAGAGAACATGGGATGATGAAACTAGCATGAAATCTTCTTGATTCCAGATATTGAGACACATGGATTACATTACACATTAAACATTCATAGGAGATGACATGTCATTGCAGTGTTAAATTCATTCTATATGGGTGCCTTGGCGTGTTGCTAGACACTAACCATGGACATTAGGTAGGCTCCGTTTAATGCCACAGAGAAAGAGGCTTAGAGGGTCACACACTATGTGTGTCCAAGTATCTCAGTTAGATATTAATATAACATGTGGAATAAATATTATTATTGATTGTGGTTTAATAATTATTCAAGGAATCTTGATCATATTTATTTCGACACTAGTTATTCAACAGAATATATTATGGAAGAAATAATATATATTTATTACCGAGTAATGTAGTGAAATTTATTTTAGAAATAAATATCTATTATTCAAGGTCTAATAAATATGGTGGGGGGAAAATGGAATTGGAAAAACAAATGTACATGCAAATGATATTATATATAGATTCCAAGTATATTTTTCTTGGAATTTTTGAGAATTTATATAATTTATTTAATCAAAAAATATTAGGTGAAATTCATTAGGCGCATGACTAGTAATAATAATAGTAAACTTTTATTATTAGACATGGGGTATTTCTAAGGATTAAATGAAATAAATAAATGATTTTGGGTAATTAATTCATTTTTTTCATTCTATGAAATTAATATACCAACTATATAAGTCGCATTAGACTAGCAATATTGTTTTTGTGAACAATAGATCTAATGAAAGCTATCAAGCCAAGAGAGAATTATTTCCTTTAGAGAATTCTCTAAATCTATGAGAGATATATACTCCTTCACTGGATCATGTTGATTGAATGCCGAAATTGCAAGTGACATATTTTCTACGCTAGCACCTAGAAATCCCTCCGGCGATGCCTAGAGATACATTGAGCACATCTAGATCACCGCTAGAAGAATCCTACACTTGGATTCACTGATGAAATGATGTATCACATCGAATCATGACTGGAAACATCATCGAAGAATGAATTCCTTCAAGGTAATTCTTGCAAATTAATTAAATTAATTACATCCAACCAATGATGATCCTATCTATGGTTTGAGGACACTCCTCATTCTTTTTCGTTCATTGTTCTCTTCCTAATATCAGACATTTTATTACCATGATGGATCTCATATTGATCATTGTTAATGCTAAAATTATAGTTGTGTACTCCCACCAATGTGCTTCTGCTAAACCTGGAACTAACATTCACCACACTGCATGAACCCATTATCAATTGAGCAAATTAGGTTGTTCTTAACCCTTTCACTTTTATATTATTTGTCCTATTTAAAATTATGTATTTCCTGTGCACATATCATCTCATGGGTTCACATTTAGGGCAATGAAATATTTTAAGTATGAGGGGAGGTTCCACATTTTGGGGTAGATATTTAGTTTTTTCATTTTTTAATGTATTTTGTGTTTTGTTAAAATTAAAAAAACAACACTGAAAGAAAAAACCCATATATATATATATATCATGTAACTTTCTCATGTGAAAAATATGGGAAATCCATGTTCTTTAAAATTCATTGTTTGGATGATATGCATGAGTAAAATTTCAACATCAAGGGTACATTTTTTTTATAAAAATGGAAGTCATCATTGATATGATTGGTTATGCCTTAATAAAACCTTTTAGATTTTGACACAATTCATTGTGATTTTTAATCTTGGAAAATTGTGTCATTAATTTCTCCACACAACTTTTCGCACAATCATGAATTGTTAGATTTTCTTAGTCAATTGAATGTGTATTTTGGGTATATAATTCTTTTCATCTTTTAACATGGTGTTTCCCTTCATTCGTTTCTCTGCTGATCAGTTTCATTACTGTAACAGACTGAGTTATCTGTGTAAACCTAATATTTTTCTATTATATGAATTAAAAAACAAAAAATCTATATTAAAAATAAAAAAAGATAAAAAAAATCAATAAACAGGGGGTGATTAAATGTACAACATGTGAGTATATTTAGGTTGGGAGCTCATGGTTTGACAGATGGGAATGCATAAATGAGTGGGTTTTGAAATTTGATTGCAATGGATGTTGAACAGTTTCAATGGAATATAATCATGTACGATAAAATATTTTTATTGAACTAAATACACTCGATAAAGTGTGGCAATACAAGCTTGAAATGAATGTCACACACACATGTGGGGAATTTGTGGCATTGTATGCCCCTGAATTATTTGTTCTCTTATTATGTCATTAATCTTAATAGATTTTGTTTTGACACAACCTATGGTATATGGACATTAAATTTTTTTTATATTGAATCTGTTTTCAATCATTACATTGCCTATTTTTTCACTGTGGATTGAGGAATATGAACATGAATATCTTATAAAAAAATTTGGAATACATGATAAGAGGTTTTTTCCAATAGTGCAAAATGGTAAGTGTGGGGGAGTTGAAAAAACACAATATTATTGAATATTTTATTTATAATAAATGAAATATTTTTCTCAAATTTGTATAAATATAATAATATATATAATATTTGGGGTTAGATCATTCATTTAGAAATTTGATGGCAATTCAGGTTTACCAATATAAAATACACTATAGTATTTTGGGAAAAAATATTTTACTATAAACTAATTTTACATAAAATTTTGTAAATGAGTTTCTGGCTGAAGGAGATACAATTTCTGTTTAAGACATAATAGCTAGATCTTGAATTTTATTTGTGTAAATACACCATGAAGACAAAGTTGGACTGAACTATACATGTTGGACATCACATCACCATTTAGGTTGTATCTTCTTCATAGAGTCCTGTATTGCACCAAATGTTGGAGGGATGCTTGGGGAAATAATTATGCAAAAATATTACACCTATATGGAAATATAATTATCATGTTTTTTAGTTAATCTATGATGTTCATGTGGAATTAAAATAATTGGACGACATTCCCTTTTACACTTAAAAAATTATTTAATCCCTAGCCCTCCCAATCTCCATTTACAGGATATTTTCACTATTTTTTAGGTGGGGTGGGGTTGAGGAAATTTTAGGGTTTGGCTAAAAGGGTGTCTCTAGAGATCCCCTCACAACTATTTGAATAATTAAGTCCTTGTGAAAACATTTCCTCCAAAAAATGATCTCCTCTCCCAACTCCTCTTTGAATTTAATTTTATTCATTTTTGTATCATGAATTTTTCTTCAATTAATCTTCAAAGTTATTACATTTTCATTTAATTATATTCCTCTTTGAGCTGGAAATCAATAGTAGAAACATTATTGGGTTTTAACATTTCTAACCCCTTATAAATTCAAAGCGTTTCTTCGAGGACTAGACCTCCCATGGAAGAGTAGTTATTTTAAGCAATTGATCTACCTATTACCTTATTTATCCATTTATTTTTAATCAATGAGGTAATCTAATTTTCATAATACGATTCATGAATTGATTTTTTTGAATATGAAGAAACTAATTAATCAATAGAATAATTATCTCAAAAACACGCAATGTCTTGATTTTGTATAAATTATGAGAGTACGAACATAATCGGTAATACAAGACGACAACAGATAAGTTTTTAAAGTTCAAATATAATCCCTTAACACTATAAATCCTCATTTCCAAAATGGAAATGCATTCTAATTAACCACTAACCATAAGCTAACCTAAGAACATCAATCAATATAGGGTGCCATGATTGCATGTTCCAAAGCTAGCCTAGTGTTTATGTAATTTTATCTTTTTGGTTTAGTTTACTCTTATAAGGTATGAGGGTTAACAAATTAGGGGATAATAGTTATGTGTATATGAATTTAAATGATAATTATTAAGTAGTAAATGAAGTGGTAGAGTTAGATCAACTGTTCCTTTTAAAATATTTTCTTAAAAACATCTTCCAGTTTAGTCTTTTTAATCAAAATCCATTTCAAAATAAAAAAATAATAAATTGAAATATTAATTCTAAAATATTTTTCATGTTTTATGAATTATGAAAAAAACTCCATCCATTCATGTAGTGTTATTATTCTCTTTTATTTTATGTTTATAAAACAATTAAGATGTTGTTTTTATTTACTTTCTCTTTGAGAGAAGATAGTGTTCAACAACTCTACAACACCCATGTACCAAACAAATCACAAATAATTTGAGAGTTCCCAAAAAACTCTCATCAGTCATGTATAAATCAATGTATGCCTCAATGAAAGTTGATTGAGACGAAGTCCCGTACCTCGTGTCTTACTTGACTCGTTTGTTCTTCAATTTCATGAATACTAATATAACGATAATTTCTACATGAATAAAAACTTTCATCTAGATTAATATTCCATTTATTTCCATTATTACAACGTTATAAACAATACATAATCATTTAAGTTAATAAAATTCATTTGTCGATATTTGGTTCTTAAGTCAAATGGATGTTCTTATAATTACATGTAGTCTATGTAGTCAAAATTACATTATCTCCATATTTATATTCATTATCTAGATATTACATATATCATATATATCTGGTATATATATACATATATATTTATTATAGTATATAAAATTTGTCGATAACAAATAAAATGCACTGTTCATTGAAACGGTAAGTCGTACGTTCGGATGGTCACTACTTCCATTTCCATTTCGTAATCAATGGAATGAAATAATAATTATACAAAGGAATATTATAAATCTTGTATAATATCATATATAATTTCATTGAAACCACCTTTTATTCATTCCACATATGGAATGAATGAGTCATATCATATTAAGGGGGCAGTGGTATGCAGTTCCTCAAATGAAATTACCATTTTTAACCATTATGGAATTTATAAATGTATAATATAAATGAAAAATAAAAAATCATAGAGAAAATATTATTATAATATATATATATATATTATATAAATATAGGTCATCATAATTTCCACCATGAGAGGTGGTATGAGATAATTGACCAATTATCATTTCGTGAAGCAGCGGTTCACCATCCACATAAACAATATATTATAATCCATTAGATAGAGGTGTGTGGAAGAATAGTTCTAATAATTATCATTTGGAAATAATATTATATTTATGACATAATTTTTTTATTAAATAATTTAACAAAGAGATTTTAGGGGGATGAAGAAGAAAAATAAATGATAAGAACATCAGAGAACACATTGCCATTAAATTGGGTAACTTTCTTTGGATTGAACCAAATAGATTTATTGAATATACTAATTATTAAATTTTGTATTCAATGTATAAGAGTGTGATGTTGGTATATTATTTATGGATACTTTTTATAAGACATGGGTCTTGAGAGGTGCGAGTAATTGGTTAGATGTGCATGCCTTTTTTAAGAATGTTTGTATGTTTTAGATTATTATTAAATGATTTTTTATTTCAAAAGGACCCGAACTCATTATATTATATTATAAGATGAATATAAGCTGAAATAATATAATCCTATTAGAATTGAATTGGTTCTGAATATTGTTTTTAATCCATATAATTTTTATTTAAAAATATTTTACTCTTAAAGATTATCATGAATTTCACACATTGAGAATCAACATAGTTACCAAAACATGACCAATATCAAATAAAAGAGTCAATAAATAATTTTTTGAAATATCATAAACATTTTTTAAAATATTATATTTTTTTAAAGTTTATTATATTTAGTAAAATATTTTATATATTAAAATATGAAATATGTCAATTTTGACAATATCCATTTCATGACTTTTAAAAATTCAATAACAAAATTATTGTTTCGAACTAACTTCATTAATGAAAATATAACATGTAACTATCTTCCATAAAATTTGTGGATGATATCAAAATAACCAAATTACATTTTTTTACATATATAATATCATTTATTTGAATCCTTTACTAATGAAGCAATAAATGCATCGCCATTGTTTCATAATTAAACATAATTAGTTAATTAATAAACATTATAAAATAAATACATTGATGTAGTAAATAGTATTATATTTTTAATGACTATTTATAGTCTAAATTATATCTTTTATAAACACAAATAAAATTTGTTTTACTTACATATTTTCATGATACGTTTTCCTTAACACTAAGATAATTTTTATAATTATTCATTTACAATTACAAGTGTATCTATGGGGCCCCAAAATTGACCCAAGGATTACCATGATTGGACATGTATCAAAAAATAGGGTCATTACATGTTTTCATGTAATTTTAAATTAATATAATAATATTTTTACCCTTATTTACCAGATTTTCCCTATAAACACGGTAAATAAAATATTTTCTGATATTAATATTCATAATGCCAAAAATTAAAATTTAACTATATAAATAATTTGCACCTCCTGATTCCAAATATGGAATCTATTTTTTAAAATTAAAAACATATAATTTGTATAAAATAATTTCAAATTAATTCCAATTGTCAAAAACAAAAATTGTGTTTTTATGTAATAGTAACTATAAAACAATTGACACTTGTTCAGGTCCAATTTAAAAGTGAAATTACATCTAATTACAAAAATCAGATTAAGTTGGTAAAAATATAATTCAATTACACATTAAAGACAATTAAATGGAAAATATAAAAATATAAATAAATAAAATTACAACACAATTTCGACTTAAAATGTAGTATTTTGCACTAGTAATTTAAGATGAACTTTATCAAAATAAAATTAAAAATATTTACCCAAAGTAAATTTGGATATAAATATTCTAAATAAGAATTATATATTTGTAAAATTAATATATAAAATTGACAAAATCTATATTTAAAATGGGTTCTCAATCAAAAATCAGTAAATCATCCTTTTAAAAATATTTGAGGTTTTAATGCTTATAATCAGATTCATTTTAATTTCATGCTTCTAAATTTTATTGGATAAATGTAAAAACATTTAACAAAAATGTATAATTATATTTTATTTAGTTCTATTCATTTCCATCAATACAACGGCTAGGCATTAACTACCAACTAAAATAATATTATATTATTATTTTTAGTACGACTTAGCCTTGTGTGAAACAAGATATTTCAAAGAACCTCGTTGTTGTGTGTCTGGTATTCCATTGAACATAGAATCCCATTTAAAGTAAAATTAATATTTAATTGAAAAATATTAATAAAAATATGAAAAATATCATATCCATTATTTACGTATAATGTTACATTATTCATCACAATTTTAATATAGAATCATCTTTTTTTAAGGAAACACACTTAATGAAAAACTTCATTATTGCGACATCAATGGGAGGGATATTAAATTAAAATTTTCACAAATATGAATAAAATTTGAGAAAATATTTTCTATATTTTGAATAATAATAAATTATAATCTATAATTTCAGGAACCATATTTCTTACAAATGTGATTTGATAATAAAATTATAATTAATCATAGTTATTATGCTAAAAATACGAATTAACATGTGACTAATTATTACACATTATGGTCAAAATTACCTATAAAAATATATAAAACCCATTTTTCTCCATATTTCAACCATATACCATCTCATATCATGTTTTTTTTGTGTTATGGAATATATATAACCTTGAATGAATAAGGGTGGAATTCCCTGTTTCATGATTTGAAAATTTTTCTACTCCACCTCTTATAAAATTCCTCCCCTATCTACATATCATCAAACATATGAAGAAACATTGGTTATAAGATAACAATTTAAATAAATATTAATATTCTATATTTTCTTCAATGACTCAATAATATAGGCTGAAACCCATCTAAGGAATTATTTTGTTTTAAACCAAAATCAGGTACCTGAAGAAGAGGTAACGATCATCGAAGAATGATTTTATTTTATTAATGCCAAAAACAAAATAATTTGTTATTATATAATTACTGTATAATAACATTAATAACATAATTATATGTATATATCTTAGGGGTATTATATGAACTAATAAAAACACCCCTCAAATGGGTTATGAAATCATCTGTCATGTGTATGATAGACAACCACCTCCCAAACTAATGTCACTCTTTTATTCCACTTCCACCTATCCTTCCAGAACATAATGATTGAAATATTATTCATATATTAAATAAATTATATTTATTAAAAACATATACCTTTGTATTCAATATATCATATAAAAATTTTGAACATTTAATATCGTAAGGGATATAATAACATCACTAGTGTGTATGTAGGACTACTGCCTCACGAAGCAATGTGGTGTATTTTTTACTATCATGGTACATATAATGTAATAATTATAAATATAATGAATATACAAATTTACCTGAAATATTTTTGATATTTTTAAAATAAGTATTTTCTTATAAATAAAATATCATTTTTATTACGATTTCACAAACACTTAAAAAGTGATAATTTCCTTCATGGACGTGTCGACTATTGCCTCTTCAATGTGATGTTATTATTAATTTTTCATCCCCATATCATAGGAATTATATTTAATATTAAAATATTTGTTATTTAAGATATAAATAAAATATGATAATGATAAAAGGATACTTATAATCCTTCCAAATCAATCAATGAAAAATTGAAACATTAGTTACACGTACGTATGGCCTAGCATCATCATGATAATAATGTTAGTCATGTTTTCATGACCACAATTCCAAATTAATTTTATAAGTACAAATGATTTATAAATATGATAATTTTTTCCAGATTATTATATAGATACTTTTATTTAATGGCCACATTTACAATAGTTGAACTACTTAATATATGTTCTACACATGAACTTTAATATGGTCAAAACCCCCAACATAAAAATAAATATTTATTTAATTTTAAATAACCATTTAATAAGTGAAATAAAACTAATACTAATCCTACAACTTTATCCCAATCAACTAAATAATTATAATTGGTTTATTATTCAGGGTGAAAATAGACATGTGAGAAGATAGACTTAATGTAGTGGACTTCTTCTCAATTTCCTTTCACTGAGGTGTTTCTTGGTGACATGAAACTCCATTATGTTATAAGGTGTATATAAATCTCATTTGAAATTTCATATCATGAATTAATCTATTATTCAGAAAGTTGAATATTTTCAATGTAATTCATTCAAGGTGATTTTGATTTGAATTTTTACAATGTGAAAATGGATTTCTATTTTAAGTAAACCATATATTAATGTTTTCTTAAAAAATATCTTTATATTCAATTTATATGTATTTAAATTTTTTTGAAATGTTCTTTATAGAAAAATATATTTATAATGTAAATATTATATATGATTTACATCAATCAAATGGTTTTCAAATAAAATCTTTTTATGTTTATAAATTGAACATTTTAGAAACCGATAAATTATATGTTATATTTATAATGTATAATGATATGGAATAGAAATTTCATCACAAATCTTAATTTATTTATAGCATCCATTGAAAATATATATTTTCATGAAACATGTTTTCATGGGTTTTTTGTATTTTTACTAAATAAATTACTACATTTCTTTTTTTTCATCCCTTTATAATCTTATGTGATCATGCCATGTTTTTTCCAAGAATGGAATTACTATGTTTAAGGACCAGTAAGGGAAATTAAGAGGTAATGAAAAAAATCATGAAGTGTTTTCTTAAATTTATTTTCTTGTTTTTTTAAAAATATTATATTATGTGAAAAATTGATAAAAATTTAATAAGGACCTAACCTTATTACATTACATAATCTTGAATTTTAATACAGAACTATGTTCCAATCATATTGATGATATTTTAATGTTTATAATAAGGGAATTTGGATATTATAAATACTTGACATTCTACATTCAGTAGGAGCAGCTAACTCAAAAATAGTCTATATTTCATCCCAAAAATAAATCATTTTAAATAAAACATTTTTTATTTCAAAAATATTCATATCATTTATTATGGATATTTATTTGTCTTGTACATCCTTATGACATTTGAAAATAATTTAAAAACCTGGTATAGGAACAAAAATCCCAGTAAGGGATATAAAAATAATGACAGAAAATAGTAGTCCATGAAAACTTGCATCATTTGAAATCATTTTCAAAAATACATACTTTTCACCCATATAAACATACTTTTTGAATCATGGAATTTCCAAGAGATTTTAAATAAAACACTCATAAAACATAAAAATAAGAATTAAAGTATATTTGGTCATTAATTACATAATCTTGTAACCATCTCAGTTTCTATATAATTTGTTACCCGCATGGCTACCTTAATATTTGTGTAACCATCATAGTTTCACATATTGTAACAATGCAGCAAACCACCAAAATACCAATACGCAATGACTTGAAGGGATATATATATATTCCACAATTAATAATAAAAAATTCAGAAGAACCATATCACAATTATATAATATTAATAATGGAATAAAAACATTGCTTTCGAATTTTGTAAAAATGATTTTAAATGACGATATTTTTTTAAAAAGCCCTTAATAATATCATATAATTGAATTGAAACTTAATAGAGTGGATGTAATATATATATACACATTAAATAAAAGTAATGAACCATAATATAATTAAAATTTATTTCCAATTTTTTAATTCCACTTAAATGATGACGTTGAATGTAAACCTAATAAATGGAAATCAGGTTATGGAATCCCTTATCTCATGTTTTCCTTACATAAATCACATTTAAAACTCATATAAAATTGTTAAAAAAAATGATATTAATTTATTAAAAAAACATATTATTCATTATAATATCATATATGATCATTTCATTACATAATTTTACCATTTAATTATTAATATTTTGCTCCTTCATTTTTTTGCGTTCATTACATTATTTTCATGGTTGGTTGGTATTTTATTTTATTATCATATGGAAATGAAATTATAGATTTGGAATGGAAGGGTATTCCTATTTTTCTAGAATAAAATATGATACCATAAATTTTATTTTATCACATATAGTGATGGATCATTATTTAAAACATTAATGATGTTTGTTTTGATCATTTTTTATGCTTCCTCGATAATCAGGGACTTGAATCATTATCAAATTTAATTACAAGCATAAAAAATCACTAAATAACATAAAATAGGTTAAAATATACTATTTCAATTCGTATTTAATAATTTTATTAGTTTTATGACCATCTATGAAGGAATTAATGGAAATTGGAAACACACCAAACACATTTTTCGTAAATTGAAAAATTGTGGGTAGTGTTTTTATTTATAAAATAAGATGGATAACAATGGAATAAAGACGATGAATCTTGTACATGAACATAACAAAACATAAATATATATTATTCATGATATTTCATACCTCCTATATATGTGGAGAGATTGAGAATATAAGAAAATAATTGAATTGGAAAGAAAACACATGAAAAGTAAAATGATTATTACCTTTAGATCTCGTCTCCTTGATATCCACCTTATCACCTTTGATTTTTTCCTTTTATTTAGACTAGAATTTTTTGAACGTGGGGAATATCCTTAGGGAGGTTATATCATAGAACATAGATAATTATCAATGATTGAGAGGTGTGAGATAATGGGTGGGGTCAAAGTGGTATTTATATTGGAGGAGAGGAAGGATTTTATTTTATTTTAATCATTATTATATGACTGATTCTCAATATTATGAATATTCATGATTAATGTATCCCAGAATAGTAATAATTTATTTTTATATTAAACTAAGTGGGATTACATCAGCCTATCATCAACAAGAATGTAGTAAAACAATTATTTAGCATTTATTATAATTTATCCTATTTTGTTATTCATAAATTTTTTTATTAAAAAATAAATCAATAAAATTCACCCTAACCATTTTCTAAGGGATGAATTTAAAAATTATGTCCATTTTTTGAAAATTATTTTCTATATATGAATAATTTATGTTTTAAATAAGTTCTCAATTTATTCTAAAAAACATTTTTGAATCTATTACTCATTTTTAAGACCTTGATAAGTTAAACAGCATCTCATTATCTTATGAACAAAAGAAAATAAAAAAATATATGGTTTACTATTTATAAGTGTCATATTAAAATTAATAATGATTTGTTAATATTCCACAAAAATTATGTTAAATTTATCAGAATCCAAATAACTTACTATTCATAATTGTAGATGAGAATTTTTTTAAATTATAATCCTAGTCGTAGTAAAATTATGGTTAATGCAAGTTTTAACTATCTAAAACATAGGGTGTTACATTATCCCCACCTTTTCTTAAATTTTAATATCAAAATTTTATTAACTTACTAAACAAATGTGGGTACTGATACCATGTATAATTTTAATACTACCATGTTTCTTCTTCAATCATGTGGTGTCAACAAAAAACCTTTACCTGGTAGATTATCTTATTCCACAATACTTGTTAACATCAATCAAGAATCTGAACTAGCATTTATTTATAACAATGGATCTTTTCTTGCTAATCTAATTCTGGGATTAAAACATGAGATGAATCTGGCACAATAATTCTCAGAATTGAAACATTAAAAACATTATGTAAATGAGATAAACTCATAGACCATTCTACTTAATTGGAAAATGGTCCAACATTCCCTAAAATTTTATACACACTAATGAACAATAGACATAACATTCCATTCATAACACTACATAAAACACATATTTGGGGTCAGAATCTAAGAAAAACAGGATCACCTACCAAAAATGGTGTCATCATTATATTGTAATGAAAAATATTATTATAAGAAAACTAAATTGGAAATAATGCTGATCCCAAATTCAGTTGTCTTATAGTGAAAAATCTCAAAATATATCCTCCAATTTCTAAATCGTTCTTTCTGATTGACTATCTGACTGAGGATGAAAATATTGACTGAAATTTATTTCTATTCCCAATGATGTTTTATGTCCCTTAAAAATGATATAAAGGAACTGAGGGTCCTGGTCAGATACAATGTAAATATGAACTCCTTTTAACCCAACAATCACTTTGAGGTTTAGTCGAGAATTCTGATCCAAAGTCATTGTATTTATAATAAAATGAAAATGTGTATATTTTGTCAGCCGATCAAAAATAACCAAGATACCATTGTTACCAAAAATGTCTTAGGTAGTCCCACAGTGAAGTATATGGATATATTCAACCATTTCAAATTTGGAACAAGCTGTGGATGAAGCATCCCCATTGGAAATTGTTACATTGTTTTAAACTATTGAGAAGTCAAACATTTGATGGTAAAATTTCCAATATATATTTTCATTCAATACCATCAATAATACTCTCAAAGGTATATGTACATCTTAATACTGCTAGGATGATATCAAAATGGAGAACGATGAGAATAAAACAACAAATTGTTCGATAATTGGGAATCATATGGAACACAAAACCTTTTACAATATATTAAAAGACAATATTTATCAATATTAAATTTTGGGAACTTACACTTCTTAACCAATTCCACCATTTTCTATAAATCATGGTCTTAATTATATGATTTATTAATTCTATCTGATAATTATGACTCCACTAAAACAAAAATCAATATAAAGGAATTTCCTACACAAACAACTTTTAATAAAAAATTCATCTAATCATTAATCAATGGATCATGTTCCAAATGTAACATGGTTAATGATGCATGATTTTTTTTTGACTCCAGGAATCCACCACTTTGTTTCCTTTTCCCATATTCCAATTGATCATGAAATCCTAATCCTTTAAGATTTCTGGACATCTTTTCTTCCGCATTTCTAATTCCTTATGACTGAATATATTCTTTATAATTTTATGGTTAGTAAATATTTGATATTGGGATCTATATAAATTATGAATCCAAATTTTAAAATAAAAAACCACATTCAATTTTTCCAAACCATGGGTGGGATAATTTAACTCTTGGGGTATTAGTTTTCTTGAGGGATAATCAATTACGTTAATATTATACATCAGAATGCAGCCATTTCCTTTAAATGAAACGTCATTGTAGATGAAAAAAACCATTTCAAGAAGTAAATGACAAAACTATGGCTTTCGCCAATCTCTTTTTCACTTACCAAATATAAACATCAAATTATTCTATCCAAATAAATATGTTTTCATTTTTCCCATACATAGTAAGTAGGCTAGATAAATGTGAAATTTGTTTAATATACCATCAATAATAACCTGATAATAAAAAAACTACGAATATCTATAACATTTTTTTGGTGTTTTCTATTCGTCAACCAAATTTATTTTTAAAATAATCAACTATTATTCCATCCTTATTTACAATCTACCCCAGAAAAGTCATCCTTTTCAACCGAAAATCACATTAATGAATTTTATATATAGTTAATTTTCTATTATAGTTTTCTAAAAAACCCATTATTGTTTTCTATACTCCTATTTACTATTACAAAATACCAAAATTCCATCCATTTACACATCCAGAAATATATCCAAGAACTAAGGAAATACATTATTCATAATATCCATGAATTAAACATGTGAATTAATAAACCCAAATGTAATAACATTAAATTAATAATTCCTATATATATTACAAAAAAATATTTTCAGGATGTCATCATATAACACCTACAGATGATGGTATCTAAATCTCATGTCAATCTTGAAAAAGTATGTAGCCCCCTAGAGTTGACCAAAAAAGTCATTGATAAGATTCAAAGGATACATGTTTCTAATTGTGATGTTATTCAAGGATCTATAATCAATGACAATTACTATATAACCAATTTTCATTTTAATTAAAAAAATACAAAAACCCCTTAAAGTAGTGATTGGATAAATGAGGCCTTTATCAAGCTACTCCTGTAACTAATTTTTCAGTTCAATAACTTCCATTTGAGAAATTCGATATAGTGGTTTTGAAATTGACTTATCATTAGGAACTTTTTCAATTGTGAATTTGACTTCCTGATTAGGTATGACACTAGGTAAATCATCTAGAAAAACATAAATGCAATAATTTACAATTGGAAGATTATTAATTTTAACAGTTACCTTGTTTTCAATAATACAATTAAGAGAACATTCATTTCATATTAAAATATTTTCTCAGCTTCTCAATATGTTATCAATTGCATGGGTTTGTTATTGTATTAAAACTGAAACTATTATTAAAAAACATTTTCATTAGGTCTACATTAAATCATAGCATGATAAAAAAAATCCAATCCATTCCCCAAATGACATGATACACTATTGAGAAAAAAACAATGGTTGTAGGTAATGTCTTTACAAAGACAAAAATAAGAATATTACTACAATTCATATTTTATATAATATTTTCTCCATGTGTTTTAACAATATGATATGGTCTCATTTGTTGAGATTATTTTTCAAATTTAACAGAAAATTCCTCAAAAAAATTATTTTGACAGCATATTAAAAACAATATCAGAAAAAGCTTAGTAAAAAAAATTAGGAACCTGATACATCTTTATTGGATGACCAAATTCACATTCATGTAGTCACAAAGGATCTCACAGCAACATTATTCTTATAAAAAGGCTTCTTTGAATCATTATGTTATCTCTTTGAAAAATAATTTTCAAAATGACCCATTTATACACATTTAAAGCACATATAACTTTTCTTTTGAGGATTTTTATTGTTATCATTTTCATTACAATCTTGATCTATATGTCTAAACATTCCACATTGAAAAAACTTCCCAGTTTTTGTTAGTCATTCCCAAGCGTTATTTTTTCCCCACTTTTCACAAACTTGGAAACTAGAATTTCATACAATCAAATTTCATTGGTTGATTCATACCCATCACATTCCATTTGGACCTCTTCATCTCCATACTGTCAAAGTCCATGTAAACATCAAAAAACCCCATATATACTATCTCAATAAATCATACATATTTCTCATAACATTTGAATTCATGGGATTCCAATGGCATTCAATAAGTTGACATTAATCCTGAGTAAAAATTATTGATTATTTAATCAAGATCCAGAATAGTATTTCAAGTATACATATCTATTGTGGAAACGTTTTCTTCATACACAAACAATAAATCTTCCTCTATTTTATTCAATTCAATGAATTACTTCTCCATCCAATGTGTCACCCCCTTTGGGAAAACTTTCATGGAAACTATTTTTAAATTCATCCATCTCTAAGGAATCTATATCCTCTCTATCATTTATATTATTAACCATTGACCACCAATGATCAACTTTACCTTCAAAAAAATAAACGGTAAGAATTTACTTTTGATTATATGAATAGACCATAACATCGAATATATTTACAAGGGCTTTAATACATCTTTCATCCTCTAATGGGTCTGAATATCCATTAAAATAAGGATGGTGTTGTCGCCTATATTTTTCCATTATTTTAATGTTTCATTGTGGTACCTATGGTATTTCTAAAATATTAATAACAACAGAATTTATATCCTT
The DNA here is from genome assembly GCA_963277665.1 of Viscum album. Lineage (NCBI taxonomy): Eukaryota > Viridiplantae > Streptophyta > Magnoliopsida > Santalales > Viscaceae > Viscum > Viscum album. The sequence continues at coordinate 999,678,940 of OY728166.1, forward strand.
CTCTATCTGAGCCATTACTATCACAAACTTCTCATTCCAATGCCTTCCATTTCAAGATGTAGAGTCAGAAGGATATCATTCAATCGGTTCATCTCCTCTTGATCTTCCCAGTTTATTCTATGGAAAACCATTTTGATCGAAATTTATTAGGCAAAGAAACATGTTAATCTCTAAATAATGTATCATTTAAAATTAACCATAATGTAAAAAATCGTTTCTAGTCATTTATTAACATCATCCTTACACCAAAGGTTATCTAAATCATCCTATGATACCTACTATAAGGACCTGAACTTATTATATTACATAATCTTCAATTTTAGTCAAGAACACTCATACTTTATTATTGAGAATTTTTAAAGTCTCCCATTTTATAGTATTGGAATATAATACAAATATTACAATCCATATTCAAATAGAGTAGATACCATAGAAAAAAAATCCATTTATTAAAAAATGTAAAACATTTTTTAATAATCATGTTTTCTTGGGCATTTCTTCATTACATTTAACATGGATTCCATCACTATATTACAAATCCTTATAATATTTTAAAATCATTTAAAAAAATGTTATGAACATAAAAATATCATTATGGGATATAAAATAGAAGGTATGAAAACATTAGTCCATGAATACTTCCAACATATGATATCATTTTGAAAAAATACATATTTGTCTTCCATATAAATAAAATTTATGAAACATGACATGTCTATGAAATATATAAAAAACACATATATAAAAAATAGATCAATTAGGGTATATTGGGTAATTATATAAATAATATTGTAACTATCTCACCAAACTTATAATTTTTATCCCCCACATCTACCATACAATTTGCGTAACAATCATAGTTACACTTTAAGTAACCATACCGAAGACATCCAACATTAAAATAAAAATGTGATTGGATGGATATATATATCCACCATTCATCCAAAATGTAACGCCCCAACCCCAGTTACCTAGAGTCGGTGCATTATTACATAACATTGGCATGATCACAAGAAAGATTAAATCTCGAAAGACCGATTGGTTTAGTAGCTTTGGATACACTAGAGATATTCATAAAGTTTTACATTACATCACAAAGTGAAAAACTACTACAACAACATAGTCTCCAAATTCCACACTCATATCCCCACATAAAATCCCTGCAGGTCATTCATAACTTACTTCTTCACATCCTGGGAAAAAAATAAAACATAGAAAAGGGGTGAGCTCAAATGCCCAGTAAGGATAACAATATAGGGGAATCTTTCAAAAATAAGCATAAACATTTAAGGCAATGCATTACTAAAACAAAAGCCTTTTAAAATTGAACTTCAACATAGTATGGAAAAAGTAAAATGAAATAATTCCATTTACTTATTCACATGGATATTCTACTAATCGAATAATCACATGCAATATCAATAACCACTTTCATAATGATGTAATGCATAATGCTGAACTTTAATTTCTTTGTCAAGGCCTCGTCCCAAGACCATGGGGCTAACTCTAACCAGAACCCAACCTGGAGTGCCTCTAATAACCGGACACCAACCCGGAGTGCCTCTAACAACCGTAGACCAAACCGGAGTTCCTCTAATAACCAGACACCAAACCTGAGGGCTTACTTTTACCGGTCCCCAACCCGGAACATACTTTTCTAACACATTCATCTGAATGAAAGGTTGAAATATAACATAAACATTTGGATTAAAAATAACTTATAAATTGTCAATACTTTAAACAAAAACCATGGGTGAAATAAGAATAACTTATCCACAGTCAAATATATCACAAAACCTTCAATAAAATAGTGATGTTTTGTATCATAATAAATCAACTTCAAAAATGCTTAAAATCCATAAAAAGGATGTTGACATAGATGAAATCAAAACTATTTTAGAGAAATATCTCTTTTTTTTAAATCATTTTAAAAGTAACATAATTATAAAATAATACATTAAATTTGAAAATATTATTATAAGCTTGTAAGGGAAGCTTCGACGATTTTATAACGGAGGAAAATAACTGCACCCGCCGTATAAGTTAAAAAACATTTTTACCTTAATTCTGTAGAAAAGGTTCAAAAGCATCTTGTTTGGAAAACGACGAAAAGATTCCTTTATAAACCACTTATAAAAATTCAAACAACGGTATAAATGACTTTAACCCATATTCTTGTAAATAGTAAAAAAGTTTTGAAATAAATTTTGAATAAACATGGATGTGGATGATAAAGAGATCCCAGTAGATTATTACATATAAACAAACTCGGATAATGAAGAGATTGTGAAATAACACTTACCTTGTACATTTCCTTGGTTGGGGTGGGATAAACTCGTGTATAATAGTGAAATAATTGTTATTAAATTATACAAGAATCATATATATTAATATAATATCTTATATGATCTTATAACTTTGCTTTGTTAATAATATCATAGAATTATCGTCGTTTCGGGTGTTAACTTACTAGTTATCTTTTATATGTTTTGTTATATAAGCCGTGTTTGTTATGGATATGTTGTATCTTATTTATATCCAGAATGATATCAAGTCCTTAAAAATCATTTTTAAATCATCAAATGATAATTATACTTGAATGGATACGATGGAGAATGAATCTCATCGCGTTTGTGGAGACGGTAGTCCGTACGTACGCACGAGTGACAATATCATTCTTTTGATATAAAAATAATATATAATTGGATGGTATATCATATATATATAATCATTATCATGTTAAATTTATTATTTACATGAGTTACACATCATTATTATACCCATACAAATAATAATATATTGAATAACAATTACACCACGACGTGGAGACTGTAAGCCATACTTACACACGTATGGTGACATGTTAGTAAAAGGGTGGATAGAATAATAAATATGGTTGTACGATATTTATAATAACATCCCAGTATATATATGATACTGGAGTTATTATTTTATAATGGTAACTACAAAGGAAGAAGAAGTGGAAGAAGAAAGGAACTTGGAAAAGAGTGGTGAAATCATTACCTCTTCTTCAGGTTCTTCCTTTTGATTTGATCAAAAGGGCACCATAGGATGGCTTTCGGATCAAACTAAACACTCTAGGTTGTAGTGAGGGATGTTGTGAGAGTATTTGGGCAGAGTTTGGCCGAACCCAAATGCTTTGAAGGGGTGAAGAAATGAGAAGGAAGAGTTCCCTTTTATAAGAGGGGTGAGGGGCACCTTTGGAAAAGATAGAAATATTAATTTATAATAAATTCATATTCATTTTATAATGGCTCAAAAGTTGATTATTAAAAGTTTAAGGTGGGGATAGGTCTAAAAACACTCAACCAATAGATGTTAGATAAGTTTGGGTACTCATATTATCCTTATCTTTATGTATTAACTCTAAGTTAATTTGTTTCACTTTTACAATGTCTCTTTGTATTTTTATATTATATGGTTAATAAACATACCATATACATCCAAGAGACCCCAATGTGGTCCATTAATGATACACCTATCATTATATAAGTATCTTGGCCGAACCGTAAATTTTTTGAAATTTAATATCTATTAATAATATAATATTTGTTTTAAATACTCTTTTATGTCAATTTTGACACTTTTTAAAAGTTGATTTTTTGTGAAACTCATAACAGAATTATTACTTCGAAAGATTTTAATTAAATAAATCCTAACATTTCATATTAACTTATAAAATTATTTTAATTCATAAAAAGTCTCAAATTATATTTATTTGTGTATTTATAATATCAATTATTTCAAATTTTCACTATTATGGGAATTACAGCATCATATTTGTGTCATAATGAAATTAAATTATATAATGTCTAAAAATTATAAATAAAATATCATTATGTAGGAAATCTTTTTATATTTCTAATGAATATTTATAGTCGAACATCCAACATATATAACCCTATGTAATAATTGTTTTTCTAAAATATATATGCTTGTGTCATTTTTGTATTCATTTTAACTTAATTATAATAAAGTGTCCCTATCACCTAAAAGTGTCTCCATGGGGTCCCAAAATAGACCCAATGATGCCTATGGTCGAACATGTATCAACCACCAAGGTTAGGACACGTTTTAGGGTAATTAATATTATTATAATATTATTTTTTAACCCTTATTTACCGGATTTACCCTTAACCATGGTAAATAAAATATTTACCGCAGTAATCATTCAAAATGTCTCAAAATAAAAGATACCTATTTACACAATTTGAACATCCTGATTCCAAATATGGAATCCATTTATCCAAATTCAAAATTAATAAATGGCAGAAATTAATTTAAAATTAATTCCCGTTGTTAAAACAAAAAACGTGTTTTTAAGAGATAATAACAATCAAAAGATTGATACTTGTATATGATCGGTCTAATTGTGAAATTATGTCCAATGACCAACATTTTATTAAAAGATAAAAATATATTCTAAATTTACTTTAAAACCACACAAATTAATAATTTATCACTATTAATTATTTTGATTAAAAAAGTTGTTTTTAATTAAAATTTAGTATTTTTCACTATTCATCGAAAAATTAATGTTACCCGAAAAGTAGCAAAATTTCACCTTAGGGTAAATTCGACACTCCAAATCCAAAAATGAAGTCCATTTTAAAATATAAAATTTATATAATTTTAAAAAGTAGGTATTACTATTCATAACGACTAGTTTGATCGGTTGTGGTGTGTGTTAAAACTCGAAGTTGCGTACAACACACGCAACTGTATTATTCAAAGGAAAGTGTACCATGGAAGCTTGGGATGTTTCATTTTAATTTTTTCATGTACCCATTTAGTCAAAAAGTTTAAAATATTGTATTTAAAAAGGGTTCACTATTAAAAGTTGATAAAAGTGCAATACTGAAAATGAATTTTTTCTTGCATTATATCTAAGAAACTCATAATATGGATTCTAAAATTATAAGGATTATATAAAGTTTAAAATTTAGTTAATACTATTCATAACCTCTTTTTAATGGCTTTTTTTTGTATGTCATGGTGCGATTGAACTTGGTGTTGCTTGTAGTGCATGTTATTAAGTTATTTTGAAGAAATAACATGCTATGAAATCTTGGGGTGTTACATTCTCCCCTCCTTCAATAAATTGCATCCTCGCAATTTGAAATTGTTCTCTGAAAATAGAAGGTTGAAAATAGAAAATTTATTTGTGGTAAAACCCACATCGGAAATTGGGTTTCTAAAATTTAGTCTTAGTATGAGGAAAAGAGAAATGAAAGGGTCACCAGAAAATTATGATCTCGATTAGGAGAACATTGGTGGAAATTAGAGACATATAATTGGAGGGAAAACGTAAACATTTATAGGTAGTGATTGAGGTCATCAGTCACAAACAAGTGTAAAATTGAGGTCTTTAAATTCTTCAATCTATGATGATTTGAAATACCATCGGTTCAACAAAACATAGGGTATTGGGATAACACATTTTTGACGTTTCAAAATATCTTAGTTGAAATCCTACATCTAAAAATGAATTAATAAGGCCTCTACTTAAAATAAAGAGTGGAAAGTATGATGATTACTGAAAATAACACATACTAGGGTTCCATGTAGGAAAATATGGATATGGAAGAGAAATATAACCATCAATTATCTGATGGAGTGTGGTAGAGAACATGGTTATGAAAAGGCCAACAATCCCAAAGCCATAAATAAATGATGATTTAAGGTACCATCTAGGACAACATTTTTGTTCTAAGTTACTTTTCATAATATTGATGAATTTAGTTATGAGATTGGCTAAGATCATAAGGAGATATAATTACTTTATAATTAGAGTTTTATCCATAAATAAATTTCTACCACAAACTCCTCTTTCACTCTAAAATATAATAGAACGTAAAAAAATTTTAATTATACTATTTATAAAGGGTTCCAAAATAAATGAATTTATAATTCATCTACCAGATCTATTAATAAAAACTACATTATTTAATCCAGGACATCTCGTGGGCTAGTGGTAGGTGATACACCCTTGTCGCCCTTCGGTTGCGGGTTCAAGTCTCGCGGCCTTGCCGGTCACGAGAGGTTGCCACCCGACCTCTGGGTTGTCCTTTTATGGCAATCCAAAATTAATCTCAAACTTGAATTTATCCAAAATACTTCTGTCCAAACTCATAGTACAACATTTATAAGGAAGGTAAACATAATGTAGATCCTTTTTACCCCGTAATAGTATATTAATACCTTCATCATGTATTCTTTTATAACACTGAAACATCCTGAATTACCATAATCTTTATTGATTATATTCATGCTCCCTTATTCCATATAGAATGCTGGATATACTTCATCAATCCAAAAATGTTTTAAACCCCAACAATAATGGAATATACAAATCATTTATCAGCTTCTAGGTAGTCATGAATATCCAATATAATTTATCCAAATCAATCCTGTATTATTCCAAAATCACTACCTCGGTATCAGAACCATATTATGGTTTATCTTTCTATCAACCATATATTTTCCAAAAATTTAACTTGCTATTGAGTCATTTTTCTTTGTTCCATACAATCACAAGTCCTTAATGAAATAGTACTGCAGTAAAATCCTTAAATACTCCATAATTATTATAACAAGTACATTGTTGGTACAACACTCAAATGACATAATCAACATAAGAACACTAATCATTCCTCTTCATCTGTGGTAGTATCATAACTTGATTATTATAAAATAGCATCATTTGAGGCATAGTCTGATGAGTGGGACATAGGTTCTCGTAGTGTCCAAACTCCTTGCAAATAAAGCATTGTACATTTGAAACCATTTTTTTTACCTTTGCAGTCACGTACATTGTGTCGTTTTCCTCCACACTTATAACAAACTCCCATTCCATTCAGGCAAGTTCCAGGGTGTTTCTTTCCACAGTTATCACATATGGGGAAATAATTCTTTTCCCTCTTCCCTTTATCCATATTTCTCTCTTCCATCCTTTTCTTCTCTTGCTTCCCTTCAAAGCCATAGGACTCAGCAAACTCTTTACTTATCTTATCAACACATGATATTATTTCTTCATATGATGATAATATATGCGAAACTATTTCTCTTATAAATTCTGGATTAATACCATGAAATATATGATCCTTCTTTCTCTTTGTATCATGTGCATTGCTAGATTTCTCATTCCATCTACTGGGCGACATTTCTAAACAATGGAATACATTAGATTAGTTTATGAATAACAATACCTAATCCCAAACTTGTAAAACACATAACATAAATTAAATAGTTTATGGATATAATCCATAATCATAAAAATGTCTCCTTTGAGGAAGTATATACTCATAAACCCTTCATAATGGTTTGTAAAAAAAATGAGAGTTATCCTAAGCATATCCCCTGGGAGTGTCGTAACCAAGAGTGCAGCAAGGCCCGTTGTCATGCACCAGTTCCCATTCGAGTCGAGCACAAAGCGGTGTTTTCGGGTTTTACCCCTAGGTACATCTGTGCTAGAGCCGCCTCTACCTGCTCGTATCCAGACAGGGATGTATTGCTCGGAAAACTAACAAAATCTTTACAATACCAAAATTCTAGGATGTTCTTCTATACTAATCCTCAATGTTCATCTTAGGTCTACGTGCTCTAATCAGATTTTATCTAAATCTAGCTTCCAAGGTTTGTACTAAACATCATCTGATACCAACTGTAACGCCTCAACCCTAGTTACCTAGAGTCGGTGCATTATTACATAACATTGGCATGATCACAAGAAAGATCAAATCTCTAAATAATGATTTGTTTAGTAGCCTTGGAAACACTAGAAATATTCATAATGTTTTACAATACATCACAAAGTGAAAAACTACTACAACAACATAGTCTCCATATTCCACACTCATATCCCCACAAAAAATCTCTGCAGGTCATTCATAACTTACTTCTTCACATCCTGGGAAAAAAATAAAACATAGAAAAGGGGTGAGCTCAAATGCCCAGTAAGGATAACAATACAGCGGAATCTTTCAAAAATAAGCATAAACATTTAAGGCAATGCATTACTAAAATAAAACTCTTTTAAACTTGAACATCAACATAGCATGACAAAAGTAAGATTAAATAATGCCATTTACTTATTCACATGGATATTATACTAATCGAATAATCACATGCAATATCAATAACAACTTTCATAATGATGGAATGCATAATGCAGATCTTTAATTTCATTGTCAAGGCCTCGTCCCAAGACCTTGGGGCTAACTGTAACCGGAACCCAACACAGAATGCCTCTAATAATCGGACACCAACCCGGAGTGCCTCTAATAACCGGAGACCAAACCGGAGTTCCTCTAATAACCGGAGACCAAACCTGAGGGCTTACTTTTACCGGTCCCCAACCCGGAACATACTTGTCTAACACATTCATCTGAATGAAAGGTTGAAATATAACATAATCATTTGGATTAAAAACAACTTATAAAATGTCAATACATTAAACAAAAACCACGAGTGACATAAGAATAACTTATCCACAGTCAAAAATATCACAAAACCTTCAATAAAATAGAGATGTTTTGTATCATAATAAATCAACTTCAAATAAGCTTAAAATCCATCAAAGGATGTTGACATAGATGAAATCAAAATTATTTTAGAGAAATATCTCTTTTTTTAAATCATTTTAAAAGCAACATAATTATAAAATAATACATTCAATTTGAAAATATTCTTATAAGCTTGTAAGGGAAGCTTCGACGATTTTATAACGGCGGAAAATAACCGCATCCACCGTATAAGTTTAAAAAACATTCTTACCTTAATTCTGTCGAAAAGGTTAAAAAGCACCTTGTTTCGAAAACGACGGAAATATTCCTTTATAAACCACTTATAAAAATTCAAACAAGGGTATAAATGACTTTAACCCATATTCTTGTAAATAGTAAAAATATTTTGAAATACATTTTGAAGAAACATGGATGTGGATGATAAAGAGATCCCAGTAGATTATTACGTATAAACAACCTCGGATAATGAAGAGATTGTGAAATAACCCTTACCTTGAACTTTTCCATGGTTGGGGTAGTTTAACCTCCTGTATAATAGTGAAATAATTGTTATTAAATTATACATGAATCATATATTTTAATATGATATCATATATGATATTTTAACTTTTCTTTGTTAATAATATCTTAGAATTATCGTCGTTTCGGGTGTTAACTTACTCATTTTCTTTTATATGTTCTGTTATATAAGTCATGTTTGTTATGGATAGGTTGTATCATATTTATATCCAGAATGATATCAAGTCCTTAAACATCATTTTTAAATCATCAAATGATAATTGTACTTGAATGGATACGATGGAGAATGAATCTTATCGCGTTCGTGGAGACTGTAGTCTGTACGTACGCACGAGAGACAATATCATTATTTTGATATTAAAATAATATATAATTGGATGGTATATCATATATATAGAATCATTATCATTTTACATTTATTATTTACATTAGTTACACATCATTATTATACCAATCCAAATAATAATATATTGAATAACAATTACACCACGACGTGGAGACGGTAACCCGTACGTACGCACGTATGGTGACATGTTATTCAAAGGGTGGATAGAATACTGAATATGGTTGTTACATATTTATAATAACATCACATTATATATATTATACTGGAGTTATTATTTTATAATGGTAACAACAAAGTAAGAAGAAGTGGAAGAAGAAAGGAACTTGGAAAAGGGTGGTGATATCATTACCTCTTCTTCGGGTTCTTCCTTTTCATTTGATCAAAAGGGATCTTTAGGTTGGCTTTCTGATCAAACTAAAGCCTCTAGGTTGTAGTTAGGGAAGTTGGGAGAGTATTTGGGCAGATTTTGGCCGATGAAAAAGGCTTTTAATGTGTGAAGAAATCTGAAGGAAGAGTGCCCTTTTATAAGAGGGGTGAGGGGCACCTTTGAAAAGCTAGAAATATTAATTTATAATAAATTAATATTCTGTTTCTAATGGCTCCAAAGTTGATTATTATAAGTTTAAGGTGGGGTTAGGTCAAAAAAAAACTCAACCAATATAATTTAGGCAGGTATTGGTACTTATATTAACCTTATCTTTTCGTATGAACTCTAAGTTAATTAGTTTCACTTTTACAATGTCTCATTGTATTTTTATATTATATGGTTAATAAACATACCATATACATCCAAGATACCCCCAAGTGGTCCATTAATGATACGCCTATAATGATATAAGTCTCTTGGTCGAACCTTAGTTTTTTAGAAATTTAATATCAGTTAATAATATAATATTTTTAAAAAAACTCTTTTTTGTCAATTTTGACACTATTCAATATTTGGTTATTTGTGAAACTCATAAAAGAATTATTACTTCGAATGAATTTAATTAAATCAATCCTAAAAAGTCATAGTAACTTATAAAATTATTTTAATTCATAAAAAGTCTCAAATTCTATTTATTTGGGTATTTATAATACCAATTATTTTAAATTTTTACTATTATGGGAATTACTACATCATCTTTGTGTCATAAATAAATTAAGTTATTTAATGTCTAAAAATTATAAATAAAATATCATTATGTAGGAAATAGTATTATCTATCTACTGAATATTTATAGTTGAATATCCAACATATATAACCCTATGTAAAAATTGTTTTTCTAAACGATATATGCTTGTGTCATTTTTGTACTCATTTTAACTTAATTAAAATAAAGTGTCCCTATCACCTACAAGTGGCTCCATGGGGTCCCAAAATGGACCCAAATATGCCTATGGTCGAACATGTATCAACCACTAAGGTTAGGACACGTTTTAGGGTAATTTAGTATTATTATAATATTATTTGTTAACCCTTAATTACCGGATTTACCCTTAATCATGGTAAATAAAATATTTACCGCAGTAATTATTTAAAATGTCTAAAAATAAAAGTTAACTATTTACACAATTTTAACATCCTTATTCCAAATATGGAATCCATTTTTCCAAATTCATAACACAGAAGTGGCAGAAATTAATTTAAAATTAATTTCCGTTGTTAAAACAAAAAGCATGTTTTTAAGAGATAATAACTATCAAAAGATTGATACTTGTTTATGTTCGGTTTAATTGTGAAATTATGTCCAATGACCAACATTGTATTAAATGATAATAATATATTCTAAATGTACATTAAAACCACTCAAATTAATAATTTATAACTATTAATTATTTTGATTAAAAAAGTTGTTTTTAATTAAAATTTAGTAATTTTCACTATTCATCAAAAAAATAAAGTTACCCGAAAAGTACCATAATTTCACCTTAGGGTAAATTCGAAACTCCGAATCCAAAAATAAAGTCCATTTTAAAATATAAAATATATATAATTTCATAAAGTAGGTATTACCATTCATAATGGCTAGTTTGATCGGTTGTGGTGTGTGTTAAAACTTGAAGTTGCGTACAACACACACAATTGTATTATTCAAAGGAAAGCATACCGTGGAAGCACGGGATGTTTCATTTTAAATTTTTGATGTCCCCATGTAGTAAAAAAGATTAAAATATTGTATTTAAAAAGTGTTCACTATTAAATTTTGATAAAAGTGAAATACTAAAAATAAATTTGTTCTTGCATTATATCTAAGAAACTCATTATATTGATTCTAAAATTATAAGGATTTTATAAAGTTTAAAATTTAGTTAATACTATTCATAACCTCTTTTCAGTGGCTTTCTTTTTGTACGACATGATTCCATTGAACTCGGTGTTGCGTGTATTGCAAGTTATTGAATTATTTTGAAGAAATAACATGCTATGAAATCTTGGGGTGTTACACAAAATATTCCCAAGAACAGAAACACACTCATAAAATATGAATAATTTCATAAACACATTGTTTATGAATTTTTTAAAACAAAATTTTAAAATAGTTTTTTAATAGAAAAACCCATTATAAATATAATTTATTTGATGTGACACTAAAGAGAGTGGAATGAATATTTATATAAAATGTATATACACAAATTAAATAATAATATATACAAAATTCATCTTATAATTAATTTTAATACCAGATAAATAATGAAGTAGATTTCTAACACAATAAATGGAAATTTTTTTATGAATTCCCTTAGATTTGGTTTTCCTTACTCCAAAATCATTTAAACAATCTGTATAATTGTTAACAAAGTGTTATTAATATGTCATAGAAACATATTAATCTTTATGTCATCTTATATTATAATTTTATTTCATCATTTCACCTTTTAATGTTATATATTTTTGCTATCATTTTTTGGATGCATTCTTTATATGATTTCAACGACCAGTTTGTATTTGATTTTCATGTCATATGGAAATTAAATTACAGAAGTGGAATTAATGGTTATTAATATGTTTCCATTATATATTAATATACCATAAATCATTTTTTTCATATATTATTATGGATGTTTAGATAAAATATTAATAATGTTTTTAGATCATTTTTTGTGGTTCCTTGATAATCTTGAACTTGCTTCATTATCAAATTTAATTTCATGCATAAAATATTATTTCAAAACATAAAAAAGGTTTAACATACAATTTATATTCTGATTCAACATTTAAAAGGGTTTTATGATCAGATTTTAAGGAAGTAATTGCTATCACATCGTACACTATTTTGGTAAATCGACTCATCATGGGCGGTGTTTTTATTTTTTAGAATATTTGGGAGAGGAGGGGAAGATAGATGATTAATATTTTACATGAACATGATAGAATACAAAATATATAATATTCTTGAGATTTAATACCACTTGGAAAAGTGGAGGGAAATAATTGATAAAAAAATAATGGAATTAGAAATAAAACATATTAAAAAGTGAGATGTTTTTTATCTCTGGATCTATTCTCATTGAGATCCTCCTTAAGGAATTTTTATTTGGACTTTACGAGGGACTATAAGGTCTTAGACATGTGGGAGAGACCACGTGGAGGTCATTTTTCATAATATAGAAAATTGTAAATTTTTGAGAGGTGTGAGAGGAAGAGGGGAGTGAGGGTGGTATCAGTAGATTATGATAAGATGGATTTTTTATTTTTTTAATCATTATTATAATATATATTTCTCAAGACAATTAATATTCTTAATTCATGTGTCTCGAAATAGTAGTAATTGAATGTGAGTTACTACCATTTGGGATTACTATAGCCATGCATCACCCATGATGTAGTAACACAAGTATTTAGCATTTTTCATAATTTATGGTAATTTATTATTCATTCCAAATTAATGAATTTCAGAGAAATCCAAAAATTTCACTGTAACCATTTTTTGAAACACATAATTCAAAAATGACTGCCATTTTTGGATGTTTTTAAATATTATTAATGTAATGTTTTTAATAATATCATAATTTATTAAAAATAATAATTTTAAATCAATAACTCCTTTTTAACACCATGAATAGTTAATCAACATCACATTATAATATAAATATATTAAAATAAATAATAATATGATTTACTTAGAATAAGTGTCTTATTACTATTAATAATGGCATGTTACTATTCATAAAAAAACTGTTTTATGAGAATCTAAATAACTATCTGATCAAAAATAAAGATGACTGTTTTTTGAAATTCTAATCATAGAAGTGGAAAAATGATGTTTAAAGGATAGTTATAACTATCTATTTTTAAAAAAAATCATTAATAGCAATTTATTTTTTACGACATCATGTTTTAAAAATTTTATTTGTTAATATTGTGTTTTATGGTTTTACTATTTATTGGTTATAAACTAATTCCTTAAAACTCTAAACATGAAAAGTCACTCAATGTGAACGAAATTAAATTCTTCACTAAAACACAACATTATTTAATGTGTAATTATGGGAGTTTAAATTTTGTGTTTAATATTGGATTACATTACTTTAAAAGTTATGGTCCTATTAATAGCATCCCATGAACAAATTCCACCTTATGGTTACGTTAAAATATTTTAGAATTTGAAGATTATGATGTGGCTTCATCTAAACTATAATTTTTCAGAATGTTTTTCCATTGACAAAAAAAGAAAATTATAGTTGGAAATAATTCATAGGAATTAATCCATCAAAATCATCACCATTAGTTGGTTGGAATCAGAAAAAACTGTTTCTTGTTGTGATGGATCCGTTGACATAAGTGATAAATTTTTTTTGTATCGAAGGCCTAGAGGAAACTGATCATCCAAGAAGGAAGATATCTATTTTTTATAAACTAATGAGGAAAAATTAACCATATTTTAATAGATCATATAACCAATTGATAGAAAATGAAAGGATCAGTTCCCATTAAATGATATTTAATGTCATGTGATGTTTATAAATTCAAAATTTACCCCTTTATTTTTATCATTTGATGGTTAGGATGATCGATGGTGGTCCATGGATAAGAAAATCATAGACGGTTCTGATATTGGATCTAAAGTATGGTAAAAAACCGAGGATCATATCCTTGAGAATATTTAGATACAATTGTTTGACTATGTATGTGAAAAACATTCTTCAAATTTAGGAAGAAAGATGAGTATGTAAGTTCAATATTGGAGGAAGTGTTCACAAGATTATCCAGTAATGTACTATCTTTTATTTGAGATAGTGATAGAAAAGTAAATCGACTTTACCCAGGATTAAAATTAATTATATTAATATATTTGACCATATAAAAATTAAGAAGTTAGGAGAACGTTTTTTTTGTTTTGATGAAAAGGTTTAAATGTTGTTCCTTACTCTTATATTGATAAGAGAAATTTGTTTTAATGAAGTGGTCATGATGGAGGTTGTTGTGGAAAAATTTCTAAAATAAATAAGAATATGAGAAATATAATCTATCATCTAATTTTATGTGTTGTAAAAAGGAAAAGTATAATATATTAGAAAGATACATATGTTTTAAAAATATAGAATGTTTTTCACATGAACATCTAATGTAGGGAAAATAATCTAATAGAATTGAAGAATTAGGTAATTGATAACTATAATATGGTAAGTTAGTTTAGTTTCAATGATAAGGTTCATTATACTAATTCATTTCTGTTGTTAGTGAAACGGGATGAAATTCTTCATGATTTGAAATAGAAGATGGTATAGAGGTTAATTTTTACAATTATAGTTGATATTTCTCCATAAAGTGAATTGGTGAGATTTATGTAACTTACTTATTCGAATTATACCAATACCCTATTTGACATTGGATATTTTCAATCTTTTATTTCTGAAAAACATTCAGTTAAATTGTTTATATCTCTTTAGTAAATTAAGATAGAATTTTTGGTGAAATCTCCAGGTGGATGTATTAATGAAACCATTATTTACAATATATTCTTAATGTTTTCAATTATATAACCTTTGCATAAAATATTGTTCATGTACCAATAATAGATTTTGATATCTTTTTTCTTATGATTGGATTTTATTTTATCATTTTAATATATATTACATTACTATGAATTTATTATTCTATGATTTAATTCATTTTATAACATACCATGATACTAAGAAACTGATTAAAGATGGATGCTAACTTTACATTGTTCATATTTGTTGAAACTTTTAACACAATTCAACTTAATGTTGTGCTATTAGTAAATGAATACATTGATGTTTTTATAGATGATTTCTATAGTGTTATTCATGATCATGATGTTTAGTTTACTATTTATTAATATGTTGATGCTAAGTCTATTTATAGACCCCTTAATGAATGGTTAAACTATATTTTTTAAAATGGTAAAATAAATTTAATGAACTATTAGGGAGAGGAATAATTCCAACAAAAACATTACCATGTGTTGATCGTATAGCCAAAATTCCTGATCCATGCACGAGTGGACCACCAAATTTATTAATAAAAAGGAAAGTGCTGAGATAGAAGAGTGGAAAAGAGAGAGGGGTTATAAGTCATAATAGACATAGTCATCACACCCAGACCTCGTCATGTCGTCAGCATCAGCCGATTCCCATTCTGAGCGAGTCTCGTTCTGTTTGAGCAACTTATAATAAACCTTCCTTTTTTCAATTTCACTATTGATAACTTCTCAGTATCCTTCTTAGATGATGAACTAGTGGTAATGGACATCATAACTGCAGAGTATTATTTCCTTGATGTCCTTATAACTGGGGCAGTCCTGACACACTCACTGTCATAGACTATTTTCTTTTCTCCTCGAACAATTACACTGTATGAAACAATACTCATGTCCAATTCTCATTACATGGCCCTATCCTGAGTGTATACCCACTTTTAGAGGATTGGATCCCCAACTACAGGAGTGGAGTCCTCCACACTTTTTTTGTTTCATTATGGTGTTTTCCCGTTTAGTAGAGGAAGAAGGTTCTCTTTAGACATTTTGTTATGTAAGATCATTCACTTTCAAGGAAAGTGCGGGGCGTGGAATCTGAACAATTGTAGGATCATGAGCTCTAGGAGGATCATAAGATCGAGGCAAGGACTCATCAATTATAAACTCTTTGATATTCCTAGGAATTGGCATATCACGAGGCTATGACTCCATAGGAAGGTCACTATCCCTGGTGGCCATCTCTGGCGGGGGAGAATCCTTCAAATTTACCTTACGTCAGCAAAGTTTGGAGGGGTGACCTCACATCCCACACTCCTTACAAGTAATGTCTTTGTGGCACAACTCCAAATAATTCCACACAACCATGCATTTAGTGCAAAATAGATGTTTTTTTTAAATTCAACATCAATAATAATTTGAGGAGAGTTAATAGAAAGTGTTACCATGTCAATGAGATGGATCTAAGATCAACTTCCACTAGCATTCTAGCAAAGTGCCCATACCCAACATCTATCATCTCCTTATCAAGACGGATGGTTATTTCAATCGTTGTTCTAATATCATGGAAGATTTCTTGATTCCATAGAACCCAATTAATACAATGAAGATTCACCCATACCTGGGTGAAGACATTTTTTATCATTGGAGACGTTAAATTCTAGTGAACATTCATGCATATGAATCCATCCCGACTTTAGAAACACGTACCAAAAACTCCATGCTTTAAGCTCTACGTCAGCCTATGGAAATAAGAAGTTAAAGAATCCATGTTCAAGGGATATACATTTACAGTTATCAAAACCCCACCACATCGAAATCCTACGAAATAAATCTTCACATTTCTTGGGTAGCACACCATTATGAAGAATAATGTGAGAAATCAATGAGTTCCCACCTAATACCAATCTTTCAGCAATCTCACCAGGTTTGGCCTCAATATGGGCTAGTAAGCCCTTTCAGAGAATCCTACTAGGATCCTCATTCTTTATCATAGCTGTGGAGGCCTTCATAACATCCAAAAATGATCTCTTCCCACACACAGTGGACAATCCCATGGGATCCTACAAAATTCCAGAATTCAGAGCCAAATATGGAATCCTCAGATCATCCTTCACCGTAAACCTGGAAGGAGTCTCCTGCTGTTCAGTGGGATTGCATGTCATCCCTATTGAAAAATCTCCCTTTGCAGAATCCCTAACCGGACAAGGATAATCCCGAGCATCTCCAAATAGGTGATACCGATCAGCCCCAGCCGGATCCCATGTAGCCACAACCAGATCCCGAGCATCCCCAATCGTATGACAAGACGCAGGCTCCTGATCAGCCCCAACTGTTTTCCCAGCCGGCCCAAGCGCATTCCATCATCCATCCATGGATCTCCGAGGATCAGCCTCGTCGGCTGATGGAGGCGTCATGCCGTCAGGCGATGCAAGCAAACCAGTCGAGTTTTCAAATCCACTTGTTGTCTTTATGGAACATATTAAATAAATTTTTATACATGTTTTAGTTAGTTTTGTTTTTGTGCTAGTTGATTATATCCTGGTATATTAAAATATCACGATGAACATGAAAGGAACATAATTTTTGTTTTTAAAACCATAAAAGGGTGTAAATTGTAGGATAAATTTTTCAATTTTGAAATTATGCAACAAAAACTCTCTTTCCAGGGTCCTATTATTTCTAATGATAGCATAACTATTGACCCTCCTAAAAGAAATGTGGTTGGTTAAAGTCCATAACCTAAATTTGTCACAGAGATTCATAGTTTTCTTGGTTATTTGTATTACTGCTAGTGGGTTTCAAAACATTCCATTGTTTCGTATCCCTATGATTGTGATTACTCAAAGATAATTTATGTTCATCTAGAAAAAAGGTGATTGTTGTTTTCTCGAAATGAAAATAAGATTAGTGAATGTACTAGTATTGGATATTCCATCCAGAAAAGTTGAATTTTTCATCTACAATGATCCTTCAATGAAAGGACAGTGGCGTTTACTAATATATAATACACTATTAATATCTTATTCTCCACATCAGATGAAACAACATGTGAAAAAAACCATATATATGATTTTAAATTAACTATTATTATATTTAATTAAAAATTTTGTGGCATCATTTTTATATAGCAAAGTAATAAATATATACTGATCACGAAATTTTTTTATATATTCAATCAGAACAACAGAAACATATTATAGAGAGGATTTCTTTAACTAATCAAGGATTGTGATAGCACAATTAATTACCATTTTCAAAAATAATACAAAGTGGATGGTGGTTTGAGTTGAATATTTAATTCTATATTATCAATTTTATGGTTGGAATGTAATAATTTGGTTAAATATATTATTAATTTGTGGCTACAAGTTGTGGATTTTAGAAAATATTTTATTTTTTAGTCTTAATAATGGTTGACCTCATCAGAAAAAATATGATATTTTAGATTGATGACCAATAATTCTTCGAAGAAATAGAATCTAATAAAAATATTTTGTTTCCTAATATCAATATTGATTGTTGAGGTGTTATACAATATATGAAATGATTATGTGTGATGTGTGATTCCGATTTTATGAAATTTTTTTAAAATAAATCTCATAGTTTTCCATTTTTTGTTCATATAGTTGTACAAAGATGAATAAATATCATTTAATGTATTACTAGTGATAAGTAATGCTAATATATATTACTAAATTTACAATGATGTGTTTCACTTTTAATTTGGTCAACAAATGACTGTTTGTAAAGTGAATGGTAATCCTTTTCTAGTTCCAAGATGGAAATGGGTGAATATATCAATGGATTTCATGGTAGGATTTCCAAATACCACTAATGGTAATAATTTTATTCTGTTTAATTTTGTTAAATTATCTAAAACATCATATGTTCATATAATTTTAGAAACAATTATTTTTTATCATTGTTCTGAACAATATATAATGTATATTTTCCGGATATATTGAGTTACTCTGTCAATTTTATCCTACTGTGATCTCATGATCACAACTAATAATAATAACGGACATCAAATGTCATTAGTTAATGAATTAAATCTTAGTAATTATTTTTATATTCAATCCAATGGAAAATATGAGAGGAAAAGTAATCCTTGTAGTATATGATTTGTTCCCAGTCAATAGATTATTAGGGATTTTGGGATCAATATCTTTCTTCAGTTGAGTTTTTTATAATAACAATTCTTATTCAATGTAAAGACATGGAAATTTCAAGGAAATTTTTTTCTTAATTTATATTTAATTTTACGAGTCCGCAGTTTCCGACGATGCCTGATTCCGAGTCCTGGTGTTCATGGATCAATTTCTGAAGTTTTGTTCAGGTACGTTCATTAAACGTACGTGTGGGTTTCCCTATCCTTTGAACCGGTGCTCGGAATTGAAATCTGATGACACTGATTAACTCTCAACGTCGCTATTTTCATAAGCGGACCTTTACCGCAGTTGGGTTTTATATAAGATAAAAGTTATAATTTGGGGTTTCCAATTAAAATTAGAAGTTTTAATAAAAAATATGTCTGCAACACATTTTTATTTTGAAAAGTGGTTAATGTCTCTAGGTGGATGTTAGGGGTGGGTCCCACCACACCCTAACCTCCCTTGGGAGGTTATAACTAGGGGTGGGGCCCAGACGAGCTCCAACCCCTCAACCCCCCATTAAACTCCCCATTAACTCCCTTTATTTAATTTGACACCTCCCCACTTTAATTCGAACTCTCCACCTCCTCTATTTTATTTTAAACCTTCCATCATCTCTAATTTAAGATTCCAACACCCTCAAAATTAAATTTCTTGCATAAAATTATTTATTTGGATCAACCTTCTGAATTAATTTGAAATTTATGTTAAGGATAAAATAATAGCCTAGGCTATTATTTTTGGGTTGGATTTTGTTGTGTTGGGGAGCATTGGAGATTGGAGGGGAATTTCTTCCAATGAAGAACTTATTTCCTCTCTCGACGAAGAATGCATATGCCCACGAAAAATTACCAACTTATTTCTTCTTCCTCCGCGCCAAGGGAGCAGACGTCTTCGTGAAGAACATTACCAACGTCTCTTCCTCCGACGTTGGGAGAATAACACTATCTACTGTGACGCTCGTCTTCCATGGCTCATCGACGTGAAACGTCAAATACGAGGTAGGGTATTTTTGTATTATTTTAGTTTAATAAAATTATACTCTCATAATTGATTAATGAAAGTGATAATCTATGGCCATTTGATATCGTCGAACGCATAGGGCGCGGGCCGAACAAACATGACCTGACAACCCTCGGGAAATTCTTGTTTTTTTACAGAGGCGACCGGAGGCAGCAGTGATCGAAGGTGGCGGTCGCGCACCAGCCTCGTGGAGGAAACCACGATCCCAATCCACAGGCCGCTCGGACGAACCGAACTGGCCGGCCGTAGCCGGCTAGGCTGGTGAACCGCGACACCTGCTAGTACCGCGCGGTGAAGGTGTCACCCACTCCCTTGGGCCACTTGCTGTACAAGACCAGCCAGCTATAGTTGGCCGGGGAGAGGACCCTGGCGCCTCACGGTGCCACGCAGTGGACGAGCTGTGGCCTGCTCTGGGCAGGCCACTTCGACGGGCGAACCGGCTGGCCACCTGCCGGCTGGGCAGAAGAAACTACTGTGCCCAGCGACGTTGCATAGAGGACACAACGGCCCGCTGTGCAGGACACTCGCACCGGAGAAGACCAAAGAGCTTTGGGCAGTCGGGTATACGAGGGAGCACAACCTAGCGCAGTAGTTTCGAGAAACCGAGGGGCCGCCACCCCAACCCCACTACGCTCATCCAACAGGCCGAGTTGCGGCCAGCTGTGGGGTGGGCCCCCCTTGCGCGGGTAGGGCCACCCTCGCGTGGGTTGGGCCGCCCTCGCGCTGGCCAGGACATAGCGCCATGCGGGGCTGCACCCCAACGGGCTATGCTGACCCCCCAGCTTGGTCAGACCCGCCGAGCCAGGATGGGCTGATCCGTCATCCCACTTGGATTTACGGGTCGGGCCCATTTCATATAAGCGTGGATATCTTCAAGACCGTGCGTCCAAAGGACACACCATCTACGACACTGGGATCCTTGTGATGAGGTGGTACTTTTTCGATACTCTAAGTGAGTTTAGTAAAATTTTGGAAAATGTTCAGGTTTGGAACTAGCGTAATTCGAACAGGGCCCCTGGAATGGAAAAGCCAATAATTCTCATACCGGGCATTTGAATGACGTGTCGTCTGTCGTGTTGCGTTTATTTTGATTATATAGAACTTCGGGATAATTTAACTCTGGACTTCGTGATTTTTTATGTATCGACCCCTTTGCTCGAGGAGCAGACACATTCAGAATCGAGCGTGTTGTGTGCGCGAACCCCAGTGCTGGCTGCGACTGCGACGACTACTGTACTGGGATCCTCCGTTGGTTGGACCGCGATGACTACCGTACTGGGATCCTCCTTGTGTTCAATGGCGATTAGTACTATTATTGTATGTTGTGTGGGTCCGACAGTATTATCCTTTATACGTGTATCCTATGTCGGTCTGACAGAGTAGCTTGTCTTGTATCCTGTGTGGGTCCGACAGCTTAACTGGTCTTGTATCCTATGTGGGTACGACATATTCGATTAATCAGGGACTACATCTGATCATCTATATTACTATATGAAAGATGTATAGTTGTGTGAGCTGAGTCTTGACTTTCAATGAATATCAATGATGTGATTGAATTTACTTCTTCTGTGGATATGGTTGTTCTTGTGATCGAGAGTTGGAGCTGAACTAAGATTGATAACTTAGGTATATGTATGTGCATAGACCTAAGTAGGGTTATGTGATTTTTGATGATTTTATCTTTCCTTTTGTGGTTTATCGTTCATGGATTCTGGGAGAAATTTAGGGGTCTCGGGGTCCCTACTGAGTATCATTATACACACCCCTGCACGGGCTATGCACGTACCTCGTTGTGTTGGGTGCCAAAGATGGAAAATATTGAAGGAGGCCGAGAGCGAACTAGGAACCGACAGTTCCCGGAGGTGGACCACACAGTGAGATGGTACACGGAGCGGACCGATAGACGTGGAGTGGTGAGGTGGACATCTGTACCTACCCTTCAGGTAGGATACTTGTCCCACGTTTCAGGATCTCTCCTTTTTAGCTGTGGTCCCTTTTTCATCCGTACTTGCTTGCCATTGTACCTTTACTTTACTATTGGTCTTGTATTTACGGACCCCTTTATATTCAGCACTACATTTTGTATAGAGTTTTCACTTAGTTCTTTTCTTCTAGAAAGATTTGTTTGTGTGTGTGATACTTCTATAAAGGCAATGCCTTCCTAGCTTAGGGAATAACGCCTTTGGTTCTAGTCACCAACCCCAGTTATATGGATGGCATGCTTGGGGTAGTCACAACACGGGCCCTGAGGATGGGTTGTGAAAAATTGGCATCATAGGACTCGGTTCTACCATAGAACACAACAGTCTGATCATTATTTTCTGTGAAACAACTGTGTTTTGTGTTTTGGGTATGGTTATCAGTTTAGGGAAAATGGTGTTGGTGCGACGGCTGGCATATCCATACACTAGCACATTTACCTCTTATTTCCAACTCAGTGCACAAAAACACTGATTGCGTGTGTGTTAACTTTGAAAAATATTTCATTGTGATTACATTGTTTTAGCTCACCAGTTATAACATTTTAACCGTGGCACACATGTTTTTTTCAGGATGGCCCCATGAAGCCATCCAACTAGGGTTCTGAGATACGTACGAGATGGTACCCCACCGAGTGACGAGGCCTCGGTGAAGAGCCCCATCACAACAGAGGCACAAGCGGTACCACTATCCACTAGGCCACTGATACCACCATTCCCAGCAGCAGAGAGTACATGACTCTTGAGTTCGTTTCACGAGTTCCAGGGATAGAGGCCACCTAAGTTCCGCAGAGAGACGGACCCATAGGCAGCTAAGGATTGGCTGGAGGTTTTCGTGAGAGTCTTCAGATTGGTAGTCACCCCATCCGACCTTACGGTGATCCTTGATGAGAGTCTCTTTCATGCAGAATCAGGTAGATGGTAGAGCCTGATTCTCTAGGTGCATAACGAGGCATCTTTACTATGGACAGATATTATGATTCTCTTCCACTTAGAGTTTATTCTAGTCACCCTTTGTGCGGGGTGGATTTACGAGTTATTTCATCAGCACCAGGGCAGCATGATAGTTTCTCATTACTTAGGGAAGTTCATCGACCTCTCATTCTATTCCACGGATATGGTACATGACCAGTTTTTCAGGGCCCAGAACATCGATTAGGGACTCATGCATGAGATCAGTGCTTCAACGTTTCACCTCAGCATCCAGACATAGGGGGGTGCAGGAGCGAGCCCTAATAGTGGTGAGTTTTCTTACTGAGAAGTCACCAGTACCGAGACCCACCACAAGGTGACATGTAGCAGAGTCTTCTATAGTTGGTAGTAGACAGATGTCCCATAGGTCCAAGAGTACCAGGAGATCAGGTGTGTGACCTCAAGATAAAGGTAAGGTTGTGCGGGGAACACGAATCAGAGACAACCTTACGAGGATCAGGTAATGCTATAAATGTGGTGGACAGGGCCACATGGCTTGTGACTGCCCGACCCACCATGCATACGATGAGCAGACAGTAGAGGGACCTCCCATGTAGAGGCATAGGTTCAACTGTGGTGGTCCGTACGGAGCAGGCATACATGGCAGAGGAGATGGCTGAGGAAAAAGTGGTGGACGACGTTTCAAGGCTCTACCACAACCACCACCACCAGGAGGTCCACCCTGACAACATGGAGCTCGCAGATAGAGGCAGGTTCACCTCAAGGTAGTTAAGGCCTACGACGACAGTGAAACTGAGACGATTCAGGGTACTATCTTCATCTACCCCACCCTTCCTGCAGTACATATAGACACAGGTGTGTGTCATTATTTTTTTGATGATTCCCTTGTTCAGAGCTCGAATATTCCGATGGAGCTGTTGGCTCGATCATTTCAGCTAGGGACTCCTACGGGAGAAGACTCTATGATTACACACTGGTGCGGGTAGTTTGAGCTTACTCTAGGAGGCGAGATCTTAGGTTGGGATCTTCTTGTATCGGCGTCGAGGCCTTACGACATCATCTTGGTTATAGATAGGTTATCCACAGTTCATGCTCTGATTGACTGTATTAGGCACAAAGTGCATTGTGTCTGCACGGATGGTATCAGGTTCACCTTTACCAGTGAGAAGGGAGCCATTGCAGCACATGATGGACTTATGTTGGGGAGGGGGTATCTGATCACACATCAGTTGGCTAGTCTCATCCTCATAGCTATTGATGTGTGGATTTTGAGTTTTCCTGTTGTGGTGGATCAGTCCGCGGATGTTTTCACGGACGATCAACCATGACTACCTCCTTGTAGAGAGGAAGTCTTCTACATTGACATGTACCCCAGGAAAGCACTGATATCTACTCCAGCATATCGGATGGCTCCTACCGAGCTTCTTGAGCTACATGTAAAACTGGAGGACTTGAAGTGGAAGGGATTTATCCGACCTAGTGCTTCAACTTGGGAATCTCGTATTTTGTTCGCCAAGATTGTGGATGGGATCTTGCGACTATGTGTCGACTACCGTTGCCTGAATCAGGTGACTGTGAAGAACAAGTACCCACTCTTGAGGTTTGAAGACCTCTTTGATTATCTCAAGGAAGCACTATTGTTATCAAAGATAGACCTCAGGTCACGCTATCACCAGCTTATAGTTCAAGACGAGGACGTGCAGAAGACGACCTTCTGGTGTCGATATGGCCACTACCAGTTCTTGTTTATGAACTTCGGCATAACCAATGATTCAACAGTTTTCAAGAGTCTGATGAATAGGATCTTCCAGCCATACCATGATCGATTTGTTGTAGTCTTCATCAACAACATACTGATTTACTCATCTACTGAGGAGGAGCACGCCTAACATTAGTGGGTGTTATTTGATACACTCCGAGAGAACCAGATTTATCTTATTCTATCAATGTGCCAGCTCTAGATTCGAGAGGTTCACTTCTTGGGACACGTCATATTAGAGGCTGGATTTCCAGTGGATCCAGTGAAGATCGGGGCAATTCTTTCTTGGGAGCCACCCAAGAGTGTTACGGAGGAGCGGAATGACCTATGTCGGGTTGGGTTCTATCGATGAATTGTGCCAGACATCTGGAGAGTCGTAACACTGCTTTCAACATTGAGGAAGAAGGGGAAATTCTTTGTGTGGTCAAAGAGATTCCAGCAATGCATTGAGGAGATGAGGCAGATATTGAACAGTGCACCTATCTTGAGGCTTCTAGAGGAGGGCATCAGGTACGTAATTTACTGTGACACATTAGGTACGAGATTTGTGTGTGTCCTGATGCAGGAGTGAGCAGTGATAGCGCATTTTTCACGGCAGTTGAAACATCACGAGCATAACTATGCTACCCATGACCTGGTCTTAGCAGCTGTGGTCTTTTCCTTGAAGATGTGGTGGCACTATCTGATGGGCAAGTGATTTATATACTAATATGACCACCAAAGTCTTAGATATATCTTCTGGCAGAAAGACTTGAACCTGAGATAACAGCGATGTCTTGAGTTCTTTCATGACTATGACTTTGAGATAGTCTATACTCTTGGGAAGGGGAACACTGTAGCAGATGCTCTCAGTAAGATATCAGACATTTATCTAATAGGAGAGGTGAAATATAAGCTATCCATGTTGTAGATATCCATTGTGGATAGAGATGGAGCATACCTTCATCAGTATCTCACAGTCACTCCCCCACTTCTTCAACGATTCAGGGAGGCAAAGTGCGGGGACATTGAATGTGAGATGCGACGTGCTCAAATATCCTCAGGGCATGCACCTGAAAGATTTTCTGAAGGTGGGTAGGACGTCATATTATTTATAGGACATACCACGGTACTAGTCGCACTATAGGAGTAGGAGTTGAGGGAGTTCTACACTTCCCCACTAGAGGTACATCCAGGAGTGGTGAATATGTATCAGGTCCTCAGATGCCAACATTGGTGGCCGGGTATGAAGAAAATTGTAGAAGAAATTGTCTCTTGATTCCACACTTGTCACCATGTGAAGGCAGATAACCAGGTACCAGAAGGATTAGTACAACCCTTATAGGTTTCATAGTGGATGTGGTATGGGATATCCATGGATTTCGTGACAGGGATTCCACGTACATCTAGAGGCCACGACTCTATCTTGGTGATTGTCGACCGACTCACCATGTCAGCCCACTTCCTACCGATTAGAGGGCAGGGTTTAGTAGAGAACTTGGGATTCATCTACTTTCAAGAGATCATACAACTCCTTGGTGTACCATCGACTATTTTCTCCAATTGAGACATTCGTTTCACTTCCCGGCTATGGATGGTGTTACAGGAGGCATTTGAGATGCAGCTTCGCTTGAGCACCCCTTTCTATCCTCAGACGAATGGTTAGACTGAGAGGACCATTCAGAATCTTGAGGAGATGCTCTGTGCATGTGTCCTCCATAATGTTCCTAGCTGCAAAGATCACTTACCTTAGTGTATTTTTCATACAATAATATCTACCACTCCACCATCGGGATGGCACCATATGAGTCACTATACGGCTGACCTTGCAGATCACCTCTGTGCAGGACTGACCGAGGGGTGTCAGCACTTGTAGAACCAGAGCTGGTTTAGGCTATGATGGAAAAGGTGCAGATCATCCAAGAGTGGATGAAGACTTCACAGAGCAGACAGAAGCCCTATGCTGATAGGAGACGGAGACCACTGGAGTTCGGGGATGGTGACCATGACTTTCTACATTCTCACTTCTATGTGTTAAACTAATATTTGGCCAAAGTGGAAAGTTATCTCCACGTTTTATCACACCTTTCCAGGTTCTTAGCAGAATAGGTGTGGTGGCTTACTGCCTGACCCTTTCACCTCAGTTGCAACGGGTGCTGGACCTCTTCCACGCATCTCAGCTGAGGAGATATGTGCATGACCCATCCCACATCGTCGTCCACGGGGACCTGTCAATCAATGATGGGGAGACATTCAAAGAGGTTCGAGTGGAGATTGAGGCTCGATAGGAGTGGGTCCTGTGTGGGTGGTCGATTTTTCTAGTGCGTGTTCACTGGCATCACGAGTACCTCCAGGAGAGCACATTGGAGCGAGAGGCTCAGATGTGTGCTCATTATCTCCATTTGTTTCCCTAGTGTGTGTTGAAACTTTACGGTGATGTAATCCCATGTGGTGGTGGTAATGTAAAGACCCAGAAATTTCATAGATATATTTTTCTGAGTTTCTATGAAATTTTACGAGTCTTCATTTTCTGACATCACTTGATTCAGAGGCCCGATGTGCCTGGAATCAATTTCTGAATTTATGTTTGGGTATGTTCTGTAAACGTATGTGCGGTTTATATTATCTTTTGAACCAGTGCTCAGAATTTAAATCCAAGGATACCGATGAACTCGTAGTGCCTATATTATCTCAAGAGACCTTTACCATAGTTGCGTTTTATACAGGATGTAAGTTATAATTTGGGGTTTCCAATTAAAATTAAATGTTTTAATAAAATACATGTGTGCAACACATTTTTATTTTGAAAGGTGGTTAATGTATCTTGGTAGAAGTTAGGGGTGGGGCCCACCACACCGTAACCTCCCTTGGGAGGATATAACTAGGGGTGGGACCACACGATCTCAAACCCCTCAACCACCCCCTAAACTCCCCCATTTACTATACTTAATTAATTTGACACATACCCTCTTTAATTGGAACTCTCCACCTCCACAAATTTATTTTTATCCTACCATCTTCTTTAATATAGGATGCCCACACCCTCAAAATTAATTGTCTAGCATGAAAATTAATTATTTGGCTCAAAAATTTCAATTAATTTTAAATTAATGTTCAGGATAAAATAAAATCTTAAGGTATTATTTTAGGGATGGATTTTCTTGTGCTGGGGAGAATTGGAGATGAGATGGGACATTCTTCCAACAAAGAACATATTTCCTCTCTCGATGAAGAATGGAGACGCCCATGAAGAATGGCCAACTTCCTTATTCTTCCTCTGCGCCAAGGGAGGAGACGTCGCCGTGAAGAACACCGCCAATGTCTCTTCCTCTGACATTGATGGAATGAAACCATCTACCAAGATGCTCGTCTTCCGAGGCTCGTCAATGTGCAATGTCAACTACTTGGTAGGGGTTTGTTTGATTTTAGTTTAATAAAATTATACTCTCTTCATTGATTAATGCAAGTGACCCTATATGGCAATTTGATATTGCATAATGCGGAGGGCTCGGGCAGAACAAACATGACCTGATTACCCTCCAGAAGTTCATGTTTTTTTGGCGGTGGCGTCCGGCAGTCGCGCACTGCCAGCATGGAGGAAACCGCGGCCCGAATCCATGGGCCGCTTGGATGAACCGAACCGTTCGGCCATAGTCAGCTGGGATGGTGAACCACGACACCCACACATGCCTTGATGTAAAGGTGTCGCCCGCACCCGCGGTCCACTTGATGGATATGACGGGCTGGATATTGCTGACTGGGGAGAGAACCCTGG
The DNA here is from genome assembly GCA_963277665.1 of Viscum album. Lineage (NCBI taxonomy): Eukaryota > Viridiplantae > Streptophyta > Magnoliopsida > Santalales > Viscaceae > Viscum > Viscum album. The sequence goes on from OY728166.1 coordinate 999,707,877, forward strand.
CACCGCGTTGCATAGGGACCATGGCCCGCACTGTGTGGGCCAATTCGGTGGGTGAACAGGCCGACCACCTTCCGGACATGCAAATGAAACCGCGGAGCTAAGTGACACCGCGTGGAGGAGATAGGGGCCCTCACGGTGCCACTATTTCAAGAAACCGAGGGGACCACCCCCCCCCCCCCCCCCCACACACACACTCCTCTCGGCCTCCCATGTGCAGGCCAGGCCACATAACCAGGGCGGGCTGCACTCCACCAGGCCGGCCTGACCCCCCAGCAGGGTCGGACCCACCGAGACTAGAAGGGCCGACCCGCCAGCCCACTAGTCTTGACGGGCCATGCCCGTTTCACTTAAAATTCTATATCTCTAAGACCACACGTCAAAACGACATGTCTTCGGTAGCACTGGGATCCTTGCGATGAGGCGTTCCATCTGAGATGCTCTAAATGAGTTGTGGGCAACTTTGGAAAATGTCCAGGTTTGGAACAGGCATAATTCCAATGGGGCCTCTGGAACGGAAAAGCCAATAACTCTCAGACCGTGAGTCCGATTGACGTGCCGTCTATCGTGTTGGGTTTCTTTTAATGATACAAAATGCCGGGATACATAAACTATGAAATTAGTGAGAGTGTATGTATATAAACCTTTGATAGAAAAGAGGACCCTCTCGGAATCGAGCATGCTGTGCGCGGGAACCCAAGAGCTGGTTACGGCTGTGGCGACTACTGTACATGGATCCTCCATTGGTTCAGTAGGGATGACTACCATACTAGGATCCTCCATGGGTTTGATGATGATGAATATTGTTCTTGTATCCGGTGTGGTTTTGACAGTATTGACATTTGTACTTGTATCCTGTGTTGGTTCGACAGAGTAGCTGGTCTTGTATCCTATGTGGGTCAGACAGCTTAGCTGGTCTTGTATCATGTGTGGATCCAACAGCTTAGATGAATCGGTGACTAAATCTAATCATCTATATATCTATACAAAAAATGTATACATGTGTGAGCTGAGTCTAGACTTTCAATAATTAACATTGATGTGATTTACTTTACTTCCTCTATGGACTGGGTTGTGCTTGGTCTCGAGAGTTGGAGTTGAACTGAGATTAATAACGTAGACATATGTATGGGAATATACCTTATTAGGGTTGGTTGATATTTTGTGATTTTATATTTCATTTTTTGGTTTAGCCTACGTGGATTCTGGGAGACCTTTTGGGGTCTTAGGGTCCCTACTGAGTATCGCTATACTCACCCCTAAACGGGCTATGCCTGCACCGTATTATGTTGGATGCAGATGACAGACAGTGTTGACGGAGGCCGAGAGCATACCAGGACCAGTCGGTTCTCGGTGTTGGACCACATGGCGAGACGATACACAGAGAAGACCATTAGATGTGGAGTGTTGAGGTGGACATCTGTACCTACCCTTCTGGTAGGATACACAGTGGACGTTCCAGGAGCAACCCATTTTAGATGTTGTGTCTTTTTCAGCTGTACTTTCTTTCCATTGTACCTATACTTTAATGATGAGATTGTATTTCCGACCCCCTTTAAATTCATCACTACATTTTTTATACAGTTTTCACTTATTTCATTGCATATATCTTACTCTATTTGTATGTGTGATACTTCTATAAAGGCAATGCCTTCCCAGATTAGGGAATTACGCCTTCAGTGCTAGTCGCCTGCCCGTGGCCAATGGAAAGCGGGCTTGGGGTAGTCACGACACGGGCCCCGAGGACGGGTCGTGACATTCAAGTTTAAATTTTGAACCATTTGAAACAATATATGAATGTCAGATTCACAAATAATAATTTTGGGATGATAGAGTGGATTTTAATTTCATGGGTCTATAGTTTATAAAGAAAAATAATGACAAATTTTAGATTATTTTGTGACACATGAGGACATATCTGAGAGGGAAGAGATGTAATGCAAATAATAAGAGAAATTATCAGTCTTTTGAGCTACTTGGTATCTTTATCATAAAATAAATCCATTTAATTAAGTGATAGACTTTGGTCATAATTTTAGTTAAAGACAATTTTTCATGGACCATATGAAATAATAGAGAATATTATATTAGATTCCTAATGAGTGGTGTAACCACTAATTTTATCTCTAGTAGACAACTTATTCGATGATTCTATGTTAAGAAAATATAAACCAAATTGATCTCATTTTTTAAGGGAATAAGTAGTTTTTTTGGAAAATAGAATTTATAATTTAATGAATCATATTTGGAGCCAATATAGAATCATCCTTTTCGAAGAAAACAATCTTATTTAAAACATGTTATCTAAATCAACAATGATATTAATAAAAAATTAAAATAATCCACATGAGTTAATTGAATTTCTAAAAAATGAAAGAATATTTTCATTCAGAATAATTTATAATGTATAATAAGATCAAATTAATTTTTTATCAATCTTATTAATGAAAATAATAATAAATTAATCATTCTGATTTATTTAACCATGAGAATTACTGTGTGACTAAACTTTTAAAAAAGGGTAAAAATGATATTAAAACATATAAGGATCATATTTAATGGACATAATGGGGCATTATAATTTATTATATCATCTTTTATTCATTTTTGGTTCCACATTAAATGAAAAAAATTAGGGTAGAATTCCCAATTTTAAATGTTTACATGTCTTCCATCCAACCACTTATAAAGGTTATCCCACTCTCCTACTATTGTCCCACATAACATGACATTTGTAATAATAAATAAAATACAAAATCACTTATAAACATCCATATCATAGTACAATATTTCTTAGGTTTTGAATTAATACACCTTAAAAAGCATTAAGGGCTAAACAATGAAATGTTACACAAAAAATAAATGATGTTCATCAATGAATATTTTTAATTTCTCTAAACAAAAAATTAATTTGTTTTTATATCAAAACTATATGTAATCATAATCATACTAAATAAACATAGATGTATTTTATGGGTATGCACTAATCCAATACACATATCAATCAAATATATTTTTAAATCAATATTCATGAGTATGTCGGACTACCACCTCTAAAACTGATGTCATTCGTTTTCCCATTAAAACCTATAAAATTTAGAATAATGATGGAAAGAATTTTATATATGATATTTATGATATTTATAAAATAGTTTATACATTTGTAATCATTATATCATATATACATTTTAGGGAGGAAAATTTTGTAGCAGATGCGTTGTCCCGAAGGGGGAGCCCAGAGGAGGAGCTTATTGTTTATTATGGTACTGGTTCTCTTCCTGTGGGGTGTTACTCTTTTGTTCAAGTTGATGCTCTTGGTTTGCATAAATTCTGTCATACTAGAGGCTGTTTGTTGGGGGTGGTGTGTGATCACCCTCATTTTATAATAAAATGAATGTTTCCGTCAGGAGTTGATGTGTGGCATTTTTCACTGACATTTTAGATAAAAGGTAATAAAGGTAAAAATAATAAATATATATGATATAAAATAAATTAATACTATATTAATAAAATAATTATCTTCATGAAAACATAAAATATCATTTACTTAATAAAATTTCACAAACTAAAATAGAGAAAACATCACTTTTTGGTGTGTAGAATACCAACTCCATGAAACGATATGATTTTTTTTTCTTTACCACATCAAAATAATTATATATATAATTAAATTATATTGTATTTATCGAATAAATAACATTATATAATGATAAAATTATTCTTATATTATATCTATAATTATCATGGAAAACTGGAAAAGTTACTAATGCGTACGTACGTCCTACCTTCTACATGATCGTATTGGTAGTTCATTTTTCATAACCATATTTTTAATTGGTTTTAAAAGATTAATTTATTTATTTATATTAAAATTATTTCTTGATAATTATTCTTCATAATTTTTTTTAAATGAAATCATTATCTATAGTCGACCAAACTATGAAATATTATCACATGAATCAGTTTTGGTCATAACACCCAAAATAAACATAATTGATTATGTAATTTTATATAACATGTTAATAATTGAAATTAAATTATTAATTAACATGATAAATGTTCCCAATAAATAAAATATTTACATTTCATTATTATTTAACAAGATTAAGAAACATGTGAAAATCAGACACAAGGAAACGGAATACGCCTCAATTTCTTTTCATTTTGACATTTCTTGATTATATGAAACATAATTATATTATATGGAGTATATGTAGAACCATTGACATTTTATATGATAAATTTATATACGATCATGTCATTTAATTATTTGTGATGTTATTATTACATGGAGGTTATTCGTTGAATGTTTTCCATGTTATATGGTTCTTTAATTCAAAATAAATCATCTCTAAAGGTTTTAAATAAAACACTATTTCTATTCCATGTGCATGATTTTATTTTAATTCTAAAATGTTTTTATGAAAAAAAAAGATTTAAAAAGTTAACTTAATGTCACATTTAATTTCATCCAATATTTTTAAAATGGAATATTTTAAAATGTTTCAAATATAATATTTTGAGAAATAACAAATGAAATTTCATATTTTTAATGAAATATGAAAATGAACGATCATTTCACTATTTAAATTATTTTATTTACATATACCTTTTCAATATTAATTTTTTTATTTTAAGATAAAACACTATTCCCTTTTTTTAATATATATATTGATATTGTTTTTGGGAAAATTTGTATATATACTGTGAATTTTCATTGAAAATAATATTTTGATATGTAAATGTTATTTACATTATAGTTTGAAGGTAATTTTCAAAAGGTGAAATGTTGAATTCATGTTTTATTGATTGAAAATTATAAATTATGAATATAGATAGATAGAGTTGCATGATTATATTATATCTTAAATGATGGGTGTGTTCAAATAGTGCATTACTGCATTTAATAATAGTTATTTTTTTTATGGAATTATATATGATGTTGAGCATATTTTTTTTAATTCCTAAGGGTTTTGTATTCCCTCTGTTGGGGGTTTTCAAGTGTTCTCTAAGATAATGTCCCAAATTACCTGTGCAAAATTTCAATTCTTCCCAATATTTTTTCATGGAAATCATTTCGTCTTAAAAATTAAAATATAATATAATTTTATAATCGAATGATATTTCTCATTATGTGTGAAATGTTAATTTTTAATTAAAATTTTTTTTTCATGTATTCGAAAGTTTTTACTAAAATAGTGGTCACCTTTATTTTCATATTCCTTTCTATGATTATTTAATCAAAACATGTATAATAAAAATTATATAGTTCAAGGATGGGAAAGGGAGTGGAATAGGTTTAGATTTATGTCTCAATAAGTTTTCTTGAAATGAAATCATTATTTATTTTAAATGATTTATATTATAGGAAAAATGCATTCAAATGTTTTTTGTCAGATTTTTATTCTATAGTTTTTTATATATTAGTTATGGACTGATTATATAATACATTGGACATAGAAATATTCTCAATTTTAATGAATGTAAAAAATGGAATAAAACTCGAAATTTTTTAATGATTAAGGATGGAATATTATAAACTAATTTTCATTAAATCATGTAATTTAAATGGTAAATTCTATTTAGGATATGGTTTTAAATTTTATCAGAATTGATTAAAATAAACTAAATAATTCTATATGATTAATATGAATATTTAATATTTTTATAGGTTTACTTTGATTACTAACAATCCATTTATTGAAAAACTATTCATAAATCATATAGTTCTTCAATTATTATTAATTAAAATAACTCTTAATGGAAAATTAATTAAATAAAATTTATATATTATATATATACAAAAATTTAAATAAAATACTGATTATTACCTTCCATATAATTAATATAATGTCAGAATTATCTTCTAAAATGATGTTTTATTTAACCACTTCTTTATCACGTTTTGAATGATTATTTTTTTATTAAATTATCTCACATAAATAAATTAAATTTTATAAAATGGATTCAATATTTGGAATCTATGTAATTAACATAATGTAATATTTTTATCTATTTTTTTCATTATAAATATTTTTCATCATAATGCATTGTCTCCATTGTAAAAGATATAACACTAAGATAAAATGATAAAATAAAATGATAAAACAACTATAACACATTCAATTATAATATTTCATTAGTTTTTACTAAATGGTATTCTTAAAGAGTTAAATGATAAATTTATAAAAATTATCTAAATTTGGGAAATCCAACATTTAGTTTTTTGAATATTAGTTATATTTTACATAATTTAAGAATTATTTTTTTTAGTCATTTAATGGAACAATAAGGAGATTACATTTTAGATTCATTCACACAATTTTTTTTAAACAAAAAACATTTTCCTATTTTGAAAATAATTTACTTAATGGATCTAGTAACATTATTTTTAGAAAATAGAATTTTTAATCAGAAATCGTGTATTTTCCAAATAACCATTTTTTGATGTATATTGTGTTCATTTATTAAAATAAAAATCTACATATTTAGTATACTAAATATTCAAGAAATTATTAAAAATTTAAAATCATTTTTAAATATTTGGTTAAAATAACTCATTATTGATAGTCATATTACTGTGTTATAATGTTAAAAATGAATGTTATCACCATTATGAAAAAAATAGGATTACTGTGGATAAAATAATACATACTTCTTAAATTGTATCCAATACAACAAAAAATTACATTATGGTTTTGTTGATTAATCATTTCATATCTATTATATATACTAATCCTATGTGTATCTGGCCTTACGTGTCACCACAAAAAATATCCAAGATACCAACTACTGAGTCACAAACTCTTGGTGCTGATTTACTTCTTCATAACCACCTAATATATTTGTCGACCGATCTTTGAGTTTAAAGATCATCTCATTCATATTCTTCCTCCCACATAAATGACAATATACCACCCTATCATCCAATGATTTGATCAGAAATCCAGTTATTCTCTCCCCCATTTAGTCGTCATCATATCATATCCTATATTCTTATATACCAATTTCATTCATCCAAACATCATCTACCCACTTAAACCTCCATAATATAACTTAACATTATATGGTTACCCCTCATTTTTGACATCCATCCATCCACAACAACACTAATTTCTAACCCACCACCATTTATCATCAAGTTCAATGATTAAGGATTTTCCATTTCGTTGACAGTCCAACTGACTACCATAAGAGTTTACATTCTATGTCTTAGTAATTTACTATAAATCTTAGAATGCATTTTGGTCACTGTGGTTGATTATCAGAATAACATCCAGGAAACCATAACTACCACAACACTGCCTTCTTAAACCAAAAACCCTAAAATTGTCATCTTACGGATGGAGTTGGAATTGAGATACAAAGTCACACGCAATCCTTAATTCCTTTGCAAGTACATTTAGCTACATACTAGAACCAGAACATGTCTTCGTAAGGGTAACATTGCTTTTATAGTAAAAAAAATTCATCCCAAAATATTCAATTGACAATGCATTTTTCTTTAACATGGAATATCATGATCCATTACTCTTGGAAATGGGTAATCTTCATCGTTGGACAACTACTAATCATGGAATTTAGACTCATATATTCATTTTATTATATTGGATGAAAAAAATACTCTTGCATTGATGAATTATAATTTTTTATTGATAATTATTGAACTATTTTCTTATCATGGTATTGAAAATCAATTTTTATGTGATTTTAGGTTAACAAATATTTTCTACTAAATTATCACTACTTTAACTCATACAATATCAATCAACTCTATTCTGAAATCTTATTTAACAAATTTTTTCTACCACACTTTCATGTTTCAAATTCCTTTGATCAGATCATAAAACATAGCTATGCCTATCTAAATTTATTCCATACATAAATTTTACTGTTTCTTAGTTTCAGCTTCTACAATTTACTACATGCATATTTCATATATGACTTTTTTAATAGTAATATAATGCTATGAAATTACATGTTTATTCAGTTTGGTTTATTCTTTCACAATGTATATTACATTTCATTTACATTATATTTTTCATTAAATGGTTTAATTTCACACATTGAACAAATAATACTCATTGGATTCAGGCTCAACTATTAATTCATTTATATTGGAAGACAAAGTTCTCACAATATTTTTGTATAATAATTTTTTAACAGATATTATTGATCTATTTATAGAATAAATTATTCAACATCAGTAATTATTTGATTTCATTCCATCATATATATGTTACACAATAATATGTACTTTGATTTATAAATTATCAATGCACTCAAACTTTTCATCTTATATAAATACTTACAGATACCAAACTGTCGGGTTTCAAATACACCAGATCGTGACATAAAAATTGGGTATGCCAATCTAATTTTATTAAATAAATAACTTCAACTCTTTTATAGTTGTATATTCCACACTTTACTATAACCGGATTTCATGTTTCACTTTTTAACTGTAATATAATTCTATACAGTTACATATTTTTTCAGTTTTTTCCCTACCTTCACAATGTATAAAAAATTGACTATACTATCCACTTTCCATAAAATCGTTTTATTGCACACCTCGAAATATATATATATATATAAATTTATATAAACAATCCAATCATGGAATGTTCGTCAATATCTAGAGATTCAATGTTTTACTAAAGACTACTAATAAAGGCATGACACAATTTTGTGTTTTCTATTATGTTCAGTTCAAACTATTTCAGTTTTATACATTTATACATTAATTGTATAACCTAATACTCTAACAATAACTCTATTTACATCTATTGTAAAATCATCAATGAAATATAAAAATATCTGTCCTTCTCCAGCAAGTGAACCATTGTGTCCAAATGGTTGTGCAGAAGGAGTCACACAGTCACAATTAACACAATTGTCTACCAATGGTATGTTCTATTTAAAATGGAATATCTAAAGCTCTATAATTCTAACTACTTTACAGACTATAAAAAGTTATTACATTAAAACTATTTCATATACATTTCATCAAAAATATATAACTCTAAAAACATTTACAGTAGGAGAAAACATGTGAATGAAAAGACCAGATGCCTTCAGAAAATCTCTTATTTCATTCTGTATGTATGATGACACTATTTTGAGAAGAACAAAATGAAGGCCCCACAACTGAGCTATTCATTGTATAACAGAATACTTTAATAATTTCGGTAGTGATATTTACAGAAGAAAACAATATAACAGATTCATCCCCTTCCACCTCGACAATGTAAGCATTCATCCTATAGTTTTATTTTTCTGTGGCCACTATGAATGTGTCCCTTCATAAAATTCCCTCTATATAGTGACACAAATTCACTCGAACAGATCATGGGGACTATATTACTATATCATGTAAAGGTATGAATTCAAATTTAACATAACTCTCTTTCACCAAACACAAACACACTATGATATACTTCAATTTGTTATAGAATACTAAATTGTATTATACAAATTCTACTAAATCAAGGCATAAATCATTCATCGAGAAGTGTAAAATTTTGAGAATTCAAAAACACATGACTGCATTAATGGTGTCATACAACATACATAAAACTATACATGTATGTCGATGAAGATGTTTAAATACTTACTATAATCACTTCAATATTATTTTTGGAATTATAAATTTACATTCAGTTGTCTACTACAAGAAATTCATAACAACAAAAAAATTGAAGATTACTTTGAATATTGAAGTTAGTTAATCGGTATTAATTCTACAAAAAAGGCATAAAACTACCCACTAGTACCACTGGTTCTTGAATAATTTCTTCTATATTTGTTCATGTTCACTCCAGATATTTTAATAATAGAGACCCTTGTAACATCTTTCAATAATTACATGCTTTAATGATGTACAATGAGAGAAAAAGGAAATGTAGAAACAAAAATACCCATGTTTTTCTACATGATGTTCTATGCGAAAGATTTGTTTGATCTTAATACCTATGTGTCCATAGTAGATAAAAATGTTTCTCTTTAATCGAACATCTGCAAGGTCTAGTACATTTCAAGAACAGATTCATACTTACAACTCTATGTTTTATTTCACATCAACTTGTGGAAAGATAGATAGGTTCTTCTATAATGGTTGAGCACCATTTATATTCATATCAAATGCAAAAAACTACTGTCACATAAATGGTTTAGGCCCACCTGATGGACACTGACAAATATTAACTCAATAATACATATAGAGCACTGCACATGAATTTCAAATTTGGGTTTGGAGATTAGGTGACCCTAAAGCTATATACTATTGACATGAACATGAAATCATTACAAAATTTGTATTATCATAACTACTACCTACAGCTCGGATGAAAAAAAATTTCTATAACATATTGACTACAACATAGTTGAGAGCATGCAACATATTTTTCAGGAAAAAAATGATTCATCTCAACAATTTATAATTCAAACGTATGATCCTTATCATTACGAGGTTCAAAATTTAATACTATATCTTCTGAAATGAAGAGAAACAAATCCCTGATCATATATATTATTTAATAATTCTGAGATTGCAATGCTTATTGTCTATGATGTCAATGATATAATCCAATTGACGGATATAATAATTCAAACCAAATCGTGTGATCTTAAATGAATTGATGAGAAACACACATTGTATCTTCGATTACAATATCACATTATTTTCACAAGTGACAGTAATGGATATGTTTGCCACATATTGCATCTCCCATATTCTTTAAAAACATGTTCTAAACTATGCATGGTTACAATGAGAGAGTACATATATTTTCACTTTTGATTCTGTGAAAATCATGAATTAACTCTAATACATTCAAGAAGTCTTCTAGAACAATTTATTGTCATTTCTTAAATAAATATTGAGTCTCAAACACTATAATTAATTCACCAGAATAAAAATTTAATGAAGGTAGATCTGTACAATCAGTTAAAAGATGAATTTCTCAGAGGTGACTGAGAAGGGTATTCATACGTGATGTTCATTATTTTACATTCAGAATTTCATTATGGTCCATGGTATATGATCCAGATTTAACAAGATGATATATCAATTTGTAAATGGGCAGGGTGTCCAAATTTGTTTATGAAATTTACATATTACCCTATGTGGCCGAAGATTACTTGGTATCTTACAAATAAGAATAGTTATATAGTAGTCTCCCCTAAAATAATATCTTGAGTTTTCAATATTATGGTTGACCAATAATGGGTGATTTAATAGAAGTTTATATATTTGGAATGTAATGGGAATGTATTGATAATTATAGTACTACTAAGATTGTTTACCATCATTGTTGAAATTATATCATCCATTACTAACAATAAAACTTTTATTATATTGTAGTTGTTCTAACTGTAGAGTTTAAAATAATGACTTGCCTCATGTGCACATACTATTATTTATGTTCCATGAATACAAAGATAACACTCCAATAGTTGTTCATAAATATGTTTGTGTTGGTATTCCATATAATGTTTCACACACAATACTACATGATGTTTTCAAATGCTTTATGCTCTATGTCCTTACGGTAATGTGAACTGTTCATCACCGTTTATGATTAATTGTAAATGTACAAAATATTTTCCTAAAACATTTTTTGAATATATGATAGTTGATGTTGATGGTTATGTCGTTTATCAGAAAATTGGTGACTAAAAATCTGTATTGAAAAATAACAAGCTTCCAGATAATTGCTTTTTCATACCATACAATCCTATTAATACATTTATGTTTCATGATCATATCAACATTGAAGATTTTAATCAGTCATATTCGATCAAATCCATATTTAAGTATATTAACAAGGGAAATGATCATCTAATTGCGACACACTTTGAGAGGAACAACAAACACATTTTAGATAATGATGTAGATGAGATAAAGATGTATTATGACTATTAGTACGTATCTCATTGTGAGGAATATTTGAGTATTTTTTCATATGATATCCATTATAGGTATCAACCTGTTGAGAGGTTACGTTTCCATTTACCATGATGGAATTCAGTTACCTACTCTTCCAATGATATCATTAAAGATGTATTAAATCACATCAATAGTTTTGAAACAATGTTGACCTATGGAATTGAATAAAATATAATATACCCAGAAGTTAGAGGTTTTACATTTATAGAGTACCATACAATATTTTTATTCCACTCTCATGAAATGAAATGTCGTCCCTGAATGCTAGGATATTGTGTTGGAAGACTACACTACATGCATCAACCGACTAGTGAGCTCTGCAAATTTAGGATGCCTTTAACAAATATCAATGGTGCAACTTCATTTGAATTTATCCAGAATGTAAACAACATCACTCATGGTACGTTTAGAGAGACTTTTTGTGCTATGAGACTATTGACAAATTATATAGAGTTCATTGATGGTATAAAAGAAGTTTCATCTTGGGGAATGGAAAAACATATATGTAGGCTATTCGTGAGAATGTTAATCTCCAATAACATTTCTCACCCAAACATTGTCTAGGCTGAAACCAAAGATATGCTACTAGAAGACATTTAATATTCCCATGGAAGGACCAACCAATACCAAGTCTGCACTCTCATTCATAACAACTTTCTTCCACTACATTTATCTAGTGACTATGTTTTATCTCTTTTCTCTGATATTTCCTATATTTCCTTAATGAAAATTTCATCAGTTCATTTTTCGTAAATATACTATTTCTTATGAAATTTTATGTTGCTCCTGTATTTATACATTTTTGATAATGTTGTTACAGTGTTGTACATATTCCACTAACTAATAATTTACTAATGGATTCTTATAATATTTTTTTTATACTATAAGTAATATCTTATAATTAATGTAAATTATTGAAATGAATTTATTTATTTTATTACGTAATACTCTATAAAATTATTCCACATTTTCATAGAAAACTTTTTCGCATAACACATCAATATTCAATACACATTCAATAATTTGGACTTACTGCAATATAATTCTCTGTTGTGATATTTACTGTAATGAAGTAATAATATTTATCACCAATTTACTATATTGTATTACAAAATAGTCCCACAATTTTTTCACATATTAATACAAAATGAAATAATTTATTTTAATTTTTAATCCTCTATAAATTAATTCCATAGTTTCATAGGTCTGTTATTCACATAATAGTTTGATAAACATTGTACTTGCTATCATTTGGACTTACTAAATTATATTTCCATACTGTGAAACATTCTATATTTTAGTACAAAAATTTCAACCATATCTGTTCACATATTGAAACTAAATTACATTGAATTAGAACTTATTTCTAAAAAAATATGAACACAAATCACACATAAAAGAGATGTTACTAGATTAATATTATTTCTGTAATGTTATTATAATGTTTTTTATAAAACAACCACATATTATAACTACTTCATCCTTAATATAACTATCATAAGGTTAATAATTAAAAATTATATAGACTGAAAAACATAATTACTACTCAGTTTTATCTATTCTATTCATTATCCTTGGTAGTTTCTATGATTAAAATAATATAAATTGATGTAATGATTATGTTGTCTTTATTTAGTACTGATATGTAATAATATTCCATTACATTTTAAATTTGACACTCAATGATTACTAGAGACATACATATGCTTTAAAGGAAATAGACCGCATTTTACAGAGCAATCAAAGATCTCTTCTATTATATCCCAATATCCTATATCCTTATTCATCATTAGATAATATACCAAATCATTTAGTATAAAAGGAACTAAATTACCATAAGTAATCCCTTCTACAATATTACACCATTTTTCATTGTATTCAAATAGTTCAATTGAATGATTTAATGGTTGTCATTAGGTCTTCACTGTCTAATGATTTCGGGGGGGTGTCTTATTATTTTTTCATGGTAATGGAGGCATAGTTAAAACTATCATCTGGAGAGTAATAATATAATTTATACATGCATTTGGAACTATTTTACATGCAGTTTCATTGAGTGGAATAGAAGCAAAACTGCTTCCCGGTGGGTGAACTCATTCTAAATTATGTATTCCAATCTCCATTACTGAACATTCAGAATGCAATATTCATCAAGTGAGTGACACTAGGAATGATGTCAATATGACAATGCTCATTATTTAGGATGAGGAATTTATGATTAACAATCACTTATTTGAGGTTATAGAATATACTCTAAGGGAAATTATGATTGTTAAAGAGGATAATGCTCAGAAATTACCATTCAATGGTGTAAAAATTGTCTTTGAATGAGACTTCAGGAAAACACAAAATTTTATATGAGGATGTAACAGAAATTAAATGGTATTTTCAAGTGTTATGTCACCATATCTATGGAAAAACTATATGGTTTTATCACTTATAGTGAACATGATATTTCATTATACTATATGTATCCATGATGAAACATATTACATGAATTTTTAAACGAACATTAGATATTTGTGAATATCTAATTGGAGAGCCCAATAAATGTTAATTAGTCATTCAAATTATGTTGTCTTATCATATTTATAACACTAATAATGCCATGGGTTTAATTGTTAACCACACATTTGCAAGTTTTAGTGAAAATCATGGTTACCATATATATTTGAAAGAATATGCAAGTTTAGCTCCAACCCGTATTGTCGTTCAAGAAATAAATAAATATTTTTTGACACCAATGGGGCTCGAAAAAAAAATTACTTCAATGTAGAATCTATTTCTAATTATTGTTATGATACATATAGGCCTTCAATATTTACATATCTGACATGTTAAATGTTATAAATGTCTCAATGTTAGCTTCACTAAAAATTACTCTACATCTTAGTGTTCCAATTATGTTACTAAATAATATAGATCAATATATTGGTTTGTGTAATTGTCCTCATATGATAGTTACATAGTTGGGTGAACATTTTATTGGAGCACAATTTTTATGTGGATGACATTCCGGGTATAATTCAATAATTCTTAATATAACTATGAATCTCTCATATTTTATATGGTCATTCCAATTACAATGAATACAATATTATATGCAGTTTCATATTTGATGACTATTAATATATTTAAGGGCCAATAATTTGCTTCAATTCGGTTATGTGTTCTCAAATTAGAGTTCTCTCAGGGTCAATTAAATGTAGCAATATATTGGGTCACATAAGAAAATGGTTTAAAATTTGTTGTTGATGGTAACAATAACACATACTCATGTTACAATGAAAATATTTTGTACAAGGAAATATTCGATAATCTAACATAGTTATAATTGAAAAATAATTTTATATATTCTAATGTGGTATGGATTCCCAATATGATTAATTTCAAGACTTATTTACATTCTTAATATGTTTTATTTGTACACTAATTGAATATGTAGAGTTACAAAAATGTCATGCTCAATAACACTACTAAATGAGATTACCCCATAGGATGATGAAACACTATGGATACATGTCTTTTTCATGATCATGTGGTTCAATTCATCTTGCAAATACTTCATTGAAGTCATTGTTATTGACCTCATGCTATGAGATATTAATGTGAGTTTGTGTTACAAGAACAATTCATGACTAGTTTTTTTCATTATTTCTCAACAATGATCTATAAATTTTAGAGTGTATATATATACACTACCAACATCATCTATGATATGTTTTGTTTATATATTATCAATCATTTTAATGTACTATATACATTAAACAATTTCTCAGTGTTTTTATATATTTTTCTCAACTTTTTCCTGACATGTTAGAGTATATATATATATTCTATTTATATCACCCATGATCTATTTTAGTTGAATAATATCCAATAATCTAATAATTCTTGATTATTTTTTAACATTTTAACTTACCATCTATAGGGAAAAAATATATGTGTTTTATTTCGTTACTATTGTAATATGTTGGGTACCAATTACGGTATATATATATACATTCATTGTTGACTATAATCTTTTTTTCATTGTATATTATCCAACATTTTAACATAGTATATGCATGGAATAATGATTCAATGTGAAATTATGAAATATCAACCTATCTTCAAGTACAAACATATCTTGGTTGAAAGAATCTTCTATGTAATAAAAAATATCCAAATATATTCATACCAAGGAAGTTACCTCATAACTAGACACCCATGTGGAATCATGTTCTCAACCATGATGTTTTTTCAGTCGTGTGAAGTAAAAATAATTCTTTTTAGTTTTCATATTACTTCATTTTATGCCATAAATCATAAAAAATTTCCACATGAACATCTAATTTCTTCATCTCATTTATACAACATTTTTAATGTTCTATATACCAAGTTTTATTAAATTAATATTTATAATGAATTTTAATTCATCCTTATATTCTTCAAATTATCCTTCTATATTTGTACTCTATTTTAAAACTACATAGAGTTCTACGTTACAAGTATTCACTGCAATCTATGGGTTATTAAAACTATATGATTCAAAATATTCAAGAAGATGGCAGGTCAATTATGTTGAATTATTACATTACAATACTGTATCTAATAACATTTACCCATAGTAAATGTTTCATTCCCTATAGAGGGCTTCATGTTTCATGCAGTTCGAGGGGGTGAATTTGAAAATGAAATGTCACATTACCTGAAAATTAACAATGTCATGTTGACCATATTGATCATACAATCCATTTGGGTGAAGAGATTGACCAGTATAGTTTCTATATACATTTATCATTTTATACCTTTCTAATATGTTATTTGAATATATCAATTAAATACTACACTATAGTAATGAAATGAAACTCCTTTCATCCTATATTATTGTCACCATAATTTTTATTGTAATACAAATTCCTTACAAGAAAGATATTCCAGAAGATGAAAATGCTTGAATTGGGTCACATTGTAACAAATCATTCTTGTGTAGTACTTTTTTTAGTTAATTGAATGTCAAAAATATACTAACCACAAGTTGTAACTAATTATATCCATCAAGGTTATTTTGAATTTATCAGTATTGGGGTGATTATAGCGTTAAAGATACCTACTTCATCACCAACAATTACTAACCCCTCAAGGAAAATATTATATTAGAATATAATGAAATCAATTTAAGATGTGAAAAACTATCATCATGTTAGAAATATATAATTATTTTCAGATTTCATTATTCAATGTTTTTAATAGTTCAATAGTATCCTGTAATATTTTATAAATTTATATGTAATCAATCTCATAAAGACTTATAAGTTATTAATTGCTACTATTTTTTTGAAAATTCAATGCACCCTCTACTAGTTATTTGAATCGTGATACTCATTCATGAATAAAGTGAATATTTTAGATTGAATCATTTGGTTTTGGTCCTAAAACTATTCACTTAATTTCATTACACCGAGGTGAAAATATATTCATTGATTTCTAAATTATTAATTATCATTCTATTACACCATAAAATATGATGATTAATAGTCTATAAGACTGAAAGTGTGATCATAATATCAATTCCAACATATTTTGAGTTAAGCTAATGGTTACTAAAAAGATGGACTCATTTTCAGTGGTCATATTTGAAAAACAAGTCATGTAATATATACATAAAATAGCTTCACAACTGAGATAAGAATTGATACAATTTCATCCAACTTCTATTATCATGTCAATATATAATTTTCAATGATTACAAGTAACATTTCTTACCATTTTGTAACTAGAATAAAGATGAGATCAGTTTCCCTCTAGAAGTGAACTTCAATAAATCAAGGAAATTTTGGTTAGTAATTGATGTAATATAGTACAATATTTAGAACTGTCATTGTTCATCAAGAAAAAATATCTATGTCATGGATTATATACATGATAATGAAAAGTAATTTAGAATCTTTACTAACATGTTAGAACATTAACTAGTAATTATTTAATTATTACTGATCTTATCTGAATATAATAAATCAAAAAACATTACATTTTTATTTTTTACTATACAAGCTGATCAAAGAAGTGGGTCTTTGATATTGTGTAGTGGTGTTCATTTTATCTAGGTAAATATCATTCAATTTCATTAATATTTTTTCTAACAAATTAACATCCATTTACTAATATATTCCTTTGAACATTTCCTAATTGGATCATTAAACTATTTTTTATTCTCCCGGGACATTAAACATTGCCACAAGATAAGATATGTCAACATTTATCACATGTTTTACACAGGTATATAACTATTATCTTTACTAACATCCAAATTGTTTCCATTATTATGAGAACACATGCTATAATTACATGGAAATTGAGTATTTTAAATATATCTAAAACAAACATTTATTTCAAACTACATCTGTGTATAATGAAATACCAACATACTGTTAATCATATTCATTAATTTTCAATTAATTCAACTTCTATAGCATCTTGGATTGAATTCTTAAACAATAATCTCTAAGTAGATAAATCGGTCACATTATTTTGATAATGTGGATGGTTAGAAAGATAATTATTAAAAGTGTCTAGATTGCGAATCTATAATAATTCAATATGATAAATTGCAGAGCATAATGAAGGGAAATATAAACAGGGAAACTAAAAAACACACTATAATCTAATGATGCAAACACATGGTAAACATATATCTTCTTTGTTCAAATTGTTTTCATTTTTGTTTTCAAAATTATTATTTTTAGTGGAATTTTTACTACATTACATAATGTACTGATGCTTCATTTTAAATTCATTATTCTCCTCAGTTTGTTTTTTTTAGGTTTAATATTTCCTCAATCATTGAAGAAACCATTTGTCCCTGAATATTTCCAGATTTCAACCTGTTCAATTTATATTTCCTAATTGTGAAAATAGTAAAAACATGAACTCTTTTCTACATCTTTAAATTTCTTATTCTTGTTGTATCCTGTTAAAAAAATACAAAACTATTTTTAATACTAAAAAATTAATTTTAGTATACATACAATGTTTTCATTCACTATAAGAATGTTTAATTTCACGGGAAAATTTTCTGTTTAACTATTAGTATGTATTCAATGTTGTTCCTATTATCATTTCTAACGTTATGTTTCATTGAAATGATGTATAAAATAGGTGATATTATTTTCATGTTATATACTTATTATTTTAAAATTAATTTATTTTCTAATATAAAAAGGACACCAGGTTTAATACCACTTGTAATTTATGTTTCCTATTGGTATACATTAAAAAAAATACATCTTTGTAAACTATAAAAAATGTCAATAATATTATGATTAATTACGTAACAATATATGAATTTTTTGTTGTTTTTTTTATGTCCAGTGAAAAAATATGTCTGTGGTGATGAAATAAGTCCCAATATATTACAATATTATGACCCTTATACTATGTATTTCAAGAACATTAATTTCTATTAAAACTACACTGTTCTATATTCCTGTTAGATATGATTTTTATATTTAAAAATTCAATACTATTCATAAATCTATATAATTGTATTTTCAACTACAGGATACATATCCTAGGTGACGATTAAGCTAAATATATATTTAAACCACACTTTATTCTTGTATATGTTGAGAATTCTATTATTCGAATCACTTCTACAAACATGAACATCATAAAATATTGTTCAATTTAAAAAATTGTTTCTATCATTTTTTATACCAATGAATCCTCTACGTTGTTGAAATTTTTCATTATTGTAACCACACATAAAATTATTATTTTTTTTAGTTTGAATTAAATTAATATATTTAATCTTTCTATAGATCCTATTAGCATATATGGTTAGATAAATCCTCTAATGGTTTGTATTTTATGCTGTTGACCATCTATTGCCTACGAGCATGACATGAATGGTTGTGAAAATGATTTGAAACCTCCCTCCAAAGCCAATATTTACTTTTTATACTTCTTGTTGATATTAAAGTATATTTCTAGTGTTTCCATAATCAATCCAATCTTGTACCATTATAATGTACCAATACATTGTGATGAAAAATTTATAAACATTACTATTAATGAGTAAATTTTACAAATATAATTCTCTTTTCAAGTAAACACCGTTAATCTAGTATGTCTTATATACACACAAGAGTGTACTAGTTATCATTAAATATGGATTTCCCAGGCTCCATTTTACATTATTATACATATTTATATATTATTTATCATTTTATATGACTCCAATTGTGTCTTTTACATCCTTTATTAAATTAAACCACATCTCCTCAATTATCCACACATCATGAGATTTATACCATGGATATTTCCAACTACATTACCTTCCTAGATTAATTAACTATGTCCTATAATGTTTTTTCATACCAAAAACTTCTTTTCACATATTATGTTGTTTTCCAAACATGTTTTCAAAAGGAAATGGTATATTTTCAAACTGAGAGTTTTCTATTTTATTAATTTATATAACTATAATTAAAATATTTTATCCATTCAAAAAAATTACATAAATAACTTTAATATCGATTAATTTCATTATAATGTTGTAAAAATAGTGATCCGACATCAATACATCAATGTGAAGACACCGCTTATGCGTGTGTACAACTGAACACCTCTATAGAGCTTTGTAATTATTATTTTCATCAATACAATAATTAGATGGTTATAATGATGGAATAAATATATATATATATATATATATGTTGTCATTGATTAATTATTATTATTTTATTGTTAATTATTATTTACCATTCTATAAAAAATGTATCAAAATATATAATCAACGGTCATGCATACATTTAATATATCGTCTCTATTAATGGATTAAATCATTCAACTACTATACATTTTTTGGATGATAATATTTATATATATATATAAAATTAATATAAAATAAAATAATATCATTTTTTTGGTCATGGAGGAAACTAAACCATAATCAATGAAATAATAGTGAAACTATATTACCAAGACCTTCATGAGAAACAAATCCTTCAACATTCAGAATAGATATTTTAATAAAGAATTGTTCATTAATGGTGGGTACAAAGTCATAAATAAATCATACATGTGATAATAAAAATGATTAATATTATATAATAAATATTATATAAATATATATTTTGCATGTATTATTTTTTAATGAATACTAATAACATTTAGACATGAGGTAATGGATTTTCATATCACTTTTACTTCTATGAAACATGTTCCATATTGACCAATTTTTCTCTATTCATTTTGTGAATACATACAATGAATTGATTTTATAAAAATTAATAGAATGATTATGGATATATATATATATCTATAGGTCTATGTTTAGTATATTTTTTTACATCAAAAATTTAGTGAGGTCGTTTTGATTCAATCACATTTTAGTTAGGAATGTTTATGGTTAAATTTCCATTATATGAAATTATATAACTAATATCTAATAAATTCAAATTAATTTTTCATTTCACAAAATATTTATCATGATTACAGGATTCCCATTATTTTTCAAACATTATGTACTTATGAAACCAAAAGAATTTTTTTATATAAAATTGACATTATATATCTCAATGGTGAAAAATAAATTTAATTATATATATATATTGCATAAAAATGTTTTAAAAAATATATTTATGTTTTTTATAGTCATATTATACATCCATTGAATTTATAAAACATGGTTTAATAGTAATCTTTTTTATCTTCTTCTAAATTAAGTACATTTTAATATATTTTAATATGATAATTGAATCATTAATTCACACTACCAAAACTGATCTTTCATCCATGATGACTAATCAATTATTTTAATCATAATTTTCGTGATTATAAGGTCATATCAATTTTTTTTATTTGAAAATTTTTTATATTTTAAATAAATAATTTGAAAGTGAAAATGGTATTTTCCTCATTATATGATTCAATGGATCTTTTAATGATAATTTCATCTATGATGTTATAATATGATGTTCCATGTAACTTAATATCGATATGATCCAATGATACTCTCCTTATTATTTTTTGGTTATATTATGATTACGATGATGAGATGTTTATGGAACCTATTTATTTTGCATGGGATATTCATTGATGAATTTATGAAATTTTAAGGAAGCACATCTCCATTTATGAAATGTGATATATTTGGAAAAATTTATAATCTCAGAGACTACAAATGTATTGTTTTTTTGTGACATGTTTGACGGGAATTATATAACCCTCAAATGTAATGGGTAAAAATGTATAACTCGTGATATACATATGTGATGTGTTACCATGATTTCATGTTCAAAATTTTTTTTACGGTATTTGTATTTATAACCATAATGTTATTCGGTAACCTTGTTTCATTTAAATGTTTTTATTCATAGACACAAAATTCATTTTCATATTATTATTTTCAGATATTGAATCAAGTTGGTAATTTTATGTGATGGACTGTGCTCATTTACTTTACATTATGAGTGAAACTATTTTTATTTATACACTTTCAAAATGGTTTAAGATGATATTTATCTGTATTCCTATGTCTATGTTATGATCTCATTGTTCTTGATAGTCCATTGATGAATCTCCAATATTATTAATATTTTCAATTTTTCTATTAATGTTTATATATTAAATATTGTTGATGATCTATGACTGAATGGGTATTAACATTGTTTGTTATTATTATGATTTCCTACAATTTTTTTATCATATTCTTATATATGGTTATTAAAAAATTCTATTTTTACACTTACTAAGGGTATGAGATCACCCATTCTAATATGTTTTTCCATCTATAATGAATAAATGTATATCGAAAGGGTGCTTATACAATTTTATCTATTTTTATGTCCTTCAATATCATTCAAAAAATAATATGATTGTGTATCTAGTCACATGGATACTAAACATTAAAGGTTCTATCATTGATCATAATTTTACGTTATGGGAAAGAATCTACTATACATTAAAGACACTATATTAAAAAAGTATACATTAATTTTTTGTGTAATTATAGATGGTATTAGAGTATGTTTCAGATAATAAATTATGGATAGGTCTAGAAAACATTTGTGAAAACCCAGAGGATATGACTACTATAGGAAAAAATTATAAATTATTTATAATTAATTGATTTTTTGTGTTTTCAACAGATACCTCCCTGTATGGATACTACATGAATTAGTTGTTATAGAAAATATTAATCATAGGATAATATACCTAAAAATGATAGTACATTCTTTCTCAAACACCATTCTATAGAAATGTGAGTATTACCTTGTCGCACCCCAAGTTTGAATCCATCATGGGATATTCAGGGTTTAACTTTTAGAACAAGGAAAAGAATTTGTTATGAAAATCATTTTAGTGTAATTTATTAAGATTTTATATATTTTTATTAAAACAATATGTAATAATATAGTTTTATTATTGATATAATCATTATAAAAATGGCGAGGTAAAAAATTAATGTTTTACATGATATATTCATTAAGTATTTAAAAAAATATATTAATGTATATCAGAAACAATGAAATGTGACCTTGTGGTATATTTTTTATTTTAGAACACATGATTAATTGAATTATAACATTTATTATTCACCTAACAATGAGTAATTGTTGTTAAATATATGGTCAAAATTGAGGACGAAAATTCCATATATTTTTTTAACATTCATGTTAGTTGAATATTTAATGACAAATTGGTTTAACTCGTCTTCGATGAAGTCTATTAAATTATCGTATTTTTGAAATGTATTCAATTTTCTATGATTTTATTCGAGGAATTTTAATAGTTTTAATTAAAATAATCAAATCTTGTTGTTAAACTTTGGGTTTATTTATTGTTTTTTGTCATTTTTAAGTAAAATGTGTATTCATGTGTTTGTTATGTGGAATTTTGAATTCCAACATGTTTTCTGGGGTTTTCGGTGAATGATGAATTTAAATTTAAATGTTATTTTTTTATTCTTATATTTGGATTTTAAATCTACTGGTTCATGCTTTTTTACATTATTATGTATAACTATTAATTTAATGGATCATGACGATAATCATGTGACAATGGTGTTGATCTTTTAGAAAATAAACTATTTATAGTTGATAACATCATTTAACCAATTTGAATTTGATAAATACTTATACTTTAATGGAATGAAATATGGATCTAATGATCCATTAAGATATGAATAAAATGTAGTATGAAATAAAACATATTTCTCAATATTCATTTATTGGATAAAGAGACAATTTAGAAATTAATTTATTTACAACCCAAGGATTTTTTTTATATTAAATGGAAATAAGAAAATTATGAAAAAAATTTCATTTTATTTATCATGATACTAAATTAAACATTCAACATTAGAAAATATGATTTTCAAAAAAAATGATTCTCTCATACATTCATTTATGTCATTTTGATGGTATTTTCATTCATCACCGATTTATGGTTTTTTCATTGTTAACATTATCATGACTGTGTTATCGATCACTATCTATTAGTCATCCCAAATTAGTTTTCTCCCCACTTCTATAATTTATATCCACAGAAATTCTATCCATATAATGGAATATTATTATGTGTTGATTCCGTAAAAATTTATGTTTCATTTATTCTATTTCTAACTATGGTTTATTTACCCTTTGTTTGATGTTGGTTTGAAATAAGATTATTTTGAATAATCGTGTCATTCATGGCGGGGATAAAATTATAAGCGTTCAATTTTTTTAATGGATCTAGTATTAAAGCCCAAAATGTGGTATAATTTATTCACCATATAGAGATCCATGCGTACAATACCTGGATATTACATCCAATTATATATATATACGGTTTATTATAAAAATACATGCCTAGTGACCATAATAAATAACTGTATTTGGAAATATAGAAAAATTATACTATGAGTGTTAAATATATTCACCATCTACCATAATGATCTAAAACATTAGTACTTCTACACAAAACCCATCTTCATAACTAATGGAAAAGAAACATATGAAATGGGTGATCTGAATTGCACAGTATGAGAAAATAAAATGTGTAAAAATAACATGATCAAAATGGTATGTAACATTAGTGTAATATTTGAAGCTCATACTCTACATATTAGTGATAATAATAATTATTGGATGCTAATATAATTTAAATATGTAAATGAGGGACATAATCTAGGAATTCATAACATAAGAAGAAAACATGGAATTTTGGTAGCCATATAAGAATATTTTATTATTTTCATTGTAGTCAATGCATTGCTACTGAGACCACCTTAGTGTAAAAATTCTTTTATTGAACCTAGATTATACACTATTCAAGTCCTATATTAAGAAACTGATTGCACACCTTGTTCAATCCCTATAATACTGAACTGATTTCATTTCCCATTCAACCACTCTAATACTAAACTGAGTTCATTTCTTGTTCCAGCTGTGTCAATCTCATGAGATATAAATATTTACCAAATGAGTTATATTGTGATATATATACCACACATATCATAATGAAATCAAAAATAAATTTACCATAATATCATAAAATTATTTCATAAACAATGTAATGAAATGGTTATCAAAAAACATGTAAACATATCAAAACCTATGAAAAAAGATACAGGTTACATAATCATTTAATCAAAAGTATACCATTTAATGGGAAACAAATTTCATAAACATATAATTCATTAAATATAAATGGGTTTCATAAATACAATGAAATTATTTATAATAAATTCTTTATAAGTATTTAAATGAAACATTTGGATCATTTCCTATAAAGGAATAAATTTCATCCTTAGGTGTCCTCATCAAATAAAAATAAAATATAAATATATTTCCAAAAAATTATTGAGGATAATATCCATTCATATAAAAAAATATTATCGACAAATAAAATCATTTTAAAATAGTTTTTTAAGAAGATATCTTGAAAACATATAAATAAAACTATAAATCAACTTGAAAACATTATTAATAATAATCTTATGAAATAAAAAAATTATTTTTTTAAACAATATTTTCATTAAAAGACCATTGAAAAGATATAAATAATTCGTTATAAAATATTGAAAAAAATTTACATTAGAATTAATTTTAAAATCATTTTCAAATGAATTATCTTTTTAAAATGAAAATCAAGCTTCAAAGAGATAATCATGGTTTAATCAGTAAATGTTGTATCAAGTAAAAATAATATTCTGTTTACCCAATAATAAATATAGAAAAATTACTTGTATTGAAAGTGAAAAGAAGATTAATTTTATGATATTGGTAAAATAAATTAGGGGTAAAAATTTATTTTAACAATTATATGATAATAGTAAAATACTCTTTAAAAACTGTTTTAGAAAAAAAGTTTTTAAAAAACGTATATTTCCAACCAAAGAGTGGGTAATGTCAGGCTTTATTAAAAACACTATATTAACTAAATTATCTCCTAATGAGTAGAAAATTTGTAAAAATTAAAGAATATATCATGAAAAATAGTGTATAATAAAATTCATTAATGTTCTAGTGATATGGTTTATATTATTTCCTCAAAGTCAGAATAAACAAAAGAAATCAAGAAAATTTATGAAATTGTTTAAATAAATTGTTATCAAATAGAAATTTTGGATCATAATCTCAATATAATGAAATTAAATTACACGAAGCTTATAATATAAAAAATATATGTAGATTTATAGTATATCTTGTAAAATGGAAGTATATAGAACTCAAAATAAATTTATTAACCTAACAAATCATGAATATCAATGATGGCAAATTGAGTCCAAACTATTTTAACAATTTCATATCTTTTGATACATAAATCCCATGAAATAATGTTCATATAAAGGATAAGTAAATATTAATAAATTTAATAATATGTTAAATTAAATAAATCAATTGTTATTATACACACCACACAAAGTAACGTTTGGTGAATAAATCATGTGTCTAACATAAATAAAAGTTTAATGAGATCCCAAGCTATGTGTCATGACTCTCTTTGAACCCAAAAAAGATTATTTTTTAATAATATTATATTTATTCGACATATTTACATATTATTTTTATTATATTTAATACCATATCTTGGTTTATTGAGACATTATATGACCCAAACTGTCAATAATATTTTTTTAGGGTTTCAGTTACGGTAATATTCGTCGTTTTCTTCGCATGTCACTTAATTTGTTATATATTGGGTCCTTATACTTATATAAATAGTTCCAAAATTTTTAACATGATATAAATATAATTATATACTATATATATGAATAATTATAATATATTGAATATATATGAACAAAATGAAATACACCGTTCATGGAGGTAGGATGTCATACGTATGCAAGAACATTATTTCTATTTTTGTTATCATATTGAAAGATAAAAAGAAAATGACATATATGTATATATATTTAATATCATTATATTATAATTATAATGGTATATATATATATCATATAAGTTCTCTAAACCCATCCTTAATAAATACTATGTGGTGGGTGAATGAATCACATCACTTTGAGAGGGAGGTAGTCAAAAATTCCTCAAATGAAATTATATTATTTAAAACGAAGGGAAAGTAAAAAATATATGTGTTGAAAAGGACTTAATAATATTTAATTCATACTAAATATAATATATAAAATATATAAACATATTTTCCATCATAATTTTTACCATGGGTGGTGTTGAAAAATGAACAATCGTTGTTTAGATTGGAAGTAGTTTACTGCAAACGTAAATAGTAAGTTTGTTATCCATTTGATGGAGGAGTGTGAAATCGTAAGATGAACCCTCAGCATAAAATGTACAATAATATTGTGGATATAGGTTTTCATACAAAATTTTGATAAGTATATAGGTGGTGTGGAGAAACAAAAATAACAGAGCTATGGAGAAGATGTCAACTCTTAATCAGGTAACTCATTTTTCATTGTTCCAATAGGATTCATTATATTGATTTCTGAATAAATATCATCATAAAATATTAATTTGTAGAGGATTGTAATATTATTTGTATTATCCTGGCCTAACAAAAGATTCTTGAGTGGTGTGAAGTAGAGGTAGAGGTGGTGACCATTCATAGGATAGGGAAAGGACTCCCAAGGTTTTTTGTAAATCTAGTATGGTGTAACCACATTTTTACATTAAAAATAAATAAAAAACAACATAATTAAATATTGAAAGATTCACGGGTGGATAATTTCTATAAAATGGGGGTTATAAAAGTGTTTATGTCTTTTGGTTCTTAAATTTATGGTTTAGTCTTTAGTTAAATGTAATTTTACCTTAATCGATGAAATTAATTTTAATTAATTTCAATAATATTTTTTGTAAGAAATTAATATGAATATATTAGAAATAAAAAATAATGTAAATTCTAAATATGGAACCAGATTCCAATAAGTTATAGAAATTAATTTAATATAAATCATGTAGCCTGGTCAAAAATGCCAGTTCTTAATGTAAAAACATCCAATACATTTAAATTTTTATTACAAAAATTCAAAGTGAAATATCTCTGAAAGATATAAATTATATTAATGGATAAACTTTTTATCTATTTAATATTTTAAACCCACTTAAAATATAATTTATCCTTAGAAATATACAATTTGAAAAACATTTTTGAACGAAAACTTTATATTTTTACTAATCATTAAAAAAATTAAATCTTACAAAATAACTTACAAAATGAAATCATGGCCTAATTTTTATGTTTCAATTTCAATTTTGATGTTTATTTTGACATATTATGTCTAAAAAATTTCAAAAATGTTGATTTAAATTGGTTAAACATTAAAAGGTTGTAAAACAGTATTTATAAAATTTTGTGTTTTTAAGGATAAAATTAGATTTGGTCATTACTTTTGTCTATTAAATATATTTAATGAAAATAAAAATTATTATATTGAATTTATTACATATATGTTACTGTAATTTCATTCACTAATTTTATTTAATTTAATTTACTATGGTAAAATAATTTTGTGCATATTAAAATACTAACAGTTTATTTTATATTCAATTGCTTTTCATAACCATTTATAATTAAATGGTATGCTGTGAATTTATATCATGTCATGAACACCAAATATTTTCATTAATTAGTTATTAATATTCATAACAAACAATTTAACATCATATTTATATATTTTTTCTATCAAATAATCATATTTCAGTAATATATTATAGTTTTGAAATCCTTAGTCTTGAGTTTTATAAATGAAATTAAGGAAAGAAATTGTTGAAAGTAACACACGTGATCCATGGTGTTATTTGTTGTGTATGTTAATGATTATATTGAATGTTACGAAAGATTTACACGGTGATGCGTATAATGTAATCCAAAAATAGTTCTTTAATATAAAATAAATTATATTTATTGTTGCACGAAAGGAAAAATATCTAAAAGGATAAAGAAATTTCAAAAAAACAATTTAACAAATATTGCGGTGTAACATTATACCCCCATTAAAAACTATTTCTTCCTAGAAATTCATCTTGGATACCAATGGTTCAAAACTAGAAATTTTAATTCCTAAAAACACACATTGAGAAAATAGATACTAAAACTACCATTAAAAATGGAATGTTGGAACCCCAATAGTTTCCCAAAAAAACATATAACAAGGTTTCCACATAGAATAACATATTTGGGGAGTGAATATTGGGCATCGAGTGAAATTGTAAATATTTATAGAGAGTGATTGATGTCATCGATAAAAAAATTATTAAAAAATTTTGGGGGCCTGAAAGCCATATAAATTTGATTATTTAAAAGGACATATTTTCAACATAATTAAGTAATTAGGACAAAAAATATATTTTGATCATTATCCATACATGGAGTAATTATTTTATAGACCAAGAATATAATGAAATGTACACACATGATATATTTTTAAAATTTATACTTAATTTTACCTTTTATCAATAACTAATGAAACCATAACATTAGTAAATGGATTTTCAAAAATTTAATGTGATGTATAACATAATTATTTACAATTTTAGAAGATTTTACGGCCCATAAAATAATGAGATTTATTACTATTTTTATTTTCAAAATGAATATTCCTTATTCTATACAAATAATAATTTACTCTAATAATTCATCAACAATATATATTTATTAAATATGATTATTTATTAATCCTGACATCTTTTAGGCCAGTGTTTCACATAAAAATATTATCATACTTCATTCATGGGTTTAAGACCCATGTTTTTGTCATACTTGATTGGTTATCACTCAGTATATATGATATACATTCCTAAAACCATGATAATATAATTTTAAAAAATTAATAAGAAATAAAACCTGAAAATACGTATAATAAAAAAATGACCTTTTAGGTAAGTGATTCAATAAAAAAATCAATGCATAAATACATCATCCTATGTTAATATTAAAAGTGTAATGAATGGTTAACCATATAACCCTTATTATGTACGAAATTCCCTAACTTTAGAAAGAACCCCACGAAATCATCTAAAATTAATTCCACATATATAACAATTTATCTCTTGGTTTTCACATTCTAAACATCCGAATAACATGATTATATGTTATATTTAAAAAATTTAATAACAAGATTTACTATAAATTCGTATTGAAAACATGCATTATTCTAGATAAAATGTATATTTTATTTATTCAACAAATCTAAAAATATTGTATACATCATGAATACTACATAAAACTAATTTTTCAATAATTCTTTAATTGGTTATAATGTATTTTGTATTGTCCACATTACTTATTCAAATCTCATATATCTTTATCCAAACCACATTATCATAACGTATGGAACATAATAACGATTATTTTTTCATTAATCACTCTTTTTCAATAGACATCCCCCTTAAATTATATCACTTTTATATTCCATCATAACAATTCAACAGGTTGTTTTAAATCTAAAGAAAATAACATTGAATGAAAATTCCTCATATACTTCTCTATTCATAATTATTGAATAAAAATACATAAAAACATCAATCACATCATCCCTAATCGATTGAAAATTATACCTAATTATAATACCTCTTTCACTTCACATTTCATATGTAGTCAATTCATAAACAACAATATAACCATTACTCATACCATCTCCTTGTTCCACTTCATGAGATTTCTTATTAAGACATTGATATTTTTAATGACTATTTATTCCAATGTTTAAACAATTTACCTTTATTGATGCCTTTGGGGGGATAATATTCACATAAATATAGTAAATAAATCTCATAATTTTTCTATTATAGTCACTTGATTTGTGTCGTTCATTTCTATAGTCAAACTATCATTTTGTTCAAAAAATAAATTCACTTAGGTTATTCATTCCACATTCTTGATATAATGGAAACCAAAAATAATTTATTACATGGTCTATATTATTCAATCACTCAGTGAAATCCATTATTATATTCCAACATGAGTTAGAGAATAGTCTATTGTACACATTATTAATAAAGATCAGTGAAAACTGTTTAGGCATGATACCAAAATATCTCACTCTACTAACTATCCCACTTTACTGATCATTAAAAAACCATTTATCTCATTTTATGAAAATCCAGATCATTATCTCTCCCACCATTATCTAAAACCAATCTTAATGTGTGGTCATAATTTATCATAGCCGAAAACTAAATTGTTATGTAAATAACTACTTAGTGGATGTATAAATCATGATAGCTTGCTTAATCGATAACACCCTAGGATCATCCCTGATTATTCAGACAACCATATATTTGAATTCCTCATGATTGATCATGATGGTTCTTGTGAATTCCCAAATCATATACTATTCAAATGTAAAACTAGATATGCAGCATGAATCATTGTTGTGTACCAGATTACTCAGAGTCGGGACTGGAACATCTTGTCAAAGTGGATGCCCCTTAGATATAAGTCCCTCAGCAACATCCACATGTTGTATACAAACATGGATTTCTTTCAAGGACTCATATAACTCAATGATTTTCTAAAATTCCTTGACATTTTCCTAAACATTATCAAATTTATATACTTATCCTTAATGATATCCCTAAATACATATTTATAAATATATGTAGGGATGTCACTTGTAATTTCTCACCCCATATTACAAATCATGCTTAAAACATTAACTTAATACCAACTACAGTGACCCAGGATTAGAATTCATGGATATTAAATCATTTTAGATGAATATTAAGAATATTAAGAAAATCATTCATGAGGAATGTAATAGTTTTGGGAATTTGGAAACAAGAAAAAATATATTTTATCCGGAGGAAATGTCTTCAACATCTCCCATAATGATATGAAAATTATAAATTCTACCAAAAATATTTTTTCATAACATATGGAAAGGAAACAAAGTAAAGTGGTGATCTAATATAATCATTAAGGTTAAAGAAAATGTGTAAGCATAAAATGAAAAAATGGGTATAGAACGTGAGTGTAACATTTGAAAATCATACCTTGCATACTAGAGATAATAATTAATATTAGTAGTTCATAAGACATAAATCAAAATGAAATAAAGAATATATCCATCAAAGAATAACATATTTAAAAAGCATTTAATTGTGGTACACAACTCTGAATATATTATTAATTCCATACTACTCCATGGATTTATACCAAGACCATATTATTAGAAAAAAGTCTTTTACTGAATCAACTTCACACCATATTCTAGAGATGTATTACTGATCATAGTTCACTCGTCGATCTAGCCATGTAATACTATTTCGAGTTCATTTCCTATTCAATCAATGTAATACAAAACTAAGTTCATTTGTCATTCCATCAATGTATATATGATGAGATAAAAATGTATACTCAATGTATTGGTGAGAGGTATAGGTCCCAAAAATTTTATACTGATATCATATATACAGGTTCCAAAAAATCATAAATAATTATATTCCAAACCATACAATTAAATGGTTTCATAAATTATTAAACATATCATAACTTTTGAAAAATATATAGATATCATAATCATTTCTACAAAATCATAACACTGTAAGGATAAATATATTTCATAAAGATATATCTCGAGAAGGATAAAAGGTTTTTATAAATACATTGTCATTAATAATAACATATTCATAGAAATAATATGAATGAAACAATTAGATAATTTCCTATTAAGGAATGAGTAGCATCAATATATTCCTTCTGATATGGAAAATAAATCTTAAATATCAATCAGAAATGTTTCATGTTGAAAAATATCTTTTCAACCTTGAAAACATGCTTTTTAATGCATAAAAATGATTACAAATCACATTCTTAAAAAATACATTGAATAAATAAAAATAATACCTGAAAATAATTTGAAAACATTTTTACATGAAATAATTTGAAATAACATGATAATTGTTTAAACCCAATTTATTTTAAAATTACTTAAAATCTTATAAATAAGCCATCAAAACATATTAAAATAAATTTACAATAAAATAATATTAATGCAGCTTTGAAACATTTTAGATAAAAATAAATGAAAAAATATAAATTTTTATTGAAGTACTTTTGAAAATATTTTACTTTAAAAATATCTTTTTAAAATATTTATGAATAATTATTATTTTAATATGAAAAAAGAGAATCATAGAGATGATGGTGGGTTAATCCGCAAAAGCCATACCAGGTAAAAAAATACCTTTGTATTAATAAAATTATAGAAAAATTACATCTGTGAAAAGTAAAAATAATTTTACATTTAATATTTTATACTAATAAAAAAGGATATAAATTTACATTAATTAATCTATGAGAATGTTATAATATTATTGGAAACCCATTTTAGAAAACATGGTTTTCAATGTAACATAGATTTCTAACCAAGCAGTGGGTAAAGTCAGGATTTCAAAAAAACACTTCATAACTATATTATATACCAAATTATATAAAAATTTCAATTATAAAATAATTTATCTTGAATAACTATATGTGAATAAAATTCATGAGTGTTGTAAGATACGGTTTATACGGTTTATATAATTTCATAAAAGTAAACTTAATCATAACCTATTCTGAAAAGCGATGAGATAGTTTAAATAAAATATTATTACTTGGTAATTTTGTATCATACATTCCATGTAAGAAAATAAAACTACATGGATCATTAAATATCATTAAAATTAGTATATTTATGATATATCATGTAAAATTGAAGTATATACAACTAAAAAGTAATTTAGGTGCACAAAAAACATTAGTCTTAAAGAAGGAAATTTGAGTCAAAAATATTATATCAATTTAGTAACGGTCCAAATTAAACCCCATGAATTAAATATGATATAATGGATATGTAAAGACCCATGAATTTAATTGTAATAAATATTAAATTCATCCATGAGAAATATACACACCACCGAAAATGAATGTGTGATGAATAAATAATTAATGTCATAGAAATAAATGTGATATGAAATCCAATTACCATATGTTTTGACTCTCTTCATAAATGCACGTGCATCGATTATATTAATTATAAATTTTTTATGCATCATTTATATAATAGTATTTTTATAACTAATACCAAATATGGTTTTATTAATCCCTTATGTTACCCACTTGTTAACAATCATATGTGAAGGTTTTACTTCGGATAATATTTTCTTTGGTCTTTGTATGTGTCATATTTTGTTATATTATTGGTCCCTAAAAATATATCAAGATTTAAGAAATGTAAAAAATTATATTAATATAATTTATATAAAATATATTTGTATTATTATATCTTATTTAATTTATAAGTATAAAATGGAATAATCTATTCATGGGAACTATATGTCGTATGTATGAATGAACATTGTTTCTGTTTTTATTATCATATTGAAAAAATAATGAAAATAAACTATATATATATATATTTGTAAAATATGAATACATTTATTTATAATGATATATTTATCATATGACTTTTCTTAACCAATCTTTAATACATTCCATATAGTGTTTTAATTAATCATGTCACTTTGATGGGGCGATAATCTACACTTTCCCAAACACAATTATCGTATTTAAAACAATTTTAAAGTAAAAATAATAATTTTTTAATTGGAATACATATGATTAAATATATAATAAATTTAATAAATAGATTATGTAAATAGTTTTTCCATCATAATTTCCACCATGAGATGCTGTAAAGGAAAAATGAACAATCATCATTTAGTGAGGTGATATATCTCTATACATGTAAACAATATATTTGTCACCCAATCGATGAAGTTTTGTATAAGGGTATGTTGGAAAATTAGCCCAAAAAAGTATATTTAGGATACTGAAATTTTTATGAAAAAATTTATTAATGTTAGAGGAGGGGTTGAGAATGAAAATAAATTAATAGAGCTTGAGTGATGACATTGCATCTTAATCAAGTAACACATTTTAATTTTTGACAAAAGGTTTCCTTGGGTTGATTTTTGGGCCAAGGTATGATTGAATGAGTAATAGAGGGATATTGGGAAGGGTATTGGTTCAATATTGGAATAACCTATGTGGTTTTAGAGGTGTAAAGAAGAGGAAGTGTTGGTCACCTTTTATTGGGATGGGAAATTTCACCATTAGTATTTTTGAAAACAAGTTAGTTGTACCCACATTTGTACAATAAAAAAGAGACAAAAACAAAAAAAAATCCATAAATAATGGTTTTTGGAAGAATAATGCCCAAAAAATGGATGTTGTACTATTGTCTAATTCATTTTTGGTATTAAATTTATTTTTTATTCCTTCCTCAGGGTTAATTTTACATTAATCGGTGTAATTTATTTTTTATTACATTCAATAATGTTTTTGGTAAAAAAAAGGTAAACGTATCAACCATTATAAATTATTATTATTCCGAATATGGAATCCATATTACCATATTATAATCACATATGTGGAAGAAAATAATTTAAAATTAATCTTGATATCCAGTCGGCAATGCAGTGTTTTAAAGTAAAAGAGATTTAAAAGCATGATACTATTTAATATTAAATTTGAAAAGTGAAATTTAACTAAATAAACTGAATTCTATTAATTTATAGTAATATTATTTAATAAAATAGTATACCAATTAAAAATATAATTTATTTATTTAAATAAATAAGATGAAAATAAATTTTTTAATATAATTTATCATTTTAAACTATTCATTTTAAAATGAAAACTTATAAAAAAACAAAAAAAATCACAAAAATAAGCTCATTTTGACATATTATGTCAATAAATAAACCAAATCATTATTTAAATTGGATTATCCATTAATAAACGGTAAAACTACATTTATATATATATATATATATAGGATAAAATTGGTGTTGTTTGAATATTATGTCTATAAAATCAAGTGAATGTATATAAATAAATATTTTCCTGAATATAAAAAATATACATGAAATTAATATCACATATTAACTGTATTTAATTTAATTTACTATGGTAAAAAAGCATTGTGACCATAAAAATAATAATATTTCCCTTTATATTCAATTAATTTTCATTTTCATTTATAATTAACAGGTAATATGTGAATTAATATTGACATTTTTATACCACTTATTTTACGAAATTACTTAATTCTATTCATGACCCCTAATTTAACATCTAGTTTATATCTTATTATATTAAATAATCATATTTTAATATTATATAATTGTTCGATAAACATCAATCTTGCATGTTACACAAGCCATCAAGGAAAGGTATTGTTGTTTTTAAAAAAATCTATCACCGGTTTTGTATGTAGGATAAGCTATATTTTATTTTATTTTGTGCATGATAAACATGGTTTCACCAATAACACAATCCAAATATAGTTCATTAATATAAAATAAACTATCATTACTATTGCGCAAAATAAATAATATAAAAAATGATAAATTAATTCAAATAATAATAATTCACAAAATCTGAAGAGGTTCCATACCTATATATATTATTTGATTTCAAGATTCTGTAACATATAACATCGAAATTAAATACATCATGATACACATTTTAAATAGTAACATTTATGCCTGACTGTTCTAACGTGCCAATTAATATTTGGAGGTGTGACTAAGATTAATAAAATTATAAAAATAAAAATAATTAGTAATTTAAATAAAAAATATATATTTATTAATTCATAATAAATAAATAATCCATTTTCTATAATGTAATATTATGATTATGAAATTAATATTCATGAATAATATTTTTTATCAAATATCATAAATTAATGTTATAAATAACATATACTATTTTTGAAATTTTATTTGATAAATTGGAAAATATTTTTAACATCATCTTATAAAAATTAACTTAGGATGTAACAATATGTATTTTTTTTAAAAAAAATTATTTCTAGTGAATAGTCAATGATGTTTAATCTTAAAAAAATATTCGTAACATTTCTTCAATTCAAAAATTTTAATGTTAAATTCTATTTTATAATTTTTATATTTTAATATTAGACCCATTATTTAATAATAATAAAAAAATACATTGTAATATATTATATATTTTATTTTGGTATTATTTCACATTTATGAATAAAAATAAATTTTCCTAAAATAGTTTCAACTGAATATACTTTTTCAATTATAATTAATTAAAATAACCCCTAAAGAATAAAAAGTAAACAATAAATATATAAATTTAATATATATAAATATATTAATTGAAATTCAAATAATTATTTTTTTCATAATGTTTATGCAAGATCATATTTTTATTGAAGATTGAATTTTCATAAAAGAACTACATTCGGTCATGCATTGTGATGTTAATTTTAATATAAATAATTATTATTACTTAATTTAAATATGGATCAATTATTTCAATATTTGGAGTCATTATAATTGATAAAATGTTTTAGAATTAACAAAATTTCTTGTTGTTATGGATAGTGAAAATTTTCAGGAATTATCACCTTAATATAAAAGGAAAAAATACATTAAAACCAAAATTTAATAGTTTAAAATCACACTAAGACATGTTTTTATTTTTTTAGAGGAGTGATTTTTATTAAAATATTTGATATTTAATTAAAATTATAAATTATTTTGTATTTTTTTCATTTAATTTCATGATTAGAATATTGCATTAATTTTGGATGATTCAAAAATTCTAATAAAATTTCATTTATATTAATTTATATTTAATATTAATGGAATAAAATCATTTGAAATATTAATGGAAAGACTACTGTTAGTCTAAAATTTTTTATTTTCCCAAAAATATTTCCCAATTCATTTTCTGTTTTTCTAGTAGTGTTAATTTCTACAACCTATAGAAATTAAATCTAATAAAATGGATTCAAAATTGAAAATCAATATGTCATTTTTTTAGAACACAAATTTTATTTATGATTATATAATTATGATTTTTTGGTAAAATGTTATTTTACCTCTTTTGAGTTTAAAATGGGTTTAAAGAGGTAATACTAGAATATAAATCTTAAAATGTAACTGATACATTTAAAAATTTTAGTGGTAGAATTTATTTGAATTGTATCACATATTTTAATAAAATATTTTCTTCCATGGTTCCGAAAGATATGTTTTTTATATTTATATTACATCATATTTAATTTAATTCCTTGGGTCTCATTTACCTACTTTCTAATAGGATACCTGAACTCCTCTATTTGAAACACTTAACAAGCCTTCCAAATATTCCATAACTACCATGATACCTTCCAATATTCCATTCCCATTTCCTATATATGACTTCCTTTTAAAAAATACACCATAAAGGATTACATTGTATGGAAATTTTTTTCTTAATGAATACTTACATGAATGTCCTCAATCATTCATGAATGCCCTCCCTTAATTAAATTTCATGCTAAACTCTTTTTTTATTGATAATGAATTATTCCAAGAGTGCATGATGAGTTTTTGGAGTTTCATAGTGGTGTGGGAAATTAAATGAAGCTAAAATATGCAATAAAAGGTTATAATACATGGTTGGTTCATGGTTATGGAAAAATGTGCACATGGGCAACAAAACTGTGCTTTTTCAGGACACCTTCATGTATAAGATAACACATGAATCATGTGGGTGATCCCAGAACACCATGTGGCTTACTCTTTCTTAGATAGAGAGAGCCAAAAATGTTTGGATAACTTTTTGTACAAGCTATACGACCATTAATGGAATTAATTTTCCCCCTAATACTATTTTATTTATCTCTTATTTTCACCCTATTCCTCCTCCAACATATTCGATGATGAAGAAAAATCTATATTAATTATAAGAGGTATTATCCTTTTAATAATATGTGGTTTGAATATTTTGGGTGTGAATAAATGATCTGGATTACATTAACACTCATATTATATATTTTCTGGATTAGGATTTAAAGAACATATTATCTCAATTTGAACGCCTGGAATCCCCACCTTTCCAAAGGATTATATGTTAGGGATTAAACAGGTGTTTTATTTTAAATCATTGGATGGGTTTGTGCCACTAATTATCTTTCAACATGTGTTGGGTAGTCATTAATAATTTTCCCATAGTCATGATGCTCTATTTGTGTCTGTGATTAATAAAAATTTGTTTTCATGTAGTGTTTCCTTGTAATGGGGTTTTTATTGTTATTTGTGCCATAAATTGATGTACAAAACCCCCACGAACCTTGTTCCAGTCATTGGTATATGAGACCAAACGTAGGGCTACCCATTGGTTTATTCGGGCTTTTGTATATTATGAATAAAATTGTTAAACATTGAGATAGATGTATTATGTGAGAGAATGTATAGTAATTATTTAATTGGTATGCGGGTTATGTAAATGGGTTAACTTAAAACACTACAATTTGAATTTTTAAATGATTAAGAGGATTTTTAATGGTTTTAATGGTATGTTTTTTGGGGTTTAACCGTATTGTATATTTATCAATGGAATATGATGCATAAAAGTAAGAAATGGTTTGAAATGAGTAGTTGGCTGAAAAGTTATTTAAAATTTGGTTTCTTAAATATATATGAAATAATGTTTGAAATGAAGGAATTTCTCAATTTTTGGAAAAAGGATGTACTGTATGATTACAATAGAAATTAAACACTTAGGGAATGTTTTAGTATTCCAATCAGAGGAACTATGTTTTAATGGATGACTAAAATATTATTTAAAATACATATTTTGAATTTCTTATTTAATAATATTGAAAAAAATGTCAGTTGAATCCATATTCATTAAATTGATCAAAGAACTAGTGAGATAGGAACAATGAATATTATGTTTTCATATTAACATTGTTATCAAATGAACTATGTGATAAATTATCATATTCGATTCCATATCATAATGGTGTGTTAGGAATAATGATATATGTTATTAATAGTAATGATTAGTATTATAAAATGAGAAATTATAGGTAAATGAAATTATTTATAATGGTTTTTTTAAAAAAACATGGTATAAAGGAATATGGATATAAGGAATGTGGGTTAATGGGTGATGAAATATAATGATAAATGTGATAATCGGTTACGCTTGATGATGATGCATGACATGTTGAATGAAATGTAAATTGTAAATGTTATATATATTTATTTTTCAGTGGTGGTGATTTGGTATATGTGGTTGAGAATGAATAATCATGTCTACAAGGCTTGGTAGTGTATGATATAGGACTGAATCTACTCCAATAGTTCGTGTGGTAGTGATGCTCTACACCAATCCCATGAATGAATAGGACTGAGAGTCTGACCGGGGCCCTAGAACCCTTACTGTTTCATTGGATGATTACATAGACAAATGATCTACTCTATGTGTGACAAAATACCTAGAAATATTTCTTAGGAAAATTGTATTGTGAATGTTAATGTAATGTATATATTTAGAGAGATGGGGAACATGAACTAATCCCTTATGTGTGGTAATTGAACGGTTGAGTTTGTACTATAAATTATTGAAATTCATATCCAATGGGCCAAAGTATGAAATCTATCAAGTTAATGTGGAAAACTAATATATTTTTAACAGTTTTTGAATATTGAACACCGATTTTGTTTAAATGTTCTTATAATGCCTTAGGCCTTAGTATAGTTTTATAGTGTTTCCTGAGATAGTCTCATTGATCTGTTTCTTGTACAGAAAATAGTTAATAAATTTTATGGTAGATAACATCATAAATCTATTGATTGATTCATTGTTTATTTATTTTACCTGTTTCTTAAAAATGGCTTTGTACAGACTAGTAATTTCAATTAAACCATTGGTTGTGTCCTACTAAGATGAACTCATACCCTTCTCTGGCCTCCAGGGAACTTGGGTACCCAAGATGATGCTACTTATTTTTATGTATAGGTTCATGATAGTAACCTGATGTTTGGTTTTTCATGGGTTGAAGCATTCTAGATAATTATGTTAAGACAAGTCTGGGACATAGATATAGGATCAGATTATTTTGGTTATTTGAATCTGGTTGTATATTTTATGGCTTCATAACATATAGTGCACTTAATAGATTTTGTTATATCATGTTTACAT
This sequence comes from Viscum album, assembly GCA_963277665.1. Taxonomy (NCBI): domain Eukaryota; kingdom Viridiplantae; phylum Streptophyta; class Magnoliopsida; order Santalales; family Viscaceae; genus Viscum; species Viscum album. Next base: position 999,749,287 of record OY728166.1, read on the forward strand.
GGTTAGTTATTGTTTATTTTGTATGTTCTCTATTTATTATTCATTATTTCTATAACATCTTTTTATTTTACATATATTGTACCTTTACTCTGATGAGTGGGTATAGTCTTCCCATGTTTCAATCTAGACCTGTGCTGATTGTCGGCATCATCTAGTATAAATAGAGGAGAACCTGAGGTGATCTGATGGTCGAGAACAGTTCACCAATTATAGTGGCTTCCGGTTCAAAGATGTTATAAAGTGGTAATAGAGAAGGTATTGTTTTTTCTTAATATTTGGGCATGGTATACAAAAGACTAGAATCATGTTCAGACTTAGTAATGAGATCATGTCAGGATGCCTAAAACTCCAAAGTATTGTGGAAAACCCAACTTTATAAGGGAGGTATATGATTATATTTTTATAGTTTTATTTTGGGATTATATTACCACCTTGAGTGGCATACATGTATGTGAGGTTATTGATTTATGAGTTTTATCTCATGGCCCAACATGACTAGGGAGGATGTGTGAGTTCATTAACCATTTCAGGCTCATCGAATATACATTTCATAAGTAATATTCCTTCTACTGCTTTTTGAATTACATTATGATAAAAAAATTGGAATAAAATTTGAAATTGATTGAAATGATGCATGTTGAATATTTTTTTAATAATGATTTTAAAAATATTAATCCTTGGGTTTGGAAATCGGGGAAAATTTTTTAAATTTGATTTTCAATAAATATGAGATTGTTGAATTGATGGGCTAGCTAAAAATATTTTTAAAGTGTAAATTATTGGTTTTGAAAAGTAAAATGTTTTTGAAATGTTAGATAGTCTGGTTAAATGGTAAGATAAAATTAGTGCGAAAATGGGAATATTATGGGTGTTTTATGGAAATAGGGGGTGGTTATCGTTTTGGTAGTTTTTGACCCTATGTACGAGTGGTTTGGGTAATGTGAGTACCTTAATTTTGAGACCAAATATTATGGGATGTGAGACCTCGATGGGATGGGTCTTTCTATTAATAGTATTTTGTTTTTTTTATGTCTATGGTTTGGTTGTTCCCTTAATGATGTGAAATAGAATCCCTTAATGTTAATGTGGTATCTTTAGTGAAGTTAGACCTTGTGAGTTGTTGTTTGGACCCTGTAGTTGGTGTTCTGTTCATGGTTTCAATGAATGTGTACGAGTACCCTTGGTGTGGGACCTGTAATACATGGTTTTTCGGTGCATTAGAAATAATGTTTTGGTAATGAGGGAAGGATTACGTTATGAGTAGTTTTTTTTTGTGGTTTGGTTCTATGGATTAGTGAGAGTCAACTATCATTTATTGGTGTGACTCTTGTCTAGGGATTTGGAAAATTTATCTTTTTGGGTGACCTATAAGAGATGTCAGCCAAGGTTTTGGTGCTTTTGGCCACATGTTGCATAGTTTGATGTTAAGGACAATAATGGTGGTTCACATAGAGTGTTTCCTAGTGTGGGATAAACATGGGGGGATAAGTGTAAATGTTAATGGTCTTTAGAGGTGTTTTTTTAGTTTTGAGTATGAGTTGAAAATATTAGGAAATTGACAATAGACTCTTGAGAGATCGGCCCAGTGTTAAATATTCCATTGAATGTGAATCATATGTGGATGCATCATATTTTCAAACAGATTCTTGATGGGTTCTATTAGGTTTTCTAAACGACCATTGTTACTACATGGACATGCCTTATGAAATAACATGGTTTCTTTCATTTGGTGGTGACAGTGGTTGTGAATGGAATGACCTTTTAGAGACTTATCCTTATGATTTTTATGGTGTAATATTTGGGATGAAATGATTATATTGGACAAAAAATGAATGGGTGATCAAAGAATGTATGGGTTCATTTATTTTCTGGACACCTGTGGTGAGGTTCATCTTGTAGTGGGGTTATTTCTATGTGTAGTTTATTTTGGGTGATATGTTGAGGAATCATTGGGTTTGATGAAGATAGTAGACCAGGTGGCATGAAAAGTTTTGTGACATGATTTTTGGGCCTCGTTTTGGTGAGGTGTGGCTTGTCTGAGCAAGAGTTGGGTTTTCTGTATAATAATAGGATATTGAAAGACATTAATTTATTCGTATAGTATCGGTTGATGGAAATGTGATAGAGATGCATGATTCCATTGGAATATGTTCTATTAGTGTTGGATGTATTCCCAAATGTTTTACATGGAGTCAAAGTGGGTAGGTCATGGTAGTTCATGATACATGTTGGTTTGGGACCAGTGGGATGAATGGTTGTTTATTTTGACTAATCAAAAGTACTGTAAAATAAGAACTTGATTTGTGTAATAAAAATTTTACCAAATATGATTACGGGGTCATGTACACTTGGAATAATGTCATGATGTTTGGGGGATGTTTTTTTGGATGTTTCAATTGAGTTGTAGTGTTATATATTAAATAAGAAATCAGTAGCAAAGGATTCTCAATACCTTTTGTTGAATTAGGATCCTTATTGGTAAATTTTGATGGGTGTGGTGCGTAGTTGGAGTGGTGTTCATTGATGATCTCTTGGTGTGCCTCATTCACACAATAAACATTCTGAACAACATTACATCATCTCAAGTACTCTAAAAGAGATGTTTAATTAGGGATAACTATATAAATGTGTTTATAATGTGAATGGATCCTCTTGGAGAATAATTTCAAGGAGTGGTATTTGTGTGGGAGCTATATAGTGGTGTATTACATCATTGACCAGATAATGGATTGGTCCTTGGGATGATCAATATGTCAAAACATTCCATGGGTGTCTCTCTTGGAAACTAATAATGAGTAGTAGATGATGTTTGTTTTTTTACAGTTGAAGATGGAAAAAAATCCAGAATTTTTTTGGTTCATCTTATGTTTACTAATTATCTATAGGGGTTGAAATTTCATGAGGAACATGATGAAAATGAAAATCGAATGGTTTTGTGTGTTATATGAAGTCATGGGTTTGTTGATAAAGCTAGAATGTGGATGTGTTGGCATTGAGATGCTAATGAGAAACCATTGAAATGTATGTTCAAGTTTCATTGGGGGGGAGGTTGTCCAAGGATTTGATGATAGATTGTAGAGTGGTATAGATTTTGAAGTGGGTAGATATTATAGTAATTTGAGTGTTTGTGCCTGATATTATTTTGAGGTGTAATGTATAGAAAAACAATGGACTGAAAAGTAGATAATGTTGTGATGGTATAGTTTTTTTCAGATGTCATGGATGACTTTGGTAAGTGCATATAGATTATGGATGTATTCATTAATAAAATATGTGTTGTGTCTAGGTAATGTTTTGATGTACCAATAGTAGATGTTATGCATCATTGGTTAGAGTAGAATTGGGACATCCTGACTCAGCTAGGGAAAAAGAAACATATGTGGTGGCCTATAATTCACCATCAGTAAATGTTGGGATTATAAGCAAGTTTTGGTAGTAAGAATCAGAAATTACGAATAACCATGTTTACCATAAATTATTATGGATATTTTAGGCATCAAATAATGATGGTTTCAATGAATGGGGTGAATTCCATTGTTGAATGGTATCATTATGGATGTTTTAGTGTGGTGGTATGGAAAAAACATTGGATAAGTTTCTAAAGAAGAGTTGAGGTTATCTTGGTGTATTAATCAATTATACAATTTCCCAATACCATAAAAATGGTGATGATAGGATAATGAATATGGCGGTAAGCACTATAGCTGAAAAGTATTCAGTTAATAACATAACCGGTTGTTCGATTTGCATTGACTTGGGATGGATCCATCATGGTGTAGTGGTGTTGGTGGTGGGAAATACCTTGTAAATTTAATGGTTGAGTACCTTAAGATGAATATTACTTTCACATTTATCATTATGAAGTTTTAAAATATAACTAAGGTCATGGGGCTTAACATACAAGCGAGTGTAGGTTGGGAAATGTGGTAGGAATCTCGATTTTTTCATGGATGAAACCGAGAATAGATCGTCATTATAACCACGACTGACGTTATAAAGATGGGGCAATGTGATTTGAGCTATAATTTGTAGAGAGGATCATACCCTAGGTGTTTTGGTTGGTTCTCCTAGGTTAATGTTGTTCCTTGTGGTTATTTTAATGTGATGGTTTTTAGAGGTGTTATGTACCATCCCAGACCTAGATTCCACGCCATTGAACCCCGAACCCAGTTGTCCACATGGCCTTATGTGAATCTCCACAAATTCTAGAGGCAGTGGACTAGAAGAGATGTTCTAGGTTAGTGAATGGGGATATTATTCCATCATTACCATGGAATTACATCGAATGTCAAACATAATAAATAGAGGAAGTGAAATAAATACCAGTAAACTCAAAGTATGATATGAAAGATAGGTTTACATAACAATAACGAGAAGTGTCTCTTATAAAAAAAGATGCACATGATACATGTATCTAGAAATAATACAAATGTGGTAAATATCAATGTAAAACTATATAGGTCCCAAAAAATTAAATTAAAACAATTTATTCCATCATTGCAAGCCCTATCTTGTTCCTATATACACCTGCTCCAATGCGAAAATCAACAACCTGTACTAAAGAGATTTCCCATATCATCCCCTAAACCCATATAATCTGTCTCGGTCTCTAGGGAGGCCAAAACAGGGTGTGAGAAAAACATCCAAGTAGATAACCACCCTATTCTAAACAAATCCTCCAACATTTATGAAATTGTTCTAAAAAAGTGTAAATAAATCTATAAAATAATGTGAATGCCCATGCCATAAATCAACAGCAATTGGAAAACCCAAAAAAACCCACAAGGCTACCTAAAAAATATTAAGCTCCAAACAAGGTATCTATTACAATGTAAACACATCACAAAACCATGCCATACAACAATCTATAGAATATTACACAGATCCATGCTGTATAAAGAAGTTATGTTTAACGACCATGCTATATAGTGAGGTGAAATATCCCCCTACCATGTTGTATAGTGAATTGTATAATCCCATGGCCATGCTATGTAGTGAAAAGTATACCCAAATGGATGGATCCTTGGTGTCACATACAGGTTAATTCATGTAATAATTCTAGACCACAATGGGCCATATCCAATGACCTTGTTCAAGGAATCACATTGAGCCAAATTGGTGTCCCTCTGGAAACTCGGTTAGAATGTTGATGGGGTCATAGGATAATAGAAATAGGATGTCCAACATGAGTCCAAGAAATCCATATCCATGAGGTAGAAATGCCTGAGGCATACCATAGATTCAGGACCCATGGTGCAGAGTCAACCCCTGGCATCCACTACCATGTTCCATATCCATAGAGAGAAGTCCACATCATCTCTAAAAACTAATAAATCAAATCGTTCAATTTAATCAAACATCCCATGTGAGTATACCCACTCACATCAACATGCACAATCCATGATTATACCAACCCATGAAACTATTTACCATTTACCATGAATATGGTCCTACCCTCCCATATAAAAAATTCTAAATGACATAAAAAAATTTATATAGATATACCCACCCATATAATAATTTTAATTTAATCAATTTTATCCCAAAATTCTTTGAATCAAAAGATATAACATAGAAAATATATAGTACAACTCCAAACCTGATTTTCATTCTATAAAAGAATTAAGAGCTTCCACTATCGAGGCAAGCACAAGAACACACCACTTAGATGGTATAAATAGGTATAAAGAGGTTAAATCCATAGGGAGAACCCCTTAGGGTACATTGAAATGAGAAACAGCTGTCAACACACCAAAACCGAACCTAAAGGAATCCTCAATAGGTCTAACTGAGTCTATGAAAAGTAACTCACTCAAAAACAGGGTTTCTCTAGATTATACGATAGCCGTCATATTAACCGAACACCTAAAAAGAACATGAAAAGATGAAATATAGTATAGAACATATACCTCTCCACGGTGGTAGATAGATCTTCCACTATTATGTCCTGATTCTCCTTAGTATAAGATAAATCCGAATAATGAACAACGAATGAAAAAATGAGGATTATGAGCATAAAATCAAATAGTTAAGTCATTTTTATGATGAATCAAGAACAACTAAAAAGAAATCGAGTACCAACCAATGTGGTTCCAACATGACTGATAGAGGAAGAATCAGAGTCTGACTTACTACTGAATCTGGAAAACAATTTTAGAGGGTTTTTAGGCTTTATAAAACAGATGATCACCTTCTATCCATCAAACATATGTGGCTACTACCAATTATATAAAAATAATCAGTGGGCTAGTACATTAATTATATTCCAAGTATGTTATGTGTACTTCCATGTTTGTTTTGTGAACCAGAAAGGCTAAACATTGTGATGGGGAAGTACAATACATAAAGACCATGTACATGATATGTACCTGTCCTATAGCCATCTTTCATCCAGTTTTCCCTTTGATCAGAAAAACAACCCATATATCACATGAAATAGAAAAGGGTCCAATCCAAAAAATGAATGTAAACTCATTTTACCAGATGAAAATTTTTTAACCTCATAAAAAACCTAGATCTTACAGTCTACCCCAATAAAAATTCATCGCCAAATTTCACTCTAATGGGTGGTCAATAGTCCTTAGTAAAAACACAGGCCACTGAGCACTTATGTCCGACATCCCCTCCCATGCCTTATCATATAAATTGTTTTGTATACAGAGAACACGTACTAGAATAATTGAGAAACCTTGGAGAACCTTTATTCTCCCATCAGTGATAGAAATTAGATGCTCCTCAAAGGATTCATCAACTAGAAGCTCAGTATCCTTGGACTGAAAATATTTATTTTAGTCTAAGTGATAGTGGAATAGATCAGATAACTAGAAAACATATTTCATGGCTCAATACCTCTAAGGTAACAACAACTGATACAAGCCCGACACAACTATCTGTAGAACCTCCAACAGACCGACATATATCGGTGAATGCTTACTCTATTTCCAGATCTATCTATGTCCCAACCTCAGTGAAACACATATGAAAACAAATTCCTGGACCTCACTCACGAAAAGTTATTTGTGGTGATCATTGTATGATCTCTAATGAAGATTTTCAGTATCCTCATATATTTGAATCAACTATACCTCATCCTAAGTCTCTTACTTGATACGCGGTCCCTATAAAGTAGCATCCCCTACCTCTAACTAGCACATGGGTGATCGTCAATTCCTTTAACTTAAAACCTCATATGGATCCATCATTATCATTTTATGGTAACTATTATTGTAGAAGAATTTAAATAGAAGAATGGGCCTCTCCCAAGAGCCCCCAAAATCCAGAACTCATACTTGCAGCATGATATCCAAAACATGTTTCTTATGCACAAACAATCTATCACTCTGAGGGTGGTTTGATGTGCTTATTAGAACCTATGAACCAATCACCCTATTAAACTCTAAAAAAATGATATGTATTGATTTCATCCCTATTTAAAATGATATAGTGCATGACTCTATTATTTTTAACCACATCCCGGATGTAAAAACATCCAATCCCAACAATAATGAGGGTCTCCTTGATTGGAATGAAATGGGAGAACATCTTAAGCATAGGGAAAACAATCCACACATCATCATTAACTGAAGAAAACCTTGGTACACCATTAACAGTATATATTTTGGAATCATCACATTTCCACTATGGAACATGTATCATCTATAAAACCTACAGGTCCATGATCTTAGGCCTCCATCTACTGAAAATTTATGAATGTTTGAAAAAAACAGCAACCACACTCTTCATTCCCTACCACCATTAATATGGTCTCATGTCACAGTACATCGTGGTTACATTAGGATGCACTACCCATGATGAATATGTAAACATCCTCATCAACTCCTCATTTATATCCACTATAACCTAAAAAACATCAATAGATTTGAAATATATCATCATCACCAAACATCCATCCCGGAGGAGGGTACTCACATGCCAGACAATCTCATTGAACTAGTAATTCTGAATCTAATAACCACATAATCATAACTTTGTATAGTAGGGTAGAGTTTACATCTAATGATTATATATATGATTTCCCCAGTCAGTCATGAACCTCTAATTTCATCTCATAGAATAGCTCCATAAGCTTCCACACTCTAGTGGCATGTTTCACCTCCTTTCTCGAAGTTATCCAGCTCTTTTTATTGGGCACAACATTTCCATTACTAGGTGTATATGAATACTTAAATTCAATGGATATTAGGTACACCAATTACATTCACAAACTCATATTCATATCATGCTACAAAAATATATACTTGAGGTTTTTTTGATCTATGTAATCCACAAAAAACTCTCTCATTATTGTGTCTCCGTCAACATAATGCATGAAATAATTGAGCTTACTTCAGATTGTGCATAGGGTATCTCTTCTCTTGAGTCCTCTATTGTCGAGACCCATACCCCACAACTCGTTCTCTCTACATCATCACTTCCCCCATCATAATACCATGAGTTTCATAGTAATCCATGATACTCTTCCCCTAATCTGGAAGTATTAGGACAAATGCTAATGTCAACCTCCCTTTCAGCTACTAAAATCCACTCTCACATGATTATGACTACCCAAACATAATACCATTCATTTTTAATCTCTTCAATATCAATGATAAGTTTTAGAATTACTATAGGAAAAAATTATTAATGGGTTATCCCTATGAAATTCAATATACCAAAGAATTGAATAGGTTGTTCACAAAAAACACTACTTCTCTCACCTTCTCTCTATCCACTGATATGCCTGTGTCTTAGATAATGTGACTGAGGATGTGAATCTTATCCATACAAGAGTTGTACAATGTGAGCTTGTAATATAACTAATTATCTATCATTGTGTTCAAAATGATATGAATATGGTTGGCTTGGATGTGTAAATTAAAAGATACACCCTGATATCATACATGAAACCCACCAAAAAAGAATACAAGTAAAGATAGAACACTTGGTTCATCAGTGCCACAAAAACTACATGCATGATTTTGAGATGAACCTGCATAACCAGACACTAATATAACATATACCTTGTATAAATTTCTGTATGAGGTATATCTTGACATCGAAAATAGACTTTGTGAAATATTGACTTCATTTCAATCTTCACGAAAACTCAATATCATCAATGTCGATCAAACAAACCAACTATCCGTGGAAAATGATATCTGTTATTATCCATCCTCTTGTTATGTTTTTTATATTCAACACATAAGAAAATAGTTTCATCCATATATTTCACAAAAAGAATCAGTGAACCTCATAGAGACGTACTAGGTCTGATAAACCCTTTCACCTCCAAATACTCTAGTTACCTTTTGAGATCCTACAACTCCATCTTAGACATCATGTAAGGGTAAACGTATACCGGTAAAACTCTTTTAACTAGATTAATGGAGAATTAAACCTCTCTCTGAGGTGGTATCCCAAAAAAGTCATCCGAAAAAACATCCATGGAGAGCACAACCATTAGAGGAAAGTCATCTTGACAAACTCCATGTTCACCCACAAACAAACTAGCGATCTAAAATGTCATCCCAACCATTCCAAAATTCTCTAATACATATATAAAATAATGGAAATACCATTAAACCATATGAATTAACACTTATCCCTTGGGTGATGTGAAGGTCACCCTCGATGATATCAGTCAACATAATATTGATATGCCAAGAGCTATTCCATTCTGAGAATAACATATAACCCTATACTCTTGAGTACATAATGATCATAGATGATGTTTTAACCTATGACCTCAATGGTAAACACTATAAAAATGAACAAATCACACATTATACAAATGAATAGGGTTTCTAGCTTCAAATGATAGGATGAAAATCCACCAGAAAAAGACATTAATTCACCCATGAAGATATAAAACTGTCTGATTCCCATGTATCAAAAAGAAAAGATACAATAACAGAAGCTACTAAGATGGATCCTATTTCCATATATTGTTTGGGATCCAACTCATGGTTGGTCTGTTGCACTTCATATGTCTGCTCTATAACAGGATCCTTAGACCCTGCCTAGATGCTCATAGTTGATCCACAATGCTGTCTCTGAGAACTCGATGTCTAGCTACCATAGTCATGATCATCACGACGCTGGCCTTAACAACATACACTCCTCCATCTCCCAGCCTGATGCAGATCTGATGAACCTTTTCTTGAACCAAATGTCAAGATGACAAATACAACTCGCAGTTGGATGTATGGTCCTACAAAACAGCTTCATGTAACACATTCTACCACAATATCGACACTATACTGGATCTTGTTAACATTGATGGTAATATACCAAGCTATCTACTCCCACATCATGACTAGTACTCATGTTATCGGATGCCACAAGATGATGCCCGTGTCTAAAGATGTGGATTGGCATGGGCGAGAAACAACACTCCCCTATTCTATACCCCCAACTTCCCTCAGGTTCCTCTTAATGATCAGCACATGATTCACAATATCATTGATAGTAGAAGACCTAAAAACATTTACCAGAAATTTGATAGCATGGATGAGATCTTCACCGAATCATCTCTTCGTCATCAGTTCTTTTTTAAGATACATAATTGTAAAATGCTTCTGCTTTTTAAATCTTAACAAGTATTCCATAACTGTCATCACTCCATTATCTAGACACATAAACTCACCAACACACATTGATCATAGAGTTTTAGGGTAAAAGTAATTGTACATGTGGGTTTGGAACTCATTCCAACCCATATAGCATATCCCTTCATACGGGTATAAATTGTCACACTAGTTCTTTTTACCCTCCATGTAGAATGTATGTTTTGAGCATGAACCTCTACTTCGGAGGTATATCCTGATGCTAAAAAATGGCTAACATGGCCTCTACACATAACGCTACATCATGTAGTCTTCCATCCCATTAAAATGATGGTGGAAGCAGCTTCTAGAACACCATTGTTTCTTAGCATTAACCAAGGCTAGCTGCGGTGCCCCCTAGAACATCTGCATATAACGAATGAACCAATCATGGAATAATTTCTCAACACATGTATCTGGAAAATCCTTTTGTTCTGTATCAGTAACTATAAGAGGATCAACTGGTATCCAGTGTCCCAATATCTCCAACATATGTTCATCAAATCCTACAGGATGTACAACTAGAATTCATTAGGGTGGCATGTCTCTACAATGCCAAAGAAATTACTTTGGAATGAACAAAATCAATGAACACATCTCAGGATCATATTACCGGAAAAAACCCTCCAAAATGATAAGTCAAAACAAAAACATGATCCTATATCAGTTATTTTATAGAGAACTTCTATTGAAACATTAGAAACAATGACACTTTCCCCCTCAAAAGTGGATCCTAGGTCAAATATCTATTCATAATTTCAAGTTCCATTTACATTTTGATATCACATTATGTTATCGAGGATATTCCACAAAGGGTTACCAATTAGGAATCCATGAGGGTCCATAACACCTCACAAACTCAAACATGTCTCCCATCCAAACCATACATTTAACAAGTTTATTTAAAATTCAAATTCATTCAGTGTGTCATTTCCCAATTCCTAAGGACCCATACACATTATGGATTGATATATGACATCACACCCTTATCCAATGCACCAAAACTAACACAAAATAGGAAAAACAATCACATAAAATATCCCAAAAAACCTCGAATTTCAAATTCATCCTTGATGGAATGTTATAATGCATTGAATGTTATTTTAAAAAGAATCTATATGATGTATGAGATTTTACACCCTTATATAATTGGATTGAAACTGAAATATAACCCATAATTTCATAAATATTAACAATAGAAATTCTGTGTGGAACCCAACAGTGAAATCAAAACAATAATAATGGTAATAATCTTGAAAACTAGAAATCATTTTGAGGAAATTTTGCTTTACCCTATACGTGGGGTTGTAAGTCACGGGAAAAAATTATTACCAAATTCCATTTATTTTTTATATCTTTCTATTATCTCCAAATAGTAAGGAAAACTATTGAAGAAATGCTCTGATACCACTTTGTGACATTCCAGACCTTGAAGTCACCCAATGGTTCCTCAAACCCAGTTGGCCACATGGGCTCAAGCTCGTCTCCCCAAATTCCATATGAAGCATAATAGCAGTGAGGTCTTAGGTGAGTTAGTAGGGAGACTGTTCCCTAATTACTTGATTATTATTACAAAAGTCATAAAAAATAAATAGAGGAAGTGAAATAAAAAAATTTCAACTCAAAGTAAGTTATGAAAGACTTGTATACATAATAATAACCAAAAGTGTCTCATATAAATTTTTTTGTTGAAGATACAAGTATATAGAACCCACCCAAACATGATATATAGAAATGTAAAATCGTTCAACTTACAAAAAGAACCAATGGCCAAAAAAGAAATCCAGCATCGCAAGCCTCAGCTTGGTGTCATGATTCTCTTATCATAATCCATAGTCCACATCCTTTACCTAGGAAAATTCTCATATCATCGCTTACAACCATATAATCAGTTTGGATCCCTGAGGAGGTCCAAAAAGGGTCTGAGATAAACAACCATACATGCATCCACACAAGCCTCTAATATTTTAACATCAATTCAAAAAATGTTCTTTCTTGTTTAAAATAAGTATAATTGTAATTCGAATGCCAATTGCATAACTCTTCAACAATAGGTACAACCAAACTACCCTCAAGGATACCTAAAAAAGATTCATCACTTAACAAGCCATTTATTAATAATCAAACAACTCACAAGGCTATGCCATATATCCATTTGTATCATGTAACCCACAACCATTATGTATAAATAATTCATGTGTTCAGGACATTCCATATTGTGAAGTGAAATATCCAACATCCATTCCACATAGTGAAAAGTAGAATACCATAGCAACATCATATAGTGAAAATTCTACCAAAATGGTCAGATCCAAGGTCACCCCTACAAGGTCATCCATGTAATAATTCTAGACAATAAAGGGCCAGATCTATCGATCTGGTACATGGAATCCCATCATATCCCTTGGCCATATATGTTGAAAAGTGGTTAGGAATTTTTCTGGGACCTAAGAGAATGGAAATATAATGTACAATGTGATCCCAAGAAAGCTGGATCCATGCTATTACATGGCCCAAGGAATCCCATGAAATAATGTCCCAATGGGAAGGGTCAACCAAAGGCATACACAAAATCATTCCATATCAATTGAGTGAAGTCCATGGAATATATAAATCCATTTAGTTAATGTATCCAATTTAAAAAAACATCCCATATGTGTATACCCACTCACATCAACATGCACAATTACAAAGTGTACCAACTCATGTAACCATTTATCATTTACTAAGAATATGGGACTAACCTCCCTTATAAAGAATATAATATTCCATTAATAATTTAATATAGGTATACCCACCAATATAATAATTTATATTAAGTCTATTTTATAAATGTAATCATGGAATCCACAGATATAATAAGACCAAAATGTAGTACATCTTCTATGAATTATATTAAATATATCAAATCATTAATGAGATTCCTCTGCCTAAGAAAGCACATGCACGCACCCCATATGTAGTTTAAACATTAATAAATAGATAATTTCCATAGTTATCACCCATTCAATGACCTCGAATTTAGACATGGGTGCCAAATAACATAAACAGAACCTACAGGATTCCTCGTTATGTCTAACTAAGCCCACGAAAAAATAATCAGTATAAAAGGGGACAGCTACTAAATGTCTGCTGGATGATATATATGTTGAATTCATAAAAAGCATAAGAAAATAAAAAATAATATATAGACCACTTACCTCACCTCTTTAATGGAAATATCATCCAGTATCAAGTCTTGATTCTCCTTGGTTTGGGAGAACTCCGAAGAATGGTTGAAGAATGAAAAATTAGGGTATATTTCGTCATTCCAAAAAGCACAGTTTTTGTTCCTAAGAATCAATAATAGCTAAAACATAATTGGGTACATACCAACATAGTTCCAAAATGACATTCAACATAAGTATCATACTTTGGATGACTTCTAAATCGAAAAAAACAATTTTCGAGGGGTTTAGGCATCAAAAAACATATGAAAACATTATTTCTATCGAAAATATGAGGCTACATCCTATCTTATAAGAAAACCTATTGTTACAGAACATGATGGATCGGTCACATAAACGGTTTTTAATTCCCTTTTTTCTATACTAGAAAGGATACACCTCATGATAGATAAGTACAACAAGTGTAGTCCAAGTACATGATGTATATGCCAAGTAACTAATGTTGAGTCCAAGTGCATTATGTGAACCTCAGCTACATATAGATTTCATCCTATTTTACTTTTTTATTTCCTAAAAATAAACCAACCGGACCATGGCCCGACATAAGTTCTATGAAAAAAATGAAACTAAAAAAATTTATCCCAAATTAATGATCACTGCCTCAAGAAAAAACTAGGTTCTTATATGTAACATGGACCATTACCATATTGTTGTTATGATGATGATGAGATGAGGTATATGTGTCCTTAAGGACCATCAATCTTGTTATTTTAGTGCATGGTTGGGGAAATAATTTAAGTAGAGAGATGTTTCCATTATCTGGTGATTTTCTTTTGACATGTCCATGTTTGTAGAGAAACTCAGGATATGATACATGAGTGATGGGGTCATGATATAAATTTTACATATAGAAGACTATGAAATTCATTAAGGTGATGCTCAGTGATGATATGTTTTATAGTGGGGAGTTTGTAAGATCCTAAATATTTCTGAAGGTACTACCCTGTAAAAATTTCACTTAAGACACTATTTTATTAATTAGTGATGTGGTTATCATGTGTATGATGACGTTTTGGAGTGTTATGGGAGTGAGGATCACTAAAGGATGATAAAATGGGCCAATGTTTCAAACAACCCATGATTGGGGCATTCTTAGTCTAAACTGTGCACCCGGCCTAGAAAACCATTCTTCTTGGGGGCGCTTTTAAGCAGATTCTTGTGGTAAATTTTCAAATCTATAAAGGTCTTCCATATAATCCTTGTGGTAAAACCCTCTTGGATAGAGGGTGATTCATTGTTTTTGGAAACCATGTGGTCAATCTATATGGTTATTAATAAGTGGTAACTTCCAGTTTTCCCCACCCGACCATATTTCATTCTTCCATAACTGTCACCATATTGCTCATATAAGAGTTTGGGTAATTAACCAACCCATCCAAGGATTCTAAAAGGTGAATATTTTTCAATTAATTGGAATTCATAGTGTGTTGGGATGGGAATAGTATATTTTGGGACTCAAACACTCTTCAAAAAAAGATTTGGAATAGGGCATGTAAAATATTTTTTCATCTTTTGAATACCTTGGAAATTTACGTCTACAATGTATTTTAATTTAGGGATTAAAATGGTGTTTGAGTTCAATTCAAGGGATGTGTTTGGTCTAGTAATAATTAATGATCATATGGTTGAAGGTTTTAAATATTTTCCAATATTATTGATGTTTTATATGTGTATGTGGTGGTGAAAATGTATTTCGAAGTATGGTTTACTTGTCATTGGTTTAAAATGTGTTTTTTTATTAGATTTGGGAGGGAACCCTCTTTGGACCCATTTAGGTCTGTAAGTGAGTGAGACCAAAACTTGGGATACACATGTGGTAAGCTAAACCCTAGTAAATGGTGAAAAAAATAGTAAACATGGAGATTGAGTTATTTTATTATTGAATGGGTAGTAAAAATGTATTTGGTATGTGGGTAGGGTTAATGAGTTATTTGAATAGAACATGTTTTTTCTATTTTAAATTCATAATAGGTATTTTAATAGTTTGGATGGTATATTTTGGCGGATAAGACCCAATTATAGATTTTTAGATGGAAAATCATTTCTAAGTGTCAAAAATGTTTTGCAAGGAGGTTTTCCCTCCATGTGATTTAAAAATTAGTTTTCTAATGATATTAAAAATGATGTTTGATATGTGGGAAATGTTCCCTATTCTAGAAATTGGATTCCTTGATGATTTTATCTAAAACTAAAGCCTTGAGGTATTTTTTTAGTTTTCAAATAGGAAGGCCCATGTTTTAAAAGAAGAATTAGATATTGTTTCTAATATGTATTTGGATTTTTTTATACCATGACATGGTCTTAAATGTCTTTTGGGTCTATATTAACTAAATAGATCAATGTGTGGTGTGATAGGAACCATGATGATTACGTCATAATTTTAAAATGGTTATAAAATTAACTAGGTGATGAATGTTTCTAATTGATGACATTACATAAGGTTGTAATAGGAATAATTATATATGTGGTTATGTTTTTTATTTTTATTAGTAAATATGAAATGATTTCAAAATTAGATTAATGCAAGTGTTTAATTCAAAACATGGAAAAAGGGAACACTGGAATATAGAATATGGGTTAATTAGTTATGAAGTTGAACTAGAAAATACATTAATTGGTTAAGGCATGTGTATTGTGCCTGGAATGTTGAATTAAAGGTGAATTATAAATATTACATGTGCTGATTTGTTCATGGTTGTGGTATAGTATATGTTGTTGTGGATGAATAAAAATGTGAACATGGAAGTGTGTTATTGGACAAAGGACTGAGGATCTTCCCATATGTGGGGTTGGACTGTGGCTCAAAACCCCACCATTGAATGCTTGGGTTAGGGAGTCTGGTTGATGCTCTAAGCCCCTAACAGTTATATTGGATGATTTCCTTGAATGAGGAACCAAGATAAGTGTGATATTGTACCAATACTGATGCGCCAGGGTAATTGTATTTTACTTCCTAATGAAATGTTTTCCCTAGAGAGACAAAAAAATTGACCTCATCCAATATGTCTGGTAATTTAATAGCATAGGTTGTATTGTAAATGATATAAATGCATACCATATGAGGAAAATGATGAGAAATATCAAGTGAATACGGTTAACTAATACCAATGTAATAGTTTGTGATTATTGAACACCCATTGTGGTTTAATGTTTGTGTAACCACTTATGCCTTGGCATGGTTTTGTTGTGCAATAATAGTTAGTATTATTTATTAGTTTCCACTAGGAAACATAATGGATATAATTTATTTGAGATAACTTATTATATTTTATCTTTAATTTATAGATTATTTAACGAACATGTTACCTGAATACACCATTATACAAACTACTTGTTACATAGGCACTATTGGTTGTGGACAACTGAGTTGTACACACATCCTCCTCAGTTACCAGGGCACGTGGGTACCCAAGAAGATGCTTGTTTTTTAGATACGAGTTCAGGTTAGGGACATGTTGTCTAGTTGTGCAAGGGGTGATGGTTTAACGAATGGGATTCCAGAATAGGGTTGAGTCTCAAGTCTTGGATCAGATACATTCGGTAGTGGTGGTTTTGGTTTATATGGTATTACGGCCTATCATGTAGTCTGTTCACGGTATTTAGATATAACATGTGTACAAGGATACTTATTTGTTTACATTGTATATTGTCAATTTCTTCTTCATGTTGGTTATTCCATCTGTTGATGTCACATCTATAGTGGCATCACACAGATAAGCTGGTATAGTCTCCCCATGTTTCTATTTAGTCTCAGTCTAATTGTTAGTAGCCTCTAGAATTTGGGTAGGCATTCCGGATGTCATGTGATGTCCCAACCTAGGGCACTAGATGTGGTGGAATTCATGTCTGGGATAATACAATATAAATAATTATTGAGAATTATAAATTATAATCGATCTTATACTTATTATATATAATAAACCCAACCCTAGTATCCTAGGGGATATTTTTACATTATTTTATTGGAATAAGGTACGTGATATCCAATCCTAAATAACCAAATAGATTAATAGTCATGTAAAAATTGATACATTCATGAATACTGAATTTCATTTTCAAAAATCAAAATACAACATATGGAATTTAAACATTTTTCATCCTTGAACACATAGAACAGTTCAATTTTCATATCCAAGGGAAAATAATGAAATTAAAAAGTGATCACTTATTCAACATATGGGTAACATAATGTTGAATTAATCAAAAGTGCATATGGAATAATCAATATTGAGAGATATATATTTGGAAACACGTATCATATAATCATTAACATATTCATGTGGCATGATATTGATGAAATAAATGATTATCCAATACTGAAATTAAAAAATCAAATGACTTTGATTCATTTCAATGGATATAATAACTAATCAAATAATCATATGGAAATGAAAAAGTTATTTATTATTGATGAAATGGATAATGGAAGACATCATTTACATATCATCAGGATTCATGCCAAGACATCATACATATATGTTTAAGGTCTCATCCTATTCCATAAACCATCTAATCACATGCAACAGACCAATAAATTGATTTGTTATGTAATAATGGGACCTATATATCACTTAATAAATCAAATTAATCTATAATAATAACGAAAAAATAACATATTAATCAATCCTTAATATTACATCAATATCATTATTGGAATAATTATCATTTAGAACAATCCATAATTTTCTAAGACAAATAGAACCTAAACTTGATAGAAAAAGAATAAGCACGGAATAATTTGAATACACCCAATATATATTATAATAAATATAAATTTTCATTGTCATTTATGTGTGTAAATAACATAAAAACCATTAGATACACTTTTTTAGAAATATACCTTTTAATATAAAAATAACTATTAGAAATATTTCAATACTATTTAAAATTTATTTTATTTAGAAGGGTAATTGTCATCATATAAATAAATTTCTAATGTAATGAGATGTCTGGATGATGGGAAAATTTCATTCATGTCGAGTACATAAAAACAATTCTACTATTACCTTCTTTTTGAAAGTCAAATAGTAACTCATTTAGAAAATGACAACAAGATTTATTTTCAATTTTTTAAAAAATAAATAAAACATGTATAAATGACTCTATTAAATAATAAAATAATAGTATTCTAAATATAATTTTCATTGACATAACGATTCCTGATTGCGTATAAAAATGTATATTTTCATTAAAAAGAAACATTTGATATCTTATATATTTTGAAGAGGATAATGGAATTAAATAAATATAAATTTATATACTTTAAATAGTATAATAATACATATATATATTTTATCATAAAAATAAAATATAATTTTCCCATAGATGAAATAATCATAAATAATCTTGATGAATGACATGATTCTAAAACAATGAATTACTAATTTTGAAGTATTTGAATTAAAATTACCATGATAGATATAAATTGAAATGAAACTTTAAGTACCATACCTATGATTAAATTCATGATATGAAATATCATATTTTAATTAGACACACCTCATAAATTTATATAAAAGTAGGAAAAAAAATATTCCCCAATTTCGTGGAAATTTAGATGAAATATCATACAGTCGTGATACCAATAATGTGATATTTACTAATTTATTTGATTATATGTGTCAAATAATAATCCATAAACTAATTGTCGAAATAAAATATTAAATAATCAAATGTAATTACAAACATAATCATAGAATATAAAAGTCCATGAAAATGTTATATAACCCAATAAAAAATTGAATGACGAAACACCTTACTATATGGTATTGTTCACGTAAAATCCAAAAGTTAGAAATAATTAGAATTGAAACTTAAAATAACATGATTTATAATGGACTCATAATATTAAACATATAATGATAAAAATATTCACCATATAAAAAATTATTTTCATTATAATAAAATTATATTTAGTGAAGTGAATATTCAATTGAAACCTCCTAACACATGTTTGAATCATAATGTACAATATTTATCTTTAACAAAAAAAAATTATATATTTATTTTTATAATTTATTTTTTAATATATATTACACATTTTATTTTATTTATTATCTTATTTTATTTAATTATATAAAAAATTATTAACATGTGATACATATTGATGATATTTGGTTCATCTATCAAAAATGAATCCAGTAGGTTGACTATGTTTTGAGTCAGTATAATTATATAATATCTAGAATATAAACCCAGAGAAAAAGAATAAATTTTAAATGTAAATTATTATTTTAAAAAATTGCTTGAAATATGGTTATGAAAAATGGACTTTGTTACAATCATGGATATGGTGGGTCACACAAACACATGAGAAAAATTTACATTTTATAGTTATCATATTTAACATAAGATAAGTGTGATTTTATATTTCTGATATTGTAAATTAGGTCATAAAACCAAAGAGAAACATACTCACATGGAGGTAATGGCCACAAAAATAGAAACAAATGACACCCTCAGTTTAACTAAATTGAGAAAAGGAGGAAATTAATGAATCATATCATTTTAGAATAAATAAAATTTATAAATATGATATTGTCTTTTTAATATTCTTTTATAATATTCCCTGAAAATAAGATGTGGAAAATTAAACACCTTAATTATGGAGGTGGTAGTTATCAATCATTGATGTTAATGTTTTAATTTTTTCACAATGATATTTGAGGGATGTATAAAATGGATATCACAATAGTTTAATAACACTTAAACATAGTAACAATGTATTTTTTATCATACATTCATTATAGATGGTTCATTTAGGGTTTATATAATAAAATGAACATAGAAATGTCGGATTGAGAGTATTACAAATCTCTTAGATATTTCCCATTAGGTAGTTATATGAGACTAATTAGAATGGTATTTTTTGGAGATGATGAAAATAAAGGCATGGGTGTGGTTATTAAGCTAAACTATAAACATTCTGTTGTTGATCCAATTATTTTTTATTGGGAGTGAAATATGGAAGATTTATTATCATTCTTAATGTTTATGAATTCAAACATTTTTAGAAACATATTTTATTTTAATATTAACACCCAATTATTCAATTCTAAATGAACCAAAAAGGTATCGTAATGTGTTGTGGAAAAATAAATCATTGGTCTAACCTAAACAATAACATATAAAATATTATTTTTACATCTGTTATCGTTTTTGACAATTTTAATCCATCATTACATAAAATTAAACATACTCTTCAGCCTTAGATACTTAAAATAATGGAAAAAATTAAAATTAAAATTATATCATATTTTAAATTTTATATTTTAAATATCTAAATAAATATATAAAATAAAATATATATATGTTTGTAAAATTAATTTTAGTACGATTACACATATCAAATAAAATCTATTTAATATAAAATGATTATTTTTCGATTTTAATGAAAAGAATTTATTTTTTATAAAAATATTAATTTTATGTTTATTTCAAATTGATCCTAATATATTTAACAAAATAATTTTTTATTCCATGATAACAACTAAAAATATATTTTTATTGACAGTAACATATTATTTTTATTCTATAAGGTTAAACATTAGTTTTTAAAATTTAAAACCATTTAATTATAATCAAAAGAAAACTATCCTCAAATACATATTTGGTCAAAAATTATGTTTTTTAAAGCTATATAAATCCCATATACATTCTTAATATAATAATAGATATTATTTTTGAAAAAACTAGATTGGTCTTAATTCATTTGAAAATTTATTAGTTTATAAATATATTAAAAAACAATTTTATGATCAATTATACATGATGTATCCAAAAATATTTATGTATTAATTATATTAAATTTAGTTGACTAATAAAAATTATTTTTAGAAATAAGTAATGAAAATAGAAATTATTTTTGTTGAAAAATAAAATTAATGTTAAATTTTTTTAAATATGGATATTTGAATTGGATACATATTTTTTCATATTAAATACACACTAATAATCTAAATATTTTCCACACAATAGAGTCTCCTAAATTTAAAACTCATAATTATATATTAATAATCTATTAAAATTTCTTTTGTTTTAAAAATATTACTTTTTTAAAGATCACCAAGAATCAAATATTGTATAAATAAACATATAATTAATTATAAACTTGTATTTTAATTCTAAATAAAAATTTTAATTTTTATTGATAAATATATTTTTTAGAATTCTATAGGTTAAATTTTATATAAATTCATAAAATATCATAAAAACCCAATTTTATTGGGAACTAAATTTCTTAAAATACTTTTTGTTTTTATTTATATGTTATATACAATAGTTGAAAATATTGGATTGATTTTTTGATTTTATTTTTTGTTACAATTTTATTTTAATTATAATATACATACTTTTCATTACTATATTTAAAATGAAAATAATGATTGATTTATAAACCTAAAAAGGATTTAAATATATTTTTATAATATAATATTTAAATATATATATATATCTAGACATATAAGTTTATATATATTTCATACTTTGGTCACTCATATTCATATAAAGTAATTCAATGGCTATGATTTAATAGTATATAAATATTTCATCCCTATTTGTTTCATTGTTTCATTTGGAAAAAATTATCCAACATATTTTATGTAATTAGAGTAAGCATATGCTAAAATTCAATGTCAGTATAGTCAATAAAATGTTCCCTTCAATCTCTTATATAAAATTTTATACCCCATAAGGATACTTTCACCAAAAAAGTTGATGGGTTCATGATTGAAAATTTCTAGTCATGTTCGATGGTGTATGATGGGATTCACTCATTATTTCTATTTAGTGGCTATGTTGAATAAGTGTCCAGAAATAACCATATTTGATTTTTTAAAAATAATATTATTTGTAAGAACATATGTAATATCTTTTATTTGATTCAACAACTCCCTTGCATAATGAATATATCATTATGAAATTTTAATATATCCTAATCAAATCATATATGAGTATTTTAAATACATTGAAGAAAATATAGATATACTAATTAACATAATTACATAAAAAATTCAAATCAAATTATTATAAAATTAAAAAAATAGAAAAATAAATTATGAAATCATGGTAATGAAAAATAACTCAATAAAGTAGTGAAATGAGATACATATATCCTGGTATGTGTTTTCCGGAGATCATCAATTTGTTTTTTGGAACACTATAGTTTTTTTCACAATGAGTGACACAGAAATTTTAAATTTTTTATAACCTATGCACAATGACAATGAAAAATATAATTTTTCCACTCTCTACTATGAAATATGGTAATTCAATTACTTATTCCCTAAGAAAACAACATAAATAATAAAACTACCATTTTAGTTTTCTTTTTCTAAAAAAACTATAAATAATGAGTGAAAAAATAAATAATACACATACCCAAAATCCTATAGTATCTCTGATTTTTCAACTAAATGTGTTGGCATAACACTTTTTCTTTACACTCAATTTAATTTATACAATTTTATAAATAATCTTTAAATACTCTAATAAGGAAAAAATTGTTGATTCGAAACCATTATACATATAACAAACTCAAATATTCATTCCAGGTGATTATGATAACATGCGTCAATGCGTAAGAAGTGTTCATAATAACTATATAATGTGATCTATTACTAAGGATATATAAAGTTTCGATCAAAAAATATTTCACGTTCAAAAGTATGAATAAGATAAAAATTTTGAATTATAAAAAAAAGATGGTGTATATTTCAATTTATTTTATATTTTATTAAAAATATTGTTTATTAGTTTGATGTACATTCAAACAAGCACTTAATAATCATTAAAATAACATAATCAAAATAATAATTCATATATTAACAAATATATATATTTAATGAAAATTATTAATAATATGAAAAACTATATGTAATCAAAAATATAAAAGTTATATAATTTTTAGATGAATGGTGGATAATGTATTTATTTCATACATAATAAAATATATCTATAAATGCAACAAAATCATCAAAAAACAATTCTATATATGTCCTTCTATCACCTGTATTACATATCATTAACAATTGTGGAAAAAGTCTATGGATAATTATTTCAAATATAAACTATAATCCCATATAGATGAATCAAAAATAATGAAACTAAAAAAATAACTATGTTTTTGTGTATCATGTAAGTTAAATCCAAAAAGTATTTCAATATGTTTTCATACAATTACATTTTTGTAATAAATTGTAAATTTTGTCATGGAATAACTATTAATCTGTATTTTTTTCATTAAGGAAGTGTAATGTTATTTTTTTAATATTCTATGAAAATTAATGTAGAACAGCATGATAAAAGTAGAATAAAAAAATGAGAATAATTCATTTAAACAATTAAGATACAATAATGAATAACATTATTTTATATTACCTTGAATGTTATTATAGTTTATATCCAAAATAATTAAATAATAAAAACACGAATAGAAAATTATAATCAAATTACACAATTTAAAAAAGGAAAACAAATACCTCACTGATTTTAATAATTATCATGACACTATATAAATGGATATTATTTTCAATTTTTAAATAATAAATTGATGATTTTATTAAAATACAATGATTGTCATCATCATAATAACAAATAACTAATAAAAAATTATCATCATGGGAAAAAACATGTTCTAATAAGGTAATAATGTACGTTATTTATATGGAACCATCTCTATTTTTATTATCCTCTCAAAAAATACACACTGACTCTCTTTATAAATTCATCCAAAAAATTCATATAGGTCAAAATTTAGCATTACATGTGGAAACTAGCATTTCATCAATAATATTAAAATATAACACATGCTTCTCACTTTACTGATATGCTATGTATGTATAACAACCCTATCATAATGTTAATTGAAATTATATTAATTTTTCATAATATTTCATACAATAATCACACACATTCCCAACATCAGTAGTAGTTTAGTTATTTCAAAAACATGGAAACAAATGTGTAGGTCCAAAAGTTATCTACATTATGTTTTTAAGGGTTAACAATTGAGACATGTGAACATAACAATGATCTAAAGGGTATGAGAACCAAATCATGAAAATTTAAGATCTAACCTTGAATATCAATGATCAGAAACTGGTATTGTGGAATAATGATTGGATGTTCATAAGATATGAATCATAAAGAAATAAATAACTAAATCTATGAAATCTTAACATAGGAATAACACATGGAATTTATAGTGTGCACATAAGCATTTAAAATGATATCCATCGTAGTCTGGTCATCAAATAAATGGAAAACATAGTAGCATGGGTTCACTCCCTATACCATATTGGTAGTCATGGATTACTATCATTCCCATCTTAGTAGTCAATATTCACTCCCATGAACATCTCATCATATATTGTCCATAAGTAAATCAAGATCACTGAACATTCCATCAATGTCTATCTAATGAAATATAAATATTTACCCCATCCATTTTAAAGAGATATAGGTCCAATCCATCACATAATGTAAGATATATATATGTTTTCTACAAGAATATGTTGCATTCATCATATCAAAACCCATGGTATGAAATGTGTTTTATAAACATCATTCTATCATAGCATATCCCATGGAAAAGATACAGGTTCCATAAATATCGATTCATAATTTATAAAAAACATATTAGAAATAATTGTATTGTTAGAAATGGATCATATCCCCATTAAAACATAATAAACATCAAATAATATCATTTTAGATGAAAAATAAATTTCAGAGATAACATGAAATGAATTCTTTAGGAAAGAAAATATTTTTATTGAAAATCTGTTCGTTTCGTAAAATTATAAAAAAAATTAAAAGAAACAATTTTCAATGAAAAAAATTAAATATTATAAAGGAATCATAAATTCATTAATGCTTCCAAACTGATAAAAATTTCATTTATTTCATCAATGTTAAAAAACATTCATTTTTTACATTTTCCAAAAATATCCAATAGTTCCTCATTTAGAAAAAGAAAACAATTTTTTTTAGAAACTGTGTAATAAAAACTAAAAAAGTGTAAAAATGACTTTAAGAATACATTATATAATTTAAAACTAATTTCTTATTATGTATAGAAACATAGACATGGAAGATAAAGTTTCCCCAACTGAGACATAAATAATCAAAAATATTGATGAAATGGTGAAATAAATACTCTTCCAATTATAATTAGAAGAACACTAAGCACCATTAAATAATTAAAATTATAAGGATATAAACATACCATAATCATGTATATAATACTCATAAAATAAATTCATTTGATATATGTATACCTTGTATAATATACAAATAGTGTATATGTTATGTGTCCCTTAAAAGTATTTGTGAGACTAGAATTTCCTTAGTACATGGGTAAATTTTAATTCATGATCTCAATTAAAGAAAAAAAATCTCAATAAAATTTATAATATCATTAAAAAATAAAATCATTATTTATGTTAGTATATACACCACTCAAAAGAATAGATTCGTGAATATGACATGTATGTCACCAAAATAAGTAGTGGGATGAAATTCAATTATTACATGAATAATATTAGAATCAAAAGAGCATGAAATAATTACATCAATTGAGTATTATAATATTAAATGAAAAATTCTTTATATAACAATTCAAAGGTTATCATATACCATATAAAAAATAATGGTGTGGTGAATATGGCACGTATAACACGTATATAAATAGTGAGATCAAATTCCCACACATTAAATCATTTTCTCAATCACACACATAAAAAAACATGTATAATAAATATAACATAATTTTATATCAATCACATAATAATAGTAATATATATTAACATATATTCCATTATTGATTTATAAATGTCTTAATATTACCCATTATTTAATAATTCTTTGTTAATGTTACGATTCGAGTAATATCCGCTTTATTTTTCATTAATGTGTTAACATATTATCATTGGTATTCATACATAGATCAAGAATTAATAATCTATAGAATAAAAACTATTATATAAATATCATTTTTATGTTAATTATATAATTATTCAAGGATATTCATAAAATATTTACATTGAAAATAAAATAAACCATTCATGGATACAGTAGGCCATATGTACACATGAACGATGTTTTCAATTCCATGTAAGGATAAAAAAATTAATTATATGATATATTATAACTATAGAATCAGTTTTATATCATATATAACATATATATTTATAAAATAAATTCTTATTACCATCCATGTCAAACATAGGTGAAAAAGGAATCACATGGGATCAAAGAGATGTTAATCCATATGTACGCAAATGTGATGTTATAATTTTCACAAAATATAAGGTGTATTATAAAAATGTAGATATAATTATATAATAAACATAATATATTAATATTAAACAAATCTTAATCTTCACCAATAAAATATGGTGATGGAAAATAAATTATATTGCTATGTGGAGCGGGTAAGTCGTATGTACGCATGAGGGGCACCTTCATTGTTTTTATGGTAAATGTGATGTATAATTGTTTTTAATACTACTAATAAAATTTATGAATATTTAGTATGCTGAATTTATTAGTTAATGATATATATCATATATTTAGAGAAGCTATATAACATTAGAAAATGTGTATGATCGGTTAGAGCGACTACCTTTTCTTGTGAATAAATCCTTTATATCACTTATAAATGAATGCAGAGTTGGTCTTTTGGGAATAAAAGAGCCTCTATAATGTGTCTAGGGATGTATAAAATGTAAACGGTATGTTTGGTGTTGTGATATATGGTTCAATGTGATTAAATGAGATAATTTAATAGGCATCCTTTTATAATGATTGTGAGGGGAGCATTTGGAAACAATAAATATATTAATTTATAATAAATTAAATCAAGATACAAATAACTAGAAAATGAATTTTATTCAAATATATGATGACATAGGTTTTTATACACATCCCCATAAATGTTTTAGATAGGTTTTTATGTAATTTCAAACATTATTATTTATATTTACCCTTAATTAACCTCTTTTATTTTTAACTATGCTATTAATGTTTTTAATGTTTATACAATTCCGTTATTACTTATAATGTGTAAATTAGACCATAAAACGTCCATTAATGTAATTTTCAACCATATATCATCCCCTTTTACTTATTTAATATTTTTAATACATTTATATAATTTAATAAAATATAAAATTATTAAAATACCATTAGTTTCAATTTTGATTCTATTCATTATTTATATTTTTAAATATATCATAAAAACATGATATAATTGAACCAAAAAATGTATGTCTTCAGACATATGTCCAATCTTTCCAAAACATTCGATGATGAAATTAATTATATCAAATTATTTTATGTTTTTAATTTGTTTAATATCAATTATTTTAAATTTTCATTAAATTTAAAAATGAATACACCATTAGTGTTGAGGCCTTTAACTTATTTATTTATTTTATTTTTTTAAAAGAAATCCATGATAAAGAAAAAGAATTAGTTTTCGAATTATTATTTACGGTCTACGATATCTTACATATAACCCTTTACAAAAATGATATATTTTTATTGATTCGAGTATGAAATATTTATATTTTCTTTAAATAATATAACATAAATGTCTTAATCTCATCCAAGTGGAAGAAAAAGGTTATAATATCAGCACAAGAATGTTATTTCTGAAAATCCACTCATCTTTTGATCTTAGTGAAAGTGTAAGGGTAATTTTATATTATATATAATTTAATTTCTACCACTAATTACCGGATCTATCTATTTACCATGTTAATTAAAAAATATTTAATGTTACTTTTCATAATGATATCATGTCCTATCCCTAAAAATATACCCCTCTTGGGAATGAAATGAAAAAATGATGACAATTACGCCTAAGTCCTGCCTCTAGTAGGCCCCAAGGTAGCGACGGTGACCATGTGTATACAATCTCACAAAGATGGGAGGGATTTCCTTTTATATGAAAAAAAGATCTGATGATTTTTAATCGCAACACAACTCCAATATATATATATATAAACCAAAATTATATCCCAAATTCAGGTTCAAACTAAAACCCATACAAGTACAAAAATGTAAAAAAGGCAAGATTAATCAATGACTCAGCAAATGATCCAGGGAATGAGTTCGTAATGCCCATCACAATTGTAACGCCCCGACCCCAGTTACCTAGAGTCGGTGCATTATTACATAACATTGGCATGATCACAAGAAAGATCAAATCTCGAAAGACCGATTGGTTTAGTAGCCTTGGAAATAGTAGATATATTCATAATGTTTTACATTACATCACAAAGTGAAAAACTACTACAACAATATAGTCTCCATATTCCACACTCATCTCCCCACATAAAATCCCTGCAGGTCATTCATAACATACTTCTTCACATCCTGGGAAAAAAATTAAACATAGAAATGGGGTGAGCTCAAATGCCCAGTAAGGATAACAATATAGCAGAAACATTCAAAAATAAGCATAAACATTTAAGGCAATGCATTACTAAACCAAAAGCCTTTTAAACTTGAACATCAACATAGTATGGAAAAAGTAAAATGAAATAATGCTATTTTCTTATTCACATGGATATTCTACTTATCGAATAATCACATGGAATATCAATAACCACTTTCATAATGATGGAATGCATAATGTTGAACGTTAATTTCTTTGTCAAGGCCTCGTCCCAAGACCTTGGGGATAACTGTAATCAGAACCCAACTGAGAGTGCCTCTAATAACCGGAAACCAACCCGGAGTGCCTCTAATAACCAAAGACCAAACCGTAGTTCTTCTAACAACTGGAGACCATACTGGAGGGCTTAATTTTACCGGTCCCCAACCCGGAACATACATGTCTAACACATTAATCTGAATGAAAGGTTGAAATATAACATAATCATTTGTATTAAAATTAACTTATAAAATGTAAATACTTTAAACAAAACCCATGAGTGACATTAGAATAACTTATCCACAGTCAAAAATATCACAAAACCGTCAATAAAATAGGGATGTTTTGTATCATAATAAATCAACTTCAAATAAGCATAAAATCCATCTAAGGATGTTGACATAGATGAAATCAAAACTATTTTAGAAAAATATCTCTTTTTTAAATCATTTTAAAAGTAACATAATTATAAAATAATAAATTTAAATTGAAAATATTCTTATAATCTTGTATGGGAAGCTTCAACAATTTTTTAATGGCGGAAAATAACCGCACCCGCCGTATAAGTTAAGAAAACATCCATACCTTAATTCTGTCGAAAAGGTTAAAAAGCGCCTTGTTTGGAAAACGACGGAAAGATTCCTTTATAAACCACTTATAAAAAGTCAAACAAGGGTATAAATGACTTTAACCCATATTCTTGTAAATTGTAAAAATGTTTTGAAATACATTTTGAAGAAACATGGATGTTGATGATAAAGAGATCCCAGTAGATTATTACGTATAAACAACCTCGGATAATGAAGAGATTGTGAAATAACTCATACCTTTTACATATCCTTGGTTGGGGTAGGTTAACCTCCTATATAATAGTGAAATAATTTTTATTAAATTATACAATAATCATATATATTAGTATGATATCATATATGATCTTTTAACTTTGCTTCGTTAATAATATCTTAGAATTATCGTCGTTTTGGGTGATAACTTACTTGTTTTCTTTTATATTTTTTGTTATATAAGCCATGTTTTTTATGGATAGGTTGTATCTTATTTATATCCATAATTATATCAAGTCCTTAAACATCATTTTTAAATCATCAAATGATAATTATACTTGAATGGATACGATGGAGAATGAATCTCATCACGTTCGTGGAGACGGTAGTCCGTACGAACGCACGAGCGACAATATCATTCTTTTGATATTAAAATAATATATAATTGGATGGTATATAATATATACAGAATCATTATCATGTTAAATTTATTTGTTACATGAGTTACACATCATTATTATACCCATCCAAATAATAATATATTGAATAACAATTACACCATGGCGTGGAGACGGTAAGCCGTACGTACGCACGTATGGTGACATGTTATTCAAAGGGTGGATAGAATAATGAATATAGTTCTACCATATTTATAATAACATCACTGTATATATATGATACTGGAGTTATTATTTTATAATGGTAACAACAACAGAAGATGAAGTGGAAGAAGAAAGGAACTTGGAAAAGGGTGGTGAAATCATTACCTCTTCTTCGGGTTCTTCCTTTTGATTTGATCAAAAGGGCTCCATAGGATGGATATATGATCAAACTAAAGCCTCTAGGTTGTAGTTAGGGAAGTTGGGAGAGTATTTGGGCAGAGTTTGGCCGAACCAAAAGGCTTTGAAGGTGTGAAGAAATGAGAAGGAAGAGTGCCTTTTTATAAGAGGGGTGAGGGGCACCTTTGGAAAAGCTAGAAATATTAATTTATAATTAATTAATATTCGGTTTATAATGGCTCCGAAGTTGATTATTAAAAGGTTAAGGTGGTGATAGGTCTAAAACCACTCAACCAATATAATTTAGAAAGGTTTGGGTACTTATATTAACCTTATCTTTAAGTATTAACTCTAAGTTAATTAGTTTCACTTTTACAATGTCTCTTTGTATTTTTATATTATACGGTTAATAAACATATAATATACATCCAAGAGACACCCAAGTGGTCCATTAATGATACACCTATCATGATATTAGTCTCTTGGCCGAACCTTAGAATTTTATTAATTTAATATCAATTAATAATATAATATTTGTTTTAAAAACTCTTTTATGTCAATTTTGACACTATTCAATAGTTGATTTATTTTGAAACTCATAACAGAATGATTACTTCGAACGAATTTAATTAAATCAATCCTAACATATCATATTAACTTATAAAATTATTTTAATTAATAAAAAGTCTCAAATTATATTTATTTGGGTATTTATAATATCAATTATTTTAAATGTTTACTTTTATGGGAATTATTGCATCATCTTTGTGTCATAAATAAATTAAATTATTTAATGTCTAAAAATTATAAATAAAATATAATTATGTAGGAACACTTTTTATATTTCTAGTGAATATTTATAGTCGAAAATCCAACATATATAACCCTATGTAAAAATTTTTTTTCTAAAAGATATATGCTTGTTTCATTTTTGTATTCATTTTAACTTAATTAAAATAAAGTGTCCCTATCACCTACAAGTGGCTCCATGGGGTCCCAAAATCGACCCAAAGATTCCTATGGTCGAAATTGTATCACCCACTAAGGTTAGGACACGTTTTAGGGTAATTTAGTATTATTATAATATTAGTTTTCAACCCTTATTTACCTGATTTACCCTTATCCATGATAAATAAAATATTTACCGCAGTAATTATTCAAAATGTCTAAAAATAAAAGTTACCTATTTACACAATTTGAACATCCTGATTCAAAATATGGAATCCATTTTTCCAAATTCAAAACATAGAAGTGGCAGAAATTAATATAAAATTAATTCCTGTTGTTAAAACAAAAAGCGTGTTTTTAAGAGATAATAACTATCAAAAGATTGAAACTTGTTTATGTTCGGTTTATTTGTGAAATTATGTCCAATGACCAACATTGTATTAAATAGTAAAAATATATTCTAAATTTACATTAAAACCACTCAAATTAATAATTTATCACTATTAATTATTTTGATTCCAAAAGTTGTTTTTATTTAAAATTTAGTAATTTTCACTATTCATCAAAAAATTAAACTTACCCGAAAGGTACAAAAATTTCACCTTAGGGTAAATTCAACACTCCGAATCCAAAAATGAAGTCCATTTTAAAATATAAAATATATATAATTTCATAATGTCGGTATTACTATTCATAATGGCTACTTTGATCGGTTGTGGTGTGTGTTAAAACTCGAAGTTGCGTACAACACATGCAACTGTATTATTCAAAGGAAAGAATATCGTGGAAGCTTGGGATGTTTCATTGTAAATTTTTGATGTCCCCATTTAGTCAAAAAGTATAAAATATTGTATTTAGAAAAGGGTTCACTGTTAAAAGTTGATAAAAGTGCAATACTGAAAATGAATTTGTTCTTTCATTATATCTAAGAAACTCATAATATGGATTCTAAAATTATAGGTAGTGATTGAGGTCATTAGTCACAAACAAGTGTAAAATTGAGGTCCTTAAATTCATCAATCTATGATGATTTGAAATACCATCGGTTCAACAAAACATAGGGTATTGGGATAACACATTTTTGATGTTTCAAAATATCTTAGATGAAATCCCACATCGAAAAATGAATTAATGAGGCCTCTATTTAAAATAAAGAGTGGAAAGTATGAAGATTACCAAAAATAACACATACTATGGTTCTATGTAGGAATATATGTATATGGAAGAGAAATATAACCATCAATTATCTGATGGAGAGTGGTAGAGAACATGGCTATGAAAAGGTCAACAATCCCAAAGCCATAAATTAGTGATGATTTAAGGTACCATCTAGGACAAAATTTTGTTCTAAGTTCCTTTTCTTAATATTGAGGTATTTATTTGTGAGATTGGATAAGATCATAAGGAGATATACTTACTTTATAATTAGAGTTTTATCCATAAATAAATTTCTACCACAAACTCATCTTTCACTCTAAATTATAATAGAACGTAAAGAAATTTTATTTATACTATTCGTAAAGGGTTCCAAAATAAACGAATTTATAATTCATCTACCAGATCTATTAATAAAAACTACATTATTTAATCCAGGACATCTCGTGGTCCAGTGGTAGGTGATACACCCTTGTCACCCTTCGGTTGTGAGTTCAAGTCTCGCGGCCTTGCCGATCGCGATGGGTTGCCGCCCGACCTCCGGGTTGTCCTTTTATGGAAATCAAAAATTAATCTCAAACTAGAATTTATCCAAAATACTTCTATTCAAACTCATAGTACAACATTTATAATGAAGGTAAACATAATGTAGATCCTTTTTACCCCGTAATAGTATATTAATACCTTTATCATGTATTCTTTTAAAACACTGAAACATCCTGAATTGCCATAATCCTTATTGATTATATTCATGCTCCCTTATTCCATATAGAATGATGGATATACATCATCAATCCAAAAATGTTTTAAACCCCAACAATGATGGAATATACAAATCATTAATCAGTTTCTAGGTAGTCAGGAATATCCAACATAATTTATCCAAATCAATCATGTATTATTCTAAAATCACTACCTCGGTATCAGAACCAAAATATGGTTTATCATTCTCTGAACCATATATTTTCTAAAAATTTAACCTGATATTGAGTCACTTTTCTTTGTTCCATACAATATCAAGTCCTTAATGAAATAGTACTGCAGTTCAATCCTTATATACTCCGTAATTATTATAACAAGTACATTGTTGATAAAACACTCAAATGACATAATCAACATAACAACTCTACTCATTCCTCTTCATCTGTGGTAGTATCATAACTTGATTATTATCCAATATCATCATTAGTGGCATATTCTGATGACTGGGACATAGGTTCTCGTAGTGTCCATACTCCTTGCAAATAAATCATTGTACATTTGAAACCATTTTTTTACCCTTGCAGTCACGTACTTTGTGCCCTTTTCCTCCAATCTTCTAACAAACTCTCATTCCTTTCAGGCAAGTTCCAGGGTGTTTCTTTCCACAGTTATCACATATGGGAAAATTCTTCTTTTCCCTCTTCCCTTTATCCATCTTTCTCTCTTCCATCCTTTTCTTCTATTGCTTCCCTTCAAAGCCATAGGACTCAGCAAACTATTTACTTATCTTATCAACTCATGATATTATTTCTTCATATGATGATAATACATGCGAAACTATTTCTCTTATAAATTCTGTCTTAAGACCCTGAAATATATGATCCTTCTTTCTCTTTGTATCATGTGTATTTCTAGAGTTCTCTATTCTTCTACTAGGTG
This sequence comes from Viscum album, assembly GCA_963277665.1. Classification (NCBI taxonomy): domain Eukaryota; kingdom Viridiplantae; phylum Streptophyta; class Magnoliopsida; order Santalales; family Viscaceae; genus Viscum; species Viscum album. Next base: position 999,784,084 of record OY728166.1, read on the forward strand.
CCATTTCTAAACAATGGCATACATTAGATTAGTTTATGAATAACAATACCTAATCCCAAACTTGTAATACACATAACATAATTTAAATAGTTTATGGATATAATCCATAATAATAAAAATGTCTCCTTTGAGGAAGTATATACTCATAAACCCTTAATAATGGTTTGTAAAGAAAATGAGAGTTATCCTAAGCATATCCCCCGGGAGTGTCATAACCAAGAGTGCAGCAAGGCCCGTTTTCGTGCACCAGTTCCCATTCGAGTCGAGCTCAAAGCGGTGTTTTCGGGATTTACCCCTAGGTACATCTGTGCCAGAGCCGCCTCTACCTGCTCGTATCCAGACAGGGTTGTATTGCTCGAAAAACTCACAAAATCATTACAATACCAAAATTCTAGGAATTTATTCTATACTAATCCTCAAAGTTCATCTTAAGTCTACATGTTCTAATCAGAGTTTATCTAAATATAGCTTCCAAGGATTGTACTAAACTTCCTATGATACCAACTATAACTCCCCGAACCCAGTTACCTAGAGTCGGTGCATTATTACATAACATTGGCATGATCACAAGAAAGATCAAATCTAGAAATACTGATTGGTTTAGTAGCCTTGGAAACACTAGATATATTCATAAAGTTTTACATTACATCACAAAGTGAAAAACTACTACAACAACATAGTCTCCATATTCCACACTCATATCCACACATAAAATCCCTACATGTCAGTCGTATCATACTTCTCCAAATCCTGGGAAAAAAATAAATCATAGAAAAGGGGTGAGCTCAAATGCCCAGTAAATATAACAATATAGCGGAAACTTTCAAAAATAAGCCTAAACATTTAAGGCAATGCATTACTAAAACAAAAGCCTTTTAAACTTGAACTTCAACCTAGTATGACAAAAGTAAAATGAAATAATGTCATTTACTTATTCACATGGATATTATACTAATCGAATAATCACATGCAATATTAATAACCACTTTCATAATTTTGGAATGCATAATTCTGAACTTTAATTTCATTGTCAAGGCCTCGTCCCACGACCTTGGGGCTAACTGTAACCGGAACCCAACCTGGAGTGCCTCTAATAACCGGAATCCAACCCGGAGTGTCTCTAATAACCAGAGACCAAACCGGAGTTCCTATAATAACCGAAGACCAAACCGGAGGGCTTACATTAACCAGTCCCAAACCCGGAACATACTTGTCTAACAGATTAATCTAAATGAAAGGTTGAAATATAATATAAACATTTTGATTAAAAATAACTTATAAAATGTCAATACTTTAAACAAAAACTATGAGTGACATAAGAATAACTTATCCACAGTCAAAAATATTACAAAACAGTCAATAAAATAGGGATTTTTTGTATCATAATAAATCAACTTCAAAAAAGCTTAAAATCCATCAAGGGATGTTGACATAGATGAAATCAAAACTATTTTAGAGAAATAACTATTTTTTTAATCATTTTAAAAGTAAAATAATTATAAAATAATACATTCAATTTGAAAATATTCTTATAAGCTTGTAAGGGAAGCTTCGACAATTTTATAACGGTGGAAAATAACTTCACCCGCCGTATAAGTTAAAAAAACATTCTTACCTTAATTCTGTCGAGAAGGTTAAAAAGCACCTTGTTTGGAAAACGACAGAAAGATTCATTTATAAACCACTTGTAAAATGTCAAAGAAGGGTATAAATGACATTAACCCATATTCTTGTAAATAGTAAAAATGTTTTGAAATACATTTTTAAGAAACATGGATGTTGATGATAAAGAGATCCCAGTAGATTATTACGTATAAACAACCTCGGATAATGAAGAGATTGTGAAATAACACTTACCTTGTACTTTTCCTTGGATGGGGTAGGTTAAACTCTTGTATAATAGTGAAATAATTGTTATTAAATTATACAAGAATGATATATATTAATATTTTATCATATATGATCTTTTAACTTTTCTTTGTTAATAATATCTTAGAATTATCGTCGTTTCGGGTGTTAACTTACTCGTTTTCTTTTATATGTTTTGTTATATAATCCATGTTTGTTATGGATAGTTTGTATCTTATTTATATCCAGAATGATATCAAGTGCTTAAAAATCATTTTTAAATCATCAAATGATAATTATACTTGAATGGATACGATGGATAATGAATCTCATCGCGTTCGTGGAGACGGTAGTCTGTACGTACGTACGAGCGACAATATCATTATTTTGATATTAAAATAATATATAATTGTCTGGTATATCATATATAAATAATCATTATCATGTTACATTTATTATTTACATGAATTACACATCATTATTATACCCATCCAAATAATAATATATTGAATAACAATTACACCACGACGTGGAGACGGTAAGCCGTACGTATGCACGTATGGTGACATGTTATTCAAAGGGTGGATAGAATACTGAATATGGTTGTACCATATTTATAATAACATCACAGTATATATAAGATACTGGATTTATTATTTTATAATGGAAACAACAAAGGAAGAAGAAGTGGAAGAAGAAAGGAACTTGGAAAAGGGTGGTGAAATCATTACCTCTTCCTCGGGTTCTTCCTCTTGATTTGATCAAAAGGGCTCCTTATGTTGGCTTTCTGATCAAACTAAAGCCTATCGGTTGTAGAGAGTGAAGTTGGGAGAGTATTTGGGCAGAGTTTGGCCGAACAAAAAGGCTTTGAAGGTGTGAAGAAATGAGAAGGAAGAGTGCCATTTTATAAGAGGGGTGAGGGGCACCTTTGGAAAAGCTAGAAATATTAATTTATAATAAATTCATATTCGGTTTCTAATGGCTCCAAAGTTGATTATTAAAAGATAAAAGTGGGTATAGGTCGAAAAAATCTCAACCAATAGAATTTATATAGGTTTGAGTACTTATATTAACCTTATCTTTAAGTATTAACTCTAAGTTAATTAGTTTCACTTTAACAATGTCTCTTTGAATTTTTATATTATATTGTTAATAAACATACCATATACATCCAAGATACCCACAAGTGGTCCATTAATGATACACCTATCATTATATATGTCTCTTGGCCGAACCCTAGATTTTTATGAATTTAATATAAATTAATAATATAATACTTGTTTTAAAAAGTATTTTATGTCAATTTTGACACTATTCAATAGTTGATTTTTTTGTGAAAATCATAACATATTTATTACTTATAAATAATTTAATTATATCAATCCTAACATGTCATATTAAATTATAAAATTATTGTAATTCATAAAAAGTCTCATATTATATTTATTTGGGTATTTATAATATCAATTAGTTTAAATTTTCATTATTATGGGAATTACTACATCATGTTTGTGTCATAAATAAATTAAATTATATAATGTCTAAAAATTAGAAATAAAATATAATTATGTTGGAAATCTTGTTATATTTCTAATGAATATTTATAGTCGAAAATCCAACATATATAACCCTATTGCAAAATTGGTTTTCTAAAAGATATATGCTTGTGTCATTTTTGTATTCATTTTAACATAATTAAAATAAAGTGTCCCTATCACCTACAGGTGGCTAAATGGGGTCCCAAATTAGACCCTTAGATGCCTATGGTTGAACATGTATCCCCCGATAAGCCTAGGACACGTTTTAGGGTAATTTAGTATTTTTATAATATTATTTTTTAACCCTTATTTACCGGATTTACCCTTAACCATGGTAAATAAAATAATTACTGCAGTAATTATTCAAAATGTCTAAAAATAAAAGTTACCTATTTACACAAGTTGAACATCCTGATTCCAAATATGGAATCCATTTTTCGAAATTCAATACACCGAAGTGGCAGAAATTAATTTAAAATTAATTCATGTTGTTAAAACAAAAAGCATGTTTTTAAGAGATAATAACTATAAAAAGATTGATACTTGTTTATGTTCGGTTTAATTGTGAAATTATGTCCAATGACCAAAATTGTATTAAATGGTAAAAATATATTCTAAATGTACTTTAAAACCACTCAAATTAATAATTTATCACTATTAATTATTTTGATTAAAGAAGTTGTTTTTAATTAAAATTTAGTAATTTTCACTATTCATCAAAAAATTAAAGTTACCTGAAAAGTACCAAAATTTCACCTTAGGGTATATTAGACACTCCGAATACAAAATTGAAGTCCATTTTAAAATTTAAAATATATATAATTTAAAAAAGTAGGTATTACTATTCATAAAGGCTAGTTTGACCGGTTGTGGTGTGTGTTAAAACTCGAAGTTGCATACAACACACACAACTGTATTTTTCAAAGGAAAGTGTACCGTGGAAGCTTGGGATGTTTCATTTTAAATTTTTGATGTCCCCATTTAGTCAAAAAGTTTAAAATATTGTATTTAAAAATGGTTCACTATTAAAAGTTGATAAAAGTGCAATACTGAAAATGAATTTTTTCTTGCATTATATCTAAGAAACTCATAATATGGATTCTAAAATTATAAGGACTATATAATGTTTAAAATTTAGTTAATACTATTCATAACCTCTTTTGAATGGCTTTTTTTGGTAAGTCATGGTGCGATTGAACTCGGTGTTGGGTGTAGTGCAAGTTATTGAATTATTTTGAAGAAATAACACGCAATTAAATCTTGGGGTGTTACAACAATCCACATGATCCTCACAGAGACATGAAAATTGTTTTATATATGTTGGGTTAGTATACAGATAAACTCAGTAGAAAAAAACTATATCTCTCATATATAACCTAAAGGGATCATACTAATTCCCCAACATATAAACAATAGAACCAAATATCACTTAATAGGGTATATTATCCATCCTAACCTGACCAAGGAATTCTAACCAAGTAACATAAGTAAAGTAACGTATTATATCAAGCACATCATTGACTTGGGTAACCAACACCATATTCATCTATTTTAGCTTATTTTTTCTTAAATTCAAACATCATAATGCTCTATCCTCTCCAAAAAAATCATGTCACAACTCTCCAATGGAATCCTAGGCCACAAGCCATATCACATCCTACCCACAGACACCTGGGCCCCTGAAAACATCTCATCCCACACATAGACTCATAGGCCAAAAACCACATCTCATTTTATCACATGAGCCCAAATTAACATCACATCATACCCCCAAAAAAATAGTCCTGAGCCCATATATCATCCCATCACTTGTGCCCTGAGTCACATCACATCCAACCCACAGACACCGAAACCACAAACCACAACCCATCCCAAAGACACTAGGGAGTGCACAACACACCTCATCCCAATGAAACATGGGAAACACCAATCACCTAAAAAAACATGGGCCTCAAAACCCACAACCTACCTGATGAATCATGGGTGATAACTACCTAGATGATGTAGCAGGGAACAAAGGTTATCCAGCCATCTATCCTCCCACCTGGTTGTTTGGGAAAGACACCCTCCCCTATGATGATGGGGGTGTTCGACACATAGTTCTCAACTAGGGTGTGGTGATTATATAAATATAAATAAAAATATAATTATATATACATATATAAAAAACACTCATACAAACCTATGGGTTCTCAAAAAAATAACCTTCTTAATACACTTCCAACTTTAATGGTACCCCAAAATTCACAACAGCACCTAATCATCTCCAAACAAACACCATATTCATAACCAATTCAGTATAACAACTATAATTCTTCATTCAATGTTTATTTATTTATTCTATTAACAAAAAAATCTTACGAAGCACCAAAAGTTATCAATCAAATATTTATCAATATATTCCATTAATATCAAGAAAACTATCAAGAATATTACACAATTAACCAGAGATCTAAAACCACACACAACCACATCCAGCAACACATCACTGCATAACTTAATCAATTCCCAACTATGCAACACTTCTCATCCATTCCATAGTCTAAAAATCTATCAACCTGATATTCCATTACATAGCCAGGTTGTTGTATCATCTATATGTGCTTCCATAACATTTCCCAAACTGACCCATAACACATATTTGTGCTCCACAACTATAAAAAAACACAAAATAAAAAAAACATGCATGTCACACTAGAGACGCTTGACCTCAATTCAGTTCCATACACACAACCATAACAATCCCACACATAAAATCACCCCATATACAAATGCATAAAAAATTTCTATATTTTATGTCGCATCTCTAATTTAATTCCACTTGTGAAATAAGGGAATTTCACGAAAACTGGGAAATATTGGGGTGTCTGTCAATTATCCATGTTAACATGATTTACTATATACATATACAAATGTATAATAAGAACCTACGAACATGAAAATATTTTAGTGTACACCCAAGGACCACCAATGAACATTATATTAAGGGGGGAATTTATCCCGTATAACTCACAAAATAATAATAATATCAAATCTATAAAAACATTTTCATCAGAACCCTCAACCCCATTCAATTAATTTTAAATAGTTTTTATCTTTTATTAGCATGGGAAAATTATGAACTATAGGAAAACAAATGTATCTCCATCAAACATGACATACGATCAAAATGAATGAATGAAAAAATTACCTACATTAAAGAAGTAATTGTTCTTTGCATAGAAAAATATTATATAATAGTCATAAAAATTTCATGCCTTCATGATCTACATCCACATGAGGATGCAGTGGAACCACTTCCCCAACGACAACTGAATAAAAACACATTAGGACCATTGAATAAAATATTCAATTATAAGGAAAGAAGTCTACGAGGAAAAGGGAGTCAAACCCCATAGAAACCGAAATAATAGAGTAAGAACACAACATAGATTGATTCTCAATTACAACGTATAAAATGAAATAATCTTGGATTTATTCCTTGGTGAATGAACATTCAAAAATCTAGAGAGGGGTGTCCAGGTCACATAGGGTTGTCGAAAAACATCTACCGTCATGGGGTTTTAGAAATCATGTGGCAGGTAAAACATTACAATAGTAGGGTTGTAGAAAACATGAAATACTTTTTTATGTTATTTAATCCATCAAGGTAGAATTATTCCAAAAATTACATAGCCATTAGATTTTATTTTATTCTTAAAACCACACAATATTACACACTATGAATCTATACATCAGGCTATTTAAAATAACTACATTTCATGAAATCTCTAATACATTCCACAAATTCGGTGTTCACATCATGTAATACAGTTACACAGTGCAGAATCTCTCTATTTCATTGATTTTGAATCCAAACCTCTCCAAATAACTTATGAATCTTCTAAAAAAATGCCCAACCACCAAAACATGCGATGTAATAGACAACAATAGTGTCAAAATTGACGTAGAATACTTTTTAAAAAATATATTATATTATTAATTGTTATTTTATTCCTAAAAATATAAGGTTCGGCCAAATGACTTATTTAAATATATATATATTAATAATTAACCACTTGGGGTTCGTTTGGCTTGTTATAGTATGTTTATTAACCATATAGTGTAAGAAAATAAGAAGCCACATTAAAAGTTAAATTATTTAACATAGTGATAAATCTAAATGATAATGTTAAAATAGTAACCTAAACATGTATAAAACCAATTTATTGGGATTATTTCGACCCATACCCACTTTAGATAGGAAATAATTAAATTTTTAGCTATTATAAACTGAATACGACTTTATTATAAAATAATATTTTATGTTTTTCCAAAGGTGCGCCTCTGCTCCCTTATAAAAAGGGAACCACTTCCCTCTTATCTTCACACCCTTTTGAAACTTGATGCTCGGCCAACCCCTGAAAATTTCCCTTATCATCTTCCCTGGAAACAATATAGAGGATCAGGTCTCCTTTAAAGTCCAACCCTAGTGCCTTAAGAGAACGTTAAGAAGAGGCGTGTCAAAGAAGAGGTAATATTATTTACCGATTCTTTCGAATTTATTTCTCCTTCTTCATATTATTCTCTATTTTTTTCATCATAAATTAATAACATCAGTATAAATCATATAATGATATGTTATTGTAAATATGAAACAACCCTATTCCACCTTCTATCCATCTTACGGAAAATGAAATCACCGCGCGTGCGTACGTACGGAATACCGTCTCCACACTGTGGTGTAATCAGTTTTTCCACCACCACCTTACATGGATGGGTATAATGGTGTAAAGAACAACTATATATAATTATTATAACACCATACTGATTGTATTATATTATATCATCTACTCCAATTCAATTCAATAAATATGGGAACGATATCATCGCTTGTGCGTACGTACAGATTACTGCCTCCACAATGCGATGAGATTCATTTTCCATGTTAACAATTCAAAAATGATTATAAAGTATATATAACAAGTAATCATGAAACATATGAAATAATAATGATACTATAATTATTTATATATTTATATATATGTATGTATGTCATCTACTTAATTCCATTAAATTCAATAAGGAAACGGAAAATATCGTTCATGCGTACGTACGGCCTACCGTCTCCATGAATGGTGTATTTATTTCCATTTACCAACATATTATATATATGTATATTCTGAATATATATTACATATAAATCATTTTTTACATTCTTGAATTAACTAAATCAGGATATAGGTAATAATATCCAGAATAACAAGTCGAAACACGTTCGATAAATGAAACGATTTTACCGAAACGCTACTTTAACATGGAATTTACAGAAGAACATGTAATATATAGTCATAATTGAACCATATATGATATAATAACAATTAATAAGATTATTTAATAATTCAATGTCATTATATAAATCATTATACAAATAGTTCAGATACGTACGAAGCATATCAGACCAAAGGTAAGGGATAACTATTCCAATCTCGTTCTTATCCGAGATTGTTATTTGTAAGTATTTACTGGGGTTTTTGTTATCATCCATGCCCATGTTTTCTAAAAAAAATCATGTAATTAAAAAGTCCTTTTAAACAATTTTGAAATTTACCACATGTTATGAAAGAAATCTTAGATTGTTTTACCCCACGGGGAACTTTTTGACTTTTCCGACAAAAGTATGAGAAGAATGTTATTTCTAACTTATATGATGTGAGCTAATTTTTACGGTTTCATAATGCCTCATTTTCTTGAAGCTTACTCTACAAGATTTTATGACTATTTAAAAAAAGAATTTTCTTTTAAAATTGCATGGAATTTTGTGATAAGAAAATGATTTTGAAGAAGAAAGGATATTTCCCTCAAAAATTCATTTCAAATGTTTTATCAAAACCATTTTCCATCTAAGATGAAATTATTTCATATGTGTATGTTTCATGTATAATGTCTCTATGATTTACATGGTTTCACTTTTCTTATGATGAAATATCCATTTGTTTTATATCGATTATGTGATGATGAGATGATGATTATGAAACCCATTTTATTTTTGGGTTATGGTGAATGTTTTAAGTTTATTTAGTGGATCAAGTAAAAATGATTTCATTATGAGATGGGTGGGACTTATATCTCCCTCCAATTCATTGGGTAAATATTTATATCTCATGAGATAGACCAGGCTGGAACGATAAGTTAATCTGGTTCAGTGATATAGGACTGGAACGAGGACTGAACTCAATTCAGAAAGGGACTTTTTCCACTAAGACGGTATTGGCAGCAATGCCTTGGCTTATATAGAAATCATATCATGTGCTTAATGGTTCCAAAATTACAGGTTTTATTCCCATGCCATTTTTTCATGATTGATGTTCCTTTATGATCTATGCCTTACGTACTTCCATGATTTATTTCACAAGTCATGATTTTGATGTTTGAAAGTTATGTTCATGTTTTGAAGTTAAAATGTATATGGTTTGTTTTATTTTCTCCATGAATACAATTACTGAGAATTTGAGATCACCCTTTATATTTTTTCTTTTCCCCAAGATATAAAGAAAGGTTTTAGGTAAGAAAAAAAGGGGAAGATCAGTATGGGAGTTGTTGAAGATCTTTCACAATGATTAGAAGATTATGTTCCGAGTTTCCAAAGACACTAATCTATTACAGTCCTTGTGTGTTTGTTTTTGTTATGTATTAAGTATTCTGAAAAAGTAATGTAATGTCCATGTACGTAAAGTACGGGTCCCTATAGTTGGTATCATAGTAATGGTTTTGTTAACCTTTGGAAACTAGGAATCAAACACTTTAGTAAGATCCCTATATATATTTTTATGGTATATCTATGGATGTCCCTAAGATTTAGTATAACTATAGGTTACAGTCCTAGAATTATGTTAACAACCTAGGGTGAACCTAATATGTCATGGATTAAAGAATATGTGAGATGTTAGACATCCCATGAGTGACGTTTTATGATTACTTGGTTCTTAATTATTTTAGATGTTTCTTACACAATGGTTTTTGGTTTTAGTAAATGGAGGGAACCAGAATGAATTGGGTCAACATTGAATCTGATGGAATAATTGGTGACTATGAGGAGAAAAATAGCGTAATGCCTACAGGGAAAGATATTGTGATTATGCCGAATCAGTCATCACTATATATGATTATCAAGGAGAACTTTAGTTGTATTCCTAAGTCATCAATTAAGAGGAAGATGGATTTTTATGCATGTTCTCATGGTGAGGATCATAGAGCAAGGAACATTGAGATTTCTAAAGAAGGGAAGAAGAAACATGATAAATACATAAAATAGAGGGGGAGAGATTATCTACGTGGAGAAAAGGGTCATAGAGTGACAAACTGTTATGGAGTCCAATGTCTTCTCTGTGGAAAACATGGTCATTACCCAACTCAATGCACTGACCAAAGAAGTAACTTCTAAATCAAAGAAGGGCATATTCCATGCCAATCATTGAAGAGGCTGGATTTAAGGGATTATGTATTGGAATTCAATAATAATGTTGTTTAAGTACATTTATATTATATTGAAATATGTATGTGTTGGTCCATTCTGGTTTTCTATAAGAATATGGTATAGTTAACCATGAAAAGTGATTCAAATATTTTGGAAAGCAGATGATATATGCATAATGATGATATAAGGAGAAAATGAATAGTTTGATAGTAATCATGAGCTCATGATTGATATAAGGACTAAGTGATATCATGGTTTGAGTATATAGAAATTTTTGGATTTTGGTATGTGGAAAGAGTTAACTTTTGACAACATTCATGATTTCAATAAGGTTCAATGGGTATTTATTTTTTTCATGAGAATACATGATTAAGGTATTCACATGTTTGGAATGTGACCAACATGATATAAATTATGATATATGGGGGATAAATGATGGTATTCACGTGCTACTTATATGATATTTCAAGTAATCGTTTTCTTTATACTATGAGATTAGACATATGTATTTTGGATAAGCCTAAAGATTGGAATGTATTGTAATGGATATCAGAAAGTATCATTTAAGCATAAAACATGTTTTTCTATATTATTTCTGGAATGTTATAATAGTATAGTTTTAGAAAAAGGATAACCCATAGGATGAGCAACAACCTGTCGCGTCGGACAAGGTTGTGGGAATCGAACCCACAACCGAAGTGTGACGGACCTTTATTTCCTACCACTATCCTACAAGAAGTCCCTGATGAGTATAAACTAGTTTTATTAAGTGGTATAAGTCCATTTTTGGAATCATATACGATTAACCTAACCATAGATGGAGTTATGAATAATTGATAACTTTTTCTAACCTTTTTCTTTATATATATGGAATGACCCATCATTCTATCACATGATCTACTAACACTTCACAAATGACAAATTCAACTTCATTTCATTAAGAGATGAAGTGGAAATTGTTCAAGGCATGAACAACGTCAAGATTATACCGAAATAAAGTAAGTATTTCTTTTAATTCAAATTCTTCAACTTTGGCGAAATGATCTTTAAATTAGAAAAAGTTGTCCTAGTGCCCTTATATCAGATGAATCAGATGGTACCTTAGATCATCACATATTTATGGCTTTTTGATTGTTGTATTTTCATTGCCATGTTCTCTACCACTCTTCATTAGATCTTGATGGTTATATTTTCTTCCATATCCATATTTTCACCTATGTTCTCCTATGTTGAAACCGAGTGATTAGTTAATTTGGGTAACAGTTAAGTTTCATAATTTAATTTATAAAGATAATCTATGGTATTCCTTTTTACGTTGTGGTTTTCTAATAATGAAACTTTCCAGTAGTAAACCATTTATAACCCCGATGAATTTCTATGGAGAAATTCATTTTAAGGGGTGTAGAATGTAACACCCCGAGATTTTATGAGATATATTCTTTTTAATTTCATTCATATCATCTGTTGTATACTACACCAAGATTATCTTGCACTATATGCAACATCGTATTAGCTTGCAGTATACACAACACTATTCTTGGATCATGTTACACACAATTTCATGTTCATATGATAGTAGTTATTTTATGCATCATTGAGTGTAAATATATATATATATAAAAATTCCATTAATAAATGAAAAATGATAGGATTTTGTGATACGCAACCACAAAAGAGTCTAGCACTACACGCAACCCGGAAATGGATTTCTCTACACGTAATCGTGACCTTCCACGATAGCATGTGTTGTACACAATGCTGAGTTTCACTAAACACTGATATGTTATTAAAATATTATATAACTAGCTGTTATGAATAGTAATACCACATTTTGGTAATTTTATAAATATTATCTTTCAAAATAGACTACATTTTTTGATTCGGAATATTGAAATTATCCTAGGGTGAAATTTTGGTTTTTTTCTAAAAAATTTCAATTTTTGATGAATATTGAAAACACTAGGTTAATATTTAAAAATAGACATTTATTTAAATACTTATTTATTTTATTCCAAAATTGATACATAATACCTATATAAGTACAATGTAATTAATCAGAGACTTTTTATAATAATTTTAGATATATAAAAATTTTATTGAACTTTTCACAGTCTTTTACCCACCTCCTAGGAGAATTTGAAAATTTACAGAAAACATAATTTTACCTCTTCTGTGAGTGGAATTTCGAAAATCCAAGAGACACTATTAATATCAAGGAGTAAAATTTGGTTCAATAAGAAAAAAACAATTTTTGGTGAATAGTAACTCTTTACTTTTATTTACCACAGTTAAAAGTAAATAGTGTAATTAAGGGTAAAAATGATATTATTATTACAATAAAAACATGTCCTAATACTATTGGATATGTTTAATTCGACCAAAAACACTATTATGAATAAAATATGACCAATTAGGTCCACTTCGATTAGATTAGAACATTTATTATTAATTTATTTAAAGAAGGGATAAAATAGTTAAAATCAATGTTTAATAACTAAATAAATTTTAATATCAGATTATACATAAGATATATCCAACTATAAATATTAATTAGAAAGGTAAAAATATTTCCTACATAATGGTATTTTATTCTATAATTTGTAGACATTAAATATTTTAATTTATATATGACATAATAATGATGCAGTAATTACCTTATTAATGAAATATTAACATAATTGATATTTTAAATACCCAAATAAATTTAATTTGAGACTTTTTATTAATTAAACTAATATTATAGGTTAACATGACATGTAAGTATGGATTCAATTAACTTTTTTCGAACTAATTAGGCTGTTATGATTTTCACAAAAATCAATTACCAAATAGTGTCAAAATTGACATAAAATTGTTTATAAAACAAATATTATATTTTTAATTGTTATTTTATTCATAAAAATCTACGGTTCGGAAAAATTACTTAGTTATATATATATATATATATATTAATAATGAACCAGTTGGGGTTCGTTTGTCTTGTTATAGTATGTTTATTAACCATATAGTGTATGAATTCAAGAAGACAACGTAAAACTTAAATTATTTAACTTAGTGTTAAATCTAAATTATGTGGTTAAAATTGTAAACTAAACTTGAATAAAACATATTGGTTGAGAGGTGTATGACCCATCATTACGTTTTCGTTGAAATAAATCAATTTGGAGATATTATAAACCAAATATGACATTATTAGAAAATAATATTTTATGTTTTTCCAAAGGTGCCCCTCTCCTCCCTTATAAAAAGGGCACCCCTTCCCTCTTCTCTTCACACCATTTTGAGCCTTGAAGCTTTGACAAACCCTGCCAATTTACCTTTTAATATTCCCTAGAAACATTATATAGGTATTGGTCTTCTCAAAAGACCAACCCTAGTGCCTTAAGAGGAGGTTAAGAAGAGGTACGTCAAAGAAGAGGTAATATCCTTTACCGATTCTTTCCAATTTATTTTTTCTTCTACTTCATATTCCCTATTAGTTTCATAATACATTTATAATATCAGTATAAATAATATAATTATATGTTAAAATAAATATTAAACAACCATATTTCATCATCTATCCATCCTACGGAAAACGAAATCACCACGCGTTCGTACGTATGGAATATCGTCTCCACGACGTGGTGTAATCAGTTTTTCCACCACCACTATACTTGGATGGGTATAATGGTATAAATAATAACTATATATAATTATTATAACATCATACTAGTTATATGATGTTATATCATCCACTCCAATACTATTCAATAAATATGGGATCAATATCATCACTCGTGCATACATACAGATTACTGTCTCCACGACGTGATGAGATTAATTTTCCATGTTAACAATTCATGAATGATTATAAAGAATATATAATAATAAATACTGAAATATATGAAATAATATTGATACTATATTTATGTATATATATTTATATGTCATCTAATTAATTCCATTCAATTCAATAAGGAAACGAAAAACAACGTTCCTGTGTACGTACGGCCTACCATCTCCATCAATGGTGTATTTCTTTCCATTTATCGATCAATTATATATATGTATATTCTGAATATATATTATATATAAATCATGATTTACATTCTGGAATTAACTAACAAAGGTTATATGTTATAATATCAAGAACAACAAGTCGAAACACATACGATAAATGAAATGATTTTACCAAAACGCTGGTTTAACATGGAATTTACAAAAGAACAGGTAATATAAAGTCATAATTGAACCATATATGATTTCATAAAAATGAATATGATTATGTAGTAAGTCAATGACATTATTTAAATCATTATACAGGAGTTTTGGATACGTATGATGCATATCAGACCTATGTTAAGGGATAACTATTCCAATCTCGTTATTATCCGAGATTGTTATACGTAAGTATTTACTGGGGTTATTGTTATCAACCATGCCCATGTTTTCTAAAAATTATTTCATATATTTTTAAAGTCCTTTTTACCCATTTTTTAAATTTACCATATGTTATGAAAGGAATCTTACATTTGTATAGCACATGGGGAACTTTTTGACCTTTCCAACAAAAGTACGAGAAAAATGTTATTTTTAACTTATACGGTGTGAATGGATTATTACGGTTACATAACGCCTCATTTTCATGAATATGACTCTAAAATATTTTATGACTATTTAATAAAAACTACTTTTCTTTTAAAATTGCATGGAATTTTGTGTAAATAAAAATTTTTCTAAGAAGAAATGATATCTTCTTCAAAAATTCATTTCAAATGTTTTATCAAAACCATTTTCCATCTAAGATGACAGTATTTCATATGTGCATGTTTCTAGTAAAATGTCTCTATGATTTACATGGTATAACTTTTATTATGTTGAAATATCTATTTGTTTTATATGGATTATGTGATGATTGGATGATGTTTGTGAAACCCATTTTATTTTTTGGATTATGATGAATGTTTTAAGTTTATTTTATGGTACATGTCAGAATGATTTAATTATGAGATGGGTGGTACCTATATCTTCGTCCAATGAATTGGGTAAAGATTTATAGCTCTTGATATAGACATGGTTGGAATGGTATGTTAATTTGGTTCAGTGATATAGGTCTGGAATGAAGAGTGAACTCAATTCAGAAAGGGACTTTGTACACTAAGATGGTCTTGGCAGCAATGTCTTGGCTACTATGGAAATCATATCGTGTGCTTAATAGTTTCCACAATTAAATGTTTTATTCCCATTCTATTTTATCTTTATTTATGTTCTTTTATGATCTATGTCTTACATACTACCAAGATTTATTTCAAAACTCAATATTTTGACGTTTAAACTCTATGTTAATGTTTTCAAGTTCAAATGTATATTGGTTGTTTTATTTTCCCCATGCATACCCTTACTGAGAATTTCAGATCACCCTTTATATGTTTTCTTTTCCCGAGGATATAAAGAAAGGTTATAGGTAAGAAAAAATAAAGGACAGATCTTTATGGGAGATGTTGAAGATATTTCACCACGATTAGAAGATTATGTTCCGTGTTTACAAAGACACTAAACTATGATAGTCCTTGTGTGTTTGTTTTTGTTATGTATTAAGTATTCCGCAAATGCAATGTAATGTCCAAGTACATCACGTAAGGGTCTCTACATTCATCCCCTAGTGTGTGAGTAAGCCTACTCGGGTGGTTCACCACAAGGATTTATGAACCCTTCTTTTCCTTTATCTCAATATCAAATTTGTAACAATGGAGCATTGATAGTATTAATATTGTGTTTTAATCTGACTTCTTCAAAAGGTACCTCAGAGATGAATCTTTATAAAAAAACTACATTAGAGCTCAGTAAATATAATAATAATTTATCTAAATAAATAATAATTGAATGAAACTTCTATTCTTTGGTTGTGTATTTTGATTGTGCTAAATAAAATGTCCTTGATGCATAGGATATCACAAGTTAACATCCCTCCAACTTCTGTGATAGGAATTCTCTAGAAACAATGTTGGATGCATCACACAAATGCTCAAATGGAAGCTCCCACTGTAGGGGATATATGATCAGTGGAGTGGTCAGAAACTTCTGTATCACATCAATGGATGTCCTAAATGAATCATCCATTACAAAATAAAAAACCTTTTGAAGTAATCGTGACATAGGAGGAGCAATATTTTTAAATTTTTTGATGACGCACCGATAAAATCTTACATGCCCTAGGAAAGATCAAACATCACACACACATTAAAAATATGGTAAGGATGAAATAATATATACCTTAGATTTATCAACATCTATCCCATGTTTTGTCAATTCATGCCTTAAGAAAATAACATTCTCTACCCTGAAATGAAACATTTCATTGTTTAAGACCAGATTATTCAAAATACAATGATTCAATACCATTAAAAAACAAGAGATACAATCATCAAATTAAGACCCATACACTTTAAAATCATCCTAAAATAACTCCATATTGGTCTTAAGGAAATCGGAATAAATATCATCATGCATCTCCGGAATGTACATTGGGAATTGAAAAGTCCAAATGGAATCCTCTGGTAGGAAAATGTAATGAATGGAAAAAATGAAACTTGTATTCTCATGATCCTCAAAATCAATAAAAACATGAAAATATCCAGAAAATCTATCCGAGAAACAATAGTGTGTTTTCCCAGCTAGTCTCTCAAGCATATGATCAATAAAAGGGTGGGGGAAAGGGGCCTTGCTAGTGGACTGAATTAGTTTCCTATAATTGATAAATAAACAACAACTTTTTTTCATTATCATTGTTTCTTACTCCTCTTTATCATTTTTAACAGTAATAACACAACATTTACCTTGAACAAACTGAATAGGACTTACCCACTAATAATATGAAATGTGATACAATATTCCTACCTCGTGAAATTTTTAACTACTTTTTTAACAACATTCAAAAGGGTTGTATTGAGTCTCCTTTGTGGATGCCTAACCAGTTTAGACCCATCTTCAATGAAAATCCTTTCCATGAAAATGGAGGGGCTAATATTGTATTTTTCAGCCATGGATGTCCTGAATTTCTTGATGATCTCCCTCAAAATATTTGAAAGTAGTTATTCATGGTCAGAATGGAAATTTTTACCATTGGTAATAGTTAATCTCTGCCACATGACAAGTTTGAGTATTTGTGATTTGGTGGCAATGGTTTGATTTCCATTGTAGGTGGGTGATGTATGGATGGAGAATTTGAATGAACTGAAATATGTTCCCAATAACCATTATTATCATAATATACATCATCAAAACAAGATAAGATAGATTAATCCCAATAACATAATCAATATAATTATCATAATCAGAGATCACATAATCAAAATCAGAATATTATTCCTTTTTAAAACCAAATATAATAGGGGAGTGAGCATTAGAAATATGTGTGGAAGTAGTCTTAGACATTAAACTAGAACCAGTGCTCATAAAATCATTCAGAATAGGACAATCAAAATACATGGGGTATTTACTTTGTGGTTAAAATGGGAGAAAGAAAGTTGAATGGTCATCAGAGGGGTACTTCATTGAGTCCATAACATTAAATATAACAACATCATATCCAAACACCATGGAATGTGTTCCTTCATGTCTATTTATGACATTTTTCAATGTTTGGAGGAAGGGAACACCCACGATAATGGGAGTAAGTGAACTTACCTGATCATCCTCTATTTTATGCAGATAGAAATCCAGTTGAAATAACATTCCTCTTACCTTGACATGTACATAATCAAGCACTACAACTAGATATGCAGAAGATCTATTTTCCAATATCACCACTACTCTCGTCGGTTTCAACTCACTAAACAATAAAAATGAAAATACAAAGTGAGGCATTACATTTATGGATGGTCCTAAATAACATACTATAGAAAAAAGTGTAACTCTCCAATTGTGCATGGGATAGTGAATGTCTCCGGGTCCTTTCACATTTTTGGCATTTCTTGAGTTGGTGTAATGAGTACTAACTCATTCCTTCCATGATTTATCCTCTCATTTCACTAGATCCCTCTTTAATGGGTAAAAATCTATTTTATGATTTTTTCAAACCTTGGGATTTGTTTGATGGATTCATATAGAGGGATTTGAATCACTACATGCTTGAATGTGTCCAAAAATAGCTTTTCCTTGCATCGTCTATTCAACCATATTTTTGGTTTGAAAAACTCTATTTGGAAATGAAAGGGGTTTAGGATGAATATAATTAATATTTTCCTTACCATTATTTTTGTCCATGGGTTTCTCCACTATTGATGGGGAATAGAGATTTTATGGAGATGTGGTAAATCCTGGTGGAATGGTAGGTACAAATGTATCATTATTTTTCTTACCACTTATCAGTGTGATGGAACTAACATTCCCCTTTGGGTTTGGAGTTGTATGGGTAGGATGATTTTTGGAGTTCATACATTCCAGTTTCTAGAGGGCAGTGACTATCTGGCTCATTTGGTTGTTCAACTACCTCGTCTCCATACCTTGACACATCAACTCATTTTATTAAATAAGAATAATTTTCTTCAGAAGTTCATATGTGTTAGAATATACCTTTTATGGGGGATTTCCTTGTATTTTTCATATTGATTCTTGGGCTTCAAATCTCTAATGGGGTTCATGTAAATTCTATTGTTAAGGATGAGGATACTAGAAGTTTTGTTGAAAATGGGGAATTTTTTGTTTTCAAGAGCCATATTTCACTTATGATTGATCCTTAAACCTGTGTATGTATGCTTGAGAAAAGTAATCAAGAATCTTTTGGAGATATGGTTGTTTTTTATGAAAAATGTTCTCCCAAGAAACTCTACTACAAAATAATATGTTTGTCTCTTTTGGTGGAAATAGTCATATGGGTGTCTTGGCTATGTGAAAATTCAACAAGGACTTGGTGGAGGAGGATGGGATGTATTTAAAGACAAAGAAAAACATCCCACCATAGTAGTCAAATCACCCATCTTGGTATCAATAAAATTACATTCATGAGAATATGTACTTACCTAAGGTACTCTCCAGACATGTGGTGTACCTTGATCACCAAATTGATCAGAGTTTAGGGCCATATTGTCAATCAATGCACGTATAGATAATGCTGTCTTTTCCACCAATGCTCCTCCTACCACGACATCGTCCATTCTCATATACATAGGTCTGATTCCTTCATTGATGAACTGGATATTTAGTTACATACTGATTCAGTGATGTGGACATATAAGGCCCCAACCTTAAACATTACATAATCATGAATTAAGACAATAATAAACATTAAGGATCTTTTGATGTATAAAGTTTTATATAATTAGGTTGTAACAATTACATTATATCTCAAAAATTACAATGTAGACACTTATTTTATATTCAATTGTTTACAAAATAATAAAATTCATTAAATAAACAAGTTGTTATTTTTTATACAAATATTCTTGAATACTTTTTTATCATACCGATCCATATACCCTTTGAAAAACATTTCAAACACATGGGATGATCATAAATATCTCTTTAAGGGTAATAAAATAAAGAAATAAAACATTATTCTACCAATACATACAAATCAAATTCTCTTTAACATACATCAAAAAATCGTAATATTTGTGGATAACACATAGTAATCACAAGTCATATTTTTAAATTGTGGAATACAAAACATTCAAACATTGTAGCTTCAGTATCTACATAAGGAGTAATGTTTGGAATACCGATCATAGTATATTCCCTAAATCTATTAAAGGAACTGTTAAAAAAATTCTCTATCACGTTACCCAATGCATAATAGGGCTATCTCGGGCTCACCCTCCAATTGTTTCTCACGGAACCACCCATATACATATACAATTATGATTAATAATATCTTATTAATAACCCATATATCAAGATTAATGTAAAGATAAAAATTATGTACTGCAATCACAATATAAAAGTTTATGATATAGATATAATCAATCCATATAGAGCCTTCAAAATAATGGGTTTTGAATGAAAGGGTCACATTCCACTTTGAATCTTTTGAAAGGAATTTACAATTTAAAACAATCATGTACATAAAAATAAATACCTAAATTCATTTCAAAAAAACATACATGAAAGAGATTTATTTAGAATAATAAATATTTAAATCATTTAAAATGATATTTTAGTTAAAGAATCCCTTTACAATTGTGAAGCACATGAATTAAAATAATTAAATAATGACATCAACGGAATCTATAAATATAATTATAATATAAAAACTCATGATATAAAATTTAAAAAGGGATTTATATACACATTATTGGATTTTAATGGTGCACAATATCAAGATATTCTGCAATGAAAGATGATTGAGATGAAGTATCTTACAAAAATTCGGTAGCCCAAAAACGTCACATTAAAATTCAGAAAATGATTTGATGGGAGTGAATGTGTCTCTCATAACTATAATATAAAATTAAAAGTCAGAAGGTTATTTATAGAATATCCTAATATAATAAAATATAAATTAAAACACATTACGTAAAATAAGTCTTTGACAAAAAGATTATGGTGAACGGTTCCCTTAAAAACATCATTTTTTTAATAACATAGATCCATTATATATATTCACTATAAGGACAAAAAATGTATAACTAAAATATAATATATCAAAATTAATTTCACACATAATCATAGCACAACACAAATTAGATGATCAACCCAAATAATGGAATTTGGGTTTTGAAGTCCCCTTATATTGAGTCTGACTCGTAATGTATGTTCCTTGTTCATCCTGAATAATACTCTTAAGTTAGTTTCTAATTGATTCAGAACCTTTTTGAAGTTTATTATTTCTTTTATATAACATATTATGAAGTTATAAACATTAAATAATTATTTAAGTTAATATCAGTTGTTTTGCAGATATTTGGTGCTTGAGTCAAAAATGAACTGTTTTGAATTACAAATTGCCCATTTCATCAAAATTCTACTATAACCATAATTTTATTCAATATTTAAACCTAATATATATATATATATTATATATTTATTTTATAAAAGTCTATAACATTTGGATATATGAAATCAAAATCATCATTCATGGAGAAGGTAAGCCATACATATGCATGAACACTACTTTAATTTATTTTTAATATTTAATGGAATTAAATCTAAATTATACATAGTTATATTATATTTCCATTATAATATCATATTTTTTATATGTTACATATTATAATAAACTAAATCTCTTATACAATCCATTTATGTCAGGAAAGAGTCATATCACATTGAGGGGGCTGTAATCTTCACTTTCTCAAATGAAATTATCGTATTTACCCATTATGGATACCAAAAATGTATTCTTTAAATGAAAAATAAATATACTAGAGAAAATATAAATATAATTTATATCACATATAAATACAGTTCTATCATAAAGTCCACCATGAGAGGTTGTAGGGAAGATAATTGAACAATCACCGTTTTTTGAGATAGTAGTTCGTCGTCTACAGAAATAGTATGTTCGTATCCATTAGATGGAGGTGTGTTGAAGTGTAGTTAAAATACATATCATAAAAAAACTACAACTGTATATATTATATATATATTGTTATTAAATAATGTAATAATGTGATCTTAGTGGGATGGGGAAGAAAAATAAAATAAAAGAACATGATAGAAGGTGTTATCTATAAATTTGGTAACTCCCATTGGTTTGAACCAGTAAGATTTATTGAATCTCTTTCTTCCCAAAAAAAATATTCAAGGTAAAATATAGGGATTTATAGATCTTATTGAAGTATATTTTGGATGTGGAATGGTTCTTGAGAGGTGTGAGTAATGGGTTAGAGGTGTCGGCTTTTATAATAGGTTGGAGGGGGCTCATTTGGAATGCTTAGAAGTATTATTTTGTAATAAAATTATTTTGGGTTTTAAAAATGTAAAAAATTCAATAAATTAATAGTTAACATTAATATTAGTCAAAATAAAATCATCCAATTATAATTTTATAGGTTATAAATATTTTTTAATCCTTATCATTTGTATTTAACCATTTTTTACTCTTATAATTTTATCAATCATTTAATACTATGAAAATTAAAATAGTTACCAAAACAAGAAAAATATATAATTAAAGATTAAATAATAAAAAATTAGGCATTTTATAACTATAGGGATGAGTCATAATTTTATTTTTGGAATTATATAATTGTTATTAAAATTTTATATATTATAAAGTATGAATTATGCCAATTTTGACACTATTCATATCATGACTTTTTACAAATCCATAACAACTCGATTGATTCAAAAAAACATCAATTCAATAATATAAAAAGTATATATCATCCATCAAATTATATTATTACATCATAATAATCAAATTAATTTTATTTTAACATCTATAATATACATTATTTGAATCCTTTATTAATGATGCAATCACTCCATCATCATTGTGTCATAATTAAATATATTAATTTAATCTCTAAAAAATATAAATAAAATACCATGATTTATAAAATAATTTTTACTTTAGATCTAATATATATTTTAGAAATTATAACTTATATAACCCCATATAATAATATTAGTTTCTAAAAGATATATGTTTATATTACATTTTCAATAACATTAAATTAATTTCTATAAAATGTCATTTTAACTTGCATGTGGCACCATGGTGTCCCAAAATAGACCGAAAGATTACCATGGTCGGAAATGTACCATAAAATACAATTAAGACACATTTTAGATTAATTTAATATAATTATAGTATTATTTTATACCCTTATTTACCAGATTTACCCTTTAACCCAGGTAAATAAAATATTTACTGAACTTTCTATTCATAATGTATAAAAATAAAAGTTAAATATTTAAAAAATTTGAACCTCATGATTCTGAATATAGAATCCATTTTCTAAATTAAATGTATAGAAGTTGCAAAAATTAATTTAAAGTTAATTCTCATCGTCAAAACCAAAAAACGTGTTATAATAAATAAATTCTACCAAAAGATCAAAAATGTGTTTATGTCCAATTTCAATGTGAAATTACTTTCAATGACCAAAATTGGAATAAATGATGAAAAAATGACCCAATTAAAATTTATATTCAATTAAATAGACAACCTATCTATATAAATAAATGAAATTAAAATATAGTTTAACTTAAAATGTAGTATTTTAACTATTCATTAAAAATGAACGTTATCAAAAAAATTAAAAAAATTAAACCAAAGTAAATTTTCATTTCCAACATCTATTGAATTATTTTATTTAATGAAACGTGACATATAAAAGGGATGAAAACGAGATTTAAGGGGGTTTCTGCTTCAAAAGGATTCAAAACAACCTTTAAATATTTTTGAGTTTGTTATGCTTAAAATCATATTCATTCTCATTTTAAGCCTCTAAATTTTATTCGATAAATGTGAAAACATTTAACAAACATGTATAATCATGTTTTATTCAGTTTTATTTATTCATGCTAATGGAAATTCTATGTGTTAACTACCATTTAATATAATATAATATTATAATTTTTCATTGTGACTCAGCATTGTGTGAAACATTAGATTTTAGATAAAACCCACTGTTGCATTTCGAGTACTCCATAAGATATAAAATACCCAATAATGTTAAAATATTATTTAATTCAAAAATATTAATAAATATGAAAATTTAATTTTCTTTATTTACCTTTTATGTTACATCCTTTCCCCTTTTTGGAAATTGTGTCCTTTCAATTTTATTCTCCTATCAAATAAATGGAGATATTTATCCCTCGTAGATGTTTTAGATTCCCACAATAACACTTAAACTACATAGGTTTTACAAAAAAAACTGTTACCTGATTAATTACCTTATTATGAAACATTTTCTCCCACCATTCATGAATATGGACAGGTTGTTCCTCATAACAATGATTCTATTCCTACTGAACTACCTCAGGACTCAAAAAAATGGGATAGATCTGGTATATATTATCTCAACATTGAGACATGAAAAATTGATTACTTGGGATAAACATGGAGGTAATGACTCTATGTTTGCAACTGATCCAAAATTCTACAAGATTTCATAGGGTACAATAATCCTCGGACTCATATTTCATGTATTACTGAACCATGTCACACTATTCCAAGGAGAATCTTTGAGAAACATATGGTCACCAACCTTGAAATATAGATCCTTCCTCTATTTATCTGCATAAATTTTCTACCTACTCTGAGTTGTCCATATGTGTTTCTATATCATATTAACATTCTATTCCATCTCTTCTACCAATTATGGTCTTATCAAATTCCATTCACCAAGATCATCCCAAAAAGATGCATTTTGACACCTATTTTTAAATAATGCCTCAAATTGATCCATATACAAACTAGAATGAAAAATTTTAATATAAACAAAATCAACCAAAGAATTTTTTCTCTCAAAACATTCCTGGTAATCCATTGATGAAATGGGTAGGAGATCATCCAATGTCTGAATTTATTATTCTTACATCCTATCGGATTGAAGATGAAAAGCAATAATAAATTTTAATTCAGTACCCAAATACATTTGAAGGCCTTTACAAATGTTAGAAGTGAATCATTGATCATGATAAGATACAATTGCGAGGGAAAATCCATGTAACCTGACTATCTATTTAATATAAAACCGTGAAAGTTGATCTATATAAAAAGTATCTCAAATAGGAAGGAAATGAGAATATTTAGTCAATCAATCAACAATAACCAAAGTTACATTATTACCTTGATATGTTGCTTGGTAATCCCACAACGAATTTCATGGATATATTTTCTAATTTACACTATGCCATCAATAAAGTCCAAAGTATCACTTTTGGTAACTACTGCTCTTTTTTAACCAGATTACAAGGTAAACACTTCACAGTAATGTTAGCAATATCTCTTCTCATTCTATCCCACCAGTAGTACTCTTGATGACCTCTATACATTTTAGTACTTCCATGATGAACTGAAAATGGATAACTTTAAGCTTCACATAATAACACATTCTTCAACTAGGAATCACAAGGCCTTGATAAACTTATTCCAATCCGCAAAAAGTCTTTATCAAAATTAAATTCAGCTAACATACCCTTATGAACGATGTCTAAATATTTTTTCAACTCATTATTTTCATTCTGTGATTGAATTATTATGTCTTCTAGAGATGATTTCACTTCCACCTTAACAAAAAATGGAATTTACTTCACCAAAAAAATCTATGGAAAAGTTCATCAAATCATTAATCAAAGGACATTGTCCAAAATGTAACACGGTTAATGTAGCATTACACTTTCAGCTCAAAGCATCAACCACTTTATTATCATATACTAGATGATAATGGATCACTAAATCATAATACTTTACTAATTTTAACCATCTAATTTGTCTCATGTTTAATTCCTTATCATTGAATATATAATTATATTTTTTGTGGTTAGTATATATTTCACGCTTTATTCCATACAAATGATGCGTACAAATTTTTAATGTAAAAACCATAGTAGCTAATTCTAAATCATATGAAGGGTAATTTGACTCATGAGGATTCAACTAACATGATGCATAAGCAATAAAATTATTATTCAGCATTTTGATACAACCATGCCCTTTCTATTATTCATCACTTTAGATAAAAAAATAAGAATTTTTAGAATGACGTGCCAAAACTGGAACATTCCACAAATCATCTTTTTAATTTTAAAAACAATCATCATATTCTTTTTTCCTAATGAAAATAACACATTTTTGAGGTATTTTAGTTAGTGGGATAGATAACTATTCAACATTTTCAACAAACATTCTGTAATAGCCATACAAACCATGAAAACTACAAATATCAGTTATAATTGTAGATCTTGTCCATTCTTCATCAAATTTTGTTTTAGTAGGATCAAAAGTTATTCCATTTTTTTGAAAAATGTTACCATGGAATGAAATTTGTTGTATCCAAAACTCACACTTACAAATTTTCACATACAATTTATTTTCATTTAAGGCATTCTAGAAATCCTTTAAATGACATTCATGGTCCCCTTTAGGTGTAAAATATACAAAAATATCATCTATAAACACAACCACCACTTATCACCTAATCCAAATTTTCAATCACAATAAAAAAAGATTCAGTATTGATTCTGACCATCTTTTGATAGTGATTTGGAAGGAAATTCCTTATGTAGGCCTTTCAGCAATGTTTCCCTATTTCGTCTATGAAAAACCATTGTAAACACTGAATTATCTTAGAAAAATCAACAAGTTAATCAATAAATGCTATATCATTTGAATTTTACCATAATTTTATTTATGTATTTTAATTTAACTATATCCTAACTCTTAATGTTGTCTAAACCAAAAATTGATACCAAAAATAAGGTCCCATCCTTATACATTACATAATCTTGATTTAAGTTAATAATTCACACTGGGGAAATTTTCAGGTATATAGTGTTAGAGAATAAGGCTGTAACTATTACATTACATCTCCAAAAGTACAAAGCATAAACTTCTACTCATTCAAATTTATTCACAACTATAAAACTCTTAAAGTAAAACAAGAGTTCTATTCTTGATATAAATCTTATTTAAACCATAAATTCTGTTACCCCTTCTTGTATACTTTGAATAACATTTTAAGAACATGGTATGAGTATAAAAAACATATTAAGGGTTATAAAATAATTAAAGAAAACATTAGTCCATCAGTACATAAAAAACATAAGCTCTTTAGCATACCCAATAAATCATAAGATTTATGAATTACACAAAGTAATGAAAAGTCATAAATGTAATTTGTAAAATCCATATCATACATACATTGTATCTTTCACAGCCACATAGGGATTTATGTTTGGAATACATATCTCCATATAATTCCTAATTTTATTATGAGAAACATTAACATTTACCTCTATCACATTACCCAGTGCATTCGAGACCTATATCGGGCTCACCAGCCCTTGGATTGTCACAAGACCACCCGTATACATAAAAAATGGCTAATAAGTATAACATATTCATAAGGAATCATAAAAACATAAAGTAAAGATAATATTTCTATATTCCAATCACATGATATAATTTCAAGATATTCATATAATCAATTTGAATAAAACATTCAAAATAAAGAGTTTTGAATGTAATTTCCCAATAACACTATGATTATTTTGAATGTAATTTAAACAATAGAACATCATTTTCAGAGAAATAATTACACAAAATCATTTCTACCAAATTGTAATGAAAGAGAAGATTTTTGAAGATTAAATATATGAAGCCTTTAATGTGTTATTTTAGTTTAATAATCCCTTACCACTTGAAATAATATTGAATAACAATAATTAAAGAATAAAACCATAGGAAAATATAAATATCATAATAATATATAAATTCATGATATAAAATTTCAAAAGGGTTATGTATACACCTTATAGGATAATAAAGGCACATAATATCATGATATGCCTCACTGAATGAAGATTTAGAAGAAGTCCCTTACAAAAAATCAATAGCCTAACAGCTTCAGATTAAAATTTAGAAAATGAGATAATAGGAGATAAAAGGTTCTATCATCACATGGACATATAATTTACAGAAATAAGAGTATATAAGATCATATTAGAGCATAATAAAATTGAAATTAAAATAAATAACAAAAAATAAGTCTTTGACTAAAAGAGGTGTGTTAAAGGTTCCCTTACAAAGATCACTTTTATATAAAATAGAAAGATTATGTGTATTCACTATAAGAACACTTAAATCATGTATAAATACAATATAAGATATCAAAATTAATTTCTTACATAATCATATAACGATAAAAATTATAAGATCAACCCAAAGAATGTAATTTGGGTTACAAAGTTCCCTTACCTTGAGTCTAACTCATCACGTATATTCCTTGTTATTTCTGAATAATAAAGATATGTTTATTTATACAATCAACAGATAATTTTTAATGTTTTTTTATTACTTTTAAATAACTCTTCAACATTTTATTAAAATTATTTAATTATTTATGATAATATCAGTCGTTTTGCCGATATTTGGTACTTGAGTCAAAAATTAACTTGTTAGAATTAGAAATTGCCTGTGTGGTAAAAAATACATTATCACTAAAATCGAAGTAATGATTTAAATATCATATATATCCTTACATATTTAATTTATAATAGTCCATAAAATTTGGATATAGGAAATGAAAAGAACCATTCATGGAGATAGTAAGTCGTACGTACTCATTAATACTACATTAATTAATTTTTCATATTTGTAGGGATTAAAATTATATGATACATAGGTATATTATAATTAAATTAAAATATCATATTATATATATGTTATATATATTTATTAAAAACATCATTTATACATTCCACGCATGGAATGAACAAGTCATTTCACTTTCAGGGGGCGGTAGTCCACATTTCCTCAATTGAAATTATCGTATTTACCATTATATAAACTATAATGGTATGATATAAATGAAAATTAGAGATATATAGAGACCATATAAATATAATATATATCATATATAAATATATTTTCATCATAAAGGCCACCATGAGAGGATGTAGGAGATAATTGAGCAATCATCATTTCGTGAGGCAGTACTTCTACGTCCACAAAAACTGTACGTTCGTATCCATTAGATGGAGGCGGGTGGAAGTTTTGTTTGAATAAATCTCATAAATACATTATTTTACATTTACGAAATTGTTTCCATTATAAATGTATTTAATAAATAGTGTTTAGCGGGTTGGAGAATGAAAATAAAAGAAAAGAACTAGACAGAAGACATTACATCTAATTCGGGTAACTTTCAATGGTATGATCCAAAAGAAAATATTTACTTTCCATAATCATAAATTAAGGATTTTAGGTGGAATATAGGTATTTTGGGTGCTTTTTATAGTAGAGTTTGGACTATCCATGAGGCTTGAGAGGTTCGAGTATTGGGTTAGTGGTGGGGACCTTTTATAAAAGGCATGATGAGATCATTAGGAATATTTGAAATAATATTTAACAATGAAATGAATTTCGGTTTCAAAAGGTCCAAATATCATTAAATTATAAGATAAGATGAATATAAATCCCCATAAAATCATCCAAATATAATTTTATTGGTTTTTGGTTTTTTTTTCCTTATCTTTCTTATTTAATCCATTTTTACGCTTACGATTTTATCAAGAATTTAATACATTGAGAATCCAAATAGTTACAAAAAACTGAAAAATATCCAATTAAAGAGTCAAAAATAAAAATTTAAGTCTTATAAAAACTATTAGGAATATTCATAGATATTTTCATAATTTTTAAATATTTAATAAAAATTTCTATATTTTAAAATATAAATTATGTCGATTTTGAAACTATTCATATCATGACTATTGAAAAATAAATAACAACTAGATTCATTATAAAAACATAATTAATATAAATATAAAGTGTATATAGCATCAAAAAATCATCTATTATAACAAAATAATCATATTACATTTTTTATCATTTATAATAAGATTTATTTCAATCCTTCATTAATGAAACAATCAATACGTCATCATTGTGATATAATTATGTTTATTTATTTATTCATTAAAACTTATAAATAAAATACCATGGCTAAATATATATTTTTATCCATATAATTAATATGTATAGTCAAAAGGATAAGTTATATAACCCCATATAATTTTTTTACTAAAAGATATATATTTTTGTTTAAGTTTCCATAACTTTAAATTAATTTATATAAAATGTCAATTTCACTTACTAGTGGCTTAATGGGGTCCCAAATTTGATCCTAGGATTCCTAATGTCTACAATGTATAATAAAATAGTATTTGGAAAAAATTTATTGATATTTATCATTATTATAATATTACTTTATACCATTATTTATAGGATTTACACTTTAACTATGGTAAATAAAATATTTACTCATGTTACTACTCATAATTTATAAAAAAAATTTACCAATATATAAAATTTGGACCTCCTTATTTCAAATATGGAATCAATTATTTCAAATTCTAATCATAAAAGTTTCTGAAATTAATTTAAAATTATTTCCCATAGTAAAATTAAAAAACGTGTTTTTATGAAATAATAACTACCAAAATATTGGCAAGGTTTTATGTCCAATTTCAAAGTTAAATTACTTAAAATGAACTATATTAGATTAAATTATAAACATATATAACAAATACACATTAAACTAATCCAAAGGATAATATAAAATAATAAATAAATCTTATGAAATGACAGTTTTGACATAAAATGTTGTATTTTTTCTCTATTCATTATAAATGGACTTTATCAGAAAAATTACAAACAAGTTACCCAAATTAAATTTTTATTTCTCTCTTATAATGATAGAAGATTATTTTTTTCCAATAGAATATTTTAAGGAGACAAAAACCAGATTTATAAGTTTTTTAGCATCCAAAGTCGTTAAAACAACATTTAAAAAATATTAGAATTTTTCAGGCTTAAAGTCATTTTCATTATATTTTTAAGAATCTATATTTTGTTGGATAAATGTAAAAACTAAATCATGTTTAATAATATTAGATTTATTTTTGTTCATTGGCACCAATAAAATGGCTACTTGTAAACTACAATTTGATATAATATTAAATTATTAATTTCTAGTATGACTTGGAATTGTGTGAAACATAAGATTTCAGAGAGACCCATAGTTGTGTGTCAGGTACTCCATTGAACATATAATTCTCTATAAATTATAATTAATATTTAATTCTAAAATATTAATAACAATGAAAATTTCATATTCTATATTTACTAGGGATGTTACATGGCAGCTTTCACACAACTTCTTAATTCGCTCCCAGTACTCATACATTGACTCCCCTTAGGCTTACTTGATCCCAATTATCTTCTTATGAATAGAAGTGGAACATGATTCTATAAAAAATCATTTTAATATAATATGTTTTAAATCATTCCAACAAGTTACATATTTAAGATGTAAACAATACATCTAATCCTTTGTAGCTCCGTCAAGAGAAAATTTGAATTTTCATCGTTTTATTTGATCTTCAGGAAAAAATCATTGTTTAAGGTTTGAGAAATAAAATTAAATTATTTTAAAATTTATTTTGATCCTCACAAGATAATCCATGAAAAATTTGAATAAGATGAATTAACCCAGATTTCAGGTCAATGTTTGATTCATGATTTTGGTATGCAATTCAATTTAGATGGTAGTTAATATTGGGTGCAACTAATTCTAAAATGGTTCTATTAAGAAAATTTCAATTTTTTTCATCAATTTTTTTTACATTATGTTTTATTTAAAAGTGTTTCTAATTTTAATGTTCTTGGAGTAGAGGAATTCTCTAACTGGTTGATTATTGAAACATCCCATAGACTGAGAATGTCATATTCCATCCCTAAGGTTGCGATAAATCTCATTGTTATGATCTCAGAGATCGTCAGGATGATTATATGTCATAAATCAGTGAAATATAAAAAATAAATGAATAAATTTGGACTATAATAATAATAATAATAAGTTTATGTTGGTTCGATAAAAAAAATATAGTAATAGAATAAAACATGAGAAAGGGGACAGAAGAAAGAAAGAAAAGGGAAAAATAATTAAATGAAAAATATAATAAATACATATAATTGGATAAATAAATTAAATTCCTCCACAGAAATGAATCCAATTTTAAAGGATCTGTCGTGGGGGCCTTCAAATGATATGTGATTATTGGGAACATAGATGTTGTGGAGTGGATGAACAAAGACGTCAATGAAAAGAGGACATAAATTTGAAAACATATTAAATGTATTTGGGAAATTGAATATAAAGAAATAATAACACTAATTAAAAGGATGATATTTTTTTATCATTTATAAGACTAGATGAAATTTTCAGGAAGAAGGGTGATTTTTTTTTGTTTTTATTTTTGAAATAAATATCCATTATAATTACCTAACAATAAGATGTTTTTAGAAATGTTATTATAGGTGTAATCGAACTAACTCTACCTCTTCATTTACATACTTGTGATTTTCACATTATGAAATAGCCTATTAATTATTATCACTAAATTTTATAAATCATTCACCCTACAAGAATTAACATTACCACTAAGATGAAGTATATTTTACCCAAGGCTATCTTCAGAACATGCAATCATTGCACCCTGATTTGATTGATTATCTAAGGTCTAATTATCATCAGTGGTATATTAAGACTCATTTATTCTTTGTCAATTATACTTAATTATGTTTAGAGAATATATTTTAACTCTAATAATTATTCATGTAAAGTTTTTTGTTACCAATTAAGGTTATGCTCTCACAATTCAAACAATTCCAGACCTTGTGTGTTTTGTGTGAATTGTACAATTGATTTCATACATTCAATTAAATTAAAAACACAATTAATAGATCAAATTGTTTTAATTATAGTATATCATTGATTCAAAATAAATAAATGATGAAGGATATAGATCAATATATTACTAAAAAATTACTCTTCAATGGGTGGTACAGTCATCATAGAATCATTATGAACATGGAATGGTTTTGAAAGGGTATAACCCAACCATATTTATACTCTTGATTCCATCCTGAAGAAGTAAAATATTATGACAAAAAGTGAATAATAAAAATGTTTACTGATGAAATTCCAAATTACATGAATGAAAATAATAAAACACAAAGTGGAGGTGGGAGATGAGAGCCTTCTTGGAAGATATCTACGCATAAATCCATAATTATTACAAGAGGATTTAAATTCATACAGGATCCATCCATTCGGGAAAACCTTCCCAAAACCACGAACAACCATCCAAATGAGTCAAAAAAAATTTATAGAGTGGTGGGGAGGCTAGGTTCAATGTGGTCTCATGTGTGAATAGGGAATTTCAGCCAATCATTTTAAGCCCAATTGCACCGCCAATTTTTTCTCTAAGACAAATGAACCAACAGTTCTTATATAATATTTATTTGTGAAAAATTATATATGAGAGCCCCTCTAAAAATTTGGGCTCAATCTTAGTATGAATGTATAAGATATAGAACAAACAAAAAACAGATGTCCAATTTGGAGATTCCTTCCCAACATTTATTTTATGGCCTTTTGAGTCAAATCAAATGAACAATTTAGCTTATATGTCCTAAATGTATGTTTTATCCCATTAATTAAGTTATATATTTTAATGATATTTTATTCAAGTGATTCATATAAAAATATTTATGTCCTAAATTCTATAGTGAATTTTAAAGGGTAAAACATGAATTTTAATCAATTTTTGAAACGAATGATTTAATCCCAAATATTTCATAAATGAAAAAATATACCAAAATATGAGAAAATTTTGTCATTTATTATCAATATAATATTCAATAAAATTTATTTAATTAATGGGTATTCCTTCCCCTGAATTGTAATCTTTTTGCTGAATACCCCATGAGTATATCATCTCATGTGATGTGTCTGATCTATAATTGTATCTTTATTCCCACAATGAGCATGGATAACATGGGATCAGAGAATGATAATGATTAAACTAATAGAATGATAATAATTCCAAAATTGAAGAACATTCATTTTCTTGAAAATATGATTAAAATTCAAATTCAACCAGAGGTTAATACTATTGATGAGGAAATCTAAGGAAGCCTTATGTGCATAATTCTTGTATAGTCTTTCATTCTCTCATATTGCATGACATATAGAAAATAAATATATACTTTGATTCTATTTTTAATAAGATAAATTAGACACCAAAATGTGGCATGTTTACTAAGTTAATTCTTCTACAAATGTTGTTATAATTCATATATTGTTCCTGTTACATGTCCTTAAACTATATCAATTTTAATTCCTTTTCTCGGAGGATACAACAGATGACATATAGAGGTTCAATTCCATCTCCAAGACAACAATTTCATATATGGATGGAAATAAACCTAAGAGAGCCCGAACATTATCATAACATGAAGAATCATAAATAAATCAAATAATGATGGAGAACATTTTCTATACACATTATTATCCCATAAATACACAATATTAATAGTTTTATTAACATAGGGGTAACCAAACCCATATTTTCACACCAAAAGGATCTCACGAACATATAATAAATCTATATGTGATTCTAGATTCACGTAATAATTCCACCTAAATTTATTCTATGATGCTGACCTGTGATCCCCTAGAAAAACGTGAGATCCGAATATTTATTGGGTCTAAAAAAAAGGAAAACCTTCCTTTTGAAAGAGAGTTCATAGTTAGATAAAGATGTGAGAACCATTGTATGTTTTCATTGGATGAATATATGGTATAATCAGAAAAAAATATTTTCCAACCAACCTAAATCACCAATAAAAGAGAATCTGGAGGTGAACATTATTAAGTTTTAAGGAAATAAATTATTGAACCCACCGTAAAGAATTTTAAATTATTAAAACCAACATTGTCTGCAATTGAACCATAACTATACAATTTGTTCCACAACAACAACAAAAAATATCCCTAGTTGATGGATTGAATATACATTGAACCAACCATAAAAAACTACATGACTAAAAACATCAATGTCATTCCCTGATGAAAAAAATTTAACAAAATGTGAACTAATTTTATCATGTCATCCCTTTCAAAATTTTAATTTGACAGACTGCATATTTCCATCTGTCTAATTTTTTCTTTAAAATTCATGAAAAAAATTGGGGAACTCAATTTTTTTCAAATGGAACTAAACAATCTATTAAAATTATGGACCACCTCTTTATCAAATGATTGTGAATTATTTTGACCAAAAATGTAATCTTCTATATAATTGTTCAAAACTAAGGTGTCTTATTTCTTCTTGAGGAATTCCAATATTCCATTTAGTGAAAATTATATCATAAAATGTTACATTATATTTTTAGAGAACTATAAAAACTTATTCCTTACAGATCTGACATACATTGTCACTAAAGTAACACATCCAATTACAGTTGGGTATTGCCTTGGTATAGGTGTATCACATCCATGGATCCTTTACAACATTGGAATGATCTCATAAAATCCTTCTATAGATGAATTCTCATAGGCTGCCTTTCCGATGATAGGCATTAAAATATGTGATGTCCCTTTCTCCAACATTCAAATGGGTGTAGAGAATTTCCCTAGAGTGAAACAACATATACTATCACTACTTCATGGAGCTTGATGATGAAAATAACCAGGTAAAATCAATCAGTCCGGATTTTCCCAGGAAGAATCATATCAATTATGGTTATCCCCATCAACATATGACAATGATTCGGCTTGATTTTGAAATGACTTTGTTCCTAAACCAACTATCCATTTTGTCAAATCCATAAGAACATCCCCCATGGTTATTCAAATAATGATGATATGAAGCATGCCATTATCCATGTTACTTTTTATATATATGAGGCCCACCCATGCTTCCTAAGAGTGTCCCATAATCTATCTTATATCAGAATTATCCAAGGGATCTTGACTTCATAATAGCCATCCTTTATGACTAAGGAACCACATGGGGATATTTGATATGCAGGTATGGGGGAATTTTAATCATATTTTACCATGGGATCGTCTTAACAAAATAAAAAAACCCCTCCTCATGTTATTATCGGCACCAAACCCCACAACATAACTGTGGGAACTAACCCTTCAAATGGAAAAATGAGAACTATCCCACCAATAATGTATGTTGTGAAGAAAACCCTTTAAATGAGATACTCCATTCATTATAAGAATGATATTGTATATTAATATGTTAATAGGCATAAAACTAAATTTTAAAAATTCTCAATTGATTTGGACAAGAAAAATGGTGAAAGTCATCATCATAGCCTATGTAGTCATCTGAGTAGGTTTAGGTTGGCCTACATCTTACCTCTAGTAAATGTGAATAATATCATTTATGTATCATTTAATCTTCTATTGAAATTGATTCCAAATGTATTGGTATTTCATTGGTTACGGAAAATGTGACATATTGATGGTGGATATAGTTTATTTAGTCTATGTCTTCCATTTCGAGACTCTATTTATCAATCTCTCACTCCACCATCGATATAGAATATAAGGATGACATGGATCCAATTAGTCAACCCCATGAAGATGAAAATGATATTTCAATGGAAGAACATATCTTTAAACTCCAACAATATAATTGGGATCTCTCAGAAATAAATTTGGAAATTAACTAGTGATATCTTCCCCAGAATGATATACCAACACATTCCTATAGAATTCCACATTGTAGTGATGTTACCCATCCCATAATGTTAGGTGAATTTTAATATATTTCATCCCCTTATCTGGTAAAATCTAGAGATTGTTCCTCCTCTCCCCAGTCCACAAGGATGGGGATAATTTTCATATTTTTAAATCCACCAGTCCTAGGCCTGGGTGGAATTTTCATATTTTCTACATCCTCATAGTGGGTATTGTACAAACCATCATACCTAATTCATTGCCACATATTTTAACTTCCATGAAATTTATAATTGAATAATGAATGATTTTTTTAATTTATTTATATTATGTTATGAAATATTTTATATAATACTACATGATTTTATTTAATCAAAAAATATTTCATTTTGTGTTATTTAGAATGTTTAATTTTAAAATATAACATAATATCAATAATAAGAATGAAAGAATCTTTTATTGTTTTATAAATGATGATTTATTTTATATGTTTATCAATTATATTGTTTGAATAATTTTTTTATAATATTTTTAAATATATTGTTTTTTTAGAAATATTTTTTATCTTTTAATTAACAACTAATTATATAAATGTTGTGCTTTTTTATGATTAATTAATATTAAAAATATATATATTATTTTATTTTGAAAAAATATTTATTTTAAAAATCAATATTTAATTATATATATTTCAGAAAGAAAATAATTTTACATGAAATATGTTACTAACATAATATATGATAATTACTAAGACCATTTATATAATTTAATATATATATATATATATATATATTAATTTTATAAGATTAATATTGAAATTTAGTTAAAAAATTTATTAAAACTTTTTTATAAAATAATAAATATAAATATTAGGGAAATATATATATATATATATCTGTGAATAAAGATATGAAATTAGAAAAATAATAAATTACATTATTAAAATGACTAAAATTGTAATTGTAAATGAATTGTGTATATAAATATATTTAACATAAATATCTATTTCATTTTTATTTCATAATATATAAATTCTAATATGAAATGTTTTTTAAAATGAAATTGAATTGATAATTAAATAGTGAAAGGGTGAATATAGATTCACATTTTGGGTGAGTTTTCGGGTGGTAATGGAGACAAGGTTCGAGCAGTGTTCAGGAAGATGAGGGCTTCGTGATCTGTGAGGGAAGAAGATCATCATCATGTATGGGTGTTTGATGTGCATCATCAATAGATGAAAGGGAAGAGGATCTATTTCTTAATTAGGAATGAGTGCCGGTAATGGATAACTAAGTTTGGTTAGGGTTTTGATTTAAGGAAAGTTATGATATCTATATATTTTCTTTAGATCTGATATAGGGAGGATTTTATATTATTTTTTGTGTTCTATATTTACTTCATAGTCTTCGAAATTTTTTATTCTTCTACCAGTGTTATCAAGTACTTAACGGTTTTTTTTTTATTCATCAATTCATCTATAAATTTGATCAGATTGTGGAAATATGGTTTTCTATTTGACTATGAATATAATTTTTTGAATTTAATACTATTTTTCTCTTTCCAACTAATTCATATATCATATTTTAGTCAGTTTAAATTGTTTTGTTTCCAATTTTTTGTTACATCATTGTATCTATTTTCATTATATATATATATATATATATGATCATGTTGATGTCCTGATTAATTTTTTAATCATATTTATACCCATATTTCTCTAAAATTTTATACCTATCGTTGTTTATAGATCACAAAATATCTACACTGGTACAGTGATATATATATATATATTCTTGTGTGTGTGTATTTATAATGATGTTAATGAAGGGAGTGCATTATTAGTAAAATAATTATACCAATGTAAAAATGTAAATTGTCAGTACTAATTTGATGTCCAGAGAGAAAGAAAGAGATTACGATGCAACATAGATTCTTATGTTTTTCTATAAAATCTAATATAGGTGATATTTTATTTATTTTTCAACATGGTTCTCCATTTTCAAATTAGTATGGTTTTTAAATTATAATAAAACTAATAATAAAAATTTATTTTTTTGTATGTTCTAAATATAATAGAGTGTAATTTTATTTAATGTTCACATAAAGGAATGTTTAAAATTTATTTTGAATCCTATGTTTTAGTTTTTCATTTATAATTGTTTTAATTATATATTTATTTAATTTACATAATTTTTAATGGAAAATTATTGTTATCAAAATATAATATGTATTTTATGTAAAAAATAATTTATCAAAAGTCAATAAAAGGAATTTATTTTCTAAATTAATAATGTGACTAATTTATAATAAAAATTATATTGGATTTCATTTATTCTTATTTTAAAACATTTGATTAAATTTTATGATATTATACATGAAATAATTTAAAAATATATAAACTTCATGTATTTATGTATATATATCAACTAATTAAATCATTAATGATTTCTTTGAATGCACAATAAAATCATATATGAATATAGGTTAAATTTAAATTCATGATCATAAAAAAATATTTGAAATTAATTCATGGATGAAATTTTTTATATCATGTGTTTCCCTTATAATTATTTATGCATTAATTTTATTATTTATCTTTTTTCCCATGTGATAAGTAGTATGAAATCATTATTTTTAAAGGTGATGTGTTCATGAATCTACAATACTAAATTGATTATAAATTGATGATGAAAATCAACATATTTAAAATCATGTAAAATGGTGGTTAGTATATTTATCCAAGGATGTGTATCTAAATTACATAGTCTAACATTTAAAAATAAATTATTTTGTGATGTTATGGATGAACACATGAATTCATGGATGTTAATTATTTTAAATGTAGCAATCCAGGTAATGTCTAATTTACTTGAGTTTTGGTTGTATTAAGACTCTAAATTCACATCAAAAGAAAGATAATAT
Source organism: Viscum album (assembly GCA_963277665.1). Classification (NCBI taxonomy): domain Eukaryota; kingdom Viridiplantae; phylum Streptophyta; class Magnoliopsida; order Santalales; family Viscaceae; genus Viscum; species Viscum album. The sequence continues at coordinate 999,824,052 of OY728166.1, forward strand.
TTATATATTTATTTATAAGTGTGTATGTGTATTTAATGCATTTTCATAGAAAATATCATTGAAATGAAAATATGTATGTATACTAAGATAAAAAAGTTTTAAAAGGATTGATAGTATCTCATTATAAACATGAAAGTGTGTGGGGATTAAACCCCCCACTCAATAATGTGGGAATTCCCAAATATATTTCACTGTTTTAGGTGGACATATGGTTTTATTTCCAAAATATTAAAAAGGTATTCCAAAAATCATAATATTATTTTTATATGATTTTCAAAGTATAATTATTTTCTAATTATTATAATATTTCACAAAATTATTTTTTTCTCAACATATAAAGAACTCCATACTAGGAAAAATAATGTTCATCTATTCATTTAAAAAATCATAGGATTATTAGAGTTTCAAGAAGGTGTTCATTTTCTGTATGAATTTACCAAAGATGAATCCTTTTTTATTATATTTTTTTCCAACTCTTATAAAAATTAATGTTTTATTTGATTCTTCAAATATTATTCTAGAAATGGTCCAATTATGTAAAATAGTATATTTATTTCTGTGTTTTCATTTATAAAGAAAATACAGTTTTATGTGATAAACATGGAAGATTGTGTTCGGTTCATTATAGTTGGAAACAGAGAAATGGTCTAGACAATATGGGAAATTTTATGTTGTCAATGAGATTGAGTATAATCTTCTAGAGGATTTATATTTTCTTAATTATGAAGATAGAAATTTATAAATTTTTAGACGAAAAAAAATTTGTAATGGAGATATTATTTTTTTGGGTGAGGGAATGTATCATCCATGAAATATAAATGTGAGGAATAAATGAATTGTTTTATAATTTAAATGAATTATGTTATAAAAATATTCTTGAAAACAAAGTCATTTTATAAAAAAATGATTACATGTTATTTAGAATTCTTTAAATTATAATTATACTTAGAAAAAATATTACAAAAAAATTACACATATAATTTGATAAATATTGACTAGTTAAATTAGTTACTCAATTATAAGATTGGATTATATTATTTTATAATATGTTTAAATATATATATATTTTTTTGAATTAATATTTGAATTTTACATTGTAAATGATTTTAAAATTATGGTATTTTTATGAGTACTTTCATATAAATATATTAATTATTTTTTTTAAAAAAATATTCATTTTATAATATTTATTTATTAATATATTTTTTGAAAAGGAAAATATTTTTTTTTCAAAAATAAAATTAACACGTCATATATGATAATTATTAATATCGTAAATAAAATTCAATATATAAATAATTTGAATATGTTTATTAATTTTTTAATTAGAAAATTATTAATACATTTTATATAAAATATGAAATATTTTTATTTGGTATATATATATATAATAAAAATGAAATTCAATTACACCTATAAGGAATTAGTTTAATAAAATTATTAAAATTATAAATGTAAATGATCTGTGATTAGGATTTTATTAAACAAAAATACTAATAAAATTTTTATTTAATAATAAAGAAAAAATATGAATAAATTTATTTTAAATGTAATAGAATTGTAATTAATAACAAAAAGGGTAAATAGATATTCTCATTTTTGGGGAGGTTTCGATTGTTGAGGGTGCCATGGGTCATTTCATGTGTAGGAAACTGAGGGCTTCATGAGCTTAGTGAGAATGAGATCATCTAGTAATATGGGTGTCCAGTGTGAGGCCTTGACTATAGATGAGGGAGAGTATGAAATATCAGATGAGGGAGGAGTAGTGGTAATTGATATCCAAGCATAGTTAGGGTTTTTGTTTTTGAAAAGGCAGGAGATTTATTCACAGTCAACAAATCTAATGTAAGTAGGTGTTTATTTTATTTAATAGTTTCTAGAATTGGTTCCTAGTCTACCATTTTTGTTTTTCTTCTTTAGATTTTATCATCAAGTCATATATAGTTGTGGTTTTTGATATTCTATTCATCATTGATTGTGATCTGATTATTTAAAGCTGACATTCTTTTGGACAGTGGATAGAAATTATGGTGTTGTTGTTTGTTTTTTTCTTGTCAACTGATTCACATATCATATCTTGTTCATTTTACATTATTTTGTTCTCAATGTTTTATATGTGGTTTATTTATATTCTGTAGATGAATATATAAATTATCAATATTCTATCCCAATTTACTTCTTAAATATTTGAATACATAGATTACCCTGAATGATTATACCTGACGCTATATTGAGATTCTTGAACCTCTACTCTTGTCCTCTTATTATGAGTTATCATATAATATATGTATATGTATATTTTATATTATTTTGTAAGTATTGAAGGGGATGAAAATAAAGGACATATAAAAAATTTCAAATTTAAATTGGAAATAAGAAGTTTTATGTTTGGGGAGAATGAATGGATGTCTAATGAAACAAAAAATCATTAGTTTTTCTAAAAAATCATGTATTTGTGGTATTATATTTATTTATTTTAAAAATAGTTCTCTATTTTCTAATTATTAAGGGGTATTTTTTTTTAATAAAACGATAATTTCAAAATTCAATTATTTTTGGTATCATATAATTCAAAAAATAGTATTATTATTAATTATGATAATGTAAGGGACTATTTTACATTTACTCTCAGTTTTATTTTTAGCTAATGGTTTTTAAGCGGATTAATTAATTAATTATTTTCTCAAATTAATTTATAATGAAGATTATTTTTTAGAGTCTAATATGCATGTGCTCTATAAAACCATTTTATAATAATATCATAAAATCAAATTTATTTTCATAATTCTGTTTAAAATTATGATTTAATAAAATTAATAATGGATTTACTTTTTTTTTATTTTCGGACTCTTGATTTAAATTTTTTATATATTACATGCAAGAATTTACAAATATAAACTCATCAACAATTAAAATATATATATATATATATATATACATTTAACCATTAATAAATGCTTTAAGTGCAAAATAAAATCAGGCATGAAAATGGGTTGAATTTCCAATTCATATCCCATAAAAGATTATATTTTCAATTAACTAATGTGTGAAATGTTTTATTATACGTGTACCTCGTATAATTTTATCTCCATGCTTGTTATTTTTATCTATTATTCTAAGTGATTAGAAATTCATAATATATATTATTTTAGGTGAAGGGATCATGAATTTACTCAATTTATATATTTATAAAATGACAACATGAAATATTATATTTTGAATCATGTAAATGGTTGTTTAATATTTGTATCAATGGTTGTGTATTTTAATGTATATGATTAACATTTCATAAGAATTTATTTATTTATTGACATGAATGAATGTAGGAATACATTGATTTATATTATTTTAATTATTTATCCATGTAATGGATAACTGTCACATTTTTTAAAATGCAGGAATACATAAAAAGTGATATCCTAAGAAAGATAATATTTATATATTCATATATACATATAAAATTATATGTGTAGTTAATGAATTTCTAATAAAAACTCTAGTAGAAAACTCATATATATGTTTGGAAGGCTAAAAATGGTTTATAAATATTGGCACTTGGATATTGTAAATGATATATGAAGTGGGGATTAAAAGCATTTCACAAAAAAGTAGGTAGACCCAAATAGCCTTCAATGTTTCATGTGACCGTATATATATATTTTTTAAATGACATTGTAATGTTTCCCAAAATTCAATCTTTATTTTTAAAGCATTTTTTGAGTATAATCATTTACAAAGTATTATTATATTTTTATTTTTTTCACTAATCTTTTATGAAAATCCAAAATGGTTAAATTATTTATAATACATTGTTTAAAATTATTTTTCCAAGGTTTAGTGGATTTTTCCAATGGCTTTCATATGACTTATAGAGTTTCCACTAATTATTCTTATTTGATTATTTTATTTTATTTTTGTTCAGATATGATAAAAATATAAATTGTTTTAATTATTCAAAACAGTGAACAGAATAGATCGGGGTATGTTAAATAATTTATGTATATCAATATTTTCTATAATAAAAAAATGTGTCACTATTTTTACCTTTTTAACCAACCACGTGAGTGTTTTGGTCCTTACACAATTCCCCTCGGATATTTATGATATCTTCATCAGTTTTAAGAATATTCATCATCCAATTCCCTCATTTCCATAACACAATCAAAACAAAAAAATAAGGACCTAGGATCTTACCAAGGGACTCCAAACTAAGAATTATGTCTAACATAATAGATTTCTAGGTAGCATGCAAGAGAATCAATGTGGAAACCCATCTCATAATGAAAATAATTATAATTAATATTCCCTCCAAGAAAAACATGACCTATAAACATTAAATATTAAATTGAAAATAAATGTATAATATTACAAAAAATATGGAAGCTGGGTGAGATGATCTTGATAATATATTATAATTATTACCCCTAGTAGTAATGTTTCCGAAACACAATTAAGTTTTTATATATATAATTATTACTTTTATAAACATGTGGGTAGAAGATTGATATATTTATAGGATCCTAAAACTCATGAAATATGATTTAGAGACATATGAGATCATATAAAAACAATAAATGCATCCACTTGATAGGTTTTGTTTTGAGTCATGCTAGCCACAACACATTATAATCCAAGGAAAATGTCAATGTCACTTGATGTTAAAGTGAAAAGAACATGTTCCAGTATAATTATGTTAATATACATCAAAAAAATCATGAATTTCTGATGATAAATGTCTTGTAACACCTATTATCCTCCTGATGTTGACATTCATAATTTTTCCAAGTCACATGAAGTTACAACTGTAGAAGATATCCTAACCACATGATGTTAAATTGTTCCAAAAAAGTTTTGGGTCAAGACAAAAAACTATACAACATCTTTCATTCTGGACATGTAACATTAAAATGCATAATATTACGTTACATCATTGTTATATGGTACATGGAATATATCCTTACCTAATGATTTTAAACTGCATGGGATGAATCGTTTCAACAAAGATTCATCGTACATGAGCATGAAATGTTAAAAAAAGAGTATCCCCCATAACTATGTTTTAATCATGTAAACATTAGGGTTTCCCCATATACGAAATACACATGGCTTTATTCCTTCCCATATAATGATATATAGTGGTACCCATGACTCCAATATTTAATAAATCCATATTATTTCATTTTCACATCAGGTAACATTTTCCCACACATCATGAAATAAAATTGCATTGATCCTCAAAATATATCTTTTGTTACATTGAGTCACATTATTCCTTACTATATGCTGTTAATCTACATTGCTGATAATATCCATGCATGATACTAAATTGTACAATTTTATAAAAGCATTTTCTAGTTTATATTAATTATAATAAGGTACATAGGTATTCATCAAACATGTATCATGGATCATCCACCACATGATCCAAACTAACTCTATCATTCATTTCAATTACCACTCTTTGGTGAAATAAATATTTAACACGAATTATTTCCCACTTATATAATAAGACTCTAAGCATCAAAAGTGTTGGTAATGACACACTACATGATATAGAAATATTAGTTCATGACATGGTCAAGAAGGTATTGTTTGAATGAACAAAGTAGTGATACCATGATCCCTTGACAAATGAAATTTATGTGAATAAATAATGTACATTGTTTGACATAAAACTATAAATTAATGTGGACCTTTGTTGAGAGTAAAACCATCCATAGTGTTGTATTTCCACCAAACCACCATTTAAGAACTATTTGTGGCTTGATTTCTACAATTTTTGCTTATAGAGTGACACCCATATTTCCAATCATGGTCAGAGCTGAAATACATCCTTTTCAAATAAAGGAACACATTTCGTTGTTAGATGACATTAAACTACACGGTTTATCAATAACTATGTGTGGATTAAATTCTGACCTCATTTGATATGTTGTGATTCTTGAGACTCTAATCTGGGGTCCATATTTTATAATCAATTTTAACACCTACCCACTTTATTCATGGGTCAGACATGAATGTAGTGTTTCATATTCAAGAACTATAATTGTCTTTATTCCTAAAATAATTAGATACATACTGATTTCTGAATCCCCAATACCACGTCCAGCTACAATAATCAATGAGAACAATTCTCCATTGGGATATGGTTAATACATGAATTGAGATTTTCCCATTCATGAAATATTTGAGGCTTTATTCCTACAATTGTACAACACGTATTGACTAAATATCCTCTAATCCTAGTTCTATATAAGGAAATCAGTGCGAATAATTACCCCTCGATATATGTGTTAGACCTACGAGGTTTGATGAACATTAAAAACTGCATGATTCTCGATTCCTACCATAGTATGATACATAGTTATGCATTGGTCATTAATATTGTTTAAATTTGAAATATGATATGGGAAGAAATCCTCCATTGTGTATTATCAGACCTATATAGAGAATTTCCCATTCAAGTACTATGTGTGAATTTATTTCTTCTATCACGTGATTTATAGTGAATCTCAGATCTCTAATCACAGGTCCAACTAAAATAATCAACATTGAAATTCCACCGCCCTTTATGGGTTAGAACTTTGCACGATGATTTTATAAATGAACTACATCAGACATGATTCATGTCATCATAGAATATGTTGAGACCTGAAAATCTACAATCCATGCTATATCCACAACATATAAGATGATAAAAATACACCCTTAATTTCTTATGTGGATGGAAACATACAATAATCCATCTGAACACCCCTCTTATACATCTTAATGAACTAATTTTTTTTCTTATTTCTAACACCTAACATTGATCATGTTATATTATGAAACCATGATGGTTTATATATTCAATGAAACTGAGGAATACATCGACTCGGAATAATGTCATTATGACATGACATAAAATTTAAGGGAAAATGTCATGTTCACATGAGATTAAAACAGGATGACAAGAAAATACCTTGTACATCATGTTAAAATATGCACGATAGTATACATAAACCATTCCATATTAATGGACCATAAAAACATATGCCGGATTGACCAGATAAGTTCTTATGTCAGTCATCTTTTTTATGTCCATTATTCGATAAATAAAACATCATGTCTTAGTCACCTTGGGATACATAATACATTAACAGACCATAAAATGGAAAATGATCTTCTATTTTCATCATTTCTATATATTCAAAAAGGAATGTACCAAATTACAATTGACATAATGGATTTATAGGAAGGACTTTTTGGTCCATGAGACGCCAAAATAACCATGGTATGAATCAACACCGGATGTTGTCCTGGGAAACTCCTAACATGATTGTCCCATAACATTACTCATTACCTAAAATACACATGATCTGATTTAAGACATTTTTATCTCCTTGTTAGAAAGATATTAGAGTAATATTTCTCTTGGATATCATAATTATACTATTGTGTAACAATCCACTTGTTCCACATCCTTACTGCATGAAGTTACAGTACTAGTGAAATGACTTGGTCAAAGATGTATGACATTAAACATAACCCATGGATGGACCAATTGACATTAACCTAATCTACTACTGAATGAGGCTTAAAATTTTTTAGTATGAAAACGAAAATAAGTTAGCCAAATAAAAATCCAATTCTTCAACCACTGAACTATAAATCTATAATACTTAAGAAAAAGTTGTTGAATACATGAATAATGAATACATCTCATATGTCCCACATTGTTTCCCTTGTAAAACCCATATTTATATTTTCCCGATCCCAATGTCTAGAAAAAATATAGACTAATGAGTTCTCACATCTCATATCTATGAAAACATGTTCACTAGATAGTGATAAAAAAATTATGGTTCATAAGCCCTTATTCAATATTTATTTTTCCGTAAATCACAATTCAGTATTTGACAAAATTAAGTTGTTAAAAAATACCATGAATCATTTGAATAAAAATATATATCCGTATTTGACCATTTAAATGATACATATTATCTTTGAAGTAAATCTAGATAACTCTTGGAACTATAGGAATATATTTCTATTCCTTATGATCAGGATATCGCTATGTCTATACTCATAACCTGAGGTAGTTTTGGTTAATCCCTTGAATGATTTCCCCATATCATTACTCTTAACAGGAGAACACTAGGACATTTTTTATAATCCTTGTAACTAGATTATTTAGGAAGATTATCCATCCATTATGTTAGTCCACCATGTATTACAAAATTTATCAACATACGAATGTGAACCACCATTCATGAACCATTTTATTGACCACACCATGTGATTCAACACCATAATGGTTTAAAGACAGAGAATCCTATGAAAACATCTATACATCTAATGTATTCCAGATCCACTTAAGGACTTTCCATTTATTCATGACCCACTTCATTATCCTGGCATTTAATTCATCACATATCATAAGCGTACCATTGAATATTAGTTGGATCCCCTTCACATGTTTATAAATATAAGACTAGTGGGTTCCTAAATAGGCTATTTTAACCTAAAATCTACAAAAAAATATCATTATAAAATGTAAGGAACATAAACCCCCCTTTGTCAGAATGGTATCGGGGGAGAACACAATAAAATATTGAGTTATCCTTAGTATGACTTCCCATTTCCATGTTCTTCTATTCAATATTCTAGAAACATCCTATACAAAAAACATATCAATATTATACTGGTGGTCTATTTTTCGATAATATCTTTACATACTATTGTTACCATATCTATAAAACATTACGAGCCTTGTAAATTAGTGGGAGACTTTTTTTGTTCAATGATGCCAATGAATAAGGGACTAATAAACCATCAAGTGGTATGTCCTCTTGTGAGGAAATGATGTATCGTCTCATGAGCTCTGATGACACCATGGTAGAACCCATCATCTTAGGGTGTTTTGGGTCATGCATGGTATGTCTTTTACATTTCATGTTCATCAAACATGTATTATAAATATTGCTTTAAACTACATAACATTTTGTGGTCTGAGATAAAAGAACCCAAGTCTATAGATATAAAATTATTGAGCTACTGTAACAAAAACCACTTACAATAGATTGTATGAGCTAGAAGACTTTAATCATACAAAAAAAGCTTCTATTTAAATGATAATGCACCATCGAAATAGATTTTCCAAGATAAAATACCTGAAAATGTTGTAATATAAGGTCAGATATAGAAGACACTAAAATACATCAGAATGAATATCTTGTTTTCAACACCATAAATAACAAAAGAAAGGATATTAAATTTACACAATAGTGAAACCATAAATGGAAATCCAATGGAAAAATTCAAGTCTATACTCATGGGACATGATCTTTTTGTGATCTATATAATATTAATCACACATACTATAAAAAAGAGAAAAATTGTTCTGTGTTGAAAACATATAATAGGGTATCTTAAGTAAAATACAAGTCCACTACTACTAGGAATTCCACATGTGATGCATAGTACCAAAATTGGTCAATTTCATTAATATCTATACATAGCTTTCTGGTACCACTATAAGTCATCGAAAAAAATGAGGAAATACTTAGTATGCCCCCTAACATTGGATGAAATTATATAATTATACATTTTAGGTGAATATTATACCCAAATTATCCCGGTAAATTTATTAATCTATTGAATGCTGGAGAAGGAACATCACCGCGGAATATAATTAATGTGGCTATTCAAGAGAATTTCACAAGAAAAAGATATTGTATGTTAAGAACTCAAATAAATTCATTCGGGTATATGAGTTATTAAATATAGGTTCGATATATACGGTGAATCATGAAACATGTCCAAAAAACACAAGTCTTTACTAGGGGGTTCTAAAAATAATATTCCATTACCCTTCCCACATATGATATATATAAGGATATTTACCATAGATTTATTAATTTTTTACATATATCCCTAATTTATGAGTTTGATTTGCACAGTGGTATATATTTCATAACTATATATGGTTTGATTTCCATTATTGTGGGATATGTGAATTTATCTAAATAAATTACATCAGATCCATCACAATATTCCATTCAAACTAAATTCAATATTTTAACATGGTGATACCATGAATAGTGTTGTTAATATATCAAAAAAATACCATGTTTGAGGCATTTTTGATAAATTCAAAAGGGTTATATTTTGTGTTTTTGATGTTTACATCAAAGATACTTTGTTATTTTTATTTTATATGAATGGAATGAATATTCAATGATCCATATGATATTTTGTAAATTGAAGAACATAAGGAATGATGTATACCAATTATAGAACCATAAATTCTTCAGTTAACACACAGTGGACATATTCTCTCATGGTTCTTCATATCCACACTCATTCTATCATTAGATATAGAAAATGGTGATCTCTGTACACCATAAAATTAAATTCATTTCATATTGAATGTGTATAAATATACAGACTGATATTTTTTTACACCAATTATTATATTATATGCATGTTTTAGAAAATATTTTAGATGTTTGAAGAGTATGAATAAATACTCTTTGCTTTTCACAAGGACACAATGTTAAAATATTTTGTTAATAAGTGTGTGTTATTTTAATTATAAGTCCCTATAATAGTTTTATTTTTTGTGACAATTTTAGATAGTATATTATTATAAGTATTTATCAATTTATTCCATGTATTTTTTAGTCAAAACATTTGGCATGGTTAACCAATTAGGTAGCCAACTCCACCTGAACTCTTTTGAGAGTTTCCTCAACTATGCCCAGGTATCTATCTAGCCAGCTCGCCCAATGGTAATAGGGGGTCTACCACAACTCTCCCCGTGAATAATTAATGTGTTTCTGGGTGGTTATGATAATGATTTTATGTGTGTGTGTTGTGTGTGACTAAGGTGGGATTGTTCAAGAGATTGATGTGTCAGACCAACCATTAGCTTGACACGTGGATTCAACTAAATTTATTATTATGTAGTTCCATTACAATCCAGAAATCAATGTCTGATATAAACTGGTTGTGAAAAATTAATTTGTAAAAACAAGGATAGAACCTTAGCCTCTTAATCACCCAATGTACTCCTAAGGCCTCATGAATGAGCTAAAACACACAATACTTCTCTATTATTTGGTGATCCCCAATAAATCCATCCCTAACAATCATACAATGAAGTCTAAAAGTCTATTTATATCCATAATTAATTATTGAAACATCATCTTAATTCATGAGGTGTATCATAGAATCGAACATTTAGATTCCACAACATGATGTGTAACATGATAAATAGTGAGTGAAAACCCTTCTAGATTTTGCATTTTACTCAATATTTTCATTCTTGAAGTCTATGAGTGGTTTTCCACTAGTCAATAACGTGATTATGAGGAAACCCAATAAAAATAATTAGATCCCATCATTCACTGTCTTTCACCCCATCACATGTAGGATACAAAATACAGATCCATTCTTTCTTTGTGTACTATACATGGTTACAATACAGAGACACCATGTGAGGATGGTCATGAAATATCATAATTCCATCAAAAGAGGAGCCAAGAATCATTTAGAATGATGATGATGATTAGATGAAGAATGAATTATGTCTCAAAATATTTTCATGAAGAGGAAAACATCCCTTTATAAATGGAGATTCTAATCTATAGATAATGTAAAGCCTCCACCACCTAAGCTTGTTCATGCCACATCCCCATTCCAAAAGAAAACCCCAACATTGGAACACCTCAAACTGTATATACCCATACATACCTAAATAATTAAATTAAGTAGGGGATAAATAAAGAATCATATATAATGAAGGAAACTTTTGGATGGATTCTAGAATCTGTCTTCCCAGATCAGGTCCTATTAATTATGTGGATCCTTCAATAAGAACAAACCATTATACCCCACTACGATAACTAATTTTGTGATTATCTTAATATCATGTGATTATTTTATTGAATTATATAATTTAGATACATTATTAAATAGAACCTATGCTAATCCATGAATCCCCTATAAATATGTTTCAATAAAGCTTACATAAAATATGAACTTGTCCCAATACAATATGAGTAATATATTCTCATGAAACACCATAGTAAATTCCCTTTAGTATATGAAAAACCCATATGGGTGTCTATGTATATACACTAATGATGATGTGATTCCAAAAACCCTTGGTTTCCAGATGCTTTCACGTATCCTAGGATGTGTTATCCTCAATAAGAAACATCCCCACTGATTTGAGTCTATGCAAGGAAAACACCAAGGACAACCAATCTTATAGGACATTACCTCCTCGTGACAATGCAGTGTATACCTTTATCTACAAATGCAATATCATTGATGAATAGACCCCCGAACAAGATCACATAGCACATTGCAAGATCCTATAGAGGTCATGAGATCACCTGATCAATGGAGTCTCATGGGACCCCATCATGTAGGAATTCATCATCCCATGGAAGGACATTGAATATTAGATATCCCATGGACATTCCCTTCCATTTCGATGAAAATACAATGTAGTAGAGAGATTAGTTAAAACCTTATATTTTAATGAAAGGAATGAGTAACCTCGACCATGATCTGTTTTCCACGCTATATCTCCCATGTGAAACCCCTTTTAATATATTATAATAATTCATTGTAATACCCTTTTAGGACATGTAGATCTCATAAGCAGTTGGGATCCTTACAATGTCATCATGTAGGTGCCCCTTGACATGTGTGGGGCCATTACATGAATGTGGAATTGATGACAGGACCTCCACTCAACATGGATGATTTCAATCACATGTCTGGGTGATAAAACATTATTAATAACTCCTCCTCATGTTCAAAATTCATCCCATGTATCCATGAAGCATGATTCCATATGCCTCTTGACTTCAACTCAGAGAATTGTATGAAAACTGTGATGTGTTCCTTAGACCTCTCCATGTAAAATTATTATGAACAAGAGATCACTAGAATATTTAATGGTATTATGATGACATAATGTGGCCTTGGAAACACCAATATGATCATTACACTATATATAGATAAGAGAAGTTGATCATGTGATTGTTCATATATAATTCATTATGATCATGCAACAAACCCTATATAAGTCAGGTTACCAAATTAACATTATACAGACATTTTGTTAATATCAAGTGACTGAAAGTGGAATATTAAGTATGATCCTATGAAAACATATTAAAATGATTTATGTTTCAGGTAATTTCTTATGTACATTTCTCCATTGTCACTTGACAGCCTAAGTACAAGACCAGATGATCATATAAAAACATTTGCTAAATCTATTTGATCATTAAAAAGATCATTGGTCATCCCTATTTGATCATCAGAATACATCCTATGTTAGAAATTAATTATAGAATCCCTAAACATGTATTATTTTATATTGAAATTTCATCGAATATAAATAATTGGATATCTAATGAAATTTTAATTTATTCACCTGGATCACATGAAGAAATCCACAAGAAGTCAGTTGATCCAATGAATAGTCTTATATAAGTCAAATTTCATCATGAAAATACTTTGAATCATTTCATGAAGACACCCATGTATTCATCTCCAATGCCAAGCTGATACCCCCATACATTTCTAACAGACTATCAAGTCACAACTATTAGAATCCAAGACATATCAGGAAGATCCCATATGACATGTAAACACTGTCTAGATAACAAACTCGGACATATACCATCTGTAACCGTAGCCAAGAACCATTTTCCAAATACCCCTTTTATAAGGTGAAGTTATTTATTGTGTTATGGATACACACTCTTGAGAACCTATTCATTTGATGCTATCATATGATCCCTCCATGTCACACCAATCATTTTCAACTTAACTTTCAAGATGTCCACCTCTCTATATGATTGATAATAGAGAATGAATATGAAAAAATGAATCCATCATTGTATAATACACTATATTTGATAAGCCTCCAAGATAAAGAAAATAAATATTAGTGTATGAAGACATCTAAATCCAATAAGTGGTTTGGGGGAAACCCATATATGAGAAATGTGATTTCTACTATAACCAAGATATGTAAGACAGCTTCATTTGGCCCTTGATCAAATGGGAATCCATATTTGTGTAATTAATTCTATACGCCTACATAACTATAATATTTTTGGTTATAAAAATCATGAATATATGTATGATTCCTTCCCAAGGCCTGAGATTAAATTATCATCCCCCTAGTATATGTAATCCATATTAAAAATATTCTGTACTAATGGGACTGAAATCTCCCAATGAATCCATCACCATTATCATCCAATAGTGGATGAGATGTGTCCGCATATACGGGAATCCCAATAGATATATCCCTCTTCCATTCCATCAAGTTCCCTAAACCCATCAACATTTTATAGAGAAATAAAACTATGATTAATTTTTTTCCTATTATAAACAAGACACATAGGGACCTTCATATCACTCGACCTCTATATCATAACCTGTATGAGATGGGGAATCCTAACAATAAATGGGGATCATAGATGTGTATAACCCATGAAAATATTCTCTCATGTGAAGTGTATGATATCCCACTCTCACATTTTTTACATACTGATCATGGTTCACGTGGTCAAAGAGAATGGTGATGATTATACTAATTGAATGATGAGAATTCCACCACATGGGGACAATAATTAGGATACAAATTTGATTAGATTTCATCTTCACTAAAATGTATTTACTCTCAATGTAGAAATATCAAGTATCCTTATACTCAAACATGCATCCAAGGATTCTTTTATAACATGTTCCTTACCATAGAAATGAAAAATGAAGTCTTAGATCCATATCTTAATAAGATTCACATGATCCCTCATTGAGGCGAGATCCATCCATTTTAATCCTTAGTTAATGATGTTAAACTATATAGATCTATCTCATTAGGTGGCCTAAAGCTATGTTAAATGAACAAAAGTAATTTTGATTTTGAATATCACGGGATATATTGGATGCCCCATAGTTGTTCAATCCCATATACTAGACATCAAATGCCTCCCAAGATGTCAATAAACTACAATGTTCTTGAACATGGTCATATCCTAAAGAATCATAAATAAGTGAGAGAATCATAGAAACGTATTCTATATAAACCATTATTCCCATTAGAATATATTATTAATCTAGTTATTGGCATTGGGGTAACAGGTCCCATATCATTTTGTAATAATTATTTCTAGAACATATTATAAATCTATAAATGATTCTCTAAGTAGGTTACAATTTCCTATTAATGGGTGTAATGATCCCATCCTCATATCTGCTCGAAAAACATGAGTTCCAATGCATCATTGGTTCAAAAACCATAAAGTACCATATTCCAGTGGAATCCGGGTTTTTACTCTTTTGAAGATGTGAAACCCATTAATAATTTCTATTACATTAATGCATGGTAAGAAAGATAATGATTGTGAAAACACTCTCAATCACCCAAAACATTGTATCGAGGAGAGACTATTACCAAATATTCAGTAATTTTTTTTGAATAAACATGAATGTTTTTACCAACATCAAACCCACCAAAATATCCCTTCACCCAAAAACCATCCACATACATCAATGAAAAACATTGGTGAACCCGATTTGATTGATTATACAAACATTGAAAGAACCACAATAAATTGTCACTCAAAAACCATCATCATATTTTCAAATAACAAAAAAGTGGACAAGATGTGAAATATATTAATGGATTCATCTTATAAAAGGTTAAAAAGGGATGACAACCCAGTTCCCATTATGTATGTTTGTTACACATTTTTCATTCAAAAAAACTATGAACTATATATTTTTTTCTAATGATAGTGAACATTGAACAAAAATAAATTGACAACACAATTATACATTTTTTATGAATGTAGATGATAAAAAATTTACTCTTATATATGTTGGTTCACTAATAATGTGAATTTTTTCCACTTCATTACATACCGGATTTCTTACAATCAAATAGATATCATCGAATGTGATCATCAAATATGAGATTTATAGACATGATTATTTGGACCTAAGGCCCTAACATATTCTATAATATTCCCAATACCTCCAGTGCCAATTTTTGAATATCATGGGTTGAGATTATAACATTAAATTATCTATCCATATGGTCGAATCTACTCATAAAATTCATTACAGTGTGAATTTTCACCAGTTATCTTTCCTATGGATGGTGTTTAGAGACATAACTTGATTGATTATTCAGCTAGTTTGATATATTATCCCTGTAGAAAAACAAGATACAACATACATTCCTTTAGGAGGTGTACGAAAATAATAACTATGTAAAATCAATCACTCAGGATGTACCTAGAAGGGTTCTCATCTATTCTGGTATTATTCATCAACATGTGACGATGATTACATATGTAGACTAAGAGGGAGTTCTGCCGAAACAGAATATCCATGTTGGGTAATCAGAAGGAGATTATACAAGGGGTATCTTATTAATGTAGCTCTGAAGCAGAATTATATCTCTGTTGTAGTCAATTAGTAAGAGGACCACGTTTGAATAATAATAGTGGACTATAATCTATCCCATATCATCATTACTATGGAGCCTCAGAGATAATCACATTTGACCTCGGTGACTGTGGAATCCTAGAGGGACCCTATCTCACTTGGATAGGGTATTTTTATCTTATTTTATCCAATGATTATCTTGAGAATGTGACCAAATCCTCTTAATGGAATTATGGGCACTAAACCCCAAAATATAACAATTATTATTGACCAATAAAATTGTACATCAGGATCTATTCCACCAATTGACATATCACGAACTGACCCATCCAACAAGATACGCAGTTTCTGAGTAGAACCATCTCTATTTGGAAATAATAACATAAATTTTAAAAAAAATTCCTTTTTCCCTGATAAAGTAAATTTAATTAAAAAAATCCTTTTGTGTACTTTTTTAATAAAAATAATAAATAATTACCAACACATTCTTAAATTTATGTTTTTAAAATTAATATAATTTTTTATTAGAATATAAAAATTTGGATAGTGTGAAATAATGATATGATTCTGCAATGATTTATTATTAATTAAATATTGAACATATCAATTTTTCAAATAATTATTTAGAAAATGTAATTTAAATATTCCATTTTAATTAATGATTTTTCATAATGTGTCATGTGATAAATTTTATATGTGATAATATTAATAATTTTATTTTTAATTTGAAATATCCCCAATTATGGAAAAACTAATTTTTTATAAATAAATTTTTGTAATAATTTTTTCTTTATTTTATTTCATGACTTTCTTATAAAATAGACATATTTCAAATCATGAAATTATAAAACGTAAAATATATTATGTATATCAAATAAATACATAAAAAATTGGTAAATATTATTATATTGTTTTTTCATTTTGAATAGAAAAACTGATAATCATATGAGACATCTATAAGGGTAGAATCAGAAAATTCAGGTTAAAATCAGGACATAATGTCTCCAAATAAGCCAACACTTGCATATATTGGATTTTATAAGTTTGTTTATGAATAGTAATTTAATACACATAAATGGTTTAATTTATTTCCACATTCATTTGAAAAAAAATTTTATATTCCTTTATATAAATATAATGTAAAAAATTTCATCCTCATGATTAAAAAATCTATAATATTTATTTCTAGGATAAAAGAATACTATGTATTGTAATAAAAATTTATTTTAAAAAATTAATGACATTTTTATGGTAAATTTATTTTTTTATTAATGAATAACCTTATATTATGATGCATATGTAATAGAACATATGTGCAAGTGGTAAAAAATATTTTAAATTTATTTAAAATCTGTAAAAGTTATATATATTTTTATTTAAAATTTGTACAACAAAATTTGAAAAAAAATATAACATATTGGATAGGTTTTAAATGTTTATATTATAATTCATTTTAATTTTTGATCATTTCAATATTATATTATGTGAATTCTGTCATGACCAGTCCCCTGGTGCATGTGTCGTGACTTCCCCAAACCCTCCTTCCATAGTCCAAGGGCTGGCGACTAGCCCCGAAAGACGTATTCCTCAAAACTGGGATGACATTGCCTTTATAAAATGTAAACGCACATAACCAAGCACAGAGAAATATATGAACACAAGAAAACTGTATAACCTTAATACTGATGAAAGTAAAAGGGGTCAGAATACAATCCCAATAGTAAAGGTACAAGTAAAAATTAAATACAATACAACAGAAGAATGTGAAAGACAACTTCTGGATCATTGTCTGAGGTTCCTACCTGAAGGGTAGATAAATATCACCTCATCAGCACTCCATGTCTATCCATCTCCCCTACGTACTATCACATCAAAATATCCACCATCGAGCACCATCTAATCTAGGTATCCTCATCCTCGATCAACGATGTCCTTCGTCTACACCAAACATAATAAGGTGAGGGCATAGCCTATAGAGGGGTGAGTATAACGATACTCTGTAAGGACTCTGAGACCCTCAAGGTCACACAAAATCTACAAAGGACAAATATCAAAATATGAAGTCAACTATCACCCATACATAGGTATATTCCCATATATATACCTAAGTTATCAATTATTCCTATCTTAATCATGAGGAAACAAATGGTCCAACCCAAAAGCCCAAAGCTTTACTATTCAACAATGGAAGGAGAACTACAAAGGAATGTACCATAGAGGTACACCACAAAGAAGAATACCCCCAAGGTATTACCACAATGTAATGAACCTCACAGGTATGAACTCTGCTCACAATATGTATAACTTAAGTATAGTAGTATAAATGATTAGATGTACCTACAAAAGCATCTTACTCTGTAAAAAAGCTGACCCACACAGGATCTATGGAGATGGCCCACACAGGATCGCTTGGAGCTGTCCCACACAGGATCACTAGGTGCTGACCCAAACATGATCGCTAGGAGCTAACCCACACAGGATCACTAGGATATGACCCGCACATGATCGCTTGTATCTGACCCACACATGATCGCTAGGTGCCAACTGACACATGATCCCTAGGAGCTAACTCATACAGGATTGCAGGGAGCTGAACCACACTAGATCGCTATGAGCTGACCCACACATGACCTCAAGGTGCTGAGCCACACAGGATCGCTAGGTGCTGACCCACACAGGGTTGATAGTAGTAGACCGACATAGGATCTCTATGATCATACGAACACAGGATCGATAGGAGCTGACCCAAACATGATCCCTTGGTGCAGACCCACACAGGATCACACATCATTCTTCTTGTCACAGCCAGCTACTGGGTTCTAGCACTAAGCCTACTCATCTCCGAGAGGATGCATTTTACAAGTCACTAGTCGATAATACAACTAACATGATGTCCCACAATGATGAATTTAAAAGGACAGACATGTCATAGGGGTCTCAACCCAACAAACGACACATCAATCGAGCGCCCGTTCTATGAGTTCTTAGCATTTTAGTCCCAGGGGACTGGTTGGATTCATGCTCGGCCCAACCCAATTTTACCTCTAATTTACCCAAAACTCTAGTTTGGTATACCACAATTACCATCTCAATCCCAGGTTTCCAATGCCGCAGACGGTTTGTCATTTCGACACCGTATGAGGGAGATATGTCAAATACAAGTTCTCATAATAATAATAATTTTATTGGGTGTTTCATGAAACTGAGGCACGAACCGAAATTTAATATTCATCTTTAGACTTAAATAGACCGTATTAATGATATTATCATGTTTCCACAAATGGTATGTCAATTGGACGTCACACACAAATGTTATGGAGGGTCAAAGATTTAATAATAATAATAATATATTATTATTATTTTTATTTGAGAGTTTCGGGCGCCCGATCCATAAACCTGAAAAAGACATCCATGATTGAACTCAGAGTGTCCATCTCAGAGTCTAGGACTTAATGCGGCTAATGGTTTGTGAAACCAAAGTAGCACATACATGTTATGGACGTAACACTGTTTTTCCTACAATAATAATAATAACATTATTATATTATTTTTATTTTTATTTAACAGTTTTTTCCCGTCAATCATAAAACCTATGTTCAAATCCTTCAATCTTTAATGTGTTGTGTACAACTCCAGAACACTTCTCCTTTATCATTTATTTCTCCTTAAATTTTATTCACTTTATATTTTTTTTCTATCTCTAATTAACTCATTCCACAATTTTCCACTCCATCATCAATGTAAACACTCAACATACATATGTCCATCATGAATCCTCTAGGATGAACATGGCTTGTTCACCCCTCCCTATAACCACACCGGAAAAAATACACCCCACTTTCCACCTAGCTGCTCTGCTGCCTGCACCAGGCACATCGAACCATCGTCAGATCGCCTATCTCGCACAGAGCTACACCCCAAAGACAAACAGTAATTGCACCCACACATTTACCCTTCTGTGTTCCACTGCATCTTTTTTCTATGCCCGAATAATGTGACAATTGAAGATTAAATATCCTCATGTCGAGGGATCCACGTCTATATATCATGCTCAACAGAATCTTGTGTTTCAAGGGCCAATAAATATTTTGCCACAACCTTCATTGAGCCATTGTGGCTTCATTCCAATCCCGGAATACTAAATGATTGCATATTTTTTATCCTTCCATCGAGGGCCTCTCATCCATATATCACGCTTTGTATAACTCTGTGTTTCTTGTGCCAATAAATATTAGGCTTTGAATAACATACGAAAAATGTGTGAAGAATAAAAATAAAGATAAGCATGGTTTATGGGTGGGATGATGTCCATGTTCTTTTGGACATCGTCATCGTGAATTTTGGATATGAAGAATCAATAAAACAAATTCATACAAATATAAAAACCCCAACCTCGATTGTCCATTGGAGGTGGTGCGAGGATGAAGATAATGTCGATGTGATGATGACGTCGGCATTCGTTTCCCCGACAAGATGTTTTCGATCCGGGATCAAGAGTCATACTCATTCTCTGATTCCCGAGGATGCTCTTCAGTGTAGTAGATGTTCATTGTTGAAAAATATCAGTCTATGTTCTCCAGAGCTCAACCATTTTCCAAAAATACTCCAACCCAAATGCGGAAGTTCCAAATAAGTATATTAGATAATCTAATTTAGTGGGCACATCAATGTGAGGAAAACAATGATTTATAACCCATTAATGGAAGTGTTCAAGGTTCGGGTGGTCCCCACCTTTGAATTTAAATTGTGGATTTTTAGTTTTGGTGGTCCCCACCACTAAACATCAAATTGGAGGTTTTAAAAATATAATAAATGTTATTATTTTTTTATTCACTTAACACTCCCAAAAATCTTACAAAATAAAACATTCACCCTTGACCTATTACAGTCACGGTGAAGGAATCCTTAAGAGAATATCTATGCGATGAGTTTAATAGTGAACTCAGATTTCAATTTCGATCACCGGTTCAAAAATTATATAAAGCCACTCACGTGTTTATTAAATGCACCCGAAAAAAAAATTTCGTAATAATTTTAACAGTCACCCTTGACCTGAACCGATCGAGGTTAGGCTTTTCTAAAGTGGAAGACACCTCAACGAACCCTGCGGTACTCTCAGATTTAAAATCTAAGTTACTATTTAAAAGTTATTGAATTTTCAATAAAATAATTTTTTATTAATTATTTTATTTTCAGCCAAAAACTAACTTTCACTGGTGGCCCGTGCCAGCCAAAGATAGTATCTGCTTAAATAAATAATTCCCTAATGAGTACAGTTTTTATCGCAGATCATCAATATGAGTTACATTTTCTGAGTTATAAGCATTTAAAAAATAAAATTATTTATTTATTAATTTTATTTATGGTTAGGTCATTTTTGGGTTTTCTCACAAGTGTCCCACACCAACTAAAATTATATCATGCTATGTTAAACCCACGATCTTGAATGCAACGGTCCCCTTGTATTTCTGATACAAGTTACTGTTTAAGATTTATTCCTCATTTTTAGGAAAAATGCTTACACACGCTTTTTAAAACTCAACCAAACTGTGATGGATCATTCCAGGCACTTCGGGCCTCGAAATCACGCACCGTCAGATTTTCTAGTCTTGAAATAATTAAATATAATTTAAAAAAATTATACAGAATTTTTGGTACATTACATTCTCCCCATATTATGGCATTACATCCTCTAAATACAAAACAAAGGCAAAACAACCAAGAGAGGGAACTGAGCACGAATCTAAGCCTCCCGCTCCCATGTGCTCTCTTGGAGGTTCTTGTTCCGTCAGCATATGCACAACAGAGGTGTCGACCACCCATGAAGGACCTTCCCCTATCAATCCTCAATCTTCACTGGAACCTCTGTAAAATTCACGCCATCGATGAAGTCTAGATTGATGTGGTTGATGATGTGAGATGGGTCATGCATGTATCTTCTCAGCTGGGATACGTGTAAGACGTCATGCACCCTCTCCAACTGTGATGGAAGATCCAAGAGGGATGCTACATCACATGTCCTTCTACCTATCAGAAAATAATAGATAAAACTGGGGGATAAAGTTCTGCCTAGGCCAAATTTTCATAGTCCTTGTCGAGGACAAACTCTCAAGAATATGTGGTTCCCCTCCTGGTACTCCATTGGTTTCCATAACTTGTTGGCATAAATCAACATCCATCTTTGTGAAGACTTCACTTGCTAACAAATGAGACTTCGTGATAAAAACTCTACCACTTCATTCTTCATCACACACCAGCAGTACTAATGCCGATGTTTTTGATACATCTTCACCACACTAGTATTTCAGGCTAGAGGGGACATATGGAACTCCCTAAACTACTCCTCTTGAAGTGCCACCAGTATCATGGTACATCCTCTGAAGAGGCCGACATGCTCACCACCTTCAGAAAATCAATCAGGTGCGTGCCCTGAGGATATCTGAGCACGTCGAGCCTCAAAATTTATTCTCTCAAGATGCGCCTCCCCAAATTTCTGAAGGAGTGGGGGAGTATCAGTCATATAATGGAGGTAAGAGGCTTCATCTCTGTCCGTGAAGGATATCTGCAGCACGACTAGTTACTCTGATGCTTTACTCAGTAGTTGTAGATCAGACCTCCTACTGAGTG
The DNA here is from genome assembly GCA_963277665.1 of Viscum album. Taxonomy (NCBI): domain Eukaryota; kingdom Viridiplantae; phylum Streptophyta; class Magnoliopsida; order Santalales; family Viscaceae; genus Viscum; species Viscum album. The sequence goes on from OY728166.1 coordinate 999,847,149, forward strand.
TGTCTCCTACCACGTTTCTCTTCCCATGAGTATAGACTATCTTAAATTCATAGTCTTTGAGGAAATATACCCACTACCATTGGTAACATAAAACTCAAAACATCTACTACCATGAGTGTAAGGTTGTCCGAATAACGAGTGGTTAGCTGCACCCTCTTATGATGATGTTTATCACGTGCTTCTTGGCCTTCCTTTTGTTCACCATCCATGGAAACCCAATTCCAACATTTTAGATAAACAAAAACATTTTTACCACATACAGGAAATCTCTGTATAAATTTTGGAGGTCAATTCATACCCAAACTAATGTCGTAATGCATCGATGCTGCCACCATGAGGTTACAACCGAGACTCTCACCTCAACAGACAGATCACACTATCGGCATAAGTGTGATTATCGAGTAACCTCCCATGGTATATCTATATGTGAGGGTCAAGTCAACGGTTTAACTGGTAACTCTAGGTTTTGGACAATATACTTGGAAGGAATGAATGATGGGTACATATGTCTATAGATACGATAGCTAGTAGTAGACCAATACAGTACCTAAAATAATTCGTAGAGCCCTTGGATCACACTCTTTGACCACATACAGCTACTCACTTCCCCTATCCTCTAGCTCTCTGATCCTGATGGGGACCACAATGGGGGGCAGTTGTAACAAGTTGAAATGTACACCACATCATGCTGCTCCCAGAGATCTGCTTCCATATCTGTAGCCCTATATATCCATCTATCTGTAACACTTCTTCTTCTCGAAACATTTTTACACGCCCAAGTCTCTAACTCCGGCGCCAGTTTACTACATTCCCACTATTAACATTCACTGGATGCACCTGCTCATCCAAAGAATATTCATTCACATAAGTTCTCTCTAGTACCTAATATAAGTATGAATTTACAGAAGAATAATGCTAGCTCAGATGTCCCAAATTACATCTCTCTCAGAGGCCCAAGCTCTAAATCACTGATTGTATCGTATTAATCGAGTACCATGAATGATTGGTATGACTCGATGAATAATCAACTACCACCATGTCATCCTGACGAATCTATAAAAGCTCTAGAGAAATCTCAGCCACCTCTTCAAGACATTCCTCTACCACCTGTGAGTCAGGCTCACCTCAGAACCTAACAGATATCTAATGCTAAATCAAGCGTAAGGCACTAAGACTATATGTGTCCTCTATCAGTACCACTGGTTATAACTAATGAAAAATATGAAGTGATATAGGTGACACACTACATGAAGGTACTAACTCAGTTAATGGTCCACATACTGAATCCTCATCACTATGTGGACCATCCTCATGGTCAGTCACTGAAAAATTCTAGAAGCTATGATCACCATCTTCTCTATTGGTGTCTCAACTAGGCAGAAAACTATAGAAACAACCTCCATCCCGACCTCATCTATATGGGAATCTATCTCGCTTCGAAAACATGGAGGCCTCCACTGATGGAACATGTGTAACGCACTCAGTCGGTGTGCACCATCTGCCAGTGTGGCTGGTGGGAACTGCTTCCCAATGGGTGTTGGTGATATTGGTACACCACCCAGAGGTACCAAAACAGTAATAGGGCCCTGCACCGCATCCTCATCGCTCGGTGGGCCGTCCTGTGTACACTCTCAGGAATCCTAGATAGTTTTCTATAAAGTAGAATGCTGATAAAGAATAGGTGTGCCATAGTCATTTAGTTATACTTGGTTAGTTGACTCAAAGTTTTCACTATGAAAACCCTTAAAAACAAACATGCAATCAGTGTTTTTGTGCACTGAGTCCGAAAATAGAAGTCAGGGTCCTGGTGTAATGATACTTCAGCCGTCGCGACGACACTGTAATCCATAAACTAATAACCACAGTCACTACACTTAACACTATTTATGTTAAAATAAATATTAGGCTAGTATGTTCTATGGTAGAACTGACTCCTATGATACCAATTTCTCATGACCTACCCCCTGGGGCCCGTGCCATGACTACCCAATCCTTCCTTCCATAGGCCAGGGGCTGGCGACTAGCACATAAAGACATATTCCCTAAAATTAGGAAGGAAATGTCTCAATAACCTATAAAATCACGTAACCATGCACTCAACAAGTACGAACACAAGATAACTATGTAACCAAAAGAGTGGTGAATATAAAAGGGGCCGAAATACAAGCCCAATAGTAAAGGTACAAGTACAAATGAAATAAAATACAACTGAAGAATGATAAATATTATAATTGAATATTCCTCCGATATACCCACCTAAAGGCTTGTTATAGATCACCTCCTCATCAATCTATGTCTGTATGTCTCCCCTACTCACTATCATGTCATATGGTCCACCACACAACACCATCTAGTCCCGGTATCCTCAGCCTCGATCAACGCTATCTATCATATACCCCAAACACAATAATGTGTGGGAATACCCCATACAGGGGTTTGTATAATGATACTCATTAGGGATACTGAGACCCTAAAGGTCTCACAAAATCCACAAATGAAAAATCTCAATACATGAAGTCATATGTCAACCCAACATAGTTATATTCCCATATATATGAATATGTTATCAATTATATCAATCTCAATCATAAGGAAAAACAGGGTCCATCCCAAATTCCCAAAGCTCAACTATTCCAAAAAGGAAGGAAAACCACAAAGGCAAGTTCCTCATAGGTATGCTACACAAAAGAATACCACCAAGGTATTTCCATGAAGGAAATTACCTCATAGGTACGATCTAAACTCACACCTGGTATATCGTAAGTACAGTAGTAGAGATGATTAGATGTAATTACTCAATCATATTACTCTATAATGAATCTGAACCATACATGATCTCTAAGAGCGGACCCACAGAGGATCGCTAGGATCTGACCCACACATGATTGCAAGGTGCTAACCCACACAGGATCTCTACGAGATGACCCACACAGGATCGCTCAGATCTGACCCACACAGGGTCTCTAGGAGCTAGACCACAAAGGATCGCTAGGTGTTGACCCACAGAGAATCGCTAGGATCTGACCCACACCTGATTTCTAGAAGCTGAACCACATAGGATTGCTAGGAAGTGACCCAAAAATGATCACTAGGTGCTGACCCACAATGGATCGCTAGGTGCTGACCCACAAAGGGTCTCTAAGAGTTGTCCCACACATGATCACTAGAATCTGACCCACATAGGCTTGCTAAAAGCAGACACACACATGATTGCTAGGAGATGACCAACCCAGGATCGCTCTTCATTATTCATATCACAGCCATCTACTGGGTTCGCGGACTATGCCTACTCTTTTCTGAGAGGATCTGCTTCACAAGTCATTGGTCAATACTGCTACTATTACGATGTTCCACGAATAAGTATCTCAATGGTTTGGGACGTCATTGGGGTCTCAACGCAACAAACAACGTGTCAATCGAACGCCCGGTCTATGAGTTATTAGCCTTTTAGTCCAAGGGACCCGGTTGGATTCGTGCTTGATCCAACCTGAATGAACATCAACATTACCCAAAACCCTAGTGGGGTATACCAAAAGGATCATCTCATTCCAAGGTTCCTGGTGCATTAGATGGTTTGTCATTCCGAAAATGTGTGAGGGAGATATGTCGAATTAAATATCCTGTAATAATAATAATATTATTATTATTCGGTGTTTCAGGAACCCGGTCCCTGATCCAGAATTTAATATTCAACAGTATACATAAATAGACCGTCTTAATGACAAGATACTATCGCCAAAAACAGTAAGTCAATCAGAGGCCACGTGCAGAAGTATTGTAGGGTAGATGATTTAATAATAATAAAAAAATATTATTATTATTTGAGAGTTTTGTGTACCTGATCTAATTACATGAACAAGAAATCCAATATTGGACTCGAAATGTCTGTGTCAGAGTCAGGGTCACACTGCCGCTGATGGTTCGTGAAACTGAGGTCGCATGGAAAAGTTACAGACGAAGCACTATTTTCCAAACGAAAAGAATGATAACTTTATTATTATTTTATTATTATTTTTATTTAAACATTTTTTTCGTCAATATTAAATCCTATGTGAAAAGCCATAAATCTCTCATGTGCTACGCAAAACTCCAAAACACTTCTCATTTATCATTTATTTCTCCTTATGTTTTATTCCCTTTCTATTTATTTCTCTCTCCAAATAACTCATTCCATGATTTTCAACTCCATCATCAATTTAAACTCTCAAACTACAACCACCCTTGATGCTTCCTCTTGGATGAACACAAATTTCTTGCACCTCTATGTAACTGAACTGAAAAATCTGCACCATGCTTTCCACCTAGGTGCTACGCCGCATGCACCTGCCGCATCGGACCGCTGACGCATCGCCTATCACTCCCAGATCTGCATCCCAAAGACACGCAATAATTGCACCTCCACATTTCAACTTCTGGGTTCTACTGATTGTTCATTCTAAGACTTAATAATTTGACAATTGCATATTCATGATCCTCATATCGATGTCTCCACATCCATATGTCGACCTCAACAGAATATTGTGATTCTAATCCCAATAAATATTTGGTAACCTCTTTCCGCGAGCCATTAATGCTTCGTTCCAAGCACAAAAAATTAAACAATCTCATATTTATGATCTTTCAATCGAGGGATTCACATCCATATATCATTCTCTTAAAAAATTCGTGTTTCTGAAGCCAATATATATTAGGCGTTGAAGAACACATGAAGAACGGGTGAAGAATAAAAAAGAAAGAAGATCATGGTTTATCTGGGAGATGAAGGTCATGTTCATTTGTCCATCGTCGTCGTGAATTTAATATATGAAGAATCAATACAAAAATTCAGACATATATAATAACCCAAACCACGATTGTTTGTTGTAGGTGGCATGAGGAAGAAGACGAAGTCGATGAGATGATGACTTCGAAGTTCATTGTTCCTGGAAGATGTTTCTAATCCAGGCTCAAGCATCTTCATCGTTCTCCAATTCCAGAGGATGCTCAATGTTGTAGTGGATGTTATTAATTGAATAATATACTACCAAGTTCTCCAGAACTCTACCTTTTTCCAACAATCTACCAACCAAAATGGTGAAGTGCCAAATAAGTTTATTAAATAACGTAATTGAGTTGGCACATCAGTGGAGGGAAAACCAAGAGTTATCCCCCATTAATGGGAGAGTTCAATGATTGTGTGGTCCCCAACATAAAATTTAAATTGGGGGTTTTTTGTATGGGATGTCCCCACCACTAAACAATAAATTGAAGGTTTTAAAAATAAATAAATGTTTTTATTTATTTAATTTTAATTCTTTTAACTCTCCCATGAAATTCATGAAAATTAACATTCACCCTCGACCTACAGCGGTCAAGGTGATGTTCTAATTAAATGAATATCGACACTGTGAGTTCAATGGTGCCCTCAGATTTCAATTCTGAGCACCAGTTCAAATGTTATATAATGCCGCTTGTGCGTTTATAGAAGATACATGAAAAAAGAGGCCGGAAAAATTATAACAGTCACACTTGACCTGCGCCGGTCGAGGTTAGGCTCTACCTAAGTGAAACATACAACAGAAAACCCAATGGTACTCTCATATCTCTAATCAGATTTATAGTTTAAAAGTTATAGGAGTTACAATAAATTAATTTCAACTTAATTATTTTATTTAAAGCCAAAAACTAATATTCACTAGTGGCCCGTACCGGCCAATGTTAGTATCTTCTTAAATAAATAATTATATCATCTGTACAGTGGTGGTCTTGGATTTATAATCTGAACTAACATTTATGAGATATAAGCATTTAAAATATAAAATAATTAATTTAATTATTTTGTTTACGGTTATGCCATTTTTTGGTTTTCTCACAGGAGGCCCGCACCGACTAAACTTCAGTCTCACCTAGGATAAACCCGCCATCCTGAACGCAATGGTGCTCTCATATTACTGATCTGAGTACCCGATTTAGTGTTATTCCACATTTTTCAGGAAAAGTGCTTAAACGCACTAATTAATACTCAACAAAACTTCGACGGATCATTCCGGGACTCCATGCCACAGAATCACGCGTTGGTAGATTTCACGGTCTCGAAATAATTCCATATAATCTTTCAATGAAATAATTATACGAAATTTTTTGCGACATTAATAATATTTCGTGAAATTATATGAATAACATATTTTTAGTATATATAGTATTCAGTTATTGAAAATTAATAAAAATAATGGAATATGACATTTTGGGTTAGATATTATTTAAAATTAAATACCTTATCTATTTATTATCCAATGATCATCTATCATGTATAATTAACAACCATTAATAATGAAAAATTCATATCCATGGTTGACTTTAAAATAGGATAACCAATAGGTAAAACCAAAATATATTATCTTAAATGATATCTAAACATACTAATATTTTATAATTTGAATTTTTGTAGACAATATAATCTACAAATTATTTTCAGCTTCATTTTTTAATCATTTTAATTGAGATTTATATATATTATATATTAATATTTTTTTTATTTAAAATAATGAAATTATGATACATCAAAATAACAAATACCAATATCAATGATTTAAATTTCATAAAAATAATTTAATTTGAAAAGGTAATGTTATATGATTTAACATATTGACCCTGGTCCATTGATGATCCTTTTTACGTTTTTCGTTAACTATCTTGATAGTTCATTAGTAAAAACCATTCATGTCTCAATAATTGAGTAAAAGGTTAACTAGAAACCAGTTAATTGAAAATTATTATGGGAAAAAACAAAAAGTAATAATGTCTATATTTTATTTTAAGATACTTTTTTTCAATATTCACAATATATCTTAATTTTATCAAATTTTATAATTATTTACATGAATGTTTATTTATCTTAATTAAATAAAGAAAGAAATTTTAATAATGTCACTCTCATCCATTAGTTAAGGGAACCTCTTTTATATTCTTCATCATAAATTTTGATTCTAATATATTGGCCAATACATTCCATAATACATTAAAATATTCCTACCCCATATCATATATATTTTTTTCATTCTGAAAGAAAATCTCTTCAATGCATAACGTGAAAGCCAAAATTTGTTTCTCTTGGAAGAAGAAAAAATCATAACCATTTTATTAAAATTTATTTATTTTTCTACCTCATCCAAATGTATTTTATCAATTGTTTTGTAAATAATTATATTTTATAAATAGCCTTAAATTAAATTATTATTATCTAACCACAATTATTCTAGCTATATTTATTAAATTTTAATTTGAAATTATCGATTGTGTGTATCTGTTGATTTCTCCCTCCACAGAGTGATACAATTAATTTTACATAACCATCATTAATATATGGTAAATAGAATGTGTTTACTATTTATGAAATATAGTTAATATATAAAATTACATTTGTATATAAATTATAAATCTATATTTTTAGCAATACATATATTTGAAATCGCTAGTGCCACTATTGTGTACATGTGGACTACATCATCCATACATAAATGTGATTAAATTTAAATTTCCTCTTAACATGGATAGTATTATTTATATATTTTTATAATATATATATATATATATGATATATATTATGTAATTTTTAATTTTTTTGTGAATGTTTATTCACCATTATTTCGTTTAATCTGTCAAAATATGAAAATAACATTCAAATAGACTTAAAACATTCCATCTCCAAGAATGGTGTATATGCTTTCTATATATCTAACAACTACTAATGACTATATATATAAATATTATATTTAATATTTAAAAATTTATTAATAATCCACATATCATGGGACCATGTAAAATTTATATGGAAAATATCTCTCAAAATGAAATTATTATGTAAAATGAAATGTATATCTATTAGAAAAGATTATTTTAAGAAGGATTAAATATTAAATGATTGTTGAAATATTTTAACAAGATCATATATATTAGTTTATATATCTCTATTAATATTTTATGTAGTTGTAAAAAATATAAATTCATAATAAACGAAATTAACACCCATGTGAGTCTTTTGGAACAATATATAAGGAACTTATTTTATAATCTCAATTTATTTGAGGATTGATCAGGTTTGAATTACCCTTGAGGAAAATTAACAAATACATATTTAATAAGAACTTTTAATTTTACTATCCACATTTTATTCCTAGAATTTTCATGTAATTGTTATATTTCACTATCTTCAATACAAATAAGTATTAAGAAATTATTTTTCCGAACAACATATATTAATTCTTATTTAGTTGGGAATCATTCTATTTAGTGTCTCTATATTTTAATATTTTTTTCATGATTTTTTTAATATAAAATTATGATTCTGAAATTTATTTTCTACAAATTATTTGCCTTCAAAAAATAATTTTAAAGGAATATTCTTTTTTTCATATAAATTACATATTAATTTTTAACAAAAATGTAAAAGGTATATTTTTTAACATACATGTAATGAATGGAATTTAATTACATCATAGATACTCAATTAATCAATTAAAACTATAAATATATCCAAATTTCATTTCTATAAAAAATAATTCATATATTTTACATTTCAGGATTTGAGTATGATATTTAATAGTTAAAGGGGTATTTTCATCATGAAGTGTTTCAATGATATTTTAAAGGTATTTTAAACCATTAAAAAACAAATTGATTTTATTGAGGATATGTTATAATTATATATCCACTCTTATTTATGTAGAAGTTCAATGGTGATGATGTACTAAAGATCATTATTCTTGATTCAATTATGACAAATTATCACCTATAAGTATGTTTTAGAATTAATTATAGTATTCACTTCTAATATAAGGACTTCATGGGATATCTATGAGATATGTGAGAATCATTTATAGACTCCCCATAGATACATGAATAATCCTAATGAAAAAAAATATTTGACATGCCATATTTGATAGGTACTTGGTTTACATATTCCCATTTTTTAGGAATGTTGTAATGTTTGATAGACTATGAAAATAATATTCATGTTGAATTGGTAGAGTTTTCTTGATTCTGATTGTTTATAATTAACAATTTCTTCTACTAATAATTTATTTTTCTTTATCTCTATGTTTTTAATGAGTATATATATTGTGTATAAAAATTAAGCTAAGATATTTATTTAATTGAATGTTTTTTGATTAATTACAATATCCAGTTTGTTATAAAAATATAATCATGATAGACTCTAAAGAATATAACCCTTCTTATAAATTTCTATGCAATTTTATTTTGTTCTCTTTTCCCCTTTATATAAAGATGGAATCCTTGGAAGTGTTCAGTGGGGAAAACATTCTATTGTTAATATTTTCTTTTTCATTTCTAATGTAATATTGGGAATAATTAACATTTACTTTCACACAAGACTAGTAAATAGATTGATCACTGGTGATATTTTACACTATATCTTATTAAATTTTTACATAGAAGATAATAGTCCTTGGATACTAATGTTAGATTACCTTCAATTTATGATCACACTTCTGTTGGAGATTGGTGAAATTAATGTTCTCTAAACTCTAATTGATTGATTATATCCATCAATAGAATTTTAAAGTATGTTATGATTTTCATTCATCAAATTTACATATTATGTCAAATTTATGGAAATTTGGTGTAACAGTCTATCCATAAAACATTTTCATCATGATTTTTTATTATTATTTTGATATTAAATTATATAATTGAACTTTAAAATAGAATATATCATTCTATGACATGATGCTCGACCGTAGGTAATAAAATTTTAATTCTTTCAATGTTAATTATCATTTTTTCATAGTTGGGGTGCTAAGTCATATAACTCCCTATACCCCCCCCCCCAATCATTATTTTTTATTTTTTATTTAGTATAATAAATCTTATCGTGAAGTTAAATTAAATGTTTGAGGAATTATTTTTGGAGGTATTCATACTATTCAATTGTTAGGGGTTTTTTTGCTACCAAATTGGTTGAAAGATAATAGATGTTATGATTATAATCATGGATTATGATTTTATTTTATTATCCCAATTAGGGTAGGTTATTAGATTTAATATGATTAATAGTATACCATGGGGTGGGATAAAGGTTCCATTTTTATTCCTCTTCATATTTATTGGGAATATCATATGGGTATGTTAAAAAGATACACTTATATTTTATCTATGACAATTATTATAAATAGCATATTAGGGTATTCCTCATCCAATGTGGGTTTTTATTAGAACTATTCCACATATAAATAGTGTTTCCCATACACTTTTGTCAACATTAATTGGATTTCTCTATATATCCCTTGATATTTTAATATTCTCATGATCTTGGGGATGAATTTCTTATCTCTGTAAGTTTATTCATCTAATTTATATGATTAAAACCATCCAATTAATGGTTATGTACCTAATGTAGCAGACATCAATGTTACTAATTCTTATTAAAATGATAGAATGTTTTGAAAAATCATTTAATTTGGAAGACCTCAATTTCAAGTAAATGTGTTATCTAGAGGTATAATTTCATTTGGGTACAATAATGAGGCCTCTATGCCTACTGGGTTTTTATTTGTCTTATCATTATGGACATACACAATGGATATTAATATGAGTAGAAATAGGAGGATATCAATGGTTATTTATTAATTGATCACTTAGATGTAGAGGAATACATATTCGATCAACAATATTTACATAAGGTGGAATTTAAAAACATACATAATTAATAGGAAAACACAATTAGGTAATTGATCAATATATATAGGGAATATATGGTGGAAATAATGTTTATTTAATTGATAGGGTGTGAATATAATGTGTTTTCCCACAAATAAATTTAATAGTGGATGGAATACTTTCTGGTAAAGTATTTAAATATAGGGGGAACTCAATAGTGTGTGTTATATGTAGGGACTTTATGATGGTTGGATAATATCTCACCATTTGAATAAATTTTACAATAGGTATTCACTTTAAAATGATAATGTCTTTCATAACGTGGTTCTCTGGGAGGAGTTGTAGAGTTTCCATCATATTTTTTATATTTTGGAGTACCTCTATGGCTAGTAATTCACTAGTTTATACCATGAGGTGGAAGTTAGAAATTTTACATTATATCTTTATGAATCGATCAATTCCAATGTGTTCTATAAGGAGAAAGTCCAGAGATGTTAAATGGGTCATTTTGGTTTTGAATTTTGTTTCCACTGTGTTCTTTTTTTGTTTATGATGTACATGTTGATCAAAAAGAATTCCTAAATAAATATATAACTATCATTTCCAATAGATAAATTAAATTTCATCAAAAAAACTATTTGGATATAGTGAGATGTCCTAGAATAATTTTACATTTTAGAATATCGTTCCCACTTATTGATCTCGATAGATGATGACCCCCTACCATCCATCATCTGGGATGATATTTGTGAAATATAAATGTGGTGGAACCTTTAACTATTTCCAATTCATGGATCAATATTTTTGGGTGATGATATAAACCATGTTTGATTGATTCCATATTATTAATCTCCTTTATATAAATAAGGATACAATTAACATTCTCCTAGTTTACCTTATTATTATTATGATAGTGCTATTTTTTTGTTTTGACACTCTCCAATATTTCTGAAATGTCAATACGATTCACTCTTCTTTAGTAGGCCATTGATTGATGAGACATAATAGAGTTATTCAATACGTAATTTCATTCATGGTCTATAACTATAGATTGAATATAAACCTAAAAATTAAATATATGAATAATGATTTCCACCACATCATGTTGGTGGTATTTGTGGGGTGAAATGATCAATCATTTATGTGGGTCTATAATAGTAACAAATAGTAAATCATATGTTTTGTGATTCTCCTGTGAGAGTGTGATAATAACCATAATTATTTAATGATGATAGTACATATATATAGACATATTAACGACAATTAGTGAAATATATGTAAAATCCATTTGAATGTATTCATTAATATAATGAGAATAATAAATATTATAACCCGTTAGATATGAATATAAAATAAGTTTTCATATTCAACAGTTATATTTCCCATGTAATGGATTACATACTCGTTTCACCAATTCTGTTACCCAGAACATTCATATCTATTTTCTAGTTTATTTTATATAATTTCCATATTTGTGTACTTATTATAATGAAACAAAAATAATAATAAAAATTTCATCAATATTAATAAGATAAAAGGTCTACATATCAAGTAAAGGCTCTTGATTCCTGTATCATGGATGACTTATAAACTAAGGAAAATTAAATGATATCCATTTGATTAAAGATATAAGTTAAAAATGTTTTCAATATAATGGATTAAACTATTATTTGATAAGAAATAACTATGTATGAGAAGTTTTCTATTTGAAACAATGGGATTTTATCAACATTACCTCTAAATATTTTAATTTGTTATTGTTTAAAAGAACACATGTAAGATTAAATGAAAGGATCACCATCTAGAAAATCATTATGTTAGGAATTTTGATTTCTCTCAAGAGAATAAATAATTATATATCCATGTTAGGTGAATAACAAAACAATTATTTTAGTATAATTCGTAGTTAAATTTCATATCCTACTTTTTTGACAAGATCAATTGTGTTTTCATTTAATTTAATGCTACCATGATCAATGATATAACTGTTTTATGTAATTCTTTGAGTATTATGTTGTTCAATTTTTTTTATTACTTCTGATCCATTCTATCTTTTATTTAATATCAATATGAATATAATCAATTTTATGTTGTTATGAGTCATGTGAACTAAACTACTGAGTGAAATAAACCAACTATTTATTTATCATGGGACTTCTGTATCAATGAACCAATCAAATATTTTAGTAGAAATTATTACGGTGAAGGTATATTATAAAAAAAATTTAGGACCCCATAAATTTTCAATGAATATTAAATAAAATATGATGGTTTATAAAAATATTAGAAATAATACAGGTTGACTTGGTTCCATTTCATTATAATAAATCCATGGGATCTATGGTTCTCAACAAGAGTAGAATCTAAATGTTCTCCAATTGATAGAGTCCTTTATATTAAGTGAATACCTGAATAGATGTATCCTAAATATATTATCTATGAAGTAAGAAAACCATAGGATTTTTCATTTTAGATTCCAAATTCAAATAGTCTATTATATACTTGATTGAATGATAGAATGTTATTTTGAACTCAATCAGTAACTCTAATAGGTCATGAAATGAGTCATTTATTGATGACGCCCATTGATTATTGGCTCTGGAATATAGATTGTAAGAAATTTCTTATGTTAGATGAAATGGGATAAATAATCACAGAGAGTAATATTTATATAATGGATTACCCATACCAACAAACATACATAAAAGAGATTTTCCTAAATGAGGAAAATATATAATATATAAATCCCATTGAGGACAAAAAATTTATATTCATGTATGGAGTACTGACGTCCATAATATGATATAGAATATAGGCGAGGATTCCAAATAATGTTTAGTTGTATATTCTTGTGCGATGAAATCATGTTGGTTAATTAGTTTTGGTCTTCAATAAGGCATTATATTGACAAGATTGAAAACATTTTCCTAGGATATTCCAAACCATGAAGAAAAAACACTGGGGGAAAAATCATTTTTATATGAAAATAAAATTTCAAACTAAGATATATATTCGATATATACAATACTATGAAAGATTAAGTCAATAAATGGTCATTTATTAATCATAATGCCCATTTAAACTGTGATGTGTCTAAAAATAAATGAATTGGGTGTATTTATAGGTAATATAATGTAACCTTACATGGTATATTCAATAGAATTAAATTAAATATTTATTTTATGAAATATATTATGACCATTTTGATATAAAAAATTGTGAATTAACAAAGGAATCATAAAATGAAAATTATTTAAAACATTAAATGTTATTAGAATCTACATAATGAGTGTATCTTTGAGTGAAAAATGAAAAAATGTGTTCTAGAATAGATATAAATATTTAATTATTAACTATAATATAATTATGTAAACAATATATCTTTTATAAATTACTAATACTCCTAAAAAATTAAATCATTTTCATGTTTATTTTTTACATTTCCAACTATCTATTTCCATATTAAATAACAAATGTCAGTATTGTTTTAATTTCTTCACTGAATATTATTTTTTTATTTGCTTGATTATAAAAATGTCATAAAAAATTGTGAGAATCAAAAATAATTTTTTTAATAACGAATAAAAATATTTTTATATTGAATTTATTGATTTAGGGAATGTGTTTAAAATATTAAAAAATTCTATATTTTTTCAAATATATTCAATTTTATTAACCCAAAATTATTATACAATTATAATAAAAACCAAAAATTTAAATTGTAAGAAATATGTGATTTAGGAATGGTATCCAAATCATTGGAATCAAATCACACAAAATTTTAAATAGAATGCATCATAAAATCATTTCTCATTTGTTGTTAGGGTTGGAATGATGGATAAAATAAAGGATAAATATGATAGTATATAATTAATAATATGATTGATTCAACTAACATTATATGTTATATGATCATTATCATTATTTGGTGGAGAGAATGAAAAACAGTAAGGGATAATGTGTAGACCTACAAGAGTGATCTCATAGATGTATGTGAGATCCTAAAATGTAACAAATAAAAACTATGGAATGAAAAAAAATAATAATAAATAATAAATTTAATGGAAAAAATCATGACTCAACTATATGATCTACATGTACATGAATGGAATGTAAAATGACAAATCCAATATTTCCTACAATTGTAACAACCTCTTTTAATTGTACCAATATCCCTACATTATAGGGATTTTTCCAATGATTTTAAAATTATTCATATAATATAAAAGAAAATTAAACAAAAAAATATATAAATATTTATATAATAGTGATAGATTCTGGGTTAAATGAAAATTTGAGAACATACATGATGGGAAAAAATTTTATGATCATTTTATAATAATATATTTCAATAATGATAATATTCTATAATATATAATGATTTTTATTTATAATACCCCAATCCCAATTTCATAAATAGAACCAGAATGGGGGATCAAAAATAACTCAATTTTGCATCCCCATATTCTATTGGTTACTAACATAAATCATGGGAAACATACTATCATGCATATTCTATAATCTATGTATACTAAAAAATTATTATAACCAACTATATATAAAATTACGATTCAAATGCCTATATAACCGACATCCCAACAATATGTACATAAAAAATTGTGAACCATATGAGTGTCAATAATCTAGAATATAAATTACTTATCACATATATATGATGTATAAAATATTAATAGTGTAGATAAATTGTATTAATACATTATATGAATAAAAAATAACAAATATATGTTCATTAGATGATGTACCTTCAATATAATAATATCAATGTAAATACACATAGGTTGTTATCCCAACATTGAATGTATATCCTGATAAATCTTCAAACTCAAATAATAATCTATATAAAACTCATATTTATAACTCTATGACGGTACTTTTTCATAATATAAAAAATGATGGTCGAAAAATATATATCAAAACACATGTTTAGTATTTGAGGTTGGGTGAGTATAAAAACATAGTTGGATTCCCAAACTCACCTCAATGTAGTACGTACTTATTTTATCCAAGGGATGTTTCGAAAAATGTCAGGATTTTATAGAAGTTAATGAGGGGTATAAACCATGTCCCATATACATAAGACATGAAGGTAGTTACATGTCATTCAAAAAATTTCCTTAGGAAAAATAAATAATATTAATAATCATATTAACAATTTAATTTGTTAGTGTAAATAATCATCCTGACCAGTTACCATACCAATGTAGGCTCATTCAAGAATGAGATTAACATATATGACATTATAATCAATAGAAGTAAAATTTATCTATCACAGGTTAACATAAAAATCATAGGGAATAAGATATCAAAATATATATATTTAATCATGTTGAATGAAACATCACCATTCATAAGTCTCAATGAACAATATATCAAAATTTTTATAATAATAGAAAATAACGAATTTTATGTAATGAATGAATAACGAAAATGATATTAAAGAATAGCAATGTATTTCATTATGAATGAAGTTATCACATGATCTATCTAAAAACATTGTGAAAATTGTATCTCCATTTTGATGATAAGGTTACAGGAGGATTCTCATTTCAAATAATGTATCCTAAAAATTAACCAACAATATTTAAAATAATGTATCATTAATATTAAAAAAATAATGAATGTGTTATTACAAAATCTGACCTAGAATATGTTGATTAATTTATCACAATGGTAATTATATATCAGTATTTTTAAAATAATTGTGAGTCACATATTATTTTTTGAATAATATAGTATAAGAATAATTATCCTTGGTTGAGTATATATCAACAACAATATATAAAAATTTGAATTATGCACCAATACTATAAAATACATGGGTATATAATATTAAACTAAATT
The DNA here is from genome assembly GCA_963277665.1 of Viscum album. Classification (NCBI taxonomy): domain Eukaryota; kingdom Viridiplantae; phylum Streptophyta; class Magnoliopsida; order Santalales; family Viscaceae; genus Viscum; species Viscum album. The sequence goes on from OY728166.1 coordinate 999,863,667, forward strand.
TAAATACATGGGTGGGTGATATAACAAAAGAATAAAATATGTAACTAGATAAATTACTACAGATATAAATAAACAATTAAATAAAATATTACTCATCGAAAAAATCACGATCAAATGATTTATACCTAAAAAATAGAGACGGTTAATAATATAATAGAAAACAAAATACCATCATTGTTCTATAGATCACATGATAATAAAAAATAATATGTGTGTTCTTTATAATGAAAAATTAAATTAACACGCGTGAATGAATCCTAAATGAAATATAATTATAATATTAACATCAATATATTGATCATATGTAAATAATTTTTTATGAATAAGGTAATGTAAACCTCAAATACTCAGAATACTTATGATAACCATTGGGTTATAATTTTATGATAACTAATATTGTCCCAACCATCCATTTTATATCATCTCGTCCTACTCCATCAATCGTATCTTAAGGGTTGAAAATTGTTATCCCTTAATATGCTAATATTTCATTACAAATAAAAATACTCAATAATGGTTGGAAAAATATGATGACATATAGACAAAGGAAAAATGATAATGGTATATAGGATTCATATTAAATGTTGTGCCATAGAACTCTACTAAATTTTGTTTTACATAGACATACTCTACATTTTCTTATGTTATATATCTTTTGGATTCCATATTTCCAACAAATATGTTTCTAAAGACATATCAAGATGCATATATTCTCTTCCCATTGAATGAAAAATGGATAACCCAGATAGATAAATTATGGTTTATCCTCATATTCCTAAATATAAACACATTTCAATATGTTACCTAATTGTCAATATATAGGACCATCCATATTCATCAATCTAGGAGAGAATCATATATAATAACAATATATCACAATTTCTTTAGGACCATATAATATTTATGGAAACATTAATCATTTCCTAAAAGAAAATTGTCATTCTTTTTTTATAGGATGTATTTTAACTAATGTGTAAATAATAAGTAAGCAACTTTAAACTCAGTATGTGACTAAAAATAAGTCATAAATTTTCCAAAAATTTACCACAATCAAACTTTTGAAAAATTCAAAAAAGAAACATTTCTAGTGTCACAATATAAAAAAATAACTCATTCTCCAATGGAAGGATTCTCATATTGTTACAATGAAATAATACATCATCATGTAGTAATCAATGAAATATTACAGATAATTATTATTTAATTTAAATCATAATAACTAATGACTTGGATGGAAATATATCACCTATAAAATATCAGTATACTAAAAAACATCTAAAACAACATCCATTATTTCTTTTAAAAAAACCATAGAATAATAATTATTTAAAATTCATTATATATTAATTGAACTTTAACCAAAATAAAACTAATTTTTAAAATATATTTAGTTAATAAAACCCATTTACCATTCAAAATGTATCACAAACCATAAAATAAAATATAAAATTGGGACATCCTCACTCCTTTGACAGAAGCACTACCAAAAATCCATTTAGTATGATCTACATGTTTTCTTGTTTATTATGTCAAACATTAAAAATACAATTGTAATAAAGACTATAGCACCATAAATCTCCATATATCATGTGAAATAATTGATATATCACACAAATAATATATCAAAAAAGAAAAAGGTATAAAATAAAAATTATCTACAACAGAATTTAAAATTATAAATAATAAATATATAACACCAGATCATATAATGAAAATCAATCCCCAAAAAGAAAAACATTCCAAAAATATACCTCAAAATAGAAAATATTCATTATGTATTTAATTGGTTGAAACACATACTGGTAAAAGATGAGAAAAGATGATAATTTTTTGATCCCATGCCTCATCCATAGCCACACATTAGAGATCCATTTAGGATGTTAGATTGGGCATACATGAGGATATTGTAAGGGGAACTCCTCTGCAAGGGTTCCCCTAATTTCGCTGCCACCATCTACCTCGGGTTGGTCCGAAAATCCTCCATGGCGCACGCTCAGTGATTCCATGGTAGTGATTATTCCTTATGTGGTGGTTTCATGCGACCTCATGGACTCAATCAGTTTTTTGTATCATTATTGTCACCATACTTCTTGAGATACACCATCTTTATAGGAGAGGGGATTAATTGTTGGCACAATGGTGGTATAATGGCTGAGATCTGGCTTCTGCATCAAAGGGTTTCTTCCTTTTATCTAGGGATTGCATTTCATGGTCTATTATGGTCTCTACGAGCAAGGATGGTGGTGATGAGTTTTTTATTCTGTTTTGTAGTGTATTCTAGTGAGCATCACTTTCTGGTAGATGGATACTTGGTGATGATTTATTGAAAACAATTTATTGCCTTCGTTTTTAGGTTTTGGATCGTGCATGTGTGTCGGTCGATTATGTGGTTTTTGATTTATTATGGATGATTTTGTTGTTGGAATGAATATTCCATTTTTTAATTTGGTTATAATTCTAGTATTTGGAGATTATTGGTTAATGATGTCATATTTTGGGTTGTTTTTTGGTTTTATGGTACATTGTAAGTGTCAATTATTCATGTAGAAAGAACAATTGGGTTGTGTTATACATCATGTTGGTGATGATATTGTGTATCAATAGACTGGTTTTTGTGTTGTGCAGTTGGAATTAAGGAAGATCAGTTCAAAAAATATGGGTCAATACATTCAGATAATCTAGAATGGGAGGTCCTAGAAGAAGTTCAGATCATGTATCTTTTATATGATCAATGCTATATGGAAATGAAATTTTGAGAGGGTATATAGTTTTCCATTGGTACATGGACCAAGCATCTTCACATAGGATATAAAGTCGATCACCGACGATATAGTGGAAGCTATTATTAATGTCTTAATGTTAGGGAAGGGCCTTTCTATGAAGAATGAACTGGATTCTTTTAATCTTTTGGATTTGGACTATAGGGATTCGTTGTCTTTTATTATTTTATGTTTGGTTGGGTTCCCCTTCCATACTTAAACATGGGTTATCTTAATGAATATTAATTAATTTTTATTCATGATACCCATTTATATGAATCCATTATACCATTCTAGGGTTTATTTTCATTACGAAACATAATCAGAACACAAAAAGTTAAACATTTGAATTGTGGTTATGGAAAAATTAAATAAAAAGGATGTCCTTGGATGAATTTATTAACCCACGCATATACCAAACAGATTAAATTGATAGGGATTTAACACTATGGGTATATAAGGGCACGCATTTACCCTATATTTTCATAAAAAATTCTATCTCTTGCATGTGTGTCTGGGGGGAGGGGGGGTTTTAATTACTATGTTCAAATAGAACATGTTCTAGTTATAGAGAAACCCTCAATATCAACAAAAATCCACTTACCAATGTTTCTTAATAGCTATACAATATAGTATTGTGGAATAAAAAATCACACAACATTGCAATGACCAATTATAGTGATACCATAAAAACTAATCTAAACACTGTGGAAAGATCATGTGTTTGATGGTCAAATTCTTCCCTTATGGAGTGACACAAAATAATCTTGGAATCATCATTGTTGCTTGAACATTAATAAATGTCTCCAAAATAAGTGATACATATAAATTAGTATTTCATAGTGAAATACCAAATTTTTTAAATAAACCTACCTCAATAAATATTTATCAATATTATATATACTCCATGAAACACGACAATCCCCCTATTACAGTGTCATTTTTACCAAAAAAATATCATGTTTCCATTAAAAATAATAACATTTAATGATGTGTGTCATTAAAATATCGACATATCATATAATCTCATGAATGGAAATTTATAATGATCCCTAATCCAAAATAAGAAACCTATAATAGTCATTAATCCAATAATGAAAACCAAAATTCATTCTCAAAATTCTAATTATATTTCTGAAGAATAACTCCAAAACCAATAATGTCTATTCTGGTAAGTCCTCATTACCCAATCCAATGGACATACACAACTATGTGTCTCTTATAATATCATTGGATTAATTTAACACTGATTTTCCATTTAATAATCATTGATACAAATACCACTCAAATAAGAAACATAATCAAAACTAATATTAAAATAATAATATAATTCATTCAACATTTAATTAAAAAAAATTATATGAACCAATATATGTCTCAATTCACTACCCAATATTTTTTTATAACTAACAAAAGGGAGAAATCATCTCACAATGCTTTCAAATATATGAACCAACACTCGAAGTAAAATTAATGTTTATTCCCACAATAAGAGTCTCCTACTAACACCCATAAAAAGATATATAATAAGTGAATCCATATTTTAAATCATGATGCATAAACCTTGCACCAAAATCATTCTATCAAGTATAATAAATGTGTATTATTCCACATTAACATAATATATAATCTTTACAAAAAATTAAAACAACATGTTAACTCTTGATCCAAATTAGAATCAATCATATATGGTTTTCACAAGTACCCATTTCTCACTCAAAACTAATATTGAATCATCTGATTCACACAAAAATTCACACGAGATATAAAAATTAATTTGATTACAATGCGTTTTACTTTAAATATAAAATCTCAAAATACATATAAAAGCAATTATTTTACATGAAATTAAATTTCATTTTGAATATCATTTGTTGAAATCATTTTCTATAACATTTCCATGGATTACCGTAGAACCTATAATTCGAAAATTATTTTGAAGTCATTATACTCTAGAAATGAATTCTAATTAAAAATTAATGTTTTTCTTGATATAAATAATTTCCTACAAATATTTTTTATTCTTGGAGGCCATATAAACAGAATATATAATTGATAAATGAAACACATCTAATCCATATTAATAAAATCTACTTTTAAAATCTATTGCACAAAAAAATTAATATATTATGTGTTTTTTTCAATTAGCAATTTTTCTTGCTAACATGTTGTTATAAAAAGCACAACCAATAGGATCATGTATTAGCACATAATGAGGTAATACACTGATGTATTAAAATTATTTTTTATCCAAGCTAATCAAAATGAAAAATTCCTTTTATCAACCTTGCCACATTAGGTTTCATGGTCCAATATATCGCTGATACATCTCATTCTTTCATCCAACTATATATATTCCCTAGTAACATGTTTTTTCTAATGATAAATTATCCATTAAATATCAAGATATACCAATAATGTACCGAATATTATCTCAATATCTAAATAATTATTCCCCCCAATGATAAAATGTTCTAATAATGATTTTTAAAGAAATGATCTAAATTAACTAACTAAAACCTGAGTCCGGATCATTGAAACACCTCTTCTAAAACACATTAAACTATAGAGGATTCTATCTAGTGACGATGAATTGGTATATACATTGGGAGAAAAATCTTTTAAAAAACCAAATATGGATCAAGCCTCACTCTAAAATGAAAATCATCATGAACCATCCATAAGAAAGGAAAACTACCACCATGTAAAAAATATTGTGGACCTAAGGGGGCTCATATACTCTATAATATAATATTAATACTCAATTTATATTATATATATAAGATTTTCATATCATCTGTCACATAATAATCATTAATATTAATCAACAATAATTAACAATAACTCAAAATGATTATGCATATGTTATATAATATAATGTAAGAAAAATATTGTTTTATATAGAATAACATGCAATTTATCTCTTAGTAAGTCATACTCATAGAAAAAATAGTAATCCAAATCCATAAGTCTAACATAAAGAAGATATACAGGACTGAAATAAAACTATAAGAACAACCTACATATATTATGTCATGCACTATGTATGCTTATTGGAGTTAAATTAATGATCCGGTTTGAATCACACATCACACAACACAATTTCTACAACTATGATCATATTTATATGTATACATATATTAGGTCTAATTTAAATTCAAATCATTTTGAAACTCACCCACACATAAACATGCCCCATAAAAAAATAAAATCTATGTCATCATTCTATCGAGCCCCAAGAAAACATAATTAATACAATAAGAATCATTCCATCAATAGGTTAATATAAAAAATTGATGAATGTACATACCTAAATTAGCGTGTACTAGAATGTTATGGTATAACCATCACTTAAACACAACACCGTGGGTGATAAAAATACTTTATGTCACCAAAACAGTCATAGAGATAGTCTTATTATCAAATCCTAAAACACAACTTTCAGTGTTTCATAATCATCACAATTTTTTGACGATGTTATGACACTCTATCAATACTAATGGATAATTATGTATCATATATTGAAAAATGTGCCACCAAATAAAAATAATGTAAAATGACGTAACTATGGTTGAATGATGCATCAGAAAATTGGTAAATAGAAGAGTGAGTTGTGTATATCCAATCCATCATGAATTGTGAACAATACACCTCTTTTTAAATAATGTATCATCAAATCTAACCAATATAAGAGTGAAAGATATATGGGAAATTTTATAAATTTTCCAATCAAGGTACCACCTGGGGATTTATTTATCATTAAATCAAACTAATAAACAAGTGAAAATTTTTGTCTATGTGAACCTTGAATCACCGTACTCACTATAAAAGACAATGATACATCATTGAGTTAATGATATATCACCAAAATTATTATAAAATATGGAAAATGTAATACTATTATATAGAAAAATTTTGGATGTTGACCAGAAGAAAAATTATTAAATGGTGTAATAAAATCCACTAATATAAAATTTAATGTCAAATATTATATGATAAATGTACAATATATGGGTCAATGGTTTATCACTAATATATTGATCGAGGTATCACTAAAATTTACAAAGTAATATTTTTGTAATTTTCACTAGTTAAATATAATATGTTGTTGATATAATGGAAAAAATATATTTTTAGTTAAATATATACAATCCAACACAAACGGTAAAGGTGGTCGATATATCACTATCTAAAGAGAATAATAAATGGTAATCAAATAACCATAAAAAATAAGAAGAATCATATGATAAAAATGACTATGTTTAATTGGTTTTGACCCTTAACATAAGTTCAATTGAACCCCATTTACTCACTATGGAACCCAAAACCCTAACATTATACTCCATTGAGAAAAAAATCAATATGACCCTTCTTGAGTGTGACATTTAAACCAATACAATCTCCCGTGGTTGAAGGATAACACTATTGTTAAAACACTTCATGCCAATGGTGTATCATAATGGCTATTTTACTATATTCAGAACTGTATATACAATATCTGACCAACATGGGTAATTGATAACTTGATATGTGTCTTAGAACACCTTCTAAATGAATAATATCCTGAAAAGATCCATTCACAATAAATCCTACCACTTTACCAATGTAATACGAACATTAGTGACCATATGCCTAATTAATGTCTTTTTACCTACCTTTCATGAACTATATAGTATATATATATCATTGTAAAAAGTATTGTTTTAGGGTTCATTGTCGAAAATAATTACAAACCCATATCTATAAAAACATTAAGAGCATATCCAAATATTGAATTTTCATTTCAATACATCTCTCACTCTAATTGTGAATCCAATTTTAATAAAATGTCTCCCTTATATTTGGGTGTCTAAATTAATAATTTCTATCCACATTACTTTATAGATTCTAATTTCTAAAATTCAAAAAAATATAATATATTGTGATCTACAACCACTTCATATTGTAAAAATTGGTGACTCTCTATTAGTTTATCATGCCTTCCTAACCTCACCCTAAATGCATCCTCATGTTCAAATGGGCCCAAGCTAAAATAAATCATTACCCACACCTCAATCGGTAAGAATGAATTCATATCCCAAAGAATTGTTTTTAAATAGATATTTAAACTACCATACATTCTTGGGAAATAATAAATAAAAAACAAAAAACCCATAAATATGAAGAAAATATATTTCCACCCAAGTGTTTGATAACATGGTGTTTCCAACACCTGGTTAAAATATGAAAACTTTTTTAAAAAAATTCCTTAATTATTATATGTATAATGCATGACTAAAAAAAATTCATATTGAATCTTCCTTCTTATTTTTTTGAATTTTATCCAAACCCTTTTTTCACATTTATAAAAAGCCATTAACCATTAAAAATTCATCTCATACAACAAAAACAACACAATTATTTACCCACTAGTGAAAATTACAATAACATAACATAAAAGAGAAATTAAAATTTCTCTATTGTAATTAATATCATTCTCTCATAAATAATATATCCAATTAAGTGGTGGAGGATCAAAACTAATAATTGAAAATTCCTAGGATAACAATAATGGTAACTCAAAAATATAATATTAACAAATTTGTAGGAGATCTAGTAAAATTAAGGACACTAAAATATATCATGTGATCAATAAATCCATCCAAATATGACAAATATATACTTAATAGAATGACATAATTCCTTATCAATAAGGACACATATATTAATTATTTAATAATATTGAAAAAAATAAAAAATCAAATAAAATTTAAAACATGATGACTGGTGTAATGTAATTTAAATAATAATAAAAAAATTTTACTCAACTACCTACATGAAACTGATCCTAATCCATGAAAATTAGTTAATTATAAAATATAATTCATTTATTAATTATATCTCAAATAACTAAAATACATAAATAAATTTATTTTTTGACATACCACAATATAAATTATGGAAAATATGATAATTCATGTTCTATATCCCTGTAAAACATATTCCATTGAAAATTCATATTGTTATTATGAAAATAAATCATTCTTTAATGGAATGACATCTGATATTCCAATATGAACTTACAAATATTAATGAATATTATGGTTCGAAAATAATATATATTAAAGGGAAGGGATTTACTTTGGATCATCGGGAAGAACCCATGAATAACCAAACATATTTAATGGTGAATATTGGAATGTCTATATGAAATAATTGTGTGGCACCCCACATAAATTGATAAATATAATTAATGGAAAATGAGAGGGGAAAATTGAAAAATATTTTATTAAAATTAGAATATGGTTCAACTGCATTATAACCCTCAGCATGAAAATTATAGATCCTACCCCAGGAATCTGATCATCTGTAGATGGATATATTATAGTTTGTCCATTCATGCATTGGTAAAAAATAGATTAATTAATGAACCTTAATTTAATATCCACTCATTATAGAATCACAATAATTCTTAATAAGTTATAATCCGAATTTAAAATATCTCCATATAATTAAGACAACCAAATTGTTGTGTAAAGCCTCCAAATAATATGGATGTTATGTTACTCAAAATCTATGGTAAATGTTTAATCTATCATTTGTCACCCTAATATTTAATAATATAAATATTATGAAACCTCCATGACACAAAAATATACATAAAATTCTAGTATAATCCAATGGTTATAAGATAAATTTGTGATATTCTCAATAATGTGGATTAGTACATTTATGTTGGTACATTAATATAATATAAAAGATATTTTCTTATTTTCTACCTCACTTAAATTAATGATGGATTTATCAAATTATATATCTATATAAACATTTATTAAAAATATTTTATATTAGTGTAAACTCACATAGTAACACACATGCATTTATTAATTAGTTTTTCCCTTAAATAGGATGACTACAAATTTATTATTTCATTGAAATTTTCCTTTGAAAAACACCCCTCCTGACAAAAAAATAAGACCAGATTTGAGATTGAAATTAAAACTTTAAAAACACTATTACTATCCATTTATTCTAAAAATATCATTAAATAATATAATAAATTATAGTATAAAAAATATGGTATACAAAAATCGGATAATAATCCTGAATGAAAATTCAATGTCCCTATAAGATAGTGACACCTAATCATTTTCTTCAATTGTATAAATCATGAAAGTAACCTATAACACCTTTTACTCTACAATATATAAATATTTGGGGGTATATCCTTCATTTATATAGCTAGGATGTAATTTTTAATTGATAATTATGATATTCCCCTCTACTTCTTATTCAACAAAAATAACCATACTCTATAATAGTAGAATCCACACAATTATTTCTTCCGTAAAATAAACTTTCTTTCCGATTTCTATATCAAATCAATAATTTTTATTCTCATATGGAAATAATTATGTCCAAATAATATTTTAATCCCATATAATCCAATTCATGGCCATTATTATAATTTTCCATTTTTTTCATTATTCCCTACATATGATTTTAATATTTTAGTTTTTCCCCATAAAATTAAAAAAATATTATTCAATTAGAACCTTAATCCATGATTTGTTAACCCAATAAATTATGATGGTGAAATTATGTTTCATTGTGTAAATCTATTATCCCTAATAATGCATCAAAATTATTTCTAAAAAAATAGTTACATTTAGATATATAATGATAAATACAACACATCATCAGTTGACTGAAATACATTTTGAATTTTCTAAATCATTGATCATTACCTAGTTACTTGTATAAAATAATATCATCTAGGTTATTAATATTTTTGGCACAATCACCATATATTAATCATGATCTTCTCATGATCTCATATGATTACCCACATAACTGTTGTTGGAATTACAAAATTTCACTATATAAATATATTAACTCTTGATATCCCCGTAGGTGTCATTAATTTATTGTAGTACTATTTAATTACAATGTTTATAAAATCAAAAATATGATACTCAATTCTAGAAAAATGTAATATAAATATTGATTGAGATAGATCCATGGGGAATGAGAAATTATTTTAGTTATAATTTCAAAATATTTACTTTATTAAGTTCAAATAGTGTGAGAAAATATGGTTTTGATTGATTTAAAGAAATGAAATTATGAATTAAAAGTAGAATAATTGATTTGATTGAAAATTGATTTTAAGAATCTTGTCGGGGTAATTTAGTTTCCATGTTCTAGTGAAATTGTATTTTATATCATATATTTATTGATTCATGATTGGTGTCATATTTGAGATTAAGTAGACTAATGGTCATGGGATCCCCTCCTCATCGTGGAAATCACCTCTATCCATTTGTTTGGTAGTTTAGGGTGTTGATGAATTAGGTGTTTCCAGATAAAAATTTCTAAACATAATTTCCCCAATAGTAGATAATGTTCATGCCCTCTTTAGGGATGTTTGTTGAGAAATTTAAATATTCCTTTTAGATTCTAATATCTATGGTCACGAAAAATGAAAAATAAAGGTAATGATGTTGGAAGAATGAAATTACACCAACGGAATACATGAATTATAAAAGGAGTTAAATCCAATGCACCTCCCCCCTTTGATTGCATCACCAATGAACGTGATGGGTTTACCCCATCATCCTAGTTATGAGAGAATAAAAATATGATAGAAAAATACAAAATGAAAACAAAGAATGAATTTAGGGAGGTGCAGCAGCTGTGCTCGAGGCATTGTTCTTCATCCGAATCCAGAATGATCCAAAGGTGCAGCCAAGAGATCTATTTATAAAACAATAATTGGCTCTCCCAAAAAACATCACATCATGTACATGGCCTATGTAATGTGTAATGTTGATCCTATTTTTGTAAACCTTCATGATGTCTGTGCAGATATCAAGTGTTGTTTTCGAAATTTTACCAACTACACGATTTCTACATGGACAACACATCATGTGTACCTCCCCGGTGACACCACCACATCTATGAGAATCTTTCACAAATCAAACTCATAAATTTTATGTTTTACCACCATCATGTGGTGTACGGTTGTGTCACGACGTGTACTCAATGTTCACAGTGTGTTTGCTCATCACAACTTGTTCTGATGGTGACCTACTTCTCCGATGAAGTCGCGATGTGTACTATTGGTACATAATGTGTAACAGTTTCTTCCATTTTACCACTCCTCTTCATCTTAAAAAAATATGGTGTCGTGCTGAGTTATATCAATCATGGTGCTAACAATCCTTTTTCTCATATTTTAACCCTTATTTGTTTGTTTTCAAATGATTCATCATTTCCTATCATAAATCATAAAACAACTAAATTCATTCCACAATTATAAATATTATTCATTTTAATCCAAAAATCAATACATTATAACATTGTTAAATGTATTCACAAAATAAACTTATCTACTCCCTATGGTTATAAGATGACAATTATGAATATAATGGAGAAACAATCATTTTATTAATTAAAATGTAAATTTTAATATTTTTACAACAACCATATAAAATATTTATCACAATAGAAATTAAATATGGTTTGTCTCTCTTTATTATGTAAATAACGGAAAACATCTCCAGTGTAATCCCATTAAACATCACTATGCAACATCTTATATCAATATAACCTCCATGTATAATTATTTTCCCTTCAAAGAAGAAATATGTCATGTGAACACAGTCCTTTAATGACTATGAAAATCAACATATATACTTTAGGTTGAAACTAACCTTTTGGTATTCCATTTTCTGGAATTTCATACTAATCAGGTGGGGATAACAATGTAATTTAGCATATTTTTTTATATACCTTTCAAAACAACAACTACTTGGTAAGGATTCTGTATACTTCATGGATATATAATCATTATGGAATTTCTATATTCTATTAATATAGATATCTAATTATTAAGATGACATAATTATAATGGAATGATACCTTCCACATCATAGGTATGGATGACTTTTATGAAGTATCAAATTTCCATATAAAAATCTTTACAACACTTATCATAGAATATGATTTATAATAACCAAACAACTAAATTATTATAATATTCAACTACATTAAATCCATTAATAATTTTAAATTAAAAATTATCAATGTGTAATTTCCTTCATTATTTCAAAATAATATGATGGGAATTCATTGAATACTTCATCAACATATTCACAATAAAAATATTAATTTTCATATTAGATTGCATAACTCTTAACCTTATTTTTTGAGAAACTTATTGACAAAATTATACTCATAAAACACCTAGATTTATAATTCAAAAAATAAATCTTCCAATTTTATACTCCAAAAAAATTAATCATGGAAAAAAAATCCAATTTTCATATCATTAAAACAGTTTTCTATTATCAAAATTTATAATAATAAATGGAACGAGAGCATAAAATTCAAATTAAAAAATCTAATAGAATATAAGGATGCCCTGAATTCCAAAAAAATCATTTATTTCATTAACATTTGAATAATGGTGTACGTTACAAATTCAATGCACTACGGAATATTTTCTATCCTTCTGCATAAGGTGATACCATTATTAAGAAGTTATTTATTATCTTAAATGACTTTCAGAGAAAAAATCTATCCCAAAACTTAATCCCCATCACAAGTGGATATAATGAATATTTATATATCCTAATTGGACGACAATGCATGAAAATATAGTGGGTTTAATAATTTTCCTTATTTTATTTTTTTTCAATACAAATGATTGAAAATTCATGTTAATCACTACACTCATTTATCTCTTCTGCAGTGACATTTTTTTCCCTCCCCAATAATCCATTAGTTATTTCATTATATAATCTCCCTTTTAATGAAATCAAATAAAATATTATTCTTATGGAATTTTTTTTAATAATTCTAATAAAATTTTATATCATAAATTCCACAATATGTCTATGTTAATCCAAAAGTTTGTAGAAAATTAGAATTTGTTACCTAGAATAAAAGATTTGAATTAAATAATAGTGATAGGATTCCATTTATATAATTTGATAATAAAAAATAAAAAATAATGGACAAAGAAACATTTTTGAACTATCTTTCACATCAATTATAGTTATATGTTTGACAATTTATCAATAAATAAATTTAAACATTTATTTATTTACCATGTTTGGTATATTTCTTCAACATAACATTCTTAATTTTAATCTATGATCTTCATGGGTTAAATGAGAGATTTAAATAGATTATATGGTGTATTATGAGAATGATTAATTTCTTACATTAGATAAAAATAATGGAATGTTACTTTAATTATCATTATTAATTCCATTTAGAGAACTTCTATCGCCCTGGATTCCAAAAATAAAAATAAACAAAATTTACAAAATATTTGACAAAGGAAAATGGTGGAACTATCATTCTCATCAATTATAGTTATAGGGTTGACAATTTATCCATAACTAAATTTCAACATTTATTGATTTACTATGAATGGTATATTTCATTTTGATAACATTGATAATTATTTCCTATGATCTTCATGGTTTAAATGAGAGATTTATATATCTTATATGGTGTATTATGAGAATTATTATTTTCCTAAATTAGATAAAAAATAATACTAATTATTTATGTTTTTTATTTTTTTTATATAATTTTGTATTTAATGAAATATTAAATACACATTTAAAATATCTGCATCCATCATGCACCTTCTTAGTATTATATAATGAGATATTGACTTAATATTTTTAACATGTTTTTTGAAGTTCAATTTCTCTTTTATATAGAATAATATATTTCCCAAAATAAATTTCATTCAATTTATCATCATCATAATTTGTTAATTCTTACCAAGAAGGTATCTAAATTACACTAATATCATTAGAGTAGTGGTCATAATTCTTATAACATCCACACATTTTATTTTTAATAATATTCACAAAAATAGTCATCATTTTTCTATCATAGACTAATTATCATTGTTTTTTATCTTGAATGATTCCATAATTGTTAATTATTGTATCTTTTTCATAGTTCCCAAGTATGTGACCTCTATTTTTAACAAATATATATATTCATTGTGATCTTATTTTTTCAAATTTTTTATTTTATTTTTTAAGTATACTATAGTTGACATATATTCTCAAATATATATATTTCTATTTTATGGACTTACATTATTATTTAAAATATAAATTTTCACGGATTATATTCACATTAAATAATATAAAAATTAAAACAAAAATCACTTTTCAAAGAAACCATCAATACTTTCAGTTTTTTTGAAATAAATAGACTCACTTTTTTTCAATTATTTAAAATCCTTAATCCAACTAAGGGTAGGATATCCTATAAAACAATATTTTAATATCTTATTACTTCCATCAAAATACATATTCATAAATGTATAATAGTACTCTATTTAACCATCCCAACATTATCTTCTAATATAGATAGATTTGTATCCATATTTCAATGGTTTCTATGATTTATATTATTTTTCCCTTTTTTATTCATTTTGGAGACCAAATGATCTATAATTTATCTCTTCTTCCACAAATGTATTGATGAATTTCTCTCCATATTCCATTAATAGTTTTTAATGAATATTATTTCATCCATGTATTTCTCATAAAACCATTATTATAATAATACATATTTCCTAATGTAGATGGTTCGTTTTCCACTAAGACTTATATATATTGATCATTAATATAAATCAACATACAATTTTCAATAGTTAATGTTATTGGTTTATATAATTTATTATTGGAAGAATATATTCCCTCAAATAGTTTATTTAAAACAATGAAAAATCACATATATTTGTATAATTATTTTTAAATATATAACTAAATTTACCAAATTTCAAATTTGTAATTTTTTTCTCATCTAAAACAAAAATCAATTTTCTGTTACATACCATTTTAGTATTATAATAATGCACTTCCAATTTTTTAGTCATTATTATCATTGAATTTTTAATCTACTTATTTCTATCATATTTTATTTCCATTTGAGAATTTTTTTGGACTAGTTGCCTCTTGGTATTCATATGATTAGTCATTGATTCCTCTAGCACATGGACTGTATTGATCCAGTCTCACATAATATGTGAGGACCTTTATTAGATATCCCCGATTAATTTAATATTAAATACAATTTTTTTTATATCATTAGAGTCATAATAACCCTTTTTTGTATAGAATTCCAAAAAAAAAATCAACATCTTGTTTTTTCATCTACTAATAAATAAACCTGATAGGGGAATAAATAAATGTCACTTTATCTCTATTGAATGTCTATATAATATTAATAAAATGAGAACAAGAAATTTCATTTTACACATTAAACAATTCATTAAAAAATTAATTTTTCAACGTAAATGATATTTCTCTGATAGAATAATTTTATATGGGATTTAATTAAATATCAGTTTCATAAGAGAATAAATGATTAATATGTAAATGTATTGAATTTTTATTTTCTAGCGAGTTTAACCAATATGATTAATTTTTTCAATTCTAATCCATAATCATTAGAATTACTATATAATGAAAATCATTTTTTATTCTATATTTCTTAATAATGATATATTATAGTCATAATTTTAATTAAGAGATTAATATTAATTAATAAAAAGATGATCTCTACTTTCATTTCTATAAACATATATATATTACATGTTCATGAATTCATTAATAAATACTTTTTGAACAAAATTTAACCAACATTAAACATATTTGTTAGTGAATCAACTAATATTCCATCCAAGGTTTATTTGATAGAAAACATATAGGATTAATGATAAATGTAAATCATGATGATTCAATATAGAAACATAGAAAACATATAATAAATATATTATTTAATTAATCAAAACTACAGTTTGAATATATCTTAGATTTTAATTGATCAGATTAGTATCATATAAGATCAATATTAAGATAATAGTTGGTGAGTAAGTGTTAGTTATATTAATAAAATTTATTGATTTATCCCTTTTACTCATTAATATTTTATTGAAAAGATTTATGGCTTTATCTATCTTACTCAATATTTAAAGAAATACATGTAAATTTTTGAGTGGCACGTAGAATGAAACCATATCATTTTAAAAAGATCCCCCACTATATATAATTGTTACATTCTAGGATATTCAGGGGAATTATGTCACAAACATGGCTTAATTAATAATATTAATTAATCAGCGTCATGGGAATGACCATGAAACTACAAAAAATAGGCATTAACAATTTATTCAAAAAGAAGAATATCGGTTCTCATAACCATTATGAGACACTATAGATGGGAAAAGTGAATTGAATAATGAATAAAATGGGTTCCATATGCCCATATTTTGTAGTTATTATCTGATCTTCATCCAAAAAAATTATAATAAATATGAGTCAATCGAGAACATTTATAATCTGCAATATACAAATATATTCATTTGGTTCCTTACCGATGTTATCGTTGAAAATATCTAATGTATAAAAGGATACCATTATTATCAATTTCTTCTTTATTGCACAAAACTATTATTCTTTTACAACATAATTTTATTTATTCTTCATTCAATAAAAAATATTATCTTTGGGATATACGTATCAAATGATATATTTTTATTCTCATCAAAAAAATTATTTATACATGTAATTTTTTAATTTCAAAAAATGTAGATAAGGATCATTCGTTAAATATTTGTAAAGATAAAATTTCTCCTTTCCTCATGTGATTATTGGGAATCATTGTTTGATTCCCCCCCATTAAATCCTCATCCCTTAATACTAATTAGATCACTAATCAATATGTGTATGGACACATAAATTGGCACATAAAATTATAGTATGGTGTTGAAAACCATTATTTTCTATCTTGATCCTATTATATTTTTTAATAATATTTTTTATTGGAATATTTTTGGACCAGTACCATTTTGGAAATTGTTTTTTGAATATCTTTTAATCATTATAATGTATTTTACATTACTCTATTATTTATATAATGGAATATATTTTGGGATATCATTAATCTTGGAAATATCTTCATAGTTATTGATGGGTATTATCATGCACTTTAATGATGAATAAATACACTATCATAAGTGTGACTTGACACCAATGTGGCCCTAGATAAACTCTATATGGATTCAATAACATAATTTTCTAGATGATAGATTCATTGTTATTTTGTTAAAATAATATCAATTTTTGTCTATGTATAATAAACATATATATCATGTAGGGTATTGGGAATTCATTTTGAATTGTAATAACTCATTATTAAAACAATTGAATGAAAAATTATCATAATCTCATTGTACTACCACAAAATATGTCAACAATATTATGTTAAACATGGAACAATGGTTCTACCATAGTCTCTACATTCTCTTTTCATCCGTGCAACAACCGGTGTTGGCACACAATATATCCCAATCCACTATTAGTCATCACTACTATAGATATTTGACACAATAATTTAAGGAATGTTTATCTGATAATTGTTTAATTAATAGTTGTAATATTCCTCAATGTTCATATATATAAAAAAATCTTTTATAATGACTCTATTAATCTTTAATGATTACTGGTCCTTATGAATATTAATTTCCTTTCTTTCTTAATGTCATATTATAAGGATTATATATCTTAAATATAATTATTATAAACTCATAATATTAACATATAAACACTAATAAGTTTATATTTTTTACTTAATACTATTTAAAACACTCAAATCAGAACATGAACTCTGAAAAAAATATATAATTTAAAAAACATTCCACTATTTCAAAAAAATCTGAAAACCCTAGAAAAAATCATCCAATTGTAAATTTGGATTACACTTTTTAAAATCTTGGTTGGTTATTAACTTATATAATCTCAAAATTAATCACATAGATAAAAAATTCCAAAAAACATAACAATCCATATTAACCCTTAACTTACTGATGATTTAATAATTAATATATTCTACACATAGAAATCAATTATGCAACATCATAAATATATATTTTTCAAATAGATACTCTCTACATAATATAAAAATATTTATGAAATCTAACCTAAAACACAACAAATAGGTTATTCATCATGTCAATAGATTTTTAAGAATAAAATAGAACCACATAATTTAAATTAAAAAATTACCTAAATATGTTTATAAAAATAAATTCAATATAGTTTAAATTTCATTTCTATATTAAAAGATGTGTTTTAAATTATATCCAATATCTATTGTATATATATATAATTTTTATGAAACATTTGACCCTATTCAATGGAACATTATTCTTCATCTGATTACGTTTGGAAACACCAAAATATTTCCTACATATTCACCATTGTCACATATATAAATCATTCATATATACTCAATACTCAGTGGGATAATACAAAACACAGACAAAATTTGGATTCAATATCGACCCACTAAAATTTTTATTTTTCCCTAAAAATTTAAAAAGTAATATTAAAATGTTTCATAATAATATGATCAGAGATGAAAACCAAAATCATACTGAGATAAATATATTAAATGAAATCTTCTAATTCCCAAACCTATATAAGAGAATATGATAAATTTTCCATCCATTATACTACACATTATCAATTAATACAGTTTATAAATATGACATTTAGTGAGACATACATTATATAAAGAATTTTTTTCATTATTTGTACATAATAAAAAATATTACACCTCAAAAAGTTTGTAGGTATGTTTTCTGGGAAGATTACATAATAATAATGTCTATAAATTTAAAATGGTTATATATTTAATACATCCTTCATCAAATGTCCTCTTAAAGATACACGATGATATTATTAGCCAATAAAATTTCTGTAGGAGAAAAATAAAAAAATTATTATAAAAAAATTCTACAATGAGGAATAATAATTAAGAAAAATGAAAACTTAATCATTATGAGTACATGTTATTTGATAGTTATCATCATCAAATCAAAATAACATTATTTAAAGCATTATAATAGAGTAATATAATGAAAATGGTATAGAAAGTGGGTCATGGGTAATAATGAAACATCATAATAATAAATAAAGGCATATTTGAAAAAAAAATAAGAGTGATAAGTAATTATATCTTCCCATGCTCCATATATGTTATATCATGAGGAAAAACAACTATTTAAAGAATTGATTTTATGAAAACTTTCACACACGACCATAATTTTATAAAATTTTGTAAAATTAGAAAGGACCCAAATAAAGAATGAATAGATCAATTTTTTTTAAAAAATTAGAGAATGATAATGATAAACCATAATTAAAAGGACATGGGTATCATTATAGACAAATCTATCATGTCATATTATTATTATTATTTTAGTAATTATTGAAAAGTGAGTAATTTAATTATTTGTGTAATGTTAAGGGTCATATGAGAAAAATTTAGTAATCATTAATTTGGGAGAGACACCATCAATTAATTAATTTAACTATAAATTTATAATTTGAAGAATAAATAGGGTTATAAATGAGTTAACTTCTTATACATTTGATTATATTTCAATTTAGGTACATGTTATAGAGGAAATAATAGAAATACATGTGAATGTATTGAATACATTATAATATAATTGATAATATAATATAAATTTGTATATAAATAAATTGTAAAAGTATTTAGATAGAAATTGTGTTTAAAAATAGATCTTGTAAGAATATTTTCATAAAATATCATAATAATCATAAAGGGGTTATTGCAAAATACAATATCTCATTAGTGGGGGGGAAATTTTGAAAAACAAAATTCAGAATATATGCAACAAAAATGAAAATGGTATGAAATTTTTTTTTATCCCCAATGAAAAAATCATTGTGTGAAGTCCCTTTAACACAAGATAATATTTCATTTATCAAATATGAACTAAATATATAGAAATATTATTCTTATTAAAACATATAAATATACTTTTTCCTAAATAATTTAATTAATATTGTATCTATTATTACCATATTTTTGTTTGGTAAACATTAAAATTATTTTAAAATATTTGAAAAAATGATAATTGTTATCAATTTTAAATATTTAAAAAATAATCATTATTATGTATCCATTAGTATCATGACAACCATAATAATAATAACAAAAAATATACAAATATAAATAAGCACAAGAACAAACAAATACCAATATAAATAAATAAAATCATATGTATGTGTATATATATTTGAATATATATTATATATTCTATGATACCTATCAGTGATGGTGGTGAATGTTTTGGAATGAACACATCATTGTTTGAGTTAAAACTGTTCATGTTACTTGGAATCAAAATATTGAAATAAATATTATATACATTTCGTTGGAATTAGTTAATATGAATAATAATACTATGTAATAGCATTAATATCCATTTAATGTCTTCATTAATTATTTTTTATATGATTGTATCATTAGGTTAAAATTATAAAAGAATTATATATGAAGAATGTAAAAATAAAGAAAATATATTGTTTCCTCATCAGTTAATATTACACTATTTATAAAAGAATAATTCCACAAATATTAGATGTTATGTGAGACAAGAACATCACTAAAACACATATATGTAATAATAATATATATGGTAATATATTAGATTAATGTGATAATTTTTATATGTTTATTTATAGGGGTAAGGATGGTATCAATACACATAGAGGGTATTATGAGTTCAAATAATTAATGTAATCTTATTTAAGCTCCAAGACATTCAATTATGGTCTTATATATGTCAACGAATATGTTTACAAAAATTGTTTTGTGACACCTAAATAATTAAAACATCATGAAAGATATATATTAATAATGGTTACATCATTACATAATAATTTCATTTTATTCATTTAAATATTTATAAACAATTATATTATTTTTAATGTGTAAAAAGAATTATTCACGGATTTACTTTTACCACTAAATACCAAATAATGTGTATATGATATCTAGAAAATTTATATGCATGTGATTTTTTAAACGCATCATTTAATAATATTAAGATTACATTTTATTTAAATAATATATTTCGTAAGATCATAGAAACCATATGATTGTAAAAAAAAATTATACATACTTATAAATTAAAATAAAATATTTTTTAATATGTAATTAAATTAATAAATTTGATGTTTTAGAAAATAATTTCTTAATTTATTGAATTTTAAAAAAATATCCACAGAAAAATATACCAATTTTAAATAATTTCAAAAATTAACCCGTGACTAATTTTTGTAATTTTATGCCAAAATTTAAATTATGTTTTAAATATTTCTTTTCAAAATAACATATATTCTAAATTGTAAATTAATTTAATATTTTAATTTTAATTTAATAATAAATGATATTTAAAGAATTTTTCTAATTATGTTTCTCTGAATAGATAAATGTTTTCATTAAATAAATACACATTTACATTATTTCCAATTCAAATATAAAATTATTTATTTAATTTCATATTTGATTAAACAATTGTAGTTTTTTTATTTTTTAATTTGTTAGCATAGATTTATATTCTAATAGTTAATATATTGTTCTAATAGTAAAGTAACTATACAATGACTATATTACATATAAATATATTTCCTTACCCTGTACTTCATATTTATCCTCTAAATAATATAAATTCCACACATTTAGTTTTCTATTATAGTATATTATATGTTATTGGAAAATTTATAGATTATTTTTACTCATTAATTATTTATTAGAGTTTAATTTGTGATTTTGGAATTTATTAAATACTATCAATATATAAATATCTTTATCCTTGCCATGTTATTTAATATTTATTATTATCATAAATTATATGTTGTAATTTTAAATAATTTTTTATTATTCATATATATTGTATGACAAAATTCTTGTTGATTAGTTTTTATAATATATATGGGGCATATGACTTCATTATAAATAACCTTATGTTATCATTACAAAAATATATAACTTTATTTGTTATATATATTACAACATAATATTTTATATTTAATGGTTTAAGTTATTAAATTTCCTTCATTATAAAATTATACCTTTAAACTTACATTAAAATTCTTAGTCATAAATAAATGTTGTAATTTAATTTCATCATGTAGCCTTGTTCCCATGTTTCATGTTCATACAAATTGATCTTTCAATATAAATTGAGAACATATATATATTTTTGTTATTTAACTTCAATCATTACAATCTAAAATATTTAATAATTTCTAATAATAAGAGAGTTTTTTTCCCTAGGTAAACCACCATCAGATTTAGTACTTGTGAATTATCAAGTATATAAGTTATCATGAAAAGTACAAGTATAATATTACAAACATGACAGTAGTTTGTTTGATGTAAATATTTATAGAAATAACTCAAAATTAATAAAGAATCATTTATCGGGAAATAAAATGGAAAGTAATTTTAAAATTTTTTCCAACTATATAAATCACATCCTAGATGATATTTTAGGTAATAAATTATCCTTATAATCATGGAATATGTTTCATTGATAATTTTATGCATAACGCTTTTATCAAAACTGTGATACTGAAATATAATGTTAAATGGATTGAAACATCTTGGTCATCTTCATACACGTTTTGGCCCTAATATATTTCCCCCACCAATATCATCCCATCATATTTGGTATCTCTATCTCTTCTATTATAGGGACTCAGGTGGTTTTATATTTATACCCAATTGGATATTTATTATATATTAGAACCCATGTATTAGATGATATTGAACCACATATTCTTTAATTTTTATCATAAAATATCTTATAATATTTTCACGTGTCTAGATGTTCCCTTTAAAAAAATTATATGTTTGATGATGATTGTCAATAAAAAATTTTATCTTCAATTTGAACTCATATTTATGATTCCTCATAATCATCTAGTTGTACCATGGATATTGGTTAGAAAATTGGTGAATTTTTGTCCCTATTAAACCTCATCACTAATTTTGTAGATATTTCAGAAAGATTAATTATTGGGACACAAATATATATTGAAATTATGTGAGTAGTCATAATAATATATCCTAGAAGTCCATAAAAAGAATTAGTTCATGATGAAATCATTTCAATTCTAATAAAAAAAATCAATGTTGATGTTATATAACATTCTTGTTGGTATGCGATATAACATAATATTTTATAAATGTTTACTTAAGAAAATAGGATGTATTTGATTACATACATTTGACAGACCACTTAGTTTAAATGAATAATGTTATACAATTGAATTATTATTATCTATGATGTTAATTATAACCAATTTATTTGATAAGGGGTATGAATAGGAAAAAATAAATTATATATAAAAATTTCGACACATGTATAGAATAAACTCTATGGTTATTAATTAATTATATTAATTCACAGTTAAAAATATGTATTATTTAAATTTTTTTCTAGTACAACTTGATATTATCATAATAAAATTTACTAATAACAGTAAAAAAAATTTCTCGTATAATTTTTAGAATTTTTATACTATCATATTTATTAAAATTCAAGTAATTATATGACTAGGCATGTGATAAAAATTGTTTTATGCATAGAAATGAATTTTTATAAAAATTATTTTCATTGGGATTTTTTGTATATTTTTTAAAATAGATTATTTAGACGTATATAAATTTCATATTGAAAAAATTATTACATATATGAATTAAACATTAATAATTTTGATAAACAAGTAAAAATTATTTTTTATCATTCTGAATAATAGTATTATTATTAATTTGTGTCACCATAATTCGTAAATTAGGTACTTCAAGATAAATAGATTTTGATAATACATTAACAATATTTATGAAAGCTATTGTATTGCTATTATTTATTCAAGTATGACCATAATATTCCTATATTAAAATATATCGAATCATGGTTATATTTTCAATCATTAAATAACAAAAAAAATATTTTAAGTAAGAAATAATAAAATATTTTAACTCTTTTTGAATTAAAATAAAAAAAATTAGGGGGATAACCTGATTTTATGTTCAGATCTAAAAGTTTATTTGAAATATTAAATTCTTTTACTTTTTACATTGTTTCTAATTATGAATGATGAAATAATTATATTAAAATCTTACTCATCATTGACAAGGTACTTGTTCGTGTAATAGAAATTTTATATACATAATTATAAAAATATTTAATGAATTAAAAGTTATATAGTTTTTTATATTCCAAGATTTTTTAGATAAATGTAACACGTTATTAATATTATGAATTTTTTATTGGAATTTAATTTCAGTCTCATTAGCTTTAATGTCAATTTGTGTGGATAGTCCTTATAGTGAATTTAATTCAAAGTACTATTAAATATTATATTATTAAATGCATTAATGTTAAAAATAATATCAATCACCGAGTTAATTGGGTATGATCGATCAAATAAATTTTTTTCCTCTTATGGGTCTATTTTTATTTTATAATTTATTTTAGGAACTCCAATGACTAAAAAACTTTGATATCAACATAATCGTCAAAATGGTTAAAGTGAATATTATTAAGAAATAAGGGATAAAACAACTCCTAAACATCTATAAGTTTTAAGGGATGATATTATTTTTACTCGTAGTAAATATATATTGTAAATATATAATTTTTTTTGTCAAATTAACATGAAAATTTAGTTTTATTAATTTAATACATTAGGTAATTTCCAGGGATTCCATCCCCGCACATATAAATAAGAACCTAATATTATCTATTATTCACAAATAATTATCCTTATATCTCAATCATGAAATTACATAATAACATATTAAAATATATTCCCATGTAATAGAGTTCTTAGATTTATTGGAATACTATAATTTGAATGGTTAAGGTGTAGCCAAAGGGGTTTCTCAATGAAGAGTTATGTGTCTTAACCAAGTACATTTAATATTATTTCATCTTAAAACTTCTCTAAATAAATTTATCCATCATAAAATAATGACCTAAATTCATTCTTATACATATATGTTACAATTATTTTTTAACAACCATTTTCTACATCCTTTTGATCATGAAGGAATTCAATGTTTCCCTTAGGCATACATGCAGTTTATCATAACAATGTGATATGATTCTTTTTTCATTACAAAACATAATTTTATTTTATAATAATACATATAATGGATATTTATTATATGGAAATAATTATTAAAATTATAGATATGATTAAACTATGTTCAATGTAATGGTATAAAAACTATCAGAATAAATCGTTCAGAATAAATGATACTATTGAGATGTAGAACAGATGTTTTTAGTAGATATAAATTATTATTATGGTTTTAAAATTTTATAAGAGAACCATATATGGTATTGTGGTTATAAATATTGTTTTTTATCTAATTAAGTCAATTAAAATTCATAATAATATTATACTCATAATTACATAAAAAGACTAAGGAAATTTTTTTAGGAAAATATACTTTGTTTTACTTTTTGGTTATGAATATATTTTTTATCAATATTATGTTCATAAAATAATTTAAAAATGTATATTTTATTCAAATGTGGTTTAATAATGTTATTTATACCCCATTTTAACATTATTTATAATAATTTAAAAGTAATCAATTTTTTTTCTGAATGAGGTACTTTTGATATTTACTAAAAATATTAATTGGATAATTAACATAACATAATTGAGAAAACAACATGCTCACATATTCATGACCACATAATACATAAATGAATATGTTTCATGATTATAATTTTCTATTCATGGAATGTAGTTTCTATTATAATATTGTATCTTTTTTATTTAAATAGAGTGATTTGAAAATAAAAATTGTATTTTCCACAATAAATGTTCTATAGTTATCTAAATGGATTATTTATCTTTGTTAAAATCATTTTATGTCATTTATTATTATTTGTTGATATTATTTTATGATACTATCATCATTATTCCACTATATTAATTATAGATAGATTGATAAAATATAAGAAATTTTTTTGAACAAGTTAAAATATGAAGGCATCACAAACGTTTTGATGATCATATGCAATTCATTTAACAGAATATGATTATGTGGAAGGTTGGTAAATAATTTAACTCCATTTCATTGGAAAAGGATTAATGTTTTATGAGATGTAATGGTACAAGATAGGTTATCCAAATACCAAAACAAAACACATGAGAGGTTTTCTAATGTTAAAACATAGGTACACATAAAGTTTTTACAATACCAAAATATGGTACATGTGAGGCTATAAAAATCCCAAAATAGTTTATAGATATTTTTACACAAAGACATACTCAAGAACACATGTGGTTAGAAAAATAATTCATGTTTTTTAAGTATTATTTAGAAACCATGGTATATGATTTAATTAATTATGGTCATTTTAATCATTATTAATCTATTTTATGACATAATCTTAATTTAATTTTTTCATCTCCTATATCATTTTCTTTGATTTTATTATTATTCATGACCTATTAACAAAAATGATTTATCCCATAACTATTTATTATAATATATTAATTTTAGGGTATTGTTTTCAAATGTTATGATCATATTTTTTTATATAGATAATCATGTAATACATAAACGATCCTTGATATCTCACTTGTTTACCCTTAATGATAATCTGATCACACCCATTACTATATTTAATTTCAAACTAGATATTTAGAATATATTTCTGTTTGATATGTTTAATATGGAGGATATTTTTAATGATCTATATGGGAGTTGATTTAGATATTTTATATATAATTTTTTTGTATCTATGTTTCTAGATAAACTAATACATTTTGGCTCTATCATTGATCAAATCAATATATATTGACAATAAATCTAATAAGAATCAAAATTTACATAAGGAATGTTTTTCAAATCTGGGTTTGTATCAATTCATGGTTATGTTATTTATGTAAAATAGGTTGAGAAAAATATATTTATAATACTTATTATATTCATATTTATTAGAGAACATCTTATTTTATTGTAATAAAAGAAATTTTGTATTCGATGGAAATTCATCAGTATCTGGATTATTGAATGCAAATGAATTGATGTAATATATAATCCTAAGGGTAATGGATCAAAATGTGTAGGATTCTGTTTTAAATTAGTCATCATCAGCATATGATGAATTGGACAAAGACTATACTAATTTATACAAACATCTAGTCAACATGTACTAATTTAATAACAATATTTTTTGGAATTATTCGGATGGATTTGAATATATAATAACCCTAGATTATCTTGTTCAAAACTAAGGTGTCGTTGAATGAAAAATATGTGATATGATTTAAACATTCTTTTAATAATTTTTCATAATTATACAGTTTCCCAAAATAAATGTTGTATATAGGAGAATTTCTTTTGATGTAAGTGATTATTCTAAAATAAATAAACTATGTCAATGGTGAAATAATTTTTTATTATTTTCCAAACACTTTTAGGAAATGTGACAAACCCAAGGACACAAACAAGCCCGCAAAACACATCCAAAACAAACCAAACAACCAAAAACCTAGATCAACCAACAAAAACTAAAAGCCAAAGTCTCCATACCCGTCATTATAACCAATATAGGAGTCCTCTGTGGTTGATGTTCCCCATTCAGAAGCTGGGTTGAAACGCCTCATGAAATATTCATTATAGTCCCACCTCACATCATCCAAAGTGATTCTCCCAAGTCCATATTGCTTGGTTAGGCTTCCTTTTTTGAATGCCAGTGTCACCCCATGATCACGCATAAAGGAGGCTCTAGTTCACAATGGACAAGGAAAATAAGAATAATCCTTCGTGCCTCTTCTTTTTGGAGTAGCAGGTGCCACTCCTCCATCCTTAGTCCTATTTCTATCCCCACCTTAGACTAAATCACTGATGCCACACCTGTTAAGAGCTTGCATACCCATACTAAGATCTGCCCCGCCCTGTACAATGTTGTTATATGAGAGCCTTGTCAAACCACCACTTTTTTCTTTTCCGCTCTCAGAGATCTCCCCCCCTACTCCAGGGAAAACCTCTTTTGGATTGGTTCCTAACTGGTTGTGTTGCAACGGAACATTAGTATCAACTAAAGCAAGGAATCAAGGTTTCTCAATCATTTCATGCTCTTCATATATCAATATATGACATTCTTCATTTCCATAAGGAGCCTCCTGAGGACCATTCTCCGCATCAGCATCAATAATAACTGAATTAATCACCTCTGCATCCTCTTGTTCTAGGCCCTGGAAACAATTTCTTATAGGAACTGTAATTAGTATCCCTCCAGTAGCATTCTTCTGACTAGATTTCACATTTTGATGACCTTCAAAATTCTCCATAGTAGGACCATCATACTCTGCAGGCCCTGTTATCTCCACTGGCTCACATTACACTCCTTCGGCCCTACTGTTAAAATCCTGCACACCTCCAGCACAAGAGCCACACTTTTCCTCATCTTTCATTCCACCACCCCCCACCTGCAGGTCACTCCTCAACCACCTAAAAACAGCAGAATCCAATAGATTAAATGAGGCCTTATTTCAAACAGGTAAAGGACATAACCATTATCTATTAATTCTTTCATTATGACACATCCACCTTATCTAATTGTGTCTATTACCTAGTAGTTTTTTAGAAATATATCAATTTCACAAACCAGACAGAGTACCCAGGTCCACCGATATACATACATTAATATAAAAGGCCTAAATGGTGTTCCTAATAAATATAGGGTGGTAAATAGATTATTCACATCAAAAATATGATTGATGAAATCATTTAATTCTAAAAGAATCAATAAATATTGAATGAAACAATAAAAAATATTGACTAGTATGTATGTGAAACATGTTTCATGAAGAAAATATGAATATATAGTGAAATAAAAATGAAAACATCACATTAACCTACAAGATGACATAGTTTCTTTCATGACTGAGCCTAGAATCAAATTGTAAGGAGTGGATAATCTTTTAACCATCCACCCATGTCATCCATGGTCTATCTAGTCAAGTAAACCTAACACCTCCAAATGGTGTATTCCCTTTCTAATCTCCTTTAAGAAAATAATCTAAAAACTATCAAATTCATATTTATAGTGTGACATTGCAACCCCATAAAATTATATCAAATTTTTCATAAACTATTATATAAAAAGTAGACTATTTATTCTAAAATTTAAATTATTATTTTGAATAAAAAATAATTGGCCCACATTATATTACACAATATTATTAATAATCTTGTATGATAGTGTTTCCAGAATAAGATTAAATTATCATATTTATAAAAAATAATATAATGAATATAATAGTTTAATAAAAACATTATTGTAATAATGAAGTTAGATAAATGGACTATGGCCATTTAACCCTTATAATCACTGTTCTAGGTTCTATGATCCTCATAATATTCTATCATTCACAAATGACTCAATGTGTGTACACATACCTATGAAACTGGCCATCAAAATAGAATCAAACAACTCTCGGTCATGAAAATCCTTTCGGGATATTTTTTGTTAGAATTTTTCTTTTAAATCTATTTATACTGGGTCATAGTCCTTGTATGGTAATCTTATCCAAAAATTAACTAATAAAAATCATGTTTTCTTTCAGTCAACCAATCAACATATCATTAGAAACTATATCCCTTTAATTAAATTAATCATTCCATATTCAACAATTCAATTTCATGTTTCAACATTCCATTTCTATTTTAAAACCAAATAATATGTTTTTATCCTATTCTTGAAATTTGGAATCATAATTCATTCAATTCCATTTTTCTCTTGAATCATTGTTTCTGACACTTTCGACGGGGACGTGCATCTGTCATGTAGAGGATGTGTTGTTGTTACCCAACATCTCCGCTTTCCAAAGGCGGGCGACATCGGATCCTTATTTAGGGACGTCTTCTCCTTGATCGAAATGGGACAGTGGGATGTCGGTTATTCCTTCCATGGATTCCCCCTTAGATATCTTCACCAGGTCCGAGTCTCGGTCATAGATTAAGAGGTCGCTCATGAAGCTTTTCCGGGTGCCATATCCTCATGGACACCAGCTAATTATGCCACTTCTGTCAGGACCATCCAAGGGGTTTGGTTAGAAAAGAAACCTTCGGTTAGGAGAGTAGTCACGCTGAGGCATCACTGGCATGTCTTGATGCTAGGAATTCACATGTGTGTCCTTTGTCCCTTATTATAGGGCTTCTCAAGGGTTCGGAAGCCAGAGGAATCCTACATTGAACATGAGTAATTGTATTCCATAGTCATGTATCTGAGGTTTTCCTCAGCTTCCCATTTTTAACACAGGGTATGCCGGAAGTTTAACGTCTAGCAGAGACAGATCATACTAATCAGAACACTTACTATAGTGGATCAGATTAAAGAACCCCCTTGATGGAACATCGATGTTGGGGCCAGCATGTGGGCGGCTGCCAAAATGATGTGGAGGGGAGTGATGTGGCATGATCTCACCGGGATGTGGCGGGCCGGGTAAGATTCAGGATGGATGGTGGCTCTGGGCATGGATCTCGAAGAGACTTCCTACACACCCTGGTGGCAGGGAATAAATGTCCACATAGTTCGATGATAAGGTGGGACACCGGAAGAGGCTACCCATGAGAATGAACGCGTTGATGGGACCCGAGGAAGTGGAACCTTCGGGTTAGGGCATGAGCTTCCCGAGACACATGGGCTTGAGGGAGAGATCAGGATGAGAGATGAGTGATGGTCTTGAGACTCGTGGAGTCCACCTATGTATCCCTCTGTTGCAGAATCAATGTTTTCGTTTTTCAGAATGGAATGTAGTTTAACATCACGTAGGACGAGGGAATTTGGGGCTTATTCTCTGAAATGGTCCGAAGTTGGAGTGGATGAACTAACATGAAGAGGGACTTGGGGTCCATGTGTATTGGGGCTTGTGCTCGGAGGCAGCCCAAGGTGGTAATGGGGCTTGGCACACCAACACGGAGACGGTCGGGGCTAGTAGTTTATGGGTCTTGAACCTTGTGGAGGTTTTCCATGTACCATGCCTTAACACGGATCAAAGTCCACGTAGTTCATGTTGGTTGGGGCTTATGCTCGGAGATGGCCCAAGGTGGTCGGGCATGAACCTCATGGAGGCTTCCTACATACCATACCATAGTACAGATCAAATTCCCTGTAGTTCGGGTTGGTTGGGGCCTACGCTCTAAGAAGGCCCATGGTTGTGGGGCTTGAACATCGAGGAGGCTTCCTACGTACCATGGCTTAGAACGAATCAATGTCCCCATAGTTCGGGTTGGATGGGGATTACAATCAGAGACAACCCAAGGTGTTGGGGCATGAACCTCGCGGAGGCTTCCTACGTACCATGCCTTATCACAGATCAATGTCCCCATAGTTCAGGTGGGTTGGGGTTTACACTCTGAGACATCCCAAGGTGGTGGGGCTTGAACCTCGTAGAGGCTTCCTACGTACCGTGCCTTAGAATTGATCAAAGACCTCGTAGTTCGAGTTGTTTGGGGCTTATGTTCTGAGATATCCTAAGGTGTTTCAAGGTCGGTTCTCACTCTAAGCTGGTGGGATTCATGGTCGGTGTGAAAAACAAGCGCTACAAGAGACCTAATGATCACGTCATGAAGTTTGTGTCCGTGGGAATTGAAAAGGGGATTACACGCTGAGCAGCCCATGTTGTCGGGACTTACTACATGATGGAGGAATAAGGGAGAAAAAGCACAGCGGGAGATGGATTTGGCACCCAAAAATAAAGGAGGGTC
The DNA here is from genome assembly GCA_963277665.1 of Viscum album. Taxonomy (NCBI): domain Eukaryota; kingdom Viridiplantae; phylum Streptophyta; class Magnoliopsida; order Santalales; family Viscaceae; genus Viscum; species Viscum album. Next base: position 999,896,078 of record OY728166.1, read on the forward strand.
CTCGTTCCCTGTTACGCCCTTCATCTTCCTTGGTACCAAGGAAGTGAGGAGGAGAAGGGGTGCTGCCTCTTGTGAGGAAAGCAAGGGGCTTACACCAAAGTGGCTACCCTTACCTATGAATAATTGATGCTTCCATAAGGAGGATATCACCCCCTTTGAGGGGTGATCCAATCCACGTGGAGATGAGTGTGGTGTGGAGAATGTCTGAGGTGGGGGACCCTGTATACGAGGCATGAGGTTAGGTCATAGTTTAACGTCATGTGTTGACGATGAGGTTCTTGGAATTTTATCATCCTGTAGCTCAGACGAGGTGGGATGGCCCCACACCCCTAGCACTTACATAACCGGTGCCTTGTTCCCCCTATGGAAGAGAAGGCATTGGCATGTCTGTACTGAGGGGGTGTCGCCGATCCAACCATCGAGTGGTCCATGTTAGTGTGGCTATGCGAGGAAGAAATAGCTGTTAGCGTGCCTATGCATAGAAGAAAAAGGCGAAGAAACGCAATGGGAAGTATTTTTCAAGGGACTTTGAAGTTACTTTTTACAAACCTAGAAGGTCGCATTGGAAAACCATGCATGATGCAGATGCCCAGAGTGCATGAGACACTTGTGAGTGGCACCTAGATGGAGGGCATCAGGAATTCGAGTATGAGGGTGCTCGAGGGGTACTGAGGTAAAGGGCCCCAGGGATTTTGCACAACCCTTGGAGCATGCATGAAATAAAGTGTCCCAGAGTGAAATTAGTGATTCTTGCGCGGAATATGGGGGATGAAGTCTTGCATTCGGTGTGAAGGTATTGCATGAAAATGAAGGGGTGTGCGCATACAAAAAGGATTGTGCGCATCTTGGTTGGCTTGCGTGCCCTGGAAATATTGCCCACAAGGGGAAGACCCTGAAGGGGTTAGAGTTTAGTCCATGCTGGGGGGATCTCATGTGAAGGTGGATCTTAGGGTGATGTCGCATGAAAAAGAACCATACCTGAAGGCCATATTGCACCCGCGTGGAATGCCGATTTCACGCACGAGAAGCGGTTCAAATTATTTAGCCCCAAAAAGGAAGGGGTCACCTTCTATTTATATGCATCTGGCAGTGCGGAATTTAGGGCTACGTGCAATAATTGCACGATGCAGGCGGCGACGTAAAAGGACAACCGCGCAGGGCGTGGGTGTGAAATTATTTCTCACCGGTGCAGGGAACCTTGGCGAATCCTGGTACTTTCCATGCGTGAGAACGTTTTTTGCGTGCTTCACCCTTTTTTCACACAACACATCAGCACCCTCCGGACCGCGCCTCTGGGTCCGAATATTCCTTAGATTATATTCTTTTAGAACATTCATTAGCCTTTATAAAAATTTCGGCGTCTAAAAATTCCCCCCTCTAAATTTGATCAGAGAGGGATCACAATGATTGGATTCCAAGGGAAACGCCGAAATGCAGGGCTTCGTGGGCCCCCTATGTTCAAAACATTCGAGTGGAGTGCAAAACCTGGCCACGTGAGGAAGCCACTTTTCGCACAGCGTAGAACCCCGGCATTGCCTATAAATGCCACCACGGGTCCCAGGTTCCAGATGGTGATTCTCACTAATGAAGTGTTGTCGTGTGCTCTCTCAAAAATATTTATACTATGTGAAGCACAGTGGCTGACCTAGGTCATTCTCTTGAGGAGATTTTGTTGTTAATAAATCACTACTTCTAGTCCACCTAATCTAATTATTTTTTTCATTTAATATTTTTTAAAATAAATGTAATTTAATAAAATAATTGAAATTCATAAATTAGAAAAAACTAAAATTTAATTCTAAATTACCATGAAATGCTAAACAGAATGTAATTAAGGAAGAAAGGAAGTTCTCCCGAAAGAATATTCAGGGAGCACCTTCATTGGACAATTTAAAATAATCATAATGTGAAAACTCCATCGTATGTGTGCACACCTTATTCTACACCGGTAATGACTAAAAATTATAATTATCAATTTCCAAGCACACCTTCCATCCACCTCCTCAATCGAGGGAAAATGGTTGTAGATTAAGAAGTTAATCTTTAGACAACCACAGTGAGGATTACACCCACTATAAATTATCATTAGAATTAACTCAATGAATATTAAAAAACTGGTCTTGGGTTCAAGAACATGATTACTCCCTCAGGATATTCCTCGTATTAGTTACTCATGATCATGAGTATTATAGTTCACACAGGTAAGAAGAGTGGAAGAGAAGAGGGTGAATCGGTGGACACAAAAATAAAAACAATGCATGAATTTATTAGAAATCTAAATTACAATTGAAAACCAAAAATAAAGAAATGAAATAAAATAAAAAGAAATGGGGAAGATTTCCCGCTGGCCTCCCTCGGGGGAGATCTCCTCCTTTGTGCATTGAAGGAATGGATGGTGAATGGGATGCTTTGGGAATGAGGTGTGGGCCTCCTTTTATAGGAAGAATTTTTCCCTCTAATGTCGACACGTTGTAGACCCCGTTAATGAAATCATCACGCATTCCACCCTTCATGAATGTTTTTCATAAAATCTTGGACGTCTCTCCTCAAAATTGCAGCTATATTGGAAACCGGATGTAGGGGTTATGAATTTTTCATTCTCAGTTTCTGTTTTTAGACGAAGCTTCCAGGAAGGTTCCTCCAAAAGTATGTCGTTAAATAGCCTCCTTAATGACCTCCAACATCCACCAAATTTATTGTAGAGTCGGACCAATCTGGCCTCGTGGTATCCTAGGTGAATAAACATCATTTAGATATGTTTAGGCTGAGTATAATGTCTGTTATGTTGGGTGGGTCCACGCTGTCTGCTCGGAACAATTCCCATCTTCAATGAATTTTTAGACCCTTTAGATGACCAAATCAGATCATGGTTTAGAAGAAAAAAATGAAGGAAACAAAATAATTATTCTAAAAAAATTTGAATCATAACCTGTGCAATATTATTTTTCCTGAAAGGACCAAAATACCCCTGATGTAAAATTCTGCCAAAATCTAGACTTAGTTGTTTTTCACATTTGGGTTCAAAATAACACATAAACCTAAAAACATGACAATTACACACTCAATAACACTATTGTGGGATTATAAAAAATGATTTAAAGTATAACATATATGAAAATATGAGATTCATCACTCCCCCACACTTAAACATTGCACTCTTGGTCAATCATCTTACATCCAAATCAAAATCCACACAACAATAAAAAATGAGAAAATATCAATGATTTTATCCAAAATAGAATTCCATCATGTCTCATATATGAATAATAATTCTATCATTTTCATTTGAATCATTAAAATTTGTTTAACCTCATAAATCAATCCATGGCCCAATCACAACCTACCTCACATTGAATTTTATGTCACTCTTCACTCATGGTAAATTGAATCTAGAGTTATACTCATACATGAAAATCATATGTATCACCATAGGATTGTGAAAAATATAATTTGTCCACAGCATGAAACATAAAAATGAATTTAATCATAAGGGATTTAAATTAAGGTTAAAATGATTCTATGGAATAGGGTTGGTGGGAAAATTATTGAAAAAAGTTCCAGGATAGAAAAAGGAGGTTGGGCTTTAAAATACAATGCCTAATTAAATCAAGTGAAAACACAGGAAATTACTTACTCAATCCCACTTGAAAATGTGAAAAACAACACCACCCCATTTTTATGACATGGTACATGAGCCAATAAGTGATTATAATGAATGATATCATCTATGTTCTCCTCTTTTTTTTCAAAGCTCCAGAAAGGCACAACATTATTTATTTTTTATTTTTTTCATGGAGGATGAGATGAAAATTGAATACAATGAATGAATGAAAATTAATGCCCTTTATTTTTGAGAGGGACAATAGTCATAAAATAATGTACAATAAGGAATTAAATCTCATCTCCATTTTTTTCTTATTTTTTTGAAGGAGAAATGGATGAAACAAATTAAGCACAATGAAATGATGACACATGCCCAATTCTCTTATATTACACAGCCCAAAATATTTACACACACCTCACACTACCCATAAATAATACACATCCAAATGAACACATATGAACGTCCCTTCCCCACAATCAAACGTGAAATATCCATGAAAAAATACTAAAAGTGCGGGTAGGTAAGGAAAAATTGGCTTGTAATGTGGCTTAAACCTATAAGGAAATTCATTGAATCTAAGGGATTATGAAAAATAAATGTTAAGGTGGGTCTCAAGAGAAAATTTGTCTAGCCAAAGAGATGCCTCAATCATTTTAAATACATTCCACGAAATCCAAAGCATCAAAAGAGAATATTCACAAATTCTGGTTCTCACACAAAATTCATGTTTCCCTCAAGAAAGTGTGGGTATTAGGAAGAATATATTAAAGTGGTTTAAAATACCTCACAGGATTGGAAATTTATTTTGATTTAGTGTTTCATGGGCATGGATTTCAAAAATCAGTCAAAGTCATAAAAAGGATTGATAATCCAATTCCAGAAAAATGTTTTCACATCAACAATCATTTAAAATCAAATATTTCAAAAATCATTTCAACTCTTTCAAAATCAATTGATGTGTGAAATTTGATAAGAATATTCAATAAAGATCAAAAATACTAAAAATATAATAAACCAAAATGAAAAGCACACAAGAATAACTAAGATGTTTGACAATCCCCCACACTTAAATTTAACTACCACTTATTCCAACTCAACAAAATATAAATATAGAGGTACAAATTCCAAGGGAAGGAAAGATACAACCTGACATTATTTTAGAGGTGGATGCCTTGAGTTAAGATCCTAGAAGCATCCACTTTAAAACTATAAGAAATTAATGAAAATACATAAGAAAAATAAATAAAAAGAATGAGAATGAGAAAAGGAAAGAGATAATGCTTGGTTTAGACCCCCAAGCAGGTGCTATGTTTTTACTACCCCTAGTCAGGCAGTTTCAGTAGATTATCCCCAATCACAAGGTGGGTGTGGTTTCATTGAGATGAATCTCCACATGTGAGTTTTCCCGATATCCATGAGTAAAACCTGAAAGTAGATAACCCAAAATAAGATTAGAATGTTCCCAACCCCCGAGAATGAATAAATATGAAATTTGAGGTTCGAAGTGGGACGGAACAAAAGATAAGGGTGCTCCCTATTAACATTGGTGGTGTCCTCTTCCATATGGTATGCAAATATTTGTTGAGGAGGTAGCCGCACCACCGACACCTTCTCCAGATCTTCTTCCAAGATCACCACTACTTCAGTGGTATCTTTCATATCATCCATGGTCTGCTCCATTTGTGGTGTATCAGAAATTTCAAAGGAGGAGAAGTCAGAGAACAATTTAGCTTGAATAATATTAAAACATGAACTATTAATAATGAAATCTTCCCTTTCAAGTAATTCAGCTTGGTAATTGATCTCTTCAGGAATGACCATTGGAAACACAATCTCAGAAGGTGCGTATTCTTCCTTATCTTCCAAAGAAAGAGAGAGGTATAAAGTGTCTGATGTTTCATTATTATGTATGGGAAGATCATGTTTCAAGTTATCTTCAACAATGTTATTCACAGATTCTTCTAAAAAATTTTGACCTCCCATCAATGCATCAGTTGGAATGTGTAATTCTGGGACCTCCTCGAGCAATGGTTGAGTGCGAGATGATGTGATTATTTATTTTAGTAGATATTTCTCACCCGGCTTAGGTTCTTTAGCATAAAAATGTATTGGTGAAATCAATTCCACCACTCATTCTGGTTTAGGTTCTGGCTTAGGATCGGATTGCTCTTGGGATGTGTGTACATATTCAGAAATCCATTCTATTTGGATCTCCAGTTTTTTAACATTATCACTAATCCAATGAAATTGAGCATCATGTTCATTTCAAACATTTTCTGACACGTGAGATTGTTCAATCCATGAATAAAAAATTGAATTGAAAGACATCATGAACAAAGAAGAATTTTTTTTTAGTTTTATTGAAATTTATTATTTTAATTTTTTTTTAATGAAAGAAAAATTATTTACACAATGTAAATAAAAAATAGTGAATTAATACAAATTGCCACATCGGAGATGGTGCCAATTTGAAGAAGCATTGTCATGTGCACTCTCAAAAATATTTATACTAAGTGTAGCACAGTGGCTGACCAAGGTCATTCTCTTGAGGAGCTTTTGTGGTTAATAAATCACTACTTCTAGTCCACCTAATATAATTCTTTTTTTTGTTTAATATTTTATGAAATAAATTTAATTTAATAAAATAAATGAAATTCATAAATCAAAAGAAACTAAAATTTAATTCTAAATTACCATGCAATGCTAAACAGAATGTAATTAGGGAAGAAAGGATGTTCTCCCGAGAGAATATTCAGGGAGCACCTTCAATGGTCAATTTTAAATATTCATAGTGTGCACACTCCATCGTATATGTGCACACTTTATTCTACACCGAATATGAATGAAAAGTCTACTTATAGATCTCCAATAACACTTTTATCCACCTCCTCAATCGAGGTAAAATGGTTGTAGATTAAGAAGTTAATCTTTAGACAACCACAGTGAGGATTACACCCACTATAAATCATCCTTAGAATTAACTCAAAGAATATTAAAAACATGGTCTTGGGTTCAGGAACCTGATTACTCCCTTCGGGATATTCCTCAGATTAGTTACTCATGATCATGAGTATTATAGTTCATAATGTTAAGATGAGAGGAAGAGAAGAGGGTGAATCGTTGGACACAAAAATAAAAACAACGCATGAATTTATTAGAAATATAAATTACAATTGAAAACTAAAAATAAATAAATTAAATTAAATAAAAAGAAATGTGGAAGATTTGAATCCAGCCTCCCTCGGTGGAGATCTCCTCCTTGGTGCCTTGAAGGAATGGATGGAGATGGGATGCTTTGGGAAATAGGTGAGGGCCACCTTTTATAGGCAGAATTTGCCTCTCAAATGTCGACATGTTGTAGACCCATTTAATGACATCTTCAAGCGTTCAACTCTTCATGAATGTTGTTCGCAAATATCAGGGACGTCTCTCCTAAGAATTTCAGTTATATTGGAAACCGGATGTAGGAGTTATGAATTTTACATTATCAGTTTCTGTTTTTGGACGAAGCTTCTGGGAAGGTTCATCAAAAAGAATGTAGTTAAATATCCTCCTTAATGACCTCCAACATACACCCAATTTATTTTAGAGATGGCCCTATCTGGAATCGTGGTATCCCAGATGTAAAAACATCATTTAGATATGTGTAGGCCGAGTTTGATGTCCGTTAAATTGGGTGGGACCACACTGCCCGCCCGAAAAAATTCCAATCTTCAATGAATTTTTACACCCATTAGATGACCGAATCAGCTCCTAGTCCAGAAGATAAAAAATAAGGAAATAAAATAAGTATTCTAAAAAAATTTGAATCAGAAAATTTGGAATTTTATTTTTCCTGAAATGACCATAATAACCCTGACGTAAAATTCTGTCAAAAATACAGAATTATTCATTTTTCACATTTGGGTTCAAAATAACACTAAAACCTAAAAGCATGAAAATTAATCATTCAATAACACTATTGTGGGATTATAATCAATGATTTACAGTATAAAATATTTAAAAATATGAGATTCATCACTCACACAACAAGGCTTTAGCTATTGTGTGCGATATTTCTTCTACTCCTACGTGAAAACCCACCTCAGTCGCACGTAATCCCATCGAGATTTGACGGCCTTTTACGCAAAAACTCGAAACATTTCATGCACTGGCTGAAAATTTCACTCAAGCCACTGATTTTACACGACGGGCTCCGAGATTTCGCGCCAAAATTCCATATTTCTTTCCCAACTCCTGAAACGCTTAGTTGGAAGAAGATGGCTGCAAACCCAGTTGATGATGGGGAAGCTGTCACTCGTAGGGCCGAAATGGATTCAAACCCCGAAGTTGATAGTGACAAGAGGGTCATATCCAATAACAACACCCTATTCAACATGCTAACCCCTGAAAAGAAAGAGTACGCCCTATCTAACATTCTTCCGCTGTTGGACTTCATCATTCTGGAGTAGGTCCCTCTGCCGGGATTCGAGGTTGATACCCCGCGGTCATGGGTGACCCGCGAAGATGACCTTCCTCAATACAACATCACCACTAATGGCCACCCTTCCAGAGAAACTAGGCACATGGATGTCTATGTCCTCAACCCCAGGACCGGGACCATTGTATGGGGTGACCCTGTTGTGGAGAGCTTGTCATCCCTCTACGCAAGCACATTCCATCAGAGCATAACTCACGAGACCAAGGGTTGGATGCAGTACTAGTATATGGGTTTTGGAGGAAACATTAATAGCGAGTGGGCCTGGGCGTACTGGGTTTCTTACACATGTGAAAAATTCGGGGCCGAGCTGTGGAATATTGGTCTGTTTGAGGCTGTGTGGACATCGTACTTCCACTTCTACCGAAAGCTTGAGCTTGGGCCGGACCTTTTCACCCGATGTTCCCCTAACACCAATGCATTCCACCTTCACTATGGGGAAGTTGGCATCAGTCTCTGGGACATCCACTTCATCAGAGGTATCCCTTAGGAGGGCCATCAATACGATTAGTTCCTCTCGCAGATGAACATCTGGGGTGACAGGTCTTGAACCCCCATACTGAAGTGGAACTTACTGGAGGTGGACAAGGAGAGACTGAAGGTCAAGGAAATCCTAAAGGACATCACCTACAAGGACTAGATCAACCTGTTCCAAGAGAAGGATCTCGTAGTCAAGATGCCCGGGTTGGGAAAATGGTGTCCAAACGCGGCTTAGAGGAGCAAGAGTGGATCATATTGGAGGATCCTGGAGGTGGGGAAATACCAATCATGGGGATACAACATCAATGAGGCCCAAGATAATAATTTATAGTAAGTTGGATTCCTGGACACATTTTTGAGCGGGTGTCTCTTGCCGGTGTGGGACGCAAGGATTGTCGTCCGTCCAATGACTCTGGTGATGGCGAGCATCATGGCTTCCAACATGAGGTTCAACCTAGGGGTCCCCATGATGGATAAGATGTATACCATCAAGGGATGCATCTCGAGAGGGGGACCACCTAGGAGAGTTTCTGACCCTTTCCAGATCTTCCATGGATGTTATGCAGCTCACTGATGTGGATACACATTCCCAAATACCATCTGTCATCCAGGCAATGGCTTGCGACCCTCTCTGCTGAATATTGTAGGGGTCATGCCGATGACGCTCAATGAGGAGTGAGTGCGGATCAGGATTGGTAAAAACACCAACATCAACTTCATCTCAATCCACACTCCAACTCGTCAGCTGATAGACGATGGTCAAGGCTTGCTGGAGCTGAAATATTACTTTCAAAGCATTAGTGGCGGGGTGCTTATGAACCAGATTGACGGGATGATTCTCTATGATCCTTATGTGCTATACATGTTTTTTAGGCAGTTCTGATGCCTCTAGTGAATACTAATGATATTATAAACAGATGTCTGAGAGGAGAGGAATCATTGTGTCCATCGCCGTCTGTGGCTGATGTTCACAAGCTACGGCTCTAGTGACATCATCACCTATCCCCCCACTAGAGTCAATTATGGCCTCTCGACCGAGTATGCTGAAAATTGTTCCATAGAATACCCTAAAGGGCATCTGTGGAAGTGAGTCTGATAGCTAATGTTCACCAGTGCCGAACCTCGGCGGCGAGAGAGCAGGCAGGGTGCCACTAGATGTGGAGGACCAGAAGCGTCTCAGGGAACAGGGCTTGCACAGGATGGGACCGCAACAGCGGGGGTGTCACATAGTGTGGCCACACCCTCATTGCCTAGAGTAGGAGGGTCCCATAGGGTATCCAGATAACTTTCTGGGAAGAAAATAATATACATGCTTCAACCTTCCCAGGATGCCGTTTTCCCTGCGCTGTGGTCGGCTTGTATAAGACTATGCCAGTCAATGAGTAGTGAATCCCTCTAGCAGAAGAGAGTGCGAGAAGGGATCCAATTTCCGGATGTCGGGCTTGTCTGGGTTGCTAAAAACATAGATTCTATTGAGGGCATGCATACCTGACATCCATGGACACATACACACGTCAACGGGGTCGGCATGTGGAGCCACCTCTCTTGGTGACGGTGCTACTCGACTAAGAGCATGATCCAGAAAGGATGCTGCTGGGGGAAGATGACAACAATGAAGAGTCGGAGGGAGGTGAAATAGAAGAAGAGGTTGATGAATAAGGTGAAGGTTAAAGAAAAGGATAAGGTGAATGAGAAGGATAAGGGGAGCCCGAAGGCGAAGGGTCGCAAGGGGCGTCCACCAAGGGTGTATCCAGGAGAGCAGTGAGATCATCATCTCTGATATAGATGTGACCGGGATACTTGAGGTCTGTTTTAACCCCCATCTTCTATGGCATTATCTTTCCTTTGATATCAATAACACGCTTTCCTAATCTTTCTTAGGATCACATCAGCACTGATTAAGCATATCCAGCCGAAGGTGGGGAGGAAGAGTTAATAGGGAAAGGCCGGGCACCGACACTCGGTATCGAGCTAAAAAGTGTTGTGAGATCCCCCTCCACGACAGCTCCTGTAGCGTCCAGAGCACTAGATAATAATGAATAGGGTTCCTAAAAGTTACTTTCTTCGATACCAATACTCACTATCAGAGGAGTCAACTGACCAGGATTCTCCTTGTATGTACACTGATCATGGCACTGGAGGTTCCTCAGACGACTAAGCTCGGACCATATGCGAGCCTGCTGATGGAAATTGCACCACCCCATCTACAACATGTATCCCAGAATGAGTTGTCTTCGGAAATTGGTGAACAGTGAGTGGCAGACAATAGTGGTGGTGCAGTTGGGGTAGGGTCGGAAATCGACACAGGAACCACCAGAACCGAGGGGAGAGAGTAAGTTCACATTGATGCTGAGGAGCCTATTCCCCTGGGAGGAATCTCTGAGGATGACCTTGTTGCTGCCTTGTTGGTTGTCTTCCTATGTAGTAGCCTACTGATCCAGAAGAAGATGATGATTCAGATTCGAAAGCGTCCGAGGAGAGTCAGATGACGCGATACAAGGGATGGAAGTGCATCCAGAGTTTCCTCAATTAGCTACAAGAAGAATGGAAGAAGTGGATAGGGTCACTCCACACCTGGTTTCACTTCCTGTGTGCTGTAGGGGCATATGTTTAATGACTTTATCTGACAGTCCATTGAGTACATGGCCGAGAAGATGCGTGAGAGCATCCGTCGCACTGACATCATCCGGTTCCAGGACGAGTCGGAAAGTACCCGAGCATTTTTGAGGGAGGATCAGGAGGTCCAACGCCTCGAGGAACAGTAAAATGAGCAAGAGGTATTCATTGAAAACTACTCTAAGTTCGTGGATCAGTTGATGGACCAGCTGGAGGATGCTCAGGATCAACTCATAGAAGAGATTCATCTGAAAACGGAGCTCCAAGATGAACAGGTGCGAGCACAGGCCAGGGCCAATGAACTGTGCTTCATGGCTACCGATGAAGAAAGAGTTCTCAGGGGACAAGATGTAGTTCTGGAGGCCACCGGCCAAAAGGTGGCAGCATTGTAGAGATATATGCTGGATTCCAACCCTTAGGGACCTGTTTTGGCAAAACCCATAAACTTGTCCCGCCTTACTGCTTTCAGTTCTTTTGAACTGTATGTATAGAAAAATTTACTTGAACCTTTTCTTGGCATACTTTTCTCATTGGTTTGACATGATCAACCATAATATTAAAATAAATAGAAATCCATCACTATGTTCACGTGGGCCATGAGAAACAAAGGAGGCTCGCAATATCACATAGTTTGATCATTGGAGCATCAACCAAACTTTGGGCATTCGCAATTCGAACCCGGATTTCCAAGGAGAAGAGGGAGGCCCATGAAAAAGAAGAGGACCCCAGACCAATTGATGTATCATCTTCTCAACATGCTCTAGTGCAGGAGCGGGGAAATTTTAGGGGCATTGGAATCGGTCCAAACATAGATAAATGAAGAATGTGGATCACATTACCCAAATTTGAAACACAATGGGAGGGGCAAGGAAATGAAGGATGACTGTTTACTGTGTTTGAAACACGTCATCCCCATTGCAATATCCTGGAATGGGGAAAACAAATGAGGGATAACCACTGTCCATGTTTTCAACATGGGGCCTAACTCAAATATCATCGATCAGTCTTCCAGAATGTTGTCCCAAGACAATAAGCAGACCATAGGTCGAGCATCAATATCGTTAGGGGGTCCCACCAGACATGAAAGAGAATGAAGATCCGAATAAAGTTGTACAAAATGATTGGAAAATGAAATGGTTGTTTTTTCGAACAGAATCCAACACTCGCAAGATAACGCCTCCACGATGGATGCACATTAGGTGGACACATAAATCCGGTCATGGATCATCCCTATTTTTAGACAGGCCCTCCCTGGTGAGGGAACTGTCGCTTCCCAATGACATTTATGGGGAATCATGAACTTGTACGGGGAAAATGTTGCAGTTAGAGTACTCCCCTAGAAGTCCAGACAAGGGGGTGACCGTAAGGAGGGACGAGATTTGGTGATCTCCAGGGCTGGACCCGAGATGAAATGTCGGGGAATTCTTATGTATCCCATAAGGCTGGAAATAAATCCCCACATAGTTCCTGAAAGGGTCTTAGTTTAAGGTCATAGAACTGGGACCAAGGATGAGTAAAGAGAGACGAAGACAAATGGTAAGGTGATTATGAAGCATGATGTGAATGTGGGCGTGATTCCTACCCACCATGTGTTCCCTGGGGAAGTGTTCTTGTCAAGGGATCGAACCCGAAAATTAGATTGGGCCCATGGGGAAGTGCTCGGGCACTCCTACGTATATCATGAAGATGGAAATCAATACATAAATAGTTCTTTGAGGGTGGCATGACACGGTATGGTACCAGTGAAAAGGATGAGAGGGGCGTGCGGGTCTTGCCCCGACACCAAAAGTAGCACATTTGATGTATCTTTTTTTCATTTAAGGTGAATGGTATTTATTTTGTAGAGTGACCGACCTAGGGTAGAAATTTCTGGCATCGCCACAATAATCAAGCCGTATACGGGTATTGACCAATGGTATGGTAAATGACTGATACCCAACGTGATGAACACTATGATGAGGTTATCACAATGCATTGTTGTTTTTCGTTGTGCGACTAGGACGATATCGTCACGGTTTATGGTCATGTGGTATGACTAAACAACACAGTTTAAATTCATATGGCATGTACATGGAGGAATGTGCATGACATGATAAAACCTACCCAACGTGAATTTGGGCGAGGTCCAAGTCATCACTATAACACCCGAAGATTTCATAACGTGTTATTTCTTCAAAATAATTCAATAACATTCACTACATGCAACACCGAGTTAAATCGCACCATGACATACCAAAAAAAATCCATTCAAAAGAGATTATGAATAGTATTAACTAAATGTTATACTTTATATAATTCTTATAATTTAAGAATCCCTATTATGAGTTTCTTAGATATAATGCAAGAACAAATTCATTTTCAGTATTGTACTTTTATCAACTTTTAATAGTGAACCATTTTTAAATACAATATTTTAATCTTTTTGACTAAATGGGGACATCAAAATTTTAAAATGAAATATCCCAAGCTTCCACGGTACGCTTTCCTTTGAATAATACAGTTGTGTGTGTTGTACGCAACTTCGAGTTTTAACACACACCACAACCGATCAAACTAGCTGTTATGAATAGTAATAACTACGTTTTGAAATTATATATATTTTATGTTTTATAATGGACATCATTTTTGGATTTGGAGTGTCGAATTTAACCTAAGGTGAAATTTTGGTACTTTTCGGGTAACCTTAATTTTTTGATGAATAGTGAAAATTAATAAATTTTAATTAAAAACAACTTTTTTAATCAAAATAATTAATAGTGATAAATTATTAATTTGAGTGGCTTTAAAGTAAATTTATAATATATTTTTACCATTTAATACAATGTTGGTCATTGGACATAATTTCACAATTACACCGATAATAAACAAGTATCAATCTTTTGATAGTTATTATCTCTTAAAAACACGCTTTTTGTTTTAACAACGGGAATTAATTTTAAATTAATTTCTGCCACTTATGTGTTTTAAATTTTAAAAAATTGATTCCAAATTTGGAATCAGGATGTTCAAATTGTGTAAATAGGTAACTTTTATTTTTAGACATTTTGAATAATTACTGCGGTAAATATTTTATTTACCATGGTTAAGGGTAAATCCGGTAAATAAGGGTTAAAAAATAATATTATAATAATACTAAATTACCCTAAAACGTTTCCTAACCTTATTGGTTGATACATGTTCGACCATAGGCATCTTTGGGTCCATTTTGGGACCCCATGGAGCCACTTGTAGGTGATAGGGACACTTTATTTTAATTAAGTTAAAATGAATACAAAAATGACACAAGCATATATCTTTTAGAAAAACAATTTTTACATAGGGTTATATATGTTGGATTTTAGACTATAAATATTCATTAGAAATATAAAACGATTTAATACATAATTATAGTTTATTTATAATTTTTAGACATTCAAGAAGTTAATTTATTTATGACACAATGATGATGCAGAAATTCCCATAATAGTGAAAATTTAAAATAATTGATATTATAAATACCCAAATATATAAAATTTGAGACTTTTTATGAATTAAAATAATTTTAAAACATAATATGACATTTTAGGATTGATTTAATTAAATTATTTAGAAGTAATCATTCTATTATAATTTTCACAAAAAATAAACTAATGAATAGTGTCAAAGTTGACATGAAAGAGTTTTTAAAACAAATATTATATTATTAATTGATATTAAATTTCTAAAAATCTATGGTTCGTCCAAGAGACATATATCATGATATCTGTATCATTTATGGACCACTTGGGGGTCTCTTTGATGTATATGGTAAGTTTATTAACCATATAATATAAAAATACAAAGAGACATTGTAAAAGTGAAACTGATTAACTTAGAGTTAATACTTAAAGATAAGGTTAATATAAGTACCCAAACCTGTCTAAATTCTATTTGTTGAGTGGTTTTCGACCTATCCCCACCTTATCCTTTTAATAATCAACTTTGGAGCCATTAGAAACAGAATATGAATTTATTATAAATTAATATTTATAGCTTTTCCAAAGGTGCCCCTCACCCCTCTTATAAAAGGGCACTCTTCCGTCTAATTTTTTCACACATTCAAAGACCTTTGGTTCATCCAAACGCAGTTCAAATACTCTCCAAACTTCGCTCACTACAACCTAGAGGCTTTATTTTTATCCAAAAGCCAACCTATGGAGCCCTTTTGATCAAATCATAAGGAAGAACCCGAGGAAGAGGTAATGATTTCACCACCCTTTTCCAAGTTCCTTTCTTCTTCCACTTATTCTTCCTTTGTTGTTACCATTCTAAAATAATAACTCCAGTATCATATATATACTGTGATGTTATTATAAATATGTTACAACCATATTCAGTATTCTATCTGCCCTTTTAATAACATGTCACCATATGTGCGTACGTACGGCTTACCGTCTCCACGTCGTGGTGTAATTGATATTCAATATATTATTAATTGGATGGGTATAATAATGATGTGTAACTCATGTAAATAATAAATTTAACATGATAATGATTCTTTATATATGATATACCATCCAATTATATATTATTTTAATATCAAAAGAATGATATTGTCGCTCGTGCGTACGTACGGACTACCGTCTCCACGAACGCGATGAGATTCATTCTCCATCATATCCATTCATGTATAATTATCATTTGATGATTTAAAAATTATTTTTAAGGACTTGATACCATTCTGGATATAAATAAGATACAACCAATCCATAACAAACATGTCTTATATAACAAAACATATAAAAGAAAACGAGTATGTTAACACCCGAAACAACGATAATTCTAAGATATTATTAACAAAGCAAAGTTAAAAGATCATATATGATATAATATTAATATATATGATTCTTGTATAATTTAATAACAATTATTTCACTATTATACAGGAGTTTAACCTACCCCAACCAAGGAAAAGTACAATGTAAGGCTTATTTCACAATCTCTTCATTATCTAAGGTTGTTTATACGTAATAATCTATTGGGATCTCTTTATCATCCACATCCATGTTTTTCAAAATGTATTTCAAAACAATTTTACAATTTACATGAATATGGGTTAAAGTCATTTATACCCTTTTTTTACTTTTTATAAGTGGTTTATAAAGGAATATTTCTCTCGTTTTCCAAACAAGGCACTTTTTGACCTTTTCGACAGAATTAAGGTAAGAATGTTTTTTTAACATATACGGCAGGTGCGGTTATTTTCCTCCATTATAAAATCGTCGAAGCTTCCCTTAAAAAATTATAAGAATATTTTCAAATTGAATGTATTAATTTATAATTATGTTACTTTTAAAATGATTTAAAAAAAGAGATATTTCTCTAAAATAGTTTTGATTTCATCTATGTCAACATCCTTTGATGGATTTTAAGCTTATTTGAAGTTGATTTGTTATGATACAAAACATCCCTATTTTATTGAAGGTTTTATGATATTTTTGACTATGGAAAAGTTATTCTTATGTCACTCATGGTTTTGTTTAAAGTATTCACATTTTATAAGTTATTTTTAATCCAAATGGTTATGTTATATTTCAACCTTTCATTCATATGAATGTGTTAGACAAGTATGTTCCGGGTTGGGGACCGGTAAACGTAAGCCCTCCGGTTTGGTCTCCGGTTATTAGAGGAACTCCGGTTTGGTCTCCAGTTATTAGAGGTACTCCGGGTTGGTGTCCAGTTATTAGAGGCACTCCAGGTTGGGTTCCGGTTACAGTTATCCCCAAGGTCTTGGGACGAGGCCTTGACAAAGAAATTAAAGTTCAGCATTATGCATTCCATCATTATGAAATTGGTTATTGATATTGCATGTGATTATTCGATTAGTAGAATATCCATGTGAATAAGTAAATGGAATTATTTAATTTTACTTTTGCCATACTATGTTGAAGTTCATGTTTAAAAGGATTTTGTTTTAGTAATGTATTGCCTTAAATGTTTATGCTTATTTTTGAAAGTTTCCGCTATATTGTTATCCTTACTGGGCATTTGAGCTCACCCATTTTCTATGTTTTATTCTTTTCCCAGGATGTGAAGAAGTAAGTTATGAATGACCTGCATGGATTTTATGTGGGGATATGAGTGTGGAATATGGAGACTATGTTGTTGTAGTAGTTTTTCACTTTATGATGTAATGTAAAACTTTATGAATATATCTAGTGTTTCCAAGGCTACTAAACCAAAAGGCCTTTAAAGATTTTATCTTTCTTGTGATCATGCCAATGTTACGTAATAATGCACCGACTCTAGGTAACTGGGTTAGGGGTGTTACAGTTGGTATCAGAGGAAGTTTAGTACAAACATTAGAAGCTGGATTGAGATAAACTTTGATTAGAGCACGTAGACCTAAGATGAACTTTGAGGATTTGTATAGAATAACTTCCTAGAATTTTGGTATTGTAATGATTTTGTGAGTTTTCCGAGCAATACATCCATGTCTGGATACGAGTAGGTAGAGGAGGCTCTGGCATAGATGTACCTAGGGGTAAATCCCGAAAACACCGCTATGAGCTCGACTCGAACGAGAACTGGTGCACAGCAACGGGTCTTGCTGCACTCTCGGTTACGACACTCCTGGGGGATATGCTTAGGATAACTCTCGTTTTAATTACAAACCATTATGAAGGGTTTATGAGTATATATTTTCTCAAAGGAAACATTTTTATGATTATGGATTATATCCATAAACTATATAATTTATGTTATGTGTTTTACAAGTTTGGGATTAGGTATTGTTATTCATAAACTAATCAAACGGATGCCATTGTTTAGAAATGGCGCCCTGTAGAAGGAATGGGAACTCTAGCAATGCACATGATACAAAGAGAAAGATGGATCATATATTTCATTGTCTTATGCCAAAATTTATAAGAGAAATAGTTTCGCATGTATTATCATCATATGAAGAAGTAATATCATGTGTTGATAAGATAAGTAAAGGGTTTGTTGAGTCCTATGGATTAGAAGGGAAGCAAGAGAAGAAAGGGATGGAAGAGAAAAAGTTGGATAAAGGGAAGAGGGAAAAGAATAATTTTCCCATATATGATAACTGTGGAAAAAAACCCCCTGGAACTTTCCTGAAAGGAATGTGAGTTTGTTATAAGTGTGGAGGAAAAGGGCACAAAGTACCTGACTGCAAGGGTAAATAAATGGTTTCAAATGTACAATGCTTTATTTTCAAGGAGTTTGGACACTACGAGAACCTATGTCCCAGTCATCAGACTATGCCGCAAATGATGCTATTGGATAATAATCAAGGTATGATACTACCACAGATGAAGAGTAATGATTAGAGTTCTTTTGTTGATTATGTCATTTGAGTGTTGTATCAATAATGTACTTGTTATAATAATTAGAGAGTATATAAGGATTGTACTGCAGTACTATTTCATTAAGGACTTGAGATTGTATGGAACAAAGAAAAGTGACTCAATAGAAGGTTAAATTTTTGGAAAATATATGGTTGAGGGAAAGATAAACCATAATTTTGTTCTGATACCGAGGTAGTGATTTTAGAATAATACATGATTGATTTGGATAAATTATATTGGATATTCATGACTACCTAGAAGCTGATTAATGATTTGTATATTCCATCATTGTTGGGGTTTAAAACATTTTTGGATTGATGAAGTATATCCAGCATTCTATATTGAATAAGGGAGGATGAATATAATCAATAAAGATTATGGTAATTCAGGATGTTTCAGTGTTTTAAAAGAACACATGATGAAGGTATTAATATACTATTACGGGGTAAAAAGGATCTACATTATGTTTACCTTCCTTATCAATTTTGGACATTGAGTTTGGACATAAGTATTTTGGATAAATTCTAGTTTGAGATTAATTTTGGATTGCCATAAAAGGACAACCCGGAGGTCGGGCGGCACCCCGTCGCGACCGGCAAGGCCGCGAGACATGAACCCGCAACCGAAGGGCGACAAGGGTGTATCACCTACCATTGGCCCACGAGATGTCCTGGATTATATAATATAGTTTTTATTAAATGATCTGGTAGATGAATTATAAATTCGTTTATTTTGAAACCCTTTACGAATAGTATAAATAAACGTTTTTACGTTCTATTATCTTTTAGAGTGATAGATGTCTTTGTGGTAGAAATTTATTTATGGATAAAAATCTAATTATAAAGTAAGTATATCTCCTTATGATCATAGCGAATCTCATAAATAAATTCCTCAATATTAAGAAAAGGAACTTAGAACAAAAATTGTGTCCTAGATGGTACCTTAAAACATCACTCATTTATGGCTTTTGGATTGTTGTCCTTTTCATAGCCATGTTCGCTACCACACTCCATCAGATAATTGATGGTTAGATTTTTCTTCCATATCCATATTTTACTACATGGAACCCTAGTATGTGTTATTTTTGGTAATCTTCATACTTTCCACTCTTTATTTTAAATAGAGGCCTCATTAATTCATTTTTTGATGTGGGATTTCAACTAAGATATTTTGAAACGTCAAAAATGTGTTATCCCAATACCCTATGTTTTGTTGAACCGATGGTATTTCAAATCATCATAGATTGATGAATTTAAGGACCTAAATTTTACACTTGTTTGTGACTGATGACCTCAATCACTACCTATAAATAATTACATTTTTCCTCCAATTATATGTCTCTAATTGCACCAATGTTCTCCTAATCGAGATCATAATTTGGTGGCGACCCTTTCATTTCTCTTTTCCTCATATTAAGACTAAATTTTAGTAACCCAATTTCCGATGTGGGTTTTACCACAAATATATTTTCTATTTTCAACATTCTATTTTCGAAGAACAATTTCAAATTGCGAGGATGAAATTTATTGAAGGAGGGGAGAATGTAACACCCCATGATTTCATAGCGTGTTATTTCATCAAAATAGTTAAATAACATGCACTACACGCAACACTGATTTCAATCGCACCATGACTAACCAAAAAAAGCCATTCAAAAAGGTTATGAATTGTATTAAATAAATTTTAAACATTATATAATCCTTATAATTTTAGAATCCATATTATGAGTTTCTTAGATATAATGCCAGAACAAATTCATTTTCAGTATTGAACTTTTATCAACTTTTAGTAGTGAACCCTTTTTAAATAAAATATTTTAAACTTTTTGACTAAATGGGGACATCAAAAATTTAAAATGAAACATCCCAATCTTCCATGGTACGCTTTCCTTTGAGTAATACAGTTGTGTGTGTTGTACGCAACTTCGAGTTTTAACACACACCACAAACGATCAAACTAGTCGTTATGAATAGTAATACCTACTTTTTGAAATTATATATGTTTTATATTTTAAAATGGACATCATTTTTGGATTCGGAGTGTCTAATTTACCCTAAGGTGAAATTTTGGTACTTCTCAGGTAACTTTAATATTTTGATGAATAGTGAAAATTACTAAATTTTAATTAAAAACAACTTTTTTACTCAAAATAATTAATAGTGATAAATTATTAATTTGAGTGGTTTTAAAGAACATTTAGAATATATCTTTACCATTTAATACAATGTTGTTCACTGTACATAATTTCACAATTAAACCGAACATAAACAAGTATCAATCTTTTGATAGTTATTATCTCTTAAAAACACGTTTTTTGTTTTAACAATAGGAATAAATATTAAAATAATTTCTGCCACTTCTGTGTTTTGAATGTGGAAAAATGGATTCCATATTTGTAATCAGAATTTTCAAATTGTGTAAATAGGTATCTTTTATTTTTATACATTTTGAATAATTACTGCGGTAAATATTTATTTATCATGGTTAAGGGTAAATCCAGTAAATAAGGGTTGAAAATAATATTATAATAATAATAAATTTCACTAAAACGTGTCCTAACCTTATTAGTTGATACATGTTCGACCATAGGAATCTTTGGGTCGATTTTGAGACCCCACGGAGCCACTTGTAGGTGATAGGGACACTTTATTTTAATTTAGTTAAAATGAATACAAAAATGACACAAGCATATATCTTTTAGAAAAAAATTTTTTACATAGGGTTATATATGTTGGATTTTCGACTATAAATATTAATTAGAAAGATAACACGATTTCCTACATAATTATACTTTATTTATAATTTTTATACATTAAATAATTTAATTAATTTTTGACACAAAGATGATGTTTTAATTCCCATGATAGTGAAAATTTAAAACAATTGATATTATAAATACCCAAATAAATATAATTTGAGACTTTTTATGAATTAAAATAATTTTATAAGTTAATATGACATGTTAGGATTGATTTAATTAAATTATTTCGAAGTAATAATTCTGTTATGAGTTTCACAAAAAATCAACTATTGAATAGTGTCAAAATTGACATAAAAGAGTTTTTAAAAAACAATTTATTTTATTAATTGATATTAAATTCCTAAAAATCTATGGTTCGGACAAGAAACTTATATCCTGATAGGTGTATAATTATTGGACCACTTGGGGATATCTTGGATGTGTATGGTATGTTTATTAACCATATAATATAAAAATACAAAGAGACATTGTAAAAGTGAAACTAATTAACTTAGAGTTAATATTTAAAGATAAGGTTAATATAAGTACCCAAACATGCCTAAATTCTATTGGTTGAGTTTTTTTCGACCTATTCCCACCATAACCGTTTAATAATAAACTTTTGAGCCATTAGAAACTGAATATGAATTTATTATAAATTAATATTCCTATCTTTTCCAAAGGTGCCCCTCACCCCTCTTATAAAAGGGCACTCTTCCTTCTCATTTCTTCACACCTTCAAAGCCTTTTAGTTTGTCCAAACTCTTCTCAAATACTCTCCCAACTTCCCTCACTACAACCGAGATGCTTTAGTTTGATCTTAAAGCCAACCTATGTATCCCTTTTGATCAAATCAAAAGGAAGAACCCGAAGAAGAGGTAATGATTTCACCACCCTTTTCCAAGTTCCTTTCTTCTTCCACATCTTCTTCCTTTGTTGTTACCGTTCTAAAATAATAAATCCAATATCATATATATACTGTGATGTTATTATAAATATGGTACAACCATGTTCAGTATTCTATCCACCCTTTAAATAACATGTCACCATACATGTGTACGTACGGCTTACCGTCTCCACGTCGTGTTGTAATTGTTATTCAATATATTATTATTTGGATGGGTATAATAATGATATGTAACTCATGTAAATAATATAT
Organism: Viscum album; assembly: GCA_963277665.1. Taxonomy (NCBI): domain Eukaryota; kingdom Viridiplantae; phylum Streptophyta; class Magnoliopsida; order Santalales; family Viscaceae; genus Viscum; species Viscum album. The sequence continues at coordinate 999,918,482 of OY728166.1, forward strand.
GTAACATGATAATGATTCTGTATATATTATATTCCATCCAATTAAATATTATTTTAATATCAAAAGAATGATATTGTCGCTCGTGGGTACGTACGGACTACTGTCTCCACGAACGCGATGAGATTCATTCTCCATCGTATCCATTCAAGAATAATTATCATTTGATGATTTAAAAATGGTGTTAAAGGACTTGATAATATTCTGGATATAAATAATATACAACCTATCCATAACAAACACGGCTTATATAACAAAACATATAAAAGAAAACGAGTAAGTTAACACCCGAAACGACGATAATTCTAAGATATTATTAACAAAGCAAAGTTAAAAGATCAGATATGATATCATATTAATATATATGATTCATGTATAATTTAATAACAATTATTTCACTATTAAATAGGAGTTTAACCTACCCCAACCAAGGAAAAGTACATGGTAAGGGTTATTTCACAATCTCTTCATTATCTGAGGTTGTTTATACGTAATAATCTACTAGGATCTCTTTGTCATCCACATCCATGTTTTTCAAAATGTATTTCCAAACATTTTTACTATTTACCATAATATGGGTTAAAGTAATTTATACCCTTTTTTGACTTTTTATAAGTGGTTTATAAAGAAATCTTTCCGTCTTTTTCCAAACAAGGCACTTTTTAACCTTTTCGACAGAATTAAGGTAAGAATGTTTTTTTAACTTATACGGAGGGTGCGGTTATTTTAGACCGTTATAAAATCGTCGAAGAATCCCTTACAAGCTTAGAATTATATTTAAAAATAGAATGTATTATTTTATAATTATGTTACTTTTAAAATGATTTAAAAAAAAGATATTTCTCTAAAATAGTTTTGATTTCATCTATGTCAACATCCTTTGTTGGATTTTAAGCTTATTTGATGTTGATTTATTATGATACAAAACATCCCTATTTTATTGAAGGTTTTGTGATATATTTTACATTGTATAAGTTATTCTTATGTAACTAATGGTTTTTTAATGTATTGTCATTTTATAAGTTAATTTTAATCCAAATGGTTGTTGTATATTTCAACCTTTCATTCATATGAATGTGTTAGACAAGTATGTTCCGGGTTGGGGACCGGTAAAAGTAAGCCCTCCAGTTTGGTGTCTGGTTATTAGAGTAACTCTAGTTTGGTCTCCGGTTATTAGAGGCACTCCGGGTTGGTGTCCGGTTATTAGAGGCACTCCGGGTTGGGTTCCGGTTACAGTTAGCCCCATGGTCTTGAGACGAGGCATTGACAAAAAAAATTAAAGTTCAGCATTATGCATTACATCATTATGAAAGTGGTTGTTGATATTTCATGTGATTATTCGATTAGTAGAATATCCATGTGAATAAGTAAATGGCATTATTTCATTTGTATTTTTTCCATACTATGATCATGTTCAAGTTTAAAAGTCTTTTGTTTTAGTTATGCATTTCCTTAAATGTTTATGCTTATTTTTGAAAGTTTCTGCTATATTGTTATCCTTACAGGGCATTTGAGCTCACCCATTTTCAATGTTTTATTTTTTTCCCAGGTTGTGAAGAAGTAAGTTATGAATGACCTGCAGGGATTTTATGTGGGGATATGAGTATGGAATATGGATACTATGTTGTTGTAGTAGTTTTTCACTTTGTAATGTAATGTAAAACATTATGAATATATATAGTGTTTCCAAGGCTACTATACCAATCGGTCTTTCGAGATTTGATCTTTCTTGTGATCATTCCAATGTTATGTAATAATTCACCGACTCTAGGTAACTGGGGTCGGGGCGTTACAATCACCGTGTGCAATTCTGGGAGAAGTGCCTTGGGCCAGGAGGCCTGTGAGGGTAATATGATAAGGGGCAGGAGAGACTAGCTCCCACATGATCTGGACCCAGAAGCATGATGTTCAGGTGATCCCACATATCCCATGGGGATGAGGACCGAGCTCCACATGGATCTAAGTGAAGATCCCAGCCTATAGACATAGTGCTCAGATTGTGGGAGCCTCAAGAGATGCCATACTGCATCTTTTCCCCACTGACGTGTGAATGTGCATTGAGGGATAGTGCCAAGAGTGTCGAGATTTCACTTGGACATGATGGGGTGGAACATAATGCGAATCATGCAATCAACAATCAAGGCTTAAAGGGGGTGGTGTGATGACTAAGGATTATATATGACCATGTTCGCAACATAACATCCCGTCGTGTTAGCCTAAAATTTTGAAAAACAAATGAGAATCGACTGTTGACCAAGATCGCAACGCGGGATTTGTATCAATTTGTTGTCCTAAACCCTTGGGGCATTTTTCCCGTAAAGGTTGGAGAGCCCTTTGCTGTGGTATCCATGACATTTTTGGGGGTGACTTCGGGTGCGATAGATTACGGGGGCCCAAATAAATGGGAACATGAAGCCTGACAAGTGGAAGGAACTTGCCTAAGATTAATCTGACACTCTTGGTGCTAGACTAGAGTTATATGAACACATTGGAGGACCAATGTAATGGGTTGAGGGACTCAATTCAAGGTAATGGAAGAGATGGCAGATCCACAGGAGAAGGGGGACATGGTTCAAAAAACCTTATACACCACCTATATATCCCCCTCATGGAGAGGGACAAGCCAAGGGGCCTATGTGACTGGGAGATCGGGGAGATATCTCAAGTGATATGGCTAGACATGAAATCTTGATGTCCGGGAAGTCCAACGTATCCCATAAGAATGAGAATCAAGACACACATAGTTCTTGAAGACCCCCAGGGGTAAGATACCGTATCAAAGGGGGGTGTACAACACGTTGAATAGTCCAACATGAATGAGTACATAATCTTACACCACGCCATACACTTCAAGATGAACTGGAGATGGGGACCATGAAGTCCAAGGGTCCTGCGGATGGGCCTCGGTCAGGAAAGCCCGACCAGCTTGCAGTTTAGTGTCATGCACGACGTGCATGCAGTTTCAGGAATTGTCGGACCGTAGGGGCCTGAATATAGGACCAAATGTAGTTTAAGGTCATGCAGGACCATCATGTAGTTTAGGGTCATGCCTGACCGAAAAATTAAGAAATGTATTACATGAGGAATTTGGCATTAGTGGGAGGAGTTATATGCTCACAATCCATGGTGACCAAAGAGTATGCTCCATTGGGGTAACCCTTATGAAGAATGAATGGTCCTTCCCACATGGGATCTATCTTGGGTGGTTTCCTTCCAGGGATCATTGGTTCCCTGAGAGCTAATACCAAATTACCTTACTGTAAAGAGCCAAGGAAAACCTTCTTATTGAAATCTTGAGCCATTCTGCTCTGATGCCTTTCTAGGTTTTGTAGGGCACGGAGCCAATTCTCTTCTAGTGCATCCAATTAAGCTAGATGGATTTCATCCACTCTATCTGGTGCTTCTGGTAACAGAACGTCGTGCGCAATGTGGGAAATTGAATCTCGATGGGCAGGACGTCCTCCGTTCCGTACACCAGGGAATACATGGTCACCTTAGTGGAATTATGGGTCGTTGTCTGATAATCCCAAAGGGCGTTGGAGTGTATATCTAGCCAAATATTCATGTTCTGACCAACCATCTTCTACAGAATGTAAGAGAGGGTTTTATTGGACACCTCAATCAGTCAATTCACTTGCATGTGATAGAGGGAGGTATGGTTGAAGTGAATGTTTTACTTGGCCTAAAATTTCTTCAGCTCAGCTACACGGAAGTTGGTGCCGTTATCGATGAGGATTGTGTGAGGTACCCCAAATCTAGAGATGATATTGGAGCTCATTAAGTTAGAGATAGAACGAGCCTTGACCTCCTTATCAGAATTTCCTATACCTACATTGAAAATAATTCTATAGCGGTCAAAATGAATCAGCATTGGCGAGCTGTTGCTAGTGGGTATAGTCCTATGACATCTAACCCACAGACTACAATGGGCCAAGAGTACATGGTAGTGTGGAGAGGATCGGGTGGCCGATGAACACTATTAGGATGAACATGGCACACCTGGATCTTCAAGGTGAACTCGATACAGTCTTCGATCATGGAGGGCCAAAAATAATCTAGTCTCTGAAACTGGTGAGACGGTTTTGGCCCACCCTGATGGGAACCATAGGAACTGGCGTGAACCTCTTGCATAACCTATGGAATCTCTAATCCTTGGATGGAATGCAGTATAATACCATCAAATCTGTATTTATAGAGGATCCACAGAAGGCGGGGTCTACTTTAGAGAGTAAACTACAGCATGCAACGTTGGATTCACTCGCGCTCGGCCCAGTCTTATGGGAGATTATCGTGTTGGAGTTAGTCTACCAAAGGTGTCCTACAATTATCAATTACTTAAATCACCACATCCGAACTACTAGAGGGCCCTGACATAGAGGTAACGGTAGTAAGATGGTTTAACTATGGGCCATCATCACCCTCTCGGGCGATGGGAGCAATGAATCTCCGGTGCGCCACTTGGATAATCAGATCATCCAGCTTGGGACCTACAAGCGACGCGACCAGGGTGTCCAAAGTATCTTATCAACCATTCTGTGACCGAGGGAAATTGATAACTTCTGGCCGAGAAGGGAACTGGGCTGTTAGCCGGAGAGTGATTTCTAACAACAGTACAGGATTTTGCTTCCTGACCACATAGTCTCCATTGACCTGCTCAATAACTAGCTCATAATCCACTTTCACATGCAAATGGGGAATGCTGATCTCAAGGGAAAGATCGATACTAGTAATGAGGACCTGATACACTGCCTCATTATTGGTTCATCCTTCTGACAACAGGAATGAGTACAGTAGAATAGCATGCACTTGGGTGATGAAGATGATACTCAGGCCTACTCTGTTGAGCCTAGGATCATTGAGCCTCCCACCGGTGGGGCTCTGGGAGGCACCATAAAAGTACATCTTCCATCATGGGGTGACTTGATCGATTGATAGGATTTCCTCTTCAGGAAAATCCAGGTCTAGGGACTGGTCCGTGAAGGTTAGATGAGCAGCTAGAAAGTCTGCCAAAGCCTACCCCTTGATAGCCTTTTGGGGCACGAACCTAATGTCAAACTATTGGAGGATCACCAACCACCGATCTAGTCATCCATTAAGCATGGGATAACTCAGAATGTACTTCATCGGGACTACTTGAGAGACCAGCTCTACCTCATGGGGCTGCAGGTAATGCTGCAGTTTCATTACAGAAAATACGAACACAAGGAATCTCTTATCTATGGGAGAGTATCTTGTCTTTGAATCGAGGAGAATGCGGCTGAGGTAGTAGAGGCTATTCTCCATCCCCATATTGTTTATATGGGTTAGACGGGCACCACGGGATCATTCTAGGTCATTGACATAGAGAATCAGCATCTTCCCAGAGATGGGTGACATCAAGACCGAAGGCTAGATCAAATATTGTTTTCTTTCCTCGAAGGCAGTCTGGAACTCCTCATTCCAATCATAAGCGGTGCACAATTTCTTGAGTAGAGAAAAAGGTTTACACTTTCCAGACAGATTCACAATGAATCGACGAATGTAGTATAAGTGGCCTTGGAGACCTCAATGCACTCAAATATTACTCGGGGGAGGCATCTGGCTGATTTACTTGATCTTTTCTGGGTCGATCTCGATGCCCCGGTACCGGACAACAAATCCAAGAAACATCCCCAAGGTTACCCCAAAGGCACACTTCAATGGGTTCATCATTATTTGGAGGGAAAGAAGGAAAAAAACACTCTCTCAATATCCTTGATATGGTACTAGCTTTGGAGAGATTTAACCACCAGATCATCCACATAGCATTCTACAAATGTTCCCAGGATTTTCTTGAATATGCTATGCATTGCCAGATGATAGGTGGCACCTGCATTCTTCAGGCCAAAGGTCATAACCTGGTAACAAAAAGTACCTTGGGGTGCACTGAAAGCGGTAGAATCCTTATCTTTGAAGGCCATTAAGATTTTATTATATCCAAAGTAACCATCCAGGAAAGAGATGTCTTGGTACCCCGCCGTATCGTCGATCAACAATTATGTCACTGGAAGGGGAAAATCATCCTTCGAACAGTGATGGTTGAGATCGCGGAATTCAATGCAGACATTGATCTACCCATTCTTCTTTTTGACTGGCATGATGTTGGCTATCCACGTGGGGTACTGTACCTCTTTGACAATGTTGTCTCAAATGAGATTGCCAAATTTGGCCTCAACCATGGCACCGTGAGACAGATGCATCTTTTTGGGAAGCTACTTGAACCCGCGATGGTTTACCGGGAGACCGAGGCGATGGACAGATACTTGAGGATATATTCTTGTAATCTCATAGTAACTCCAATAAAATACATAATGATTCTGTTTGAGTAATTCATCATACCTATGCAGCACCTCAGGGGACATAGCGGTGTTGATCAATGTGCGTCTCAGATCTGCCTCGCAACTGAGGTTCACCTGCACTAGCTCGTAGATCGCGGCTGAGACACCTTCATCAAAAGCAGGGGGAGTGTCCTCCATATCATTTTAACCACTTATGGAGATATCTTCATTGTCATAAGCGGCTTTTGAGATACCAAACCCTGATGGGAGGCTTCCCCCATCATGTGTGGTTGTGGTCATTGCATTGGGGCACTCCGGTGCTGCTGAGACCATGGCTATGAATGTTGTTGACACGATCCCATATGGTCTCTAGCCTAAGGGTCCACACTTGATAATATCGATGTAGTAGTGGCGCATCAAGCAAAGATGACTTATTCAAGCCTGGTGAAACTGGCAGGTATGACATACTGCCATTTCAATGAGTCAGACGTCTCCATACCTGATGGTTGTGGGAGGCTCCAAGATCACTAGAGCCTGGTTCGTCTAAGAATATGAAGTGATCTTCGGACACCATCTGGATATGGGTGCATTATTCCCCCTTATCCCCGAAATGGAAAAAACAATGCCCCATATCGAGGGTTTTTTCCACCAACTGATGGATCGGGAAGATGTAGGCATCATTCAGGTCTGCCCAAGGGTCTGTCATAGCGGCAACGGGCTCAACATTGCTTGCCTGGACTTTATTATCCTTACTATTGTAATAATTAGCATCCATGTAGTAGGATTCACAAGATACGAAAAGAGATAGATCACCTTGGAGTATGACTACTCAACCATTAAGGGAGTACTTGAGGCATTGATGATATGATGAGGAGTCTGCAGCGTGCAGATGGAGCCATGGCCTTCCATTCAATGCGTTGAACACGGTGTCCTGGAAAACAACCATGGACTTGGTGCTGGAAATCAGGCCACCGATCTAGGTCTACAGATAGATCGTGTCGACTGGTTTCAGCTCTGTCCTATCATATCCCTGGATCCTTAAATTGGAGGGAGTCTGTTCATCTTCCGATAGACCTAGTATCCATAGTGTCTATTTCGGGATAAGGTTGATCCCGAAGCTGGTGTCAATGAGACAACGGTGAACCTCAACACCATTGAATTGGTTGTTTATGTACAACGCATGGATGTGACCCTGTATGGGGGAGCCTTCATCCTCTCCTGAGAAAGAGATGACGACCTGGAATTCGGTGTCCTCAACTACTTCGCATGGATGGCATCTATATCTAATATCGCTATCTCAAACTAGAGGGGGCTCCATAAAGCCTCGGCAAGTTCTTCGCAGAAATATGGCTAAAGGCGAAGGGTTTCATGAATGGAGAGACTTTCTGGGATGCTAGAGAGGTGCTTCATAAAATCATACATTCGTGCCAGATGTGAACTTATGCTTACAGGAGGCCGTTATGCGATGGAAGGAATGGTGGACCCTGACGTCTGGACCAGCAGCTGACCGGTACTCGGGACATCATGGTGATCACTAGTCAATGCGCGGAGGGTAGCAACTAGATGAGGACCAGGAAACTGAGATTATCCTATAGCGGGGTGAATCTAGTTTCGAGATGGTAGAAGTGGCTCTGCCTGATCCAGTAACACAAACGGTGGTGGAGGTGGACCTGTCGACACCGGTTGAAGAGGATGTGCATTCTGAGTTCGGTGCTGGTCCTGTTGTTTGGTCTCAGTGGCGTGCACGACCGGGCTATAGGTTCCAATTGACATGCCCCACTGACCCATATGGTGACAGATCCACTGAAGTCCGCATTGGCTGGAGTCATTGGGGAGGTTCGTCTAGCACTCCCTCTCGTCGGGAATCATATATGGATTTACCAACTCAATGGTGTTAAGCCGAGCATACCCTAGACTATCAAATGACATGTCATCCTCCACTGGGAAAATTTTGGGAGGGATTCCCATCTCCGGGGACATAATGTCACTGAGAGTGTGGGACGAAAAATACCTTGGAGGGGCGCGTTGCTTCTTCTTATGTCGTCGGTGCTTGCTCTTCTGGAATGAGGCCTGCTGAGATGATGATACAGAAGTGGTGGACATTTCCTCTGAAGGAATCGGCAGGTTGAGGTGTCCACCTATAATGCCCGGGTTGAGGGCGGCTATCCTGCGAGCCATACAATCGTTATACTTCTAGGACCTGTGGTCAGGAACCTACTGCCACTCGCCTTCACCGTTTCTACTACTATCCAGTCTCACAAAGAAACCCACCACTTGAGTAGGGGATGGGCCCAAACTGACTATGTTGTTTTTAATAATTTAATAGATCCATTCATTTAACACATATCATTTCTTTATGGTTTGCCCCAGGATCTGGGGAAATGGGCAGTAGTTGAGGTGATCAGTGATATGCACCTCTTAGGGCTTCCGACACTTAGGAACTCATACGATTCTCTACTCTAACGCAATGCGAATGTAACTAGGTACTTGAGCCTCATCGAATGAGTAGGTCAGAATCCTTCTACCTGGAAACGGGGCTCTAGGAGCCTGACCCTAATGGGGTGACAGAGGAACTTGCTGATGAGGTAGAACATGATGATCCCTCCTATGTGGTAGCAGCGCAGGGGCGCCTGCCGATTCTGGGGCGAGCTCATCTGGTTTGGAAACAATTCCCGTGGTCGAGGCCCCCTACAGGGCTATGGGGCCGATGCTACTGGTACCAACTATAGCTTCCTAGGGGCCTCTACATGGGCCACAGTGGCGGGCTCAGCTCTGGCATCTCTCCTTGCTGGAATTGCAGGGGCAGCAGGCATGCCTGGCTAGTCGGTTTCAGAGCTTCCTCGAGGAACTGGGCCTTATCCAAGAAGTCTCGTAACCCTCCTGGGTAATTCTGAGTTGATCAAGGAGGAAACCAGTTCCCTCATGACATTACCTACGCCGATCATCAGTAATTTCTCCTTATTTAGTTGTATGCTAAGGGAGTACATGAGCCCCTTCCACCGGGCGATGAACTCTGCGACTCACTCATTAGGCCTCTACTTTAACCTGAAGAGGTCTGTGATGTTCTTCTTCTAGGAGGTATAGCTGAACTTGTAAAGGAATTACTTATGAAGTTCCTCCCAGCAAGTCATGGATCCAATGGGAAGTCGGCTGTACCAAACGAATGTCGACCCCTCCAGCGTCTGAACAATGCAACGGAGTTTGGCGGCCTCCTACTACGCTGGGGTCCCTAACATAGTCCCACACCTAGAGTTGATTTGGTCCAGGTACTTCCGCTGGTCCCCCATCCTATTAAAGGGGGAGAAAGTGGGATTTCTGAATCTCGAGGGTGTCATCATGTCATTCAACCGTGTCGGGTATGGTTTTCCAATAGGTGGGATAGCCATTTGTCGTGTTTCCAAATTTTCAAGGCGGCCAATGAGTGCTGCCATCAGATCTTCTGGATGGGGGTCCCAGTCCTAACAAGGATCCCTAACCACCAGCGCATTTCCAGGCTCTTCAATGTGGTAGCCCAGCTCAGAGACTCATGGAGCGGCTGGTGGAGTGACCCTTGGGGCGGCTATAGAAGCCTGAGCGGGGTTCCCTGGATTGGCACGCCGGTCGGGAGGGTTCATAGAGACATACCACGCCATTTTTCCATGAGATCCATCTTTCTCCTTATTCGTGAATACGAAATGATCAAGGTTTCCTAGGAGAATTACACTGAGGGGTCATTTTCATGCCCATTCTTCCACATCCTAGGATCACCATAGTCGGGTCACCACTCTAAAATGTGTTCGGCCAGAAGTTCATCGACCATATTCTTCACTCAGAAAGCTACAGGCACAGTGCAACCTTCTCGGGGTCCTTTTCCATCTTCTCCACTGAGGCCAACTGGTCAGAGTTCTTAACAGAACCAACATGCTCTTTGACTTTACTGACATTCCGGTTCAGTACCAATGCCTCAGTTGGTGGAGGGAGACTTAGGAGGTTCCTATTCTGGCAAGTAATCATTATTTATGGGTCTAGTGGTAGAACATCCTCAGGGGGGACACCCGCTTCGAGAAGTCCCAACTCATTCGACTCTCCTGTCAGATCGGTCATGTTGACTGCCACTCTTCCTAGGGGAATGTCCTCGCTACCACCAAGTAATTCAGGCAGCCGGAAAATCTCACTGAAGAGGAGGGAAGTGTACTGCCCCCAGCCATGGACATTCATGTTGGGGGTAGCCTCCTTTAGAACTCTGTAGAGTACTTGGAAACTCTGAACGCATTATCGCTGGAGGGCAGAGTGGTGGCCAGGTACTTAGCATGTTGGAACGCAGGGTGTGTGGCCAGGTCAACCTTGTTGCATTGTTCGCTGATGTCTTTGATGTTCTCTTGTCTCCCAGGGCATGTCACCCACCAGTGGGGAAGATGGAGGTGAGTCGCCCAGAGGGTCTAGCAGAAACATTCAAACTCCACCAGGGTGTGCGATTCTGGAATACAAAAATTTGATCCTACGACTGGCCAAAACTTCTCAAGGAAGTGGCCCATTGCGAGGATGGTCCAGAATATCTCTGACTTAGATCCAGGGTCTGGTCGTTGATTTCCCCACTCATCAACCGAGGGTTTCTGAGGAACTGGCAGCAGTGATGAAGCAGCCCCTGGGATGGAAGGCTAGCCGGTGAAGAATATGGCGAGCGAGCAGATTGGCCGCCGAATCTTGGGATATACTCTGAGCATTGCAGTGACATGGCAGCCAGGTCACGATAGGATGGACCAGTGACCAGAGCTCCTGACATAGTAGTGGTTTCTACCAGGGGTGATTTACGCCCCATCTCTTCCATCATTGACCCCCAAAATAGCTCTGAGGTAGAGGGTGCTTCTGGAGATGATTGTGGCGACAATATGGTTGGCCCCTGGTAATATGTCAGGATCTCATCCTCCTAGATATAACATAGGAGGGAAGAGGGGACCTTGTGGATCTCGAATTCCTAGAGGGTGAGGCTGATACACCTCATTCCTTCCCCATCCCTTGACTCATAGGACTGAGGGGATGTCTCATATGCTGAATCTCACTCTGCCTCGAAGTCTGAGAAGCGGACTGTTCTGATCTCCATCTTGCTGTTCCCAGAATTACACTTGCAGCGGAGGTGACCTACTCTTCCTCCCCTGGATTCTTCTTCACGGCAAGGTTGATTTCTGACATGGGTTCCTCCGAGTTCACTAGTGTCAGGGCAGATAATGTTTCTACCTGGGGATGTCGGGGTGCGAGGACCACCGGGAAAAATTTCAAATGGAACACGGGGAGGACCACTATGTTGGGTATTGGTGAGGTGAGGCTGGCTTCCAACTATATGATTTCTGGGTTGAGGAGGATCTTTTCCGATTAGCATGGGGACATGGGGAGGACCTCCATGTTGTCGAGTTATCATACATGCAATGTTTCCATGCTCGCGGTCCGTGGCAGGGGGAGTGATCCCGTACCCAGTGTAGTGAGCACAGGAGAGACTCCCATATGGAGTGTTGCTATCACAGGGAAGACCCTCTCCTAGGTTGAAGGTGTCACATGCAGACCTCCAAGTCAAGGTTGGAAGCAGTGAGGGTTCACACATTCCGTAGTGGTGGTGCGTAGTGATCCCCCACGCTGGGAGGCACTGCTACATATTGTTCTATGGCAGCCATCACCTATGTCAGTGACCGGGAGAGTCCACCAAACCTGCCGGTGGGGCAGTTGGGGCCTCGTTTCAGGTTCGGCGTATCGCTTTGCCTGCACAATGTATGTAGGGGTTTGGGGATATGAACCCGATGTGGCTCGGGCCACATTAGTCACAGACAGTGACGCCCCACAGAAATCATCTTCTTCTACTCGTAACCGACGCTAGCACCGGGTCATATGGACTGGAGCCGGTGGTGTAGGCTTGTGGATTACCTGCTCTTTGGCTTGGGTAACTAGGTGGTGGCGTTGACGCGGACTGCTGAGGGCCCTCGCCGGGAGCCCTCGAAGCGGGACTCGGATCGGGGCATCCCAGATATCTCCAACTTAGTTGGCATAAGGGAGGGAGCTGTCAAGGTGCTCCGGGGAAAAACTCCCAATGCAATTCTATGTTGGTGTAGGGAGTAGTGGATCCCTGTTTGGCCCTCGAGGGCTGCGTGGAGGGTGAGGGGCAGCCGCCTCATGATATAGGTGGGACATACCCCTGGTGGGGATGACCCCCTTTTCCTCGTACCTACGTACAAGGTCATTGATTACCCATTGCTGGATAATCTCTAATGGGGAGAGGGGGCATGGGTGCCTAGCAGTCATGGCAGTCACGACCATCTTGGAAGACGCAAAACCTATTGGGAAATCTGCATTGATATTTCCCCTACCCCTGCGTTGGTGGGCATGTGATCGAGCTCCGGATGCAACGACTTGATTCTTGAAGCAGGGAGATGAACTCATTAACACTGCAAGAAAAAGGAATTGACAACTAGTTCCCTAGCTCCCTTCCATCTACTGTGGTAAGCAAGAGGAACCACGTTGACAACGTCACAAAACGGAACGCTCAACGTCCTGACTGTCCCAACTTCTGGCAAGTTTCACGTTAGGCCTATTTGGTGGGACCTCATACCGTATGAGGAGGTCAGATGACATGCTTTTCCACTAATTTCCATAATGATACTAGTCTTTAAGATGAGGAGAGGATCTTCAGGTCGTATTCACCATTTTCTGTTTCCGACACATTCACAGGGGCGCGCGCATCCGTCACAGAAAGGAAATGCTTCTGTTACCCCGCATTCCCGCTTTCCAAATGTGGGCAGCATCCATTCGTTATTTAGGGACATCTTCTCCTTGATCTAAATAGGATGATGATATGTTAGTTATTCCTTCTGTGGATTTCTCCATGGAGCTCTTCACCTAGTCTGGGTCTCCCTCATAGATTAAGATTTAGTTTGTGAAGCTCTTCTCGGCGCCATATCTTCATGGACACCAGTTAATTACACCGCATCTGTAAGGACCTTCCAGGGGGTAATGTTAGGGCAACAACCATCAGTTAAGTGAGAAGTCACGTTGGGGAATCAATGGTGTGTCTTAATGGTGGGTATTGGAATTTATGTCCTATTTCCCTTATTATAGGGCTTCTCGGGGGAACGGAAGCCCAAGGCATCCCACATCGAACGTGGGGAATTGTATTCCATAGGCATGTATCTGAGTTTGTCCATAGCATCGCATGTTTAACATAGGGTATACCGCATGTTTAACATCCAGAAGACATGGATCAGACTGATCATAAAAATAACTAGAGTAGATCATATTGAAGAACCCCCTAGAGGGAACCCCGATGTTGGGGCCAACATGTTTGCTGCTTTCCAAATGTTGTGGAAGGGGGTGAGGTGGCATGATCTCACCGAGATGTGGTGGCCCATATAAGAATTAGGATTGATGGTGGATTTGGGATAGGGTCTTGAAGAGACTTCCAACGTACCCCGTTGTAGGGAATCAATGTCTGTGTAGTTTGATGATACGGTGGGACACCGGAAGAGGTGACCCGTGATAATGAATGCGTGGATGGGAACTAATGAACTGAAACCTTCGGGTTATGGATTGATCTTCCCAAGACACATGTTCCCAATGTAGAGATAAGGATGAGATATGAGTGATGTCTTGAGCCTCATGTAGGCCTCTTACGTATCCCCGTGTTGGGGAATCAATGTTTTTTTTGTTTATAAGGGAATGCATTTTAACGTCACGTGGGATGGGGGAATTTGGGGCTTATGCGTTGAAACTTCCCAAAGTTGGAGTCAGTGAACTGAAGTGAAGAGGGACCTAAGGTCTAGGTGGATTGGGGCTTACACTCTGAAGTGGCCCAAGGTGGTGATGGTGCTTGGCACACTAATAGAGAGACGGTCGGGGCCAGTGGTTTGTGGGCCCTGAACGTCATGGAAGATTCCTACGTAACATACCTTAGAACAGATCAAAGTCCCCATAGTTCGTGTTGGTTGGGGATTACGCTATGAGATGGCCCAAGTTGGTGGGGCTTGATCCTCATATATTCTTCCTACATACCATGTCTTAGAACAGATCAAAGTACACGTAGTTCAGGATTGTTGGGGCTTGAACTCAGAGATGGCCCAAGGTAGTGGGGCTTGAACCTCGTGGAGGCTTCCTACGTACCATTCCGTAGCACATATGAATGTCCTCATAGATCGGGTTGGTGGTGGATTACACTCAAATATGGCCCAAGGTAGTGGGGCTTGAACTTCATTGAGGCATCCTACGTACCATGCCTTAGCATAGATCAAAGTCCATGTAGTTCGTGTTGCTTGGGTCTTACTCTCTGAGACGACAAAAGGTGGTGGGGCTTGAACCTCAAGGAGGCTTCCAACGTACCATGCCTTATCACGGATCAAAGTCTACGTAGTACGTGTTGGATGGGGCTTACGCTCTGAGATGACCCAAGGTGTGTCATGGTCAATGCTCACACTAAACTCATGAGAGTCATGATCAGTGTCAGAAACAACATCTTGTAGAGACCTGACGGTCATGTCGCAAAGGGTGCATCCGTGGGAAGTGAAAAGGGTATTACGCGTTGAGACGCCCATGATGCTAGGACTTACTCCAATATGGAGGCATGAGGGAAACAATGCACAATGGGATAGGGATTTGGCACCAATGAAGAGAGGAGGGGCCTCGTTCCCTATTAGGCCCTCTGCCGGCCATGGCACCAAGGAAGTGAAGAGGAGGAGCGGTGCTGCCACATACGATAATGCTGGGGGCTTACACCAAGGTGGATTCCTTTCCCCATGGACGAACGCCACTCAAACAAAAAGGATATTAACCCCTGTGATGGGTGATACCATCCCCATGGAGATGAGTGGGGCATAGATATGTTCTGAGGTGAGGGGACCCTGCGCGTGAGGCACGGGATATGACAACCCTGCTTTTATTACAAACATAAACATGATTTATTACATAAAAAATCACTTGATACAACAAGAAGATAGAGAGGTTTAGTGTCTTGGGGGCTTAGGATCATTACATAAAACCTTAAAACATGAAATAAAACGTCTTTATTGAAAACTTCCTTTACATGACCATTATATTCCCTCATATTTAGCAATGCATGGGATAACCAGAGGACATGCATAAGAAAAGGATGAGCTATAAAGCCCAGTAAGGGAATACACATGGAATAACATTAGGATTACAATACATGTTAGACATTAGTCATATCAATATAGAACATGAGAAACATGAACATAAAGGCATGATAAAGCATGATAATCATAACATGGAAATGTGGTAACAACACTTCACATGGAATTAGCGTGAGCCAAGGATCATTTCACATGTAGCATGATTAAATCCTCATTGCACATGAAGCACGATTAAACCCTTGTTTCACTTGAATTAGAATGATTCAACACTCATTGCACATGAAGTATCATGGTACGATACTTTACCCAATGCATTGGAGCGCTATAAGGGTGAACCCTTCTTAATTATTTCATTTCATGCATAAGTGTTCCACATCGATCATAAAACATGGATTCATGAAACATAATCTTTTATTCCACGATAAAGGAATGTGGAATTAATACATGAAACTTTATAATAAATTAGTAATTGTTCATAATGTTGAATACCCTTGATGGAGAAATGGTCATGGTATTCCCTGCACAATAGCATTGGCTTTGAAAATCGGTGCGATTTCGGCAGTATAACGGCGTGACATAAGAATTCATAAAAACGGTTGATGAGAGAGAAAGGGGTTCCTCATCATATTTACATGTAATGGATAGTAAGTAGGTAATATAGTTACATGTCCCAATAATTGTAATGGAATTTAGAATCATGATATAAAAGTATTGCTTGAATGTAAATGAGGAGAGAGAAGTTCCTTTCAGAATTTCAGCATAGTAACAGGTGTATATGGGAGGCATTTAATGAGAGAGAAAGGGTCTCCCATCATTCAAACATAAAGAGGGAAGTATGAGGGAGGTAAGAAACCATACCCCAACATTAATATTTGAAATTAAATTGGAAAAACAACTTAAAGAAAATTGGACAAAAATGAGAATGGAAAAAAATCCCTTACATGGAAGTGTGCTTCCAAAGGCTAGAGAGAGGCTTGTGAGAGGTTTATTTGGAGCTTGAGGAACCTTCGGGGGATTCTAGAGAGGTTAGGTATGAGGATGGATAAACTTAAAAGGATTTTAGTGAGGAGGAAGTGGGAGCATATGTGGGTTTATATAGGAAAGGTGAGGGAGTTCTTTATTATTTAGGTTTGGGACCCCTTATATTAAATTAATCGAAACCACAAACCATCCCATGGTTTTTGCCCATGGTTATTAGGAAGGGTAGAAGAAAACAATATTTTATAAGTCCAATGTCCGAACCTCTTAAAATAATGGGGATGCTTATGTGAAGGTGATTCGCCCTCCCATGGAAATTAATTTAAAAAGACAAGGTGTTTAATAAGTTTCGAGGGGTCCATTAATTCGTTGAAAAGTAAGTCAAACAAACCCAAAATAACATTATTTTAATGGTAAAAGATATATTGGCCGAAGATAAGGATTATTGTATTTATTACATCACTATTGTGTCATTATGAGGTCATAAAACACATTATATATTTAAATGGAATTTAATTTTTACCCAAAAATTTGACTATCTCAGAAAATTATGAAAAATTAACCGTTGGATAATTTTGACTTCATGATTCCAAAAATTACATTTATGTTAGGTAAATAATTTTCTAAATATGTTAATTTTCCCATTTAAAATAAAAACTGATATGTATTGAAAATTCAAGATTTTTGACAGAAATGGCTTTCAAACCTTTATAAAAATTATAATTGCATTCATAAAATTATATGATCATTTATATTTAATAAAAATTAATTTAATAATAATAATATTTTATTAAAATATAATTTAATTAAAAATTCGTTAATTTTAAAAAATAGAATTCTTAGTTAAATAATAAAAAAACTATTTGTACATAAAAAAACTATTTACAATGTATCGATAATGATAAGAAGCTGTATTTATTATTATATAAAAAAATAATATACATGAACATTATACTAGTGATTTGTTGCATAACCCCTTAAAACTGCCCCATAAGACCTAAGGGTAAGGTGAGCGATGGTGACAGACTCTTGGAGTGGCTCGGCTAACATCGCTCGAGTAGTAATCTCTATCAACTTCTACTTTTCCCATAGTCAGTCCCATTCTAGCTTGACATGATGAAGCTCATCTTAGACATGGTCAATAGTGAAGCCCAAGGATGCCACCTCTTTTCTGAGCTCCGATAAACGGGCTTCGTATGGAGCAATTCTACTGGATGAGGCCACCACTTCTTTTGTCTGAGTATATTGGATTTGTTAATGCCCTATATTTATACTAATCATGTGATCACTATTCAAAATCTATTTTAGAAATGGTCAAAATTCATAACATAAAACTAAAGAAGTTGACATTTTATATAACCATAAAGAGTTATTTAATTAGATCAAGAGGGATTTACATTAATGAATCATTGGGTAGTTACATGAATTCAAGTTATAGTTTAACATCATGTGTTGAGGAAGAGGTGCTTGAAAGTTTAACATCCTGCAGCTCAGATGAGGTGGGCTGGCACCACAACCCTATGACTTACATAATAGGTTCTCTCTGCCCCTTGTGGAAGGGAAGGCATCATCAAGGTCGTATTGAGAGTGTGTCATGGATCGAACCATCGAGGGGTCCACATTAGCATGGATATGCAAAGAAGCAATAGCCATTAGCATACCTATGTGAAGAAGAAATAGGTAAAGCAGCGCAATGGGAATTATTTTCCAAGGTACATTAAAGATACTTTGTACGAACCTAGAAATTCGCATGGGAAAACTGTGAATAATGCGGATTCCCGGAGTGCATGAGACACCTGTGAGTGGCACATTGATGGAGGGAATCAGGAATTCATGCAAGATGGCGCTCGGGGGTCACTAATGTGAAGGGCCCTGAGGATTGCGTTCAATCCTTGGAGATTTCATGAAATAAAGGGTACCAATGCGAAATCAGTGTTTCTTGTGTGAAATAGGGGGGCTGAGGTTTTGAATACGGCTTGATGAGATTTCACGCAAAAGAAGGGGTTTACACGCAAAGGAAGTATTGTGAAAATCTTGGCTGGATTGGGCACCCCGGATGGATTGCACGCAAGGTGCAGACCCCGACGAGGATGGATTTTAGTCTATGCTAAGGGTATCTTGCCCGAAGGTGGATCCTGTGGTGACATGGCATGAAAAAGAACCATACCTGAAGGACATATTGTGCGTGTGCGGAATGCCGATTACGCACTGGAGAGGTGGTTCAAATTCTCCAGCCCCGAAAAAAAGGGGATCGCCTTCTATTTATAGGCATCCATCGGTGAAGAATTAAGGGTTGCATACAATAATTACGTGACGGAGGTGGTGGCGCAAATGGTAAACTACGTGGGGCACGGGCGTGAAATTATTTCGCGCCGGTGCTGGGACCCTTCGCAAATCTCGATACTTTCCGAGATGGAGAAATTTTTTGCGCACCTCACTTTTTTTCCACGCACTTCATCCGGCCCCTATAGACCTAGCCTTTAGGTCCGAATACGCCTTCTATATTTCGTTTCAGAACTCTCTCCAGAACTTAAGCACTTTTTGGCGTCTACAATCATCATCAAGTCATTTTATGAAATCAATTTCATTGTAAAACATATTTTCAAAAATTCCTCTAAACATTTAAAAATATATCATAATGGTGTTGAACATAAAAATTAAATTATTTTTTATAATAAAATTCGACATTATCTAAATTCATAAAATTAATTTAAAATTTATTCAAAATAATGTATATAATAATGTTTTCTATTTTAGTTAAAATCAACTTTGAACCACCTTAATTTACTCACACAATAAATAAATATCCAAAAATTGAAATTTAAAATGGATACCCAATGGAAAACATGATCAATGAATAATCACATTTTCTCAAATCAACAAATTTAAATCAAGATCCGGCAGTGATAAAAGGATACATCTAATTCAATAAAGTTGAGAAATGGAAAATTTTAGTTTCTAAAATAAATATGTTTCACTTTTCATAGTGTTATGATTTTAATACTCCAAAACTTTTTTCTATGAAGATTATATATTACACTGGAATAACTCATCTCAAAATATCAAAATAAATCATAAGGGTAAAATTAGGTTTGATTAAGAGGAAAATAAAATAAATAATTACAGATTTTTTATATTAATAAAAAATTTCTGTGTGTAAAAAATCGACTTGAATGGTGTCATGGGTTAGGATATATGGTTAGAAACAACCGTGAACCAATTAATGTTCTCTCAATAGTATCTTGGAAATAGTTCCATAGTATTCATTTATGGATAGAAAACTATATTCCAACAATTCATTCCATCCTATGATAAAATAAAAATTGTTCATGGTATAAATACATGGATTGAAAAGAATTACCCAACCAAGAAATCACTAGTTTCCAATACCACACATCTTCATCGGAGGTTACACGATTTGGAAAAACTATTTTATATCCTATATAAGCCAAAACAAATTGCACATTGTTTAAGTGTAAATCCAAAAAAAATTACTAACCACAAACAAACCATTCCATTCACAATAGAGATCGAAAGAAATAAAACACCAAAAAAATAAAAACAACATCCAAATATAATATAATAAAAATAATTGTTAATATGTACATGAATACATGAAACATGATATTATAATATCCCCGCTATTCATTTCCTTTATCCCCTAGAATTCATATCAGGTTGAATATATTTTACAGAGATAAGGAAACTACGCTTGGATTAATGCTTCATGGTCTAAGGTTTCATTTGAATAAAAACCACACTACTAATTAAAAAGAATTAAAGGTATAAAATTCACTCAAAAACATTTATTATAGAATCAATCATTATAACTAGATAACCTATCATGGATAAATCTAGTTCATAATTATGTTCATCCCATATCAATACATGATAATAATTAAAGATACTCTTTCACAGTATTGATAAATGAAACAATGTATGATTCCAAATTAACGGAGGTGGTTTTTCCAAATGGTGATCTACCTTTACAATAAACTCAAAAAAACATAGACTACCCCAAAAATATCATAGATGTATTTCTCATTTTCCCATTTCATTGGTCACCCTAAAATTTTGAACTCTTTATAACACCTGGTCACCAACTTAAAACTCAAAAGTTTTAAAATACCATGTTTTATTCCAATGTATAAGTCTGAGGTAATTCTATGTTTTGTGATTGATGGATTGTATATTCATTGAACTGATATTTGGTATGAAATTTCAAGATCTATTACTCTTGAATGTATTTTTTAAGACATGGATGAATTCTTAAAGGACCCCCTAGTAGATTAATTAATTTTTGGGAGAAATTTAATTGAAAATATGTTACCTTGAAGCTATGAACAATGTGAATGGTTTTTTTAAAACCATGTGGCTATAGGAGAAAATCGTGTGGGTGGAGAGGGGGAAAATTGTTCAACACATGGCATGCACATGGTTTCCCCAGACAATATGCCTATCCTACACTAGTAGTTCCATTTTATTTATACCTAAAACTATTCAAAACAAGATTATTTCTTCATTAGGGAAACCATACAACATAATAGTGAGAGGTGGAATCCTTTAGTAGTGTCCATAGCACGGTCTGCTCTTGGTTTGGAAAAATAGTTTGGAAAAATCGTGTGCCACATAATTTGGTTTGAAAAATAGTTTCTCTCAAAAGGATTTGTGTTTAATACTTTTTTATTAATTTATATTCCTCATCTAGAAGATAAAACAAGGGTTTATCCTCCATTAATAACTAAAGTCTCCCATGTAAATGAAATTATTTGAATCAGTTATCTGGTTTGTATTCCATAATCAGTCAGGTGAAATAGATATGTCTTGGTGTGATCCCATAGTATCTTACCACATATCTAAATTCTCATTTTCGTATATCATTCTATTTATGTCCAATATCTATTTCAATATTATCATTTCATTGTACAATTTCTAAAATCACTTTCATCCTGCTTCAAATCATTGGTTGATATTGTGCAATGTGTTTTCTACATCATCGAGGTCGGTGATCAGGTAATTTTCATATTTAATATTGATGTTATGTAAATTATGTCATTTTTTTGTATGCCATCATTTTCCAACCATCTCTTCATTATTGGTATATTCATATCTATGTTACCCATATGTATTAATATATTCTATTTGACCCTTTTAAGGTGGTTCATTATTTGTATACATCATACATGGTCACCCCATGGGAGTTCTAATTGAATGTTTTCATTTTTGGTTAATTTCATTAATGTAAAATAACAAATTTTTTCAAACTGGGTTAGTTTTTAAAATTAATTCTCTATAGAGAATGATAACTCAATGGAAACCAAAGAACCTATTAGTTCCCCCACCATATAGTTTGGATATCCAATTTATAAAATTTCGTTGTTAGACGAGGGATCCTAGAAATTTCAAAATATCTATAAAACATGAATATCCTTGGATTAATGAATTAAATAAAAAGTTAATGGGATTTGATAAATGATAATGTTAAATCATGAGGGGTTAATATTTCATAAGTGAATTAATTGGTCAAGATGCAGTAGTCTATTACGTGTTATCTTAAATTCCCATTTTGTCACATGAATATATAATCAATTCCATTCGAAAAATTCATCTTTTACATTACCTTGAATTTACCTTATATTATGAATTCTTTATTGAACCATTGGTGAATACTCTGTGGTTGTCGAAAATTCACTTGTAATTTCCCAATTATTAAACATCCTTTGATGGACTTGACATTTTTTTGAAGACCCTTAGAGCCTTAAATTAATTTTCCATGTTTCTGTAAAATGGATTGTTTGTTTATAGGAATTTGTCAATGCATGAAAATTTACCTTCTATATTAGAATTGGTTTTATTGAATAGATTAGATCTTTTGGGTTATATGACCACACCATTGAATATGGTTTATTATATGGCTTATATGGGAACTCTTATGCAAGTTCATTTGGTTTTCTTTGTAATAACAAAAAGATTATTTTTAATGTCTTCTAAAGGATGGTGAGGTCATTCAGTTAGATTATACATATATGAATTTTCATTAAGAATTTAAATGAAATTATAATAATTTATTTTAGATATTGAAACACATAATAGTTTATGCATTATGTTTTGAAATATGAATTATTAGGACTTTTCTTGTTTTATATGGAATTATTTAAATTCAAATAATCATAGTTGTTTCCTCATGCCTTGTATTGTGATATAATGATTCCTATATATGGTGCAGATAATATTATATAATTTTAGGTACTATCTCTTTTAAATTTATATAAATACATTTACACCTTATACATAGGTTTTGTATGATGTTAATGGGTTGTTAGGTGTGGATTATAATCACACTCCATTACCTCGGGTGGTTAAATCATAGAATCTCTCACCAGTAATACTATATGTGCATTGGGTGGAGGGGCCATGTTCCAGGATTAAATTGTTGTCATGATGGATCACTCACCATCCTAAATTTTATTTCATAATGTCTCTCTCTATTCCTATAATGTAGGGAACTTATCATTTTCATGATTTATTAGGCTCATTAGATAGGTTATGGATGTATGAGTTATACCTAGTCCATTCTTAGACATGTAATCCTGGTGAATGTCCACTGGGCATAGTGACACACTTTTTCATATAGGTGGTTAAAATATAGATCTAGAATATATTTATATATATATTATTTATATTATATATATGGTGAAAAGATCATACATTTCTTCTGGCCACGAGGAAAAGTAGGAAAACACGTTAGGTGTCATTAAAAACCCTGAGAGAAGTAGATATTTATTTCAGAATTTCCTTAATATTTTTGATATACTATAAAACTGTTTTGTTATGATAATAACTCTGATTACACGTAGTAATGGTTGGTGGTGGATGACTATAATTTTAATCTCACACCATACTCAGTATGCACTTGGAACCCATGAATATTTTTTGGATAATTGTATGATTAATGGAATGTTCTCATCTATAGGTTTTCCGATATATATTTTTTATATAGTTCTCAAGAGAAGAGCAACAGGCATAAACTAATGAAGTTTGGAGTTGTTTTCACATTTTCCATTGGAATATTATTCATCATGCTTGTATCATCATGTTCAAATTATGAATTTCATCCTTCCATGCATCAATGCCTTAGGTACTTCTATTGAGGCGTCAGATTTTTATATATTTTGTTTAGTTTATTAAATAATTATGATAAATAATTAATGTAATATTTAATACTTATAAATAAGTTTATTGATCATGTTTTTTTCATATGGTTCTGTTGTTTTTATAGTATTTATTGTATTTATTTTTCTTCCCTAACATGATGATATGGTCTTTATGTTGTACTAACTTTATCCCATTTTTTCTAGTCAGTAGCCTTCGTAATTTGGGGAGGCATTTATGAGGCATGTTTCCCGCCAGTTTGGTGACTCTCTTAGTGGACATTTGCGCTAAGACATTACAATTTGGTTTCCAATAATTTGTTTTACATTTTTCATTCTATTTTAGTATTATACATGATACTAATAGTTAATTAATTTTTAATATTCCATGTGCTTGGTTGTAGCTATCATGTGTATAGGGGAAGACCAAATTACATATGATGAGAAATTTGAATAGTTTATTTTACCATTTATTATAGACATGACATCACTATTGGGTGACACAATTGAGTACTAACATTATTTTCATTGATGTTTATGAAATTTGATTTCTATATCGAGGCTAATTGAGATATGGGAAATGCATTAGAACATGAATCATCATAGAAAAAATATGCAATATATTCAATGAATCTTTATTTTCAATGTTTATTGTTAGCATCCTTTTTCCTATTTGATCTTGTTAATTCCTTGAAAATTAATAAAATTGAATTCAAACCTATTATTGGGATTAAAAAAATATTGAGACTCAATGTTCATGTCCTAAAATAACAATGGTTTTTTTAATATGTAAGATCATACTCCTTACCAGTAAATATTGGAATTTTTATCCATATAACTTCAATTGCATGTGCTAGAATGTGTTTTGGTGTAATACATATTGATAATAAATATTGGTTCATATGGATTATGATCCCTAATGAATTGAAACATTGTAAAACATTTTATTTATCAATTTTATGTTCATTAATTATTTATCAAGTAAAAATTCAAAATTAATGTGAGTGATAAAGTGAAATTATATTTTTAATCTATTGTATTCCTTGCATTTTTTGTTTATTCCTTATTCTTTTGATGATAATAGATAACCATAATTATTTACTTGTATTGATAATATATTATTTGTGATCTAAATATATAATTTTTTGATTGAGATGTAATTATAATTAGATATTAACTGGGAACCATTAACATTTTTATGGTTTGTGTGAACCTTACAAATAAGAAAATGTATCATGTCTTTTCAAATCATATTTTGAGATATATGTATATATATATGATAGTCTTTTATTTTAGATTGTTTAAAGGTAAAATATGTCTAATTATTGAGGTAAAATTTATTTGTTGCTTCAACAAACTATTGTGGAAATTTTACAAAATGCACAACATGAATCATGTTGGATAGTTGGGGAATTTACTTTATTAGAAAATTTGTTCTGGATATTTTAAAGCATTAAAAATAATAATAAAATTCATTTCTCTTATATATTTGTTTTATGATTTATGGTAACAATTTTAAATTCATTATTTTGGATTTTGAATCAATGTAATGACTTTAAAATGGAACCCTATGGGGTGTCCTTAATTTTAAACCTCATGTAAAGGTGTTTTGATGACTTTTTCCTTTATTTTCTTTTTAATAATACCATGATCATTTTCCATAGGACTTTTACTTTATAGGAATGCCTTAAATAGACATCTCATGTGTCTACTATTTTTCTACATGATGTGACCTAGTGATAGGGTTGACATTTATGCTTCTCAATAGGGAATATAATAATTTAGGCATCACCACTACAGATTGAGTCCATTCTAAATTCTATGAGTTTCTAGAACATGGTGTTATTCAGGTGTGGATGTTAATTTTAGGACTATTATAATTTCAATGAAACCCTCATTTAGATGGGTGGTCATGGTATCTATGACCATTGATGGGTGTATGTGCATCAATAAAGGCTTGATTGTTACCAGGTTGGACATACAATGGTGATGGCCAGCCACATTGTTGGTCTCATCAAATTATTTTTCATTCCATTGTCAATTCATGACTTCTTCCATCTATTTTATAGTCTCTTGGAAGAATTCTATTTAACCGAGTTCTTTACATGGGATATCTGATACAAGAAATAATGGTGATTAATTCTTATCGATATTATTGTGGATGTGAAATCCTTTTTTATAATTCCTCTTGGTAGTTGGAATATTTATTCATAATACCATTTAGGATTCTAAATGATTAAAACTAAATTTATTCAATTCAATGAAATTCTTGTGCATTTGGATATCTTATACATTCTCAGGCTATCTCTGATGTAGTGATACATGGGTTGTAATGGAATAAATTCACCCAAATAATTATAATGGTATTCCAGATGGATTTGGTGGATTTTCACACATGTAAGGTTAGATTCGGTTTTCTTGACAAATGCCTTAGTGTTATGAGCGTGACTATGAGGATTGTCGCACATGCAATTAAGGTAAATATTGTCTATCTGTCTTATGAGTTTATACACTTGTCCCTCTTTTAAAGAACAAGACACTCCTAATATAGAGAGTGTCACATCAGTTCTGGTGATGCATAATTTTCATAGTATATGGAAAAAACATGAATCATACCCATTTAAAAATTGGATGGATTACATGAATTCCCTTTAAGACTAATTATTTTGAATCATTTCAGTGTTTTATTGGAATAATGAAATTATTTTGGTTGAACATATATTAAAACACTAATTAAATGACATTTTTTTGAATGGAATTAATTGTTTAATTTTAGTGATCATAT
Source organism: Viscum album (assembly GCA_963277665.1). Taxonomy (NCBI): domain Eukaryota; kingdom Viridiplantae; phylum Streptophyta; class Magnoliopsida; order Santalales; family Viscaceae; genus Viscum; species Viscum album. The sequence continues at coordinate 999,944,790 of OY728166.1, forward strand.
GATCCCAAGGGTGGTGAAGGTTGGTAATAATTTTATAGTGATGCATTAGTATGTGAATTTGTTCTTCTTTCTAGTTGAAAACTAGTAGTGGTTATACAAATCTTCTAGTGATCATCTTTGTACACATCAAAATTGTCTTAGTGCAGCTTGGATTAGGAAGATCACATCCTCTATCTTGGCATCATCCTTAATTCATTAAAAGATCATCCATCTTATACTGCAATAAAGTTTTAAATTTTGTTGGATTGTGTGGGGATTTAATCAGTATTTCAATATGGATTCATGGTTTTTATAGAGGCTCTGTTAGTCCCGAATGTTACATGGGTACCTGGTTATGAATTTCTTGTATAGACTATTTGACACCAACCATATTCCTTTAACTTGATATACGTGTGGATTCCTTTATGGGATTAACCAATTATCTGATTTGGAAATCATTTCCTTAGACCAACTTCTCTTGGAAAACATGTAATATTGATTACCATAGGTTTGTTCCATATACTACTGTTCATTAAAACATAGTTTACCCTTGACTTGTGGGCATAATTGTTTGTGATTTTCATGGGGTAATGATTCCACTAGAATATATTTTCATCACACAATTTTTTAGTAATGGGGTATGACTATTTAAATGGTCATGTGGCGTATTGATCATGATACATCACTTGATGTTAGGTATAGTATTTCGTGAAGGTGCATGGTATAAATGCAAGATCCCTTGGATGAAAATGTTATGTTCAGTTTAAATTATGTATTCTATCAAGGAAGACCATCTTGATGATAGTCGCAAAGACAGATCTCAACTCAATATCCTACTCAATAAATGATGAGGATTAATGGAAACATTTTTTTAATCACACCAAAGTGTTAAATAAGTAGTGGTTTAAAATGATCTATTATGTCTTTCAAGGAGAGCATGAAAAACTAATTTTTGTTTAGTCATTCATAGTTTGACCACTTATTTTCAGTGAGGATCTAGTTATGGACTTCAAATTATTTTATTTCACATTGTAAAATGAAAACACACTGGTAGAAACATTAGAACACTGATAGATGTGTTATGTATTAAATTCCATTGATGGATGTATAAGAATTTAGAATTTTCCATTTTTTATGTTTACCCAATTATTGGGGAGTAGCTTGGAATCATAATGAATGAGACAAAGATGGGATATTGTCTCTAGATTAATTATCTTAGGTAATCTCAGTTATGTATTTTCATTTTAGAATGGTCATTACCTCGTGTTTTGATGGATTTAGTAACATATACTAAAATTAATCCAAAAGGAGTGATTTGGTGTTTGGAATTAATCATGACCATTGAACGGGACATCATGACCATTTTAGATCATGTGATTTTTCAGTTGTCAACAAAGGCTTTTTAGTGACGAGAAGCTCTATGCTGGTGATGTTGTAATTTCATGTGTTTTAACACAAGGTATAATGATGAAGGATTTTGAATTTTGGTGTTTACAAGATGGTTAATTCTTTGACTCGAGCTTTGGAATGAAATTATGAGATATTGAATAGTAAAATTTAGTATATTTATAAATTTTTGAAGACCTGAAGGATACCAAATGTATTTCATTTTGGTTCAAGTACTTTATTACAAAAAATATAATCTTTTAATGATATGAAAAGTGAACATGGTTTATCTGAAATTGTGATGCCCTGGAAAAAAAATCATGTAGCTGTAGAGATAGAGAATATGTGCCCCACATTGGATGCTCATAGTTTACACAATCTATCTACCTAGAATAATCATTTATTTCTATTTAAATAGTTCATAAAAAATATTCACTTTAAAGTTGGAAACCTATTAGAAAACCATTTGGCATAACCATGCATGGTGGTATCCTTAAGAAGTGGTTTCTGCATGGGATTCGCACAATTTTCCCAAACTCCACAGAAATACTTTGTTCCCCCCAATTTTGGTTGAAAAGTCAAATTTTCCCTTAATTATTTCTTTTTACCAATTTATTACTCCCATTACTAATTCCTCTAGTAGTTGGTAAATGGGTTTATCCTCTATTAGGATGTAAAATACCTTAAGGATATGCATTGAAGAAACTATCTACACTGTTGTACATTCATCAATCCATCAAATTCAATGGATCCATCATAGTAATCTCCCCGGGTCTCCATCCACTAATATATATTTTCATTTTTATTCATCATGGTATTTTTTTTGAAATATCACATTCCTTAATTTGAGGAGTTAGGAAATTTCTCATTTCACTATCAACCTTCTTCGAATAAATGGATGAGTTTTTTGTGAGGATACATGTGAATCCTTGAGGAAGGTTCTCATTTTTTCCCTCTTAAGCGTTGATGCTTCGTAAATCATTTCATTGTACAATATTTCAACCACTGTCGTGGATTACATAAATATTTGTAGCTTCCTTTAAATTTGACCCTTGTGAATTAATATATATAAAATTATACAATTTAGGTGGTTCAAATGTTGTATAAACCTTATATCATCACCCCTAGGGCATGCCAAGTGAAATTGGACATTTTCTGTCCATTGCCTCAATGGACCGAAAAATGTTTTTTTCCATTCACATAGTTTTATAATGTTAATTTACGCGGATCATTAGAATAAAATTTATTCCAAGGCATCTCTTAGTTTTTTGGCCCTAATATAGTTCATATTTCCCATTTAGGAAATTTCCTAGTCATACCATATCACAATGAATTTCCTAATGAGAATTATGACTTTAATTTCAATGGATTAATGAATTAAATCGAAATTGAAGGGCATGAGATAAATTGTATGGTTATCTGCTGATTGATTACCTTTCCCTAAATGAATTAATTTTATTGAGATGAAAATTACTTTTACATGTTTTGTTAAATACCACTTTTTTTTAATATTATATATGAATGAATCTCCTCCTAAGCATTCAAATTATCCTTTACCTATAATTTCACTTGTATTAGAAATTATTGATTGAATTATGGATGGCTCCAATGTGGTTAGTCATCCTTGGATTGAAATTTCCCATTTAATATATTCCTTTAAATACCTTTATACTTTTTTAAAAACCCTTTGAGACTTATCATAATGATACATGTTTAGGTAAATTTGATGGATTGAATAATTTTTTTTAATGTATGTTGTTTTCCCTTCCCAAAATGATTTGTATTAATTAAAATGATTTACTTATATTTATTGTAAGATCATGAATTTGATTATTCTTAATAAAATAGATTAATCTTAAGGATTAAGCATGTGGGTTTCATGTAATTAAATGTACAAAATCATTATTCTTAATGACTTGTAAATGAATGTGAGATCACACATTATGGTTTCAATTATATGTGTGTCAATTAAGAATGAAAATTCAATAATTATAACTGATAATAAATAATTAATCACATCAAAGGATATGCATTATTTTTTATTATGAATGATTATTATTCTTCTAATTATATATTGTATTATTTAAATTCTTGGAATGAGAGGGGATTCACCATGTCTTGTATTGTGATATGATGATGCCTTTATATGAATTGGATAAATAAAAGTAATGAGTTGTACACCCTCATGGGTTTTTATTAAAAATATTATTATCCCATTCAAATAATATGTGTATAATGGTAATTGGTGTTGAGCATAGAGGATAATAACGGTTTCTTTTTTCAATGGTTGAGTTCTTATCATCTCACATGGGTAGTACTATATAGGTGTTTGGATGAGGTGCCACATTTAATGGGTGGAGTGTTTAAATTATGGCTCACTCACCTTAGTAAATGTTGTCTAATGTTGCCTTATTCCCTTTATGGTATTTAAGAGATGTACCCTTTGGAAAGATCTTATAGTCTTATTCTTTTGGTTATGGATGTTTGAGTTAATCATAGCCCAATCGAACATTAGTATTCAATGTATGTACCCATTTTGCATCCTCACAAACTTGGTTCATATATGTGTATTAAAAATTGATCAAATATATATTACTGTTATATATGGATTCAGGATTAGTCATTACATTTGACCATGATTAAACGTAGGTGGAGACATATGGTGTTCTTATGTAACTTGAATGGAATGGTTATTTATTTTATTATTTCTTAACTTATTTTCTTATTCATTAATAATGAATATTTATAGGAACTACAAAGATTTTATGTACACAACATTAGTGGTGGCCTACTAAGATTATTTATCTCACACCATTCTCAGGCCACCCTTAGCACCCAATAAAATTATTTGACTGTATATACGATTAAGGGAAAGGGCCCTATAATGTGTTGTTGAAATTTCATTATTTTCTATGGGTCATAAGATCATAGGATCCATCATTTTATATAGATTATTGTAGCTATTTTCCCTTTTAATTTATGTACTATTGTTCAAAATTCTGGTATCTACCTGTTTCCATTATATATTAACGAATTAAATGCATCCATGTTTCAAACACTTCTCTATAATATTTTAAATTCATTAAAATTTCTTTAGTTTATTATCTTTTTATCCTTACATATTTTATTAATTGATTCTCCATCCACATTAATTTATTTATTGTTTTTAATTTCACATGTATCTTTTGTTTGGATATTATTTTTTTATTTTATTTTCTACTCTAGCATGGGGGTATAGTCTACCCACTATACTACCTTTACACCATAATTTCTAGTGAAAGGCCTCAAGCATAGAGGGAATCATGCATGAAGGCATGTGACCCACTCGTCTGACGACCATATTTGTGGTCATTCAGTTAGGGATATTAAAAATGTTAATCGATGATGATATGTATAAAATTTTTATGATCTCCTTCCATCATAATTCTATGACGAATTAACTAAATAATTATCAACGTATATTATACCAAGCATTGTATTACCAGGTAATAATAAATAATCTCTTACCAATATAATAAATATTAATGTGTTCATACACACATTTCAACTATGGGTATCATCATTGTAGATGTGTCATAGATAATGTTATATGCATATTAAATCATTCCCTAATTCTGATCACAAGATCTACCAAAGATACGAATTTAGGAAAAATGTATATATTATATGATCTGTATAGCTTGTTCTCTCTAGAAATCCAACTATAGATGATATGTTATTCTCAATATATTGTGTGTTCTAATTTTTTCTTAAAGATATCTCCAAATACGATAATAGAAATGGGGATGCCAATTAGAATCATTAATATTTGGAACTTATTGAAATCAGATGATCTTATGTCCTTAAAAAATTAACAATTTCTCCAAATTGGTTGTTTCAAGAATGGGAATAACATTATATGATATAGATATTTGATTGATCACAACCATTTTCGAAATCATCACTCTTGGGGTATACTATAACCCGACCAAAATATCTATCAAAATATCATCACACATCTACAAAAGCTTATAAAAGGATGGAAGAAAACACATGGTTTTCTAATTATCATCCCTAACTATATAATAAGAATAATATTGAAAAATAATAGTAGTGATATATACTCTCTTACACGTCCACCTGAATAATATAAAAATATTATAGAACATCATAATTAATCCAAGGTTAAACACTCAGTATAATATATGGAAAATAACAATTTTTTTATATGATATGATATGAAATAAGGTATCCAGTATCAATGGATACCTTTATATAAAAAGAACTTCATTGATGGTAAAAATATAATAATTTAAGTCCCTATTCCATATAAATAATCAAAAATATCATATTTTTATAGGATCAACTTAGAAATAAATGTAATCATTGTAACAAATGTAAAAAAATATCAAACACATCATATTGAACCCCAAAATTGGTTTGAGTTAAGTGAGACACCAAACTCTACACTTTTTATGCTTCATTCACACTTATAGTTGTATGTTTCCTTCTCATAACATAGAAATTGTAATTCTATTCAATAAGGGTGTATGAAATTTCTATTTAAAATTATTCTATGTCTTCCAATCATCACCACTGATGGAGAAAAATAAAAATTCATGATTATATATATGTTAGGATTATGTTAATAGAATAAATGGTATTACTTTATAAAAAAATGATAATTCCAAAAAATCATAACAACATGAATCATAATTATGAATTTTATTACATGGGTAGAATAATTATTCTCATGGATAATAAACTATAAAGTACTAATCATTTCTATGTGATCACCCTCTTTGATAATACAATGAATAATTGATTGTGATGCCACACAAAATACTACATTTCAATAACCAGTGTTTGGAAGAGTAACTCGTATAAAAGGTTTCAAATGAAACATAATTTCATATAATGAATTTTGAAAATTTTAATCTCATATTAAAATTAATCCCTATTGTTTGTGGTAAATCAATATATCACCCACCTATGAGAAATATCCATCAAAATATGGGAAATATCATGGTACACCCAATAATATCCTAATGATTCAAACATTGAATTGTTGTTCCAATTTATTTATTGCCTACCCCTTACCATGACCAACTAAAATACCATATAATAATAAATTGTTTCCCAACATTATTTATTCAAAAATCCATATAATATTTTTTTATATCGTAAAATAAATTTTTCTGTTCACACAAATAATATAATAATTCACTCATATGATTCCCATGTTATTACATGGGATTAAAATGAGATAATGTTTTCAAAAAAAATAACACCATGAACTAATATTGTCATGACAATAATATGTAACTCATTAGTGAAAAAAAATATCACAGGAGAATTGGCGAATCAAAATGGCATACAATTGAATTCATAATGTCCACATATACAATGTATTTTCGAAAATTGGGTATCAGACACTTTGATTATTTGATGGAGATTGATAGACCCAAAATCATTATCTGATATTTTTTTCTCCACATTAAATTAATAAAAAATGTCACCAATTTCTGGAAATGGATAATTTTCATTATCATGACATCATTATTTTTTTGGTTATCATTGAAAAGGTGAATGGTTCGATGACCATTATTCAAAAAATTCTTATATTCTATACAATGAAAAAACACATGAAATTAAATCCTTTATCCAATAAATCATTAAAATAGTTCATTAAATCCATTAATTAACATTTTTCACTATGTTTATAGTGAATATTTACATTCTAGGTACCTAGTTCCTAGTATATACAAAACACTATCTAAATTACTAGTGGAGAACATGAAATTCTGAAATTAAACATGTAGAGAATTGTTATTTCCAATAGACCACGACCTCTACTAAATAATCACTACTCTATAATAGAATAATAAACTAATATCATCATTCCAAACTCAGAATGATATTGGATATAGTTACTCAATCTCGAATCCCACCCCCTAGAAAACATGGAACACATAATTATTCTGATGTAAAAGTGAACCAATGATGATAACAGTCATTAAGGGAATATTTTCTAGTCATGAAATCTATCTAAATAATGATATACAAAGGGTTCATTATGTGAACAAAAATTAAAATACTATCATGATCTATGAAAAGTTGGCACATGAAGTCCATCAGAGTCCCTTCTCTCACTTTATTGTTTAGAGTATATATTTGTCCATCATATAAGAATATATATCTATATACATATATATGAATTTTTAATAGATTAACAATGTAATTATATAAGAACACATGATATTAAACTATAAAAAAAGAGTAACATTATATAATGTTATAGTGGTACCTCACACTAAATGTGGACCAAAATCCGCATCCTTTAGAGACTAGTTTTCTACATTTAGAAGCCTTGTTTTTGATTAATTTTGTAATAAACTCTATAGAACCACCATTTTGATGTATATAATATTTTTTATGCCTTTTTATTTATATTATGTTATTGGGAATGGTTTTAGAAAATTTTGGAGGCCTTTTTAAGCCTTTACGGTTTGAGCATAGTTAAGAGAAACCATATGATAATCCTAGGTTATTGTGCGATATGCCGCTATTGGGAGAGTATCATCCACAATTTTAGTGCATAATTGGTCAAAAAATGTGATCTTACCATGCATCCTATAAAAATTTGTATTTTAAAAATTTGGGTAACTAGGGATTTTCCCTAACTCTTTCATTTCTCTTTACATATGAACCCTACATGGGATAATATGATCTCAAGGTATTGAGGAGATATCCAAACAATTTTTTTAGGGAACAATATGTGGATTCATAATGGTTTTATGGTGGTATATCTCAAGTAATCCCTCATTTTCTTCCCTTGTGGTTTTCTCTAGATACACAATTCCCTCTCTCACAATCTTGATGATCTTCATTCAATGCATATAGATATAGAATTTTTTTCCATATATGAGTATATTTAGACTATTTGATGATATGAAATTATATCTGGAGTGTATTATAAGGAGTTTTTCCCAGATTTATGGTGTGGCTTCTTATGGTTCAGTTTCACCAGAACCCTATGGCAGGTGGCCCCCACATTGCTATAACATGAGGCCTTGTTTGCAATTTAATTTTTTTGAAATTATTTTTAAATATGATGTGTGAATCTTATTTGAAACCCAATTTATGATGATTTAGGGATTTTATTTTCAATGGGACACTTTTGCAAAGAAAATGGGGTTTTCGTATGATTTTAAAATGTTCATTTTAAAATGGATAATGGTAAGAATTATGGAAAATGTTTTTTGAAAGATGAATTTAAATAAATTTTATTCATCATTAAATTTTTTTTTGGAATATAAAATGATTAATGAGATTTTTCAAAAAAATGGGGGACTTTTTGAATTGTTTTAGGATGTTGTTGGAATGTTTGTGTGCATAATGTGTGGAATTAGAGTGTGTATGACTGTTGGTTTGTCATGTATTATAGCCTATGATGATTTTGTGTAAATTTTTATGGAATTATCAATATAAATGATGATGGATAGAGGATGTAAGGTACACCAATTTGAATAAGTTCTTGGGAAGAAGCACTAGTTTGGATAAGTAGTAAATGGGTTTTGACAAGAAGTTCAACCATGGTTGTTTTCTTTGTTGTGTTCTGTAATGAATGATTAAAATTGTTTTTAAAATGTGAAATTTTGAAATGGATAATTAATGGTTTTAATGGTTTACCCTTGGGTTTCATGGGTTGGTTATGGTTTCTAGGTAAGGGTCCTTGTGGCTTATCAGAAATTGATGAACTATATTTTGTTTTAAAAAAACTGGTTTATATAAATTTTATATTAGTATTATCTTGGTCAACTGTTTAGGGGAGTTATTTAAAGAAATTCTACTAGTTACTACTACTCACCCCTTCTTTGTCACATTGTTTGTTTTGAATATGTATTATTTGGTGACATATGGAAAAGTACATCATATCATTTTTATTGTTGTTCATCATGATGCGTGAGTGGTTTGGAGGTAAGTGGACCGTGGATATTGTTGTGGAGACGTGGTGTGTGTCTTTGATCACATTAGGAAACTTTTTTAGCCATATTCTAGGTAGAATGGATTTGTTTTAGTGTGGTTTGACATTATTGAACTTTGGGAATGGTTATTGAATAGCATGCTTGTCTTTTGGTGATATATGGTACGAGTTTTTATAAAAATATGCATCATGACGTTTTTTTAATAATCGTTTGGTTGGTTGGATTATTTATTTCATAGGAAAATAATTCCCCAATTTACTGTTGATTCCCTAGGGATTTATTTCTAGACTTTGGCATCTTGGAAGCATCACTTAAGGCCTTGAAGTACCTCACCGCCTTCTCAAGAAACTGAGGAAGGGGTGGGTTGTTAGAAGTTGTATCAGTTCAATCAGTACTTTGTTGTTAATTTATTGTCTTGGGTTGACATTCATTCCTGTTCCATTCATTGAGTTGGTATGTTAGAAATCCATATGATTTTTGTAACATTTAATGTATAAAATGAAAGGTCATTTCTAACATTTTTTTAATGAACTTCAGGTTTATATGGAGCTAGGTACAAAATTGTTTTTGAGACACTTATATGCATTGGATATCTCATTATTATGGGGGTAGACAATGAGATGAGCATGACATTCATGCTAGAAATGACATCCCTATAGAATGAGTATTTCATTTTGTATATTGACATAGGTTATGTAATGATTATATGGATGTGTGGAAAATTTGAAAATTATTTCTGATGTGAGGATTTGAAATGATAATGGTTGTGGTATTTTAAAAATGTGTTTATTTTCAAAACATGTTGGATTTTTTAGAATAATGAATCATGGGAAATGGCACAATGTGGAATCCCTGGATGTGATAGTTGTAATGTAATTTAATTTTAATTTTAATTATTTTCATGCTATGATTGTTTTACTTGTGTTTGTTTTGGTGTTGATATAAATGGAACTAGGTAGGCATCATATAGACCAATAGGATGAGGTTACTAAAAAAGGTTTTACCTAAGACTCATGTGAACTAGTAGCCAGTGTAGAGTATAATTCAAGCTTTTCCAAGCAATGGAATGTGGGAATAAAGTGGACAAACCAAATCATGTTGATCATGCGGTTCAGTTTCAAAAGAAAAATCCACCCATTTTAGGGGTTATTCAGAGCAGGAAATGGCTGAAGTGTGGATGAATAGAATGAACTAGTTATTTGACATGTTTGTAACACCTATAGAGTTGAAACTGACGTTATCTATGTTCAGGTATGATGATATTTTCCTTCCGTGGTGGGAGCGGTTAGTCCAAGCTAGGATGGACCAATGTGTGGAATGGAAGGGTTTTGATGAATTGTTTAACAAAAAACTGTACCCTCATTCATTCATAATTCATAGAACAATGTATATCTTCCTTATGAAGAATGAAAATTTTTCGATAAAAGAATATGGAAAAAAAACTTTGAAAAAAATTTATATCACACCCAAGTTAGTAGGTAGCACATCATTAATGGAAGAAATTTTTATATCATGTTTGATGTAGTAAATTCCTTTGAAGGTTTTAGTGTTGTGTATAAATGATTACAAAGAAATGGTGAATAGAGAAATGATATCTTAATTGGATATTTTGGGGGCTATATGAAGTGGGTGTATGTTTGTACACATGAGGAATAGTGGGAAATCGAATTCTGGGTATGAGAGGAAGAGGGACCCTTATTTCTAGGGTTGGAGTATAGAATAGAATCTGACGCATGATCAATGAATCATCCACTGAATCCCCTGATTAATCCTACATGTTTTCATTGAGGTGATTTGTGACACACAAGTATGATCGTGCGACACAAACTCTAGCATGTCATAACAGAAAGTGGATAGATATCGTTAGTTGTACATATGTAATGCTCTTATGATAGGTGATCGAGACAATCCATAGGGGTAGAAGGAATCCAATTCCTCAAATAGAGGTGAAAAACATCATACACTTCATTAGTATAGTTTTGTTAGTCACAGAGATTCTCAAATTACCATGAATCCTCAGTAGGGTAATAAATGTAAGGGTGTGGAAATCAAGTTGTTTTTTGTAGGTGAATTGGTTGTGAAATATGAGCAGTCAATTCCATCCACAACGCTAGGTGTAGTTCTTTATAATTCCATGTTGATGCATGATTTTTTTTCGAGTAAGTGATTTCCAAAATTTTTTTCATATCATGTTATTAGTTTTCTTGTTCTAACCATGGAAATGTTGTATTCATTTTTAAAAAATAAATCTCTTCTTGGTCAAAGAGTGTGTCAAGACATCCTATGTAGAACATGTTTCATATTAGTGGACAACATTGAAATTACTTCTCAGTTCATGATATGGATTCTTATGATATAATCTTGGGGATGGATTTTTTGGTTATTTTCAAGTCCCACATCAATTTATATTTGAAAATGGTTAATTTTATAATGGACGATGATGTTGAAATATTCATTTGAGGGTAGAATAATGAATGTGTGTGTGAAAAATAATTTTTCACCAACTATTTCCACCATCTCATATTAGTTGGTGGAATTTTTATTGGAAGGAAGTGAAGTATATGAGTAGAGTGTTTTTTCAGTGGTTGTTGATCAGATTATAAATGTATTTACTGAAGAATTCTCTCGGTATCCACCTGTGAGAGAATTGGAATTTACAATTAATCTCCATCAATGGAGCAATCCCATATTACTTCCATCTTCCTGAATGGAGCCAGTACAATTGTGGGAATTAAATGTGGATTTGGAGGAGATAGGAAACAAGGGGTTCATCCATCCAAGAATATCTCCATGTGAGGAACTATTATTATTTGTTAAAAATGAAGTTTTATCTCTTTGGCTCAGTGTTTATTGTTTTAGACATAATATAGTTTTTTCCAAAAACTAATATCTACTTTTATGCATTGATGTATTTTTGGAGTAGTTGAGGGGAGCTCAGTGGTTCTCCTAGATTGACTTGAGCTCAAGATATCATCATATGCTGGTGAGGAAGGATGATATTCCCAAAACAACATTTGAAAGTAGATATGGAAAATAAAATTATATGGTTATAGCATTTAGTCTAATTAATTATTCTATAAGTTCTCATGAAATTGATGAATTAGATGTTTCAGAGATATATGGATTCATTGGTTGTGGTATTTATTGATGATATACTAGTAGAAGGATAATCATTTTTATAACAAACTGTCAAAGTGTGACTTTTGGATACATGAGTTTTGTTTCATGGGACATGTTATTTATATAAGGCTATTTTAGTATATAGAGGCAAGATATAGTTTTTCATATCATGGGAAACGCTAAAGAAAAATTTTTAGATACAAAATGTTGTTTCTCTAGCTGGAAATTATCTATTTTTTGTTCATGATTTCCCACAATTGCCCTCACTGATCAATTATTTTACAAAGAAGAATGTTCCAAATCACTAGGATGAGCAGTGTTAGTAATTTTTTGAAGAGATAATGTGTATCTTTACATCGTCACCAAACATGGTTTTTCCCAAACCATGGATTTTGTATGTGGTTTGTTGTGACACATCAGGATATGGTTTGGGGTGTGTTATCATGCAGGGGGATCATGTGGTTGCATATGGGTCATGGGAGTTCAGGTATAATGAGAAGATCTAGAAAAATCATGATTTGGTTTTGATTAAACAGGATCATGATTAAAACAATTCATCATTTTCGATTGGTTGAGAAATTTAAAGTTTACTGATCATAAGATTTTATAATAAATTTTATCACAATGATATTATATCTTGTGAGAATAGTTATTGATGAAATATCTCTATATGATTTATTTTGAAATAATGTACACACCTGGTAAGGGTAGTACATGGAAGATGCATTAAGTAGTAAATAATATTCTGAGGTGGTGAAACATGTATCAGATCCGAGGAAGTTGATGTCGAAAATTTCTGATATGGAGTTGGAATTTGAGTTTTGGGGTGATAGGACGATCTTCTATCTAGTTTCATTGGTTCCTGACATAGTTGGTTTGGTTAAAGAGGTGCAAAAATCTGATTCTGATTGTATGGAAATGAGGTTGAAACTCAATGGTTGGGAGACTATTGAGGGACTAGAACTGAATGTGAATTAAATTTTGTGTTTTTGGAATCATATGGTGGAACCATTAGCATTCTAGGCATAACATCCCAGGTATTATCATCATTCTAAGTTAGTTTTATGTCCATGAATTCTAATGACGTATATGGAATTGAATGTGTAGTATTTGGGAGAATGTCTGAAAAGGGAAGTGACTGATTTTGTTTTGAGATTCCTGACATGTAATCAATTCATGTAAGTGATTAAATTTCCTAAAGGAATGTTGCATTCAATTTCTATTCTAGAGTGGTAGTGGGATCAAAAAGTTATTGATTTTGTGACATGACTTCTGGTAACAATCAAGAAACACAATGCCATATGAGTAATTCTGAATCAGCTCAAAATATAAGACCATTTCATTCTGATTGTTGAATCTAAAACGATGGAGGATATATCCAAAATCTATATCTGTGAAGTGGAAAATATGCAAGGTTTTCCATATTTAATTGTATTAGATAGAGCCCTGATTTACAAAACTCGTTTTTTTAATTCCTGGGAGTAATACCTTGGAATAGAAAATTGACAACGAGCATATTGGTTCATCCTAAGACTAATTTCCAATTGGGGAGGAAGATACAAAAATTAGAGGAAAATTTAAGGGCTTGTGTGATGGATTTTGGTCTTTCATGTGAGGAGGAATTAGAGTTGGCGGGGTCCCCCTATAATAAATTTTATTAGGATTCATCACATATGGTTTGTTTGATATATTGTATGGGTGTCTATGTCGTTCTCCACTATGTTGGGTGGATACGGGTGAGGCATTGATGATTGGACTGATACATGTCTAAGAGACTATAGAAAAGACCATATTGATCTAAAAGATGACAGAAAAGGATCAAAGTCATCATAAATCATATGTGGACTATCATCACCATCCTTTGTCGTTTGCGGATGATGATTATATGTTTTTTGGAGTCTCACCTAGATTAGGACGCCATCAGTTTTCAAATTATCGTATATTATCTCTAGGTAGTATTGATATTTTTGAGATAACTGAGAAGATTGGAGAGGTGGATTATCTTTTGTAATTTCCCCCACATCTTTGTGTGGTGCACAATGTGTTTCATGTCTCATAGTTGAAAATGTATAAGCCAGATCAGGACCATGTGATTTAATGGGGTCATGTTGAGATGGATCCAGATGCTTCTTTGGTACCCATTCTTGTGCATATTTTTGAAAGGAAATATAATGTATTGTGTGGTATAAGTATTGGTTTTTATCGGGTTTTATGGCATCATGACCAGATTCCAGAAGAGACTTGGGATCAGGTTAAAGAGATGGTTGTGTAATGGCCTGAGATCTTTTAGAAGGCTGGTGATTCTCCAGTTTCTAAGGATGGGATGTCCAATGGTGGGGGGATTTTAGTATCCCTTGTTTCATGTGTGTGAGCATATTTTATATCTTTGTATTTATATAATGTGGCTTAGAATAGTTTGGGGGAGTTTGGGAGAGTTCAGAATGTTTTTGGAATAGTTTGGTGGCCTTTTGAGGTTGCACTGTTTGAGCACAGTTAGGGGAAACCATGCAATAATTCATGGAATCCAAGTGATATGAAACTGTTCATACAGTATCATCCACATGGTTAGTGCATTGTTTGTCAACCCACCTGACCAAACCATGTGGTATATTGAAATTAGTTTTTTAAACAGGGTTAGTTGGGATTTTCTCTAACTCTCTTATTTCTCCTCCCATACATTCCCAACACTGGATTCCTTAATCTCAAGGGATAGAGGGTATCTCCCACCCATTTTAGAATAATATTGAAGGGGTTTCTTGAATATTCGAAGGTTGTTCATTTTGGTTAAGTCTTCCATTTTTTTTTGCTAATTGTTTTATATGGATTTACTCTTCACACTCTCTCAGTTTTCTTGATATAAAATCATTACGTGTAGATATATGGTTTTCATTTTTTTATTAGATGATATTATGAATTGTTAATTTTAGTAAAGTGGATCAAGTGTGGTTTTGGTAGAGCATTCTCCCAGATTTGTGGAGCAATTCCTTGCGGTTTAATTTCTCCAAATCCATAAGATAGGTGGCTTCTCTCTTGAATCCAAATTTCTAGTACATTAGGACTAATTTGTCATTAATTTGTTTTTCATGAAATTAATTATGAATATGTTGTTTCATTATTGGTGGAATCACATTTGGTGATTATTTGTGGATTTTTTTAACTGGGACATTGTTTCAAAAATGGAATTGTTGAGTAAATTTAAAATTTAATATTTATAATGGAATACTAGTATAAATATGGAAAATGGTTTTCGAAAGATTAATTTCAATTAAGAAGTCACTTTATTGAAATTTGTTTTGCAATAAAAAATATTAAAGAGTGTTTTCAAAAAAAATGTTGGATTTATTGAAGATTTTCGGCATGTGTTTGAAATGTTTGTGTGCATAATGAGTGGCCTTGGTGTGCTTATGCTTTTTGAATTATCATGTTTTATTGCTTTTGATGATTGTGCGTGATGTGGGGGGGATGTAGTTCTATAAATGGTGATTTATATTGGATGAAAGGTCCACCATTATGTATATGTGTTTGGGAAGTACCACTAGTTTGGAAAAGTGGTAAATTGGTTTAAAGGGAAGCTCCACAATGGTTGATTTCCTTGTTATGTGTTTTTTTATAAAAGTTGAAAACTTATGTTCTAATGTGAAATACTGAAATAGGTTCTAGCATGGTTTCGTACAATTCCCATGGGTTTAATTGTTTGGGAAAGGTGGCTTGGAAATCGTGTGTTTGGATTATTGGTAATTGTTGAACTATTCAATGTTTTATATAATCAATTTTATATAAATGTGATAATAGTTTTATCCTAGTGGAGTGTGTAGGGAAATCATTAGGGGATATCCTACTTAGTAATATTACTCAACCCTACGTTTGGCCATTGATTCATTTGAAAAATATTTATTCCGGGACACATGTTAGAGTACTGCATTTCATTTTTCTATTAGTTCTTCAGGATGAACGGGTGGTTTGGTGGTTCATGGAGCATAGAGATTGTTTTGGAGTAGTGGATTGTCTCTTTGATTACTTTGGGGGTCATATTTATCCATCCTATTAGTTCAATGGATTTTTTTAGTATTATTTAGTTGTATTGTTATTTGGAAATGGTTATGTAATAGAATGGTTGTCTTTTGGACATATATGGTTTGGGTTTCAATGTTAAGAGGCGTCATGTAGATATTCTAGTAATATAATGTTTTTTTGGTTGGTTTATTTCAATGTCAAATCATTACCCAATTTATTCTTTAATCCCCTGTCATTTTTTCATTCTTTGGATTCTCTATAACATCACATAAGTCCTAGTATCTCCCCACCACCTTCTTAAGCGAATGAGGAAGGTGTGTGGTGTTACAACACCATAGTTATTGAAAAATATAACTACACCAAATATATTTTTATTAATGATTTACTCATGAAATTGTGTTTGGAAGATACAACATTGTAGAATTTTGTCACATAGCTTGAATGATTGCACGAACCGCAAATATCTGGTGCACTTCAAAATTTCAATTTGAATGCATGATATTTTCTCATTTATTGAAAATTAATACTCATCTTCCAAACTCTATATACGGTATAGATGTTTTATATAATTATGAAATTCTTTAAGAATCAACTCCCTTCAACTTTCCATTAACGGATCTAATAGAAATACCACTAAAAGTAAGAGGAATTATCATTATAGACAACATACCAATAATAACTTAATACACCATCATTACTTTATCTAGAACATTACCATAATATCTAAGACATTTAATGTTAAACATAAATTTTATATCATGTCGAAATCACATCTTGAATCATCTTCCCTTCATTCTCGATTTAAAAACCATCAGTATAAAAATACAAACTATCATAAAATCTATTTTTGGAATAATTAATTTTTCAATCATGAAATTATAGGATATGGAATTCTATAAAATTCACCAAAACATTCTTCTCGGATATAACTAATTTATTAAATGATCTATAATTTCCTCCTATAATAGGTTTTCTAGTTTCTCCACCATAAACAACAAAACCCACTCTCACCATCCAGGTTATCAAAGAATTAATACTCAACATTTCTTAAATATTTAACCTGAATTTTCAAATAATTAAAAATGAAACTGTATATGATTAAAAGAATTATCTACCTCTTGGGGAAGATTTGGGAAATTGAAATTTGGTGGTTTCTACTAAAGTAACTCAAGGTAATGATCTCTCGTTTTATCCATTCTAGGTTCTACAATATGATCCTAAATTGTAACAAGGGTGGCTACATATCCTAAACAAAATACAACACAAAAAACTAATTTAATAAGGATATAATGAAAAGTTGGTTCCCTTTTGATGGTTCATTAATACCTCCCTCGTATTTTCTACTGATTTGTATTTTTAGGGACATGGTACTTTACAACATCATAATATAATATGAATCAATCAGTAAAGATAATCAATTCATCCAAAAAATCATTAGATACAGTAACATTAATTACATAATACTGAATTCATATTATTATTATTTTAAAATATCATGGTCGTGGTTGAGTAAGACAAGAATAAGATATTTTTATTCATCAATTATTATTTTATAAAACACAAATTGTTACTCATGGCATGCTACAATGAGATATTTCAAGAACCATACTCTTAAACTACATATTTTGTCCCATAAATACGAGATCATATCTTCCATGAAATAAAAAACTATATTATAAAATCATGTAAATTCTCTTAACTAATTATATGATACCATATTTTTATTATACACTGGAGATCCCTATTACACAGGAACCAAAATTGGAACTGAAATTAATCGAAGAGTGCTCTAGATTACCATGGTCTACAGACCATCACAATTTCATCATAAAAAGGAAATGTAGAATGATTTCACCATTTGAATAAATAATTAAAATAGGAAAAATGAAATTTCCTTATGGATAAAATATCAGAATAATATTTATAATTATGAAAATGTCACGCCTTACAATAATACAATTCATTATTCATTATGATAGTGTTCTATATTCATTATTTAATTAATGGATCACAACTCCACCATTCACATTAATCATTCAAGGTCGTCATAGTCAACCACATGTGCAACCATTATGTGCCACTTTATCTCTTACTAGACATATCATAACATAGTATACAAATTCATGAATAAAATAATAAGGTGTGTGAAAGGTATCCTTGTATGATATCACTTTTTGTTCCATAGGAAAATATGAATCAATTAAAATATACATGTGTAATTTTAAATAAATAAAATACATTGAATGTAATTATCATATTTATATTTTAACATGATTTAAAATCATGGTAACAGTATGTTTATCAAAATTAAGATTAAAATATTATCATAATTCAGTTGAATTCCATGAAACTAAATATATCAATAAAAATTACAATGTAATTATCATGTCAAAACAACGAAAGGATGTAATATTCATATTGGATCATTAGCTTTTTATCTTTGATCAATTCACTATATAGTTAATCAAACCCTACAAAAAGTGATGAAATATCCTTCAGGCTAAGCTTTTTATGATTCAATTAATAAACACTGAGAAATTATATTAACGTGGTGTATTTATTGTTCTCTCCATCAACATTTTTAAAGGTTGTAATAGTAATATTGTCATTGTATGAGTCACCCACTAATTACATAGGGTCGCATGTACTTTCAATTATCCAACAAATCAATCGAGGGGATATAATTCATTTCATGTCTATTCAATATTCTACGTTTAAATCCCCCAAGTAAATTATTCAATATTATTAATAAATTTTAAAACAAAATGAAAATATGTCACAATGATTATACATTTCACAATAATACATTATATAATTTCATATTATTATTGAATTATATTCAAATCGTCTGACAAATTTACTTTTCATTTCTATCCATCATATATTATAATCTACCCAATATTTTTAATTCCTATTAAAAATGTTATTATTTCATAAGTTTTCATCATTTTGAAATAAAAAAAATCTTCTCAATTTGTGGGAATCAATATAGAATATAATTCACATAATATATGAAATAAATGTTTAAATTTGTGTTAAAATATATATTGGACCACATGTCATTAGTTCAATAATAAATCAATCTACATAAATGATAAATTCCAATGGAGAGCCTACGGTAAGGATACTTAATGTCGAATCCAAGTCTAGTAAATCAATAAATAATGATATAAATCAATTATAGAAAATTGTATTCACGACACTCAGATATGTCCATAGAGAAGGCCATTATTATTTTAAAATAATGAAAAATAAATTAACAATTTGGGATCAATAATATACCCTAGATCATTGATCTAATAATAAGAGTGGTTGTTAGAGTTAAAAGAACCACAATATTACATCCCAAACTGAGTGGGTTGAATTAGGTTTTATTTGGAGGAGATTAGAATTTATAGTATGGTTTTAAAACAGTAAATATAATATCTAAGAATTAAAAATACCAACACGATATTATATGGGATATTCATCATGGTTAAAAATAGTCAAGCAGCTACACATGAGCCCTCACTATGACTCTAGAGGGAGTTTCATGGATTTTTCACATGGTTTGACCAATAATGTGTCAAATGGGAACATCCTCAAGTGGTAATATAATAATAGAACATGATTTGGAAACACAGTTTGGGAATCATGGACCAATCAAGAACTATAAACTATAAATCAAGACATAGTATTATGGAGAGAAAACATGGATTCGGCCAACCATGTTCCCCCTCCACAGCCGTAACACCTAAAACATGGTTTTATGTAGACCTTTACTGTTTTCCCTAATTGTGTGACAACTAAATAAGGGCCCAAAACTCCTAAATGTTTTACTATCTCTTAATGATATGTTTAATAATGATCCAAACAATGTTAAATCAAAAAAATATTTTTATGTATATAGTGTTGGTAATGAGCTATTACAATCCATAGAGCTAAAAAATAATTTTTCATTCTCCTGCAATTGAACAATAAAAATGTTGTTTTTCTTTTTTATAATTTAAAAGGTGATGATGATCAATGGTATACACTACTAAAAAAATTAAAAATTACGAATAAAATTTCTCTATGGTGTTGGATTGGTTTAGAATGTTATTTTTAAACAATAACATTAAATTTAATCATTATATAAAATTGACGAATAAATTCCACGTGTTAAAGTTGAACTTTGGTGGATCCATTAGAACCTATGAGAAACATATTTCCAGATTATTGAGGACATATTTTGGTAATATCATTAGACCAAAAATAATAATTGAATGATTGTTTATTAGTTCAAAAATTTGTCTCCCAAAAGCTTAATCCATGTGGAACTTTAATAGATATAATAAAATAAAACTCTCTAGTATCATGTTATAAATGTATATTAGTGTTTCAAATTGATATCAAGGATTTGATATGAATATAAATATAAAATATGATGAAAATTATTTGAAAAAAATCATGAAGGAAAAAAGATAATTCACTATTTATTCCATTTAGTTTAATGGAAAATTTAATGAAATTTCAGTAAGGGTTCATAAATTATTTAAATGTTTACTCAATGGTCATCAAAAAATAAAATACTAAAGTTATAGAAATAATTTATAAATTGATGTGAATATATTAAAATATCAACAAAATATTCCAACAATCTTATAATGGTTTAAATTCAATGAGTATGTTTATTATGATAACAAATGCAAAAATATTACAGTTAATTACATTGATTGATGACAGAAATCTCATAATACTAGAGAAAAAGTGAAATCTACTGAGATCACTATTGTTAATGAATGGTTGGATTTATAAGTGTCCAAATTTATACTTACCATAAAATATAAAACTAATAATAAATTATTTTATTATATATATACCCAATATTATATATCTGAATAATATTCAATCGGAATCCCAATAAAACAAATAATATCATAGAAAAATTTATTATTGAGACCTTCTAATGGTATGATTATTACATAACAAGTATATTATTCTTATTTGATTGATGTTTTTGTAAATGTTCTACTATATATTAAAATTTTTATTCATCAATTTTAATTTCCAATTTTTTCCATCAATTAGTTTTAAAATTATATAAATATAATCCCAATATCCATGGAATGTAGGTAATATTTGACATTCCAAACCAACCTAAGATTTTATATCTATGTGAAGATAAGTATGTTTCTTTTTAAATCACATATATTTAATGGTCTTCAATTATTATTTAAAAAGGGTATTTATAATAGATGTTTGGAGAAAAACTCAATATTGATGAAAATATTATTATATGGATATTTTTATTATTTAATTAATTAAAAGTTTCATTGAAATACTCATAGTATTTTTTTAGTTTTCAATATATGTAATACCTTGTGCTTCACCAATTTCAAATACTCTATATAGAACATCCATAAATTTGTTGTTGGAACTGATGAAGAAACTCAATGAGAATACTGGTAAGTGGTAAATTTGGGATGAAATAAATTTCATATATAACTTATTATATGATTTTAGATTGATCAATGTGACTCATTATTTATTTTCAATGAATCAAGTGTTATAGTTTTGAGAATAACTGCTTCAAGGCTATTTCCATTGGATTTATTCATGGAACCTAAAAACACCAACAGTTCTTTATACAAAATGGACATGCTTTCCAATGGAATAAATTCATTATGTTTGACCTTTAAGATACATGGTAACATTAATTGGTCAAGAAGAAGGGTGTTCGAACACATCATATCATTTGGGGGGGGGGGTTGAATTATTTTCTACTCCAAGAATCTTTTTATAAATTTAAGATATTTTCATGAATCCATATTAATTTCCCAAGTATAACATAAGTTTACCTTATTATTTTCAATCACTTATTAACATGTGTAAAATTTCGAATCATATTTATGTAATCATGTTTCTTCATTATTAGATATATCTATATGTATATGAGTGTCTCCATCAAAGGTATCATCTCATTTACTACATAGGGATTCTTTTAATCATAGTTATGATGATACATGTTATTAAGACACTCAGTAGGGGACTCTAGAATTTATTGTCATCCAGGGCGATGAATGTTTGTTGGGATATAGGGATTGTACCCATAATATGGGCTTCCTTCATATACTTGTGAATTAAATCAGAACCCTCATAGTTTGGTGTCTCTTAATAGGACACGTCATTCCTTTTAAGGCCATGTGACAAGGACCTAACCATACAGTTTAATGACATGAGGTAAGGACATCTATGTGAAAGGTTCTTAGTCAACATTGTCTGGGGGACTAATGCTGAAGCAGCCCAGTAACATGGAAAGCATATCAGTTTCCATGTAAGATTTGACCCTTTTGGAAATATGGAAATGGAGAATATGGATTATTTGAAGTGTTGGGTTTTAATCTTATGGAGTCTTCCTATGTATCCCATGTGGATAAAAATCAAAGCCCATTTAATTCGATGAGTCTCCTAAGAGAGTATATTCCTTTAAGAGAAATAATTTTGGACTTAGTTCCTGAAAAAAAATTACTTGGAAATTTGGGGGTCTAATTTGGGGATTATTCTTAAGGATGATGACCAGATTATGTCAATTTGGGTTTGATTCCTAAAGAGGATATACAATGATATTAGTCCTTGAAAAGGATTCCTACATATCTTTAGTTTCAACAATAATCATTGTTCTCTTAGTTCATTTGGTTTTGAAAATTTTGTGATCAATACAAACATATATTCCCACATAAGTCATGCTCGATGTGAGAAACAATAGGATGTCAAAAATTCAACTAAGGCTCAAAAACTCTTCCAGCTCCATTGGTGGAAGAGACTTCAGCTATGATGGCTAGGGTGGATGAGGTAAACGAGACCTTGGAAGAGGGAGAGGAAATGATCCCGCCCTCTATTCAATTTACATTGGACTAGGGTTTAATGAAAGGAAGGAGGGATGAAGGTTAGGGATTACAGTAGGATGACAACCCTAAAATTTATCCAGGAAGAGGAGGGGGAAATTTGATTTTAATTAATGGAAATGAAATTCTGAACCATACCATCGCAACTAGAGACCTGATGTTTTGGGTATTTGATAAGGGGGAGGTAAGGACCCAAACCCTAATCCCCCGAATATAGAACTTCCCAACACTGTTCATGGAAGAAAATTCCATGTGATAGTGGATATACAAACCCAACAATGATCCATGAATCCTAACCCCATTGTAAAACAAATGTGGGAATCCTCAGACTGCAAGTATACAAACCCATATAGGAGAGACAATGATGTGACTTTCCAAAATTTTTAATAAGTCGGGATGTTTTGGTGGAGGCCTCAACCTAATCCATTTCAATAAATGGATCCAAAAAAAAGAAACTTCTCCATAAATGTCATTGATGAGGGATTAATTTCATGAATATTGAAGTGTGTAGGTGAATCCGAGAGGGGTTCCCATGTATGTAATGGTGATAAAGTATGGGTTCCCATGTAGGCTTGGTCGACCTAATATCCAATTAGGAGATGAACAACTAGGATGGTAATAATTTCGTGAGACATGAATCAATCCTTCATACGTATTCATAGGTATTCCCAGAAGTGGGGTGCTGAAGTTTCTATGAATGGAATAGGTGCCACACAATTGTTTATGATTCATGGAGTTTGGGTGCCATAGGCAATAAAGTGTTCTTGATTTCAAACACCAAAAGGACTTACTTTCTTGGATCCTCCATCAATTCCTCTGGTACATGTGTTAAATAACTACCT
Source organism: Viscum album (assembly GCA_963277665.1). Taxonomy (NCBI): domain Eukaryota; kingdom Viridiplantae; phylum Streptophyta; class Magnoliopsida; order Santalales; family Viscaceae; genus Viscum; species Viscum album. The sequence continues at coordinate 999,968,964 of OY728166.1, forward strand.
CTAATTCTTTGGAAGACTTGGAAGAAGCACAAGGAATAAAGGATTAGCAATTTGTCTTTAGGGAAACTCATCCATACAAATGTAGGCCCCACGGGACTATTTATAAGAAAATAAGTGACCTTGGGATAATGTAGATTGAGCAAGCACATGTCTTGCCTGATAGATTGTGGCGCACAAGTACCCTGTGTGTTGATGGTATTTTGGCTAGACTAGGGAAAAAATTACTTCTTATCCCAAATTATTACTTCAATCATCTCTATCATAGTGGTACATAGTTATTTGTGTGCAGGTACCTTGGGTGCCATATTAGTGACTTAGCCAAAATAAATTCTCTATACCATAGGGCCTTCACCACTGCACACCGTATTGGGATCATTTCCAGCCTACTGTCTCATACTATCAGGTTGATGCCTTCGCTACTGTCACTAACCCCCATAAAAAATGCAGAACTGCTCCATAAACATTTTTAGACTCGTTGAGGATATATTGCGGAGAAGTGCATGGAACCCATTTCATGGTGTCTAGTGTATTGATTATCCATGATATAAAATGATTTAAATCAAGAATAAGTAATGTCTACACATGGTTGATTGATAGGTCAATCTATTTATAGGATGTCTATATTTTCCAAATATTAATATTTGATCTGGATATTACAAATTATGGTCAAAAATTTTATATATACCAAATATATCCTTTATGGAATGTTGATAACTTTTAATATATAGTGAGGTATTTTTTTCATACTAACAAACCCTGGATCATCTCAAATTTAATTAATATATTCATTGGATATTACCTTGATCCGGTTGTTTTAGTCTTTATTGGTGATATTATAATATATTTTTTTGAAAAATAAAGATCATAATTATCCCTGAATAATAATATTAATGCCACTAATGAAGGATGGATTGTGTGAAAAAAATATTAATAGTAATTTTTTTTGGTAAATTTGGTTACATTTTATCATTAAATAATCTTAAAATATGTTTTATCAATGAATATATCAAATAATGTAGTTATTGATCATTTTCCCATATCGACTATGGTGACTAAGAACTATAATTGGATTGATTTTTTTTGGATATTACTGATATTGGGATGATTTTCTCATGGATATTTAATCATTAAACCACGTAAACATGAAAGTGAGTCAACATATTTTTGAGTTCTTAATTTGAGTTAAATTTCTAGGAACTAATGAGAATGATGGTTAGTTCACATGTTCTCACATTACCTTGTTTTGGATAAGTGGTTGTTATATATTTTGATGCATTAAATAAAGGAATGAGACGAATCGTGATGATAATTATTATGGGTACAACTTATGACTTATTCCAATTGAAAAATACAATATAATGAATCTATAGCTAGTATTTTTTGGAAAATTATGGCTATAGACTTCGCCCATAGCACCAGTTTTGGGAAAAATGTTAATATGTTTTATAGAATGTCTATAACTTCATCATTGTAAAAAATATATAAATAACTATTTGTTAAATAATATTGGAAATTTTTAATTTAAAATAACTAATATATACATTATATATCGATAAATTAAAGTAATCCATGTCTATAGGCATCATATGGAAGGTCATATTGTCACAGTTTAGAAACTCATGACAATAGGGTTCACCAACAATAAGTAGAAAAATATTTTTTCATAGGAGGTGTACTGAAAGACATTTTGTTCATTGTTTTTTACCAAAAGGGTATTGTTTCATATAAATATATTAATAAATATTTTGAAATATTTTATGTATGTGTTTCTCAATGATGTGATTATATTGTTTTCATGGAAACCTAGAGGCCTTGGGGTTAAGACTTAGATTTTTTTTAATGATATATCCATTGTTTAGAAGAATAAACCAAGTAATTTTAGATAAATCCAATAGAAAAAGTACTACTAAAATTAGTTCAATTGGTCTTTTATAGTTTATATGTACACTATTTTAAAATAGTGATAATTGGTAAGCTATTGTCTTGATTGTTTTAAAACCATGACTATAGACATTGCTTGTGCTACTATAATGAATTTTCAAACAATATTCGAGAAAATAATATATAAAACTTATTTTCAGAGGTTTTTTTCTATATCCATGGTTAAAAACCTGAAATATTATAAAAATTATCCCAAGTGGAAGTTTCATGATGAAATGTACTAGAAGCAGCATTTATAGTTTGTTTTAATATGTTTTAAATTCAAGATATGTAAAAGTAAATATATTGAGAAAGGAGGAGCACATATGTTGAATTTAAAATTTTCATATATATAAAATCATAAATATATGAATATTTACTATATTATGTGGTTCAGTTTTATTAATGATTTTTACTCACAATAATATTACCATCCTAGGAAGATAGAAATGTTGCTAATGGTCTAATTTGAAAGGATCTGGATAACATATCATTGTTTATGATTTAAAAAGATCTTATATATCCATATATGAAGTAGATATATATAGAATTCATGAATGAATAGAATAAATATTATAATACCCATGTGAGTGTTCATATATCTATCGATATGTAGAACATATAGTCATAAAACCGAGATTTATATATGAAGAAATAGATAAAAAATGATATTATGTTCATCCTTGGTAGTGATGATATAATATGGTTTAGGGATCATGTGTGTTTCCCATGCATTTCAAACATGTTGAAGGTGTTATTGTATAATACACAAAATACATCATTGCTTATTTTTCCTAGGATTATATTTATATGTGTGTGTGTGTGGATTGAAAGGTGTATTTCTGGTAAGATAACATTATGATAGATATTGGATTTTTTATTAATGATTGGTATGCCATTAATTTATGATTTGGATATAGATTCATAAGGGGATGTTATAGTAACATCTAATACAAGAATGTAAATGGTGGTACAACACCATTTATTTCTTCATCAGATTCATTGTAACATCTATTTGTCATTGATTGGTCGGGAAATGGGGATGACCTTGTTTTTTTATGGTTCAAACTTTCCAATCGATTTCTAACTGGTTTATTTATATAACCAGACACACCCAATGATTCTATATCCAATTAGACTGACTTTCGATGGGTAGTTGCTCATTTGTTATGGACCAATGAGGTTTAAGAATTTTCAATGGTCGATAGGATGGGAGGTTAGGCTCACCACACCTTTTTGGGGGGAATTGTTGCCTACTCATGGAATCACTTATAGATTTAAGTTATGTTCACAAATCCTTATTAATTCACCTAGAAGGAAATGTGTTTTCCTTTATATTTGGAAATCAATGATTGAAATGTATGGGATTTAGAAAATCTTTTATATTTATTTGAGGTTCTTCATCGATGGAGAATCATCTGTATGTATTAGAGATTCTTAGTCAGTAGAATCATTTAATAAATTATATAAAAATATATTGGTCATTATGATGGCCATAGTGGTTTTAAAGCCACATAGTGGGGAATGTTAAGTTTATTGCCATTCATAAAAATAGCTATTATTTATGTGATGGGATCGTACCCACAGATGGGATACCTATGTATCCTCATTAAAAATTAATCAGAACCCACATAGTTTGATAAGATGGATATAGTTTAACGTCATATGGGATGGAAAATAATTAATTAATGATGGGCTTCAACTTTAGAAAGGCTTCCTATGTACTCTAATTTAATGGCATAGATCAATGTCCACGTAGCACAGGTGAAGAAATATGGGGCTTATGCATGGAAAAATGGCCCAAAAAGAGATGTTGTGATTACTTTTACACTCTAAGCTCATGTGAGTCATGCTCAATGTGAGAAACAAGAGGTATCGGTAAAACTGATGATTGTGCCATGAAAGATGGAGTCACAAGATATGATGTGGAGATTATGTAGGTATGATTGCCCAAGTAGATGAAGACGATGACTTACTTCAGAAAAGAAGCCCAAGAGTAGGGTCCATAATGGTATTTTTTCTTTATGGATATTTGGAGTTTTAACATGGGGATTACTCCTAAGAAGGAAGGCCAAATTAAAGGAGAATTATAACTTGGGGCTTACTCTTAAGAAGGAGGCCGAAATTAAAGGAATTATGATTGGGTCCTATTCTTGAGAAGAAGGCTCGAACAAAGGGAACATGGGGCTTACTCTTGAGGTGGATGCCCAAATAAAAAGACATTCTCATCTTAAATAATGAGGTTATATCGGGGAAACCTCTTACCATAGTGACATAAAGCTTGTATTCCATGAGTTTTTGGGAGAGTTTATCATAGAATTATTTTCAGATAAGGAAGAAAACAAAGGAACCATGTCATAAATGGATTTGAAAAGTAGTTTGAGGGATAATATGTTGCATATGAGAGGTGAATGGGACAGAGGCACACAAATGATGTTTGAACGCATGTCTTGGTAGCGCATGTGTACATGTGCAGCACTGGTTCACCTGGGAGACAAAAAATCTATAGGGTAAAACATGGGAAAGACAAAAATATATCCTCTAGTATTTTCCTAAGATGTTTCCAAAAGGGAATCACGCAAGGTTCAACAAAAGATTAGGGTGGAACACAAGTGATAACAATTTTATGTAGTCCTGGACACTTGTTCATGTAAATTTTGGGGAATTCTAAACACTTAGGCCTTATTCTACATGTTACAGTTTTCCATAAAAGGTAAAAAAGTTAATTTAGAAGATTTCAGAAGAGTTGAGTTGAATACTAGCCGGACCAGATGTTGATTTTGACTTTGGAAAATCCATCATTGAAATGGGGGGCCACATGTGCTATTTATAGGCCACCTTGCACTTTGGGAGAAAAACCAAACAAGACATGCATGTGAGAAGCGTGACATGCACTCCTCACTCCAAATGGGATCCTAATCTATGACTTCGTCAATTTTATTGATGTTCTTCAATGGGTGACCCTCTTTGTGATTATGGTATTCCCCTTTATTGTTTGTTGGACTCTATGATGGAAAGTAGCATAAAAAGCCCCCCCCCCCCCAGAGTTGGATCTGAAAAGGAAAGAGGATCTGACTCTGGGGTAAAGCCGGAGAAATCAAGGGTCTTTGGTTTACCTGCTCGGTGCGCAGATGCTTTTACTGGGGAGCTTGACCAGCTTCATAATTTATTGGATGATGTTCAAGCGAATGGTATAAAAGACATCACAGATGCCAAAGAAGCACTTCATCGAGCTGAAGAGAGTGAAGACAGTCGAGTAAATGAACTTCAACTGGCTGTTGATGAAGCTCGGGATGCTATGAAATAGATGAGAAATCATGTTAAAGGTCTTCTGTAATTTTTGAAAAAAAGATAAGAGACTCCAGTCTGTGGATGTTCTTATAATCTTATTCATCAATGAAAAATAATTCATCTTCAATCATCTATACCCTCATTTTATTTATAATTTCTGTTGTTTTAACCTAAGGCAATGGGCTTAGTAATCATAGATTATTTTTTACTAGGGTTATATAAACAACCCCACAAACATTCCATCATTTAATTTCTCAATATTTCCAAAATCATACAAAATGTACACTTAGCAAGCTAGGACTCAAATTTAGTTCACAATACCCTTTATAAGTTCCCAATTTAATATGTAACATGTCTTTTGTTATTGGAAGTTTAAATTTGTGCATGTTGGACTATAAAAGTCTAATTTTTATTGTCAAATATCTTTGAATGAATTGATGATGTTGAATCAATTCTTGATAATTTGTTTGGAAACATATTACCATATTCATGTATGGAGGGGGAAATTATAAACTGTGACTTGAGAAATTTTGAATCTAAGTATTGAGAAGGGGAAAGAGCTAAATGGAATTTGAGGAAGTATTTTATAAGAATGAAGATATCACTACATGAAAACCCCATTATTGGGGATGAATTATGCATGGCCAACTAGGGAATATGCTGCATAGTCAAATATTAGTATCTTAAGGCTAACAGGTCTGTTATGTAGACAAGTTATGGAAGTCCACCTATGGGCATGTGATGCATATTGGGGAAAAAGAACTCTCAGAAATTTAACATTCTATTGCTAAAGGATGAATAAATTTTTATGGAGATTCAAATTTTCCCAAGAATAGAGTCTTCTTTTTTGGAGAAAGGTACATGAATATTGAGAGATTATTTCGAATCAGAATTGTCAACGAATTGGAGGAATTTGACTTCAACGAAGATCTGACCAAAAATTACAGAAAAAACGATATTTGTGGTTTTAAATAATATGACTAACTTCAGAGATAAAAAATCATATGACATATGGTCAAGTGGGTTTTTTCATATTTCTATGAACATATAGAATAGGAGGAAAATGTAAACCATAGACTTGAATAATTTCTGATCATGAAAAAGAGTATAGAACAAACATGTTAAGGATGGTAGTTTTTTTGCAGCTCCCTTCATATCGTCTGTAATACTAATAGGGACAAAATAGGCTTCTCTTATGAATGATGATAACATTACTTGAAAAACCGATTATTGAGGTTGAATTATGTATGGCCAAATGAGGGGAATCTACATAGTCAAATAGTAGCATCTTTTGGTTGACATGTCCATTATGTACAAAACTAATGCAAGCCACCTAAGGGCATGTGCTTCATAGTCAGGAAAAAGAACATTCAGGTATCAGAAATTTTTCTAGCTGAAGACAAGATAAGGATTATGGAGATCATGGATATTATTTGTATAATGTTACGGCAGGGTCCTAAATTGAGATTCTGGATGTCACTATATATCTCATTAGGATGAGAGTCAAGCCACACATTGTTCTTGAAATACATTTTAACATCATACAGGACAAGATCATGGAAGATCTTAGTTTAAGGACATTGACCTTAGACCATATTGATGGAGACACATCGTGAATTTGTTATAAACCTAATGTGAATAATAACTAGGGTGTTCCATATCACACGATGTGACCCAGGGAGAAGTTTTAGCAAATGGACCAAAATTGGAGTTTGGGGTTAAGCCTAAAGGCGTAGGGCTGGACTCAAGGAATGCTCGACCGTTCCTATGTATCCCATGAGGATGGTAATCAAGCTGTATGTGGTTCTTGAAATACCCATTGTACAGATTTGGTTCGTACATATGAGGGGTAATGAGGACATTATTTCCATTACAGCTGGACCCAAGATTAATGACTTGGGTGTCACTATGTATCTCATAAAGATGATAATCAAGCCATACATAGTTCATTAAATATGACATGGTTTGAGACCATGTCATTGAAGGTTTCTCTCGAGTGAGGGAATCAAGGATTGTTGCAGTTTATTATCATATCAGACCAAAGTGAAAGTATTTTATGGTTATTGCTTGAACCAGTGTCATACAGTTTAATGTCGTGCAACAAGGACGATGGGGGACTTTATAGTTTAACGTCATATAGCTAGGAAAATGGGACACACACAGTATAATGTCATGTATAATGAAAGTGAACCGATATGAGTATGACGGTTGACGGGGGATTCATGGATCAACATAACATGGGATGGAGGTGAATCGATGTGAATAAAGTGGTTCTGGTCATGAACCTCAATAGCTTTCCTACGTACCCGACCTAGGAGGCATGCATAAATGTACGCACAGTTCAATTTATAGGGATTTGGTGATCAGGGTGTACATGAGGACAACGACTCGAAGATGATGTTGGGACATAAGCTTGGTTAGCGGCCTAGAGAAGATGTCATGGTCGAAGCATACTCTAAGATCACATGATTCATGTTCAATATGAGAAATAAGAGGCAACAACATACTTGAATATCGTGTCATGAATGATGTGACCATATTGGATTGAGTGGGGCTTATGCATGGTTAGCTGCCCATGGCATGCATGGAAACAATGTTTAAATGATATATGCGCATGCAGCGATCATAGTTTTATGTCAGGTGTCACAAACATGGGGTTCTTGGCAGTTTAATGTCCTACAGCTCAGATGATGCGAAGTTCAACTTCATGTTGGACGATAGAGGGGTCACAGTTTAACATCACATTGGATGATAGAGGGGGATATACAGTTTAATGTCCTGCAGCAAGGAAAATGTGTGTATTTGTGTTACAAAAAATACTTCTGTAAGAATCTAGCATTGTTTAGAGATATAATGAGATCTTTATCCATTGAGATTAAAGAATAATCTCTATTGAATTAGACCATATGTATTGAGTAAGGTCTTTCCCACTTTGGCTCATGCTTTGAAAATGTGGTTTTGCAGGTGCCTTGGAAGTTGATGTTTTGGTAGTAAATGCATCCAATATCAGGGCCGGAATTGGAAACACTACTGGCTTCAGAAGATTATACCGACTAGGTTTATCTATTTGAAAATAGGAATAAGTAGTAACCACTAACTTGTCCTCCATACTAACTGTGTCAGTACCGAATCTACCATGTGTGGAAAAACTTTTCTGTTCTTGTTGAGCTTGCTAAAAGGATTTTCCACCAGTTTCTTCTGCATATACAGTTCTAGCATAGGGAATGATATAAATAGTGGCTTCTGGAATATCCACATCTTCCTCTGTATCCTAGAATCTTGTCTCTTCCTCTAATTCCTCTATTAGATATAGGGAAATTAGGCTCATCATGATCGAAACTGTCATTGGCATAGAGATCTGTTAAATGAATCCTGTTAAGAGAACCAAATGTAAATTCTTCATCTATGGATGATTCTACCTAATGAATCAGTTCAGGATGTGTTGTTAGGTGTGGCGGTTCCCATGCTTTCGAAGTAGATGGCAAAAAATATGCCAAAGTCAAATACAATATAGGCTTTGACATGAGCTCATCTTCTTCTGACTGCTCTTCTTAATTCAAAATATGCCGCTTCATTGAGGATTTTCCTTCTGATGAAAGGGGGTTTTCTGGGGAAAAACAGCAGAAGACACAATTTATTGATTCAATTATGTTCGTAAAATTGCATGAGTTCAGTTGATCATTTTACAGACCATCCAATAATCATATTTCTGCACAGTTTTACTTTTGAGTTCGTGCCACTTTCCTTCTTCCTGTAGATCAGTAGTAGTAAGACATGATACCTCGGCTAAAGAACCTTTCAGTTTTAATTGTCTAGAGTCTACCATCTTTTGCAGGAGGACTCTAAAGACAAAACACTCCTGAATGGGATGCCCCAACATCTGAAGAAACATGCAATAGATGGGTAGGTCTTCATCTCCTTCCATATATGGACTTTTGATCCTTGAAAACTAAACCAGATTTTATTCTAGAGTCGAGATGAATTTACCATAAACTTGTTCATTTCGGAAAGAATAAACATTTCTCAATAAATCCTCAAATTGTTTTCGCCTTTCATCTCTTTGATCATCTTGGCGATGCAGTCATTATTGTTGACGATCAAGAGGTGGATCCCATCGATATGATGACGGTTTTAAAGTGGAATAAGGTACAAGACCTTGTATAAGTGTAACTATAGCAGTTTATGATTTACTTATTCACCTTCCTGGAGCTGATATAATTACACATGACATATCTCTTGTTTCCACAATGGAATTTTCCACATGTTGGGCAACTGAAGCAAGTTCCTGAATCCCTCCTGTGTATTTCATAGGGATCAATGGTGTACGGAAATCTTCAAGGATATTTTCCACACAAATGGATAGAAACTCCTCATAATGGTGCATTATATTCAAAGAATTTGTTAATTTTTTCCACCGAGCAATGAAGTATGAAACTCTTTCATTCTCCATTTGTTAGAAATTTGTGAGATCAAAAACTATTGTTTTCTGCAACATTGAGCAGAACTGAAAAAGTAATTTATAACGAAGATCTTCCCAACCAATAATTGATCAGGATTGAAAAATTGTATACCAGATAAAGGCTGGTCCTTTCAATGATTGCACAAAACACCTGATTTTTACTACATCTTGTTGTTGAGAAGTTTCCATCATAGGATCACATCGAGAAAAAAAATGTGTCAAAAGCTGCTCTGGATCTCCAAATCCATTAAAAATAGGGAAGGTGACATTTGAAAATTTTATAGGAGGAGGAATTAGATCTACCCATTCAGGGTAATCCTTCTTCTCTTGTTGCTATACTGCACGTCATCCTTCCATACCTTTCAATGAGTTTTTAATGACTAAATGGTAGCCATTAATTCTGGAGAAACATCTGGTTGATCAAGTACCTAAGAAAGTGCAATAACTATAGTTTGGACGAGTGTGGTGACCGTTACATCCACTGATGGTTGTATTGCTGATTGTTGTATGACATGACCCATAGGATTGGACCTGTGATGGTGTACTTGTAAAGTGGGATGTTCTTGATCCATACCAATAGTTACAACAATTTATCTTGATTGATTAACTCCAGCATGCTTAAGAGGATGACTAACATAAAGTAGGTCTGCATTTTATCACCTTAACTCATTCATTTATTCTTCTTGTTGTGCGGACCTTTCCTTTAATGAGAGTGATTGGACTTCTCTATAAGTAGGGTGGGTTGTAACCAGACTTTTACCCTTTTCCTTTGCATGTGAATTTCGGGAGTATGGAGGGTATTACCCGAAGGATTTTCTTACCTCTGGAGAACCCTTTGGCTTCTGGTACATACACCCTCTTCATTTTTTCTATGTATATAGACTCTTGAACATTAACTTCTTCATCTGATTTCTCTGAGTCCACCTCATGTTCTGAGAGATCAGTGATAATGACATTAATGATATTTATGGATGCATAATGCATTGCAACCCTTCTGTTAGAGTTTCTGTGATATTGTCTTCTTCCATATCCTTTATGAGACATTGACTATTGTTTGGTTGATCCCTCAGGAACTTCTTGTTGACCATAATTTGGTGGGAATTTCCTGATAATTCGGATATGCGTTCCTCTTGTGCCTTATTCCCTAATCGAGAGAAGACTAACCTTTGTTGGGGAAGAGATTAATAATTTGAAAAAGTCCCCATCCCGGTGGACTGGGGTATTCATGTATTTCCTACTAAAATCCTCAAATCATTTCTTTTTATCTCACGGGTTGGATTAAAATAGTCCCCATCACAGCAAGATGAGGTGGCTCTTGAGCTGCTACATCTAAAAATTTCTTAAAAGATCTCCTGTTTTTGCAAATTTTAGTATAGAAATTTGATGGATGTATAATCTGACATCCACTAAAATCACATGGCTCAGATGACCATTGTATTATTTCTGACACCTTTATCACTTGATGATGTGCATGCTCTAAATGAGAAGCATTTTCAATATTCTCATTTGGTTGATTCAAGAGTATTTCAACAAATTGATCTTTATATACCGGACATTGGGAAGAACTAGTTGAGGTCTGTTCTCGAGAAAGACTTTGAATACGCACAAAACCAGTAAGTTATGGCCATCCATGGGCAATAAAATCACATGAGATCACTTTTTGTGGTCTTTGTTGATTAGAGATCATAGTGAAATGAAATTATTCGTGAACTCCCCATCCTCGGATATGAATACTAGATGGGGCATTGGTAACTAACTAGCACATCCTTTTTATTGCGCCAAGGCATGTACACTAAAGGTCTCTCTACTACTTTTCAACCATTGTATGTCGGGAAACTGAGAGGGTTTCCAAGTCAAATTTTCATTTCAACCCTTCTATTACCGTATTATTATTTTTATATTAATCACAAGTTAATATTTTCTTTTTTTATGTGAAAACGTGTTTTCCATTTTCTTAGACGAATATTGTGAATACATTCATCTATTAGTGTTTCTAGAATATCATTCTGTGAGTCAACCAATGGACAAAACATGACTAGTATTTCACCTTTCTCCAATTGTTTTCTCATATTCATCACTACTTTTTTGTTGTATGATAATGATTATTCTACTGTATTGGTCCAATGCTGGTGCTTCTTTGTTGCTACATCAGATTCAACAAGATTGGTAGAGAATTTAATTGTCAAGTTTAAATATGAATGAACTAGGTGTGGTTTGGAGAGTGACCTACACCCCACACCTTGAGAAATTGTTTCACTTTCTAGCAGTAAGGAATCAGACATGAATGGCTTCACATTTGAATGTACGTCAATATAAGAGGGATTTCTAGTTACTACATTGTCTAGTTTATATTTTCCAGGTAATGCGAATTACTACTGTGAAGAGTAATTTCGAAGATAAATTAATCATCATGTGGTGGACCACGATGGTGGGTTACATCAAAAGATGAAACCATTTAGTCCTTGGTCTTTTGGCCACATAGAGGGTTATCATGGCTCTCATATGAAGATGATGCTTCTAGATTGACCGAATTTTCAGGAACCAATCCTTCATGAGGAAGTGTCTGATGAAGACCTTCAGAATTATTGTTGTTATTTCTAGAATTTGGAATTGATAAGTAGAATCGTGAGTTGTAATAGAAAATTGTCTGAGGGCTTCAAGAACTCCAGTATTGAGCAATGCCTTATTGTAGATTGGTTGTTGATTTTTTAACTTTGATAGATGGGTATTTTTCGTGGACGCCATTTACACACTTTGGAAACAACTAGTTAATGAATGTGGTTACTATGGGCATGTGCATGTGCCTACTCAGATGAAATTGTCAGGTTAGACTAATTATCTCCATTTAAATCAGGTGTATGTGCTCGACTTAATTATCCTTATAACATGGGGGAGTATGCCCCATGACCCTCCAAGACTGGAACATAGGTGTGCATATTCTATAGGGTGACATGTTGATGAGCCACTCCCAAGATAGGGATTGATTTATGTTTCTTTCTCTGTGATGTCGCTGAAGTTGTTATAATATTTTGAAAGGTATCTAGAATATGTGCTGGGATTTTCTTCTGCTTTTTCACCATTGTCAGAATGTGTTTTGTGAATTCAGCTTCCACTATGGGAATATACGTCCATTTTTTGTTTGGAGTTGGTGTGTTTTCCTACTCCTATACTCCTTTTCCTATCAGTAAATTCTGAAAGTACTCATGTGTGGGGGAAGAAAGTTGTCTATGCCATCTGTTTTTCACTAGAGGTTTCCAATTGACATCTCCAGGTGCTACCAAATGAGACTATTTGTTAGCTTGATGAATTGCAGGTATATGTTTCTGCTGACTGTTCTCCACCAAATATTATTGAAGAAATTTCTTCAATACTGGCAGACGAGAGTACAAGCAATATTGAAGACTGTAAGCAGTTGTACGTGCCTATTTACAGGAGGTCACCACATTTTGTTGGCGAGCTTCTTTAGATGTAGTTAGATGAACCTACTAACTGGATGATGATTTATAAACAAGTGTATGTGCCTACATATAGTACTCCAACAGAATTTCCTGGCGGGATTGGGGTGTTACTGCCAGACGAGTCTGCAGGGCAGTAAAATTAGGGAGACCAGGTGTATATGCCCTCTCGTTGTTTTCCATCAAGATAGGTTGATGGAATTTTCTGGAGGGGGTAGAGGAAAGAACCTACTCCCTATTGGAGGAATTTCTCCTCTGATGGTTCATCTTTTGTGCTCTGGTCTGAGAAACCTGTGTCGAGTTCCTAGAGGTGATACCCCCATCATGTTGAGGGTGTCGTACCACACGAGTCTGGTGGTGATTGTTGGAGGGAGTCCTCAGAAATGACTCATATTATCTTTATCTTAGGCCTTGAGTGACATCTTGATTCACCTCCCCTTAATGTGTGACGTACTTGTTGTTTCGTTCTAGGGATAAAGGCCCAAAACGGTTGGAGATGGTGGTTGGCCCCACCAGCTTCTTGACCACTAGTCAACACAGTCAGGACAAGCAGGGTGGGTTGTTAACATAGAGGGCTTGTCGTCCAGCCTCCAGAGTCCGGATGGTTCTGTTTTGATGATATTCCTTCACAAATTCATTTGAGACAAAGTGTTGAAGATGATGAGTAGGTGATGTTATCCTTAGAGTGGATGAGGATCCAGCAGGAGTAGTGGTTGAGGAATTCACAAGTGTGAACCTTAAAAGAAGCCATTTTTTTGCAGAGAGATCTTGCAAAACAATTCATGTTTGATATAGCACACATCGTCGAGATATGTCTGGCCATGCTAGATCTTTTTGATGAGCACATATGTTATTAATTGATTTGTTACCCAACATATTGAGATTAATAGGGGCCTAACAAATAAGTAAAACATCATTTACCTTGGTTAAATATTCACAATGAGTTCACCATTTTTTGATTCGTCGGGAAATGGGTATTACCATGTTTTCTTATGGTTAATACATTCCAATCAGTTTCTAAATGGTTTATTCATAGAACCAAAAACACCCAATGATTCTATGTCCATCTGGACATACTATACAAAGGTAGGTGCTCACTAGTTGTGGACCGATGAGGCTTAAAAATTTGCATTAGTCAAGAGGATGGGAGGCCAGGCTCATCAAATATTTTTATATGGAATTATGCCTACTCTAAGACTCTCTTATAGATTTAAGTTATTTTCACGAATCCATATTAATTCACCAAAAATGAAATGAGTTTTCCTTTTGATTTGGAAATCAATCATTGATATGTATGGGAATTGGAGAATATTTTATATGAATTTGATGTTATTCATCGATGGAGAATTATCTATAAGAATTGGATATTTTTAGTAAATGGTATCCTTCAATAAATTATATATAAATCTCATGGTCATTTTGATGACCATACTAGTTTTAAAGCCACTTAGTGGGGCACTTGATGTTTATTGTCATTCAAAACGACAATGATTATTTCATAGTTGGGATCATACCTAATGGTGGGTTACCTATATATCCTCGTTAAAAATAATCAGAACCCACATAGTTTGATAAGAAGGATATAGTTTAATGTCATATTGGACGAAAAATAATTAATTAATGATGGTCTTGAACCTTAGAAAGGCTTCCTACATACTCTACTTTTAAGGAATAGATCAATGTACATGTAGTTCGGGTGAAGAAATAAGGTGCTTATGCATGGTTAACGACCTAAAAAGAGATGTCCTGATTAATTATACAACGTAAACTCATGTGATTCATGCTCGGTGTGAGAAAAAAGATGTTTCATTAAACCTGATGATTGTGACACGAAAGATGCACTCACAAGAAATGATGTGGGGCTTACGTATGTATGGTTTCCCATGTAGATGAAGACTAAGGCTTAATTCAGGAATGAAACCCAAGAGAAGTGTCTATAAATGTATTTTTACATTGTGAAGATTAGGAGGTTTGACCCGGGGATTACTCCTAAGGAGGATGCCCAAATAAAATGGGGCTTATAAAATGGGGCTTACTCTTGAGAAGGAGGCCCAAATGAAAGAAATAATGATTGGGGATTATTCCAGAGAAGGAGGCCCGATCTAAGTAAACACGGGGCTTACTCTTGAGGTGTATTCCCTAATCAAATGATCTTCTCATCTTAAAGGATGAGGTTATATTGAGGAAACGTCTAACCATAGTGACATAAAGCATATAAGTCATGGGAATTTGGGAGAGTATCTCATATAATTCCTTTTAGATAAGGATGTTAACAATATAACCATTCCATAAATGGCATTGAAAAGGGGTTCAAGGGATAATATCTTGAAGAGGAGAGGTGAACGGAAGAGAGCCACACAAATGATGTTGGCTCGCATGTCTTGGCCACAAAAGTGTACCTGCGCAGCATGGGTTCACCTGGGTGATGAATAATCTTTCGGGTAATACTTGGGTGAGGCTTAACTCAAACCTTTAGTATTATACTTAGATGTTTCCAAAAGGGTGGCGCAATAGTTTCAACTAAAGGGTAGTGCGGTGCGCAAGTGTTTCCATTTTTAAGGACGTATGTATACTTAGGCCCGCATTTGTTGATGAACACTAAAAACTTAGGCCTTATTCTACTCCTTAGGGTATTCCATTCTTTGTAAAAAGTTACCATATAAGATTTCGGAAGAGTTGAGTTGAAGACTAGGGAGACTAGAGCTTAAATTTGACATTTGGAAAATTCATTTTTGAAATGGGGGCGCACATGGGCTATTTATAGGCCACCTTGCACCTTGGGAGAAAAACCAAATAGGACACGCAAGTAAGCTATGCGACCCATAGGTGGAGCGCAACTAAATTTCACGGTGCCCAAGTTACTTGAACACATCGCTCCAAATTGGCTCCTAATCTATGCCTTCAGCAATGTTTTTGATGTTCTTCAAAGGGTGAGACTGTTTGTGCTTAAGGTATTTCCCTTTTCCATTCATTGGACTCTGTGATGGAAAGGAGCATCAACAGTCATAATTCAATTCATGTTATAGATGGTATTCTTATAAAACTAGTGAATTTTAATTCCATGAGGAAATATTTAGCTCTCAACATTTTTCATAAATATATATTAAAAACGATATAATGTTTCATGAAGTACCAAATTCAATATTTCCTAATTATGATCTATGGTTGACCTTATTAATCTATCAATTTTTCTAGTAAGCTCTAGATAAAATTATGTGTTTTTTTATTGCGTATCATAAATTGATAGATTTTTTGTCTACGTGAACTATTAAAACAACATATTATATAATTATATCATGTTCAATATATTGTAATGGTGGTTGGGATCAAAAAATTATTCTATTTGAGCATTAATTCTATAATATCATTCACAACAATATTTATATGTTCTCTAATGAGAACCTTTATGGAACGAATTGATGAAATTCAACTTGATATAATGAATTTGAGGAATGAGAACTATTGGGACCTACTCTAGATGATTAATTGGTTGAAAATCCTAAATCCATCCCCAATACATTATTACATCTCACATTTAAGAAAAATATAACATTAAAAGTCATATGTCAGATCTAGAATTTGATGTTGGTGAGAAGGAATTAGAAAAAAATTTTACATAGAGAGAAGATAATATATTAAAATGGAATTGAACTCTAGGAAATAGTAATATTGGTTCTATAGATAATTTTGTTTTAATAGGTAGTGTATCATGTTATGTGTTACATTCATCGAACATCCCTTCTATTAATGATATCTTCCCTATATCTCTCTGTGTGATGTACATGATTGATCATTCATTGGTACTGAACTAAAATGATGTAAAAATAAGAAAAGATATTTCATGTGATGAAACACCATATTAAATATATATTATAGATAAAATTTGATACAATACATTAATATTCACTTGGTTAATGATCACTAGAGAAATCGGTATGTCATAGATGCCTCATGGTAACCCATAGATATGTTTAAACAAAGAAATCATCATTTATTATTAGATTAGTGACTCAATATTAGGGGTTAAATTTATTTTAAGGTGGTAGAATGTATCACTTCATGATTAAATATTTTTTTCTATACAAATAAACATGATATATAAGTCATACTTTTTTACAGAAAAAATTAACTCTAAATAAATGGAGATATACTATTGGATTATTTTTCATAATTTGAAATTAATAATTTATAAATTAAATTGGTGGGTATGAATATGAATAAGTAAATCATAAGAAAATTACTTTTAACACATTTAAATAATTAATTCATTGGTTATTAATTGGAAAAATATTTCTATATATGGAAAAGTTTATTTTGGAAAAAAACAGTTTCTATGAATATAATGTGTTTTCATCTTAATAATTCACATCTGTCACTATGATATATTCATCTTGAAGAAATTAATAGATTTTATATTCAATGAAATATTTATGAATTTTATATATTTATTATTACTAGTAATTGAATGAAAATAATTTGTTTTTTTACATCATGAAACCAGTTTTCTAAAATAAATTTTCATTACGATTTCTACGATTATTTTAAAATGAATTTTTACAACATCTAGATATTTAATATTTAAAACTATTATATATATCTTAAATCTTATTTTCCAATTTTTAAATATGTCAATTATATTTTTACCTTGTGAATAGAAAGCATGGTAATTATTTTTCACCTCGGTAAGGGAAAATTGGGTAATTACTTTTAAATGTATTTTATTAAGGAATTAATAAGCTATGAAATTCATATATTATTTATAATGTATTATATTAGTTAAAGCATCATAATCCTGAATTCAAATATATGGAATCCATAAACCAATTTTCCTTGATAATTTATTTAATTATATTTTATGTCATGAGTAAAATCAAAATGTCATTGTCAATGATATAATGACTCAAATATTTTTTAATAGGGATTATTGAATATCTATTGTAATGTAATTTATTACTCTAAAATGTAAAAAATTTACTATGCATGGAGAATGAAATGTATTCGTGTGAGAACTAAATTGGGAGACATAAAAGTTTCCCTTATGTGCAACACAAGAGTGATCAACCACAAATTGCAGTTGAGACTACTTGTTCCACTTTCATGGAAATCCATCTTGCATAGTTTTACCCTAAATAGATATTCCCAAATATATCCAATATGTGTGAACTAGTGAATAGAACCACATATTTCAGTGACATGTATGAAATCACCTCAATCATACATGGTTCCCAGCTTTCCTTCAAATTGACCATTGGCTTCCTCATTTCGTACTCTTGGAAGATCTATTGAAGCTCGAATCTATTCTCATTGAACCCTCATACAAAATTTATTCAACTATGATGTGGATATCTGTGATTACAAATTAATATTAAATTAACAAAATGAAAAAGAGTCCACCAAAGGTCTAAAAAATTTATGTCATATTAGAGTAAACAATCCCCCGTTATCCAAAATATATAAGTATAGTGTACCAATATTTATCCTAAAACATACACTCCATATTTCAAATAGAACCTAAATAGTTCCTTGAACATAGGTAAATAGATTTTCCAATTTTCTATTTCCCAGATTTACCACCAATTAATTATTCATCCCTAGTTCCACCACATATCAATTGTATGAAGTATATTTCTAGAAACCCAAGATTCACTATGGGTATATACTCTTTGGTCCACTCATGTATTACATGGATGATGTGCTCTCTATAATTCCAAAGTATCAATTGGCTATGTATGATACTTTTCCACCCATGATTTACTTATCAGAGGTAGTCACTGGTCCTTAGAAATATTACATGGGAGAAGTAATATTCTTTTTTCACAAGTATTACATTGAAAAGGAACTATCTAATATTTCCTTGGACTTATTTTTTGAGGATACCAATAGTTTTCACATGTACACCCTTTTTTGAGGAACCCACTGGTGCACACAAGTGTCACACGGGTGAGGTACTCCCTATTCTACCATGTACTGCCTCGGTGAAGTGCCCTCCAGGACTGAGGCCTATATCATACTATAAATGGTGAGTAACATCATTATAAAAACATCATATTTTTTAATACCATCATTAATTCCTCACCTTCTACTAAAATTTCGTCATGATTGTACATGAACACAATTGTATGTTCTATAATTCTTGAATTAATGTGTTAATTTAAATAATATATTTAACCTCCCTAACTGATAGGGTCCTCAAGATGTTCACAATAATGAATAATATTTTTAATGAGGATCAGAACCATAGGAATGGTAGTATATGTTCGTGGAGGGAAATTCAATTAAAATTCATCATGAAACATGAAGTTAAATAGATTGTATCCATCCATTATACAAAAAGATAAACTCCAAATCAAGGTTTACAAGTTTGTATAAAAATATCAGTGACAATATATTGTGACCCAGCCTTTTATTACATTTATATTACATCAGTTTTAGGGCAAAAATAATAATATTATTACACATATAGGATCAAAATTTTTAGTGTCTTTGGAAAACTAGGACCGTACATAACAATTATAACATCAAAAATAAACATTTTTTTATGTTTTTCTTCCCAAGCTTCTTATTGGAAGTTGACCCCTCCTTAGTACATGTAGTCACCTGAGGATATACATGAAATTGGGAGAGATAAAAGCCCAGCAAGTGGATAAATGAGAACAATATAACAATTGGTCCGCATAACCATAACATAAGAAAATTAT
This sequence comes from Viscum album, assembly GCA_963277665.1. NCBI lineage: Eukaryota > Viridiplantae > Streptophyta > Magnoliopsida > Santalales > Viscaceae > Viscum > Viscum album. The sequence goes on from OY728166.1 coordinate 999,988,787, forward strand.
CATGATCGTGTGGGGAATCACTAATAAAAGAGTTGAAATATATAAATACATAAAAATGAAACATAATTTCATAGTTGTAAACTACCACACATACTTGTAAACCATGATAGATTTATTTTCACACAACATTTCACATGTACTCATTATATTCATCCTTTTATCCAATGCATTGGAGCACTGTATAATTCTTAGTACACTGGTCACATTGAAACATTCATATTGCGCTATATAATTTTGGGTGCACCCATCACATCATAACATTATCATTTATCATGCATTCAACAATGAACATATAAAAAAATTAACACTACAAAAAAAAAGAAAAGGAATGGGTTTCATCTCATAATAACACATTCATAAACATTTGGTTCCCAAAATAGAAAGGTAGTAATATACATTTTACAAGAACCGCCAATCATGAATGAGATGTAAAAGGTGTGTTCTTAAAAGAATAGTTCTTTTGGGAAGAATATTGTTTAACATAAGTACCAGTGAAAAACATGTATATCCAGTAATTAGAGAGACAATTATGAACAAAATATTTTAAAGTAGTAATCATATAAAGAAGGATTTAAAGAGGGAGAACCTGAAGGATGAATGTTCGGTTTGAGAATTACCTGATACCTTATATCTGAACGATTACATAGCTTTAATGTCCTATATAATGAAATTATATTCATTAATTAGAAATTAAAAATACTTTTATACTGGAATAGGGGTCATTTAGGTTTCATTATGATATTTTATGGGCCTTTTTTATAAGTTATTGAGTTTAAAAACCGTGTATGGGAATGATCGTTTTTATGGTTTTCTTGACCGTTTCACATGTATTCAGGAATTAAAGTTCATTTAGAACATGGATTATCATCCCAAACATATATTCCATGTTACTAATGAAATTAAAAAATTTAAAAAGCTCATATAATGAATTACATTGTATTCCATGTGGACGAATCATTAGATAAAAATTAAATGATGATTGGTTGAGTTTATTTGGGTGGATTTTTGACCACAAAGAACTTTTTTTGATTAATAATTTAGTAATATGTACATGAGTTAGTACCAAAACATTAAATATAACCTAATACGTATAACATATTCTGTTTCTACCATAAAAATTGTTTCTGGACTAGATCTGAAGTTATAAATGAAAAAAGAAAACATGTCATTCTTGAAGGTGATATATTAACACCTCACGAACAACATTTACTTTTATTAAATAAAAGTAAAATAATAAGGGGGTTGGATGGTAAATTGTACCATTGTATTCATAACATTTCAGTATATTTATGATACTAGATTTACCATACCATTTATACAATGATATGTGGGTATATAATGATAAAGGAACTTGAAATTGAATAGGAATTAAAGGAGAAGAGGGAGAGAAATTACTTTTTCAATCATCCTCTTTAGAACCTACTTAAGGGGCTTATGCAAGATCTTTTGGTGAGACCAGAAGCGTTTGGATCTGGGGGAGGGGCTAGGGATGATTTTCAGTCATTGTTTAGACATGTATTGAATCTTGAGAGGTGTGAGGAAATGCGGGTGTGAAGGGTTGTATTTATAGTGCAGGGGAGATGGGATTTCTCAATATAGAATTAGTTAATTTATTACATCCCCACAAGACAATGAATATGAAGTCTTCCATGAAAAATAATAGTAATTTTATAATTTGATACATAACTAAGTGGTATTGCATCAGCATAACATCATACATGACTCTATAATTAGCATATTTAGCTTATTTTGTTAATTATTATAGTTCACTATTCATCAAAAATTGAAGTATTTCAGAAAAATCCCAAAACTTCACCCATAATTGTTTTTGATGTTTAGAATCCAAAAATGATGTCCATTATTTAATATTAAATTTCTAAATATGATTAATTTAATATCTAATTAAAATAACTATTTACTTGACAAAACAGTTTTTAAAACTTAAAGTGATTTTATAATGCATTTAAAAATTAAATGAGGTCTTATAAAATAATCTCAAATCTAGAAGACATAGATTTTTTATTTTAATACAGAAATTTTAAGAAAATACATTTTAATTTTAATTTATTAATTATTTATATTTATGGCTTCCAAATATTTCAGCGCTTTTACTATAGTCAAATTTTCACTTATAAGATTCCATAATTTTATTTAGTTATTTATAAATTGAGGTCACAATTATTTTTGAAGACTTACTAATAATAAGGGTCATATTAATATAAATATGGGTATGTTACTATTAAAAAAATATATTTTTGTTTTATTATACTCAAAAATCATCTTGAACACAACTGTGTATGTTAAGAATTCTAAATTCTAAACATAGATGTGGAAACACTATGTTAAATGGTCACATATTATTTAGTATAATTAAATTTCATTATTATTCCTAATGTTATTATACTATATTAAATAATTATAGGAAGTTAATTCCATTAATCAAGATTTGCGTCATTACATTCTTCACCCTTTAGAAATTTCTCCCTTGAAATTTCATTTTACACACACAGGTGTGGGTACTTCTCCATCATCACCTCCTCTGATCCCCATGTAGCTTGATAAAACATATGGTTCCTCCCCAACAAGTTGAATAGTTCGGTAATGTTGTTGCATAAAACCTTATATTTCCTCTCTAGAATCTCTACCAGCTACACCTCAAATGAGAGATCATCTTCCGGCTGTACCACCTCAGTGTTCAGTACCTGTGAGGGATCAGGTATATACATTCTCAAGAGTGATATGTGAAACACATCATGAACTTTATCCATATTCAGTGGAATTGCAAGCTGATATTCCACAACTCTTATGATTTCAAGCATCACAATGGGGCCAATGTTCCTTGGGTTTAACATCCCTTTCATTCCCAACCACATGACTCTTTTCCATGGAGATATTCAAAGGAATAATTTATCTACAATCTCATTCTCCAGGTCCCATCGATTGTTGGTAGTGTAAATATTTTGCCAACACTGTGCATATTTGATGTGTTTATAGATGACTTGAACCTTCTTTACCATCTCTTCCACAGGATCGGGTCCAAGTAGCTTTCTGTATCCCACTTCATCCCAACAGGTTGGAGTTCTACATCACAGTCCATTCAAAACATCATATGGGAAAATCTGAATACTCGAGTGGAAGATATTGATATATTAGAACACAAAAAATGGGAGGTGCTGATCTCATCCACCTTTGAAATATAGAGAGTTGGCTCTTATCATATCGTCATGCATCTGAATAGTCCTTCCAGATTTCCCATCAGTTTGGGGTGATAGGTCGTGATGAAATTTAATTCAGAACTCAAAGCATTTTGATGGAACCTCTGGAATTTATATGTGAACTATTGATCATCATCCGAGACAATCGATAGTGGAACTCCATGCAGTCTCACCACTTCCATGGAATATATCTTTGCAAATAGTTCAAGTGATAGGTCTTCCTGAAAAGTGATAAAATGAGAAGTCTTGGTGATTCGGTCAACCACAACCCATATCACATTATATACTTTCGACGTCTTCGATGCACCTGTGAAAAAAGTCCATAATAACATTCTTCAATTTCCACATGGGTATAGGCAATCGATGCATCAACCCATTACACTTATTTCACTCTTCTTTAACATCCTATAATACCAAGCACCTTGAGATATATTACATGATATCCTTCATCATGTTATCCCACCAGAAGTATTCTTAGAGATCACGATACATCTTGGTACCCCTAGGATAGATTGAGAATGTTGAGCTATGTTCATTTTACAATAGCTCATTATTTTACCTGGGTGATGAAGGCACACGAATATACTTTCCAAATAGAATCACATCATCATCATCAATATAGAACTCTTGTAGATTCCCTTCCTTTCCTGCATCCACCCTCTTTTGTATCTCCACATCATCCCTCTATAATTCTTAAATCATATCTTGGATGGATGGTTGTTTCATAATTTGGGAAAGGTAAGATGTATCCCATGACCATATAATTTTTAAATCCATCCTTTTCATATCGAAGAATATAGAGACCATCTCAAACTCTATCAAGGATTGAGTTACAGATTCATTTCTGCTTAGATCATCATCTAACTTGTTCAACATTCTAGGATGATAGTGAATAGAGCAATCGTAATACTTGATTTGCTCGTATCGTCTCCATTGACAAATTTGGAGCATCTATTGTGTAAATATATACTTTAGGCTCTTGTGGTCAGTATATATGTAACACTTAATGCCATAATAAAGTGCATCCATATTTTTAAAGAAAATATCACGACAATAATCTCTAGATCAAGCATCATGTAGTTCTGCTCATGGATCTTCAACTATCATGAGGTGTATGAAATCACATCAACATTTTTCATGAGTACACAACACAATCATTTCTTTGAGGCATCACTTTATATCACAAAACATTCTCTACTTGTTGGTAGTGTGAGTACAAGTGCAGTGATCAACCATATCTTTTTTCCTGGAAGCATCCCTCACATTCTTCCATCAAGACATACATTTCCCCTTCCCTTGTTAACATATTTAGTGGGATTGACAATTAGAAGATGTTTCTCACAAAACATCAGTTGTGCCCTGCTAATCCAAGAAAACTACCTATTTTCATGACCCTAGAGGGCCTCATACATTCCTCAAATGCCTTTATTTTTTAAGGTTCCATAGAAATTCCCTCTATTGTGATTGCATGTCTCAATAACATGACTTGCTTCATCCAAAAGTCACACATTATGAACTTTCCATTCAACTTCTCATTTCTCAATGTGGCCAACACAAGTCTGAGATGTTATTCATGTTCTTATTTCTCATGGATTTGATGTGAATATAATTAATAAACACTACCAAAAATTGGTCAAGGTAATGTCTAATGAATATATTCATCAAATCCATGATGATTACATGGGAATTAGTAAGTCTGAAGGGCATAAATAGAAGCTCATAGTGCCCATACCTTGTATGGAAGGCAGTCTTCTAAATATCTTCCTTCTTTCCCTTTATTTTGTGATATCCAGAATGAAGATCCACCTTGGAGAAGTATTGAGCTTCTTTTAACTGGTCGGACAAGTCGTCAATACATGGAAGATGATACTTATTCATTATGGTGATCTTGTGGAGTTCCTGATACTCGATACACAGCCACATTATTCCATCCTCCTTCTTTAAAAAGTGGAATGGTGATCCCCAAGGTGATGCACTAGGGAATATGAACCCTAGGTCCCGATGGTCTTGTAGATGATTCTTTAACTCCTCTAGTTCTATAGAAGCCATTTTATATGTACACTTTGAGAGAGGAGTATCTCCAGGTATGAGTTCAATTGAGAAATCTACCTCATGATATGAGGGACTATAGGTAACTATATAGGATGTACACCACCATATTCCCCCAGGAAGGGAATTTCTGGAAGGTTAGATCTTTCCTTTGACCCAATCAATTGGGAGAGGTATGCTTATTCATAGGAAATAAACACCCACACCATTGAATGAATTTTAAAAGGATATTCATGATCTTCCAAGAATTATTAGATGATCCTGGCATGGATTAGAATATGATAATATATTTCATTTTCCTGTCATTTGATAAGTGATCTATATAAAGAGAGCCAATCCATTCCCATTTTAGCATCAAATTCCACCAAGGGAAGTATTACAAGATTATATGGAAGAATCTTACCACATACACCATTATGATAATAGTCTAACACTTTGGTTTCAATGATTACAACACTTTGTGTTTTTACAGCTATATCTACTTCAAGGCTCCGGGCCTTCGATTCTATAGTTATAGAAAACATGCATGATATAAAGAAATGTGTAGAAGCATAATCAAGCTATACTTTTTCCATTATTGTGTGAATAGGAAGTGTACCTTGTAATAAATAATTATCATGTTCCACTTCTATGGTAGTGATGAAATAGACTTCCCTTGTAACTTTGGCTTTGGTTCTTTTTGATGCTGATTACCCTTGAGAAGTAGAGTTTTAGTGCACTGGATAACATAGTGCCAAGATCCTTATAGTTTTAGCATTTAACCATGGGTGGTTATCTCATTTCTTCAGCTACATTCTCCATAAATTTCATGTCTTATTGACATTATTGATCATGGTGTCCTTCTTTCCCACTCTTGAAGCACTTCCCCATCCCTTTTATGTAGTTCTCATTATGGAACTTCCAACATTTTTGGCATGTGGGTCCTTGATTATTCTTCACAGCTTTGTCATTAGATCCTATGGTTTGAATCTCTATCTTTCATTTCATATCACCATAGCTATGGGAACATTATCCAAACTCAATCTCCACTTTTAAAGCACACCAAACTACTTCTTCATTACTCCAAAAGTCTCAAATTTCAAGATGCTTTCAAAGGTGTGGATTTATCCCACAAAGGAATCTTTAAATTTTTCTATAATTGTTAATAACAAAACCCAAATAATATATGGAAAGCATGGGGAAATTTTCATCATAGGTTGTTATAGATTATCCTTCTATTTTCATGAGCACAATGAATTCTCTCTCCATCTTTGTGTGGAGAGTTCGTGGAAAATATTTATTCAGAGACAACATCTTAATGTCTTCCCATTCAATCTCATCAATTACCTCCCTTGGCATGGTGTCATTATTCAAATCCCACCAATGATCATCATCTCCATCTAGATGATAAATGGTTAGAGTCACCTTCTCCTTCTCATAATAGTGAAGCACAAATAATATATTCTCCATGGAGTTGACCCACTGCTCCGAAAGTAGTGGATCTAAAGATCCACTATGAGTCGATGGTCGTTCCCTCATAAAACATTCGATATCTAGTTTCTCCATCTTTGGTGAAGGAGGATGTTCCCCATTATTATGGTTATTATTCATAAGAAGAGATAGTTGGGAAAGAATCTCTAGGAAGTTTTGAACTCCACGACTAAAATCATTGGGGATGTCGTTCACACAATCATTGCATTGGCCCCCGTATGAGTAGTTGCCATGGTTTCTCCTATTTCCCAAAATTTACTAAAATAGAGAAGGATAGAACATAACATAAGTCAAAAAGTCATGAATAACTTATTCATTTAAACAATTAATAATAAAAGAAAAATATATGAGATTCCTATGTAATTATTCTTGTCTTCATATTTGTACATAGTCTCGTAATAGAGGTTTTCTCTAGGGTTCATTAATCCTAATTCCCAAATTAACTAAACCATGCCTATGATACAAACTATTGAAACCTAGCCTTTTCTTACATTCCTAATACAAAATTTTAATTATAACCAAAATAATAGTACTACACATATATGATCCAAAGATTTAATGTCTTGAAAAAACTAGGACTATACATTACAATTATAACCTCAATCATAAATATTTTTTTCAATTTCTTCTTCCCAAGATTCTCAGTGGCACTTGACCCATCCATAATACATTTAGTCACCTAAGGATATACATGAAAGGGGTGAGGTAAAATCCCAGTAATAGTATATATCAGAGAAATATAACAATGGGTGAGCATAATCATAACATAGTGAATATATCATGAATGTGAGTTGAATCACTAATAAAAGACATGAAATGTGGTAATGCATACAAATGTAACATCATGTTTAAGTGGTTAAATACCAAACATTATGGTGAAGAAAGCTAGAATAATTTTCACACACAATTTCACATTTACTCATGAGATTAATCACTTTAACCAATGCATTGGAACTCTGTATAATTCCGTGGGCACCCATCACATTGAAAAATCAATATTGCGCTATATAATTCTAGGCTCACCCGTCACCTCATAACATTATCATTTATCATGCATTTAACAATGAAGATATATATATATAATTAACATAACTACCCCATGAAACAGAATAGAGCTAATCTCATAATAACACATTCATAATCATTGGGAGCCCAAAAGAAAGAGGGTGTAACATACATGTTACAAGAACCATCAATCTTGAATGAGAAGTAAAAAAGGTGTCTTATTGAAAGAAGTGTTATTTTTTTAAAACATTTGGTTTGAGATAAAGACCATTGAAAAACATGTATATCCCATAAAAGAAAAGAAAATGATGAAAAAAAAATATTTTAAATAAGTCTATATATAAAAAATAATTGAAAATGAGAGAACCCAAATGATGAAAGTGGGGTTCAAAAATTTTCCCTTACCTTATATCTGAATGTTTCCTTCATTTTAATGTCATTTATAATTAAATTATATTGATTAATTAGAAATTAAATAACCTTTTATACATTTATAGCGGTCATTTTGGTTTCATTATGTTATTTTATGTTCCTTTTCATAAGTTATAGAGTTTAAAAAAATTGTTAGGGATTGTTCATTTTTATGGTTTTCTTGAGAATTTCAGATGTATTCATGAATTGACGTTCGTTTAGAACAAGGATAAACATCCAGAACATATATTCCATTTTACTAATGATATTATTTATTTTAAAAAATCTCTTATAATGAATTATATTGTAATCCTTGTGGATGAGTCATTAGATAAAAATTAAATGATGATTGTTTGAGTTAATTTGGATGGTTTTTTGGCCACACTGAAATATATTGGATTAATAATTTAGTAAAATGTACATAAGTTAGTACCTGAACATTAAATAGTACTTAATACATATAAAATATTCTGTTTCAACTATAAAAATGTTTTCATGACTAGATTTGAATGTGGAAATGAAAAAAGAAAACATGTCATTCTTGAAGGTGATAGATTATCACCGCATGAACTAAGTTTTCTTTTATAAAATAAAAGAAATTATAGGAGGGGGTATGATGGTATAATTTCCCATTAGTAATATAACAATACATTTTATTTACGTTACTATATTTACCATACAATTTAAAAAAATTCTGGGGAGAGAATATGAAAAGAACTTGGAATTGAAAAGGAATTAACGGAGAAGAGGGTGAGAAGATACCTCTTGAATCCTCCTCCTGAGATTATCATTAAGGGGCCTAGTCTTGGTATTTTGAATAGACCCAAATCTGTAGGATGTAGAGGAGGTTCTATAGATGTTTCTGGGGTAGTGTTTAGAAAACACATTAAGATTGAGAGCTGTGAGGACATGATGGTGTGAAGGGTGGTATTTATAGTGGAGGGTAGAGGGGATTTCTCAATATAGGATTCAATAATTTATTATTTCTCCTCAAAACAAGGAATAGTGAGTATTCCATGACCAAAAATAGTAATTATATAATGTGATCACGAACCAAGTAAGATTTCATCATCATAACATCATCCATGACTCTATAATTAGCTTATTTAGCCTATTTTGTAATTTATGGTATTTAAATATTCCTAATAAATTCAAGTATTTCAGAAAAATCCATAAAATTCACACCAAATATTTATTGACTTTTAGAATCCAAAAAAGGATGTCCATTTTGAAAAAATTAATCTATAAAAATTATTAAATTAATATTTAATTAAAAGCACAATTTACATTAAAAACAGTTTTTAAAATAAAAACTTATTTTATAATTCTTTAAAAACATACTTAAGGTCATATAAAATTATCATAAATCGAGAAGACATTGATTGGTTAATTTATGAATTAATTTTATGAAAATAAATTTTCTATTTAATTTATTAATTTTAATTTTTTATAACATTCAAAAATGCCATTACTTTTACTATGGTCAAATTGTCACTTATAAGAAGCATTAATTTTATTTATTTATTTATAGGTAAGGTTACTATAATTTTGGATTATTAACTATTCCAACAATTCATATTACTATTCATAAGGGTAGATTAATATTCATAAGTCTAGGATAGGATTCACCAAAAGTTATTTTTGTTTTATTATACTTAAAAAATCATCTTGAATAGAACCATGTATGTCAGTTTTTTGAAATTGAAAACATAAGAGGAAAAACTTTGTTTAGTGGTCACATTGTATTTAGAATCATTATATTTCATTTTTCTTCCAATTGTGATTATAATATTGGTAATATTAAAAAGAAGGTAATTACATTAATAAAACATTGGGTCATTACAGAATACCTCAATGAAAAATCTTTCTATATCTACTATAGGACCATTTTTGTCTACTAGTGGATTGGGGAATGTATTCAATCCAATGAATCCCTCATTTAATAAGACCCTATAAATTCATACAAATGTAATATATATCCTTCCTTCTATATCCCCATCCACATCCACCTATCCTAGAGTGAGAAGACTCATCATAGACATCAAATTATACCATAGGTCCCTCCAAAACATACTGTTTTGATTTTAAGATATAATACATTATCCCATTTCCCACACAAAATATGACTCACATGGGCTTATATATCAGAAGTAATCATGATAATGGCTTCATAAAAACTCTTAAATGGGACCCCACTATGGATAATCAAAAAATAAAAATCAATATTCAAAGGGGACACATCACCTATTAGATCCACCATTACTGGGATATATTCCTAGTGATGTAACAATTGGCATCCCAATAGGTGTAAGACACAACCCAACCAAACTATATGATCTCTTATTCTCATCTCTATGTGATATTTATGAAACCACAATGAGGTTCAAACCGTAAATATCAATCCCAAAACCACATATATAAGGAAATATTCTTAGTAAAATCATCCTTTATGCAATAGAAAATATTCATTATTTCTTAAATACCATAACATCCACACCGCCACATAACCCTATAGTCAGAATTATTCACATAGTTATATTATATATAAGAACAATCGGTTCCCATTGGTATATATTCTCAATGAAGTCTATCAAAATTGTTCACTCATGCATATTTACCACACCATCCTTCACTGAGAAATATTCTCATATATTCATTTTAACATGACATTGAACATTATGGCTGGTTCATTATCCAATAAACATAAAAGGTAAAACATGATATATTTAGTGGAACCAAACGATGAGGGTGTATATTACTTTAATAATGATTAGTTGTAATGCTTTATAATGATCTCAATACCAAACTAAATCCACATAATTCCTCCATGGGTGGTAATAAATTCCATAGTATCTGATTATGTTTCATTGAATCATAAAACAATGAATTAATAATTAATAGAAAATATGACATTGAAAACCTCTGATATCTTCAGATGTATCACACATTGTAGAAAATCAGATGCTACATATGGTACTACTTATAAAAAAATATTTGATACATATTGATGGTTACTACCGTATATGTACCTGATTGATTTTAAACGTTATGGGTGGCTATCCATATATTATGATTTATAATGTATTCATAAATATGAATAAAAATAAATATGTGATTCCATGAGTAGGAAAAATCCCCCATAAAAGGTTATGATTAGCCCATGGACTAATTATCATAGCCTTTATTTGTTCTTAGGAAAAATTTAAAAAAACATCGTAGATCAATTATATTTAAATAATATTTCAATTCAATAAATGTGAAAACTATTCGGTGTTTTTGTTTTTAGAAATAAACCCTAAATGAAACTAGGGAAAATGGTGAGAAAATACATGATAACTCTATGTAAAATGATTATTCAACCATACTCTACCCCATGAAATCACCAATTGTTCCATTTTATTTACTTTCAAGAAAACATATGGTGAAACCAATATGAACTCCTCATTAATGAAGATAAATTTTCCCCAATATTCCAGGGCATTTCAACCAATATATTTACATGAAAAAATAGTTCCCCGCCTTTTTTAATAAAAAAATCAACATGTTATCACATAAATCTAATGATACATTTATGAGTTCCTTCTACTGTGTTTTTAAATATTTTCTATTACATAAAAAAATAACTCCATAAAATCAAAAATTTTGTCCTACAATCTACAAAAATAAGTATTAATCTTATATAAGATGATTCATATTCTCAAACCACCAGTGGATATAGTAAACCAACCATCATCTCAATCATCTGGATCAATGCACATATATTTGAGAACCACCTAAAGAATAACATCTTATACATGAAGGGAACATAATAATACCTCAAATATATGACGAAACACTAGTTTTCTACCCAATAAGGGTTGGTGTAATGAATTAAGTTTCACCTAAACCCATTTAAAATTGATTCATTTGACACTCCCCAAAACATAGTAATGAGTTCCTAGCATATTTAATGGATTTATATTATTATATCATCTAATAACTCATAATACATGGTAGGTGTTCACATGAATGGTTTCATCTTCTTACCCCCACTTGCATCATCCCATAGAGTCATATCATAACACTGATGTGTGTGCCCCCCAAAGGGGCCCCACCTCAAGCCACCCTTGCTCTGGTAACTAGGGAATCCCTCTTTGGGTGGCATGATATTTTCTATGAGTAGGGAAACAACCCTACTAATACCATGGAATACCAAAAACATATAAATAAATTCTGTAATAAGTAATATATACCGCCTCATATAAAAAAAGTACGTAACAAATACATAATAAGCCTTATAATATTTTTAACATATCATGATAACAAAAAGGGGGATCATATGCTATATCCCTGTCAAAATAACTCTATCATCATAAATTACCTTTTAATATATAATATTAATATTAATTAATATTTATCCATAATTAAGAAATGGGAAATATTTCCATTGTATTATTGAAAGTCACTCAACATATCATATAACAATGCAATTATAAGAATATACCCTTGCCCACATTCTGAAAACATTCCAATATATAATGGTTGTACTAGTGGTGGTTAAATGGATTGTGTAGAAGCTTTTATAAAAAAATTTAATTGCTTAATAGAATTGTCAGAAGGATAATTAGGGGTTGAAAAATAACACTAATTCCACATAGGATAGAAACTGGCACATTCCATCAATAAATGGAAAACATGACTTGGAACACATACACATTCAACCTATAATTTTTCAGGTCATTTCAATGGATTCTCCAAGAAGTAAACATATTCAAATCAAACCCAGATAAACCTATTCTTATAATTTCATATTATCATGATGGTTCCATTTAAGATACCCCAAATTTGAAATCTAGTGTTTAAAATCTGTGAATCATACCATTATGTGGACAACGTATTGAAAATAACCTCACTAAATGTGATTAGAATAATAATTACATGACCAAAACAATATTTTACTAAATTTTGGGGTATTGATTCCATCCATCATTATACAATAAAATGAGAAGAAATTTTTTTTATTTAAGAAAAATCCAATGTAGTAGGACTTTTACATTCAATTGTCCTCAAACCAACTCAATACCATTAATTCTAAAACTCCTCCCTAGAATATTCACTATGATTATCTCTTTCTGATAATACTAAGACTGTTGAAGTTATCCTTTCTATTCTTGAGTACTATATAATCCCACATTGGTGTCATAAGAAAAAAAAATTAAGGAATTTTCCCCTATTAAAATGTCCTCCTTGATGGTACTTCACGAGATATACACCGTTGGCCCCCCTCCCATGGCCAAAGAGAACTACAAAACATTTTCCTAACCATGATAATGAATATTTTCAAAGCCTCCCAGCCATAGTGATGTTTTAATTTGATAAAAATAATCTCCCTTTATAGAATCAATTGGACGACTTCCCTCATATCTTGAGGAACTTTGGAAGATAATTCCAACCATGCCAAATTTCTTTCATTAAAATGTTATATTCATTCTTGATAAAAATAATTTCTGAGGGAAGAAATATTAACTTAAAAATACATGGATCATATATCTTCCAGAATAGTAGAGGATGGTACTAAAAATCATATGATTTATTAAAATGAATAATTTATATTCCCACTTGAAACAAATATTTTAGAAGAATTTCATTTAGTAAATGAAGAGAACACAATAAATTTGTAGAAAAAAATGGATAATGATAATATAAGTGTGATTTTTGGGTTCTTATACACTCCCCAATATATAATTACTTAAATAAAATTGTTTTAATTCACACATGATATTCATATAAATATATGGGTTCAGTTCTCCATTAAAAAAACTCCGTCCATATAAAGTATATATTGATAATGTTATGGACATATAATTTCATTATTTATAGATTGAAATTGTCTCCCATTTAAATATCAATGACCAAAATATGAAATGGAACATAAGAGAATTCAATGTGCGTACATTAATTAATTTCATGTGAAATATAAATTGATCACAGATTCCCTATCTGATATCCATATTTGAGAATGGGTAATGTATATATCTCAATATATTTCATCCAAAAATGGAAAAAATGATAACCATCAAAGGATTCCTGATTTTTTGTTTCATGAATTTCAATATTCTATGTTGTACGAAATAAAAAACGGTGTTAATCAATAGTAATTTTTGATGAATAAATTTTAGAGGTGTACCAGGGGGATAAAGATATCAAATTAATTTTTCATGATGCATACATAAATATCAAGTTGTCCTATAACTTTTAAAAATCCTATATTCGAGTTTTTTTATTGTATTCCTAAAAATTTATATCATTTATTAATAATATATTATACTAAAATCCTAAAAAAAGATTATATGAGTTTAAAAATTTACTCTCAATATCTGTTGAAATTGTAATGAAAGAATAACAATAGAATAAAGTGATGGGGGAATTACTACCTCAAAAGACGCTTTCAAAGTCATCAAATATGGTATCAGACAATTCCACGATGGATCATATGATTTCCTATCCCATAGTGGTGGAACCATTATTATCCAAATCATCTCCCGTGTTGATGTCATTATCCTCCCAGTTACGTTGATTTTCAGAAACTATTTCCTCATAAAATACATCATTTATAAATCTTACTTCTTATGGGTTAATGTGTACAGTGAAGCTCTATAGAGATTCTATATTTGTAACCCATCACTAGAAGACCTTACTATAACCCCAAATAGAATAGATGAGAGCCCCAAAAAAAGAATTAAAATAAATATTTTATGGGAGTACCATACATTAATGATTATAGAATCTATTATGGATATATTGAAATAAAATGTACGTTATTTTGTTTCAGTGTTGATGTAAAACCCAAGATTCATCATACATCATTAAACGTCATTAAAAATCCCATGTAGATGAAAAAGAATAGGAAAAAATTATAAAATAAATGGAAGTGGTCTTTTCTATTCAAAACATGGTCCACACATAAATAATTGATGAAAGTGTTAATTCAATAAATCAATGGATTTTGGAAAATTAAAATTCCTAATGATATGCTACTACATCCCCCTAAACATGAATATTAAAAAATAATAGTTTGATGGAATTGGCACATCCTACCCTTTACCTAAAAATGTTGAAAAAAATACACTTCAGGAAATAATTTCCTTCCCTGTTGTTTGAAAAATATGTTAATGGGATTTAATACTGAATTTCTTAAGGGAAATATTACCACCATGGATGTTATTTATGTATATAATCATCATACCCTCCTCGGAGAAGTCCCTCTAAAAAATGATCTCATACATCCACTCAATGTTAGGACAGTACATCCATTAAACCTGGGGACATGGAAAAATGTTTATTTAGACCCATCAATGGTTAGATATTAGGAGTTACCTCTCTTATAAGAACAATTAGACACATATAATTTTGATTATCATATCTTATACCAGCTTTTTAGTAAAATGTATGTACTGGTAGAACATTCAGATAAATTTCATTCCACTAGTACCCTTGTACATGATCACATTCAATTGTCCATAACCATAAATCTCATTAACACTATTGATTAATTTACATTAATATTTGAAGCTATGGAATGATGGTGTGTGAAAGTATAGCCTGAGGGGAATACTTTCCTTGAATTGGTACATGGTAATCTTCAACACAAAAAAATATGGGATTTAAATTTTTCCAAAATTTAATAGGATGTGGATAACATGAAGTGTTAGAAACATTGTGTGTCCTTCTAAATTCCCATGATGGGTTCCTTATAACAAAAAATTGAAAAAATGGTTTTTCATATAGACTATAGAAGAAAGGTAAATTGTCTTGTACACCAATTCACTATATCCTAGTCAATAAATCAATGAGATGAACTTATTTGGCAGTTCCCCAATCAGTTATCTCAACATTGTGAAAGAAAAAAGTCCCCAAGCACTCAAATTGAAAATAATGATGAAATGACATATTCTCAAATTTCAACACTATATGAAATAGTTTGACATACTATCCAAACAATATCTCACATTGGATCATTTTATTACCACATTTATAGAGAAATTTTGAAGATTTATAGTCATTAATAATCACAATTATATTTAAATGAAGATTTTTGGAAATTTCTAGGCCGGAAAAGTATTGGAAAACACTATTATTTGAACTATAGAAAAATCCCCAATAATCTAGGAATCATTGTGTATGTGAAAGGGTAATCAAGGAACTATGATAATCACCCATATGAATTATCAAACATTGACTAGATCTTAATCCCAAACCCTATTCCATTCCACCTCCTATAGATAAATAATATCTACAACCTTCTTATCATGAGGAGAAAATAGGATAGATACAATACCAATATATGAATGGTAGAGTTAGGATTATCCATTTTGAGAGGGAAAAATGGTATAATTGTTCGATGTATGATTAGGTTATCATTAATGAGTCCCCAAACCATTTACCCTTTCACTAAACATTGGCCCATACAATTTATAATTTCTTTGTATCTAAAAAACATTATACAAAAAAAGGTGATTTTTGGTAGTTTGAATTATATAATAAGCCTACACAAGTTGCATGTCTCTCCCCTCCCATCCTAGTAGATGAAGATGAGTGGATGTAATTTTCAAACCTAGATGAAAATAATAAATTATTGGATGAATATAACATTGATCAAGAAAAATCATGCCATCCTCAAGGAAAAACTGGACGAACCAACTGTTCCCTTATTATATTCATAAAAAATTAAATTAGTACCATCTAAACAAGATTCCTCAAAGAAATTTCATGTTAAATATATCATCATAAAAATATAAAAAGAGGTTTGGAATATGAATGTACATCAAGATCATTATCATTTTTGACACTATATGAAAACAATCATTCATCCTCACGATCCCAGGAACCACCCAAACAAACATAATAATTATAAGATGAAGAGTTTATCATTGGATCCTTTAACATCATTAATGAAACATAATAGTTTTATGACGATGAGTAAAAATATAAACCCGATACTGATATACATAATATTAGAACTATATATTGATGCCATAAGAGCCAAATAATTACGGTAAGTCATGATCAATACTGAACGCAATATGTCACCGATGTCCCCACAATATATATTTATGATTTTGAAACTCACAGTTGTGAAGTTCAGATATCCCAAATGGACTAGTGATATCACCAATCAATATTTTAAAATATTAATGTTGAATATATCATTTTGGTTGGTAGACTAGAGGGGGTTTCATCATCTAATCAGCCTTAGTGAAATGGAAGTCCGAGTAAGACTAACCCCCCGATGAAAGGATGACACTAAAATTATTTCCAATGGATTGAACTGATATCCTAAACATGCTTAGAACCTGAAAATAATCAAGTGAGTAGAATCATGGTTGGAATTTCTATCTATTGAATTAAAATGATGACATGTGGATTACTATGATTTGGTTCAGGTCATTCTATAAATCATGGGTTCAATCAATATAACTACAGGCCCTTAAAAATATGTAATGTATTTGGTGGTTAAATCACCACTGTATAATTGTATTACGAATAGTTCACCCATTCGTTATTCAAAATGGTTATCTCCTATATTAATAGGTAAAAGGATGATGTTATATATGGGGACATTAATCTAATGTTAACATCCCGAAATATAGAAACCATTAATATCTAATGAGAACTCATTGATACTATATAATAAGTCAACCATGAAAAAGTCTAAACCCTTAATTTATTGAATTATGGTGAAGCTGACTTTTATCGTTCTAATCTAACAACTAATAGTTATGAAACTATCCAATAGAATTTCTATGGCTAAAAAAAGATGCAGAATCATTTCAAGGACTATATATTAAAATCCAACTTTATATCTATTCATTGTAAAATAACAATTAATTTCTATGTATGAAATACCTGGTTACATTTACATGTTGAAATATTTTCATCCGAAAAGTAAGGTATAAAATGTTGAATCAATAAAAATATAAGACCATTCCATGGTGAAAAGTGTCTATTTTTATCTCGATAATATAAATATATAGATGAAATCATTAACCATAAAGAATGGAAGGAACACATGATTGATTATTTAAATCTAGTTACTACACCAATCTATTTATATAGTTTTCTGGGTAACCTATTTATGGATCTTGGTAATGAATATGTATTTCCCGTTATCCAAATTAGATGAAATAGATAAGATTTTTCTATGTGGACATTAGTTTTTCTAATATCAGTACCCTTAACTATGTCAAATAATATTGGAGAATTATATGAGTTCCATAATTATAGAAGCACTCTATCTGATTGTGATCTCATTTTCCTCTCAATTAATCATAAAAAATCAAATGTCATTGGTTCTTCTCGAAGAACCTACATCATCATGTGAATTTAAAAATTTTGACTACTCTCATAACATTTATAATTTTCATTCATCACCTAATCGACAGAATAAAAAAATATCAACATTATGAGGAAGAGGATATCACTGACACCCCTCCAACATTTGAAGAAGGTTTTTCAAAAATTATTAATGAACTATGTAAAATAAATTTAGGCACATAAGAAATTGTTTGTGATAGATTAATGTGTGTTTCCAAGTCCTTTCACGAACATGAATTATATAACCCTTTATAATATATAAATAGGATGTGTTCAAATGGAACTACATAGAAATGACTCTCGTTGATCCCAATTTGACCACCAATAATTTGGAATTTCATTAAAATATCAATGGAATAATACTTGAACCAATTTGAATTGTTTGAAATCATAAATAAAAATTTGAATAATAATTTAATATTATCATCATGAAAAATTTCATTCATTATCTGTAATACCCAATGTTTCTACCAATATTTTCCCCATGAAAATATGATTGGATAGATCCGATTTTCTCTCAGCTTTAGAGATCTCAATTAGCATTATCTAGGATATTATTTTTGGGTCAGAATTCAATAAATCATGATCAATGTGACTTTCTACAATCCATATGTCACTTTAATGAATGTTATTAATGTTATTATTTGATCTAAATTACCCCTTACAATGATGAAAAAAATTCTTATAGGCCACATCAAGGGACATACAATAATTAGATGTGGGATATTCTTAACGAATCACAATTCTTTATATAAGTGTATCAGGAATTATATTTTAAAACACATCATAGAAAATCCATTTGAATTATAATTTTTTACACTATTGATTAAATATGATTATCAATGTAATCACCTAACCAAACAAGATACAATTTTTCATGATGTCAAAAATAATATAAAAAAAATGTCTTCATTGATATGTGATTTAGGACATACGATCAAATGTATTTAATATTCATGGTACTCCATTGGAGAAATGATGTTGACCCTATGATTACTATGGTTGTTATCTATATGTTTTATCCTTGAATCATAATATTGTATAAAGGACCATATATTCAATTACACCATATTCAATTAGTTATAAAAAATAATTTAGGAAAACATAGAACCTTTACTAAACCAATGATGAAAATAGTCACTTTTCAATGAACCAATGAATATCAATAAGCCTTTTGACTAACTGAAGTAGTATCTTTTGATTCCAACATTTTTTCTTCCTTATATCAAATTAAATAAACTCATTTCATACTTAAATAGATAGATAAATACCTAGGCTCTTTACTAACATGTAATAATGATTCAGGATGAAGTAACAACCTCTAATGTCTTATTAGACCCACTATCGATAATGATACTCAAATATCAGGAATCGAGAAATGTTTTCTCATACTACTCTATGCTTCTTTGAAGATAGGAAACTGCCTAAATACTTTTGATAACCTTCTAGTTTCACGTGAAAATCTACACAAATACATCATCCTCCACCATATTGTTACTAGGATTTGGAATATATATCAGTCATATAGTAGTATTTTGATATTCATTTTTAATCATCGAATGTTATTGAAAGCAATCTATTAGATGCCTTCCCTGAAAGACATCCCTATGATTATGTATAATAATTAATTACAAAATTTATGGATCATGACATTTTATTTCATAAAAATTTCCCCTATAAATAGGAGAAAGGTTTATATGGTTCATCGAAAAACCCAATAATAAATAGCATGGAAGACCCTATAGATAATAATGGTAGCTTTAGAGTAATTATTATCTATTGAAAAAAGGATTTCCCATATTATACCATAATATTGTCATAAGGCAACATCTATAATGAAATGGAGTACCAATCCTTCATTACATGTCTATAAATATCAACAAAATGTTTTTTGAACCACCTGAGTATCACAGAAGATTTAGTGTTAGTGATCAAGATGTTCAATTGTTAGTATTTTATTAAATAATAGAGATCCAATTCCCCTAATTGACTTTGTTCCGGGGGTGCAATTTTCTAATTATATTTATATATAACATTAAAGCATGAGTGGGATCATGAAATTCCACGTAATATTTGTTATAAAATGTTTTTATTTCCTTGTAATATCAATACCACAACAAAATAGTCATATTCATTGTGAACTAAAGTATGGAGTCTTTGTTTTCCTGTGAAATCATGGAAGAGAAAAACTGGGACAATTCCATCCCTATAATAGTTGGTCTTATAATAGGATGGATGAATCCTAAATTGGAAAACTTTTAAAATGGTGTTATTTAATTAGAAATATTTATATAATATAATATATTATGATTGATAATCACAATTAATCTTTATAAGAGCCTGAACTGCTACAATATCCCATATTAATGTGCTATCAATGAATTACAATACATAATAATTAATTAATAATATATCATCAATCTGAAAAAACAGATACACATTGGGTTACATGGTCCCCTTTAGTTAGTTATCAATAATTCTCTTCTAATAATAAGGATTGGGTATTTATTTACTTCAATGATGTAGGATTAAATGAAATTCACCAATATGTGTCATTCTAGAAAAATATTTTACATTTTCATCCATCAATCCAGGGTGTTGTATTACACCACCAAATATTTGGGGTTGTTTTTTGTTTGGTATATAGATGTGGTTATGTTACACCCTTCCACTATGAATAAGTTATTTATGTATATCTTTAATATGATTGACTTCTAAAAATGGCCTAAGGAAATACCCCTAAATGATGTTGGTATTACTAAATTTATCTATTTCAGGAATTCGAAAAACATTATTATAATTTTTTCTATAAAAAATACCAATAGATAATAACACTAACTTCCACTCTTCTGATTTGTATTTTTTTAACAAGAATATATTATTGGGTCCAATAATTCATCCTACTTTAATGAAGTTGTGAATTGATTAATCTTGTATTTTTTTACCAGGAACTATCATACAAAATAGAGTTAATTGAAGAGTAAGAGTATAAATTATTTGATTATAAACTTATTCATGCCTTTTGGTATTATCATACAACTACTTATATATCTGTATAATAGATCTTGTATTCACTAGTATATAAAACAAAATATTGTTTTACCATATAAGTACAATGTACTCTATATCACATTTCCATTAGTAATCTACTATCAATGTATGAGAAATATTAAATGTGTCTAGATGAATTAGAATGGTACTATGGGAAAATATTCAATTCCTTGCATTATTTATAGGTGCATCAAAGTCAAAATTTCTCGAGATTTTATTTGGAAAATTTTACTATAATCATTCGTCTAATGAAAATATTTCTTTGATTTAAGGACCTCTAATGATTGAATGAAAATGGGAGGGATCATTCATAATCTATTAGGACATATATAATGATCCATATTCTTTTTTACCAATGATAATGAACCTATGACAACCCCTAACATGGAAATATTATTAAAAATTATTTCTTGTGACCAAGACACTCACATGTGGTCACTTTCATTGGACCAAAAAAAGGAAAAAATAACATCCTATTGAAAAAAATGAATAATATATATGGCAAAATTCTCTGAAGACAATGATATAATATATCTTATCCCAATGTGAGAATCATAAGATGTCACAAATGACCAATTAGAGATGATTCTACATTCCCATTATAGTAGAATCGACCCCTCTAGTGCCAATCACCTCCCATAATATGTTTATGAACTATGTAATATTTGATTCCAATCAAAAAAGGATACATCATTATTCATTGGTATATAAATCAATAATCATTCAGAACCCCTCCACAAACCCCCTCCATCATAGGATCCCTAGCTATATAGAAGACTTGATCTAGGGTTCCCTCATTCAAAACATGTTGTAGAGACAAAATATTTATTCCTATAAATATGTTCTAGATTTAGGATTGGAGCATTTCACTGATTCATGGACAATATTATTATAAATTCCCCCTTCATACTATGTCACCTTCTATTAAAAAATCACACTCCATATCTCAGTATAATCACATCCTCCAACCTCCACCTATTATTATTAAAACAAATACAACACTTAGAAGGTCACTGTTATTATTTTTTTAATCAAAACTAATCCCATTAATGATCCTCATAAAGCATAACACAAAGTTTCTAATCAATTTGAAGAATCATCACCATTAATAGAATGTACTCTTCACTCCATAAACACTAAATCCATCATAATTAATGTCTATAATCAAACATGGTCAAAATATATTCCCAACATGCATTTACTATATCACATGTTCATATTAGAGGGCCCTGAGATTATGGATTCTTACATACCATCTATGTGTCTATAAAATATCAAATAATTCTTAGTAATACCACCATGAAATGGATAATAATTTAGAATACAAATAATCACAATTTACTATATTTTTTCTCATAATATTAAAAAATCCCTAATATCCCTAGATTCTCACATAAAAAATGACTCACATGTTCCTCGTGATTTTTATGTGATTATTCCACCTTCTATGACTAATCCATTTTATAATAGCCTTTATCACATAACCTCAATGGGGATATATTGTCATGAATGAATGTCATTGATAGAAAAACTAATTTTTCCAAATAAAATTGACCTTATAGACAATACACCCATCTATACGAGAATTATAGATTAAATCTATCCATTGCAATCATCTATAGTAGTAAATTTATTCTCAATTAATAAAGGTAATTATCATTTCACTTGTTCAATATAATTCATAACCAACCAAATTTCTTCAAATCAATATGACCCTATATTTCATCATTGTAAAATCAAATTATGGAGATGTAAAAATACAGGAAAAAATTCATGTGATATTATTTTAAAAGGTATCAAAACACTCTGCACGATAAGATTTAAATGTACCAAATTATTTGGTCATTTTTTAAAAATCCCACATACTATTAGTAGTGATATCCTACAAAATCAGGATTATTCTCAAGAAGTATTTGTTCCATGATTCTATTCATTAAAATATTCACACTGATGCCTATATTCTATATCATAACACTTCAATCATATGAGAAAATTACATATATAGCAACAAAAAATTTATTGGTGTGGTGGAACTTCTAAAAACAATATATGAATTGATTCTTTCTGAATTGAAATATATAGTTTCCCCTAGATCTCTCATTCTATGATAAGTCTCAAAATATCAATAAAACCACCTCAAAAATAAATCCTCAGTCAATATATGAAATTATAATATGATTTAAATCATTCCTAAAGTCATGCTTAATGTAATTTCTACATCCATTCACATGAATCTGATCATTATAAGAAACATTTAATATACAGCCAACCATAGTCTTATGTTATTTAATAATCTATAAAAACCGCCAATAATTTTCGAAACAATAATTCATGTCTCAAGATACATAGATTCTCACAATCCACCCCTAGTTAATAGTGAAAATAATATATGGAATTGAGGGAAACAATTGTTTTAAATATTCATATTATTCCAAATACAGATTTGTATAATGTTTTCCCCTATTATGACATATTGACCAATTCCATCTTCATCCTTATGAGAATATCCTCTTATTTTCATAAATGTAATATAATTTTAATCGAATCCATATTTGAAATTTGTCCACTAACCATTCATTATGTATCAATACCATATCATTTTCTCATATCCAATTTACTTTTGATCATATTCCCTAACACTTTATTCATCACATATCAAAAATAATGGATTATTCTATAATTGAAAACATTCAACTAATGGTTTTAAAAATTTGGTGATGTGTTCTATTAACATACTATAATTTTTAACATTTATGTGATTATCTACTAATTGAATCTTATTTCTCACATCAACAATCACACATATTAGCAATGATATTTTAAGAGATTATTCAAATAAGTATAATTTAGTCTTGATCCAGGAATCAAATAAGAAATAATATCATCTTAGGATACATTATATTATTTGTATTTTCATGATTCACATGTCCTATCCACCCTCAAGTGTGATTTATATTTTTTATGGAACCTTTTTGGAACAACGTGTTTCTTGATTCATACTCTGATGAGATATGTAGTGTAAAATAGATTTTATATCATAAACCAACCATGACATAATGAAAATGCAGTTTTTACAATACATAAAATCTCTATATAACAAAATAATATCCTTATGAATGAAAAGAAAAAAATCCCAACATCCGTATCAAATATTTTACATTAGTTCACCGAAAACAACATTCAATATTTATCCCTCGTGATATCATATAATCATATCATTATGAACCAAAAGTTAATATTTTTATAAAATTGGAACCTTATAATATTTCATAGTATATTAGTTGTAAGATTATCAAAAAAGGGAAAAAAAATTTATTATGAATACTATTTCTTTATTTGTCTATGGATAATGAGTTCCCATAATATCTTCTATGAACCAGAGGATTCTTTTTTTCTTTTAGAGAAATTATTATTCTCATCATGTTCGCTAAAATAATTTTAATATATTACAATTTTCGAATATGGTATGTGAATATTCATTATTAACCTAACATATATCAAAAAATCATATTTGAGAACCTGAATAAAGTTATTTTAATTTTTCATCTCAAAAAATAATAAATTTTGGAAGCATCCTCACTGTGTATGTCCTCCTCCAGAAATTTCCCCTATTTAAAGCATATGGAAACGATGATCTTATTCTATGTTCACCCCTAACTTGGAGTTTATATCTGGATTCATTTATCCCTTTATATTTCTCACATGATACGTGGTTTTACAACCACTATATATTGAAAACTCTTCATATGCATTCATTCCCTCTGTGATCCTATATCCTTCCCATGATGTGTTAACTCGCTCAGACATTAATAATATTGATTAAAATTAAAGTATTTTAAAAAATATTAATGATAAAAAAATCCCAAATAGGATTTGTTTCTATCCCAGAATAAAAAATTTGAGGATCAAACCAAGGTTATAGTATCTATTTACCATATTCGTGGATTATATCATTATATCAATAATAATTTTGAGACGATATACTTCTACAACCACTCCATCAACTCCCTGAAAAATCTCACACATCTCTATGGCCTTCATCTTTTTAAAAAATATATTTTATATATTTATATAAAAATAAAACATTTACCATTGTCCTTAACCACATCCAATGATCAATTAATAATTAAAAAATCTATCCTGGTAGTATCCGAATTTTAGTGGATATATATTGTTTTAAGAGATTTCCTATTAAATCATCATTGAATTCTTATTTCACTGTGGTACAGTTAAACTCTGTATGTGATAGTGTTAAAATTATGTTATTATATGTGGATATGAAACTTACAAGGATGAGTAGATATTAGTAATTGTACTCTTATTCCACTCATAATATGAATTTATTTATGGAATAATATCCCTCATTATAAATGAACCCTCAATACCAATTTGGTGTGGACATTAATGGGACTTGGTAGATTTTTGATATTAGGAAATCATGAGGTACCATTCATATTAAATCTATATACCCTTCCAAATTATGTGAATACATACCCAAAAACCCCATTTTGGGCCTTTCAGATTACCTTTGATCCACTATCATAGGGGGAGATATTTCCCACAAGTGATTAATTTTGAGAAGCTTTTGATTTTTTCATTATGGGACACATTCGCCTGATCATGTATAATGGATTGAATTGGATTATAGTATTCCTACCCATGATAAATTCATTAATATGGTGTTAATAAAGAACATATATAAATTTTCATCAATATTTTTATCGAGTAAAGGAAAGCATAGAGAACAACCAAAGAACCATATAATCCTCAATTTTCAATGGATCACCCACTCATTTTTTGTCTCCACCAGCTTCCATGGACATTCTTGATAAAATAAAAATCCCTATAGAAATATCACTATATTTTTTTCCCAGTACATGGGTCAAAATGTTCATGGTAATTCACCTTATAAAAATACATTGATGGAATATTATATAACCTTGTAGTATAAGAGATTTCCTCACCCTATTTATATATTTTTGTGGAATTAATCTCTATTGATAAAGATTTATGATATAAAATAATTCATTAATACATCATTTATATAAATATTACCTAGGTATAAATTATGACTCACATCTTTCAAAATCATCAATGATGTTCTTGAACTCATATATATATATATATAGTAATATGGCTTCTCAAAATAAAAAAAATCTTTTTTTCATTTCCATTATATAAATCACTAATATTTCAAGGCCCACAACTTCTTCAAAAGTATAGAAATATGAGATTCCTAGTTCTGTTACTCAATTATTCCCATGTAATTCACCACTCATTATTTTAGTAAATACAACATTTTTAGGCGATGTTAAATTTGGTTCATCGTTACTCCCCTCATCAGACCGTTTGAGATCAGAAATTATACCGTTTTGAAGGGAAACAGATATAGTTGTGTGTGTGGTGGGGTCCGCCAAAATATTCAGTGGATTTGAAATGTCGTTAAGAGTATATTTATAAAGTGATACATATATTATTATTATTATCTATAATTTTTATAGGTATTCAACTCTCTGTCCAGTGTAATAGGGTCATATGTTGTATTATCCAATGAAACATCTCCCACCAATGGGAAGGAATCACCATCAAGAAGCCACACATCATTTTATAAACCCCCTCAATTCATAATTGATAAGTTGTACAACCTTAATGGAATGAAATTAAACTAAATTATTAAATCTACATGAATGATCATATGAATATATTTATAATTATGGGGTTTAAGTTACATTATTAAAACATACTAGGGATTATATAACTTTTGGATAATGATTTTCAATTTGATGGTGTTTTAATTCAGATAGTATAATACTGAATCTTTCATTATCAATTATTATTAAGGTGGGAGGAAAAAGATTATTTTCTCCCACCATTCACACCTCTATAAGTATTCATCCTATAGATAAATCATGTAGTTCATATGGAATAGATCCTATAGCCCAGATAGATGTTCCATAAAAGGTATATCTAATGATTTCTATTCTAGACACACTTTCACTTATTCTCACATCTGCAAGTTGGAATTATGTAATTTACTATAAAAACATATTTTTATCACAAAAATCGGTTGTTAATGTAATGAGTTAGTTATCATTGGTGTCAAATAAAATAATCCCATTCAATAGTAGTTTGATCACCAAAAAAGTATATAATGTCACTATACATCATATCAGTTAATTATTACATGGAAGGGATCTGACCATAGATGTCGTAGATAGTTATTTCTTATTACAATATATTTGTTCACACATCTATATGAAATGAATTATAATTGAAGTTAGAGGGTTTCTGAATATCTCTCTATTTAGGAATATTAATTATATCAATATGAAATTTTTAAAATCCCAAGACAAATGAGGATTTATAATTTCAATATTGACCTAAATCACTCCAAAAATAATTATATGTTAAAATAAATGTTGATGGATAAGACCTAATGTCATTAAAAATTACAAGGTTTCCACGACTGTCTATATTAATAGAATGATGTTAAACAAGAGCCTAATATTACTCCCAATGATAGTGTGTGAAGCTTCTTGGTTAAACCACAAATGATGATGTCATTTAAATTATATTATTTCACATGGATCAGGATTAATATCATTTAGTTGAAATCAGATCATTTTCACTACCATCCTCTAGTGTGGAATTCATATAATACATTCCTCATATATCAGTTGTAACATCAACAACATGGGGGGGGGTTCACTTCACTAACAAAACAACATCATATTAGAATTCATAAGAATTTGAATATCTAGGAATAAATATGATGAAATTATCCAGTGGAGAAACCTTGATTTTCACATTAGATTCCTCGCAATCCTTGAGGACCCATAGTTTCCAAATCACAATCAGGTGTTTCTCAAATCAGGCATTTTGGTGGGGGACAACATTGAATGTTTTGATTCCCATGGCAGTGATCTATCGTTGTTTTTTACAGTAAGTCTCTATAGAGAACCAAATCATGACATACATAGATATTACATTACTTTTGTGGAATACTTAATAGATAACAAAAAACAGACACACAAGGACCATAATAGTTTAGTGTCTTTGGAAACATGGGACGTAATCTTCTAATCTTGGTGAAAGATCTTCAACATCTCCCATATAGATCATCCCTTTTTTCTTACCTAAAACCTTTCTTTATATCTTGGGGAAAATAATACATATAAAGGGTGAGATCAAATTCTCAGTAAGGGTAAGCATGAAGAAAATAAATCAAACCATATACATTTGAACTTCAAAACCTTATCATAATATTTAAACGTAAAAATATTTAGTTGTGAAATAAATTTTAGCAGTACTTAAGGAATAGATCCTAAAGTAACATCAATAAGGATAAAATAGCATGGGAATAAAACATGTAATTGTGGAAAACCATTAATCATGTGATATGATTTCCATAGTAGCCAAGGCATTGCTGCCAAGACCATCTTAGTTGAAAAAGTCCCTTTCGGAATCGATTTCACTCCTCGTTCTATTCCTGTATCAATAAACCAGATTAACTAACCATTCCAGCCATTTCTATCTCATGTGATATAAATATTTACCCAATTAATTGGAGGGAGATATAGGTCCCACCCATCTCATAATGAAATCATTCTTACTTGTGCCACAAAATAAACATTAAACATTCATCATAACACAATGAATAAAATTGCTTTCATAAACATCATCCAATCATCACATAATCCATATAAAACAAATGGATATCATTCCATCATATGAAAAATCACACCATGTAAATAATAGAGACATTATACTTGAAACATAAACATTCTAAATAATTTCATCTTAGATGGAATATAGTTTTGATAAAACACTTGAAATGAATTCTTGAGGAAAATATCCTTTCTTCTTAAAAATAATATTCTTTTCAAAAAAATCATGCAATATTAAAAGGAAAGTATTTATTAAAAAATATTCATAAAATCATGTAGAGTAAGCTTCATGAAAATGAGGCGTTATGAAACCATAAAAATCGGTTCACACTGTATA
Source organism: Viscum album (assembly GCA_963277665.1). Classification (NCBI taxonomy): domain Eukaryota; kingdom Viridiplantae; phylum Streptophyta; class Magnoliopsida; order Santalales; family Viscaceae; genus Viscum; species Viscum album. The sequence continues at coordinate 1,000,018,345 of OY728166.1, forward strand.
AGTTAAAAATAACATTCATCTCGTACTTTTGTCGGAAAAGTCAAAAAGTTCCCCGTGTGGTAAACAAAAGTAATATTCCTTTCATAATGTGTGGTAAATTTAAAAAATGGGTAAAATGGACTTTAAAAACACAAGAAAGTATTTTTATAAAACCTGGTCATGGATGATAACAATATCCCAGTAAATACTTATGAATAACTATCTCGAATAAGAATGAGATTGAAATAGTTATCCCTTACCTTATGTCCAACATGCTTCTTACATATCTGAAGCTCATGTATATTGTTTTAAATAATGTCATTGACTTATTAAAGAATCATATTAATTGTTATGATATCATATATGGTTCGCTTATCCATTTATATTACCCATTCTTTTTTAAATTCCATGTTAAAGCAGCATTTTGGTAAAATCGTTTCATTTATCGTGCATGATTCGACTTGTTATTATTTATATTATTAATTATATCCTGATTTAGTTAATTCCATAATTTAAAACATGATTTATATATAATATGTATTCTGAATATACATATATATAATAGATCGAAAAATGGAAATAAATACACCGTTCATGGAGACGGTAGGCCATACGTACAAATGAACGATGTTTTTAGCTTCCTTATTGAATTGAATTGAATTAATTAGATGAAATTAATATATATATATATATACATAAATCCAGTATCATTATTATGTAATACATTTAATTATTACTTATTATATATACTTTATAATCATTCTTGATTTTTTAGGATGGAAAATGAATCTCATCGCGTCGTGGAGACGGTAACCGTACGTACGCACGAGCGATGATATCATTCCCATATTTATTGAATGGTATTTTATTGGTTGATATAATATCATATAATCAGTATGATGTTATAATAATTATATATAGTTATTATTTACACCATTATACCCATCCAAGTAAGGTGGTGGTGGAAAAACTGATTACACCGCGACATGGAGATGGTATTCTACACGTATGCACGCATGGTAATTTCGTTTTACGTTGGATGGGTAGAAAGTGAAATATGGTTTTTTCATATTTATAATAACATATCAATTTAAAAGTAATACTGATGTTATTAATTTATAATGAAACAACTAAATAAGAGGAAGTAGAAGAAGAATGAAACTTGAAAGAGCCGGTTGAAGAGATTACCTCTTCCTCGACACACCTATTTTAAACATCTTCAATGGGCACCAGAGTTGGTCTTTTGAGAAGACCAGAACCTCTATGATGTAACTAGGGAGGTTGAGAAAATTAATTGGCAGGTTTTGGCCGAGCTTCAATGCTCAAAAGGGTGTGAAGATACGAGGGAATGGGTTCCATTTTTATAACGGAGGAGAGGGGCACCTTTGGAAAAACATAAAATATTATTTTATAATATTGTCATATTCGGTTTATAATAGCTCCAAATTGATTTATTTAAGAGATAAATTGGGGATGGGTCGAAATCATCTCAACCAATAGGTTTTTGACATGTTTAGGTTATATTTTAACCTTATCATTTAGATTTAACACTAAGTTAAATAATTTAACTTTTATCGTGTCTTCGTGTTTTTTACAATATATGGTTAATAAACATACAATAACAATCCATACTAACCCCAAGGGGTTCATTATTAATATATATATATATTTATCTAAGTCATTTTTCCTAACATTAGATTTTTAAGAATAAAATAACAATTGATAAAATAATATTAGTTTTAAAAACTATTTTATGTCAATTTTGACACTATTTGGTAATTGATTTTTCTGAAAATCATAATGGAATGATTAGTTTGAAAAAATTTAATTAAATCCACACTAACATGTCCTATTAACCTATAAAATTAGTGTAAATATTTTAAAGTCTGAAATTACATTTATTTGGGTATTTATAATATCAATAATGTTAATATTTCATTAATATGGTAATTACTGCATCATCATTGTGTCATATATATATATATTAACATATTTAATATCTACAAATTATAAATAAAATACTATTATGTAGGAAATATTTTCATCTTTGTAATAAATATTTATAATAGAATTTATATTATTTATATCCCTATATTCAAAATTATTATGTTATTAAACTTTTATTTTATCAATTTTAACCTTCTTTAACTAAATTAATAATAAATGTTCTAATCTAATATAAGTGGACCTAAATGGTAATATGTTATTCCTAAGATTGTTTGGGGTCGAATTAAACTTTTCCAATAGAGTTATTACATCTGTTAGTGTAATAATAATATCATTTTTACCCTTAATTACCATATTTTCTTTTAACCGTGGTAAATAAATGTAAATAGTTACTATTCACCAAAAATTATTTTAATCTTATTGAACCAAATATTAATCCTTGATATTAACCGTGCCTATCATATTTTCAAAATTTTACTCACAGAAGCAGTAAAATTAAGTTTTATGTAAATTTTCAAATTCTCCTAGGAGGTGGGTAAAAGACGGTGAACAATTTAGTAAAATTTTTATATTTCATAAATTATTATAAAATGACTCCAATGAATTACAATGAACTTATATAGGTATTATGTATCAATTTTGACCAAAAATAAATTTAAATAAAACAAATAATTATTTAAATAAAAAGTTTGTTCTTAATTAGTAACCCTGTTTTTTGACTATTCCTAAAAAATTGAATGTTTTCAGAAAAGTTCCAAAAATTCAACGTAGGGTAATTTCGATATTCCAAATCCAAAAATTAATTCCATTTTGAAAGATAAAATATATAAAATTTAATAAAGTGGATGTTACTGTTCATAATGGCTTGTTTATATAATATTTTAATAACATATTGTTGTTCAGTGAAACCCAGTATTGCATACTACACACATTATCGAGGAAGGTCGTGATTGCATGTAATGAAAGCCAAGTCAGGGCTACATGTAGTGAAATCTCTCTTTGGTGTTTCGTATAACTTAATAAATTCTTATTTAATTTATACATTAAACACAATCTATAATTAATGTTGCATAGAATAATTTCCCAAAAACCAACTTGAGGTTGTGTGTAACACGAGCCAAGAATAGTATTTCATATACTGAAAGCTAACACGATGTTGTGTATATTACAAGATAATATTGGTGTATCATACAACACAAGACATTAAATAAATTAAAAAGAATACTTATCATAAAAACTCGGGGTGTTATATTCAACCCCCTTAAAATGAATTTCTCCCTCGAAATTCGCCGGGGTTATAAATGGTTTACTACTTTAAATATTCATTCATAGAAACCCACATCGTAAAAAGGAATACTAAAAATTAATTTTAAAAGGGGAATTTAGAATCATAATAGTCACCCAATGTAACTCAGCACTGGGTTTCCACATATGACAACATAGGTGAAAATATTGATATGGAAGAGAAATATGACCATCAACTTCTGATGAAGAGTGGTAGTGGACATGGCTATGAAAAATCCAACAATCAAAAAGCCATAAATTTGTGATGATATAATGAACCATCTGATTCATTATATATAAGGGCACTAGGACAACTTTTTTGGTTTTCAAGATCATTTCCCTAATGGTGACGAAATTGGAATTAGAAAAAATACTTTCTGGATTTTGGTACAATCTCAGTGTTGGTCATTCCTTGGACAATTTCCACTTCATCTCTTAAAGAAATGATGTTTGATTTTTCATTTGTGAATTGTTAGTAGATCATGTGATAGAATGATGGGCCATTCCATCTGTCTCAAACAAATCGATAGAAAATGTTATAAAAAATACTTAAGTCCTTCTATAGTGATATTAATGATATATGGTTCCTAAAATGGACATTTACTTCATATATCATACTAAATAATATAATAAAACTAGTTTCTACTAACCAGAGACTTCCTGTAGTCCATTGGTAGGTGATAAAGGTATGTCTCACTTCGATTTTGGGATCGATTCCAATAGCCTTGTCTAACGTGACGGGTTGCTTCCAATCCTGCAGGTTGTCCTTTTAATAAAACTACATTATTATAACATTCCATAATTAATATAAAAAAATGCTATAGAATTAAACAATAATAACTTATGTCCAACATAATCCATTCCAATCTTTACGATTATCCAAAAACACTTCTGTCCAAGCTCATAGTATAATGAAAACAATTACTAGAAATATCATCTTATGAGAAAGTTAATACCATAATTTATCCCCCATATATAACATGATATATCTTGTTGGTAAAATTACAAACATGTCAATACCTTAATCAGGTATTCTCTTGAAACTTTAATACCCATTGAATCTTAGTGAAAACACGAATGATTTCAAAATTAAACACTTTCCACATACCAAAACCCTAAAATTTCTATATAATTAAACCATGATATATATTTACCCTTATATCAGTAATGAGCTCATTTCATTTTTCTCTTTATCACTTTTTTATGAGCATATCATCTTATTTCCAAAAATATATCCATCACTTTTCATGGTTACCTATACCATATTCTAATAGAAAACCACAATGGACCAATACACTGACATTTCAATATACTATAAAATTACCGCAACAAACATTATTATTTAATTCCAATAAATAATCCCTTTAATCCATACTCTTTAATGATTGGCAGGGAATATGTCCTTCTTCTATTTAGAAGTAACTTCTTAGGTCAAGGCATTGGGTTGGGTAATACCCATGTTATCCACAGATAAGACATTGGACTTCATAACAGTCTGTTACTCTATGACCATTTTTTCCACATAGATAACTTCTCCCCCTCCATTTGATGTATTCATCAAGGTGCACATGATCCTTAACCTGTTTGGCAAGGTCTATGTTGGTGCATCCAAGCGACTAAGGATCAAATCTAGGCGGAGGCAGTATTTCCAGGTACTGTAGCAGTACTATAGCAGTGCTGTAGAAGGTTTTATAGCAGTATTGTAGCACGTACTGTAGCAGGAACTGTGCAGTACTGTATCATGTACTATTGCGGGAACTGTAGAAGGCACTATTTGACACTGTAGAAGCCGGGAATATACCCCCGTTTTCACCTTCGGGCCTCAGATTTGGTCCCCGAGTCCTTCATAAGCCTTCGGGCACCCAGGCCTTTAGGTCAGTTGGGCCGTTAGGCCATCTCAAGGCCTTCGGGCCACCTGCAGATGCAAACCAGACAAAAACTACAAGGAACAAGCTCTACATGGAAGATGAGAAAAGGAGATTCCACCACAGTAGAAGCTAAACAGTTTGCAAGAATTAGAGGGTATGGAACCTGCCATCGGGACAATCCTGTGCATGCACAGGAATGCCTAGCCGAACAGCCATGCGAAGGTGGAGAGCTGATTTCACGATGAAGATGCTGGGGAGGAGCAGTTCCAAGTTGTTAGTCTGGGTTGCATGTAATGTTTGTGCCTACAAGCAATGAATTCCTCTATGGCCTATGGGAATGAAATCATTCACCTACTGGCATTGTAGGGTTCCACCTCAACCCATGAAAGGTGGATTATCAAAATTAATAAAAAAATTAAGGCCTTCAAGCCATTGGAGGAGGATGAGGTATTCATCAAGGTTCTTCTTCCGTTCTTTAGAAATCTCAGTCTTACATACTCCATGATCCTCACCATCTGAACATGCATAAAAGTCCATCTTCCTCTTATTTGATGACTTAGGAATACAACTAAAGTACACCTTGTTAATCATATATCGTGATGACTTATTCGACATAATCAAAATTTCTTTCCCTCTAGGCATTACGCTATTTTGCTGCTCATAGTCACCAATTTTTCCATCGGATTCAATGTTATCACAATTCATTCTAGTTCCCTCCATTAACTAAAACCAGAAACCAATGTGTAAGAAACAATTAAAATAATGAAGAACCACATAATAATAAAAGGTAACTTATGGGATGTCTAACTTATCACACATTCTTTAATCCATGACATCTTAGGTTCACCCAAGGTTTTCAACAGAATTTTAGGACTGTAACCTATAGTTATACAAAATCTTAGGGACATCGCTAGAATTAACTTAAAAATATCTCTAAGGATCTCACTAAATTTTTCACATCCTATTTTACAAAGGTTAACTAATCCTTTCCTCTGACACCAACTGTAGAGACCCAAAGCATGACGTACATAGGCATTACATTAATTTTATGGAAAACATAATACATAACCAAAAAAACAGACACATAAGGACCGTGATTTTTTAGTGTCTTTGGGAACATATACCATAATATTCTAATCATGGTGAAATATCTTCAACATCTCCCATAAAGATATTCCCTCCCTTTTTTCTTACATAAAACTTTTCTTTATATCCTCGGAAAAAGAAAACATATAAAGGGTGAGCTCAAATGCTCAGTAAGGGTAAGCATGGAGAAAATAAAACAAACCATATGCATTTGAACTTCAAAACATGAACACAAAATTTAAACATCAAAATATTGAGTTGTGAATTAAATCATAGAAGTACATAATGCATAGATCATAAAGGAACATAAATCATGATAAAATATCATGGGAATAAAACATGTAATTTTGGAAAACCATTAAGCACATGATATGATTTCCATAGTACCCAAAGCATTGCTGCCAAGACCATATTAGTGGAAAAAGTCCCTTTCTGAATCGAGTTCACTCCTCATTCTAGTCTTGAATCATAACCATTCTAAATAATGTCATATTATATAAAAAATAGTTTTGATAAAACAATTGAAATGAATTCTTGAGGAAAATATCATTTCCTCTTAAAAACCATTTTCTTTTCACAAAAAGCCATGAAATTTTAAAAGAAAAGGATTTTTTTAAAATATTCATAAAATCTTGTAGAGTAATCTTCATGAAAATGAGGCATTATGAAACCGTAAAAAATTGTTCACGCCGTATAAGTTAAAAATAACATTCTTGTCGTACTATTGTCGAAAAATTTAAAAAGTTCCATGTGTGATAAAAAAAATTAAGATTCCTTTCATAATATGTGGTAAATTTCAAAAATGGGTAAAAAATAATTTAAAAATACATGAATACATTATTTGAAAACCTGGGCATGGATGATAACAATAACCCCAGTAAATACTTATGAATAACAATCTCGGATAAGAATGAGATTGGAATAGTTATCCCTTACCTTAGGTCCGATATGCTTCGTACGTATCTGAACATCTAGTATAAAGAATAAAATAATATCATTTAATTATTACATAATCATATTAATTGTCATGATATCATATATGGTTCACTTATGACTTTATAATACCTGTTCTTTTGTAAATTTCATTTTAAAGTAGCATTTTGGTAAAATCGATTCATTTATCTTATGTGTTTCGACTTGTTGTTCTTGATATATGATGTGAGAGTTTGTCTTGTCGTAAAACCCTCAATCAATATTTTTCCTTTTAATGTAGCACAGTGGGGATTATATGTTTGCCTCTCGAGGAGGTTGCGATTCGAGTTGTAAAACTGTCAATTTTGATATTTTGTTTTTTTTGAAGAAATGAAAATGGGGATTTGATTAAAAATTTGATACTAAAATTTTAATTAAATACTAAAGAGAAATAATTTTAATGTAAATATAATGTGGGTTTGAAATCATGAAGAAAAACAGCCGTCTCAGAAAAGCTTCACCCTCTCGGACACTCCCCTCTTCCTTGTATATAAAAATATCTCTTATTTTAAATTCCGAAATGTACCCCCAAGGACCCCCAGGTTTACACTCAAATTTGAAAAGACATCATATATAAGACTTCAATAGTATTGGGGTCCCGCCTATAAGAGTGATTCAATTACTTAAATACCTCCAAGTAATTGAACCTAATTGAATTCACTATGCTCAATGGAGAAACCTCACCAAAGAATTTTAAATAGTGAAATCAATTGTTCTACATTATAGATGAAAAAACGATCAAAAAAATTTGTTGAAAATATATTAAAGAAAGAAAACATCCAGATTCATTAAAAAAAATTGGTTCAAGAAAAATTCAAAACGAGATTACACATTAAAATCAAAACTCAGAAGAGAGTGTCTGTCAGGTGTCGTCATCCGCAACCACTTTCCGTTTAGCCTTCAATCACTTGATAAGCATTCATCTTCTCTATTGAATATTAAAAATATGTCATCATCATAAGGATCAATATCTATACCTTCCCCTTCACTCTCTCAAGCCAACTCCCTTCGTGACAGATGTTGAGGTGAAGAATGGACTGTGATTTAGTGGTAGCAGCTCCTCTCCTTTTATAGGCAGATTTCATCATCAAAACATTTTCACATTTTCGACTCATTAATTGGAAGATTCACGCATGGAACTCTTCCTAAATATTGTGAATAAATGTGTTGTCCATCCAACCTACAATGTTCAGACTAATTGGATACATATTTATGGAGTTATGATTTTTCTATTGAAAATATCTTTCTCTGGATGAAGCTTTTGGGAAGTTTCCATCAAATTTCTATCAATCAACGGCCATCATAAAGGATTCAAAACGGCTTTAAATTCATTGTGGAGACGAGTTTGGGAGTCTTCTATCATATCCAGGTGGGATTTCATCATTTGGAGGTGTTTAGGCCGATTTTTGTTTCCATTAACAATGTAGGGTAAATGGAGTCCGCCCTGAAGAACTGTCAAATTCATTGATTTTTTGGGCACCAAGATGCATGACTCTTTTCCTGGGCCTGAAGACAAAGATGATGGAAATAAAATAAATATTCCAAAAAAATTCGAATCAAAACATTTAGAAATGTATTTTATGGAAAATGACCAAAATACCCATGTGATAAAAATCTGTTAAAAATACACAATTATGCAATATAAATTTTTTTATCCCAAAACACACTCTAAATACAAAATTCTCACAAATAAGATCAAATTGGTAAATTGGTGAGGTTCAAATAATATAAATAGACATTAAAAATATTGAAAATATTATCTCTATCAATTCCCCCACACTTGGCTCTTGGACTCTTGGACAAGTTAGCACGGTATTAAGAAAAATAAAACACATACCAATAGAGTTTACCAATTTACCACAATGAATTAAAAAGATATCATGCCTCATTAAAGACAAATATTTAAATTTATAAATTCAAATCATTCAATCCATTTCCACTTATTTTGTCTTCTCAGGGACACAACACAGTTACCTCGCATTCATTTTCTCTCAGCACACAATATAGATTTGTGACCAGGATTTTCTCATCCAACCCATGAAAGAATTACCATAGGCTTGATAAATTTCTACATCTCCACCCGATGTGGACCAAAGATAAGTGATTATCATGAGAACATTACAGGGTTTTTCTGTGGCTTGGGTTTTGTAGGTTTCAAATGTGAAAACATTTGTGGCTGTATAAGGAGGTTTTGGCTCTTTTTGAAGCAGAAATGTGTGATTCTAATTTTTACTCAAGTATGGTCTCCTCCATATTCTCCTTAAAAAATAATTAGCTATGATCATCTGTTTTCCACCCCATTCCATCAATATTTCAGTAGAAAATATGAATTTTTTTTGAAATCTCTAGATTGGGCACATCGTATTTCTATTATGAGATCCAGACAGGAAAAATTCCATTAAATTTGAGAGCTCCAGATAGGCACAGCTCTATTTCATTTGAGAGCTCCTGGTAGGCTCAACTCTCAGAATAATATATTCCAGCATCACAAATACTCCTTCAATGTTTAAATATTCTCCCAAAGCACCACCAAATGAGGTAGCACATCATGTGTCATGTTCCACGCCCCCCCCACACATAATTTCAACTAGATCAGGCATTTATACTTCCAGAGTAGGTTTGAAAGGGAAATTTGGCTTCTAATGTGGCTAACCTAACAGGATATACATGGCTACTAAGGGCTCAAGAAGGATAAAATGTTGAAGGAAGGCAGAAATAAAAAGGACAATCATGAAAATTATGCTCCAATATTCAAACAAATGCCTCAATCATTTTAATCACAAGTATCTCAGCCCTCAAGTTTTGATAGAAATAAATCAAGTTCTAGTTTAAACAAACACAAATTGGTTCTCTCAAGAAAGAGGTAAACGTGAAGAAGATGTAAAAATGGGTCCAGAGGCCTCACAGGAATGAGAATTTCAATTACAATGTCAGTGATATGTGCCATGAGATTTAAAAATTAGTGGCCATTTCATGAATTTTCCAAATGTTTGAACATGAAAAAATTTCATTTTCAGCATTAATTTATGTTCAGTTTCAAAGGATCAGTTGGTTCACTCCTTGGTATGAGTTTCAAATGAAATTCAAGAAATTCCAAAGCCTTCTTTGTTGAAAGAGAAACACGATGAATGAAAAAAATGCAATGAAATATTAAAAACAAAAAATTTCAAAAAAAAAGTTCGTAAAAATATACTATACTCAGCGTTGTGTCCCCCCACACTTATTCTATGCAATGTCCTCATTGTGTAGATTTTGTATCATGAAATTCAGGAAATTATTGACAAAGAAAAAATAAATGATTAGGAAATACACAACCTGGAATTAATTATATTATGCATCAAGAAGTTGAATCTCCTCCCCTAGAGGATCTTGAAAATTTTCTCGAAATAGCTTTAGCCTATTCCCATTGATAGTTAATGATTTATCTTTGTCTGGATCTATAATCTGTATTGAACCAAAAGGAAAAAAATGAGTAAGATTGAATAGGCAAGACGATTTGGAACGAAATTTACTTGGAAAGAGTTTCAATCTGGCATCGAATAGCAGAACTTTGTCTCCCTCCTTTATGTTTTTGTTGAGAATCCTCCCATCCTGAATGGCTTTGTTTCACTCTTTTTATAACCTGGAGCTTTTGTATGCATTATTTCTGATCTCCTCCAGCTCCTACAAACAATATTTTAATTCTTTCCCAACAGAATATAGGTTCATGTTACATGTTTTTACAGCCCAAAAGTATTTGTGTTCTAACTCAACTTGTAGATGACATGCTTTTCCATAGACCAATCTAAATGGTGACATTCCAATGGGGGTTTGGAAATCAGTTCTGTGGGCCGAAATATCATCATCAAGTCTCAAACTCCAATCCTTTATATTTGGGTTCACTGTTTTTTCTAGGATTTGTTTGATCTACTTATTGGACTACTCAACCATTTTGTTTGTTTGAGGATGATAGGGCACAGAGACCCTATGATTAACACCGTATTTCAACAAAAGAGAATCTGAAGACCAATTATAGAAATGGGTTCCTTGATCTGTAATTAGATAATTTGGAAATCCAAACATTGAAAACAAATTTCCTTTCAAAAATTTAGACACAATCTTAGCATCATAATTTCGGGTGGGGATAGCCTCTACCCACTTGGAAACATAATCAACAGCCAACAAAATGTAGAGATATCCAAATTAATTAGGAAAAGGCCCCATGAAATCAATTCCTCAAACATAAAAAAATAACAAAACAAAAGTGGGTTTTGTGGCAACTCATTCCGATTGGAAATGTTTCCTTGGAATTGACAATTTTTACTGGTTCTGTGGAATTTGAAAGCATCTCTACAAAATGGTGGGACAATAAAATCCAGAATCAAGAACATTTCATGATGTTTTCTGTGGTCCAAACTGTCCTCCAAAGTTTAATGTGTGGCAGAAATGTAGGATGGATTGAATTTAAGAGTTCGGAATGCATCTTCGTATCATTTGATCACTACCAATGTGCCATAAATAAGGATCATCCCAAATGAACTTCTTTGAATCGATCCGATGTTTATCAATTTGTTTTTTGGGAAACCAATGGGGGTGTTCATCAGAAGCCAAATAGTTTACAAGATTATCAAACCATGGTATTTCACTTTGAACAGCAAATAAATCCTCATCTGGAAAGGTTTTCTTAATTGGGGAACACATATGAAATTTTCAATTCTGAATAGATGGTATCCTGCTCAAATGATCAGAAACAAGGGTCTCACATCCTTTATTATCTTTTATTTCAACATCAAACTCAAGTAAAAGCAAAATACATCTCAGAAGTCTTGGTTTTACATCACGATTCTTCATCAAGAATCTGATTGTAGAATGATCAGTAAAAAAAATCAACATGGATCCCAGCAGATAACTACAAAATTTTTCTAGAGAAAATACAACAACCAGCATTTATTTCTCAGTTGTTGTGTAGTTTGATTGGGATTGATCAAGATTTCGGGAGGCATAAGCAATCACATGTGATTTATTTTCTGTCCTTTGACACAATACTGCCCCAAGAGAAAAGTCAGATGCATCAGTAATTATTTCCAATGGAATGTCCCATTTAAGAGGATGAACAATGGGAGGGGTTATAAATCATTTTTTCAGCTCATGAAACAAATTTATGCAATTATCATCAAAGACAAATGGAACATCTTTTTGGAGTAATCTGGACAACGGAAGACCAATCGTACTGAAATATTTAATGAATCTCCTATAAAATCTAGCATTCCCAAGGAAGGATCTCACATCCCACACAGTTTTTGGGTATGGTAATGAAGAAATAACCTCAAATTTGGATTTATCAACTTGAATTCCATCACGGGATACAACATGTCCAAGAACTATTCCTTTATCAACCATAAAATGGAATTTTTAATAATTTAGAACAAGGTTTTTTCAATTCATGTTTTAAGAACACATTCCATGATTTTCAAACAAATTTCAAAAGATGATCCATACACATTGAAGACATCCATAAAAACTTCCATGCAAGTTTCCAAAAATTCAGATAAGATGCTTATCATACACCTTTGAAAAGTTTCTGGGGCATTACAAAAACCGAAGGGCATCCTTCTATATGAAAATGTTCTAAATGGGCATGTGATGGTGGTTTCCTCATGATCCTCAGGTAAAATCTGAATATGAAAATATCCATAGAATCCATCCAGAAAATAGTAGTGGGTTTTTCTATCTAGTCTTTCAAGGACTTGATTGAGGAATGGTAATGGGAAGTGGTCTTTCCTTGTAGCCAAATTGAGTTTCCTGTAATCAATGCACATTCTGCATTTATTTGGAATCCTTATGGGGACAACATCACCAAATTCATTCCTTGAGATTGTAAATCCACTTTTTTTAGGAACAACATGGACTGGACATACCCATTGACTATCAGATATGGGAAAAATAATTCCAGCAGCCAGCAAGGTGGTGACTTCTTTCTTCACAACCTCCTGAAGTGTTGGGTTCAGTCTTCTTTGAAATTGTCCTACTACTCTAGCGTTCTCCTCCAGTAAAATTCTATGCATGAAAACAGAGGGGTTGATTCCTATTAGATCAGAGAGAGTCCATCCTATGACTTCCTTATGGGACATGATAATTTCCAAAAATTGGTTTTCCTGGACTTCTGACAAATCTTTTTAGGCGATTACATGGAATTTTTCATTATGACATAAGAAGGCATACTTGAGGTTATCCGAAAGGGGTTTCAATTGTACCACAGGTGGGCTGTTTTCTTTTGATAACTGGGAACTCTTCAAAAGTTAAATTTTTTGGTGAAGCTCCATGTTCATCATGGTTATCTCTTTCTATGATCTCAAGACTTGTTTCATGTGAAAAATTGGAAACCTCTCATGGAATACCACAAACAGGTTCGGTGGTTTCTAGAAATTCATCATAATCATTGCTCATATATCAAGTCTCAACATCCCAAGATTCTTCATAGTCTCCAATTTCATACTCATTTTATATCTGATTCAGTATCATACAAATATACCTCTTTTTCTACATTAGTTGGTATTTCATCGTAGAAAAAATCAGGTAACATGCCAGAGGAAAACCAATCAATCATCATAACATGTGGAGTTGAATGATCCTCAAATGGGTATTTAATTCAATGAAAATTGTTGAAATGAACAACATCTCATTCAAATTCTAGTGAATGTGTTCCCTTGTGAATATTGATGATCGATTTCTCCATTTTTAGAAATGGCCTCCCTAGGAAGAGGGGAGCATGTGTGCTGAATCGATCATCTTCTATATCCAAAACATTGAAGTCAACAGGGAAAATCATGTCTCTCACTAGAATGAGTACATCCTCCATTACTCCAGTAGGTTTGGTGGTACTTCGTTTTGCGAGTTCAATGATAATTATAGAGGGTTTCAAGTCTCCAACCAGAAGATATGAGTAGACAGAATGTGTCATGACATTGATGGAGGCCCCTAGATCAAGCATCACATATTTGAATTCACATTTCCCAATGGTAAAAGGAATGGTAAATGTCCCAGGGTCATTACACTTGACAGGAAGTTTATGTTGAATCATCGATGAAACATTCCTTCCTACGTTTACTTTTTCACCTCCTTTGAACTTTCTTTTGTTGGTAAACATGTCTTTCAGAAACGTAGCATACCTCAGAATATATTTCAAATCATCAAGCAATGGAATATTGACATGGAATTTCTTGAATGTTTCCAAAACCTCCTAATCCAATTCTTTTTCAGCACTTGACATTGGTGGTGGTTCACACCTTGGATAAGGCAGTGGAGGTTTCAATGTTTCTGGGGTATTCTGAGTATGTTTTGGAGGATCATAAGGACCAGACATCCTCTTCCAATCATTCATTGTTCTTTCAAACAAATTTTCTTCTCTTGACATTGAGTTTCTATCAACATCATATTTTTCAACATTTTTATCAGGTCTAGGATTTTCATCAATAGTATCAACAGATGGCTTGATGTTCTCAATCTGAGGTTTGTTCAATTTTGTTCCACTCCTAAGTTCAATTGCACTCACATTTTCCTTCCCATTATTCCTCATATTTACTTGTGGATGTGAGGGTAAACCACCACTCATTTGATTTATTATGCAATTAATACTAGAGGTAAGATGACACATTTGAGTCATCAAGTTATTCATTTTGTCATATTGTTGTTTTGTGTATTCTTTTAGTTCCCTCATTTCCTCTTGTTGTTTCCTCATTGCTTCTTCAAGGTTCCTATCAGTGTTTTGAGTGGGAGGTGTAGGGTGAAAATTGCTTCCAGAATGAGAATTGGATTGCTCATTGAAATATCTTGGTTGAGAATTACATGATTGTCCTTGGAAAGAATCCTCTTGGTTATTCAGGTTGAAGAAATATTTCATTTGTGTTTTTGTTCCATCCTTGATTTAAATTTTGTTTGTTTTGAAATGGTCTTTGCTGGTTTGTTTGAAATGGTCTTCCAGGAAAAACTGTATTGCAGTTCTTGGGAGGCTCTTGCATTTGCGAGAATTGGTCACTAAAATGTTCATTCGAATAACAAATCCCACAGTGGACTAGTATTTGGAAAGACACTTCAGGTTTGGGTTGGGTTGGTGGGGTGTTAGACAACATTATTGACCTTACCATGGTGGTGAGATCAGATTGTTGACTTGCAATTGTGTTTTTTTCGGGACTAGTAGCAGGGAATTCTTGGGAAACTTTTACAAGAAGAAGGCCTCTGGTTCCAAATTTTTGGGAATTCTGGGCCATGTTTGCAATTATAATCCTAGCAGCAGCTGTTGTCGTATCCACTAAAGCTCCTCCTGCAACAGCATCGATCGTACTTCTATCAGTGAGACACAATCCTTCATAAAAGCTTTGAATGAGAATCTGGTCACTGATTTGATGATGGGGGCAACTAAAACAAAGATGTTTGAACCTTTCCAGTATTCGTGAAGTGTTTCTCCTTGTGTCTGCCTAATTCCAAAAATCTCCTTTTGAATGGAGGTAGTTCTAGATACAAGGAAATTTTTTTCAGGGAAAATCATTTTTAATTCTTTCCAATTTCTAATCAAGTTTGAGTTAGAATAGAAAAACCATTCCTTAGCAACTCCATCTAGAAAAAAAGGAAATGACATCAGCTTCATTTGATCTGCATCGACTCTATGAGGTTTCATGTTGACACACAAGTAGCTGAATTCTTGAAGGTGTTTGTGTGGTTCTTCACCAGGAAACCCATTGAATTTGGGAAGCTGGTGGATGAAATCGGACTTGATTTCAAATCCAGCAGGGGCATCAGGGTACTCTATAGGATTCTCATGATTTTCTTTATTGGACGAAGCCAGTTCTTTCAAAATACTATTTTCAGCCATTTGGATTTCAGTTTCAACTAAGTCCCTCCTAGGTGTATTGGCGGAAGATTCACAATTTTCAACTTGTGGATTATTACCTCTAACCCTAGTGTGAAATGTTCTATCAATTTCAGAATCTAAAGGTAAAAATTTCGGTTCATTCAAGAAAACATAATTAAAATAAAATCAACTCTAGATACCTCCCTGGCTATGGTGCCAGTTGATGTGAGCTTTTTTCATGTCGTAAAACCCTCAATCAATATTTTCCCTTTTAATGTAGCACAGTGGTGACAACATGGTTGTCTCTCGAGGACGTTGCAGTTCGAGTTATAAAACTGTCACTTTTGTTATTTTTTGTTTTTTTTATTTTAAAGAAATGAAAATGGGGATTTGATTAAAAATTTGAAAATAAATTTTTAATTAAATACTAAAGTAAAATTATTTTAATGTAAATATAATGTGGGTTTGAAATCAAGAATAAAAACAGCAGTCACAAACAAGCTTCACCCTCTCAGACACTCCCCTCTTCCTTGTATATAAAAAATATCTCTTATTTTAAATTCTTAAATGTACCCCCAAGGACCCCCAGGTTTACACTCAAATTTGAAAATACATAATATTTAAAACATCAATATGATTGTGGTCCCACCTATATATGTGATTCAATTACTTAAATACCTCCAAGGAATTGAAGCTAATTGAATTCGCTATGCTCAATGGAAAAACATCACCAAAGAATTTTAAATAGAAAAATCAATTGTTATACTTTATAGATTGAACAATGATCAAAAAAAATTTGTTGAAAATATATTTAAGAAAGAAAACAACTATATTCATTCAAAAATATAGGTTAAAAATAAACTCAAAAAGTTATTACACATTAAAATCAAAACTCAGAAGAGAGTGTCTGTCGGGTGTCACCGTCCGCAACCACTTCTCGTTTAGCCTTACATCACTTGAGAAGCCTTAATCTTGTATATTGAATCTTCAAAAGATTTCATCTTCTTAAGGATAAAAATCTCCACCTTCCCATTCACTCTCTCAATCCAACTCCGTTCGTGATGGATGGTGTGGTGAAGAATGGATTGTGATTTAGAGGTAGGAGCTCCTCTCCTTTTATAGGCAGATTTCATCATCAAATCGTTGTCGCATTTTCGACCCAATAATTGGCCGATACACGCATGGAACTCTTCATAAATATTGTTCATAAATGTTTTTTCCATCCACCCTACAAATTTCAGTTTAATTTGATGCGTATTTAAGGAGTTATGATTTTTCTTTTGAAAATATTTTTCTCTGGATGAAGCTTCCCGGAAGATTCCTTCAAAATGCTATCACTCAATGACCATAATAAAGGATTTAAAACGGATTGAAATTCATTTTGTAGACGCGTTTGGGAGTACTCTATCATATCCTGGTGGAATATCATCATTTTTAGTTGTTTAGGCAGAAATTTGTTTCCATTAAAAATGTAGGGTCAATGTAGTCCGCCCAGAAAAATTGTCAACATCATTGATTTTTTTTGGCATCAAGATGCGTGAATATTTTCCTGGGCCTGAAGACAAAGACGATGGAAATAAAATAAGGATTCAAACAAAATTTGAATCAAAAAATTTGGAAGTGTATTTTATGATAAATGACCAAAATACCCCAATGATAAAAATATGTCATAAATCCAAAATTATGCAATTTTAACTTTTTATCCCAAAACACACTCTAAATCCAAAATTGTCATAAATAAGATCAAATTGGTAAATTGGTGAGGTTTAAATCATTTAAATAGACATTAAAAATATTTAAAATATTAGCTCTATCAATTTTATTACTTATATCATGATTTCTTTATATCCATAATGTAAAATATGATTTATATATAATATATATTCATAATATACATATATATAATAGATCATTAAATGGAAATAAATACACCTTTAATGGAGACGGTAGGTCTTACGTACGCGTGAACACTGTATTTTATTTCCTTATTAAGGTGAATGGAATTAAGTAGATGAAATTAATATATATATATATATATACATAAATCCAGTATCATTATTATGTCATACAATTAATGATTACTTATTATATATACTTTATAATCATTCTTGAATTGTTATCATGGAAAATGAATCTCATCGCGTCGTGGAGACGGTAATCCGTACGTACGCACGAGCAATGTTATCATTCCCATATTGATTGAATGGTATTTGAGTGGATTATATAATAACATATAATCAGTATGATGTTAAAATAATTATATTGAGTTATTTTTTACACCATTATACCCATCCAAGTAAGGAGGTGGTGGAAAACTAATTACACCATGACGTGGAGATGGTATTCTGTACATACGCACGTGCGGTAATTTCATTTTCCGTAGGATGGGTAGAAGGCGAAATAGAGTTGTTTCATATTTATAATAACATATTATTATATAAATAATACTGATGTTTTTACTTTATAATGAAACAACTGAAGAAGAAGAAGTAGAAGAAAAAAGAATATTTAAAGAGCCGGTAGAAGAGATTACCTCTTCCTCAACACACCTCCTTTAAACTTCTTCAAAGGGCACTATAGTTAGTCTTTTAAGAAGACCAGAACCTCTATGATGTAACTGTAGAGGTTGAGAAGAGGAATTGGCTGGGTTTTTCCAAGATTCATGATTCAAAAGGGTGTGAAGATAAGAGGGAAGGGGTGCCCTTTTTATAAGGGAGGAGAGGGGCACCTTTGGAAAAACATAAAATATTATTTTATAATAAAGTCATATTAGGTTTATAATAGCTACAAATTGAATTATTTTAGTGATAAAGTGGGTATGGGACGAAATCATCTCAACCAATTGGTTTTAGAGATATTTAGGTTACTATTTTAACCTTATCATTTATATTTAACACTAAGTTAAATAATTCCTCTTTTACCATGTCTTCTAGTTTCTTACACTATATGGTTAATAAACTTACTATAACGAGCCAAACGGACCCCAAGGGTTTAATTATTAATAAATATATCATTATCTATGTCATTTGGCCGAACCGTATATTTTTAGGAATAAAATAACAATTAATAATATAATATTTTTTTTAAAAAATATTTTTTGTCAATTTTGATAGTATTTGGTATTGGATTTTTTTTAAAATCATAATGTCATGATTAGATGGGAAAAGGTTAATAAAATCCATAAAAACATGTCCTATTAACCTATAAAATTAGTGTAATTCATAAAAAGTCCCAAATTACATTTATTTGGTTATTTATAATATCAATTATGTTAATATTTCATTAATAAGGTAATTATTGCATCATCATTGTGTCATATATAAATTGACTTATTTAAATTCTAAAAATTATAAATAAAATACTGTTATGTAGGAAATATTTTTTATCTTTGTAATAAATATTTATAGTCTAATTTATATAATGTATAACTGTATATTAAAAATGATTTAGTTATTAAACATTGATTTTATCTATTTTAACCCTTCTTTAAATAAATTAATAATAAATGTCCTAATTTAATCCAAGTGAACCGAAATGGTCATATGTTATTCCTAAGAATATTTTTGGTCTAATTACACTTATCCAATAGAATTAGTACATGCGTTAGTGTAATAATAATATCATTTTTACCCTTAATTACCATATTTACTTTTAACCGTGGTAAATAACTGTAAAAAGATACTAATCACCATAAAATATTTTAATCTTATTGAACCACATTTTAATTCTTGATGTTAATAGTGTCTCTCAGATATTCGAAATTCCACTCACAGAAGCAGTAAAATTATGTTTTATGTAAATGTTCAAATTCTCTTAAGAGGTGGGTAAAAGACGGTGAAAAGTTCAATAAAATTTTTATATATCTAAAATTATAATAAAATGACTCCAATTAATAGGTCCTTCTTCGATTTAGTGGTAAATTCTTAGGTCAGGGAATTGATTTGGGTAATACCCATGTTCTCCACAAATAAGACATTGGACTCTATAACAGTCTATCACTCTATGACCCTTTTCTCCACATAGATAACATCTCCCCCTCCATTTGATGTATTCATCAAGATACTTCTTCCCTTCTTTAGAAATATTTATTTCCTTCCTCTATGATCCTCACCATCTGAACATGCATAAAAGTTCATATTCCTCTTTTTTTATGACTTAGGAATACAATTAAAGTACCCCTTGTTAATCATATATCGTGATGACTGATTTGGAAAAATCAAAATCTCTTTCCTTCTTGGAATTATGCTATTTTGCTGCTCATAGTCACCAATTATTTCATCAGATTCAATGTTAACCCAATTCCTTTTGGGTCCCTCCATTAACTAAAAACAAAAACCATTGTGTAAGAAACAATTAAAATAACGAGGAACCACATAAGAATAAAAGGTCAATAATAGGAAGTCTAACTTATCACACATTCATTAACCCATAATATCTTAGGTTCACCTAAGGTTGTCAAGATAATTCTAGGACTGTAAACTATAGTTATTCAAAGGCTTAGGGACATCCCTAGACATACCTTAAAAATATCTCTAAGGATCTCACTAAAGCTTTCGCATCCTATTTTCCAAAGTTTAACTAAACATTTCCTCTGATACCAACTATAGAGATCCAAAGCATTACGTACATATAGATTACATTAGTTTTTTTGAAAAATTATTACATTACAAAAAAAACAGACACATAAGGACCGTAACAGTTTAGTGTCTTTGGATACATGGAACATAATCTTCTAATCTTGGTGAAAGATCTTCAAAATCTACCATAAAGATCTTCGATTTTTTCATACTTAAAACCTTTCATTATATCATGGTGAAAAGACAACATATAAAGGGTGATCTCAAATTCTCATTAAGGTTATGCATGGAAAAAATAAAACAAACCATATACATTTGAACTTCAAAATATGATCACAAAGTTTAAATGTCAAAATCTTGAGTTGTGAAATAAATCATAGAAGTACGTAAGGAATAGATCATAAAGGAACATTAATCATGATAAAGTAGCATGGGAATAAAACATATAATTGTGGAAAATGATTAAGCACATGATATTATTTCCATATTTTTCAAGGCATTGCTTCCAAGACCATCTTAGTGGACAAAGTCCCTTTCTAAATCAAGTTCACTCCTCGTTCTAGTCCCGTGTCACTAAACTGCATTAACTTACCATTCCAGCCATTTCGATATCATGAGATATAAATATTTACCCGATACATTGGAGGGAGATATAGGTCCCACTTATCTCATAATGATATCATTCTTACATGATCCACAAGATTAACATAAAACATTCCTCATAACCCAATGAATAAAATGGGTTTCAATAACATCATCCCATCATCACATAATCCATATAAAACAAAAGGATATCATTTCATCATCATAAAAATAACACCATGAAAATTATAGAGACAATATACTTGAATCATAAACATTCTAAATAATGCCATCTTTGATGGGAACTAGTTTTGATAAAACACTTGAAATGAATTCTTGAGGAAAATATCCTTTCGTCTTGAAAATCATGTTATTTTCAAAAAATGCCATGCAATTTTAAAAGAATTTTTTTTTTTTGAAAATATTCATAAAATATTGTTGAGTAAGCTTCATGAAAATGAGGTATTATGAAACCGTAAAAAGCTTTTCATGCCGTATAAGTTAAAAATAACATTCTTGTCGTACTTTTGTCAGAAAAGTAAAAAAGTACCCTGTGTGGTAAATAATGTAAGATTCCTTTCATAACATGTCATATATTTTAAAAATGGTTAAAATGACTTTAAAAATACATGAAATCATTTTTAGAAAACATGGTGATGGATGATAACAATAACCCCAGTAAATACATACGAATAACAATCTCAGATAAGAACATGATAGAAATTGTTATCCCTTAACCTAGGTCCGATATGTTTCGTACGTATCAAAACCTCTTTTATAATGATTACAATAATGTCATTGACTTATTAAAAAATCATATTCATTGCTATGATATCATGTATGGTTCACTTATGACATTATATTACCTGTTCGTTTGTAAATTCCTTGTTAGTGCAGCATTTTGGTAAAATCGTTTCATTTATCGTATGTTTTTTGACATGTTGTTCTTGATATTTTTACTTATATCCTGATTTAGTTCAATCACGAATATAAAAAATGATTTATATATAATATATATTCAGAATATACATATATATAATAGATCAATAAATGGAATGAAATACACCGTTCATGGAGACAGTAGGACGTACGTACGCATGCACGCTGTTTTTCGTTTCCTTATTGAATTGAATGGAATTAAGTAGATGAAATAAATATATATATACATAAATCCAGTATCATTATTATGTCATATATTTCATGATTACTTGTTATATATACTTTATAATCATTCTTGAAATGTTATCATGGAAAATGAATCGCATCGCGTCGTGGAGACGGTAATCCGTACGTACGCACGAGTGATGATATCATTCCCATATTTATTGAATGGTATTGAAGTGGATTATATAATATCATATAATCAGTATGATTTTATAATAATTATATTTATATATTCTTTAATCCATTATACCCATACAATTAAGGTGGTGGTGGAAAAACTGATTACACCACGGTGTGGAGATGGTATTTCGTACGTACGCACGCATGGTGATTTTTTTTCAGTAGGATGGGTAGAAGGTGAAATAGGGTTGTTTAATATTTAAAATAACATATAAGTATATAATTAATACTTATGTTATTACTTTATAATGAAAAAACTAAAGAAGATGAAGTAGAAGAAGAAAGAAACTTGAAAGTGTCGGTAGAAGAGATTACCTCTTCCTCGACGCTCCTCCTTTAAACATCTTCAAAGGGCACTGGAGTTGGTCCATTGAGAAGAAGAAAACCACTATAATGTAACTAGAGAGTTTTCTAAGAGGATTTTGTAGGGTTTTTCTGAGCTTCAAGGATCAAAAGGGTGTTAAGAGAAGCGGGAAGGGGTGCCCTTTTTATGAGGTAGGAGAGGGGCACCTTTGGAAAAACTTAAAATATTATTTCATAATAAAGTCATATTCGGTTTATAATATCTCCAAATTGATTTATTTCAGATATAAAGTGGTGATGGATCTAAATCCTCTGAACCAATAGGTTTTAGACAAGTTTAGGTTAGTATTTTAACCTTATCAGTTAGATTTAACACTAAGTTAAATTTTTTAACTTTTACCTTGTATTCTTGTTTTCATACACTATATGGTTAATAAACCGACTATAACAAGCCAAACGAACCCCAAGAGGTTCATTATTAATATATATATCATTATATATGTCATTTGGCCTAACCTTAGATTTTTAGAAATAATATAACAATTAATAATATAATATTTGTTTTAAAAACTAGTTTATGTCAATTTTGACACTTTTTGGTAATTGATTTTTGTGAAAATCATAACTGCATGATTAGTTCGAAAAAGGTTAATTAAGTCCATACTAACATGTCATATTAACCTATAAAATTATTTTAATTCATAATAATCCTCAAATTACATTTATTTGGTTATTTATAATATCAATTATGTTAATAGTTCATTAATAATGTAATTACTGCATCATCAATTTGTCATATATAATTTAACTTATTTAATGTCTAAAAATTATAAATAAAATACCATTATGTATGAAATATTTTTATATTTCTAATGAATATTTATATTTGAATTTATCTTCTGTATAACCCTATATTAAAAATTATTTAGTTATAAAACTTCAATTTTAACTATTATAACCCTTCTTTAAATAAATTAATAATAAATGTCATAATCTAATCCATGTTGACCTAAATAGTCATATTTTAATCCTAAGATTCTTTTTGGTAGAATTACAATTTTCCAATAGAATTAGAAAATGTGTTAGGGGAATAATAATATCATTTTTACACTTAATTACCCTATTTACTTTTAATCGTGGTAAATAAAAGTAAAAAGTTACTATTCAACAAAAAATTAATTTTTTCTTATTGAACCACATTTTTACTCATTGATATTAACTGTGTCTCTCGGATTTTTGAAATTCCACTCACAGAAGCGGTAAAATTATGTTTTATGTAAATTTTCAAATTATCTTATGAGGTGGGTAAAAGACAGTGAAATGTTCAATAAATTTTTTATATATCTAAAATTATTATAAAATGACTCCAATGAATTACATTGAACATATATTGGTATTATGTATCAATTTTGAAATGATATAAATTGAAATAAAATAAATATTTATTTAAATAAAAAGTCGGTTTTTAAATAGTAACCTAGTGTTTTCACTATTCATCAAAAATTGAATGTTTTCAAAAAGATACCCAAAATTCACCCTAGGCTAATTTCAATATTCTGAATCCAAAAATAAAGTCCATTTTGAATGGTAAAATTTATAAAATTTCAAAAAGTGGTTGTTGCTATTAATAATGGCTAGTTTATATAATATTTTAATAATATATCATTTTTTAATGAAACCCTGTATTGCGTACTACAGACGCTATCGAGGAAGGTCGTGATTGCATGTAATGCAAGCCAATTCAGGGCTACGTACAATGCAAGCGCCCTTTGGTGTTGCGTATAGCATGATCAAAACATATTTCATTTAGACATTAAAAAAATCTATAATTAATGATGCGTATAATAATTTCCACAAAACGAACTTGAAGATGTGTGTAACACAAGACAAGAATAGTATTGCATATACTGCAATCTAACATGTAGTTTTGTATAGTTCAAGATAATATTGGTTTAGCATACAACACAAGAAATCAAATAAATTAAAAAGAATACTTCTCATAAATTATCGGGGTGTTACAGTCTCCATATATGAATATATAAAATTCTACTGATAATCCTATAGTATTTATAATTTGACATTAATTAAATTGTATAGGATTAATGATAGATGAACCATAAAATGGCTATAAATGGCTCTTTGGGATACCAACCTCGCCAAACATTTCATAGGAACTAAAAGGTACCACTGTCTACCACCATAATAATTATAATGGCCCTTAAATAATAATGGATCAATTCCATGTATAAATGAATATAAAAAAGTATATATTTTATATGATGAGAACTACTAACCCCATATTTTTGGTTCCCCATAACTTCCACTAAATGATTTATAGCCCCGTTTTAATCAATAGTTGAACTCACAAAATGGTAACATGTAGGTGACCAACCAAGATAAATAAATACAGAGATAAAAATCCTGTTAGGAATGTGTAATATAATGATATCCCTCACATTTTATATACTTCCCTTGATATAATGTATTCCAATTTAATCCCATGATTCCCCACTATTATATTGTAGAATACCATATAGAACACTTTCAAGTGGGAAACTACCCTTTTTATCCATCTATATATTTATTCATGCCTATAGATGATGATAACCCATTGGGAGAGCTTTCTTCACTATGAAATTACTAAATATCATTATTATATTATGGACTAATGTAGGTTTCCCCTTATTTTCACCCCACACGACCTTATATGATTACACTCATCGTGCATCTCTCAAAGGATGGACACACCCATAATCATTTAAAAATCCCACAAACTGATGCTTATTTTTCAATGTTTTGCATGAAAAATATATTTTCTAGACTCCATTAGCTGAGAATATCTTAGAATCAATTTGTGTGATTATTGAAGTACTTCTTCCCAACCCAAAATGCATCATAAATATAATCCTCCACTAACTCGTCTTCCTAATCAAAAACATTATTCTGCACCCAATATTTCCACATACACACTAGTATGAATCCTCTTCATGTGTAGATGTAAATGTATTAAATCAATCCATTTATTGGTCTACAATGGAATTATATAAAATGGATGATGTGTAGTGGTGTTTGAGTTCAAATACTTTAAGCTTGAGGTCCATGTTTCTCTCACAGTGGTTTATCAGGAACATGAATGAATTTTTTCATTCATTAATTAATGATCTGTTGGAAGAAATATTTTTTTTTAATTTTATTATATCATGTGAAATATGAGTGAGGGGTATACTGGTCTTAACATGGTATGAGAACATCCATTAAAATTCAAGGGTCATTCAAATGTAATTTTCAAACTCTAATTACTCAAATTGGTTGTTCATCAGATTTTACTCTAGGATCACAATTGTGGGATTGTACAATGGACAATATCATGACCCAATAATATGAAAAATATATTTATAGGAAGAACCATAAGTCCATAAGAAATATGTAATGTTTCCTTTCCAATTTAAGTCTATAAAAACCCACATAGGTTTTCATTATCACAAAACATTATTTTTTATTGTTTTTACGGAAAATAAGTAAAGGAATGGACTTGTGGAAGTAACTCACTCTAGTATACTAATACCATTCAACCCCCCAACTTTCCATATAAATGTAACTTTTCCCATGTGACCTCTCAATGGTTACCTAACCCAAGTTTCCTCCAGGATGTTTTCCCATAGACGTGATCAAACTATTCTAACATCATAGATAATGATCACAAAATAAAATAAATACTAAGATTACTCATTGAAAATGTATTTGGATGAATTAAATCATAGGATGAATTTACACAAGGAAACATAAACATTCCAAATGAAGGTGGAGCCAAATAATTTTTGAAACTATTTATAAGATTGATGAGTTTCTACGGAGTATTTTCCAGATACATCAGTCTAAATCACATGTGTGACTCACCGGCACATTTCATCTTTGTTATCCACCAGTGCAGTTCACGTACATGAGAAACATGAACATAAATGTTACAATATGAACAAATTATGATGGGTGTGAGTGAACACATGATTATAAATGAGAGAACATATTTGGGCTGTGAACATGATGTCCTAGCACATTAGACCCAATTATAGATAATTTTAGATGAATAAATGAATAATATTATAGATGTGTGACCATATTTTGGCTGTGCACATGAAGTCCTAACACCTAAAACATTAACAACATGACACATTCACAAGTATGGTCTATTTGATCCACATGTACAACCACCCATTCTAGGAGGGTTTGTCTCACATGAATCACCCCGCACATATCCAACATGTGTGTACCACATACTTGTGTGACATTTAGTATGCCACCTACTTCCACTAGGAACCCTTGTTTTTTCATAAACTAAACCATTGGGATTTTCATTTGGTAATCAATGAAGATCTATAGGTAGATTGAAAAAATAATCTCCAAAGCCTCCAACCCATGTCAATTAATACTCAATTATAATTATAATCATACCAAATAAAAGGTAATTATAGAAGGTATAAATATTCAAGAGTCCACTAATATTAAAAAACATCAAATACATATGATATCAAACACATTCCACTTTTAACAAAATAATAGGGTTGAGAAATACTCATTACCAGAAAATATTCATTGAATCCTTCCATGATAACCTGAGGTGACCCATGATCATGAGGATATGACATCTCCCTGTGGATTTTTATTAGATTTACACCTCCAATAAATTCCTCCTTTGTTCATTAGATTGTCTCCTGGGTGAGTTATAATCATAGTACATCCTTGTATCATTAGGGTGAGGTACTCTCTAGACCACCCATGTATTACTTTGGAAAGGTACTCTGTATTTTCCCCTTATATGTCATTGGAGTGTTATATTCATTGTACGCCCATGTAACACATTTGTTTGGTACTACATTGTTCACCAATATATTACTTGGGTGAGGTACCCTCTAATCCTCCCTAGTATTACTTGGCATAAGTACTCATAGGTCAGCCCATGTATTACTCATGTATGATAAACTATATTCTTTTGATGTATTTATTTAGTGAGGAACCCAATAGAATTATTATGTATCACATGAATGACATATTTATAACTCACCTAAGTACTACTATGGTTTATCACCCTCCAGGCCCAAAGTCTCTCTCACACATTAGATGACAAGTTTATACATTCCAAAGACTCCCATTTTGAAAGGATATCTCAAAGGCATCCCATGTGAACATATGATCTATACGATTATGTCATGGACACATTATATTGACCTAAAGATCGTAAATTACTATGTTAATGATAATATCAAATTATTCCACCTTATTATCAAGGTTTATTGGAATTTTCATAATCAAATATTTATGGGGTAAAGAGCATAATATCTATAGGGATTGTGGAATGAGTTTTTGTAGTAAAATTCAATCTTAATTTTTCATAAAACATTAAGTGAAATAGGGTGTATATTTTTTTAATATGGATACAAAACCTAAAATTCTGGTTTATAAAATGGAAATATAATGGTCATTGTAATTCCACTAGTAATAAGCTTAATGAGTTTTATTTTATTCCATCATCTTCCAATACTAAAATATAGAATGTATTTAAAAATGTTAATTAGTTATAGAATAATCCCATATAAGTTCATGCATGATGAAATGTTACTCATTCATTCTATATCCCATCCATCATCCACCAAATTATGAGGGACAATGTTTCACATATGAATTTGATTTTTCTAAAGGTCCCTCCAAAAAATTATTATACATTATCGAGTTATCTAACTATTTATATTTCCTCACACTAATATTGAATCACATGGGATAATGGATCAATAGATATTTTAAAAATATAATTTTTTAAAATATTAAATTTTCCTCCAACCATTTTTTACCCCAAATAATTTTCCAATATTCTACATGGTACAAGTATCATATGATATTTATCTTTATATGGGCTATCTTTCCCATGTAGGTATAATGGAATTACAACAAGGGGTAAGCCCCAACTAAATAGAAAATAAATGGATTTTATTACAATATCCACTGTATATTTAGAAATCTTACATGAGGTTCAAAAATGACATCTCAAACTCACCACCATTTCTATAATTCCATATTATAAATAAAATCATTCTCACCATGGATGCCATATTTTTCAGGTCAATATTCTATAACGTCCACATTGGGTTATACTCCAAATAAGGGTCTTCATCATAGTTCAATATTCCATATAATTGATATATATTACCAATGGGACATATTACTCATGGGTTCAACAGAAATATTATTATCATGCATTTGTCCAACTCGAAACGTTTTTGGAAACCATAAATATAGATATCATTTCCACAAGCCATTAAACTGTATAGTCTAGTCCATGAAACATGAACATAAATGGTACAAAATATCTTGTTATGTGGCATTAAAATATGTAGGTTCTAATTATGTTCACAAGGATACATAGTAAGTCCCTCTCATGGCCATGATTCCAATATCAAATATCCAATCGCCTCCCTTGATAGAAATAAATTTTCATAAACCAAATTACCAGGGCATAAATAATAAAATAATGAAATAAAATAAAATTAAATGATGAGATAGGGAACCGATGATAAAATAATATGGACCCCTCAATTTATTACATTTATTAATTAAGGAAAATAACATTTTGGGGTTCTTTTCATACATGATAATGGTTAATTATATATGTATACGAGACCGATTTCATATATGATGAGTTAAAAAACCTATATTATGATTTATAAAGAAATCGAAAATATATCCTAAATGAATCATAGTGTTTTAGAGAAGGAAAAATTTCAAAATTAAAGTGTGTGGTGATAATGAAAAACTATCCTCGAGACCATTTTAGGTCCCTAAGAATCATTGTCAATAAATTCTCATTGATTGCATATCATAAAAAAGTAGGTCTATTCTATTTACGAAATAATTGTTGTGTGTTTATGGTTACATAAAAAATACACATTATAAACCATCCTAAAAGTGGCTTGAAACATAAATTGTTAACCTCTTGTAAAAATACTATGCAATAAAAATAAATCCCCAATAATCAGGCACCATACCCTATTATGATTTTCTCCAAAATAGGTCAAAAATATACATTTTATTTTTTGTATTTATTTTAATTATAATTTTTTTATATCTATGTGATATGTTTATAATTTTTATTGTTAACAAAAAACACAAATTCATACACATGATGTAAATATTAAATGATTGAGTGAAAGAAAAAAGTATAATTTTACACATAATAAATGTATTACTATTTGGATGAACTATTTTGTTCCATTAAAAATTGATAAGTATGAAAATCTTCTCTTCTGTAGTTGGGGTTTGGATTAGTGGTAATCACCACTTAAATCAACATGAAAAATGGGGGTTCAAAACCCATTGGGCGCAGGTTACTGCAGCAGTACGATAGCGTACTGTAGCAGCGGTGTACTGTTGCAACGGAGGTCACTATAGCAGCAACATGGCACTGTAACGGCGGCAATGCACTGTAGCAGCAGCGGGTACTGTGCAGTACTGTAGCAGTGCAGGGTACAATAGAAGTACTATTCACATAATGGGATTCGAGCGATGAAAATTGTCCTACGGGCCATGTAATGGGCTAAATGCCCACTGGGCCTTCGGGCTATGTAATGGGTCTCCCTCTACCCAGTTAAAAGAGGTATTTGCTTTGATTTAATAATAAATGAGGCTTTGGCCCCAAAATTTAAAAAATTGAAACTCTTATCTTCTCCTAAGTTAGTGGGATATTGTATAATACTGTCACGACCCGCCTTCACCAAAAGGAGGGAAGGGTCAGCAGATTGCCAGGCCCTTCCTTCTTTAAGTTGTAGGAGAGATAATGACCCCCGAGTCCCGCCTCCAGTTGGCCCCGGGGTGGAGACTAGCACCAAGGGTATGAGTTTTCACAATATGGGAGGCATTACCCATTTTATTATTTAGGATCGAGAAATAGGACAAGTCAACCACCAAAAGGGAAAAGAAACAAGTGTAAATAAATAAACCCAAACAAAGCCCCCATGCATGTTTAAACAGTTTACAACAAGGTGTAAGTAGAAAAAAAATAGCTCAAAGTACAATTCCAAAAGAAAACAAAGGTACGACAACAGCAACAACTCCAACTGTCTAACTAGTTGGGTCCCGCATAGACCTGGTAGTCCTTCTGGAAACCTGAAAGTAAACGTAGGGTGAGTATACAAGTACACTCAGTAGGGAAAACCAAGACCCTCGTGCACAAGTTGGGGAACACGCTAAAGTCCCGTGAGAAAGGAGCAAACCAAACGCCTATTTAAGGTAAACTAACCACCCCAGGCCTCACCAAGGCACGCTCCCCAAATAACGCAAGTCAAGTAATATATATAATCAGAGCACATCGATGTTTGGGTACCCCGCGCCACTTTCCCACTGGTTATTGAGTCATCCTACGCATCGGACCAATCCCGCCAATCTCACTGCAGTCCCACTGCCACACCCGCCCGCACACACCTGGTCCACAACCACATGCAGTCCCACAGCCGAAATCACGCCCGCACACACCTGGGCCTCAACTATCTCACGTAACCACGCCCGAAGACACCTGGGCCAGAAGATCAACTGTCACGCCCGAAGACACATGAGCCTCATCCCGAAGACACATGGGAAACCACCTGCCGCACACACCTGGACAACCACAGTACTACCCTGCCCGAAGGTTCTTGGGCTAATAATGGACCTCAGGCCATCATATCCTGCCCGAAGATTCTTGGGCTATCCGGGAAAGGGAGCAGAAAAGGAGCTAATAACCAGCCACTAAGAATAGTGTTGGAAAAAACACCCTTCCCCCATAAATGGGGGGGTTCGGCACTGAGTGCTCAACTTGGGTGGGGCGCGAATAAGAAACACAAAGCTACAAGTATAGATAGAGGTAACAAACACTCAGCCAAAGCTTAGGTTTTCCTAGCCAACCTACGAAACACAACACCACTACGTCCGAGTCACAGTTCACGACCCTTGCCCACAAAAACCATTTGTCCCATTCTTGTTTCACGTTCAGTAAAAATGTTCAATTAATTTTAAGCACTGCTGGGCAACTACCATGAGTATAACCAAGGAAAGAATCAAAAGCAAGGATCAACAAAAACACTCACACCCGGTTCTGTCAACAGAGGATCTCTCCCCAATTTGTGATATAAACGAGTACCCACCCGGTCTCAAACTCACAACCACCGAAACCATACCAACAGGGAATCCCATCCCCAAATTCACACAACCACCGGGTAATTTCAGATTTAAAAGACTTAACACACTCGATGATTTCAAACCTGTGTGTTCTAACCTAGAGTTAACATAGTTGGGTTTATCCTGGGGCTTCCAACTTTTTCAGCCAGGTATACGTGATTGACCAATTTCATAGCAGGAGTTCACAATTTCAACAGCCCATTTAAAACATCACGAGGGGATTCATCAGTGCACATACAACGACCACCAATGGCCTCAATTTTTAGAAAAACATAACCCAGCACATCTAAAATGGATAATCACAAGATAAAGCATGAAAAACAATCACAACCCCTTACCCTTCTTTCTTTAGAACTTCGTTTATTATCTTCATTAAGGTTCGGTTAAACCAATTCCATAGGAACAAAATAATGCCCACCCCGCATGATACACAAAAGCGAGAGACGAGAGAAATTCCCTACTTGCTGATAGATGACCAACGCTTAGGTCGGGGGGGGGAGGCGGAACTTCATGGGTAACGACGCGGCGCGCCCGATGCACCAGAAGAGCCACGATCGAGGAAGGGAGAAACCACGACCTAAACCTTAATTTATAAGAGCCGGGGACGGTTGAGATAAAAACGTTGAACCGCGTAAGACGTGGAAGTCGTGGGTTGACCACGCGGCTTGACTCATCATTAA
Organism: Viscum album; assembly: GCA_963277665.1. Classification (NCBI taxonomy): domain Eukaryota; kingdom Viridiplantae; phylum Streptophyta; class Magnoliopsida; order Santalales; family Viscaceae; genus Viscum; species Viscum album. The sequence continues at coordinate 1,000,050,992 of OY728166.1, forward strand.
AGGTGCTGGGTGGTTTTAACCGACTCATGAGTTGATTCAGTATTCAATTAAAACTTTTGTACGCGTTTCGGGTCTTTAAGACTTTCTTTTTAAACGAGGCAGATTAGGGTTTAAAACCCTATTTGCGAAAAAGGAGCGTTACTGGAAAAACATGGCAAGGCCGGGTGACGTCGGCCGGTTCCGCCGATCGGTCTCACCGATCGGTCGCACCGATCGGTCTCACCGATCGGTTGCCCTGATGGGTCGCACCGATCGGTCGCACCGATCGGTCACACCGATCAGTCTCACCGATCGGTTGCCCCGATCGGTCGCACCGTTCGGTCTCACCGATCGGTCGCACCGATCGGCCTAACCGATCCGTACCCCTTAAGGATCCTGATTTTGGCAAAGGTAGGGACCAAGGGGGGGGGGGGTCTGGGGCATCACATCAGAGACCTCTTAAACGATTATCATCCTCAAGAATCACAACAAACCAGAAGGAAAGAGAGGGTCTGAACAACCATCTTCGAAAGATACCTCTTAGGAGTGAACCCCTGCTAACTAAAAAAAACTCCCCTGTCAAGAACAAAGCAACATACCATGCCAAACTGCCCGGTCATGTGGGTTTGGGGAGTTCCCCTCCCCCATGTCAAGATATTATCCGCTTTGGGCGGCACTGACTCGCCCACACGGGTTTAATCGTATCCACCTTAATGCGTCTTGATTAGGGGTCGGGTTCCCTCTTCCCTTTAGCAGGGGCTTTTAACACACAACAGAGGAAATAAACTAGTACGTTTTATAGCCAAAAGTCAAATGTTCTACAACAACAGGTACAAAAGGAACAAAGCTCAAAACAACCTGGGGTATTGGGCACGCATCTGTGCTTCCCTCTCCCACGTACACTCTTCGAGCCCACTATGTCTCCACAACACACGAACCAAGGGAATGGCTCACCCACGAAGCACCTTCTCCTTGCGATCCTCGATCATCACTGGTTTTTCCACAAAGTTTACGTCATCCTCGATGTCCAGTTCACCCCAATCAAGGACGTGTGAATCATCGTGAAGATAACGATGGAGCTGGGATACATGAAAGATATCATGTATCCTTAGCAGCGGCGGAGGTAACGCTATCTAATAAGCCACTTCGCCGACCCGCCGCAACACTTCAAAGGGTCTGACGAATCTGGGGGAAATCTTACCCCACTTGCCGAACCTCCGTTGCCCATGCCGCGGGGAGACCTTCAAGAACACGTGGTCCCCAACCTCAAACTCCAAGGGCCTTCTCCTGGTATCAGCATACGACTTCTGTCGGTCCTGGGCCGCCTTCATCCTTTCCCGTATGAGCTGAATTTTGTCTGTCGTGTTCTACACCACATCCGGGCCAAGGATGCCTGTCTCTCCTACTTCAGTCCAACACACAGGTGAACGGCATGGCCTCCTGTACAAAGCCTCAAACGGGGCCATACCGATGGTAGAGTGGTAACTATTATTGTTGGAAAACTCTACTAGAGGCAAGTATCGCACCCATGACTTTCCCGAGTCCAGAACACATGCCCGCAGCATATCCTCCATGGTCTGGATGGTGCGCTCCGTTTGTCCATCTGTCTGGGGATGGAAATCAGTGATAAGGCGTAATGGGGTGCCAAACGCATGCTGCAATCCTCTCCAGATTCACGAGGTAAACCGTGCATCCCTATCCGAGACTATAGACCTCGGAACTCCATGCAACCACACCACCTCATTCACGTACTTTCATGCCAAAGCATCCGTAGTACTTGACTCACTGATTGCCAGAAAGTGAGCCGATTTCGTCAACCTGTCCACCACCACCCAGATGGCGTCGCACCCTCCTTGGACCTTGGGTAGTCCCATGAAGAAATCCATCGAGATGTCGTCCCACTTCCACTCGGGAACAGCTAAAGGCTGCAGTAGGCCGCCTGGAACCTGTTGTTCAGCCTTCACATGCTGACATACTAAGCATTTAGCCACAAATTCTGCCACTGCTCGCTTAACTCCGGACCACCAGAACAGCCTTTTCAGCCCCTGGTACATCTTGGTAACTCCTGGGTGCACCTCCAGGGGTGAGTTGTGGAACTCACTGAGAACCTTGCCACACATCACTCTTGGAACAAACAACCTTTTCTGGAGAAGCATCCGGTGCTGACCATCCTCTGTCCATTCTCTTGGAGCGTCGCCCTAGTCAACCCGAACACGCATCACTTCGCACTCGGGGTCTCCCCACTGAGACTCCTCCACTTGTTGAAACAGAGATGACTGCACTATCATCTAATATAGGCAGCCTCTACCACTATCCATCTTCGCATCAAGGTGTAAGGCAGCTAACTCCTCCATTGCCTTCCAGGCATTTGCCGACTCTCAGACTGCATCCTTATGCGTCCTCCTGCTCAAGGCATCGGCCACCACATTTCCCTTGCCCTCAGTATATGAGATTTCAAAGTCATAGTCCTGGAGGAACTTCACCCATCTCCGTTGTCGCAAGTTCAAGTCCTGCTGGGAGAAGATATTCTTTAAGCTTTTGTGATCTGTGAAGACCACAAAGCATTCCCCGATGAGGTAGTGCCGCCATAACATTATTGCAAAAACGACCGCTGCAAGCTTCAGGTCATGGGTGGTGTAGTTACGCTCATGGGGGCGTAGCTGCCTGGACCCGTAAGAGATCACCCCTTGTCGCTGCATCAACACGCATCTCAGGCCCTATCCTGAAGCATCACAAAATACCTCATAAGCCATCCCTTCTTCTGGTAATCTCAACACTGGGGCACTAACCAACTTTTCTTTTAGGTAGCTGATGGATGACTCGCACTGCTCGCTCCACATGAAACCCTGGTCTTTCTTGGTCAAAGCCGTCAAAGGGGCTGCTACTCGGGAGAAGTTGGGTACGAATCTCCGGTAGTAACCTGCCAGTCCGTGGAAACTTCGGACTTTCGCCACATTCTTGGGTGCTGCCCAAGAAACAACTGCCTCAACCTTTGATGGGTCGACGACTACCCCCTTCTCAGACACTACATGCCCGAGGAAGTGCACTTCTCGTGTCCCGAACTTGCACTTTGACAACTTCCCACAGAGCTGGTGCTGTCGGAGGACTTCCAAAACTGTCCTCAGGTGCTCTTCATGGTCCTCTTCTGACCTCGAATAGATCAGGATATCGTCGATGAATACCACCACAAACCGATCCAGGTACTCCCAGAACATGGAGTTCATAAGCCCCATGAACACGGCCGGGGCGTTCGTAACACCAAAGGGCATGACCACGAACTCGATGTTCCCATACCTGCACCTGAACACCGTCTTCGGGGCGTCGCTATCCTTCACCCTCAGCTGGTGGTATCCGGACCGCAGGTCGATCTTCGAGAACCATCATGCCCCCTTCAGCTGGACAAACAGATCATCTATCCTCGGAAGAGGGTAGTGATTATTGATCGTTACCTGATTCAGCCTCCTGTAGTTGATGCACAACCTGAGGCCACCATCCGCCTTCCTTGCGAACAAGACTGGAGCGCCCCATGGTGACGCACTCGGACGGACATAACCCCTCTTCATCAGATCGTCAATCTGTATCCGCAACTCTCGTAGCTCCGAAGGTGCCATCTGATAAGGAGCCATCGAGATCGGACGAGCGTAGGGTTTTTGGTCTATCCCGAACTCGATATCGCGTCGAGGGGGTAGAGTCGTCACCTCCTCAGGAAATATGTCCAGAAACTCGCGGACGATCTCTGGCACTTCCACCATCTCAGCATCTACTGATTCCACTATCAGCTCGGTCAATAAGGAGAGGAGAGGTTCCTCCCTCCCGTTTCCCTTCGGAGTGCTCCGCTCGCCGGTGAAGGTAACACGCTGGTCGTCCAAACGTGAGAACACCACCCTCCTTTAGAAACAGTCAATGACGGCGCATACAGAAAATAGCCAATCGATTCCTAGGATGACATCGTACGGCTGAATCTGTAGCAGAAGGAGATCCCTAACCGACTGATGTGGCCCTAACATCAGTCTACATCCCTGACAAACGAACAGCAAGTCAGGCCGACCTCCAACTGGTGTGCTCAACACCAGGGGCACTGGAAGTCTCTCGGCATCTAGACCCAATGCACGGGCTAGACTGGGTGCAACAAAGGAGTGCGAAGCTCCGGTATCGAACAAAGCAAAAGCAAGAGTGCTAAACACATTGATCGTACCTCGAACAACCTCCGGCCCTATTGGAACTGTTGCCTCTGCGGCGTGTAACTGTCCACGCCCAGCTCCCCTTCCCCTCGGCTGTCGGCCACCTCCCCGACCACGCCCTGGTTGAGGTCCCTGGGGAGCGCCCTGAGGTCAGCCTCCTCCTCCTAAGTCTGCCTGCGGGGGAGCGGGAGATCGATGTCCCTACTGCTGCTGCTAGAAGGGTCTGGCTGGAAACTGCTACTGCGGCGGATGCTGGGGATGACTACCACTGCTGTACTGCACCCGATTGGGGCACTGACTCCGGAGATGTCCAGGGCTCCCATAGATGAAGCACCGTGGTCCCGAGCCTGAAGGAAAAGAACATGGGCCAGGGGATCGAAACTGAAACTGCTGCGGTCTCCTCCCTGTGGGTCATAACCTGGTGGGTCCCGATGCTGGAGGCCTGGTGCTGACGGCCTTCCCCTTCGATGGTCCCAGCTGGATCCCTTCTCGTGACACTCCGCCCAGAGCATGCATCCTTTCCACCACTTCGACCTTCTTCTGGACCTCTAAGTATGTCGGAAGGGTAAAGGGGGTAACAGCATACTGGAGGGAGGGTCGGAGCGCCTCCTCCAAATGTCTTGCCCGAGACTCCTCATCGGGAAAGAGGTCCGGAGCAAAACGTAGGAGGTCCTTGAACTTGATTCCAAGTTCCCTCACGGACATACTCCCCTGCTGGAGGGAGAGTAGCTCCTGCCTCTTCTCTGCCTTCATTGTCGAGGAGAGGAACTCCGCCCGGAACTCCTTCTCGAAATCCGCCCAAACAACCTCAGACTCTTTCCTATTCCCCAGGTGAAGCATCCACCACTGACGTGCCGCTCCTCGCATCTGGATAATAGCCAGAGGAACCCAGTACTCGGTCGGGGCCCGAATCAGGCCGAAGGCTATAACAAGCTCCTCTAGCCAGCCTTCCATATTTATATCAGAGGTGCTGCCCTCATACTTCTCGAGGGCCTGTCGCTGGAAGGCCCGAAGAGTCTTTTGCCACTGGTCGCCCTCTTCCTCTCGATCAGCTCTCGGCCGATTGTCTAAAGTAGTCTCCGGAGCCTCGATCGCCTGTACCACACGTGGTCGCCTCCCAGGTGCCATAGCTACAAGGTAAACAAGGAATGCCTAAGCCCAAGTAGTGCATAATAAAAAGAAAAACTTCATAAAATTTTAAATTTATTCTTAATTCACAAAATATCCGAGAAACATAAGAACACAGGTCATTTATGATGCATGTACCTTTCCTAGGGTCTCTACCCTGCAATCAGTGTGGTCTCACTTGGTCGTTCGGTAGGCCCAGAGTCCTTGCATCGGATCACGGGGGGCCCTAAAATCCCGTGTCCTAGCCGGTCTTCCCTGGCATAATTCACGCACCATGGTCACCCAATGCTGTTGTCTTACCATCCCGTGTAGTCCTCACCGTGCCTAACTCCAGACTCCATCCTACCTCTCAAACATGCCTCTGATACCATTCTGTCACGACCCGCCTTCACCAAAAGGAGGGAAGGGTCAGCAGATTGCCAGAACCTTCCTTCTTTAAGTTGTAGGAGTGATAATGACCCCCAAGTCCCACCTCCAGTTGGCCCCGGGGTGGCGACTAGCACCAAGGGTATGAGTTTTCACAATATGGGAGGCATTACCCTTTTTATTATTTAGGATCGGGAAATAGGACAAGTCAACCACCAAAAGGGAAAAGAAACAAGTGTAAATAAATAAACCCAAACAAATCCCCCATGCATGTTTAAACAGTTTACAACAAGGTGCAAGTAAAAAAAATAGCTCAAAGTACAATACCAAAAGAAAACAAAGGTACGACAACAGCAAAAACTCCAACTGTCTGACTAGTAGGGTCCCGCACAGCCCTGGTAATCTACCTGGAAACCTGAAAGTAAACGTAGGGTGAGCATACAAGTACACTCAGTAGGGAAAACCAAGACTCTCGTGAACAAGTGGGGGAACGTGCTAAAGTCCCGTGATAAAGGAGAAAACCAAACGCCTATTTAAGGTAAACTAACCACCCCAGTCCTCACCAAGGCACGCTCCACAAATAACACAAGTCAATTAATATATATAATCAGAGCACATCGATGTCTGGGTACCCCGCGCCACTGTCCCACTGGTTATTGAGACATCCTACACGTCGGACCAATCCCGCCATTCTCACTGCAGTCCAACTGCCACACCCGCCCGCACACACCTTAGCCACAACCACACGCAGTCCCACTACCGAAATCATGCCCGCACACACCTGGGCCTCAACTGTCTCACGTAACCACGCCCGAAGAAACTTGGGCCAGAAGATCAACTATCAGGCCCGAAGACACCTGGGCCTCATCCCAAAGACACTTGGGAAACCACCTGCCGCACACACCTGGACAACCACAGTACTACCCTGCCCGAAGATTCTTGGGCTAATAATGGACCTCAGGCCATCATATCCTTCCCGAAGATACTTGGGCTATCCGGGAAAGGGAGCAGAAAAAGAGCTAATAACCAGTCACTAAGAATACTGTTGGGAAAAACACCCTTCCCCCATAAATGGGGGGGTTCGGCACTAAGTGCTCAACTTGGGTGGGGCGCGAATAATAAACACAAAACTACAAGTATAGATATAGGTAACAAACACTCACCCAAAGCTTAGGTTTTCCTAGCCAACCTACGAAACACAACACCACTACGTCCGAGTCACAGTTCACGACCCTTGCCCACAAAAACCATTTGTCCCATTCCTTTTTCACGTTCAGTCAAAATGTTCAATTAATTTTAAGCAGTATTGGGCAACTACCATGAGTATAACCAAGGAAAGCATCAAAAGCAAGGATCAACCAAAACACTCACACCCAGTTCTGTCAACAGAGGATCTCTCCCCAATTTTTGATATAAACGAGTACCCACCCGGTCTCAAACTCACAACCACCGAAACCATACCAACAGGGAATCCCATCCCCAAATTCACACAACCACCGGGTAATTTCAGATTTAAAAGACTTACCACACTCCATGATTTCAAACCTGTGTGTTCTGACCTAGAGTTAACATAGTAGGGTTTATACTGGTGCTTCCAACTTATTCAGCCGAGTATATGTGATTAACCAATTTCACAGCAGGAGTTAACAATTTCAACAGCCCATTTAAAACATCACGAGGGGATTCATCAGTGCACATACAAAGACCACCAACGGCCTCAATTTTTTGAAAAACATAAACCAGCACAACTAAAAAGGATAATCACAAGATAAAGCATGAACAACGATCACAACCCCTTCCCATTCATTCTTTAGAACTTCGTTTATTATCTTCATTAAGGTTCGGTTAAACCAATTCCATAGGAACAAAATAACGCCCACCCCGCATGATACACAAAAGCGAGAGATGAGAGAAATTCCCTACTTGCTGATAGATGACCAACGCTTAGGTCAAGGGGGGGAGGCAGAACTTCACGAATAAGGACGCGGCGCGCCCAATGCACCAGAAGAGCCACGATAGAGGAAGGGAGAAACCATGGCCTAAACCTTAATTTATAAGAGCCGGGGACGGTTGAGATAAAAACGCCGAACCGTGTAAGATGTGGAAGTAGTGGGTTGACAACGCGGCTTGACTCATCATTAAAGGTGATGGGTGGTTTAAACCGACTCATGAGTTGATTCAGTATTTAATTAAAACTTTTGTGCACGTTTCGGGTCTTTAAGACATTTTTTTTAAACGAGGCAGAATAGGGTTTAAAACCCTATTTGCGAAAAAGGAGCATTACTAGAACAACTTGGCAAGGCCGGGTGTCGTCGTCCGGTTCCGCCGATCGGTCATACCGATCGGTCTCAGTGATCGGTCACACCGATCAGTTTCCCCGATCGGTCGCACCGTTCGGTCTCACCGATCGGTCGCACCGATCGGCCTAACTGATCCGTACCCCTTAAGGATCCGGATTTTGGAAAAGGAAGGGACCAAGGGGGGTCTGGGTCATCACAAATACCATTCATTTTATAATTATAGATATCTATTTATTTTATTGTATCTTTTATGACCACTAAAATGTAAAATCATTTATATTTTGTTGCTCATAAAAAGGATTAATGGGCGTAATGTATTGAGATAAGGTGTAAAAACCCACCTAAACATATCTAAATTTTATTTTATTAGATTATTTAAACACACTATAATTGTTTTTAAATATATCCATTTGTGGGCACTTGAACATAGAAATTAATTTATATAATATCAAAACTTTAGTTAATTAATATGGTTCCACTCTCCTCTCATAAAAAGGACACCTCCACTTCCCTATATTCAGATTGTTTGATCCTTATTTACTGACCAATACCATCCCTAGCACTATTATCATGTCTGTTACCATATAATATATTCTATATTATTATAACACATCCCATTCAATACATAAGGTGTAATCAAAATTGAATTTCTCAAGGAATAGGTATAATTCCATACCATGTACATCTAATTTTATTTCTTCTTCCACGTTCCATGATCATCTTTTATCCAAAAGAATAAAATGAATATAGTATCATTAATATTTAAAAAATTTACAATTATTATGAAAAAAGAATTTGGTCGTTCATTTCTATAAAATAGAAATCCATACATTCTCTTTTATGTATTTTCAGTATACTCTATTCATATAACAATATGATTCACTTCACATTTCCATCATTAATGATTATATATAAAAACTCATATAATGAATATATATATATTTCATATCTTATTCTACATTTGGGATATTATATAAAAATGATCAGTGTACATTGACCATAATATTTAAAAAACATTCATGAACAACGAAATAGCTATGTCGCAAAAGCATTATTTTTAATAGATATTTTTTAATAAATGGGAATAGAAATTTTAAATTGAACTATATGGTATTACGGGAATAGAAATGGATCTGTAATATAATTATTATAAATTTACATTTTTTATAGGATTTTATATCTTTTAAAAAGGATTATGGTCTTGAGGTAAGGATTTTACATTACTATCTAATTTTGATTATGATTTTTTATGCCAAAAATTTATATAGTAAAATTATATGATAATTTAATCCCAAATTTAACATCCATCACTGAACTGTGTTAATTAATATAGATAATTTATTTTCTATTCATTTTTATCTTTTAATATCATTGAGAGATAGAAAATGTTTTTAATGATAATCAACATTGTCATACTATTTGGGAAAAAAACTTTTTCATCTATTTCTTTATTTTTTTAGATGATTCCCATAATGTCATTTAAATTCTCCTATAATTGAACAAATTAGTTTTCTCAGAGGAATTGGTTACCAATTAATTATAAATGTTATACACTTTTTATTTTCTAAATAATGTAATTTTAATTTTTTAATGAAAGTGTGAAATGCTGATTTTTTTATAATATACAAGACATGAATGAAATTTTCCAATATTAGTATAACTAAATTACTTGATTATTAATTTCAATTTATCCAGTTATCATTTCAAATAATATTTTCCTATGACAATTTTTTTTCAAATTTCAAATAAATGATGTAAAAATTAAATACTTATTTAAATAAAAAAATTTAATCTTAATCAGAAACAATAACTTTTAATCTATAATAACATCTATTCACTAAATTATTCTTCTCCAAGGATATCGATCTATAATTCCAAAACATTTTATATGGGTTTTTTATAGTTATGATGATGCAATATTAATGATTCCTATTCCATTTTCAATGGGTCATGTAAGGACGCCTTGAGAATGGTATACTTGATTATCGGTAAAAATTGTGAATGTATTGTAATAACCTAATGGGTTGTTCTATTATGGTCCTCTAGTTATTAGGGAAATGATAAATGTTTCATAATATCTACTGGTACATGGGAGGTTATTCCAGTTCTAAAAAAGTTAGGACATGATGTTATTACAATTCCAATATAGGGTACGTTTGAGATTATCTAAATCACAAAAGAGGGTACATGGGATGTCATAACAAAAGTATATGATGGATGATGAGAGGATATCCTAGTCTTGAATTACTTATAACGGTGGCTACGAAAATCCTAATAGGTGATAATGTCCTTGGTGGGTAGAATTGAAATAATTTTAATATAGTTATTGTTATCCCACTCAATTATGATATTATCTTTCGTCAAAGTTATTCATTGTTGTTTCATGTTCATTTATTTCATTATTATTTACATATTATGAACATTCAAGCATAAATCAATGACTAAATATTATAATCAATGAACATTTGAATATAAATTTAAAGTGATAAAATTGTATTCTCATATCATTATGAACATGTTATGCTTAAATAATCATTTTTATAAACTTTTTTAACAATTTATGAGAACATAATTTCACCCATTATTATATTTTAAATTAATACAGTGATGATGGAATATTTTATTTATCACATATATAAGAAGAGTGTTGGTAATGATAAAATAATATAGAGATCATATAGATATTTTATTCCAAAACATTTCACACATCTATGATTCTAAATAACATAAACCTTTATGGATTTTTAATGGATCATTATTATATGTAATTAATATTCATATTATAATATGAAATATTAATGTATATAATGTTTATTCTCCCTTAGTATAAGAAATTTTTACATCCTCACATGGTATGTTTTACACATTATAAAACATGTTTAGTATTCAATGAACATTGAGGTATACCTTCCAAAAACTATATTCATTTCTTCCCAAATTAATGCCTCCCTATGGAAATCATTAACATTGTTACATCATTGGTAGATTGGGAAATATGAGCCCTATTCATTATCCAATTGAACCATCAATATCTATAATTTTGATTGAATAAAACTCTTTTTTGAAACATAATTTCACCTTATTTATCATCACAACATTGATAATGATCATAATTCATAATATTAATTAACTTTTGTATATCCTCATGTCATATACTTTACTATATTTATTTTCTATTTAATCTGTGGATGGGATGTAATTTTAGAAATATAGGATGTATTCAATAAATCTATTACTTTCAAAGTTTACCATTAAATATCCATAAACTAAATTATTGTACATAAGAAAATGTTAATTTATTGGAAAATCAAGGTCTTCGATTGAATGAAAGCATTTCCATTGACACTTTTTTAGTTCTTAATGATGAATATCTAGTTTATTTTACTATGACATGTATATGTATATGACTTCTCTCTATTGGGGTAATTATTTAAGAATATTAAATGAAATGAACATAATTACAAACTCTAGATCACACATATGGAAACTATTGTTATATTTAATAATTTTCATAGGGTCTATTATGTTTTAATTTATAAATAAACTACATAAATATTGGAATAACTAATAGTGTTCTATAACCACATGTTCACTTCCTGGTATTATTTATTTCTCAAACATGTAATGAGGTTAATTTCTTTATCTTGGTTATAATATACTACATTATATATATATATATATATATATATGAATAATTAATAGTGAAAAGACTAATAATAATAATAATTATAATTTAATAAGTGAATAAATACATTATAGTTATTATCAAACTATTAGTAAAATATATAAACCATGTTATGTCTAAAATATCTCATATTATGTCTCAATAGGGGAACATATAATAATAAATGGTCAGTTATGGGCCCATTGTGTACAACTAGGACCATATAATAATAAATGGTCAGTTATGGGCCCATTGTGTACAACTAATAACAAATTCAAAAATTAATGGGATAAAACTAAATGATTTTACAATAGAAAACACTTGATCTTATCCCCTCTTATAAAAATGTAACTAAAACAGACCCATCAATATGTGGAAACATTACCTTAGTATTTTTTATACTAATTGGACTTGAATCACAATAAGATGTAAATGTAGGGTGTGAGTACAACATAGTAGGTCACCATTAATAGTGTCTAAAAAATAGATAACATTCATGTTCATGATCAATGGACATTCTAGTAATCATTAAGAATAATAAGATTAACAATAATAAGTAACATACCATGGAGTGAATATTATCTTGTTATAGAGAAACAATACATTCCTACATTAGAATTAGAATACATATAGAGATATCATCAAAATATCCATAGTATAGTGAGAGACTACATTCCCACACAAATATCAATATCACCCCTAATTTTATTTCAACCATTTCACATTTAGTAAAAAGAAAAATGAGAAACGAATACCATGTGAACAGTTTTATACACCAATATGTTTCATGACACTTGTTTATTTAAATATAAATTCATATAGTAAGATTACCTATGTTTACAAATATATTTACCCATATTCAACTGGACCCATAATAACATATGTATAATTATTGATTAGGATAAAATTCATATAAATAACATAGAAAACTCATAGGAATCTCATTCCAACAGCTTATTATATGTGTTGCCATGAATGATATCCATATATCTATAAAGTTCTCGTCTCAATTCCTTCCTGATCCAGCTATTCATAATAAAATATCATGGTAATATAATTTCAATTTCTCTAAATATATCAACAGAATAACATCTCCATAATTTCTACAAAAAATATAAAGACAATATAAAAATAGACCCCATGAATATAAAGGTTATATAAGCATGGAATCATGATCTCAATATTTTAGTATCATCAAATTTGTATAATTAATTCAACATCAATTAATGTATTTTGGTATAAATAATAACCAGACGAATCATATCAAATCATAATAGGGTCAAAATTATATATAACACCTAAAATAATAAACCCTAGGTATTTTCCCTAATAAAAGAACTCACCAAAATTTTCATCCAAAGCATTAAAACCGTTGGGCTCACATAGATTTGAGGAAAGATATACTAAGACCCTTATAAATATCTGAATAAGAAAATTGTTACTGGAATATTTCTTGAAAATATATTGATAAAAAATATTGCATAAAATCAAATAATATAATACATTCATGGTTGATTAGTTAATAAATTAATACAATATACAACTTTATTTTTAACTCGACCTTATTAATACGTGTAAAATAAGTTCATTGTTTTTTCTATTGGATATTGATATTATTATGGTAGATTATCATCAAAGACCCATTGTTTGGGGTAGTATCATTTATAGATCAAAACATCCTTATCATTACACAATAATTAGTGAAGGATGTTTTGAATTATTTTACTCAATCATATATAGAGAACATTTTAGGTAATATATATAATATATTCCAAAATATCACTATATTCCATGAATAATTCAATTTTATGATTTGTGGCAAGTTGGTATTTCAATTTTATATCAACAATACACATTATAATTTTATCAACTAGTAAGAGTGTACATCTATTAATACAAGTCTGCATGTATATGTCAAAATTATAAGAACCCATTTTATATAATAATTTTAGATATGAACACATCTTTCTAATAAAAAATTTAAAGCATTATAATATGTTATTCAAAATGTGGTTTCATGAGAGTAATGTATGAATAAAAAAATATTATTATAGTTTAAAAGAAATCCAAAATCATGACATGATATCAATTAAAAAATTTACTCATATATCCATAAATTTCATTTCCTTTTTATTTGTGATACATAAATTCCAAAGGAATTTTGTAATGGAGGGTATGGATAAAATATTTTTTAGAAATATTTTCTAATAATTGACTTACACTATTAATTAAACTCCATCCATTCAATTTATATTAATTTTATATGTATAAAATTTATTTTCATCATTTTATAATTATATTAAACTACACTAATATTCACTATGATTCAGTAGTAAATCACATAGGGTATCATTTATATGGTTATAATGTAATATGGGGATTGAAGTATATATTGAATGACATTGGTAATTTTCTCATGAACTGGTTAATGTATAATACATTATTCCTCATCTATGGTGGGTTTCTATGATGTTTATTATATTATTCATCACCTTGGTAAAGTGTTTTAGTATGTCAATGCGGATATAAAATAAATATTTGAATGAATTACAAATATTAATTGGAAAATCATATTATTGTCCACCACATGGGATTTTATATTAACTTTATATTCATCTTAATACTTTTTAAATTTGGAAAATAAATTTTAAAATAATAGTAATTAAATAATGGGTAATAATTTTATTTATATAATTAAATGAATTTTTAGGTCTTATTTGTTGATCTTATGAAATCACATAATACTATCATAATAGAATTTTATATAACCTATTTTCCAAATAAAATAATCATTTCTGAAATAAAAATTATATCCAACCAATGATTATATATATTAAAAAAATTTATTTTTAAATATAGATATATAATAATATATATTTGAACAATATATTTTTCTCCGGTCATGGATGTTTAGTTTATAAAAAATAAATATACATAAAATTTGTGTAATGTTATTTGAATTATTCATAAATTTATTTATATAGACCCATTGTTCAATATTTAAAACATTTATAATTCCAAATCAATACTTTATTATGTTGATCCCATGATTTTTGTTTGTAATGTTGATTGAAAAATGAAATTGATAGTCATTTTTTTGTTTGATGATAAGTAGGGTCGAAACATCATTTTTTGAGGTTTTTCTAAGGGATCACTAATTATGTGGAAAAATAAAAAATTCTGATTTTTTACATTAGATTAATTAAAGAACCAGTTGGAGTTTCATACATTATGTTTTTCCTATGATTAATATAGTTTTGGGATGATGGATTTTCATGGATGGGTCTCATCCAATTCGTTTGTGGTTAGGACATCACATACATGGTGTAAATATACATATAAAATTTTAGTAGATTATTTTTTGATAAGGAAGAGAGTTTATATTGGAGGATAAAATAATAACATTTAAATATCATAATTTTCCAATTTGGGTAATAGTGTTTGTAGTTGTAGAAATATGGAAAAGGGCTTCTATTATGTGATGTAACAAAAAAATGTTTTGTATATAAGGATTTCTTCAATGGATAAATAGTATTTTTTTGATTATTAATTTTATCAGACTCATTCCCTATAAATGTATTCGCTAATCACATTATTTTTGGAGATTGAATTTTATCAAAGGAACATCATTTAGGAGTTATATAAAGTTTTAATTAATATCACAATCCATAAAATTCTAGGATGTGTTTTATTTTTATAAAATTATGTCGATTTTTGATGAAATGTTTGAAAGAACCATTTATTGAGGTAGTCCTTGTTTATGTAATTCCATGATGTTTTTTCAAGATGTATTATACAAGGGATATATATGTTGTTGAATTATGAAAACCTATAACACATGAGGGTTTTATTGGATGAATCGTTCAATGATATAATTCTAAATGTTAGTACGAAGAGTTATGAATTTTGATATTGTTCTTCTAGAATAATAGTTTCTGAATGAATTTTATAAGAAGAATGTTTTACATGATAAAGTGGGTTTGATCACATTTTTGAATGAGAACCATATTTTTACTATTTTTAATATTTCATATAATTAAATTATACAATTTATATTGATGATTTTCTGGGATATTCATTAAGTTCATCCCAGAAGTGATAGAAATTAGTTCTCAACAATTAATGTCTATAAACTGTGTTGGACATTTATTTTGGCCTCAAAATTTAATTTTGAATAGTTATTAAGTGATTATTGTAAATATAAATGTACACATTGTGTACCACATATATTTAACTAGTTAGTATAATCAATGTAAAAATTATTATGCCTCATAAATTATATTATTACATTATATATTAACTAGAGAAATATGGGAAATGTATTTTTGTTAAACATTGAGAAAATATCATATATGGGATAAATTTTAATCTATAATTAAATGATTCCCTATCACCCCATATCATGGTATTTTACTGGGATGAGTATATTTTTTTATATATAATGTTTAATGTTAGTGATGGTCATTTTGTATAAGTGATTATATTATTTAATCCTTATGGGATTACAATATGTGAAATAAAAAATATTCAACCATGTATGTATAAATGAATCAATATTTTATTTCATTGTAATAAAGGTATAAACATAAGATATACAATGAATTGTTTTGTATATAGACAGTGTATAATTAACAAAAAGATATATTAAATAAAAATATGGTGATACTAGAGTTATGAAAACGCTTATTGGATCATTGTCCATCACAATTTACAAGATGGTTATCTTATATAAATTTTGACATTCAATAATGGAATACCAAATTACAATTTAATAAGGGAACATAAATTTGAGAGATGAAAATTATATTTTCTTATTAAATAGATGGAAATAGATACAATTAAATTAGTATATTTTTGAATTATTTAACATGGTAAAACATTTTTCAGATTATATTTGTTGTTTTCGAGAAACCCTCCATCATATTGAACAAAATGTTTTGTTCTTGGAGATAAATTTCTATAAGATCTGAACATAGATATTCATTATGGTACACAAATAACAAGTGAGTTGAGGAAAGACTAAATTGATGAATTTTAAAGGACTGTTTATATTTAGGAGGAATAAAGGAATTGAAAAATATCAAAATGATTGATAATTAAAAAAAATAAGTTGATTATGTATTCCCATTATTTTAATAAAAAATATATATGTGAAAAATAATATTTAACTGGAAAAAAGTACTCACATATATTAAATTTTAAAAGATATTAGCCTAATATAAATATATCCTCAAAAGTTTTAGGATTATTATGTTGATAATGAAGTTCCCATCAATAAATTTATAACAAATTTAAATTTAATTATATGTCACAAAAATAAAAAATCATTAAAAAGAAACTCAGGTAATTTTAGGGAAGTCATTTGGGATGAAACTAAAATATATTAAATTGAAGAAATTAATTGTAATGCCCTGACACCATTTACTGAGAGTCGGTAAATTATTTAAATATGTTGTCATGATTACAAGGAATCTTGTCCCGAAAAACCGATCAGTTCAGCAGTCTTGGAAAATAGATTACATACATGGATGTTAAATTACACTTTAGAAAATAAAACACAACATAAATGATCTTTTGAGAATGATATTAATCCCCAATATTAAACATTCTTATCAATAATAACACACTTCTTTGAATCCTAATAAAATTAAAACATAGAAAGGGGTGAGCTCAGATGCTCAGTAAAGATAACAATATAGAGGAAACATTCATAAATAAGCATAAATATTTAAGGAAAAGTATAAAACTAAAAAATACTTTTTAAAAATAAAATTCATCATAATATGGAAAAGATACAACTAAATAATTTCATTTCCTTATTCACATGGACATTTTACTAGTCTAATAATCACATGCAATATCAATAGCCACTTTCATAATGTTGGAATGCATAATGCCAGACTATCATAACCACATAGTCAAGGCCATGCTCTAAGACTACAAATAAGATTTTTTTGAAGGCCTTGTTTTAAGACACTAGTTTGTCTCATGTGTCCTACCAATGCATTAAGGAGCTATATCGGGCTCCACCTGTCACTTACTATGTCCAATGCATTCCTCATATGAACGGGTTTAAACATAACATTAACATTCGTATTAAAACTAGCATAGGAAATGTCAATACATTATCCATAAACCATGAATGGTATAAAAATAACACATCCACAGTAAAATATATCACATACACTACAAAAAAATATGGTTGTTTCATATCATAATAAAAAAAATCAAATAATATTAAAATACATCAAGGTATGTGGAAAAAGATGAAATCAAAACTATTTTAGAGAAATATCTCTTCTTTTGAAATCATTTAAAAGTCACATAATTATAAGTTAAAACATTTACATTGAAAATATTCTTATAATATTATAAGGGAAACTTAGATGATTTTATAACAGTGGAAAACAGCCGCACCCGCCATATAAGTTAAAAAAAGTCATTTTTACCTTAATTTTGTCAAAAAGTTTTAAAAGGACCTTGTTTAGAAAACGACAAAAAGATTTTGTTCAAACCATTTTATCAAAATTCAAACAAGGGTATAACGGAATTTAACCCATAGACTAGTAAATAGTAAAAATATTTTGGAATAAATTTTTAAGAAACATGGATGTGGATGATAAATAGGCCCTAGTAGATACTTACGTAAAAACAACATCTGATAATAAAGAGATTGTGAAATTAACCTTTACTAATTTGGTAACATATGACACTTACACCCTCTAAATGAAGAATCATACAATGAATATGTAAATACATGTAAATTAATGTTTATTACACAATGAATACAATTATGGGCAGTCCATACACCACACAAAAGGTAATAGTGGCAATATGGAATGAATCTCATTGGAATAAGGAGTGAGATGAAAAACCCTTACCTTGAACATTACTTTAGCCAAGGGTTAGTTTAACATCATGTATGAATATAATAGTATGTTATTAATGTATAATTGAACCGTATTAGGATTTATGATATCATACATGATTCATTAATGAATTTATAATACCCATTTAATAATAATTTCCATGTTAAATAAACATTTCAGGTAATAATCGCTTTCTTTATCATACATGTTTTAACTTGTTACTCTTGATTGAATCACTTAAACCAAGATTTAAATACTTCCAAAATATAATAAATGATTTATATATCCTATATATTTAGAATATAAATATGTATAATAGTCATATACATCAAATGATAAACACCATTTATGGAGAAGATAGTCCGTACGTACACATAAACACAATTTCTGTTTTCATATCGTATTGAACAGAGCTAAGTGAATAATATATATGTAAGTAAATATATATATAAATATATATATCTATAGTATAATTATTATTTCATATATTACATACTTTTTACTAATATATATTTTTATAATCGTCGATGAATGGTGATCGTGGAAATGAATTTCATCGAGTCGTGGAGATAGTAATCCATACGTACGCTCGAGCGACAATATCATTTCCGTAAAGGTGTGGAATTTGATGGTATATTAATTTTAAAGAGATATTATCATGTTATTTTCATTATTTATATACACATTACTCATCATTATATCCATCCAAACAATATAGTGTTGAATAACAAATTATACCACGGCATGGAGACGGTAAGTCGTACATACGCACAGATGGTGACATTATCATTCATAAGACGGGTAGAATAATGAATATAGTTGTGACATATTTATAATAACATAATTGTATTTATAAGATACCAGATTTATTATTTTATAATGTAAACAACAAAGAATGAGTAAGTGGAAGAATAAGAGAACTTGAAAGAGGGTGGTGAAATCATTACATCTTCTTCGGGTTCTTTGTTTTGATTTGATTAAAAGGGATAATTAAGACGGATTCTAGACTGATGTAAGGCCTCTAGGATGAAGGTACGATTGTTGGGAGGATATTTGGGCAAGGGTTGGCCGAGCCAAATGGCTTTGGAGGTGTGATTTTGAGAGAAGGGGAAGTGCACTTTTAAAACAAGGGTGAGGGTCACTTCTGGAAAAGATTAAAGTATTAATTTATTATACAATCATATTTGGTTTATAATGTTTAAAAATGAATTTATTTCGAGCCTTAGGTGGTTAGGGGTCGCAATACTCTCAACCAATTGGTGTAAACAAGTTTAGGTTACCATTCTATCCTTATCTTTTAGATTTAACTCTTAGTTAAATAATTTAACTTTTACCATGTGTTCTTGTATTCTTACAATATATGATTAATAAACATACTATAAACTTCCAACATAACCTCAAGTGGATCATTAATGACATGTATAATATTATTTTAGCCCTTTGGACAAACCTTAAATTTTTAGAATTATTATATCAACCAATAATATTGTATTTTTTTAAATATTAATTTATGTCAATTTTGACACTATTTTTTATTTTGTTTTTGTGAAAGTCATCACAACTTGATTACTTCAAACAACATACATTGAATCAGACCTAACATGTCATATTATCCTAGAAAATTCTTCGATGTCAAGAAAACAATGAAATTATATTTATTTTAATTTTTATAATACCATTTATTTGATTATTTCATTAATAAGGTAATTTTTGCATCATCTTTGTGACATAAAAAGATTTAATTATTTAATGTCTAAATTTTAAAAAAAACAATGATGTATTAAATCTTTTTAAATTTAAAAATAATATATATATTCGAAAATATTACTTGTATAACACCATATAGAAATTAATTACTAAATGATTTTTTATGTCAGTTTTGTCATTAATTTAAATTAATTAATCTAAAGTGTCATTATCATTCATAAGTGGCTCCATGTGGTCACAAAATCGACCCAATTATTCTCATTTTCAGTCGTTACTCATCCATTAATTTTAGGACATGTGTTAAGAAAATTTTGAATTATTACTATATTCTTTTTACCTTGAATTACCCTATTTACCTTTAACCGTGGTAAATAAAAGTCAAAAGTTACTATTCACAAAAATATATTTTCATCTTATTGAATGAAATTTTACTTTCTGAGGTTAACAGTGTATATCAGATTTTTTAAATTACAATCACAAAAATGGTAAAATTATGTTTTATGTGAATTTGCAAATTCTCCTAGGAGGTGGGTAAAAGACTGTGAATGGTTCAATAATATTTTTATATATCTAAAATGATTATAAACTGACTCTAATGAATTAAATTGAATTTATATAGGTATTATGTTTCAATTTTGACATAAAATAAATTTAACTGAAGTAAATAATTATTTAAAAAAAATATTGTTTTAAAAAATAAATTAGTGTTTTTCACTATTCATAAAAAATCGAAAGTTATCAGAAAAATTCCAAAAATTCAACCTAGGATAATTTTGATATTATGAATCAAAAAATGATTTCTATTTTACCAAATTCAAAACATAGAAGTTCCATTTATTAATTTAAAATTAATTCTCACTGTCAAAACCGAAAAACGTATTTTTATTAAATAATAACCATCCAAATATTGACACTTATTTATGTCCAATTTCAATGTAAAATTAGTTAAAATGACCAGCATTGGATTAAATTGTAAAAATATAATCTATTTAAACTTCCAATCCATTAAAATGTATAATTTAACAATATTAATTATTTTGATTAAAAAAGATGTTTTCAATTAAAATATAGTATTTTTCACTATTCACCCAAATATGAAAGTTATAAGGAAAACACCAAAAACTTATTGAAACTAAATTATTAAGTCCTGATTCTAAATAAGAATTTTATTTTGTCAAATTTAATATAAAAACATTCAAATATTTGATTTAAAAATGAGTTTCCATTAAAAGGTGGTAAATTTGAATATTTTTTTAAAAAAATTTCTTTTATCTGAAAAAAATGTATTTGTTCTTAAATTATGTCTAATAAACTCATAATATGGATTCTAAACTTATATGGATTATATAAAGTTCAAAATTCAGTTAATACTATTCATAACCACTTTTGAAAGACTAGTTCGGTAAGTCATGGTGCGCTTGAACTCAGTGTTGTGTGTAGTGAATGTTATTGAATTACATTGAAAAAATAACATACTATGAAATCCTCGGGGTGTTACATTCTTACCTCCTTCAATAAATTCCCTCCATGTAATTTGAAATCGTTCTTCAAAAATAAAAGGTTGAATATAGAAAATACTTTTGTGGGGAAAACCACATCAGAAATTGGGTTAATAAAATTTAGTCTTCATAATACGAAAAGAGGATGCTAAAGTCACCACAAAATTATGATATCAATTAGGAGAAAATTGGTGGAAGTTAGAGGCACATAATTGGAGGAAAAAATTAAATATTTATAGGGAGTGATTGAGGTCATCAATCACAAACAATTGTAGAATTGAGGGCCTCATAGCCATCAATCTATGATGATTTAAAATATCGTCAGCTCAACAAAACATTAGGTATTAGGATAACACATCTTTAGTTTTATGATTCCTTACTAAATGATTAAGAATTTATTTCTTCATAGAATAAGATAAGAAGAAAAAATATATATACTTGACATGTATAGTTTCATCCTTCAACTAATTCCAACCACAAACTCGTCTTTCACTCCAAATGATTTGAAAAAAAAACAATAATAATAAAATTTATATTTACCTAAATCATATAAGCTTCAAAATACAATGAATTTATAATTTATTTGTTAGAATATTTAAAAAAACTAAATTATACAAACCAGTACATCAAGTAGTCCAGTCGTAGGTGATGCACCTTTGTCACTCTTCGGTTGCAGGTTCAAATCTCGCTGCCTTGCCAGACGCGACTAGTTGTCGCCCGACCTCTGGGTTGGGATTTTCATAAAAATCCAAAAATAACCATAAAAATAGTATCCAATTTAAAACTTAATCTATTCAAACCTTTACACTTATCTGAAATAATTTTATCCAAATTCTCAGTCTAAAATTTATAAGAAAGTTAAACACAATGAAGATTCATTTTTCCATGTAATAACATGTGAACACCTTCATCATATATTATGTTAAAACAGGGTAACATCCTTGATTACCATAAATCCTTATTGATTATATTCATTCTCCCTTATTCCTCATATAATTATGGATATACTCCCTCTATCCAATAAAATTTGTAACCTCCAACAATGATGGTATACACAAATCATCAATTAATTTCAAGGAAGTCAAGAAAATCTAATATAATTTATCCAAATCAACCATCTCTTATTCCAACATCACTACCTCATTATCAGGACCATATTAAGGATTACCTTTCCTTCAACCATTTATTTCCCAAAAATCCTATCTTACTATTAAGTCATGTTTCATAGAGCCATATAATCTCAAATCCTAAATAAAATAGTACTACAGTACAAACCTTATTTATCTCCATAATTCATGTAACCGGTATACTGTTAATACAACACTCAAATGAAATAATTCTACAATAAGAACATAAGAACACTAGTTATTCCTCTTCATATGAGGTAGTATCATAACATTATTATTATCTAATAAAATAATTTATGGTATATTCTTATGAATTGGACATTGATTTGCGTAGTGTCTCAACACGTTGCAGATGAAACATTTTACATTTGAAAACATTTTTTGCCCTTGAAATCACATTCTTGGTTTCATTTTTCTAAAAACTTTTAACAAAATCCTATTCCCTTAAATCATTTACCAAGGTGATTCATTCCACATTTATCACATATTGGAAAATCCTTCTTTTCCCTCTTCCCTTTATCCATCTTTCTATCTTCCATCCTTTTCTTCACTTGCTTCCCTTCAAAGCCATAGGACTGAGAGAATTATTTACTTATCTTATTAACATAAAATATTATTTCATCATATGTTGAGAATACATGGTAGACTATTTCCCTTATAAATGTTGGCTTAATACTATGAAATATATGATCCTTCTTTTCTTTGGATCATATGTTGGGCTGGAGTTCACATATCTTCTACTGGGCGCCATTTCTATACAATGTCATACACTAGGTAAGTTTATGAATTACAATGAATAATTCCAAACATGTAAAATAACTAACACAAATTGAGCAGTTTATGGATATAATCCATAAAAATGTTTTCTTTTCATAGATATATACACGTAAATCCTTAATAATTATTTGTAATGAAAATAAGATTTATCCAAAGCATATCCACTGGGAGTGTCGTAACCAAGAGTGCAGCAAGCCCCATTATTGTGCACCAATTCCTGTTCCACTCTAGCTCAAAGCGGTGTTTTCAGGTTTTACCCCAAGGTACATCTCTGACAGAGCTGCCTCTACCCGCTCGTATCCAAATAGAGATGTATTTTCTTGTAAAACCCAAAAAATCACAACATTACCAAAATTATATGAAGGTATTCTATAGTAATCTTCTAATCCTATCTTAGTGTAATGTGCTCTAATTAGATTTTATGTAAATATGGTTTACTAGGTTATTTCTAAACAACTTCTGATACCAATTGTAATTCCTTGACCCCAGTTACCCAGAGTCAGTGCATTATTTTAATACAATTTCATGATTACATGGAATCAAGTCCTGAAAGACTGACCAGTTTAGCAGTTTTAGAAAATAGATTACATTCATGGACATTACATTCACATTAGAAAATAAAACACAACATAAACGATACATTGAGAATGCCATTAATCTCGTATCATAACTCTGCATATCAATCATAATACAATTCTTAGAATCTTGAGAAAATTAAAACATAGAAAGGGGTGAGCTCAGATTCTCAGTAAGGATAACAATATAGAAGAAACATTCATAAATAAGTATAAAAATTTAAGGAAATGTATAATACTAAAACCAAAGCCTTTTTAAACTAAAATTCAGCATAATATGTCAAAGATACAAAAAAATAATTCCATTTACTTATTCACATGGATATCATACTAGTCAAATAATCAAATGCAATATCAATAGCCACTTTCATAATGATAGAATGCATAATCTCATACTGTCATAACCACATAGTCAATGCCTTGTTCCAAGACTACAAATAATATTTTTTTCAAGTCCTTTTTCCAAGACAATAGTTGGTCTCATGAG
This sequence comes from Viscum album, assembly GCA_963277665.1. Taxonomy (NCBI): domain Eukaryota; kingdom Viridiplantae; phylum Streptophyta; class Magnoliopsida; order Santalales; family Viscaceae; genus Viscum; species Viscum album. The sequence continues at coordinate 1,000,075,651 of OY728166.1, forward strand.
ACCTACCGATGCATCTAGGAGCTATAGAGGGCTCCACCCATCACTTACTATGTCCAATGCATTCCACATTTGAACAGGTTTAAACATAACATAAACATTCGTATTAAAAATAGAATATGACATGTCAATACATTATCCATAAACCATGAATGGTATAAAAATAACACATCCAAAGTGAAACATATAATAAAACCTTAAATAAAATATGTATGTTTTGTATCATAATAAATCAACTTCATATAATCTTAAAATCCATCAAAGGATGTTGACATAGATGAAATCAAAACTATTTGAGAGAAATATCTATTATCTATAAACCATTTAAAATCCACATAATTATAAAATAAAACATTTACTTTGAAAATATTTTTATAAGCTTCTAATAGAAGCTTAGATGATTTTATAATGGCGGAAAATAGCCGCACCGACTATATAAGTTAACGAAAGATCATTCTTACCTTATTTTTGTCAATAATGTTAAAAAGGACCTCTTTTGGAAAACGACAGAATGATTCCTTTCAAAATATTTTATAAAAAGTAAAACAAGGGTATAAATGACATTTACCCGTATTATAGTAAATAGTAAAAATGTTTTGGAATACATTTTTAAGAAACATGGATGAAGATGATAAATAGGTCCCAGTAGATACTTACGTAAAAACAACCTCGGATAATAAAGAGATTGTGAAATTAACCCTTAACAATTTGGTAACATACGAAACATACACCATATGAAAAAAGTTTCATATAATGAATATGTAAATATATATAAATAAAATTTTATTACACAAATAATACAATTATGGGCAGTACATACACCACACAAAAGATAATATTGACAATATGGCATGAATCTCAGATCAATAAGAGTGAGATGAGAACCCCTTACCTTGCACTTTTTTTTAGTCGAGGGTACATTTATACTCCTGTATAAAAATATTAGTATTTTATTAAAGTATTATAGAAAAATATTAAAATTCATGATATCATACATGATTCCTTAATTAATTTATAATACAAATTTAATAATAATTTCTCATGTTAGATTAACATTTCGGGTAATAATAGCTTTCTTTATCATATGTGTTTTAACTTATTACTCTTGATTGAATCACCTAGAACAATATTTAAATAAATCCAGAATATAAAACATGAATTATATATCATATATATTTAAAATATAAATATTTATAATGGACATATATAGGAAATGAAAAACACCGTTTATGGAGACGGTAGTCCGCACATACACATAAACGTTGTTTCCATTTTCATATCATACTAAACGGAACTAAGTGAATAAGATATACGTAAGTACATATATATATAAATATATATATCTATATTATCCTTATTATTTCATATATTACATACTTATTAGTAATATATATTTTTATAATTTTTGATGAATGGTGATTGCGAAAATGAATCTCATCGCGTCGTGGAGACGGTAATCCGTACATACGCACGAGCGACAATATCATATGCTTAAAGGTGTGGAATTGGATGGTATATTAATTTTAAAAAGACATTATCATGTGATTTTAATTACTTATATACATATTAATCATCATTATATCCATCCAAATAACATAATGTTGAATAATAAATTACAGCACGGTGTGGAGACGATGAGCCGTACGTACGCACGCATAGTGACATTATCATTCATAATATGGGTAGAATAATGAATATAGTTGTGCCATATTTATAATAACATCACAGTATATAGAACATACTAGAGTTATTATTTTATAATGGAAACAACAACGAAAGAGTATGTGGATGAATAAGTGAACTTGAAACAGGGTGGTGAAATCATTATCTCTTATTCGGGTTCCTCCTTTTGATTTGATCAAAATGGATCCTTAAGATGGATTTCTGACTAATGGAAGGTCTCTAGGATGAAGGTAGGATAGATGGGAGGATATTTTATCTGGTATTAGATTATCTAAATGGCTATGGAGATGTGATTTTGATTGAAGGGTATGAGCCCTTTTATAAGAGGGGGGAGGGTCACTTTAGGAAAAGATTAAGGTATTAATTTATTATAGAATCATATTCGGTTTATAATGTTTCCAAATGAATTTATTTCAAGACTTTAGTGATTATGTTTCACAATCCTCTCAACCAATAGGTTTTAGACATGTTTAGGATACCATTTTAATCTATTCTTTTTTATTTAACTCTCGGTTAAATATTTTAACTTTTACATTATCTTCTTGTATTCTTACTTTATATGGTTAATAAACATACTCTAATCTTCCAAGAGAACCTCAAGTGGCACATTAATGAAATATTTTGTACTATATAAGCCCTTTTGCTGAACCTTAAATTTTTAGGAATATTATATCAACCAATTATATAGTATTTCTTTTAAATATTAATATATGTCAATTTTTATACTATTTGGTATTTTGTTTTTGTGAAAGTCAACAAAAATTTATTACTACGAACAAGATACATTTAATCATCCCTAAAATGTCATATTCCGCTCTAAAATTTTTGGATGTCATTAAAACATGGTAATTATATTTATTTTAATATTTATAATACCATTAATTTGATTATTTCATTAATAAGTGTATTACTACACCATCATTTTTTAATAAGTAAATTTAATTATTTTATGTCTAAAAATTATAAAAAAATACCATGATGTAGGAAATTGTTTTATCTTTCCAAATATTATATTTAGTCAATATTATTACTTATATAACACCATATAAATATTAATTACTAAAACATTGTTATTTTGTCAATTTTGTCTTAACTTTAAATTGATTAATCTAAAGTGTCATTACCATTCATAAGTGGCTCCATGGTGTCCGCAAACTGACCCAAGGATGCCCATGGTCGGAAATTACTCATCCAATAAGGTTAGGACAGGTGTTAAGGTAGTTTTTAATTATTACAATTTTCGTTTTACCATGCATTACCCTTTTTAACTTTAACAGCGGGAAATAAAAGTCAAAAGTTATTATTTACCAAAAAATATTTTCATCTAATTGAACCACATTTTACATACTGAGGTTAAACTTTTCTCTCAGATTTTTGAAATTACACTCATAGTAGTGGTAAAATTATGTTTTATGTGAATTTGAAAATTCTCCTAGGAGGTGGGTAAAAGACGGTGAAAAGTTCAATAAAAATTTTATATATCTAATATTATTATAAAATTAATCCAATTAATTACATTTAATTTATATAGTTATTATGTATCTTTTTTTAACTAAAATAAATTTAAATAAAATAAATAATTATTTAAATAAAAAGCCGGTTTTAAACAATAACTAAGTGTTTTTCACTATTCATAAAAAAATTGAATGTTTCCAAAAAAATACCAAAAAATCACCCTAGGATAATTTCGATATTCCGAATCCAAAAATGATGTCTATATTAAGAAATTAAAAAAATATAAGTTTCATTTATTAATTTAAAATTAATTTCTGTTGTCAAAACCAAAAGGGGTATTTTTAAGAAATAATAACTATCAAAAGATTGACACTTGTTTATGTCCAATTTCAATTTAAAATTACATAAAATGACTATCATTGGATTAAATGGTAAAAATATAATCTATTTATTCTTCTAAACAATTAAAATTTACAATTTAGCAATATAAATTATTTTTATTAAAAAAGTCATTTTTAGTTAAAATATAGTATTTTCACTATTCACCCAAACATGAAAGTGAACAAAAAAGCCAATTTTTTTTGAAACTAAATAATTATGTACCGATTTTAAAGAAGAAGTTTATTTTGTAAAATTTAATATATAAATGTTTCAAATATTGGATTTAAATAGGGTTTTCCATTAAAAGGCGGTAAAATTGCATTTTAAAAAAATACATCATTTAGCTAAAAAAATATTACTTATTAGAACATTATGTATAAGAAACTCATAATATGGATTATAAAATTATAAGGATTCTATAATGTTTATAATTTCATTAATACTATTCATAACCGTTTTTGAACGGGTACATTGGTATGTTATGGTCTGCTAGTACTCAGTGTTGCATGTAATGCAAGTTATTGAATTACTTTGAAGAAATAACATGCCATGAAATAATGGGGTGTTATATTTCTAAAATTAAAAAAGACCTTATAGTTGTTTTTTTGGTAGTTCCCACAAAAGGGATGATAGAGATTAATGAAATATTGAAATTTATGTTAAATTTTACCTTAATGAATAATTAGATGATACTCATGAAGAGATTGATATATGGAGAAAAAATAATGAAATTTAATATATTTGTTCATGAAGTCAAATGATCTAATTTATTATAAGAATAAGTGAATTATGATTTGCTGGAAGGGACTAAAACTAAAAAATATGATAATGAAAAAAACTCATTAATGGTTGTTGAGTAAAGTATAATATAAAATATAAAACCTATATTATAAAATGTTTGAATAAATCACAGAATGATTTTGTAAAATCAATTGATGATATAGAATGAAATTACGTTTATCTATCATTAAAAATATAATATCATGAGATAATCATGATTCTTGTTATGGAAAAAATTTATTAGATAAAATAAGTGAAATATTGAATAACAATATATTTTTAATTGTATGGGTCATTTAAGTTTTTTAATCCTATCATAACACAATATGAAATATTTGTACATGCTGTAAAAGGTGACTCGAATATGTTCCATCAGGATCTATAGAAGATAATAGGACTAATCATTCTTTTATAAAAAAATGGGTAACCCTTCGAGATTCACTAGATTAGTGGTGGTCATGGATAGAATTTCTAAAGTCCTTATGGGTTCATAGATGAGTTGGTGGCCCATGGATAGCAGTACAGTAGTTCACATCTTAATTGTTGGAAACATGAGTTAGAAAAATAATGGGTTATCCCATCATTTTTCATGGGAAAATCTTCTTCTACAATTACGTTGGTCTTCCTCCTCTCACATGATCTGTATAAGTTCCCCAAGGTGGATTCAATTTTCATCATCCCCATGGTGGATATCCTTCATCCATGGTTTGATAAAATAATTCATCTATGGAATTGATGATAATTAATTGTGGATATAACTCTCTTATCTCATATTTTTTATTTTGTAAATTTACTAGTTGTCTCATTATCTTTATGTTTAATATGCAATATTTTGATAGAGTTTTTCTGGATCTTAATTTCATCTAATTTTGGGTGAACCAGAAAGTTATGTGTGAAATTGTATGATTTTAATGTGGGTGGACCTCAATTTAACACATATTATTGATTAATTTTAGATTTAATTTGTCGTCTCATCTAGATGGGTTTACAGGTGATTACCTTCATTATTATTTATATTTTTCAGTTTGGTATTTATATTAGATATATATATATATATATATCATGGACCTACTACATATGGAGTTTTAAATGGGATTACCTATTTGGAATGTTATCCTACGTTTATCAAATGAAATAGCATAACATAAAAAATATATTTGGGAATAAAAAATAACATAACTTGTAATAATAAAATGGGAAATCCTTTTCTCAATTATTAAAAATGAAATTATATTTTAGAGCAGTGGTGATGAATTAGAATTTCATAAGAATTCATAATATTAGATTATAATATATTCATTACTTTTTTCATGTTATAAAGTGTGAAATTTATGACTTGTGGTTAGCCTAATGTAATAAAATTAAAATTATTCCATGATTTTGGTCATATGTGATCTATTTATAAATTTCTGTTCATGTATTGGAATGTGGTAATTAAATTTTAACTTTTTGATGATTTTTTTTATTTTAATGATGTATAGAATAGTATTTCTGTAAATTTATAAGGATATAACCATGATATCAAATTATTAAATTGTAAAATTTAGGCCTGGTTTCCAAATTAATGAAATTTAAGGTGAAGGATTTGAATAGACGGTGTGATTATATGCAACCAAAATAATTAATCATATGATAAATTTCAATGGGTCTCAGTTTATTATTGATGATATAATTGGAATTATATATAGAAGTTCCATTGAATTTATATAGAAATTATTGCTGTGGAATTTCATAAGTGAATATTTCAGTCCAATAAGTCACTCATATTAATTTTGGGTCCGAATGATACCCCTGGAATCATTAGTGGTCAATATTAAGGAATTCCTTAGTAAATGAACTTAGATTAATTACCACAACTTCTTTGTATAATCTATTCATTTTATTTAGATGAATACATAATATTTGAATGTCTTAGATTCATTACATTAATTATTGTGTGGTTCCCTTGATGAATGCATCAGAATGGGATCCCAATATTTGGATTTATATTTTCATTTAGAAGGATTCATCTGTGATCTATATATTCCAATAATCTCATGCTTTTGAATTTAAATAATGTTTACAAGAATTCAGAATAACTGATAGGATTAAATTTTTAATAAGGCTCAACCACAATAATTAGCTATGGGATTTTTTGGTAGAGAATACCAAGATGTTCCAAATTTATTTCTTCAGATTATTAAAAAAAATTATTCATTTATAGTGAATACATTAACTTGTTGATCCATGATATGTTTAGTGATCTATGTCTCACTAGAACTATCTAAGGAAACAATATACCACTATTGTGAGCAACCTTGGATATTATTAATTAGTGGGTTTATGTTGTTTTCATACTAGTAATTTCATTACAGTAAAATAGCTACATAGATTTATATTATAATAATTCATATATATCTACATGAAAATTAAAATAGATTATTGATTTTAAATATGTGATCAGTGGTGGTATATTTTGGTGTACTAAAACCCTACTCAGGACACCAATGAACATGGGTACCTGGGTAGTTATATTTGATACTTTATGTTTTATGGTCTTTAAAAGAACGCAATGTTTTCTATTCGTGTTTTCTTGGTCGAATTATTTTATTTTGCGACCATTATAGGACTTAATTAGATTATCATATATTCTTCCATATTCCTATTATATTGGTTTTTTATGTTTCTAAATTTTAATAAACCTATGAAATTCATAACATATAATCTATAAATAATTATTATATGATGAGTTATTAATTTTTATTATGGATGGAACAGTTTTAGATAATATTTCAATACTAATTTAAATAAATTATATACATTAATTACATTATTTTCATTATTTTAGTATTTTGATACCCATTTATAGACACTTCACCGTATAACTTTAGACCGAAACTACTATTCGATAGACTCAATCATGAAAGGTAGAATGTTTGGTGTGATATTGTGGACCAGTATGATGTACTGGTTATATAGATTACATTATAAATTTTTATCATAGATTTTATTTTTTTATACTATTTAGGAATAATAGACCTGATATGGAATGATAATAGATCATTGTATGGGTATTTTCATTGGACTATCCGACACATGTATGAGGGATATTAATGTTTTCATAGATGGGTATGCTATTCATGATTTTTCTTTTTTTTAGTTTATCTTATTTATTATCATGGGATAAAAACAATTTCTAGGATATTGACTTATATTGGTTTTTATCATGTTCATTTATAGAATGAATATTTATGTTATGGAGTCGTATCGTGAATGGAGGATTAATATTTTATTTATTTTCTTTTCAATGAATTGTTTTTTGAATAACTATATTTTAATATACATTTGCTATTTAATTATCATTTTCAATTTATATATTATTTTTTGGTATATATTTATCATTGTATCTTACACAACTAAATACCTAAATGTATTAGAATGTGTTATGTGATGGAATTCCATGATTATTACGAGGTGTTAACTAAACAAAATTTCAATTACTTTTTATGGACTCTATTCCACCATAAAATGTTATTTTTATATTATATTTCAATGCTTCAACAATAAAATTATTTGGTTAAATTAACTTCATTAATTCAATTTACAAAATACCTCATTTTATTTAATGAATCCTAATAAATAAAATTATGAAATTATAAATTATAATGTATTTTCCACTATAATGTTTACATCATATTTCATTAATATTATTTCTTTCTAGAAATCATCTTGGATAATTTCAAAAATATTGAGTAATTTATGTATCTATAATGTGGATAAAGAGGTAGTTGTGGTGGACCCTGTGTAGGGTAGTTAGGGAATTTTAGATTGCATGAGTTATAGATATCAGTATGGTATAGATACATTAAAAAATGAGGTTTCATTTGATTCATAGTCTATCTGAGAAGATGGTGAGAATGTGAAATGGGGGATAGTGAGAGAGAGAGAGAAAGATAGTGATCATTTGTAATGAGTCCTTTATATTATAAGGTGTATGATATATAAAAATTCCATTCTTATTATAACATTTGACAGAGCTATAACCATGGATATTTAATTTTTCAAACTATTTATGGCTGAAGATATTTTTTTGACCCAAGGGTGGATAGAGAGATAATGATTTGAACCTATGTTTTATATACAGAATACAATACTAGGCTGACCATCAATTGTTTATGTTGAGCTACACCATTTGAATTTTGTGATTTTGTTGGTGAGATGTCCATTAGTAACCTGATATAAAGTGTGTTACGGGTATGTTAGTTCCATTAGATATGAGGATAATGTTTGAATGATAATATGTAATACTGGTTCATAGGAACTATCGTTAGTGTTCAACTGAATATTCTGAGACTCACTACATATAATTAGACCATTAATTCCTTTTATATAAGTATTACATTAGTTATGTTTGAGAAAATTAATTTGTACTCCATGATGTTTTTTAGTTTTGAGATGAGTATTGTAGAGTAGAATCATCATTATCCACAACCTTGTCAATTAATTATAATGTAATAATGAAAGTCAATATAGATCATATAGGCTAAATCTAGGGTGATTGGAGTGAAATTAGATTTTTTTAGAATCATGCATTGGTTATGAGTGGTCATGTAAATATATTTACACAATCTTATACTCTAGTTTTCAAAATTGATGATAGTTACTAAATTTTGAGACATTGGAATTTGGAAAAAGGGTTACTAGATTCACGTCCTTTTGATCCATGTTTGTATGTTTCACAACTCATTGAATGTTGAATACATTTTTTGTGACCGTTTTGCAAGTAACCATGATTCCATTTATAATTGTTGTAATATTTATGGAATTATACCAATGGATATTACAATAATAATTCGATTAGATTCAATAATATTAGTGTATTACCCCTATATGTTTAGATATTTTGGATTTGTATGCATTGGTTACATGATGAAGAATATTATTTTGAACATGTGAGAATCCATATGTGTGTTGATCAATGGAATGGAATTACAATGATTCTTATGTGCATGGTGACTGAATATTAATTTTTAAAAACATTTCTATTCCAATTAGGGGAATGAGATAGTGGAAGGGTTCTGGTGTATTTTCATGGACAATTTGATCATGAAACATGTTTTTTACTTTAAATTATGGATGTCATAGGATCTATTGGATATAAACATTTATTTTTAATTATATAATATATTGGTCAAATTATAGGGGACTGATAATATTGAATCTATATAGTGGAGAAATCATTATTATCCTATTTAGTGTAATCCCTCATTTAGTGAAAGGTTATATGAGTAACACTATTTGAAAACTAGGAAATCATCTTGGGGGTTGTTTCAAGATTTCACTCAAGTACATGTGGGGATAATTTATTTAGTGGATGTATATTTTGACTAATTTAGGACACATCATGAATATTTTTATTTTGGATAATATATTATTTATGTGGAAACTGTTATGGTGGGGAGTACTAAAGAGAGGATGATAATGAAAATAATTTTATTCGTTAGAGTATTAATTTGGATCAATAATATCTATGTGTTAATTAAATATGGATTATCATTTTTCTTATAGTTTATTAGACTTTGATTCCATTTACTTAATTGGTTTAATATTTAAATATATCAGTTAAAATTGTGGTCTATTATTTTATGTCAAGCGAGATTTGGGATGTTGGTGCAGCATTTCTAGCGGTATAGCGAGATATCAGTTTAGTTTAGTTGAGAATCTTGTCATTGAATTACAATTGATGTCTATTTTGGAATTTAGTGGGTGTATTAAGAATATAATATGAATTGTTTTTTATTAATGTCTTTTGACAAAAAAAATTGGTAATGTTTTGGTGGGTGATGATTATCATTCAGTGCTAGGATTGCTAGCTGAGATCTGAAATTCATTCACAAATAGAATTATATGTGCTGAGATGAGAACTACCTCAAGTGGATTGAACTAGATACTCTATTAATGTATTGGGTGTTTTATGGGACCATCTTGAATAAGATGGAATGTTTTTGTAAAATCTGGAAACTTTGGAGTATCGATTCATTTCATTAGAAATTGTGAATTACAAGGTGAACTATTTTTCAACAGGTGACTCATGATGGGATTAATGTAGTGAGATGAGGGTCATGATAATCAAATCATTGAAATTTGTAATGTTATTTTTAATCTAAAATTATATATATGGGAGGAACCATGGATCAGTATTCGTCACCTTGAATAATATATAATGGTGGTGGCCTTCAAATACAAATTGGTCCATTTGTTTAACCATTAAATGATCTAATGGTAAAATTTTGAAATCTAGTGTCTTGTAAATGTTTTTTGACAATAATAATCATTGGGTTAATTTAATAATCTAATTTTTCCTTAAATTTTGTAAGTGTATTAGAAATATTATTGGTGTGTTAGGCTGGACTGAAATCTTTTATGGTTGAGATAATTGACCCTTCAGATCATGGGATGGTATGGTGGAGAACACAAATGTGTCATTTTTGGTGTTTGAAGAATAATTAGTTGGTTGATCAAAAATTTATCACTAAGCAGAATGGACTGATTATCAAATTTTATAACTGGACATCATTTCAACAAAGATGTCTTGGATATATCCAATTCTCTGATGCATCAGTGATCTAGTGTTTCTTGATGATATGAATTTTGAGAAATGAAATCTTCTCGAAATTATATTGAGAGTGAAACTTGGATTTTTAAAAAAACTATTGATAATGGTCAGGTTTTTACAACTGATTTTAGTTAGAGATGTGTGATTTTAGTTAGAGATATGTGATTTTAGAGGATCTGTGTGTTTATTATTTCAATATGATGCGGTGTGTGATAGTTTTAGCAAGAATAATTGGTTTATTGGTCAATGGTTTTATAAGGACCCATCCTTAAACATTACTTAATATTGAATTAAATGAGTAATTCACATTGAGTTTCTTTTCAGGCTTAGAGTTTTAGAGAATTAGGACATAACTATTACATCTCAAAAGATTACAAAGTAGTCGCTTCTACTAAATTTCCATAAAATAAAAACTCTTAAAAAGAAACATGTATAGTTCCATGTTTTAGGTAGCATGACTTTCCCTTGATCCCATCCTTGACCCTATTCCATGCTATGTCCTGTGAAAAACATTTCAAAAACATGTGGTGAGCATAAAAAGCTCAGTAAGGGATACACAAAGAATGAAAACTTTTAGTTTTTCAAAGAACAAGTAAACCATGTATATTCTATCAATGTAATACCTTCACATTCATGAAGTAGTAAAAAATCTTCACTGAATAAAGTATCATTACTTACCTTTTTGTAACTAAAGGATTACCATAAAACCCATATAAAGAACACATAACATATATAAAGGTAACTTGGGACATAAACATACTTAAGTGGAATAACCATACGGTCGACTTCCACACATATCACTTAATGGAATAACCATATGGCCAATTTCCATACATACTTAATGGAATAGCCATACGGCCGACTTCCATACCCAATGCATTGGAGGTTATAACGTAACAACCTGTCCTAGTATTCACGGCACCACCCGTCATATGGTTTATAACGTAACCACCCGTAAAAATGTCGAAGTACCAATATAAAATCATAAAACATAATACCAATATAAAGGAATGATAACATTTCCACATTTCAATCACAATATATCATAAATATATTGACATAATAGAATCCTTTATCAAAACCATTTTCAATACCAAAATACATAAAAGAGTATATGGTATTTATTTTATTTTGAAAACATTATGTATTGTTGAGGAAGACAAAGACCAAATAATACTCGCGGCGGCGGAAAAGGTCGTTGTCACCGCCTACGTAAAAAAACATTCCTTTTTGTCGTTTAGTAAAATGCTTCGTAGAAACTGATTCCTTTTGTATAAAAGTAAAATTCAAAGGGGTTTATACACAGTATAAAAGAACGTTGTGTATAAAACGAAATATGCCTCAATGAAAGGAGATTGAGATGAAGTCTCTTACAAAGACGATATCCTTGGTGTAAGGATAAATCAATTACATAATTATGTGTGGAAAACGAATACACCAAATATAAGTGGATATTAAGTGTAAAATAATCAAAGGTCATTCACACATATTCAAAGGGTGACATATTCAATAACTACATGTTGAACCCAAAGAAATCGAAATTGGGTTTAGAAGTTCCCTTGACAGCCTAACGGCGTCACGTCAAAATGAGTTGATGAGAGATAAAAAGTGTATCACATCACTTGGACATAAAATTTACATCAATAATGATATATGAGAACATATCCCTACATAACAATATGTAAATTAAGAGACCCAACAAAATAAGTCTTTTTAAAAAAGAGGAGGGTGAAAGCTTCCCTTACCGACTTGGGTATCTTTCAAAACATACACCCCATGAAAGAAGGAAAATAAATCATTGATGTAAATACTCATAAAAGAAAGTATATTACACAAATATTATAATAATGGGCAGTACATTCACCACTCAAACGAAATTGTGGAAAATGTAGCATAAATCTCACGGGAATAAAAGTGAGATGAAAAATCCCTTACTAAAACTCGGCAGCCTAACGACGCCACATAAAACATCCAAAATGGATTGTTGAGAGAGAATAGGGTCGATCATCATATGAAAAATAAAAATTATAGTAAGAGTAATATTAAATAACATCCCAATAACAAGAAAGATGATCTTTAAAAGGAATGACATAAAAGAGCATACTTAAAAAGAAAGAGAGGAGTAGGATCCCTTACCTCGGGTCCGACATGACTCGATTGTTCTTTAACGTCCTGAATAATAAACATGAGTTAATTTCTATTTTTGTAAGAACCTTTTTCATGTTCATTATTACTTTTATATCACTTACTTCCATGTTATAAACATTATGTAATCATTTAAGTTAATAATGTTTGTTTTGTCGCTATTTGGTTCTTTAGTCGAAAGTGGACTTCTTACAATTACATGTTGTTTGTGTGGTCAAAGGTTCTTTATATCCAGAATGACATTCCTGATTTGGATATCATATATATCATATATATCTAGAATATACATGTATTTATAATATCACATAATCATTTAGAGGTAAGAAATGATATTCACCGTTCATGGAGACGGTAAGCCGTACATACGCATGAACACTAATTAGATTTCTTTGTCATATTAATGGAATTAAAACTAAATGAGAGGTATGTATATTTTAATTCCAGAATTATATTCATCATTTAGATGTATAATTCATCATATATATCCATTATATACATGTACTTATAATAGTACATTACATTTAGGGATAAGAAATGAAACGCACCGTTCATGAAAACGGTAAGTCGTACGTACGCATGAACGCTACTTTCATTTCTATCTCAAACTTTAATGGAAAGAAATAATAATGATATAGAGTTATATAATAATTCCAGTATAAAATCATATATATAATAACATTAAATCCATCCTTTATACGTCCCACGTATGACATTAACGAATCACATCACTTTGAGGGGGCGGTAGTCCGCACTTCCTAAAATGAAGATATCGCGTATACCCATAATGGAAGCCATAAAGGTAAGACACAAATGAAAAATAAAGAAGCTTAAGTAAAACATAAACAGATTATATATCATATATAAATATAGTGACATCTTATTGGCCACCTTTGAAGGTGTTAAATGAATGTTGAACAATCATCGTTTCGGGAGGCAGAAATTCGCCATCCACAGAAACAGTATGTTCTTTAACCATTAGATGTAGGTGTGTGTAAGTGTAGCTCTAATGCTTCTTATAACAACATCCTAGTATATTGAGGATACTGGAGTTGTTAAAAAAGAAAATAATAAAAATATTTTAGGGGGTTGGAGAAGCAAAATAAAACAAAATGACTCAAAAGAAGACATTACCTTAAAATCAGGTAACTCCCCTTGGTTTGAGATCAAAGGCTTCCTTTGAAAGACTTCTTCCCAAAGTGAGGATTCAAAGAGTACGAGAGGGATGTGGAGAGCCAAAATGGGTAGGGGTGGCCAAGCCAATGGCTTTGGGTGTGTGGGTAAGGAGTAGAGGTGGGGGCCTTTTATAAGAGGAGAGGAGGGGCACTCTTGGAAAGTAAAGGAAAGTCACTTTATTTTAAATGGTATTCGGATTTAAGAGGTCCCAAATTGATGTATTTCTAAGATAAGGTGATAAGGGTTATAAATCCACTCATCCAATTGGTTTTGTCCATGTTTAGGTTGTAGATTTTACATTATCTTTCCATTTTATTTAAATGGTTAAATAAAGATGTCATCACTGCATCATCATGATCCCATAAATAATTTAATTTATTTAAAGTCTAAAAATTATAAAAAAATACTATGATGTAGGAAATCTTTTTATCCTTCCAATGACTATTTATAATAAAAAATATGATCTTTATAACCCCATTAAAAATTGTTTTCATATAACATATTATGTTTGTTTCATTTTTACTTTTACATTAAATAAAAAGTTATTTATGTCCTTTCCCAACCAATGTGAATCCATGGGGTCCCCAAGTTGACCCATGGCTTGTATTGGTCGGCCATGACACAACATATGAGGGTAGTACATGTGTAAAGTTCATTTCATATTATTAAAATATTATTTTTACCTTAAACTACACTAATTACCTCTAATCGCGATTAAAAACATAATAAGTTACTATTCACCAAAAAATTTATTTTAATCTCATTGAAACACATTTTACGTCTTAATGACAACCATGTATGTTGGATTTTTGAAATTCAAAACACAAAGGTGGCAAAATTTCATTTAAACGGAAAATCAGTTTTTATAAGTACCACTTTGTGGTTTCACTATTCATCAAAAATTGATGTTTTTCAGAAAATTCCCAAAAATTCACCCTAAGCTATATTTGATATTCTGAATTCAAAAATGAAGTCTATTTTACAAAATTCAAAACAAATAAGTCACATTAATTAATTTAATAATTAATTCCCGCTGTCAAAGCAAATAGCGTGTTTTTATGAAACAATAAGTATCAAAAGATTGACACTAGTTTAAGTCTGATTTCAAAGTGAAATTAATTCAAACGACCACTATTGGATTTAATGGTAAAAATATATTCTAATTTCACTTTAAAACCAATTCAAAATATAATCTAATCATATAAATAAATTAGATTAAAAAGAGGTTTTGAATTAAAATACAACATTTTACACTATTCATTAAAAAAATGAACTTTATCAGAAAGATAGCAAAAATTTACACAAAGTAAATTTTGATGTCCCGATTCTTAAGAAGAGTTTTATTTAGTCCAATAGAATTTATAAGAGTGAACCAAGCTATATTTAATGATGGTTTGCCATCAAAAGGTGATAAGTGAACCTTTAGTGAAAACTAGGGCATATACGCCTAAAATTGAATTCTTTCCGTATTTTAACCCATTATCTAGTATTGGATAAATGTAAAAACATTTAAAAACATATATAATCATATTTTAGTTATTTCTATCCTTTCCCGCCATTACAACGGCTACGTGTTAACTAACATTTAAAATAATATTATTTTATTACTAGTGTGCAACATAAGTTTTCAAAGAAACTCATCGTTGCGTATCGAGTACGCTATCGAACATAGAAACCCCTTTTAATTAAAATTAATATTTAATTCGTAAATATTAATAAATATTAAAATTCATTATTCTTTATTTACCTGGGATGTTACATCCTTCCCCCCTTTTGGGAATTGCATCCTCGCAATTTTTAAAATTGAGATTGGAAACATCCTTGAAAGTCCCACATCGGAACAAGAGTTGGTAAAACAATCACTTTAAAATATAGAAAGATAAGTACAAAGGTCACCTGAGTTAACCCATAATAGGATTCTGTGTAGGAAAACATGGACATGGAAAAAAATCAAGGGTCATATTATGATGGATAGTGAAAGAAAAAATCTTTAAGAGAAAGTTAACCAGGAGAAAATCACAAACATGTGATGTGTTAAACGATATTCGATTCCCCAATAGGAAAAGTAAATAGACAACATTTTTGTATTAAGTTACTTTTTATTGAGGAATTTATTCATAAGGAAACATAATCACTTATCATGTCGACTTTTATCTTTTATTAGATTCCTTACACAAACTCATATTTTCTCCAAAAGGTGAGTATTTAGGAAGACTTGTTCACATTAAGAGTACTATAATCAACTTTTAGAGAGTCACCTAATCCACAAAAGAGAACTATATACTTCCCATGTCTTTAGACTTTAACCAAAAACAAAACCAAAAAGGCTAGTACAAGATCAGATAATCCAGAAAAGGATAACCATTTATAAAACGAAAATCTATGCTTAATCTCCAAAATTTGTCCAACAAAACCCGAAGTTCAACGAGGACCATTAGATAAACAATTTGTCCATAAAATCCTTCAATGTAAACCAAACTAAGATTGAAACCCAAATATTTTAAGCATTTAGTCACATAGTCTTCCATGTTAAATCGTAACATTTATCTCCAAACAACATCAGTCGCTCCTAAGGTCTCGCGTTGAAAAGTAATTATCCTAATCACATATCCTCCATGATAGGTTAATCATTTTCATAAATAACCCAAAATCAACATACTCTTAATTCATAAAATCATATAACTAGAAAAAATCAGTCAAACTAACCAGGGACTCCACATAGTCCAGTGGTAGGCGATAAATACCAGTCACACTTTGGTTGTGGGTTCGATTCCCGCGGCTTTGTCCGACGCGACGGGTTGTCACACGTTCTGTGTGTTGTCCTTCTTCCAAAGCTATATAATTCTTAAGACATTCCCCAAACTGAGATAAAATCTTCAAAAATAATCATAACATATTTTAACCTCATGTTTATCTCATGCCCTTCATTTTCCATCATATCATATAATAACCCATAATTACCTCAAAAGTAAGCATCATATAAACTCTAATGGTTACCTTTATAATTATTACCTGAACATCCACATCGATTGGTCATCTTGTACATGATTCATTACAGAACATACCAAGGTTCAAGTGGTTTATCATGACTCCTTGATAGTTGGTTTAGAACAACCACGAGTTTCCTCATTGAATCCCCCATTTTATCTAGTATCTTAATCAGAGAACCACCACAGTTTCCTTCAAACATGTTGTCTCTTTGGTGCCTTCTAGATCCATCCATTCACGAAAAACAGAAATGTCAGTGTGAGTATAACAACAAAACCATCATGTACTAATGAGGAAGGTAAACACTACGATATACTTACTCATTCACTTTATCTAAAACTAGGTCTATTTCTGAAATCCTAACCATTATGGTAATGTCACTTATGCTTAGAGAATACCCTAACCTCTAAAGTTATCTTAATAGACCTTTGATACCAACTATAAGGCCCCAACCTTAAAACTTACTTAATATTGAATTAAATGAGTAATTCAAATTGAGGATCTTTTCAGGTTTAGAGTTTTAGAGAATTAGGACATAACTATTACATCTCAAAAGATTACAAAGTAGTCGCCTCTACTAAATTTCCATAAAATAAAAACTCCTAAAAAGAAACGTGTATAGTTCCATGTTTTAGGTAGCATGACTTTCCCTTGATCACATCCTTGACCCTATTCCACGCTAAGTCTTGTGAAAAACATTTAAAAAACTTGGGGTGAGCATAAAAAGCTTAGTAAGGGATACACAAAGAATGAAAACTATTAGTTTTTCAAACATCATGTAAACCATGTATATTCTATCAATGTAATACCTTCACCTTCATGTAGTAGTAAAAAATCTTCACAGAATAAAGTATAATTACTTACCTTTTTGTAACCAAAGGATTACCATAAAACCCATATAAAGAACACATATCATATATAATGGTAACTTGGGACATAAACACACTTAATTGGACTAACCATACGGTCGACTTCCACACATATCACTTAATAAAATAGCCATACGGCCAATTTCAATACATACTTAATGGAATAGCCAAACGGCCGACTTCCATACCCAATGCATTGGAGGTTATAACTTAACCACCCGTCCTGGAATTCACGGCACCACCCGTCATATGTTTTATAACGTAACCACCTGTTAAAATGTCCATGTACCAATATAAAATCATAAAATATAAAACCAATATAAAGGAATGATAACATTTCAACATTTCAATCACAATATATCATAAGTATATTGACATAATAGAATCCTTTATCAAAACCATTTTCAATACCAAAATACATAAAAGAGTATATGTTATTTATTTTATTTTAAAAACATTACGGCTTGATGAGGAACCCAAATACCAAATAATATTCGCGGCGGCGGAAAAGGTCGTTGTCACCGCGTACATAAAAAATTTTTTTTTTGTCGTTTAGTAAAAAGCTTCGTGGAAAAATATTCCTTTTGTATAAAAGTTAAAGTCAAAGGGGTTTATACACAGTATAAAAAAAAGTTGTGTATAAAACGACATATGCCTCAATGAAAGGAGATTGAGACGAAGTCCCTTACAAAGTCGGTATCCTTGGTTTAAGGATAAATCAATTACATAATTATGTGTGGAAAACGAATACACCAAATATAAGTGGATATTAAGTGTAAAATAATCAAAGGTCATTCACACATATTCAAAGGGTGACATATTCAATAACTACATGTTGAACCCAATGAAATCGAAATTTGGTTTAGAAGTTCCCTTGACAGCCTAACGGCGTCACATAAAAATGAGTTGATGAGAGATAAAAAGTGTATCTCATCACTTGAACATAAAATTTACATCAATAAGGATATATTAGAACATATCCCAACATAACAATATGTAAATTAAAAGACCCCACAAAAGAAGTCTTTTTAAAAAAGAGGAGGGTGAAAGCTTCCCTTACCGACTTGGGTATCATTCAAAACATACACCCCATGAAAGAAGGACAATAAATCATTGATGTAAATACTCATAAACGAATGTATATTACACAAAGAGTAGAATAATGGGCAGTACATACACCGCTGAAACGAAATTTTGGCAAATGTAGCATAAATCTCACGGGAATAAAAGTGAGATGAAAAATCCCTTACAAAAACTCGGAAGCCTAACGACACCACATAAAAATCCAAAATGGATTGATGAGATTGAATAGGGTCTCTCATCATATTAACAATACAAATTACAGTAAGTGTAATATAAAATAACATCCCAATAACAAGAAAGATGATCTTTAAATGGAATTACATAAAAGAGCATACTTAAAAAGAAAGAGAGGTGTAGGATCCCTTACCTCGGGTCCGACTTGACTCGATCGTTCTTTAACGTCCTGAATAATAAACTTGGGTTAATTTATATTTTCTTAAGAATCTTTTTCAAGTTCATTATTCCTTTTATATCACATATTTCCATGTTATAAACATTATGAAATCATTTAAGTTTACAATGTTTGTTTTGTCGAATTTTGGTTCTTAAGTCGAAAGTGGATTTCTTACAATTACATGTTGTTTATGTGGTCAAAGGTTCTTTATATCCAGAATGACATTCCTGATTTGGATATCATATATATCATATATATCTAGAATATACATGTATTTATAATATCACATAATCATTTAGAGGTAAGAAATGAAGTGCACCGTTCATGGAGACAGTAAGTCGTACGTACGCATGAACGCTACTTTCATTTCTTTGTCATATTAGTGGAATTAAAACTAAATGATATGTATGTATATTTTAATTCCAGATTTATATTCATCATTTATATGTATCATTTATCATATATATCCATTATATACATGTACTTATAATAGTACATTACATTTGGGGATAAGAAATGAAATGCATCGTTCATGGAGACAGTAAGCCATACGTATGCATGAACGCTACTTTCATTTCTATATCATACTTTAATGGAAGGAAATAATAATTATATAGAGGAATATAATAATTCCAGTATAACATCATATATAATAACATTAAATCCATCCTTTATACGTCCCACGTATGGCATTAATGAATCACATCACTTTGAGGGGGCGATAGTCTGCACTTCCTAAAATACAGATATCACGTATACCCATAATGGAAGCCATAAAGGTAAGACCCAAATGAAAAATACAGAAGATTGATTAAAACATAAACATATTATATATAATATATAAATATAGTGACATCTTAATGGCCATATTTGAAGGTGTTAAAAGAATGTCGAACAATCATTCTTTTGGGAGGCAGAAATTCGCCATCCATGGAAACAGTATGTTCTTTAGCCATTAGATGTAGGTGTTTGTAAGTTTAGCAATAATCATTATTATAACCACATCCTAGTATATTGAGGATACTGGAGTTGTTACAAAATAAAAGAATAAAAAGAGTTTAGGGGTTGTAGAAGCAAAATAAAACAAAAGGACTCAAAAGAAGACATTACCTTAAAATCGGGTAACTCCCCTTGGTTTGAGCTCAAAGGCTTCATTGGAAAGACTTCTGGCCAAAGTGAGGCTTCAAGGAGTAAGATTGGGATGTGGAGAGCCAAAATGGGCAGGGGTTGGCCGAGCCAAAGGCTTTGGGTGTGTGGGTAAGGAGGTAAAGGTGGGGGCCTTTTATAAGAGGAGAGGAGGGGCACTCTTGGAAATTAAAGGAATGTCACTTTAATTTAAAATGGTATTCGGATTTAAGAGGTCCCACATTGATGTATTACTAGGATAAGGTGATACGGGTTTGAAATCCACTCATCTAATTGGTTTTGGCCATGTGTAGGTTGTAGATTTTACATTTTCTTTCCATTTTATTTAAATCGTTAAATAATGAAGTCATCGATGCATCATCATGATACCATAAATAATTTAATTTATTTAAAGTCTAAAAATTATAAAACAAATACTATGATGTACTAAATCTGTTTAGATTTCCAATTACTATTTATAATCAAAATTCGGATCTTTATAACCCCATGTAAAAATTGTTTTCGTAAAACATATTATGTTTGAGTCATTTTTACTTTTACATTAAATAAATAGTTAATTATGTCATTTCCCAACCAAAGTGGATCCATGGGGTCCCCAAGTTTACCCATGGCTTTTCATGGTCGTCCAAGACACACCCTATGAGGGTAGGACATGTTTCAAGTTCATTTCTTATTATTAAAATATTATTTTTACCTTAAACTACACTAATTACCTCTAATCACGATTAAAAACATAATAAGTTACTATTCACCAAAAAATTATTTTAATCCAATTGAACCACATTATAATTCTTAATGACAACCATGTATGTCGTATTTTTGAAATTCAAATCACAAAGGTGGAAAAATTTCATTTAAACGGAAAATCAGTATTTATAAGTACCACTTAGTGGATTCACTATTCATCAAAAATTGATGTTTTTCAGAAAATTCCCAAAAATTCACCCTAAGCTATAATTGATATTCTGAATTCAAAAATGAAGTCTATTTTACAAAATTCAAAAAATATAAGTCACATTAATTAATTTAATAATTAATTCCCGTTGTCAAAGCAAATAGCGTGTTTTTATGAAACAATAAGTATCAAAAGATTGACACTAGTTTAAGTTTGATTCCAAAGTGAAATTAATTCCAATGACCACTATTGGATTTAATGGTAAAAATATATTCTAATTTCACTTTAAAAACAATTCAAAAGATAATCTAATCATATAAATAAAATAGATTAAAAAGAGGTTTTGAATTAAAATACAACATTTTACACTATTCATTAAAAAAATGAACTTTATCGGAAAGATACCAAAAATTTACACAAATTAAATTTTGATGTCCCGATTCGTAAGAAGAGTTTTATTTGGTCCAATAGAATTTATAAGAATGAACAAAACTATATTTAATGATGGTTTTCCATCAAAAGGTGATAAGTGAACCTTTAGTGAAAACTAGGGCATATACGCCAAAAATTGAATTCTTTCCATATTTTAAGCCATTATCTTTTATTGGATAAATGTTAAAACATTTGAAAACATATATAATCATATTTTAGTTATTTCTATCCATTCCCACCAGTACAACGACAACGTGTTAACTAACATTTAAAATAATATTATTTTATTACTAGTGTGCAATGTAAGTTTTCAAAGAAACTCATCGTTGCGTATCGAGTATGCTATCAAATGTAGAAAGCCCTTTCAATTAAAATTAATATTTAATTCATAAATATTAATAAATATTAAAATTCATTATTCTTTATTTACCTGGGATGTTACAGGTTTGATATAGTTTTTAGTATGAGTTTTGAGTGTTAAAAATGACTATAGATTGTGGAATATTCATTAGGTAATATGAGATCCAAAATCCAGGGCTTCTCAATGAGGCTATTCATGGTGTTCTATAATACTACTCATGTAAGAACTGTTATAAGATTGGATGATTGTAATATCCCAACCTATATAGTGTATGAACAATTTAAATTGTTTTTAATACTCATGTAACAATACATGAAGTTTTTCTTCGGTGTGTATGAGGAATGTAAAAGGCATTCCTGATGGTGATCATGAGGTGCCAGGGATTTAAAACATTGTTGTAACTCTATCACCAAGCTGATAGAGGGAATCTAGCTAGACATTATAAATATGAAGTATCCTTATATATTATACATGTTTATCTATCTACTAATTACTTCATTAAAAATCATTAGTGGTTTACCATCAATATAGTGGTATTATTGGTAGAATATTTTGTCGGAACATCCCAATAATTGTATTCGGCACATCACTTTTAAAATTAATCATTTTCCACTAATGTCAGGATCATTTATTGTTCCTCAATGGTCCATACACCTTTCCCCCCCATTAAAGATCTGTTTTATTTCTTTTTTGAATTCCACAACCATTTGAGGTGTTCGAAACCCTGAGGTAAGAATAAGTCAATATATTACCCTATTTCTTATTTATTTTTATATCTAGTGGTATCTAATTTTCTTGTCTATTATTCCAAATTTTTTGTAATATAGATCATTCATAATATTCATTTAGTTTTGCTAAAACCGGAGGCTTATATATGACATGTAAACTCCAAATAGGATATGTCAGTTTTTCCATCAATTTAATATATATTATTGATTGCCATTGATTTGTGTGTGTTGTTTGGAATTATCTATTTTTTATGTGATGCCCTAAAATATTATGTATATTCATCAATTTAGTATTTTAATCAAATAAACTCACATTTATTTAGTCTTGTTACTTCTGATGAATTCAATGGGACACTCTACTTTTTACTTGACCATATTTTAGACTAATCAATTATTATATATATTATGAATGGAATTGTAGTAAAAGAGAACACCATGAATTATCTGTATATAATAGATAATACCTGTTAAAATAATTAAATAATAAATTATATTTTAGTTATATGATATTGAAAAAGACTTTAAAAATCATAGTTAATTTGGTATTTAAATTTATGAATGAATTGGTTCTAGAAATCAATTACAGTATTCAAGAGATGATATTTTCTAGATTTAATTAGCTAGTATACTAGTATATAATGAGGGATATTTTTCTGTTTTTTAAAAATCAAAATTTTATGTTGTTAAAGGGTTATTATAGGGTAACCATGTTATAGTTTTTTCTTTTTATGGGAATGATGTAACCCATAATAAATTGTGTAATTAAAAATGAGTTGACAATGATAATGACTCTCAAAATGGTAAAAATGGGACATTATATCCTACTGAAGTCAATGTTGTAAACGGTATTGTTATTATTTAATGAGATGATTACCTGAAAATTAATGAATAAATTGATTTTTTGAATTACTTGAGTTTTATCTTTTTTTAATAATGAAAATTTTATAATAATAATGTAAAATTAAATATATTATATATGGACTTTATTAAGGTAGAATACCATGAGAAATATATGGATTCTGGTAGGTGAGTCATATAATTATTGTGGTTAGGTGAAAACCATGAATTCATTATGTGTCAATGCTATAAAATTCATTCATTAACAAATTAGATTCCCCGCATATTCAATACCATGATTTTTTTGGAAGATCCCCTTAGATTAAAATTGAATATAACATATTTAATGATATAAATTTTTTTCAAAGTATTCATTGTGGTAACCTTGTTTATGTTTAGAAGATGAGTAACATATTTTCATTATGATCTATTTTGGTGGGAACAATAAGTGTGTTAGGTGGATTACAATCACTCTATTCCACTAAATGAAATATATGTTTCCATAAGTTACGAGGGGTAGACTAGAATAGAGAAATGTTAAGGACCACCCATTTGGATTTAAAAACTGTTTTAATTAGAGAAAATTCTTTGATGATCAATATAGATTACCAAAAACATGTATGATTATTTATATATTAGTAGTGTGAATATAAACTAGTTGAGGGATGATATATCCTGTGATCAATAACTAAGTAACACTAACCTTGGATTTTAGAAACAGATGTTGGGTGTAACCTTGGGCCCATTGAATTGATAGATGTGGGAAGCATTCAAAAAAATTTAAATCATTACAATTAAAATTTTTTATAAAAATTTGATATAAAAGTTATTTTAAATTTCTACATGTTATTTATTATAATCCTGATATTATTTAGACAACATTGTTGGTGTCCTTATGAGTTTTACTCACATCTTGAATGGGATTTCATAGAGCTTTGATTCTAGGTCAGAGAATAAGAAAATGGGTCATTTCCCGGATAGAGGAAATTTTTTTGTGATTTTTCTATACATCATAACCATTTAGTTTTAGATATATCTGACATTAATATGATATATTTATTTCTAGATATGTTTTTTAAAAATTATTATTATCACAAGAGTTATTTATTATATTATTGTGGGAACCTGACTATATATTGTTTAATTACTACTCTATCTGAATGTAGTATTCGATTTTTTTTTTACATAAATTAGTTTATTAGTGTGATAGATGAGTATCATCTTCTAGTTATGAACCAATAAACCTATGCTACTACTCGGTAGCCTCTAATTTATGTGGAGGATCACATGAGGACACGCAGTGCACTATCCCAGAGCACTGTGTTTGTAGATATTGGGTCAGTGTGTCATAGAAAAGGTAAAAGATAAATAATTTGGTCTAAAAATAGTTATGAGATTAATATTAGAAGAAAAAAATAAACATCATCATGATATATTTTTTATTGTGATTGAAGAAAAATATATGGCAATTGTGGTTGATAATAAGACATAATAACTCACTGTAATGATGAAGGATGATTTGGGCATAACATGTAAATGAAGACATTAATATGCCATGGAATTAATTGTGTCATAGAAAAAAAATGTGAATTCAATTTATAAAAACGGTTTCTATTTTTTAATTATATGAAATTATCCATATTATGCTTCAACTGATACAAATTACTGAAGGTGACATTAATAATATGATAGTTTTTAATATTTCAATTTTCTAAATTTAAAATAGGTTTGATATAATTATATAAACACAAAATTTAACTACAATATGGAACAATATATTAGAGTAAAATTATAAACATAATTTCAGAATAAAAAAACCATTAAAAAATAAGAAGACAGCAATAAAATAGAGATTCATAGAAAATCAGAATTCAATTTTTTAATTTTTTAAAAATTTAGATTTTCTATGAATCCAATTATTTATTTGTCCCTTATTCAATTAACAGATAAATATTTAAAAAAAATATAATTTTTTACAATGGAAATTATATTATTATTCAAAAAAATATCTGTTAATTAATTTTTTATTTTTTATAAAATAAATACTTTATGGTGAATATTAAACAATTACCACATATCATAAATTTCCTTTTTAATGAAATCATCATAATTCATGAATGAATGGATTATCCATTGATATATCTTAATACACTTATATATATATATAAATTAATAAAATAACTAATAAATACATTTATGTACTTATAAAACCAATGTTTAATGTTTTTGCAATGAAAAGTAAAATTATAGTCCTAAATCTATTTGAATTCTATTATGTTAAATTTGATGTATTATAAATTATTGAAATTAAATACTTAAATGGATATATTATTTTAGATGAAAATATAATTATTAATTAATTAATTAATTAAAATATTTATCATGAAAAATGAATAATATGATTAAATTTAATTACATTGACAATGGTAAAAGTAATATTTTCAATAAATTGATATATTAATTCTGTGTTCTTTTTTTCTAAAAAAAATAAATTAATATCATAAAAATGATTTTAATACCAATATTCATCTAATAAAAAATTATATTTTTTATCATTCAACTATTAATCAACAGTTTATAAGATTATGATGAATTTATAGTAAAAAAATTGTATCTTAAAAAAATATATGAATTAATATTTTCATTTGAATAATAAATTATCTTATTTTGAAATTGACAATGATTAAATTGATGTTAATGTTTATTTAAACATAGGAATATTTTGTAATATAGTTTTTTTTATTTTTATTGAAACATATATTACATTGTTAATAACTATGTGACCTTGTAAAAATAAATATCAAAAAATTTTAAATTTTAATATTCAATGACATCTAACATTATTAGATTATGTGTTCAAATGAGGGTTATGTTAATTCAAGAGATAATCTAACTCTATACTCAGAAATTTATCAATTCTGATCCATTTATTGTGAAAATGTTACTTCTATTTTTGAAAAGTATTGGATGATCGTAAAAGTAACATTTCCTTCCATTATAAAATATGATTACATCAAACACCTCTATGTTATCTTTCAAATCTAAAATCTACATCAAAGCCTATATAATTATTCTCTCTAAAAAACCTTTATTTTCAATAGGTACATTGTTATAGATATGATATCATCATGCCGTCATTATTAATGACATATTTAATAGAATTTTCTATGGTCACAGATGCATTCAAGTTCTTTAGTAAAAGTTAGGTATTGAAGTTATTGTTTAAATGATTCATTTTAACTATCTTTAATTCCTGTTTTATATTTTACATAAAAATTTCTTTATATGGATTAATTACTAACCAATTTATTAAAATCATAAGGTATATATTTTCTTTTCATGTTATTTGAATGTCAATCTAAGGAAAACCCCGTTATTCTTACCCTACCTTTAACATATTTTTTGGGAAACTCATATTTCATTCATTGAGTTCTCTATATAATTCATGATAGAATATTATATATGTTTGGAATAATATGCAATATTATTTTTTATGTGGTAATTTAACATTATATTATATAAATTTAAATTTTTTTCAAAACAAATCAATTTCTAAATGAAATTTTTCGCAAGAATAATTTATTCTCAATTAGATTTTTTAACTCAAATATAAATCAATTCAGTTAAAATAACATTCAATTGAAATAGTTTTTATAAATATGATAAATTATTCTATTTTAAATATCCAATAATATTTCATCTTTTATCTATGGGAAAATTGTTTTTTAAATCAATACTAATTTCATTATGGTTTTCATTATTCAAAAAATAACAATTTTATTAATAAAAAATATCAATTAAATTAATGATGTGTTTTCTTCAATTTACATCTTCATTAATAAAATTTATATTTTAATTTATTATATGTAATCCCTAATTTTTAATTACTCTTGTGACTATCATATTTCCCATACTTTATTTCTTTATATAAATTTCTTCTACCACTTTTCACAATATGGGTTTTAATAAACATATTTCAAAATATTCAACTAGTTTTCCAAACATTAAAAATATATTTTTTTAAATTCTTCTCTGTGTAACTTCTTCATAAACCTTTTGTACCTTTTGAGGATATTCTACTAAATTTATATTTTTAAATGTAATTAATTTTCAAAAACATCACTTCACTTTTGAAAAAATGACCTTTCAATGTGTAAATAACTTCATACTTATCCCTAAAAAATAACATTGGTTCTTAATTAACTCACAGATGTTGATTTCATTTCATATATTTATATAAATTATATTCATGGACGATATTATTTCATTAAAAACCATATAAATTTTATAAAAAAAATCATATGGGGTTATTTAATTTTGAGTACCAACTTTTTACATTCCTAAGGTCAATATTAGTGATACCATTAAAAAAGGTATGAAACCCAATTTTGTCAATTAATTTCATGTGTTATTATAATGGATTTATTTTTAATATTAAACAAATGTTATATTATGTTAATTATGAAATTTGTTTGTTTATAATAAATTCATGTGATGGTTTAGGTTTGATAAACCCAAAATATGGTATGGGTATGATAATTACATGAGGTAATTTGTGTCAAATAAATTTCTGACATTGTTTTAGGCCTTATAAATCCCAAAGAAGGGATTGTCCAATTGAATAAAAATAATTAAATTTTTATGAATTTATACACAATGATATATTTATTTTAATAGTAAAAATTATTCTTCCTTACAACCTAAATCATGTTCATCTTGTTCACAACATGAATCTTATAAAAACATTTATCCTTAATAAGAAGCATATAAATTCTATTTTTTGAAAACATGATACATGGAAATTTTATTTTTTCAATAACTAATATATCTAGGATTTAATTGGATAAAAATTTTATAGTTTTTTAATGATAATATTTATTCCAAAATTCATTTTTGGGTTCTTTTTCAAGGACATGTAATGTTTCCATGTCACATTCCTACAATTATATTTATTATTAAATGGTTATAAATACTATATAATTGGTAAAAATATATTAATTTTAGATACTATTCCCACTATCATAATATATTTACAAATATTATTATTCCATGGCCTCCTTCATAAAATTTATCCCCTTCCCTTGTTTTAACATATTTTTATGATAAAACCCCATATGAAAATTGTTGATTTTTCAATAATAAATAATTTTTGCTGGACCATTTCTTATGTTTACCCTACCAAATTTTTGAATATAAGTCTAACATTTAATAATACCAAAGTTGAATGTTGATTATTTCATTTATAAGGAATATTTCAACATTATATATATTTAAAATTATTTTTATCTTGTCCAAAAAATACCCAATAAAATAATTTTATTTAAGTTCTATGATATTATTTGGATATGTAAGTATGAAATTAAAATGTTCTTTTAGAATGTATCACTTGATATAAAATATTATTTGTTAATTTATGTGTTTTTATAAACACTACTAGGAGGGTGGGTTTTGGTGTGAAACATTTGGTATTGAAGAAGTGTTTATTTATTTTTATTACTATTATAATAAATTTGTAGAATAGTTTTAGAGTGAATTAGTGAAAACTCAACGGATATTCCTATAGTAAAAATAAATATATACCATATCATCTTAAAATTTTGTTAATGTTACTATTGTGTGTCATATAGGAAAATTAATTACATTCCAATATAATATATGTTGATTTAGGCTTTATCAAAAATATACATTCGGTTCAAAATCATAAAAATGGAGGATTTGGTCTTAAGCCTATTATCTAGATTTTTAAAATAATGTTCCCAACTAATAAATTTGTATGAAACTCCTGAAATATATGAAATGATTACTTCATATTTTCTCTAATGAAACATTTTGAACGATTTGAGTAAAATGTTAACTAATTTACTTAGAGAACAGAAACGAAAAATGACAATAATTATTTATTTATTTTAGAAAGAGATTTATATGTAGTATAAAAAGTATCTAATATTAAAATAAAAGGTTCCATATCTGATGAAATATTTCTCTTTCATTTATCATAATCATATTATGTATATTTTCATAACTACTTGGTTTAAGTATTTTAATGAAGCTAAAAAAAATGATGATAATAATGGTATGTATCAAGAAAACACAATGTATTATAACAAAATTTGATAGAATTCATAATTTTGAGAGTGTATTTATACTCTTATATTATGATGAATACAAGTGAGTTTCCATATCATACCAATGTTAGGGTGTTTTCTATATTAATTGAAAACAAATCAACACACACAGTGAAATTTTTATTATGGCGAGATTTTTTATACAACATGTCAAAAAGATAGTCAAAAACATTCCATAGACCTTTTATTTTAAAATACATATAGTTATATTATAATGGTGTTTATAAAGATAAATATGCAAATCACCACATGCATATCCCCCCCACAATATGTTCACAAAATGTGGGAAAAAAGGACTATCATGATCGTGCATCCATAATTCCCATTTTTTTATAAGTATGAACTTCCATGGTGGCCTCCCAATGAACATGTGTGACTTCATTATAATGTTACTAAAAAAGCTTGATACATTCAATCCAATACAAAATTATTTTTCATGGATCATACCTAAACCGGGGATTCAAATTTCAAACATCCAAAGTTTATTCAGATTCAATCCATTGGAACTATCATCTATGATGAATATAATATTTAAAGTATGTAGTAATTTTCTACAATTTAGTTTCAATAGAATATCCAAGAATATTAATGCGATAATGTATCCATTGACAAGGATCTGATGGGTGTGTAAGACACAACCACAACCTATGTGAACAAGTTCACATGAATCCACCAAATCCACATTAGCATTCATCCATTATGTGATCAGAGTTATACATCTAATGGATTTCAACCCCAGAGGTATATTGAACAACCAATAACACCAAAACCATTGAAATATGAATATAAAATAATCTATAGTTCTCATTGACCCTAAAATAATTTTGGAGGCAATTATAACCTCACGATGGATTATAGTGAACCCCATACAAGTAGGGTGGATTATTTTTAAAATAAATAAAATTTATATATCTCTATATTTAGGATATTTGGATATTTTTAAATATTACAATAATTTCTTGAATATTCTAACTACATTTAGAATCAGTGATAGAAAGTATCAATTCATCAAATACATTCATTGCAAACATTATGAAAAATAATTTGTGAAAATACTCTAATATCCTTCATTTGAAGATAAAATAGAAAAATATATGGTTGATATTTTTCCCAAAATACAATAAAGGTGTAATGTGGGGTCCAAATAGAGACTAGTATGAGGAATCATGTTTTGGATCACAAGACTCCTCCTCCAGATTCAATATATCAAAAGCATGGAATATGGGGAAATTAAATTATTCTAGACATTTTGAAACCATGAGGGAACCATAAAGGAAACTTCAAAATTATTCCTATATCAGTCATTTTCCTTTTTCAATCCAGAGGATATTGGTTCCCATAAATTATAACCTCTATGAAAATAATCATATCATTAAACTTCTAGAATGAAATAAATTTCATGAACTTCTTTATAAACAATTTTAAATTTCATGACATTAATGGGAATGTTTTTTATGAATTGATGGACAATCAATTACTCTTAAAAAGATACAATCATAAATTGTGAGCTCCAAAAATTATTGGTGCACTTCTTTCATACCATATATCTCTAGAAAATTAATATATAATGAATTTTTTGTTTGATGGTTACCCAGATACCTGATAAAATTTGTAAATAAAATATTGAAAGTAATTGTTTTTTATAAATATGATAGAGTAGTAGTCTATAGAATTATACTAATTGGTCAGGATGATATATATGAACATAGTGAGGGGGCTTCAATAAAGTGCCTTAATCATATAATTCTCTACCCACCTATGCCATTTAGTTTGACCCAGCCTGTCCAATACATATTAATACAATTCCACATATAAATAGAACATTTTCAGATGATATTAATAAAAATAATAATTACCCTTAATGTGTTATTTTGGAAGCCAATAAACAAATAAGATATATTAAAATGGAGGTTTTTATAGAATTAGAAAATTACTATTCATTCATGTGAATATTTTTTTCTTTCTAGGATTTTATTTGACCTATTAACCTTTAATATATATTTTCCATATAACGTATCATATGTTTTCCCAATAAAAGAGTCAACACTACGCAATTGAATAGAAGATATATGTTTTTGACTCTGAGGGTTATGGCAACATTCTTATTCATGTAGATTGTACCCATATCACTATAGACCAAAATGATTTACTAAAACTGATATCTAGTCTAAAAGAATCTTCATAGTATCTAGAAATATTCATGATTTATTAGATGGCATTTTGGTAATATTTCCCCAAAAAATGATTTCTTCAAAAATGAATTTGAGGGGGTAAACCACACACTTCCAACATTTCATACATATATGGATAGGTTGTAGAATTTCATTAAGACATAGAATTACCTAATCATCAGCTAGTGAGAAAAATATTCTCAAGATGGGATAACCTTTTATAACACCCCTAATGAAGTAAATGAAGTCTCTAGGTGACCCAATCATTGAAATAGGGATCCTTTATGTTTCTTAAATGGTTTTGATCATATTTATGGACATTCAAGAAATTCCATTCCTTTTGATAATTGAAAATATGAATCTCTACATAATCGTTTCAGTTGACATAGAGATTTCTATTTTTGGTGTAATTTTTACATCTTTATTCAATTTCATTATACTGTTAATACACCCTGATTTAGTGAATAAATACATTTGAATACTCCTTCATGGAACAAACACTAATTGATGGGAAGAAATGAATCCCCTATAAATCTCTCCCAAACATGATGCATTTATTTCTCTCACTAATTTTTGAATCATGACCCAAATACTGATAGTTATGATGTCTGTGGTGTCTGAATCACATTCCTTTATTTATATTATAACCATGAAATCTGAGTTCACTCCATAATAGTAGGAGGAATAGTT
This sequence comes from Viscum album, assembly GCA_963277665.1. Lineage (NCBI taxonomy): Eukaryota > Viridiplantae > Streptophyta > Magnoliopsida > Santalales > Viscaceae > Viscum > Viscum album. The sequence continues at coordinate 1,000,108,579 of OY728166.1, forward strand.
TAAAGATTAGCTAAAATCATTATAAATATAATCATTCACAATTTTAAAAATGAGCATAAATATAAATTTCATAAAACCATATGCCCTACCACACTATCAACATTCAATGAGAATAGTAATAGTGTTATTTAATTATCTTGATAAGGCTTAATAAGATCCATATATAAATTTGAATCAATACTAGGGGTGATATTATTCATTAGATAATAATTGTTTTTACCCATTAATATAAATAATGGTTTTAATTGTATGTAACAACCTCAATGAGGATTTTATTTATGAATTATATAGGTATCCACCGATGTTAATTGAAGTGACATGTCGTATAAAATTATTTATTTGTACATAAAATAAAGGATCATTGAATTTAAATCATCCAACGATACACAAATGGAAATATATTTCCACCAAGGCAATTATTCCCTTGTTTCTAGCATGTAATTTAGTTTCGAAAGATCAATGATGCCTTTTACTGATCACACAATTTGATCGAAATTTACGATTTGGAAATGTAGCAGTTTAATTTCAGTAGGATTAATATCATTTTAAATAATGAAAAATGTATCATTACTCTATTATATGATAATATTTTTATCATTTTTCAACATGGTAAACAAGATTATCAGGGGGTTTCTATGGAGGATAAATCATATAAACATTTAAAATGACCCCCCTATATCTACAGACAAACAACCATGCTTTTTAAAACATTAAGAGAAGGGGGTGAACTTATTCAACTATTGTAGATGTTAATAACCACGAGATTTTTATCATAGTGACATTTGGGTTGGATGAGACCTAACAAATAAAATTAATCCTTCATTTCCTAAATATAAACCTATCATATATCTATTTAATGGATTTCCTCTAATATAGATTGTATATACTCCAAGTAATTTATGCTAAAAAATGGTCACCTCAACCATGATATATCATTCAATATGGGAAGATAAATTAAATGTTCACAACTTACTGATGTATGTTCCAGTTTTTTTATATGGTATTGTTACGGTTTTAATGTCTCCCATGATAACACAACCATAGTGAATTTTATAAGACATAATTTCTCAAACCCTCCAAATATCTCTTCTATTATGTATACGAATCATAGGAACATAAAAATGGATAGAGGACATCACCATTCATGCTAAAATAATCCGAGATGGAATTAAGAGTTTTATTGAAGAATTTTAATTTAATGCCATAATGATTTAAATTCCATATATTCACCCAATAAAATAAAAGTGGATTTTTTAAACAAATGCGAAGCCAAGGGAATCCCATTTTAAAGACCTCCAATTTGAATAATTATTTTTTCATTTGGCATGACCAATGTGAATAATTTTGTAGGTCATTGTGAAATGTCTTAGAGTAACGACCATGAAATAATTATAAATCCATTGGAAATCCTAGTTAAGGATCTCTATTTATTTAAGAATATATTTCCACGGGTCTGAGGCCCCACCACTTGTAGTAAAACCATTCTATCCTCATATCCCTTTCATTTAATTTTTTTCTTCAAATTTATTCAATATGAATTTCTCAACAATATCAAGAGGCATAACATAAATATATTAGAAGGAACCATATTTTAATCATCATACAACATTAATATAATGGGTAAAATCTATTGGGGAATTCCACAACTCCTAATTGGGTTACCAAAAGCAGTTTTCTTTTTGTAAATTTATATTGGGGAATCTAAGTGAAAGGATCCACCTCACAATGTGATTCAATTCCCTCATTCGAGGAGGATAATGGGATTAAAATTGAATCTTTTATATACTCATGTTTAGCTCACAATGAGGTCGAAATATCATATTTATGAAGATTCCATTTCATGGGGTCATATTATCTTTAAATAGGTTCCATCTACAAATATATATGATCAATGTATTCATGTATTTTCTCCCAAGTGTGCTCCTACATTTATAACATGACATTTAGTAACAAATGAATAATATTCAATATGATGACATGTTCTTATGTGTCTTTATGTGGGACTTGATGTTCCTACACTATGAATTATTTTTGTAGGAGTTCATATGAATTATGAATAGAAGTTAAGACCAAATATTTCTAAACAATCTGATATTATATTTTTTATTTTTTATTATTCTATGAATCATGGACAACATTTAATATTTGGTTGGGAAGGAAATTATCCTCATGTGATATATTTACTTCCATGATTATGATTTACCTATAGGAAGAGGCACTATCTGAATCACGGTACTCTAATGTGCAAGCGTCCTACACCTTATATCGAATATGCTACAGTCGTGTGTGGTTGTAAAAATAAGTAACATGTTTATACATATTTTAAGTTTATTTTATGCAATAAAATTTATTAGTAGAGTATAGTTGTCGAAATAATATGGTTGTTGTATCCTCCTCCACTTCTACAATTGAACCTAGAGTTGTAGAATCATTTTCCATTGCTAAAAACACATCCTTAGGGGATGTTGTATTGCAACTCAGATCATGTGGGTGCTGGGAAGGGGCCTCAAACACCTTATCAAAATAGTTTTCTATCATCACAGTGGATGTTCATTCATATAAATTATATTTATAGTGATCTTATCCAATCACATTTGCTTTATATTTTGTGAATATACATGACGGTTTATTATGCCCAATTACATTACAAAAGTTACTAAATTTGGACCTCATTAATGTAGATAAAATATGGTCAATGAAGCATTAATACTTGAATAAATTGGATTCATTTTATATAAATTTCTATGTTAAAACTATTATACCTTGTGGTGATGACCATATACAAAAAATATTGTGGAATCCATTTAAACATAGGACAAGAATCTGGGGAAGTGTCAGAATATTTGACTATAGATTTTCATATAAACTCTTATTAGTTAACGAACTGTTTTTGGAATATTCACTAGGATAAGGGGATTGTAGTATAACCATACATGTCTAAAAATATGACTAACTACATGTCTATGGTTATTCATTACATTGAAGGGGTTAATATTATGATCCCATTCTTATATTCATAGATTTATAGGCCTCAAGAGTATGGAAGCAAAGGACCGTGGTCACCACTTATGATCATTATATGGGAAAAATTATGGATGTTTCCCCTACGTATGGAAGATAACTACCAATTTTCACAACCCCATACTTCTACAACTCTATTGAAATGTTCATTTAATCTCAAAAAAAATCCATTCCAATCCATTACAAATGTGATCATGTAGTAATTTAAAATATGTATCCTCTCCACAACAATATAGTGGTTAGAGATAAAATTAAAAATGACGCCATGTCCCAATTCTGGAAGCCACCCAGAGGTGCCCCCATGCTCGGTTGTTCACATGGCCTCAATCTCATTTCCCTGAATGACAGAGGCTTCAATCATGTAGCGAGAGACTTGGGTGGGATGGTGGGGAAACTATTCTTTTATTGGCCGAGTAACACAGTGCAAGTAGAAAAGATAACAATAGAAGAAGTAGTATAAATATTGTTCAATGGTAAATAGAATAAGACTAAGGAATGAAACAACTGGAGCACACATATTTATATGATTCATGAAAGATATGTCTATGAAAGTATCCAAACAAATCACAATGATGGAATATAGTACTAAACCAAAGTACAAATGAAAAATATTAAAAATCTCCCCAACATCACAATCCTAAGTTGGGAACCCTTCTCCCCAGATCCATAGTAATCATGTACAAGATGTTGAAGGGCATTTTCCCTTATCTACACATGCAGCAATATAATCTGTTTGGGCCCAAGATCATAACCCAAATAGGGTGTGAGACTAATCTTATGAGGCAACCACCCAATGATCAGTTCTTAAGATTAAGTGAATATATATTTCATGAGAGAAAGAAAATGAATTAGTAGACAAGGAAGTACACATAGTAACAATCCTACAAATTCAATTGAATTCATTTTCATATATATAGTATGAAAATAATCAAAAAAACGGTCAAACCTCTAGGATGTACACATGGCCTAACCCATATAGTCCAACAAAACCAACACAAGCAACCCTCTGGGATTTTCTCACAGTCAAATCCCTCTAGTTCATCTTTAGAAAATAATATCTGAGGAAGAACTCATGGTCAATCCCCCCCTATGGCCTCAAATCGGTAACTAATAGGAACACATAGAAGAAATCAATGTCAAACCCACATGTGTCCCGAATCATGGAATTACAGACACTCTGAGGGATCACATAGTCCATCCCCCTATGTTATCACAATGTTACTGTAAAACAGCCACTCGGGAAAAGCCCTCAACATCCATTCTTCCTATGGCCAAATACACCTCGTTCTCACGGCCATGTGTATGTCAGTCATGAAAAAACGATATGTGGAATCCAAATTAAACCTCATGGACTACTTGTCTAATAAATATAAAGAAAATCATAGCATGATAGATAATTAATAACTCCATTATAATGATATTAAGCATGGGAAAACAAATAATTCTAACATGCAAGGTGGGCCAAACGGTCCAGATAAGAATATATAACAAAAACCTCCATAACTTGGATAAATGAACCCTATTCATAAACAAAAAACCTCTATCGAAACAAACCAGGCATAGAAGGAAAAACATAGATAAAAACCCATAAAACGACAATACTCTGTTCTTGGGTATTGGGAAATTTTCCACCACAAATTCAATGGATATCTACAGAAAGTCAAAAGCCACCTACCTCCCGGATGTGAGATCGATATACGTGACCCTCAGGCCTTGAATATCCATAGAATGTATTATATCTAAATAAATGAAAAAATATTTTAATTGAGAATAAATCACGAGAGAATAGAAATCAGGAAACAATGTTCTAGATGAAACAAGAACACATTGTGGCGATTATAATGCAATTGAGGATGATTGATTCTGAGAACAGACAGTGAGTCGGGGGCTCAGTGAAGATCTGTAGTCGTACAATCACTCACAAATGATACATGCGAATAGGGAGAATGATTTTTCCATTAGATGTGATCCTGTTCCATTTAATGAAAAAAAAATAATGTACACGTTGTGTCTTTTAAAAGCACACAGTGTTTAATTCCATTTTCCATCCACTGCTTTAGGCAGTGTCCAGGTCACCACACCTTGCCATGTACTCGGCTGTTATCCAGCTAGTCCAAGGTCACCTGTGACAACTGATTACACGGTGTGTACTAATATGTACATTGCGTGTACTCATAAAATTTCTAGAAACTCATCCTTTTTCTAAAAAACAACATGAAAAGAAAAATATACATGAAAATATGTCTAGGTTATTTTAAACATTCCCCCTTAAGGAAATTCATCCCAGAGTTTCCCTAGAAAGGAAGTGTGGAAGATGAATCCTCGAACAGTTCTGGCCACTATGATTGTACATCATCCTCCCTCTCCCAAGTGTCATGTTATACATGACAATGTTGTCATAACACTCATACTAGAGAAACATACTGACCATGGAGATCCATCACACATAGGTCAATAATTTTTATAGGATTCTCTTGAAACAAGGTTTCCACCTCGATCTCAAACTCCTCAGATTGGAAAACATTTGATGGGTCCGATAAGTAAATTTGGAGCTATGAAACATGGATGAAATCATGTATATCTCGGTACCTCTGATTTATCTCCAACCGATAGGCATCTAGACCAACTCTTCTAAACACCTCAAATGGCTCGATGTATCTGACTGAAATCAAACCCAATGTAAAGACCCGTAAAATTCAAGGGAAATGTTTTCTTAATTTTATTTGGAATTTTACAAAAGCGCAGTTTCTGATGACACCTGATTCCGAGGCCCGGTGTTCCCGGAATCAAATTCCGAAGTATGGCTCGTGTACGTTCAGTGAACGAACGAGCGGAAATTTCTAAAAATTTGAACCGGTGCCCGGAATCGAATTCCGAGGGCACCGCTGAACTCGTAGTGCCGATTTTCGCTTAAGGAGACCATTTCCGAGGTTGTGTTTTATGCGGGATGAGAGTTAGTTTTGGGGAAAGTTGGATGTAGTTAAATAAATTGTGGAACACAATTATTTTAAACCATGTTGGTTATATCCTCCCAAAGGGAGTTAGAGGTGGGACCCACATCCATATAACCTCCCTTGTAAGGATTAAGTGTGGTGGGTCCCACACGAGCCCTAACTCTTCAGCTTCCCTTACACTCCCCAATAACTCCACTCTTTTAAATTTTGACAACTTTTGTTATTAATTAAGAAGAGTTACTTAATTTAAAACTTTAGAAATTCAAAGTGGATTGGATGTGTAAATAAAATAAGGCTTAGACCTATTTTATTTTGGTTAGTATCCTTTGCCACCTTGAGAGGATAGGGAATCTTTCTTCATCTTCTTCAACCTTGACAAAGAGCACGAAGAACACTTAGGCTCCGACGAAAAACTCTGTCACCATAAGAAGAGAAACACATGTCGTCTCTTCTCTTCTTCACAGCCGGTGTGCTTTCGAAGATCGACGATGCCACTTCTTTCAATCTTCTTCCCGTGTCAACAAAAGGAGACACCGCTTCCTCCTCGGGCTTTCTCCGTCAGCTTACGAAGCTTCTCCAGCGACGTTACCTCTTCGGACGCACCTCGACGTCAACGGAATCTACGTACGATTCCCGCGATGCCCGACCACCGCGACTCTTGTCTTCCACGGCTTATTGGCGTGCTCCACTCTTGAAACCGAGGTAGTGGTTTTATTTTAAATTATTTCCATTCTTGATTCTAGAATGTCGAATTTCGTGGTTTTCGACTAATTGTTATCGAATAATGTGAGGGGGCCGGTGCGCAAAAACATGGCCGACCCACCTCCTTATTTTCTTAAAAGTTTTCTTTGTGGTTGGTACGAGGGAGCGTGGTGTCGTCACACGACGCAGTTTCATGAAGAACATATGCGCGGCGCCGTCGCACCGCGCCGTGGAAAGGAATTCAAGGACGTGACGCCGTCGTGCCGCGTCGAAGGTAACCGAGGACGCCACGGTCGAAACAGGGTCGCGGCAGAGGGGCGCGGTGTCATCGCACCGCGCCGGACGACAATGGCCGCGGCCGGTTCCGGGCCGCGGCGGAACAAGTTGACCAGCAGCCAGCCGGGCCGCCGGTGTCGGAGCTGGAAAGGGACCGGCCATTGCGGGTCCCGTTGAGGAGGAGCCGGCCGGCCAGGTTGGGCCGGCCGGAAATGGGGAAGGCCGGGGGAATTAAATTCCCCCAGCCAGCTTGAACGGCCCCCCATAATGGGGGGGGGGTGGTTATAAAGGGGGGGCAAGGGCCCCCTGCTTTTTTCAACAGATCGACCGAAGGTCGAGCTGGCAGCGAGCCCAGCGCGCTGCCTTGAGCCAGACCGGCGCCTGGCCGAGTCGACCCTGTCCGGGGTGGGTCGACCCGGTTCGGGCTGACCGGGGGGGTCTTTGGCCGGGTCGGCCGGGGCCCGAAACCCCCGATACCGAACTGTTTAGGTTCAAATGCACATAACTCAGGGTACAGACCTCCAAACGATGCCCCATCAGCGGCGATATGATCCTTGGATCAAGAAGGTCGTTTTGGTATATCGCACTCAAGGTTTCGGAATACTTTGAGTTCAACCGGGTTGGTTCGTACATGAAACCAACCGGGCCCTCGGAGCGAAAACACTCATATATTGACCTACGAACGTCCGATTGACGTGCCGTCATCTTTGTTGGGTTCCTCTTAGTGAGACGGATCTTTTGGAATACTTTTCCCAAGGTTTGGATGCAGGTGGTGTACGGTTGGGTTGGTTTTTCCTTAAAAATCAACCGGGCCCCTGGGACGAAAAAGCCAATAACTCTCAGACCGGGAGTCCGATTGACGCGCCGTCTGCGACGTTCAGTTCCTGTTGACGATACAGAACTATTGGATACATCAACTCTGGACTTTGTGACAGTTGATGTATCAGCCTCTCGGATCGTGGAGCAGACCCCCCGAATGAGTTTGTTGTGTGCGGGAACCCTAGAGCTGGCTGCGACTGCTACTGTGACTGCGACAACGACTGAGCAGAGATCCTTAATGGATTTGACGACGACGAATACAGCACTCAGCGATCCTGTTTGGATCAGTGCTACCGATCCTGTGTGGGTCTGATCCTGTGTGAGTCAGTGCTCAGCGGTCCTGTGTCAACAGACGCCTACAGATCCGGTGTGGGTCTGATCCTGTGTGGGTCTTTGCAGGGGTTAGTACCTATCGATCCTTTGTGGGTCCGATGAATTAGATGGATCAGTGATCATCTCTATCGTCTTTCAAGGAAGTATACCTGTGTGAGCTGAATCCGGTTTACCATCCTGTGTGGATTTTGTTTTACTATCCTGTGTGGATTACGTTTTGCTTTCCTATGTGGACTACATATACTTTCCTATGTGGACTGAGTTTTACTTGGGCTCGGAGGTTGGAGCGTATTGGAATTGATGACTTAGTTATATGTATGGGCATATACATAAGCAGTGTCGGTTGTTACTTCGTGATTGTATCTATCTTTATTGGTTTATCCTTTGTCGATTTTGGGTGACCTTCGGGGGTCTCGGGGTCCCTACTTAGTAGCTTATACTCACCCCTACACGGTCTATGCCCGCACTACGTTGTGTTGGTTGCAGACGACGGACATCGTTGATCATGGTTGAGGCTCGCAGAGCAGGACGGTACCTGGAGGTGGACCACTGGGTGGGACGGGCTCGGAGCCGACGGCAGGACCCGAGTAGCAGTGGAGACATTTGTACCCACCCTTCAGGTGGGATTTCCAGTGGACAGCTTGGTGTAGCGTCTTTTACTTTACAATTTCTGTTTTCCCTTTCGAGTTGTACTTTACATTCAGTTTGGGTTTGTATACTGGCCCATTTACTTTACCGCACTTTCACTTTTACTCATTTTTTACTTAGTTTTTACTTTTATGCTTGCTTACTCTGTGGTGCTTGTTTACTTTACAAAGGCAATGCCTTCATTTTCTAGCAGGATTTACGCCTTGGTGCTAGTCTCCAGCCCCTGGACTATGGAAGGCGGGCTTGGGGTAGTCACGGCACGGGCCCCGAGGACTGGTCGTGACAAATTGGTGTCAGGGGAGTTCGGTTCTACTGAGAAATATGATCTTTTCAATGTGAAGAAATAGTGTTTAGCATATTGAGTTTGGTTATCAGTCCAGAGAGTCCAGTGTTGGTGCAGCGGCCGACGTATCCGTACACTGGGACCCTGACTTCTGATTTCTGACTTAATGCATGAAAACATTGATTGCCTGTGTGTTTCAAGGTTTTCATTATGATTACCTTATATCAGCTCACTAGGTATACAGTTCTGACCATGGCGCACCTGTTTCCTTTTCAGGATGGCCCCACGATGACAGCCCACCGAGTGACGAGGCCTCGGTGCAGGGCCCTTTGTCAGTTGTGGCACCGGCGGTAGCTTTACCCGCGGAGCCCTTGATACTTCCAGCACCAGCCGCTGACGATGCACGTCGCCTCAGCGCACTGCATGAGTTTTAGCACCAGCGACTGCCCAGGTTTCATGGGGAGATGGACCCCCAGGCAGCCAAGGACTGGCTGGAGGCAGTCGTACGAGTTTTCAGGCTAGTGAGGACACCATGAGACCTCATGGTGATCCTCGCTGCGAGCCTACTGCATGCAGCAATGGGCCGATGGTGGATCTTGATGCTCCAGGTGCACGATGAGGCATCTTTACTCTGGACAGACATTGAGAGCCTCTTCCGCTCAGAGTTCTTCCTAGCCACCCTCCGTGCGGTGCGCATTCAGGAGCTTCTTCAGCTGCGGTAGGACAGCATGACGGTCGCTCAGTACTCGGAAAGATTTACCGATCACTCGTGCTACTTGACGGACATGGTACGGGAACCATTCTTTCAGGCCCGGACCTTCGAGCAGGGATTGAGGCACGAGATCAGGGAATCACTGATATCCCTTAGCATTCTGACTCAGACAGGAGTACTGGAGAGGGCCCTTTTGATCGAGAGCTTTCTTGCTGAGTCTACACCAGCACCGAGACCCACTGCAGGGCGGCACGTAGCAGAGTCTTCTGTAGCAGGAAGTCGATGGATGACTCTTGGGTCCAGGAAGACTAGACCCTCAGGCAGACGACCTCAGGTCACTGGCTCAGCAGTACGAGGAACACAGAGAGGAGCCAGTCTTTTGAGAGGCAGACAGTGCTACTCGTACGGCGGGTAGGGCCACATGGCTCGTGACTGCCCGACCCGCCGTGCCGAGGAGCAGCAGATGGTTGAGGGACCACCGAGGCAGAGGCCGAGGGTCGACCGTGGCGGTCCGCAGGGAGGAGGCGGACAATGCAGGGGAGCTGGCCGAGCAGCAGGTGGTGGGAGACGCTTTGAGGCTCTACCACCACCACCACCAGGAGGTCCACCCCGACCATAGGGAGCTGGCGGGAAGTGACAGGCACAGCTCCAGGCAGCGGATGCCTACGACCATGGCGTGCCCGAGATGATTCGAGGTACTATCTATATCTATTCCACCCTTGCTGCAGTACATATGGACACAGGAGCGAGTCACTCTTTCATAGCCGCTGCCCTTGTTCGGAGCTTGGAGATTCCAACAGAGCTGTTGGCTCGATCCTTACGGCTAGAGACTCCTACGGGAGTAGACTCGATGATTACGCACTGGTACCAACAGTTTGAGCTTACTCTAGGAGGAAAGAGCTTCAGCTGGGATCTTCTTGTAGCAGCATCGAGGCCTTACGACGTCATCTTGGGCATGGATTGGTTACCTACGGTCCATGAACATATATTCTGTTTTAGGTGCAAGGTGCGATGTGTACGCACTGACGGGAGTAGGTTCACCTTCATCGGCGAGAAGGGAGCCTTCGCATCACAGGATGGACTTCCGCCTAGGAGAGGATAGCCCATCACTCATCAATTGGCTAGCCTCATCCTAGGAGCAGTTGAAGTGAGGAGTCCTGGTTTTCCTGTAGTGGTGGATCAGTTTGCGGATGTTTTTCCCGACGACGTTCCATGACTACCTCCTCGCAGAGAGGTAGACTTTTATATTGACCTGTGCCCCGAGAAAGATCCGATATTGACTCTGTCATATCATATGGCCCCCGCCGAGCTTCGAGAGCTACAGGTACAGTTGGAGGACTTGCAGGGCAAGGGGTTCGTCTGACCCAGTGTTTCACCCTGGGCTTCCCCGATTTTGTTCGCCAAGAACGCGGAAGGGAGCTTGCGACTGTGTGTTGACTATCGCCACCTGAACCAGGTGATAGTGAGGAACAAATATCCGCTAACGAGGATTGATGGCCTCTTTGATCAGCTCAAGGGAGCACGGTGGTTCTTGAAGATTGTCATGAGGTCAGGCTATCATCAACTCAGTGTTAGAGACAAGGACGTGCAGAAGATAACCTTCAGATGTCGGTATGGCCACTATGAGTTCTTGGTAATGCCCTTTAGCCTAACCAATGCTCCAGCTGTGTTCATGGCCCTCATGAACAGGATCTTTTAACAATTCCTCAATCGATTTTCATGGTCTTCATCGATGACATTTTGATTTACTCAATGACTGAGGAGGAGCACACATACCACTTACGGGTTGTACTAGACACACTCCGAGAGCACCAGCTTTATGGTAAGCTCTCAAAGTGTCAGTTCTGGATACGTGAGGTCCATTTCTTGGGACACGTCATCTCTGAGGTGGGAGTTGCAGTGGATCCTTTGAAGATCGAGGCAGTGTTAGCTTGGGAGCCACCTAGGAGTGTGACAGAGGTTCGGAGTTTCTTGGGATTAGCTGGATACTATCAGAGATTCATGCCAGACTTCTCCAGAGTTGCGGCACCATTCTCACCTTTGACGAAGAAGGGGAAACCCTTCGTGTGGTCAGACAGATGTCAGCAATGATTTCAGGAGCTGAGACAGAGATTGACCAGCGCACCTATCTTGAGGTTTCCTGAGGAGGTAGTAGGGTATGTAGTCTACTGTGATGCATCAGGGACCATAATCGGATGTGTCTTGATACAGGAGAAGGAAGTGATTGCCTATGGATCACGTCAGTTGAGGCCGCATGAGCAGAACTACGCTACCCATGACCAGGAGTTAGCAGCAGTGGTCTTCACCCTGAAGATGTGGCGACACAATCTGATGGGCGAGCTCTTTACAGTCATTTCTGACCACCAGAGTCTTAGGTACATCTTCTCTCAGAAGGATCTGAATCTGAGACAGCAGCGATGGCTTGAGATCCTCCAGGACTATGACTTTGAGATAGTCTATACTCCTGGGAAGGGGAACGTAGTAGCTGATTCCCTCAGCAGGAGGACGAGCATTCAGCTACCTGAGGAGGCGACGGAGCAGCTAGACTCTTTTTAGATATCTTTCGTGGATAGAGATGGAGCAGCCTTCCTTCAGTCTCTCACAGTCACTCCTCCACTTCTACAGAAGGTCAGAGAGGCACAGCGTGGGGACGCTGACTGTGAGACGCAGCGTGCACAGATATCCTCAGGAGAGGCACCTGATGGTTTCTCCTTTGGACCAGAGCATGACATCCTTTTCAGAGGACGTAACATGGTACCAGTCGCTTTACGGGAGGAGGTACTGAGAGAGTTTCACACTTCTCCTTTGGTGGTACATCCTTGAGTGGCGAAGATGTACAAGGATCTCAGATGACAGCTCTGGTGTCCGGGCATGAAGAAGGCTATGGCAGAGTTCGTTTCTCGATGTCTCACCTGCTAGGAGGTGAAGGATGAGCACCAGGTACCAGCAGGGTTTGTACAGCCCTTGGATGTCCCAGAGTGGAAGTGGGACGACATATCTATGGACTTCGTGACTGGACTTCCACCCACTTTAAGAGGTCATGACTCTATCAGGGTGATTGTCGACCAACTCCCCAAGTCGGCTCAATTTTTACCCATCAGAGAGCAGAGATCAGTGGAGAGCTTGGGACGTCTTTACGTTCAGGAGATTGTGCGACTTCATAGTGTGCCATCATCTATCATCTCTGATCAAGATGCTCGCTTTACTTCCCGGATTTGGAAGGGGTTGCAGGAGGCGTTTGGGACGCATCTACGTTTGAGCACAGGCTTTCACCCTCAGACGGATGGTCAGACGGAGAAGACCATTCAGACTCTCATGGACATGATCCGCACATGTGTCCTCGACTTTGGTCGTAGCTGGGAGGACCACATAACCTTGGTGGAGTTTGCGTACAACAACAGCTACCACTCCACCATCGGGATGGCACCATACAAGGATTTGTACAACCAATCTTGTAGATCTCCTTTGTGCTGGACTGACCCTGGGGAGTCAGCACTTGTGGGACCAGAGATGGTCCATGCCACGACAGAGAAGTTCCATGTCATCCAGGAGCGGATGAGGACAGCTCAGAGCCGGCAGAAGTCATACGCTGACAAGAGGCGGAGGCAACTAGAGTTCGAGGATGGAGACCATGTCTTCTTGCGGGTCCCACCTCGACGTGGTATTCGGATATTTTATCGAGGCTACAAGTTATCTCCGTGCTTCATCGGACATTTCCAGGTCCTCAGCAGGATTGGCGAGGTGGCTTATTGCCTGGATCTACCACCTCAGTTGAACCAAGTGCACGACGTCTTCCACGTGTCTCAGTTGAGGAGATACGTGCACGACCCGAAACACATCATTGACCATGGGGAGCTTGATGTTGATAATGGGGCGAATTTTATGGAGGTTCCGGTGCAGATCGAGGATCGAAATGAGTGGGTCCTACGTGGACGGTCGATTCCTCTAGTGCGCATCATATGGCAGCACAGAAACCTCCAGGAGAGCACTTGGGAGTGGGAGGCTCACATGCGTGCTCAGTACCCTTATTTGTTTCTCAAATTCTGATGTATCTTTACGGGGACGTAAAGCCCTGAGGTGGGAGTAATGTAAAAACCCGTAAAATTCAAGGGAAATTTTTTCTTAATTTTCTTTGAAATTTTACAAGAGCGTGGATTCTAACGACACCTGATTCTGAGGCCCGGTGTGCCCGGAATCAAATTCCGAAGTTTGGCTCGGGTACGTTCAGTGAACGAACGAGCGAAAATTTCTAACTTTTGAACTGGTGCCCGGAATCGAATTCTGAGGGCACCGATGAACTCGCAGCGACGATTTTCGCTTAAGGAGACCAATTCCGATGTTGCGTTTTATGCGGGTTGAGGGTTAGTTTTGGGGAAAGTTGGATGTAGTTAAATAAATTGTGGAACACAATTTATTTTAAACCATGTTGGTTATATACTCCCAAAGGGAGTTAGAGGTGGGACCCACATCAACATAACCTCCCTTGTGAGGATTAATTGTGGTGGGGCCCACATGAGCCCTAACTCTTCAACATCCCTTAAACTCCCCAATAACTCCACTCTTTTAAATTTTGACAACTTGTGTTATTAATTAAAAGAGTTACTTAATTTCAATCTTTTGAAATTCAAAGTGGATTGGATGTGTAAATAAAATAAGGCTTAGACCTATTTTATTTTGGTTAGTATCCTTTGCCACCTTGAGAGGATTAGGAAGCTTTCTTCATCTTCTTCAACCTTGACGAAGAACGTGTAGAACAATTAGGCTTCGACGAAGAACGCCGTCACCATAAGAAGAGAAACACGTGTCATCTCTTCTATTCTTTGCAGCCAGGGTGTTTCCGAAGATCGACGACACCGCTTCTTTCGATCTTATTCCCGTGTCGACGAAAGGAGACGCCGCTTCCTCCTCGGGCTTTCTCTATCAGCTTACGAAGCTTCTCCAGGGATGTTACCTCTTCGGACACACCTCGACGTCAACGGAATCGACGTACGATTCCCACGATGCCCGACCTCCGTGACGCTTGTCTTCCACGGCTTGTTGGCGTGCTCCGCTGTTGAAACCGAGGTAGGGGTTTTATTTTAAATTTTTTCCGTTCTTGATTCTGGCATGTCGAATTTCGTGGTTTTTGACTAATTATTATCGAATAATACGAGGGATCCGGTCCGCACAAACATGGATGACCCTCCTCCTTAATTTATTAAATGTTTTCTTTGTGGTTGGTACGACGGAGCGTGGTGCTGTCGCACCATGCGGTTTCATGCGGAACATATGTGTGGCGCTGTCGCGCCGCGCCGTGGAAAGGAATTCCAGGACGCGACACCGTTGTGCTGCGTTGAAGGAAACCGAGGACACCACGGCCGGAACGGGGCCGCGACGGAGGGGCGTGGTACCGTCACACTTCGCCGGACGACAAAGGCCGCGGCCTGCTCCGGGCCGCGGTGAAACAAGGTGACCGGCGACTAGCCGGGCCGTCGGTGTCGGAGCCGGAAAGGGACCGGACATTGCCAGTCCCGTTGAGGAGGAGCCGGTCGGCCAGGTAGGGCCGGCCGGAAAAGGGGAAGGCCGGGGGAATTAAATTCCCCTGGCTAGCTTGAAAGGCCCCCCCATAATGATGGGGGGCCTCAGTTACAAACGGGGGGCAAGCCCCCCCCCCCCCGTTTTTTTCAGCAGCTCGGCCGAAGGCAGAGCTTGCAGCGCACTGCCATGAGCCGGGCCGCGCCGGGTCGGGCCGGGATGACCCTGTCCGGGGCGGGTCGACCCGGTTCGGGCAGACCGGGGGGGTCTCGGGCCGGGTCGGCCTGGGCCCGAAACCTCTGATAACGACCTATTTAGGTTCAAATGCCCATAACTCAGGCTACAGACCATTAAACGATGCGCCGTCAGCGGTGATGCGATCCTTGAATTGAGATGGTAGTTTTGGTATATTTCACTTAAGGTTTCGGAATACTTTGAGTTCGGCCAGGTTTGTTCGTACACAAAACCAACCGGGCCCTTGGAGCGAAAACACTCATATCTTGAGCTACGGACGTCCGATTGACGAGCCGTCAGCTATGTTGGGTTCCTCTTAGTGAGACAGATCTATTGGCATACTCCGCCCGAGTTTTGGACACAGGAGGAGTACGGTCGGGTTTGTTTTTCCTTAAAAACCAATCGGGCCCCTTGGACGAAAAAGCCAATAACTCTCAGACCGTGCGTCTGATTGACGTGTCGTCTGCGACGTTGAGTTCCTGTTGATGATACGGAACTTTTGGATACATCAACTCTGGACATTGTGACAGTTGATGTATCAGCCTCTTGGCTCGTGGAGCAGACCCTCCCGAATGAGCCTACTGTGTGCGGGAACCCTAGAGCTGGTTGCGACTGCTACTGTGACTGCGACGACGACTGAGCAGAGATCCTTAGTGGATTCGAAGACGAAGACTACAGCACTCAACGGTCCTGTGTGGATCAGTGCTACCGATCCTGTGTGGGTCTGATCCTGTGTGGGTTAGCACTCAGCAGTCATGTGTGAACCAGCGCCTACAGATCCTGTGTGGGTCTTTGCGGGGGTTAGTACCTATCGATCATTTGTGGGTCCGGCGAATTAGATGGATCAGTGATAATCTCTATCGTCTTTTGAAGAAGTATACCTGTGTTAGTTGAATCCCGTTTACCATCCTGTGTGGATTGTGTTGTACTATCCTGTGTAGATTACATTTTTCATTCCTATGTGGAATACGTATACTTTCCTGTGTGGACTGAGTTGTACTTGGGCTCTGAGGTTGGAGCGTATTGGAATTGATGACTTAGGAATATGTATTGGCATATACCTAAGCAGTGTCGGTTGTTACTTCGTGATTGTATCTTTCTTTTGTGGTATATCCTTTGTGGATTTTGGGTGACCTTCGCAGGTCTCGGGGTCCCTACTGAGTAGCTTATACTCACCCCTGCACGGGCTATGCCCGCACTACGCTGTGTTGGTTGCAGATGACGGACATCGTTGATCGTGGTTGAGGCTCGCAGAGCAGGACGGTACCTGGAGGTGGACCACTAGGCGGGACGTGCTCGGAGCGGACGGCGGGACCCGAGGAACAGTGGAGCTATCTCTACCCACCCCTCAGGTGGTATTTCCAGTGGAAAGCTCGATGTAGCGGCTTTTACTTTACAGTTGTTGTTTTCCCTTTCGATTTGTACTTTACTTTCAGTTTGGGTTTGAATACTGGCCCATTTACTTTACAGCACTTTCAGTTGTACTATGTTTTTACTTAGTGTTTACTTTTCTGCTTGCTTACTCTGTGGTGCTTTTTTACTTTACAAAGGCAATGCCTTCCCTTTCTACCGGGATTTACGCCTTGGTGCTAGTCGCCAGCCCCTGGCCTATGGAAGGCAGGCTTGGGGTAGTCACGACATGGGCCCCGAGGACGGGTTTTGATACCCTATCTCCTTATTTTCTAGTTTTCCAACTACTATGTGGCATTCAAGAATACCTGATATCTGACCTCGAACACCAGAGGTCATCTTCATCAATAATCATTAGACTTATGTAGTGATTGTAGAGTATCCATCCTCTTCCAAATCAACTCTATCATCTCTATAGTCTACTGGACAAGATGAGGTCCCAGCATAGCTGCCTCCCCTACCTCCATCCAACACAATGTTGATCTGGATGGATTACTATAAAAATATCTATATGTTTCCTTATCAACAGATTCATAAAAACTATTATTATTGAAAACACCACAAGATGACTTTTCCTCCCCCAAGAATCTCTAAAATTCAGTATGCATGCACAAATAGTGACCTCAAGCACCTGAATCACACACTTGGATAGGCCATATGTCAGGCGATAGTAATATGTACTCAAAAGTACCTATGTATTCAAAGCCCTCTGAATTAAATGCAAGACTTTATAAATAAATGGGTGTACCTATCTAAAACAATGGAATGTGGAACTCTAGGTAAACATACAATATCCTAGAATTACAACCTTCCAAGCACATTTACACTAAATGTCTCCGTGACTGGAAAGAATAGAGAAACCTCTGTGAGCATGTCAATGACAACCCAAACTACATCATTCCCTCGAGACAACCTTGGAAACCTGTTACGAAATCCATCGTGACATCATTCGACATCCACTCAAGAATGGGTAACTACTGTAAAAGCACTGCTGGTCACAGATTCTCCACCTTCACCTACAAACAGGTGGAACACCTCATGAGAAAACCAGTGTCATATCCATTCATACCTGGCCACCAATAATGATGGTGTAGTTCTCGATACATCTCGGAGAAACCAGGAAGAATTGACCAAAATGATGAATTAATGTCTCACATAAGCTCCTCACATATGTCTGATAGCACCCACATGCATCCATCAAAATGCAAGATCTCATCCTCAACTATGGTCCATCCATTTATAGGGACATTTCCAAAAACACTCTCTCGTAGGACTAGGAAATCAAAAAAGGATAGCTTCCTCATTCACACTCAATCCACTAGAGTAGAGTTAATAGCTATAGATGAAATAAATGTCTACCCATGTCTATAGTGAACCTTTAAATGCATCCAGAGAATAGATCCATAAGCATCCACTCACTACTGGCCTCATGAACTGCCTTTATTTGAGTCCTCCTTCTCAACACATCAGCCACAACATTTCCTTTCCCATTCATGTCGGAATGATCAAAGTCAAAGGAGTAAAGGTACTCAACCCTACTTCTCTATCTCAAAGTTTGGTCATGCTAAGTGAAGATATACATGAGGCTTTTTTGGTTGGTGGGAACCACAAAATTCCCTCCCTGAAGATAATATATCAATGATTGTATAGCATGGACGACTGCAGCTAGCTCGATATCACGTGTTGGGTAGTTCTTCTCATGTGGACTCAACTGATGAGATCAATTCGCAAATAGTCCTTCCCTCTGCATAATCATAACTCACAACCTAATACCTAAAGTATCCCAACAAATAGTATAACTCTCTCTTGGATCAGGAAATTCTTGTATCGGTGTTGAATTCAACCTCTCATTCAACACCTGAAAGGATGACTCTCATGATCTTGAACACAATTCATTCTCCCCCTTCTTAGTCTTACATGTCAGTGGAGTTTCTTGGCATGAAAAGTAATATATAAAAAAGTTGTAGAAACCATACATCCCTAGAAAACTATGTACCTCAAAAACTATTCTTCAGCTTCTCCAATGAAACTACTACTCTCACTTTCTCTAGGTCTACTGATACTCCTATATCTAAGATAACATGACCCATGAATTGAATTTGTTCCAACCCAATGTGGAATTTTGAGAGCTTCACATATTACTGATGCTCTTTAAGCGTACTCAAAACGATCTCATGATTTGCAACATGTTTGTGTTGATTATTAGAGTACACAAAGATATCTTCCACAAATACTACCATGAAAGAATCCATGTATGGATGGAACAGTTGGTTTATCAGTGCCATGAAAACTGCTGGTTAGTTTGTGGGACTAAACAGCATAACCACATACTTGTATAGAACATACCTACTCCAAAATGATGTAAGAGGTATATCAGATGGTCTAACGCACAACTTATGATAATCAAATCTCATGTCAATCGTCAAGAACAGCCGAGATCCTTGAAGCTGATCAAAGAGTTCATCAATCCTTGGCATTGGATATCATTTCTTGACCGTAAACTGGTTCAACTTCTGATTATCCTCACAAAGTCTGAGGTTATCATCCTCTTTCATAAAAAACATGACATGTGAACCACATGTATAAGTACTGGTTCATGTGTTACCCTTTTCTGCAACTCCTCCAACTGATTCTTGAGCTCCTACAACTCTGGTGTAGCTATCCAATAAGGAGGAACAAACACTAGTGTCGCTCCTGGAATAAGCTCTAATGAAAATTCCACCTATCACTCCAAAGGAAAACCTGACATTTCCTCTGGAAATATGTCCTTCAAACGATCCACCACTAGAGAAAAAGAGAATTTGCGAAGTCCCATGGTCTTCTAGATATAGACTAGCAAACTAGGAAGTAACTCCTCCCAACCCATGATGCTCAGGTGCTGATATTCTAACATGGACATCCCACTCACCATTATAAAGAAACGAACTACTATCTCTTGATGTGAAACTCACCCTACGATGATAGAAATTGGAAACTTCCAAGAAGGGAATTGAACAGTCCATTCCAAGAATGACGCCATAGCCTGTCATCGCCATGATATAGAGTTCTCATAAGATGTGGCACCCATGAACCTCAAGTGGGAACTCCTTGCACTGATGTACACTAGCCTTTATAGTCCCCAAAAAAGTGTATAATGTTAAGATATCTGTAGAAGAAATGATACAAATCCTCATGAACTCCACAACAACAACCGATATAATGTTTTGGGAAGACCTTTTATCGAAAATCCTAGAAGCTAAAAGTGAGGAAACATGGACTGTACCACAAACTGTAGAGGGACCAAGATCCTTCACATGGTGGGTATACTCCACTACAAAATTATGAACTGCACCATAGCCCAATGACCCTAACTGACCACCCTGAGCTGATCCAAACTGTTGTCACTAAATGCAAGGAGACTGGAAACCACGACCACAACCTCCACCTCGGCATGAATGGATAGATGAAATATAGTTCCCTACCTGATGAGAAACTGGTGGTGCTTTTCATGAACATGGAGTTAGAGAAGAACCCCAATCACGAGCTACTTGTTAGGAAAATTGAGAGAAATGCTTATGGTGACCCATCTTGCTGTAGAGTCCACACTTCACTCGGTATCTCAGGAAATACAGCCTCATATTCCCACTCTTCCTGCAATGGTAGCACACCTTCGAGAAACCAGAAAAAGTATCACACTCCTCGGTTCTCTATGTGTGGACTCTTTATAATGCTTCATATTGATAGTAGGAGGGATAACAACTCTAGATGTCGAGCCAGAGTTGCTCTAAACTCTAGAATACCTTACATTACACTCTGTGATTAGCTCCTAGAAGACTATAGAAGTGATGTAAGCCTACATAAATATTTTCACCAGATATCAGATGTCATGCCTAATACCATCCTCAAACATCCTTTCCAAGAAGAACTCATCACCTCCTGGGATAGGCGTGAAGCACTACATCTTAGTGAAGCTAGAAGATTACTCCATGACTGAAAGGTAACCCTTCTCTAGACTCATGAACTCTAAGGATCAATAGACCATCAATGTATCCAAGAAGAAGTAATGTTAGAAGGCATGCTAGAACTCAACCCATGCCATAACCTACTCAAGTCCTCCCTGTGAGAACACATCCCACCATATCATGGGAGAGTCCTGAAGAATATAAGTAGGGCACTTCACCCTTCTCTCTGGATGCGTCCTCAGAGGTTCAAAGATAAAAATTTTGGCTTCTAACCATGACTCTGCAACCTGAGGTCCTCCTTCCCCTATGAAGGTGGGAGGATGATGCTGTGAGAAAACCAATTTCAACTCTACCATATAAGGTGAAGGTTGTGATACTACATAGAAGGTCTACAAAAACCTCATAAAGCCCTCTCAGAACTGGGCATCAGCACCTGCATCCATAATGACAGAAGGTTCCAAGACTGGAACAACTGGAGGATCCACTAATAGTCCTTGATCAGCCATATCTAGTGTCTAATCATTTCACTGTAACTAGCTAACAATATTAGGACGTCTCGATGGAATGACTCTACAAGGTCAAGGGCACTCCTTGGATCAAGATTAATAGGGACCAAAAAATAGAAGGGTAATATGGGAACAAGAGAAAGAAATCATTCATGTTTTTTAAAACATGGATACACAGTGTGTAAAATTCCTACACCGTGTGTTCCCATAATCCTTCACTTGGGAGTGTACTTTTTCAAATCCAGGTTGTGTAGCACTCCAAATACTCGACGTGTTGTCATCAGACATTGTGTTTAATTGAATCATCATACCCTTCCATAGTTCTTCTATAGGGCTAGGTGACACAATTCTCCTAGAAGTAATCTACATGGCATGTTTGTGCCTGAAAATCCATGTATTAGATTAACATCAATGACCCGTTTTGTTTTTCACATGGAGGGTTATAGGGCTCACTCTACCTGGCCTGTTCTAGTTGGAAACAGCATGTACTAGAATGATTTCACCGACCCGTGTTGTTGGCTACCCACCTAAATACATTGGTTACACTAAACGACATGTTCAAGCTTGACATGGCATGTATAAATTATGTTTAATCCATATGTGTCATTAGTCACATGGGTGGACACATGGTATACACAACACGACGTGCACATCCGTTACACAGCGTGTCCCACCAATTATTTCTTAACCCCATGTGTTTGCCCACACAGCCAGTGACATGGTTAGAGACTACACGGTGTGTACATACTGTAAACGACATGTACTTAATGAAAATAGTTCCTTCTCGAACATAAGGGCACATGGCTTGTATTCAACATTACACACCTTTTATTCTGTGTATTTTTAGATAGTAAGCCTAAAAAACTACTCAGGATCCCAGAATAACACTGAAAAAATCCATTAAATGCCAATTTATGATCTTTGAGGGAACATTAACCCCACGAGTCATATCATGCCATCTTATAGAAGTCCTTTTCAAGAAAAAAATACAATGATACACCATATTTTGATCTATGAGGGCCCATAACACCTCAAGAACCAATGTTTGGAATCTATTCAAACAAAACCATAAACAATACAATACATTGTCAAAAGGCATGTATTATATCAACGCATTGTGCAAAACAACATGCATATATAGAACAAAATCAATCACAACCACATGCATTCACTAATTCACACTAAATGTCATGGAAAGAATGCATGGCATGTGATTTCTTGGATGTTCCTATATGATGCATGAGATGAAATACACATAACTCATCGGGTTCAAATAGAAATATAACCTCAATAAGTACAACGATAATAGCACAATACATGTGAGTCACCCAATGGTGAAATCAAATCAACTATAAAATTGAAAAACTATAAAAATTAATATATCGATGTAAAATGGCTTTTCCATGTTCACGTGTTAGCTAATCCCAATCACAGCTTATTTCCAAGTACCTATTACTTCCTATCACTGGATATATGTTTTAAAATTATTTCAAGAGAAAAATAATACCCTCTGAACAACTATGTAATGCCCCGGATCCGAAAGCCTCCCCGAGGCGCCCTGTTCCCGGTTATTCACATGGCCTCAAGAGAATTTTCATGAGCCCCAGAGGCTTCCAACAAGTAGTGAGGTCCATGGGTGTGTTAGTGGGGAAACTATGCCCTCATTGTAAAAGTAACATAGTGGTAGTAGAAGAGATAGCAATATCAGAAGATGTAATAATACCATGAAATAGTAAACATTAGAAGACTGAAGAATGAAACAACTGGAGCACAAATATATATTAATGATGCATGATTAAAATGACTAATAAATCAGGAAAACAAATCCCAATGATCGAATATAGTTATAAACAAAATTACAAAAGAAAATAATTAAATATCTCACCAACATCTCAATCCTCAGCTTGGTCCCATACTCCTCAGCTCCACAACAATCAAGTATATGAAGTAGAAGGGAACTTTCCATTATCTATACCTGCAGTAATATAATCTATTTGGGCCCAAAAGCATGTACCAAACAGTGTTTTAGAGTAATCCCAGTATGCAACTACACAATGATCTGTGCCTAATAGACAATGAATATATATAGCAAGAATTAAACAAAATGAAGTTGGGACAAGGAAGAACACACAATAATAATTCTATAAATTCAATTGAATTCATTTTCAGATATTATGTATGTAGATAATAAAAAGCATATTACCCTCAGGGAATTACTCATAGCCTAACCCCTCTAGTTCAACCAAACAAACACAAGAAACCATTTGGGATGTACTCATTGTCTGACCCCTCTGGTATAGCTTTAGCAAAGACTCTCTAAGGAAGAACTCACCGTCAATTCCCCATGTTGTCTCGTATTGGTAACTAATAGGCACATTGAGGAAGAAATAAATGCCAAATTACCAATTTGTCCCAAATCAAGGAACTACAGACTCTATAAGGGATCTTAAAGACCACCCCCCATGGTCTTCCATCGTCGTAGTAAAATAGACACTCCAAAGAAACCCTCACTATCCCGTCTCCCTATGGCCTATTACACCATGTTCTCAAGGCCCTGTGTATGAATGTCATGCCCAAATGATATGTGGAAGCCAAAGTAAACCTCATGAACTACATAGATATAATAAATCTACATCATATCATATCATGTTAGATAAATAATCACTCCATCCTAACAAAATAAGGAATGTGAAAACAATGCATCCTAATAGGGAAGTCGGACCAAACAGTCAAAAAAAGTAAACATTCAAAAAACCACATATCTTGGAAAAAATAACCCAATTCATAAACAAAAAACATATATACCAATATACATGTAATATAAGTAAAAATAGGAATATTACCCATAAACACGCAATACCATGTTCTTGTGTATTCGGTTCTTTTGCACATCAAATTCAAAAACATTCTACAGAAAGGCACATACCACCTACCTAATCATTGTGAGATTGATTTACATGAACCCCAGGCCTTGAATCACCCATGAAATATGTAGAAATACAAAAACCCTAAAAATGTTCAACCGATAATAACTCATGATAGATAAGAAATCAGGAATCAATGTTCCATAATAAGAAAGAACTCACCGTGTAGATTCCAATGCAATCAATGGTGGTCGATTTAGAGAATGGATAGTGAGACGGTGGCTCGGAGAATATATAAGGTCATATAGATGATCTCAAACAATACAAACATATAAGAATAACGTTTGGTCAATTAGACGTGACCCCGGTCTGTTTAATGAAAAAATGAAAGTACACAACATGTATTTTAACAGTACATGGCATATACTTTCCAATTACGACCTCCGCGTTTAGTGGTATCCATTCACCACACACGAACATGTAATCGGCCGAAAAATGCCCATTACATGATCACTTGTGGAAAAAAAGTACACGACGTGTACATATATATACACATCCTATACTCATGAAATTTCCAGATAATCCTCTTTTTTCTAAAAAACAACCAGAAAAGAAAAATATACATGAAAAGAAGGTCCATGATCTTACCAAAATCAACCACTATGGGTGATTATTCTTGGAGAGGTTGTGCCAAAATATTATAAGGAAAAAACCATCATAGATTTGACCACCTTTGAGAAATTCTACTTCTGCCCGAACAATTCCATGGGTGTCACACTATCCGAAAGAATATTCTATAATGATTTAATAAGATCCAGAAATGATTCTTGCCCAATAATGTTATTGTGAATCATTGTCTAATATTACATATTAATACTTTAGGTTTCTAGGATTTTTTCATTTATTTTTTAGTTAATGGTTTTGAATCATATATTATAAGGAATTAAGAATGTTTAAATTTAATATAATTAAAATGTTATTTTTTTTATATTTATTGGGAACACAATTTTAGGGAATAGATAACACTATGGTTTAGTATATTCTCGATGTTGAGATTGTAATTTGTTGAATCATTTTGAAAAGGTATTTTAGATTGTAGTGGAAAACATTAGACTGAAAATTTATTCCATATATTTCTTTGTATGTTCATACCATTTTGGTATTGGGTTATATAATTTCTACTATGTGATTTAATGATTGTAACGACCTAGATATTTTACGATTCTATTAATGTTATTAATAAATAACTTTTTTATAATTAAAAAAAATTATGTTATAGAATATAATTTTTTAAATATAGGTTATATTATTTAATAAAAATAAAATTTTATTATATGTTATGTGGAATGTTTAAAAATTATAATATTAGAAATCATATTATATTACATTAATTGTAAAATAATTATACATTATTATATGATGAATTATTAAAATAATTTTTAAATTTTACCTTTAAGAAATATATTTTTTCCAAGTATTATGTTATGATATATTAAATTATTGTTTTTAATAAAAAATATACGAATTTAAATGATTACATTTTTCCAAAAATGGGATATCTTTATATTTAAAATATTAATTTAATATGAAAACATTTGTTTGATTAATCTGGTAAAAATATTGGCTTCAATAAAAAAAATTATTATATATATATATGAAAAGTAAAATAATTATAAATAAAATTAAATATTTAATTGAAAAGTGATATTAATTAAAAATAATAGTTATGAAGAATACAAAATGAACAAGAAAATAAAATAAAATTGATTATAACAATATGATGTGTTGATTTGAAATTTATAAATATATCTAATAAAAAATTAGTAGTCTAAAATTAAAAATCATTGTATAAAAATAATTTAAATAACTTTTTTAAATAAAATTGAATATATTGAATATATATTATTACTATTAGGATTTTAGTTTTTTAAAATTTGAATTATAAATATATTGATTAATGATAATAAGATAATTATAATTGTATTATTAATTAGTTATAATATAATAAATACAATTATTTTCATAAATTATGATATCATAATAATATCATTAATATTTTAACAAAATGAAAAAATGAGGATAAGGGGACTCATTAGACATTGATTAAATTGGGAAAGGGGGAAATGACAGATTTGGATATGGAAAGATGACAGGAGTGGTCGACTGGGGGACCACCCTTGAATTCAACCAACCGAGATGGAGGTTGACCCCTAAGGGGCTTTGACACTGGGATGAGCCAATTAGAATGACATAAACTACTATTTAGGGAGTATGAACTCGGTTCGATCGTTTGGTGTTTTGATCATAGAGGGGTTATGATCATGTTGTTTTTAGTTCCCTTGATAGTTTAAGAGTTGGACAATAATCAACCTCCAATGTCACTCCTTGTAGATCAGATGTAGGTTTTCTTCTTGTAATTCAATGTTATAGATTCGTTTTAATGTGACCTTATTGGTAGTATAACATATTATTTTCCTCTTCATTCAGTGTTATAAAATCACTATTGATTGTTTTTTATTATATTTTCTCTATTCACCATTTTACAATATTTAATTCATTATTTAAATTCTTCAAATTAATTATTATAACCCTCTTCATCTATTTATATGAATACTAATATCCTAATTTATTTATATACTCATAGTTTTTGAAATATGATTACACTGACATAATAAATATTCAAAGTTGATATAAAAATCCTTTTTCAATGATTTAGTATGATAATTTTTTAGTTTCAACAATGCATCATGATAAAGATCAACTAAACTGATCTAATAAGATTATAGAATATTAATAAATAAATTAGTTGAATATGAAACTGATTTATATTCATCTTCATTTTCATTATTTAATTCATTATTTTTTAATATAAATTTATAATAACCTTGTTTTGGATTTCTCAACAAGTCGTAAAAAAGAAAACATTTTTATATATATATTAATTATTCTCTCATGTCTATAAATAAAAAAAATCCATCTGATTTTTTACCACGGAGTTTAGCACACCAACCTAACTATTGCACACCATTTTTCACACCATATATAAGGGCATGGATCCACATAAAATCTTTGTTTTTTTCGAAGACCTAGGTTATTGGAGGAGGCTTATAGGATGTTTGGAGGAGTACAATGCTAAAATATAGAATTAGGGATATTACATTCTATGTAAATAGTTACAAATTGTGAATATTGGATTCAACTTATATTCTTATTAGATCATGATGTTTAATAAATCAGGTTTTTTAAAATAAAATCGCAACATTTTTTTTGATGGAAGAAAAACTCTAAGGATTACATGGTGTGAAATAGTATTACAGGTCATGTAAATCTATGATGCAGTAGGTTTTAAATTTTTTTAGTCATTATGGTTTTTCAAACCCTTTGACTGAAGCACATTATTCTTAATTCTAGGAAGCCTAGTAATGCCCTCTTCAATGATTTTGGGATTCCACTATAATTGAATGATCTCTAGCTTATTTATTTGGATCCCTATTTTATCCATTGTATGTTCTATCTCCATTAATTTGATATATATAATATATTCCCTCTTGTTACTCTTTAACATATGACAGTGCTTGATCTCTATGTTTATAATGGATTTTTGTCGATTGGATGTTGCTTTGGTTGTGGAACAATATCTATTTGTGGATGTAGTTACTACGATAGAGGTGATCAGTATACGTATCATTTGCTCGTTCTTGAAAAATGAGTGTTAACATCATTTTTATGGTTGTGGATTCATTAATTCTCAATTTAACGAGGTGAAATCGATGTTTTAGCATGATTTATCCCCATCAATCACAATGAAATTTTTTGAATAATTATATAAACCATATTAAAGAATAGATATGGATTTCTTATAGATTTTATTTGTACCATGATAATGGTTCTCTTCTTGTTTTAATAGATATTTTGAAATGTATCACTTGTTGGACTATCATGTTTTTATTCATGTAAATTTTTAATTAATGTAAAATAATATATAATTTTTTATTAATTATCTATAATATTAGAGGTGTATTTTTAATGATTATGGAATGTTGTTGATTTAACTACTGAAGTATGTTTAAATGAATGGTTCTTCCATGTGCTAATATAATTTAATAAAAATGTGAATCATGTTGATTGTTATTGATAAATAATTATTAGAATAAAAAATTAATTGTTTAATTATTTTTTATATATTTTGATGGATTTCTAGTTATGTTTCTCACAGTTAGAACCTATAAATAGTAAATAGGTTAATTTTATATGGAATAGTAACTACTGGTGTAAAAAAGATAATTCATTATAGGTAATTTTTTTCAACCATATTTTTAAAGAATGAATGTCTTATACATTGGATCCATGAGAGATCATTGGGTGTGAAGGTTTGATACCTTTCTCAAGTGAAAGAACCATGTTTCTATCTTTGTTTCCTAGTACTTGTGAGGTGATGTGATCTTGGGATGCAGAATCTAAGATGTCTACCATGGTTATGTGGTGTGGACGCCAGGATTTGATATAATCCTAGGATTGATGATCCTAGATGTTTTTTAGGGTATATAAGTTGTGGATTCCCATTTTTTTGGTTTGAGTATACATTATGATTCCTGGATGCATTGATTTATGCATATGGTTGTTGGGGAGAACCCCATGGATGGAAAAACAGGTTGGATATTAGCGTAAATGTTGGTATTAATGTTGGATACTTATTTTAATATATTTTTATTCTAATGAAGATTTTATTTGATCATCCTATTTACATTCTGTACTCCTTGAGGCAGATGGATGTTATTGGTTGTAATCCATGATTGGTTGATTTTGTTTTTTTCCAATAATACTAAGTATGACGTAAAGTAATGTTTTTTTTAAAATGAAGAAATTTTGAAACAGCGTGGTTGGATATTTTAAGTATTAAATAGTGAGGTAAAAACATGAGAAGATATGGACTCAGTTTCCTTATGCATAGAGGGCATGGAACATTGTTTTAATGTTAATTAAATTTAATGTGGAAAAGTTTAATAGATATTTAAAGGGAAAAATTAATTAATTTAATGTGTAACTGATGTAATGGGATAAAATAATTTAATTTATCTCCTTAAACGATTTGGTGCTTCTAGGATATCTTGTCTTAGTAGTGGAAGTCGAGAGTCTGACAGACATTAGATGTAGTTGCGTCTTATATTGGATATTCCCATAGTGTTTTTTTGAGAAATATTATATCATGTAATTTTGTGTTTTTAAAATAAACTCCACCTTATCAGTTAGTGTGAGTGACACCCTGGGGATTCTGATATCGAGGGGGGGGGGGGGCGTTATTTCCTGAGTATCCTAGTGGGAGGATGCTTGGATCAATACCCCCTTGGCCCCCACTCTCTTCTATTTGTAGTTACATGTGCTGTTATGCCCGAAATTTAGTTTTCAACATATATATGGGTAGAGTGATGTAATGGATTTTTTTTATTCGACACAAATTTATTCTGGATATATTTTCCAAATGACTAATATCGGTAAGACATATATAGGCTATGTTTCATTGAGAATCCTTCAAAGGTGTATGGGCTATGGTGGATTGAATTCAAATAATAAATGTTTGATAAATGATATATGTTCTATGGTGGGGATCTGAAAAAACATTTTTAATTTTGGTTATATAGACTTGGGGCTGTGTTTCATGAGGTGAACATTGTCTGGCATCGCCCACTTGTATTTGTGATACACTTTTTAATGATTGATTCCCAATATATGTGACATTGAGGAAAGCCAGAAAACTAGTGTGTTAAAGGTATGTGGGTTCCCAAGATATTAATTATTATATTATATTATATTTTATGTGATATTTGGTGAGAGATTCCATGGTGTGGTTGGGAACATAGTATAACTATTTAAGCGATCAGTTAGTTTCACTCATTTTCACTGTACTTTAACATTCCTTATATATCATTTTTGTGAGGGGTCAAAGAAAGGATCCTACTATATATAATATTATACTCACCAAATGTGTGTAGATATAGGTTCTTTCAGTTCAGTGGGATTACGATAGAGATCAGGTCAGTTTCTAGTAACTTGTGGTTTAGAGGAGTTGTTTGGGATTCATGGTAGTCACCACATTTACCTTTTCATTTGGTTATTTTAATTTCCCTCATCAAAGTGAAAATTGATTTTTTTAATAATGTAGAAGAAAAATCAATAACAAAATTAATACTTCTGTAAAATAAAATTACAATGGAATAAAAGAGTCATGGAGGCTCAATGTGTTGGAGTCTGAGGGCATCATCCTAGAAAATCAAAACTAAATTAATAGAAATAGAAACAATGTTCTGAGAAAATATGAACCTATTATCTATGTTACCTTTTCGGGGGAGCATATCCTCCAACATTTTCCCCTAACACCATGTATGAACAATTATAATATTTGAATAAAGAATATATATGCATGACTTGACATGATAAATAACATTCCATTGAAATTCCTAATGACATTTCAGTACATTATCTACAATGAAAGAGTCATGTTTCACATCATAGATAATGATTGAAAGATCCTTAAAAAATTAGTTCCTTGAAGTAACACCAATGAATAAATTTAAAAAAAAACATGTGTCACAAATTATGATAATAAATTCAAAAAAATGAACCTCTAAAGTGAAATTTGAAACCACCACTTTAAATAATTCCATTGAAATAAGAACCATCTATTTTAAATTTGAGTTCAAGAACATGAATTAACCAATAAACCCAATCATCTAAGCCCCGATATCTATGAGGTACTACTGCAAAAGAACCTACAATAATATGAAACAGAAATACTATAGGTATGGATGTTTCATTGATGTGATCTACAAATGAAAATGATTAAATCCAAAACCATGGAACAAATGTACTAGAGTGACGATTGGGCTCGATGATGAAGAACATAACAATGATAATCCCTCATAGTTAAGAATGATGAAATGAATAATATAATTAACCAATTGACTAATACAAATTATGGGAAATATAAAACCTTCTCTGCAAAAAAAATCTTCAGTCAAAGACACTCTTAAATATATATCGAGAAAAAATGAAAAATGAAATGAATAAAAATATGGGCATTCATTGTCAAAAACAAAATGGACACAGTTTTATTTTGTGAATTCCCAAATAATTTTTTCTGTGAAGGAGATAGAATATTAACATGATAATGATTATCATCCATTGAAATTTAATTGTTTCGTATACTCAAATGGAGGTATCTATATTGAGAATAAATTTCATTTCACCAGAGTTTAGAACCCAAAAAATATTGATTCCCTAATGGGTTAGTCAAACTATGATAAACCAAACAAGTTGGTTTTCTAGTAGATGAAGTATTAATAATGGAATGATCAAACTCCTCTGAATAATGGATACCATGAGAAACCCATTTTAATCATCATTGAGAACTAAATAAATGAACCAAGGAATGGAAAAGGCCTTTTGATGGATGATATCTATAACTAGATAGTTAGGGAAAATTAAAATGGATCCCATGATATAATGATTCCAAAAAAAATTTTCTCCATGTCGGAAAATCCATATGGAATTTTCCATAATATGAAAAACTGTAAATTTCAAATGTTTACATATATGAGAGCCATCATACATGTGAATAAAATAAGTGAGAAAAACCCCACACTAATTCTAGTTTTCTTTTATTAGTTGTTTATTTTTGTAATTATATATTTTCACCATTCATTTTATTTTATATTTGTGTCTGAAAAAGACTTATTTTGTGGTTGAATTATCTAATTCTTTCATATCTATTCTCTTAAGGGTTACTGTAATTGATCTACATATTTATTATGACCTCTATTCTAGCCAACAAACATGGTCTACTAGAGGTTAGAGTTGGGTTTTACTATCTTTTAACTTCCATTTCTGAACTTATAGGGGTACACATTGTGAGGAGGAGTTGTGGTAGAGTGGAATCAAATGTATGGTTGATGAAAATGATAGATTTTGGAGATATGCATAGGTGAAGTTGTGTGGGATGGTAGGGAAACAATGGAAACTTCATTTTTCATGATTTTTAAGCATGGGAGACAATATTAGACACACGTATTTAGGCAACCCATATATATAATAAAAAAGACACTATACTTGAAACAAGTACTAAACTAGCTGATACTGGTTTCATGGTAGAAACCTATAAAAGGATCATGAATCATTCAACATTGGGTCATTGTTTGATTGGATATATAATTAGATATGTTATCCTAAAAAATTTATTTAACAAGTAATTAATTTTATAGTTTTCCATATTCTAGGTTAGGATAATTAACTATTTGTTCTTTTGTAGGCATGGATCTAGGTTAGTTTCCTCATAATGTTAACATAGAATATGTTTAGTAGGTTGCGACATCATATCACTGTAGGTTAAAGGATTAAAGAGACAACGCATTTAGGAGGACACATTAAGAGTATTGTCACTATTATAATTATAGTTAAGAGGGATATGATAACATTATATTCATAGATGTCTAGTTTTATGAGGTTTTGATATCCTTTAATTCGATCTACGCTCAAAAGTATAGTTTTTTATTATTGTTTATGAAGATTATGTTTGGGGAAGTGATGATGTTGTAGTTCGTATTCATTAGATATCTTATAGAGTCGACAGTCATGTTGGATGAGATATGAGAATAGTTCATAACTAAATGACTTTCTTTAGATGAGAAGGTTTCCAATCAATATGATCTACTTTGACATAGGATGGAGGGATCTAGTGTATGTTCATTCATGATTCATTTTAGGAACCTTCTTTGATAATCATTGGACTTATTGTCAATTGAGGACATAAGGGAGAATGATTGTGAGGATGCTTTGTATCAAGAGATCATATTCTGGGTCACCATGTTCATGATAAAGACATATTTTAATGTTATGGAAAGTGGAGAGCTCATGAAGAGGTTGTTAGCCAGAAGAAGATCACCATGGGAGGGTTGTCAATGTGATTCCTCATGAAACAGAGTTGTGTTCTTGGGTCCCATTATTTGGGACAGAAGATCTTATGAACAGATGGGAGTGGGTTCCAGATCTCAATGTCCAATTTATTCTGGGGGAAGTGGATCTTATTTCTATTCCTAGGGATCCCACATGGTTTTAATATGGAGGATATAATCATAATCTAGTAAAGTAAATTAGATTTTTGAGCAGTCAGTGTGCACAATTTGTTCCAATTTAGGATCCTCTACTGAGGTACATCTAATTGGGGCAACAGTAGTAGATTTTCCATGTTTTGAATCTACAGATAGTATATGGGACATGTACAGGATTTCCCCAGGATGATCCCTATCCAGAGTGAGATGTTCATGGTCATTGAGGTGGTCACCATCATTTTCAACAATGATATAGATTATTCCATGGTTAGCTTCATGATTTATCATTGCAAGTGCCAACTGATCGCTACATCATTTGAGGTACCATTTTCATATTTTCTACATGGCCCCATGCCTTATTGATCAATTTTTTAGATTCTCCTTTTATCAATTTCCCTTTTCTATGCTTTATGCATTTATGTAGAGATACAACTAATTCCACTTCATTGACTACACCTGTTGGATGATGATATGATTTGTTTGATGTATTTAGATAATGAGATCTAATGATGGGGAAGCACTGATCATTGGGATATTTCCTATGTTTATCAATACATCCATATTAAATTTTCCTCATAATTGATTTGTTTTATTGGGTGCTAATTACAATGGATGCATTCATGAGGAATATATTGGTCTTCAATATTAAAATCGTTCCACTAGTAATTGTTGGTTATCAATACACTCAGATAGGTTAGAGGTGTGTTTCTTCCATGTCAAGCACGATACATGATCCATTTACGAGTTCATTAGAGGAATAAGAGTCCAAATTTCCCAGGGTTTTTGAATAATCCTCTAATGTCTTTCTATTAGAGGTAGTAATTTTACCCCCTTGATGAGAGCTCGATTATGAGATCGACCTACAAAAAGGTGTTTCTCCTATCATGAAGAATTCAAATATTATGGTTCCTAATAAGTTAGGAGTGATACATATAAAACTCAGTGATCTTTAGCACAATGGTTTAATTCCATTTAGAGTTCCAATATGGGGTGAACATGTTCTATACATGGAGAAGGCTAATGGCCACTTTCAGTTGTCTTTTGATTGTCATCGCTTGAACCATGTGATTGCGAAGAACTTATATCATATTCCATAGATATATGATTTATTTAATCATCTAAAGCATGAATGTTTTCTCAATGATCTATTTTCAGTTACTATATCATTAGATGTGTGTAGAGGATGAGGATATACTAATGAATTATTTTCATTGTCATCATGGTAATTATGGTTATTTATATCGTTTAGTTTAATAAATTCACTAACTAACTTATTGGGTTTAATGAAAAAAGTGTTTTATGGGTACATGGATATGTTGGCGGTGTTTTTAATCAATGACATCCTTGTGTACTTTGGGTCTAAGGAGGATCATTTTTATTCCATTTTGAGAGTTCATCATTGAGAGTAGTTTTTTGAGTGTTTGTTCTAGGATCAAGAATTCCATTTTCTGGGGAATATATTTTCCCTATAGGGAGTAAATATGGATCTATTGATGATGGAAGATTTTTTGTATTGGGAATCCCTCCAATATAGTGGAAAAGGTGAAACATTTCTTTGGCCTCACCGGCGCCACTGGACGGCGCCACGCACCACCGCCGCGGCCTGTTCCTGGCCCCGGCCTCCTTCGGCCACACCGGCGTGGCGTGATGGAGCCGCGCACCACCGACATGACCATCTTCGACCTTGGCCTCCATCATACTCACCGGCGCAGTGTGACGGTTCGGCAAACTACCGCCACATCCCACTTCGGTCTCAGACCTCTTTCTCCCCACACGGTTCAATGGAACTGTGCCGCCTTCACCTCGAACATCAACGTTGATCAACAAGAAAAGGGGAGGAGGGTCTAACGTGTTTGTGCTGTCTGATCTCCCCCTGTTATGACAATAACAAATGGCCAATATTTATGCAATGAAGATCGATAAATAAAACATGACTGAAAATAACCCCTACCTCACAAATAAGTCACACATCCTCGTGCCGTGGAAAGAGGAAAGCGTCGCGATGATCGGACATCGTGGATGTTCTGTGCTGATTCCATTAACGTTGGAGGAAGTGTCATCATTGATGGAGACATTCCCCATGGTGGTGTCTCTTCCCTTGACGTGGAGGATGGGGAGGAGAAGGTACGTCGTCGGTGGTGTCTCCTCACTGGTGGAGTAGGGTCAGCAAGAAATATTTCCACATGAAGGGATCTCTCTAGTACTCCTGCCTACATCGGAATGCTGAGGGAGTTTCACAATTCCCCTTTGGCGGTACATCCAAGAGTATGGTAGATGTACCAGGATCTCAAACGACAGCACTGATGGCCGGGTATGAAGAAGGTTTTGGCAGAGTTCGTTTCACGATGCCTCACCTGCCAGGAGGTGAAGGTGGAACACCAGGTACCAGCAGGCTTGGTACATCCCTTAGTGGTGCCGGAGTGGAAGTGGGATGTGATATATATGGATTTCATGACACGGTTCCCACATAGTTCCAAAAGACACGACTCCATCTGGGTGATCGTCGACCGACTCACCATGTCAGCCCCCTTCCTACCTATTAGAGAGCAGAGCTCAGTGGAAATATTGGGATGCCTCTATGTTCAAGAGATCGTACGGCTTCATGGTGTGCCATAATTTATCATCTCCGATCGAGATGCTCGCTTTACTACCAGGATTTGGAATGGGTTGCAGGGGGTTTTTGGGACGCATATACACCTGAGCACCGCCTTTCAACCTCAGAAGGATGGCCAGACATATAAGACTATTCAGACACTCAAGGACATGAATCGTGCATGTGTCCTTGACGTTGGTCGCAACTGGGAGGATCACCTACCCTTGGTGGAGTTTGTGTACAACAACATCTACCATTCCACCATTGGCATGGCACCATACGAGGAATTGTACAGCTGACCTTGCAGATCACCTCTGTGCTGGAATGACCCTGGGGTGTCATCACTTGTAGGACCACAGATGGTCCAGGCTACGACGGAGAAGGTACAGATAATGTAGGAGCAGATGAGGACTGCTTATAGCTGACAGAAGTCCTTTGCTGATAAGATGTGGAGACCACTGGGGTTTAGGGATGGTGACCACATTTTCCTACGAGTGTCACCTCGATGTGGATTACAGAGATTTGGCCGAGGCAGCAAGTTATATCCACGCTTCATCGGACCATTCCAGGTTCTCAGCAGGATAGGCGAGGTGGATTATCGCCTGATTCTTCCACCGAAGATGCACCAGTGCACGACGTCTTCCATGTATCTCAGCTGAGGAGATACGTGCATGACCCGACACTTATCATTGATCACAGAAATTTGGACATCAATGACGGGGCGACATTTGCGGAGGTCCTGATAGAGATCGAGGATTGACAAGAGTGGTCCCTACATGGATGGTCAATTTCTCTAGTGACAATCAAGTGGCAGCACGAGAACCTCTAGGAGAGCACATGGGAGCAGGAGGCTCAGATGCGTGCACAACACCCTCATTTGTTTCCCTAGTTTATGATGTAACATTATAGGGACGTAAATCCCTGAGATAAGAGTAGTGTAAATATCCGTAAAATTAATGGAAATTTTTTTCAAATTTTTTTTTGGATTTTATGAGTACGCAGTTTCTGACGGAACATGATTCTGAGGCCTGGTGTGAAAGGACTCATTTTCTGATATTTAGCTCGGGTTCATTCAGTGAACGAATGAGCGGGTTTTTCTATCTTTTGAACTTGTGCTCGAAATTGAAATCTGATGGCACCGATGGAACTGAAGCCCCAATAATTGCTTAAGGGGACCTTTATAGCGGTTGTGTTTTCACGGGAGGAGAAGTTATAAATTGTGGATTAATAAAGAATTGAATAAAAATTATGGAACAATTTTTATTCTTATCCAATTGGTTATATCCTACATGGGGTAGTTGGGGTGGGATCCCCTAACTACCCATGTGAGGATATTTGTGAGGTGGGTCCCACACCATCCCCACCCCTTCAAATTCTTTAAAACTCCTCCAACCCCTCTTAAATTTTGTAACTCATATTAACTTGTGAAACCTATCCTCTTCCTCTCCTCTCTCTACCACATTAATTCATGCCAACACACACTTAATAAATTAATTGAATTAAGTGTTTAAATTTTGTAATTTGAATGCATGGAATGGATTAATAAAATAAGGAGAATCCTTATTTTATTTTGTTTGGTGGGCTTATTTTGTAGAGAGAAAGGAAAGAGAGATCATGAGACATGAAGAACATCATCTCCTTTGTTGAAGAATGACAAGACTCCGATGAAGAACATCGAATTGGCGACTCCAGATTCTTCTTCCTTTTCCTCCTCTGGGGAACGGATGGAAACAACGATGTGGGATTTCACCAACGACGTCATGCTTTGTTTTCTTCTCTCTGTGATAAAAAGAGGAGACACTGCTTCCTCCTCGGACGCTCTCCATCGACATCCACAAAACCTCACCACGTGACGCCGTCAGCCGCGATGCCAATGTTCGTCATCATTTGTTCAGGTAGCTTTAAGATCAATTTTAATGGATTAGAATTGTGCATTGGGTTGTCGTTGAGCATCTCGTTTGCGTTGGAAGATTGCTGTCATTTTACGAGGATGGTGCGGGTCGATCAAACACAGCCCGACAACCCTCTGTTGTTCTCGTTTATTATTTTAAAATTGGAAATTGGAAGCGAAGGAAACATGGAGTTGTCGTGCCATGCCGTGAACATGACAAAGGGAACCAGCGCCATCACTCTGGTTGTGTGGAATGAACTGCGGCCTATAATGCGGGCCCCTTCGGCGGAATAACCGGTCGGCCGGTCGAAGAGGAGCCGCGATGCTAGGAGGGCACCGTGTTAGAGGACTAGTCGGCCTGTCGGCTAGACCAGCGGTGCTACACCATTGTTCCAGGAGGGCACCGTGCTAAAGGACCGACAAACTACCCATTGGGGCTGTATGTGCAAAGACCGGCCGGTCCAGACGGTTGGTTCGGGGAAGGGTGGATCCGCCTATGTAGAAGGCCGTGGGGGCCGCGCCCCACCCCCCCTTGGAGCCCGCTCGGCTTCGGTAGCGCCTCTTGGCCAGCCGGCCGAGCCAGCCGGGCCGGGCGAGGCGGGGCCACGCTGGGCTGGGCCAAGCCAGGCCGCCCCGAGCGAGGTCGCGCTAGGCCGGGCCGCGCCGCGCCCCGCTGGGCCGGACCACGCCACTTTGGGTGGGGCGGCGTCACTTCGGGTCAGGCCGCGCCCCTTCGGGCCAAGTTATGAAATTCTTCAGACTGGTCTGTCCCCCCTGCTGGGTCGGACTCATCTAAATGTGTCAACCCGACCCGTTAGCCCACTGGGCTAAACAGTTGGAGCTTGTTATTCACTTAAACGTGAATAACTTAAGGACCGCACGTCCGGTCGACGCACCGTTTGTGGTGCTGGGACTCTTTCGACAAGATGGTACTTTTGCGATACTCTAAGTGAGTTTACAATGAATTTGGATATCAGTAGGGTTAGAGACAAGCATATTTCTATCCGGGCCCCTAAGACGGAAAAGCCAATATCTCTCAGACCGGGCGTTCGATTGACGCGTCGTCTGTTGTGTTCAGTTCATATTGATGAGACGAAACTTTGGGATACATAAACACTGGACTTCGTGACAGCTGATGTATCAACCCCTTCACTCATGGAGCAGACCCTCTTGGAATCGAGCCTGCTATGTGCGGGAACCCTAGAGCTGGCTGCGACGACGATGATGACTGTACATGGATCTTACGTGGGTTCGGCAGGGAGAACAACTTTACATGGATCCTACGAGGGTTTGGTAGTGAAGAAAACTGTACATGGATCCTACGTGGGTCAGTAGCGATGGTTACTGTACTAGAATCCTACGTGGGTTTGGCAGCGATGACTTCTGTCCCTAGATCCTACGTGGGCTCGTTATGGGGAATGAGTCAGAGGCGTCATCTATCATCTCCGCCCCTCTTCGTGAGTAGTATACCTGTGTGAGATGAGTCTTGACTTTCAATCATTATCCTCGATGGTATTGACTTGATTTTATATGTGTATTGTGTTGTGTTTTCCTGTGTGGACTGGGTTGTACTTGGGCTCATGTGTTGGAGCTGAGATGGAATTGATGACTTAGGTATATGTATGGGAATATACCTAAGTAGAGTTCGCTGATACTTCATGTTTGTATATTTTTTTGTGTATTATCCTTTGTGGATTCTGGGAGACATTCGGGGGTCTCGGGGTCCCTACTGAGTGTCGTATACTCACCACTGCACGAGCTATTCCCACACTACATTGTGCTAGTTGTAGATGATGACCAGCGTTGATCGTGGTTGAGGCTCGTGGAGCAAAATAGTATCCAGAGGCGGACTATCAGGCGGGACATACACAGAGAGGATGGATGGACTTGAGGAGCTGAGGAGATGATCTGTACCCACCCTTCAGGTGGAATCT
This sequence comes from Viscum album, assembly GCA_963277665.1. Classification (NCBI taxonomy): domain Eukaryota; kingdom Viridiplantae; phylum Streptophyta; class Magnoliopsida; order Santalales; family Viscaceae; genus Viscum; species Viscum album. The sequence continues at coordinate 1,000,148,315 of OY728166.1, forward strand.
TCAGAGGAAGACTTGGTGACAGCTGCTTTACATTTCAATTGTTGTACTTTCTTTCTTAGTTGTACTATACTTTCAGTTGGGTTTGTATTCTGGCCCATTTACTTTCTAGAAATTACATTTGTACATAGTTTACTTAGTGTTTATTTCATCTTGAGTACTCTGTTGTGTTTGTTTACCTTTATAAAGGCAATGCCTTCTCTTTTATTGGGATTTATGCCTTTGGTGGTAGTCGCCAGCCCCTGGCCTAAGGAAGGCGGGCATGGGGTAGTCACGGCCCGGGCCCCGAGGACGGGTCGTGACATGATTCATGAATAATTCAATGATTTGATTGGAAATGTGTTAATGGAGTTGAATAAATATTTATATCATATTGATTCTTGTTGGTAAATGAATTAAAGTCTTGTTAAATTAATTATAGAATTATTTTGGGAGATATTTTGTAGGATTTCAATTTGGTTTCTAGACCTTTGTAACAATAAATATAGAATCGGTTAATTCATGTAGGAATAATATTTAGTTATGTGATAAAATAGGATTATTGGTTGGGACTGAGTTTCACTCATTATTGTAATGGTTATGTACCTTTTGAATTGCGGCAATGAGGGTTCATTTTGAGTGAGGGAAGCATGTCATGATTTATGTATAATATCAGGACTAATGTGTTTTTTTCCTACAACCTTTTATGTTACGTGAGTCAAGGATGGATGTTCCTAGTGGGATGTTTTAATATATGTGGAATAGAGTATCAAATTTGATGTGATCCTCAAATTACTGATCATCTATGGATATTATTTTATAAGGGGTGTGGATGGATAATTATGTTTATAGCTATATACTGTTGTGATGTCAGGATGCTTCGAGATAAGCATGTGGGTGTTAGGGAGGACATTGGGGATGATAGAACTGGTTGGAGATGGGATTTCCCATTGATAGAAATGCAATATTATTGATTGAATTGTTATTTGGATGAAAACATAGATTTTGGTATATCAGGATTCCTTTCACCACTACATGAGGGAGATGTATGTGCTTGGTTGATGCGTTATTTGGTAGCATATGATGATATACCATATTAACTTTTTGATATTTTATAGTAATGGTGTTAATAAATGAATTCATGTTTAACACATGGGTTTAAATATTTCATGGATGAAATGTTGAGACTAAAATTATGAGAATATGTGGACGTAGTTTGTTATTTTTAGCTATAATGTACCTTTTCTATAATGGTAATATAATGTAACTCGAAAAAAAATTCTGGTTAATTAATGTTTAAATAATTGATTAGAGTGAATTGATATTGATGAAAAAGGAAAAAGTAATTTAATTTATTCTGTCAAATGTGTGAATTATTATAGGATATATTTTCTTAGTAGTGAATGTTCGGTGTTTGAGAGTCATTAGATGTAGTTGAGTCTATGAACATGTTATACCCATAGTGTGGTTGTGGTCTATATTATATAATGTAATTTTTTCTTTTATATGCAAATATAAACATTCGTTTATGGACACTAACACCTTGGTGATTATGTGCCTTGGGGGTGTTTTCCTCAACATCCCAGTGGGGTGATAGATGGATTAATACTCACTATGTACATGCTCTATTCTCTTAGTAGTTATTTGTGATGGTATACATGATGGAATATTTTCACCATATATTTCATTAGAGGGATGCAATGGATCGTGGTTATTTTTCAGACATGTATTTTAGATATAGATTTACAATGAATACTACTGATATATATTATATAGTTTGTGATGGCTATATTTTTCATACACAGTGTGTGGTTGTGATTCTGTGAGGTATAATACCCCATAGATGATACACATTTTATGGGATGTGGTGTCTCCCAAAAACTAACTAGTTATTTTTTTGTTAACGTGGATGTTTTGGTTTTTTGCATGAGGTGCATGTTCTAGAGCTCCACCCATGTGTCATTGCGCTATCCTTTTTATTGATATAAGCAAAAGACGTACGACATTGGGGATGTGTGGAAAACTAGTGTTTTTGTGGTAGGCGGTTAGACTAGATATTATTTATTATATTATCTAAAATTGTATATGATACTAGGTTAGAGTACCCAGGTGGAGGATTGGAATAGAGTATACCTATTTAGGTGATGATGAAGTTTCACTTATTTTTCATTATCCATTAAGGTGATTTGTTTTTATTTTGAACGATAGGCATTAGGGAAGATCATACTGAGTATATTATTATACTCACCATATTTATCAGTTAATAATTTCCGTTAGGATAATGGGAACATGTTAGAGATGAATATTATTACTAATACTTTGTAGTTTTAAAGAGTAGTTTGGTAACTGTGTCCATCGTCTCCTTTAACTTTTATTTTGGTATAAGCACTTGTTCATTGAATTTTTAGTAGTTATACCTTATCATTACAAATGATCACATTTTCTTCATTAATATTTGAGTTAACTTGAGATTTGGTTGGGGTATCTCTTATCTCCCACTTTCACATGTGTTCTATTAAAGGGTAATGCCTCCCATCTACGAATTTATTATACCACCAGAGCTAGTTCCCAAAATGGTGCCCTATGGTGGTGGGACTTGGGGGTCACTATCTCTCTTCTCACATTGTAGGCCCTAGAGGGGTCCCCTTGTGGTGAGAGTCTTGTGACACCCTACATGATAATTTCTCAACCTATGTGAGAAGAATAAGAGAGATTGTTATTTAGAAAAGATAAAGGAAGCTTCTTCCTTGGTTCTTTTTCGTGTCACCATGTTCCACCAGTTCTTTTTAGATTCTTATAGTAGGATACCATTGAGGTAATGGAGATATTATAATTATTTATTTCTGGGTTATTATTTTCAATCATTAAATTATGATGGGATGCTATTTTTTTAACACACAACGATATATATAAATTTATTTTTTCTTTAAAACCCTAGAAAGGTAATTAGTTAAAATATTCATTCTACATTCTTATATAAGCATATATTTTTTATAGTTTATATTGATCTGTATGTAAAAGTATAATAAAATCAAAAAAAAATTAATTAAGAACAATATTTCATTTTATTACAAATTTCTATATTAATACAAATTGTAATCATCTCATATAAAGAATATCCTTTAAAATCAATTGGAATTATCATTTTAGGCATTCTTCTATTTAAAGTTATTCATAGATAATAAAAATCCATCATTTTTGTGATGAATGTTCTTATCTATCAATGAATGTAACTTATACTATTATATTTGGAAATCTTATAAGATATTGTTGACATTACATGAACATTAATTCAAGATATCATAAATTTATAAATTAGGAGTAATGATTAATTAAATAAAACAAATTACATATACATGTGGATTTACCCTAGTTTTTTATATATTTTTATAAAAATGATATTTTTTCATATAAGAATATTTTAAAAATAATTTCTTATTTGAAAATTGAATTATAGAATACTATATAATATTTTTGTGTTATGAGTGAGAAATGAAAGACCAATAAAATGTTATCTTTAAAATAGAAATTAGAGTATTGAATGATAGGATATGGTATGAGGAGTAAACCATGACCTCATGGGCATGTTTTCATTCAAATGATATGATTAATTTAATGAATGGTTTTTCTAATAGACATATACGTATAATAAAAAACACATAAATGTTAATATTTTCAATATGGTTAAATTCATATAATTTTTTCAAAAGATTAATATTTTGGAAAATAATAATTTTCAAACTAATATGTATTTATTATGGACAGCTTCAAAATTCGTCAATATTTTGAAAACCCTTTTCATATTATTTATTTTCTAAAATTAATTATTTTAAATAATTTTTATAAATACATATATAGTTTACAAGGAAAAGTATTTACAAACCATTTTAAATCCCAAAACTATGAAAATTATTTCTCACCCTATGATTTAATATAATTTTTGTAGTTTTAGAAGACATTAATTTTATTTCAACATCTAATGAGGTTATGAATATGAAGACAGTTGTAAAATTTTATTTACATATATGATAAATTTAAATTCATTTGACTAATTTTCCCAAAACTATATAAGAAAAGGTTCCTCGATTGTATAAAATACTATGTATTATTATGTTATCTTTCATAAAAAATTAATAAAAACACAAATATTTCTGTATTAATTATGAAAGTGTGAGTATGAGGAATTATAGTTGGTATTAGAGAGATAGTCTAATCATATTTTAATATTAGAAATTTTTATTTGAAGAAAAATCGAAGCGATAGAATTTTAATCTAAACAACTAGTTAATTTATTTCCCTTGTAAATTATTATTTTCCATAGTTCTGAATGTTGATATTCATAATTTTATTATGTATAATTAATGAATTATGAGAGATCAATTCATTTATGGCGGGATATAACATCAGAAATATTTTATAATATTAATATCTTATTCATAAATGTTTTTGTTTTTGAAATTTAAATAATTTTAATTGCTTGATATATCATTCCTAAAACAATGTGATTTCTCTTAATCAAAATATATTCTGATTATAAGTTAAGAAATATATTTTAAAATTTTAATATTAAACATTATATTACATTATATTATTTTTTAAAAATAATACCATTACTATATAATAATTTATTAAATTATCTTGTTAATTTTACTTTTATCAATGGTACATTTTTAAATTATTATTATATGATACATTAAAATACTATTTATAAGAAATATGATATGAATTTCAATTTATATCTATTTATCAAAATATGGCACCTTTTTATTTAAATTATTATTTTAATTGAAATTTTATTACTTATATTTTTGTAAAAAAATATTTCAATATGACATATTTATTTATAAAAATTAGAGAAATGAAATATTTCTTATTGAAATATATTCTTTAATTTATATATCACATTAACTAAAAATTATAATTTTTTCAAATATTATAAATTGAATAATAAATAATATGATATATGATATATATATATGTTATCTTTCAAATTGGAAATTTATTATGATATCATATTAAAAAATATGGCAACACATAATTAAAACTATATCATTATAAAATATTGTAAATTAATATTTTTAAAAAAATAGTTAAAAGATATTATATTTTATTTCTATGATGATTATGTTTAACAATATTTGGAATTATAAATATATTAATAAAAGATGTTATTAAAATTATAGGAGTATTTTTAACAATTTATAAAATGAAAATGAAAAAAACTAAAATTGAGATATTTATAGAATTAATTAAAATTTGTAATAAAAATAAATGATATAAATATAAGTGGATTAAATTTACATCGATCAAATTCAGAATCGTGGACTCGATGTCTTTTGTGGAATTTGGAATAGTTAAGGGGTCGACTACAAAAACAGTTTTGATTTCAACAGAGGAAGATGGAGATCGATCACCGTGGGGAATCAACTAAGGGTTAGAGATAAGATGATGGAGAACAATTGACAAAAACGTTTCGTATGAGAGGTTAAATCGGTTAGGGTTTTACTATGAAGGAGACTCGATATGGGAGTTTTGAGTATCACTAATGGTTTTAGACCTGAATCTTATTCAACCTCTTATGTCTCTCTTTGAAAAGCAAAGGTATGTGTTAGTTTATTTCAAACCTAGGTTCTATATTTGGATTAAGGGAACCTTTTTTGTTATCACCAATTCATTTTACTCTTCAATCAGTGTCAGAATATACTTGTTTGATATTTTTGGATTAACATTTACTTGTTCATCATTTTTCAATTTTTATTTCATGGTTATTCATATAAGGATGAAATTTGAAAACCCTCTTCTATTAATGATATGAAAATATATATCATATAGTAATATGTTCTTTATTCTCTTTACAAATACAATTGTTCTAGCACATTATATTTTAAATAATGATATTGAATTATTTTTTTAAATGATATTAGCCGAATTTATCTAGTTTCAAAAAATCATTATTGAAATGACCACTAAACTGATCTAATCATATTATACAATATAATTGATTCAATCATATTATTATACATTAGATTTAATTTCCTCAACAATTTATTTATGGAATTCATTAGTTTCTATAATATATATAATATCTTTTATTAATTTTTATCAAAATTAATAAAACCAGACCACATTTTTGATTTCACTCTATTCTTTTCTTATCTCTATAAAATAGAGAGCACACCTTCTGAATTTTTATATTTGAGTTTTTCAGGATTTTTTGAGTGTTTCATACCCTATTTCACATATCGGTTGTATGTTGATCAACATGCATTAGAGAGGTATTTGTTATAATAAGAAAAAATAAGGCTTCATTCCCAATAATTATAAAAATATCAAGATATTTTGTTTAACTTCTGGAAGTAGGAAACCTTCAAGGTAAGGGATATATATCTTTTATTTATTTCAAAATTATATTTTTTAAAATGAAATTATTAGGGGATGTAGTTTTTTTAGAATTTATATATACATATATAAACACTATGATTTATATTAAACCCATTAAAGACAACTAGTACAATAAAATCATTCTATGGTGTATGTATGAATTTATATTTTTAAATGTTATTAAATAAATCTATGATAATGTAAAAAATATATCATTTTATATAATAATAACGTTGAAAAAGATGAGGATTTTATAATTTAATTTGTAATTATGCTTATTAGTATTCATAGATAATAAAAATCCATCAATTTATGTGGTGATGCTTAATAATGATCCATGAATTTCATGAATATTATTTGATATGACCATCAAATTTGGTATTGTTGACATTTCATGATCATTAATTTATAAATTCATTTAATTTATAAATCATCTATATTTATGTATTATTTAAAATAAATTATGTATAATTCTGGATTTATACATGTTATTATGAGAATTATATTAAAAGGATATTCTTCTATGTAAATAATTTTTAAAATAATTTTCTTCAATGAAAATAATTTATGAATGATTTTGAAATTTTTTGGGTTATATGTGTGAAATGAAGGGCAATTAAAAATTTTTTATAGAATTTTTACAATTAGGATCAAATGACATGATATTTTATGTTAAGAAAATCTGTGTCCTCTACGTGATGTGCTCCTATAGTGGATATGGCTATGTGAATAAATTCGTTTTTTACAGCCTAAGAAGTATCATAAATAATCCATAAAAGATAAAATTTTCATGAATGAAAAAATAGGATGATGTTTTTCAAAAAATAGAAATTTGGGAAATAATGTGTTTTAAACCAATTTTTACTTATTTGGGATATATAGAAATTTGTTTGAATGTTTTATAAACCCATTACTATGTATTTATTTTGTAGAATTATTATTTCGATAAATTAATTCTAATGAAATTCAATGTTTTCAATGAAAAGTCATTGAAAATGAATATAAAACTCTTTACTGGGAAAATTAATTCTCACCAATTGTTTTAAAATAATTTTTATTGAATTATTATAAATAAAAGTGTTATTTATTTCATATAATAAATAATCAAATTTGACGGAAATTTTTTACATTTTTTAAAAATACTTTTAAATTGTAATATTTCTCTCTAAATAATCAAAAACTACACCAAAAAGTGTATTTTAATATTGAAATACAATTTATTATTAGGTTTTCATTCCTATAAAATAAATAAATACCCATCATTTTTTGTAATAAATACAAAAGATTAGTTGTTTGGATTTACAAAGACCAATTTATTAATACCATTAATGGATTAATTGTTATTTTTCATTTTAAGAAAATTTGTTTGATTATATATTGTTATATTTCTTCTTGATTCAAATTGTTTTGGGAAGGTATGTTATTTTGAATATATGATATATATTTATACGGGTACATGATTGTATGTACAATTATTGTTTTTCGATGAGAGATAAATAACATAATATAGCTATAGATTGAGTGGCAGATGTAACATTAGAAGAGATATTTGGAATGATAAATATGTTAAGAGTACAATAAAATAACATAATAATTTATTATTAATTAAAATTTGGCGGATGAAATTTATTTAAAGTCATATAAGGTAACAGCCATATTTTTTTTAATATATTATTTTCTTTAAATAAGTACTATAATTGATATATTTCTTCACATGGAACATAAAACTAAAAGGGTCTATGAAATATTATAAATAAATTATCATTTAAATTTAATAATAATACATATACTGAATTGGAAGATTATAATCAATTATAAATTATATAAAACTTTTAATTTATGAAATAACAATTAACGATATTTGTATCCTTCTTAAATGGTTTTATATTGTAAAGTATTATATGTGTAAAAAATGAAAATGAAATAAAATTATACTTAATTAATGTAAACCATTACATTTATTAAGAAACAAACCAAGGAAATTACAATATCTTGAAACCTAAAAATAATTGAAATGGGGAAAATTGGAGTATCCCAATCACATAAAAAAATGTTCATAATAAAAAATAAAATAAAATAAAACATGATATTGGTAAAAAGACAAAAAATTACAAAATAAAAACATGGAAACATTTTAGGAAGCGTATTGAATGATTTAATGAGTAATGAAAATGAATTCGGAGGATAAAATGCGATTGTGTGAATTGTAGAATGACCGTTAGGAATGTAACTAGATCGTTGGGAATGTTTATACACTATTTAAAAGGGAAATTAAACCTCAAAATATTAAAATATAATAAATAATAAATATCCACTATATTTTTATATAATATATATTATTAAATTTGATATTATAATTAGAATAAAAAATAAACCATTGAAATTATAATAATATTTTTAATAAAGTATATTTAAATGAATTTCACAAAATAAATATTATTTTCTAATAATAATATATATTATCTATGTTACATTTTTAATTTGATAAGATGATATTTATTTTTTGAATTATAAATTCAATTAAATCTCAATGGTGAATTCATTATAATTTTCACAAAAACTACATTTTTTATATGAATTGAAACTATTTAGTTACTGAAAGACCTTATGTTTTAGAACCTAATAATGACATAATAGAGTTTTAATAAATTGTAAATTAGTTATGGAGTCCCAAAATCAATTAAATAATTCAAATTTCTCATTTAAAAAAATAAAACATAATTTACATACCTATAATATATTTTTCAAAATCTAAAGTCCAAATTATTTAATTAAAATTAAAATTCATCATTTTCTCCACATTCTTATTTAATAAACATATCAACACAGGTTATAAAAGATTTCAAATTCATAAATTTATTATATTTATTTTTATATATGATTCTTATTGTAAATGATATACCTCATAAAAAATTTACATTATATGTTATATTTTAATCAATATTTTATTCTAATATTACCGCTCATCTCACGTTCTAAAACCCCTCATCCCACCATTGGAAATGATGTTACCTTCCTCTAGAGAAGTTAAAATATATGTACAATTACTATATCTTAATCTCATTATAATCCATAGGAAGATCATGTTGTAACCAATCTATAATATTTAATGAATTTAAGAGTTGTATAAAAGGATCAACTTCATGAATGAGGCAATATCCAATTGTCTTTTATTTGGTTTTACTATCCTGAACTCCCTATCCTACATTTCATTTCTAATTGTGAACTTATTAAAATAAGAAAACAATATTATAAAATGATAATATTTATATTAATGACATGTAAACATGTAGGTTTAATACAAGCACATAATATATATACTTTCCCCTCCCCTTTGGACAACGTCCCGTCAACGGTTATTTAACTACCAATAAAGATGTTGTCATTTATTTTTTAGTTACCACCCTTATGAATGATTATAATAATTTATTTATAACATATAACATTATAAATACAAGTGATTCTATTATTTTGGAAAAAATCAAAAAAAATCTATAATTATCAATAATGTACGATCATTAAATTCAATAAATATGGTATTTTTCACAACAATTATGATATCAAAGAATTTCCCCAATCACAATAGTAATAAATGATGAAAACCAAATGATTTTAATTTATTAGTAGTAAAATATAAATATAATACAATATTATTTTTATTTTCTAATAATCCCACATTTTTTATTCTAGATAATGTAAAGTGAAAAAATATAGAATGAATTAAATTATATTGGTCATCTGACCCAATTTATTATTTTTAATTTGTGTCAAATTTCACATTATTTCCAATATTAATGTTATTTTAATGTCTAAAAAAATTCCTTACACTCTTATTTCCATTTTATATCAAATAATAGACATTTCTCAACCTTATTTTAATGATTATTAAGTTTAATAAAAATATTTTATAAATACACATTAATATCCAAAACACTCTATTAGGATTATTTTGATTGGTTTGTTTTTAGCCAGGAAAAATGACTTTTAATTGAAAAATACAAATTAATTTATTAATTTTAGAAGCAAAGTTTATTCATTAAGGTATGATTTATGAAACCATAATGAAACCAATTCCTCTCTATGGGTTATTTTCATGACTATGATGGTTATATTTCTCCCTCCATGTGGCATGAATAATTATGGTAACTTCATGATTTGATGGGTCGAAATACATTATTATAGCTCACAAATTCATGTGTAAATGTTATATATCTCCTTATATTATGAAACATATCCATACTGATTATTTTTTCTTTATTAGATCGGGATAAAGATCCATCTTATGCAAATATGTTATTTTTTACATAATGATGGATATTTTTAATAAGATTTTTTGATATTTTACAACTATTTTTTATGATTAATTATCATGAATATTCTATAATCCATGACATTTTCCAATTATTCCATAATAATTATGATAATAATACTAATCGTATAATATTAGTTTGGTAAATATTTTTCTCACCCATGTAGTATTGATTCCTCGGTCATATTCGACCCATTTTGTCCCTCCCATTAATGGTCTTTTTTCTCCCCCATTTGTTTTATATATATTCACATGTTATTATTGGCACTAAAGGGGATCTACGAATCTTTATACTGATAATGAAAATGGATTTAATTTTTTTTTTATCATAAAATGTAAAATTGATGTATGATCATAATTTTTTCATGATACTTACCCTGATGATACTAATAGATATTAGTATAATATTTTTTATCACAAAAATTATAAAATAGCCATATAAAAAATTGGCCTCTATTATCATTATCAGAGAATGATATCGTTAATATAGGAATTAATACTACAAAACATGAAAAAATATGGACAATTTTATGGTTGGGTTGTTGTCCTGTATTTTGGTAAAATATAATAGTATTGGGTTTATGAAAAAAGAAATCCTTTGTGGGATTCAACAAGTGGATGTGGTCGTATCACAATTGTACATTATAATTACAAACACGAAAAACAATGATAGGGTTTTATAATTATTGTCAGAAGTCATATAATAATTAGTCCTTGTTGTACACCTATTTTGACACTCCAAAGGGATATGATTTAGTTACAAGAATACACATTATATAATATTAAAATAGATAAATAGATAAATTAACTATATATTTTAATGTTAGAAAATAATTAAAAAAATTACCCTAGAATCATCATTTGTGTAATGGGATAAAAAAATGATTCCATAATATACAACTTTAGAATTTTATTTCACAAGATTATATAATAGTTTTTAACAATTTAGTGACCATTATTTTTTTAACCAACATTTATTCAAGAAATAGTAGTGATAAGGAAAACATTAAAATGACCTTTATGGGTGAAAATTCATTGATTTTTAAAAAATTTGTCAAAATTAAATGTGAAATTATGATCCAAATCCATTGAAAAGTGTAAGTAGTTATTTTAAATTAAAAACTATAACATGAACTATGTTGAAAGTCTATTTTCACCCAAAGAGAAATCATACATTTATTAATTTTTTTTTGGAAATGGGCATTGTTGTTGTAATGAAGCCTTGCTCTAAAATAATGCTACCCTTGTTTGGAAGTGGAGTAACATATCTCATTACTCATGAGCCCTACATCAAGATGGATTCAACTTCAATAATACCACAAAAGATACAAAAAACTCACAAATGGGTGGAATTAACCACTAGAATAATAGTTTTAGGATATAAGAAAAATCAATAACAAGAATATGCAGAAAATTAAATAAAAAAAAGAAAACAACAATTATCCCATAATTAATCTATGCAGTAACAAAATATTGATAATATTATAAACCATTTAATACCAAAAATAAATTTTAATTAAAAAAAACTATGAGTCTCAAAATGTATGAACTAATAATCTCCTGTATTATAAACATAATACTCTTGGAAACAAAAAAAATAATTTATAAATGTAGGGTGAGCATAATAGTATACGCAATAGGGTAACTTAATAATATCATGAATATGTGAAAGAATCTAAAACATGGTGTAGTGAGATGTTTTTAGTACCAATAACACTAAAAAAAGACAATTAATCAATCCCATCATTACTATGGAATACTCACCCAAAAATGCATCCTCGTATAATAAAATAAAAATATTCTTATTAATAAATCGGCACCCCAAAGGACTTAACCAATTATTCATTTCTATGACACCACAAAATTGTACATCCCAATCATCTCATCTATTATTTACAACACATCACACAACACTACCCCACAAAACAATAACATCACACCTTGCCCACCGACACTAGGATGCTTATATAACAAAACATCTTTCACATAGAATCATTTTCCATTACATCCCATCATATCCACATTCATCCCAACAGAAAAAAACTAGGCAATCAAAAGACTTATAAAAAACTGCACATGTGACATCTACCTATCATAATGCATTCATATCAACCTCTCCCTGAATAATTGTTATTGAAGGGGGTTTCTCCCTTACAATCCTCACCCCCAAGATGATTTGAGAAATACAGATATGTTTGTATTTGTGTAAATATGGATGGTGTTTGACATAGGTTGGGTACATACCTAAATAATGAAGAATATAAAAATATAAACACATGTATATATATATATATATAGCCACAAAATATCCATCATAATGGTTCACCTAAATTAAATAAAAATATCACATCATCACGCAGTGCCTCAAAACACCCTAAATCCCATTACATCTACTAAATGTATAACACCAAAAATAATCTATAGGCACAAAACCACATTTCATTCATTAATCATATTCCTAATTTATATCTTATTAAAAATTAATCATATTTAGTAACACAACCAATTATTATTCATCCATTTTTTATTCATCTCATTATTCTTACCTACACATGACACTACAAATCAATATTAACCCATTGTATTAATACTTTGGAAATAGGAACATCACAATACCACACAATCAAAAAACACAATTTCCTCTTCAAGAAAAGTTTCACGATATATCAATAATTTTTTTATACCCCCCATAATTAAGGAAATAAAACAAGCTCATCACCAACTTCTTACTTCACCACACCACAATAAATTATCCATACGGAACAGAACAACTGAAATAACTTATTTTATTTCACATATATCATGTAAATTCATATCCAATTACCATATCAATTTTGTGAATAATATAAACGGATTTCATAATGCTTCCATTTACTTTTAAGAGGATTATCTTGGATGAAATTTCATAAATTTTCAACATATTATTTACTAAAATATAAGTACTTTCTCAATTTTAATTTTTCTAAAAACAACTAATAGACTATAAGGATTTAATAAAAACAAAAACCACAATTAAATAAACACCCCCAATGGACAGAATATTTATTTTTCCATTAACCACATATAATCATAAAAACAATAATAATTTCAATGATGTATGAAAATTCAATTTCATATCTTACCCTATGAATTTAAAAATCACCAGGTAATTATATTAATTAAGAGGAATGTAAAACTTCATCCAAAAGGTAAAAATAATAATAAACCATATTTTGTGATACAATATGTGGGAGAAAAAGGAATCCCTATATCATATGGATATTTCATATCTGTGTTGCAAGGTTTTATTGAGAGTGAGATAGCAAAAAAGGCCAAAAAATGAATAAAAAATGAGATAAACATAAATAACATTCCATGATAATTTCCCAAAACATTAATCACCTATAGGTATTATCCATTGGAGGAAAACATACTAGAAAAATAAATAAGAGGATACTAGGAATGAATAAAAGGGTAACTCACCTTAATAAGGATATATAATAAATAGGTGGTGTTTATAATATATTACCACAACCCAACCCCATAAAAGCAGACAATAGAATACCTAAAAGTGTGTGAAACAATGCCATAATTCTACTCATATAATTCATTGTGGGTGATCAATGAACCCACTATGATCAATGGATATTTTAACAACACATATCCTATAAAATATTGTTAGAGCATGATGCAAAGAAAACTAAAACATTATAGAGATATAGAAACTGGGAATATGGATGTTGAACTACCAATGATCCATGGAATAATAGTGAAAAATAATTGATTAATCACTGAAGACCAATCCCGAAATCTCAAAAAACTATTTGGGGGTCTCCATGAATCATTCATGATCATTCATGAAGGGCTACACCACATACATGGATCCACGATGAATCTACACCCTAGAATTACTGTATCCTAAAAAATATAAGGGGGCCACACCTATGATGAAACTTAACAATCTACGACATATCCTTCACCATAAAAAATGTCTCTACACCTTATTAATATCAACATACATAATATCTACACACACTAAACCATAGTCAACACATCCACAATGTATATCATCTATAATCTTGATTTTATGGGTAAAACTGATACCTCCCACTTCTAAACTCCTCATAGACTCATTAAGATGCATATAGTATTAGATTATGAAAATTTAAATAGATTAAATGCTTGATCTATTATATATGATACCTATTGTTCTATTTTCAAACTAGATAATCAAATTAAACCAATAAAAAAAGAGGGAAAATTTCTAAACCAACATCCCACATTATACCTCTCATGTATCTCGTTACAACTAAAAACTACCTCCAACCAATAAATATATGCCCACAACCAAAAAAAATATCACAAAACATCCCTCAAAACATTACCTCATAACATACACAACCCCAATACGATCTCACCCCCCACAAAATCTCAATCCAATGTTCAAAATTACCACAACAAAACAGATCCCCCCAAAAAAAACTATGAATTTTTTCATTCAATATCCACTAAATTAGGATAATATTAATTTTTTTATATCTTATTATTCATGTGTTTGAAATTCTATAAAAACCAATTTTTTTCCATTTTATAAATTGAAATTTATTTCTCATCACATGGACATATCATGATTAAATGAAAAATTTGGGCTTAATCTATCATCAGTTTGTGGAAACATTTATATATATTATATGAATATGATATTTTTGACATGATTGATAAATTTTATTAGAACATTTTGAATTTTAGGGTATAAAGATGAATCTTATAAGATGATGGTTATTTGTTTCCTTGAAGACATAAATTTTTTGAAAAATCATAATGGGTCATATTCCCATCTATTACAATTGGAGACCATAGTTCAATCACAATAAAGATTATATTTTAACTACATAAATATGAAATTGTGGGTATAATTTCATTGAATTTTTACCATATAAAATTATAATTATTTGAAAGAGATCTAGGGATCCAATGTTGACATTTAATATTGGTGTAAAATTTGAAGTCCCATAAAACTAGCCCACCATTTGTAAGATAACATCCCAATAGATCATATAATTTTTCATATATTTTTGAAATATCCTATAGGAAATATGGTAGAATATATTTATCTTCTACC
This sequence comes from Viscum album, assembly GCA_963277665.1. Taxonomy (NCBI): domain Eukaryota; kingdom Viridiplantae; phylum Streptophyta; class Magnoliopsida; order Santalales; family Viscaceae; genus Viscum; species Viscum album. The sequence continues at coordinate 1,000,164,082 of OY728166.1, forward strand.
ACCATCAAATATTTTTCCATATTAAAAATTTTGATTTCATACCAAAAGGGGGGATAAATCTTGTTATGTTTATGTAGAAAAATTTAAAATGTCCAGTTTCCTTTATTCTCATCTACCTTTGGACTCTGTAAATTAATAGAGATGGAATTTAATATTTGGGTCAACCCTAAGGAATTTAATATGACTATATAAATAGTTTGAGGTGAATTATTTTGATAACTGTTTTATTTAACTAAATTTTATTCTTATGATTTCATTTTGTAATCAAGAATTCAATTTTATCATGTATGTTTTTCATTCAACATAATTTATTAATAATATTTACTCTTATTATTATTCATATTTTTAAAATGATCTTACATATTAGTTTGATACTATTTCCAAAGGGTGTTAGGATACTGGAATTATCTTTTTTGAAATTCATTACACAATTGTGGGGTAATCTCTATTCATTGTTTTTATTCTTCAATTCCATCATCACGAGTCTAATACCAACATAATTTGATAGAATAATATAAAAAAAGGGAAAAATATAGTGTGTTTTTTCGAGTTTGTATCATGGGGATCCAATGAGGTCTATTTCTCATTTTAATAATTTATAATAAATTATATTGTAGATATTTCCAATCAATTATGCTTCATAGACAATGATCATAGTAATTTTATGGATACACGTCCTCTTTGCTGAAATGATACCCTACCTTATAGTTCTCAAGAATATGACCCTCCGAGTTTATTTGTGATTAGCCTTGGGATTGTGAAAAATAAAATTCCATAACTAATTTGAGAATTTCATATTTCACTAAAGGTTATGATTGAATTTATGTCATTTAAATAATTAAAAAATAAATTAATCCAATCCACACCATGAGATAATAATGGATAAACTCATTCTTTTTTATATTAATTTCAATTATATCTCTCAAATTCATTAATTATCCACTCGATTTGAACCCATTTTTCCACTTTATATCAAAATCACCAATATAGAATAAATTTCTCATCAGGTTTCTTCTTAGTTCTATAACAATTCAATAAAGAATGTAGGATTTCATGCCACTACATATACCATTATACTTTTTTAAATTTTGGAAAAACCAAATTTCTTTATTGTTTCCATGGAACAATGTATGCAATCTTAAAAACTTATTACATTCTCCATTATTTATCTTTTCTCACTTCCATTTATCTTATCATTTCCACTTTCTATCTCTATGCATGAAAAAATATCAAATACTCATTTTGACCAACTACAATAGAGTATAATCAAAATATCCCCATTTTAAAACAATTTAGGAATCAATTAGTATATATACATTTGGATTCTCCTCACATTTTGGAATTTCATTGATAAATCCTTTTATGATTACCCCAAAAATCGTGTGATGTAGAATTAATGGGATGATGAATGATTAATGAAAAAATTTCTATACCTATCAAGGATTGTTGAGGAAATGACTATTATGTATTTTCTTAATTTATATTATTTTATCCAGCAAAATCACCAACAAAAACATGAAAAAATGTGTCAAAAAAATAAAATTAATTCATATGTTTTATTATTGATATTTGGAAAAAAAATCATTAAAATAGGTATGGGACAAATTTATACATAATATTTCACATCCTCAACAATTATTAATGAATATTTTCTCCCACAATTCTCTAATAAATTTACTAAAGAAACTAAACATTTGAATATAGATAACATTATAAGATCAAGTATTTTTTGAAGGGAATTTTGATAAAGAGGAAATTGATTTTATGTATACACAAGAGGGTAATTTGACATCATTGATTAAATTTCTTGATTATTACTTTGTTTTATATTTTCTATAAACAATCAATATTAAACCATTAAATATCATCTAAATACCTAATTATGTACCATTACCCAACAAAAAAATGGAAAATTGGAAGGAGGAATCAAATTTTAAAAATGAAATAATCTGTTCTAAATTTCATATAGGTGAAACTATTTTTAATTATTATTTATATTATTATTTAGTAAAATTATGTCATCCATGCCATGACATTAAATTCCTTCCTTGAAGAATAAATTTTCCCTATATTGGGTATAACCAACCCCTTGTAGTTTTCATTCAATCATCATTTGATGCCAATAATGTAGGAAATACACTTGTTGTATTATAGAGGACTACATAATATAATATTTAAATCATTTATAATATTTCATGGATTTTATCTGTTATAGTATAACATATTATTGTACATAAAACAAATTATAAACAAGTAATAAATCTCAATAACCTAAAAGGGGAGATAAATGGGGTCCATAAAATGTTGAAATAAATTATTTGATACGTAGGGGGTTCCATGTCAAGCTAATGACAATAATAAAATCTCCTATAAAGAGGAAACCCATCTTATTCATTTTTTTAATTACTTTTTGAGTTTTTTTGATCATTTTGATATGAAAACCTCATTAGGGATTATATTGTGTTAAATTCTTTTGGTAATTTTTAATAGCTGTAGAAATATTGTATTACCAAATAAATACCATGATATTTAATGTTCAATACCAACCATATATCATCCCAAGAGATTAAACATGTGATGGGAGGCCATAATGATCAATTTATTTTTTAGGGGTTATCAACTTCAATCCAAGTGGGGTTTCTCCTAAATTATTTTTCAAATCACATCTCCTCATCTTTATTATCAATTCTAAAATCTTTCGTCTCTTCTATTTCAACACTGAGGGTATTCTCATTCTACATTTGGTGGAGTGAAAATCAATTATTTTAAAAAAATCTGATTTTATTACCAAAATATCAAATCTTTATCGTTGTATCTATTAATAAAAATTTTGAAATATAAATAATGATTCTCAAATGATATTTAATTACATTATTATGATTTTAATAAATTTCTTTCTCCATTAGAATAATTTTTGGAATATAAAATTGTCTTACTTGATTTTTCATTGTTTACTTATACATCCTTAAAATCAAAATACCACAGTGCACATCCATTGGATTTGGTTGTATATTTGAAATTTTTTAAACCCTTTCATCATTGAATGGGTTTTGGGGTCACTTTTATTTTATTTTGTGTACCCAATAAATATAATTAACAACTTATGACCATATATAGCTCGGCTTTGTCAAAATTTTTGAATTTCAACACCTGGGGATCTTGATTCCGTATTTTTAATTCCCATAATTTGTCTTCAAATACTTATTTTAGAGCATATAATTTAAAATATGTGTGTAGTTCAACACAGGTGAATTGTGACCTCATTGTGTTTATTCCATGTGTTATTATATTTGAATATCTATTGGTTAAAAAAAGAAAAAATAAAATCGCACACTCATATGAAGTATTAATGTGATTCCAACATACCGCTTCCATTTGTTTCCTCTTGAACATGAAAATGTCCCCCTTGCCTTTTGTGATACACAATACTTCGACATTCTTAATTGAAATTGTATGAAATGTGGGGATGAATTTGAACAATGGAATGTTCTTGGGATTGAGATATCGTTGCGAACCATGAACCTGTGAAATGACTTCTGTTGGTTTCATGATTTCTTAACATGAAGTATTTTGATGGGAATTATATGTTAATTTTTTTTATGAAAACTGTAATTCAACAACATAATTATAACATACATTCTTCCCAGGACTATCTAATGAAATGTTTGGGGTATAATTATCCACTTAAATATGCCAATATTAATTATTTTTATTTTAATATTCATTATTTTTATTATCCACAAATTCTATTTTTAGTGTATTTTATGAATTGATTTCCTTTCTAATAACAAGTACAATTCATCATTAATGATTTAATTTTTTTCCAATCAATAAATCGTTCGTTGAATCAATTTTATTCATTATTTGAATTTTATATTTTGTGGTGTGAATTTTAAAATTTATTTTAATATTTTTTATATTAGCATTGATGGATGAATTTGAAGGAATGATGGATATTTTTTACCATGAGAGAAGAAATATATGAACTAAGAATAATGGGCCTTAGGAACATCTATTAAAAGAGGTGACCACATTTAAATCACTATTAAACTCTAATTTTAACTGTATAAAGATAAAATTATGTGTATAATTTCATTAAACTATGTCCAGAGATAGTTCTAAGGTTTTAATTATAGAATGAAACATCAGGGAAAAATAACATCTCATAAAAGAACTAGGCCAATTGTCTCATCATTATGAAAACAGAGGAATGAAAAAAAACATCTCCATGTACAGGGAACCCATATTGGTATCACACTCCAATGTACCCTCATATATTGCACCATACCTCCATAAATCATAAAGAAATGGAATGGTCATTCAAAAATCACCTTATCATAGTGATCATAGAACTCCACTAGGCATTCCAGTGTTGTTGAGTTATCCCTGATATAATACTCTCCCTAGTCATAAGAATGGGATTCATCATGACGATAATGAGGACCAAATAGACATCAAAGATATAAAGAATTTTTTCTATTCATTTATGAAGCTCTAATTGATAATATACTTCACTAAAATAGTCCAACTACATAGAAGACTACATAAATATTTTGAGATCATACCCCCCCCCCCCCGTGAAATATATACTCTCTACACATTAAAGGGAATCCTTATAAGAATATATTGTATTTATCCTCCGTTTACAAGCGCATCATCCTCATACGAGCATAAGACTTTTATCAGTCTTTCACTTCATTCATCCTATAATGGACATGCTAAAAATTATCTATTATTGTCTACACCACATCGGTATAGATAAATAATGACTATCCATCCTCATTACTCTAAAATGGGGAATTACAAGGACCCCCATAAAGTTTTTTATTAGATTCATGCAAACAGATGAGTGAATGAGTCCCATATTTTTATAAACTTGAAATACATGGCCACAACAAATTCTCCAGCATCTATATAGAATAATCATTCTTTCATTCCATCTGAGGGCTGGAAGCAGTGACAAGTAAAGAATTTGATCCAAAATCATTCTTCAATCTCATATATAATAATGTGTTAAAAATAATTTCCCAATCCAAGAAAATGTACCTCAAAACTCCATGAAATTTCACGAACTCATGCTCATACATACATTCAAAAAAATCCGTAGTACTCAACTCCATGATATATTGGTATTGGGACGATTTCTTCTTCAAAACCATGATTACCAAGATTTAATTACCACCTAAAAAATATTATGAAATAAATACATATAGATTTCACCCAACTTATAAATTGAAATATCGAATGAAAAAAATAAATATCCATGAAAACAATTATTATTATTTAATGGTTATCAATCCAGACCGTGAGACGACAACTCCACCACTTCCTATTTCATTTTGAGACAAAAAATTTTGTTCTTGGTAATATATGCATCATGAAAACTCCAAGGAATACTACCAAATGAGATAAATGACACTCAAAATTTACTCCCTAAAACATTTTTACAAAATAAACATCCTTCCTCAAAATAGAATATAATTTTGAGAATCCTTCAACCACCCCTATAGAGAATCATTTTGTCCAATATTGTCATGACTCTCTACAACCTTTGAGTCTCCCCATTGAGACTCATGCCCCTACTACTCCAAAGAAGAATGCATTGTCATCATAAATAATAAACATTCACCATCAACTAACCTTTCAACTACATTTATGGTGTATAACTCATATATCTCTCTCTATAAATATTTCCACTCCAAAAATATATCATTCCAAAATATCAAACAAAAATAATCAACCCTAGTATACTTCCTAATAAAGGTGTTAGATATATAAAATTTTGGAGTTTGTTGGAAAACTATATCAATATTCATCGAAGAAAATTCATATCCTGATGATAAAATAAATATCTAAATATATTTCAATCTATGATGGACACAATGAACCCCAAAATATGTTAATTCCAATTCAAACATTAAACAGACCTAACCATTTCTCTATACATATCATAGTTCGCATATTTACACTCAAGGGGATGTAGATGCGAAGACTGATAAATGATTTCTACCTTATACTAAATCATGATTTATAAAAATCCATAACATGAGGAATTGAAAACCACATTAAATATAATTTTTCCCCTATAACCAATGCACCATATCACTGAATGGTTTCACCATTCAGTATTAAATCACACCCGAAAATTGCTAAATCTAATAAAATTCCAATATCATTCTTGTCTATTGATTTAATGTGGATGCAATACATAAAAAATATGATATAAAACTTGATTAATATCTTTCCACACAATTGAAGCTTTAAACCACCACCACATTATTTGCCTACTCCCATGAATTATTATCCTCCGCATTTATGGGTCCACCAAAAGCAATTTTGTTTCAATACATTCCCAATGAAATCCTCTTATGAATTCCAAAATATGAATTTGGAAAATAATACATATTTTTTGGGATCCAAATTAATATCAATATATAATTGATATTATCTACATGATCATCTTATAACTTTGAGTGGGTCAATATTTACTCGATCAACATGATAATGTAGTTGTACAATAATCATTTTAACATAGAGGTCACGAGTCCTGTGAATACAGATGGTGCATTGCTGATAAAAATTGTCATAACCAAGAACACAATTTTTACATACCTACATATAAAGTTAGTATTTGATATAAATAGAATATATTGATAATCGAAATACAAATTAACCATATAAAATCATCAATAAATATCATTATTCCCCAAAAGGAAGTAACTATTCATAATCACCACATAAATCAATAACTGGTAGTATACTCATAGCTATACACTACAACTAACCTTCTTTTACTATAACACTTGATCATCCCATTGTATCACAATTTTATAGATGGAACCATGTATATCAGATCATCTATCTAAATCCACTACTAGTACAACTCATAATGTTCCATATGATGACAAGATATCAAATTCATTAAAGAATTGGGCTACAGATGTATCATATATTCAACATAAAGGCAATTTAATTATATTAAAACCCCATTAGAAAAAGAAAATAAAAGCACCCAGAAAGACATAGGAGCATTCTCTATTCCATCTTCTAATGATTCTATATACAACACAACCATTAAATAAATAAGGGGATCTATATGTCTACATATCACATGACATCAATCATATCCAACAAAAAATAAATATTATCTATCTATATCCATAAGGATGAATATCCTAAAAATATAGTTGTTATGAGTACACATAAAATATATAATTTTTTTACTAATAATCAAATTATATAACTACATTTTATGAATGAAAAATAGTCCCTGGGATGAATTCCACCCTGTTATTATCCTACCCCCAAAACACATCAAACAAGTTGCCCTAGACTCCAACTACTACCGTCAACACCATGGTCATTAGGTGAATCATTATGTATAAAACCGAATCTATAAGTATTGTGGGTGAAAAAACGATTTCAAAGATCCTCAAAAAGGATCAAAGAGCAATTGAATAGAAGCTGATCAAACCACTAAAGATCTTTGGCCCCTCTAGCGTCATTAGCTCCACTTTGTGTAATTAAAAACTACGAGATCTTTTACTTCCATAATGATAGTGAATCCATTTATATGATATGTTTAGGGACTCTGAACATGAGAAGAATCATATGGTCATCCTCTTCCTACCCCATCTCATCTCTCTTGATCATATGACTGATTTCCAAACTGCAAAAATGGTCTCCAAAATAGCTACATGTGAGGATGATAATGAACTGGTCTACATATACCATACCAATATATTATATTGACTATGAACTGATTGTAATGATGGAAATGAACCCAAAATTAATATAATTTTAGAAAGGATCCCAAAAAGTATTAAATCACCTAGAAGGCTAGAATGGATGATGCTGAGGTAGACATTCTATAGGTCAAATCGACAAATATATTCAAAATTAAATAACTATAATTAAATGTAAGGCAACAATAAAAATATTGTACATTATTTTGAGCTTGTATTTTCTGCAATAAAAAAGTTAATCCTCCATGAATCATTAAAATAAGTTTATATACATTCGATAACCAATGTAACTCATTCACATCAGAATTTGGAATACTAATTCACCATAGCTAAAGCAGTAAAAAAATAATATCTATAATATTAAAAAAACTATCCCATAATTTTTATGGAATTCTCACAGAATGACGGATCTATGTATAATAGCATAATAAGAATCAAATCAATCAATTCCCCCCAAAACAAAATTCAGACTAAATTTACAATCTCACCCCAAAAAAACCTATTTTATAGTGATCACTTCTCATATGTATAAGACATCACAAATGAACACTTGATAACACCATCACATCACACCTATCCCAGTGAAACATGGGGAATAACAACATATAACATCTTAACAATAAAAACCAGATCAATCAGGTCACATCACAACCACATAACATGAGAGTTAATTTTTCATGAACATGAAAGATTCCAACCTCATGTCCACCTTCTACCATGATTGACCCCCATTATAAGACATCTAATCATAATGATTCAAACATGCATACACTTGGCCCATCACGTCACATCACTGCCACTACAATTTGGACTTATAACCATTATATCGTATGCATATAAATCCGTCCAAGAAGATATTTTTATAAATGAGGTGTTGTCATCCATCCATCCTCATTAAAGAGATGTTGGGAAACACACCCCAATATATATATATGTATATATATATATATGGGTGTAAGCACATGGTGTTTGGAATGGCTAGGGTGCATATAGAAATCAAAACAAACACAAAATGTTTATATATATACATGCATGATCTCATCCTATGGTTTCAAACTAATGAACTAACCCAGTCATGACATCAACCAAATCCCCAAATCACCATTACTTCTGCTACCACAACTAATTAAATAACACCACACAACAATATACAAACCAAAAACCACTCCTATTTCATGTAGCCCATATTTTTTCATCTAATATGCCTACTATTAAACATCAACCCCATATAGCCAAAATTTCCAATATTATTCATTTATTATTCAATCATTCCCATAACCAACCAATCCACTTCAATTTCATTGCATTATTTGTAACGACCCGTAAAATTCAAGGAAATTTTTTTCATAATTTTCTTTGATAATTTACAAGAACGCAGTTTCTGAAGGCACATGATTCTGAGGCCCTGTATGCCTAGAATCATTTTCCAAAGTTTGGCTCAGCTACGTTCAGTGAACGAATGAGAGGGTTTTTATAACTTTTGAAGTGGTGCTCAGAATCGAATTCTGAGGGCACCGATGGAATTGCAGTGCCGATATTTTCTTAGAAACGCCTCTTCCGGAGTTAAATTTTCTAGGGTGTTATTTTTAATTTTTGGGGTTAAGTGAATAAAATAAAATAAAGTGGAGCGACAACTTTATTTTATTTCACATAAAGACACTTAAAGCCACTTAAGTTCAGTTGAAGTGGATAGGGTGGAACCAAAAATATCCTACCCTGTTGGTAGGATATTTGTGGGGTGGGGCCTGCATGAGCCCCACCGTTTCTTTTCCTCTATATAACGCACCCGCGAAAACTCCTCTTTAATGAAGGTCAACTGGTGTGTTTTCTAAAACGCTTAACACCCCTATTAATTGGATAGTTAAGACGTTACCATTAATTCACCAAATTTATGGTTCGTTTATTAAAATGTTTTCAAACTGTTGGCATAATAATAAAATAAGACCAACACACTTTCTTCTCGGGTTCGGTTTGTTGAGAGGATTTGGAGAAACTGTATCTGCATCCTCCTTCGAGAAGATTGCGATGAACGTGATGAACGGGAAGAACGTCGGCCTTTGACGAAAGGCGACGAAGAAAGCCGAACCCTCGGAGATCGATGACGCGATGCCGTGTACCGCGACGCCGATGATTCTCCTCCCCCTATGTTCTTATACGGCGATCCTTCCCCACAACAATCCTCGATCAACATCGATTGAGGTAAAGAATACGGATCTTTTTAATTTCCTTTGTGGATTTTATCCTTAACATGGATTTAATTCCTGAAATTAAATTTGTGTGTTTTCTTAAACCCTTGGAGATCATCGACGTGATGCCGTATACCGCGACGACGCGACGACCTTCCACGACGAGACGATCCTCTTCTTCTGCGACGGTCAATTCTGCGAAGAACTCTCATTTGACGACTACTACGAGGTAGGGGTTTTATTTGAGAATAATATTATTTCCCATGGTTGTTTCCTTTTAAAACAAAGAACCCAGATCAAAGTTCAATTTCAATTTATTAATATTTGTGCCTTGTTATGCTTTCATGTGTTGATTATTATTCCCAATTGTTATCACCTAACGCGGAGGGTGCGGGACAAACAAACATGGCCCGACAAACCACTGCAGTTTTTCGTTGATGCGTGGATTAATAGTGTTTATGAAATGGGATTGGAATGGCAATTGGAGGCCTTCGCTGCAAATTTCGGTTCCTGAGAGAGCCGTAGGCGCAAACCGCAGGAAAAACGGACCACCAGAACGCATCTGGTGGTCCGCAGAAGTTCCCGTTGGCACGCCACACCGGCGGCGGCGGCCGACCACCAGGAAGCGGCGGCGCCCGACGCGCCGCCGGGAAGACCTGCTGCGGCTGAATCCGCTACGGCGAGAGCGGTTCCCGTGGCCACGCGTGACAGCGATGAAGGGACGCGGCCTTGCGCCGTGTCCGGTGACATGGAGCAGCCACCACGCGGGGGCCGCGACCCCTTTGGTGCGTCCGCTCGGCCAGGGCCGAGCCGCCCAGACCAGCTAGCTGGGTCGTGCCGGCCGGGCCGAGTCGTGCCCGGCTGGGTCGGACCCATACCCGGGTTGGGTCGACCCAGTTCGGGCCGACCCGGGGGGTTGGGCCGAGTCGGTCCGGGCCCATACACCCCATTTTCGGACAATTTTGGTCTGCTACCAGTACCTTGAGCTAAGGGCCTCCAATAGACACACCGTCAGCGGGGATGTGATCCTTCGATCGAGACGGTCGTTTTGGTATATCGCATCCAAGGTTTCGGAATACTTTGGGTTATTCCGGGTTGGTTCGTACACGAATCCAACTGGGCCCTCGGAGCAGAAACGCTCATATCTTGAGCTACGGACGTCTGATTGACGTGTTGTGGACTTTGTTGGAATCCTCTAAGTGAGACAGATCTTTTGGAGTACTCCGCCAGAGGTTTGGACGTAGGTGGAGTACGGTCAGGTTGGTTTTTCCTTAAAAACCAACCGGACCCCTAGGATGAAAAGGCCAATAACTCTCAGATCGGGCGTCCGATTGACGCGCCGTCTGGGACGTTGAGTTCCATTTGACAATACGGAACTTTTGGATACATAAACTCTGGACCACGTGTTAGTTGATGAATCAGCCTCTCGCCTCGTGGAGCGGACCCTCCCGAACAAGCTTGCTGTGTGCGGGAACCCTAGTGCTGGCTGCGACTGCGATGACGACGACGACTGTGCAAAGATCCTTAGTGGATTCGACGGCGATGACTACAGCACTCAGCGATCCTTTGTGGATTAGTTCTACCGATCCTGTGTGGGTCCGATCCTATGTGGGTCAGCGCTCAGCGGTCCTGTGTGGGCCAGCGCCTACAGATCCTGTGTGGGTCCGATCCTGTGTGGGTCTTTGCGGGGGTTAGTTACCTATCGATCTTGTGTGGGTCAGCTCCTTTTTGGGTCATTGCGGGGGTTAGTACTTATCGATCCTTTGTGGGTCCGACGACTTAGAAGAATCAGTGGCAATACCTGACCATCTCTATCATCTTACAAAGAAGTATATTTGTGTGAGCTGAATCCTATTTTGCTTTCCATTGTGGATTGTTTTCTGCTATCCTGTGTGGATTTACATATTGCTTTCATGTGTGGGCAGGGTTGTACTTGGGTTCAGATGTTGGAGTTGAACGAGAATTGATGACTTAGGTAAATGTATGGGCATATACCTAAGCAGTGTTTGATGTTACTTAGTGATTGTATCTTTCCTTTGTGGATTATCCATTGTGGATTCAGGGGGACCTTCGGGGGTCTCGGGGTCTCTACTGAGTAGCTTATACTCACCCCTGCATGGGCAATGCCCGCACTACGTTGTGTTGGTTGCAGATGATGGACAGTGCTGATCGTGGTTGAGGCTTGCGGAGCAGGACGGTACCTAGAGGTGGACGACTGGGCGGGATGTACTCGGAGCGGTTGGCTGGACCTGAGGAGCAGAGGAGGCTATATGTACCCACCCTTCTGGAGGGATTTCCAGTGGACAGCTCGACGATGCGGCTTCACTTTTCAGTTGTTGTTTTCCCTTACAGTTGTACTTTACTTTCAGTTTGGGTTTGTATACTGGCCCACTTACTTTTCTGCACTTACTGTTTTACTCAGTTTTTACTTTTTGTTTACATCTACTGTTTGCTTGCTCTGTGGTGTTTGTGGTTTACTTACAACAGAAATGCCTTCCCTTTACCAGGATTTACGCCCTGGTGCTAGTCGCCAACCCCTGGCCTAGGAGAAGGCGGTCTTGGGGTAGTCACAGCACGGGCCCCAAGGATGGGTCGTGACAAATTGGTATCATAGGAGTTCGCTTCTACCACAGGACTTGGGACTCTGATCTTTTTCTATGTGAAGAAATAATGTTTAGAATATTGGGTGTGGTTATCAGTTCACGGAGTCCAGTGTTGGTGCAGCGACCGACATATCCATACACCAGGACCCTGACTTCTGATTTCCGACTTGAAGCACGAAAACATTGATTTCATGTCTGTTTCATGTTTTCTTTGTGATTACTTTGTGTCATCTCACCAGATATACTGTTTTTACCGAGGCACAGCTATTTCCTTTCAGGATGGCCCCACGACGGCAGCCATCTAGGGTTCCGAGAGTTGAGCGTGACGACAACCCGCCGAGTGACGAGGCCTCGGTATAGGGCCCTTTGATAGTTGAGGCACCAGCGGTACCTCTACCCGCCGAGCCACCGATGCTTCCAGCCCCAGCCGCAGACAATGCACGTCGCCTTAGTGCACTGCATGAGTTCCAGTGCCACTGACCACTGAGGTTCTGCGGGGAGATCGACCCCCAGGCAGCTGAGGACTGGCTGGAGGCAGTGGTGTGAGTTTTTCAGTTATTGAGGACACCAGCAGACCTTATAGTGATTCTCGCAGCGAGCCTACTGCACGCGGCAACGTGCCGATGGTGGAGCTTGATTCTCCAAGTGCACGATGAGGCATCTCTTATCTGGACGGACTTTGAGAGCTTGTTCCTCTTGGAGTTCGTCCCAGCCACCCTCCATGTGGTGCGCATCCAGGCGCTTCTTCAGCTACGGTAGGGCATCTTGACGGTCGCCCAGTACTCGGTGAGATTTACCGATCTCTTGCGCTACTCGACAGACATAGTACGAGACCCATTCTTCTGGGCCTGAACCACTGAGAAGGGTTTGAGACATGAGATCAGGGCATCACTGATCTCCCTCAGCATTACGACTGAGGCAGGAGTACTGGAGTGAGCCCTTTTGAACGAGAGTTTTCTTGCTGAGCCTTCTTCAGCAGCGAGACCTACCGCGGGGCGGCATGTAGCAGTGTATTCTGTAGAAGGCAGTCGACAGATGACTCAGGGGTCCAGGAAGACCATACCCTCAGGCAGAAGACCTCAGGACACTGGCTGAGCTGTGCGGGGCACACAGCGCGGAGCGAGTCTTTCGAGAGGTAGGCAATGCTACACATGAGCCGGGCAGGGCCACAAGGCTCGTGACTGCACGACCCACCATGCCGAGGAGCAGTAGATGGTTGGGGAACCACCTAGGCATAGGCAGAGGGTCGACCGTGGGGGTCTTCTGGGAGCAGGCAGACGAGGAAGAGGAGTTGGCCGAGCATCAGGTGGTGGGAGACTCTTTGAGGCTCTACCACCACCACCACCACCAGGAGGTCCGCCCCGACCATAGGGAGCTGGCGGGTAGAGACAGGCACAACTTCAGGCAGCGAAGGCCTATGACCACGGCGCGCCTGAGATGATCCTAGTTACTATCTGTGTCTATTCCACCCTTGCTGCAGTTCTTGTAGACACAGGAGTGAGTCACTCTTTCAAAGCCGCTGCCTTTGTTCGGAGCTCGGAGATTCCGACAGAGCCATTGGCTCAATCCTTACGGCTAGAGACTCCTACGGGAGCAGACTCGACGATTACGCACTGGTTCCGGCAGTGTGGGCTTACACAAGGAGGTGAGAGCTTTGGCTGGGGTCTTCTTGTAGCGGCATCGAGGCCTTATGACGTCATCTTGGTCATGAATTGGTTATCTACAGTCCATGATCATATTGACTGTATTAGGCGCAAGGTTCGATGTGTACGCACCGACGGGAGCAAGTTCACCTTCACCAGTGAGAAGGGAGCCTTCGCAGCATAGGATGGACTTCCACAGAGGAGAGGATATCCCATCACTCATTAGTCGGCTAGCCTCATCCTAGGAGCAGTTTAAGTGCAGAGTCCTATTTTTCCTGCATTAGAGGATCATTACACCGACGGATTTCCCGACGACTTTCTAGGGCTACCTCTTCACAGAGAGGTAGTCTTTTATATTTACCTGTACCCCGGGACAGCCCCGATATCGACTCCAACAAATCGGATGGCTCCCACCGAGCTTCGAGAGCTACGGGTACAGTTGGAGGACTAGCAGGGCAAGGGATTCATCCGACCCAGTGTTTCACCCTGGGCTTCCCCGATATTGTTCGCCAAGACGACGGACGGGAGCTTGCGACTTGGTGTCGACTATCCTCACCTAAACCAGGTGACAGTGAGGAACAAATATCCACTGCCGAGGATTGATGACCTCTTCGATCAGCTCAAGGGAGCACGGTGGTTCTTGAAGATAGACCTCAGGTCAGACTATCATCTGCTCAGAGTTCGGGACGAGGACGTGCAGAAGACGGCCTTCAGATGTCGGTATGGCCACTATGAGTTCTTGGTTATGCCTTTCGGCATAAAAAATGCTCTGGCAGTGTTCCTGGGCCTCATGAACATGATCTTTCAGCCATACCTCGATCGATTTTTCATGGTCTTCATCGACGACATTTTGATATACTCGACGACTGAGGAGGAGCACGCCTACCACTTGCATGTTGTACTAGACACACTCCGAGAGCACCATCATAATGAAAATCTCTCGAAGTGTCAGTTATGGATATGTGAGGTCCACTTCTTGGGGCACGTCATCTCTGAGACAGGAGTTGCAGTGGATCCTGCGAAGATCGAGGCAGTGCTAGCTTGGGAGCCACAGAGGAGCGTGACAGAGGTGCGGAGTTTCTTGGGACTAGCTGGATACTATCAGAGATTTGTGCCAGACTTCTACAGAGTTGCAGCAACACTCCCAGCTTTGACGAAGATGGGGAAACCCTTTGTGTGGTCAGATAGATGTCAGCAGAGCTTCCAGGAGCTGAGAAAAAGATTGACCAGCACCCCTATCTTGAGGTTGCCTGAGGAGGGAGTAGGGTACGTAGTCTACTGCGATGCATTAGGGACCGGACTCAGATGTGTCCTGATGCAGGATCGGGCAGTGATCTCCTATGGATCATGTCAGTTGAGGCCGCATGAGCAGAACTACGCTACCCATGACCTGGAGTTAGCAGCAATGGTTTTTGCTCTGAAGACATGGCGACACTATCTGATGGGAGAGCGCTTTACAGTCTTTTCTGACCATCAGAGTCTCAGGTACATCTTCTATCAGAAGGACCTGATCCTGAGACATCGGTGAAGGCTCGAGTTCCTCTAGGACTACGACTTTGAGATAGTCTATACACTTGGGAAGGGGAACATGGTAGCTGATGCTCTCAGCTGGAGGATGGGCATTCAGCTACTTGAGGAGTCGACTGAGCAGCTAGCCTCTTTGTAGATATCCTTCATGGATAGAGATGGAGCAGCCTTCCTTCAGTCTCTCATAGTCACCCCTCCACTACTGCAGCGGGTCAGAGAGGCAGAACGTGGGGATGCTGACTGTGAGACGTGGCGTGCACAGATATCCTCAGGATAGGCACCTGATGGTTTCTCCTTTGGAGCAGAGCACGACACCCTTTTCAGAGGACGTACCTTGGTACCAGTTTCTTTACGGGAGGAGGTGGTGAGGGATTTTCACAATTATCCTTTGGCGGTACCTCCTGGAGTGGAGAAGATGTACCAGGATCTCAGATGACAGCATTGGTGGCCGGGCATTAAGATGGCTGTGGCGGAGTTCGTTTCTCGATGCCTCACCAACCAACAGGTGAAGGAAGAGCATCAGGTACTAGAAGGCTTGGTACAACCCTTGGAGGTCCCGGAGTGGAAGTGGGATGGGATATCTATGGACTTCTTAATAGGACATCCACGCACTTCCAGAGGTCACGACTCCATTTGGGTGATTGTCGACCGACTCACCTAGTCGGCTCACTTCTTACCCATGAGAGAGCATGTCTCAGTGGAGAGCTTGGGACTTCTCTACAATCAAGAGATTGTACGGCTTCACGATGTTCCATTATCCATCATCTCTGATCGAGATGCTCACTTTACTTCCCAGCTTTGGAAGGGGTTGCAGGAGGCATTCGGGACACAGCTACGTCTGAGCACCGCCTTTCACCCTCAGACGAATGGTCAGATGGAGAGGACCATTAAGACTCTCGAGGACATGATCCGCGCATGTGTCCTCGACTTTGGTCATAGCTGGGAGGACCACCTACCCTTGGTGGAGTTTGCATACAACAACAGCTACCACTCCACCATCGGGATGGCACCATACGAGGCGTTGTATGGCCAACCTTGCAGATCTCTTTTCTGCTGGACAAACCCTGGGGAGTCAGCACTCGTGGGACCAGAAATGGTCCGGGCCATGACAAAGAAGGTCCAGGTCATCCAGGAGCAGATGAGGACAGCTCAGAGCCGGCAGAAGTCTTATGCTGACAGGAGGCGTAGGCCACTAGAGTTAGAGGATGGCGACCATGTCTTTTTACGTGTCTCACCTCGACGTGGTTTACGGAGATTTGGATGAGGCGGAAAGTTGTCTCCATGATTCATCAGACCATTCCAGGTCCTCAGCAGGATTGGCGAGGTGGATAATCATCTGGCTCTACCACCTCAGTTGTACCGGGTGCACGATGTCTGCCACGTATCTCAATTGAGGAGATACTTGCACGACCCGACGCATATCATTGACCATGGGGAGCTAGACGTTGATGATGAAGCGACTTCTGCGGAGGTCCCGGTAGAGATCGAGGATCGACAAGAGCGGCTCCTACGTGGATGATCGATCCCTCTAATGCGCATTAGATGGCAGCACAGGAACCTCCAGGAGAGTACTTGGGAGCGGGAGGCTCAGATACGTGCTCAGTACCCACATTTGTTTCCCTAGTTTATGATGTATCATTACGGGGATGTAAAGCCCTGAGGTGGGAGTGATGTAAAGACAAGTAAAATTCAAGGAATTTTTTTTCTTAATTTTCTTTGGAATTTTACAAGAACGCAGTTTCTGACAGCACCTGATTTTGAGGCCCGGTGTTCCCAGAATCATTTTCTGAAGTTTTGCTCAGGTACATTTAGTGAACGAACGAGCGGGTTTTTCTAACTATTGAACCGGTGCTCGGAATCAAATTCTGAGGGCACCGATGGAATCGCAGCGCCAGTATTTTATTAGAAATGCCTCTTCCGGAGTTGCGTTTGATCGGGTGTGGTTTTTAATTTTTGGGGTTAAGTGAATAAAATAAAATAAAGTGGTGCGACAACTTTATTTTATTTCACATAAAGCCACATAAGCTAAGTTGAAGCGGATAGGGTGGAACCAGAAATATCCTACTATCTTGGTAGGATATTTGTGAGGTGGGACCCGCATGAGCCCCACCGTTTCTCTTCCTCTAAGTAACGCACCTGCAAAGACTCCTCTTTAATGAAAGTCAACTGGTATGTTTTCTAAAACTCTTAACGTCCCTATTAATAGGACAGTTAAGATGTTACCATTAATTCACCGAATTAATGGTTTTTTTTATCATGTTTTCAAACTGTTGGCATAATAATAAAATAACACCAACGCACTTTCTTCTTGGGTGTAATTTTTTGAGAGGATTTGGAGAAACTGTATCTTTATCCTCCATCGCGAAGAACACGAAGAACGCCGACCTTCGATGAAAGGGGAAGAAGAACTCCGAACCCTCAGAGATCGATGACGCGACTCCGTGTACCGTGACGCTTATGATTCTCCTCCCCCGACGTTCTTCTGCGGCGATCCTTCCCCACGAAAATCTTCGATGAACACTGATTGAGGTAGGGAATACAGATCTTTTTAATTTCCTTTGTGGATTTTATCCTTAACATGGATTTAATTCGTGAAATTAAATATATGTTTTTTTCTTAAACCCTCGGAGATCGTCGACGTGACGCCGTATACAGTGACGACACGATGCCCTTCCTCAACATGGTGATCCTATTATTCCGCGACAGTCAATTCCGCGAAGAACTCTCGTTCGATGACTACTACGAGGTAGGGGTTTTATTTGAGAATAATATTATTTCCCATGGTTGTTTCCTTCTAAAACAAAGAACCCTGATCAACGTTCAATTTTAATTTATTAAAATTATGCCTTGTTATGTTATCATGTGTTGATTATTATTCCCAATTGCTATCACATAAGGCGGAGGGTGAGGGCCAGACAAACATGTCCCGACAACCCTCCATAGTTTTTAGTTGATGCGTGGATTAACGACGCTTACGAAATGGGATCAGAATGGCGATTGGAGGCCTTCGAAGCAAAGCTCGGATCCCGGGAGAGACGTAGGCGCAAACTGCAGGCAAAACGGACCACCGGAGCGCATATGGTGGTCCACAAAAGTTCCTACCGGCGTGCCAAGAAGCGGCGGTGCCCGGCGAGCCGCCGGGAAGTCCTGATGCGGCGGCGAGTGCCGGTCCCGCGGCCGTGTGAGACCGCGGGGAAGGGACGCGACCTTGCATCGCGTCCGGTGACAGGTAGCGGCCCCCGTGCGGGGGTCTCGCCTCCTTTGGTGCGGCCGCTCGGCCAGCGCCAAGCCGCACAGACCAGCCAGCCGGGTCGGACTTAGACCTGGGTCGGGTCGAACCAGTTCGGGCCGACCCAGGGGGGTTGGGCCGAGTCGGTTCGTGCCCATTCCCCCCGTTTTCGGACCATTTCGGTCTTTTAAACCTACGTTAAGCTACGAGACTCTGATTTATGCAACGTCAGCGGCGATGCGATCCTTGGATCTGGACCGTCGTTTCAGTATATCGCACACTAGGTTTCGGAATACTTTGGGTTCGGCCGGGTTGGTTCGTACACGAAACCAATCGGGCCCTCGGAGTGAAAACGCTCATATATTGAGCTACAGATGTCTGATTGACGTGTTGTTGATTTTGTTGGATTCCTCTAAGTGAGATGGATCTTTTGGCATAATCCTCTCGAGGTTTGGACATAGGTGGAGTACGGTCTGGTTGGTTTTACCTTAAAAACCAACCGGGCCCCTGGGACGAAAAAGCCAATAACCCTCAGACCGGGTGTCTGATTGACGCGCCGTCTGCGACGTTGTGTTCCTGTTGACAATATGGAACTTTTGGATACATCAACTCTGGACTACGTGTCAGTTGATGTATCAGCCTCTCGGCTCGTGGAGCGGACCCTCCCGAACGAGCTTGCTGTGTGTGGGAACCCTAGTGCTGGCTGCGACTGCGACGACGACGACGACGACTGTGCAGAGATCCTCAGTGGATTCAACGACGACGACTATAGCACTTAGTGATCCTTTGTGGATCAGTGCTACCGATCATGTGTGCGTCCAATCCTTTGTGGGTTAGTGCTCAGCAGTCCAGTGTGGGCCAGCGCCTACAGATCCTCTGTGGGTCCGATCCTGTGTGGGTCTTTGCGGGGGTTAGTTACCTATCGATCCTGTGTGGGTTAGATCCTTTGTGGGTCATTGCGGGGGTTACTACCCATCGATACTTTGTGGGTCCGAAGACTTAGATGAATCAGTGGCAATACCTGATCATCTCTATCATCTTACAAAGAAGAATACCTGTGTGAGATGAATCCTATTTTGCTTTCCTTTTTGGATTGTGTTGTGCTATCCTATGTGGATTTACGTTTTGCTTTCCTGTGTGGGCTGGGTTGTACTTGGGATCAGATGTTGGATCCGAATGAGAATTGATGACTTAGGTATATGTGTGGGCATATACCTAAGAACTGTCAGATGTTACTTAGTGATTGTATATTTCCTTTGTGGATTATCCTTTGTGAATTTAGGGAGACCTTTGGGGGTCTCAGGATCCCTACTGACTAGCTTATATTCACCCCTGCATTGAAAATGCCCGCACTACGTTGTGTTGGTTGCAGACGAAGGACAACGCTGATCATGGTTGAGGCTTGCGGAGCAGGTCGGTACCTGGAGGTGGACCACTGGGCGGGACGTACTCGGAGTGGTTGGCGGGACCCGAGGAGCAGAGGAGGCTATCTGTACCCACCCTTCAGGTGTGATTTCCAGTGGACAGCTCAACGATGAGGCTTTACTTTTCAGTTTCTATTTTCCCTTCCAGTTTTACTTTACATTCAGTTTGGGTTTTTATACTGTCCCACTTACTTTTCTGCACTTACTGTTGTACTCAGTTTTTACTTAGTTTTTACTTCTACAGCTTGCTTGCTCTGTGGTGTGTGTGGTTATTTACAAAGGCAATGCCTTCCATTTACCGAGATTTACACCTTGGTGCCAGTCGCCAGCCCCTGACCTAGGGAAGGCAGGGATGGGGTAGTCACAGCTTGGGCCCCGAGGACGGGTCGTGACATTATTAAACATTTCCATCATTAACCAGGAAACAAGAACATCACTACACCATATGTAAAAATACCACATCATAATATCCATGGAAACTAGATCCATATTTTCCTTATTTTCCAACATCACTACATCAAAAAATAACCAAATAACTCATCACAATACCATGGCACAAAAAAGTCACCAAACAAACACATTAAACTACCTCCCCACGACACATCTTCACCAGAATACACTACAACACGGTCGCATCAGAATACATCATTCTCAGTCACATCACAAGAACACCTCATTTATCATATTTATGATTTAGAATAGATGTCCATATAACATTATCATAACAATTTTTACCTTTATTATAGTATATTTTTTCATGTTTCAATGTACATTTAATTAAATACCAAACAATCCATGTTTTCCATGTGCATCAAAAATTTTATTCATATATATGTGGTTAAAAATTTTTATATTTTTTTGGGATAAAAACCAAGAAAAAATATTGTTTACATTAACAAAATTGAAAAATTTACCCCACCCCCCCAAGATCAACAATTTTTGTAGGGTATTTATTTCATAGAGTAATAATAGTATGAATGAAATTAAATCTACAAAAACATGTGATTATTTCTCTTCCACTTTAGTTTAAATCTTATTCGTTAATTATCATCCATAATACATTTTGAAAAATAAAACCAATGATAGAAAAATGAATGGAAAATACTATATGATACAAAATGATTGGAAACCAATTAATCCATATAGAACTGTTTTTTGGATTTATTTAACATGTTTGGACCAAAAGGGATACAACCACCAACACTAAATTGAAGGGATGACACTGAGATAATCCTAAAAAACATACCACATACTATTATCATAAGAAGAATAAGAAAACACAATGTTTATTAAGTAAAATAAACCCCCCACATACTAAAATAAGAAAAAATAGGAATGAAAAAAGAAGAAAACTAACCTTATACTCTATTGGTTTATCCATGAAGAATATAGAAGAAATATACAAGTAGGGTTCTAAATGTCCACTTTAAGATGCACATAGGTCACCAAAAAATAAGATATAAGGTCATAATTTTTTTTGTTTTGGAAGGGTTTTTAAAATTAAAAGGTGGTATATAAACCATACTACATTGATTAATATCATAATACCATGAAAAGTATTTCTTGAATATGAGTGAGACCACAACATGGAGCTCCTCACTTTGTTATATCCAGGCTAACCAAAGGCTCCTATGAGATAATTAGCAATTTACGTGACATAGATTCAATAAAATATGTTGAGATCATATAGAATCACCGAATTCCATGCTACAAATAACATGAAATAATTAATAATTTTTTATTGTAGCCCATCCACTATGATGAAATAGTGCTGAAATTTATTGAACCACTAAAAAAGACAAATTATAACACCATGATAAAATCGGGGACTCCAAGAAACATCCACCATCTACCATGAAAGTATATGACATATCCATGTATCCATGGAACATCTTCCCCAAAAATTGATAAACTACCAAACATACACTTAGGAGACAGCTATTTCGTAACCAAAAAATTCACTCTACAACAAAAACCATCACAAGAGATTCCAACATACATCCATATCACCATGCCACTACCACACACACTATATTAAATCACATAGTTTCATTTTAGAAAACATTTTTAGCGATATATTATTGCTCCATCATCTTTATATATTCCATTATTCAATTTGAATATTCCTACAAACACTTATACCATTATACTCTCACAATGTAATATGATATGTTGCTAGGGACTTGATATATTTTTATTCAATCATTTGTTCAAAATATACTTATAATTATTATAAATCCATGAAAAGGTATCTTTTTTTATTCCTTTATTATAACAGGGATATGGTCACTCGGGTCATTTTCCATATAGATGTAGAGGATGACCAATTGTTGAAATTTATAAATAATACAATGCCAAAAGATGAGGCAGAAAAATAGAGTTTTGCGAAATTAGTAATTTAGTTTATGACCATTAATTCTATTGGACTCATTAAACAAATATAGAGAGGTAATTCATAGAGGCTTTGTGAATTTCATATTTATTTCAAGATAAACCTCAGGTATTAATATAAATAATGATCTTAAATTATGTATAATCTTTTGTGAATTTTCACTACACAGAATAAATGACCTTCCTTTCTGAGACTTATATAGTTTGATGTTCTCTAAAAATAGTGTTTTATTTTACAATGTGGTCACATTGAAATAGTCATATGATGAGAATAATGGAATTTAAAGAAAGAAAATAATGTAACATACTAGGAATTATGATCCATCAAACACCATGCCACAAATGTGGGAATAATATTCATGTGATTTGCCTCATTAGCATGGGAAACTGATGCGTTTGTGAGAGATAAGTACACCAATATCATTTGTGTTAAGGTGGCATAAGTAATCCTGACAATTTATTGAAGGAATTGAAGAAAAATATCAATTACCCACCCCTGGATCAATGAGTTACATATACAGATAAGAAGAACAATATTAACCAATTCCCTAATTGAACAGACATCCAGTGAAATTAATTTCAACAACCAATAGTCCTAAGAGATAATTATATAGAATATTCTACAACATCTACAGATTTATAGAATGGGAATTATGTTCTATTGGGTGTAATATTTATTCAGTCAGCAATGAAAATTGTTTTATTTCATTGTTTTATACAAAATTCATTTACTTATTCTTGTTTCATAGAACTTTTGAATCGCATCCTTGATACCTATAAGTATAGAAAATTTTAAAAACTTATAGTTTTAAATTATAATAAAAGGGATATTCTAGAATCATCTTCTATTATGGTCTATGAGAACATTCTTTCGTTGAGTCTTATTATCCTTCGCACTATGTAATTTTATTTTATGATGCGAAAAGATAGTATCCTATTATCATGGGATTACATAGACTATCCAGAATTTGAAATATTATTCAATATTATAATCTAACCCGTTTTAGAATAAAAGTAAATTGAATATCATGAATCTCATTTGGAAAACCCCTCAATAGTGTGTTTGTTGACACCACGTAGAGAATAATACCATTATAATTGGTTTAGTTGATGGATATTATCAAATATGGGGAAATTATCAGTATTAGGGAATATATTGATGTATTTATCAAAGGGTTTCGATTCTTTTGGCCAAATATTCTGGTAGAGTTCCCAATAGAGCATGTACATTGAACCACTCATATATTTAAATTTCGATATTGGATGGCCTTTATTGGACTAATGAATTTAAATTAGAAGTTGATTTAGTATTTTCACAAAGAGTACATATGACTAAGTGAACCACCATGGAGGAACACGAACCCATTGTAAAGAACATTGATGGACTAGTTTATCTACATATCAATTATTGAAATCTCAACAATATCCCTAATAAGAAAAAGTATACATTTCCTAGGAATTATGACTTTTCCAATTATCTTTTTGGAGATAAATTCTTCTAAAAGGTGAATAATCATCATGGATGTCATCATATAATGGTGAATATATAAGATATTAATTAAGAATCCTTCTTAATGAGGTATGGGAACAATGAATAAATATTGTTTTCATTCAAATTTAATAATTATAGGAAAATAATCATTGATTTGATGAATATATTATTTATAGACAACTTTAATAAATTTTTGAATTCTTTATGGAAGATATTCTTTTTTACTCAAAGATATATGATTAACTTGAAGAGAGTATTTTTATTGTAATGGAGACATTAGGAAATGAAAATGTTAATGATAAGGTCAGTAAGTCTGAATTTTGTATGTTGTAAGACATATTCTTGGGGAACATGATCACTACTGAAGGAATTTGATATCAACCCTTCAATGATAATGAATTTTAATGAATATTCTATACTCCCATGTGTAATTATAAAACATAGTTCTATTTGTTGGGATGTGTACTTCAAAAGATTTTTGAGAAATTTCTCACGATATAATATCCCACTAAATAGGTTAACACAAAAATGTTTATTTTATTCAGGATAGAAGGATGTGATAAAATAATTAAAGAGACCAATAAAAGTATAATCATTATACTTATGCTCACATATTCATTATGTGATGATTATTATGTTATATACATAAACCATTAAATTTAATTATTTGATGTTATAAACATAAATAATTTCAATTTGATAGGCTACATGTCCTCATAGATGACAATCCATGAGAAAAACTACCTAACCCATGATCTGTAGTTACTATTCATGATATTCACATCAAATATTAGGAACCTAAATAATTATAGATAGATTTGTATCATATATATAGGTCAAAAAAATTAAATTATATTTTTTCATTTTATGAGATGAATGTGTTATAGTGAAATTATTTTGAACTTATCTAGTAATATGTCTATTCTAATTACTTTCATACTAGAATGTAGGATAAGGTAAATGGGGCTCTGTACAAAAATCAACCCTCTACTCTATCAAAAATTTTGATTATGAAAGAAATCGTATATATGGATATATATATAATGTATTTATAAACAATAAAATTTGGAATAAAACCTATATATATTGTATTATTTCACAACTATTTATACAAGAGAAAATAATTAAGTAACTAAAAGATGATTTTGAGATTAGAAATATTTTTTTAATTAGTAGATGAAGGAAATATTTATGACATAAAAATTTATAAATAGAAATTAAATTAGTTTGGAACTATTTTTTAAGTCTCTAAATAACCATTGATAATGAAATAGATAATAGATAATTCACCAAACTTATATTTCACCATCAGAACTATAAGTACAATGTTGTGTCATGGTCTTAGATAAAGATTATGATAGAGAAAAATGAAGAAGTATCTTGTTGTGTGCACTACAAATGATATGTAATTTATAACGTTATAGAAAAATGATAGATGATCCTGGTGTTGTTGAAACCATTTCCCCTACTGACATGTAAGTTGTAATATATCTCTATATAATTTGTCCCATGTTTCCAAGATACATCCATTGGAATCGATGTGATATGGTTTGTGGATGATCGACTCATCAAAAAATACCACTTTATATCTATTGGAGAATACATCTTCGGTGAAAAGAATTCCATGATATTTGTAGATTATTTCTATTGAAAATAATATTTACTAATATTTTCCATAATTGATCATAGTACAAGGTTCAGACATAAATTCAACATGATTATATAAAGAATAAATTGAATTTCCTTATTTCGTATCACCCATAAAATGTTGACAAATATGAATGGATCATTCAATATCATGATATCATGATGAGTGGTTACTCAGTGGAATTTAAAAGAGAATACTATCAATATCATCCATTGGTTGATATCCCATTAAATAATTTCTTCCCCTCCAGTATTCAAATAGGTACACATGAATCAATAAAGGAGAAGTGATTTATAAATACTTTATATTGGGATGATGTTTGTGACCAAATCTAGTTAGAAATAATCTTATGAAAGTTCTTATATTGTTGGTTCATGCTGTCCTAAAATATATAAAATCCCCTCAGAGTTTTTAGATTATCTATTCTAAAAAAATCTATAGGACTATGTGTTTTATGTCGGAGAAACAGTCTTCCTTAAAATTTAACCATGATATATAGATAGGGGTTTCGAACATATTGGAAGTATTTTATAATTGTATATTGGCCCATTTAAAATCACTGGTTTTAATGGAGAAGTTCCCATTCATCTATAAAATCCACGAAACAAGGATCTACATCAATTTGTGTTATATATATATATATATGTATTGAGGAAGTAAAATACCAAATTCATCACATTTACTAAATATATTGTTTGTAAAACTGAATCATTTACAATATTGTGGAAATAATTTGGTGATGATCTCAAAATAAACATACACTATTATATTCAATATGATAAACCTCCCTGTCAATTTTTTTTGTAGGAACCAGAAATTGGAAAATGTAAAATGGGAGAAAATTGATATATTGAAATAGATTTATCCTCATCTATTATAAACAGATATTATGAGTAGAACATCAAGGGATGGATTTTTTAATTGGTTAAGAATTAAAATTACTAGACATTATTAATTATTTTAGTTTATAGAGTAAATTTGTGTTATATTTTATTCCATTATACACATAAAGCATAGTGAAAATGATTAACACATTATATCATAAATTAAAATGATTACAGTAGTCAATAAATAAACTAATGACAATAATAATCCATGACAGGGGAAAATAGAAAATATGAAACTATAAGTGGAATATATGGATAATTCTATTTTGAAGGAATAATCATTCCCACCAAAAAAATTATGAAAATAAAAACAATATTTGTTAACTAATAAAAATTTGAGAAAATTAAAATATAGAACATTGTGAGTAAGTGCAGTGGATGATGTTTTAATGATTGATGAAGTACTTAATGTAGGAAATGTGACCATTATAAATGTAAACTACCCATTGGAATAAGAAACTATCCATATCATGAAAGTTTTAATTGTAATTTTCAATAAAAATATAGAAAATTAATAAATATAAAAACATCCAAACTAATGTTGTATTTTAGTAATACTGAAATACCATAATGTAAGTATCATGATTAAAAAATATAAATTATATAAACCTTTTTAATAATCATTATTTTAACATATTTTACATAAATATTATCTTTTATATAAATAATTAAAATTATATATGTCAAAAAATAATTAGGATAATATGATATTATTTTTTATAATAAAAAAGTGAAATTTTTAAGAGTCTAATTTTTGATGATTTTCACAGAATCATCATTTTTCAGGAATAATGAAAAGACTATTTTTTTATAATTATCCATATTTTATGGCATAATAATGATATATTAGTGAAATATTAAATATTAAATTCAATATATTGTATGGACTCGACCACAGCTTCCCTGAGATAGTGCCATAGTTTATTTCATTTTCATACAAACAAGGAATTTGCATCCCAAAGGACCGAGTAGTTTAGTAGTGTTGGAAACAAGATAAATACATAATTTCAACATTATAACGTGAAATGAAATACAAAATAGAAACTATTTTGACAAAAACTATAACACGTAGGTTATTTCATCATGTCATTCATAAAACAATCATCATGTACTAATAAAATGAAACATAAGAAAAGGTTGATCTCAAATTATCTGTAAGGTTAAGCAATGAAATGGAATATATATAAACATTAGGCGTGTTGAATAACTAAAACATATTCCTTTAACAGAAATGTGAAAACATTATAGCAGGAATAAGAGATGAGTAAATAATGACATAATAAAACATAATCATGGGTATTATACTAGTTGAATAACCACATGATCCATTAATACTATTTTCAAATTGATGGAATGCCTAATTCGGGATGTCATCACCATACCATAAAGGCCTCATACCAAGACCATAAAGAATAATTTTGTTAAGGCCTTATGCCAAAACTCTAGTTTGTCTCATGAGACCTACAGATGCACCGAGGGGCTATATTAGTCCCCAACCGACACATACTAAGTTCAATGCATTACTCATATGAATGGGGTGAACATAAACAATATAAAAATTCATATTGATACCAACATATGAATTTTAAATAACTTTCCCCAATCATTAAGCATAAACACTGACCATTTACAGTGAATTGCTGAATGGTTTTAAGATAGCACATCAACAATCAAACTTATCATAAACCATTCAATTTTTTTTACGGTTGGGGCCAAAGCCTCATTTATTATTAAAGCCATGAAAATACATCTTTGACTGGGTAGAGGGAGACCCATTACATAGCCCAAAGGCCCAATAGTCATTTGGCCCATTACATGGCATGTATGCCCATTTCATGGCCCAAAGCCCATTCTTTGAATAGTACTGCTACAATACCCATGCTGCTACAGAACTCCACCTCCATAAACCATTAAATTAAATATGGAATATGATATCAAAGGACATATTCTATAATGAAGTACAATATCCAACAATGGACATGGACATAGATCTAGATTTTTTAAAATGGGAGTATTGAAAAATTCTTGATGAAATAATCCTTAAACATTATAATATGTCCCATACCACCTTGAAACATTCAAATCATAATCTCTTAAAATATCATGATAATAGGGAGACTCATGATATTATATACCAAATGGAATTACATAAACCACAAGTATGATCTATGATTTGAACAAGGTATATATGTCAAAAAATATAATGTTAGATGAGAAAAATCCTTTTTTCTATGGAATGAAGGGTTATTTAGAGAAATCCTTTGTATTTTATATGAAATAAATTTTTAAAAAATAACTTCACAGATAATAAAATAAAATTAAATAGAAATTATATTGTAGGAATAAATGACGTCCCACTGAAGTGAAATCATAAAAAAAATTTATTAATATTCTTTTGAACTAAATCATTTTGAAGCTTTTTAAGAAAAGTATTAAAGAGAAAATTAAAGTGTAATGACTTGTTTGTTCTATAAACAAATAAATCATCCAAGATAATTTTTTATTATAAAATTAATTTTTTTTAAAATAATGGTGGATTAATATAGATTCTGGTGTTGACTTGAAAATGAGTAAGAATTTGAAAAGATCACTTGAATTGGGTTTGTATTTTTGAAATAATATTGAATGTTCCTTTAATATGTGTAACCACACATAAAATAAAGAATTATTCGGGTTGTTAAACACATATAAAACACTTACAAATAATTTATGAGGATAAAATAATAATACATAGTAATTACATTTAGGTAATTTGATAAAGAATGGAAGTCAAATGAAAATGAATGTTTGGGTGGAAAAACCTTACCTATTTGTTATCAAATGGTTCGTATTCCCCAAAATTGTTGATATTAAAATTATACATTTTATACCATGGAATAAATATAGTAATGATATATTTCATAAATGGGATGTATACAAACTATATAGAGAATTATTAGTAGTGAATATGAAATATCTCACAAAAATGGAAGTGAGATGATGAAAACACTTACCTTAAGTCCAAAGTCTTCCTATTTTGAAAATAAGGTCATGGAATATGAAATTAGACTTAGTAGTAACTTATTTAAGGACCTATTATACAATTATTAATTTATCATTATTATTTTCAGTTCATTAATTCCCTTAATGAAAAGTTATTATACTAAATTTTGTCGTTTTCAGAGTGTTTATTTACATTATTTTCATAATCGGTTCACTTGTTTTTAAAAATAGAGTTAATTTCGAATGGATTTAAATCTGCATAATTTAACTTAAATATTATTTATGAACATACAGAAGTGTTAATGGCCATTTCTATCATTTATTTACATGCATCATGGAAGAATCAATTGATGAAATATTTATGACATTCACTTATATTATTTTATCAGTATTTTGATTATTCGGAACTAGTTTGTTGATAAAATATATTAAATGTTGTAACACTAGTTAATGAATTTTAATTAGGTTATAATACATATATTATAGTATGGATAATCCATAAAAATGGATTCATGATCAGTAATGAAAAAGAAATTTAAGAATAAAACTCGGTCGTCCATGAAGGTTATAAATTGGAAACCTGTGGATGTTGATTTCATTTATAATAAAGAAGAGAGAGAGAGTAAATATATTGATGATTTTTCTTTAATTAACAAGATATAATTCATGAATATATCTGATAATGGATCTATAATGGTCATTTTTATGGAAGAGGTGAGTAGAGGATCAAAAAATAAGGTAATTCGAAATGAAACTAAATTGAAAAGAATGGTGCTTTACATATTTAAATAACCTCTTTGAGAACCTCCTTAAGGGTAAGGGTTTTTTTAATGACCAAGAACTTCTAGGACATGGGGAGTGAATAGGGAATATAAATTTTGTATAACATTGAGGAACATCATGGCATAGTGGAGTGAAAATAAGACGGAGTGAGGGGGGTTTGATAGTGGTGGAGAACATGGTTTTATAATTTTTTAATCATTAGTATATTAATTTCCCATAAGACAATAAATAGTCATGATTCCATTACCAAGAATAGTTATAAATTCATGAGAGTCTAGATCCACATGGGAATACATACATTATGATGATAGAAATATTGTATTTAACAGATAATTTGTATATATGGTATTTTACCGCATTTCACAATTCATCACCAATATGAGTATTTTAGAAAAATTCATAAAACTCCACCAAAACATTTTTTTCTATGTACACTCCAAAAATGATTTCCTTTTTTAAAAATTTAATTTTTAAATATGAATACTTTAATATTTAATTAAAATCAAAATTAATTCTAAAAAAACTTTTAAAACATTTAATTAATTATTCCAAATCTTATGTATATCGTAATTAAAAGACAATATTATTTATATACTATCACAGGTAAGGTTACTATTCATTATTCTATATCAATATTCAAAATGGTATGTCGTATTTAAAAGGGTAGGATATTTTTCACCAAAGAAAAATAATAGTTTCTTATTGGACATCGAATTACAAACTGATCACAACAGTGTATGTCGGATTTTCGAAATTCATATCACATATGTGGAAAAATTATGTTTACATGGATAGTTTATAACAAAGTAGAGTTTTTAGAGACTAAGTGATCCAAGAATTCTATAATTAATCTATTTATAAATTCTTCGGTTGTTAGATTATCCCCTCCTTACAAAACATTCGTCTTTGAAATTTGAAATTGAACATCGAAAGTTAATGGTTGGTACTTAGAAATTCACTTATAGAAAACTAAATAGGAAACCGGTTTTAAAAATATCCTACTGAAAATGGTTAACAGAGTTGTGGTTGTCACCCCAAAGATTTTTCTTTTGAAAGAGGTGGAATTAGTTGGATGTAAATATATGAACATGGATGAAAAATTTAACTATGATATTCGGACAGAACTTGATGGAGGACATGATAAGTTGAATGTTGATTAATAAATAAAAAATAAAAAAATCATCGGTAATATCTATGAATTGGAGAAAAATTATTTATAAATAATTTCCTTAAGTCGAGGAATTATTCCACTCTATAAAAGTATAAATATGAATTTTACTTAAAAACTCATCCTCTTATTTCACTTGAACTATATATAACTCATCACAAAGAATGGGTTACACAATTTGGTAAAGAAATACATTAACCTCTACATTCTCATAAAATTATCAACCTAAAGGATGTCATAAATGGTTACACAAATTAAAATTTTAATTATCCAACAAATTATAATAAAGTCATCAAAATTTGAAACATGAACATATCATTAACCATTAATCAATAAGAAGCTCCTCTAAAAATCACATTCTGGACATGTGAATAACTATATCATGTATCTTTCTAAAATGCGGTAATAACATGAATTACCCTAAAAACCATATTGGAAACATGAATTCCTCTGTATTATTTATGTAAGATACATGTTGTTGGATATATTCTATAAAACAAAAAGTTTTTTCAACTCCATTAATGATACTGTAGACCACTTCTGGACATGTCAATAATTAGTTCTAAAGTAGTCAATACTTATTTGAAACAATAATTTCATTATTAGTATCTCATAATCAAATATATAGTAAACTTTTTATTTCCCTTAATCATTTTCTTAAAAAATATTATCATTCTTCTGAATCACTTTTTGTTTGTATCGTTTATAATACAACCTTAAATCCTTAATAAAATAGGGTTGCAGTACAATACTTATATATCTCATAATTTATATAACAAGTACATTACAAACAGAATATTTAAATGTCATGATTCTTGACTAGGAATATTAATCATTTTAATTTATTTGTGGTATCATCATTATATGATCGTTATCTAAAATCATCATTTGGGGTATATTTTTTGGATGATTGAGACATTGATTTGAATATTGTCCCATATCCTTGATGCAAAATCATTGAATATAGGGAAATCATTTCCTATTATTTCAATTATGAGTATGGTGTCCTTTATCTCCACAATTTATGAAAAATAATTTTCCTCTCATGGATATACTAAGGTGTTTCCTTCACATTATTTTCATGTTTGGGAAAATACATCATTCTCAATATCCATTTATCCAGGATTTTCCCACGAATCCCCTTATTCTTTTACTTCACTTCTAACCTATAGGAAATATGAATTCATTATATAAATTTTTAAAACGTGATATTATTTTATCATGTGACGAGGATACATAGAAGAAAATATTCGTCAGAAAAGAATGATTAGGAAAATTGGAGATATTATCATTCTTAATATTCACATTAAGTGAATTTTTAATGCTCTCATTCATTCACCTTGGTTCCATTTCTAAAAAAATCCATATTATATATTATCCCATAAAATTATGAACACTTTATAACTCTGAACATGGTATAACATGTCGCATAAATTTATGAATCATAATCCTATAGCCATATAATATTATTACATTAGGTACCTAAATCCTTAATAATGGTTAGTAAATAAAATGTGAATTATCCTATGCATATCCTTCAGGAGTTTTAATACCAAAAGTTTAGCAAAGACCGTCGTTGTGTACCGTGATATTTCGTGTCAGGCACGAAACTTATTGTCAGTGTTTTCACTCCTAGGTACATATGTGATAGAGCCACCTCTACATGTTGGTGTCCAGAAAGGGATTTATTTTCTAGAATGATACAAATAAAATATTCCATACCATGATTCCAATATGTTCTTGTATGTTTTTACTCAAATAAAACCTTATAAATTGGATCCCTAATATACATTTTCTAATCTAGTATCTACGTTTGTTACTAAACATGATTTGATTACAACTGTAAGGACCTGACCCCATGTTCCTAGAGCTAGTGCCTTATTTAATTACATTGGCATATAAAAAAGAAATATTCATCCCCAAGGACTATGTGGTTTAGTAGTGTAGGAAATGAGATAAATAGATAATTTCACCATTACAAATTGAAAAGAAATACAACATAAAAACTCCTATGAACAAAACCATAACAAATAGGTTATTTCAGAATTCCATTCATAAAATGATTCTTCATGTCTGGAGAAAATGAAACATAAGAAATAGGTGAGCTCAAATTCCCACTAAGGGTAAGCAATAAAAAGGAAGATATATAAACATTAGGCATTTTAAACAACTAAAACATATGCCTTTAAGGAAAACGTGAATACATTGTGTTAGGAATAAGATCTGAGTAAATTATACAACAAAAAACATAATCATGGGTATTTACTAGGAAAATAACCAAATTAATCATCAATACAATTTCCATAATGAGGGAATGCCTAATGCGGGAAGTCATCACCATAAAGTCAATTCCTCGCACCATGACTATAAATTATCATTTTGTTATGTCCTTATGCCAAAACCGTAGCTTATCTCATGATACCTACTGATTCATGAGGGGATATAAATGGCCACTTAATACATATAATAAGTACAATTAAATCTTCATATTAATGGGGAGAACATAAAAAACATACAACATTATATTTAAACTAACATATGAAATGTAAATTACTTTTTCCAATTATTAAGCTTAAACACTAACTATTCAGAGTAAATTGGTGAATGGTTTCAAGATAGTACCTCCATAGTAAAAATAATAATAACCCATTAAATTATATTTGGTAGATGATTTCATAGATGATAAACCTCAATGATGTAAAATATTGAACAATGTATGTTTTCATAGATGACGATACTTTTAAATGAGACCATTGAAAAACCGTTGATGAAATAATCCTTAATCATTCAAAAGTTTCCCATACCACCTTGAAACATTAAAATCATAATCCCTTAAAATATCCTAAGAATAGGGAGACTCTTGATATGATATAACAAAGGGATGTAAATTCACCAAAAGTAAGAAGTAAAAGGGGAACACATAATATATCACATAAAAGATATTGTGGGATGAGAATTTTTTTACATTATAATGATATGTTCTTTTGGAAAATTCTTTGTATTTTCCATTAAATTAGTTTGAATACATGAATATCCTAGAAAAAATAACAGGACATTGAAATTAAACTCTAGTCATAAATGATTTCCCACTGAAGTGGTATCATGTAAAAATAGTTCTTATGAATCTTTAGAACTGAATCATTTTGGATCATTTTAAGGAAAGTATTAATGATAATTTTAAATCAGAAAGAAAAGTTTGTTCTATTAAATCTAGAAAAAATAAAAGATAAATTTTCAACATTAATTGTGTGTTTTTATAAAACAAATGGCTGTTAAAATCAAATTATTGTGTACACTTGAAAATAGGTAAGAATTCGAAATATCCCTTGAATCAGATTTGTATTTCTGAAATAATATTGAAAGTATCTTTTAAAATGTGTATACCCAAATTAAATAAGGAATAATTCTATTATTTTAACACATATAAAACAATAACACATAATTTATGAGTATTACATAATAATACACAATAATTTCATAGTGGTAATTAGACAATGAAAGTAACCCGAATGAAAACAAATATTTCGGTGGAAAACCCTAACCATTTTGTAATCAAATTATTAATATGCCGAAAAATCAATGATATTAAAATGATACATTGAATAATATAAAAATAAATGTATTCATTTAATTTTACATCAATGGAATGTAAACATACATAATAAACAAGTATTAATAGTGAATATTGAATGTGTCAAAAAAATGGGAGTTGGATGAAGAAACCTTTACCTAATGTCTAAAAGTATTCATTTCTTGAACATATGGTCCTAGAATATGAAATTATACTTTTTAATAATTTATTTAAGAAAATATTAGAAATTAATTTATTTTATCATAATTTATTTTAGATCATTTATGCCCTCATTTATAGGCTTTTATATAGAATTTTTTACTTCTAGAGTGATCGTTTACTTTATTTTCATAATTGGTTCAGTTGTTCATAATTAATGGAGTACATGTGGAATCGATGTAAATATCCTAATTGAAATTAAATATAATTTATGAACATATAGATGTGATAAAGTTTATTTCAATCATTTTTTACATGAAATGAGTATGAATCATTAGATGAAATATTTCATACATTCACTTAGATTATTCTAGCTGTATTTTTATTATTTGGAACTAGTTTTGTCAAACAATTTAAAAAATCTATGTATAATGGTCATGAATATTATTTACGTTATAATATATATATATATTATTGTCTGGGTCAACCATAATGATGGTTTCATGACCAGTAATGAAGGTGAAATTTAATAATGAAACTTCTTCATTCGTGATGTTTATAAATTGGAATTACATGTATGTCGATTTCATTTATAAAATAAGAGAGAGAGAGAGAGTAAGGTTTTAGATGGTGGTTCCTCCATTAACATAATATAATTATAGTTTATAGAATATAATGGATCTTTCATGGTCATTTTAACCTAGGAGGAGATGACAACATGACAAATGCTGATAAATTGAAATGAAACTATATGAAAAATAAATGTACATTACTTGTTGAAATAACCACTTTGAGATCCTCCTTATAGAAAGGGTTTTTGGTGTTTTGAAAAGACCAAGAGCATCATATACGTGGGGAGTGACTTTGTAATGGAAGTTGACCATAACATTTAAGAGAATCAAGGCATATGTGATTGAAGAGAATTGAGACTGGGGGGGTTATCGTGGAGGAGAAAAGGTTTTTCATAATTTTTTAATCATTAGTATATTAATTTCCCTCAAGATAAGAAATAGTGATGATTTCATATCAATAATAGTAATAAATTCTTTTATGTTCTATCCAAGTCGGATTACGTTACTTATGAGGTCATAAATAGTGTAATTAATTGATAATTTGTATATAGGATATTTTATAGAATTTGACTTTTCATAAACAATTCGAGTATTTTAGAAAAATACAAAAAATTCACCCTATCCATTTTCAAACATGTAAAATCCAAAACGTATGTCAATTTTTAAAAAATAATTTTCTAAATATTATTAATTTATTATTTATTTAAATTAATTATATATTCAAAAAATAAATGTTTAAAAACATTTATTTACTTTTCCCAAAGAAAAGGTATATCATACTTCCACATTAATATTATTTATATAATATCATATATATGGTAACTATTCATTAGGGTATACCAATATTCATAAGGGTATGTTACTATTCATATGGGTAGGTTACTATTCAACAAATATTATGTATTTCTTACCATACTATAAATAAATTAATGATCACACCTGTGTATGTCATATTTTTAATAATCACATCAATGAATTGGAAATATTATGTTCACAATACTAAGTTAAAACATGTTGTTGTTTTAGAGTCTTAGTGATCCACACATTCTATAATAAATCTATTTGAAAATTCCACGGGTGTTACATAAACCATACCAAAATATATTTAATAAGGTAAATGGTTCATTTATAAATTATATCCATAACGTCAAAACATAAAATATATTTCCTAAAGTCTAATGTCACACGTATTCCAATAAAATAATAATTTTATAGTTTTTCCACTTTCCTCTTTTTGATAATTGGGAATTTAGTTTAAAATATTGATTAAATTACTAGATCAGTTTTTTCTATATCTAATTTATAGCATAAAAGTATCAAAATTATATATTTTACATCATAATATATATTTTAATCAATGATTAATCCAAAAAACACCCCCATTATCATGTATAAATTACCCATAACCCCTCCCATAGAGATCCACATACCACCCCTTTATAAAACCAAACAATCTTATAATTAAAATCAATTATGAAAATATAATCATTAACAATGTTCTAGTGTGACAAAACAACATGATTTTACTAAATAAATTGACACAGGAAAATAATAACACTATGAAAGTGGTAATGTACTTTCATATTTTAATTCATTATATTATTCTACAATCCATATCCTAATTTTCATTTATAATAAAATCAAATATGTAAAATGAATATTTTTGCAACAAGATAAATATTGTCATAATTTCAAAACAAATTGTTATTTTTGATATATCCACATAATATATATCATGAACATCCTCTGTGTTAAACCTATTGTTTGTGGTTGAATCACCACCAATGAGAATGTTGCTAATTAATATATAATAACTAACTTTATAGATGATTACTGCAAATTATTAATAATATATAAATTTATAACGGTTTTTACATATATTTCTCAATATTATGTTAATAATGATAATAAATAAATAAAAAAGTCTATAATTAAAAAAATATTTTTAAAAAATATAAGATTAAAATGTTTGTCCATTAATAATATGGATTAGAGAACAATATTCAATTTTTTTATTGATAAATATAATATAATAAAATAATTCTCATTTGGTTTTATGTATTAATAAAACATATCTTATTATTCAAGAGGGGGAAAGATGAATAAATAAACAATTATTTGTATCATGGGGTTCTAAAATACAATTTTCTCTCTTTTGAGTTATCTACTATTTCATGAAAGTTTCAGTACAGGTATTCATTTAATTTATGTAAAATATCATTTATCTCAAATTTGACTTTTCTCCCTTTGAATATACATTATTATTCCTTATTCTTATGATTTATATATGCAATTAAATTAGTTTTCAAAGAGATTTTCATTTAAAAAACATTATATTTCCCTACTCATCTATTAACTATTATAAACTCATGAATACTATTGTTTTATGATAAAATATGATTTATTTATTATATTGGGATCTGAAAATTTCATTCATGAAATCATAATTTTCAAAATCATTTGGAATTCTAGTCCATTATATTGGTTTTTTTCATGTCTATGAATTTTTTGTATTATATTTACATGTAGAAATCATGATAATGAGCACTAAATGATATTTTGAATTGTCCAAGAATTTTATACCACGAAAATAAATTACTTATAGTGATATATTTAATTATATATATATTTTTTTTTTTTTATATTAATTAATTATTCATAAAAATGATGTTATTATATGAAAAATTGGGTCCAAACATAATAAAAATGTCAATTTTATTCATAACTAAAGTAATTATTTGGATACTATATAATGTTGATTGATTATAAAAAATATTCCTTATTCTGTAATTTTTCTAATGATTCATTAAATATTATTTTTATGTTCTTATTTTTATAATATGATTATTATATTGGGTTTTCACCAATGTACTATTTGTTCATGTCCATTATTCCATCCATGTTATCCCTCCCTTACTAGGGTTTTTATCACTCCATTATTTATTTTATCTATAATAATGTGATTATATATTAAAAGAATAATATGATAATCCTTTTTAAGGATAAATAATATTTATTCAAATAATGTAATTATTTTTTTGTACACGTGATATATGAGATTAATTTTCACTATATATTAAACACATATATACAAAAATGTTTTAATGTTATATTCATTACCATAAAACTGATGTAATATTCTTGTAATAAAAATTTGGTTGCAAATAAAATATTATTTGGAATGATTAATCATTAAAAAATTAATTTTTTAAATTTTATTATTATTTCATACAAATTATAGAAATTTAATTTAAAAATATAATTTATAAATATTATAATTTTAAAATTTCAATGAAAATTAAATCTTTTATTCAACCTAATAATATTATATTAGGTACTGTATTTTAATTGTTTTTTAAAATAGTTTATTTTAGCTGAACTATAAAAATATTATATATTTTTCTAATAACATTAAAGTAATGATATTTTTATAATATAGTAATCACAAAAGTGTCATTTAAATAGTTTATATATATGAATATATAGTATTAAATTAAAATATACCATATAATAATTATATGTTGAATTTAATCAACCCATCTATAATGTTTTGAAAACATAAGTAATGGTTTACTCTAAAAACAATATTCATTATCTTATATTTAAATATATTTTCATATATTTTATAAATTAATTCTATAAATATGTATTTCATGTTTTATATACGTCGATATTATTTTTTAATATGAACATTTTCATTTTGGTGTATAAAATTATGAAATCTCATATTTATGGTTGTTGAAATGATTATTTTAAAAACATTTATTTTAAATTGGTTATTTTATTACGATTATGTTTTTTTACCTCAAATAATTTTTATTATTATTTTCATAAATGTAAAATTAAATTAATTTTTAACCTTATATAAAAATATCTTATCATACATAGAATATTTATGAAATTATAATTATGATTAAGATGAGTAAATTGTAAATACAATTGTTTTTCTTTAATGAAAATTTCCATATATCAAAATTTTTAATATAAATGTTAATTTTTTCTTGTTTAAGATTTGATTTCTTTTAAAATAATGTTTTTATTAGGTTCATAATACCAATATTTGATTATAGGTATTGTTATAATTTTTTATAGAAACATATATTTCATATATAATTTCTCCTAATCAAGGTAAAAAATTATAACATGAAAATAAAAAATAGAAAATGGCATGCAAAACATTTAAAAGGATTGATTAAATGATAGGTAGAGGACTTCTACACCTTATCCCAACACAAAAATATTATATCTCATTTTTGGAACCATTCATACTTGAATATTTTCATTATATTAATGATAAATAATGGGTGTGCAGAAATGTTCTCTTTTTATCACTTATACAAGGGGATCACTTCCAACCACTCAGTGTTAAACAAATCCACACAAATCTCTTCAAGACCATTCCTGATATTCCACTCATATAATTTTCTTGTAAATTATATCATCCTTTATCATTTTAAGTTCTAATATTATAAATTTAATTTGTATAATCACAATGAAATTCAATCACTTCAAGGGATTTTATGAAAACATTTTGTATATCTTTGTGTAATTTTCAAATCCATGAGTTATTTTTAACATATTTTACCCTAAATTCTCTAAAATATACTATTTGCTAACTGATTGTCATCAAGTATAGTAATATATTACCATTCATGACATTAATAGGTTTATTTCATGGTAAAACTCTTATTATTATTTAAACATTATCATTTTTTTTAAAAACTCACGACTCATTAATAGAGTTATGATGTATCTTTATGATTTAATTTCATCTATGATATTAACATTATTCACATGGTTTAAAAATGTGGTATTTTGAATATTTTTATAAGCATTTCTTCTATAAAATCTTCTTTTTAATTTTCTCTTCAATTTAACAATATTCCATCTATATGAGATATTGTTAAAATTAAATTAAATTATTGAGTTAAAATTTTGTTTCATGAGAACCATTGTTCTATGTATGAAAAAATACTTTTATTTATTATTTCATAATATATTTCCTCTTTTATGAGGAGAGATAATTATGTTTGTAACCCAAAATAATTTTTCATTAAATTTATTTCTTATATATATATATATATATATTTGAAAAATATTTTAGATCCATTAATGATGGGTTTCCTCGATTTACATACGAATTATTCAGAAAAATATGTTCTATTATTATTTTGACACCAAATATTTTCACCTATTAAAACTATATCTACCATATATTCTAATAAAAAATCTCATTATAATAACTTTTAAGGCTATTATCAACAATTTTATTTCAAAATAGTTAAAATGTATCATATCCATTACAAAAAAAAATAAAAAATTATTCATTGATTTTTTATAAACATTATTTATTCATTATGGATCCTCCTTTTAAATTTTTATTTAAAATTAACTATTTTATTCTTTTTTATCAATTATCCTTTTCAAAAAATGAAATTTAAATGTTACTATAACATCACCTTATTGGCCAAATATATAGGTATTTTAAAAATTGACATCTATTATTTTAGTGTTATTTCATATTTATATCCAATAGAAAAATATCTACGAATTTTATTTTCCATAAATCCCCTATTAATATTATATAGAAAATAATAATTGGATTTATTGATTTTTTTGTATGAACTATTTAAATTCATTAGGATAATATGGGATATATATTTTAGAAATATTAAAAATCAAATTTAAATTTTCTTCATTCAACAGTTTCTGATATTTCATTGATTTTGGGATTATTATACATCTGTATATAGTTTCACTATATGATTTTTTGGATTTAATAACTACCATAAATAGTGAGAGATTAATAAATACTTATAATGTCTTCGGTCCATTAAACCAAACTATATTTTTTTCAATAATGATTTATTCAATTTGGGTTTTTCAAATCCCAATAATTTATTAGTTGAGGATATATATCATCGGATCATGATTGTATGTGTGGAAATATTGATTATTGATAACCTGTATCATGGAAATATATTTGTTAATATCATGATTTTTTTAAATTAAATTTATTTATAATATATTGTTGGGACATTTTATTTATTATCCACATGATTCAATGACATTTTGTGATTTAAAAAAACAACTCCACATAATGGTTTACTTGTCTCACAATATAATAATTTAATGATTCTTAATTTTGTTCTATTATTCATTGTTATTATATTATTAAGTTCAATATAATGACCTATATTTCCCCAAGACATTCCTTTGGGACAATCCAGAGATTGTGGTGTTCTTGGTGGGTCGTATTGGTATTTTTTGGAGTTTTACAAAAATCCAGTTTCACCAAATAGTTTCCCTGAAACGAAGACATGATAATGGTGGCACAAAAACTATGGAATACTGTAATCGTGGAACACCATAATGGTGGAACACTGAGATAGTATCACTGTAACAGCCGAGCACTGAAGCCGTATAATCGTAACAGTCACACCCAAAAATGGTGGTACACCAAATGGTTTCTCACTGTTTGAAAAATTGTCTATTTCCCCTATTTCTCCTAGCTTTTCATGCTTCACCCCTATTTCATTTTATTTGATATAAACCAAGGTAAAAGCCATGTATGGACATTTTTATGTTTTTTTCACATGATATTGATTATTTTATGAATATCCTAACACTCCATGGTATTTGAGATATTTAAACAATTAGATCTTGATTGTGTTCCCATGTAAATGGCGTTTAGAATTGTTTCATATCTTTTATATATGATATAGCATTTATAAATGTTGAAGTATTCTATTCTCTCTTACCTTGTTGAGCCTAAATCCATTCTCTTTAGAAGACTAATGCACCTAATCTAAATCAAAATCATGCTATGTTTTCTGGGAGTTAATTGATACTCAGTAGATCCCCGGTTTTGGCGCAATGAGTAGTTTTGGTAACCTATTATTTCAGGTATCAAATTATCTACCAATCATTATTTGTGTATCATGCAACTTGGGTGTACTAGTTCTTTTTTAGGAATAATAGCTGAATAATATTCTAATACTATTAATAAATAATTATTAGTAAGTGGTGATTATAAGAAAATGGGTAGGGAATTGAATATGGTTGATATTGTACAATTTTTTTCCCAATATCATTGTTTAATTTTTGGATTGTTTTTGATATATTCCATTTTAAAATCATGGCTCTTTTTTGCCTTTGATTATTCACATATGAAATTTGATATTTGTTGTGATGCTTTGTTAATTGGATAAAATTTAAGATCTATTTAATCATGTATATCTTCTTAAATAAATTGATACCCTAGAATCAAACCTATTGTGTGATCAATACTATTCAACAATGTGGAATTAAAGAACCCTTATTGGATAAATATGAATATAATTGGATTTATGGGTTGGCTATGAGATTTGTTTTATGGGGTTTGTGCCTGTTGTGGGTTGTGTGGTTCTATTGTGTAAGTCATAGTTATGGGACCCATGGGTGGACAGAGGGGTTGAACCTTTGAATGTGGAAGGGTATGTTTGTGAT
Source organism: Viscum album (assembly GCA_963277665.1). Classification (NCBI taxonomy): domain Eukaryota; kingdom Viridiplantae; phylum Streptophyta; class Magnoliopsida; order Santalales; family Viscaceae; genus Viscum; species Viscum album. The sequence goes on from OY728166.1 coordinate 1,000,207,580, forward strand.
GCTAGGATTTAGTTTGGTTGTGTTTTTATGTGGGGTTTTTGTATGGGGTGGTACTAGAGGTTATTTGGAATCTTAGTTTGAGAGGTGATTGATTGTTGAATGGAGGGACATGTTTTGCATTGGGACAACATATGGGCAGTGATTGGGAACTGGGGCTTCAGGGCTGGGTTTTATTGTAAATTCATGTTTATGAGTGGGATAGGTGTGGTGTATTTAGGTAATGGGGCTACTATTTTTATTTATAAAAGGATTATTGAGAGTGATAACATTAATGTATAATGGTTGGGAGTGTTTGAATCGGGGTCTATGAAACATCTGGTCTAAAATGGGATTACATGTTCGATGTTATCTATTGTTTTTTATGAATGGGGATTAAAATTTAATTACATATTGTGGAACATATATAAATGTTTGCAGTGGAATTATTTAGTGTACTTTAGCCCTCTGAAAGTAGTTGCAGAATTTTTTTTGGTAGTTGCCTCATGTAGTGTAAGAATAAATTAAATTGAATCCCTTAAATTAATGAATGGAATGTGGTTTAATAAAAAGTGGCTATTTTAGTGATTTATTGTGTTTATTTGTATGTTTGTGTATATAGGGGTAGTAAATAAGGTGGTTATGTGTGTGGGGTTTGTTTGTTTGAAACTTCTATGTGTGTATGGGTGATTGCTTAACTCTATGTATAAATTGAATGTTCTCTTTCATTTCTATAAAAATCACACCCTTATTATGAACTATGTGTCAAAAAACACCATTTAATAGGGGATGGTTTCATTCCCAACATTTTGATGGGAGGATAGATGGATAGTTACTTATATTTCTCCTCAAACCCACTTCTGAGTTATTACCGATAGAGCATATTCGGGAATAATTTAATGGATTCAGCTTTACCATAGTCCTAGATCCTTTGGGAATTTTTTTTTTGTGGATGAGAGGATTATGATTTTGTGGCCCATATTATTTTCATAAGTGCTTCGGGATGTGGTAATAGTTTCTTTGGGCTAGATTTGTGGTCATTGTGACCTGAGTGTCTATGAGTGAGATGTGTTGTGTGGATATGGAACATGTTTCTGTAGGTGGGGTTTGTATGAGGTTTGAGACCTTGGTGTGTGGGGGAAGGTTGTAGTAGTGGGAATAAATTTGGGAAGTGTGGTAGCATCAAGATGTTAGCCATTAGTAATGAGAAGATAACCAGTGGGAATGTGGAGCGAGGTACCCAAACATCGATTATCTTATATTACTACTTTACTTGACTTGTGATATTTTTTGAGTGTGATTATTTAGTCTAGTATAGTTAGTACTCCATGGTAAGTGATTTTAGGTTCGATTATTCTATCACATGGGCATTAGTATGTTCCCAACTTGTAAATGGGTGGAATTTTTTTCAACTATCTATAATTATATACGCACCAAACATTTGTCAAACTATTTTTAGGTTTCCATGGGGACATTGAGTACCGTGTGTGACTTAAGTAGCTCGGGCATTTGAATACTTTTTGTGATGATACAGAGTCTATTTGGTTTGGTACATTCTTTTGTGTTTTGGTTGTACCATTTCGTAGTTTACATTTAAATCATGCATCTGGTGGATTTTGGTATATTTCTTATAAATGTGTGGTGTTGTTTTGGATTGTTAATAACTAATCAATTGATCATGTTTACATTAAAAATTTTAATGACTTCAATTTTTTCTGAGATTCAATACCCTTGATTCTATATTTCACTCTAGGGCCTTTTGATGGAGGGAATATTGGAAATTATCTCACTTTTTTTTGGAATAATGATGGGTGTGGCACTTCGTCGTCCCTTCCCTCATCTTAAAGAAGGTGCATCATGATAGAATGGTATCAAAGGCTGATGGATGAGGGATAGGATGGATTTATGTTTTAAGCACAATGATGATTTCATTGGATATAAGGAAAACTATGTTAGGCCATCATGGTTTATTAAATAGGCCAGGGAAGACCAGCTAGGACAAGAGATTTTTGGGCCCAGTGTGATTTGAAGTAAGGATTCTAGGACTAATAAATTTCCAAGTGAGGATACACTGATTTTGGTTTTGAGAACCTAATAAGGGTAAATAAATCATAATTAATTGTGCTCTTTTTTGTCTTGGGTTTTTTGGGAATCTATAAAATAAATGAATAGATTGACTGAATCTAAAGGAAAATTTCCATACTACACAGGCTTAGGAGATCATTGTTATCCTTTTTATAAATGGACCCCAGATGCCACAAACTTATGGCATGAATATTTGAGGCCGAGTAGGCTAACAAGGATAATCGAAAGGATAATGGAAACATGTGGAAATAGACACATCGTGCTTTCTAGTGAAAGACCCTAGTGATGTATAATGGAAGAATTTTAGAGATACAAATGGAGGGTTTGATTGAGGATATAACAATCACCATTACTTTTTTTGTGTTCTCAGTGAGTATTGAGTTCCTCTAGAAGTCAGCCATATGATGGGATAAATGCATCAGTTGAGGACACATTACCTCATGAAGGGGACGAAGACAGATGTCTCATGGAGTTTCAGGCAGAGTTTCTTTCATTGATGAAGTATCCCAAGAAAATAATAGATATCCAACTCTTTCGTCAGGATCACATTCTGGATGAGGAGACATGTGAATGATGCTTCAAAGAGGAACTCCAACCTTCTCATCAGTATGACATCACTATATTTACCCAACCAACATAATTATATTTTTAAAATAAGGAATAAGTAGTGGAGTAGATGTACTCACAGGTATGTGTACCACGGGAGGAGAACCATCCATGTTTTTTGAAGGGGAAGGAAGTCTGCAGTAGGTATCTGTCGTTAGGGACTTTTAGGTTTCATCCAAAGGATTGTAGGCCTCATTAGTTACAATTATTATATCCTATCCCTTTTCCTTTTTTCCATGGACCCGAGACCAAGGTGATTTTTTATGGAGGTTGTGGAATGTATTAGAGTCGTTTCCCAGTTCGAGCATAGTATGGTGGTGGTGGGTATGTTCATCATGCACCTCAACAGAAGTAGTTCTTGTCAAACCTCTATAGAAACATGGATAGCTTCCTCCCACTCCAATAATGGTAGATGGTGTTGGAGGAGTACAACTACATTGTTCCCCTTAGGGTCCTCGACTATTTCATGGTGGGGTTGGTGGATGAAAGAAGAGTGGTAGACAAGCTAGGCGTGGGCAGTTCAACACCACCGAGGCAGAAGTTCAAGTAGGGTCGGAGGTATTTCGAAAAATGATCAGTCTATTTAGTACCACTGTGTGTGATTTTTCTGATTCAGATGATTTTCACACCATATTCACACAGTCTATACCATGCTTTAGAACTATATGTAGAGAGACATTTTAGGCCCATGGTGTTGAGAATAACTTTTGGAGGTCATACTAGAATGTTTTATGATTTTTGGGGATGTATACTAATGTTCGGGAGACATTAGTCCATGAAGATATTATTCCACAATATATATATCCACAAAATTTCAAACGCAGAATCGATTGGTTGTTATTAGTTAATTCAATTATTGAATTCATCCAAATGAGATTTCTGATTTCAGATATGGATAGGAAGCGCATAGTTTTTATTGGACCGCTAAGATTTCAGTTGGGCCATCAGTGCATGGATCATGTTCACTAATTATAGTCTAAGTTATCAAATTGGTAGATTGGCGCTATGATAGTGGTGGTTCCAATTGTTTTCAAGGATTTTTAGTTGTTTTCCCTTATGATGTCGTGACCCTACCCCCTCGACATGACATTGAGTGTGGAATAAACTATAATCCATATTCCCTTCCATCATTGATAGATCTATATCGTAGGGATCCTTTAAAGATGCGAGAGTTTTAAATTCAGGTTGATAACCTGATGAAAAAGTGTTTTGTTTGGCCGAGAGTTTCTTCGTGGGAATGCACTTTGGTGCTACAAATTCACCATATGTGTTCATGGGGCTCATGAATTCTTTATTCCATAAGTTCATGAACCGATTCCTCATTGGGTTCATCAATGATATTTAAATTTACACAATTTTATAGGAGGAGCATGATGAGCACCCTAGGATTGTCATGGAGCTCCTATGACACCACCATCTCTATTGGATATTTTCTATGTGAAATTTTTGGATGTGAGAGTTTCACATCCTTGTACATGACAAATCACAGCAAGGGATATCAGTGGACCCATAAAAAGTCTAGTAAGTTGTTTCTTGTGTAGCACCCATGAATGTGGTAGAGGTTTGCAGCTTCATGCGTCAATCATGAAATTACAAGATGTTCAAACCCGACTTCACCAGAGTTGTTGCCCCATTTTTTTATTTGACTATAAATCATTAGTCCATCATTTGTATTTAGTATTGTTAGTATGACTTTAGATACCTGAAAAGGATGGTGTTAAGGGCTCTAGTTCTCTGGCTTCCGGAGGATGGAGTGACATTCGAAGTCATTTGTGATGCTTCCAGCCTAGGCTTGGGATGTGTGCTAATATTGCCAAAAGGAGTTATCCCACACAATATATAATATTATGTCTACATGAAAATAACAATTACTCCCCTAATCTGTAGCTTGTAGTGTTTATATTCACACTGAAGTCAGTGAGACTATACCTCAATAGTGAGCGCTTTGGGGTTTTCATAGGTCACAAGAGCTTGAGGTATATATTCTTCCAGTGAGACTTGAACTAGAATCTAAAATGATGGATAGATTTTCTCCATGAAAAAAACATCAATATATCTTAATCTTCAGGTATGTGTAATGTGGTGGAAAATTCCTTTTGAAAGATGTCGTAGAAGCTGGGAGTTCGAGAATCCATTAATTCATGGAAGGCAAATTGGACACTTTACATTTGGATGTGAGAGTGGATGGCGCAATCAGCTGTTATTTCAGATGAAAATTCAATCTTCATTGGTGGGGAATATATATGAGTCTAAATAGGGAGACTCAAATATTGATTTGATGTTTGACCATTCTGTCTTGGCTGACACACAATAAGGATGGACGTAGGATAGTTAGAATCATATGTTGTTTTTTGGGAGTCATTTTTTTACATGGTTAATGCATGAGGGAGATCCAAAGTAGTTCAATAGAACACCAATTTTTGTGAATCTTGGATTTTATAAAATGTACTGAGGCATGAGGGAACAATTTTGTTCGATCGGGGTGAAGTGGGATATGGACGAGTCTGTGGAATGTATCCTAGTGTGTTAGTTTGTGATTGAGGAGCACCGTGTTCTATACAGTCAGTATAAACACATAAAAGATCCTTAGTGGAACTAGTATGACATCTCGATGGATTTCATCAATGTGTTACCTAGGAATCAATATTTGTGATGATCATTGTATAGTTGTGAATTAGTTGATGAAATCATCTCACATCATAGATTTCAAAGAGTTTAGAAAAGTGTATACCCTATCATAAATGTCTCTGAATGAGGTGGTGAGGCTCCATGGAGTTTCAAGATCCATTATATCAGATCAGTATATATTTTTCATGTCCTCTTTCTATAGAGGATTGAATCCTTCCATTACCACTCAATTATGAATCAACACTGCTTTCGACCCTTAGATGGATGGACAGACAGAGAGCACCATACATACATTGGAGGAAATATTATAGGCATCTGTTCTAGAGATTAGTGGGTCTTGGTTGTGACATTTACGGATGGTATATTATTCTTAAAATAATATCTACCACTATTCTATTTCTATGGATCTATTTTATTCTATATACTGGAGTCCGTTTCATTTAACCAAGTGCTAGATGGATGGTGGAGACACATATTTTCTTTGTCAAGACGTAGTGTATTGTATAGCAGATTAGGTGCATCTAGTCGATGAGATGATGAAGGTTGAAAAGGACTAACATAATTCATATGCCGATCATAGGAGGAGGAATTTTAATTTTGAGGTTAGGAACCTTTCATTCTTGAATGTTTTACCTTGATGTTGGAAGAATAGGTTTGGTAGATAGATTAAGATTTCTCCCTAGTTCATCAAACCATTCACGGATTTGAGACGAGTTGGAAAGGTTTCATATTAGATGGTGTTTCCACATTAGTTAGAGAGGATCCATGATTTATTTCATGTCAATTGAATTCATCAATATCTACATGATGATTCCCACATCATTGCCTATGGAGATTTGGATATTAAAAATGACATGATGTTTGTGGAGCGACCATTAAGAATCTTGGATCTTTAGGAGAAGGTGATTTATGGAAGGAAAATTAATTTGGTTCATGTGTTATGGAGGCATGGTGGCATCATGGTGAGTACTGGGGTTTGAGAGGAATAGATTTTTGGCCAATACCAAGATTTTTTCTGAGTATTACTCTTGAGATTTGCGTTGGGATTAATTCTATTGTTTAATGTTAAACCTTGTTAATTATCAGATGTGTTATTCCATTGTTATCAATTTCATGTAGAAAGTAACAATGTGTATAAGGGTAATGACCTAATCAATAAGAGATATGCATTAATCTTGATTCTATTAAATCCATGTGGGCTTGTCAGGGCACCAAGAGATAATACTATCATTACAAGGTTGAAGGGATTCACTAATCCCTATTTATATGAAGTGGGTCCTTAGTATTTTTATTGTTTTTAGGATATATATGTTAAGGATGTGTTCTTGGATATTAGGGTTATCAATATTATTCTCTAACAACACAACGTAGCTTATCCTTGATAGGTATCTTATGTGGGGGTTGTTCAGATCCCTCATTATTCTCATTAGTTATAAATTCTCTAGGATGATAATATTTTTAGAGGTATCTGATTTAATGATATAGATTTCCATGGTCTATCACTTTTTGATAATATAGTGATTTTGGGGATCTTGGGTTGTCGTAGTGGTTCGTTTTGAGAGTTTTCCAAATAAATAGATTGACCCAATGGTTTCACAGAAATAATGGAATTGTAATAGTAGCACCGTTATGGTGGCACTAAATAGTGGAATAGAAATCGTGCCACACCAAATAGGTGGCATCGAAATGGTCACACACTAAAACAGTTGCACAATAAATGGGGTTTCACCATTTTTTAAACTTCCAATTATCCTAGTTTTACCCTATCTCTTCCAGAGTCTCCCCTCCTTTAATAAATATGCTAAAACCCAAATTTAATGAATTTTTTGGCACTTTTTAGAGGAATTTTAAAATATATTTAAAATATATTTGATATCCTAATGCTCTAGGGACATTGAGATATTCAAAACACATGATATTTACCATGATCCCATGTTGATGGCCTTTGATCCATTTCATATGTTGATATATGATATAGTTTTTCTATAATCTGATGTCCTCACATATCTTTTCCCATGGTGTGCCTAATGTCTTTCTCTCTAGAAGAGTGGGGTGCCTATCTATATCCCCCTTCTTCTCAGTTTTCATTGACTTTCCCGCAACTCGCGTGTTCCCCTATATTGGATCAAATAGTAGTTCCGATCTCTTGTTGTTTCATGTAGGGACTCTTCTTCAACTGATTATTTTTTGTCTCATGAGGGGTGGGTATACTAGGGATTCTTTGTGAAGAATGGGTGAATTATTTCCTTAAATGATTATAAAATAACTACACGGAAATGATGATTAAAAAATAAATGGTAGGGAATTGAAGATGGTAGATGTTGATAGTTAGTTTTATATATTTTCATTGTTTCTTTTTATGGTTTTTTGTGGTTGTGTGACTTTGGAAAATCCGAGATATTTTTCATCTTTTCATATGCGATGGTTATGTTATATTTTTTTGTAATGGCCCGGACCTCTCAGTCCATTAATTTGAGAAAATGTGGTGTTGGAGGTGTTCCAAGAGGTCAAGGTGACTTGTCCCCAACACTTTTTCCAAATTTCCAGTTATGGGAAATGTGTTTATAGTTTTGTTAACAGTAACATTATGTGAACAATGTTTCTATTGGTGAGGTTTAGTGAACAATATTTCTTTCGGAGAGGTTTAGTAAACAGTGTTTATATCGGTGAGGTCTATCCGTAGACTTGTACAGTGTTTCCAGATCGGTAGGTGTACAGTGTTTCCAGATCGGTAGGTGTACAGTGTTTCCAGATAGGTAGGTGTATAGTGTTTCTAGATCGGTAGGTGTACAATGTTTCTAGATCAGTAGACTTGTACAGTGTTTCCATATCGGTAGGTGTACAGTGTTTCCGGATCGGTAGACTTGTATAGTTTTTCCAGATTGTTAGGTGTACAGTGTTTCGAGATCGGTAGACTTGTATAGTGTTTCCAGATCGGTAGGTGTACAATGTGTCCAGATCAGTAGACTTGAACAGTGTTTCCATAATAGTAGGTGTACAATGTTTCCAGAATGGTGAATTCTATCGGTAACCTCTAACGGTGAGGTCTATCTGTAACCTCTAATGGTGAGGTGTATCAGTATCCTCAAACGGTGAGGTCTATCGGTAACCTCTAATAGTGAGGTCTATCGGTAACCTCTAACGGTGACGTCTATCGGTAACATCTAACGGTGAGGTCTAAATGTGACATTTTCTTTCCTTTTCCAAATTTTGAGTATGTGAACAATGATTCCATCATCTTACAATTTTTCCCCTTCAATGTTTCGTTTGACGTAAAATACATTTAAAGCGTTATTTTAAGGACTCTGAAGGCTGATTCAAATGCCATAAATCATATATTAATTATACCTATATCTCGGGATGTTTTAACATGGTCAAACCATGTGGGGTAATGCGATCCGCTTTTAATATATAATTAAGGGTATCTTAAACCGTAGCCCCATTAAATCATCAAAAGGGACAAGATATCATCCTCCCTTGTTTTTCCTCTTTGTTATCGGCTATAAGAGGATATAAAATTTCAATCCTTCCCATAGGAGTTTAACAATCAAAACCTACTCCTCCGATTGGTTCCGCTCTATTTGGTATGCAACCGAGCTATGTCGGTCAATCTTCCATATAAGGTATGTTTTATCGTCGTTCCATTGGGGATCATATTCTCCTGTTTCTCCCTTCCATATTATACCACATAATCTCCATGATTCTAAAGGGTTTTTCTTAGTGTTTGGTTGGTGATGTCATACTATGGCATCCTCTAGTGGATGTAGTTGTCACAAGTGGAGGATTGTGACCCGTTGTGTGGGTAAAGAACGTCAAGAATTGTTGAGGTAAGGGATTCGTTGCTTCTCTAATTTTTTATGTGCAATCATAGAGTTCGAATTATTTATCCCTCCAGATCACAATGAAATTGACCTAAATAAATATTTGAACCGAATAAATAATTTGTTATCGCTCGTATATTAATGAAACATGTTTTTCTAGATAGTGTGATATCTATGCTTTCTTTATTAGCTATTTTGCTTGATGGATATCGGTAAAGAACGTAAACCAAAATTAAATGATTACTGTTGGCTAATGATAAAGAGGCATAAAAATGAATCTGGTTCTTTTAGTAATTTGATGTTAATCAAATTAGTTCAGTAAACATGTTTATTTATTTGTGATAACTTACTGGTTAGGGTTTCTGAATTTTGAACCTACGTTTAATAAATCTGTTGATTCAAGACGGTTTAATGAACTACTTGTTCGATAATTTCTAAAAGGGTTTTGAGTTACCCTCTAGATAGTAAAAGGGCGAAGAGCCCATTGATGTGATTGTTTTTTTCCTGCTTATTGTGCTGTGATGTGTGACTGGATGTATTTTGTGATATGTGGAGGCTTGGATACTTTTGGTTGTGGCAGCCGATGTCGCCTAGAGTGGCGAGATGCATCCGTTTATGCATTTTTGTGTTGTAAAGGACACCCGTTATGATGGAATGAGATGGATTTTATTGTTGGATTCTTATTGATTCTTTGGATTATTATCTGCTTTACTTTTTTCCACTGCTCAAGGAAACTGTTCTTGATTACCCTTCTTCCGAAATAGGCGAAGACACACGGGTTATGCCACGTGCTTTCTGTGTTTACCCTCTCAAGGGAGAATGGGTCTATGCTCTTTCTATAGGTGGAAAAGACTCAATGGGTAGTACATCTACTCACCGTGTGGAGCCCTTTGTGTTTAGTAGCATAGAATGATTTTCTAGAATGTATGTGTATATTGGAAAGTAATTCTGTAATGAATAATTGAATAAATGGTGTTAACTCATGGGGTTGGAGTTGGTGGAACATAATGACAAGGCTGTAATTTTGATGGTAACGTTGATATTGGGTGTGATGCTAATGATGTTTAATGTTAAATTGTTCATGGTTAATTAATGTTTAATGAATTAATTAACGTTCAGTGGAAATGATAAAAAGGGGATGAAGTAATCTAGTAAATATCTTCAAATGTTTGTGTGCTTATAGGATACCTAGTCTTAGAAGTAGCATCCCAGAGTTTGAGAGACGTTAGCTACAGTTGTGTCTATGAATAGGTAATTCCCATAGTGTGGTTGTGAGATATAATATATTCTATAATTTTTATGTTTCTATATGCTACTCCACCCTGTTAGTAAGGGAAACTGACACCCCATGGATTTTGTGCCCTGGGGGGTGTTTTCCCCAACATTCTGATGGGTGGATGAATGGCTGACCACCCCCATTGACCCCGCTCTCTTCTCTTGGTAGATACTAGTTCCATTAGGAACAACTGTTAGTTTTCCCCATATATGTGTGTAGAGGGCTGTAAGGGCTTTTGGTTATTCACACACATATATTCTGGATATAGTATCCTATAGACTACTATAGGTGTAACGTGTATAGGCCGTGATGGCTTGAGGATCCTTACTCGGTGTATGGGCTGTAATGGCTTGAAGTATAATGCCCAACATATGATACATGTTATGTGAGCTATAGTGGCTCCCGGAAACTACCTAGATACTTTTGGATGTGAGGATGTTGTGGTGCTTAGCCCAGGTGTCTGCGTAAGCCTTTTTGGTGCACGGGGTGCAGATTGTGGATCTTAGCCCAAGTGTATTCGGGCTAGCCTTTGGAGAGAGATGCACAGGAAGTATGTCGTTGGGGAAAATCAGCAAACCAGTGGGTACGTAGTAGTAGGTTACCCTTGATATTCTTTTCTATATGATATACTCTTGTATGTGTTACTTGGTGAGAGTAGTCATGGTGAGGTTGGGAACATAGTATACCTGTTTAGGAGACGTGTTAGTTTCAGTTGTTATCTGTTGTGCATTAGCATGCCTTCTTTACCTTTTCACGAGAGGATTCGGGGAGGATCCTACTGAGTATACTTTTATACTCACCCTATGTATATATAAACTGTTTTCAGGTCACTTGGAGCCAGTTGGAGATCAAGCTGGATTATAATAGCTTGGGGTTGTATATAACATCCCCAAATGATAAAGAGTTAAATGACTAAATGATATGACTCATGTCAACAAGGTGCACCTACCTTTTCAGGAGCCTACATGATTAGAACTCCACTGTTAAACGTGCTTGGCCTAGAGTAGTGATCCGAATGGGTGACGTTATGGGAGGTTTCCCAGGATGTGTACAGGTGAGGACAAAGTACACTGGAAAGAACAAGTGTTGACCTGTGGGGACTTCCATTAGTCAGATAACCCTTTCAGGCACATGGGTGGGACCTATGGTGGGGCCCACTTGTCTGCGGGGTAACTAGTGGGAGGGGCCTAGTTGTCACATTTGGTATCATAGGTGGTACCCAGCCTTAATTACGGTGCACTACCTGGGTTGAGATTTAGGGCCCACAACGAGGGCATTATTCTCTAAGGGGGGGGTGATTATAACATCCCCAAATGATAAAGTGTTAAATGAATAAATGTTATGAATAATGTCAATAAGGAGCACCTTCCTTTTCGTGAGCCTACCTGATTACAAATCCATAGTTAAGTGTGCTTGGCCTGAAGTATTGATCAGGATGGGTGACCTGCTGGGAGGTTTCCCAGGATGTGTGCGAGTGAGGAAAAAGTACACTGGAAAGGACAAGTGTTGTCCTGCGGGGACTGTCATTAGTCAGATAACCCTTTCAGGCACATGGGTGGGAACTACGGTGGGGCCCACGTGTCTGTGGGGAAACTGGTGGCGGGTCCCGGTTGTCACATTGCATGAGTTTTTTGAGTTTGTGGTTGCTGCTGTTTTACATCATTTTGGGTACTTGTAGTTTTTTCCTTCCAGTTTTAGTACTTATTCATGACATTTCATATATATACTTGGGATTCTTTTATATTCCAGTTCTTATTCGGAGTTGATTGGTGTATATCTTGTCTCTCTCTTTCGCATGTGTTCTGTTAGAGGGTAATGCCTCTCATTTGTGTGTTTATTATACCATCAGTGCTAGTCGCCAACACAGGGCCTACTGGAAGCAGTACTCAGGGGTCATTAAATCCCATTTTACATTGCCTTCCCTGGAGGGGAACACGTTGTGGAGAGTGGGTCGTGATAGAGTGGTATTAGAGTTAGGTTGAGGGATAGGATGGAGTTTGGAGTTAGGAACGGGTGAGGCTACATGGGTTGGAAGGGAAACAATGTCATCCATGTTTAGCAAGTGAGGTAAACATTGGAGACCAGCTGAGACATAGGAGTTTAGGGCCACCGATGATCTGATGTACGGACCATTAAGTTTAATATGGATACTAAACAAGGTAATAATAGTTGTAGGTTAGAGACCTAGGAAAGGATCACACATCATTCTTCTTGTGCCTGTTTTTGAATGGGTAGACCATGGGATAGGTTAACCTAAAATGAATGAATTAAAACAATAAAATTAATTAATGTTGAGTCTTCTATATTCTAGGTTTAGGAGCTCTAACACTTAGTTATTTTATAGGTATGGCTCTAGGTCGACATCATCGTCATGTTTTCATAGTAAATGCCTAGCAGGGTGTTCTAGTAGAATGTTGTTGGGTAGAGGTTGACGACGACGACACATGGAGGAAGAAACTCGAGAGTTTCAGCGCTAGGGTCTGCAGAAGTATGAGGGCTATGTTTCAGATGTAGTTAGGGAAGAATGGTTAGAGGAGGTCGAGATCGGCTTTAGTTAGATTCGTGCTTATAAGGAGAACTGGGTGTCTTTGTTTGTGACAATACAATATAGAGCTGCGAGGCAGTGGTGGTTCTTGTTCCTCGGGGATTGTGAGGAGTCAGCGATCTCAGGGGAGGAGTTCTGATACAGGTTTAGAGTCGAGTTTCCTTCTTCTACTGTGAAGGCATCCAGTCGCCATGAGCTTTTTACCCTTTGACAGGGGATATCCAGTGTTCAAGAGTTTGGAATCCGTTTCAAGAACCTTTTACGATATGCTTCAGACCTGTTACCAGACGAGGAGGTCAGGGCAAGGAATTTCGAGGAGGCTTTGCATCTAGAGTTCTAGCGCCAGGTCACCCCATTTATGCTAAAGACATATCTCATGGTGCTGCCAAGGGAGAAGGTTGTCAATAGGTCTTTGGACAAGAACAGATCTTCCTAAGAGGGGAATCAGCATGATTCCTCTTGAAGAAGAGCTGTTGTCCGGGGTTCTCAGTTTTCAGGGTAGAAGAGTATTCGTTCACCTGGCGGTAGGTCCCAACCGTTCACATCTCATTTCAATAGAGGCAACAACTCTCAGGCCTATGCTAGGGGATCATGCACTTTTTTCTTGTGGTGGTTGTGGTCATCAGCAGCAGGAGTGCCCGACCTTTCAGAGCGGCCATCGTACGCCAGTAACTATGCTCTAGGTTCCTCTGTTGAGGCAGTTCCATCCGAGGCAGCAACAGCCATTTGCACCAGCATTAGATCAAAAGAGGGTAGATGGGGCGGGTAGAGGAGATGCCCATGAAACTCCTTGTCTTTAGAGAGCAGATCGCGGCTGTGGCGGTGGTCTTTATCAGGGTAAGAGAGGTCTTGAAGGAAGTCTTGGTCAGCTTCATGCTCTAGTGTTGTCATCTCCAAGTGAGCCAGATGTCGTCCATGGTACCCTCTACTTGTTTTCTACATTGGTCTATTCCTGGTTTGGTTCAGGAGTGACACAATCCTTCATATCACCTACCCTTGTCCATGCTATGGGACTTGAGGTAGAGAGGCTTCCAGTGCCCTTGGCGTTGACTACGCCAGTTGGAGGTCGAGCCGACTTGTCTGAAGTATGTAGAGATTGTGAGCTAGTGTTAGGGTAGCACCGCTCTTGGGGAGATTTCCTATGTTTTTAATACAACCATATGATGCCATCCACGACATGGATTGGTTATATTCGGTGTAGTCAATAGTGGATTTCTTCAGGAAAAAGGTCATCTTCCTTGGTGAAGTTGGAGAGCAAGTGGTGTTTGTTGGTGAGTGAGATCCTCAGATCGGTCATAGGCACATTCCATCCTTATCATTCATGATGTTTGAGTTGATGTAGAGTTATTATGAGGTTCAACTCTTTCAGTTACCTAGGGTCGTAGATGAGTACCCTGATGTCTTTCTCAAAGAGGTTGTAGCATTACCCCCTCGATGAGAGATCGAGTTTGGGATCGATCTAAAGCTATAAGCATCTCCTATCACTATGTATTCATATAGGATGGACCCTTCTAAGTTAAGAGAACTTTTTATGAATCTTGATGGTATGTTATAGTGTGGTTTTGTTCAGCCATGTATGTCACTGTCGGGTGCACCGGTTTTGTTAGTAAAGAAGGCTGACAGTAGTTTGCGGTTGTGTGTCGATTATCGTCGCTTAAACATTGTGACAATAAAGAATCATTATCCTCTTACATGGAATGATGATTTATTTGATCAAATGAACGGTGGAATATGGTTCTCAAAGATCGAATTGTGGCCAGGATATCATCAGATCTGTGTAAAGGATGAGGATATCCCAAAGATAGCTTTTCATTGTCATCATGGGCATTATGAGTTTGTTGTAATGCTGTACGGCATGACGAATTCACCGGATGTGTTCATGGGATTGATGAGTTATTTGTTCCGTGAGTTCCTGGACATGTTTTTGGTGGTTTTCATCAATGATATCCTTGTGTACTCCACATCTGAAGAGGAGCATGCAGAGCATCTACGAGCCATTTTTGGAGTTCGTCGCTAACATAAAATGTTTGGGAAGTTGATAAAGTGTGAGTTTTGGGATAGAGATGTCCGTTTGATGGGGAATTTTGTGTCCTAACAGGGAGTAGCTGTGGATCCATCGAAGATAGAAGCAGTTGTGTCTAGGGAAACCCCTAATACAGTTTCAGAGGTACGAAGTTTTCATGGGTTCGCAGGATACTACATGAGGTTCGTAGCCAATTTCTCATGATTTATGATTCCTTTGACATCTTTGACTAGAAAGGATCAAGCATTCATATGGACTGATCGGTGTCAGGCAGCATTCTAGTATCCAAATGAGAAGTTAGTAAGAGCTCATGTTCATTTTCTTCCAGCTGAGGGAGTTCAGTTTGATGTTTTCTGTGACCCTTTACTTCTTGGGTTAGGATGTGTCCTCATGCAGTAGAGTTCAATTGTTTCTTATGGGTCTCAACAGTTATGTCCCCCTGAACAGAACTATGCCACTCAAGATCATGAGTTGGAATCTATGGTGTTTGCTCTGATGTTGTGGAGACATCACCTCATTGGTGAGAGCTTTTTGGTTTTCACCGATCATAAGAGTTTTAGGTATGTTTTCTATCAGTGGGACTTGAACATGTGACAACATCAGTGGATGGAGTTATTGAATGAATACGACTTTGAAATATCTTATACACCTGTAAAAGGTAATTTTTTAGCTGATGCATTGACCCGAAAGTCACGTAGTGATGCTGTGCGTTAATCTGGTGATTCCTAGAAAGTAATGGAAGAACTTCCTGCATTAAATCTTCATATGGGTGATTTTGGGGGTAGAGGTTGTCTTTATCAGATGATGGTACAATCATAGCTAGTGAATAAGGTGGAAGGGTCCCAGTTTGGAGATCTAGAGGTGGAGGTTTGGGGAGACCGAGTTGTTTGTGGTGAGACCCCTGATGATTGGTCTGATGATGAACAACACTGAGTGTTGTACCAAGGAAGGATTTTTGTTCCCTTGGAGATGTGAGAGATGATTCTCAGAGAGTTCCACAGTTCTCCTTTAGTAGTACATAATTGTGTGACAATGATGTACTGATCCAAGAGGAGTCAGTTTTGGTGGTTTGGGCTGAAGCGTACGGTTGCAGTGTTTGCGTCTCGATGTTTAATTTTATAGAAGGTGAAGGCTGAACATCTTATTCCTGGTCGTCTTCTCCATCCTTTAGAGATTCCTCAGTGGAAGTGGGAGGAAATCTCAATGGACATTGTTACAGGTTTACCTCAAGCTCTGGGAGGACATGGTGCTATATGAGTGGTAATGGATCGTTTAACAAAATCGGCCCACTTCATAGAGATCAAGGAGTTGAGCTCAGTAGATGTTTGGTTGAGGTAGTATATGGAAGAGGTGGTTAGATTTCATGGAGTCCCAAGGACGATCATTTCTAATCGAGAGCCTCATTTTACCTCCTAGGTGAGGAGGGGTCTCCAACATGCTTACGGTTCTCAGCTATGCCTTAACACCGCTTTTCATCCTCAAACGGATGGTCAGACGGAGCGAACCATCCAGACTCTTAAAGACATGTTTCTCTCTTATGTTCTTGATTTTGGAGGTTCATGGATGAGGTACTTACCCTTTTTTTAGTTTTCCTACAATAATAGTTTCCACTCCACCATCGGAATGGCTCCGTTTGAATCCTTGTATGGCTGGCCTTGCCGTTCTGCGTTGTGCTGGACTAGGGTCAGAGAGTCAGCAATTCTCGGACCAGATCTAGTGGCTAATACAACCGAGATGGTTCAGGTTATTCGTGAGACGATGAAGGCTGCACAATATCATCAGAAATAATATAATGATCAAAGGAGGAGACCCTTGGAGTTTAATTTTTGGGATCATGTTCTTATGATTATGACTCCCCATAGTGGGAAGTGAAGGATTGGTCATGGGAGTAATATGTCTCCCCAATTTGTTGGGCCTTTCGAGGTACTATCTCATGTTGGAGAAGTGGCATATCGAGTAGCACTTCCCCCTCAGATGAGTCAGATACAATATTTTTCCCATTTATCACAACTCTGAAGTTATCTTCATGACAAATCTCACATCATTGATTGGGGAGAGATCAAAGTTGATGGTGATGAAACCATTGAGTAGAGACATGTGGAGAACTAAGAACGCAATGAGAAGGTGTTGTGCGGGCGTTTTATCCCCTTACTTCGTGTCTTGTGGCGACACGATGGCTTGTAAGAGAGTACCTTGGAACTTGAGTCATAGATATGTGCTCAGTACCAGGAGTTGTTTGATGTTTAAATATTTTCATGTAATGATGTTTCCTTTATGGTTAGACCTTTCATGTTTTATTTATGAAATTATCTTGTTCTTTTTTTTTTGGATTTCTCCCTTTTAAGAGGTATCTGGATGGGTAGTTGTTCAAACCCCATTTCTCTTTTTTTGTCTCTTTAGGTTGGTTTTGAATTCTCGAGGAAGAGAATGTTTTTAGAGGTATTTGATGTAATTTCCCGGACCTCTCCGGCCTATAACATTGTGAAAATGTGGTGTTTGAGGTGTTCCTGGAGGTCAAGGTTACTTATCCTCAACACTTTCCCAAATTTCCAGTTCTGTAAACATTGTTTCCAGTTTTATGAACAATAACGGTAAGCGAACAATGTTTCAATCGGTGAGGTTCTGTGAACAATGTTTCTATTGGTGAGGTTTAGTGAAAAGTGTTTCTTTCGGTGAGGTCTATCGGTAGTATTGTACTATGTTTCCAGATTAGTAGGTGTACAATGTTTCCAGATCGTTAGACTTGTTCAGTGTTTCTAGATTGGTAGGTGTAAAGTGTTTCCAGATTGGTATACTTGTAAAGTGTTTCTAGTTCTGTAGGTGTAAAGTGTTTCCAGATCGGTAGACTTGTACAGTGTTTCTAGATCAGTAGGTGTATAGTGTTTCCAGATCGGTAGACGTGTACAGTGTTTCCACATAAGTAGGTGTACAGTGTTTCCAGATTAGTATACTTGTACAGTGTTTCCAAATCTGTAGGAGTATAGTGTTTCCAGATCAGTAGACTTGTACAGTGTTTCTAGATCGGTAGGTGTATAGTGTTTCCAGATCGGTAGACATGAATAGTGCTTCCAAAATATTAGCTGTACAAAGATTCCAGAATGGTGAAGTCTATCGGTAACCTCTAATGGTGAGGTCTATCGGTAACCTCTAACAGTGAGGTGTATCAGTAGCCTCTAATAGTGAGGTCTATCGGTAACCTCTAATGGTGAGGTCTATCGGAAACCTCTAACAGTGAGGTCTATCGATAACCTCTAACGTTGAGGTCTAAAGGTGACATTTTCTTTCATTTTCCAAATTTTGAGAATGTGAACAGTGTTTCGAGCTTCTTATAGTTTCTCCCCATTGACGATTCCTTTGATGTAAAATACATTTAAAGCATTATTTTATGGACTCTTAAGGCCGATTCAAATGCCATGAATCCTATATTAATTATCCTTATAGCTTGGGATGTTTTTACTTGGTCTAACCATGTGGGTAATGCCATATGATTTTAATGGAGAATTAAGGTATCTTAAACTATCGCCCCATTAAATCTTCAAAAGGTACAATATATCATCCTCTCTTGTTATTACACTTTGTTCTCGGCTCTGTGATGCTAGAAACTTCCAATCCTTCCCGTAAGAGTTTCACAATCAAAACCTACTCCTCCGATTGGTTCCACTGTATTTTGGATGCAACCGAGCTATGTCGGTCAATCTTCCATATAAGGTATGTTTTATCATCTTTCCTTTGGGGATCACCTTCTCCTATTTCTCCCTTCCATATTATACCATGTAATATCTAAAATTATAATGGGTTTTTCATCGGTTTTGGTTGGTGCTGTCATACCATGGCATCCTCTAGTGGATGTAGTTGTCGCGAGAGGAGGATTGTGACCCGTTGTGTGGATAAAGAGGGTCAACAATTGTCGAGGTAGGGGATTCATTGCTTCTCTAATTGTTTATGTGAAATCGTAAAGTTAGCATGATTTAGCCCTTTGGATCACAATGAAAGTGACCTAATTAAATATTTGAACTGGATAAAGAAATTGTTATCGCTCGTATGTTATTACCACATTTTATGCTAGATAGTTTGATATATATGCTTCCTTGATTAGCTATTAGTTCTTGATGGAAATCATTAAAGAACATAAACCAAAATTAAATGATAACTGTTGGCTAAAGATAAAGAATCATAAAAATGAAGCTGGTTATTGTAGTAATTTTATGTTAATCAAATTAGTTCAGTAAGCATGTTTATTTATTTGTGATACCTTACCGATAACGTTTTCCAAATATGGAACCTACTTTCAATAAATATGTTGATTCAAGATGGATTAAATAACTACTTGTTCGATAATTTCTAAAATGGTTCTGAGTTACCCTCTTGATTGTTAAAGGGGTAAAATCTCATTGATGTGACTATTGTTTTCTGGCTGCTTGTGCTATGATGTGAGCATGGATGGCTATTGTTATATGTGGAGGCATGGAGACTTTTTTTGTTGTAGAAGATTTCACCTAGATTGGCGAGATTTATCGGTTTATGCATGTGGGTGTTGGGGAGGACACCAGGGATGATGGAATGTGATGGATGTGATTGTTGTATGCTTTTTGATTCATTGGTTAATTATCTTCTTTAATTTTCCCCACAGATCAAGGCAGCTGGTCTTTCTTACCCTTCTTCTGATATAGGTGAAGGCACACGAAGTATGCCACATGATATCTGTGTTTATCCTCTCAAGGGAGAACTGGTCTACGCTCTTGTTATTGGTGGCAAAGACTCGACGGGTAGTACATCTACTAACCGTGTTGAACCCATTGTGTTTAGTAGTAGAGAATGATTTTCTAGAATTCCTGGGAATATGGGAAAGTAATTCTGTAATGAATAATTGAATAAATGGTGTTAACTCATAGGGTTAGAGTTGCTAGAACATAATGACAATGTTGTAATTTGGATGGTACATTGGATATTGGGTGTGATGCTAATGAAGTTTAATGTTAAATTGTTAATTGTTAATTAATGTTTAAATAATTAATTAATGTACAGTGGAACTGAAAAAAGGGGATGAAGTAATCTAATAAATCTCATCAAATGGTTGTGTGCTCATAGGATACCTAGTATTAGAAGTAGTAGCCCGGAGTCTGAGAGACATTAGCTGTAGTTGTGTGTATGAAAAGGTAATGCCCATAGTGTGGTTGTGAGTTATAATATATTCTGTACTGTTTAGGTTTCTATAGGCTACACTACCCTGTCAGTAAGGGCAACTGACACTAAAAGGATTCTGAACCTTAGGTGGGGGGGGGGGGGGTGTTTTCCCCAAAATTCATCTGGGAGGATGAATGACTGACTATGCCCTTTGACACTGCTCTCTTCTCTTGGTAGATATTAGTGCCATTAGGCACAACGGTTAGTTTTCCCCATATATATGTGTAGAGGGATGTAATGGATTGTGGTTATTCACACACATATATTCTGGATATAATATCATATGGACTACTATAGGTGTAACCTGTATAGTTTGTGATGTCTTGAAGATCCTTGCTCAGTGTATGGGTTGTAATGGATTGATGAATAATACCTGACATATGATACACATTATAAGAGCTTTGGTGGCTCCCGGAAACTACCTGTTAACTTTTGGTTGTGAGGATGGTGTGGTGTGTAGCCCAGGTGTCTGTGGGTAAGCCTTTGTGGTTCACATGGTGCAGATTGTGGAGCATAGCCTAGGTTTATTCAGGAATTATTTTGGAGAGAGATTCTTAGGACGTATGTCGTTGGGGAAAATCCAAAAACCAGTGGGGAAGTAGTAGTAGGGTACCCTTGATATTCTTTACTATATGATATATTCTTGTATGCGTTACTTGGTGAGAGTTTCCATGGTGAGGTTGGGAACTTAGTATACCTGTTTAGGCGATGTGTTAGTTTAACTTTTTGTTCACTATTCTTTTGCATGCCTTCTTTACCATTGAACGAGAGGCTTCAGAGAGGATCCTAATGAGTATACTGTTATAATCATCCTATGTATATATAAATTATTTTTCAGGTCACTTGGGTCCAATTAGAGATCAAATTGATTTCAACTAGCTTGGGGTTACATGCGATGTTCGGGATTGTGGTTGCTGTTGTTTTACTTCCTTTTGGGTACTTGTAGTTTTTTCCTTCTAGTTTTAGTACTTTTTCATGACATTTCATATGTGTAATTGGGTTTCTTTTATATTCAAGTGCTGATTCAGAGTTGATTTGTGTCTATCTTATCTCTCTCTTCTTCATGTGTTCTCTTAGAGGGTAATGCCTCCCATTTGTGTGTTTATTATACCCTCGGGGCTAGTCACCAAGTCGGGGCCTACTGGAGGCGGGACTCGGGGGTCATTATCTCCCTTTTCACATTGCCATCCCAGGAGGGTTACACCTTGTGGAGAGGGGGTTGTGACATTTTTCTACTTTATTTTTTATTGGATACACTATGAAATTTAATGAATCATGTATATTTGGTTAAATAAATTGATGTTGGAGGATGAAATCTATTATGCGATCACTCTTGTTTTACAATGTGTAATTAATGATCCCTTGTTGGATACATCTGAATATCATTTCTATGATGGTGTGGTTTTGTGATGTGTTTTATGGGGTTTGAACCTAATGTGGGTTATGTGGTGATAGTTAGGGAGGTAGGGTTTTTGGTACCAGCAGTTGATAGAGGGGTTAATCATGTTAATGGGGAAGGATATATTTGTGTAGTGGGGATACTGTTTAGTGGTGTTTTTATTTGGGTTTTGTGTATGGGGTGGTATAAGAGGTTTGTTGGTATTTCAATTTGAGAGAAGGAATTATTGTGGAATGGTAGGAGTTTTTATTCATTGGGACTTCATCTGGGAATTGTTTTGGCAGTAGAGCTACATGACATGGTTGTTAAATGACATCATGTTTATGGCTGTGATCGGTGTGGTGTAGTAGGTAATAGGGGATGCCAGTTCATGTAACGCCCTGACCCTAGTTACCTAGAGTCGGTGCATTATTACATAACATTATCATGATCACAAAAGGTATATTCTCGAAAGATCGATTAGTTTAGTAGCCTTAGAATAACTAGATACATTCATAAGTTTTACATTACATCATAAAGTAAAAAAAACCATTAACAACATCTTTTCTTCTTATCCCCTCATAATATACCAGCCGATCATTCATAAATTACTTCTTAACATCATGGGAAAAATAAAAACATTGAAAGGGGTGAGCTCAGATTCTTAGTAAGGATTACAATATGGCGGAAACTTTCATAAATAAGGATAAACATTTAAGGAAATGTATAACTAAAAAAAATCCTTTTAAACTTGAACATCAACATAATATGGAAAAAATAATTCCATTTAATTATTCACATGGATATTATACTATTCTAACAATCACATTTAATATCAATAACCACTTTCATAATGATAGAATGCATAATGGCGAACTTTAATTTCTGTGTTAAGGCCTCATGCCAAGACCTAAGGGATAACTGTAACCGGAACCCAACCTAGAGAGCCTCTATAACCGGACTCCATCCTGGAGATCCTCTGTAACCGGACTCCAACCCAAAGTGCCTCTAAAAATCAGACACCAAACCAGAGTGCCTCTAATAACCGGACACCAACCCGGAGGGTCTGCTGTAACTGGACCACAACCCATAACATACTAGCCCAACACATTCATATAAAGAAGAGGGTGAAATATAACATAAAAATTCTTATTAAAACTACCATACGGAATATCAAAACATTAATCATAAACCATTAATGGCATAAAAATAACTCATCTATAGTCAAAAATTTCAACAAAACTTAAATACAATATGGATGATTTGTATCATAATAACTCAACATCAAATAAGCTTAAAATCCATCAAAGGATGTTGACATAGATGAAATCAAAACTATTTGAGAGAAATATCTCTTTTTTTGAAATCATTTAAAAGACACATAATTTTAAAAGAAAACATATATATTAAAAATATTCTTATATGCTTGTAAGGGAAGCTTTTATGATTTTATAACGGCAGAAAATAACCACACTTTCCGTATAAGTTAAAAAAAGACATGCATACCTTAATTCTTTCGAAAAGGTTAAAAATGACCTTGTTTTGGAAAAAGACAAAAAAATTCATTTATAAACATCTTATAAAAAGTCAAAAATGGTAAAAGTGACTTTAACCCACATTCGTAAAATAGTAAGAATGTTTTGAAAAACAATTTTTATGAAACATGGATGTGGATGATAAAGAGGTCCCAGTAAATAATTACGTATAAACAACCTCGGGTAATGAAGAGATTGTGAAATAAACCATTACCTTGTACTTATCCTTGGTTGAGGGTATTTTAACATCCTGTATAATGGTGAAATAATTGTTATTAAATTATACAAGAATCATATACATTAATATGATATCATATATGATCTTCTAATATTGATTTGTTAATAATATCTTTGTATTATCGTTGTTTCAGGTGTTAAATTACTCATTTTTTATATGTTTTGTTACATAATCCTTGTTTATTATGGATATGTTGTATCTTATTCGTATCCATAATGATATAAAGTCCTTAAACATTATTTTTTATCAATAAATGAGAATTATTCTTGAATAGATACGATGGGGAATGAATCTCATCGCGTTTGTGGAGACGGTAGTCCATACGTACGCACGAGCGGAAATATCATTAAAATAATATATAATTAGATATTATATAATATATATAGAATCATTATCATGTTATATTTATTATTTACATGAATTAAACATCATTATTATTCCCATCCAAATAATAATGTATTTAAAAACAATTACACTACGATGTGGAGATGGTAAGTCGTACGTACGCACGTATGGTGACATGTCATTTCAAGGATGGATAGAATAATAAATATGGTTGTACCATATTTATAATAAAATAACAGTATATATATGATAAATGAGTTATTATTTTAGAATGGAAATAACAATGAAAGATGAATTTGAAGAGGAAAGGAACTTGAATGAGGATGGTGAAAACATTACATCTTCTTTGGGTTCTTCCTTTTGATTTGATCAAAAGGGCTCCATAGGATGCCTATCTGAATAAAGGAAGGAATCTAAGTTGATTTTAGGGAAGTTGAGAGAGTATTTGGGCAGGGTATTTCCATGCCAAAAGGCTTTTAATGTGTTAATTATTGAGAAGGGTGAGTACCCTTTTATAAGAGGGCTGAGGGGCACCTTTGGAAAAGCTAGAAATTTTATTTTATAATAAATTCATATTTTGTTTCTAATGGATCTAAAGTGGATTATTTAATTGTTAAGGTGGGGATAGGTCAAAATCCTTTCAACCAATAGATTTTATACAGGTTTGAGTCATTATATTAACCTTATCTTTTAGTTTTAACTCTTAGTTAATTAGTTTGACATTTACCATGTCACTTTGTATTTTTATATTATATAGTTAATAAACATACTATATATATGGAAGTGAACCCCAAGTGGTCCATTAATGATACACCTATCATGATATATGTCTTTTGTATAAACCTTAGTTTTCTAGGAATAGATTATCAATTAATAATATAATATTGGTTTTAAAAACTCTTTTATGTCAATTTTGACAGTATTGGGTATTTTATTTTTTGATAATTTTATAACAGCATTATTACATAGAAAAAAATTTATATAACCAATACTAATATTTCATATTAAACATAAAAATTAGTGTAGTTCATACAAAGTCTCAAATTACATTTATTTTGATATTTATAATATCAATTATTTTAATATTTTATTAATTAGGTAATTTCTGCATCACCATTGTGTAATAAATAAACTAAATTATTTAATGTATAAAATTTATAAATAAAATATGATTATGTATGAAATAGTCTTATATTACTAATGAATATTTAAAATCTAATTTATCATTTGTATAACCCTATATTAAAAATGTTTTAGTAATTAAACATTGATTTTAACTCTTTTAACTCATCATTGAATTAAATAATATTTAATGTCCTAATCAAATCCAAGTGGACCAAAATGATAATATATTATTCTTAAGGTTGACTTTGGTCTATATACACTTGTCTAATAGAATTTGGATAGGTGTTAGAGTAATATTAATATCATTTTTACCCTTAATTACCCTATTTAATTTTAACCATTGTAAATAAAAGTAAAAAGTTACTATTCACCAAAAATTATTTTCCTCTCATTGAACCACATTTTACTCCTTGATATTAACCATGTCTCTTGTATTTTCGAAATTCCACTAACAGAAGCGGTGAAATTATGTTTTATGTGAATTTCCAAATTCTCGTATGACGTGGGTAAAAGACTGTGAAAAGTTCAATAAAATTTTTACATATATAAAATTATTCTATACTAACTCGAATTAATTACATTGAACTTATATAGGTATTATGTATCTATTTTTACCTTAATTAAATTTAAATAAAATAAATAATTATTTAAATAAAAATTTTGTTTTAAACTATAACTTAGTGTTTTGTTCACTATTCATCAAAAATTGAATGTTTTCTGAAAAAATACCAAAATTTCACCCTAGGATAATTTCGATATTCTGAATCCAAAAATTAAGTCCATTTTAATGATAAAATTTATAAAATTTCATAATGTGGGTATTACTATTCATAAAGGCTAGTTTGGTTGGTTGTGGTGTTTGTTTGAACTCGAAGTTGCGTACAACACACGCTACTGTATTATTCAATGAAGAGATACTGTCGAAGCGTGGGGTGTCACATTATCCCCTCCTTTAATAAATTGTGTCCTGGCAATTTTAAAATTTTCTTAGAAAAAAAAGGTTGAAAATAGAAAATACCTTTGTGGAAATCCCACATCGGATATAAGGATAATAGAATATAGCCTTAATAAGAGGGAAAGGGAAATGAAATAGTGACCACCAAATTTTGATCTCAATTAGGAGAGAATTAGTAGAAATTTAAGACATATAATTAGAGGAAAAACATAAATATTTACAGGGAAGTGATTGAGGTCATCAATCACAAACAATTATAAAATTGAGGGCCTCAAAGCCTTCAATCTATGGTGATTTAATATATCATCCGTTCAACAAAACATAAGGTATTAGGATAACACATTTTTTTAATATCCATTTCCTAAGGTTTAAAAATTAATCTATTAATTGAATAAGAGAGAGGTATATATATATATATGTACTTGACATGTAGGGTTTCAACCCTCAACTAAATTCTACCACAAACTCATCTTTCACTGAAAAAGATAATAGAACTCAAAAATATTATATTTGTCCTAATCATACAAGGTTCCAAATATTAACGCATAACATTTAGATTAGGAAAACTTTTTTTTAATAACTAGGGAATTCCGTTAGGCTTGTGGTAGGTAATAAAGGCATGTCACACTATGGTTGTGGGTTCGATTCCTACAACTTTGTCTGACACTATGGGTTATCTCCCGACCTACAGGCTTTCCTTTTCCAAAAACTAAAATATTATAATATTCCAAAAATAATCTTCATAAATATTTTAACCTTAAATAATACTATCCAAAGTTCAACATAATCCATTCCATCCTTTATAGTTATCCAAAATACCTTTGACCAGACTTTCTCTAAAAGGTCTCTAAATTCCAAAATAAATTGTAATATCAGATTCCCTAAACAAAGAAAAGTTTCTCTTATTGTCACATACTAATAATATGATTACCTTCATCATATTAAAACCTTATGGAAAACAAAAATTACTACAATACAATACTTATATATATCACATTATTCTTATAACCATAATGTAGTTCTTGTGTCCAAAAAAGAAAATACCATAATTATTCAACTTCATATGTAGAAACATAATAAGCTTGGCCATTATACCTTGTCCTTTTCTGAGGTATGTTTCCTTGGAGATTAGGGCATTCATTTGCATAATGACCCATTTCTCTACAATTGTAGCATTCAACATTGACAGATTCTCTCTTTCCCTTGCAATAATGAGTCTGGTGACCTTTTTCTCCACATTTGTAACAAACTCCAATTCCTTTTAGGCAAGTATCAGGGTGTTTCTTACCACAATTATCACATAATAGAAAATAATTTTTTCCCATTTTCCCTTTATCTGTCTCTTGTTAAATTTTTCTCTTCTTCTCTTGCATTATATTAAATTCATAAGACTTAGAGAATTCTTTTTCTGTCTTGATGGCACACGAGACAATATCTTCGTATGATGAGAAGGATTGTGACATTAATGCTCGACAATGAAATGGTTTTATCCCATCAATGAAATGATCAATATTAATTCTTGGGTTACGTATATAATCTACAGCATACCTTGCTAACATTGTAAATTTAACCTCATACTTTGTGACATTCTCATCCTCCTTTTGCCTTAGACATAGAAATTACCTTTCCATATCTGCTCGATGGTCACGAGGAATGTATTTTTCTGAGAAAATATCTTTGAACTCACTCCATTTAATATTTGATACTTCATCATCTTCCTTTGTGTTTTGTATCAGTTACCACCATTAATCAGCATCTCCAGTGAGTCAATAAACTTCCATGACAACTTTTTCCTTTTCACTAATCCCCAAATCCTGAAATATCTTCTCTATGGAACTTATCCATTTCTCAGTTACTAATGGATTTTTACTCCCATTGAATGTTGGTGGTTTTGGCCTCATGCAGTGATCTAACATTGATCCTCCATGGTGCGTATCAGGGTGTTCCAAACGAGTAAGGTTATTATTCATAACCTGAGTAAGTTGTCCCAGTATGGTTATTAGATGATCAACACCTGTTGCATCACGAGCTCCACTATAATTATCTTAAGTAGGAGGGAAATCCCGACATGGAGTTTGTGCATTGATACAGTTTCCATTCCTTCCACTAGGAGCCATTTCTAAACAATTTCATAAACTAGATCAGTTTTGGAATCAAAATACATAATTCCATACTTGTAAAACACTTAACATAAATTGAACTATTTATGGATATGATAAGTAAACATAAAAATGTTTTCATTGAGGATGTATATACTCATAAACCCTTCATAATCGTTTGTATATAAATTGAGAATTATCTGAAGCATATCCCCCAGGAGTGACGTAACCAAGAGTGCAGCAAGCCCTTTTGTCGTGCACCAGTTCCCATTCGAGTCGAGCTCAAAGTGGTGTTTTCGGGTTTTACCCCTAGGTACATCTATTCCAGATCCACCTCTACCTGCTCATATCCAGACAGGGATGTTTTTCTTTGTAAAACTCAAAAAATTTCTACAATACCAATATTATAGAATCTTCTTCTATAATAATATTCAATGTTTGTCTGAGGTCTATGTGCTCTAATCAGAGTTTACATAAATCAAGCTTCCACGGTTTTTACTAAACTTCCTCTAATACCAACTGTAATGCACTGACCCCAGTTACCCAGAGTTAGTCCATTATTACATAACATTGGAATGATCAGAAAAGATCAATTCTTGAACAAACGATTAGTTTAGTAGCCTTTGAATAACTAGATACATTCCTAAGTCTTACATTACATCATGAAATAAATAAAACTATAACAACATCTTGTATTCATATCACCTCATACTATTCCTGCAGGTCATTTATAAATAAATTTTTCACATCTTGGGAAAAATAAAACATTGAAAGGGGTGAGCTCAGATGCACAGTAAGGATAACAATATAGAGGAAACATTCATAAATAAGCATAAACATTTAAGGAAATGTAAAACTAAAACAAAATTCTTTTAAACGTGAACTTCAGCATAATATGAAAAAAATAAAGTCATTTACTTATTCACATGGATATTATACTAGTAGAATAGTCACATGTAATATCAATAACCACTTTCATATTTATGGAATTCATAATGTCGGACATTAATTTCTATGTCAAGGCCTCGTTCCTAGACCTAAGGGATAACTGTAACCGCAACCCAACCTGGAGATCCTCTGTAACGGGACACCATCCCGGAGAGCCTCTTTAACTAGACTCCATCCTGGAGTGCCTCTAATAACCATAAACCAACCCAAAATGCCACTAATAACCAGACACCAACCCGGAGGCTCTGCTGTAACCGAACCCCAACCCAGAACATACTAGTCCAACACATTCATATTAATAAGAAGATGAAATATAACATAATAATTTGTATTAAAAATAGCATACGGAATGCCAAAAAATTTACCATAAACCATTAATGGCATAAAAAAATTCATCCATAGTAAAACATATCACAAAAACATAAATACAATATAGATGATTTGTATCATAAAAACTCAACATCCAATAAGCTTAAAATCCATCAAATGATGTTGACATAGATGAAATCAAAACTATTTGAGAGAAATATCTCTTTTTTTGAAATCATTTAATAGTAACATAATTATAAAATAAAACATATACTTTAA
The DNA here is from genome assembly GCA_963277665.1 of Viscum album. Taxonomy (NCBI): domain Eukaryota; kingdom Viridiplantae; phylum Streptophyta; class Magnoliopsida; order Santalales; family Viscaceae; genus Viscum; species Viscum album. The sequence continues at coordinate 1,000,236,935 of OY728166.1, forward strand.
AAATATTCTTATAAACATGTAAGGGAATCTTTGAAGATTTTATAACAGCGGAAAATAGACGCACCCGCAGTATATGTTAAAAAAAGACATTCTTACCTTATTTCTTTCGAAATGGTTAAAAAGGACATTGTTTTGGAAAATGAAAAAACAATTCCTTTATAAACTTCATATAAAAAGTCAAAAAAGGAAGAAATTTCTTTTACCCACATTCTGTAAAATATTAAGAATTTTTTGAAATACATTTTTAAGAAACATTGATGTGGATGATAATGAGCTCCCAGTAGATAATTATGTATATACAACCTCGGATAATGAAGAGATTGTGAAATAAACCCTTACATTGTACTTTTACATTTTTTAGGGTAAGTTAACCTCCTATATAATAGTGAAATAATTTTTATTAAATTATTCAACAATCATATACATTAATATCTTATCATATATGACCTTTTAAAATTGATTTGTTAATAATATCTTAGTATTGTCGTTGTTTCGGGTGTTAACTTACTCGTTTTATTTTATATGTTTTGTTATATAAGCCATGTTTGTTATGGATAGGTTGTATATGATTCGTATCTAGAATAATATCATGTTTTTAAATATTATTTTTAATCATTTAATGATAATTATTCTTGAATGGATACTATGGGGAATGAATATCATTGCATTCGTGGAGACAGTAGTCGATACGTACACACGAGCGACAATATCATTAAAATAATATATAATTTGATTGTATATCATATATAAAGAATCATTACCATGTTATATTTTTTATTTACATGAATTACAAATCATTATTATACCCATCAAAATAATAATGTATTGAATAACAATTACACCACGGCGTGGAGACGGTAAGCCGTATATATGCACGTATAGTGACATGTCATTCAAAGGAAAGAAAGAATACTGAATCTGGTTGTACCATATTTATTATAACATCACAGTATATAGAATATAATGGAGTTATTATTTTAGATTGGAAATAAAAATAAATGAACAAGTTGAAGTGGAAAGGAACTTGAATGAGGGTGGTGGAAACAGTACCTCTTCTTCGGGTTCATCCTTTTGATTTGATTAAAAGGGATCCTTAGGATGGCTTTTTGACTGAAGGAATCACTCTAGGATGAATTGAGGGAAGTTGATAGAGTATTTTGGAAGGGTTATTCTGAGCCTAAAGGCTTTGAATATGTGAATTAGTGAGAAGGGGAGTGCCCTTTTATAAGAGGGGTGAGGGGTACCTAAGGAAAAGCAAAAAATATTATTTAATAATAAATTCATATTCGGTTTCTAATGGCTCCAAAGTGGATTATTTAAATTTTAATGTGGGGATGGGTTGAAAGCCTTTCAACCAATAGATTTTAGATAGGTTTGGGTCATTATATTAACCTTATCATTTAGTTTTAACTCTTACTTAATTTGTTTGACATTTACCATGTCACTTTGTATTTTTATATTATATAGTTAATAAACTTAATATATACATCCAAAAGACCCCCAAGTGGTCCATTAATGATACACCTATTATGATATAAGTCCCTTTTAGAATCCTTATATTTTTTGGAATAAAATAACAATTAATAATATAATATTTTTTAAAAAACCTCTTTAATGTCAACGTTGACACTATTGGGGATTTTGTTTTATGATAATTTCATAACAGCATTATTACTTCGAAAAAATTTATATAAACAATAATAATATGTAAAATTAACCTATAATATTATTGTAATTAATAAAAAGTCTCAAATTAGAATTATTTTGATATTTATAATATAAAATATTTTAATATTTCATTAATTATGTAACTATGGAATCACCATTATGTCATAAATAAATTCAATTTTGTAATGTCTAAAAATTATAAATATAATACTATTATGTAGGAAATATTTTTATCTTTATAATGAGTATTTACAATCGAATTTATATTATATATGAACCTCTATTAAAAATGTTTCAGAAATTAAACTTTGATTTTAACTCTTTTAACTCTTCTTTGAATTGAATAATAATTAATGTCTTAATCTAATCCATGTGGACCTAAATGATAAAATTTATTTTTAAGGTTGTTTTTGGTTGATATAAACTTGTACAATAGAATTAGGATATGTGTTATTGTAATATTAATATCATTTTTACCCTTAATTACCTTATTTACTTTTAACCGTGGTAAATAAAAGAAAAAAGATACAATTTAACAAAAATTATTTTCATCTCATTGAACCACATTTTATTTCTTGATATTAACCGTGTCTCTCAGATTTTTGAAATTCCACTCATAGAAGCGGTGAAATTATGTTTTATGTGAATTTCCAAATTCTCCTAGGAGGTGGGTAAAAGAGGGTGTAATATTCAATAAATTTTTTACATATCTCAAATTATTCTAAACTAACTCCAATGAATTACAATGAACTTATATAGGTATTATGTATCTATTTTGACCTTAATTAAATTTATATAAAATAAATTATTATTTAAATAAAAATTTTGTTTTAAAATATAACTCAGTGTTTTTTCACTATTCATCAAAAATTGAATGTTTTCATAAAAATACCAAAATTTTACCTTGGGATAATTTCGATATTTCAAATCCAAAAATGAAGTCCATTTTGAATGATAAAATTTATAATATTTCAAAAATTGGGTATTATTATTAATAATGTCTAGTTTGATTGGATGTGGTGTGTGTTAGAACTCGAAGTTTCATACAACACACACTATTGTATTATTCAAAGTGAAGCGTACTGTGGAAGCTTGGGGTGTTACAGTTCAATATGTGAGTGTATGATTTACTAGTATAACATCGAAAAATGAAGATTGGCAGTGGTTAATCACCTATGCATGACAAACAGTTGGGGTACTGGGACTTTATGTTGGTTGATATCTATTTTTTTATTAATGGGGGTTAAATTAGATTTTCAAACATTGGTCACTACTTACTTATTTTCCATGGAAGTATTTATTGGCCTTTAGCCATATGAAATTTATTGTAAATGTTTCTCATGGTAGTGTCCCTATGTTGTGTTAGATTAAACTAAATTGATCCCCTTAAAAATAAATAGAAATTGGATAAATTGAAAATGGGTTTAGGATTGTATTTTATTGTGGATGATTGTGTGGTTGTTCATATAGTGGTAGAAACAAAGGTGGTTCTATTTTGGAAGATTTTTAATTTTAAACACATAGGTTGGAATGACTGTTTGCCTACATATATGTATAAATTTTAATTTTCATTGTGAATTCTATATACACCCCACCCTTATTGAGCCCCATGTTTCAAACACCACATTTTCATGAGGGAGGTAGTCATTCCCAACATTCCAGTGGTAGGATGGATGGTTGGTTTTTGAATTTCTTCTGCATACCATCTTTTGGTTTCATAAATCTTGAGTTTATCTAGGTAGGATATAATGGATTGTAGTTTATGAATGTCCAGGATCCTCCAGACATCTTTTTGTCATGAATGAAGGGTCTAGGTTCTTGAAGGCCCTGACTATTTTCCAATGTGACTTTCAGATTATGAATCTATATATTTGGGTGATTGGTGTGGTGGTTGTGGCCTTGGTGACTTTGAGCATGATGGGTGGTGTGGTTGTGACCCAGGTGATTGTGGGTGGAATTTGTTTGTGGTTTGAGTCCTAGGATTGTGTGGGCAGGTTGTTGAAGTGGGGATGAATTTTTTATGTATGGAAGAATCAATATGTTATCTATTAGGAATGATCATATAACCAGTGGTAATGTCGTGTGGGCTACCCAAACATCAATGTTCTAATACTACTACAATACATGAATTGTTTTATTTTATGAGTGCATAGGGGTGAGGATGGGATGGGTAGTACTCCTTGGTAGGAGAATTGAGGTTATATTATTCTATAATAGAAACATTAGTATATTACCCCACTTGTTCATAAGTGGATTTAGTTTTCTTAAAAGGTATACTTCTATTCAAACTGGTCATTCCTAATACTATTTACATGTTTCCCGTAAGACATTGAGGACAGTGCTGGACATTTATTGCTTGGGCATCATGATTGATGTTTTGATTCTTCTTAGTCACTTTTTGGTACTTGGTTTGGTTATTTTGTTATACATATATCACAATTTCTATTTAAATGTTTCATGGGTTAGTTTTTTGTTGTCCTCTATATAGATTTTAAATGATTTTTATATTTTTACCATCTTATCTCCGGATCCAGTTTCTATTAAAAAGGGTAATGCCTTCCATTGTATGAGTGATTCTATACCGATGGTACTGGTTGCCACTCCCGAGAATATTGAAGGTAGGACTAGGGGTCATTATGTCTCTTTATTATTGACGAAAAAAGTTTGTGGCACTTTTCCATCCCATCGATCATCTTGAATAATGATGGTCGTACTAGTTATGGTGTATTTTCATATCAAATTCCTATGATTAACATTTCCATATGCTTATTAGACAATATATTTTCTATGTTATATGTTTATTAATATATTAATGCATTTCCTTGTATATTTAATTAACAAAAAAATAGTATTTTCCCCAATATCATAAATATAAATTTCACCCTACCGATGTTATCTCATATTATAATGATATATCCATTGATGAAATACATATACATTTCCCATTACTAATTTTTTTGAAATCATGTTGGTTAATGATTGATTTCCTGTGGTCGTGAAATAAAATAACACTTATGGTAAGTCTATAATGGAGTATAGAGGAGTTTTATAACATATACATATTGACAGTTCTTGTAAAATAATGTGTTTTTTATCAAGCCCTCAAGGAAAGTAAACCAGTTAGTACATTGCATAGTGAGAAATAATTTATTGATTTAACAAAAAAAATTGGTTTGATCATATTAATGGGGATACATGTTAACATTTAAAATAATGTGTTTTAGAAACAGACCCAAGACTGTGGGTCTGGGGTTTCTATCCACAAGAGAATATCAAGAAGTTGAGAAAAATAAAATATTATAGGAATTAATTTCCATATTGGGATTCATATAGAGACATATGATTGTTCTAGTAGAAACTGTCCATTTTAGATATCTCAACCAGACATAAATTTTGGTCACATAATACATTGAAATATATAGAAAAAGATCATAACATGTATTCCAATGACTATATAGTGCACTTATATTGGAACTCAATTTGATGTTGTTAAGCCATATTGATTTTCAACTATTTGTTTCGAGCATGTCAGATATTTCTCCAAACTGTTAATTAAATATCATTTATAGATTAGATACAATTGATAACAATACACCGTGGGACATAAAAAAACCTCTATAATGAATATCCATGAATTATGGTCATGTTATAAGTCCATTCAAATCTCAATAATGTGAGTTATCATTCTATGATGATCCATAATGACCCATATAGCATTAAATTCAATGAATTTCGTCAGTAGACTGGTGAAAAAGTCCTTGTGGATGTTTTCCCACATACATATTAGCATATTTAATGGTTTTTTCAATACCTTATAATTTTCCATTCATAATTGACTTGCTAAAATACAGTAATAATCGATGTATATTCATAAAAATTTGTATTGTCCCACCAATAGTACTCTTTGAGATCTCGATACATAATTGTGCTCACTATTTGAAGGGAGAAGGTCAAGATATGTGAATGATTAAAAATATATTTATTTATCTTAGTATTTTAATGTAAAAATAGTTTTTGACAACATATTACAACTCCTTATTCGATTTTTTTTAATTATTATGATTTCCATATTATATATCTTCCACCATCATTGTATTTTCATCATCAATTCATAGCGCAACCTTTTTTTCTTTATAATGTGTTGTTGAGAAATCGTCTATGAAAGGATTGATGATGTAGCATCCATTATAATTCATATTTCCATCATTTTCTTTTATTAGATTACTATATCCTTCTCTATTATTACCATTGATAATGTTTCTAGATCATTTCTAGTTATAAAATATTCTACATTATTTTTACTATTAAGATGGCAATGGATTGAGAATTCAAAATCCAAAATGGTAATTAACAATATTTATCGGGTTATACTAATCACAATCTATGTAGATATATATAAAGAGATTGTGATTAGTATATATGAAAAATATCTACACATAAAGATAAGGCCAAAAACATTTCAAGGCAATGATCATTGATGATAATTACAGATAATGCATGGGATGGTTTTTATCATGAATATTAATCTTTTTTATGGAATAGGATAACACTTTAATATTTTTAAAAATGTCACACCCAAATACATTCATTGAATCATCACTATTTAGCAAAAATACTTCCCCAATTTTTAGTCGTGTAATTACTAGTGCAGTGATAAAACTGTTTTCAAAAAATTGATGAGGTTTTCATATTTAGTAGTCTAGAAAGACATTATCCGTTCTTAGTAATCATGGATAGTGGGATTCATAATAATTTCATGTCCTTCGCAAATCATTTTTAATATTTATATAGAACATGGAAACTATGTATCTCCATTAATGATTTTGGTATAGGCCACTCCTCAAATACATTTTTTGGGGGGGTCTATAGATATAACTTATCTAGTGATCACATTTCTCAAAAATGATAGTTCTTACATCAAGAACACACATTTAGTATACATTTCATATAGTTTTTCCATTGAATAATATTTGTAATTGTATTATTATTCTCTTCAAGGACCTCATTTTTCTATTATTATATAAAAATATCATATATAAATAAAACCTTGAATTTTTTGATAGAGTATCTCAAGACTTTTTTCATTAAGTCCATGAAAATTGATGGATCATTAGTTAGGTTTAAGGGAACTAATATGAACTAATAATTTCCATAACTGTTGAAAAGGATGACTTGAAAGAATATTCTGTCATCACCATTAATTAGTGATATACTGAATGATGTTCGATATTAGATAAATACATGACTCTATGTCATTGACCTGACAAGTATTATATCCATTTTAGTGGATACATGTTGTTTATAATGTTTTTTTGAGCTCACGATAAACATCCCATGGGCACATTGATCCGTCATTTATCTTGACGAATATCATTGATGTACCCCATAGTGATGAAATATGGTGTATAAAACACTTATTCATAATCTATTGTATCAATATTGTTAGCTCCACTAACTAAATGGTGGCCAAATTGTTAGGAATATTTTAAATAGATAGTGATCCTACTATAAGATATATTTATAACTCTATCTATTGGTTAAGAGGAATATCAAACCATTTTTCAGGGGAAATATAAGTGTTGTCCCTCACAATAAAAAAATCATCCATAATGATCCTATCCTTTTTATCAAATATTATATATATATATATATGATTTATAAAAGGGAAATAATATCCTTGATTGAGATAATTATTCTATAGAAGAATATATATACTTCTTACACTTGTATAGTATTTGATGATTAATCAAGATGTGTAGATTAATCACCCTTTCCAGAAAATTGATGTTGTGTTTATATAAATATATTCAACCCATGTGAAATATAGAATGTAACCTGACTAAAAGATGTAATTCAAGATTTTAAATGAGGTTTAGTCAAATAACAATTATTAGGGAGGAGTTGTATATTATAGATGAAATAATTCCCACATACTCAGTTCTCACTAATATTTAAACCCTCATAATATAAAGTATTTTTTATAGTATGTTTAAACTTATATGATAATAAATAATGCAAATAATCATAATAAAAAATTGTCTTATCTATTATTAAATAAATGACCAGCATATCAATCACCCCATAATTGATGGTCATCACCTTGGTATTAGTGATATTATATTCCATTACAGACTTCCACAGATAATGTTTTTGTAAACTTCTTCTAGAAAATCTTTGTTTAGGCCACTGGGATAAATAATTCCTATCTTACATTAAGTTGAAACACTACAATATGGTTTGAGTTTTGATCTGAACAATCATTTATTCTTTTTCATTTTCCGGATTTATCATATCTTGGTAGAAATATTTTTCTTGATTATTCTCTGCTCCACATTTGAATAATCTCATAGTTCAATTTATATAGTTTTCTTAAGGCTTCTTCAAGGAAATTTTTTATTTGGGGTGTTATGTATTATTTCCACCATTGAATTTATCTATTTATCCTCCAAAATTAAAGGGTATTTTCTATTATGTTTCTCTAAAATAAGAGACTACTAAGAGTCTCTGATTTCCATATCACCCTTTAGGGAATGTCACAAAAATTCTATACAACTACAAAATTATCAAATTGCCTATAAATTTTGTAAATTCATCCTTAATACACTAAATAAGTGACATATTTTTCGTACAGTTTTCATGAAGTAGCCATATGTGTATCGTGGAAGCCTTGTAATTTCTTCCACGTATATGTAGATAGATTCGACCTCCTTTTTTATTTAGTCCAATGAATGGCTATCCATTGAAAGATGGAGAGTTCATGGAAATTATATAGTGGAAAATATTTTTATGAATCCTTCCCAATCCATGAAATTAATTTCTCTATTCAATGATGTGTATCTTATCTGTTTCCCTGACTGGTCAACTTAACCATAAAAAAGATAAACTATCATAATGTGTTTCTCTTGTTCAGATAATTAATTATTAATATAATATGTTCTCAATAGAGTTAATCCATTGTTCTAAGATGAAGGGATCAGTAGACTCATTAAATATATGAGGAAATTGGTTAATAATTTATTTCACCACAACATTTTCTTTTATAATAGAAGGATGTAATCCTATATGATTTAAGTTATTATAAATAACATGATCTGTTATAATAGAAATATCATGAAGTTATAATCTCTATGTCTCGTAATATTTTTCACTTTATTAGGGAAATCATCAAATTTCATATAACATTTATTGTTACAATTTTTTCTTTTAGTTATAGAAATAAAATAATAAAAGTTAATTTCAATTAGAGGGACTGAATACTTTCATAATATTGATATAACAATGAAAAATAGAAATTATAATTAAAACTAGTCAATAGAATGTATATCCTACATTTGATCCCCAAAGTTAAAATATTAGTTATCTATGGTGAAATAATTATCCCAATGGTCTTTAATGTAGTTTTTATTCATAATATTTACAAATAAACATTTAGTGATCTAATACAGAAAAAAAGAACCTATAATTTTAAACATATTATGGAATGGTGTTAATAAAAATTATCCATGAAATACAAGCCACAGATCAAAAATTTTAGTTTCTTTTGGATATTGGGTACAAAATTATAAAACAATAATCAAAAATAAATTTTTTTAATATAATGGGAACCTAAATCTATTTGATATAATATTAATTCATCAGAAACATTGGAAATCCAATGATAAATGGTATGAGATAAAAAAGTACCATAAGGGAATAAACATGGGAATATTGTGTAACACATGATCTAAAAGGTATTACAAGAAAATATTAATGGCACAGAACATGAATAATCATATAATAACATAGAACATAGAGCATATAGTCATTTGATAATGGAATAATAGGAATTTGAAAACAACATACAACCGGACATAATCATGTATCTAGGAAAACTACCAAGACTATATCACATGGTTGAAAAGGTACCATAATAAATTTGGATTACTCTATATTCCCATTGAATAATTTTACGAGACTAATAATTACTTATGAATTTATGTGATATATGGGGAAACACATCATTATATGTTCATACATCTGTGTTCCACGTAATGAATCACATAGATGGAATAAATATTAGGGTTATATATAGAATGAAATGTGTATTGCAATCATGTCAAAAGGATTTACCAAAGTGCGTATAATAACAATATCCATGAAAGAATGGATTTAAATCAAACATCAATATTATTAATAAAAAATATTCATATGAAATGAAAAATTATGTCTAATGAAAGTGAAAACAAATAAAAAGTTTGTTTAAGACACATTGGAAATGAGACACTTTAGTACTATTGAAGGAAAATATTAATGATTATTTAAAGAGGAAAAGGAAAACATTATTTTATAACACAAAAAATATAATAATATAGTATTTCATGATAAAATAATTTATTTAAAATTATATTTTTGACCTAAATAAATTTATGGATTGTACATCAAATTATCTATAAAATCATGAAGATCCCATTAAAAGGGCATTCTTATCATTATGAATGAAGATGGGAACAATTTTAATCTTGAAAATTCCCATAAAAGGATGATGAATTGATCATGATACATATGTTTGAAACATATAATCATAATGAATAATTATTATTTTAGAATAATAAATGTATAAATTTGATTAATGAAAGACAAATCCAAAAACAATGGTAATTTGGAGGCTTAGAGATATCCATTACCTAATGTCTAACATTGTCATTCAAAACAATGTTCTATGAAATAAAACCAGATACATTAATAAGTAAATTCAAAAACATTAAAAATTATATTGTATTTATTATATATTTTTAATATTTGTTGTTCTCCATTATGATGAGTTGTTTTGTTTAATTAATTTTCCTTGGAGTGTTTTTTTTCATGGATTTATGGTTAGTTTCCCTGAAAATAATTATAATTATTTTTGTAGAATAGAATAAAAACTCTAGATGTATAATAAACTCGTACTAAAATACTTCAATAATTTCACATATTTTTATTCATCATTATTTCATACATGATAATAATTTTGTAGGTAAATGAAAACCATAAATGTTTTGTTCTATTTTTTTGGTTTTTTCAATCATCTTGAACTAGGATTATTTTATTATGTAATATTATGTAGATATATTATTTATAGAACAAGTAATAAATTAATATACGTTTTAATTTAATTTAAACTATTATAATTTATTTTTGACCAGCCACGATTTCAGTAATGGAAAACAAAAAATCATCATCCACGAGGGTGGTGAATTGATATATAACGATGACGATTTAATTTTTATGAATAGTAGAGGATATAATATATTTCATTAGGTATATTACAATAACAATATATAGGTGTAGTATATATATGTTACTGTAGTTATTATGTAACATATGATAGTGGTGGAAATGTTTTAGTAGAATAAAGAAATATTTTAAAAGAGTATGGTGGATGGTTATACCTCTTGAAAATAAACTCCACGAGACCTCAATAAAGAACATAGTTTTGGTATTTTATTAAAAATTAATGATCAGGAACATGGATAAGGGGATTGATAAGTGAATTTAAAATATTTATCATGATCTATATGTGTTAGACAGTGTGAGGTTATGGGGTTGTCTGTGGTGTTATTTACAGGGGATGAGAGTGGTGTTTATATATTAGTATATTTATAAATTTATTATATTGAATCAATAAAATAATTTTTTTAAATTACTCTAAATATATACATTAAATGAATCATTATAGTTATACCCATGGTTACTAACATCATCCATGATTAAAAAATTTATGTATTTAGGGTATACCAAGAATTTCTATTTTTCACTATTCAGTAACAAATAAATAATTTTATAAAAATCCCATAATTTTAGAGAAACAATTTTTCAAAAAATATATTTAATATATGGGATCCATTTTTTTTAAATTAACTTTATAATTATGTGTAATTTATTTAATCAATAAAATCATTGTTTATTATTAAAATAATAATTTTGATGTTTTAATTAATTTTTTTAATATTTGAAAAATTTATTCTATTATTAAATTATATATTTATTATAATAATAAATAATATTTATCTAGAAATATGTTTTATTAAAATAAATATTATTTTGAATCATTATATTAATATTATATTTCAGATAAAAATTTATTTTCTAAAAAAATACCAACATTTATTTTATCAATTTTAAAACAATTATTTACTCATTAAATGACATAAATATATTAATTATTCAACTATATGATTACTATATTTTAGTTATACATTCATCTGTATGGATAATATTCTAATAATCAAATTACTATTACCAATGGTCAAATTTCAATTTTTATTGTTATGTTACTATTCCAATCGTATATGTTCCTTAATATTTGAAAATACTAATTATTTATTTCATTTTTCATATAAATATTCTTTCTCTTAAGACATTATGTGTAATTTTATCTTCAAAATGAAAATTATATTTTATTTATATAACTTAGTTTAATGGTATGACCATTCCTGTGGATTAAGAATATCAATATTTATTCATTCCTATTATTCTATTTTCTATTTATTTTTTAGATGTATCATTCTTCATTTAGAGGATTAATGTTTTTATTGGGATTTCATTGTGACATTTGTGTTTTTGGACATAAAAATTGAAATTCCATTGATAAAATTTTGTTCAACATACATGCGTCGGTAGTGGTAATGCTGATTTGGTTATCAGAGAGTATTTTATTTTTGTCTAGTTATGTTGATGCCTTATTATGGGAAAATTAGTATACTAAACCTATGGTTGTGATTAGTAATATCAAAGACGTTTTTAATTCTATATTGAACATCCTCTAGATATTATTTTTTAATATCACTTAATATTATAATTTTTTATATACAATAATTCAATATCATTTATAAAAATGTATATATCTGAATATATAATTATTTTTAACATATTCTTACTGTGTTTTTATTGTGTTTTAATTAGAACTCCATATACAATTGGCTTGTTATTGTATTTAGAAGATCAATATGATTTTATTTTCATTTCAAATAATATTCATTTCATTAAAAATTAGTTTATTATAGTTGTAATAATTTGTTTATGTATTTTAGGTTTTATTAAATGAATATAGTTTCATGTTTATATTTTTATGAATTTTCATTTATAATCCATCTATTTGGTGTAACTTTATAGATCTAATTTCTATATATTTCTCTATCATGAATATATAACAGTGGTTTAAACCAATGAGATATATGGTAAAATAATTACTATCATTTCATACTCCCTCAATATATTCTAATTTTTTTAATGTTTTAGCTATTATTTTATATGAATCATATATAGTAGTGGTTTCAACTACTATGTAATAATTGATTGTTTTGAAGGGTTAAACTACATTTGACAATATAAAAAACTACTACTGAAACAGATCCATGAAAATTTCATGAAATCATCTATAATTGGATGAATCAAATGCAAGTTGGATTTCAATTCCAAGCATGGTGGTTATTTTGAAACACTATCGTGGAACCGTTTTGAGGCTGTATAAACAATATATTGTCCCAGATTTTTTTTGTAGTGAATAATGATATTTAATCAATCCAATACAGACATTTACTATAAATTTCATAAAACATATCTATTTGGAATATATTTAGGATAATATTAAAATACTCATCATGCTCCTCTGTGTTTTGTGAGTATACTAGAATATCGTTTTTAAATGATTGTAATAAACATGTTGGGGTATTCTCTATTCAAATCATACATCACATCTTGGAATATTGATGGAGGATTGGGTCTTTTCAAGTGTTGGAATATGAACTCATAGTTTCTATATCTCACTATAAAGGAATCCTTGGGAATATCATCATTACATACCATTAATGTTCATATCTCGAATGGATTTGAACCATAGAGAATTAATGGTCCCTATATAGTTAATTTAACATGTCATTAATCCATTTCAAGGGATTCTTATTCTTTATCATGATCATTTTTCATTCATGATAATAAATTTTGAGGCATAATTTACCATAATTATTCATTAAAAAAGTATATAAGTACCCCATGATGGAGTACTAAATCATATAAAACCCTTGTCTATATTCTCATGTAACTACTTCTTTATCTCTCATAGATAAATAGTGGTGGGGGATAAAGAAAGAAATTTAGATTCTTTTTTCTTGGTGCCTTACACGTCTATAAGTGAAGGCGGAGCATCATCTTTCTTTAGGGTTGACGCTTCCACTTGAAATACCAAATTTGAAGTGGGATGGTATATTGATGGACATTGGGATGAGTTTTCCTAGAAAAACCCATGGGCACAATACCATCTGGGTGATTTTTGATAGACTCCCCAAGTCGGCCTACTTCATACACATATCGGAGTAGTAATCAGTTTAAAGCATGGGATGCCTCTATGTGCATGAGATAGTTTTACACCATAGGGTCCCATCAAAGATATTCTAGGAATGGGAAACAAGCTTCACATCCCGGTTGGGGAAGGGATTGTAAGGAGAATTTGGAACTCCAATTCCCTTGAGTATAGCTTTCCACCATCAGATATATGTTTAGATAGAGAGGACTATCCATGTTTTTGAGGACATGTTTTTTTCTTGATCTTCAGTCGCATATGGTAGGATCAATTACCATTTTTGAAGTTCGCGTACAAAAACAGCTACTACTCCAAAATTGGAATTGTAACTTTGAAGGCACTATACGGAAGACCATGCAGATAACTATTATTATGAACAGACCTAGGGATGTCATCACTCATGGGGATAGATATGGTATGGTCTACCACCGAGAAAGTGATGGTCATCCAGGAGAAGACAAGAAAAACACATAGTCGCAATTTTTTTTATTAAAACAGCATATAAAGGCCATTATAATTCAAGTGGTGGAAACTCTGTTTTCTATTGGGTCTCACCTCGATGGGGTTAGTAGAGATCTAATTAGGGTGGAAAGCTATATCAAAAATTCATTGGCTCATTCCAGATTCTGAGTAGAGTTGGCGAGGTGTTGTACTATATTTCACTCACCCCATAAATGCACATGATGTATAATGTCTTATATGTATCGCGAGCTAAAATCATCAAGGAACACATATGTGTATTCCATATATATGGTTATATTATAATGATAATTATATGATTTTACTAAATAATTGTAGAAATATATTCTTTTTTAAAATGAATAAAATTCAATACTATAGATGAAGATTTCAAAAAGAGATATATACTACTCCTTAAACGTGCATAGAATTAGGGAATAATTCATTATATTGAGAGTGACCTCCCACTCGAGGTAGATAATTTGGTCTTTATATAAGGATATCCAATCCCTAACTTATATAAAATTAAACTACATAAATGGATGTATTGAAAAATTTTAAGGGCGATTCAATACAAAATCCTTGACTGAGGTGGATTTATGTGTATGGTATGAAGAAATAGTTTTATTTGATATTCTCATAGATAGCTCAACCACATTGATTAGAGGTATTGTTGGATTCTTTTCTAGTATGAATTTATTTTAGGAATGAATTTGTAAATCCAAAATAAAAGGGCATGCTTTATATTCAGGTATTAATGACATGTGTTCTTGTTGCTACATCATTTTTGATATCCACCTTATTAGTAGTGATAACTTATTCCCTTAACTTCTATATAGACCTTGGAGGTTTTTGTTGTTGATTTAATCTAAAAACCCTTCACATAGGTCATTATACTTTATAATGTATGTTTTCATTTTAGATGAAACACTTTATAGTTTTCTCAGTGTTAATCTTAAAATTATTGTATTACATTTTATTAGTGGTATTTTTAATTTTCCATTAGAATTAATTAACCTGATGACACTCATTTTTGAACATATAACATCTTCATGTGTACAATATATAGAATATGTAATTATTGTTATGATAGTTTTGACACTGGGGTAATTCAATTTTAATCCCCTATGTAATTTATCCATTAATCCTCCCAAATATAAATTGTTTTTATAATTTTAATCTCCAACCACACGAGACTATTGAGAGCCTCCAATATCTATAATGATGAAAAGTGTTCAAAATAAAATTTATTTATAATTTTCAATAACATGAATACAAAAGTTTTTCCATTAACTTAGATTTTTTCACAATATGAGAAGTATGCATCAATATCAATGTTAGTGAAAAAGATGGATGTTTACAGTGAAAGTCATTAGATTGTTTCATTATATTTCTAAATGGTCATACTTATATTTTTCTTTAGTCAAATGAACTCACACTATATTCCATGATATTGAGTTTGTGTAAAATATTTTGTGAAATTCATGTTCCACAAATTCTCCCCGTACCATGGAATTTATTTCTACTATGGGATAAGTGATCAGGATTACTTTCCACCAATGAACAGATTCCCATTCCAAGGGTTGAAATCCATACATTAATTTCTAATGTTACAATCATTAATGTATATTGAATATATTCTCAAAGGAGTTAATTCATTATTATATTATTAGGGGACTATGATATCCACTATTATTATGAGTCCCTTGTTTTAACGTACTCAAAAAAATAACACTTTATTTCGATAATAATGTGATTCCACATGCATCAACATTATATTCATAAATTGAGGTAGTTGAAATAGTTCCAATAATATTATGAATTTATTATTAACTTCTCCCAATATGTATTATATCTCATTATGGTACCCATTCCATTTTTTATAACATTTTTAGTTGGAATTATTACTCTTATTTTCCACCATTAATAAATATAATTGAAATGTAGGGGTGATAATACAAAAACTAAAAACTATATTAATATGAAATATATCAATATATATGAAATATCTAACAAATGAAATTCATGTAATAACATTCTAGTATTTAATATTAAATATTGGTTATCCAGTTTTATTTTTGTATTAGGTTTCTTAACCAAACTATCTATTGATGTAATTAATAATTATTTGTAAGGATTTTCTAAATTTTTAAATGTATATCCCCAAAGAGTGTCAAAAAAGGGGTGCAACATGGATGCATTTTCATTCACTACGAATATTTTGAGTCAATACCAAATGATTCCTTTTATACTTTTTAACTATAAGTACATATGTCATAGTGCCACATCCACTAATATAATCTAGGAAGGGTTATAATATCATAGATATGACTATCTCTATACGTCACCAATATTTCATGCCATTATTTTATAAAAACATATATTTCCACATCCTTCAATAAAGAAATGTACTCCTAATCGATAAAATAGGTAATTCATATGATACTGACTATAGTTAGAAATTGTTTTTAAATATATTATTAAATTATATTTTGCATAAATATCAAATGAATACCACTACATGATAAAGAGTACACATGTATATGGAATATTGGGGGGATAAAAACTATAAAAAACTAAAATAATTACTCATTATTTTGATATCCATATTAAGGTCCTAAATACCATTGAGCTCTAAAAACATCATTGGCCAACCTTGGAAACACATTGAAAAAGTCGATGATCTAAAAAAACCTGTAATCGAATATAAAACATAATGAAATATATCATATGAGTAAAAGAGAATACAATCATATTAAACATTACAAGGTTTGTGAATAAACATTTTTAGGCATAAGATAAATAAAAAAGAATTATAATATAGTTTCAAAATTTTAATTTGGAAATAATATAAAAAAAATTATAATCATTGGTCAAGGACATCCTCCAAGACAACATCACATAGTTGACATATTCCCATCATGGATTACGTATACTATCAAACAAATGATATATCATATCATGAAATAATAACAATAACCAATGCATGGAATTCTAATTTGTTTCACTTATTATAACATGTACATGAATATTTGTGAAAAAAATTTGAAATCAAACAAATGTCATTACCATTAAAAATCCCCAGGAAAAAAATTGGTTTCATAATCAATACACATATTATAATCAAAAGTGATTTCACAATAAATACAAAGGGAATAATGATTTAATTATTTTGAAAGATTTAATATAAATAAAAATGAATATTGTGTAGAATATATTTTTAATTTGACAAAAAAATAATCATGAGAATGGGTATATAATTCGGTGTAGAAATGAACATTTAAATTGACATTTTGTGAAATTGAATAAATATATATTAGTAATTAGTCATCATGGTGCTACCAATCAATATAAAGGCAATATAGATAAGTTATCACATGAATATTTATTTATTTATGAAAAAATTGAATTATAATAAAAACATAAAAATTATTTTACATTAAAGGAACATTGAATACTGTAGTTCCCCTTGATCGACATTGATTTTAAAGAAGGCCTAGAGAAATGAACTTAAGGCATGTATAAACTTGTTAATAGAATGGAGAATATTTTTTATAAATTTAATAGGATTATAAATTTAATATAAAACCATTTTTATTATAAAATATGGATTGCAAGGCAGTTACAGAGAGAAATTTATTATCCTAATGATAATAAGGTAGTTTAGAGAGATCTTTTACCATAAGTCCATAATTGTTCTTCATGTTGTCATAACATCATATATAATCATATTTTAATAATTAGTTACATAATTATAATATATATATATATAATTTTCCAAAATTATACTATGTTAACATACAAAAATATCAATTTGATATCTTGTTTAATTTAATTTTTCTAGGGGCATTATTTTTTATTACATTGTATGATCTCATCATGATAATTATAAATATTAATATAGATTTGATTTATATTTATAGATTTGTGATTTAAATGAGTTGATATGAATTTGTGTCTAAATAAAAACATAATAAAAAATGGTATTCACATTTAATAATTAGTTAGAAACTATAGGTTTTATAGTCATAATATTTGTTCATTAAGACATGGTTTTTGACCATAATGATATTATTGAATTCTCCCAAATATTATGGGCATATAGAAGTTATAAAATTTAATATATTACATAATAAGCTTATTTATTTTATTTTATAATTAATTATATTTAAATAGTGGATGATGACGGTTGAAAAAATGATCTATGTTTTCAAAGATGTGGTGAGCCGACCATAATATGAAAAAGAGGTATTTAGAATAGTGAATGATGGATAATGTGTATTTCATTACCATTATAAAATTAATTTATTTTTATTTAATTAAATTCATTATGTCATATTATATTTTAATGTGAGGTAGGTGTAGAAAAATAAATGAATTTAATCGTGTTGGTTTTGGAATATAACCTCTTAAAGGAAATCTCTTGAAAATGACCTTATGGAACATTGAGGTTTTCCTTTTCAAATGAACAAGGATTTTTTGGAAATGGTTAGTATGAATAAAAGATATTTGATCATTTCTTTAATAATCTACATGTAGAGGAATTTTGGTTGAGAAAGGGTAGGGAGGAGTGGTATTAATAATATTTATAGAGGTGTTTTCGTTAATATAATATTTTGTTGTTTATTATCTTGCGTGATTAACACTTATATAGTTGATTCTTGTAAGTATATATATTAATTTTTTATGTGATTCCACCACAATTATCATGTACATAATATAAAACTCATTTATGCAATTATTTTTCTTAATTTTCAATTTACAATATTTAAACATATTTTAGAATTCAATTTTTTTAGTCAAATAACATTAATTTTCCGTACACATTTTTTACCATGTTAGTTACCAAAATTTAATATACCCTACAACTACAGCAAAAACCTATATTTCTGACCATTTATTATAAATAAATGAAAAAGTTATAAGAGAGGTGATCAGGGTCAATCAAAGGAAATTTACCTTATCTGTCAGACACAAAATTATAGATCATAATAAGACATTTCATTTCCATAATCAGAATCATCACCGATTTCCCATTCATATTGGGACTGGCGTTGGTTGATGCTCTTAAAAATATCAGAATCGAAAATTCCTGACAACATCGAAGAATATAGGGTAGACACATTGCGATGTGTGTTAGAGTAGTCCTTCGTCGACTTCTCTTCAAAGGAACAGGTGTGTCATCTGTCTTCCCTTTTTCAGATAAGAGTGCATCCCTAAATGAGGCAGGGCCACCGCAGAATGTTCTCATCCCTTCTACACCAGAGATGTCACCCCACATCTCAACAATCCTAGAGGATTTCAATAAGTTCTGGATCTCATGATGACAATAACCATGTTGAGGGATCCTAATGCGATCATCCAAACTAGGATCAGACACACCAGTCTCATTACTTGTCATGAATACACAAGGACAATGAATCGTTATAGGGTTTGAAGGGTCATTGCAAGTAGGAGGCCCAAAAATAGTGGGACAAGAATTATCTCTAGTCTCATCTAATGCAATGAGAGAAATAACATGACCATCATCAGATGTATTCTAATTAACAAATCCAACCTGAGCAGAAGAGGGGCCAACCATCAGTGACTTATCCACCATAAAGCCTTTGCCTTTCAAAATAGGCACTTGCGAAACATATTTTTCAGAAAACAACATATCAACCTTAGTAGAATGTGGGTTTTCAGGATATCTCCATCATGATCAAGAGTCCATGACAAATCCACATGATTCTTCTCAGGTTTCCTTTTGCAGATGTCAGCTGAATGACCCTTCATCCTAAATCTCTCGCAGGGAATCTTCTTCTGACATAACTCTAATGAATTCACAAAATCCATAAATTTGGTTCATTAAAGGGGCTTCCATTCGTATTAAAAATCAATATGGATATTATTAGAGGGAATAAAGAGAGTTACCCTATCAATCAAAGTGGATCTTAGATCAATCTCCACCTACATTCTGGCAATGTTTCCAAATCGAACAACCTCAGTTTCTTTATCAAGGTGTATAGAAGTCTGAATTTCCAAGCCAATATCATGCTGTATTTTTGGGTGCTAAAAGACCCAATTAAGACGATTAAAAGGAACTCAAACCTGAGAAAATGCATTATTTTCACATGATGCATTGAAATCCTGGGACCATTCATGTAGGTGAAGCCATCCAGGTTTTAGAGACAGAGGCCTAATGCTCCACACATATATTTTGAAATCATTCAAAGGGAAAATACAATGAAAGAATCCAAGACCAAGAGAAATACATCTTAAATCGGAGGAGCCCCATAAGAATGAGATCAATCTTACCAGATCCTCAATCCTCTAGGACATCTAAAATTCAAGTAAAACAAGATGTGAAATCAAACAACTCTTCCCAATTGCAATCCTTTTAGAGAACACAATAGGATTTGCCTCAATATGGGTAGATGACCATTTAAGAAGAATCCTCCTGGAGTTAGTGTTAAAGAAATACGAAAACGGTTGTGACGTAGGTTCTTCCACTGCTCCATTGGGGACCTTCAAATTATTACTGCCATTTGAGGCCTTCAAAACCCTCTTCGATTTTACCATCAGTAGAATAGAAATCACAAGATCAGGGGATAATTCTTCACTCTCATGGGCCCCAACAACAGATCTGAAGAATCATGTATGTTACCGTGAAACCAATAGCAATCCGGGTGTCCATCATAGATCAGGAAAAGAAAACCTCAGAAACATTCTTCGAAGCAGTCAATAGATCCGGAACAGATAAACCACCACCCACCCGAGCGTCACACTGTACATCATAATCCAAAACAATAAATTTTCCCCCTGTAGCATCACACTGAGCGACGCTGCCTCTAGGACAATGTGATATAACATCCCATGCAGATACCTGTTCGCCAGCTACAATCACAACACCAAAAAAATAAGGAAGCGGGATCCCAAACACTAATACGGAACCAAAGCCCCATCACGGCAGAGCATTAAAACCCCCCGAAGTGCCATCTCAAAAATTGGAAATCATTAATGAAGATAACATTCATATTATGGGGTAATGTTTTATCATTTAGAATCATAGATTGTTTAAAAAATAACAATTTTTGTATTATGATAATTTTTTGACCCTTTATTCAAATTTAATATAAAATCATATTATCATTATAATATAAAATATTATTATTTTAAAGCCCCATTTTATTAGAATTACTTTCAAATTATTTTCGAATATTTATCAAAATATTGGAAAAAAACATAAATGTTTTTTTAAATATATAGACAACTAATTTATCATTTATAAAACATTCATCTACTTGTTTAATGAAATAAATATTCATATTTTCTTTTTATATGATAATTTTTTTCTATTTTAAAAATCTGTATGTGAATTAAATATCATAATTGTCATGTCACAATTCTTGGAGGTCATATTAATATTGAAATGCTCAGATTTGTACTCCAATATTAATCTTTTTAATAATCATATGTTCTATCTACTTTTCATAAATACCTCACAATCATTCATCCATCCTTTACTTCTATTTTATTATATGGTCACAAATATTGTCCTTTATAAACATTATATTAAATTATCTATATTATTTATAATTTCTATAGTTATGTTAATGAGTTATATTTTTTTTGTTGGATAATGTAGATATAAATAATAAAATTGTAGTTTTCAATATGTCTATTTTATACCACTGAAACTATTTAAATTCAGATATCCATATTTATTAAATAAATTTAAAATTAAATTTTATATAATATAATGTTTCTTGTTCTACCAAATAGATTTTTTTATTTATATTATAGTAAATAGATTAATATGATACATTTATATATGTATGTAAATTACATTGATAAATTTTCAAGTAATTTCAATATTCGAGGGTGCAATTTTTATTTTGTAGTTAATTTTGGTTAATAAAATGTGTCATGATTTCAAAAACCTAGGGCATGTATCAATAATGGTTCTTAGTTCTGAGTGATAATCGCCATGCCTAACCACTGTGATCAATTATTGTAAATATATAGGCCAATGAGGTTGATATCTTCAAATAGTGGATTGATAATAAGAACATCCATATGGCGAGGAGTTCCACGTAGATCATGGAAATATCAACCTTATGTTAGAAGGACCGAAGATACATGTTATAAGTCTTTGGATGTTTGATGTATCATTTGGATACTGATAGAAAATTTATCATTGTTTTATTAGAAATCATTACAGAAAATATATTTTGGACTCTATGTAATTTCATACATGCTTTGAATGAGATGATAGAGGGATTAAGTGTATTAGAATTTAGGTTGGTACGATTCCATCCAGAAATAAAATTTATTAATGAGGTGAATACAACTTATTCATTTAATAATAAATGTGAATCCATTTTATTACATTGTTCATTGGGTGAATTAGTTTCATCATGTGAATATGTGTGTAAATCATGTCATTAAATATATAGGAGGCCTCTACTAGGATGTAAAAATATGGGAATGTTAGGGAACTTAGAATCATTGATAATTGAAATTTCATAAAGAATGAAATGAGTCTTAGAAGGATTGGATGAGGGATTTTAAAGAATTTTTGGTCCATGTGGTATATTTACATCAGTTTTGGATACTCAACTAAATTGGTTTTTAATTAGGTTTTATCAATTGTATTGGCATTTGACAGGTGTTCATATATATATTTGGAAATTGTATGACAAAATCATCAACTTGTTTGTCATCTAGTAGTTAACAATTCATTACAACATGTTGTTTGATTGATTTTGTTCTCAATTTTAACACTCTATGATTTTCCAAAATATTTTTTTTGAATAAATTCAATGTTATATATAGTTAATATTAACTGCCACACAATGTTTTAACAATCAATGGAGAAATATTAATATTTTTATCTAAAAGGGAATATTATTACCTTGCCATTAAATATGGTACTGTGAATATCATAAAACCTATATTAAAATTTATGTATTATGGTTTTATATAATGAAATGATATTGAGAAAAAAATAATCAATTATTAGTAATTTTTTTATATGCATCGATATATAAATTTCCTCAAAAAATTGATATGTATTTATTTCTAAAAACCTATGATAAAATTAAATTTTGAATGAATTATTAAATTTATCTAATAATTTTCACTTGGTTTTTGGAATTTATATTTAAAAATTATATTGCAGTATTTTTTTTATTTTGGTAAGGGATTAATTATTCTATGAATAGTGAATAATATCTGGTTTTATTGTAAACAACCATTTATTATAATTATTTTATATGGTTAAATTTATATTAAATATTTATTAAAAATTAAAATTTGATAAATTATATTATTATCTATAAAATATATTTCATTGGAATCAATATCATATTGAATTTTGATATGAAAGCCTTATAAACCTTTGAATATTTCTCATTTAAAAACATCTTTTTCATCCATTTTGTTGGTTTATTGTAAAATTATTTTTTCCCACTTCATTGATTAGAATTTTTCAAATTTAGTTAAATATTTTTAATAATATTAATTAATATTATCTATAATGGTAAACATATTTTTTTGACATAATGAATAATAAAAATAATAAAAATTAATTAATTCATAAAAGGTTACGGCATGTTTACATAGAGTAAAACTAATAATATATTGGGTATAATTACCATGAAATATTACCAAAACCCATTTCATAACCATAAATATACCTTATAATATCTAATTATCTTTAATTTCAAATTTTGGACGATTTTATTATGTTAAAAACATGGTTACAATTTATTCTTCTTACGAATATCATTTTTCATATCTCCCCACTTTCAAAATTACTCCCCATCTTCAATCTTAACCACACTTCAAAACTCTTAAATTAATACCATACCTACAAAAATACATTTCATAATTATATAAATAACTCATATCATCCTTATTTTTATTATTAATCCCTTATATGTAGGCATCAAGTATAAATATAACGAGGTATGTTGAAGAAGTGTTATAATTCTTAAACATGTATTTTGTTATATTTATTCTTCCAGATTACTAAATTCATCTTAAATTAGGATAATATGATTACAAAATTATATACAATATAGTTTGATTTCACTAAGTTAATTTCAAGACTTACATATTTCACTTCTTATATCAAAAGTGAAATGAAAGAGTTCATCATGTGTGTGATATACACCAGCTTCGTCAAATGATGTTATTCATATTTTCCATCACCATATCTACCAAATGGATATAGTTACATATTATTGTTATTATAATTTTTATAAAATTTTACTTTTTTATTCATTGTAACATTTATACCTTCTTACATTCCATTCCATGGGAATACAATAATGTTTCTTGTGTGAACAACAAACAAATGTCTCACGAAGAGTGGTTATTCAATTTTCACATGTGGTTTATATTATATTTTATAAGGGAAATTTTAATATATATATATATATATGAGATATATATGACATAAAAAATATTTTCAAAATTGAATATATAATTTAAAAACATGTTATTATATCAATTAATGTAATTAAAATAGTTTTTATGCGTACGTACGAGATAATGTCTCCAAAAATAGTTTAATTAATTTTCTATTTCTATATTTAATAATATAATTTAATTACATGTATAAAAATTTAAATATGATAATTTTATCATATTTATAAATATATGTGTGAATAAATCATGATCTCAATAAAATGTCCTGAGATACAAATGCAAGTAATACATATAAACAAGAGAAATTTTTAACTGAAGAGTGATTTTTACACAGAATTGTTAATAAAAAATTAATAAAAGGTCATTATTTTGTCATATATAATAATACAATACATATTTTTTTACATTTATAATATCTATATAATAAATATGTGGGTTTTTAACATATTCAAAGGAATACGAGACTTATGATATTGAGTTTTTTTGCGATTTTCATTCATTGAGACACGTGTACTGTTATGCACCTATATTGACTTATGAGGAGTATTTAATCAACCAATGTTATGTTATTTAATCAATATCTTTATATTAAATATATTTATTTTCTCATTTGAGGTTACTCTTTAATGGGGATTATGAACCAAAAGTTACCAATATTTTAAGTGTTTGATGATTCAATCTCTTATTTTATTGAGATTGTTTATGATTATTCTTTATATGGTCAAATATTATGAATTATTACCCAATAAACAATTTATGTTTCTTCTCTACAAGTTATTACATTATAATAAATATGTTCCCTTAATTTCCCATTCATTATATAATCAATTCTCAAAATAAAATTTTAATGAAAAAAGAAATTATCTCCCACTTCAAAAAAACAACGATTCCATACATTATCATGTTTTATAAAAAAATTAAACACAATTTTTTAAATCTAAAAAAAATTCTAAGTAAATTTTTATCTATTTTATTTTTAATAAAACTCTAAAATAAATCATCATGCAGTTTTACAAATAATGATCTATTGAATTTTAATAAAACTATGAAATAAATCATTATTATAACGTGTGTGCAATGAATATAATTTACCAATTAGAAGGATTTTCAATTGATTGAATATTATTTTATATATTTTTATGTTTATTTTTTAATGAAATTTATTTAAAAATTAGTTTATTGTTTTTTTAAAAAAAAAATTCTAAAGAATGATTGTTTTCATATAAAAAGAATTAATTTATCTTTAAAAATAATATTCCATATAAGTGGAAAAATATTGATGTGGCCATTGTTTTACTCAAGATATTATACACTGATATAAAATTTATTATTCCTCAAAATTGTTTATGATTAAAACAAAATGATGGTTATTTAACTAGATTCATTTTCCATGGGTTAGTCTATAATGAAATGTTTATTAAAGAAATTTCATTTCATGGGTTATAATATGAGTAAATTTCATGATATTTTGGTTTATATATGTACAGTTTTCACTATGTTATTTTTAAAATTTTAAAACTAAGTATAATCATTACATTATAACCAATGATTGTAGTTAAGTTATAACCAATGATGGTTGTCACATTATTAATGAGGAAATATCAAACCTATATATCCCCTAATGAATTGGGTAATGATATTTTATTTAAGAACCCAATTTAATGATCACAAGAGTACAAATAGATCTTATTTTATGTTCATAGGAATATAAGAGGGCTTGAATTCAAGTCATTAATGAAATGTGTAAAATTATTTCTTTTTATACATTTTTTCAATATAAAATGAATATGTGTATGTCGAAAATCATTATCTTATACTAATATTACTCCTTAAGGGGTATGTATTTGATTCAATTAGTAAAAATATATTATTAAATTCTATGATTAATCCATCATAGATGTTTTTTTGTCTTTGATATATGTGAAATGTTTTGATGTTTTAAGCTCATGTTCTTATATCCTTATGATTATGTCATTATTATATCATCATTTAAATATATCTATATTCAAAATTACATATTATATGAGATCACATAATATAATTTTTTCTTTACAATGTTATAGTGAATGTATTTATGTTTTTTAAGACAACGAAGTGTTCTAGATATGATGAAATTACTGGGAGAGTAAGTAGTACACCAATAATCTAGAAGATTATTTTTCTTATTTTTCAAGGGAACTATGAATATATAAATATGGAGTTTATAATTATGTTATGAATTGAATATTTCCTTATTAATAATTTATATTTATGTATGATATGTTTGGTTCATTATATTTTTTTCAATGAATGGTTTAGTTAACATTTAAAAACCTGGATTAGAAAACATTAGTGAGGTCCCTATGGATTTAAAAAAGGATATAATAAATAATAATTATATTCCTAGAAATTTATCCTGGAATGTTTTTGGATTATATAATGGGTTATTAACAACATATTAAATCCTTATATAGATACTACATGGGAACGTGGATTTGGAAAAAATGTACCTTGTAAGATCTTCTATTTTAGTAAGGCATGTTTTTATTTACGTTTTGGTTTGGCCAATACTTTTTTGGTAAGATTAGAGTTTCACCATGTTCATTTTGACACTAGAGGGTGTTCCACGGGTTAGGCACATTAAAAATCATAAAAATTGAGTTCATGGGAATGTTGCATGTTCTATGGATGGTTAGTGAAAACCGCGCGATAACTGTTCTATCATAGAAAGAGGATTATGCATTATTGATGCACGGTTAGTGAAAACCTTGCATAATCAGCAAGAAACCTTTTGAAGGGGTGTTTTTTGGACATTGGATCATTCACATTTTTTTCATTATTTGAAAAACTATAACGGTAAACCATGGGGTCCATAAGCTATGTGAAATTTACAAAAATTCCGCCCTCTGATTTTATATCACCATCAATATTTCCCTCGTCCTCCACCCTTGCAACCCTATGATTGAACAAATGGTTCCAAGTGCTCTCACAGATCAATATCATTCGATTAATGGCCATTTGGTCTGACATTGGATATGAATCAATGATTATGGTAAACCTATTCCTCGTCTTTCTTGTTTTTTAATTTAGGGTTTATATCTTTCTCTAATCTCCATATGAAAATCTAAAATACCCATTTTTGGATGATATATATATTGAGGCTTCATGGGTTGCTTGAATATATATCCACGACCATGATTAATAGTTAGTTCATCAACGGATTAGAGGTATGTGCTATAAAAGAATTATCCCATTTTTTTAAATTAGCTTTGTACATGAAAACGTTTTATCGTTATTTTCCATTAATATGTTCTAGTTCTTTTAGGGTGTTTGATAAAAATGAGAGATCATGTGATCAATTGAATCCCTCACAATCCTCATGTGATGCATGGAGGAGGATATGTCCATTTTAGGGCCACCCAAGGGATGCGCCGGCAATCCTGGATCTAGAATGTGGTAGTGTTATGAGAGGATTATCTAAATAATGATGTGGAATCCATGTAGAGTATATATTAATGGTTGATTAGGATATAAATTGAATAATGATAAATATTTCTTGTGTGATAATGGTATAGGGTGTTGGATATGGGTAATTGGTTTGGAAGAGATTATGTTTAATGTTTTTGGAATTTGGTTATAAATTCCTAGAGGGATTAGATCAGTTTAATGGTTAACAATGCAAATAGGTAATGGAAGGGGAAATGGGGAATGTGTTTCTAGGATTTAATCAGTGAATTGATGAAATTTTGGAATTGTAAAATACATGAGAACTTGGTGGTACTCCGAAATGGTTGAATGTAATAAATGGATTGTGTTATGTAATATAAAAAATGTACTTGGGAAATGATAAATACACTAAATAGGTAAATGTATGGCCATTAATGAATTTGGTTATGGAATTGGGATTGTGGAATACACCTAATGGGTTAATGCCTTGGAATGGGAATTTTGATAAATTAAAATGAATTGTAAAAGGTAAATTTATTAATGGGACATGGAAAAGTATTAATTCCCATGCTGATTTTATGTGTTGTGATATTCAATGGCATTGAAAATGTTTGGTTTTGTTATGGTATGGTTTTGGTGATATATATATATAATCATGTGCACATGGTTTTGTATAGTGGTGTATTGACATGAGGTTCTAGTCCCATGTGTCGAGTTAGACGGACACTCTAAACTCCACCCCTAAATGCACGATTTAGGGAAGGGGATGAAGGATCTTTTACTCTAATGGTTTCATTCCAGTCAGACTGAGGATTCAAGTTGAGGAGAATGTATTCATTGATATATGGATCCCTATTAAGATAGGGACTTTATTATTTTCCCATATGTATTGTGATTAATTTCCATTGACCCATGCATGGATGATATTTATGCCTAGCACATAGAACATGTGAATAATATGTCCTATGTAATGAAGATGGAATAAGAAATTAAATGGGAATAAATGATATGAATAATTTAAATAAACATTATTAACATATGAACCTGAACTGTCCCTTGCGTACTTACCTTTCATTTTTTATTTCCACGCACAATCTATTAAAATAGAAATTTTTTAGACACCATTGATGGTGGACTATTATGTTTTGTACTCACACCGTGCTTGGGACATCACTCGGTAACTGAGCAGATCTCTTTGTTGCAGGTCAGGATAATAGAAGTGGCCCTATTGTGAGATATTTAGTTGGGCTCATGATGTATATAGAGAAGGAACCATACATAGAGTCAGGAACTATATGATGTTTTGGGCGATTATTTTATTATTGGATTCTTTCTCTATTTAGTACATGTATGGCATGACATTGTTGTATTTGATTTGTGGTTGTACCCCATATGGGAAACATTTGGTTATGCATGTTTATTGGGTTTTCACATGTTTTCTGATATTAATATTATTTTATCTTATGGATTACTCTAGTAAAGATGGTATAGTTTCCCCACATGACTCATTAGATCCTCGCCGCTAGTCGGCAACCCCTGGCGTATGAGGAGGAGTGCATGAGGTTATGTGACGACCTGACTGGGAGCACTGGTTTAGAGGATTCTAGGTCACGATGTTAAAACGTGTTTTCAAATGAGGTCTTTTCACTTTTAACTATTTGGGGATGGTATAATGGAGATTATGATGTGTTGGGCCATGGTAAGGTGCCCGTTCATGAGAGTAGTTATCCCAGGTATGAGGGAAAACCCATGATACCCACAGCGGGAATTGTGGTTCTTGATGTGTGTTTTTACAGTTGATTGATATTTTCCCAATGGGTGATGCACATGTTTTTTATTTGAATTATTCCTGATATTTTTCTCATTTTTATAATGACATGGGGTTGTGCATTCATGAATTATTTTAGGAACCGAAGGATATAGGTGGAATGTAACATTATAGGCATACACACCCAATGGGTGTCTAAGGCATACATAGTAGAGTTCATTTTCTTTCCTTGATAAATATGATGAAAATGATGCCTAATAATTGCAATGATAGGGTGTAAATGAAAGGAATGAAAATAAATAATTATGAAATAACGTGTAAAAAAGGAATGTTAGGGATGTGTTAAAATTTTTGGTTGTGATAAAGTGTAATATTTTAACTCGATGTCTAAAAGAAAAATGGTTATATAATGATGGTATGATTTTTAATTAATTTTTCAAAATTAAAGGTGTCAACGTGTTAAAGTTATTATTGTAACAAGTAGTGAAATTAGAAATGTGCCTAAGAAGAATGTATCATGTCGTAAAATAATAATTGGTTTGAATATGTGTTAATGAAAGACTTGTGATTAGGTAAATTGGTCACCCAATGCTGAACAGGACCCACAGTAGTTATAGTATAAGGAAGTGTTCTATGTATGATTATTGGGGTTAGAGAATGAATAATGTCTGGATTAAGGTTGCTAGTGTGAGACCTTTTCCATATTTGGTTATGTACTAGTGGTCATTTGTCAATGAATCGTGTGAATGGCATCATTAAAATTAGACTGATTGTATTCAATTGTGGGTATCCATTTTGTTTTTAGTTGGACACATGTGTGTGGTCATTGGCAGTGAGAGTTCATTATTTTGAGACCTTGTATTTGGATTGTGAGGCATGTCGGCTGTGACATGGACTAGGTGGGGTGTTTAGGGAACCCTTGATAAGGATGTGGCCTTTCAGGATTGAGACATTGTTTAGTAATGTGAGTGAAGAAACTCTCATGGTTCATGACTGTACGATGTGTGTGATTTACCCTAAATATGGTGCCTGGGTCTTGGTTTCTTGGTGATTAGTGACCATACAAGTTGTTTTTTGAATCCCGAAGAAGTTTTTTTTCTTGCAATGTCGATTAATATGTAATTCATTAGTGTGGAACCTAGAATAGATAGTTTTTATTGTGATATGCATAGTGTGAATTTGAATGGGAGTGGGAGTTCCATTGACAAGAATTGATTTGTTTTTGTCATGGTAAGAATGGTTGGAAATAGGACCAATGTCTTTTCCTAGATATGACACTAGTTTAGGGAGTTAGTGTCATTCAATCTTCAATTTGACCGATGATAGAGGTCAAACATGGCTTCTAGTGATTTTTGGTGTGTGTTGCACATGTAGATGTTTTAGACATTAATAGTGGAGCTCATGTTGAAGTATGGTGTGAATTTTTCCTAGAGGGATAAATGGGAAGGATGAGGGTTGGTGGTGCTACTAAAGATATGATTATACAATAATAGTTCAGGAAAAGAAAGGGTGACCATGTAAAATATTAGACCAATGGTGTGGGTACATTAGAATTTAAATCTTGGAAGATGATGCAGAGGGGTGTTAACGCATAATGAGTACCACTATGTTTTAATAAATTTTGTAGTTATACCTATTTATTTTTTTAGGGAACCTGAATTCTTCTGATAGGTTAAATGGTTCATTTTAAAGTGTTGTATAGTATGGATTCCTGACTCACCTATTTGGATGATAATTAATGGAGTCTTGATGTTTTTTTGTGTTGAATTGATAAATGTGGCTAGAGTGTGGTTATATACTTTCACTCAATGGTGACACTTGAGGTAAGGGTGGTCATGTGGAATATCAAGTTAGTATGAATGGTTTGTCTATTGAGAGATGGTTGAACCTAGTTGGCAATCACACCTGAGTGGTGGTGGTTTAGTGATGATGTGACATGTTCGGTAGGGAATCCTCAGATCCTTGGAAAGTCATGGTGTCCCATATCTTGACATCTTAAATGGATAAGTTGGTTGTGGTGTTCTTCTACAACTTCTTAGCGTATGCCAGCTACTGATGGTCATGACCAATATCTTGATATCGACCCATGTACATTGAGAAGCATTGGCTCACACCAGGAGACTTGAGAGTGATTGGATGGATAATGGATATCAAGGATATTAAGAGCAAAGAGACAATATCTGTAAAGCTTGATGATGGGATGTACACCCTCAATGACTTTGGGTGGGGTCCACGGGATGGAATTAATGTTGAAAATTCCAAGGGTGTTGTTCACAGAAGCCTAGAATAAGCACTGGTTGATGATTTCTATCTTCCTTTTGAGAAAACTGGTTGTCCATGTTTATTTTTGGGCTTTGGTTGAAGAGTAGGTATAAGATTTTCTGGTCAAAATCATTCATTAGAGTTGTGGTAACAACACTATTAAGGTGGGGAGTGATGAGTCAAGACCTGAATTTGGAGAGGAGAACATCGAGCTGATGTGGTGGCACTAGGATGCCAATGAGGAACTTGTGAGGTATTTGTTAGGTTCCTCAGAGAGGAAATTTGAAACTTGTATATGGTGACTGATGATCCAAGTGTTGGATTGAGCTTAGGGTGGTTCTATGTATGGCTTGTGATGTCAGTTATGAGTCCTAGAATGGTGTGGTTATTTATGAAAACTGGTTGTGGAAAGAGGGGTTGGGATATCTAACTCTAATAAGGATCAGGGTAAGTCACGAGTAATTTCTCCACATGTGGTTTTAGGACATCTTGAGGTTGAGGGAACCTTAGAAATGTGATGTGGTGTCATGCCAATGGTGATGCCCGATGAATTTCATAGAGGGTGGTAATGCTGCAATGATTAAATTATACATGAATTTAGGGAATAACCTCAGTAGGGTGCGCTTGATTAAAATGATAGGCTTCAAGTCAGTAATCACCTCTGGAGGGTGATAAAATGGAATCAAACCACTAGTGAATGGTGGGTGTTTTGAGATAAAACAGTCGGGGTGGTCTGTCTTTATATGGTAAACATGAAGGAGTGTGGTGAGACTGACCCACCTTCTGGTAGATGTTATGGAAGAACGCACATTCATGGAAATGATGTTGTATCTATGTGTGGTCCAGTTTATTATAGTCCTTTATTGTATAGTATATGAATTTCCTTCCGAATAATTTTTGTTATGCGCTTTGATACTAATGTAGGCTAATAGCCCTATTGATTCATGGGTGAGGGGAGTTCGGAACTGATAAGAAATGGAAAAGATGGGTTGAGTATTAGTGGTACCTCATCAAAAGTGGAGGTTCCATGTAACCATAAATTATAGATAAAACCATGCTTGATAAATGATTGGTTGATGACGTGATCGGAATTTCAAGTTTGAAGGACTCAAGTGGTCACCGTTCAGGTGAGTTGGACCTAGTAGAGATCTTTTTCATGCATTTATATGGATGTGTACCAATGCATTTTCTGTGGTGTTTGTTTTTATAGTGGTGGAATGAAATATTCAGGAGAAGTCATTGCAAGGATTTTGTGTTCTATTCCAAGTGATATCGGGTTTGACACTGTTTGAGTATTGGAAAAACAACATAGGTAAATGATGCCAAGTGATTTGGATCATGAGTTTTATAGAGGATCGGGCTGATGAGGTTCTAATTGGTTTCTAAATGATGTAGTTTTTTGTGTGATATGACTCAATGTGTTGAAAACTATGTTTTCTAAACTAATTTTCCTTCATGAAGATCTCATGGTGAGAATGGTTGAAGTGGATTCATCTATGAAGAGTTTTTCTGGATCGTGTTATGGGTTGTTATAAAAAAATCAATGTGGGGAATGTTTGTTACCTTTGATCATGATCAGGGTAATTTTTATGTGCATATAAAAACATGGAAGGTGGGAATGGATAAGAAGGCCTTGTGGCATGATACCTTGTTACGGATTTTAGTGATGCTCATAATATCGGCTCGAGGATGAGCCATTATAATGTTGGGAGGCTGTAAGTCTTGAATTTTCATAATATGTGTTTTTGTTTAAGTATTGGGTTATACTATTCTTTTTCTAGATAGATAATTGTTTCCCCATATTCGTGTGATGACCTGAGGGTGTTTTGGTGGTTCGGGTCATGAAAAAGGAAGAAAAGGGAGTTCCTGGGCATGTTGCACTGTTTGCGCACGGTTAGTGCTAATAGTATGTGAACCATGCAACCCTATACAAAATCTTACACATGGATGATGCACGGGATTTTAAAACCATGTGTAATCCACATGAAACCATGTGAGGGGTGTTTTTGGGATAGTGGAACACACCTGACTTGTGCATGATTTGAGAAACCATGTCGATAAACCTTGCGTCCCATAAACATTGAGAAAATTACAAAAAATGGAATTCAAGATTTTATATCTCACTCTTTATTTTTCCACTCCTCCTCCATTTCACCCATCAGAAGGTACAAAAGGAATCAAGATATCTCAAGGATCTATCTTTTTCAATACTTTTTCATTTAGATTTCATTATAATGCTAATCGAATATCTGGGTAAGCCTAATCCCCCTCATTCTTATATTTTTGTTTTGGGGTATTTATCTTACTCTCTTCTCCATATAAAACCCTAAAACTCCCATTTTTGTATAATATATAGGTTTAGTATTCAAAGGATTATTGAATCTAGATCCAAGACCATGATTATGTGTGCGTTCATTAACGGATTTGAGGTAGGTGGTCTATAATTATTATGACAATGTTTTACATTAAATTTGTAAATGAAAACATGTGTTATTTTTCTTCCATCATTTATTTCATGTTACATTTGGGTGTTTGATAAAAATAGTAGTTCATGATACGAATTGAAACCCTCATGTTCCCCATGGGATGTGTGGAAGGGGACTTGATCATTTTAGTGCCACCCATGGGGTGCTTTGGCAAACCTAGACCTAGAATGTGGTAGGGTTAATTGAGGTGTCATCAAATAATGATGTCGAATCCATGAAGAGACTATCTTAATTATTTATTAGGATATAAAGGGAATAATGCTAAATATATCTAGGGATATAAAGGAATAAGGTGATGGAAAAGGTAAATTGTATTGGAAGAGATTATGTCTATTATTTCATGAATTTGGTTAGAAATGCCTACGGGGTTTATGACATGCTAAATGATGAATATGTAATTGGGCAATGGAATGGGAAATGGGGAATGTGTTAATGGGATATAATAATGGAATTAATGAAATTTTGGAATGTGTTAATACATTATAACTAGGTGGTACACATAAATGATTAAATGTAATAAATGGATTGTCATATGTGATATGAGAAATGTACTTGGGAAATGATAAATGTGATAAATTGGTAAATGCATGGCAATTGATGTGTTTGGCTAAGGCATATGGATTATTGAATACACCTAAAAGTTTAAGTCACAGGAATGGTAATTTGGATAAATAGACATGGATTTTAATTTTTAAATGAAATAATGGGTTATGGCATATGATTAATTCCCATGTTGATGTTATTTGTTATGATATCTAATGTCATTGATTATGCTTGGGTGCCTTATGGTTTGGTTTTGGTGATTAATACATATAATAATGGGAACATGGATTGGTAGAGTGGGGTATATATTTGAGGATATACACCCATGGGTTGTGGTATAATGAGGCTCTAAACTCCACCCTAAAATGCACGGGTTAGGGAAGGGGACAGAGGCTCTAATCCCCTAACGATTTCATTCCACATGGACTGAGGCTTCAAGGCGAGGATCATGTGTTGATTGATATGTGTATCCCTGTTGAGATAGGGAATTTATTTGTTTACCCTATGAATTGTGATAGATTTCCTTAGACCCCTATGTAGATGACATTTATGATGAACCCATTGAACATGTGATCAATACTGCTTATGTAATAATGATTGTATAAGAAGTGAAGTAAAATTAAGTGTTAGAGATAAATTAAATAAACTTTGTTAACTTATGAAACCCGAACTGTCCCTTTCTTACATACCACTCATTTGGTATTTCATGCAATATCTATTAGAGTGGATATTTTTTAGACATCGTTGGTGGAGGCCTACTAAGTTTTTTACTCAAAACCTACTCAGGGCGCCGTGGTGTACCAGAGTAGATATCTTAGTTCTAGTCCACTACAAGGGAAGAGTACCATATATGAGATGTTGAGTTAGGCTCATGATATACATGTAGAAGGAACCAGACATTGAGGTAGGTCCCATTTGAAGTTTTGTTTGTTTGTTTTATTTTGGGTTTCTATCACTTTGCTCTACTAGTACAGTATGACATTGTTGTATTTGAATCATTGTTGTACCCCATATGGGAAACGTTTGGTTATTCTTGTATACTGGTTGTTCTCATTTCTTTTACTATTTATGTTGTGTTATGTTGTGCATTACTCTGGTAAAGAAGGTATAGTTTCCCTATGTGACTCATTAGACCCTTTCAGCTAGTCAGCTTCCTCTAGCATATAAGGAGGAGAAACTGAAGTCATGCGAAGACCTTGCTCGGAGCACCTGTTTAGTGGATTCTGAGTCGGGGAGGTTACATACCTAGAGGTCATAACTCTGGAAATATTGTGTTGTGTTTCCTCAATAATTACCCATTAAATGAAAATGGGTTTTACTCATCACTTGTTTTGACACTCTCTAGGGATATGATTTTTTCATACACATACCCTTCTTGAATCACCATGATTTATTTGAATAAATAATGACCATAAGTGAAATTTATTTAAAACTAAGGTTTCAAAGATAAAAATAGGTTTCCTTGATTTATGCTTCCTAAAAATTATATTTCACGATTATGATTATTGTTTCATACACTATGGGATTTTGATTTAGTATATGGTCAGAAACCAAAGGAATCATGTTAATGTAGAATTTGGTGGAGAAATAAAATATTTTCCATGTAATAAATAAACTTTTAAGGGATCTAGAATGAAAAATATAATTTTTATTATCCCAAAAAATTTTCAATCATTGAATAATGTTGAACATAAAAATGTGAAAAACTAAAAAACAACACTATATTGAGTCTATCAAGATGTAATATCCACCCTATTCTATGAGTTTGACTGGCTAGTTAGTTTCTTATCAAAAGATCTGTATAACTAAAAAGATATTTTCTATTATCTTATGTTTGAAACACAGAAAAATCAGTTCAGTAATCAATAATTTATAGGTATAAGTGGATCAATAGTAAATTAATAGGTAAAATTTATGGAAACAATATGATATTGACTCCAAGGTGTCTGATGAGTGTATGATCCAACTTTACAATATGTACATTACTACAAATTGTTATATGAAAAAAGATAAGTAATTTCATGAATTAAGGAATAAGGATGATGATTCTATTTGTCTTTATAATGAAAATCTAAAAATACAATCTATTTATACATATTATATTACAAAAAACAAGATATTATCATTGATAAATTATTCACTTCCTTAAATTAATGTATTAAAAGGGAATTACGCGATAGTGAGATTAGTAGCTATGAAGAATTCATTTTTTTTAATCATAATGGAAATAGATATTGGAGTCTCCCATAAATATCATGGTGTTTATTATAATATAAATATTGAACTACAATATATAATAAAAAACATATTGATATGGAGATGATCTATTCTTCATGCATGTAGTTTGAAAGTAATTAATGGAAAACATATTATCATGGGGACTATTAAATGCTTTAATCATAGTAATGATGTTATTTAATAAATTAATTCCTAGAGTGATGGGAATATGGTTTGTAATGATGTGAATAAAAGCAATCATTATATAATTCACCATGAACACTCCAATTTTTCAAATTTATGGTCTATAGTAATCATCTAAATCAATTACCCCATAAATGGGCTAATGAGGATTCAAAAAATAGAAAACTATCTGAGGGAAAATGAGGAAAGGTAATGATTATTAAATAACAATGTTTTAGGTGAATCATGGTTATTTACTATACATGTCCTCCACACCATATTTGGTAATTACATGATTGATTTTGTATGAATGAACAATATGAAATTGCTTTTGATATTTAATGTGATTTTGAGCATTTACTGTGTCCCTTTAAATTAATTTAGGAATAATTAAAATAATGTATTAATTTATTTTGTTGTAAGGATCAATAAATTAATCTAGTAGAAATTCTTTTATCGAATTAATATGTAATTATATTTTTTTGTATATATATCCATTTTAGATTACAATAAGAGTTATGGACATTATCATGGGTTTATTAATTTATGGTTGATCATAATTTCAATGTCCTGATAATAACCCTTAAGACTTACGTGATTGTTCTTTCATAAGATTCTTGTCATTTTGGGAGATATTTTTGGAAATAAAACAAATTTTTATATTTTTTTTATGAAGAAAATTTGTTAAGTGGGGTGAATTTTCTTATTAAGCGAATATAATTAAAGTAATTTCTATAATTTATGTCTTATTTTATATTTTTTGTTTGGTTAGTTATTGTTTATAGAAATATTTATAATATTCATGTATCTTTATTTATATTGTTTTGGAAGAAGGATAACCAATAATAAAAGTGAAAATTAGTTTCTTGCAATAAGGATGTCGGACATGATCTCACAGGTTATGTGATATAATGGTATAGTGCTTACAGAAATCCTATGTGAAATAATATATGTTGTGTTAAAAGATAAAGAGTGGTATTGTAATGTATGTATCATAGTGATTGGTATGGTATCTTGTTAATGTAGGGATATAAATTTTTAATACAATTTAACAACCATTATTCATACTATAATTTTAATGGGAAAAAAGTAATTATGGGTATTTTTTTGGACTCCCAAAAACATATAATATCTATAATTCTATTGGGGTTGTATTCATTATCCTTACAAATAATTAACACTTCATTAATATTAGAGAATATTTAAATTTTTATGTTTTTATATGATATGCATTGAATAAGTTTTATAGATGAATAGAGTAAAACATTTTTATATCTTATCATAATTATAGGATTACAAAAAATTTAAGGACAGTCCATTAGTAGGATTGGAAATGGATTTGAGTTTCACATCAATATTTCATCTTCATATAGTTATTTTATATAAGGTAACAATTATAACCAATGATTATATGTTGATATATTGTTTTATGTTTATCAAATATGGTTGGGATCAACCCTTTCCACTATTTAACATTTCTAAAAATAATTTCATTAATGATGATTTTTGATGCATCCTTATGATTCCCTTTATTGAAATAAGTGTATAAATACAACATAATATGATGATTTTAGATAAATAAATATTTTAGGTCCATATGCAGGTGAATTAATGGAAGGTAAATATACAACCCTTCAATAACACATAAGGTCCTCACAATATCTGTATTAAATAATTGTAGATAATTGACAGGATGATCTGAAATTTTATCTTAGCTAGAAGGTGGTTACCAATATTACACCATGAAATAATTTAATGAGATTTATAAATTGTTAAAATAAATCCCTAGTTATATCATCCCCTTTAAAATTAATGATCATTTTACGATAATAATTATCTATTTTAAACTTCCACCAAACCACTATGGGGTTGATTACATGTTCTGTGTATCTCTTCTAAACAAGTACATATCTAATCCATCACAAATACTGAAATATGAGGTCATTATTTTGGATGATGATATTTCATATGAGTAGTAACAACTAAATACACTTGATCATATTGATAAATTTATATGAATCAAGACCACACACTTGGTAAATAGTTGATGGAAACCCCAATATCTTCAGTAAGATATCTAGGAACATGAGGATATAATGAGGAACAAGTATCATAAATTTTCATCACTAAATTCATGCAATTTTAGATGATTAATTAACTTTAGTTTTTTTTATATTTACAACCTGAGGTTTTATTAAATATATTTTTGAAATAAATTTAACTTTTTCAATAGCTTATTTTATTTGAATAACAGTGTATTAATGTACCATGAAAATTACTATTATTAGTATTTTAACTCGACCATCAATAAATATATGTTAAAAATGTATAAAGTATGATTAATAAAGAAATATTATATATTATTTTTACATAATTTATATAAATAAATTTTAATTACAAAATGTTACATAATTTTTTCTAATACCTTTAAAATTTTCAAAAATACCTTTTCCTCAACAAATGATATTTATTTCATATTGTGAAAAAATAAAATATTAAATTTTGACACAACTAGAAAATAAATTAATAAAAATAAAAGTAATTTTTCAAATATAAATTTTAATATAATATAAGGTTGGAGTTCTAGGAAATCTAGAAAAGTAATTTTTTCCATGAATTGTGAAAATACTGATTTTTTTTAAAAAATTACTTATCACATAATAAATTTGTACTATTGTATATTGTTTTAAAATTACTTAAAATGGTAAATTATTAAATTATATTTTATTTATTTTAATTAGGTAATTTGAAAAACATTGAATTTAAACTATGATATGAAAACCTTTTAATATTTTGATGATTTTCTCTTGGATAAATGTATTTTTTATCACATAATCATCGTTAATTTAACTATTATTGTTTCTAAATATAATAATATTATTTAGAAAAATGTGTTCTTTATTTTGAATCAAAATAATAATTATTATCCAGGAGTATAATTAATTTTTTAATATAGATAATAGTAAAAAAAATGATGATCACAATTAAGGTTAATATGGGTTTACTGAGTTATTAAAAAAACCTGATAAGGGTTAAAATGACCTAGTAGAATATAAAAACCCGATAAAATATATATATTCTAACCATTAAACTTATAGTTTTTGATAAGGACCTGTTTTATATCCATGTGGAATGATAAAAATATGTTTGAAAATTTTTCTTTTAAAAATTCCAAGTGTTCCCTCTCCCTCTATTATAGAAGTAATCCCCTTTCTTTTCCCCATTATACATCCAAATAAAATTGGTTAAAAATATATATGAAAATATATCTTCCCTAAATACCTACTCAAACTGTATAAGTGTTATATTTTTATGAATCCATCCTATGAAGGAATTTGGTATGATCTATATGATGTTCTCCAAAACAGAGACAACATTATTAAAGCTGTATTTGTATTTTATTTCATCATTCACATCATTGACAAATTATTAAGATATTTTAATAAAATTATATAATTATCAAACATATATGAAATTTTAATTTTGTTAATCTAATTACCTACATATATTTCTTATTTCAGCGAATCTGAAATGAAACAATCAATTGTGTGTACAACGAACCCCCACATGACAAAATAATGTTATTTATTATCCATCAACTCCACACATAGTAGTATATAATTATGTATTTAACGTTTATATATTATATTTATGGTATTCCTATAATTATTTATTTACCATAGACCATATACTATATTATATATAATTTCATGGGAACACAATAAGGTCTCCTGTTTGAATAATGGACTACAACCCTGCAAACTAATGTTATTAATTTATCAAATATTCTTAAAATGTAAGGTAATAAATGTAATTTTATTGAATATACATGATATAAATGGAATTAATATTATTATGGAAATATAATATACTATTTTAAATATCCTCTTTGATTCCAATAATAAAATGGAATCTTTGATGATGCGTATATACGACCTACAACCTCCATGAATAATGTATTTCATTTTCAGTAACTAACAAAAATTGATTGATATAAATAATATTTGGAGAATATATAAGATATTTAGATCATAATTAAAAATAATTATATGATGAAAACAAGATTAAAATTAAAATACTAAAGATACCAAGCCAAAACATATATGAAAATCGTAGTACATATTACCCGAATTTGTATTTTTATAAGGAATAGTTAATAAATGTGTAAAAAATATTATAAGTTAATAATATATTTTATAACAAATATCATAGTGGTTTCTTAATATATTTATAATAAATTTTAATATATTTTTCAATATGTTGTAATGTGTAATAATGAATTTGACATGTAATGTATGATTTGTTTGTCTTAATTTACCATCATCAAGACATATGTTGTATTATTCACACATCATCATTTATGAGGTGTATATACATCCCATTTGACATTTTATATATTTAATCCAAATATATTAATGATACTTAATTTTTCATTGGAAATTATTCATTATAAAATATTTTGATTTAAATTTAAACATATTGTTAAGGGTTCGATGTAACAATATAGTTTTTATCAATAATGGTTATGATTATGCCTTTGAGGATGAAATATTTTGATCTATTTATCAAATAAACATCCCAAATTTTATTCTTATATTGATGAAACACAACAATAAATTATTTCCATTAATTTCAATCTTTTTATGTACTCATTATTCTCAAATATATTTTTAATGAAAACTAAATTTATTTCAATATTCGATCGAGATTCCATTTTTATTCTATGTCAATTTTTTATAAATTTTTTTTAATGAAATAATAAAATTTTTCCAAGACAAATTAAATACTATCTTTCACATATCTATATTTTTGAATATTTTTTGAATATTCTTAATTAATTTTTCAAAATATTTTTCATTTAGATTTTTGGAAAATGTGAATGTATATTTTGTATTAACATTAATGATATGAATAAAAATTTCAATAACCATGACTACTCTATTTTGAAAAGATCAATTTATATGATTCAATTATTATTTTCAAAAATAACGATTTTAAAAATATCATATATTTTTTAGGTTTTATTAATTAATTTTCAAAGAATGGTTATTTACCTAAATAATTTATATAAGTGATCATTCCAAATAATCTTTCA
This sequence comes from Viscum album, assembly GCA_963277665.1. Taxonomy (NCBI): domain Eukaryota; kingdom Viridiplantae; phylum Streptophyta; class Magnoliopsida; order Santalales; family Viscaceae; genus Viscum; species Viscum album. Next base: position 1,000,279,777 of record OY728166.1, read on the forward strand.
CCTAATATGATCTCTTTTTCGGTTAATGATGTTTAATTAAATATATTATCCATTGTTAACATCTAATGTCTACCAACATATATTATTATATTATATTAACAAGTTTTTTAAACCTTTTCTTTGTCCATGGGTTATATAAAGATGAAATGATTATGTAACACATTTTCATTAAAGGGTTCTAATATGTTAAATATTTCGTTATCATGTGGAATATATAAGTATGGTATTTATTATGTGATTCCAGTTATATTATAATGAAGGAAGATGGAAATGTTATAACCCTGGAAGATGGTTACATTATAACAAAGTGTAATGGTTATGTTATGACCAAGAAAGTCAATTAAGACATAACCAAGGATAGGTGTGACCAGTATCCACATTCAATTAATTGGGTAAGGATATATTAGAAATGAAATATATTTTATGATCATAAGTTTATGTGTGTAATTGGTTTAATTCTGATACAATTATTCATGGGCCTAAGTTCATGTCCGTAACGTAATAAGTGAAATTGTTTATCTTTATAAAATTTCACAATGTTAAATTCTTATGCGTATTCAAAAAATAATTTTTTTATGTAAGGTTTATGCCCCCATATATTACATACTTTTATTTTTTTATTTTTCTTGTCCTTTTATCATCGATCATTTACTCTATTACTCTGGATTATAACAGAGGACATGTAGGGTATGATTTTCAATATGTTAATCTTATCTTCGCATGACATTTTTATATTCACATTCATATATTCTAATTGATATCTACCGTGAATAAAGTAACTGAGAATCTGAGCTCATCCTTTATACTGTTTTATTTCTTTGATTATGAAGAAATATTTTATGTTTGAAAAGTCTAAGAATGGTGCTAGATATAAATTACATATTGTTAGGATAGGTAGTTCTCCTATAAAAAGATTTAATATTTTTCCTTGTTTCAAAAGGAACTATAAACATTACAATATAGTAATTGATAATGGCATTATGTAATTAATTTGTTTACTATTAATATGTCATATTTATGAATAATATGTTTTGAACATTACAATCCTGGATTACAATTAACCACTATGATCTAATACTTATGGTGGGTATCCCCATATGGTAGATGATGAATTGTATTATTGATGATAGTGAGTTGTTCCTTAACTATTGATGGATAGTGCACATTGAATTTTGAGTTACACAATAGGATTTCATTATGTAGTCCATGATAAAAAGCGATGGGTTAATATTGAGTTAGAGAACAATGTTAGTCAGGTTTTTTAGTTTAATAATTTACAAGAGATATCAAAGATGAGATTTTTATAATGATGATATCTTGATACAACATGATTGAGTGGGAAATGAAAATAATTCAGAATCTAAATTTTTGCTTTGGTGGATCCTTTTTTGGATAATCAAGAACAAAAATACTCCCAATTAACTTTTATTAATATAAGGTTTTTTTGGAAGAGGATTCAATACATGGGTGGTTTCTCAAGTGTTTGGTATGATTTTGGGGAAGATCAAATGTGGTAGGGATACTGAAAATAGTAGAAAACCCAATTACATAGGTGAACGTGTTGTAGGGGTGTTTAATGCCTTTATTATGATAAACGATTAGAATGGGAAGTCTATCCTAGTGATTCATAGTGGGTGTATTTGTGTCACATTGTGAAATGAATTAGCCTAGATTTTTTTAAAATGAAACACGTATTCTAAAATAAGAATCCCCACCCAGTTTTATCTCTCAAATGGTGTTAACACGTTGGGAGGTCCAACCCCCCCACCCATTTTTTATCTTCACTATTTCTCAATTAATAATTGTTCATCACAATGAATCAAATTCATATATCATATTGTCATACCCTTGTTCTTCCATATTCCTTCACATTATATTTAATTTCATCACATAGGGTAATGGGATAAAATATTTCAAAGATTTGTGGTAAAATCATTATGTTAAATGGGACCTTTATGTGAGAATCATAGAGGACACCCTGAAAAGATCTAAAAAAATCTTCATTTTATGTTTTATACAAGGTATTTTATTTCATGCGTTTATTTATCTTTTCTAGTTTTTTTCATAAAACTGGTTATCAATTTCAATTGACAATATTAGGATTTTATTATATATATGATCAGTATTGAAACAGGTGTAGAATACACAAAGTTAGTTTTAATTTCTATAACATTATATGACACAATATTTTAAGTGTTGGTTATATCCATTTTAGAAATTAATTTTGATGAATTTATTAGTTAATTTATTGTTTTTATAGATGATATGTACTCTCATTGACTCTATAGAGGTCTGTAAGGTATTGTGTTGATATATTGTAATATCATTTGAAGTATACCATCCTAATACATTCCCATTGAAATGTATGCATTTTTTTATTAAAACGTTGGGTGTTTTCTCCCCAAATTATGTTGTTGACATTAAATTATTTATTGGTATAACATATTAATTGGTTTTATCACAATAAAATTGTGGATGTAATGAATTTTTGATTCTTAAATATAAGTTTCATAGTGTTTCTAAATCAACTATGGGTCCCTAAAATGGGATGGATCCTCTATCCACCTTTGGAATTAGCTTTAGTAGTGTTTTTATTTGATCTAATAATTAGATAATATATGTTGTTCGAATGGGAATGATACGATTTTTTTTCTGAAATCATGGATTCGTTGGACATGATATTGTATCTTTATCATATGTATAATTTGAAACATCCCATGTAGACCATTTATGTATACCATTACATTATTATTCATATATTTTCTTTCATATAATCTTCATGTATTTGATAGAATTAATTTCACATTACTATTTCTTTAAATTTATCATGATATAATAAAAAAAATTGACCAGGAAACTCTTAATATGAATAATAACATCAACATTATATAATGGAGTTTTAATGTAAATTAAATGATTAATACATAATAAGTAAATGCACCATTTGCAGAATATTCAATTTATACATAAAAAATATATTTTCTTGAAAAAATGTTCATATTGGAATTTTTTTCATGAAAATTATAATTTTATAAATCTACTATGAGATATTAATGTCTAGGAAAAGAATATAACGTCTCAAACCAACATGACACTATTATATTAAAATAGATTTTTTAGATTCTTATAAAAAATATTAATTTTTTGTGAAGACTGAAAAATATATTTTTTATATATAAACAGGAATTTATATCAACATTACAATATATATAAGAATTAAAAATTTATCAAAACTATTCTATAATTAAATAATTATTTTTTAAAGATAATTTATTATATTTTTATATATATATTTTAAATAAACTAGTATTTTAGTACATAGATTTTATGTTATAATTCAAAAAAAAATTATTACATTAAATAGTTAGTACTCAATTTCACCCATGTAAAGTTTCATGGGACATAATAATATTGATTTTTCATGCAGATTGTTTCTAATATATGGGATCATAAAACAACTATTATATTAAAAAATGATGGTATATTTTATCATCCACTAAAATAACAACATATCTATCATCCAAATTAGTTTTCGTATCAAATGAGATGGAATACTGAAACTGAAATCATTAAATAACATTGAAATTCCATAATATTTTTCATTCATGGATGATTTATTAGATTGTATGTCTTTTTATGTGATAATACATCTACATCTGTCATATACGTTAAATAAATCCAACTACTTATTCATGGTAAGATCTCATGACACTATGTTATATATACATAATAGGATAAAGAATATATGGTGTTAATATCCATTAGAAATTATCAATTATATGACACATGAAATAAAATTCAACAAAACCTTGGGACTCTATTACACACATGCTGATTTATAGACATAATGGACATATAGTTTTCTATGAAATTGAAGAATCATGGATATATCACAACAAAATGGTAGTTATTATACAATTTACAACTATATGGGAATTTAGTAATATATTTTTTCAGTTTTAAGATAATATAAAATCCTCAACACAGAAATGGAATAAATTTGATAATGTTTAATCTCACGAATTAATAATTTAAAATTCTAACTATACAGTAACACAAATAATGAGTAAGAAGTTAGTTGATATATTTTTCTAAATATAATTGAACTAAAGAAATGATTCTTAATCTATTACACTACCATTTTACATAATTGAACAAATTAAATGAAACAGAATATTCACAACGACTAAAACCAAATTTGTACTGTATGTATGATTACACATACATTTCTTTTTAATTTATACATATTCTAAACACTTTTTATTCATACTATTCTCAAATTTTCATAACATACACTATCTTCATACTACATTCATATCATCATAAAATTATAAAACATTTCTTTCTTGACTAACTACAATATAATATATAAGAACAGAACATTGATAGGAAAAATTATGAAACCTAGAAACATTCATGAATCTATAAAGAAATTGTTCACATAAAAATATGAACACTAATAAAATATATGAAATTTTTCATAAATAAATAATAGTATGAACAAAATATGAAATTGCAAATAATTTTACCAAATAATGCTATGTAAAAATTGAACCTGAATAGAATATACTAACTACACCAATAAAATTAAAAAGTACGTACTTAAAAAAATATTTACCAATTTAGTTCGAATATTTATATTCAAGTGAAATAAATTTTATAGAAAATATGAACTACTCAAATACCCTTAAAAGATACACATTTATAAAAAAATACCCTTTGAGATAAAAATTTGCATCTATATAATTTAAATATGGACTTGTATGACAAAATATGAATATATTAGAAAATATATACGATCCTTTAATTAAATTTTACCCCAAAAAATTATAAACATATAAAAATATTATCCATGGTATATATAATGATCATGGAAAATAATATGAACCTGAAAAAATGATCCATGTTAAAAATATAAACATATTAAAAAATATTAACTTTTCAAAATAAAAAACATCGTAAAGAGTATAAACCGATAAAAAATATTAATTTGTAAAAAATATTAACCCATTTATAATACATTAAGTTGTAAAATACATTCTCATATATCAAATTTATTTGATCGTCTTGAATTAGTTGTTTGAAAAAACAATTTGAAGTTATAAAAAATGAACCTAGTTAAAAAATAAGATCATGCTATAAAATATGTTCCTAGAAAAATTTGTTCCAGTAAAAATATTAACTCTACTTAAAGAACTAAAACAATAAAGAAATATGTAGTTATAAGAATAATTAACATGAAAAGAGATGAAAAAGTATGGATGTGTGAAAATATAATCCCTAGTAAAACAAATTCACTGATATATTGAATTAGAATATATTATCATGAAATATGAACTAATACATATAATTTACAAAAAATATATTCATACATTAATATGTAAATACCTGATAGATATAATTAACAATGAATTATTAATGCCTATATATTTTTAGTGATAATACAAATATGCTACAAAAATAATTTAAACAATTACATTTAGAGTCAAGTATATTATATTAAATTAATTTTAAAATGATACCAAAGATTAATAAAAAATATTAAAAGATATATTTTATTTGTACATACAAATATATTACAAAAATATGAAAACCTAAATACTAACAACATAATATGTTATATGTAATTTATGTTAAAAATAAGAAAATAGATTATTAAAACATATGAACCAATGTATTCTGATTAACAAATATGAATATATATTGAATAATAAGTGGAATAAGAATATATATATATATATATATAAGTATATAAGAAAAAATATCTCCTTGAAACAAGTTATATAATATTCCAGAAAGATATATCAACAACAATTTCATTTTTTCTCATAAAATTAATTACACATTACTTAAATGTGAATATGAGAACATACAATGATGTTAATTAATTCTATTTCTACATAAATGAATCAAAAACTTTCTAGATAAATGTTTAGTCTTGATGCTTGAGCATTTTTAACAAATATGAAATAATATAGTTCAATTCTAATTACATATATGTTAAAAAAATTAAAAAAATAAACATTTTAAAAAATTATACAAATATGTAACAAAATATTAGAAACATAATGTTTACAAACATTAGAAATATAATGTAAAAAAATTGAAAATAGAGGTCGGGAAGTTAGAGGATGAGGATGTATAGGTAGAGTGGATGGTGGCAGTGGAACCCAAGGTGGAGGATCCAGAATCTAAATAGGTGGAGGTGCTGGTGGGGGAGGTGGAAATTCCAGAGAGGCAAAAGAGGGTAGGGATATGGGGAGTGAGATGGGGGTATGGTATATGGGTAGGGTGATCGGGCTAAATACTGGGATCCATAGGTATAACAACTAGAGTTAGAGGATCCAAATGTGGAATAAGTGGAGGTGGAGTAGGATGAGGTAGAGTAGTTAGAGAGTGACCCATGGATAGGAATATGGGAGTGATATAGGGTAGTGGGGTGTGTTGGGTTGATATATAGGGATTAGGAATTAGAAGAAGGTTATTATGAGGTAAGTTATATGGGGTAGGAAGGTATAGGGATATCATTGAAGGGGTTAATAAATGTGGGAGAATGTGAGAAGATGAGATGACATTTTTAGATAAAGCCATGGATTTTAGTAGGAATAAATGATTTTTTAAATTTAAAATATAATATTCTAAAATTTTAATCAAAAAAAATTAATTTAAAATTTGGAATCATATATCAATATTTTATTATATGAAATATTTTATTTTTTTCTATAATTGATAAATATCATAGTAAAAGAACTTTTAACCTTTTTGAGAATATAAAGGTAAAATTTTTAGACAGTTATTATAGAGGGATTAAATATTTTATATAATTATTTCATTTTGAATATTTATGATTTTTAATAGCCTTATCTCTTATCTGATAAATGTTTTAATTTTTTTGTCACATTTAATGATTTTGACATCCCATCATGAAATAATTTTGGTATTTATGAAATTTCAAGTCCTTTTCACGTATAAAATGGTAAATCCTCACATATCATATAATCACCCTAGAACCTCATCATTGTGTCACAAAAACTACAAAATACTCCAGAAACACTTCAATAAAAAATATAAAGGGTCATTTATTTTTAATATTGTACCCATAGACATTTTAATCCAATTTCAAAAGGATATTCTCCAAGAATTGAGGAAGAAAGTATTAACATGTCATCAGTATGCACTTTTTACGTAAAACATTTATATTCATAATGTTAAAAATATACCATTAGTATAATTATTATAATTTTATTATATTATAACAATTTCAAAAGCATTAACTAGTGTCTCATTATTCATCCAAAGGATAATGTGGATCATGTGTTGTGCGAACTATTGAATCCCCGAATAAACATTTAATTTTCATTCACTTTATAAAATTGTAGTTTATTTTGTGAAATTTCATTTATAAGTAATATATTTTTGATATATTAATGTTTCAAAAAAATAGAGTTATTACTATGATTTCTTTTATTTTATATATCAAAAAATATCATTTGTTTGTATGTATGAACATCAGCCTCCTTGTACTGATCAAATTATTCTCCAAATGAAAATTTTATAAAGGATTATTAATATATATATATATAATATTTTTTAATATAATGAATATTATTATAGGGATAAAGAATCCATGTTCAGGGTGTGGGGAGCACAACTTTTGATCTAAAACATTTATGAAAAATGAATTATTTAACATTAGAAATACTGATAATAATGAATGACTTTAAATGAATAGGTTATAAGATGTTATAAGTAAAAATTGTATAGTATTATAGATATTATTATTTTTAATTTTATGATTTATAATAAATTATAATTTATTATATATGATGTTGTAATTCTTTGGATAATAGGGAGACTTTAGGAAAGGGTTTTTTCTGTTAGAATTACATTTTTATTTGGATTATTTACCCATGAATTTGTGATTTTCTGATAATATAATACATCTATCATAAATTTTATTTTATTTTTTTATAATAAGTCTATTTTTTATATCTTAAATTTTTTCCATTTATTTGTAATATTTATGTTCCAATGATATAGAATGAATGTATTTATTGGAAACTGAAAATTTTCTATCTTCAATTCGAAAAACTTTTTCAATGAAATCTATGATTTATATAATGTTTTCAAGAATATATTCAATAAAATTATCCAAATATTTATAAATTTTATTGTTCCCCATTTCTAAATTATATAAAAATTCTTCAAAATAATATTCTTATAATTTTATTAATGAGTTACTCTAGACGTTTTAACCAATTTTACAAAAGTATTTATTTATTTAAAATACACTACATGAATGGATTTACACACCATCAAGAATTATATATTATTTGATATTTAATTCATTTTTTTCTTATATATATTCAATGAATTTTTTTATAGATAATTTAATTTTTCATATTTTAAATATGTTTCTTTATAATATAATTTTTTTAATTAATAATTTATCCAATAATCCTCATAAGTATTATCCCTCATTGATGTGTTTCATTATTTACTTTGTAACTTATAAAATGCTGAAATATTTATTAATTATTTGGATCTTTTAATATTTTTAAATAAAAATGAATCTATTTTTCTCTTACATGTGTTAAGAATTTATGTAATGTTACTAGGATGCACGATCTTTTTTCATAAATATAAATGAATTTTGAATATATGATCGGTATTTATGGTATACAATTATGATCAATTAGTCTTTTATATCCAAAAATAGATTTGGTAATGATGATGAAATTCAAATACTCATAAACTACTTTTATGTTAATAAAATATAGTTTAATCTTAAGTGAATTATGGAAAAGACCACATATTCATTTCAATTATTTGACTTTGTCCAAAACAATTGTCTTTGGTGTGAACCATTAGTAGGGAAGTGATTTAATATTCATACATGAATTAAAATAATTTTGTGTTATTCTAATGATATGTCCTAATGTATTATTATTTATTTTTGATGACTATATAATCTTTTGTGCTATGTCATTTCCCAGATAAAACATTATGCTATGGACCATGATTTTTATCAATTAGTGTATGTGTAAGACATTAAAATGTTAGGCCCATGTTCCTATTCCCCTCTCCTCATGATATACATTCATTTGATCGGTGACTAAGACCTCCCATATTTAACCATACCTTGCATCCAAGATCCTCCTTTATTATGATTCCTTTTACATGGGATTTTATTAATGTGGTTATGTATGCTATGTATAATAAGGGTTATAATTTACAAGATCATTATAGAAATATATATGGATTATTTATATACTCTTTATTAATATTTATATGTTACCAAGGATAGTAAAACATTATAATTCTTATATGTAACTTAATTATATATAATTAAAAAATAAATAATAAGATTTATTTTGTATTTATTAAAATTATGTGTCACTATATATGGTTTTGTAATAATCTTTACTTACATTTGGAAACTAAGTTGATAAATTATTAGTGAAAAAACTTGAGAATATAAATTATAGGAGAACATCATATGTTATGGTAACGAAAGATGTTTTGTTTTCCAATAAAATAAATCATTGTTAATATAGTCAAAATTCGATATGGTCATGGAAAAAATGAACACATGAATAACCACTTCAAATATTGATTATAAGTTATTAAATCAATCATCACTAGTCCAAAATCAGTGCTCCTAATAATGAACACTAAAATAAGAAATCAATGAGTGTATGATGGGGATTATTTAAGTTATAGTTATGAGAAATTATTAAGGATTTGGATTGATAGTGAACACAAATGACCTAGGTCCAACATAGTTTGACATAACACAAAATTAAGATATCATGATTTAGACATCATATAAATGATTTTAATCATTATAATATTTCCTACTATGTTTATTGTTTCTCATTAATTTCATGTTATTTTCATTAAATTGTTAGTACTTGAAGGAATGTTGTTAATAGTCAATATGTTGTAAAATGGAATGAAAATCAACCTTATATACTACGTTTTTATATAGATGGAAGGAAAAATTGTGTATTATGATTTAGAATTGGGATTACTACATGAATCATATTAAGATTCAAAATGAGGATAATAGAAATCAATATGTTGTTGAGTCATTCAAAAGGAAATGAAAACGTTAATTCAGTGGGGTTCAAGATACACTAATTACTATGAAATAGATCAAATCCCTGAAAAGATATTTTATCTTCTATACTGAATGGAAGATAAAAAATTATCTTATATTTTTTCACTTTGAATGTGATGTTGAGAAATGGTGTATTATTATTATTAATCCATGAAAAATATATAAATTAATAACCTGGAGTGTGGTGAGTTTAATAGATTTTTTTTCAATATATTTTTTTACCAATATCAGTGATACAAAATAAAAATTTAATTAAAAAAGAAATAGTAAATCATGAAGAATCTGTCACTACACATAAAGAAAGATTTGAATAAAATTTTAAGAAAACATATATTACTATCATTGAATCATAAAGTCAAAATGGATTGATTCTTCTTTACATTTAAACCATAACTCTGAATGGTGTTTTCCAAAATATATTAAAGTATCAATGAATCAAAAATTTATTTAATTACCTATGTATAATTGTGTACATCATTCAACCATCAATATTATTATTTGGATAACAATATAAACATTCAATTTATTAGTAATTTTTATAAAACAAATTATAGATTGTGGTGATGAGTTTTATATTATTCCATATTTGGGGAAGGGTGTATAGAGGGAATATTTTTTGTTGACAGTTAGATTCTTTATATGTGGAAAATAATCCGATCAGGAAAATGAATATCAATGTGATGTGAAGTGGTATGTAAATTAAATGGATGAAGAATAACTCATCTTAATTCACCACCCAAAATCAAATGATTCATATGAATGGGTTATGGGAATTAAATTAGGAAGTACTTGAATAAATTTTGAAATGAAAATGAAATACATCAGTAATATATTTATTCCAAAAGAGATTGGGTAATATCATGTGATATCAATTTCAAATGTTGGTAAAGATAAATAATTGTTGAAATATACTATTAACATGTATTTTAGAATTTTTAATTTATTATATGATTATATATCAAAAAAATATTTATTAAGTACATTATCAATGGTAACTGAATACCACCTAAATTATTAGATTATGAATTTGAATAGAAATAATAATAATGGTATGATGATCACATACCATGTCTCAAAATAAAACTCAATTGATGATGGATGAACTTTTATTCCTATAAATATTATTATTCTACCTCTATGTAAATATTATTTGTGCGGGGATTGTATTGTATTTCATTATATTAATCTATTATCAATTTCTTAGTACATGATGTCACATTTGATATTTTGATCCATGTTATGATTATCTATTTGTGGAGTGATAAATAATAAATTCCAATTGAAATTATATCTACTACATGGGTCTTCAATAATAATCAAAATGTTTTATTTATCTCATATGGTTGTGGAGATACAAACAATCAATGATATTCTTACTATATAAACATTCTTTTCAATATTCGAAGAGGTTCATATTTTTTCACTAAAATGCAGTGTTTATATTTATATAGACCTAACTCTATATTCTAAAAAAATTTCATAGACTCTATATAGAATGTATTAGATTGATTTAATGGAAATGATGATCTATCCCAAGGGTAAAAGAGATAATGGATTCATTCAAACCTATTTTTCACATTGATAAATGCCTATTATTTATGTTCAGAGGAATTATGGAATAATGTGAATCTATACTGATTATTGGGAAAATAAAAACACCATTGTAAAAATAAGTATCCTATGGATTTTATTATCGATTTTTTTAATTAATACGAGGTGGTCCACATTTTCCACGAATTTATCTATGACCTGAATACTCTATGTTGAATGTTATAAGATAATCCATAAACATTAAAACATTCCATTATAGGTGTAGAAAATATGAGTTTAATGTAATTCCTTTTGGTATTAATAATTATTTAACTACCTTTATATATTTCATGAATTGTTTATTTTTGGATTAATTATATCAGATTGTGTATGTTTTTTATATATTAAATCCATATATATTCTTTGTTAATGGAGATGCAAGGAGACAACATTAATATAGTACTAAAGACTATAAAAGAAGTATATTTTTAATAAAATATTTACATATTGTGAGATTTGGATATATAAATATACATTTTGGGTTATGTAATCTAATGATATGGTATATTTGTGGATCCATAAAATACATAAGTTATTGAACATTGTCATACACTATAAACTTTGAATAAGAAGAATAGATTTCATTGTTTGGTTGGATATTCTCAATTCTTTTTCATATAATTTCTACTAAATCAAAGATTTAACTCGGAAAGAAGTTAAGAAAAATTGATCAAATGAAGGTGAAAAATTTGTGAAGGATCAATGTAGACGGTATGATATGAATCCTATTCTCGCACTATACTATAGTAGTGAATGGTTTTTGATTTACAGTAATGAACCTATTCATGGGTTGGGTTTCATTCTTATGAATAATTCAATCATGATAGTTTATGCCTCATGAAAATTAATTTTTTAGGAAAATAGATTCATGAATAATGATTTGGAGTTATTAATGGTAATTGTTTCATTTATGATATTGTTTTTTCATAAATATGGATAATGGTGTAAAATAAAATCTTATCATAAAATATTAAAGTATATAATCACATTAATATGGATGTATTGTTTTGGTAAAATATTTAGTGTTTATTAAATATTAGGCTAGCCAATAAATTACCACCCTGGGAAAGAGAGAAAAGTGAGTGTTTCTTTGAGACTAAATGTGTAAGAGAACTTATCTATGATGAGGATCATAAATGATCCAATATTTATTGATGTGATGTGGATTGAAAATGAAATAATTAAATAATCATAGATATAATATCAAGATCAAATCAGTGTTCAAAATAATACTTGTTTGACGATTAAAGAGTTATAAAAAGTGAATGTGATTATTTAAATAAAGAGGATAAATTTTCATGATTCAAACCTTTATTATAATTTAATGAAAATATTCTTGAACTATGTGTGTGTCTTTGAATTATGATATTGTACAGATATCTGAAAGTGTATTTCACGGGGGACAACAAGAAAACATTTTTTTAGATTATACATTAGTTTCATCATATGTCAAGATCTCTATGATACATGATATAAGTATAAGAGGATTTTATAACCCTCACCAACAATATAATTGAAATGAGTAACATCTTCATGGATTCAATCATCAAACACCCAAAAATATCTAATGGACATAATTTTATTTAGAATATAGTAAATCACCATATGAATAAAGTATTATTTTTTATTATTAGACAATATTTCAATCATTATAAACATTCAATTATATACATTATGGAAGTGGTATGGTTTCATCGAGTATCATAATCTATTGTATCAGTTCAAGATCAATGTTTTTCCTCAATATTTTGGAGAAGCCTTAATCATTTTCTAGATATGGATTTGTGTGTCAATATTTCCAACCATCGTCAAATTAATGGTTATTCAAAGGGTACTATTGAATGAATTAAATATATGTAGATACTATATTATCAAAATAAATAGTGGTTAGTATCTACGCCTTCCTATAGTCAATTTTCTGTAAAACAATAGTTCTTCTAGTATCATTAATAAAGGTATTTAAAAATACATATATGGAAAAATGTTTAGAAACCCGACATGTAGTTCCTAGATGGAGATTTTAATATATTGGGACACAAGATAGATAAAATATTAGTAGATATATTTAAATGTATTCATCAACACATACATATAACTCGGATTAAAGAGAATAAATTTTTGAGAATAGTTAGAATGTTCAATAATTTGATTTTAGTGAGGATGTATTCACAATAATTTGTCATTGATATTAGGATTTTAGATTTAGAAATATGGAAAACTGATCCATATATATATTTTTATGTTCATGATTCTTGATCAGATTAGGTCATTATATTTTTAATTTTCACTCCCATTGAACCTATATCATATTAATGATGTTTTACACATATAAATTTTGTGGATGTCTCTACTAGATCATTTGTAATACCCTGATATTTTAGAATATTAATCTCATTAAATAAATTTTAAATTGATTTATTTAATTCTTGGAATGAACAACTAAGCTCATGAAGAACAATAGTACATTATAAAATTGGTTTTAAATTAATGTCTATGAATTTTAATGACCGAATATTTAAATAATTATTTAATTGTTTTATTTAATTTGAATTTATTAGTTAATGATTAATATGTTGGTTTTGAAACATTGGTATTGACATTTTATGTTTACAAAATCTAATATGAGTGAATTTTTTTAATACATATTTTATGAATATATTAAAAAACTACTCCATAATTAAGAAATTTAATATTTCTAAAAGGATTATATTTTTTTCATTGTTATATAATAATAATAACATGGTATTATTTTTGGATTTTTTGAAAATATTTTCTATTTAATGTATAGAAGAAAAAACATTTATTTCTATAATATTTACTTATCTATTAATTACAAGGTTCTATTATAATTTTAATATTATTTTAATGTATCATTGGACACCATTAATTTTATATAATATAAATTATCACCTACCAATCAGAAAGAAAATTGATTCTATTAAATGTTTATATTCTTGATTAAAATTGAATTTATTCTAAAACATATTTGTATATGTGAAAAGTGATTTAATTTTAATTAATTAATTAAATCACTATAGATTATTTATTTCATTAAATATAAATATTTTTTATTAAATTATAGACATTTAAATTCTTCTTGGAATAAAAAAATATGATATTATACATTAGAATTTATATTTTAAAATTCTGTTTTCTTGGCATTATGTGTACATGTTTTATAATATATTTATCAACTACTAAAAATGGACTCATGAAAGTTAATTTTATATTTTTAATCATTATTAAAAAATTTGGAAAATTTAATTCTTTTATTTTTTCATTATGAACACTAACCATGTTATTTTTGCACATCAGTAATACTATAATTTGTATATCAAGGTTTGTACTTTTGGATAATGATTTACAATTTCCATAGAACATTCCTTTATCATATATGATTATCTAATTCCAACCATAATAACCAATGTTATAAAGGTAAAGAAAATATCTTCAATTTATCATTGATTATATCCCTAATATTATTGTAAAAATAGATTAATACAAACTATCCCTCTATTTACTTTTTTTAATTTAAATAAATATCATAATGATAAAAAGAGAATGTTTTTTCTTATAAATTTTTATTTTCAACATGAATTTATTTTTAACAATATTATTTACTAATAATATTTTATTGAATAAATTCCATAAATGATCACAAAAAATAGAAATAGTATTAATTAAATTATTATAAAAATATTATATATTAATTTAAATATATGAAAATCAATAAATTTTTTAATTTATTTTATTAGATTGTTTTTAAAAAAAAACATAAAATTTTACAAACGTTTTAATGGTTTAGATTTATATTCAATTTTTATATTCTTGGAATTCAAGTTGATGTGAATTACTATTTGAAGTAATTCCATTAATTACATTTTAAGAATATTATATATTACTAAATTATTCAATGGAAATAAAAATAAATAATAAGGATAATGATAATGATAATTTCTATAAAATTTCATCAAAGGGTTATTTATGATAAAATTTATTAAAATGAAATATTATAGCCTTTTAGGATTAAAAAGAGTACTACTAAATTTAATATTAAAATCAGAAAAAAGGGGGTAATATAATAAATAAGGATTAAAATGACACTAAAACATATCCAAATATAATTTTATGAAAATATTTAGCAAATTCATTAACATTATTTGAATATATATATATATATATATCCATATTCGTGTCTCTTGAGTGTCGATCTATTGTATTTTAATCAATTTGGAAATTAATTATGTGTCCTTTCCAACCATTATTAAAGAACCCCCATATATTTTTTCAATAAACCAAATTGAGCTATAAATGTCATACAAAAATAACATGATTCTATTCTCTTGTTCCATATCTATGAATTATAGGTTATGGTCGTCATATATTACCATTAAATAGGTCCCTAGTAAGAGATATTTTGGAGGCCTACTCAGAATAAATAATTATCATACCCAACCAATTTAATTAAGTTTCTTATTATAACTCCCCCAAATATGTTTTATTTAAAATATAAAAGTAAATTAATTATAACAAATACTATATTTTTTATGATTATTTGAAGAACAATTTCAAGCTTATATTTCTCATATCTTAAATGATTGTATCACTCCATCGTATGTGCATTCAACCACCTCCATGTAGCGATACAATTTATTTTCTATATCCACCATTAATGGATCATTATTATGATGCATTTTATATTTATTTATGATATTTATGATATAATTAATTATATATTTTTGTAGTAGAATATCATCATTCTTACAAAACAATAAATTTAAAAAAGATAATGATTTCAATGTATTTGGATGGACCACCACATCAAAAAATCATTTTGATTTATTTTTCACATTTAATTTACCTATATTGTTAGAATGACATATTTGATGAAATTATATGAAATATAAGATATAAATATTATTTTCAATGTTTAATTATTATTTTATATTAATTCATTCCGTCCATAAAAAATTGAAATCAGCGTTCAGTTGTATATCTGACCCAGTTTCACCAAGATCATTGTAATTCATAATTCAATATCAAAAATATATGGTTGAATTTAAATATATATATAATAATTCTTTATAACACAGTTATAAAAACTACAACTTTTATATGTGGTATCCATGATAAATGTATACGGAATTGAACTAAAAAGTAAAGGGTTTCAGAAAAAATGAAAACGTTAACACCCAAAAATGATAATTTTAATAAGGATTTA
The DNA here is from genome assembly GCA_963277665.1 of Viscum album. Classification (NCBI taxonomy): domain Eukaryota; kingdom Viridiplantae; phylum Streptophyta; class Magnoliopsida; order Santalales; family Viscaceae; genus Viscum; species Viscum album. Next base: position 1,000,296,711 of record OY728166.1, read on the forward strand.
TTAATAAAATTGTTTCTATATTTTATAATTAAATGATAATTTTTTTATATAAATGAATTTTGAATTATAGTAGAATAATATTATTTTTAATATAAATGAATCTAGACTAACTTGTAATTAAATTTAGCATGACGTAAGGGTATTCTGTTTATAATTTTAATTTTAATGTTTTATTTGATGTTAATTTTTCAATGATCATATTTTTCAAATTTATATAAATATGTATTGAATTAATTGTAAAATATCATTTTTATCATGAATTATAAATATTATGATTTCAATGATTATATTTAATTATATTCCTCTAAAAAATCATGCATATTGTTATATTTTAGTAATTTATAAAGATTAAATTGCATTCCCTTTCATTTTATCCCATTAACAACACATGATACCTACATAATATTTATAAGAAAACATGATAATATTTTTCTCTTCAGTAAAAACATCTTTTTATTCAATGTTTTTATCTTATAAAAATATTAATATTAATATTATTATATTATGATTATTTAAATTAATTTCAACAAATTTTTTACTTTTTAAAATAATTATTTAAATTGAATTTTATATTTATTTTCTAAAGGTGGCACTTTTGACTTTTTATTGAAAATTTTAATGGAATCGTTGTTTTTATATACACGGATTAAAAAATTACATCATTCATAACCACTCAATTATTTTAAATATACTTTATATTATCCATTTTTTAAGGAAACAATTTTCCATAATTTGTGGGATATTTTTAGTTTTCATATATGTTTTTCACTATTAAAAGGGTAATTTACATGTAAAATAGTCTAAGTGATATTTTAAATTATTTTTGTTCCTTTATAACATCCATTCATGTTTCTTATTATTCAATAGATATATCATTCTATGAAAATTTCATTATTCATTCTCTGATGGTTTATTTTATAAGATGAAATGATAAATGGATTCATGAACATACGAAGTACACATGAATTGATTATGAACATATGAAAAATGTTTATATTATATCACTATAGTAAATTGGATAATTATACATAATACATGTGAATAAAATGTTATGTGTGAACATGATTTCATGTTCAGAATTTTATAAAAGTACATGTTTTTCATATCGATAATATTATTCATAGAAATTGTTTCCATATCAATTAGATTATTTGGAGATCTATTATAGAACCCATAATATTATATTATTCCCTCTTTTCATGTTTATAATTAGATTATTGAACCTATATATTTTTATAAATGCTAAAAAAAATTAAAACAATTATTATTTTCCAAAATCCTATTTATATTTTATCTACCATTGAACATTACTAAATAATTTTTATTCTGCATTATTTTGAATATTTTATTTTCATTATTTTGTTAATTTTCCCATAAATCATGTTTATAATCAATAAAATATTTTTTATGAAAAATTTAACTAACTATCCCGTTGTAGTATTCTTATCACATGCCAATGTCTGATCCTTTTTTGATATCCACTATTTTTACACTTATTGAGAATATGATTTTACATTATCCATTGTTTTACCTTCTCCAAGTTACGAAGTATATTTTTATGTTGGATATACCTATGAAGTGTTATATATTATAAGATTGAATATTTTTCATGAAATTTGAGTATTATATATCCAATATTCAAATATATTAAACCATTATAGATTTATAATGGATCAAAATAATATGTAATTAATATTATTATTATATCATTTTATACCTATATATGAATTTTATGGGTCACTTTTTATATATTAGATAAATTATTATTTAATATGTTGTGATTAAGTATAGAAAACAATGGTCAAATCAATTTGTTTAATTCTATGTTGGGGATAATATCACAATGTTTTTTTGATATATATTATATGGATTTACTATAAATATATACCATACATGATATAATCAGTGGACCTAGTTTTATCAAATATTAATCTGGGGATAATAATCCTAAAATGTATTTTTCATCTAAATATTATTCATCATCCTATTTAATGGAGAGTGTGACTTATTTCACACCTTGTATGATTCTATTAAGGGGTATACATGGGTTAATTATCATTTTCATGATGAATCATTATGATGTATCTGAATATAATAATAACAATAGTTTCCTAGTTTAAGTATATGTTTTGACATATTAATCATAAGGTGTAATGATTTAAACTTTCATTGAATGATTTATAATGATACAATGATTTCTAATGACAACTACTATTTATCACACTATATTTTTTAGTTTAGTTAATTGACTAAACCTGAATAAATATTTTTAGGAACAATTATGTTATCAAAAGAAATAATTGTACTAATGAGAACCCAAATATCATAGTAGTTGGGAAAAATAATTTTTACCTTTGATTACTTAGGTCTCTCATGATATGATTACTATTGAAAATAATATTTAACTTTTTAATGAACCAAGGAACAACAAAATGAAATTGAATCTCTTATTTCACAACATTAAACCTCTTTTCATGGGTCTGATGATCCACTGGTTACTTTGTAATGGATTGATATGATTGAAATGACTTTTTATTTCCATTAGTTTGGTATCCATGATATGATTGTCTTAGTAATTTTTTATATAAATGTGGAATCTAATCAATGGTACACTCTTTTAAATTTTAACATCTAATAAGAATAGTAAAACATCATTGTATGTTGGTGTTTGAGATAATATATTTACAAAAATTAATTTATATGAACATTTCAATATATAATGTATAAAGACCTTTTAGAGTTGAAACGTAAGGATAATAGATCCATTTGAAAAAAAGATGAAAATATTATATGAAATATAATGTACACTTTTGGATTTATCATCAACCAAAAAATAATTATTGATTGATTCTTTAGTGTTCAAACAACATGTTTCTGAATATAATTTCAATAAATATTCTTAAATCTTTGATGAAATTGTTCGATGTGAAGGAATAGTGAAAATAAATGATGTAATCCCCATTGGATTATTTGAAAAAATGAATCAAACTTTTAAATTTCAAAAAACCATAGAAGGGTCAGTCATGTGAATATCTAAAAGTAACTAGATGATTATTCATATGTGGGGAGCCTAGAAATTGAAAAAAATAATGTTGAGTTAATTTTAAGTGTTAAATAAATGAAATATAAGGAGGGAGAGATCAAAATCATACACCAATCACACATATCAATGCTTTATATTAATTTCGTTTGGTCATTATGTGAATTATTTCCCTACATAATGGGATAATGTGGATAATAAGATTAAACATACTCTAAACACAATTGTAAAATGTTAATCATATGAAATCATAATATCTAAATTAAATCATAATAATTAGGGATCATAAATCCATTAATATAAAATTATCAATTCTATTTTGAATGATTGAGGATTAAACTATATGAAAATCATATTATTCATCCATTGGTGGAATTTTATGTGCTTGTAATGATTAATTATCTCTATCTGCATAGATTACATGTAAATCACGAACTAAAAAAATTGAAATTGATATTTTGAATTAACATATGATGGAAAATATGTTGAAGGATGGAATACAATATAAATTGTTAATATGTATGGATTAGATATGAGCTTATTCAATGTATAATGTTTGAATTATAATTATCAGTATATATGATTTTATTTTGATAATTTAAAAAATAAATGATCATGATATATACATTTTTATATGAGACATTATGAGTTAATAAACATATTTCAATATAATTATTATGTTTATTATAATATAATATGATATCAAATAATTTTAAACATTTGGTTAAATTCCCTGCCAGATATATTTTGGAGGATCAATAATGTTATCACATTCTCGAGGGGACTAATTCAAAATATTTCTTTATTTATTGGGGTAATACAAATTAATGCATTATATCCACAATATTTAACAAAATATTTTAATAATTAATGAATTCTGTAATTTATTAGATGAATAATGATTGTCGTAAGGTCCTTGTGATTCGTTAATGGTTAATTTTAGTTCTTTAGACATTAAATTTCTTTATTAATATCATTTTCATGGATTATGAGAAGGGAGTGGAATGGAATTGATAAAATCACAACTAAATGATGTAATTATTCATATAAAATAGAAGTAAATAATCAAGGTACATTTTAAATTACACTCTATATGATAGTAAATTATTACATCGACCTTAGTAAAAGGATGCTGAAATAAAAAAAATAAAATATTACCTTTATTTCTAATGAATCATTTGTCTTCTCACCCCTTATATACTTATAGTTTAATTTTCATTAATTTAATCAAGATAATTTTAAATATCAATCTTTATATCATAGTCTTATCATCCATTAGTATAATTTACATTCACAACAATGTTATCCTTATTTGAGTTCTTGATTGTATGTGTATCCTTTGCATTTCAATCATTCCATTTTAGAATAATGTTTTAATATCCATTTTAACAATTTTGGTTGTCAAAAAAATTAATTTTAATATTTTGAAGCTTTTATTACCATGATAATAAATTAGGGTGAATTTTATTTATGATGTTTAGAATTTCAAACCACTATATTTTACATTATATTTCTTTGTAAATAAATTGAAATGTGGTCAATGGACTTCCTGCCATTAACCACTGATCTAATAATAAACAATGATATATATTAACATATTAATTAAATTCTTTATTATTAATAAGGTTAGACAAATTATATAATGTATACATAAATTTTGTAAATAATACTAATGTATTATTCAATTCAGATTATATAAGTACTCAAATTTTATTAAGGTTATTTTATGATTGAATAATATGATATCTTAAAATATAATTTTTTTGTTAACTTTTTTGGCTTACTATTTTAATTAAGATTATAAAAAAAATTTAAAAAATTATTTCATAAAAACAATATCAATTTTTGAAACAATAATATTAAAATTTCCACTGGTTGATGTTTTTGGAAGTTTTCTAAAACGATTATCTTTTTTTGTGAATACAAAAATGGTAATTTTTCCAAGGTATTAATTTATTTTCATTGAATGGTTCCATTTATCATTTAATTTTATATTAAAATATATTTATCCAGTTATTTTTTTAACATTGTTTATTATATATGAATCATCATTAAACAATATTTTGGTATAATTTTATTTTTTTGATTATAATATCATTTTTATCTATAAAATAATTATATCTGTGAAATGTAAATTTATATTACATAATAATATTTATAAATTATAAATAATTATGTTAATTTACTTAATATATTATGTTTTCAATAAAAATATTTAATTTTGTTTTCTAAGTGTGGAATAAGAATATATAATGTTTTATACCTCATCATGTGTTTATCTAAAATAATTTTTCATTGTGTTTTTCAATCATATACTATGGTTAAAAACTAAAACTTTTATAAATTTAATAATGAATAATTAATTTCTCATTTTGAATAATTATGATAATATTAGGTAAATATGTCCATTTAAGTTTTACTTTTTATAAATAGTAATATTTGTTAATTCATGTCACATCAGTAACGGTAAAATGGGTAAAATAGGGTTAGTCCATTTAGTTAATGAATTAAAATATCTTTAAAAAAATAATTTATTCTATTTTTTGAGTGGAGGTTATCCATTCTCATACCTTAATTTAAAACATAAAGATAAGGATCATTTTTTCATTGATTATGAAAATTATCTTTATTTAACAAAGTTATATGTATAAAATGCCCCTCCTAGGACTTTTATTAAAACAGTTGTTTATAATATCCATTAAAAATGATATGTTAGTCATTAAATTATTATTTGAAATATAACGTAAATTTTTTATCATGTTGGTTAATTTATAATTTTAAGAGACATAAAAATTACCTAATAATATTACACATTGTCGACACAGTATTAATTCAATTAATTCAAAATAAAAATGATACAAAATATGTAAAAGTTATTAAAATTTGGGGGAATAAATTTTCCCCATGCCTTTTTTATAAAATTATATAATGACCTGTATGTATTAATGTTTTATATTGTAATTCTATTACTAAAAAAATAAATTTGATGTTAAGGTAAATAGATTTTTTAAATTAAAATATATGGTATTTTATTAAAATAATAGTTTATCAACATAATTAGAAATAATAAATTTATTGAACGATGGAAATTATTATAATGAATTATTGAATATATATTGCCCTAAAAATTTATGATTCAGTTTTTAAATTATAAGAGAAATATTACCCCAAAATAATTTCAAAATATGTTACCATAGTTAATGTTAATAGTAGTTAATAAATGGGTTAATATATTATATAATTTTTAAAATGACACAAAAACAATATAAATATTATTGTATTCTTATATTTCAACCTTATGCTAATTTTATTTGAATATATTTAACTATGTAATCATTTTGTTTTAGAATTACTTAATTATATTTTATAATTTTTGTATTTTCAAAGTGTATCATTTCCCACCCTTATAAATGATACCCTTCACTATTTTTTCATTATATTAAAATATATAAGTTCTATAAAACCTTTCACATTATATTTTACAATTTCATATAAACTAATTATATGTTCTTTTATTATTAAATGACTATTTCATGGGACCTTTTTAGGGATATAAAGGATTATGTCCCTAAAAGATATAATCTTCTTAGCTGACCAATTTCATTAAATTTAATCATTAACCACCATTAAATATGTGGTGTTTATCAGAAAAAAATAAATTTGGTTTCCCAAATATATTAAAATATTATTATTCACATATAAACATCAATATAAACATCAATTCCATAAATAATGAAATTATTTTATCGTTCATGCATAAGGGTTGGTTGGGTCCTCTATATAGCCTTATAATTCATTTTATATATCCATTATTGATAGATATTTATATTTATGTGAATAATATTTATATATGACATATTTTCATATAATTATTCTTTTATAAATATATTATCATATATTTAATCTTACATTCCCATTTTCTAGAATTGATAATTTCAATGATGCATTTGTATGGACCACAACTATGAGATGTGGTGTGACTCGTTTTTCATTTACAATTTACATTTACTGTAATAATGATATATTTAAAGACTAAAAATGATACGTATTATATCATAATTATTAATTCATAGTGAATTGTTTTTTATATTTACTTCTCTCCATCTGTTGAAATTTGAATGCATTGTTCGTGTGAAGATACAGACTACCATGTTAATGAATGGTGAAATTCACATTACAATATCTAAAGTTGTTTAAATATTATAAATAATTAAATAATTATATATTATATATTATTTATATAATAAATTAAATTATTAAGACTATGTAACAATGATAAATATACATGGATGAGATCTACCACCATAAAATTTCTAATAAAAATGTAAGAGTTGACACCTAAAAATGATAATTTGAATTAATAATTATTAGTAAATGAGTGATGGAATCATAAAATAGGATAAAATATGATTATATATGAATTTAAATAATTATATTATATATTGAAAATAAGTTCAATTTAATTAATATAGTATATTTTTGACCCATAAAATCACATTGAACATGATATAAGAGATCTCATGTCAAATGCTTTACTATAAATGAATACCATATTTACAAATTTTTCATTTTTTGGTGAATGTAGTTCTTGTGAATTATAATTAAGATTATTATCATGAAATTTAATTGGGATTAAAAATACATAAACATCCTATCATTCATGAGAATTTGATTTTAATATTGTCATAGCAGTAAAGGGTCATTTCCTCAACGTGGCTTTATTGGTACATTTTTTATTTGATGCACACATTTTTAATAGGTTTATATATATCCCAAAAAAATTATATCATTAATGTACTTATTATCATGATATTTCATGTTTCATTTTATGTAGAACTTTTACAGTTCTTATAGTACAACGTTTACTAATGAAGTATGTGGTTCATTTTAAAATCTTCTTGTTTATCAAAATTATTTATTATTATGTTTTTGATGATGAAATATCATAATACACCCCTAAAAATATCATTGAATCTATTATATGTTAATAATTTTTGAATGATAATGGTTTTCCTTCTATTGTCTATTTTTAATTAGCAAATATTTTGAATAAAGGTCTTATAGAAAACCTACCTTATTTTTTGATTCGGTCATAAATCTGTTTCTTATATGTCTGCTTTTCTAAGAAATTATTTTTTTTCTATCCCCATACTAATTTTTAAATTCAATTTTATTATCGTTTAATATTTTAAAACTGGTTTTAATGGGATTTATTTTTTATTCATGGAATGATGTCTTTTTTGAATTTTTTAATGATATATTAATAGAATCCACTTTCTTATATACATGAAATAAATGAAAATTTTCACCGTTATAAACACCCAAGGAATATCATATTACATTAAATTTTTCAAATTTAAATTTAAAAATAATATTAGTAATATATTTGACATTTCTTAGATTCCAAAAATAATATTTCAGAATGAAAATGATATTTTCCAGATAAAATGTTCCAAATGACCTATTAAGATTTTTTCATAAATAATAAAATCCATTGATGTTACTAATGTTTAATTGGGGATATGATTATATAAATAATTAATTATTATTACTATATATTTTTATTAAACTATATAAAGTTTCAATTTTTACGTCCATGTGGTGTATATATAACTGGATCATGGGTGGTCCATTATAAGCCTATAATTCATTGTGTAATGATAAATATATCATGAGATAAATAATTTATGAATAAAATTTATTTGATCTTCATAATTTTATTCATGAAAATTTTAACACCAAAAATTTTTATATTATATAAACTACATATATATAATTTAAACACTTTTTATTCTGTATTTCCCACAACACCAAATATTGATTATTTTATATGGAAGCATCTTGTTTAGCATCTATTTCCAAAAAAACAAGATAATACAATAATAAATGAAACGCATATATTACATTTAGGTACACAGAACATTATGCTTTTCTTTTAATACACAAAATGATGAGTTCCTTTGATAGATTCCACTGTACAGAAGACATAGATTTACCAAACATAAAAGAACTATTAATTTTATTATTTAATGATTATTTTAGTTGAATCCTAACTATTGGAATGATGGTGACGAATAATGTTAACTAAATTATGAAAATATAGATTACAAATTTATATAATAATAAATTATTATTGAAAATTTAACTAGAAAATAAAATAAAACCCATTTAAAAATATAGGAAATATTTTGATTGAAAACAACATTTAAATAATAAAAAACATTTTGAAAAAATAATTTCATTAAAATAAATTAGATAAATGATTATAATTAAATATATATTTATATATTATATTTAATCAACTATTTAAATTTCATCATATTTGTTTTCAAAAAAACAAGAGTACAAACAATTTTACACATAAAAATATGTATATTTCTAAAAGGTACTTTTAAGACATTTTATTTCCTCAGCAATTTGAATTATATTTTTTAACAGATTTATTAATTTTTAGCCAAAAATGAATTTCATTTTTTCATAGAAAATTCCCATATTATATAAAGGTGATTGTTTGTTATTTATCTAAGATGTTTCATTTTTGATGAATAATGAACAAAGAATAATTTTAATTTAAGATAGTCATTTTGGATAATTTATGTATAATGTTAAATTGTATTTAAAATGGTTTTCAATGTATAATTAGATAAATTATAAGAAAAATTCATCAAATTTATTCCATCAAAAAAATTTAAAATTGATATTGGATATAAATTCTTTTCAATCATTTGATCATTTTCACGAAAAAAACATGTTGGGTTTTCCTGTTTGTGGGATTAAGTTTAATTCATTTTCATAAAATTATTTGTCAATAAAATTTAAAAATAGATTCCATAATTTTAATATTAATAATAATAATTTATATTAAGTTAAATATAACTTTTTTCCTAATTTTCTAGTGAATGTAATTGATATTAATTACATTGATCAAGGAAAAAAGAGTTCACATTGTGGTTGAAATTTATTCTTAAATTACTAAATGACCTCTTTAGATGACCAAAAAAATATGATGGAAATATATGGGATATATCATCACTTTTATGTAATATTTACAATTAACATTTGAAGAATATGTCTTTTAGGCCTCTTAATATTATTTTCCTTTTTATAAATTCAATAATGACAGTCCTCCTATACCATAAAAGGGGAGTCACCCCCAATCCATCACTGCATAACACCTATAAATCCATTTTAATATTCATTAACCTGATGCAATAATATCCCAAACTCCCTAATTCTTGCTTATATTTATCTATTTTGTAATCAATCAGACCAAGTTATTCCTTTCGTGAAAACCAAAAGGAATTACCCAAAGAAGATGTAACGTCGTTCAATATTCACTTTTTTTTTATTTCATTCTACACCCGCTACATTATTATTAATATATGATTATATAATAAACTATATATGATAAATATTTTTATATATTGTTATTTTAAGGTTTTAACCCACACTAAGGCATACCTTCATTCTATATGTTAGTAATAGTTATTTAAATACTAATATTTTATGATATATATTATATTTATGTTGCCTTTATACCTCTTTAATTAATATATAACACAAACCTTGAATCTTTAAATTTTGTGGGAATTTGATAACTTCATTTGTAGATGTGTGGACTACAACCTCCTAAAATTGATGTGATCTATTCATAGTTTAAATGATATGAATTAAGGATTGGTTTAGTTAATATATATGATATATATATATATAACATAAAAATTATACTATAAAAATTATATATATATATATATATATATATTATTTTTTACTTCCTTTCAATATGATATGATACAGAAACAACACACCTAGGTACGTAGGACATGTGGACTCCAAGAATGGTTTATTCCATTTAATACTTATATGTTTTATAGATAAGTTTAAATAAATAAACACAGTATATTTATGATATATAATTAATTTTTTTAAATTAACTAAATAATTAAATTTTGATCTATCTAATATGATCAATATTTACATGTAGAATCATTTATAAAAATCAAAGTAATTGTTCCCCAGAACGAAAATTTAACATGATATTGTTAATAAATAGTTTATATATGTTAATAACCAAATCACATATGAAATTATATATAAGAATATTGTTTTATGTTAGATTTATAATAAATATATATTTATTAAAATTTAGGATTTAATGTTTATGAGGAAATTCAATAATTAAGGTATGAGTTTTCTAATCTCTCTTTTTTATATTATATGGATGCTATATTCACTAATTATTATAGTGTGTGGTGTTTATAATTACATAGGACATGTAATATAATAAATATAATTTATTTTATTGTATCAAAGGTTTAATTTTATATTATTATCTCATGGATCTGATTATTGAAAATTTACAATTGTAGTAAGTGAACTAATACTTTCACTTATTTTTATACGAGTGGTTAGCTTTATTCATTATCCATTTATTTTTATTAGTGTATATAAAACCTAGTAATATAATATATTAATATTATACATAAATTTATGTGTATTTAAAATAAATTTTTTAAACATTATTTCCTTGGAATTATGGTTAAAACGTATCCAAACTAGTAAAATAATTTTGTCTCAATTTGTTCATCATTGATACACATATTATTTTATGTGGCTATATTTGTTTACAATGTGTATAATTTTTCTATTGAATAGTTTTATCATGGAAATTCATTTTTTTCAGGATATCTTAGGTTTTTTTAATTTCTTCTTCTAATAGGTAATATGATTAACTGTTTCCTATATTATGATAGTTTGTCACAACAATATCATTATTATCAAAATAGTTTAATATTATACATCCATTGATGAAATATGATCATCCATATCCCAAGAAAAATAATAAAATATATTCTCCTATGGTTATTCATGATATCTTCATGTATTGTCACATTGTTTTCAGGATTCTTATATATGTTTTTAATGTTCTTTTATGTGAAAAATATTTCAAATTTTTTTGAAGATTCCTTTTTATGTTTTTAAAGAAAAAAAGGTTTCCATAATGTTTTTAATATTCTTGTAATTGTTTAAATAGAATAAGGTTATAATTTTTTTTCAATATTTTTTTTTTTGGTTTTCTGGGAAAATTATTTTCATTATATTTCAAGATTCCATTGTTGTTTTTTAAGGTTAATTTAAAAAATATTTTTCAAATGTATTTATTTTTAATGAATCATTTTTTAATGAAGGAAGGATATATTCTGAAAGTAATGTATTTAAAATGTATTTGAAATTTTTTTTATTTGATATGGAATCTTTCAGTGTTACTAAATCAGTAATTGGGTTATTATGCAAGGTATCCACTCATATTTGTTCTCTAAATGGTTTATGTGTTGATGGAATTATTTTTATTAATATTATTTCACATTCCATGATTTTATAAGAATGTAATTTCTATTTCATGGTTTATATTCATAACAAATATACCACTTATCAAGCAATATTCTTCGATGAAGTGATTAGGAAAATACTATCAATATATGATATGATTAAATTTTTGTGATGACCATTTATTTTAATGGGTTATTATATGATTGTTTATAATTGTTTGGAAAACATATATATAATTTCATTATTAGAGGAGTAGGACATATATCTCCCTATAATGAACTGGGTAATGATTTATGTATCATGAGATTGACATGGATTGAATGGGGAGTGAACTCAGTTAAATAAAGGACTTTGTCCACAATGATGTTATTTAGAGTGAACATTAATGAATTAGATGATCATAGGAGTGAACCATGATTTACAAGATGGATTGTGTAGTGAACCCATTCTACATTGATGACATTAGAAAAAAACCATGAATACTAGGGAAATCAATTTATATGGTTATGTGTCTTCCACAATTACATGAATTATTCTAATGTTATAATTTCATCGAAAATTTCTTGATTCACTTGTGAGTAATGATATATAAACCTCCAATATTTAGTCCATGAATCAATATTTGGATCAATGATATACATGGTATGATCTTCAAATGTTATATTAGTGTAATCATACCCTTATTTCTATGTTATTCATAAGTATGTACTTTATTTTAAACAATAATGATCATATGAAATCACCCTTCTTAGGATTCATTTACATAGTTTATGAAGAATTTTTATGTGTAGGATTACTAAAGGGGATGATCACTAAGCGAGATGTTAATTAACATTCACCAAATTTGAATAATATGTTCTCAATTTTTATAGAAACCAAACTATCATGATCCTTATATTTTTAATTTTATTTTTTTTTTGAATATTTATTATAAAATGATGTAACATTATTTTATGTTAATACATAGTCATTATAGTTTGTATTGATGGAATGGTTCATTCAAACATTGGAAAATATGATGTTAACACATGACTGAGTTCACTAAGAAAATTTCTAGGGATATGTTTTGAGATACTAATATATGTATTTGTAACACTATGCTTTTTGGATTTAGTCAAAGGTAGTAACCAAATGTAACTATGATAAAATTGAATCGGAAAAATTATTTTTTTACCATTCAAATGGTATGAATATTGGAGAAATGGATTTTGTAATCAGGCATAATTATTTTTCACAGAAAATGAACTGATGATCCACCTCAAACTCTAGAGGTCGATATTGATGAACAATATAAGAATTGTTCATAGACGTATATGTATCCATTCAATTATTAATTTGTTGGGACTTATTTAATTATCGTAAATGAGAAGAGTACCCTTTAAAACTAATACCCATAACTCATTCTAGTTTAGAGATGAGTGGAATAGCCTACATTAAAGGGCCACATATGTATCCATCTACATCAATTCATGGATGTTACTATTATCATAAAACTGAACTAAATTGACATCCCATTCTAATAAACCCCCATAGTCAATGATGCATCCTAGAAACATATCACCTAACACTTGAATCATGAGCTCTAACTACACATCTACCTAATGGTGATCAAATTTACTCAAATGAACCTGTGAACTATGTTACAATTTCAAACATTTTCTGAACCATTCTGTAAACTATAAATATCTGTCTGGTTTGATAGATAGGGAAAACAATGATGGTTCACTATATCTTGATACATATTGGTAATAAAATATTTGAACTTCAAAATCGATGTATGGTATTAACTTATTAGATAATCTCATATTTTGATTGGAACCCTAAAAAATCTAGAAAATAGGTGGATATTATTCTCATAAAAACCAAACGAAGAGGTGGGTTATCACTTAAAACACTATCTCTCAAGAATTCACCACTGTAATATGATAGATTCCTCATCCATATCCACGTTATATCCTAGTTTTCACTACTAGATCTGAAAAATTGGATTTACTCACATTTCATGAACCACTATGTGATTATGAGAATATGGATCGATCAACATCCATGGACTATTGGCCTCCTTGATGATATGTGTTTGATTATTCCTATTCAGGGTGTCAGCCATGTAATTTACACTACCATGTGTGTAAGCAATCTAATTATCCATTGACTACTAGAATTCATCCCACCCTCAGTACCACACATTCAATTATCATAGTGTATAGATTTGTTTGAGACTATTATGATTCATGTAAACAATGAATCCCTCAACCGATATATAGTTACTCTAATGAAATAAAGAGTAAACCGTGACCAAAAGTTCATGTTCATTTGATGGGTAATTCCTTTCATAAGGTATTAGTACGAAGGACTCATATTACCCAACCTGAACAACCATCATTTTAACAACTCAAAGTCTAATCCATGAAGAATAAATGTTTGGAATATATCATATACTCATCTGTAGAGGAAGCTGGATGGTGACAAAGTCAATATTCCCTTTAACTCCTAAAAATCATTCTCACAAGAATCAGTATATTAAAATTTCACATCCTTCTTAGTAATACTAATATGCTACACTACATAGTGTAAGGAAGCTTAGATGAATAACCTTTAAATGAATTCCATCCATTAAAAAAATTTATATAAAACACATTATTAGGATTCTCCCAACAAACAATTGTGATATGTATATTTGGGTCAATAGATAAGTCATCTGAAAAATAATATGACCCTGGAAGTGTTCATTTATAAGGGGTATTGTAATTTTTTTAGTACTTGTGGTAGAAGGTTCTCTCTTATAGTACTTAAGAAGATATCATGTTTATTGTCATGGTAATGTTTGGTGAAAGAATACCCTCAGATACATTATATGAGGAATACAACAATAGAATAATGATATGGTCTGAAACCCTTATTCATCTGATCTATAACGATTATCACTGCACTATTCAGAAAAAACCACATAACCAAATATAATTAGAAATTTTACCTCCTTTGAGACACTATATATGGAGTTTCTGATAGACACACATAAACATTATAGTATCACAACCAAAAACTGATCATGGAGAAAACATTGAATCCTTCAAGATGGTTGAAGAGGTCATTAATATGAGGAATTGGATATTATTTCCTCACCGTAAGAATGTTATGTTTGTGGTAATCTATAAAAAATCTAAGGGTATAAGTTTCCTTTGCGTGGAAGAGAATATGGGATACCCATCAAGATGTCTTGTGTTAGATAAAACCTTTTACATATAGATAATCAATTAGCTTCTTGATTTCCTAAAGAAATGTAGGCTCCAAAAAATATAGTGGAATAGAAATCAATTCCTCACATAGTATCAGCATGATGGTTAACTCAACATCTCTCGTAGGATTTATGTTAGGAAAATAATTAGGGAATTCATCATAGAAATGATCAACCATTGGTGGGATTTCAACAAACTGCATTCCATGCTTCATCCTATAGAGACTAGAAATATAGTTTATCACTCTAGCAATCCTATTACACATTGGACAACATATATTTTCCCTGTTATCCCATTCTCCAGTATGGAAATAAGTGTTTCCCACTATTGGTGATCCCATTCAACATGGTCATGAAAAATCACAATATAGTCTATAATGAAAATGACATTGAAGCTGGTTATCTTGTGGGTGAAAAAATCCAAAGAAACATGAACTCTAATTTATCATGTGTTAGCTCTAGGATCTGGCTTATTCCCATTGATTTGACCCCTACCATCAGGTCAATAGAAATAAATCCACATATGTACTCAGTTTCAAGGAACATAATATCCATAACCATGATAGATATAAAAAATAGTGATTCACTTATAGAAAAAAGGAATAATAAAATGTAGAGGCTACTAGACTAGTACTTATTACTAAAGATGGATGATGAATTTTAACCTAAGTCACAGAAGAACATAATATATATGAAATAAACCACCAAATTTATCATGAAATTGTTCAGAAGGTCCACTATAATAACACTGATGCACTATGGAATGACTGCCATAGTCATGACCACTACAACATTGACCTGATTGGTTTAAAATAACAAATAAAATTTTCACATGGTGTATTTTATCATGGACCTAATAGAGGTAAATGTACAAACCATTGTTCATAAGAGTCCAGAGTAAATAACTAGTACATGTGATAAAAGTGTCATGTCCTACGGCAATTCTGACACTCAATCAGGTTATTGATGAACTGAGACTTTTATGGTCAGTCTTATAGCACATTTGGCACACTAAATGATCGTCAGTGTGTGTCACCATGATGGTACTTTACAATTGTGCACCCTCAAATTGAAACATCCAACATCCAGATGAAGTGCCGACTTACATCAGAACAAAACCTATTTTCCTCAAATTTCTAGAATCATCTGTCGTCCATTTTTTGATTAGCTTATAGATATTTATTTATTTAATCATAGTCAATATGATTATTTAATATCATATGACATAAAACTTTCTAGAAGATACCACATACCATAAATCGATGACACTCACCCTATGATATTATGTCCCTCCAATGATTTCTAGATTCCTATAAAATTTTGGAATAGTGATTGTCCTTTCGTTCTAGGGGAATATCTATATTGTTAAAAATAGATATGATATCTTTCAACCATGTCTCTACAAACTTATTTCTATGTTCCCCTAAGAATGTGGGAGGGTTATGATGTCAGAAGTGTCGATTCATCTCTTCCATAAAATGGGTGGGCTTGGGAGAACCTTGAATAAACTGCATAAACCTGATGAAACTATCATGAAATTGATGGCAGTGCCCATGATAATATTCACATGAGGTGCCTCTAGTGGCACTATAAGAGGTACTATTGATGCCTATAGTCCAACAACCTATGGAATCTTCCCATCAACACTAGATTTTTTTATATCATGAAAACATTATGGGTTAAAACCCTTAATTTTTTGAGTTCACTAGTCAATTAGGATTTATAACAGAAAAGGAATGTAGATAAGGTAATAAATAACAAGAAGGGGTAGCTACATCTCATTTCAACAAATTAGAAATAACCCTATGTATTCTGTAAAATCCTGCCCAAGGTGTAGAGTAAGGATCATATTTAAATTATTTCTATAATGGAATGCATCCCACTACTATGTTCTCATTCTGGTCAAGGTCACTAATTATGCATATAAAGTGCCTATTTTTATTTTAAATATTTTAGTCATCTTAATTTTTTATTCATTATGATTGACAAAAACATTAAATGGTTAAATTATAAGTATGCCTATGTAAAATTATATGGACCCATACATCTAATAATATGAAATATGGAATCAATATAATCCTAAACATAACACCTTCTACACCATTTTACCATTATTCCATGTATCAACACTAGATAGCCAATACATAATGCGTCTTTTTTAATATATGAAGCAAAACTATGTTTTATTAAGGAATTCACTTCATGTGTCTTTTATGTTTCATTAGACCTCCAGAAAATGATTAAAAGTGAATATATATGATAAAGAAACTACCCTAATAAAATTCGTCACTATAAATGCACACAGAAAGTAGATATGGCATGGAATAATAGAAGAAATTAATGGCTAATGGTGCCTAATATGATGAATGTATTTATATCCCCTAACATCATTAGTACTGGGATAAAAATCATTATGTTTATAAATGATGACAAATAATTAATGAATACAAAATTTGTATCACACAATAGTAAAATCCATGAAACATTAAGAAGTGAAAGTAAAAATAGGATTTACCCATAACAGGTGATTTGGGTATCCTCTATACATGGGTTAAAACATTACAAGAACATTCCCATTACCTAATTCCATCATCATACTCTCTTGTTTGATACACAAATAGTAAGGAAACATGAAAATAATCTCATACCACATTATTTAATCCCACATTGGATTACCCTTAGGGGTTCACTGATACAGTGAAATCAAGAGCGCATCCCCAAATTTGGGTTGTAGTTTAATAGAAGTGGGGGAAATGTGTTTTTTGAATGATAGAATATACCCTCATGGGTCAGAGTGTGAAATAATAAAAAATATATGGAATATGGAATATGAAATGAGAAACTTTAGAAACTATGTGACCGGGCTCGTAACTCTCCATAGAGGAATCAGTGTCAACTTAGAGATATCAGTAGAACCAAATAATTTAATAATAATGAAAGATAAATAAAAACTATCAGAGGTGGAGTAAATAATATATACAAATTATAGTGATGATCTATATTTACATAATTTGAATAAATGGGTAATTAGGTGGTACAAGCATATACCACCTACAAAAATACACTAAAGTACCCAAAACTACTATAAATTTGATCTCTAACATAGTCTTAGTCCTCTTCCCATATACTTTATAATTATTAAGTAAATAATACACCAGTTGTTGGACAGACCCCTTTATAATAAAAGGTAATCATGAATTCTGTTTGGATATCAATGGAGACCCAAAGATTGTATGCGATATAATCATAGTATCCATCCACCATAGGTTTCCAGATTAATCCATTTTATTAAATATAAGAGTGAATAGTGTTCCATAAATGATAATTGCATTGAAATATAAGAAAACAAATACACTGGTTTGGGTTCATAAATGGGAAACTGGTTTATACTACTTATATAAAACTATGCTCAGTCTCTGAAAAACATTTACCAATGAATGTGATAAGTTATGTGTATGGGTCATCATAAATAATGAATCAAATAAGTGTTATCCCCATGAATTTGATTTTTTTAAAGATATGCCCCTATAATATTACTCATGATCCCTCATAATTTCCATTGAGGCATTGCATATGAAATAATAAATTAAATCCATCAAATCCAATGTAACATCTAATCCCATAAAAGAAGATACATATGGAATATCTAAGGTCACTACATGATCCTCTGATATTACCAATAACCCAATGTTTGATTAGGAAACCCATAGTGATATCCCTCTTATCACACTTATAATTCTGAAATATGACCCTATGCCATGAATTTATCATAGGGAATAGAGCCTCACCAAAGGAATGGAATAGTCATCATTCCCACAAGTCCACCCATGGTTTCTCCCCCAAAGAACCAGTTTCAATCATGAGTATATCTAAATCCTCATATAGAGTCTTTTTAATTCATGTCAAGGGTTTCTCCTACCATGTTATGTTTTACAAAGCCGTGCATGGCCTACCCATCCATGACATCCCTCTCTCAAGAATTTTTTTCACTCCCAGCCCGCATATAGGTTATGTATATAATCCAATATCCCAAATCAATAGGGAATGGAATATAGAAAATGTTATGTATGATTTCCAAATCATGTTATTTGAAACCCATCAATTTTGGAATAAGGCATTATGCATAAGAATATTATCTAAGATATATATAATTATTATATGGAAGAATGTATTAAAGAAAATTAATTAAGTATAAGGTATACGCCCAAGGAAATGGTTTATGGAATATGGAAAGAGGCATAAACATTTTTCATGAGGCATACAGGTAATCATAAGATAATGAAGAAAAGGATGTATTCATAACCATCAATGGCCAAAATAAAAAACTATAATTTATATTGATTATAATTCAATTCTTCATTTTAAATCCATTATTAATAGTTCATTACACGAGAAGTGATTTTTAAACAATTTTTCAAATTGAAAAGGGATTTAAGATGGAAACTTAGTAATTTTGGTGGAATAGGTCAAATATTTCTCTTATAGTGGTGATTTTATAATCTCTCGGGTTGGGTCATACATGGAAAAATAGTTACTGTATTTTTTAAAACTACAGGAATCGAGACATGGTGTCGATGCCCATTATAATTTTTACACATTTAAATAGTAGCAAAAAAGAGGGAAAGTCCTTGGCCACCTACATTTGAGTAGTTTAATTGCACTCATCCATTATCGGTGCATAAATAAGGTTAGATTGAGAAAAGTTGATGAAATATTCTAACAGTTTAAAAATAGGGAAACATTAGTTACGCATAAATAGCCCAGTAGTAGATAAGAGATACCTGATATAGAAGGGATATGATTTTATAGCATACTATCTGATTTTTAATTCACCTAACAATGAACGATAATTTTTTTTTAAAGAATGAGATATGGAAAACCAAACCATGGAGGGGGAGGCATATTCATGGATGAGGAAGAAGGGGCATCTGTTGAAGATAAGGTGAAGATGACAATGGGTTTTAATGTTAGGTTCATTAAGGGTAAAATGTTGTTTTAACCCATAGAGATATGGGTGTATAGTTTTCATGAAAGGTTTTCTAAACTATACCCTAACCATGTGAATGACTTTTATACAAGAGGCATGAAACACTACATGGTCATGAACTATGGTCCATGGTTGGAGACAAACCGTCCGACTCCTAGAACCAAACTACCTCAATCCACATGGTTTGGGAAACCATTAAGGGTGGTCTACATGGTTTTTACTCACCCAGTAGTCTAGTGTTCATTTTCAATTATCATTTCTATTAGATCCAAAAATTCCTCAATAACTTCTTGACTCGGTTTATCATCATTATTAGTGCAATATCAAAGAACTTAAACCCAATATCAAATATTTATTCATTTGAAAGAATCTGGGACATAATATAAAGTACCTTGTTAACTGTTATATATAACTATATCTATATTAACTATTTCACGCTCAACCTATATCAAAAGACATTAATTGAATTATACATACTACATATTTCATAGAGATTTTATTCAAAATCCATGTAGTTTCTTTCCCTTAAAATTCAAGGATAATTTTGTATGTGTATGGGGAGAATAAGTGTGTATCTATTTTTTAATAAAAAAATGTCTTATTGAATGACTATTAAGAAAAATGTGCCCCCCTGACATTTAGCAACAAGAGATACGTTAGTAAAAGTGAGAAACTTTTTATTTAATTTGTTCCTTATAATTTGGAAATTGATTGAGCATGTAATGGTGATGTTCGGATGCACTAGAAAAAATAAATTCACTAAATTTATTTCAATAATGAGTGGCCAAAATTTAACTCATGATTTATAATAATGATAATATAATGAATGATTTAATTCCCTTTTGACAGGATTAATACCACAATTTTTCAGGTAATTTGTTTTCATATTCCATGAATTGTCAATATTTGTTTAATAATATTAAATTTCTCAATGAGCGGGGATACAATAAAATTTATTTATATATACACAATTAATAACATATTTTTATTTTTATTTTTTAAATTTCAAATTTATAATTTTTTATTCCAAAAATCATGTATTCAATATAACTAGATCTTGTATCTATAGTTATGCCAAATTGAATGATTCCTAAATTTTTCTAACATCCTTTTTTTAAATTTTGGAATAAAATTGTTATAATATATGTAATAAATAAATATTTAACATAGATGAAAATAGAAATGATTTTTCTTCTAATATTAAATTTGAGTTATTAAATAATTAATCAAATCATTATTCTTTAGACAAATACTATATTTTAATTTAATCCAAATCTATATAATTGTTCTACATGACATGATCACACTATTCACCGAGTGAGTTTTGGTCAAATAAATGATCTCTTAAATCATTGAAAATTACAAAATATAATCATTACAACCTCTCTAAATAATTCTCTCTAAACATCGTATTAATATTTTTCAATTAATAATATACCATATGTTAATCATATATTTATTATTATAAAATATATTTAGAATATATTATTGTCCAACAT
Organism: Viscum album; assembly: GCA_963277665.1. NCBI lineage: Eukaryota > Viridiplantae > Streptophyta > Magnoliopsida > Santalales > Viscaceae > Viscum > Viscum album. The sequence continues at coordinate 1,000,318,802 of OY728166.1, forward strand.
TCTCTGAAAATTACATAAGATATTCCCATTAAACAATTTTCATATATTTTGATGTTATGCTAAAATTTAACCCCTCTATCATAGAATATAAATGTTTTATTTTATTTAAAAAATAAATATTTTATTATTACCCAATTATGTATATGTTATTATCACTTATCATGAAATAATTCATTCATGATACCTTCAATCAATGAAATTAATATTAAATACCTTAGGTCTGAACCTAATTATTCCCATTTTCCATGTAATGAAATTTATACAGATGATAAATCCATCGGTCTTGTCAATTTTTCTATAGCCCCACCATAACACTGTTTTACACTTAAATAATGAACATTTAATTAAACAGATACAAAATCTAAATGAAAACTATACCACAAATATTCAATTGGAAATACACCCTAAATCATTTTTAATTCCAAATATTTTACACTCATTACATTTTAAGATTTATAGAATCTTGGTTCAAAATAATTTTCAATAGACCTAATATAAAATTTAAATTAGGGGTATTTTTTCTTTTAATCCCACGCATGAGGTCAGTTAAAATCCCTAAGAATGATTCAAGAATTATTTACATAAAAATGATAAATAAAAATATATTTAAAACAATATAAACACATTTTATTATGATAATGCATTAATAATTCTGTCAAATTTGATTTTAATAAAACATTATTCAAGCTAATTTTGAGAAGGAATATTTAAAATAAATAATTTTCTCTAAAACACTTATGTTAAAATTATGATGATTAATGCTCTTTCATAGATATGAACCTATGTATTGAACAATATGTTACCCTCCCCCATTATTAAAGACCATGATGGTATGCTAACCCTTTTTGAATAGTAATGGAATTTCCCAATCATCTCAATTTCTATAAGCCATCTACTATGTAATTTATGGATTGATTATAAAAAGATTTCCATGAAAATAATATTTATTATTTTCTTTTTATAGTATGAGATTATCAATAACAATATATTATCATTGATAGTTGAAATAAAATTCTATAAATATAATATTCCATGTGGTATTGGGGGTTTTTATCAAGTCACATCTGTTGTATATATATCATAAGACTCAATGAGAAGACCCTTGCATTTCAAAATCATAATCATCTCAGTACAACATCATCATATAAAAAATATGATATGTTTTGACACCCAATCAAGCATAAAAATCCCTTCCTCATACTTTTTTAGCATGAAATAATATTTTATTTCTATTTCTTCCATTCAAGAATGATAAATGATATTATAACTATGATGGATAATACTCAATTAATTATTCTTGATGGTAATGGGATCTTTAAAATCAACTATATTTTCCTCATGATTTATTTTCCAAGATTGTAATGGATTACAAGCTTGATAATACTTAATATATTCACTTGTTAAACTACTACGAGAAATATATTCCTAATTTTTACCTTGCTATAAAATTCAGAATCCTCCAAAATAAAATCATTAAATGATGTATACATAAAATAATAATTTAAAATAACTTAATATATATTTTTGTATGAAAATAAATCTTAATATTTTGTTTTTTGAAAAATTGACATGAAAATGATGGTTCCTTTGATATAAATTAGATATCATGTAATAGTAATCATGTTTCTTTCATTGAGATATATTTCATATAATGCGTTGTAAAATAATGGGAAAAATATATGATCTGTTAATATTAATTATAGAATGAATCGAACAATCAAATTGTGTGATTTGATATTAACCTGATTTTTAGCATTATACATTGAAATTTTTATTTGATTATGAATTTGAGTTATTATATTCATAAAATATTTCTTTCCAATTCATATAATTATTTAATAGAAATATATTGACTTGGAATTGAATGTTCCATCCATTTATTAAGTTAAATATAATCCTTGGAATATAGGTAAATAAATACACAACGATATTATAATTAATACGTTAAAAATTCCAAAAAATATATTTTGTTGTTATTCATCTTAACATATAAAAATTATTTCATTCACATTGCTTAGAAAGAAACTCAATTTTTTTATAGAAACTTTGATAAATTGTGTCCCGAAATTATTCAATATCTCCCAGGTATTCACCATGTCTGTAATAAAATAATATAATATAATGATTTAGCTAAACAACTTCCTTAATAAATAATTTTATTTCTTATAATTATCTAGATGAAATTCATTGGGTTTCCAACAGAAAAATCTTCCTTAATTAATATATTATGATATGATTATGTGATATATTTTGACACACCATGAATCCCTCGTCAAGTAAAATTCCAAAAAAAAATTGTTTACAACAATTTTTCTTGTGAAAATTTTGAAAAAACCAAAAATATATTAATTTTATAATTTCTATATTATATAATCCCGGGTTTTTCTTATTATATTTTCAAATTAATTTCATTTTCTAGAACACCATCTTATTTATGATGAAATATTATCATTTATCCTTATTTGAATAAAAGTTGTTTTATTCATTTCAATTTATTCATTCAGCATATAAGTTTATTTAGAGCTTTTCAATAACCAATAATATTATAATAAATAATGGATTCATGTCTTTAAGATCTATTAGTATATAATAAATGTGTGCTCTATTCCCTATTAAAAAACTCTTCTTCAAATTATTTTTCTTCACCAATTTCTACAAATTGTTTATGAAATTATACTTAAATGTATTCTGAAATTTATTCTATGATTAACATATATATGAACAATTTTTTTAAACAAAATATGAAATTTTCAAAACCATTAGGTATTCACATTTAGTAATTTTACCAATAATTTATTGATGAACTATTAATCATTTTATTGATGTCTAAATGTAAAAATCATTCAAATATTTGATATTAATAGTTTTTGTTCTTCTCATTGTTGGAAGTACAACATTCACTTCAATAAATTGTGAAGAACATTGGTGTCATATTTTTCCTATAATAAATATTGTTGTGGGTATTATCTGAATTTATACAAAATAAATACATGTTATAGATATAATATTATTTTAAAAATACCTATTTATAAAAAATAAATTGTATATTTTCTTCAAGGAGAATTGTTCGAGACATATTACTGATAACATGGTATGTGCTCTGAAAATTACTATTTTGTTGATGGCTCATTGTTGGTGAATCATGGGGTCATTTACATTTTTCTTGTTATTTGTTAACCTTATTATTGAAAATTAATAAAAAATCATTATTTTTTTGGGATATATGAACATCCTCGTGAATTGTTTTCTTCTCCTATATCTATAAAAGTTTATAAAACATGGCTATTTTGAATTATGAGATATTAAAATTATTCATTACATTATATAATAACAATATAAAATATTTAGATTGGTAATGTTATATATCAATTAATTGTTGTTATCATATCATAAAGACATCATGATTTACTATCTCATGAAATCACACTTTATTTTATCCTTCACCTTCTATGTTTTAATGATTATTTTCTTTTTTAGGGAATGTATTATATGTTTGATTGAGATCCTAATGAAGATTAATGATATCATACTCATAATTTTACTTCACTAATACCTATAACCTAATTTTCATCATATAAAAACCCATTTTGTGCCTAAACTCTATCTCTTTTTCATTTAAAATCAAACACACATCTTATCCTCCACTAAAACGTTTTATATTTTTCTTTTTATAATATAATTTCATTATAATCTTTATATATAATCCTTTTGTGATGAAATACCTCTTAATTAATTTCACCACATTTCTCTATGTTACATAATTTATATATATTTTTCATGTTATTAACAAAACATTTGACCACAAAAACATATTTCTGCCTCATGTATTTTCCTCTAACTATGTATTGTTTTATGAAAATGGTCTCCAACCCTTTTATAATTTCAAATGATAACAACATATTCAATACCATTATTTATTTTTTTAATATGAACATAATTTCACATTATATGTAAGTAAAACTATTATAAAAAATCCATAGACAATATCAATATATTTCTTCTAATGTAATTTCTGAAACATTTGACATATTGTAATTCCCATGTATTATTCATGTTCACTACATTCTATCACATTTGTAGAGAATGAATTAATTTAAAAACTAAATATATTTTTTGATATTCATATTTAATTTATATATGTTTTTATAAATATTATTCATTATTCGAGATGAAACAATAACCAACATGTATTATCCTTTTCATAATTTTTTTCACACTTAATGATAAATTCATGACTAGGTGTCCATTAATTCCAAAACTAATTTTGTTTCTTTTTTGAGAAGAATATCAATTTTTTAATTTTCCCACCGTCTTATATTTTTTATATGATCTGTAAAATTAAATTTAATACAAAACACGTATAATGAGTTAGAAATGTATTTCCACCAAAATAAAAAAAAAAGATATGTAGATTATTTTTTGTTTATTATCAACTATAATGGTTTAATTAAGATTTATTTGTGAGTTACTAAATTAATGCTTCTATATGGGATAAGTTTAATATTTTTTACATCAAACACCAATAATTTTTTTATAAGATCAATCCCTTCAATTTATATATCCTTACTATTGTGGGGATTCAATTATTAAAATGTGATTGATTCTATTGACTCCCCATGCACCTCCATAACATCTTTTTATCATTGGAACCCAAAAAACAGGATTTTTTTTGCCAATAGTTATATGTATCAACATACAATTTCAATTTCATCAAAACTTAATGAAATTTTATTTCAGTTATTCAATATTTTTGACATGGAAATTCACTATATTTTCCATAAAACCCATTACATGATATTATTATTCTATTTTAGTATTGATATAAATCATCTTCTCATAATTTATTATATTTAAATATTTATGTCATTTAATCTACTCTTTTAAATCATAAAATTATATTTCAAATTTCTACATATAAATTACAGATTCAAGGAGCCAACTATTGTATTTCACATTATTACAACAATAGACATTAATTTATTAAGAATAATCATTTCGGTAAATATTAAGGTAGAATATTCCCATGAATCTAGTACCTTTATTAATAATATTCTCATGTATAGTTTATCTTTGATAACCAAATTAATATTCTAATTTAGGTATTAACATACCTAAATTTCATTTACATGCATTTATACATGGATTACATTCTCATGGTAAATAATATTCTTATACTTGAACAAATAAATATATGATATCTTTTTTCTTTTCTCCTCAATAACTAATTTTTAATGGATTATTCTCATTGGTTATCAAACCAGTTAATATGTATACATAACTAAAAATTGTGACCAATATTTTTTCGTAAAAAACAATTTTTATCATTAATTTTAATAATAATTCAAATATTTTAAAATAATATAAATGGAATTAAATCTCTGTTAACTATAAATTTCCTCATGATCATATAACCCTATGAAATTAAACAATTCATTTAACACAATCTCATTCTATTATAATTTTTAGTGGACTTGTTTAACTTGTGTCTATTATTTTATATAATATGTGTGTTCTGAAATCAATATTTTATCAACTCCTTTGTAGAATTTTGTATTACAAACATAAATTCAGGATTTAGATCTTAAATTATATTTCCACAAACATCTTTATGAGTTTTATGTAAAATATAGTTTCAATGAGTCTAGAATTGAATTTAACACAAATTTAAAATTGATAAAAAGTGCATTAATATACTCATATTGGTGAAATATAATATACTAATACACATTAAATAGTACCCCCGTCGTGGAATTATGTACCTTTTAATATTCTGTATTAATGGAGAGATTTTATTATATATTTTAATTTTATCTTAATCCTTATTAATAATTATATAATTGGAATTATATATTTCCACACCTAATGCATTGATGCCTATTATATGAACAACCAGATCCCTTTTGTATTTTTATGATAATGCTCTACCATCCTAATTTATATAATCCCATGAATTTTTATATTTATACATATATTCCAAATGTGAAAAATAATGTTTTGTATTATTTATTTGTATAAAACAATAATTTCAACCAAATAATAGAATCCCCTTCTATTGATTAACATTACCATTAAATGGGTAGAGAAAATCATTAAGAGAAACTATTATAAAATATTATATACAAAATTTATGATAAGGGAAACCCCATAAATGGAGTAAATTTTGGAATATGTATTAATAAATTTACCCTCACCATTTATTTTCATCTCTATTTATTAGAAACCCACTCTCTCGATCAAATTTCATTTAATTCCATAAATACATAAATGGAGGACACATTTAATTTACATGGTTCATCATACAAATGATAATATAAGGGACCTAAAAGGGTGATGAGTTGGTCAACCAAAAAAATAATTTAAATTATTAATTTTTACAATAATGGGTTACCATTCTGACCCTCCATGTTTAAAACTAACTAAAATTACTGAATAATTCAATACTCTTCATATAATATTTACATCATTATACGCCATATAAAATATATTCCTCGTACACTAAGGGTTAATAAATATTAAACCGAAGACATAGTAGGAGTCATCCTCAATTATATATACATCAAATAAAATAGTATTATAATATACATTATTTATATTATTATTATTATTTTAATATTTTAGTACATGTTTGGATTTATTTTCTTAATATTATGAACAAATTATATTATTTATGTACAAAAACCACTTTAATTGTTCATTTAAATAGATATATTCCTTATTTTTCTGAATATTATTTTTTAGAAATTCTATAAAATAATATGATATTAATTCCAATATTTAAAATGTAACTTTTACAAATATTATAGTATATGTTTCTTTAATATTAGTTAATATATAAAATATAGATGTTCATTCCATTTTGTTATAGAGAAAGAAGAAACAGTTACAATGGGTTAGTACATAATATAACCACACCTTATCAAATAACTAATGAATGGAGAAAACATCAAACATCGTTATCTATATTGTTCTAATCCTCACTGTCCCCATTGAGATCTAAATCATCGCCGAGGTAACAAATTTAATATGACTAAAAATATCTTGAATCATTAATAGTTTTATTCCAGTTTTTATGGGCCATCAACATGAGTAATTATTATTATTTTATTTATATAATTTTATTATCCAATATAAAAAGTCATCATTATAATTTATAATTTTTTTCCACATATATCTATAATTTCTTTTTTCTGTTGAATCTACAACCCCCATATCTTCACGTTTTTATTTATTAATTTTTATCTTTCATTGTATATTGATCCCTTCCATGGACTTGTATGTGTTGAAATATTAATTACACATATACTTAGTGAACCTAAAATCATTATTTATAGGGGCCTTGTAGAGTACATAATGTTAAATCCACAATTGATCCACTATGATCTCCTCATTGAATGAACTGTTGTCATTTAGATGTTTACTAAATATCATTAGAAACTTTAAAATTAGGGATCCCATAAATCATTAATAGAATACTGAAATCATTACACCCCAACCAATCGGTCTTCCATTTCCATTCCAAAACCCAGTAGTGCTCTGTTTGATTGGCATCTTGATTGGTCATTACCTCTACTCTGATTCCCACACCAAGGCCATCAGTCATCCAGTCATGCCATGTATTTGTGTTGAAGATAATTTATCGAAAGATATCTGTATTCAATCAATATTGAGACTAGGGGAGAGATACACAAGCATTCTAAGGTAAGTTACGACTCTTGGATTCCCTTCCTTTTGGGTTATTGTCTCGTATAACATGATATATTCAGATGTTGTTGAAGTCTCTCACATTTCTCTAGGTCTATGCCTCCCCATCTTTTGGTGGTCATCATCGTTAAATGACGAAAGACCCTTGGATGTAATTCAGGGGATATGGGTGAGGATGCTGCAAAACTGCATCGTAATGTGGAGAATTATGGGATATTTGATATTGTGGCTCCATTGCAATGCAAGGAAATAAGGTTGAGTGGGAACCCAAAGGTGAAAGATTTTTTCCATCATCTAAAACTGGACCTGGGTACATGGTTGTAGGATCCTTGTTCTAATGTGAAGTATCTCCATAGACCATATGCTTACATCGAGCTTGAGAAGACAATCTCAGTTAGTCCTCCTATGGAGAAGTAGAAGATCACTTAAGGGGGCCCTGGAAAGTATTGAAAATAGGGTTGACCAAAGTATAGAGGAAACATATCCAGGAAAATCTGTTCAGAAGGCATATTTTGTTAATAATGAAGAATTTCTACAGGATCCAAGGAGGCATGATAAGTGGAGGTAGGCAGAGAACATGGGATTTGAGTAAAAGGATCCCTTGTTATTTGTTGTCGTGCAACTTGTAAGAGAAAGGTCAGATGATGTGAGTGTATTGGGTCTCTTGGGAAAAAACTAACTATTTTAAAAACACACATCCCTTATAAAGGTTATTGGTGTATTGAGGATATGGGATATCCCATCAAGCATTCAGACTCTTCTGCTTAATGGAATGGTCATGATGAAAGGGTCGTCCACCTATCCATTCCATGCAAATGGCACCCTCAATCACAACCAGTGGAACAATTTCAGCTGAGGCTATATATGAAGATCAAGATATTGGAGATGCTACATAGAATCTGGATCTGGAGGACAACTCATCTACATTATATTTTGTGTGTCGATGATAAAAATAATCCTGGGATTTAGAAAAACGAAATCATGTCACACAAGATATAATTTCCTAAATGGAGAATCTTAAATCCATATATTCAACATTGTATTCTCAAAAACGGTTTTCAGTTTTATGGAAAGCCATTTCCTAGGTTAATGAGGATGTAGGATGGATGGATAATGGAGATCCCCCCCCCCCCCCGAGTGTATATGGAAATATGTTAAGAAAAAATGGAGAGTCCTAGATTTATGCTGACTCCAAGGAACAATTCATTGAAGAGGACTACATTAGATCCTCCTCACAGAAGGGAAAGAAAAAAATTACGGATTCAAAAAAGTTCATTATGAACAATCGGAGGGAGCAACATAAGAAGGACTAGTATAATCTTCATAGTCCTCTATTTACTAGATCTACATTCGATGGTATGTTTCAACCGAATTCTCTTAAAATTTAAGACTCCATCCCCTCGAACGAACACAAAGATTAAGAAAAGCATGTGGTGTGTGACATCTCTAAGGACCTAGTGGATGTATGATATAATGATGTTGCTATAATCATTTTCTCTTGTGAAATAGGGATTCATGATCATGGATAAAAGCATTATTCAGGTTTCAATAAATACCCACAGTGGCATGTGTAATGAGTTTTGGAGCAGATGGACCATCTATTGCATTCAAAATAAATGGTATATGATGATCTGAATATTGTGGCATTGAAGAAGATGACATTGTTTCCCGTGACTACTACTAAAGAGAAAATCCAGTGAATAGATAAGTTGCTCCATATTTCTCTTAGAGGACTCAACATGAGGAAGATCAATAAAGAGAATATAAACAATCATGGGACGATTTGGATCATCTCTATGTAAGAACTCATAAGCGATACCATGTCATATAGGTTCATTTTATCCCATGTATATTGTTTAGGGATATTACTTCCAACCAATTCCAATTGTTTATAAAATAATGTAGCATGTCATTTGGTATTGAAACTAGCAAAATATAAGGGTTCTCACTTCTCCCATACAAGTGTTACAAAAAAAATTATTGTTGGATGGATAACACCCCAACACTATTATTAGAAATACAATAGAGACCATATTTGAAAAAAATGATTAATACGGAAGGAATAATCCAGTATTTTTATTTAATTTGAGGATTGTTTTCATGTAGTAATGAAATTCCAGGTATAATCAATGATATATTATTTATGTATTTTTTTAACTTTTTAATAATTTTTTTTATACTGAAAATAAAAAACTATATAAATTGAACATAAACTAATTTTTTTCCTTTATCAATTGTTTTTTGATTTTTAAGATAAAATATTACATTTATCTTAATTTTGAATATATTAGTTTATGAATATATTTACACATTATTATTTTTTTAATAATTAAAAAAACTATAAAATGTAGTACGTTATTAAAAATTATGTTATATTCTTTGATTAAAATTTGTTTTAATCCTAATATATTTAAATCATTAAAAAATTCTCACTTAGTGAAATATATATTATATTCTAGGTTGAAATTATATTCTCAGAATATATGCATCATTTAAAAGGTAAAATATATTATTCTTTTATTTAAATTTATATTTTATAATTTAATGAGATAAATTATTCTGTTTCAATAATTGACTATATTCTATTTAAATTCGATGTAAATATTTAAATTGAAAGATGTTAATAATCTAATAAATAAATGTAATAATCACAATTTTATGATGAACCTGTTATTTTTATCTGAAAAGTTAATAATATCGAAAAAAAATATTAATTAATAATTTTAATTGGAATTGTAAATTTTTTTCTTACATATGATAAATAATAAGTTATAGAATGTTATAAGTGATAACATTCTATGAATTTTTTAGTTAATAATTTTTTTATGATATTATTTATAGAAATTAATTTCTTTAAATAAAAAAGGTATAAGATAATATATTTATATTTTTAGGGGTTATTTTTTTCACTAAGAAAATTTCTTACAACTCTAAGCATACTAGGTGACCCCTAAAAACATTATGGGGCCCATGTGGATCCAATGAATATAGAGGTAATCCCATGTATGGATAGATTAATGGGTATGTATCTGGGTCACATTTTGTGCTAGCATAGATTCTTAAAATTCCCAACTGTGTATTAGTATGGTGGGTTGTGACCCAGATTGTTCATATATTAGGCCAAATCCTGCATGGGATTGTGTATAATGCCAACTGAGAGTACACCATAATTGATACTTCTAGTTAGGTTAATCAACCAAATAGAATATATTTAGTCCAAATACTATGTTTTTTTCAATATGGGATGAAATTATGGTTATGGATCACCATGTTAAAAAACTCATTAAATCCAAAACAATCTAATTGGTCAATGGTGGTCATTTGATAACCAAATTTGTCTACTTTAATGAGATACCTACCTCCCTTGTTATTAATCAATTCTCTAGCATTCATACTAGTGGCATCACCATAAATTTAAATCCTTTTATATCCTTTAACCCCATGAAAATTTTAGAGAGGATGACTGAATAATAGTACGCTACCTCTATCAAAAATAATTTTATATATATACAAAACCTTGGTATTGTCACTTTTCTCCTCAACTGACAAAAACCATTTTTCACCATTAATGATCCTGAATTAACAAAAATGCTGGGGAAAATGATTACACACATCCATATGATGATTAAATATAAAATAAGGTTTATTGTTTCAAAAGAAAATAATTTTTTTAAAACCTGGCAGTCAAAGTCTCTTACATATCATAATCTTATAATACCATTCAACAATTATCCCACATTCTCTTAGAATAGAAATCTCAAGTGTAACCTGACGTATATATATATATATATATATATATATATATATAATTTTATTATTTAATAGGAAGAATCCCATTCTCTCATAGAATAACACAAGATAAAATCCCACTAACTCTATCTTCCTCCAACTTTACATCTTGCACAATCTTTCCAAAACAAAAACACAGCAACTCCTTTCTACTTTTTAGATTACATCAAGAAGGAATGAGTTTCATACCTTTTAGTTCCCTATTTTGAGTAATGGGATTCTTCTAAATTATTATGAAATATTATATAAATGTTTATATATATTTAAAACTTCATATTCTTCAATTATATATATATATATATTATTTTAAAAATCATCATGTTTATATTTTAAATAATTTAATTCTGGAAAAAGGATATATTACATATTATAATTAAAAACTTCTTTTATATTATAAAATAATGAAAATTATTCTCAATGTTCAACGTTTTAATACATATGGTGTATGTGTGTTAATATACCCATATTCATTTAGCTATTATTTCATGATTTTAATGAATGATAAATTCATATATTTTCTTTATCATACTCAATTACGTATTCTCAAAAAATAAAATGATTAAATGATTTATTTTAAAATGATACATTTTTTAATATTATATGTATAATATTTTTAAAAAAAAATTATATATTAATTGAAAAATCTGATTATTACCATTAATTGATTTATAGAACATTGATTATATATATTATTTTAATAATATTATAGAATTTTAATTTTAACATTTCAATTAATATTATTTTATTTGTGATGGATTCATACCTTTAGCCCTTTATTTTATGAATAAAATATATTAATTAAAATTTTATGTTATTTAAATATTCAATTGTGAATTTTGAATGATATTTTATGGGAATAAACATTTAAACATATTATTAAATGATTTTATATATAATTAAACATTAATTACATGTTAATGATGATAATTTCTGTTTTCATTGGAATATTAGGTGCATAAATTGAGAAAATGGAACCCAAAAACATTTTTTCTTTAATGTTGACAAAAGGATCGTAACATCCTTTTACCACTATAATTTCCATAGTATAAATTGATGTGTTATAGAACAAGGGGTGAACTAAAATCGCATAAGGATAATAATTATATGAATAAAGAATATCACATGGGATATAATTAATAACATAATGACATAAAAAAGCATGGAACAAGAATACTGATATGGATTTGTAACATATATAACATTGGATCATTTATTCATTTAATAAGAGAAATGTTCATACAATATACATCATGAAATAAAAAAGAGTCAAGGATATAAACCAAGAACATTTATTATCATGTATGATGAGTCAAGGCTAACCACCAGACCATTTGACATAGATTTGTAGGAGTCCAGGCTAACCATGAAGATGATTTCACATGGAGTAGCATTATTAAAATTTAGCCACAAATACCATTACATATGATCTCTCTTGAGACTAAAAATTACCCAATGCATTGAAGAGATATCTAGGTGCACCTACCATAACATTTCCCGGAATATGAGTTCCAGACGAATAATCATAAATATGGAATCCAATATAAACATAAGGAAACCCATGTAAAATATTTGGTATTAAAATCGTCCAAAAAGGTTTAAAAATGGAATATAATAATGGTTTCCATGAAATTATGTATTATGATAATAAAATGAAAACATTAGGGTAAAATCATAATGGATCCTAATATGTGATGTCAAACATAAGAAAAAACTAGTACAATTTGTGATTAAGAAACATTATAAATGAAACAGTGTAGTGGGGTTTAAGAAAAATATGAATGATAATTTATATAAGAAAAGAAATATATGTTTTTAAAAATTCCAAAACTAAAAATGATATTTATTCAAGATAAAAATTATTTATTTTTCAAAAATAACTGTGACTTAGAATGATGACGAAGTTCTCTAAGAATTTGTTGATGAATCTATAAGTTCTATGTATTAAAGAATACCTATAAAGAAGAATTGAAATGAAAACATTTTTATAACAAATATTTACCCATATAAGAATAATGAAATAATCTAGAGACATGATGCAAGAATATATAATTATAATTGTTAGAATTATATAAAAATAATTAAAAATTTCTATAGGTTAAACATATATAATGAATAACCCGAATGAAAAAATTGATGTTTGAAAATAATCCCTTACCTTGTGTAAAAAATTGTTCTCTATATGATTTTAATGTCAAGGATAATAAAATAATATTCATTAATTATTTAATTTAAAAAAACTTAAAAATATATTATATATTTTATAATTTTATTATGTTCATTTATGGATTTTTTACGAGTTATAAAATACCTATTTTTCATTCAAGTTTGTTTGTTTCTTTGGTTTCATGATCTGTTCAATTTTATACATTTATTAAAAATAATGAAATATTAGAAAAGTTATCCATAATCTTTTTTATATGTTACTAATTAACATATATAATGTTTAGTGGTCTTAAATATTATTTTTTTATAGATTTTATAATGATTTAATTAATATAACTTTTGTGATAACCTTTTAGATTTTTTAGTGTTTTTTTGATCATCGTGGATTAGTATTGTTTTTTAATTAATATTATGTATATATTATAGTTATAGAACCTTAAATAAGATATAATACATAAATTAAAATCATAATAGATCATTAAAATGGTTTTATGGCTATCTTTGAACGAGATAATGGAAATGGAAACCTCTCCTCCAAGAATGTGATAAATCAACACCTCACAGACATTGTTCTAATTTTTTAAATAAAAAGTTAGTGGAAAATTAATTATGATGGGATATTACATTAACATTATAATATTCTAGTATATAAACAATATTTAAGTTATAATTTCACTTTTATTAGAATATTATATAGTAGGAGAATAATATAAAATTATAGAAAATAAATTAAAACAAAAAAGGAAAAAGGCTATTTCCTCTGAATTTTTCCTCTTTAAAGACCTCCTTTTTGAAAACGGTAAGGTATTTTGTTAAGACTATATGATCCTATATTTTTTTATGATTCAAGGGAATAGTATTACAAAAAATTTGGAAAAAATTCATGTATTTTGATGTTAGAGGAGAAGAGTTTGTGAAAGGTGGTATTTATATTGGGGCAGAGGGGTGTTTTTTGATATTTTTATTCATTGATTTGTTATTTTGGATTAATACAATGAATAGTTATGATTACTATGACAACCCTACTTTTTATTAAAACATAAACATGCTTTACTACCTAAAACTTCACTTGATACAATAAAGAAGATCGAGAGGTTTAGTGTATTTGGGGATTAGGATCATTACATAGAAACTTAAAACATGAAATACAACATATTTATTGAGAACTTCCTTTACATGACCACTACATTCCCTCATACTTAGCTATGCATGGGATAACCTGAGGACATGCATAAGAAAAGGGTGAACTATAAATCCTAGTAAGGGAGTACACATGTAATAACATGAGGAGTACAATACATGTTAGACAATAGGAAAATCAAAATAGAATAAAAGAAACATGAACATAAAGGCATGATAACTCATGATAATCCTAACATAGAAATATGGCAACAACACTTAACATTAAATTAGCATGAGCCAAGGCTCATTGCACATAGAGCATGAGTAAACCCTCATTGCACATGAAGCACGAGTAAACCCTCGTTGCACTTGAATTAGAATGATTCAACACTCATTTCATATGACGTATCATGATACTATACTTTACCCAATGCATTGGAGCTCTATAAGGGTGCACCCTTCTTAAACATTTCATTTCATTTAGAAGTGTGCCACATGGATCATAAAACATGGATTCATAAAACATAATCATTTACTCCATGATAAAGAAATGTGGAATTCATATATGAAACTTTACAATAAATATGTAAATATTCATAAAGGTTAATACCCTTGATGGAGAAATGCGCACAGTATTCACTACACAAAGACATTGGCTTAGAAAATCGGTGCAATTTCGGCGGCGTAACGGTGTGACATAAGAATTCATAGAAAATGGTTGATGAGAGATAAATGGGTTACTCATCATATTTACATGTAATGGACAGTAAAGAGGTCATATAGATACATGTCCCACCAATTTAAATGGAATTTAGATTCATGATACAAATGTATTGCTTGAATGTAAAAGAAGAGAGAGAAGTTCCTTTCGAAATTTCGGCATAGTAACGGGTGTACATGGGAGGCTTTAAATGAGAGAGAAAGGGGTATCCCATCATTCAAACAATAATATGTTAGTATGGGGGAGGTGCAAAACCATACCCCAACATTCATAATTGAAATTAAAAGGTCAATACAACTTAAAGAAAAATTGACAAAATGAGAAAGGAAGAAAAAACCCTTACTTTGAAGTGTGCTTCCAATGGCTAGAGAGAGGCTTGTGATAGGATTCTTGGGAGATTGGGGCACCTTGGGAGGATTATAGAGAGATTAGGGAAGAGGTTGGACGAACTCAAAAGTATTTTAGGGAGGATGAAGTGGGTTCTTGGGTGGGTTTATATAGGAAAGGTGAGGGAATTCTTTATTATTTAGGTTTGGGTCCCCATACATTAAATTAATCCAAACCACAAACCATCCCATGGTTTTTGCCCATGGTTTTTGGAAAAGGGAAGAGGAAAACAATATTTTATAAGGCCCAGGTCCAAAATTCTTAATATAATAAGGTTTCTTATGTGGAGGTGAGTCACACTCCCATGGAAATTAATTTAAAAAGGAAAAGTGTTGAATATGTCTTGAGGGGTCCATTAATGCTTTGAAAAGTAAGTCAAACAAAACCAAATTCACATTATTTTAATATTAATAAATATATCGGCCGAACATAAGGATTATGGTATGTTATTACATCACCATTGGGTCATTATTATGTCATAAAACACATTATATATTTAAACGGTATTTAATTTTTTCCCAAAAATTTGACTGTCTCAGAAAATTATGAAAAAATTCACCGTTGGATAATTTGGACATCCAGATTCCAGAAATTACATTTCATTTATCTAAAAAAATTATAAATATATATTAATTTTCACTTTTAAAAAACCAACATTTATTGAAAATTCACAGATTTTGACAGAAATGGATTTCAAACATTAATAAAAATTTTAATTACATTTATAAATTTATAAGATCATTTATATTTAATAAAAATTAATTTAATATTAATAATAATATTTATTAAAATCTTATTTAATTCAAAAATCCCGTAATTTAATAAAATTGAATTCTTAATTAAAAAATAACTAAAAACACCATTGTACTTTAAAAACTATTTACAATGTATCAAAAATGACTAGAAATTATATTCATTTTTATATACACAAAAAAATAACGTACATGAACATAGTACTACTTATTTGTTACATAAATCCTTAAAATAGCCGCATAAGACCTAAGGGTAAGGTGTGCCATGGTGATAGACTCTTGGTGCGGCTCGGATAACATTGCTCGAGTGGTAATCTCTATCAACTTCCACTTTTCTGATAGACGGTCACGTTCGAACTTGACAAAATGAAGCTCATCTTGGGCTTGGTCAAGGGCGAAGCCCAAAGACTCCACCTCTTTTCCTAGCTTCAACAAATGGGCTTCGTATGGGGAAATTCTATTGGATGAGGCCATCGCATCCTTTGTCTGAGTAAAATTGGGTTCGTTAAAGCCTTACATTTATACTAATCATGTGATCATTGTTCAACGGCTATAAAAGTAACGGTCACAACACTTATCATAAAAGCATAGAAGTTGACATCTTATAAAAAAAATTTATAGAGAGACATTTAACTGTATCAATAGGGATTTTCCATTAATGAATCTTTGGGTCGTTACAATATTCCCCCCTTAAGAAATTTGGCCCTTGAAATTTTCCTTTTCCCACACTAAAACAAATGTGGTTAACTCAGCTTCATCATATCCTTTGACTCCCAAGTCGCTTCTTCAAACTTTTGGTTTCTCCACAATACCTTGATGAGGGGCAATGTCTTATTTCGTAGAACTTTTTCTCTACGATCTAAGATCTTCACTAGTTTCTCCTCATAAAAAAGATCATCTTCCAATTGTACCACCTCGGAAGAGAGTACATGTGAAGGGTCCGGTATGGACTTCCTTAAGAGGGATAAATGAAAGACATCATGCACCTTGGCCATAGTAGGTGGAATTGCTAGTAGATAGGCCACATCCCCAGCATGATCGAGAATCTGGAAGGGGTCGATGTACCATGGACTTAACTTCCGTTTTTTCAAAAACTCATGACATTTCTTCCACTGAGATATGCATAAAAACACAATGTCTCCAACTTTAAACTCAAGGTCTCGTCGACGATTATCTGCTTAACTCTTCTGTCGACTCTGGGCTGCCTTGATATGCTGATGAATTGTTCTCACCTTATCCACAATTTTGTCGACCATTACTGGTCCAAGCAGCTTACTTTCACTGACCTCATCCCATCATATCGGTGTTCTACACCTTTTCCCATATAGGGATTCATATGGTGCCATTTGGATGCTCGAGTGAGAACTGTTATTATAAGAGAACTCAACCAGAGAAAGATGTTGATCTGATCCTCCTTTAAATTCCATTGAGCACGCTCTTAACATATCCTCAAGAGTTGGATAGTCCACTTGGATTGGCCATCAGTTTGAGGATGATAGGTCGTACTAAAGTTCAGTTCAGTATTTAGAGCATGTTGAAGACTGTTCCAAAACATAGTGGTGAATCATGGATCTCAGTCAGACACAATAGATAGCGGTACTCCATGCAACCTTACCACTTACCTGATATATATTTGTGCTATTTGATCCAATGAGAAATCCTCCCGAATAGCAATGAAGTGTTCAGTCTTTGTAAGACGATCCACAACAACCCAGATTGCCTTGTTACCTTTGGATGTCCTTGGAAGTCCGGGGACAAATTCCATGGTGATGTTCTCTCATTTCCATTCTGGTATGGGAAATGGTTATATCATCCCCTTAGACTTCTGCCTCATTGGCTTCACTTGCTGACACACCAGGCACTTTGATATATATTCAGCGATCTTCTTCTTCATATTATCCCATCAAATGTTTTCTTGGAGATCTCGATACATCTTTGTGCTCCCTGGGTAAATAGAGAAATTTGAACTATGTGCATCATCCAAATGTTCCTTCTTCAGCTCCGAACTTGATGGAACACATAGTATTTTCCCAAACCTCAGAATTCCTTCATCATTAACTTTAACTTTGAGGATTTCCCCTTTTTGATAGCTTCCACTTTTTCTTGAATTCCCACATCATCCTTTTGAGCATCCTTTAACCTTTCCAAAAGAGATGGTTGAGAAATCATTTGTGAAAGGATTGATGATGTTCCCTTCTTTATGATTCCCACATCCATATTCATCAAGTCTATGAAGTTTGGATCCTTCTCAATTCTCATCATTGATAGAATTGTTGGATCCTTTCTACTTATGGAATCTTCCACCTTGTTCACTTTCCCTGGGTGGTAATGTATTGAACAGTCATAATCCATTATGTGCTCTATCTATCTTCTCTGGCACATATTATGCTCTTTCTGTGTGAATATATATTTTAGACTCTTGTGGTCAGTATATATCTCACATTTCTCTCCATAGATATAATGCCGCTAGATTTTCATTGCAAAGATTATAGCCACCAACTCTAGATCATGCGTTGGACAGTTTCGCTCATGGATTTTCAACTTCCTTGAGGCATAGGATGTCACTTTATCATTCTGAATCAGCACACATCCTAAGACATTCTTCGAAGCATCACTGAATACCACAAAAATCTCCCCACTTGTTGGTAAAGTGAGCACGGGTGCAGTGATAAGCCTCCTTTTCAACTCCTTGAAGCTTTCTTCTCATTCATCACTCCATGAAAACATTAATCCCTTTCGAGTTAGATTGTTAAGAGGGTTGGAAAATCCTGAGAAATGTCTCACAAATTGACAATTATATCCAGCTAACCCCATGAAGCTATGGATATCGGTTACCGATGTTGGCCTCAGCCATCCCTCAATTGTATCTATTTTGGAGGGATCCACAGATATCCCATTTCTTGTGATGATATGGCCCAAGAATGAGACCTCCTTCAACCATAACTCACACTTTCTGTACTTTGCATAGAGATTCTCCTTGCACAAAATCTCCTGTACAGTTCTTAAATGCTCCTCATAGTCTTCCTAGGTTTGGGAGTATATTAGAATATCATCTATAAAGACTACCACAAATTTGTCAAGGTAATCTCTAAAGACTCTATTCATCAAGTCTATGAATATTTCTAGAGCATTGTTGAGTCCAAAAGGCATTACTATGAATTCATAGTGCCCATACCTTGTACAAAAAGCAGTCTTGGGGATATCTTCCTTCTTCACCCTTACTTGATAATATCCGGACCGCAAGTCCACCTTGGAGAAGTATTGTGCTCCATGCAACTGATCAATCAAGTCATCGATTCTTGGGAGAGGATACTTGTTCTTTATCGTGATTTTTTTATGTTCATGATAATAAATGCAGAGCCGCATTGACCCATCCTTCTTCTTGATGAAGTGGTCTGGTGCACCCCATGGTGAAGCACTTGGGCATATAAACCCTTTATCTAGATTCTCCTGTAGTTGTTTCTCCAGATCTTCAAGCTCAGCAACATCCATTCTATATATAGTCTTGGATAATGGTAACGCCCCAGGTATAAGTACAATTGATAACTCAACATATCTTCTATAATTAAGTCAAGGTAGTTCCTCGGGAAACACTTCCGCGAATTCCCTCACAATAGGTGTTTCTTCAAGGATGGTTTCTTCTTTGGACACAATCATACGAGCCAGATACACATTCTCTTAGGGCAGTAATATCCATGCTTGAGATGATGGAGCTAAAGGAGATTCATCTTCCTCTTGACACTTGTAAAGAATCGGTGGTCGATTCTCCATATGGAGTGTGATTTCCTTCTCCCGACAATTTATGTTGGCTCTATATAAGGAAAGCCAATCCATGCCATGAATTGCATCAAATTCTACTAGAGGTAGTATTACGAGGTTCGCTGGGAAATTAAATCCACATATTATAATAGGGGAGGACTTATATTCATGGGATGCAATGATTTCCCCATTTCCCGTACTCACCGACATCTTTACTTAAATTATTTTTAGTGGTGCTGGGATTGTTCTACTAAACATTCGAGATATAATAGAATGCGTAGAACTTGAATCAAAAAGTACGTTCACTATTCTTGAATGAAGAACTAGCGTACCTGTCACCACATCGTTGTCAGGGTACAATTCAGCAGAAGTGATGGAAAAAGCTCTTCCTTTCTATCCTGGAGGTTGTTGGTTTCCTACGATAACCCTTGGATTAGGGCACTGATTTGCGAAATGACCCATTTCTTTGCATTTGTAGCATTGAAAAATGTGTTGAGGTTCGAACGGAGCATTCCTCTCCTTTGTTGCAGCCACGGGTTCTTCTTTCCAAAAGTTAATAGCTAGGTGCCCTTATCTTACACACCTGAAGCATATTCTCATCCCCTTAAGGCAATTTCTAGGGTGCTTCGTTCCGCACTTTTGGAAAGTGGGGTGCTGGAACTTCTTAGCGCCGTTGGATTTATCCATCGGACCACCAGCATTGAATTCCACCATACACTTCTTGTCCCCATGATACCCCTGTGATTCTCTAATCTCCATTTTGACCTTGAGGGAACATCGGACAATTTCCTCATAGCTGTCAAAGTCACGGATCGCTAATGCTTTCTGCAAGCTAGGCTTCAGCCCATCAAAGAAGCGGTCAACCTTTCATTCGAGGGTAACAACAAATCCGGAAGCGTATCGTGCATGTCTTGTGAAGTTAGCCTCGTACGATCCCACAGATTCTACATTTTTTGCTTGAGGGAAAGGATGTCCCTTTCCATCATAAGACGGAGGGTGCGCAAAAAATATTTATTGAAAAACATCTTCCAGAATTACTTCCATTCCAAAGCCTCGATCTCCTCCTTAGGCTTCGTATTTTATATCAACGTCCACCGTTGATCAGCTTCACCCTCCATACAATAAGCAGCCAGGAGAACCTTCTCTTGTTCAGAGCATTGGAGGATAGAGAAGGTCTTTTCAATGGAGTTGATCCATTGTTCAACTATCTTGGGATCGGATGATCCACTAAATGTTGGAGGCCTTTTTCTTATGAAGCTCTCAATAGAAAATTGTTCTTTATTGCGGGGTTGATCGTTCCTCTTGACCCGTGTTTCTATTCAAAACATGAGTTAGTTGAGAGAGAAGTGTGACAATGTTCGCGATTCCCAGTCCCATTGGATTGGGCATCTCATTAGTACAATCATCACACTGATCTTCAAAACGGTTGTTAGCCTGAGTCCTCCTATTACTGGCCATTGGCTGGAATAAAAAGAAAGTTAGGGGTAACACATAACGGGTAATCCAAAGACAAAAGTTGATGACCTATAAATAAACGTTAATTCTTTTAACTCATGAGTCTATATGATTCAATCTAGGCTTTTCATGGTCTACTTTCTAACATATATTGTTAGGGGAATTTTACCCTTAATAAGGGTTCATACTAAGATTGTTAATTTATCAAAAAATATCCCCCGGGTGTGTCGTAACCAAGAGTGCAGCAAGGCCCGTTGTTGTGCACTAGTTCCTATTCAAGTCTAGCTCAATGCCTTGTTTTTGGGTTTTACCCCTAGGATACATCTGTGCCAGATCCGCCTCTAACTGATCATATCCAGAAAGGGATGTATTTGTTTGATAAACCACTTACTTAGTAATTAACAAAACTTAGGAATGTTTTTATTATACTTATTCTTGTATCTAAGGATTTACTAGGGTTTCCTAATCCCAAAAATAACTAAACCTATCCTCTGATACCAACGATGACAACCCTGCTTTTTATTACAACATAAACATGCTTTATTACATAAAACATCACTTGATAAAACAATGAAGATCGAGTGGGGTAGTGTATTTGGGGCTTAGGATCATTACATAGAAACTTAAAACATGAAATACAACATCTTTATTGAGAACTTCCTTTAAATGACCACTACAATCCCTCGTACTTAGCAATGCATGGGATAACCTGAGAACATGCATAAGAAAAGGGTGAGCTATAAAGCCCAGTAAAGGAGTACACATGGAATAACATGAGGAGTACAGTACATGTTAGACAATAGGAATATCAATAGATCATAAAATAAACATGAACATAATGTCATGATAAAGCATGTTAATCATAACATTGAAATGTGGAAATAACACTTAACATTGAATTAGCATGAGCCAAGGGTCATTGCACATGGAGCATGAGTAAACACTCATTGCACATGAAGCATGAGTAAACCCTAGTTTCACTTGAATTAGTATGATTAAACACTCATTGCACATGATGTATCATGATACTATACTTTACCCAATGTATTGGAGTGATATAAGGGCACACCCTTCTTAGACATTTCATTACATGCATAAGTGAGCCACATGGATCATAAAACATGGATTCATAAAACATAATAATTTATTCCATGATAAAAGAATGTGGAATTCGTATATGAAACTTTACAATCAATATTTAAAGGTGCATAAAGGTGAATACCCTTGATGGAGAAATGGGTATGGTATTCACTACACAATAACATTGGCTTAGAAAATCGGTGTGATTTCGGCAGCGTAACGGCGTAACATAAGAATTCATAAAAAATGGTTGATGAGAGAGAAAGGGGTTCCTCATCATATTTACATGTAATGTACAGTAATAAGGTCATATATATACATTTCCCATCAATTGAAATGAAATTTAGATTCATGATACAAAAGTATTTCTTGAATGTAAAAGAAGAGAGAGAAGTTCCTTTCGGAATTTCGGCATAGTAACAGGTGTACATGGGAGGCTTTTAATGAGAGTGAAAGGGGTATCCCATCATTAAATCAATAATAAGGTAGTATGGGGGAGGTGAAAAACCAAACTTCAACATTCATAATTGATATTAAAAGGGAAATACAACTTAAAGAAAAATTGACAAAATGAGAAAGGAAGAAAAAACCCTTACTTGGAAGTATGCTTCCAAAGGCTAGAGAGAGGCTTGTGAGAGGATTCTTGGGAGCTTGGGGCACCTTGGGAGGATTTTAAAGAGAGTAGGGAAGAGTTTGGACGAACATAAAGGGATTTTAGTGAGGATGAAGTGGGTTCTTGGGTGGGTTTATATAGGAAAGGTGAGGGAATTTTTTATTATTTAGGTTTGGGCCCCCTTACATTAAATTAATCCAAACCACAGCCCATACCATGGTTTTTGCCAATGTTTTTTTGGAAAAGGTAATAGGAAAACAATATTTTATTATGCCCAGGTCCGAAATTCTTAAAATAATAAGGTTGCTTATGTAGAGGTGAGTCACACTCCCATGGAAATTAATTTAAAAAGGCAAACTGTTGAATATGTCTTGAGGGGTGCATTAATGCATTGAAAAGTAAGTTAAACAAACCCAAAATCACATTATTTTAATTTTAAAACATATATCGGCCGAACATAAGGATTATGGTATTTTATTACATCACCATTGGGTTATTATGATGTCATAAAATGCATTATATATTTAAACAGTATTTAATTTTTACCCAAAAATTTGACTGTCTCAGAAAATTATGAAAAATTGACCGTCGGATAATTTAGACATCCTGATTCCAGAAATGACATTTATTTTATCTAAATAAATTCTAAATATGTTAATTTTCACTTTTAAAATAAATTCCAACATTTATCGAAAATTCACGGGTTTTGACAGAAATGGATTTCAAACCTTAATAAAAAATTTAATTGCATTCATAAATTTATAAGATCATTTATATTTAATAATAATTAATTTAATATTAATAATAATATTTTATTAAAATATTATTTAATTAAAAAATCCCTTAATTTAATAAAATTGAATTCCTAATTAAATAATAACTAAAAACACTATTTTTACTTTAAAAACTATTTACAGTGTATCAAAAATGACTAGAAATTATATTGATTATTATATACACAAAAAATAATGTACATGAACATAGTACTACTTATATAAGGCCCCGGCCTTAAACCATACTTAATATTTAATTAAATGAATAGTTAACATTGAGGATCTTTTCAGGTTTAGAGTTTTATAGAATTAGGACATAACTATTACATCTCAAAAGATTAAAAAGTATACACTTCTACTATGATTCTATAAAAAAGAACTCTTAAAAAGAAACATGTCTACTTCCATGTTTTAGATAGCCTGAATTTCCCTTGATCCCATCCTTGACCCTAATCCACATTATGTCCTATGAAAAACATTTAAAAAAAACTTGGGGTGAGTATAAAAACCTCAGTAAGGGATACATAAAAATGAAAACTGTTAGTTTTTCAAACATCAAGTAAACCATGTATACTTTATCAAAGTAATACGTTCACCTTCATGAAGTTGTAAAAACTCTTCACTGAAAAAATATCATTAATTACCCTTGTGTAACCAAAGGATTACCATAAAACCCATATAAAGAACACATAACATATAAAGGTAACTTGGGACATAAACATACTTAAGTGGAATAACCATACGGTCGACTTCCACACATATCACTTAATGGAATAGCCATATGACCAACATCCATACATACTTAATGGAATAGCCATACGGCCAACTTCCATACCCAATGCAATGGAGGTTATAACGTAACCACCAATCCCGGTATTCACGGCACCACCCGTCATATGGTTTATCACCTAACCACCCGTCAAATATCCAAGTACCATTATAAAATCATAAGACATAAAACAAATATAATGGAAAGAAAAAATTTCCACACTTTCATCACAATATATCACTTAAATATATTGACATAACAAATCCATTATAATAACCATTTTCAATACCAAAATAAAAGAAAATAAAACATGGTATTTATTTTTCATTAAAAGGTAATGGCTTGTAGAGGAAGCCAAATCTCAAATAATGGTCACGGCGGCAGATAAGTCGTTGTCGCCGCATACGTACGACAAAAACATTCCATTTTGTCGTTTAGTAAAACACTTCTTATAAAAAGATTCCTTTTGAATAAACGTAAAAGTCAAAGGTTTTTATACACCGTATATAAGAAAGTTGTGTATAAAACGAAATATGCCTCAATGAAAGGAGATTGAGACGAAGTCCCTTACCTCGGGTTCGACTTGACTCAATCAATCTTTAACGTCTTGAATAATAAATTTGAGTTAATTTCTATTTTCTTAAGAACCCTTTTCTAGTTAATGATTCCTTTTATATCACATATTTCCATGTTATAAACATTATTTAATCATTTATGTTAATAATGTTTGTTTTGTCGATATTTGGTCCTTAAGTCAAAATTGGACATCTTACAATTACATGTTGTTTGTGTGGTCTATGGTTTATTATATCCAGAATGACATTCCTGATTTGAATATCATATATATCATATATATCTAGAATATACATGTATTTTTAATATCACATAATCATTTAGAGGTAAGAAATGAAATGCACCGTTCATGGAGACGGTAAGCCATACGTACGCATGGACGCTACTATCATTTCTATGTCATATTAATGGAATTAAAACTAAATGAGAGGTATGTATATTTTAATTCCAGAATTATATTAATCATTTAGATGTAAAATATATCATATATATCCATTATATATATGTACTTATAATATTACATTACATTTGAGGATAAGAAATGAAATGCACCGTTCATGGAGACGGTAAGCCATACGTACGCATAAACGATACTTTCATTTCTATCTCATATATTAATGGAAAGAAATAATAATGATATAGAGGTATATTATAATTACAGTATATAATCATATATAAAAACTTTAAATCCATTCTTTATATGTCCCACATATGGCAATAACGAATCACATCACTTTGAGGGGGCAGTAGTCCACACTTCCTAAAATGAAATTATCGTGTTTACCCACAATGGGAACCAAAAAGGTATACCACAAATGAAAAATAAATAAGCATAAGGAAAACATAAACATTATATATATCATATATAAATAGATTGACATCTTAATATCCACCATTAAATGCATTTAAAAGAAGATTGAACAATCATCATTTCGTGAGGTAGAAATTCACCAACCACAGAAACAGTATGTTCTTTAACCATTAGATGTAGATGTCTGTAAGTGTAGCTCTAAATATTCTTATAACAACATACTAGTATATTTATGATACTGGAGTTGTTACAAAATAAGAGAATAAAAATAGTTTAGGGGTTGGAGAAGAAAAATAAAACAAGACGACTCAAGTGAAGACATTACCATAAAATCGGGTAACTCTCTTAGATTTGAGCTCAAAGGCATCCTTGGGAAGACATCTGCCCAATGTGAGGCTTCAAGGAGTTATAGAGGGATGTGGAGAGAAACAATGTGCTGGTGTTGGCTGAGCCAAAGGCTTTGGAAGTGTGGGTAAGGTGGTAGAGGTGGGGGCCTTTTATAAGAGAGGAGGAGGGGAACTCTTGGAAAGTAAGGAAATGTTACTTTATTATTTAATGAGTTTAGGATATTAATGGTCCCACATTGATGTGTTTCGGGGATACGGTGATAAGGGTTCGAAATACATCCATCCAATAGGTTTTGGACACGTTTCGGTCTTATATTTTACATTATCTTTCCATTTTATTTAAATCGTTAAATAATGAGGTAATGGCTGCATCATCATGGTGTCATAAATAATTTTTTTTGTTTAATGTCTAAATTTTTTTAAAAAAATACTATGATTTAGTAAATCTTTTTAGATTTCCAATGAATATTTATAGTCAAAAATATGACGTGTATAACCCCATGTAAAAATTGGTTTAGTAAAAGATCTCATGTTTGTGTCATTTTTACTTTAACTTTAAATAAAAGGCATAAATGTCATTATCATACCCAAGTGGCTCCATGGGGTACCAAAAATCGACTCATGGGTTGTCTTGGTCGTACATGACTTATACAATAGTGTTAGGACAAGTTTCAAGATATTTTTATTTTATTATAATATCATTTTTACCTTAAATTACACTAATTACCTTTTATCGCTATTAATAAAACACAAAAGTTACTATTCACCAAAAAAATATTTTAATCCCATTAAACCACATTTTACATAATAATGAAAATCATTTAAATTGGATTTTTGAGATTCAAAACACAGAAGTGGTAAAGTTCCACTTAAACGAAAAATCAAATTTTGTAACCACCACTTTGCGGTTTCACTATTCATTAAAAATTGAAGTTTTTCAGAAAAAACCAAAACTTCACCCTAAGCTATATTTGATATTCTGAATTCCAGAATGATTTCTATTTTACAAAATTAAAAACATATAAGTTGCATTAATTAATTTAAAAATTAATTCCTGATGTCAAAACAAATAGCGTGTTTTTTTGAAACAATATGTATCAAAAGATTGACACCAGTTTAAGTCCAATTTCAATGTGAAATTAATTCCAAAGACCACATTTAGATTAAATGGTAAAAATATATTCTAATTTCACTTTTAAAAAAATTCAGAAGGATATCTAATCATCTTAATAAATTATATTGTAAAGAGATTTTGAATTAAAATACAACATTTTTCACTATTTATTAAAAAATGAACATTATCAGAAAAATACCAAAAAATTACACAAAGTAAAATTTGATGTCCCGATTCTAAAGAAGTGTTTTATTTGGTCCAATAGAATGTATAATAGTGACCAAAACTATATTTAATTACAGTTCGCCATTAAATGTTGATAAGTGGACCTTTCGTGAAAATTTGAGTATATAAGCCTAAAATTGAATTCTTTTCGTATTTTAAGCCTTTATCCTTTATTAGATAAATGTAAAAACATTTAACAAACATATATAATCATATTTTTGTTATTTATATCCATTACCTCCAGTACAATGGCTATGTGTTAACTAACATTTAAAATAATTTTATTTTATTATTAGTGTTCAACGTACGACTTCAAAGAAACTCTTTGTTGCGTATCGGGTACGCTATCGAACATAGAAACCCCTTTAAAGTAAAATTAATATTTATTTTGCAAATATTAATAAATATGAAAATTTGTTATTCTTTATTTACCTGAGATGTTACATCCTTCCCCCTTTTGGTCATTGTGTCCTCGCAATTTTATTCACTTATCAAAATAAGTGGGGGTATTTATCCCTCATAGCATTTTCAGATTCCCACATTGCCTCTTTAACCATATGGTTTTTCCACAAAACCATTACCTTGTGAATTACCTTATTTCGCAATACATGCTCTCTTTGGTCAAGAATCTGGACTGGTTGTTCTTCATAAGAGAGATTCTCTTCCAACTGAACTACCTCTGGGCTCAAAACATGAGATGGATCTGGCTTATACTTCCTCAACATCAAAACATGAAAAACATTGTGTACCTAAGATAAACTCGGAGGTAAAGACACTCGATAAGCAACTGATCCAACTTTCTCTAGAATTTCATATGGTCCAATAAACCTTGGACTCAGCTTTCCTTTCTTACCATATCTCATCACACTTATCCATGGAGAATCCTTGAGAACAACATGATCACCTACCTCGAAAGACAGATCCTTCCTCCAGTTATCTACATAACTCTTCTGCCTGCTCTGAGCTATTCTCATGTGTTTCTGAATCAACTGAACTTTTTCCGCCATCTCATCTACCAATTCTAGTCCCATTATCTTCCATTCACCCACTTTATCCCAAAATGATGGAGTTCGACACCTCTTCGCATATAATTCCTCAAATGGTTCCATCTGTATACTAGAATGAAAACTGTTATTATATGAAAACTCAACCAAAGAAATATGTTAGTCCCAACTTCCCTGATAATCCATCGAACAAGCTCGTAGAATATCCTCCAAGGTCTGAATTGTTCGTTCTAACTACCTATCTGATTGCGGATGAAAAGCTATACTAAAATTTAATTTAGTACCCAACGACTTCTAAAGGCCATTCCAAAAGATAGAAGTAAACCTAGGATCACGGTCAGATACAATGGAGAGAGGAAATCCATGTAACCTGACTATCTCTTTAAGATACAAATGGGAAAGTTGATCTTGGGAAAATTATCTTGAATATGAAGGAAATTAGCAGATTTAGTTAAGCGATCAAAAATAACACAAATTGCATTATTACCTTGAGATGTCTTCGGTAATCCCACAACAATGTCCATGGATATATTCTCCCATTTCCACTCTGGCACTGGTAGAGGCTGAAGCATCCCTTTCGGTAACTGCCGCTCTGCTTTAACCTGCTGACAAGTCAAACACTTCACAGTAAAATCAGCAGTATCTCTTTTTATTTTATCCCACCAGTAATACTCCCGCAGATCTCTATACATCTCATTACTGCTAGGATGATATGAAAACGGAGAACTATGAGCTTCACATAACAACTCTCTCTTCAACTGTGAACTACAAGGTACACACAATCTCATCCAAAATCTCAAAACGCATTCACTATCAATGTTGAATTCATGCAACTTACCTTTCTGAACCAGCTCTACCTTTTTCTGCAACTCACCGTCTTCCTTCTGTGCTTGCTTGATTCTGTCTGATAGAGATGATCTCACTGATACCTGAAACAAAACAGAAGGACATCTTGCACCAACAACTTCTATGCCAATGTTAATCAAATCCTTAACCAAAGGATCATGTTCCAAACGCAACATCGTTAATGAAGCATTAATGTTTCGACTCAAAGCATCAGCAACATTATTGGATTTTCTCGGATGGTAGTGAATTGTATAATCATAATCTTTGATTTATTCCATCCATCTCCTCTATCTCATGTTCAATTATTTCTGAGTCAGTATATACTTTAATCTTTTGTGATCAGTATATATTTCACACTTTACTCCATATAAATGATGCCTCCAATTTTTTAAAGCAAAAACAACAACAGCTAATTCCAAATCATGTGTTGGGTAATTTACCTCATGAGTTTTCAACTAACGTGAAGCATAAGAAATAACCTGATCATTATGCATAAGGACACAGCCAAGTCCCTTCAATAAAGCATCACTATATATAACAAACTCACCACTCCTGGAAGGAAGTGCCAAAACTGGAGCATTCACCAATATTCTTTTCAACTCCTGAAAACAAACATCACATTCTTTTGTCCAGATAAACATAACACCCTTCCGAGTTAGCTTAGTCATTGGAGTAGATAACCGTGAAAACATTTCAACAAACCTTCGGTAGTAACTTTCCAAACCAAGAAAACTATAGATCTCGGTTACATTTGTGGGTCTCGTCCATTCTTCAACAACATTTGTTTTAGCACGATCAACAGTTATGCCATCTTTTGAAACAATGTGACCCAGGAAAGAAATTTGTTGTAACCAAAACTCACACTTTCTGAATTTTCCATATATTTTTTTTCTTTTTAAGGTTTGCAAGATAACCCTTAAATGGCTTTCATGATCTTGGTTACTTTTAGAAAACACCAAAATATCATCGATGAAAATAGCCACAAACTTATCCAAGAACTCATGGAAAATTCTATTTATAAGGTCCATGAATACAGCAGGTGCATTAGTTAACCCAAAAGGCATTACTACAAATTCATAATGGCCATATCTAGTATGGAATGCAGTCTTCGGAACATCTGCTTCTTTTACTTTCAACTGATGGTACCCCGAACTCAAGTCAATCTTTGAAAAATACTGAGCTCCCTGGAGCTGATCAAAAAAATTATCGATATGAGGAAAAGATACATTTTCTTAACAGTAATATTATTCAAGGCTCTATAATCAATGCAAAGTCTCATTGATCCATCATTCTTTTTAACAAACAAGACAGGATCACCCCATGGTGATGTGCTAGGTCGAATGAAACCTTTATCAAATAACTCCTGCAATTGTTTCTTTAACTCTAAAAGTACAACTTGAGCCATTCGATAAAGGGGTTTTCAAATTGGCTTAGAATTAGGAACTAAGGCAACAGTAAATTCAACTTCCCGATCATGAATAATACTAGGAAAATCATCAGGAAAAACATCAAGATACTCATTTACCACTAGCACATAATTAATCTGAATTGTTCCTTTATTTTCAACAATATGTGCAAGGTAACATTCATTTCCTTCTTTTACTAGTTTCTCGGCCTCTTGATATGTTATCAACAGTAAGGGTTTATTCTTCTACATAAAATGCAAGTATTTCTGAAAAGAAACTTCTTTATCTCTACAGTCAATCTTAGCATGGTAAACCGAAAGCCAATCCATGACCAAAATAACATCAAACTCTACTAGAGGAGAAACAATAAGGTTTTCTTATAGAATCTTTTCACAAACATGGATAAGAAGGTTCTTATAATTCCTTTTTGTCTCAACGTTCACTCCGGGTGTTTTTACTATAAGTTCAGGGTTCATATCTTGAGATGGAATTTTCAATTTACTAGAAAACATCTCAGAAATTAAAGAATGTGTAGACCCTGAATCAAACAACACATTGTCATTATCTGAACAAACAAACAATGTACCTGATACTACTTCATTCGATGGCCCAACATCTGCTGAAGTTGTTGCAAAGGATTTCACCACCCCTTTCTGCTTGTAGTCTGGATGCTTTCCCCTAGTTGAGTTTTTCGTTAGACAATCATTTGCATAATGACCTATTTCATTACACATTAAACATCTTACCACGAGCTTTTCATTGCCTGCTTGATCATCTTCCTTACAATTACGAGAAAGATGACTAGACATACCACACTGACATCACTTACCAGACTTGGATAAACATTCTCCAGCATTCATTTTACCACACTTCTCACATGATGGATATTTGGTTTTCTTACCTCCATGCTTATTTGATGAATTCTTCCCCTTTTCCTGCCAACTGGACCTCTTATTCCGCTGTTTTTCATAGAACACCAGATCACCAGAAAACTCCATTTCCACCTTCTCCGCATATCGAACATGTTTTTCATAACTTTTTACCTCATGAGAAGCTAAAGCCCTTTGATACTTTGGCTTTAACCCTGAGTAAAAACGGTTCATTTTACTATCAAGATCTCATATGAAGTTTGGAACATACCTTGCCAATCGAGTGAACTTTTCTTCATAAGCAGCCATAGAATCATCCTCCTGCCTCAATTCTAGGAACTATTTTTCCATCCTAAGACGAGCCACCTTAGGAAAGTATTTCTCAAGAAACATACCTTTGAATTCATCCCAATGAAGATCATCAATATCTTCACTATCCCTGATATTTTTTACCATCGACCACCACTGAATAGCTTAACCTTCAAAATGGTAAACAGAAAGACTAACCTTTTGATGTTCTGAACACCCCATGACATCACATATCCACTCCAGTGCTTTAATCCACCCTTCGTCTTGCACGGTGTCAGATGATCCTCTGAATGATGGGGGATGTTGCCTCATGAAATGTTCCACCACTGACATGTTCCTCTGCGGTTGATCTGGATGATCTCGTGCATGGATACCACCACCATTTATAGCCTGAGTCAACTATGCCATCACTGCAACAAACTGTTTAGTTCCAATTCCGACCATCTTAGGTTGTTGATTTGGAAGGTTTTCTTCCTCCTGATGTTGTCCCAACATAGCTTCTTTGTTTCCTCTATGGAAACCCATTCTGATCATAGAAATATTTTCGGCGAAGCAACATGGTAATCTTTAAATGATATATCATTTCAGTCATACCATAAATTAACTTATAATTTAACAAATTTCTAACTCCTAATGATGTCTAAACTGACCATTGATACCAACTATAAGGCCCCAACATTAAACCTTACTTAATATTGAATTAAATGAATAATTCACATTGAAGATATTTTCAGGTTTAGAGTTTTAGAGAATTAGGACATAACTATGTCATCTCAAAAGATTAAAAATGGAGGCACTTCTAATATGTTTCCATAAAATAAAAACTCTTAAAAAGAAACATGTCTAGTTCCATGTTTTAGATAGCCTAACTTTCCCTTGATCCCATCCTTGACCCTAATCCACATTAATTCATGTGAAAAAAATTTCAAAAAAAAACTTGGGGTGAGCATAAAAAGCTCAGTAAGGGATACAAAAAGAATGAAAACTGTTAGTTTTTCAAACATCATGTAAACCATGTATACTATATCAAAGTAATACCTTCACCTTCATGAAGTACTAAAAACTCTTCACTGAAAAAAATATCATTACTTACCCTTTTGTAACTAAAGGATTACCATGAAACCCATACAAAGAACACATAACATATAAAGGTAATGTGGGACATAAACCTTCTTAAGCGGAATAACCATACGGTCGACTTCCACACATATCTCTTAATGGAATATCCATACGGCCAACTTCCATACATACTTAATGAAATAGCCATACGGCCGACTTCCATACCCAATGCATTGGAGGTTATAACATAACCACCCGTCCTGGTATTCACGGCACCACCCGTCATATGGTTTATCACGTAACCACCCGTCAAATGTCCAAGTACCATTATAAAATCATAATACATAAAAGAAATATAATGGAATGAAAACATTTCCACACTTTGATCACAATATATCACTTAAATATATTGACATAACAAATCCATTATAAAAATCATTTTCAATACGAAAATAAAATAAAATAAAAACATGGTATTTATTTTTCATTAAAAGGTAATGGCTTGTAGAGGAATCTTAATCTCAAATAATGGTCACGGCGGCGGAGAAGTCGTTGTCGCCGCATACGTACGACAAAAAAATTCTGTTTTGTCATTTAGTAAAACGCTTCATATAAAAAGATTACTTTTGATTAAACATAAAATCCAAATGGGTTTATACACCTTATAAAATAATGTTGTGTATAAAATGAAATATGCCTCAATGAAAGGAGATTGAGACGAAGTCCTTTACCTCAGGTCCGACTTGACTCGTTCGTTCTTTAACGCCCTGAATAATAAACTTGAGTTAATTTCTATTTTCATATGAACCTTTTTCAAGTTAATTATTCCTTTTATATCACTTATTTCTATGTTATAAACATTATTCAATCATTTAAGTTAATAATGTTTGATTTGTCGATATTTGGTCCTTAAGTCGAAAGTGGACTTCTTACAATTACATGTTGTTCGTGTGGTCAAAGGTTCATTATATCCAGAATGAAATTACTGATTTGGATATCATATATATCATATATATATAGCATATACATGTATTTGTAATATCACATAATCATTTAAGGGTAACAAATGAAATGCACCGTTCATGGAGACGGTAAGCCATATGTACGCATGAACGCTACTTTCATTTCTATGTCATATTAATGGAAATAAAACTAAATGATAGGTATGTATATTTTAATTACATAATTATATTAATCATTTATATGTCACATAAATCATATATATACATTATATATATGTACTTATATTAGTACATTACATTTGGGGATAAGAAATGAAATGCATTGTTCATGGAGACGGTAATCCATATGTACGCATGAACGCTACTTTCATTTCTATCTCATACATTAATGGAAAGAAATAATAATTATAGAGAGTTATATTATAATTCCAGCATAACAACATATATAATAACTTTAAATCCATCCTTTATATGTCCAAAATTTGGCATTAACGAAACACATCACTTTGAGGGGGCGGTAGTCCGCACTTCCTAAAATGAAATTATCGTGTTTACCCACAATGGAAACCATTAAGGTATACCAAAAATGAAGAATAAATAAGCATAAGGAAAACATAAAAATAATATATATCATATATAAATATATTTACATCTTAATGGCCACCATTAAATGTGTTTAAAAGAAGATTGAACAATCATCGTTTCGTGAGGTAGAAATTCGCCAACAACCGAAATAGTATGTTATTTAACCTTTAGATGTAGATGTGTGTATGTGTAGCTCTAAATCATTTATAACAACATCATAGTATATTAAAGATACTGCAGTTGTTACAAAAGAAAATAATAAAAAGAGTTTAGGGGGTTGGAGAAGAAAAATAAAACAAAATGACTCAAGTGAAGATATTACCTTAAAATCGGGTAACTCTCATAGATTTGAGCTCAAAGGCTTCCTTGGGATGGCTTCTGCCAAAAGTGAGGCTTCAAGGAGTTATAGAGGGATGTGGAGAGACAGAATTATCAGGTTTTGTCTGATCCAAAGGCTTTGGAAGTGTGGGTAAGGTGGTAGAGGTGGGGGCCTTTTATAAGAGGAGAGGAGGGGCACTCTTGGAAAGTAAGGAAATGCTACTTTATTATAGAATGCGTTTTAGATTTTAATGGTACCAAATTGATGTGTTTCGAGGATAAGGTGATAAGGGTTCGAAATCCACCCATCCAATAGGTTTTGGACATGTGTAGGTCATAGATTTTATATTAATAATACATTTTATTTAAATCGTTAAATAATGTGGTAATCGCTGCATCATCATGGTGTCATAAATAATTTAATTTATTTAAGGTCTAAAAATTATAAAACAGATAATATGATGTAGGAAATCGTTTTATCTTTCCAATGAATATTTATAGTCCAATATCTGACTTGTATAACCCCATATAAAAATTGGTTTTGTAAAACATCTCATGTTTGTGTCATTTTTAATTTAACTTTAAATAAAAGGCATAATTGTCATTATCATACCCAAGTGGCTGCATGGGGTACCACAAATCGACCCATGGGTTGTTTTGGTCGGCCATAACTCATCCAATAGGTTTAAGGCAATTATCAAGATATTTTCATTTTATTATAATATCATTTTTATCTTAAATTACACTAATTACCTTTAATCGCGATTAATAAAACATAAAAGTTACTATTCACAAAAAAATTATTCTAATCCCATTGAACCACATTTTAAGTAATAATGAAAATAATTTAAATTGGATTTTTGAGATTCAAAACACAGAAGTGGTAAAGTTCCATTTAAATGAAAAATCAAATTTTGTAACCACAACTTTGCGGTTTCAATATTCCTTAAAAACTAAAGTTTTTCAGAAAAAAACCAAAACTTCACCCTAAGCTATATTTGATATTACAAACTCAAAAATGATATCTATTTTATAAAATGCAAAACATATAAGTCGAATTAATTAATTTAATAATTAATTCCCACTGTCAAAACAAATAGCATGTTTTTATGAAACAATAAGTATCAAAAGATTGACACTAGTTTAAGTCCAATTTCAATGTGAAATTAATTCCAACGACCAATATTGGATTAAATGGTAAAAATATATTCTAATTTCACTTAAAAACCAATTCAAAATATTATCTAGTCATCCTAATAAAATAGATTAAAAAGAGGTTTTGAATTAAAATACAACATTTTTCACTATTTATTAAAAAAATGAACTTTATCGGAAAAAATACCAAAAAATTACACAAAGTAAAATTTGATGTCATGATTCTAATGAAGAG
This sequence comes from Viscum album, assembly GCA_963277665.1. NCBI lineage: Eukaryota > Viridiplantae > Streptophyta > Magnoliopsida > Santalales > Viscaceae > Viscum > Viscum album. Next base: position 1,000,355,704 of record OY728166.1, read on the forward strand.
TTTGATTTGGTCGAATAGAATGTATAAGAGTGACCAAAACTATATTTAATGACGGTTCGCCATCAAATGTTGATAAGTGGACCTTTCGTGAAAATTAGAGTATATATATGCCTAAAAGTGAATTATTTTTGTATTTTAAGCCTTTATCCTTTATTAGATAAATGTAAAAAAAAATTAAAAAACATATATAATCATATTTTAGTTTTTTTATCCATTCCCGCCAGTACAACGGCTATGTGTTAACTAACATTTAAAATAATATTATTTTATTACTATTGTGCAACGTACGATTTCAAAGAAACTCTTTGTTGCGTATCGGGTAGGCTATCAAACATAGCAACCCCTTGAAAGTAAAATTAATATTTAATTCGCAAATATTAATAAATATAAAAATGTATTATTCTTTATTTACCTGGGATGTTACAACTTATTTGTTACATAACCCCATAAAATAGCCGCATAAGACCTAAGGGTAAGGTGTGCGATGGTGACAGACTCTTGGGGCGGCTCGGATAACATCGCTCGAGTGGTAATCTCTATAAACTTACACTTTTCCCATAGACAGTCACATTCGAGCTTGACATAATGAAGCTCAGCATGGGCTTGGTCAAGGGTGAAGCCCAAAGACGCCACCTCTTTTCCGAGCTCCAACAAATGGGCTTCATATGGGGGAATTCTACTGGATGAGGCCATCGCTTGCTTTGTCTGAGTAAAATTGGGTTTGTTAAAGCCTTATATTTATACTAATCATGTGATCACTATTCAACGGCTATAAAAGTAATGATCACAACACTTATCATAAAACCAAAGAAGTTGACATCTTATAAAAACATTTTTTATAAAGAGACATTTAACTGGATCAAGAGGGATTTCCCATTAATGAAACTTTGGGTCGTTACAATTACTATAAATATATACAAGAAATAGTGTGTTTTATATCTAACCAAATGTTCCATCCTCATCCATAGCTCATCCATGAATAAAATGTTGTAGTATTTACCTTATATAGTAAATTATCAAATCCCATTATTCAAAATAATTATACTATTTTATAACAATTCCACAAATTCAACATAAATATTTTTATATGTTGAATTAAAAAATTAACGCTATTTTATGATCATTATTTTCAAAATATTATAGATTTATTTTTTTATTAAAATCATCATTCCCCAAAAATATATAGATTTTAAAATTATTCATGATTTTACAACACTTTGATAAATTAATTAATGTCCCACATAATTTTCTTATAACCATAATATATCAAAACATTAATTTACAAATCTATTTTATGAAATTTAATTTTCTTTATAAAACAATAAATTAAATATTATATTTTAAATAAATATCAATGTTTTACCAAAAAAAATAATTTATTTATCATTTTAAAAACACATTTTACATATTCCATGATATAAATATTTCATATTTTCATTTATAATGTGCCTTAATGTTTTTAAAAATTTAATTGTGGAGGCCACTATTATATTATATATGATTATATTCTTAATGATCAAATTAATATTCACAAGGTCATGTTATTATTCCATTGGTTTAGGTACCTTAAATTTTATAAATTCTTTACTTTTAATTCATTATTCATTTATAAATATTGTATTATGTTATCTATGTAATATTTTGTTATTTATAATATATAGAAAAATTATACGATTTTGATTTTCTTTAATATAAATATGTGTTAATACATTATACCCCCATTATGAAACATCTCTCTAGTTTTTTCCACGAATGAGAACACCTAATGAAAATATTCCAGGATTCATCACTTTAATGAGGTCATTAGTCTTTCATTTTGGAATTTAAATTATGGAAAAATGGTTCATTCATGATGATGGTGGCTCCTAATAATTTAGAAATAGTATACTTCCATTATCCAAATGCAATTTGGGAATCGTTGATTAGATCTATTAAAGCATCGATGAATCCTAAAAAAGTACATCTAAAATATAATTTTCAAAAAACTTATGAAATATTTTTTGTAGAACTAATATTCTAATCAATTTAAAATTATTTCAAAATAGTGTTCTGGAAAATAATATTTTATATTTCCAAATTAAATAATAAGATATATATATATATATTATTCATGTATGTCTCCATATTTAGATGCATATGTTAGATCATTTTGTGCTAAAAGTGTTTGTAATTAAGAAAAATATTTGGAAAGAACCTTATTGTAATTCACATTCTTATCATGGTAAGAGAGTTGAATGCATAAGATTGTCCAATATATTATACATGATCAATGAGTGAGATAAGAGATGGTAGAGGTATTGGATTCCACCAGATGTTGTTTTCATGTAACTTGGATATTGAAAAATGTTTTGAAGTCATATGAATAGTACTCCATGATAAAGTTTCCAAGTATTCCTTCCAAAAGATATGGAATATTTGTTTATGATATTACTCTTTACATATTTTACCAAGAAGACTGAAATACAATTTTGGGTATTGTATAGATTTCCAATAAGTAGATAAAAACTAAAAATTGAACATAGAAGTATAAACCTTTAATGGAAAGTATATCCTAAAATTGGATTCCTAATATTTCAATCTGGTTTATCCATGCTTATTGTATTATCCCCATTTTTCTTACTAATTGTTACAATACTAATAACCAAAAATTACCTGACATTTCTCTAATACTAACTATAATTACCATATCCATTTATATACTTTATAATATGAATTTAAGAGTTACTAACCAAAAATTTCAATCCAATGATCATAATGTCTAGTGTCTGTGGAATATTTTTTATAGAAAACTAAAAACATAGAAAAAAACATTATTAAATCCTCATAATGATATCCTAACATCCTTATATCTTGTATATCGGTATACTTTAACCTCAGAAATATATAAAAATATTCATGATCTGAATAACCAAGTAAAGAAACAAGCATACGAATATACACAATCACATTGGACATAAAGGATAACATGATGGCACAAAATGGAATATAAAAAGAATAAACGCAGGTAAGAATAACAAATAGAACATGGGAACATGTAGTAAACAAATCATATGAATAAAGAACCTAAAACATGGAATAATAATGAGTCAAGGATAACCACAAAAACTACTAAACATGTTGTAGCATGAGTATAGTCAATCCATTAAGACCATTACTCATGGAGTAGCATGATTCATCTCTAATATCCAAAACCACTACACATGGAGTAACATGAGTCATGGTTAACAACTATGACTATTGAACAAGATATATCATTATAATAAATATCGCCCAATGCATTGGAGACCTTTATAGTGAACCCAATATATCATGTTCATGAATAAGGGTTATATATGAATAATAATATATATGTAATCATACATGAACATATAGGTTAGACATGAAAATAACTGGGTATCAAAATCATGTCAAAAGGAAATATCTTTATGGTTTCTTTGATAGAATGTATTTATATAAGATATGGAAATTTATAAGGGTAAGTGGTCCTAGACAATGACACTTGATGTCAAAATAATGTGAATACATATAAGAATCGGGTTTAAGAAACATTATTAATAAAACATTATTGATTCATTAAGGAAAATATTAATGAGAATTTTAAGAGAAAAGCATATATTTTTTCATAAAACCCATAATGATCAAAGATATGTTTTCCTGATAATATTAGTAATTTTTTAAAAAATGTTTTTTCCCTATAACAAAATATGTATTCCAATTGAAGATGGGATAGAAATCGGGAATTTCCCTTTTTCGGGCAGACTTGTTATGATGAATTGAGTAGAGAACCTTTAAAAACAACATTTCCACATCAGCTATGGATAAACTGATCTGGATAAATTGGTTCAAAATATATACATAGACATTAGATGATATATATGAAAATAAATCAAAATTAATTTAGAGTAAAGATAGGGAAATCATTTCCCCATGGAAGAAATGGATTTTCTGAAAGAATCATTTACCTTATGTATGAAACTATTTTTAACATGATATTAATTTATTAAATAATCAAATTAAATTCATTAATTAATTTACATTGAAAATTTTCTTCAAATAAATTATGTCTTATATTTTTATTATGTTCATTTATGGATTTCTTGATGAGTTGTATGATTCAACATCATCATTCAGGTGTGTTCATTTCCATGGTTTTCAAGATTGGATTACTTGTAAACGTGAATGAGAAGTCATGGAAAATTAGATGATTTTCCCAGAATTGAGGTTATATGTCATCAATTATCTTCTATAAATTTAAACAGTCTTATATAATTTTTTTCATATGTGAGGATGATTTGTTAAATAAAATGTTAGTGACAACTGTTTAGATTATTATGGCATTTTTTCAATCTTTATGAAGTAGTTTTGTTTTATTAATCTAAATTATGTATATACGTTACTTCTAGATCATAGAGTAATAATAAATAAATATACAACAATTAATTTTAACCCTTAAAAATCTTTTATGGATAGATATGATGGATTTAATTAAAATTTAAAACTTATGGTCCTCAACTGTGATAAATCTAAACCTCACAAGTGATTTATTCATTTTTAGAAAAAAAGTAGTTAGGGAATATATGATGGTGGGTTTTTAGAATAAAATAATGAATTTAAAGAATTAAAAATATAATGTATTTATCTTTTCACTTGTACAAGTGGATATAAGGGGATTAAAATAAAATAATAAATAATAAACTGAAATGAAATTAAAAGAATAGGATAGTTGTTGCTTGATTTTGAATTATCCTCCATGAGAATCACTTTAGGGAAAATGGATTGGTATTTTGTTTAGATGATAGAATATTAAATGTGAATAATAATTCTGGGAATAATATATTTCATAATTTTTATGAGATTCATGCCATTGGGGTGTGAGGAGAAGATGGGGTGAGGGGTGGTATTTATAGCGGAGGTGAGGGGTGTGTTTTGATTATTTTTTTTATTTGTTTAGTATTTTTTCACAATAATATTAATTTAATTGATTGTTGTGAATAAATACCATTAATATATAAAGCGATTGTGAATATAATATTCTTACATAATATACACATCATCGATTAATCAAATATTTATGTTTGTCTCTTATAACATAAATTAATATATTTCATTAATTACAAAATATTCCACTACATTAGTCATTTCCCAAAAATCAATAGTAAAAATTTCTCCATTTGTATTACTTAAAAGTAGAATCCATTATATGAAGATAATATTTTAAATATGATAAACATAATTTTTTACCAAAATCTTCATATACTGAAAATTACATATTCTAACATTATTAGTAATTTTATAACATGTTAAACAAATAATTATGGTCTCATAAAATTATATTATTACAATATGATAATAAAAAATAAATTTATGAATATATATTTTTTAAAATAGATACATACAAATCATTGTATTAATTATTAAATTATAAATAGACATATATTTTTCACAATATTAGAAATGCAGAATTTATCATTTTAAATCATTTATTAAAATATTATATGATATAAATATATATTATTTTATTTTAGTAGATTCCTAAATATTATTTATAAAATCGCATGAGGGTTTATTTATCTATTTGATGGGTTACTATTATTAATTGTTATATTACTATTTGAATGTTTATATTACTTTTCTTCGGGTTTAGGTCATGTAATTTTATTAAATACTTCTTACTTAATTAATTCATAATTTATAATGTCAATATTATGTTCATTTTTGTGATTTTATTTCATTGAAAATATTTGACCTAATTATAAGTAGAGAAATTAAATTTATAATAATATTATATATATGATTAAATCTATGAGATTTTTTTCAACATCAACAAAATATTTTTTATGAGTTTATTATTGATATTTTAAATAAATGGAGGCTAATCATTCTTGTGTTAAAGTTCCAGAAATTTAGGCAACCTCTAAATGACATGAGAGTTTGTTTTACTAAATTTAAAAATGAATATCCTATTTGTGTTCATATATATATATATAATGTGTGTAAATGTGGTTATAAAGTTTAATGGTTTTAAATAAAAAATCTATTGTGAAATATATATAAATATATATATATATTATGATAAAAAGGATTTTATAAATTTCCACCCATTAACATTGTAAACATTATATGGGAGTGGGTAGCGACTTCATCCCTAATGAAGAGCGTAGGCCTGTATAGACATAAAATGTTTTAATTGGCCCCATGGTTTTGATTTCCAAATATTTCATAATATTTTATGACAAACCACTAAATTGTTTTCCATAATTTTCAATTGAAATAGTATATTCATATTTCATATAGTATTTAAATATCATATTTATTTTCAAATTTTATTACAAAGTATTTAAAACTACAAATTTTTTCAATGATATTAAATTATTTTAATAATCATAAGTATATTAAAAGTTATTATAATTTTTTTATAAACGTAATAATTTTCAATTGTATTATAGTATATCCAAAAAAAATTAATTTCAATGGTGTTAATTTTCTTTCAAAGGTGTATCAAATTTCAGAGTTATTATAATGTTTTAAATGATGTATATATATTTTAAGTCATTTCAAAAATCATTTTTCCAATGTATTTTAAATGGATTATTCAAAATTCAATTATATTTTAAAAAGTGGTTAAAAATTTGTTTTTCCAAAATTATAAGAATTTCTAATTAATTTTTTTTTTAATGGAGTATTTTGAAAAGTATTTGAAAATTCTTTTTTTACTAACTTTTGGAAAAACTCTTTACTGGGAAGTTATTCTCACCATATGTTCTATAATATAAATTGATCATTTTTTTGCTTTAAGGTTATTTCATTCAATTTGGAGCTAGCACAAGAAAAATGGTATCGGTTTGTTTTTTATTTTTTAATTTAACTATGATAAAAAGAAATAGTTTCCCTTTTCATCTAAATACTAGAATGGAAAATAGCATTAGATTTAAATGATTCTATATATCATCTGTAACATTATATATAAAAAGTATTAATTTTTTTTGTACCAGATGTAGAAGTGCTGGTCTGGGGGACATACACATGTATCAAAGGAACTATTTTGATGTCATTGGAGATTATGATGTTTTGTTAAAAATATTTTCCATTTTATAAGTATATTCATACAGTAAATATTCATTTTTTAACCATTCAAATTTTTTAAATATCAATGAGTAATAAATATACTTTTAATCTCATAAGAAATTATGTAAAAATTTAGTAATATATAATTAGAGTGATTCTAGTATACCAAATTATAAAAATGGAATTTTATGATTTACTATAAGTACGAAAAATTAATTTCCTGTGTAAAATTATATTTTGTGGGGGTAAAATTTCACATCCCATTAATTTATTTAATTTAATAATTTTTTATTAAAGGAAATATTATATAATGAAAACCATACATTATGTAAATTTACCATAAAAATAATTGTTTCCATAATCCATAATTTTTTATTAAGATAAATTTATTTTATATTTCTTATAATAGGTAAATATATAAATATAATTATTCTTGTTTGACATTTATAATTAACATAAAGTAACATATGTTTTTATATTATTTAGATTTAGTTATTTTCATTAATTGTTATGTGTATTACTCATGAAATATTTAAATAATTAAAATAATATTTTTAATGAAATAGTATTTTATTTTCTCATATGCAATTATATTCCCAAAAAATATATATTTAATTAATGTAATGTAAATTATATGCATTTTTTATTTATAAGCATGTTTTATTATTAAATGGAATATATTATCTTGTTTTATGAAAAACTATTTTGTATTTAACCATTATGTAAATATTTAATCATCAACATGATAATTTTGATTTAGTAAATTTATTAAACATTATTGTATAATATAATTACTAATCCTGAATCAAAATTGTATAATATTATAATTATTAGTAATTAATAATTATATTTTAAATTGTAAATTTAGATGTAAAATTTGACAACCTGAAAAAGATTAAAACTTGTTAGACAAAATATTTTATGACTTATATCATTTAATAATATGTTTATGACAATATATTAATTATTCTTTTAACTAAAATAAAATTTGTTTTAAACAACATGTTTATACTTCATTTTTATTGATTATATTGTTTTGATTTATCAAAAAAACCAATAACTCTTTCATTACTAGGGGACCCCTAAAATATTTGTGAGTCCTAACTAGGTCGACTACATCCAATGTTCATTCCCTGTAAAACCAAAGTATTGGTTCTGTATGTGGGTCTTGTTTTATGGAGGCATTGATTATGATAAATATCGGCCCTGTTAGGTAAGGTAGATCGTCACCTAGATCATGTATAGATTAGGGAAAATCCAAATTGGGCCCTTGCATAAGGCTCGTAGAGAGGTCACCTCGTTTAATTATTTTGTATTTCTAAATCAACCTCTTATTGTATATAGATACTGAGATCTATGTTTTTATATGATGTGGGATGAAATTGTTCTACCTATAAACCACATTAATCCTCTTAGTAAAACTACATCCATTTGATTGATTAATGGTGTCCTTCTAATTTCCCAATATCATATCCTTCCTAAAGACACCTCTCTCCTAATTTATTCAAACATTCTCTAGAATTCATACTAGCATCATTACCATTTACCGAAATCCTTTTACCTCCATTCACCACACATCAATTCGAATGGGGTATAACAACTAAAAGATTTATCCGCATGTCAATTTTGTTTTTTCAATAGTACCCATTCATTCGGACAATTTTATAGGACTTTGACCAAAAGGATCCATGATTAACCATCTATGAACCCTTCTTACAAAGGAATCTTGGGTTGAAGTATATTCACTTTCATATGAGGATCATATATGATAGCTGGTTTTTTGTTGGAAAAAATTTTCTTAATTTTTTTTAAAAACTTTATAGGGAACACTTGATTATTTGCTTACAATAATAACAATTAATGATTATCTTAATAACTCTTTAAAGCTGAATCTTAAGCCTATATATACATAAAGATATATATCTATTTCTATTCCTAGGGGGTTTCCCATCTTCTCATAGGAATACCAAATCAGAAATCCCTCCCCCACTATTTTCCTCGATCTTAACATCATGAAAAATCATTCTTAACCGAAGAACCATTTTATCATTTTCACTAGTTCTAGTATGCCATGCAAGATAGAGCTTGAATAATTTTGGTTCCCCATTTTTAGTTAGAGAATACATTAATTTTAAAAAATAAATTTATAAATAAATTTAAATTAATTTTAAATTAAATGTTATTCTAGAATATATATTTATATGTACAATTTTAAATGTCATTATGTTTATAATTTTACAATTTACTATCATGTTGAAGGATAGTTTAATTATAATATTATAAACCACCATTATATTTCTTATACTAAATAAATTTATTCTCAATGTTTTAAAAGATTTTATAATTATGGAATATGTTTTAATATATATATATATGTATACATAAATAAATATATAAAGCTACTAATTCAATATTTTAATGAGTAAAAAATTAATTTTATATCACGATTTTACTGAAATCATATATATATATATATATAAATTTATATCTATTATTATATTGTTTTGAAAGGAATATTTATTTTCGATGAAATTTTCAAAAATAGTATTCCAATGGATTTTTAAAGGAGTTATCAAAATTATATTGTACTATTCAACGTTTTACTAAATTATTTTTTCATGATTTTAAGTATTTTCATTCGATTATTAAAATTATTATTGAATTAAAACATTACAATTTTTTTTCAAAAGTATATTAAATAGTTTATTTTTTCTCTATTTTTAAAAATAATTTAATTGGTAACAATTCTATCCAATGTCATTATTTAATTTTTTCAGTATCATTTAGATGGTTCAATACGTTCAGAATCATTATTTAGTTTGTGTAATCAATGTTTTAGCCACCTTGGTTTTAATTATTGCACACTTTCTTTATTTTTTTTAAGTATATAACATATATGGGTTAACATTAATAGATTCTACAGATTTTTTTTTGAGTGTTCATGGGGTATTTCCAACAAAGTCTTGCATCGTTCAAAGATTCTAAAAACTATGAAACTCTTGAAGGAAACCATGAAAAATAACGACTGGAATATTGGATAGGTGCACTAGGTGAGCAGGGTTTCTCATGAACTAGTTGAATCTGTGGAAAAACCATGTAGTGTGGTGAAGATTTTAGGCCAAGAGCTTCGATATGGTCATCAAAGGATTTAGAATCCACGTGATCCAACAATGATATTCCATTCTTATGACAGAAGCTAGAGTGTGTTTATCACGAAGCTTATATAATCACATGACAAAACCATACACAATGCCAAACAAGGATCCTTAAAATGTGGATGTAGATCGATTTAATCTTTAAAAAACTCAATATCTCCCCGAAATGCCTAAACCTAGGAATTTGGTCTCTCGTAGGTTAGAGAATATCTCACAATAGAATTGGATGTAATCTAGAGCCTTCTCGTGGTGCGTTAAACCCTGTTTGTTGTGGTAAGGATTCATTCTTCATCATTCACGATGGTTTCATAGATATACTTATTTTCATCTCTAGGTTTCATAGATCTAAGACTATTGTGCTTGGATTTATTGTTGTGGTTGCCAACAAATGTTTATTTGTGGCTTCGTTCTTGATATAGGAAGATATCTATAGAAGGTTTTTGGAGATTTAACCTGTTTTTGTGACATTTTCTGTAACATTAATCATTCTCTACAAAAATATAATGGTAGGTGGAATTAATCTTGAATAACCATAGTATAATTGATTATATTCATATTAAATTGAGTTAATTTATTAGAATTTATTGTGATATCATGGTGAAAATCATGATTAAAATCGTCATTAATGACAATTTATGTTTTTGGTGAAGTCTTTGAAATTTAGAGATTTGTTGTACAATTTGATTATGTTTCATGATTTTAAAATGATAGTCTTGAAATTTGGATTCTCTAAAATTTTTAAATGTATATTTGGAAAAAGGGTTTTCAATAAAAATTATTTTTATAGAAATGGTTTCAGAATATTGGTATTCATATTGTTTTTGGGAATACTTCATGTCTTTGTTTATATTACATTAATGACTATGGTTGAAATATGACCATGTGGTTGGTGCCAAATGGTGAATGGAACATATGATATAATTACCATGTGATTACAAGATAGATTTATGAGAGAATACTCAGGCATATAGAAATATGATAATGTTATATACATGGTTGGTGTTGTTATTATGTGGAAATGATTTATTATGACTGGTGGAATTTAATAAATGGTTAAAGAATTGTTTGGTATTTTTCTTGAAAACAGATTTTTCTAGAAAATTAGATGAGAAATTACTCATATATATTTGGTTATAAACTATTTTATAACATTATTATATTTAGTTATAATCTATTTTCAATTTTTTTATAAAAATTGTTTTTAAAAAATATTTCTAGCTTTTCTATCCTAGTGGTGTGAGAATGGAATTCATTGTATAAAACCTACTGAGTTTTAGTACTCACCTATACATCAGAGATGTGCTGTTTATACATGTTTAATTTATCAAGATACAGGAAAAGGTTATGTATCATATGAATTTATAACTACCTCATGATACATGGTTTGTTTGGTGATGTTGTATCCTATAACATGAGGTTCATGAACTATTTTGATTATCAAGGAGTTTTATAAGTCATCCCTATCCATTTTATTGTTTTATAGTAATCTCCCACTATGGTGCATGATTTTATAATAGTTTTGATAAATGAAATGTTAATATGTATTTCATTATTATCATGAAATATATAATGGTTAGTTTTTTTGGATTTATTAGGTTAGATTCATTATTCATAATGGTAAAGTCAACCACAACATGTATTAAAGACCTACAACATTTATTTCCTATATTTATCTCCTTGGAGATGTTTTTTAAGGAAAATTAGCATCCTCATGAACTCTTAATAAAATGAATAGTATGGGGTTCTAAAAATTGTATTGGTTTAGTTTTTCTGATAATTATACTGTGATAAATGGTATAAGCTTGTTTATTTCCTTGTGGAATAAGTAGTCATTAGTTCTGTCTATATTGGAGTTGAATTCATTATTGTTTATTCATTATGTTGGGATTTTATAAATGATGTAGGAATATCGGGAAATGAAATGTAGTTTATAAAAACATTATTCTATCCTTTTTATGATGAAATTTATATTAACAGATATTTGGGTACATTAGTGTTTTGGAGGCACCTATCAGATTTTTAAATCTTATAGCCATGGGTTTAGCTAATAACATGAGCATGTCATGCATTAAGGAAATGACATCGCAGTGGGAATGCATATATCAATTTGTTTAATGATTTATTATTTGGTCAAATGTGTTGATTTTTTAAAAAGGTAGAATCAATTTTTAAATGATATATTTTGCAAAATATAATTGTTGTGATATTTTTGATATGATAAAATTTTCAAAATCATGTAGATAATGTATTAAAAATGGTTGATCATGGAAAAAGTTGATTTTTAGAAAGAATTGATATGACTATACATGTGATATAATTAAAAATGATATGACATAATTTTATTGAGTGATTCTTATGGAATTAATGTTTTCATAAAAACTAGAACCTGGAAGGCTATATCAAAACCAATCAAAAGACACTACTAAGAATGTAGTTACACCTGAGCTAGTAGTTACCCAACTAATGGTTTAGAGTATCATCCAATAATTTCAAGATACTAACACAGGGAACTAGATGGATGAGACATGTCATGTAGATCCTTCCATGTTGTTCCAAAAATTGAATCCACCCATCACACGAGGTGATTATGGACTAGAAAGAGAAGAATAATTACTAAATAGGACTAATCACATCCATGATTTCATTAGCACACCAGCAGATCTAATTTGTCATGTTTGTGATGTATATACTCTACGATATAGAACACTAGTCGTGGGATCTAGATTTGGAGGATAAAGTGGGTCAATAATTTTTTTGGAGTATTTTAATGAATCCCTTAAAAAAATTATATCTGCACACATTTAAGATCCATAGTATGACATACTTTATCATCCTAATGTAAATAAATTACACTTCCACAAATATTTAGAAAAATTTATGAATATAGTTTGATTTTTACCCAAGGATGTAGTTATTTCATCATTGAATGAACGCATCATCAAATCCAGCCTATGAAAATAGATTCACTAAAAGGTAGTTTTTCTTTGTAATACAGATTATACAGAAATGGTCAATAGATCCATAGTAGATGAACAATACATCTTAGGATTTATGGTAATTTGATGTATTTTGATACCAACGAGAACCGGTGGGAAATTTAATGATTTGAAAAACTAGTAGAGGTAAACCTACATCCAAGGTGAACGTAAAAATTAGAATAAAATAACTAGATTAGTAAATCTTTAATCGAGATCCATAAAAAAGGAATGATGTTTTTCAGGTGGTACCTTAGACCAGTTTAAGAGAGGGTGTACACCACAACTTAGATTATTCCATAATTGAAGCAATATTGGATATATTAAGGTCTATATTTGTATTTCTCTAAGGTTAGGATCTTGATACAATTTACATGTTTTGCAGGAATCATATGTTTTTGACTGGCAAGGGAAGATAAATAAATCTCAGTAGAAGAGTACAATTATCCATGGAGATTATAGGAATAACATTACTCCTCGGAAAGGGAAATCTCACTATATAAAAAAGGACAAGGGTGAAATAATTAATCAATTATATGGATCTAATAAGGTTCTTATTGATGGTTAGGATGTACCATCTATGGTAAGAGGTGTGATTTTATTGAATTCTACCCTTATTAATTTGTTGTTTGAAACTATTGCATCAAATTCCTTTATTTCACCCATGTTAATGATTTTATATGTTTAAAACCTGATATGATGCCTTCTGTGATAAAACTGCAAAATCCTCTAGGTCAAAGAGAAAACCTATCATTTTTTTGTAGAAAATGAATAATAACTATTGATGGAGATAAAGTAAATTGTGACTTCTGGGTTTTAGTAATAGATGTATATGATGTAATACTAGGAATGGATAGGTTGAAAAATTTCAAGGCTCTCCATGAATGTTATAGAATAACAATTAGTTTCCTGACTATGGGTGGTGTTGAGAATCTCTTTATATGCGATTATGGCATAATGACAGTTTGCAGGGCACTCATTTCTCCTAGCAGAGGGTATGATCTCATACCAATTTTTGACATTACCTTTGGAATCTATGGATGAGATTGAGAATAACTATAACTCACTAACCCTCATTTTTCAGATGTGATGTAATATTTCATTACATTTCCATGTTTATAAAAAAGTTGTATCCCAAAGGACTAAGTAGTTTAGTAAATTTCGAAAATTATATAGATACATAATTTCAACATTACAACATGAAATGAAAAACAACATAAAATATAAATTGGGAACATCCATCTCTCTAATATTATCCTTGAACGTGAATCACAATATACCTCTTCATAATAATGGAAATTTGAAACATTAGAAGGGGGTGAGTTCATATGCTTAGTAAGGATAAATAATATAGAACAAGATATCATTATCATAATCATTAGGATTGGTGAATAATTGAAACACATGTATTTTAAAATAATCTTGAACACATAATGGTTATAATAAGAGATGAAAAAAAAAATCGATAATAAATAATAATCATTGGAACTCTACTATTCGAATAACCACATGAACTTTCAATTACTAGTTTAAATATGAGGGATATAAATAAGTCAGAAATTCTGAAACATATCATAAAGTCCACATCTAGAAAATTTATAAATGATTAAGGCCTCATCCAAAACCATATCTTATATAGGCAAATGCCTCGGCCAAGTTGATATCTATTGGTCTCATGATACAATCCAATTCCTTGAGGGGCTTTTGTAGTACCCACCAGTCACATAATAAGTCCAATTAATTCAGCTTATTAATCATGGTAAACAAAAACTACATATAAATTCATACTGAATTAGACATATTAAATTTAAATAACTTTCCCCAATTATTAAACATAAACATGAACCATTCAGATTAATATTGTGAATGTTATAAAGATACAACATTCACATTCAAACTAATCAGTACACCTTTAACAATATATTTTGTAGATGATATCAAAATAGATAATACTATATGAAATACGAGATTCAATAATTGGTTTTGACTTTTATAAGGATACTTTTAAATGAGACGGTTGAGATATTATTGATAAAATAATCCTTAATCATTCCAAAGTGTCCCATACAACCTTGAAAAATTAAAATTAAAATATTATAGAATATCTTTAGAATAAAGATAATATTGATATGATATACCAATTTTGATGTATATACACCACATTAAGTTATTAAGTGGTGAACAATTAATATATATCATAAAAGTTAATGTGAGGTGAGAAATATCAATGTAAATGTGGGAAGAAGAGTAATTTTGTAATGTCAGTTATATTTTAAATAAATATGGTATTAAACATGTAAATCCACGAAAATAAAATGTAAGGGAATTTATATTACATTTACGGAATAAATGGTGTCCCACTGATGTGAAATTATGTAAAAAAATTTAAAATAAGCTTTATAATTGAAACATTTTAGTGTGGTTTAATGAATTCCATAAATTTGTTATAATTCGTAAAGGCATGATTGTTTTCATAAAATCCAGAATCATCAAAAAATATATTTTTCATATTAAAATGATTCATTTTATAATGATAAATATGTAATAAAATAGATTATATATTTAACATCCAAATGGGTAAGAATTTGAGAAGTTCCTTGAAGAGAGCATGTATTTTATGAAGAATTATTAAAATATCCTCTTAAAAATATAACTCCCCAAAAATGAATGTAGGATTGTAGTAGGTAATCATATATAGAAAATTTATAAATAACGTATTATAATTACCTAATAATAATTAATTATTTAATTTAGGTGACTATAGAAGAAGAGCCGCCCGAATAAAAATGGAGATTCAGGTAATAAATACATACAACATTGTAATTAATTTAATCATGTGACCCAAAATAGTAATCATAAAATGATAAATTTATTATAATGAAAATATATAGATTAATTATATGAATCATTAATTGTATTTATACATACACCATAGATAATAAATAGTAGGGAATATATAATATCTAACAAAAATAGAAGTGAGATGAAGAAACCCCTTAACAAAAGTTTGATGGAGTTAATCAAATGATCTTAATAACATGAATAATAAAATTTTGGTTTATTAATTAATAATTATATAACATCTTATACATGTAATTAATTTTTTAATCTTATTAAGTTCATTTATGGCCTTTTTTATGGGTTAAGATGTCCCATTTCATTGCTTTGGTCTGTTTGTTTCATGAATGGTAAACTAATATACATGAATACAAAATCATGTAAAATTATGATGTTTGTTTAGAGTTTATATTATATGTTATTAATGAATATACATACGTTTAACTAGTTTTAAATTTCATCCCATTACATAGAGTGATGATTAATCATTATATAATTTAGTTAATGATAACTTTTTTGTTAATTGGATTTTTTTTAACACAATGTACTCATCTTTATTTATAAATAAATCCTATGTGTAAAAAAATATTATATAACCATTGAGGATAAATAATAGATATAGTATTGAATATTTAAACCATTATAGTGGTTCAAGACTAGAATTTATAAATTTAATATAAATTGAAAACCTATCGTAGTCGAATGTGTTAAATTAGCACATCTCTGATATTTTTTTTACAAGTGGAATAAAATAAGGGTAAAAGAGAGAGAATAATAAATTATTACATATCAATAACAACATTAATGTAAATATAATGTACTAGAGTTTTCATAACATTATGTTTTGTATAGGTGATGATAGAAAAGAAAACGATGGAAATGAAAAAAAGTAAAATAATTGAAAACGAGAATTTACCTCTTTAATTAATATTTTTGAGCCTCTTTATGGTAGTGAAATTTGTCTTTTTATGAGACCAAGTGATTCTAGGTATGGGGAAGAACATTGGAAGTAAATTTTTTATAATTTACCCAGGGAAAATGGCATGATAGGAGTGAAGACAATAGGGGTGTGTGTGGTTTTTATAGTGGATGAGAGGATGGTTTTATTAATATTTTAAAAAATAGATTATAATTTTAGCCATAAGAAGAGAAATATCGATTCTTCCATGTCACAAAATAGCATTAATTTTATGTGAGTTCAATATAGGGTTTCATACATAAGCGATGATGCTTGGAATAGCATATTTAACTCATAATGTATATATACGGTAAATTACCATATTTTTCTATTCATCAAAAAATTAAAGTATATTAGTAATATCCCAAAAATTCAATTTAACCATTTTTCGATGTGGATAATTAAAAAAAGAAATCATTTTTTTTTTGGAATTAATTATCCATATATTTTTAATTTAATTTTAATATAAAATCACCAATTAATCAAAAAATGATACTTTATAACTATAACTCGTTTTATAACACTATTAAAAGTAAATCACGATATAATAAAATTATATTTAATCATAAGATAATAAAATTAATATTTATGATTACATTTTATGAAAATGAATTTCTAGGTTAATTCTTAAATTAATCCAAAAAATTTAATTATAAAATTTATATCTTATAAAAATACCAATATATATGTTATGATCTTTTTTTCACTTAAAATATGTCTAAAATATATTTATACAGTCAGTGGCGATGTTTCTATTTTTTCTGATTTAATGTTCATTAATATTTATAAGGGTATGTTACTATTCAAAAGTGTTAAGTTACTAATCCTCAAAAATGTATATCGATCAAATCAGACTCTTAATATATTACTAAATTCAATTGTGTATGTAATATTTTTGAAATTCAAATTACATATGGGAATAAATTAAGATCATTGGATAATTAATAACCAATTGTTGTTTTGTAGTGACTTATTGTTCTATGCATTGAATATATACATTCAAAATCATGGGGTGTTACATTCTCCCCTCATTAGAATAATTTTTCCCACATAATATTAAATTTAACATTGAATGTGAATGATTGAGAGTTGAACATTCCATTTTGTGAATCCCACATTAGGAATACAGTAAAAATATCCTCTCAATATGATGGAAATAGAAATTCATCATTTTCTACAAAACAATGCATTATAATCCGAAATAATGATTTTGGAATAATAATCAATCCATTATATTCTAATTGAAACTGATTGAAAAAATACTTATGTGAATGATCATTACAAAAAAACCTAATCTAAAATTATGAAAAAAGTAATTTATTTCATGAAACAAATATAACATAATAGGAAAATAATTATTTATGACTCTTTTATTAGGGTTGAGAAATTATTCCACTATAGAAGAGTATAAATATATATTTCTATTACATAAACACAATATTATCCTTTTTTGTGCCTTTTAATATGTATACGTCATATCTGAGTATAGTTTGTGTCATGTTGTGAAATGAAGCTCTAAAAACTCATACAATTATCAACTTAAACAATTTCATAAAATTTTTAGCTTTACAAAATATCAATACCTAATAATTTAGAATCATTCCCATATACATCCATGATAGATCCCTCTACAATGGGTCCTCTTAAATCCTAATTTTTTTGAGAACTCCATGATATATCTTACTCAACTCATTTGCTACTTTATTTTCTATTAATCAACATGAAGCAACCGCAAAATTTTCACATTCTAAAAATGTGAATATCTTCATCTTGTGTCATCTTGAAATATGGTAATAATTAAAATTACCTTAAAAAATTATTTGTAACATTCATTCATCCTTACACATGATATTGGATAATTTCCATTTATCTGAAAATGTGGTAAACTCCATCACTGATATCAAATGCAACTTTTCCACAAGGCAATAATCGTTTTTGAGGTAATCAGTACATATCCAACTGAATCATTTCTTCATGATTATTATATTCATTAGGAATATATTTATGGTTTTCATTACCTCAACAATATTCCTTCCCAAGATATTAACATTCTATTGAGTCACTTATCCTTGGAAAAATCATCATACATCTTTAAATACTTAATTCAATAGTACTATAGTACAATAATCATATTTTCTATACTTCATAAAACCAGTACATTGCTATCAAAATATTCAAATAACTTGATTCTTGATGAAGAATATTAATTATTCCACTTCATCTATGGAAGCATCATGACTTGTTCATTTTCTATTAACATCATCTGGGAAATATCCCATTTACACTTAGGAAATTGATTCATATAGTGTCCCATCTCCTTGAAGTTGATGCATTGTACCTTGGAAACCTTTTTTCGTCCCTTGAAATCATGAAATTTGTGTCTTTTTTCTCCACACAAAAAATCTATCTCACATTCATATCAACCATTTACTATGGTATGTTAATCCACTATTTTCACATGTGAGAAAACCCTTATTTCCATTCGTCTAATTATCAATACTTTTCTTGGTCATACACTACTATTCATTATTCCTATTAAAGCCATAAGACATACATATATTTTCAACAAATGATATCATTTCCACATATAATGAGGATACATAGGAGAAAATAATTCATGGAAATGATTGCATAAGACTATAACAGATATGACCATTCTTACTCTTTGCATCACTTGCACTGGTGATGTTATCATTATATCTTCTAGGCCCCCTTTATAATAAATTCAATATAATATAGTTTCTCAATAAATATTTAACTCTATATAAATAAAACCTAAAATAAATTAATATATCATATATAAAAAAACCATATATGTTGGATACTTTGGGGGAATAAATCCTTCGTAATGGGGGGGGGTAATGAAAAGTTTGTATATACTGAGGATATTAATTTGGAGTGTCAAACCAGGTGCATATTAAGGCCCGTTTTCATGTTCCAGGATACCCAGGGTCATTCCCAAAACTATTTATCAGAGTCGTTACTCCTTGGTACATTTGTGTCAGAACTATGCCCACATGTAGTATCAAGACAATGGTGTATTTCAATTAAAGGCCGACATATTTGTTCTTTATAAAAGCTCGGTGATCTTCATGATTAGATATCAGCAAAGACTATCATATGGTGTTGTTCTCTAATATATGTTTTAAAAATTTTGTTTAATTGTTTTCTACTAATAATTCTTTGATGGCAACGATAACCACCAGGCCCTAATTTCCTGGAGCCTATACATTATATCATTACATTGGAATGATTTAATGAATGTCATATCCCAATGGACAGAGTGTTTTAGTTGATTAGGAAAACCATATACATGTATTAGTTCAACACTATAGATTGAAATATAGAACAACATAAATGCTCCATTGGGAACATCCACCACACTAATATTATCCCTCTATGACAATCATAATATACCACTTCATGTCATGGGATAAATGAAACATAAGAAGGGGTGAGATTAGATGTTCAGTAAGGGTAAACAATAATGTGGATGAAATTATAAGAATAATCATTAGGAATGGTGAATAATTTAAAAACATTACTTTAAAAATAGATATGAAATGATTATGGTTTGAATAATAGAAAAATTAATAATTACATAATAATGAATAATCATGGTTATTCAACTAGTCAAATAACCACATGAACATTCTATTTAGTACTTCAAAATGGTGGAAATTCATATTCTAGAGATTTAGAAACATATAATTGAGGCCTCATCAGTGAAATCTAAAAATGATCAATTCCTTAGTGAAAACCATATCAAAAAATGGTTAAGGCATTGTCCAAGTCCATATCTATTTGTCTCATTAGAACGAACGATTCACCGAGGAGCTATAGTAGCCCCCACCTATAACATAATAATTCTAATGAATTCCTCTTATGAATTGGGATAAACATGAACAACATATTCATTCATATTGATATTAAATTATGAAATGTAAATTACATTCCCTTGTCATTAATCATATTGACTAACCATTATAAGTAATACATTTTATTGTATCATGATATAACATCCACATTCAAACTAACCAGAAAAACATAAACAACATATTTTCTAGATGATATCATTGGAAATAAGATTAAATGAAATACAAAATTCATTATATGATAATGACATAACTAAAAAATATTTTGAATGAGACCATTGAAAAATCCATCAGGAAATAATCATTAAAGATTCCAATGTGTATCATCACACATTGAAACATTCAAATCATGATCCCTTAGAATATCATTTGAATAAGGGTAATCATGATATGATATTCCAAGGGGAATTAAAAACACCACATGCTAGGAATAAGGGGTGAACAACTAATATATCTCATAAAAGATAAATTGAGGTGATAAAAATATATTCTACTTTAGAAACAGGTTTCAATAGAATAATAATGTTTCTGTTTTCATAAATATGTTTTTGAACATGTATATCCCAGAAAAGAAAAGGGAAGTACATTAATATTTCTTTTGAGGAATAAATGATGTCAAAATGAAGTGAAATCATGTAAAAAGTGTTTTTAATGAAGCATTAGTATTGAAACAGTTTAGTGTGGTTTAAGGAATTCCATAATGAGATATTAAAGAAAAAAGGCATGATTGCTTTCATAAAACCAAAAATGAACCAAAGTATCTTTTTCAATTTAAAATGTCTGATTTTAGAAAGATAAATATGTGTTAAAACAAATTATTGAGTCAAATTAAAAATATTTAGGAATCAGAGAAGTTCCTTGATTCGAGATTTTATTTCTCGTTGAATTGTTGAAAGATACTATTAACAATATAACTCCACATAAACGAATGTATGATTCTAGTTAGTATAAATATATAGAACATTATTTCATAATTTATTTAGAGTACATAATAATAATTATGAATATAATTTACATGATTAGAGAAAAGGGGAAAGTCGAATGAAAATTGAGGTTCATGTAGAAAATACTACAAAAATTATAACCAATTAAAGCATATGATCCAAAATATTTAATATCAACTGATAAATTGAATATAATGAAAATAAATATATTCATGATATTAAAATACAATGGGATGTATACATACAGCATATATAAGTACTATTATTGAATGAAAAATATCTCACAAAACTGTACATGAGATGAAGAAACCCCTTACCTTAAGTTTGATGACACTCTATGCTTAAAAAAAATGACATAAATAATACACTTTATATTCATTAATTAATAATTTGGAAACCACATATATATTTAATTTATATTTTTAACCTTATTATTCCCATTCATTGAATTTTTAGTGGGTTCATAGGTTCTATTTCATTGTTCGGGTCTGTTTGATTCATGATTGGTATACTTATTTTCATGAACCGTGAATCTTGTTAAATGAGGATTCTGGTGTAGACTTTATGTTATATTTTATTAGTGAAAATATATATGGCTACATAGTTTTAAATTTAATTTTGATAAATGGAGTTAATATTAATAATTGTATAATTTTTTTAACGATAACCATTTGGTTTATTTGGCAGTTTCTAAACATAACGATCTCATTTTTATTTATAAATCATATCCATGTGTATAAAAAGATTATAGAACCATATATGAGACATAATAAATATATTATATTCCATTTCTACCATATGAATGGTTTAATGTCTATAATTAAATATGGTAATATAAATAGATAACTCATCATCCTTAAATGTGGTAAATTCACACATCTCGGATGGTGTTTTTTACAACTATCATTAAAAAGGGTTAACAATATATCATAATAACATATTATATTATCAAAACATAATTAATATACATGTAAGGTACTAGATATTTCATAACATTGGGATTAAGATATGTGGGGATAGAAACAAAAACAATGGAACTTTAAAAGAACATAAAAGAATTGAAAAGATGAATTTACCTCTTTAATTAATCTACATTTTGAGACTCTTTAAGAGAGAGTATTTGAACTTATTATGAGACCATGTAATTATTGGCGTGGGGTAGGATCTTGGGAGGATATTGGAGCAGAATTTAGAAAAGGAACATGGTTCTAGAGGAGTGATGATAGGAGGGATTTGTGGGTGGTTTTTATATTGGTGGAGAGGAGGGTTTTCTAAATGTTTTAATAATTCATTTGTAGTTTTTAATTATGTCAATAAATAGAAATGAATCCATAACCAAAAATTGCAATAAAATCACGTGACTTCAATACAAGGGTTATTATAAAATAAGAGAAACTTGTAATAGGGTAATTAACTCATAATGTTTATATATGGTAAATTTCTATATTTCATTATTCCTAAAAAATTCTTGTATTTTAAAATATCCCAAAAAGACACCCCAACCATTTTTGATTTGTAGAAATCAAAAATAAAATCAATTTTTTGAATATAATTATATAAATATTTGTAATATATTTTTTAAATAATATTATAAATTATTTTAAAAAATAAACCTTAGAACAATAAATTATTTTATAACACCTTGAAAAGTAAATCACGTTCTCATAAAATTATCCTATTTTCAGAAGAACTAAATTAAAATATATGATTACATTTAATGAATATATATTTTTATTATAAATCAATAATTTTATCAAAAAATAGTAATTATAATATTTATACCTTACAAAAATAATAATACTTATGTTACGATGATTGTTTTCTCATTTATAATATGTCAAAATTATATTTATACATTCATGAGTGATGTTGCAATTTTTATTATCCAATTTACAATTCATTAATATGAATAACGGTATGTTCCTATTTGAATGTCCATGTTTCTACTCACCAAAAATGTAAGTTAATTCAATAAGAGTCTAAATATCATATATAATGAAACCATGTATGTCAGTTCTTGAAAATTCAAATCACAGAAGTAAAACAATTATGTTCATTGGACAAGTTATAAAAATGTTTTGTTTTGTATAGACTATGATTAATGCATTAATTATTTATTTTCAAAATCTAGGTGTGTGAAAATACTAGTTTTCCAATAGTTTTTGACCAGTTTTCCATTGTGTCTCCTGAATATTAATCAGGGATTCCACCTATGATAGAAGTGGAGTTTATAATTGATCTTGTTCTAGGGACTAGTATAATTTAAAATCCCTCTTATTGAGTGGATAAAATAAAATTATAAGAGCGGATTTTTTTTTTGGAATAGATATAATGAAAGGGTTTAATTTGGAATAACAAATCATTATGGGAAGAATTGTTCATGTTCGTAATGAAAAATGATGAAACTCTTTAGATTTGTGTCCATTATTGTAATAATAACTAATATATGATAAAGAATATATATCCACATACATGCAATGCTAATACATTCTATCAATTTATGGTATCTAAGTTGTTCTCCCAATGTTACATGTGATCAAGATATCACGTATTTCGAGTTCAAAAGGAGGATATTTTGATGACTTCTTTCAGAAGTAGATATGTCCATTATGAATACTTGGTAATGCCTTTTGGTCTTACAAATTCCCCTCTGTCCTTTCAGAAAATTATGAAGTATGTATTTTAGATATATATGTATTCATATATTGTGGGTTTTATGGATGACATGTTCTTTTATTCATGGACAATAGATAAGTAAGATAAACACATGGAAACAATGTTTTTTAAATGATGGGTTAAAGCCTCATTTTATTATTTAAAGAAAAGACCTCTATAGACTAGGTAGAGGGAGACCCATTACATAGCCCCAAGGCCCAAGGCCATGTGTCCTAAATACAAGGCTTGAAAGACCATTTTTTCCCAATGGGCCCCTTGGTGAATAGTACTGCTACAGTACCCGGGGCTACTATATTAACTTCTATAGTAACGCTTCCGGTATAGTTCTTTATACAGTGCCTTAGCCACTATAGTTTCTTCGTCGCTAAAGTTCCGCCACTACTACAATACTACTATAGTTCCCCTACTACAGTGCCGCTACAGTACCTGTAATTAGGTCCCTGCCAGGATTTGATCTTGGTTATTTTGGTTGCCAAGAAATATCATGTACCACTAGGGTACGGGCTCGTAGGCACATGGAAATAGTGTTTTAAATCATTAGAAAACAAATTCTATATGGCAAATTATCAATGCGAGGATTTCAGATACAATAAGTAATATTTATCGTCCATGTAATTTAAGAAAATGATTTTTAGTAGATACAAAAAATATAAATGTTTTTTTCACATAGAAATCATCAATGATCATCATTGAGATAAAAAACTTTCTTGGTATAGATGGTGATTATCATTTCTATGTGTGTGGCTTTTAATTTTTTTCCTTGCAAATGACATAATTAATAAATAATAATTTTTATTTACAATTGATTGTGAAATTATAGAAATATTTTTGAGAGCTAATTGTTAACCTTTTATCCTCATGAATATTGTTTTATCTAGAACCGTGAAACGGGTATGATGTATATTTTGATTCTTTAAGATCTGATTTGTGGTTTGTTTTCATAAATAGAGTTCCAGTTGATTCTTATGGATCACTATAGTTAAAATTCCATGATAGAAACAACCCAACATAAAATTTGGAGTATTCTGTAGTTTTCCATACTCTGAATGGTTATCATCACTATATCATTGGTGATAAATTAATTATTTTCATAGATGATATGTTCTAGAAGATTATTTTATCGCAATGGGGTTAGAATCTTAGGAAACATATATGGATAGATTATCTAAAAATTTATTAATTTGATGTGATGTATACACTAGAAAAAAGGTAATACGGTGTAAAATGCATTAAGCAGAAATCCATATGCTCATTTATCAAGAGAATCCTCATTTTAGTGGTAGTTCACGATGGTCCCATATGACATTCATTTGGAATGTGAATATAGAGGGGATGTTGATTTTTTCATCTCGGTTGATGTGTTTTCTAATTTGATAAAAATTGTATATGAGGCTCATATATTTTATTAATAATGTGTTTTATTGAGTTGAAAACTCAATGGTTGGGAGAACATTGAGGTTTGGAAACTCTATGGATGATCAATTTTGTGGTTTTTAGATTGGAGGGTTATACCTATGGCTTGTGGGAAATAACAACCTATTGCCTTCCATATTTCAGGATTTTTAGTTCATCTAGTAATACATATGATGTATATCTAATTGAAATTTTTTTTGGGTCATTATAATATTAATGGTGGATTATTTTGTTTCAAAGTGTTTAATGTTTCATCATGATAGTGAATGTCATGATTGACCAAAAAGTATGTTGTATTATTTACTAATCCCTATTTGGAAATGGGAGAAAATAATGATATTTTTTGGGATTCTCTCAATAACGATTCCAAAACATCGTTCTGGATGGGTGATAGTGGACTAGATTACCATGTTGCCTCATTTCATCCCTATTTGTGAATATCATATTGTGGCTGATATATCAATGATATAAAACATGGAAGTGTTAAAGAGACATGACATAACCATTTTGATCATATTAGATATCGATCTATGGTTCACATATCATTTCAATAGATCCTTACTGAAATCCCTTCGGACTCAGTTCACTATGAGTACTATTTGTCATCTACATAAAGATGAGTAGTCATAAAGAAAAATTCAGATGTTGGAAGATATGTTATGGGGAAATGTAATGGAATTTGGGTGCTCCCAGTAATAGTGGTTACCCTTAGAGAAGTTTCATATAGCAACAACTATCGGGTCTCCATTTGAAAAAACATATGACTTCCCATGTCATTATCCACTATATTTGGTTGAAATGGGTGAGGCATCGCAATTTGGGGAGTGATTTGTATATGAAACAACTAAAAAGATACAATTGATCAGGAAGTGAAGGGATATGTCATATAGTCATCAATAATAATTTTCATATAATGATCGGTGGAGGTTGTTATTTGTGGTAAGTCACCTTATATTATTGAGGATCACATCGTGTCTTGGAAATCGACGTTTTGGGAATTAAGGTAAATTGTGTCTTAAATTAAATGGACCATATAAGATAAATGGAATGGGTGGGTGAGGTAGATTATCAGTTTGCATTTCCACCACAGTTATGTGTGGTGCACAATGTATTCCAAATATCTATATTTAAGAACGAATTATTTTGATCCAAACCATGTGATTAGACGGGATCATGGGGAACAAGAGACAAATTCTTTGCTGCTATATATCTTGGTGTGGAATATCGATAGGAAAGAGAAACTCATTCATTGAAAATTATCATATTGTTGCCGGATTTGTGGAACAATGCTCATATTTCAATAAATACTTGGGAATTAATGAATGGAATGAATGATACAAGGATAGAACTCTTTAAGGGAAATACTGAATTTCTTCTCTGAAATGATTGGAAGGCCAATTTTGGGGAGATGTAGCATCACCAGTTATTGGTATTTTACCCTTAACATATGCTTTTTATCTATATAAATTATAAGGGTGAACATTGGGAGAGTCCGGAGAACATTTTGAGAGATTTTTTCGACATTCCATAGGTGCACAGGCGGTTCATGGATTGTAAAAAACAAGAAACACCTATAATAAACCATGCATAATAAAGAATGGTATAAAGGAGAGCTGTACATGCTATTCAAGATTTGTCTAAACCATGATGAAGCTTATTTAAATCAATGTGGTTTGATGAAAATGTTGAGAATATACCTTTAGTATGACCAGTGCACACTTTCGATGTTGTGTGAGCCAACCATGAGAGGTCTTCCATAAAAAAAGATGCAGCATTGTTAGCATAAAATTTATCTAACTGCTTGATTAAACCATTCACAGTGATGAACTAATATCCTTATAATGTCAATATAGGTCATCATAAGATTTGAGTAAATTTTTTCCACAAAAAATGGGCCATATATGGTTTTTTGGACTCTCAATGGTTGGAGAACGATTCCAATGTGAGTTGGAAGTGATCTAGAGCCTTCCCTTGGTGCATTGAATCCCTATTCTTGTGGTATGTTTTTGTTCATCATCGTTCAGGATGTGTTTCCTAGATCAACATATTTTCCTATCCAGTTTCAAAAATCTACAACCTCTAAGGGTACATATTAGGTTATGGATACCAAATATGTTTATATTAGACTTGGTTCTTGATAGGGGAAGATATCTATAATGGTTTCCTAGAGATTCAACCCATTTTTTTGAAATTCATCATACTATATATCTGCTTCTCAAAAATCATGACATACGTGGATTCACTCTTGAGACCTCTTAATATAAATGATTGGATTAGATTCAAATTTAATTAATTTATTGAAATTTATTTTCATATCCTATGGAAAAGCATGATATAAATCAAATTAATGACAATTTTAGTGTTTTGTTGAAATTGTAGAATATTGGATATCTTTTGGGAAAGTGATTTGGTTTTCTTGATTTCGTAATGTTAGTTTTAAAATATATTATTTCATGAATTTTTAAATTTCTTATTGGAAAATCTTTTCTCAAAAACATTATATTATTGAAATGTTTTTGGAATATTGTTATTGAAATTGTTTTTGATCATTCTTCGTAAGAGTTCATAGTTCATTTACATGTCTTGTTGGAAATAAATACTTGTACACAGTGCCAAAAGTGTAATGGAACATGGGATATAATTACCTTTTGATGTATTTTTAGATTGATGAAATGATTATCATGATTATGGGATAGTGATAGGAATCCAGACATGGTTACTGGTGTTATTATGTTGAATATAATGGTTCATACAAGTTAAAAGTGTCAAATGGTTAATGTGTTGTTTTGTTTTGTTTTTCAAAAAATACATTTTTCTGGAAAATTGGTTGAGATAGAACGTGATTATATTTTTCAATAAACTATTTTAGAACTCATTTATATTTTGTATAAATTTTTATTTGTAATTTTTGAGATTGAATATATTGTAAAAAAAATTTTTACACATTTATCCTAGTTGTATTAGTAGATAAGATGTTGGTGAAAACCTATGTATATTTTGTACTCAACCCTATATAGGAACATTAGTGATTTTCATATTTCATTTACCGACACAAGAGAAAAGGTAATTTATCACATGTCTTTATCACTACTTTATGATATGTCGTCTTTTTGGGGATGTTGGAGCTTTGAGCCTATGTAGTTTGTAGTCTTTTGTTGTCATATAATTTTATTATTTTATCCTTCATTATTTACCATGTTACTGTAGTCTTCTATTGTAGTACTTGATTTTAGTATGGTTTTGATAAACTAAATGTTGACTTTTATTTTATTGTAATCATGCATCATATGGTTCATTGGTTTTGGATTTCATTGAATAGTTCAATTATTATTAAATTGAAAATCGTATTCCAAAAGTATTCAATCCCTTCATCATCTATTTCCAGTAGTTGGAACCTTGGGGATGTTCCATATGCACAAGTTTCATCCTCATATCCTCACATGCCAGTGATAAGTAATGGAAGTTACAAATATCTTATCAATACCATTTTATTTATCATTTAACTATAATAAAATATAATAGTTGTCCTTTTCCTCAAGATGATATACCAGAAAATAACCAATAATTTAAATGATAGTATATTTTTTATTTTCACATTTTATAAAAAATATATACTAGTTTTTTGAGTTGTATTTTTTAGAATGGGTTTTAAGACCATTCATAATCAATTTAACAAAATAATAAAAAATTAATGGATTACATATTACCTCTTTTCAACCAAAATTTTCTATAAATACGTGAGAATAAATATTTTTTATTTTAAAATAATTAAAACATAAAATCCACAATGAATGTGATAAAGAATTTAGTTATAAGAATATAATCTATTACCCCAAGCCATTTTCTAGATTTATTCACTGATGAATAAAAAATCAATTTAACAATGAACCAATCTTATGTGTCCCAAGATAGAGAATCCCCAAATAAATAACATATGATTAACATGAGAATCAAATTGTATCTGATTATTACAATTTATTAGAATTTCCTACCAAATAATGAATAACATTCATTGATGTACTTTTTTTTTGATTTCATCAAGTCTTGAATAAACTATTAAAATTTAATCATTATTGTGATTTCTTTTAGAATCCTTACTTTGGGAGGATGTGAAAAACCTACACTTCATAGAATCAGTATTTTTTGATTCTGTTTTGCATCCTTTATTTCAATTTTGGATAGATCCCTATATTAACTATATCATGAGCATCATTATCCACATTCATGAGTCTACCACCCACATGGAGACACTCATCCTTAGAGATATATTATATTGGAAAGGTTAATGAAATCACAAAACCCTAATAACCATATAAATGAATACAAATTCTTCTATATAATGATTTATTTCAATTTAATCTTAATATTATTCTAAAAAATATAAATCATTCTTTATATCTTCCCTAAATAATGTTTTATCAAACACATTTGCCATGAAATCCAATGAAATATTGAATTTAAATCAGTTTAATATCAAAAAACTATCCTCTTTTTTATTGTGAATGATTTTATCTAAAACATTTTATATAATTATTTATGATCATTTATTATCAAAAAATATTTTAAATATCTTATTGGATTATTTTCTCTAAAATTTAAAAATGGTTTGAAAATTATGGATTAATCATATTTCTATGAAATCACAATTATGTATGAATCCTTGTTAAAAATAAGTGGAATTATTGTATTTATTTTGTTGTAGAAAATCTACTTACATAGTTGTCAGATAACCATTACATTTTCTACCTTTAATGTGAAATGATATATACACATTTCCTTATGTAATAAATATTTATATTATATAATGTATGGGTGGAACTTACGTTTTACTTGTTATACATTAATGACTTGTACACAAAGAAAGAAATATTACAATATAGTAATTTTCATGCATAAACCAAAAAAACCATTAGAATATATGTAATGACCATTTTTATAAAAATTAAACATTTTTATAAAATCTTTACAATATATATCATACTTTATTTACTCGAAATCAAATCTAATATTAATGAACATCATAAATATTAATGTTTTAGCATTTGTAATGGTTACATCATTACTTGATTAAAAAAATATTACCAAAACCATTTAATATGAATTTTTCCCTTGTTATAAAATATTTTTGTATATGATATAATTGTTTTTTACAATAAAACCAATGGTTCCTAATAATTTTTTAATTATTACAACTAATTTTTGATTTATTTTATCTCTAAATTATTCTATTATCTTCTTTCAATTACCACATTATTCCCCTTCAACAATTATCATAGATATATTAAGAACTATATACATATTTTTTTCATAATATCCTAGACACTAACAATTTATCAACAAAAAACGTTATTCTAAATGTATTGTATCTTACAAGTCAGGATTTATCATTTTTCAAAAATTACCACTTTTTATAACAAATATTTTTAAAATTCAAAATATTTTCAAAATAATAACACTATAATATTTTGTTTGTTACCTAGTGTATCTATTTGTCCACTAATATGATAATTTGATTCTCTAAAACTAATCACAATGTTGTGGAACTGCCCTACTGTGTTGTGATATAAGACTAAAAACAATGTTCATTTTCATTATGAATCATGAGTATTTCTAAATAAGTCCATAATTTTTTAACCAAATCCAATGTACAACTGACTTATGGGGAGTTTCATGTTAATAATATAAATCATAGAGATATCTGATACCATTAAGTAATTTATAGCTATGTGAGTTTAACCACATTGGGGAAAATATCAAACTAGAGTTATGGATGGTTCTGTTTATGGTATCAGAGTGTAAGGGAATCTTTAAAAAAACCATTTACTTCGAATGGTCATACTCATAAGATCATGGTTTTCCAATCCTCCATGAGGTTTTTGACATGGGACTGACCATAATACTATACACTATAAGGAATTTTGTTTGATCTTGAAGAAGGCCATGGAATTGATGTGACATACCATTTAACCCATGAGGAAAGGGGGAGTTTAATTTTTAGAATACAATTAACAATAAAGATGTCCAAATTTTGAGACTATTTAAATCTATGTGTTTGGAACCCAAAATAGAATAATATTTTAATTAAGGGGTGGGAAAATACTATTAGAATAAAAGGTTCTTTAAGGTATTGTTTAAAAAGGTAAAATTTAATAAAAAAACAATGATTTAACATCTTGTTAGTGGTGAATATTTTTTATGTTATTTCATCAATAAATTAGATGGATGAGTGGCCCTTAAAAGGATTTCAAGGTGTTTTATGGATATTTGGTGAAATATAAATTTCATGAATTTTAGATGAAAAGATGAATTTTTTTTAAGTATTGTACATGAATATTTAAATAGAAATATGTTAATTAAATAGACGAGTCTTGTAATCATATGAATATATTTGAGGTAATATATGGATTTTTAAAAATGATTCCAAAATTGTGTAAGGATGAATAATTTCATTTTTAATGATATATCATTAATATATATTTAATTATTGATTATTTAAGATTTCCTAAAACTCTATATATGAATAATTTTATCAATTGAACAATCCTTTTGAATAATTTAGAAAATATTTTTTATGGTGCAAGTAAAATTAGGGGATTGAAAGATTAATTTTCCATCATCATAAGGGTCATCCATTTATGAAACTTATATAATGATGTAGAATATTAATCTGAATTTCAATGTTTAATATTATATTTATTGATACAAATCTAGATCATGTTTTTCCATATCTCTATTATTAAAAAAACAACTATATTTGTATTCATGATTATTAAAGGGTCTATAATTTTCAAATTAATAAAAATATTATCCTCCATGAGATCAAATAAGTGATGGAGTATCTGAAAAAAATTTCATATTATTTCCTAACAATGACGTTTTACATGGGATTATTATTTTCATATCATAATTACTATTAAAAATAATATTATGATGTAATTCAACCTGAGGATTAAAATTTCATAATTATAAAGAGGTGTGAATTTTTTTAGTAAATATAGTCATCTCACAACTAACATTGTGTGGGTGATGAAAATTGTTGTTGTTTTAGTAGATATAATAATTAATATATTATTTGAGTTTTAGGAATTCAAAAATACATTTTTATTTTAAATACAGATCCATTTATTATTTTTATAAAATTATTTAGTATTTTATAAATAAACATGTACTTCAAAAATAATTCTTCTGAATACATGAGGGACAATCCATCATTAATATATTGGTGATCAGTTCAATAAATTCCAATTCTGATGAAATATTTTATCATCAGTATTCATTCCCTATGTATATATGAGTAAGATAGAAATATATCCATTTTTTAAATATTATAATTAATCTTGAATTAATGTAACTCAGTAATATGATATTTGAATTGATGATATATAATATATAAGTTCATAAAATCAAAAAGAGTTCACCATGGAGTGTTACACACTGAAAAGAAGAATAACATATGGATGTATCGAATATTCTATAGAGATTTGAGGATCATATTGTGAACAATAATTCATTGATTCAATGTTGAAAAACAAAAATGATTGTCATATAGTAAAAAAGAACTGAATTCTAACATATCTTTGACAAATATATGTTTTCCCCTAAAGAGTAAAATTATTTAATTCTTCAATATCATTGGATTTTTTAAGAGAATGATCTATTCCTTTTACTAGAGAACCCCAGACATACAAAATATCGTTCAAAAAGCCTCATTGATTTAATATAATTTTTTCATCCTCGAACATAAATGAACACATATTTTTAATAGGATTATATGAGTTCTATATGGTTTATAAAATCCCTAAACCAGTTTTAATTATATTTATAATTATAGTGAAGAATCTATGGATATGGAACGAAATAAGACATAGTATTGAATAGGCACTCACACTATGGTCCACCATTTTATAAAATGTTTTTAGGAATTTTCACTTTTAATATTATATATCTCATCAAAGGCTTGGATGTTATTCTTATATTTTAAGATCCTAAAAAGAGAAGTTATTTAAGGAAAAAATGAATGGAGGATGAATTTTACAAACACCATTATTCTCCAAACAATTTTAGTGGTGAAAATCTTTATAGTTTAACTTCACAAGAGAACAATTTTTTGATTCCATTTTATATCCAATAACATTATAATATGGAAAATATAAAATCCAGGAATGTTTTGATTATAACTATCTTCTAAGAAAATCATTTAAATGGATGAAAAATAAAATTCCTCCAAATGTTTTTGTCTATTAATATTTATGTGTCATATGTATACATATTGGGATTGTCTTCTATTCAAAGTTATCAAAAGATGTTTTCTATTGATAAAATTAAACTTGATTTCACTTAAAATACTAAAAAACTCATTCCTATGACTATTTATAAAAATATCATCACAAACGTTTTAGGATGGAAAACTATTGATGATGTCTTATATAATAATTAGAAAAGTTATGATGGCAATAAAAACGTTAAATACGAATGGTTTAGAATATAGTGAACTTTTCATTATGATAATAAAATTAGTTATAAATAATCCATTGAAAACTTTTTCACTTGTGTCAGTAAAAGTGTTAGAAAACGTTTTGGATGTGGATGCATGATTGAAGGATGTACTATTATGAAGTAGTACCAACATAGATTCATTGATTGGTATATTAAAAAATATTAAATTTTTTTTATTTTTTAGATCATATATTAGATGAGATACACATCATATGAATTATTTTTGGAATTACGAGAAAATAAAAAATGTAAAAAAGGAGGAGTTAGAATAAATGGATTTTGATTATATTATGAAAATATATTTGATGAAATTTTACTCTATAGTATATTGTGACTCTGATGATTATGATTTTAAAGATGATGCAAGAAATTAAATCTTGTGTTCTGTTTCGTAAATAATATATGAAAAGGAAATAAAAATTTATTAATATACTTCCCTTATAATTATTTTTAAATGTGATTATATAAATCTTTTTATTTACACATTCTAAGGAAAATCTATTAGTTTTAAGATGATATTAAAGATGAATATTCTAAAAAAATTGATCTCATTAAATTACTCGTGATATCCATGTTGATATTTGTTATAATGATAACATTTTTAATAATTATAATAATAACTATCATTGAATTAATAGGAGATGAGTATGTTGTAACCAAAACAGATTATACAAAAAAGTTGTTGAAAAATATATCTATATAGATCAAGAAATATATAGAAGTTGTAAATAAATCCTTAAAAATTGTAGTTATTTTATTGAAAAACAAATTTATATATGAACATTAAAAATCTCAACCCATTAAATAAGATTTCATATAATGTATTAGAATTAAATTTAAAAATACTCTTCTCTATACACAGAAAAATATGGTGAAATTTGGTCTCATATCATATTTATAAAGGATAGATCTAAATAATTCATCTTCTCCATTATTGAGGAAATATAAAAATAAATAAATAAATGAATTATTAAAATCTTGATAGTATTTTTCATAGATGATTATTTATTATTATATAGGATATAAAATTTAATGGATTTTTTGGGATCATTGAGAGAGATGGATAATTAGGATTAGAATCAATGAGGTGGAAATATATGTTTATCCAATAATGAAAGCATTTAACATCGAATGTACTGACTTGGCTTCTAAATATAGATATTAATGTTTGGGTGAAATTTATAGAAGATGAGATCATTAGGGATATTTTGATGAGATGATTTCGAAAAATCGATATGGATTTTTCTCCTAAAATGAAAATTTTAAATTATATTAAAGGAATATTAATGATGAAAATTAATTTATTATTGCGTTTTGTTTAAAATAATTTTAGAACAAAAAGGAATCAATTATTTTATTTTATTTTCCAATACACATTAAGAATTATAATAAATTAATTATATACAAGGTAGATAACAAGGTAGGGGATATAAATTCATAAAATAATAGTTCCTTGAAAATATGAAGTGCTTGAACTTCAGAATATTATTTAATGAACATATTTTTTTTTTATTTCCTTTTTTTCTGATGGGGCTGAAATAATATATATATATATATATATAGATTGAGTAACTTGTGTGATAATGATTATAATGTGTTATTAAAAAATAAATTATAAAATTTCATTGATTCTATAAAATTACAATTAAATCATCTATGAGAATAAACTAATAGAAATATCCGTTAAATTGATGACCAAATCTTTTAATGATAGAAAATTATTACGGATGTGAGAAATATATAGCATAAAATACTTAATCAACATGTTTCAATAATGAATAATAATATTTCTGAACAAAAATTTGTTATGTATCTTTATCAACACATCAAAGATATGGAATTATTTCATGATACTTATCAAAATGAAAATATAGTTGAAGGGATACATAAAGGATAATAAATTAAGTCCATAAAATCTCTATAAAACATTCACTCAGTTTTCTGTAGAACATTGTCATAAAACTAAAATATTCATGGTAAATATTTAATTTTATTTATTTATGATTACACCCATATTAATAATCTATTATTTGTGAAACACAGATTTCAATACTATATTTTGTTTTAAACAATCATAAGTCATGTTTATAAAGACATAAGAGTGTATCTATAGAGGGTGATATTTGATTGTGGAAAAAAATATACATGAATGGATTTCTAATATTAAAACCACAATAATGGGATAATGGATCTTTATACAAAACTATGCACCCACAAATAAAAATAAAGTTTCTATAAAAAGAAACCACATCATTTATTTATAATGAAATGACCATACTAGATGACCATAATATATTTAATTATTTATAGGCATAATTTTTTTAAAATAATGAAAATATAAAATAGGATCATATTGAAAAATGATCATTAAATGAATCCAAATAGGATTTGTTACAAAATAAACTAAATCGTCAATTTTTTTTGAAACACATGTTTCATTAAGATAACCAACTATAACTGTGTAATATTTTTTCAATACTTTGATGGAAAATACATTGTGTGATTCCTTTTAAATATTAGTGGAATTAACAATTTTAGAATATTTGTCAACATTAATATTGAATGTTATGATGTAAAAATATATTAAAATACATAAAATAATTTTTTTTAATTTATGTTATATCAGGAATATATTAAATCAATAATAGGTACAATTCAGAGAAAACGTTTCAAAATAAAGCACAAAAAATTCATAATATAGTTGATGATTATTCTGATCATTCATGTGATTAATATAAAATTTTTTAGAAAAATATAATGTAATATCATAGTCCATATCATTAGTTCTTAATTAAAAAAATTACTGGTCAATATTCACCATTCAATATAAGATAGAGGTTAAGGTTATAAATCCAAGGTTTTTTCATCTTACTTTTTAAGCCACAATTTTTTATAGATGTTTTTCATGCTAAATAGATGATTTTTGTGATTATACTTCTTGATCATATTTATAAACATGAATCCTACAATATTATATAATTACAAGAATACAATAAAAATATTGGAATTTTATTTATTTTAAAAGAACTCAATGAAATCAGATAATGGATAAGTAACCAATCAAGGATAGTTTATAATATCTAATTTCATTTATAAATAAATTATCATAATGAAAGAATTTCACCATTATATAATATTGAGACTGTAAATTGAAACTGATTGTGGTATTAGATATACATTACATGATATATCATATGGATGTTATTTCATCACTCCATAGTGGTTATGTATAAAATTTATTTTTTTAAGAAAAATATACAAATTTTTTATATGTGTGATAGATTATATTATAGTATATAGTTTTAAAAGACCTTATATGTGATAATGTAGCGTTCTAGAACATTATTTTATCATGTAGAAAGTTAACAGATAGGTATTAACTTTTTCAAAAGTAATGGTTGTTAACTTATTTAATGTTAAGGGGAAATCCACATCTACAGTTATAATATTTTTATATATCGATGAATATATTTTTATGGGTGAAAAAATGGGTTTTAATTTTTCAAGGATATGAAGCCAAATTTTAATATATCACTGTTTAGAGATATGATATTTTTTGGAGGATTAAAAATTATTCAATGTCTTGATCTTAATTTTTTATCCAAGGAAAACTATTCCAAGGACATGATACCAAGGTTAAGCATGATTTATTTCAGTATAATTTCAACTTCTAATGTACATGTAAAAAACATAAATTTTATTTTATTAGAATAAGTCTTACAAAAATTTATGTTTAGTAAAATTGTGGGTATCATTTTGTACTTGAAATCTCCAAGACCTATAATTTTTAATATATGATACTTTTTTGCATATTTTATAGTGATGTAATAATTTATCATAAGTGGTCAGTTAAAATAATATTGTGACATGATAAACAATTATAATTTTTGAACTTTTTTATTTATATATTTTTATTTTTTTTAAAGGTTGGGGCCGAAGCCTCATTTATTATTAATGGAAAGAAAAGTCCTCTTTTAACTGGGTATAGGGAGACCCATTACATAGCCTGAAGTCCCAGTGGGCATTTAGCCCATTACATGGCCCGTATACCCATTTTTTTGGCCCGAAGCCCATTCTGTGAATAGTACTACTACAGTACCTGCACTGCTACAGTACCTGCACAGTACCCGCCACCGCTACAGTACTCTGTCGCCGCTACAGTGCCTTGCCACTGCTACAGTGATCGCCATTGCTACAGTACGCCGCTGCTACAGTAAGATACAGTAATGCTACAGTACCTGCGCCAAATGGGTTTTGAACCCCCATTTTATATATTTATTATTTATTTAAAAAATTTTGAAATGTGGTTTTTGATGATTTTTTTTGTGATTATAAATTCACATCCAGCCTAGCCATATTTATTGATTACTATTATGTGTAATTTCAGAATAATAATTATATATCGATATCATTAAGAAATTCCAAAAAATATTTATAAAAATTATACATTCATGGATATATGTTTTATTAATTAATAAATATCATTAATATTATTAAACAGATGAGGTGAATATGATTAAAATTACATGTCACAGTTAATGCACTCTAGAAATTTAAAATAATGCATTTCAATATTCATGATATCATTACATTGATATCATATATCACTCTCTATAATTATTTATTTGAAATAATTATATTAATAATGAATATAATTCCACAAAATATTATAATGAATATTTTTTTTGTAATAAAATTTCAAGAGACATGTATGATGAATTAAGGATAAACATGATGATCGAGAATTCCAATCAATTTAATATATTTTGAAGGATCTCTTGCACAAGTAATTTGATTATGCGGTAAAATTGGGTGAAAAAGACACATAATATTTATCTATAGAGGGTAAAAGACGTGTTAATGTTGGAGTGTGCACTACATGTTGATACAGAGTTATTATAACATGAACAAGGGGAGATAATACTCTTTTTATTGGAAGGATGAAATGTTATTGAGGTGTAAATTGAGAGAGAGAGAGAGAGAGATTCCATATAAGAGGAGAATAATTGCATGTCATTGAGAGTTATACTTCACCAAAAATAATATTCTTATCCGATTTAATAATGACATAATATTATCAAGTATGAATGGAAATTATTTATTTGATCCAAGAGGAAAAATATTTTAGAGGAGTTTATATAGTTTACATGTGTTCACAATATAACCTGACGAGGGTATTTATGTGCCCTATTAGATTTTTAAAATATCATTTGTTTTTAAAAATTCTTATTTGAGAATCATTATTGGATGATGATATTTTATCCAAGGTATATGGAATACTTGTGAGAAGTATTGAGTGTCCTTGTTTTGTTATTTCGGATTTCAATGAAAATATGCTGAAATATAGATTTCTGTAGTTTTTATAGAAAAATGGAAAAATGATTTCCAAAAAGATCATTATCACTTTTAAGATATGAAATAATGAAAAATAATTATATCCCTATAATTACAATTTGCTTTTATAGTAGAATGATGAATGTGTTGAGATGATTATAGAGTTACGTAAGGGAAAATAATCAATTGTGTTATGGAGAATCAT
The DNA here is from genome assembly GCA_963277665.1 of Viscum album. NCBI lineage: Eukaryota > Viridiplantae > Streptophyta > Magnoliopsida > Santalales > Viscaceae > Viscum > Viscum album. The sequence continues at coordinate 1,000,395,638 of OY728166.1, forward strand.
GAGATTATTAGGGGTTATAACTCAATATATCTATCATCAAACTCTATGTTTGCATCAATATATAAATGTAATAATTTTTCTGCCTATTTAAAAACAATAATTTTCTATTATAGAAATGTTTCTAAATCACTATTTTTTTCAATCATTGTAAGGATCATACAGTTGTGAATTATTCATTTGTTCAAATAATGAATATCTAGATTTATATATATAATGATAAACTAAAGAAGAACAATCCAGATGATGTTGTATAAATTCATTTTAATTCAAAAAATATGATTTATTGTGATTTAAACATATTAAGGAATTTTTTATCATCATATAATATAGAACAATATATACTATGGTAATAATAGAATGATGGATAACCAAATTGAATTTTTTTCTTTCATAAATGATGAAAATGTAATTATATTGATCCATTTTAGTTCAAATTTATTATTTTCCAATTTTAGTTTGTCACATATTTTTTTTGTTTCAATTTAAATAATTATCATCAAAATGTAATATTATGTGCTTTTTTGTATTAAAACATTCTAGTCACCATAAGAAGGATAAAGACTATAATAGTTTAGTCTATAATAGTTGAATGAAAATTATATATCTAATTACCATTTCAAAATGATCCAAAAACTATTTTGTGTTATATTCAATTGATAATGATCTTTTTTGTTCCAAAAATACATTATTCATTTATAAAAAAGTGATTTTAGGAATTTTTAATTAGAGGAAGTAGGACATAGAACCACATAATGAGTTTTTTTTATTTTTGGGTGAAATATAGTGTGTAAGGGAAATAGTTATTTATATTGAATTTGTTTTAAGAAAAAATTATATATAATAATATATATCCAATTTTGGTATATCTAAAAAATATTAAAATAATTTAGTATCATGTACATGAAATTTGGATTGGTTAGTGGAAATTTATATAGTAAAGGAAATACAATAGTCACCATAGGGATTGTAACTCCATTAAAATAATAATATGTTGGGAATAAATTATAGACAATGTGGATAATTGAGAAATTATTTTATATTATGAATTTAATTGTAGAAAATAACAGACATTCAAGGATTTTCATGTGGTAATCATAAACTAGATTATCATATGTTCTGAAAAAGTTTCATGTATAATCACAATTACTGAACAAGTGAGATGTATTATTCCGGAATATATTTTAATTCTCAAAGTGGAGGATAATTTTTTTTCTTGTGTATCCTAAAAATTCTTGAGTTGAACCGATGGGAATGTAACTCCATGAAAATAATAATACGCAGAAGAGAAATTATATACAATGTAGTGATTTGATAAATCATTTAATCGTTCGAATTTAATGACTGAAAGTTATAGACATTCAAGGATCATAATTTTATAATCATAAACAGGCATTTCATATGTTTTAATAATGTTTCATGTAAAATAACTATAATCGAATAGTTGATATTTGTCATTATTAAATATATTTTAAATATCTAAGAGGAAGATATTTGTTTTTCTTATGTATCCCAAACATTATTGTGATCATTATAAATGGTTGTTGGTTAGTTATAACTATAATTAAAGGGATCTATTATAAAATATTATTTTATTAGGGTTGTTGTGAACTGTATTTGAAGGATATAAAAAACCTATGCACTATAAATTTTCTATATACTTATATTGGTATACATATCCCTCATGATTGAAACAAGGTATATAATATTATATTCTCCCACATTGAAACAAAACCCTATAAAACTATTTTTTTCCATTCCATTCAATTTTTTTATTATATTATATATTGTACTGTATTACTTTTATGAGAAGCTAATACTTATAATTCAATGTCATCTATTTCAATAATTAAATCCTAAAATATATTTTAAAAACCCATTGATACATATAACTATTCGTTTTGAAATTTTATACAAAAAATTAATTTTTAGAATATTAGAAGTTAATTAATTAGCCTTAACATGAATGATATTTTTTATAATTAACATTATTTAAAACAATTCTTTATAGGGATACTATTCTATTGTGAAATATTTTATATAATTGGTTATCTCAAAATAATTCACCATAAATAACATTTTATTTTTTACTATCAATATTCTCTATAACTTTTATAGATTCATGGATAATTTTAAATACTTGATAATTCTACCCATCTCAATGACATATCATTATATATTAGGGATATGTTTGACCCTATAACAATCCATGATGGCCAAAAATATAATGATATAGGTTTGGATTTGATCTTCATATCAACTACTTCCTCTGATAATTATATAATTTCATATTTTAGATTTTCAATATATTCATTAACATGTATTTTTAATCTTGTCTTCTACTATATATAAATTGTTGAATTGTAGACCACTATATTGGATTTATATATTTTTTATCTTTAAACATCAATTACATCTTGTGAGTCTATTCAAAATACATCTAATAATTATATATATTCTAAATTAGAAAAATTACAACAACTTTACTCCCCAATTATGGATTTATCAATGAATAACCATGAGATTATTTTTTTATATATCTATAATACACCATTATTTTATTCAACATATCAAATGATGTTCCTTTTCATGATAATTTTATCCTTTTTGACTTCTCTTATCATTAACGAAATTTAAATATTTAATCATAAGGTAAGGATATCATATTTCATCCATTAATTTATTATGGTGCATTTTTTTGATGGGGAACTCATTACACAAAAAAATATAGTGACTAATTTACTTAAAAGAATAATTTCTCATTTTAGTTTCATGGAAATAAATTTCATATGTTCTATAACCTCTTTTTATTTTGGGCCATCCCATAACTACATACTTTTAAATAAATGTACATATACAATTTTTATATTTCAATTTTTCCATAATATAATTAAGTTTTTACCCACCTCATCATCTATAATTGTCATATTAAAAAGCATTATTTTCATATTTTGGAAAATTTAACATGACATTTGTTACTTGAAAATTGTAAAAATTTATAGCCTTGATATCTTCAAGGGTTTCTCAAAGTTTGTATATGCTCATTTAAAAATTATTTACATGAAAAATATAATATATCTAAATAATATATTGAATGTATCATAAAACCGTATAACATATTTTATATAACCGACAAATTTTCTTCTCACGCCATCACATATGATTTATATATTTCACAAAATATTTTCGATATTTTAATTTTTCATTTACAAAATATCGGTACCATAAATATATTACTTTATTAAAATATTACTTTGAAAAATCTAATGAAATTGAATGATAATCTAACTCATTAATATGCAATTTTAATATATCACTATAAACCATGGTGACATATATTACTAGTATGCTGACAAAATATGAATCTATTTAATTTGAAAATAAGTAATACTTAAAATAAATTATCCATTTCATAATGTCAAGTTCATAAAATATTATAATTAAATTATTATTTACAATCACAATAAATTAATAATAAGGGAGTGAATTCCTCCAAATTGAACAATATGTAATTATACAACATTTTTGTCAAATTAAATGAAGAAAACAATGTGGGTGGGTTCAAGATTGGCCCACTTAATTAAAATTACAAAATAAATGTTATTATTGAACTTTTAACAAAAACTATCTATCATCCCACATAATGAATATGGAATAAATAATAAAGTAATTTTACATAAAATATAAAATATTTTACTATAAATTGGTTACATTAATGGATTAGATACATGGTGATGCATCATCAACCACGCATTAAAAAAAAGTATGTCTAATTTTTAGATAAATTAATATAGGGAACACATTTCAACAATGTTTATTACCCTCACTCTCTATTTATAAATCACTCTACCCTCCTTGAATATAGTTACATTGTATTAGTGAAGAAATCCATTATATTCCCTAAAGCATGAGTATGATATTAAAATTTTATACTATGAAATTATTTAATCATAAAAAATATAATAGTTAAGTACCCCCGGTTTCGGGTACATAACCCCATTTCCTCAAGTTTTTTGGTGTGACATTGATTGGGTTTCCATGAAATAGGCAGTTTCCATAAAATATAATGTTACCATAAAATAGAGAGTTTCCATAAAATATAGAGTTTCCATAATATAGAGAGTTTCTATAAAGTGTGGTTGTAGACGCCGGAAAAGTCTGTTGTTCCCAAACGAAGCTCCGGATGCGGAAAGCGAAGTGATATTTGAAGTCAGAGGCACGTTCCGGAGGGCCCGGAGGACTTGCGCGGAATTTCAGAGGCCCGCGCGCAAAGTTGAGTCGCGGCGCGCAATCCTCCCGGGATGCGCGCAATCCGCATGGCTGGCGCGCAATTTTGCGCGCCCCGAGCTCCCGCGACTCCCTTGCGCGCCAGGTCCGGATTCTGCGCCCGCGAAGCGAATTTCGCGCCCGCCGCCGGGATTCCGCGCCCGGGGTTGCCTATAAATATAAGGCGACCCCCGGCGTTTTGAAGGTGGCCGGAATTCGAAAGGTCTCTCGTGCGCGCAATCCAACCCCTTCCGTGCGCAATGCCGTCCTTCAGGTAGCCTCCTTTCTTTCGCGCAATAAGGCCTCGGGGTTCGCCTTCGCGCGCAATCCCTTGAGCCCCCCTTACTTTAAATAATTCTTAACCCGAAGGCCTTTGCGCGCAAAAGAAGTCTCTTGCGCGCAATTGCCCCCGGGGTGCGCACAATCCGGCCCGATTGCGCGCACCCCCCCTCTTTTAAAGTGGCCATTCGATTTAAGAATGAGCCGTTGCCCCTGCGCGCTGTCCGAAGCCCGGTGCGCGCAATCTCAATCATCTGCGCGCAAAGCGCTGGCCCAATTGCGCGCCAGCCCGTCCATTTGCGCGCCGACCCGCGGTATTGCGCGCAAAGCTCTTCTTTTGCGCGCAAACCGCCAGGGTCGCCCCCTTTGACCCCCTTTGGATACCCGCCTGCGTGGCGCCCGATGGTCTTCATCGCAGGTGCCCGCACCGTGCGTCGTCTTTCCGTGCGGCCCCCCCTAGGCTCGCGCGAAGTGACACGGACCTACCGGCGGCTTCGTCGTCCTGCATGACGCTAAACTGCACCACGTCCTGCACGACGTTAAACTGCATACGTCCCGCACGACGTTAAACTGCATTCGTCCAAGCTACAAGACTTTAAACTGTTTAGCATTCGTCCGCGCTGCAAGACGTTAAACTGCCAAGCATCTTCGTCCTCGACACACGACGTTAAACTGTACTTCGTCCGGAAAGACGTTAAACCGTCCGCTTCGTCCTCAACACATGACGTTAAACTGTACTTCGTCCGGCAAGACGTTAAACCGTCCGCAACCTGATCCCGTGCTCCGCACGCAGGGTCCCCCCCCCCCCGATTTGGATGTGGCCCCCACCCGCTCGTCTCTGCAGGGATGTCGGGATTGCCCCTCTTTAGGGACGATTTAATGGGAGCGGCTTTTCCCTACGGGGGTAGGGTATTACAAACCCCTAGTTTCTTGTGGGGGGCTGCACATGTGTATCTCCATTGCACTTCCCCACTGCCGAAGCCAGTAGAGCGTGTGACTGGGATCGAGGTGTCTTCTACTTTCGTCCCATGTCCCTCTCCAACTGAGTTTTGCCGCATCCGGGCTGCCTCAGTGCGTAAGTCCTGACAGAATGAACTACGTGGACTTTGATCCATGTCTTCTACACAGGGTACGTAGGAAGCCTCCCTGAGGTTCAAGCCCACCACCTGGTCGTCCCAGTCATATTCACGTCGGTTCGTCCATCAGTGGACCCCTCCTGGGTTCACACTTGCGTCGATTCACCTATGAATCCGCGACTGTGGGAGACTGCCCGTGTGTATCTCCACTGTGCCTCCCCACAGCCCCTTTTTCCATTTCTCCTTTTGTCGTCCAGCATGACGTGAAACTGTGATCCACCCGGCCGTTCCATCCCCCTCTGTGCGGGGTGGTTCGGTTCAATCCTCCATCCGGCGGCCTCGATCTCTCTGTGAGTCGGCTTGCCAACATCCAGCATGACGTTAAACTGTGATCCACCCGGCCGTTCCATCCCCCTCTGTGCGAGGTGGTTCGGTTCAATCCTCCGCCCGGCGGCCTCGATCTCTCTGTGAGTCGGCTTGCCGACGTCCAACATGACGTTAAACTGTATATCTGAACTACGCTGACTTTGATCCACGCTAACGTGCGGTACGTAGGAAGCCCCTACGGGGTCCAAGCTCTTCACTCCATCATCCACCCTGATCCTTACCCGGGCCGCCACATCCCGGTGGGGTCATGCCATTTCATTCCACTCCACTTCATTCGGGAAGCCGCCCATGTGCTGGCCCCAGCGTCGGAGGTTCCCCGCAAGGGATTCTGTCATCTGATCCACTTCTCGTGTTGATCAGTCCGATGCCGTCCCCGCTGGACGTTAAACTCGCGGCATACCCCGTGTTAAACATGGGAAGCTGAGGAAAACCTCAGGTGACACAGTTCCCCGCACCCAGTGCAGGATGCCTCAGGCCATCACGCCTTCGAGAAGCCCTATTAGGGACGGAAGGCAGACATGCAGAGTCGTAGTGTCAAGACACGCCCCCGACACCCAGAGCCACCCGGTCCCCTCACCGCAGGTTGCTGCCCCGACCGGACTCCTTGGAGCGTCCGGGCGGAAGCAGCGTAATTAACCGGTGTCCATGAAGATATGGCGCCGGGAACGAGATTCACGAACATTCTTAAATCTATGAGGGAGACCTGGATTAGGCGACGAGTTCCGAGGAGACGTCCACGGAAGGAGGAGCCGACATCCCATCATCCCGGTTTCGATCAAAGAGAAGACGCCCCTGAATAAGGGACGGATGCCGCCCGCCCTTGGAAAGCGGGACTGCGGGGCCACAAGCCGCCAGCCTATCCCCTCGGGTCGACGGGTGCACGCGCGAACGCGTCCTGGCGGAACAGCGTAACCTGACGCACATCTGCACCGAAACAGAAAAATGGTGAACCCGACGTGAATCTCTTCTCCTCGATACGAAGACCGATGGCTTTCAGAGGTGTTGGAAGACCAGCGTGCTGCTCGACCGAGCATTCAGTTTTACCCGCCGGGGGCTGGGAAAGGGAACTCGGGCACTCCGTCTCGCGACGTCGAGGGCCTGGGTCCCCCCCACGGAAGGCGTCGTGGCACAAATGGTTGGTTGTCGATTCCTTTTCCTGTCAGTGTTAACGGGTTCTTCTCCCTGCTTTCAGAAGTCAAGTCGCCCAATCTAGTGCCCGATCGCCACCCGCCCACTGGCGCAGGGGTAGGGGAAACACCGACGCGGCCACTCCGAGCGGTCCCGCCCATTCCATAGTTGTCCCAGCAGCCGCAGCTGCGGGGCAACCACGCCCTCTCTCCCCCTCGGAGGTCATCCAAAGAAGGGTGATCAACAGCTTGGTGCGGAGATACGAGGAAGAGGGAGTCATCCCCACCAGGGACATGGCTCGCCTAGACCTCGAGGGAGCTGCACCTCGCCGCCAACGCCGCCCCCGAGGGCCGCGCAGGGAGGCACCGCTGCCTACCTCGACGTCCAACCGCTTTGGGAGCTTATCCCTGGAGCGCTCCGACAACTCCTTCCCATATGCGGATGAAGTGGAAGATGCCCGGGACTACCCTATCCGAGGACCGCTCCAAGGATCCACGATAAGGGCTACCGCCAGGCCACGGCGACACCGCCGCTAGGCCCCTCAAGTCGAGGAACAGGCTCTCCACCTGCCCGTGCCGCTCATCCCGACTCATCTGTCTCGACGCCAACGTCGGGCACGAGCGGAAGAGGATGCCCACCTTGGGGCCCTAGCAACAACGGCCGCACTGGCCCAAGCCACTGTTGGCTCCAGTCGCCAGGCCCCTGCGCATCCTGAGCAGGGGAACTTCTATGCCCGACCCGGATCGAGGCCCCGACCGCCCCAAAGGCAGGTTGGGTCGACTCTCCCGGTTGCTGGTGCAGGCACTAGCCACCGCGGACCACCTCGCGGTAGCGCTATTCACCAGCGGGATCTACTCCGTGTGGTCGATCCAAGAGGCATGGGTCATCCCACCTTCCGATCTCGGCCCGGAGGCCCGCCTGGAATCATCTCTCCCCGCATCCCCTTTGATATCTGTCCCGGTGCCCCTCGCACCTTGGTTTCCAGTCCTCTTGGCCCCAGTACCAGTGTGGCCGGAGGACGCCAGGACAGAGATCAGCCCTGCCCCAAAGAACCACCCAGGGGCAGGAAGGCAAGGCGTCGACGCCGAGGGAAGAATGTTACGGAATTCCGGACAGAGATCCGACCGGTTCGCTTCTCTGATTCAGAGGCAGAGTACGATTCGGCGACAGAGCCCTTTCCCCAATCCCGCCAGTCAAGGGCAGGGGTAGGAATGCGGCACGTCAGCCTCGTACTCCCCGAGAGCGAGATCGATGTGATCCCCGCTTCTCTCCGAAGGTATATCCGGAGTAACGAGGGCCTGGTAGACCCCCAAGGATCAAGCTTGCGGTTGGTACCGGCCCCTCCGGAAGTGCCTTCCGTCTCGATCGGAGAAGTCGGAGACTTTTTCTGGGGACCGACAGTCGAACCACGATCTGGTGCACCCTCGGCGAGCACCGATGCTACAGAAGGATGTTCGCTCGCCGGCCCGTCCTATCGTGATGTGGTAGCCAGGGCACCGCCACCCTCAGAGGGCGGCCCGGGATATGGAGGCCAATCGTCCTGCACGCCGTATTCACTGCCGGCCAGCCCGTCGGCCCGGCGGCCCGCCTCGGCACCACTGCCGGTTCCCCGTCCGTTCCCAGCCATTGAAGAGGACCAAGGAGATCTGGGTCCCGAGTTTGAGTCGTGGAACTTCTGGACCGTCCTTGCAGAGGGCCACTTCCCTGAGAAGTTTTGGCCAGTCGCAGGACCGGACTTTGATGCACCCGAATCGCTCACCCCGGATGAGTTCGAATGCTTCCGCCGAACTCTCCGGGAGACTCACTCCCGTCTTCACCGCCTACAAATTACATATCCTGGGAGTCAAGTGCACCTGGAGGATATTGGTGAGCAGTGCCGTCAAATCGACCTGGCCACGCTCCCCGCAGTTCGGCACCCCGGGTCATTTGGGCACCACGAGGCCCTCCAACAACGATGCGTTGAGTGTTTTCAAGTACTCCTCAAAGTTATCAAGGAAGCCACTCCCCACGTGTATATCTGTGGATGGGGGCAGTACGCTGCCCTACGCTTCAGTGTGATTCGCCGACAGCCCGATTCGCTGGGTGGCCCTGAGGGTATATCCCCAGGGACAGAAACGGTCAATATGGCTGACCTGTCGGGAGAGGGGAACGACTTGGAACTTCTCGACGGGGGCTTCCCCCCCGAAGACAAGCCGTCGTCAGAGCCATCGGTGAGAGTCACTCGTCATCAGAGGAACCTCCTGGGGCTCCCCGCACCCACTGAAGCACTGACGTTGAGCCGAAACGTCAGCAAAGGTAAAGAGCACAGCGAGGCTATAAAGCCCGCCGACCCATCTGCCTCCACGCAGAGGGCAGATGAGGATCCCGAGAAGGCTATGCTACGTCAGTAGCTCGCCGAACAGAAGAAGTTGTTTGACCAGCTCCTCACCGAGCGCGCTGCAGAACGGCGGCCTGACTACGGTGATCCTAGGCCAGGACTGCAGGGACAGGAACAACCACCGCTCGATGAGGCTCTCCTGGGCAACCGTGATCATGCCGTGTTCGCCGACAGGAAAGAGGCCATCGCCTATGGCAAGAGGGCGCGGTATGTTTCACCACACCCTCCTGAGCGGCGTGACTACCTGAGAGACCCCGCTCGGATTCCTCCCGCTGCCCCAAGGGCCGCTCCGCCCGCCATCCCACGAGCTGCCGAGTTCGACGACCCGGTCGACGACCCGATTGAAGGGCCATGCAATGCGCTCGTGGTTAGAGATCCTCGCCAGGACTGGAACCCATGTCCGGACGATCCGATGGCGGCGCTCATTGCCCGCTTGGAAGCCTTGGAGACTCGGCAAGTGGCAATCCCACCGGACGGCAAGCCATACCCAGCATGGGTGGATGACATGCCGGCGCCTCCGGGATTCGGGAATCCCACTTTTGCCCCCTTCAACGGGACTGGAGATCCGCCACAACATTTGGCCCATTTCAACTCGAGGTGCGGGCCTATGTTGGGGACTCCGGCGCAGCAAGAGGCCGCTAAGCTTCGCTGCTTTGTCTAGACACTGGAAGGGCCAGCATTTGTCTGGTACAGCCAGCTCCCCGTCGGGTCGATAACTAGCTGGGAGGACCTTCGTAGACAATTCCTCTACCAGTTCAGTTCCACGACCCGGAAGACGAGTATCGCAGACCTCTTCAAGTGCAAGCAGAGGCCTGATGAGCGAGTCGCGGACTTCGTCACCCGATGGAAGGGTCTCACGTATTCCCTTGACATGCCATTGACTCAGGAGCAGTTGCTGAAAATGTGCATCGGGAACGTCAAGACCGAGCTGGTCCCTTCCTTGATCACTCAGAATTACCCCGGAGGGTTCAGGGACTTCTCAGACAAAGCTCAACGTCTTGAGGAAGCCCTGCAATAGGCCAGCCAGGCACACCCGCTGCCTCCTATGATTCCTGCAAGGAGAGCCAGCAGGGCTGATCCCGCTGCTGTGGCCCAGATAGAGGCTCCCAGGCCATTGGAGCTGCTGCCGGCGAGACCAGCTCAAAAGCCTCGCAGGAATCCACCTCCACGGGCTCAGTTCCCGGCCCAGCAGCGGCAGCCTCAGAACCGGCCGGCCCCTCCACGTAATGTACCGCCACAACCCAGGCGAGATAATCAGGGTCTACCTCCTCGGCAGGCCCCTCCAGCCCCTCGTCAAGACCACGCTCCCAGGGGCCCGCGATACCTGACCTACTCATTTCACGAGGATCAGGTCCCCGGTTATTTCCGGAGCGCCCTGGAGCAGAGGATTGTGCGACTGCCTGAGTGTTGGAAGCCAGAGGAGGCACATCTCACGGATAACCCCCGCTACTGCCCCTACCATCGAGCCCTGGGTCACACCATCCAGCGGTGTTATGTGTTTAAGGATTGGCTCCAAGACCAGATTAACAACAATGTAATCAGGTTGGGCCCAGCTCCAGCACAAGTGGTGGGCGTGTTCGTGGGATCAGATGACGATAGCGGCAATGAGGACGAATGGCAGCTGGTCTCCGACCGCGGGTCCCAGAAGTATAAAAACTGGATGGCCCGCAAGACGATCGTTCGCGCCCATGGAATCATCCGTGCGCGCTTGAATCAGCCTGAGCCCCCAGAATCTGCGGGTGCTGCTTCGGCATCGTCATCCCAGCCTGCCTCTTCCAAGAAGAGCAAACGGCGGCGGCGCAAGAAGGAAGAGCGCGCCCCGCCAGTCCCGCCACTATCCCGCACTCTCGGCGATTTCATGCCCCCGGAGATGGGGATCCCTCCTCGGATCTACCCCGTGGTGAATGATTCGTCCGATGACAGTGATGGGTACGCTTCGGTTAATACCATCGAGCTGGTAAATCCCTTCTCGGTTCCCGACGTTGAAAAACACCAGGTGGACCTCCCTAGTGTCCCCGGTCGTCGCCACCGTCGGAAGAGCCGCAACAACAGGAGTCGTCGGGGCACATCAGTTGGTACCTCCAGCCAGGCCGTGCACGCCACCGAGACTAGGCAGCAGGCTCAAAACCGAGCTCAGCATGCGCAGGCCCCCCATCCGGGGATGACAGATTCGCCTACGCCACTGTTTGTGGTGTGGGACCAGGCAGAACCGCCTCGGCCGCGTCGCGATCAGCTCCGCCCTGCCACAAGTCCATCCCGGCCTCCTGACCCCAGTACGGTGACCATTTCCCGGGCTTCAATCAATGAACAGCGAGATGCGCCAAGCACCAGTCGGCCGCCGGCCCAACCGGCAAGGCCCATCATGCTTCCAACCGCAGAGCAACCTCCTGCAACCAGGGGCTCGCGCTTGGCCAAAAAGTATGATGTCCTGAAGCACTTGGACGACATCCCAGCGAGACTCTCCATCCTTGAGGCTCTGCGCATGTCATCTGAGATGCGCGAGGCACTCGCTGAAGCCTTGAAGAGCCCCCTCCAGTTTGAGACAGAGGTTGCGGCTGCAGAGGCCTTTCACGCCGAAACGATCGAGGACTCCGAATGCCAGGCAGTTATCTCGTTCTCTGGTAAGGATGAAGACCCTCCTATGCAGGGGCACATTCGTCCGCTGTATTTTACCGGCCGGTTCAATGGCCTTGAAGTCCGGCGCTGTCTTGTCGACACGGGGTCTGGGATTAACCTGATTCCAACTCGGACGCTCCGGAGATTGGGGTTGTCTGAGGATGACTTGATCCCCTCTGACCTCAGGATCCAGGGGTACGACCGCACCGAGCAAACCCCGGTCGGCAAGATATGTTTGAAGACCCAGTTCGGTGACTTGGTTGCCAACACCGAATTTATGGTGGTCTCTCAGGACACTGCATACAACGCATTGATGGGCAGGACATGGCTCCACCTTCATGCGGCGGTTCCCTCATCATACCACCAATGCCTTAAATACTCCCTTAACGGTCGAGTAGGCGTGCTTCAAGGAGATGCCTCTCCTTTTGCCTCATGTGAAGCCCGTTATCTGGACGTGGACTATTACAAGAGCAAGGATAAGCAGATCCTGGTAGGTGAGGTCGAGCCTGTCGCTGTTGCAAGTGATCCCTGGGCAAGTTTGGATGATGCTTACGTCCTCCTGATTCAACGGTTGGACGTAGCCATGGTCTTGACGGCTTGTGAGTCTCCTGATGAGATGACCGCGACTGCCCATGCCAGCACCAGCGGCCCAGCAGGATCTGGTAGCCCCAATGTAGTTGCCAACGCAGTCTCTCCCGTGGACAATCCCTCCCCGAGTGGAGAGGACGTGGAAGATGCACCCCCAGCCTTTGAGGAGGGCGTCTCCGCCACGGTCGATGAGTTAGTACAAGTGAACCTTGGAACCGAAGCAGATCCAAGACCCACATTGGTTAGTGCCGCCATGCCCTCTGAGGAGCGGCAGCAGTACGTGGACTTTCTCAGGCAGCACCGTGATGTGTTCGCTTGGGGCTATGACGAGATGCCGGGGCTGGATCCTCAGGTAGCCGTCCACCACCTTGGTCTCCCGGCGAACCATCGCGGGTTCAAGCAGCCTCCCAGGAAGATGCACCCATTTCACGGTGCCATGGTTGAGGCCGAAGTTGACAAGCTTATCAAGGCCAACTTCGTGAGGGAAGTTCAGTACCCCAAATGGCTGGCCAACATTGTGCCGGTCCGGAAGAAGAACGGGCAGATCAGAGTCTGCATCGACTTCCGCGATCTCAACCGCCACTGTCCGAAGGATGATTTTCCCCTTCCGGTGACAGAGCTGTTGATTGACGCCATGGCAGGGTTCCAAGCCCTCTCCTTCATGGATGGATACTCCGGATACAACCAAATCCGGATGGCCCCTGAGGGTGAGGAGTTCACTGCCTTCAGGGCCCCCCAAGGTAACTTCTGTTACCGGGTCATGCCTTTCGGCCTGAAGAATGCAGGTTCCACCTATCAACGGGCGATGCACCGCATATTCAAACCAATCCTCGGCACACTGGTGGAATGCTACGTCGACGACTTGGTAGTCAAATCGCGCCAGCGTCAGGACCATCTCAAAGATCTTGAGAAAGTGTTCGGCTTCCTCCGGTCTCGTTGCCTGAAGATGAACCCGTTGAAGTGTGCCTTCGGGGTCACCTCCGGAAAGTTCCTTGTATTTGTGGTAAGATACCGGGGTATTGAGATCGACCCAGAGAAAATCAGGGTGATTAGCCAGATGCCTCCCCCAGGTAACATCCGGGAACTACAAGGGTTCCAAGGCCACTTAGCCTATATACGCCGATTCATCGCGAATCTGGCCGGCAAGTGTAATCCCTTTTCTCGGCTCATGAAGAAAGGTGCCACCTACGTATGGGATAAAGAGTGTCAGACCGCTTTCGAGGAAATCAAGCAGTACCTGCTGCAACCTCCGGTTCTGATGCCGCCTGTATCCGGGAAGCCGCTGGTCCTCTATGTGACCGCCCTAGAACGGTCCCTTGGCGCCCTTCACGCCCAGAAGAACAACGAGGGAACAAAGAATAGCCTCTATTACCTCAGTCGCATGCTCCTCGATGCGGAAGTCAGATATTCCCCCATTGAGAAGAGCTGCCTGGCGCTCGTATTTGCCGTACAGAAATTACGGCACTACTTGCAGCACCATGAGGTACAGTTGGTTTCTCGGGTAGACCCGTTGAAATATATCCTGAGCCGGCCTATGTTGACTGGCCGTCTAGCGCGGTGGGCTGTGATTCTCCAGCAGTTCGACATCAGGTATGTGTCTTAGAAGGCCATCAAAGGGCAAGCGTTGGCAGACTTTCTGGCTTCTCACCCAACCTCCGCGGATCAGCCGCTGGATCTAGGCTTTCCTGATGAGGCCATCCTCTCAGTCGATCGAGCCGGTCCATGCCGGCAGATGCACTTTGGCGGTGCCTCCCGGAGCCCCACCGGTAGAAGGCTCGATAATCCTAAGCTCAACAGAGTGGGCTTGGGTATCGTCTTCATCACCCCGGAGTAAGCCGTGCTGCCATACTCTTTCCTGTTGTCAGAGGGTTGTACCAACAATGAGGCGGAATACCATTCCCTCATCACTGGCCTCGAGTTGGCTCTCGAGATCGATGTGCCCCATCTTTGTGTGAAAGGGGACTCCGAGGTGGTTGTTAAGCAGGTCAATGGCGACTATGTTGTCAGGAAGCCGGAACATGTGCCATTGCTGGAGTGCACCCTCCTGCTGATGGCCCGGTTCCCTTCTCGGCCAGAAATTGTCCATATTCCCCTTTCGCAGAACGGTCGAGCAGATGCTTTGGCCAGCCTGGCTGCGTCACTTGCAGAGCCTGAACAGGATAACCTGATCGTCCGTGTGACACACCGCAGGCTCATCGCTCCTGTTATCCCGGAGGGAGATCGCGGCCCGTCGGTAAGTAATCTCACCGCGGTTGCCCCTGTGCCCGGAGCCCCGAGTGCCCCAGATATGGCAGTCGAACCAGCCCCGGAATGGAGGGCCCCTTTGGTTGAGTACCTCCAACATGGCATTCTCCCGTCGGATCGGGCCGAGCGCGAGCGAGTTCGACGCCGCGCATCGCAGTTTGTCCTCCAGAGTAGTCCCGGCTTGGAGCAGATCCTCTACAGACGCGGATTCGATGGCATTCTCCTTCGTTGCCTTCAAGGAGTTGAGATCCCGCGAGTCATGCAAGAGGTTCATGCTGGTTCATGCGGTGCCCATCAGACCGGGCCGAAGCTGTCCCACCAGATTCGGAGGTTGGGATACTTCTGGCCCTCCATGATCCACGACTGCATCGAGTATGCCAGGAGGTGCCATGCGTGCCAGGTTCATGCGAACTTTGTGCATCGGTCGCCGGAGCCTCTCCATACCACCAGGTATTCTTGGCCCTTTGCAGTCTGGGGGATGGACGTCGTGGGACCCTACCCGCTGGAGACAGCTCGCCAGTGCCGGTTCATTCTGACCGCCACGGACTTCTTCTCCAAATGGGCAGAGGCGATTCCGCTCAGAGAGGTCAAATCCTGTTCGATCGCTGACTTCGTGACCTCCAACATCATTCATCGATTTGGAGTTCCTCATGCTATCCTCACGGATAACGGAGCCAATTTCCGAGCAGCCGAGTTGAAGAAGTTGTACGCCAAGTATAACATTCGCTCGAACCATACATCTCGCTATCATGTGCAGGCGAATGGACAGATCGAGGCGTTTAACAAGACCCTCTCTAACATTCTGCAAAAGATGGTTGGTCAGAACAAGAAGAGTTGGCCGGACAAGCTCCCCAACGCCCTCTGGGCTTATCGGACGACGACTCGCAATTCCACCCAGATGACCCCTTATTCCCTGGTGTATGCAGCTGAGGCCCTCCTGCCCATCGAGATCCAGTTATCGTCCTTGCGCACCGCGGTCTACGACCAGCGAGCGCCGGACAGAGCTGCTGAAGCCCGTCTAGTTGAGTTGGAAGCACTGGATGAGAATAGACTTCGCGCTTTGCACAACTTTGAGAGGCATCAAAGCAGAATGGCTCGAGCTTTCAATAAGAAGGTTCGCCTCCGCTCCTTCCTGCAGGGTGACCTAGTGCTAGCCCTAAGAGCGCCAATGATCCCCGGCAGGAAGCCACACAAGTTGGAGCCCATGTGGGAGGGACCTCTTGTCATCCACAGGGTTTATCCCAATGGCGCGTACTCCCTAGCGACTATGGATGGTGAGCGTGTCACTCCTCCCACCAACGCTAGGTTCCTCAAGCAGTACTTTGTTTGAGTGTACTTCGTCCTGCACGACGTTAAACTGCATACGTCCTGCACGACGTTAAACTGCATACGTCCGTGCGGCAAGACGTTAAACTGCCAAGCACCATTCGTCCAAGCTACAAGACGTTAAACTGTTCAGCATTCGTCCAACATGACGTTAAACTGTACCCCGTCCAAGCTACAAGACGTTAAACTGTTTAGCATCCGTCCAACACGACGTTAAACTGTACTACGTCCGAGCTACAAGACGTTAAACTGTTTAGCGTTCGCCCCCCATCCTTCGGGAATATCCATCCCACCTCGGGCCCTTGGCCCGGTTGCCTCTGGGTATGTGGCGTATGGTGTGGGCGCGGGGCTACGCCCTCATTCACGTCGGTTTGCTCGCCACGCTGTACGCCCCCCACGTTTGGGGATGCCTCCTTCTCCCCCCTTTTTTTCTCTCTCTTCGTCCTGCATGACGTTAAACTGCACTTCAAGAACTACGTACGGCTTGATTCCCATCCTTATGGGATACGTAGGACCGCCCGGACATTCATGTTTCAGGCCCAGCCCCATCTCTCGGGAATCTCTATCCCGCGTTGGGCCTCTTGCCCTAGTTCCCCTCCTTTTTGTGCGGGGCGTGTAGTGTGAACGGGGGATTATGTCCTCATTCACGTCGGTCTACTGGTCGCGCCATACGCCTCCCCCGTGTGTGGGACTACCTCACACCCCTCTTCGTCCTGCATGACGTTAAACTGCCTCTCAAGAACTACGTACGGCTTGATTCCCATCCTTATGGGATACATAGGACCGCCTGGACGCTTGTGCCTCAGGTCCAGCCCCATCTCTTGGTTGATCGCGGGGATCTATTGTCTTTTGGTTACTCTCAGGGTGAGTCCTCCGACCCTTTCCGGTGATCTGTTAACATGTTTTGGGTACTTTGGTCTATGACCCGTGGTGTCGGATGCAATCCCGACAAGTCCTGTGTTGCTTTTCGGGCCTCGCACTTCCTCTTGTTCGGGCCTTCACTCAAAGGGATCCTCGTTAGCGGTTTGGGTACGACGCCTCAGTGCTCTCCTACCGCTCCGAGTAGATTTACCGGCGGGTCCTGGGCCGCAAATCGATATGAATCCTGCGATTGAGCGGTTGATGCTCGTTTGCTTGCCCCGTTCTAGGCTGACGCGATCGGATGTTGTGTTGCGAATGCGTCAGCAACATCCTTGATCGCCATGTCGGCTCTCTTAGGCTCCGAACATTGGTTGCGCAGTCCTCATCACACTCCGCCTTTGTGCGTTGTTGTGGAATCTCGACACTCTCTTCATACTGACCTTCAGCACACCTTTACACGTTAGGCAGGCCAACCAGGGTAATGGTGTCTGTCGAGGCTCCCACGATCTGAGTACCAAAGATATATGCTGATGTCCTCCCTGAGAGCCATGAGTAGCTGGACCCTCGTCCCCATAAGGAGGAAGGATTCGCCCGAACAATCGAGTTCTGGGCCCAGTATATCTGGAGGCTAGCATCTCTTCCCCTCGGGTGATGGACATACGCAGGCCCCTATCCCAGGATCCTTCTCCTGGAATCGTGCGTGACCGCAGGGCTGGGTATGTTCCCACCTCCGCTGAGTCCGCCATATCGCAATACACGGATTCCTCAATGGTCCGAGCCACACGACCTTAAACTGTGTTTTCGGGTCCAACCACACGACCGTAAACTGTGATCGTCTTGGCCGCCCGACGAGAAACGGCACTGCATCGTGATGTTCTCCTCAGGGGACACTCACGTTGGGCGCTGGTTAATAACCACGCCATTCATCAATGCCTTTCATGGCTTGATTATCGTGGCGACGCCAGGGATTCCTTAATCACAGGCATGTCGCTGTACAAAGAAAAACCATCCACCTTTAAGGACAAACAAGAAATATCAAATACCGCTTCTTCTGTGTGCGAGGGTCAGACCCGCACCCTTCCCTGCACCGGTGCCCGATTGTGTTGCGCCGCGCTTCAAGAACTACGTGTGGCTTGATTCCCATCCTTATGGGATACGTAGGAACGCCCGGATGTTTAAAACCCCGGGTCCAGCCCCCCACCTCTTAAAAATTCCCCCCTTCTCTGGGGAATCCGCCGCCTTCAGGCCACCCTCAAGGCGCGTCCCTCGACCCCTTGCAGTGGTCCACTGGTGTCAAGAGTACTCTGGTTTATTGCCGGGAGGGTCAGGTTCAGCTTGGTCAGGTTCTTTCCATTTTCAGGCTTCATGCTCCCTTTCATTCGGACCCATCGCCAACGCCCTGGGTGGAGCCCCCGTGAACGGTTTGGACACAATGCCTCAGTGCTCTCCCACCGACTCGGGCTGGTGCCCCCAATGGCCTCTGGCAGCAAATCGATATGAATCCTGCGATTGAGCGGTCGATGCTCGTTTGCTGCCTCATTCCATCAACGGTTAGTGCGATATTGATGCTGCTTTTCCGCCACGGTCGGCAGTACTCCCATATCATTACGCTGGTGCCCCCAGTCCTTGAGTGAATGGCCGCATGATTCACATCACATTTTCCACCCCCCCCCCCTTCTGACCAGGCGAAATCTCGACACTCTTGACACTATCCCTCAGTGCATCTTCGCATATCCAGGGGATAGGACCACGATGTGGCGTACTTTGAGGTTCTTATGGTCCGAGCTCTAAGACCTTAAACTAAGATCTCCCCTTATGGTCCGAGCTCTAAGACCTTAAACTAAGATCTAGCCCCATGGTCCGAGCTCTAAGACCTTAAACTAAGATCCACCCTTATGGTCCGAGCTCTAAGACCTTAAACTAAGATCTACCCCTACGGTCCGAGCTCTACGACCTTAAACTAAGATCTCCCCAAACGGGGTTCTGCGTCCCGCATGACGTTAAACTGCACCTACAGAACTACGTGTGGCTTGATCTCCAGCCTGATGGAGTACGTAGGAACGCCCGGGCATTTCAACTCGGGTCCATCCTCAAGGATCGCTAAGTCCCGCCCCTCCTCGTTGCCGGCCGTCTGGCCTGACTTCGGGTAGAGTGGTGCAGTCGTAATATTCTCCCCGATTCAGCTCGGGATGCCCCATCACAATGATGGGAGGCGGCAGTTTCCTCGTCAAAGAGGTTCTGTCTGAGAATTGGGGTGATTCACGGCCAGATTAGTGCATCCGCCTAATACGCTTTCCCCACGGTGGCACAATTTTGAGAGCGTTGGATTCTATCCGAACAAATCGTCACTTCGCCCCACGCTTCGCATGCCCTGTTGATCTGGATTTCCACCCTTGTGTCTGAAGGAACCCCCAAAGCAGTATTCATGATGACATGTGGTCCACCTCCTGCAATATGAATGATGACCTGCGGTCCGTCTATTGCAGTTGTTATGGTCGATCCACTGTCTGCCTACCGTCTTGGGCATTTCCTGGAAGGCCGACCATTGTGGATGTCTGGATTCGGGACACGCGATTCACCCTTTCTCATTTCCCTATGTTCGGATAAAATCTCGACGCCCCTAGCATTGTCTAGCTCGTGTGTTGGAACAAATTGGGGGGATGATACATTGATTAGGCTTGAGGTCTCCTTTCTTAGGAATGACCTCCCTCTTTTCTCCAGAAATCCAGGCCCAATTATGGATGCCTTAAGCTTGGTTAACGCTCCTGCGAGACAATTTGTGGTTGAGCATGTTAAACCAAAAGACGCAGATAAATATGGTGATTCATACAAGTGGATCAAAATATTGAGTAGCGGAAGCAAATGTTCTGGGAATGGAAAAAAACAAAGCCCCTAGGGATCACCGTGCTGGATATGTCTTTCTA
Organism: Viscum album; assembly: GCA_963277665.1. Taxonomy (NCBI): domain Eukaryota; kingdom Viridiplantae; phylum Streptophyta; class Magnoliopsida; order Santalales; family Viscaceae; genus Viscum; species Viscum album. Next base: position 1,000,415,707 of record OY728166.1, read on the forward strand.
ACGCCGCTACCCTTTGGCTGGCGGCCTCCAGAGCTGCTTCTCGCTCTCTGCATGCCCTCTCCTCGTCAGCGGTCGCAGCACGCAGTTCGTCGATTCTGGCCTGTGCACGCTCCCGCTCGAATTGAATTGTGACCATTTGTTGGCCCGCCTTCGTCAACTGTACGTGGGCGTCAACCAGTTGGGCTGCTAGTTGCTCCACAAGCTCGGTGCACGTTGCGACGAAGGCCTCCATCTCTGCCGCCTGCCCTTCTAGACGCCGGACTTCCTGCTCCGCCGCGAGGAGCGCCCGCGTGTTCTCCGACATGTCACGACTTTGTGTGACGTCAGCACGCCGGCAGCTCTCGCGCATCTTTTCGGCCATGAAATCACGGACCGTCAGATGGAGGCGTTGAGCATCAGCACCCCCGGCACACAGGAAGCGCAGCCAGGTTTGGAGTGACCCCATGCGCCCCAGCCACTCCGATGGGTCTCGCTTGAGGAAGCGCTGGATGCACTTCCACCACCTTCGGCGCGCTATCCGGCTCTCCTCGACCGCCTCCGCGTCCGAGTCATCCATCTCCTCGGGGTCGGCAGGCCGGTAGGTAGGGAAGGCAGCCAGCAGGTCTGCTGCAGGGTCCACCCCTGGGATGTCCTCACGGGGGATAGGTTCCCCAACATCTGGGCGACCTTCTTCTCCCGCCCTCGCGGCATTGGCACCCTCGTCAGCCCCCGACATCTCTCCGACGGCAGCACCGCCGACGTCCGTAGCCCCCTGATCAGCAGTTGGTGGGGCCGACTCGGTTTGGGAAGTCTGTTCCGGAGCATGCGGCATGTCTGCCACTGGTCCACTCGTGGATGGCCCGGGTTCGGCAACCCGACGAGCCTCCAGTCCTGAGATCACTGCGCATGGCATGCCGTGGTTCGTCACGGATCGTCAATGGCAAGCACCAGCTGTAAGGTAAAGAGACTTACGAGAGTTCAGAGCGTCATCATCCGCTATCCCGGTCGCTGCAGGAGCAACTGCAGCAGGGGACCCCTCAGCGCTTGTCAGTTCAATGATGGGTGTCTGGCCCCCGCCTTGTCCTGCTGGCGCCTCTCTTACTCCCGCTGAGGACGCCTGACCAGCATCCGTGTGCTCCTGAGAAAGGTGGAGAAATGGGTTAGAAGCTGCATAAGAGAATGGATGAAGCAGGTTGAGTAGGGATAGAAGCGGACCTCAAGGAGCTCAGTGACATCAACATTGTCAGAGCCGGCCACCTCGCCGCTCTCCCGCGGGCTCCCCCGATGGGACCTTCCCTCGGAGCCTTCATCCTCCCCCGTCTCCTCCTCCTCCTCGGAGTCGTTACTGTCATCTTCTCCTGACGGCATCTGTTCTGGAGAGGGCTCGAGACCGAGCATCACCTTCACCAGAAGGGATGGCACCGCACGCTGACCACGTTGGCGCACGTACTCGTCCATGGCCGTCAGATACGCATACTGCCGGTTGAAGTCCACCCTGTCGGCGATCTGGAGGCGCCCGACCTCTAGCAGATAGATTCCTTCTCTGAGTATCTTTCGCCAGATGACGTCGGTCCCCAGTGACTGCCGCAGGGTCATCCAGGCCGACCACAGCGCCGGGAAGACTGCAACGTGGGAGGGTTCGAGCAGACGCCTTACCTGCTTCCCGGGCCGCTCTTCGACCACCGCACGCGCCCCCTCTCTGGGCGCCGAGGTCGTAGCGGCAGCCTGCGATGTACCTGCCGCCGAAGTCCCTGCTCGCGCCGGCTCCGCTGCTTGGCGCGCCTCCGTTCTCCCCCGTGTGGCGGCGCCTCGCCTCCTTCCTTGACACCCGGTCTCCGCACGGGTGACCTCGAGCCGCCGAACTGGCTTCCGTAAAAGCCCCTCGGGGTACGCGATGGCCCAGTGTTCGGCGTACTCGGTTGCCAAGCCTGCGTCAACTCCGGTAGGAGGGAGAGTGATGACGTCGCCAGAGCCGAAAGCGGCAAACATCAGCCACATCTGACGAAGGACACCAGGGTTCGTCTCCTCCCGGACAGCAGTGAATACCCTCTTCGGCATCCGTTGAAGGCACCCGAACTGCCTGGCGAACCGGGTTGGCACGTAAGGCTCGCAGATCACCTTCCCGTCGATCCGAGCCACGAGCACCCCGCCCCGCATGTTCAGGAAGTACTCGTGCTGCTCCAGCGGACCCTGCCCGTTGTCGATCATTTGGCCAACGGGAGTGGGGAACGGGCTGAAGTTGAAACTGGCATGATTTCCAATCCGAATCCTCACACCCTCCTCACTTAGGGTCATCGGAGGGACCCCCGCAATGTTCAGCAGGGAGGGTCGCAGGCCGTTGCCCGGAGGAATGATGGCGTTCGGAAATGTGTACCCACCAAGGTGAGCAGCCACCCAGCCGTGGAAGAACTGAAAGGGTCCGCAGATCCTTCATGGCGACCCCCCTCGTGAGATGCGTCCCAGGATGGCATACAGCTTCGCCAACACTGGGACCCCGAGGATGTATCTCTTGTTGGCGGCCATAGCGCCCGCCATCGCCAGAGTCGCCGGGCGAACGCCCATTCTCGCGTCCCGAACTGGCAGGAGCCACCCACTCAGAAAGGCGGCCAGGAACGCCGCGTACCGGACATTTGGGTCCCGGGCCTCGATGAGGCGGTACCCCCATGAGCGGTAGTCGCCCGTCTCCAGGACCCGCCAATACGACACGTTCCGGCTCCTCTGAGCCGCGGTCGGGCACCGCTTCCCCCTGCCTGGAATCTTGACCGCCGGGTCATGCTCCAAGAACATTCCGAACCATTCCTTGTAGGCTATGTCCTTCTGGAAGTCTTTGATCCCGAGCCGCTGCGTAGCCAGGTCAAGCAGATGCCAGGTCAGAATGGGAGTCTGTGACCTGTCTTCCCAGGTGTTCTTCGGTGGCAGGAACTCATCGTACTGGTAACCCTCCAGCGGGATACCTCCGATGCAGTGAATGTCCCAGAGACCGATACCGACCTCCCCATGGTGAAGATGGAAGGTGTTGGTATCCGGGGACCATCGGGTGAACAGCTCCGGCCCGAGCTCGGACTGCTGGTAGAAATGGAACTGCGACGTCCACACCGCCTCAAACAGGCCGATGTACCGCAGCTCCTCTACGAAGTGATCGCAAGTGTGGCGTACCCAGAACGCCCAGGCCCACTCACTGGTGAAATTGCCCCCAGACCGGAAGTCCCAGTCCTTCATCCAGCCCTTGGTGTCGTCCGTGACACTCTGGCGATATATGCTCGAGTAGAGGGATGGAGAGTTCTCCGCAGTAGGCTCACTGCCGACGATGGTTCGCGTCCTCGGGTTCAGGACATAGACATCCAAGTGTCTGGTCTCCCTGGCAGGATGCCCGTTGTTGGTGATGTTATAGCGGAGAAGCTCGTCCTCCCGGGTCACCCAGGTCCGCGGCGCATCAATCTCGAACCCTGGCACCGGAACCTCATCTAGGATGCCGAAGTTCCAGAGCGGCAGGTTGTCCGACAATGGATATGTCTTCTGGGCCGGCGTCAGCAAGTCGAACAGGGATTTATTGTTGGAAACAATCTCCTTGGCTCCGTAAACCTCCTCGTTCGCCGCCATCTCTGCTCTGCGAATGGCGGCATCCCCCTCATTTCCTTGATGCGCAGCCATCTCAGAAGCTCCGGGAGTCGTGCGGGTAAAGGGATGAAGCGTGCGGGATCGGACGAGGCTGGTAGAGAAGTTTGAGAGTTGGCGCGCAATCCAAGCGGACGGCGCGCAATTGGGAAGAATGTCGCGCAAAGTTCCGGGTTTTTGGGCAAAGTCAGGCGAATTCCGGATGGTTTTGCGCGCCGATCGGGAGAATTTCGCGACCGGAAAAGGCAATTTCGCGCACGAGAGCGTTGGAGCTTATCGCGCGGAAGGCCTGAGTACGGAACGCGGGACCCAGGGCCCCTATTTATAGGCGAGGCCGGGGTCCGCGCTGCGCGGAAAGCGCTTTGCGCGACCGCAGCGGCGAATTTCGCGCCCGACGCCCCTTTTTGCGCGCTTAAGTCCCGCGCAGCCCAGGACTTCGGCATTCCGACGTCTCCCTCGGAACCCGATCGTTGCGATCTCTCGCCGATCAGATTCCGAGGGGGGGGCTTTTGTAGATGCCGGAAAAGTCCGTTGTTCCCAAACGAAGCTCCGGATGCAGAAAGCGAAGTGATATTTGGAGTCAGAGGCACGTTCCGGAGGTCCCGGAGGACTTGCGCGGAATTTCAGAGGCCCGCGCGCAAAGTTGAGTCGCGGCGCGCAATCCTCCCGGGATGCGCGCAATCCGCATGGCCGGCGCGCAATTTTGTGCGCCCCGAGCTCCCGCGACTCCCTTGCGCGCCGGGTCCGGATTCTGCGCCCGCGAAGGGAATTCTGCGCCCGCGAAAGGGAATTCCGCACCCGCGAAGCGAATTTCGCGCCCGCCGCCGGGATTCCGCGCCCGGGGTTGCCTATAAATATAAGGTGACCCCCGACGTTTTGAAGGTGGCCGAAATTCGAAAGGTCTCTCGTGCGCGCAATCCAACCCCTTCCGCGCGCAATGCCGGCCTTCAGGTAGCCTCCTTTCTTTCGCGCAATAAGGCCTCGGGGTTCGCCTTCGCGCGCAATCCCTTGAGCCCCCCTTACATTAAATAATTCTTAACCCGAAGGCCTTTGCACGCAAAAGAAGTCTCTTGGGCGCAATTGCCCCCGGGGTGCGCGCAATCCGGCCCGATTGCGCGCACCCCCCTTTTTTAAAGTGGCCATTCGATTTAAGAATGAGTCGTTGCCCCCGCGCGCTGTCCGAAGCCCGGTGCGCGCAATCTCAATCATCTGCGCGCAAAGCGCTGGCCCAATTGCGTGCCAGCCCGTCCATTTGCGCGCCGACCCGCGGTATTGCGCGCAAAGCTCCTCTTTTGCGCGCAAACCGCCAGGGTCGCCCCCTTTGACCCCCTTTGGGTACCCGCCTGCGTGGCGCCCGATGGTCTTCATCGCAGGTGCCCGCACCGTGCGTCGTCTTTCCGTGCGGCCCCCCCTAGGCTCGCGCGAAGTGACACGGACCAACCAGCGGCTTCATCGTCCTGCATGACGCTAAACTGCACCACGTCCTGCATGACGTTAAACTGCATACGTCCCGCACGACGTTAAACTGCATTCGTCCAAGCTACAAGACTTTAAACTGTTTAGCATTCGTCCGCGCTGCAAGACGTTAAACTGCCAAACATCTTCGTCCTCGACACACGACGTTAAACTGTACTTCTTCCGGCAAGACGTTAAACCGTCCGCTTCGTCCTCAACACACGACGTTAAACTATACTTCGTCCGGCAAGACGTTAAACCGTCCGCAACCTAATCCCGTGCTCCGCACGCAGGGTCCCCCCCCGGTTTGGATGTGGCCCCCACCCGCTCGTCTCTGCAGGGATGTCGGGATTGCCCCTCTTTAGGGACGATTTAATGGGAGCGGCTTTTCCCTACGGGGGTAGGGTATTACAAACCCCTAGTTTCTTGTGGGGGGCTGCACATGTGTATCTCCATTGCGCTTCCCCACTGCCGAAGCCAGTAGAGGGTGTGACTGGGATCGAGGTGTCTTCTACTCTCGGCCCAAGTCCCTCTCCAACTGAGTTTTGCCGCATCCGGGCTGCCTCAGTGCGTAAGTCCTGACAGAATGAACTACGTGGACTTTGATCCCTGTCTTCTACACATGGTACGTAGGAAGCCTCCCTGAGGTTCAAGCCCACCACCTGGTCGTCCCGGTTGTATTCACGTTGGTTCGTCCATCAGTGGACCCCTCCTGGGTTCACACTTGCGTCGATTCACCTATGAATCCGCGACTGTGGGAGACTGCCCGTGTGTATCTCCACTGTGCCTCCCCACAGCCCCTTTTTCAATTTCTCCTTTTGTCGTCCAGCATGACGTGAAACTGTGATCCACCCGGCCGTTCCATCCCCCTCTATGCGGGGTGGTTCGGTTCAATCCTCCATCCGGCGGCCTCGATCTCTCTGTGAGTCGGCTTGCCAACGTCCAGCATGACGTTAAACTGTGATCCACCCGGCCGTTCCATCCCCCTCTGTGCGAGGTGGTTCGGTTCAATCCTCAGCCCGGCGGCCTCGATCTCTCTGTGAGTCGGCTTGCCGACTTCCAACATGACGTTAAACTGTATATCCGAACTACGCTGACTTTGATCCGCGCTAACGCGCGGTACGTAGGAATCCCCTACGGGGTCCAAGCTCTTCACTCCATCATCCACCCTGATCCTTACCCGGGCCGCCACATCCCGGTGGGGTCATGCCATTTCATTCCACTCCACTTCATTCGGGAAGCCGCCCATGTGCTGGCCCCAGTGTCGGAGGTTCCCCGCAAGGGATTCTGTCATCTGATCCACTTCTCGTGTTGATCAGTCCGATGCCGTCCCCGATGGACGTTAAACTCGCGGCATACCCCGTGTTAAACATGGGAAGCTGAGGAAAACCTCAGGTGACACAGTTCCCCGCACCCAGTGCAGGATGTCTCAGGCCATCACGCCTTCGAGAAGCCCTATTAGGGACGGAAGGCAGACATGCAGAGTCGCAGTGTCAAGACACGCCCCCGACACCCAGAGCCACCCGGTCTCCTCACCGCAGGTTGCTGCCCCGACCGGACTCCTTGGAGCGTCTGGGCGGAAGCAGCGTAATTAACCGGTGTCCATGAAGATATGGCGCCGGGAATGAGATTCACGAACATTCTTAAATCTATGAGGGAGACCCGGATTAGGCGACGAGTTCCGAGGAGACGTCCAAGGAAGGAGGAGCCGACATCCCATCATCCCGGTTTCGATCAAGGAGCAGACGCCCCTGAATAAGGGACGGATGCCGCCCGCCCTTGGAAAGCGGAACTGCGGGGCCACAAGCCGCGCGCCTATCCCCTCGGGTCGACGGGTGCACGCGCGAACGCGTCCTGGCGGAACAGCGTAACCCGACGCACATCCGCACTGAAACAGTGGTGTTTCCATAATGCGGGTTCATTCCATAAAGTGGGGTGTTTCCATAAATTGGGATGTTTCCATAAAAAGGTGTAAAGGGGAATGATGGAAGAATTTGGAAGGTTTTTTAAGGAGCTTTTGGACCAAAAGAATGGTTGCATGATCCATACATGGTTGGCACAAACTGTGTTCTCAAATCATGCACAAAGGTCAAATCTAGATCCTATTTTCTAGGAGCTTACTCTTTTTAGCTCTATTTATTTGTTTTTTGTTTCAAAACGTCCCTAAATAGAGATTAATGTACTTAGAAGGTTATATAACCCTCCCCACATGAGTTGATGACATTCTGGAGCTTTCCTTTGGGTATTTTGGGCCCGATTCTTGAGGCATGTCACCATTCTTTACGGAGTTGCCATGTTTTCATATATCTTCTTAGATCTACATCTCTGATCACCATTATTTCTCAGATATGAAACCATAGTGGGTAGATCTACTTTTTTGGATGACTAATATTTCAATGTTGAGTTGTGATCTTTCTAGGATAAGAGATCCAAGGCCTCTCTTTGAGAATAGACCGGCTTCCTTGTGTGTTCTTCCTCTATTGTTAATGATTCATCAAAACCATCAAGGTAGGCAGCTTCTCTCTCAACTCCTCTTGATAGAATTGACTGGATTAGATTAAAATTTGCTTCTTTTTTGTAAAATTCATGGAAAATTATTCATTTGTGATGGTTTATGGTTTTTTTGAAATTGCATGATCTTGTTGAATAGTTGTGCAAAAGAGGATTTAATTTAAAATTATGTTTTTAAATTAGGGATTTTCTGGAATTTCTAAATGGTTGAAGAAAAAAGGGTTTTATATATAAAATTTCTTCAATAAAAATTTAGTATCATTGAAAAGGTTTCGATTTGAAATGTTTTGGCACTGTAATTGTTTTGATGGAAATAGTTTTCAATAAAAATTTGTATTTGCTGAATGGTTTATTTTGGATTTATAGTTGGGAATATTTGTTGTGTGTTCATATTTCCTATATAGAGTATGGTTGAAAAATGACCTTGTTCTTAGAGCCAAAGGATTAATGGCACATGGGAAATTCATATATGGGGTTGGTTGAAATATGACCTTGTGCTATGTGCCAGAGGATTAATGGAACATGGGAAATAATTACCTTCTGACGACTTGTTTAATCAATGGGAAACCGCTCATGAGTATAGAACTGTTATAACGTAGCATGCACAGATGGTTACATGGGTTTGAGTAATGATTGGGCATGATGATATAGGGATTATTGGAAATTTTCATAATGATTGATTGGTTATTTTTCTGGAAAAATATCTTATGTGAAAAATTGGTTTCAATTTCACTTATATGGTTCTTGTAATGGATGGTTTTCGAAAATTGCTTATATTTAGTTATAAAATGCTTTTGAGAAATTGTAATATATAAACAATTTTATAAAAAAATTTCTAACTCTTCTACCCTAGTGGCGTGAGAAGGTATGTCATTGGGGAGAACCTAATGAGTTTTATAATCACCTATACTTTGGCACTTTGGTGCTTTTTCGGATTCTATCTTCTGAGACATAGACAAACATAATTTTTCACATTTGTTTAAAAATATCTAATGATGTTGAATTTTTAGAGATTTTGTAGCTTGGAGCATGTGGTGAATGGAGTCTTGAAGTCTTTGGAGTGTCTTGTGTAGATTATCCATTTTGTACTCTGATACATGGTTATCCTTCTATTTTTGCTTACATTGAAGTGGTTTTGAGTGCATGAAGTTGTTGAGTTTCCTTTTATATGTTCATGCATCATATAGTGAATGTATAGTTATGGTTGGTAGGTTTATTGGTTTATTTCATAAACGGTAAATCGTCTCTCACTTGTATTTTGAAAGCCTTCGGCATTTATTTCCTACCATGGGCGTCTTGGGGATGTCTCCTAAGGCCCTATAATGACTCATTGTACTATCAAGCCAATAAGAATTGGTGGGTCATTACAAATGGTATCATCTTTTTCGATCCATTCCTATCATGTAGTCATTAATGATCATAGTTTTGGAGATGAAATCCATTCATGTCTATTCCTCAGTTGGGAACCTTAGAAAGGAGTAGGATTGATGGAACATGAAATATATATCATAACAGTACCTAGCAAACCCTTTTATACTAATATTCATGTTAATAGGATGTTGGGTAAATAAGTGTTTGGAGACACATATAGGATTTTTAAATCTCATTGTCATGGGTTTAGACAATGAGATGATCATGACATTCATTATAGATAAATGACTTTCAACTATGAGTGCATACATCATTTTGTGAAATGATCATTTTTGAAAAGAATGGAATTGGTTTTCAAATGAATGATTTTGAAAAAGAGAATGTTTATCATTTTTTGAAAATGGTTTAATTTTTAAAAGCATGTGAAGTGGTTTCAAAAATAGTTGAACATGGAAAAAATGATCATTTGTAAAACAATTTTGAAATAGTTGATGTTATATAATTTTATATACAAACAAAAAATTGATAGATAGTGAGATTAACAGATTTTTTTTAGTTTAGATAATGTCACCTGGTAGGCATCATTGAAACCAACCTGAAGAATTTGTGGAGGATGTTGTTACACCTGAAAAACGTGTGAACCAAGTGTCGGTTCATAGTATTGTTCATGATTTTCAAGCTTTGGACACAAGCAATCGGAGGAACGAGCCCCAATATGTGGATCATACCTTCAAGTTCATGAAGCAGAATCCACCTATTTTTTGGGGTCATTGTGTAACCGAGAAGGTGTAGGTGTGGTATGTAAGATGAATCATATCTATGACATCATCGGCACACTAGTAGATCTAATGGTCAAACTGGAGCTGTATATGCTTAATGATCATTCATGTCAGTGGTGTTATTTAGTGGTGTAGTGTAAATTAGATGAAGGAATTACATGGGAGTATTTTGAGAAATTCTTCGACAATAAATTCTATACTTACAAGTTCAAGATCCAAAAAATGACGGACTTATTAAACCCGAAACAAGAGAGTCTCTAACTGAGTATGCAAAAATGTTCATGAACATAATATGCTTTTCACCAGATGTGGTGGAAATTACCTCTTCCAAGACACACATCTTTGAATCCGGGCTACGATAAGAGATTTGATCAATGATTTTAGTACTTTGTACTACATACTATATAGAGATGGAAAACAGAGCGACTATGGATGACAGTGTTATCTCGGGATCTATTGGAGGGGGCATGATGATACCTACATTAAACAATAGAAACTCAACCACTGTGAAAAAGTGGAAAAGGGACACCTATTTCTATGGTGCATGCTGAATTCCAAACATGGTGGCTGGATCAGTAAACCTTCTCCACAACCCTAGAGCGAAGCAAGTTGTTTTCCATGTGGTTCGCTTGACTACATAAAGAGAGATTGTACGACACAACCAAGATAATTACATAATTGTAATAAGACGGTACATCTTTAGCGCTATTGTTGCAGTTATCTATGGTCAGGTGCTCGTGACACTTCTCAGCTATTGTAAGAATCATATAGTTTGACTAGATGAGGATATCAGAATTAGTATCATCAGTAGTGTAGATCTATCCATGTTGATTCTATTTATTCCATGACTCCTCAACAAGGGAAAACTTATCAATGAATAATGGAGAATAGTATAGTGAAGAAGCAATTGTATGGAGAAGAGCATATGATTGTTGATGATCCATCTAGACCATCTATAGTGAGTGGTATGATTCTTTTAAATTCATTTTTTGTGAAAATGTAGTTTTATATTAGTGCATCACATTCCATCTTTGCTTCTCATTCTGTTGACATTCTATGTTGAAAACTGGAAATGTTGCCGACTATTTTGAAACTGAAAACTATGCTTGATGAATACTAATGTCATGCCTATGTGTGTAGAGCGTGTTATATAAATATTGATGGTGCAGAGCTAAAACTGGACTTCTCAATGTTGGATATGGATTTCTAAGATGTAATCTTGGGTATGGATAGGCTGACAATGTTCAAGGCTCAAATCGATTATTATATAAGAATAGTTTGTTTCATGACTGAAGATGATATCAGGTGTCTCTTTATAAGAGAGATGATTGTAAAGAAAGGTGAAAAAAGCATGTTGTCACCATTGGTGGAAATGTTATCTTACCAATTGGCTGTGTTGACTTTGGAATCAATGGAAGAGATCGAGGAAAATAGTTTTCTAGATATATTGGATTAATTTCCAGATATCTTTCCCAAGAATTTCATAGGGTTACCACCTTTAAGGGAAATAGAGATTACGATTGATCTCTTTCTAGGGACTAGTACTATTTCTATTCCATATTATAGGATGGAACCAACGTAGGTAAGGGAATTTAATTTGCAGATAGAGGGTTTGAAAATAAAGGGTTTCATTCAACTATGTTCGTCTTCATGGGCCGCACCAGTTTTGTTCATGAAGAAGGGAGATGTATCTATTTGTTCATTATCGTAATCATTGCCAAGTTATGATAAAGAATAGATATCCCCATACATGCATTGATGATGTATTTGATCAATTAAGGGGAGCTCAGTGGTTCTCCATGATTGAATTGCGAATATGATATCAAAAATTTTGAGTTCGTAAAGAGGATATTCCAAAGACTGATTTTAGAAGTAGATATGGGCACTATGAGTATGTAGTCATGCCCTTCGATCTAACGAATTCACAAGTAGACTTTATGGAATTGATGAATCAGATATTTCAAAATTTTATGGATTCTTTTGTTGTGTTGTTTGTGGATGAAATTGTTGTCTAATCAAAGACAAGGGAGGATCATGAGGTGCACCTAGAAACAGTGTTCCAAATCATGAGTGATTGTAGTTTGTATGCCAAATTATCAAATTGTGATTTTTGGATACAAGAAGTACGTTTTATTGATGATGTCATTTTGGATAAAGGCATTTCAGTTGATCATGAAATGATAAAATCCACTATCTCTGGGAAACCCCTGAATAATCTGTTTGAGATATGAATTTTTCTTGGTCTAGCTAGTTACTACCAATGATTTTCGTGTGATTTATCATGAATAGTGTCACTAGTGATAGCTCTATCGAAGAAGAATTCACCATTCCAATGGATGAAAGAATGTTTGAAGTCATTCGTGGTACTTAATGTTCAGCTTACATGGACACCTTTCTTGATCTTTCCAGAATATGGATAGGGACACGTGGTGTATAGTGATATTTCAAGATTTTGGTTAAGATGTGTTCTCACGCAAAAAGATCATGTTGTTGCTTAAGGTTCAAGGTAGTTTAGGGTGAATGAGAAGAATTACCCAACACATGATTTGGAGTTATCTGTAGTCATCCGTGCTTTGAAAACAAAGAGACATTATCTCTTTGGTGGGAAATTTAATGTGTTTACAGAATGAAAAAGCTGGAAACACATTTTCTCACAGCATGATTTGAAACTGAGACAATATTGATGCATGATGTATCTAATTTTTTTTCACATTGACTTGATGTAAACACCAGGGAAAGTAAATTTGGTAGCGGATGCATTGACTAGAATGTAATATGATCAGTTGGTGAAAGACGATTCAGATGAATGGAAGTTGATGTCGATCTTAGACGACATGCATGTGGAATATGAAGATAGTGGTGATGTTGCAGTTTTATTTTCTGTTATTCTAGATCCTATTTAGTAAAAATGATCAAAGTGGCACAAACCTATAGTGCAGAATGTCTGGGTTTATGTTCAAAACTCACTGTCGGGGAGACCATTGAGTGATGGGAACTGGATGGGCATTTAGTTTGGTGTTTTTGGTATTGTATTGTTGTACCTATGGTTTGGTGAGAACAAATCCTTCATGATTTCCACCATTCAAGATGGGATTTATATCTAGGTACACAGAAGATGTATAATGTATTGAAGGTGTGGTTTTGGTTGAGTAGCATGAAAATGAAGGTGGGCTAGTTTGTCACTGGTGCATAGCTTGTCAGAATGTTAAAGCAGAGAATCAGAGACCAACTGGTATGTCGCAATCTTTCCCTATCCTAGTATGGAAATGAGATCAAATAGTAATTTATTTAATTATAGGTCTTCCAATAATTTTCTAGAAACACGACGCCATTTGGGTGATAGTGGATCGTATAACCAAGTTGGACCATTTCATCCATTTTCGTTAAACTCGTATGGGGGAGGATCTTTCCAAATTCTATATCTAAGAAGTGGTAAAGAGTTATGGTGTACTAGTGTTAATAGTCTCGGATAGATATATGAGGTTCGCATCTCATTTCTGTAAATCATTACCGCAACCCTTGGAACTCAGTTTACTATGATCGCCGCGTATCATCATCAAATGGATGTGCAATACGAGTAGAAGATACAAATGTTTAAAGACATGTTGTGGGATTTTTTAATTGATTTTGTGGATCATGGGAGGAGAATATACCCTTAGTGGAGTTCTCATACAATAAAAGTATTCAAGCCTACATACACATGGCTCTGTTTGAATCATTGTATGGGTGTCATTATAGTTCTCCAATATGTTGGGTGGAAATGGGTGAAACATCACTAGTCGGGCAAAGCCTTGTCCTAGAAACAATAGAGAAGATCAAGTTGATTAGAAAGGGGATGGAGAAAGATAAAAGTTGTTATAGATATTATGCATATCACCATTGAACAACATTGTCGTTTGTTTTGAATGATCTTGTCCTCTTTGAGGATATCTACAAGGACTGGACATCATCTTTTCTCAATGGAGGGCAAGTTATCTACTAGATACATTGGCCCTTTTGAGTTACTGGATGGGTTAGAGATGTGGAATATAGTTTAGAATTACCACAATGGTTTAGTTTGGTGCATAATGTGTTCGATGAATCTCAATTCAAAATGTATTACCCTGATCCAGACTATGTGATCAGATGGGATCACATTGATCTAGGAACTGATGCATCACTAGTACATATTTTAAGGCTGATCATGGATATACAAGAGAAAGTACTTCATGGGAAATGAATCAGTGTAGTGAAATATTTATGGAAATATGGTCAGATTCATGAAGTGACTTGGAAACATAAGGAGTAAATGAAAGATCAGTGGTTAGAACTCTTTTTTGGCTAGCAAGGGATTTCTAATTTCAAATGATGGAAAGATAAATGGTGGGGAGTATGTAGTACACCCAGTTTGGGGTACATAACCCCCTTTCCTCATTTATTTGTGTTTCTTTGATTGAGATTCCACAAAATAGAGAGTATCCATAAAATAGATAGTATACATAATATATATAGTTTCCATAATATAATTATTTTCCACAAATTTGGGTGTTCCCATTATGTGGTGTGTTTCCATAATGTGGGTCATTTCAATAAAGGGGGTTGTTTCCATAAATTGGATGTTTTCATAAAAAGGGGGAAATAGTGAAGGATGGATGAATTTGGGGGATTTTTTAAGGATTTTTTGGACTAAAAGGATGGTTTTATGATCCATACACGGTTGGCACAAACTGTGTGCTCAAATATTGGGTACAGGTCAAATCTAGATCCTATTTTCTAGCATCTTACTCGTTTCTATCTATTTTTTTATGTCTTCAAAACAACTCTAATCTGATATTACACTCCCTAGAAGGCTGTAGAACCCTCCCCACATGATTTTATGCCATTCCAGAGCCTTCCCTTTGTGATTTTGAGTCCGATTCTTGAGGAATGTCACCACTCTTTACTGATTTTTCATGTTTTCATAGATCTACATAGTTGTACATATCTGATATCCAATATTTCTCAGATCTGAACCTATAGGGGATAGATACACTTTTTTTGATACCAGATATTTCCATATTGAATCATGATCTTTCTAGGATAAGAGATCAAATACATCTATAGGTGAATCGACTCGCTTCCTTGTTCATTTTTCATCTATTTTTAATATTTCATTAAAACCATTGAGATAAGTGGAATCTCTCTCAACTACTCAATCTAGAATTTATTGGATTAGATTCATATTTGTTTATTGATTTTGAAATTAATGGTAAAATATTCATCTATGATTATTTATATTTTTTTTGAAATTGCGTGAACTTGGTGAATAGTTGTGCAAAAGGGTGATTAATTTTAAATAATGATTTTCAATTATAGATTTTCTTAAATTTATAAAAGGTTGATAAAAAAGGGGTTTTCTATAGAAATGGTTTTCAGTAAAAATTGAGTTTCATTGAAATTTTATGTATTTGAAATGGTTTGGCATTGAAATGGTTTTGATGGAAATATATTTCAATAAAAAGGTGTTTTTATTGATAGTTTTATTTTGTCTTGATCGTTCGGCATATTTGTTTTGTGTTCATATTGAATATATTGGTCATGTGTGATATATTACCTTTTTCTCGGTGCCAAAGGATTAACGGAACATGGGAATTTCATATACGGGGCTTGGTTGAAATATGAAATTATGCTCAAGGCCAAAGGATTAATATCACATAGGAAACAATTACCTTGTGACGAAAATGTAGATCGACAAGAAACTGCTCGTGAGTATAAAACAATCATAACATAGCATGAAGGGATGGTTACATGGGTTTGAGTTATGGATGGGTATACTGATATAGGGAATTTGGGAAATTTTTGTAAAGATTGTTTGCGTATTTTTCTTAGAAAAATATATTTGCTGGAAAAATCGGATTCAATTACACTTGTATGGTTTTGTTAATGAGTGGTTTTGGAAACATGTTTATATATAGCTGTAGACACTTTTTATATATTGTTTTATATAAACCATTTTATATAATTGTTTCTAACTCTTCTATCTAGGTGGCGTGAGTAGGGAAGTCATTTGGGAAAACTTACTGAGTTTTATACTCACCCTTTCCTTGGAACTTTGGTGCTATTGCAGATGTTATCTTCCTAGATAGCAGAGAATGTAATGTTTCACATGTGTTTAGCATTACATTATGATGTTGGGATGGTCATAGATTTTGGTGCTTGGAGCATGTAGAGCATGAAGTCTTGAGATCTTTGGAGAGTCCTATGTAGTTTATCTGCTTTGTACTCTGATACTTGGTTATCCTTCTGTTGTTTCCTACTTTTATGTGGTTTTGAGTGCATGAAGTTGTAGATTGGTATTTTATTTGTTCATGCATCATATATTGAATGATTGGTTTAGGTTGGTAGGTTTGTTAGTTTATTTTCATAAGGTTAAACCATCACGCACTTGTATTTGAAACCGTTCAGAATATATTTCAATCATTTGGAATCTTCGGGATGTCGCTTAAGGCCTTTTAATGTCTTGTTGTACTCCCAAGCCACAGGGAATTGGCAGGTCATTACAGATACAAACAACAATTATCCTCTATAGAGAACCCATGGAATAAAATTTCATACATTTAATTAATATATCTATTATTGACCGATATCTCTCATATATCCTACCATATATTTATATATAATATATTTACCATCCACAATATTATTGAACAAATACATTATCTATAATTTAATTCATTAATTAGTTTAAATTTCATTAGAAAAAACATCATTTCTACAAATCCATGTTTGAGTCAAATAATATAATTTTAAATATGAAATAACTGAATACAATAATGGATGTTTGGAACTGGATGGAATTATAATAGCATGATCATAATAGATTAACTCATATAATCATACCATAATGCATTTTTTATTAATGAATCATAGAAAATACAAAAAACATAACATACATAAATATAATGATCATGATGTAAAAAAAATATCATATTCCCCATTTCATGATATAATGAAAACCAAATGATTCTATTACCTTTAAACACTGATATACTATTAAAACAAAATCACTAATATTATGGTAAAAACCATTCAACCAAATCTGATTAGAAAAATTAAAACATGATACGCTACCTGAAATATTAATTGTTAATCGTTGGTAGCATATTGTAATTAAGTCAGTAGTTTTTAATGAGAAATAATTTAATCTAATAAATTATATATTCATTGTAATATTAAAATATATTTTTAAAGATTGGAGTCACTCTTTGAAATAAATTCAATACTATTAGGACCAGAATTTTTTTATATAATCAATAATATATACAAACAAATTCTATACTTATCTAAACTCAATGAATAAAATTTATTTATTTTATTGGAATTGTTTGTAATATTTAATCGAATTTGTAACATTAATTAAAACCAAAAATTCAAGTAAGGGGGGTTTTTTTTAAATAACTATCATTAATTAATGATTTCAATTTTTTAATGATAAAATTTAGTGTATTGTTTTATTACAATTAATATGATAATTTTTGAGATAAATTTTATAATATGGAATCCAAAACTAGTAAGATAAAAAATAATTATATAGGATGGATGTAATGATATCATATAATATTTTATTTATAAAATATATATTTATATTTAATATAAATTTTATAGATTAAAATTTATTCAAAATAGTGTTAATTGTTTTTCAAAATTACTTAATTTATATATCTATCTATGGTACTAAAGAGTATACATAAAATCTAATAATGAATCACTAATTAATTTTTATAATAAAAAGATTATAGAATGTAATTAATGGTCGATTTTATTTAGAAACAAATAATTTCATTAAATAACATATATAACATGTTTGAAGTATTAATACATCATTTTTTATGTTGAAGATATTTAATTATGTGTGTATATGATTTAATGGTAAGGGATATGTGTAAAATATTTCTATATAAAATGATTTGAGTAGTCTTTTTATAAATAATTTTCATCAATGTATATAGAATTAAAATATATTCATAGGGGGCATATTATTGAGGTGGAAATAAAATAATCCACTATTGAGCATCCATTTATAATACAAAAAAAATCATCATTCACGTGATATGTTATATATGAACACAAATTTTTTTTTTCAAATTATATTTAATAAGATTATAAATATATTAATATTAATTGTTTTGTTAATAAATTTACTTATTTTACATTTGATTTGGTAATTTACTTTATGATCTAATATCCTTTATTAGTTTTTTTAAGTATATCACCTTATTATCATCAATTCAATTTTATAGTATAAAAAGAATTATTTTATAAATGATAATATCTATTTTGGTTATTTATTATTATAATTTTGTGTTTAGTAATAATCAATGAAAAAATGACAACCTCTAAAGCAAGTGGATGGATACAATATATGAAAATGTTGGTTGAATGAATATTTTTTCATGTGGAATTGATAAAATGGTAATCATGGCCCAAATACATAAAAAATTATATTCACAAATTAGTTTAAAAATAATTTAAAAAAAATGAAATATCAATATGTGGAAGACTTTATACGTATTTAATATAGAAAATTATATTAATGGTTGTTATAGCATTGTGGATATTTAGAAATCATAATTATTAATTCTTATTTATTTCTATAATTTTCCACCAATAACTCCATAAAAAAGGATAAAATGTATTTTATAATTTAATTAACTAATTATCTCAAAATTTATTTCAATAAATGTTTGATGAATTAAACTTTTTTTAGAAAATACAATATTATATAAAAATATTTTAAAAAATATATATAATAATAGATTATTTAATTTGAAGTTGTAAAATCTATAGAAAATCTAATTGAGTGTTAGAATATTATAATGTTAAAATAGAAAATGGAATAACGATTGATCTATGTACAATTTAATCATAATTTAGTAATTAAATATAATAATGGGTCCTTATTTTGGAGGTGAAAATCATCCATGTTGAAAATATGATTTCTCGTTATATATTGAGATAATAAATTGAAACAACAATATCTCTATAAAATTGATTTCTAATTATTTTATATTTATACATTCCTCTCTTAATTATATTATAAGCTAAATTATTTATATAATTAATTCACTAGTGTTATGATGTCCTTACAATGTTAAAATGTCCAACAAAATGATGATTTTATTCATAGGGTGATAAATGTATATATAGATTGAAGTGGGATTGAAGTGATAGATCCCCGTAGTATATTAATTATTAATGTTATTACATTTTGGGGGAAGGGCATGGTCATGTAAATTTCTACATTATTCCTTTTTGATCACCATAAAAGGGCATGTGATCTTCATATTTTTTCATCAAGATAATTTTGTAAATTCATAATTGTGCAGTCAATGAGCCTCTTGTATTCCATAATTATGTAGAGGATCAGTACATAAACAGTATATGGGCCCATAACTAATTTAATATAAAATATATATATAAACAATATGAGGATAAAATAAGGGGGTTTCCCACACAATAATTGGTTAGGAAAGGTAGAAGTAATAATCCTCTATGAGAACATATTAAAACGCATGTATGCCTGATATTGTACGATTAGGATCTATAGATATTTATTTTCAATAATTCACTAGGTCTGCTTCAATGCAACATATTCACCTACCCATTTATAAACTCCTCATTATGGGTTCAAAAAAAATTATGTTATGGTTTTATAATATATGGCTTATGATTCACCATAACCTCAACATCCCCATATAAATGTCCATTATAAGAATTTGCGTCTTAATGTGATCAACTCATTATCAGGTTCCCATATGACTAGTATCATTGAAATGCACCCATTAAACCCTTATATAATAATAATCTCCCTAAAATGATATAACCCTTCATAGTATGAAATAAACACACTGGAAAAACATGTAAAGAGGTACTGATAAAGAGTTATGACGTAAAATGAGACACCCATACAATTCCCAAGTAAGTTCTAGAAATAGAAAAATTGTTCTACTTCTTAGAATACACGATCTTATTATTTTTCATTTATATTTAGAAACATAATCTCTCCATGGATAAATTAATTCAATTCCATTATTTTTGGATTTATATGGGGATAACACTATTAAAAACATAATAAATAATTAATATCTATTTGATTGTGATGGATCTATTCGATATGATTTTATCAAAGTGGTTAATGATACAATAGATTCGGATGTGATTACTATATTATATAGTTTTTAATATTTCAAAACATATATTGGAAAAAACATTGTATCTAGGTCCATCAACCTTACACATTCTAGAAATGAGTGTCTATGTATAATATTTAGTAATAATTTTAATAAATGTTTTAGGAACTATTTATATTGATTATATCAAAATACTGTATGATAACTATTATATGTTGAGAAAAATGTTAGGAAAATATTTATATGATAAATTTTTTTTCTTCAAATATTATGATACATTGTTAACACGTTATGATAATGTGTTTCATTTCATAGATATATCTATAGAAATGTGAATTTCAATATATATCACTATATTAGTCCCCAATTATCAACTCATATTTGGACATAATAGTGATAAAAAATAAATACTAAAACCTAAGATAAACCTTGGATAACATTACATATATGATCAATAATAAATTCTAATGCCTCAATATATTAATACCTCATAATTCAAAAGGGTTCATCGAGGGTGGCCATCTTTTTCAATATAAAGTTTTCTCATGGTGAGGGTCCTAAAAAAATCCATTGAGTATTCTTCCAATATTACTAATGAATACATTAGGAACCCTGATAATTGAATGATAATATATTAGAATGAGTGAAATAAACATGAAATAATAGTGACCCTTACTCTAAAAGAAAAAAATAAAATATTTTAGTTCCTAATCTTACATGTTATTATTTCCCATATATTATTGAAATTATAAATGTAGATTATACTAATTGATATCATAGACCCAAGGTAATTTAGGGGAAAATTCCATTTTTATTACAATATATATTTAAATATTGACGCAAAATAAATATATTAAATTTGTAATATTTTTACAGTACACGTAATAAAAATTATAATCATATATCTGAATCAAAAAATTTATCTGTATTGACCATTTAAAAATAAATGAATATCATATTCAATGATAATATGATATTTTCCTATGAATATTTATCTTAATATGATTATATTCATATCCCAATTACCTATATATTTTCTGAGATTCCAAATATTTACATCCTAATAACTAATAAATACTATCAGAGAATAAGGATCTAAAATTTTCATGCCATGTGATGAAATGATTAAACCATAGTTTCTACATATAACATTGATTGGGAACCATTAAAACGAATAACCTATAATTAATATAAAACTGATGAATATGAAGAGACCATATATTATCGTGCACAATAAAATTTTGTTTTTGTAAAATTAATCAAATAATATTTTCATATCAATCATAACCATAATATTAATTCAAAAAAATCAACTGAGAACCTTTTACATCTCTTTCCCCATTATAATAGAATGTTTTATATTTCAGCCCTTGAAAATTTATGTTATATTTCTCTGTATATTTTATGAATGATTTTTGATATTATTTCACTATTACATCTGGTGAGTAATTTATAGGGGAAGATAAATATATGTATTTGAAAATACTTGTCAATGGAACATGTAATTTCAATTATAAGAATAATTAACATAGCAAGATTGCATATAGACCTTGATAGAAATATCCCATTGAAATAATTTTACAGGTAATTTATAAACTCTAATATAATGATCACCAAAAAACAAAAGTATAATTATATATAAATATCTCATGTATAAGGTACTATTCCTATCGAGATTGTTGATAGCGCATAAATTTCGTATTATGCCATGATAGATTACATAACGTTGTTTTATTTATCATCAATGGAACATATAATAGTACTGATAATAGAGTAACCTATACCTAATTGGGTTATATATTCCCAATGTCTTCAAATTAATTTTTTAATAAGGTATATAAATAAAAAAAATATGAATACTTGTTTCATGAACATCACATGTATATGTTCCATCATCAAACTTAATGTTCTGATTAACTAAATCATACATTAATTAATGTATTCCTGGAAAAATTATAAATGTGTATCAAACACATTGATCCACAATTCTATAATATTTTTATGGTAATTCCTCTCAACCTATCTCAATGTATCTAATATAATTATATGTATATTTGTTACAATCATGGAATTGGTTTTAGAACATTCATTCCCTATAAAATTATCATTTTTTTAAATTGTTATGTCCTATAAGATATTATGATGGTTTGGAAGACCATTCAACCAATAGAAAATTTCCACACTAGGAACCTGAATTTATTTTATCTGATCCATGAATTATTTAAAATTGGATTACTCAATGAATAACTGATAATATTGATCAATGTAAAGTTTTTAGTGAAAATGTTTGATAATTTGAAACAACAATATAAATTCATTATGTGTTTCTGTTTTATCTTCAAGTTAGATTTATTATACGAATTAAAATATATATGAGTAATAAAATAGTTATGGAATGTGATGATTCCTTGTAATTTAATAAAGATATGTCCTCTGAATACATGTCATGTTCTTACAAAAAGTTAATATTCCATTTGTATAACCATGTTCTAAAATGATGTTTTTCATAAAATGGAATATATATCATTCAACTGTGTTCAAATTTTTTTCCTCACAATATTTATCTTAGTTTGGTCTGGAATCTTGTTCAAATCAGCTACAAATATCCAAAAATAATGGCTTGGGTTTTTGGATTATAGTAGGGTTATGTGATTCAATATTTCATGAGAATCACATGAGGAAAATATTACAAATACGAAAATAGTGTAAAAATTATTCTATCATTTATAATGATATTTTTTAGATACATTTTTATAGATCACTAAAAGTATCATTTCTACAAGAATAATATATTTTTATTTTGTGGAAACTCATTAATTTGGTTATCCGAGTGCATCTTCACTGAAACTAGAATATGGAGTCTTATTTTGTTTTTCAGTTCAAGAAAATAGTTTGAGAAACATAGATTTTAATGAATTTAAATAAAATTTTGTAATATTTATCTATGTACTAAAGGTCCCAATCATTATACATAATCAGGAAAAGCATTAGTAAATTAAAAAATAACCTTATCGTACATTAATTAAATATAATGATTTTTGAATTAGACTTTATAGATAAGAATATGGCCATTTAACATTTAATGTTTTTGTATATTTGTAGGAATTGACCCTAGATAATATAATGAAAATACTTTTACCCATATGATGTCATCTCGAGTGTGGAATCTAGAGGATCTTCACTAGTTGATGAAATATATTAATAATGGATGGTGGAAAATAGATAGTGGGAAATATATAGATAGGTTATAGGAACTACTAGTGTTGTATTTGATGTATAGGATTCTAGGGAATTCCCCATGTAATTTTCTAATAGACCAACGCCTATGTTAATATATGGATAACAACTATCGAAGCTATCTCGTGAAAAATCAACTATATGAGGTTCTTGAGAAATAATTTTTCTTGGATCAACCACATGGAGACCAAAATCTAGTGGATAATCCAATAAAGGTGGACATTATTCATTAGCATTCTCATCTTCATCACTAACAATAATAAGAATACAACAACCAAGACATGGTTCAAAAACTTATTTAGTCATCTTAGTCATGGCATCATACATAGGGGTAATGATATGTGGAGAGTTTTCCATGGTACCAGACCAATATAATAAAGTATCATCCATACAATAGTTTTGGAATGTGGAATTTCCTATAACAATATTTCATATGTTATAATGATTATTGTTATATAATTAGTCTTTGAATCAATTAGTAAATCCCATTTTGGTATCAATTAAGAGAATGAGTGGGTTTCCAAATACTAATTTTCCAATATAGGAAACCAATTTATAAAATCTACCAAATATGCAAGAATAAAACTTATATGGGAAGAATGAATATGAAGTTGGAGGATTCTATTATGAAAATAAAACAAAATAATAAATTATAAAGTCCCTCTCTATGAGAGGGGAATGGTATATCAAATAATAGAAGAATATTTTGGGGGTGTTATGTGGATAAATAATCCTAAAATATATCATCATTAATATTATGATTCATCAATAAAATGACTTCATATACACAATGAAAATTAAAAATAATTTTACAAATACTCTTAATAACACGGGGTTGGGGAATGGTATGTTCGTCCATAAAATGAGAGCCAATGTTACTGCTATTTTGGGGTCTCAATGCATATCAATATCATTAAAACAATTATAGAGAATGAAATATGATATTATATCCGATTGAGTTAAAATAATATAGAATAATATAAAATCAATTTTTCATGAAAATTTGGATGCAAAATGGTAAACAATATTGAACTAGAATAACTATTATAAGAAAAAAAATCTATGAGTTGATGAATTTATGTAATATTGATAGTTTAAGATGATCCAATTAATCTATTTCAACCATATTCTTTATCTAGTAATAAAAAATTGAATCTTAATGATATTAATATGTATGTACAAAGGTATGATTACTGGAAATATCATATGATTATTCTATCAACACATGAAAAAATGGGGTATATGAATGTTTTTGTGCAAGCTCATGGGATGATATATACATGTATATATATTTACATATATATTAACCACATTTAAATAGAGAGAATTAGACTCAGAATATGGTCCATCCAATATATGATACCAACTAATATGGGAATGATCCACATCATGAACTATCATATTAGAAATTATGGAAACTTTAGGGGGATCATACAATGGTCATTGACCATCTGTATTTCATAAATGGAGACTAAACAAGGCTCTGAACACAAGATAAAAGTGGTATTATCCATGTGGAATAATTAAAAAACAATTAATTCCCTAATGGGATAGGTGTGTGGGGAACATTAAATTATTTATGGAAATACAAATCCCACTTCAATATAAAATTAAAAAATAAATAGAAATTGTATGACTAGTAAGATGATATAATATTTTCTTAAAATCCTCAATATTTTATTTGATTTCAATTTTTGATGATAATATTTATAAGATAATTATAGTTTTTACATAATTGTTATTTATAATGCATTTGATGGGTGTGAAAACGATTCAATGGTTTTATATAACATCAATTATGGTGTTGAATTATATAGTGTAAAAATTTTAATTCTAAAATAAATAAGGATTAAGGTGATTATTTGTTAGATGAAGATGATTATTTAATTTAAATGGAATATAAAAAATCACACATATATATTTAATCTAATTTCATTGTAATTTTGATAACATATAATTGATGATTTTAAAAACATTGATTCAAATAAAATGTTCATTGTTGACTTTCCTCAAAAATTTATTGTTATCAAACTGAATCGAGAAGTGATTAGTAATTAATATAGATTATAGAGTTTCTTGAAAATAAATATTATAAGATGATAATAATCTAAAATATACACCATTGGGAAATGATTGATATTTAGATGAATGGTGAAATAAATATGAAAATGTGTGATTTTATGATTGAGTTAAATGAAATTGGATATGTGTCTGACAAAAATCATTAATTTTTGTATAATTATTATATAAATGCATTAGTTAAATTTTAATTATATTTCTTAACTAGTGGTGGTGTTTTTAGAGATCATAAATATTCTTATCAAAACAGACAAAAGGAAGTATAATAGATATAATTACTGTTAACTGAATTTTTTATATAACATAAAATAAGATTCATTTATAATAAAAATAAAATCATTTATTCACAATAAATAACAAAAATGTGATTTTAAAAAAATATTTAATATGGATTAAATTTTAAAAAAATTTAAAGGTTATCCAAGATAGAATTTTTTTTATTTATTAACATTTATCATTTAATGAAATACATGATATATTGAATTCGCAATTTAAGGTTATAATATTTTAATTTGTATTATATTTTTTGATTTGTGATAATCGATGTGGTTTCAATATCATAATGTATAAAATTTTATTTTATTTTTTAATGGTTATATATATTAATTAAAAATTAATATTATAGAATGTAAAACATGTTTATTAAAATTTTAATGTTCTTCCAATGTAAGTCTAGGTTCTGGATGTATTTTGAAAACTACAATTTATCGACAAATTATTGTTGTTGAGGTTAGTGATCATTGTTATACATATCATGAAATGTGGATATGGTATATATGTTTTTAAGACTAGTTATTAGTTAATTTATTCTATTTCAAATTGACCTATAGATAAAAATCCATATAAATGTTTGTACTTTTTCATGAGATGATTTTTTTCAATTATAAAAGGAAATATATTATTTTTTTATGTATGTTTTTAAATGTTCAAATATTTTTATGTTTTTTTGTTAAATCATAGTGTAATGATATATTTGGAATATGTTTAGGAAATATTTTTAAAATTACATGATTTTGTAAAATAAGTGGTGTGATATGATTTATGGGTAACATTAAAACATTATTTTATAATACCTATTTAATAAAAATAGTTTGATAATGTTGGGAATAAATTCACCAATTAGTATTAATTAGTATAAAAATCTATATTTGAATGGTCATTTACTTTAAAATAGGTTTCAATGTTTTAGGAATTGGTATAATCAGCGACTACATTCTATTAAAATTTTTAATTAATTCAACGTATTTATCATTTAGAATTGACATAAAATGGATGAAGAACAATATTTTTGATCAGGGGCTTCCAAAAATATCCTGTGGTGAATATTTTGATACCTGTTTATTTAAGGAAAATAACTTTTTCAAAAAAAAATAATTAATTATAAAAAACAACCATTTTTCATTAATAGTTATTATTCAAAATTAATTTTACATTATTCTAATGTCGATATATACTATTTTTTATTAACCATTGATTTAATGATCACTAAAAGACTAAAAAATATGTCAGTCATGTTTGAATGTAATATTATGTTATGATTTATTTATTATAGTATGTATTTTGTATACATAAATAAAATTATTTATGAAAAAATAATGATGTAACTTATCAACCAAGTTCCTTGTAAATGATCAATATATTTTTCAGTTAATAGATAAACTATATCAATCCAGATCTACAACATGTTTTTATTTCTTATGAGTGTTTTTATAAAATATGTATATTTATCTAATGCTGTGTTTTTTCCAATAGATGGTTTCCTGTAATAATGTTAGGAAATTAAAATTATAAAGTTCCTATAATTTTTTTTATATAGTTTTTTTAATTAATAAAATTTACACATGAATGAAGAGACCTATTGAATTAATTTATAATAAAATTACTACTAAAATAAATATTAATACTCTGGAATCACACTATAAATTATAAAAGTCATCCATGTCTCTTGATTATTGAATGGGAAATTCATATTTTAGGTTTGATGATGTATGAGATGTTTTTATGTATAATTATGATTGAATTTAACTAGAAGTGTGAGAGTGTAGAGAAAGAAGAATACTATTTGATATTATAAATGATTAAAAATAATTGAATTTTCATTATCCATTAAAATTAAAATGATTAATTCCATAAATTTTATATTTTTTTAAATAATATAAATATATTAATGATTTACGATGCTGTAAATTTTTATATACTATTTAATGTAAATATAATAATATTTTTTAGTTAAATATATGTTGTAATTTTTTATATAATTCTTCCCCAATATTTACTATCATTATAATAAATGTCGTGAAATATGTCTTATATGATTTTATGAGGCAATATTGTATAGTTCTTCCATGGAGTTAAATATTAATTATGGGAGATTTTTCTTTTTTTGGGCTTTCGAAAAAGAATTTGAAAACATCAACAAAGATATAAATTATTAGAGAGTGCAATTTCTGTCTTGGATCGCATTTATATACCAAGATGAGTGTAAAATAGTATAATACATGTTCATGGATTATTCCGTGGTAATTTATATTTAATTTTATTACAAAATTTACAACCTTGGAAATTTAAGTGTGATCATATTACGTTAGGTGTTTTTACATTGATTTACAAGGGGAAACATATTTTCCACATTAAAATAATCTATTATTAATTGATAATAAAAGAAAATTCAGAAATTATTTTTTGGGTTGAAATATGAAAAATAAATTATATCCACCTAATAAATTGTTAACGCTTATGGCTCCCCCATAATTGAGTATTACAATCTATTTTTTTAATTGTTTGTGTATAAAAATATACATATTTATATAGAACCTGGTAATTCATTAAACCCAACTACGGGGTCATAGATAACTCCACTAGTGATTCTATTTTATCCATTGTAGATAAATATCATAACATCTTATGATATTACAGAGTTGTATATGAGGAAATAATAATTTATAATGTAAATATTTTTATGAACAATGACTACAACAATTTGATGATAATATAATTAATTATAACAATATATTACACATAATAATAATAGATTATATAAATTAATCCTATGTTTTTTAACTTGTAAAAGATTCTACCATATTTAAGTTAATATAGTTAGTGGTAGAAATTTTATTTTTTAGAAAATATTAAATAGAAAAATTAAGAAACAGATTTATAAATATCTAAAAATTGAACTATGTAAAATAACAAGACAAAATAAAATTCCAAAAAATATATATATTTATAAATATAATGGATATAAATTAGTGATAATAAATTAGATAATATTTGAATAAATATTTTTTTATTTTCATTTTTACTATATATTTTTTATAAATAAAAATATAATAAAAACTAGTCTTCAGAAAATCATTATTTTTCGAAGATGTTAAAATTTTTCGTTGAAATGATATTTGTATTGTTTTTATGAGCGGGAAGCCATGAAAAATGTAATGGGTAAAAAATAAATTGTAATTTATTATTTTATATACATCAATTTTTAAAATATATTCATTTTTAGAATATTAATATTACTCATACAAAAAAGGGAAAATTAATTTTTATCACAATAACTATAATAAACAACAAACCTTTCTTATGTAAAATAACACATTAGATTATTTTAATTATCATAGAATAAAATGTATAAGAAAAGGATTTAATGAATTCCATAATAATATTTGGTATAATAATTAAATATTTTAACTAATTCTAAATCCTTATATTTGATACAGTATTTAATGTATTGATTTAAATAAAACAATAAATTATTCATATAAATGCATTTACATTGTAGAAATTAGATATGATAGAGAATAAAATCATATCATTAAAAAAGGCATAATTTGTGTTAAATTATAATCACTATAACATCAACAATTTCATGAGTTCATTTTTTAAAAATCATTCGAAATATCTATTTTTAATAATGAATCATTGATGGAAAATTTTATATTTTCTTGGGGAATATTTTCATAAAACCAATGTATGAAAGTGATGAATTTGATATTCATAATTAATGTAGAGAGGTGTCATTCCAAACCATACAATCAGAAGGGAAATGAAGTGAATGTTTTATTTTACATCATAATTATAATGGGAAAAGATGGTGGGATAATAAATATGACAACCCTGGTTTTTAATACAACTTAAACATGCTTTATTACATAAAACATCACTTGATACAACAAAGAAGATTGAGAGGTTTAGTGTCTTTGGGGATTAGGATCATTACATAAAAACATTAAACTTGAAATACAACATCTTTATTGAAAACATCCCTTACATGACCACTACATTCCTTCGTACTTAGCATTGCATGAGATAACCTGAGGACATGCATAACAAAATGGTGATCTATAAAGCCCAGTAAGGGAGTACACATGGAATAACATGAGGAGTACAATAAATTTTTGGAAATAGGCATATCAATAGAGAATATGAGAAACATGAACATAAAGGCATGATAAAGCATGATAATCATAACATGGAAATGTGGATACAACACTTAACATTGAATTTGCATGAGCCAAGGCTCATTGCACATGGAGCATGAGTAAACCCTAATTACACATGAAGCACGAGTAAAACCTTGTTTCACTTAAATTAGCATGATTCAACACTCATTTCACTTGACGTATCATGATACTATACTTTATCCAATGCATTGGAGCGCTATAAGGGTGCACCCGTCTTAAACATTTCATTTCATTCATAAGTGTGCCACATGGTTCATAAAACATGGATTCATAAAACATAATCATTTATTCCATGATAAAGGAATGTGGAATTCATACATGAAACTTTACAATCAATAAGTAAATGTTCATAAAGGTGAATACCCTTGATCGAGACATGGGCATGGTATCCACTACACAATGACATTGGCTTAGAAAATCGGTACGATTTCGGCAGCGTAACGGCGTGACATAAGAATTCATCAAAAAAGGTTGATGAGAGAGAAAGGGGTTCCTAATAATATTTACATGTAATTAAAAATAAGTAGGTCATATAGATACATGTCCCAACAATTGAAATGGAATTTAGATTCATGATACAAAAGTATTTCTTGAATGTAAAAGAAGAGAGAGAAGTTCCTTTTGGAATTTCGGCATAGTAACGGGTGTACATGGGAGGCATTTAATGAGAGAGAAAGGGGTATCCCATCATTAAAACATTAAGAGGGCATTATGGGGGAGGTGCGAAACCATACCCCAACATTCATAATTGATAATAAAAGAGCAATAAAACTTAATGAAAAATGAAAAAAATGAGAAGGGAAGAAAAACCCTTACTTGGAAGTGTGCTTCCAAAGGCTAGAGAGAGGCCTGTGAGAGGCTTATTGGGAGATTGGGGCACCTTGGGAGGATTCTAAAGAGAGTAGGGTAGAGGTTGAACGAACTCCAAGGGATTTTAGTGTGGAGGAAGTGGGAGCTTGGGTGGGTTTATATAGGAAAGGTGAGTGAATTCTTTATTATTTAGGTTTGGGACCACTTATATTAAAATAATCCAAACCACAAACCATCCCATGGTATTTGCCCATGGTTTGTGGAAAAGGAAAGAGGAAAAATATATTTTACAAGGCCAAGGTCCGAACTTATTAAAAAATTAGGGTTCTTTATGTGGAGGTGAGTCACACTCCCATGGAAATTAATTTAAAAAGGCAAAGTGTTGAATAAGTTTTAAGGGGTTCATTAATGCTTTGAAAAGGAAGTCAAACAAACCCAAAACCTCATTATTTTAATGATAAACCATATATTGGCCGAACATAAGGATTATGGTATTTTATTACATCACCATTGGGTCATTATGATGTCATAAAACACATTATATAATTAAATGGTATTTAATTTTTACCCAAAAATTTGACTGTCTCAAAAAATTATGAAAAAATCACCATTGGATAATTTCGACGTTCTGATTCCAAAAACTAATATTTATTTTATCTAAATAATTTTCTAAATATTTGAATTTCTACTTTTAAAATAAAATCCGATATTTTTAAAAAAATCACGGGATTTGACAGAAATTTCTTTCAAACCTTAATAAAAATTTTAATTGCATTCATAAAATTATAAGATCATTTATATTTAATAAAAATTATTTTACTATTAATAATAATATTTTATTAAAATATTATTTAATTCAAAAATACCATAATTTAATAAAATATAATTCTTCATTAAATAATAACCAAAAAACACCATTTGTACTTTAAAGACTATTACAATGTATCAAAAATTACTAGAAATTATATTCATTATTATATAAAAAAATAATGAACATGAACATAGTACAACTTATTTTTTACATAACCCCTTAAAATAGTCTCATAAGACCTAAGGGTAAGGTGTGCGATGGTGACAGACTCTTGGGGCGGCTCAGATAACATCGCTCGAGTGGTAATATCAATCAACTTCAACTTTTTCCGTAGATGATCATGTTCGAGCTTGAAATAATGAAGCTCATCTTGGGCTTGGTCAAGGGCAAAGCCCAAAGACGCCGCCTCTTTTCTAAGCTCCAACAAATGGGCTTCGTATGGGGCAATTCTACTGAATGAGGCCATCGCTTCCTTTGTCTTAGTAAAATTGGGTACGTTAAAGCCATATATTTATACTACTCAGGTGATCACTGTTCAACGACTATAAAAGTAACAGTCACAATTCTTAACATAAAACCAAAGAAGTTGACATCTTATAAAAATGTTTTTCATAAAGAAACATTTAACTGGATCAAGAGGGATTTTCCAATAATGAAACTTTGGGTCATTACAATATTCCCCCCTTATGAAATTTCTCCCTCGAAATTTTCCTTTTCCCACAATAAAACAAATGTGGGTAACTCATCTTCATCATATCCTCCGACTCCCAAGTTGCTTCTTCAAACTTGTGGTTTCTCCACAACACCTTGACGATGGGTATTGTCTTATTTCGTAGAACTTTTTCTCTACGATCTAAGACCTTCACTGGTTTCTCCTCATAAGAATGATCGTCTTCCAATTGTACCTCCTCGGAAGAGAGTACATGTGAAGGGTCTGGTATGTACTTCTATACGAGGGATACATGGAATACATCATGCACCTTGGCCATAGTAGGTGGAAGTGCTAGTCGATAGTCAATATCCCCAACACGATCAAGAATCTTGAAAGGGTCGATGTACCTTTGACTTAACTTCCCTTTCATTCCAAACCTCATGACCTTCTTCCACGGAGATATGCGTAAAAACACCCTGTCTCCGACTATGAACTCAAGGTCTCGTCGACGATTATCTGCAAAACTCTTCTGTCGACTTTGGGCTGCCTGGATATGCTGCTGAATAGTTTTCACCTTCTCCACCATTTCTTCGACCATTTCTGGTCCAAGCAGCTTACTTTCACCGACCACATCCCAACATGCCGGTGTTCTACACCTTTTCCCATACAGGGCTTCATATGGTGCCATTTGGATGCTCGAGAGGAAAATATTATTATAAGAGAACTCAACCAGAGGAAGATGTTGATCCCATCCTCCTTTAAATTCCATTGAGAATGCTCTCAACATATCCTCAAATGTTTGGATAGTCCGCTTGGATTGGCCATCAGTTTGAGGATGATAGGTTGTACTGAAGTTCAGTTCAATATTCAGAGCATGTTGAAGACTCTTCCAAAACTTAGAGTTAAATCTTGGATCTTGGTCAGACATAATAGATAGTGGTACTCCATGTAACCATACCACTTCCCTGATATACATCTGTGCCAGTTGATCCAAAGAGAAATCCTCTCAAATAGAAATGAAGTGTGCAGTCTTTGTAAGATGATCCACAACAACCCAGATTGCAATGTTGGATTTGGATGTCCTTGGAAGTCCGGTGACAAAGTCCATGGTGATGTTCTCCCATTTCCATTCTGGTATGGGCAATGGTTGCATCATCCCCTTAGACTTCTGCCTCTCTGCCTTCACTTGCTGACACACCAGGCACTTTGATGTATATTCAGTGATCTCCTTCTTCATATTATCCCACCAAAAGTTTTCTCGGAGATCTCGATACATATTTGTGCTCCCTGGGTGAGTAGAGAAATTTGAACTATGTGCATCGTCCAATAGTTCCTTCTTCAGATCCAGACATGATGGAACACATAGTATCTTCCCAAACCTCACAGTTCCTTCTTCATTAACATTAAACTCTGAGGATTTCCCCTTTTTGATAGCTTCCACTTTTTCTTGGATTCCCCCATAATCCTTTTGATCATCCTTTAACCTTTCCAAAATAGATGGTTGAGCAATCATTTGTGAAAGGATTGATGATGTTTCCTTCTTTATGATTCCCACATCCATCTTCATCAAGTCTAAGAAGATTGGATCCTTCTCAATTCTTATCATTGATAGAATCGATGGATCCCTTCTACTTAGGGCATCCACCACCTTGTTCGCCTTCCCAGGTTGGTAATGTGTTGAACAGTCATAATCCTTGATGAGCTCTATCTATCTTCTCTGGCGCATATTAAGCTCTTTCTGTGTGAATATATATTTAAGACTCTTGTGGTCAGTATATATCTCACATTTCTCTCCATAAAGATAATGCCGCTAGATTTTCAAGGAAAGATCACCACCGCCAACTCCAAATCATGTGTTAGATAGTTTCACTCATGGATTTTCAACTTCCTTGAAGCATAGGATATCACTTTATCATTCTGCATTAGCACACATCTTAAGCCCTTTTTTGAGGCATCACTGAATACCACAAAAAGTTCCCCACTTGTGGGTAAAGTGATCACGGGTGCAGTGATAAGCCTCCTTTTCAACTCCTTGAATATTTCTTCGCATTCATCACTCCAAGAAAACATTACTCCCTTTCGAGTTAGCTTGGTAAGAGGGTTGGACAATCGTGAGAAATTTCTCAGAAATTGTCGATAATATCCAGCTAACCCCAAGAAGCTACGGATATCCGTTACCGATGTTGGCCTCGGCCATCCCTCAATTGCATCTTTTTTGGAGGGGTCCACAGATATCCCTTTGTATGTTATGATATGTCCCAAGAATAAGACTTCCTTCAACCAAAACTCACACTTTTGGTACTTTGTATAGAGCTTCTCCTTGTGCAAAGTCTCTAGTACAATTTTTAAATGCTCCTCATTGTCCTCCTTGGTTTTAGAGTATATTAGAATATCATCTATAAATACTACCACAAATTTTCCAAGGTAATCTCTAAAGACTCTATTCATCAAGTCCATGAATATTGCTGGAGCATTGGTGAGTCTGAAAGGCATTACTATGAATTCATAGTGCCCGTACCATGTAAGAAAAGCAGTCATGGTGATATCTTCATTCTTCACCCTTACTTGATAATATCCTGACCGTAAGTCCACCTTGGATAGGTATTGTGCTCCACGCAGCTGATCAAACAAGTCATTGATTCTTAGGAGAGTATACTTATTCATTATCGTGATTTTGTTAAGTTCACGATAATCGATACAAAGCCGCAATGACCCATCCTTCTACTTGACAAAGAGGACTGGTGCACCCCATGGTGATGCACTTGGGCGTATAAACCCTTTTTCCAAATTCTCCTGTAGTTGTTTCTTCAGCATTTCAAGCTCAACAACAGCCATTCTATATGGAGTCTTGGATATTGGTAGCACCACAGGTATAAGTTCAATTGAGAACTCAACATCTCTTCTTGGAGGAAGACCAGGAAGTTCCTTGGGAAACACTTCAGCGAATTCCCTCACAATAGGCATTTCTTCAAGGGTGGTTTCTTCCTTGGACTCAATCATCTGAGCCAGATATGCATGCTCAAAGGGCAGTAATATCCATGCTTGAGATGATGGAGATAAAGGAGATTCATCTTTCTCCTGAAACTTGTAATGAATCGGTGGTCGATTCTACATATGGAGTGTGATTTCCCTCTCCCGACAAAATATGTTGGCTCTATATATGGAAAGCCAATACATGCCAATAATTGCATCAAATTACACCAAGGGGAGTATGATGAGGTTCACAGGGAAATTCAATCCACAGATTATAACAGGGGAGGACTTATATTCATGGGATGCAATGATTTCCCCATTCTCCATACTCACTGACATCTATACTTCTAGGAATTGTGGTGGTGCTGGGATTGTTCTACTAAACATTCGAGATATAAAAGAATGCGTAGAACCAAAATCAAAAAGTACAGTCGCTATTCTTGAAAGAATAACTAGCGTACTTGTCACCACTTCGTTCTCGGGGTTCACTTCGGCAGAAGTGATGGCAAAAGCACTTCCTTGTTGTCTTGGAGGTTGTTGGTTGCCTCTGATAACCCTTGGATTAGGGAACTGATTTGAAAAATGACCTAGTTCTTTGCATTTTTGGTATTGATGAATGCGTTGATGTTCGAACAGAGCATTCCTCTCCTCTATCGTAGAAGCGAGTCCTTCTTGCCGACAGTTAATAGCTAGGTGCCCTTCTCTTCCACACCTAAAGTATTTTCTCAACCCCCTAAGGCAATTTCAGGGTGCTTCTTCCCGCACTTTTGGAAAGTGGGGTGCTGGAACTTCTTAGCGCCATTGGATTTATCCATCGTCCCACCAGCATTGAATTCCACCTTACACTTTTTGTCCCCATGATACCCCTGTGATTATCCGATCTCCATTTCAACCTTGAAGGCACATCGGACAATTTCTTCATAGCTTTCTAAGTCATGGATCACTAATGCTTTCCGCAAGCTAGGATTTAGCCCACCAAATAAGCGGTTAGACTTGCATTTCGGGGTAATGACAAAGCCGGAAGCATATCGTGCAAGCCTTGTGAAGTTTGCCTCGTATGCTCCCACAGATTCTTCATATTTCTGTTTGAGGGAATGGAAGTCCCTTTCCATCTTAAGACGGAGGGTGCGCAGAAAATATTTATCGAAAAGCATCTTCTGGAATTCCTTCCATTCCAAAGCCTCGATATCCTCCTCTGGCTTCGTATTTTTGATCAACGTCCACCATTGATCAGCTTCACCCTCCATATGATAAGCCACCAGGAGAACCTTCTCTTGTTCAGAACATTAGAGGATGGAGAATAACTTTTCAATGGAGTTGATCCATTGCTCAGTGATCGTGTGATCAGATGATCCACTAAAAGTAGGAGGCCTTTGTCTCATGAATCTCTCGATAGCGACTTGTTCTTTCTTAGGGGGGGTTGAACTTTCCTCATGACCCATGTTTCTATTCAAAACTTGAGTTATCTGAGAGAGAAACATGACAAAGTTCGTGATTCCCGCTCCCATTAGATTGGGTATCTAATTAGTACAATCATCACACTGATCTGCACAACGGTTGTTAGCCCGAGTCCTCCTATTACCGTCCATTGGCTGGAATAAAATGAAATTTAGGGGTAACACATGAAGGGTAATCCGAAGACAAAAGTTGATTACTTAAAAGTAAACATTAATCTCTTTAACTCATGAGTCTGTAGGATTCAATCCAGGCTTTTCATGATCTACCTTCTAACATATATTCTTAGGGGAATTTTTCCCTTAATAAGGGTTCATACTAAGATTGTGAATTTATCAAAACATATCTCCCGGGAGTGTCGTAACCAGGAGTGCAGCAAGGCCCGTTGTCGGGCACCAGTTCCTATTCGAGTCTAACTCAAAGCGGTGTTTTCAGGTTTTACCCCTAGGATACATCTGTGCCAGAGCCGCCTCTACCTGCTCGTATCCATACATGGATGTATTTGTTTGATAAACCACTTACATAGTATTTACCATAACTTAGGGATTTTTTTATTATACTTAGTGTTGTATCTAAGGCTTCACTAGGGTTTCCGAATCCCAAAAATCACAAAACCAATCCTCTGATACCAACTATGACAACCCTGCTTTTTATTACAACATAAACATGCTTTATTACATAAAACATCACTTGATACAAAAAATAAGATCGAGTGGTTTAGTGTCTTTGGGGCTTAAGATCATTACATAAAACATTTAAACTTGAAATACAACATCTTTATTGAAAACGTCATTTACATGACCACTGCATTCCTTCATACTTAGCATTGCATGGGATATCTCGAGGACATGGATAAGAAAAGGGTGAGCTATAAAGCCCTGTAAGGGAGTACACATGGAATAACATGAGGAGTAAAATACATGTTAGTAAATAGTCATATCAATAGAGCATAATAGAAACATGAACATAAATGCATGATAAAGCATGATAATCATAACATGGAAATGTGGCAACAACACTTAACATTGAATTAGCATGAGGCAAGGCTCATTGCACATGGAGCATGAGTAAACCCTCATTTCACATGAAGCATGAGTAAACCCTTGATGAACTTGAATTATCATGATTCAAAACTCATTGCACATGACGTATCATGATACTATACTTTACCCAATGCATTGGAGCGCTATAAGGGCGCACCCTTCTTAAACATTTCATTTCATTCATAAGTGTGCCACATGGATCATAAAACATGGATTCATAAAACATAATCATTTATTCCAGGATAAAGGAATGTGGAATGTATACATGAAACTTTACTATCAATATGTAAATGTGCATAAAGGTGAATACCCTTGATGGAGACATGGGCATGGTATCCACTACACAATGACATTGGCTTAGAAAATCGGTGCGATTTCGGCAGCGTAACGGCGTGACATAGGAATTCATAAAAAAGGTTGATGAGAGAGAAAGGGGTTCCTCATCATATTAAAATGTAATTAATAGTAAGGAGGTCATATAGATACATTCCCCAATAATTGAACTGGAATTTAGATTCATGATACAAAAGTATTGCTTGAATGTAAAAGAAGAGAGAGAAGTTCCTTTTGGAATTTCGGCATAGTAACGAGTGTACATGGGAGGCATTTAATGAGAGAGAAATGGGTCTCCCATAATTCAAACAATAATAGGGAAGTATGGGTGAGGTGATAAACAATACCCCAACATTCATAAATGAAAATAAAAGGGCAATACAAATTAAAGAAAATTGAAAAACATGAGAAAGGAAAAAAAACCCTTACTTGGAAGTGTGCTTCCAAAGGCTAGAGAGAGGCTTGTGAGTGGATTATTGGGAGCTTGGGGCACCTTGGGAGGATTTTAAAGAGAGTAGGGCATAGGCCGGACGAATTCCAAGGGATTTTAGAGAGGAGGAAGTGGGAGCTTGGGTGGGTTTATAAAGGAAAGGTGAGAGAATTCTTTATTATTTAGGTTTGGGACCCCTTATATTAAAATAATCCAAACCACAAACCATCCCATGGTATTTGCCCATGGTTTCTGGAAAAGGAAAGAGGAAAAATATATTTTACAAGGCAAAGGACATAACTTATTAAAAAATTAGGGATGCTTATTTGGAGTTCAGTCACACTCCCATGGAAATTAATTTAAAAAGGCAAAGTGTTGAATAAGTCTTGAGGGGTTCATTAATGTTTTGAAAAGTAAGTCACACAAACCCAAAACCTCATTATTTTAATTATAAAACATATATTGGCCGAACATAAGGATTATCGTAATTTATTACATCTCCATTGGGTCATTATGATGTCATAAAACACATTATATATTTAAACGGTATTTAATTTTTACCCAAAAATTTTACTGTCTCAGAAAATTATGAAAAATTCACCGTTGGATAATTTCGACATTCTGATTCCAAAAATAATATTTATTTTATCTAAATAATTTTCTAAATATGTGAATTTTCACTTTTAAAATATAAACTGATATTTATAAAAAATTCACGGTTTTTGACAGAAATGGATTTCAATCCTTATTAAAAATTTTAATTACATTCATAAAATTATAATATCATTTATATTTAATAAAAATTAATTTAATAATAATAATAATATTTTATTAAAATATTAATTAATTAAAAAATCCCTTAATTTAATAAAATATAATTCTTAATTAAATAATAACCAAAAAACACCATTTGTACTTTAAAAACAATTTAAATGTATCAAAAATGACTAAAAATTATATTCATTATTATATACAAAAATAATGCACATGGACATAGTACTACTTATTTGTTACATAACCCCTTAGAATAGCCGCATAAGACCTAAGGGTATGGTGTGAAATGGTGACAGACTCTTGGGGCGGCTCGGATAACATCGCTCGAGTGGTAATCTCTATCAACTTCCACTTTTCCCGTAGACGATCACTTTCGAGCTTGACATAATGAAGTTCAGCTTGGGCTTGGTCAAGGGCGAAGCTCAAAGATGCCCCCTTTTTTCCGAGCTCCGACAAATGGGCTTCATATGGGGAAATTCTACTGGATGAGGCCATCGCTTCCTTTGTCTGAGTAAAATTGGGTTCGTTAAAGCCATATATTTATACTACTCATGTGATCACTGTTCAACGACTATAAAAGTAACGGTCACAAAGCTTAACATAAAACCAAAGAAGTTGACATCTTATAAAAACTTTTTTCATAAAGAAACATTTAACTGGATCAAGATGGAATTTCCATTAATGAAACTTTGGGTCGTTACAATAAAATGGTAGTTAATTAATCAAAAAATATTAAATAGAAAAAGTAACACCCATTAGTAGGGTAAAAAAATGGGGTATCAGATTTAACTCTATATTAATTGTAATAGTATAACATTACTAAAGTTAGAATATGAATATGGTATATTAGATATATTTTAGATAATTTTTTATGAATAATTATTCTTTTTAGTTCCATATGATTTATATATTGATAACCAAAATAATACCCTTAATTATATTTATCCTATTTATATTTACTTTTTGAAAAATAGAATCAATATATAACATCTTATATGGTATTATATTTTTATATATTAATTATTTTCATACATTTTTTTCATCAATAAAAAATCCATTCAATTAATAAAATTAAAATATTAATATTTGAATAATTATTTATTTTTTATGAAATAAATTTTTAATTGTAAAATCCTATAAAATGTAAATATTATTAATAAATTTGATATTAAATAAATTAGGATGTTTGACTAGAAACTACCCACGAAAGTAAATTTTAATCCTTTTTAAAAAATTATTATAATTTGGATGGTTTTATTCGTCAAATGTATTTTATATCCAAAAATGAAAATTACATTATCCAAATTAGGCTTTTGTGATTTAAATATTTATTTTCTTAAAATATATAAGTATGTACAATAATCAATACACGGTATACCTAAATGATTATATATTAATTAATATATTCGTGGGGATGTAGATGTCTTAGAAATAAGATATGTGAAATTGGAATAAAAATTGAAATATTTCTAGTATTTAAGAGTTATAATTATATATTTCAAGATTATTTTTATAGATATACTCTATATGGAGTGAGGAAATTCCGAATTATTCTAATTTCAGTTGAAAGGATCAAATTTATTAAAACTAATAATATTCATTCATTTAAAATGGATGATTTAATAGAAAATTAATTTGAAATTTATGAATATATATTCAA
Organism: Viscum album; assembly: GCA_963277665.1. NCBI lineage: Eukaryota > Viridiplantae > Streptophyta > Magnoliopsida > Santalales > Viscaceae > Viscum > Viscum album. The sequence goes on from OY728166.1 coordinate 1,000,456,282, forward strand.
CAATAAAGATACATTTTATAATATTGAGATTAAAGGGTCATCAAAATTGGTATAGAAAATAAAAATCTCTGAGATGATAGCAGTTGTGAAAAAGTTAGTATTGTATTGATCATTACCTTGATATATGGATAACTGAAAAAAACATTATTATATGCAATGGTGTGGTGTCAAGATAACCTCAACAACACAAAAATACTATGAATTTTTTCCTTATCAATTTTAATTAACTATAATCTTTATTTAAAATAATTAATTTAATTCATTCCAAAAGAAATAATTTTTTTTCTTTATTGGAAGTCTTTTCAACATGTGATATATATATTGATTACTAGTACATTTATCAAAATAAAATAAAATCACGTGCCTGGTGGTATGCTTTTCCATCCATATCAGGTGCACATCATTCTATATCTTCTATCTCTATGCATATATAATCTTTAAATCTTGATTAATTGGGCATATAAAATTTATTCTTAGATATAATTTACATTTTATAACATGTATATTATTAAATATATCGGGAGTGTTCTTGGTGAATTACATTCATCCCACACTGTGAAATAGTTATTATGTGATATAGGAAAGGAAGTGATGAATGAAATTTAAGGGAAACTACACAATTTTTACAAGGTAAATAAAATATATTGAAATCATTATTATAAATATATAACTCCCAATTAATTTATATTAACATGGGGGATGATGAGTCCATTGATGTGTTCCTATTTTTAATAATTAATTTTGTTATATCATTTTTAAATTTTAGTGATGTTCTGGGATATACTTTTTGGGTTAGAAAATTTTTCTGAATTCACCAGAACAATTTTGATAAAAATATATATGTTTATTATTATATTTTATTGTATTATAATTATATATATAATAATAAAAATATCATGTAAATATCATAAAATATGAATATTAATTTTTTAATGAAAATTTCAAAACCTTAAAAGTTATTATATATAAGGTTTCAATATTAATGAAACACATTAAAGGATTATTTTTTAGAGGTAACTGATGTTGATGATATGTATATATATATCCCAAGAACACTATAAGCAATATATAACAATAAAAAATTATTTCATTAGGTTCATTAGATATAATCCTCATAATTTGAAGAATCAATCCCTATAAAATTTATATAGAGGATCATTCAGCTAATAAATTATAATTAATTTTAAACAATTAATTCATCATGTGGATAATATTTTAATCAATTATTATTAATTCAATTTTCAAAAATGTTCTCTCATTTTTTTATTCAAAATCCATGTTGATCTAATATTTTCGCACCCACACACTCTCTATGAATCGTAGTTGAACACCATTAGTAAAATGGGTTCTAGTGTACAGTTACCCACTACAATAAATCAATTTATTTTACCAAAAATTGATTTTTATTAGTATTCAATTATTTTCATCTATATTTATCAATACTAAAATGGATGAAGGCTTATTTTCTATCATTCTGGATGGTGCTCCTGAGATTTTACATGTTCAGCTTTGAGATAGTTCTCTAGAAGAATCTGTTATGTACCTAATTTTTAATTACATCTAAAATGATATTATTTGGGTTATATAGGCTAGTTTGAGAAATATTTATTTCATTGGACACCATAAAAAATTGTTTAATCAAATTATAATAATTAAATAATAATAATAATAATAATAATAATAATATATTCTATAATATGTTCTAACATTTTGATATTTAAATAAGACTTGTTTAACTAATAAATCATTAACATATATAATATTAATTATAAAATATAATCTCCCCTGGATTCTTAACACAACAAATCCAAATTCACGCACATTTTAAAAAAATCTAATCATTATAATTTATTTATATAAATAAATTTTTTGTATGTTATATATTAAATATATATATATATATATAATATTTATATTGTGGATGATAAATATTTATTTAATTATCAAGGAATAATATAATCATCTATATTATTAAATTCTCTAAATAATGATGAAATTAAAAATTATTAATTAAATTTTGAGCTATAAAAATGTGAAAAATACATATTATATTCACTAATGAACAGATAAATTTTAATAAAATTTATATTAAATATATCCCATAATTGATGAAAATGTGATGGGAATTAGATGATAAAAACCCCAATAATTTATTAAACTAAAAAGTGTTTATTATTTTTATTACAATAGTAAAATTAGTATAGAACATAACAAAGATACAAAATTTATTTACTATGTAAACCATTAGGACACATTAATAGTTACATTATAACAACATTCCTAATCTTTACGATTAATATTTATTGATATAAAAATTCACCATAATATAATGAACCTAATGTCACAATGATGAAAACATAATAGGAATTCACACAATGTAATATTAATTTTTAATCTCAATATGTAATCAAATATGATTAATATTCGTTAATCAACAAATATATACGATTTATCTCTACTAAACTCTTTATAATAAACTCTTTGATGAACCACTATGTCTAAGTATTTGATCTAATAGTTCCATTTCAGTCTATTATATATATATTTATCAACTTACATAAATAAAAATGTATTAATCAAATATTCACTTATATTGTTAATCTAGAATTGATTACAGTAGACCTAAATTATTCCACCTTATCAAGATCATATTTCTTCATGTTTTTTATCAATAAACAATAGTAATTGACTCATGAAATACATTAATAATAATTTATAGTCTATAGACTAATACGCCCATCGATTGAATGTTATATCCAATTAACTATATCAGTACTAGAAAATTTCCATATACCCATGGTTTTAAGAAAAACATTGGGTATATGTATAATATACCAAACTATACCCACGGTTTTCCAAAACCGTGGGTATAGGTCACCAAAACCCATAGATTCACCGAAAACTGTGGGTATAGGTTTTTTTGATGACATATACCCACGGTTTTCCAAATCTGTGGGGGGAAGTAACATATACCCATGTTTTTTCAAAAATTGTGTGTATAAGTGATTCTTTCAAGGCATGTACCCATATTTTTTAAAAAACCGTGGGTATAAAGATTTCTTTTCAAAGACCTGTATCCAGGGTTTGGTAAAATCTTCGGTATAGATTTCAGGAATTATATAGGAAAAAGAAAAATCCACAAGACAAAAATAATTGGTTGGAAATACTATACCCACAATCAGCCCACTTATACCCATGATGTGAAATAATATATTTTGGTAGATATAAACAATAAAATGAATAAACAGTGTAGGCCGGTTGGTGAGTTGTTGTGTGTTAAATCCTGTGGTTTTGGGATCAAAACTCATGGCTCCTTTTTTCCCAATATAGCAAGTGATAATCATATTTAAAAATCATTATAGATATTTAAATTTTCTAGTGATGTAGATGGGTTTGTTAGTGGCCTTAGGGTTTTAGGGAAAGTCGTGGGTTTGAATCCCAGGGACATATTTTTTTCCAAAATATAGAATTATATTAATATATTTAGCAAAATATAGCTATATGTCAACGTACGTGCTATAGGTGAAGTGGTATGGAACGTTGAGGGTGAAATGTAGTTTGTAGTAGGTATGTGTTCAAGACTTCTCAGCCCTTATTTTTACTAAATTTATACCCATCGTGTAAAACCATGGGTAAAAGGAATTGAAAGAATTGAAATGTGTATGAGGATCTTACACAATGGAAAAAAGAGCTTTTCCCATGGTTTGGAAAACTGTGAGTATAATTTGTGAACATATCCCGATGACTCATTTTCCTATAGTTCCTCAAACAGTACGTATAGTCTATACCTATAGTTTTGTGGGTCATACCCACGGTTTCTTACTGTTGGTATAGATAATTTTCCACTAGTGTATAAAATATGTAATTCCTATCAAATCTAATTTCTTAATAGACTCCTCTTTTGGAAATTAAAAATTTTGAAACATCGTGAGTTGAAGTCATTCCAACTTACTAGAATCCATCAGAAAACTTTCAAAACACATTTTGATTGATCTTTGATAATTTTAGTCATTTAAAAATAGACATTCCATAGTAATATTATGATTTCAATTCACGGTTCCCCTGATATATATAAAATTATATAAAATTAGAATTTGAAAAATAGTATTTAAACATTATACTTTTTATGTTTCTAAAAATTTAGAAAACATTTCATAATATTTTTATTAATAACCTGCTTTCTGAATGTAATCATAATCCAATGTAAAATTTATTTTTGTTCAAGAGAACCAAATATAAGATTTATTTAAATATAAATGAGTTAGTATAATTTTTTTACAACGTAATGTAATGTGGAAGTAGTATATACAATAGCAAATTTATTTATAATTTCTTAAATAATATTATATGAATGTTGAAAATACCAAAATATAATTTATAAAATAATAGGTGGTATTTGTTTGAAATTGTCGTGAGTTATTAAAAGTAACGGTAGAGTAATACACAAGCTGTTATAAGGGTTATCTTAAAGAAATCCTTTAACAAAGATACAAAACACTTAACATTATAATAGAAAATAGGATTTTATAGTAGGATTTAAAAAAATGACATAAAATTGTGGTGTTTCCAAAATAAAAATATTTCAAAAAATCTAACATTTTATTTTTTAAATACAGTCATTGAAATTAGTGTATATTAATTACTATGAACTTTATCAATGGAATTCCAATTCTAAAAATTATGTCACATTTAGTAATATATTAACAATTTCAAAAAGAATTTGATGAAACCAATATAATTTTATCAAATTAAACTGAACATTTCATTAAAAAAATCATATAATAAATAAAAATATACCAATGGGACAGAAAATATAAAATTGGGTATAGAAAATATGAAAATATGTATCTACTAATTCCACCATAATAATTGAATAACTTAACATAAAATTAAAAATATATGTTAATATTAGTACGTCATTTTTGAAATTGAAATTATAAATTTAAATAAGAATGAGCTAAAATATAACTCAATTAGGAATGATTTAAATATGAAATATTTATCTTAATTCGAAACCAATAATACAATTACATCTCTTCAATTTAGAATAGAATTACGGCCATTAGAATAGTTTAGTGACCAATGGAAATGTAATATGAATGTTAGGAATAGGAACCTAAACTTTATAATAGTATAAAATATTATGGAAGGGTAAAATAATTTTTTCTTATAATATTATAATATGAAATATTTATATCACATTAACTATATATAAATAATTTAAAAATGAAAAAATTATTGTTCGTATTTTTCCTAATCATTTATATTTCATTCCACTTTTTTAAAAATTTAAAATTACATTAAAGTTACATTATTTGAGTAAAATGAGCTTAGAAGATAATAATATGTTGCTTTACTATGATACTAAAATTTTGAATGACATAATGAAATATGTCTATAGGGAATGAAATTTGATCATAATATTAAAAGTGGAACTCATAAAATATATGAGGATTTAAATTAAAATTTTAATTTATCTTACTTGTAAAATTATTTTCATAATATTTATTCTACTATTGGATTTTTAGTTTTAGTAAAATGTTAGGGTATATTTTATGAAATTTTCAAAAATAATTTAATTTTTTTTGAATAATGGAATCGTGTGAGATATGATATTTAATATGATAACATAAATATATTGTTTTTTGATTTATGGATAATTTATGAACCCATTAGTTAGAACTCAATTGAACTAGTTGATATTTATATTCAAATGAATGAATTAAATTTTTATAATTGAGCCAAAATAATAATTTAATGGATATTATATTAAAAAAATTCCTTGTAAACTCTTATAAATTCGGCCCTTCACAACCCTCTATCCCTACAATTTATAAGACATGGAGAATAAAAAATTTATCCCCAATTAATTTCCCTAGAATCATCCACAAATCAGAGAGCATTATTCATAATTTTTTTCTTATCTAAAGTCTCTTAAGATCAAATCCAAGAGTATATATGAAAAATAAAAGGTAATAACATCCATGGAGTAATTTATTTATCTATTCATCCTCATTTTCAAAAAAAGATCCATTAATATTGGAATAATGAATATATTAAAAAATATACTCAGGAATATTATTATGTTAATGGAATTTCCATTATTAATTATCTTCTAATTACCACTTATTCTAGAAACAAAATCATCATCTATGTTATTTTAGTTCACTTCATGAGTGGATGATGAGTTTTAATTTCTCATTACTTCAATCCTAAATGGTAAATATTAACTTATAAGGGGTAAAAATTAAATAATTATTTATATAATTTATTCTTTTAACATTATTAATTTAATATATCTTAAAAATATTAAATAACACATTATAACTTCATGATGGTCGGTAAAACCATCAAATTGAACTAATTTTACAATACATACAGATTTAGTAAAAATCATCCATATGAAAAAAAACATGGTAATATAGATCAATATGAAATTGTATATGTATATTAATACTATTTCATTAAATTATTCCCTTTTTATCACAATTTCAAAAGAATATAAATAATAATCCCCAAGCAATCCAACCCTAGAACTACGAAAAGAACACACTGGAAATAACAAAATTAAAAATATTATCAAACTGAAAAAGTCATAGTTTAATATCATAAAATTATGAAATTTCAAATACAGAAGTATATTTTCATTAATTAATTAATTTATTAAACTACATTCATTATCAATTATTTTAAAGGAAATTACATAATAGAAGAAAACATATGGTCATCTACCTCTCCAAACAACACTATTTTTATTATGGTAATGTATTCTCTAGCTTACATAAATATATATATCTATTATTATTATTTACATAATTTATAATATATATATGTTATCCAAAAGGAGATAAATGGATTAACTAATCATTCCATGATTGAAAAATACTTCTTTAAAAGGTTATCTAGTCTAATTTTTTTAAAGAAAAACTTTTTAAAGGGAACTATTCTATTTCTTACCCCTTTTAAAGTAACACTCTTTAAAATATTAAAATAAACCCATGATTTATTAAAAAAATCACTATGGAATTACATTTTTTTTAATTTCAATTTTGTGAAATCATTTATGATGCCACCCACTTTATAGACATGTTACTATTTATACTGAAACATAGTTTAAGAGGAACATTTCCAAAATATTTATCTACAGTTTGTAGACTTCAAATCACGTTGAGGTAATTTTCCATGGTGTATTATTAAGGAATACTATGAAATATTTGATAAATTCTTTCAAGGAATCCATTTGGATATTATATCAAGTTATTCTACAACCCATGGTAAATAAACTTGTTTCATTACATGTACAGTTCTTATGGTTATTCAATATCCTTGAATTTATGTAATTGAAAAAAATAATAAAGTACATGCTATGATGAGTGATACCGTATTGAGATCAAATAAATTTGTTAATGAATTTTTCTCTTAACTCGACGTTTATATGACTATGGAGTGAAAAAATCTACGATATGATTATATCAACTATGTGATGTTTCATTGGTTTTTTGTGTTTCATACTCCATTATAATTATATATTTTTTTACAGAATTTTTATATATCCTTGATCTAGTGTTTCCATTTAATTTATGTTATGAATCCATATTATAATTCACAAGACCTGAATGTTATATTATAATGTCTTGTCTTATGAATCATATATAAGTATAATTAAAATGTTTATTCCTTTAAATGGATTTATTGCCCATAAATTTTGTTTATTTTTTCCTCAGGATATCAAATTTTTTTCACATTATCAATTGTAATTTGGAACCCACTATGTAGATGGATATAATTAATTTTTATTTTAGTATCATGTAAATGTCTTATATTCATGGAATTCTAAAGACAGTGGGATAATAAATCTATTTCCTATATTTTTTGGGTACTCATTCTAAAATAATAAAACAATATATGTAAATGTAAGTGGTTTTATGTTTTTATAAGGGGAATGCTCTAGTATTTTTTGGGTGACTATTAAAATAATTATTTAGTGAGTACCCTAGGGATAATTATTTTTATTGTAAAATTATCATAATTTCACTCTATGGAATTATATTATCTTGTTTTCAATGGATACTAGAGTTGGATTTTGTTTTAGATCATATACATTTAATAGTAATAACCTAAAATTGGGTTGGTCGAGTATATCCTAGTAATCATCATGTTTCATGTTTAAGTCACACATACCACACATATGATCTAAAAATCATGGGGGATATTCATATGAAAATTCACATAACCATGAAAACATTTCATAAAGGACATAATGTTTTGTTATCCAAGGAAAATAATAGGTAAATAACCAGAGATAAGTTATATTCTGAAAAATAAGATTCACATGTAAGGATATACTTTTTTGTAATGTTATTCCTTCAATATTCATAGTTTCCTTTTAATGTGATATTTCTTTTTAGTATTCACTAAACTAAGTTTTTTTGGGATACTGTAAATGAAAAAAAAAATTATATTATGAAGATTAAACACATTAACTATAAATGAGATTAAAAGATCCTATATTAAAATAGAATTATACATTCTATTTTATCATTAAAATATATTAGAACTATTCAAATTACATTAAAAAACATTTGTTTATGTTATCTGTTTAATGATAAAATTTTACAATTATTTCATCATAGAAATATAAATTATCCATATATCATGATTATGGATTTATCCTCCTAGAAACTCATTTTCTACATGATTGGGTGGATTTTATTGTATATTTATTACATATTAGGTGTAAGTATATAATTTCATCATCAAATATAAAGAGATATAGATAAATCATCACATCCTGAGTTATCCACTAATTCTATATGACTGTATAGTGAAGGATAAATATCATTTTTAATGATAATCTATCATTTGAAAATCATTTCTATATGAAAAAATTATTCCCAACTAATTGAGGAAGAGAAGGGAGTTAATCTTGATCACATTCTCATTGTGAGGGATTACACTAATGTGTTCCTTAGAGATTAGTATGATCATCACCTAACAATGGGGTTAAATTCTCAATCAAACATTTATCATTATTTTTATATGTATTTAATAATCATAATTTAATGACCACAATTGATTATAAAAATCTAAATAACCAGTTATAAGAGACTATAGTAGAGGGTTTTATGTAACCATGTGCATCACCAAGGGGTGATCCAGACCTCATAATTAAGATGTGGGATTGTTCAATGTTCTTATTAATTAATTATCATGAAATCAAGAAAAACATTATTGAAATATAAATTGTTTTCATATGAGGTAAATAATATTTTCAGTTTAAATGATTAATTACTACGTAATGTGAATGTCCTATGACGTTATGGGAGGGGGGGGGGGGTATATGGGGGATTTTAGGCTTATTAAGATCCAGGAATCGTACTTTTCCAGGAAATACGATGGTTTAATAGCTAGTATAAATCTTATGTGGGAGGTCGGATGTATACTACAAACTGTGTGAAGATGGAAAATGGGGTGTAGAATCTCTTGTTAATTAGGAAATCATGTGAATAGAGGGGCATGCCTATATTGGATCCTATATTGTTTTTAAGAGGTATAAGACATTGTATCCAATAGTTTAGTCAAATCTTGAATGAAAACAATGTGTGGTTCCCCTCTATACTGTATTGGCAACACAATTATTTCCGGGATTCTTCAACCATGCAAGAAACCCGTGAGGCCCAATAATTTTTGGGTAAATGAAAATCATGACCATAAGTAATGTTATAATCTAATTTTATTTTTCTCTTCACCTACAACATTTGAAAATATTCAATGGAGATCCCCAGATTCTATATCATAGCTTTTGATCCCCCTCCTCCATCCAAAATAATAATTTAGTTCTATCGGTCATGCTAGACCCGCATCAAGTAATCAATTCCTTTTAGGTCAAATTTCATTATTCTGGGTATCAATTCAGTTATTTAAGTGAATTTTAACTTTTCATATTTATAGATACATTTTTTTCTCATGATATAATATAAATATGAATTTCATGTAGGAAAAACACTCTACAATGGACCTATGATAGGTTTTCTATAATTTCCCAGAGTTTTTTGGTACTTTATTGTGATGGTTGTCTTTATTCCACCCACTAAACATTCTAGTGTGGCCCCAAAAATAAATTCAATTTTTTAAATAAATAAAATCGATCATGTGATGGATTTCCTTTAATTCATTTAAGGCGTGTTAGAGGTTTTTTCCCCAATAATGGACATCCATTGTGTGGTCCATATAATATTCCTCTACCTATTATTTTTTAAACCATCAATGGGGAAATTAGTTATTTATTTGATAAAGGATTCATATTAATAAATGAATTGAACTGATTTGATTTAATAAGAGATCAATTTCCCCCTTTTAATTTTTATTCCTTTGATTGAATGACTTATATGGAAGATTAATTTCTAGAATATATTACATAGTAGTTAAGGAAATTACTGTGTAAACTATTGAAATGGGAATGATTGTAAATTTAAATATGAATTGTAAAACTCATGGTATGAAATGGTAATTTAATTTCTTAATTTATAATTTCTATAGGATTTCATGGGTGTAAGGACCCTAAAATCCTATGTAAATTATATATGTGGCATTTCATGGGCCTTACTACCCCAGGGATCTTGTTTGGTTCGGCTCGTAGTGGTCATTGTCTGTTAAAATTCTCCTTAGACGACGATTCAAGACTAACCGAGTTTTCATCGAGATTCTCACTGGACTCAATGAAGATGGATTTGTCCACTATAGCTTGGATTTTTCCCTTTGGATAGTTTCTATTAAACATAAATTCTGATGTTTACGTGAAACTATGATTAGACAAGATAGAAGTTTATGATGTGAAATGCTACATTATACAGATTATCCATGGTTTTTTGGAATCATTGGGTTATATGTTTTGGTTCTTTTTTTTATAAAAATAATCTATGACAAATATGTGGTTCAAAAATTGTGTTTGGATGTTTTATAAGGCCATGTTATTTAGTAATTTATTATTTTCAGCCACATTATAATAGTATCTTTAGTGGGTTTTTGTACATATCCTCGTTGGGATAAATAGTGTCGCTAGTTTTTCAGTATATTTACCTTGGATGTATTTCATTCTATTAATTATTACATAATATATTTATTTAACCCTTCATAGCTTATATTGCGCAACTAGGATTTTATATAGAACATTGGGTGATTACCTACTGGGATTATACCTCACACCCAATTTGAGTCACCAATGGGTACTGAGAAAGACTATTTGGATTTACATTGTTACATGAGAACATTCCCACATTTCAATACATGATTTTGAGACATTACAAGTAGTAAAGGAGAAGGGGAGTGAGATGAGTCTCATGATTCTATTTTGGGATATTAATTTTTTAAATTTTAGTGTTTTGTTACATGTATTATACTAATTCCTTGTAGAACTATTTTGGATGTTTTGTATAAACATGACATATATCATCATGTTTTCTATATTAGACATCTTCTATCATTTTGTATCTATCATTATGTTTATTTATGGTCTTGACTATTTTAAATCATCTACAATATGATCTATATGATTTCTAACATTTGGTTACACATTAATACAGGCGAATATTATCTCCACAAACATTCCCTTGTATCTTTGTGCAAGAAAGACACCTCTGGAAATTGAGGATATGTGTTTGAGGCCACATTACCAAATGGTATTCGGCACAATGCAATGGGATCTATGTTTGGAATATTAAAATAGTGTATTAGAGAAGTTTATTTATTATACTATTTTAATATTTGGATATACTAGAAAATGGTGTGAGTGTATTGGAATTTGGTAGTGTGTTGTGCATGGGAGTATATAACCCACGTATTGGAAAATTACAAATTGTTTTGAATGGAAATGGTTTTTTTCTAGATTTTAGCTGTTATAGATTATTGAATTCAACTGTTGGGAATAGAACATGAATTTTGATGTTAGTATTGATACTATTTTGGGTTAGAATTTATTGAAAGCTTACTAAATTGAGATATTAAATCTAATGAATAATTTTAGTCACATGTAGATATCACATTCCATTCATTATTCCATTCTGTAAAGGATGCATATTCTATTTTTTTGTGATAGTTTCCATGATTGATATATCAGTAGTTATGATAATCTTATATACCTGGAATTGTAAATCGTGGTTTGTATTAATAATTCTTATCATATCCTTTTTTGTGTTTTAATGATTAGTATAATGATTAAAATATCATCACCCAATTGTGGCATGTTGATTTTAGTAGAATGTAATGTCGAATGCTATGGATGTTGTGGATTTCATATTTTATATCATGTGGAGAATATTTCCCTTATATAATATGAGTGGTGAACTATTTGGTTTAAAAAATAAAATGTAATTTTCAATGAATATTAAACTAAATGGAAAATTGGCCATCAGAAATTCAGAACTCAACATAGATCCCATATTAGAGTGGGAAATTAGAAGTTTCTCTAGTGACATTGTGAATGTTTCTTTTTTACATACATTGATATAGGAGAATGATGTGTGGTATGAACTAGATATATGAAGGTTTTTACCTATCCTATGATTTTGAGATTAAGTTAATCATAAACTAATTTTTTTAGGCCTATGGTAGGTGTTGTAGAGACATGACACAGTGGAGACATCTAGCTATACACCAGAAGGCTGGTGACAACCAAGCTATTAAGGGGGGGGGGATGGGATACTAGTGTAACATCTTTTAGTGCTGTTTATGAAACCAATAGTTGATATGAGAACCTTTTATTCTGAATATATCAGTGTAAGGTCTTATCACTATATGAATGATTTTTGGGGAGCATTGAAATCATCCTGGTCTATAGAGGAACTGATTCATGTGTTCTAGACGAATGACTTTCCCATGTTATCAAAGGATAGAGAATGAATGGATGATGATTTTTGGCTTCAAACAATCTTTCTATTTTTTGAGCATCTAGAGACACATCTAGCTATAATAGTGATGATTGTGACATATATTGTATGTGCTACAGTAATGGACCGATGGGTTGTTTGGAACCAGGTAGACAAATTATTAGATATGGTTTGAGTTTATTTTCAAACCAACTTCAATGACAACATTTATATATATGATTATGAGTTAGAATGGGATTGCATGTTCATGTATCTTGAGCAGGGCTCTATGATATCGATGGTGTACTTGACATGCATTACAGTGTTGTACTGTTTTTAACTAGAATACCTAAAAGATGAGTTATTGTGGGTGAGACACTTCATCAAAGGCCTCATACATTCCATTTTATCTCATTTAGATGTGTTTTGATTGATATAAAAAACTAAAATAGTGAATAATACACTAATTACATAGTGTAACATGATGGATTCTAGGGAGTAGAGAAGAGAAATTTATTTTCTCAAACTATTAGTTTAACTCTTAATACTAATAAGTAATGATTTCAGTGTTATGAAGAGAAGTGTACAATCACAGATGTTTTTTGCTTCAGAGAATTTTTCTATCATCACAGTGGTATAAAGGGACACATTAGAAATCTATGATATTGTGACATATTCTTATATTGATTATTCAATTGGATTGTAAATGTAAAGCAGTTCTACAGGGCCATCCCTTCCCCAGTAAGTGGTAAGGTGTCAACACTGACTACATTTTTTGGATACATATTCAATGCTCCACAAATGACAAGGATAAAGAGTAGCACATGTTGATAAAGATGAGGTAGTTGTGGTTTTGTATGAGGAATCCAGGGATGTGTTTTACTAAGACAGCAGAGTTCACCTAATCTTGGTAGTGAGGTTGTTTCACAGGGCCACAATTCATGAAAATTTTATTCATTACACCCTATCATAGAGGCCCGGTGTGTTAAACCATCAGTAGTGAGATATATAATGTTATTAGACTCAACTTGTGTATATTTTATATTAGATACAAGTTCATTTCATAGTTCTATGTAAGTACATTTTGTGGAAATACGTGGTCCTGAGATTAATTTTTTATGGCGTTATGATGCTTGAACCTTTATTGTGGATCAGAACGAAGGATGTCTATCAGGGCGAGAAGTGCCCCCTTGTGGGTGGTGGATATAGATTCATGTGGAATCCATTTTCACTAAATATGACTATGTTTGAGAGAATAATAAGAATGTAATGGATGGTGTCTTATAGAGCCTATGTTTACTATTTTCAATAGTGGTTGAATTTTACATCACTATAGGGCAGATTTTATACTCACAAGGGTGTATCAGATTCCCAAGTGTTCTGAGGCGGACAAGATCATTGGGGTTTGGGTTGGATGAAAACCCATATATCTAGTCTATATCTATATGATCATGGATCATGTCAAGAATACAATCCTCCAATGATTGATTATTTCTAGGATGTGTTCCTGAACAACATTTGTAGTTTTCCAACTATTATAGTGGTTGATATCTCTATTGATATAAGTCAAAGATTCTCACCAATATCAATTCCTAATTACACGATGATGATGAAGGAGTTATAGAAGATTAATAGGTATCTTGAGGATATTGATGAAAAATGTTTTTCATTACCCCATACTTCTTCATGTGGTTTTCCTGTAATTTTTTTTAAAATGGAAGATGGTACCCAAAGGACTTGGTAGAAATAATATTAATTGAACAAACTAATAGTTTAGAACCATTATAAATTTCTATAGATATATGACCATTTTTATAATCTTTTAGGACCTTAGGTTGTCTCGAAAATTGCTCTGGATTCCAGATAACACTAGGGGTGTGTTAAACCTAAATACATGAATCATAAATATTCTCATAGAAGGAATAGTCTATAAGAGTATCTAAAATCATCATTCGATCTCATGAATGCACTTGATGTTTTTATGGTCCATACTAACTCATTATTACATCATTATCTGGATGAGTTCAAGTTGGTTTTCATGGAAAATATCTTGGTATATTCTTACAATTGATATGAACATTTACAATAATCTTGAGATCATTTTGTATAAATTGAGAGATCATTAGTTATATGGTATTCCCACAAAGTTCCAAATTTTTAAGGATAATACTGACTGCATGGGTCATATTATCTCTAATATTGAAGAATCAGAAGACCCTGAAAAGGTGACAGATATCGTTTCCATGGATCCTACATAGAGGATCATTTACATATAATGTTTCTTGGTGTTTTTGGATATTATAGGGCTTTCATACTGGGTATCTGATGATTAGTAGTTCCACTCAATATTTTGACTATGAAGGGTTTGAATTTTTAATTCTCATATACCAATGAGACTTCCTTTGAAGAGATAAATATGATATTGACATTAGTTTCAATCATGATTCTACCAATGTGGGGTAGAGGTTTCATTGTGTATTTGGTTACATTAATTTTCCATCAAGGAGATGTTATGATATATGATGATATAGTCTTCGGGTATGGGTCTCACTAACATAGGACACATGAATGTAATTACCCGAAGAAAAATATATAAATAGATGATGTAGTTAATTATTTTAATTTTCAAGGGAATTACATAATGGGAGAGAATTTTGTGATATACAATGACCAATAAAGCCATAGTTACACATCTACGTAGTGTGATCTGATCATGATGACATAAATAAGAATAGGATACCCATATTATTTTGACTGTCAACATTCCTAAACACCTATGAAGGTTATTATAGTTGATAATGCACTAAGAATAAGGACATAGATACAGGTAGTTTAGAAGGCCAGTAGTTAGTGTAACCTTATGGTTATTTTTTTGAGATGAACATAGAGTTGTAATATAGTTATGGGTGGATTTTTATTTCGTCCTTTTTTATGACCAATACCCTACTGAATAGAGGGATTATGAGTAAATTATTAGATTCATAGGACCTAGTATATGTAATGTGTGCAGAATTTGATGAACGACCTCGTGGTTAGACCATATTAAAGGGAGTGGTCTTTCATATTCATGGTAACATATGGGTTCAAGTGGATATAATATTGGAGATGATGCTGAAGATTAATGGCTCAGTATGTGTAGTGTACCCCATCCAAAATAAAATGTACCTTGAAATACATATTATATACATGTGGTTGTGGATGAAATGTAATGTAGCTGTGCTTTTTATGAGGTGTTCCACATGTTAGAAGGTGAAGGAATAACATCAATTAGTTGGTCAAATTTTTCAGAAGTTACATATTCCTGAGAGGAAATGGGATGATGTCGCAATAGATTTCAGTACTAGATGTCGAGATCACTTCAAGGTTTTATTATTGTGTGGGATGTTGTTGAAAGGTTCACAAAGGGTATTTTTTTCATTCTTATCAATGAGATATTCAATGTTGATAAGAATGGATGTTTTTATGTCCGTGAGATTGTATGCCATCACGGGGTCCCACACAATATTGTTTAGGATATAGACTCCCAGTTTACATCTAATTTCTACATCTGTTTTGAGATGGAATAGTGTAAATATATACTTATCATCACAACATTACACCCTCACTTTGGTATCCATTTTGAGCATATGACACAAGTACATGGTTACATGTGGCTACATGCATCCAAAATTTTATTAATCTTGGGATTGGAATGTTCCCCTTATTGTGTTTTCTAGGATAATATCTATCTAAAAATGATAGATAATTAAGCATATGAGGCTTTATATTATTGTACATGTAGATCACCCTTTACATTATTAGAGGTAGATGAGGAATAATTAATGGTACCACACCACATTGAGGAGAAATTTGAAAGGGTCATGTTGATGAGGATGTGAATGGATACAACACAGTCCTGACTGAAATATTTTTCAGATATGAAAAGGGAGACCACTAGATATTGATACTTGGGATCCTAACATTTGATGTGTATGACCATGTATAGAATACAAACTAAAAATGATACCTTTTATCTTTTCACCATAATATGTCAGTCCATTTAAGATTCAAGGGATAGTCGGGTTGTTTTCCGTTCAGTTGTAGTTACATCAGAGGTACCGATCAATGCCGAACTTCTTACATGATGGTTTGTGGCACTGTTTTCCTTAGTACATGGATCATTAATTTTAGGATTATGAGGATTAGTTTTAGGTAGATATGACATTTGAGTATCATCTGATTCATATCTTCAACATGAATAAGAATGGTATCTTTGGATGCTCAATTCCTCTAGTTTGGGTTTTATGGAAGCATGTACATATGAAGAATGATACAAAGAAGTGGAGGATGACTTACATGATCAGTGGATGTAGTTATTCTCAGTGAAAATTTGTGTACCCTTCAGAGATGAATTTCTTAAAGGGGGGATATTGTAAGTTCTCCGGACATTTTATGTGGGGAAAATGTTTTTATTGGTTTAATGAATAATTATGGCCAAATTTTAATAACATTGGAGGTTATGGGAGTATCAAGGGTGTTCGAGGGATTTTTGGATCCCAAATCACATATTTTATGGGAAATATGATAGGATACCCAACTTATAAAAATCATGTGAGGATGGTTTCATGGATACTAATAACCATGTGATGTGATGTAATTGGGTGTTATAGTTCACACGGTTTGAATAAACCATGTGAATGGAGACACTGACCTCAGAGGGATCCTCTAAGGGTTTTTATAGTGCGATGGAAAATGGATTTCACATGGTTAGTCAAAATATTCATAAAAACCATTTGATGTTCCCATCCATACATAAGTATAAAGATGTTTAAGGGGTGGATTTTACAATAATGATTCTAATGATTTTTAGTTGAAATGACCATTTTTAAATTACATGATTTTATTACATAACTTTCATTTTCTCTTCTCCTCATATATTTCAAAGATCTTCTTGGAGCTCCCTATGAAGTTAAATAATTGATTTTGAATCCTCAACTACATATGAACTCAGAATCAAGCATTGTTGGTCTCATTGGAACACACTATGTGAGTAGTTAATTGTTATTTTTTCATCCATTATTCATCATAGTATCAACATGGTAATTTAGGTGAATGGTATTTTCCATTATTTTTAGTTTCATTATTCATTCTTACTTTTTATCATGATCTGAGTCCAATCAGGAGATTTTTGTGGATGATAACTAATCTTTGGCCCTCCATTAGGTGGTATAATCTTTTCTTGAGTGGTTTGTTGATTTATAGTTATTTTTTCAATTTCGATTCGCACTATATTTTCTGGGGCAAACAAAAAAAAGAATTTATGAATTGAATTAAATGAGATTGAACATGAATTCATTCCATTATTTCCATGGAAATGTTCTGGATGTTTTATGCCAATACCTAGGAATTCATGTGTTTTACCATGAAAATTTCCTAGGAATATGAGTATTAAACAACACATTTGATGGTTTTGTAGTTTAATGGTTAGAGGAGGAATGATAATAAATTAATTGAAGTGAATTGGTTTAATAGGGTGTGCATTGAATCTATTGAATGTGTATGTTTTGGATACATTGATTTATAAGGAACATGAATGTCAATGATGGATTATTAATAATTATTAAAATAATTGGCTATACTAATGAAATGTGAATTATTGTTAATTTTAATATGAGTGTGTATACTCATGGTGTGAAATGGTAATTGAATTGAATAGTGAATAATTTGGAAAGGACTTCGTGTGCCTGTGCTAAACCATTGGACATGATAGTGGTATAGAATGCCATTGAATTGTATTCTTCATTATAATTAAATTCTATGGGATGTATCAGTCCTCAGTACACCATCGATCAAGTTTTGTTAGGATCACAACAGATGTGGCCTGTTTGAATGATCATTGGACCTCAACACAATCCTAACTCAGTTTCCTTCAATATTATCGTAGTATTCTGTGAGGATGTGTTGGTCCTCTATAAAATGGATCTTGCCTCGATGGGTGAGACGATTTCCATTATATTGAAAGTCTATGGTAGATGTGACACTATTTTTATATGGAATGGTTGTTGTAAATGTGAAATGGCCGATTATATGGCTCAATTGTGGTTGTTATGAATAAATAGGTTTTATTTTTTAGTTTTTGTTGATTAATTTCAATATTATATTGCCAGGTTGTGGTTGAAAATATTTTTATAGATGTATGTCTTGATATAATATCTTGATCCATCTATTATAGGTATCCTTGTTAGAATATATAATATCAATTAATCTATTGTATACATGAGTTGGGAAAATCCATTTTTATTACTTCAAACCTTTGATATGTATTTTACTCTATATAACTTATATTACAAATACATGATATTATACACTCCTTTTGGTGATTAACTACCAGTATTTTCTCTCACATCCTATTTTGGATGTCAATTGGAACACATAAAGACTATTTATATGTTTGTAGGGATTAGGGAACGTACCCACCCTACAATGCATGATATTATGGCATTCCTAGGAGAAATAATAATGAGACCATGATGAGGCTCACGATGCTATCTGGATATCATGAATAAGGACTTCTGGTATTTTTATACATGTATTTTTTTGATTCCATGTACACATATTTAGTATTCTAATTTGAAACCTGACATATCGCATCATCATTTTTATATGACATTTAATCTATAATTATTTACATATTCATGCTGTTTTTCTATTAGTTGATTGATACAATGATTATAAAAATTGATATCTATGATTACAACAACTATTTTAAATCATTATAAAAGGAATTCTCCCCCCCCCCCACACACACTAGGCCCTCACTTCTATTTAGAATCCTCTTTCATTCGGGGAGATGCAGTTGAGGCTAGGGGACCAACTGTGATCGAGGGATCCTTTAGAGGAATTTGGGTATGATATGTTATAATAACAAATTTCAATAATCATCAACTATGAATATAATAAATATTAAATATAAATTGATTTAAAATCATGATATTTGCTAAATTGTGTTTCTATGATAATTTTATTTTCCAAAAACATATATTACACACAATTGAGATTTTTAACGAACCATAATATACTAATTGTATAATATTTCAAACAAATCCATTATATTTTAATCATTAAACACAAAAATATGAATTGTAAAAAAACCAAATTTAATGTAGCTTCTATATATAAAATTTACTTATTTATATTAATTCACGTAATGTTGTCTAATATATTTAGATATCTTTAAAATAATGTTTCCTCAAAATATTATTGTTTTTTTAATGAATAATGTGGATTTTTTTACAATTTTATAAAACTAATTTAGAAAAATAAAATTCAATTTTGAAATAAATATATCATAATTATATGCAAGAAACATATCGAGATTTTACTATACATATTACTTTTCAAAGATTTGTTCAAAATAAATATTTTTTGGAAATGTTTTTATAAATAATTTACAAAAAAAATATTTTAGTTTAAAATTTTGTCAATTACATTCATTGGTTATATTATATATTTATTATAATATTTTTTGTAATTATAATAATTTTCTTATTGTATATCAATATTAAAAAAATATAATAGGTTTGAAAATTTTGTATTTTGAAAATAAAATTTTCATCATGCACGTCGATTTTATATAAAATTGAAATTTTATATTTAAGATAACTGGATTATGAAAATTTGATTTCGTATTTGT
Organism: Viscum album; assembly: GCA_963277665.1. Taxonomy (NCBI): domain Eukaryota; kingdom Viridiplantae; phylum Streptophyta; class Magnoliopsida; order Santalales; family Viscaceae; genus Viscum; species Viscum album. The sequence continues at coordinate 1,000,476,817 of OY728166.1, forward strand.
AATCACAGTCTTTAAAATTATATTATGATGTAAATATAATTTCTTTTGAAAATAAATACTAAAAAATAAAAAAATTAATTACACCGTTTAAGGTAAATACAGTTTTACAAGAGGACAAACTAAAAAGATAAAAGTTATATATAACCAAAGAAATTGATATTTATTATTTCTTTTCTGTAATTATCACATAACTCATATAAGGAATTATAATGATATATTTTCTAGATTTTATTTGATTTGAATAATTCGGGTGTATGTTTTCCATGTCTAAAGTACCACGTAAATCCTTCCCAAATTTCTTAAAGAGAAACCACTCAATTATCATAATTATACATCTATACTATCTTTTATTGAATAATAAGTTCCAAAATACATGATTAAATTTCAAACTCACACAATAAATTGACTTTTTTCATGAATCCACCCTAATAATGATATTGTTTTAATCTTAAGGATGATATGCCAAAAAGATGTATGGTTCTCAATCAATCATTTCAATTTTATTTTACCTAGCAACACAAAAAATTATTGGTAAAATTTAATTATATAATGATAGAATTATATAACATATTCTGATAGATTATTATGTTAATTTAATTACATATATTCACCAATTGTACATTGATGTTGGAAATGAAATCGACAATCGTGTGTATGGTGAACTACTGCCTCGTGAACTGATGCAATTATTATTCCTTCATCAATTACTACAAATGAATATAACAACAATTTTAAAATATTAATATTATATATTTAAAAAATATATATTTATAGAATTATAATATCACATCTAACTACTTAATTTAAATTCTAAGGGACTACAATAATGTAACTCATTGATTTGGCAGACTACCGCCTTGAAAAGTGATGTGATTCATTGTGTTTCATTGTTTTAATGGAAGGTGGCATGGTAAAATTTATGGAATAAATGTCAATTATATGAATTAAACATGATTCTCAAATGGTGATTTATTATTTACCCACTAACTCATTATTTCCTTTGAGAATATGGAATTACTGTACTTACGTACGTAGAACCTACAGTCTCCATAAACATTATAATTCATTTTTTTTTTATTTTTTATGGATGAATACAATCATTAAATAATGAATATATATGATATTTAATTCATGAATTAAATTATATTTATTATTGAACTATTCTCAGTATACACAAACCAAAACATCTAAATCAAAACATACCAGATAACCAAAAATGATTTTACATAGAACATAATTTCATCGATGACTTGTTGATAAATTTATAAGAAAAGGACACAAAAACAAATATGGTATTATATGTTTATTTATGGTTTAGAACTAGATATATAGTAAATCTATATTTATAATAATGGTGGAATGAAAGTGTATAATGATATTAAAGCTTAAGGTGAATGATTTTATGTCTCTCAATTGTTTCGGAGAGGCATATGTTTTATTTAACACGTTTTTATTTTTTTTGGTGTATATATTGACCCGTTGTTGGGTTATGTCAAAATTATCATATTTTTATAAAATATTAATATTAATTTTATTTCATTAATTAATTAGTATCAGAATTAAAAAATTACTAATGTTGTAATGGTTTATTGTCTCAATTTTATTTTCATGGGACACAAATCATTTTTACAATAAGATTATTTTGTGTTGTGCATTATATTCCCATTACTCTCATTTATAATTATTTAATTGAAATTTCAATAATTTAAATATTTATATAATATTTTTGTTCTTACTTGTAGATTATGATTCAAAAATTATAGATGTTGTAAATTTATTATATTAAAATATTATTGTTTATCGGTGTTGATAATGATTATTCTATATATGAGAAAATCTAGTGATATATCAATCAATAAAATCATTATTTTTATTCTATTTTACTAATATTAGATAAATATATGTTCTAAATTAATATCCCCCACATTATAAACCAATGGTTCTAAAAGAAGGTTTATATAGAAAACCAAATTTCCTTATTTTTTCCTCTGAAAATTTTTTTATTCTATTTTTATGTTTTTTATAAAAATTAATAATTGAAATATGATTTCAATAAGTATTGATTTTTTAAATTCATTTCTAAAAATTATTTATATTATAATGAATTTTTTAACATGAATCATTTTATTTTTTTAATACTAGTCCCATTATATATTTACTCAAAAATGTGAATCAAATCCTCATTCTAATGTGTATAACATGAAAAATAATTTATAATTTCATGACATCTGAATGAATAAATTATTTATTTACATGGTTTAGATGAGACATTCAAATAGAAATTTTTATTTATCATTTTTGATGTTTTTATATTCTAAAGAAGATTTTGGTAAGTGAAAATGATTTTTTCATCATGAAATGTTTCTTGTATTCTTTCAATATCTTATTTCATGTATGATAAAATACTTGGAAGATAAATATGTTTTACTTGGGATATTATCCCAGGATACTATTATTATTATTTCATTGTATGGTTTATGTTTTTGAAGTGAATATGTCAATTAAGCCCATTTCATTACCAGTTGTTATCTAATGATGAAATGATGAATAATTTATTGAACACATCATTTTCCCTTGGATTTATATAGGATAAAATGTTAATGAAATCCATTTTTGTGGGTTCTATTACAACATTTGGTTTATTATATTTTAGGGGGATAATAGGACTCTTAAGTGGCGGTGTGGCCAATATCTCCTTCAAAAACATTGGGTAAATATTTATTTCTCATTAGATAATTAAGGAAAAAGTTAGATGTGTTTTATCCAACGTGTCAAATAAAAGTGAGGATAAATTATCTGTTATGGAATGAAAAACATTTGTTACTTTTTGATCCATTATGTTTTGGTGGTCCTGGTTATTTTCCATGAAGAATAAAATTGTTTCTATACCTATTTTGGATCCCAATATTTTTGAAATGATGCTATGGTTCTTGAATTACGATGATTTTACACTCTCCTAATAACGTCTTTTAAAATTATTTTTCATTATTTCTTGAATCATGTTTAACATATTAGATAAATTATGTATGAAAATTATATGTTATTTTCATGATATCATAACATTATGATTATTTTATTATCATATTTGATAATGTTATAATATCTCCTATGATTACTCTTACTGAGATTCTTTTATCACACATTTATATGTTTACAATCTATTGGTTAGGAATTTTTTTTATTTAGTGTATTTTCTAGAAGAGTAAAAAAAATATTATATTTTTAGGATACGTGGATGACCTAGAAATTAATAATAATAATTTTTACCTATTATATTCTGATAGTAATCATTTATTATTCTCTTAGGTGTATTTGAGGAATTTGTCGGATATTCATCTAAAAAGTTGATATATTTATATAGGAAATCATTGGTTCATTATAGTTAGTATCATATAATGGTTTATTTATACTATGGAATATACTATTAAAAAAATTAAGCATGAACCCATATTATGAATCTATGTGTAGGATCACATCCCAATGTTTTATAAATGAATTTATTATGTGGTTTTTTTATTAATACTTCCCTAACCTGATACAAATATATAATTAAGGGTTAGAAATAATTATTATTGGGTTTATAACCCTATAAATAATTGGTCGTTTGTATCTTTAGAATCATTATTGTACACAGTGAGTGTTCCCTTTATTCACACCTTGTTGGAAACTCCGATTATAACTAATTTAGTTAATTAAAATTTCTTATAGGAGTCATTATGATGGATTTGAAAAGATGATTAACATGATTGACCTAGTTTTAAATAATGGTTTCATGGATGGAAAATAAATGTACAAATTTTTGACATAAAAGAAATGATTTTTCATATTTGATAAATATGATCAATGATACTTAACAGTCATGATAAAAATTTTATTACGAATGATATAATGATAGAATGAAAAAAGATGAGGTCTTAATAGTTTTTCTAAAAAATATAAGAACCCTCATTGAGAAATATTATATAAATTACCTAATATCATTAATATAATTTTGGAATTTTAATTCATATTTTCAATTATTAGTCATTGGGTTATCATTGAAACCCACAAATGGTTTGATGGTCGCAAATCTAGTTTATACTATTCATATTTTTTTATGGTGTTTCCAAAAAATCATGTAATTCTCCATATGGTTGAATTTATTGTTGTCTCTGTAATGGATTTAATTTATATATATATATATATATATGAATACCACATCAATTTAAATTGATGTTTAGTCATGTTTGATATTCCATATTGTAATGCCCTGAACCCAGTTTCCCAAAGTCATTGCATTATAGCATAACAATGGCATGATCACAATTGTTCAAGTCCAGAAAAAATGATTAGTTTAGTATCCTCTGAAGTACTAGTACATAAATAAGTACTACCTTGCATTATGAAATTGAAAAAAATAACCTTTTCCCCTTTTTAACAAACTAATATAACATAGCTGATCCAAGATTGTCAATCATAATACCCATCTTCACAAACTAGAAAAAATAAAACATAAGAAAAGGGTGGCTCAAATGATTAGTAAGTACATCAATATAGTAGAAACTATTATAAATAAGAATAAACATTTACGAAAATGTATAAGACTAAAACATAATATTTTTAATCATAAACATTATAATAATATGGAAATGATGAATAAAATGATTCCATTTACTTATTTACATGGATATTATTCTATTCGAAAAATCACATGTAATATCAATTGCTAATATAATAATGATGGAATCCATAATGCCGGAAATCATAACAACATAGCTGAGGACTCATGCCAATACTAAAAATAATATTATGATAATGATGTTTTCCATGAAAATATTTTGTCTCATGAGTCATACCGATGCATCAAGGGGCTATAGCAGGCCCTACCCATCACTTACTAAGTCCAATGCATTGTTCATATGAAAAGGCTGAAACATGACAGAGACATTTTTTCTAAAACTAGCATAAAAAATGTTAATAATTTAACCATAAATTATGACTAGTATAAAAATAGCATATCCATAGACAAACATTTCACCAAACCATTAATACAATATGGAAGACTGTATCATTATAAATAAACTTCCAACAAGCATAAAATCCAACAAAGGATGTTGACATTGATATAATAAAAACTATTTGAGAGAAATATTTATTTATTTTTTAAAATCATTTAAAAGTAATGTAATTATAAAAGAAAAAAATATTTTGAAAATATTGTTACAATATTGTAAGGGAATATTTGAAGTTGTTATAAACGGGGAAAATGGGAAAACCTGATATATAAGATAAAAAAACATTCTTTCATAATATTTCAAAAATTTCATAAAGTACCTTATTTAGAAAATGAAGGGAAATATTCGTTTAAAAACATTATATAAAATGTAAAATAGGGTTATAAATGAAATTAACCCATAGTCTAGGAAATAGTTAAAATGTTCTGAAATATAATTTTATGAAACACGGATGTGGATAATAATGATGTCCCAGTAGATACAAACATATAAACACCAAGGATAATTGATAGATTGTATAATTAACCCATACCTAGAACTTTCCCATTGTATATGGTACATTAACTTCATGTATAATGGATAAATATTAGTTTTTAAATTATACCAAAAATAACATAAATAAATATGATATCATATGTGATTCTCTAATATTACTTTGTTAATAATATTTCAGTAGTATCATTGTTTCTGGTGTTAACTGATTCTTTTTCCATTATATTTATTGTTATGTAAGTCATTATTGTTATGGATAGGATTAATTTGATTAATATACATAATGATATTATGTTCTTGAAAAAAAAATTTAATTGTAAAAATAAAAATTTAATCATGAATGTTTATGATGGGGAATGAATCTAATAACGTTTGTGGAGACGGAAATCCGTACGTATGCCTGAGCTGAAATATCATTGTATTTATTGTGAAATCATATTTAATTAGATGGTATATAATATATTATTAATTGTTAAAATGTTATATTTACTATTTAAATCTGTTATACTCATTATTTTACCCATCCAAAAAATGATGTTTTGTATAACAAACTACACAACGACGTTGAGACGTTACGACTTACGTACTCACGTATGGTGACATTGTCATTAATATGATGGGTATAATAATGAATATGGTTCTACCATATTTATAATAACATCATATTACATAGAAGTTACTAGAGTTATTATTCTGTTATGGAAACAACAATAAAAGTTGACGTTGAAGAAGAAAAGTACTTGGAAAAGGGCGATGAAATTATTACCTCCTCTTTGGGTGATTCCTTTTGATTAGACCAAAATGGATCTTTATGGTAGATTTATGATAAATTTATGTCCTGTAGGCTGATTTGAGGTTACTTGGGAGGATATTTGAGTAGGGGTGGCTGAGAGAAAAGGATTAGGATGTGTGAAATTTTGAAGAGGGGAAGTAACCTTTTATAATATATGTGATAGTCACTTTAGGAAAAGCATGAAATAATATATTATTTTAAACTCATTTTCAATTTTTAAATGGCTCAAAATAAATTTATTTAATATATAAGTTTTTTATGTGACTAATTCCACTCATCCAATTATTTTTATACAAGTTTATTTCACCATATTAACCTCATTATTTAGATTTTAGTATTAGTTAAATAGTTTAACATTTTCCATGTCTTCATGTATTTTAATATTACATGGTTAGTAAACATACAATAAATTTCCCAATGAACCTAAAGTGGTTAATTAATGATATTTCTATAATTATATAACTACCTTGGCCTCACCTTAGATTTTTAGGAATATTATATCATTTAATTATATAGATTTTGTTTTAAAAACTCATTTAGGTCTATTTTGACACTATTTAGAATTTGGTTGTTGTGAAAGTAAAAACACTTAAATAATTAAAAAAATATACAAAATCATCCCGATAATGAAATATTAACCTTGAAAATTAGGGGAATTCATCAAAAGTCTCAATTTACTTTTATTTTGATATTTATATTATTAATTATTTTCATCGTTCACTAATAGGGCATCCATTTCATCAACATTATGTCATAAAAAAAGTTTTTATTTAATGTCAAAATTATTTAAACAAAATACCATGATATATGAAATATTTTTATATTTCTATTTAATATTTATAGTAAAATATATGTTAAGTTTAACCCTATATGAAAAATGGTTCAATTATTAAACATTGAATTTTTCACTTTAATCTTTTCTTAAAATAAAATAATAATAAATATCCTAATCTAATCCATGTTAATCAAAAAGTATAATATTTTATTAATAAGTATGATATTGGTTAAACCAAAATATCTAATAAATTTAGGATACGTGTTAAGGTAATTATAATGTCACTTTTACCATTAATTACAATATTTACTTTAAACTGTGGTAAATAAAATTCAAAAGTTACTATTCAGAAATAGTTATTTTCATCCAATTGAAAAACATTTTACATACTGATGTTAACCATGTTTCTAAATTGTTTGAAATTCTGTTAACAGAAGCTGTAAAATTATTTTTTATGCAAATTTTCAAATGTGCTTAAAAGGTTGGTAAAAGGAATTAAATATTTGAATAAAATTTTACATACACAATATAATTATAAAATGACTCCAACAAATTACATTTAACTTATATAGGTATTATATATCTATTATGACTTAAAATAAATTTATGTAAACTAAATATTTATTCATATAAAATGTTGGTTTCAAATAATAACACATTGTTTTCACTATCCATTAAAAAATTGAAAGTCTTCAAAGAATACAGAAAATTCACACTAAGATAATTTTGATATTTCAAATCAAAAAATTTAGCCCATTTTAAAAAAATATAATTTATAAAAATTAAATAAATATGGTATTACTATTCATAACAGCTAGTTTAATTGGTCATAGTGTTCTATAACTAGAAGTTGTGTACAATGCAAGATATTTTATTATTCAAAGAGAAACATTCCATGGAAGTTTGGGGTATTATATTCTCCACTCTTTAATATAAAGTTTTCCTCATAATTTCATGAATATTACTCCATAAATTGATTTGGGTTGTTATTCATCATATATTCCTCGGGTTCACATGTTGCCTCTTTCACTTTATGGTTTCTCCATAGTACTTTTACTAGACGAGTCATTCAGTTTCTCAACACATGTTCACTGGTATCAGGAATCACAATAGGATTTTCAAAATAAGATAGATCAGGTTCCTATTCTATTTATTAATAGGTGAGTATTTGCATTGGGATTGACATTGATTTTCTAAATATTGATACATGGAACACATAATAATCTTTCTAGTTACTTTTTTGAATTTCCAAACGGTAAGCTACAACTCAAATTCATTATATAATTTCGAAAGGTTCAATACTCCTATAACTCAGTTTTCCCTTCTAACTGAATCGTAAAAAATCATTCCATGGAGATATATTCATGAAAACATGATCTCCCATATGAAATTAAAATTCCTTCCATCGGTTATCGACATAGCTCTTTTGCCTACATTTAGATTCATTGATGTGGGGTTGGATAATCTTCACCATTTCCATTGTTTCCTCAACATGATTGGGGCCTACGATTTTACATTCACCAACATCATCACAACATGTTATTGTGAAACATATCTTTACATATAATGATACCTATGGTGCCATTTTAATACATGAATGAATGATATTATTATAGGAAAACTCTACCAAAGGTAAATACCGATCCCACATACCTTGAAATTCAAATGACAATGTTGTCAACATGTCTTCAGTTGTTTGAACAGCACGTTCTGATTGTCCATCAGATTAAGGGGGTAGGCAGTGCTCAATGATTGTTTAGTATCAGGGTATTTCTGAAGAATGTTCCAGAATCTTGATGTAAAATGGGGATCAAAATCAGAAACAATTTCTTGGGGTACACAATGAAGTCTAATAAAATCATTAATATAAATTCTTGATAAACGTTCTAGTGGTAAATCTTATCTTTTAGAAAAAGTGATCAAACATTGTAAGATGATCTACAATTACAGAAATTTCATCGGTCCTTCTAAGAGTATTTGGTAGCCCCATGAAAACATCATTTGTAATATCATCCCATTTCTACTCAGGTACTAGAATATGTTTCATGAATACTATTAGATATTTTCTTATATCCTTCACTAGTAAAGAAACCATACATAATGACACATAATCAACACTCTCCCACTTCATGATGTCCCACTAAAAATGGTCATTAAAATATATATAATTCATAGTTCTAATAGTGTGTATTGAGAAATTGGAGATATGATCATCATCTAACAACTCCCTTTTTAGATTAGGTATGTTAGTAACACAAATTCTCTTACCAAATTTCAAAATTCCATCTTCATATACGACATCTATCAATCACCCATCATTCCCATATATAATTTTTTTTGAATCTCCTCAACATCCATCTGAGAACATCTTATCCTTGGTAGTAATGATTTTTTGGAAAGCATTTAATAATGTATCATTGTTTCACCTTCATTGATTATTCCTTTATATATCTTTAGTAGATCTGTGAACATAGGAACCTTATCAACTCCCATTATGTTTAGAACTCCATGATAATTTCTACTCAAAGCATCTTCCACCTTATTTTCCTTCACATAGAGTTAGTTATAGTGTAATCCTAATTCTTGAGTAGTTCAAGCCATCGTATTGGTCCCATGTAGTGTTACTTTTATATGAAAATATACTTCAAACTCTTGTGATTAGTATATATCTATCATTTTTCACCAAAGAGATACTATATCAGTATCTTTAAAGAAAAAATTACAGCTGCTAACTCAAGATCATGATTTGTAATGTTTTTTTCATGATTTTTTGTTATTATGATGCAAATCCAGACACAATATCGTTCATTATAATAAAAAACCAAGTCATTTCTTTGAAGCAATAATATAAATAACAAACGAATCATTCCCCAATACTAGATTCAAGATAGTACCATTGAATAATCTTCTCTCCAGTTCTTCATAAAATTATTCACACTATTTTTTTCATAGAAATTTAACCCCATAACCTAAGATCATGGTTAATGGGTTAGAAAATCTAGTATAATTTTGAATGAAATGCGGATAATAACCTGGTGAACCAATAAAACTGCATAAATTACTTATACTCATCACTTTTCGCCATTCTTGTGTTTCCGTTGACTAAAAATAATCAAAATAGATTCCATACATTGAGAAAATTTGGCCATGAAAAGAAATCTCCGGAAGCTAGAATTCACACTAAATAAAAATCTAATATAATTCATTTTTATAAAATTATTTTTAATAATAGACAAATAATTTTCATGCTCTTCATATATTTTAGAGTATACAATGTTATCATCAATAAATTCCACTATAATGTCATTAAAATATTTCATGAAAACAATATTTAATAGATCAATGAAAATAAAGGGTGCATTACTCAATCTAAAAGGCTTTACTGTAAACTTGTAATTCCTATACCTATTTCGAAATGCTATTTTTTGAATATCATCCTTATTCACACACAATGGACAATATCCAGATCAATGTTAAAACATTAAAAAATATTTACATCCTTGATTTTGATTCTATAAATCATAAATGTGATATATGGGATACTTTTTGTTTATTGTTATAGTATTGATCTCACTATATCCAATGCACAACCTCATAGATCCATCTTTCTTCATAACAAAAAGAACAGGAGATCCACATGAAGAAACCCTAGGTTTAATAAATCCTTTATTACTCAATTTCACTAGTAGATTGTTTTTTTTTTCAATAATTATATAGTGTCCATTCTATAAGGGTTATCTGATATGGTCTGTGAATGAGGAAATGAGTCAATGGAAAACAGAATTTCTCATTCTAGAGGATGTCCTAGTAAATGTTCTGAAAAAACATCAACATATTCATGAACAATAGTTTCATCCTCTATATAAAGATTTAGTTCATCCACCATAGTTATTTCACACCCTTATACCCCCATAATTGAACATAGTAGACCTATAGGCTGTGGTTATAGACAAGAATTGGATATTAGCATTTCTTATCATAAGATTATGCATTCCTTATAATCATCAAAAAGTGTAACATCCATATTTTTACGGTAAATATTCTCATCATGTATTGAAAGACAATCCATATGTAAGATTATATTAAATCCAATCATGGGTATGTAGAAGAGATCAGTAGATAAAGCACATTTATATGCCATAATGGAAACTGATTCACAAAACAACTTTTCAATCATAATTCCCTTTGCATTTTTGACTGATAACTCCTTTATGAAATCATGAAAAAATATTATTTTATAAGAAAAATGGGAATATATGAACAATTAAAATGATCTAGAATCAAGTAAAGTATTTTCTAAATTTTTATAAATGATTAAATTACCTTCTAACGTGTCATTTTTAGCATCAGCCTCACCTGTATTGGTCACATAAACCCCGCATTGATCTCTTGTAATTTTATGAGGTATGGTTACTAGATGCTTAAGAAATTACTTTTCATAACGCCCCATTTCAATACAATTGTAGCATTCAACATTGACATACCCATTCATCCCCTTGCAATAACCAGCTTGGTGGATTTTTCTCCACAATTATAATAGACTCGAATTACATTTAAGCAAGTATTGAGGTTTTTATTCCCACGTTTACTGCAAAATGGAATTTCTAATATTCCTTTATTCACCTTATTTACATTTCTATAGAGTTTAGTAGATCTATTTTTCTCTTGATTTTTATTAAAGTCATAAGTATTAGATAATTCCTTTTCTGTCTTGATAGTACATGGGACTTATCATCATATGATGAGAAGGATTGTTAATGTAATTCTTGGTGGAGAAATAGATTTAACCCATCAAAGAACCGATCAATTTTACTCCATGGGTTACTTATAATATCTACAACATGCCTTGATATCCTTATAATGTTAGCCTCATACTTTGAGACATTATTATCCAATTTTTTCTTCAGACTCATATATTTTCTTTCCATATCTGCTTTATGTTCATGAGGAAAGTATTTTTCTAAGATAAAATCTTTAAACTCTCTATATTCTATATTTGACAATTATTCATCCTCCTTTGTGATAGTAATTATGGACCACCATTTATTTTCATCTCATGTAGGGAGACGAACTCAATGACTACTTTTCCCATTTCACTACTCCCTATAGCATGAAATATTTTCTCAAAGGAACTTATACATTGCTCAACTAAAAATGGATTTATAGTCCCCATGAATGTTGGTGGTTGTTTCCACATGAAATAGTCTAAAATTGATCCTCCGTGTTGTAATTCAATTTGATCCATATGGTTAATGTTATTATTCATAAACTGAGAGAGTTTTCCTAGTATGGTTATATGGTTTTCAGCACCAGCTGTATCATCTCCTCTAATATAATTATATTTAGTAGGAGTGAACTCCCTTCATGGATTTCTTAAACTAATATGATTTCCATTCCTTCCACCATGAACTATTTCTATACATAGGAATACAGTAAATTGGTTTATGAATCGCAATACATAATTCCAAACTAGTAAAATTTCTAATATAAATTGAAATTATTAATCATATAAGCTAAAATCATAAAAAAAATGTTTTCATTGAGGAAGTATCTACTAATAAATCTTTCATAATGATCTGTAATGAAAATTTGAATTATCCTAAGCATATCACCCGAGAGTATTGTATCCAAGAGGGAAAAAAGGCATGTTTTCATGCCCCGGTTCAAGTTTGAATCTATCTCAAAGTGGTTTTTTACGGTTTTATCCCCACATAAATCTATACCAGATTGTGAAGACATGGAAATTCCATGTATTATTTTTGTTAAATGGGAATTTTACGAGTTTGTAAAAATTGACGGCCTGTGTTTTCGAGGCACGGTGTGCCCGAAAAAAATTTATGACCTTTTTTTGCATACGTTTAGTAAAAATGTGAGTGGATTTCTCTAACATTTGAACTGGTGATCGGAATTGAAATCTGAGGTCATCATTGAACTCACTGCACTGGTATTCGCTTATGGATTCCTTCATCTCAAACGTAGTGGTTCGAGAGTGAAAGATAATTTTTGTGCCTTTCGTGAAAGAATAAGATAAAATAAAAATTTGAAACATTTTTTTCTCTGAAACCCATCAACATGGGTTATTGGGGTGGAGACCACAGAAGCCTAAACATTATATGTTGATGTTAATAAGTGGGGACCACCTGAACTATCCCCCATTTTGAAATGAGATTCGAGGACCACCCGAACCCCTTTAATGAGAGAAAACCTCTCAAATCCTCCATCTTTTATTATTCCAACACAAATCCATTTAATTAGGCCAATTAAATGAGGTAATTAATGGTTACCACTCTTTACATTAATTATACAAACTTTATTGTTCCATCTTAATTTATTTTGATAAACATTAATTAACAAGTTTTGTATTTCACATTTTGGTGGAATTGGGAGAGGATAACTATTGGATGATTATTCTCCCCAATTAAGAACACGTTCTCCAATGATGAATATCCTCCCCAATGAGGAACACTCTCGCTAATGGGGAACATATTCAATGAAAATGAACCGATGATTGAGGAAACACTGATGTCACAGACGTCTTTCTATCCCCAAAAACATCATATCCTTCTTCGCAACCTCCATCAAAAAATCACCGTGGTAGGGTTTTTATTATGTGGGATTATAGATTCCCATGTTCTTTCATTCTAAATAGATAATGTGGATCAACTCTATAACTAGTCGATTCGCGAATGATTTCGTTTTCTACGGGTTTGGGAATAATCATTGACGGTGGTTGTAGGATTTTACGTTATTCATTCAAGGTTTATGGTGAGATGCTTTCTACTACTCTAACACGGAGGGTGAGGGCCAAACAAACATGATATGATCCCTCTTTTTTTCATTATTGGCATGTTATTCACAATAGAATAAGGCAGATTTTGTTCCACGATGTCGAATGAAGAGTGACCGGCCGAACTGGCCACTGACGAAGGCACTATACGCGACTGCACCCCGTGGAAATGATGGTGGGCCATTTAGAAAGCCTTAGGGGACTGCCATATTGTGGTTTCCCCACCAGACCATGGCCTCCATTCCACCTCGCGTCACCGTGTGACCCCTGCGGCATCGCAATTCCCACGGAATCGTGGCCCCTGTGACCACCGCTTCCCCGCGGCCCCCACGACCTCCACCGTCCCACGTCCTCGGCATCCCCCGCATCCTCCAGCACCCCTCGAACCCCACAGACCTCGTGGCCACCACATCCCCAATGACCTCTTCCGCCCCAGGTCCTCCACCACCTCATGGCCCCCATGACCTCCACAACCCCTTGCATTGCCCTACGGCCGCACAACGCCACCCCACGACCACACCACACTTATAAGGCCCCAGCCTTAAAACTTACTTAATCTTGAGTTATTACAAGATTACACATTGAGGATCTTTTTAGGTTTAGAGTTTTAGAGAATTAGATCATGAAACTTGCATTACATTCCACATTTAAACAAAGTGGTTACATAAAAGACAATATTAATTCTTCCCATCAATGGAAACATATTGAAAATAAAACATGGATTCTTTCTTAACACATCCTTGACTCTATCATCTTATCATGTACCTTTCCCTTGACCTGAAAAAAAACATTTCAAAAACTTGGGATGAGCATAAAAAGCTCAGTAAGGGATATAAAATTATGGAAAGGAAACATGAGTTCATATATACATAATACTGAAATCATAATTTACCCATAAAACATAGGCACTTTAACCTACCTCATCAAATCATGAATAAATCATAGAAGTCATAAGACATAAAGGTAACTTGAGGCATTCATAACATTCTTACGTAGGGAGTAACCCTCTTGGTTATGTTTGGAATACCCATCACAGTATATTCCCTAAAATCTCTTCGGAGAAACCTCAACGTTTCACTCCTTCGCGTTACCCAATGCATTGGAGAGCTATAACGGGCTCACCCGCACTTAGTTTATCACGGAACCACCCGTCTTCATAATAATGCCCAAGAACCATAACATAATCATATCACATAAAAAATGCATAAAGGAAACATAGCATTTCCACATTTCAATCACAATATAAAATTTTAGTATATTGAAATAATGAATCCATTCAAAAAGAAGCCATTTCCAAAACCATTTAAAACATTTAATAAAGAGATTTTTGAATCAAAGTGTCCCATACCACCATGAAGCTTAAAATTGTAAACCATTAATATCCATATAAATGAATCCTTAAAACGATTTTGAAAACATGGATATTAACAAGAACAAATAATTAAAATATTTAAAACGATATTTTGGTTAAAGGGGTTTTACCAAAATTAGAGACACTTGAATACAATAATTGAGGAATAAAATTTAGTAAGAACTTTATAATATCATGAGAATAAATGGATTCATGATATAATACTCCAAAGGACAGTATATACACCATATAAGAGTGAATTGGTGCATAACAACAATGAACCCTCAATAGAAATGTCAAATGTGATGAAATCCCTTATAAAGAAGGTATCCTTAACTTAAGGACAAATCAATCTCAAAAATATGTGTGACAAATATAAATACACCCAATATAAGTGGATATTAAGTGTAGAAAAATAAAATGTCATTCACACATATTCAATAGATGACATATTCAATGACTACATGTTGAACCCAATGAAATCGAAATTGGGTTAAAAAGTTCCCTTGACAGCCTAACGACATCACATCAAAATGAGTTGATGAGAGATAAAAAGTGTATCTCATCACTTGGACATAAAATTTACATAAATAAGGATATATGAGAACATATCCCAACATAACAATATGTAAATTAAAAGACCCAACAAAAGAAGTCTTTTAAAAAAAAGGAGGGTGCAAGGTTCCCTTACCGACTTGGGTATCATTCAAAACATACACCCCATGAAAGAAGGACAATAGATCATTGATGTAAATACTCATAAACGAAATTATATTACACAAAGAGTAGAATAATGGGCAGTACATACACCACTCAATGGAATTTGTGGCAAATGTAGCATAAATCTCACGGGAATAAAAGTGAGATGAAAAATCCCTTACGAAAATTTGGCAGCCCAACGACGCCACTCAAAACATCCAAAATGGATTGATGAGAGGAAATAGGGTCTCTCATAATATGAACATAAAAAGTACAGTAGGATTAATATAAAATAACATCCCAATCATAAGAAATATGAGCTTAAAAGGAATGACATAAAAGAGTGTACTTAAAAAGAAAGAGAGGTGTAGGATCCCTTACCTCGGGTCCGACTTGACTCGATCGTTCTTTAATCTCATGAATAATAAACTTGAGTTAATTAATAATTCCTTATGAACCCTTTTTCAAGTTCATTATTACTTTTATACCACTTATTACCATGTCATAAACATTATGTAATCATTTAAGTTAATAATATTTGTTTTGCCGATATTTGGTTCTTAAGTCGAAAGTGGTCTTCTTACAATTACATGTTGTTCATGTGGCCAAATGTTTATTATATCCAGAATTGTATTCATTATGTAGATATCATATATGTCATATATATCCAGTACATGCATGCATTTATAACATTACATAATCATTTAGAGGTAAGAAATGAAATGCACCGTTCATGGAGACGGTAAGCCGTACGTACGCATGAACGCTACTTTCATTTCTATTTCGTATTTTATAGAATGGAATAATAATTATATAAAGGTATATTATAATTCCAGTATAATATCATATATAATATCATATTTCCATCCTTTATACATCCCACATATGGTATTTAACGAATCAAATCACTTTGAGGGGGCGGTAGTCCGCACTTCCTTAAATGAAGATATCACGTATACCCATAATGGAAGCCATAAAGGTAAGACAGAAATGAAAAATACAGCAGCATAAATAAAACATAAACATATTATATATCATATATAAAAATAGTGACATCATAATGGCCACCTTTTAAGGTGTTAAATGAGTATTGAACAATCATCGTTTCGGGAGGCAGAATTTCACCATCCACGGAAACCGTATGTTCTTTAACCATTTGATGTAGTTGTGTGATAGTGTAGCATTAATAAATCTTATAAAAACATCCTAGTATATTTAAGATACTGTTGTTGTTACAAAAGAAGTAAATAAAAAGGGTTTAGGGGGTTGGAGAAGAAAAATAAAACAAATGAACATGAGAGAATGAATGACCTTTAAAAGTGTAACTCCTTTTGATTTAATCCTAAAGGCTTACTTTGAAAGGATTATTCCCAAAGGGAGTCCTCTAGGATGAGTAGATGGATGTGGAGAGAGTAAATGGGCAGGGTTTGGCCGAGCCAAAGGCTTGAGAAGTGTGTGAAATGAGGTAGAGGTGGGGGCCTTTTATAAGAGGAGAGGAGGGGTACTTTTGGAAAGTAAGAAATATTTCTTTATTTGAAAATGTGTTTCGGTTTTAAAAGGTCACACATTGATATAATTCGTGGATATGGTGATAAGGCTTCGAAATACACTCATCCAATTGGTTTTGGCCATGTGTAGTTTGTAGATGTTTCATTATCTTTCCATTTTAATTAAATCGTCAAATAATGATGTCATCACTGCATCATTATTATGTCATAAATAATTTAATTTCTTTAATGTATAAAAATTATAAAACAAATACTATGATATAGGAAATCCTTTTATCTTTCCAATGACTATTTATAATCAAAATTTGGACTTGTATAACCCCACTTAAAAAATTGTTTTCGTAAAACATATTATGTTTGTGTCGTTTTCACTTCAACATTAAATAAAAAGTAATTTATGTCATTTCCCATCAAAAGTGGATCCATGGGGTCCCCAAGTTGTCCCATGGCTTGTCTGGGTCGGCCATGACTCACCCAATAGGTGTAGGACAAGTGTCATGGTGTTTTCACATTCTTATAATATCATTTTTACCTTAAACTACACTAATTACCACTAATCGCGATTAAAAACTTAATAAGTTACTATTCACCAAAAAATTATTTTAATCTCATTGAACCACATTTTACTTCTTAATGACAACCAAGTATGTCGGATTTTTGAAAATCAAAACACAATTATGGCAAAATTTCATTTAAATGAAAAATCAGTTTTTATAAGTACCACTTAGTGGTTTCACTATTCATCAAAAATTGAAGTTTTTCAGAAAATTACCAAAAATTCACCCTAAGCTATATTTGATATTCCTAATTCAAAAATGAAGTCTATTTTAAAAAATTCAAAACATATTAGTCACATTAATTAATTTAATAATTAATTCCCGCTGTCAGAGCAAATAGCGTGTTTTTATAAAACAATAAGTATCAAAAGATTGACACTAGTTTAAGTCTGATTTCAAAGTGAAATTAATTCCAATGACCACTATTGGATTTAATGGTAAAAATATTTTCTAATTTAACTTTAAAAACAATTAAAAATATTATATAATCATATAAATAAATTAGATTAAAAAGAGGTTTTGAATTAAAACACAACATTCTACACTATTCATTAAAAAAATGATCTTTATCAGAAAGATACCAAAAATTTACACAAAGTAAATTTTGATGTCCCGATTCTTAATAAGAGTTTTATTTGGTCCAAATGAATGTTTAAGAGTGAACAAAACTATTTTTAATGACGGTTCTCCATCAAAAGGTGATAAGTGAACCTTTAGTGAAAACTAGGGCATATCGCCAAAAATTGAATTCTTTCCGTATTTTAAGCCTTTATCTTTTATTGTATAAATGTAAAAACATTTAAAAAACATATATAATCATATTTTAGTTATTTCTATCCATTCCCGCCAATACAACGGCTATATGTTAGCTACCATTTGAATTAATATTATTTTATTATTAGAGTGCAACGTAAGATTCCCAAGAAACTCGTTATTGCGTGTTGGGTACGCCATCGAGCATAGAGTCCCCTTTAAAGTCATATTAATATTTTATTCACAAATATGGATAAATATGAAAATTTCATATTCATTATTTACCTGGGGTGTTACATCCTTCCCCCCTTTTGGGAATTGCGTCCTCGCAATTTTAAAATTGCGCTTGGAAACATCCTTGAAAGTCCCACATCGGAACAAAAGTCGGTAAAACAAACACTTTAAAATAATGAAAGATAAGTACAATGGTCACCCGAGTTAACCCATACTAGGATTCTAAGTATGAAAATATGGACATGGAGGAAAAAACAAAGGGTCATGTTCTGATGGAGAGTGATAGAAAACATGTTTAGGAGAAAGTTAACCACGAGATAATCACAAACTTGTGATTGGTTAAACGGTCTTCGATTCCCCAGTAGGAAAAGTTAATAGACAACATTTTTGTTTTAAGTTAATTTTTATTGAGGAATTTATTCATAAGGAAACATAATCACTTATCATATTGACTTTCAACCTTTATTAGATTCCTTACACAAACTCATATTTTCTCCAACAGATGAGTATTTAGGAAGACTTGTTCACATTAAGAGTACTATAAACAACTTCTAGAGGAGCACCTAAAAAAAGAACTATACATTTCCCATGTCTTCAAACCTTAACCAAAACTAAAACCAAAAAGGTTACTACAAGATCAGATAATCCAGAAAAGGATAACCCATTAAAAAGAAAATCTATGCTTAATCTCCAAAATTTGTCCAACAAAACCCAATGTTCAACGAGGACCATCCGATAAACAATTTGTCCATAAAATTCTTCAAAGTAAACCAATATAAGATTGAAACCCAAATATTTGAAGGATTTAGTCACATAGTCTTCCAAGATAAATCGTAACATTTATCTCCAAACAACATCAGTTGCTCCTAAAGTCTCGTATTGAAAATTAATTATCCTAATCACATATCCTCCATGATAGGTTAATCATTTTCCTAAATAACCCAAAATCAACTTACTCTTAATTCATAAAATCATATAACCAAAAAGAATCAGTCAAAATAACCAGGGACTTCACGTAGTCCAGTGGTAGGCGATAAATACCAGTCGCACTTTGGTTGTGGGTTCGATTCCCGCAGCTTTGTCCGACGCGACGGGATGTCACACGGTCTATGTGTTGTCCTTTTTCCAAAACTATATAATTCTTAAAACATTCCCGAAAATGAGGTAAAATCTTCAATAATAATCATATCATATTTTAACCTCACGTTTATCTCATTCCTTTCCTTTTCCATCATATCATAGAGTAACCCATAATTACCTAAAAAGTAAGGATCATATAAACCTTAATGGTTACCTTAATAATTATTACCTGAATTTCCACATCGAGTTGGCCATCTCGTAAATGATGCATTAGAGAACTCACCAAGGTTGAAGTGATTGATCATGACTCCTTGATAGTTGGTTTAGAACAACTATGAGATTCCTCATTGAATCCCCCATCTCATCTAGTATCTTAATCAGAGAACCACCACAGTTTCCTTCAAACCCATTGTCACTTTGGTGCCTGCTAGATCCATCCATTCACTAAAAACATAAATGTCAGTGTGAGTATATCAACAAAAACATCATGTACTAATGAGGAAGTCAGACTCCAAGATATACTTACTCATCCACTTTAACTAAAATTAGGACTCTTTCTGAAATTCTAACCATTATGGTAATGTCACTTATGCTTAAAGAATACCCTAACCTCTAAAGTTATCTAAACCGACCTCTGATACTAACTATAAGGCCCCATCCTTAAAACTTACTTAATCTTGAGTTATTACAAGATTACACATTGAGGATCTTTTCAGGTTTAGAGTTTTAGAGAATTAGATCATGAAACTTGCATTACATTCCACATTTAAACAAAGTGGTTACATAAAAGACAATATTCATTCTTCCCATCAACGGAAACATATTGAAAATAAAACATGGATTCTTTCTTAACACATCTTTGACTCTATCATCTTATCATGTACCTTTCCCTTGACCTGAAAAAAACATTTCAAAAACTTGGGATGATCATAAAAAGCTCAGTAAGGGATATAAAAATATGGAAAGGAAACATGAGTTCATATATACATAATACTGAAATCATAATTTACCCATAAAACATAGGCACTTTAACCTACCTCATCAAATCATGAATAAATCATAGAAGTCATAAGACATAAAGGTAACTTGAGGCATTCATAACATTCTTACGTAGGGAGTAACCCTCTTGGTTACGTTTGGAATACCCATCACAGTATATTCCCTAAAATCTCTTCGGAGAAACCACAACGTTTCACTCATTCGTGTTACCCAGTGCATTGGAGAGCTATAACGGGCTCACCCGCCCTTAGTTTATCACGGAACCACCCGTCTTCATAATAATGCCCAAGAACCATAACATAATCATATCACATAAAAAATGCATAAAGGGAACATATCATTTCCACATTTCAATCACAATATAAAATTTTAGTATATTGAAATAATGAATCCATTCAAAAAGAAACCATTTCCAAAACCATTTAAAACATTTAATAAAGAGATTTTTGAATCAAAGTGTCCCATACCACCATGAAGCTTAAAATTGTAAACCATTAATATCCATAAAAATGAATCCTTAAAACCATTTTGAAAACATGGATATTAACAAGAACAAATAATTAAAATATTTAAAACGATATTTTGGTTAAAGGGGTTTTACCAAAATTAGAGACACTTGAATACAATAATTGAGGAATAACATTTAGTAAGAACTTTATAATATCATGAGAATAAATGGATTCATGATATAATACTCCAAAGGACAGTATATAAACCATATAAGAGTGAATTGCTGCATAACAACAATGAACCCTCAATAGAAATGTCAAATGTGAT
Source organism: Viscum album (assembly GCA_963277665.1). Lineage (NCBI taxonomy): Eukaryota > Viridiplantae > Streptophyta > Magnoliopsida > Santalales > Viscaceae > Viscum > Viscum album. Next base: position 1,000,498,616 of record OY728166.1, read on the forward strand.
GAAATCCCTTATAAAGAAGGTATCCTTAAATTAAGGACAAATCAATCTCAAAAATATGTGTGAAAAATATAAATACACCCAATATAAGTGGATATTAATTGTAGAACAATAAAATGTCATTCACACATATTCAATAGATGACATATTCAATGACTACATGTTGAACCCAATGAAATCGAAATTGGGTTAAAAAGTTCCCTTGACAGCCTAACGACATCACATCAAAATGAGTTGATGATAGATAAAAAGTGTATCTCATCACTTGGACATAAAATTTACATAAATAAGGATATATGAGAACATATCCCAACATAACAATATGTAAATTAAAAGACCCAACAAAAGAAGTCTTTTAAAAAAAAGGAGGGTGAAAGGTTCCCTTACCGACTTGGGTATCTTTCAAAACATACACCCCATGAAAGAAGGACAATAGATCATTGATGTAAATACTCATAAACGAAAGTATATTACACAAAGAGTAGAATAATGGGCAGTACATACACCACTCAATGGAATTTGTGGCAAATGTAGCATAAATCTCACGAGAATAAAAGTGAGATGAAAAATCCCTTACGAAAATTCGGCAGCCCAATGACGCCACTCAAAACATCCAAAATGGATTGATGAGAGGAAATAGGGTCTCTCATCATATGAACATAATAAGTACAGTAGGATTAATATAAAATAACATCCCAATCATAAGAAATATGAGCTTAAAAGGAATGACATAAAAGAGTGTACTTAAAAAGAAAGAGAGGTGTAGGATCCCTTACCTCGGGTCCGACTTGACTCGATCGTTCTTTAATCTCCTGAATAATAAACTTGAGTTAATTTCTAATTCCTTATGAACCCTTTTTCAAGTTCATTATTACTTTTATACCACTTATTACCATGTCATAAACATTATGTAATCATTTAAGTTAATAATATTTGTTTTGCCGATATTTGGTTCTTAAGTCGAAAGTGGTCTTCTTACAATTACATGTTGTTCGTGTGGCCAAATGTTTATTATATCCAGAATTGTATTCATTATTTAGATATCATATATGTCATATATATCCAGTACATGCATGCATTTATAACATTACATAATCATTTAGAGTTAAGAAATGAAATGCACCGTTCATGGAGACGGTAAGCCGTATGTACGCATGAACGCTACTTTAATTTCTATTTCGTATTTTATAGAATGGAATAATAATTATATAAAGGTATATTATAATTCCAGTATAATATCATTTATAATATCATATTTCCATCCTTTATACATCCCACATATGGTATTTAACGAATCAAATCACTTTGAGGGGGCGGTAGTCCGCACTTCCTTAAATGAAGATATCGCGTATACCCATAATGGAATCCATAAAGGTATAACAAAAATGAAAAATACAGAAGCATAAATAAAACATAAACATATTATATATCATATATAAAAATAGTGACATCATAATGGCCACCTTTGAAGGTGTTAAATGAGTATTGAACAATCATCGTTTCGGGAGGCAGAATTTCACCATCCACGGAAACCGTATGTTCTTTAACCATTTGATGTAGTTGTGTGATAGTGTAGCATGAATAAATCTTATAACAACATCCTAGTATATTTAAGATACTGGTGTTGTTACAAAAGAAGTAAATAAAAAGGGTTTAGGGGGTTGGAGAAGCAATATAAAACAAATGAACATGAGAGAATGAATTACCTTTAAAAGTGTAACTCCTTTTGATTTAAGCCTAAAGGCTTACTTTGAAAGGATTATGCCCAAAGGGAGTCCTCTAGGATGAGTAGAGGGATGTGGAGAGAGTAAATGGGCAGGGTTTGGCCGAGCCAAAGGCTTGAGAAGTGTGTGAAATGAGGTAGAGGTGGGGGCCTTTTATAAGAGGAGAGGAGGGGTACTTTTGGAAAGTAAGAAATATTACTTTATTTGAAAATGTGTTTCGGTTTTAAAAGGTCCCACATTGATAGAATTCGTGGATAAGGTGATAAGGCTTCGAAATCCACTCATCCAATTGGTTTTGGACATGTGTAGTTTGTAGATGTTTCATTATCTTTCCATTTTAATTAAATCGTCAAATAATGATGTCATCGCTGCATCATTATTTTGTCCTATATAATTTAATTTCTTTAATGTCTAAAAATTATAAAAAAACTACTATGATATAGAAAATCTTTTTAGCTTTCCAATGACTATTTATAATCAAAATTTGGACTTGTATAACCCCACTTAAAAATTGTTTTCGTAAAACATATTATGTTTGTGTCATTTTCACTTCAACATTAAATAAAAAGTAATTTATGTCATTTCCCCACACAAGTTGATCCATGGGGTCCCCAAGTTGGCCCATGGCTTGTCTTGGTCGGCCATGACTCACCCAATAGTTTTAGGACAAGTGTAATGGTGTTTTCACATTCTTATAATATCATTTTTACCTTAAACTACACTAATTACCACTAATCGCGATTAAAAACTTAATAAGTTACTATTCACCAAAAAATTATTTTAATCTCATTGAACCACATTTTACTTCTTAATAACAACCATGTATGTCGGATTTTTGAAAATCAAAACACAATTATGGCAAAATATCATTTAAATGAAAAATCAGTTTTTATAAGTACCACTTAGTGGTTTCACTATTCATCAAAAATTGAAGTTTTTCAGAAAATTACCAAAAATTCACCCTAAGCTATATTTGATATTCCGAATTCAAAAATGAAGTCTATTTTACAAAATTCAAAACATATTAGTAACATTAATTAATTTAATAATTAATTCCCGCTGTCAGAGCAAATAGCGTGTTTTTATAAAACAATAAGTATCAAAAGATTGACACTAGTTTAAGTCTGATTTCAATGTGAAATTAATTCCAATGACCACTATTGGATTTAATGGTAAAAATATTTTCTAATTTAACTTTAAAACCAATTAAAAATATTATCCAATCATATAAATAAATTAGATTAAAAAGAGGTTTTGAATTAAAACACAACATTCTACACTATTCATTAAAAAAAATGAACTTTATCAGAAAGATACCAAAAATTTACACAAAGTAAATTTTGATGTCCCGATTCTTAATAAGAGTTTTATTTGGTCCAAAAGAATGTTTAAGAGTGAACAAAACTATTTTTAATGACAGTTCTCCATCAAAAGGTGATAAGTGAACCTTTAGTGAAAACTAGGGCATATCGCCAAAAATTGAATTCTTTCTGTATTTTAAGCCTTTATCTTTTATTGTATAAATGTAAAAACATTTAAAAAACATATATAATCATATTTTAGTTATTTCTATCCATTCCCGCCAATACAACGGCTATATGTTAACTACCATTTGAATTAATATCATTTTATTATTAGAGTGCAACGTAAGATTCCCAAGAAACTCGTTATTGCGTGTTGGGTACGCCATCGAGCATAGCGTCCCCTTTAAAGTCATATTAATATTTTATTCACAAATATGGATAAATATGAAAATTTCATATTCATTATTTACCTGGGGTGTTACATCCTTCCCCCCTTTTGGGAATTGCGTCCTCGCAATTTTAAAATTGCGCTTGGAAACATCCTTGAAAGTCCCACATCGGAAAAAAAGTCGGTAAAACAAACACTTTAAAATAAAGAATGATAAGTACAATGGTCACCCGAGTTAACCCATACTAGGATTCTAAGTATGAAAATATGGACATGGAGGAAAAAACAAAGGGTCATGTTCTGATGGAGAGTGATAGAAAACATGTTTAGGAGAAAGTTAACCACGAGAAAATCACAAACTTGTGATGGGTTAAACGGTCTTCGATTCTCCAGTAGGAAAAGTTAATAGACAACATTTTTGTTTTAAGTTACTTTTTATTGAGGAATTTATTCATAAGGAAACATAATCACTTATCATATTGACTTTCAACCTTTATTAGATTCCTTACACAAACTCATATTTTCTCCAACAGATGAGTATTTAGGAAGACTTGTTCACATTAAGAGTACTATAAACAACTTCTAGAGGAGCACCTAAAAAAGAACTATACATTTCCCATGTCTTCAAACCTTAACCAAAACTAAAACCAAAAAGGTTACTACAAGATCAGATAATCCAGAAAAAGATAACCCATTAAAAAGAAAATCTATGCTTAATCTCCAAAATTTGTCCAACAAAACCCAAAGTTCAACGAGGACCATCCGATAAACAATTTGTCCATAAAATTCTTCAAAGTCAACCAATATAAGATTGAAACCCAAATATTTGAAGGATTTAGTCACATAGTCTTCCATGTTAAATCGTAACATTTATCTCCAAACAACATCAGTTGCTCCTAAAGTCTCGTATTGAAAAGTAATTATCCTAATCACATATCCTCCATGATAGGTTAATCATTTTCCTAAATAACCAAAAATCAACTTACTCTTAATTCATAAAATCATATAACCAAAAAGAATCAGTCAAACTAACCAGGGACTTCACGTAGTCCAGTGGTAGGCGATAAATACCATTCGCACTTTGGTTGTGGGTTCGATTCCCGCAGCTTTGTCCGACGCGACGGGATGTCACACGGTCTACGTGTTGTCCTTTTTCCAAAACTATATAATTCTTAAAACATTCCCGAAAATGAGATAAAATCTTCATGAATAATCATATCATATTTTAACCTCACGTTTATCTCATTCCTTTCCTTTTCCATCATATCATAGAGTAACCCATAATTACCTAAAAAGTAAGGATCATATAAACCTTAATGGTTACCTTAATAATTATTACCTGAATTTCCACATCGAGTTGTCCATCTCGTAAATGATGCATTAGAGAACTCACCAAGGTTGAAGTGATTGATCATGACTCCTTGATAGTTGGTTTAGAACAACTATGAGATTCCTCATTGAATCCCCCATCTCATCTAGTATCTTAACCAGAGAACCACCACATTTTCCTTCAAACCCATTGTCACTTTGGTGCCTGCTAGATCCATCCATTCACTAAAAACATAAATGTCAGTGTGAGTATATCGACAAAAACATCATGTACTAATGAGGAAGGGAGACTCCAAGATATACTTACTCATTCACTTTATCTAAAATTAGGACTCTTTCTGAAATTCTAACCATTATGGTAATGTCACTTATGCTTAAAGAATACCCTAACCTCTAAAGTTATCTAAACCGACCTCTGATACCAACTATAAGGCCCCAGCCTTAAAACTTACTTAATCTTGAGTTATTACAAGATTACACATTGAGGATCTTTTCAGGTTTAGAGTTTTAGAGAATTAGATCATGAAACTTGCATTACATTCCACATTTAAACAATGTGGTTACATAAAAGACAATATTCATTCTTCCAATCAACGGAATCATATTGAAAATAAAACATGGATTCTTTCTTAACACATCCTTGACTCTATCATCTTATCATGTACCTTTTCCTTGACCTGAAAAAAAACATTTCAAAAACTTGGGATGAGCATAAAAAGCTCAGTAAGGGATATAAAAATATGGAAAGGAAACATGAGTTCATATATACATAATACTGAAATCATAATTTACCCATAAAACATAGGCACTTTAACCTACCTCATCAAATCATGAATAAATCATAGAAGTCATAAGACATAAAGGTAACTTGAGGAATTCATAACATTCTTACGTAGGGAGTAACCCTCTTGGTTACGTTTGGAATACCCATCACAGTATATTCCCTAAAATCTCTTCAGAGAAACCTCAACGTTTCACTCCTTCGCATTACCCAATGCATTGGAGAGCGATAACGGGCTCACCCGCCCTTAGTTTATCACGGAACCACCCGTCTTCATAATAATGCCCAAGAACCATAACATAATCATATCTCATAAAAAATGCATAAAGGAAACATAGCATTTCCACATTTCAATCACAATATAAAATTTTAGTATATTAAAATAATGAATCCATTCAAAAAGAAACCATTTCCAAAACCATTTAAAACATTTAATAAAGTGATTTTTGAATCAAAGTGTCCCATACCACCATGAAGCTTAAAATTTTAAACCATTAATATCTATATAAATGAATCCTTAAAACCATTTTGAAAACATGGATATTAACAAGAACACATAATTAAAATATTTAAAACGATATTTTGGTTAAAGGGGTTTTACGAAAATTAGAGACACTTGAATACAATAATTGAGGAATAACATTTTGTAAGAACTTTATAATATCATGAGAATAAATGGATTCATGATATAATACTCCAAAGGACAGTATATACACCATATAAGAGTGAATTGCTGCATAACAACAATGAACCCTCAATAGAAATGTCAAATGTGATGAAATCCCTTATAAAGAAGGTATCCTTAAATTAAGGACAAATCAATCTCAAAAATATGTGTGACAAATATAAATACACCCAATATAAGTGGATATTAAGTGTAGAAC